>JARFIW010000942.1:3415000-13415000 GCA_036346225.1 Platerodrilus igneus
AAATTTGTTTTATTGGTTGCATAATAAACTAGCTATATTCAGTTAAATTGCATATAGCCTTATTTTGCTTCAATATTTGCTTCATGTTGGTATTCGAGCAACTATCTAAACTAAAAACATCAATTCTAATACCAGACTACAAGATATAACTCAATTTCATGATAATTCCGTTCTTTGTTTTAAATTTTGCATATGTTGTACTACTGTATAATATATTGCGCGTGATTCCTAACTGGTTTACTTTTGTATTATTTCACATAATTTATTACACAATATTTTAAAATAAAGCAGGAAACTTAATTTTATCGTATCTTGACAGGTTTTTTAGGCAATAATTACTGTTTGTATTACGGTAGAGTTAATAACTTGTAATTTTGTTTTTTTTGCGAATAATTTAAAGTAATTTACTACTATTTGAAAATAATAATTTATAACTCTGAACGTAATACCGCGCTTAGATATCATATTTTAGACATAACCTATAAATAATTTATTTTTCTAATTAGTCCTGTACAATAGTTTATTTTGAAAACCCCCGTATTACTTTAACAATGTTTTTATAAATATCTTGGACTTATCTCTAATTCGACTTTGTCGAATGAAAGTACTTTATATTAAGGTTTACATGAATTTCGTTAGATCATAATTCGTTATTCTTTAATAAGTTTTAAAATATTTAACTTACAGTAATATTTACTTATGCTTTTAAAATTTCGATGTTAACAATTATTCTTTTTCCGTTTAAATAATACACTTTTTCATTTAGATATTTTTTGTAGAGAATTTCTTTTTAAATATTTTGTTTACATTTTTTTTACATATTAGCCAACTTACCTGAAAATTGATTTTAAACTATTAAAATGTGTGTGTATGTGTGCGCGCGTGTGTGTGTGTGTGTGTGTATCTGTGTGTTGTTACGAATATATATTCTGTGGCACTGGTTTTAAAGAGATCACATCTATTCATAGTAGATCTGTGATATCTGATTTTTGTATTCGATATGTCTGAAGGAAACAATTCCACAATAGAACAGGACATTATTACCATTTAATTAGTTTTAAATGCATTACTAGGAAATATGTAATAGCAATAAACACTCTAAAAACGTGTTTAAAAAAGCAACAAGTCATTTGTGTTGCCTAATCCGTAGGCGGATTATATCCTTTCAGTTATTAAATTAAGATAGCGCTTGCGTAAATAGTGTCACGAGGTGACGCGCAAGACGTATGAGCTGTTCTCTACGTGGACGGTACAAAAACGCAAATTCGCCATTGTAGTTTAACATGTGAACGAAGCTGCAAACTTAAGAAGATGCGGACACGAGCGCGTGTCAAGTGGAGCCTCCGAATAAACATAGGGGCATAGGAGTCGTGATCGTCTTGGGCCCAAGAAAAGTTGTTTTTCTTGTAGTTCCGGCAAGGCAATAGATCACGATTCCTAATAAAAATGGCTAGAGGTCGGTGATTATTAACGCGCATGGAATAACCAGGGTTATATTTAGCAATTAAAGCAACTGTCGTTAGAGATGTATGTAAAGCTGTTGTTCGACATTTCTTGGTAAACACGTCAACGACGTTATACCCTAGGCATCAAAATTTGTATGCAGAACCTGGACTTGTGCATCGCAGTTCGGTAGCAAGGGGTAACTTCTTCACTAAGCTGAGGTATTAAAACTTTCAGTTACTATGTTTGGCAGACTTCTAAAAGTGTTCATATTAAATTTTAATAGAGGATTGCTTATTCATGTTAAATTTTGTGCACGAATTAACTTTGCGTGAGACCATAAAATTATAATAGTTCTTTAATTTGATAACAAAGTTATTTGTTAAAATTGTGCTAAACAAATTTAAATAACGTGGAATATGGTTCTTTAGGAAGTAATAGTAAAGTAATTTTGTAAGACACGTGGAAAATACATGTGTTCAAAGTATTGTGATTCCAAAGTCCACTTCCTGTTTGAAAAGATTTAATTACAGATGTCTAACCTTTAGTAAGGTCATTGTGTCATTTCTATATCTGGATAAATTTGAAATACTATTTACTTAAACTAGCTACATGTGATTTAAATTTTTTTAAGGAACATGAACTAAACTTATTTGAAGCATATGTAAACCAATAAACAGATCTGTTCGTTGGGTGTCATGAATTTTGTTTTAAAGTATGTATTATTAAAAGTAAGGTCTTGTTATGTCAAGACAGGTTTATAAGTAAAATCACAATTCAATTTTATTATTTTGTATTTGTAACTATATTTAACAAAAAAAAAACGAAAAGAGAGGAACTACATTAAATTACATTTTTGGATTCAAGTTTTTTATTCTATGAATAATGAATTTTAATAAGAATATCTTGGAGAAAATAAATTTTTTTGAGTAACGAAATTAGACGAATGCTGAAACAATATAAAAGTACAGACATGTTACAATTGATTTATTCTAGATATCCATTTTCAACTAAAATACCTTTGGTGTGGTAATCTCAAGATTATCAACCCATAATTATTATTATGCTCTTTTATTGAAAAACACTAATAATGTCTTTTTAATAGAAAATTTGTTGTGTAACTTTTTCTTTTAGGATCATCGTGATAAAAGAGGATGTAGGTACGTTCAAGAGGTTTCCAGATGTGTTAGTTTATTAAGTTGTAAGTTTTTTAAGGTGCTTATATCCAATGAGTTTCTGTATCTTCTCATAGGAGTATTGAATTTCTGGTATTGTCCATATAGATACAGTGGCGCTTAATTTCCCTTTTTCTTTCTATGTGTGCTTATTATTGAGTTTATACCGTACCCACGCCCATTTTCATTGCTCACCCTTGGGATAATTCCCAGACTAAGCCGCGAACAAGTAAAAAAGGATAAAGCTTCACTTGTATCCAACGAGTGGAGGCGAAGATGGTTCAGTGTGTGTGTGTGTGTGTGTGTGTGTGTGTGTGTGTGTGTGTGTGTGTGTGATGTATGTGTGTGGTCTGTGGTGTGTGTATACATATTAAGTAATTGCACACGGCAAGTTGATAAATACTATATTAGTCGATAAGATGAGATAAAAACTTAGATTTTTATGCAAAGCCTAAATGATCATTTGAAATTGAACTAGTAATTAAAAGATGGAAAATATAGGGTCTTAGGCCGATGTTTAAAATTACGTCTGTAATACAACTATTATATATATAGTGAGCGTCGCTTACTGTCTATATCTGACATAAGCCAAAAACTGGACATTCCGATATAATTGACAAAAATGCAAACGTAGTAGAACGTTTGGTTATGTAGGGTTACGTACAAAATTTAAATATGTAAAATTTCCCAATTGTCATTACAAGTCCCGGTATTGTAATTGGTAAATACATCAGCCACTAAAGCTATAGATACAAGTTCAATTCCTGTTTGAGACTAGCTCGATTTGAAATGATCATTTAGGCTTTGCATAATAAGAGACTAAGTAATTATTTCATCTTATTAACTAATACCAAGGCTAATTCTAAATTAGCCCCGCGTTGGGCGTCGATAAAAGTTCTGTGGTCTGAAGATGATTCTAGTAAATATGTTGCCCTAATTATCTCGGATAGCTCAGTTTAATTAAAATCACTAGAGTCAAACATCAAACTTATAATGACATGAAATATTCTATAACAAACAATTTTTCAAATAACAATTGCTTTATCTACAGTTGCTTTTCTTTAAAAGCAATATGTTACAAAAAATTACTTTTATACAAACTTTAAAATATAAAGGTGGAGCGCAATATTGCCACAGCGTTTTTTCTTATGTCTAAAAGTCTTAAGTCTAAAACAAAAAGTATTATTACTACAGGATAATCATTTGCTTATACTGAAAGATACGAACAGTAATAACAACAATAAGAACCGCAATAGCAACAATAACAGTAACCATAACAACAGTAATAATAGCAGTAACAAAAGTAATAACAAAAGTAATAACAGAAATAATAACAGTAACAACAACAATAACGGCAGCAGTAATAATAAATGCAGTAATAATGATAGCAATCTTAATTACAATAACGGCAGTAGCAGTAACAACAGGAATAGCAACGGTAATAGCAAGCATAACAACCCTAATGGCAATAATAAAAACAGCAAAAACAATAACAACAGTAATACTAACAATAATAACTGTAATCACATCAGCAATGACAATAACGGCTGTAATAACAGTAATAGTAACAACAGTGACAACAGTAGCAACAACAATAATAACAGTAATAACAACACTAACAACAATAACAGCAACAATAACAACTGTAATAACAACAGCTGTAACAATAATTATAAAAGAAATGAATACGCTAAGAACAACAGCAACAGTAACAGAAATGACAATAGTAATAACAATAATCAACAAGAACAACAACAATAGTAATAACAATTACAACAGCATTAACAACAACAACAATTATAACAGTAATAACCAGAAAAAAACAACATAATAACAATAACCACAGCAGTTACAAAAACTGCAGTAAAACAATAACAATCGTAGTCTCAATATCGGCACAGTAATAACAACAACGTCAGTAGTATCGATAGCCATATCAAAAATTCCAACATTAATAACAATAGCAACAGTGTTACGTACATTGAAGTAACCTAAAAAAACCAAGAAAAAGAAAGAAAGGATAACCGGGCTCAATCGGTGAGTGGGCGGGTTTTATACCTATAGATAAATTAAAAAGAAACCTAAAATAAATAGAGAGAAAATTTATATACACTCACCCATTCACACTTAGAACAAAACATTCAAAGGAAAAAAGAACTTATAATTAAACAAAATATTTACAGAACACAGTATTCCCAAACCCAACCAAAAAAGTCAATATCCCCAATTTACATATACATTGTGGAAAACCCCCCATCAAAAAAAATTTACTCCTGAAAATGGCGAGCTGTAGTTTTCATGTAATTACCCCCTGACATTAATTAATAAAAAAAAGAACCTAACGCAACCTTGAAAACCACAGCTCTAGATCATCGTAAATATAAACTTAACCTATATTTACAAACGTAATGACCACAACATTTTCAAATGTGCCAGCTAGTCTTTAAACCGTTTTTACATTCATAAGTGGTATATTTTTAGTTATTTATTAACAAATAATAAAGCATTAATATAAGAGCAGTAAATACCAAAATAGTTCAGTAATTTTCGTATATAAGAATTAAATTTAGAAATGCTTGATATTTGAATGGTAAAATCCCAGGCGTTCTAGTTCCAAAGTAAAAAGCGAATACAAAGAAAAACTCACCCTCGAGTTGTTGACGTCGAGGTTGAATCAATTGCTGGTCCACGTCAGCGAGTGGGTAGGCCTACGCCCAGGAAGAACGCGTTTGATCTCCATTACCAGAAGAAACGACAGCTCAAGGGATTAACGTGTCCCCCCGCAGGAAGCTAGAATAATTACGAACAATAGATTAATTTATTAAAACCAAAAAGTCGCGTTTTATAAACCCTAAATACTCACCACGCTATAATGCGTGCCAGCAATTCGCATAAGGAAAAACGTAACGAAGCAAAACAGGACGGATGTTTTCAGGTTGCTATTCGAACAGAAAGTAAATATTAAATTTGTTTAGCTAAAGCACCGAAGCTCAACGTAAACTTGTCGTCAAGGAAATAAAACAGGAAAACCCGAATTTTTTTGAAATAATTTTGCCGAATTCTTTAAAAAGGGAAAACACACCAGCATTAATTAATGAATACTTGGAAAGACGCCTATCTAATTATGGCGTAAATTCCACGTTAAAGAATTCTTAGAAAGGATATTTATTTTTAATGAGCAGAAAGATTTATCAAGTAAAATATATAGGATGTTTATTATTAATTGAAATACAATTTTAAACACGCGAAAGAGTTATTTTAATTTACGGAATTAATTTTCGTGTTTAACGCCAAAGGAATTTAAGTTAAAAATTATTGCATATAAACTAGTCAATTATTTAAGAAAATGAACGTAACAACAATAATAACAAAAACAATACCAATATAATAACAGCTGTAGTAATAACAGCAGTAACAATAACAACCGTAATAACAAAAACCACAACAGTAACAATAACCGTAGTAGCAACAATAGCAACAGTAATTACAACATTAAGAATAGTAATAATAACAACAGCAACTGTAATAACAGCTTTAACAGCAGCAATAGCAACAATAGCAGTAATAACAAAACTAAGAGCTTTAGTAACAATAACAACAGTAGCAGCAGTAATAGAAACAACAATAGCTATAAATAGTGAAACAACAATAACAACAGTAACAACAACAATTCCGATCCTAGCAACAGTAATAGCAACAATAACAATGATAATAACACCAATAGCTATAGATAGTGAAACAACAGGAACAACAGCTACGACAACAACAATAGTAACCCTTGCAACAGTGATAGCAATAATAATAATGGCATTAACAATAGTTATAGATAGTGAAACAACAGGAACAATAACAACAACAACAATAGCAACCTTAGCAACAATAAAGATGGTAATAACAACAATAGCAATTAATAGTGAAACAAGAGGAACAACAATAACAACAATAATAACAACCCTAGCAACAGTGTTTGCAACAATTATAATGGTAATAACAACAATAACTATAAATAGTGAAATAACTGGAACAACAACAACAACAACAATAGCCACCCCAGCAACAGTGATAGCAACAATAAAGATGATAATAACAACAATAGCAATAGATAGTGAAAGAACAGGAACAACAGTAACAACAACAATACAACCCTAGCAACAGTGATGGCAACAATAATAGTGGTAAATAACAACAATAGCTATAGATAGTGAAATAACTGGAACAACAGCAACAACAACAATAGCAACCTTAGCAACAGTGATAGTAACAATAAAAATGGTATTAACAACAATAGCAATATATAGTGAAACAACAGGAACAACAATAACAGCAAAAATAGCAACCCTAGCAACAATGATGGCAACAAAAATAATGGTATATAGCAACAATAGCAACCGTAATAGCAGCATTAGCAACGACAACAATAACAGACGTAATAATAACAATAGCAACTGTTAAAATAACAGTAACCATAGCAATAGTTATAACATTGATAGCAAAGTAGTGAAATCGATAGCAACCGTAGTAACAACAACAATAACGACATTAGTAACAACAATAAACAGAGTAATAATAACAGTTACTACAGCAACAGCAACAATTTAACAGTAACAACAACAATAACCGCAAAAATAGCAACACCAGCAACAGTAGGAACAGTATCAACAACAGTAGTATCACGTCAGATTATTGGCACCCGCAGAGGGTGCCGAACACTAAACTCTTTGGGAGAAGTCTTCTCAGAGACAGATTATGTATATAAATCATATAACATGCAGCTGCTTAAAAGCAGAACCAGACATTCTATCATCCCCTACATATATTGGGCAAAAAACGAACTATAAACATTTATATGTGTTTATAATGATTTAGTTAATCATAAAACCGAAACATATTGCGAAAGCTTCTATTTGCTTGTCTATAATACGTTGTCCCTGAAAATAAAAAAAAACACGTTTGTTTAACTTGTGAAATTTGGTTCGTGTTTTGATTACTTTTAATTTAGAGCAATAGTCTGACTGTGAACATGGTTGAAATATAGCATTCACCATATGGTCACAGATTATCCACCTCTTACAGATGTGAAGGCTAGCGTTTTCCGCTTAATTGCTTTTCTTTGCGCATGCTTCAAATAAGTGGTTTTTAATCAACCTAAAATTTTGTTTTGGTTAACCTAACTTTTTATTTCGATTCGTATTGTTTTATTTTTTGCGTTAAACAATGAATATGGACGGAAAGAATAAAAAAGATGGCACATTTTGTGTTTTTAGAAGGGGTTCCATAAAATTTTCAAACAATATCTCTATGTTCCAATTCCCAATAATGGATCGAGTAAGGTGAGTACCTACACTGATTTACCATTAATATAGGATAATCTGTGCCTACAGCATAGCTCGTCTTGGATAATCTGTGCTTTTAGTTGCTCATTGCAATATTTCTACTTCCACAGATGTCAGGAATGGTTAGCAGCATGTAATCGGAACGATTTACTGGCAATGGATTCAGACAAGCTGTATAAAAATTATAAACTGTGTGAGAAACATTTTCTAGAAAAATGTTTCTTGAAAATCACTAAAGTTCGCAAGAGACGATTAAGGCAATTCCTACTGTTTGATAAACAAGTACTGGATCAATTTGAACATAAATCACAAAAAAGATAGTAATTCTACCTGGTAACAACTAACATGTTCTTTGTTTTTGCCTCTAACTTATTATGTTATATTTCAGATATTACAATTAATACTATAGAAGATTCCAAAATATGTTTCCAAAGGAAGTTACTCTCTTTTATGCGCACATATCTGTACCGTCAACATCAAGTAATACGATTTTAATGATAGTGCTATTTTTTCGTTATTTTCATATACAACTTACATACATTACACATTTTCATAATCCCAGAAAATTTCAACCTAATTGGATTAATGACAAAAGAGTTAAAGCAATTTAAAAATGTCAATTTTGTCTTTTATTAGTTAATTTCTTTATAATGTACAATCTGCAATTTATGGCACCTTTAACTTGCCATAAGTTTGTTATTATTAATCTGATTAGGTTGAAATCTTCTGGCTATAGAAGATCTTTATGTTCCTTTCATTAAGGCAATCATTTGTTTTCGAATCGCACTAGTTAAATAGTTGAAAATTAATCCTTTTTATCCATATGAGATATACACAACTTCAAAAATTTCTTATTTTTAGACAATATATCCTGCAAGGTTCCACTTTCTTCTATTGGGTTCAAACATCAGCAACATTATCATCGGATACACCAAGTAAACAAAAAATTAGGGCTGAAATAAAATACTTAAGAACAAAATGTCAATTAAGCTCTTGTTAGAGCACGTTTCTTTAGATCAGACTATTGCACGCCGATAGTGAAAGATGCGGACACGGAATTTCAGCCAAATGTGTAGGTTAGTTCAGAATAGGAAACAAAGAAGGTACACGACTAACCAGTTCCAGGACTGAAGACTTAATGATGATGATGTATAAATATTATCGATACATTTCTGAATTTTCTTTGTAAAATTATTTTTAATTTACTTTTTTTGTAATTGTTTGCGTTAATTAGAAAGAAGTTCAAACTTGTTTTATTATTATGAGAATCTACATTATACATGGATATGTATGACTTCAGGTAATACATGTTCGACAAACATCAAAAGCTTATCTAGGAATTCAATGTACGTGTGTGAATCTTTGGAATTTTAAAATTCTTAGTTGACATTTCTGTTCATTATAAAAAAGTAAACAAAAAGTATATTACGAAAAATTTGTGCCTTTTACGAAAATGTTATGAGGGATTTAAAATCTCGATATTTGTGAAAATTTATCAAAATATTTACAAAACACCTAATTTAATAGGAACGGTATTGTCAGTTTTTTCTCAAAGTGGGGTGAATTAATATATATTTATCGATGTAAATTCTAAGCTTCCCCACAAATTTTTATTTCAAACAATTTATGTTTTGTTACACTTATTCTTAGCAACATTTACCAGTTTTACTCATTGTGTCAATTCGGCATACATAATGAGTAAAACTTGAAAATATTACCGGTATACATAACAAAATAGATGTTTGAACTAAAAATTTGTAGGGAAGCTTAGAATTTTCGTCAAACAATATACATAGTTTAAAACAAACACAACAGAAAATAGTATAGAGAAGTGCATCATAAATCTCTAAAAGACGACCTAAAACAACCATAACAGAAGCAAAAATTCAGATATAGTATAAAAAGCATTTTCTAACAAAAATCTTTTTAAATTCATTTTAAACTGAAGAAAGGGCAAATCTTTTATGCTAGCATCAAGCAAAAGGCACAAACAAAAAAATAGTTATTCAGGACCATTTCAATTCTGTGTAGGTATACGTAGGTATCTTACAAAATTTGATTTTAGACTTCGACACAGATTATCCACCGGTGGATAATCTGTGGGTTCAATTCAGTATAAAAATAAACAAAATAGTGTGTATCAAGTAAAGTTTAATTTATTGGTATAAAAAGTTATGGGAGCGCCTACTGCACTGATAAACTCACAGATCTTGAATGTGTATTTCGATGGTGTACCTAAAATTGTTGAGGATAAATTACTGTGTGGTTACTGTTAAAAATTATTTACTGATAACAAAAGTGTTAGCCGTCTTAGTTTGTGTGTATTCTGGTATGCGAAAATAGTTTTGAGATTAGGTTACTGTTAAAAACATTGTAGTAGATTTTATTATTCACATTCAAATTTCCCGCAAAAAAACTCTTATTTAATGGCGGATTGCGTTCAAGGTTACACAATTTTGCCTGACAAACTTCAAACGTCCGACAAAGCCTTCACATCTGTAAGAGGTGAATAATCTGTGATATGGTCGTCGTTCATAAATTTGAGAACGACTTAGTTGTAATAGTCAGAATATGTTATTCCCAAATATATACGTCGCAAGAAAAGAATAATTTTGTTGTAATTGTTTTTAGGTGCCTCAGAGTCTAGAGCGTTGAAGGTCATCTCTATCGAAAGTATTTATTGGCATTATCTAATCGTGCGAATTATGTATGATAACAGTTAAAATCCCCAAGGAAGTACACGTGAGGTGATTTATACATTTTATAAAGACCTTCAGAGCTTTCCAATCTATGAAATCCCAAAACAATATGCGTCTCTAAATTAGATATTATTCAGGAAAAAAGTTTGTACTTTTGCCAAGATCTGAATGTTAACCTCGACAAGGACGTTTAACCTACAAATATAAATTAAACTCAAAACAAATAGTTTAGTGTTTTTATTATTGCTCTTGAACTGTTTAAAAATCCAAATTGGGATGTATGTGGTGTTTTGTGCGTACAAAACGAAATGTTTTTTACCTCCACAGAAGTTCCAAGAAATGTGGCTATCTCATCCATCATTTCATTACACCTATGAGAAAGCGTCTTCTGAGAAGTGAATCGTTCTAGAAGATCATACATTTTTAATCAAAGTAAACGTGTCTAAGCTTATTTTTTGCGCTTATGACATCATCAGGAATTTTCTGAGAGTTCTGTGTTATTAGGAGGTTGCTATCTATAGAATTCTTGTTATCTGCAGTTGTTTCTTAATGTAGATATGTAGATCCAAGGAAGGGCACTATTAAGACACTGCTGGTTTATTAATTGGCATAACATACCCTTGCAAACAAGGATTACACAAATTCCCGGAATTGCACAAGCCAAACACATCACGTGATAAAGTTTCTTAAAAAACTCATAACTTAAAGCGAAAGTTGCATCGTTTCTGAGCTTGATGTTAAAAAGAATTTTCTTAATACAACTAACTCTGTACATGTATTGGATTGTTGCGCCATTGATTTATAGTTACACAACTACTCACTGTTATATCCTAATTTATATACATACCAGATTATTTATTTTATAAATTTAATCAAACAATTTATTTCATATTACCTGCATTCGAATTAGGAAGGTGCTGACGGCCGCCATGTAGAAGCGGTTCATATATTGGGATGTAGTTGTAAAGGCTACAAGAATATACTTACCCTCTCCTAGTGTCTGATCGTGAAATGCACCCTCGTAGTTGTCAATCATGGTCAATTTTTTGTTTAATGGATCTGATCGTTAAATGCACCTTTGTAGTTGTCAATCATGGTCAATTTTCGTTTAATGGGTTTGATCGTTAAATGCACCCTCGTAGTTGTCAATAATAGTCAATTTTCGTTTAATGGGTGTATATATATATATATATATATATATATATATATATATTGTAATAATTTGTATACATTAATTTAATGCAAAGACAAATAGGATCGGTGACAAGGTTGACTATTGCATTTAACCATGTATAATACTAAAACTTTGCGGTAGGTAAAAATAAATAATTTGTATACAGTAACGTAAGACAATGTTGACTATTGCAGGCAAACATGTGTAATATTAAAGCTTCGTGGTATATAAAAATCAATAATTGATGCAACGGATATTTGTTTAGTATTGTAAACTAAAAAGCATGTTAATTTAATTCGTAGAAGCTTACAAAATAACATAACAAAACGGTCGAGGAGTTCAAGGAATAACAGCTCCAAGTAAATAAATATTTCTGTGAAAACTAGAAGACGATACGATAACATTTTGATGTATTGTACAACGGAAAGGCCAGGTTAATAAACAGTATGTTATTTTTGAAGCAAAAATCAATAATTTAAAGGGACAGAGAATCGTTAGAAGGCAACTAAGGGAGATAGAAAATACATTAGCTGGTAAAAGGACAACCAGTTTTCAAGCGCGTGACAGACGAGTAAATTTTAAAAACAAATGGGTGAAACAAAGATGCAAGATGTTTGTTGACGGTATCGATTTTCAAGGCGCACATTTAACGAAGGAACAGTAATCGTAGACAGCAGGGCAATAGTGGAGCTCTATGAAAGTAGGAAAACAAGAGCGAGACAGAAAATAGTGGTTATGAACGCATGACTGCAAGGAGAATACAGACGCGGGCACAATGGGCGTGTTTTACAGGTTGTTAGAGTAGATGGAGAGGAATGATTTTCTGGGTACTCGTCGACGGTTGCAATTCGTACATAGTTTTTTTGTGGTAAGGCCGTGGTGGAACGGGAGAAATTCTGAGTTTTAAAAGTTCGTTGTGTTTTGAGTGCAAGAATTTGGAGAATTTTTGTGGCAGGTTTAGCGAGGACAGTGGAAATACGTGACTAGAGAAGGGGTTTGAAGATTATAAAAGCTCTTGCCAGGAGTGGAAGAGATCTCTTAATTTTCTGATTCGCTTCGAGTACACTAAGTAGCATCGAGAAGACATCTTAATTTAAAATTAAAAGTTGCGGCAGTCTGCCTTATATTCTGCCTTATATTTTTACTAGTGTTATAAATGCACGAGTTGGTGCTAACAAGTTAAACGGGCTGAAAATAAATTAGTATAAATAATTGTACGAGTAAAACAGGATGCTGCTGAGGTAAGCGAACCAAGTATTTCTTGAACGAGAGTGCTGGTGGCACGTTAAATTGAGACAGAAGCAAAATTTTGATTTGGACGGATGATAGTATGAAAAGCATCCACTAATAATTGGGGGAACTGGATGAACAAGTTGAGATGGAGTTGCTGTCTATGTTGGAGTGAGAAATTTGGGGAAAATCCAAAAACGTGAGTTTGGTGAAGGTCATCTAAGGAGGTGGTGCGTCCAAAGAACACACCAGGTAACGAAGTTTGTTTTATTGTTGAACTGTGGTGCTGGTATTGTGTTATAAAACTATGTGTAATTAGAGTTTGTGGTGAAAACTTTATGGACTAGAAATTAATTTGATTACCGTATATAAAGACAATTTTCTATTATTATTTGAGTGGGTAAAAACAGGAATAATAATTTTAGGTGTAAAGAGTGAACGGGTCTTTAGAGTAATTTGACCATGGAATATTTGATGCATATCAAGGAAAAAGGTTTATACTGAGCTAACCATAAACCAAGAAAAGGTAAATTTAGGGTTTCACGATAGGCCCATCTACAACTCACAAACAATTTAGATTGAAGAAAAGGGTGAAATGTTTTATTGTAAATATAAAAGTGTAAATATTGAGATTGTCTGAATTATCATTTTTGCTATTAAAAAGGTGTATGTTTATTCAAGTATTTTATTTTATTTTTGTATTTTGTTGTGTGAAATATAAAGGTGTTGAAAAAATGTGTAGTTGGGGTAAGTATATCATAGGAGGTAGTGTACAGAGCTAGCCGAGGATGATCAGCTTGGGAAAGCAGTCAGAAGCAATTTGGTGGAGTTGGTGTGGAGTCCAGACAGGTTAGTAGAATTTGTGGGGGAACGAATTCATCCAGATTTAATCACAGAAATAATGACGCACAAATAGTGGGGCTCGAATTACGTAGTAATCATACAGTAATAATGGCTTCCAACGGTAGGGCACGAAGTAATTGACTAGGTAACCAGAATAATCACAGAAATAATGTCATCCAACATTGGGGCACGATTTTTTGGTCTTCCTTTCAGGATAATGAGCACAGAAATATATATATATATATATATATATATATATATATATATATATATATTGCGGATGATTCTATTGGTGGAGATACGTGGAATCACGTATTTTTTGTTTAGGGTGTTTGTATGTCAATCACGTGTCGCATCGCAGTGAAATAGTCTAAAGTTATTGTAATTGTTTTGTGTTAGATTGCCGGGTGTGCATCTGCTTCGGAGTGGATGTCAAAAAGGCTTGGGTTGTAGAAGGTTCGTTGTTCTAGGCTTTCTTGGCAGATACTGAAAAAAGATGGACGCTCAAAAGTTACTTGACCAGCATTAATCGTAAAATATTGCATTCATTTTATTCCACCGTCAGATTGAATGTACTTGTTGGACTTTAGTAGGCCAATTGTTAAGTGCCTAAAATAATATTTTAACAGTGTTGCTTATTTAAAATAAATAAAAGACGTTGCAATTAACCCACATAGTGGGATCTAGGAAGGGGAGCTTGAAATACATATTCGTCTGTCAATGGTATAAAGTTGTGGGTATACAAGGTTTAATTTGGAGACCCGGATCTTTATCAATCACGAGGTGCTGTAGTAGCACCAACACAAACCCGCATTCAACTAGCAAGATTTGAGTATTCGGAAGTAGGGTTAAGTTAATAGACCAGATATCTACCTGTTAAAAGTCTGTCGGAGCTACAAGTGTTTTCCGCAAACGTCTCTGAAGCGTTCAGAATGAGCTTTTTGTTTCTGTTTTAGGGATAATTTTAGATTGGGGTCCAGTGAGTAAAAGAAGAAACAATTCTACACCTACGGTGTCGAAGAATTAAATAATATTGCACTCTGTAAAGAAGGCAAAGATAGTGCAAGATAAAACATTTGGGTTTTGGCATACGAACGGTGGGTCCAGGTAAAAAATCATTATAAGTTGAAATTCGTAAAAAAAGAAATAACTGGGTTTGATTGTTCTTTAGGATTATCTTTAGTAGGGGAATGCATTCTTCATAACAGGAGTTCTATTAATAGTTATAAGTAAAGCAGGGGGAATTTGTAACTGCATTTTTGTATTGTCATAGATCCTATAGATAGATTATAAGATCGTATGTGAGCAGTGTTACAATTTGTGACCAGATTAGTTAAAAAGGAATTGTCTTGATCGATCAAGACAATTTCACACATTTCTACCAAAATTTAATAGCCTAATTGCACTTTGTTATAAATATCCTATTGCACATATTTCATATATATACCACCACTACTAAACAAGTTTACTTATCATCCACACACTAAATTTACTATTATTTAACAGTTTATACTAAATAATTAGTGTTATTACATTCGTAATACTTTAAGTGTTCTTCAAGTTCTTGTATTTTTAAAATGTAATTACATCATTTTATTTTTATGAAGTGACAATTTTAGAGCAAGTGTCTTATATCCGTGGCAAATGTTTAAATGTTTTAGACTTTAGCTTAAGTATACACAATCTAACAATTCAGTTTTAGGTACGTAATTATTAAAAATATTTTCATATTCTATAGGTAATGTTGTTGTAGAACATAATTGATAATAGTCGCTGGTGACCGAAACGCGTAACTTAAAAAGGTAAAGAATTCATTAACGCAATAACAAATTGTTATAGGTTATTCTACCTACCTTTAGAAATAACTATAGGCATACATTGACCAACTTTGTCCATAGAAATTACAAGTTGTGTATATCAGGGTAATCACAGATGGTCAAGACAATTAAAATAATTGTCTTATATATATATATATATATATATATTATATTATAATTATATATCTATTACTGTGATATTTGGGGTTATAAGGCCATTATTTATTCATGTTGTAATTTATTTAGTGATTCATCAAGTGACAAGAACAACAAATTCAATTTTGAAACGCTTTTCAAAATACATTTGGTTGAGAAATGTAATAATGTTACCTGAAAAATTTCAAGAAGCTCAAACTTTTATATTTCATTGTATCCTGCAAATGTAAATTACGTTATGAAGTAATGGCGATATGCGATCATGTTAGACAACATTCCGTGTTGTTAAGACAGCATTTAAACCGTTATATCATAAACATAATTTTAACCCTTGTATTTAATAAGTATAGTTTCTAAAAAGCTTTTAGCTTCATTTGTAAGATTTAAAAACCGTTTAATTTACAGCAAAGTTCGTTGTATATGTGTTGAAAAACTCTTCTAAGATTTAGAACTGTTCAGTTTTCTGGGTAGTGTTAACTAAAAGCCAAGTTGGTCGTTATAGTTGTTAAAAACGTTTGAAAGTGTTTTGAAGAAGCCTTCCTAGTATCATTAAGTTATAAATAGATGTAACCGTCGCATGTTTTTTAGTATAAGGAGCGATAATGTTGCACAAACTACAGAAATTCCAGGTAGTTGTTGGCTCCGACGTCAATTAGAGAAAGCGATAGTCTCCTGAAACGACATAACACTTAAGAAATGGTGTGGGTTAAAGGTAACTTTGACAGTTACGAAAGAAACTTGCAAACGATGAAACAAGGAGGGGTTATTTGATAGCATATGTATAAATGAAATAGGTGCAGTTTGAGCGTTAGCGTTTGTTGGTTTATGTGACGGAATACAAGGTTACGTGGAGTGAGTAGCAGGGGTTAGTTATACCACAGACATGGTAAACAAGTAAGAGATAGGTAATTTGTAGCGCGCTTGTTGAAGTGAGATAGATACAACACGTAGTATATTGAGGGGCGTAGTTTAATTATATATAAACATTTAAATTGCTTTCATTTCTAGCGATTCTTTGTTTCTAAGATTCAAGGTCTTCAAAAAGACAGAAATGATCATGTGTACCACAGAAAAATATTATTTCCTATTGTTCGCCGTTTTGAAATATAAAAATATGTTTATTTGAAATTATAAATGTCCTTCAAAGTATCTTAAATTGACTTGAACACCGTTTTCGCATATTTGCGCTATGTTGTATGGCACCGAGATGAAATTATGATTAGCAGGTAATCTGTACCTGATTATGGAATACATTCAATCAACTGTTCCTTGTTGTTTTTTGATTTAACCACAGGCAAATATAAATATCCGTTACACTAAAAAATTTTAAAATCATACAATCTATTAATAAAAATCTAACTAAAAAATTCAGAGAACGTTTAACTATAACTCTTTCAGATTTAGTTCACATGGAACTATTCTGTTTTATAATTATAGATTTATGATATAACACGTTACCCGGATTTGAATTTAAGTCCATATACATCTAAAACAAAACATTTTCCTATGCAGGTGAAAATATCATTTTCTTACTTTTTTACATGTTAATTGAATTGACAAGTTAACGCACCTTTTCATTTATGGATAACCAGTTTTCATTCCTTATATTTAATAAATTAATTTTCTTAATATTCAAGTAAATTAAACTCCTCGTCTAGGATTCGGACTACAGTATGTTATATATTATAAGTTACATTGTAGGGTTGGAATGATCTAGTATGTATAAATATGTTAAGATACCCTTTACATTCACTAAAAAAAAAACAAAATCCGCTTGAAAAATTTAATCCTTATTGCAATAACAAGTAAAGAATATGGAACTAAAACGTGTAATGAGCCGCTATTAGAAGCTGTGTTATCTAAAGCTAGCGATAGAAAAACACAAACTAGACGAGGAAGAAACAAATATTTTACAGTTATTCTCAGAGTGCCACCAGTTAAAATAGTAAAGAAGAAATGGCAACATAGGAAATGAAGGCAGTTGCGGCCGACAAAAAAAGTAATTAGAAGTTTTCCTCATCAGTTAAAACCGCTGTTAGCTAGGCTAAAAAGAATTTAATCCACAAAAAAGGACAAACAAGAAGTGGTGTCTTGAAATAATTGAAAAAACATATTCGGGCAAATAAACTTTGGTTGGTTAATATGGGGTTATTTACCTATAATCACTGCAAAAAAATTAGGTTAAATGTGTTTACTGTTTATCCTAGGCACACGAGGAATGGATCTGATGCTAAGGTGACAATTGTGCCGTATAGATATCATAACCTTGATATCAAATGAAACAAAAACTGGAAATGTTCTTTGATCTTATGTGCTAAATTTATTTGTTGCCGATGTACTTAGCGTTCAATTTTCTGCTGCCAGCCACCGCTCTGTGTTTCTAAATAACCTTAACTTAAAACATTAAATACATTTCTTTTTACGTGCTTCCGCTAGCTCAGTTCAATCTGCACAGAGTGCACGACGGTACGATAACAAAGAAGTTTTTACATCCCCCCTACTTAAATGATATAAGCGAAACTAACTAAAACTTGTATAATGACCAAGAATATATACACTTTACAACTTAATAACTTTGATAATGTAATTCATTATCCAAAACCAAACCCCTGAATCAAAGTAACAATATCAATTTGTTTGTCCACAAATTATAACTCCATTAAATCAATTTGAAGCCAGCAAAAATAACATTATTTACTACTGGAAATACCTTTGAACGTTCATTGACTTTTCCCTTTCGCTCTACGTAATTTTTATAAGATTTTTGATGACCCTTTATATAAATTGTCAATATATGAAAAATGTAAGTATCCAAAGTGAAATTAATGCCTTATGCTACTAAAATTGTTCTTATTTCTGGACTGTAGTTTTCCTGTGTGTTTCCAATCCTTCGGACTGCTGCTGTGTGGTTGACAAGTACCCCTGGATTGTTTTCAAGCGAGTTCACTTGTTGATTTTGTAAGACAGCTTGGCCAAACACTCATTCAATGTTTATAATAATACTCCGTTTACAGCGCCGATGCAAATTTTGCTTTAGATTCATATTTTAAAGCTCCAGACCAATGTTTAGATTCGTATTCAGATGAAACTTTAGATGATAATTTAGATGACAATTTAGATCATAATTTAGATGATAATTTAGAGTACTTCGTTAGATACTTCTTTCCAGTATTTATTTAGATTACTTCGTTAGAGTATTTATTTAGAGTATTTATTTAGAGTCCTAAGTTATTAAATATTAAAATTATGTTTAATTAAAAATATTACTTACGTTTCAAAGTCAACGGCAAACTCCTATCGTATACTTGTACTGGGATTATTATTTTAAAACTTTTCTGTCACGATTTTCAATAAATTTGTAATTATTTGATTTACTATTTTCACTTCGCGTTATATTCTAATTTGAACTGCTAATGAGCGTGCCTTAGTCGAAGAAATACTGATTGTTTATCAAGTTTGTGTCGTATAAAGAGGATCCTCCTCTTCACCAGTATCATTGGATTTTCGAGTCTACCTTCTTGATTGAGGCGTTGCACTTTGCCTTATCATACAGGCCATCGGACTTTCTATAAAGTTACCATCCAAATTCTTGTCGAAATGCTTAGAACATCACGTAGACATCTAGTTTTGTATAGTGTAGTCTTCTGAATATAAAACCTTTGACCTTTTCCCAAGTCTCGTCCGCTTGTTTGTACATAAATTTATTCAAGCTTTCCGTTTAATTTATCACGTAGCCAAACGTCTGTTTTCATGTTTTGTATTCCTAATCTGGATTTTATTCGAATTTTGTACTGTTTACAATTAAAAAGATCACGTAGTCAAATTTTTATGATGACGTAAATTGAAAGCGTTTATTCATTTTGTGCGTTTCTATTTTCGGTTCTATGCTTGCATTGTTGTTTTAAACTCAATTGTATGGCGTACAAGTTATTCATCTTTCCAAATGTGATTTGATTTTTGAAAATTGAGCTTCTTTGCAGTAATTAATAATTGGCGAGTTACTTTCATTTTATGATGAAATTGTTTAGTTTTCTGAACTATTTACATGTAATGTACGACCCTTGTGACTCAATATACTCTTAAATAACCCTATTATCATAGCAATACATATATATATATATATAATGCTGTGATAATGGGTTGTTTAGAGGTGTATTGAGTAGCAGAGGACGTGCAGTAATAATAAATTACGATAGGAAGCAGGAAACTGCATTTATTTAGCAGAAAATTAAGTAATTTGTATATTATGTAATTAGCAAGCATTTAACACCCTGTATATAGACCATAATTAGCTTTAAACGATGCAAGTAAGCATATCCTACAACAACAGAACGCGCATTTAAGAGAAATGATAGTACATGTAATTAAACACGCGTTGAGAAGTGTTCTAATTAGTTATAAAACAAATACAAAGGTAAGAGATAATTACGCGAAAACAAGAAACGTTTTGATAAGAAAACGCAGTTTTCAAATACGCATAACGAAAACAGCGTTGAAGTTACATTTATTTTGTACAATTATTGAAAAGGCGATATCTACATAAAACAACGTATGGTCAGATAACGAATAATAAGGTATCAAATAAACACCTTACACGGAAAACCGAAGAAATTACATCAGAAACAACTTCGAAATGCAGGGAATATTAAAGACCTGGTTGGTTGAGATATCTGCAAGACTGCTTGGAAACCCAGCCCACATGTAAGTGGGATGAGCCCGTATAACACAGAGCAATAGTAAGACAGTTTAGTTCACAACTCATGCAGGGCGAAGCTGCGTCACTGCTAACCAGAAAGCCGCGCGTAATTTAATATTTAATAAAATATCAAGTGTATGTTACAGTGATAAAGTGCAACGATTACGAAGGCTTCTTTGCCGTTTAACGGCTTTGAATTGGTGGTACATTTCTGAATACTTTGAAGCTGTGAATGTGTTGATGATAATAATTCAAATTTTGGTCGATATAACATTTCGAATGTGTGGTGTATTTCTGAATACTTCAAGTTGCAATAATTCAAGTATGCGTCGATAAGAATAATTCAAATCTGGGTCAATATAATATTTCAAATCAGCGTCGACAATTATATTTAGGTACAATTCTCGTACAATTTTGAGTTGCGAGATTCAAGGCATATGAAATAAAGAAGCACGAAGTAATTTTTGGAAAACGAGAGGTGACTGTACTCAAACACTGGTTGAACGAATGAGGACAACAATGGGGTGCTGATTCACAACCCAAACAACCTGTAGCAGGTCAGATCCATTTAATTTTAAGTTATTTTTTTTATTTAAATTTCAATACTGAATTTATTCAATTTATATAAACTTGTGATGAAGTCAACAACCAACATTGCATACGTTAAACTTACGTAATATAGTATAAAGGGGTCCAGAACGTTCCAGGTTTCTTTGGTAAAAAAAAAGGTAGGTTTTTGGGGACTTTAGATTGAATTTGAAGCATATAAATTTTGGGATAAATGATACATATGATATTGATTGATTGAAGGGTGTATAAAATATTTTTCAAAAATTGTAAATAATATTTCTTTTCATTATGTGAAACTAATTGACTTCGTTTTATCAATTCAAACAAATAATCATAAAGGAGTGGAGAAGAGAAGAATTGATCATCGTAACATTGTGCAATCTGTGTAGATTGAAAAGGGCTAGCCGTGGCATAATAATAAAATTAGTAAGATTAATTTTGATTTGAGAACACAGAGCGGTGCAGTTAAGTAAAAACGCCATTACACCGAGTACGGCGTTATCATATCAATGTATATATATATATATATATATATATATATATATATATATATATATGCTGGGTTATCCAAAAGTTTCGCAACCCCAAAATATTTTTTCTGGACCGCATTTTCTGGGAAAACTTTTCATACAAAATATTTAGGATTGTCCTTCAGCTATCTGGTTGTGGTCTTAAAATTAACCTTGACAATGACCTTGAAGGTCAAATCGTTGTCAAGTTCACTTTCTCGAACAGACATCCCCATTTTTTATTGCGAATTCAGAAAAAGCACAAAATTTTATAAATGACCTTGACCTTGGTCATGGCCTTGATTAAAGGTTATTACCAAGGTCATGGTAATTTGGAAAATTTTGTGCTCTTTCCGAATCCGCAATAAAAATAAGGATTCTTCTTTGAAAAATTGATCTAAAAAACGATTTGACCTTCAAGGTCACGATCAAGATCAACTTCAAGGTCATCAACAGATAGGTGGAGCACAATCTTGAACATTTGTAAAAAATATTTTCAGACAACCTAAAATATTGGAAATACTTTTTTAAATTGACCTCATTTTGTTCAAGGTCATCTCAAGGTCATGACCAAGGTTAAGGTCGTTTATAAAATTTTGTGCTCTTTCCGAATCCACAATAAAAAGTAGGGGTGTTTATTTGAAAAAGTGAACTTGACAACGATTTGACCTTTATGGTCATTGTCAAGGTCAACTTTAAGGCCACAACCAGATAGCTGGATGACAATCCTAAACATTTTGTATTAAAAGTTTCTCCAGAAAATGCGGTCCAGGAAAAATATTTTAGGGTTGCGGGACTTTTGGATAACCCGCTATATATATTTATTATATTTTTACATAATTTTTTTAGATTTAAATATTTATATAAAATTTTAATTTATGGGTATTTAAAGATATTTGACTATATCTCCAAACATAAGTATATTATAGTAACATTGTTGTTGGCTTTCCCAAGCATGGATAGGCCTATTAAGCGAACAATGGTATGATTGACAGCTACAAGGATGTATTTCATGAACCGGTAAAAATAGATAATTTGAGTTTAATCTCATAATTTTGAGAAAGGTATAATAGGCATGTAGCAAGATACAAATGCCGTCGGTGCTGATGGTTTGCCTTTGATCTTAATCCACCAAAAATATAAAATAAATTGTTTGTTCGAGTTGCTAAAATAAATACGGATAGTGTCCATCCAAGCTATGGTTAAGTCGATTAGTGCTTGCGTTAATAAATTAAAAGTACAATTCAATGTACATAGTTGGATTAGTAAGAAATACAGTGCACTCTCTCTTAAGAAAAGATTTAGTGTGTGAAATATTGTTTGTAAGTCTTCAAAGATTCTTATAACATTGTTTCGGTAGATGAAGGATTTTTTGAAAACTGATGAATAATTAGACTTGTGTTGGAACGAATAGAAAAGTGTTAATTGAAGTACGCTTAGTGGTATCAGGAACGGAAACCTACTCCAAAGCGTACGAAAACACGCTTCGACAATGGAGTAGATTGACATACAATCCACTGCCTACTGCCAACGTTATACATACGCCTTTTACAGGTAATGCAACTCTGGAAATTTGAACGAAATGTGAAGTATATTATTATTATTTTACAGAGTTTAAGACAACTATTTATAATCTCTAGAGGAAATCAAACTCAAATTCTGATAACCACCCCCCGTCTGCCCTGTAACTTAAGTTGATTCTTCATTAAATAGATACCATTAAAGAGCTTTTCAAGTATACAAAAGCAGCTTATCGCACATAAATAAGGTTTCACAGTGTCTTTAATAATGTTAAATCCACTTCACCATCATTCTAATAATTTAAGTAATTTATTGAGTTACTAATTCAACGGCAATTATTTAATTATTACAAATGATTGTTACTACTTGCTTCAGAGGTTTCTACTTGGCTTGATAGATTTATTAATCTAGTGTTTAACAGCCACGATGATGTAACCTATGTTTATTGTTTAACCTTTGAGAAATATATGTAGCCGAAAGTTAATAAAAACATCTTTCATTACTTCTATAATTATTATTATTGATGGTTATATGTTTTACGTCTGTGTCGTTCACAATTAAAATGTAGTATCTGCCATTAGAGTTAGTTTTATAACAAACACATTGATCTTTAATTACGTGGGGATGCATGCATACACACACACGCACACACACACACACATACACACCATACGCACTCATGTATTCAATATATACATAATATACATTGCTGTGCCAAGCCCGCATTGGGACGCCACTAAAATTGTTGTGACCCGACTAATGGGTAGGTCTTCGCTAATTTGATATTACTTAGGTACAATGAATTGTATTAATGAGTATACAATAGAAAATATAAAATCACTATCATATCTTCCTTTTCCTTACCCGGCTAGCTCAACAGAAGTTATACTGTCGAATTTACGAAAATGAAATGAAACTCAGAAATCTCAAGAAAATGTGCATTCGAAAACCTTTTCTTTTTTGCAAAAGAATCTTTTACATCTATAAAACAGTTTACAGCTTAAGTTCATACAGAAAATTATTCCTACAGGTTACTTATTTATTAAATTAATCCTTACCTAATATTTGTTAAAAAATTACAAAATTCAAACGTCTTCTCGCGAGTTACAAAAGATTACCTTAATTTGGTTGTAAATATTTACCTATCCTTTGTTACCCTGTTCGTGAGTGTGATTGGTTAATGACGCTGCACAGATAATTTAGTAAAGTCAAAATGGTTCGAACTCTGACCTCAAAATTTGCTGGAAATTATCCTCATAACATATAATTTTTATAAGATTTAAGTACTTATTCTAGTTTCTGTACCAAATATTTAGGTATTCTTATAAATTACAAAGAAGCAAAATTTATATTTGCGATTGTTATGCTAAAATAGCGCTTATCAAAAGCTCATTTCCATTATGATTAGCGGCATTAAATACTTCCTGTTTTTATTTCCAATCAATTTGCAAAGTACTTTTTTAAATAGGTTAAACTCAACACTAGCTCTTGTATGTGGATAATTTATGTCGAAGGACATTCAATTTTTATAGTATTTTACAAATTAATAATGTTAAGTTCTATGTTGCTTACTACATGTCGTGAAATCAATCTGAGGGTCCGATGGCACATGTTGTTTATAAACAAAATTCTAACTACGTCACTTTTTCCAATCCATTCTAGTGCATTCTCGAAAATTTGTCACGGCTGATGTAAGAATTCCACCGCTTTTACGGTTTCAATGAGCTAATTAGTGTTAATCTATAGCGGTTTGTTATGATTTATGTCTTTAGTAAAGAGTAATCCTTCCCTTTCTTATTGTAATACGTAGAGCAATTAAACCTTTCTTATCTAACTTTTATGATTTTTTTCGTGGCGCGGGTTTTTTTAATTGAAGCGTTTATTCATTGATTGTAATAATCAGCTTATTTAATGGCATTTAAAAATATTTTTTAGTGAAATAACAAATTGTTTATTGGTAATGAAAATTCATACCTTCTAAAATTAATAAATTATAAAAAACTCAAAGTGTTATTGTAAAAAAAATGAATACTTAATTTTGCTATATCTACACACGGATATTAATTAATGAAGGTTTTGTTTTTATGGTTTGTAAAAACAATAATATTTTTCTTTGCGGTCAATAAAAACATGCTCTAGCAAACATTTTAGACATGGTAAATTAATTACATAGTTAATTAAAGCTTGCACTTCTATCTTTCATGAAATACAGATTTCATTTTAAAAAAGATAGTTTATAATCTTAGTTATTTCTAGAGTACTTATTTATACACACGGCTGATATGGATTAATTTAATAATTGGGCTTTTTATTTTAATTGTAATGAAATACGCTTATATTTACACAGGGTAGAGAAACTAAATATCAAGAAATTTTATTTTTTTTTATTTTCTTCGCTTTAAATGGGCTTTTCTATTAGAATTTGGCGTTAAATGAGCTGTCCTGACCCCTGTACCATATCTATATATTATATATATATATGTGTGTGTATACTGATGAGAAATAGAGCGCCATCTTTGTCAGTTAAGGTAGCATTCTATTTCATAATAATTCATAATAGGACCGTGAACTATTATTAAAAGCATTCGATGTAGAAAAGTACGTTCTATATTAGTTAAATGGATGAATATTTTACTTACATCATGCATTCAGTAACTAGGCAACATTTTCAATAAGAAGAGGTTATTTATTTCACTGGAAATTTGCAATAATTTTCATTATAAGGTGTTACACGTAGAAAAATCAGGTAGTTGTTCGTTATTTTATTCAATAAAAGATGAACATTTGCAGTGATAAGGCTAGACGTTGAAACAAATTTTTTATTTATGAAGGAAACATTTGGAAAGATTATTATATAAAATAATTGGAATTTACATATGGTAAAGCAAGTCGGGTTCATATTGTTCAAAGCGCAAAACAAATCAAATACTTTGTTGTGAAGTCTAACGATTATAATTTGTGCGAGTTATGTTATTTTTAGCAAGTCTAATATTGTTATTAAACAACGGACTTTCTGAAGCTATTGTCGTTAACAATCTGGATAAAGGATACATATATATATATATATTTATATACGACAAGCTTAATTTTAAAGGATTATTCCTGTTATTTTGCGAACAAATGAAGAATAAACTAATAGCACTCTTTAGTAAAAATCAGTATTGCATGAAAATATTTATGAACGCGGTTTTACATAAACTTGGCATAAAATTTAATTATAAATTCCTTTTAGAATATTTACACATTTGAAGAGGATTAGCTACTTATTAATTGCAAATCAAAATTTCCTAGAATATGCGATTCTACATAAAATTGCGTATTTTTAACGAAAACCTCTCTAAACACAATGCCTTATTATAGAACGTGGATGAAACTCTTTCGATAAACGCTTATTTTCATTGAACGTAATAAATACTTGTCACGAATACGTTTTCTGTACAAACAAATGTATATAAATTTCGCTTTTTCTGGAATTTTTACCAACTTCTCTTCAATTTATGACGTTCCGGGGTTGTTCTTTAGCCAATGCGATTGTTGGATCTTTATTATGGTTGTTTTTGAGCCAGTGGGAACGTTGGGTTTATGTTAGAGGGTGAAGTGATCTTCCGAGTTTGTGTTCTGCTGTCAGCACATTTAGTTCGATATAGGGTAACATCACATGCTCACTTGGTAAACGATGAAAATAATACCGTTGATTAAGTCTGTGCAGTATTCTGACTCCCTCTGCATGTGCAAGCGATATACTACTGTATTGTACCTATCATTGTGGTAACTGTCATTTACAACAAAACACAGATTGAAACTGTTACTTTTTCGTTTCATAACAAATCCATCTAATACTATAGGAAATTTTTTTAATAAAAGCTACTCTATAACAATAGACATGGCCACATATCCGGCTTGGCTTGGCATCCGGTCGTAATCTGAACTTGGAGTGGCTTATGATAACGATAATGGACAGAAAAGTGGTTAAAAGTGGGCATTTTACCATTCTTGTTTAAATTTTAATAACGTGTTAGGGTATTCCATGTGGACAAGACAAAAGTAACGTACGAAATGAAAATAGTCCGCACCGAGTACAACAAAGAAAAGGAATCCAAAAATGCCGTGCTTTCTAGAAAGTTATAGAATGGGGAGGGTCACACAAAAAGGAAGAAGAAAACATTAGGAAAGAAGATTTATTTACAAAATCTTAATAAAAAAAATAAAACACGTTACAGAAAGACCAACCCGCGGAGAAAACAATATTTATACAATATATTCTGGAGGATTTACACAGTATAAAAGCCTTGGCAACAATAATTAATACACTCCTTAGTCACCTCAACATAATTTATAGACCCAACTCTAGTAGTCACATAAAGCAAAAATTAATAAGAATATGCATATATATATATATATATATATATATATATATATATATATATATGGATTATTCCCAGTTACTTGTTTAATATAATTTCTTACAAATGATTGTTACTACTTGCTTCAGAGGTTTCTACTTGGCTTGATAGATTTATTAATCTAGTGTTTAACAGCCACGATGATGTAACCTATGTTTATTGTTTAACCTTTGAGAAATATATGTAGCCGAAAGTTAATAAAAACATCTTTCATTACTTCTATAATTATTATTATTGATGGTTATATGTTTTACGTCTGTGTCGTTCACAATTAAAATGTAGTATCTGCCATTAGAGTTAGTTTTATAACAAACACATTGATCTTTAATTACGTGGGGATGCATGCATACACACACACGCACACACACACACACATACACACCATACGCACTCATGTATTCAATATATACATAATATACATTGCTGTGCCAAGCCCGCGTTGGGACGCCACTAAAATTGTTGTGACCCGACTAATGGGTAGGTCTTCGCTAATTTGATATTACTTAGGTACAATGAATTGTATTAATGAGTATACAATATAAAATATAAAATCACTATCATATCTTCCTTTTCCTTACCCGGCTAGCTCAACAGAAGTTATACTGTCGAATTTACGAAAATGAAATGAAACTCAGAAATCTCAAGAAAATGTGCATTCGAAAACCTTTTCTTTTTTGCAAAAGAATCTTTTACATCTATAAAACAGTTTACAGCTTAAGTTCATACAGAAAATTATTCCTACAGGTTACTTATTTATTAAATTAATCCTTACCTAATATTTGTTAAAAAATTACAAAATTCAAACGTCTTCTCGCGAGTTACAAAAGATTACCTTAATTTGGTTGTAAATATTTACCTATCCTTTGTTACCCTGTTCGTGAGTGTGATTGGTTAATGACGCTGCACAGATAATTTAGTAAAGTCAAAATGGTTCGAACTCTGACCTCAAAATTTGCTGGAAATTATCCTCATAACATATAATTTTTATAAGATTTAAGTACTTATTCTAGTTTCTGTACCAAATATTTAGGTATTCTTATAAATTACAAAGAAGCAAAATTTATATTTGCGATTGTTATGCTAAAATAGCGCTTATCAAAAGCTCATTTCCATTATGATTAGCGGCATTAAATACTTCCTGTTTTTATTTCCAATCAATTTGCAAAGTACTTTTTTAAATAGGTTAAACTCAACACTAGCTCTTGTATGTGGATAATTTATGTCGAAGGACATTCAATTTTTATAGTATTTTACAAATTAATAATGTTAAGTTCTATGTTGCTTACTACATGTCGTGAAATCAATCTGAGGGTCCGATGGCACATGTTGTTTATAAACAAAATTCTAACTACGTCACTTTTTCCAATCCATTCTAGTGCATTCTCGAAAATTTGTCACGGCTGATGTAAGAATTCCACCGCTTTTACGGTTTCAATGAGCTAATTAGTGTTAATCTATAGCGGTTTGTTATGATTTATGTCTTTAGTAAAGAGTAATCCTTCCCTTTCTTATTGTAATACGTAGAGCAATTAAACCTTTCTTATCTAACTTTTATGATTTTTTCGTGGCGCGGGTTTTTTAATTGAAGCGTTTATTCATTGATTGTAATAATCAGCTTATTTAATGGCATTTAAAAATATTTTTAGTGAAATAACAAATTGTTTATTGGTAATGAAAATTCATACCTTCTAAAATTAATAAATTATAAAAACTCAAAGTGTTATTGTAAAAAATGAATACTTAATTTTGCTATATCTACACACGGATATTAATTAATGAAGGTTTTGTTTTTATGGTTTGTAAAACAATAATATTTTTCTTTGCGGTCAATAAAAACATGCTCTAGCAAACATTTTAGACATGGTAAATTAATTACATAGTTAATTAAAGCTTGCACTTCTATCTTTCATGAAATACAGATTTCATTTTAAAAAAGATAGTTTATAATCTTAGTTATTTCTAGAGTACTTATTTATACACACGGCTGATATGGATTAATTTAATAATTGGGCTTTTTATTTTAATTGTAATGAAATACGCTTATATTTACACAGGGTAGAGAAACTAAATATCAAGAAATTTTATTTTTTTTTATTTTCTTCGCTTTAAATGGGCTTTTCTATTAGAATTTGGCGTTAAATGAGCTGTCCTGACCCCTGTACCATATCTATATATTATATATATATATATGTGTGTGTATACTGATGAGAAATAGAGCGCCATCTTTGTCAGTTAAGATAGCATTCTATTTCATAATAATTCATAATAGGACCGTGAACTATTATTAAAAGCATTCGATGTAGAAAAGTACGTTCTATATTAGTTAAATGGATGAATATTTTACTTACATCATGCATTCAGTAACTAGGCAACATTTTCAATAAGAAGAGGTTATTTATTTCACTGGAAATTTGCAATAATTTTCATTATAAGGTGTTACACGTAGAAAAATCAGGTAGTTGTTCGTTATTTTATTCAATAAAAGATGAACATTTGCAGTGATAAGGCTAGACGTTGAAACAAATTTTTTATTTATGAAGGAAACATTTGGACAGATTATTATATAAAATGGTTGGAATTTATGTATAGTAAAGCAGGTCGGGTTTATATTGTTGAGAGCGCAAAACAAATCAGATACTTTGTTGTGAAGTCTAACGATTATAATTTTTTGCGAGTTATGTTATTTTTAGCAAGTCTAATACTGTTATTAAACAACGGACTTTCTGAAGCTATTGTCGTTAACAATCTGGATAAAGGATATATATATATATATATATATATATATATATATATATATATATATATATACGACGAGCTTAATTTTAAAGGATTATTCCTGTTATTTTGCGAACAAATAAAGAATAAACTAATAGCACTCTTTAGTAAAAATCAGTATTGCATGAAAATATTTATGAACGCGGTTTTACATAAACTTGGCATAAAATTTAATTATAAATTCCTTTTAGAATATTTACACATTTGAAGAGGATTAGCTACTTATTAATTGCAAATCAAAATCTCCTAGAATATGCGATTCTACATAAAATTGCGTATTTTTAACGAAAACCTCTCTAAACACAATGCCTTATTATAGAACGTGGATGAAACTTTCCATTAAACGTAATAAATACTTGTCACAAATACGTTTTCTGTACAAACAAATGTATATAAATTTCGCTTTTTCTGGAATTTTTACCAACTTCTGTTCAATTTATGACGTTCCGGGGTTGTTCTTTGGCCAATGCGATTGTTGGATCTTTATTATGGTTGTTTTTGGGCCAGTGGGAACGTTGGGTTTATGTTAGAGGGTGAAGTGATCTTCCGAGTTTGTGTTCTGTTGTCAGCACATGTAGTTCGATATAGGGTAACATCACATGCTCACTTGGTAAACGATGAAAATAATACCGTTGATTAAATCTGTGCAGTATTCTGACTCCCTCTGCATGTGCAAGCGATATACTACTGAATTGTACCTATCATTGTGGTAACTGTCATTTACAACAAAACACAGTTTGAAACTGTTACTTTTTCGTATCATAACAAATCCATCTAATACTATAGGAAATTTTTTTAATAAAAGCTACTCTATAACAATAGACATGGCCACATATCCGGCTTGGCTTGGCATCCGGTCGTAATCTGGACTTGGAGTGGCTTATGATAACGATAATGGACAGAAAAGTGGTTAAAAGTGGACATTTTACCATTCTTGTTTAAATTTTAATAACGTGTTAGGGTATTCCATGTGGACAAGACAAAAGTAACGTACGAAATGAAAATAGTCCGCACCGAGTACAACAAAGAAAAGGAATCCAAAAATGCCGTGCTTTCTAGAAAGTCATAGAATGGGGAGGGTCACACAAGAAGGAAGAAGAAAACATTAGGAGAGAAAATTTATTTACAAAACTTTAATAAAAAAAATAAAACACGTTACAGAAAGATAAACCAACTCGCGGAGAAAACAATAATTATGCAAAATATTGTGGAGGATTTATACAGTATAAAAGCCTTGGCAACAATAATTAATACACTCCTTAGTCACCTCAACCTGTTTTATAGACTCAACTCTAGTAGTCACATAAAAGAAAAATTATAAAGAATATGCATATATATGGATTATTCTCAGTTACTTGTTTAATATAATTTCTTAAATACTTTATGTTCACATAAAACAAAAATTAAAGAAGGATATATGCTTACATCGTGTCCACAAGCACTTCTTAAAAGCAATTCCTCATAAGACTACAACAATAATGTAATAGTAGACAACAGCAACAATGGAATAGGACTATCTGCTAGACGAAATACATTTCGCTGCAGTGGTAAAGAGTTATGTAATAACGTCACACCTAAACAATAATGTAACTCTAAAATTTTTATAACGAAGATCTTATGGATAATCAATGCTAATCTTATTTTAAATTTAATACCCAAACAATATAAACTGTTGGCATTAGCATATTCATAACATTAAACCTAAGCAATTAAAATTTACCAGATTGTTTTTGCACAAATTTGTTTATCTCGGTGTGACTTGAAAGTAATCACGTAAACACATTTTATATACCTAACCTATACGTTTTAATTAGCACCCGATCATGCAAGATTTCTCATACAATGAAACCAAATGTAAATAACATATTTTTACCTAGTTCTCTAAAGAAAAAAATCTAAATTAATTGCATGGTCCTAGATTAATTTTTATCCCAAGAAAATTAAATATTTCTATCCTGTAAATTCTAATGTAACTTATGTGAACTGACAAAAAAACTAAAATATTAAAAACAGAAAGAAAATTTAATATACATACACTGGTGGGATTGATGCCTTCAAAAAATGTACTTTTCAACGCCTATCTTCGTTCCTTGAAAATTCTACCACACTTGAACCATCATCAAAGGAATTGAGCAAAACCAACACCACCGCTACTACAATATGGTCGCTCAAATTCTACCATGTTTCAAAACCATGATTGACGACGTGTACAAGGACAGACTTAAAAATTGTAGCTGCAGGAAAGAAAATCTTGTTTCTGTAAGCCAATAATAAAAATCAAACAGTCTGTGACGATTACATTATAGAATAATTTGTATACAGCGATATTCACGTTGTTACAGCCGCGTTGGCTATATTTAAACTGATACTAGAATATGCCAAAATAATTGCTTGTAAAAATTGTGGAAGTATAAGACGTATTTTTTTAAAACTTTCGTAATCTAATAGTTTAATTAAACGGTATTCGGAAATGTACAAAAATGTGTTGCACAATACTATATTTGTATGTATACAAACCGATAAGAAGTGCATTTAAAGTATGTATGTGAATTTTATTAAACATATTGTGTAAGTTTTACCATGATAACTCATAAGATGGAACTTCACTTTAAAAAGCATAAAAAAGCTTATTAATATTTGAAATGCCGTAAGCTGCATTACTTGTATCACCTAATCGTAACATTAGGACATTCAAAGTAAACTACAACACTATATCACGCAACAGCAGTTCGAAACCATACTCTTTTTTATAACAAAAAGCAAGTCTATTCCGTTTAAGCAAGGAAAACCGGTACAATAATAATAATTCTGTTCAAATCGTAGCTTTCCTTATTCATGTGTAATTATAAAACAACTACCAACCAAATCAATAAGAAAAACTAGTCGAAAACAATCTAAGGATACTGGTCAATAACACACAGCGGCAGTTCTAAGAATTGGGGTGCGTGCAGAAACGTGCATTCACAACCAAGGAGTTCAACAGGAAAACAACAGCTCAGAGATAAAATTCATTATTAGCATAAGGCATTAATTTCTTTTTGAACATGTACTGAAAATGTAAAGGGTCATCAAAAATTTTTGGTTGATACGTAGAAATTACGTAAAAGGGAAAAAAAAGTCGTAGAAGGTTCAACGTACTTCCAGTAGTATACAAAGATATTTTTGCTAGCTTTAAACTGATTTAAGGGAATCATAATTTGGGAACAAACTAATTTATGTTATTACTTTGATTCAGGGGTTTTCTTAAAAAGCGAATGATATTACAAAGGTTGTGGAGCTACAAATTGTACATATTTTGGTTATTATATAAATTTTGGTTAATTTTATTTACCTCATTCAGGCGGGAAGTGTTAGAGAAAAGAAGGGCAAAAACTTCTCTGTTATCGTATTGTCGTGCACTTTGTGTGGAGTTGAACTAAGCTGGTCGAGGCATATAAAACGATTTGTGTGAAATCTAAAATTTATCCTAGGTTATTTAGAGACCGAGAGCGGTGGCTAGCAGCAGGCAACTGAAGGTTTAAATAGATCGGAGTACGGCGTTATCATAGCAAAGAAAACTAGCGCCCAACGTGAGCGAGAAATAAGAAAAGAAAACTGGCGCTCCCGGCATGGGGCTAGAACAAAAGAAATCTGACGCGTTAACGGAAGGGCTCGCATAAAGAAATTTGGCAATCAAGCAAGGGGCTAGAACAAAAAATCTGGCGCGTTAACGGAAGGGATCGAATAAAGAAATTTGGCAATCAAAGCGTGAGGCTAGAACATAAAATAATTTCGCAATCAAATTGTGGGGCTCGAACATAAAGAAATACGTCACGATAATCGTAGGGCTCAAAGAAACTCGAAAACTGTATATTAATTAAAATTAGGAACTACAGGCAGACAAGAAATAAATTTAAGAAGTTTAATTAGAATTTAGGGTTTATTGTAAAAATATTTAGATCAAAATGGACAAAAGAATGCAGGAAGTTAGGAAAGCGTCCAGAAATAAGGGGGTGGAAATAAGATCTGAAGAACGTGTGTTCTTAGAAGATATGCCAACTGAAACTGCAGGGAGAATATTATCAAGAAGTGACAGCGAGGAACCGCAAACTACACAAGAATCGAGAATGATGTCAATTTTATTAGTGTTAAACGACAAAATGGACAAAAATGACAAAGCCATTAATCAACTCAACGATAAAATGGACAAAACTGACAAAGCCATTAAGAAAATCAACGATAAAATGTACAAAAATGAAGCCAACATGAAAAATAAGACAATAAAATTCAATGAAAATGTTCAAGAATTAAGGACAGAGTTTGGTCAAAATCTGGCTAAGTTGGGTGAAAATTTTAGTTCGGAAATAAGGATTTTAAGCAATGGTTTGCGAAAACTAATCAAACGATTGCTGAAATGAAACTACAAGTGCAAATATACAACAGAAATTCACCGTTGACATTCTAAACGGCACTAAATATGAACTAATTATTGAACTAAGGGTTGAACTAAGGAATTAACTAAATTCAACTAAGTAAACGATTAAGTGTTAAACTGGGCGTTTAACCAAGCTGTACTACGCGATTCAATAAACAACTACCATACAAAATCAATAAGAAAACCTAACTGAAAACAATCTAAGGATATTGGTCAATAGCACCCAGCGGCAGTTCTAAGAATTGGGGTGCATGCAGGGACGCGCATTCACAACCAGGAGTTCAACAGGGAAAAACAACAGGTCAGAGATAAAATTCATTAATAGCATAAAACCTTTTGAACATTTAAATTTTGCATGTACTGAGATATTGATGTAAAGGGTCATAAAAAATTTTTGATTGATACGTAGAAAGTACGTAAAAGGGAAAGAAAGTCGTAGAACGTTCAACGTACTTCCAGTAGTATACAGAGTTATTTTTGCTAGTTTTAAATTGATTTAAGGGAATCTTTATTTGGGAACAAACTGACTTATATTGTTACTTTGATTCAGGGGGTGTTCTTAAATAGCGAATGATATTATAAAGGTTGTGGAGCTACAAATTGTACATATTTTGGTTATTATTTAAATTTTGGTTAATTTTGTTTATACCTCATTCAAGTGAAAAGTATTAAAGAAAAAGTGTGCAAAAACTTCTCTGTTATCGTATTGTCGTGCCCTCTGTGTGGGGTTGAACTGAACTAGTCGAGGCATATAAAACGGATTGTGTGAAATCTAAAATTTATTCTAGGTTATTTAGAGACAGAGCGGTGGCGAGTAGCAGGCAACTGAACTTTAAATACATCGGCCATATCATAGCAATATATATATATATATATATATATATATATTTGTGGTTTAAAAGGGTTAAATTTGGAGTAAGCAATACAATTTCGACCACCCTGTATAGAGAAAAAAACAAATTATTTACGCGCAAAAATTATTTAATTTATTTAAGGAGAACGGACATGTGTTGACGTATTTTTATAACTAATAATGGTATGTTAGAAAATACATCAAGAAAAACAGTTTTAAAACAAATGGAATACGCATAATTAATTTAAATTTATTTTAATAACAAGTAAAAGCATAAAAAAACTCACTAAGGTAAGGAAAATCAATAATTTCAAGGCAAAGAGGTTTGTTTGTAATAAGCAAACGTCAGTTTATCTAATACGACAAAATATAAACTCCAAGAATTGTTGTGCTAAACGGTCTATAATTAAGGAACACCTGCATTTTTAAAAGGTTACATTCGTCGAAATTATGAGCATCAAAGACAGGATTTTATAGAAAATATTTTCAACCGTCGGTTAGTTCGAACAACAAGCTAACAAACTTCTTAAAGAGCAAGGGAAATGCACGATAGGTTATAACTACAGAGAGAGACAGATATGAAAGCGTTGATATTTAAAACGCATGTACTAATACACGTGGAGTGGAGATGACCTGTCAACAATATTGATTTTCTATAACTCAAGTGGAGTTTTGAACGCGACAGCAAAGATGCATAAGACAGAGATAAAAATATTACAGACGGGGTTTTATGACGACACAGAATAGTATCATTGGTTAAAAACAGACAGTTGTCCAAACGTAGACAAACGAGACAGGTGGGAGCGACTTTGGATACGTACGGCACGTCCACGGAGTAAATTTCAGGAATTTTCAAGACGGTTGTATTAAAATTGATAGAATTTTAATTTGAAAATAAGCTTTTCGCGTGAAGTGTGTTCGGGAGGTAGCATTTTGAAATGATATAAATACTCTAGCTAAATTGTTACGGTTTTCTTTGTCGTCCCGTCGCTTTCATACTGCTTTACAACAATAGACCAACATTATAGTAAAGTTTTGGTTATGTGAGTATTAGATATGTTCATAATACAGTAAATATAGTGCTTGCAGGTGTAAATTATTAGTAATGGTTTTCTACTTATTAACGCGAAATACGAGTAGTGTATATTAAATTAATAGAGGTCTGGCTACTATTATACAAAGCTACAAAATCAATAAATAGAAGCATAATATACGTGGGTAAGCATCTCAAACAACCAGGATTGTATGCTGTTATGGAATGGTACTTTGAAACAAAGCACTTGGCGAATGATTGGGGTTATCGTCTATGAATACGCGGAGTAACACAGCGCATGGTCACGAAGCCAAGGGGTTCTGGTGATCGTCGTCGAAAGAATGGAAGCCTGAAGCATTCTCCAGGTAATTTATTTCAAATTTCTGTTGTCTGATAAACTTTTGTAAAATTTTGGTGCTGTGCGAGTGAATTTTGAGCTTTATTGATGGTTATATAAACTTATTGGAAAAGATACATGTACTGGACAATTTATTGAGGTTATTCAAATATTGAAAAAGGGTGTATTTAAAACTTACTAAATTTTATTCTGAATATAAATTAAACATTCATAAAGGTGTATTTAAAACTTACTAAATTTTACTCTGAATATAAATTAGATTGTAAAAGGTAAACGGGTCTATAACTTTTGTTTTAATCTATGCAAGGCAAAAGGCATAACCAAAATAAACTGGGTTATGATGAGCTCACCATACTCCAGTGTACAATCAATTTTAGGGTAATATTTGGGGTCCTTCTACTCATATCTCATTAAATTTGTTTGCAAATAAGTAGAAAATCAAGGACTTTAAAAACATATCACATTTTGAGTTTGTAATAGTGTACCAAACTGTTTTTATACATGTGAATAATTTGTTTGTAAGTAGCGGTAAATAAAAGATTGTATGATAGTTGTATTATTTGGTGATTTTATTGAATGGTCTGCGAGTGTGAAGAAAGAATGGTTGTATATTTAGGTATCCGAGAAGAGGCACAGCTGAGCTAGCCAGGGAAGCTGCTGAAGATTTTTGAAGCAGAAATTTTCACGGGTAAGAAATGTTTTTCAAAGAATTTTTTTATTTATAAAATTACTTGATGACAACGCTGGGGCTTGATGTTTAAAGCTTAATTCCCGCTGCCACGGCAAAATATATATATATATATATATATATATATTGCTGTGATATACTCCTTTGAATGCGGGAACTGGGTCCTTTCAACAAAAAAATTCTAGTCCCACAGATTGGGCGTCATAAACTGCTGTGATCCTCTTTTCGCCTCGGCTGCTCACCTAATTTTATAAACCTCCTCACTCCTTAAAAAAAACAAACACATTCCTACCACAAACATCAACGTTAACTCTATTTACATCAATATTCACAATACATTAAAATTTCCAAATTAAAACTCCGCATAAATCTCAGTTTTAAAAAGAATTTCAAGATTAATTTTCTTATCATTTTAATGTGCATCCAGAATTAAAGTCCTTGTTGGATGCCTACTAATTAATATAACAATATAAGCAGAGTAAAAAGGGAGCATCTACCACCCCTTTACGTTAATTAACCAGGTTCGTCTAATTGAGCTCAAAGACATACCTAAAATTTCATCATAATCCAGAACATCAATACTAAATACCCTTTCTACTTAAACAAGCACATTTCATCTTAACATTAAAATTTTATGGTTAGTACAATTTCACTAATGTCCATTTAAAGTAAATCAATTATCAAGTAATTCAACACACACAAAAATGTCAAACAAAATAGTATAATAAAGTTATTCAACACACACCAAAATGTCAAACAAAATAGTATAATTTACCTGAAGGTTACTGTCCTCGTAGCTTTAATGTACATCGTCCCTTTAGTTAATCACACCATTCCAACAGGATTATATTTACGGCTTCTAATTCTCAACGCTTTTAAAATTTTCTCCATCACCATTTATTTAAAGTTGTTTCTGGGCTTTTCCGGAACTCATCTGTGTATATCTGACCCTTGTTTCGTGGATCCAGACACGTATTTGAACCATTTAATTATTAACACCCCGAAAACAGCAAAGAAATTCATCGTCTTTCACCAATATACGCCAAAACTGCCTACTTTTGTGTATACATTTGTCGTTGTAAATTTTGCTAATTGGTACAGTGATACTAAATTTTATTACCTTGTATCTAAGTGCACTGAAGTACATTCATGTTAGCACGTAAATAACAAACTATTTTGAATCACTAAAATATACGAGCAAAATTTTAAATTATTTTATCAAATTAAAATGCACTGTTTAACATCTTGAATCAAGTCGCGGATGTAAGAGCTTTTAACGCATCGAATAGTCAAAAGTCTAAGAGTCTAAGAGGGCTTGTTTATATTCATCTCGGTATATCTAGCAAAAGCCGGCACGTCGCTTTTGTCCTCAAAACGGTAATTCTAAAGAATTCCTCATTCTATGTTCCCAGTCTGTCGCTCGCGCGTCGATTTTACGAATTTTCACTCGTCCCATTTAAATCTCAGAAATTTCAACACACGGCACGCAAGCATGTCCGAGAAATAACTAATTGACTTTTATACCGAAATTGTTGTTTCTACCTCTGATATTTGCATCCTATTTTCAACCAATTGTGACCCTCGTGACGTTGCTTAAATCCCGCCTTTTACAATATGTGTCTTTGCTTGACGCATTTTCTCTTTCCTTTTCTAACCTGTTCGTATTGGTGCAAATTGATATTCTTTATTATCGATTATATTTTAGTCCATGTGGACTGTTATCTGGGTTTAATAACCCCGTATCGCACATTCTCGTGAATATTAAGCCCCGGTTTCTCCAAGATTCTTTGAAACTATTAATTATCTACAAAATTTACGCCGTATGTGATATTTAAACTACGCAGGTGTTCAAAATAATATTAATTCTCAGAGCTTTATTTTCTGGTATTATAATCTTGGGTTTTTACAAGTTTCTATAGATATTATCTGTTACTAACGGTTCAATTAACTTCAATTAAAATTAATACTCTTTAATTTTTAGTGAATCCTAATTAAATATTCAATTATTATTTGTACATTTCGTTTAATACTCGTTGCCCAAACTTGAATCAATCAATATAAATCTTGCACGTAATTTGTCTTTGTTTCTTTATTAGGAATAATTAAATTACACGTAAAGCTTTTAATACTGTTTCTTTTGATATAAAGCGTCTTGTACATGATTTTAAATTTCTTATTTTACTGAAACGACCGAATTTATTTATGCTTCATGGTTTTAATAAAGCGTATTATTTAATAAAATTCCTTATACACGGTGATTAAAATTATTTGATGTGATTATTTAATTTTCTACCCTGGTCTAAATATGAGTATTTTCCCCCTATTTGAATACAAATAATCCCACTTATTTGAATGCAAATATAAAGCATTTAGACAAAAATTACAAAAAAAAATTGCCTATCTCTCTCTACCCTTATCTATCTAACTTACCTACTTTGTCTCCAATCAAAAAAAATATTTACACCTATCCTATATCCCTATCCTATTCCTAACTCTCACCTACTTGTATAAACTGAAATTATCCCTAACTTCATCCTACTTATCCATCTAATCCTATATACATCCTATATACCTATCCTATTCTTAACTTTTAACTAATCTTCACTATACTTTACTTCCCCCTACCTAATCCTATATACCTATCCTACTCTTACTCTATTCCTAACTCTCCACTAATCTTCTATGAAATATCTACACTTAACCTATCTTATTTTCTTCCTACATTTACTCTTTATTCTCATCCTATACCTATTCCTAATTATCTCCCATATTTATCCTATACCTAGCTTTATTTTCTATAAACACTTACTTCTACTCTTCTATCTACACCTATTCTATCCCTATCCTATTTAAATCTAACTCTCTTCTTGACCCTCCAAGTCTTTCTTCTCACCATCCTAACACTCTTCATCCCTATCTCTCCCCCTTCTATATCTATACTTATCATCCCTGTTATCTCACATACAATAAACTTATCATCCCTCTTATCCTGACTCTTAAATATTACTTCTTCTTCAGTCCCTACACTTGTCTGTTTCTCATTTATTCTTGTTTCCCTTTCTGCCGACAAACCAAACGATACTACTTTACAATTATCGATTTTTCTCTCTATGGAAAACCCTACGTACCTTCTAGAATTTTTGTGTAATGGAATCCGCCAGAATGAATCCTTAAATCTACTTTATTAAAAACAAACTTGCCATCTTTACTTAATTTCGCCTTCACCTGCTCCTGATATGCTGCTTCTACCCCACTACTTCTTCATGTTTTTGTATTAAAGATTGAACCTCTACTTTCCTATCATCTGGACATCTTATTGTGTTGATCTGTTTTACTTCATAATCCTCTACCTCTACTACATTAATACTAAACCCCGTGTCATCCTCTGTGACTTCATAACTGCCCTTCCATGGCACTACCCTATCCTTAATCCTTATTACCTTCCTTTCCATATCTATCAAAACCCCTAACTTCATCATACAGTCAACACCTAAAATGCTCTGAAACTTCAGTCCAGGTACAATTACAAACTCCTGTTCACAGCTAAAACCTCCTATATCTATCCTAAGCACCACAACACTATTTACTACAGCAAACTTCTTTTATTTGGAGCTACTAAATGGCTACGCTTTATAGGCATAATTCTATCACAAACCTTATCCCTAATTTTGCTGACGAATTCCTCCGATATTAAACTCGCCTCTGCCCCTGTATCAAGTAATACTTCTACATTATTCTCAAAATTTCTATATTAACAATTGGCAAGCATAATTTTTCCTCAGTTTCTGGCTCTACTTCCTCCTCAATTTTGAAAAATTCACGTGGATGTTCATATACATTTACACTGAAATCTAGTGGTCTGTCGCGTTCTAAAAATCCTGTCCAGGTCTGTTTTCCCTACTTGGTCCTGGTCTAGCCGTCACCTCAGCGTATGTCCTAGGCGTTTCCACTCGTTCCGTGTCTGTATTAGCAGTCCCGCTCATGTCTGGTGAACTATTCATTCTGGTAGGTCCCGGTCTCGGTGCAGGTCCCCTTCCTAAACTATTACTCCTAACGTATGGTCGTCTCTGTTCCCAATTCTGTCGCTGGTATCCGTAACTATTCCCCCGTCTAGCGTAGTTGTCCCTTCTATTGTCAAACCTAACTGTGTTGATCTGTCTTTCCCTATTATCCCGAGGTCGTCCACTACTTACGTCGTCGTACCTCTGCAGGTATTCCAAAAACATTTCTCTGTCCACTATGTTCTGTAGTGCTACGTGTTGTCTTATTTCTACCTCGAAGTGTCGTGATAAATACTTAATAATTTGTCGGTCCGTCAATGGTGGATTCAGTTGTTTGGCCACACTGTATTTGCGGATGGCATATTGCTCCTTAGAACCTGCAAACTCTCCCTTAAATTTTCCTGTAATCAAGTCGTCCCTAATCTGATCCTGTTTGTGATCACTCCAGTAATGTTGTAAAATTTGTTTTCAAAGTCCTGATACGTGTCTATGTCCTGTCCTACTAAATTGTACCATGCCTCCGCATTGTCCTTTAATAAAGCCTTTATCGTATTTAGTTTAGTCTGTTCGTCAAATAAATTTCCCACTAGATTTCTTACACTATTAATAAAAATTTGTGGATTTACCCTGTTATCGCCATAAAACTTCATGTGTTGGTCCAATGATACTCCACCTGTAGAACATCTGGGACCATCCCCCGTTAAATTTGACATGTTGTATTTGATACTACTAACTTCGCGTTCTACCCTGCCTAACTGATCCCTACATGAGTCCGTCACCTCAGTCATTTTTATATTAATCTCTTCTTCACAAAAAATGCGTACTTCGGACCTTAAATGTCCCATTTCCTGTCGAAGACCTGTAATATCACGCTCATTTTTATCAACCCGATTTTCTACTTCCCCAGTTTCACGGTAAGACTATTTTTAAACTCTGTAAATTCTCTCGTCGATTTTTCTATTTTATCCCTAATTCCTGATTTAATTGGTCAAATTTCTTATTCGATTCTACACTCATCTGCTCAAATTTTCGATTTGAGTCCTCTCTAACCCCACTTAACGTCTCATTCATTCTTTCAAGCATCCTTATTATCATCTCGTTTCCTTGATCCCCTGATTCCGTCCTCGACTGATCTCTACTGCCTCCAGCTTCTTCCATTTTCGAATTTTTTTCACCCAATGCACTATCGTTACTTCCAATTTCCACTCCTTGACTCCTTAACCACTCTTTTCTCTGCATACGTTCTAATCACTCACACACACTCTAAAAATACTCTTAAATTTATACACACACAGAAACTCTCTCTCTCAGATCGCCAGTTTCCTGGAATAAAATCACAAAAAATTTTATTTGGAACTCGAGCCCCACGTTGGGCGCCATAAACTGCTGTGATATACTCCTTTGAATGCGGGAACTGGGTCCTTTCAACAAAAAAATTCTAGTCCCACAGATTGGGCGTCATAAACTGCTGTGATCCTCTTTTCGCCTCGGCTGCTCACCTAATTTTATAAACCTCCTCACTCCTTAAAAAAAAACAAACACATTCCTACCACAAACATCAACGTTAACTCTATTTCAATTAACTTCAATTAAAATTAATACTCTTTAATTTTTAGTGAATCCTAATTAAATATTCAATTATTATTTGTACATTTCGTATAATACTCGTTGCCCAAACTTGAATCAATTAATATAAATCTTGCACGTAATTTGTCTTTGTTTCTTTATTAGGAATAATTAAATTACACGTAAAGCTTTTTAATACTGTTTCTTTTGATATAAAGCGTCTTGTACATGATTTTAAATTTCTTATTTTTACTGAAACGACCGAATTTATTTATGCTTCATGGTTTTAATAAAGCGTATTATTTAATAAAATTCCTTATACACGGTGATTAAAATTATTTGATGTGATTATTTAATTTTCTACCCTGGTCTAAATATGAGTAATATATATATATATATATATATATATATATATATATATATTGCTGTGATATTTCTCCGCCTCTACGATTGGATGCAATAAACCCCTGTTACTCTCACACAGCCTCTTATACCACTCAAACACTTGAGAAATGTTAATTTATAATTTTCTTTTGCCTCGACTAGCTGATTCAATTAAATAAATCACTTCTCTAATACACAGTATAATGATTGAATATTTACAACTCCTTTAACTATCTTCTCCCTTTTTATATCATATACAGCTGTCAAATTATTACAAAATCAAGCCAGCAAAACGAGATTTTTATTACCTTTAAAGACTTATTGAAACGTTACAAGCTGTCTGTAACTTTTCATAGAAGTTTTGCGAGAAATCTCCAATTTGTCGGCTTTTACAGTTTTAATTATGATTGAGATAAAACAGTTTAAAAATAAATCATATCAAAAATATTTGAGATAAAACAGTTTCAAAAATAAGTCATATCAAAATCTCTAACCTGAATTATTTTCATGGGTACTCCTAAGAATTGAAGTCGATATCCAAATCGTTATAGGTACGTTTATTGCAATGAAGGGTTTTTAATTTTCTCCATAGAATATTTACCATCAATTTGATTGAACCGGCAGCATTCTCCAAAATTGTATTTTTGATCGTAATTTATAGTTCTACAGGAATCGTAACATTATTTTACTTGTGATTTATGTTTGTAATTTATATCTTAATTGAGATGGTCATTCCGATGGTAGTTGAGATGGTAAATTCAGATTTACATTCCGAGAGGAATTTAGACCAATCTTCAGAGAGGAATTTAGATCGACATTCAGAGTCCTGTTTTATTTATTATTAGAAATGTTATAATTTCCTAAATCTTATTTACTAAAGTCTCAGAAGTACGGCACAATTTTCACAATTATACACTTTATAATTTTACTGTTAACAAATATTTATTAATCACGTAAATATTTGGATCGTCCCACTTTTGTTTGTGATTCGCCGGCTTCACGTGCTAGGCGAGGCCAAGCATATTATCACTTGTTATTTTGGGAAAATTTACCAATTGTATGTATTTTAATTGCATGACGCGGCGCTTCAAGTCACGTAATTCAATTGTTATACCTTATATTTACTTCATTAATCCCAGAAATTTTCGTACATATCGGTCACGTAGTCTTGTTTGTTAGCTTTATTCTAATCTAAATTGAATAAATTTGGTATATGTTTATTTCCCAATAAATTGGATTTTCAAACAACTGTGATTCTCTTAGATCACGTACGCTTTTAAATAATGCATAATTTCTGCGTACGTTTACGATAATATCTCTACACACTTTATGAATGTTTATCTAGCCACTTCAAGCAGGTTTTTCACTGATTTAATTTTAATTCGTTTCGTTACCTTTTTAAATTCTAGTCTCTGCCAGTAGCTACACTTGGATGTGCGTCCCAACCGCTTGTACCGCTATATACAGTGTGCTCGCAACTAATAATTTTTATAATAACCTATCCACTTTTCCAATATCCACCAGCCCGTGCTTTCGTCACTCAGGAGCTTTCCCTGCTCATTCTACGATTCCAATAACTTAATCTACCCCTAAATTAACCCTATAATTACAGCAATATATATATATTGCTGTGATAAGGGGTTGTTTAAGGGTGCACTTTATAGTAAAGGTCATTTAGGAATGAGTAATTACCATAGGCAGCAGAAAACGGCACTTATTTAGTGAAGAATTGAGAAATGAAGTTTGTAGATAGTAAGCAGTCAACACCCTGTATATAAAGTATAAATAGTTTTAAGCGACGCAGATTCACATAGGAGGACGCATAGTTGGCGTAGGAATGAGAAATACATTCATTAAGTAAATAGTAAATATTAAATACCCTGTAGATAAAGTTTAGTTAGTTTAGGTAAAGCAAGTAATGATATTTTTCAGTGGAAGCACGCGTATATTTATAAATAAATGATAAAGTGTAATTAGACACGCATTCAAAAAAGTTCCAGACGATTAGATTAATACGGAGATAGAAATAGAGCTTCAGGTAGCTAATATAAATGCGTACAAATATCTAACCATTTTTGATAAGAAAAATGATTAAAAATTGCGTGAACAACATGTAAATATGAAAATTAAAAGTCGAGTTGCATCAGTTGTTTATGAAAAAGCAATTAGATCTATCAAAACACAGCATGTTGATAACGAAAGACAGCTGCAAGCAGGCTACGATTATGGGGAATCGTGGTGCATTACATCAGAAACTGCTTTAAATGTAATTATTTGATTGGTCAGAAATAAGCGACGAGTTCTAGACCATACCCACTGATGGAGTGGGAATTCAAGAATATATTAGCAAGCACCGTGATAACGAAGTTGGTTTTGAACTCAACAAAGGTCGAAGTGCGTCGTTATGAAATAAAATAATACGTAAAGTTTAAAAGTGAAAGAGAAAATAAGTGCTAATATGAAGATTATAATTGCCGATTAAACGTAAGTACGTTTTTAATGAATTTATTTTAAACTAAAACATAAAAATAATAGGGCTTCGAAGTCTGAGGGAAATAGACTACGATTTCAATGTCCAGGGGAAAATACAGTAATACAATTTTGAAGTACAGGGAAAAATACAGTAATACAATTTTGATGTCTGGGGTAAGAATAATACAATTCGAAGTTAGAGAAAATTGATTGATAAGAAATAATAAGTCCGAAATGGAACGACAATAAATTGGGGTGTATAAAGGAATAATGGTGGTCCATAGTGTAATGGCAATAATTTAAATGTAATCCTGAATTGGGGAAGATAATTTTTATTTTAAATGGAAGCGTCGATGTGAAGAAATAGACCAGGTCAGATTTTTTAGTTATAAGACATTTTGTTTTCTACATATTTTTTATTTTTTGAATTTGCTTAATATAATATGCGTGTGAACAAGTCAACAAAAGAAGTTGCGTACAATGAGTAATATGATAACAGGTTTAGAATATTCTACACTTCGTTGATAAAGATAATAGGGTTTTTTTTTTGGTGACTTTGGGTTTTGAGTAAATAGTATATGATTGTTAATAAATGAGATTTACAACATTAACTAATTGAAAAGTGTATTTTAAATAATTTACAAAAGCTGTATGTACATAATATATTGGTTCCATTATACATAAAATCGAAATTAACTGAATTCTATAATTTCAAATAAATGCTAGCCGAGGTCATATTTAAATAGTTCAAGGAGGGGCTACGAGTTGAATGAGAAATTGATAACAAGTAGGCGTATCGAATTTTGCTATTGGCAGACAAGGTTGCTTCAACATAAAATCCAGTTAAGTTGATAGCAATATTAATAAGACAGCCGGAGGAAGAGATAAATACAATCTTGTTTATTCATAGTAGATATTAAAATGGTCGTACAAATGATGGAACGCGAATAATTTAGAGTACATAGCAATATAATATAAGGCGCACAACATAGGGGTTTGATAATTAAGAGAGTAGCATAGCAAATAAATAGGTCGCACAACGAAGGGGATCGAGAATTCCGGCAGTTTATAGCAAATAAATATAACAGCCCAAGGTAGGGGCTTGAGAATTCCAGTACATAGAAATATATATATATATATATATATATATATATATATATATTTTACTGATCTAATCTCTCTACCCTCCCTCCCTATCTTTCTTTAATTTACTTTAATTCTTTATTTATTTTATTTTACACTTTTTTGTCGCGCCTTTTATGTAATGTGCACACCTAATGCACGCCCCGTACTTGCAACGTTTGGTTGGTTCTTTAATTAGACTGTTTATTACAATGCCTCGACTATTTGAGCTCTTAATTCTCAGGGTGTTCACCTACTTATAGTGAGTTCCGTTATAAGTAGATGTGCAATGCCCAACCAAACTGCACACTCTTTTGTTTTAGTACTAAATTTTTAATCTACTATTGTATATGCCAAAATTTATTACGATCAACGTTGCCTTGTGCCAAATTAAATTACTACCACAAATTTATGACTTTTTTGACGTTTTAAGATATTTCAGCACTCACCTGGACTATACCGCGTTCTTGGCCTCTCTAACTGCTGGCTCAAAATCCTCGTTGCCGTATGCGCTTTTACACTGTTGTACTATCTGATAGAATTTTTGTATCGCCTCCAGGTGTCGTTCTTAAATTTTAGATGCTCCCCAATATCTGAAATAAATAACCCTAATTTAGAATTTGGAATACCCTTTTATGTTACTTCCCCTGCGCTAATTCTTCTGTCCTAATTTCTGCTTTGAATCTTCCACTACCAATTGTTGCTCTCCTAATTTCGCTCCTCGTGTTCTATATTAAACCGTCCGCCTTTTCGTATTTTATCCAAATCTAATCGCCGTCCTGTTTCAAATTACTCGATGCCCCGCTATAAATCTTTATCCAAATCAATCTTCGTTTCTTTATCTACCCACTCGATGTCCTGCTACCTATAAATCTCTATCCAAATCGATCTTCGTTCCTTTAAATAACCACCCTATGTCCTTCTGCCTTTAAATCGCTATCCAAGTCAATCCCAAATCTATTTAAATATTCGTCGCTTCGCCGTCGCTTATATAACCACTCTATGTCCTTCCGCCTTTTAATCTCTATCCAAATCCAACTTCGTCCCTATGTATAACCACTCGATTTTCCTTCCGCCTTTCCCAATATCGTTCCAAATCTATTCAAGTATTCGTTGCTTCGCCGTCGCACTATTACCAATCTTTACACTTTTTATTATCGTCGTCGTTGCTTATTTACATTTCGCTGCTGCTCTTTACCCTTCTTTATTCAATCAAAAACTATTCAAAATCAAACACGTTTATTAACTTTTTTTAAATCGTTACACAAATTAGCGCAGTTCTATGAAAACACGTCTTTATACAAAAAAATTTCGAAATAATCTCCTAAATCGTACACAAATTAGCGCGGTTCTATACAAAACACGTCTGTTTACAACAAAATTTCTAAATAATCTCTTTAAAATCGTACACAAACTAGCGCAGTTCTATACAAAACACGTCTTTTTACAACAAACTTTCGAATTAATCTCCCTTTGTTTTCTTTCCAAGGCGACCATTATAACATTTCTTGCCTACTAAATTATAAAGTACATAACTAAAATCGTCCAATAATATCCAAACACTACGTTTGTGTCGCACATACCATAATTCATGTCTTTTTACACTTTCATAATTCACATAAAATTCTAGTATTGGTCCAAAATATTTACAGTCCTTCAATCACATTTGACGTTGTTATAACTAATAATTTTGAGCTTACAAATTTTGTCCAAAAGTTGATTTTATTCAAAATAAAAACCAAAATAAATCACACTTGAAGCTGGATGCGTGGTTGATAGTGAACATCCATAGACGCATCCGGTTTTTGGACGGCAAATGTACTTTCAATGGCCTATAAAATTCAAACTCGGTATAAACCCTTGAGCACTGTACATCTTACTACGTCATTTAGTCATTTTAATTTACCTTTTGGGCACTTATGTTTCAACTACCATTTTAAATTGTACTTTAGCATGTGTAAAATACGGCAAACATACATTTTTAAATTATGTGATCAAATACATGGATTATTTTACTCGGCATACACTACCTTGTACTAAACAACCCTTAGAGCCCTTGGTAGCTCCCTTAAACATTTCAATATATATATATATATATATATATATATATATATATATATACACACGATTACATTAAGAAAATAGGAAGTCCAAATAATCAGTTACAGTATCTTTAGTGTTGCAGTTCATAATAACTATTATGATTTTTATTTTAAATCAACCAAAAGTTACCGCAGTTATTCGTTTTTAGTAGCAATATTCACAAATAACTCAAGGTTTACTAACTCAGATTATTTTAGTAACTTATAAAATAATGCGAAGTAGTAAAATATTTTTAGTTCCATGCACTTGAAACCGCATGCTTTCTACCTCACATTGGCTTCGGATAACTCTAGGAATTCAAATCATTTGTGCGTTTCAAGTCTGAATTATTATTGATGTAGTGTGTGTATATTGCGGGTGGAAAAATTCATCTAGTGAAAGAAAAAAAGATCAATCTGATCTCGAAATATTGGAAAACTGATCAATGTTTGTTTTCTCTTTACAAATTGCTATCAACCACAACTGTGCTTTGACCTAAGACTTATTTTTGATTTTAGCACTGTGGCACCTTTGCTTGCTCGTACCTTGAAATTGTGTTTCGAGAATGTAACAGTAGAAATAATAAAAGTGCAAGTTCAACGCACAACGAATATGAATATACCGGGCATTGTACTATAATTTATTTTTAAAAAAGCGGTTTTTTATAGCCTGTATTAGAGACGCTTTATAAAAATATGAAAGTCAGAACACGAAAACAAACATCTTCAATGCTTTGCCGTGCCATTACCTTCGTGAACTTTCCGCTTCAAGAAATAATAAGAATGAAAACCTGAAACAAAATGTGCTTGTTGAATATAAAGTAATACGTAAATTTAATGCATTAATTTACAGGGTATCAAGAAATGGTAGCTACTTATTTATCTATACGAATATAAATCAGGGTTTCAACTGTTTTTGATGTATGTTTGTACAGTTCAAATGAAAGAAAAAACGAAGAAACAGTTGGGTTCTTTCCAGTAAAACTTTCCTTGTATAAATTATTAAAATTTATGAAGTTCCGGTGTTTGGCTCGGGTCAGATCAACTAAAGCATAGATTACTGTAAAGATGAATGTGTCGTCGAGGAAAGCTTTAAAATTGGATAAAGTATCTTGGGGTATTTGCAGATTCATTTTATTTTATCGGTGTAGATGTATGCTTTAACGTAAGACACAGTTGATAACCACGAGACATTGTGCTTCAAAACGCCTGCCTTGATGTAATTCTCATTACGACGAAACGGGTTTTCGATAGAAATTTGAAATAAAAATGAACAGGGAACCTGTGAAAAAATTAAGGAACTAGACCTGGAACTAACTAGAGTATGCCTAATCTGACATATAGTAGAAGATATAAAGACTATCAAAAAACACATAAAAATGAAGAATTATAAGCAGGATGAGGTGCCAATCCTCCGAGGCCAGAGAGGTTTTTAGGCGCTAGAGTTTTCCTTTTGCCAACGCCTTATGACAGTGACATCCCACAACGAATAATGCATAACGCAACATTTAAAAGAATATGTATTTTACTTGGAAATCACTTTTATCTTTTGTTTTTCTCCTTTCGCTTAAAATACTAGATTGCCAGATAATAAGGAAAGCCTATTGGGTATTAAATGGGTTCACTGTTTATACTGGATCGTTAGAAAATAAATTACGTCTCTTGGGTATCCAAAATGAGATCGCTGCTTTACTGGATGGTAAGATTATGAACTCAAGCTTTTTGGTGCCTAAAATGAATTCATTATTAGACTGCCAAAATATAAATTAAACGTTTTAGGTACCCAAAATGAATTCACTGTTATTACTGAGTTGCCAAAATGTAAATTAAACCTGTTGGGTACCCATAATAAATTCACTGTTTTTACTAGACTACCAGAATCTAAACGACACTTATTAGGTACCCAAAATCAGTTCACTGTTTTTAATGGATTATCAAAATATGAATTAAACCTTTTCGTTGTCTAAAACGGGTTTACTAGGCTGCCTGGATATAAATTAAACCTTTCGAGTACCAAAAATAGGTCCAATGTTTTCCTGAGTGGCCTCAATATAAATCAAACCTATGTGGTTATCAAAAATGGATTCAATGTCTTTACTTGACTATCAGAATGTAAATTAAACCTCTTGATTACTCAAAATGGGTTTACTGTTTTTACTAGCCTGCTAGAAAATAAATTAAAGCTCTTCGTTACCCAAAACGAGTTCACTGTTTTTACTGGTTTGCCAGAATATGAAATAAACCTTTTGGATGTCTAAAATGAATTCACTGTTTATACTAGACTACCAGAATATAAATTAAACCTTTCCGGTACCCAAAATGGATTCATGAATTAAATTCCCTGGGTATCCAAAATGGGCGCACGTCTTTACTAGGTTACGAGAGTACCACAATATAAAATAAACCTTTTGGGTACCCGTTCTCTATTTTTACTGGACTGCTAGAAAATAAATTAAAACTCTTGGGTACTCAAGATGAGTTCATTGTTTTTACTGGTTTGCCAGAATATGAAATAAATCTTTTGGGTGCCTAAAATGGATTCACTGCTTTTACTAGGCTGCCAGGAGTATCAAAAATGGGTTTACTCTTGTACTAAGTGCCCAAAATATAAATTAAATCTCTTTGGTCATCAAAAATACGTTCACTGTCTTTGCTAGACTACCAGAATGTAAATTAAACCAATTGAGCACTCAAAATAGGTTCACTGGTTTTACTAGCCTGCTGGAAAATAAACTAAACCTCTTGGTTACCCAAAACTGAGTTCACTGTTTTTACTGGATTGCCAAAATAAAAATTAAACCTTTTGGATGCCTAAAATAAATTTACTTTCGCTACCCAAATTTGGTTGACTGTTTTCACTGAATTACCGGAATATAAATTAAACTTTTTGCGCGTGCAAATTAGCTTTATTGCTTTTACTGGACTGCCAGTATACTACAATATGAAATAAACCTCTTGGGTACCCAAAATGATCTACTTTTACTACTCTGCAAGAAAATAAATTAAAACTCTTAGGTACCCAAAATGAGTTCACTGTTTTTACTGAATTGCCACAATATAAACTAAAATGGGTTCACTGTTTTTACTAGGCTGCTATTGCTTTTACTAAACTACCAGAATGTAAATTAAACCTCTTGAGCACTCAAAATAGGGCCACTGCTTATCCTAGACTGCTAGAAAGTAAATTAAATCTCTTGGTTACCCAGAATGAGTTCACTGTTTTTACTGGATTGCCAGAATATGAATTAAATTTTCGGTACCTAAAGAGGGTTCACTGTTTTTACTGAAATACCAGAATATGAATTAAACTTCTGTATTATAAGAAAGAGCTTTTTACACACTCACAGACACACGTCGCACGTCGCACGTCGCACTTCGCACGTCGCACTTCGCACGTCTCACGTCACACGCCGCACGTCGCACGCCGCACGTCGCACGTCGCACGTCGCATGTCGCACGCGCACGTCGCACGCGCACGTCGCACGTCGCACGTCGCACGTCGCACGTCGCGCTTTACGCATCATACATCACACACCACGCATCACACATCACACATCATACATCACACATTACACATAAGACATCACACATCACACATCACACATCACACATCACACATCACACATCACACATCACACATCACACATCACACATCACACATCACACATCACACATCACACATCACACATCACACATCACGAATCACGCATCACGCATCACGCATCACGCATCACGCATCACGCATCACGCATCACGCATCACGCATCACGCATCACGCATCACGCATCACGCATCACGCATCACGCATCACGCATCACGCATCACGCATCACGCATCACGCATCACGCATCACGCATCACGCATCACGCATCACGCATCACGCATCACGCATCACGCATCACGCATCACGCATCACGCATCACGCATCACGCATCACGCATCACGCATCACGCATCACGCATCACGCATCACGCATCACGCATCACGCATCACGCATCACGCATCACGCATCACGCATCACACATCACACATCACACATCACACATCACACATCACACATCACACATCACACATCACACATCACACATCACACATCACACATCACACATCACACATCACACATCACACATCACATCACCATCACATCACACATCACACATCACACATCACACATCACACATCACACATCACACATCACACATCACACATCACACATCACACATCACACATCACACATCACACATCACACATCACACATCACACATCACACATCACACATCACACATCACACATCACACATCACACATCACACATCACACATCACACATCACACATCACACACATCACATCATCACATCCACATCACATCACACATCACACATCACATCACATCACACATCACACATCACACATCACATCACACATCACACATCACACACATCACACATCACACATCACATCACATCACATCATCACATCCACACATCACATCATCACATCACATCACATCGCACATCATCACATCACATCATCCACATCGCACATCGACACGCATCACATCGCACACATCGCACATGCACATCGCACATCGCACATCGCACATTGCACATCGCACATCGCACATCGCACATCGCACATCGCACATGCACATCGCACATCGCTTATTGCACATCGCTCATCGCACATCGCGCATCTCACATTGCACATCGCACATCGCATATCTCACATCGCACATCGCACTTCGCATATCGCACATCGCACATCACACATCGCATATCGCATATCGCATATCGTATATCGCACATCGCGCATCGCGCATCGCACATTGCACATCGCACATCGCACACTGCACACCACACATCGCACATTGCACATTGCACATCGCACATCGCACATCGCACATCGCACATCGCACATCGCACATCGCACATCGCACATCGCACATCGCACATCGCACATCGCACATCGCACATCACACATCCCACATCACACATCACACATATACACGCACGCACCCAAAAATTTATTGAGAATGTTACCTTCACAGACTGGCGCTCTCACTATCTACTACCTTTAGGACTACTCAAGAATTGCTTTTGCATATCCACCGCCTCGGTGGATAGGTGGGCTACGGAAAACGGAAACGCTATTGTCGTTGACCATGTTCTCTTATTTATAAAAACTTGAACAATCGAAACTGCTACTAAATTAAAATTCTTGTAAATTGGCGATTTCAGAATATGGGGAACATTGATCAAACTCCGTCGCCATAGTGGTTTTATGTTGTAGTCTACGACTGCCAAAACGTATCGTGCACATAATTTAATCACAAACTTTAAATTGGTTATAATTGAATAACTCTACTAGAGCTCTGGTACAGCGACTGTACTCAAATGAACGTTTCTTATACAAACTAGTGGAATATGTATGCCACGCCTAGATAGGCATAAAGTTTGTCAGTAAGCTTAAGGTAGGCTTACTTGAACTGCTTTCATGCTTATAATTGTGAGGCTATTCACTAGAATTTTACTCAAAGAGAGTTGAGCAATGTACATACAAAACACAAATTTCTGACTACGTCAATAGTTCAAGAATTTTTTTCAGGCAGTTTAAATGGAGAGGTAGTTTCGTTCGAAACCTCTACAAATCTCAAGAATTCATTTTACTTCCTATCAAAAGGTTCTGAAAACTCTTGCATTGCTTAATCTAACGCAAGGGTGTAATAAATGCATTGGATCGCATTTGAAAAACAGCAATTTTCGTCGTCATAGCATTCCTAACTTTTATCTGTATAATAATATTCATCGTTAGTTTTTTGACATCGTTATAAAGCACTATTATTGCACTAATAAGAAGCGGTTAAATATACCTTTTGTGAGAATCTGCAACCCACGCTACAGCGTCTACAAAATTATTTTTATGGTATCGTTGAAGCTTCAGTAATAAAAAGCAAGAAAGATGGGATTTAAATAAGAAATTCGAAACAACACATTTCTTCAGTACAAACTAGGGATAAACGCTAAACACTAAATTGTATCTTATAAATGCGAAAACTCTAAGGAATTATACACTATTAAACAATGTAGGATTACAAACAACACCTACCCATACTTGGACTATGTAGACAGCTTCTTAGCCAAAAATGCGGCATTTATTATCTTCTTCTCTTAAGCCGATGTACTCTACAAAAAGGTAGGAACCAGTCACAAAAAAATGCTGTGAATATCCGGGTTCAGCCGCCCTGACCAATATATAAGAATGCAATGGATGCTTGCTTAATAGAAAATGTGAATTCTTACTTTATGTTCTCTTGCTAGCTCAGGGACAAATATGCTATGAATTTTACGAAAATGAAATGCAACAAAAAAATTTTAAGAAACGTTTATGAGCAATCTTCTATTACATTCTAGAAGTATAACACATCCGCATGATGCAACAATTACCCACAATTTTGCGTTCTTATTTCTAATGAGCTGTCAGTTTTAAAATTTATAGCGATTGTATTCCATTTTCCATCTTTTACTAGTTCTCTCTCTCTCTCTCACACACACTCTCTTTCGAGCTTTTGTAATAATTAGACCCATTAAACTCGTTATCTTATCTGGTATTATAGTCTTTATCGATGTTATCACTCTTTGTAAATCGGGTCGGTCATCCATACTAGATTATTAATCCAGCTGTTTTTTACTTATGATCTATGGCTTTCAGAACGATCCCGATGGCAGTATTTTTCAAAAATATAATAAATTCGATAATTTTAGACTATTTGTCTTTCAATAAATTTAGTGTGTTAAGCTTATTGAGTGATATTTTTAAAAAGTATGGATGCATTATGGAACTTGCGTTTTATTAAAGTACGAATATTTGTATTTTCTCCGCCTGGAACTTGTTTTAAATAATATATCTTAAAAAAAGATAGCTTGGTATGAAGTTATTTAGTTTTTCTAAAGCAGGTAGAACCTTAGACTTGTTTTGCGGTCTTTATAAATGGAATAAAACTTGTTTTAAAGATATTTTGACAGAATAATTATATACATACGGATTTAAAAGTTGGGTTTCGTTCCTAAGTTGCACCCCACAACACTATATGTACTTAGAGCGTGCTACTTTGCATGGGAATACATTTATATTTATATACCGGGTAAAAATTAAATATTGGAAAATTTTACTTTCTTATCTTTGGGGTTTGTTTTCTCACAGAATGTGGTGCTCAACTACCTCTTGTGACTTCATTATCACATGAATATATGTATATATAATATGGAAAAAATAAGATTCTGAACAAGATTTGAACCTGTGTCTTAGACTTTTGTGACTCATACGTATTTTAATTACGCAACCTAGAAGGGTGACGACGATTGGAAAATTATACAAATATAAATCATGTACACTACCATACATCAATATATCTTTCAATTACGTTTGGCATTTTTGTCAATCATATCTGACAGTGTCAAGTTTTTTAGAACAAATAGTCAGTACCTGGATGTTAAATCGCTTTAGAAATTATTGTGTTTTTCATTGACATATGCTAAGATTTGAACGACTTAAATGTTAAACTGCAAGACATTAATAAGACAGTTATTGTTAATTACGATTTAATTGAAGCATTTACAGTTAAATTGGAAGTTTTCATCCGTGATGTTATTTAATTACTTATTTCTCACTACAAAAATGTTTTCCTTTGATTTAAAGCCTCATGTAGAACTAGTTTGAGGTAAATAGTAGAAGAATTTTATACAGTAATCAGGTGCAAAGCAATGCATTTTTTTGCTTTTCTCAAGGTTTCAACATTTCATGCAATTTACAGAATCAATAAAATTTAATATATCTTTTGATACCACCGGAGTAGATACTTTCAGTATAGAGATTTTTGGTCTAGTTCCACATGGAAACAAAAGGTTGTCGATTTAAGAAGGGACTTGGAAGCAACTGAAAGTGATCGATTATTGGGCACGATTAAAAAGAACGAAGAGTATGAAGAAAGAGAAACTTGAAGTGCCATCCCCAAAACCTATAACGGTGTCAAAAACAACATCTGCTTTACCGTCTATCTACTCCTCAACTTATACTTGCTGGTCTTTATTCTCTGAAATAAATTGAATAAAAGTAGTTTGTGGCGTATTTATTTTCCCGTCACCTGTTGTTTATTTAAAGGTTTTTAATAACAAGTCCTTGGACTATTATTGTGTAAATGACTCCAATTTGTTTAATTTCTTTGGTTTAGAACATGTTTTTTTGTATGTTATAGCAGGACGTTAAGTATTTTTGGGCTTTGTTTATTTGAAAAATGCCCCTTATTGTTTTGGTCGTACTTTCTTGGTAGTTTTGCTGTATTATTTTGGGTGGTCGCTCGATTTAGTTTGTTTGACGTTTTGCATATTCTTTGTGTCGTAGTATCAATAGGAAGGCATTACATTTGATTTTCCAATGCTCCACCTGAAGGTACTACATTGGCCAGGAAGCGAGTTTTTTTTACCTAGAAAATTTGGAATTTTGCCAAACCCTTGCTGTTCCAAGCAAAGTAGGGATCTTTAACGTGCGTGACAACACTCACACACGGGACCTCCATTTTACCTCTCATCAGAACGAGGGTGTATTTTTGTGAAAAATGCTCGCCTAACATTTTTCAAGCGGACCGTGTCGGGATTTGAACCCGGGACCTTGGGCGTAGTAGTCGCACACATACCACTACGCCACGGAGCCGCCTTCAATAGGAAGGCAGATTGAAATTAGAATAAGTCAGGGAGCGATAGAGAAAGTTAGTAACGGATTTAGGCTGAAGTTGGAATAAAATACTTAGACCAGGGAGGACTATATTGCAAATTGATAGAGTATAAACAAAGAGTTGGATTCGCTCCTAATAAATTTGACGTATGCTTAAAAATTCGAATCTATTGGTAAATATTGGTTAGCTAGGTTTGGAAAGTTTGAACTCGACCCTTCAGGTCGCATGGATAAGCAGAGCTGGTGTTACTATCCGACATTTTTAATCTCCTCTTTTTATCTTTGCTAGTGCTTTGTTGATCAGACACATTCCAATTTTAATTTTAGTTTACACATTATATTTATGACTTTAAAGTCAAGTTTATTTGAAGCACGTGTATTTCCGCGTTTGAACCCAATGTAGTACTTTCGGAAGGAGCGTTGGGGACGTGGTCAAACGTGTAGCGACCTTTACTTAAATTATACTGCATTATTCTGGGGCGGCTCCGTGACGTAGGCGGTATGCGTGTGACTACTATACCGAAGATCCCCGGTTCGAATCCCGACACGGTCTGCTTGAAAAATGTTTGGCGAGCATTTTTCACAAAAATACGTCCTCGTTCGGATGAGAGATAAAACGAAAGTTCCATGTGTGAATATCGTCACGCACATTAAAGATCCCTACCTTGCTTGGAACCGCAAGAGGTAGGCATAATTCAAAATTTCCAGGTAAAAAACTTGTTTCCTGCCCAATGTTATATCTTCGGGTAGAACCATCGGAAAATCAAACGCAGTTTATTATTCTGGTCAGGCGGTTACATGGCTTAGTTGGTGTGCACTACTAAGCCAAAGGTCCCGAGTTTATTCAATACACGGTTTCCTTGAAAAATGTTAGGCGGTTATTTTTTACAAAACTACGCCCTCGTTGGAATGGGAGGCAAAATGTAGGTCCCGTGTGTGTGGTGTCACGCACAATAAAGATTCCTACCTGGCTTGGAACAGCAAGGGTTCGGCAAAATTCAAAACTTCCTGGTAAAAAAAAACTCGCTTCCTGGTCAATGCAGTACCTTCAGGTCGAGCACTGAAAATTCAAATGTAGAGTGAAGTTCTACTCAGGTGGCTCCGTGACGTAGCTGTGCTTGAAGAATGTTAGGCAAGCTTGTTTCACAAAAATACACCCTCGTTCGGATGAGCGGTAAAATGCAGGTTCCGTGTGTGAGTGTTGTGACGTACACTAAAGTCCCTACCTTGCTTGCAACAGCAAGGGTTCGGCAAAATTCAACATTTCCATGTAAAAAAATTGTTTCCTGGCAAATGTAATACCATCGGGTGGACCATTGTAAAATCAAACATAGTTCATTATTCTGGTCAGGAGGTTACGTGACTTAGTTGAAGTGCATGTAACTATTAAGCCTAAGGTCACGAGTTTGAATTGGAAAATGTTAGGCGATTATTTTTCACAAAATTACGCACTCGTTAGGATGGGAGGCTAAATATAGGTCCCGTGTGTGTGTTGTCACTTACATTAAAGATTCCTACCTTGCTTAAAACAGCAAGGGTTTGGCAAAATTTTAAATTTCCGATTAAAAAAATTTGCTTTCTGGCCAATGCGGTACCTTCAAATGGAGCACTAAAAAAATCGAATCTAGTGTAATGTTCTGTTCAGGCGGCTTCGTGACGTAGTTGTGCTTAAAGAATGTTAAGCAAGCATGTGTGTGTGTGTGTGTGTGTGTGTGTGTGTGTGTGTGTTGTGATGCACATTAAAGTTCCCTACCTTGCTTGGAACAGCAAGGGTTCGCCAAATTCAAAATTTATAGATAAAAAAATCGTTTCCTGGCCACTGTAGTTCCATCGGGCGATCTATTGGAAAATCAAACGTAGTATATTATTCTGGTCACGTAGTTGCGCGGCTTAGTTGGTGTGCATGTGACTACTAAGCCGAAGGTCCCGAGTTTAAATCTAGACACGTTCCGCTTGAAAAATGTTAGGCGATCATTTTTCATAAAATTACGCCCTCTTTGGGATGAGATGCAAAATTGTAGGTCTTGTGTGTGTGTGTGTGTGTGTGTGTGTGCGCGCGCGCGTGCGTGCGTGTGTGTGTGTCTTGTCACGCACATTAAAGATGTCTACCTTGCTTGGAACAACAAGAGTTTGGCAAAATTCAAAACTTCCAGGTAAAAAACTCGCTTTCTGGTCAATGCAGTACCTTCAGATGGAGCACTAGAAAAATCAAATGTAGTATAATGTTCTGTTCAGGCGGCTCCGTGATGTAGTTTTGCGTGAAGATTGTTAGGCGTGCTTGTTTCACAAAAACACACCTTCTCAAACACACACCCACGCACGCACGCACGCACGCACGGACGCACGCACGCACTCACACACACGCACACACACACACAAAACACAGAAAACACCTCTTATGCACTATGCAAACACAAAACACCATTCACACACTTACATTGCCTTTTCAACATCTGAATTTCCGGCTGCCGACGGTCCGGAATGATAAGGCAATATCCGCCGAGCGTTCCTCCTTGACGATTGGGATATACGGCTTCCGATGGTCCTGGTCCTAAAGGGGGAACGTAACACGGATACCAACATCACACACAACACACATACACACAACCATCTCTTCCTCTCCTCTCTCTCTCTCTCTCTCTCTCACACACACACACACACACATCTTACAACACACACTTACATTGCCTTTTCAACATATGGATTTCCGGCTGCCGATGGTCCGGACTGACAAAGCAATGTCCGTTGTGCGTTTTTCCTTGACGACTGGGATATCCGGCTGCTGATGGTCCTGGTCCTGGAGGGGGAGCGCAACACGGATCAACATCACACACATACACACAACCACCCCCCACACATACACACACACAACACAAAATAGTTACTTTCTGTGGGGAAGGCAGGTCTGCTTAAATTTCAAAAAGCAGACTACTGAAACGTTGGAACAAATAAATAAATAAATAAAATAAATAGGCGACCATCTATCACAAAATTACGCTCTCGTTTGGTGACAAAATGTAGGTCCCGTGTGTGTGTGTGTGTGTGTGTGTGTGTGTGTGTGTGTGTGTGTGTGTGTGTGTGTGTGTGTCACGCACATTACTGATTCCTACCTTGCTTGGAACAGCAAGGGTTTGCCAAAATTCTAAATTTTTAGGTAAAAAACTCGCTTTCTAGCTAATGCAGTACCTTCAGGTGAAGCACTGGAAAAATCAAATGTGATGTAATATTCTGTTCAAGCGGCTTCGTGGCTAGTTGGTATGCGTGTGACTAATAAGCTCAAGGTCCCGAGTTTAAATCTCGACACGGCCCGCCTGAAAAGTGTTAGACGGACATATTATATAAAAATACACCAATTTCGAATTAGAGGTAAATTGTAAGTCCCGTGTGTGAGTGTTGTCAGGCATGTTAAACGTTCCTAACTTGATTGGAACTGCAAGAGTTCGGCAAAATTCAAAATTTCCAGCTAAAAAGAAAACTCGCTTCCTAGTCAATGTAGTAGCTTCTGGTGGAGTATTGGAAAATCAGATATAGTGCATTATTTTGGTCAAGCGGCACCGTGGTTTAGTTGGTATGCGAGTTATGTAATCCCCCATTTATTATATATATATATAAAAACTAATAATTAAGAAGTTATTAGAAATATTAGAAAATGCGCTAAGTGATGTGCAACAATGTCATGAAGGACAATTTATTTCAGTTTGTTAACGTTCATGGGAACGGAAGCGCTACTTTGTAGCACAAGAATAAGTGACACTGCAGATGTCAGGTCACAGGTGGTCACAGACAGTCACGTACCGAGATTACGCAGAAGTAAGATCGCAACAAAGTAGTTATGAATAGCTTTAAGATTACGACAATGTATTATGAATAACAGTCAAATGAAAGCAGACATTAGGTCTGCAAGTTCCCACAGACTTGTAAGGGGTAGGGATGTTATAAAAGGTTCGGGAGCTCCACTTACAGGCAGTTAATCCATCGTTCAGCTTTAGCATTGCAGTTCGTTAGATAACTCACTTTGTACAATTAAGTAATTAGTTTCGACTTAGAATAATAATTTAAGATTGTCAAAATTCAATGTTCAAATCTGTTTAAAACAAATAAATGTATTAAGAAGTTTGAAAGTCTTTTTAAAAAAACCGCTCCCAAGCCACGAACCTTAACTTGCGTTAACTACTAAACCCAAGGTCTCGGGTTCGAATCCCGACATGATTCGGTTGAAAAGCGTTAGGCGAGTACTTTTCACAAACGTACGCCCAATCCGGAGGCAAAATGCAGGTTCCGTGTGTGAGTGTTGTAACGCACATTAAAGATCCCTATTTTGCTTAGAACAGTAAAGGTTCGACAAAATATACAACTTCCAGGTAGAAAACTCGTTTTATGGTCAATGCAGTACCAACCTTCGGATGGTGCATTGGAAACTTAAACATGGTGTATTACTCTGGTTGGGGATAGACTAAACGAAGGTTCGTTGCAATACTTTTTTCCGAAATGTGTACGCCTTTTTGTGAAGTAAATTGCTTAATTTTGTTTAGCATAGACTCCTTCCAAAAAATTTTTTGCGTGCGGCCGTGATTAAGGGCCTAAAAGATAAAGTGCGAAAATGTTCTAGCTTGTGTTTAAAGCGTAAGGGGTCTTGTTCAAAATTAAAAGCATTGGCTATCTGTAGGAAATCGACCTTGAGCTTGAGAAAGAAATGATATTAAACATACTTTTTAGTATTCAGCTTAAGAAACGATTCGATATAAAGTTTCATCACTAAGCTACACATCGACCTATATTCAAATAATGTTGTTTCGATAAACATTATTGGAAAACCCCAAAGTTGCACTAAATGAAAAAGTTCGATTACTTTAAGGGTCCCAACCAATTTTCGTCAAGCTGTTTGACTGAAATGTGGCTTCATTTGAAAATTCCCTGAACTCTCGGAACTTCATAGTCGTATATTTGAGAAGTTGCATAATGCTTAAAGAACCTTCTGCTATTTATTTAATGGAACGGAACGGCAAAAGGGAGTAATATTTAGAATTCAGCTTGAATATTTTATGAATGGTGTTTAGAAAGCAAGGGTTTAGCGTTTGTGTAGACAATTAGCGCCTACCATAAATCTAAATAACCGACCCCTTTCGGCCTCGTAACTTCAATCTGTACCATTAATATGAACGACTTTCTTATTCGCTTTGTAGATGCGTTGCTTTCCCATGTAATTTTTCTTTTTACTTCCTTTGAAAGGTTCTGTATTCTACATTTATAAGGAACGATTAATCGAGTGGTAATTCAGGTCAAATTTATAGGGTCACAGTAGGACTAGAAAGCTGTTTTGTCAACAACATCCCGAATAATTCAATTTAGTTTTACATCGTATGTGAATATGTATCACAATCACTCAACTCTTTGTAAATCAAATACGATCACTGACTATTCATCGTACAGAAGACTAATTAACGAACGCTTCGTCGACGGGAATGATGTTAGCGGCCAAATCAGTGCCATTATACATTTGTCGTATTTAATTTTGAGAACTAAATAAATTGTGAAGCATATCAATGATATCAATCAGCATTCAAAATTTTTGCCTATAACCTTTTTCTGGTGCCTAATTAGTCTGGAACATTCTTCACCTTTTCAAAAGTGATAGAAAAGTTGTTACGTGCAGTTCCTGCATTTGAATGTTTATTAACGATTTTGACTGCATTTTCAATTTAAACGTCTAACAAGCAGGTCATCGTACAAAGAATGCCTATTTTGAGGAGCTTCCAAAATTCTATTTTTAGATTGCTTAAGAAATTTGGAAAAATGCTTAGAAAAATGTATAAAGCTGAAGGGAGATTATGTTGAAAAATAAAAAAAAAATATCAAAAAAATGTTTTTCTACTTTTTTCTAAGGACTTATTGAACGACCCTCGTATCTTGGGATTGAACACCTTGAAAAAGTACGTTTTTCGTTTAAATATGAAAGAGGATTTCCTCAGAGTAAGGAACAAGGAGAGAGTTTTGTGATGCAAGTGACGGATCTATACACGTTTATTTGGCGGATGACGTTGTAATAAAAAATTATTTCTAACTTTTTTTTTATTATATCTTCGTGACTATCAGCTAAAAAATTATACCTTTACATTTCCTAAACCCTAACCTGATATCACAAGGTCGAGAATTTCTTCTTATTAATGTAAGCCCGAGGTAAAGTTGGATGGAGAATGGCTTGAGATAAAGAAAAACTCTTAAGACATAAACGGCTAGTCGAGTGTTAGCTCTGGGTAGATCATGAGCTTGGGTCATGGGTTGTCAAATGACCAAAAATATATTTAATGAGCGCCACCGTATTTTTCAATACTATAACCAACAAAATTTAACTGTGCTTGTATTAGGGGAATGCGGAAACCTTATGTCAACACCACTAACGTAGCCATAAAACCTGAATTTCACTCTTTTAAACACACTTACCAAGACTTCAAACTCCAGATGTCATACAGATGTCTCGGCTTGACTTGTGAACAAACAAAGGTACAACCTGGACATCATTTGTGTCCTCAAAAATATTTGCCAAAAATAGAATAATAGAATTTAGGTTTCTAAAATATACACCCAGGGAATTTGTTTTCATTACACACAATTACTAATCAGGGATGACTTGTAATTTTTTTACGTGAATTCTAAATAATAAAAAGTCATTCAAAAACAAAATAGATTCTATTTGAATAAATTTCTGGATTCATGTAACTATAATATTTAAATTCGTATCTTAATAAAATTTTTACTTAATTATTTTTCTAGAACAGAAATATACTAGTAAAGTTTTGCATTCAAAAATAGGAAGATCTCTGAATAGATCTTTCTACAAAATTTAAATATACTGACTTGAAATTTTCTAAATTAATCATATTACATAAAATTCTTTAAGCCACTGAAGTACTTCCTCGACCTTCACAGTAAAATTTAATTATCAAAGTGTTGATAATGTAGTATGTAATTACTCCAAGTTATTTTTATTTAACAGTAAGTACGCGAATTTCACATGTCGATGAAAAATGAAAGTTCATGACCTCAAAATATTTAAACGTATTTTAAATTAAAGTAAGATGACATGTGACATCTAGATAGGACAACTGAATCTATGTTTTTTATATATCTGACATAAAATGTCATTCACAACTTTATTAAATGTACAATTTGTGTACATGTGCAAACATTCTGACAAACAATAGATTTGTTATTTAATTCGCTGATTCCTCAAAAGCTATTTTCTTTTTACGTTACTCAAATTTTTAATGTTATATTCTTTATTGCAATTTAATTAATGTTCAACGTGATTAAATCCTAGGGAACACTCACATGCTACGATACTGCTCTGAACGATAGATATAGGACCTTGACCTCAGCTGTCGGAAATTTCCATAACCATCGAATATCAAAGTTCTTCGGAATACAACTATTATATAACGAAACCAACCTCAGCTTGATTGAATTTAATACTCCAACAAAATTTTAGCTCCAAGATTTACTTATTTGATGTTATTTATTGGTGAAGTTGAAATATACGGAACACATATCAAATTGCCTTCTATGATACTGCATTTTATATTATATAAGATGTAACCATATATGATCTTGCCTTAAAATATTGCCTTAAGATATTGCACTAAGATGAAAAATATAAGTATAATCTATTTAATTAATTTATACCAACTGTATTAATGATGTCAAAGGGGGCTTCCATCTCAATCAATTAATTTTCTTTTTTCTAACACTGTTAGAAGCCACGTGCTTACACACGACCATCTTGACTTCACTTATCCTGCAGAGCAGCTTGCCCGTTCGAACGCTGATAATGAAGTGAACAAATTGACAACTCGACAGAGCTTAGTAACTAACCTTAGAGCATAAAGGTAAAGGAGTCTATAGGTTATTATTAATTTTATGTATTCATTTGTTACCGAACGGAAAGTTATAAATTATATATTTTATTTTATTTCTGATTTATTCTATATTAAAGAACAAAGCGTAACAAGAAAAAAAATACGTTACAACGTTCTCCTACCGGGAACGACAGAGAGTGTGGTGTTAGGACCATTGGATGGTGCACTCCGGAAGAGTTTTGCACGCGTTATCGGACCGGTTTGTGATGAATCTTTGGGAAGAGCGTTACCTGTTAGGATACTAAACGCCGATAACTTTGACGTCGCATTTAAAGAGAGTGTTACAGTTAGGTGACGTTTTTAGGTTGTTCTCGTGGCGGGAAGTACTAACATCATTAAGAAACCGCCTACTAGTGGATGCTCCTGAAAGTGATTGGAGCAGTAAATAAAATCATGCAAAAATTTCGAAGAACAACAGGTAGCTGAACTTAAAAGTCTAATACGACGATACTCAGATGGATTTGCCATTGACGGCAGTCTGTTGAGGAAAACTGCGGTAGGCAGTCACAAGGTGGCTCCGTGGCGAAGTTGGTATGTGTGACTACTACGTCCAAGGTTCGAATCCCGACACGGTCGGCTTAAAAAATGTTAGACGAGCATTTTTCACAAAAATACACCCTCGTTCAGATAAGAGGTAAAATGGAGGTTCTGTGTGTGAGTGTTGTCACGCACGTTAAGGATCCCTACCTTACTTAGAACAGCAAGGGTTCGGCAAATTCCAAATTTTCAAGGTAAAAAAAAATTTGCTTCCTGGCCAATGTAGCACCTTCGCGTGGAGCATTGGAAAATCACATGTACGGTAGTCAATCACAAAATCTCGATACCGGGAATGTCCCGTGAATAAGACAGCATCCGAGAAGGTTTTTGTTGGTCAAACGTGAAGATCAGAGAATGGTTGGAAGAATGTAAGGACATTATAATTTGAATTAGGGCCGCTATACTTGCGGCCACGTCCCCAATGCTCCACCCGGAGGTACTACACTGCGTTTAAACGCGAAAATAAACTTGCTTCTTATTAATTCTACTTCATAATTAATTCACCCTAAATAAAAATCTAAATAAAAATCTAACAAACTGAAACAAAAACTAAAAACAGGGTTTAAATAATGGTATCCCTAGCGTTGACTTTGGAGTGTGCCCCATCAACAAGACACAAACAAAAATGAGAGGTGGAGGGATCCGTAATACCGGATAGCAGTCGCCAGCTCTGCTTACCAGTGCGACCTGAAGGGTCGACTTAAAACTATCCAAATTTAGCTAGCTAATTTAAAATGGATTCAAATTTCTAAGGCAATTGCCAAAAGTATTAATAGTGAAGCCAGCTATTTTGCCTGCTCTATAAATTTACAAATTCGTCTTCCCTGTGAATGGAAGGACAACGTGCGGTCGAACCCTTCAACAGCGCTTGGGCATATCCCGTTGTGCTTGTGAAGAAGAAAGGCCAGGCGACATGATTCTGTATTGACTATTGCTGGTTGAATGACGTGACGAAAAAAGACAGGTGCCCGTTACCTAGGATTAAAGGCGCTCTAGATATGCTCTGTGTAACGATGGTCTTCGACCTTGAACTTAAAAGGTAGGTACTAGCAAGTGAATGTGGATCCCAAAGATTGCTTTTACTATTGGCACAAGTCTATGAGAATCTGCAGTGATGCTATTTAGACTTTGCAACTGTAGTGTCACCTTTGATCATTTAATGGATAATATCTTACGTGGACTGTCATAAAAAACACACCTCGTGCATCTGGATGACGTGATCGTGAATGGGAAGATATTTGTGGAACATTTGACCAATTTGGAGGAAGTGTTTCAAAGATTTAGAGAAGCCAATCTGAAGCTCAGCCCAAATAAGTACCACCTATTTGACGAAAAGGTAAAATACCAGCCACGTGTAGTCTCTTGACATGGCCATACAATTAGAGCAGTTGTTACAATATTATACCATCTGAATACCTCAGTTCTGAATATCCCTTCCTTGAATTTTAACGTCCGCTTTTTTACTTTTTTACTGTTTAGTTCATATACAGATTAAATAAAAATAATATAACACATCCTTGTTTTGCAAACTTCCTAATCTTTTTATTTTTAAATCTCATTTACTATTTGTTCCACTTCATCTCCTATTGAAATTACAGATTACTTTTCTATTTTATATTGTTTGGGCTTTCTTTAAGATTCTATATATTTTATTGTCTTTCACATTGTTAATAGTTTTTGCCATGTATTAAACCTCATCTGGCTGCGTAATTTAATAATTATTATTAAGGGACTTTTTCGTGTAGAATTAAGTAGGCCATGACGGATTATAAAGGTAGTTTTGAGCTACCAACTTTGTTTGAGAAACAACTTATAGATAATTATTATATCTAGCGACAAGCACGTGTTTTCACACTTCAAAGATACGTGCGTAACCGCCTCGACCAATGAGAACGTGTGACAGTAGCGGGGTGTTTGCGAGTTGGTGGGAACGAGAGGAGACTACTTTGGGCTGCCATACCTAAAAATTGAACTGACGAGTCAATGCATGTGGTGCAGTGAAGTACCTTTGTATTCCTACGTTCTCCTTATATGTTAATATCTGTCAGTTCCCTAATTTAATTTTGTAGGTGATAGACAAACCTTTTTGCATCTGCTCAAACTGGACCACTGTACCCATACGACCAGAATATTCGCGTTAAAAAAACAATACGTAGCAATTTGCTCAGGGATTGCCGTAATATATAGATTCGGTAGTTTGCTTTATCTTAACTTAACTATCTGGATGAATAGGAGTAAGCTATTTTATGGTGCCAATTATTCTTCTTCTTGTATTGTAAAATTTGAGCAAGAATATTACTACACCCGCTGTGCAACCACGCGATGAATTATATTCTCTTTATACCTGTCTAATAGACAAGTATTACATTTTTATGAAGTCTTTTACAATACAGTTCTTCTTCCATGTCTTATTCTTTTTCTGTAATATAATGGACCCATTGGTATGTTTAACATCAACCCGATCTTAACAAATTTCTTCTTTAATTTATTAGGAATGTTGATGTTATTATTCTAGTTAATACTTTTGAACAATGTTATTTCTATTTTAAACTTTATTCTTTGCGAGTTTATTCTCTGTTTTATTATGAATCCCAATGTTATTGTTTTAGTTAGTATTTCTTACTTCAACATGGTTCTTTGCGAATTTCTCCCCTATTTAATTATGACTCCCGATGATATTATGCTAATTAATATTTTTAACAATGGCCTAGGAAGCCTGAACCATTTTCTTCTTTAATTTATCTTATCCTGCTTTCTTTACAAGAAATCCCGTTTGCAAGGTACATGGGTGCACATCTTTATATATTATGTTTATCAACCCATATGATTTGTTCATTTGACCACTATATCTAATGAACACATTTTGTGTTCTTATATTGTTTTAAACTATACCGTTTCCAAGGCCAACTCTAGTTTTACATTCTAAATAAGCTGTAAAGGTGGTACGATAGGTTTTTGGGTCATATAAGAGGAATGGGCGCATGAGGGGATTTATCGAGCGTCTATCTGAGACGGAAATTAGAGGAAACCAAGACTCTCTGGCGTATCTAATTATTGCAATTACGATGTGGTGTAGGATTATTCTATGGCTGAATTTGGATAATCAACACTTTTTACAATACTATGAACTTTATTTTCTGTTTCTACACTTCAACTGAGCTGCCTTGTGTTTAGCTATTTTCCCAACAGTCCAATAACGCCAGGTGTTATTTTTCGTCTTCTAAATTTAGTGAGGTCTTCATTGTCAAAAGAAGAAATTTTTACATGCAAACTTGTAGTAGATGTTCAACTTTTTGTGGCATATCTTAGGCGTGGACTTCCAAATATAATATACACCTCTTAGTTAATCGATTGAAATTACTTAGATTGAAAATTAACCGAAAAATACGAGGGTCGTTCAATAAGTCCTTAGAAAATCCCAGAGATGGCGCTCGTATACCGAAAATATGTGTTTCACAATAAGCAGCACGCCTAACTAGTCAGATGTTAGAGTTTCAACCGAATCCATCACGTAGTTTCATTTTTGTTGTTGATTGAAGTAAACACTTTCATTTGATTATAACAATGAATAAAAGTAAGATTCGAGCAGTGATTAAACACTTGCATTTAGAAGGATTATCGGCGAAAAAAATCAAAGCTGAGTTGGATGAAGTTCATGGCACATGTGCTCCTGTGTTTGCAACTGTTTACAATTGGGTGAATAAGTTTAAACGTGACCGTACATCCACAAAAGATGCATCGTTCCAGAAGCCCTGTGGAAATGTCTACCCCCGAAATGATTGACAAACTCCACGATATAATTTTAAATGATCGACGAATAAAAGTGCGCGTAATAGTGAGGCCACAGGCATATCGCAAGGCACAGTCGCTTCAATTTTGCACGAAAAATTGTCTGCGAAAAAAATCTCGGCAAGATGGGTGCCACGTTTGCTCACGGTGGAGAATAAACGCAACCGTGTGGTCGATTCTGTGGCTGTTTTGGCGCTATTCCGTCGCAATCCTGAGGATTTTCTACGTCGATACATAACTGTCGAACTAACATGAACACATCACTACACTTCAGAGACAAAAGAACAGTCAAAACAGTGGATTTTTGAAGATGAACGGGCTACGAAGAAGGCGAAGACTGTGAAATCGGCTGGCAAAGTGATGGTCACAGTCTTTTTGGATGCACGCGGAATCATCTACATCAAGGGACAAACTATAGCAGGAAAGTATTATGCGTCGTTATTGGACCGGCCGAGCGAAGAAATCAAGGAAAAACGTCCTCATTTGAAACGAAAAAAGATCCTCTCTCATCAAGACAATGCGCACACCTGCGCAGTTACGATGGCCAAAATTGTGGAATTAAAGATCTAATTATTACAACATCCACCGTACTCCCCAGATTTGGCCCCCAGTGGCTTGGCGGACAAAGGTTGTTTACGTCTAACGAAGAGGTCATCGGTCAAACAAATGCCTATTTTGAGGAGCTTCCAAAATTCTATTTTATGGACGACTTAAAAAATTTGGAAAAACGCTTAGAAAAAGGTATAGAGCTGAAGGGAGATTATGTTGAAAAATAAAAAAAAATCTACTCAAAAAATATTTTTTCTACTTTTTTCTAAGGACTTATTGACCAACACACATGTAGTATGATACGCGAGCTCCGTAGGCAGTAGCTGTTTGTCTAACTACTCTAGGCTTGTTGCCCTCTTCATAACGATGCGATTTTATACTTCAACTTTACCTTTGTAACGAATACAATTACCTGCTTCATAAATATACGTTTTTGTTCTAAATATCTATTTAACAAATATCCATTATTAGAAAAAAAATATTTAATTCCAATAGTAACAATATATTGCCAATTCATACATAGGGCTCCACCTATATTTAAAAACTCAAAGTAAAATTTAAGATTTCTTCTATTTACATGTATATTAATAGAATATTCCCTTTCTGCGCGTGCTTGGATAATAAAATTGCCTCGTGGCCAAGGTTCATTATTTACCATCTGTATGTAGTCAGCGAAGCAAATGTTGAAACGTGGGCTAGCAGGTTTGAAAAAACATGCTGTCCCAAAGAGAGGTACAATGGTGTCGACGGATACCATGGCCTCAATTAGTTGTTGCATCGATCTAGAGTGACCAAGAAATATATATATATATATATATATATATATATATATATATATATCTACGGTAGGTGAATAATTTTCAAGTTACATCCAAATCATTTTCCATAATTTTTTTCAGAGCAAATAAAAAGTAGCAAGTAAAAAGTTGAAGTAAAAATGTTTATACAGTATTGAAACGCAAGTAAAAGTTAACAAATAATATCGAAGCCATATTTCAAGTCCAATTTTGAACCGCAACTTTTATAGTATTGGAACGCAAATTTTATGTAAGCACGCAATGTATCAAATTGTAGAGCGATAAATCTTTTGTATATAATTGTTATGGAACACAGAAGCACTTCTGGTTGTTAATTGTATTGAAAGTACATAGTCTTAATTGTTGCTATGCAAGATGGTGAAAGTTTCGGCAGATGTTGTTTTGTATATAAGTCAAGCCCGTACATGTGCCAGCCGCGCGCATCTACTTTTGTAAGTACTCAAGATGGTTGATGAACTCGGATGCCTATCAGATTGTTTGTGGTGAGTCATCTTCAATTTTAGATAAATTTTCATTTCATAGAACCATTACTTAAAATGTACCATTAATTTTTGTAAATGCTATAGGTTCATTTAAATTGGTACACGTAATTTTTGTAAATTCCAGATGTTTATTGAAATTGGTACACGAAATTTTTGTAAGTTTTATATGTTCATTTAATTTAGACACGTAATATTTTATTCAAAATTGGATATTTCATGAATGCTCTTATAAACACAGAGAAATTTCTATATGATAATTTTTGAATTTACAAGGTTATACTATAATGTATTCGTAACTAAATACGTGACACGTTGATATTTGTTTGTCACTTTATAAAATATAATTTTTTGGGAATAAACCTGAAGTATAGTTAAATTGAAACAATAAGTGTTTTTGACCTGTGATTCCATCAATTAAATCAATGAAAAATATAGTTCTGTAATCTACCGAAAGTCAGGACATTTAATTTATTGATTGTAAACCCGAAAAGGATCCTATTCTGGTATCATATATAAATTGTAGAATAATAATGAAACACTATAAATAAAGTTTTAATTATAAAATTCATATAAATAATCAGAGACTAATACTAGACCGTAACAAAAGTAATTATCTGAAAAGTTTCAATATGTATAAAATTGTACAAATGATGTATATATTTTTTTTGTAAATCAATAGAAAGAATAATAAGTTGTTTTAAAGCTTTCTTTCATTGAAGCCATCAATAATTTTTCTATGGAAGCAAACAACCACATTTATAAATTTTTTGTAGTGATGAAAGATATATTATTGGTGTTGAGTTAAATTCTTTTAAGTATAATTTTGACTAGTTGATCTTTTTATACTTTATTTTTTTGGTGATAAAGTGACTAGGCTCTAACGTAGCCCTAGTTCAAAAATGTTTAGAAGTGATTGAATTTTCAGACAGTACGAGATCGTCGTTCCCATTCCAGTTTGCAGAGTCATAATCATCGTTGGGTCTTCAGTCCTGAAACTGGTTAGACGCGTACCATCATTGTTTCCTATTCTGAACTAACCTACAGATTTCCCCGAAATTTGCACAGTCTGCATCTATCACTATTTAATTTAAGTCTACATCCGCCTCTTTTTTCCTATCTCTGCTTGTCATATATCCCATACTATTCCCCAAAATGCCTTAGAACGTATTCTGCCCTACTATTTCTCATATTTTTTTCCCAAAGATATCCTTGTTCCCTTACTGTTTCTATAACCTATTTGTTATTACCTTTGTCTGTCCATCCACAAACATCTGAAGCACGGCATTTCAAAGGCCGCTACTGTTCGTCTGTCTGCTTGTCAGACTTCTCGTATTTCGTAGGCATACTGTCTGTGCTGTGCTCCACACATACGCTTTCAACAACTTTTTGTTCTATGTTTGTTGTCTTTCATCATAGGCGCCGTTCTTTCTTGTTAGATGCAGTTCGGTCACCATCTATTGTTTTACAATTATATACCCTATTTCTCCGACATTCAGTGGTTGCAAAGGGAGGTAAGCAGCCTGTGGCTACCAAGTTCCCCCAGCACTTGAACATTTACTGATTTAATATTTTTTCCAATATATCTTTTCGCACAGTCAACATTAGTTGCAGATATTTCACAACAAACAACTAGTTGTTTATAATAATCATCAGATTTATCTGCGCTTATTTTTTCGTCATTGGGTTTCCCGTCTCAAAACTTGTTGGAAATGTACCTGCACTTATTTCTTTTCTAAACTAACCTACATAGTTCCCTGAAATTCTCACACAGCAATACAGCTCGGTTCCCCTTATATTGTTTTCTAATATTATGCCCTATTTCACTGAGATTTATTGAAGGGGGTTAAGCAACCTGTAGCTGCCAAGATCCCCCAACACTTAGACATTTGCCGAAATAATAGTTTTCCACTAAATGCTTTCACGCAATTACCATAATTCGAGAATATTGCCCATCCAATGCTTGTAGTTGCTTATAATAAATATCATGTTTAAGTGCAGTTACTTTCTTCGTCATTAATTTATCCATCTTGAGACTGGTTGGATGCGTACCTCCATTTATTTCTCTTCTGAGCTAGCCTACACATTTCCCTGAAACTCCTATAGCTTACATCTTTCACTATCTGTGTGCAGTAGTCTAACCTAGGTCTACCTCTTCTTCTCTTTTTTCCTATTTCTGCTTCTAGTATATTCCGCACTATTCCCTCATGCCGTAGTATGTGGCCTATCATCCTATCTCTCCTATTTTTTACCGTTTTCCACATATTTCTTTCTTCCCCTACCATTTTTAGTACCTTTTCGTTCTTAACTTTGTCTGCCCATAATATCTTCATCATACGTCTGTAGCACCACATTTCAAAGGCTTCTACCTTTTTCTTGTCCGCTACTCCCACTGTCCAGGCTTCACAGCCATACAGTGCTGTGCTCCACACATATGTTTTGAGCAATCTTTTCCTTGTTTCTATGTTTGTGGTCTTTGAGCACAGTAGTTGCTTTTTCTTGTTAAATGTAGCACAACCTTGTGCTAACCATTGTTTTATATCTTTTGTGCTTTTCCCATCTTGCGTTATTTGGCTTCCTAGGTAGCAGAAATCTTTAACCTCTTGTAAGTTCGTGTTACATATTTGTATTCTTGTTTTTGATTTATTTTTCCCTCCTTTGCATACTAGTACTTTAGTTTTACTTTTGTTAATTTTCATACCGTATCTATCTGTTAGAACCGTTTCCATTTCATTGAGAGCAGCTTCTAACTCTTCCTTGCTAGATGCTAATACCGCTATATCATCTGCAAATCTAAGCATATCAATTTTTTGTCCCTGCATAGTAATTCCAAATGTCTTCCTGCATTTGACAGTATTTATTGCCTCTTCAATGTACAAGTTAAAAATTAATGGGGATAGGGAACATCCCTGTCTCACCCCTTTCCTGATGTTTACTTCTCTACGTTCCTGCTCTAATTCTATTACTCCTGTTTGCTCTTTGTATAAGCTATGTACTATCCGTCTATCCCTATAACTCATTCCAATCTTTTGAGTATTTCGAACATTTTTTCCATTTTACATTGTCAAATGCTTTTTCCAGATCTACAAACCCTATATACACGCTTTCCCTTTTCTATTGTTTTCTCCATTATCACCCTCAGTGCTAAGATAGCCTTCTGTGTTCCCCTGTTTCGCCTAAACCCAAATTGGTCTTCTCCTAGTATTTCTTCAGCCCGTTTTTCCATTCGTCTTTGTACAATTCTAGTTAATATTTTTGATACGTGTGCTGTCAAGCTTATTGTTCGAAAATTTTTACATCTATCTGCGCCTTTCTTTTCAACGAACTTCGTTCTTTTATGAAATCGATTTGTCGTCCGTCTGTCTGTCCGTCTGTCCGTCCGTCTGACCGTCCGAGGCATTTCTAATGGTCGGACATTAATGTGTGATACATCAATCGATTCAGCTCGGTGTCCTGAGCTTAAGTTTTGATGTCAGTTGAAATCTGGCCACGGGGACGCCGTGCCCCCACGATATTCCGTCGAGAAAATTAAAATTTCAAATAGGTCCACAATTAATGTGCGATACATATTTGGACTCCCCTAACATAGCTGAGTCGAAATATGGTACCCCCCACAAAATCTGACCACGGATACCCGACCCCCCCGAGGAATTAATTTTTATTTTATCTGAATACTTATAATTATTACAACATAATAATTTTAATTTCTTTAAATTGTTCTAAAGTAAGTCTACATTTGGAAGTTCGTTCCGACAATGCCTTGCATTTTCAACTTGTTTGGTATAGTTCCTATGATGTTATGTTTGAAATCTTTGGGTATTTCGCCTGTCTCATACATATAGCTTACAAGTTGGAAGAGACGTTCTGTTACTGCTTGACCAGCGGCTTATAGAGTCTCCGCTTGCACCTTATCTGTACCCGGCGCCTTACCATTTTTCAGACCCTTTAATGCTATTTCAAATTCATGTCTAGGTATAGGATATCCCAAGTCATCATTTTCAATGTCTGATTCCTTTTCTAATGCAGTTAGTTCTTCTCCTGCATATAAATTCGCTATATATTCTTGCCATCTACCCACTTTCTCTACATTTTCTATAATAACGTTTCCTCCCGCGACCCTTATATTTTTGCTAAATGGTTTTATATCCCTAAAATTGATTCTAATTAGTTTGTATGCTTCATCTGTCTTTCCTACTTCCATCTTAGTTTGTACCCCTTAGCACTTTTCATCAATCCATTGTTCTTTAGCTTTCCTGCATTTTCGAATAATTTCCCATTTTATGGCTTTGTATCTCTGTTTTCCTGTTTCGTCTGATTAACTTTTGTATTTTCGTCTTTCTTCTATTAAATTCAGGATATCTTTTGTTATCCATGGTTTCTTATTTACTTTTTGTGTATACCCCAGAATACCTCTGGCCGCCATGTCGAGGCTGGATTTAATGTTATTCCATTCTATTTCTACTTCCTTAGTATCAGATATTTTCCCGATATCTTTGAGCAATTCATTTGACCTTTTTTCGAATCTTTCTTGAATATCTTTATCTTTTAGTTTCTGTAGGTCCAAGTGCCTTTTTCCGTTTCTTTTTTTCAAATTTTTAAATTTAAGTGCGGCCTTCATCATTACGATGTTGTGGTCAGTGTCTATATCTGCATCTGGGTAGCTTCTACAGTCTTTTACTTGATTCCTAAACCATTGTCTAACAAGAATGTAATCTATTTGATATCTTCCTATATCTCCTGGCATCTTCCACGTATATCGTCTTCTAGCATGATGTTGAAATAATGTGTTTGTAATGATTAAATTGTTCTTGTCGCAAAATTCTACCAGCCTATTTCCTCTGTCGTTTCTAGTGCCTAAACCAAATAAACCTACTATCGCTCCTTCCCTACCTTCACCTACCACTGCATCCCCCGTAATTATTAAATTTTCATGTCCTTTTACGTGTCTTCTACCTCTTCGTCACTGTAGCTAGAGGTGGGCATGTATACTTGTATTATTACCGTGTTTACCGGTTTAGATTCTAATCTAACCATGAGTACTCTTTCATCCTTTTGTAAGTAATTTTCTACACAGTATCCTATCTTTTTCCGCATAACTATCCCCACACCCAAATTTCCTTCCTCGGCTCCTGTATGAATTACCCTGAAGTCTCCACTCCAAAAATCCCCCGCCTCTGGCCACCGAACTTCGCTGATCCCTACTATGTCTAGTGATATCCTATTCATTTCGATTTTTAGTTTCTCTAGCTTACCCACTTGCTTCATAGTTCTAACATTCCACGCTCCGACTCGCAAAATGTTTCCGACTCTTATTCTTAACTTTCTGATCGCATCCTCCGAAGCAGTCCCCTCCCGGAGATCCGAATGGGGGACTATTTTAACTCCGGAATCTTTTACCCCAGAGAATGCCATCATTTTATTATAATTTAGGTACGCTGTGTACTTGGGAGGTAATGTGGTGGTTTCCCGTTGCCTTCCACATCGCGATAGTGTGTCTTAGACTGCCATACCGACCCCTATGGTCTCTGCCAATCTAAGTACCGAAGGAGCCGCTGCCCTCTTTCGGGGTCATAAGTAAGTATTATTTTTTCTATGTGTTACTCGTCAAGGATATTTTTTTCTTTTCGAAAATTTCGATATCTGGTCTTCGGATTGATTCATAGTATAATAATTATTAAGATACGGTGGCGTCCATTAAAAATTCTTTTATTATCGTATACCATCCTACGACCCTAGCTCATAGCTCTGCCCTAAGTTGAAGAAGCTTAGCTGGCTGGAAGATCTCTTTAGAGGGTCCTTTTTTTACTCAAAGCCATTTACCATCCTCTTTACCCTGGGCTTAAACCTTAAACAGGAACCCCTCAATCTATTGAGACTCTGCCGCCTATAAGGTAGAGTAAATACACAATCTATATCTACAGAGAAAAAGTGTGTAACACCTTCACCCTTATAATAATAAACCACAATTTTACATCCTTCGTTATAATTTGTCGGTGTCTTTGCCTCCATGATTAAGTTCATAACAAAGAAGTACAACTTTGTATCTCAAAATCGCGTTTTCGTCAGTCATGACCTTAGACATTAACATGGTAGATATATTTTGTAATTAGAAAAAATTTGCATTTCAATTGTTGCAAATTCCTATGTTACAAGTTCTCTATATGCGAAGTTTATTTTCGTTCGCCTCTTTATTATTCAAAACATTCAACAGGAACAATTAAGAGTTTTTTAAACTTGCTGCATAGAAAACTATTGCAAATGTTCTACCTTACCACACAGCAATTCCAAACACTTTTAAAATTCTCGTAGAGTAAGGGCAAAGCTATTGTTTGGCAATTAAAAGTCACTTCCAGCGTGTTTTGCAATCAACCTTGATCATTTCATTACTCATTAATTATTTAAACAAAACACTGATTCGCATACAATAATAATACGTAAAAAGTATTTACAACACGCGCTAAGAATGCATATAATTTTAGACAGACGGTGTAGCTATAACCTTAAATTTAAATTATAATTACTGTTTTCAACCTCATCAGAATGCAAAACACACTCATATATACTACGTCTATGCAAAAGAGAATAGAAATATACGCAGCTTGCCAAACTATACGGAGAATTTTGGGATTTAGAATTTTCCATATAATTTAAATTTATAATTAGATTATTGTGGTAGGTCGTGATTAAATGAATTATTTAAGGCTCCATTCAACTGCGATATGCTAATGCCCTGCTAACTTATTTTCTAACCATGTTCAAAAAAATGCTAGCACGTCACTTTTGTAGGAAATTTAGATACAGCAGGCACTTTTGGTTCGAAATGGGTAAAATATAGTTTGGTAAAATCTGAAAAACCCTCTTCAGAACAAAATTCTTTTTATGAACACAAATTCCGCCTTCCAAGTATTCTAAAATTTAAGCACGCAGATCCTCATCAAGTATCTGTTCTCGGACTGGTTTCGGAATAAATCTAAGCGTGGATACTTTGTCTTTTGACCAAAATGAGTTCTTCGATTATTGAAATTTTGCGTTATCAACGCTGAGAATTTTTTCAATGTCCTTTCATAATTGGCAGTTAAGAACTGTTGCGTTTGTTGAAAGGCAACTTTTCTGATGAACTTCTAGTGAAATTCTCTGCTGTGCAACAGAAACAAATAGAATTCTATGCTTTTTTTCTGCTTCTTTAAGGTGTCCTCTTAAATGTTATTTAACTGGCGTCTCTGTTATTTGGCATTTAAAGAATGTTATTACGCTTCATTTGGCTGCATATCGATGTTGTTTTAATAAATATTCCAGGGAACTTCTTCTTGTAGAATGAAATAGGTTATATATATATATATATATATATATATATATATATATTGCTGTGATAAGGGGTTGTTTAGGGGTGTATTGAGTAGTAAGAGTCGTGTAGTAACAAATAGCAATAAGAATAAGAAAACTGCATTTATTTAGCAGAAAAATTAAGTAATTCGTACATTATGTAAATAGCAAGCATTTAACACCCTGTATGTAGACCGTAATTAGCTTTAAGCGATGCAAGTAAGCATATCTTGTAACAATAGAAGGCGTATTTAGCAGAAAAATAGGTAATTCATACATTATGTAAATAGTAAGCATATCTGTCAACAATAGAACGCGTATTCATAAGAAATGGTAGTACATGTAATTAAACACGCATTGAGAAGTGTTCTAATTAGTTATAAAACAAAGACGCCGAAGATAAAAGATAAAACCTAACAAAGCTTTATGCAATTACGCTGAAACAATAAACATTTTTGATAAGAAAACGCAGTTTCAAAGACGCATAAAAATACATAAACGAAAACAGCATTAAAGTTACATCATTTATTTTGTTCAATTATCCAAAAGGCGATATCTATACAAAACAACAGACTTAAAGTTGAACGTCTGGCAAAGATAACAATGTATCAATAGCAAATAAACATTACACGAAAAACCGAAAAAATTACATCAGAAACCACTTCAATAGGCAGGGAATGTTGAAGACAGTGCCTGGTTAGTTGAGATAATCTGCAAAACTGCTTGAAAACTTAGCCCACATGTAAGTGGGAAGAGCCTATATAACACAGAGCAATGATAAGACGGGTCAGTTTATAACTCATGCACGCCGAAGCTGCGTCACTGTTAACCAGAAAACCACGCGTAAATCGAATAAAGTACGATAGCATATCAAGTGTTTGTTACAGTAATAATAGTGCAACGATTACAAAGACTTTTTGCCGTTTTTTATAGAGAACGTGAGTAGAATTTGGGTAATTGATTTAAACTAAATATTTATAATAATAGGGCTTCAAATTGGTGACGTATTTCAAAATAATTCAAGTTGCGTCGATAATAATACTTCAAATTTGTGGTACATTTCTGAATATTTCAAATTTGTGGTGTATTTCCGAATAATTTAAGTTACGTCGATAATAATATTTCAAGTATGTGTCGACAAAAATAATTCAAATCTGGGTCAATATAATATTTCAAATTAGCGCCGACGATTATATTTTGGAACAATTTTGGTACAATTTTGATTTGCGTCGAAAGCATTGAAGGGAAGAGATTCAAGGCATATAAAATAAAGAAGCACGAAGTAATTTTTGGAGAACAAGGGGTAACTGTACTCAAATATTGGTTCAACTAAACAGAGCATTGGTAGACAAATGAGGACAACAAAGGGGTGTTGATCCACAACACGAACAACATATCGCAGGTAAGATCTATTTAATTTTAAGATATTTTACTATTTAAATTTTATTACTGGATTTATTCAATAAGACTTGTAATAAAGCCAACAACAAACATTGTATACGTTAAGCTTACGTAATATATTATAGAGAGGTCTAAAACGTTCCAGGTTTCTTTGGTAAAGAGGTAGTTTTTGGTGACTTTAGATTGAATTCAAAGCATATAAATTTTGGGATAAATGATACATATGCTATTAATTGATTGAGGAGTGTATTTAAAGAATTTCAAAAATTGTAAATAATATTTATTTTTATTAAATGAAATTAATGGACTTAGTTTTATCAATTCAAACAAATAGGTAATCATAAAGTGGTGACGAAGATAAAAATTGATCATCGTAACGTTGTGCACTTTGTGTAGATTAAAAAGGGCTAGCCGTGGCATAATAATAATAATAATAATAATAATAATAATAATAATAATAAAATTAGTAAGATTGAAGTGAGAACACAGAACGGTGGCGTTAAGTAGAAAACGTTCATTACACCGAATACGGCGTTATCATATCAATATATATATATATATATATATATATGTATATTGCTGTGTAACTTTGAAATCGGGCGCCTAGAATGTTATGATGCTTAAGCTCTGGAGTTATGCCCCATTGTTGGGCTGTCAAAGAATGCTGTGTACTATCTTCCTTGAAGCCCCACACTTGGGAAGCCCTAAAATCCGCTGCCCCACAACATAGGATGCTACAGATGCTACGTATCTTACCTTCGGAAACTCCCCAAAATGTTTAAATTTAATTACAAAATTTTTCACCTACCTAAAGTTGAAGCCCTACCACCTAGACTTACAATTTATACCATCTAACAACCATATCTTCTAAAGATGCTCTTCACTCGGACGCCAAAATCTCCAGCTTCATCAAAAATACTCGCCACGGCTGGTCACTCGTTCCCTGAAAATCCTAACCTACTAAAAAAATAACGCAGACTGCCAAAAGTACATCAATATTTATTAATATTTCCAATTTGTTACGGATCAATTCAATTTATCCCTCATATATTTTAAGCTCTAAAACATTTTATTACTTGTGCAAATAATATCTCGGTTTAAAGAAAATAATTTCAAAATCATACTATATCAATCCTGAAACAAAGTAACTGGGTTTATTTCCAACTTTTACTTTATACCCCAGGTCAAATACAGCTCATAGTAAGCCTCCTTTTATCTACGTGCGAACAACGGCACAGCAATTTCCTAAAACCCTTTTACCTTTTACAGAAATTAAAGTTTCCACCTTCAAGTGATATCATCAAATTATTACATAAAATTTTCATTTAGTCCTTTTCAAATTGACTCATCAATTAAATGTTTTTATTACATAATAAATACACAAAGTCACTAAATTGTCACCCAGAGAATCACCAACAAAAACAAACAAAAGTTTTATAAGTAGAGTTACCTGGATTTTTGTCTCAAATGCTTTCTACATTGACACCATCTCCGTGATCCTCCTTCTCGACTGCACGTTCAACTACTGTTTCCAGGTTCTTTACATGTACACCATCTTCAACGTGATCCACCTTCTCGACTGCACGTTCAGATACTGTTTCCAGGTGGCCTCTCACCATCAGGAACACACCGTTTCTAATTAAATCCTTTCACACAAGTGCACGGTACTACCATGCTCTCGTACACTTGCTGGTCCATCCATACATTTGTTTGGTACTCAGAGTACATACGCCGCCTTCAAACACCCAGTACTAAAACTGTACTTACTTGCTTTATAATTTTGATTACTTACAGCATAGCCCATGATATTAGAGCTTGTGCTTGTGCTAATTTAACCAAAACTTCACTCAATCACTTTGCTAAATAGTTAGGTAGGCGATCGTTGGTAAAGACAAGAGAGAAGAGAGCGATTCACCACCTCCTACGGGTTTATATCAGTTTCAAAAGCCACCCCCCTACATCAATTTCCAACACCCCTGTCGCACTTTTCCTAGTATAAGAGCACAAACAAACTAACGCTTGAACACTTCCACAAACTATCCAATTATCTTTGAAAAATTCTATGTACACTTTCCTACACGTCGTCAAAATCCATAAATTCTCGCTTCAAAACAAGCTCAATACTCCAAAATCCTCATTAAAATTCTACCGAGCGCTGTCTTCCGCGAATGCCCGATAACTGTCATTCTACTTTTAGCCTCTCCAATAAGCCCTCTGTATACGCGTATATCTCTCCTTTCATTCCCACTTATAAACAAAATCTTCCGTCTTATTTTATCTTTTAACATTGTTCTCCCGCTTATTCACAAGCGCTGTTTTACCTAACTCCCGCTATCGTCGTCTATCCTACTCGTGTTTATTTAATGTAACAGTCGTACTTTGTTAATAAAATATCCCCAGATTTTTATTTCCTTACTGCTCGATCTATTCAAAAACATAGCGTGTCTTCGTTCCTCTCATTAGTTCCTAACTTCTTTGTCTATCAAGTCTTTCAAAGTCAAACGTTTCACTAAACATCTGTTATACTTCTTCCTTTATTGAAGCATGCAAACTATAGTCTTTCTTTGTAAATCGATATTGTTTTCGTACGTGCTATCTGCACCTGTGTTTTGCCCTCATTATATTTTTCCAGCTATTATTTGTTGACGAGATTTTATGTTCGTTGTCTGTTTACGACTATAACATTCTTAGAATTTATAACACGTCAACTCGAATAACAACCGCCGCTTTAAATATGCTATAAACCTGAAAGCTTTTATTATTTACACCATTTCTACTCTAAAATTTCAAAACAAATCTTAACTATGCTTACCGTAATTTACGTTCTACATGCATTTACGCAATTATGCGCCTCAAATTATGTTTCCTAACATATTAATAACTAATATTTACAATAAAATTTGATGCTATATTCAACTAACCCTAATATTTACTTGTAATTTGTCAAATACAAACCGATTTTGTTCAAACATGGCTCAAACTTCTCGTGACCTATTTATACACTTTCTATTTTGCAATAAATATAAATTTGAGTTTGCTAGTGCCCTTTTATGACCTCAGATATATATATATATATATATATATATATATATATGATATGATAATAATGGTAATTTAAGAGTGTACAAGGTCACAGGGGAGGTATACTTCATGTGAACATCATAAAAATAAAGGAAACCAAACATTTAAATAATAAAAAGTACATAATTCGGTCATTACGCAAAAAGTAAATTTCAATCACCTTGTATAAAATCAACAACTAACCACAATTAATCAAAGGAAGCTCATTCTACATTAAACTAAAAACATTCATCAGAATAAATAATTTTGAAAGTCATTCAGTACATTTCTAAACATTTAAAACATTGTCAAGCGCCAATGTAAAATACAAATTACCTTGTATAAAATAGAAGAAAGCTCATTCTGTCATAGCTGAACCACATTTAGTTAAAGAAATAATTCTGGGCGAAACTCAATTTATTTTAGAAACATTTGAAGCATTTATAAACTTCAAATAAATACAAATTAGGAATACTTAAACGTGAAACAAATCTCTTTCAAACTCAACGCATTGCGTAAGGAATCAAAGGCAATAAAACGCATTAAACAAACTTTTAAAAAACGAGCATATATCAAAACGCACTAAGGTACTGATATTGGGGCATAACGCGTGCGTGACATTAGAAATGTAGAAATCGCCACATTTTTGTAAAGTCCGACATGGGTAAACAAAATATAGAACCATAAGTTTGGTATAAGTGCGGAATTAAATGGAAAATTAAAAAAATTCTGTACAAAATTATGTTTACGTGATGTTCCAAGCATAAAATTACAACACTTGTTAACAAATCCCAATACAAAGTTATGTCTACGTGCAAAATTAAATGCTTAGAGTAAGCAATTTTGAATAAACCGAATAGGTTAAAAATAGGGGAAACGAGCTTGTTCTATATAAGAAACATACACTGATAAAATGCATTCATTCCTTTAACGACGCATGTCTGTACCAGTCTAAACGAATTTATTACGTGAATCTGAAATTAAGTAAAGTCAAAAATGACAGAATTAAATAACACAAAAAATTCAAATGAAAACTAATGGAAGTGCAAGAATTACGAGTTGGTGAAAATCTACTGTTAGTATTAAAAACGTATGTCTCAATGTAATTAATGAAAACATAATTTTTACTTTTTATTAATTTAGGGCTCTAAGCAATTATCTAAGTAATGTTTTAAGAAACTATCTAAGTAAAGGTCTATGAAATTATCTAATTAATTATCCAAGTGATGATGCTAAATTAAATAAGCAACTAGAGAATTCACTAAAGAACGTCTACAAGTTAGTGGAAAACTGGGAATCACTAGGTTGATAGCCCAGCTAAGGGTCAACTACTGGAACTAGCAATCAATCTGGTTCAACAAGCTTCCGCAGAAGTCACCAGAAAGATATAAGTTCAGAATTTAATTTTATAATTCCTTGAATGTTGCGTGTCTTATTTTAAATATTTATAAGCGTAAAGCTCACATTTTCGTTTAAAAGGTCATCAAAAACATTTGTTGATACGTAAAAATCACGTTAAAAAAGGAATAGTTTTTTGAACGTTCAACAAAGCTTTCAATATAAAACAAAATTATTTTGCTGGCTTTAATTGCTTAAAATTTTGGTAGTGAACAAATTTAATAAGAATATTTATTTTCATTTAATTTAAAAGCGTTTATAGCTAATGATATTACAACGTAGAGTTATAAATTCTACATTTTTTTAGGTGAACTTCGTTTGTCTTATTCAGGTATATTAAGTGTTAAAGGGGAGTGGGTAAATATTCTCTGTTATCATATCGTTGTTCACTCTGAGCAGGGTATAACCAAGCTAGTCGAGGAATAAATTTATTGTGTTGATTTTAAAATTAATTTAGATATTTTAGAGGCACGGAGAGATGGCGGTCAGGGTTTACCCAAAAATGTACTTTGGTAATTGCTGCTTGAAATGAGAATTTTTAATATTGGAGAGTCTTGTAAGCTGATTTGACGTCAATTAAAAATAAGAAGATATTTTGTTACGAGGAACGTTTTTCTAGATTCTGCAAGTATCACTTTTAGATTTATTTTTAACTGATTTATATTTGATGTATGATAATAAGTGTTAATCATACAATAATTTTATGTAAAGGGTTTTACTAGAAGAATTTGTGATATGAGTTCGAAATACTCTGACCTTTTAATAGATTCGCTGTCAAGCATTGTTTCTGGCCTAAACAAATCTTACAAGCGTGGAAATAATTATAGCCAGGTAAAAACTATCCTCAAAGTTTAATTCTGTAAATTTAAAATAAGGTAAGCAACAATTTTTGTTTATAATCAATACTCCTTAGAAATTATTTTATGTTTTAACAAAACAATGTTGTAAATGTTCCAAATGCTTTTGTATAAGAGAAAATATTTAACACTGTATAAATGCTTTGTAATATTGCTGTTTGATTTCATTTTGAAAAATTCCATCAGTATCGTTGAGCTAACCAGGCGAAATTAGAACGGAAGGTAAGTGAATAATTTGAAGTTAAACAAAGCACAAGAATCTGTATCACAGCACCCTTTTAGCGGCACCTCAAAAACGGACCTTGTCACAGCACTCTTTTAGCGGCACCTCAACGTGCGGCCATTTCCATATCACCTTTTTAGTAACGACCAACGCGACCGTTGTCACAGCAATATATATATATATATATATATATATATATATATATATTTCAGCACGTAGCATTACAGAACATTGTGGACAGGGAGATGTTGCTGGAGTACCTGCAGAGGTATGACGACGGTAACAGTGGACGACCTAGGGAAAATAGGGAACGACATGTAAACACGGTTAGGTTCGACAACAGACGGGACAACTACGCAAGACGAGGGAATAATTTTATGTATCAGTGACAGAATTGGGAACCGCGACGAACCTTTTACAGGAGCAACAGTGTAGGTAGGAGACCTGCACCGAAACCGCGACCAACAAGACAGAACAGTTCACCGGACATGAGGGGGACTTCAAATGCAAATACGGACAGAGTGGAGACGCCAAGGACATACGCTGAAGTGACAGCAAGACCGGGACCGAGTAGAGAGAACAGACCTGGACAGGATTTTTAGAGCAGGACAAACCATTAGACATCACTGTGTACAAATATGAACATCCTAGGGAATTTTTGAAAATAGAAGAAGAAATTGAGCCAGAAATTATAGAAAAATTTTGCTTGCCCATAATTGAGATTAAAATTTTTGAGAAAAATTTAGGAGCATTATTAGATTCAGAAGCTGAGGCGAGTTTGGTATCGGAGGAATTCGTCAATTAAATTAAAAATAAAGTGTGTGACAGGATAATGCCAATAAAAAGAAGTCACCTGGTTGCGCCGAATTAAAAGCGATTTGCTGTTGTGAATAGCGGGGTTATTTTGAAAGTAGAGTTTGGTTCAGTAAACTGTGAACAAGAGTTTATAATTGTACCTGGGTTAAAGTTTAAAGGGATATTAGGGGTCGATTGCATGATGAAGTTAGGGGTTATAACAGATATGGTGAGGAAAATAGTTAGGATTGGGGATAGGATATTGCCCTGGAAGGCAAGTTATGATGTCACAGAAGATGACATGGGGTTATGTATAAATAGTATAGAGGGAAATGATGAAGAAGTGAGAGAGATCGACTCAGGGGAATATAGTGAGGAAAGGTTAAACGAGGTACAATGGATAGTAAAAGAAGAGGCTGAATAAGTAGAAGTAGAGTCAGGCGCAGCGTTAATAGTGGATAACGAGTTCAGAATTAAGAAAGATAGAAGTAAAAATAGCATTATGTGACACACAAGAAGTAAATATAGGCATAAGTGAGTTAAGGGGCAAAGATAATTTTGGTAATTTGAATTTGAATTTAAAAGATTTTTGTGAAATGAATATTGTACATAAAGGGTCTAGAATAGATGAAAAGTTTTGTATAGAGGGGAAAGATATAGATGTTGAGGTAGTATCGTTGGGTTTGTCCGCAGAAAAAGAAATAATAATAAATGAGAAACAGACAAGTATAGGGACGAAAGAAGAAATATTTAAGAGTCAGAATAATAGGGATAAGTTTATTTTATGTGAAGTAACAGGGATGATGAGTATAGAAATAGAAGGAGGAGAAATAGGGATGAAGAGTATTAGGATAGTTAGAAGAAAGAGGATCAAGAAAAGAGTCAGATTTAAATAAGAAATGAAGTGTAATGACAAAAAGACAGAGATAGGTGAATTTTAGTGTAGAAGTAGAAATAGATAGAAATAGGTATATAGAAAAGTAGAAGTAAGTGTTGATAGAAAATAAAGTTAGGTATAGGATAAATATGGGAGATAGTTAGATATAGGTATAGAATTAGGTAGGTAGAGATAGGATAAGAATAGATAGTGATAGCAGGTAGGGTAAAAGAGATGAAAAGTGAAGATAAAGGGAAAAGTACAAAAGAGGTACGTAAAGAGTCAATAAAAGACTAAAGGGTGAAATGGAAAGAGAAAATAAAATGAAATAAGAGGGTGAAGAGTTAATAATAGATAGAAATAGTTAGGTAAAAGGTAGCGATAGGTGTGAATAGGTAATTAGATGTAAAGAAAGTGTAGATAGATAGAAAAAAGTAGAGATAGGTGTAGAAATAGATATACATAGGTAGATAAGTAGTGATAGGTTGGATAAATAGGTATAGGTAGTGTTAGGTGAGTAGATAGGTGTATAGAAATATCAAGTAAGATTAGATTATAGAGTAGGTTTTAAATTCAGAAAAACCGGGAAGGGTTTTTCCTAGAATTGAAATAGGAGGATTATGTAGTGGTTTTAAAAGGTTAAATCTAACTATAAACAAAGCAATTTCAAACACCCTGTATAGAGGAAACAACCAGAATCTACGTGCAAAATTTATTCCATTTAGTTCATTTTAAAGTAACAAGTATTACCATAATTTTACAATTAATGAATAAAATTTAGTTAGGTTCGTAAAGAAAATAAATGTTAGAAGCCAATGCAATTTATTTATTAATTTAATGGAGTTTAATTCAAAGGGTCATTACGTCTAATACGCATAAAAGCATGAAAAATCGATAATCCCAAAGTGAAACGCTTTGCTAACACATAAACAGCCGTTGAATATAAAATACCTTGAAAAGCCAACTCTTAGAAATGTTGTGTTATAACGTCGGTTAATTGAACACCTGCATGTTTTTGAAATGTCAGGTTTCCCTTATTTTTATAGATAACAAGCAAGTTTCAAAGAATATTGGTTAAACGACAGTCGCAAAGCACGTATCAGTCCACATAGAGTAAATTTGAAACGCGGACAGTAATATCGATTTCTACCACTCAAACAAGGTTAGAAGGAAACATAATATGCATAAGAAAGGGACAGCGTTAATATAGGCGGGTTTTTAAGACGTCAATGGATATATTATTGGTCGATATCGTTAGTTGTACAACAGACAAACACGAGAATATTGAATGTTAATTTTTCGAAAAATATCGTAACGACGCGCTAAATTTCGGAGATTTCGTAAACGGTTGAATCAAAATTTGAGGAAGTGTTATTTTAAATTAGCTTTTTCACGGGAAGAGTGGCCTAGAGGTGGCATTCAGAATCATATAAATACTCGAAGAGAATTAGCATCGCTCTCTCTTTTAACTTCGATCTTTTAGTATTTTCACCGCTTCAGAATACGAGTTTGTAAGTATACATATTTTTAAATTAAATAGTACAGTGTTGGCCTCATAAATTGATACGTGAATAGTGGCGAGTCTAAATTTTAATTTGAGGTGCAACATTTATTTTAAACAAGCTCGTGAAGTGACGTGAAGTAACGTAAATTTAAATTAAATTAAACTAAAGTATGCAATTATGAAAGAAGTGTAATTAATTTGGATTTGGATTTGGGATGCACCGTGAAAGCAGAGCAAACAGAACAACTTAAATGGTGTTTCTCTACAAAGAGCTAGAAGCGGCCAGCAGAGCAGACCAAAACTACTTTACCGCATCGTCAACGGAGTAGAGATCTTCAAGAAATTCCAGGTAACGCTTTAAAATTGTTGTTGTTATAAACTATGAAACTATGAAAATTGTGTGATGTGTGAGAGTGAATTTTGAAGGTATTGTGCATTATTTTGCGTATTGAAAATAATACGTATAACTAAATTTATTATGGTATTTAAATAGAAATCTAAAGGTGTATATAAAGCTTATTAACGTTCCATCAGGAATTTAAAATTTTTATTGTTACGAGTACATGGGTTTGTTTTTTTTGTTTGTTGTATGCGTAGTATAAAAGCATACATTTTTCATAATTAACTGGGTTATCATGAGCTCACCATACTCCAGAGTATACTAATTTAAAATAAATTATAAATAATGAAAGAAAATAAGGTATTATTCAGGGCCCATTTACTCCGGGCATATTCAATGTGTTTGATATTTTAAATTAAAATTCAGAACAGTACAAAAATAGGATTAATTGAGGGGTAACTTGATCTCTGAAATGTGGATAATCTTGAATTTTATTTGTAAATAGACAAAATAAATATTGTATGATTGTTGTATTATTTTGTGGTTTTATTGAGAGTGTGCGTGAACGATACAGAGTATAATAGTGAATCTAGGTATCCAAGAGGAGGCCCAACTGAGCTAGTCTGGGAACTGAAGAAGAATTAAGGTGAAATGAGAGAGGAATCTCGGTAAGAGAAAACATTTTTATTAAATTTTTTTATTGTGTGAAATTTATTTTCGAGTTTTGGAAAATAAATAAAATTCTCGAATGTTTTTTTTACTCTGTCGATTATTTAAAGAGGTCCACGGCAATATATATATATATATATATATATATATATATATTTGTTTAAGTTGAACTCAAACAAAAAGTGTTAAACGTCAACCATGTACGATAAGAAATACATAATTATCTGCTCTTAAAACGCTAACAATAAGACTCAGTAAGCCAGAAATAAACGACCTATAGCAACAGCTGTAAAACGCATTTAACCAACATTAATAATCATATATGTTTTCAGTATTATTTTTGTGTTTACAAAGTATGTAGGGGTTGCAGCATAAGTTTATTTCTTTAACAAACTGAAAGCTAGTAGCAAGGTTTATTTATGAATTCAGTAGCGCAGTAAATAAACAACTTAAAGAGAAAATAAAATATAAATATACATCAAAATGGTTGTCGTACGTAAACACTCGATTAAAAGTTTATTACTTCGGGAATTGTTCCGACGAGAACAGTTTCCACAGAGTACTTCAAAAGATAAACAGTATATTTCCGTCCTTTATTCAGACGCACGAAGAAGTTGGAAACTTGGATAGGACCCGATTTACATTTTCTCGTTGTGGGCATTTTATAGCGGCGTTAACCACAAATAAACTTTTTTACTGCAAAATGTATTTAAAAAATAATGGATTTTACAAGTGAGCCTGAAGGACCTACTTTTATATCTACTAATCTTAACGGGATTTTTAAAGGCTTTTACTTCTAATGTTTTGTATTAAACAAATTCTTTTAAAAGCTTGTCCTAAAAGGGCTGACAATTCCGGTACTTCACCAAGATCTTAATTTAATTTATTCTGATACATACGAGAATTGTAGGATTCGAAGAAAATTAAAATCGCTCTTCTCTGTTTTGCTTATGAAGCTTGTATAACATCAAAGCATCGCCCTCTTTATGACAGGAAAAGGAGGTTTGATTGGAAAAACAGACTTCTATTTATATAGAATGCGGAAATTAAATTCGAGTGCCGTAGGATATGATTGCAACGACGATGAAAATGTTAGCAGTTGCTCGAGCTTTGTCAATCTCGAAACTAATAAGGTTACTGTGAATATAATTCTGTGGCAATGGCTTGCTAATTAACCTGTCTGGAACCGGTGTGGAATAATCCTAGAGATAACTTGCACATCTAAGAAGCGATTTACTGAACTGTTCGCTTCTCACCCCTAATATCCCTTGATAGATCCATTTCCTCTCAATGAAAGACAACAGAATACAACTACCAGTTCATTATCCGCCCAAGATCCGTTGAAAAGTAACTAGTAAAAATAATCATAAAAGTGACTAACAAATATATGATACATATTGATATGATAACGCCGCACGCCGATGTAATAAACGTCCAGTTTCCTGCTGTCCGCCACCGCTATGTGTCTCTCTCTAATATTCTAATTTTAATTATGCCACGGCTAGCTCAGTTTGACTCACACAGAGTGCACAACGTTACGATAATCAAATAATTTACCGCTTTTCCCTTAAATCTTACCTCCTTAGAATGATAAAACGAAGTCGATCAATATTTGTATAATGAAACGAAATAATATTTATACTTTACAGTTATGTGATCTGACAAATAAACCCTTAAATCAAATAATAATATTTAGATTATTTATCCCAAAAACTCTATCTCCCTTTCTTTAATTTAAAGTCACCAAAAACGGCGCTTTTACTGAAAAATCTAGAACGTTCAAGACCTTTCTCTCATTTTACGTAAATTTCTACGTATTAAAAATATTTTTGTTGACTCCCTACAAAATAGAAAAATATAGTCAGTGTTTAAATTAAAATTTGAAACGATGCCTTATACTAGTTAGCCCTGACCTGAGGTTTTCCTAGTGTGTCCTACTTTGTTTTCCCCTTTGATCTGCTGCTACGTGTTGTGGACCAACATCCCTTTATTATTTTCGTTAAAACAATGCTCTGCCTTGCGCTCCTTCACGTGAGTTTGAACCAACAACTTTATTCAGCATTGTTAATTTTTGTTTCCAAAATTTACCTCGTGTTTTACTTGGATTTCCCGGGTGCAGTTTAGATTTCCCTGGATGCAAGTTAGAGTTCTCGCGTGCAACTTAGATTTCTTAAGTTAGATTGCCGGATGCTACTCATAGCCGTTTTCAGCAAACGGCGAAAGTTTTTCATATATCTTTACTATAATTTGTTCTCAAATATTATATAACACCACTTTTCACAAATTTTAATAATTTAATTTGAAATTTATTTCGACGCGTAAATTTTTGAATAACAATGATGCAGCTACGACGTGGTTCAAATTGAGACTGAGCCTCTTATCAAACTCTGGGTGTTATATAGCTTATGCCATTTAAATTTCATTGGTTTATCTGAACTGTCGTTCAAAGCTTTGTAGCCAACCATAGGTTGTTTTGCATATTCCTAGGAGTTTGACAAGTTTAATTCTGATGAAACTATTCCGTGATTACGTATTCTGCTCGTATTTCTATGATTTCACATTCCTTGACCGCTTGCTTTGTTATTATTACTGAAAACTTTAATTTACCTTGGTCTTTAATTTAGCTTATGGCTCTTGTTTGGGTAGATAAAGCTTGTGGGGAATTGAACAAATAAACTGATGTAACGTGAATGATATAAATCAACATGTTTTTGTTTATATCTTGTATCTAAAACTTATTTTGAAATGTGCGTCTCTTATTAAAGTGCTTTACTATATTCTTTCCTTATCGCAAGCTTAATTGCGTGATGGCTTACTAGGTTTTATCTTATTTCATGCGTCTCTATTTGTTTATAAATTTATGAGCGCTTCTTGAAGTAGTTTAATTGCATGTATAATTATCTCTCTGCTGAATATGTGTTGTATTATTAAAAGACGTGTTTACTGGCATTGATTAAAGTTAATTGCGGTCCTTATGCAGGGTGTTAAATGTTTGCTCTTTGCATAATATGCGAATTATTTATTTTTCATGCCAAATAAATGCAGTTTTCTAATTCCTATTGCTATCTACATTTACTACGAGACCCTTACGATGCAATACACCCCTAAATAACCCCCTATCATAGCAATATATATATATATTGCTATGATAAGAGGGCTATTTAGAGGTATATTGAGTCATAATGGTCACACAATACATATAAATAGTATTAGGAGTTACAAAACTACATTTATTTAGCATGAAAAATTCGTAATTTGCAAATTATGCAAAGAGCAAACATCTAACACCCTGTATAAGGATCGCAATTGATTTTAATTAACGCCGGGAGGAACATCATTCAACAATAAACACACATTCAGCAAAAGAAATATCTCTACATGCAATCAAACTTGCCTTAAACCAAAAAGCATTCATAAATTGTAAACAGATACGCGTTAAATGCAGTATAAGTTAGAAAATAATGATACAATTTCCATTAAAATTAAACATGCAATAGCGAAAGGAGATAGCATAACGTCCTGATAAGAAACGTATCTTTCGAAATAAATAGGTTTTGGAAACGCATGATGTAAACAGAAATATGTTAATTTACGTCACTTCGTCTACGTGATTTTCTACATGGAGTTAATACAAATCCAAAAGTATTATCTAGACAAAAAAAGCCATAAGTTAAATTACGTGCCAAAGCGAATTAGAAATTCCTGTAATAACATCAAAACAGACGCTTTAAAATAAATACAGAATAGAGACTCACTGGTATACTACGTGACCAACAAATCGTTCCGTCAAATTATTATTAAATCTATACTTGTAAAATCCCAAAATATCCAAAACATCCTATGGCTAGTCGTAAACTTTGAACAAACAGCGCTGGTAACCTATAAATTTTTAAATGGGACGTAGCTTATATAACACGCAAATTTTATAAGCAGACAGTCTTGATCCGAACTAAGCACAATCCACATCACTTAATGCTCAAAATCTACGCAACGGGTAAAAATTAAAATTAAATAATCAAATATTTGTTAAAAGTGGTGTTAGAAAATTTTAAAATAAATAATAGTGAAAAATATTTGAGACAAGTTTCGCCGTTTGCTGGAAAACGTGAGTAAAAGTTTATTAATTAGTTAATATTAAATATTTATAATTTAGGGCTCTAAGTAAGACCAAGCAAGATGGGGCAAATCTAAGTGAGATTACGAAAATCTAAGGGAGATGAAGAAAATACAAGGTTATTGATTAAACGAGGTGAAATTTGGAAACTAAATAAATTGATAATAATGGGAGGAAGTCCGAATGAAGATATTGGCAAAGGCGCACAAGACAGAGGATTGTTTTAAGCATTTAATGGAGCAACTCAACTGAAAGTAATATTGGGGTACTAACCCACAGCACAGTAGCAGATCCAGAAAAACGCACAAGGAAAACTATAGGTCAGGACTATCTAGCACAGAGCATTATTTTCTCTTTACTATTTTTGAACATTGACTATATTTATTATACTTGAATATTTTATGTGAAGAGTCTACAAAAATTTTTTTTATACGTGAAAATTTACGTAAAAAGGGGAAAAGTCTTGAATGTTCAAAGAATTTCCAGTAGAGTACACTGACATTTTTGCTGGAAAGGGATGTTTAATTTTTGGGGATAAACAATTAAAAATTATTGTTATTTGATTCAGGGGTTGATTTTTGGCATACAGTAAAACAGATTAAGCTGTGAAGTGTATATGATTTTTTTTTCTTTCTTATTATACAAATATTAGTCGACTTTGTTTTTATCATACAAAGCAGAAAAAGTATTAGATAAAAGGGGGTAAATTATTTGATTATCGTAACGTTGTGCACTCTGTGTAAATTAAACTGAGCTAGCCGATGCATATTTAAACTTTAGGATATTAAAAGACACAGCGGTTGTGATCAGCAGGAGACTGAAAGTATAATCACATCGGCGCGCAGCGATATTATATCAATATATATATATATATATATATATATATATACATATTTATAAATATAATGCTATGATAATAGGGTTATTTAGGGGTATATAGGGTTACAAGAGTAGTATACTTCATGTAAACAACACAAAAGTCCGGGAAACTAAATATTTGAATCATAAAAAGTACACAATTTTTTACTTATGCAAAAAGTAAATATCAAACACTAATTTAACCACATTTAGTAGAATAAATGACTCTAGAGGAAATCCTATTTATTTTAGAAACAAGAAGACATTCAGAAATAAATACAAATTAAAAGTATCTAAAGTCAAACAAACATAAACCGATTTTTTTTAAACTCAACGCATTAAAGTAAGAAAATAATCATGCGTGCTCATAACAAACAGGTTTGCAAAACAAACATATTTTAAAACGTAAGGAGTCAATAAAAACGCATCTATTTTACGTCATCTGTTAAAGAATTCCATCATAAAATTTGTCTACGAGATCTTTTAAAGAGTAAACTTGACAAATTCGAATAAAATCCAGCATATGAGGAAAATAAAATACGTAACCATACGGTTTTGGCCTACGTGCAAGATTAAATGTAATAACTAATAATTTCCTATACAAGATACGAAAACATAATATTGAACGGTACAAAGTACCATAGCAAACGAACTTTATAATGTAAAGTTTTGCTGCCTATGTAATTTGGGAACATTGCAACAAAATTTAGAATCCCTAACTTTGTGTAAAATTCGAAGGCTTTCATGATAATCCAAGTGTAACGCTTCTACTATGCTCAAACAACAAAGATACGCGCGATCAGCCAATGACAGCATGTGAAAGAGCTTGCCTTTATATATTACACCAATCTGTTAATGACCAGTCTCTACATAACTGAAGCACGAATTGTACCAGTTTATACAAAAATAGTACGCAAAGTTCAAGTGTGAAATGAAAACAACGATTTTTAAGTGAAAGTTAATAATTAAAAATTTCAAGTACAAGTGCATACTCAAATATACATGTTCGCCGTCGACATAAGACGTAAGTCCAAATTTTCATTAAGGTGAACATGATCTTTAACATTTATTAACTTAAGGCTGCAAGAAATCTAAGAAAACTGAGAAAATCTTTGAGAAGTCTACTAAAAATATACTGTGAGATTTACGAAGTGATTCAATAAATAATTTACGAAACAAATTCAATAAGAAAACTAACGTAAAAATCCAATACTATGAGTAACAGATATAATAAAGGGGAAAAGTCTGAATCAAGACGTTAAGCTGGAAGCAACCCAAGGTTACTGGTTAGTAGCACGTAGCGCCAAGTCAAAGGATTGGGGTGTACGCAGGGCTACACATTCGAACCAGGGAATTAACCTAGGAATAATTGCAGGGTAGAGATAATATCAAAGTAATAGCATAAAACCTACTTTTTTGAACATTTAAAACTTGCATGTACTTAGATATTTATGCGAAGAGTCATCAAAAATTTTGATTGATACGTAGAAATTACGAAGGGCCATTGAACGTTCAACGAGACTTCCAACAAAATACAAAGTTATTTTTGCTTTCTTTATACATTTTTAATAGGGTTATAATTTGGTGGTGAACAGATTTATATTTTTACTTTGATTTAATAGGTTTTAAATAGCAAATAATATTACAAAGGTTGTAGAAGTGCAAATTGTAAATAATTTTTGGTTTATAGTACACATTTTTGGTTATTCAGTTTGGAGTAAAAATTTCTCTGTTACCGTATCGTCATGCACTCTGTGTAGGGTTGAACTGAGCTAGTCGAGGCATAAATCCAATTTTGCAAAATTTAAAATTAATTCTAGATTATGTAGGCACACAAATCGGTAGCTAGCAACAGGCAGCTGAGCGTTAATCGAAATACGGCGATAGCTTTCTGCTGCGATACCGCCGTACTTCGATGTATTTAGCGCTCGGTTGCCTGCTGTTCGCCACCGCTGTGTTGCTAAATATTCTAAAATAAATTTTAAATTTCGCCCAATTAAATTTATGCCTCGAGTAGCTCAGTTCAACCCCACACAGAATGCACGACGATATGGTGACAAAGAAATTTTTACCCCCCTTTTCTCTAACACTTTATACCTAAATAAGATAAACTGAATAACCAAAAATTTGTATAATAAACTAAAAATTATGTACAATTTGCACTTCTCAATTTTCGTAATATTATTTGCTATTTAAAACCCCAAATTCCCTCTGCGACGCGACCACTTAAACGGCGGGCTGCAACACTAACTTCTCCACCACGACCACGAGCTCCTTCCCTCCGACCTTCGCAACCGACTCAGCCTCCGACCGCTCGCTCATGATGGACTCTGACCGATCACCTCTCTTTTTCTTCAGTAACGGCTCCTCATCTCGGTGGATAACCATGCTGACAAATCAGAACGACTGACAACAGAAACAAACAAAAACCCATATCAAAAACGCCCTGACCGTTTCGACACTAAATAAGCACAAAGTTAAAATGAACAACTAAGAGACAAAACAGCAGCGAGTACAAAACAAAACACTGCTCCAATAAAATACCTAGATTTAAAATGGACCGTAAACTTTCATGTATTTATTTATTTAAATTTATTTATTGAAATCTCTAACCGCCAAATGAAATTTCAAGCTATCATAGATAAAATAAACACTAAATCTCAAAATAACAACGGGGACAGAATAAAATCGCAACCTAATAAAAATATACTGCAAACAACACTATTTGTTTATTTAAATTTTTAATCCGCAAATCAAATTTCAAATTTATATAAGCTTCAAGAATCAAATTTATAAAGTTCCGGATTTTAAATTAAATATAGAAACCACAAATAAAAACACGAGCTATTGGAATGTGGTACTGTAAGTACTAACCCCATGTTTACTAGGTGCCTGGTACGAGCTTTAAGTGCAACACCACTAATTACTCTGAATACTCAACTTTGTAAATGTTTAAGTACGCGAGTACTTAAAATATGAAATATTTTTATTTAAAATATTAAAAAATTTACGATTTTTAAGTTATTTGTTTTATTCAAAAAGGCCCTACATTTTGTTTTTAATTTGTTATTTAATTACACGCACACTACAAAATGTTTCTGAATTTATTTGATGATTTTAAGCGGTTTTTTATACAATTTACGCGATTTTTTCTATATATTTATTAAAAACGTATTTTAAATTATTTAGATTTTATTTTTGGGTATTTGTTTATTGGCTTTTTGATTTATTAACCCGAAATCTAATTCTGTTAGTTTTAAACGCGGATTTTATTTTTAATTTAAGTTAAAACGTGATTTATTTATTATTTAATCGATTAAATTATTGTTTTTAAATTTATTTCACTGCCTTTTGTATTAAAATTAATGCCACACTATAATAAAATTAAATACAATAAAGCTTTAATATAAAAATATAATAAAAAACCATATATTAAAACTTACATGTTGTTGCAAAAGCGGGAGCTCCGTAAAACACGTCCACACACTTCAACAGCAAACTAGAAAGTAATGTTATGTACAACAATATTGGAAACTGAAACAATGGTATGGTAATATGATTGATTGTTTTAATGCTTTTTTTTGGGATTCCGTTTAGTAATACCTGGCAAGTTTGATATTCAGAAATTAGGGTTTTTAAGGGTAGTGTATTTGCATTTCATATTGCAATCATGTAATCTTAATATAAGTTAAATTTAGGTTGAATTTTTATTTCGACTTATTTATAAATTAGGTAAAGAATGATAAACTTGTGAAAGGATATCCAGCCTCCCCAGTCATGGATTGTGGAGAGACATGCTATTTTAAAAATTTTCTTGATATGACCAAAGTCAATGAGTGTTTTTAAGGTATTGTACAAAAAAATATAGAATGGCGTGACAAGATTTAGAAAATTAAAAGCAAAAGAGGTCTATTCGGAATAATCATTTTTCATGTACGAAACATCAAAAGGGGCTGCTGAATCAAGGCGGTTTGGCGCCCTTAATTATTTATTATGTGCTATTTAACATTTAGTTCATGCACAGTTTAGAGTTTGGCATTAAAAATCTTTATTGAGGTACTCTGCAGTATATTTAGGATGTCTTCATAATTTTTGAAATCCCCCGCAACACAGACGAGGGTAGTAGTACTTCTTGGTTTGAGCTTTTCTGACTTGCCAGATTCTTAGGTTTTAGTTGGTTTAGTCGAGGTAATTTCTGCGAAGAGATCGCTTTAGGTTATTTGTTTCTTTTTTCTGGACTGTTCTCTCCATTACCTTAAGGAGTTATTTCTCTGCAAGTTTATGTGCTTTGATGTTCTTTTTGCTTAGTGGCAATTTACTTTTCTCCTGCAAGGCATCTGATTTGGTATTATAGCATTGCACAGTTCCCACTTGCATTTCATTTCCCATCTTTATTTCAGTTGACGTGGTTCAGATAAATTCCGACGGCTGAACTAGTTGCGAAACCCCTGTATATTGAATTGCTTCTGTTACGTCTCTTATCGAAAGCATTTCTAGGTAATTTGTCGTATTTGCCTTGCAACATGTTTCCCATTACACTAAACTACAGATATTATATTTCGTTATCTCGAGCCATGCCCGAGGTCACGTAATCGGTGACTGTCCTTGCATTTATCACGGCTGCATTAGTGGTCGCTCACGTGCTTGCAGTAATTAATTCGCACTTTTATCGTTTTAATTAAGAGAGCAGCGAAAAACGACATTATTCAATAAAAGCGAAATTGATACCTCAGCACGTACTCGTAGCAGAATCAGGTGCAGCTAGAAATAAATCTAATTAAGATGCAAAACAAAGGGGTTGGGAATACAAATAAAAACAGAGTGCTAGTAAATATGAGATCACAGATTAGCAGAAATAAAGGATATTAGTATTTGAATCTCTAACATTAATAGAAATAGAGTGGACGTAAAATGTAGAACAGTTCAAGAAAGAAAGGTGATTTCAAGTTTTGTGTGGGTCTACAGGTTATAGAATAATAAGGACACTAATAAATAGACGTTTGGTAAAGAAAAACTAAACGGTTGGAACCATTTGGGATATTATGCTTCTAAAGCGCGAGCGTTAGGGTAAATAAAAAGCGGATGCAAAAAGAGAAAAATTATTCTTTAACGTACAACTTAATATTGTTATATATATTCTGATTTTATATATAGTAGTGTTTAGTAGGCAAGACGTTGCAGTGAAATTTGTAGTATCATTAAAATCATAAGCTTAAAAACAGCAGCTAATACATATTAGCCCGGAACTCGAATCTATAAATTAATTTAAACTACAAAAAGATAAACCAAATACTTATTTTAGTCAAATTTTGCAGCAAAATCATACGATCTCAAGAAAGCTTTAGAATTATTAGGTAAATAACTGTGAACCGACAATAGGAGTATTTCATACGATAATTATTCAAATATAAACACCTTCTACAAATTTTCGTTGTATAAATTCAATCGCAAATAGTTTCAACAAAAGAAGACTCGATTCACACCTTAAAGATGTCATACAATGTAATAACTCATTCGCGAACAATACGTCACAATGTATTTATTTTATATTGATGAAGAAAAGGAAACACAAACGCAAATCTAAGTAAATTACATGATACAACAAATATTTTCCAGCGATTCATTCCATATACCTAATAGGAAGTCTGCAGCATGAGAAAAACCGCAAACTGAACATAAGAAAGTGAGGGGGAGTCAAAGGACATTATTAAATCTGACTCAAAACAAATTAATTATTCACGAACCGGTAATAAGAAAACATACAAAATGTACTTATACAAGGACATGACAAGCCGGAAGTAACAGCGGGTAGAACGTTGATATTAGGTTAAGTTAAAAGTAACGTTGAACGAAACTAACTTTAATATGTAATTTGGCTTTCTCCCAAAGGGAATCTTTAAATGGTTCACAAACTTTTGTAGGACATCGCTTGCAGATTTGGTAAGGAGTTTAACCATGCGCGGGATTTTACAAACTCGTGTGTACCGTAATATGAAAGGCTACTTGCAAGAATAGCTTAGATAAGTGGATTGTGTTGAGTTAAGAGAGTAATAGCTAAAATTGAAACACCGAAGATCTCAGAGCGTCCTCAGGCTTAAGAAATTGGAATAAAACCGTGTGTAATATGTGAACTAGCATGTTTACTTGTAAACTGAAACTTCAATGGTGTATATTTAAGTAATAGAAAATATGTGAACTAGCATGTTTACTTGTGAACTGAAACTTTAATGGTGTATATTTAAGTAATAGAAAATTATGAAAGCGAAAGTAATTGTTTTTGGATTAACTTAGCGATGAAAGTAGTGTATGTTGATTTTAACTGCAAATTTTATTAATAAAATTTAGTGTTAGTTAAAGTATATAGCTATCAGTGTTTGATAATGAAGAATGAAATAATATAACGAAAAGCTAGTGTTTAAACAACTTTCTAAGATGATTATTAACGACATTTCTAGAAATTGGGATTTGTAAATGTCATGTAGTTTAATATTAGAAACAGGAAAATTTGGAGTGATGATAGGATTGTTGATGTATTAGATTTAAGGCTTTTTTTCGATTTCTTTCAGCAGTACCTGACCATATTTGACGTTAAAATGTTTAATTTTTTAAGGAAAGTAGATTTGTATTTATATTGAATTATTTAGATGGTAATAAAGCTTAAATTTAGGTTGAATTTTGTTTAAATTTATTTAAAAAATGTAAACAAACACATTTTGTTTTCAATTTTACTTAATTTGAACAAAAATTTATAATGATTTAGAGGTATTTTAAGATAGTAAAGTAATATGTGAAAAATATATAAAATCTAAGCGAGGGAGACCTATGCGGATTAACTGTCTTCAGTGTATGGATAATAAAAGATGGGATTGCTGTGACTAGAAGGTTTGGAGCCCTTTAGTTATGACAACTAGAAGAAAACTTTCGGGGTAAGTAATGATGTAACGCAGTTGTTTTAATTCCAGCCAGTTTAGTAACTTTTATTTCGAATTTTCCTATTTCTTTTATAACTTTTTTCCAGGGGAACCCACTCCCGCACCACTGCAGGTAGCCCATGCACCCTTATATTGCTACAGAGTCCCCGCCCCTTCAGGGCAAATTAAGATTTGTCCACGTGACGCTCATTTTACATGTTGCATGCTATGGAAGAATGTTTTGTATCAGCTGAACCCTTAAAACTAATAACAATAGAATTATAGAAGTGGTTTTAGAAAAGTAAGCACGATTGACCGATGATCATATTTTGAGACATATAGATGAAAGCAAGTGCTCAAGGAAGTATTCAAGACTCCCTGAATAAAAGCTGGCAAGTTCCATACCTTGGTTGAAAACCGAACGCCAACTGAAAATCGCCATCTAGGTCCAGACTGCGTGCATCACCGTAGTTGTTGCCAAGGACAAACTAACCACTCGTGGGTACACTATCACTCACGTGAACACACTACAAAGACGGTACAAAGACTACAGCAAAACCTTTTTGGTTTTCCTAAAGAACCTCAAATTTTTGAGGAACATTTACAGCCACCGAGAACTCCTGCACCGCCACAGCGTAAAAGTCACAGCATTTGAATTATGCATGGAGATTCCGCTTTGCATCGCATGTCAATGTTATGGAGATTCTAGGTTCCTTGGCATCTTCAAACCAAGGTGTTTGAAATGTAGTAAACAGCATACCGCAGCACAGTGCACTAAGAAGCCAGAAGAAATTTTAACCTGCGCTAACTGTTATGGTCCACAACCAGCTAATCCCCGAGGATGCGCGGTGTCCTTATAGGCCACAGAGTAGCCAGAAATCAAAACCGACAACAACACCTTTACTGCAGACAAACGAATTCGACGACGACGAAGAGGGCTGCAGCTAAATCTTTTTCGGACGCAAACCTCAATCAAACAGCAAATACCTTACGGCACATAGACTAAACTAACGTCTTAAGCCACTACCGTACACGCCGACATCCGTAGGGCACGGGACGCACAACCTCATTTAGAAAAAGCATCAGTACTATTAACTCCACTCCAGAAGCGTAGAAAACCAAAAGTCAATGTCACCAAAGGACACTCAAAACAATCTTTTCAGAGCCGTCTTCTATTTCATGACCATCTGCTTTACCGCAACCACGGCGGCAACAGAAATTAGCCTCCAACACTCTTAAAGTACTCAACATCCACCAACAGAACCGCAAATATAAAACCCTTGTTCAAGGATTATACCTCATCTACAACGGAATACACAACCCCTAACCAAACTCATACGCAACATTCACCTCAACCTAGCAAACAGAAATTTCATCTCAATCATCATAATTACAGACCTGCATCTAGATGCTTTCTATCCTGCCTGCCGCTTCACCCCTCAAAAAACTGTTATCAAGATCCACTGGAGGGCTGTTTTTACCTTCCTAATCTTGACATATTTCCAATTTAGCAATTAACACATCATTTCCGTAATTGGAGACAAACCAACATACTATTTATGGACGCAAACGTTACATGCACTCTCTGGTTTAGTGACGACACGGACGACAACGGCAACGCACTTGGGAATTTTATCAACCAACACCACCTTTCTATTAACAACTCCCCTTTCCTAGTGCCTACATGAGGATCCCTATACAATAAGTCGGATATAGACATGACCCTCTCCACGCTAGCAGCCTCGGATCTATTAAACGCATTTTCAGTTTCCCGTATCTTCCAATCAAGCGACCGCAATTCCTGCCTACCCACCCCCAAACGCACTAGAAGAAAACATCTTTTAGCACTCGCAAAGCAGACTGGGCCTTAAACATTAACTCCATCGTCAAACAGATTTCTAACACCTTTGCCGGCTTAATAACCCATATATTCACTCAGTCGCTTCGTACAGTATCTTTTGGAAATATCGTTTCCTACGACCTTCTTCATCGTGGACATATGAGCTGTCAATCACCAGATACGATCTTAACAATACACGCTACAGGATTCCAGAGAGAGGTACCAAGCAATTCAGATCAAGCACTTACACACTTTATCCCTTATCTAAACCGCAGATTGAAGACATTACAAGCATATAATCATCAACGCCAAGCAATGCCATTATAGTGCTATCATCTACAAACAACAGACTGTTCCTGAATAACCTACTGAAAGCTAGTTAAAACCAGCATACCACAAATTCCTGTAATCCCCAAAACATCCAACCTTCTTCAGTTGTGACGAAACAATGATCAAACTTTTAGATACTGCAATTCCATCAGTCATGATTGACGTCCCGTCAAAAACCCAACAATCCCTAATCACAAATTTACAAAGCTCCCAAGAATCCCCTTTAGACATCAATCTCGGCATCAACTTCTTGGACTCTAGTGACTAAACGAAATTCCTATAAAACCCTGATCTCGATCAACTAACTCACCTTATTCTACAAAAATCCTGACCGCTTATCAAAGCACCCGCACACCTCTCCCAAAAATTCTTTTCCTTAGGTATATTTCCTAATGTTTTCAAATCCGCAAATATCACAGTAGTAGACCATTTTTGGGAATCCTGCCGCCACATTTCCACCAGCATCCACATTTCCACACACATCTGGACCAAATAGTTTTCTTCGACTAACCATTTTTCATCTTTCGAGATAAACCTATCTTAAATTTTTCATCTTTCGAGATAAATGAGCATCCACATTTCCACACACGAGATAAACCTATTTTTAAGATTTTTTTTACCGCTAACATTCTGGACCAAATAGTTTTCTTCGACTAGCCATTTTTTTATCTTTCGAGATAAACCTATCTTGTTTGGTATCGATTAATATTAGAATTTTCTCAGCTACCCGAATTTCTAGGAATTTTTTAGATAGCATCATCCCCCAGGGAGCTACCCTAATTTTAAGATTTCTTACCAAGACCGATTTCTAACCGTCCGCATAAATTTTTTTAGTCATGCGATACATCTTGTTAGCTTAGAATTTTACGCAGAATTAGAATCTGCAAACAGATTTGAAATCGGACAACGCCCTGCAAAGTTACACATATACCCTCTGCGAGATAAATCTTTTTCCACATTTCCACACACGAGATAAACCTACCTTGTTTGGTATCAATTAATATTAGATTTTTCTCAGCTACCCAAATCTCTTTAAATTTTTCAGATTGCATCATCCCTAAGGGAGCTACCCCAATTTTAAGATTTTGTACCAAGATCAATTTCTAATCACCTCTCCTTTTTAATATCTACAATCCTTTAACCAAACACGTAGCAGTATTAACATAAATTAAGCATGCGAAAATTTATTTTATTCGATTTACAGTTTAATAAACTAATTACAATTTTTACAAAGTATAACATTATTTCCTGTGCGTAGCCGAAAGTTTAACCTGTAACAAAAAAAAGATTAATGTGTTGTTTAAATAGACCTGTAATAAAAAGAGATTAATGTAAAAAAAAAGGAGACATGTTTTCGGTTAATAAGACATATTATCGTTAATCTAACAATATGTTTTACCGTCCAGCGACACCACGTGGAGGTAAACACATTCCAATGTAATGGGTTTTAAATATGAGAATGGGGAGGTCAACTTTCACGTAATCATCGCGTGGTTAATAATTAAGAAAGCTGTATATAATTTTATTTTAAACGTGTATATCTTCTCCAAACAAATGCGGTTATTATAATAGGAAAGTACGCTAAATACAAGTCAATTAACAGCAATTAAATATTGCTTACTGACCTACCTTAATTAGGTTGCTGTGCTATTAGGAATGATGTTTAAGACTTCGTTTTTTTATTAAGTAATCGAATAAATCGTTCCTTCTGCTTCAAAGAAACTCGGACACTCCATTGTCGACGCTGGCGTTATTTATGCGATAGCTAGCCATGCAGTTGTTAAACGCTGTGCTAATCATTTCTACGCCATCTTCGTTAGTAGCGGTAACTGATGCATTTTTATGTTTGTTGCTCCTTAAGTGTGCGGCGTACGTAGTTTTTCCATTTCGAAATCGCATACTGTACACATAATTCGTGGTTGTTTCGTACAAGACCCTTTAACAGCTGGTGGCGTTGAACGTTTACTGCTTAATGACATACCGTGCTGTTTTTCCTTGTGTCGCTGTGAGCTATTCTCGTAAAAGCGATACCGCAAGACCCAGAGTTTAAGTACTTTGCTGCGGACGGCTTAACCCTGGGCGATGTTACACACGACATTTGTTCTGGTGCCGTTTGAGAGCATTTTTCCAGGTATAGGAAGCACCGCAAGGGTTGCACTTATAAACGTTTGCGGGTACCATTTTAGTACAAAACAAAACCCGCACTATAGCACTTTGGTTAAACTTGTAATCGAACTAACTAAAAGCTTACTCGAGCGTACCTGATTTATGTTCCTTATAGAATGCATACCGAAGGTTTCGAAGACGACCGAACGATGTTGAGGATTCGGCGGGAACTAAATGATGTCATATTCCTTGCTGCTCGTCCAATACATTTAGCGCCAATGCATGCACCTGGTTCGCTTCGTCGATGGTGCGAATGCCGTTAGTAGAAACACCGGAAAACGTCTTCCATGTTATACGGATCGCGTGCATATTAAAAATCCAAAGGGTGGTAGCACACGCACACAAGTTGTGTGCAAGTCGTGCTGTAGAAGATGCAATGCTACTATAACCAAAAACACTTTAAACCATTACTAAGAAAATACCAACTTGTTGTCTACAGGATACTTACAACAATTTAATTTTAAATAACTTCTACGTCATATTTTAGGAAATGGGGGCTTGAATATTTTCCAAATGAATCACCAAGCGAAAGTATATGCTTAACGGTATTAAATTACCCATTAATTTCCATTTTTACGACCGTGGTTAATTATAGATTGAAATTTAATTTGTGCACGTTCGAGCTTCTCGTAAACTAACATATTTTAGAGCAACAATGCGCTGTATAATACATGCATACCCTTCGCCGCGCTACTGCTATTCTTGTAATTGCTAGAAAAGTCACTCTCCTTTTTACTGTTAGGAGCGATGCAAAGCACCATTTTTATACTTTCTATAGCACATCGCACACTTTTTCGTCTGATAATTAAATTTTGCTTCTGTAGGCTTTTACACTTTCGCATAGCGGTCGGCCGCACGTATGATTTCTAGAACCGGTAAGTACTCGATATCCTCCAAATAGAAATTAGATGCTCGATGTCTGTCAACTTCCAATTCCCTCGTAAAGGTAGAAAAACTCGGTCAATCATCCATTAAACTTCGACCCGCTACCGTTTTGATAATTTCCAAACATTTTCGAACGACAATGGGCTGAGAATTTTAAACCTCCGAGGATCTTTAAGTCGTGATCAATTACACATCCGAGCTACGCGTAAACTAACATATTTTGCAGCAACTGTATAATACATGCATACCCCTTCTCTGCGCTACTGCTATTCTTGTAGTTGCTTGAAAAGTCAGTCGCCCTTTTACTGCTAGGGCCGCTAAAAAGCACCATTCCATACTTTCTTTATAAGTGTAGCACATCGCACACTTTTTGTCGGATTAATTAAATTTTTGTTTATGTAGGCCTTTACACTTTCGCTTATTTAAACATCTAATACGACCGATTAACCACTTTCGATTATTCTAACGGGAACCACCATACATCCCACCGCATCGTTCTTTTGAATCCAACGATCCTATGGGCTTCCGCACACTAACACCTACGTATCTTTCCTACTATTTGTTAAACAAAACTACCGGTATCGCCATTGTGGATAAACAGATGTTTGTGGATGTGTACGAGAATATGTAACCATATACATTAATTAGTCTAAGCTATTTTATTTAGTCCAGAAAATTATTATTTTCTAAACCCAATTAATAATCGCCTTTATAGGTTTAACATTTCTACCATTTCCCAATGACTGGTGCTACGTACATGGAAACTTTAATTTCTTATTAGAGAATTCTTATTCTCACGCACTGCTGCGTAGTTGCATGCCACCCTTTTGAATATATGCTCGTTATAGGTTGTAAGACCCTCGGTTTTATTAACTACATTCGTGAGACCCTTTAATCTTTTTAATCGATCTTTCTCGCCTACATCACAGTAGGACTTATACTACAACAAATTCTAATACTGGACCCCCATTAAATACGTCTTTAATTTTCCTACAACTTTTGTTGACAAGTGTTATATTGTATTTATTATCGCGGGTAGTCACTCTTTAAGATAAATATATTTTGCTAGGTATCAACAATATTAAATTTTCTAGACCCCAAATCTGTAACAGATTTTAAACAGACCACCCATACAAAGTTATGCCTTTTAAAGACTAATTTTACCATCTTTATTTAACTCCATCTTTAAAACCCTTTTTTCGCACCAGACATATGCTTTAACCAACCATCTCCCAGAAATCTAAAACCGACTGTCCCGCAATCCACGTGGAGTAACACGTATACTCTGTCAACCAGGATAAAGCAGGAAGGATTTGGAAGTGGGCGAGAACTTAAAAATTATGGAATTTAAAAAATTATACAATGATTCAAAACTACAAATATAAACAACTATCTTATATCTTAGCCATGCGTAGATTGTTGTACTATTAGAATGATGTACCTTTGTCATCTTCCTCGATAAACTAATTTTATTAATAAGCTGCGTTGCAAATCGTATTCTTTACTCCGGATACATACGCAGGCAAGTACTCATCCCATCAAAGAATTGATGCTTGGTGACGTTAACATCCGCTTCCCTCGTGTACGCCCAGACACATCCCAGCCATGAGCACCCTGCGCATGACACCCCTGCCCATGCCGACCCTGCGCTAGCACGCCCATGCCGCTGCCATGCGCACCCCTTCGTGCGACTGCTATTTCGGGTAACGTCACAGCCTTTTATAATAAAGAACAATGTTATATACTATTATAAAATGTTTATTCTGACATTATACATAACAAATTTAAAATATTTAATACCAAGCATGGAGTCATTTAAACTTAATTTTAATACAAAGTTATACACAGAAGACAGTCCTTTCTTTATGTTTGTTTGCAGTGGTTTTAATTTTATCTAATTTTATTCAGCTTAAAATTTAAATCGAACCCAAGTCTTCATCTCCTTTTCTAACCAAAGTTTGATACATAAAGACCGATCTAGGTTTTCGAATTGCTAAAATGTACCGAAGTTTGCCTCTATATTTAAAGTCTTTGATTCCGACTGACAACCAGATGCCATTCCTTCGTGTAATCTTGCAGCTTTGACAATCTTTTCAATCGCAGCTTTCCCACTAATCCTGCATACGTATCTTGTTAGCTTGATCGACTTCTTCTTGTCGGTATTGGAAATCCTTTTCTCCACACACCTGTTGTATTGCATGTCCACCACTTTGGGAATATATGGTTGTTATAGGTTAAGACCCGTCGGTTTTAAATGATCCAAAGGTTCTTTACTAGGCAAAATACAATGTTTACGAACCCTTTGCTGTGGTGTACGCAAGGTTACGAAACCCGCATTCCTTAGTTCGTCTTTGTTATCTGCCATTTTGATAAATACGTTTTAGAATAACCTTTAAAATATACGGATTTATACCATCCTTTTCAAGAACCTACATAACTAAAGAGTCTTTTTACTAACCCAAATGCATAACAGCTAACCGGATGTATCTTAAGTCAGTCCATCGACACATATAATCTTTTAATTCTTCCTCATTTTCTCAAAGATGCTTCTTTCAGTCTAACACATCTTTAGTATTGCGCGCAATATCGTCAGTCGTTTTGTCCAGAGTCCAATTTCGCCTTTTGCATCATTTCTCAATTCAGTTGTCTTCACTATCCACTACAGCGATCAGCATACTATAATTGAGCAATTTCCTTTAGCGTAAACGGATGCAGTTTACACCAATTTCGCGTTGTCGTCCAACCTCTGCGCGAAGCCAGTTTACACTTCATACATTCCAGAACAGATTTCTTTGCCCCGACAATTGACAGATCCACTGTCAGCATGTAACAATATGTACACCGTTTTAATGCACATTGACCCATGCAGACATCTTTAATTTATCACAGTCCCGGTTCCCACTTCTCCAAACATTTGTCAGGAAATGTACTAAAGCCCAACACATCACTTCATACATGCACCTTCTCATCTTACTGTTTCACAACAATCAGCCATCAATTTCTGTTGTCACCATGCTCCCAGAACACAGTACTGTAGCAATTTTATACGATCTTAACGACAGCTATTTTTAGCCGATGCACCCACATACTATACAGTCATACATCTGGCGAACGTTCACTTCTAAGCCCATACGACTTGACACATCAGTGTCGTGCACATAACCGTACAACAATGTCGTTTCCGACACACTACCCGTTGTCCGCACTTTGCACACAGCATCCAGACAGCAAGTTATGTGTCGCTTGCGCAACGCAGTCACACAGTTCATCCTACACACACGTACGCCACAATGCACCAACGACATCAGATGACATACGTCAACAATCACCATATGATTGCCACGCACACACATGACAGCACACAGCGAACTGTACCATGACACACACAGCATGATACACATTGACATGCATTAGATTTTCATATGATCATTCCATTAGACATTACGCCGCGTCTGCCCAACTATTAATTTTTCCTTTATCTAACCTAGGTCCACACTTGTTTTTAATGGAAAACTCATTAAAATGCAATTAGTGCTAATGGGTTTTAATGAGAAAACTCATTAAAAAGCAATTAGGTCATATGGTCATGTGGTCATTGGTCATGTGGTCATGTGGTCATTGTGGGTCATGTGGTCATATGGTCATGTGGTCATGTGGTCAGTCATATGGTCATGTGGGTCAATTGTCATATGGGGCAATTGTCATAACTTAACATCCTACATATATCCGGATATATGTCGATGCGCATCCCTGTCGGCTTAGGTTGGATAACAACATATTCGACTATCTTCGGCAATATACGTCCTCACTCTGTAGAATACGTAAGAGAACAATTTTTTCGTATTCAATTTAGTATTCGATAGTAGCTAGAACGGTAAACATGAGCGTCTCCAAGGTGATTAACGTTTCTCAACTTCTGGGAATAAAGTGAAACCGACAAATGAGCGATTTGGATTATGGCTGTTGGCAGAAAATATGTGCAACAATAATCTGGTTACAGATATTGGTAATATTTGTTATGTCGAAGGCGAAAAGATGCTGACTGGTGGACTACACACACCAATTACAGAACCATTTTGTGACAATATAATGTTGGTTAAAATTTGCGACCTTTCTGACACCGAACAAGCATCTGCAAACAAAAGGATGTTTATCCTAAAAAAAGAAATTTGTGGTGCATTTAACAGCTATCTACGAAGAAAGTTCAACCGATTTGTTTCCGCTAGGCATGGTGTTAAAGCTAAGCTTCCGTTTTCTGGAAAGCACTAACAAGATGGGCCAGAGAGTAAAAGAAATTATCGGAAAAAGAAGACTCGAATGCATTAATAAAAAATTCCAAAATCCTATATGTGTTCCATACAAAGTGGAACTAGCAGATGTTAAGTTGGAAACTTTATTGGAGGAACTACCAGATATATTAGACGAAGTCGAAAAGATTATTTCTATCTTTTGACATGGATGTAACCCAAGATTTTGCGGGCATATTTAGCAAGATGGAGATGTGTAATTATTTAACTACAAACCATAACTTTTGCTATAAGGGCGAATACGAAGAAAAGTGTAATATTATAGTTGACAACGATAAACAGTTGGGATTGATTGTTTAACATGGCTAACAACCAATGCAAGAATTAAGATATACAACAAATTTGTGTGTCAGATAACAAGTCCTGGTGTTAATAAACAACTTGGCAATCATATACTAGATTTTTACGTTGTCCAGATGTACGTTTAAGGGAAACATTTGCGTCTACTTTGGCCAAAGAACATGGTATTACGCGATTGGAAGCGACAATATACAACTGTGCAATTGGAAGCTATGTCAGTGCGGAACGAGTGTATAAACCCTTAAAAGACTGTTTAACCTTATTGGAAGATAGTGTTATACTTCCTAAAGGCGCCAATGTACTCGGTACCACTTGCCAAAATGTGGAGTAAGCTATCGGACAAGCTACAAAATAGCTGCTGTTTAGTTATAATAACCTGCTACAGTACGTGTATTGGGGAATGGCAATACAAAGAAATTGACGGGCTTGCAAATTAAGTTGTCCGAAAAACCAGAGAAAGGGAAAAATTGATAAAGTATGTGCTTTCGGCTTTTAGTTTTAACTATTTACCTGTAAATTATTTGGAGATAGTAGAGGAAGACAGCCAAGATAAAATAAAATCTTACACAAGTGCTACATTAAAGCAGGTAGTACATATTTTACACAATCTGCAACACTATATTCTACAATTCCAAAAGAAATAGTAATTTCGGAATTGGGATTGATAGATACGCCTAACATTCGTCCAGAGGTTGTACGACAACGCGTAAATATTGGTAGTAAACTCTATCCGTTTACGCTAAAGGAAATTGCCCCATTATGTATACCATACGCTGTAAGTGGAAGGAAAAGACAACTGGAATTAGAGGAAATGGATGCAAAAGGCGAAAATTGGACTACATGGAAAACACTGCGACAATACGCGATCAATACAAAGATGTGTTAGACAAAGAACATCTTATTAGAGAAAATGAGGAAGAATTAAAAGATTATTTTATGTGCCGATGGACTGACTTAGATACATCGGGTTGTACAAGCTGTATGCATTTGCGGTTAGTAAGAAAGACTTTTAGTTATGTAGGCGTTCTTGCAGAAAAGGATGGTACTAAATCCGTATACTTTTAAAAGGTTATTCTAAAACGTATTTATCAAAATGGCAGATAACAAAGACGAACTAAGGAATGCGGGTTTCGTAACCTTGGCGTACACCACACGCAAAGGGGTTCTGCTAAACATTGTATATTTACCTAGTAAAGAACCTTTCGGATCATTTAAAACCGAGGGTCTTACAACCTATAACAACCATATATTCCCAAAAGTGGTGGATATGCAACTACGCAACGGTGTGTGGAGAAAAGGATTTCTCCAATACCGACAAGAAGAAGTCGATCAAGCTAACAAGATACGTATGCAGGATATAGTGGGAAAGCTGCGATTAAAAGATTGTCACAAGCTGCAAGAATTACACGAAGGAATGGATCTGGTTGTCGGCGGAATCAAAGACTTTAAATATAGAGGCAAACTTCGGTACATTTTACAATTCGAAAACCTAGACGGTCTTTATGTATCAAACTATTGGTTAGAAAAGGAGATAGAAGACTTGGGTGTCGATTTAAATTTTAAGCTGCGAATAAAATTAGATAAAATTAAAACCACTGCAAACAAACATAAAGAAAGGACTGTCTTCTGTGTATAACTTTGTATTAAAATTAAGTTTAAATGACTCCATGCTTGGTATTAAATATTTTTAAATTTGTTATGTATAATGTCAGAATAAACATTTTATAATAGTATATAACATTGTTCTTTATTTATAAAAGGCTGTGACGTTACCCCGAAATAGCAGTCGCACAGAGAGGGGTGCTCATAGGCAGCGAGCATGGGCAGGTGCGTACGCGCATGGGTGCGCATGGGCAGGGTGTGTGCATGCGCAGGGTGCTCATGGTGCTGGGATGTGTCTGGGCGTACACGAGGGAAGCGGATGTTAACAGTCACCAAGCATCCAATTCTTTATTTGGTGTGGAGTACTTGCCTGCGTATGTATCCGGAGTAAAAGAATACGATTTGCATACGCAGCTGATTAATAAAATTAGTTTATCGAGGAAGATGACAAAAGGTACATCATTCCTAATAGTACAACAATCTACGCATGGGGCGTAAAGATATAAGATAGTTGTTTATATTTGTATGGATTTGTAAATCTATTGTATATATTAGTTTTAAGATTCCATAATTTTAAGTTCTTCTCCCACCTTCCAAATCCTTCCGGCTTCTATCCTGGTTGACAGAGTATACGTGTTATCTCCACGTGGTATTCGCGGGACACATCGGTTTTAGATTTCTCGGGAGATGGTTGGTTAAGATATGTCTTGCGTAGCAAAAAAGGGTTTTAAAGATGGAATTAAATAAAGATGGGCAAAAATTAGACTTTAAAAGGCATAACTTTGTATGGGTGGTCCTATTTAAAATCTATTTACAGATTTGGGGTCCCTAGAAAATTTAATATTAGTTGATACCAAACAAAATATATTTATCTTAAAAGAGTGACACCCGCGTATAATAAATACAATATAACACTTGTTAACAAAAAGTTGTAGAGAAATTCAAAGACGATTTAATGGGGTCCAGTATTAGAATTTGTTGGTAGTAATGTTAAGTCCTACTGTATTGTAGGCGAGAAAGATACGATTAAAAAGATTAAAGGGTCTCACGAATTGTAGTTAAGTAAAACCGAGGGTCTTACAACCTATAACGAGCATATACTCAAAGGGTGGGCATGCAACTACGCAGCAGTGCGTGGAGAATAAGAATTCTCCAATAAGAAATTAAAGTTTCCATGTACGTAGCACCAGTCATTGGGAAATGGTCGAAATGTTAAACCTATAAAGGCGATTATTAATTATGGTTTAGAAAAATAGTAGTTTTCGTGGACTAAATAAAATAGCTTAGACTGGTTAATGTATATGGTTACATATTCTCGTACACATCCACAAACATCTGCTTACGTCCACAATGGCGATACCGGTAGTTTTTGTTTAACAAATAGTAGGAAAGATACGTCGGTGTTAGTGTGCGGAAGCCCATAGGATTCAAAAAGAACGGTGTGGCGGAATGTATGGTGGTTCCCGTTAGAATAATCGAAAGTGGTTAATCAGTCGTATTAGATGTTTAAATAAGCGAAAGTGTAAAGGCCTACATAAACAAAAATTTAATTAACCGACAAAAAGTGCGCGATGTGCTACACTTATAAAGAAAGTATGGAATGGTGCTTGCATCGGTCCCTACAGTAAAAAGGGCGACTGACTTTTCCAAGCAACTACAAGAATAGCAGTAGCGCAGAGAAGGGGTATGCATGTATTATACAGTTGCTGCAAAATATGTTAGTTTACGCGTAGCTCGGATGTGTAATTGATCACGACTTAAAGATCCCTCGGAGGTTTAAAAATTGTCGGCCCATTGTCGTTTGAAAATGTTTGTAAATTATCAGAACAGGAGCGGGTTGAAGTATAATGGATTATTGACTGAGTTTTTCTACCTTTACGAGGGAATCGGAAATTGACAGACATCGAGCATCTAATTCTCTATTTTGGCGATATCAAGTACTTACCGGTTCTAGAAATCATTACGTGCGATCGACCGCTATGCGAAAGTGTAAAAGCCTACAGAAGCAAAATTTAATTATCATACGAAAAAGGCGCGATGTGCTATAGAAAGTATAAAAAAATGGTGCTTTGCATCGGTCCTAACAGTAAAAAGGAGAGTGACTTTTTCTAGCAATTACAAGAATAGCAGTAGCGCGGCGAAGGGTATGCATGTATTATACAGCGCATTGTTGCTCTAAAATATGTTAGTTTACGAGAAGCTCGAACGTGCACAAATTAAATTTTAATCTATAATTAACCACGATCGTAAAATGGGAAATTAATGGGTAATTTGAATACTGCTACATATACTTTCGCTTGGTGATTCATTTGGAAAATATTCAAGCCATTTCCTAAAATATGACGTAGAAGTTATTTAAAATTAAATTACGTTTATTAGTAAGTATCCTGTAGACAACAAGTTGGTATTTTCTTAGTAATGGTTTAAAGTGTTTTGGTTATAGTAGCACTGCATCTTCTACGACTTGCAGACAATTTGTGTGCGTGTGCTACCACCCTTTTGGATTTTTAATATGCACGCGATCCGTATAACATGGAAGACGTTTTCCGGTGTTTCTACTAACGGCATTCGCACCATCGACGATGCAAACCAGGTGCATGCATTGGCGCTAAATGTATTGGACGAGCAGCAAGGATTATGACGTCATTTAGTTCCCCGCTGAATCCTCAACTTCGTTCGGTGTCTTCGAAACCTTCGGTTTGCATTCTATAGGGTACATAAAGCCGGTGCGCGAGAGTAAACTCTTTAGTTATATGTTAGTTCGCTTACAAGTCAAGTCTTATAGTGCGGATTTTGTTTTGTACTAAAATGGTACCTGCAAACGTTTTTAAATGCGAGCCGTGTCACGTCTACTTTACCAGAAGGATGCTCTCAAACGGCACCAGAACAAATGTTGTGGTGTAACATCGTCCAGGTTGCTTATACATCCGTCTGCAGCAAAGTACTTAAACTGTGGGACTTGCGGTATCGCTTTTACGAGAATGGGCAACTTACAGCGACACAAGGAAAACAGCACGGTATGTCATTAAGCCGTAAACGTTCAGCTCCGCCAGCTGTTAAAGGGCCTTGTACGAAACAACCACGAATTATGTGTAAAGTATGCGATTTCGAAATGGAAAACTACCTATGCCGCACATTTAAGGAGCAACAGACATAAAATGCATCAGTTACCGCTACTAGCGACGATGGTGTAGAAATGGTTAGCACTGCGTTTAACAACCGTATGGCTAGCTATCGCATAAAGAATGCCTGTGTCGACGATGGAGTGCCCGAGTTTCTTTGAAGCAGAAAGAGCGATTTATTCGATTAATAAATGAAAAAGAATACAACATACAGCAGTAAAAGTCTATTGCGAACTCTACGGCGTTTACATCAAAATGGGGGAAGAGGCTACCGATGTGAAATCCTTTAACACAAAAAATGTGGTTATAACGTCTTCTAGTAATCTGGAAAATATGTACGAGGTCTTAAGCGAAACCATAAGAACAAAATCAGAGGAATTTGAAACATGCGGGTCCGGTTGGTCTTTGGAAAAGGTGCTCTATTTAGAAATAAATATAAATAAGTACAAGTCGATATGAGAAGTTCTAGGTTAAGAATAAAAATTGTGAATATGTATTTAGAAATGTGGTTTACAAAATTTAAACTGTATTAGTAAAATTGTCTGTAATAAAAAGTTTTAAGAATAGTTTTTAGATTTTCTTTTAGGTATGAGCCGCAGGAAATTTATAATTTAGAGGGTGTGTGTAAAATGGTAAGGGGTGACCCTATTTTAAATCTGTTTACAGATTTGGATTCTACATAAAATTCTAGACTAACAAGATGTATTGCATGTATAAAAATTTATAAGAACGCTCAAAAGTCGCTACAGGTAAGAAATCTTAAAATGGGGTAGCTCTCTGGGGATGGAGCTATCTAAAAATTTAAAGAGATTTGGGTAGCTGAGAAAATTCTAATATTGATTGATACAAACAAGGTAGGTTTATCTCGTGGGTGGAAATGTGGAGAAAGATTTATCTCGCAGAGGGTATATGTGTAACTTTGCAGGGCGTGGTCCGATTTCAAATCTGTTTACAGATTCGGGATGTGCGTAAAATTTTAGACTAACAAGATGTATCGTATGACTAAAAAAATTTATAAGAACGCTCAAAAGTCGCTACAGGTAAGAAATCTTAAAATTGGGGTAGCTCCCTTGGGGATGGCGCAATCTAAAAAATTCCTAGAGATTCGGGTAGCTGAGAAAAATCTAATGTTAATTAATACCAAACAAGATAGGTTTATCTCGAAAGATGCAATGGCTAGACGAAGAAAACTATTTGTTAGGTTTGCTTATAGAGCAAAGAGAAAAATTTAGAAGATCAGGACTTTAAAGGGGTATAACTTTGCAGGGCGTGGTCCGATTTCAAATCTGTTTACAGATTTGGATTCTACATAAAATTTTAGACTAACAAGATGTATCGCATGACTAAAAAAAATTTATAAGAACGCTCAAAAGTTGCTACAGGTAAGAAATCTTAAAATGAGGGTAGCTCCCTTGGGGGTGATGATATCTAAAAAATTCCTAGAGATTCGGGTAGCTGAGAAAATTCTAATATTAATTGATACCAAACAAGGTAGGTTTATCTCGTGGGTGGAAATGTGGAGAAAGATTTATCTCGCGGATGGAAAGAATGCGGGTGTGATGTAATCAAAATGGTTGGGGTAAAAAATTCCACAAGGAGTTCCACAGGGAGAGAGCAGGAGAAGATTCATCTCCCTCATTTACTCCTTATGGGAATTTACATGTAAATTGGTCCAGATGAGTGAGGAAATGAGGGATTCTGGAGGAAATGAGGTCCTGGTTCGTCACTAAATGGTCTACTCACAGTTATCCTAAAACGCAGTAAACCCCCGATGAAAATCATATAGACCAATTGCTCTCCTATGTTCCCTTATTAAGCTATTAGAATAAGTAATCCTTTATGGACTAAATTTCCACATTGACCTACATGTCCTATTATTTCTCAATCAACACAGTTTTTGCCCAGAACATAGCGGCAAACACACAATTCACTCCCTCAATACAGTCCCCAATTGAACTAACCACAAATATGTTATAGCCTTATTCTTAGATTTTCACTCGGCCTCGACGTGTTTTGGTGGCCTAACCTCCTAAATCAACCCCAACTTGTGAATTTTACTATCAACCTCTTGCAGATAATAAAATCTTACCTAACATACAAAACAGCCATACTTTCATTCAACTTTTATTTCGTCTCCATATGTTTAACCCAAGGATACCGCTTATATAGTCAATCAACCCGCTTCTAGGACTAAACATCCCTAATACATTTACTTCTGTATATGCAGATGACATTGCTTTCCTAAACCATGGCAACAACCACGAATCCTTAGAATCCACAGCCGCAATGCTAATGAACTCTGAAGAATTTTAGTCTTGTCCCAATATACAACCGCTCGCCACCTCCGTCTCATCCAAGATGCACCTCCTCAAATGACTCCTAAACCTTTAACGTAACTTCCAAGTTTACATTTTGAACACTCCCTTTGCCTTCTGCTCGTTAGCCCCATTTATAGGTCTCCATATTGACACCCGACTTAAAACCTACACCCACCTAAATAAGCTCCGTACGAAACAAAGATTATCTTTTAAAATCTTTATCACTCACTTCCTAAATCAATCCATCTACCTAATCCCACACGTAGGCTCATTTTGAATCAAATTATAATCCCCATAATTCGATACAGCGTTGACTTGTGATTTCCTCTAACTCCTCTCTATGCAAGACACAAGCTAATCAGAATCATTAAATCTTTCTTTTACTACTTCTCATGAGGTTACAGAACAGTTTCTACCTCTGCACTATACATCTACTTCAAATTCCCCTATGGAACTAACCCCCGGCTCCTGCATTCAAATCCGTAACCTTAAGACAAATCAAACCATCTTCCTACACAGCAGAATTTTACTCCCCGGTGAATACCATACCCCCTCTAAGACTGAAATTAAATACTTTATACATCGTTCCTTGCTCCAGTCCTGATAAGAGTTCTAGACCCACTCTCACATGGGCAGACATACTACGACATCTTTCCAAGTATCACAATGATCCCTGCGCACATTCTCCCCTACTATTCAATTCCTCACCGGACACAGATCCTTCCACAACAAACTTTATCAATTGCACTTAACCCCATAGCACCAAAGCTATTGGAAAAGGTAGGTCCAGGCAACAAATTAACCATAGGAAACACTGGAGAACTGCTTTGAACCAAGTAGAATTTTGGTTATGGGTGGGAGAAGCATTGAAAGGGTGATCGTTAACTCGAAGAAAAATACATACTTCTATGGGCAATCAACAATTTCTAAACGTTCTTAAAATTAAATATTGTGCAACTGAAGCTAGTTATCATGAAGTTGTATTGGTTTCCCAAAATAAAAAGAAATTCAATTTCTAGAAAAAGCGTACGGTCGAATAATAGTTTCTCTTAGACGCTTTATTCTGGAAATTTTCAGTTCCAAGACACACAGTTTCTGATAAAAGTATTTACGTGCTTTAGCGCAAACGAGCTGAAAAATAGAAATTTTTGGAAACTAATCTGCTGACAAATCCTACATTGACTTCTAAATTAGCCAAAGTATGAAAGAAGAATGATAGAATTGCTTTTAAGCCAAATTTCAAAAACAAGGTTGTTTTACTTAAAAGTTATCAGGTCAATGAGACTTAAGCAATCTTTGTGTAATAAAAGTTATTTACGTCTGTGTTTCGTCTGTAAGATTAGCTCCATAGAATCTCACAGACTTTTTCAGATTCCTAGCCTCATGTGAAAGGATGACCTGTTTCAGAGAAGCACAATCAAATGGTACTTTCCTTTGGCAATGCAAAAGATAACCCACAGTCGTAGTATCTATTTATATCCAATATACACTGAAAAGATTTATTGGAAAACTCTGAAAGCGTACTCGATAATGTTTCTGACAAACACCAAAACGTTACTCTAAGCACAGACGCTTCTACTAATATTGTGTAAGAACAGCAGATGGTGTTTTACCTCATCTGCTTGGCCAAAACATAAAAATTGTAGTACCCCCAAATCCTGGTAATAAACGTTAGAATGCATTTAAACTTAACGGGCTAATAAACAAAATAGACACGCGTAAAGAAACGCCATTTAATAGTATCAATATTTTGGCTTTATGTTGGCATTACTCCAAGTTTAGAGAAAACTGCGTGGGCTCCTCTGCTGCCGTTGCGGTTGCTTGACCTACACAACTAAGCTATTAACCGAGATATCTTATCGTAAATGCGCAATTACTGCACGTGGTTTGTGGTCGAGTGTTATCAGTGAGTTGTTAGCTTTCCTAAAATCTATCCTATTTATTTTGAACCAATTTAAACTTTTGAGGTTTATGTTATGTAAAACTTTTCAGAATAGAAATGCGGTTTCAGGCATTTTGCAATTTCAGTATTGCTGAAGTGTTATGGTTGATACATACAAATAGCTTAAAATGTGCTATAAATTTTAAAATCCCAGAAATATGCAGCGAAAGCGTCTAGACAGTTTCGTGTTATTTTTCAATAGGTCTTTATACTAATGTTCGGCTCCAGTGTTCAGTTTGGTAATAATTAAAGAAGATCGAGCAGAGCAAATTACTGAAATTCGTAAATAAACGACCAAGTTTAGGTCCTGTTTGGAATGCAACATTTTCTAGAACACAGTTGTAGTAGAATTTTTTGCAAGAAGTCTTTTCCTCCAGAGTCTTAAAACACACTGTCAAATACTCACCTACGCCCAAGGTCCCGGGTTCAAATCCCGACACGGTCCGCTTGAAAAATGTTAGGCGAGCATTTTTCACAAGAATATACCCTCGTTCGGATGAGAGATAAAATGGAGGTCCCGTGCGTGAGTGTTGTCACGCACGTTAAAGATCCCTACCTTGCTTGGAACAGCAAGGGTTCCACAAAAATTCCAAATTGTCCAGGTAAAAAAAAACTCGCATCCTGGCCAATGTAATTCCTTTGGGTGGAGCATTGGAAAATCACATGTAATGTCAAATACTCACCCAGGTTGAAATTCTAGGTGAAGTTTTGTCGCGCGAGGTGGAAAGTGGATGCCCGCAGGGGTCATGTTCTGGTCCTACTTTTTGGAAGTTGTTGAATGAAAGCATCTTTAGGGTCAAGTTGCCCACAGGATGCTCAATCGTTGGGTTTGCGGATGATACGCTTTTAATTAGCAGATCGCGATTTTTAATGGACATGCAAACAAAACCAGACGAGGCGCTAAATAAACTGCATGAATAGTCGCAGGAGGTAAATTAAAATTTAACACGTCGAAATCGGAGGCGCTTTATTTCGGGACGAATCCGCGACTGCGACCCCTAGAGCTAGAAGGGGAGAAAATCCTATTCAAAAAAGTCAACACGTACCTCGGTGTCAAGATAGATAATAAATTAAATTGGAAAGCGCACGTTAAAAGTAATGGTAGCGAAATATTAAATAAAATAATGGCGGCGGCGAAATAAATCGGGGTTTCAGAGGCGAATCGCTGAGGACGGTCTATGCCGGAGCGATAGAGCCGGCAGAGCTGTACGCAGCATCTATTAACAAATTGTTTATTAATGTAGTATTGACAATTACCAACTAAACCGAGTTTAAAATATTAAATTTGACTCATTTAAGACTCATCCCACTACATATTTAAAGGTGTTTAAATTGCTATACAAAACCATCTCTCCATAAACTTTTAAAAAATAGTTAAAGTGTATTTTGAAACTGAATGACAGTGAAAAAGTGCCGCTAATCAAAGTGACAGTTCTCCTTTTTAGTGTCATAAAATTAGACATTTATAGCAATTTAAATATAGACTAAGCGTTCACCAGTACAAGGACTTAAAGAACAATTTTCAAATTTAGATATAAGACCCCTGCATAAAAAGCTCCGTCATGCTGCACTTCCATCACATCATTCACGAACCTTATCTGTGAGCTCGAACACCTCGGAATGAAAATCTCAAAAACCAAAAGAAGAAAACGATTCTGCATCTAAACATCTGACTATCTACATCATGCGCAAAATAAGAGACATCAAAACTGATATCAATGAGTTTGTACTGAAAAATAGCACTAAGATAAGTAAACCAAACGTGACGTACCTTATAACTAAATTTGAAGAATTGGCCCTTATCGCCAATGAAGTCATCCACCAGAACGAGATTACAACCGCTAAACTACAGAGAAGATTATAGAGAATATCCTTTAGATAAGTACACACCAACCCTCCTCCATAGACACACAACCATCTAAATCTTTCAATACACCAATTACATACACAACAGCAATCTTTTCAATATGCAACCTCAACAAGATCAGCTTCCAAATTAATCACATTAAAACCTACCATAACCGATACAACCCCCTCTACCTTATTAAAAATTATAAAACAAACCTACAGCCATTCCTTCCCAATCTTAATATCAGAAATTCCCGACCCACTAAATCCGCAGTCACCATCCTTACCGATAACCCCTCCAATATAAAATTAATCACAACCTTAAATCAAAAATTCTGCTCTGTCCATGTCCCAGCTCCTGAACAACTCCAGCTAATGATCTTTGACTTGGACAAAGAAATTTCAAACACGGATGCAATGAAATACATTTACACCCAAAACTTCCTACATAACCTCATACCTGAAGACATATACACAAGAAATTTCAGTTGCAATACGTAGACCAAAGACAGACAACTCAGATAATTTAATTATAAACGTTTCCCCCGACTTAGAACAATACTGACCAACAATACGCACCTTTGCAAAGGATACAAGGCCTACCTCACGCGAGACCTAGTGTCCATCATCAGGTGTTATAATTGACAAGGATTTGGCCACTCAGCGAATGTCCGCCGCTCCCAAGTATCCTGTGGAAGATGTGCAGGACCTTATACCATAAGAAACTACACCCGACCTACAACAACCTTCCCGACATGTATGAATTGCTTACGCATTAACAGACCGACCGCATGACCGCATGGTAACTAGTTCCGAATACTCTATATACAAACAAGCACTTGAGATTACAAAAAAAAACGTATTGATTATAGATTTTAAATCCCTACAGAGAAGACGGACGTTAGACTATCCCCATAACTAACCTTCCCTTCATGCAATACAAATTAACCTCCAACATTCATGAGCAGCTACCCTAGAATTTATTAAATCATTTCCTGAAAATCACATTTCCCTTGCGCTATTACAAGAACCCCAACTTATCAATAACAAAATCCCATGTCTTCTACCATACGCTAGATTATACAACTATCCCACCCCAACTGACCCTAACCTTACCTCTGCCATTATCATCACAAACCCTACAATAGATGCTTCCTACATACCATCCCTTTCCACATACCAAACTACAACAATAGAACTTCATTGGAAATCCGGTACCCGATATCTAATCTCCTCCTACTTTCAATACCGTCAAGACATCAACACTCACTTACAGCAACTAGATAACGCATTTAACGTTATAGGACGCCGACTCACAATTATATGCACAGACGCCAACGCACGATCAACCCTATGGCACAACGACACCACTAACAAACGAGGCTCCCTTCTTGAAGACTTTATCCTCCAATATAACTTACAAATCCTAACCCCCCCATATCCCAACACGAGAATTCTTTAACCATCAATCCAATATTGACGTAATACTCGCCATCCCATCCGCCACCAATATCATCTCCACTTGGAAAATATCCCACATAATTCAAACCAGTGATCACAATCCTATAACTTTGAAAATACTACCAAATCTTCCACCACGAACCTTTTATAAAATCCCATCCTACAATACCCGTAAAACGAACTGGCAACAATTCCTAACCAACCTCAATAAAAATACCACCATATCCCCTTCAAGTGCATACAAAAATGCCGACCCCAACTTCCTCGCAATCACTATTATCACGAACATACATAACGCAGCTAAATACATCATCCCATACAAATACTACACACAAAGAACAAACACATGGTGGACATAAGAACTTGATTTTAAAAGACGAAGACTGAACAAAATACGACACCAACTTCAGAACGCCAAACGCAGACAACACAACAGCATTGACGTACCTACACACGAATACAAAATAACAAGAACCGAATACATAGTACTGATAACAAATACCAAAAAACAACACTACATAACTATAATCAACGAACACACCAATAACCCCTGGAAGACATATCGTAAACTAATAAAACCACCCACTAACCATATACTTTCCTCACTATTGAACCAAACTGACATCTCATTTCTTGATACCTAAACTATACTCCTGGATACAATAATTCCATCCACCATTCCTTAAGCATATACTGAACAACAACAAGCAACAATTCAATATGCAAATACACCACCAAATAATACACCAGATTATGACTTAGATATAGAATCATTAGACTCAATAGTAAAGAACCTTGACCCTAACAAAGCGCCCGGCCCAAATCAAATCTCCAACCTTATCATACAAAAATTCTGGCCTACCATTAAAGATTCCATGATTCAACTTATCCGTAAATGTCTTAAATCCCGTATTTTTCAAATATCCTTAAAAAAGGTTCTATTATCCTCATATTAAAACCCAAAAAACCTCCTAAAGACCCAAAATCCTGCCGCCCCATAGCACTTCTCCCCACAATTGGTAAAATCCTAGAACGTATCCTTATCCCAAATATCAACCCCATATAGATAAACACTCCCTCCTCTCTGAAAACCAACATGGATTCCGTCCCGGACATAGTTTCAGAAACACCATCCGATCACTAATCATCACTGTCCAAACATCTCCCTCCAAATATGTAACAGCAATTTTCCTTAACTTTCAATCCGCCATTGATCTATTATGGTGGTCCAATGTCCTCTCACAAATTAAAAAAGCCAACTTTCCTCAAAATATTTACAAATTCCTAAAATCCTACCTACGCTCACGTTCTGCAAACCTACTCCAACTACTTTTCAATCACCAAACCCCTATTTTAGGGCTGTCCGTCAAGGATCAGTCCTGTCACGCATATTATGAAACCTTTCTATAAACCCCCTCTTAGACCTTGACAATTCTAATATTTCTATCTTGGCCTATGCTGATGACTTAACCTATCTCATACATGGAAACTCTTCCAAATCTTTAGAGAATACTGCCCGCCTCCTGATCCAAAGATCAAATCTTGATCCTTACCTATCACCCGCTAAATTCAAAATACTAATACTTAAAAGACGTCTCCAACGCACCCCCACTATCTACATATTTAACACACCCTTAATCTTATCCAAATCTACCACATGCCTTAAAATACAAATCGAAACAAGACTTAAAATGCACGCATATCTATCATATCTCCGATCCAAAACCAAATCAATTCTTTACAATATACACCAACCCCTGCCAAAATCCATTGAACTGACTTGCCCCACCCGTAAACTAATCCAACAACTAATAATAATTCCCATTCTAAGTTATGCAATAGACTTCTGGTACCCCCTTACATCACCGCATTCCCGCAAAAACCTTAATGCAATCATAAGACCTTTCCTACTTTTTACAACAAGAGCCTTCAGAACATCCCCCACCTCAGCACTATAGATATTTCTGAAACAACCACCCCTAAACATCCTACTCCACTCCAAAGTACAACTTCAAAACCTAAAGAAAAGAAGACCAATACAATTACATAACCGCACTCTACAACCCACAGAATACGAAACAATGACATAAACAAACATAAACAACCTAATTACTAAATCTCTAATACACAGCTGGCAAGATCAATAGGGCAACGAAGTCACAGGTAGACATACACATGACATTTTCCCAGATATAACAAACATCTCTAAACACATCCCCTACTCCAACCGATCCAATATTTAATTCCTGACCGGACACGGCAAATTCCGACAAAAATTACACTCCTTCCAACTAATCCCCTTTCTTTATTGTCCCTGCTCGAACCAAACCATTACTGAAACCTCCACCACTTAAATATACTTATGCCCAAACTCCAATCCTCACCAAATCCACATAAAACACGCGATCCAACTTGATACTTTTATTTCATTACTTAGCATCAATTTCTTCGCAACTAACTATCTCCTCCAATTTTACCATTTTACTAAATGAAATCCTTATCACGAAACCCCCAGCCAATAATAATATTCCTCGCCACACTAATATACCCACCTCCACAACACTACACTAGAAAAAAAGAAACCCAAGAATATCTACGTACTACATCAGAAATTGATATATACTGCAAATTTATGTAATTTATATTATTTATAAAACTTGTTCATATTCCCTAGGTTAGACCTTTGACCCAAGAATAGTGTACAACAATAAATAAATAAATGAATAAATAAATAAAAAATAAATCTGTATGGGCGGAAAGTTGTAAAGTCCGGGAAATGCGTCAATTGACAAGCGAACGCGTAACCGCGGTAAAAGCGGTCAGGGCGTACAGGACCACCTCCATATAGGCGGTCCTGGTGATCAGTAGGACTCTCCTTATCGAACATGTCGTTAGGCAGATTGGACATTAGTAGATACAGGGAAAGGGTTCGAAATTATCGAAGATATTAATCTTGGCAGTAAAGAGGTATCGAGAAAAATCGCTATGTCAGAGTTAAGGCACCCGGCCGATATTAGAGGAATCGAGTTTATCGAGGTTGTTGGGGACGCGGCAAGTACAAGATTTTACATAGGTGGTTCTCGTATGGATGATAAGGAAGAAAGGGAGGTGTTTTGGTTTTAAAACTATCAAACTTGAGCACTATCTTCCAGTGCAAATTGGTAGCCAAACGAGAGGCTATCGATAACGTAATTAATCACACGGACAGAAACGACAGCGAAAGTAAATCAACACTGACGTACTTAACACATATGAACACCTGGACAGACCTCCAAGCGGACGTCTGGAGGATTGCACATACGGCGCTGGAGTTTCGTCGTTTAAAGTTTTGTTGGGTTACGTCGCATGATGGAAACGAAAGAAATGATAGGGCGGATAAATTAGCTAAAGAAGCCGCGATGGGCGACTTTTTGATTTCACACTCGTCGATACCGAAGTCTCTAATTAAAAGAAAACTGCGCTAAAAGTCAATCCGACAGTGGGAAGATAGGTGGAACAACGCTGCCACGAGAAGGTTGACACACAAATTCATACCAAGTAGACAAGCTAGAGATAGGATAGAGGTGAAGCTCGATCATAAAATAATGCAGCAGATAACAGGACACGGCGCCCTGAAAGCGTACTTGCAAAGATTCGGTTAAACCGATAACGACAGGTGCAAATGCGATGAGAGCGCAGAAAGCGCCGAGCACGTGCTCTTCGACTGCACGCTAGAGGTGGCAAATCGAAAGTTAGCAGATAGGAAATTAGCTATCGCAGTGCTAACATGACCAAAGAAGTCGGAGAAGTGACTACCCAGAAGGGGTTCTGGGCAATTTTTAAAGAATTTGCGGGAGGAGTTGCGAGATTAGATGGCATTAACCGCGCGTAAATCGGTGGGTTAGAGGAGGGGGGGGGGGCGATTTGAAAATTTTTGAATTTATTTGACTTGGCATGATATGGTAGTTGAACATGATACAACTAAAACCTGTTTTCATTTAAAAAAAAAATCGAAAACGAAAACCAAAACATATAACCAAAAGTCTAATATGCATGACGAACCATCCCTACACCACACTAAAACAATCACAGTGATTGTGACCCTCCAGAACGTTCAGTACATACCCACTAGGACAGTGCAATTTCAACTACACTTAGAAGTAAGGTACAAATAGATGTAGGCAGACGACCAAATCATCGGATGCTGAAGAAATTTATATACGAGGTATGAATAAAACTGTGGCGGCTGTACGGGGTGTCCAAAATCTCTCCGGCCACACAGAACTCTTGATTCTGGTCGTGAAATATTGTATTTTAACTGTACTTTGCTACGCTTCTAGGCGTTGCAATCTTTATTTTAATAATTAGATACAGGAGATTTTTAAAGTAGGTCAAGATTTAAGTAGCTAGTTTGTAAATCCAATAGAAAATCGCACAATTTTACAATTCCTTGACAACGCTTTAAAGGGTATAGAATAGTTCAATTTCGGCATGAATATAGATAATATTAATTGAGTATTCCTTTAAAAAACGATTCTATCGGGTTAGTGACTAATTGCAGTTATCTAGCATGCCGACATGTAAGGGTTTATTTATTTATTTGTTTTAACGTTTGAGTAGTTTGCTACCTAAAATTTCAGCAGACATGGCTTCCCCCCAGTGTGTGTGTGTGTGTGTGTGTGTGTGCGCGCGCGCTTGATGGCATGTGTTATGTGTGTGGGTCAGGTTGTGTGTGTGTGTGTGTGTGTGTGTGCGTGTGTGTGTGTGTGTATATATATATATATGTGTGTTATGTATGTAGTGTTGATATCCGCGTTACGTTCCCCTTCTAGGACAAAAATCATCTTCAGCCGGAGTTCCTAGTCGTTAAGAAAAAGCGCTCAACGGGTATTACCTTATCAGTCCAGATCATCGGCAGCCGAAAACCAGATGTTGAAAAAGCAATCTAAGAGTGCGAAGAGGTATTTGTGTTTGTACAGCGTTTGAGAAAGTAACCGTGAGTAAGGTGTGTGGGTGTGTGTGTGTGTGGGCTTAAGGGCATGTGTTATGTGTGTGTGTTTGGGCGAGGGTTATGTGTATATGTGTTGTTGTGTAGGTGATGTTGATATCCGTGTTACGTTTCTCCTCTAGGACTAGTACCATCGGCGGCCGGATATCCCAGTCGTCACGGAACAACGCTCAACGGATATTGCTTTATCAGTCCGGACGATCGGCGACCGGAAATCCAAATGTTAAAAAGGCAATGTAAGTGTGTGAATAGGTGGTTGTGTTTGTACAGTGTATGTGTATGTAGGTTTGTGTGTTTGTGTGTTATTTGTATCCGCCTTGAATTCCACCCCTAGTACTAGGACCATCGGCAGCTGAAAATCCAGTCTTAGGGGAAGAATGCTTAGCAGATGTACTTGAAGTGTGTTTGAAATGTTAAATTGAGTTTATGTTTGCCCAGCTTACCAAAAGGTTGAATTGAATTGGTCTAATTTTGTACAGGTTTGAACTTATACTATTACAATAAAAACTAGGTACTTTCAGAAAAAGGTTTTGTTTGTTGTATTATTTGCTTCAGGTATGTGTAAGTTGTAACGTGCATTTTTGTAGTTGAATATTTTACGCTTTTTCCCAGTTAGTAAGTACATCGTTTCTTTGGGATCGCTGTTTGTATAAAGGAAATACTTCAGAATAATTCAGAATTGTATGCAATTTAACTCGTGTGTATTAATTAAAGATAGATAAATTGAAGATTGATTCTCATTAATAAATAAATTTCAAGGAGTTAAGGTTAAACAGCTTGTAATTAATTATAGATTGCATCGTTCTTGTCTGGCCGTCGTATAAATTTAGTTCCTTATGTGAATATACAAGTCTAGATAATAGGCGATAAGCGGTTGTAATAGCGACGAGTTGATATAAACAGACGAGGAGAGGAGTTCTGTTCTGTGTTCCGATATATTAAGTACGTTGAAAATACTGCTTCTTTCTGCTTTGAGAATAGTGAGAATTACTGCGGTATCAATTCTCGTATTGTTCATGAACAAGCACGCCGTGTTTTTAGTTGATTTTCTGTTGAAAATAAAAGTAGTAGAGCTTGTTAAACTCGAGGCACGTGTGTTTTACGGAACATTTGACGGACGGTTTTATTGCTTACGCGTGCCTTACTAATTGTTTTTAGTTGTTTTTCTTGTGAGATAAATGTTTTAAGGAACATTTGACGGACTTGCTTTAGTGATACACGTGCTTTACCCGTTATGGTTCTTTTTAGTTGTTTTGTCTTTTGATATTTAAACTGTGTGTGCGATCTAGTTTCGCGGTCCTATTCTTTTCAGAGTAGCGCATACTTTGGATTATTTAAATACAGTGATACTGTAGTTTCTGAATTTTCTAACCCCAAAGAATCTACAACAGATCTTTGCTTGCGCAAATTTCGTTATTTGCGAAATATAACAGATTACCGGTTTACAAAGGTATTGGTTGAAGTTTCTCACTGCTTTTTAGATGTTTATGAAGATAATATACATTTGGTCCCAGTTGAAATTAAACTAGTGCTACAACATATTTCGAAATTATTGCCTCAGGAAATAGAAGTAACAAGAAATTTATCAATGCTACATAGTTCCGTCGCGTGAAAACGTCTGTTGCTAACACCAGTGAAATACGTAGGTGTGATTAGGGTAACGTGTGATAAGTTCCATCAACACCCTCCTAGAAAAGGGTGAAGTGCTTTGCTAGTGCAGGACCTCGTGAATCCCACACTTCAAATGCAAGGAGGCGTTTCTGAAGGACTTTTTGTAAGTTGAACTATTTCCTACTTATTATTACTTTAAATATCTATCCGTTGTTTTGCCATATCTTCGTCGTTCTGATACCTTTTACAATAGACTTGCCTGCGATTAAGAAAAAAAAAGAAAGAAAAAAAAATCAATACTGCTGAATTACTCATATCAATTGTGTCTTATCTATTTATCTTTTGTTAACATTTTGTCTGATTTACGTTTAATTGGTGTGTGAGGAAACGTTTCTGCTACTTCCCAATATTACCTCACTTTGTAATAAAAATTTTTGTAATCCTTTTATCGTGATTATATTATATAGTTTATCTAAACAGTTTTATTTACATTCTACAAAGTACTGAATAACTTAGACTTTTCATTGCTGCTATGCTTTTCCTTTATTTCAGGTTTGCAGGACTAATCTTTTTTTTTCAGGTTTGCTATTCTAATTTCTTTTATTGCAGGTACTGTTACTAACTCCTTACCTGTCGCATACATCATATGTCAGTCTGCTTTCTACAACCCCCCCTAATCTCCGATTGAGCCCGGTGATTCCGTGATATCTATGTGTTACGCACGGCTACGAGCCAACGTAGCATAAATTTTGGCGCCCAACGTGGCTTGCCTAGATTAACGTAACAAAGTTTGGTTCATAAAATTTAGTGTTAGTAAAAAGAAAAGAAATTCCCTATTCTACTACTTAAGATTGACATATACTACTACTGTTAGTTATACACGTTGAGGTTGTACAACATAGCTTATCTACTGTAACAAAACACGGTTGTGAGTTCTAAGTACATATTTTGTACTACCTGTCTACACCTGCCAATGTAAACTGCAACAAAGGGCTCTGAATTAGCTGCAAGTTTTAAAGGTGATTCGGCACTTGTGCTGCCATTAGAATTTGTTTTTAAAATTAGGTTGATCTATGAATGAGATCAAAGGCAACCACATTGAAAGTTTGGTATTTGATTTAAAATTGGTCACAGATTGAAAGAGCTCGTTCACTACCATGAAGATAAAGTACAAAAAGCGTACAGAATACTTATTAGTCATCTTGGATCATAATGACTTAATTATAATTGACCAGTGCAGACTTACCAAAAATCCTCAGGAAGCTTACTTAAATGCTGTATAGTTGGGGCCACAAAAACGTGTAGTCATTGATTCTAGATTCTAGAATTGACACAAGTACAATGTCCCGATTTTGTAATGAGAAAAATAAAGACAAGAAATTAATGAAACGTATTCTTATAACACAAGCGCACGCGCGCACGCACACACACACAAAAACAAACACATGGGCATACACACAAGTATATACATGAAAACTTTTGAATTTGGTCTGACCAAATCTTGTACCGATCATAATATTTATGTTTAGCCATACTTCGTTTGCAGTCAAAAATTTTCCATGAACCATTTATGAAACACAATTACCGGTAAATAGACGGTATTTGTAAACAAAAAAATACAGGGTGCCTAAAATTTCTCAGACTACACAGAAAACCCAGACACTAGACCTGAAATATTGCATATCTAACAGTATTTTGTTGCGCTTTTTGGCGTTACAAGTTTCATTTGCATAGTTTGAAATAGGGGATTTTTAATCCGAAATTAAAAACATTTCTTATCATTAATTTAAGTAGGTTATTACGCGTGAGAATTCGGATGTTAAATTCCAACGCACTGGTAGGTGAAGAACCTATAATTTATTGTAGGTAACCTGTTAAATAAATAATTTCTCACTCTCGTAGAATGTGCGGTCATTGCTTCAACCAATAAGAAGGTTGGCGTGGTTTTAGTTCATATGAAAGTAGACGATTATCGGGCATAGCTTTTTAAGGTAGATATAGGTTAGACTAATGCACACAGATAATGAAAGTTGTAGGCTGTGGAAATTTCAGGGAAATGTGCAGATTAGCTCAGACTAGAAATCAATGAAGGTACGCGTCTAACCAGTTCCAGGATGGAAAATCTAATGACGAAAAAAGTAACTAAACTTAAACCTGATAATTATTATAAGCAACTACAGGTGTTAGTTTTGCAATATTCTCAACTAATGTTAATTGTGCAAAAGGATTTACTGGAAAAGATTAATTCGGCAACGTTTGAATGTTAGAGGATCCTTGGTACCCATAGCTTGCTTAACTCCTTTCACATACCCTACATTTTATTTTCCAATGCTCCACCCGAAAGTACAACATTGGCCAGGAAGCGAGTTATTTTTAACCTGGAAATTTTGAATTTTGCCGAAATCTTGCTGTTGCAAGCAAGGTAGGGATCTTTAACGTGCATGACAACACACACACACGGGACCTCCATTTTACCTCTCATCCGAGCGAGGGCACATTTTGTGAAAAATGCTCGTCTGACATTTTTCAAGCGGATCGTGTCGGGATTTGAACCCAGAACCTTAGGCATAATAGTCACACGCATACTAACTACCCCTTCACATACCTTACATGTGATTTCCCAATGCTCCATCTGAAAGTACTACATTGGCCAGGAAGCGAGTTTTTTTTTAACTGGAAAATTTGGAATTTTGTTGAACCCTTGCTGTTCCAAGCAAGGTAGGGATCTTTAACGTGTGTGACAACACACACACGGGACTCCATTTTACTTCTTATCCGAACGAGAGTGTATTTTTGTGAAAAATGCTCGCCTAACATTTTTTAAGCGGACCGTGTCGGGATTCGAACCCGGGACCTTGGGCGTAGTAGTCACACACATACCAACTACGCCACGGAGCCGCCGTCACTTTCACATAACGCTTAATCTCGGTGAAATAGGGTATAAATTTGTAAACAATAGATAGGGAATCCAACTGCATCTAACTAGTAAGGGCAGCGGTTATGTTTGAAGACAACAAACAGAGACAAGGAGAAATTTGTTCAAAGCATATGTGTGAAGCACAGCACAGTGCATCCATGAAATAGAGGCAGTAAGAGAAGCAGACAGAAGAATGGTAGAAGTCTTTTGGAATGTTATGCTTCACACGTACGAGGATGATCGCATGGACAGACAAAGTTAATAATAAAGAAGTTACAGAAATAGTAGGGGAATAAAGATATCTGTGAAAAACAAACCATAGGAGAAATTCAAGGGCAGGATACGTTCTTAGGCGTTTTTGGGGAATAGTGCGAGATATATTACAAGCAGCAGAGCCGGATTTACTATAAGGCTAGAAAGGCTATAGCCTAGGGCGGCAAATTTTAAGGGGTGGCAAATGTTGGAGTTTAAAAAGTTATATAACAAATGAAAATCATATGAAAATATACAATATTTTTTAATAGAAATATTCTCATTTTTGTGTTTTTGTATTACTGTCTTCTATTAATTAAATTTTAAATAGAAATGTTGTCAGTTTTGTGTTTTTGTATTACTATCTTCGATTAATCAATCATCTAGTTTGTATATGTTTCATAATTTATATTTCATTCCAGTTAACAAGAAATAGAAAGATAAATTTATTTTAGTTTGCGAGTATACTCAATATTGTGTACCAGCAGAAGAAACCAAAAGCGAATTTTATTTTAGATGAGGGGCGGGAAAATATTTCCAGCCTAGGAGCGGCAAATTCGTAAATCCGCCTATGACAAGCAGTGATAAGAAAAAAGAGGTAGAGGTAGACCTATATCAGACCATTGCACGCAGATGGTAAAAGATACCGACTGTAGAAATTTCAGCAAAAAGTGTAGGTTAGCACAGAATAGGAAAGAATGAGGGTACGCGTCCAACCAGTTCCAAGACTGAAAACCTGATGATGATGAGGATAATATCACTGCCAATGAAAATAGAGAAACTTTTTTAATAGCCGAAAGTATGACCGTTTTACACAATTTTAACTGTATTAAATAGTTAAATACTACAGAAATTAATTCTGACGACTTAAATTTAATAATATTTAAGCAAATTCAGAAATATAGCGTAGAATAAACATCGAGAAGTGAAAAATTGCTGAGGTAAAACTGAATGGTTACAAAGCCGGAGCAAGGCAATTTGCCCTAGGCAAAATGGCATGTTACAATAAAAAGTAGCTATTATAAGCCTTCAATAAATCTTCGAATGTAATGGGTATTCCAACAACAGGCCTCGTGAAATCAACATCTACCTACCTTTGCCTCCCGACGAAACAAGGAGAGCAGCGGAACGGTGACAATTTGAGGAAGATTTCCAGCTATGTGGGGCGCCAAAGAATTGTGACTCAAGCGAAATCGTTGGGATGCACAACCGTTAGTCTGTTCGACAAGCCACCTGACGATGGAGCGGCTTGTGGCGAATAACCATCCTGTCGGTCAAAAACCACCGGAGGATCCAGCATTTGAATATCGTATAGCTGGAGAGCAACCAAGAAGAAGATCCGGGAAGCTACTCACCCTATCAACCACCTGTAACAGCACAACAGACGATACAGACTACTAGGTGGGAAAACGAACACCTAGATCACATGCACGATAAATTTAAACAATTTTACTTTCTCTGTTTGTTGTCAAGCCATACTGTGTAGCGACAGAGAAACATATTTCTAACAAAAGTCGTGCAGAAGATGTTGATTTATTCGTATTAACATAAACTGACTTTTGTAGACTTCCGACTAACTCTGAACTCTAACTTCAGCGGTTTCTAGAGACTATCAGGGGGGTCGGTAAATAAATACGGATGGGTCAGGCGCCACTGTACTTATGTAATGTATAAGAACAAGGAATATCGCAAAGAAAAATACAGGAACCTCAACGAATATATTCTGTTATTGGAATACAAGATTTTGTATTCATAGATGATACAAACGTTTATCCTGAAATAAAATAAAATACATAAAAATGCATTGGAGACAGCAGCTTGCGTCTCAAAATACTAAAATCAATAAATCAGACAACTTATATGTACCTATAAAATTTGATTCTGGTCAATAGGGCATGGACACTCTGCTTATTAATTTTATACACCCTTGGTTCATATAAGATTTATAGAATTCAAAAATATGTATGTGGTATAATAAATACAACTTGCTAAGCATCCACTTCTAAATTTATAAAAGAAATTAGACATACATTAACTGAAAATAATTTTGGTTTAAAATGACAGGAATTTACAATAAATGTTGTAAGTGTTTAGTTACTCATTGTTATTTCTGTAATAAACTTGAATGTATTGGAGCCTCTAACGTAAATAGACATTATATATTTCATTAACAAAATTATTAGCTTTTGTCATTTTTCCAGTACTGATCAAACGACGTACATTTTTATTAAATTACTTATGAAATAGGATCTGGTAGTAATTTTAAGCTTTATAAAAAGGTGTCATGTGTAAGAAACTACTCGAGTATATTAAAAAAATCAACGTGAATAAGCAAATTCTAATAACGACATGCATTTAGTCTGATTCATAATCTAAGTTCTTGAACATATTGTTTTGGTAAACAAACCTATATAGCAAGAGTTTAATTTGGTGTAATGTTCAAAGATCAAAATTTTTGAATATAATTATTAAGATATTAGTTTTCAATAGTTGAAACTACAAAGATTACAGCTTAACTTTGGATATCTTCGAATTAGAGAAAAATAACCACTAACGTTGTACGTTAAACAAAGGAAAATCGACTTGCCGACCTCGAAAGTAGAGTACAATTTGTTACAAAGCATTTAGAAGATAAACTCAAAGCACGTGTGCGCCTCTAACACTGCATAGTGACAGCAAAAACTTGTTGTCCACTTAGTTATGGCAATATCCTGAAGATCAGAACCATAAAAATAAGAAAGTGAAATCCACCTTAGGGGAGAGCCATCGTTGAAATCTCTAACTGTAGGTTTCCATTCGTATACAATTTATACGTTATAAATTAGCTGTTACGCATAGCCATTAATAAATCAAAAACTTTTCGTGTTGACCAAAAATTTCTGTGTTAACTAAAAACTTCAGGGTTGACTAAAAACTTTAGTGTTGCGCTAAGGGAAACCAATTAAAATTAGTTTTAATCATACAGCGCAGAAAATACAAAACATGATGAACTGTCTGATACATTTGGATCGATTTACTGCACAAAATGAATTGCTAATCGCAAGTCGCCTTTTAATATTAACTTCTGCATCTTATTGCTAAGACGGTAAAGGTCGACTGTCATAGTCCGGGAACAAACGAGGCCTCAACACTTGAGTATTCAAAACAACAGGTGCGCACAATAGCTCTAAATTACATTACCTTGAAGATAATTTATGGAAATTCTAGCAAGCATATACGACTTGTAACACAATGTTAAACACAAAACTGGAGTACTTATAACGATAGATTTTTCTTACTAGATAAATTAGAATGAAAGGGCAATAAATAGAGTGTTTCAAAGTTATAACTTTCTTTTAATTACGCATACTTCTAGATATACAAATTATATTGAATTAAAAAGGGATTTTAAAATTTTTGTAGCACAATACAGAATTTATATGCGTTACTGCTGAAGAGGAAAAACAAAACGTTACAAAATAACGATACACACAAGACAGTAAAAACCGTAAGGTTAACGCTGATTACAACACGCGCCCTGAGAAGGCAAAGATCATCCAAGTTCGAATGTAAACAACAAAAGACTGCAATTATGTTCTTAATACTAAACCTATTTTTAGCTAAACACCTGGAGAGTGTTTGACATGGGACGACATGCAATTTAAATTAGATACTCTGACTTTTGCGACGCTTTTGACTTAAAGTGTTATAATTTTTGATGATTATTTTTACTGTCTACATAATCTTTAGTTAATAAATTAGATATGAGCATTAGTTAGTAGAAGCTTCAGTCTTCTCCAAAAAGCTTTGTGAATTATGGCCCAAGTTTTCCAAGGGCACAAACTAAATTTATTTTGGACTTTTGTAATGACTAGTATTTTATTTTTAGGTTATATCGGGACTATGCTCTCGTAGTTGCTACGCTTTGGTAAACATTCAACAAAAATCTAGGCTGCATTGCAACTAAGGCGATATAAAGAATTACTACATACGATTCTTGCCCAAAGTAATTTTTAGACGGCGGAAGAGAAAAAGAATCAATGAGAAACTCCCACACATTAGCTGCTACACCAACAAATTGCAATAATAGCACGAGGGCTTCTCACATTTTTTATAACCTGGAGCAATGCCAATGTAAATCCAAAATATTGATACAACTAAATTGCGTTTTTACACGTGTCGATTTGTTTGTGCTAATTTTAAGTTTAGACGCTTTCGCGCATTTATTACCACTTTTCTAAGTAATTTAATTTTTATAGTTTGGCCAAATACCATTAAACGAATAGCTTTGAAGTGTGAAATATTACGTGACTATTATCAAGAACGCTGAACGAATTATTTCCACTCAAAAACTGATAAAATAAGATTTGCGTTTTCGAAAATTTTATTGCTAGGTTCCTTGGAGTGTCAACGAGAACATTCTTATATGAGCTTGTAATGAGTTATTTGAGACCCTGAATCAAAATCGTGCATGATATAAATTATTTTTCGCCTAGCGTATATGAAAATGAATCATATTTGCCCTAAAAATGTGACTGAAAGTAAACCTTTGTGGGCCTAGGGCCGCTAAACTCACAACAGCATGATTTTGTAGGTTTTTCACAATCTAGACACCTATGACTACCATTGAGATTCATTTATTGCGACTTTGAAGTTTCAAATAATTTTTCATTTAACCTCGGCGTCGGCATTACTATCCATAATAATGCTCAAGGGATAATTAATATCAATTACTATAATAAATAAATACGTCAAATGTTATTAACCTTCTCTATTTTGTGTTATTTTTCCTATTTTTTTTCTTTAATGCTAGGCGAAAAACAGTTGTGTGTCACACAGGCAAAAATGCATTAGTAGCCCTTAGCTATCAGCTGCCCTCGCTCGCTTTGCTCGCTCAGGCATCTAATAGCTGCGAACTGCTAATGCTCACTTTCTGCCCTTGTGACACAATATACTATTGCGTCACAGAACTGTCATACAAATATGACAGTTATTTTAAGCATTTCGCGTAATTATCTCATATTTTCAACAATATATCAACTTGTTCCATTTTCACAATTTTCACAATACGCAGTTTGTTTATAATTTTCTACCTATCAATATCAAAAGTGAGTTTGTGTAATTCCAAAATTAGCCTAACTTTAATACAAAGGTTACATAAACTTCCTAGAACTTCAAATTTGGTTACGTGATTAAACTATAGTTTATAAAACGCTTTCCGTTGAATTTTGTGCTGTTTAAATTAAGAAGCTCTAAAATTAACAGTTTGGGGAAACTTTTTAATGCTTTGTTTATTTTCATGGATAAATATTTTAATTCAGATTTGTTAAGTGTTTTGATAGTTTGATTAATGCTGCCTGCGGTGATTTATAAATTGCTCTAATTTCTCGTGATTCTTTATTAAGCAGGGGTAACTGCGAGGCTGTCATTCTAGTGGTAATAGCGTTACGATTAGTGAATTAATAAGAATAATAAGTTTATCACTGTTATAATATATTTTGCAAATGATAGCCGCTTAATTTGGTGATATGATAGTGATATTAAAACAAATAAAGGTATAATTGTTGTATACCTCTGGTTTCGATCCCCTTATGATAAAGGGAAGTCGACAGTCTTCCGACTAAGCTAGAGGTCCATTCCTCGGGTAGAGCTTTTGAGGAGTGCTCGTGGGTTTCACAATAAAATTATTATTTCGTGTACTAACTCTCAAATAAAAATAGGGGGTGCAAAGGGGGCGCCACCAAGTACTAGAATTGATAAAGTGGGGTTACCCTAAGGGAGAACTTGGAAAACCTCAGGGGGAAAAATCGCTTTAACTGCGAACACAAGTTAAGGTTCGTGGCTGGGAGCCGTCTTTTTTAAAACCATTTCCAACTTCTTAACAATTTTTATTTATTTATACAGAGTTGACTTCGGATTTTGACAAACTTGAACTAATATTACTTTATTCGAAATACATTAATTAATTGTACAAAAATGAAGTAATCTAACGAACTACAATGTTAAAGCTGAACGATGGATTGACTGTCGTTGACTGGGGCTCCCGGGCTTTTTATAATATCCCTATCCCCTCACATGGCTGTAGGAAATTGCAGATCTCATGTCTGCTTATTCTTAATTCTATTCATAAATACATTGTTGCGATCTTACTTTCTAAGTAATCTTGGTACGTGACTGTCGGTGACCACCTGTGACCTGACATCTGCAGTGTCACTATCGTCTGTGCTACAAAGTAGCGCTTCCGTTCCCATGAACGTTAATAAACTGTATAAAATTGTCCTTGATGTACTTTGTTGCACATTACTTAGCGCATTCCTAATATTTCTAATAATTTCTATTTCTTTACATATATATATATATATATATATATATATATATATATATATTGCCGTGGTTACTCGGGTAAGCTGCTCACCAACAAAAATTTATTCGATAATTTTATTAAATTTTCAAATTCGAAAATAGAACAATTTCCAAAAATTTAAATAAGTCAAAAAAATTTCTTACCCGTTTTCTTCTTTCCTTGATTGAATTGCCAATTTTCTGCACCTACTTCCGGCTAGCTCATTTAGACCTCCTCTTGGGTATCTAAATTCACTCGCATATTCTCAATCGTACACACACACTCGCAATAAAACCACAAAATACTACCAACATACAATCTTTTATTTATTACTATTTACAAATGAAATTCAATATTGTCCATATTTCATCGATCACGTTACACTTCAGTAAATCTTATTTTGTAAAGTCCTGTATTTTATTTTAAAATCATCAAACACATAAAATGTACCCGGAGTAAATGGGCCTTGAATAATACCTTCTCTAAAATTCCTTTTTATAATTTATTTGTTTATTATTTCAATCTAAGTAAACTAGGGTATGGTGAGTATATAACCCGTAATTACATAAATACCCTTACTTTGTTAAAAAACAACAATATTTCAAATTTCGTTAGGAAGTTAAAATTAAATTTTAGTTAAAACCCATCGTTTTTAAGATATTTCAAAGTAATAATCTCTTGAAAACATTATCTACCAATATTGTTAGAAACAATTTCAAATCTTACTGAAAATTTCAGACACTCCGTTTAAAGAGTATTTCTTCTATGTTGCAACTTTTGTTTCAAGAACTCAAGAACCGCCTTAGGTACAAATTCCAAATCATTTAACATACGTTCTAATTATTAAACCAGTATTAAGTCCCGCGTTGGTTAAAATTATAATCCTAATAAAAAATTAAGATATTGTATACGGAACAACGGTTAATAAAGACACAGAAAATAACAAAGACACATATTGTAAAGGGCGGGATTTAAGCAACGTCAAGGGGTTGCGATTGGTTAAAAATAGGATGCATATATCAGAGGTAGAACAACAATTTCTGTATAAAAGTAATTAGTTTTCTCGGACAACTTTGCGGGCCGTGTTGAAATTTTCTGAGATCTCAATGGGGTGAGGACTAAATTCATAAAAATCGACGTGCAGGCTACAGACTGGGAACGTAGAATGAGGAATTCGTTGGAATTACCCGTTTTAGGGAACAAAGCGACGTGTCGGCTATTCGCTATATATACAGGCGGGAATATGTGTTTCTCTCTTAGACTCTTAGACTTTCGACGATTCGATGCGTTAAAAGCTCGTGCATCCGCGACTTGATATTAAACAGTGCATTTTAGTTTGATTAAATAATTTAAAGTGTGCTAGTATATTTTAGTGACTCAAAATAGTTGGTTATTTTACGTGCTAACATGAATGTACTTCAGTGCACTTAGATACAAGGTAATAAAAGTTTATTATCACGGTACCAATTAGTAAAATTTACAACGACAAATGTATACCCAAAAGTAGGCAGTTTTGGCGTATATTGGTAATATTGGTAAAAGGAAGTATGAATTTCTTTGCTATTTTGCGGGGGTGTTAATGACTAAATGGTTCGTAAATGTGTCTGCATCCACTGAACCAGAGGCAGATATACACAGATGAGTTCCGGAAAAGCCTAGAAACAACTTTAAATTAATGGTGATGGAGAACATTTTAAAGCGTTGACAACATGAAGCTGTAAATAGAATCCGGTTGGAATGGTGTGATTTACAAAAGGGACGATTACACTGAAGCTACGAGGACAATAACCTTCAGGTAAATTGTACTATTTTGTTTGACATTTTTTGTGTGTATTGAATGACTTTATAATTGGTTTACTTTAAATGGGCATTAGTGGAATTTTTCTAACCATAAAAATTTAATTTTAAGATGAAATTTGCTTGTTTAAGTAAAAAGGGGTATTTTGTTTTGATGTTCGGGAATAGGATGAAACTTTGGGTAGGTCTTTGAGCTCAATTAGACAAACCTGGTTAATTAACGTAAAGGGTGGTAGATGCTCCTTTATACTCAGACTCCGGTCTGCTTATATTGTTATATTAATTAGTAGGCATCCAACAAGGACTTTAATTTTGGATGCACAGTAAAATGATAATAAAATTAATCCGGAAATTCTTTTTAAAACTGAATTTTATGTTCAAATTTAATTTGAAAATTTAATGTATTCTGAATATTGATGTAAATAGAGTTAACGTTGATGTTTGTGGTAGGAATGTGTTGTTTAATTTTTATGATTGAGAATGGAAGTTATCTAGAAGAGCAGCCGAGGCGATTAACAGAAGGAATCAACGGACCAGGTAATTCAAGAGGTTTCACAGCATTCTTGACGCCCAAACTGTGGGGCTCGAATGTTTTTTTTTAAAGGGCCAGTACCTGCAAAGATGAGAGGTTACACAGCAATATATATATATATATATATATATATATATATATTGCCGTGGTTACTCGGGTAAGCTGCTCACCAACAAAAATTTATTCGATAATTTTATTAAATTTTCAAATTCGAAAATAGAACAATTTCCAAAAATTTAAATAAGTCAAAAAAAAATTTCTTACCCGTTTTCTTCTCTTCCTTGATTGAATTGCCAATTTTCTGCACCTGCTTCCGGCTAGCTCATTTAGACCTCCTCTTGGGTATCTAAATTCACTCGCATATTCTCAATCGTACACACACACACTCGCAATAAAACCACAAAATACTACCAACATACAATCTTTTATTTATTACTATTTACAAATGAAATTCAATATTGTCCATATTTCATCGATCACGTTACACTTCAGTAAATCTTATTTTGTAAAGTCCTGTATTTTATTTTAAAATCATCAAACACATAAAATGTACCCGGAGTAAATGGGCCTTGAATAATACCTTCTCTAAAATTCCTTTTTTATAATTTATTTGTTTATTATTTCAATCTAAGTAAACTATGGGGTATGGTGAGCTCATGATAACCCAGCTAATTATGCATAATGTATACCCTTCTACTTTGCATTAAAAAACAAAGCAATGTACTCTTCATCAAAAATTTCACGTTCTGATGGAACGTTAAAAGCTTCAAATTTCTAGTTAAATACCACAATACAGTTATTTACACGTATTATGTTCAATACGTAAATAATCCACACTACCTTGAAAACACTCTCATACGTCACCCAATATTCACAGTTTACAAGAATCACAATTTCAAATCGTTACTTAAAATTTCTAGACGATCTCCGCTCTGTAGATGATGGTATGTATTTCATTAAATAATACGCTTTATTAAAACCTTGAAGCATAAATAAACTCGGTCGTTTCAGTAAAAATAAGAAATTTAAATTATCTATAAGACGCTTTACATCAAAAGAAGCAGTATTGAAAAGCGCAGTGGATAATTTAATTATTCCTAAACAAATGGAAATTACGTGCAAAGTTTATATTAATTAACCCTATTTTAAGTAACCGGTAGTAAAACAAAGTGTACATATAATAATTAATATTTAAGTTGTATTCGCTAAAAATGAAAGGATAGAAATCAATTTAATTGGAGTTAATTAAACCGTTAATAACATAATACCTATAGAAGCTTGTGAAAACCCAATAATAGTCAAATCGTAGGAAGGTTATTTAAAATGTTACGTTTGAACACCCCTGCGTGTTTTTAAAAGGCAATTTCAAGTTAATTTGTTTGGATAAACATGTTGATTCTAAGGATATTGGAAACGATCAGATGCTTTAGCAGGAAATACAGAACACCTGCGTATTTTTAAAAAAAGCTCATTCTGCGTAAATTTGGCAAATAATTAATGTTTCAAAGAATCTTGGAGAAACCGGGACTTAGTATTCACGAGAATGTGCGATACGGGTTTATTAAACCCAGATAACAGTCCGCGTGGACTAAAATATAATCGATAATAAAGAATCTAAATTTGCACCAATACGAACAGGTTAGAAAAGGAAAGAGAAATGCGTCAAGCAAAGACACATATTGTAAAGGGCGGGATTTAAGCAACGTCAAGGGGTTGCGATTGGTTAAAAATAGGATGCATATATCAGAGGTAGAACAACAATTTCTGTATAAAAGTAATTAGTTTTCTCGGACAACTTTGCGGGCCGTGTTGAAATTTTCTGAGATCTCAATGGGGTGAGGACTAAATTCATAAAATCGACGTGCAGGCTACAGACTGGGAACGTAGAATGAGGAATTCGTTGGAATTACCCGTTTTAGGGAACAAAGCGACGTGTCGGCTATTCGCTATATATACAGGCGGGAATATGTGTTTCTCTCTTAGACTCTTAGACTTTCGACGATTCGATGCGTTAAAAGCTCGTGCATCCGCGACTTGATATTAAACAGTGCATTTTAGTTTGATTAAATAATTTAAAGTGTGCTAGTATATTTTAGTGACTCAAAATAGTTGGTTATTTTACGTGCTAACATGAATGTACTTCAGTGCACTTAGATACAAGGTAATAAAAGTTTATTATCACGGTACCAATTAGTAAAATTTACAACGACAAATGTATACCCAAAAGTAGGCAGTTTTGGCGTATATTGGTAATATTGGTAAAAGGAAGTATGAATTTCTTTGCTATTTTGCGGGGTTGTTAATGACTAAATGGTTCGTAAATGTGTCTGCATAAACTGAACCAGAGGCATATATACACAGATGAGTTCCGGAAAAGCCTAGAAACAACTTTAAATTAATGGTGATGGAGAACATTTTAAAGCGTTGACAACATGAAGCTGTAAATAGAATCCTGTTGGAATGTTGTGATTTACAAAAGGGACGATTACACTGAAGCTACGATGAAAATAACCTTCAGGTAAATTGTACTATTTTGTTTGAAATTTTTTGTGTGTATTGAATGACTTTATAATTGGTTTACTTTAAATGGGCATTAGTGGAATTTTTCTAACCATAAAATTTAATTTTAAGATGAAATTTGCTTGTTTAAGTAAAAGGGGTATTTTGTTTTGATGTTCGGGAATAGGATGAAACTTTGGGTAGGTCTTTGAGCTCAATTAGACAAACCTGGTTAATTAACGTAAAGGGTGGTAGATGCTCCTTTATACTCAGACTCCGGTCTGCTTATATTGTTATATTAATTAGTAGGCATCCAACAAGGACTTTAATTTTGGATGCACAGTAAAATGATAATAAAATTAATCCGGAAATTCTTTTAAAACTGAATTTTATGTTCAAATTTAATTTGAAAATTTAATGTATTCTGAATATTGATGTAAATAGAGTTAACGTTGATGTTTGTGGTAGGAATGTGTTGTTTAATTTTTATGATTGAGAATGGAAGTTATCTAGAAGAGCAGCCGAGGCGATTAACAGAAGGAATCAACGGACCAGGTAATTCAAGAGGTTTCACAGCATTCTTGACGCCCAAACTGTGGGGCTCGAATGTTTTTTTTAAAGGGCCAGTACCTGCAAAGATGAGAGGTTACACAGCAATATATATATATATATATATATATATATATATATTGCCGTGGTTACTCGGGTAAGCTGCTCACCAACAAAAATTTATTCGATAATTTTATTAAATTTTCAAATTCGAAAATAGAACAATTTCCAAAAATTTAAATAAGTCAAAAAAAAATTTCTTACCCGTTTTCTTCTCTTCCTTGATTGAATTGCCAATTTTCTGCACCTGCTTCCGGCTAGCTCATTTAGACCTCCTCTTGGGTATCTAAATTCACTCGCATATTCTCAATCGTACACACACACACTCGCAATAAAACCACAAAATACTACCAACATACAATCTTTTATTTATTACTATTTACAAATGAAATTCAATATTGTCCATATTTCATCGATCACGTTACACTTCAGTAAATCTTATTTTGTAAAGTCCTGTATTTTATTTTAAAATCATCAAACACATAAAATGTACCCGGAGTAAATGGGCCTTGAATAATACCTTCTCTAAAATTCCTTTTTTATAATTTATTTGTTTATTATTTCAATCTAAGTAAACTATGGGGTATGGTGAGCTCATGATAACCCAGCTAATTATGCATAATGTATACCCTTCTACTTTGCATTAAAAAAACAAAGCAATGTACTCTTCACAAAAATTTCACGTTCTGATGGAACGTTAAAAAGCTTCAAATTTCTAGTTAAATACCACAATACAGTTATTTACACGTATTATGTTCAATACGTAAATAATCCACACTACCTTGAAAAACACTCTCATACGTCACCCAATATTCACAGTTTACAAGAATCACAATTTCAAATCGTTACTTGAAAAATTTCTAGACGATCTCCGCTCTGTAGATGATGGTATGTATTTCTTCTATCTGGTCTGCAGACCGTTTCTCGCTGTTACTAGACGAACTCCAACTGCTAACGCTGCCTTCACGGTGTAACCAAATTCCAAATTCCATTTAAACATACGTCTTCCTCAATTAGTTGCTTCAAACCACGTTACTTAATGTCCCGACACGAGTTGGTTAAAAATTATAGCTGATACCTCAATAAAAAAAATTAAGGTATAATTGTTGTATACCTCGGCACACTAACCGCGTATTAATTAAGAGACTACCACCATGCAATATAATTTAAATGATTTTATAATACTTACAACTCGTGATACTTTGATACGTCGTTTGGAGCGATCGAAATCTTAAGGGCCCTCACCACGTTGTCCAAAAACATTTATACACTTCGAATGTAACCTCTCCATACCCACCTAACGCAAAATCCCCATCTACAACAACACATTCTTAAAATTTTGCACTCAACCAATATTTAATCCCGCGAAATTTAGCACGTTGTTATAATATTTTCAGAAAACTACGCTACACTATCCTCGTGTTAAGTTTCAAGTCAGACTAACCATATTGACCAATCGTAGACCTACTGACGCTTCACAAATCCCGCCTATACAACCGTTGTCCCATGCTTATGCGTTTTCTACGTCTTTTTCTAACCTGGTTTGAGTGGTACAAAATCGATATTTCTGTTTATTTGCTATCTACACCACGTGGACTTACTACGTGATTTAAATAACCTCTCATTAGTATTTCCAGAGAACGCATGCGACGCTTTACAATATACGTCGAATCTTCATGTTTGTGTATACAAAATTATTGGAACTTGACATTTAAAATTCTGCAGGTGTTTAATCTTAACGCGTTTTAAATAACACTTCTACGAGTTGGATTTTCCACGTATTTCAACCCCACCGATATATTTGTTTGTTAGCAACGCGTCTCACCTTGGTATTATTGGGTTTTTACACGCTTTTATGCATATTATACATCAATAATCGTTCAATTCAATTAAATTAATAAATTAATGGCATTGGCTTCTACCATTTAATTTATTTGCAAACCTACTAAATATTTATCATTATTTGTACAATTTGATTAATACCCGCTACTTAAAAATGAATTAACTAATACAACTTTCGCACGTAATTTCTGGTTGTTCCTTTATACAGGGTGAATTGAAATTTGTTTGTTTTATATTTATTTTTGATCTTTTGAAACCACTATAATATATATATATATATATATATATATATATATCAATTGGAGGTTACATAACTCACGCAGGAACTGAAAAAAAACATTGTTATTATAATAACGAAGGACGCAAGAGATACACTCTTGCTATCTTATACATTAAAGAAAAAGAGTAGTTGTTAATACTTATAATTTAAACATATATAGCAAAAAAATTTAGATATCAAGCTTCTTGAAAGCGCTGTTTAGTACTTCTTTATTGTGTCACAGCCAACAACCTTATTCTTTAAAAAAGGGGTATATATTCTATTTTAACTTATTTATCTCTACCTTTGGACGCACTTGTCCAAAATAAAACAGTTGTTCAATTAAATCAAATGTTGGTTCTTTAATTAAATTTACGTTGTTCTGTTGTAAAATTTATATACAAAAATGTACAATAAAAACGTGCTCTAATCTTTTAGACTCAGATATTTAAATATGAGAACTTTGATAATCTCTACTATGAATCAAAATATTAAACATGAATTAAATATGACCGTAAAGTTTTTAAATACTCAAAATGCACAGATTTGTTTACCTTGGTTTACAAATATCTGTTACATATTCAATGCTAAATAAAATTAGTTTTCATAATTACTTTATGTATTACTGATGAATGAAATACTTTTCCAGATTAAATAACTTAGAAATATAATCAGCCACTACAAGAATATAGGAGTGGCCACGATCTCAAAAAACTTTCTGGCGGTTATCGAAAAATTCACAGCCGCTATAATCTCCGTCGTCGTCCTGTCTCTTATCAACTAGGCGATTCCGTTTGGCGCCGTAATTTCGCTCTGTCCGACGCTTCACGTCATTTTAACGTCAAACTTGCTCCTAGGTTCATTGGTCCTTTTCCAATTTCTAAAGTCGTTTCTCCCTGGGCCTACGAACTTACTGATACTTCCGGTCACAAATCCGTTTGGCATGTTAAAGATCTGAAACCTGCCCATCCGAACAATCTTAATGCACCGATCTCGCACTGTTTTCCTTCTGGCGGCGTAAACGCCTTAAGCCCAATATCTAGTCCTCGTGCCCCAAATTCTTATGAGGGCTTTGCTCTCCTTCGGACTCGATTTTTGGACGTTACGATTTCGTTTTACTTCCCTGTTTTGCTGGGTTTTCTTTCGTTCTCTTGAATTTTCAAATTCGAAAATAGAACAATTTCCAAAAATTTAAATAAGTCAAAAAAAAATTTCTTACCCGTTTTCTTCTCTTCCTTGATTGAATTGCCAATTTTCTGCACCTACTTCCGGCTAGCTCATTTAGACCTCCTCTTGGGTATCTAAATTCACTCGCATATTCTCAATCGTACACACACACACTCGCAATAAAACCACAAAATACTACCAACATACAATCTTTTATTTATTACTATTTACAAATGAAATTCAATATTGTCCATATTTCATCGATCACGTTACACTTCAGTAAATCTTATTTTGTAAAGTCCTGTATTTTATTTTAAAATCATCAAACACATAAAATGTACCCGGAGTAAATGGGCCTTGAATAATACCTTCTCTAAAATTCCTTTTTTATAATTTATTTGTTTATTATTTCAATCTAAGTAAACTATGGGGTATGGTGAGCTCATGATAACCCAGCTAATTATGCATAATGTATACCCTTCTACTTTGCATTAAAAAAACAAAGCAATGTACTCTTCACAAAATTTCACGTTCTGATGGAACGTTAAAAGCTTCAAATTTCTAGTTAAATACCACAATACAGTTATTTACACGTATTATGTTCAATACGTAAATAATCCACACTACCTTGAAAAACACTCTCATACGTCACCCAATATTCACAGTTTACAAGAATCACAATTTCAAATCGTTACTTAAAAATTTCTAGACGATCTCCGCTCTGTAGATGATGGTATGTATTTCTTCTATCTGGTCTGCAGACCGTTTCTCGCTGTTACTAGACGAACTCCAACTGCTAACGCTGCCTTCACGGTGTAACCAAATTCCAAATTCCATTTAAACATACGTCTTCCTCAATTAGTTGCTTCAAACCACGTTACTTAATGTCCCGACACGAGTTGGTTAAAAATTATAGCTGATACCTCAATAAAAAAAATTAAGGTATAATTGTTGTATACCTCGGCACACTAACCGCGTATTAATTAAGAGACTACCACCATGCAATATAATTTAAATGATTTTATAATACTTACAACTCGTGATACTTTGATACGTCGTTTGGAGCGATCGAAATCTTAAGGGCCCTCACCACGTTGTCCAAAAACATTTATACACTTCGAATGTAACCTCTCCATACCCACCTAACGCAAAATCCCCATCTACAACAACACATTCTTAAAATTTTGCACTCAACCAATATTTAATCCCGCGAAATTTAGCACGTTGTTATAATATTTTCAGAAAACTACGCTACACTATCCTCGTGTTAAGTTTCAAGTCAGACTAACCATATTGACCAATCGTAGACCTACTGACGCTTCACAAATCCCGCCTATACAACCGTTGTCCCATGCTTATGCGTTTTCTACGTCTTTTTCTAACCTGGTTTGAGTGGTACAAAATCGATATTTCTGTTTATTTGCTATCTACACCACGTGGACTTACTACGTGATTTAAATAACCTCTCATTAGTATTTCCAGAGAACGCATGCGACGCTTTACAATATACGTCGAATCTTCATGTTTGTGTATACAAAATTATTGGAACTTGACATTTAAAATTCTGCAGGTGTTTAATCTTAACGCGTTTTAAATAACACTTCTACGAGTTGGATTTTCACGTATTTCAACCCCACCGATATATTTGTTTGTTAGCAACGCGTCTCACCTTGGTATTATTGGGTTTTTACACGCTTTTATGCATATTATACATCAATAATCGTTCAATTCAATTAAATTAATAAATTAATGGCATTGGCTTCTACCATTTAATTTCTTTGCAAACCTACTAAATATTTATCATTATTTGTACAATTTGATTAATACCCGCTACTTAAAAATGAATTAACTAATACAACTTTCGCACGTAATTTCTGGTTGTTCCTTTATACAGGGTGAATTGAAATTTGTTTGTTTTATATTTATTTTGATCTTTTGAAACCACTATAATATATATATATATATATATATATATATATATATCAATTGGAGGTTACATAACTCACGCAGGAACTGAAAAAACATTGTTATTATAATAACGAAGGACGCAAGAGATACACTCTTGCTATCTTATACATTAAAGAAAAGAGTAGTTGTTAATACTTATAATTTAAACATATATAGCAAAAATTTAGATATCAAGCTTCTTGAAAGCGCTGTTTAGTACTTCTTTATTGTGTCACAGCCAACAACCTTATTCTTTAAAAAGGGGTATATATTCTATTTTAACTTATTTATCTCTACCTTTGGACGCACTTGTCCAAAATAAAACAGTTGTTCAATTAAATCAAATGTTGGTTCTTTAATTAAATTTACGTTGTTCTGTTGTAAAATTTATATACAAAAATGTACAATAAAAACGTGCTCTAATCTTTTAGACTCAGATATTTAAATATGAGAACTTTGATAATCTCTACTATGAATCAAAATATTAAACATGAATTAAATATGACCGTAAAGTTTTTAAATACTCAAAATGCACAGATTTGTTTACCTTGGTTTACAAATATCTGTTACATATTCAATGCTAAATAAAATTAGTTTTCATAATTACTTTATGTATTACTGATGAATGAAATACTTTTCCAGATTAAATAACTTAGAAATATAATCAGCCACTACAAGAATATAGGAGTGGCCACGATCTCAAAAAACTTTCTGGCGGTTATCGAAAAATTCACAGCCGCTATAATCTCCGTCGTCGTCCTGTCTCTTATCAACTAGGCGATTCCGTTTGGCGCCGTAATTTCGCTCTGTCCGACGCTTCACGTCATTTTAACGTCAAACTTGCTCCTAGGTTCATTGGTCCTTTTCCAATTTCTAAAGTCGTTTCTCCCTGGGCCTACGAACTTACTGATACTTCCGGTCACAAATCCGTTTGGCATGTTAAAGATCTGAAACCTGCCCATCCGAACAATCTTAATGCACCGATCTCGCACTGTTTTCCTTCTGGCGGCGTAAACGCCTTAAGCCCAATATCTAGTCCTCGTGCCCCAAATTCTTATGAGGGCTTTGCTCTCCTTCGGACTCGATTTTTGGACGTTACGATTTCGTTTTACTTCCCTGTTTTGCTGGGTTTTCTTTCGTTCTCTTGCTTTTTTTCACCCGTATGGGTCCGGGAATAGAATAGCTCGATGGAACGACCTGCGCACACTTTAAACACGCACACTACACACACAGTTTATACCCCTCCACACACACGTCCTAAACACACATACACACACGCACGCACACGCACACACCTACTCTACGTAACTATACTGAAATTCTGTTTTATTTTCTTTTATACGATACTTAGGTTTTTTTTTGGTTCTTGAACTTATACTAGTTGATGTTATTCTTTTTGGATTTTTCCTTTTTTTCTCGTTTCTTTCGTTTCACATTCCTCTCCTTTTTCTTGTTGCTGGTCTTCTTTGCTGTCGGTCCCTAATCAGATTGTGTTTCGTCCATCCGCTTCTGTGGTAGGTGCTTTCTAGTCCGTTTTACTTTTTTTCGGAAACCACGACTTAGTCGACTTTAGGACTACTTAGCATTTTTTTTTTGGTTCTTTGGTTTTGGTTACCACAGTTTAGAATACATCGTTTCTTTTACCAGAACTCTTCCACGCGTTCTCCTATGTTGTCCCTTTGTGTGCTTGAGGCTTAAACTTTGGGTCCTGTTTTGGTTTGCACTGTTGGTTTTCTTCATAATACTTTTTCTTCTCTTGAGGTTGACAACCTTACTTTTCGTCTGAAAAACATCCGCCCTTTGACGACTCCACAGTGCTGAGGCCGTTTCATCTTATATTACCCGTCTTAACTTCCTTCCTCTTTTTTTTCTCTTTCACCTTTTCTATGTTGGCCCTTCAAGCCGCATTTTGTTTGGTGTCTGTTTTTGTTTTTTTTTCTATCCGGAATCTGTTGTGGTTGGTCTTGTTGTTATTTTGGGGTTTCTTTTATTCTTTTTCTGTGTTTTTGTTGTATCCGTAAGGAATGTTCTTTTAATTTAAATCGAATTTTTTTTCTTTTTCGTTTTGTTTAGGGTTTTTTTGGGTCCTGCCCATTCGCGAATTTTGGCTTTCCTATCCCGACCTGTTAATTTTGCGAGGGGGTATTTGTTACATTTAGTTTTCAATATAAATTAAATACCCTTTTTTTCCCTTGTTAATTCATTATCCGCTCAAATAAAATACGTTTCTATTCATAATTCTCCAACAACATCCGATATAGTGTACCTGTTCAAAATAAGCCCGCTTTAACATAATTTTAACTCAAATCCATTTTGCTTTTAAAACGAAAATTTGTTTGAGAAATTAAATAGTTAATACCTTGTTTTAGGTATCCGTTAATTTGTTAAACATTCCGATAATGTATAATTGCTTTTTCTTGTTTCCCATCCAAAGACTTGTCAAAATAATGGATCCAACTATTATTTAATAAGCGTGTTTTCCAGTTTCCTAATCGCGCTTTGATAACGCGAGGATTGCAGTTCGAATTCGTGTTATTTCAATCAATTTTTAATTTGATTCTGCAGCTTGTGCGTTGAAATATTTTCTACATTACTCGTCCCAGTATTTCAAGAGCGATGCACGTTTCTTTTTGATTTACAAGTAGGAGGTATCTTGCGTGTATCGCTCTTAGCTGGAGGCCAAACTGGTTCTTTTTATGTAGACCCAACTGTTCTATGCCACAGACCAACTGCCGTTGCCTGTATATTGCTAGTGCCGTTATGGTAACAGGGTAAACGAACCCCGACGACCGTGGCGATGCGGTGCTGATTCATTCCCCAGGGAGTGCAAGCTATGTATTCCGACACATGTAGGTATACCACATGCTTACTTTTGTGTATATTAAGGAAATATTCCTTATCAGCGTTAGGTGTAGTTACGTGATAAGAAACGTAACACTGTAGGACTATTGTTTGTTGCTGCGAATCGATATTATCGCTCTACAAGTGTGATGTACCGTTGTTAAAAATGTTTGACAAAAGTTCCCACACGTTTATTCGTTTCTACTGATCAGTTTGTTTTACAAAAGGTATTACGTACGATTTAAAAAAAATGTTTGACAAAAACTCTCACACGTTAAATCTTTTCTACTGATTAGTTTATTTTACAAAAGGTATTATGTACGATATAAAAAAAAGAAATGTTTGACAAAAGCTCTCACACGTTAATTCTTTTATTACTGATTAGTTTAATTTTCTGTAGAAAACGACATGCGCACTTCGTATCTAAAGTACTAAATTCCACAAGAAGACACTTGTTATCCAAAAGAATCCTACTAGACTACACAAGTTGGCGCGCATAAACTCGAGAGTGATTAAAAGCTTTTCAACGTAAGTGTACCTGGTAAGGTAGCTTTAAATTGCATCTAGCAAGTTATTCCATTTTCTTTACTTATTTCTATAGGAACCCACCCCTCATTACTGTAGGTAGCTGGTGCATACTTACTTAGTGACAGGATTTACGCTTGTTTAAGCAAATCCAAATTTAATACTTTAACGCCTTTGGGACTGTGGTTTCTGATATTCGTGTGGAGTAAGGGGTTAGTTTCAGGGTACAAATAATACAAAAAGTCTAATATAAGCCTTCGACTTGTGTAAAATAATACGGGGTATGTTTGGAATTTCTCAGGGCTGTGGGAGATGCGAGGGCTGATGCCAAGATAAAAATAATATCACAAATGGAATTCCTAAAAAAATTTGATTGAAATATCTTAACTCCAATAATTAAAATTTAGGGTGTAGAATCGCACACATGTAATAAACAAATGATTCAAATTTGGAGTGAGAAAGGGCGCCAAATACCTCAATCTCCGTTTATTCGTCCTACTTAGTTCTCTAATAACAACTTATATTTTATATATATATATGTATATATATATATATATATATATATATATATATTGCTGTAATATTAGATACTCGAGCCCCTTCGTTGGGTAGACATTTTTATTTGCTGTAATACCGCTATATTATCGTGCCCCTACTTTGGTAGACATTATTTATTTGCTATAATATTAAATTAATTATTGCACCACCATTTTAACATTCACTATTAAATATAGTTATCTCCTCCTCCAGCTGTTTTCTTAATATCACTATCAAACTGGACGTTATCTTTAAACAACTCTTTAACAACCAATGACAAAATTCAATATGTTACCGCCTTGCGGGTTATCTCTTCTCTATTCAATTTGTGACTCCGCCTTTCTACTATTTAAATCTTTGACCTCGGCTAGCATTTATTTGCAATTATAAAATTCAGTAAATTTAGATTTTGTATAATGAAACTAATATGTTATATACAGCTTTTGAAATTATTTGTAATACCTTTCTTATAAATTTAATTTATTAACAACTATCTAATTGGTACTCAAAATCCCCAAAGTCACCAAAGAACATTTACTACCTTTAGGAACAAAGCGTGGAATATTCCAAACCTGTTTTCTCATTATTCATTCATATAATATGCAACCTTTCTTGTTGACTTGTTCACAAACCTATAGTAATTTAGCAAATTAAATATAAAAACAAAATAATACTCCATATAGAAAAACAAATATCTTATAACTAAAAATCTCTGACCTGGTTTTATCTTTTCACATCGACGCTCCCACTAAAATTGATCTTCCCCAATTCTGGATTCCATTCCAATTATTACGCTATTGATCAGCACCATTAAATCATATACCCCAATTTATTCCAATTCTTAGACCTTCATCGTTCTTGCCCCAGACTTAAAATTGCAGCTCGTTTCACCCCTGTACTTCAAGATTATTATTATTCTTCCTTTTCCCTTGACATTTAAATTGCATTACTGCATTTTTCTTAACATCAGACCTCTAATTTGTATTTTATTTTCCCCAGACATCAGAATCAGAACCAGAAATCGAAGCCCTATTATTTCTATGTCTTAGTTTACAATAAATTCATTAAAAACATACTCACGTTTAAACGGCAATTGTAATCATATTTTCACTTATTTAATTTTCACTCTTATACGTATCGTGTACTACTCTGTTTCATGGCAATGCACTTCGGCCTTGATTGAGTTTAAAACTGACTTTCTTAACACGGAGCTTGCTAATATCATTTCGAATTCCCACTCCAACCGTGGGTGTGATCTAGAACTTGTCGTTGTCCCGGACCAATCAAATAATTTTATTACGAGCCGTTTCTGATGCAATGCTCAACATTTTCCCATAATCACAACTTGCCTGCAGCTGTCTTCGATTGTCAACATATTGTATTTTGATAGATTACTTGGTTTTCTATAAACAACTGATGTAACCCGACTTTATATTTCCATGTTTACATATGTTTTACGCAATTTTTAATCATTTCACTTATCACATGGTTAGATCTTTGTACGCATTTATATTAGCTACCTGAAATTCTATTTCTATATCCGCATTACTTTAATCGTCTGGAACTCTTCTTCTCAATGCGTGTCTAATTACACTTTATCAAATATACGCGTGCTTCCACTGAAAAATATCCTCATTTGTCTTACCTAAATTAACTAAACTTTATTTACAGGGTATTTAATATTTACTATCTACTTAATACATTTATTTCATATTCCTACGCCGACTATGCGTCTTCCTAAGTTTACCTGCGTCGCCCAAAATTATCTCTACTCTATATACAGGGTGTTGACTACTCACTATCTACAAACTATGTCTATTTCTTAATTATCTCTTTAAATAAGTGTAGTTTTCTGCTGACTATCTTAATTACTCATTCCCGAACTATCTTTACTATAACTTGCACCCTTAAGCAACCCCTTATCACAGCATAATATAATATATATATATATATATATATATATATTGCAGCGGACTTAGGGATTACCTTCAAGCCCTTGCGTTGGAAGCCATAAAAATTGCTGTGGATTACCCATTTATTCTGGCCCCACGAATTGGGCTGCATTCATATTTTCTGAAAATTAAAATAAAATATGTCTCTGGAAAGCTCCCCTAAATCGGCATACCACGGCTAGCTCTGCTTCCGGCTTCTTTAGAGATACTTACCATCCTAAGTTTACTCTTTCTCACTTATACTACCAAATAAAATTACGACTCAAATAATTCAACAAAATATACAACCATTTATTCGTACAAATCAAAATTTACAATATTTACAAACTCGGACATACATCTTCATAAAATTGTACAATATCAACCATTGAATCCTTTTAAATTTCATAACTCTAATTTATTTCAACAATTAATTTTTTGTATATATATATATTGCTGTGAAGCCACCTGTATCCGGGCACTCCGCTTTTCGAATCGAGCCCCTACGAATTGGATGCCGAAGAATGCTGTGAATCCTACAAAAAGCTATTCATTACCTTAACTGTGTTGGTCCATTGACTTTTTTCTGTTAATCGCCTCGGCTGCTCCTCTAGTTAAACCTTCATCCTCATTCATAAAAAAAGACAAACACATTCCTACCACAAACATCAACGTTAACTCTATTTACATCAATATTCACAATACATTAAAATTTCAAATTAAAAATTCAGCATAAATTTCAGTTTTAAAAAGAATTTCAAGATTAATTTTATTATCATTTAATGTGCATCCAGAATTAAAGTCCTTGTAGGATGCCTACTAATTAATATAACAATATATGCAGACCTGAGTCTGAGTACAAAGGGAGCATCTACCACCCCTTTACGTTAATTAACCAGGTTCGTCTAATTGAGCTCAAAGACATACCCAAATTTTCATCATAATCCAGAACATCAATACTAAATACTCCTTTCTACTTAAACAAGCGAATTTCACGTTAAAATTAAAATTTTATGGTTAGTACAATTTCACTAATGTCCATTTAAAGTAAATCAATTATAAAGTTATTCAACACACACAAAAATATCAAAGTTCAAACAAAAAAGAATAATTTACCTGAAGTTCACTGCACTCGTAGCTTCAATGTACATCGTCCCTTTTGTTAATCACACCATTCCAACTGGATTATATTTACGGCTTCTGATTCTCAACGCTTTTAAAATTTTCTCCATCACCATTCATCTAAAGTTGTTTCTGGGCTTTTCCGGAACTCATCTGTGTATATCTGACCCTTGTTTTGTGGATCCAGACACATTCATGAACCATTTAATTATTAACACCCCCGAAAAATAGCAAAGAAATTCATACTTCTTTCACCAATATACGCCAAAACTGCCTACTTTTGTGTATACATTTGTCGTTGTAAATTTTACTAATTGGCACAGTGATACTAAATTTTATTACCTTGTATCTAAGTGCACTAAAGTATATTCATGTTAGCACGTAAAGAACAAACTATTTTGAATCACCAAAATATACGAGCAAACTTTAAATTATTTTATAAAACTAAAATGCACTGTTTAACGTATTGAATCAAGTCGCGGATGTAAGAGAGCTTGTTTATATTCACCTGGGTATATATAGAAGTTAGCCTGTCTGTCGGTCGAGTCCTCAAAATGGACAATTCTAAAGAATTTCGCATGCTATGTTCCCATTCCGTAGCTCGCGCGTCGGTTTTTACGAATTTTGTACTCGCCCCAGTTAAATCTCAGAAATTTCAACACGGCACGCAATGTCTGGCAATAACTAATTGACTTTTATACAGAAATCGTTGTTTCTACCTTTGATATTTGCATCCTATTTTCAACCAATTGTGACCCTCGTGACGTTGCTTACATCACGCCTTTTACTATATGTGTCTCGGTCTTGTGCATATTATCTGTCTCTATCTAACCTGTTCTTATTGATGCAAATTGATATTCTTTATTATCGATTATTTTTGTCCATGTGGAGTGTGAAATAACCCACCTTTAGCATTTCTCGTAACTATCAAGCTACGGTTTCTCCAAGATTCTTTGAAACCATTTGTTATCTACAAACTTTTCACCGTACATGACATTTAAACTACGCAGGTGTTCAAACATAATATTAATTCTCAGAGCTTTATTTTCTGGTATTATAATCTTGGATTTTCACAGACTTTTATGCTTATTATTAATAATGGTTTAATTAACTCCAACTAAAATTGACTTCTATCCTTTCATTTTTAGCGAATACAAATTAAATGTTAATTATTATGTGTACACTTTGTTTAATACCGGTTACTTAAAATAGGGTTAATTAATATAAATTTTGCACGTAATTTCCATTTGTTTCTTTCTTAGGAATAATTAAATTACACGTAGAGCTTTGTAATACTGTTTCTTTTGATATAAAGCGTCTTGTACATGATTTAAATCTCTTATTTTTACTGAAACTAATAAATTTTTATGCTTCACGGTTTTAATAACGCGTATTATCTAATAATATTCATTATACACGGTGATTAAAATTATTTGATGTGGTTATTTAATTTTCTACCCTGGTCTAAATATGAGTATTTTCCCCCTATTTGAATACAAATAATCCCACTTATTTGAATGCAAATATAAAGCATTTAGACAAAAAAAAATTATAAAAAAATTTGCCTATCTTTCTCTATCCTTATCTATCTAACTTACCTACTTTGTCTCCAATCAAAAAAAAATATTTACACCTATCCTATATCCCTATCCTATTCCTAACTCTCACCTAATTCTATAAACTGAAATTATCCCTATCTTCATCCTACTTATCCATCTAATCCTATATACATCCTATATATCTATCCTATTCCTAACTTTTAACTCATCTTCACTATACTTTACTTCATCCTACTTAATCCTATATACCTATCCTATTCCTAACTTTATTCCTAACTCTCCACTAATCTTATATGAAATATCTATACTTAACCTATCTTATTTTCTTCCTACATTTACTCTTTATTCTCATCCTAAACCTATTTCTAATTATCTCCCATATTTATCCTATACCTAGCTTTATTTTCTATAAACACTTACTTCTACTCTTCTATCTACACCTATGCTATCCCTATATTTAAATTTTACTCTATTATACACCTATTTCTCCTGTGGTGGTGGTTCTCCGGTATAAGGGAATAGTAAGTTAACGTGAAACCGTCCCCTCTCATTTCGCGTACCTACTTCCCTTAATAAATACGTGCACTCCCCTACTACTTCACCTACCTCAAAAGGTTCCTCATATGGCGAGTGTAGTTTAGCACATGTCATCCTATCTCTCTTCCCTACTCTCAAGCTTTTTACTACTACCTGGTCTCCCACTTTAAATTTTACCCTCTTTCTAATTCTTGCGTTCATCTTCCTTGTATATTTTTCAGCTCTCTTCCTTAACCTCTCCTCACATCTACCAAAAGTTGTTGAAATTCATCGTCCCTAGGCACAATTTGCCATGGTCTTTCGGGATACTGTTGCTTGATCAGCATAATGGGACTGGTTTCTGTCACGGTACTAGGGTTTCATTGATAAAAGATTCAACCTTGGACAAATGGTCCTCCCATAAACGATGATTCCTATGTGAAGCCAAACGCAAGAACTTAACCGTCTCTTGTATATATCGCTCAGCTGGATTAGCTTGAGGATGCCTTATGCTACAAAACACCACTTTAATGTTTTGCCTCTCCAATAATCCCTAAATCTTTGATTATTAAAATAAGTAGCATTGTCAGCTAATACTCGTTTAAAAGTTCCTACTTCCTACAAAATTGTTCCAATTTCTTGTTTGTTCCGACTGTATTACAATCCCGAGTGGGATATAATTTGGTAAATTTCGAAAACACATCAGTCACAATCAGCACATGTTTGTGTCCTTTTGTACTTCGGACTAGATTACTCAAATAATCAATCGCAACTAAGTCCAGGGGATTTTGTACGTGTATACTTTGTACCACATCTTGACTCGTACTATTTTTGTACTTTCCTAAAGTACATAAGTGACAAGTGTTGATGACTGACTTTACTAACCCTAAGTCTTTAGTTGAAAAAACGTTTCCTAAAATTAACCATGTCTTTCGGATCCCTATGTGACCATATCTTAAGTGCAGATCTTTGATAATTAATTTTGCTTGTACCCTATCCACTACATACACTTCCAATTCTTGAATTTTTTACACAAAAGCCGTTTATCATATGGAAGTTTTAAATCCCGGTTCGTTTTCTAACTTCGTTCTAACAATCTGTAGCTCCTCACTCTGCCTCTGGTTCCTCAAGATCTCCTCTTCTATATACTGAATCATTTTGTAGTAGACTGTTCATGGCAATCATGATGTCACACGGTCTTTTGTTATCCATGTCTCTGTTTCTACTAAACGCGTCTGCTATAAAATTATTTTCTCCTTAATATATTTAATCTCAAAGTCAAACTCCTGTAGTAACAACCCCCATCGATATACTCGATTGTTAGAAAATCTTGTATTCATCAACGCACACAACGCCAAATGATCCGTTTCGATTACAAAATGTCTTCCTATCAAAAAAAATTTTAACTTCGTAACACCAAACATCACTGCAGCCATCTCCTTTTCACTAATCGTGTAATTTACTTCATGCGGCTTCAGTGTGCGTGAAACAAAAGATATGGGCACCTCTTCCCCCTCTTGTACTTGGTACAACTCTGCTGCTAATGCACTATCCGATGCATCCGTCTTCAGTACGAAACCTACATCAAATCTGGGATGCCTCAAAATTAGTTGGTCGTGAAATTGTTCCAACAGTGTTAAATATGCTGCCTCTTGACCACCGTCCAACTCCATCTTACTCCCTTCTTTAGAAGTTTAAACAATGGACTCGCTTTTTCAGCAAATCCCGGTACAAACTTCTTATAAAAGTTAAGGACCCCCAAAAAAGCTCTTAATTTCCTAATGCTATTAGGTCTCGGATATGTCAAAAGTTCGGACAATCTTTCTTTATCGATACACATCCCTTGAGTGTTCACCACATACCCCAGAAATTTAACGGTTTTTGAAAAAAATTCACATTTTTCTATATTCAGCCTCAATCCTGCTAATTTAAGCTCTAATAATATCCGTTCTAAATGAGAGTAATGTTGTTCCTCAGTTTCACTAAAAATTAAAATATCATCCACATAATGTATGCAGAAGTGCTCATATGCTCCTAAAATTGCTTGCATTGCCTTAATTAATGCTGCACTTGACGTTGACAAACCATACGGTACTACCTTAAAATTATAGATTTTCCTCTACGGAAAATCCTGTGTACCTTCTAGAATCTTTGTGTAATGGAATCAGCCAGTATGTATTCCTTTAATCTATTTTACTAAAAATAAACTTGCCACTTAATCTCGTCAAAAGCGTGTCCATGGATGGTGGACAATGGAATTGCGGTTTGGTCCGTTGATTAATTTTTCGTGCATCTAAACATAAACGAATGCTATCATCCTTTTCTTAACTACCACCAACGGATTTATGAAATGAGTGTTTGATACCTCTATTATGCCATCTTCCAACATTTTATTTAATTCTGCCTTCACCTGCTCCCGATATGCTGCTGGAATTGGATAAACCTTTGCGTTGAACGGTTCTGAATTATCCACTTCCAATCTGTGCTCATAGCCTAACGCTGTGCTTGCTTCTACCCCCACTAATTCTGCATGTTTTTGTAATAAAGCTTGAACCTCTACTCTCCTATCCTCTGGACATCTTATCGTGTTGATCTGTTTACCTTCATCATCCTCTACCTCTACTACATTAATACTAAACCCCGTGTCATCCTCTGTGACTTCATAACTGCCCTTCCATGGTACTACCCTATCCTTAATCCTTACTACCTTCCTCTCCATATCTATCAAAACCCCTAACTTCATCATACAGTCAACACCTAAAATGCTCTGAAACTTCAGTCCAGGTACAATTACAAACTCCTGTTCACAGCTTAAACCTCCTATATCTATCCTAAGCACCACAACACTATTTACTACAGCAAACTTCTTTTTATTTGGAGCTACTAAATGGCTACGCTTTATAGGCATAATTCTATCACAAACCTTATCCCTAATTTTGCTGACGAATTCCTCCGATATTAAACTCACCTCTGCCCCTGTATCAAGTAATACTTCTACATTATTCTCAAAAATCTCTATATTAATAATTGGCAAACATAATTTTTCCTCAGTTTCTGGCTCTACTTCCTCCTCAATTTTGAAAAATTCACGTGGATGTTCATATACATTTACACTGAAATCTAGTGGTCTGTCGCGTTCTAAAAATCCTGTCCAGGTCTGTTTTCCCTACTTGGTCCTGGTCTAGCCGTCACCTCTGCGTATGTCCTAGGCGTTTCCACTCGTTCCGTGTCTGTATTAGCAGTCCCGCTCATGTCTGGTGAACTATTCATTCTGGTAGGTCCCGGTCTCGGTGCAGGTCCCCTTCCTAAACTATTACTCCTAACGTATGGTCGTCTCTGTTCCCAATTCTGTCGCTGGTATCCGTAATTATTCCCCCTTTTAGCATAGTTGTCCCGTCTATTGTCAAACCTAACTGTGTTGATCTGTCTTTCCCTGTTATCCCGAGGTCGTCCACTACTTACGTCGTCGTACCTCTGCAAGTATTCTAGAAACATTTCTCTGTCCACTATGTTCTGTAGTGCTACGTGTTGTCTTATGTCTACCTCGAAGTGTCGTGATAAATATTTAATAATTTGTCGGTCCGTCAGTGGTGGGTTCAGTTGCTTTGCTATGCTATACTTGCGTATAGCATATTGCTCCTACTTCCTGAAAATTCTCCCTTAAATTTCCCTGTGATTAAGTCGTCTCGTACCTGGTCTTGTCTGTGGTCACTCCAGTAGTGCTTTAAAATTTGTTTTCAAAGTCCTGATACGTGTCTATGTCCTGTCCTACTAAATTGTACCATGCTTCCGCGTTGTCCTTTAATAAAGCCTTTATCGTATTCAGTTTAGTCTGTTCGTCAAATAAATTTCCCACTAGATTTCTTACGCTATTAATAAAATTTGTGGATTTACCCTGTTATCGCCATAAAACTTCATGTGTTGGTCCAATGATACTCCACCTGTAGAAAATCTGGGACCATCCCCGTTAAATTTGACATGTTGTATTTGATACTACTAACTTCGCGTTCTACCCTGCCTAACTGATCCCTACATGAGTCCGTCACTTCAGTCATTTTATATTAATCTCTTCTTCACAAAAATGCGTACTTCGGACCTTAAATGTCCCATTTCCTGTCGAAGACCTGTAATATCACGCTCATTTTTTCAACCCTATTTTCAACTTCCCCATCTTTACGGTAAGACTATTTTAAATTCTGAAACTTTTTATTCGTCTTGTCTATTTTCTCACTTAGGGTTTCCTAACTCCTGTTAATGTCTCATTCATTCGGTCAAATTTTCGATTTGAGTCCTCTCTCGCTCTATTCGATTCATTGCTTAGCTGTTCTAATTTTCTATTGGATTCCTCACTAGCTAATCGCATTTCCTCTAACATTCTCATCATTAACTCATTTCCTTGATCCCCTGATTCCGTCCTCGACTGATCTCTACTGCCTCCCGCTTCTTCCATTTTCAAATTTTTCCCACACAATGCACTATCGTCACTTCCAATTTCCACTCCTTGACTCCTTAACCACTCCTTTCTCTGCATACGTTCTAATCACTCTCACACACTCTAAAATACTCTTAAATTTATACACACACAGTAACTCTCTCTCTCAGATCGCCAGTTTCCTGGAATAGTTAAACACTATCTGGAATTCGAGCCCTCACGTTGTGGTCGCCATATAATGCTGTGAAGCCACCTGTATCCGGGCACTCCGCTTTTCGAATCGAGCCCCTACGAATTGGATGCCGAAGAATGCTGTGAATCCTACAAAAAGCTATTCATTACCTTAACTGTGTTGGTCCATTGACTTTTTTCTGTTAATCGCCTCGGCTGCTCCTCTAGTTAAACCTTCATCCTCATTCATAAAAAAAGACAAACACATTCCTACCACAAACATCAACGTTAACTCTATTTACATCAATATTCACAATACATTAAAATTTCAAATTAAAAATTCAGCATAAATTTCAGTTTTAAAAAGAATTTCAAGATTAATTTTATTATCATTTAATGTGCATCCAGAATTAAAGTCCTTGTAGGATGCCTACTAATTAATATAACAATATATGCAGACCTGAGTCTGAGTACAAAGGGAGCATCTACCACCCCTTTACGTTAATTAACCAGGTTCGTCTAATTGAGCTCAAAGACATACCCAAATTTTCATCATAATCCAGAACATCAATACTAAATACCCCTTTCTACTTAAACAAGCGAATTTCACGTTAAAATTAAAATTTTATGGTTAGTACAATTTCACTAATGTCCATTTAAAGTAAATCAATTATAAAGTTATTCAACACACACAAAAATATCAAAGTTCAAACAAAAAAGAATAATTTACCTGAAGTTCACTGCACTCGTAGCTTCAATGTACATCGTCCCTTTTGTTAATCACACCATTCCAACTGGATTATATTTACGGCTTCTGATTCTCAACGCTTTTAAAATTTTCTCCATCACCATTCATCTAAAGTTGTTTCTGGGCTTTTCCGGAACTCATCTGTGTATATCTGACCCTTGTTTTGTGGATCCAGACACATTCATGAACCATTTAATTATTAACACCCCCGAAAAATAGCAAAGAAATTCATACTTCTTTCACCAATATACGCCAAAACTGCCTACTTTTGTGTATACATTTGTCGTTGTAAATTTTACTAATTGGCACAGTGATACTAAATTTTATTACCTTGTATCTAAGTGCACTAAAGTATATTCATGTTAGCACGTAAAGAACAAACTATTTTGAATCACCAAAATATACGAGCAAACTTTAAATTATTTTATCAAACTAAAATGCACTGTTTAACGTATTGAATCAAGTCGCGGATGTAAGAGAGCTTGTTTATATTCACCTGGGTATATATAGAAGTTAGCCTGTCTGTCGGTCGAGTCCTCAAAATGGACAATTCTAAAGAATTTCGCATGCTATGTTCCCATTCCGTAGCTCTCGCGTCGGTTTTTACGAATTTTGTACTCGCCCCAGTTAAATCTCAGAAATTTCAACACGGCACGCAATGTCTGGAAATAACTAATTGACTTTTATACAGAAATCGTTGTTTCTACCTTTGATATTTGCATCCTATTTTCAACCAATTGTGACCCTCGTGACGTTGCTTAAATCACGCCTTTTACTATATGTGTCTCGGTCTTGTGCATATTATCTGTCTCTATCTAACCTGTTCTTATTGATGCAAATTGATATTCTTTATTATCGATTATATTAGTCCATGTGGAGTGTGAAATAACCCACCTTTAGCATTTCTCGTAACTATCAAGCTACGGTTTCTCCAAGATTCTTTGAAACCATTTGTTATCTACAAACTTTTCACCGTACATGACATTTAAACTACGCAGGTGTTCAAACATAATATTAATTCTCAGAGCTTTATTTTCTGGCATTATAATCTTGGATTTTCACAGACTTTTATGCTTATTATTAATAATGGTTTAATTAACTCCAACTAAAATTGACTTCTATCCTTTCGTTTTTAGCGAATACAAATTAAATGTTAATTATTATGTGTACACTTTGTTTAATACCGGTTACTTAAAATAGGGTTAATTAATATAAATTTTGCACGTAATTTCCATTTGTTTCTTTCTTAGGAATAATTAAATTACACGTAGAGCTTTTTAATACTGTTTCTTTTGATATAAAGCGTCTTGTACATGATTTAAATCTCTTATTTTTACTGAAACTAATAAATTTTTATGCTTCACGGTTTTAATAACGCGTATTATCTAATAATATTCATTATACACGGTGATTAAAATTATTTGATGTGATTATTTAATTTTCTACCCTGGTCTAAATATGAGTAATATATATATATATATATATATATATATATAAGTAGATGGGCCTATCTTGAAACCCTAAATTGAAGTTTACCCTAGTCTATGGTGAGCTCAGTATAAACCCTGTTACTCTAAATGCATAAATAAATCGCATCTTTGCTTTCAACAACTCTAAAGACCCATTTACTCTTTACAGCAAAATTTTACATCATTTATTTACACTTTTAAATAATAACAAAGTGTCCTTTTCATATAACTTTCAAATCAGATTTTATGTTCAGAAAATATACACCCAATATGTCAAATCACTACAGCACAAAATGTTCAAGCAATAACAAAAGAAACTAATTTCGTTACCTAAAGTAAGCTTTTTGCACCGGGATGCGCGGTTTCACTCTATTTAATTTATTATTTTATTCCTTTGTTTATTTCATCGTTTTAATTTAATGAGGGTTTTGATTTATATGTTCTTATTTATTTATTTGCCCGGATTAAGTTTTAAGTTTTTATTTATTGCCGATTTCCGCGCGTATAAGGTTAGATAGTGGTTATAGTGATTGTATTAGTGGTGCGGGGGTTGTCGTGCATATGGACTTTTATAAATATTACGATAATTTTTTTTTGTTTTTTTTAAGTTTTTTATTTATTTTGTTTTATTATTTTCTTTTATTAATTTTTTTCCTGTTTTTTTTTAATTATTTAAATACCTGTTTTGGTTACCAAACTCATATCATTTAACGCCAGATCAAAATCTAAAATTTCCAATCCCCCCCCCTCCGATTTACGCGCGGTTATCGCCGTCTAATCTCGCGACCCTTCCCGCAAATTCTTTAAAGGCTGTCCAGAACGCCTTCTGGTTAGCCATTTCCCCAACTTCCTCTAGGCTCTTTGGCCATGTTAGACTTAGGATAGCTAATTTGCTATCAGCTAATCCTCGATTTGCCGCCTCAAGCGGGCAGTCGAAGAGCACGTGCTCTGCGCTTTCAGCGCCCTCACCGCATTCGCAGCGGTCGTTGTCGGTTAAACCGAATTTTTGTAAATATGCTTTTAGGGCGCCGTAACCTGTTAACAGTTGCACCATTTTATGATCGAGTTCTAACTCGATATTACCTCTAGCTTTTATGCTCGGTATGAATTTGTGGGTCAATCTGCCCGTGGCAGCGTTATTCCACCTCTCTTCCCATTGTCTGATTGACTTTTCGCGCAGCTTTCTTTTAATTAGAGACCTCGGTATCGATGAATGTGATATCCGAAAGTCGCCCGTCGCGGCCTCTTTAGCTAATTCATCAGCCCTATCGTTCCCTACGTTACCATCGTGCATCATTGAACTACAGCATTGAAGAGGTCTACATTATTTAAGACTTAAAAGATATGATCTTGATATTTTGTAAATGTACTTAATTAAAACTTATGGCATGAGCAATGGCAAGATTTGTTTGGCTACTTTCTCCAAAACATTGCTTTCACGCCATGCCCGCAAGTAAAAGATAGTTAAAAACAGCGAAAAATACCTAATACTTTTAAATACATAAACAATGACTGCTAAATGTTTACTTTCCTTGTACTTCGTACACTGAACTCTTGTAATGACATTTATTTTATGGAAAACGTTTTAATTATCAGTCTAACTGTTAAATTTTGATGATTGTCTCCCATTGATAAAAATTCTTACAGATGTATAACGGTAGTACAACATTACACATTGTTTGTCCTTATTCGCAAAGATTAGATCTTTAATGCCGTTCTAAACGCAAAATGCTATAGTTCTTGCAAAAATTATAGATAAGTCATGGTTGTCTACTAACATTAGTTGAAAATAAACTCACAAAATCACAAGCGTTATACCAATGCATAAAACTTGTGGTTTTTCATACTTCCCATAATAACAATAGGTTATTTTTAAGCATTTTCAAAAGTTAATGACAACATTCTTGGTCATTATAAGTTCATTGGTCACGAAAAAGACTTGAAGTGAAACTATTTTTCGTTTAAAAACGAAACTGTTTATTTTGAAAAATAAAAATCCCATGGAACTATAGGAACAAATGGGAATTACCTATAAGGACATTGAAAAATAATAATCTTTTCATGATTTTCCCATCAAATGGTAAGCTATTAAATTTTCCAGCTCCATAACTATTCCCAAATGGTTCTAAAAGGTTTGATTGATTACAGGTTTAAAACAAAAAATTTTTATACGTTACTGCATCAGAAATAATTGCTTGATTAAAAGTGCAATAGCGGATATTATAAAAAATAGACTAAGCAGAAAACAAACACCAAGCTCCAGATCAGATGCAAACTGGGCTATTACATGTAGGAACTAGAAGAAAAAGTAATGGGAAGAATACCAAATTGGGTGCGATATACAAACTACAGGTTTATAGCAAAAATATCAAATCACGGAACACCTTAGAACCATGCAAGAAGCAATAATAAAACGCACAGAAAAAATTCGTAAAGTACTTTCTTCTAACTGATTACCAACGTCAAAGAAAGCGTTCAACAAATATTGTCTCCACCCCACTATAAGATCTGATAGCTGCCTTTCGCTACGTAGCTGAATGATCTAAGCGGAGATTAATCGCGTATCGCCTTCGAGAGGGTGGGCAGTAGAGGGTGAGAAGGGACGGTGTTTGACGAGAAATTAAGTGGAGGTTAATCGCGTATCGCCTTTGACAGGGTGGGCAGTACAGGGTGAGAAGGTACCGTGTTTGACGAGGAATTGAGTTTTATATTCGGTAAGGCTAAGTTTCAAGGCGAGAAATGCGACAGTTTTCGGTTTTGCAGTGTAAAATCACGATTTTCCTAGAAGGAGAAAACACGCCGCGAGAGAGAACCAACGAGGTGTCCTATTCTACGGATGAGAAAAAGAAGGAAGACCGATGTGGTTTCCGGAATTCGCCACGAAGCTCTATATAATATCTAATATCCACGAGAGGACTCGATTATCGACATAAAACTTAAATTCGACGCCGTTTCCACGTAGCAAATACATTTTTCCAAAATTTTGCGAGAAAAGTTGTTCGAAGTTATTCAAGCTCTGTTAAAATTATGTCGCAAACGCCGTTGAACGCGCCCGATGAGTTACTACCAAACATGAGACAAAACAATTCATTTCTAAGTTGAAAAACATGCCTATAGAATGCCCAATATGAATTGTAGATTTTCAATAAATCAATTTAAAATTTAATTTCGTACCGATTTCGAATATAAAAGCTTTATTTTTAAAGAGAAAAACGTTAAATTATGTGCACGGACGCGATCGAATTTGCCCGAATAGTTACAGCAGGTCGTGAATTTCTAAGTAGGTCACAGCATTTTCGCGTGGCGGTATTTCGACATTTTGACAAGCGTTCGACACAATAGCTTTGTGCCAATGTCATCGGATAACATGCATGGAGTCCCGGGTTCGATGCAGAGGTCGTTCAATTTATTTCTTAACTTTAAAAAAAAACACCCGACGCCATCTTGCATCAAAAACTAGAATCACCTCTCGGAAGAAATACGAAGATACAGGACGGCTATATATTTTACAGTGTTGGATAATGGAACGTAGATTTTTTACCTTACAAGTGTGTGTAGAACTCCTTCCAATTTAAATGAATCATTAAACAAAAAACGTTTACTTGCATTAATATAATGAATGACATGGATAATGTTAGTGTGATTTTGTCGCTACTTATTTGATAAATAAACGAGCTTTAAATAATTAGTCGATCGAAAAGTCGTAAAGGCATGGACAAACCAACACTTAAAGAAAGTTGCCTCAAGCGTGACAACACTCACACACGGGACCTACATTTTAGCTCTCATCCGAACGAAGGCGTATTTTTGTAAAAAATGCTCGCGTAACATTTTTCAAGCGGACCGTGTCGGGATTGGAACCTGGGACCTTGGGCATCGTAAAGGAGTCCGCGGGAATTGTTGTCTGAGGTGAAAAGTTTTCAAGGGCAAAATGGGTTCAGTAACAAAAGAGCTTCCCGGACGAAAGAGCTATCGGGTTGAAAGAGATCTACGGGCAAAAAGAAATTAGCTCCGTAAAGGCATGGACAAGCCAATACTTAAAGAAAGTTATCTGGAGCGTAAAGCCCAAGAACCCAAAGCAAGACTGGGCGTAAAGGAGTCCGCGAAAACATGGTTTTTGAGGTGAAAAGTTTTCAACGGCGAAAGGGGTTCAGAGACGAAAGAGCTTTCGGGGTGAAAAAGCTCCACAGGCGAAAAAAAATTAGCCCAATAGGAAATAAAAACCAATTCTACTCATGTTTTTTAAAATTTGCTAATTATATTACAATATGCATTTATTTAACAATGTCCAAATTTCAAACCCACTTGCGAAAAATGCTTGTGTCATTTGCACTCGTATCAAATGCTTCTTAATATTTAAATTTTGTATATAGCTTCAGTATTACTTTAAATATAACCTAAGTGCCTTTTTTAAACGGTTATCAGACTTCCTATTGGACGTTATGCGGTTGGATGTTAACAGTTAATGAGAAAGGACTATTTGGCATACGTTTGGTGTCGTTGCCTTTACAAGTACGTCAACTTGTAACGCTTGCAGAACCAACATTTCCTTCTTCTTGCTTATTACTATCTTCGTATCTTTGTCTGGGACCTCTTCTGTTGGAGGTGAAAATTGAATAGCTACGGAAACCCATCTCTGTGAGATGGTGTTAAGACGTCCGTTTAAAGTAAGTAGACATTCATTTTATGTAAAATATATTCATTTTTATATGGAACAATTTAGGTTTTAAATACCTCAAATCTCAATATGTCACAAGCATTTGTAACTAACACTGTATGTTTATTACGTCAAATGTTAATAATAAATTAACTAACAAATGCACGTCGGACTGTATATAATTATTTATTTAGTTTAAGAGCACAAGATTACAAATATAGAGATTGTTGTAGACACGAGTGCGTCTACACTTTAGAGAAGCTAACGAACAAGTGCGTCGTGGTTAAATGCACCCTCTTCACATATTAAAGGCGGGCGTGGTACAGTCTTATACAAAAGTAACGTATACACACAACTACAAATTAAATATAAAGTATTGAACATAAAGTGGGACCCAAAAAAGGTGAGCCAAAAAAAAAATTATTTTTTTTTTAAATCAATATAGCCTTAAGCTAACAAACTAACATACGTAGAATGAACAAAGAGCACAAAACTTTAATGCACTATTGCGCACAACAATAAAATGTTAAACAAGCACATTCAATATACGCACTCCGGCAATGGGCAGAGCTTTGCGAATGAGCGACGAACAAGCCCATTTGAGGTCTTTACTGTAGCAACGCGGTTTACTAGATCCTTTCCGGTGTGAACGTCTATTACACGTCCGAGACGCCAAGAAGCAACTGCAGTATTATCGTCCTTGATAATCACTAATTGACCAGATCTGAGCATGTCACGTTTATGCTGCCATTTGGTGCGAAGCTGTAGTTCAGCAACATATTGTAGTTTCCATCTTTTCCAAAATAACTGTTGCAGTTGTTGTATCCGAGCAAAATTCTTTAGTTGATTTGGAGCAGTGTCAGTAACATCTGGATGTGGTATCGTGCTCATATGCCGCCCGATTAGGAAATGAGCTGGGGTTAAGGGGTTTAGGTCTTCAGGATCAGAGGATAGTGGACAAAGTGGTCTGGAGTTAAGAACGGATTCGATTTGCACTAAAAGAGTATACAGCTCTTCAAATGTAAGTAGAGAATTCCCAATGGAGCGCTTTAAATGATGTTTCATACTCTTAACACCGGCCTCCCAAAGGCCCCAAAGTGAGGTGATTGAGGAGGTATGAAATGCCACTCAATACCTTTCTCTGAAGTAGTATTAACTAACGCGTCTTTATTCATCTTAACAAAGTTATGTAATTCCTTTAAACTAGAGTTCGCACCGACAAAATTGGTGCCGTTGTCCGAGTATATTCTGGAGGGTTTGCCGCGACGACCAATAAATCTTCTCAAACACATTATGAAAGCTTGCGCGGATAAGTCACTAACAAGCTCAAGGTGTACAGCTTTTGTAGCAACGCAGACATAAATACATATGTAGCACTTAGTAGTTGTACCGCGACGGCCACTTTTATATTTAATTAGCATGGGCCCAGCATAATCGGTACCGACAACGGCAAAAGGCAAGTTTGGTGAAATTCTATCACGTGGTAAATTGCCCATTATCGGATCGATTGTTTTTGGTGCGCAACGGAAGCATTTAACGCAATTACGCACGACTTGTCGAACCAAGTTTCTGCCATGAGTGAGCCAGAAACGTTCTCTTATGTATGAGAGGAGTAACTGGGGACCACAGTGCAAAAGCCGAACATGTTCACATGCGGCTAACAATTTGGAAAGAGAGTGGCGACCGTCTAAAATAATAGGGTGCTTTTTATCAAATTCAAACTCGGAATTTTGAATACGCCCTCCTACTCGTAACAGACCTTGGTTATCAATAACAGGAGACAAAGCTATTAATTTGCTACGCAGGGGTATACATTTTTGAGCACTTAACAATTTTATTTCTTCTCTAAAGGAATCTAACTGAGCAATTCTAACCAAACGCATAAGTGCGGAATCGACTTCCTTTGCAGATAGTGGGCCAAATGTCCTCAAATCAAAGTTCACGGAACAATTGTTAACAAAACGCAAGCAATATGCAATTGTTCTTACAAGCTTATTATAATTAGAATAATTTTCTATAGGAAAATGTTCATTCGAGCTTATTACTAAAGAGGTGACTTCCCCTTTCATTTCAGGAAGCCTTGTTTCTGAGATGATTAAATTATTAAATTCAATGTCGTGTTTGTAGAGAAAGTTGGGACCGTTCCACCAAATATCGCATACTTTTAATTGCGAGGGCATGAGTCCGCGTGACAATGGATCAGCAGCATTGTTGTGAGTAGGCACATGCGACCAAATGGCATTGCGAGAAAGATGTTGAATTTCAGCGACTCTGTGAGCCACAAAGGTTTTTAATAGATGAGGTGCTGTTTTTAACCATCCAAGGACAATTGTGGAATCTGTCCATAAATAACAACGATCTATCTTGCTCTTTAGCGCATTTACTGAAGTATACGCCAATTTTGAGAGGAGAACGGCTCCACATAACTCCAATTTAGGAATGGTTAGGGTTTTGAGAGGAGCTACTCTGCTTTTTGAACACAGTAGGTGACAAGATATCACGCCATCGATATCGATTGACCTTATATAGATACAGGCGCCGTAGGCCTGGGTGCTGGCATCACAAAATCCATGCAGTTCGATAGCCGTCGGGTTTAGACAAATTGCATGCCGAAAAATTTCTAATTCATGTAATTCAGGCAGCTCAGTCCTAAATTGAATCCATTTTTGATGCAAATCTAGAGATATCGATTCATCCCATCCGGTCTTGTTTAACCACAACTGTTGAAGTAGTACTTTTGGTATTAGAATACAGGGACCTAACAGGCCGAGAGGGTCAAATATCTGGGAGATTTCTGAGAGTATACTTCGTTTCGTTATCCGTTCATTTGTAGAAGGGGATATGAGAAAAGCCAAATTGTCATTTTCAAAATTCCAATATAGGCCCAAGGTTTTTGTATGGTTATGAGATCCAATTTCTAAGAAGTCCGGGTGTATATCAGTCGGATTAACATCCTTCAATACACGAGGGTCATTAGATATCCACTTTTTTAACGGAAAACAACCTGATAAAAGAATTTTTGGTAAGTGCTCACATATTTTTGAGCTTCTTCAAGGAATCCGCACCCGTGAGAATATCATCTACATAGAAATCCTCCATTATGATTTTGGAGATTTTTGGGTGCGTATTTGCACATTCAATTCCTAGCTGGTGTAGACAGCGAATTGCAAGAGAAGAGGCTGCAGCAGTGCCATAAGTTACAGTCCTCAGATTATAACTATGAATTTCCTTAGTTGCTTCATTTCGCCATAATATTTGTTGCAGAGGTAATTGCGAGGGGTTAATAAGTACTTGTCTATACATCTTTTGTATATCGGCAGATATGGCAAACTTATGAGATCGAAAACTGAGCAAGATTGAGAATAAATCTCGTTGAATTACAGGACCGACCATTTGTATATCATTAAACGAATAGCCAGTGGTTGAGGGAGCACTACCATTAAATACAACTCGTATTTTGGTAGTGGAGCTTTGTTCTTTGAGCACGGCATGGTGAGGAAAAAAGTATGAACCTTCCGAAACTGCATTGTCTACTTTCGCTAAAGACATATGAGAGAGTGCTAGATATTCGTGCAGAAATTGTGAATATCGTTCACGAAGAGACTGGTTTAAACTTAGTCGCTTTTCGAGAGATAGAAGACTTCTTTTTGCAAAACTATATGAATCGCCTAGTTTTAACGGAGAATCTTTTAGAGGAATTGTGACGACAAATCGACCATCGCGTTCCCTACGAGTGTTGAAAACGAAATGATTTTCACATTCAATTTCTTCTACTGACATGGGTTTTTTGGGAGAGCATTCTTCGGTTTCCCAAAATTTTGCAGTTGATCTTGAATGAGCATATAACTAGAGGAAAAATTACAAACAGCTACATTTGAAGTTGAATTAGAGAATATAGGGCCGCTAATGATCCAGCCAAAAAGAGTTTTTTGTAATTTGGGCTGTCCTTTTCCCAGAGAAATTTGTCCGACACATAACAAATCATAGAAACAGTTAGCACCTAGCAATAGATCTATATTGCCGGGAGTGTTGAAATTGGGGTCAGCCAATTTTACATTTGACGGCAACTTTATATGACTTGTGTCAATTGGAGCATTAGGGATATTGCCAGTAATTGCGGTTATTATTAAGCAAGAGGTTTTTAAGGTATACAAACTATGTTTGGCCGTTAGAGAGACATTACATTTTGAGTTTATTTGAGAGTTATAATTGGCCAAACCAGTGACGTTTATTTTAAAGTTGTCACGTTGGAGGTTTAGTCGGTTGCACAAGTCACTTGTAATGAAATTACTTTGACTTCCGCAGTCTAGAAGCAAGCGAGCATTATGGGCTTTACCCTGAGAGTCCAAGATAGACACGACGGCAGTAGAGAGAAAGACGTTCGTGTTGTTATCAACAAACGAAGAAGTTAGAGAGATTCTTTCTTCCGAAGGAATTGATTGAGAAATACCCGAAGGGCCTGGGGCGTTTACCTCTGACGAAGGAGATTTACCAATATGTAAAAGAGAGTTATGCTTGGCCATGCAAATACGACAGGAGTGTCGAGATTTACAATCTTTGCTGATATGACCACGAGCGAGACAATTCAGACACAATTTGAGAGATTTTGCATTAGAAATTCTGTCATCTGCAGTAAGAGCTTTAAATTTTTCGCAAACATATATTGAGTGTGTGCCTTTACAGTAATTACAAAGAGCCGGGTTAGCGTTAGTTACAAAGGATTTAGTGCTTTCTATGACAGGAAGGCGCACAAAAGGCGCTTTTACCGATTGCCCAGGACAATCATGAGTACTTGAGATTCTAGAGTGAAGAGAATTAGGAGACTGCCTTGGAGACTTATCAATACTAGGAGGTTTAGATTCTAGAACGGAATTTGCAGAGCTATTTTTAACGGTCTTTTGTAACAAAAGTTCGGCTTCTGTAGTCAAAGCGTAATATTTTTCTTCAAAACTATCGCGATGTGCAAGTTCAGCATCGAAATCTTCAGAGAGGGTTTCAATTAGATTTTGTATTTCATCATATGCACTCGGCATGCATATAAAATCATTTAGTCGTTTACGCAATTCAATTATTTGACCCGCAGAAGGAGGATCCATTTGTTGTACATTACTAATAAAGGTTCCAAAATTTGTTACCTTTCGTTTGAGTACTGTTCGCTTTTTACGCAATGTTTCAATTTCTGTCGCCATAATTAAGAGCAATGTTAATAAAAATACAAATATTTTTAAAACAAAGGTAGTCCTAAAGACCGGTATAAATACCAAGAGAGAGTAAGAGAGATTTGCGACAAAATTTGATAACACTTTTGAGAAGTATAATTGTACGACAAGGCACTAATTTTGCTGTAAACTAGTCAAATAACTTAGTTATAATACGTTTTCAGAGAGAGATATTTGAGCGCATCAACCTTTTATACAAAGAGCGTGAATACAATCAATATTTACTACCAAACACTTGTTACTGAAATTTAAGAGCATTGAACATCACTGAAAGCAAAAATAATTTTTCATTTCAGTTGAGGTTTGTGTACATGCATCACTTATTTGATATACTTTAAATAATGTGTTGTAATATTTCTCATTAGATCATTCATACAAAATAACCAACTTTTAGCACAAATACGTTTTTTATAGGAAAGTGAATAAAATAAATGGAATGGACTTACAGCTTTGTGATAAGTGTACCGTTGTATGGCATCAAGAAACCCTTAGGTAGAAACCAGTTTGTTACTGCAAACATCTAATATTTCATCCCCTTTACTTTTGCCTTGCTATGTTGAAGAATGCGAACTCGAGCTTGAGATATGCTGAAGCGTGATCTACAATTATAGTTAATCGAAGTGATTGCTAATTCAATAATCCGGCTCGAAGGACCAATGTTTATTACGTCAAATGTTAATAATAAATTAACTAACAAATGCACGTCGGACTGTATATAATTATTTATTTAGTTTAAGAGCACAAGATTACAAATATAGAGATTGTTGTAGACACGAGTGCGTCTACACTTTAGAGAAGCTAACGAACAAGTGCGTCGTGGTTAAATGCACCCTCTTCACATATTAAAGGCGGGCGTGGTACAGTCTTATACAAAAGTAACGTATACACACAACTACAAATTAAATATAAAGTATTGAACACTGTACTTGTTACCGCGTTCATAAACATTCTGCTTAGTGAATTCTTGTTTCCAAATTCAAATTAAGTTGAAATCGTTTAAATTTACGTTTTAGTTTGAAATAATTTACAAAATTGTGATGATTTTGTTTTGCACTTGCATTACTGGCAAGACAGTGCTCACTCAGTGGTGCAAATAGTTCGCACAAGGTAGCATATTGAGTAGTGTCAAACTGCATTTTCTTCACATTTTTTTTTAAATTGAGAAACAAAAATAGTATCAATAGGAAGTTAAAATAAAGCTGAAATTTTAAAACTCATATCTCAAATGCTTACTAGGTTTTTATTAAAACGGCCTTATACCTGTCTAGCAATAAGAAAGGATGATTCACAGGTAGTGTAATACAAGCGTAATACAATCATATCTGTCTAGCAGTGCTATTTTACTGAATTATCACCAATTGACAGCGGTTCACTTTAGAACCAGCTAGGCATGCGGAATAATATCCAGAAAATTGATAAAGCAGAGAATATCCGCAGAATCCTCCAAATTAACATGAAATGAAATTAAGCATAGTACTATCACAAAGCATCTATATAGTCTAAAATATGTTCTTTCATACAAAGGAATATAGAACATTTACAGCATAATTTTTTTCAAGCATAAAATTATTCCTAACAAGTACTTAATTATCAAAAATTTTCCTCACCTAAAGTTGCTTACAATATACAGAATTCACATCTCTTCTATTATGGATAGTTTACCTGACTTTGATTCCCACGCTTGTAAGGCTTTTTTGGCCAAAAAAATCCTTGACAAGTGGTCTATAAAGAAAGGTCAGAGTGTTTCAAACTCTGATCCCAAACTTTCTTGGTAAAAATTCTTACAAAAATAAAATAATTAGGTCTTATTCTAACTTAAATTTAAATTACAAATATTGAAATATCAGTTACAAACAATATTTTAAAGGTAATGCTTTTAAAAATCCACGAAACGCTTCTTCACTTCGTAACTAGCAGTATTAAATATATTCCACTTCCATTCTTTAATTGACATCAAATCCTAGTTTACAAAATCGTGCATAAGATCTCTATTTAGAAACCAACGTGTATCATGAGTTTAATTTATTAGGTTAATTTTTAAATAGCTTTTTATCTCGAATAAGTTTCCATGTTCTCTACATTTAATAACTTCTATATTTATACGCAGGTTACGTTTAACTTTATCATCAACGTTACATTTTAAGAACGACTTCTTTATTCACGGTTACATTGTAATCATTAACTTACGATATGCATATTGCATACTCTAAAATAATCTCCTCTTTTAATAACATTTTCGCAATCGAATTTATGAAATGAATCTTTTTAATCAAAGTTCCGGTTTATATACAATAATTATCTCTTTTTTAGAATGTACAAGTATTTACGGGATATTCTACACCGTAATGATGTAAGGTTCTGAGGAAAATTTATTAGCGTCGACTCGCATGATTGATTTATAATAGTGACGCGCGCTGCTTCATCCTTCTCTAACTTTCAAGGTTATTGTGTCGCATCGTATCTTTCCTACAGTGATTGCAAAAGCCAATAAATAATTCTTATCAATTTTATCGGTTTTCAACGCTCCTGATGTTTATTAGAATAAATATTTATTCATTCATTAGGTATTTACGTTGTTTTAAGTACGAATGACGCATTTTCTATATTCCTTTTGAAAATTCGAAAACATGTTTTATTTAGAATGTTTTTATGCTATTCAAAGGGTAATTAATTTAAGCTTTGATTGCTATATCAACGGGTTTTGCACATGCAGATAGACCCGCAACTTCATAATTGTAATAAAAGATTGTTTTTCACGGCAAAATGTGTTTTAATACAAATTTAAATTAAAGTGTTATTTTTGTAACAAGATTGATATGGTTTCTACGCTAAATTATGCAACGGGAAATGTAGTTTGTGTAGGATAATTAATAGGTGAAAATAAATGGCTTTGTATTCATGCTTGAAATAGATGGATTTGCATTCGCATGAAATGTGTTTTAAGGTATCTGGGCTTCTACGGCTGTATTAGTGATATAAACTTGGAGGTTTTAAATACACAAAATTATTTATTTTTATGCACGGAAAGGTAATTTTTATTACAAACGAATGGCTTTGTATTTATTTTAGAATGATTATTTAAAAACACGGAATTGTGTTTTTTTGCTACTGCATCTAGTCTTTGTCTCTGCCAGATACGACTTCATACCAAAAAACTGCAAAAGGCTTATGTCGAGACTTACAGCCGGTAGAACAAAGCTTTCATTATATATTGTAGATCTTTTAATAAATAGAACTTTTTTAAAAGTATCCACCTGTGGCAACATAATCACCTTTTGTAGGTGTGCGGAGAAATAGTAAATTTCGTTTGGGCTTGCCCCCGTGGGTTAATTTCATTTAGATTTGCTCTTGGTAGAGTGCTTTGGCTTGTTTGACACGATTTATATGGTTTTCCCATAAACAACTCATCTCATAATTGTCCTATAAACTTTCATTATTGCGACCGTTCATTTTGACTTATTCGCATTTTTCACATTCTTCGTGACCCAGACAGGCAAATGATGTGTTTTTGTATTAACTCTCACTCGGTCATCAGGTTTTCCCTTTTGAAACTGGTTTGGACGCGTACCTCCAATAATTTCTATTCTGAGCTAGTCTACGCATTTTCCTGAAATTCTTACAGCATACATCTTTAACTACCTGTGAACAATAGTCCAACTACCTGTCTTTTTTCCTATTTCTGTTTCTAATATATCCCGCACTATTCCCTCATACCTTAGTATGTGGCCTATCATTCTATCACACCTATTTTTTACTGATTTTGACATATTTCTTTCTTCCCCTACCATTTCTAGTACCTCTTTGTTCTTAACTTTGAATGTCCATGATATCTTCACCATACTTCTGTAGCACCACATTTCAAAGGCCATGTTTGTTGTCTTTGAACACAGTATGTAGCTACCTTTCCTTATTATATGTAGCAAGACCTTGTGCTAATCTTTGTTTTATATCTTTTGCGCTCTTTCTATCTCGCGTTATTAGGCTTCCTAGGTAGCAAAAATCGTAAACCTCTCGTAAGTTTTCGTTTCCTATTTGGTATTCTGTTTTTGATTTATTTTTCCGTCCTTTACATACTAGTACTTTACTTTTATTTTTGTTAATTTTCATGCAGTATCTCAGTGTTAGAGCTGCTTCCATTTCATTAAGAGTAGCTCCTAATTCTTCCTTGCTAGATGCTACAACCGCTAAATCTTCTGTAAATATAAGCATATCAATCTTTTGTTCCAACATAATAATTGCAAATGTCTTCTTGCATTTTACAGTATTCATTGCCTCTTCGATGTACAAGTTAAAAATTAATGGGAATAGGACACATCCCTGTCTCACACTTTTCTTAATATTTACTTCTCTACGTTACTGCTATAATTCTATTACCGCCGTTTGCTCTTTATATAAGCTATGTATAATCCGCCAATCCCTAAATCTCATTCCAATCTCTTTGAGTATTTTGAAGATTTTTTTCCATTTTACAATTTCGAATGCTTTTTTCAGATCTACAGACCCTATTTACACGCATTGCCCTTTTCCTATTGTTTTCTCCATTATAACCCTCAGAACTAAAATAGCATCCTGCGTTCCCCTATTTCGCCTAAACCCAAATTGATCTTGTCTTAGTATTTCTTCAGCTTGTTTTTACATTCGTTTTTGTAAAATACCAGATAGTATTTTTGACATGTCCTGTCAAACTTATTGTTTGAAAATTTTCACATCTGTCCGCGCCTCTCTTTTTTGGTATAGTGACTGAAGTCTAATTAGTTTGTGTGCTTCATCTGCTTTTCCTCTTTTCATCTTAGTTCGTACCTCTTTGCACTTTTCATCAATCCATTGTTCTGTAACTTTTCTGCATTTCTGAATAATTTTCCATTTTACGGCTTTGTATCTCTGTTTTCTTATTTCGTCTGATCTATTTCTGTATTCTCGTCTTTCTTCTATTAAATTCAGGATATCCTTTGTTATCCACGGTTTCTTGTTTTCTTTTTGTGTATACCCCAGAATATTCTTTTCCGCCATGTCTAAGCTGGATTTAAAGTTCTTCCATTCTGTTTCTACTTCTTTAGTCTCAAGAATTTTCCCGATATCTTTCAGTAATGCATTTGACTTTTTTCAAATCTTTTGTGGATATATTTATCTTATAATTTCTCAAAGTCAATGTTTCTTTTTCCGTTCCATTTTTTCAAATTTTTAAATTGAAGAGCGGCTTTCATAATTACGATGTTGTGTTTCAGTGTCTATATCTGCTTCTGGGTAGCTTCTACAGTCCTGTATTTGATCCCTAAACCATTGTTAAAAAGAATGTAGATTATTTGGTATATTCCTATATCCCCTGGCATCTTCCACGTGTATCGTTGAAATAATGTGTTTGTGATTGTTAAATTGTTTTTGTAACAAAATTCTACCAAACTATTTCCCTTGTCGTTTCTTGTGTCTAAACCAAATAAATCTGCTACCGCTCCTTCCCTACCCTCACCTACCACTGCATTAAAATTTCCTGTAATTATTAAGTTTCATGTCCTTTTACGTATCATGGTATGTCTTCGATATCTTTGTAGATCGCTTCTACCTCTTCCTGACTGTGACTACAGGTGGGCTTGTATACTTGTATTATTACTGTATTTACCGGTTTAGATCGCAATCTAACCATGGGTACTCTTTCATTTTTTTTGTAAGTAATTTTCTACACAATGCCTTATCTTTTTTCGCATAACTATCCCCACACCCGAATTTAATTCCTCTGGTCCTGTATGAATTATCCTAAAGTCTCCATACCAAAAATTCCTCGTCTCTGGCCACCGAACTTAGCTGATCGCTACTATGTCTAGTGCTAACCTATCCATTTCAATTTTTAAGTTCTCTAGCTTACCTACTTGCTTCATACATCTGACGTTCTACGCTCCGACTCGCAGAAAGTTCCCGATTCTTTTTGTAAATTTTCCGATCACATTCTCCAAAGTAATTTCCTCCCGGAGATCCAAGTGTGGAACTATTTTACCTGCGGAATCTTTACCCCAGAGGATGCTCTTATTGTAAACTTTCCGATCGCATCCTCCGGAGTAGTTCCCTACCGGAGATCCGAATGGAGGACTATTTTAACACCGGAATTCTTTACCCCAAAAATGCCGTCATGTTTATTACATTTTAAGTACACTGTGTACTTGGGAGGTATTGCGGTGGTTTCCCGTTGCCTTCCACATCGCGGTAGTGTGTTTTAGACTTCCATACCGACCCCTATGGTCTCTGCCTATTTAAGTACCGAAAGAGCCGCTGCCCGCTTTCGGGAACCTGTCTTAGTCTGGTTCCTTACTGAAGACCCTACTACTTTGGTTAAACCTGCAGTTTGACTCTTTAGCTCATTATAACACGCTAGCCATTCTACCCGTTCTAGTAATCTGGAACTTCGTCAAGGTGCAGGTCCGTTCGGAACGAATTAGTTAGTAATATGAAATAATAATTTAGACTTTTTCTGCAATGCCTAAAAGATTTCAAATCAAGCTAGTAATTAAAAGATGGAAAATATAAGGTCCCGGACAGGATTTGAATGTCTAACCTTTTGTTTTGATCCCCAACGCTCTGAATAAGCGATTTCAATTGAAGGGGTTGACAATAACGCCAAACGTAATTGGAAGTTAGGTCGATGCATGATACCGTACTGAATTTGACAACTTTCCAATTAAAATCATCGATTCAAGTGGTTCAATACAGCGTCGGCGATCAAATCCGAAAATACAGGTTCGAATCCTATTTGAGACCATATATTTTACATCTTTCAACGTTGTGATATGATCAGTTAGGCTTTGCGTAAACAGTCTTAAGTTATTATTTCAGCTTACTAATTAATATATACATGAGTAAAAACAGAATCTTTCCTTTCAAGCATTGGGGAATATTTTTTTTAGGAAAAACTCATAATTAAATTTTTTAGAAAATGAGTACTTCTGTTGAGACAACATTTAAACTAACTTCTCATAAAAGTTGGAGTAAAAGAATGACATCATTATTTGCAAACATTACGGTCAAAAGGCACATTGAAAAGTTTTGCACTGGAGGAACCCCTGTGAAGTTGAGACGACATTCTATAAATTTAAAAAAAACAATGATAGTTCTAGTAGCACTTTACATAGTTCCAGAGTTCCTAAAGGAAAATAAAAAAGTTTCGCATTTTTAATAGCAAAAAATAGCAAAAGAAAAATTGACGTTCTAAGTTCGCGAATCTAGCACGACACTTACTCCTCTAACCTATAAGAAACCAATAAATATCACAACTTTTAGCAAGAGTTTCCGTTATTTCTAATCGAGTTCCATCTCTATGTAATTAAAATAAAAAATTGCAATAATTAGGTTATTTGCATAAACAACATATATTGTACACAGCACGACACTCCTCGAAAAGTGTCGTGCTGATCATTTCCAGTGCATTTTTCGATATATATCGATGGTTCTACATGAGTTCTAACAACTGCGATCACTTTTAGCCTGAGTTCCAGTGACTAACCATTTCTAAATAACTTTTTAATTTTGGTCTAGCACGACACTCGGAAAAAAGTGTCGTGATGATCATTTCTAGCACATTCCTTGATATATCGACCATTCTCTATAAGTTCTAACAACTACGATTACTTTTGACTGTGTTCCAGTGGCTAAACATTTTAAATAAATTTTTAATTTTCGGTCTAGCAAGGTACTTGGAAAAAAAGTATCGTGTTGATCATTTCTAGAGCATTTTTCGATATATATCGACAGTTCTACACGAGTTCTAACAACTACGATCACTTTTAGCCAGAGTTCCAGTGGCTAAATTTTTTTAAATAATTTTTTAATTTTCGGTCTAGCAAGATACTTGAAAAAAGTGTGGTGCTGATAATTTCTAGCGCATTTTTTGATATATATCGACAATTCTACATGAGCTTTAACAACTACAATCACTTTTAGCCTAGGTTCCAGTGACTAATAATTTTTAAATAATTTTTTAATTTTTGATCTTGCACGACACTCGGAAAAAAAGTGTCGTACTGATAATTTCTAGCGCATTTTGCGATATATATCTACAGTTCTACATGATTTCTAACAACTACGATCACTTTTAGCCTACGTTCCAGTGGCTAACCATTTTTAAATAATTGTTTAATTTTTGGTTTAGCTCGACACTCGGAAAAAAGTGTGGTGCTGATCATTTCTAGCACATTTTTCGATATATATCGACAGTTCTTCATGAGCTCTTACAACTACGATCATTTTTAGTCTGAGTTCCAGTGGCTAATCATTTTTAAATAATTTTTTAATTTTCGGTCTAGCATGACACTAGGAAAAAAAGTGTCGTTCTGATCATTTCTAGCGCATTTTTCGATATATATCAACAGTTCTACATGAGTTCTAACAACTACAATCACTTTTAGCCTGAGTTCCAGTGGCTAAATATTTTTAAATAATTTTTTAATTTTCTGTCTAACCAGATACTTGGAAAAAAAGTGTCGTGCTGATCATTTCTAGCACATTCTTTGATATATCGACAGTTCTCTATGAGTTCTAACAACTACGATCACTTTTGAACTGAGTTCCAGTGGCTAAACATTTTAAATAAATTTTTAATTTTGGTCTAGCAAGGTACTTGGAAAAAAGTATCGTGTTGATTATTTCTAGCGCATTTTACGATATATATCGACAGTTCTACATGAGTTCTAACAACTACGATCACTTTTAGCCAGAGTTCCAGTGGCTAGATATTTTCAAATAATTTTTTAATTTTCGGTCTAGCAAGATACTTGAAAAAAAGTGTGGTGCTGATAATTTCTATCGCATTTTTTGATATATATCGACAATTCTACATGAGCTTTAACAACTACGATCACTTTTAGTCTAGGTTCTAGTGACTAAAAATTTTTAAATAATTTTTTAATTTTTGATCTTGCACGACACTCGGAAAAAAAGTGTCGTACTGATAATTTCTAGCGCATTTTGCGATATATATTTACAGTTCTACATGATTTCTAACAACTACGATCACTTTTAGCCTACGTTCCAGTGGCTAACCATTTTTAAATAATTGTTTAATTTTTGGTCTAGCTCGACACTCGGAAAAAAGTGTGGTGCTGATCATTTCTAGCACATTTTTCGATATATATCGACAGTTCTTCATGAGCTCTTAGAACTACGATCATTTTTAGTCTGAGTTCCAGTGGCTAATCATTTTTAAATAATTTTTTAATTTTCGGTCTAGCATGACACTAGGAAAAAAAGTGTCGTTCTGATCATTTCTAGCGCATTTTTTGATATATATAAACAGTTCTACATGAGTTCTAACAACTACAATCACTTTTAACCTGAGTTCCATTGGCTAAATATTTTTAAATAATTTTTTAATTTTCGGTCTAACCAGATTCTTGGAAAAAAAGTGTCGTGCTGATTCATCTCTAGCACATTCTTTGATATATCGACGGTTCTCTATGAGTTCTAACAACTACGATCACTTTTGGACTGAGTTCTAGTGGCTAAACATTTTTAATAAATTTTTAATTTTCGGTCTAGCAAGGTACTTGGAATAAAAGTATCGTGTTGATTATTTCTAGCGCATTTTTCGATATATATCGACAGTTCTACATGAGTTCTAATAACTACAATCACTTTTAACCTGAGATCTAGCAAACATTTTTGAATAATTTTCTAATTTTTGGTCTAGCACAACACTTAGAAGAAAGTGTCGTGCTGATCATTTCTAGCGCATTTTTCGATATATTTCGACAATTCTACATGAGTTTTAACAACTACCATCACTTTTAGCCTGAGTTCCAGTGGCTATCCATTTCGAAATAATTTTTTAATTTTCGGTTTTGCACTACACTCGGAAAAAAATGTCACGCTGATCATTTCTAGCAAATTTTTCGATATATATTGATAGTTCTACACGAGTTCTAACAACTACAACCACTTTTAGCCTGAGTTCTAGTGGCTATCTATTTTTAAATAATTTTTTAATTTTTAGTCTAGCACGACACTCGGAAAAAGTGTCGTGCTGATCATTTCTAGCGCACTCTTTGATATATATCGACAGTTCTCCATGAGTTCTTACAACTACGATCACTTTTAGTCTGAGTTCCAGTGACTAACCATTTTTAAATAATTTTTTAATATTCGGTCTAACACGACACTAGGAAGAAAAATGTCGTGCTGATCATTTCTAGCGCATTTTTCGATATATATCGACAGTTCTACATGAGTTCTAACAACTACGATAACTTTTAGTCTGAGTTCCAGTGGCTAACAATTTTTAAATAATTTTTTAATTTTCGAACTATGTAGAACTGTTGACATGTATCGAAAATGAGCTAGAAATGATCAGACTGACACTTTTTCGAGTGTCGTGCTAACAAAATTAAAATTATTTAAAATGGTTAGCCACTGAACGAAAGTGATCGTGCTGTTGGAACTCATGTAGTACTGTCGATATATATCGAAAATGCGCTGAAATGATCAGCACGACACTTTTCTTGGTGCCATGCTAGACCAAAATTAAAATTATTTAGAAATGGTTAGCCGCTGGAACTCAGGCTAAAGTATAGTTTTAGAACTCATGTAGAACTGTTGATGTATATCGCAAAATGCGCTAGAAATTATCCGCACGATACTTTTCTTTCGAGTGTCGTGCTGACCAAAACTAAAAAATCATTTAAACATGGTCAGCCACTAGAACTCAGGCTAAAAGTGATCGTAGTTGTTAGAACTCATGCAGAATTGTCGATAGATATCGAAAAATGCGCTAGAAATTGTCAGCACGCCACTTTTCTTCCGAGTGTCGTGCTAGACCGAAAATTAAAAAATTATTTAAAATGGTTAGTCACTGGAATTCAGGCTAAACGTGATCCTAGTTGTTAGAACTTATGTAGAACTGTTGACATGTATCGAAAAATGAGCTAGAAATGATCAGTACGACACTTTTTTCCGAGTGTCGTGCTAGACCAAAAATTAAAAAATTATTTAAAAATGGTTAGCCACTGGAACCCCGGCTAAAAGTGATCGTAGCTGTTGGAACTCATGTAGTACTGTCGATATATATCGAAAAATGCGCTAGAAATGATCAGCACGACACTTTTTTCGAGTGCCATGCTAGACCAAAAATTAAAAATTATTTAAAAATGGTTAGCCACTGGAACTCAGGCTAAAAGTGATCGTAGTTGTTGGAACTCATGTAGTACTATCAATATATATCGAAAAATGTGCTAGAAATGATGAGCACGACACTTTTTTACTAGTGTCGTGCTAGATCAAAAATTAAAAAATTATTTAAAAATGTTTACCACTGGAAGTCAAGCTAAAAGTGGTCGTAGTTGTTAAAACTTATGTAGAACTGTAGATATATATTAAAAAATGCGCTAGAAATGATCAGCACGACACTTTTTTCCGAGTGTCGTGATAGACCTAAAATTCAAAAATTATTTAAAAATGGTTAGCCACTGGAACTCAAACTAAAAGTGATCGTAGTTGTTAAAACTTATATAGAACTGTAGATATATATCAAAAAATGCGCGAGAAATGATCAGCACGATACTTTTTTCCGAGTGTCATGCTTGACCAAAAATTAAAAAATTATTTAAAAATGTTTAGCCACTGGAACTCAGGCTAAAAGTGATCGTAATTGTTGAAACTCGTGTATTACTATCGATATGTATCGAAAAATTTGCTAGAAATGATCAGCACGACACTTTTTTTACTAGTGTCGTGCTAGATCAAAAATTAAAAAATTATTTAAAAATGTTTACCACTGGAAGTCAAGCTAAAAGTGGTCGTAGTTGTTAAAACTTATGTAGAACTGTAGATATATATCAAAAAATGCGCTAGAAATGATCAGCATGACACTTTTTTCCGAGTGTCGTGATAGACCTAAAATTCAAAAATTATTTAAAAATGGTTAGCCACTGGAACTCAAACTAAAAGTGATCGTAGTTGTTAATACTTATGTAGAACTGTAGATATATATCGAAAAATGCGCTAGAAAATGATCAGCACGACCATAAAATAAAAAATTATTTAAAAATGGTTAGTCACTGGAACTCAGGCTAAAAGTGATCGTAATTGTTGTAACTCATGTAGTACTATCGATATATATCGAAAAATTTGCTAGAAATGATCAGCACGACACTTTTTTACTAGTGGCGTGTTAGATCAAAAATTAAAAAATTATTTAAAAATGTTTACCACTGGAACTCAAGCTAAAAGTGGTCGTAGTTGTTAAAACTTATGTAGAACTGTAGATATATATCGAAAAATGCGCTAGAAGTGATCAGCGCGACACTTTTTTCCGAGTGTCGTGATAGACCTAAAATTCAAAAATTATTTAAAAATGGTTAGCCACTGGAACTCAAACTAAAAGTGATCGTAGTTGTTAAAACTTATGTAGAACTGTAGGTATATATCAAAAACTGCGCTAGAAATGATCAGCACGACACTTTTTTCAGAGTGTCGTGATAGACCTAAAATTGAAAAATTATTTAAAAACGTTTATCCACTGGAACTCAGGCTAAAAGTGATCTTAGTTGTTAAAACTTATGTAGAACTGTAGATATATATCGAAAAATGCGCTAGAAATGATCAGCACGACATTTTTTTTCCTAGTGTCGTACTAGATCAAAAATTAAAAATTATTTAAAAATGTTTAGCCACTGGAACTTAAGCTAAAAGTGATCGTAGTTGTTGGAACTCATGTAGAACTGTCGATATATATCAAAAAGTGCGCTACACTTTTTCGTCGAGTACCGTGCTGGGTACAAATACGATGTTTATGCAAATGACCTAATTATTGCAATTTTTTATTTTAATTACATAGAGAGACAGAACTCGATTAGAACTAACGGGAACTCTTGCTAAAAATTGTTATATTTATCGGTTTCTTATAGTTTAGAGGAGGAAGTGTCGTGCTATTTTCTATCAAGAGCTTTAGAACTATGAAAAGTGCTACAAGAACTTTCATTGTTTTTTTAAAATTTAAAGAATCGTGCCAATCTCACAGGGGTGGAGGCGGCTCTGATTATGATTGTCATAACGACTCTTGATTCCATTTTCTTTTTGCTTAGACTTTAATCCCTACAAATTATATGCATGCTTAAAACTATGTCCCTGTATTTCAACCGCGTATGACAAACGTGTGCGAATGTAATTCAACAATAACAATTACAAATCCTTCGGGCATCCAAATTTATTATCCCTTATTCTCTACTGTATATATGACATCAAGGACCCTTTTCCCAACAACTGCACGTAATTTACCACAGTACTTTTAAAACAATCATAAATTCTCCTACAGAATAAATATCCCAAACAAAGCTCATATTTTACATTCTGACTAATAGTTTTATTTCATGAATCATATAATAATAACAATGTGCGGAGGTACGTTTTCGCCCTTGAAGCTAAATCGAAAACCTTTGTAAAAATGCCATAAATTTTGGGTGATTTAAAATTGTTATGACGACTACAATGTCCTTTCCTCACAATATATTGCATTTGTAGATTAAAGATACCAGTAGAAGCAATAAATGAGTCAGGCTAGTGGAACGGTATTTTATGTTTGGTTGTAAAATAAGTAGATAGATCTACGGCTTGTGGGAAAACAGGGAAAAATAAGTAAAACATTAGTAAGCTACCATAAAGTCTTTAAACTACATAACGTAAGATAGACCTTGGTATTCACCAGTTATAGCAATTAGTAATTTTGCAAAATAGTTCTCAGACTACAAACGTATTAACAAAACAATTATTATGTGAAATAATTAGAAAACTTTTATCAAGATAACATTATTTTTTGCAATAAAATACACAAGGTTGTGAATAAAAGCGTTTAATTATACAAAAATGAGAGGTGAGTAAGACATTCCTAGCATTTTTGTAACTGAATGATGATGTTATCAGATTTATTATCAACACTTTTTTGTTGAAAACAAATTCCTGAGAAATTTAGATGAGAGCATGTTTAATTGTGTGTCTTTTGGCATTTCCACTTCGTAAGAGGTTTCTTTCAGGAAGTTATATTGCTAGATGATACCTGACAAAGATATTTCTTGAAACTGATAACAAGTGCTGCTCTATAGAAATTCGGGGTAATACATCGGTTGTTTTTTGTATTAAATAATTTCCATGTCAACAGTTATCTTATAAGCTCTATCTGAAACGTTTTTCTAACGTTAACCTAGAACTAACTGCAATTTTCAAGAGACTTTACAGACGCCTTATTCAGGAAATAAAATATTCATCAACATGAACACATCCCAGAGTAAATCCAAATGAGTAGTGGGTTCAACTGCTGGTATGAAAATAATACAACAATCCCTAAGATAACGAACATTGGCGATGCGTCACAAGGCCAACATATTATAACAAAACAAAGAAATATAAACCCGTCCTTCACTTATTAGGGGGTCTGCTACCAGCCTAATACTTTATCATCATGACCATTAGGTCTTCAGTTCTAGAACTGCTTGGTCACATACCTCCATTGTGTTCTATTCTGAGCTAACCTACACCTTTCCCTGAAATTCCTACAGCCTACATCTTGTATGTGCGATAATCTAATCTAGGTCTACATTTGTAACACCCTGATATCATAATCATCATAAGGTCTTCAGTCCTGAAACTAATTAGACACGTACCATCACTGTTTCCTATTCTGAACTAACGTACAGATTTCCTGAAATTTGCAGTCTGCATCTATCACTATCTGATCTAGGTCTACATCCGCCTCTTTTTCCTATCTCTGCTTGTAATAAATCCCATACTATTCCCCAAAAATGCCTTAGAATGTATTCTGTCTATTTCTCTTATCTTTTTCAAAGATATCCTTGTTCCTCAACTGTTTCTACAACCTATTTGTTGCTAACATTGTCTGTTCATCCTCATACATCTGAAGCACGGCATTTCAAAGGCTGCTACTGTTCTTCCGTCTGCTTTTCAGACTGCCCGTATTTTATAGTCATACTGTCTGTGCTGTGCTCCACATATATGCTTTCAACAACCTTTTGTTCTATGTTTGTTGTCTTTCATCATAGGCGCTGTTCTTTCTTATTAGATGCAGTTCAGTCCCCTTCTATTGTTTTACAATTATATACCCTATTTCTCCGACATTCGGTGATTGTGAAGGGGGGTGTCGCCGTGGATCAATGTAGTAAGCGGAAGACTACGGATCCCAAGGTCCTGGGTTCGAATCCCGACACGGCCGATTGCTTGAAAAATGGCAGGTGAGCATTTTTTACAAAAATTACGCCCTCGTTCGGATGAGAGGTTAAATGGAGGTCCCGTGTGTGAGTGTTGTCACGCACGTTAAGTATCCCTACCTTGTCTGGAACGGCAAGGGTTCGGCAAAATTCTAAATCTTCAGGCAACAAAAAACTCGCTTCCTGGCCAATGTGGTACCTTCGGGTGGAGTATTGGAAAATCACATGTAAGGCTGGAGAAGGAGTGTAAGCAGCATGTGGCTGCCAAGTTCCCCCAGCACTTGAACATTTGCCGATTTAATACTTTTTCCAATATATCTTTTCGCACAGTCAACATTAGTTGCAGATATTTCACAACCAACACCTGTAGTTGTGTATAATAATCATCAGATTTATCTGCGCTTATTTTTTCGTCATTGGGTTTTCCGTCTCAAAACTGGTTGGACACGTACCTGAACTTATTTATTTTTTAAACCAACCTACATAGTTCCCTGAAATTCTCACACAGCAATACAGCTCGGATCCCCTTCTACTGTTTTCTAATTTTATGCCCTATTTCACCGAGATTCACTGAAGGGGGTTAAACAGCCTGTGGCTGCCAAGATCCTCCAACACTTAGACATTTGCCGAAATAATAGTGTTCCAGTAAATGCTTTCACGCAGTTACCATTATTCGAGAATATTTCCCACCCAATTCTTGTAGTTGCTTATAATAATCATTATGTTTAATTGCAGTTACTTTCTTCGTCATTAATTTATCCATCTTGGGACTGGTTGGATGCGTACCTTCATTGATTTCTTGTCTGATCTAGCCTACACATTTCCCTGAAACTCCTACAGCCTACATCTTTCACTATCTGTGTGCAGTAGTCTAACCTAGGTCTACCTCTTCTTCTATTTTTTCCTGTCTTTGCTTTTAGTACATTCCCCACTAATCCCTCATACCTATTATCCTATCTCTCTTATTTTTTACGGTTTTCCACATATTTCTTTCTTCCCCTGCCATTTTTAGTACCTCTTCGTACTTAATTTTGTCTGTTCATGATATCTTCATCGTTCGTCTGTAGCACCACATTTCAAAGGCTTCTACCTTTTTGTTGTCCGCTTCTCCTACTGTCCAGGCTTCACAGCCGTACAGTGCTGTGCTCCAAACATATGTTTTAAGCAATTTTTTCTTTGTTTCTATGTTTGTTGTCTTTGAACATAGTAGTTTCTTTTTCTTGTTAAATGTAGCACAACCTTGTGCGAATCTTTGTTTTATATCTTTTGTGCTTTTTCCATCATATTTGGCTTCCTGGTAGCAGAAACCCTTAACCTCTTGCAAGTTCGTGTTACATATTTGTATTCTTGTTTTTTATTTATTTTCCCCTCCTTTGCATACTAGTACTTTAGCTTTAGTTTTGTTAATTTTCATACCATATCTCTCTGCTAGAACCGTTTCCATTTCATTAAGAGCAACTTCTAGCTCTTCCTTGCTGGATGATAATACCGCTATACCATCTGCAAATCTAAGCATATCAATTTTTTGTCCCTGCATAGCAATTCCAAATGTCTTCCTGCATTTGACAGTATTTATTGCCTCTTCAATGTACAAGTTAAAAGTTAATGGGGGTAGGGCACATCCCTGTGTCACCCCTTTCCTAATGTTTACTTTTCTACGTTCCTGCTCTAATTCTATTACTGCTGTTTGCTCTTTGTATAAGGTATGTACTTTTCGTCTATCCCTATAACTCATTCCAATCTTTTTGAGTATTTCGAACATTTTTTTCAATTTTACCTCGCCAAATGCTCTTTCCAGATCTGCAAACCCTATATTCACGCTTTGACTTTTTTCTATTGTTTTCTCCATTATCACTCTCAGAGCTAAAATAGCCTACCGTGTTCCCCTGTTTCGCCTAAACCCAAATTGGTCTTCTCATAGTATTTTTTCAGCCCGTTTTTGCATTCGTCCTTGTACAATTCTAGTTCATATTTTTGACACGAGTGCTGTCAAACTTATTGTTCAAAAATTTTCACATTTACCGGCACCTTTCTTTTTTGGTTTAGTTACTATGATATTACGTTTGAAATCTTTGGGTATCTCGCCTGGTTCATACATATAACTTACAAGTTGGAAGAGACGTTCTGTTATTGCTTGACTAGTGGCTTTTAGAGTTTCTGCTTGCACCTTATCTGTACCAGGCGCCTTACAATTTTTCAACCCTTTAATGCTTGATTAAGGGGGGGGGGGTTAAGGAGATGATATAAATGTGTGATATAAATATGCAAATTATAATGAAGGACCAATTGCTTTTGTAGCAATAACGATAATGGTGGAGCGGTTATGTAATAACTAAAACAACTACAAACTAATTAAGGAAGGGTATAAATACCTTAAGTCCTGGGCCGCTGTGGGCAAATGAAACGTTCACGCACAAAGCTTTCGACGGAGCACCAGTAACACGCTCGACCGGGTGATGATGTCGCTTTCAAAAGCTCTCACACGACCGTCTTCTGCAAGGGTTCAGATGCGACTCGCTTCTGTAAAGGCTCGAGTACGACTGTCTTCACGCACTCACTGCCGGTATATAAAATGTTTCACTCAAAACTGTAGGATGCACGCACAAAGTATTCATTGTCACAAATACTAAAGTGTTCAATGACGACGTAACATACCGCCCACCAAATTCATAGAATTTTGAAAAGGAGGGAAGTAGGTTGGGTGAAGGAAATCACATGGGATTTGACCTTGCTAGGAAGACAGGTAACGAAAGATAGGGTGGTGCACTACAGCGAGCGATATTACCAACTATGCAAAAATAAAAATATATATGTAAATAAGCAAATATGTAAAAATAATATACTACTATACATGTAAAAAATGTGTATATACATCTAAACATAAAATAAAATTAAAATAACGGTAGCGGCGCTAGTTTGACCAAAGGTCGTTTTAATGTGCCATGTGCAGTTTTGACTTCAGCGACACGTATAATACCGTCCGCACCGGGAAAAGTATTAATAATACGACCAAACTTCCATTGAAGTGGAGAAAGCTGGTCGTCCTTGATGAGGACAATAGTGTCCTTTTCCACTTGTCGGACACCTACCTTAGAGTGCCATTTAACCTTTTGATTTAGAGTATGTAGTACTCATGGCTCCAGCGAGCCCAAAAATCTTGGTGGAGTTTTGCAGGAGTTTCCACCTGCTCTTTAATGGTAAAACGTTGGTTGAATGGTCCTCATCTGGTGGTGCAGAAAGAGGTTCCATAGTTAGAAATGACCTGGTGTTAGGCAACGCAAGTCATTTGGATCTGAACTCAAAGCGCAGAGTGGCCTTGAATTTAGAACAGATTCAATTTGCGTAAGAACTGTGTAAAGTTCCTCAAAAGTAAGTTTTGTTCGCCGATTACGCGAGCTAGGTGTGTCTTTACCGACTTAACACCGCTTTCCCACAAGCCACCGAAGTGAGGGGCGCTAGGTGGATTAAACGACCACTTTATCCTTTCTGAGGTTACTGCACTATGCAGATAACTCGTAAGCTGACGATAGGCACCTACAAAATTAGTACCGCAATCACTAAATATTTGAGAATAGCGTCCTCGCCGTGCTATAAATCGTCGCAAAGCAGCAAGAAACGCGTCTGCCGACAAATCCGAAACAAGTTCAATATGTGCGGCCTTAGTAGCAAAACAAACAAAAATACAAATATAGGCCTTAAGAGATTTAGAGCCTCGTAGCCTTTATTAAAAGAGGGCCAGCAAAATCAACACCAACAATACTGAACGGTTTGATTTGGGTAATACGTGCTGCCGGTAGGTCTCCCATAGGAAGAGTTACCAGGACCGGTTTGGTACGAAAACATCTATAACATGATGATAAATAACTTCGGATTGAATTTTTAATAGAAAGGATCCAGAAATTCTGTTGGATAAGATACGCTGTGGTATTAACACCAGGATGGCAATACCTTTCATGAGCTGACAGAATGATAAGTTCGGTTAATCGGTGCCGCTGGGGCAATAACGCAGGAAACTTTTCGAAATAGAAAAGCGAAGAATGTGTCAAGCGCCCACCTACTCTTAAGATATTTTGTGGATCAACAAATGGAGAAAGTTTTCGCAAGCTTTTAGGTAATTTACGGTTTGCCTTGAACGAAGCTATTTCCTTTGAAAATGTAACATTTTGTACATGCCGAACGATAATCATGAGAGCATTGTGTAATTCAATGTCTGTTAAGGGACCCATATGACGTTGAGCCATGGGTTTAGAAAATCTATAAATGTAAGCCACGATGCCTTGGATTTTATATAACGATGAAAAACGACTTAGTAAAGTGTCAATGACGTTTGGATCTGTTTGAGCGACAAATGTTAGGATCTTCTTTTCCGTAGTTACCTCAGCAATTGAGGTTGACAATGTTGGTTGAGGCGGCCACGAGTCACTAGGGTAGTGAAGCCATTCAGGCCCCGCCCACCATAGCGAACATGAGATAACCGCGCTTGGCATTAATCCCCGAGATGCAGGATCAGCCGGATTATGCGAAGATTTAATATAAAACCATCGGCTAGGTGCAATGATTTCTTGAATGTGGCTAACACGGTTTGCCACAAAAGTTTTCCAACGAAAAGGTGGAGACCGTGTCCAAGTGAGAGCGACCGTAGAATCACTCCACGCTGAAACATCGGAGATGTCAATCAAGCCTTGATAAGAACGAATGGTAAAAGAAAGTAAATCGGTTAATAAAACGGCGGCACATAATTCCAAACGTGGAATTGAAATGCGCTTAATTGGAGCTACTTTTGTTTTAGCGGTTACAAATTGTACAGTTATTTCTCCAGTAGTTTGATTTATAAACTGAAATACACTACCGCTGCATACCCTACCTCGCTAGCATCGCAAAACCCATGCAAATGACAAGTAAAAGGATCCGAAGGGGGTAAACAACGTGGTAACTTTAATGACGATAATAACGGCAACTCTTCTTGATACTGCTGCCATTGAGACGAAATGTCTGCTGGTGGGATGTCATCCCAATTCAAACCTAACATCCACAGATGCTGGATTAGGCGTTTTGCAAAAAGTGTTAGTGGTGCTAAAAATCCTAATGGATCATATATTCTGGCAACTTGTGAAAGTATGTTGCGTTTTGTACATATTGGGTTTAATGGTTTAACCCGAAACGAGAAAATATCTTCTGTAGGTGACCATTGAAGACCCAATATTTTTATTGATTCGTCAGAATCGAAATCGAGAGAAGTATATTGGCAAAAATCTGACGGAATGCCTTCCAAAATAGAAACTGAATTAGAACTCCATTTTCTAAGTTCAAAACCAGCCAAATGTAAAAGTCGGATGAGTTGATCTTTAATTACGCGGGCCGATTGTATAGAATCTCCACCGGCGACGAAATCATCAATATATAGATTTGACCGTATAGCGTCAGCGGCTAACGGAAACCTTTTGCCTTCGTCAATGGCTAATTGCTGAAGAGTTTTAATGCTAGATAAGGCGATGACTTAATACCATAGGTCACTGTATTAAGCTGATAAGTCTGAATGGGTTCTTCTGCGGAGAACCGCCAAACAATTAACTGAAACTTTCGATGTTCTTCGGTAACCAAAATTTGTCGATACATTTGGCGAACATCACAAGTAAAACGAAACGATGAGTACGAAATTTCAGTAAGATTGACGAAATGTCGTTTTGGAGACTAGGTCCAGCCAATTGAGTGTCATTAAGTGACACGTTGTTTTAGCCTTTGCAGAGGCGTCAAAACCACACGAATTTTAGAAGTATGACATTCCTCTTTAAACACAGGGTGATGGGGTAAAAATAATTATCGTTCCCAACGGGCGGAGAATCGAGTAATGCCATATGACCCGCATCAAGATAGTCCTGCATGAAATTGTTATATTGGGCGCGTAGCTCCGGTTGAGCATGCAATTTGCGCTCCAACGAAAATAGTCTTTTTTTAGCCATCTCGAAGCAATTATCAAAAACGGGCAAAGTATCGTTGAACGGTAACGTAACAATAAAACGACCGCTAGGGTCACGAGAAAACGTGTTTTCAAAAATCAAATCTGCCTCTTCTTCTTCTGGAGAAGTATAAGGCTTGGATGGCAGTTCTTCTATCTCCCAAAACCGCCTTAGGGTCTGGTCGATAGGATCTTCTACAGAAGTAAAAAATGCTTGGACAGTATCAGACTGCAAGCTTTTTGTGGGACCAATGATAGTCCAACCAAAAATTGTATTTATGGCGGCAGGCTGAAGAAACTTGCCATGTATAACACCGCCATTGATGATGAACGGATAAACATATGCTCCAAGGAGCATGTCAATAGTTCCTGGAGAGTTCCAGGTCGGGTCTGCAAAGTGCAGGCCGCATAAGTGTTCCCAATTATTAGGAACTTCAACGCTAGGTAATTTGCCAGATATTGACGAAAGCACAAAAGTTGTGACTTCTAGAGATTTTTCAGAGTCTAACATAGAGCGAATGGTGCAGCTGACGGCACCCCTATTGACTGCTGAAGTTGTCTGCCCAAGTCCATAAATCGGAACTTGAGAGCGTATGCGTGGAAGCCAAAGTTTGCTTACGCAATCGTCGCGAATAAAGCTAGCTTGGGAGCCAGGGTCTAAGAGTACCCTGATCGGTTTGTACCTACCAGAACCATCTTGAACTTCCACAACAGCAGTGGAGAGTAAGACAGTAACCCCAAGATTTGAATTCGTCTGTGAAGACAAAACATTTGCCGGAATAGGAGAGGCTGACTGCGTCCTATTGGCATTTTTATGCATAGGTGTAGCGATCGGTTCAGCTGAACGGCTAGAAGCAGGTTGCGGTTTAAAATGTAGCAAGGTATGATGCGGCTTGGCGCAAGTTCGACAGGAATTATAAGATTTGCATTGCATGGACGCATGGTCTGTTCGTAAGCAATTTAAACAAAGGCGTAAGCGTTTGACAATGTCGAAACGTTCTGTCGGAGTTTTCTTTAGAAACGATTGACATCTGTAAATTAAGTGATTGCCCTTGCAAGAAGGACAATGGTGCGAAAATGAATTCTTTGAGTCACTGGAGCTACTTGGTGTGTCCAGTGAGACTACGTTAGAAGAAACCTTTGGTTTAAATTGAAACGCTGAGGATTTCTTAGGCACTGATGTGTGAGATGTATGGACAGTCGTCGAATAAGAAACAGGTGCTTTCATTTCTTGCATCGTTTCGAAATGCAGCAGTATGCAAAAATAAGCGGAATCTACTTCCTTCCGTACAGCGTTGTAATTTAATGATTCTACCTCGTCACATGAAGTTAAGACCGCAATTAAAATTTTGCTGAAATTTGTATAAAGGTCAGTTATTCCCCTTGTTTGAATAAGAACAACGTTTTTAAAGTTGGGTCACTTTGTATAGCATTACAAAGCTCAAACATTTCTATAATACGTGTTTTCAGCAATTGGAGCTCTGCTACGTGTATTTTCTTGGGAGCCATTCTGATTGTTATTTTGAAAGATCTACACTAAATGCTATAAAACCGTAACGCTCAGATGTACGCGAAAAATGTTAAAATATTATGATTGTTCAAAGCACGAAAAGGTAAGACAGCGTATAACCCAATAAATCACGTTTTATGACTAACGGTTCGTCAATGTGGTCTTAAAACGAGACGTCGAACACAAGGGTTTGTCTAATAAAGCGCGAAGATAAGATGTACAGCTTAACAACCCTGGCGGTTACGGTCGGCCTTTACTTCAAAGCTCGCAGAAACGTGGTTTTAACGTATTTGCCGAAAGATGCAGCTTCTGCAACTTTATTACCCTGCAAATGTGTTCAATATTTTACCGTAAACCGACTGAAAGGTTTGTATTGATACTAAAAACGTGCAATAGCTTTTAAATACAGAGTAAATCCCTTTCCTTTTTCGTTTAAGAAGTATAAAGCGATTTATAGTTTTCAGGTTGCTTTGCTTTATACCGCTAAAATAAATTTAAACTGAAAACTAACAAATTTTATGTTAAGGATTTGTTTGTAATTAAAACGCTTGCTGGTTTCAATTACGGCGAAATCGCTTAATTTAATCTAAAGACAGTATAAATAATATTTACACATTTTAACCCGCTAAATATGGGCTTTAAGCACAAATTTAAAACTGAAATATTAATTAATTAAAAAGCTCGCTGGAATGCAATGTGATATTTTAATTTAGGACATGCGTTACCATAAGACTGGTGAATGCGGATCGAATTAGGACCAATGATTGATTGGGGGGTTGATATAAATGTGTGATATAAATATGCAAATTATAATGAAGGACCAATTGCTTTTGTAGCAATAACGATAATGGTGGAGCGGTTATGTAATAACTAAAAACAACTACAAACTAATTAAGGAAGGGTATAAATACCTTAAGTCCTGGGCCGCTGTGGGCAAATGAAACGTTCACGCACAAAGCTTTCGACGGAGCACCAGTAACACGCTCGACCGGGTGATGGTGTCGCTTTCAAAAGCTCTCACACGACCGTCTTCTGCAAGGGTTCAGATGCGACTCGCTTCTGTAAAGGCTCGAGTACGACTGTCTTCACGCACTCACTGCCGGTATATAAAATGTTTCACTCAAAACTGTAGGATGCACGCACAAAGTATTCATTGTCACAAACACCAAAGTGTTCAATGACGACGTAACAATGCTAATTCAAATTCATCTCTAAGTATAAGATATCCCAAGTCATCATTTTCAATGTGTGATTCCTTTTCTAATGCAGTTAGTTCTTTTCATGCATATAAATTCCCTATATTTTCTTGCCATCTACCCACTTTCTCTACATTTTCTATAATGACGTTTCTTTCCGCGTCCCTTATATTTTTGCTATACGGTTTTATATTTCTAAAATTGATTCTCATTAGTTTGTATGCATCATCTGTCTTTCCTACTTCCATCTTAGTTTATACCTCTTTGCACTTTTCATCAATCCATTGTTCTTTAACTTTCCTGCATTTGCAAACAATTTCCCATTTTATGGCTTTGTATCTCTGTTTTCCTGTTTCGTCTAATTTATTTTTGTATTTTTGTCTTTCTTCTATTAAATTCAGGATATCCTTTGTTATCCATAGTTTCTTATTTTCTTTTTGTGTATACCCCAGAATATCTCTGGCCGCCTTGTCGAAACCTGATTTAATGTTACTCCATTCTGTTTCTACTTCATTAGTATCAGATATTTTTCTGATATCTTTGAGCAATTCATTTGACCTTTTTTCGAATCTTTCTTGAATATCTTTATCTTTTAGTTTCTTTAGGTCCAAGTGCCTTTTCCGTTTCTTTTTTTCAAATTTTTTAATTTAAGTGCGGCCTTTATAATTACGATGTTGTGGTCAGTGTCTATATCTGCTTCTGGGTAGCTTCTACAGTCTTATACTTGATTCATAAACCGTTGTTTAACAAGAATGTAATCTATTTGATATCTTCCTATATATCCTGGCATCTTCCACGTATATCGTCTTCTAGCATGATATTGAAATAATGTGTTTGTAATGATTAAATTGTTCTTGTCGCAAAATTCTACCGGCCTATTTCCTCTGTCGTTTTGTTACGTTTTTTTTTTTCGAGGCACCACGTTGGGCGCCAAATTTATGTTACGTTGCACAAAGAAAGTCAAAGACATGACCGGGCTCAATCGGAGAGTAGGGGGGGTTGTAGAAAGCAGACTGACCTATGATGTATGCGGCGGTAAAGAGTTAGTAACAGTACCTGCAATAAAAGAAATTAGAATAGCAAACCTGCAATAAAAAAAGATTAGTCCTGCAAACCTGAAATAAAGAAAAAGAATAGCAGCAATGCAAAGTCTACGTTATTCAGTACTTTGTAGAATGTAAATAAAACTGTTTAGATAAACTATATAATATAACAACGGTAAAAGCAATACAAAAATTTTTAGTACAAAGTGAAGTAATATTGGGGAGTAGCAGAAACGTTTCCTCACACACCAATTAAACATAAATCAGATAAAATGTTGTCAAAAGATAAATAGATAAGACACAATTGGTATGAGTAATTCAGTAGTATAGATTTTTCTTTCTTTCTTTTTTTTTCTCTATGTTTTAAAATAGCATGCAAGTCAATTGTAAAAGGTATCAGAACGACAAAGATATGGTAAAGCAACAAATAGATATTTAAAGTAATAACCAGTAGGAAATAGTTCAACTTACAAAAGTCCTTCTGCAACGCTTCCTTGCAACTGAAGTGTGGGATTCAACGATGTCCTGCACTAACGAAGCACTTCACCTTTGACTGTGAGGGTGTTGATAAAACTTATCACACGTTACACTAATCACACCTACGTATTTCACTGGTGTTAGCAGCAGACATTATCACCCGTCGGAACTATGTAGCCTTGATAAATTCTATTTCCTAAGATAATAATTTCGAAATATTTCGCAGCACTAGTTCAATTCCAACTGAGACCAGATGTATATTATGTTCATAAACATCCCAACAAGCAGTGAGAAACTTCCAATAATACCTTTGTAAACCGGCAATCTGCCATATTTCGCAAATAACGAAATTTGCGCAAGTAATGATTCCTTTCAGATTCTTTGTTGTTAGAAAATTCAGAAACTACAGTATCACTGTATTTAAATAATCCAAAGTATGCGCTACTCTGAGAAGAACAGGACCGCGAAACTAGATTGCACACACAGTTTAAATATAAAAAGACAAAACAACTAAAAAGCACCATAATGGGTAAAGCACGTGTATCACTAAAGCAAGTCCGTCAAATGTTCCTTAAAACATTTATCTCACAAGAAAAACAACTAAAAACAATTAGGAAGACACGCGTATCACTAAAATAATGTTCCGTAAAACAAGCACGTGCGGTCGAGTCAACAAGTTCTATCACTTTTTTTTCAACAGAAAAGCAACAAAAAGAACAATTAGTAAAGCTACGCGTATCACTAAAACAATCCGACCCTTTTCAGAGCAAACAGCACACACTATCTTTTACGTAATTAATTCGTAGGATCGAAGAGCAAACTCAAACTAAAAACACAATTAGTAAAGCAACAAGGAAACAGTATTTTTCACGTAATATCAGAACAAAACACAAACTACAACTCCTCTCCAATCTGTTTCTATTCAATCGTTGTTACCATAACCTCTTATCGACTATTATCTAAACTTGTATATCCACATAAGCAACAAAATTTATATGAATGCAGCCATCATATCTACTAAATAATTACGAGCTGTTTATCATATTCGATAAGTTGGAAAGTAATTTACTTTATACAAACAGCGATCCACTCATTATAAATAAAATATAGAAATAGTAATTGCAGAACGGTATTTACTAGTTGAGAAAAAGCGTAAAATGTTAAACTATTAAAAATGCCCGTTACAGTTTCTCGTGCCGAAACCGAATAAACCTAGACTGCTCCTTTTCTACCCTCACCTACCACTGCATTAAAATCTCCCGTAATTATTAAATTTTCATATCCTTTTAGGTCTTTGATATCTTCGTAGATCGCTTCTACCTCTTCGTCACTGTAGATAGAGGTGGGCATGTATACTTGTATAATTACTGTGTCTACCGGTTTAGATTCTAATCTAACCATAAGTATTCTTTCGCTTTTTTGTAAGTAATTTTCTACACAGTATCCTATCCTTTTCCGCATAACTATTCCCACACCCAAATTTCCTTCTTCTGCTCCTGTATGAACTACCCTGAAGTCTCCACTCTTAAAATCCCCCGCCTCTGGCCACCAAACTTCGCGGATCCCTACTATGTCTAGTGATAACCTATTCATTTCGATTTTTAGGTTCTCTGGATTACCTACTTGCTTCATACTTCTAACATTCCACGCTCCGGCTCGCAAAATGTTTCCGATTCTTATTCTTAACTTTCGATCACATCCTCCGAACTAGTCCCCTCCCGGAGATCCGAATGGGGGACTATTTTAACTCTGGAATCTTTTACCCCAGAGAATGCCATAATTTTATTATAATTTAGGTACGCTGTGTACTCGGGAGGTAATGTCGTGGTTTTCCGTTGCCTTGCACATCGCGGTAGTGTGTCTTAGACTGCCATACCGACCCCTATGGTCTCTCCAATCTAAGTATCGAAAAGTCGATGCCCTCTTTCGGGGAGCTGTCTTCGTCTGGTTCCTCACTAACGACCTTACTACTTTGTTTGGACCTGTAGTTTGGGTCTTCAGTTCATTAGAATATGCAAGCCATTTCACCTGTTCTAGTAATCTAGAACTTCAGCAAGGTGCAGGTCCATTCGAAATGACCTGATATACATATCTATAATTTAATGTATAGTTAATGGATTTTGTAATTAATATTAGTCCCCAATCCGCAACGCCATGCTTTGGTATATGCGTGAATTGGTAGCAATGCAAAAGGACAGTGATTTTTAGTTTTGTGGAGGCAGACGTTTCCTTTTTTTTTGGCGGCGGAAAAGAAGTGAGGTTAGAAGAAGAAGAAAAGGGGTAGCGGTAGGCAGAGAATAGTTGATTTGTCTAAATAATTACTTGTACCGTTTCACCTATTACAAATGAGTGTCAAATTTTGGTTTTATTTGTTTGATTAGAGGACTTATCCAAAAAAGGTTAAAAAAAATAATAAAAAGACTCATTTCGCGTTTGTACATTTAGAAAAAGCATTTGATAGGGTTAATGTGATTGTTTTGTTCAGGGCTTTGCGAAAAATAGGAATCTCTCAGAGAATAGAAAAATTATTTACAGTCTATATAAAAACCTAAGCGTAGTAATTAGATTTGATGAAATAGAAAAAGAAACTAAGATTAGAAATGGTGTTAGACAGGGCTGTATACTATCTCCCTTGATTTTTAATGTTTATATTGTAGAAGCTTTAAGCTTAGCTAGAGAGGGAAAAGAGATAGGTATTAGTGTACAGGGCCAGAAAATAGACATGTTTCGTTTTGCAGATGATATTGCCATTACAGCAGAATCTGAAAAAGAGTTAGGAGAGTTTTTAAATATTTTAGATGAGATACTACAGAGTTACTATAGTATGGGAATTAACTCAGTAAGGACAAAGATAATGACAAGTGAGTTACAGTCTAGTTCTAAACCAAAATTAAAAATAGGCATTACCGAGTTAGAGTAAGTAGATAAATTTTGCTAGTTAGGTAGTATACTTACAAAGGATGGACGTAGCAGAAAGGATATAATAGTAGCAAGAATAGCTCAAGCTAGAAAAATGTTTTTAAAAAAGAAAGACTTACTAATAGCTAATTGTATTAGTTAAGATAATAGAAAAAGTTTCTTAAAGTCGTACGTATGGAGCGTTCTATTATACGGTAGTGAGACTTGGACAATTAAAGAGGTAGATAAGAAAAAGATAGCATGTTCGGTCCCTGTGTCGCACGTTCGCGTGATTAATTTTAAGTTATTTTAAATTTGCAGTTGTAAATCAAATAGTAAAACTGTTATCCCTTGTCCCCTTATATCCTGTCGTAAAAATTCTTTTGTGCATGTGTAAATAAGTTGAAAAAGGGGTGGTGACAAAAGCACTCTCTCAACGATGTTGGAGCGAAACGGTTGATTCGGTTCGGGAAACTAAGTTAGTCAATAGTGCCGCCGAATTTATCGATAAACCCCTAAAAAACTCAGTGAAAGTGCAAAGTAACACGTACTATAATTCGCATATAGTCCACTTAGTTGAAGAGTAGGAACTACATCTTAGAACAATAAAACAACGCGAAAGTAAGTCGATTAAAAATTTATAAGACCCCCCCGAGCAGAAACATGGCCTTTGTACGCCGGATTTAATTAATTAATTAATTAGTTCCTATCCTTTCGCTCCTCATTTATACTTAAATTTAATAATTGTCGTAGTTTTGATTATGGTTAAACGTGTTACAAAGAGACTAACATCGTGCTTACAAATTTAATGGTAGAAACATTTGGTCGTAACGGTGGATTTTACAATACATCATCCCTTGTCCTTTGTCGCAAAGATTAGTGTCGGTCGTCGGTTTGCTTTATATAAACTAAATTCATGAGGGTTATTGTATTGTAAATATTTACCTTATTTTTCGTCAAGTTCGAGGAACCATCGGGTCATCCAACTTGTATAACAAAGAGGTTATTGGTATTTATTTGAAACGTTAAACGTTCTGTTGGAGAAGCACTGTAATTAGTTGCATTTATCCATTAATAATTTGATTTCGTAGATTAATTAGTTTTAGCGTATTTGAAGTACGCATTGTTTTTATATTAATTTTTATTGTCGTTTATTAATCAATAATTAAATATGGTTATATCAATTGATAAAGCTATTCTTGAAGCTAGATTTGTAGTTAAAAGGTTGGATCATATATACAGTGAGATTAATCAACCGGAAAATGTATCGACTGTTTTAATTAGAGCATCGATTAAAAGTGTCGAGCAAATTGAAGCTCATTTCAAGTCTTTTTGTAAGGATATTTTCTTTGATGAAGAGAGTAAACAATTGGATGAATTCTCGACCCTTAGGGTGAAAATTGATGATTATCTATTAGATGTTCGTATTATCGCTGAACAATGCGGATTAGATTGCGTAGAAAATAAGCCGAAGGTGGAAAATATGAATAATTCTTTGTTGGTAAATAATGGGGCTTGCTTGAAACATCTTTTTGTACCGCGGTTCTCGGGACGCATTTCGGATTTTGAGAGTTATCATGCAATTTATAAGCGATTGATTTATGATAATGTCGGTTTGTCTCCTGTGGAAAAATTTTGCCATCTCGTAGATACACTAGATGAGTTGTCGCGTGCATCAATAAAACATTTGCCATAAAACGATTGTGCATACGATGAAGCCTATAAAATCATTGCTAATCATTTTCAGTCCAAGAGGTTACTACTTTCAAAATATTTTAATGCTCTCGAAAAATGCCCAAAGGTAAGTTCCTCAGACTCGCACACGGAACTCCGGCAATTAATTAGTTGTTTTGATAAAAATATATTTGCGTTAAAGCAGATGGAAATAGATCTATTAGATTTCATGTTGTTTAATCTGTTATCGAAAAAATTAGATACAAACATTTTAAAGCGTTTCGAATTAGGAAATACTGATGAGATTCCCTTGTTTAAAGATTTAAGGTCGCACATTAAAAAACAACGTAAAGTGTTGGAAATAAATGACATTGCTTCAGGAACATGCTTAAAATCTCGAGATTCCGTGAAACAAAGGGAAAAAGAAAAGTTCGTTAGCACTTCGGCTAAAACTTCATTAGTTGGTACCACCACTGATGGCAAAAATTGTAGTTTATGTCAAGCTGTGCATCCTATTTATAGATGCAAGAAGTTTCTCGATAAAACCCCTCAAGAAAGATTTGAGGTGGTAAAGGTTAAAATCTTTGTATAAATGTTTAAATATTTCACATTCGATGAAAAATTGTAAGTCAGATTGGTCGTGTAGAAAATGTCAACAGTCGCACAATTCGTTACTTCACTTTGAGAAACGAGAAAAATCGGTGTCACCACGCAGACACACTCATTGTCAAAGGTCAGCGTCTACTCTGAAAGCGGCGCCTAGACTTACCTCTACTAGTAGACCTAGTGAAGACAATCTGTCGTCGGCGGTTGTGCATGAACAACCTGCCACTAGCTCGTTAATCTCGACGCCATTAGAACATACAACGACGCTGTTAGCTACGGCAATGGTGTCGGTACTAGATTATACAGGAAAATTGCAAACTGTTCGTGTAATTTTAGATAACGGATCCATGGAAAGTTTTATGACTGAAAGGTGCCGTCAAAATTTAGGTTTAAGGAAACGGAGAGTCAATGCCACTGTTCAAGGACTTGGCTTGAATTCGTCGTTGGTGTCTGGTGCACTATCGTGTGTAGATAGTCCCTCAGGAGCAAGGTCTCCAGCATATGAAATTGATTGTTATATTTTACCTAACATTTGTAATCAATTACCTTCGTCGTCTATAGGGGTCAAGGAATGGTCGCATACTCGAAGTTTGACATTAGCTGATCCTAATTTTAATATTCCTGGTAAGATTGACATGTTACTCGGAGCAGAAATCTTTGCTCAGGTTTTGTTGAACGAGTCTCGTTGGGGTGTCGCTAACGAACCAGTTGCTATTAAAACAACCTTTGGTTGGGTTTTAACGGGAAAAGTCGTTTCGCCGAATAATTCTATTACGTGGTTGTGTGCTTTCGTTGAGACCTTAGACAGCGACATTCGTCGATTTTGGGAATTAGAAAATATTCCCTTCAAGAAACACATTTCTCTTGAAGAAGAAAAGTGTGAAAAGGAATTTGTGGTAAATTATAGACGTAACAAGGACGGTCGTTTTGTGGTGTCCTTGCCCTTTAAAATTTCTGAACCCTCATTTCTGGGTACGAGATCGATTTGTATTAAAAGATTTTTGTCATTAGAACGTTGTTTGCTAAAAAAATCCTGAATTGTATTCGCATTATAAAAAATTTATGCAGTATTATTTGAAAAGCGGTCACATGGTTCAAGTGGAATCGCCTGAAAATTCGTCTGTTCATGAGAAAATGTATCACATTCCCCATCATGCTGTACATAAGCGTGATAGCACTACCACCAAATTGCGTGTGGTTTTCGATGCGTCGTGTCAGGATCAATCTGGAAATTCGTTAAATAATAGCGTGGCTAGTGGCCCTGCTTTGCAAAAACATTACAGCTTTGTTATTGCACTTTCGTGTACATCCTATCGGAATTATAGCTGATATTAAACAAATGTATCGGCAGATTTTGGTTAAAGATACTCATCGTGATTATCAACGTATCGTCTGGAGATTTTCTCTGTCAGAGAATGGAGTAGTAATTGCCCGGAAGTGATGTCCAACCTGAAGGAGTCCCTGTCCAGTTCGGAAGCAATTACATTTCAAGATAAAGACAGTGGTTCAATAAAATTTTAGGCCTTTAGTGGCACGATCATACAGATGTATTTTTATACAACATAGACGTTGAAAAGCGCACTTGCACTAAGCGTAATATTTTGTCAGCTATCGCAAAATTTTTTGATCCTCTCGGTTTGATAGCGCCTTTAGTACTTTTCGCTAAACGTTTGGTTCAAGATCTTTGGCGTTTAGGCCTCGGTTGGGATCAAGAGCCGCCATTGGAAGTCATACAAAAATGGAAACATTTCGCGTCGCATCGTATGTAATAATTTTAAAGGGGTGGAGTTGCATGGATTCTGAGCTGTTTCTGAAGCCGGGTATGCAGCAGTCGTCTACTTTCGTTCGTTCGATTTAGAAGGTAATATTACCATGTCATTAGTATGCGCAAAATCGAAGGTTGCTCCAACTAACCGTGTTTCATTGCCCCGTCTCGAATTGTGTGCTGCCGTACTTTTGGCAAATTTAGTAGATTTCGTCAAAAATACTTATACATTTAGTTTATCATTTAGCAATATTTTCGCGTGGTCAGATTCTACTGTTGTTTTGTTGTGGATTCGGTTTTCCTCGCATAAGTGGAAGACATTCGTTAGCAATCGCATTTTGCATATTCAAGAACGTATTCCTCCATCTTCATGGGTTCATGTTAAGTCCCAGGATAAGCCTGCGGATTGTGCCTAACGTGGACTTTTGGCTTCAGAGTTGGTTCATCATCCATTATGGTGGACAGGGCCTTCTTGGTTAGTGCGTCGTAGCAAAGAATGGCCAGCAACGTTGCTGCCAAAGCTTATCAACTCATCTCAGATGGACGTCGAATATCGTACTCTGTCGTTAACAGTCGTTATGCCTGAGAATTTCCTAGATTTGTTATTGGATAAATTTTCAAAACTGCAGAAAATCTGTAGGATTATTACATGTATTCGTCATTTTATTTGTAATGTTCAATGTCCGCCGGATTTGCGTTCAAAATATTCTGATGGTTTGTTCCTAGCTCAGCAGCAAGAGGCTATACATTTATTGATTAAAAGAGTTCAAACTAAAGTTTTTGCCCAAGACATTGCAAATATTAAAACTGGAAAACTTGTTAGTAAACAACTATGTAGCCTTAGTCCGTTTCTAGATAGTGGTGATTTGTTGAGGGTGGGCTGTCGCCTGCGTAATTCAGAGTTATCGTATGATGCACAATTTCTAATTTTGCTTCCTCAGTCGCATCGGTTGACTGAAATTATTATATTAGATTGTCATGAAAGACATTTACATCCTGGAAATCGAACAACTCAATTTTTATTAACTCAAAATTATTGGATCTTGTCCGCAAAGAAGGCTATTTGGCAATGTTTGAAACTCTGCATTCGTTGTTTTCGTGTAAACCCTGTGGCTTTATGCCCCCTTATGGAAGATTTACCAGCTTCTATATTAACTCCAGGTAAGGCGTTTTTGCATACGGGAGTGGACTTTAGTGGACCTTTTTCTGTCACGATGAATCGGTGTTGTGGCGCAAAATTATTGAAAGCGTACATTTGCTTAGTTATTTGTTACAGCACTTATATAAGTTTGTCGGTTTAGCTTTCTTAGTTAATAGCTATAATTATTTTTAAATATAAAATAAGTTAGTTCATACTTATTTTGGTGGGCGGGATGTTTGGTGTCCTTGTTGCACGTTTTCGGGTTTAATTTTAAGTCTTTGTAAATTCGTAGTTGTGAAGCTGTCATCCCTTGTCTCCTTATATCCTGTCACAAAACCTCCTTTGTGCCTGTGAAGTTAAGTTGAAAAAAGAGGAAGTGATAGACACTTGTTCATGGACATCGAAAAGTAACGGTTGTCGGTTTGTGAGGCGGCTCCGTGGCGTAGTGGTATGTGTGTGAGTACTACGCCCAAGGTCCCGGGTTCGAGTCCCGACACGGTCCGCTTGAAAAATGTTAGGCGAGCATTTTTCACAAACATACACCCTCGTTCGGATGAGAGGTATAATGGAGGTCCCGTGTGTGAGTGTCGTCACGCACGTTAAAGATCCCTACCTTGCTTGGAACAGCAAGGGTTCGGCAAAATTCAAAATTTTCCAGGTAAAAAAAACTCGCTTCCTGGCCAATGTAGTACCTTCGGGTGGAGCATTGGAAAATCAAATGTAATGTCGGTTTGTGAGTTAAGTCATCAGTGTCGCCGAATGTAATTTTTTTTGTGATAACCCCTGAAAAAACAGGTTATAGTGCAAACGTAACACGTTTAATAAATCGCCTTACAGTCCACTTCGTCGAAGAGCAGGAACGACACTTAGAAAAATAAAATACGCCTGAGGTAAGTCGATACATAAAATTATAAGACTCCTCGCTCATTAAATAAACAGTCCTTCAAATGGATTGAAGTGTGTTAGTTGTAGCCTTTTTTTGATATTAGGAAATACTACATAGACCCATCTTCCTGTTGTTGCTCGTTCCCTTCTCTTCTGCCATATCTCTAGTATGCTTTCTTTGATCTTCTTTTTGGTTGCGCTTGCTGTTCCTATTATTGATTGTACTTTTTGTTGCATCCTCTTCGCTTTTCATCTGACTTCAAAGTCGAGTGGTAGTATTCTCAACACGACTGCCAGGGTATCTAGTGAAGTTGTTCTGAATGTCCTAGTTGGTCTATTAGAACCGCCCTTTGTGTTTTACCGACAATATTTGCCTGTCTTACCAGAGTCTTTCTCTGTGCTCAAGCACTCGCGGCATACGTTACTATAGTCGCTAGAACTGTGTTTAGTTAAAGTCTTACAATGTTTAATGAAATTCGGATTTGGTTTTGTGCTAGGTGTACAATTTTATACATCACTGCTTTTGCTTTCTCACAAGTTTTGATTATATGTTCTACAGAGGACAGTTTATTGTCGATGGTTATTCCCAAGTACGTGCTTGTCATTTTCCGTTTTATTACAACTGCTGACCAAGGCAGTGGGTTTATCCCTTGAGCAGTGATTTTGTTTTTGGAAATTTAGAGTTTGTTGTTTGTACACCATATTTCAATTGACAAAAAGATGCCGAATGTGCCCTCATCTTCGAAAGCGATGGCGATTTCACTCGCGAATGCTGTCACAGACGGCACTTCCGCCGCCCTTCGAGTACATCTAGCAGGTAACATTGACTATGTCCCAAAAGATCAGTCCACAAACCGATCCCTGGGGCACCCTTTCGTAATTCGTTTGGTTATTATTTCCACGCCACGTCATATTTGATTGTGAGGCTTTTCCTCGATGGGTCAAAAGGGTGTGTGAACATGGGTACCATAAAATAGTTTATACCAGTAAAGAATAGTGCTCTTCCACTTAATCGTTACCTGAAGGTATTGGTTATTTACTCAGTTGCATGTTTGCATCATCTTCTAAACTGTAAATACAAAACACTTATGAAAATTTCAAAACTTTTAAGAGTTATGAAACTTTTTTACGTCATGTAAAAACATTAGCTATTTCTAAAATTAATCCTTATTTTGTTGTTTTATTGTTTGTTTATAATAAGAATTTTAGATAACGAGAAATATAATTGTCGCTTACGCAATAAAATGTTTGAAGAAGTAGTTTGTGGTTTTATGAAAATTAAATGAATATCTGACAAAAAACCTGAAATTTTGGAAAACAAGACTGCAAGTCGACAGTAACGAATGAAATTGAAAGTTTATTAGTAATATTTTGATAGGGCCAAATTATTCGTTTCGCTTAGTATCAGTTTGGGGACTACTTAAGTTGGTCTAAATCGCCATAGAGCTGCCATGTAAAAGATTCAACAAATAGAACTTTGCAAAAAGGAAAACGTGTAAATTTCATGTTTCCAAACGTTTAAATCATGAAAAATATTTCAATATGGTGTGTTTATAGTCAACATCAAGGGCTTCGATGTAGCTTATCCTTCATGTCTAATTACAACGTAAACATTGAAAAATAAAACATCAACTCGAAAACGTACACAATCCAAATATCATCCCATATGAAGGAATATCCTCGGAGAAAAATAAACATGTCTGGTTATTAATATAAATGGTTGATAACACAAAGCTAATTGATAGAATTTGCAAGCGTAAATACGAACCCAACAACAGATTATTTTTTTATATTTGTTTTGGCACTAACCTGCGATAAACAAAAAAATATTGTGGTTATCACGGCGTGTGAAGGTTAATGAAACTCGTTATCATTTTAGAAGTTAATCAAATTAATTGCGTTGCTCATATAGTGCTGACAAATATGGTGACAATGACCTTATTCGTACGCAAACATGTATTTCCTAACAAAATGTCGGATCTGATAAATTTTAGAGTACTTTATCGCGTTATTCTAATGATACTCAATGTACATGGGATTATTTGGTTTCTGTGTTATTAATTTGGGCAAAGGAAATTTTTTTCTAAATTTTGAGTTAGTTAGTGAATATTAATTGCTATTTGCAGCGAATCGGTAGATCAAATTGAATAAAAACCGATGGCAGGGGAATATAAAAGGTTGGGAAAAGAAATCCATTATTTTTGCGTGAACTTCAAGACTTTATTTAACATGTTTCGGATTGTCCGATTTGGGTCAAATATGCACCGTTTTGTTATATAATTTGTTGCCATTTTAAAGGTAGCTTCATAACGCTTCTCATAGAGCTCTTTGTCCTTGTTAGTGAAAAACTCTAGCAATTGATTTTCACAATCTTCTCTTGAAGCCAATTTCTTATCACTCTGGAAGCTTTTCAATGCGAGAAAAAGGTGGTAATCACTTGGTGCCAGGTCCGGATTATATGGTGGATGCATTAAAACTTCCCAACCAAACTTTCGGACTGGCGAGTCACTACAAACGTGTGTTGTCTGGAGTTGTACTAATGGAACACATTACCTCTTCCATTGGCCAAATCTGACCATTTCTAGTCAATCGCTAGCGTCAAACGGCCCAGTTGTTGACAGTGCAGATCCGAATTTAGTGTTTGGCCACATGGAAGCAACTCATAATAAATGATTCCTCTCCAGTCCTACCAAATGCACAGCAAAACCTTTCTGGCCGTTAGTCCTGGTTTGGCAACCGTTTGAGCTACTTTACCGCGCTTTGACCACGATCGCTTTCGCACGATGTTGTCGTATGTGACCCATTTCGCATCCCCAGTCACCATCCGTTTAAGAAATGGGTCGATTTCATTCTGTTTGGCCAAGGCTTCGCACATGGCAATTCGATCCATCATGTTTCTTGGTGTTAATTGGTGTGGCACCCAAAAATCAAGCTTGTTTTTGGTTCCAGCTTGGTCCAAATAGTTTAAGACTGGTTTATGGTCGATCTTTAGCTCTTGGTCGATGCTACGACTACTAACATGCCGGTCAACTTCGATTATTTCTGCAATTTTATCGACATTTGTGACGACGGGCCTACCTGTGCGAGGTTTATCTTTAACATCAAAAATATCTGAACAGAATCGACGAAACGAAAATTGCACGTAATTAACTGTTACGGTATCGGGACCATAAACACCATTCACAATTTTAGCCGCCTGGCTTGCATTTTCGCCTTTATTAAAGAAAAACTGTGAAATGTGCCGATTTTTCTCTTTGTTGACTTCCATTTTTAATACCCTGCCATTCGCAACTGAATAAATTAAAAAAAATAGCAAAATGATTTTCTTAGTGTGAAATGTCACATTGACAACAAGCATAAATCTGAAATTACTCCCTGTATGTTTGTTGTGGTTTGTTTAGCATTCCTCTTAATTTTCTTTGGGATTTTGACAACGATCCTAGGTCATGGATCGAAACGTAAATAAAGATGATTTTAAAAACTATGCGTGGTTTAATTCTCAAGAAGATTAAGAAGAATTAATCTGAAATTGTTTGACTGATACTTTACGAGATATCGATCACTACAGCCATCTACCAAAAAAATAATGCATTTCTTTTTCTCCAACCTTATATTTGTTTCAAAATATTTTATTCGGAATATTAGTTTCATATTCGAATAAGAGATACTCTTTCTCGTATGATTTTAGGCACCTATTTTGAACACAAGCAGCTTACTAACAACTGCAGTCGACCAAGATATACTAATATTTACGGTCAATAGAAGGCGTTACAACCATCACAACAAAAATTTTTTGGAACCAACAGCAAATAATACAGGAAAAACTGCCCCTAGCTGACGATTTTGAAACAACAACAAAATTAGTTATAAGTTGTTATGGGTAAAATGAACGTAAAGTTTATTTGTCCTGAAGGGACGGGAAGCCCGTAACGATATAAGGGTGCGTCGACTAACTGCCGTGGTGCAGGAGTGGATTCCTATGGAAAAATTGAAAAAACACATAAAAATAAAGGAATAAAAATAATAAAAAAAATAAATAACATGGAATAAATACAATAATTCTGCTACATTAGCACGTATCCCGAAAAGCTTTTTTTGTCAAAATCGAGGGGCGCTGAACTGTCTGTCACTGCAATTGCTTTTGATATTATTGCTTATACGAAAAACGGCTTTTCCGCGTAAATCTTCATTGCTTCGGTTTCTTAAATTTTGTCACTTTATATACTAATTCTCAAAACTGCTTTAAAAACACGTTAATTCTGTTATAATTAAAGAAATTTCTCAAAATAAAATGCCTCTTCCATATGTCTCTACTACTGTGGTAGCTGGATATCCATTACAATTAACCCACTTTATCTAGTTTTGAAATGAATTCATATAGAAATTTAACCTAAACTTAAACTATATTAACATAAAATAGAATCAAAAAAATTTACTTTCCTAAAAGCAATTTCTTAATCTCAAATCTGGTCAGGTACTGCTAAAATCACAAAAATATCTTAAATCTATTAATCAACAAAACCCTGCATTTTTCCTGTTTTTAATATTTAATTATAAGATATTTATAAATCCCAATTATTGGAAATGTCGTTCACTATAAACAAAAAAAACAAGAGTTAAAAACCAACTTTTTGCTGTATCATTTTATTGTCCAATCTAAAATACAAAACCTTCTTTTATACTTTAACTAATACTAAAATTCACCACCAAAATTTGAATACCAAAATCAATAGACACAGTTCAGTCACTAATTAGCCTAGGCCAATTAATATTTTCATTTCGATTAATTTTGTATTACCTAAATAACAACCATTAGACATTTGAGTTCATAAATGCATAATTAAAAATTTTTAAATATAAAAACTCAATCTACTCACTGTGTAATTCGAGGGTATCTAAGAACACCAAAGTTTTTTCTTGAAACTATTTAGCTGGCCATCTACAAAAACTCTCATGCTCTGAACACAGCACAAAGTTGGAATTGAATGGAGGGGTGACTCACGAGGTTTTAGGCCCTTTTTCTAAACGGTTATAACAACATTTTATCTGCGTGTCGTGCGCTTGTGAAGCTACCCTGCATCTGCAAGCGCATTTCACTTCTACAAGTCAATAGTCGCCTACTTCCCTTCGGGAAATTAATCAAATTTTTCTGGGAGTTTCTGTAACTTCAATCTCTCTTTTACGCGAACACTATACCAAACCCTCGTACAAGAACTAACATATTATCAATATTACGGTCCCGTCGGGTTTTTTTTCTATTTGAGCGTATCTCTACATTTTGATGTTGGTTGATTACGGATTGACAATTAATTGTTATTTATTCTCTGTTGGATGTCTAATTTTAGTATTATTTTCCCACCCTATTTATGTTCTCAGTACGGGAAATTTTTTGTCATAGTCTTCCTATTCAGTTTATTGAAAGAAATCTGGGAAAGTACCTGTGTTATCGTGTGATTCACTTAGGTTAACATTTGTTCAGTTCTGTCATTTGCACTAAAAATAATCTATTGTATGAAATAATTAACTCATCTGTAATCTGATATCCGTAATTTTCCCTTAGTTAGGGTCTGGGTCCTTACATTGTATTAAAGTATGTTGTGGTTTTTTGTATATGCAGTTATGTAATTTTGAAGTTAATTCGTTTAACAGACATTTGTAAAAGTTCTTATATATTTGAGACGTATATTAAGTAATTGACTACAATTTACTTGAATTTAAAGTTATTTTAAAAAAAATTTTTGTGGTTCAAGATCATTTAGAATCCTCAGTTGATTTTCTCAATATGTATTTAACGGAGGTGATGCAATTATATTTGTGGTTTTAAGTATATAATTTCAATAAAAGTACCTATTTTTCTGCAATGTCAGACATGAAATTAAAATTAAACAGTTTCTTCAATAATAAGTTGGCCCATTCAAGGTTAATTTCTCCTTACTCATTTAATTTTGATATCTAGCCTAACCTAATGCGTTACAAAGTTATTCTTTTTTCTACAAATTGCCATCATCCAACTAACGTCCCACTGACCATTCGAATCAGTATTTTCGGCGAGAATCTATCTAGTTACAGTATAACTGCAGGCCATATACTCTTGTGAAATAGTTAGTCGTTCGTGCCTATAGTCAATAGAGAGCTTTGTAACAAGCCAATAAAATTGTTTTACATATTTCTCGTATAATAATTGGAACCGCACACATACTTTTAAAAACAAGCTGCATCTTTTTGATAAACTAAAACAATAGAAACTGGTCCCTTGGTTGAACATACCTACTTCTATGACAAGCGCGAGGCTACATTTGGGTATGAGAGACACCTTTCGAAAACACTTCTTACGGAACCTGATCATCTTTATGAGTAATACAGGAGTTATGGCTGCCATAAGATTATTTTTTATACATTTATGATAGATAGTTATAATTCATTACGTATGTGTAACGAAGAAACTTAGGGACAGCAAAATTATGTGCAGGTTTTCCAATTTCAAATATCCCTAATAGCTCCTCTTAGCTAGTGACTGATTTTTTAAGGTTTGTACGAAAAGTAATTTACCTGTTTAGAAATCGAATTGATACGTCAACAAGTAGACTTGAAACGACGAATGCCGCTACTAGCTTAAAGCTCAGAATTGTTGATTCAAAAATTCTTGGTACAAATGCAGATAGTAGCGTATATTTTAGCGGTAATCAACTGCTTTTTGATTGATTGGCATGATGCAAGTTAAACTAATGCTTTCGTTAATTCTCTTTTACTGCATAGAAGCGGTTCGAGCATCTGTTCTAGATATATATATATATATATATATATATATATATATATATATATATACTGCCGTGGAAGTCCTCTTTGGACCTCGCCAGAGTCAAAGAAAATTAATTTTCAAAATTATAAAAATTTCACAAAATTTTCTTACCCGGATTCTGCTTCCTATAATTAATTTCTTTATCAGCTTCCTTTGCTAGCTCTGTTGTGCCTCATTTCGGATACCTAAATTGACTCTCATTCTCTTAATCATTCACACACCATTCAATAAAATCACAAAATAATACAACATTCATACCATATTTATTTACCGCTATTTACAAACTATAATTCATAATTATGTACAGTTCGGTGCTCTAGTTACACCTCAATAAATGCTATCTTTGTAAAATCTTTGTTTTTAAAATTGTAATTTCAAACACATTTAATGCAACGGGAGTAAATGGGCCCCGAATAATACCTTATCTTTATTTATTACTGCACACTGAAGTATGGTGAGCTCATGAGAACCCAGTTTATTAATGTATGCTTTCCACTTTGCATACTATTACTACCAACTTAAAAAAACCCATGCACTCTTAACAATTAAATTTAAATTTATCAAGAAATTTACTAAGCTTTACGTACACCTTTTTTTATACTCAAATTACCACAATAATAGTCAGTTATACGTATCTCTTTCAATACGTTAAATTACCAAAATAACCATCAAAGTTCACTCACACTTCACAAATAATTTCAACAGTTTATCAAAAAAAAAACAGCAAATTCAAATGCGTTACTTGGAAAAGCTTCAAAATTCCATCTCCGTTGAATATGCTTTGTATTCTTGAACCCCTCGGCTCCGTGATTATGAGCGCCGCTCCACCAGCTATTTATAGATAAAAACACAAAATAAGCTGAGCTTCGTGCTATCCATTCACTATCAATTCCAACATCCAAATCCATTTATATTACACTTGTTTACTACTGTATTATTAATTTACGAGCTTGTTAGAATATTCGTGGACCTCAGTTAAATTTAAATTACTCGCCACTATTCGCGTTGCTAACTATAAGGCCACAAATAATCTAATACAATTTTATTGAATTTTACAAATTTTTAATACTCACAAGCCTCGTCAGTTGATTATTAGACTTCGTTAAGCTATGCGAAACTAAAAAGAGCCTTATTAATGTTCTTCCCGTATTTATGCCATAAAACCATGCCCCCTTGGCCACACTTTACGTGAAAAAATTTAATCAAAAATAATATTTTCGCAAATTTTGTATAACCGTCTTAAAACTTCCAGAAATATTCCTCGTCAACATGCTATATCATACAAACTATCACATCCTCCTGTCCCTAGTCCCCCTAGTCCTATGACGACATAAAACTCCGCCTGTAATATTGTATCTTCGTCTTATGCATATTTGATGTCGGATTCCCACCTTACTTGAGTGGTAGAAAATCCATATTGCTGACCGCGTCCGCGTGGATTGAGTACGTGCTTTATGAAATCGAATGTTCTTGTACCCTTCTCATTCTGTAGCATATTATTGATTGTGCATTCCTTTTGCTCTTTAAGAAACTTTTGTTAGCGTTTATGCGAAACCATTGACGGTTGACCAATATTTTCCTTGAAGCTCGCCTTGTTATGCTTACAAATAAACGGAAGATGACCTTTCCAACATGCAGGTGTGCCTAATTAATGATCGTTTATAATAACACTTCTCGGAGCTTACATTTCATGGCATTCTATACAACAGATGTCTGTTTGTTCGTTACGAAAGCTTTTCGCCTTAGGATTATTGATTCTACATGCTCTGATGCGTTTTCTGACGTTATCACCCGTTGCATTCAAATAAATTAAATTAATTAATAATTCTAATTGGCTTATAAAACTGATTTTCTTTATGAACCTGTACCTTTTAATCCATAATTATAAAAATACGTCAATGCTTGTTAATTTAAATTAAATAAATAAAATAAATATAAATTGTTCCTTTCTCTACACAGCGTGTTTTAAATTGCATTGTTTATCCCCAAATTTAACCCTTTAGATCTACTACAATATATATATATATATATATATATATATATATATATATTTCTGTGTAACTTGTATATTAATTTTGATTAGATACGCCATTTAATAAGTTATTTCAAGTTTCGACATGTAAATACAAATTAATCAAACCTTAAAACGCTTTCCTAATCTCTAGTGTAGTAATTAAAGATTCTAATGAAAACTTTCATTCATTGCAAGAGTTAATTTGCAACATTTTTAGCGTGTGTAAATATTCTCAAAGAACTTTCATAATGTTTAAATGATGGGGACATAATCCTTTAATCATAAATACCAGTTGTAAGTAACAGGTGTTATAAGTGTAAATATTTCTAGTGTATATTTTATCATAGTTTTAGTGAAAGGATTTAGCATTTGTATAACTTTCAAAAGCTTAATTATAGCAGAAGAGGGGCTCCAATTAAATTCCGCAGCAATAATAGCAGCCCAAGCGTGGGGCTCTAATCCAGGTAAATCTCGCAGCAATTATGGCGCCCAACAGTGGTGCTTGAGTTAACAGACCATAAACTTTAAAGCAAAAATAACGACCCAATTGTGGGGCTTAAACTCTGCACCAATATATATATATATATATATATATATATATATATATATCTGTGCGTGAAAGAAAATTTTTAAAATATTTATTTTCTTTCACATATGCATAGAGGCGTATTATAGGTACATTCCCAAATTATTTTTAAATTATACAGGGTGTTCTAAACACTAAATAAATAACAAAGTTATGTTTTATTAAATGAAAGCCCCTGTATATTATTATTAAATTTTTGGATTTTATGGTCCAAATAAACGTGTATTTTACTTAGGTGTGTTATAGCTAAAACTTAACGTTTTTGAAGTAATTTAATTTTTTCAAAAACTACTTGATTTTAAAATATAACATGCAAAACAAATATTAGACCGTTTTTTTCAATCAAATGAATTCCAATTTACGTTCATGCAGAAAATTATTTCTGACGATTACCTATATACTAAATTACTTACCTACTTTTTGTTAACAGGTACAAAATCCTCTTTAGTTTATGCGTGAATAATTTGTCTATCTTTTATAACCACGTTCGTGAAATGTGATTGGCCAATTACTCTTTACAGATAATTTATTAGAGATCAAAATGCTACGAACTATAACTTTCAAATTTGTTGCAAACTATTGCCTTCACAAACAACAAAAAAAAATGAGAACTTATTCTAAAAATAATTTATCAATATTCAAATATGTTTATCAGTTACAAGCAAAGAAATCTAAAAATTTATTCTTGTAATTCTTATGGCCAAATAGTACTTAGAAATCTTGTAATAAACGGTATAAAAACTTCCTGCTTCCATCTTAAATTTCGATCAGTTTGCCAGTTTGCAACAGTGCATCTTCTATTTTTAATTAATTAACTTTAGAGTAGGTCTTGTATCGAAGAACGTTCAATCTTCATAGTATTGCTTCATTAAATAATTGCTTTTGATACCTTCTATGTTTCAAAATACAAACTATTTTTAATTAAATCAGAGAACAGATCTAATTAATCAAACGTTAAAATTATTAATATCAAAGGATATTTACAAATTAATTACGATTTCTTAAGCTGCTGCGACACTTATTTGAATGTTATTTGGCTGAAGAACCATTCCGGTGGTAGGCAACTAAGCCACCATAGACAGCTTTAGATTTTAAACAATTTAAGCTTCTTGTAATTTTGCCGTAAAATAAATAGGGAAGCATGAAAATGCATAAGTATGATTTTACATGTTAAATCTATATGCACAGCAAAACAATTCACCACCCGATATATATTTTTAGGTAGTTAATTACACAATGTAAGTTGATAAATATTATCGTATTACAGTGAATAAGATGAAATAATAACTTGGAGTTTTAAATATATTCGTGTATGTCTGAATGTTTGTATATTGTGAGACATGAACTTTCAAAAAGCTCTAGAATTCTAGAACGGGTAGACTTGCATGCGTCTTTCAGTGAGCTACAGAACCAAACTACAGGTTAAATCAAATTAGTGAGGTCCTTAATGAGGAAATTTTGTAAATGTTGCAGATGCTGCAAAAGTTTCTGGTTCTACAGATTTTTCGACTTTGTCTTAGAGCCTATGAATTTAAAAAATGTATTGAATTTCAATAAACTCCAATACATGTACAAAAATTTCTAAACGTAGGATTCCACAAAGTGCTTTAGCTTCACAAGCGATAACGAATTTTGGAATTTTTGTGTTAAACATTTAAAAAGTTTTTATTTTTGTAGATACTAACAATTCTACAAAATGTTGCAAATGTTGCAAATTTTGCAACATTTTCCCAGTCTGCCGATTTCTGAATTTTTTTCTACAATAAACAAATAAAAAAATTTATTGGATTTTTGTAGATTCCAATAAATCTACAAAAATTTCTAAAAGGTTCAGTTTTAAAAACGAAAGAAGAAATATTCGGATTCTATCTTACAAATTTAAAAAGTATCAACGTCTTAGATGCCAACATCTTACAAAATTCTGTATATCTTGCAGATTTATGTAAAAAAATTTTATTCCACGGTTTTTCCAATTTTGTTTTGGAACCAACAAATTTAAAAATGTTTTCGATTTTTGTAGACTCCATCACATTTAAAAAATTTCTAAACGTTAGATTCTATAAAGAGATTTAAGTTTTACAGGCGATACGGCATTGTGAGATAATTGGCTCACACATTCAAATAATATTAATTTCCGTAATTGCCAAAAATTCTAAAAAATTATGTAATTGTTGCAGATTCCGCTAAATTTTTTTAGTTGTAGAGGTTTTCCGATTTTATCTTGGAACCTACAAAATTAAGAACGGATATTGGATTTTTGTAGATTCTAATATATTCACAAAAATTTCTATACGTTTTATTTTTTAAAGAGTTTTAATTATACAGTCGATACAGAATTTTGGAATTTTTATCTTACATATTCAAAAAGCATTAATTTCTGTAGATGCCAAGAATCTTACAAAATTTTGTAAATATTGCAAATTCTGCAACATTTTTTGGTTCTACGGGTTTTCGATTTTGCTTTAGAACCTACAAATTTAAAGAATGTATTATTTCATTTTTGTAGATTGCAATAGGCTATGTTACAGAACGCTAGATTTAATCAATGGAGTGTTTTACGCATTTGACAACCAATCCGAATTTTGGATAAACTAATGACGAAAAGATAACTGTTAAAATGATGATTAATTTATAAGTAGACTGCCAACAATTGGTTGGGCAAAATTCTTGAATAATGCTTACAGATCTGGCAAAGGATTCTACTGGTTTAAAAGGTTTCCTATTATCTTAGAACCTATAAATGTCTAAAAAGTGTATGGGGCATCTTGGTAGATTCCAATATATTTACAAGGTTGCTAAACGCTAGTACCTATCACTGAATGTTTTGTTCTACAGGAGATTCCAAATTTTGGAAGTTTCCATCTAAAATTTTAGAAGAATTAATTTTAGTAGATGCAAACGAGCTTACAAAATTTTGTACAATGCTGCTGTTTCTGCAGACATTTGTTCTGCAGGGTTTTCAACTATGTGTTAGAATCAGAATATCAAATAAGTGCAGGTGCGTGTCCAACCAGTTTTGGGACGGCAAACCTACATTGACGAAAAATTTTAAGCGTGATTCTATAAAATCTTCTAGATTAGTACTGGCGACCCGAACTAGTTGTTGGTTGCGAAATACCTGCAAATTTAAATGTATTGACTGTTGCAGATGCCATACAATCTTACAAATATATTTATCGCCAAATGGTTACAGATCTACAGAATTTTCTGTTGCTACAGGTTCTTCGACTTTGTCTTCACAACCCATTGAAGGTTGTAGAAATAGTTTTGGCATGTAACTGTAAATATCCCAATATATTTGCTAAAGTGATCTTAACGTTAGGTTCTATACATAGTTTTATGGGTGATATGTAATTTTGGGATTTGCGCCTATGAGGAAATTTACAACAGTTGATTTACATAGCTAATAAGTCTTACAAAATTGTTGAAAGCAAATGTGTTAGCAGGCTGCAACAGTATTCCTAGGAAATACGGTGCATTATTCGATTTTCTCTTAGAATCTACAGACATAAAAATGTAGCACTTTTGTAGATGCTAGCATTCAAGATTTGTAAGAGTTAGATCGATAAGCTTTTGTGGACAGAGATACAAATTTTGGAATTTATCTACAAATTTAAAGTTTACATTTGTAAATAGTCAAGGAACTTAGAAAATTCTTGGGGTAAATGTCAGATGCAAATTTTTGGTTGCAGGATTCATTACGTTAGAACCTAAGGCTTTAAATTTTGGGGAATAGTAATGTGATATATTTACAAGATTCTAACGTAGATCTAGAAATTTTATTTACAGGGATCAGAATTGTTGAGATCTTATCTCAGATTAAAGATCAATTTATAGATGCAACAATCTGTAGCAAATATTTCAGGAAATCTGTAGGTTAGCTCAGAATTAGGAATGCAATGATGGTTAGCTGTCTAACCAGTTCTAGGACTGAAGACCTAATGATGATGATGCAATATATTTACAAACGCTAGATTTAATAAAGTGTTTTAATTTGACATGCAATCCGGAATTTTGGAATTTATATCTCAGAAATTTAAAAAGTGTTAATTTTTGTAGATGCCAACAATCTTACAAAATTTTGTAAATGTTACAGATCTGCACAATTCTCTGGTTTAAAAGGTTTCCCGCTTTTATCTTAGAACCTATAAATTTAAAAAATGTATTGCATTTTTGTAGATTCCAATATATTTACAAAAATTTCTAAACGCTAGTACCTATATAATGTTTTGTTTTACAGGAGATTCCAAATTTTGGAATTTCCATCTAAAAATTTTAAAAGAATTAATTTTTGTAGATGCAAACAATCTTACAAAATTTTGTAAATGCTGCTGTTTCTGCAACATTTTTTTTGTTCTGCGGGTTTTTCAATTTTGTTTAGAATCCAGATATCAAAAAATGCATTGAACTTTTGTGGATTAAATACATTTACAAAAAATTTTAAGCGTGATTCTATAAAATCTTCTAGTTTTACTGGCGACCCGAAATTTTGGGGTGCTTATCTTACAAATTTAAAATGTATTAATTTTTGTAGATGCCAACAATCTTACAAAATTTTATAAATGTTACAGATCTACAGAATTTTCTGTTGCTACAGGTTTTTCGACTTTGTCTTAGAACCCAAAAGTTTTAAAATGTTTTGGATTTTTAAATATCCCAATATATTTGCTAAATTTCTTAACGTTAGGTTCTATATAGTTTTAGTTTTATGGGTGATATGTAATTTTGGGATTTGTGTCTTAGAAATTTAAAAAGTTGATTTTTTTACATGCTAACAGTCTTACAAAATTTTGAAATTGTTGCAGGCTTGCAACGTTTTCTGGTTAGGTGCATTATTCGATTTTCTCTTAGAATCTACAAATAAAAAATGTAATTTTTGTAGATTCTACAGCATTCACAAAAATTTTTAAGAGTTAGATTTTATAAAAGCTTTTAGTTTTACAGCAGATACAGAATTTTGGAATTTTTATCTTACAAATTTAAAAAGTATTAATTTTTGTAAATGTCAAGGATCTTAGAAAATTCTTTTAAATGTTGCAGACTTTGCAAAATTTTCTGGTCTACAGGTATTTCGATTTACTTTTAGAACCTAAAACTTTAAAAAATATTTTGGATTTTTGTAAATTTCAATATATTTAGAAGAATATCTAATCGTTAGATTCTATAAAATGTTTATTTTACAGGTGATGCAGAATTTTGAGATCTGTATCTTGCAGATTGGAAAAGTATCAATTTTCTAGATGCCAACAATCTTACACCCAAAAATATTGTATTGCCCAGGAACGAGTTCTTTTCCTCTAGAAATTTAGAATTTGGCTACACGTGAGGGACATGCATGCAAGTACATTTAACCTTTTATCCGAAAAGGAAAACATTTTTGTGAGAAAATGCTTGCCTAAGAAATCGTTCGAGCGAGAAATAGAACTCGAGAGCTTGGGATTGATAGTTACAATCAAAAATTAATTTATGCAAATTGGAAAAGTATATTTTTTCTAGATGCCAACAATCTTACAAAACATTTGAATTCTTCTTTGTTCTACCTAAAGATAATGTTTTGCCCAGAAACGAGTTCTTTTCCGCTAGAAATTTAGAATTTGGCTACACGTGAGGGACATTCATGCAAGTACATTTAACTTTTTATCCGAAAAGGAAAGCATTTTTGTGAGAAAATGCTTGAATAAGAAATCGTCCGTGCGAGAAATAGAACTCGAGAGCTTGGAATTGATAGTTACAATCAAAAATTAAATCATGCAAATTGGAAAAGTATATTTTCTTTAAATGCCAACAATCTTACAAAACATTTGAATTCTCCTTGTTCCACCTAAAGATAATGTATTGCCCAGAAACGAGTTCTTTTCCGCTAGAAATTTAAAATTTGGCTACACGTGAGGGACATTCATGCAAGTACATTTAACCTTTTATCCGAAAAGGAAAGCATTTTTGTGAGAAAATGCTTGCCTAAGAAATCGTCCGTGCGAGAAATAGAACTCGAGAGCTTGGGATTGATAGTTACAATCAAAAATTAATTCATGCAAATTGGAAAAGTATCATTTTTTTAGATGCCAACAATCTTACAAAGCATTTGAATTCTCTTTTGTTCCACCTAAAGATAATGTATTGCCCAGTAAACAAGTTCTTTTCGGCTAGAAATTTAGAATTTGGCTACTCGTGAGGGACTTTCATGCAAGTACATTTAACCTTTTATCCGAAAAGGAAAGCATTTTTGTGAGAAAATGCTTGCCTAAGAAATTGTCCGTGCGAGAAATAAAACTCGAGAGCTTGGGATTGATAGTTACAATCAAAAATTAATTCATGCAAATTGAAAAAGTATCATTTTTTTAGATGCCAACAATCTTACAAAGCATTTGAATTCTCTTTTGTTCCACCTAAAGATAATGTATTGCCCAGTAAACAAGTTCTTTTCGGCTAGAAATTTAGACTTTGGCTACTCGTAAGGGACTTTCATGCAAGTACATTTAACCTTTTATCCGAAAAGGAAAGCATTTTTGTGAGAAAATGCTTGCCTAAGAAATCGTCCGTGCGAGAAATAAAACTCGAGAGCTTGGGATTGATAGTTACAATCAAAAATTAATTCATGCAAATTGGAAAAGTATATTTTTTTTAGATGCCAACAATCTTACAAGACATTTGAATTCTCCTTTGTTCCACCTAAAGATCATGTATTGCCCAGAAACGAGTTCTTTTCCGCCAGAAATTTAGAATTTGGCTACACGTGAGGGACATTCATGCAAGTACATTTAACATTTTATCCGAAAAGGAAAGCATTTTTGTGAGAAAATGCTTGCCTAAAAAATCGTCCGTGCGAGAAATAAAACTCGAGAGCTTGGGATTTATAGTTACAATCAAAAATTAATTCATGCACATTGGAAAAGTATATTTTTTTTTAGATGCCAACAATCTTACAAAACATTTGAATTCTCCTTTGTTCCACCTAAAGATCATGTATTGCCGAGAAACGAGTTCTTTTCCTCTAGAAATTTAGAATTTGGCTACATGTGAGGGACATTCATGCAAGTACATTTAACCTTTTATCCGAAAAGGAAAGCATTTTTGTGAGAAAATGCTTGCCTAAGAAATCGTCCGTGTGGGAAATAGAACTCGAGAGCTTGGGATTGGTAGATACAATCAAAAATTAATTCACGGAACTGATATTCCACACAACCAAACAGATAAAGTCAAATTTCCTGCCCAGTTTTTCGTCTTATACATAGCATGACACCAGTTGAGGTCAGGCAAAGCGACTATTGCAATTACTAAAATAGCCATAAAAGATGTTTTTATTTCTAACGACCAGCAACTCACTAAGTGACCACATATGGCTCTCATGAATCAAAAGGGACCATTCTATAAAGTAATGCTGTAGCAAAGGTTCCGAAGAGTTTAGAATCAAAAGTGGCCCATTAAACCAGCAATGGATTGATTAACAACTACAAAGGCGCACGTAAAGGACCATTATAAAAATACAAAAGCGAAGTCGGGAAAACTGCTGGTAAGTTCTGGACGCTTTTCTGCGACGTATTTAATAACCGCACGTATGGTAAAGTTTTAGCTGCAGTTGAAGTATGAATTCGCAAGCAACATTGATATAAATTATTGCATAAATCGTGAAAATGAATACACTTAATATGTATATAGATAAATACTTGTTTAGATAAATTACGCGGTCGAACTTAGTAATAAATTCAGTTGATCGTCCTGTTAAGGTGTCATTTAGTGTTAGTTAATATTGGCATTTCAGTACATTATCATATTTGTGAATAATCAGGCTTATGTTAAACCAAATAAAAAGCAGTGAATGATGGATACGTTTCGTGGACAGTTAGTCAACGTATTTTAATCAATCCTGAAGGTGATACCGGATATCCTCCATAACCGAAATCTCAAAATATCTCTATAAAGTCTTAAAGGCGGTAGTTTTGAAACTGTATTTATCGCGCAACTAATGAGTGTTTCAAATTGCGCGGGTTCTTTTAAGAATAAGTAAAATATAGATGACGCACCGAATTCGTCTGTGTATTTTGACATTTAAAAAGTGTGATATATGACATATATAAAAATGGTTTCGTACACGATACAAACGACACGTTCAAATTGTTGAATTATTTTATGAAAATCAGCGTTCTGTGAAAAGTGTTTTTAGAAAACTACGTGAATTTTATGGTTTACATAATCGTCCAGCTGAATGCACTATTGGTCGAATTATTAAAAAACTTCAAGAGAGCGGTTCGGTGGAAGATAAAAAAAAGTGAAAAATACAGTCGTAGCGGTCGTTCGCAAGAAAATATTGATTTGGTTCGTAATAGTGTTGCTGAAGATCGTAAAATGTCCGTTAGACGACGTTCACAACAAGTTAGACTTAGTGGATCAACAACATAGCGTATTTTGCACAAGGATTTAGCTCTGAAGGCATATAAGGTTCAAGTAACACAGGCACTAAAGCCATTAGATTCTTTAAAACGGCGTTTATTTATCAATTTCATCAATGAACAACAGGCTGATTTTTCTCAAAAAATCATATTTTGCGATTAGGCACATTTTGAACTTGGTATCTATGTTAATAAACAAAATTGTATCTAGGGTGAGGAAAATCCACGAATTATTCATGAGAAACCTATGCATTCTAAACGAGTTACTGTTTGGTGTGCATTATGGTCAGGGGGTGTAATTGGACCTTACTTCTTTGAAAATGCTGCTGGTGACGCTGTAACTCTCAATGGTGATCAATATCGTCGGATGATAACCGAATTTTTGTGGCTTGAATTAATGAATATTGATCTAAAGGATATTTGGTTTCAACAGGATGGCGTTACATCTCACTCTGCACAAGAAACAATTGCTTTATTGAGAGAAAAATTTCCTGGACGTGTATTTTCAAGGCGATGTTAATTGGCCACCAAGATCATGTGGTTTGACTCCATTAGACTATTTTCTTTGGGGTTATGTGAAAAATCAGGTTTATAAAAACAATCCATAATCAATTCCTGCTTTGAAAGATGAAATTATTGGTGTTATTGGTGAGATAGAGCCTCAATTATGTCAAAATGTCATTGAAAATTTTAATAAAAAAGTGGACGTCGGTGGAACTGCAAGGGGAAGCTATTTGGCAGATATCATTTTTCGCACATAAATGTCATTAGTGATACTTTAATTACCAATAAAAAGTTTTTGAAAATAAATGCAAATTATGTGTCTTATTTATTGTTAAAAAAACCGCGCAATTTGTAACACCCTAAACTTCTAGGTTTTAAAATTTTTAAAGCATACTTTAGTGAATTTGGGCTTTTAATTATACAATCATAAAAGTAGACGTTTTGTTGCTAGTAGATGGTTGATAGCAATCCTGGGCCCTCATTTCCTCCAGAATCCCTCATTTCCTCACTCATCTGGACCAATTTACATGTAAATTCCCATAAGGAGGAAATGAGGGAGATGAATCTCCTCCTGCTCTCTCCCTGTGGAACTCCTCGTGGAATCTTTTACCCCAACCATTTTGATTAGGTCACACCCACATTCTTTCCACCCGCGAGATAAATCTTTCTCCACATTTCCACCCACGAGATAAACCTATATTGTTTGGTATCAATTAATATTAGAATTTTCTCAGCTACCCAAATCTCTAGGAATTTTTTAGATAGCTCCATCCCCAAGGGAGCTACCCTCACTTTAAGATTTCTTACCTGTTGCGACTTTTAACCGTCTGCATAAACTATTTTAGTCATGCGATACATTAAATTAGTCTAAAATTTTACGCAGAATTCGAATCTGCAAACAGATTTAAAATCGGAGCACGCCCTGCAATGTTATACCCGTTTAAAGCTCTCAAACCTCTAAATTTTGCTCCTTGCTTTATAGGTTAGGTCAGCGCCGCGGCGCTGACCTAACCTATTAATTTTTCTTTTTATCTAACCTAGGTCCACACTTGGTTTTTAATGGAAAAACTCATTATAAAAACAATTAGTGCTAATGGGTTTTTAATGAGAAAACTCATTAAAAAGCAATTAGTGCTAATGGGTTTTTAATGAGAAAACCCATTGAAAAGCAATTAGTGATAATGGGTTTTTAATAACAAAACTTGCATTACTTCGCTAATCTAATATTCAGCACATCCGACCTAGATCGGATAGCAAAACTGTTCCTAATCAAGAGAATGTAGGCGATATGGTTGTGTCTGACATATTCGGCTATCTTCGGCAATATGCGCCCCCACTCTGTAGGATATATAAGGGGCAATTTTTCGTATCCAATTTAGTATTCGGCAGTAGCTAGAACAGTAAACATGAGCGTCTTCAAGATGATTAACGTTCCTCAACTTCTTGGTAATAAAGTGAAACCAACAAATGAGCGATTTGGATTATGGCTTTTGGCAGAAAATATGTGCAACAATAATCTGGTGACAGATATTGGTAATATTTGTTATGTCGAAGGCGAACAGATGCTGACTGGTGGACTACACACACCAATTACAGAACCATTTTGTGACAATATAATGTTGGTTAAAATTTGCGATCATTCTGACGCCGAGCAAACATCTGCAAACAAAAGAATGTTTATCCTAAAAAAAGAAATTTGTGGTGCATTTAACAGTTATCTACGAAGAAAGTTCGACCGATTTGTTTCCGCTAGGCATGGTGTTAAAGCTAAGCTTCCGTTTTCTCTGGAAAGCACTAACAAGATGGGTCAGAGAGTAAAAGAAATTATCGGAAAAGAAGACCTCGAATGTATTAATAATAAATTCCAAAATCCTATATGTGTTCCGTACAAAGTGGAACTAGCAGATGTTAAGTTGGAAACTTTATTGGAGGAACTACCAGATATATTAGACGGACTCAAAAAAGATTATTATTATCTTTTTGACATGGATGTAACCCAAGATTTTGCAGGCATATTTAGCAAGATGGAGATGTGTAATTATTTAACCATAAACCATAACTTTTGCTATAAGGGCGAATACGAGGAAAAGTGTAATATTATAGTTGATAACGATAAAACTGCGGGACTTGATTGTTTAACATGGCTAACAACCAATGCAAGAATTAAGATATACAACAAATTTGTGTGTCAGATAACAAGTCCTGGTGTTAATAAACAACTTGGCAATCATATACTAGATTTTTTACGTTGTCCAGATGTACGTTTAAGGAAAACAATTGCGTCTACTTTGGCCAAAGAACATGGTATTACGCGATTGGAAGCGACAATATACAACTGTGCAATTGGAAGCTATGTCAGTGCGGAACGGATGTATAATCCCTTAAAAGACTGTTTAACGTTATTGGAAGATAGTAAGTTATACTTCCTAAAGGCGCCAATGTACTCGGTACCACTTGCCAAAATGTGGAGTAAGCTATCGGACAAGCTACAAAATAGCTGCTGTTTAGTGTTTAATAACCAACTACAGTACGTGTATTGGGGAAATGGTAATACAAAGAAATTGACGGGCTTGCAGATTAAGTTGTCCGAAAACCAAAGGAAAGGAAAAATTGATAAAGTATGTGCTTTCGGCTTTTAGTTTTAACTATTTACCTGTAAATTATTTGGAGATATAGAGGAGGAAGACAGACCAGATAAAATAAAAATCTTACACAAGTGCTACATTAAAGCAGGTAGTACATATTTTACACAATCTGCAACATCATATTCTACAATTCCAAAAGAAATAGTCATTTCGGAATTGGGATTGATAAATACACCTAACATTCGCCCAGAGGTTGTACGACAGCGCGTAAATATTGGTAGTAAACTCTATCCGTTTACGCTAAAGGAAATTGCCCCATTATGCATACCATACGCTGTTAGTGGAAGGAAAAGACAACTGGAATTAGAGGAAATGGATGCAAAAAAGCGAAAATTGGACTACATGGAAAACACTGCGACAATACGCGAACAATACAAAGATGTGTTAGACAAAGAACATCTTATTAGAGAAAATGAGAAAGAATTAAAAGATTATTTTATGTATCGATGGAGTGACTTAAATACATCCGGGTTCTACAAGCTGTATGCATTTGCGGTTAGTAAGAAAGACTCTTTTAGTTATGTAGGTGTTCTTGCGGAAAAAGATGGTACTAAATCCGCATACTTTTTAAAAGGTTATTGTAAAAACGTATTTATCAAAATGGCATATAACAAAGACGAACTAAGGAATGCGGGTTTCGTAACCTTGGCGTACACCACACGCAAAGGGGTTCCGCTAAAATTTGTATATTTGCCTAGTAAAGAACCTTTCGGATCATTTAAAACCGAGGGTCTTACAACCTATAACAACCATATATTCCCAAAAGTGGTGGACATTCAACTACGCAACAGTGTGTGGGAGAATAAGGATTTCCTCCAATACCGACAAGAAAAAGTCGATCAAGCTAACAAGATATGTATGCAGGATATAGTGGGAAAGCTGCGATTAAAAGATTGTCACAAGCTGCAAGAATTACACGAAGGAATGGATCTGGTTGTCGGTGGAATCAATGACTTTAAATATAGAGGCAAACTTTGGTACGTTTTACAATTCGAAAACCTAGACGGTCTCTATGTATCAAACTATTGGCTAGAAAAGGAGATAGAAGACTTGGGTGTCGATTTAAATTTTAAGCTGCGAATAAAATTAGATAAAATTAAAACCAATCCAAACAAACATAAAGAAAGGACTGTCTTCTGTGTATAACTTTGTATTAAAATTAAGTTTAAATGACTCCATGCTTGGTACTAAATATTTTTAAATTTGTTATGTATAATGTCAGAATAAACATTTTATAATAGTATATAACATTGTTCTTTATTTATAAAAGTCTGTGACGTTACCCCGAAATAGCAGTCGCACAGAGAGGGGTGCGCATGGGCAGAAGTTGCGCGCGCGCAGGGGTGCGCATGGGCAGAAGTTGCGCGCGCGCAGGGGTGCGCATGGGCAGGGATGTGTCTGGGCGTACACGAGGGAAGCGGATGTTAACTGTCACCAAGCATCCAATTCTTTATTTGGATGGTATCGAGTACTTGCCTGCGTATGTATCCGGAGTGAAAGAATACGATTTGTATACGCAGCTTATTAATAAAATTAGTTTATCGAGGAAGATGACAAAGGTACATCATTCCTAATAGTACAACAATCTACGCATGGGGCGTAAAGATATAAGATAGTTGTTTATATTTGTATGGATTTTGTAAATCTATTGTATATATTAGTTTTAAGATTCCATAATTTTTAAGTTCTTCTCCCACCTTCCAAATCCTTCCGGCTTCTATCCTGGTTGACAGAGTATACGTGTTATCTCCACGTTGTATTCGCGGGACACGGCGGTTTTAGATTTCTAGGGAAACGGTTGGTTAAAGCATATGTCTTGGGTAGCGAAAAAGGGTTTTAAGATGTAGTTAAATAAAGATGGGCAAAAATCAGTGATTTGGGTCTTTAAAAGGCATAACTTTGTATGGGGTGGTCCTACTTAAAATCCATTTACAGATTTGGGGTCCATAGAAAAATTTAATATTAGTTGATACCTAGCAAAATATATTTATCTTAGAAGAGTGACTACCCCGCGTATAATAAATACAATATAACACTTGTCAACAAAAAAGTTGTAGGGAAGTTTAAAGACGTATTTAATGGGGGTCCAGTATTAGAATTTGTTGGTAGTAGGGCTAAGTCCTACTGTACTGTAGGCGAGAAAGAAGTAATCCGGAAAATATGTACGAGGTCTTAAACGAAACCATGTAAACACCAACTTTATACCCAATTAATTAATAAAATCAGTTTGTGGGGCGAGGACAACAAAAAGTACATCATTCCTAATAGTACAGCAACCTAATTAAGGTAGGTCAGTAAGCAATATTAAATTGCTATTAATTGACTCGCATTTAGCGTACTTTCCTACCTTATTTGTTTGGAGAAGATATACACTTTTAAAAAGAAATTATATACAGCTTTCACATGTAATTCGGAGGATGATTACGTAAAAGTCGACCTTTCCATTTATATATTAAAAACGCATTACATTAGAATGTTTTTACATTATTCTCATATTGTTAGGTTAACAACAATATGTCTTATTGACCGAAAACACGTCTCCTATTTTTTACATTAATCTCTTTTTGTTATAGGTCTATTTAAGCAACACATTAATTTCTTTGTGTTGCAGGTTACTTTAACCTGCTTGGATTTGGTTAAACGAAGAAGATAAATGTTATACTTTGTAAAAATTGTAATTAGTTTATTAAACTGTAAATCGGATAAAATAATCTATTAAATTTTTGCGTGCTTAATTTATGTTAATACTGCTACGTGTTTGGTTAAAGGATTGTAGATATTAAAAAGGATAGCTGATTAGAAATCGACATTGATAAAAAAAATCTTAAAATTCGGGTAGCTCCCTGGGGAATGGAGCTATCTAAAAAATTCCTAGAAATTCGGATAGCTGAGAAAATTCTAATATTAATTGATACCAATCAAGACAGGTTTATCTCAAAAGATGCATTGGTTGGACGAAAAAACTATTTGTTAGTTTGCTTATAGAGCAAAAGCAAGATTTAGAGGTTTGGGAGCTTTAAAGTGTAACTTTGCAGGGCGTGGTCCGATTTCAAATCCGTTTACAGATTCGAATTCTGCGTAAAATTCTAGACAAATTTAATGTATTGCATGACTAAAAAATTTATAAGAACGCTCAAAAGTCGCTACAGGTAAGAAATCTTAAAATTGGGGTAGCTCCTTGGGGGTGATGCTATCTGAAAAATTCCTAGAGATTCGGGTAGCTGAGAAAAATCTAATATTAATTGATACCAAACAAGATAGGTTTATCTCGAAAGATGAAAAATGGTTAGTCGAAGAAAACTATTTGTTAGTTTTGCTTATAAAGCAAAGAGCAAAATTTAGAGGTTTGAGAGCTTTAAACGGGTATAACCTTGCAGGGCGTGGTCCGATTTTAAACCTGTTTGCAGATTCGAATTCTACGTAAAATTTTAGACTAATTTAATGTATCGCATGACTAAAATAGTTTATGCAGACGGTTAAAAGTCGCAACAGGTAAGAAATCTTAAAGTGAGGGTAGCCCCCTTGGGGATGGAGCTATCTAAAAAATTCCTAGAGATTTGGGTAGCTGAGAAAATTCTAATATTAATTGATACTAAACAATATAGGTTTATCTCGTGGGTGGAAATGTGGAGAAAGATTTATCTCGCGGGTGGAAAGAATGCGGGTGTGACGTAATCAAAATGGTTGGGGTAAAAATTCCACAAGGAGTTCCACAGGAGAGAGCAGGAGGAGATTCATCTCCCTCATTTCCTCCTTATGGGAATTTACATGTAAATTGGTCCAGATGAGTGAGGAAATGAGGGATTCTGGAGGAAATGAGGGCCCAGGATTGCTATCAACCATCTACTGTTGCTTCCTAATCTCGGAGATGTTTGGAACACTTGGTGAGTGCTTACGGAACACCAAGGTTCCGTGGAACGGAATCTGGTAAATGCAACCTTAAGTAACCATGCCAGATATGATTTTAAGTATTTTATCACAACACTTTAGGCATTATTATAATAAAATTTTATTTAATAGAATGTTTTTCTACTTTTGAGTAACTTTCTAGGTGTTATTGTACGTTTTGATCATGCATTACTATCCCTAGTGGCATTTTTAAAAACTCTTTATTACCCTAAAAATTTTATAGAACTAGAGATAAAGTATCCCCAAAATTATTTGAACTTCGTGTATAATGTATACGTAGTTAACACGCAAACACTCTTAAAATTTCTTCAACTACGTTACACGCATCAAAGATTATATTTTCAAAACGTTCGAAATGTTAATGTGGTGTATATTTAAAGCATAATCGCAAACACAAATTACCAAATTGTATTATTAAGCAAAATAACGTAATAAAGTAGCATTATACGTTATAATCATCTCTACACTTGAGAGAACTGAAAGGCACTAATCACGAAACACCACCAATCACGCTCCTTGCAACATTTTTTTAGCATGAGTTTAATCATTTGAAATTTACATAAGATATAAAGGGACCATAGAGAAGTCCACCCAGTTACAAACCAATCTGTTTCGCAAAAATATAATTTTCAATAGTCGCTAAGTTGTTCACAAATTTCTAAGATCAAAAGCAAAACTTTATTTTATTGTCTTATTATATCAACGAAGGCGTATTATATTAAGATATTGCTTTATTTGTAAGTATTTCAATAATATTTTATAACTATGTTCTGCAAAAACGTGTATTCTTTGTTCTCGGATAAAAAAAAGTTTAATTAAGGCATTCAATACATTCAATACATTATTAGAGGTTAATAGTTGCAATGGAATGACAAAGTTCTCTGCTGCAAATTCTGACTTTAAAGTAACTCGATGTTCTTGAACTCCACAAAATGTAAAACACACGTATATACACGCACACGCTTGCACACGTGTGCTCGCGCTCACGTCACACACATACACACACACACACACACACATATATATATATATATATATATATATATATATATATATATATATATGATAATGGGGTTATTTAAGGGTATATAAGGTCATAGGGGAGATATACTACATATGAACATTATAAAAATCAAGAAAACTAAACAGTTAAATTATAAAAAGTACATAAGTCGTTCATTACGCATAAAGCAAATTCAAATCACCGTGTATAAAATCAATAACAAACTACAGTCAATAAAAGGGAGCTCATTCTGTAATAACTTAACCACATTTAGTAAGTAAAATAATTCCGTGCGCAACCCAATCCATTAAAACACTTAAAACCTTCATAAACTCAAAATAAGGCATATTTAAAGTAAAACAAACGGGAAATAAAATCTCTTTCAAACTCGACGCATTTGCGTGAGGAATGGAGGTTAATGGAACGCATATAATTTGTACTGGTTTGTAATAAACTTATTCTTAAAAAACAAACATATTTAGTGACGCAATGAGGAACAGATATTAACAAAAAGGCATACGTGACATGAGAAATGTAGAAAGTGCCACATTTTTATAAAATCCAATATAAGTAAACAAAATATGCAGACTAAATTAAGGCTACGTGCAAGTTAAAGGTAAATAATAAACCATTTGTTGGCAAATTCCATAATACAAAGCACCAAGAGTGTCAGATACGTGACTTTTAGAGCGTCTGAATAAGCATGCTATATCGAGTAAAACCTAATAGGTAAAAATAAATAGAAGGGACGAGTTTGTCTATATAATAAACTTAATTTGCTATGATTGGTTGATTCTATAAAACTACGCGCGACTGTAACAGTCAAAACTAATGTATTGCTTGAAACTGAAATTGACTGAAGTTAGAAGTTTCATAACATAAAATAACAGGAATTAAGAAATTCAAGTAAAGTACACAGTAGAAGTACGCGTTGAATACATATGAATAAAACCCTGCCGTTAATATAAAAACGTAAATCTATATTTAATTAATGTAAACATAATCTTTACTATTTATTAACTAAGAGCACTAAGGAACTAATTAAGCAATGAACTAATAAACTAATTAAGCAATGAACTAAGGAACTAATTAAGCAATGAACCAAGGAAACTAATATAAATCGACTCTAAGCAAGAAAACTAAAATCGAGACTAAATCAACTTGAAGTACAGGGTTCGTATTTCAAAAACAACTCGAACTAGCTGATAAACATTTTTAAAGTACCGGTGGTACATGGCAAGCTGAGGGACAACAACTTGGAAAACACTAAACTAGCAACCGATTTGGATCAGGAAGCTCCGGTAGGAACCAATAGAAGGAATATCAAGTTAGAACGTATTTTACAATTTATAGTACAAATGATATTTTGAATATTCGAAACTTACATGTAATTTAGATAATTTGTGTAAAGAGTCAACAAAACTTTGGTTGGTAAAAGTACGTCTTAAAAGGGAATAGTTCTTTAAACGTTCAACGAAACACTCAAGGTAAAAATATATAAAAAAATTTTGCCGGCTTTAATTGCTTAAAAAGGGTTATAATTTTGGTAATGGACAAATTTAATAGGAATATTTATATTAATTTTGAATCAAAAGTTTTGTAAATAGCAAATAATATTACAAAAGACGTAGAGTTGTAAATTGTATATTTTCTTAAATGATTATACCGATTTTGGTGAATATCGTTTGTCTTACTCGGGTATATGAAGTGATAGAGAAAAATTGGTAAATATTTTCTGTTATCATATCGTCGCTCACTCTGTGCGGGATATCACTGTACTAGTCGGGGCGTAATTAATTGTGTTAAATTTAAAGTATTTTAAAAGCACAGAGGGGTTGCGTTCAGCAGGCAACTGAGCGTTATATATTCGACGAAAGGCGATATCGTAGCAAAGAAATTTGACGACCCAAGGTGAGGCTTGAAAAAAAATCGGTGACTAAACGAAAACTCGAATGGCTCGAATTTAGGTGGTAGTTAGGGGTAGAAAATCGACGACAAAATTGAAGCATATTAATTAACATTAAGGGTTACAGACGTAGTTAAAAATCTATCAGCAGCCAGAAATTAAATATAAAAAGTAGTAGAATTTAGAATTTTAGGGTTTAGTGTAAATATTGTAGCGGGTTACAGCCAGTTGTTCGAGGAATCTATCTGGTGCCGTTGGGTATGCCAATCTAACTAATCTGGCATTGTCAGCTTCGAATTCTTGCAGGCTTTCATTTGTCTTTTGCGAGCGGTTCTTAACTTGTGCATGGTAAACATGTTGGAGGTGAGCATCTCCATATCTTATCTCAAGCTTTGATGTTAACAGACCGTAATCATTCTGCTGGTGATCGGGAATCGTATGCAAGATGTTAAGAGCTTCCCCTCGTAGGGCCACTTTTAGGGAGGTAGCCTTCTCTTTGTTGCACCAACCGTGGCTATTGCACTAGCTTCAAATTGTTTCAAATATGTCGGCCAAGGCGTTTTATCTTTGAATATGGGTTGTTTCACTCTAAATTTTGACGGTATTGACTCACTTTCTTCCATGCTCCTTATTTCTGGAATGTTCTGGTTTGCTAATTCAAGTGGCCGCGTTGTTAGTGAAATCATTTGCTCTCGCAGCCTCATCACATCTTCTTCCATTTATACCAATTTACTGTCCAACTTTTGCTCAACTGTTTTTACCTGTTCAGTGACATCTTCTTTCAATGCGATGGAGCTTTCCATTAATCTTTGTTCTAACGTGGCTGTCTTTTCATTCATCTTTTCTTTCATTTTCGCAGCATTTTCATTTAACTTTTCTTCTATTTTCTCAGCATTTTCACATAGTGCCACTTTTAGTATAGCCGACCACTCTTCCATACCGGATATAAAATCCTTAAGGAAATTGATTAAAGTTTCTGCGTCCATTTTACTTTGTCTTCTTATAACAAGTATATACCAACTACTCAAATGTCTTTAGACTTGTGTGTTTTTTTTTTGAATTATCACTATATACCCCACAAAGCCTGACACCAGTGTAGCGGACTACTATTAACGCGTTTCACTAATTTAAAACAAGTAGTAATAAAAGTCTTTATTACTCACTATTCATAAGTCTAATTAACAGTATGTGCTATTTACAACCACTAATATCTTCTTAAACTAAATTCTTAACCATAGGTCTATTAACAACACTAAACACTACTATAATTTATTTATTACACTTTTGTCTATTTATGTACAGCTGTCGATATCATATACACGTCCACATAACATCTAATTTTATATTTACTCTTGGACTTCCAAAAGCGTAACTAATTACCTTTATACGATATAATTTATATTCGACATTTAGATATAGACTAACTCTGTACTTCATTAGGGGTCTCATATACACCCTGAATTAAATGGATGATTCATACTCCGGTATATGCCAGGAGGTTCAAGGCCTCTGTAGTATATACATTACTTGCAGCGCTTGTGTGTTTGACGGGTTGCCTAATAGTAACTCGTAACAGTATGTTCAAGATACCGTACATATTGCAACTAGCCTTCGAACGCACTTCCTTAACGAAAAAATTTCATTGTCATTGGGCTCACTTGCTGCTACACCTAATCATTTGCAGGAGCTTATTAAAGACAAGCATCTGCTAACACCAAGCAACTTGAAGGCTGAAGACAAGTTGAACTTTATGGCGGCCGAAAAGATATGCACTACCACTGTAATTTCCTTGCTTGAAATCATACCAGAGGGTGCAAGGACACGGGCATATCTGCCATTAATGAGATTGGCTATTGATACGTTTTTAAATCCAAAGTTAGAAATCGAAGAGCGATTATATAATGCAGGGTACTGTGTTTTTTCTTGCGCATTTGGCGTAAGTGGATTACAGAGGGCAAAAATGTTAACATAGGTTATAATTTCATCTCCTCCAATATATATGTCTTGAATTAAATGCCCACGCGCTTATTAATATCATCACCGTTATTCGTGATAATCCAGACTTGACCAACGATATGTTTTTTCTTGATTATTCGCTAGCCAAACATATGAAAAAACATTTCGAGCTACAAGATCCACGACCTCGACATTTTCAACTGTGGTCAATTTCAGTGTTAAAGATCTTATTTATAGAATGGATCGCATCCAAGCTATCAATAATATCCAGAATGATCTTTTTTCGTATTTCCCAGAGAGCTGCAAAACCAATCAAAAATAGGTACAAAAACTCTGTTCGATTTAAAAACGTTTTCTGATTATTGCATGCAAATGTGCGTGGAAAGGGCCCTGAATGATGCGTTACTGGAGACACAATCGTTGCGAATGGTTGTCCCAGAAAATTGTTGAAACTTCTTAACAGTACCACTTACGTCGGAGGTACTCGGGGAAAACGAATGTGAAGCACTCGATAAAGCTCAAATGCATAATAATCATAACAATATACTCTTGACTGAAGAAGAACACAAAAAATCTTTAAATTTTTTGCCCTTTCAATCTGGAGATTCGGTATCAGATCTAGAGAATCCAAATAGTGATCTTTATCCGGATCTTCGCCAAATATGTTTGACAGGGGTTGGTCACAAACTTCTTCTGGGCGATTTTTCTTCAAAATTTGTAGAAAACGAAGACGACTGTTTCTATGAACAGAGGTCGTTTGTAAAAATCACAGTGGCCAACGAATCGACTGTAATAAAAGTGTCACACTTGTACTGGTTTTTAGATACCACAACTTCATAGGTCAGTTCTGATCGCTTGCGTCGATTGTATACCAGGTAATGTAATGTAATAAAACTGCAAAGATTAAGTTCCGAAAAACAACTCGAGAAAAAAATTTAAATACCAAAAGAATCGACATATAAGCCACCGTAAAGCCATTTTGCATTTTACAGAATCCTCATTGGATTCCTCCGACGATGATGATATGAGCATTAAGTATGACGATTCTACGAACTCAGAATCATTCTCCGACGTTTCAACAGGCACAAAAAGAATCCAGTTCGATTGCTATAAATAATTACAAACCAGTAGCTGAAACACCTAAAACTGAAACTGAAAAAGGTACACCAGATCATACTAATCCACAATTCGATAAGTATTATGCAGTATTTTATGAAAAACAGCGGTACTTGGGACTCAAAATCGAAACGTTGCTTAAAGAGAATTATAAGATGATATTTTTAAAACGAAAAAAAAAATTGTAATACGGTGTTTTATTGGCCAAAGAAACATGACATAGCCAAAATTTTCAAGCAGTAGATTTTCTATGGTCCGGTAAAATTAACCTCTGATCTCGAAATAACTGAAGAGATTATAAGAATATTAACCAAAAAAATATTTCGTTTAAGGAATAAGTATTTTTGAGTTAATTTTAGTTATTATTCTTATATTATACAACTCCTACGTGTTAGTTTCTCTTAGTTTGTGTAATTTTTATATTACTGCTTTATTTCATGTGTACCATTTAAAACCAACTTTTTCTATAGTTTTTTTTGTAAAATAAATTTTTATCAGCAAACGGTAGATTGAGTGCTATTGAGTTAAATTGATTTCTATATATTTACCTATGAGCTGTCTTCCCAGGATGTTTGAAGATGTCTGTGGATGTTTGAGGATGTCGGAGAATATTAATGGATGTCAGAGGATGTCAAGAGTGCACGCGGATGTCTTGGAGATATCACGGAATTTCGATGGATGTCTAAAGATATCAAGGGATTTCAGCGGATATTCCAGAATGTCATGCACTGAAAAGGATTTCAGTGTACAGTCTTGAAGTAGCGGATCACACCTCGTGTAACTATCTTTCTTGTTAAGACCCACATCATCATCAGCACTAGGTCTTCAGTCCTTGAACTGGTTAAACGCGTACCGTGATTATTTCCTATTCTGAACTAACCAACACACTTCCCTGAAATTTGCACAGTCTGCATCTATCACTATCTGATCTAGGTCTACATCTACCTCTTTTTTCCTATCCCTTCTTGTAATATATCCCATACTATTCCATAAACGTCTTAAAACGTATTCTGCCCTTTCATTTCTTCTATTTTTTTCCCGCAGATATCCTTGTTCCCTTACTATTTTTATAACCTATTTGTTATTAACTTTATTTGTCCATGCTATCATCCTCATACATCTGAAGCACAGCATTTCAAAAGGCTGCTACCGTTTTTCTGTCTACTTTTCAGACTGCCCGTATTTCATAGGCATACTGTGCTGTGCTCTACACATATGCTTTCAACAATTTTCTTCTTGTTCTATGTTTGTTGTCTTTCATCATCGGCGCTGTTCTTTCTTGTTAGATGCAATTCGGTCCCCTTCTAGTGTTTTACAATTATATACCCTATTTCTCCGACATTCAGTGGTTTTGAAGGGGGTAGCCTATGACTGCCAAGTTCTCCTAGCACTTAAACATTTACCGATTTAAAATTTCTTCCAATATATCTTTTCGCACAGTCAACATTAGTTGCAGATATTTCACAACCAACACCGGTAGTTGTTTATAATAATCATCAGATTTATCTGCGTATATTTGTTCGTCATTAGGTTTTCCGTCTCAAAATAGGTTGGACACGTACCTGTACTTATTTATATTCTGAGCTAGCCTACACAGTTTCCTGAAATTCTCACACAGCATGTATACAGCTCGGTTCCCTTTCTATTGTTTTCTAATTTTATGCCCTATTTCACCGAGACTGAGTGAAGTTGGTTAAGCAGCCTGTGACTGCCAAGATACCCCAACACTTAGACATTTGCCGAATTAATAGTTTTCCAGCAAATGCTTTCACACAATTATCATTATTCGAGAATATTGCCCAACCAATTTTTGTAGTTGCTTATAATAATCATCATGTTTAGGTACAGTCACTTTCTTCGTCATTAATTTATCCATCTTGGGACTGGTTGGATGCGTACCTCCATTGACTTCTGTTCTGAGCTAGCCTACACATCTCCCTGAAATTCCTACAACCTACATCTTTCATCATCTGTGTGCAGTAGTCTAACCTAGGTCTATCTCTTCTTCATTTTTTTCCTATCTCTGCTTCTAATATATTCCGCACTACTCCTCATGCCGCAGAATGTGGCCTATCATCCTAGCTCTCCTATTTTTTCCGTTTTCTACATATTTCTTTCTTCCCCTACCATTTTTACATACGTCTGTAGCACCACATTTCAAAGGCTTCTACCTTTTTCTTGTCCGCTTCTCCTACTGTCCCTGCTTCACAGCCATACAGTGTTGTGCTCCACACATATGTTTTAAGCAATCTTTTCCTTGTTTCTATGTTTGTGGTCTTTGAACACAGTAGTTGCTTTTTTTGTTAAATATAGCACGGCCTTGTACTAATCTTTGTTTTATATCTTTTGTGCTTTGCCATCTTGCGTTATTTGGCTTCCTAGGTAGCAGAAATCCTTAACCTTTTGTAAGTTCGTTTTACATATTTGTATTCTTGTTTTTGACGTATTTTCCCTGTATCTCTGTAAGAACTGTTTCCATTTCATTAAGAGCAGATTCTAACTTTTCCTTGTTAAACGCTAATACCGCTATATCATCTGCAAATCTAAACATATCAATTTTTGTCCCTGCATAGTAATTCCAAATGTATTCCTGTATTTGACAGTATTCATTGCCTCTTCAATGTACAAGTTAAAATTAACAGGGCTAAAGCACATCCCTGTCTCATCCCTTTCATAATGTATACTTCTCTACGTTCCTACTCTAAATCTTTTACTGCTGTTTCCTCTTTGTATAAGCTATGTACTATTCGTCTATCCCTATAACTCACTCCAATCTTTTTGAGTATTTCGAACATTTTTCCATTTTACATTTTACATGGTTTTTTCAGAGCTACAAACCCCATATAACACGCTTTTCCCTTTTTCTCCATTACCACTCTCAGAGCTAAAATAGCCTCCCGTGTGCCCCTGTTTCGCCTAAACTCAAATTGGTCTTCTCATAGTATTTCTTCAACCCATTTTTCCATTCGTCTTTGTAAAATACTAGGTTATATTTTTGACACGTGTGCTGTCAAACTTATTGTTCGAAAATTTTCACATCTATCCGCGCCTTTTGTTTTTAATATAGTTACTACGATGTTACGTTTGAAATTTTTGGGTATCTCGCCTGTCTCATATATAGCTTACAAGTTGTAAAAGACATTCTGATACTGCTTGTCCAGCGGCTTTTAGAGTTTTGCTTGCACCTTATCTGTACCCGGCGCCTTACCATTTTTCATACCCTTTAATGCTAATTCAAACTCATATCTAAGTATAGGATATCCCTAGTCATCATTTCCAATGTCTGATTCCTGATCTAATGCAGTTAGTTCCTCTTCTGCATATAAATTCCCTATATATTGTTGCCATCTCCCCACTTTCTCTATATTTTCTGTAATGACGTTTCTTCCCGCGTCCCTTATATTTTTGCAATACTGTTTTATATCCCTAAAATTGATTATAATTAGTTTGTATGCTTCATCTGTCTTTCCTACTTTCATCTTAGTTTGCACCTCTTTGAGCTTTTCATCACTCTAGTGTTCTTTAGCTTTCCTGCATTTGCCAATAATTTTCCGTTTTATGGTTTTGTATCTTTGTTTTCTTTATTTTTGTATTTTCGTCTTTCTTCTATTAAATTCAGGATATCTTTTTTTGTATACCCCAAAATATGTCTGGGCACTATGTCTAGGCTCGATTTAATGTTATTCCATTCCATTTCTACTTTCTTAGTATCAGATTTTTTCCCGTTATCTTTGAGCAATTCATTTGACTTTTTTTCGAATCTTTCTTGAATATCTTTATCTTTTAGTTTCTTTAAGTCCAAGTGCCTTTTTCCGTTTCTTTTTTCAAATTTCTAAATTTAAGTGCGGCCTTCTGTAACATACTGTTTTAATAAGCTCTAATAGTTCTAGTATTCCTAAAAATAGTTAGTTTCTAGTTTAATTTTAGCATGCTAATTATTAGAATTGTAGCGGCTGCAGGATCACCCAAGTAGCTTCTCAGCGAAGTTCCCAGAAAGATCTAATCCAAGAGTTAATCAATTTTTCTAAAGGCACTTACTTTAAGGGCACTAAACATGTCAAATTAGTCCATATCTATGATTAGATGTCAATCATGCTTTAGGATCCTATTTATGTCAGGGTGGTCTGAAGCAATTTTTCAATTAGCTGAGCACTCAACTAAAATCAATTCTGAGAGCTACGGTTGTGGTTATCTTAGGCATTGACAGTTTTAATTAAAATTAAAGATTTACGACCGGCGCATCCTAAGCCGAGTAAGAGCGTCAAGAAAGGGGTTATTTTTCAATTAACCAAAATGTATATAAGGAGGCCAGCCGGTGGGAATCGGGGTTGTTTATTTCAGACGCGTTAGAGGTTAAAACTAACGGTTACTAGTGATGTGTTTATTTCTCTGCAGTCAAGTGCGGGCCGTTATGTTTTAAGTTATTTATTTCTCTGAGTAAGTAATTAGTATATGTGATATTACTATGAACTCAAGGCTGTGTTATGCAGCATAAGTCAGTTATTTGTTTAAAAACAGTATTTGTCGACTTCCATAAAATACAATTCCGGGTGAATGCCCAGTTCAAGTAAATTGATCCGTTTTATTATTGCTTTGGAGACCGCATCGTTTTAGAAGGGTCTTCTATTATATTGTGTTTTGACGGTGTCAGAGGTCGTTAATCACTAATCCACGAGACTACCTGAGAATGCAAAGCTCAGGCCCGAAGTCAAGTTACGGTACTATTTGACCGTTGAGAAGGTCGTATTTTCATGGTGTAGATGACCCCGTGGTTAAAAAGGGTCGTCGCACTATGCAAGTTAATTAGAATAGGGTAGCATTAATAAATTTTTGTTATTGGGTGTGTACACCTAGAACTGTATCTATTCAAAATATGTTTGTTAGTTAAGTTTAGTTAAGTTGTGTTTGTGCTAGCCGGAGACTATAAGTGACTTATTTTCTGTTCTGCCATTTTGGTTCATCGCCCACGAACAAAGTGCGACGAGAGCTATTACCGCGATTGGTCCATGGGCCGTTTAATTCCCATGGTGGCGCCCTTTTGTACATAAGGTTATTTACTTTATATTTTGTTATGCATATGTAATTAGTTGAAGTTTTAGTTAGTAGCTCGTTCAATAAAACAATCGAATTTTCGTCTCAGTGTGTTTGTTTAATGAACCCCCCCTTCACCGACTGCTGCAGCTTGCGAGGCAACGTCCCGAAACGTGAGGGTACGATGGTGTTAGAGGTCCTGTTATTTATTATTTATTGTTAATTGGATACCCTCATGCGGTAGGTAAATATCCAAATTACACTGGCGCATTAACGTGGTTAAAATTGTAATTATGGTAAACAACACACGGACGAATTTTTAGATTGTTTTGTTTTTATTTAGTGTTAGGCAGAATTACAGTTTAATATTAGTTATTTAGGAACAAGTTTCGTTATTGTTGGCTTTTACCTTTTATTTAGTCATGTATGTGGTAGAAGCTTTAAGAAGCGATGAGCTTAGTTATGAACTTTTAATTAGGAACGTTGAACCAACAAAGTTAAGTGTTTTAGAAAAGCGAAAATTATTGCGTAGAAAACTCATTGTTGAGAAAGACGACAGTAATGTTTTTTCTAAGTATGAGAAAATTGAAATCGTTCAAAAGGACGAAATTGAATTATTAAAACTTAAGATTTTGAATTAGAAAACTGTTTAAATTCTTTACCATTCTTCCTAAAAGGACAGAATATATTAAACTTAACACGAGATTAATGCATGTAACACAGAGACTAAATTATGTCAATTTCGATATTGAATTTTAGAAGTACACAAAGAACTGCATTCCAAATGCATTAGAGCTTTTGAGATTTTAGAACAGGTAAACGGGGAAAATGAGATTAACGATAACCCTCTTTATTGTTCGGCTAGCGGTAATAAAAATCCTACAATAACACCAACAGGAGAGGGTTCATGCCCTGGAGCATCAGCGGTTTCTTCCATTAATACCCCATCGGTCTCGATTTCTAGTAATGATTTAGGTACGCTAATTAAGTCCTTGAATAAAACAACGACATCAGTCCCGATCCACAAGTGGGGATTACAATTTTCGGGTGAATCTGATTCTATATCGGTTTTAGATTTTATTCATCGCGTCAAAGAACTGCAAGTTGCAAGAAAAGTTTCGTCAGATGACCTTTTCGAAGGGGCTATTGATCTTTTCACCAGTTCAGCACTGGATTGGTATAGAGCAACGCGGTGTACAGTAAATTCATGGGAACAATTAATTTTTAAATTGAAACAAGATTTTCTTTCAGCCGATTATGCAGAGAATCTTTTAATGTTAATTAAATCCAGACGGCAAGGCGCCGATGAATCACCTACCATTTATATTTCAAAGATGGTAAATTTATTTTCTCAATTAGAAGAGTCCATTTCAATCAGGGAACAAATAAAAATTATTAAAAGAAATTTACAGACTTTTTATGCCACGCAACTGGCGTTAATTGAAGTGACTGACATTTCCCATTTGATTTCTCGTTGTAAGCTTTTAGAAGACATTAAGCCTAACATTTTATTAAACAGGAACATTCGGATTCTGCCAACGTACCAGTTATCTTAGAACGTCAAGTTCGACAGAGTTCATTTTCTAATAATAATTTACCACGGTCCGGCGTTTCGAATTATTTTAAAAACACAGCAAAATTTTCGACTATTTGTTTCAACTGTAAAGACGAGGTCACTCGTTTCATACTTGTCCGGAGAAACGCGGAATATTTTGTTATTCTTGTGGGCAGTTGGAAGTTACGTCCACAAATTGTCCAAACTGCTCAAATAATTCAAAAAACTAAGGACAGGAAAGCGCGTAGTCAGCCGTTGCTTTTCTTCGTTTAATAATATTGCTGCTGACAAAAAGACGTGGTCGGATTGGTTAGTAAAAGTTAAGAATTTTTGTAAATCATCTAAGGTTTTTCAAATTTTATAAAGTAAAAGATGATACAAGACCTTATATTAATATCGAGATATTTAAGGAAACTTATACTGCACTGTTGGATTCCGGCGCGAATACCTCTATTTTAGGCAGACATGGTTTGTGTTTATTGGATAAATATAAGTTAGAATTAATTAAAAATGTAAAAACGTCTATATTAACAACCGCGGATGGCACTGCACAATCAATTTTAGGTTCAATTAATTTGCCCTTGACTATAAACGGGGTTACTCGGTCTTTAAATGTTTTAGTTTCCGACTCAATAGAGTGTACCCTAACGTTAGGGATTGATTTTGTCAATTATTTGAATTGAAAGTAGATTTTCAAAAATGAATTTTATGCTCATTCTGCGGAAACGAATAAATTAAATTTCATTAAAGTCATGGCCGATTTAAATGAAGACCAGAAATTTGAATTAAACAAGGTTATTTCTTTATTTCAATCCCTGGATCGTCCTACCTTAGGCCGAACCACTAAAATTTCACATCATATTACAACGGAAGACGTTGAACCAATTAAACAAAGGTATTACCCATTATCACCGGTGATGCTGGAACATGCTAATAAAGAAATTGATGCAATGCTTGAACAAGGCATTATTAGCCCAAGCAATAGCCCGTGGAACTCCCCATGCTATTAGTAAAGAAAAAGCAAAGGTGAATTTCGTGTATGTTTTGACGCTAAACGATTAAATTCAATTACAAAAAGACGCGTATCCCATTCCGTTTGTAAATGACATTCTTGATAGATTACGCAATGCGAAATATCTCAGTTCAATCGATTTAAAAAGCTTTCTGGCAATTGCCCTTGAGTGACGAAAGCAAGGAAAAACAGCCTTTACTGTCCCAAGGCGCGGATTATTTCAATATAATGTAATGCCGATGGGTTTGGCCAATGCTCCAGGCACATTACAGAGGCTCATGGACTCTATTTTTGATTTTCATTATCCCAATCAGTATTTGTTTATTTAGATGATATAATTATTATTTCAAGCACATTTAAGGAGCATATTAGAATTTTGAACGAAGTGTATGAGAAGTTGAAAGGCGCTAATTTAAAATTAACAGTTCAAAATGTGAGTTTTGTAAACCAGAGTTACAATATCTGGGATATATTGTGAATAAAGATGGTCTCCGAACTGACCCAGCAAAATTGACGCAATTGTAAATTTTCCTCAACCCAAGACAGCCACTGAAATAAAACGTTTCACCGGTATGTGTTCTTGGTATAGGCGTTTTGTTTTGGATTTTGCCACAATTATAGCACCTATTAATGATTTACTAAAGGAAAGAAAATCGCAAGCGATTAAATGGACGGACGAGGCTCTTATTTCGTTTGAAAAATTAAAGATGTTCTTACAAAGGCTCCTATTTTAAGGAGTCCTGACTTTTCGAAAGTTTTTCTTTACAATGTGACGCCTCAAATTACGGCGTAGGTTGTGTTTTAACTCAGGGAGAAGGAGACGAAGAACATGTAATTGCTTATGCTTCTCGCAGTTTAAATTCAGCAGAGAAAATTATTCAGTCACAGAACGGGAACTTTTGGCGGTGTGTTTTGCTATTCAAAATTCCGACCATATATTGAAGGAACTCATTTTAAGGTCATTACGGACCATCATTCTTTAATTTGGCTCCACAACTTAAAAGATCCTGCGGGACGTTTAGCTAGATGGAGTGTGAAACTCCAACAATTTGATTTCGAAGTTATCCACAGGAAGGGTAAATTTAATGTGGTACCAGATACATTATCCCGAGCTCCTAGTGGAGCCTATGCTATTAATTCTTTAAATTTTTCTTTACACGAGGTCGAGGATTGGTACAAAAACATGTTAAATAATATTAAGGAAAAGCCAGATCTATATCCCGATTGGAGAGTAGAAGATGATAAAATGTATAAGTTTATTCCGAATAATTTGAATATCAAAGCCAATTTAATTGAGTGGAAGTTAGTAGTGCCGAAATCATGCCGTGCACAAATTTTAAAAGAATGCCATGATGATCCAGTTTCGGCCCATTTGGGTGTATTTAAAACATATACAAAAATCAAAGAGCTCTATTACTGGCCTAAAATGCGGTCATATATTTCTAAATACATTAGTAAATGTGTTACGTGCTTGCAAAGCAAATCCAGCACGTTCAACCATTATGGTTTTATGGGCAAAGAGAAAAAAGTTTCATTTCCGTTTCAATGTTTGTCGATTGATTTAATGGGGCCCTTTCCGCGCTCGAAATTGGGGAATACTTACCTTTTAGTTGTTACTGACTGGTTTACAAAATTCACTTTATTGCATCCCATGCGCAGCGCTTCAACAAAACAAATTTGTAATTACCTGGAAAATTTTGTATTTTTGGTATATGGGGTACCTCAAATTTGTATGATAGATAATGGCCCCCAATTTAAAAGTAATTTATTTTCCAATCTCATGACAAATTATAAAATACCTTCGGTTTGGTTTAACGCCAGCTACCATCCTCAAGTTAATTATGTAGAACGCGTTAACAAGGTAATTGAGCTGCCATTCGCAGTTACATTCAAGATTCTCATAAGAATTGGGACGATAATATTCACAAAATTGCCCATGCGCTTCGTAATGCTGTTCATGAATCCACAAAATATTCCCCAACATTTTTAGCTTTTGGACGCACGGTTCCTCTGTCCGGGGAATTCTATAATAAATTAAAGGATTTAAATCCAGAGGATCTAGCAATTGATACTCGAGAACAATTGGTTCAAGACCTTAATGAATTATCGCCCATCTTTAAAGAAGTTCAGAAGAACATACATTTGGCGTATGAACGTAATACGCACTCGTACAATTTAAGGCGCAGACCATTAAATTTCAAAGTAGGGATTTAGTGTGGAAGCGCAATTTTATATTATCAGATGCTTCTAAACATTTCAATAAAAATTAGCCCCAAAGTTCCTAGAAGCAAAGGTGATGGAAGTTTTAGGTTCTACCACTTATAGACTATCTTCCATGGACGGAAAACCGCTAGGGGTGTTCCACGTCCAAGACCTAAAACCTCACTAATATTTTATATTTTCCAATTTTTATTTTTCCTTCCGCCAATTTTCTGAAAAGACTCAGTTGTCTTAAACATAATTGCGGTTGGATGTGTTAATTTCTACATTTATTATTTTTTTTTTTCAATTTTCTTGAAATTCCTAAGAGCAATTTCAATTTTTCGAGGGGGCTGTGTAACATACTGTTTTAATAAGCTCTAATAGTTCTAGTATTCCTAAAATAGTTAGTTTCTAGTTTAATTTTAGCATGCTAATTATTAGAATTGTAGCGGCTGCAGGATCACCCAAGTAGCTTCTCAGCGAAGTTCCCAGAAAGATCTAATCCAAGAGTTAATCAATTTTTCTAAAGGCACTTACTTTAAGGGCACTAAACATGTCAAATTAGTCCATATCTATGATTAGATGTCAATCATGCTTTAGGATCCTATTTATGTCAGGGTGGTCTGAAGCAATTTTTCAATTAGCTGAGCACTCAACTAAAATCAATTCTGAGAGCTACGGTTGTGGTTATCTTAGGCATTGACAGTTTTAATTAAAATTAAAGATTTACGACCGGCGCATCCTAAGCCGAGTAAGAGCGTCAAGAAAGGGTTATTTTTCAATTAACCAAAATGTATATAAGGAGGCCAGCCGGTGGGAATCGGGTTGTTTATTTCCAGACGCGTTAGAGGTTAAAGCTAACGGTTACTAGTGATGTGTTTATTTCTCTGCAGTCAAGTGCGGGCCGTTATGTTTTAAGTTATTTATTTCTCTGAGTAAGTAATTAGTATATGTGATATTACTATGAACTCAAGGCTGTGTTATGCAGCATAAGTCAGTTATTTGTTTAAAACAGTATTTGTCGACTTCCATAAAATACAATTCCGGGTGAATGCCCAGTTCAAGTAAATTGATCCGTTTTATTATTGCTTTGGAGACCGCATCGTTTTAGAAGGGTCTTCTATTATATTGTGTTTCGACGGTGTCAGAGGTCGTTAATCACTAATCCACGAGACTACCTGAGAATGCAAAGCTCAGGCCCGAAGTCAAGTTACGGTACTATTTGACCGTTGAGAAGGTTGTATTTTCATGGTGTAGATGACCCCGTGGTTAAAAAGGGTCGTCGCACTATGCAAGTTAATTAGAATAGGGTAGCATTAATAAATTTTTGTTATTGGGGTGTGTACACCTAGAACTGTATCTATTCAAAATATGTTTGTTAGTTAAGTTTAGTTAAGTTGTGTTTGTGCTAGCCGGAGACTATAAGTGACTTATTTTCTGTTCTGCCATTTTGGTTCATCGCCCACGAACAAAGTGCGACGAGAGCTATTACCGCGATTGGTCCATGGGCCGTTTAATTCCCATGGTGGCGCCCTTTTGTACATAAGGTTATTTACTTTATATTTTGTTATGCATATGTAATTAGTTGAAGTTTTAGTTAGTAGCTCGTTCAATAAAACAATCGAATTTTCGTCTCAGTGTGTTTGTTTAATGAACCCCCCCTTCACCGACTGCTGCAGCTTGCGAGGCAACGTCCCGAAACGTGAGGGTACGATGGTGTTAGAGGTCCTGTTATTTATTATTTATTGTTAATTGGATACCCTCATGCGGTAGGTAAATATCCAAATTACACTTCATAATTACGATGTTGTGGTCAGTGTCTATATCTGCTTCTGGATAGCTTCTACAGTTTTTTACTTGATTCCTAAACCGTTGCCTAACAAGAATGTAATCTATTTGATATCTTCCTATATCTCCTGGCATCTTCCACGTAAATCGTCTTCTAGCATGATGTTGAAATAATGTATTTGTGATGATTAAATTGTTCTTGTCGCAAAATTCTACCAGCCTATTTCCCCTGTCGTTTCTCGGCCTAAACCAAATAAACCTATTACCGCTCCTTTCCTACCTTCACCTACCACTGCATTAAAATCCCCGGTAATTATTAAATTTTCGTGTCTTTTTACGTATCTTAATATGTCTTCGATATCTTTGTAGATCGCTTCTGCCTCTCCGTCACTGTAGCTAGAGATGAGCATGAATACTTGTATTATTACTGTGTTGACTGGTTTAGATTCTAATCTAACCATGAGTACTCTTTCGTTCTTTTGTAATAAGTTTTCTATACAGTATCCTATCCTTTTCCGCATAACTATCCCCACACTAAAATGTTCTTCCTCTGCTCCTGTATGAATTACCCTGAAGTCTCCACTCCAAATACCTCCCCTCTGGCTACCGAACTTCGCTGAACCCTACTATGTCTAGTGATAACCGTTTCATTTCGCTTTTTGGGTTCTCTAGCTTATCTACTTGCTTCATACTTCTAACATTCCACACTCCGACTCTCAAAATGTTCCCGATTCTTATTATGAACTTTCCGATCGCATCCTCCGGAGTAGTCCTCTACCGGAGATCCGAATGGTAGACTATTTTAACTCCGAAATCTTTTACCTCAGAGAATGCCATCATTTTATTATAATTTAGGTACGCAGTGTACTTGGGAAGTAATGTGGTGGTTTCCCGTTGCTTTTCCGCATCGCGGTAGAGTGTCTTATACTGCCATATCGACCCCTATGGTCTCTGCCAATCTAAGTACCAAAAGAGCCGCTGCCCACTTTCGGGGACCTATCTTAGTCTGGTTCCTCACTAACAACCCTACTACTTTGGTTGGAACTGTAGTTTGGCTCTTTAGCTCATTAGAACACGCAAGCCATTTCACCTGTTCTAGCAACCTAGAACTTCGGCAAGGTGCAAATCCATTCGAAATGGGTTAAGACCCACATTTCAACTAATTTCAAATATTTTAGATTAATAAAATGTTACACTTATTTGCAACAATAACGTTCAAAGGGCGTCCTTAAAAGTTTTGCATTTGGGCGACTCTGAAGTGACCCTAGGCGCAAAATTAAGTTAAATAACTATTTTCAGATAGCGAATTACTTTCATTTCGAAAATATATTTTATTGTACGCTAGCAACTACGTTTAGCTATTAAGTTCATCTTATGTTTTTCGACAATCTTCTAGGCTATTTAACTTTTTTTTAATTGGAAGTAACAGCAAACGCATAAAATTAGCGGGACCGTCAATATAACTTGTATAACTACCAACTTTTACGCTTGTAGTTTGTCAAGAAGGTAATAAAGCTTATTTTTATTTAAAAGAAGTACGTGTGCGTAAACAACCAACACACTACATCCGTTTTGAATTCATTCCAAATTTAAAAACATATGCCAACCCAACAAGTATACTTCCGTTTAACTAGCAGCATCGGATATAAAAAATGTTCTATTCAAAGACAGGCCTTCAAGTTTCAAGAACACAACATTAATAATGGAAAATAGCTTTACGTTATTGTTGAAATACTTGAGGCGAAGTGTAAGATCTCTATATATGACGCGTCCTTTAATCTGACAACAAAATTCAAACAAATAAGCTAATTGAAAATATCTCTTGGCAGCCACTCAAGGTCAGGGGATGCTATTTATCCCGACTTCGTAGCAGAGAATCGGACTACTACGTCTGCTTGTAATTAGGAGAATATATGGCTGCAAGATAGTTTATGGTCCCTTACTTGCATCCAAATCTGTCATTGTATACTTTAACCTGCTGCAGATTTAAATATTTCAACTAGAAACTGGAAGAAACGAAGACAAGCACGATTTGCGTTTCGTGATTATTCGTGCCTTTGAGCTTTTAAAAGTGTCGAGATAATTATAGCGTTTACTGCTACTTCATTACATTATTCTGCTAATAATACATTTTGGTAATTTTTATTAGCTTTGCGGTGCGATTATGTTTTAAATGTATGCCATATTAACATTTTGAATGTTCTGCGGGTATAATTTCAGGATGCGTGTAGGGCAACTGCAGGAAATCTAGCTATGGTTGCGTGCTAACCACACACGTGCATACATGAGGTGTAAACAATTTTATGAATACTTTATCTGTATTTCTGTGAAGGCCTTCAGGGTGGTAATGCGTTTTAAAATGCTAGTAGAAATATAAACTCGTAAACTGAACTGCTAAGAATGACAGTTCTAAAGAAAAAGCAAAGTTTAAAAATTGCGTTACCAAAAGTACAAGCGACAGCAATCCTTATTACTGCTCATGCTCAATCATAATCCTTTAACATTGCTGCAATGTACCACCACTCTCCAAGGCATGGAATTAGCACACTAAAATATGAAGATTTCTTCAGGCAACTTCTTAGGGGTAAAATGAGCGCTACGGTAATAAATTATGATTTGCCCTGAAAGGGCGGGATCTCCGTAACAATATTAGGGTCCGTCGGCTAACTGCAACGTTAATGAAGTGGTCTCCTATGAAAGAATTATAAAAAAAAATTAAAAAATTTGAAATAAAAGTTATAATAAAATAAAATTAATAAATTGGTTGAAACACAAAAATACTCCCTTTGTATTTGTTATGGTTTGTTTTGTATTCTTCTTCCTTTTCTTTGGGAATTAAACCACCTATATTTGTTAAAATTGTCTTTATTTACGATTCGAACCACGACCTAGGATTGTTGTCAAAATATTATAGTCTTTATTTGCGTTTCGATGCCTAAATGATATTATTTTTACAACGATCCTAGGTCATGTATCGAAACATAAATAAAGACGACTTTAACAATTAGGAATGGTATAATTACCAAAGAAAATTAAGAATAAAAAAATACGTTACACTATTATCTATCATGTAAGGATCTGTCATAATTGGGGGACGCTAAACTGTCTACTAACAGCAATCCCGTTTGATAGTATCCCTACACGCAATATGGTTATTCCCTTGCTTCGGTATCCTAAATTCTACTAAAATATACGTTACTTTTTTTTCTAATATCTTAAAGCAGTTATTAAACTTTTAGTCAAATTACATAAAATTGAAAATAAATAACTCTTTCACATCAGATTTCATCGCTGAGGTAGCTGGATACCTGATACAAACGTGTCTGTTTACCTTGTAACGAGATGCGTTACGCAAGATCAATTAGATAGGAAAAAATAATATTACTTTGAATACACTAATTTGTTACGGGAGTACCATGTAGAATCTTTAGTTTAATTTGAATAATGTTTAAAAAATCTAGACTTGTGTTTAAATTCGTATTTTTATTTTAAATTATTCGAAAACTACAGGAATGTTAACAAACCAGTTTTAACCAAAGAGTTGCAGTAAAGGAGCATAGAATGCCTTGGTACAAATGGTTCCATCGAACTTATATCAGTATAATAGTTTCGATTACTTTATAGGGTTGTTGGAAACTATTGTTTTGTTAATGGCTATAGAACTTTTAGCTCCATTTGTATAAATATATATATATATATATATATATATATATATATATATATATATATATAAATTTGCTATGACATCGGCCCCACGATTGGGTGTATCATAAATTTGCTGTAAATTACCTAAACAATCGAGCCCCAGCGTTGCGAAATGTTAAATTAGGATTTTTACCCCGACTAGCTTACTGAATAGATCTTATTGAATCAAATAAAGCAATTCTATAATACACAATATAATAATTGATAATATTTACAACACTCAAAATTTTCCTTTTTGTACAGAATATCTACATATACCAGATTTATGTTTTTCTGAAAGTCAGCAAAATATCTTTTAATTATTCAGGGACCTTCAAACGTCCCAAGATACCTATTCCATTTTCATAAATCTTTAACTGACCCTTTTTGATGACTCTTACAAATATACAATGTGGCAAATATTAAATCAAAACAATTTTTAATAATAAAATATATTAAGATTGCTAACCTGGAATGGGTTCTGTAGTTCCATCTCAGTATATAATCTGCATCCCCTGTGTTCGGTTTGCTTATTGATATGCCGGCCCATATAAGAATCGCCTCCCATAAATTGCTTCCAATTAAAAACGTACCAAGTCGGAATATGTCCAAATTAGAATACGTTCATTTTAAATTATCTCCAAAATTAGAGTATGTTCAAAGTTAGAAGTCCCAAATTAAAGTCGTCTCAATTAAATATTCCAAATTAAAATCCAGATTGAAAATAAAAATTTAAAATCCGAAATTAAAGTCCAGATTGAAATTCAAAATTAAAAGTCGAAATTAAAATCCAAGATTAAAAGTCAAAATTAAAAGCCCTGTTTTATCAATATTAGAAACGAATTTAATTAAGTCGTTTTACTTACGTCTATCTATAGATCGGCTTATTTCCGTTGCACAAATTCTCGCACTTTTAACTCTGATTTATTTTGATTTATACATTACTTGTTACGTAAGCTTTTAACACCTTTGAACATAGTCGTTGCTCAGTTTGCATATAGACTAAAATGTTGCTTCGTTACTATCGTATATATAAGCCCTACCTCCAATTGATTTTATTGACTTGTTGACATTCTAGGACGATACTTCTGCCTTATCTCGCATACCTCGGAATTTTTACCAATTACTTAGTTTGAATCTTTCAATGCATGCATTGTCTGTCACGTCCGCATCCCGCATATTGTGGTATTTTCGAGAATTTTCAACTTTTGACTTTTATTAACTCACGTATTTGGTTGTTTGTTAATTTTATTGTCTAATTTATTCGCCTGGTGTTTATTTATTTCTACAAAATATTGATTTTCCGAACAAATGTGTTTTCTTCTAGTCACGTAACGATTTTCTAATAATGAATTATTTAGAATACGCGTACAATGATACTTTTGACGCAATTGTTAAATATTTGCAATGCCAATTTATCTATGCTTCCCGGTGATTTAATTTTGCTGCAATTTGTTGCGTTTTAAAATCTTATCTTTACTTGTAAACTACACGTAGACACCTTTATGTTTTCATGCATTTAATCCCGTGTATTTTATATACAGTGTTCTCTCAATTAACAATATGTAGAGTGGCCGTTTTACTATTATGATTTCTGGAATTATGTGTTTTTCTTAAAGTTGACTTAACCTACCCCTAAACTACCCTATTATCATAGCAATATATATATATATATATATATATATAGCTACGATATCGCCGTACTCGCCAGGTGCGCAACGATTAATTGCCTGCTGATTACCACCTTTCTGTGCCTTTAAAATAATTTAGAATTGACACAATCAAATTTATGCCTTGACTAGCTAAGTGATACCACGCATAAAGTGAAACGACGATGTGATAACAAAGATTTTTTTACTCATTCCTCTCCAACACTCAATATACCTGAATAAGACAAACAAAATTCACCAAAAATTGTATAAAGAACATTTTTGTCATATTACAATTTACAAATCTACGCCCTTGTTAATATCATTTACCTTTTATAGAACCCTTAAATCAAAATTAAAATAAACATTCCTCTCGAATTAGCTCTTTACAAAGATTATATATTTTTACACGTTTTTAAAGCAATTAAAGTCAGCAAAAAATTGTATCTTACCACGAATAGTTTCGTTGAACGTTCAAAGAAATATCTCCTTTTTAAGCATAATTTACGTAGTAACCAAATTTTTGTTGACCTTTTACACACTATATTTTAATCACACGCAAATTTTAAGCTTACTTCTGAATACACCAATTATGTAAAACTACAAATCCAACGTGCTAAAAATTGAATAAATGGTTCTGACCTTGTACAATAAAAGGAAAAAACAAGCACATCGCGCTATCGATAATAATACAACAGGATATGAAAAATTATGTCGTGAAAGAATCAACTCTCCAAGTTCAATAAGAAAACTTCTGCAATTTTTCAATGTTGACATGATTTTGACATAAAATGACTCATAAAAGGCAAACCGTCCATTATAGACCTATAGTACCTCAATATAATTTTGATGAGCATCAAAAGAGCTTTTAGAATATGGTATCAAATCTAGGGTATTTCATTTATAAAAACATAACTTTGGGTTGGAAACCATATTAGCACACCCTGTATATAGGTGAAAATATTTTTAAATTGTGCAGCTTAGCCGTGGCTATCGTTTAAAAAAACCGGAAGTTGATATCTTGAATAACATAAAAGTTATGGAACTTTCACGGAGGACGTGGACACCCTGTATATATATATATATATATATATATATATATATATTGCTGTAACAACGTCTTGCACTGGGCGTTGCTGAAAGAGTGCGGTGACAACGGCTGCGAGTGGGAGCGCCACTAATTTTTGCTGTAGCTTAGGTACAGCAATGGGAAATTTAAAATTATTACTTTACCTTCTTTTTCTCTTCTTTACCTACTTAGCTCAACGGAAGTTATACCATGGAATTTACAAAATGAAATAAAACACAGCAATTTCAAGAACACACATATACATCCAAAAATAATTTTCTTGGATACAAAACAGTTGATAAAACAATTCACAAATACAGTTGATACAGAAAATAGTTAAAATTCTTACCTAATCTTTGCTAACAGGTACACTATCCTTTTTAATTAATAGGTGGATAATTTACCCAAATTTCATTACGACGTATGCAAGAGTGATTAGCCAATTATACTTGACAGGTAATCTATTAGTAAAGTCAAAATACCTCAAACTTCAACTTTAAAATTTGCTGTAAATGATCTTTACAAAAGTATGAATTGAGAATTTATTCTACTTTCAATTCAAAATACTCAAATATCTTCAGCAATTAACAAACAAAGAAATCCAAAATTTTATACTTATGGCTATAGTCAAAGAGCGCTTATTATAATATTATCCCCAACGTCATTATTGATATTAAATACCTCCTAATTCTATTTTACATTGACGTTAAAATCTCAGTATACAATGTTATCCATATTCATTTAAATCTGTATTTAGGATATTAATTTAGAAGTGCATTTTTTTTAATTAATTACTTTATAGCAGCTCTTGCATCGAATTATGTTCAATCGTCATAGTATTTTTTACAAAAACAATGCGTTTTATCAAATAATTGCGTTTCATAATTTTTGTGTTTGAAGCTACTTAAAGTTTGGTATCATCAATTACTTTACAGATGTGGGAATTTTTACTAATCCACTGCCTCAGTAGACCTAAATAGACGGTTTTGCAACAACTCCCACTCTGTACGTCTGGCTAAATTTAACCCAAACTACATCTTTCTTTTCTTAAGAATTCTTTATCGATTGAAGCCAAAGTTTGGGTATATTTTGCTGGAGATTGTTAAGTGTTAAAGTTACACTAATAACCTCTGCACTTTAATTTACTACGGAAACGTAACAGTAGTAATGCATCAGTTAGTTTACAGTGGCGAGAAGTGAATTTTATTAAAACAACTGCAAAGCTTTTAGGCGAAAACAAACTTTAATACTTTCACATACTCGGAAGGTCCCTGAATTTTCAGTTCAACAAAAATGCTGGCTGCTAACTCACCTAGAATTTTTCAATTTCGCTAGGCAATGAGTAGTCTATGAGATGTTAAATAGGTATTTGTGGTACACAGGTTGATGGAATTTTATGTACATCTTGTTTTTCTACCTACTGATTTAAACTAAGCGCAAATAGTAATAAAATTTCACCCTGTTCACTTAACCAATATTAAAATATGAATATCTCACAACTTGCGTGTACTATATCTCAATTTGATTCAAGTATAATTTTCTTACAAATTTAGCTGTTATATGTAAATTTTTATGGATACAGTTGTCGTGCATATTTTTATTATATTATGCTCTTAACCAAGCGCGCACCAACGTAAAAGTCTTATTTCTAATAAATTACATGTAAATACTGAAATATTTGCCACAAGAATATGAAGCAGAAGGAAAGCTATAATTCAATAACTTACAGCTTTTGGTTCGGGTCCAAGGTTTAAACAATCGTTTCAGTGTAGGAAAAACTTGATTGTTAGTAGTCCGTATATCCAACTTCTGTTGATGGAAAGTATTCACCACAGAACTATACATAATATACATAATATGCATAATATATATAATATACATAATATACAAAATATACATAATATACATAATATACATAATATACATAATATACAAATAACTAATACATAATATACATAATATACATAATATACATAATATACATAATATACATAATATACATAATATACATAATATACATAATATACATAATATACATAATATACATAATATACATAATATACATAATATACATAATATACATAATATACATAATATACATAATATACATAATATACATAATATACATAATATAATAATATACATAATATACATAATATACATAATATACATAATATACATAATATATATAATATACATAATATACATAATATATAATATATAATATACATAATATATAATATAATAATATAATATATATAATAATATACATAATATACATAATATACATAATATACTAATATATAATATACATAATATACATATATATATAATATACATAATATACATAATATAATAATATACATAATATATATAATATAATAATATACATAATATATAATATACATAATATACATAATATATAATATACATAATATACATAATATACATAATATAATAATATACATAATATACATAATATATATAATATAATAATATACATAATATACATAATATACATAATATAATAATATAATAATATACATAATATACATAATATACATAATATACATAATATACATAATATAATAATATACATAATATACATAATATACTAATATAATATAATAATATACATAATATACATAATATAATATATACATAATATACATAATATACATAATATACATAATATAATAATATACATAATATAATATACATAATATACATAATATACATAATATAATAATATACATAATATACATAATATACATAATATAATAATATACATAATATACATAATATACATAATATACATAATATACATAATATACATAATATACATAATATACATAATATACATAATATACATAATATACATAATATACATAATATACATAATATACATAATATACATAATATACATAATATACATAATATACATAATATACATAATATACATAATATACATAATATACATAATATACATAATATACATAATATACTATATAATATATACATAATATACATAATATACATAATAATACAATAATATACATAATATACATAATATACATAATATACATAATATACATGATATACATGATATACATAATAAACATATACACCTGTATATTGAGAAATGTTTTATTTTGTAATTATTTAATGAAACTATAACTTAAATTGTTACGTTAAATTTTTAAAATTGATTGGTTTCTGCACACCGCAAATAAATTGTAATTGCTTAATTACTTTGTTTTGCGTTCTTTTTAATAAACGCTTCCTATAGTTTTTAATCGAAACGACTATACGCTTTTATGCTATTGACAAATCATACAAACTGTAATTTAACCAATTTCACTGAATAAATACTTATTTTAGCCGTTCTGTACAGATTTTCTTTGATGTTTGTTACGACGATAAATATAAGGAATCTATTCTATAGTACGCTTTGCGTTGCGAAAGTTAAGAAGTTTTGCCTTATTTGTTAAAAGAAGCACGCAGCTGTTAATCGTTACAACTCTTTTAATCGTTTCTTCTTTGAAATACATTTTAAACCACCTACATTGTAAAAATATAAACGCTTTAATAGTATTAAGAAATCATATTTCGTTATCATGCAAGTGCGACTTGCTTAAGTTTATGAATAATTAAATCGTCTCCTCAATTAATTAATTCCACGTATTGTAAATTTGATAAAATATAATACTTCATTTCTGTATCAGTTAGGCAACATTGAAAACACAATGTGGTATACATTATACGCCATAGTGCAGTAGGAAGGATTGTTAATCTACCTGATTATTTAAAACAGACATCCCTTTCCATTGTAACGTTTTTTTTTACGCAGTTACACTTCGCTTATTAATCTAAAATTATATCACAATAAAATAGAAATATAATTTATAAATTTTCGATCACTAAAAGTAATTCATAAAATTTACAATAGCATATGCGCTCCTTTGCTCTTGAGGTCTAAGTTCCTATAATAAGCTTCTCGAGTTGTCATTTCGTGTCACTTTTCTATCAGCGTCTGAACAGGAAAGCTGCTATCAGCGGCATAAAAAGGTCAAGATGGTGGTATCCAGGCACGTGGCCTTTAATACGGTCCGCAAGAAAGTTTAACTAATTGAATCTTCGTGTCTGAATGTGGTTCTTAGCGGCTTTAGCGTGATGGTTTTATTTTGTGTTTCACCTAGAGCAGTTCAGTTGATTCCTGCAGGCCAAGGAAGATAGAAGCCCCCCCTCATTATTAAAACAGTTGGTATAATTAATTAAATAAATTTTACTAATGTTTTCCTCATGGTGCAATATCTTGGATCTAGAAAATATGAAGGAAGTAAGCAATATCATATAATCATATCACGGATTTTGTTAATATTGTAATTGCCGTATTTAATGCTGAAAAGAAAATTTGGTTTGAGATTTGAAATACAAGAATTTATAGGATGTACTTTAGGAGGAATTGGTTTGGTTAAATAATGTTTTGTTCAGAAGATTTCTCATAGTTCCAGCGATAAATTCGTTCGTAATCATGTGTTTCCTGTTTGTGCATCGCAGAACGCAGATGTTTATGGAATATCCCACATCTGATGTCATAGTTCAATTTCTTTTGGTCGTACTGTACTTCGACACGTGAGTGATATTTAGTCTTTGATCACATTTATAATCATTTAAAAGTTTTACGAAAGATAGAAGGTTGAAGCTTTATCTTGGTTAAAGAAACTTAAAATTTATTTAGTAAAAGAAAGATTCCGTAATAAATTTGTAACCTTGCATAATTTTTAAAGATGGATATGCAGTTTGCTTATCATAATTATTTCACAAACAGATAGTGTTAACTAAACTGAAAAAGTTGTTAGTGACATATAATGTCAAAAAATATTCAGCTGTCAAATTTAAATATCACATGTTAGTTTACGCTAATTTAAGAATATATTTAATAATTTTGAGGTCATGTACTTTGATTCTTAAACAACGTGATGAATTCTTTTTATACATATTAAGTAAAACTAACTCTATGTTGAAACATGCTATTTTATGAAAACTTAAATATTTAAATTTTATTGTGAAGTCAACGTAGTACTACACATGGCTAAAAATTAATATGTAATATGAATTATTAAAAGAGCTCAAACTTTTTAGAAAATTTATTATGAAATATTCAATTTAGAGATCTTTATGTTTTTTGAATACAAAACCTTATTAATTTTCTGTTCTATAAAAAATTTTTGTTGAAAAAGATTATGTTAAAACAAATCAAAGAATTTAAACAAATAAAATCCATTTTTGTCTATCTTTTTTTTTATTCAAAATACAAGTAAAACTTATAGGTCGTTGATGAGTAGACATTGTGTCTAATGATAACAAATACCCTGGGTGTATATTTTTGGAACTTAAATTCTATTATATTATTTTTGGTCAATATTTGTGAGGACACAAACGGTGTCCATGTTGTGCATTTGTTTGTTCACAGGTTGAGTCGAGACATCTGTAAAACATTTGGTAATTGAGAGTTTGGTAAGTGCTTTACAAAGGTGAAATTCAGGTTTTGTGGCTATATTAATGGTGTAGATTTAAGATTTCCGCATTCCCTTAATACAAGCATAGATAATTTTTGTAGGTTGTTGTATTGAAAAATACGGTGGCGCTCATTATCTATATTATTGGTCATCTGACAACCCATGACCCAAGCTCATGATCTACCCAGAGCTAACACTCTACTAGCCGTTTATGTCTAAAAAGTTTTTCTTTTCCTCAAGCCGTTTTCCATCCAACTTTACCTTGGGCTTTCATTGTTAATAATAAATTCTTGACCTTGTGATATCAGGTAAGGGTTTATGATATATAATGGTGCAATTTGTTATCTGATATTTACGAAGGTATTTTTGCTTTCACCATGCGGACAACAAAATTCAATAAAAGTGATTATAACATATCGAGCTTTTTTGTTTGCGTTAATTGGTTATTCTTCTAGAAATATTTTGCAGCGGCAAGGTTGGAAAATATTTAGCAAGTGGTGTTCACTATAAATACAGACTGAGATTTTGAAAAAGATCTGTTCTATACAACGTTCTTTTACCGTAAGGAAACGCTGTAAGTCGCAATACAAACGATCCAATCGGTAATTATTGTTTGCCACAAGTGAGTCAATCACTTGTTTGTTTAGATTCCCAATATGATTAGTATACATATCCTCACGCTATAATACTGATAATGCATTTAGTCTTTATTTAGTTTTCTCCAGTTTAAGCATTGTATAGAAATAGAGGTATATCAAAAACACTAATTACAAAAATACGAGCAACCTATTAATGTAATAGTCATAGATTATAAACTTTTTAACTGTAGTACTTAGTAATTAACATATCCGATCTAATCAGCAGAAGCATACTCCAACTTACATTTCGTTCGAACGTTTCGTTCACAGATACGGTAAATATCTTTAACAGCGTAGAGTTTGTTGTCGTTCAAATTTTTCGGAATAGTTCCAGTAGAACATGGTTGGTTACCCAATATTTCTGGTATAGATTTTGGTACCAAAAGTATTCTAGCCCCTAGACTGCTGTGTATAAGAAGTCCAAGACCACAAACTGAAAACTGATGAAGCTCGAGAACACCGTTTAAGATAACCATCCAAGTAGCGACTGCATCGTAGCAACGATACTTTCGTTCACGGTAAACCAACTCAACTGACCAATAAACAGCCAGAACAGTCGAGCAAGTAAACAAACTGAATTACCTTTTATTTATTTATTTCCGTTCAATTTCATTAATTTCAAATAACTTGGCCATATACGACTAGGATAGGTCATCGACCTAAGTCTAGTTAGAAATAAAGCTAAATTCACATACACACGCGCGCGCACACACATACAATTCCTAACGATGCCCAACAGCTAAGTATATAGGGTCCATCTTTATTATAAAAACTGATTCTTTTTATCAAACAAACGCTGATTTCATCCTCAAGAGCCCTCTTTAATCGTAGTATCGTAGGACTATGACGTAACGAACCAGCGTGAAGAGCAGTATAGCCGTATCCTCACCATCACCGATCCCAGAAATGATTCCAAGATGATAATTCTATTAACAACAGAAACTTCTAACGTTAATGCGTTAGTTAGGCATACAATTGTATATACAAAAGCTTTTATCAATTTTAGATAATTCAGGAGCTTTAGTAAGGAAACCCGTAAAATTTTGTAGAAATTAGGGGTTTACAATTCACAAACTTGGCTATACTATCATAATATTAAATTAGATATGATTAGTAAAGTAGCAAGTACATTATTGTACAACAAACAATTAAAAACTGGAATTTTACAATAGATATATGAGGTTAGAAAGGCACCAACGTATATTTCCATGACTAATCATCTTTAGAAAGGTATATATCGAAAACCTTCTCGCGCCTTAATAAGAACTAAAATCATTGTAAATAACTAAACCCGACAAAAGCCCATAAAATAGCATAAAGTCCAAGACGCAGTGGGCACATCAAATAGATGTCAATATTACATAGCAACTATAAACATATAATATTTCCACGCACCAAAAAACCCTTGAACTCAACCGCAACTTTTGCTCAAATCAGACTACCGTGTGAAAATAAGAAATCCCCTAAAATAATATAGGTTATTAATACCGCCATCGCATAACGAAATGAGGAATTCATCGATTTAGATTCATTCAAGTTTTTGAATACAAAATCCATTCGAGTGACAAGCTCAATTGTCGGGCGAATAAACCGGTTTGTAGTAATTGGAAAAACGGTAAATTGAAATCGGAATTGTAGAAATAAGCCGTTAACGCGAAACTATTCGCGGATTCAAATGCCGTACTACTGTGAAAGTTTCTGTGGTGAATACTTTTTCCTATACTAAAAGGGTTGTCTGAATCTTGTGCTCGAACCAAAAGCTGTAGGTTAGAGAATTTTAGCTTTCTACCTGCTTCATGATCTTGCGGCAAATATTTCAGTATTTACATGTAATTTATTAGAATACAGACTTTTACGTTGATGCGCACTTGGTTAAGAGCGTAATATAATAGAAATGTGTACGACAACCGTACCCGTAGAAATTTACATATAACAGTTAAATTTGTAGGAAAATTATACTTGAATAAAATTAAGATATTCCTCTTTTATTAGTTACACGTAAGCTGTGAAATATTCATATTTTAATATAGGCTAAGTGAACAGGGTGGAGTTTTATTACTATTTGTGCTTAGTTTAAATCAGTAGGTAGAAAAACAAAATGTACATTGAGCTCCTTCAACCAGTGTACAATAAATAACAATTTAACATCTCACAGACCACCCATCGTTTAGCGAAATGGGAAAATTCCAGGTGGGTTAGCGGTCAGCATTTTTGTTGAAATAAAAATTCAGGAACCTTCTAAGAATGTGAAAGTGTTAAATTTCGTTTTCGCCTAAAAACTTTGCAGTTCTTGCCATAGAATTCACTTCTCGCCATTGTAAGCTAACTGATGCATTATTACTGCTACGTCTCCGTGGTAAATTATAGTGCAGAGATTATTAGTGTCAATTCAACACCTAACAATCTCCAGAAACATACGCCCAAATTTTGGCTTCAATCGAGAAAAAATGCTTAAGAAAAGAAAGTTGTAATTTGGTTTAAATTAAACCAGACGTAAGTTGTTGCAAAACCGTCCTTTGGGGTTTACTGAGACAGCGTATTAGTAAAAATTCTCACAGCTATAAGGTGTATAATAAATAATCAAATAGTAAATTACCTACTTAACACTGGTAAACATTCTAAGAAAGTACTACACACAATGCTAAATGAAGTAGTTGGCCGACGGAAACTAATACATAATTTTGTCTGGAATTAGGAAGGTTGTTCAAGCATAGTTAACGAAAAATAATACAAAATGTTGGTTATTTTAAAAAAAAATCTAATGAACGGTTTCGCTGTTATTGCAGCTCGTCAGATCGGACCATTTCTTTTTTTAAAACAAGCAATTAATTTATTGAAAGTAAACACAAATTATGGTGTATTAATATGTACAACGTGTATCTCATGCACCCCTCTACTCAAATGCAAACAACTAACTATCGGTGACTCTTTCAAGTCCCCGACATGATAATATAGATGGAATTGCAAAACAAAAAAATCGGCCATTTGTTTATTTATCATCTTACTTTTCGACTAGTTTAAAAATTTTTTCTGGCAATGCTATCTATACTATCATGTTGGGGACTGAAAAAATCACTGATATTTGGTTGCTTACATTTGAGTACAGGGAACGCTTGAGAAGACATTTTGTACATATTAATACAATATGTGTTTCGTACCCTAATCCTTTACACACTTATCTTTTTCCTCAAACAGTAGGGCATTAGTGGGAGTGCGGGATGGTATATCGTTTAGGTACAGCATTCTTCATAAATCATGTCAGACTTCTTGTTCGATCGTCACAGAGTGAAAACACCAGCGCACCTTTCGTTCAACCACAGTGTGCTTCGTCATAGAACACGTTATAGGTAAGTACATAATTGTATGCATGATTGTAACAATTAATTGCATCCCAAGTCATATTGGGTGGGCCTTTCCTATCAAACATGCATTTTGTATATTATTAAATATCCTGTAATATCAATCCACAAACGTCTTTAATTAATCCGCATACGTCTCACCATGGCTTGTGTATAATTTTAATAACTAGGTTGGTTTTTTTGCAGTGAAAAATGGTCCAATTTGACGAGCTGCAATCACAGCGAAACCGGTCATTGGATTTTTTTCTTTTCAAAATAACCAACAATTTATAATGATTTTTGTTCATTATGCTCGAATTACCTGCCTAATGCCAGACAAAATTGTTCATTGCTATAAAGGTAAAAATTTTATTTTCCTAAAAATTCATAGCACAGTTTGTTTAAAATGCCGTTGCTATAATATCTAGTATTTCCTTTGGAATTGTTTCTAAATGAAAAGATTTATGGAAATACAATTTAAAATTTGAAAAATGTTCTAAAATAATTGCGCCTACGTTGGCTTGGTTAATTAAAATTCTATGATGTAATTATATGACAGCACACAACACGGACTACAAGTTCAATGAGTTCAGTCATCAATTTCATAATCGTGGCTTATCTCCGCCAGTCTACATCTAAAAAAACGCGCCAGCATTTTGCCTTTGAGAAAGTACTCAAGAGTTGCTGACAAGCTCTGAAGAAACTATTGTAGATAATAAAGCGTTTTTAATGTCCCGCAGCTTTACATCATGGCTAGGTAGATACTATAAAAATACGTCCTTGTATATTACTAGCATTTACAACCCCTACTTTTTCTCTTATTTCATAACCTGATCGCTATCAAAAACTCTGCAATGCTTAATCTTTTTGCAACCTTAAAAGTACTGAAATAGAATTCGTTCGATAATTAAAATGAAAGCTTGAAAGTTCCAGGATATGCACCCGAGTTTTATGTTTAACATTTTATTTTTATATACTTGAATAGAGCATGCTATAGCACAGCGCCCGTAAAATTACTAAAACTTTTAAATAGAGTTTATGTACACAATAAAATTCCGCCTCTGAAACTGACAAACTTTAAAAATGTATAAATGATTGATATCCTCAAGCTATTAATCTGCTACTGGAAACTTATTTAAAAGATTGTTTGTTACATAGCATTTCAGTTTGTGCCAATTCCCAAATGCTTTTAAAATTTTAGGCTTTATGTCATATTAAAAAAAAATGCTATTAGTTAGATGAAACAAACATGTATATGGAATTTATTGACTTTCAAAATGTAACGAAAACTACTAAAACTATATTTGCAAAAATAGCAGTTCTTTATTTTCAAACTGAATATGTACAAGCGTTTTCAACAAATCGTACTTACAAACAGCGCACCATAATAAACTATCCATGTACTAATTGTTAATTTATATAATCACCGTAGTAATTCATATCAACAGTAATTTTTATTACATCATCCAGAGCTTTAAACTAGAATATACCGCAATCAAAGCTTTCAGAAATCATATTATTTGAATTCGAGAACATATCGCAAATTATGCAAATAACATTCTCGATATTTCTTATTGTAATCTAAATAACTCTTAAATGCAAAACCCTTGCATCCGTCAATTAAATTCATCCAATAGAAGCTGCGCCGCACGTTGATCAATCATGTTTTGTGTACAAGCGATTCGTTCATCCTTTAATGCAATTATTCTTGTGACACTTAGACCTAACTGCTCCACAATAGCAATAGGTAAAAGCGCAATTTGTTTCTTATTCACCTTGACGTTTTTTGTTGCGAAGAAACGAAAATACAAAGACAGTAACACGTAGACCAAAATTAAGAGATGTGAATTTAATAAAGTGATTAAAGAAACGGAAAAGCCTTTAGTGAAGATAGTTGATAAGCCTTATTTGTTCTAACAAACCGGTTTTCTACATACAAATTTTTTTATGAGAATCCAATGTTTATTTTGGGTGTTTTAGTAGCTGCATATAACACGCGTACTTTGTATTTATTCAAATGCTTACACTAATCTTATCACTTGTCATTTTTAACGCTTTTATTTTATCTTCCTAACCTTACAATTTAGCCCTTTTACTTTACCTTATCAATCCTTCCATTTAGTTTTTTCACTTAACCTTGTTACTTACTTAGCTCCTTCAACCCCATCAGCTAACCTTTACAATTCACTCACTAAAACCTTTACCATTTTACATTACACATACAGCGTTATATATGTTCACTACTTGTTCATAGCTTAGGAGAGAGGTAATCAAATGCAGAAACATTAAAACGTGAGGTTTCCTGCATGCTAAGCTATACCACTGGATTTGGTTGTCTAGTGCTCAATCCGAAGGCACTACATTGACCAGCAAGCGAGCTTATTTAATCTGGTAATTTTGAAGTTTACGAATCATTGGTTTTCTAAGCAATGTATAAACCTTTACCATGCGCGAATACGCCCACACATGGACCTACATTTTACCTCTATCCGAAAGAGGGCGACCTTTCGTAAAAATGTTTGCCTTACATTTTTCAAACTGACTGTGTCGGGAATCGAGTCTCGGACTTTGCCATCACTAGCCATACGCAAACCTGACTGATCCACGGGGCTCCATGCTAATTCAGACCCTACATTTGTCTATGCAGTTTCCACTTGAAGGTGCTACATTGGGCCGAAACGAGTTTTTCTTTCCAGGAAACTTTGAATTGCGCCGAATTCTTGGTATTGCAATCAAAGTAAAAATCTTTAATACGTATAACAGCACTCTCATACGAGACCTACATTTTACTTCTCATCCGAACGAGGGCGCAATTTTGTGGAAATTAAAACTTCAAATTCTTCTTTAAGTCCATTTGTCTTTGGTTATAAAATATTGTTTCTATTGGACAACAAATGCACTGGAAGCTGCCAGGTTCGATTTCAAATTTTAATTGTTTTTTTTTCAGCCGTTGAAGTATACGTATTTGAACGCATTTTAATTTTTAATAAGTGAAAAATTAATGGTTGACTTTGTACCAAGATTATTTATGTAGAAACAAAAAATTTTCGTTGTATTGTTTAAAATAATTACGCTTCAAAGTTTTATGGTACATATTGCATGCCGTAAAACAAATGAATCATAAATTACTCGTAACTTACATGTTCGGTGTCGAAGGAATGAATGCATCGTTCCCTGTTAAATCTCACCCTTATATAATAAAATTCTGAATATATCACTTTTTCCAATCTGTTCTATTGTATTCTCGGAGGATTAGTCACAGCATTATGTAATAATTTACTGCAATTTTGCTTCCGTATCTGTTTTAATGAACTGTCTGTATAATTTATGGTGATTGTTAAAGTCGTCAATATTTTTGTTACTGAACGAAACCGACCGCTGCTATCTCTTTTCTACGGTTTCTGTAATACAATTAGCTATTAAACGCGTTATCTTAATTATTTTATAGCCTTTCGGTAGTAGCACTTTTTTGAATCTGGGCGTTTATTTGTACAACATAATTAAATTACCTACTTAATAGGTTTCAAAACATTTCTCGAATGAATGACGTATTCTTTTATTAAATAACGTAAACCATAATTTATTCTAGAACTAATTCGAAATTAACTTTTGACAAAAGGTTATTCTTTATCAAAAACTGATATAAATGGTATTTTTAACGAGGATGAATGGATTATGGAACTCGTTTTAGATGATGTATTTTGACGTTGAAATTTATTTAGTATTTAAAACACGTTCTACGGTACATAAAAACTTGTTTTAAGGTATTTTCCTAAAAAATAATTATTTACAGACGGCTGAAATAAATTAACACTATCAATGAATGCTAATTATAAAACTGGGTTTCGTTTTTATGGTTTATGCATGTAATAAGATTAAAGTTGTGCTTTATTTCTAAATAGTACTTCAACACTATATGTACTTAGTGTTTTTATTTATTTTGTATGAGAATTACATATATCTCTGAGGGAACACGCTTGTACGTATATACAGAGTAAAATTCAAATATTGGAAGAATTTTACTTTTCTCCGTTTTAGGTAGTTTTTTTCAGACTTTCGCGTTGAATGGCCTTTTGGGACCTCATTATCATATATATATATATATATATATATATATATATATATATACATGTATATGCACTGAAAGTAGCATTTAAAAATGAATGAAGTAAACCCCTATTTTGGGTGTTAATAAATGTGCAGTGAACTGTTGTTTGAAGATGCCCGCATTACCTAGCTAGCTTAGTATAAATAAAACAACAAGAGTCCAGCATCATGCTCATGGTCACATCAAATATTCATTAGCAAACAATCCTTCAAATCATAATAATTGCTACATCCACAAGCATGTTTCTTCAACACACATTATTCTAAGATATTACTTACATACAAACATTAAAATTTGCAAATGAATATTAATACCATCAGTACATCTGAAGTCTAAAAATATCTTATAACTATTAGATACTAACATAGAGTTGACATAATCTCTCTTTCATATTAATATTTGACCAACCCACCCTTACGTAAATCACACTGTACACAAAATTTTGTAGAAATTCGCATGAATAATCTTTAATAATTTTTTCTTACCTTGTAGTTAAACGTAGCTGATCAGATACATCTAAGAAAACTTTTTAATATTTAAATTAAATCGGAATTTCACCTTAAAAATATTTTCTAAATAATCCATTTACAACAAAAAAAATTGCGTACCAAATCCTTATGTAATTTAACCCCCGTAAAAATATAAAACATGCACAAAACGTTTCTTAAACGATTTGCCATAAATTCCACTGATAGTACTTTTTTATGGTTATATGGTGATCTTGTATCTATTAAACTTCACACCGTTTTCCCTAAAATCCATACTAGTGTTGTTCAATTACTTTTAAAATTAATCCATCACTAAAATGCATTTAAAAATCCATATTCTATTCTTGTATTTAAATTAAAAGTTATCTTGCTGGAATTTTCTGCCATTCATCATAAACAATCTTAGTTCTTTGTTCTCAAATTAAGATCGACTTTTAACGTCAATTGTTAAAATGCGTTTTTATCAACAGCCTCGGTCCGAGGAGAGGTGCTGCTTTTATGTCGCTGTCCGGGTAGTTTTGTTTGTGTCCTTTATCCGTCAAGATTACGTTGATGGATGAGTGCCGTGGTTTTTTGTGCAAGTGCATTTAAGCGTGGAAAAAGATTTTCGTTCCAAATCATCGCGTGTAGGATCTTGTTTAATAATGTTTGTGTATGTGCGTGAAGGTACGGTTGTAGTCATTACACTCGAATATTATATGTTCTGGTGTTCCTTTTCCTCCGCACGTGCATAAACTGTTGTCAACTAAATCCATGCGTTCTCTGTATGTTGGATAGGGTCCGTGGCCAGTTAGGTAATGAATAAATTCTCGACTGGGCACCAGGTATTTGGCTATTAGGCGGTTTTTGATATTTGGGATCATTGCATATACCCTTCTACCGGTTGTGCTTTGATACCAACGTGTCTGCCATTCTGCAAGTATGTAGTTCTTAATTTCCTCCTTTGTCGTAGGTTTGTGTTTAAGGTGCGTTGTAGTTGTTGGTTATCATTGTGTGTAAGATAGTACATTGCAGTTCGCTGTTTCATTACTAGGTTCAAGCGCATAGTTCCCACCAGTACAGGAAGTGCATTATGTGGGTAGTCCCATAAACCCCCGTCAGTCGCAGTAAAACACTTCGTTGTGTACTGTTAATTTATTGTCTAAGTTTGATTGTGTTAAGGCGATGTCTCCAAGCGCTCGCAGCGTATGATACCATAGCCCCGAGCACATTGTTGAGATAAAGCCTTACGCAATTAAGTGGTACCTTTGGGCCAGTTTTACGATCTTCTGCATTGCAGAAGTTGCACTTGCACACACGGTGTTTATATGTGTAAAATAATTCTGTTTTTCGTCTAATGTTGGCCCAAATATTTTGTGTTTTTTATTCTATTTATATTTACACCGTCTAGTGTAATGGTAGGGTCCTTTGCCAGAGTTCTCTTTATCACAAGGTATTTAGTTTTTTGTAGTGTTATGGCCATTTTGTTGGTTTTGCACCAACTTTGTGTTTGAGTTAGGGCGATGTTAGCTTTACGTTTGATTTCCCTTCAGGAATTGCCGTCAACCACCAGCAAGATGTCGGCGTATGCTATCGTCAACAACACTTCGTCAACGGTGTTCAGCTTTTCCAAGAGTTCAGCCATTACAACATTTCAAAATAGGGGCGCGCAGTTAGAGCCCTGCGGGCAACCTTTGTTTATACGTTTGGTAACGCTCTCCGTGCCTTGTAGGGTTACGTACCTGTCCCTGCAATAGCTTCTGAAGGAATGGTACAGTTGTGATGGACAGTTTATGGTCGTAAGTCTGGTAAAAAGTGAAGGCAACCAAAGGTTATTAAATGCGACTTCTATGTCCACTAATATTAATAGGATGTATTTTTGTGTGATTGCTTGATGGTTTGTATTGCTTGGTTTATGATGTCCTTGGCCGATTTGTTTTCTGTGAAGCCGTATTGTCTTGAATGAACTCCTATGGTTTGTCGGTGATCCTGCCTTCGTTTACATAGTGTTTTTCCTAAGTTTTTCCAAGAGTGTTCAAAAGGCATATAGGTTGGTAAAAGCCTGGTTATTTGGGATCTCTACCTTTCCCTTTACGGATAATCGCGACATTCACCTGTTTCCAGATGTTGGAAAAAACAGTTTGTCGTATACATTCATTGTACAGTGCTGTTAGCGTCGGTGTTAATTTATCTTGTTGCGCTATGCCATTCTCCGCAAAGATTCCATCCTGTCCTAATGCTTTCTTTTCTGATCTTCGATTGGCATAGTGCGTATCTCACTTCGTCTTCTCTGAAAGGATCTAAGTTGTCATCTTGTCTGTTCCGTGGTCGGTTACCTACGTTGTTTCTGTTAATTACTCCTTGTCGTCTGAGTCGTGGTTCGTCAGTGTAGTCTTGAACGTGGTCATCAAGCAAAAGTATTTATTATAGTAGTGTTGTAGTTTCCCCCCAGTCTTTTCTGTAAGTACCATCTTGTTTTATTAATGTCGAATAAATTATCGGTGGTTTGATTTTACCCTGAGTGATTTTATAGGGTATCCCCCAGCCGTCAGTTTGTAAGTGTCTTTCCACGAATATTTCTCATGACCTCCTCTTCATGTGCGTCAATTTTTTTTTGGTGTATGTCTTTTAATTGTCAGCAATTTGTGGTATGCTCTCTCAGTCGGTGTTAGGGAGTTTTGGTAGTTTTTCTCGCTTGCTGTGTTTCCTTTTTTAAGTTTTGTAAGCGTCTTGTCCATTGTATTGTTCTGTAATCACCGATTCTATTTCATTTCTAATTTTTCCTTAACAAGAATTGATCTCTTATCTACATTATCTTCACATTCTCTCTCAAATAATTGAAATTTATACTTTTAACTTTCTCATCCTCTTTCATTTCAATAATTTTTTTTTTTCCTACGCTTCCAGTTCTTTCGTACATCCGCATATTTGAATGAATATTTCGACAAACCAAACGCGACTACTCCATATTTGTACATACGCCATTTCAAAAAACGATTCGATTCTTTAATCGCAATTACCCCAAACGAATTATGAAATTCTACTTTCCAAATTGTTTCATCATTCTTTAATATTTTACTACCTTTATTTATTTTATTTTTAAGAGCTGCATTCACAGAAAGTTCCATTATCTTCTTTTCAACACCTGCAGCTATAGTATTTTCAACAGCTCCATCTATTATTTTCATCTCTTCAACATCCAATTATTCCTTTGGCAATTCCTCCTTTCAAACGGTCTGCCTTGATATCTGCCTGGTCCCCATCCTCCTTGGTAGACCCATATCAGCGTAACCTTGAAGATATTCTAAAAACACATTCCTATCAACAATATTTTATAAGGCTATGCATTGCCTTACTTCCGTTCCGAAGTGGCCTGCTAAATATTTTATAATCTGTTTGTCCTCTAAAGGAGGATCAAGCTGTTTGGCAAGGCTAAATTGCTTAATCGCATACAACTCCCTTGTCATGCCTGAATCGCTACTATTTGCCCATTAAAATTATCTCTAATTTTAAATTGCTGGTTGTCGCCCCAGAAATGTTTTAAAATTTTAATTTCGAAGTCTTTAAAAGAATTAAACTCAGTTTCAATCAGTCCATACCAAATTTCGGCACTACCATTCAACATGGACCTTACAATGTTTAACTTTGTTTGCTCATCCCAGGAACAATGTATTAAAGTTTTTAAGTTATTTAAAAATATTTAAGGGTTAAGATTATTATCCCCATAAAATTTTGAGTGTTGGAACGGAACACTGGTTGGACTCCATCTCATCGGTACCCCAATATGAATATTTTTAACTGTATCTTTCAAATTCTCAAAGTAATTCCCTAAATTTGTTCTAAGATTTCTAAATCACTTGCATCCTGATTCGTTTTTATTTAAACAATTTCTTCTTTAACATCATCCCTATCTTCTTTAAAATTTGTACTACTCTTCCTCTAACTTCAAATTTCATTTCTTTAATGGTTTTGTTTGTTTCCTTTAAACCCGTAGTTAATCTTTCACTAATCTCTTTAAATTTCCTTTCATTCCTCTCATTTTCTAACGTTAAACTTTTCCTCAATTTCCCTATATTCTCCCCAAATTCTGCTCGCAACTCTTGAGTATTTTTATCAGATCTTTCAGTCATTTCCTTGATACACTTTTCCCCCGTTTATTTTATATTTTCTTTCATTTCCTTCATATTTTTCATTTGCTCTTGCATATCTTTTTCATGTATTGCTTTTCGTTCCTGCATATTCTGATTTAGACTTAATAAAAGGGCAATCATTTTTGATTCCTACGCCTCTCTACACTCTTGGCCTCTGGATACTGCTTTTTCCCTTCTTCCATATAAACGCTTTCCTGAGAATCAATTTCTACTCCCTCAGCTCTCAATCTTTCACAGAATTCTTTCACTCAGTCAGTCATACTGGAAATTAATCAAATATCACAAAAAGAAAAAAACAACTCCTAAAACAAATACTACGAGACAAGAAACTTTAACATACAAACGAATTAATCGAGCCACAGGTTGGGTCGCCGCTAAAAGAGTGATATGATAAGGCCGCGTTAAGGGCGTCACTAAAAAAGTGCTGTGACACAGATACATCAATTTGTAAAACTTGAAATTGTTCACTTACCTTCCTTTTTAACTTTGCTTGGCTAGGCTCAACCGAATTGGCGGAGTTTTCAAAATGAAATCAAATAGCAATATCACAAAGCATTTATACAATAGGAAATATTTTCTCTCATACAAACGCATATAGAACATTTACAACATTGTTTCTTTCAAACATAAAATAATTTCTAAGAAGTATTTGTTATAAAAAAAAAATTCCTTACCTTATTTTAAATTTACAAAACTAAATTTCTTTTTTTTATGGGTATTTAACCTGACTTTGTTTATTACCACGCTTCTAAGGTGTGTTTGGCCGTAAGCTCCTCAACAGATAATCTATTAAAAGATCAGAGTATTTCGATCCCTAAACACAAATTTTGCTGGTAAAAAAAATCCTTTATAAAAAATATTATTAGGACTATCTTAAACTAACTTAAACTAAATGACAAGTTTCAAATATCAGTTACAAAAGAATTATACTTCCAAAAAAACGCACGAAGCGTTTCTTTATTCAACTCGTAATTAAATATCTTCTTATTTTAAATTGATTTCCAAATCAGCTTACAATATTTTCCATATTTAAAATTCTCGTTTTAAACAGCAGTTACCAAAGTACATTTTTTTGGCTAACTCTCCTTTCGATTATTTAATAAAATTTTTTAAATAGCGTTATATTGAAGAATTTTCCCTCTTCATTGTAATTAATAATTTCCATTTTTTTAAATGATTTGCATTTAAAACACCACTTCTATATTCAATGCACCATAGTAATTATTAAATTTCAGTATGCTTAGTGCCTACTTCAAATATCTTCGCAAAGCAACAGCTCTCGACTTATATCAATATAACATTTCGCAATCGAATTTACGAATCGGTTGAATTCTCGTTTTTAATAAACCCTTCCTTATATATCTAAATAATCTATTTCCAGAAAATAGCAGAATAATATGGAACATTGGCGTCTAAAATTGCGGCAGTTGTTACCTCGTGATCTCGTTTCACTTATTCGTTACGCGCGCTGCTTTGTCTTTCTTTAACACCCAAGCTAATGTGTCGCAAAACTTCTCTCCAGCAGTGAATGCGAAAGGTAATAAACAATTTTTATCAGTTATTCCAGGGATTTTACGGATTTCTTCGTGTTCCGCCCGCTTCTTGGAATAAATGTATCATTTATTAATTATATATTTACGTGGTTCTAAATACGTATGACTAATATTCTAAAGAATTCTTTATTTAAGATAAATTTATGTAATCTACAGAGTAATTAATTTAAACTTCAATTGCTTTTTAATACAAAAGGGGTTGCATTTTATAGAAATATTTGCTTTTATGACAAAACGTGATTCAGTGCACAAAATTAATATTAAAATTGGGGTTTTTAAATACGCGTTGATTGTAGTTTTTATGCTAAATGCGTAAAGCTAGTACTATTCTATGCTATCTACAGCAAATGAAAAGCATTTTTATCAAAAATGTATTGTTAATTAATGAGTGAAAATAAATGGCTTTGTATTTATCTTAAAATGATCGATTTGCGTTCGCGTTGAATGCGGTTTTAGGGTGTCTACAATTAATTATTTTTTACTTATACAACTTACGTCGCTTGCTATTTATTTACAATATACTTATATCATACAGGGTGATTATTTATATACGCACAATTGCATTTTCCACGTGTACGTTAATAAATAGAAGTACGCTTGTATTATACAAGGTGTAACCATGAGTTTACGAAAAATTCTTTTTTTTGGATTCTTTTATATTTTGGTTCGATTTATTTTTAGAATTAGGGTTTCAATAACCTCTCGTGACTCCTTATCACGTCAATATACATATATATATATATATATATATATATATATACATATATTACTACGTGTTTGTCCCCCCCCCCCCCGTTGTTGCGTTGTTTAAATAACGCCGTACGCCGATGTGCTAAACTTCCAACTGACCGCCACCACTCTGTGTTGGTCTCCTTTGTTGTAATTTGATTATGCCACGGCTAGCCCTTTCTAATTTACACAGAGTGCACAACGATACAATTATCAATTTTCATTTACCCCTTTATGATTGCCTGTTTGAATTGATAAAACGAAGTCAATCAACATTCATATATTGAAAGGAAATAATATTTACACTTCACAATAGACCATAATTGTTTTAGATGGGATTAGAATTGGACCAGGAGTGGGCCAAAATTGAACCAGATGCCCTATATCATTATAAATATTTAATTTAAATTAATTAACTAATTTCTCCTCAGGTTTTCTGCAAAAACGGCAAAAGTTTTTTACGTAATTCTTATACGTCACTGTTTTCACTATAATATAAATTTTATTTGTCTGACGCGTAAATATTTGGTTAAAAGTGTTGTGGATTCAACGTGCTTCAAGTTGAGACTGCTCTTCCGTATCACCTGTGGGCGTTATATAGCTTTTTCCCACTACATTTGGATTGGTTTTTCAAGCAGCTTTGCAAAGTGTTGCAACCAACTACGTTCGTCTGTAATATTTCCAGTATTTTCAAGCTGATTTTTGATGAAACTGTTTTAGATTTTTGTATCATGCTGTTATTTGCTTTTGTCTGCTCTTAAGTCTATTGTTTTGTGTAGATAAAGCTTTTGGATAATTGTACAAAATAAATGATGTAACACGATTGCTGTTTTCGTTTATGTATTTACTTAAACTGATATTTGAAGGTGCGTTTCCTTATCAAAGCGCTTATTGTTCCAGCGTAATTGCATGAAGATTTATTAGGTTTTATCTTATCTTCTGCGTATTTATTTTATAACTTGTTGAACACTTCTCAACATAGTTTAATTACACGTATGATTATTTCTCTGCTGAATACGCGTTCTATTATTGGAAGATATGCTTACTGGCATTGATTAAAGTTAATTACGGTATATATACAGTGTTAAATGCTTGCTAATTACATAATGTGCGAATTATTTATTTTCCTGCTAAATAAATGCAGTTTTCTAATTCCCATTGCTATTTACAGTTACTACGAGACCCTTACTACTCAATATACCCCTAAACAACCCCTTATTGCAGCATTATATATATGATATTAAAATAATTGCTTTTAGCAAATTTAATAAATAGAACAGTATATACGATGTGTAAGGTGAAGCGTATTTGTTATGGCCATATATGAAATATCGACTTAATTTCAAATTTACTTCTGTATTTGACTAGTATAATACTAGTGATTACTCGCCTGATGGCGTTCGTATTTATTCTTGCCATTTTACAGAAGTTCTTTTGAAGTTATTATTGTGTTTTGTTTTTGGTTGTTTCATAAGGGCTATAAACCACTTCATCCTGATGAGATCCAGAGAGATCGAAACTAGTCGATGAATGTTTATTCGCTTTATGAAACAAACAAATTCTTTTATTTATGGCTATGCAAATATTAGCTTGCTTTGTATCATTAAACACTTTCTTTTGATTTTTCGTAAAGTGGGTGTTTATTTAGACATCGTATATACTGTTCTATATATATGAATTATGTGGAATATGTTGAGCTCGAAATTTTGTATTATACAATAATTGTGTATCAACTGCCTATGTAAAAGGTAATTGGGTTTTAGTTGATTCTCGGTGCAAAATAAAGTTTAGCACAAGTACAAATAGGTTTACTATCAGCTCTTATTAGACCAGCGATTTAAAGTAAGGTGTGGGGTTAAGTCCAGTTACTTTCAATATTTTATTTAGTCAGAGGAGTAAAATTATATATAGAAATATTTGATAAAAATGAATAAGTAATCGACGTGGATGTATGTAATCAATGCATGTATGCTGTAATAATTGGAAAAGTTTGCTATGAGATTTTCTGTGTAAATAAATTGTGATAAATTTATTTTGTAGTCGAGTTTCTTTTATAAAAAAAGGCAGGGCAGGATTTTATAGGTAACCGTAAAGCAGCCGTGGCAAACGTTACTGGTAAAGTTAAGTTTCTTTTATTATAGGAAAAAGCTGGGAGTATTTTGGCGTCCAAGAGGAGGAGCTTCGTCAGAGGATAAAAATAGGTATTAAAGAGAAGTAAGTTAAAAGGAGTTTTGTATTCTAGCTAGACTTTAGAATATTATGGTTTCTAACGTGAGGGGCTTTTAGAGCTAAATTTCACAGTAATTTAAGACGCACAATTTGTGAGGCTTGAATTAATTTTAGGCTCCAATCGAGAGTAAACTTCAGAACATTATGGCGCACAACGGTGGTGCTTGAGTTTTTCAGAGATGAGCTTCAGAACAATATATATATATATATATATATATATATATATATATATATTGCTGTGTAACCTCCAAATCCGTGAACTACGCTTTTCGCCTCGGCTGCTCACCTAATTTTATAAATCTCCTCATTCATAAAAATTAAACACATTCCTACCACAAACATCAACGTTAACTCTATTTACATCAATATTCAGATTACATTAAATTTTCAAATTAAATTTCAGCATAAAATTCAGTTTTTAAAAGGAATTTCAAAATTAATTTTATTATCACTTTAACGTGCATCCAGAATTCAAGTCCTTGTTGGATGCCTACTAATTAATATAACAATATAAACAGACCGGAGTCTGAGTACAAAGGGAGCATCTACCACCCCTTTACGTTAATTAACCAGGTTTGTCTAATTGATCTCAAAGACATACCCAAAGTTTCATCATATTCCCGAACATCAAAACAAAATACCCCTTTTTACTTAAACAAGCAAATTTCATCTTAAAATTAAACTTTTATGGTTAGAACAATTTCACTAATGTCCATTTAAAGTAACTCAATTATAAAGTCATTCAATACACACAAAAATGTCAAACAAAATAGTATAATTTACCTGAAGGTTACTGTCCTCGTAGCTTCAAAGTATCGTTTCTTTAGTTAATCACACCATTCAACAGGATTATATTTACGGCTTCTGATTCTCTACGCTTTTAAAATTTTCTCCATCACCAGTTGTTTCTGGGCATTTCCGGAACTCATCTATGTATATCTGACCCTTGTTTCGTGGATCCAGACACGTATTTGAACCATTTAATTATTAACACCCCCGAAAAATAGCAAATAACTTCATGCTTCTGTCACCAATATACGCCAAAACTGCCTACTTTTGTGTATACATTCGTCGTTGTAAATTTTGCTAATTGGTACAGTGAAACTAAATTTTATTACCTTGTATCTAAGTGCACTGAAGTACATTCATGTTAACACGTAAATAGCAAGCTATTTTGAATCACTAAAATATACTAGCAAACTTTAAATTATTTAATCAAACTAAAATGCACGGTTTAACATTTTAATCAAGTCGCGTATGTACGAGCTTTTAACGCATCGAATCGTCAAAAGTCTCAGAGAGCTTGTTTATCTTCATCTCGGTATATATAGCAAAAGCCTGTCTGTCGGTCGGTTCCCCAAAACGGGTAATTCTAAAGAATTCCTCATTCTATGTTCCCAGTCTGTTGCTCGCACGTCGATTTTACGAATTTTCACTCGCCCCATTCAAATCTCAGAAAATTTCCACACGGCACGCAAGCATGTCCGAGAAAAACTAATTGATTTTGTACAGAAATTGTTGTTCTACCTCTGATATTTGCATCCTATTTTAACCAATTGTGACCCCGTGACGTTGCTTAAATCCCGCCTTTTACAATATGTGTCTTTGCTTGACGCATTTTCTCTTTCCTTCTCTACCGTGTTCTTATTGGTGCAAATTGACACTCTTCATTATCGATTATTTCAGTCCACGCGGACTGTTATCTGGGTTTAATAAACCCGTATCGCACATTCTCGTGAATACTAAGCCCCGGTTTCTCCAAGATTCTTTGAAACATTAATTATCTGCAAAATTTACGCCGAATGTGATATTTAAACTACGCAGGTGTTCAAAATAATATTAATTCTCAGAGCTTTATTCCGTGGTATTTTAATCTTGGGTTTTTTACAAGTTTCTATAGGTATTATATGTTATTAACGGTTTAATTAACTCCAATTGATTTCTATCCTTTTCATTTTTAGCGAATACAACTTAAATATTAATTATTATACGTACACTTTGTTTTACTACCGGTTACTTAAATCAATTAATGTAAATTTTGCACGCAATTCGTCTTTGCCTCTTTATTAGGAACAATTAAATTACACGTAAAGCTTTTTAATACTGTTTCTTTTGATATAAAGCGTCTTGTACATGATTTAAATCCCTTGTTTTTACTGAAACAACCGAGTTTATTTATGCTTCATGGTTTTAATAACGCGTATTATTTAATGAAATTCCTTATACACGGTGATTAAAATTATTTGATGTGATTCATTAATTTTCTACCCTGGTCTAAATATGAGTATTTTCCCCCTATTTGAATACAAATAATCCCACTTATTTGAATTCAAATATAAAACATTTAGACAAAAAAAATTACAAAAAAAACTGCCTATCTCTCTCTACCCTTATCTATCTAACTTACCTACTTTGTCTCCAATCGAAAAAAAAATATTTACACCTATCCTATATCCCTATCCTATTCCTAACTTTCACCTACTTCTATAAACTGAAATTATCCCTAACTTCATCCTACTTATCCATCTAATCTTATATACATCCTATATACCTATCCTATTTCTAACTTTATTCCTAACTCTCCACTATACTTTACTTCCCCCTACCTAATCCTATATGCCTATCCTACTCTTACTCTATTCCTAACTCTTCACTAATTTTATATGAAATATCTATACTTAACCTATCTTATTTTCTTCCTACATTTCCTCTTTATTCTCATCCTAAACCTATTTCTAATTATCTCCCATATTTATCCCATACCTAGCTTTATTTTCTATAAACACTTACTTCTACTCTTCTATCTACACCTATTCTATCCCTATCCTATTTAAATCTAACTCTCTTCTTGACCCTCCAAGTCTTTCTTCTCACCAACCTAATACTCTTCATTCCTATTTCTCCCCCTTCTATATCTACACTTATCATCCCTATTATCTCACATACAATAAACTTATCATCCCTATTATCCTGACTCTTAAATACTGCTTCTTCTTCAGTCCCTACACATGTCTGTTTCTCATTTATTCTTATTTTCTTCTCTGCCGACAAACCAAACGATACTACTTTACAATTATCGATTTTTCCCTCTATGGAAAATCCTATGTACCTTCTAGAATTTTTGTGTAATGGAATCCGCCAGAATGAATTCCTTAAATCTACCTTATTAAAAATAAACTTGCCACTTAACCTCATCAAAAATAATTCTGCCTTCACCTGCTCCCGATTTGCTGCTTCTACCCCCACTAATTCTGCATTTTCTTGTACTAAAGATTGAACCTCTACTCTCCTATCCTCTGGACATCTTATTGTGTTGATCTGTTTAACCTCATCATCCTCTACCTCTACTACATTAATACTTAACCCCGTGTCATCCTCTGTGACTTCATAACTGCCCTTCCATGGCAGTACCCTATCCTTAATCCTTATTACCTTCCGTTCCATATCTATCAAAACCCCTAACTTCATCATACAGTCAACACCTAAAATGCTCTGAAACTTCAGTCCAGGTACAATTACAAACTCCTGTTCACAGCTTAAACCTCCTATATCTATCCTAAGCACCACAACACTATTTACTACAGCAAACTTCTTTTTATTTGGAGCTACTAAATGACTACGCTTTATAGGCATAATTCTATCACAAACCTTATCCCTAATTTTGCTGACGAATTCCTCCGATATTAAACTCGCCTCTGCCCCTGTATCAAGTAATACTTCTACATTATTCTCAAAAATTTCTATATTAATAATTGGCAAACATAATTTTTCTACAGTTTCTGGCTCTACTTCCTCCTCAATTTTGAAAAATTCACGTGGATGTTCGTATACATTTACACAGAAATCTAGTGGTCTGTCACGTTCTAAAAATCCTGTCTCATCCTGTTTTCCGTGCTTGGTCCTGGATGTCTTTCTACAACCTGTGCGTAAGTCCTCCTCGTGTTAATATCCGTGTCCCTGTCTCTATTCGGCGTGCTGGTCACAGTCCTGTTTACTTCCGGTAAACTGTTCTGTCGCGTGTAACTAGGTCTTGGCGTCGGTCCCCTAGTCGCACTATTGCTTCTGTATTCCTGTCCTCGTCGTTCCCAATTCGGTCGAAAATTTCTGTTGTAGTCAGGCCGTCTCGGATAATTCGGTGTCCTGTTGTCATACCTAACTGTGTTAACGTTTCGTTCTCGTATCTCTCTTGTCCGTCCTACACATACATCGTCATATCTCTGCAAATACTCTAAAAATGTCTCCCGTTCTGTGATGTTTTGTAAGGCCACGTGTTGTCTAATTTCCAGTTCAAAATGTCGTGATAGGTACTTAATAATCTGTCTGTCCGTCAATGGCGGATTCAGTTGTTTGGCCACACTGTACTTGCGGATGGCATATTGCTCCCTAGAACCTGCAAACTCTCCCTTAAATTTTCCTGTAATCAAGTCGTCCCTAATCTGATCCTGTTTGTGATCACTCCAGTAATGTTGTAAAAATTTGTCTTCAAAGTCGTGATACGTGTCTATGTCCTGTCCTACCAAATTGTACCATGCTTCCGCGTTGTCCTTTAATAAAGCCTTTATCGTATTTAGTTTGGTCTGTTCGTCAAATAAATTTCCCACTAGATTTCTTACACTATTTATAAAAATTTGTGGATTTACCCTGTTATCGCCATAAAACTTCATGTGTTGGTCCAATGATACTCCACCTGTATAAAATCTGGGACCATCCCCGTTAAATTTGACATGTTGTATTTAATACTACTAACTTCACGTTCTACCCTGCCTAACTGATCCCTACATGAGTCCGTTACTTCAGTCATTTTACGTTTATTTCTTCTTCACAGAAAATGCGTACTTCGGACCTTAAATGTCCCATTTCCTGTCGAAGACCTGTAATATCACGTTCATTTTTTCAACCCTATTTTCAACTTCCCCATCTTTACGGTAAGACTATTTTTAAATTCTGAAACTTCTTGATTCGTCTTATCTATTTTCTGACTAATTTGTTCAAACTTACGATTCGATTCCTCACTCATTTCTCTAATCTCTTCTAACTTCCTGCTCGATTCTTCCCTAGCTCTATTAGATTCATCGCTTAGCTGTTCTAATTTTCTATTGGACTCCTCCATCGCTCTATTCGATTCTTCCCTAGCTCTATTAGATTCTTCACTCATCCTCTCTAACATTCTCAATATCATCTCGTTTCCTTGATCCCTGATTCCGTCCTCGACTGATCTCTACTGCCTCCAGCATCTTCCATTTTAGAAATTTTCTCACACAATGCACTATCGTCACTTCCAATTTCCCTCCTTGACTCCTTAACCACTCTTTTCTCTGCATACGTTCTAATCACTCACACACTCTAAAATACTCTTAAATTTATACACACACAAAACTCTCTCTCAGATCGCCAGTTTCCTGGAATAAAATCACAAAAATTTTATTTGGAACTCGAGCCTCACTTTTGGGTCGCCAAATTTTGCTGTGTAACCTCCAAATCCGTGAACTACGCTTTTCGCCTCGGCTGCTCACCTTAATTTTATAAATCTCCTCATTCATAAAAATTAAACACATTCCTACCACAAACATCAACGTTAACTCTATTTACATCAATATTCAGAATACATTAAATTTTCAAATTAAATTTCAGCATAAAATTCAGTTTTTAAAAGGAATTTCAAAATTAATTTTATTATCACTTTAACGTGCATCCAGAATTAAAGTCCTTGTTGGATGCCTACTAATTAATATAACAATATAAACAGACCGGAGTCTGAGTACAAAGGAGCATCTACCACCCTTTACGTTAATTAACCAGGTTTGTCTAATTGAGCTCAAAGACATACCCAAAGTTTCATCATATTCCCGAACATCAAAACAAAATACCCTTTTTACTTAAACAAGCAAATTTCATCTTAAAATTAAACTTTTATGGTTAGAACAATTTCACTAATGTCCATTTAAAGTAACTCAATTATAAAGTCATTCAATAACACACAAAATGTCAAACAAAATAGTATAATTTACCTGAAGTTTACTGTCCTCGTAGCTTCAAAGTATCGTTTCTTTAGTTAATCACACCATTCAACAGGATTATATTTACGGCTTCTGATTCTCTACGCTTTTAAAATTTTCTCCATCACCAGTTGTTTCTGGGCATTTCCGGAACTCATCTATGTATATCTGACCCTTGTTTCGTGGATCCAGACACGTATTTGAACCATTTAATTATTAACACCCCCGAAAAATAGCAAATAACTTCATGCTTCTGTCACCAATATACGCCAAAACTGCCTACTTTTGTGTATACATTCGTCGTTGTAAATTTTGCTAATTGGTACAGTGAAACTAAATTTTATTACCTTGTATCTAAGTGCACTGAAGTACATTCATGTTAACACGTAAATAACAAGCTATTTTGAATCACTAAAATATACTAGCAAACTTTAAATTATTTAATCAAACTAAAATGCACGGTTTAACATTTTTAATCAAGTCGCGTATGTACGAGCTTTTAACGCATCGAATCGTCAAAAGTCTCAGAGAGCTTGTTTATCTTCATCTCGGTATATATAGCAAAAAGCCTGTCTGTCGGTCGGTTCCCCAAAACGGGTAATTCTAAAGAATTCCTCATTCTATGTTCCCAGTCTGTTGCTCGCACGTCGATTTTTACGAATTTTCACTCGCCCCATTCAAATCTCAGAAAATTTCCACACGGCACGCAAGCATGTCCGAGAAAAACTAATTGATTTTGTACAGAAATTGTTGTTCTACCTCTGATATTTGCATCCTATTTTTAACCAATTGTGACCCCCGTGACGTTGCTTAAATCCCGCCTTTTACAATATGTGTCTTTGCTTGACGCATTTTCTCTTTCCTTCTCTACCGTGTTCTTATTGGTGCAAATTGACACTCTTCATTATCGATTATTTCAGTCCACGCGGACTGTTATCTGGGTTTAATAAACCCGTATCGCACATTCTCGTGAATACTAAGCCCCGGTTTCTCCAAGATTCTTTGAAACATTAATTATCTGCAAAATTTATGCCGAATGTGATATTTAAACTACGCAGGTGTTCAAAATAATATTAATTCTCAGAGCTTTATTCCGTGGTATTTTAATCTTGGGTTTTTACAAGTTTCTATAGGTATTATATGTTATTAACGGTTTAATTAACTCCAATTGATTTCTATCCTTTTCATTTTTAGCGAATACAACTTAAATATTAATTATTATACGTACACTTTGTTTTACTACCGGTTACTTAAATCAATTAACGTAAATTTTGCACGCAATTCGTCTTTGCCTCTTTATTAGGAACAATTAAATTACACGTAAAGCTTTTTAATACTGTTTCTTTTGATATAAAGCGTCTTGTACATGATTTAAATCCCTTGTTTTTACTGAAACAACCGAGTTTATTTATGCTTCATAGTTTTAATAACGCGTATTATTTAATGAAATTCCTTATACACGGTGATTAAAATTATTTGATGTGATTCATTAATTTTCTACCCTGGTCTAAATATGAGTAATATATATATAATAAGATGAAATAATAACTTAGACTTTTATGCAAAGCGCAAATGATCATTTCAAATCGAGCTAGTAATTGAAAGATGGAAAATATAAGGTCTTGGACAGGACTTGAACCCGTATCCTGGTTTTGCCGAAACCATGCGTTTACCAATTACGCCACCGAGACCGATGACACAATTGGGAAATTTACAAATTTAAATCGTGTACACGACGATACATCAACCTAACTTTCAATTACGTTCGGCATTTTTGTTAATCATATCTGACATTGTCAATTTTTGACTTATGTCAGTTATAGACAGGAAACTACGCTCAAAATTATATATATACAAATCGAGCTGATAATTGTATGAGATCATTAGCTGCCTCTCAATTATTGTCGTTAGAAGGAACTTGATCTACAACTAGATTTGGGAATCGTCTTGCGTATATAATTCCTGCTCAGTAGCACATTTGAAAATTAATATAGGAAAAAGCTTAATTTTAGTAAGATTTCCAACTTATCAATAATGAGAACGCGCTTATAATTATATAGTAATTATGCGAGCTTTTCTACACCTAATGGGTTACTTCATGGTAGAAATACGTATGAATTATTTTTAGGAATAAATAAGGTAAAAAGAAATATTTACAAACGTTGAGCGTTTTTTAATTAAATTTTCTACCGTATGCCCTGCGGGGATGCAGTAAACTGCAATTGTTAGTTGTAGCGCTTAAGGGTTAGTACCTGATGAATTTCTAACAATAATGCCGCAACGCTCAAATTTTATGCAGCCTTAAAAATGGTTATACAGGATTAGTTTTATAATCAAAATGGAAGCTTGTAGAACTACGGTCTATGCTTTAAAGTTTATGCATTGCATTTTATTTTATGTACTCGGTTAAAGTGCACTGTAGCAAGCAACCGTAAAATTATTGAAACATTTAAATAAAGTTTATGTTCACTATAAAATATCGAACCTAAAACTAACTACCTTTGAAACGTTTAAATAAATGATATCCTTAAGCCATTAAAAATAATGTTATTGGAAAATTAAAGATTTGCATAGCGGTTTTGAATCAAAAGCGTAAACTATTAAAATTTTAAACCTTTTATCGTAAACAAGGTTAATAATTGCTTAAACTGTGTTAACGAATATAGTTTTATAGCTGTTGTTTTAAACCATTTTATGTCTTTCAGCATCAAAAGGAGTTCAGTCATATATAGTCCAGGGAATGGAAGCTAAAAGAGGTGCCTTGCCTCAAAAAAGGCTAAAAGTTCAGTAGTGCAAAATGGGGGTTTCTGTGACCACATTTGCTCCAGCATCCACATTTGATCTCTCATCTGGACCAAATAGTTATCTTTGACTAACCATTTTCATCTTTCGAGATAAATATATCTTGTTTGGTATCAATTAACATTAGATTTTTCTCAGCTACCCGAATTTCTATGAATTTTTCAGATAGCATCACCCCCCAGGGAGCTACTCTCATTTTAAGATTTTTCGCTGGTAGCGATTTCTGACAGTCCTTATAAATATTTCACCATGCGATACATCAAATTAGTCTATAATTTGACGCAGAATCCGAATCTGTAAACAGATTTTAAATAGGACCGCTCTTTACAAAGTTATACTTATAAGGCGCCAAGCCTCTAAATCTTTTGCTCATCTATGACATATGCTTTAACCAACCATTCCTGAAAATCTAAAACCGTGGGGGTTTTAGAAATTAACCCTTTATAAGGCTTAAGTGTTTAATATTTAAAACCATTTTCAAACAGCAATGTACTGTTTTTAGAATATTCGAAATCATGACTTTTAAAATTTTAAACAGTAAAATATTTATCAATTTTCTGGTTTAACATTTTCAATTTCTAAACACGTCATAACATAATTATGTAGTCAATGTAGTCAATGCTATATAGGTACTTGAAAATACAATTCGTTTCCGAACTAAGTTCTTGACGATTATGGATTTCCCAAATAACATGTGAAAGCTGTGTATAATTTTTTTCATATAGGTAAAATCACCACAACGCTATGCTATCGGCTACCTAGTTTCGGCTACTTTTCCAAGGTCGTGATGACGTCATAGGCTTTTATAAATAAAGAACAATGTAAAACTATCCTGAAATCTTTATTCTGACATTATACATAACAAAATTTAAAAATATTTAATGCCAAGCATGGAGTCATTTAAACTTAATTTTAATAAAAAATTATACACAGAAAACAGTCCTTTCTTTATGTTTGTTTAGAGTGGTTTTAATTTTATCTAATTTTATTTGCAGCTTAAAATTTAAATCGACACCCAAGTCCTCTATCTCCTTTTCTAGTCAATAGTTTGATACATAGAGACCACCTAGGTTTTCAAATTGTAAAATGTACCAAGGTTGGTCTCTATATACAAAGTCTTTGATTCCACCGACAACCAGATCCATTCCTTCGTGTAATTCTTGCAGCTTGTGACAATCTTTTAATCGCGGCTCTCCCACTATATCCTGCATACGTATCTTGTTAGCTTGATCGACTTCTTCTTGTCGGTATTGGAGGAAATCCTTATTCTCCCACTCACTGTTGCGTAGTTGCATGTCTACCACTTTTGGAAATATATGGTTGTTATAGGTTGTAAGGCCCCTGGTTTTAAATGATCCGAAAGGTTCATTACTAGGCAAATATACAATGTTTAGCGGAACCCCTTTGCGTGTGGTGTACGCAAAAGTTACGAAACCCGCATTCCTTAGTTCGTCTATGTTATCTGCCATTTCGATAAATACGTTTTTAGAACAACCTTTTATAAAGTATACGGATTTAGTACTATCCTTTTCCGCAAGGATGCCTACATAACTAAAAGAGTCTTTTTTACTAACCACAGATGCATGCAGCTTGTAAAGACCGGATGTATCTAAGTCAGTCCATCAGCACATAAAATAATCTTTTAATCTTCCTCATTTTCTCTAATAAGATGTTTTTGTCTAACACATTTTTGTATTGTTCGCGTATTGTCGCAGGGTTTTTCATGTAGTCCAATTTTCGCCTTTTTGTATCTATTTCCTCTAATTCCTACTGCTTTTTTTCACTAACAGCATATGGCGTGCATAATGGGGCAATTTCCTTTAGCGTAAACGGATAGAGTTTACTGCCAATATTTACGCGTTGTCGCACAACCTCTGGACGAATGTTAAGCGTATCTATCAACCCCAATTCCGAAATGATTATTTTTTTTGGAATTGTAGAATATGGTGTTGCAGATTGTGTAAAATATGTACTACCTGCTTTAATATAGCACTTGTGTAGGATTTTTATTTTATTTTGGCCATCTTCCTCCTCTACTATCTCCAAATAATTTACGGGTATATAGTTAAAACTAAAAGCCGAAAGCGCATACATTATCAATTTTTCCCTTTCCTCTGGTTTTTCGGACAACTTAATTTGCAAGCCAGTCAATTTCTTTGTATTGCTATTCCCCCAATACTCGTAATGTAATAGGTTATTATGCACTAAACAGCAGCTATTTTGTAGATTGTCCGATAGCTTGCTCCACATTTTGGCAAGTGGTACCAAGTACATTGGCGCCTTTAGGAAGTACAACTTATTATCTTCCGGTTAAACAGGTTAAACAGGTTAAACAGTCTTTTAAGGGATTATACACCTGTTCTGCACTAACATCGTTTCCAATTGTACCGTTGTATATTGTTGCTTTCAATCACTCAATACCATGTTTCTTGGCCAAGGTAGACGCGAATGTTTCCCTTAAGCGTGCATCTGGACAACGTAAAAAATCTAGTATATGATTTCCAAGTTGTTTATTAAAATCAGTACTTGTTATCTGACACACAAATTTGTTGTATATTTTAATTCTTGCAATGGTTGTTAGTCATGTTGAACAATCGATTCCTACAGTTTTATCGTTGTCAACTATAATATTGCAGTTTTCTTCGTATTCGCCCTTGTAGCAAAAGTTGTGGTGTGTAGTTAAACAATTACACATCTCCATCTTGCTAAATATGCCAGCAAAATCTTGGGTTACATCCATATCAAAAAGATTGTACTAATCTTTTTCGAGTTCGTCTAATATATCTGGTAGTTCTTCCAATAAAGTTTCCAACTTAACATCTGCTAGTTCCACTTTGTACGGAACACATATAGGATTTTGGAATTTTTTATTAATGCTTTTGAGGCCTTCTTTTCCGTTAATTTCTTTACTCCCTGGCCCATCTTTTTAGTGCTTTCCAGAGAAAACGGAAGCTTAGCTTTAACACCATACCTAGCGGAAACAAATCGGTCGAACTTTACTCGTAGATAGCTGTTAAATGCGCCACAAATTTCTTTTTTTAAGATAAACAGCCTTTTGTTTGCAGATGTTTGCTCGGCGTCAGAAAGGTCACAAATTTTAACCAACATTATATGGTCACAATTTGGTTCTGTAATTGGTGTGTGTAGTCCACCAGTCAGCATCTGCTCGCCTTCGACATAACAAATATTACCAATATCTGTCACCAGATTATTGTTGCACATATTTTCTGCCAACAGTCACAATCCAAATCGCTCATTTGTTGGTTTCACTTTATTCCCAAGAAGTTGAGGAACGTTAATCACCTTGGAGACGCTCATGTTTACCATTATAGCTACTGTTGAATACTAAATTGAATACGAAAATTGCCCTTATGTACCCTACAGAGTGGGGGCGCATATTGCCGAAGATACCCGAATATGATCGACACCGCCATATCGCTTACATTCTCTTGTTTAGGAATAGTTTTGTTATCCGACTTAGGTCGGATTAAAAAAATTTTTAGAATGGTATTACATTGCTCTTTATTTATAAAGGCTATGACGTCGCCACGACCTTGGAAAGTCGCCGAAACTAGGCAGCCGATAGCATAGGGAAGTGGTGATTTTACCTATATGAGATTAGCTCTCTGAGGAGTGATGCTATCTGAAAAATTCCTAGAAATTCAGGTAGCTGAGAAAAATTTACTGTGAATTGATACCAAACAAGATATATTTATCTCGGGGGTGGAAATGGCTAGTCGAATAAAACTATTTAGTCCAGAATGTAAGTGGTAAAAAAATCTTAAAATTGGGGTAGCTCCCTGGGGATGATGCTATCTAAAAAATTCCTAGAGATTCGGGTAGCTGAGAACAATCTAATATTAATTGATACCAAACAAGATATATTTATCTCGAAAGATGAAAATGGTTAGTCGAAGAAAACTATTTGGTCCAGATGAGGGAACAAATGTGGATGCTGGAGCAAATGTGGTCACAGAAGTTCCCATTTTGCACTACTAAGTTCTAATTTTTTGATATGTCATGTGGGTCGATCCAGTGATTCAAATCCAATTTTTCAAACTCCTTATGCTCATGTGTGGCGCGTTAATAACCGACGAAATACAGGTTTTTCACAATTCGGTCATATGTTTTAAACAATGCAACCTAGAGAGAAAGTTCATAAATAAATGCTGTAGAGTATTGCATTTGCTACAACTTTTGTTTGCAACGTTTTATGTAAAACTATTATAGTAGGAGAGCTGTTGACAAATTTCAGTGATTATTAAGTTATGGCCTATTTTTTGTGAAGATGTTGAGGGAAGTATGCTCATGTACCCGTATTAAGAATTTTGCCAGATAGCGGTATGGGAGGGATGCCGAATGCCCTCTACATGTAAAAAAAAAGAGTGTCCCAAATATTATTTAATCAAAGCTGAAAATTTGTGCACCTGTAAATTTGTGCACAGCTTGTCGAGTGATCCAGGAATGCAGGATAGTATTTGCGGATCGATACATCGGTATTTAGAGGGTTGCCGATCACCCCAAACATGTCATGTACACGGTCTAATTTATATTATTAGGTCAAGTTTGAAATTTTGATATGTCGTTACAGCTATTATTTCAAGCATATATTCTAAGTTGCAGACTAAAATGTTGGTATTAACCCTCTGCGGAACAATTTTAACATCCCTTTGTCACGCACTTGTACCAAGTTCTTTTGACCACTATTACTCTACTACTTTCTGTAATAGCAAACATCAAGACAAATTGATTGAATTTTTACGATTTGTATAGTATTCTCCACTGACTTTGTGGAGCTGTATGTCCGTCCCTGTATGTGTTAGTAACAGTATATCGTGTTTTACAATTAGTTACTGCTGTACCTATTACTACTGAGACCCTTCAGCGAAGTTACAGTTTCCCCACTTAACCTAATTTCCTTAATTAACTTAGACTACTTGCTCCCTCTTTGATCTCCAACCATTGAAAGCTGAAAATCAGAGACCAGGCCTACTGTTCACGGCCTTCGGCCTCCGGCGGCCGGTAATCGAAAAACCGCGAACAGACCCTAACCTGAAAACATTTTTAGAAGCCAGTCCTATATTACCCTTTTCGCTATACCTAACCTACTTCGGTTTCCATTGAGTTTTTAACTATCGATACTTCATTGATTTTGCAATGCTCCACTTAAACTTGTCACATTAGCCAGGGAGCGAGTTTTTTTTACTTGAAATTTTTTTATTTTGTTGTACTCTTGCTGTTGCGAGCAAGGTAGGAATCTTTAACGTGTGTGACAACACCCACACTCGGGACCACCATTTTACCTCTCATCCGCACGAGGGTGTATTTTAGTGAAAAATGTTTGCCTAAGATTTTTCAAGCATACCGTGTCGGAATTCGAACCCGGGCCCTTGAGCTCAGTAGTCACACGCATATTAACTACGACACGGAGCCGCCCCCAACTATCGACACTACCTTTGATTTTCCATTGCTTCTCTCGAAAGTTCTATATTGACAACACTCACATTATAGCTTTTACCCAATGAGATCATATTTTTGTGAAAAATGTTTGCCAAACATTTTTCAAACAGACTGTGTTGGGATTCGAACTCAAGACCTTAGGAATAGTAATCATACGCATACTAACTACGGCGCTGAGCCCCCCCCCTCCCCTCCAACTATTGACAGCCAGAAATCCGGAGAACCAATGGTCGGCTTAATCTATATACGCACGCTCATAGGACATCGGCAACCGGATACAGAGAGGGGGTGCATATGCATATCCTAAATTACTTTTCTCTACTTGTTTTACTCCATATGCCCTTTCTGACATTTCAAATTTATATAAATTCCTCTTTTTGTTTCTGGTTTCTGTGTTCTTCGTCATAGTTGTTGCAGGTATTGCTTGTTCGCGATTTGGGTATGCTCTTTTCTTAGTATGTTTAGAATATTGTATAAGTGGTCTTGTCTGATTATATAGCATATGCTTGTTTTTGTAGTCGTTGCTTTAGGTTGTCTTGGATTTTAAATATCAAATAAAATGATGGCGGCGGCTAAAATAAAGTGGGGTTTCAGGGGCGAATCGCTGAGGACGGTTTATGCCGGAGCAATTGAGCCGGCAATACTGTACGCAGCTTCTGTATGGGCAGAAGGTTGTAAAGTCCGGGAGATGCGTCAATTGACGAGCGTACAACGCATAACCGCGGTAAAAGCGGCGAGGGCGTACAGGACCACCTCCACGGAGGCTGTCCTGGTGATCAGTAGGTCTCTCCCTATCGAATATGTCGTTAGGAGATTAGAGATAGACGATTAATAAATATAGGAAAAGGGCGCGAAATTATCGAAGATCTTAATCTTGGTAATAGGGAAATTGCAAGAAAGATTGTTGTATCTGAGTTAGAGCACCCGGCTGATATTAGAGGATCGAGTTTGTCGAAGGTGATGAGGACGCGATGGGTATCAGAATTTATACGGACGGTTCACGTATGGACGATGGGCAAGCAGGCGCGGCGTTTGTCGTGTATAAGCAGGAAAGGGAGGTGTTTCGGTTTCAAACCAAACTCGCGAACTGGTGCACTATCTTCCAGTGCGAATTGGTAGCCATACGAGAGGCTATCGATTACGTAATAAACCATACGGGCAGAGACGAGTATTATATAATCAGTGATAGTAAATCGGCGCTAACGGCTTTAACAAACATGAACACCTCGACAGATCTCCAAGCGGACGTCTGGAGGATAGCGCGTACGGCGCTAGAGTTTCGACGTTTAAAGTTCTGTTGGGTCAGGTCGCACAATGGTAACGTAGGAAACGATAGGGCTGACGAATTAGCTAAAGAGGCCGCGACGGGCGACTTTCGAATATCACATTCATCGATACCGAGGTCTTTAATCAAAAGAAAGCTGCGCGAAAAATCAATTCGACAATGGGAAGAGAGGTGGAACAACGCTGCCACGGGCAGGTTGACCCACAAATTCATACCGAGCATAGAAGCCAGAGGTAAGATCGAGGTTAAGCTCGATCACAAAATGGTGCAGTTGATAACAGGGCACGGCGCCCTGAAGGCGTATTTACAAAGGTTCGGTCTAACCAATAGCGACCGCTGCGAATGCGGTGAGGGCGCGGAAAGCGCAGAGCACGTGCTCTTCGACTGCCCGCTTGAGGCGGGAAATCGAGGGTTGGCTGATAGCAAACTAGCTATCCAAGGTCTGGCATGGCCAAAAAGCCTAGAGGAAGTCGGGGAAGTGGTTAACCAGAAGGCGTTCTGGACAGCCTTAAAAGAATTCGCGGGAAGGGTCGCGAGATTAGACAATCAATGACGACCGCGTGTAAAAATTCGGTGGGGTTGGTGGGAGGATTGAAAAATTTTAGATTGACTTGGCGTGAGTAAGGATACGAGCATAACCAAAACCTGATATTAAAAAAAAAAAAAAAAAAAGATAATTATACCAAAATGTCCAATATGCACGAGAAACCCCCACTCCATTAATACAATCACTGCCTATCTTCATAATTATGTGCGGAAAATCGGGAATAAATAATACCAAATAAACAATAACAAATAAATCATAAACCCTCATTAAATTAAATCAATAAAGTAAACAAGGATAATAAAACAGAGTGCAACCGCGCATCCCCCCAGGACTTGAAAGTGAAGTGATAGTGATAGTGATTGTGATCCCCCCAAAAACATTTAGTGCATACCCACCAGGACTTTAGCAGTGCACCCCGTCCCACCTTTAGAAGTAAGTTACAGACGACCAGATCGTCGGATGCTGGAGAATTTTATTATCGAGGTAAGACTTAAAATGTGGCGGCTGTACTCGCACAAGCATTGATTTACATTAATTAGTAGTTTTGAAATAATTTAAGAAGCACGTTTGGTGTGTAAAGGCGCTAGCCGACATAATGCTTGTGCGAGTGCACCTGATAAATAGGGTGATGCTTTCGCTATTTTGTGCACTGCTATATGCTTAACGCTTATTAAACATTTATTTATATATTTACATAATTATATTTATTTATATTTTATATTTACACTTTATATTTATTTATATATAACATGTATTATGTGGCTTATTTGTTTTGTTTGACGTTCTGTCGCCATTTTGGTTGCAGTATATATTTGGGAAGGACGAGCAGAATTGCGAAGATTGTAATGTAAATCAGTTAGGGAACGATAGGGAAAGCTAGGGATGGATTTAAATTAGTTAGCTAGATTTGGATAGTTTTAAGACGACCCTTCAGGTCGCACTGGTAAGCAGAACCGGCGTCTGCTATCCGGTATTACGGATCCCTCCCCCTCTCATTTTTGCTTGTTGATCGGGTACACTCGAAAGTCAGCGCTAGGGATACCATTATTTACAACCCTGTTTTTAGTTTTTGTTTTGTTTTTGTTCCAGTTTTTGTCAGATTTTTAGGTTTATTAGATTGTTAGAGTTTGTTAGGTTTGTTAGATTTTTAGGTTTGTTAGATTTTTATTTAGTTTTTATTTAGGGTGAATCAACTATGAAGTAAGAATAAATTAGAGCACGACTATTTTTCGCGTTTAAACCCAATGTAGTACCTCCGGGTGGAGCATTAGGACGTGGCCTGCAAGTATAGCGGCCCTAATTCAAATTATAATGTCTTGGATTTTGATTATTGTTAGCTGACATTGCAGTTTCACGTGTTCAAGTGTCCGTTCACTTCCACAGACACATCTGTCTATGTCTTTAATCCTCGTCCTGCCAATGTAAGATCGGTAAGAACCGTGGCCCGTAGTGAAGTGGATTAATTCTTGAGATGGGTGAAAGTGTTATAATTTGAGTTTTCCTTGTACATTTGGGAGAAGTTGGACTCTCCTCCCTGTCGTGCCATTATTCCATCGTTCTTGCCATAGTTGGACTATTCGCTCCTTCGTGTTCTTTTTGCTTGGGGTACATTCTGCTTCCAGGACACTATTTTCCCTTTCTTGGTTTCTTATTCTCAGCCAATATAAGGCGATTCGTTTCTTAACCTCTAAATCGTACAACCTTTGCGTGCTCGATCGTTTTGATTTCTTGAATTGGTGATTGATGCGATTGTAGATGTAGAAACTTCTTCTTCTGTTTCTGTGTTGTCAGGATGGTGTTTGTTCCTTTTCGCAACTTGGCCATTCGGTAAATAAACTAACTGGTCCATTTCCGAACAGAAGCAAACACGCAAAAATAGTGCAAAATTTATACAAGCATTCCACATATAACTCCAAAGGATTTAATTTTGCCATTGCAACAACGCAAATGCCCGCAGAGGATATCATTTTTGGCATAGAAGGAGCAATTCACAAGTTCGTTACAGCTGAATCAATACGCCAAGATGTTTTCAAGATCTTAAAAACATTCCATTCCTTAAAGTAGAACCTTACAAAAGAAGAATTGTTTGCGTTGAAAAACGTTGAAAAACGACAGAATAAAGATATTATTATTCTACCGGCGGATAAATGGAACACAACAATAATACTGGATAGAGAAGACTACCACACCAAAATGAACGCTGTATCTAATGACGAAGCATACCAGCCGATCAACACCAATCCAACAACATATCCGGAAAAACACAAGAATGACAATCAAGAAAAGTCCTGTAGACAAGAAGGAACAAGAACAACCAATTCCACGAGAAAAATCATCAAGGTGCCCAAAACTATATGGTTTTCCCAAAATCCACTATGACCAATCTTGGGGTCAATAAAATCAGCCTTTCAACCAATAGTGAAGTACTTAGCCAAACACCTTCAGCCACTTGCTGAATTAGCTGCTTCATATGTTAAGAATGCTGAACATTTTATCTAACTACTGAGTACCGAAAGAATTCAAACACAACATTTGCTATTGAGCTTTGATGTGGTATCATTGTTCACCAACGTGCCAATAGCAAACACACTGAAACTTATTTTGAAAGAAAAGTACAACATTGAAGACCATATCATCGACTTGTAGCATTGTCTCAGCAAAACTTATTTTACCTTTAATAAGCAACGCTAAAGACAAGTAGAAGGATCACCTATGGAATCATCATTATCACCAGTCATTGCTAATTTATTCATGGAAGATATTGAGTAGCATGCACTGGAAATTGCTAAATACCAACCCAAATTATGGTTTGTCATCTGGACGCTTTGAATAAAACAACTCAATAGTTTCTTAGAACACCTTAACGGTATACATTCAAAAATAGAGTTTACTATGGAAGTAAGTAGAAGAGAAAACCCAATTACCGTTTCTGGATGTACTAGTGAAAAAAAGAATAACGAACAACTTAGCTACACGGTTTACAGAAAGCCAACTCATGCGATTAGGTACTTAAAACGCAAATCACATCATCATTCCAAACAACTATATTCTGTTGTGAAAACCTTAGTTACAGGATCCCAAAACTAGCAGGCGACGCAAATAAACAAAAGGATATACGAAAGCTACGGGAAGCACTCCTGAAAAATGGATACTCACACCAAAACCATTCAGATCACCAACAGCCAGGAAACCAAAACCAAAGCCGGAGTCATCTCTAACTACAGCGTACCTACCATTTATTAAAGGAACAACAGACAAAATTAGCACAGGTCTACGGAAACACAAAATAGCTACCACTTTCAATGCTTATAGGAAAGTCACCACAATCCTAAGGAATCCGTAAGCCCAGATCCCACTAGAAAACTAAGAAATCTACGAAATACCATGCTCAGACTGCAACGAAATTTCACATTGGCCAGACCTACAGAAGAATTTGTGTTAGGAAGGAAGAACATAAAATGGAATTAAGAAGAACGATAGAACTTCATCGCTAGTTCAGCACTTCAGCACTACCTGCCTTTAAGAATACTAGAACGCTAGCTAAGATTAGGTGTTATAACTCGAAAATAAAATGCCCACATAGCCTCAATGCAAAGAATTATATCCTAAGACTGCCGCAGGCATAGAAACTTGCAATTACGAGTCTCGGCATCGTTGACAGCCAGAACGGAATATTATGTTAACTCGATCATGTAGGAAAACTACGCAACACACACTAGAATTAATGACACAGAACTGAACCATAAATTAACCAAGTGCAACGGAGCACGTCCTTTATGCAGTATATACAGTAAGACAAGAAAACAATTCTTCATTCAATGCTCAACCTTGAGAGCTTGAAGATGACATATGCGGTTTTACCAAAACGTCGTCAAATTGACAGCGGTTCGCTTCAGAACCAGCCAGCTATGCGAAATAATACCCGGAAAATTGCTGTGATTAGCCCAAATTAATGCTGTGACATAGGTACAGCAAATTGTATTAATGAGGATGCAAATATGAAATTATTATCTTACCGTCTTTTCCTTGCCTGGCTAGCTCAACAGAAATTATGCTATGGAATTTACGAAAAGGAAACACAGAAATCTCAAGAAACATATGCATACAAAACTCTTTTTTTATATACAAAAGAATCTCTTACATTTATAAAACAGTTTACAGCTTAAGTTCATGCAGAAAAACTTACATAAAGGTTACTTATTTATTAAAATAATCCTTACCTAATCTTTGTTTAACAACTACAAAACTCAAACCTTTCTCCATGAGTTAAAAATTGACTTTAATTTGGTTGTGGATAATTTGCCGATCCTTTATTATCCCGTTTGTGAGTGTAATTGGCTAATGACGCTGCACAGATAATTTAGTAAATCAAAATACTTCCCACTCTGACTTCAAAATATGCTGAAAATTATACCCCTCACAAATAATAAAATTGAGAATTTATTCTAATTTAAGCTACTAATATTTATACATCCTGATAAGTTACTAACAAAAAAACACAAAATTTATACTTGTTATAATTACTGTCATATAGCGCTTATCCAATCATTTCCAACGTCATTAAATCCTTCATCGTCCCATTTCAAATAGAATTATTTGCATACACTACTCCATTTGAAAGTTAAAATATCAGTTTACAAAAGGGCATTTATTTTTAGTTGACTAAAATTATCAGTTGTGATCTTCTACTTAGATTATTCATACTATTGTGATAAATCTTTCTTATACTTCATCAAATAATTACGTTTCATAACTTCTATGCTACTTGTGGAACGCCAATGAAATAAATTTAAAACTATTCGAAACGTATAGGTCTCATGTAGTTAAATAATTTAAAGCATGCACTTCTGCTTGAATCTTTCATGTTTGATGTCATAAAAAGAATTAATTCTGAATGACCAGTTTTAATTCAATTCTGGTTTATATACTAAATAATCCCTATATGTCATTGTTTGATTGGATTTCAAATTTATATCGAAGCGTTAGTCATCCTGCGTGATGTAATGTTACAGAATGTCGTGCTTAATGAGCTAATTAAGTGTAAAGTTATTGCGTTATTATAATTTATGTCTACCGTAAGCGCCGTTTATTCTCCTCTAGTGCACGAAATAAATGGGCGCAATCTCCTTTCCTCTGTAATACGTAACTCTCTTAAAATTGTTCTTATTTAACTTTTATGACTTTTCGATAGACGTGATTTTTTTGAATCGGACGAAAATAATTGGCTTCTTTAATAGTTTGTAATACATTTCTTAGTAAAGTGACGTATTCGTTTATTAATAAGGGAAATTCTAGAATTAATTTTTTTACTCAAAACTCTTAAAATAAATTTACATGATATCTACACACAAAATCTATCTGGTATTTTTAAAAGTATATGCGACTCATTTTCAGTCTACACGGATTTTTATGCAATTTATCTTTCAGTAATACAGGTATTTCGTTTTCAATAAATAACGTACATATCTTAAAGTGAAAATCGTTTATACTAAGTAATGAATGATTATTTGCACAAGGTATATCTTAAATGTAATGGTTTATACGTACGGCTGAAATAAACTAATGTATAACTTGGGCTTTTAACTTTATATTCGCTTCACGGGTTTTTTACATTCGGTAATAAATGCAATAGACGGGATTTAATTACATAATTAATAAGAACTTTTTTATGTGCTAATTAGATACGCTTGTAATTATATAGGGTAAAGAAATTAAATATTGGAAAATTTTAATTTTTTCCGTTTTTTTTTGAGTGGTTATTTTCCATAGAATTTGGTGTTCAATGACCTATCATGATCTTATTATCACGTCAATATATATATATATATATATATATATATATATATATATCTTAGGGTCACGAGAGTTATTGCAACCCCAATTCTAAAAATAAATCCCTCCGAGATATAAAAAAATCTGGAAAAAAACGAAAATTTTCGTAAATTTATGGATATGCCCTGTATAATACACGCGTTTATTTATTCATTGATGTACAAGTGAAAAATGTAATGCGCGTGTATAAATAATCAACCTGTATGATGTAAGCATATTGTAAATACATAGCAAAATAGTAAAAATAATTAATTTTAACATACCTTAAAACGCATTTAAATGCGAATGCAAATCGATCATTTTAAGATAAATACAAAACCACCCGTTTAAAATAAAAATTAGCTATCCGTGGATAAAACTGAGTAATTTCGTGTATTTGAAACTCCAATTCTAATCTTAATAAGTGCACTAAAAATGTTAAAAGCAAATATTTTTTATAAAGTGCAACCCCTTTTTCATTAAAAAACTATTAAAGTTTAGATTAGTTGCACTGTAGATAACATAAATTATTTTAAATATAGAATTTTCTGAAATAGACGAGTTTAAGAAAGAAGTTTTGGGAGAATGCGTCAAATTCGTATAAACTAATCAATAAATGAAACATTTATTCCAAGAAGCTGCCCGGAACACTAAAAACCCAGAAAATGTAATAGAAATTGATAAGAAATATTTATGGTCGTTGCATTTACTGTAGGATGGAAGAAAACTGCGAGCATAACCTTAGGTAGTAAACAAAGCAGCGCGCGTTACGAATAAATGGAATGAGATTACAAGGTAATAAACGCCGCGGTTTTAGACGCTAATGAGTTTATTTTGAGAAACCTTGCATCATAATGTTACATACTATTCTACTACCTTCTGGATATACATAGTTTCGATATATAAGGAAACGTTTATTAGAAACGGGAATTCATTCGATTTCTAAATTCGATCGCGAAAGCCATTTATTTTCACTTATTAATTATCAATACATTTTGATAAAAATGCTTTTCATTTACTGTAAATAGCATAGAATAGAACTAGCTTTACGCATTTAGCATAAAATTACAATCGACTTGTGTTCAAAAACCCCAATTTTAATATTAATTTTGTGTACTGAATCACTTTTTCCCATAAAAGCAAATATTTCTATAAAATGCAACCCCTTTGGCATTAAAAAGCAATTAAAGCTTAAATTAATTACCCGTTGGATTACAGAAATTTATTTTAAATAAAGAATTCTCTGGAATATTAGTCATACATTTTTAGAACTACGTAAATATTTAGTTAATAAATGAAACATTTATTCCAAGAAGTGGTCGAAACACGAAAACCCCGTAAAATCCCATGAATACCTGATAAATATTATTTATTACCTTCGGCATTTACCGTTTGAGAAAAGCGGTGTGGCACATTAACCTTGGGTGTTGAACAAAGACCAAGCAGCGCCCATTACGAATAAGTGGAACGAGATTATGAGGTAATAAACGCCGCGATTTTAGACGCTAATGAGTTTTCTGGGAATCCTTGCATCATAATGTTTCATATTATTCAACTACCTTCTGGAAATAGATAATTTGGATATATAAGGAAGGCTTTATCAAAAACAAGAATTCAGTCGATTCTTAAATTTGATCGCAAAATGTTATTTTGATTCAAGTCGCGAGTTGTTGTTTTGCAAAGACGATATTTGAAGTATGCAGTAAGCATACTGTAATTTATTAATTACGATGCTGCAATAAATATAGAAGTAATATTTTAAACGCAAATTATATAAAAAATGAAAATTATTAATTACAATGAAGAGTAAAAATTCTTTAATATAACGCTATTTTAAAAATTTTATTAAATAATTGAAAGGAAAATTTAAGCGCAATGTACTTTGGTAAATGCTGTTTGAAATGAAGATTTTAAATATGGAAAATCTCTTGTAAGCTGATTTGACGTCAATTTAAAAAAGAAGGAGATGTTTAATTACGAGGTGCATTTTTGTGGGTTCTGCAAGTATTACTATTAGATTTATTTTTAACTGATATTCGAGTATTTGTATTTAGTTTAAGGTAGTCCTAATAAAATTTTTTAAGGAAAGTTTGTGTTCAGAGTTTGAAACACTCTGAACTTTTAATAGATTATCTGTTAAGGAGTTTTGACCAAACAAACTTATAAGCTTAGAAATAAACAAAACCGGGAAAAATATTCATACAAAAAAAATTTAGTACTGTAAATTTAAAATAAGGTAAGGGACATTACTTCTTAAAAATTATTTGAAAGAAACGATGTTGTAAATGTTCTATATGCTTTTGTTTCAGAGAAAATATTTCATACTGTATAAATGCTTTGTGACATTGCTGTGTTTGATTTTATTTTGAAAAGTTCATCAATCCCGTTGAGCAAAGTTAAAAATTAAGATAAATGAACAATTTTAAGTTTTACAAATTGCTGTATATCTATTACAACACGGTTTTAGCGGCGCATCTAACGCGGCGTTGTCACAGCAATATATATATATATATATATATATATATATATATATATATATATATATAGAAAGAGCTAGATTGGGATAAGAATTGAGCTCACCAGCACATTCTCAAACTTCAATCCATACCTACCAAAATTAATATTTATTGAGAAGTATCTTGTTTACCAATAATTATAGTTTTAGTAGTTGAAAAAGTAGCCTTCGAGCCGGATTCTTCAAAAGACGTTTAATTAATTTTTTTAGTAAAAGTTATAGTTTCATGCTAAATGTTACTTTATAAATTACTACAATCTTCTATCAATGAAAAAGGAAACAATAGAATTGCAATAGTTAAATATGATCAACTGGGAAGATTGCTGTTGTTTGGCAAGTATTTGCACAAACTGGAATATTTTTTTATATCGGAAACATATTTGCGTCATGCGTCATAACTTTTAACAAAATTATAGATAACCAAACTGCTGTTTTATTGAATCCTTCATAATATCTTTTGGTGTATGTAATGCTGACATGTAATAACATTTTAATTTTCATTATATATTACTTTAGTTATAGTTAAACATTATCCTCAGAGTTTTATGAAACCTTAAAAGTGTTTGCACAAAATTAGTTATACCATTAGCATGAAAGCTTGTTTCTACAGAAACTACACCTCAAGTTTTATGTTGGGTATTTCGGTTTATTTGCTTGTACTTGTATCGCATAGCACCAGTCTAAAAATTTTAAATAAACTTTATGAGTACAATAAAACCTTGCTTTTGTATGAAACAGAGAAAAATATATAATAATCTAATATCCTTAAATAGTAAAGCTACTTCAGAGTTCAACAGAAAAAATTGTACATACATTTAGGTCTGTAGTAAAACTCAAGAAGCTTTTAAAATTTTAAACTTCATACCGTAAAAAAGGTTAATGGTTTTTTGAAACGACCTAGCGGGCAGAGTTTACCGGCATTTTGTATTAATAGGGTTGTTGCAGTTTATTTTATGATTTTTGTATATACAAATGTTGGAAGTAAAGTTTCCAGCATTCTTTAACCGAGGAAAGGCAATACAATTTAGAGCAACCTTATATGGTTATGAATAGTCATGTTTTGTTCCAATTGTTACTAAATTCAGGAAAATGCGTATATTGGTGACACCTTTTGCTAGCAATGGATTGGACATTGAATATCGGTACAAAATTTAATTGAAAACTAGTCGCGGGAAAAATTGCGCCCGAAGCTTTTGAGGACAGATTTTCAACTGTTTGACAGCAGAAAAGCCCTTGCATCGGGGAAGAGTAACTAGACTTGCCAATTGCCATATTTTAGATAAACAGTTTTGAAGTATGGAAAAGTTATGAAGTAGTACATTATCAGGAAAATCAGACCCTCATTTCCTCCAGAATCCCTCATTTCCTCACTCATCTGGACCAAATTTACATGTAAAAACCCACTATAAAGTCTTATTTTTTAATTATCTCCTCCTTGTGGAGATGAATCTCCTCCTTGTGGACCTCCTTGTGGAGTTTACCAACCATCCTAACCTAAAATCGATAACTAACCCTAAAATTTTGGAGATACTTTCGGTGCCTATTGGCACCGCACCCACGAGATAAACCTATCTTGTTTGGTATCAATTAATATTAGATTTTTCTCAGCTACCCGAATCTTTAGGAATTTTTTAGATAACGCCATCTCCCAGAGAGCTACCCTAATTTTAAGATTTCTTACTTGTAGCGACTTTTGAGCGTTCTTATAAATTTTTTTAGTCATGGAATACATTTTTTTAGTCTAAAATTTTATGTAGAATCCGAATCTGCAAACAGATTTAATATCCGAATACGCCCTGCAAAGTTACACTTTAAAGCTCTCAAACCTCTCTAAAATTTTTGCTCGTATATATTTAACTCGATTTTAAAACCTTTTCGCTACCCAAGGTATATGCTTTAACCAATACAAAGAAATAAGCACACAAAAGTTTAATAATTTATTTTATCCAATTTACAGTTTAATAATCTAATCATTCCAATGTAATGGGTTTTAAATATGTGAATGGGAAGGTCGACTTTTGGTGTAATGATCGCGTGGTTAATAATTAAGAAAGCGCATTTTGCTGGTATGAAATCTATGGAATCTCTCCTGTAATGAAAAAAAGAATGCATTCGTAATTGAAAATGCGTGTCAGTTACCTTCAGCCTAATTAAGTATTAATATAGCAAAATATTTAAATTCAATATTTTCGAAACTTCCAATGTAGCATTAATTTTATAGCATTAATTTGTAATTATTTATAATCCAGCAAATATTCTAGATTCTTAACGAACATGTGAATCACATGTGAAAGCTGTATATAATTTCTTCTCCAAACAAATGCGGTTATTACAATAGGAAAGTACGCTAAATGCAAGTCAATTAATAGCAATTTAATAGTGCTTACTGACCTACCTTAATTGTTTGTACAAGGAAACACAATAAAATATATACAAATATAGTAACTACCTTATATATTTATGCCCCATGTTAGGTTGCTGTAATATTAGGACCAGGGTATGCAGACTTTAACACTTCCATGTCGCACGCTTTCACAGATGTTGGTTGTTTCGTACAAGACTCTTTAACAGCTGGCGGAGCTGAACGTTTACTACTTAATGACATACCGTGCTGTTTTTCCTTGTGTCTTTGCTGGTATGAATTCCATAGTTTCATACCAGCAAAGACACGGAAAACAGCACGGTACGTCATTAAGTAGTAAACGTTCAGCTCCGATGTTAAAGGGTCTTGTACGAAACAACCAACATCTGTGTAAAGCTGCGACATGAGGTTTAAAGTCTGCATCCTGGTCCTAATGTAAACCTACATGGGAGACTATAATATATAGGTATGTTACTAATGATTGTTATGATTTTATTGTGTTTCTGTACATTAACAATTAAGGTAGGTCAGTAAACACTATTAAATTGTATTAATTGACTTGCATTTAGCGTACTATCCTATTGTAATAACCGCATTTGTTTGGAGAAGAAATTATATACAGCTTTCACATGTGATTCACATGTTCGTTAAGAATCTAGAATATTTGCTGGATTATAAATAATTACAAATTAATGCTATAAAATTAATGCTACATTGGAAGTTTCGAAAATATTGAATTTAAATATTTTGCTATATTAATACTTAATTAGGCTGAAGGTAACTGACACGCATTTTCAATTACGAATGCATTCTTTTTTTCATTACAGGAGAGATTCCATAGATTTCATACCAGCAAATGCGCTTTCTTAATTATTAACCACGCGATCATTACACCAAAGTCGACCTTCCCATTCACATATTTAAAACCCATTACATTGGAATGATTAGATTATTAAACTGTAAATTGGATAAAATAAATTATTAAACTTTTGTGTGCTTATTTCTTTGTATTGGTTAAAGCATATACCTTGGGTAGCGAAAAAGGTTTTAAAAATCGAGTTAAATATATACGAGCAAAAATTTTAGAGAGGTTTGAGAGCTTTAAAGTGCAACTTTGCAGGGCGTAGTCGGATATTAAATCTGTTTGCAGATTCGGATTCTACATAAAATTTTAGACTAAAAAGATGTATTGCATGACTAAAAAAATTTATAAGAACGCTCAAAAGTCGCTACAGGTAAGAAATCTTAAAATTAGGGTAGCTCTCTGGGAGATGGCGCTATCTAAAAAATTCCTAAAGATTCGGGTAGCTGAGAAAATTCTAATATTAATTGATACCAAACAAGATAGGTTTATCTCGTGGGTGCGGTGCCAATAGGCACCGAGAAGTATCTCAAAAATTTTAGGGGTTAGGTTATCGATTTTTAGGTTAGGGATGGTTGGGGTAAAACTTCCACAAGGAGGTCCACAAGGAGGAGATTCAACTCCACAAGGAGAAGATAATTAAAAAATAAGACTTTATAGTGGGTTTTTACATGTAAATTTGGTCCAGATGAGTGAGGAAATGAGGGATTCTGGAGGAAATGAGGGTCTGATTTTCCTGATAATGTACTACTGTCCACACTTTTCCATACTTACAAAAACTGTATCTAAAACTTAACAAAATTAAATTCACGTTACACCAGCACTAATTAGACATTGTAGAAAATAAAGCTTTTTAAAGATCCCCACAACCTCTCACTTAAAAAATTTGCCCAAAGCTTTAATATTGTTGCAACACTATCATTTCTTCTCTAGAGTTATCACCTTGGAGTGAGAGGGTACGTAGTACTCGTTATGTTACTCAGCGTACTGTGTAGCTTGAAGAGGATGCTGAGGATGGTCCAACATCGCCTACAACTACACACATCCACATCTATTAGCATGCGCACAAAGACTACTTACATTCTAAGCCCCAATTCGCACACATGCGTGTTCTTACACACTCATTACCCAAGCTGTATCTTACTACGTCTTTATTCTTTTTTATTAGGGGGCGCTTTAGCCTTCAAGTTTTCTCTAGCTATTAGACTATCCGAGGGCGTGAGGGTCTATTTTCCTTGTTATCCTTAAAAAAGCATTATATAGGGTGATTCAGATTCTGAGCTGTTGTCTACGCTGCAAGACACTTCGGATCCCCCATTACCGTCAGCTTGCGACTGCAACTCAACCGTGCCGCCGGTGGAATCCCAGATCGGGAAGAACACAGAGAGTTACTGGAAACAAAACAAATGGAGTTAGATGTTTCTTCGGAGAAGGTAGCAGAGAAGACTTTAAAAAAAGCTATGGCAGGGATGTAGAGCTAAGTACCCAAAACCGAAGCGATGGGACGGAGGCCCAAGTTTTAAACATGAGCTTGTTAGGAAATAACTGTTTACCCCAAATAAGAGAATTTTGCGGTTTCCATCGGGATGGTTAGTGAGTAGTAATTCGCTAGATGGCGGAAATCGTAATGATTGACTAAACAAGAGGTTAGGAAGAGGAAGGCTATGGAAGTGCCACCGATAGAGAATACGATAGCAAAGTAGGATAATGGCCATCGCTGCTATCTGCGTGTACTGAATGAAGTAGAGGAAGCGGTTGAGTTTGCTAAAATAGACGGAATCTATTAAAAAATTCACTTTTAGTGATAAATATTTTTGTGTTAGGCACGATTACGTATGAGAATGAGAAAAATGCCAGCAGAGGCAGGGGGGGTGACCTTCTGTAAAGAAATAAAAAGTTTAAAAACCCGAATGGAAAATACGGAGAATACACTCTTAAACATAAGCGTATAGGAAAAAATGAACGGGAAAAAGACGCATGTATTGACAGCGAACCCTAAAGAACTAATTCCAAGAATTAGTGAATGGGAAATGGGCGCAGCAGCTCTATGATAATAAAGGTTAATTATCGGAAATCCGATTGATAAAGGTGGATTACGTTACAAAAGTCGTACTAGTAGAGCCACATGATCTACGTACGGTAATAGTATTCGGATTTTTTATAAGCAGCGTTTTCTAGAAATAAGGTTTATTGATGATAATTTTAAAATTAAAGAAAATTTGATTAAGGTGCTTTCTAAAGGGCCGGAGCATGAAATTAGTAGAACAATTATCAAAGCTAGGCATAAGGGCACAGAGGAGGATATTCTGAATCTACTCCTTAGGCCACATGACTAAGCGCAAAATGATGCTAGGGTAGCTTCCACAATACAAAGCTTTTGTCTACGTGCTAAATCAAGCGTTTATAACAAGCAACACTGAATAAAACCCAATAGGTTGAAGATAACACATAATGGTAACGCCTTCGTCATGGTCTAACAAGAAGATAGCGAACAGTCAATCAATACGAGCACGTGGGACGAAGTTGTCTATAAAATTGACCAGAACCGATAAGCGGGAACGTTCCTTATTCAGCGCGCGAACTGTAACAGTTGAAATCAAATTATTACGTGAATTTCAATTTAGTCAAAGTGACAAGTAATAAAAATTAAGAATTAAAAGTGAAGTAAAAAATTAATGTGCTCGATTGAAATAAGAGTGTAAAACTCTGCCGTTAGTATAAAACGTAAGTCTAAAATTAAGTAATATAAACAAGATATTTACGATTTAATTAGGACTCTAAGTACGGGAAACTATATAAAGGCGTTCATTTAAGTACGAGGTTAAATCGTTGTTGCAGATTAAATTGACTCTAAGTATGGGAAATTAAAATCGTCAAATAGGGAACTAGAATCGAGACTAAATCGACTCTATGTACAGGGTTAGTATTTCAGAAGCAACTCCAAATTGCTGATAAGCATTTCTGAGGTATTGAAGAGCACTCCAAGCTGAGGGTTTACCACAGAACAAGCAACCGATTTGGATTACAAAGTTCTAATAAGAACTTAAAGAAAGAACATAAAGTCAGAATTATATTTTAAACTTTTAGCATGCTACTTTTATTACTATAAAAATTTGATGAGCTTAAGTATTACATGTAATTTAGATATATGTGTAAAAGGTCAACAAAATTGTGGTTGGAACGCAAAAATCCTTTTTTTAAAGGGAATAGTTCTTTGAACGTTCAACGAAACATTCATGGTAAATGACAATTCTTTTTGCTGGCTTCAATTGACATAAAAAAGTTGTAAAAAAGGTTATGATCTCCGTAATTAACAAATTTGATAGGAATATTTATTTTGATTTAAAAGTTCAATAAATAGTAAATTGTAAATTTTCTTCGCTTATTATACGAATTTTGGTAAATTTCGCTTGCATTATTCAGGTATATGGAGTGTTAGACGGTGGGCGCGCAAATCAGAGTATCGGAAATAGTAAACTGTAATTTTTCTAGTGGACTGTATTTGTAAATACTACCCTGATTTGAACCCCAATTCGAGTAATGTAAAATGTAAATTATAAGTAGACGACTTACCAGTGGAATCAGTATACACGTGGTAGTCGTGGATGATTGGTCGGTTGCAGGTCTTTCCAACTTCCCTTGATTTTGTTGCACTTTCAATGTTTGTAATGTCATGTGGAGTAAATAGCACAGCACACACGGCAGTATGTAAACTGAAGGTAAATGTTTCCAGTAAAAATCACGTAAAAGAAACTCCCGAAAATTGTTCTCGCGTGGTAACAGTACTTGTCTGTTCTCTGGTTCTTGGTTCAGACCGCGCTCGCCCGGGACCGATCGGCACTAATTCAAAACTTCGACAGTCACTCCATCTTGTGCTAGGTATAGCAAGTGATCGCGAAGCAGTCTGTAAACAGCAGCACTCCATTGTTTGTCTTTTTTATAAATATTACAGTCGCGTATTTTGCGAACAGACGGGAATGAGTAAATATTCTGTGCTAGTCGTTCACTCTGTGCGGGGTATCACTGAGCTAGTTGGGGCATAAAATTAATTGTGTTAAATTTAAATTATCTTAAAGGCACAGAGAGGTGGCGATCAGCACGCAATTGGTCGTTATACATCTGACGAGCGGCGATGTCGTGGCAAAGAAAATCAGCGACCCAAGGAGGTGCTCGAAAGGCCCGAAATGGCTCGAAACGCTTGAAAAGGCTCGAAAATTAACTCTACAACGTACTCAAATTTAGGTGGTAGTTAAGGTACAGAAAATCGGTAAACCCAACGAGGGACTCGAAAGACTGAAATGTAGGGGGTAGTTAGGGGTAGAAAATCCACGACAAAACCCTATAATTAAAATATTGATTGAAATTAGAAGTTATAGACGTGATTAAAAATTATAGGCAGCCAGAAATAAAGTTAGAAAGTTAGATTAGAATTTTAAGGTTTATTGTAAACATTTAAATAAAAATGGACAAAAGAATACAGGAAGTTAGGAACACGTTGAGGAACGAAGGAGGGAGATAGCATCTCATGAAAGCGTGTTCTTAGAAGACACACAAATCGAAACTGCAGGGAGAGTATTAAAGAGGAGTAACAGTGAGAAAGAAATCAAATACACAGGAGTCTAGAATGATGTCGATTTTGTTAGCGTTTAATGATAAAATGAACAAAAATAAAGCCAGTATAAAAGAAATGAGCGGGGGCATGAAAAATACGACAATAAGGTGGCGATCAGCTGGCAATTGGTCGTTATACATCTGACGAGCTGCGATATCGTAGCTATATATATATATATATATATATATATATATATATATATATATATATATATATATATATATTGCTATGTTTCCTATAAGAATCGTGCCCCTACGAATTATCAATTTTAAAACAATTCAAAAATTGCACACAATAGAAAAATTTTTCTATAAAAAATAATTTCTTACCCAGATTCTGCTTCCATCATTTAATTACTTTCTTCAACAGCTTCCTGGCTAGTTCAGTTGGGCCTCCTCTTGGATACCTAGATTCACTATCATACTCTTTATCGTTCACGCACACTCTCAATAAAACCACAAAATAATACAACAATCATACAATATTTATTTACCACTATTTACAAATAAAAATTCAAGATTATCTACATTTCAGTAAAATTAAATAAAAACCCTTAACCACAAAAATATTTAAATTACTAGATACGTATTTCGACCACTATGTGGTCATCATCAGTAGAAAACCTGTAATTAAAAAATAATTAGCTGTTGTTCTGGAACACTTCAGAAGATATTCTCCTCACCACTTAGGCTGAAGTGAACCTTCCCAACCTACAATTTACTATATTGTTGCTTTAAACACTATCGAGGATATTCTCCTCACCCGCAGGCTGGTGTTCTCAACAACAAACAAGTGAATTGTAAATTGTCAATGATTTTGAAAGGGTGGTATGTGGTTTGATGTTATCCCATTTATTAGAAATTAAGTTCAATGCCATGTCTAAAGGTATATTAGTGAAGAGGGAACGTCCAATGAGCGTAAAATGTGATTTTCAGGTAATTGAAATCGACGGAATTGTGCAACAAAAGTAAAAGTATCTTTTGTATTATATCCTTGATATATATTGTTGTGATTCCTTATAAGAATCGAGCCTCACGAATTGGGCTCCAAGAATTGCTGTGATCCTCGTCCCTACGGTACAATCTCCTCTGATAATCGCTTTCTTACCTGAATATCGCCTCTTGACTCCTTCCGCCTCAGCTGCTCACCTAGATAAAACTTTCATCCTCATTCATAAAAAAAAAAACATTCCTACCACAAACATCAACGTTAACTATATTTACACCAATATTCACTATACATTAAAATTTCAAAATTAAATTTTAACATAAATTTCAGCATCATAAAATTTCAAGCTCAAATTTTGTTATCATGATTTTAATTTGCATCCAAAATTAGAGTCCTTGTAGGATGCATACTAATTAAGTAAACAATATTTGCAGACCTGAGTCTGAATAAAAGGGAGCATCTCCCACCCCTTTACGTTAATTTAATAGGTTAGTCTAATTGAGCTCAAAGACAGACCCAAATTTTCATCATAATCAAAAACATAAACCTGATAAATACTCCTTTCTACTTATACAAGAAAATTTTACCTTAAAATTCAAAATTTGTTGTTTATACAAATTTACTACTGTCCATTTTTATCAAACAAGTTATAAAGATATTCAACACACACCAAAACATATAAGATCGAACAACAATGCATAAGTTACCTGAAGGTTAATGCACTCGTGGCTCCAATGTACATCGTCCTTGCTGATCCCACCATTCCAGCTGGTTTAGGTTTACGTCTTCGGATTTCTGGCCGCCTTTAAAATTTTTCTACACCACCATTCGTCTAAAAGGTTTCAGGGCTTCTCAGGAACTCATCTATGTATATCGAAATCTTGTTGTGTGGATCCAATCACGTTGACGAATAACATTTGATTACTAACACTCCCGAGAAATATCAATGAAATTCATAATTCTTTCACGCTATACTAAAACTGCATACTTCTATTTATTTATTTATCGTTACTAATTTTGATAATTGGTACAGTAATACCCGCAAATATAACTGGACTTTATTACCTTTATTTATCTTCTCTAAGTGCACTAATGCATAATAACTTTGATCGTAGCACGTAATTACCACGTAGTCTACTTAACGTATCGAATAAAATCAAAAATAAAGAGCAAAACTGCTTGAAGTATCGAATAAAATCAAAATTAAAAGAGAGCTAAACTCCTATCAGCACGGGTTTTTATAATGGCTCGCTTGCAAGTCAAATTTGACCCGCGACGAACAATTTTCAGAAATTCGCATTCTATTTTCCATTCCGATGGCTCGGCACAATGATTCTACTGAAATTTGCTCTCGTCTCGCAACACGTCCGAGAACGACTAATTAATTTTATCTATAAACTCATATGCTTCCACCTCTCATGTTTGCATCTTATTTCAACCTTAATCGCCAATCTAGTCTGTTCGCTCTATCTAAAACCTGTGCTCTTGTTTTACATATTTCCCCTCATTTAACTACCAATGCATTCCCTCTCGCTTGTCTTTGTACCACAAACTCGCTTTCTTACTTGCACTCATATAGCTTGAAGCTTATCGACTATCATATACATCATTACCTTTGCAGGTGTTCTTCGTTCTAATACGCTGAAGGCTCTTACGTGACTTCCCCACGTCTTTTATAATTTCTCGATAGTTTTAGTACTTGGAAAGATTAAATTAAATACAAATTGAACATTTTAACTGTGCTTCTTTTTATAGAACGCGTCCAGTGAATAATTAAAACCCCTTATTTTTAACGAAACGAATAAATTTTTATGCCCCATGGTTTTAATAATGCGTATTATCTAATTAAATTCTACATTACTTCCTTCTACACGTTGACTATGATTATATACAAACCCTACATTCTAATTAAATGATTTAAATCTATACAGTAGGCCTTTAATTAAGCGTACTACTTTCCACTGCTTTGATATACATTGTGTTTAACATTATCTAAACAATATAAACCCTATGTTTAGAAGTAAATGACGAATTTATCCAATATACCTTTAAATGAAGCGTATTATTACCCAAAGCGTCCTTATACACGGTGATTAAAATTATTTGCTATTAATTAATTAATTTTTACCCTGGTCTAAATTTGAGTAATATATATATATATATATTACCAGCTCGATTTGAAATGATCATTTGGGCTTTACTTAAAAAGTCTAGGTTATTATTTCATCTTATTAATTGCAATACGTTAGTATTTATCAACTTACCTTGTGTAAAAAACTATTTATAATATATATATATATATATATATATATATATATATATATATATATATTGAAATGATCATTTGGGCTTTGCATAAAAGTCTATGTTATTATTTCATCTTATTCACTGTAATACAATAGTTTTTATCAACTTACCTTGTATAATTAACTACCTAATATAATGTATATATATATTTTAGTAAGGAGGTTATTTGGGGGTATATTGAGTCATAATGGTTACACAATACATGTAAATAGTACTAAGAGTTAGAAAACCACATTTATTTAGCATAAAAATAGGTAATTTGCAATATTATCCAAAGAGCAAACATTTAACACCCTGTATAAAGATCGCAGGTGACTTTAATTAATACCGGGAAGCACATCACTCAACAATAAACAAGCATTCAGCAAACAAAATAACTCTACACGCAATCAAACTTGTCCTAAACCAAAAGTATTCATAAATTGTAAATCAATACGCGTTAAATGCAGCAAAAACCTAGAAATTCATAATACAATCCACATTAAACATGCGATAGTGAAAGCAAATAGCATAGTGTCCTGATAAGAAACGCATCCTTCGAAATAAGTACGCTTCGGAAACGCAAAAATGTAAACGGAAATATGTTAATTTACGTCACTTTGTCTACGTGATTTTCTACATGGAGTTTATACAAATCCCAAAGTATTATCTTGACAAACAAAGCCATAAGTGAAATTACGTGCCAAGGTGAATTAGAAATTTCTGTAACAACATCAAAACACAAGGTATAAAATATATACAAACTAGAAATCCACTGTAACCTACGTGATCAAGGAATCGTTTCGACAAGGTATTATCGGAGATAAACCTGTAAGAGCCCAAAAATATCCAAAACAACCAATGGTTAGTCGTAAACTTTGAGCAAGAGCTCAGATAACCAATGAATTTATAGTTGGGGCGTAAACTATATAACGCGCGAGTTTGATAAGCAGACAGTCTTAGTTAGAACCAAGCACACGCTCCATCACTGATACTCAAGAATTTACGCGTCGCGTAAATATTCAAATTTAACAATAAAAATTTTGTCAAAAGTGGTTATAAAACTTTTAAATAAATTATAGGGAAAATATATGAAACAAGTTTAGCCGTTTGCTGGAAAACGCGGTAAAAATTTATTAATCAATTTAGGTTAAATATTTGTAATTTAGGGTTCTAAGTCTAAGTACGAAATCTAAATCAGGTAACAAAAACTCTAAGTCTAAATCTGAAATCTAAGTCTAAGAGACATTACCAAAATTCAAGGGACTTTACGACATTAAGAAAAGCTAAGGGCAATCACATTAAACGTGGTGAAAGCTTGTGGACTAAATAAATTGAATGGAACAACTCAACTGAATGTGATAATGGGGTACTAATCCACAGCACGCAGCAGAAAGACGCACAAGGAAGGCTACAGGTCAGAACTGTCTAGCATAAGGCATTATTTTCTATTTATTATTTTTGAACGTTGATCATATTTTATACTTAAATGTTTTATGTAAAGAGTCATCAAAAATTTATTTTATACGTGAAAAATTTTGTAAAAAAGGGAAAAAACCTTGAACGTTCAGAGACATTTCCAGTAGAGTACCACGTCATTTTGCTGGCTTTAAAATAAGGAAAGGAAGCTTTAATTTTGGAGATAAACAATTTAAATTTTATTATTGTTTGATGCAGGGGATCATTTTTGTATACACTCAAAACAGATTAAGTTGTGAAGTGTATATAATTTTTCTTTCCTCATTATACAAATATTAATCGACTTCGACTTATCATTCAAAGCAGGAAAGGTTTTAGAGATAAAAGGGATAAATTATATGATTATCGTAACGTTGTGCACTTTGTGTGAATTAAGCTGGGGCTAGCCGAAACAGATTTAATATTTCAGAAGATTAAAATACACAGAGCGGTGGTGATCAGAAGGAGACTGAGAATATAATTACATCGATGTGCAGCATTATCATATCAATATATATATATATATATATATATATATATATATATATATATATATATATATATATATATATATATAATATATATAAAATACTCATATTTAGACCAGGGTAGAAAATTAATTAACGACATCAAATAATTTTAATCACCGTGTATAAGGAATTTTATTAGATAATACGCGTTATTAAAACGTGGAGCATACAAATTTATTCGTTTCATTAAAAATAAGGATTTAAATTATTCACTAGACGTTTTCTATAAAAGAAGCAGAATTAAAATGCTCAAATTGTATGTAATTTAATTGTTCTAAGTATTAAAACAAATAGAAATTACGTGCAAAATTTATATTAATTAATTCAAGTTCTAGGTAACGGGTATTAAACAAAGTGTACAAATAATAATTAATATTTAATTTGTATTCACTAAAAATTAAAGGGTAGAAGTCAATGCCATTCATTGTTATTTTAATTGGAGTTAATTGAACGATTATTAAGGTATTATATGCATAAAAGGTGGTAAAAACTCAATAATATTCAAATCGTAGAAGTGTTATTTAAAGTATTACGATTGAACACCTGCGTATTTTTAAATATCAAAGTTCTAATTAATTGGTTTGGATAAACATGCAGCTTTTAGGTATATTGGAAACGGTCGGATGTTTTAACGGGAAGGCTAGATACGGGGTTATTTTACTAACGAATCCACGTGGATTGAAATAACCGATAATAAAGAATATCGATTTGTACCACTCAGAACAGGGTAGATAGAGACGGATAATATGCGCAAGACAGAGAGACGGATAATTAAAGGCGTGATTTGAGCAACGTCACTGGGTTTGCGATTGGTGGAAATAGGATGCAAATATGAGAGGTGTAAACGTAACGATTTCTATACAAAATTAATTAGTGTTCTCAGACGTGTTTGCGAGCCGTGTGAAAATTTCTGAAGTTTTCAACTGGTGCGTGTGCAAATTTAATAGAATCGCTGTGCCCGACTGTCGAAAGGGAACATAGTATGCGAAATTCTGGAAATTGTCCGTTTGCGGGACACAACCGACGAACGGGCGGGCTCTTATATAAACCGGTGATAATATGAGTTTCGCTCTCTTAGATTTTTGATTATTCGATGCTTTAAACAGTGCTCTTAGATTTTCGATTTTGATTAAATACTTTAAACAATTTGCTCTTATATTTTGGTGATTATTGAATACTTTAAAACAGTTTGCTCTTTACGTGCTACGATACAAGTTATTATGCATTAGTGCACGTAGAAAAGAAGATACAAGGTAATAAAGTCTAGTTATATTTGCGAGTATTACTGTGCCAATTATCCAAATTTGTAACGATAAATGAATAAACAAATGTAGGCAGTTTTGGGGTATAGCGTGAAAGAATTAGGAATTTCGTTGCTATTTTTCGGGGGTGTTAATAATCAAATGTTATTCGTAATCGTGATTGGATCCACAAAACAAGATTTTGATATACATAGATGCGTTTCTGAGAAGCTCTGAAACAACTTTAGATGAATGGAGGTGTAGAAAATTTTAGAAGCGTTCAGAATCAGAAGCCGTAAACATAACCCAGCTGGAATGGTGGAATTAGCAAGTCCGATGTACATTGAAGCCACGAGTGCAGTAACCTTCAGGTAAATTATACAATTTTGGTCCGAATTTTGATGTTTTGGTGTGTGTTGAATAACTTTATAATTTGTTTGCTAAAAAATGGACAGTAGTGAAGTTGTACAAACAACAAAATTTTAATTTTAAGGTGAAATTTTCTTGTTTAAGTAGAAAGGAGTATTTAGCAGTTTATGTTCTTGATTATGATGAAAATTTGGGTCTGTCTTTGAGCTCAATTAGACTAACCTGTTTAATTAACGTAAAGGGGTGGGAGATGCTCCCTTTGTACTCAGACTTAGGTCTGCACATATTGTTAAATTAATTTGTAGGCATCCTACAAGGACTTTAATTCTGGATGCAAATTAAAATGATGACAAATTTAATCTTGAAAGTTGATGATACTGAAATTTATGCTACAATTTAATTTTGAAATTTTAATGTATTATGAATATTGATGTAAATAGAGTTAACGTTGATGTTTGTGGTAGAAATGTGTTTGTTTTTTTTTTTTAATGAGGATGAAAGTTTTAACTAGGTGAGCAGCCGAGGCGGAAAGAGTAAAGAGGCGATTAACAGAAGAAAGTTACCGGACCCGAATTTTGGAAGTACCACAGCAATATATATATATATATATATATATATATATATATATTGCTGTGATAGACCCCTTTAAATGCGGGAACTGGGTCCTTTCAACAAAAATTCTAGTCCCACAGATTGGGCGTCATAAACGGCTGTGGTCCTCTTTTCGCCTCGGCTGCTCACCTAATGTTATAAACCTCCTCATTCATAAAAAACAACACATTCCTACCAAAAACATCAACGTTAACTCTATTTACATCAATATTCAGAATACATTAAAATTTCAAAATTAAAACTCAGCATAAATTTCAGTTTTAAAAGAATTTCAAGATTAATTTTATTATCATTTTAATGTGCATCCAAAATTAAAGTCCTTGTTGGATGCCTAGTAATTAATATAACAATATAAGCAGACCGGAGTCTGAGTATAAAGTGAGCATCTACCACCCTTTACGTTAATTAACCAGGTTCGTCTAATTGAGCTCAAAGACATACCCAAATTTTCATCATATTACCGAACATCAAACTAAATACCCTTTCTACTTCAACAAGCAAATTTCATCTTAAAATTAAAATTTTATGGTTAGTACAATTTCACTAATGTCCATTTAAAGTAAATCAATTATAAAGTCATTCAATACACACAAAAATGTCAAACAAAATAGTATAATTTACCTGAAGGTTACTGTCCTCGTAGCTTCAAAGTATCGTTTCTTTAGTTAATCACACCATTCAACAGGATTATATTTACGGCTTCTGATTCTCTACGCTTTTAAAATTTTCTCCATCATCATTTATTTAAAGTTGTTTCTGGGCTTTTCCGGAACTCATCTGTGTTTATCTGACCCTTGTTTCATGGATCCAGACACGTATTTGAACCATTTAATTGATAACACCCCCGAAAAATAGCAAAGAAATTCATGCGTCTGTCACCAATATACGCCAAAACTGCCTACTTTTGTGTATACATTTGTCGTTGTAAATTTTGCTAATTGGTACAGTGAAACTAAATTTTATTACCTTGTATCTAAGTGCACTGAAGTACATTCATGTTAGCACGTAAATAACAAACTATTTTGAATCACAAAATATACAAGCAAACTTTAAATTATTTAATCAAACTAAAATGCACTGTTTAACATCTTCAATCAAGTCGCGTATGTACGAGCTTTTAACGCATCGAATCGTCAAAAGTCTAAGAGGGCTTGTTTATATTCATCTCGGTATATATAGCAAAAGCCTGTCTGTCGGTCTGTTCCCCAAAACGGGTAATTCTAAAGAATTCCTCATTCTATGTTCCCAGTCCGTTGCTCGCGCGTCGATTTTACGAATTTTCACTCGCCCCATTTAAATCTCAGAAAATTTCCACACGGCACGCAAGCATGTCCGAGAAAACTAATTAATTTTGTACAGAAATTGTTGTTCTACCTCTGATATTTGCATCCTATTTTCAACCAATTGTGACCCTCGTGACGTTGCTTAAATCCGCCTTTTACAATATGTGTCTTTGCTTGACGCATTTTCTCTTTCCTTCTCTAACCTGTTCGTATTGGTGCAAATTGATATTCTTTATTATCGATTATTTTAGTCCACATGGAGTGTGAAATAACCCAGCTTTAGCAATTCTCGTAACTATTATGCGACGTTTTCCCCAAGATTCTTTGAAACATTAATTATCTGCAAACTTTACGCCGAATGTGATATTTAAACTACGCAGGTGTTCAAATATAATATTAATTCTCAGAGCCTTATTCCGTGGTATTTTAATCTTGAATTTTCACAAGTTTTTATAGGTATTATATGTTACTAACGGTTTAATTAACTCCAATTAAATTGATTTCTATCCTTTCATTTTTAGCGAATACAACTTAAATATTAATTATTATGTGTACACTTTGTTTAATACCGGTTACTCCAAATAGAGTTAATTAAGATAAATTTTGCACGTAATTTCTCTTTGTTTAGGAATAATTACATTACACGCAGAGCTTTTCAATACTGCTTCTTTTGATATAAAGCGTCTTATAAATAATTTAAATTTCTTATTTTTACTGAAACGACCGAGTTTATTTATGCTTCACGGTTTTAATAACGCGTATTATTTAATGAAATTCCTTATACACGGTGATTAAAATTATTTGATGTGATTATTTAATTTTCTACCCTGGTCTAAATATGAGTATTTTCCCCCTATTTGAATACAAATAATCCCACTTATTTGAATGCAAATATAAAGCATTTCGACAAAAAATTACAAAAAATTGCCTATCTCTCTTACCCTTATCTATCTAACTTACCTACTTTGTCTCCAATCCAAAAAAAAATATTTACACCTACCCTATATCCCTATCCTATTCCTAACTCTCACCTAATTCTATAAACTGAAATTATCCCTAACTTCATCCTACTCATCCATCTAATCCTATATACATCCTATATACCTATCCTATTCCTAACTTTTAACTAATCTGCACTATACTTTACTTCCCCCTACCTAATCCTATATGCCTATCCTATTCTTACTCTATTCCTAACTCTCCACTAATCTTATATGAAATATCTATACTTAACCTATCTTATTTTCTTTCTACCTTTACTCTTTATTCTCATCCTAAACCTATTCCTAATTATCTCCCATATTTATCCTATACCTAGCTTTATTTTCTATAAACACTTACTTCTACTTTTCTATATACACCTATCTCTATTCTTATCCTATTTAAATCTAACTCTCTTCTTGACCCTCCAAGTCTTTCTTCTCACCAACCTAATACTCTTCATTCCTATCTCTCCCCCTTCTATATCTATACTTAACATCTCTATTATCTCACATACAATAAACTTATCATCCCTCTTATCCTGACTCTTAAATATTACTTCTTCTTCAGTCCCTACACTTGTCTGTTTCTCATTTATTCTTGTTTCCCTTTCTGCCGACAAACCAAACGATACTACTTTACAATTATCGATTTTTCCCTCTATGGAAAACCCTACGTACCTTCTAGAATTTTTGTGTAATGGAATCCGCCAGAATGAATCCCTTAAATCTACTTTATTAAAAACAAACTTGCCATCTTTACTTAATTTCGCCTTCACCTGCTCCTGATATGCTGCTTCTACCCCCACTACTTCTGCATGTTTTCGTATTAATGCTTGAACCTCTACTTTCCTATCCTCTGGACATCTTATTGTGTTGATCTGTTTTACTTCATCATCCTCTACCTCTATTACATTAATACTAAACCCCGTGTCATCCTCTGTGACTTCATAACTGCCCTTCCATGGCACTACCCTATCCTTAATCCTTATTACCTTCCTTTCCATATCTATCAAAACCCCTAACTTCATCATACAGTCAACACCTAAAATGCTCTGAAACTTCAGTCCAGGTACAATTACAAACTCCTGTTCACAGCTAAAACCTCCTATATCTATCCTAAGCACCACAACACTATTTACTACAGCAAACTTCTTTTTATTTGGAGCTTCTAAATGGCTACGTTTTATAGGCATAATCCTATCACAAACCTTATCCCTAATTTTGCTGACGAATTCCTCCGATATTAAACTCGCCTCTGCCCCTGTATCAAGTAATACTTCTACATTATTCTCAAAAATTTCTAAATTAATAATTGGCAAACATAATTTTTCCTTAGTTTCTGGCTCTACTTCCTCCTCAATTTTGAAAAATTCACGTGGATGTTCGTATACATTTACACAGAAATCTAGTGGTCTGTCGCGTTCTAAAATCCTGTCTCATCCTGTTTTCCGTGCTTGGTCCTGGTTGTCCTTCTACAACCTGTGCGTACGTCCTCCTCGTGTTAATATCCGTGTCCCTGTCTCTATTCGGCGTGCTGGTCACAGTCCTGTTTACTTCCGGTAAACTGTTCTGTCGCGTGTAACTAGGTCTTGGCGTCGGTCCCCTAGTCGCACTATTGCTCCTGTATTCCTGTCCTCGTCGTTCCCAATTCGGTCGAAAATTTCTGTTGTAGTCAGGCCGTCTCGGATAATTCGGTGTCCTGTTGTCAAACCTAACTGTGTTAACGTTTCGTTCTCGTATCTCTCTTGTCCGTCCTACACATACATCGTCATATCTCTGCAAATACTCTAAAATGTCTCCCGTTCTGTGATGTTTTGTAAGGCCACGTGTTGTCTAATTTCCAGTTCAAAATGTCGTGATAGGTACTTGATAATCTGTCTGTCCGTCAATGGTGGATTCAGTTGTTTGGCCACACTGTATTTGCGGATGGCATATTGCTCCCTAGAACCTGCAAACTCTCCCTTAAATTTTCCTGTAATCAAGTCGTCCCTAATCTGATCCTGTTTGTGATCACTCCAGTAATGTTGTAAAAATTTGTTTTCAAAGTCCTGATACGTGTCTATGTCCTGTCCTACTAAATTGTACCATGCCTCCGCATTGTCCTTTAATAAAGCCTTTATCGTATTTAGTTTAGTCTGTTCGTCAAATAAATTTCCCACTAGATTTCTTACACTATTAATAAAAATTTGTGGATTTACCCTGTTATCGCCATAAAACTTCATGTGTTGGTCCAATGATACTCCACCTGTAGAAAATCTGGGACCATCCCCCGTTAAATTTGACATGTTGTATTTAATACTACTAACTTCGCGTTCTACCCTGCCTAACTGATCCCTACATGAGTCCGTCACTTCAGTCATTTTTACATTAATCTCTTCTTCACAGAACATGCGTACTTCGGACTTTAAATGTCCCATTTCCTGTCGAAGACCTGTAATATCACGCTCATTTTTCAACCCTATTTTCAACTTCCCCATCTTTACGGTAAGACTATTTTAAATTCTGAAACTTCTTTATTCGTCTTATCTATTTTCTCACTTAGGGTTTCCCTAACTCCCGTTAATGTCTCATTCATTCGGTCAAATTTTCGATTTGAGTCCTCTCTCGCTCTATTCGATTCATCGCTTAGCAGTTCTAATTTTCTGTTAGACTCCTCCATCGCTCTATTCGATTCTTCCTCATCCTCTCTAACATTCTCAATATCATCTCGTTTCCTTGATCCCCTGATTCCGTCCTCGACTGATCTCTACTGCCTCCAGCCTCTTCCATTTTAGAATTTTTTTCGCACAATGCACTATCGTCACTTCCAATTTCCACTCCTTGACTCCTTAACCACTCTTTTCTCTGCATACGTTCTACTCACTCACACACACTCAAAATACTCTTAAATTTATACCCACACAGAAACTCTCTCTCTCAGATCGCCAGTTTCCTGGAATAGTTAAACAGTATCTGGAATTCGAGCCCCACGTTGGGCGCCATCAACTGCTGTGATATTCCCCTTTGAATGCGGGAACTGGGTCCTTTCAACAAAAAAATTCTAGTCCCACAGATTGGGCGTCATAAACGGCTGTGGTCCTCTTTTCGCCTCGGCTGCTCACCTAATGTTATAAACCTCCTCATTCATAAAAAAAAACAACACATTCCTACCAAAAACATCAACGTTAACTCTATTTACATCAATATTCAGAATACATTAAAATTTCAAAATTAAAACTCAGCATAAATTTCAGTTTTAAAAAGAATTTCAAGATTAATTTTATTATCATTTTAATGTGCATCCAAAATTAAAGTCCTTGTTGGATGCCTAGTAATTAATATAACAATATAAGCAGACCGGGGTCTGAGTATAAAGGAGCATCTACCACCCTTTACGTTAATTAACCAGGTTCGTCTAATTGAGCTCAAAGACATACCCAAATTTTCATCATATTACCGAACATCAAACTAAATACCCCTTTCTACTTCAACAAGCAAATTTCATCTTAAAATTAAACTTTTATGGTTAGTACAATTTCACTAATGTCCATTTAAAGTAAATCAATTATAAAGTCATTCAATACACACAAAATGTCAAACAAAATAGTATAATTTACCTGAAGGTTACTGTCCTCGTAGCTTCAAAGTATCGTTTCTTTAGTTAATCACACCATTCAACAGGATTATATTTACGGCTTCTGATTCTCTACGCTTTTAAAATTTTCTCCATCATCATTTATTTAAAGTTGTTTCTGGGCTTTTCCGAACTCATCTGTGTTTATCTGACCCTTGTTTCATGGATCCAGACACGTATTTGAACCATTTAATTATTAACACCCCCGAAAAATAGCAAAGAAATTCATGCGTCTGTCACCAATATACGCCAAAACTGCCTACTTTTGTGTATACATTTGTCGTTGTAAATTTTGCTAATTGGTACAGTGAAACTAAATTTTATTACCTTGTATCTAAGTGCACTGAAGTACATTCATGTTAGCACGTAAATAACAAACTATTTTGAATCACAAAATATACAAGCAAACTTTAAATTATTTAATCAAACTAAAATGCACTGTTTAACATCTTCAATCAAGTCGCGTATGTACGAGCTTTTAACGCATCGAATCGTCAAAAGTCTAAGAGGGCTTGTTTATATTCATCTCGGTATATATAGCAAAAAGCCTGTCTGTCGGTCTGTTCCCCAAAACGGGTAATTCTAAAGAATTCCTCATTCTATGTTCCCAGTCCGTTGCTCGCGCGTCGATTTTTACGAATTTTCACTCGCCCCATTTAAATCTCAGAAAATTTCCACACGGCACGCAAGCATGTCCGAAAAACTAATTAATTTTGTACAGAAATTGTTGTTCTACCTCTGATATTTGCATCCTATTTTCAACCAATTGTGACCCTCGTGACGTTGCTTAAATCCCGCCTTTTACAATATGTGTCTTTGCTTGACGCATTTTCTCTTTCCTTCTCTAACCTGTTCGTATTGGTGCAAATTGATATTCTTTATTATCGATTATTTTAGTCCACATGGAGTGTGAAATAACCCAGCTTTAGCAATTCTCGTAACTATTATGCGACGTTTTCCCAAGATTCTTTGAAACATTAATTATCTGCAAACTTTACGCCGAATGTGGCATTTAAACTACGCAGGTGTTCAAATATAATATTAATTCTCAGAGCCTTATTCCGTGGTATTTTAATCTTGAATTTTCACAAGTTTTATAGGTATTATATGTTACTAACGGTTTAATTAACTCCAATTAAATTGATTTCTATCCTTTCATTTTAGCGAATACAACTTAAATATTAATTATTATGTGTACACTTTGTTTAATACCGGTTACTCCAAATAGAGTTAATTAAGATAAATTTTGCACGTAATTTCTCTTTGTTTAGGAATAATTACATTACACGCAGAGCTTTTCAATACTGCTTCTTTTGATATAAAGCGTCTTATAAATAATTTAAATTTCTTATTTTTACTGAAACGACCGAGTTTATTTATGCTTCACGGTTTTAATAACGCGTATTATTTAATGAAATTCCTTATACACGGTGATTAAAATTATTTGATGTGATTATTTAATTTTCTACCCTGGTCTAAATATGAGTAATATATATATATATATATATATATATATATATATATATATATATATGCAAAAACAAAACACCTTTCAGAAAACAATAAAGTAACTCTCTCCTTACCCTTTAATTATTTTTAAATACCTAATTGAGTAGTTTTTCATAGTTTACTATTTTACAACTGATTGAATGAAAAACAAACACTTTTGAAACAATAATTTCTCCGTAATAGCGATTAATAGTTTACGGGTATCAATCATTTAAAAGGTTTTTAAAGTTTGTCAGTTTGAAATAAAACGGAATTTTATTGTGTATATAAACTTTGTTCTAAAGTTTTAATAATTTTACTATACTACGTTTGTGTACATAAAAATAAAATGGTATTTAAACTATAAAGTTTGAAACAAAGACACGGAAACAACAAACTTCTATATTCATTATAAAGCCAATTTCGTACTTACGCTTTTATAGTTCCTTGCAATTTAAAGGATGGGATATTGAGTATTTATCAGGCTCTAAATCTAGGGAAATAATACAGTGGTATTAAATAAGCGAATTCAATCTATTTCTTATATGTGCAGCTGCTCTAAGATTGAGCAATTATTGAAATAATATTCTACATAGCCTAAGCAGGGTAAGAGTTTATAAACTCTGGTATAGGATTGAAGGTGTGAATTTCTATTTTACTCTATATTCGCGTTGTGCTATTTCATTGCCTGCATCTTTGAAGCATATATATATATATATATATATATATATATATATATATATATATTGCTACGATATCGCCACCTAATTTTTTACGATCAATTACCTGCTGATCGCCTTGTTTCTGTGCCTCTAAAATATCTATAATAATTTTATAAACAACACAATAAAATTTATACCCCGACTAGCTGAGTTATGCCCTGCACAGAGTGAATGACGAAATGATAACAAAGAATATTTACCCCTTCCCTCTAACCCTTCATGTACTTAAATAAAATAAACAAAATTCGTCAAAATTCGTTTAATAAGCTAAGAAATATGTACAATTTCCAACTCTACGACCTTTGTACTGTCATAAGCTATTTAAGAATGTTTGAATCAAAATTAAAATTAATATCGAATTTGTTCACTACCACAATTTATAACCCATTTTAAGCAATTAAATCCAGCAAAAATAATTATGTATTATATTGAATGTTTTGTTGAACGTTCAATAAACCTTTCTCTTTTTTTTAACGTATTTTCTACGTATCACCAAATTTTTGATGACCCTTTACACGAAATATCTAAGTACATGTAAGTTTCAAATATTCAAAATAAAACTTATGCTGTTAATTAAAAATTTAATTCTAACTTGGTATTTTCCCGATTGATTCCCATGGGAGTTTCCTGTTTCAAATTAGTTGCTAGTTTAGTGGTTGTTGACCCATGGCTCTGCGTGCATCCCAATGCTTCAAATTGTTCTTCTGCAGCTTAACGAGTGACTTCTAATGAACGTATTGCGTAGAGTTACACTTGCAATCTCAACGTCTTAATTTACAGTTTTCCCATTTATTGTATTTAGTACTTAGAGGTATTGAAGTATCGTTTTGAGTTTTACTTCCGTACATGATTAGAGCATTGAAGTATTGTTTTGAGTTTTACTTCCGTACTTACTTGGATCATTGAAGTATTGTTTTGAATTTTACTTCCGTACTTACTTGAAGCTCTAAATAATGAATTGTAAAGATTTCATTTATTACTAATAAATTTTAGACGCACGTTTTAAGCCAACGGCAGATTTTTATACACTCTTATGTTTGGTACCTTATTATGCCATGGTTCTTAAAATTTGTCATCAAAATCATATAATTTATAAACTAATGCAGGAATTATATGATATACGTTACATAAAGTATATCAGAAGTTGGTCTCGCAACAAAATTTTTAAATATACCAGATAAAGAATGATTTGGTTTCCATTTTAATTTTAAAATTACAAAGATAATTCTTTTTGAGTTATCATATACATAATTCTTATTAGTTAGATTAATATAGAGATAAAACAGGGACAAAATGTATATATAAAAGGAAATGCAAAAATTTTATATGTAAACATTTACTTTTTTTTAAAACGAGGTTAAAGTGTTTTTTATACAAAAAAATCAGACCTTTACATGTATGGAATGGTAGGGTTAACAAAAAATCAGATACAAATGATACAGGTGGTAGTTAATAGAGGCAGTTAACTGTATTTGTTTACTATTTAGAACAAAATTAAAACAGTTTTTTCATATAAAGAAAGGTAGAGATTACCTTAAAGTTATAAAAAAGTTACCCACCAAATGCTATAAATATAATAATACCCAAAGTAGTTTCTAAAACACTAAACTTCGTAAGTTTACATAGAACACAAAACCAACAATGACTTATCTTTGTACTGACGTTTTTTTTGTGAATGCAGAAGATAATTTAATACACAACTTCTTTTGTATGTTGAAATTATAAATTATTACTGTTTAATTAAAATAAACATGGCGATCGTCATCTTTTAAGGTTAGCATAAAAGTGAATCAAATTATTTCGTTATTTTTAATTGAGTTTTTTTCCAAAATAATTTTTTAAAAAATTTATACCTTTATTTTTTCTAAATTCGACAAGAGTCAACTTTAGAAAATAAAGTATTTATAAAAATAGATAGTAAAAATGTTATACAAATTAAACCACATTTTGTAGACCCCAAGTTGTTACTTGTTAATTACATGTAAAAGAGTATCATAGTCCATCGCGTGCTCGTAGTAATACTACACAAATTTTATAATACGAAATAAGCAAATAATTCGATGTATAAATGAATTTTACCTACGTCTATGTAGATAGTTAAGTTGACGTAGAGCCAATTACTGAACCTTTGATTACGGCGTTACCAGCTAGACCTTACTACTTATTATTTGTTCAGATAAATACGTTCGTAGATCTGAATCCTCTTCTTTTGCATATTTTGTTGTCTCCCTACAACATTAAAGAAATAAGACAAAGATACGATAAATCGGAAGAGGTTTAGGAATTTGACGGGTAAACCCCAAGACACTAATTTATAAAGCAATACTTACTAGTCTTTATGGGAAGATAATTGCAAACCGAATGCCCATGGCCGCTGTTGGTTTTCTTTGCTGTCCACCACTTCTTGTACGTGTCGTGTCGCCTTCTTATTGATCGAAACAAAGGCGTATATCGATTTGGGAAAACATTTACGCTGCAGAACATTAATAATTATAATTAATTCCCTAAGGGCTGGAAAAAATCAGAATTGTATTTACATAGTATTAGCAATTCATCCTAAAAAGCCCCGAAGATTTACAAGACCTATTTTATAGGTAAATCACAATGTGTATTAACTCTATGATGAATTATTAAAATAAAATCGTAGTGGACCAAAAGAGGCGTAACAAATATTGTTTTATTTAAAAACCGTTTATTTTTGCAATTTTTGTTATATAGTTTTAGTCTTATGATTGTTATTGAGATATTTATTGAGCCATCATCGAAGTGAACGTAAAAACTGAAGATCGCCACTTTAGAAGTGACTATTACACTTCTTACATTTTTGCGCCACCCTCCTTTCCGTTGTTTTGCTTATCCATAAGTAGTCCAGTCAAACGGTAGTTTGATGTAAAAAGTTCTGGTGTAATAGTTTTTAGTAGCTTACTTTATGTTTTTTTGGGGTGCTGAATTCGAATCTAAAGTTGTCCAACAAACCTTTTTTCGGCAAATATGAGAAATCTGTAAAAAAACTACAAGAATCACAGTTTTTTTTTGTTTTTGACTTGTAACTTGCACAGTAGGCTATATACGCAAAAAGTAATCCTACATTAAAATAAAGACGAAAAAATTATCCACAATTCATGTACTTATAATTTTTTGTACGACAGGCAAATTTCCAAGGATGTGTGTGGGTCATAGATGGAGGATCTTTACTGCATAGAGTCGTGTAGAGCAGAAGTTAATAATTTTTATCAATTTGCTAAAGTTACGTTTCATTTGTTAAGTCCAAGTACAAGGACAGTGCCATAGTTGTGTTCGATGGTTATTCTCAAGGAGAAAGTTGTAGAAGTCCTAAATGTCCAGAGCGAACAAGAAGATCACGCAAACAATCTTCAGTAGATTTGAAGTTCTACGAAACAATGGTTCCTACAGTGCCGCAAGATAAATTTCTTTGCAATATGAAAAACAAGCAGCGTCGGATTTTAATGTTGATGGACAGTTTTGCAGTAACTGATATTCACACAAATCGGCCACAAGAAAATACGAATACACTAATTGTCACAACAGCAATGAACCTTGCAAAACAACATATATTTGTAGATATCGTGGGTGTGAAGACGTAGATCTGCTGGTGATTATGATAGGTCGCTCTAGAGGTGTATATTCAAATGTATACTTTCTAAAACCAGGCAGAGGGGCAGTTTCACAATTAATTTTTTCCCCTAACTACAGACTTGATCAATCGTTTGCTCACAACGTATTGTTTTAGAATGCCATGGGAGGCTGTAATACTACTTCAGCCTCCAAGAAAAACACTGCATTAGCCTAGACCATCGAGATATTTAAAGACTCTAGGATAGATACTGATGCAGATACATATGCTGGCACCGTTTTTTTGCTTCATTGTATAAATAGCCTAAGTCTGCATACAAGGCATAAGTCTATTTGGCAAACCTACCTCCTACTCAGGCTCCAGCTCAGCAGCATTTCCTGATGGTGTATTTTCAAGTGTAGCAATGACTTGGGGATACAAATGATTCCGAACAATAGGTTGGATGAAAACCAAATATGATCCAGAGCTAGCAAATACGCTACAGCCACCAGCATCTAAGTCGTTTTAAAACTTATTTCTTAAAAATGCAGGAGAACCTCTCACAAAAACTGTGAATGCAACAAAGGGGGCCTCAACTACTCCAATATGTGTGTGAACTGCGAAACTAGTTGCAATAATATGCCGCTTACGGAAATCGAAGAAAACAAGGATGACCCGGAATTCCCTAAAATATTTGAAAGTGACTATGCATAAATAATTCCAGTTCTTCTTTCTTTTTTTCACTCACTTTTATATGTGTTTAAAATATGTATCCTAATGCAGCTTGCATAACTATTCAATTTTCAAACAGAACTGTCATTAATTATTTTCAGTATCTCTTTTTAGGTGTAGAAAAACTGAAAGGCATCTCAGTAGAAATAATGGAACTTTGACCAAAAGGGTTCGGTTTAACTGATGGCTTCACTTTAAAGTTGATTATCATTTACTAGTAGGTAAAATATTCGGGATGTTCCGAATGCGCAGACATATAACGATGCATTTGCTCTTTGATATTTTAAAAAAATTACTGATATTTCAACGGCCCTTTGTGCAAACATCGTATGTAAACAATAAAATGACACAAACTTAAATTATGAGTAATTTTCTCGTCTTTATTTTATTGTATTATTATAATGCTTGCTTTGCAAGTTATATGTCAAAAACCAAAAACTGTGATTTTTGGTGCTTTTTCGATGATTTCACATGATGATGATGATGATTTCATTAGAAGGGTGGCCTCAATATAGGCCTATTGTGCTACGTTCTTATACCTGCTTACAGACGAACCTGAAGATATTGGTCCAGGGCGTGTTACTAATTCTGGCTGTGTCTGGCCAGAAGTCACCTAACATGAATCCTCGGAGGTTGGCGAGTGCCGAGCACAGGTGCACAGGGGCTTTGCCGTCTCCTCATCCTATTGACAACTGCAACAGGTTGGGATCTCAGATAAACCCAATCTGTGCATGTGCTTTTTTACCTTGCAGTTCCCAGTCAAAACACTTACTAAAAGTCGTAGTGTTTGCCTCGGCAAGCCTATGCAAATTTGTCGAAGGAGACTTAATGAACATTTTTGCCTGTCGGCAATATGTTTCTTTTGCCCACCTCTCGCAATGGCAATGGTAGGTTCTTTGTCTTATTATGGTAAATAGCATAGATGACGAAAGAGAGATCGATGACTCAGGTCCGACATAAACCTGAGTCGATCCTTGTCTCGCCAAAGCGTCAGCCTGCTAAATGACCCTTGATCTAGGCCAGTTCGAGGATATTAGAATAAGAAGCCCGTTCAAGAGTGAGGTGGCACTGAAGTACCACCTCTGAAAGGATCGTCCGCCTATTTAGGGCTATTAAAGCTGCCCTGCTATCTGTGGATATGCGTATAGTTTTATTTTGAATACCTCGTTCCAAAATAACACTGGCACCTTGCGTGATCGCAGTGACTTCTGTTTGGAAAACAGTTGCTTGCTTTTCCAACGCTATGCTTTCGTGAAGGTCTAGGTCATCAGAAAAGATGCCTGCTCCTGTACTTTCCTTCGTTTTTTATTCATCTGTGAAGATGAATGTATAAGCTGGAATCACATCTTCAGGGTCCACACAGACCTTGTACTGCTTCCTGAATATTAGTTTGGGTGTAGTTGAGTCGACCCATGATATCTAAGAGTGGCATTGTTAGCAACGCTTCCTTTAAGATAACTTGGTGTCTCCCACCGTCTTCCTTATAGTTCCACAATTTCTTAACTTTTAGTCTTAGTGCCGCTCTTAGAGTCACCTCCTCAACATGCAGGTCAGCGGAGGTAAGGCCAAGATGGCTTCTAAGGCCGCAGTTGGGGTGGATTTCATTGCGCCCGTGATACTAAGACAAGCTAGTCTTTGTATGTGCGTAAGTTCTTTAACTGCGTTAACTTCTCTGGTTCGGGGCCACCAAACAACAGCTCCATAGCATAGCATAGGTCGTACTACTGCAGTGTATAGCCATAGGACAGCCTTTAGGGAAAGAACCCAAAGTGTGCTTATGGCACCTCTGCATTGCAAGAACATTGGGCTAGCTTTCGTAACTTTTACTTGTAAGTGTTTAGACCATTTTAGTTTCTTATCAAGTATAATACCCAAATACTTGACTTCCTCTAAGAGGGTTAGGGATGTTTGAAAATGTGATGGTAATCTGGTTACCGTTACTTTTCTTTTGCTGTTGAACAAAACTAGCGAGGTCTTGTTTGGATTTAGGGTCAAGGAGTTTTCCACGCACCATTGTTAAATTAGCTTTAATGCTGTTTGCATTAAGTTGCACAGCACTTGCTTATATTTGCCAACTACTACAGTAGCCAGGTCATCAGCATAACCCACCGTGTAGAAGCCGGTCCCATTAAGACGATATAGCAGGTTGTTAACTACTAGGTTTTATAGTAGTGGTGACAATACGCCACCCTGAGGACAGCCCTTAGCTAACGCCTTGCATAAGGAAGTGGTTCCCACACAGACCCGTACTTCACGATAGCGTAGGTACTGTCTGAGAGTGTTGTCCACCTCGTGTTCTCTCATAACTTTATCAATACTTTCAAAGGTGGTTTCATTAAACGCACCTTCAATATCTATAAATACGCCTAAAGCTGACATATTGTTCTTGAGGAATTTCTCGATCCGTCCTACCACAGCAGGTAGGGCAGGCTCTGTAGACCTCCCTGGTATATAGGCATGTTGGTTCGGGTGAAGAGGATGAAACTGCTCAATCCCGTCCCTGATATCAATGTCGCGTCTTTAACAAAAATTACGTTAGCCTGATTGGGCGATAGGATTTGGTCAATGAGTAGTCCTTCCGTCCCGGTTTAGGTATGACGACCACCCTGATCTTCCTCCAGCTTCTGGGGATATATTTGAACGTAATACAGCCTCTGAACAGCCTTACCAGGTGAGGAAGTAGCCTGATCCCACTGCAGTAGGGCTGGAAAAATGCCATCCAATCCTGGGAAATGTTAAGATTGCCCATTTTACCTTTTCTTCCTCAACCACCCGGTTGGCCACCTCCCAGTCTGTTTCCTCTGGGGCTGGCTTTGGAGCATCCATCCTAGTGATAGACGATAGGGATACACTTCCTGGGAAGTGTGTATCTAGGAGTAATTTCGCTGTCTTTTCTTCGTTGTTGGTAAACGAGTCATCCGCACATTTGAGACAACATGGTTGCTGGCGCGGCTCTTTAGACAGGATTCTATTTATTTTAGACTCTTCTTTGGCAGACTCAACTGAGTTACAGAAGGTCTTCCATGAGTCTCTTTGTCGTTTTTTATTGAGGCTTTGTACCGTCTTTGGTGGTTTTTGTAATTCTCTCAGTCGACCATACTTTTGTTATTTTTTGCCCTATTAAACAATTAGTTAACGGTTTTCTTCAGCTTCTGAAGCTCGCAACGACCACCATGGGGTGTTGGAACAAGTAGAACCTGTTCGAACCGGGCATGCTTGCTCAAAGGACTCTACAATGGAGGTTTGAAGGAACTCAATACTTCCTTGTAACTCCTCTATGGTTGTGAGATTGGTCGTGTTGCGGTGTGTAAAGCCGTCCTTCCAGGCAGTTCACATAAACCGCTCTATCGGTCGCTTTAGGGTTCCTGTATTCTTTACAAACAACAATTGCTGTTTCCCTAATCATAAAACTAAGCATTCAGTAAGCAGCACCTGCCAGTTCGATATGTGGTTAGAAATTTCTCATATTTGCCGAAGACAACATTTGTTGGACAACTTCGTATTCGTGTTCAGTAGCTCAAAAAACAATGATTACATCAGAACTTTCCACTTCAAGCGCTTTTGGAATACCACTTTACTAGGCTAAAAGTCCTAGGTTAAGAATACACGTTTAATGTTGTGAATTTATAAAAAACTGTGAAGATGTGCTTTAAATATGAAATTCGGGCTCGAAAATCTGTCTTGAATCTTCTCCACAAATCTTAAAAAGGATACAAAAATATCGTCAGTTTTTTCAACAGGCGAAAAGAGGATGCCTTTGTAAACTTTTTTGCAACAACTGGACCCGTTCCTTGATATTCTCCCTAAACGGTTGAAGAAATATCTCTAAGTTATTTCTTTATCCCCCTCATCGAAAGTTTATGGAATTGAACACCTCAATTACATGACAAATCTATATAAGAGCTATGCCAGAAATAACAATCATTTCTCAAGCTTGTCTTGTAATCAAGATTTAGGTATTTCTTAGTCATCACTGCATTCCGCTCAATATTAATATGGTTGAACACCTGTGTGACCACAATTTTTTTTTGCTCTTAGGTTAATCTATTTTATAAGCTGTAATCCACTTCATTTCTTGTTATATTGAACATACGTCGTACAACTGATACTACATCACACTGATGTATACAATGGAGCGTGCATACAATACCACATATTGTTAGCTCTGAGGCGTATTATATTGAACGTACTTGTAAGGAAATCTAGAAAAATTCCATCGAACTGTAATCACAATGAGCACACGTGTACGTTACTAATATTTAAGTTATGTATCACGCAAGAGCATGAAAGTACAAAATTTCCTCATAAAGTATTTGACAATTTTATGCACTTTCGGTCGTAGAAATCGCATTTAAAATAATTTTGATGCGACTAAATTAATCGTGGATTTTTCCACATACGCAACAAAAATTGCAATGATTCCCATTCATTATAGGCTGATTTATAATTTTAAAGAAACTATCAGCGATAAACAGCGTTAGGCTGGTAGAAAAAGCGACACATATAAAGTATGGAGTAGTTTAGTTGGACTGGATGGAAGATTAAACCAGGAGAAAGTAGCAGCAGATATCCACCCAGCATTCCAGGACATAACACGTTAGGTTTTATTTTGTTTTATTTTAATTTATGTGTAAATGCTGCCCTGCGCGGACTTCTACCATGAAGAAGTTTTAGAATACTAGAACAGGTAGAATGGCTTGCGTGTTTTGGTGGGCTGAAGCGCCGAACTACAGGATTTACCAAATTAGTGAAGTCTGTAGTGAGGTACCAGACTAAGACAGGTCACCGAAAGAGGGCAGGAGCTCTCTCAGTACTTAGAGTGGCTAAGATCATAGGGGTCGGTATGGCATTCTAGGACAGAATGTCACGTAGAAAGTTACACTTCATTTGATTGGTTAGGAAGCGAGTTCTTTTACTTGGAAAATTTTGAATTTTGCCGAACCTTTGCTGTTCCTAAGAAGGGATCTTCAGCGATCGTGGTAGCACTCATAAACGGTACCTACATTATAGCTTTCATTCGAATGAGATCGTATTTTTGTGAAAAATGTTTCTCTAACATTTTTCAAGCAAACCGTGTCGGGATTCAAACCCGGGACCTTAGGCATAGTAGTCACACGCATACCAACAACGCCACGGAGCCACCGATGTGGAAAGCAACAACAAACTACCACATAACCAGGTATACAGCGCACTAAAAACGTTTTCAAAGATGATGACATCCTCTGTGATACAATATTCCGGAGTTAAAGTAGTTCCCCATTTGGATATCTGGGACCTACTTCGTAGAACGTGACCGGTAAGTTCAATAAGAAGAAAATGAGACCCCGGAACACTTTGCGAGTCAAAACGTGGAACCTGGAACCTACTTCGTAGAACGTGACCGGTAAGATCAATAAGAAGAAAAGGAGACCCCGGAACACTTTGCGAGTCGAAACGTGGAACGAAAGAAGCATAAGAGTCGAAGCGCTAAAACGTGTGGTTGAACCAATTCTTAATGAAGATTGCTTCGAGCGCAAAGAAAGTTGCTTAGAGCGTCAAGCGCGAGAACCGGTGGGCGAACCAATACTTAAAGAATATTGTATCAAGCGCGAAGCGCGTGGGCGAACCAATACCTAAAAAATGTTGATTCATGCGCAAAGCGCGAGAATGTGTGGACTAACCAATACCTAAAGCAAGTTGCTGAAAGCGCAAAGCACGATAACGCACGGGCGAACCAATGCTTAAAGAAGGCTGTTTCGAGTTCAAAGCGTAAGAACGCGTGGACGAACCAATGTCTAAAGAAAATTGTTTAGAGCGCAAAACGCGAGACTGGGTAGTCCAATCAATGCTTAAAGAAGTTTGCTTTGAGCTCGAAGCGCGAGAACGTGTGGGCAAACCAATACTTAATGAAGATTGCTTCGAGTGCAAAGCGCGAGAATGCGTCAACAAACCAATACTTAAACAAAGTTGCTTAGAGCTCAGCGCGAGAACGCGTGAGCGAACCAATACTTAACAGAAATCGCTTCGAGTGCGAAGCGCGAGAACGCGTGTTTACACCAATACTTACAGAAGATTGCTTAGAGCGCAAACCGCAAGAACGCATGGGCGAACCAATACTTAAAGAAGGTTGTTTCAAACGTAAAGCGCGAAAACGCGTGGGCTAACCAATACTTAAAAAAGATTGTTTCAAGCGCGAAGCGCGTGTAAGGGTACCAATACTTAAAGAATATTGATTCATGCGCATAGTGCGAGAACGCGTGGACTAACCAATACTTAAAGAAGGTTGCTCAAAGCGCAAAGCGCGATAACATACGGGCAAACCATTGCTTAAAGGAGGCTGCTCGAGTTCGAAGCGTGACAACGCGTGAACAAACCAATACTAAAGAAGGTTGTATCAAGCGCAAAGCGCAAAAACGCCTGGGCGTAGCAATATTTACAAAAGGTCACTACGTGCGCGAAGCGTGAGAACGCGTGGACAAACCAATATCCAAAAAGATTGTTTAGAACGCAAAACGCAAAAATGTGTGGGCGAACCAATACTTAAAGTAGTTGCAAATATATATTGCGATACAAGTAGTCACGAGAGTAAGCCGATACGATGCCGCCAAAATTAGTATGGACAAAAGCGGTCTGCGGGAAATGGTTTTTGATGTGAAAGGAGTTCAAAGACGAAAAGGGTTCCCGGGCGGAAAAACTCCTGGGACGAAAGAGCTTTTCAGGAAAAGAGCTCCCACGGATAAAAGATATCAGTCCCGTAAGGACTGAAAACCAATTCTTAAGCATTAAACTTAGTACGAATTGGCGAAGTTCGGTGGTCAGAGGCGGAAGCTTTTGAAGCAGAGTCTTTAGGTAACTCATACAGGTTTGGAGGAAAAGAATTGAGGGGTAGAGATAATGGCGGAAAAAAGTAGGACATTGTATAGAAAGCTACTTACAAAAGAACCAAAGAATGCTCATAGTTAGATTAAAATCTAAACAGGTAAATACGGTACTAATACAAGTTTACATGCCCACCTCCTGCTGCAGTGTGGAATATGTAAAAACGTTCTACAAAAATATCGAAGACATACTAAGATTCAAAAAAGAACATCAAAATATAATAATTACAGAAGATTTTAATGCAGTGGAAGGTAAAAATTGTGAAGGACCGTTAGTAGTTTATTTGGTTTAACCACAAGAAACAACAGGGGAAATAGGCTGGTAAAATTATCGACAAAAGCAATTTAACCATCACAAAAACATTACTCTAACACCATGCTAGAAGACGATACTCGTGGAAGACACCAGGAGATATAGGAAGATATCAAACAGATTACACTCTTGTTAGACAATGGTTTAGGAATCAAGTAAAAAACGGCAGAAGAAAGTCGGAAGCAGATAATGACACTGCCCAGAACATAGTAATTATAAAAGTCGCACATAAAAATAAAAGTTTAAAAAAAAGGAACGAGGCATTTTGACTTTGAGATACTAAAGAATAAAAAACCGCAAAAGATTGGAGTAAAAGTTAAACGAATTATTGAAAGACATCGGGATAATTTCTTATACTAACGAAATATAAGCAGAATGGAATAACATGGCGGTCAGAAATATATCCCGAAGTATAAACAAAAAGAAAAAAAGAAATCATAGCTGACAAAGATGTTCTGAATGTAATAGAAGATGTGCGAAATTACAAAAACAGACGTGATAAAGAAACGGAGTGACAAAGCCATAAAATGTTCTATAATGGTGTCTCCTCCCGCCCTTTATATTTTTACTACATCATTTAGTATCCCTAAAATTCATTCTGCTTTATCCGTCGTTACTATTTCCATCTTAGAAAAATTATTAGCAACTGCAGGAAAGCTAAATAACAATGAGAAGAGTGCAAAGCGGTACAAACTAAGATGGAAATAGTAAAGACAGATAAAGCAGAGTGAATTTTAGGGATATTAAACGGTGTAGTAAAAATATAAAGGACGCAGGAGGAGACACCATTATAGAAAATATAACGAAAATAGATAGATGGCAAGGGTATATCGGGATTTTATATACAGGGCATGAACTAGAAGCACTAGAATCGGAAAGAGACGTTGAAAAGTATGCCTTGAGATATCCTATACTTGGAAAACTAGCATTAAAGAGTTTGAACTAGCATTAAAGAGCCTGAAAAATAATAAAACGTCGAGTACAGATAAAGTGCTATCAAAAACTCTAAGAGCGTCTGAACAAGTGGTAATGGAACGCTGCTTCCAACTTGTCAGTTATATGTATGAGAGAGAAGATATACCTAAATATTTTAAACGTTACACCATAGTCACTATATCAAAAATGAGAGGTGGGGGATGGATGTGAAAATTTTTCCAACAATAAGTTTAATAGCACATGTATTAAAAATATTAACTAGACTTGTACAAAGACCGATGGGAGACTGGCTGAAGAAATACTGGGACAATATCAATTTGGATTTAGAAGCAGCATAGGAGCACGAAAAATCATTTTTGCTTTAAGTGTGGTAATGAAAAACAACACAAAAAAGCAAAAACCGTGTATATAGGGTTCGTGTATCCAAAAAAGCATTCGACATTGTAACACGGAAATACAAGTTCAAAATACTCAAAAAGATAAGAATGAGTTATAGGGATAGATGGCTAATACATAACTTATACAAAACGCAAACAGCAGTAATAGAATTAGAGCAGGAACGTAGAGAAGTAAATATTTGGAAGGGGGTGAGACAAGGATGTGCGTTATTTCCATTAATTTTTAACTTATATATCAAGAGGGCAATGATCACTATCAAGTGCAGTGTAACGTATTTTTTTTACGTAGTTACACTTCGCTTATTAATCTAAAATAATACCCCAATAATATAAAAATATAATTTGTAAATTTCCGCACAATAAAAATAATTCATATTATTTATAATAGCATATAGCCTCCTTTGCTCTTGAGGTCTAAGTTTCGTTAATAAGCTTCGTCGAGTTGTCATTTTGTGTCACTTTGCTATCAGCGTCTGAAGAGGTAAGCTGCTATCAGCGGCATAGTAAAGTCAAGATGGTAGACAGGCACGTGGCCTGTAACACAGTCCGCAAGAGAACAGAATTGTTTTAACATTCGTGTCGGAAAGTGGTTCTTGGTAGTTATAGAGTGCAGATTTCATTTTGTGTTCCACCTGTAGCTGCTCAATCGATACCTGCTGGCCGATGTATAATAGGTTCCCTCATCATTAAAACAGTTGGTATAAATGATTAAATAAATTTTACTAATATTTTCCTCTTAGTGCAATATCTAAAAAATATCTAGAAAATATCTTGGAAAAAAATCACGGAAATAGATAATATCTTGGAAAAAATATGTTGGATACAGTTAATGTTATGCAGTTAATTTCAAGAAAGTAAGCAATGTCATGGAATTATATCACGGATTTTGTTAATATCGTAATTGCCGTATTTAATGCTGAAAAGAAAATTTAGTTTGGGATTTGGAATACCAAATTTTATAGGATGTAATTAAAGAGGAATTGGTTTCGTTAAATAATGTTTTGTTCAGAAGAATTCTCATAGTTCCAGTGATAAATTCGTTCGTATTCATGTGTTTCCTATTTGTGCATCGCAGAACGCAGATGTTATTGGAATATCCCACAGCTGAAGTCATAGTTTGATTTCTTTTGGTCGTACTGTACTTCCACACGTGAGTCTTATTTAGCATTTAATCACATTTATAATTATTTAATCGTAATACGAAAAATACAAGGTTGCAGCTTTACCTAGATTCAAGTAACTTAAAAATTATTTAGTAAAAGAAAGAATTCCGTAATAAATTTGTAACCTTGCATAATTTTAAAGATGGCTATGCTGTTTGCTTATCATAATTATTTCACAAACAGATAACGTTAACTAAACTGAAAAAGTTGTTAGTGACATATGATGTCAAAGAAATATTCAGCTGTCCAAACTTAAATATCACATGTTATTTGACGCAAATCTAAAATATATTTAATAATTTTGAGGTCATGTACTTTGATTGTTAAACAACGTGTTGAATTCTTTTTATACATATTATGTAAAACTAACTCTATGTTGAAAAATGCTATTTTATGAGATCCTAAATAATTAAATTAAATTGTGAAGTCAATGTAGTACTACACATGGCTAAGAATTAACATGTGTAATATGAATTATTAAGTGAACTAAAACTTTTTAGAAAATTTATTATGAAATATTCCATTTAGAGATTATTATGTTTTTTGAATACAAAACTTTATTGATTTTCTGTTCTATAAAATTTTTAGTAGAAAAAGATTATATTAAAACAAATCAAGGAATTTAATCAAATAGAATCCATTTTTGCATATCTCTTTTATTATTAAAAATTCAAGTAAGATTTATAGGTCATTCATGAGCAGACATTGTGTGTAATGATAACAAATACCATGGGTGAAATTTTTTTGGAACTTAAATTTTATTATTTTATTTTTGGTAAATATTTTTAAGGACACAAACGGTGTCTATGTTGTGCATTTGTTTGTTCACAGGTTGAGTCGAGACATCTGGTAATTGAGATTTTGGTAAGTGTATTACAAAGGTGAAATTCAGGTTTTGTGGCTATATTAATGGTGTAGATATAAAGTTTCCGCATTCTCCTAATAGAAGCACAGATAATTTTTGTAGGCTGTTATATTGAAAAATACGGTGGCGCTCATTATTTATATTTTTGGTTATTTGACAATCCATGACCCCAACTTATGATCTACCCATAGCTAACACTCTACTAGCCGTTTATGTCTAAAGAGTTTTTCTTTTCCTCAAACCGTTTTCCATCCAACTTTACCTTGGGCTTTCATTGTTAATAAGAAATTCTCGACCTTGTGATATCAGGTAAGGGTTTATGATATATAATGGTGCAATTTGTTATCTGATATTCACGAAGGTATTTTTGTTTTCAGCAGAAAGACATTATGAATTATTATGGAGGGACAAATGATAGATATGCTCAGGCGCATAAGATGTAGTGCTATTAGCATTTAGCAAAGTAAAGTTAGAATCAGCTCTTAATGAAATGCAAATAGTACTAACCGAGAGATACGGCGTGAAAGTCAACAAAAACAATGCTAAAATGCAGGTATATAAAGGAAGAAAAAAAAAGTCAAAAAACAAGAATACAAGTAGGAACCAAGAAGTTACAAAGGGTTTAGGGTATTTGTTATATAGAAAGTCAAATACCGCAAGATGAGAATAGTGAAAAATCTGTAACTCAAAGATTAGCACCTACTATGTTCGAAGACAACAAACATGGAAACAAGGAAAAAACTGTCGATAGCATATGCGTGGAGCACATTACTGCACGGTTGTGAAACATGAACAGTAAGAGAAGCGGATAGGAAGAAGATCAAGGCCGTTGAAATGTGGTAGTACAAACGTATGATGAAGATATCATCAACAGAAAAAGTTGTACAAATAGGTGTTAGAAATGGTAAGGGAAGAAATAAATATGTAAATAATAGTAAAAAATAAAAGAGACGGAATGATTTGACACGTTCTAAGGCATGAGGAAATAAAATGTTGTAAGAAATTTTCTCTGAATGCTTGGTTTGTGGAAACGGAAGAATTTGGTTTTATCAGTAGTTATGATAGGCCGCTTTTAAGACAAAACAGCATAGAATCCCATGTGTATCCAGGTAAAATGCGGGCGAAGCGCTAGAGCTCCGGTGCCTTTGTTAGTAGATAGTTTGCTTAAGGATGAATGTGTAATGGGGCTCCTTAGACTTTCGTCATCGTCACCGTGGGGGGCGCAACGCCGGCCGGGTGTCTTTTTTGTTAGATGATATTGTGAATGGGGCTTTGCCCTCGTTGAGGGCTCTCGTGTCTTTGCTTGGTAAGGAACGGGGTGCTTCTTAAAGGTTCGCTCCCTTGTTTTTTTATTCTCACCGCACTAGTTAATTGAGGAGAGAGAATTTTAGCTTAAGCAAAAATAATAAGAAACGTGGTGGATGGCGTTTTAAAACATTCTCAAAATGATAAATGCGGAATGGGGTTTCCTAGCCGTGTTCTGAATGGGACTGTGCCCCATGAAAGATTTTTAGGTTAGCAAAAATAGTAAGAAACGTGGTGGATGACGCTAAACATTCTCAAAATGATAAATGCGGAATGGGGTTCTCTAGCCGTGTTCTGAATGGGGCTGTGCCCTATGAGAGATTTTTAGGTTAAGCAAAAATAGTAAGAAACGTGGTGGATGACGTTTTAAAACATTCTCAAAATGATAAATGCGAAATGGGACTCCCTAGCCGTGTTCTGAATGGGGCTGTCCCATGAGAAATTTTTAGGTTAAGCAAAAATAATAAGAAACGTGGTGGATGACGTTAAACATCTTCAAAATGATAAATGTAGAATGGAACTCCCTAGCCGTGTTCTGAATGGGGCTGTGCCCCATGAGAGATTTTTAGGTTAAGGAAAAATAATAAGAAAAGTGGTGGATGACGTTAAACATTCTCTAAATGATATACGCGAAATGGGGCTTCCTAGCTGTGTTCTGAACGAGGCTGTACCCCAGGTGGTTGACTACTACGAAGATTTTTAAGAATTTTTTAGCAATGTTCCCGAGAGTTTTAAGAATTAGTTTTGCATTAAATATAAAAAGGGTAGCAGAAATTATTTGATTTGTAATATAATGGTTTTAATTTAAAATATAGGCGTGTATGCAACAAACATGTTAAGATAGGTATGTCGTTATTTTGTTCATGGTTGCATCACCAAAATTATTTATATAATTATACTGAACTTGCAGCCGGATCTAACATATAACCTTGTCTTTTTTTATCCTAAATATAGCCGTCTGAATTTAAAATATATGCAAATGATGTCGTTATTTAAAACGTGGTAAACAATTTTGATGGTGACGTAATCATTCTCAAATGCGGACTGGGGCTCCATAGGGTATTTTGAACGGGGCTATGCACCCATTAGGTGATTGAATAATTTGGAGATTTTTAAGTTAAGCAAAAACGTGCACGTGCTGAAGAATCCCCCGAAAATCTCTAAAATTATTTTGTATTAAATATATACATATAATGTTAAAAAGAAGCACACAAAATTTTAATATTTTATTTACAAAAAATTACATTTTGTGGAGTAGCGGTAGCAAATTCTTATACAATCACACTCAGTAAGATAAATAACTCTGTACGCAATCAAATTCAATTTAAACCAGTAGGGCATTCATAAACTTTAAAAGAATACGCATTAATGGCATCTGAAGCAAGAAAATTATGAAACGAATCTTATTAAAATAAACACGCATTAGGGCAAGGAAATGACCATGCATCCTTGCAATAAACACATCTTTCAAAACCAACATGTCTCATAAACGCAGAAAGTAAATAAACGCATTTTAAAATTACGTCAGTGTAAAAATTTCGCCTACGTGATGTTTAATATAGTCAATACAAAACCCAAAAATTATCATGACAAAAATAAAAGTCATACGTTGTCTACGTACGAGGTCGAAATATAATTTCCTACATCAAAACAAGGCATGACGGTTAAAAGTACAATGGCTCTAGGAATACACTATACAAACTGGATGTATACGTGACCGACGCCAGCAATTCAACAAGCTATTATCAAGTTAATTCCGTTCATTTACATTTGCAATGCTCCACCCGAAGGTACTACATTGGTCAGGAGGCGAGTTTTTTGTTGCCTGGAAATTTAGAATTTTGCCGAACCCTTGCCGTTCCAGGCAAGGTAGGGATCTTTAACGTGCGTGACAACACTCACACACGGGACCTCCATTTAACCTCTCATCCGAACGAGGGCGTAATATTTGTGAAAAATGCTCACCTGCCATTTTTCAAGCGGTCAACCGTGTCGGGATTTGAACCCGGGACCTTGGGATCCGTAGTATTACGCTTACTACATTGATCCACGGCGACGCCTCAAGTTAATACCACATAAAGCCTAAGGTATGGACAATAACCTAGAACACGCCTCAAAGTTTGACCAAAGGACGCATATAAACCAATAATGTCATGTGAAGGCGTTGTTTTGAATACCACACGATTTTGATAAACAATCAGTCTTTCTTCAACAAAGGCACGCTTTGTAGCAGTTTAAGTCAGAAAATAACGCGAAGTGAACATAGTGAAATTAAATAATTATATTTTGTAGAAGTCGTGATAGAAAAGTTTAAAAATAATAGTAATAGTGCAAATATACGAGAGAAGTTAGCCGTTAACTGGAAAAATTTTAATTCAGCATAATTTTAATATTTATAACTTAGGGCTCGAAATTGTGATCTAAATTACCAGCTAAATTACTTTGTAAATTGTCATCTAAATTATCATCTAAATTTTCATCTGAATACGAATTTAAACATTGGTTTAAAACTTTAAAATACAAAAATACAAGTCTAAAGCTAAATTTGCATTGGAGCAGTAAACGGAATATTATTCTAGACATTGAATGGGTGTTTGACCAAGCTGTCTTACAAAATCAACAAGTGAACTCAACTGAAAACAATCCAGGGGCACTGATCAACCACACGCAGCAACAGTTCGAAGGATTGGAATCACGCAGGGAAAACACAGGTCAGAAATAAGAACAGCTTTTAAGAGCATAGAACATTAATTTCATTTTGAACATTTGCATTTTTCATATAATGAAATATTTATGTAAAGGGTCATCAAAAATCTTTTAAAAATTACGTAGAGCGAAAGGGAAAAGTCATAGGACCTTCAAAGGTATTTTCAGTAGTAAATAGTGTTATTTTTGTTGGTTTTAAATTGATTTAAGGGAGGCACAATTTGGGGACAAACAAATTACTTTGATTCAAGGGTTTATTTTGAATAGTGAATTACATTATCAAAGTTATAAAGCTGTAAAGTGTATATATTCTTGGTCATTATACAAATTTGGGTTAGTTTCGTTTATATCATTCAAGTAGCAAAGTGCTAGAGAAAAAGATTGGTAAAAACTTTTTTGTTATCGTACCGTCGTGCACTCTGTGTGGATTGAGCTGAGCTTGTCGAGGCATATAAAAAGAATTGTATTTAAAATTTAAAGTTGAGGTTATTTAGAGACACAGCGGTGGCGGGCAGCAGGAAATTAAACAAGTTAAGTATATCGGCGTGCCGCGATATCATAACAATATATATATATATATATATATATATATATATATAGCTGTGGTAGGGGATTAAACTTTTAACATCGACAGAGTCATCAGCGAATTATTTTCAAAATGCACAACTTTAAAAAAATTTCTTACCCTTTGATTTCTGCTTCAAAAATCTTCGGCAGCTTCCCTGGCTAGCTTAGTTGTGCCTCTTCTCGGATACCTAAATATACAACCATTCTTCATTCACACTTGTACACCATTCAATAAAATCACCAAATAATACAACAATCATAAAATTTTTTTTATTTATCGCTATTTCCAGACAAATTATTCACATGTATAAAAACAGTTTGGTACACTAATTACAAACTCAAAATGTGATGTTTTAAAGTCCTTGATTTTACTTATTTGCAAACAAATTTAATGAGATATGAGTAGATGGGCCCCACATATTACCCTACATTGACTGTACACTGGAGTATGATGAGCTCATAATAACCCAGTTTGTTTAGTATATGCCTTCTACCTTGCATAGATTAATACAAAAGATATAGACCCGTTTACCCTTTACAATCTAATTTATATTCAGAATAAAATTTAGTAAGTTTTAAATACACCGTTTTTCCAATATTTAAATAACCCTAATGAATTGTCCAGTACATGTATCTATTCCAATAAGTTTATATAACCCTAAATAAACCCCAAAATTCACTCACACAGCACCAAAATTTTACAAAAGTTTATCAGACAACAGAAATTTTAAATAAATTACCTGGAGAATGCTTCAGGCTTCCATACCTCCTCTGACGATCACCAGAATCCCTTGGCTTCGTGACCATGCGCTGTGGTATACAACGGATTCATAGACGATACCCCATTTGCAAGCAAAGCGCCTCGTTTCAAAGTATCATTCCATTACAGCATACAGTTCTGGTTGTTTGTGATGCTTACCCACGTATATTATGCTTCCATTTATTGATTTTGTAGCTTAGTATAGTAGTAGCCAGACCATTATTAATTTAATATACACTACTCGTATTTCGCGTTAATAAATAGAAGGCCACTACTAATAATTTAAACGTGCTAGCACTATGTTTACTGCATAATGAACATATCTAATACTCACATAACAAAAACTCTACTATAATGTTGGTCTACTGTAGTAAAGTAGTATAAAAGTGGCAAGAAGACAAACAGACAAAGAGAGCTTTAATAATTTCCGTTCCGTATTTATATTAGCTAAAAATGCTACCCCCGGACACACTTCATGTAAAAAGCTTATTTTCAAATTTAGATTCTACAAATTTTGACACAACCGTGTTGAAAATTCCTGAAATTTACTCCGTCCACGTGCCGTACGTATACGAAATCGCTCCCACCTCTCGCGTTTGTCTAGGTTTAGAAAACTGTCGGTTATTGACCAATGATGATATACTCTGTCGTCATAAAACGCCGCCTGTACTATCTTTATCTCTGTCTGATGCATGTCTGCTGTCGCGTTCAAAACCCCACTTGAGTTATAGAAAATCGATATTGCTGACAGGTCATCTCCACCCCACGTGTATTAGTACGTGCGTTTTAAATATCAACGCTTTGATCCCCGTCTCTATCTGTAGTATATAACTAATCGTGGATTTCCCTTGCTCTTTAAGAACTTTGTTAGCTTGTTGTTCAAACTAAACTGACGTTGAAAATATTTTCTATGAAGTCCTGTCTTAATATGTTCATAAATTCGACGAATGTAACCTTTTTAAAAGACGCAGGTGTTCGTTAATTATCGACCGTTTACCACAACAATTCTTAGATTTTATATTTCGTCGTATCAGATACAACTGAGTTTTGCTTGTTACTAAGAAAACTTTTGCCTTGAAATTATTGATTTTCTTACCCTAGTGGGTTTCCCTATACTTTTACGTGTTGAATTAAACTAAATTAAAATTAATTATGGGTATTCTATTTGCTTTAAAACTGTTTTTCTTTATGTACCTTTTAACCTTTCAATTATTAATTATAAAAGTACGCCACTACTTGTCCGTTCTCTCTAAATGAATTAAATAAATTTTGCGCGTAAATAATTTGTTCTTTTCTCTATACAGGGTGGTTGAAATTGTATTGTTTACCCCAAATTTAACCTATTGAATCCACAGCAATATATATATATATATATATATATATATATATATATATATAAAGATTGCTTTCGACTGGGTCTTACTGGTTTGACATCGCCAGTGTCAACACTGATTTTCAAAATTTAAAAATTTTGAACAAAAAAAAATTTCAACACTCAGCTGTGCCTCTTCTCGGATACCTAAATTTACAATCATTCTTTCTTCCCACTTGCACACCATTTAATAAAATCAAATAATATAACAATCATACAATTTTTTATTTACCGCTATTTACAAACAAATTATTCTCAGATGTAAACAGTTTGGTACACTAATTACAACTCAATAAGTGATATGTTTCAAAGTCCTTGTTTTAAATTATTATTTGCAAACACATTTAATACAATATGAGTAGATGGGCCCCAAATAATACCCTATATTTATTTCACACTGGAGTATGGTGAACTCAATAACCCAGGTTATTAATGTATGCCTTTTACCTTGCGTAAAATTACTACAAAACTAATAAACCCATGTACCCCTAACAATCCAATTTATATTCATAACAAAATTCAATAAGTTTTCAATACACCCTTTTTCAATAATTTAAATAACCCCAATAATTCTCCAGTACACGTATCTTTCGTAAATAACTATAAATAACTCCAATATTCACTCACACATCACCAAAATAATACCAAAAGTTTATCAGATAACAGAAAATTCAAATAAGTTACCTGGAGAATGCTTCAAGCCTCTATCCTTTCAGACGATGATTTCCAGAACCTCTCGGCTTCGTGATTATGCGCTCTGCTCCTCCACATATTCATAGATAAAAACCCAATAGTTTCCAAGCATTGTTTCAAAATACCATTTCATAACAGTATACAAACTCACGTATATTATGCGTCTATTGATTGATTTACTAGACTGGTATGGTAGTAATTAGACCTCTGTTAATTTGATTTTCACTACACTACTCGTATCTTTACGTTAATAACTAGAGGGTCATAACTACCAATTTATAAGTGCTAGCAGTACATTTACGGTATAATGAATATGTTTAATATTCACAAAAACTTTACTATAACGTCGGTCTATCGTTATAAGTAGTTAAAAGCAATGATATTATAAAGAGAGCCAGCTCCCAATTCTCTCATAGTATTTATATCTTTACAATGCCACCTCTAGGCCACACTTCACGCGAAAAACTTATTTTAAAATAACACTTCTGCAAATTTTGATATAACTGACTTAAAGCTTCCAGAAATTCACCTCGTGGACGCGCCGTATAATCCTAAAATCGCTTTCCCCTGTCGCATGTTCGACCGTTTGTAAAACTATCCGTTTCAACCAATGATTCTGTTCTGTGTCGTCAAGAAACTCCGCCTGTAATATTTTTATCTCTGTCTTAAGCATATTTGATGTCGCGTTCCAAACCCCACTTGGGTTGTAGAAAATCGATTTTGCTGACAGCGTCTCATCACTCCACGTGGATTAAGTACGTGACTTTTGAAACCAATGCTTTTATATCCCTCTCTATCTGTAGCATATTACTGATCGTGCATCTCACCTACTCTTTAAAAAACTTTGTTAGCTTGTTAGTCGAAGCCACTGACGGTTGAACACTATTTTCTATGAAGCCCGTTTTATTATGCTGCTAATTTCAAAGAAGGTAACCTTTTTAACATGCAGGTGTTCTTAATTATAGACCGTTTAAAACAACAATTCTTGGAGTCTATATTTTACCGTACTGACGTCTTTGTTTGTTACCAAGAAACCTTTCGCCTTGGGATTATCGATCTTCTATACCCTGGTGTGTTTTCTAATGCTATTACACGTTGAATTAAAATAAATTAAATTAATTATGCGTTTCTATTTGTTTTTAAAACTGGTTTTCTTTATGTACTTCTAACTTTTCAATCATCAATTATAAAAATACGTCAATACTTGTCCGTTTAAATTAAATAAAATAAATAAATTTTGCGCATAAATAATTTGTTCGTTTCTCTATACAGGGTGTTTGAAATTGCATTGCTTACCCCAAATTTAACACTTTGAATCCATAACAAAATATATATATATATATATATATATATATATATATATATGTCAGAACATTTAGATACCTATAGTTTTATGTGAATTTCTCGGTACTGAAAGAGATATTGTTTAGCAAACATTGATTAATATCCTGGAAAGTTATGAGTATATCCTTCCTTAATTAAAGAACGAGATTGGACATCATTTTCTGAAATAGCCACATTTGTAGTATTATTATTCCTTGAAGAATATATCTGATATTCTACAAAGTTGCCATTCGATATAAAACCGAATCGTAAATCACAAAAACGATTGCTATTCCAGACTCTTTCAATTAAAGGATACAGTTTTAATAACCTTTATATTTATCTCGAAACCTCTGCATCCATAAAAATATCTTCAGTAATATAGAATCTGAATTACCAGCACGTAAATGATCTTTTAAGGTTTAAAAGTTTAATTTTGCTGTTAGAGTAAATAAAGTAATAAAGTGCACTTATCAAAAATTAAAAATCCAGTCGACGACAAGTAGTGCTGGAATTGCATACTTGCGAAAAGTTAATAAAAATCTCATAAAGTCGTGTTATCTACCCTACAAAGTTCTGTAGTGTCTTCTGCATTTTACTAGTCTTTTTCAAAATTACGAAATTAGTTCCACAGAGACAGACCATTAAATGGAAGCGGTTTATTTAGTTTGCTTTGAAACTGTAATGAATCTCGGTTGAATAATCATACAGATGGGGAAGTTAATTTAAGTTATTAAATGGCATTCGATATCATCAAAGACAAGTTCTAGAAACGTTTAAGCAGATATTCTTGTAATTGATGCAAAAATTACATAAACTGACTTTGCTTTGAAACCATACTTCAATCAAGTACACGTGATTGAATTTGTATCGGTTGATTAGATTTTGTTAATGGTATCAGTTGGTACTTTGAACTAATAATTTCTAACTTCAGAAACTTGTGCTATACTAATTAGTATTAGAGTACGCAATTAATCCTAGACAGGAAAACTCTTCAAAAATGCACACCCTCAACGTTCGTATACATGATAATTGTGTTCAAATCCATAGATTACTTATTACTCCAACAATTTTATATTCTGTGAGCCAAAAAGGAGTATACTATTGTGATTTTTAACCAAACAGATTTTTCATTTTAAGCTGTTGCAACTTTCTTAATGTACTGAATTCTTGTTAATCTGAAGGCTAGATCAGCTTACTTGCGCATAGGTGGGTGATGGCATACAACTAAAAGCACTAAAAAACTTTTTTGACCTGAATAGTACTTCTATTCTCCAAAAAAATTTGTTAGTGAAACACTGTGTAATCTATAGATTTTGTAGAAAGTATTGTAATAAAAACCTTATTTGCAATAACTTCCTTATTTTCAAACTGATTATACGATCCTTTCAACAACTCGTAGTTGCAATGGAATTTGCTAAAAACTTTTCCAACGATTAATTTTTAGAGCTTTCACTAACAGTGCAAGTATTTCTTTATTAACCCAACTATGCTGTCTTCTTAGTTAACTTGATCTGAAAGCACTACAATTAGCTATCTATCCGATAATTAATTTATATAATCGTTAGAGTAATTTTTATAAACAGTTATTTATATTACATATGTACGACTATCAAAGCTTTAATTGGAACGTAACTTCAGAACTGACTTGCAGTATCTATGACCGCAAATTTATATACATTTCAATTGTTCTAGAGTACTCTAACACAAACCAGAATTATGCAAATAGCTTTCTCGAGTGTACCTATTGTAATCTAAATAATTCTTAAACACAAAACTCTTGTACCTCTCAATCAAAATTAATACGAGATGTGTAACGCCGCGGGGGTAGGGGGACATCAATCCTTTTGGTGTACAAACTTTTCGTTATATTCCTATGTATTATTCTTAAACTGTGCGGCGCCACACTTCTCCTCTTAAAGCTGTTCGGTTGCAGAACACCCTGTGAACCGGACTCTAGAAATCAGTTCATGTGTCGGTGGGGGCAGTCAAAACCATTTCTGCAGTTTCCTTGTTGATAAAGGTAGTCATCAACACTTTTCATAACAGAGACCGTGCCATTTGGATTGTAACCACATACCAGAATCAGGCCCCTCTAGCATATTTCGTACCACTCTACAGTGCAACCCATCGAATCCACAACCGATTCTGAGTGTGGTCAAGTTCTTGTTTCCAAATTCGATTATCTGTCCTTTGGGGTCCACCGCCTTTCGCAGATTCTAGTAAATCGAATTACTAGAAAGCTGCTGCTTAGTCATCAAGTAGTATATGCTCCGATGTCGATTTTTTAGCCGTATGGTCTTTCAAACCCCTGATTGTTGTCGGTGAAATTGATCAGACCACAAAATTTATTTTTGAACACTCGAGCAAGTTCTCGGATATATCAGGGTTAGCCACTACGCAATGTGCCAGGGAGTATTCCGATGGCATATCGAATAGATCACCTTGAACCTCTTCCGTGACCCCAAATCTCGCTGTGCCTGTACCGCTGTACAGAAACTTGAATCAATCATAGCTCGGTCAGGACTTCCGTTCATCATCACGAGCATAACTATTCGTTTGTCTCACCGTGTGCAGTTCTTTGGCACTACCAACGTCATCCCTATCCTAGGATGCTAACCGGTTAACGTGCATCTTTATTGATCTTCCATTTTGGAGCGTACGAATTCGATGTACCACGTCGTTAATCCCTTTTACAACTTCGTACGAACCTTCCCAATGCCTTTGTAATATTGGCGTCAGTCCAATCTTCCATTTGGGATTGTACAGCCAGACGCGGTCGCCCTCCGGCAAATTATACTCCCGTACTTTGATGCAATACCTGGTCTTCACCTGATCGCTTGCCATGTGGTTATTTCATTTAACATAGTTATATATTTCGTGCATATTACGCTTGACCTTTTCGGCGTAGTTCTTGCCTACAATGTCATCTACGTGGTTGCTTTCAAACTCAACATCACACGGCAGACGCATCTCGTTTTAGTGAGTCTACCCTGTGCTCTCATAAACCGAAAACCGATAGGCCAATAGAAATAGATGCAAATATTGATCCCAGTCTTCCTAATGTTGAAAGACCACCTTGGAAAGCAACTTGCTTAAGGAGCGGTTTATGCGCTCTATTATACCATCCAATTGCGGGTACAATCGTATTGTTGGGATCTATCTCATTCCCAGCAACCGGCAAACTCCTTGGAATAACGCTGACACAAAATTTTTGCCTTTATCTGTTAGCAAGCCTATAGGAGCTTCAAGACGGCTGAACAGTACCTTTACCAGTACAATAGCGACGGTTGTATGTTCTTGGTTTGGTATAGCATACTGTTTGGCTCAATTTGTAAAATAATCCATTGCCACCAAAATGTATTAATTATCGGAGTCTGTATCATGGAATGGACTGGTAATAACGGTTGCCACTCTCTCAAAAGGATTGTCCACGCTATGCTGCCTCATTGGTGCCGTACGGTTTTCTAATGGTGCACACACTACATTTGATTTTCCAATGTTCCACCCGAAGGTACTACATTTGCCAGGAAACTGGTTTTCCTTTATCTGTAAAATTTTGAATTTTGTTGAACCCTTGCTGTTACAAACAAGGTAGAGATCTTTAACGTGCGTGACAACACACACACACACGGAACCGCCATTTTACATTTTACCCGAACGAGGACGTATTTTTGTAAAAATGCTCGCCTAATATTTTTCAAGCGGACCGTGCAGGAATTCAAACCCGGGATTTTGGGCATAGTAGTCACACTCACACCAACTACGCCACGGAGTTGCTTAATGGTATCCATAGTTGACACTTTTGGTGTCACACCTTTACATCGTCCTTTGCAACCTACCAAGTAAAATTTTTCTCGAACTTTTTCTAGAGTCTTCTTGACGCCGAAGTGTGTTCCTGAGGTTACACTATGCTGATGTCCTAAAACTTCCGACACTCGGCTTTTAGGAACCACAACCTAAAGCGTACTCACGGATCCATCTACATTTTCCAAGGATGGCACCTAGATCTTGTACTCTTTTAGGAAATCCCATTCTGCCCAGAACGACTTCAAGGTACTACTCAACGGGTTAATGTTCTGTTAGGATATATGCTCTCCATTGGCTTTCTAGCCCAGAATGACACCTAGGTCTTTGTTATTGCCATGTTCCATTCGTAACTGTAGTCCGATCAACAAGATCGCATTTTACCCGCGCGTCGCGAACGACATTTTCGGGGCAGAATTTGTGCAGGTCGGTTTTAGCTCCGATTCGTCGACCTACCCTATTAACTTTCACCGCTCCTGTTCTTGAGCCGTACACATCGGTCATGCCAGTGTCTAAAATTGCGATTCTGGTGTCGTGGTCCTCTTTCTTTCAGACTGCTGGTCACACAATACCTGTCGAACTTTTTCCTCTATGCTTTCTTGACTCCGCTTCTCTCCAGATCGTCTTACGTTGCCACAAATTAAATGCGTAGTTTGCTTTACCGCCTCGAACTCTAAGAGATATGCCAATGCATCACTTGAAGTCTTTCGTCGAGCCAGCTGTACTGCTTGCCCGATTTTATCGTCGGGTATTCCATCAATAAACGCCTATACTGACACCAACTCTAGAAATCTATCGGCTACTGTTAGGTGGGTTAATCCCACCAAGCGGGCAATATCTGGTTCAAACTCTTGCAAATTTTCGTTATCCTGTTGGTTGCGGTTCTTTACTTGAGCATGGTACACTTGTTGCAGATGAGAGTCGCCGTACATCATTTCTAACCTTGATGTTAAAACTCCGTATCTTCTTTGGTCATAGTCTGCAGAATATTCAAAACCTCACTTCGTAACCCGACAATCATTGCGGTTGCCCTTTCACGATCGTTCTAGTCGCTAACTCTCGCGGCAGTCTCAATGTTTAAAATATGTCGACCAAAGTGGCTTTCCATCAAATGTGGGTGAGTTTATTTTGCACCTTGACGTCAGTTGGCATTTCCTAAAATTTTAAATTTTGGCGCGGGCTGAAATTGTAGGCTCCGCCTCCTTTACTGTTACAACATTAATACGTTCTTGTTTTTCAAACTTTTATTTCATTTTCTCGAAAAAGTTTTGGTTCTGAGTCTCTGCATTTTGTGGTATTTTCTCTGAAAAACTTTTCTGTAGTTTTACAAAATTTTTCTTCATTCCTTTTTATTACTACGAGTGACAAGCATGCAAATAGGAATCATTCGGAAATCATTAACCCCACTACTTGACACTAATGTATCGAAAGCGCTTTATGTAATAGCAACAGTTCTTTTTTTACACTGATTATACAAGCTTTTATTTACTATATACTATGTTAATACTATATTTATACTATATATTAGTAGTTAAAATAAAATTTCTTAAAGTTCTCCCAACGATTTATTTTGAGAGCTTTCGCTAACAACACACAAGTATTTCCTTTTTAATTCTAGTATGCTATCAACCTAATCTCAAGGTACTACAATCAACTATCCAAGCACTAATTAATTTGTATAATCACAGCAATAATTTATATGAACAGTTATTTATATCACATGTGTACGGTTATCAAAGCTTTAGCTAAAACGCAACTTTAGAACTGGCCTGCAATATCTATTACCGCAAATCTATATACATTTCAACTGTTCTAAACTATTATACCACGTACAAGAATTATGCAAATAACATTCTCAAATGTACCTATTGTAATCTAAATAACACTTAAACACAAAACTCTACTCTTGTACCTGTCATTCAAAATTCATTCTAAAGGTGTAACGCCGCGGAGGGTCATCAATCTTTTGTGTATAAATGCTTTGTTACATTCCTATGTATTATTTTTAGGTTAAAAGGAATGAAAACATTTTATTCTTGAACAAGTGGAAAGAGCTTTGGTCTGATTGCTGTCTTTTGACGTATAACAGATGTCATAATTAAACACTGACCAGGACCACACCGTACCTTTAAAATATCGACTCGCTCAGAAATTTGAAACAAAATACTTCAAATTTACAGACTTTAAATATGAAACAGATTTGGATTACCAATAGTAGTTTATAGTGTAAAAGCAATTCAGTTGTTCTACATTTACATGAAACGTTTGTACGTACGCATGCACGGTTGCATGCACACGCGACTAAACCCAGCCATGAACACACTAAAGCACGAACTGAAGTTCGTACGAACATTCAGGTGCATAAACTGACCTATGGCCGAATAAAATTACTGACACGTGAAAAAAACTTACAGCCTGTTTGATGTACAAAGAACAAGAATCACGCATGCATGGACGCACGCATGCGTGATTGCGCTATTGAGCACCCGAATGCCTGCGCGTTTGTAAAGAACACATGCACGCGTATCTTCACGCAATTATACACATATACTCGCACAAACGCACGAATTTACGCTCACATAGACAAGAGTAGTCACGGGCGCAGTCTCTCATGTATTCATACTTGTGTGCCTCTATGTACGGTTCAATATAAAACCGAATCGTAAATAACAAAAAGTGCTACTATTCTAGAGCTTTTCTTTAAAAATGTGTAGTTTTATTAACCTTTATATTTATCTAGAAACTTTGTAATTCTTTGGCATTACGGTAAACAGAAACCGTATATAAAAAATTAAAGTTAATCTTAAATGGACAAATTAATATTCATGCAGCGAATACAGTAGATTTTATGAATAGCTAATACTAATTAAGCTTGATATTTTAATTTTTAGTTTTTAGTAAATATAAATTCCATTATGACAGTTAGTATAATTAAAGCAATAAGAGGGATTTTTTTATACAAAATTGGTAGAATTAAATACAAAATTAAGATAAAACATTAATCAATAGAAATAAAGATTTTATAAATCATTCAACGTAATAAATATGTAAAAACAAGATTGTCGAATAACTATAGAATACAGGGCGCTATGCAATGAACACAAACCACGAAACTACAGAATTATTTATGGTAAAATACATATTAGGACGTAACTCAAGTTCATAAATTATTTTAAAACTACAAACTGCAAAAACAGATTTCAATCTTATACATTTTTATATAAAATGAGGAAAGCGTTTAAACATCGTTCATTAGAAACAATTTTATTTAGTAATACACCAAAACAATTACAGTTATAGATCACAATCTAGTAAGCTAAGATAAAAAATAAGCGTATTACAAAGTTGTTTAATAAAAAGAAAGAGCTGATGATTTGGTAAAATTCACAGATACTAGATTACGAACCAAAGATTACCATGGAATATAATATCACAAAGGATTAACCCAATTACGCAAAGAAAAATTAAGCAAGCAGTATACACCGTAGAAAGTCATGTATTTTTCACGTGACAGGATTGTAAAGTGGGAGAATGATCATAATTAGATCTGACAGCGAAGGATCAGTTAATTAAAAAGGACGAAAATGTAGCTATACAAAAGTAATAAGTTGGAAGGGGCCGTGCTGTAGGGATAGTATGAGCGCAATTTAAAACTGAACGAAACCAGTTGCCAATATGTAATGTGGCCTTTTTCACAGGAAAAAATTTGTACGATGCGCGAATTTTTGTGGAACTTTACTTGCGGCTTTGGCAAAGAATGTTTTCTTCGTGTGGCGTAATACGAGGGGTATCTGTGAAGATAGCTCAAGTACGTGGGTTGTGTTGAGTTAAGGGATGTGTACTAGTTGTATGACCTCTGTAAGTGTTGTCTAAAAAACGAAAAATTAAAAAGCTAGCGTAGTCTGGTTCTAACCTTATAATCAAACCGTGAGTAAGTATAAGCTTTTACGTTTATATATTTTATGTATATGTGAATCGTTAATGTAAACGGGTTGGTATTTACGAAACAGAAAATTCATCGATCATTAAAATGATTTTGTTGAACTATGACTTAGTGACGGAACGAATGTTGCTTAAATATAAGCATAATGTTATTATTTTAAAATATTAAGGAATATGTACGTATTAATTTTACATTAATTTGGAATGTTCAATAAAATAATGGAATGAAGAAGCTGGTATTTAACTGTTTTCTATGTTGGTTATTAAAAACATTTCCAAAAATTGGGATTTAGCGTCATGTAATTTAATAAAGGAAACGGGAAAAATTTATATTGGTAGAGTATTATTGATGGATTAAATGAAATGTGTTTTTCCTGGGATTTTTTTCAGAAGTGTCTCACAAGATTAGGTTATGGAGTTCGTTTTTTAAACGATATTTGTGTTTATATTGCAATTATTGCATGTCAATAGAGTTTAAGTTTAGGGTGAATTTTATTTAAATTTATTTAAAAACTATATAAACAGACTAGTTTGTGAAAGGATATTCAATCACCCCAGTGATGGAGTTAAATCTGAAACGCATTTTATTTTTCAATTTATTTAATTCGACCAGAAATTTAATAAGTGTTTTTAAGATACCATAGTAAAAATAAAGTATAGTGTAGTCAAATTTAAGTTACCAAAACCAAGGAAAGCCTATGCGGAATAAGTCTTCTGTACAAGAAGGAATTGCTGATACAAACGGTTTGGCGTTCCTTAAATATGACAAGAAAAAAGACCTTCCTGGGAAAGTGATTAATGTTAACGCAGAGTTTTGCATTACAGCCATTTTATTTATTATTTTTATTTCGAATTTTTCTATTTTCTTTTATAATTTTTTTATAATTTCTTTTATAGGAATCTATTCCCGCACCACTGTAGTTAGCCAAAGCACCTTTATATTGTAAAATATCTTCAGTAATATGGAATTTGAACTGCCAGCGCATATGTGATCTTAAAAAAATTTTAAATTAAATGTAAAAGGTAGTGGAATTCCAACTTCGTTATCGACAACATCTGTTCGACCTATTTTGGTCTGTTGGTATCGATTACTTGAAGTCTGCTGGAATCATTTGCACTAACTATTTGCCAAATCTGTTCCTATGTACAACCTTTAGTAACAAATTACTTCCAAGCATGCTTTCCGCTCACTGCTTTACGAGTAGTTAATCATTGTTTTCGTCTGCTATCTAAGCTCCCACCCTTTCCCCACACGAAAGATGTCTTCGAGGTGCATGTTATTGTATCGCGGTCCTCATATGAAAAAGGCGTGACTCCCTATGGCCTTATTCGTGATTAATGTTATCGTATGTATTCAGCAATCCCGCAAATTATGTCTGGTTAGATCATTTGTGATGTGATATCTGTAAATTTCATTAAGTCATCGGTTGTATCTAGGTATCTAGGCTGGGTTACCATGTTCTGTAACTTTGGGAATTGTAAAAAGATTTTTTATTTATGGGGTAATTATCATATGAAACACGAATGTTGGCAATCCCACTGTTCTTTTACTTATTAATTATTTTAAAAATCTCTTAAAGTAACATGATTACGTTAAAAAAATTAGGTCTGTATACACTGTGACAACTATTCATGCTTGCATCTTTGTATTTGGATTCGTAACGCGCAATATTAGAATGTTCCTTTTTTGTGGTTTTACAATAACTAATTGACCTGAGATACGTACAATTATACACTCTATAAAAGAATATAGTTATGGTTTAGTGGTTTAGGTTTGTTGCCTGAATTTTCTTTATAAAGCGAAAAGTTATTGAAATGTCATGCTTAATGAAGACTATTATGAAATCATAATATACAGGGTACATTCGTATTTATTCGGCTTGTTTAAAATACATATTTCCCTTTCCTATTCGGTTTCTATCTAAAGCAACGCAAAGGCGTTGCAGTATTCACGGATGTAAACTACGCAAAACTCTAAACTTTTTTTCAGAACCCAATGACCATTTTCAGCGACTGACACTTGATGAGAGGATCACTGCCTGTTTGGTCGGTGGGACCCTACAATCGTTGTTAGACGAAATAATGGGCATGTTATGTGTCTTAACTGGACACAAAAGTGCTCTATTGTTGACCATAAGAAAAACGACAAATCCCATCTGGCTTCGCTGCCAGTTTTGGATATTGTGCAAATATCTAATGACATTGGCGCTGTTCTAAATTCGCATGGATTACTCCAATTCTCGCAATAATTTTTAACGGAATGTTTTTGAACATGCAATACCAGTTAATTATTCTTCTGATATTTGTTAATACTTCAAATGCTAAAGCTTCAGAAAATTCAGTTTAGAGGTTTGCAAATTGACTAATTTCAATTTTTTTATTCGAATAGAATTACAATTCAATATTGTCTCCCTCACACAGCGCTGCAACGGTTTTTCTAATCCTAATAGCAATGCTGGAATTCATATATGAATCCGTTACAGCCATTTGAATGTTTTCGAGTGTCCCCAAGTGACATTACTTTAGCCGATTTTTCAATCTCAAGAAGAGGAAAAAGTCACAAGAACTCAGTTAGACGAATAAGCAGACTCGTTTACTGAAATTTCTGTGACAAGGCGCAATGTTGTGATGCAACACTCAGTTCTTCTTAAAGCTTGGTCTCACGCGCATGACCCTTTTCAAAGTTTTTCAAAAACCTTTCGGTAAAAGTGTTGATTGATTATTTGGTCTTTGGGTACAAACTTTTTGTGGAGGATTCCCTGGCTATCAAAAAAGTAAATCGGCATGTATTTGGTTTTCGATTTGTTTCATTTTGCTTATTTTGGGCTTTAAGTTAGAATGTGCTATTCTATGCCCTGCGCTTGATTTCTTTTTTGTACTCAATCACATAAGATTTGTCACCAGCAATGGTACCTTCTACAAAATAAGGATGATTTTCAATCGACTCCAAGAGGTCAATGTGTCATTCTCTTCTAACGTCTTTTTGGTCTTGCGAAAGGTTTTGGAACCATTTGTGAGCAGATATTTCTCACCTCCAATTCATTCGTCAAAGTCTGATAAACGGTGGTTTGAATCAAATTCAATCCTAATCCGATCATTCTGACCGTCAGCCGACTATCTGATTACGGATTCTGTCTACATTTTCAACGGTTTTTGAAGATAAAGGCATTCCGCTGCGTGGTGTATCGTTAATCAACTTTTACCAACTGAAAATGCTTTAAAGCACCAAAAACTCTAGGCTCTTGACGAAACACTGTTTTCATAGGCTTGCGGAGTTTTGAAAAAGTTTCTGTGCACTGTCCCCAAGTCTGAAGCAGAACCTCATAGCACACCGTTGTTGAAAATCAATGTCACGCATTTTACTGCGCACTAGGAAAAGTTGTTTCATGAAAAAAATCGTTACGGAAAACCAAATGGGTGGCAATTTCAAACTCGCACTAACGACGATCGACGAATTACACGTTCACCCGCGTTTTGAGAGTTGCTATAGCGAATGCTGCGTTGCCCGTCTCATTGCTTAATTTAAATACCTTGTAAACTCTTTATTGTGTACTTTCAGTCGCGTTTTCAGAGCATTATTTGAAACCTTAACATGAATTCCGATTTACCATTTTATTTCTGCTGCTGATCTACTCATTTTTAATCCCGTGTACAGCATTCCTCTTTTTTTCAGCAACAGACATTTATAATTTTTCTTTCAAAATCAATTTCAGGATGATGTAATAACACCCCATTGGTGCAATTACGAAAAATTAGTCAAAGCTTGAAGCGCTCTTCAAAAATACGAATGAAATGCTTACCCTAACCAAGGATTTTAATTATTAAATGCTGATGAATCCCTTCGTTATTTTACATCGTGAACGAACTCTGAACTATATAATTAGACACCTAATCAGGATTTGCTAAATTCGTAAAGGGCTGAATGGACCTACTTTTCGAGGGCAAATTGGAATTATCATTTTGTAAACTCATTCAGAGAGAAATTCTGTCCGAGATTATAGGATTACTCGGTCTTGTTTGAACATTACAACGCCAAGGTTTAATGATGTACAACATTTATGTGTTTCAGCTCGTCATTTCCTGTAATTGCGTTCATTTAATTTGGATGTACTATAAACCCTGAAATCTTGTACCAACGAAATCTAGCTTGGGAGTTCTGGTACCAAATATATTTTTAAGCACGAACTAATGAGGAAAAAGGGTTTTCTGAAAAATTACTTTACTGCGTAAAGGTGCCGCAGTATATTATAATAGATGAGGTTCTTTCATTAAAGTTTCTCGGTTACAAATACCCCTGCATTTGATTTTCTAATACTCAACCCGACGGTTAACCAGAAGGTTTGTTTTTTTTAGCATACTGATTATTACTGAAAGTCTTTCGGATGACTTTTGTTTTTGTATGAATGTGGGTCGCCTAGGAACAATAATGCGTTAAACCTTTTAAAAATTCTTTTGTTCGAGAGAGATAACTAGATTTGTATAATTGTGTGCTGTGATGCTAGTGTTGTAACAGTTTTTAAAAATACGATGCGTGGTCATTATACGGTTACCCTGCTAAAATTTAAAATGTCCTACGATGTGGCGCTAGTGTAACAATTTTTAAATAATTGAAGCGGGCTTAATCACCATTATTGCACGTATTTTAAAGAAAATTAAGGTTTTTGCGCGTACTAGATGGAAAGAATAAAAATTGCTTGGCCGACGGCTAACTTGGATATCACCATAAGGAGGAGTTAGAGATGGATGTAGACTAAAATTTTCTTAGTTCAACTGAAAACAATTCAAATTAATTTTGGACGACACTGGATCTAGCAAGTATTACTCAAAAAATTATTATCTTAAGGTAGATACAGAAACCCATTCATAGTTATAATTTAAAAATTTTTTATTTAAATTCTTGGATAATTACTAGAATGACTATACTGCTATTCCAAAACAAATAATTTGAATCAAATAACAGATTGTTAACAAATAAATTACATCATAGACTTTTCAGTTTTAAAATATTTGAACAAAATTTCAGTACAGAATACTTAAATTCTTATGATTGTTAGATCTGGCAGTCACTTACAAATTTAGTAAAAAATTGGAATTTTAAACAATCTAAATATTGATCTGATTTGTTACTCTTTTAAGCTTCTCGTAAGCGATAGCTTCAAGTACAACAAAATTTAACGAGACTTTTCTTTCGCAAAAATATATAGTTGTGCAAAATTAGTAAAATTAAGGGAGTTTAAATATTTAACAGATCTTATGAACTGTAACGGTGAAAATTTCCACAGCTGGTAATTTGACCATTAGTGGAAAAGGGGGTTGTTAAATAATTATAGTTAAGGATTCTGCAAAAGTAAATGACTTGCTGGTCGCTGACTGCAACACTTGTGTTGGTTAGGATCCGGTCACAACTCGTCTCCTGTCGTTCACGTGCATGAATAAAATTTAATAAACCCCCAGGTTGACTCTTGAAACTTATTGATAACTTGAAGGTGTTTTCATTGATCTGAGACTATTTGTAGACTCGAGGGTTGTTTTCATTAGCCTGAAGGTATTTTCATTAACGTGTAGGTCTTTTCTGACCTGTGGGCGTTCTTTATCTGTGGGTGTTTGCGTATCAACGACTCCCATCTAGTCTGAAAAATTTGATACGTTTCTGTAGTGAACTTGAAAAGGGAATTTGTTACGTTATATTTCATAATATAGTAATTTACGGCTTCATTGCTTTAAAAACACTTTTAATTTGAACTTTTTAAATTTACCTTTGCTATTTTTCTATAAATTCAAACCGCGTAGATAGGCAACTATATAAACGCATCTATCATTAAACACACGAGTTTGGTTGTCTATATTCTCATATGTTACCTATACAAGTCCACTTGTTGATGCTCTGATTCCTTATCTCACATGAAAACTTGATTACAAATGCTTCGAGTGTAAAAATGGTTTTCTTGCCTTTCATACAGTGTTGATTTTTTAAAATGTTCGTGGCATAAAAATGTAGCTCTGTTATGAGGTACGTAATTTAAAGTATACTAGCTTTGAGTGTTGTTAGAAGTTTGGTAGGGCGATAATAAGTATAATTTGAAAAAGATTGTCGTCCAATGTTATAAAACTTTTTTTTCTAAATTTTTAGGTTACGGTATTCCGTGCGACAAAAAAAAAATAAAATGCGTAATAAATATAGCATCCACCGAGTACTACAACAAAAAGGAATCCAAAAAATATCGTGCCAGCTAGATAATGCTAGAGTGGAGTAGTTCAATAAAAAAGAAAGGAAAAACCATCAACAGCAAATTTATATCCAAAACCTTTCATCGAAACAATATATAACAAAAAGGGGAACCAACCGCGGAGAAAACAATATTTATCCAATATATCTCGGAAGATTTACACACTGCACAAATCTTCACAAAAATGTTTTAATATACTCGTTAGTTACGTCAAACTAAGTTTTAGCCTTAATTATAATATTCACATAAAACAAAAATTATGGGTTCTTCTCAGTCACTTGTTTAATACAATTTTTTTAAATACATTATATTCCTTTTATTATATTCAAAATATTCATCCAAAGAAATATCTATGTACTTGTGTAGTATACACAAGTACTCCTTAAAAGTAACTCGTGATAAGTAAATACCAAAAAGAAATTAACGTAATAGTAGACAGCACCAATAAAGGAAAAACCTTCTGCTAGCCGAAATGTATTTCGCAGCAGCTGTAAAGAATTATGTAATAACATCACATCTAAACAATAGTGTAACTCTACATTTTGATACAGAAGATCGTATGGACAGTCAATGCTAATCTTATTTTATAATTAATTAGAACCTGAATCTGTAAGCTTTATTACACAACATATTTCTACCTAATTTTGTTTTAAAATAAAATCACTAGAATGATTGCATGGCTATAAATTAAAATCTATACAAAAATTAAATATTTTTGTCCTGTCATTTATGAATGTGACATAAATAAAGCCAGCTATGTGAACTGACTTATAGAGTACAAAAATATCAATACACAGAAGAAAAATCAAATATACATAGACTGTTGAGATAGATGCGTTCAAAAGGTGACTTTCCGGTAGCCTAGTCCTTTATGATGTCGGAAACACACATCTGTTGATAAGAGAACAAGAAAACTAATTGAATCGAACTCGTCTTGGAAAGCCCTTTGGTAACCCTGTACATCAAGGGCTTATTATATTATTTTAACAAGCAAAACTGTAACTAAAAATGGGAAACCCAGTTAACGCATTATTCAGTAGAGCAGGTTGTAGTGTTATAAACTATAACGAATGTTCATCGCCGTGTGTGAATGCGACATAAGAAATATATACAACCAAACTCGTAGAACTATGAAGAACACGTAGGACGGTTTGCCTAACTTCCAGCAATAGAATTATAAAAACGAATCATAAACCAATTAATAATTTATATTAACTAGAGAAGGTATAAAGGACTTTCGATTGATGGGTGTATTTGAAAGTTGAAAGAAATCCCTTTCCTTTGATTTATTTATGGACATAATGACGTTAATAGTATGCAAGGGGATATGCTATGACAACTTCTTAATATTGTATGCCACATTTCTTATGAAATAGTAATATTATATAGCAGAGGTTTTTTATAGTATTTTATGTGTTTTATGTATGAGTGAAGAATATTTGTTTTGAACTTGATAAGACCGCGTGAAAATAGAAATGAATAAGAGGTAAGGCAAGACTAAGAGAATTCATGTGATGAAAAAATAGAGTTCGGGGATGTTAAGTTGAAGTTGAGATATTCTGAAAAAAACATGTAATTGAAGGGAAAGGTCACTAAAAAAAAGGATTATGCGTGTGTGTTATAAGTCTAGAAGAAATAGTTGTATATCGTGCGTAGTTAGAAATAAAATTAAAAAATTACTCATCAATGCAGAAATATGGCGCTCAACGTAATCTCATCAAAATTGAGTTCAAATTTTATATTTTAATTTGGTGGTAAGTGATGTGCTATGAGTCATAAGAGGTCGTTAAGCACCACACTCTGTAAGAAAATCTACTCAAGCGAGGAAAATTAAAATTTTCTAATATTTAACTTTTACTCTGTATAAACATATAAATGTATTCCTATGCAAAATAACACGCTCTAAGTACATATAGTGTTGTGAGATACCCTTTTTTAAAGGGAATCTCATGACACTATGTGTTTGTGTTGTGAGATACCTCTTTTTAAAGGGTATCACACAACACTATATATACTATATACATCGTTAAAGTATTAAATATTTAAAGTGTTGTAACTGATTCTATTTTTGGAACGTTCTCCTGTCAATTTCAAATAATTTTGTTACATTCGTTCTTACTCTCCGTTTTAACCGCCATCAGTACATGTCGTGCCCTTAAGACACACTTCAGTTTTAATTATTGACCCACATATATCATGTAAATCTTTTAACTATTTTTACTAAATTTTACAATTTCAATGTAATCAAAGTAAGTAGTCAGCGTCTTAGTCTGTATTTTTGCTAAATCAATTTTTTCTGCTTCCTGTTAGCTTTTGATAATGGTATTAATTCATACCGATACGTTAAGTTGTTTGAGTAAATTTTAAATATTAATTTCCGTCTTATTATTTGGACTATATCCCAAGAACACAACCATGTATATTATACTATACTATATATACTATATACTATATATGTACTATATATACTATATATATACTATATTATATGTATACTTAGAGCATCCCAACTTTAAAATCCGCGTGTAACTAATTATTTTAGAACAGTACCTTGTAAAACAAGCTTTACTGCATTTATAAAGACCTTAAAAGGTTCTATCTGCTTTAAGAACACTAAATAACTTCATATCAAGCTATCTTCTTTAAGCTATATCATTTAAAACAAAATTCAGACGGAGGAAATACAAACATTTGTACTTTTCTAATAAGCACGTTCCATAATGCATATATACTTTTTAAATGGCACTTAATAAAAGTAATTCATCGCTTGAAAGACAAATAGTTCAAGTTGGCAAAAACATAAAGATCCGTACTTTGTTAACAGGTAAATTAATTCATCCTCTTTATAGATATCGGTCAATAAACGTTATTTTTCAAATTTAGTAGCGCAATTGCGAGTTTTTAATGCAAAATAGTTTTCCTTCAAAGACGTTTTATTCGGGATGATTCTGGAATAAATTATACTTACGTTATTCAATACAAAAATATAGTGATATTCTATAGCAGAGGTTTTTTATAGTATTTTATGTTTTATGTATGAGGAAAAAATATTTGTTTTGAACTTGATAAGATCGTGTGTATATAGAAATGAATAAGAGGTAAGGGAAGACTAAAAGAATTCAGGTGATGAAAGAATAGAGTTGGGGATGTTAAGTAAAAGTTGGGATAGTGTGAAAGAAACATGTGATTTAAGAGAAAGGTCACGTAAAAGGGATTATGCGTGTGTGCTATAAGTCTGAAAGAAATAGTTGTATATAGTGCGTAATTAGAAATAAAATTAAAAAATTACTCATGATTGCAGAAATATGGCGCTCAACGTAATCTCAGCAACATTGATTTTAAATTTTATATTTTAATTTGGTGGTAAATGATGTGATAATCAATCAGGAAAGGTCGTTGAGCATTAAATTCTGTGAGAAAAAAACGACCCAAGCTGGGAAAATTAAAATTTTCTAATATTTAATTTTTACCCTGTATAAACATATAAATGTATTCCCATGCAAAAACACACGCTCTAAGTACATATAATGTTGTGAGATACCCTTTAAAAACGAATCCCAACTTTAAAATCCGTGTGTAAATAATTATTATAGAGAAATACCTTGAAAAAGGTTTTATTGCATTTATAAAGACCGTAAAACGTTGTGACTGCATTAAGAACACTAAATAACCTCATATCAAGATATCTTCTTTAAGATATATCATTTAAAACAAGTTCCAGACGGAGGAAATACAAACATTCGTACTTTTCTAAAATGCAAGTTCCATAATGAACTTCTTAAATAACACTTAATAAAAGCAATACGCCATTTGAAGTTCAATAGTTCAAGTCGGCGAAACATAAAAATCCTTACTTTGTTAATAGGTAGAAAAATATTCATCCTCGTTAGAAATATTGGTCAATAAACGTTATTTATTCAAATTTAATAACACAATCGCGAGTTTTTAATCTAAAATAGTTCTCTTTCAAAGAAATTACCTTCGGGATGATTCTGTAATAAATTATATTTACATTATTCAATACAAAAATACTGTTTTTTTTTAGATTGTTCTAAAAGCTATGAATCGTAAGCAAACAACAGCTAATTAATTATTAAATATGTTGGATTGGCGCAAAAAGATGACGTCAAAAAAGACTATAAAACCAGATAAGATAACAAGTTTAATAGCTCTAATTGTTCGTAGGAAGTAGGAAGGAAAAATTTACCATCGCAATAAAGTGTAAAATGACGGATCATTAATGACATAAGAATGAAAAATTGTGGTCAATTGTTGTATAATGCGAATGTGTCACACTTCTAGAGCTTTGAAGAACGATGGCGTATTAAGATTATTTTATTATATAAACACGAAAATAATTAGAGCCGATTCATTCATTCTTTTGGCATTCAAAGTTTAGCTTTGAAGTTTTAAACTTAAGTACTGATTGGAGTGCAAAGAAAAGTAATTTATTATTCCAAAATAATAAATTATTTTGGTGCAAAGACACTGGCTAATTTTAATAAATTATAAATAAATGTATTTTGTAAACTGATACTTCTACGTAGGAAGATTGATTAAAAATGGAAATTTGCAATGGAACCAGGAATTTATCAATGCAGTTCGTTATAATGAAGACAATTTTTTAATAGCGATTAAGATAAGAATACCAGCAAGAAATTGATGATCCAAAGCGCAAGTGAAACTGTATTTAGAAACCTAAAAAGACATTGTTGTATTATTAGGCTGATTAAGCTAGAATAAGTTTTTATTTTGAATACGAAAATTAATAGTAAATAGATGGTTTGGTTTTAGCAATTTTGAGGTCAGAGCTCGAAGCGTTTTAACCCTTACAAAGATTTCTGCTCAACATCGTTGATCGACTTAGAAAGTTAAAATAAAACTAAAATCCCTAAATCTCAGCATTAAGAAAGTATTGTGTATCTATTTCTTACAATTAGTTACTTACGAAGTTGAGCTCTACGTCAGTGAAGCGTTTGAATTGACGATCATTTAAAGTTATAATTGTCCCAAAGTATTCCTTTGCATACCGTAAATCATTAAAAGTTTTTAGTTCGTAACAGCACATTCATTATCGTCCTTAAAAACATCTATATTACTCTATGAACTATAATTTCAAGCTTTTCACAGCTCTTACGATTACATGCAAGATCAAGAAAGTTTATACAATTTTAGAGAGATTACAATTTTTTCCTTGCCGTTCGTATAAAGAATTTGAATTAACGTATGGGAGTTTCAACACCAAGAAATAGTAATTCACAGAAGACACAATTATCCTCAAGTGTTGATTAAGTAGCGAGAAACTTTAGTACCAACGGGATAAGCACGTTTTGCAAATTGTCTCTAACAACGTTAGAATGTAAATAAACTTCCCTCCACTATGCGGTTTTAAAGTCATCAAACTTGAATTTGTGACATGCATTATGAGTGTGCCATCGAAAAGTCATTTGGGAAAATCGCATAGCGTCTAACATTCGACTAAATTTACTGAAGTTCCAGAATACATAATTAGTGGGATTAGTCGACAGACATTGAATGCACTAAATTAGATCAGGATTGTGAGCTAGTTTACTTTCAGAAAATGGTGACTTGTTCAGCGTAGCATGCAATTGCAATATACAGTAAACGACGTCTATTAATTAGTGATAGACTAGAGAATTATCTTTGTAACTGAATAGGAAGACGGTCTGAGGATTGTATGTACAATATTGTAGTCAAAGATTTTAAGTTGGTTACAATTGCTTGCTAAGACGTCATTAAAACTTACTGTAATGAGCTTTTTACTGTTCTTTATTAGGTTTAATACAAGCCTGTTTACTCGCAAATGCGGAGAAACCTAATGTACGTGTACTGAAATGCTGCTACAAATAGCACTTGTAGTAATCATTAACAATGTTTGATGCACTTCGTTCTTAACACGCGATTAAACTGTAGTTATTACTAAGTTTGACTATATAATTTATCCACAAAAGCACTTAATTTATGTATACATTAAACGTATTTATTTCAACGCTTTATTCCATAATTTATATCATTGTAATCACGAATTCATACTTCCACTGAGACTGAAAGCTCTGCCAGGTCGCGAGATCTTTATAATAGTTTGTAAAGCTTCTACATATTACTAGAGATTTCGAGGCTGTTCTCAATTGTTCTTTTTTGTATGCTAATTCTCGTTCAGCCACTTTGGTGATCTGTGGGAGGCCGCTATTAAGTCTGGAAAATCTCTTTTCCTATGATGTAACACTTTAGTTTTAGGCAAATACATAATGCACCTCATGCTATGTGGGTTGCCTAAATTTAGGCGAGAAAGTCGTTGCTAACGTTTTTGAGATCTCGCGTAGTCGTAGTTGGATAATTAGGCGCATCGAAAGAGAACTTAAGAGATCATTTTTGTTGTTGGCATGTAGTCACTAGACACGTTTTCTTGAAACAGTGGTGTGTGAGTTTTTCAGCCATCGTGATTAGAAAGAAGCTCCACTCATGGCAATTGCATTTAGCTTGGCGTTGGGGCCATAGCACCGAGCTATGTTAGAACGCAGTTCTAATTAAGATTGAGCATTTATAGAACGGTTCGTTATTTAAAATATGGCGTTTTAATTGTTATTAAAGAATGTTTTAATTTTTAGCAAGCAGCTTTAGATTATAGAATTTATGGATTAGAAAAATAAAACAATCCTATTTCAAAAACAATCATTATAACTCAAGATGTAATTCTTAGTTTCTGTAAAGAAGTTTTTGTAAATCGTAGAGAAGATGGCGGACTCAAAATGCTCTGTTTAGACAGGTGTTCTGTATTTTATTGTTATTATTTAATGCTGTCAAGCTTTGGTGAGTACAATTCCTTTTTTTACGATCCAAAAAAATCAACACGTAAGTGATGAACGTTTTGTTTGAGAAACCGAGTTAGCTAAACTGAAAAGTAATTAGTTAACAAATATAAAATTTAAGATTTTGATTTACAGGTCCGAACGGTATCTTAATAAAACAAATCATATTTTTATTTGGTATAGTTAAAATGATTTAACATTTTTTATGTAGCTGTATTCTTATGTTAAATATTCGTTAAGAACACTTCAAAACAGCATATGTAAGGATAAGAATTTAGTTTTCCATGTTTAAAGCAGATGACACGTGTGTTACTGAGTAAGTTTTATATAGAGATAATTCATGATATAGAGAAAATTCAGTAAAACCTTAGAAAGACTAAAGTATAAACTAAAGACAATTTTTGTGAGCTACATCAAAGATCTCTGATTACAGCATATAACTAATGTAATAAGATATCGAGTAATTGGTTTTGACAGGCGTAGCCTGTTAATAATTGTGATTTTTGCCTACCTAATATTTTCATCAGCATTCACTTTCATGCCATCGTATTTACACTGTAATTTTTTTTTTGTATATAGATGAAGAGAAACAAACACAGAATCATTTTATCTCTAACAGCTCAATAAAAAAATAAGTAATCTTTCCATTTTGATTGAGATAAAAATAATCTATCCATTTTGATTCAGATAATGAAAAGTAAAGGTAAATTCGGGTAGATATCATTCCCTTAATGTTTATCTGCGTCTATCCTTAGAATAAATTTTTGTGTTAGCTTTATTGACGCAGTGGCGCCCAAGTTCATTTAGATTTCAGGTTTAGTTTCAAAAATACCCGGACCATCTCATGCCTCTACAGGAATAGACCCCAACTTTAGACCGAGAGCATCCAACTTTCCTTTCGCAACACCGTTTGAACCTACTACATCCTCAATAAAGGCTATCCTCAGAAAATCTATATCTAGCGAAAGAAAAGCACATCACAATGAGTAGTGGTAAAACAGGTTTTGAGTTATGAAAAATTGTATATTGTTTTGTTCGAATTAAGGCTAAGCTTAGCTCCCGCCCGTTAACCCCTAGCAATCCTAGCGACGCAGCATACCTTACGTTGTGATATTTCCTGATAGCGTCGTCGTCGATTTCGTTACTAGATCTTCCACTTCAAAGGCCCCAGTTAGTCGTCTTACTCGCTGGCAGCTCCTTCAGCGCTCCATCTGTTTTTTTTGACACGGTGGTCGCGAATGTTCTTGCATATTCTGCACAAGCGGTCTAAGTGGAATTTTCCTGGCCCCCTATTTTCGCAGGTACTGTAGTACTAAGTAAATCTAAGAATTTCCCTCCTTTAAAATGCCTTTTGTTTGTATTGTGACGGTACTTCCTAGAACCGATGGGGTTGTTCGCGTGACTACTGTGAGAACAGCTACGGGCGAGTTTAAACATCCGGTATTTAGGCTATGCCCGCTGCCAATTGAATTTGGTTGCGGAATGATCCGTTACTACCCTGTGTATTTATATTATAAGCATATATTTGCGTTGGTACTAACGACTTATGTTAATTTTTATTCTAACTTTATATTGAGTTTTTCCGCGTTTATTGTTTGCTTTGCCTCTTAGGTGTAAAGTGATAAGATAAGCATGTGATACCTGCAAAGTTGGACATTTTGAACCGTTGTTGTTGGTGGTGTATAGTTTCCACGCGGGCTGGTCATGTCCAATTTTGTACTTCAGGTATTGTTAGAATATCCCGCTTATTCGAGATATACGTATTAGTTTTTTAAATGCAACCTCAAACCACCATCAACCCATTTTTTGTTTAATAGTTTTATCTCTTTCGATTCTAGACTCTTCGGCTCCTTGCTACAATACTTTAGAAGATTCTTGGAACACGTGCATTTTAGAAACTGACTGGGTTTGTCCTTCAAGAACATGGCTCTTAACGTGTCGTATTAAATTATGTAAACTAACTACCTTTGTTTTTGTTTTTGATATAAAAAGGTTTATTTAGGCCAAATAATGTGTAGTTGAATTATCATAGATTACACACGGGATGTAAAAACAGAGCAACTTCATTCTAGACTCTCTAGGCGTTCGCCTAAGGTTACGTATTGAAATGGGCTTGACAAACAGCAAAACATGAAAAAATGGCAACCTTTCTTTTAAGTCTACTCGTTTATTTGGTCGCGGCTGCGTAAGTGCGTGGATTCTTGTTGCGCCCTTATAATAACAAAAAATAACTAAAATTACTTGCTCGGAAAATCATTAGCCACTGCAGTACTTACTAACTGCCAAAATTACTATACGAAATTCCTTAAACTGTTCGTTATTTAGTAAAATATGCACTATGTTAGTTACAAATAGAGAAAAACGTCTAGTACTGAAATGCTGCTACATATGTCACTGATGATGATTAATGCAATGTTTACTAACACTAAGTTTCCTCTTAACACGTCGATTAACCGTTTTTGTCACTAAGTTCGACTATGAAATTTATCTATACAGGGGCTTAATTTATATACACATTAAACTTATTTGTTTTAACTATTTACTCAATAATTTATATCATAATACGCGTAAATTCATACTTATACTGAAATTAAAGGTATGTCGTGTAGCACGTCTACGTAAATTTTACTACAATTGCTCCGGTGACTTTTTCACATTATATGTTCTATATTAATTCATCAAATGTACTTTTGTAACTGTCAATCAACCTATTGTTGGCTTAATGGTTTTATCCCTTTCGACACTAGGCTTGTCGACGCCTTCGTTACATTATATATTTTTGTCTTTAAAAGACTTCTTATTTGGAAAGTACCTATTTAAATAGGACGCCAGTTAAATATCCCCGAAAATCAATATATGTATAATTAAATAGATTCATTAAACTTAAGTTAGATGCAACAATATATAACTGAAGGACATAATACAAAAGGTTAATGGAAGTTCATAAACCAGACATGAAAACGGATATGAATACATTGTATTCCAGACGTAACTACAGGTGCAGGTCACAATAGACTGTAAGAAACTTACTGTTAGAACTAAAATTGTTACTTTGTATTATATAAATGAATAAATAAAATATCAGACATGAGTTCTGCAGTTCCCACAAGCAATGTGAGGGACAGGAACGGCATAAATAGCCTCAGGAGCCCAAGATGGCTAGTCAGTCTCGAGTTTCACAACTTTAACATTGTTGGTTGTTCAAGCTACTCAAGTTTGTTTATTTAATTTAACTAGTGAAAGTAATTTTGATTGTTAAAAGCGTTAATGAATATAACGCAACCATTTGTTAATTTCCACTTGTAATTTCTGTTTAATAAAAATTTGTTAGAAGAATTTTTGGGAGAAGACTTTTTAAAAACCACTTAAGAGACTCGAAATCTAACTGGCGCAGTCGGTAGGATCCTAGAAGGGCACTAGCGAATCCAAAATCGAGGAAACTGGTGGTTTTGAATCTTTATTCTTTATCTGGAAGAACAAACAAAAAATTGGACAAGGTACAAAATCGACCAAGCCCAAGAAAATGAAACTGATAGAAAAAATTTTTGTAAGTTCATTTATCCTAACCATTTTCAATTATTGATATTAGCTAGAAAGCAACAAAGGAATTATAAACGCATTTTTTGTACAATTTACTATTACATTTTATTGCAATTATAAACAAAAGAAATCTATTCAGCAAACTCCTTTTTAACAAAGGAATTTATATTACGCATTTATGCACCAGTATTACAATTTATTACGATTTAAATAAACAAAACAATTTTAGCAAAGTCTGCGCCTAGAGTATAATTAGAACAAGTTTATGTACAGTTTACTACAGTAATTATTACAGAAACGATTAATATAAAACTTGACTCGTCACATTCTATAATTAAACACTTCAGTGCAACAATTAACGGAAGTGTATAATTATAGAAGCATTTTTTTGTACTTTATTATTGAAACGATTTAATCAGCAAAAAGTCTGAAACAAAAGCGTGTAATTACAACGCAGTTCTTATACAATTTATTGCAGGAAACCATCACTGAAATAAAATTATTCAGAAAACCTGAAACTCAATTAATAGCACTTATTAATTTTAAAAAAGGTTATAATTATACGTTTAACGCAACTGATGAGACAATTGCTCAGCAGAATGTAATTATAGCACTTTGTAATAATACATAAAGTATACGCAAAAGATAAGTGATTCTTTAAATAACCAAATACCAAGCATTACTACAATCTAAACACGATACAAACTCAACTGAAAAATAATTATAGAATTAAAAACAATGAACATGGAAAATATGCGGTTGTCCCTTGACTCAATTCCGGTATACGACGGAAATCAAACAATATTAGGTATCTTTATCACCGCGCGCGAGACATTTTTAAAATCCCTTTACAAAGAAGGCGACATTGACTGTAACGCCTAATTCTCAGCAAGTTAACCGGACGAGCATTAATACTAATTGCAAGCCGCGATGACCTTAAACTATGGGAGAACTTCAAACGCCTACTTATAGCGTATTTCGGCGATCAGACAAATATTAAATGTCTTATTCAAGGTTTAATAAACCTTCGGATGGAACCCAACCAATCACCCTACCAATTTGGTATGAGATGCCAAGATGTGAGGAGCTTAATCTTAACGAAACTAAAAATCGAAGAACCCGACCAAAATATTCGTTTATTAAAAACGAAAATGTACGACGAAATGGCTTTAGACACTTACATCAATGCACTACCTAAACGGCTATCGGACAAAATAAGATTTCAACACCCCAAAATTTAGAGGAAGCAATGAATACGATAGTAAAGGAGGAAAACGTTTTGTATTACCGAAACAGGATATATAACCCTAATGCAAACAAAAGTTACTCACCTATAAAAACAATACAAGCCGCGAGACAATTACCAACACAATAAAACTTACATCCCTAACTCACTAACGAATCAGTCTCGAACGAACAATTCGAACTTTAATAACACAAATTTCCACAATCAATTTAGACAATTTTCAAGACCTAAATTTAACTCAAACTTTACAAAACCCGTGTTTGCACCAAGGTTTAATCAAAACGTAAACCAACCAAGGCAAACATTTGGCGCAAATTTCAACAGAAACACACCTATGACAAATAACAATAACAACTCCAATAGTTATACAAATCAACTTCTATGGACACTTCATCTGGTAACACTAGACAGAACACAAAAATATCGCTAATCAAATCAAACTATAATTAAAAACGAAACTTCACTTCCGAAGAACTGTTTCACCAAGAAGTAGAAGATTTTGACAACCCCGGACGCGAATAATGATGCAATTTCGGGCAAAGACGAGGAGACAAATTACGAATGCCACAACCCCTATGAAAACTATGGGGATGACGAAAAAGAAAATGCGTGCTCAAATTTTTGGCTAGATCAATTCAAATACGACCAAAAGTAATTAATTTAAATAACATCAATCAACGCATTTTACTTTTCGTAGAAATACTTCACGCAGAACTTCAAAAACAATCTATATATATATATATATATATATATATATATATTGCTGTGATATTCTCCTTTGAATGCGGGAACTGGGTCCTTTCAACAAAAAAATTCTAGTCCCACAGATTGGGCGTCATAAACGGCTGTGATCCTCTTTTCGCCTCGGCTGCTCACCTAATGTTATAAACCTCCTCATTCATAAAAAACAACACATTCCTACCAAAACATCAACGTTAACTCTATTTACATCAATATTCAGAATACATTAAAATTTCAAAATTAAAACTCAGCATAAATTTCAGTTTTAAAAAGAATTTCAAGATTAATTTTATTATCATTTTAATGTGCATCCAAAATTAAAGTCCTTGTTGGATGCCTACTAATTAATATAACAATATAAGCAGACCGAGTCTGAGTATAAAGGAGCATCTACCACCCTTTACGTTAATTAACCAGGTTCGTCTAATTGAGCTCAAAGACATACCCAAATTTTCATCATATTACCGAACATCAAAACTAAATACCCTTTCTACTTCAACAAGCAAATTTCATCTTAAAATTAAAATTTTATGGTTAGTACAATTTCACTAATGTCCATTTAAAGTAAATCAATTATAAAGTTATTCAACACACACAAAATGTCAAACAAAATAGTATAATTTACCTGAAGGTTACTGTCCTCGTAGCTTCAAAGTACATCGTCCCTTTAGTTAATCACACCATTCCAACAGGATTATATTTACGGCTTCTAATTCTCAACGCTTTTAAAATTTACTCCATCACCATTTATTTAAAGTTGTTTCTGGGCTTTTCCGGAATTCATCTGTGTATATCTGACCCTTGTTTCGTGGATCCAGACACGTATTTGAACCATTTAATTATTAACACCCCTAAAAAATAGCAAATAACTTCATACTTCTTTCACCAATATACGCCAAAACTGCCTACTTTTGTGTATACATTTGTCGTTGTAAATTTTGCTAATTGGTACAGTGAAACTAAATTTTATTACCTTGTATCTAAGTGCACTGAAGTACATTCATGTTAGCACGTAAATAACCAACTATTTTGAATCACTAAAATATACGAGCAAAATTTTAAATTATTTTCTCAAACTAAAATGCACTGTTTAACATCTTCAATCAAGTCGCGGATGTAAGAGCTTTTAACGCATCGAATAGTCAAAAGTCTAAGAGGGCTTGTTTATATTCATCTCGGTATATATAGCAAAAAGCCGGCACGTCGCTTTTGTCCTCAAAACGGGTAATTCTAAAGAATTCCTCATTCTATGTTCCCAGTCTGTCGCTCGCGCGTCGATTTTTACGAATTTTCACTCGTCCCATTTAAATCTCAGAAATTTCAACACACGGCACGCAAGCATGTCCGAGAAATAACTAATTGACTTTTATACCGAAATTGTTGTTTCTACCTCTGATATTTGCATCCTATTTTCAACCAATTGTGACCCTCGTGACGTTGCTTAAATCCCGCCTTTACTATATGTGTCTTTGCTTGACGCATTTTCTTTCTTTTCTAACCTGTTCGTATTGGTGCAAATTGATATTCTTTATTATCGATTATATTTTAGTCCATGTGGACTGTTATCTGGGTTTAATAACCCCGTATCGCACATTCTCGTGAATATTAAGCCCCGGTTTCTCCAAGATTCTTTGAAACTATTAATTATCTACAAAATTTACGCCGTATGTGATATTTAAACTACGCAGGTGTTCAAAATAATATTAATTCTCAGAGCTTTATTTTCTGGTATTATAATCTTGGGTTTTACAAGTTTCTATAGATATTATCTGTTACTAACGGTTCAATTAACTTCAATTAAAATTAATACTCTTTAATTTTTAGTGAATCCTAATTAAATATTCAATTATTATTTGTACATTTCGTTTAATACTCGTTGCCCAAACTTGAATCAATTAATATAAATCTTGCACGTAATTTCCATTTGATTCTTTACTTTGGAATAATTAAATTACACGTTGAGCATTTTAAAACTGCTTATTTTTATATAAAGCGTCTTGTAAATAATTTTAATCTCTTATTTTTAATAAAACGAATGAATTTTTATTCTCCACGGGTTTTTAATAAAGCATATTATCTAATAAACTTCCTTATACACGGTGATTAAAATTATTTGATGTAATCCATTAATTTTCTACCCTGGTCTAAATATGAGTATTTTATATATATATATATATATATATATATATATATATATATATTAAATAGAATCATAAAAACTTAAGTTAAGTGCCACAATGTATAATTGAAGGACATATTACAAAAGGTTAATGGAAGTTCATGAACCAAGACATGAGAACAGATATGAATACATTGTATTCTAGATACCTTGACACTGCAGGTGCAGATCACAATAGACTGTAAGAAAATTATTGCTAGAATTAAGATTGTTACTTTGTATTGTATAAATGAATAAAAAAGATAGCAGACATGAGCTCTTGAGTTCCCACAAGCAATGTGATGGGCAGGGACAGCAAAAATACCCTCAGAAGCCCAAGATGGCCAGTCAGTTTCGAGCTTCACAACTTTAACATTGTTGGTTGTTCAATCTACTCAAGTTTGTTTATTTAATTTAACTAGTGAAAGTAATTTTGATTGTTAAAAGCGTTAATGAATATAACGCAACCATTTGTTACTTTCCACTTGTAATTTCTGTAGGGAGGAAAATTACATATGGAATCAGATTCGCAATTTTGAACTAAACCCTTCAAAAAAAAAACTATTCGTCAGGTCGTACTATACAAAACTTTTATTGTATTAGCGTAGAACAATAAAACATTAAAGTAATAAAAGTTCCCATACTTTTAAGGCTACTAATACAATACGGCACTTTTTCAGAATATCATTAAAAATGCATAGAAGTGAATCCTTGTTGTAATCCCTCTGTGCGATGCAGAATATTACAGGATGAAATATTGAGAAACTAAATAATTTAAGTTAGACAGTCTTCAAGTAAGCTTTAAGTTTAAGCGTGGAAAGTTGCACAAGTTTACCTCTAGTTGGAAAATCTTAACCAAATAAACTAAGCTCTACTACTACTTTTGAAAAGCAATACCATAAACTTTAAATTGTATAGGAATTAAAGTTTGGCGCTGCAGCATTTGATACTTTCTGGTTGTATTGGAGAAAGCATTTTCTGTTGCAAGAGAAACGCCAATTATTCGAGTCGTGTCGCACAAGTATTGACTAGTTATTAATGCATAAAAGCAGCAACTACTCAGCAATGGCTGTAACGTTACCGCGTTATATTAAAAGAAACATAGAAGTTAAACATGTATTTATTAAATATAGGGTTGATAATTTATAATACACCGTGCATAATATTTGTTGATCAACAGCTTATAATATCACTAGATGGCCAAATACGTGTGAAGTTTTCATTATTTGTTTTTATATTATTACGCCATATTTAAGGAAAGCTTCTTATACTTTCCGATAGAGAAGATTTATTTATAGATTACATTGAAACAAAGAAATGTAGTTACTGCTTAAATTGTAACTGGACTGGATAGAATTAATTTTGATAATATGTAATCTGACATCAGGTGAGATTTATGAAGATAAGATAATATGGTGGTATATGCACACTATACGGAAATGTTGCTTTTTAGAATGTAACAAATTGCCGAAAGCTAAAACCATGAGAAATAACCGATAATAGAATAGATAAACGCTTATAGTCGGTACGAACAAAGGCAAACTTGCATTGGTGACCATTACACCTGGTTCCTGTCGGAAATGTAGAGTTGGGATGAGTACGACATTGCAGAACAGGTGACAAAAAGCAATTTATTACACGTCCAGCCAGTGAATAAAGAATTAGGCAACAGCTAAACTGTATATTGTTATAGATTTTCAACTTGAAGGATGGTGATAAAATATAAAAGGGTTGCTAATTGAATATTACAACATACAGTAAAATAAATAAACGCAGAAGTAAATAAACAATGCAAAAGAATGGAATTCGTCAACAGGGTGTAACGCTAACGCATTGATTAAGCAAACATTCGTAAATAGAAATAATTTGTATAATTTTAGTTAGCTCAATATCCTTTTAGCAAAAAATGCACCCTTACAAGTTTATAATAGCTGGGGTAGGTTACATTTAGTAACATTATTATTTCAGTAGAAAATTAAATTAAGATAAATAATTAAACCGAAAAGTACCTGGTGCATTCTTTTTATAAACCGGAATAACGCCTGGGATTTTACATGCGCCGTATTCAATTAGAGAAATTGTTACCAATCCCACCCTTTCTAGGCATTTACACCCGTAACAAAAATTTTGGCGAGCAACTTCGAGTTTTTGTTTCTTTACTGAGGAAGTTTCCTATCATTTTTAAAGTAACCTTCCAAATACAAGTCTTTTCTTTTATAATCGTTTGACTGCTTTTGTTATTATCGTCCGAAGGGCAATTTATAAACATAATCAACAATTTTCGACTACTCTAAAACGTACTAGAACTATGCAAATAACATCTGGAAGGTTCCTATTGTAAACTTAATAAAAGTTTTTAATACAACCCCTTGTAAAATGTCAATCAAGTCCGTCTGAAGATGTCACGTCACAGGGTAGCCATTAATTATTTTTGGCGCACCATGGTGCTGAATGCATTGTTATAGTAAACTATGTAACGCCTCGTTACAGTATTTAATGATAGTAATATTTCTTTGCCGATAAACTACCATGAAATTTATTTTAAAAGCCACAATATTAAAATAACACGCACTTTTTTGTCAGTAATTTTTACCGCGTAGCTCTTTACTATAACTGCAAAATTAGCTGCTAATTAGCAGACGTTAGTTCAAATTGATTTGCACACAAAATGAAGCTAAATTTCCTAAACCAAACTAGTTTGGAACTCTCGTATAATTCAGTGCACTTAATGCTTATCGACTAATTCACGTAATCATATATTCCGAAACTCTAATAGATTTACTTGAGTGTTTAGAAGCCTTGCAGTTTTCCCAAATGGCTTCTCATAACGCATGTCACAAATTGAAGTTTGATGGTATTAAATCCGTAGAGTAGAGAAACTTATCCAGATTCTGACGCTTCGAAAGAGAAAATTTCCCAGACAGGCACGTTGGTCTCATTAGAACAAACAAGTTAATTGTATATTCAAGTATTGACAGAACTGCAAACCGTTGCAACGAAAGCAGTCACGCGTTAAAACGCAATTCGCTATAAATAGTTGCAACATGAAAAATGAAAAAATTCTGTTTATTTACCTCTTTTACAACATACTGTAAGTACACTCAGTTCAGAGACGCCTTTAAAGCGATACACAGTATTTCTAAAGAAACCACTAAAGACCGTTATAAAATAAAAACTTTTAATGGTTTATGCTAAGCAAGGGAAAGCTTTGTGAAAATTATTACCTCAAACATTTTTCGGGAGAAAGCTCCACCCAATAGAACTGAAGTTCGTTGGTAAATGACATCAAAATTTCAAGTGTGAGTTTCAAACTTCTGCGGTTTCTTTTAATTTTCTTCAGAGCTTCTACTACATAAAGGAAAACGCAAAACAGCTACTTTATGTAAAGGTAATTGTTCAACAGGTTCAATCACAACGTTCAAATTGTAAAAGCTTCTATAGAGGAATCGGCATCTCCTTGGCATTGTTATCAATATCTTTACGCAATTCAAAAATGCTTTCTTTTGAAATTTAAAATTTATATAAGTACCGTTCTTATGCAAGTTTGAAACTTACACATGCAATTAGTATGTTTTAGACCCTGCAATGTTTGTCAGTGAAATAATTAAAACAAAAGAAACTTTGTACCGTTTTGGCGTTATGTTAAACAGAAACCGGATGAAGAAAGGAAAAATTAATTTAAAATGGACGATTTAATATCGATGTACTCTGTATATTTTAATATCATGAATAATAGTGTTTATTAAGCGTGATATTTCAATAAAAAAGATTTAGGTTATAACGTTTGGAAACCACAAAAGCCCCATTTTATACATATTTGAAAGTAATTCAGGTAAGTAACTTATTTAAAAACCACTAAAACCAAAAACAGATTTTAGTATTAAGTGATTATCACATAAAATTAAGAATACTTTTTCCGTTGTTCACTAAAAAATAATTCCATTTAAAAAAATATCGGAATAGTTACAGCTATATTTTACAATGTATTCAAAACCAGGTCAAAATCAGGTTACCACAATATTATTATATACAAAGAAAGAAGCGATGGATTAGTGAAATCAACGGAGATTAAATCATCAACCAAACAGTACACTGTATTCATTCATATTATATTAATACGTAAACTGATATAAGCCATAGAAGAGTATGCATCTTTCACGCGTTAGGGATGTTACTAGCATGCCTCTTAGAAGCACAAAAAGTAGGGGAACAACAAAGCTAGGCAACCGCTGGAAACAACTAATTATCTACTCATAAACCAATGATAAAAAACACGCGAAAGGTTATTTAAAGAACTGGAAGTCGAAGAATCCCGTTGTCTTGGAAGTAGCAACTTGATGTTCAACGAAGTGAATTCACGGATATGTCGACAAGATCCAATATTTAAAAATTGGACCGGTCAGTTCGTACTACTTTGGTGAGAACTTGAATAATCCTTTCTATTGCAAACTCCAACTGGTAAAATTGATGACGTCAATCAAATTAACACGCATTTAAATGGTTAGTTTAAACACTTATAAATTGTTCTTTTGTTCTGGGCGCGAAACCTGTATAGCTGGACATTAGAAATGCAAAACGTCCACCTGTATTGTAGGATGTACTGTTTGCGTTATTAGATTTAAGGAGCCTAAAAATTAGGAGTCGTAGCAAAATAAACGATGTAATTTGTTGATTATAAGAACATAAACAAAGGGCGTGACAGGAATATTATTATGCGATAGTTGTTGAAACTTATTTGGAAAACTTGTGTACATGTTTTCAGGAACATTATTATGTGAATAGTGTTAAAAGTTATTTAGATTACGTTAAAGTTTGTATATATACCTGCTTACAAGAATAATACTGCGGTGTTGTATTACAAATAGATTTAGGTGACGCACAGTAATTGTATTTGTCTTGGTTGAATATATAAATATCGTAAGCAAAGAGATAATTTTTTAAGTGTAGTTTTTTTTTCATTTGTTTCTATAGGGACCCACACCGATACACCGTAGTTAGCAGATGCATCCATATTTTGCTATAAGATTTCCGTCCCCTTCAGGTAATTCCAAATTTAACAATTTATAGCTTCAAATACCCATAACATAAATTTTTGGTACCACATTCAATGCTAAAAATACGTTACGGGTAAAATGAGCGCAGAGGGAATATATTTTGAGTAGCCATGAATGAGCGGGATTTTCGTAATAATTTTAGGGTGCGTCGTCTAACTTCAGTGGTTTGGGAGTGAATTCTTATGGAAGCATTATAAAAAAATAAAGAAATTTGAAATAAAGATAGTAGAGAAATAAAAATAATAAATGGCTGAAATACAAAAAACTACGTTACTGTATTACTTTAAGAAGCTTTTTTACTTGTTATAATTGCAAAGCGCCATCATAGCAACTCTTTTGATATTATTCCCTATACCAAAGGCGGTTTTTCCGCATAGGTCTCTCTTGCTTCGGTTTCTTAAATTTTATTAACTTATATTTACCTTTCTCGAAAATACCTTAAAAACACCTATTGATTCTGTTATAATTAATAAAATTTGTCATAATAGAATACCTTTTACAAATAAGATTTCCGTACTGGGGTAGCTGGATATCCTATACAAATGTTTTTACCTAGTTTTAGATAAATTCAAACGGAATTCAACCTAAACTGTATACTTTGGTGGTGAAATCGTGTCATTTTTTTAAAGAAAACTTTAGATTTATAAAATAACAGTGAATTCATTAATATTTTTTATCATAAATATAAATGGTTTTTTTAAGGTTTTAATCAAATAAATTAAATTAAAGAATACATAGCTTCAATACATAGTTGCAATATCATATAACTAACTCCAAACACAATTTAATACAAATTAAAACGCCTCGCACCTGAGTAGCAAAATTCACGAGTATCAGACTGCAGATGTGATTTAATCACTTCAATACATTGCAAGGTACTCATTTTATATTGGTGTTGAAGATAAGGAGATGCTAATGTTAACTTAAGTAAATCACATGATAGTACAAGTATTTTCAACGGGTTTCATTCAATAAATTCAATAGGAAGACTGGACTATGACAAAAACCCCCGATAATACAAAAGGTAGAATAAGAATTAAATGACATTGATTACATTTGACAAAAGAAATTAACTATCAAGCAGTTAATATGAAAACGTAAAAATGTAGACGTACGCACGAATAGAAAAGGAGAAGAGGTTGTAAGTTAAAGGGTGAAAACAAACTTAGTTATAAGATTCCCGCAGGGAAACGCGAGGCGTGTGACTAAATTTATTCCAACTTACGCTTGCTCTGGACAAGTATTTCTAATTCACGAATTCGTAAAATTATCGTCGTCGCGACTAACTAAAAGGGGTTAGGGCCTGTAGAGTTCCACCTCCATTAAATGGCAATTTGGTGGTGTGTTAAGTTAAGAAAGCGGTGTTAGGTGGATTATCAAAGTAAGTGTCGCAAAAAAGACTGATGTTGTTGAAACTTTTGGAATTTAAGACAGCGAGTAATATTATGAGCTCTATGTTTAAAATTAAAGCAGATGCATTTGTGGATTGAAAATGTTTATTGTTTAAATTTATGTAATAAGAAATGAATCAAGTAAAAATAATTATTTGTCTGGACCAACTAATAACCGAATTGTGTATATTGATTTTATAATGAAAGCTGCAGGTGTAAAATTAGTATTAGTTAGAGTGTGGAACTTTACTATTTGGAATGTGAAACAAAGGGATATAATGAAATAGCTTGTATTTAATTGTTTTCTATGTTAGTTATGAACAACATTTTCAGAAATTGGGATTCATAAATATTGTTACTGGTGTTGGAAGCATTAAGTTTTAAATTTGAAATTGCACAAAGGTGACGGGAAACACGTATCAAAATCAAGATATGTGCGAGCAGTAAATGGCAGATAAAGGAATCAAATTGATAATGATTAAAACTTTACGTAGATACGATTTTAAGCTACGTTATTACTAGCACTTACCCAGTTAGCTTTTTAATTCTTTGAGTTTAAAAGGTGCCAACTATGTCTAGTCTAGTAAGATCTCCTGTGGACGACGAGTAACCAAGGGAACCTTTAATTGCGGGTTTCTCTTAGTGAAATGATTTTTTAGCAATGGGTCACCTATACGTTTAAACAAATATTAACTCGCCTTGCTTAAATGTATCCTAAAATAACATTATTTGAACATATTTGTGAACAAATGGGCATAAAATAACTTTTAAATATACTTACATTAATAATCGGGGGTTAGTAACCTAGAGATACTCCTATAACTAAATACATACAATAAACAAAAATGGTAAAATTCATTGTTAGTTCATTCTTAATGCAATTAAATTTGCAATGTCCAGACCTTATATTCTCAATAACGTAGCACTACACATTTGGCATTACTTTATAAATGCCATCAAACATAAACAACGTTTAAACTACACCGCTAATTCTCCAAAAAGTTAACCTCCGTTTTACCTTCAAGTCACCATGAAATTCATTAAAGCTAAGAAATTATTTCATCCTTTGCGACATCGAATTCCAAACTAATTTGCTGGGAAGCAAGTTGTTGCAAACTAGTTCAGTGTTTGTGGATGTCGGAAATGCGTTGTCAACCACGTGGACCCTCATTTATTATTCAATAATCAACGGAGTGTTTACGACAAACCACACTCGTTTTAATCCCTCATCTGTTTGTGCTGACGACTTGTAAATAACTAAATTATTTAGTTTTGGCGACTGTCTAGCGATGTCGCTATCCCCACTTTCGCTGTATGAAAGGGGTATGCCATTAATATACCTAACACGTGTAAGATCCATGTCTGTGAATGGTTTTTATTTGTTTAATTTTGTTTTATGTAAAACATTGTAATTATGTTGTATAAAAAAGATTTCATCAGCCGTAACCTAATATGAGCGAATTTCACTGTGTTAGTGTCTGGGGCTTTACATTGTATTGAATTATGTCTATAACTCTCTTTTGTATTTGTAATTCTATCTATTAAAACTGTCATATTGCATAGGATTTATTTAACTAAAATTCGAATCACATATTTGGAAAGTCTATATTAATAAATTTACTGTTCTTTGCTTAATTTAAAAGTTTTCTAAAAAAATGGCATGCTTCCACTATAAAAGATTTATTCAAATTTTTGTTGTTTAAAATAATTTACAATCCCCAGGTAAGTTACAATGCGCATCTGACAGCAAAAAAACGATTATATTCGTGGTTCTAAGACCGTGATTTGATATAAAAATACCGATTTTACGGCAATGTTTTGTTTTTGAACACTATTGTACACGAAATTAAAATTATACAAAGTGAACAAGTTCTTAGTTTTATAATACTTTTTCGCCCTTTCACAACTGATTTTTACTTCTCTTTACGCCCAAACGTTACAATATCGTGTAATTTTATATTCTAAACAGAAAAAGTTGAAGTTATAATAGCTCTGCCTTTAAGGACGTTTTTATATAGTATGGGAGTATTTGTTTTACTCTTAAACTCTATGACAAAAAGATTCAGTGACTTCTTACATTGGAAAATAAGTTCCAATAATTTTTGAAAACCTATACTTTTTTACTTGGCCGTCAGAAAATAGCTATAGAAGTGCAACTTCAAAAACAATCTTAATTAGGAAGTCTAAGCTACACTCTTCAGGATAATCCGTTATTGCAACCATTAAACGAATTTAATTTTTGAAAAATATCGCCTAATGTTTTCTCACTCCTGTGATCACTCCATTGGGAACTGCTAAATTGGAATATGTTAACACAGGATACAAAATTGTTTGACAAACAGCAATAAAAAATTTGCATTAGAATTAAAGATAGAAAATTAAGGAGTCCTAAGCGTACAAATCGTTCCTGCAGTAAACCTTAAGAAAACATTTTTCAAAGAATATTTTCTAGAATTTTTAAATATTTATGTTCTATATAACCATTTGTCTTTGTAAGAGTTGTTGCAGCACCTTGCCTATATGATGCCATCACATTATGGTATGTGTATTTTAGAGTTAAGCTTAAGGTCCTCTACATGCAGCTTTAAACTTCCTTATTTTTGCACCTTAAAGTAGGTCAAGATTTAAGTAGCTAATTTGAGAATCCAATAGAAGATTCACAATTTTACAATTCTTTGAACCCGTTTTAAAGTATACAGAATACTTCAATTTCGAGATGGATATAGATAATATTAATTGAATATTCCTTCGAAAGACGTTCCTATGGGGACCAATTGCAATTATTTAGCACACGGACACATAAGGGTTGTACGACACAGCATAACGTTTATCTACCTACTGTAACAAAAACACGATTGGGGTTCTACGCACAAATCGTTTACTACCACTCAACACCTGCCAAGTTAAACTGCAACAAAGAACCCTAAATCAGCTGCAAGTTTTAAAGGTGATTCAGCAATTCTTGTTAGACACTTGTGTTGCCACTGGAATTTGTTTTTAAAATTAGATTGATCCATGAATGAGATCAAAGACAACCACATTGAAAAGTTTGGTATTCGATTTAAAATTGGTCACAAATTGAAAGAGCTCGTTCGTTTGAAGATAAAGTACAAAAAGCGGTTAGAAAACTTCTTAGTCATCTAGGATTATTATGACTTAACTACAGTTTACTAGTGCAGACCTACTAAAAATCCACAGGAAGCTTATTTAAATGTTCTATAGTTGGGACCACAAAAAAAGGCAGTCAACGATTTCAGATTCTAGACTTGACACAAATACGAGGTCCCGCTTTTGTAAGGAGTAAAATAAAGACAAGAAATTAATGAAACATATTCTTATAACACACGCGCGCGCGCGCGCACACACACACAGTGACAGCACCGTCACATTAGCCTCCCCCTACGATCATTTAGATATATTAGCAGTAGATCCCTTACGCCTAGCCTACCTAGCACCCAAGTCCTAAAGCTAACACCATTCAATTAACGCCGCTATCGCTATTAATTACCATCTACTAATTACTTCAAAACTTTTGCACTGGATAGCCTGCACCTAGCACTAGCTAGCACCCAAATCCTGAAGCTGGCACCACTCAATAGCGTCGATGTGACCATTGATTACGGTAGGAGGGTTAGTGTGACGCTGACCCCTCGAAACCAGTCATTTCAAAATTTTAGCACTAGATAGCCTACACCAAGCACTAGCTAGCACCCAAACCCTGCAGCTAGCACCAATCAAACAGCCACGCTAATACCATTGATAACTGGGGGGCAGATTGTAGTGTGACGCTAGCACTTATTACTATCACAAACATTATCATACCTTTAGCTCTAGATAGCCCACAGTTAGCACTAGCTGGCATCCAATAAATGTAAGTAAAACCTACTAACAAATACAAAAGAGAACTATTATACGAGTAAGCCAAAAAACTTTTTTCATTAAATAACTTTGTAACAATTTTATTTTAGCAGTAAAAGAACCTATTCATTAAACGTACAATGAATATTGAAATACCTTTATTAACTAAAATAAAGATTCGAGTAACAATCAAATTTTTATAGTATTACTATATCTAGGATTAGTAGTCTATTTGTTTCGGAGTTCGGTGCAATTCCACAGCCACTGGCGCGCGCGTGAGAGGTTCGAGAACCCCACTTATGATCCTCCCACCATGCAAGAACGCAGCGAGCGCACTCGTCGATAGTTAAAGGCAGCGTGAAGATGCATTCAAAAGAATGGCGAGTGACCTCCGGGTCGCCTTATTTTGGTGAAACACTTCCTGAGTAACGGTTAGTACTTAATCCACATTTTGCATATTCGTTATCATATTAGCTAATTTAAAATTTATTTAGCGCAACAATACGTCAGAAATTGCAACGATAAATTAGAAACCGCACGACCACTTTGAAGTTACAATTTAGAAACCTTAACTTATGGACTACACAATGAAAGATTATATTTGTAAATAAAATTAGACAACGGAGGAGTACGCTATGAAGTAATGCTGCCGTGAACCAATGTGAGAAATCCGCTTCGCTCCTACATCTGTATTAAAGCATGGAAAACAAGCATATTTAGCTGCAGGCCCCGCACTGCGAAGTTGTTTCCATTGCAACCAAGGACGACAGCCGGTATTGGGTTCGTAATAGAATTAAGAATTTCCTCAGTACTTCCTTCTGAAAGTACATTATTTCATTTTGTTTGTTGGATATACAAAATTGTTATTCACTTTACCTGTGATTAGACTGGTTTTCCCCAGTATCGGGTTTGATTTCACTTAGTTCCGTAAATATGTGACTACACGTGGCTACAACGTAAATTAACAGCTGCTATTACGTCACCTGTTTGTTTGAACAATGCCGTCAACAATTGCACAATGGCTTACAGATGTTTAGCATTACAGTACTGCCACTTTTGATAAAATTAGAGAATATCTTGGTGATTCTTTTGACTTCAAACTAATATTAATTTTGTTAAATTAATGAGAAAATTTCGTATATTCATTTGTAAGTGACCTACACAGATCTGGTTGGGTTATAAAAACCTTAATATTGTTAGTTACACTGAACTGTAATATATTTGAGTAAGGATCAGTTGATAAACCTTACAACAATTTTGCAAGAATATCAAATATTTATTTTATTTAATTATAATGAAATTTTATTTACTGAAACAAAGAAAATTCTTTCTAGTAAATTAATAATCTACATTTAAAGTTTTTATTCTGATCTGGTTTGATCAGACCTGATAAACAAAAGACAGCAAGAGTTAAATTTTATGATTCCAGTATGTAGAAATATTCTCTATGCATTTTAGGTATACTTGAGGGACGCAAATAGTGTTCCCATTTTTTTAGGTGACTTAACTATTATTTTTCTTACAGGAGCAGTGTCTTATTCTGTTAAGACAAGTTTGTATGTCAGCGAAGGCGATCTTTTTTCTTTGGGTCTCCAAGTCCGCCCTTAGAAATTTGCTATGCCATTAATATAAATCAATCTGGACTTGGTGGCGCCTGTTTGTTTTAGTTTGAGTGTGACCCCCACAGATTTCGACTTACCCCCCCATTGCTCATAGCTCTACCCAAGGAATAGACCCCTAGTTACGTCGGAAGACTTTGTTTTGCAGACACCTGACTTGGAGCATGGTGATAATAAAGTAGTGTCGGCCAGGAAAATTCGTTTCACTAGCGCCCATGCGTGAGGCTAGCGGAGCCAACAATTAGAGAGAGAAAAAAAATCGTTACACTGGCGCCGGCAACGTTTGGGACTTCGAAATTTGTTTGTTCATAATTTGATTTACCTCGAAATTTGTTTGTTCATAATTTGATTTACTTCGAAATTTGTTTGTTCATAATTTGATTTACCTCGAAATTTGTTTGTTCAAAATTAATTCTATTTCGAGATTCGTTCGTTTAAAAATTATTTTTACTCTGAAACTTGTTTGTTCAAAAATAATTTTACTTTGAAATTGTCTGTTCAAAATTTATTTTTGCTTCCAAAAATTGTTTGTTCGGGATTGATTTAGCTTCGAATTTGTTTGTTCAAAATTTATTTTGCTTCGAAATTTGTTTGTTCAAAAATTGTTTTACTTCGAAATTAGTTTGTTCGAAAAGTAATTTGCTTCGAAATTTGTTAGCTCAAAATTTATTTTGCTTTGAAGTCCATTTGTCCAAAAATTATTTTGCTCCAAAATTTGTTTGCTTAAAGTTTATTTGACATTTAGATTTGTTTGTTCGCTTTTGATAAAAGATTGGTTGTAACGTTAAACCACAGTCAATCAATTAATTAACTTAGTTAAATTTATTTTAACTTTCATTCTGTTTTGACCCTTAAATTTTTTTGATATTGTTTTGGCAAAAATAATTTTACCAAAAACATTTTTTGATTTTTACCTTTAGCAGTACGAATTTGTTTTGATCACTTTTGTAAGGTTCAGATCATTTAGATCTTTCAGTTTGATTCCATTAAGCTTTTGTAATCATGTCGGATATTCCGAATTGTTTGTCTGCTTAAAGAAGAACGGGAGTAGTGAGTGAGAAACCAGTTTTGAGGAAAATTTTAGGAAGACTGTCAGCTAAAGAAGCTGATAAGCCTGTTGTTTGATTTGTTTGAGTCAATAAAGAACATCTTTGTCGAAATTTGATGATAAGGCTAGAGATTCTATTTTGAAGGTACATTGGAGTGAGCTGTCGTTGTGTCGTTTGAGAATTGCTCTTTGTGCATAAGCACGTTTTTGATTTTGTTAGCAGATTTTGTTTAGATCGGCATTGCAACGCAATTTAGTCTAGGCGGAACTTGTCGTCGTGGTTGGTCGCTCAGCAGTATGTCAGTCCAGACGAGACTCAGGAAGAGTTGGTCGCTCGGCTTTACATAAGTCTAGACGAGACTCGAGGTGAGTTAGGCGCTCTAGAATTTTTGCATCTTTTTTGATTTGATGTAAACTTTTGGTATTGTTAGTCTAGGTGAGACTCGTAGAGGGTTTGTCACTCTAGCATATTTAGGCGTTGTGAAGCATTATAGTTGTTTCGACAGTTCAATTGGTAGTAGGGTGTGAGTGTACCTGAACACTGATTTTTTGTTAGCTATTGTCATGATTAGTTTTTCTATTGATGACTCATAAGCAGGTAAATGACTTTTAGTTGTTGGTGATTGGTTCTCGAAATATTCGATTTTGCAACCTTTACGTAGTGCCACGGCACATTTGATCGAGAAATTTTGGAGGAAAAAGTATTTCTTGTCTACGGAGTACCACAGTTTGTTATTTGTGATAATGGTCCACAATTAATCGGACGTATTTTTAAAGCTTTGTGTGCAAGGTACGAAATTCAAAAGATTTGGTATAATGCTGTTTATGCTCCTCAATGCAATTTTGTGGAAAGAATCAATAAGACAGTTGGTACAGCAATCCGTTCATACGTAGAAGAACATGATACGTGGGATATGGAGATATCAAAGATCCAATACGCGATCAACTCAGCAAAACATGAGTCCACCAACTATTCGCCAAATTTTTAGTTTTTGGTCGTCAGGTACCTTTAAGTGGAAAAGCTTATAATGATAATTTTATACCGGTGAAGATGTTGATGTCGTCTCCAGTAGTAGACCTTCTTATGTTTTGGATCGTCAACCTTTGTTTGATATTTTTGGAAATGTCCGTGAAAATTTGCATGTAGCTTACCAACGTTCGAGTAAACGCTACAATCTTAGGAGAAGAGACATTTCATTCCGAGTCGGAGAAAGTGTTTGGAGAGCTAATAAGGTCCTCTCGAGTGCTAGTGATAAATTTTCCGCTAAGTTAGCCCCTAAGTTCGTTATGAGTAAAGTTCGGAAAAAACATTCCAATTTAGTATATGAGTTAGAGAACGAAGATGGGACAAGAGCAGGGAAATGGCACGTAAAGGACTTGAAACCAGTTGAAGCGTCGTATCCAAAGGAAAATGATGATCCTGACGATTAATTCCGGTCCGATCATCTCTTTGATATTAAGTAATGACGTAGTGGTTTGTTTTGTTTTGTTCCGATTTTTGATTTAGTGTCGTTTCACTAATTTTGAGTATTTTATTTGAGAAGTGAAATAAGTGGTTAGAGATTTTGTAAATTTTGTAGGTTTGAGGTGTGCCTTGGTGTGCACGCTGGACATTTTGCTCGCGCTTTGCTCAGAGATGTGTTTGAAGGATGTCTTTGACAGATATCCTTACAATGTAGAAGTAGGTGGGCTATTTAATTGTTGGTCCTGATTTCTACATATCGAGGTAGAGAGAATATTAGATTATTCTTTCCCTTGTTCCTTTTGACCGTTCGAAGTTCTTCGATTTGATAAGGTCAAAGTTGGCTTGGTGAGTCTCACCATTTGCTCCATCACTAATGAGATCAGTTGTTTGTTAGAACTTAGTGATAGGATATTCAGTAGGGTGTAGGATAGTACAGCCCTGACTGGCTCAGTTTTGTATTTGAATTTGATAAGTAACCTTATGGTTAGGTTACCTTTGTTTTGATCATCTCTTTGCGATGAAGCGATGATATTTTGTATTTGAATTTGATAAGTAACCTTATGGTTAGGTTACCTTTGTTTTGATCATCTCTTTGCGATGAAGCGATGATATTTTGTATTTGGATTAGATAAGTAACCTTATGGTTAGGTTACCTTTGTTTTGATCATCTCTTTACGATGAAGCGATGATATTTTGTATTTGCATTTGATAAGTAACCTTATGGTTAGGTTACCTTTGTTTTGATCATCTCTTTACGATGAAGCGATGATATTTTGTATTTGCATTTGATAAGTAACCTTATGGTTAGGTTACCTTTGTTTTGATCATCTCTTTACGATGAAGCGATGATATTTTGTATTTGCATTTGATAAGTAACCTTATGGTTAGGTCACTTTTGTATTGATTATCACTTTGTGATGATGGTGTTTAAATATAGACCTATTAGTAGGGTCTTACTTTTGATTATCACCTTGTAGTGATGATGTTTTGAATAGTTATGCTGTCTTGATGAGGAAGCATTCCTTTTTTGTAGATAGAGCTAAATGAGCTCCTGGAAGTGAAGTTTTTTTTGAAATTAGAAGTAAATCGTAAGTGTTTGGTTATAAGTAAGAAATATTAGCCTTGTTAGAAGTATGAATCTCAATTCAGGAAATATTGTAAATTTGAATTTTTTGTCCCGTGGAGTGTTTGACTTTCTAATTTGACCCTCCCAATTTTGATTATTACCGATTGTGACTCCCCGATTTTGTCTCCCGATGGACGTCAGGTACGCGTAGTTACCAACACACTCATTTGTAAATATTTGTCCCCCCCATTTGAATAAATTTATAAAATTGCATAGTTAGTTAGGAAGGTAGGAAAGGCTAGTATTGTTATAAAAATTTTTTGTATTTGTTATATTTGAAGTTTTTCTAAAAAAAATTTTTTTTTTTAGGAAAGGGTAGTGTAACAATTTTATTTTAGCAGTAAAAGAACCTATTCATTAAACGTACAATGAATATTGAAATACCTTTATTAACTAAAATAAAGATTCGAGTAACAATCAAATTTTTATAGTATTACTATATCTAGGATTAGTAGTCTATTTGTTTCGGAGTTCGGTGCAATTCCACAGCCACTGGCGCGCGCGTGAGAGGTTCGAGAACCCCACTTATGATCCTCCCACCATGCAAGAACGCAGCGAGCGCACTCGTCGATAGTTAAAGGCAGCGTGAAGATGCATTCAAAAGAATGGCGAGTGACCTCCGGGTCGCCTTATTTTGGTGAAACACTTCTTGAGTAACGGTTAGTACTTAATCCACATTTTGCATATTCGTTATCATATTAGCTAATTTAAAAATTTATTTAGCGCAACAATACGTCAGAAATTGCAACGATAAATTAGAAACCGCACGACCACTTTGAAGTTACAATTTAGAAACCTTAACTTATGGACTACACAATGAAAGATTATATTTGTAAATAAAATTAGACAACGGAGGAGTACGCTATGAAGTAATGCTGCCGTGAACCAATGTAAGAAATCCGCTTCGCTCCTAACATCTGTATTAAAGCATGGAAAACAAGCATATTTAGCTGCAGGCCCCGCACTGCGAAGTTGTTTCCATTGCAACCAAGGACGACAGCCGGTATTGGGTTCGTAATAGAATTAAGAATTTCCTCAGTACTTCCTTCTGAAAGTACATTATTTCATTTTGTTTGTTGGATATACAAAATTGTTATTCACTTTACCTGTGATTAGACTGGTTTTCCCCAGTATCGGGTTTGATTTCACTTAGTTCCGTAAATATGTGACTACACGTGGCTACAACGTAAATTAACAGCTGCTATTACGTCACCTGTTTGTTTGAACAATGCCGTCAACAATTGCACAATGGCTTACAGATGTTTAGCATTACAGTACTGCCACTTTTGATAAAATTAGAGAATATCTTGGTGATTCTTTTGACTTCAAACTAATATTAATTTTGTTAAATTAATGAGAAAATTTCGTATATTCATTTGTAAGTGACCTACACAGATCTGGTTGGGTTATAAAAACCTTAATATTGTTAGTTACACTGAACTGTAATATATTTGAGTAAGGATCAGTTGATAAACCTTACAACAATTTTGCAAGAATATCAAATATTTATTTTATTTAATTATAATGAAATTTTATTTACTGAAACAAAGAAAATTCTTTCTAGTAAATTAATAATCTACATTTAAAGTTTTTATTCTGATCTGGTTTGATCAGACCTGATAAACAAAAGACAGCAAGAGTTAAATTTTATGATTCCAGTATGTAGGAAATATTCTCTATGCATTTTAGGTATACTTGAGGGACGCAAATAGTGTTCCCATTTTTTAGGTGACTTAACTATTATTTTTCTTACAGGAGCAGTGTCTTATTCTGTTAAGACAAGTTTGTATGTCAGCGAAGGCGATCTTTTTTTCTTTGGGTCTCCAAGTCCGCCCTTAGAAATTTGCTATGCCATTAATATAAATCAATCTGGACTTGGTGGCGCCTGTTTGTTTTAGTTTGAGTGTGACCCCCACAGATTTCGACTTACCCCCATTGCTCATAGCTCTACCCAAGGAATAGACCCCTAGTTACGTCGGAAGACTTTGTTTTGCAGACACCTGTCTTGGAGCATGGTGATAATAAAGTAGTGTCGGCCAGGAAAATTCGTTTCACTAGCGCCCATGCGTGAGGCTAGCGGAGCCAACAATTAGAGAGAGAAAAAAAATCGTTACAACTTTTCAGTTTGAATAATGTTGTAATTATTAGGATTTACTATATCTCCATTAATTAATTTCACATGATATTGTGATAGTAACTGATTTGATGGGGGCCGTCAACTTCTCCCTTCCTTAGTGTATTTGTTCCAAAACGTAGCAGAAGCAAACGCCAAATTTGAAGACGTAGCACCGACGCCCTTGTGGGAATATGGCTTATTTTATATAGTGGGAGGATTCGATCCCCTCCCCCCGCTTTGACTTTCTCCACAACCTTCACTAGGTAGCCCGCAACATATCACCAGCTATCACTCCACTAAAAAAAGTTAGCACCTCAAAAACAGGATGGCGGCGTAAAATATAAAGATATGACCTCAAGTGGGCCTGCTCCGCATATGATAGGCCATATTTCTAAATAGGTTTTAGTGCAAGCTTTCCCACTTCAGTGCTAGCTGGTGCTAACTATATGCAAGAAGGTAACCGAGTTTTGATATTTTTGAGAAATTTGGCTGAGGTCATATTCCTAAAATATTCGGCGCTATCTTGATTTGGAGGTGCTAGCCATTTTAGTGGAATGGCAGCTGGTGGTATGTGTGTGCTACCTAGTGCTAGGTTGTGAAGCAAGTCAGAGCAAGAGGGGGACTGTCGAATCCTCCCACTGTATAGAATAAGCCATATCTTCACAGTGGCGTTGGTGCTACCTCTCCAAATTTGGCGTTAGCTGGTGCTACGTTTTGGACCAAGTATACGCTAGAGAGGAGGGAAAGTTGACAAATTCCCATAGAATCAGTTACTATCACAATATCACGTAAAATTATTTAATGGAATTATAGTAAATCCTAACCATAACAACATTGTTCAAACTGAAGCAAGGAGGTGACCGAGATTCAATATTATTGAACAACTCGAAGGGGCTGAGATCATATCCCTAAAATATTCGGCGCCATCTTATATTTAAGGTGGAAGCTTTCTTTAGTGGAGTGATAGTTGGCGGTATGTTTGAGCTACCTGGTGCTAGGTTGTGGAGCAAGTCAGAACGGGAGAGGGGGTCATCAAATCCTCCCACTATATAAAATAAGCCATATCTCCACAAAAGCGTTGGTGCTACCTCTCCAAATTTGGCGTTAGCTGGTGCTACAATTGGGTGAAATACGCTAGGGAAGGGAGAAAGTTGACGGACCACCATCGAATCAGTTATTATCACAATATCATACGAAATTAATCATTCATTTAGATTCTCATTTACTATTAAGTGATATGTTTGTTGTATGTCTTAAGTATACGGTTACGTGTTGTGTGCTGCTTACATATATATATATATATATATATATATATATATATTCTTATTCTTATATATATTCTTATTTCTGTTTGACAGACTAATGTTCTGTCTTTGTTTGTACTAATCAACTAATTTTTATTTCAGAGAGACGACGCATCTGCAAGCACAAATGTAGCTGAAGTGACGATAATTTCTAATTCAGTCAACGAAGGTCCTGTCGAAGTTCATGAACCTGTATCTTTAATGCCTCTTGCCGTTTTTGTCAAAATCTTACCTGTTCCTGCTTTCTTAAATGATTCAACTCAAGAAATTTCTGTTGTGCCTGCAATCACAACTGTAGCTGAAGTGACAATAACTCCTAATACGGGTAGAGAAGGTCCAGTTGAAGTTCGTGAACCCGTAGCTGTGATGCCTGTTGCTGCTGTCGTCAAAGTTTTACCTGATCCTCTTTCTTTATCTACTATGGTCAAGGAATCCGTTCCTATTATGGTTGAAGTTTTGTCTGTTCAGTCTGTTGTCTAACATTGATGAAGTCTTACTTAATGCTACTCCTTTATCGGACGCTGATGAGATGTTACCAGTTCTTACTCATTTTTCTCACGTTGACAAAATTCTTTCTCATGGTTCTTCGTTATCTAATGCTGATGCTAACAGAATGCTACTGGCTTCTGTTCTTTTAGCTAAGGTTGGTGAACTCCTAGCCGATGTCCTGTTATCTAATGTTGACGAAGGTCAACCTGATTCTTTCTCCTTCTCTAATGTGGATAAAGTTCCTCCTAGTGCTGTTTGTTTTTGTAAGGTGGATGAAATTCTACCTGATTCTATTCCTGTATATACTGTTGCTGTATTGTTATCGATTGTTGTTTCTCATACTAAGGTTGATAATTCTACAACTGATGCTGTTTTCTGTGCTAACTGTGATACTGCTAGTCCTTTATCTAACGTCGATGAAATTGTATCTGTGTCTGTCCCTTTATCTAACGTAGCTGAAGTGTGCTTGTGTTTCTTTTCGTAAGATTGTGTTCTCGTGCAGCCAAAACTTTTTCTCTTTCTACCGTTGGCTTTCTTGCAACCCATTCTAAAAACAAACCCCTTTCTTTTATGACGCGCTTTGAGTTTTCTAAACTACCCTCGCCACCACTTTCGCAACCTCGTGCTACAACTACTACACTTCCTGCTGTTTCTGTTTTGCTAGAAACTGCCCAATAGCGACAGATAATATTCTATACTGATTCAGAACCTGAAGATGTATGTCAACGAAATTCTAATGTTCTTGACCTCGTTTCGTTTTTTTGGTGGATGCCCAAACGTCTTAAGCTCAATACCTAATCCTCCTGTACTAATTTCTTATGCTGATTTAGCTTTACTCTGGGAATTTGCTTTCGGTCACATGTCCCGTAATTCTGTCCCCCTTTTTTCTTTCTTCTCTGAACATCTTATTCCCATTTTTCTTTGACTGGTCTTCGCTGCTGTCGATCCCTGTACTGATCGTTTCTCGTCCATCCGCTACTGTGGTATGCTTTGTAGGCTTTTCTACTTTTCTTTGGAAACTGCGACTTTGTCAACTTTTTGGCCCTTGTAGCAATTCTTCTCTTGATTTTTCGTTTGAAGCGAATCCTGCTATCATAGTTTGTAGAACACCGTTTCCTTTACCAGCGCTCTATTGTCGTTCCTTTGCATACTTGAGACTTGACCTTTTTGTCCTGTTGTGGCTGCTACTGCAAGTTTTCTTTCTCGTTTTTCTTTTTTTTTAGTTTCTCCGCGGGAAACTAACCCTTTTCTTGAGATTGATAACTCTACTGTTTCTTTTAAGAAACCTCCGTTCTTTGACGACTCCGCAGTGTTGATGCCGTCCATCTTAGTCCTCGTTGATTGCTAATTACCCGTCCTCCCTTTTTTCTTTTTTTTTTCTATAGCTCTAGCTCTTGGTTCACTGATATGAGGGTCTTGTGTCATTTTCTTTGGCAGTCCTAGAGTTACTACTATTGGTCCTTCAAGAAGGATTTTTGTTTTGTGCCTTTTTAGCTTTCTTTTCTATTTGGAATCTTTTGTGGTCGGTCTTGTTAGTTTGGGTGCTTCGTTGCCTCCGTTTGCTACTTCGACCTTTCAATTTTGCTGGGGGGACTGGTACGTTCCAGTTTTGCTTTTAAAATTTACTTGATTAAAAAAAGCCATTAATTATTATCTCGTCTATATTCCGAATAAAATCATTGCCTTAGTTCATATCCTGTTCTGGCGAGTCTAGTGTTTGAACATTAATCTTCGGTCTCCTAATTGTAGTTAGGTACATTTAAATCATTTATTCTAAGCGGTCCTTATTCATACTGGATTATACTATCAATTTGATACTAGTTTCGCGAGTACTTTTGTTGAACATCTGTTGCACAGATAGGCTATCAGGACTCGTTGCATTGGATTTTATTTATGAGTACAGATTCTGTCCTTTGTACAATTACCGTGGGGATTGTACAAGAAATTATACGAGCTGGTACATGCATCCTCCCTTCAAATTACTTTCTTTTGTGTGTATCGGGTAGGTATTCGTTAGCGGTTGAAGGTAGCACTAATTTAAAATCTGCTTTCAACCCGTTTTAGGATAAATTTTCTAGATTGGTTGGTTGATTTTCCGCCTACATTCTCGCTCCTCATCGCTACTTGAGATGACTCAGTTCTTGTGTGCTGGGTTTGCAACCAAAACTGGTGACTAAGAAACAAGTTTGGTGACGCCGACCTGTCCGGTTCCGCTTACCTAAAATTTTTGGTTGCAGTGTATTGCTACTGGCCATTTAATCCTCGTGAAGGAAACGGTAACTTTTTGAAAATCTGACACTTTACTAATCCCGTGACTTTCTAAACTTTCTACGCCTGTCAAGTTGTATATTGTTACTAACCAACATTACTAATACTGATTAGTGTCAAGAACACCCCAGCGGTGTTGATACGTTTTATCATTTAGTCTTCAGCCTGATATAATTTAGCTACGCAGGTTTTAAATAACTAAAATGTATGTGATCCGATACCGGTCCGAGATAGTGTGTTTCTTGTCACGTGACTTATACTACCTAAAAGTGTAGAATATTTAATTATTAGTACTGATTTACAATCTTTATCTAGGTTCTCATTTACTATTAAGTGATATGTTTGTTGTATATGTTAAGTTTACGGTTATGTGGTTGTGCGCTGCATACGAACACTGTTTAGTTTAATCTTTGTCCCATTTGCAACCATGTTTTGAAATGCTAATATAAAAATGCAATTACTTATACTAGAAAGGTGTTATCTTTATTATTTATATCGATATATATGTATTCTTATTTTTCTTCGACAGACTAATGTTCTGTTTTTGTTTGTACTAATCAACTAATTTTTATTTCAGAGAGACGACTAGGTTTCTTTTCTTCTTGGGTTTTGTTTTGAATTACTTTCCCACGGCCAATCTCCTATTGACCTTAGTCCGGCATCTCTTCCTTTGGCTACGTAAGTTCGTGCGAGTCTACTTTAATTGGGTATTTTCTTGGTTCTTCCTGACCCGCACCGTTTACAGTAACAACATTACCTATTTCAACAGCTATAACTGCTGATTTAGTCGATGTGTGTAAATATATGGATCCCATTTACCATACATTCGACAAAAATTTGATATTTGATTGATGTTTGTGTAATTTAGTTTTATTTACTGTACACTTGTATTATACTCTAAAGTGTCAACAAAGGTGGTAAAACGAATTCGTGCATGTATTAATGAACAAGACAGCCATTTTGAATATATGTTATAAGACATAAAATGTTGGAAATAAGTATATATGTTTATAAAAGTTATAACAATAATAAATAAATAATAATTAATAAAATACATTACAACCTTTTTGATGTGCGCGAGTTACATATCCTCCAAGTAGGACATATATGTAATTAAATGAAACTATTAAAACTCAAGTTAGATTGTTACAATGTATAATCGACGGACATAATAAAAGGTTAATGAAAGTTCACAAGCCAGACATTGTATTCCAGACGCAATATGTACTGCAAGTGCAGGTCACAGTAAGTTAGAAAACAACAATTAGTAGAATTAAGATAATTGAAATGTAATACTTTGTATTAAATACAAAAATAAGCAGACATGAGCTCTGCGGTTCCCATAAGCAATGTGAGGGGCAGGGATAGCATAAATACCCTAGAAAGCCCAAGATGGCCAGTCAGTCTAGAGCTTCATAACTTCGTTGGTCGTTCAGCTACTCACCGTAATTTTAGTTTATTTAATTAGTGAAAGTCAACTTAGAATTATTTCGATCTCCACACTTTACTGCATATAACGTACTTTTAAATTAAAATTAATTGTAAATCTGTATAAAATAAATTTGACAGAAGAGTTTTTTGAAGAACCTTTTTTAAAAAGCCGCTCCAAGAGGCTCAAAACCTATCTGGCGCAGTCGTATATATTCCAAAATGGTACTAGCAGAATCCAAAATCGAGAAAACTGGTAGTCTTAAATTTCTATTCCTAATTTGGAACAAGGAACCAAGTGGGCAAAGTACAAGAATAGACGAAGTCCAGAAGCAAAAAGAAAAAAAATAATGAAAGTGGCAAATAAACTACCAAAGTTTATTTTTCTAACCATCATCAACTGAATATTGATATTAGCTAATAAGAAAAATTTTATGTCAAATTTTTATTATCGCAATTTTATTATTTTTATCATTTCTGAAAAGAAACTCAGGACACTTATTTAACAAAGGAATTATAAAGACGCATTTAGATGCACAATTTATTACGATAAAATGAAACGATTTATTCAGCAAGTCTATAGCTCTAATATATAAATAGAACGCAATTTTTACCATTTTTATTACATTTTCTATAATTAAACACTTTCAAGGCAACAAATTAACAGAAGTGTATAATTATAAAAAAAAGCATTTATATAATTTATTATTGCAACACTTAATTATTCAGCACAAGTCTGAACAAAAGCGTACAATTATAACATAATTCTTGTGAGAAACTATTCAGCAAACTGCAACTCAATCCGCATCAATTGTACTATCTGCAAAGTGTAAATATGCACTTCAGTTCGACAGTAATTGCCGATACAATTATCAAGCAGAAATTCTCAATGCAATTAATAATTACATATAAAATATACGCAAAGCGATTCTTTAAATAACTATATACAAACTAAACTAAAAAGTAACTCCTAATTTATATAAAAACTATACAAACTGAATGCAAAGTAACCATTAATATATAACAATAATAAACTCCTACATGAAACTATCTTGAAAGCATTCTCCAATACGACGGAAATCAAGCATTATTAGGGTTCTTCATCACCGCTTGCGAGATATTTTCAAAATCTTTTTATAAACCAGGAGACAGCGAACGCAATGTTTTACTTTTACGCCTGATAATAAGTAAGCTGACCGGAAGACTCTGATTGCCAGCCGCGATGATTTGATCGAATGGGCTGATTTCAAACGTATCCTAATTGAATATTTCGGCGACAAACAAAACATCAAATGTCTGATCCGCAATTTAATAAACCTAAAAATGGAAAATAACCAATCGCCCTACCAATTAGGTATGAAATGTCAAAACGTACGAAGTTTAATTTTGACAAAACTAAAAATTGAAGAACCCGATCAAAACATAAGATTATTGAAGACGAAAATGTACGACGAAATGACTTTAGACACATACATCAGCGCCTTACTTGAACGCCTATCAGACAAAATAAGATTTCAACATGCCCAAAATTTAGAAGAGGCAATAAACATAGTTGTAGAGGAAGAAAACGTTATGTACAACAGAAATAGACTCTATAACCCTAATGCAAATAAAAATTACGCACCGTTGAAAACTATACAAGCCGCGAGACAAACATCCACGCAGCCGAAGTTTACACCATTTAACGCATAAACGAATCAACCACGAATTAACAACCCAAACTTCTATAACACAAATTTCCACAACCAATTTAGACAGGTTCTAAAACCAAATTCAAATTTTACAAAACCCACATTTACACCAGGATTTAATCAAGACGCAAATCAACCAAGACAAACATTCGGCGCAAACCCCAACAGAAACGCACCGATGACAAATAACAAAATAACAATAACAACCCCAACAGTTATTACAAACTAACCCATATGGACACTTCATTTGGTAACACTAGACAGAATATAAAAATATCGCAAATCAGACCAAACTATAATCTAAAACAAAACTTCACTTCTGAAGAACTATCTCACCAAAAAATAAAAAATTTTGACAACCCGGACTCGAACAATGACGCCACTTCCAGTAGAGACGATGAAACAAACTACGAATACCACAACCTTTGTGAAAATTACGAAGAAGACGACGAAGAAAACGCGCGCTCAAATTTTCAGTTAGACCGATTCAAATACAACCAAACGTAATTAATTTAAATAACATCAATCAACAAATTTTACCTTATATTGAAATACCTCCCGCAGAACACAAATTACTTATCGACACAAGATCTTCAAAATCTTTAATTAGCCGCAGAACAGTAAAGAAAATTTATTTAGATTTTGTAGAAAGAGAACCTTTTATAACCAAAACAGCCCACAAAACGACATTACACCTATTTATAGCAAACATACCCCTACCAAAAACTTTTAAAGTAAAAATAAAACATAAATTTTGCATCTTTGAATTTAACGACAAATACGACGGATTAATAGGCATAAATCTTCTAAGAAAATTAGGAGCAAACATTGATATAAAAAACCGCTTATTAAGAACAAAACACAGACAAATGCCCATTAAATTCCAAAACAGTAATATTCAAACCGAACAAAAATACACCTACGAACCCAGGACAGAGGAACAAATAAAAATTTTAGTAAGTTCAAAAGACGACGTAGAAATTATAAATCACATGCCATTTCAACTCGGAGTAGAAACACCCACAGTTTAGTACAAATAGAAGACAATTACGCCACTACAACAATTTTAAACTCAAACATTTACCCCATAGAACTATCGTTGACAAACCCAATAGACGTATAAGAAGTAAACTTTAGCGAGATGGAATTCGACAAGGCATATACCAGCGATTCCAAACCTACAGAACATGACAGAATGTTTAGAGAAAATTTAATTAACATTCGTTTTAATGACGACATTAATAACGAAAAGGAGAGAGCAATTAAAGACTTATGTTTCGAATACCGAGAATATTCCATTGCGAAGGAATACCTTTAACTTTTACCAACACAGTTAAGTATAACATTGAAATGACAGACGATAAACCTATTTTCACCCAAGCATATAGACTACCTGAGGCAAGTCAAAAAAAAGCAGATAGACAGGTAGCAGACCTATTGAAGCAAGATATAATCCAACACTCAAATTCACCATGGAGTAGCCCCGTATTAATAGTTTCGAAGCAATTAGACGCCTCAGGCAAACGCAAATATCGAATGGTTATCGATTATAGAAAAACTTAACGAGAAAACGGTAGACGACAAATACCCATTACCCAATATCACCAAGATTTTAGACAAATTAGGAAAGTGTCAATATTTTTCGACATTAAACCTCGCCTCAGGATACCACCAAGTGGAGATGGACAAGAAAGACACAACTAAAACAGCATTCAGTACACCTAGAGGACACTATGAATACAAACGCATGCCGTTTGGATTAAAGAACGCACCCGCCATCTTTCAAAGTGTTATGGATAACAGTTTAAGAAGGATACACAACGAAAAATGCCTTGTGTACCTGAACGACACTATTGTATAATCGACATTACTCGTAGAACACATCGAACGATTAAGAGAAGTCTTTGAACGATTGAGACAAGCCCATTTTAGGATCCAATTAGACAAAAATAAACTTTTACGAAAGGAAATATCATTTTTGGGACACATAATAATCCCACAAGGTGTTATGCCAAATCCAGACAAAACCAACGCAGTACTAATTACCTCCTACCCAAAACTAATAAAGAAATTAATGGATTTTTAGGACTAAGTGGTTATTACCGAAAATTCATCAAACGTTACTCACAAATAACCTAACCATTAACAAATTGTTTAAAGAAAAGTAACAAGATTGAACACACCCCAGAATATATCAAAGCAGTAGAGAAAATTAAATGTATCTTTACCAATCACCCCATATTTGAAACCCCGATTTTTGAAAACCATTTATATTAACAACCGACGCATCGAACGTAGCATTAGGTGCAGTGTTGAGCCAAGGAAAAGTAGATAGCAATAAACCAATCAGCTACGAATCTAGAACACTAAACAAAACGGAACAAAAGTATAGTACAGTTGAGAAAGAATTATTTAGCGATAATATGGGCAACAAAATGTTTTAGAGCATATCTCTATGGAAAAAAATTCTACATATACACCGACCATAGACCATTAGTATGGTTATGCAAACTCAAGGAACCGAATTCGAAATTACAAAGATGGAGCATTAGACTAGAATAATACGATTATGAGATCATATATAAAAAAAGGAATTTATAACAATTACGCAGATGCACTCAGCAGAATACAACTTAACGCAATAGAAACAGAGTGAACTATAGGTAACGTAGACAAAACAGAGATAAGAGAAGACCCAGAAGAAATAGACACTATTCACTCAACACAAAACGAAGAACCAAAAACCGCGATTACATTTTTAAATGAAGCTATAGACATAAAACCCAATCAATTCATAGTTACCGAAGTTTTAACCAACCCCAATCCAGTAAAATATACAAAAACAGATAATAAGAAAATTTATCAAATTCAAATAACTAAAACGATAACGAGGAACAGATAATTAAGACTTTAAAAGAATATACCCCAGAGAAAAAACGTTTTTGCTTTTATTTCACCACCGAACATTTATACAAACTATCTTTAGAATTATATATTAGATTATTTAATAACTCAGGCCCTGAAATTATTGGATGTACAAGAAAATTAATAACTTTAGATGACCCAGACGAAATAAATGACGTAATTAGAAATCAACACGAAGGCAAAACCAACCATCGTGGAATCAACGAAACACTAAAACAACTCATAAGGAGATATTACTTTAAAGACATGAAAGAATTAACCCCGGACTTTATCAACCAATGTGAATTATGCGGCAAAGCGAAATACGACAGGTCACCCCCAAAAAAGTACCATTAATGTTAACCAAAACACCCGATAAACCTTCTTAAAAATTACACTCTAGTAGTAGAAGCTCAAAATTTTTTAACAGTCGGAGGCGCATTCACCAAAGTAGGCCAAGCGATACTCATCACTTCAAAAAATAGAATCAAAGTAACCCAAGAATTCTTACAATATATTACATTTTACGGTACATCAGAAACAATGGCAGCAAATTTAGAAATAAAACAATACAAAATACCCTAGAACTCCATAAAATAAAAATTCGTTTTATAACAGAGAATCACCCGGAATCAAACGGATTAATTAAAAGATTACATCTAACCTTACTAGAGCAAATTAGACTGTTAAGATTAACTTATAAAGAAGAACATATCTTTACATGTCATTTTCCAATGCTCCACTCGAGGGTACTACATTGACCAGGAAGCGAGTTTTTTTACCTGGAAAATTTGGATTTTGCCGAACCCTTGCTGTTCCAAGCAAGGTAGGGATCTTTAACGTGCGTGACAACACTCACACACCGGACCTCCATTTTATCTCTCATCCGAACGAGGGTGTATTTTTATGAAAAATGCTCGCCTAACATTTTTCGAGCGGACCGCGTTGGGATTCGAACCCGGGACTTTGGGCGTAGAAAGAACATATACTAATTTAATGTCATACGCAGTTATTGCGTACTACAACACGATCCACTCATCAACAAATTTTACACCCTTCGAATTAACATTAGGAACTCAGATTTCCACAACCCTTATGATACACGTTACAACAAAAAAGTATACCAACAGTATGCTAACGACCATAAAGAAAAATTAAAAATAACTTATGGCAACGTAAATAATAAATTAGATAACGATAAAGAACGCATCACAACAACCCACAATAAGAATGCCGATATAAATAAATTTTCAATAGGACAAACCGTGTATGAGAAAAACTTTAAAGGTGAAAGACAGAAAACGGCCCCAGAAATTTAGGTCCGTTTAAAATCAAAAAGAAATCAGATAAAAATGTAGCCGTAGTAGATAACGGAAACATAGCAGAATATATTCATTTAAAGAATTTGAGACACCCCGTAATTTCAGATGGACAGCCTCGCCGTCAACCTCCACCCAGGTAGAACGGACGACGACATATTAGTCGAAAAATTAAAACAACCCCGGCATACTACCAGTAAAATTGGGAAGTATGCAAAATACAATAAATTACTGGACATTCGCACAGAAATTTGATTTAACAGAATTAAAACAATAATTTTATATAATTAGAAATAATTACTACAGACTGAAGCAATCAATGGACACAGCCAAATTCGGAAAAGAATACGCGATAGAAATGCTTAATTATAACAGTATAATGAAAAACATCTTAAAGAACATGGAAGATAAATTTAATAGACTAATACCAACAGACCAAATCACAAGACGAGAAAGAGGACTTATTAACGGATTAGGTAATATTGTAAAAGCTATCACAGGCAATTTAGACAACCAAGATGCAGAACGCCATACAACACTTAATTGAAAACTAAAATGACATAAAAACCATTGTTAAAAATTAAATATTTTTAACCCAGTCAACTATAATAAAATTTAATGATACGTTAAGAAAGCTAAAAAAAAACCAATACAATGTAACCAATAGATTACTAACCCTTGAAAGTAACATGAAAACCATAATGCTAGGAATGCGAGATTTAATCAGATTTAGCACAATATTTAACCAAATGATATCAACCCTTACTGTAATTCAACAAATTTTAGCCACATTAGAAAATGCCATAACATTTGCTAATCTAAACACATTTCACGCTAGTATTATAGAACCAATTGATTTATTAAATGAATTATTAAAATTAGATCATTTATAACTAATAGTAAATTACAGTTTGAAGTAACAGAGTCAAACATACTGTTGCGATCCACTATTAGGCAACCCGTCAAACATACAAACGCCCGGGGCACAGCGTATTCTTCAGCATTCGAGAATCCTTCTACAAAGTTCTAGATAATGAGTCATATCTTAATGCAGGGTATATATAAGGCCGCTTATGAATGTAAGAGTCAGTCTATTCTTGAATGTCTAATATAAATTATATCGTTGTAAAGTAAACGTAGTTGAGTTTTTAGAATATATACATAAATGATATGCTGTGTCTAATGTGCATGCAGCTTGCAGTATACATAAATAAATAGAAGTGTATAAACAAATAGTTGTGTTAGTGTGGTTATTGGACCTAGGGTAAAGAAGTTAGTTTAAGAAGATATTAGTGCTTGTAAATTCATTAGTGTAATAGTGCTTCATTGTTAAGTGGACTGAAAACATCTATAAATAAGGCATATACTGTTAATTAGACTTGTGAACAGTGAGTAATAAAGACCATTATTATTACTTGTTTTAAATTAAAGAAACGCAGTAGTAGTAGCGCGTTACAATACTCATATTTGAAAAATGGCCATAGTAAAAGGTTATGTAAAAAAAATCATGAAATTACGTTTCTAATAGAAATCCCCATTGTAGAGAGTAACACTTATAATTATTATCATTTATTTGCTTTCCTCGTGAAAGTTACTAGCAAATATCAAATTATTAATCCTATAACCAAGTTCCTTTCCCTAAATGAACTTAGGTGGGTTCACGAATGAAAAATGCAAAGAAGTAGCACCAAGTCAATATTTATGTCAATCATTAACGACATTTGCTGTTCAAGCAAATAGCCCTTGTGAAGTACAATTGTTAAGATTCTCTAATCACTATGAGAATTGTAATCCAAAACCAGTACAAATTATGAGTATGAAAATTCAAAAAGTTACGGACAACAAAGGAATTACTGTATTTCCAGAAGAAGTAATAGCAAACGCCCATTGCAACCAAGACGAAAACAATTTAGCATTAACTGGAAGTATAGCAATCACCATAAAAGAAGATTGCTATTTAAAATTGAAAAACGAAATTATTCGAGTGTACCAAGAGTCAACAGTAACGAAGGAATTCGCAAATTTACCCAATCTACAGATCAAGATTACACAACCCGAAGACGACGAAATGAACAAGAAACCAATGCAACTAGAGCACCTAGACCTAGACGATCTCAACCAAGCCGTAAAGTTAATGGAAAGTTACAAAGAACACTTAAGTGAATTAAAAGTGCCAAAAGTACATTACGACATCAGTGTTTGGACAATTTTATTAATTATTGTAATTGCTTTATTAACTGTATATGTATTGTACAAAATGTATCTTAGATATAGAAACAAGGAAACAAATTTTAGTAATAAGAAACAAGAAACAAAGGTAAATAAAGAAATAACAAATAAACCCTTAAGGACAATGAGTTTTAAAAATTAAGTACAACCCTTAATTTTCATCTACGTCGGGAGGAGTTATATACCCCCCAAATTAATATATATATTGTTCTATCCGCCACTACTTTTTTGTAAATTATATTTTTTTTTTATTCTCACGAAGCCACGAATTTTTGTAGTTTTTAAATATTGTCTGTCAACTTTGACGATTTGCCTTCTATTTTTGTTAGTTTTGGTTCGCGTTTCCTTTGCCATTTTTTAAACCACGGCTACCTCCAATGAGTACTCTTATTTTAGGGCTCTGACTTAGGTCTCCGCTTCTACCTTGGGGTGTCGAGGGTTCAGTACCACACCCATGGATAGATTTTTGTAATTAAGACACAAGATATCAAATTAAAATCACTGAGCTTACTTAGCTTGATCCCAATGAACAAATTTCAACTAGATTTATAAAATCTTGACAGATACCCTGTTACCTTTACTTTTGACTTAAACTGTGTGGTTATGTATCCTTTAACCTTTTTTATTCCGTGAATACGGTATAACAAATAAATAAATATTAAATACGAGCAAGTTATTCAAAATAGTGACTTACCTAAAATCTTCTCTCTAGGAAAGACTTTACAATAATTACTTACATACGTCTTTTACCCCCTATAATATCCATCACAAAGCCCCACTGATTTTAAGCAAATATAATATTTTGACTGCATGTTTACGAACGCTATCTGCCAAGGTTTGAAAAAATATTCTTTTTGATAAAAATCACAAATGTATAAACCCTTAATTGTGGTAACCTTACGCCTCAACATCCACATATGGGTATAACTTAGTTACGTTAAAACGCCCTCTCATATCGCCCTGGTCATTTACTCAGACTTATCGTATATGGCCCTCCAAATGGAAAAAGTAATTTCGCGCAAACTTTTGTTTCAGGGTCCGAAACTCTCAATCGCCTAATTACAACCCTATCTCCAATTTTAAAAATAGTTCGCTTCCGTATTTTACGACACCTTTTCTCTATATACCGACGTTGCATTTTTTCAATCACTTGCCTAGCTCCCGTGATTAATTCCGTAATATCCTTAACTATTTCTGCATCCTTCCAAGGTCCACTTGGTTTGATTCCTATCATCAACGTAACCGGGCACACTACAGTCACTGAGCTCGGTACATTATTTATGTACACCTCTATCTGCCGTATGTACTTTACCCATCCTTCATGATGTTCCTGTGTCAGGACTCTTAAAAATTTAACCAACTCCTGCACGTATCTTCACAAGGATTCGCTTGCGGATGCCTGATGCTACAAATAGCTGTCCTAATTTCTTTCCTTCTCAAACCCTCTATAAACCCACGATTATGAAAATACGTCGCATTATCTGCCAATACCAGTTTCATTTTCCCAACACTTATCACAAACTCATTTATCGATGCTATCGCATGCTTAGTATTACATCTCCTACCTGGATATAACCTAACAAATTTCGTAAACACATCGACCATTACTAACACATGCTGAAATCCATACTGCCCTGGTACTAATCCACTCAAATAGTCCATCGCTACCACATCTAACGGACCTGTCGTTTCTACACTTTTCGCTGTATTTTGACTCGTCGTATTTTTCCCTTTTTCTAAAATACACACCTTACGCCCCTTAATCTCGTTCTTAATCAAAGTCATATCATTCCGCACATAGAAAGCTTCTCGAAATATTAAAAATGTTTTCCTACTACCAATATGTCCGTACAATACATGAATCTGCCTAAACAACTCTTTCACCGTCTTCCTGTCCACCACCAACAACTCTTCCTCACCGACCTGTTTTACTACAAACCCATCTTTCAACCTATACCCTCTCTGCTCATACACACCGCCTACTTGTAAATTTTTCCTGATTTCAACAATTAATTTCGCTTTTTCTAGCATTTTATAGAAACCTCGATCTCGTCTACTCTTCTTCTTCCGTAAACTCTTGTACTGCCAACAAAACCCTGGTGTTTCTTTCTTCATATAACCCCCGTCCTTCCGGCTTAAAAAATCTACCGTCACATTTTCCTTCCCTGACTTGTGCTTAATCCCAAACTATACTCTTGTAAATACAACGCCCACCTGTATAACCGACTATTCGCAAACTCTTTTGTCTTTAGAAATGACACCGCGCTATTATCTGTCTCATTTAGAAACTCATTCCGGACCAAATAAAACCTCAACTTTTTCACTGCGTATAGAATGGCTAACATCTTTTTCTCTGCGACTGAATATCTTGTCTTATACTCCTTCATATCGTAACGCTAATTGATTGTAAAACACCCTCTTCAACTCTTGGAACGCCTCCTCTTTTTCGTCGGTCCACTTCCACTTCTCGTTTTATTTTCAACAACCCAATCAACGGTTCACACAGCTTCGAATATCTCGGAACAAATCTTTTATAATAATTTAAAACACCCATAAATCCTCTTAACATCTTGACATTTTTGGGTTGCTTCAAATTCTTAATCTCCTCCAACCTCTCATCACTAATCGATAATCCGGAATCACTAATCACAAATCCTAAATAAGCCACTATATTTTTAAAAAACTTACACTTCGTTATATTTAACTTAAGACCATCTTCATCCTGCTTCTCCACTACTTTCTGTAAATGCTCTAAATGCTCCGTTTCATTCCTGGTGGTTTCGTTGAGATTTCTGGTGATTTCGTTTTGACTCCTGGTGATTTCGTTGTAATTCTGCTCTTGTTTCTTCGTGTTTTCCTTGTATCAACATCATCAGATCTTTGCAAGGTCGGCTCCTTTGTCGTTTGCACCTCCATCACCTGGGGTTCTACCTGTGTCGTCTGCGTATTTCCTTGTCGTGCATCCATCATGCCGTCATCTCCATATCGCTTTTCTAACCTGGTATGTGATCTATCTTCGTCCGTCATGTTTAAATCTGGAAGTTTTTTGTTATTTAGTATTAAATTAATTTGTTAAATATTCGACCCCACTATATTTTAATCTATCTACTTACGATTTTAAGTTCCTTGTCTAATTCGTGTGCTTGGCCCCACGAACTTTTAACGTCTTGTTCGCTACTAACTAGCCACTACTTATAAATGTACTTCCTTCTACTCGGGCCCCACGTTACACCGCGCCATTTGTCTACCTGCCAATTCTGATTTTTACTCCTCGTGTCAGTCCCTCGGTAAGTGTCCCTATGTACGTTTACGTATGTCTTCCTGTACATGTTGTTCTCGCCATTACGTGTCTTGGTGTCCCGTCGACATTCCTCTGACCGGACTAGTTCGTTGTTACGTAGTATGTCCAAGAAATCACGTATCGTTTTTGCCCCACGTTGGGCGCCATTTGTAATGTCCGCCACTACTTATTTTGTGAGTTATATTTTTTTTTATTCTCAGGAAGCCACGAGTTTTTGTAGTTTCTAAATATTGTCTGTCAACTTTGACGTTTTGCCTTCTATTTTTGTTAGTTTTGGTTCGCGTCTCCTTTGCCATTTTTTAAACCACGGCTACTTCTAATGAGTACTCTTATTTTAGGGCTCTGACTTAGGCCTCCGCTTCTACCTTGGGTGTCGAGGGTTCAGTACTACACCCAAGGATTGATTTTTGTAATTAAGCCACAAGATATCAAATTAAAATCACTGAGCTTACTTAGCTTGATACCAATGAACAAATTTCAACTAGATTTATAAAATCTTGACAGATACACTGTTACCTTTACTTTTGATTTAAACTGTGTGGTTATGTATCCTTTAACCTTATTTATTCCGTGAATACGGTATAACAAATAAATAAATATTAACACGAGCAACTTATTCAAAATAGTGACTTACCTAAAATCTTCTCTCTGGGAAAGACTTTACAATAATTACTTACGCTAAATTCGCCTTCAAGTGGATGTTTTCAACCTGCTCACAACTTTGCGTCTTCTCTCACCTGTGCCGCTCTACCTCTAGCTTCAATTGCCAAGCTTCCCCGCACACAAATAATTCTTTTGCTTCCAATCCAAATTTTTATTTAAACAAATAAATACTTTCAGTGCTCAAGCTTTTACACCGAATACAACATGAACCAGAACATTTCCCAATGGTTCAACTCAATAAATGTAAACTCGGACTCTTTCACTTGCCTCTTTGGGCTTACAAACACTTATATATTTTAATAGTTCTATTTCTCCTACTGGAGTATACCATTTTAACACATAATAATTTTTTTTTGACCCCGTACCGAAATATACGACTATCTTAGGCAAAGTTTGTATTCAGCATCCTTTTTGTCAAATTATCTGTCATTTTGTACATAACGACCACTTTTACCAAGACAACCCTGTGCCTTCTATTTTTATACTGATAAAACAATTATTGTCCAATAACTATACAATATTATATCCTCTACATTCAAACTTGTCCGAGTTACAACAACAATTAATAATACCAATAACACTACCTGACCCTAATGGATAACAACTATACAATAATAATAATACATAACAATAACAAATAACACGGAAATAAAACGTTTAAAATGCCAGTTACAAAGATCTTTCTACAATTCAACCACTCCCAGCCAAAGATCGGTTTGTAACAAAATTTCTAAAGTAGTTCCGAAATAAACCTTGCTTATACTTTGATACACTTGTCATACCGGATTCACATCGGTTCTAACAATTTTTTCCCAGGTCCGAAACATACCCCCCTTTTGGTTACATACGTCTTTTACCCCCTATAATATCCATCACAAAGCCCCACTGATTTTAAGCAAAAATAATATTTTGACTGCGTGTTTACGAATGCTAGCTGTCAAGGTTTGAAAAAATATTCTTTTTGATAAAAATCACAAATAAAAATTTAAATTTCTATACCTTTCAGCTCATTGATTCATGAAATGTATAAACCCTTAATTGTGGCAACCTTACGCCTCAACATCCACATTTGGGTATAACTTAGTTACGTTAAAACGCCCACTAATATCGCCCTGGTCATTTACTACCTCGAAAGTATTCCCATCCGCAAAACTCCGACTTATGGTATGTGGCCCTTCAAATGGAAAAAGTAATTTCGCTCAAACTTTTGTTTCAGGGTTCGAAACTATCAATCGCCTAATTACAACCCTATCTCCAATTTTAAAAATAGTTCGCTTCCGTATTTTACGACACCTTTTCTCTATATACCGACGTTGCATTTTTTCAATCACTTGCCTAGCTCCCGTGATTAATTCCGTAATATCCTCAACTACTTCTGCATCCTTCCAAGGTCCACTTGATTAGATTCCTATCAACGTAACCGGTCACACTACAGTCACTGAGCTCGGTACATTATTTATGTACACCTCTATCTGCCGTATGTACTTTACCCATCCTTCATGATGTTCCTGTGTCAGGACTCTTAAAAATTTAACCAACTCTTGCACGTATCTTCACAAGGATTCGCTTGCGGATGCCTGATGCTACAAATAGCTGTCCTAATTTCTTTCCTTCTCAAACCCTCTATAAACCCACGATTATGAAAATACGTCGCATTATCTGCCAATACCAGTTTCATTTTCCCAACACTTATCACAAACTCATTTATCGATGCTATCGCATGCTTAGTATTACATCTCCTACCTGGATATAACCTAACAAATTTCGTAAACACATCGACCATTACTAACACATGCTGAAATCCATACTGCCCTGGTACTAATCCACTCAAATAGTTCATCGCTACCACATCTAACGGATCTGTCGTTTCTACACCTTTCGCTGTATTTTGACTCGTCGTATTTTTCCCTTTTCCTAAAATACACACCTTACGCCCCTTAATCTCGTTCTTAATCAAAGTCATATCATTCCGCACATAGAAAGCTTCTCGAAATATTAAAAATGTTTTCCTACTACCAATATGTCCGTACAATACATGAATCTGCCTAAACAAATCTTTCACCGTATTCATGTCCACCACCAACAAGTCTTCCTCACCAATCTGTTTTACTACAAACCCATCTTTCAACCTATACCCTCTCTGCTCATACACACCGCCTACTTGTAAATTTTCCCTGATTTCAACAATTTCTGCTTTTTCTAGCATTTTTAAGAACCTCGACCTCGTCTACTCTCCTTCTTCCGTAAACTCTTGTACTGCCAACAAAACCCTGGTGTTTCTTTCTTCATATAACCCCCGTCCTTCCGGCTTAAAAAATCTGCCGTCACATTTTCCTTCCCTGACTTGTGCTTAATTCCAAACTATACTCTTGTAAATACAACGCCCACCTGTATAACCGACTATTCGCAAACTCTTTTGTCTTTAGAAATGACACCGCGCTATTATCTGTCTCAATTAGAAACTCATTCCGGACCAAATAATACCTCAACTTTTTCACTGCGTATAGAATGGCTAACATCTTTTTCTCCGCGACCGAATATCTTGTCTCACACTCCTTCATGACCCTCTATACGAAACAATTGGTACCTCTTCTCCCTGCTGCACCTGAACCAGCTCTGCTCCAATCGCACTATCCAACGCATCAGTCCTTAAAATAAACCTATCTTTGAAATTTGGATATCGTAACGCTAATTGATTGTAAAACACCCTCTTCAACTCTTGGAACGCCTACTCTTTCTCGTCGGTCCACTTCCACTTTTCGTTTTCTTTCAACAACCTAATCAACGGTTCACACAGCTTCGAATATTTCGGTACAAATCTTTTATAATAATTTAAAACACCCATAAATCCTCTTAACATCTTGACATTCTTGGGTTGCTTCAAATTCTTAATCTCCTCCAACCTCTCATCACTAATCGATAATCCGGAATCACTAATCACAAATACTAAATAAGCCACTCTATTTTTAAAAAACTCACACTTTGTTATATTTAACTTAAGACCACCTTCATCCAGCTTCTCCACTACTTTCTGTAAATGCTCTAAATGCTCCGTTTCATTCCTGGTGGTTTCGTTGAGATTCCTAGTGATTTCGTTGTGACTCCTGGTGATTTCGTTGTAATTCTGCTCTTGTTTCTTTGTGTTTTCCTTGTATCAACATCATCAGATTTGCAAGGTCGGCTCCTTTGTCGTTTGCACCTCCATCACCTGGGGTTCTGCCTGTGTCGTCTGTGTATTTCCTTGTCGTGCATCCATCATGCCGTCATCTCCATATCGCTTTCCTGACCTGGTATGTGATCTGTCTTCGTCCGTCATGTTTAAATCTGGAAGTTTTTTGTTATTTAGTATCAAATTAATTTGTTAAATATTCGGCCCCACTATACTTTAATCTATCTACTTACGATTTTAAGTTCCTTGTCTAATTCGTATGCTTGGCCCCACGAACTTTTAACGTCTTGTTCGCTACTAACTAGCCACTACTTATAAATGTACTTCCTTCTACTCGGGACCTACGTTACACCGCGCCATTGGTCTACCTGCCAATTCTGATTTTTACTCCTCGTGTCAGTCCCCCGGTAAGTGTCCCTATGTTTGTTTACGTATGTCTGCCTGTACATGTTGTTCTCGCTATTACGTGTTTTGGTGTCCCGTCGACATTCCTCGGACCGGGCTAGGTCGTAGTTACGAAGTATGTCCAAGAAATCACGTATCGTCTTTGCCCACGTTGGGTGCCATTTGTTCTGTCCGCCACTACTTGTTTTGTGAATTATATATTTTTTTTATTCTCATAAAGCCACGAATTTTTGTAGTTTCTAAATATTGTCTGTTAACTTTGACGTTTCGCCTTCTATTTTTGTTAGTTTTGGTTCGCGCCCCCTTACTATTTTTTAAACCACGGCTACCTCCAATGAGTACTCTTATTTTAGGGCTCTGACTTAGGCCTCCGCTTCTACCTTGGAGTGTCGAGGGTTCAGTACCACACCCAAGGATTAATTTTTGTAATTAAGCCACAAGATATCAAATTAAAATCACTGAGCTTACTTAGCTTGATCCCAATGAACAAATTTCAACTAGATTTATAAAATCTTGACAGATACTCTGTTACCTTTACTTTTGACTAAAACTGTGTGGTTATGTATCCTTTAACTTTTTTTATTCCCTGAATACGGTATAACAAATAAATAAATATTAACACGAGCAACTTATTCAAAATAGTGACTTGCCTAAAATCTTCTCTCTAGGAAAGACTTTACAATAATTACTTACGCTAAATTCGCCTTCCCGTGGATTTTTTCAACCTGCACACAACTTTGCCTCTTCTCTCACCTGTGCCGCTCTACCTCTTGCTTCCCTTGCCAAGCTTCCCCGGTACACAAATAACTCCTTTGCTTCCAATCCAAATTTTTATTTAAACAAATAAATACTTTCGGTGCGCAAGCTTTTACACCGAATATAACATAAAATAACATTGTCCAATGGCTCAACTCAATACATGTAAACTCGGACTCTTTCACTTGCCTCTTTGGGCTTACAAATACATATATTTTAATAGTTCTATTTCTCCTACTGGAGTATACCATTTTAACACATAATAATTCTTTTTTGACCCCGTACCGAAATATACGACAATCTTAGGCAAAGTTCGTATTCAGCATCCTTTTTGTCAAATTATCTGTCATTTTGTACATAACGACCACTTTTACCAAGACAACCCTGTGCCTTCTATTTTTATACTGATAAAACAATTATTGTCCAATAACTATACAATATTATATCCTTTACATTCAAACTTGTCCGAGTTAACAACAACAATTAATAATACCAATAACACTACCTGACAATAATGGATAACAACTATACAATAATAATAATACATAACAATAACAAATAACACGGAAATAAAGCGTTTAAAATGCCAGTAACAAAGATCTATATACAATTCAGCCACTCCCAGCCAACGATCGGTTTGTAACAAAATTTCTAATGTAGTTCCGAAATAAACCTTGCTTATACTTTGGTACACTTGTCATACCGGGTTCACATCGGTTCTAACAATTTTTTCCCAGGTCCGAAACATCCCCCTTTTGGTTACATAGTCTTTTACCCCCTATAATATCCATCACAATATATATATATATATATATATATATATATATATTTATATATGTATATTTAAATGAAATTATAAAGCGTTAATTGTTACATTGTATAATTGAAGGACATATAATAAACAGTTAATGAAAGTTCATAAACCAGACATGAGAACGGAAACAGTTACTTTGTATTCCAGACGTAATATGATACTGCAAGTGCAGGTCATAAGACGGCAATTACTAGAATTAAGATTGTTAAAATGTAATACTTTGTATTGTATCAAGAAGTAGCAGACATGAGATCTGCATTTCCCACAAGTGAAGAGCAGGGATAGCATAAATACCCTCACGAGCCCAAGATGGCCAGTTAGTTTGAGAACTTCAAACTTTTGCATTGTTAGTCGTTCAAAGCTGATCATTTGTAATTATTAGTTTAGAGCCAGTTTCGAGCTTGACAACTTTAACGTTGTTGATTGTTCAAGCTACTCATCATAGTTTTAATTAATTTAATTAGTGAATAATAACTTTGATTATTTTTGAAACCAAGTCGTTGTTGAATATAACGTACAATTGTCAAAATTATTGTAATGTTTATAAAAATACACTTTATAGGAGTATTTTGGAAATAAGGTCTTTTTATAAAAGAAGCTCTAAGCGGCCAAAAACCTATCTCACGCAGCTAGTGAAAGATGTAGGCTGTGGGATTTTAGTCATAAGAACCAAGAAACGCACGTAAATAGAGAAGTAATAAATGAACTCTTATGGACAATGAGTTTTAAAAATTAAGTAAAACGCTTAATTTTTATCTACGTCGGGAGGAGTTACATATCCCCCAAATTAGGATATATATGTAATTAAATGAAACTATTAAAACTTACGTTAGATTGTTACAATGTATAATTAAAGGACATAATAAATGGTTAATAAAAGTTCACAAGCCAGACAATGAGAACGGAAACAGACATGGTATTCCAAATGCAACATAATACTTCAGGTGCAGGTCACAGTAGGTTAGAATTAAGATATTTAAAATGTAGTACTTTGTATTAAATACAGAAATAAGCAGACATGAGCTCTGCAGTTATCATAAGCAATGTGAGGGTCAGGGATAGCATAAATACCCTCAAAAGTCCAAAATGGCCAGTCAGTCTGAAGCTTCACAACTTTAACATTGTTGGTAGTTCAGCTACTCACCGTAATTTTAGTTTATTTAATTAGTAACAGTTAACTTAGAATTATTTCGATCTCTACACGTTACTGCATATAACGTACTTGTAAATTAAAATTAGTTGTAAATCTGTATAAAATAAACTTGATAGAAGAGTTTTTTGAAGAAGCTTTTTTAAAAAGCCGCTCCAAGAGGCCCAAAACCTATCTCGCGACTTAATGAACGCAATGCAATGTATATAATGCTTTAGTGTCTTACTTATAATAAGTTTTTGTATCTTATGAATATAATAAAACTCGTACGTTGTGTATCTTCAACACTAACATTTTTCACTTGCTATCTTGTACCGAAATAAATGGACAACATCTATAGAACGTTGTAACCTACCATGTGCTTACAACGTTATTCCAAGTTATTCATTCTTAACACGCATTGTCGGCTACAGCGTAGGAATATTAAGTAACATCGTATTGTTACACATGAAAAAAGGTTGCAACCATAAGTGCTAAACTACGTTTTTTGATGTTTAGCATTAAAATTAATAAATTTTAGATTTCTATGCCTGCTGAAAAATTGACTACACGCAGGTTACATCGTTGTACGAGCCGACGTGACGATGACGCTTCAATCGTCGAAAATATGTCGCGATTGAACCGCTCAGTTCATTAACTATTTATTAGATAGTTCTAAAGTTCATAGGATAGTTAAAAAATCGGTACCTCAACCATCAAAAATTCGCACCAACACTTGGGTTGACACATTTTAAAGTACTCTTTGTCAGCGGTTCTTTAAACAGTCCCCCCTGCAGTAGACCACAATTTGACTATTAAAAAATGCTGTTGGATAAATAATATTTAAAGAGTACTACAACTTGTCACTTTTCTATAACTTTACCTCTGCGAAAAGCTCGCGATTTTTGCAAATGACAACAATCTCGCAAAATTAAATACGTACATACAAGCAAGTTTCTAGCGAGCTTATCTCAGTATTCGCTAGTCCTTATTTATTCAGCATTAGAGTCTTCGCGTTCTTATATTGCACATTCAGTAAAGTGACTTTAATTAAATTCTAACCTTTTATTCAATTCCTTTGTTACGTCTCACAATTAACTACCCAAAGGAACTTTTTTCAACGACTAAGAATTAATAACTGCAATTTAATCCCTTTTCAACGACTACTCTTGTAATTTCCAATGCAGTAATATCGCATTTGTATAACTGAAAAACCCCACTTGAAATCAAAGAAAACCTTTCAAAAGCTAAAAAGGGTTATTTTTCTTGTCTTCCTCGCGATGTCAGTCGCTTTACTAAACGTCTACTCGAGTACATAATCTATTATACATATGGATGTAGCTGTGCATCATTTTTTAAAACCAGTCAGTCGTAGTTATTTTTTACTATCCCCTATTCTAAAACGAATAACTTGATGGAAGAAGTTTCGCCCACACAACGCTTCTCAGCTTGATGTTTGAGAGCGTCATAGTTGGACTTAGGCAGTTTGCAACACCGCTTAAAACTAGCATTAAAGTCAGTTACAACGAATTTTATCCAGTGATATACTTATTTTACAATGCAAAATATACTGTACTGTACTACACCTGTAAAAACTTGCTGAAATTTTAAAAAGCGCTGATGCTTTCAATCGAGCAGCGTTTAGAAGTCCTCAACGCAAAGAGAATTTTTCTGTACATGATCATAGAATTAGTAGGTCTTGTTTGAACAGCGGGACGTCAAGGTTTAACGATCTAAAACATTTTTGTGTTTTAGCTCGTCATTCTCTGTAATTAAGTTCATTTATTTTTGTTGTGCTACAAACGCTGAGATCTTACATAAACAAACTTTGACTGAAATCTCTGATATGAAATACGTTCAGCTTAGAGCGGCGACTGAACAAGCAGAACAGGAAGTTTGTTCTTCGTATGATTTCAATTATGTTTTTTGTTGTTTATTTTGGTGAATGTCTTAGAATGAATGGTTGAGTGTGAAGCTTTCTGATGAAGAACACAATGATGACTTGCTCAATTTGTTAGTACTTTGAGAAATACCTGATTGATTATTGGGTTGTTGGTTAGATGACCTGACCTAGCATGAGTGTGCGTGTTTGTGGTAATTTTTGAATATTGTTAAAACGTATTTAGAAAAAAGATGGCATAAAGCAGGAGTGGACTAAACAGTTTCGATTCGTTGGACAAAATAATTTTTGTATGTGTAGACCACCTGTTTTGATTTTTATAACATACTTGTGACAAACGTAATTTTTAACAACATCTTAAGCTGGATTTATACAATATACTCAAATTGCTCTTGCGGTTTAGCAATTGTAGCGTACTTTCAGGACATCAGCTTCTAAAATTGAGTTACATTACAGTTAAACTTTGTCATACCTTCGCTGTGGGGTTTTCAGTTCGTTGATTGGTTTGCTTGCAGCTCTCCATTAGGGATGGCCACGGGCCCGGGCTTTGGCCCGGCCCGGCCTGGCCCGGCCCGAATATCAAGCCGGGCTTCGGGCCGGGCCGGCAAAATTTTTTTCGAGCCCAAGCCGGGCCAAGCACGTGTCGGGCCAGGGCCGGGCCGGGCCAGACTGCTCAAGCTTTTCGGGCTTTTTACAATTTATTGATTTAGTAAAAAATTTCATTTAATGATTTCTTTAGGTGCCTCTTAAACAAAATTATAATTAACGCTCTTCTTAATATATCACCCAGGTACAGTTACACACATATTGGTAAGTGTGTCATAATGGAAATAAATCGAAAACGAAAATGATTTGATTTAAACCGATTTGTGAATTTCGATTTTTTTTTCGATAAGTAATATTCACTTCTTTTCACTTTTCAAGAACTTTGAAACAGAAATTGTCCGTGTTATATTTAATTAATTTGAACGAGTATTGCAATGTATGTTAATTGAGGTGGTTTGTTTTATTATACTTATTAATTAACTTAATATTGTGGCCCCGCACTGAAGATTATTTATGAATAAATCGAAACCACTCTGTATATGTAAAAATATTTAAAACTGCCCGATTACAAAAAAACAGCTTAATTAGATTTAATTATTTGAATGTATCTTTTGTTGAAAACCATACCGAATACAATGCGAATAGCTTTTTATAGCTTTAAATAACAAATGGATATAGAAAATTAAAATGTAAATACTCAATAATATTCTATGTTGCGGCATTTTTTTTCATAATAATTAAAATTTCCAGTAAAGCATGCGACAAAAAAATATTCATAGACAACAAAGTAATGTCGACCTGATACGAGAGACTTGAATAATCAGTTCTCTGAACGGATGCTAGCACATTCTCGAAATGTAGACCTATACACCAGCAATCTGTAAAATGGAAATTGACAACGTTCTTTGTTTAGAATATGAGGAAACAATATTCAGTCAAATTTTGAATACTTTCCTTGAAATATTTTACTATATACCAGTAGTAGTACATGAATTCTAAAATGCATTTTGTTACTTAAGGTTAAAGTTTGACGCAAACCACCTTCTATTTTGGATTGCCTGTGAAAGTGTGTATCATCTCCAAATACCTGTGAGATTCTTCGAGGTTAAAATGATACTATAAACTATAATTTATTAAGGTTGATATATTCAACTTTTGTAGAAAAACATAATAATAGTAAAGAAGTATTTTTATACAACTGAAAATACATATATTAACAAATGATACGTTCCATTTGGATGTTCTATACATCACTTACGGTTTTAGTTACATTCCGGCCCGAATCGGCCCGGCCCGGCCCGAAGCCCGGCCCGAAATTCAAGCCGGGCCTCAAGCCGGACCGATGCGTTTTGGTTCGGGCCGGGCCGCCGGGCCGGGTTGGAGCAAATTATTTCGGACCGGGCCGGGCCGCATCTAAAATCCCGGCCCGGCTCGGCCCGAATCCATCCCTACTCTCCATCATCATCATTAGGTTTTCAGTCCTACAACTGCTTGGACGCGTACCCTCATTGTTTCCTAGTCTGAACCAACCTACACATTTCCCTGAAATTTGCACAGTCTGCATCTATCACCATCTGTGTATGAAAGTCTGATCTCGGTTACCTCTACCTCTGTTTTCCTATCTCTGCTTGTAATATATCCCGTACTATTTCCCAGAAATGCCTTAGAACGTATCTTGTCCTTCTATTTCTCCTACCTTTTTCGTTTTCCACATATATCTTTATTCCTCTACTATTTCTACAACCTATTTTTTATTAACTTTGACTGTCCATACTACCGTCCTCATACAACTAAAGCGCAGCATTCCAGAAGGCTTCTATCCCTTTGTGTCTGCTTTTTCCACTGCCCCTATTTCATACATGTACTGTGCTGTGCTCCACACTATGCTTTGAACAGTTTTCTTCTTGTATCTATGTTCGTTGTCTTTGAACATAGCTGCTGTTATTTCTTGTTTGATGCAGTTCGGTCACCTTCTATTGTTTTACAGTTTATACCTTATTTTCCTGATATTCAGTGGTATGTGAAGGGATCACGACACGGCCGACTGCTTGAAAAATGGCAGGTGAGCATTTTTCACAAAAATTACGCCCTCGTTCGGATGAGAGGTTAAATGGAGGTCCCGTGTGTGAGTGTTGTCACGCACGTTAAAGATCCCTACCTTGCCTGGAACGGCAAGGATTCGGCAAAATTCTAAATTTCCAGGCAACAAAAAAAAACTCGCCTCCTGGCCAATGTAGTACCTTCTGGTGGAGCATTGGAAATGTATATGAACGGTATGTGAAGGGGGGTGAGCAGCCTTTGGATGCCAAGTTCTCCCAGCACCCGAACCTTTATCGAATTAATAGTTTTTCCAATTTATTCTTTCGCACAATCAACATATTTCATATTTCACAACCAATACTTGTAGTTTTTTATAATAATCATCAGATTTAAGAGCACTTATTTCTTCGTCGTTAGGTTTTAAGTCTTGAAACTGGCTGGACTTATACCTCAGCTTATTTATGTTCTAAGCTAGCCTACACAGTTCCCTGCAATTCTCACATCAGCTCGATTCCCCTCTATTGTTTTCTAATTATATACTCTATTTCACCGAGATTCAGTGGTATGTGAAGGAGGTTAAGCAGCCTGTGGCTGCCAAGGATTCCCCAACTCTTAGACATTTGCCGTCTTAATAGTTTTTTAGTAAATCCTTTCGCACAATTAACATTAGTTGAGAGTATTGCAAAACCAATATCTGTAATTGTTTGTAATAATCACCATGTTTAAATACAGTTATTATTTTTTGTCATTTGTTTTTTCATCTTGCGACTGGTTGGAAGCGTACCTCCATTGATTTCTATTCTGAGCTAGCCTACACATTCCCTGAAATTCTCACAGCCTACATCTTTCACTATCTGTGTGCAGTGGTCTAACCTAGGTCTACCTTTACTTCTCTTTTTTTCCGATCTCTGCTTCTAGTATATGCCGCACTACTCCCTCATGCCCTAGTATGTGGCCTATCATCCTATCTTTCCTATTTTTTACCGTTTTCCACATATTTCTTTCTTCCCCTACCATTTCTAGTACCTCTTTGTTCTTAACTTTGCCTGTCCATGGTATCTTTACCATACGTCTGTAGCACTACATTTCAAAGGCTTCTACCTTTTTCTTGTCTGCTTCTCCTACTGTCCAAGCTTCACAGCCGTACAGTGCTGTGCTCCACACATATGTTTTGGGTTATCTTTTTCTTGTTTCTATGTTTGTTGTCTTTGAACACAGTAGTAGCTTTTTCATGTTAAATGTAGCACGACCTTGTGCTAATCTTTGTTTTATATCTTTTGTGCTTTTCCCGTCTTGCGTTATTTGACTTCCTAGGTAGCAGAAATACTTAACCTCTTGTAAGTTCTCGTTACCTATTTGTATTGTTGTTTTTGATTTATTTTCCCCTCTTTTGCATACTAGAATTTTAGTTTTATTTTTGTTAATTTTCATGCCATATCTCTCCATCAAAACTCTTTCCATTTCATTAAGAGCAGCTTCTAACTCTTCTTTGCTAGATGCTCGCGATATGATCCGCAAATCTAAGCATATCAATCTTTTGTCCCTGCATATTAATTTCAAACGTTTTCCTGCTTTTGACAGTTTTTATGGCTTTTTATATGTACAAGTTAAAAATTAATGGGGATAAGGCACATCCCTGTCTCACCCCTTTTCTAATATTTACTTCTCTACCTTCTTGCTCTAATTCTATTACCTCTGTTTGCCCTATGTATAAGTAATGTACTATCCGTCTATCCCTAAAATTCATTCCAATCTTTTTGAGTAGTTTAAACAAATTCATTCCAATCTTTTTGAGTAGTTCGAACATTTTTTTCCATTTTACAAATTCGAATGCTTTTTCCAGATCTACAAACCCTATACATACGATTCCCCCGTTCCCTATTGTTTTTTCCATTATCACCCTCAGAGCTAAAATAGCCTGTCGTGTTCTCATGTTTCGCCTAAACCAAAATTGACTTTCTCCCAGTATTTCCTCAGCTCCTTTTTTTATTCGTCGTTGTACAATTCTAGTTAATATTTTTGACACGTGTGCTGTCAAGTTTATTGTTCGAAAATTTTCACATCTATACGCGTCTCTTTTTTTTTGTGTAGTTATTTGATGTTACGTTTGAAATCTTTGGGTATCTCGCCTGTCTCATATATATATCGTACAAGTCGGAAGAGACGTTCTGTTATTGCGTGTTCAGCGGCTTTTAGAGTTTCTGCTTGCACATTATCTGTACCCGATGCCTCAAACCATCTCTAAGTATAGGATATCCAAGGTCATCATTTTCAATGTCTGATTCCTGTTCTAATGCTGTTAGTTCCTCTCCTGAGTATAAATTTCTTATGTATTCCTGCCATCTAGCTACTTTCTCTACATTTTCTATAATGACCTTTCCACCCCCATCCCTTATATTTTAGCTATATAGTTTTATATTCCTAAAATTCATGCTAATTAATTTGCATGCTTCGTCTGTCTTTCCTATTTCCATCTTAGTTTGTACCTCGTTGCAGTTTTCATCAATCTATTGTTCTTTAGCTTTCCTGCATTTGCGAATAATTTCCCATTTTAGGGCTTTGTATCTCTGTTCTCCTGTTTCGTCTGATCTATTTTTGTATTTTCGTCTTTTTTCTATTAAATTCAGGATATTCTTTGTGATCCATTGTTTCCCATTTCCTTTTTGTGTATACCCCAGAATATCTCTGGCCGCTATGTCTAAACTGGATTTAATGTTATTCCATTCTGTTTCTATTTTCTTAGTATCAGAAATTTTTCCGATATCTTTCAGTAACTCATTTGACTTTTTTTCCAATCTTTCGTGGATATCTTTATATTTTAGCTTCTCAAAGTCAAAGTGCCTTTTCCGTTCTACTTTTTCAGATTTTTAAATTTAAGTGCGGCCATCATAATTACGATGTTGCGGTCTGTGTCTATGTCTGCCTCTGGGTAGCTTCTACAGTCTTTTACTTGATTTCTAAACCTTTGTCTAACAATAATGTAATCTATTTGATATCTTTCCATATCTCCTGGCATCTTCCACGTGTATAGTTTTCTAGCATGATGTTGGAATAATGTATTTGTGATGTTTAAGTTGTTCTTGTCGCAAAATTCTACCAGTCTATTTCCCTTGTCGTTTTTCGTGCCTCAACAAAATAAACCTATTATCGCTCCTTCCCTACCCTCACCTATCACTGCATTAAAATCACCCAGTAATTATTAAATTTTTATGTCATTTTACGTATCTTAGTATGTCTTCGATATCTTCCTCACTGCAGTTAGAGGTGCGCATGTATACTTGTATTATTACTGTATTTACTGGTTTAGATTCAAACCTAACCATGAGTACTCTTTGGTTCCTTTGTAAGTAGTTTTCTACACGTCGTCCTATCTTTTTTCGCATAACTATCCCCACACCCAAATTTCATTCCTCTGCTCCTGTATGAATTACCCTGAAGTCTCTGCTAAAAATCCCCCGCCTCTGGCCACCGAACTTCGCTGATCCCTACTATGTCTAATGCTAACCTATCCATTTCGAGTTTTAGGTTCTCTTGCTTACTTTGTTTTATACTTCTGACATTCCACGCTCCGACTCGCAGAATGTTCACGGATCTTTTTCTATTCTTTCAGATCACATCTGCCGACGTAGTCCCCTCCCGGAGATCCGAATGGGGGACTATTTTACCTCCCGAATTTTTTACCCCAGGGAATGCCATCATGTTTACTAACAATTTCTGTACGCAGTGTACTTGGGAGGTAATGTAGTGGTTTCACGTTGCTTTCCACATCGCAGTAGTGTGTCTTAGAATGTCATATCGACCCCTGTGGTCTCTGCTACTCTAAGTACCGAAAAAGCAGCTGCCTTCTTTCGGGGACCTGTCTTAGTCTGGTTCCTCACTAAAGACCATACTATTTTAGTTAAACCTGTAGTTCGGCTCTTTAGCTCATTGAAACGCGTCATTCTACCTGTTCTAGTATTTTAGAACGTCGTCAAGGTGCAGGTCCGTTCAGAATGGTTGCAGCTCTCTATGCTAATAGATCTCAAGGTAACCCTTTATTGATACGTAACTAATACACCCTACACCTATCTGAATTGGTTTATTATTTTCAAGCCTTGGCCTATCTTTGCCATTTGTACCCAACATATTTACCCCTAATATTAGGTTAAGCAATCCTGTCTGCCTGGAGTTATATTCATTTATTCTATTCCTGTTTTTCTTTACATTTCGCCACAGAACTTTTATCTCACCAATGCGTCTGAACACTTTCTTGTTAGTGACCCCTTCTATGGATCTAATTAATAAAATTCGTTTGTAATGCCATGTTTTGTATGCCTTTATGGTTTCTTTCAGTGTTGCCTATCATCCACGTGTTAGGTCTACACACAGTCACGCTCCATACAAACACAGACACATTCAGAAAAATCTTTCTAGTGCTTAAATCCATTTTTGACGTCATCAAATTTCCTCTTTCAGAAATATCTTTCTTGCTTGTGCCAGACTATATTTTATGTCCTCTTTAATTCTACTGTTATCTTACTACCTAAGTCACAAAATTCCTCTACTTCTTTCAATGTTTTATTTCCCGAATCTGATGTTGGCTGTTTCACATGATCTTACACGACTGCGCTTTATCACCTTTGTTTTACTTATATTAATGTTCACTATATTATCAAGTTCCACGTCATTCAACAAATCCTCTAAATAAAAGGACAATATCATCTACAATCCGTAATATCTTTATTTCTTCTTTTTGGCGTTGGACACCTTCCCCAAACGTTTCTTTGATTTCTTTCATTACTTATTCTACGCACAAGTTGAAGAGCTTGAAATATAAACTAGAACCTTGCCTTACTTCCTTCTGATCTATTATCTCCCTTTCGTGTGCTTTAGCTTCTATCACTGAACAGGTAATAGCCTTCATTCTGCATATTTTACTCCACATCTCTTCATAATCTCGAAGAGTTTGTTCCAATCAGTATTGACGAAATCTTTTTCTAAATCAATAGAGACATTGACTTGTTTCCGTTAATTCTGTCCTCCATGATAGTCGTGTAGACTCAGTACAGCTTCACGCGTTCCTACACTTCTTCGAAAGTCGAAGTGATCTTCATACAATTTTTTTAAGCTGGTTTTCCGTTCGCCTGTATACGATTTGGGTAGCATTTTCCAGGCATGCATAACTAAAATTATGGTTCAATAGTTTTTACATCTGTCAATTCCTCTTTTCTTTGATATGGGAATAGTCACATTCTTTCCAAATTTCGAGGATGCTTCATGTCTCATGCATCTTACTTACCAGAAGGTACAGCTTTGTCCTAGCTATACCTCTTATAACAGATATAGCAAATACGGTTATATTTGATCAGTTTTAAATGCTTTATTCCTACTAATATTTTTCAACCCCTGTCAAACTCTAGTCTGAGTATTCTGTCACACATCTCATCGTCACCACCTGCGTCTTCTCTTTTGAGTACCTGTACACCAAGTTTCCTTTCCTGTGCTGAGTATTCTTTCGATCAGACAATATTTCTTTCTGTGTTTGTAAGTGGCTTACCATCGGAGTTCCTTAAATTTGTACAGCTGTTTTTCTTTTCTCCAAACGTTTCTTTGATGTTCCTGTATACCTCATATATCTTTCGCACAGTCATACAGGTTTCAAAGTAAATGTTTAGCAGACATTGATATGCAGTTGAGGGCAGATTCTTGTTCCTCGATTAAATCATCAACCAACGTTTAATGTATCGACAGCTATTTGCTTTTACAACTGTCATTTTGACATATTTTTTCTTACGTCACGTTGACAGATGTCACTTCAACAATCAGACATTTTGCGGCGGACATTTATAGCACAACTGTTAGTTGACAACCTGCCATTTTGCGGCAGCGACCCTTGACAAAACTGTCACTTTGAAAATTCGTCATTTTCTTAAACATTGTACCCTATTTTTTGTAAGTCGCAATTTTTTACTTGAGTATATACGGCACACATGTTATGTAGGAAAAAAGTCGACTACCTGAGAAAGTAGTCGAACCCCAGCAGCCCTCGTGCAAACCTGGTACCTTAATCACTAGATCACTGAGACAATGGATATAAGTACTTCAACAGTTCTTAGTATTGCTGAATGTCCAGATTCCATTTTAATATAAAGATTAACTTAGATGAACCTAAAGCCAAATCTTATAGCATTCTTATTTACCAATATATTCTAAGTATGTAGAGCACAAAATCGAACTAATCTTTTCTGGGAACTACAAATGCTACCATTACTTTCAATTTAAGATCATCTCTTAATTAAGTACATCCTCGTAAATCCAATTTCTATCTTTTTATATATAAAGATTTTCTAAACGTCTAAAGAATTATTATTAACCAATTTTGGAAAAGAAATACATACAATGTCCTTCTGTAAGTTTATTTCATATAGGTAAAAGCCCACATCGCCATGCTTTCGGCTGCCTAGCTTCAGCTACTTTTACAAGGTCATGGTAATGCTTCACTATTCTCAAAATAAAAAGGAATGCAATGATATTCTAAAGCTTTATTTTAACATGAGATAAATAACATAATTCAAAAACACTTAACCATGAGCCCAATAAAATTTAATTTTAGTACCAAGTTCTACATAAAAAACTGACCTTTCTCTATGTTTGTTTGGAGTAACTTCAATATAATACCATTTTATCCGTAGTTTAAACTTTAAATCGATGACTAGGTTTTCTATCTCCATTTCTAGCTAATAAATGAACCCAAAGAGATGCCGAGATGTTCAAATTGCAAAATGTGGCGACTTTGTTTCTATACTGAAAGTCTTTGATTCCATAAACAACCAGATTCATTTCTTCGTGTAATTTTTGCAGCTTGTGATCATCACTTAGTAATGGTTCCCCAACTATGTCCTGATACGTACCTTGTTGGCTTGCTCGATTTCTTCTTGTTGGTATTGGAAGCTATCCTGATCCTCTCTCACACTATTGTGTATTTGTATGTCCATCATTGGACATAAACGACCTTTAAACGTTGCAAGACCCTCGGTTGTACAAGCGCCGAAAGATTCTTTACTAGACAATTATACAATGTTTAGCCAAACCCCTTTACGTGTGGCGTATGTCGAGGTTACGAACCCTACCTTTTTTAATTCGTCTATGTCATCCGCTATTTTGATAAATACGTTATTAAAAAAATCTTTTAAATAGCATACCAATTTAGTACCAACCTCTTCCACAAGGACGCCCACCTAATTAAAAGGGTCTTTCTTATTAACCACAAATGTATTACACCTCGTAAAACCCAGATGTAGCTAAGCTGGTCGAGCGACACGTAAAGTAACCTTTTACTTCTTCCTCATTTTTTCTAATAATATGTTCTTTGTATTGTTCTCGTATCGCCGCAGTTTTTCCATGCAGTCCTGTAACATGTCATTTTACCTATGGTAAATGCCACGTTACAGCTTCAGTTATTTCTCTCTTTAAACCTCACCTTTTACCTAGAAAAGTCCATCGAACCCTAATTTACACTTTACTTCTAATAGATAAGTTATAATCACAGAACATAGGAAGGTATGAGTATTTCATAAAGTACCGTGTTTGTTTCCAATATTTATACCTGTTAGTAAAGTTGCCTATAATCCAGTGTTCTTGATATTTATTTTCATAGTTTAACTTTGCTAAAGAATTCTGTGGTCTTTCCTTTCCTTATAACTTCAAATTCCCCTCTCTGATAATTAAAACAGATGTTTGCAGGTCAAAGCGTACTGGCAAAAGTTTTCATTTCTTGTCTGGGTTCTGTGCACAACAGGTCGTCTTAAATTCAAGGTGACAAAAATTGACCATGAGGTCGAAACAAATGTCTAGCTTAGCGTTTTCCTTACCTCAATAAACTACAAATCCCACCGGATTACTTTTCCGATGGTAAGAATTAAATAGGTACATTTTAAATTCCTTTACATTTGTTATAGCGTGTTTAATTAATGCACGTGTTATATTTCAGGGTCGTTCTCTACCCTCATGTCTTCATACCTATATTTAAGTTCCGCTATGATGCAAATTTGCTTTGTTGTCGTTTTTAAAGGAGATGACAATGCCGTTGTATTTTGATTTACATTACCTCAACATGCAAATTTTAGTTTGGTTAAATATTTCTCTTAAAATAATGGATCTATGAAGTTACACACAAAATTCTACCTCATCATTTGCCGTCGATGCTACCTGGGACTCCTACAGTTTATACACCTTTAATTGGGATTTCCACAGATGGTCAGTTCAAGGAATTTTACGGTAACAACACATGTTTTAGGATGCACGTGTCAGGTATGACAAACTAAAGTAATACTTATCCACGCAAAATTAAAGTGAACTGATTTCTACAAATATTAAATTTTCTTTTCATTTTTCATTTGTAAAACGTACTAATATTACAGACAATTTATCTACTATTTGCAATATTTAATTCCTAATTATACATAATCGTACTGGACGCATACTGTCCATATGTAAGCCACATGCTTCATGAAACTTATGGTAGTCAAGTTCATTCATTAACTTATTTACGCTTTTTAAAAGCACAGTTACATTTTTTTAGTTACATAAAAACAAGTTTCATTATTTTTACTGATCTATTCTATTTCAAATGACTTCATAGAACTTTTATGATATTTTTGTTCAAAAGTAAATATCTAACAAAATTTAATAAATACGATAATTAATTTGTCTATAGTTTTCTCTCAGTTATTGATGTTACAGTTATTAGTTCACCAATTTTCTTCCCTTCGAGATTTTAAGTTTCATGCAGCCTACGCAACCACGACGGTTTGGTGCTAGCTGTGCCAGAGCATAATTTTTTATGCTCTGTCGTGCACCTATCCTTTAATAACGCCTGAAAAAGGGTAGGGTGCAGTCCAACCTTCGCCTTTTTGCATCCATTTCCTCTCATTTTTTTCCCATTTACAGTGTATTTCGCGCATAATAAAGCAACTTCTTTAGTGTAAACGAATAGCGTTTGCTATCAATATTTGCGCGTTGCCTTACAAACTCTGAGTAAATGTTAGGTGTATTAATCAACACCGATTCTAAAATATTATAATTCCGAAATCTTTTGGGATTGTAAAATATGCTATTGCAGATTGTGTTAAATATATATTACTTGCTTTAATGTAGCGTCTGTTTATAATCTTGGTCGTCTTCTTTCGCTACCAGCTCCAAACAGTTTATGAGTAAATAGTGAAAACTAAAGCCATCGCGCATATTTCATTCATTATTCCCTTTCTTCTGTTTTTTTTGGACAACTTAATTTACAAGTCTGTCAACTCCTTTGTATTGTTGTTGTTCCAATATACGAAATTTATTCCACATGTTGGCAAATGGCGCCTTGAGGATGTAAAATTTATATTCTTCCAATAAGACTAAACAATTCTTTAAGGGATTATATACCTTGTTCGCTCTGAAATAATTTCTAGTTATGCAGTTGCATATTGTTGCATCCAATCTCGCAATACCATGATCTTTAGCCAAAGTAGACGCAAATGTTTCCCTTAGTCGCACATTTGGAGCTACCACCCCGAAGCTACTACGTCGGTCAGGAAGCGAGTTTCTTTCTTCCTGGATATTTAGAATTTTTTCGAACCCTTGCTTTTCGAAACATGGTATGTATCTGTAACGAGAGTGACAACACTCACACACGGGACCTACATTTTACTTCTCATCCGAACGAAGACGTAATTTTGTGAAGAACGCTCGCTTAACATTTTTCAAGCGGCCCATGCTGGGAATTGAACCAGGAACCTTAGGATTAGTAGTCATACTCGAACCAACTAAACTTCGGTGACGGCTCTTCTGTATCCTGCAGAGTAGGTGCGTAGATTATTGGGGCACCCTAACAAAGTTAAGTATCAAGTGGAGGAACTAAACTGATAGATAAATCCGTAAGAAAGCGAGCGCATATGGAAAAGCTACGGTGCGTGTACATTTTAGAATCAACCGAAAGTTTTCCAGAGTACTCTTCAAAAAGAGTCAGCGACCGCTAGAAGTTCGGGTCGTCCTAGATCCGGCAGCGTGTGTGTACTTAGGTTAGAGCGATATTGTTAGAAGTAAAATACATAAGTTACGTTGGCGTTTCCGGATGTGCTTGCCCTCTTACGGATTGATGTGTCATTATAATTCCTTCCTCTGGTACCAAACTTTGTTGGGGTGTCTCCGGCAATCTATGCACCTACTTCCTGGAGTACAAAGAAGAAAATTTTCGGCTCTAATTTAGTTTTTGGCAGTGGTTAGAACAGTAAACACGATCTCATCTAAGGTGAGTAAAGTTTCTCAACGTCTTGGAAGTATAGTGAAACTATCAAATGAGCGATTTGGATTGTAGTTGCTGGCAGGAAATTTTTGCAATAATTTGGTTACCGATATTGGTAATATTTGATATGTCAAAAGCGACCAGATGCCGAATGGTTGCCTACACACGCCAATTACAAAATCATTTTGTGACAATATAATGCTATTTAAAATTCACGACTTTTTGGAGGCTGAGCAAAAAGATTTTTTGCTAAAAAATAAAATTTGTAGCGCATTTAACAGCTAACTAGGAGGAAAGTTTGACAAATCTGTTTTTTCTAGGCATGATGCTAAAGCTATACTTCCGTTTTCTCTGGAAAGAACTAATAGGATGGGGCACGGAATACAAGAATATATTGAAAAGGAAGTCTCTAAAAAATTAATAAAAATTCGAGAGTCCGACATGTGTTTCGTACGAAGTGGTACTAACAGATGTTTATTTAAAAACTTTATAGGAAGAACTACCAGATATGTTAGACGAACTTAATAAAACTGACTACTATCCTTTTGATGTAGATATAAGTCAAGATTTGGTGGCATATTTAGCAAACCCGAGGTGTAATTATTTAACTAAACACAATAACTTCTGCTACAAGGGGAAATACGAAGAGAACTGCTATATTATAGTTGTCAACTATAAAACTGCGGGAATTGATTGTTAAACATGGCCAACAGCTAATGCAAAACCTAAAATATACAACAAATTTGTGTGTCAAATAACAAGTCCTAGTGTTAATAAACAACTTTAGAACAAATACTAAATTTTCTACGTTGTCCAGATGTACGATTAAGGAACACATTCGCGTCTACTTTGGCTATAGAGCATGATACTACGCGATTTGAGTTGACAATATACAATTGCATAATTGGAAATTATTTGAGTGCGGACCAGGTATATAATCCATTAAAGGACGGTTTGGTATTATTGGAATAATATAAGTTATACTTTATAATAACGTCAAGGTACTCAATGTCGCTTGCCAAAATGTAGAATAAATTATCGAGCGAGTTACAAACTGGCTGCTGCTTAGTGTATTATAGTTTACAACAGTACGTATGTTGGGACAACAACAATACAAAGAAGTTTACGAACTTCTAAATTAAGTTGTTCAAAAAACCAGAAGAAGAGGAAAAATGGATAAAGTATGCGATTACGGCTTTAGTTCTAACTATTTATCTGTAATTAGTTGGAGATAGTAGAGGAAGGGACAGCCAAGACAGTAAAAAATTCATACAAGCGCTACATTAAAGCAGTCTGAAATAGCATATTCAACAATCCCAAAAGACATAATTATTTCGGAATCGATTTGATTAATAAACCCAACATTTGCCCAGAGTTTGTAAGACGACGCGCAAATATTGGTAGCAAATATTCGATTACGTTAGAGGAAATTGCCCTATTATGCGCGCCATATGCTGTAATTTGGAGAAAAGGGCAGTTGAAAATTGGAGGATATGGATGCAAAACGGCGAAAGTTGAACTACATGGAAAAAATGCGATGATACAATATATACCTGGGTTTAATGAGCTATGTGCATTTGTGGTTGGTAAGAAAGACTTTTAACTATGTGGACGTCATAGCTGAAAACGATAGTACAAGATCAGTATACTATTTAAAAGGTTTTTCTAAGACATAGACGAACTAAAGGACGGTGGCGTTTGCAACATTGGCGTGCGCCACATGTAAAAGGGATGCGCTAAACATTATATATTTGCCTGGTAAAAAATCATTCGGATCATTTAAAACTGAGGGACTTACAACTCTCTAAGGGTCATATATTCCCAAAGGTGGTGGACATACAACAACACGAGAGTGTGTGGGAGAATCTGAATTGCCTTCAATACGGACAAACCAAGAAAATACGTAAGCAGAACATAGTTGGAAAGCCACGACTAAAAGATTGTTACAAGCTGTAAGAATTACAAAGGAATGGATCTGGTTGTTTATGCAATCAATGACTTTATGTATAAAAACAAAGTTCGGTACATTGTGCAATTTTAAAATCTTCACTGTATATATGCATCCAATTATTGGCTAAAAAGGTAGATAAAAAGCTTGGACATCAACTTGAATTTTAAACTACGGATGAAGCGCCAAACAAACATGAAGAATGGGCAGTTATCTGTGTATAACTTGGTACTAAAGTGAGGTTTTATTGTAGCCATGCTTAGCTGGTTCAAAGTTTTTAAATGATGTTATTCATCTCAAATTTAAAAAAAGCTTTAGAATAGCATTCCTTGTTTTTCCTTTTAAAAGACTCTGACTTTATAGTGACCTTGAAAAGTAGCTGATACTAGGTAGCCGAGAGCATAGCGTGGAAGATTTTTACCGATACTATATAAAATTACAAAGGAATGTCCTAGGTATTTTCTTCCCAAAATTTGGTGTTTAACAATACTTTAGACACTTAGAAAATCTTTATAAATAAAAAGACAGAAATTGGATTTACCGCGTTCTAAGGGATGACCTTTAGATAAAAGTAATGGTAAATTTGTAGTTTTCAGAAAAGACTATTGGATCAAATGCTTTACGCGTTTAGATAACATATATAACGCTTTAAAATTTAGGTTTATGTGCCTTTAAATAAAAATGGAATTTGTACATTCAGAAATACTAAGAAATTTACAAGTACTGATATCGATTGGCTGAGTGGTCTAGAGGTAGCGCATTCGCTTTGTATGCAGACAGCTCAGGTTTGAATCCCGCTTGATTCAACTTTTTTCTAATAAAAAATGTCGACGTGTACGCTCAATTGCAAAAATTGTGATGTAAGAAAAATAGCGGATATGATGTTATAAAAATGGCGGATTGTCAGTGACAGTTGTATCAAAAATACCCAGCCGAAAAATGGCGGAATGTCAAAGTGGGAGCTGTCAAAATGACAAAAAGGAAAATGTGTCATAGTGAGAACTGTAAAAAATGACCTCCGTGATGTCAGACGTTAGTGATGTAATCAAGTAGCATTGATCTGCCACCAGTGCGTCTCAGTGTCTATATACAAAACATACTTTTTCTCTTGCAACCGTCCTCTTTTGCGTTTACTTTTGATTTCATACCTGAGACTCTTATATTTCTTTATACCTGTCTCATCCTTTGCATTCTAAATTTTAGTCGACCATCTATCAAATCCAAGATCTTTTGTGTCGCCCATGAATTTCCTTTAGCCCTTGTCGTTTTTCATAATTTTTGATCTCCTGCCCTAGTAATTTGCTGCATTGTAATCCCCGTTCCTCCCTTACTTACAAATAAGTACGTTGTTTTTTAATGTTCTTCAGTTGATTAAAAAACGTTAATTATAAGGAACAAAACGTTCATCTTTTTACCTATTTATTAATCCAAACCTTGCTTCAATATTTTCCTTGTAAAATTGTCTAGGTACACTTATATACTAGTAAAGGGCAAACAAACAGTATACTCCAAAATTATTTTCCGGATATTCCCTTTGATCATTATAAACAGAATTTCCTTTACTAAATAAAGCTCTTAATGATGGCCTTACTCATTAAGTAGTTTCAGCATGACGTTCGAAAGCTTTTTACTAAAATTATGAAGGATTAGCTAAAGCTTAAAGTGCCGCTCAAAAATACGAATGAAGACTTAGCTTATCGAGGATTTTAATTACTAAAGCTCTGATGAAGCTCTTTATTATTCTCGAAAACAAAATTTGAACTGCATAATTACTTACCTGATCGGGCTTTGTTGGTCAATAAACAATTCGATGGAGCTGTATTTCCTTGAGACGACCTGTATGTATCATTTTCAAACTCGCCCACACTTTAAAAGTTTCTCGCGATTATCAAACTATTTAATCAAGTTTAAATATTACTAGAGTAGGGATTAATCATCTAACAATTTTATGTTTTAGCAAGTCATCCTCTATAATACGTTTAATCGTTTTGAAACTTCGGATACCCTAAACTAATTCTGGCTAAAATTTAGAATATGATCTGCGTTTTATTGACAACTAAGTAGAAAGAACCTCATTTACAAACTACAAAAAGTTTTTGCTATGCGCGAATTAGCTTTGATGTTCATTAAAATAAAGCTACATTTCCATTGAACGTCAGCATTTTACTTATAGGATATTATCCTGAAAATGAATATTCCTGAAAGCAGTATCCTGGGACATTGATTGAAACTAGGAAAAACAGAAGCCGTTTAAAAACAAGTCCTGCGGTATGATAAATCTAGGCGACTCCGTGGCGTAGTTGGTACGTGTGACTACTACGTCCAAGGTCCCGGGTTCAAATCACGATACGGTCCGCTTGAAAAATGTTAGGCGAGCATTTTTCACAAAAATACACCATCGTTTGGATGAGAGGTAAAATGAAGGTCCCGTGTGTGAGTGTTGTCGCGCACGTTAAAATCCCTACCTTGCTTGGAACAGCAAGGATTCGGCAAAATTCCAAATTTTTTAGTTAAAAAAACTCGGTTCCTGGCCAATATATAACCTTCGGGTGGAGCATTGGAAAATCACATATAGGGTACAGGCACAGTGAGATTTGGTGTACGAAAGAGGTTTAAGGTGATATATTCGATATGCCATTGGAGTACTTCCTGGCAGATTGCGCAGTGGCTGACACTGATATATCCGAAGACTTGCTCGGGTGTTCAAAAATAGATTTGTCGGACTAAACAAATCAGCTGACAACAATCAGGGACGAACATTTTTCACAAAAATACACTCTCGTTCGGATGAGAGGTAAAATGGAGGTCCCGTGTGTGTGTTGTCACCCAAGTTAAAGATCCCTACCTCGCTTGAAACAGCAAAGGTTCGGCAAAATTCAAAATTTTTCAGTTAAAAGAACTCGGTTCCTGGCCAATGTAGTACCTTAGGGTGGAGCATTAGAAAATCACATATAGGGTACAGGCACAGCGAGATTTGGTCTACGGAAGAGCTTCAAGGTGATGTATTCGATATGCCATTGGGGTACTTCCTGGCAGATTGCTCAGTGGCTGACCCTGATATATCCGAGGACTTGCTCGGGTGTTCAAAAATAGATTTGGCGGGCTGATCAACTTCGCTGAGAACATTCAAGGAAGAGCATTTTTTACAAAAATATACTCTTGTTCGGATGAGAGGTAAAATGGAGGTCCCGTATGTGAGTGTTATCACGCACGTTAAAGATCCCTACCTTGCTTGGAACAGCAAGGGTTCGGCAAGATTCAAAATTTCCAGGAAAAAAACTCGCTTCCTGGCCAATGTAGTACCTTCGGGTGAAGCATTGTGAAATCAAATGTAGGGTATGATACATCTGACAGTTGTTACATTTAAGGTTAATAATAGTATTTTGGTAAATGGAGATATTTCAAAGTTAATTTATATAATTTCAAGTTAATTTAGCGCTAATAAAAGCAGGTATAAATTTCTCAGTATGGCAAAATATTTAAAATACAAAGGAATGACCAATAAAAATTTTATATAAGCGTTTTTACGGCAACCTTCAGGGAACGTATGTGGTTAAACAAGTCTGCTGCATGTGGGACCCAGGTACAGTAATAGTGTATGAAAAGGTAGTCTACTTCTGTATACCTGTCATTTGTATTAAACAATCCATTTTCATTGGACGACGATCATCAAGAGACGGTTGAAAGCCAACCGAACAAATCCAACAGGAAGTATCGTAAATATTCAGAAAAGGGCGCTTAATATAAAGTTAAAGTTATAATAATGCTACATATAAAAATTAAGTAATAAAAGAAGGTTGATAAATGCACGCACCGTTCGGGACACCCCGCACCCCCTTCCGCGACGGCCATTGAAGTTATCGCGCTCGTAGTTAGTACCGAGCAAGCGAGAGTTCCGTACAAACCGCTCGATAATAAACTCCTCCTTATTACACGCTCTCGTCTACTAAAATAAATCAATCAGATGAAACTCCACTTCCTAGCCACCTACCCTAGACCTAGATAACAATCAGTAAGTGAGTGTTGTGCTACCAGAAGCCAAGTTTGGAGTAAGTGATTTGAAACCATTTCTTTCTGTATCGTCACTATATGACAACCCTCTACACCCTTATTTTATAGTCCATTACAACCCCTCTTAGTTGCCCTCATAAATTCGGTAAGGCGGCAACAGATAAGCGTCAAAATAACACAACAATTTATAGAACTAATTTCATGATATGCTGTAGCAAAACATTTAGCACTTTCCTATACACAATGCGGTACGGTCGGGGTCTCCTAGACTTCTCGCATTTGATTGTAGATATATACAGGGGAAAATAAGGGTATTCTTGTATTTTTATGGCCTAATTCATAGTTTACTTCCTAACGGTTATTTCTTTTTGTGTGATAAAGCAGAAGCTGATGTATCACTATAATGAAAAAAATGACAAGTGACGAACCCCAGCTACGAATAAATGCCAATCTCTGTGGCTGAGACTGCAATTTTATCTTTTTGAACTGTATTTCAAAACTAGAGCTGGTCCTGCATTTTTTAGAAACGAAAAACTGATAAGGGTTTTAATTGGTGTTGCAACAAAGTCTTTTTAGCTATAGCAACAGTTCTTTATTATCAACCGATTACACAAGTCTTTTCAACTAGTAGCTACAGTGTAATTCTAAAGAATGCATTTATTTTTATCTAACAATCACTAACAGTACAAATACTAACTTTTTAAAACTGCAATATCTTCTTAATTATTATCGAAGCAATATAATTAGTTTACATCGAAGGACCAAGTGTTAATTTATATCGATCACTTCAATAACTTATATCAGATACAGCAATTTATTTTAACGATATGTTACCACTAATTTATTTTATACCGCGACTTTATAGCTCAATACTCAATTAAAAATATCACTATAATCAAAACTTGAATTAGAACTGAACTCAAAACCCCTTAGCGGACAATTTATACATTAATTCTATAATTCCGAACGTACTAGAAATATGCAAATAACATCTTAAGCTTAATAACATCCTCTTGTAAATTGCCAATCAAGTCCATCCAAGAATTTTACGCCACGAAATAGTTAGCAATTATTCATTGTATTCAGATACTTTGTTTAAATTCAACGGTATTATTTTTGCCAAGGGTAGACTTAGCAACGCCACGTTACACTGCCTCCCACCCGAGCTCTTTCATTCAAAAAGCCTCTAGGTAACTCGGATGTTGGAAGTCCTGTGGCGGTAAGGTCAGCCAGAACGATTTCTGCCGTTTCCATGTTGATTGAAGTAGCAAAGAACAATTCATAGCAGGCGCTGTACCATTTAGAGTATAACCTAAAGCAAGGCCGCATTACGATGACTTGTACCGTCACACTGTTCCGTATAAAAGTCATACTCCTGCAGCCTTTCTTTCTATCTAGTGACTATCCCTGCAATAACCACTGCGAGGTTGGTTCTCAGGTAAAATCTTCTCCCGTACAGGCACTCTAAAAGTGTTCTACGGATTTCATCATTGCCAACAGTGTCCTTCGTGTAACGCCATAATTCCGTTCCGGTTTGGAAAGCACCTTACTAAAGTAACCAATGACACTCTCTTACCAGTTTTGTACCTGGTATAATACTCTTCCGATGACGATATTGCTTGCGTTCGTATCCAAGAAGAATTTACTTTCCGGCTGAAAGTAACTTAAGGTAGGAGCTGTTGTGAATAAATGCTTTTGCAGTTGGAACGAAATATTACATTCCTGATTCCAAATGTAATCACGCCTGTTCTAAGAGATTTGCACAGTAACTCGTTTAATATCGCCCAAAGAACACTATCCAAGCATCCCGTTCCCCCAATTTCTATTTCTCTTTTTAAGATACCATCGTCCATCAATCAAACTTGCACAGACACATCGTCTGATTGGCAAAACGGCACTTACTGTTTCCAACTGTCAAGACATACTCCTTCATATCTGCAGTAAATTCTTACTCTTTCAAGATATTCATTTCCAAGATAACTTCTTCGGCATTGTTAGCTATTACTACATGATGGTCATATAGTTGCTCCCATCTCCGATTTTTACGTCCAGCATTCCGTGTGTTCAAATTTTCTCACTAGTGACGGTTCGAAGACCTACCGTCACGGGTGACACTTTACCACGGCTACGCACTATAATTAACTTGTATCGAAGCACCAAAAGTTAATTTATATCGATCACTAAAATAATTTATATCGCATAAAGTAATTAATTTTAACAGTATGATACCACTAATTGGTTTCATTCCATGACTTTATAGCTCAACACCCAAATAAAACTAGCGTTATATTAAGAACTTGAATTAGCACGAAACTCAAACCCCCTTAACGGGCAATTTATGTATTTAATTCTATAATTCTGGAACGCACTAAAATTATGCAAATAACATCTGTAGCTTAATAAAGTTCTTAAATGCAACCTCGTGTAAACTGTCGATCAAGTCATCTGACGACATCACGTCATGAGATGACTATCAATTATTCTCTGTTCTCAGATGCTTCTGGTGAAGGGTAGGCTTATAGTAATACCTAATACTCCATACCAGAGACACTATGCCACATAGATCATAACCACACGCCAAAATCTAAAGTCGGCCCTTCTGGAGCAGTACCTCTAGCATATTACGTAGCAGTTTCCAGTTCAACGTATCGAGTGCACAACAGATCTGGAGGTTTGACTAACTTCATGTCTCCAAATTTGGTCATCTGGCCCTTGATTTCCACTAAAGCGTTCGACAGATTCTCATAACTTGAATTACCAGAAGGCGATAGCTTAGTCACCAGGTAATAGATATAATAATGCCGATCTTTCAACCAAATAGCTTTTCCAATCTCTGGTTGTTGTCGTCAAACTTTATCCAGACCATCAAATTTATTTTAAAACACCCGAGCAAGTCCTTTGGACATATCAAGGTCCACCTCTAAAAATGTGCAGAACAGTATTCCGATCGCGTACCGAATAGGTCACCTTAAATTGCTTCTGTGACTTCAATTCTTACTTAGTCTGTACCGCTGTATAAAGACAAGAACCAATCATAGCTCGATTAACTGTATGTTTGTCTCATAACTTCCAGTTCTTCAACATTACCGGCATCGTCACCATCGTAGTTCGATATCCGGTTAATGTGCATTTTTATTGTTCTAACTTTTGAAAGCTTACCAATTTGATACACCACATCGATGACCCTTTTCACAACTTTATATAAACCCTCCTATTGTCTATGTAGCTTTGATGACAGTCGACGTCCTTTGGTGGGATTGTATAACCATACGCGGTTTGATGCCATATCTGCTCTTCGTCCTGTCGCTTGAGATCTGAATATTATTCCTAACGTCATCATACCGCTTTAGTTTTTCGACGTGGTCTACGTCCACAATGTCCTCCGAATTTACACCCAAACTGAAGGCAACATAGTAAACGTATCCACGTCCCAGCATAGCATATACAGGTGCCAGTCGAGTGCTCTCATAAACCGAAGACCGCAAGAACAATAAAAATATATGTAAATATTGGTCCCAATCTCTCTAATGTTGGGAGACCACCTTGGAAAGGTACTTACCCAAGGTACGGTACCTTCACTCTACCATATCATCTGACTATGGGTGTAATAGTGTTGTCCGGGTCGTTTCTATGCCCAACAACCGGCAAACTCCTTAGAATACGCTGATTCAAAATTTCTATCCTAATCGGCTTGCGAGTCAATAGCAATTCCAAAACGGCAGAACAGTTTCTTACTAACACGTCAGCGACAGTTACAGCTATTTGGTTTGATGTAGCATACACTTCAGTCCACGTTGTAAAATATCCCAAGGCCACCAAAATATACTTAATTTTGAAGCCGGTCTCAGGGAATGGACAGGTAATATCGATTGCCAGCCTTTCACAGAGGCCCCCTTGTTGTGCCTTATTGGAGCTTCCAGATTTCGCAATGGGGCGCGCATCCGACACTTGCGACACCACTCTTTGGTATCGATTTTGCAGCCGACCCAGTGAAATCTTGCTCAGACTTTCTCCAGGGTGTTCTTAACGTCAAAGTGTCCTCCCGAGTCCCCATAATGTAGATGTCCTAAAACTTCTGATACGTGGCTTTTAGGAACCACCACCTGAAGCGTAATAGCGGAAGCATCTCCGTTGCCAAGAACCGCACGAAGATCCCTTTCGCTACTTTCAAGAAATCCCATTGTGTGAAGTACGACCTCAAGGTGCTACTTACTAGACATGAAATATAGGTTGAAATGTAGGTTTTTATTGTTCTCCTATTCGTTTCACAAATGTAGAAACATAAATCAGGCAGTACAACAAAGTAGATCACATTTCGTTTCTAACAGTGACCAATGGCTACAATTTTTGGAACTGCCTGGGATTGTTTGAAATATATCTACTAAGGTGACTTCCTATCAAATGTGGGTGGTTTCAGTCTGAAACTGGAGGTATGATCACTTTCCCTCGAATTCTTAAATTCTGAGATATGCTGTTGTATTATGGCAATTGAATGCCTCTGCGGTTATACTGTAGAGAAATTAATCAATTCTTCTATCTCTTGCATCTTGTCTTTATTTTTCACGAGTCTTTAGAGAACTTTTCTTCAAACTGATGTTAGACACCTGAAAGTTGGATTACCAGCTTTTCAACAGTTTTTGTAGTTTCTTGTATAAACTCCTTTCTCAATTGTCTCTAATTTTTCATTAACTTTATTCAACCGCTATTGCATTCTGGTCTAATTGCGCTGAGAAATTTTCCTGTAGATTTGCCATAGTGTCGTTCAGCTTTCCTGCAAGGTTCGTGGCAATATTCTGTAGTTCCTCTGTAAAACAGTTTTTCCGCATTTTCATTTAAATCCGTTTAATTTCCTTCCAATTTTGCTGTCAGTGTTGCATAGTTTTGGTCGCATTTCTCTGCGTGTTATTGTAAGTGTGACTTAAAATCTTTCAAGACGAAAAGAATTTTACTATCCATTTCTGTTGTTGAGTACGAGTGATAGGCATGCAGAAGCAAATGATTCTTTTTACTACTACCACACACACTTGACACCAGTGTAGCAAAATCTTTTTGTAATATCAACAGTTATTTATTTTTAATTGATTACACAAGCCTTTTCCGTGAAATTTTGAACGACGCACGACAATCTATTTTCAGCTAATAATCGCTAATAGTACAAATACTAGCTTCTTAAAACAATGCTTTCTTTTTAATTACTATTGAAGCACTGTAATTAACCGAAGCACTAAGTGTTAATTTATATCCATCACTACTATAAATTATATTTATTTTAAGAGTACATTATCACTAATTTATTTCATATCACGATTTTATAGTTCAACACTCAAAACTAGTATTATGATCAAAACATGAATTAGAACTGAACCTAAAACCCCTGAGCGGGTAACTTATATATCTAATTTTATAATTATCGAACGTACTAGAATTATGCAAATAACATCAAGAAGGTTTCTATTTTAAGCTTAATGAAGTTCTTTAATTCAACTTTTTGTAATCTGTCAAACACATACTTGCGAATAAATAAATTTACGTTGTTCTTGTGTAAATGTGAAAGTGTGTCGGAGAGTTTCAAGCCGGAGTCATGATTATTAGTACGTGATACGGGTTTGAATCATGTCTGTCTAAATGATGATGAAGTCAGGGTTTTGTCCACTTACGTAAGAAGCAACGTCAGTAATAATAATGCTTGTTTTGTGTTTATGATACCCCTTTCAAACATGGCCAAAGCGTTGAAGTTTAGTAGTATTTAACACAATACTGCAAATACGAAACACATATCAATTATACTTCCTTTACGTCTACTAAAAGCTTTCTTACTATTGATTTTGCAAAATTTTACAGAAATATAAAAACTGCATTTTAACAAAGCTAGTTCTTGTTAAGATTCTAAGCCATATTTAGTCCCTTGCTAAATACACTAGTGAACACGTCTTTAATTAATTAATACTTTTGATAAAAGGCTTAAACGTTAAAACTGATTTAGAACTTGCAAAGGAATTTGTAAGTAGAACGGATCAAATAATGCAGAAAGTTTAATTCTTCTTCTTAAAGTTTACAGCATGTCCTTTATATAAATTCTAAAGTTCAGTTTATTTAGTTAAAATTTTTCAATTACAGGCAAAGTTTTCACGCTTAAACTAAAAGCTCTTTTTAAAGAGACGTTTAACGTGTACACATTTCTCAGGTTTTACTAGCAGCATTTCTATTATAGTTCAGTGCTTTTTTAGGATATTGTTCAAAAAATCACACACAACTAAGGTAGAGTCCAAACAATTGACTAGCAGCCCTATAGCTAGTAATTGAATATTAAATTATTTAATATTAATTCGGAGGCACTAGTTTGGACCTGCCTATTCCAACAGTAACTGTAATATGCTTCAATTTAAACTTGTTTTTCAGTCCAACATGAGTTTAAGTATTCACAGATATTTACAGAGAATTCTTAATCTACTAGAAACCGCTACGGGAGTATATTATTATTAATAATTACTACACTAATGTCTTTTTTAACCGGATGAGTATATTATCACTAACTGCGTACGTTATATTGGATTGATTCACCATTAATTTATTATTACATAAACTTGAACCGTACTTACGGATCCATCTTCTTTTTCTAGGGATCACACCAAGATTCCATCCATTAAAAAATCGCATTGTGCCCAGTACGATCTAAAGGTGCTACTCAATGGGCTGATTTTCTGCCGAGAAGGACATTCCTCTAGCTTACCAACCCAGAATGATACCTAGATCTTTGTCGTTCTTCTCTTCGGTTCACAAGTATCCAAGCTGCTAACCGCCGTTTAATACGGTAATCCGAGCAACAAAATTACATTTTACTCGCACGAGGACAACCGTTTTTGGAACAGAATCTGTGCAGGTCGACTTTTCCCCCATTTTGTCGACTCTCTCTATTAAATTCGGCCTCTCGTGTTCCTGTTCCTTTTACATCGGTTCTGCATGTTCCAAAATTATCGATTCTGGCGTAGTGGCCCATTTTTTCCGGCTGCTGGTCACAAATACTTTCCTGGTCCTGTTCCTCAATGGAGCATTTTACCTTACCACTACCACAGAATTTTCATTATTTTGACAACGATCCTAGGTCATGGATCGAAACGTACAGAAAGATTGTTACAGGCGGAAAAGCTACTAAGTATGTATTTTTCAGTAAAATTATAAAATGGGGGCGGCCTGTAAAACAAAAATTAAGGGGAGGTCACCGGCACTAGCTAGCAGAAGGTCGTGGATCATATAGAGGGTTAAAATTTTGCAGAAAGGGTTAAATTAATTTATAATATACTACAAAAAGATTTGGCACTTACCTTTCATAAATATTGTGGCTTAATGACAATTACCAAGGGCGCCAGACAAGTCGAGAATGTCCAAATGTTCGTGCAAAACCTTGAGAAACTTGTCATCCCAAGGAGGACAATTGTTCCTTTTAATCGATTCCTCACTTTTTTACTACTTATGCAACTTCCATGATAAAAAAAATAATAAAAAAAACTATTGACTTAATCAACGGCAAACAAAACTATTTAATTAACTGAGCAATAAACGTGAACCTCTTACATTCATTGATTTTAATTTAGAAATTTAATTGAATAGGTGAATATGGAATTATAGTAATTTTGCGTACATAAGTAATTCCCAAACACTTGTATATGAAAGAAAACTTATATTATAAATCTTACACTAAATTAATCCTATGGTTTATGGCCAAAACGTTCTAACAAATAAACTAACTAAAAATTGGTCATGCTACTTAACTATAAAAACTTACTTACTAAAAATTGTCCATTGTTTGATGGCATGCCTTCCAACGTAGAACAGCTCTTAAATTGGGGGAAAGAATCTCGCTTGTTGCTCTTGTTTGTAATTTTTAAATAATTGAGTGGCACACGAACCCGACAGGATCTTATTGACAATATCACTTAACTTGTGCGTCACACGCCTACAAACTTTTTATTATTTACCTTGTATCACTATAAATCCGCGAACATACGGGCGTAACCCTCGCGAATTGGAAGAGTTAATTACTCCTTTCCAATTTCACTATCGTGATACTAAGTAAAATTTCATATCTGTGATGCCGGAGAACGCTACCCGCTAACTACGTTTCTTTCTACTTCTTGACCACGGACAGCCCTATTGGAAATCTCTTTCTTTTGGCTAAAGCCTTAAGTTATATAGATTAATTCCTACTTTAACCATTTTTTTCGTCATTTTCTGTTATCCAATGACTGAACAGAACCTCCAACAAAAACAAGATTTTAGAAACCAAATCCAACCCCTTTTTCGATGAGGGTCACGGAAGCAATTATTTTTCTAAGGGTTTAAATATATTGTATCTTCTAAGAATTTCTTAATTATTGAAATGTGGACCATACCTATGGCGACAGTGGTCTGCCATTAACGAAAGACCGGTTAACCCACTTGAGCCGAAAGGAATTTTAAATACAATGGATGTCTCCAGACTACTTAAAATTACTTGCAATCTTTGAACAAATCAAATTGGAAATAGTTTTTGCTATTTACAATGTTTCGTTTTCTATAACTCGCTGTCAATCAAAGAAAATATTAAAAAGATTAAGTTTTTCAACAGAAAATTGCTTTTCTTTATTTACGTTAAAAGGTACTATTCCATTTTAATTTTATCAGATTCGTCAACCTGTAATCAACCTAAGCTTTAAGAGGTTTATTGTATTTGATTTACAAGGGCAGAGCTTTAAACTATGATGACCTGCCGCTGGAATTTCTAATAGCTTAGCCTGAAACTATTTGTAAACCTGGTCTTTTATTATAAGGGAGCCTAACTAAAATATGAAAGTAATTTATTGTGGAATTTTTGTCTATAAGTTATGCAAGTTACTGAATTTTAATTAATTAATTGATTTGTTTATTCGTTAACATTACAAAATAATGTTACAAGATGATTTTAAAAACTATGAGTGGTTTAATTCCCAAAGAAGATTAAGAAAAATTACCAATACTACGATGTGAAGCTTGACGAAGACAACTGTTTCTGGAACAGAATCTGTGCAAGTCAGCTTTCTTTCCGTTCCATGGACTTTCTCTATTAAATTCGACTTCTCGTTTTCCTGTTTCTTTTACATCGGTTCTGCATGTTTCAAAATCATCGATTCTGACATAGTGGCCCTTTTTCTCCGGGTCCTGGTCACAAACTACACCCTCTATACTTTCCTGGTCCCGTTCCTCTACGGAGCATTTTACCTTACCACTACACGATGTGAAGCTTGCTTTGCAACTTCAAACTTTAAATCATGAGCTAGCGCATCATCTAGGGTCTTTGGTCGAGTCACCCGTAAGGATTTCCTCGTCGCGTATCCTGTCAACGAAGGTTTGTACTTTTTTCTGTTCTAAGAAGTTGTCCGGGCTATTGGGTAGGCTAGTTCGCAAAGCTAGCAATATCTGCTTCAAACTTTTGCAAATTTTCGCTGGCATTTTGGTAACTGTTCTTTACTTGAGCCTGGTACACTTATTGCGGATGAGAGTCGCCGTGCCTCATTTCCAGCCTTGATGCTAAGACTCTGTAGCTTTTTAGGTCATAGTCTGGTCTGGTTTGTAGAATACTTAAGACTTCGCTTCGTAAAGCGAGAATCAACACGGTTATCCTTTCCCCATCGTTTTAGGCGTTTACAATCGTGGCAGTCTTGATTTGCTTGGAATATGTCTGCCAAGGTGACTTTCCATTAAATGTGTATGACACGGAACCTTGCCGTTGTTTCGTTTTCCCCGACATTTTTAAATTTTGAGATGTGTTTTTGTAGCACCGGAATTTAGTACTCAGACGCTCGTACGGCTAGGGAGTTAATCCATTCTTAGATCTCTTGCGCCTTTTCTTTAATTTTGCGCGACTTTTCGGAGAACTTTGCTTTCAATATCTGTAAGACCTGAAAAACTCGACTTCCTACTTTTCCATGGTTTTTGTAGTCCTTTGTAAAGGGTGTTGACTAGTGTAATTTATTTTTCGAATGAATAAAGCTCCGTTGCCTACGTGTTAAAATAAGTTTAGTTATAAATATAAAATCACAAGGAAGGCAGATTTTAATATTTAAATAAAATGTCTTTTAAATGTTGACCTTCTTGTTCCTGACACTGCTCTAATCTATACCTAAAACTAGCAAAGGCTCGTTGACACATACCCAGAGGAATATTTCCAATATCGTCTCGAAAACGTTGCTTTAATCGTACTGTGGTTACTGGAGGGTTAGTGAACACCACACTGTTTAGGTACCCCTACACAAAAAATTCAAGGAGTCAGATCGGGAGGCCGTGGCGGAAAGAGGATATTACCGAAGAGTGCGATGACTATGTCTGCAAACGATTCTCCAACTGCGTTCCCCTTCTTGTTGGAACCAGGTGCCATCAGCATTTTAACCAGAAAAATGTTGTATTCGGGAAAGAATTTCTAATCAAATCGACGTACAATTATAATGCGTCCATGTGCATTATCATGGAAGTAAGGCCCCCAATTATTTTGGATGGAGATATGCCACACCACACTACCACCTTTTTAGAGTGCAGTTACTTGTGGTGTAATTGCTGTGGATTCTGTGGAGCCCAGTGCCGCGAATTTTATTTGTTTACATAGCCATTTAAATGGAAGTGAGCTTCGCGCTGAAATTTTTGCTCTCCACATCTCCAGTAGTCCAAAACTAGATCATTATGTTTTCACAGAAAATTCACCTATTTTCGTATCCTGTCGACTTCAGATACTGATTGATCCGCATCTCATAGGGATGAAAGTGAAATTCTTGCTGCAAAATGCGCTGTAAACTGGTGCGAGACAAATTTAGCTACTGTGCATGTTTACGAAGCGATTTTATGGGATTTTGATTTACAGCTGGTTCTATTCTGCTACTGTTAGCCGGTGACTCTGATAAGGCTGAAGTTGTCAGGGAGGAAATCGTACTTCTGTTTCGGAATTGCCAGTTCCCAGAAATGTTAAACATTTGAATCATTCTTAGGACTTGTCAATTTTGATCGTCGCCTTTGTCCGAATTTTGCAGATATGCCGATCCCACTTTTACGTGTTCTAAAAAAGGAGCAATCGTGGATATGTGGCAAACAGGAAGGTTATGCATTCGAAAAAATTAAGCGAGCCTGTATTTCTTAGGCATCCTGATATGAAAAAAAGAATTTTTGTGCAAACTGATGCTTCAGGTTATGTTATAGGCGCTTGTTTGTATTAGAAAGGTCAAGGGAGGGGGGAGCATAGTTGCTTTCGCAAGTAGGCCTTTACAGGGCTTCCGAATTAAGATATACGGTGACTGAGAAGGTGGCCATAGCCGTAGTTTTTGCATTGCGGAAATGGCGTGTGTTGGTTTTGGGTAGAGAAGTTTCCGTGACCAGTGATCATAAATCATTAGCATGTATTAAATCATGTCAGTTGTGGAATGCTAGATTGACACTATGGTGACATAATGAAATTAAAGACCTTTAATAATCTGTAAAATTTTGCAAAATCTATTGTAAAAGACATAAGAAATTCCTATATACTAAATTCTTCAGCCAACAACTTTCAAAGTGATAATATTGGAGAGTGCACTTCAGCTAGGGTTCCATTGTACTGCTTACAAAGTTTGTTACATAAAAAATATACCTTGCAACGAATTGCAATTTCAAATGAAGAGGTAACAATTTTGGACAAGCAGTTGGTTTTGAAACTTCCAGATAATGAAATATTTTGGTGCAGAGTGAATTTCATTTACACTTACCTAAAATCAATAACAAAGTGGTTTGCAATATTAGAGTTAGAGGAATGTTATCACCCACTTGTGGGAGAAGCATTTTTTGAACTAGAAACTCTATTTAAAAAAATTTTGCCTCAAACTCCAGGAGCTAAAGCAAAGGAAAATCTTATCATCAAGTGCCTTAAAAAACGGAAAGATATGGCATTAACTGAAATTCACCGTGTAGATCATTTATTAGATCATCGCGCTATGAAAAAATTGCTCGGTGAGGATGAGAGTGTAAATGCAGCGGAATAAATTGCAAATCTGTCCAACAATTTAATACATCCAGAACCTGTATATTCAGGCACATCTCTGAATGACTGTGATATTATTTCAGATCTTGCTCTTTACAGAATCAAAGTAGGTTTACGGGCAAAGCTTTTTGTGTGGGATAGTCTTAAACCGCGAACAGACGCAACCAAAATTAATGCAGTAACTTGGTGAAAAGGTATTTGTGGAACTTCTGCATTAGCAAAAGTTGTGGTTGCAACTATTTAATGTGCTCCATCGTCTGCTTCTACTGAAAAAAGTTTTTCTACATATGGACAAGTTCATACTGCAAAGCAAAACAGACTCACGAATGTAACTGCTTCAAAACTTGTTTTCATAAAGCATAATCTAAAACTTCAAAAAAAACGAAAATTAGTAATATGACCCCTAAGGTCAAAGATAAGGAATATCAGAAAGACAATATTGCAATGCAATTAGCAACTAAGCATATTAGTCAAAGTACTCACAGTTGTGGTCGTGGATCAGAGCATGGCACTTTAAATCCAACTCAGAAGAAGAAGAAGAAACTACAGATAAAGAAAGTGAAGAAAACAGCAGATAGTGATAGTGCTATTACTGAGGATGAGGAAGTCTCTGGATCTGAAGACGTGGAAATATAAAAAAACAGTATTCTACAAAAGCAAGATGAAAACATTTTATAATGATGAATTTATTCAAACACAATCTTACTAGCAAAGCTGGTGTCGATCCACGATGCGGCGAATGTTTTAATGTTCACAAAACTGACATCGAGCTATGTTTAAGTCGTCAGCTTTAAAATATGCATCCAGCCAGTGTTCCGTGGTGGCTGAAAGTAAAATCACTACAAATTTACACGCATCTGATTGGCAACGGTAGTTGTACGCATTTATACACTTGCACAAAGTCAGCATCGGGCCCACTCAGAAACTACATTACACAAAAGGCCACTCTTAATAAGCTCATCTCTTAATTGGTTGCAACTTTCAATTGGTTTTTGTTCAACTGCTTTTGCGTTCTTTACTTTGTATGTTTTGCGCCAGTTGTGATTTTACTTTGTCTCAGTTCTGCTGATTAATTGAGTCTGTTATAATTATCCCTTCTTCGTGGGTGTTGTAATTTATAAGTGCATAAAATATTTCCTGTCAACTGTACGGTCTCGTTACCTTGAATGTTTTAATTTATAAAGTTGCAAGTTTTCAGTTAATTACATTGTTACAATATGTGCATCAACATCTCTTTTGTATTTTAATCATAAGGTTTTTTTAAGTCTACTGAAAGATTTATTTTGAGTCTCGTGATAATTTTAAATTACGTATTCTTTTTGTATAATTAGATATTCGTACTGAATGGTTTATATTTAATTATGAGAAAACCGCGCTATAAATTTGCACGTGTGTTTTAATTAATAATGAGTTAATTTTAATAATAATTTGAAGAATGTTCCTACAATTACGCACTTTAGTTAATTTGTTGCACTGAAGGTCGAGTTCTGAATAATTCGTTTCTATAACTGAGGTGTTTTAATGATAGTATTTGATAAAGTTTAAATTTGGAATAAATCGTTTCGATTATTACTTGTTTATAAGAATTGCGTTTTGTACACTAAGCTTTTTGGTGATAATGATTATGATTATGTTTCAGTCTTGTTGAATTGAATTCGTTTTTTTTCGTATTAAGTTTAATAATTCGTGCGCCAGGTACGTTTTGTATTATTTTAATAATTTGTAATAATTGTTCGTACTTTTCAGTCATGTTTAAAATTAATTCTCTTGCTTGGAAAATAAATTTTCTCAAAATAAATTCTCGTTTGAAAATAATTTCTCTTCATAAATTGTTTTCAAAAATTGGCATAAGTTGCAATAATTAACATAAAAAATTCTGTACATATATAAAATAATAAAATTAAAAATAATTCTATTCCTAGTGAATATCAATAAATCTGTTAAAAATCAATTGGTTTTAAGAAAAATGAAATTACATTAATTTCTTCGTCGCTTTAATTCTGTCGATTTTGTACTTAGTCCACGTTGGTTTGGTTTGGATTCGATCGATGCTTGTATCTCCTCCAAGGTTTGTTTAGTTGGATTTGATCGATGCTACCTGGTCCAACCTTGTTTGAGTTCTGCCAAATTGGGAATTAAAATTCCAGACCACCAGTTCTTTGAATTCGGGTTTCCTAGTGAGCTTTTGACATCCGTACGCTGCGCCAGTTACGTTTCGGGCTTTGGGAGCGGTGTTTTTAAAAACTATTTCCAAAAACTTCCTAACAATTTATTAGTTTTTCAAACAGATATAAAATATGGAAGTCGAAAAATAATTACTAATTGAACTAATATTGTGACTAGCCTAAGCAAACTGCAATGTTAAAGCTGAAATACTTGAAACTGACTGACTGCTCTTGGGGCTCCCGGGGTATTTATGTTGTCCCTGCCCCTCACTTGCAGAGCTCATGTCTGCTTATTTCTTAAAACTATTCATAATACATTGTAACAATCTTACTTTCTAGGTAATCGCGGTATCTTAACCGTCTGTGATCTGCCACCTGCAGTATTACTATCGTCTGGGATACAATGTATTGCATCCGTTCTCATAAATGTTAATAACCTTTTTATATTATACTTGAATTACATTGTTGTACTTGACTTAATAATTTCTTAATGATTTCAAATAATTTCCTATTAGATTCTATTTTATAATACATATTAAGATTGGGAGATACGTTCCTCTGTAAAGCTTGTATGAAATCCAGCATGAACACTATTCGAACGTGCTCACGATTTAAATCCACGTTTTTTCAAATATTATTAATTGTAAGATTAGGCTGTAATCCAACTGTTCGGCGTCTTTTTCTTCGTCAGATCTCTTTGACGACTTAAATGTCAAACTCTACAAATCTTTTATATCAAGCATCTAATGATTACGCAATTGTCGCATCCAAAAATTTTACCACCAGCTCTCTAAGGCATCGAATATTTCACACGATTATGCGTTCAGAAAATCTTGTAAATTAGATCGAAACCTAGAAACAATGCGACTTCTGCTAATGACTTTTAGATAATACACTCATAATGTATGTTACAAATCCAAGTTTGATGACTTTAGAACCGCAGAGCTAGGAGCTTATTTATAATCTAACGCTGTTGGAGATAATTCCAAAGACGTGCTTATTTATCCCTTTGGAATTAAAGCTCCTCGTAGCTTAATCAACACTTGAAAGTAATTGGTTTGTTCGCGAACTACAAACTTATGTTACTAAAATTTCTGCACGTTAGCTCATAATTCATAACAAATAATCAAGATATAAAACGATAACAAAAGTGCTGTTATTAATCAACCCTTGTCAAGCCTTTAAAATTACTCAGCCCTATTAGTTCTTGAAAGTGTATATCTAGGAAAAGCTTGGAAAATAATATTTGGTGCAAATCCGGGGTTTCTAAAGAAAATAATGAACGCTATTATGCAGTATAAACTTTTAATGATTTACGACTAAGCAAAGGAACGTTTTAAGAAAATTATAAGTTTAAACGATCGTCAGTCAAAAAGGCGTTCCAAAGAAAAGCTGAACTTTGCGCAAAGTTGTGAGGAAAGCTGTATGAAAATTTTTACCCTAAGTTTAGCGTACGGTTTTGTGTTTCGTTTTAAATTACACAACCATTTACTTAGTATAAAAGCGGCAATAATCATCTTTATCCAAAAATTGCACCGATGGGTATAATGGAAAAATACGAATAAGGGTTATTTAACGTAAAATGGACTTGATCGAATTGTGCACTCGATTCGAAACTACCATATGTTAACCCACTTTGAGCCATGAAGGTTATGTAACATTTCCCACACGTGCATGTAGGTGCTATAATTAAATTAATCATCTCAATAACTGTTAGTAGAACAAAATTGAGATAACTGACACTTCCCCAGCTCGTATACTACCCCTTTACTTTTATAGATTCGAGACGTCACAATCTGAGCAAATACTTACTTTCGCTCTCCTTGCATCTGTCACTTTGACACGCTTTAACCTATCGTCAAATTTCTTTTTTAACTATGACCCTCATTGTATCACCTTTCAATATACTGAACCCTTTTTAGCTTGTAGTTTTAATTTACCCTAACATGTTCTATTTGTAACGATAACTGTATTTGCAATAACAAAAGTTCTATATTTTGAAACAGACTGTACAAGCCTGATCAACAACTCCCAGCTACAAAAAATTTCTACAAACTCTTCCAACTATTCACTTTCCGAACTAATCTCTAACAGTACAAGTACTATCTTCTAAAACTATCGAAGCACTACCTTCTTAGTTAATTAAATCATAGTGCTATCGTTAATTTATATTGATCTATATAGTCATTACAATAATTTATAACATTAATTTGTATCAGGATATCTTTGCAAGCTTTAAACAAGAGCATATGCTAAGGCTTTATTTATTTGTTTATTTATTTATTTATTTATTCATTCATTCATTCATTCATTCATTCATTCATTCATTCATTCATTCATTTATTCATTCATTCATTCATTCATTCATTTATTCATTCATCTATTTATTATTTATTTATTTATTTATTTATTTATCTATTTAGCTACTTATTTATTTAATTATATATATATATATATATATATATATATATATATATTTATCTCATGAATAAGGACACCAAACAGGAGGTAAAGGTCTCCCAAAGAAAGCCCACAATTTTACAAAAGTCTGGTATAAAAATGTTATAACTAGCGTGAATTAACTCGATTAAATTAACTTACTTAAACTTAACATAACTTAATTTAAATAATTAATTAAAGAAATCAATAAGGTACTCTCAGAAAGTAAGTGTTAGTATTTAATTAGTCATGTATACAAGTGAACGAAATATTTTATTAAATTATTATTATTAAATTATTTATGAATTTTATTGTTAAAAAGTTTGCAATAAAGATCTTTTAATTTTTTAAAACAAAAACTAAATATGTCTATGCCACTACATCGCACGTGATTGTTTTAATTACGCAAGTTACGTTTCGGGCCTTGGAAGCGGTCTTTTCTTCCAAAACTTCTTGTAACATATTTTATTATTTAAACAGATAATAATTATGGAATTTTGGCAAACTGATATAATTATTCTGAGTCTAAATAAGAATTGAATTAATATTAGGACAAGTAGCCTAAGTAAACAGCAATGTTAAAGCTGAAATACTCAAGACTGACTGTCTGGTCTGGGGTTCCCGGGATATTTATGTTGTCCCTGCCCTTCACATGTCTCTGGGAACTTGCAGAGCTCATGTCACCTTATTTCTTAATTTTATTCATTATACAATGTACCAATCTTAATTTCTAAGTAATTGCCGTTTCTTAACCGTCTGTGACCTGCACCTGCAGTATCACTTACGTCTGGAATACAATGTATTACATCCGTTCTCACAGCTTGCTTGTGAACTTTTTCTGATTTATCTTTGAATTTACATTGTTGCGTCTAATTTAAGTTTTTAGTGATTTTCTAATAATTCCTATTTATTTGTACATATATGGATCACATTAATCTTAAAAGTGGAAAATCTGGGGTGTTGGAGTAATGTAACGCAAACAGAGGAGGGTTTCTCACGGGGTAGATGGGGGTATTGAAATATAATTCAGTTACCAACAACTCACTATCAATCAAACCATACTACATGTTGTATAGTAAAACCCCCTTCGTAATCACCGTCTTTTAGAAAGTACATGTAAATTGAAAAAGTTCAGCTTAGATTCATAAGGCTCAGGAAACAGATTTCTGTTAAACCTATAGATCAAGTTGTTAATGAACTTTTTTAAATTTTTTCAATGCGTTCAATATATTTTTTATAAAAAATGCTCCAGATAATTGCAGAATACTCTAGATGAGTTTTAACTTAAGAATTAAATAGTAGGATTAGAGATGAAGAGTTTTTAAAGTTTTTAGTTAGTTTAAGGATGAAGCCTAGACTACGACACACTTGGTTACACAATGTTATTTATATGTGACTCAAATGTAACTTTACAATCCAAAGTGACGGCAAGATCTTTAACATTAACCACATTTTTCAGTACTTCACCATGCAGGTGATAGTCATTGTCAATAAGTGTACGATTGCGCGTAAAAGTGATTTTGCAACATTTGTTCATGTTGAGAGAATGTTTATTTACGCAAGAGTAATTAGCGAGTGTATCCAAATCTTGTTGTAAGTGTCGACAATCAATTGTCGATTTTAAGATACATTTTTAGATCATCCGCGAGTTACATATCCCCCAAATTAGAATATACGTGTAATTAATGGAACTATTAAGAATTAAGAATTAAAAATTATTAAAATTTAAGTTTGATGCAACATTGTAAATTGAAGGACATAATAAAAAAGTTAATGAAAATTCAACAAGCCAGACAGTGAGAACGGAAACAGACATTATATTCCAGACGTGACGTGATATTGCAGGTGCAGTTCACAGTAGGTTATAAGACAGCAATTATTAGAATTAAGATTGTTACTTTGTATTGTATAATTAAATACAGGAATAAGCAGACATGAGCTCTGCAGTTCCCACAAGCAATGTGAGGAGCAGGAATAGCATAAATACCCGCGAGAACCCAAGATGACCAGTCAGTCTAGAGCTTCTCAACTTTAACATTGTTGTCAGTTCAGCTACTCACCGTAATTTAATTTAATTAATTAAAAGTAAATTTCAACTTAGAATTATTTGGATCTCCAACGTTAATGAACATATCGTACTTGTAAATTAAAACTGAATGTAATTTCAGTATAAAATTAATTTGTTAGAAGTTTTTTGTAAAAGCTTTTTAAAAAGTCGCTCCAAAAGGCCCGAAACCTAACTCGCGTAAATCAAAAATTTGGAATATTTGAAGCAGTCAGATATGTCATTAATGAATATTATAAATAGCAAGGGTCTTATATGTGAGCCTTGCGGAACCCTAGAGCTGACTGAAAACCAATCTGACAGTTGGTTGCTTGCAACCACACACGGGACTAAACATTTAACGCTCATCCCGGTAATCTATACCTTACCCAATTATTTCTAGATTAATCTACAACATACCGGAATTTTCTACTAACATCCTGAATGCAGGTATTGTAATCTTATACATTCAAAGTCTTGTACATCAGTCAAGAAATCTCGCATAGCAGGACCTGTTAATCACCTTTTGTACACAAACCCTTCGTATGTTTTAATGTAATTATTCTAGTCGAAAGCAGACAAATCGGCGCTATACTAACACTTTCTAAAAGCTGTTCTGTCCAAGAATACTTTTGTGACCAGGACGATAAAAGTCCCTGTGACGGTAAGGGCAGTCGAAACCATTTCTGCACTTTCTACATTAACAGAAGTAGCATTCAACACCTTTCATTACAGGCGCTTTACCATTTGGATTGTAATCACACACTAGAATCTGAAACCCAGTTTTTTGGAACAGTACCTTTAGTATATTTCGTACTACCATCCACTCCAACCCAACGAGCCTACAACCGATCTTTAGTATGGTCAACTTCCTCTCTTCAATTTCGATCATCTGATCCTTGGGGTCCACTAATGCTTTCTACAGATCCGGATAATTAGATTTACCAGAAGACTGTTACTTAGGCAAAGTAGCAAATATCACGATATCGGCCTTCAGCCGTATGGGCTCTCCAACCTCTAGTTGTTGTAGGCAAAGTTGATCCAGACCACCAAATTTATTGTTAAACACCCGCGCAACTCCTTGGGACATATCAGAGTCCAACCCTACGCAATGTGCCAAGGAATATTCTGATGGCTCATAAAACAGTTCACCTTGAATATCTTCCGTGGCTCCAAATCCCGCTTTGCCTGTGCTGCTGTACAGAGACCTAAACTAATAATAGCTTGGTCCAGACTTCCGTTTAACGTCACTTCTTGTTCGTCTCACTGTTTGCCATACTTCCGCATTACCGGTGTCAACACTATCATAAGGTGCTTACCGGATAATGTGCACCGCCATTTCTCTTCCTTTTGAGAGCATTCGCATCTGATATACCACGTCGTTGATCATTTTTACAACGTCATATGAAGCCTCCTAATGTCTTTGTAAATTTCACGACAGTTCACGCCTCCGTCTGGAGTTGGATAGCTAGCGCGGTTGCTCTCTTGGAAACCAGACTCCAGCGCCTTTATGTCATATCTGGTTTTTATACGATCGTTTGGGATCGGGATATTTCTTCTAACGTCACCATGGTTGTTGGGCATCTTGCGCTTAAGCTTCTCAACGTAACTTTTGCCCACGATGTCATTACATTACACCAAAACTCAAGATCACACGGTGGACGTATTTTGCGTCCCAGCATAGGAGGTGTGGGTGTCTCTCTCGTGATCCCATTAACAGAAGACCGATAGGCTAATAAAAATAGATGCAAATATTGGTCCCAGTCTTTCTGATATTGGTAGACCACCTTGGAAATGTACTCACCCAATGTGCGGTTTATGCGCTACACCATATCATCTTATTGCGAATTCAATGGTATTGTTCAGGTCTTTATCGTACCCAACAACCGAGAAACTTCTCGGGAAAACGCTGACTCAAAACTTCTAAATTGAACGATGTGTATTTCTTTTAAATCGTCCTTGCAGCCAACCCAGACTTTCTCGAAAGTCTTCTGAACACCGAAGTGTCCTTCCGAGGTCTTATTATGCAGATGTCTTTGCAAATAAGAAACTGGCCATACCAAAGATCGGCCCTCAGCTCAATGGGCTGGAGTGAAGGGTAATACGTAATATGTTAGAGGTACTGTTCTGGAAAACCCAAGTCCAGGTGTTGGTGTGGGATTACAATTCAAACGGTACCGTGCCTACTATGAAGAATGTTGGTTGCTACTTCTATCAGCAGGGAAACTGCAGAAATGATTTCGACTGTCCTTTCCGCTCCAGGTACTTTTATCATCCGTATCAGAGGGGGTTCAGAAACAAAACAACCTTATAGCGCCATTTAGTCTACCTCTGACCAGAATAATTACATTAGGACGTAAACGAACAGTTTGTACACAAGAGATGATTGATAGTCTCATGGGAGCGATGGACTTGATTGACAAGTACAAAATTTTGCATTTGAAGGCTTTATTGATCTTAAAATATGTACACTCAAGATATTATTTGCATAATCTGGTAAGTTCCCCAAATAATAGAATTGGATAAAGTATAAATTGGCGTGATAAGCGTTTGTTAGTTGAGTTCTAATTGCCGCTTCCATTACAGTGTTAGTTCTAATTTAAAGCTTTGAAAGTTTTGATATGAAATAAATTACTGGTACCTACTGTTTATAAATTGCTGTATGTGATATAAATTACTGAAGTGATCTATATAAATTATTGTAGTAATCGATATTAATTTCTTATAGTAAACGAAATAAATTAATTATAGTGCATGATATAAGTTAATTAAAATGACAGTATTGTAGTTTTAAGAAGTTAATATTTGTACTGTTAGCGATTACCTGGAATGAAATATTGCGGAAACTTGTAGAATCGCATTATTGTTGCTGAAAAAGCTAATAAAATCAGTTTGATAATAAACAATTGCTGTTTGTAGAAATAAAGATTTTGTTACAGTATCCTCCTCCTCAACTATATATATTTTTTTGTGTATCTACTTATATCAGAACGTTTGAGAAATCTAAATAACTTTATAGGTACCGTCACCTCCAAAAACATAAAGGCAACATATGTCGTTATGGCATGGTCAAGTATTTTTTTTTGATAGTTATCCAAACCTAGTGGAGTTGAAAGCTTTCACAGTCAAAGTGTGGGACTCTCCTGGCGGCGTACCCACTAAAACCACTCCCCATGGCGGGTGCGTCTGCCAAACGGCTCCGCCGCACTTCAGCCTAAAAGGCTTATTGTGCTGACCCTGGTTAAGTATTATACCTATTATACAGAGTACAGGTCCCTTGATGAGAGGGTATCGATCCTTCGGGTCTAACTTTGGTCGCCCGAATAGGCGCTGTCTCGTTCTACCCAACGCCTCTAGATGGTGTCGGTGTGGAAGTCTCTGAACGAGATCTTTTACTGCCCCCGCTCTCCTTCTGCACCGACACCTTCTTTGTGGACGAGTGTGACTCCGTCCAAGTCCCAGCTTTGACTTTTTTGGCTTGCCTCAGCTTCCTAAGCTGAGCACCTGAAAGCCTCTTCGCTTGCAGTCTAGTGCCTGCAAGTTTATTTATTGTTTTCTCGGTGTCTGGTGTGTCAGACACCGGTCTTGAAAGCGAACTAGCACCTCCATGGATATGTTTTGGTTACCTGAGGGGGTCCACCATTGCTGGTTCCACCTCTTCAGGTTCTGTTTTACTTATGATACCAATATTATTCATAATTGTTCGCATGAGTAAGGGGGATGTAAATGGTCATCATACCAGGTGCCCCCTGTTGGCATGGAAGGCGTAAATAAAACGGGGGGCCGTCCTGTTCCCCGAGTTCTGAACTGATTAAGACTGGTCAACTAGCCAGTCACGCATCCCTTGGGCTCAGTCTTTTGCAACAGGATTTAGGATTTTTTAGCGAAGTTGTCTTCTCTTGGTCCGGGCGGTTAAGCCAAGATCCCCACACCCTTTTGCCCGTGAGACATGACCACGATAGCAGGGAAAGCGCGGTGTGTCGGTGTTTCAGAATTGCCCCACCGGTTTCGTCTACCTCAGTGCAGGCCAATTAGCCACGAAACTACAGTTTGGGCTGAGAGATTTGGTCAGCGGGATCGTTCTCACTTGGCTAGGGGGCAGATTTTATCCCGCTCTAGCACAGTCTCTTGCTCTCCACCATGTTGTGGGTCTTATACCACTCAGGCAGTGAGTCGCTGAAGGAGATAAGCTTATCACGATGCTTCTCAGAGTAGATAGCCAATCCCTTGGTAATATATCCTGGGATTTCTTCTATACGCCACTTGGAGACGCGCCCAATGGGTAACCAACCGCATGGGTGGTTGAGTATTTACTTTATCTAACCTAATATCTGCCACTTAAACGGTTCTATGTCGAAATTTCTTTTTACTTATGACCCTCGTAGATGTCACAATAAGCCCAAAAGCTCTCGCTTTGACTTTTTTAATTTACCCTAACGAGAGTTAAGGTTCGTGGCTTCGAGCGGTCCTTTTTAAAAAGACTTCTTTGAACTTTAACACATTTATTTAAGTTTTTATACAGAAGTTAAATATTGAATTTAGACAATCTTGAATTATTACTCTAAGTCCAATTACTTAATTGTACAAGTGAGCTATCTACGAACTGCAATGCAAAAGCTGAACGTTTGATGAACTGCCTGCGAGTGGAGCTCCCAGGCCTTATATAATCTCCCTACCCCCCTCACAGTGCTGTGAGAATCTGCGGACCTAATGTCCGCTTACACTTGATTCTATTCATAATACATAGTTGCTACCTTAAAAGCTATTCATAATTACAATGTTGCACGCTTACTTCTGCGTAATCTCGGTACGTGACTTCCTACGACCGTCTGTGACCTGACATCTGCAGTGTCACTTATCCTTGTGCTACTTTGTAGCGCTTCCGTTCACATGAACATTTATAAACTGAATATAAATTGTCTTTTAATTACATTGTTGCATTTTCCTAATAACTTTCTTAGGTATTAGTTTTATATTATATAATAAATGAGGGATCACATAACTCCTCCCAACGTACATTAAAAATTAAGGGTTTTTACCTTTTCTTGATTTTTAATTAAATTCGTTTAATCTCATTTAAAATTCATATTTTCTAGGGGTACATTTGTTTCTTTGGGTTTCTTAAATCTAAAACTGTTTCCTTTATTATTCTTATATCTAATACATATTTTGTATGTTATATAAATGATTAATAAAATAGTCAATATAATCAATATAATTGTTCATACACTAATATTATTGTATTGCACTTTGGGCGTCTTCATCTCGTTCAAGTGTTCCTTGTAATCTTCCATGAGCTTCATGGCGTGGTTGAGGTTGTCTAATTCCAGGTGTTCCAATTGCATTGGTTTTTGAATTATTTCTTCGTCTTCGTCTGGGGTAATCTTGATTTGTAATTCGGGAAGATTTGCTAATTTCTTGCTTTGTACGGGATCTTGGTAAACTCTAATTATTTCATTTTTTAACTTTAAATAACAATTTTCCTTAAGGGTGATTAGTTTACTTCCGGTTAATGCTAAATTACTTTCATCTTGATTGCAATACATTGTTGCGATTACTTCGGTGGGAAAAATGGCTATCCGTTAGTTTTCCGTTACTTTCTGAATCTTCATATTGGTAATTTGTACAGGTTTGGCTTCACAATTTTCATAGTGATTGGTAAATTGTAGTAGTTGTACTTCGCAAGGGCTGTCTTCCTGAATTGTTGTTGTTGTCAATGATTGGCATAAGTATTGACTGGGTGTGACTTCGTTACATTTTTCGTTCGTATAACCATATCTTTGTTCATTTAAGGATAGGAATTTGGTTTTTGGAATAATAACTTGCTATGTGCTAGTCATTTTCATTGGAAAAGCAAATAAGTGATAATAATTGTAACTGTTAATCTCTACTATTGGTATTTCTATTAAAAATGTTATATCGTTGTTTTTTACATAGCCTTTAACTATGACTATTTTTTCAAATATTAAAATGTTTGATTCTAATACATCGAAAGGTAATTTACTAGTTATAAAAGATTTTATTCTAATTAATTCTTTTAATAAATCTATTGGTTCTATTATACTTGAATGTAGGGTATTTAATTTTGCAAAGGTTACTGCGTTTTCTAATGTTGCTAGGATTTGTTGAATTAAAGTTAGGGTTGATATTATCTGGTTGTATATCGTATTGAATCTGCTTAAATCTCGCATGCCTAACATGGTAGTTCGCATGTTATTTTCTAAGATTTCTATTCGATTGGCTATACTATCTTGATTTCTAACTAGTTTTCTTAGGGTCTCATTAAATTTGATGATCGTTGATTGAGTTAACGATATCTGGTTACTAATTATTGTTTTGATGTCGTTTTGATTCTCTATTAATTGTTGTATCGCGTTGTCATAGCGTTCTGCGTCTTGGTTATCTAGATTTCCGGTAATTGCTTTGATTATGTTTCCTAATCCGTTGATTAGTCCTCTTTTTCTTCTCGTCATTTGTTCTGTAGGTATTAGTCGACTAAATTTGTCATCTATATTTTTCAAAATGCTTTCTGTTATACTGTCGTAGTTCATCATTTCTATTGCGTATTCTTTTCCGAAATTTGTTCTGTCTATTGATTGTTTTAGTCGAAAATAATTATTTTTGATTATTTGAAATTCTTGTTTTAGCTCGGTTAAATCGAATTTTTGTGCAAAGGTCCAATAATCTATAGTGTTCTGTATACTGCCTAATTTTATTGGTAGTATACGGGGTTATTCTTTATGTCTTCAATTACAATTTCTGTGTCCGTTCTACCTGGGTGGAGGTTGACGGTAAAGGTGATGATTGTCAATCTGAAAGTACGGGTCTCTTAAATTTTGGAGGTGAACATATTTTGTTGTCTTGCCGCCATCTATTGCGGCTACGTTTTTGTTGGTTATTCGTTTGATTTTAAAGGGGCCTAAATTTCTCGGTGCCGTTTTGTGTCTTTTACCTTGGTAATTTTTCTCGAACACGGTTTATTCAATGGAAAATTTGTTTATGTCTGAGTTTTTATTACGGGTCGCAGTAATGTGTTCTTTGTCGTTATCTAATTTGTCCTTTACTTTGTCATAAGTTATTTTTAGTTTCTCCTTGTGATATTTAGCGCATTGCTGGTAGATTTCTTTGTTATAATGTATATCGTACGGGTTGCGTGAATCTGAGTGTCCTAGGGTTAGCTCTAAGGGTGTAAAATTTGTCGTTTAATGAATCGTGTTATTATACGCGATTAATGCGTATGACATTAAGTTAGTTATGTGTTCTTTCTTGTAAGCGTGTAGCTTTTATTCGCGTTGGGGTTATATAGTCGGTTTCTATAGTACATTACGTTTTCTTCTTCGATTATCGTGTTCATTGCTTCTTCTAAGTTTTGGGGATGTTGAAATCTAATTTTGTCTGAAAGTCTTTCGGGTAGTGCATTTAGATAGGTATCTAATGCCATCTCGTCGTACATTTTCGTTTTTAAAAGTCTTTACTTTTGGGTCGGTTTCTTCGATTTTGAGTTTTGTCAAGATTAAGCTTCTTACATCTTGGCATTTCATTCCAAATTGATAGGGTGACTGGTTGTATTGCATCCTAAGGTTGGTTAAATCTTTTACTAAACATTTTAAGCTCCGTTGATCGCCGAAATATGCAATCAATATGCGTTTGTACTCTTCCCATTGGTCCACGTCCTCGCGACTTGCAATTAATGTTAGTGCTCTTTCGGTCAGTTTACTGATAATAAGGCGGATAAGCAAAGTGTTCCTTTCGTTATCTCCCGGCTTGTAAAAGGTTTTTAGGAATATTTCGCTGGCTGAAATGTAATTGATGAGTAAACATTGGTCATTCCCGTTAAAGCTGGGGATCATTTTGAGGTACAGTTTCATTTCATTAGTCATCTTGGTTGGGGTAATATTTGCGTAATTTTAAAACAGGAAAACAAAAATATTTTTTTTTAAATTTGGATTTATTTTGTAGTTTTTCTGTGGTATTTAATGAGTTTTACGCTTGGTATTGGTTTGGTTAAGTTTACTCTTGATTTGCCGATTTTTAAATTTAATTTCCAAAGTTTCAATAGGCTGAGTGATTTCTTGTGGTAATTTATCGGGTTTGAGTGTTTTGCGATAGTTGCGTCAGTTATTACTTCTCTATTTTTTTAATTATGCCGATTTTATTTAGGTGCGTAATAATTATCTCTTTGGTTTATGCGATTATAATTTGTCTGCAATGCTTACAATGTTGTCAATTAATTAGTTGCGCTAGCGTCTCTATTATAGGTTATTTTTAATTATACTGTAGGTGTTATTGTTGTGATATTATACAATGTCGGGTTTGAGAATGATACAATTTGTGCTTCCTTAATTTTACTGAAATATTTAAATAAAATTTTCACGTTTGAATGCGTTCTCAGTACCGTAATTATTTATCTTTCCTGAGTAATTTTAAATTGATTCTTTAATAAAGTTTCCGATCGTAATTTTATGCTGTTTTAAATTTCACAATGCTGATAGGTTTCGCGATGTATTTACATAGCTTTTGATGTGATTTATTATTAGATTTTATGCGTCATTATTCAAGGTTGGATTTCATTTACTTTTGAAGATGAGATATTTTGCGTTCAATTTGAAATCGCGCTTCGTTATTTCTTGTATTAATAATAGATTGAAGGTTGTCTATTTATGGATAGTATTCGCGTTTGAATAGTTGCGTTGTTATAAGGGTTTTGGTTTTAATTGCTCGCGATTTTGCTTTCGCTTTTTATTCTCGGTGTATTTAAATTATTTTTGTGCGCCAGTTAATTCTTTTATTGTGGGATTAGAATTCGTCTCTTGTGTTAGTTAAAGTTGTAGAATTAGAAATTCTAAAAATTTCTTGCGTTAGTTAAGATTGAATCAGCAATCTTAAGAGGTTTGGTTTTGTTTCTAAGAATTTTTCTTACGTTAGTTAAAACGTGATCTAGTCTCTTGTGCGCTCTGCGACTTTTTTTTAATTGTCTCTAGTTTTTGTGTCTCAGAATAGTTTTTCCCAAGCTTGTTTGTCTCAAAATTTTAGTTGTCTCAAGTTTTTATAAATATTTCTCATATACAAGTAAAATAATAATAAAAGCTTGAAGATAATCTCTAGCAATTGCTAAGTCGATTATTTTCAAAAAATTGCATAAATTGGTTGTAACAATAGTCAATATACATATATAAATCATAAACTAGCAAATATCAAATGTCTTTGTTAATAATAAAATAAATTTCAATTGGTTTAGGAAAATGAACTTACACTAGCTGCTTTGTTGCTTTCATTGCTTTCTTTCTTTGTTTCTGTTTTTCTTTTGTTGAATTCGAACTATTCTTGTTTCTCCTTCAACTGCTGGACTTGAACGATGCGTGTTTCGCCTCCAACTTTTGTTTTGTTTTGCCAAATTTGGAATTGAAATTCCCGGACCACCAGTTCCTCGAAGTTGGATTCGCTAGTGCCCTTTTGACATCCGTTACGCTGCGCCAGTTAAGGTTCGTGGCTTTGAGCGGTCCATTTTAAAAAGACTTTTTTGAACTTTAACACATTTATTTAAGTTTTTATACAGAAGTTAAATATTGAATTTAGACAATCTTGAATTATTACTCTAAGTCTAAATACTTAATTGTACAAGTGAGCTATCTACGAACTGCAATGCAAAAGCTGAACGTTTGATATAACTGCCTGCGAGTGGAGCTCCCGGGCCTTATATAATCTCCCTACCCCTCACAGTGCTGTGGGTATCTGCGGACCTAATGTCCGCTTACACTTGATTCTATTCATAATACATAGTTGCTATCTTAAAAGCTATTCATAATTACAATGTTGCAGGCTTACTTCTGCGTAATCTCGGTACATGACTTTCTACGACCGTCTGTTACCTGACATCTGCAGTGTCACTTATTCTTGTGCTACTTTGTAGCGCTTCCGTTCACATGAACGTTTATAAACTGAATATAAATTGTAATAAATTGTCTTTTAATTACAATGTTGCATTTTCCTAATATTTCCTAATAACTTTCTTAGGTATTAGTTTTATATTGATATAATAAATGGGGGATCACATAACTCGCGTTTTCAAACAGTTTGTTGAATTCTTTTGGAAATGTTAAAATTCAAGTACAATTGTATTACAAGCGTTTTAAGAATCAGTCAATTGTTACTATTTTGGGAAAAATATTCATAATTGATGCACGCAAAATGGTTTATATTAATTATAATCTTTTAGACAATTAGAACTACCTTTAGTTTGATCACAAGAAACTGACATTTCTTTATGTTTATTTGGAATAATCTCTAATTCGTCCAATTTAATTTTTATTTTATAATTTAAATCAATACTTTTACAGATAAAATTGGAATAAGTTGGTTTACTTGGTGTGTATTTACCTAATCAATTCGTCTGAAATATTCTATAGAACTTCATAAATACAATCGCGTACAAAAAGGTAAAGGCGATAGGACCTGACATCAAGATCGTATGTGTAAAACTACATAATTCAGGTGACTTCAAAACAGCATTCTGAGAATGATTAATTCAAAAGCTGCAGTAGTAAAAGCAATGTCTGTCTAATGTCGATTTTCTGACAATTACGTACAAAGGGTGATGTAAATGTCTGCATTTTTTAAAGCAACTTCCACTATTCAAAGTGCACATCACAGCTTATTGTGTATTCTCCACAGTAAAAATATTCTACACGATTGAAATACATTAAACAAAGCGATCATCTTGTCTTGTTTTTGTACACTTGACGCTTAATAGATGTCAATCGATCCATTTCAAAAGAAATGTAAAGTGCTAATGTAAATGACACAGCACACAAAAAATATTATGTGGGCAAGGCTGAAGGGCTTTAAAATATTACCTGTTTTTATCCCCTGGTTGTAAATCGGTCCATCCAGTTCTCAAACATATTTTATACATTCAGTCTGTGTACAGATTTGGTCCACGATAATAGCATTTCAGTATGTATATATCTGTAGTAAAGATAGTATCTGCTTGAGGGCAAGGGCTCTCGTCTAGTGGACCAGGTCGCTATCTTAAATTATCTTTACAATCTTATGTAAGCTATTTTCTGGCCATCTATGCTGTTGCTAAGGCTGAAACTCGTTATAATAGACCTATAGATGCGGTTGTTTTCGATCCTTCCCAATCGACCCACATATATTAAGTTATGGTTTAAAAATAAATGGGGGTTGTAGCAGATGTGCTGACGAAGTGTAATTAGGGGTCGCCTTAGAACCTGTAATAGAATAGCTGGTGCATCGTCGCAGTTTTAATCTGTTTTGCAGGTGCCCAGTATTAAAGATTTATGCGTCCTCAGGACTCCAACTGTGTTTTTGTGAACTAAATAGAAATGTTTGCGTGTGAAATCGCACAGAAGTAAAACATTTTTAATTGATTTTTAATCTATATCTTGTTTTTTAATTGGATGTAATTAGGTTGTCTCCAAAAGAAATAAGTGCTTTATGCAAATATCTACGAGGTCTTATAATTTTTCTCACTTCCAATTCCTTCCATTGTGAAAACTTAACCAATAGTATGCAGTTATTCCTTAATAACGTGGAAAAATTTCGGGTCTTCTAAGGTCATTTTATGGAGAAAAGTTCATATGAACGTATATCCGCAATGGCTTAAATTCTTGTTAAAAATTGTACGCCACTAACATTTGTAAAATGAGTACGTAAATAATTTATAATTTGCTCTTAGGTGACAGAGACCCCGTATCAATATAAGGGTGCGTCGACAAGCTGCAGTGGTGCGACGACAAGCTGCAGTGGTGCGAGAATGGGTTCCTATAGAAAAATGATGAAAGAAAATAAAAATATGGCTAAAAATGAAAACAAATACGTTACATTAATCACTTACCCTGAACACTTTTTCCCTTTGTCGTAATTGAGGGGCTCCAAACCGTCTAGCACAGCAATTTCTTCGATATTATCCATACCCGTAAGACGGTTATTTCGCATAGGTCTCCTTCACTTCTGCATTCTAAATTCTATTACATTATACGTAACCGTTTTCTATGATATCGTAAAAATATTTATTAATTTTGACGTAATAGAAGAAATTTCATTAAATAAAGTGTTTTTCACATACAACCCTGTCACTGAGATGACCGGATATCCTTTTACATTTAGCTGATTTTACTTAGTTTCTAGATAAGTGCAAATAAAATTCAACCAAGGCTTAAGCTCTATTAACATCAAGTAGTTGCGAGATACATTTAAATAAACAAAAGTAAAACCTAAATTCTTAACCTAGCACAGACCAGGTATTACCAAAGTAAATCTTAAAACAGGATGTTACGTTTGCTTTACTATGGTACCTTTTTGATTCGCTATTCATTTACTTAGATTCTGCTCAAATCCTCCAACAACACCCGGTATATTAGACCTTCCTACAATAAATACGCTTTATAATGATTTTCAATTTCAAATTTATTTGCTTTAAAACGAAAAGTTTATTCTATAAATTAAATAGCCTATACCCTGTTATAGGTATCCGTGAACTCGCTATACATTGCGATAGCGTGTAATTACTTTCTCTGTTGTTTCAATCTAAAAATCGCTAAAATAACGTATTGAACTATCCGATAAGCCGTGTTTCGAGTATTCCAATCACCTGTTATTATGTTTTGATAACACTAGCATTGGGTTGGATTCTTGTTATTTTATAAGGAATCAAGATCGACTTTCTTTTCCATATACACGACGAAAACATTCGTTGGTATTGTTTTGTTGTTTCGGTTTTCTTTTTGGGAATTTCGCGCAAGCAATACAGCGTGGTAAGTAATGGTGGTTTTACAAACCTATACTATTCGGCGACAATAAATTAATTGGCCTGTAATTATTTTGGCTTCTTCTGGTGGCCCTAAAGCCTCGTTGAATTGCCGCTCCTGTGGTTATGGGGGGATACCCACAGACCGCCTGCTCCTTTAACACGTCGGTGAGTGTTTATTTACGATTGTTTTTTATTGTGGCATTGACCCTTGTGAAATGGTCACAACAATATGCTTATTCAGGTCGACTTGACGTTTAAACTTAGTGGATTTTTTATAGTTCTTGGAAGAATGATTACCTTTACGGGAGGGGCTAGTTAATATTAATATTTTACGTACGAGGATCATTCCTCCTAGTTAATTGCATATTCACGATGGTGATTCAGCACGGTTGGCTTTCTTTTTTTTCTGGGGTTGTAAACCTCTGTTAATTAAGACATTGTAGCACCGATGTTATATATATATATATATATATATATATATATATATATTTAAATTTATCTTACTTATATATTAAAATGTCTAAGGGAGCTACTAAGAGTTATAAGGGTTGGTTAGTACCAAGTAGTATATGCCAAACAAAAATAATCCACTTATTTAATCACATAAACCTAAAAATATATGTTTGCCGTATTTTATGTATACTAAAATACCATGCAAATATAGTAGTTGAAATTAAGTGCCAAAAGGCAATTTTAAAATGACTAAGTGGCGTAGTAAGATGTGAAATGCTCAAGGGTTTATACCGAGTTGAATTTTTAAAAGCCTTTGAAAGTACATTTGCCGTCCAAAAGCCGGATGCGTCTGTAAATGTTCACTATCAACATGCATCCAGGGTCAAGTGTAATTTTGGTTTCATTTTCTATAGAATCAACTTTTGGACAATATTTGTAAACCCAAAATTATTAGTTATAATAACATCGTAAAATGTGATTGGTTGAATGTAAAGATTTAGGACATATATTAGAATTTAGTGTGATTATGATTTTGTATTAAAGACATGAACTTGGGTATGTGCGACACGGACTTGACTATTTGTGATGAACTTTAGGATGTAGTAGGCGAATTGAGAGTTAATATGGTCGCCTTAGAGAGTAAACAAAGTGATTATTTTTCGAAGCAATTTTGTAAAAGACGTGTTTTGATTTTTTTTCGAACAAATTTTGTAATAGACGTGTTTTCAGAACGGTGCTAATTTGTATTCAAATATTTTGAAAAAGAAAATAAAAGTAATTGTTTTTAAAATGAGTTTAATTGAAAAGTGGTAAAGAAACAAGCGGAAGTATAAAGGAATATTAGTGATTGTGCGACGATTAGAAATTGGATTTGGAGAGTGGTCTTAAAGGTAGCGGGTCAGCGAGTGGTTATACAGATTAGAGTTGGATATTGGAGCGGGCTAAAGGCAGCAGGAGTATTGAGCGGAAACACAGATACGAGTTGGATATTGGAGCGGGTTAAAGGCAGCAGGAGCATTGAGCGGAAACAAAGATACGAGTTGGATATTGGAGCGGGTTAAAGGCAGCAGAAGCATTGAGCGGAAACAAGGATTTGAAGTGGAGATTAGTAAAGAGGGAAGTTATAGCACTATTTTTTCTAAATTCTAAATTTGGGTTAATCATTTCAGATATTGGGGAACAGTAAATAGTCGAGGACACCTGGAAGCAGCACGGAAATTCAAAAACAGCATTGTGAGGACTTATACGGTAATTAGGATTTTGTGCCAGGATTCAGCAAGGCATCGACGGAGTATAGACCAGGTGAGTTTTAAAATCATATTTTTTAATACGTCAAAATTTAGTCATATAAAATTTGGTTGTAATTTAATTTGGCACATAGTAACTTTGATATAATTAGAAATTTTGGCATATACTAAAGTAGAGTAGCAAATTTTAGTAGTAAAACGAAAAGGTGCACGTTGGTTGGACTTAACACAACTACTTATAACGGAAACCCACTATAAGCAGTTGAATAACCTGAGATTAAGAGTTTTAAATAGTCGAGGCATTACATTAAATAGTTTATAAAAGAACCAACCAAACGGTGCAAGTACAAGGGGCGTGCATTAGGTGTGCACATTTTACAAAAGTATAAAATAAAGGGTATAATATAGGTGAAACACACAAAAAGTAGAGGGGGGTTTATAATATATATATATATATATATATATATATATATATATATATATATCATTTGAGGTATACTATAAGGACTTAGAGCTGTGGTTTTTAGTATTGTATTTGTTAGTTTGTTATTATTTCAGAGGGGCGTTGACCTAAAAACTGCAGCTCGCCATTTTAAGGGGGGTTTATTACTTATGTTTTCTTGATATATATAAAGGGAGGGTTTGTTGCTTTTTTCTTTGCGTTTTTTTTTCTTGTTATACTTCTATGCTAAGTTCAATTAAAATCTCATTTAGATTAATTATATGTAATAATACGTTTTGTTAACTTACTATTTTTATTTCAGGCTGTCCTTCATAATTATAATTTTTTTTGTATTTATAAGACCTCGCCTACTCACCGATTGAGCCCGGTCATTTTTCTCTTCTTTGTCTTTTAGGTTATATCAATGTACGTAACATAAATTTTGAAGTCCTGGCGTGAGGCTACGAATTTGCTATGGTTAACTTTTGGCTCTGATTTTTTTTTTGGTAGCTTTTGCTGCGATTTTGGTTTTCGCTCATTTTTGCTCCGATTTTGTACGGTTTAACTTTTGCTCCGATTTCTTTGTTGTTACTGCTTAATTTCTGACATTATCCACATTTCTCGGCCTGATGCTACTTTATGTTTTTTCCCTTACGTTCGAACTGATATTTATTTCTTTTCTTGTTTTCTCGTGTGGGTTCAATCTTATTAAATTTTGATTTGTTTTTTTCTTGATCGCTTAATATCCTTGGTTGGCTCATTTGAGATTATCGGAATTGTGTTTTCGCCGATAATTCTAGTCCGTTAAAAACGCTGGCGCCCTGTTCTTGTTCCTAATTTCTATTTTGTTATTTCGCTCCTGTTGGTGTTCTTGAAGTTTATCCGTCGGATATGTTTTAAATTGTCCTGTATTCGCAGTAATATTTTTTTAAGCTTTTATCGAGTTACGGTTAGCCTTTACTTAGTTACTTTCACCCAATTTCTTTTTTATTTTTATTTAAAATGACTGATCATTGGTTGGTGGTGTTTAACATGATCTGTAAGAAACGGCAGAAATCATCCGAAAGCCTTACTAACTATTTCGCCTGTATGACGGGCCTGTTTGAGTGGTATGGTTCTTTTAGTGAGGATGATCAATTGTCCATTTTGCTTCGCAACCTTGATCCATTTCATAGAACCTATTTGCCTACCGTTCACTCCTTGCAAGAATTACAGAACGAATGTCTGAAGTTAGAACCGGCAAAGATTCTGGCCGATAATTCCATATCACCTAATCACGACCAACATACTGGTACTGCTGAAATGGAATCAGCCCCTGCTACAGTGCCTAAGTCAGTCGCTACTCCTTTTTCGGCTTTCCACTAAGGTCTTCCAGTGTTGAAGTAGAATTTGAAATTTTCTAGTGACTCTTACTGTACATAATTTTTTGGGACGGGTCGAAGAACTCCAACGAACTCAACATAGAATTGCAGTTATTTGAGTCTGCAGTAGACTTGTTCGCGTCTAAAGTGTTACTTTGGTATCGTGGTAACCGGCATAGGTTTTCTGACTGGAAGTCGTTGTCTAATTTACTGGTTCAACATTTTGAACCCTCGGATTTTGCTTGTAAGTCTGCTAATTTTGAGGAAAATACTTTTACTTCACATCACCAAGTTGTTTAGATTTCTCCTACGCCAACGGGTAGATCCGATACTTCTTCCGTACGTTTTACTGCTCTTCTTCCTAGTTCTGCTTCTACTCGTCAGGTCATATGCTTTAATTGCTACAAATCTGGTCATGTTGCGACACGTTGTACTCGTCCTCAAGTACTCCATTGCCATGGTTGCGGATATAAGAGAGTTTCTCACCGCAACTGTCCACACTGTCATCCAACTACTAATAGATCTTCAAATCATACTTTCAATTCCGTTAAAAGCTCTAAGAACCAAATTTCTTCTACTACGTTCTCTTTTGTACCTCATCCAGATCATCCTGCTACTGCTATTCAAACATACCCTTCTTCGGCAAATGTAGCTTCCGTTTCTAGTTCTACATCCTTTTCTACACCTCCTACTGCTCGTCTTACTACCATCACCTCATACCCTTTCAGCCATATGAGCCTTTAAACTGCAATATTGATTTTTACGGCAATCACGCCCCTACTAACCGAACCTCTACTAACAAGAACCAAATTCTTTCTGTCCTTCGCGATTCAAAAGATGACCCACCAGACCCGACGTTTTCACTTCCACCCAAAACTGTGCCTCCAACACCAGTGCAACCTATACTTCGAATTAGTGACCTGCAGCTACCTTCTCAAGAGTTTGTTCCCGCTTTCTTAAACGATTTTACCCGCGAAATTCCTGTCGTGTCTGCAAGCAAAAATTTCGCTGAAGTAACGATAACTTTTAATTTAGTCAGTGAAAGTCCTGTTGAAGTTTATGAACCGGTATCTTTAATGTCTGTTGCTGTTGCTGTCAAAATTTTACATGTTCCTGCTTTCTTCAATAATTCTACCGAAGAAATTCTTGTCGTGTCTGCAAGCACAAATGTCGCTGAAGTGACGATAATTTCTAATTCAGTCAGCGAAAGTCCTGTTGAAGTCCGTGAACCTGTATCTCTAATGCCTCTTGCTGTTTGTGTCAAAATTTTAAATGTTCCTGCTTTCGGAATTAAGGCATCCGGCGGCTATTAAATGGATTCAGTTTGTTGAAAGGGATGAAAGTGCTAGAGGCGTTAGGATCTATGCGGACGGCTCGAGAATGGACGACGGGCAGGAAGGCACGGCGTTCGTTGTATACAAGGAGTGTTTCATTTCCAAACAAAACTCGCGGAATCGAGCACCATCTTTCAATGTGAAATGGTGACTCTCAGGAAAGCTATAGAGTATGTCGTGAACCACTCCGGCGCGAGTGGGTACTCTATTATTAGCGATAGTAAATCCGCCTTAGTAGCCCTTTCGAACATGCTCACTTCGACCGGTATTGAGAGTGATTCGCGTATAGCGCTAGGTTTTCGGAATTTCAAGATTTTTTGGGTCAGGTCTCACCACGGAAACAAGGTGAACGATAAGACCGACGAGTTGGCTAAGAAGGCCGCCACAGGGATGTTTCGTTCATCATATTCATTAATACCAAGGTCGTTAATCAAAAGGAAGCTGCGAGAAAGATCGATTAGTCAGTGGGAGGAATGATGGAATACGCCACCACAGGTAAATTGACGCATAGGTTTATTCCAAGCATAAGGGATAGGGACAGAATCGAGGTTAAATTCGATCATAAAATGGTGCAGCTCGTTACAGGTCATGGGATGTTGAAGGCATATTTGAGAAGGTTCGGACTTAGTAATGACGACGGTTGCGAGTGCGGTGGGGGATCGGAAAGTGCTTTACACATGCTTTTCAATTGCCCCATCAAAACTTCTAATAGGGGGTTAGCTGACAAAAAGTTGACTATCGAAGGCCTAAGTTGGCATAGGAACTTGGAGGAGGTCCAGGAAGTCGCGAACTAGAATACGTTCTGGGTCGCGCTTAAGGAATTTGCAGATAGAGTGGTTAGACTTGAAGCAAATAATAGGACTTAGGGAAATAGCAGGACGGTTACTAGGTAATAACGAACTTGGCGCGGAAATGGACTTGAGTTGAAGATTAATGTAGCCGATAGTAGTAATAAAAATAAAACTCTAAGCAAGTAAATAATAACAAACTAAATCAAAAACCCTGATTAATTTAAATCAGTACATAAATAAAGAAAATAAAATAAAGTAAAACCGCGCAACCCTCCAGGACTTTTAAAGTGATAGTGATTGCTCAATTGTTATAGTATTTATAGGCCTTGCCCCTTTGTTTGGTATTCGTTGTTTTCACGTGCGACACCATTTGCCTTATCTCTTGTGTACTCAGGAAATTTTACCAATTGTGTAGTTCGAATACTTGGAAGACCGACCAAGTTGTCTGTCACGTATTCATTTATATAACATTACATTTAATTTAGAAACCCAGTAATTTTCTTTCATTAAATCACGTATCATTGTTATTTGCTTAATTTAATCTAAACAAAAATAAATTTGGTGTTTGTTTATTTCATAGTTAACTTGGATTTTTGAACAAATGTAATACTTTATGTTACGTACAATTTTTTCAAATAATGCATAATTTTTGCCTGCGTATATGATGATATATTTAACGCACTTGTTGAATATTTATCTAGCCAATTCATATGGGTTTTCCGTTGATTTAATTTTGATGCATTTCGTTACATTTTTAAATCTTATCTTTGCTCGTAACTACTCTTGGATATGCGTTTAATCTCTTGTACTGTTATATACAGTGTGCGCTCAACTAACAATATGTATAGTGATCTATTTACACTTATAATATCTATAATGATGTGCTTTTGTTATTTAGAAGTTTCTTTTGTTTATTCTACGACCCCTATAACTTAATCTACCCCTAAATTAACCCTATAATTATTGCAGTGGAACTTACAAAAATTTTGGGACAAACTGGGCCAACATCTAATTTTCAAAAATTCAAAATATCAAAAAAAAATTTCTTACCCTTTTATTTTGCTTTCAAACTCCTTCAGCTTCCCTGGCTAGCTTAGCTGTGCCTTTTCTCGAATACCTATATTTACAACCATACCTCTTTCACACTCGCACACCATTCGATAAAATCACCCAATAATACTACAATCATACAACCTTTTATTTACAGCTATTAACAGATAAATTATATTCACATGTGTTAAAAACAGTTTGATACGCTAATTATAAAACTCAAAATATGGTATGTTTTTAAAGTCCTTGATTTTTCTAATTATTTCAAACAAATTCAGTGAGATATGAGTAGATGGGCCCCACATGTTACCTTAAATTGACTGCACACTGGAGTATGGTGAGCTCATGATAGCCCAGTTTAGTTTGTATATGCCTTTTACACCTTACATAAATTAAAACAAAATTAACAGACCCCGTTTACCCTTTACAATTAAATTTATATCCCGAATAAAATTTAGGATGTTTTAAATACACCCCTTTTCAATATTTAACCTCAACAAATTGTCCAGTACTTCTATCTTTTTCAATAAGTTTCTACACCATGAATATGCCCCAAAGGTCAACCACACAGCACAAAATTTCACAAATGTTTATCAAACAACAGAAATTTCAAATAAATTACCTGGAGAATTCTTCAGGCTTCCTTTCCTTCGAAGATGATTGCCAGAACACCTCGGTTTCGTTTCCATTCACCGTGCTACTCAGCGGATCCACAGACCATAACACCATCTGCCACCTCTGCGAGCCAAGCGCCTCGTCTCACAGTACCATTCCATATATCATGCATACAAACTTGATTATTTGTGATGCTTACCCCACATATATCATGCTTCCATTTATTGATTTTCGTGCTTTGTATTGTAGTAGCCGGACCTTTATTAATTTAATATGCACTACACGTACTTCACGGCAATAATTAGATGGCCACTACTACTGTTTTACACTTTCAACCTTTATATTTACGGTAATATAATCACATAAAATACTCACAGAAAGCTTTACTGTTATGGTGGTCGGCATTCAGTACTTTATCGAAGTAAAGTAACATAGAAGCGAAGAGAAGATAAGAGGACCTCTATAACCTAAGTTGAGTATTAACATCCTTTCAAAAACCCCCTTAGTGGACGCACTTCAATCAAAACTTATTTTCAAATCTAATTCTAAAAATTTTGAATATACCGTCTCGAAATTCGTGAAATTTACTCCTGTCTACGTGCCATATATCCAAATGCGCCTTCAACCGCCGCGTGCGCGTACGTTTGGAAAACTGTATGTTTTTAACCAATGATAAAATTCTCTGTCGTCACAAACCCCGCCTAAACTATATTTATCTCTGTCTTATGCATGTCGACTATCTCGTTCAAAACCCCACTTGAGTTACAGAAAATCGATATTGATGACATCTCATCTCCACTCCACGTGGATACGGTACGTGCATTTTCAATCCCAACGCTTTTAAATCTGTCTCTATCTGTTGTATTGCACCCTACCCTTTTTCAGGCGTTATTAAAGGATAGGTGCACGACAGAGCATAAAAAATTATGCTCTGGCGCAGCTAGCATCGACCGTCGTGGTTGCGTAGGCTGCATGAAACTTAAAATCTCGAGGGGAAGAGAATTGGTGAACTAAATAACTGTAACATCAATAACTGAGAGAAAACTATATACAAATTAATTATCGTATTTATTAAATTTTGTTAGATATTTAATTTTGAACAAAAATATCATAAAAGTTCTATGAAGTCATTTGAAATAGAATAGATCAGTAAAAATAATGAAACTTGTTTTTATGTAACTAAAAAAATGTAACTGTGCTTTTAAAAAGCGTAAATAAGTTAATGAATGAACTTGACTACCATAAGTTTCATGAAACATGTGGCTTACATATGGACAGTATGCGTCCAGTACGATTATGTATAATTAGGAATTAAATATTGCAAATAGTAGATAAATTGTCTGTAATATTAGTATGTTTTACAAATGAAAAATGAAAAGAAAATTTAATATTTGTAGAAATCAGTTCACTTTAATTTTGCGTGGATAAATATTACTTTAGTTTGTCATACCTGACACGTGCATCGTAAAACAAGTGTTGTTACCGTAAAATTCCTTGAACTGACCATCTGTGGAAATCCCAATTAAAGGTGTATAAACTGTAGGAGTCCCAGGTAGCATCAACGGCAAATGATGAGGTAGAATTTTGTGTGTAACTTCATAGATCCATTATTTTAAGAGAAATATATAACCAAACTAAAATTTGCATGTTGAGGTAATGTAAATCAAAAATACAACGGCATTGTCATCTCCTTTAAAAACGACAGCAAAACAAGTCTGCATCATAGCGGAACTTAAATATAGGTATGAAGACATGAGGGTAGAGAACGACCCTGAAATATAACACGTGCATTAATTAAACACGCTATAACAAATGTAAAGGAATTTAAAATGTATCTATTTAATTCTTACCATCGGAAAAGTAATCCGGTGGGATTTGTAGTTTATTGAGGTAAGGAAAACGCTAAGCTAGACATCTGTAATAATATTTAGATGACTATTAGTTAATTATTTAATAAAGGAAATACATACTTGTTTCGACCTCATGGTCAATTTTTGTCACCTTGAATTTAAGACGACCTGTTGTGCACAGACCCAGACAAGAAAATGAAAACTTTTGCCAGTACGCTTTGACATGCAAACATCTGTTTTAATTATCAGAGAGGGGAATTTGAAGTTATAAGGAAAGGAAAGACCACAGAATTCTTTAGCAAAGTTAAAACTATGAAAATAAATATCAAGAACACTGGACTATAGGCAACTTTACTAAAAGGTATAAATATTGGAAACAAACACGGTACTTAACGAAATACCCATACCTTCCTATGTTCTGTGATTATAACTTATCTATTAGAAGTAAAGTGTAAATTAGGGTTCGATGGACTTTTCTAGGTAAAAGGTGAGGTTTAAAGAGAGAAATAACTGAAGCTGTAACGTGGCATTTACCATAGGTAAAATGACATGTTACACTGCCCCGGAACAAAAAAAAAAATATATGAAGATATATTTTTTTATGAAATCCAAAAGTGGATTAAAATCAAAGACTCATTAAAAGAAAATAAAAAGGTAATTGGAAAGGAGAAAAAAATTTGAGAGAAAAAGTATGTTTGAGAAAAATGTTTGAGAGGAGAAAAAAAATTACGTTTGAGAAAAAAAATTATGTTTGGGGAAAAAAAACTTGTGTTTGAGTGAAAAGGATCATGTTTGAGTGAAAGGATTATGTTTGAGTGAAAGGGATCATGTTTGAGTGAAAGGATTATGTTTGAGTGGTGGGATATCTAACGCGTATCACACGTCCCAAAGGGAAGTAAAATTGGTAAAGTCAAAAATCAGTGAAGTCAAAATTGGTAAGGACTAAACCACTCAACATGGGTAAAAAGGATTAGAAATAAAACAAAAAATTTGTAGGAAAAAAACAATGGGGGGTATAAGGAGGGCATAGCTGTTGTAAACCAGTTATGTATGTAAGTGTGGGGGGCTAGATATGATATGTCATCAAAAGAAAAAAATTTACATCAAATATGTGTAATGTAACAACAAAAAAATATGTTAAGAAAATTTATGTTTAGTAATATTTAAGTTAAGGTAGGTATATTTAGAAAATTTACTAAATTTATATCAGTGCCTGTATACGGCTTTAAATCTTTTATGTGCCAGTTATTTGTCTTTGACCCATCTGGGTTAGTAAGATTATAAATTAGGTTAGATATTTTTATTAACTGTACATAAAATATATTTAGGTGCAAGTTTTGCAGTAAAGGCATCAGCGGCACTAGACAATACTTTGTTTGATCTCCAAACTGTATCACCTACATTGAAAGTAAATGGTCTACGTCGTAAATTGTATCGACTAGACATTTTTTTATAGGCAAGATATAATCTATTTTTTATATCTTTGAAGAGATTAAAAAGACCTTGTCGGTCGGTAGAATATGCTATCTTATCTTCAGAAATTATATCTACGTCATCAGAGGGTTTATAAGACGAATAATAAAACTTCCCTGAAATAGGTACATGTCTACCAAAATTTAAAAAATTTGGCGAAAAACCTGTCACCTCATGTTTTGCTGAATTTATAGCATACTGAATTTTTGCTATATTTTCATCCCACATGTTGTGTTTTTCGACATATGATCTAATCGCCGTACCTACAGTTTTATTTATTCGTTCTACAAAATTACATTGTGGGGAATATACTGCAGTGTACCATATTTTTTCAACATTATATTTGGCAATTAAATTTTTAAAATGTTTCCAGATAGTTGTGATCCATTATCACATATTATAAATTTAGGTACCCGTAGGTCAGAAATACTTTATTTTCGATATGTTTTTCGATATTTGTTGCGGTAGCACTACGTAAAGGAAATAATAAAGTGAATTTAGAAAACCAGTCTCCTACACAAGTAACCACTTGTGTCCTTGTTTTGACCTAGGAAGGGGTCCTATGAGGTCTAAAGCAATTGTGTGAAACGGAAATGTAACATCTTTTCTTTACCTGCTAAACCCAATGGTTTCATATTCGATGCTTTTTGTGCTCCACATATTAAACAATTTTACAATACCTCATGACATCATATTCCATTTTAGGCCAGTAGTAATTTTCTTGAAGTCTAGCTAGTGTCTTATAAAATCCAAAATGTCCAGCAGTAGGTGGATCATGACAAGTAGAAATTACTTCATTTCTTTGTTTAATAGGTACTAGGATTTTCCAATTATTTATATTCGTAGTTAACGGTAAATTTGAAGGTAGGAATTTGTATAACAAACCGTTTTCTATTTTCCATTGCGGATAGGTATCTGGAGAAATTGTAATTTTATTTTTTAAAGATACATAGTAATCATCTATGTTAGCTAAATCTATTTCTAAGGTATTTAAATTTACTGTGTTATCTTGTGTTGATCGACTAAGGAATTAGGTATTACATGTAACTTGCCTTTACGGTGAATTAAATCGAAGGTAAGTTGTCTTAAACGGGTGGCCCATCTTGCCAGTTTCCCAGAAGGATTTTGGATATTATTGAGCCATAACAGACTGTGATGATCTGTTATGACTGTGAATTTTGTTCCTTCTATCCACGGACGGAATTTTTCTATAGAAAAAATAACTGAGAGACATTCGCGTTCTGTAACGGAGTAATTGCGTTCAGAACGTGTAAGTGATCTGCTTACGTAAGAGATAATGTGATCTTCACCATTTAGATTTTGTAATAGAACTCCTCCTAAACCAGTATTTGATGCATCAGCTTCTATCGTGAATGGTTGACTGAAATCAGGTTGAGATAAGATAGGCTTAGATACTAGGATTTGTTTTATTTTAAGAAAAGCTGACTCAGCCTCGGAATTCCAAGCTATTGGTTGTTTTTTCTTTTTGCCTTTAAACATATCATTAATAGGAGACATAAGGGTAGAAAATGATTTTATAAACCTTCTATACCAACTAACCATGCCAACAAAACGTTTAATTTGTGTGGTTGTTTTAGGTCTTGGATAGTTAGTCATTGCTGAAATTTTTCTGGATCTGTTCTAATAGAATTTGAACCAACAATGTATCCAAGGAATTTTAATGTTTTTTTAAAAAACTCACATTTTTTGAGATTTATAGTTAAATTTGCTTCTTTTAGACGGTCACGAACTGTTTCTAATAATTTAATGTGTTCAGAAAATGTTGAAGATATGACTATAATATCGTCGAGGTAACAGAAAATATGGGGTTCCAACTCCGGTCCAAAAATAGTATCAACGAGACGTTGTTGTGTTTGAGCAGAGTTTCTTAAACCGAAGGGAACTGTAACGAACCTAAATTGGCCTCTGGAGATTACACTAAAGGCTGTTTTGTCCTTAGACTCTGTAGTTAAAGGTAGCTGCCAAAAGCTATGTCTTAAATCAAGACTAGAAATGTATGTAGCACCTCTTAGCAAATTCAAAATTCGGTCTACATTAGGCATGGGGTAGCTATCGTGGGTAGTTATTTCATTTAGAGCTCTTCCATCAAAACAAACTCTATAGTCACCAGAAAATTTTTTTACTAGTAAGATAGGAGAACACCAAGGTGAGGTACATTTTTCAATTACACCCAGCTCTAACATTTCATCTAATTTTTCATTCAATATTTTTGACATATATGGGGACATTGGGTACGGACGCTTTCTGATAGGTTTGTGGTCACCAGTGTCAATATTCATATAAATTTTATCAGTGCGACCTATATTTGTATCAGTGCTTGCAATTAAATTAAAGGAATCTACTATTTGTTTTGCTTTAGGTAATTGTGTAGGAAGTAAATCGTCTAACGTGCAAAGTTTATGTTTATCTAAATTTTTTAAAGGAATTTTTTCCACAGGTATAGGTATATTTGTAGATGTGTGAACATCCCAGGAATTATTTTTAAAATTAATAGATAGTTCAAACTTTTTCGCAAAATCCGAACCAAAAATAAATGAGTGAGGTAGTGCAGGAACGACTAAACAAGTAATGAAACAACATGTGTCACCAATGAAAATAGGCAAGTCTAAAGTACCAGAAATATTTTGTGGAGTGCCATCTGCAGTTAGTAATTTATGTGTTGTTAAAGGAAATATTTTTAGATTTAAGGTTTTTATTATAGGTATGCCTAGAGATCCTATAACAGAAATGTTACTTCCCGAATCGAAAAGTGCAGTTATAAAAATGTCTAATAATTTTACTTTAAGATATGGTCTAGTATCTAAATGTTTTGTAATTAAATTATAAGTTTCTATTGAATGTGTTTTGATTTATAGAAATTTCTAACAGTAGTCAACCATTTTGACCAGTTATCATTGTTTTGAGAAATTTTATGTAAGTTAAGGTAATTTTTCTTAGACAAATTTGTAATGTTATAATTTTATTTTTATAACATTGATTTATTTTAAAGGTAAGGTAGGTTTTGTATAAGGTAAGGTAGGATTTGTATAAGGTAGTGTAGTCATTTGTTTTTTAGAAAAAATAGAGGTAGAGACAATTTTATTTGGTTTAAGATAATTTTGGGTAGCCATAGATATATCAGTACAGGGTTGGCTATATGTCCTGTACTTTTTTATTCGTTTTTTGAGCAAACGGGACATGTGGATATTTTTACATTAGGAATGCCACATCTGTAGCAGAAAATTTTCTTTTAATATTACAATTAGGGTATGTGTGATCTGATTTTAAACAGTTCCAACATTTACTTGTGGTATGTCTATAGGTATTTGAGAAATACCGTGTATTTTGAGTTGAAGGAAAAGTAGGTAAATTTGTATTTATATTTTTATTTATTGTGGTTTGTGGTTGTGTTTGAATTTTAGGAATCGTATTATATTGTATGGCATTTAATTGAGACGAAGAATTTTGTATTTTAGGTTTATTGTTGTATGTCCAAGTTTTCGGTTTACTTTCTTGAAATTTTTGTGTATAAAGATTTTGTGGAAAAGAATTTTGTTTTGTAGTGAAACAGAGGTAGTTGGTTTAAATGAGTTATTATTAGATATAAGTTGATTTTTATACGAAAAGATTCTTCTAATCTTTTTGTAGCTGTAACGAAGTCTGAGATAGTATTAATTGTAGGTAAAATTATAGAAAGTGGTGTAATAAAATCAGGTAATAGATTTTGTGAAATAATTTGTATTCTTGTTGATTCTAAAGGTAATTTTGAAATCTGCGGAATAAATTCTGCATTTTCATTATATAGATAGTCACTGCTTCATTCGTCTTTTGTTTTCTAAGTCTTATTTCGTCCCATAAAATAGTTTCTATGTTAGGAGGTAGAAAATCTTGTTTTAAACGAGTTATTAAGGAGTTCCAATCTGTTACAGAGTGTTTTATTTCCTATACCAAACAATTGCATCTCCGTCAAACAATTCCATCGCAGACGAAAACAGATCTTGTAATGAAACATTTCTGGTTTCAGCTAATTCAGATACTCTTTCTAAAAATTCAAAGACTGTGTCTGGTTTACCATTAAACTTTATTGACCAAGAAGAAATTGGAGTAGGATTAGATATATAAGTTACTGTTGGTGGATGAACATTTATTGTGGGGTAGTATTTGTTAAAGGTACATTAATTTTACCGGTAGTAATTTCATATTTGTCTATTTTTCATGAAGTTCTGCATCTAACAAAAGTGCAGTTGAATAACTTTCATTTTAAAAGTTGTTACAACTTCATTATCATTATCAGGAATAGTTAATCGGTTTATTCTGCCACATACATGCGCCAGACGAGACATTATTCTTTTATAAAGTGAATCTTTAACATCACCATCAAATTCTTCTATTAAATTCGTAATTGAATTTATAGTATTAGTTATTTGCTCACTATCTTGCTCAAAAGTTATAGTATATTGAGATAGTTCTTTATGTGGGGTGGTTTATTTAATTCAATTCTTAATTGACGAGCCAAAAGTTTTCTTTTATCCTCCATAGTTCTCTTTTGAACTAATGGACCTTATGTAAAGTTCATACTCAAGCTCCTCTATTAGTAAATAACCTGCTTTTAAGTATGCTTCCATTTTAGTTTTTTATATTTTAAGATAGAATATTTATTTATATTTTAAGAAAAAAAATTTATTTACGTAAATTGGAATTCTTTATATATTTAAAGCAATTAATCAAGATATTTTAAGGTCAGTTATAAATATAACTAATTGGAAAAAAAAAATGTAGGAAAGATTTAGTGGTACATTATATAACTGTAATATATTGCCAAAAATTAATTCACTTTTATTTGAACTATGTGGTATATAAACCAAGTAAGTTGAGCATTACGTGTGTACGTAGGCAGGTATATATAAAAAATATCGTTGGGCGGTAAAGTAGTTAACGTTAAGGTAGAAATAGGTATACAAATAAACGTTGGCTTCACGTGACAGTGTGTGCAAGAAAAAAAACGAGATACGTTGAGCGACACGTGCAAGCATGCACTAGAAAAAAAAGAAAGATACGTTGGATGTCACGTGTAAACGTACGCAAGAGGAAAAAAAATGAGACAGGTTAGACGTCACTTGGAAGCGTGGCCATATGCTGTATAAAATATTAAAAAACAAAGCGCGTTGTATAGAAAATTTAAAGAAAAAATATCGTAGGGTTGTGTTGTATCAAAAATTTAAAAAAAAATTATGTTGGGCGCAACGTGTATGCGTGTGCCAGATATAGAGAAAATTATTAGGAATTTGGGTGCCACGTGTAAGCGTGGGCAGGTATGGAAAAAAATATTATAGGGAAAAAAAAACGTTGTGCGCTACGTGTAAACGTGCGTAAGTGAAAAAAAATAGGTTTGGGCGTCACGTGGAAACGTGCGTAAGAGAAAAAAAAAGGAGAGAGAAAAAAAAATTTAGGTAGTTGGGCGCCACGTGTAAACGTGGGTAGGTATAGAAAAAAAGGGTCGTTGGGCGCCACGTGTAAACGTGGGTAGGTATAGAAAAAAAATAGAAATCGTTGGGCGCCACGTGCTCCCCACCCTTTTTCAGGCGTTATTAAAGGATAGGTGCACGACAGAGCATAAAAAATTATGCTCTGGCACAGCTAGCATCGACCGTCGTGGTTGCGTAGGCTGCATGAAACTTAAAATCTCGAGGGGAAGAGAATTGGTGAACTAAATAACTGTAACATCAATAACTGAGAGAAAACTATAGACAAATTAATTATCGTATTTATTAAATTTTGTTAGATATTTAATTTTGAACAAAAATATCATAAAAGTTCTATGAAGTCATTTGAAATAGAATAGATCAGTAAAAATAATGAAACTTGTTTTTATGTAACTAAAAAAATGTAACTGTGCTTTTAAAAGCGTAAATAAGTTAATGAATGAACTTGACTACCATAAGTTTCATGAAACATGTGGCTTACATATGGACAGTATGCGTCCAGTACGATTATGTATAATTAGAATTAAATATTGCAAATAGTAGATAAATTGTCTGTAATATTAGTACGTTTTACAAATGAAAAATGAAAAGAAAATTTAATATTTGTAGAAATCAGTTCACTTTAATTTTGCGTGGATAAATATTACTTTAGTTTGTCATACCTGACACGTGCATCGTAAAACAAGTGTTGTTACCGTAAAATTCCTTGAACTGACCATCTGTGGAAATCCCAATTAAAGGTGTATAAACTGTAGGAGTCCCAGGTAGCATCAACGGCAAATGATGAGGTAGAATTTTGTGTGTAACTTCATAGATCCATTATTTTAAGAGAAATATATAACCAAACTAAAATTTGCATGTTGAGGTAATGTAAATCAAAAATACAACGGCATTGTCATCTCCTTTAAAAACGACAGCAAAACAAGTTTGCATCATAGCGGAACTTAAATATAGGTATGAAGACATGAGGGTAGAGAACGACCCTGAAATATAACACGTGCATTAATTAAACACGCTATAACAAATGTAAAGGAATTTAAAATGTATCTATTTAATTCTTACCATCGGAAAAGTAATCCGGTGGGATTTGTAGTTTATTGAGGTAAGGAAAACGCTGCTAGACATCTGTAATAATATTTAGATGACTATTAGTTAATTATTTAATAAAGGAAATACATACTTGTTTCGACCTCATGGTCAATTTTTGTCACCTTGAATTTAAGACGACCTGTTGTGCACAGACCCAGACAAGAAAATGAAAACTTTTGCCAGTACGCTTTGACATGCAAACATCTGTTTTAATTATCAGAGAGGGGAATTTGAAGTTATAAGGAAAGGAAAGGCCACAGAATTCTTTAGCAAAGTTAAAACTATGAAAATAAATATCAAGAACACTGGACTATAGGCAACTTTACTAACAGGTATAAATATTGGAAACAAACACGGTACTTAACGAAATACCCATACCTTCCTATGTTCTGTGATTATAACTTATCTATTAGAATTAAAGTGTAAATTAGGGTTCGATGGACTTTTCTAGGTAAAAGGTGAGGTTTAAAGAGAGAAATAACTGAAGCTGTAACGTGGCATTTACCATAGGTAAAATGACATGTTACAGTATATAACCGATTGTGCATTTCCCTCGCTCTTTAAGATGTTCGTTAGCCTTGTTGTTTATCCAAACTGACGGTTGCAAATAATTTTTATGAAAACCTATCGTAACATGCTCTCGACTTCGTCGAATATAATTTTTTAAAACGCAGGTGTGTTAATTATCGAACTTTAGCATAACAATTCCTAGATTTTATATTTTTTTGTATCTGTATAAAACGAATACATTTGCCTTGGAATTATTGATTTTCTTATACAGCACGTTCCCTTTCGCTTATATGTGTTTGCTTAAACTAAATTAAAATTAATTGTGTGTATCCTTGAACTTCTATTTGCTTTAAAACTATTTTTTTCTTGATGTAACTTTACCATTACCATTATTAATTACAAAAATACGTTAATACTCGTCCGTTTTCCCTAAATGACTTAAATTAATTTTGCGCATGAATAATTTGTTCTTTTCTATATACAGGGTTGTTGAAATTTTATTGTTTCCTACTGATTTAACCCTCTGAATCCACAACAATATATATATATATATATATACATATATACTGCTGTGAAATGCTCCTTTGAATGCGGGAACTGGCCCTTAAAAAAAAACATTCGAGCCCCACAGATTGGGCGCCATATACTGCTGTGATATACTCCTGTGAATGCGGGAACTGGGTCCTTTCAACAAAAAAATTCTAGTCCCACCGATTGGGCGTCATAAACTGCTGTGATCCTGTTTTCGCCTCGGCTGCTCACCTAATTTTATAAACCTCCTCATTCATACAATTAAACAACACATTCCTACCACAAACATCAACGTTAACTCTATTTACATCAATATTCAGAATACATTAAATTTTCAAATTAAATTTCAGCATAAAATTCAGTTTTAAAAAGAATTTCAAGATTAATTTTATTATCATTTTAATGTGCATCCAGAATTAAAGTCCTTGTTGGATGCCTACTAATTAATATAACAATATAAGCAGACCGGAGTCTGAGTATAAAGGGAGCATCTACCACCCCTTTACGTTAATTAACCAGGTTTGTCTAATTGAGCTCAAAGACATACCCAAATTTTCATCATAATTCAGAACATCAATACTAAATACTCCTTTCTACTTAAACAAGCAAATTTCATCTTAAAATTAAAATTTTATTGTTAGTACAATTTCACTAATGTCCATTTAAAGTAAATCAATTATAAAGTTATTTAACACACACCAAAATGTCAAACAAAATAGTATAATTTACCTGAAGGTTACTGTCCTCGGAGCTTCAATGTACATCGTTCCTTTAGTTAATCACACCATTCCAACAGGATTATATTTACGGCTTCTAATTCTCAACGCTTTTAAAATTTTCTCCATCACCATTTATTTAAAGTTGTTTCTGGGCTTTTCCGGAACTCATCTGTGTATATCTGACCCTGGTTTTGTGGATTCAGACACGTTTTTGAACCATTTAATTATTAACACCCCCGAAAAATAACAAAGAAATTCATACTTCTTCCACCAATATACGCCAAAACTGCCTACTTTTGTGTATACATTTGTCGTTGTAAATTTTGCTAATTGGTACAGTGATACTAAATTTTATTACCTTGTATCTAAGTGCACTGAAGTACATTCATGTTAGCACGTAAATAACAAACTATTTTGAATCACTAAAATATACGAGCAAACTTTAAATTATTTTATCAAACTAAAATGCACTGTTTAACATCTTCAATCAAGTCGCGGATGTAAGAGCTTTTAACGCATCGAATAGTCAAAAGTCTAAGAGGCCGAAATTCATATTACAACCGGTATATATAGCGAATAGCCGGCACGTCGCTTTTGTCCTCAAAACAGACAATTCTTAAGAATTTCTCATGCTATGTTCCCAGTCCGTAGCCTGTGCGTCGGTTTTTACGAATTTTGTACTCGCCCCATTTAAATCTCAGAAATTCTCACACGGCACGCAAACATGTCCGAGAAAAACTAATTAATTTTGTACAGAAATTGTTGTTTCTACCTCTGATATTTGCATCCTATTTTCAACCAATTGTGACCCTCGTGACGTTGCTTAAATCACGCCTTTTACTATATGTGTCTTTGCTTGACGCATTTTCTCTTTCCTTTTCTAACCTGTTCGTATTGGTGCAAATTGATATTCTTTATTATCGATTATATTTTAGTCCATGTGGACTGTCTGGGTTAAATAACCCCGTATCGCACCTTCTCGTGAATATTAAGCCCGGTTTCTCCAAGATTCTTTGTAAACATTAATTATCTGCAAAATTTTCGCCGAATGAGCTTTTAAATAAACCCTGTTTTGTATTTCGTGCTAAAGCATCTGACCGTTTCCAATATCCTTAGAATCGACATGTTTATCTAAACAAATTAAACTGAAATTGCCTTTTAAAATACGCAGGTGTGTTCAAACATCCTACTTCTAACTAACACTTCTAGGATTTGCATTTTAGTGGGTTTTTACAAGTTTCTATAGATATTATCTGTACGTTTTGTTCAATACCGGTTACTTGAAATAGAGTTAATTAAGATAAATTTTGCATGTAATTTCTCTTTGTTTCTTTATTAGGAATAAATAAATTACACGCAGAGCTTTTTTAATACTGTTTCTTTTGATATAAAGCGTCTTGTACATGATTTAAATTTCTTATTTTTACTGAGACGACCGAATTTATTTATGCTTCATGGTTTTAATAAAGCGTATTATTTAATAAAATTCCTTATACACGGTGATTAAAATTATTTGATGTGATTATTTAATTTTCTACCCTGGTCTAAATATGAGTAATATATATATATATATATATATATATATAGTAAGATTATCTGTAAACAAACTCTTATGAAAATAATAAGAGCCATTGACAAATACAAATCGGGCTGGTAGTTATATAGCCATTAACAAAACATTACTTTATTAATTCATAGAAACATCCACTGACCAATGGTTTCGGCTTTGAGCCTCATCAGTGGACTGTTCCAAGAACTCTATGTAAGTAATCGAACTATTATAAGTATAATTTCGAAACAATCACTGTTACTATGGCAAGTAAATAAAACCGCCATCGGGTATAAAACACCAACACTAGTCATTTAAAATTGATAGTATTCGAATTAACCGAAACTACATGTAATTTTAAAATGCTATAGTACGTTGGGCCTTTAGATTTCGGAATGTTACAGCAAAATTTGTTTACGTACTCAACCTTCTCGTGGGACATCCACGGTTTATGTCGCCACGAGACATGGTTGGTTACGTTAGTAAAGCTAATTTTGTTAATGCTAAACTCAAAGGCCCAAGTACTTTATAGTCATTTGTCAAAATGCTTATTATTTTCGATGATTCATAAGTTTGTCGTATTTATCTGATGATTAATATTTACTTATTGCACTATAATATGTCTTTTTCATATATATATATATTATATATATTCACTATATAAATTTGTCGGTTTATGTTTCCTAGTTAATAGCTATAATTATTTTTATATATAAAATAAGTTAGTTCATATTTATTTTGGTGGGCGGGATGTTACGTCTCTTTGTCGCACGTTTTCGTGATTAATTTTAAGTCATCGTAAATTCGTAGTTGTAAATAAAATAGCAAAGCTGTCATCCCTTGTCCCGTTATATCCTGTCATAAAAGCTCTTTTGTGCCTGTGGAAATTAAGTTGGACGAAAGGGATAGTGATCGACACCTGCTCATAGCCATCGAATAGAAACGTTTGTTGTTTCGGTAAAGTGAGTTAAGTCATTAGTGTCTCCAAATGTGATTTTATAGATAAACCCTAAAAAACACAAGGATAGTGCGTACTTAACACGTCCAATAAATAGTCATACAGTCCACTTCGTTGAAGAGTAGGAACGACACTTATAAAACAATAGAATTCACCTTAGATAAGTCGATATATAGAATTATAAGACCCCTCGCACGTTAACATTGTTTATTATTCCCTATTTTCAAACCTTCTTCAGTATTTCATATTGCCCCATTCACTATTTCATTTTACCCTACCAGGTGTGGTAAAGTGGAATAAAACCAGATTTTCACTTTTGTTTTTATAACTCAAATTTGGAATGCATTTATTTTAATTGTTTTCTAAGTATATTACCAATAACACATTTGATGATGTCCTCAACGTATAGCTTAGATGTATTAAAATTTATCTGTGTTAAAAAAAACTTTCCTTAGTTATTTCACTTTTCCCTGCTTTCCCCTAAATGAAAATTGTTTATTTACTCGATGCAGTAGTAATGAAGACGCTTTTTTTAGCAAACTCAGTGGTTGTGGTTACGTGCGCCTATTAGAAGTGTTTATTTATCTACAAAATACTCTTGAGAATTTAAAACTTCCGCTGTCCGCTCCTAAAATATTGTTATATTTAATCGCGCGTAAATAGTTTGTAAATATAATGCATCATTCTAAAATTACTTAGAAATGACTAACGACAGGTATAAACCATCGCGAAGAATTTGCTCAATGTCTTGGAGTTGCACCAAGTTTTTATTGACATATTTTCTTAAAACACCTATCTGTTTTGATCGTTATTTTGATCGTATTACTTGAAAATAGTTTAGTTTATTTCAGTATTGCCACGTAAATTCAGTGTCAGCGTACCGGTAGCGGTTTAAGGACCTCATCAGGGTTATGGAGTATGGTGACTGTACGCAGTATGAGAGTAATGATCTAGCTATAAATATATTCACACATGCTCAATGTACTTGCAGCTCTAGGTAATTTTGTTTTCGCAATTTATAGTTTTCACATTCGTGTTGCTAATTCGAATATTTAATTCGCATACTTTAACAGCTTTCAGACTATTACAGATATAGCAGCAGCACGACCCCGTCACACAGGATTAATTATATTACCAACTACTAAAATCAAGCTGAATTGAGAACTTGGTGAGGTTTAATTAATTTAATGACTCAGATTGCATTTATTCAAAATTCAGTAAAAATTTAAGTGCTAATTTCGGAGGATTTTTTCTCAGTTGATACCTTATTGGCAAGGTTACTCACATGCATACCAGGAATAATACAACTTTTGCGAATAGTGTTCTTAATTCCTGACCTGATCCAACCTTCTGCGTCTTTGAACCGAAAACATATTTTATCCGTGGTGCTTGCTTGACAAGAACTAGTCAAATGGAATTTAATATAATGTTAACAACTTTATTACCATCCAAGAATTTGCATTAATCTTGTTTGTTGTAAATATAATGCACTGCGTAGAACTATATGCGTTTATTTTTTAATGCAGCTGTTTATAGCTGCAGAAACAGGATTAACACACGTGTTTGAAAGTTGTTCAATTTAAACGCATTTTTTATGCATCGTGCAAGACTTAACTGCCTGCCATATAACGTACACATAAAAACTTTTCTATGATTTCTTGAAGAGTACAAATATTGTATTCGTTACCAACTCATCTTTAAAATATAAAAATGTTAACTCCAGAAAAAAATTACAACCCCAGTGGCAACCAGGGCCCGTATTCTTGAAATGTAAGCAAGGTAAATTACTAGGGAAATTTAGGATTTCTCTCCTAATTTACCTAAAATATATTCTTGAAATTCCACAGGGAAAATTTTGAGGTAACCATTAGTGGAAATCGATTACGTAGATACTTATCAAGGTAATGTTACTTAAAGCAGTAGAACTTTGGTGAAAATAAATAGTAGAACTAATTTGAAAAACACGAAATTTTGTATTAAACAATATGGAGGAAGATTTGGATGACATTTAATTTGTACAAATATTACATGATGTACAAGATGCAGAAGAGACAGTTGAAAATCATGAAGAAGCATATATTCGGTTTTTATCAAAAGTTGACCCATTTGTCAAGTTGAGTGATACAAAATTCAGGAAGTGTTTCAGGTTAAAATTTCATTTATATTACTTAAATATTTATCAAAGTACTTTTACATTATATTTAAACAGGTTGGATAAAAGAACAGCTAGATATTTGATTAATATATTATCGCCACATATGCAAGATGCAACAAGAAAATCTAAGATGAGAATTAAGAATAAAGTTATACTATAGACCAGAATTTGGATGTATTTAAAACTTGACATTTTTAGGTTCTTGTAGCCAGTGGTAGATATCAAGAAATTACTGCGTGCAATATCTTTATTGGCATTAGCCAGCCATCTGTAAGTAGGGCAATTCATGAAGTCTACAATGCTTTAACAAGTGGAAATATATTTGGAAGATATGTCAAATTTCCTCAAAATCATGAGGAATTAGGAAGACCGCAAAAACAGTAATGATTTTCCACCAAAAACTTGTTTATTTTAAAAATTCTCATGATAAAACTTGATATCTCATTTGGTTTTATAGTTTTGTTGTTGTAATCGGGTTCCGCAAATTGGGACGGTCATTCATACAAGATAATTGGCTTGTTAACGTAAATATAATAGATTCTCAAAAAGTCTGGAACTATTTGTCTTTTAAAACAGTGCATCACGTTTATTAAATGATATTCTCAGGATGAATACATTATAGAATTTACATGTTAAAAAAGTACGGATTTTTATATTTTCGCCGGCTAAATCTTATTTTAAATGATATTCTAAAGAAGATAACTTGACATTAAAGTTTTTCAGTATTCTTAAAGTAAGAATAAAATATTTACACACAAATATTTGAGTCAATGAATGCTTGATTAGGCTTCGTTTTTAAATGGTATGTCACAACACTTAGAGCGAGTTATTTTAAATGAAATTTGAGTTAAAGGAATCTTACGAGAATATTATACAGGGTAAAAATTAAATATTGGAAAATTTTACTGTTCTTGGCTTTGGGTCTGTTTCCTCATATAATGTAGGGTTCAATGGCTTTTGTGATCTCCTTATCACATCAATATACATATATGGATATATATATATATATATATATATATAAATATATATATTTCCGTGAATTCATAGGTTATAATGGATGTTAAATAAGTCAGATAATTATTTATGGCAGGGTACCCTATGAATATACAAGTCAATTAAAATTTAAGACGTTTTCAAAACGATAGTATAGGAATTTACAATTTACAATAAACTTTAGGGTTAATTTTGCGTCGTTGTAACATAACTGTACATATTAATTACAAATATTAGGTAGAAAATGTAGTTTCGTAGAGTGTAGTGTAAAGACTTGTATCTTAAAGAAGTAGCATGTAGGTTTATTAATCCCAAAGTTTTTAGATTCAGTATATAGTAAACATCAATAATTTAAGAGGGTGAATTGTTTAATTGTATAACGTAACTGATATTTAAAGTGCACATATTCTTTGTGTACATAATTTAGCATAGTGTAGTACATTGGTTAACCTTGCAAAGTTATAGGATAAGATAGGAAAGTGCTGTCGATAAGGGTTCGAAAAAAGACCGTGTAAGCAAACAAAACATTTCTAGTAAAAAGTGAGCGTTGAAAATATGTTCCTAGTATTAATTTAGGTAGGATGAAAGTTGAATACGAATAGGGATCGATATTAGATAGCATGTATTAAAGTGAGACAAAATTTAAGTGTCCGTTGACTTTGAAGCGACATGGGGAGACAAAGAAAAGTAGAAGGAAGATGCAGCGTGTTAGATTTAAAGTGTAGTGGTTGACTTCTACAAGGACTAATAATAATAGGCATATGAAAAACGGCGATAGTTGGTTGGACTCCACATATATAACGGGAATAACCGATACTCAAGAGAGGGTATATGTGATAAGGTATTATCGTACTTGTAAACAGGGAATATAAAGGAAAGGAGGTATAAAATACGGGTTAGACAAGGATACAAGGAAAATGTAGGAAAGGTACAAAATAGAAAACAGAACATTTTCGTATGTAAGTTAGAGCGAGGTGACCGTATAAACGAGTATTTGAGAGGGGTGTTTTAAATGCTTGTGTTTGTGTCAGTTGACGAGAGACTTCAACGAATTCGATAGCCGTTGTAAATTTTAATTAGATTTTTGAAGTGTTTAGTTTGTGTTCAATATTCTTAGTTTTTCTAGAGGGTTGATATACGAGTGCTATTTTCCAAAGAAGTGCTGAAGGTTAACGGGGAGATTTTTAGAATCGGCAACAGTTGAGTGTTGTTTGTGCATTTTGTTTTTGGAATTGTGTTGACCGTTGTACAAATTTACAAAGAAAGCTTGTTTGTGGCGGTGGCGTGTTTTAGGAAGTCAAACTAGTTGAGGGGAGCTCTCTTATAATTTTTATGCAAGCTTCAAACTACATTAGTGAATGATTTAAGCGACAAGTGAGTTTGATATTTTAAGTGAAATCAAGTAAACATGCACAAGTTGGTGTTATGTTGAAATAGCAGTTTTAAATTTTATAAAATATATTTTGAAAAAGCGAAGCATGCTAAACTTTAAGTAGAGACTACTTTATTATTTTGGTTGTTGGTGTTTGTTGAGCACTTAAATGGAGAGTGAATGTTGTTGGAACTTAGTAAATGTTTGGAAGATTTGGAGTTACCGTAAATTAAATGAATAGAAATTTGGGTAGATGATTGCTGTCCCAGATGATGTGAATCAGCTTGGGGTGATTCTTGTACGTGCACTCGTGGTTGAGGGCTACGTCCGCGATGGATTAATGGCAGATACCTGTTTGTGCTACATTCCAGGTAACTGACTTTTGTATACATTAAGTAGATGCAAGGATGAGAACTACGTATAAAAATTAGCAGTATTAAAGCTCTGCAGGGTAAAAATCAATTAGTTAAGCAACGTACATTTATTTAAGATAGTAAACTACAGCAGTTTGTAGACATCAAAACAAGTCAAGGTTTTCAAGAAATGAAAGCTTGAGAAGATAAGCATTTCTTGTGAAAGCTAGAAGACGTTAACAAACCATTTCAACAGAAAGACACTAAGTTAGCTTTAACCGACGGGTATTTCATAAACAAATCGATAAAAATGAAAGGGATAGGGAATCTTTAGAATGTAATAGATGCAGATGGAAAATATAGCAGGTGTTTGAGTAACAAATAGTTTCAAAAGCGCGGTAAACAAATATTTGTAGAGGCTCAGATAGGGGCGCAGATGCAACAGGTTTTACGTCACACGATATCGATTTTTCAACGCGTACATATAGAAAAAGGGAGCTTTAAACGTAGACAACAGGGCAATAGTGGGACTATAAGACAAAGACAGGAAAGGTGATTATAATCGTATAGTGGAATAAGAATATAGACGCGGACATTAAAAGGCGTACTTAGATTAGTGAGAGGCGATAGGAGAGAAACACAGTTCACAGAACAATTGGACGGTTGGTTAGTTTTAGCGTTTTTTCGAAGTGTAATGTCGTTGGGGTGGTAAAATTCTTGGTTTTCAAAGTTCGTTATGTGTTGTGTACATTTAAATATTTGTAGAATTGAGTGGCAGTTGCCGGAGTTTAAAGAATGCAGCAAAAATACGTGACACAAAAGGGGGAGTTTTGAGGCTATGTAAGGATTGCCAAAGGCGGCGAACTCTCTTTTAATTTTTGAGTCGCATCACTTACTTTTGGTAGTATAGAGAAGACCATACTAGCTGAAAATTGTGCAACAGTGCAGTCCGAATAATTTACAAGTGTTTAAAATGCACGAGTTGGTGCAAGTAATTTAAACGGTAGTCCGACGCTTCCCAGAAAAGGTATGGTTAGAACCTGCGTAACTCGCCCACTATTATTCCGAAACAGATTGAATGTGTGATGATATTGTGTTATCAAAAACGCTGTGTGTTTTAAGTTATCTGGTGAAATTTTTGGAAACTGAAAAGTAATTTGTTTGACATATGTAAAAGACTATAATTTAAATCTTAGGGTGTAAATACTTGAATAAATATTTTTATGGTTTAAGGAGTAAACGGGTCTTTAGCATAACTTGTTGATGCACTATTTTAGGCATACAAAATTAAAAGTTTTTAATGAGCTCAACATAGGCCTGGAAAACGTAAATTTAGGGTTTTAGGAGAAGCCCATCTGCTTCGAATAAAATTTTGTCATATAGAGTAACATAAAAGCTCACGAGAATTTTAGTTTAATGTTTCAATAACGAACCAAAGTGCGAAATGTTTTATTGTGAGATGATTTGTAAATATTGAGATTATGCGAATAATTATTTGAGTTATATGAAGAAAAGGGTGTATGTTTTTTGGAAATATTTTATTTTTTTTAGTTCTTTTATTAGAAAGGTGTTGAGAGAATGAGTAGCCGTGGGTGAGTATATTGTAGAAGGTAGGGAGCAGAGCTAGCCGTGGTAGATCAAGTCGGGGAAGCAATTTTTGTAAATACCAAACTAGAACATATCGTAATTCAAGAAATTTGTCACAAAGTTTTATTTAGTGGTGGAGTTTAATTTCTATTTCAGAAGGAGGAATAGTGTGGGGCCCGAATTAAACAAACGAAACTATCAAGGACAGTGCATTTTTATGACAGCCCAACAGTGGGGCATGATTCCAGGGCAACTACAGAGTATTTTTATGGCACCCAACGTTGAGGCTCGATTTTTAGGGCATCTTTCCAGGCAAAACACTGCAATATGTATAAACAAAAATTGTTAATAAACCTAAAGTCTGAAGCAAATGGTTAAGCTACAAACGGACACACAAAAAAAGTATCAAAAATGTTTTAAAACCGCTGCACGGTCACGAATCAAGTACATAATAAATCATCCTTTAGAATCGACCAACCAAGTTGTGACCTTCTGCAAACTTAAATTAGTGAAATAGAGTCCATTTTAGTTACCAACCAAAATAACTCAATGCCCTTTAACTACTACCGAAATAATAAAAAAAAATTTTTTAATATGCGGATGTTGCAAAAATAATATTGCATGATGCTGATTTGGTCGACTGTATTGGGTTTCTGACCCAGAAGTCTTAAGTTTTTTGCAATTCAACTGGTTGCAGTATAATTGTAACCTATTAAGTTGAATGAACTTTTTCATTAAATAGCTGCTAATTGAAGTTAGATGATTTGTAAGTGTATCATCTCTCCTGCTTGATTTTGCTACTTTTGTTCCACTATCTGCTTAGGTAATTCATTTAAACGCAATGTTGGGACAATTGTAATTGATTGTAGGTAGAGATAATTTTGTCGCGCAGTAGTCTAGTGAATTTTGTTTTAAAAATATGACGGAAGGTTTACCAACCACAAACTTCAATCTAATGACATAAACTAATGCCGCCCTGTATATGTTTTTGTTTGAGCCCATTAACACGCACTTGTGTAATATCGTAAAGATTCTCATTGTGCTTTTTCATTAATCGATTTAATGTTCTCTATATACATGTATTTGTTCCTGTTTGTGCTTATTAACACGCACACGTGTTAATATTTTAAATAATTAGCTATAGTGTCGTATATTAATTGCCAATATTGTAACTATATACGTTTTTTCCTTGTGTATATATTGACATATATGTTGCTGTGTCTTGCTAGATATCACAACCCGCCTTGGTAACACGAGAACAGATAGCGGTGTTAATGATGACGATTCTGTATTTATTTTTTACATGTCCACAGCTAACGACCACTTTCTGAGCGATGTTAGCGCACTTGAAAATTCGCACAATCAAACTGTATAAACAACCAAATTGCAATTATCGTTTTGCCCCATGGTTTTGTCGTCGGAGGGATAGCAACCCCTAGAATGCGTAAACATTCCCTATCGTTATTTTTGTATAGTGACTAATTATCATAATCATTCCATTGCAACTAATTAGGTTAGTTCTTCGGTTTAAAACTGCCATAATTTAAATCCTGCAGTAACTTCTTAAATCGCTGTCAGTGGTATTTGACTAATTACAACTTCAGTTAAAGTTTTACAAAAAACTCGTGCAAGATCATCAAGATATATTAGTATAATAGATCCAGAAGACATGTCTTTGACAGGTGAATTCAAAAACTTGTACAGCAGGCAAGAACAGGCTTGTATTCGACGTTCCCTGTGCGTTGACATTAGCAACGGAAAAAACCAGTCCGAGATCGAGATACACAGGGATAATATAATGTATGCCACTTGGCTACGTCGTCACAGTTTGCCTGGTGTCTACTTCAATCTGATGAGAACGCTAGATAAAGAGAGACACACGTTGTATTTTAATGTCAGCAAAATATCGGCTGTTAAATGAAAGAAATTTATTTACCTCGATTGTATTTAAATTTTTAAGTGCGGTTTGTATATATCGAACTGTAATTGGAAATATCCCTCTTGAAGAAGATGATGGGTTCTGTTCGCCGTATACAAAATTATAGTTATAAAGAAGTCCTAGAATTATGCTAATTTGTAACTCAATTAGCATTGACCAATATCATATCGAGCTGTACTTATTCGAGCTTCCCTAATCCTTGCATAACAATGAAATGGTTTTTTTATTTATATATTCACTACAGTCGATCATATATGTAATGTAAATAAGTAGCGAAAAAATGCAATCGAGCTTTTCTAGTAGTTCTTCATCTTCATCCTCCAGCGTCGTCAACATTTTTATTTTTATATATACTAGGCCTCTAAGATAAAGTGACCACACGTCCCGATTTTGGCGGGACAGTCTCGCTTTTTGGTGGACTGTCCCGCGTCCCGCCGTTTTTAAAAATGTCCCGCTTTTTAGAAAATATCTGCATTTCTTATTTTAAATGTACTGTAAAAATATATTACCTATTATTTATTAAGTATTATGGTGAATATAAAGAAATAAAAAATACATAAAATGCATGCAGAGTAAATTAAATTAGGCAATGTACCTAGTTAGATTTACTCGATGGTGTTCGATCATTGTCGTTACGTATCGGCTTAATTCAGATAAGTGCAGACAATGCGGACTACCGTTAGTGTGGTTTGTTGTTTTCAATTTGACGTTTGGTTTGACTCATTATTTGATTGACGAAAGTAGAGTAATAGTCGCCACAGCGTAAAGGTCAATAAGGTAAAATTTAATACTCTTTTTTAGCCTTGGTAGTAAATTTTGTATTTATTTCTAGTATTTATCCACAGAATAAAAGATGAGTAAAAAGAGAAAATGCAAATTTAATGAAGAGCTAAGCAGAGAATTTCCATTTATTAAAAAAACCAAAATAGACTATATGGTACGGTGTGATAAATGCAATGCTGACCTTTCGGTCTCACATGGTGGAAAAAGCGATATTACTAAACTTCTAGCGACAAAGAGACACAAAAGATTTTTGAATAACGCTGCTTCTTCGTCTAAAATGGAACAGTTTTTTTGCAGTGGCTATGGCAACACGGAAAACAGCTAGCATTAGCGGAAGGGCTATTTGCTTACCACACCATAAACCACAATAACAGTTTCAGATCCATGGATTGTACGTCGCAAATGATCAAAACATTATACGACAAAAAATTTGCATTTGCAAAGGCAAAAACCGAAGCAATTATTTGTAATGTTTTTTCACCATATTCGTTTTCACAACTGCAGTAAGAATTAGAAAAATGCGCATTTATATTCATATATTCTGATGCTTCCAACCACAAAGATTTAAAGTTATTTCCCACAATTGTTAAACTTTTTAATCCAGAAACAAGAATTAAAATTAAAATATTAGATTTTGTTTCATTTCCGGGTGAAACTTCACAAATAATTTTTGATTCGATAAGTACTATTTTGAAAAGAATAATTTGAACAATAAGATTATTGCCTATTGTGCGGATAACACTAACGCAAATTTTGGTGGAAAAGCTAGAAGAGGCATCAATAACGTTTTTACGAAACTTAACGAACATTTGAACCAAAAAATTATTGGAGTAGGTTGTGCAGCGCACATTCTACATAATGCTATTCAAACAGCATCTGACTTACTTCCAGTTGATGTTGAAAATATTATTGCAAATATTTATTCGTATTTATATAAATATTGTCGTGGAATTATAGGTTAAATAAGTCTAGACACTAAAATTTCAACCACTGTGTATATAGAAAATACGAACAATTTTTTTACGCGCGAAATTAATCAGTTTAGATAATGAAGACAGACAGTTATTAACAAATTTTGTATTTCTAAGGTAGAATGTTAAAATTGCATAAAGGGAAGAAGCCTTAGAGTACATAAAAACTCAAGGATGCGCATAATTAATTGCAATAAGTTTAAATCAAGCGCATGAGATAGGAAACCGAGCTTTTAAGTATAGAAAATCAATAATTTAAACGAATATTTCCAATTACATAAACGAAAACGTACGTTTCACAAATTCTAAGAAAGGGATAAACTTGGAATTGTTATTTTAAACAACAAGTGACTTCGAAGAAGCACCTTTTAGTTAAATGTCAAGTTCATAGAATTTAAATAGACGTTGGCACAAAATTCTAAAAATTGTTTGCAACGGTCGGTTTGACAAACTGCTAAAAATAACAAGTGCCTTGAAGACTAAGTGAAGTAAACGATCTATAGTGTAAAACAGACAGAGAAACGTATAAGAAAGCATTGGTTACAAGTCGCGTCTAAAATACAAGGGAGAAGTAAAGGCCAACAACAATATCGATTTTCTGTAGCTTGAGAGGAGTTTCTAAAAGAGACAATAAATATGGGTAAAACGGAAAAAGATAGCAGAGAGGTGGAACGCTGTAACGGATGAAAACTATATCATTGATCTAAGGCTAGCGGTTTTGAGAAGAGCGCGTCCGTTAAGGTTATTAAACGAATTACAGTGTAACATTATGATAATCTAGGAATTTTTCAGACGTTACGTTCAAAATTTGTAGAATTGATTTTAAAAATAAGCTTTTCGATGAAGAGAGGTTCCGTGAGGGGTGTGAAAAGCGTATAAATACTCTGAGAAAGATATTAAAGCTCTCTTGCTCTTAGATCTTATATCGCGCTTAGATCTCCAACGTAATTGCTAGTACGTGATTTTAGGTTGTATTAATTATTGTGTATTCGGTAAAGTAGCATTCAACATCCTGTTTTAAAGTATGTAAAGCTGTAGTAACGTACCGGAAAAGTATTAAAAGTGATTTGCACGAGTGGGTGCTAAAGTTACAAAAGGTGCCGTTACTGCACGATTCAATTGAATGATGGAATGGTACTTAGGTAAGCGAATCCTCGAGCTTAACTACCATGCATGAAGTGTAGTAGTACGGAATGTTAAGTTTGGACAAGACAATCATTTGGGTAGAATATTAAAGGTGGTTACAGAGATTTGGATAGTGGGGATCAGTTGGATCCATGCATAATCGAAGTATATAGACACAACGACGAGGGTTTCTGGTACACATCTTTAGAGGTAATGATGGACGAAACTTACTCCAGGTAAAGAAAATTAATTTCTTGCTTTCTGCTTAAACATTTGTGCTGATATTTTTGTGTTTGAGTGTTTTGACTTATTGGGGAGTATTTTATTACCATAAAAACTCATTTAAAGGGATATATGTACAGGACGATTAATATTGATTATTTAAAAATGTTTATTGATGATATAGAATTGTTATTGTAAGGAGTAAATGGATCTTTAGCTTTATTTAGAACAAAAAAATGCAAAGTTTAAAAACATTTAGAGTAACTGGGTTATACTGAACTCAAAATAGACCAGACTAAAAATCAATTTAGGGTTGCACGACGGGCCCATCTACTCGTGTATAATAAAATTGTTGAAATATATGAAAATCATAAAATTTTAAAAGATTTAAGGATTGAAATGGTATCAGTTTTATTACACTGGATGTACCAATGTGTAAATATTTTTGTGCTCATGGAAACTTGTGAATATGTGTAAATAAAAAGGTTGTGTCTTGTTGCATTATTTGAGTGGTAATTTCATTTGACTGTGTTTATGGAGAGGAAGGTACTTAGGATGGTAGGTATTCAAGAAGAAGCCGATTGCTGAGCTAGTCAGGGTGTGCAGAAATCAGGAGGCGTTCCATAAGGTAGTGTAAGAAATTTTTTTTAATTTTTATTTTATTTTCATAAATTTTATGACGCCCAATTTGTGGGGCTAGAATTTGTTTAGTAAAAGTTCCACGGCTATTTTATGACGGTCCAACGCTGGAGCTCGATTTAAGAGCTTAATCCCAACGTTCACAGCAATATATATATATATATATATATATATATATATATATATATATTGCTATGCTACTGGCGGATTATCGAGTCCCTACGTTGGGCTGCTATATTTATTTTGCTATGATATTTACGTAATCTATATTATTGGACCACCACCATTTTAATATTCACTATTAAGTGTAATTATCTCCTCCTCCAGCTGTTTTCTTAATATTGCTATCAACTGGACTTTATCATTAAACAACTCTATCTACCAATGGCATAATTCGATACGTTACCGCCTTGCGGGTTATCGCTTTCATATTCAACTTGTGGCTCCGCCTTTGTACTATTTAAATCTTATGATCTCGGCTAGCATTTATTTGCAATTATGAAATTCAGTAAATTTAGATTTTATATAATGAAACCAATATGTTATGTACAGCTTTTGAAATTATTTCTAATACATTTCTTATAAATTTCATTTATTAACAACCATCTAGTATGTACTCAAAAACCCAAAGTCACCAAAGAAAATTTATTACCTTTACCAACAAAGTGTAGATTATTCTAAACCTGTTTTCTTATTACTCATTCAGTACGTATGCAACCTCTTTTGTTGACTTCTTCACAAGCATATCATATTTAGCAAATTCAATATTAAAAATATAATAAAAATTCATATAGAAAAACAAATGTCTTATAACTAAAAATCTGACCTGGTTTTATCTTTTTCACATCGACGCTTCCAATAAAAATGATCTTCCCCAATTCTGGATTCCATTCAAATTATTACACTATGGACCACCACCATTAAATTATATACCCCAATTTATTTCAATTCTTCAAACTTAGACTTTTATCATTCTTGCCCCAGACTTAAAATTGTAGTTTGTTTCACCCTGTACTTCAAGATTGTATTATTCTTCTTTTCCCTTGACATTTAAATTGTATTACTGTATTTTTTCTTAACATCAGAATCCTAGTCTATTTCCTCAGACCTCGAAACCCTATTATTTTTATGTCTTAGTTTACAATAAATTCATTAAAAACGTACTTACGTTTAAACGGCAATTGTAATCTTCATATTCGCACTCACTTTATTTTTCACTTTTATACTTATTACGTATTACTTTATTTAATGGCAATGCACTTCGGCCTTCATTGAGTTCAAAACTGGCTTTCTTATCAAGGTGCTTGCTAATATAATCTCGAATTCCCACTCCATCCGTGGGTCTGGTCTAGAACTCGTCGCTTGTCTCTGACCAATCAAATAATTGCTTTTAGAGCAGTTTCTGATGCAATGCTCCACGCTTTCCCATAATCACAACCTGCCCGCAGCTGTCTTTCATTATCAACATGCTGTATTTTGATAGATTACTTGCTTTTTTATAAACAACTGATGCAACCCGACTTTAAATTTTCATGTTTACATGTGATTCACGCAATTTTTAATCATTTCTTTTATCAAATTGGTTAGATCTTTGTACGCATTTATATTAACTGCCTGAAACTCTATTTCTATATCCGTATTGATTTAATCGTCTGGAACTCTTCTTCTTAATGCGTGTCTAATTACACTTTGTCATTTATTTCTCAATATACGCGTACTTCCACTGAAAAATGTCCTTATTTGTTTTACCTAAATTAACTAAACTTTGTCTACAGGGTATTTAATGTTTACTATTTACTTAATACATGTACTTCTCATTCCTACGCCAACCATGCGTTTTCCTATGTTCACCTGCGTCGCCCAAAAACTATTTCTACTTTATATACAGGGTGTTGACTACTTACTATCTACAAACTATGTCTATTTCTTAATTATTTCCTTAAATAAGTGTGGTTTTCTGCTACCTATTCTAATTACTCCTTCCCGAACGACCTTTACTATAACGTGCACCCTTAAGCAACCCCTTATCACAGCATAATTCCCCCAAATTAAAATATAAAATTTTATAACAATGTCCTTTTTGGCGCCCAACGTGAACTTAAACTCACATTGGTATGAAATTATTATATTTTTATTTCCATTCTGAAATCCAACTTTTTCTTTATTAAACTCATATTTACATTTTATCTATCTCATGCCTATGTCCTATTATACTATACTATTTATACCTATACCTATTCTTATATTCAAATCCTATTCTATTTTTCTATGTATACCTATTCATAATTTATTTTACATTTCCTTTTATCTATTCATCTGTCTTTGCATGGGTCAATTAAGCTTATTTATTTCTAGCCTCCCCCTTTCTATTCTTAAATCTGGGTCCTTTTAATCTATATTTCTCAATCATATTTTTATCTATAAATATGCCCTCCGTGCTGATTTGATATCCCAGAAATTTAACTCTATCTTGAAAGAATTCGCACTTCTTTAAATTTAACCTTAAACCTGCTATATTTAATTCTAATAATATTCTTTCTAAATGAACAAAGTGTTGTTCCACACTATCACTAAATATTAACACGTCATCCACGTAGTGGTTACAAAATTCCTCATATGGTCCCAAAATATTCTGCATCGCCTTCACCAATGCAGCCGTACTCGAGGACAAACCAAACGGGACCACCCTAAATTGATATATTCTTCCTTCTACAGAAAAACCCGTATATTTCCTTGATTCTCGCGCTAATGGAATCAACCAAAATGAATTCTTTAAGTCTAATTTGCTATAGATTTTCTTATTACTTATTCTTGCTAATATGCTCTCCATCGTTGGTGGACAATTGTATTGCGGCTTCGTTCGCTTATTTATCTTTCTTGCATCCAAACATAACCTAATGCTGTCATCATTTTTCTTCACGACGACTAATGGATTCACAAAATGTGTACTGGAGTTTTCTATAATACCTTCACGTAACATTTCCTCAATTTCTTCCTTCACTCTATTCCTATATGCTACTGGAATAGGATATATTTTAGTGTTAAACGGCTCTGTATTTGTTACTTCCAACTTGTGCACATAACCCGTGGCAATTCTCGACTTCGACCCAATTAATTCTGAATGCTTATTCAATAATATATTCACCCTATTTCTTAAATCATCTGGACACTTAATATCTTCATTTTCATTACCCCCATTATTTATCTCTTCACTAAACTGATTAATATTTACGCAGTCGTCTTCTATTACAATATTCCCCTCTTCATACCATTTAATATATTTCCCATTACACTCAATCTCTTTGCATTCCGCATTTATCTTCAACGCGCAGCCCTGCTCTAATCAAACTATTCCTGAAACTCCCCCACCACCTAATATACTTATGCCCCAACTCTGTCCCCCAGCAAACCCACTTAAAACACGCGATCCTACTAGATCCTTTTGCCCCACTACCCAGTATAAATTTCCTAGTAACAAACTATCCTCTCTTATTAGACCATTTCCTTAACGAAATCCTAATCACTAAACCTCCCGTACAATAAAATAACTCAAATTCCCTCCAAAATCCATCTCTAAAACTATTACCCTCTACACCATCATTCCCATCTCCACAACATTACGATACACTACAGATTCTCCACCACCAGCTACACCTCACATCAAACCGGCGATAAGGGCAACATTTCCATCAGTAAGACCGTCCTACATCGGAAAATTGTATATATTGTAAACTTGTTTATGATTTTGTAAATAAGAATTTATGCATCGATTCACTAGAATAGGCCTTTGGCCTAGGTATAGTGTCAAACAATAAACGAACAAACAAACACACAAACTCGTGCAGCCTTTCTATCCATCTGGCGACTTGCCTTTCGGGGTTTCTGAACTGCACTAAACGCTTCAGAACGGCATAGTCGGTCGGTTCTCAGTTGAAACTTTCTTTTGTTGAGGTACTAAAATGTTCCACGAATTCCACCACAGTCAACAGTTCTCTCCTTGTGACGCAATGATTCCGTTCCAGTTTCGAGAACACCTTGCTAAAGTAACTAATAACCCTCTCTTCGTCATTTTGCATCTGTGATAGTACACTTCCGATGGCGACATTGCTTGCGTCCGTATCCAAGATGAATTTGCCTTCCGACCGGGGATAACTTAAGCTTGGAACGGTTGTCAATAAATGCCTCAGTTGTTAGACCGCTTTTTGACAATTTTCGTTCCAAACGTAATCAAGCTCTTCTTCAGCCATCTTCGTCAAGGGTTTGGCAATTCTTGCAATACCGGAAAGTGATGTTCTACAGCAAGTGCACAACCCTAGAGAGCCGCGTAACTGATGTTTGTCTTTTCAGCCACTCTTGCACCATGAAATAAACAAATGACATGTTACCTACATAACCCTGACGAACCTTTTAAGAAGATACTGCAGCCACTGCTAAACGAAGAAGTTGGTCGAGCATAGGGAACGAAAATCAATATTTAAATTGTTCGTTATTTTGCAAAAAGAAAAGCCCGTGACCGATTTTACTGTTCTTGCAGATCATCAGACGGACGTATCTCTTTTTGCAAGACAACCAACTAAAATCTATAATAATACACAAATTGAAGTGTATTTATAGTGCAAATGGTTCTCATGCACCCTCTATAGTCGAATATAAGCAACTAACTAACTATGATTGTTCCCAGTCTCCGACGTGATAGTGTAAATGGCTTTGCCAGACAAAATTTTTAATAGCGAGTCAAAAGACAAGATGAAAATGAAATAAACAAATGACGTGTTACCTACTTAGCACTAACGGACCTTCTAGGTAGATACTGCACCTACTGCTAAACGAGGAAGTTGGTCAACGAAAACCAATACGTTTCCAATTAAATATTAATGAATAATTTTGCCTGCATGGGGAAAGTAATTCGAGCATAGGGAACAAAAATCAATATATAAATTGTTGGTTATTTATCAAAAAGAAAAGCCTGTGACCGGTTTTACTATTCTTGCAGATCATCAGACGGACGTATCTCTTTTTGCAAGACAACCATCTACACTATCACGTCGGAGACTGAAAACAGTCATAAATAGTTAGTTGCTTATATTCGAGTATAAAGGACGCATTAAAACCATTTGTACTTTAATTTGTGTATTATTTTAGAACTTAGTTGGTTGTCTTGCTAAAAGAGATACGCCCGTCTGTTGATTTGCATAAACAGTAACACCGGTCACGGACTTTTCTTTTTGCAAAACAACCAACAATTTATATATTGATTTTCGTTCCCTATGCTCGAATTACTTTCTCCATGCCAGGCAAAATTATTCAGTAACTCTTGTATCACCTTAATATATTCTGGCCCTGGACCGACTCCGTTGCGTGAAATTACGTGCTCTAGATATTTCACCTCCTCGCCTATCAGGCACACTTCTTTGAACTTGTTTGAACACGTTATACACAATAGCCCACACTATGTGTTATCCATTAAACGCTTGAAGGTGGTGGGGGCGTTACACAGCTCCAATGGCATTACTGTAAATTACCGTAGGCCAGTACAAGTGAAAGCAGTTTTTTCTCGAGCATTGGGTTCTATATCCATTTACCAGCTGTCTCTCTTTAAAAACCATCGCGGTCCTCTTAAAAGTGTATCTAGAGTATCGTTAATCCTTGGAAGTGGGTTCTATCCTTTTGGACAACATTCAATTGTCTGTAGTTCACACAAAATCCTGTTGGCCTGTCTTTCTTCTCATCGAGCACACCAGGCGATGCTTAAGAGCTATTAGATGCACACCGTGCCTTCCCTGCCGTCGTGGTCATGTCTCACGGGCAACGAGGTGTGGGGGTCTTGACTTAAACGCCCGGACCAAGAGGAGACAACCTCGTTCAAAATGTAGGAGCGAGCCCATGGGATGCGTGGCTGGATAGTTGACAAGTCCCAATAGGTCCAAAACTCGGGAAACAGGGCGTCACTCCGTTTTATTCACACCTTCCATGCCAACAGAGAGCACATGGCATGGCGAACATTTACATACCCAATACTCGTGGAGCAGCAGGGAGGTGGAGCAGACCCGGGATGCAAGTCCGCTTGCAAGACCGGTGTCGATACACCAGACATGGAGAAAACTATAAAGAAGCTTGCAGGCACTGGACTGCAAGCAAACATGCTTTCGGGTGCTCAGCGTAGGAAGCTGAAGAAAGCCAAGAAAGTCGAATCTGGGACTTGAACGGAGTCAAACCCGTCCACAAAGAAGGTGTCCGTGCAGAAGAATGGTGCGCGCAGTAAAAGACCCCGTTCAGAAACTTCCATACCGACACCATCTAAACCCAAACAGCAAACTAAACACCCCAAGAGCCATGAGTAGATTGGGGCCGTATAGTAGTGCTGCTGCTAGGAGATTGCGAGTGGCGGTAATTGGCAGACGTCATCCGGACTAAGATTTGACTGAGGGGAAGTTGATGAGCGTCCAGAATATGCTTCTGGATTCTGTACTTGACACCCCCTCAGGAAGCTCTGACCACCTCAGTTCGAGGGCGCTAGGTTTGCCGGCGGTGTTGTTTGGCTGACCTGTGCAAACCTAGAGACTAAGGGGTGGTTTAAACACAATGTAGAGACCAGGGGAAACTTTTGGGAGAGTGCGGGTCTAACAGTAGTGGACGAAGCGGACCTCCCAAAAAGACCCAAGGTTCTAGTATGGACAGAGATGCCGAAGACAAAGTTGCCAGGATCCTATTGCAGAAACAGAATCTCAGTCTACAAACGAGTGGCTGGCATACGCTTTCCCGGAAAGCTGATAAGGAAGGAATTATCCAGGCCTTTTCAGTCGATCCTAGATCTTAGGATGTACTTGAGCAAGGTTTATTACGGGCTGAGAACGGTCTTGTTCAAGCCTATCAAGGGCAATTTACCTGATGATAAATGTGGTCCAAGTGAACCTGTAGTACAGTAGGGCAGCATCAGCAGTCCTATGGAAGCTGATGGGGGACTGCGACATAGCTCTTGTCCAGGAACCTTAGATTTGCAAGGGAAAGGTGCTAGGACTGGGTTCAATCGGTGGGGCACTTGTATATAGTAGATCCCTAATAGACCCAAGACTTATATACTAATCAACAACAACCTTAAGTGGTTGCAGCTTACAGATTCTGTCATCAAGACCTTGTGGCGGTCAGAGTGGGACTAGGCGGAGGTGGGCCAAAGGAGATTATACTCGGATTGACCTCTTTTCTGTTCAACTCCCCTAACCTTCCGCCTTCAAGGGAACTAGAGGTGATGGTGGCTAGGTGTAGAGCGGATGGATCTCACCTCGTCATTGGTAGCGACGCAAATGGTCACCACACAGTTTGGGGCAGTACTGGAACTAATCCTAGAGGTGTTGCAATAATTTAATTCATAATAGCAAATCACTTAGACATTTTGAATAAAGGTAATACTCTAATCTTTGTAATTAAACGTAAGATGGAAGTCATTGATATAACTATAAGTTCGCCATACATAAGCAACTTAGTACAAAACTGGTATGTGTCTGATGAGGAGAGCTGTTCAGACCACAGATACATCATATTTTTCTTTACCGATCTCAACCAGGTAAAGGAATTTTATTCCAACCCAAGAAAAACTGGCTGGGGTAACTATAAGTTGAACCTGGATCGGTACCTTGCAGGCAAAGTTTTAACAGTGACAAGCTGTTTGAATATTAAAATGGTCGCGGGAAATATTACCAACGCGGTTACTTCAGCATCTATTTAATAAAGCAAAAAAATCAGGTAATTGGGAGGTGTACAAGCGGACTCTTACTGAGTATAAGAAAGTTCTGAGGAAGACCAAGATAGAATCATGGAGGAGGTACTGCGAAGATATCGAAGGATATCCTGAATGTGCCAGACTTCAAAGAATTCTCGCGAAGGACACCCAGAGATCAATTGGCTTACTGTCCACGGGAGACAATATATTTACCAGACGATGGCTCTTTTGTTCCGAACCCACCTTCCTGGTTCGAGGAAACTGGAACAATCACCTTATGTGTGACAAGTTCAGGGGCCTGAGGCCCCCGACAAGAGGACATCTCAGGAGGACTGGGCAGTAGTGAAGAAAGCGATTACCTTCCAAAAATTTAAATGGGCCATAAACACTTTCAAACTATATAAACCTCCCGGTACTGACGGGATTATTCTAGTCACGCTACAAAACAGATCAAACTTTCTGCTGAGCCGAATCTGCAGAGTTTTGGGGGCTAACTTGGCATTCCAATATTTTCAGCGCAGTTGAAGGTTAACTAGGGTAGCCTTTATTGCTAAACCTGATTGTACCTACCACTCTCAGGCAAAGTCTTACAGACCCATCAGTCTTATGTCCTTTCTTCTTAAGACCATGAAAAAACTGCTTGACAGGCATATCAAGGGGAGTGTTTTGGCAACTAGCCCATTACACCCTAACCAGTTTGCTTTTAGAGCAGGACCTTCCACAGAGTCAGCTATTCATCACCTGCTTTCCAGGTTCGAAAAGACTCTAGATAACAAAGAGATCCTTCTATGTGCCTTTTTGGACATGGAGGGAACCTTTGATAATAGATCCTTCAGCTCTAACATGACGGTCACCAGATCAGTTGGGATAGAGGAAACTTGCTGCAGGTTGCAGGTGGATAGACTGCATGCTAAGTGGAAGGGTGGCAATCACAGAACTACTTGGATATACCATGCGGTGCGGGAGGCCAGGGGTTGTACGCACGGGAAGTCTTGTTTCCACTATTGTGAAACCTAGTCATAGACGGACTGTTGTGGGAGCGGAGCGGAGAAGGGTTTACCCCGCTAAGATATGCAGATGATTTGGCTGTTTTAGTGAAGGGTAAATACAATTTTATTATCATGAAAATAGTAGAGAGGTGGGCATAATGGGAAGGCCTTAGAATCAATCCCCAAAAGTCCACTTTAGTACCCATTACCCGTAGAAGGAAGATTGCGGGCATTACATCCCTTTACCTTAACGGTAACGAAATTGGCCTGTCAGGCAAAGTGATGTACATGGGAGTCACTCTGGACTCCAAACTCGCATGGAACTTGCAGATCGATAACATCGTACGCAAGGCGAAAACTTCTTTAGCAATAGTTAGACGCACTTGCCGCAAATCCTGGGGGCTAAGACCAAACATGGTACACCGGTTGTAAACTACAGGGTGTCCGAAAAATCACGCACCATAGGGTGAATATATATTTCACAAAATTTGTTCAATATGTCTTCCATGTAAGTCGAAACATATTTGAAAACGATCTCCAGCATTCCGGAGAATATTGGCCACTAATCCAGGCGTAATTGAACGACACACAGTTGAGATGAGCTCTTTCAATTGGTCTTTGTCTCTACTCCTAATTGTGTACACTTTGGATTTTAAGTAACCCCACATTGCACTATCCATCGGGTTTAAGTCTGGGGATCGTGGGGTCCATTCTACTCGTCCTCTCCGGCCATCCACTGGGAGAAATTTTTATCCAGCCAAACTTATACGGATAAAAGTTGTTTTTTTTTCAAAATACTCCATACTGTGCTTCGAAGAACGCCTATTTCCAAGCTGGTACGTCGGATTGATTTTTTGGGACTTGCAAAAACCTTTGCTAAAATCCTTCCACAACCTCTTTTGACGTGCTTGGACGGCCGTTTTTTTGAGCATCAGCTACACTACCTGTAGCTTTGAACTTTGCTAGCAATCTGCCAACTGTTGTGTGCGACACTGGCCCTCGTTGAGGACCTCCTATTAAATTCATCTGCAACGCCTCTGTTAGAGAGACCTTCTCTTCCAATCTTTATCCGCTTTTCAGTGCTCAAAATTTTTCAGTCCTGCAACAATAAGAAAACAATAATAGTTTAGATAATAAATAACAGTGTAAAATCCCTATGGTGCATGACCTTTTGGACAGCCTGTAGGGTGGTCAAACCAGCAATAACACATGCAGCCTTGATATGGTGGCCCAAGGCTGAACAATCAAACACCAAAATAAAGTTGGACAGTATCCAGACATTGGCCGGTCGAAGTATTACAGAGGCGATGTGTTCCACGCCCGCTGCTACTATGGAGACACTCCTTTGCCTTCCCGCGCTACACTTGGTCGTGGTGGGAAAGTCAAGGCTTGTACTATACAGACTTAAGAACCTTCAGTTTAGGATTATTGAAGGGTCGGAGCATACGAGATAAACTGGGGAGACATTGGAGGCATCTGTTTGAGATACGTTCAGACCAAATGACTCCCCAGCATCAGCCGGATACACCCTTCAAAACTGTTACCCAGGATGTGAAGTGGGAAAAGATGAAGGATAGATTACCTTTGGGCAGCATGGTCTCGTACACGGATGGCTCTAAGGGCAAGATCGGGTCCGAATCTGGACTCTTTAGGGAGAGACGGAAGGTATGTTTAAGCGTTTCCTTAGGGCCATTCGCTACCGTTTTTTAAACGGAAATATACGCCATACTGCAAAGTGTGCGGGAAAGTATAAGAGATGCCTTTATTGCAAGATATATCTATATTGTGTCTGACAGCCAGGCGGCACTTAAGGCTCTAATAAATCAGAAAGCGTTATCAAGACTGGTATTGGAATGTATTAAGGCACTTAATGAACTGACACAGCAGAACTCTGTTACATTACAGTGGCTGCCAGGTCATCAAGGACTCAAGGAAAATCAAATTGCAGACTAACTTGCAAGACAGGGGGAGCAGGGGCCATTTATCGGTCCCGAACCTGCCTGGGAGTCCCAAAAGCCGTCACCCGTAGCTATATTAGCAAATAGATCTGCAACCAACATCTAAGAGATTGGCAGAATAGACGAGGACTAATATATAGCAAGGCGCTGGTAAAGGGGCCTAGCAAAAACAGAACCCAGGAAGTGCTTTGTTTAAGCAGGGAACAGCTCAGGACATACTTCTGTCAAAGTTCACCTCCAAAGGATGCACAATATAACTGAGACCTCGAATGCAGACTTTACTTAAAGGAACCGGTGACTGCAATGCATGTACTATGCAGATGAGAGGCGTTGGGTAGAACGAGACAGCGCCTATACGGGCGACCAAAGTTAGATCTGAAGGAAGTTGATACCCTTTCATCGAGGGATCTGTACGCTATAATTCGGGGTGCAGGCTTTGCAGACTGGGTATGATACCAGAGTTAGCACAATAAGCTTTTTAGGCTGCAGTGCGGCGGGGCCGTTTGGCAGACGCACCCGCCAGGGGGAGTTGTTTTAGTGGGTATGCCGCTAGGAGAGTCCCACACTTTGGCTATAAAAGCTTTCCACTTCACCGGGTTCAAAAAAAAACTCTGTAAGCGGTGGTCCGAGCTGAAAAATTTGAAAAGGTTTGGATTTTCTGGAAAATTCCGGATTAAATACATGTCTCAAGATTCCGAAAAATATTTTTAACAACCACGAGAAATTCCAAAGAGCAAAATTTGGTCAAGTTCCGTTTTAAAGCGGTGTAACTCGGCAAGGGGTGCTCTGATTTGAAAATTCCGACGTATTTAGATTCCCCGGAGATTCTAGATGAAGTATATTTCTTAAATCCTCGAAAAAGCCCCTAGAAACAGGGAAACTTTCAATGAGCAAAAATGCGACGGTTTCGCTATCAGCATACTACCCTGGTTTGTATTTCGAGTTGTTAGTGTTATGTTACAGGATCAGTTCTAGGCGTTGTGGAGCAGCTCTTGCGCTGGTGATGAATAAGTGTATGCGTTGCTTGATTATTTCGTTATGAACTTCATGTTCATACAGGTTAGTCGTTTCAAAGTGTTTACATACCCAAGTTCGGGGTATTATTTAGATCTCAATCATACTTCAGGATACATTGGCATCCACTACTTCATTCTGTCTCAAATCGTCACCCCTCTCCTAAGTTTATGCTTACTGTCAACCTAGAACGTCAGCTAGCCTTTTTGCCAAATTCGGTTTTTTATTTCTCCAGGCTGTTTTCCAACTCTGCTAACCCTGGGTCTTATGTTAAAAACTGGAGACCTATGCTTCTTTTGTCATCATTATTTTATGGCAAAGATCCCAAAAATAATGATGTAGAGGATCTGACAAGGAGAGTTAACACCGTCTGTGTGTTATCAAAACCTTTTTCTCTACTACGATATGTTCTCTTCGTTTCAGTACTGCCTAAGGAAACTTTCGATAATCTGTTACACTGTTACGATTTTCCTCTCTTTCGTTTTTGCAAATCTTTTCTCGTGTTCATTGCTAATTTGTAAAAGGTGCTCATACTATAATGACTCAGTCGTTATCAAGTCTGACCACAGGAAGGCGGAAGGGTAGTATCGAGTTCCTAAAAATTCGTTTTTCTATCGTTGCCTTATCGCTTTTAAACAGCTTACTCTCTGTGTTGGTTGTATTTCAATACAACAATATTCGGAAACTTTCTAGAAGTATACTCACCAGCGAACAAAACTGAATTATTTGTATCTATAGAAAAGTATCGCACTGCTTTCGGCGAATAATATTTAAATTCTAGGGTCGCTGACATTCAAACTTTAATTGGTCTTTTTTAAGTTGCTGCAGTGATCGAAACAAGTACGTGCTGAAGATATAGGTAGCCTTCGAGGAAGCACATCTCATAATTTTAATTAAACCCAAGTGTCATTCTACATGGAAGTACTTTTTTTAACTATAAATTATTGATGAGCAAACTGGATGGCAAAGTAATATTCGTTCAGTTTTCCACTCACGCAGAGCAAACCAAATCTGATAAATTAATCACTCCCATTAAGAAATAAGGATTAAGCTTGTCGTAGTTAATGTAGTCATAATTTCACAGATTTTTAATGTCTTCTGCGTGCATTCAGTCATTAAGAACACTCTAGATATAAAGAAAAGCGCTTAATCTGTTGAACTGGATGTTTGTAGTCTCCTATGTATCAGGTGCAAAAGCTCCCTTACTTTGCATAATCGCAATACTTTGTTTTATGTAACTGAACATATTTGTCGGATTTTGTGATCTACTGATGTTTTTGCCAACTTACAAGTGTTGACAAATGGTTGCAAAATATTTAATCTACTTTCTCTATGTGAAAACTTTAGTAAAGCGCATGAATAAGGGATTATCAAGAATCCTTTTCATTGTGAATGCAACTGTGACAGGTGTCTGCGAGGATTACACTTTTGGAACCTATTCAAGTGCTTTTCTACAGCATTATTTGTTAAGAATTTAACTGAGCGTCTGTGACATGTTCATAAGTACAATGAGTCTTAAAGGTGTCGGATAAGGTTTTGTTTTTCACAATATATGAAATGCATTTGTCTGTGCTTTCTGAATACGCTGCAATGCATTTGGTGTATTTAGACACGCGAGCTAGAGGCGTCATAAAGGACTATATAAAAAAGAGTATTATTATTCAAAGTAAGACTCGTTTATCGCCATCTATTTATCTATCAGAAAGAGGTTAAAACTGTTTTGGGGTTAATAAGCGACGGAAACGAATTGACTACACTGACACTTCTGTGTAGGCCAACTGCACGATCTTCATATGTCTGAAGTACAGGGTGTTTCTAAATATCATGTACATACGGTGTTACAGGCGGAAAAGCTACTACGTATGTATTTTCTAGCAAAATTATAAAATGGGGGCGGCTTGTAAAACAAAAATTAAAGGGGGGTCACCGGCACTAGCTAGCGGAAGGTCGTGGATCATATAGAGCGTTAAAATTTTGCAAAAAGGGTTAAATTAATTTATAATTTACTACAAAAGATTTGGCACTTACCTTTCATAAAATATTGTGGCTTAATGACAATTGTCAAGGACGCCAGACAAGTCGAGAATGTCCAAATGTTCGTACAAAACCTTGAGAGACTTGTCATCCCAAGGAGGACAATTGTTCCTTTTAATCAATTCCTCACTTTTTTACTACTTATAAAAAAAATAAGAAAAACTATTGACTTAATCAACGGCAAACAAAACTATTTAATTCACAGAGCAATAAACGTGAACCTCTTACATTCATTGATTTTAAGTTAGAAATTTAAGTGAATAGGTGACTATGGAATTTATGAAAATTTTGAGTACATAAGTAGTTCCCAAACACTTGTATATGAAAGAAAACTTATATTACAAATCTTACACTAAATTAATCCTACGGTTTATGGCTAAAACATCTTAACAAATAAATTAACTAAAAATTGGTCATGCTACTTAACTATAAAACTTACTTACTAACAATTGTCCATTGTTTGAGGGTTTGTCTTCCAACGTAGAACAGTTCTTAAATTGGCGAAAAGAATCTCGCTTGTTGCTTCTGTTTGTAATTTTTAAAAAATTGACTGGCACACGAATCCGGCAGGATCTTGACAATATCACTTACTTGTGCGTCACACGCCTACAAGCTTTTTAATAGTTACCTTGTATCACTATAAATCCGCGAACATATGGGCATGACCCTCGCGAACTGAAAAAGTAATCACTCCTTTCCAATTTTTAATATCGTGATACTAAGTGAAATATTATATCTGTGATGCCGGAGAACGCTACCCGCGAACTACGTTTGCTTTCCTTTATTTACGCTAAAAGGTACTATTCCATTTTAATTTTATCAGATTCGTCAATCTGTAACCGACCTAAACTTTAAGAGGTTTATTGTATTTGATTTACAAGGGTAGACCTTTAAACGATGAACTGCCGCTGGAATTTCTAATAGTTTAGTAGCCTGAAGCTATCTGTAACCCTGGTCTTTTATTATAAGGGAGCCTAACTAAAATACGAAGTAATTTATTGTGGAATTTTTGTCTATACTTTATGCAAGTTACTGAATTTTAATTAATTGATCTGTTTATTCGTTAACATTACAAAATAATGTTACAACGGTAGGTTGCAATTTTTTGACTTATTGCATGACTAAAAATTCATGTAAACATAGATTTGCAAACGCTTCGAATCTACAGTTTTTTTTAGTTTTTCCATTCCTATTTTTGCAGTTTTTGAGATACTTAGATCAAATTTGAAACACATTGCAGTGAAATCAAAAGTTGAAGATCGCCATGAAATGAATGCTATTTTTTTGCAGTGATTTTGTAGAAACTTCCCTATACAACAGTCGCAGAATCTCCTATCTAGATAAACAAAACCTCTGCATCGACTAGTTCAGAAGGTAGAACATAAACATGCTTCTGCTCGAATAAATTGGTGTTTTAAACCTTACTAAGAAACTTTTTTGAGTGCACATATTTCATCATCACCATTAGGTCTACAATCCTGGAACTGGTTAGATGCGCACCCTCATTGTTTACTGTTCTTAGCTGACCTACTCATTTCCCTGAAATTCCTACAGTCTGCAGCTTTCACTATCTGTGTGCAATAGTCTGATGTAGGCCTACCTTTATCTCTTCTTTTCCTATCTCTGCTTGTAATATATTCCGCACTATTTCCCAAAAATGCTTTGGAATAAATTATGTCCTTCTATTTCTCTTATTTTTTTTTGTTTTCCATATATGCTTTCAACAATTTTCTCATTGTTTATATGTTTGTTGTCTTCGAACATATCGGCTGCTCTTTCTTGTTAGATGAAGTTCGTTTCCCTTTTTATTGTTTTACAAATATATATATATATATATATATATATATATATATATATATATATTGTAGTGGATTTAAATAGTTAAATTTGGGTATAAATAATGCAATTTCAAACACCCTGTGTAGAGGAAGGAACATATTATTTACGTGCAAAATTTATTTCGTCTATTTAATTTAAATTAACAAGTATTGACATAATTTTATAATTAGAGATTAAAAGTTAATAGGTTCATAAAGAAAATCAGTTTTATAAGCCAATAGAAATTATTAATTAATTTAATTTAGTTTAATTCAACCGGTTATAACGTCAGAAAACGCATCAGAGCATGAAAAATTCATAATCCCAAGGCGAGAAGCTGTCAACAAACAAACAGACGTTGGTTGTATAAAATACTGTGAAATGTAAGATCCAAAAACTGTTATTTTAAACGATCGTTAATTGAGATAACGAGGCGAGCTTCAAGGAAATATTGTTCAAACCGTCGGTGGTTTCGCATAAACGCTAACAAAAGTTTCTTAAAGAGCAGAAGGGATGAACAATCAATGATATGCTTCAGAATGAGACGGGCATAAAAGCGTTCATTTTAGTAGGCACGTATTCGATCTACGTGGAGTCCATGAAGACGCAGGCAGCTATATCGATTTTCTACAACGCAAGCAAGGTTAGAATGCGACATCAAATATGCATAAGACTGAAATACAGATATTACAGGCGGAGTTTTAAGACGTCACTGAAATGTACGATTGGTCGAAATAGATAGTTTTAGAACAGATAAACACGCGACAGGTGGATATGACAGTTTGTCTGATATAGCGTGTTGACACTGGAATATTTCGAAAAGTTTAAAACGGTTATACAAAATTTGGAGAAATATGAATTTCGATTAAGTATTTCGCGTAAAGTGTGGCTAAGGGAGCCTAGTTTTATGATTTAAACACTCTGGGAGAATTAGGAGGTCTCTCTTTAATTTTGCATCGCTTAACAATGTATTAAAATCAACTGACAAAGCTTGTGAGTATTAAAAATTTGTAACCTTCAGTGAAATAGTATTAGATTATTTGTGGCCTTATAGTTAGTAACGCGAGTATAATACAGTGTAATTTAAATTTAACTGAGGTCCACGAATAGTTTAACAATCTCGTAAATTAATAATGAAATAATAAACAAGTGTAATATACATGGATTTGGATGTTGGAATTGGTGTTAATTGGTAACACGCAGCTCAGCTTAAACTGAGTTGTTCATCTATAAATAGCTGGTGGAGCGCGAACATAATCTCGAAGCCGAGGGGTTCAGGAATATAGAGCTTCAACGGAGATTGTCTTTTGACGCTTTTTCCAGGTAACGCATTTGAATTTGCTGTTTTTTTTATATAAACTGTTGAAATTATTTGTGATGTGTGAGTGAACTTTGATGTTATTCTTAGTAATTTAACGTATTGAAAAAGATACGTATAACTGACTATTATTATGGTATTTTGGAATATAAAACAAAAGGTGTACGTAAAGCTTATTAAATTTCTTGATGAATTTAAATTTAATTGTTAAGAGTACGTGGGTTTATTAAGTTTGTAGTCATAGTATGCAAAGTGGAAAGCATACATTATAAACTGGGTTATCATGATCTCACCATACTACAGTGTGCAGTAATAAATAAAGATAAGGTATTATTTGGGGCCCATTTACTCCTGTTGCATTAAATGTGTTTGAAATTTCAATTTTAAAAACAAGGAATTTACAAAGATAGCATTTATTGAGGTGTAACTTCAGCATCGAACTGTACATAATTATGAATTATTATTTGTAAATAGTGGTAAATAAATATTGTATGATTGTTGTATTATTTTGTAATTTTATTGAATGGTGTGTGAACGGTATAGAGGATGATAGTAAATTTAGGTATCCGAGAGGAGGCACAGCTGAGCTAGCCAGGAAAGCTGCTGAAGAAATTAATTGGATGAAGCAGAATCCGGGTAAGAAAATTTTGTGAAATTTTATATTTTTGAAAGTTATTAGTTTGAAAACTGGTGAGGTACGGAGCTAAATTAGAGAGTTCCACGGCTATTTATGACTCCCAATCTGTGGGGTTCGAATGTTTTTTAGAAAGTACCAGTTCCTGTGACTTAAGGACACAATCCACGGCAATATATATATATATATATATATATATATATATATATATATATTGCCGTGGATTGTGCCTTTAAGAGTGGTAGAGTGGTAGAAAAGTCCCGAAACGGTCAAATATTTTGGGAAATACTCATCGCATCAAAAAAAGAAAAAATACGTGTTCAATATTTTTTTAAAAGCTATCCAATGACACCAAAATTAAACCCCCACCCCCACCCCCTGGGAGTAGGTGTGGGGCAACTTTAAAAGTTTAAGTGGGAACCCACATTTGTTATTGCAGCTTCGGATTCGCCACAAAATGTTAGTCATAATTTTTTTAGGTTTTTTTGCAGATGGCGCTGCAATCATCAGAGAAGCAAGTCCAAAAAAAAAGTCTATTATTATTATCATACCGTTGCATTATCGTTTCGCAAAACTCTACGATCAAAATCATTTTCTAAAAGTTCTTGTACAAGATTAGTTTTATAGGGATAATATCTGTGCAGCTTCATAACCTTAAGAACTGAATGATGACTCACTCCTACCTGTTGAACTACTTTTCTACTCGATGTATGACAGTTTTCTTGAAAATGCAGTAACACCTCTAATGCTTTCTGATCATTTGTCGCGCTTTTAGGTCTTCCAGATCTTGGTTCATCCTTCACCGAACCAGTTTGCTCAAAACGATTCACTGTTCGACTCACAGTAGATTTAGAAATCGGTTGACATCAGGACAATTATTCTTTTTCTTTCAAACAGAAACATCACGAAATAATATCAAAAGCTAGTAACGAAATGAATACTAAAAATGAATGTAATTCTGAATTTTTCGATTTCAAATGTTTTTGTACCCTATTTTGGTTTTGTCAATTACAACGCCTTCTATCATCCAAAATGGCTTGTATCGTAGATTAATTTGGGGTAATTTATTCTGCGGAATCCGAATCTGTAATAACAAATGGGGGTTTCCACTTAAATTTTTAAAGTTGCCACACCCCTACCCCCAGGAGGTGGGGGTGGGGGTTCAATTTTTGTGTCATTGGATAGCTTTTAAAAAATATTGAACACGTATTTTTTCTTTTTTTGATGCGATGAGTATTTCCCAAAATATTTGACCGTTCCGGGACTTTTCAACCACTCTGTATATATATATATATATATATATATATATATTACTCAAATTTAGACCAGGGTAGAAAATTAATTAACGACATCAAATAATTTTAATCACCGTGTATAAGGAATTTTATTAGATAATACGCGTTATTAAAACGTGGAGCATACAAATTTATCCTTTTCACTAAAAATAAGGGATTTAAATTATTGACTAGACGCTTTCTATAAAAAGAAGCAAAATTAAAATGCTCAACGTGTATTTAATTTAATTGTTCCAAGAAACAAATTTATATTAAGTAATATTAAGTAATTCAATTTTTAAGTAACGAGTATTAAACAAAATGTACAAATAATAATTAATATTTAATTAGGATTCGCTAAAAATTAAAGGGTAGAAGTCAATGCCATTCATTATTATTTCAATTGGAGTTAATTGAACCATTAGTAATATATAATATGCATAAAAGCTTTTAAAAACCCAATAATAATCAAATCGTAGAAGTGTTATTTAAAGTATTATGAGTGAACACCTGCGTATTTTTAAATGTCAAATTCTAATAAATTCGAATAGATAAACATGAAAATTCTGCGTATATTGCAAACGGTCGGATAAACCGTAGCATATATTAACGGGAAGGTTAGATGTGGGGTTATTTAACTCAAGTAAGTCACGTACGAATTCCACGTGGATTGAAATAGCCCATAATACAGAATATCGATTTGTACCACTCAGACCAAGGTAGAAAAGAAAAGATAAAATGCGTCAAGCAGAGACACCAATAATTAAAGGCGTGATTTGTGTAGCGTCACGAGGGCTACGATTGGTTGTAATAAGATGCAGATATGAGAGGTGTAAACGTAATGATTTCTATACAAAATTAATTAGTTATTCTTGGACGTGTTTGCGAGCCGTGTGAAAATTTCTTAGATTTTCAACTGGCGCGAGTGCAAATTTTGTAGAATCGCGTGCCGGCCTGTCGAGAAGGGAACAGAGAATGCGAAATTCTAAAAAGTGTCCGTTGTGGGACAAAACCGACGGGCAGTCTAGCCATTATATATACCCGTGTTAATATGAGTTTCGCTCTCTTAGATTTTCGATTTTGATTCAATACTTTAAAGAGTTTGCTCGTATATTTTGTGATTATTGAATACTTTAAAACAGTTTGCTCTTTACGTGCTACGATACAAGTTATTATGCATTAGTGCACTTAGAAAAGAAGATACAAGGTAATAAAGTCTAGTTATATTTGCGAGTATTACTGTACCAATTATCAAAATTTGCAACGATAAATGAATAAACAAAAGTAGGCAGTTTTGGGTATAGCGTGAAAGAATGATGAATTTCAGTGCTATTTTTCCGGGGATGTTAATAATCAAATGTTATTCGTAAACGTGATTGGATCCACAAAACAAGATTTAGATATACATAGATGCGTTCCTGAGAAGCCCTGAAACTTTTTAAACGAATGGTGTTGTAGATGAATTTTAAAAGGCGACCAGGAATCTGAGGACGGAAACATAACCCAGTTGTAATGGTGAAATTAGCAAGGACGATGTACATTGAAGCCACTAGTGCAGTAACCTTCAGGTAAATTATACAATTTTGTTCGAACTTTCATGTTTTGGTGTGTGTGTTGGATATCTTTATAATTTATTTGATAAAAAATGGACAGTAGTGAATTTGTATAAACAACAAATTTTGAATTAGGGGTAAAATTTTCTTGTTTAAGTAGAAAGGAGTATTTAGCAGTTTATGTTTTGATTATGATGAAAATTTGGGAATGTCTTTGAGCTCAATTAGACTAACCTATTTAATTAACGTAAAGGGGTGGAAGATGCTCCCTTTTATTCAGACTTAGGTCTGCACATATTGTAACTTAATTAGTATGCATCCTACCAGGACTTTAATTCTGAATGCAAATTAAAACTGATGACAAATTTAAACTTGAAATTTTATGATACTGATATTTATGCTAAAACTTAATTTTGAAATTTTAATGTATTATGAATATTGATGTAAATAGAGTTAACGTTGATGTTTGTGGTAGGAATGTGTTTGTTTTTTTTATGAATGAGGATGAAAGTTTTAACTAGGGAGCAGCCGAGGCGGAAAGAGTAAAAAGGCGACCATTAGAAGAGATTCAACAGGGCGAGAATCACAGCAAATCTTGGTGCCCAATTCGAGAGGCTCGAATATTTTTTTACTCTAGTGAGGCTTTTTGTAGGTTTCACAACAATATATATATATATATATTATCGTGTAGGTTATATGTAAAAAGAAAAGTAGTTTTGTAAGGACCTTGTATATAAAAACAAGAAGATATTATTTACGCGTCAAATTAATTAGTTTTGACCTTAAAACAAACGTATAATTCCATACATGTGTATCAATAAGTCGTAATTTTAAAGTTGCATAGTGTGAAAGCTTTGCAGTGCATAGAAAACTCAAGGATAGTGCTAGGACAATTAGCGTTAATATTCTAAAGTTGTAAATCGAACACATCAAATAATAGAGGGAAAGCTTTTGGGTACAGTGTATAAAATCGATAATTTGAGCGTATTGTAATTCCATATAAAGAACGTATATAACGTATATAAAATAGATAATGTAAACGCGTATATTCATTTAACTAACAAAGCGTCCTCTAAAAACAGATCTCTAAGAAGGTTACAGGCTAAACAACTTAGGAAAATACAATTTCAAACGGGCAAACAGTTCATAGAAAAGACTTGCAGACAAATAAACAATTCGAGAAATCGTAATGTACGTTGAAAAATAATTCTTTAGAAATTTGTGCTAACGACCGAATTGAAGGCTGAGAAACAGCAGGTAATTTTAAAACACAGCGGAGACAAAGTATAAATAGCACAGGGTAAAGGAAGATGAAAGATTACAGACGTTGTACGATACAGCCATTTAAAGCACGCGATAATTTGTAGAGGCTAACGACAATATTGATTTTAAGTTGCTATAGTGGGATTTTAACAAAGACAGCAAATATAGAGTAGACAAGGATAATAGAATTGGAAGATAGACCTGCATCAGGAAATATGTTTTTGATAATTGATTGCGATTGGGGTGAGAAACTTTTCCAAGAGCATTGCGACCGTTGAACACGCGGACTAAAGCTACGGAGGAATGAGAAAATTCTGAGTTTTCAAACATCGTTGTATTTTAAATTTTAAGAATCATTTAAGGTAGAGGTGAATTTCGATAAAAATAGGTTACAGGGGTAGGCTTGGCTGCTTATAAATACACTAGGAGACGTAGTGAGGCTCTCTTATTTCTTCTGTTCGCTTGAGACCTACATGGTGTAACATCTAAGTTGAAAATTTGTAGATCCGGTAATAGTGCAGTCCGTTTAATTTAAATTAATTTAATTTAAATTACAAACGGGGCTGTAAGTTTAAATATGCATAAAGAACAAAAGATGTTACTAAGATAAGCGAGCCAAGTTATTTTTCGGAACGAGGGTGCTGGTTGTATGGTATATTCAGAAGCCGACGAACATATTTGGACGATTATATGGGTAGTTGTATTGAAGGCGTCTACTTAAAATTGGACGAACGAGTGGAAATGAGTTTGTTGTACATGTAGCAGAGCGAAGTTTGATGGAATGCAACGACGAGAATTTGGTGGACGACGTCTACAGAGGGGATGGTTCAAGAGCATACACCAGATAAAGAAATTTGTTTTCTTTGTTATTGTTTGAACATTTTGTGCTGGTATTTTGTGTGATTTAACGTATTTGATGACTATTTTATGAACATAAAATTTATTTTAAAGGTTATATGAAAAAGACAATTTGAATTTATTATTTAAAGGTATAAATACATGACGTATAATTTTGATGTAAAGAGTAAACGGGTCTTTAGAGTAGTTTAAAACAAAATGCAATTTATTTATGCAATCAGAGTAAGAAGGTTTATACTGAGCTCACCATAGACAAGGGTAAGGGTTTTAAGATAGGTCCATCTACTTGAAATGAATTTAAAGAAGTGTTGAAATAAATTAAATTTAGGAAATTTAAAAGGATTTAATTGTTGATATTGTAAAAATTTATGAAGATGTTTATATCCATTTTTGTAAACATTGAGCTGGTGTGACATAATTTTGACGTATATGAATAAAAGGGTTGTATGTTTTGTTGGATTATTTGGTTGATAATTTTTATTGGTAGTATAACTGATAGAGAGTAGGTATTAGATGGGTAAGTATCTCTGAAAAAGCTGGAAGCAGAGCTAGCCGTGGTATGTTGATTTGGGGGAGCTTTTCAAGAGGAATTGAAATGAAGAATTTTATTTTTTTTAATTTCGTAGGTGTTAACTTTATTTTACAATAAAACCTCACATTTTTATGGCAACCAATCTGAAGGCCACGATTATCAGGTAACCTCACTTTAATTTTATAGCTTCCTAAGCGTGGGGATTTTTCCTGCTTGTTATCACTAAAACTACACTGCAATTTTTATGACAGCCCAACGGTAGGGCACGATTTTAGAGCTTAACCACTGCAATATATATATATATATATATATATATATATATATATTACTCATATTTAGACCAGGGTAGAAAATTAAATAATCACATCAAATAATTTTAATCACCGTGTATAAGGAATTTTATTAGATAATACTCTTTAGTAAAACACCGTGGAGAATAAAAATTTATTAGTTTCATTAAACATAAGAGATTTAAATCATGTACAAGACGCTTTATATCAAAAGAAGCAGTATTAAAAAGCTCTGCGTGTAATGTAATTATTCCTAAACAAATGGAAATTACGTGCAAAATTTATCTTAATTAACTCTATTTCAAGTAACCGGTATTGAACAAAACGTACAGATAATATCTATAGAAACTTGTAAAACCCAATGAAATGCAAATCCTAGAAGTGTTAGTTAGAAGTAGGATGTTTGAACACACCTGCGTATTTTAAAAGGCAATTTCAGTTTAATTTGTTTAGATAAACATGTCGATTCTAAGGATATTGAAACGGTCAGATGCTTTAGCACGAAATACAAAACAGGGTTTATTTAAAAGCTCTGAGAATTAATATTATTTTGAACACCTGCGTAGTTTAAATATCACGTACGGCGAAAATTGTGTAGATAACAAATGGTTTCAAAGAATCTTGGAGAAACCGGGGCTTAATATTCACGAGAATGTGCGATACGGGGTTATTTAACTCAGATAGTCCACATGGACTAAAATATAATCGATAATAAAGAATATCAATTTGCACCAATACGAACAGGTTAGAAAAGGAAAGAGAAAATGCGTCAAGCAAAGACACATATAGTAAAAGGCGTGATTTAAGCAACGTCACGAGGGTCACAATTGGTTGAAAATAGGATGCAAATATCAGAGGTAGAAACAACAATTTCTGTACAAAATTAATTAGTTTTCTCGGACATGTTTGCGTGCCGTGTGAGAATTTCTGATATTTAAATGGGGCGAGTGAAAAATTCGTAAAAACCGACGCGCGAGCGACGGACTGGGAACATAGAATGAGAAATTCTTAAGAATTGTCTGTTTTGAGGACAAAAGCGACGTGCCGGCTATCCGCTATATATAGAGGGGGTAATAGGAGTTTCGGTCTCTTAGACTTTTGACTATTCGATGCGTTAAAAGCTCTTACATCCGCGACTTGATTCAAGATGTTAAACAGTGCATTTTAGTTTGATAAAATAATTTAAAATTTTGCTCGTATATATAGTGATTCAAAATAGTTTGTTATTTACGTGCTAACATGAATGTACTTCAGTGCACTTAGATACAAGGTAATAAAATTTAGTATCACTGTACCAATTAGCAAAATTTACAACGACAAATGTATACACAAAAGTAGGCAGTTTTGGCGTATATTGGTGAAAGACGCATGAATTTCTTTGCTATTTTCGGGGTGTTAATAATTAAATGGTTCAAATACGTGTCTGGATCCACGAAACAAGGGTCAGATATACACAGATGAGTTCCGGAAAAGCCCAGAAACAACTTTAAATAAATGGTGATGGAGAAAATTTTAAAAGCGTTGAGAATTAGAAGCCGTAAATATAATCCTGTTGGAATGGTGTGATTACTAAAGGGACGATGTACATTGAAGCTTCGAGGACAGTAACCTTCAGGTAAATTATACTATTTTGTTTGACATTTTGTGTGTGTTGAATAACTTTATAATTGATTTACTTTAAATGGACATTAGTGAAATTGTACTAACCATAAAATTTTAATTTTAAGATGAAATTTGCTTGTTTAAGTAGAAAGGGGTATTTAGTATTGATATTCTGAATTATGATGAAAATATGGGTATGTCTTTGAGCTCAATTAGACGAACCTGGTTAATTAACGTAAAGGGTGGTAGATGCTCCTTTATACTCAGACTCCGGTCTGCTTATATTGTTATATTAATTAGTAGGCATCCAACAAGGACTTTAATTCTGGATGCACGTTAAAGTGATAATAAAATTAATCTTGAAATTCTTTTTAAAACTGAATTTTATGCTGAAATTTAATTTGAAAATTTAATGTATTCTGAATATTGATGTAAATAGAGTTAATGTTGATGTTTGTGGTAGGAATGTGTTGTTTTTTTTTTATGAATGAGGATGAAAGTTATCTAGGGGAGCAGCCGAGGCGATTAACAGAAGAAAGTCAACAGACCAGGTAATTCAAGAGGTTTCACAGCATTCTTGACGCCCAATCTGTGGGGCTCGATTCGAAAAGCGGAGTACCCGGATAGTGGAGGTCTCACAGCAATATATATATATATATTTCTGTGCAATGTAAATGTAAAAAATGATTAGATAATTCGTTGGATAATTTAGTTCAAGTTTCAGCATTTAAATAGCAAAAAGTAACAATTTTTAACGCATTGCGAACCTTTAGAATGGAATCTAATTCTGATAAAGCACTTTTAAGGATAGTTAAGTGCAAAGTAACAATAAACCTTTCTAATTCAATTGCAGATATAAATATTTGTTAACGTGCAGTGGAAAAGCGAGCATCTGCATCTGCTATACTTATAGCAGATTGGATGTATAGTAGTCAAAAGCTTTTCAGATTCTTTTAGCGTAAAAATCAATAATTCTAACGTCATAATCAAAGACGTTGAAATATTAATTTTCATGAATTAACAGGTGTAATAAATGTAAATATCTTTAGCGTGCATATTTAATCATAGTTTATAAAGTGTAAATATAATTGGTAAAACGTTAGTGCGATGACTTGGATGATGTAGCAATTTCATACCTCACGATCGCCAAAATCAGCCAGATTAAACAAGAAGTGGTAGACTTCGTGTATAAAGATTCAAATAAAATCTCTCGAAACTGCGGATACTTCTTACTCCAAAAGGTAGTGCAACTAGCCTTAATAGCTCACGAAGCTAATAACCTACGCTCTATAGCTAAGGCAAAGATAGCGATCTCTGAGAAATGCCTGAAGAAATTAGATAAACAGCAACAGGGAGTAAGTAGAACCTCAGAAACACTACTTTCTACTTACACACCTCAAACAACTAAAGCATTACAACCTCTTACGTACGCCAATATAACCTATTTCCCATCATTACCTACGTCCCAACACGCACCGCTTACAAAACCCGTAGCCAAAATCATTACACTTAAACCCATTACCTCCGAAACTACACTCAATGAACTTTTAAAACTAATTAAAAACAATCTTCAACCATCCACCTCCAAAATGAACATCCAGTCAATCCGACCCACATAAACATCTGTTACCATCTGCACCACTAAACCAACTGACATCAACCTGATCCAATCCCTAACACAAACCTCCTGCAATACACACATCTCCAAACTTAAAATGCCGCAAATAACCATCTTTGACGTCAATAGACACATCCCCTACGCAGATCTTATTACACTCATTTACTCACAAAACTCCTTAGAACTCTTAGTCCCAGAATCAACTTATACCCCAAACATATCTATAGCCATTCGCCGACCAAAAATCGCCCAATCTAATAATGTAATCCTCAACGTCTCCCCTAAAATCTAAACAACCCCGACCTCTAATCCCTACGTCTTCATTGGTTTAAGTCATGTCGTATCCGTGATCTGGTATCTGTAACCCGCTGCTACAATTGCCAACGCTTTGGTCATTCGATCAAAGCGTGCAAATTCCCTTCCTCGTGCGGTTGTGCTGCTGCGACCCGCACAATACAAGATCCTGTCCTAACCCAGCACCCAGAATCCCCAAATGTCCTAACTGCACACGTATCAACAAGCCAAATGACCATGATGTTACCAGGTCCGACTGTCCGATCTATAAATAGGCTCTACACTTAACAAAACTCCGAACCGGTTATGGCAGCTATAAGACACCACACACGATACCTCCCACAAGACTTACACAATCCTAAGTCCTTGATCCGCTGCATACAATTGAACCTGCAACACTCCCGCTCCGCTACATTAGAACGTATAACCCTCTACATCCACACAAATTCCAAGTTGTCTTCCTTCAAGAACGATACCTCCACGATCACAAAATTCCAAATATTCCAAATCACTATCGAACATTCATACATGCAACCCCGATAAATCCTAATTACACATCCGCTATCATAGTCACTGATGCAAACCTAGATGCCACTAACCACCTCTCCTTGTCTACACAATTCACCACAGCTATAGAACTCCATTGGACATCTGGTACCACATACCTCATATCCTCCTACTTCCAGTACGGAACAAACATTGACGGCAATTGCACCACTTTGACACAACACTAGACGCACTACTTAACAAAACGATCATACTAGCTGCAGACACCACCTCTAAATCTACACTGTGGTATAACACATTCACAGACACGAACGGAAACAAACTTGAAGATTTTATTACACTCAGAAACCTTTACATACACAACACACCTTGACATATCCCAACATACAAAACAGCCACAGGCACGTTCTATATTGAACTCACCATCACTACTGCCTCATTATCACACCTAATTCACTCCTAGAAAACTTCACGCATGCACACCACTAGTGACCATAACCCTATAACTTTCACAATTCTTCCGAACCTACCCGCTAGATCTTTTGGCAAATCCGATACTTCCAATACTTACAAAGACGATTGAACAAAATTTCAAGAAACCCTAACTACGTTACTACCAGAATTCCCACACACACCATATAACGATCTTAACGTAAACGAACGCACGCGACTAATCACAACAAACATTCTAACTGCCACACAAACTACCATACCGAAGACAACACGTAGACAACGATCGATACCCTGTAAACCCCACACTGACAGCCAAAACGACGCTCCCTAGCACATCAATGACACCAACTACAACAAGCAGTGACCGCAATAATAACAACCCTGATAACATACACCTACTTATCAATACATTCTTCACCACACGACGAGAACACAAGTCACTTATCAACGACGTCAAAGAAGAGCAACTACACAAAATCATAACTGACCACGACGGAAACCCTTGGCCCACCTTCGGCAAATTAATCAAACCGTCGGGTACTCACATCCTAACAGCACCAATATATAACTCCCCCTTGGACTACGGACATCTCTACACACCTTACTAAACGCTGCATTCCTTTCTGCCCCCCGTAAACACCAACTCTCAACAACAACTAGAGAGCGACTCCTGCACTCTATCAGACTCCGAACCAGACCAACACGTTGACATAACCCTACTAAATACCAAAGTTAAGAACCTGAATCTAAAAAGTAATCCTGGACAGACCTTATCACAAATCTAATCCTACAACCATCATGGCCCATAATCAGAAATCCCATCCACATCTTCTTCAAAAATGCAAGAACCTTTCCTGAACCCTTCAAATCCGCATCAATAACCCTCATCCTAAAACCTGACAAGCCACCAGAAGACCCAAAATCCTACCGTCCAATTGCACTTCTTCCTACATTAGGCAAATTTTTTGAGAAAACAATCCTTCAAAAAATCAATTCCTATATCATGAACCACAACATCCTATCCCCATATCAACACGGCTTTAGACCCAACCACAGTGCTGAGAAGACCATCAGCCTCCTAGTTTTCTTCGTCAAAAATTCCACAACCAAGTACCCCATCGCGCTTTTCCTTGACTTCAAATCCGCTTTCGACCTCTTCTAGTGGCCAAACCTGTTAAACCAACTAAGACTATCTCACTTTCCTTCAAACCTATGCAAAATAATTAACTTATTTCTAACCTCAAGAACAGCATCCCTAACCTCAAATTACTACCACATATTCAAATCCTTTTACCAAGGATGCCCTCAAGGCTTCTTTTTATCCCCACCCTCTAGAACATAGCCATTAATTCCTCACTCCTACACAACATACCCAATGTCACCTCCCTCGCATACGCAGATGATGTCACATTCCTTATCCACGGTAACTCCAGATCCTCCATTGAACAAACAACCTTAACATTAACATCCCACATAAAACCCCAGTTCGTCTTAAATAATCAACCACAATCCCCATCCAAATTAAAAGTCCTCCTGCAGAAAGGCTTCCTAAAACTCACAACGTCCTCCCAAAATCAAGATCCTAAACACCCTGCTTAGATTCTCCCCATACATACGATATTTAGGACTGTACATAGACACCCGATTACACACACACACACACACACGCGCGCACTTAACCAAACTACGAGCAAAAACACAGATCATATTAAAGAACCTTCACTAATCACTCTCAACTTTAATACATTTATCGACACACACTCAACGCCTGATTCTTTCCCAAACTATAATCCTTATTATACAGTACGCATCCGACATCTGGTTGATATTAACCCCACCTTCTTCTAGAGCAAAACTAAATACACACATCTGCCCCTTCCTGCTATATACATCCCGCGCATATAGAACCACATCCACACTTACCATATATACCATTCCTCAAATCCTTCCCATAGAATTACAACTCAACGCAGCCCTACAAATTCGAAACCTAAACCGAAACCTTCCAATCCAGCTCTACGACATCATGCTAACTCTTAACTACTACAGAACATTACCTAAGTCCAACATTAAAAACCGCATTCGTTCCTCGTTAAACCACTCCTGGCAACAACTTTGGTCCACATCCCCATCCGGCAGATACACATTCGACCTGTTCCCCGAACTACTAGAAATCCCACAACACGTATCCCACTTCAGCCCTCAAACGATACAATTCCTAAACTCTCACGGCAAATTTCGATTCAAACTTCACTTCTTCAACATTACCCCATCTTCATATTGTCATTGTGACAACTTCTCACCTAAGACTCCTAACCACCTCATCTACACATGTTCACTTCTATCCACCTTCCGCCCAAATTTCAAATCCGCACTAAACCTAGATCCCTTTACTACACTGCCTAGCATAACACACCTCATCACGCACAATTCTGAGCTACTAAACAAATTTCTCACCGACATTCTAATAAACATTACAATAAACAATTAAACTCTAATACATAACCTACTCCACATCGCACACTCCACGCATTGCATAACACCATTGTTTACTCCTCTACATCAAGCATCCACGCACTGCGACGAAAAGGGGACCTACCTCGTCTAAAACCAATTAAAACAGCAGACCTCCACAGACCATTTTCAACCATTATCTTTAAAGAAGAACTCTCATTTTGAAATTATCACCGTTTATTTGCGTAAGCAAGTTTCATTTAAATTATATGTATTTTACTAACCAGTATGGATTTCTATCCAGGAATAGATGTTTACTAATTAAAAAAAAAATATCCCCATTAATTGTCTTCTCTGCGAAGCTGAAAGGTCCTACGATACGATCATGCATCAATCCACACCAAACATTAACTTTGGGAGAGTCTCTCTGATGTTTTATGAATTCATGCGGTGAGTGAGACCCCCAAATCATACAGTTGTGTCGATTGACAGACCCACTTACGTGAAAGTCGCCTCATTTAAAAACAACATTTTCTAAGAAGTTCTCATTTTCTTCAATCCTGTTCAAAATGTAAACTGTTAAACGCCAAGCACTGCTATCGAATATTAGCAAAACAATCTTGACAGTATACTGAACTCAAGTTTAAAACCTGCTACGAAGCTAGACGTAGCCAGCAGAAACGTAGACATACCAGGCTAACTACCAAACGCGGAGAGTGGGAGATTCACCTAAATTCCAAAAAAAAAGCACATTGCCCACGATTATCTACTATGAATAAGAATATATAAAGGATTCTATACAAACAAGCAGAAGAATTAAATTAAGCGTTACTATTTCAAAGCAGACAATTATGTTAAACGAACAATTTAGTACTTTAGATACGAAGTGCGCATCTCGTATTTTACAGAAAATAAAGCTAATCAGTAATGAAAGAATTAAGGGGTGGAAGCTTTTGTCAAGCGTTTTTTAAAATTGCACATAATACCTTTTGTAAAATAAACTAATCATTAGAAAAGAATTAACGTGCGAAAGCTTTTGCCAAACATTCTTTTAAATTGTACATAATACCTTTTGTAAAATAACCTAATCCGTAGAAGAGAATAACGTGCGGGAACTTTTGTCAAACATTTTTAACAGCGGTATATCACACCTGTAGAGTGATAATATCGATTCGCCACAACAAACAATAATCCTACAGTGTCACGTTTCTTATGACGTAACTACACCGAACGCTAATAAGGAATATTTCCTTGATATACACAAAAGAGAACAAGTTGTATACCTGTATGTGTCGGGATACTTAGCTTGCACGCCCTCGGGAGTGAATCAGCAACGCATCACCACGGTCTTCGGGGTCCACCCTGTTACCATAACGGCACTAGCGATATACAGGCAACGGCAGTTGGTCTGTGGCAAAGAACAGCTGGGTCTACATAAAAAAACCAATTTGGTCTCCAGCTAAAAAGAGAATCTGATTAGGTTAAGTAAGCACGGGAAAACTTACCGAATACACGCAGGATACTTCTTACTTGTCGAGCATCAAAACGTGCATTGCTGTAGAAAATATTTCAACGCACAAGCTGCAGAATCAAATTAAAAATTGGTTCAAATAACACGAATTCGAACTGCAAATCCTCGCGTTATAAAAAACGCGATTAAAACTGGATAACGCGGTTTTATCGTATAGTTCAATACACTATGTAGACAAAGGTTTAGATGGAAAACACATAAGAAACAATTATACGCGGTCGTAATGTATAACAAGTTTACGGATACCTAAAACAGAATATAAACTGTTTAATTATAGCATAAACTTGCCCTTTTCAAGCAAGTAGATTTGAGTTAAAATTATTGTAAAGAGGCCTTATCTGAAAAAGTACAATATATAGGATGTTGTTGAAGAATTTAAGAATTGAAACGGAATTTATTCGAACGAGTAATGAATTAACAAGGGAGAAAAGGGGGGATTTAATTTATGTTGAAAATAAACGTAACAAACCCGAAAGTTTATTAGTGATTTCGTTTTTTAATTACGATTTTTTTAAACCAAGGGGTTTTTATATAAACTCCCTGTATTTTGTAATTGTTCGAAAAAGTTGTGGTGAAAACTGTGGATGCCAAAAAATTGATTTGCTCTTCTCTACAGTTTGTTGATTTTGCCATGGCCAGTTATGCTCAAAATCAGAAACTGATATCATTGAAACTATCGATAATATTGAAGTAGACACTGACATTGATCCACTCGTTAATTTATCTATACAAGCAGGCATAATTAATGATACTGAATACGAGGACACAAAGGACTCAACAGAACCAGACGACAATTAAATAGATTTTAATTATGGACAAGAACCATAATTTTTTTAATAAACAATAAGTTTCAGTACATGACACAACTTAGTGTTTAATCGTTCTGCACACTCTGGATTAGGCCTATCGGGGAGGCCATTGATTAAAATAAAAAATTAATAGACCCACTTTGTAGAAAATTTGATGGCCTACAATTTTCATAATAAACCTCTTTGACGGCCGGGTCATAGGAAACGAAATTTTCGCGAAAAACTGCTTCTCTTGACTTTGCCCTTCGATACTCGCAACGCCAACAGGATATCGATGGAAACTTTTTGCCTGTATACTATTACACTTAAACGCACGTGTCAAAAAATTTGGCTAACTGTAATTTTTTCACAGATGAACTTGAAATGACTTTGATATGGTTCCAATTTTCTGCTTATTGTTGTTTGAAGTTTCGGCTACGTCCTTGACTCCCACACCGAAAATTATTAAATTAAATCTTCAAAGAACCGTCAAATTTTAGTAGCAATAACTAATCGGTTTTAAATAATCAGGTAAAATCAATACCTACCGCTGATTTTGATTTACATTAGAATTCCCCATAAATATAATAATTTTACATTCTCAGACGGTTAAACACTATCGACCTTCTAAAGAATATACAAATTATAATTTCCTTCGCAACAGCTTGTTTTTCTCTTCCTACAATAAATTAGAGCATATATTTCCTCTACAAGAACTTTATTCTTAGTAATAAAACGAATGTGACGATCATAAACGCTTTGTCTATATAATACGATCACGTTTCCATGAACAACAAAACTAACGTAATACACTAAATATTCAGAACCACAGTTGGTTCTTCAAAAGTTTTTTATTGAAAGAGTCCTAGGCGACTGGTTTGGAAGATAAACAGTGGCCCATCAAGAAGTAAATTTTTTTGCGTTTCAATGACAGCGCGAGAAGACCCAATCCCAGTGCTTTAATAAACTTGTAAAATGTTTCTGAAATACTTTAATATTAATAATTCCTTCCAGCAATGGTCTTTATTTTGCATCTATTAACTATTGGGAACTATGAAATCTATAAATACTTCTTGTTTTTTCATCCACATCTATTACATTATTACAGGTAGAAATGACGTTACGTTATTAATTTCGAATTGCCCAGAAGCGGTGAGAACCCGTAACAATGTAAGGGGCACCGGAAAACTATCAGTAGTGTGGGAGTAGGTTCCTATGGTAAAATGATACAAAATAATAAAGTGGCCAAAATATAAAGCTGTTTAGCCAGTACTACTTGCCTTAAAAGATTTTACTGACTGTTAAAATTAAAGGGCGCAAAACTGTCATATCTCAGTAATTGCGTCGATATATTGGCTACCCGAAAGACGCTTATTCCGGATAGCTCTCTTTGCTTTCGATGCTCTAATCTCGTCCCTTTATCTTATAGCTTTTGCAGTCGCTCTTTAAACACGATCATTTATTTCTTCATCAAACCACCAAAGATTTCTGGAATTCGACTCCTTCACTGAAGTGGCTGGATATTCCTTAACAATGCTCACCTTTACCTATACTATAACTAACTACAAATAAAGTTCCATCTTGGTCCCTGTTCACAGTATATTTCCAAAATCTATCATTGCACATAAATTAATTTTGAAGACCAACCCTAATCCAGATCCTACTGACTAGAACTCAAAAAAGAATACTTTTCTGAAAGTAATACTACCACGATTTCATTTTATTAATTTTCCCCCGATTGATGTATATGGCATTTTAAAATCCCATTTATTTAGAAATGTCCTTTATTTACAACAATACAGACAAAAGGACCTTCGCAATCACAACTCTTTACGTATCCATTCCATTAGTTATTTAAAATATTTACTTTGCATTTTAACTAACAATAGTTCCACGCTTGCGTGTACATATTTCTTACTTGCCTAAAATATTCAAACTGCCTTTGTTAATAATAGACTTAAAACAAAACTACTTTCACCGCTTTTTCATAGTCCAACAGAATACCTAGGTAACGGAATATCAATTTAGTACCATATAGAGCAAGTCATTTTTTTTTTAATCCAAAAGCACAAATATGTATCATAAACAAACAAAAAGCTCATAGGATAGTCACGGTTCTAGTGTCCAATTGATTCTTAAAACTACTGATGCAGAATATTTAGGCACTCCAATGATATACCCCGTGTGTAATTTCTCGGTATGGTAGGTCAGCTCAAAATTCAATTCCAACACATAGTTGACGAATGAAACTTCACCTATCACTCTAACGCTACTTAAATACACGCAACGCGTGTGTCTGACCTTTCGTCTAGCGAAGCACAATACAAGCTGCACTCAACACTGCATTAAACATACCACTGAGTACTACTACTCTACGTTGGGTCTCCTTTATTTAAATATTATACGAGGGCCATTTTTTTTCAACCTCCGCTAGGCTATAAATAAAAGATAAGTTTATATAAAACAATAATTTTATTACCAAAAGATTGGTACACTTACGGTTACTTTTCGACATAATCACCGCAGAGATTAAGGCATTTGTCATATCTGTGGACCTGACCTGAAGACGTGGCTTAGTGGGAAGCGCTTTTAAACCAATGAGGATCTTCAAACCAACGTCAAGAGTAGGAGGATTGGATGGTTCTGGCACAGCGCCGCCGCCGCCGCCGCCGCCGCCGCTATCTAACCTAGGTTTTACATGTAAATTCGCACTATAAAGTCTTATTTTAAGGGATTTCCTCCTTGGTCTCTCCCTGTGGAACTCCTTGTGGACACCCCTAACCATTTTGATTACGTCACACCCGCATTCTTTCCACCCGCGAGATAAATCTTTCTCCCCACTTCCACCCACGAGATAAACCTATCTTGTTTGGTATCAATTAATATTAGATTTTTCTCAGCTACCCAAATTTCTAGGAATTTTTTTAGATAATATTACCCCCCAGGGAGCTACCCCAATTTTAAGATTTTTTTTTACCGCTAACATTCTGAACCAAAATAGTTTTCTTCGTCTAACCAATGCATATTTTGAGATAAACCTATCTGGTTTGGTATCAATTAATATTAGAATTTTCTCAGCTACCCGAATTTCTAGGAATGTTTTAGATAGCGCCATCCCCCCCCCAGGAAGCTACCCTGATTTTAAGATTTCTTACCTGTTACGATTTCCGACCGTTCTTATAAATTTTTTTAGTCATGCAATACATTAAATTAGCTTAGAATTTTACGCAGAATCCGAATCTGCAAACAGATTTAAAATCGGACTACTCCTTACAAAGTTACACACATACCTTCTAGCGAGCATACCGCGACCGTACCACTACTCGCTTTTAATGTTACACCATACTTTCTATCTTGTTTAGCTCATCTTTCGAGATAAATGTACTTTGTTTGGTATCAATCAATATTAGAATTTTCTCAGCTACCCGAATCTCTTTAAATTTTTCACATAGCACCATCCCCCAGAGAGCTACCCCCATTTTAAGATTTCTTACCTGTAGCGACTTTTGAGCGTTCTTATAAATTTTTTATATAAGCAATACATCTTGTTAGTCTAGAATTTTATGTAGAATCCGAATCTGTAAATAGATTTAAAACAGGACCACCCCTTACCATTTTACACACACTCTCTAAATTATAACTTTCCTGCGGCTCATACCTAAAAGAAAATCTAAAAACTATTCTTAAAACTTTTTATTACAAACAATTTTTACTAATACAGTTTAAATTTTTTAAACCACATTTCTAAATACATATTTACAATTTTTTATTCTTAACCTAGAACTTCTCATATCGGCTTGTACTTATTAATATTTATTTCTAAATAGAGCACCTTTTCCAAAGACCAACCGGACCCACATGTTTCAAATTCCTCTGATTTTGTTCGCATGGTTTCGCTTAAGACCTCGTACATATTTTCCAGATTACTAGAAGACGTTATATCCACATTTTTTGTGTTAATGGATTTCACATCGGTAGTCTCTTCGGACATTTTGGTGTAAACACCGTAGAGTTCGCAATAGACTTTTACTGCTGTATGTTGTATTCTTTTTTCATTTATTAATCGAATAAATCGCTTTTTCTGCTTCCAAAGAAACTCGAGCACCCCATCGTCGACACTGGCATTTTTTATGCGATAGCTAGCCATACGGTTGTTAAACGCTGTACTAACCATTTCTACACCATCGTCGTTAGTAGCGGTAACTGATGCATTTTTATGTCTGTTGCTCCTTAAATGTGCGGCATAGGTAGTCTTTTCCATTTCGAAATCGCATACTTTACACATAATTCGTGGTTGTTTCGTACAAGGCCCTTTAACAGCTGGCGGAGCTGAACGTTTACGGCTTAATGACATACCGTGCTGTTTTTCCTTGTGTCGCTGTAAGTTGCCCATTCTCGTAAAAGCGAAACCGCAAGTCCCACAGTTTAAGTACTTTGCTGCAGACGGATGTATAAGCTTAACCGTAGACGATGTTACACCACGACATTTGTTCTGGTGCCGTTTGAGAGCATTTTTCCAGGTATAGGAAGCACCGCAAGAGTTGCACTTAAAAACGTTTGCAGATACAATTTTAGTACAAAACAAAATCCGCACTATAGCACTTTAGCTAAACTTGTAAGCGAACTAACTGATAACTAAAGAGTTTACTCTTGCGCACCTGCTTTATGTACCCTATAGAATGCAAACCGAAGGTTTCCGAAGACACCCGAACGAAGTTGAGGATTCAGCGGGGAACTAAATGACGTCATAATCCTTGCTGCTCGTCCAATACATTTAGCGCCAATGCATGCACCTAGTTCGCATCGTCGATGGTGCGAATGCCGTTAGTAGAAACATCGGAAACGTCTTCCATGTTATACGGATCGCGTGCATATTAAAAATCCAAAAGGGTGATAGCACACGCACACAATTTGTGTGCAAGTCGTGCTGTAGAAGATGCAGTGCTACTCTAACCAAAAACTTAATAAAAACACTTTAAACCATTACTAAGGAAATACCAACTTGTTGTCTACATGATACTTACTAATAAAGCAATTTAATTTTAAATAACTTCTACGTCATATTTTAGGAAATGGTGGGCTTGAATGTTTTCTAAATGAATCACCGAGCGAAAGTATATGCTTAGCAGTATTAAAATTAACCATTAATTTCCCATTTTTACGACCTTGGTTAATTGTAGATTAAAATTTAATTTGTGCACGTTCGAGCTTCTCGTAAACTAACATATTTTATAGCAACAATGCGCTGTATAATACATGCATACCCCTTCGCCGCGCTACTGCTATTCTTGTAATTGCTAGAAAAAGTCACTTTCCTTTTTACTGTTAGGACCGATGCAAAGCACCATTTTTTTTTTATACTTTCTATAGCACATCGCGCACTTTTTGTCTGATAATTAAATTTTGCTTCTGTAGGCTTTTACACTTTCGCATAGCGGTCGGCCGCACGTAATGATTTCTAGAACCGGTAAGTACTTGATATCGTCCAAATAGAGAATTAGATGCTCGATGTCTGTCAACTTCCAATTCCCCGTAAAGGTAGAAAAACTCAGTCAATCATCCATCTAACTTAAACTTCGACCCGCTCCTGTTCTGATAATTTACAAACATTTTCAAACGACAATGGGCCGAGAATTTTAAACCTCCGAGGATCTTTAAGTCGTGATCAATTACACATCCGAGCTACGCGTAAACTAACATATTTTGCAGCAACTGTACACTGTATAATACATGCATACCCCTTCTCTGCGCTACTGCTATTCTTGTAGTTGCTTAGAAAAGTCAGTCGCCCTTTTTACTGCTAGAGCCGCTAAAAAGCACCATTCCATACTTTCTTTATAAGTGTAGCACATCGCGCACTTTTTGTCGGATAATTAAATTTTTGTTTATGTAGGCTTTTACACTTTCGCTTATTTAAACATCTAATACAATTGATTAACCACTTTCGATTATTCTAACGGAGACCACCATACATCCCGCCGCACCGTTCTTTTTGAATCCAACGATCCTATGGGCTTCCACGCACTAACACCTGACGTATCTTTCCTACTATTTGTTAAACAAAAACTACCGGCATTGCCATGTTCGTATACGAACGTAAGCAGATGTTTGTGGATATGTACGAGAATATGTAGCCATATACATTAACCAGTCTAAGCTATTTTATTTAGTCCACGAAAACTACTATTTTTCTAAACCATAATTAATAATCGCCTTTATAGGTTTAACATTTCTACCATTACCCAATGACTGGTGCTACGTACATGGAAACTTTAATTTCTTATTAGAGAGAATTCGTATTCTCCCGCGCACTGCTGCGTAGTTGCATGCCCACCCCTTTTGGGAATATATGCTCGTTATAGGTTGTAGCACCCGCGGTTTTACTTAACTACAATTCGTGAGACCCCTTTAATCTTTTTAATCGTATCTTTCTCGCCTACAATACAGTAGGACTTAACATTACTACCAACAAATTCTAATACTGGATCCCTATTAAATACGTCTTTAATTTTCCCTACAACTTTTTTTGTCGACAAGTGTTATATTGTATTTCTTATACGCAGGGTAGTCACTCTTTTAAGATAAATATATTTTGCTAGGTATCAACTAATATTAAATTTTTCTAGGGACCCCAAATCTGTAAATAGATTTTAAATAGGACCACTCCATACAAAGTTATGCGTTTTAAAGACCCAAATCACTAATTTTTGCTCATCTTTATTTAACACCATTTTTAAAACCTTTTTCGCTACGCAAGACATATGCCTTAGCCAACCATCTCCCGAGAAATCTAAAACCGCCGTGTCCCGCGAATACCACGTGGGGATAACACGTATACTCTGTCAACCAGGATAGAAGCCGGAAGAATTTGGAAGGTGGGAGAAGAACTTAAAAATTATAAAATCTTAAAACTAATATATACAATAGATTTACAAAATCCATACAAATATAAACAACTATCTTATATCTTTACACCCCCATGCGTAGATTGTTGTACTATTAGGAATGATGTACCTTTTGTCATCTTCCCTCGATATACTAATTTTATTAATAAACTGCGTATGCAAATCGTATTCTTTTACTCCGGGTACATACGCAGGCAAGTACTCGATACCATCCAAATAAAGAATTGGATGCTTGGTGACTGTTAACATCCGGTTCCCTCGTGTACGCCCAGACACATCCCAGCCCATGAGCACCCCTGCGCATGCACACCCCTGCCCATGCGCACCCCTGCGCGTACGCACCTTTGCCCATGCGCACCCCTCTCTGTGCGAGTGCTATTTCGGGGTAACGTCACAGCCTTTTATAAATAAAGAACAATGTTATATACTATTATAAAATATTTATTCTGACATTATACATAACAAATTTAAAAATATTTAATGCCAAGCATGGAGTCATTTAAACTTAATTTTAATACAAAGTTATACACAGAAGACAGTCCTTTCTTTATGTTTGTTTGCAGTGGTTTTAATTTGATCTAATTTTATTCGCAGCTTCAAATTTAAATCGACACCCAAGTCTTCTATCTCCTTTTCTAACCAATAGTTTGATACATAAAGACCGTCTAGGTTTTCGAATTGTAAAATGTACCGAAGTTTGTTTCTATATTTAAAGTCTTTGATTCCGCTGACAACCAGATCCATTCCTTCGTGTAATTCTTGCAGTTTGTGACAATCTTTTAATCGCAGCTTTCCCACTATATCCTGCATACGTATCTTGTTAGCTTGATCGACTTCTTCTTGTCGGTATTGGAGGAAATCCTTTTTCTCCCACACACCGTTGTGTAGTTGCATATCCACCACTTTTGGGAATATATGGTTGTTATAGGTTGTAAGACCCTCGGTTTTAAATGATCCGAAAGGTTCTTTACTAGGCAAATATACAATGTTTAGCGGAAACCCTTTGCGTGTGGTGTACGCCAAGGTTACGAAACCCGCATTCCTTAGTTCGTCTTTGTTATCTACCATTTTGATAAATACGTTTTAGAATAACCTTTTAAAAAGTATACGGATTTAGTACCATCCTTTTCTGCAAGAACGCCTACATAACTAAAGAGTCTTTCTTACTAACCGCAAATGCATACAGCTTGTACAACCCGGATGTATCTAAGTCAGTCCATCGACACATAAAATAACCTTTTAATTCTTCCTCATTTTCTCTAATAAGATGTTCTTTGTCTAACACATCTTTGTATTGTTCGCGTATTGTCGCAGTGTTTTCCATGTAGTCCAATTTTCGCCTTTTTGCATCCATTTCCTCTAATTCCAATTGTCTTCTCCTTCCACTTACAGCGTATGGCATGCATAATGGGACAATTTCCTTTAGCGTAAACGGATAGAGTTTACTACCAATATTTGCGCGTTGTCGTACAACCTCTGGGCGAATGTTAGGTGTATTTATCAATCCCAATTCCGAAATGGCTATTTCTTTTGGAATTGTAGAATATGGTGTTGCAGATTGTGTAAAATATGTACTACCTGCTTTAATGTAGCACTTGTGTAAGATTTTTATTTTATCTTGGCTGTCTTCCTCCTCTACTATCTCCAAATAATTTACCGGTAAATAGTTAAAACTAAAAGCCGAAAGCACATACTTTATCAATGTTTCCCTTTCTTTTGGTTTTTCGGACAACTTAATTTGCAAGCCCGTCAATTTCTTTGCATTGCCATTCCCCCAATACACGTACTGTAGCAGGTTATTATTCGCTAAACAGCAGCTATTTTGTAGCTTGTCCGATAGCTTACTCCACATTTTGGCAAGTGGTACCGAGTACATTGGCGCCTTTAGGAAGTATAACTTACTATCTTCCAATAAGGTTAAACAGTCTTTTAAGGGTTTATACACCCGTTCCGCACTGACATAGCTTCCAATTGCACAATTGTATATTGTCGCTTCCAATCGCGTAATACCATGTTCTTTAGCCAAAGTAGATGCAAATGTTTCCCTTAAACGTACATCTGGACAACGTAAAAAATCTAGTATATGATTGCCAAGTTGTTTATTAACACCAGGACTTGTTATCTGACACACAAATTTGTTGTATATCTTAATTCTTGCATTGGTTGTTAGCCATGTTAAACAATCAATTCCTACAGTTTTATCGTTGTCAACTATAATATTACACTTTTCTTCGTATTCGCCCTTATAGCAAAAGTTATGGTTTGTAGTTAAATAATTACACATCTCCATCTTGCTAAATATACCCGCAAAATCTTGGGTTACATCCATGTCAAAAAGATAGAAATAATCTTTTTCGAGTTCGTCTAATATATCTGGTAGTTCCTCCAATAAAGTTTCCAACTTAACATCTGCTAGTTCCACTTTGTATGGAACACATATAGGATTTTGGAATTTTTTATTAATGCATTCGATGTCTTCTTTTCCGATAATTTCTTTTACTCTCTGACCCATCTTGTTAGTGCTTTCCAGAGAAAACAAGGAAAAATTAATAGGTTAGGTCGGGGCCGCGACGCCGACCTAACCTATTAATTTTTCCTTTTATCTAACATAGGTCCACACTTGGTTTTTAATGGAAAAACTCATTAAAAAGCAATTAGGTCATATGGTTATGTGGTCATGTGGTTATATGGTCATGTGGTCATATGGTCATGTGGTCATGTGGTCATATGGTCATGTGAGGGTGAAATTGCCCCATAGGGGCAATTTCACCCTAACTTAACATCCTACATATATCCGGATATATGTCGATGCGCATCCCTGTCGGCTTAGGTCGGATAACAACATATTCGACTATCTTCGGCAATATAAGCCCCCACTCTGTAGAATACATAAGAGAACAATTTTTTCGTATTCAATTTAGTATTCGATAGTAGCTAGAACGGTAAACATGAGCGTCTCCAAGGTGATTAACGTTTCTCAACTTCTTGGGAATAAAGTGAAACCGACAAATGAGCGATTTGGATTATGGCTGTTGACAGAAAATACGTGCAACAATAATCTGGTAACAGATATTGGTAATATTTGTTATGTCGAAGGCGAGCAGATGCTGACTGGTGGACTACACACACCAATTACAGAACCATTTTGTGACAATATAATGTTGGTTAAAATTTGCAACCATTCTGACGCCGAGCAAACCTCTGCAAGCAAAAGGATGTTTATCCTAAAAAAAGAAATTTGTGATGCATTTAACAGATATCTACGAAGAAAGTTTGACCGATTTGTTTCCGCTAGGCATGGTGTTAAAGCTAAGCTCCCGTTTTCTCTGGAAAGCACTAACAAGATGGGTCAGAGAGTAAAAGAAATTATCGGAAAAGAAGACATCGAATGCATTAATAAAAAATTCCAAAATCCTATATGTGTTCCATACAAAGTGGAACTAGCAGATGTTAAGTTGGAAACTTTATTGGAGAAACTACCAGATATATTAGACAAACTCGAAAAAGATTATTTCTATCTTTTTGACATGGATGTAACCCAAGATTTTGCGGGTATATTTAGCAAGATGGAGATGTGTAATTATTTAACTACAAACCATAACTTTTGCTATAAGGGCGAATACGAAGAAAAGTGTAATATTATAGTTGACAACGATAAAACTGTAGGAATTGATTGTTTAACATGGCTAACAACCAATGCAAGAATTAAGATATACAACAAATTTGTGTGTCAGATAACAAGTCCTGGTGTTAATAAACAACTTGGCAATCATATACTAGATTTTTTACGTTGTCCAGATGTACGTTTAATGGAAACATTTGCGTCTACTTTGGCTAAAGAACATGGTATTACGCGATTGGAAGCGACAATATACAATTGTGCAATTGGAAGCTATGTCAGTGCTGAACGGGTGTATAATCCCTTAAAAGACTGTTTAACGTTATTGGAAGATAGTAAGTTATACTTCCTAAAGGCGCCAATGTACTCGGTACCACTTGCCAAAATGTGGAGTAAGCTATCGGACAAGCTACAAAATAGCTGCTGTTTAGTGTATAATAACCTGCTACAGTACGTGTATTGGGGTAATGGTAATACACAGATATTGACGGGCTTGCAAATTAAGTTGTCCGAAAAACCAAAAGAAAGGGAAACATTGATAAAGTATGCGCTTTCGGCTTTTAGTTTTAACTATTTACCCGTAAATTATTTGGAGATAGTAGAGGAGGAAGACAGCCAAGATAAAATAAAAATCTTACACAAGTGCTACATTAAAGCAGGTAGTACATATTTTACACAATCTACAACACCATATTCTACAATTCCAAAAGAAATAGCCATTTCGGAATTGGGATTGATAAATACACCTAACATTCTCCCAGAGGTTGTACGACAACGCGCAAATATTGGTAGTAAACTCTATCCGTTTACGCTAAAGGAAATTGTCCCATTATGCATGCCATACGCTGTAAGTGGAAGGAGAAGACAATTGGAATTAGAGGAAATGGATGCAAAAAGGCGAAAATTGGACTACATGGAAAACACTGCGACAATACGCGAACAATACAAAGATGTGTTAGACAAAGAACATCTTATTAGAGAAAATGAGGAAGAATTAAAAGGTTATTTTATGTGTCGATGGACTGACTTAGATACATCCGGGTTGTACAAGCTGTATGCATTTGCGGTTAGTAAGAAAGACTCTTTTAGTTATGTAGGCGTTCTTGCAGAAAAGGATGGTACTAAATCCGTATACTTTTTAAAAGGTTATTCTAAAAACGTATTTATCAAAATGGTAGATAACAAAGACGCACTAAGGAATGCTGGTTTCGTAACCTTGGCGTACACCACACGCAAAGGGGTTCCGCTAAACATTGTATATTTGCCTAGTAAAGAACCTTTCGGATCATTTAAAACCGAGGGTCTTACAACCTATAACAACCATATATTCCCAAAAGTGGTGGATATGCAACTACACAACGGTGTGTGGGAGAAAAAGGATTTCCTCCAATACCGACAAGAAGAAGTCGATCAAGCTAACAAGATACGTATGCAGGATATAGTGGGAAAGCTGCGATTAAAAGATTGTCACAAACTGCAAGAATTACACGAAGGAATGGATCTGGTTGTCGGCGGAATCAAAGACTTTAAATATAGAGGCAAACTTCGGTACATTTTACAATTCGAAAACCTAGACGGTCTTTATGTATCAAACTATTGGTTAGAAAAGGAGATAGAAGACTTGGGTGTCGATTTAAATTTTAAGCTGCGAATAAAAGTAGATAAAATTAAAACCACTGCAAACAAACATAAAGAAAGGACTGTCTTCTGTGTATAACTTTGTATTAAAATTAAGTTTAAATGACTCCATGCTTGGCATTAAATATTTTTAAATTTGTTTGTATATATTAGTTTTAAGATTTCATAATTTTTAAGTTCTTCTCCCACCTTCCAAATCCTTCCGGCTTCTATCCTGGTTGACAGAGTATACGTGTTATCCCCACGTGGTATTCGCGGGACACGGCGGTTTTAGATTTCTCGGGAGATGGTTGGCTAAGGCATATGTCTTGCGTAGCGAAAAAGGTTTTAAAAATGGTGTTAAATAAAGATGAGCAAAAATTAGTGATTTGGGTCTTTAAAACGCATAACTTTGTATGGAGTGGTCCTATTTAAAATCTATTTACAGATTTGGGGTCCCTAGAAAAATTTAATATTAGTTGATACCTAGCAAAATATATTTATCTTAAAAGAGTGACTACCCTGCGTATAATAAATACAATATAACACTTGTCGACAAAAAAAGTTGTAGGGAAAATTAAAGACGTATTTAATGGGGATCCAGTATTAGAATTTGTTGGTAGTAATGTTAAGTCCTACTGTATTGTAGGCGAGAAAGATACGATTAAAAAGATTAAAGGGGTCTCACGAATAGTAATTAAGTAAAACCGCGGGTGCTACAACCTATAACGAGCATATATTCCCAAAAGGGGTGGGCATGCAACTACGCAGCAGTGCGCGGGAGAATACGAATTCTCTCTAATAAGAAATTAAAGTTTCCATGTACGTAGCACCAGTCATTGGGTAATGGTAGAAATGTTAAACCTATAAAGGCGATTATTAATTATGGTTTAGAAAAATAGTAGTTTTCGTGGACTAAATAAAATAGCTTAGACTGGTTAATGTATATGGCTACATATTTTCGTACATATCCACAAACATCTGCTTACGTTCGTATACGAACATGGCGATGCCGGTAGTTTTTGTTTAACAAATAGTAGGAAAGATACGTCAGGTGTTAGTGCGTGGAAGCCCATAGGATCGTTGGATTCAAAAAGAACGGTGCGGCGGGATGTATGGTGGTCTCCGTTAGAATAATCGAAAGTGGTTAATCAATTGTATTAGATGTTTAAATAAGCGAAAGTGTAAAGGCCTACATAAACAAAAATTTAATTATCCGACAAAAAGTGCGCGATGTGCTACATTTATAAAGAAAGTATGGAATGGTGCTTTTTAGCGGCCCTAGCAGTAAAAAGGGCGACTGACTTTTCTAAGCAACTACAAGAATAGCAGTAGCGCAGAGAAGGGGTATGCATGTATTATACAGTGTACAGTTACTGCAAAATATGTTAGTTTACGCGTAGCTCGGATGTGTAATTGATCACGACTTAAAGATCCCTCGGAGGTTTAAAAATTCTCGGCCCATTGTCGTTTGAAAAATGTTTGTAAATTATCAGAACAGGAGCGGGTCGAAGTTTAAGTTAGATGGATGATTGACTGAGTTTTTCTACCTTTACGAGGGAATTGGAAGTTGACAGACATCGAGCATCTAATTCTCTATTTGGACGATATCAAGTACTTACCGGTTCTAGAAATCATTACGTGCGGCCGACCGCTATGCGAAAGTGTGAAAGCCTACAGAAGCAAAATTTAATTATCCGACAAAAAGTGCGCGATGTGCTATAGAAAGTATAAAAAAAAAATGGTGCTTTGCATCGGTCCTAACAGTAAAAGGAGAGTGACTTTTCTAGCAATTACAAGAATAGCAGTAGCGCGGCGAAGGGGTATGCATGTATTATACAGCGCATTGTTGCTATAAAATATGTTAGTTTACGAGAATCTCGAACGTGCACAAATTAAATTTTAATCTACAATTAACCAAGGTCGTAAAAATGGGAAATTAATGGTTAATTTTAATACTGCTAAGCATATACTTTCGCTCGGTGATTCATTTAGAAAATATTCAAGCCCACCATTTCCTAAAATATGACGTAGAAGTTATTTAAAATTAAATTGCTTTATTAGTAAGTATCATGTAGACAACAAGTTGGTATTTCCTTAGTAATGGTTTAAAGTGTTTTTATTAAGTTTTTGGTTAGAGTAGCACTGCATCTTCTACAGCACGACTTGCACACAAATTGTGTGCGTGTGCTATAACCCTTTTGGATTTTTAATATGCACGCGATCCGTATAACATGGAAGACGTTTCCGATGTTTCTACTAACGGCATTCGCACCATCGACGATGCGAACTAGGTGCATGCATTGGCGCTAAATGTATTGGACGAGCAGCAAGGATTATGACGTCATTTAGTTCCCGCTGAATCCTCAACTTCGTTCGGGTGTCTTCGGAAACCTTCGGTTTGCATTCTATAGGGTACATAAAGCAGGTGCGCAAGAGTAAACTCTTTAGTTATAAGTTAGTTCGCTTACAAGTTTAACCAAAGTGCTATAGTGCGGATTTTGTTTTGTACTAAAATGGTATCTGCAAACGTTTTTAAGTGCAACTATTGCGGTGCTTCCTATACCTGGAAAAATGCTCTCAAACGGCACCAGAACAAATGTCGTGGTGTAACATCGTCTACGGTTAAGCTTATACATCCGTCTGCAGCAAAGTACTTAAACTGTGGGACTTGCGGTTTCGCTTTTACGAGAATGGGCAACTTACAGCGACACAAGGAAAAACAGCACGGTATGTCATTAAGCCGTAAACGTTCAGCTCCGCCAGCTGTTAAAGGGCCTTGTACGAAACAACCACGAATTATGTGTAAAGTATGCGATTTCGAAATGGAAAAGACTACCTATGCCGCACATTTAAGGAGCAACAGACATAAAAATGCATCAGTTACCGCTACTAACGACGATGGTGTAGAAATGGTTAGTACAGCGTTTAACAACCGTATGGCTAGCTATCGCATAAAAAATGCCAGTGTCGACGATGGAGTGCTCGAGTTTCTTTGGAAGCAGAAAGAGCGATTTATTCGATTAATAAATGAAAAAAGAATACAACATACAGCAGTAAAAGTCTATTGCGAACTCTACGGTGTTTACACCAAAATGGGGGAAGAGACTACCGATGTGAAATCCTTTAACACAAAAAATGTGGATATAACGTCTTCTAGTAATCTGGAAAATATGTACGAGGTCTTAAGCGAAACCATGCGAACAAAATCAGAGGAATTTGAAACATGTGGGTCCGGTTGGTCTTTGGAAAAGGTGCTCTATTTAGAAATAAATATTAATAAGTACAAGCCGATATGAGAAGTTCTAGGTTAAGAATAAAAAATTGTAAATATGTATTTAGAAATGTGGTTTAAATAATTTAAACTGTATTAGTAAAAATTGTTTGTAATAAAAAGTTTTAAGAATAGTTTTTAGATTTTCTTTTAGGTATGGGCCGCAGGAAAGTTATAATTTAGAGAGTGTGTGTAAAATGGTAAGGGGTGGTCCTGTTTTAAATCTATTTACAGATTCGGATTCTACATAAAATTCTAGACTAACAAGATGTATTGCTTATATAAAAAATTTATAAGGACCGTCAGAAATCGCTACCAACAAAAAAATCTTAAAACGGGGGTAGCTCTCTGGGGGATGGAGCTATCTAAAAAATTCCTAGAGATTCGGGTAGCTGAGAAAATTTTAATATTGATTGATACCAAACAAAGTACATTTATCTCGAAAGATGAGCTAAACAAGATAGAAAGTATGGTGTAACATTAAAAGCGAGTAGTGGTACGGTCGCGGTATGCTCGCTAGAAGGTATGTGTGTAACTTTGTAAGGAGTAGTCCGATTTTAAATCTGTTTGCAGATTCGGATTCTGCGTAAAATTCTAAGCTAATTTAATGTATTGCATGACTAAAAAAATTTATAAGAACGGTCGGAAATCGTAACAGGTAAGAAATCTTAAAATCAGGGTAGCTTCCTGGGGGGGGGTTGGCGCTATCTATAACATTCCTAGAAATTCGGGTAGCTGAGAAAATTCTAATATTAATTGATACCAAACCAGATAGGTTTATCTCAAAATATGCATTGGTTAGACGAAGAAAACTATTTTGGTTCAGAATGTTAGCGGTAAAAAAAAATCTTAAAATTGGGGTAGCTCCCTGGGGGGTAATATTATCTAAAAAAATTCCTAGAAATTCGGGTAGCTGAAAAAAATCTAATATTAATTGATACCAAACAAGATAGGTTTATCTCGTGGGTGGAAGTGGGGAGAAAGATTTATCTCGCGGGTGGAAAGAATGCGGGTGTGACGTAATCAAAATGGTTGGGGGTGTCCACAAGGAGTTCCACAGGGAGAGAGCAAGGAGGAAATCCCTTAAAATAAGACTTTATAGTGCGAATTTACATGTAAAACCTAGGTTAGATAGCGGCGGCGGCGGCGGCGGCGGCGGCGGTGCTGTGCCAGAACCATCCAATCCTCCTACTGTCAAGGACTACTTGAATTCATTGGCGGCAACTTTCTTTGAACAGGGTATTGAAAAGCTTGTCTGCATCTGCATCTGAACATATTCCTATTTCAGTTTTATCGGCTTTTGGGACTACAACCACTGGATTAATGAATTCAGTTTTAGCTGGCTCTTTAAACATTTTCTCAATTTATGCGTGTAGTCTACTTCTCAGAATACATTTTCGTATTAAAACCCCTATCACTAATTATCTCAACTTATGTGTATATTTCGAAGTAAATTTTACTTCCTCCTTGAATAATCCTACATGTTTATCAAATAATTTTTCCATTCTATGCTTTAACTCTATACCGTCAATTGCAATCTGATCCATACTAAAAAACATTTCAAACAAACTGCCTAATATTATCATGGCATCCGTATTCATCCTCTCAAAATTTTCTTTTCCTCATCCATTTCTGTTTATCATATCTAATTCAATTACAAATTTCATATATAACCCTTTTTCTACTAGAAATTTGGCCATTCCTAAACTTGCATTCCTTGTATAAATCCTACATTCAATACCTTATCTACAATTGAGAACTTTTTCTTTATAGCAGAGCATATATTAATTCTCTTTATTTTCACGTAATTTTTTATGCTTAATGATGATCTCTTCTTTTATTAACAATAACTCTGAACCACTATCTGTCAACGATAAATAAACACTGTTTTTTATCCTAATATAAATAGTTGGTAATTTTATTTTATTGACACAATTATTTTTATCTAATAAAACCTTTAAATAACTGTTTATATGTACAGGTTCGAAAATTATCCTAGCTGCCCCTATAAAATTGATTTTTTCCCCCTGCTGTCGCAGTACACCTGAGTCACTTCAGGCCCCCTAGGTCTTCCGTTTTCGGATCCAACGCTGTCAATTTTTGCATCCTTATGTTCCAATTTGTATCTTTCTCATTCACAAATTCCCTAATGTCTTCAGCTCGGTTCTAATCCCCATTTTCTCGCCGATACACATCGCCTTGTACACTGTTAAATGATCCGTAGCGTGCCAGTTCTGGTCTTCCGTTTTCTCGGTCGTAATATAGATTTCCATAACTTGAATTTCTTGTCTGGTTGTCCTTGTTGGATAATCGATCCTTGCGTGTGTCGTCACTTAACACTGGCCTAAAATTTCCGGTCTCGTATCGATTCGCCTTTTCATGCCATCCTCCCCCATATTTGTCTTATAGTTTTTCCATATTTCCATGCCTGTCGTTCCTTCCCAGGTTTTCATTAAATTGTCCTGCTTTCTTCTTGTTTTTTCGAGCGTTCTGACCATATCGTCATTTCGCATAATTTCCAAAAACTCTTTCAACGTCTTTACATTCTGTACTACTTTGAGTGGTTTATTTACCAAAGAAGATTAAGATAAGCAAAACTAAGAGAAATGTGCTAAAAAGAACTCATGCTTGTCATTGCAAAAAGAGACATCATTCGTTAGACATCATTTTTCGTAAAGAGTTGAATAAAACTCAAGGAACACACTTTGTATTATGAGCTTCAAAATATACATTTATTTAACTTTCTCATCATTATTATCATTTTGTTTTCAACCTTACTTAAAGTCGGTTTGACGCAGCTCTAACTTTTTTTCTATTCTGTGCTAATCTAAAATATTCTACATATCCTTCACAACCTAAATTTCTAATAATTTGACTAATATTTCTTGGTCTAGGTCTACCTAGATAATAGAAACCTGATGGTTGTTAAGGAACTCCAGCATGTTTACATGATTCCCATTTATAAGGGAAATGAAATTTTACCTGGTTATCCCCTCCAAAAATGGAAAAGTGTTAAATTATATGTTATGGCAAGGCTTAAGCAACGAATTGATGCCAATATGCCAGACCGCTAACTATTTGTGAGTTATGTCATAGTGACATTTAGTTAACTGATTTTTATTTATATTTTTGTTTTTTTTTTTAACTTACTTAAGTCGGTTTGACGCAACTATAAATTCTTTTCTATTTTGAGCTAGTCTAAAAATATCTACATATCGTTCACAACCTAAATCTCTAATAATTTGACTAATATAGCTTTGTCTAGGTTTTCCTACTTTATTTTTATTTGGTAGTCTATAATCTAAGACCTTACTAAGAAGCCCCTCATGTCTTAACCGGTGCCCTATCATTCTATCTTTCCTGACCGTTAATTGTTTCCACATACAGGGTTCATCACCTATCCTTTTATAAATTTCCTCATTTGTTACTCTAGCCGTCCAATTAATTTTTAACATTCTTCAAAACACCAAGTTTCAAATGCTTCTATCTTTTTCTTGTCTACCTCTTTAATTGTCCAAGTCTCACTACGGTATACTAAAACGCTCCATACGTACGACTTTAAGAAACTATTTCTAATATCTAAACTAATACTATTACCTATTAGCAAGCTTTTCTTTTTTAAAAACAATTTTTCTAGCTTGAGCTATTCTAGCTATTATAGCCCTTCTGCTACGTCCGTCCTTTGTAATTATACTACCGTAAAATTCATCTACCACCTCTAACTCTGTATTTACTATTTTTAATTTTGGTTTAGAACTAGGCTGTAACTCACTTGTCATTATCTTTGTCTTTTCTGAGTTAATTCTCATACTATAGTTACTCTGTAGTAAATCATCTAAAATATTTAAAAACTCTCCCAACCTTTTCTAGACTCTGCTATAATGGCTATATCATCTGCAAAACGTTACATGTCTGTTATCTGTCCCTGTACACTAATACCTATCTCTTTTCTTTCTCTAGCTAAGTTTAAAGCTTCCTCAATATAAACTTTAAAAATCAAGGGAGATAGTATACAGCCCTGTCTAGCACTGTTTCTAATCTTAGCTTTGTTACGTTTTTTTCCAGGCAGCCACGTTGGGCGCCAAATTTATGCTACGTTGGCTCGTAGCCGTGCGTAACACGAAGAAAATCAAAGAAATGACCAGACTCAATCGGAGATTAGGGGGGGTTGTAGAAGGCAGACCAACATATAATATACGCGGCCGTAAGGAGTTAGTAACAATACCCGCAATAAAAAAATTAGAATAGCAAACCTGCAATAAAAAAAAATTAGTCCTGCAAACCTGAAATAAAGAAAAAGCATAGCATGCTGATCGAGCATATATTGTTCAGTACTTTGTAGAATGTAAAAAAAACTGTTTGGATAATCTATATAATATAACAACGGTAAAAGCAATACAAAATTTTTTAGTACAAAGTGAGGTAATATTGGGGAGTAGCAGAAACGTTTCCTCACACACCAATTAAACATAAATCAGACAAAATTTTAACAAAAAAATAAATAGGTAAGCACAATTGATATGAGTCATCCTGTATTGTTGATTCTTCTTTTTTTTCAAATAGCATGCAAGTCTATGGTAAAAGGTATCAGAACGACAAAGATATGGCAAAACAACGGATAAATATTTAAAGTAAGAATAAGTAGGAAATAGTTCAACTTACAAAAGGTCCTTCAGTAACGCTTCCTTGCAATTGAAGTGTGGGATTCACGATGTCCGGCACTACCGCACCACTTCACCCTTGACTGGGAGGGTGTTGATGGAACTTATCACACGTTACCCTAATCACACCTACGTATTTCACTGGTGTTAGCAGCAGACATTATCACGCGACGGAACTATGTAGCATTGATAAATTTCTTGTTAATTCTATTTCCTGAGACAATAATTTCGAAATATTTTGTAGCACTAGTTTAATTTCAACTGGGACCAAATGTATATTATTTTCATAAACATCCAAAAAGCAGTGAGAAACTTCAACCAATACCTTTGTAAACCGGTAATCTGTTATATTTCGCAAATAACGAAATTTGCGCAAACAATGATCTGTTTTAGATTCTTTGGGGTTAGAGAATTCAGAAACTACAGTATCAACTGTATTTGATTAATCTAAAGTATGCACTACTCTGATAAATAAAAAAGGAGCCGCGAAACTAGATCGCACACACCGTTTAAATATCAAAAGACGAAGCACCAACAAAAAAAACACAATGAGTAAAGCACGTGTATCACTAAAGTACGTCTGTAAAATGTTCCGTAAAACACGTGCGTCGACCAAACACGTTCGCCTATCAACCATACTACTTCAATCGGAATTAGCACTACACTTTCTACAGTTAATATACAACTTTTATTTCACAAGAAAAACAACTAAAATCGTGCCGTGCTTGTTCATGAACAATTCGAAAATTCGTACCGCATTAATTCTCACTATTGTCAAAGCAAAGAAGAAGCAGTATTTTTAACGTAATTAATATATAGGAACCAAGAACAAACTACAACTACTCATCTGTTTATTCAACTCGTTCTATTACAACCTCTTATCGTCTATTATCTAGACTTGTATATCCACATAACGATGCAATCCACTCATTATAATACGACGCATTCGCCTAAGGAGTTAATAAATATAAAATATAGAAATAGTAGTTACTAATTGGGAAAAAGCGTAAAATGTTAAGCTATAAAAATGCACGTTACAGATTCCTTTTCTATTTCATCAGATCTAATTACTACGTTTTGGTTTTTAAATAAACTGTAAATAGTTTTTCTACCCTTATAAGAGATTCCTATTTTTCGCAAAACCCTGAACATAACAATCCAATTAACCCTATCAAATATTTTTTCTAAATCTACAAACGCGAAATAAGTCTTTTCATTTTTTGTAACCTTTTTTCGATAATTACCCTAATGTTTAGTATCGGTTCTCTAGTCTTTCTGTCTTTACGAAAACCATATTGGTCTTCGCCTAAATAATTCTTAGTCAAAGCTTCTACTCTATTATTAATTATTATTGTTAGTATTTTGGCAGCGTGGGAAGTTAAACTAACCGTTCTAAAATTCTCACACCTATCAGCTCCTGACTTTTTTGGAATTGGAATAATATTTTTTTCGAAATCTATTGGGACCTCACCTGTGTCATATATTACTTTTACTAGTTCATATAATCTGTCTAAAGTTTTTTGACTTGCATATTTTTTTAATTGTGCGGGTATATCGTCCATCCCCGGCGCTTTATTTATTTTAAGATCCCTAACAGCTCTATCAAATCCTTTTCTTAATATTGAAAACCCTATTTCTACATCCTTCCCTTGGTCGTTCTCTAACTCGTCCATATCGTCTTTCTTATATAAATCGTCTAAATATCTTTTCCATCTATATGCTACCTCAACTATATTTATTAGACGCTCATTATTCTCATCTTTAATACCATTATATTTTTTCCTATCTTCCCGAAAAACTTTTTAACTGCCTTGTAAGCCCTGTCTGTTTACCCTACTCTTAAATCAACTTGAATTTCCTTACAATTCTCCTCCATTCATTTATTTCTAGCTTTTCTACACTCATGTACTATCTTATTTCTAACTCTATTATATTTTTGCCTACTTTCACTAGCCAATTCTCTGAAAGGTTTAAGCTTTCTTTTATTCTCTATTAAATCTAATATCTCTTTTGTTACCCAGGGTTTTCTCGCTTCTACTTTTTTCTTACCTATAGTCTGCGTTGCTGTATCATGTACAGCCCTTTTTATTTCTTTCCATCTATTTTATACGTTCCCTCCTATAGCTATCTATTTGATCTTATTATCTAATACCTGTTTATATTACTCTTTTACCTCATTATCATTACGCTTACTTAGATCCCATCCTTCTCTTTGAGCCTTTCTCAATTTTTTGAATTTTAAATTACACCTCATTTTAACTAAGCTATGATCGCTATCTGTCAGCCCCTGGATAATTACGACAGCTTTTAAACTGGGGTTCTAAATCTTTGTTTAACTAAAATATAATCTATTTGGTATCTAGCCCTATCACCTGGCACTTTCCAGGAATATCTTCTTCTAACATGTTGTTCGAATAGGGTGTTTACGGTTACTAATCTATGTTCCTGGCAAAACTCAACTAATCGTTCTTCTCTATCATTTCGTCTACCATACCCAAATTTTCCTACCATTTTTCCTTCACTACCTTCTACCACTGACACATTACAATAGCCCATAACTATTAAATCCTCATCTGCCTTTAGTTATCTCACTATACGATTTATAACCTCGTATACCCTTTCTACTTCCTCATTCTCGTATAGAGTTGTTGGCATGTAAACCTGTACTAAAACAGTGTCTGTGGGTTTCGTACTCAATCAAATCATAATTATTCTATCACTAAATTGTAAGTACTCTTTAACTTTACATCCTAATCTTTTACCTAGCACTATTCCTACCCCTGCTTGTCCATTAGTTGAAGACGTTGTAATTATTCTATAATTATCTTTCCAAAAGTCATTACTATCTGGCCATCTCACCTCACTAATACCTAAAATGTCGAGCTTTCCTTTTCTCATTTCGACTAATAAATTCGTTAACTTATCTACTCTAAATAATGACCTTCCATTCCAAGCCCCTATCACTAATTCGAACCGTCGTTTTAAATTCTTACGATGACGAGCCCCAAGTACCCCCTCCCGGAGACCCAAATGAGGGGGTATTTTACCTCCGGACAAGAATTACTTGTGAGCTCTGCATCATACATAGTTGGTGTTTTAAGCCACGCATACCTGGGAAATATTGTGGTAGGTTCCCATATCTTACCACAACGCAGTTTTTAAAGATTTTAGCAAAAAGCCGTATCTGTCAAGGCCATCCCCAACAGCCTTGTAAATTATTGAGGATCGCCCGAGTCCAACCGACTCTCCTCCAATATCTTTTAGCCAGCAAGCTTGCTGCCCTTTGGTGCGCCTTTTAATTGCCTCTTACGATAAGCAGGCTTACTATAGTACTATTCTTTGTCCCCTACTATAGGGACTTCCTCATATACTTTTTTAATTTAAAATCAGGAAGGTACCTTTGCCCTACCTTAAATATGAATAAAATAGCATACGTAAAACTGGCATAATATGCTTTTATAGCCCTCAATATGTTTTTCGTCTTCTTTGAAGCTCTAGCCCAAATTGAAAGCCTTATAACAAATAAAAAATCTCAGAATATAAAATTTAAACTGTTGACTTAATACATGAATGAATATTCTTCGCACTGCTTTTAAGTTTGAAAGTTATTACAGCTAGTAGAATACTAAATAAATAAACATGCAGTATCTGTTGCTCTTGCATATATTCCTCGTAGTTGAACATACGCCAAGTGTACAAGCACCACTATCAAGTAAAACTTCTACTCTTGTCTTCTGTTTCTCTAATTAACAACCATGCTAAAAGCAGATTTACTACAAATACGGGTTCATTGCATTTACGAAGAAAATAAAGACAAAATATTCCATGCATTTGCATGAATAATTTAAGGTCTATACATATTTAAAGCATTTTTAGGACAAAATACGTTATCCAGATAAGCTCCTTGCAGAGCGACGGAGATGTTTTGTTACTTTTTGCATTTTTAACTAAGCAGTATAGCAGCGCCCGACGTATCAAATCTACGCCAGCGTACCAGTATTTATAAAACTGCAATAACTGGTTTCGTTGCTGGGTTTGATTTTTCCTATCGCGACGACTGCATTTGTCGAGGAAACAGCAAACGTGATTTTGGCAGACGTTTTGGAGGTTTAATTACTTTTTCGCGTGCTCAAATTGTTTTATTGCAGTGGCTGTTTGCCAATTATTAGGTTAAGTATCACTTAAAAGTGTTATTTTAAAATTTATTTTGAAATATTTTGATGTGTGATGACTTTTTAATGATGTGAGCTTGTATGCACAAAGTCACTTCAAGCGATACAAGGTACTCTTTAATTCTGACTGAGTAATTACTTCATCCGTGCCTTTGTTTGTTTGCATATAATTATAAAAAATGTCTTACGGTGCAAGTAGGACACCCGCTTTTCTTTTTCTAAAACATGTGTAATTTAATTATAATTTCGAAAAAGAGAACGTATGCTCATTAATCTTCTAAAAGCAAACCCGTTAAAAATAAATTTGAGCTGCATCTATAATGCTTTTATTCTAAATTTTTGTGAAAAAATACCGTTTGAATACTTGTCCATTATATAGGACAGAAGCGGCGAGATAAATTTAAATGCATTGCAAGTGAGTATTGATCCGTTTCTCTAATTTTAGGGGATGACGAGTGCTGGTTGCAGGTGTAATTTTGGATTAGGGACTTGCACTTTGCGCTCCAAATAACATGAATGGTTGTATAAAGGAGAAAAACGTATACAGCACACCCAGAAAGAGTGCAGTTTGGAAAACGTTTCTTCAAATATGTCTGAATCCAGAACTTTCCTTTTTTAAGCAACAAAATTACCATAATTGCAAACAGTGGAAACAATAGTAATAGTAACGCGGGCACATTCGCTGCTATTGATCATTGCCGCAGCTTTATGCTTGAGCTCCATAAAATGGGAAGTAGAGGATTTGGGATGGAATCAAATCCACCACGCGACTCCTTCGCTTCTGACATGTTAGTAGTGGATATTTTAAAATTATTTTTGTTACGGGTAAAATGAGCGTTACATTAATAAATTTTAATTTGGCCTGAGTTACATATCCCTATATTAAAATTAAACGCATTTATTATGTATTAGTAATAGCATATTACATTGTATTAATTGAAGGTCATAATAATTAAGGCTAATCAAAGTTCATATCAAACTCTAGAACGGAAGCAACTCCTTTGTATTCCAGACGCAACCCGATACTGCAGGTGCAGACACAATAAACTGCAATAAAGCAGTCTTAGTTAAAATTACTTAGAATAAGACAGTGTATGTTTATCAAGGAGTAGCAGACGGCGAAATCTGCACTTTCACACGAAATGATGTGTTCACGCGCGGGGGGTCTTATAAATTTATATATCGACTTACCTCCGCGGTGTTTTGTTTTTCTAAGCTGCAGTTCCTCTTCCTTTAACCAAGTGGACTGTATGCGAATTGAGTCTATGTTACGTTACACTTGCACTGAGGTTTTTAGGGTTTAACAACGAAAGTCTGCTGTGGCACTTGACTAACTTAGGGTACTGAACGAAGAAACACGACCGTTCTGCTTCAATATCCATAAGAAAGTGTTTGTTCACTACTCTGTCCACTTATTCACACATGCCCAACGAATTTTTATGGCAGGATATAAGGGAACAAGGGATGACAGTTTTACTATTAGATTTACGACTACAAAATTTACGACTTAAAATTAAACACACAAACGTGCGACAAAGAGACCGAACATCCCGCCCACCAAAATAAGTATGAACTAACTTATTTTATATTTAAAAACTAATTAGAGCTATTAACTAAGAAACCTAACCGACAAACTTATATAAGTGAATATATGTGTACATACCATTAAACTGGCAGTAAACATAGTTTCACTAGAGGGCGTTTAACTAACCCTTGGGATGTCTTGACTGTAGCTACCCGAACGATACCGTCTCTACCAGGGTGAACATCTACGACTCTTCCTAAACGCCACTGTAGAGGGGGGTTATTTTCTTCCTTTAAGAGGACAAGCGAATCAATAGGTAGGGTAGCGGAATTCTTCAACCACTTACCTTTCTGCTGCAACGTGTGCAGGTATTCAGCACTCCATTTCTTCCAAAACCCTTGTTGCATTTGCTGCAACAATTGCCAGCGATTCAAACGAGAGGGGTTTATGGACAACAAATCTGGATCTGGTAACACCGAAGCTGGTTCAACATTAAGAAAATGACCCGGGGTCAAATACGAGAAATCATGGGGTTCGCAACTCAGTGCGCATACTGGACGTGAGTTGAGAATCGCTTCGATTTGAATCAATACCGTCGAGAATTCTTCAAACGACAAAATTTGTTCACCGATAATTTTCTTTAAATGGGATTTTACCGATTTAATCCCGGCCTCCCACAACCCACCAAAATGAGGAGCCGCAGGAGGATTAAACACAAATTCGATTCCCTCAACGCCTGCCGAATGGCGCATCAATTGAGAGATTTCACGAGAGGCCCCAACGAAATTAGTACCATTATCACAATGGATTTGAATACATTTGCCTCTTCGAGCAATAAATCGACGTAAAGCACCCAAGAAAGCGTCTGTCGACAAGTTAGACACTAGTTCCAAATGGATGGCTTTAGTGCTGAAACAAATAAATAAGCAAATGTACGCTTTCAATGATTTTGCGCCACGACATCGATTCATCGTGACAGAGAAAGGTCCACCAAAGTCGACTCCCGTATGTAAAAACGCCTTACCTGGAGTTAACCTAGAAGCTGGTAAATCCCCCATAGGGGGGCATAAAGCCACAGGGTTTACACGAAAACAACGAATGCAGGATTTCAGACATTGCCGAATAGCCCTCTTGGCGCACAAGATCCAATAATTTTGAGTTAGTAAAATTGAGTTGTTCGATTTCCAGGATGTAAATGTCTTTCATGACAATCTAATATAATAAGTTCAGTCAACCGATGCGACCGAGGAAGCAAAATTGGAAATTTTGCATCATGCGACAACTCTGAGTTACGTAGGCGACCGCCCACCCTCAACAAATCATGACTATCTAGAAACGGACTAAGGCTACGAAGTTGTTTACTAACAAGTTTTCCAGTTTTAATATTTACAATGTCTTGAGCAAAAACATTTGTTTGAACTCTTTTAATCAATAAATGTATAGCCTCTTGCTGCTGAGCTAGAGACAAACCGTCAGAATATTTTGAACGCAAATCGGGACATTGAACATTACGAATGAAATGACGAATACAGGTAATAATCCTACAAATTTTCTGCAGGTTTGAAAATTTATCCAACAACATATCTAAGAAATTGTCAGACATAACGACTGTTAACGACAGAGTACGATATTCGACGTCCATCTGAGATGAGTCGATAAGTTTTGGCAGCGATGTTACTGGCCATTCTTCATTACGACGCACTAACCAAGAAGGTCCTGTCCACCATAATGGATGATGAACCAACTCTGAAGCCAAAAGTCCACGTGAGGCACAATCCGCAGGGTTATCCTGGGACTTAACATGAAACCACGAAGATGGAGGAATACGTTCTTGAATATGCGAAATGCGATTGCTAACGAATGTCTTCCACTTATGCGAGAAAGACCGAATCCAAGACAAAACAACAGTAGAATCTGACCACGCGAAAATATTACTAAATGATAAAATATCTGTATAAGTATTTTTGACGAAATCTACTAAATCTGCCAAGAGTACGGCAGCACACAATTCGAGACGGGGCAATGAAACGCGATTAGTAGGAGCAACCTTCGATTTTGCGCATACTAATGATATGGTAATATTATCTTCTAAATCGAACGAACGGAAATAGATGACAGCTGCATACCCGGCTTCAGAAGCATCACAGAATCCATGCAACTCCACCTTTTTAAAATTATGACATACGATGTGACGCGAAATCTCAATATTCGAAACCGCTGGCAATTCACCCAAAAAATGTTTCCATTTTTGTATGACTTCCAATGGAGGCTCTTGGTCCCACCCGAGACCTAAAAGCCAAAGATCTTGAACTAAACGTTTAGCGAACAGTACTACAGGTGCTATCAACCCGAGAGGATCAAAAATTTTGCGATAGCAGACAAAATATTACGCTTAGTGCAAGTGCGCTCTTCAACGTCTAAGTTGTATAAAATGCATCTGTAAGAGCACGCCACGAAAGGCCCAAAATTTTTATTGAACCACTATCTTTATCTTGAAATGTAATTGCGTCCGAACTGGACAGGGACTCCCTCAAGTTCGACATCACTTCCGGGCAATTACTACTCCATTTTCTTAATTGAAAACCACCACTAGAGCAAATACTATTCAATTCACCAATTAATTGATTAGCAGCTTCAATCGAATTACATCCAGTGACTAAGTCATCAACATAGGTATCGCTCGCCAATACCGATGACGCGAAAGGAAAATTAATCGACTCTAACCTTGCCAATTCTTGAACAGTACGCAAGGCCAAAAAAGGCGACGACGAAACTCCATAAGTTACAGTATTTAATTTAAAGTCCATAATAGGATCTGACGGAGAAAATCTCCAGACGATACGTTGATAATCACGATGAGTATCTTTAACCAAAATCTGCCGATACATTTGTTTAATGTCAGCTGTAATTACGATAGGATGTACACGAAAATGCAACAACAAAACTGCAATGTCCTTTTGCAAAGCAGGGCCAATAGCCAAGCTATCATTTAACGACTTTCCAGATTGATCCTGACACGAAGCATCGAAAACCACCCGCAATTTGGTGGTAGTGCTGTCACGCTTATGTACAGCATGATGGGGAATGTAGTACATTTTCTCATGACCCGACGAATTTTCAAGCGATTTCACTTGAACCATGTGCCCGCTTGTCAAATAATCCTCCATAAATTTTTATAATCTGAATACAATTCAGGATTTTTAACAAACGACGTTCTAACGACAAAATCTTTTAATACAAATTGATCTCGTACCCACAAATGAGGGTTCCGAAATTTTAAAGGGCAAGGACACTACAAAACGACCGTCCTTGTTACGACTATAACTTTCCACAAATTGATTTTCACACCTTTCTTCTTCAGGAGAAATGTGTTTTTTGAAGGGAATATTTTCTAATTCCCAAAATCGACGAATGTCACTGTCTAAGGGCTCAACGAAAGCACACAACGACGTAATAGAACTATTCGGGGAAACGACCTTTCCCGTTAAAACCCAACCAAAGGTTGTTTTAATAAGCAACTGGCTCGTTAGCGACACCCCAACGAGACTCATTCAACAAAACCTGAGCAAAGATTTCCGCTCCAAGTAGCATGTCAATTTTACCAGGAACATTAAAATTAGGATCAGCTAAGGCCAAACCTCGAGTATGCGACCATTCCTTGACCCCTATCGACGACGAAGGTAATTGATTACAAATGTTAGGTAAAATATAACAATCAATTCCATATGCTGGAGACCGTGCTCCCGAGGGCTGACTACACACGATAGTGCACCAGACACCAACGACGAATTCAAGCCAAGTCCTTGAACAGTGACATTGGCTCTCCGTTTCCTTAAACCTAATTTCTGACGGCACCTTTCAGCCATAAAACTTTCCATGGATCCGTTATCTAATATTACACGAACAGATTGCAATGTTCCTGTATAATCAAGGACCGACACCATTGCCGTAGCTAACAGCGTGGTTGTGTGTTCTAATGACGTCGAAATCAACGAGCTAGTGGCAGGTTGTTCATGCACAACCGACGACGACAGATTGTCTTCACTAGGTCTACTAGTAGAAGTAAGTCTAGGCGCCGCTCTCCGAGGAGACGCTGACCTTTGACGATGGGTTTGTCGGCGTGGCGACACCGATTTTTCTTGTTTATCGAAGTGAAGCAACGAATTGTGCGACTGATGACATTTTCTACACGACCAATCTAACGTACAATTTTTCATCGAATGTGAAGGATTTAAACATTTAATGCAAAGATTTTTAAGCTTTACCACCTCAAATCTTTCTTGAGGGGTTTTATCGAGAAACTGCTTACATCTATAAATAGGATGCACAGCTTGACAGAGACTACAATTTTTAACATCATTGGTGGTACCAACTAAAGAAGTTTTAGCCGAAGTGCTAACAAACCTTCTTTTTTCTCTTTCTTTAACGGAATCTCGAGATTTTAAGTATGTTCCTGAAGCAATGTCATTGATTTCCAACACTTTACATTGTTTTTCAATGTACGACCTTAAATCTTTAAACGAAGGAATTTCGTCATTATTTCCTAATTCGAAACGCTTTAAAATGTTTGTATCTAATTTTTTCGATAACAGATTAAACAACATGAAATCTAATAAATCTATTTCCATCTGCCTTAACGCGAATATATTTTCATCAAAACAACTAATTAATTGCCGGAGTTCCGCATGCGAGTCTGAGGAACTGACCTTAGGGCATTTTTCGAGAGCATTAAAATATGTTGAAAGTAATAACCTCTTGGACTGAAAACGATTAGTAATGATTTTATAGGCTTCCACGTATGCATAATCATTTAATGGCAAGTGTTTTATCAACGCACGCGACGACTCATCTAATGTATCAACGAGATGGCAAAATTTTTCAACGGGTGACAAACTGACATTATCATGAATCAACCGCTTATAAATTGCATTGTAACTCTCAAAATCTGATATGCGTCCGGAGAAGCGGGGGACTGAAATATGTTTCAAACGAATTGTACAATCTGACGAAAAAGAATTATTCATATTTTCCACCTTTGGCTTATTTTCTACCCGATCTAATTCGCATTGTTCAGCGATAATACGAATATCTAATAGATAATCATCGATTTTCACTCTAAGAGCCGAAAATTCATCCAATTGTTCACTTTCTTCATCAAAGAAAATATCCTTGCAAAAGGATTTGAAAAGCGTTTCAATCTGTTCGACAGTTTTAATCGACGCTCTAATTAAAGCAATCGATACGTTTTCCGGTTGGTTGATTTTGCTGTAAATGTGATCCAACCTTTTAACTACAAATTTAGCTTCAAGAATAGCTTTATCAATTGATATAACCATATTTGATTAATGATTAATGAACGACAATAAAAATTAATATAAAAACAATGCCTAACTCGAATACGCTAAATTACTAATTCATCTACGAAATTAAATTATTAATAGAAAAATGCACCTAACTACAGTGCTTGCCCGACAAAGCTTTTAAGGTTTCAAATAAATACCAATAACCCCTTTGTTATACAAGTTGCATGAACCCGAATGGTTCCTCCAACTTGAACCGACAAATAAGGTAAAGCTTTACAATACAATAACCCCTCATAAACAGTTTACAACGACGACCCTAATTTTTGCCACAAAGGATAAGGAATGTATTGTAAAATCTACCGTTATAACCAGATGTATTTAGCATTAAATGTGTAAGCAAGATGTTCTTTTCTGTGTAACACGTTTAACCATAATAAAAACTACGACAATTTTATAAATTTAAATATAAGGAGCTTAAAGGATAGGAACTAATTATTTAATTAAAGATCCAGCGATGAAGGCCAATTTTGTTCACGCGCGGGGGGTCTTATAAATTTATATATCGACTTACCTCCGCGGTGTTTTGTTTTTCTAAGCTGCAGTTCCTCTTCCTTTAACCAAGTGGACTGTATGCGAATTGAGTCTATGTTACGTTACACTTGCACTGAGGTTTTTAGGGTTTAACAACGAAAGTCTGCTGTGGCACTTGACTAACTTAGGGTACTGAACGAAGAAACACGACCGTTCTGCTTCAATATCCATAAGAAAGTGTTTGTTCACTACTCTGTCCACTTATTCACACATGCCCAACGAATTTTTATGGCAGGATATAAGGGAACAAGGGATGACAGTTTTACTATTAGATTTACGACTACAAAATTTACGACTTAAAATTAAACACACAAACGTGCGACAAAGAGACCGAACATGATGCAAGAGCAGGGATTCCATAAATACTGCGAGGAGCCCCTGATCGTCAGTCAGTCTTCGAACTTTACAACTTTAGCATTGTTGGTGGTTCAAGATACTCACCGTAATTTTGAATTATTAATTATTGATTTATTAACTTCAAGTATTTTTGGTAATTTCAGTTACTTAAGGTTTCATGAATATAAACGTCTAAGGTGTAACAGAAATAAGTTTTTCTGTAATTAAACAATTAAAACTAAATTTGATAGTAAAGTTTTTGGCGACAAAGCTTTTTAAAAAGTAGCTCCCAAAGGCCTAAAACCTACCTGGCGCAGTCAGAAGGGTACTAGCGATTCCAAAATCGAAGAACTGATGACGGCGAATTACAATTTTTAACTGGAACAAGAACACAAAGATTGGTCAAAGTACAAAATCAACCAAATTCAATACAGAGGGAAGGCTAATGGAACTGGCAATCAAATTATTGTGAATACTAATAGTTCATTTTCCTTTCCATTTTTTTTCAATTGCATATTGATATTAGCAGGTAAGATTTGGAACGAGAGAATTTATGTACAATTTATTATTACAATTATTACTGACATAATTTATTCAACAAAAGTCTGAACTTGATCATAACAAACGTTTACACATTTTATGTACAATTTATTACTGCAACAATTATTAATGGAACAATTATTCAGCAAAAGTTTGAAGTTAATGTAATTATAGAGAAGTTTATAATTACATGCAATACAAGTAACAATAAGTGATTCTTTAAATAACTTTAGTGCAAACTTGACTAAAGTAACAGAGAATAGATAATTTATAAAGATGAATTCTAAAAACTTGAGGCTATATTTAGATTCAATTCCAATGTACGATGGTAATTAAGCGTTGAAAGGGATATTCACTACCGCGTGCGAAACATTTCTAAATAGTTTCTACAAACAAGGTGACATTGAACGGAACATGTGGCTTTTAAGATTGATCCTGAGTAAGCTAACGGGCAGAGCTTTGACCTACAGATTGGTAGGATTACAAAAAAATATTAATTGCGTATTTCGGCTACCAGCGCAATATAAAAAGCCTTATTTGGGACGTATTAAACCTAAGAATGGAAAATAATCGATCACTATAACAATTTGGTTTGCCATGTCAAGACGTGAGAAGTTTAATTCTAAACAAACTGAAATTAGAAGAACCAGATTCAAACGTACGTGTAATTAAAACTAAAATGTACGACGAACAGGTTTTAGATACTTACATAGACGCGTTACCGGAGCGGTTATCAGACAAGATAAGATTTAGAAATCTCCAAAATTTAGAAGAAGCAATGAATTTAATTGTATAAGAGGAAAACGTGATGTATTATAAAAAGGATTTACAATCCTAACGCGAACAAAAATTACCTACCAATAAAAACTATACAAGCAGCGAAGCAAATACTGATATAACCCAAATTTGCATCATTTAACACACCAATAAGTCAATCGGGAAATAATAATTCAAACTTTAATAATACAAATTTTAACAATCAATTTCGACAATTTACCAAACCTACATTTAATTTGCCTTTTACCAGACCTGCATTTACACCCAAATTTGATCAGAATGCAAATCGAACATGGCAAACATTTGGCGTAAATTCTAACAAAAACGCACCCATGACAAATAATAACAACAACCCCAATAATTATTACAAACCAACCCCTATGGACACTTTGTCTGGTAACACCAGACAGAACACTAAAATATTATGTTTTAGTAATAGTATATTACATTGTATTAATTGAAGGTTATAATATTAAAGATTAATCAAAGTTCATATCAGACATGAGAACGGAAGCAACTACTCTGTATTCCAGACGTAACCTAATACTGCAGGTGCAGACCCAATGAAGTGCAATAAAGGAATTTTAATTAAAATAATTTAGAATAAGACAATGTATGTTTATCAAGAAGTAGCAGGCGGTGAGATTTGCACTTTCCCACAAGATGATGCAAAAGCAGTAATTCCAGAAATAACGTTGAGGAGCCCCTAATCATCAGTCCGTCTTCGAACTTCACAACTTTAGCATTTTTGCTGGTTCAAGCTACTCACAGTAATTTCTACTTATTAATTATTGATTTATTAACTTCAAGTATTTTTGGCAATTTCAATTAGTTAATGTTTAATGAATATAAACGTCTAAGTTATAACAAAAATTAGTCATTTTTGTAATTAAACAATTAAAAATAAATTTGAGAGAAGAGTTTTTAGCGAAATTTTTTTTTAAAAATAAGCTCCCAAAGACCCAAAACCTATCTCCTGAAGAGACGGGAACACTGCAACAATGTAAGGGTGCGTCGGTTAACTAAAGTGACGCTGAAGTAGATTCCTAAGGAAAGAATTATAAAAAATAGCAAAATTTCATTATTATCATTAGGTCTTCAGTTCAGGAACTGACTAGACATGTACCTACATTGTTTTCCATTTTAAGTTAACCTACACATTTCCCTAAAAATCTCACAGCTTACATCTTTCACTAGCTGCGTGTAATAGTATAACCTAGGTCTATAAAATTGTAGGGAAGTGTTTCCCGGCATACAGTGAATTTTACTTCCTACTATTATATCAACTGTAAAGATTCAAGGTCATTTTGTTACAAACGCTACAGTTTATTATGGAATTTTACATAGTTTCACCAAAGATTCATCTTGCTTAAATTGAATGAATATTGAGTAGCATTGTAATATTTATAGATCTTTACCGAGTGTTGATCAATAGAACTCAGTGCGCCTATAGTCTACGATGCATGCACGCTAGATGGATATTTCATTCGTTTACTGTAGCTTGTTTCTTTAATCTATATAAATTGGTCTAAGCAACATTATCTATACTCAAATGTTGACTTTCTAGAACAGCAATTCCATCAAGTCTCACCAGCGTTTGCGTTCCTGAAGCTGTTCGTTTACAAAAACAAAAAAGAAACTCCAAAATAAAAAAAAGAACTCTTATCCGGCTCGAAGAACCAGTATACCAGACTAAATCGGGAAGTTTAGAGGATATAGGAAAAGGAAAAGTAGAAAGTAGCAATCACCGAGGACCAAGGTAGAATGGCGTCAACACTGTCAAAGTTGTCAAAGAACGGATGCTTCTTCAGAAAAAAAAACAGTAAATGTTTCGACCTCAAAAAAATGATTGGCTTCCTGCAGAAGAACCAACAGTAAAGGAAAGAAGCAAATAAGAAAACCAACAGTAATAGCCATAATGACAAAAGTGTTAAGCCTCAAAGTATGCTCGGGAACAACAGGAATGCTGGATAGACAAAAAAATTAATTACTTCAAACTGTGGTACCTAAAGAATCGCAACAACCGAAGAAAAGAAAAACGGACTAGAAAGCACCTACCACAGGAAGTGGATCGAAAAATATACCAAGTCAGCACGAAGACCGACAGAAAGTAACACCAGCCACAGGAAAAAGGCGAGGATTGTAAAACGAAATGAACGAGGGAAAAAAAAGAAAACCCAAAAACAATAACACCAACATGACAAATACAAGAACCACAAGAAACACAAGAACACAAAAGAAAATAAAACAGAATCCCAGTGTAGTTATGTATGAGTATGTGCGTGCGTGTGTGGGTATGTGTGTGTGTGTGTGTGTGTGTTGAAGATGTGTGTGTGTTGTGTTGGAGCGCTTTAGTCGCTTCTTACGACAGACAGGTCGTACCATGGGGATATTCTATTCCCGGACCCACACGGGTGAAAGAAAAAGGAAGAAAACCCAGCAAAACAGGACAGTAAAACGAAATCGGAAAGTCCAGAAATCAAGTCCTAAGCAGAGCAAAGTCTTTAAGTTCGGAAGAAGCATAGAATAATGTCTGCCTCTTTTGGGCAGTTTTCTGCTAGACAGGAACAGCTGGGAGTGAAGCAGTTGTAGCACGAGGTTGAGAAAGTGGTGGCGAGGGTAGTTTAGGAAACTCACAACGCTTTGTGGAAGACCGTGGTTTGTTTTTAGAACTGGTTCTCAGAATATCAACAGTAGAAAGAGAAAAAGATTTGGCTGTACGAGAATCAACCTTACGAAAAGAAACACAAGCAGAGCACACTTCAGTTACTTTAGCTAGAGGGACAGAAGTAGATAAAATTTCAAGGACGTTAGATAAAGGACTAGAAGTAATCACAATTAGAAAAAAAACAGCATTGGCTGTCGAAGTATCCACCTTAGGAAAAGGAGCAGAATCCGATAACACTTCAACCATATTACATAAAGGAACAGAATCCGGTTGAAATTCATCAACGTTAAAAGAACAAACAGTATCAAGTAGAACTTCGCCACTGTTAGATAAAGGAGTAGTATAAAGTTTATCAACGTGAAAAAAAGAAGCAGCACCAGACAGAATTTCATCAAACTTACAAAAACTAACCGCATCAGGAAAAACTTCATCCACAATAGCTAAGGAAGCAGAATCAGGTTGACCTTCGTCAACATTAGATAACAGAACATCAGTTAGGAGTTCACCAACCTTAGTTAAAAAAATAGAAGTAAGTAGCATTTTGTCAGCATGAGAAAAATCAGTAAGAGTAGGTAACGTTTCATCAACGTCCCATAAAGGAGTAGAATCAAGTAAGATTTCATCAATGTTAGACAACGGACTAAGATCAGACAGAACTTCAGCCACAATAGAAACTGATTCCTTGACAATAGTAGCTAAAGAAACAGGGTCAGGTAAAACTTTGACGACAGCAGCAACAAGCATTATAGCTACGGGTTCCCTAACTTCAACAGGACCTTCTCTACCTATATTAAAAGTTATCGTCACATCAGCTATGGGATTATTACATGTATTCGTCATTTCATTCGCAATGTTCAATGTCCGGCGAATTTGCGTTCAAGATATTCTGATGGTTTGTTCCTAGCTCATCAGCACGAGGCTATACATTTATTGATCAAAAGAGTTCAAGCAAATGTTTTTGCCCAAGACATTGTAAATATTAAAACTGGAAAACTTGTTAGTAAACAACCACGTAGCCTTAGTCCGTTTCTAGATAGTTGTGATTTGTTGAGGGTGGGCGGTCGTCTGCGTAATTCAAAGTTATCGCATGATTTAAAATTTTCAACTTTGCTTCCTCGGTCGCATCGCTTGACTGAAATTATTATAATAGATTGTCATGAAAGACATTTACATTCTGGAAATCGAACAACTCAATTTTTATTACGTCAAAATTATTGAATCTTGTCCGCAAAGAGAGCTATTTGACAATGTTTAAAATCCTGCATTTGTTGTTTTCGTGTAAAACCTGTGGCTTTATGCCACCCTATGGGGGATTTACCAGCTTCTAGTTTAACTCTAAGTAAGGCGTTTTTACATACGGGAGTCGACTTTGGTGGACCTTTTTCTGTCACGATGAATCGGTGTCGAGGCGCAAAATCATTGAAAGCGTACATTTGCTTAGTTATTTGTTTCAGCACTTATATAAGTTTGTAGGTTTAGGTTTCTTAGTTAATGGCTATAATTATTTAAATATAAAATAAGTGAGTTCATACTTATTTTGGTGGGCGCGATGTTTTGTCTCTTTGTCGCACGTTTTCATGGTTAATTTTAAGTCATTGTAAATTCGTAGTTCTAAATCAAATAGTAAAGCTGGCATCCCTTGTTCCGTTATATGCTGTCATAAACCTCCAGGCGGCTCCGTGGCGTAGTGGTATGTGTGTGACTACTACGCCCTAGGTCCCGGGTTCGAATCCCGACACGGTCCGCTTGAAAAATGTTAGGCGAGCATTTTTCGCAAAAATACACCCTCGTTCGGATGAGAGGTAAAATGGAGGTCCCGTGTGTGAGTGTTGTCACGCACGTTAAAGATCCCTACCTTGCTTGGAACAGCAAGGATTCGGCAAAATTCAAAATTTTCCAGGTAAAAAAAAAAAACTCGCTTCCTGGCCAATGTAGTACCTTCGGGTGGAGCATTGGAAAAAATCACATGTAATGTCATAAACCTCCTTTGTGCCGATGGAAATTAAGTTGGACAAAAGGTGTGGTGATAGACACTTGCTCATTGACATCGAAGACAAACGGTTGTGTTGGTTTGGTAAAGTGAGTGAGGTCAATAATGTCGTCGAATGTGAATTTATTTATAAACCCCTAAAAAACAGTGATAGTGCATACGTAACACGTCTAATAAATCTCAATTCAGTTCACTTCGTTGAAAAGTCGGAACGACACTTAGAACAATAGAATAACGCGGAGATAGGTCGATATATCAAATTATAAGACCCCTAGCGTTAATAAACAGCCCTATTGGCTGTGAAAGCGATGCCAATCCCACAGAAGACTTTTTTGAAATTTCCCGAATATTTTGTTCATAATGCTAGAAGTTCTTCAGAACGATCATGCTTACTCCGACAATCCAACTCCTAAAGCTTTAAATATAATCTCCGAGCTTACTGATGTCACTTTTGATTTATCAATAGAAAATGCTGCTGCTACGTTTACATTATATTTATCTCCTTGTGATACAAGGTCTTTTACATTGCCGGAACATGTTAAACCTTTTGAAAAAAGCAGCTCCAAGGAGAAAGGAACCAGTAAGGGCTGAAAGAAGAGGCAAACTGCTATTCTAACAGATGCGTATATAAAGAATGCATTGAAAGAAGAACAGGATTGTTTGGTCTCTTTGTCGCACGATTTTGTGGTTAATTTTAAGTAATTGTAAATTCGTAGTTGTAAATCAAATAGTAAAGCTGTCATCCCATTTTTTGTTATATCCTGTCATAAACCTGCTTAGTGCCGATGGAAATTAAGTTAGACTAAAGGGGTAGTGATAGACACTTGCTCATGGACATCGAAGACAAACGGTTGTGTTGGTTTGGCAAAGTGAGTTAAGTCAATAGTGTCGCCGAATGTAAATTTATCGATAAACCCCTAAAAAACAGTAACAGTGCAAACGTAACACGTCCAATAAATCGCCTTACAGTCCACTTCGTTGAAGAGCAGGAACGACGTTTAGAACAATAAAATACACCTGAGGTAAGTCGATATATAAAATTATAAGACCCCGGGCGTTATAAAACAAAGATAAAGCAAAACAGAGAATGATACATATTGCCAAGGTTTAGAAGAAAAAGCAACTAAAAATCTACTTTACGGGGCAGAAACAAATAAAGAAAAAAGATACAGCTACGTAACCAAAATATGTGGATTCTTTTAGATCTGAAGAAGTTGATACTGATGTTGATGATTGCGTCTGCATATACTGCTTGAAAAGATTCAAAATCCTATACAGAGTAGATACAATGCACACAGTGTAAAAAATTGGCAAATACCCACTGCGTGTCTCTTGGAAAGTGATTCTGAAAATAACTCTTCCTAATTAATTGGTAAATAATATATTTTTCTTTCATTATCATAAATAGTTTTGATGGATTTTAGATTCTAGCTATATATTAGAATTGTTTGAATGAAATTTGAAAAAGAAAGAGAATTTGACGTGTGGATATGCTTGCAATTATCTTTAGTACATTTTTTAAATTTAAAAACAAGTGTAAGCTTACCCCAGGATCTGTGTAAATGTGTTATTACAGCACCGCCGGTGCGGTACGCGAGCCACTAGGTCAGTTGGTAGCAATGTTAGATAATGTAAAAATTGACGCGCAAATAATAGATAACGTCACACAATTATATAAAATTACTCCATCACATAAAAAAAGAAACGGAAACTCTACTCACATAATTTGCAGGGCTTCTTGCAGAATTACTCCATGATGTCGGCGGAAGCTTCGCTAGTCTTTCGGGCGTGGGTGATTGGTCGGCCCTGGTCGAATCCAAATTTAAATTGTCTTTTTTCTATATGTAGGGAACGACGGGAAACTGGTATATAAGGAACGATAATCAAGAAAAGGCAAAAGGAATCTACATAACACAAAAAGATACAATAAGACACAAAAGACAACAACACTTGTTCACATCTCGGTGGCTACTCCAGAGACGTATGCGGAAATCCACCACTTCCTCCTTGGCCCACCGCGTCGGCGCAAATCTCGCGCAACGCACTATCTGAAGTGACGGAAATACGCACACGTCCTTTCAAATTTATAGCGCGAAATTCTTACAAATGAAAACTTAATTGGGATGTTTAGTGCCGAATTTTTCGGCACGTAACAGTGTCTCTTTCAGGGGGCACATTTACACATATGACACTGTTACGTTACGTAATTCGTGCGTAACACAAAGAAAATCAAAGAAATGACCGGGCTCAATCGGAGAGTAGGGGGTGTTGTAGAAAGCAGACCAACATACAATGTACACGGCTGTAAGGAGTTAGTGATAATACCTGCAAGAAAAAAAAATAGTTAAGCAAACCTGAAATAAAGAAAAGAATAAGCATAGCAGCAATGATAAGTCTAAATTATTCAGTACTTTGTAGAATGTAAGAAAAAAACTGTTTAGATAAACTCTATAATATAATAACGGTAAAAGCATTACAAAATTTTTTATCACAAAGTGAGGTAATATTGGGGAGTAGCAGAAATGTTTTCTCACACACCAATTAAACATAAATCAGATAAAATGTTAACAAAAGATAAATAGATAAGACACCATTGGTATGAATAATTCAGTAGTATTGATTGTTCTTTCTTTCTTTTTTTTTATGTTTTAAAATAGCATGCAAGTCTATTGCAAAAGGTATCAGATCGACAAAGATATGGCAAAGCCACGGATAGATATTTAGAGTAATAACAAGTAGAAAATAGTTCAACTTACAAAAGGTCCTTCAGTAACGTTTCCCTACAATTGAAGTGTGGGATTCACGATGTCCTGCACTAACGAAGCACTTCACCCTTGACTGTGCGGGTGTTGATGGAACTTATCACACGTTACACTAATCACACCTACGTATTTCACTGGTGTTCGCAGCAGACATTATCATGCTGATGGAACTATGTAGCATTGATAAATTTCTTGTCACTTCTATTTCCTGAGACACTAATTTCGAAATATTTTGTAACACAAATCGAAAAAACAATGGTAATAAAAATTTAGAATCACGGGCTTTCAAGGCGCGACGTAATGCATTAAACTAACAGTCACGTGAGGTGTTTTATTTGCTACCTATGGTAACAAAGAAAAATCTAATGCTTTTGAATAACAAAATCTGCGCAAACAACGATCTATTTTAGATTCGTTGGGGTTAGAAAAATTCAGAAACTACAGTATCACTGTATTTAAATAATCCAAAGTATGCGCTACTCTGAGAAGAAAAGGCCCGCGAAACTAGATCGCACACACATCAATCCGAAAGAAAGAATCGGTCAGTTTAGTAAGTTCTACGACTATTATTTCACAAGACAAACAACTAAAAACCACAAATTAGTAAAGTACGCGTAAGCAAATAAAAAACCGTCCGTCAAATGTTCCGTAAAACACACGTGCCTCGAGTAAACACGTTCGCCTATCAAGCATACTTCCTTCAAAAGGAATTAGAACTACACTGCTACAGTTAAAATACCACTTTTACTTCACCAGAAAACAACTAAAATCGTGCTGCGCTTGTTCGGGAACAATACGAGAATTCATCCCGCATTAATTCTCACTATTGTCAAAAGCAGGAAGAAGCAGTATTTTCAACGTACTTAGTATATCGGAACCAAGAACAAACGACAACTGCCCGCCTGTTTATATCAATTCCTCGCTATACAACCGCTTATCGTCTCTTATCTAGACTTGTATATCCACATAAGGAACAAAATTTATATTTACGGCAAGACAAGAACGATGCAATCTATAATTAATAATACGATGCACTCGCCTGAGTTAATAAATATCAAATATAAAAATAGTAATTTCTAGGAATGTACTTATGAATTGAGGATAAAAGCGTAAAATGTTAAAACTATAAAAATGCCCGTTACAACACTGTTACCCAATATCAAAGTACGCGTGCAGGACATAGAACAAAGGCCTAGAAAATCGAAATCCCAACTCATTTTTTGTGCTACCCTAAAAGTAGCAAATCTATTGGATGCCCATTCCACTAACCTTTTTTAAACATACCATGCATAGGGAAAGAAAGCATATAAATACGATCGCAAACCCAGCAGAATTCAGTACACTTAGTACTGACCATAGCCTAAGAACTCAAGTACAGTGCTCACCATAGCCTGTAAACCACTTCAGCAAGCAGTTGCTCTCCATAGCCTGCTTAATTTCGATCAGTTACGCTGCCCGCCGCCGTACCTGGTGCACGTCGCTATAGTTCAGAACCGTAAACCACGTATAGCAGTGCTCTCCAAAGCCTGCTTAATTTTGACCAGTTACGCCGGCCGGCGCCGTACCTGGGGCACGCCGCATTAATTCTTTACAACTTCACGTTATCCCACCAGTAGAACACAAAGCCTTCCGAAGAGTCAAAAAGACCGCTGAAGACGTCTGGACGGACCTCTTCAAACTATAAATACTTTCTAATTATCCTTACTCAAGTTCTACTCAGCCTCATAAGTAAATCCCGAGGCCTACCGAAGGATTCCGAAGCCTTTCGAAGACTTCTGAACCTTTTAATATTGTTTATATATTCAATGTATAGTTCTTGTGTACATATCATAATTCTTTATAACTCCACTTTGTCCCACAAGTAGAAAACGAAGCCTTTCGAAGAGTTCCGAAGACTACCGAAGACCTTTGGACCTCTCAGAACTGTGTATATATTTGTTTACGTAGTATTTAAGCTCCTACTTGATTCCACGAGTAACCACGAAGCCTTCCGAAGAGTACCGAAGATTACCGAAGACTTCCAAAGTGCTACAAACTCCATAAACTGTTCATTTTGACTATTTAACTTGTATATCTGTGTGCTTATGAACTTTCTTTTATTTGTTGCTTGTGAATATTAAACATAGCAGTGCTAAGTCTACATACTTTCAGACGCCGCCTACTCGTACGATAACAGCACCATTCAAAACATATTTTAATACATAAAAAAATCATAGGTTGACGTTTTTCAAAGTGGTCAAAATAAAGTTTAATTAACGTGAAATAATTGAGTATGAACATGCATTTAGCTGTAATACAAAATTATAAATTAAAAACTAATGCCCCGGTCTACCCTACTAACCTATTTGAACATTTATCTACTAACGGCAGTTCAATATAATTATTCCTCGACGTCTTGCAGAAGTAGTTCAAAGACTGCTATTTACACAATATATAGCATCTATTGCTTTCATGCAGAAAATATGGATAAATGAAATAGAAATTAGGTTTTATATGAATACACGTGGAAAGTAACTTTCCGCTCAAGTGCTGAAAGTGTGAATATTTAGTCACTTTCTAAAGCACAACACAGCAATTTAGTTAACTTTTCTAAGAGGTCGTAGGAAAAATTTATTTAATCGTTTGCCAATCTTGTGTATAACAATTACACCACCTCAAAATCTTCAAACTCACTCATTTCTTTTAAAAATGGCCTAACATTTGTAGCAAAATTTTGGGTTTTAAAGTCAATTTTTATCTAAATGTATTGGCTAGAAGAGGAAACTTTGCTTTTAGCTCCTGATAAATTATAAAACACTAACTTTCTACATCTAGTAAACGAACGCCAATCATGGCATTCCCGTTTTCCGTAAAAGCATCAATTGACGAAACTTTTGCAATTGAATTATTAATTACACCAGAACCGCAAGCAGCGTTGAAAAGTTGTTTCGTAATTACAAGTGGTGAAAATGAATGAATTGCTTCTTGCTTCTGTTTTCTCCAGGGTAATTTAAACTGGTAGCGTTTGTACAAGGTAACCTCCTTGATTACACGTTTTTATGATGCTAATGAACTACGCTTATTTTAAATTACTACTTGATTGCATAGTTGGGTTAAAGTTACAGAGTAGTGATGAAAATTTATGTGGGACAATCGATAACAGTTAATTCAATTGCTTTTAATTTTCTTCTTCCCGTAATAAAGTTAATGTTGTTAGAAGGGCAATGAGACATGTGTTTATAGATCAAACTATCATCAATAGATGGAGATAAAGAACAATTTCTAAGAGCTATCAATAATGCTAAATTATTTCAGAACAAAGACTTCTTACAAGTTTATTAAAGCAACTTTAGATTGGGTTTCTCGTGCGGTCTTTTAACACATAAAAGAATGTACTTCTTGATGCAGCAAACCAGTCGCCTAGAACTCTCTCAATAAACAACTTTTCAAGATCCAACTATAGGTCCAACTATTTCTTGTATTACATTATTTTTGTTGTTCATGGAAACTTGATCCTATTATATACACAAAGCTTTTATGATCGTCACATTCGTTTTATTACAGAAAGTAAAAGTTTCTGTAGGGGAGATATATGTTCTAATTTAGTGTGGGAAAGGAAAAAACAAGATGTTACGAAGGAAACTATAACTTGTAGGATATTCTGCTAGAAGGTCGGTAGTGTTTAATCGTCTGAGAATGTATAAAGTTATGGTATTTCTGTGGAATTCTAATGTAAATCAAAATCAGAGGCAGGTATCGATATTACCTGATTATTTAAAACCGATCATTGTCGCTGAAATTTTTCGGTTTTTTTAGAGTTTGATTTAATTGTCCTACCTAGTGATTTATAAGAGTTTGGCAGTTTCAAGAAAGTTTCATTAAATAATTACTACCTTATAAACGAGAAATATTTAATAGAGGTAATATTCTGATCATTAGATATACTTACGAACAGGGTGTGCGTTGCCGACGAAACTAATAGCGCATATGTAGGCCTTATATTTTTATGTGAATACCCTAGTATTAAAAAGCGATCACGAAAATAAATATCCAAAAAACACCGACTACAGCAGAAAGTTTTGCCGATTAAATGCCGACTAATAGCAGAAACTTTGCCGACTAAAGCAGAAAACTTGCCCACAACCATAACCGTGTGAGGGCGTGTGACCCCCATATTTACGGCCCAGCTACGAACGTTGTAACTATTGCCGATAATTTTCATGTAATACAATATACAGAGGCTATATTTTGAATATTATCCTAAGATATTGCAATATAATATAGGAGCATTATTTCAGATAGAAACTCAACGTGGTCGATCTCGGATTTCTCAGGCCCAACTTCCTTTAACAGTATTAATCTGGAGATTCTGACTGCCTTTTTTATTTATTTATTTAGCCATTTTCGGAAAGTATAAAGAAAACAAAAGTCTTGAACATTCTGCGAGTCGGAGAGTGGAATGTCAGAAGTATGACGCAAGTAGGTAAGCTAGAGAATTTGAAAATTGAAATGGATTGGTTAGCATTAAACATAGTATGGATTTTGAGAGCGGAGACTCTAGTATAATACATACAGGATCAGAGGAAGGAAATTCGGGCGCGGGGATAGTTATGCGAAAAAAGATAGGACACTGTGTAGAAAACTACTGACAAAAGAATGAAAGAGTACCATGGTTATATTAGAATTTAAACCGATAAATACGGTATACACGCCCACCTCTAGCTATAGTAAGGAAGAGGTATAGAGGCGATCTACAAAGATACCGAAGACATACTAAGATACGTAAAAGGACTCTTACATTTAAAACGTGTTCTTATTTTACCGTAAACTCGGTATACGCGACGCAACGGCAGTTGGTAACGCTAATCTTTAATACAGATTTTAGCGCGCCCATCTGTCAATGACGTCACACAATATGCAAATTATTACGCGTAATTGACGGAATACATAAAATGTTAGAAATGAAGTATAAACAATAAGGTACTTACAAAAATATGTACAGTTTCCTACAGAATAAGTTAAAGATGGCGTCTCACAGGATAGCTTCTTTCAGGGTTCCTAGGAGCCCCCTTCTGAATTATTTAAAGATGGTGGCTGCTCCGGATAGCTGCTAGCGGGGCGTGAACTTCGGTTCGGCAAGGTTGCTTCAAATTATCTTCTTTACCTATGTAGGGAACGAGGAGGAACAGGTATAGGGACGACAAACAAAGATAACAGAGAAAAGGGGATCTACATAAATAAAGATAAAGATACGTTACCGAAAACCCAACCACTCTTCTTAAAGTTAAAAGGCAAAAATCTACGTTTCAGCGTCTCCCGGAAACTTACCCACTTTTCCTTTGCCACTCGCGTCGGCGCGAAGTTCGTCCAACCCACTTCAGACGTGACGGAAATACGCGCACCGAGTCTTTGAAATTTATGGCGCGAAAACTCCCGCATTTTAAAACTAAACTAAAAAGTCTAGTGCAAAATTTGGCACGTAACAGGACATGAAAATTTAATAATTAGTAGATATTTTAATGCAATAGTAGGTGAGGGTAGGAAAGAAGCGGTAGTAGGTTTATTTAGTTTAGGCACAAGAAATGACAGGGGAAATAGGCTGGTAGAATTTTGCGACAAGAACAACTTAACCATCACAAACACATTATTTCAACATCATGCTAGAAGACTATGCACGTGGAAGATGCCAGGGGATATACGAAAATATAAAATAGATTACATTATTGTTAGACGACAGTTTAGAAATCAAGTAAAAGACTGTAGAAGCTACCCGGAAGCAGATACAGACACTGACCACAACATCGTAATTATGAAGACCGGACCTAAATTCAAAAATTTGAAAAAGAAGAACAGAAACGGGCACTTTGATTTTGAAAATCTAATAGATAGGGATATCCATGAAAGATTTGAAAAAAAGTCAAATAAATTGCTAAAAGATATCGGGAAAAAAGAAAAACTTACTAATAGCTAATAGTATTAGTTTAGATAATAGAAAAAGTTTCTTAAAGTCGTACGTATGGAGCGTTCTACTATACGGTAGTGAGACTTGGACAATTAAAGAAGTAGATAAGAAAAAGATAGAAGCTTTTGAAACTTGGTGTTATAGGAGAATGTTAAAGATTAGTTGGACAGATAGAGTAACAAACGAGGAAGTTTATAGAAGGATAGGTGAGGAACCCTGTATGTGGAAACAATTGAAGGTCAGGAGAGATAGAATGATAGGGCACCAGTTAAGACATGATGGACTATTTAGTAAAGTCTTAGATTATAGACTACCAAATAAAAGTAGAGTAGGAAGGCCTAGACAAAGCTATATTAGTCAAATTATTAGAGATCTAGGTTGTGAAGGGTATGCAGACCTTTTTAGACTAGCTCAGAATAGAAAAGAATTTAGAGCTGCGTCAAACCGACCTTAAGTAAGGTCGAAAACAAAATGATGATGATCGGGAAAATTTCTGATACTAAGGAAGTAGAAACAGAATGGAATAACATTAAATCCAGCTTACACATGGCGGCCAGAAATATTCCGCGGTATACACAAAAAGAAAATAAGAAACCATGGATAACAAAAGATATCCTGAATTTAATAGATGAAAGACGAAAAGACAAAAATAGAAGACAAAACCGGAAACAGAGATACAAAGCCATAAAATGGGAAATTATTCGTAAATGCAGGAAAGCTAAAAAAACAATGTATTGATGAAAAGTGGAAAGAGGTACAAACCAAGATGAAAATAGAAAAAACACATTATTTCAACATCATGCTAGAAAACGATGCTTGTGGAATATGCCGGGAGATATAGGAAGATATCAAATAGATTACATTTTCGTTAAACAACGGTTTAGAAATCAAGTAAAAGACTATAGAAGTCACTAAGAAGCCCATATAGACACTGACCACAAGATCGTAATTATGAAAGCCGTTCTTGAATTTAAAAATTGTTGAAAGATATCGGCAAAATTTCTGATACTAAGGAAGTAGAAACGGAATGATCATGAAATCCAGCTTAGACATGGCGGTCAGAGATATTCTGGAGTATACATAAAAAGAAAATAAGAAACCATAAATAACGAAGGATATCTATAGTTTAATAGAAGAAAGACAAAAATACACAAATAAATCAGACAAAACAGGAAAACAGAGATACAAAACCATAAAATGAGAAATTATTCGCAAACGCAGGAAAGCTAAAGAACAATGGATTGATGAAAAGTGCAAAGAGGTACAAACTAAGATGGAAATAAGAACGACAGACGAAGCATACAAACCAGTTAGAATGAACTTTAGAGGCATAAAACCATACAGCAAAAATATAAGGGACGCGGGAGTAAATGTAACTATAGAAAATGTAGACAAAGTGGCTATGTGGAAGGAATATATAGGGAATTTATATGTAGGAGAAGAACTAACAGCAATAGAACTGGAATCAGACATTAGAAATGACGACTTGGGATATCCTTTGAGATGAGTTTGAATTAGCATTAAAGGGTCTGAAAAATGGTTAAGGCACCGGGTACAGATAAAGTGCAAGCAGAAACTTTAAAAGCCGCTGGACAAGCAGTAACAGAGCATTTCTTCCAACTGGTAGGCTATATGTATGAGACAGGCGAAATACCAAAAAAGAGAGACGCAGATAGATGTGAAAATTTTCTACCAATAGGTTTGACAGCACATGTGTCAAAAATATTAACAAAAATTGTACAAAGGCTAATAAAAAAACAAACTGAAGAAATACTAGGAAAAGATCAATTTGTGTTTAGGCGAAACAGGAGAACACGGGAGGCTATTTTTAGCTACGACGGTAATAATGGAGAAAATACGAAAGGGGAAAAGCATGTATATAGGGTTTGTAAATCTGAAAAAAGCATTTGACAATGTAAAATAGAAAAAATTGTTGGATATACTCAAAAGATTGGATTAAGTTTTAGGGATATGTAGGTAGTTCATAGCTTATACAAAGACCAAACAGTGGTAATAGAATTAAAGAAGGAACGTAGAGAAGTAAAAATTAGGAAAGGGGTGAGACAGGGATGTGCCTTATCTCCATTAGTTTTTAACTTGTACATTGAAGAGGCAATGAATACTGTTAAATGCAGGAAGACATTTGGAATTACCAGGCAACGACAAAAAATTGATATGCTTAAATTTTCAGATGATGTAGCGGTATTAGCATATAGCAAAGAAGAGTTAGAAGCTGCTCTTAATGAAATGGAATCAGTTCTAACTGAGAGATAGGGTAAGAATATTAAGAAAAATAAAACTAAAGTTCTAGTACGCAAAGAGTGGGAAAATAAATCAAAAACAAGAATACAAATAGGTAACGAGAACTTGCAAGAGGTTAAGGATTTCTGCTGCCTAGGAAGCGAAATAACACAAGATGGAAAAAGCGCACAAAATATAAAACAAAGATTAGCACAAGATCGTGCTACATTTAACAAGAAAAAACAACTACTGTGTTCAAATACAACAAACATAAAAACAAGGAAAAGATTGCTTCAAACATTTGTGTGAGACGCTGCACTGTACGGCTGTGAAGCCTGGACCGTAGAAGAAGCCGACAAGAAAAAGGTAGAAGCTTTTAAAGTGTGGTGCTATAGACGTATGATGAAGTTATCATGGACAGACAAAGTTAAGAACAAAGCGGTACCAGAAATGGTAGAGGAAGAAAGAAATATGTGAAAAACAGTAAAAATAGAAGAGATAGGATAATAGGTCACATACTAGGACATGAGGGAATAGTGCGGAATATATTAGAAGCACAGATAGGAAAATAAAAGTAGAGGTAAACCTAGGTTAGACTATTGCACACAGATAGTGAAAGAGTAGGATGTGAGAATTTCAGGGAAATGTGTAAGCTAGCTCAGATTAGAAATCAATGGAGGTGCATATCCAACCAGTCCGAAGATGGGAAAACTAACGATGAAAGCAATAAGTGTCCTTAAACATGATGATTAAACAACTACAGGTATTGATGTTGCAATATTCTCAACTAATGTTAATTGTGCGAAAGGATTTAATGAAAAACTATTAATTCGGCAAATGTTTAAGTGTTTGGGGATCCTTGCAGCCAGAGGCTGCTTAACCTTCTTCACATACCCCCTAAATTTGAATTACCAATGCTTCACCCGAAAGTACCACATTGGCCAAGAAGCGAGTTTTTTTAACTGGAAATTTTGAATTTTGCCGAACCTTTGCTGTTGCAAGCAAGGTAGAGATCTTTAACCTGCATGACAACACCCACACACGAGACCTCCATTTTACCTCTTATCCAAACGAGAGCGTATTTTTGTGAAAAATGCTCGCCTAACATTTTTCAAGTGTACCGTGTCGGTATTTGAACCCGGGACCTTGTGCATAGTAGTCACACGCATACCAACTACACCACGGAGCCGCTTGGCAGCCACATACTACTGAATCTCGGTGAAATAGGGCATATAATTAGAAAACAATAGAAGGAAACCGAGTTGTATATAGGCTGTGTGGGAATTTTAGGGAACTGTGTAGACCAACATAAAATACAAATAAGTGGAAGTACGCGTCCAACCAGTTTCGAGACGGAAAACCTAATGACGAATAAATAAGCGCACACAAATCTGATGATTATTATAAACAACCACAGGTGTTGGTTGTGAAATATCTGCAACTAATGCTGATTATGCGAAAGAATATATGGGGAAAACCATAAATCGGCAAATGTTAGAGTGATGGAGGAACTTGGCATCGTACCCCCTTTACAACCTTACATGTGTTTTTCCAATGCTCCACCCGAAGGTACTACAATGGCCAGGAAGCGAGTTTTTTTTACCTGAAAAATTTAGAATTTTGTCGAGCCCTTGCTGTTCCAAGCAAGGTAGGGATCTTTAACTTGCGTGACAACACTCACACACGGGACCTCCATCTTACCTCTCATCTGAACGAGGGCTTATTTTTTTGAAAAATGCACGCCAACATTTTTCAAGTGGACCGTGTCGGAGAAATAGGGTATATAATTGTAAAGCAATAGAAGGGGACCGAACTGCATCTAACAAGAAAGAACAACGCCTATGATCAAAGACAACAGGCATAGAAACAAAAAGAAAATTGTTGAAATCATATGTGTTAAGCACAGCACAGTACGCCTATGAAATACGGGAAGTAGGAAAAGCAGACAGAAAAACGGTAGCAGCCTTTTAGAATCTTGTGCTTCAATTGTATGAGGATGATAGCATGGACAGACAAAGTTAATAACAAATAGGTTATAGAAATAGTAGAGGAATAAAGATATCTGTGGAAAAAAATATATAAGAGAAATAGAGGAGCAGAATACGTTCTAAGGCGTTTTTGAGAATAGTACGAAATATATTACAAGCAGAGATACGATAATGGAGGTAGATATAGACTTAGATCAGATAGTGATAGATGCAGATGCAAATTTCAGAGATATGAGTAGGTTAGTTTAGAATAGGAAACAATGAGGGTACGTGTTTTACCAGTTCCAGGACTCAGACCTAAGGATGATGGTGATGGATCCATTTAACAATATATAGCACACTTATATTTTTTAATTATTCAAGAAAGCCAACTCTTTTTGCAACAGCTTTGCATTTAATTTATGGACCTCTTGTTCTCGTTATACTCTTTTCTCCAGATTCATTCCTTATGCATTCTATTTATGTGCGAAGAAGTTCTTGTTGCAGTTTCAGAGTTTTAATTTTTTTATCTGATACTCTAACATATTTTACGCGAGCATCATCAGCGTTTTGTTTTCGACCTTACATAAGGTCGGTTTGACGCAGCTCTAAATTCTGAGCTAGTCTAAAAAGGTCTACATACACTTTACAACCTAAATCTCTAATATTTTGACTAATATAGCTTTGTCTAGGTCTTCCTCTTCCTACTCTATTTTTATTTGGTGGCCATTAATCTAATACCTTACTAAATAGTCCCTCATGTCTTAACTGGTGCCTTATCATTCTATCTCTCCTGACCTTTAATTGTTTCCACATACAGGGTTCCTCACCTATCCTTCTATAAACTTCCTCATTAGTTACTCTATCTGTCCAACTAATCTTTAACATTTTCCTATAACACCAAGTGTCAAAAGCTTGTATCTTTTTCTTATCTAGCTCTTTAATTGTCCAAGTCTCACTACCGTATAATAGAGCGCTCCATACATACGATTTTAAGAAGCTTTTTGTATTATCTAAACTAATACTATTAGCTATGTTACGTGCCGAAAAATAGGCACTAGACATTCTTAATTAAGTTTTAATATGTGAGAATTTCGCGCCATAAATTTAAAAGGACGTGTGCGTATTTCCGACACTTCAGATAGTGCGTTGCGCGAGATTCGCGCCGACGCGTGTTAACGAAGGAGGATAGTGGGGGATTTCCGGATACGCGGAAGAACTAACCTCCGAGATGTGAAGAAGGGTATAGTTGGTCTGGCATCTTATCGTATCTTTTTGTTATGTAGGTCCCTTTTTTACTTATCGTTGATTATCGTTCTTTATAAACCAGTTTCCCGTCGTTTCCTCTACATAGGAAGAAGACAAATCAAATTTGATTTCAACCTGGCTCAAGAATTTCCACGCCCGAGAGATTAGCGAAGCAACCGACGCCCGAGAGATTAGCGAAGCCACGGCGACAATCATGGAGTAATCCTGAAGGAAGCCGCCGCCATCATGGAGTAATCCTGAAGAAAGCTCTACATGTTCACGTGAGTGCCCCCTTTTGGGGTTTTCTTTAAAATTTATTTCCTTTAAAATTTGTGTAATTATGTGGCATTAATTTGCATATTGTGTGACGTCATCGATAATTTGTGCGTCATTTTTCACATTATGTAACATCGCTACCAACTGTCATTAGTGGCTCGCGTACCTCGTTTACGGGGTATAATAGCTACTAGTAAGTCTTTCTTTTTTAAAAACATTTTTCTAGCTTAAGCTATTCTAGCAACGTCCGTCTTTTGAAATTATACTACCTAAATAGCAAAGTTTATCTACCTCCTCTAACTCGGTATTACCTATTTTTAATTTTGGTTTAGAACTAGGCTGTAACTCACTTGTCATCATATCTGTCTTTCCTGAGTTAATTCTCATACTATAGTTACTCTGCAGTATCTCATCTAATATATTTAAAACTTTCCTAACTCTTTTCTAGACTCTGCTCTAATGGCTATATCATTTTTAAAACGTAACATGTCTATTTTCTGTCTTTGTACACTAATACCTATCTCTTTTCTCTCTCCAGCTAAGTTTAAAGCTTCCTCAATATAAACATTAAAAATCAAGGGAGATAGTATACAGCCCTGTCTAATACCATTTCTAATCTTAGCTTCTTTTGCTATTTCATCCAATCTAATTACTACGCTTTGGTTTTTATATAGACCGCAAATAATTTTTCGAATGTACCTAACACACAAAATAAAATTAAATAAAAACCCTTAACCACAAAAAATATTTAAATTACTAGATACGTATTTCGACCACTATGTGGTCATCATCAGTAGGAAAAAAAAAAAATTAGCTGTATAATTTACTATATTGTTGCTTTAAACACTATCGAGGATATTCTCCTCACCCGCAGGCTGGTGTTCTCAACAACAAACAAGTGAATTGTGACATTATAACTTAAATCTACCTAATTTATACTAATTCTAAATCTGAAGCGGAACCAGTTTAATCTTGCTTTCTCATTGGTTGTTGACCAATAGGGAAAGCAAAACAGATGACTCTATTGGCCCTTTATCGGTGTTTAAGAGGGGTCCTTTATGTTTAACAATTTTAATTGATTCATAGGCATTTAAGGAGGAAAACGTTGGTACCGCTTTTAACAATTTAACATTTTCTAGTTTAACGGGGTGGCTGGTTTCAAATATATGTTTGGCGACCTGAGACCTTTCATATTTACCATATTTGAAGTGAGCAATGTGTTCTTTAAATCTTGTTGTTATATTCCTCTTGGTCTGACCAATATATTTTTGAAAACATCCTGGCCCTGCACAACTAATTTCATAAATCCCCGACTTTTGCAATTTTTCCACCTTGTCTTTTGGATTACCTAGCAAATCTTTAATTTTATTAGTATTAGTGAAAGCAATTTTGAAATAACACTGTTTGAATATTTTATCAAGACCCTTTGTGGTTTTGTGAAACGGAAGTTTAACATATTTAACATTATCGTTAGAGGTGGTTGATTGCAAAGTCGTTGATTTACGGATGTTGATCCTATTTTACACTTTCTAAAAATATTATCTATAATATCAGAAGAGAAACCATTGTAATTCGCTATTTGTTTAATAAAAGCAAATTCCTTATTAAATCTGTTTTTATTTAAAGGAAATTCAATAATCTATTTATTAAAAGTTAAATGAAGCCAACTTATGTTGTATGCTATGATTAGAGGAAGACAAAATAAAGCGATTTACATTGGTTTCTTTTCTATAAATGTCAAATTCTAATTTATTACCATTTCTAATTACTAATGTATCTAAAAGGGTAATTGTCCATTATTCTCTAGTTCATACGTAAATTTTATGCTTTGAAATTTTGAATTCATTTCTTTAAGAAAATCATCAACATTTGATTTAGAAGTGTCAAAACTGCAAAAATATCATCCACGTACCTTAACCATATTCTTGGGACGTATTTGGAGTTTTCTTTTAACTCGGTTTCAAAACGAGACATAAATAAATTTGCTATGAAAGGTGATAAGTTATTTCCCATTGCTGTGCCTTCATGTTGTTCGTTCAACTTGTTGTTGAATTGAAAACAGTTCTGGGACATGCAATGCGAAACAAGCTTGATATAGTCCTCAACTTTATCATCATCAATATCACTATCTATAAGAACATCCTTTAAATATGTTAAAGTACGTGGTATTGGAACACTAGGGAATAATGAACTGACATCAAATGAAATTAAGATTTCGTTCTCTTCTAATGTGATATTTTTAATTTTATTAATGAACTCTAAAGAGTTTTGTACAGACAAACTATTAAACTTTAAATTCTTAAATTCATTTGACAGCCATCGTGATAAATAGTAAGTCGGTGAGTTGATACCTGAAACTATTGGTCTCATCGATTTATTATTTTGTGAATCTTTGGTAAACAGTAAAGCTTTGGCATTTCAGGATTCGAAATTTTAATTTTAATTTTAGTGTGGGCGAAATTAGGTTTGGACATTCTTTCAAAACAGACTCTGTTGATTTAATCATTTTATTTAAAGGAATTTCATTTTTACGTTTTTTGACTATTGGTCTGTAAGGACCCTCAGACAGCAAAGTCTCTACTCTATCAACATAGTCTTGTTTATCCAGAATAACCAACCTATTCCCCTTATCAGCCTTTAAATAATAACAATTCTTTTGTCGTAAATCTTTAATAATCAGATAATCTTTCCTTGTTTGTTCTGAGGCATTCCTTGCGCAAGTGCGTATTCAAAATTTCAAAGCATAAAATTTACGTATGAACTAGAGAATAATGGACAATTACCCTTTTTAGATACATTAGTAATTAGAAATGGTAATAAATTAGAATTTGACATTTATAGAAAAGAAACCAATGTAAATCTAAATCGCTTTATTTTGTCTTCCTCTAATCATAGCATACAACATAAGTTGGCTTCATTTAACTTTTTAATAAATAGATTATTGAATTTCCTTTAAATAAAACAGATTTAATAAGGAATTTGCTTTTATTAAACAAATAGCGAATTACAATGGTTTCTCTTCTGATATTATAGATAATATTTTAGAAAGTGTAAAAATAGGATCAACATCCGTAAATCAACGACTTTGCAATCAACCACCTCTAACGATAATGTTAAATATGTTAAACTTCCGTTTCACAAAACCACAAAGGGTCTTGATAAAATATTCAAACAGTGTAATTTCAAAATTGCTTTCACTAATACTAATAAAATTAAAGGTTTGCTAGGTAATCCAAAAGACAAGGTGGAAAATTGCAAAAGTCGGGGATTTATGAAATTAGTTGTGCAGGGCCAGGATGTTTTCAAAAATATATTGGTCAGACCAAGAGGAATATAACAACAAGATTTAAAGAACACATTGCTCACTTCAAATATGGTAAATATGAAAGGTCTCAGGTCGCCAAACATATATTTGAAACCAGCCACCCGTTAAACTAGAAAATGTTAAATTGTTAAAAGCGGTACCAACGTTTTCCCCCTTAAATGCCTATGAATCAATTAAAATTGTTAAACATAAAGGACCCCTCTTAAACACCGATAAAGGGCCAATAGAGTCATCTGTTTTGCTTTCCCTATTGGTCAACAACCAATGAGAAAGCAAGATTAAACTGGTTCCGCTTCAGATTTAGAATTAGTATAAATTAGGTAGATTTAAGTTATAATGTCACAATTCACTTGTTTGTTGTTGAGAACACCAGCCTGCGGGTGAGGAGAATATCCTCGATAGTGTTTAAAGCAACAATATCGTAAATTATACAGCTAATTTTTTTTTTTTTTTTCCTACTTGATGATGACCACATAGTGGTCGAAATACGTATCTAGTAATTTAAATATTTTTGTGGTTAAGGGTTTTATTTAATTTTATTTAAATCGTGCCACAGTGTTCCTATAGATTATTAACTATGACTTCCCGGTCTTCGGAACTTAATAGGTATCGGAGCTTAGCTCTTAAAATTAGTTTTGTAAAAGCAGATATTCGATTTCTAAAAGTTGTAAAGCCCACAAAGTTTTTCCAAATTTCATTAACGTAAAATCAGCAGTAATTGTAAACGTAGTAACGCAATAATCAATTTTGCAAAAGATAAATGGCTTAATTTGGAAATCAAATATCTGTACAGTAAACTTAGTAGATTGGAACTGGAAACGTATAAATCGCACCTAGCACTAACGTGCAATTTATCCGAGTCCGGTTTTCAGGAATGGAATAATTTCCAGAGATTTGTTTTGAAGTCAACAATCATAAATTGTTAGACAAAATTAATAGGCAAAACACTAAGTTAAAGTTTCTTTTAAAGAAACACAATGTCAATGTACCTCCTAAAAAACTGGAAATTACTTCACCTCAATTAGAGTCAATAGTTGTTAACGAATCGTCAAAAATCTTTAATAATGAAGAGTTGACTTTCCTTGATCGAGGCCTAAAATTTGGAGTAGATCATTTGAAAACTCCTTTGGAAGACATTATTGCTGGCATTGAAAATCCATTTCAAAATTAGATGATAATTCAAAAACTTTATTAGAAACGCGTGCAAAATTCAACTTTCGAACAACTTACGCACTTGCGCAAGGAATGCCTCAGAACAAACAAGGAAAGATTATCTGATTATTAAAGATTTACGACAAAAGAATTGTTATTATTTAAAGGCTGATAAGGGAATAGGTTGGTTATTCTGGATAAACAAGACTATGTTGATAGAGTAGAGACTTTGCTGTCTGAGGGTCCTTACAGACCAATAGTCAAAAACGTAAAATGAAATTCCTTTAAATAAAATGATTAAATCAACAGAGTCTGTTTTGAAAGAATGTCCAAACCTAATTTCGGCCACACTAAAATTAAAATTAAAATTTCGAATCCTGAAATGCCAAAGCTTTACTGTTTACCAAAGATTCACAAAATAATAAATCGATGAGACCAATAGTTTCAGGTATCAACTCACCGACTTACTATTTATCACGATGGCTGTCAAATGAATTTAAGAATTTAAAGTTTAATAGTTTGTCTGTACAAAACTCTTTAGAGTTCATTAATAAAATTAAAAATATCACATTAGAAGAGAACGAAATCTTAATTTCATTTGATGTCAGTTCATTATTCCTAGTGTTCCAATACCACGTACTTTAACATATTTAAAGGATGTTCTTATAGATAGTGATATTGATGATGATAAAGTTGAGGACTATATCAAGCTTGTTTCGCATTGCATGTCCCAGAACTGTTTTCAATTCAACAACAAGTTGAACGAACAACATGAAGGCACAGCAATGGGAAATAGCTTATCACCTTTCATAGCAAATTTATTTATGTCTCGTTTTGAAACCGAGTTAAAAGAAAACTCCAAATACTTCCCAAGAATATGGTTAAGGTACGTGGATGATATTTTGCAGTTTTGACACTTCTAAATCAAATGTTGATGATTTTCTTAAAGAAATGAATTCAAAATTTCAAAGCATAAAATTTACGTATGAACTAGAGAATAATGGACAATTACCCTTTTAGATACATTAGTAATTAGAAATGGTAATAAATTAGAATTTTACATTTATAGAAAATAAACCAATGTTAATCGCTTTATTTTGTCTTCCTCTAATCATAGCATAGAACATAAGTTGGCTTCATTTAACTTTTAATAAATAGATTATTGAATTTCCTTTAAATAAAAACAGATTTAATAAGGAATTTGCTTTTATTAAACAAATAGCGAATTACAATGGTTTCTCTTCTGATATTATAGATAATATTTTTAGAAAGTGTAAAAATAGGATCAACATCCGTAAATCAACGACTTTGCAATCAACCACCTCTAACGATAATGTTAAATATGTTAAACTTCCGTTTCACAAAACCACAAAGGGTCTTGATAAAATATTCAAACAGTGTAATTTCAAAATTGCTTTCACTAATACTAATAAAATTAAAGATTTGCTAGGTAATCCAAAAGACAAGGTGGAAAAATTGCAAAAGTCGGGGATTTATGAAATTAGTTGTGCAGGGCCAGGATGTTTTCAAAAATATATTGGTCAGACCAAGAGGAATATAACAACAAGATTTAAAGAACACATTGCTCACTTCAAATATGGTAAATATGAAAGGTCTCAGGTCGCCAAACATATATTTGAAACCAGCCACCCCGTTAAACTAGAAAATGTTAAATTGTTAAAAGCGGTACCAACGTTTTCCTCCTTAAATGCCTATGAATCAATTAAAATTGTTAAACATAAAGGATCCCTCTTAAACACCGATAAAGGGCCAATAGAGTCATCTGTTTTGCTTTCCCTATTGGTCAACAACCAATGAGAAAGCAAGATTAAATTGGTTCCGCTTCAGATTTAGAATTAGTATAAATTAGGTAGATTTAAGTTATAATGTCACAATTCACTTGTTTGTTGTTGAGAACACCAGCCTGCGGGTGAGGAGAATATCCTCGATAGTGTTTAAAGCAACAATATAGTAAATTATACAGCTAATTTTTTTTTTTTTTTTTCTACTGATGATGACCACATAGTGGTCGAAATACGTATCTAGTAATTTAAATATTTTTTGTGGTTAAGGGTTTTTATTTAATTTTATTTAAATCGTGCCACAGTGTTCCTATAGATTATTATTAACACACAAAACGCTTTCTTCTTCATAGTCGCTATTTTGCATACTGGGGTCATTTCGCCACCTAAACGTTGGCAAGGGCGCGTTTTAAACTTCAATAGTCTCTCTTTTAAGTGATAAGTCATTTATATCTGTAACACTTTCTGAAATATATATTTTTAAAGCACGAAATTCATTTGTAGTAACTCTGTGTATGAAAATATTTTCACAATCTTTCCAAAAAATAATCAACATCACTTACAAGTAGCGTTTATAGTAATGAGAAGTGATGGATATTAAATTAAACCGAAACGCTTACAGTAGTAACCTAAAATTTAAACATCCCCGTATTTTACGTTGCTTTAGCAAGGTACTAATAATACTTCGAGTGACTTCTTTCTGCACGCCCAACATATGGGAATGTAATAAATAACCCCTGTACCGCACATGAGAGGTTATTACCATGCATCCTACCACATTTTCTGAGAAGCGTTATTAACAAAATTTTGCAGCGGATATAAAAATGTCTCTTTGAAGTTGGCGACACTTTTTATTTACTGCAAGTGCAATGTGCAGTGTAACGTATCTGGCAACAAACCATACAAAACATCAAACTCTTTTTAAACGTTATTATGTTCGGTTTACTCGCTATAAAAATAAATCCCGGTTTGCAGGGGCACCGCTTTATTTATTATGCACATAGGTAACATTCCCTGAAAATACCAGATAGTTAAACGGAATTAAAAGTGGATGCACGGAGGTTAATTTTTCCCAAATGTCCTCTTGAATGCATAAGAAGAGAACACGATTACCTAAATGTCATTATGATATTTAATAGAAATAGAGTTAAATGCATTTTAAGTCTATTAAAATTTCGCTGCTGTGCTCTTATTAAATACGTCGTTTTCAAAGTTTCACACGACAATGAGGCTTTTATTCAGACGCCCGAGGGAGAAAAGCTTTAGAAACGTAAATGTGGATGAATTTCTATAAACTAAAAGTACATTAGCTAAAAGCTTGATGTAGTCGAACGTAATTATTGTAGAAGTTCTCGCATGAAAATTGCTTTCCCTACAATTGCCAGCGTTAAGTTTTCTATTTTCTTTGGAAGTTTTAAATTTTTAATTGGGCGATTACTACTAATTGCAATTCCCTAATCTACGATTTAAGTTACAAGGTTTACTTCGTTTACTCAGTGCCAATATCGTTCTTCTGTTCCAACTTCTTTTATTTAACGTGGGATTATTCGCGTTGCTGAATTGTACGCGGTCACTCGCGTGTTAGATTTTATTTAACCCTTTGAAGGCAGTTGGTCATCTGAGAAGACCACCTATTAAAAAATTGTTTTCTATATTCCTGCTGGTTCTTTCAACTAACCACCACGCTAAATCTGTTGCCTATTCTCTTATTTGTAATGCATTCTATGCATTTCGTGGAATATTTTTATCGTGAGTTATAATTTTTATGAATGTAAACATATTTGGTCTTGCATGGTTGGAATCACCGCCGTATAAGAGTTCAAAGGTGTTATGAGTATATTGGGCGCAATTGACGTTAATCAACCCTATTTGTATTACACAGTCAAAATAAATATTAATTCAATTTGTTTTGCAAATTGTAATTTTATATGTGGTCATCTAACAATACTACCGGCCCGTAATGTGGTAAAATAGTGTTTTATTTCTTAGAAATCGAAAAGCGACGGTACAGTGTTATAGATCTGGAGAAGATGGATCGGGATGAATTTTATCGTTTTATAGACGATATACCGCCTGATAACGAATCAATAATCTCTGATGCTGAGAGCGAATTGTAGGAAAATTTTACAGCAAATCGAATTTCAAGAATCGGTGAACTTTTTGATATAGAAAATATAAAAATTATTTTAGAAAACGAGACAATGATATATCAGAATGGGACGAGGAGAACAATATTCCACTATCACTATTGAAAAACAAGACACAAGATGTCTGGATTCGCTGGACAAATGACGTTATGTGATAGCAAAATGTATTCAGTGAGGATACTGGTCCAAACTTACCCGATAATGCATAAAACTGTATAGACAGCATATTCTATCAATTGCTTCCTAACGAACTTATAAAATATATTGTTCACGCGCGAGGGGTCTTATAATTTTATATATCGACTTACCTCAGCCGTATTCTATAGTCCTATAAGTGTCGTTTCTACTCTTCAACGAAGTAGATGTATGGCTACTTATTGGATGTGTTACATACGCACTATCACTATGTTTTTTAGGGTTTATCCATAAAATCACATTCAGAGACACTAATGACTTAACTCACTTTACCGAACCAACAACCTTTTTTTCGATGTCTATGAGCAAGTGTCGATCACTACCCCTTTGTCCAACTTAATTTTCACAGGAACAAAGGAAGTTTTATTATAGGATATAACGGGACTATGGATGACACCCATGCTATTTTATTTACAACTAGGAATTTACAACGACCTAGAACTAAACACAAAAACGTGCGACAAAGAGGTTAAACATCCCGCCCACCAAAATAAGTATGAACTAACTTATTTTATATTTAAAAATAATTATAGTTATTAATTAAGAAACCTAAATCGACAAACTTGTATAGGTGAATATATATATATATATATATATATATATATATATATATATATATATATATATATATATATATTACTCATATTTAGACCAGGGTAGAAAATTAAATAATCACATCAAATAATTTTAATCACCGTGTATAATGAATATTATTAAATAATACGCGTTATTAAAACCGTGAAGCATAAAAATTTATTAGTTTCAGTAAAAATAAGAGATTTAAATCATGGACAAGACGCTTTATATCAAAAGAAACAGTATTAACAAGATCTACGTAAGAAACAAATGGAAATTACGTGCAAAATGTATATTAATTAACCCTATTTTAAGTAACCGGTATTAAAACGTACAGATAATAATTAATATTTAGTTGGAGTTAATTGAACCATTATTAATAATAAGCATAAAACTTGTAAAAAACCCAATAAAATGCAAATCGTAGAAGGGTATTTAAAATGTTACGTTTGAAAACACCTGCGTATTTTAAAAGGCAATTTCAGTTTAATTTGTTAGATAAACATGTCGATTCCAAGGATATTGGAAACGGTCAGATGCTTTAGCACGAAATACAAAACAGGGTTTATTTAAAAAGCTCTGAGAATTAATATTATTTTGAACACCTGCGTAGTTTAAATATCACATACGGCGTAAATTTTGTAGATAATTAATAGTTTCAAAGAATCTTGGAGAAACCGGGGCTTAATATTCACGAGAATGTGCGATACGGGGTTATTAAACCCAGATAACAGTCCACATGGACTAAAATATAATCGATAATAAAGAATATCAATTTGCACCAATACGAACAGGTTAGAAAAGGAAAGAGAAAATGCGTCAAGCCGAGACACATACAGTAAAAGGCGGGATTTAAGCAACGTCACGAGGGTCACAATTGGTTGAAAATAGGATGCAAATATCAGAGGTAGAAACAACAATTTCTGTACAAAATTAATTAGTTTTTCTCGGACATGCTTGCGTGCCGTGTGTTGAAATTTCTGAGATTTAAATGGGACGAGTGAAAATTCGTAAAAATCGACGCGCGAGCGACAGACTGGGAACATAGAATGAGGAATTCTTTAGAATTACCCGTTTTGAGGACAAAAGCGACGTGCCGGGTTTTTGCTATATATACCGAGATGAATATAAACAAGCCCTCTTAGACTCTGAGACTTTTGACTATTCGATGCGTTAAAAGCTCTTACATCCGCGACTTGATTGAAGATGTTAAACAGTGCATTTTAGTTTGATAAAATAATTTAAAATTTTGCTCGTATATTTTAGTGATTCAAAATAGTTGGTTATTTACGTGCTAACATGAATGTACTTCAGTGCACTTAGATACAAGGTAATAAAATTTAGTTTCACTGTACCAATTAGCAAAATTTACAACGACAAATGTATACACAAAAGTAGGCAGTTTTGGCGTATATTGGTGAAAGAGGTATGAAGTTATTTGCTATTTTTCGGGGTGTTAATAATTAAATGGTTCAAATACGTGTCTGGATCCACGAAACAAGGGTCAGATATACACAGATGAATTCCGGAAAAGCCCAGAAACAACTTTAAATAAATGGGGATGAAGAAAATTTTAAAAGCGTTGAGAATTAGAAGCCGTAAATATAATCCTGTTGGAATGGTGTGATTAACTAAAGGGACGATGTACTTTGAAGCTACGAGGACAGTAACCTTCAGGTAAATTATACTATTTTGTTTGACATTTTTGTGTGTTGAATAACGTTATAATTGATTTACTTTAAATGGACATTAGTGAAATTGTACTAACCATAAAATTTTAATTTTAAGATGAAATTTGCTTGTTGAAGTAGAAAGGGGTATTTAGTTTTGATGTTCGGTAATATGATAAAAATTTGGGTATGTCTTTGAGCTCAATTAGACGAACCTGGTTAATTAACGTAAAGGGGTGGTAGATGCTCCTTTATACTCAGACTCCGGTCTGCTTATATTGTTATATTAATTAGTAGGCATCCAACAAGGACTTTAATTTTGGATGCACATTAAAAGGATAATAAAATTAATCTTGAAATTCTTTTGAAAACTGAAATTTATGCTGAGTTTTAAATTTGAAATTTTAATGTATTCTGAATATTGATGTAAATAGAGTTAACGTTGATGTTTTTGGTAGGAATGTGTTGTTTTTTTTTATGAATGAGGAGGTTTATAACATTAGGTGAGCAGCCGAGGCGAAAAGAGGACCACAGCCGTTTATGACGCCCAATCTGTGGGACTAGAATTTTTTTGTTGAAAGGACCCAGTTCCCGCATTCAAAGGAGGATATCACAGCATATATATATATATATATATATATATATTGCCGTGGAACCCCATAAAGAACTCGCCAGAGTAAAAAAAACATTTGAGCCCCAACGTTGGGCCGTTATAAATTGCCGTGTAACTTACTGAGCTCTGGTACTTGCCAGTTACAAAAAAAATCAATTTTCACAAATATAAAATTTCACAAAAATTTTCTTACCCGTATTGTGTTTCATCGAATTATTTTCTTCAGCAGCTAGCTCAGCTGTGCTTCTTCTTGTATACCTAAATTTACTCTCATTCTCTTTACCGTTCACACAACATACAATAAAATCACAAAATAATACAACAATCATACAATATTTATTAACCACTATTTACAAATAATAATTCAAAGTTATTTACAATTCGGTGCTCAAGTTACACCTCAATACATGCTATCTTTGTAAAGTCCAAGTTTTTTTAAAACGAAAATTTTTAACACATTTAATGCAACTGGAGTAAATGGGCCCCAAATAATACCATATCTTTATTTCTACTACACACTGGAGCATGGTGAGCTCATGATAACCCAGTTTATTAATGTATGCTTCCCACTGTGCATACTATTACTACAAACTTAAAAAAACCCACCTGAACTTGGTTTCTTACTACACACTGGAGTAAGGTGAGCTCATGATAACCCAGTTTATCAATGTATGCTTTCCACTTTGCATACTATTACTACAAACCTCAAAAAAAAATCCATGTACTCTAAACAATTAAATTTAAATTCATCAAGCAATTCAATATGCTTTACGTACACCTTTTGTTTTATATTCAAAATACCATATTAATAAAATAACGAAAAATACCATCAAAGTTCACTCTCACACATCACAAAATTTCAACAATTTATAAAAAACATCAAATTCTAATGCGTTAACTGGAAAAACTTGAAGATTTTATCTCCGTTGACGATGTATTATGTTTCTGAGCCCCTCGACCTAGTAGTTCTGCGTGCAGCTCTAAAAGATGACCACCATCTAAGCTGCGCTTCATGCTACCCATCCAATATCAATTTCAATATCCAAATCCATGTATATTACACTTGTTATTATCGCATTATTAATTTACGAGCTTGTTAAAGTATTCATTGGACCTTAGTTATATTAAAATAAACTCGACACAATTCGCGTTTCTAACTATAAGGCCACAACAATCTAATACTGTACTATTAAATTTACAAATTTTTAATACTTACAAACCTCGTCAGTAGATTTTGTACATCGTAAGCGATGCAAAATAAAAGAGATAAGAAATCCGTCTTAAATTTCCCCGAGTATTTATATCATAAACCAGGCCCCCTTGGCCACACTTTACGTGAAATACCTAATTGCAAAATATTTCCGCAAGTTTTGGTGTAACCGTTCTAAACTTCTAGAAATATCCCCGCGTCAACCACGCTATTCACGACAAAATTATCACATGTTCCTCTGTTCTAAAACTACTTATTTCAAGCAATGATACATTTTAGTGACGTCTTATAACCCCGCCTGTCCTATCTCTATTCCTGTCTTATGCATATTTGATGTCGCGTTCTAACCTTGCTTGAGTGGTAGAAAATCGATATTACTCCCCGCGTCTTATGTCTACCCCACGTGGATTGAATACGTGCCTACTAAAATGTATGCTTCTATGCCCGTCTCATTCTGTAACTTATTATTAATTGTGCATCCTTTCTGCTTTTTAAGAAGCTCTTGTTAGGGTTTATAACGAAACCACCGACGGTTACTCAATATTTCCTTGAAGCTCGCTCTGTTATCTACAGAAATAAGGGGAAGGTGACCCTTCCAACGTGCAGCTGTGCCTAATTAATGATCGTTTAATATAACATTTCTAGAAGTTTACGTTTCCCAGTATTTTTATATAACGGACGTTTGTCTGTTTGTTATGAAAGCTTTTCGCCTTGGTATTATTGATTTTTCGTGCTCTTATGCGTTATCTGACGTTATAACCCCCTAAATTAAAATAAATTAAATTAATTACTAATTTCTGTTGGCTTATAAACCTGATTTTCTTTGTGAATCTATTACCTTCTAATCCCTAGTTATAAAATTATGTCAATACTTTTTAATTTAAATTAAATAAATGCAATTAATTTTGCGCGTATATAAATGGTTACTTTCTCTATACAGAGTGTTAGGAAATTGTTTTGTTACGCCCAAATTTAACCCTTTAAATCCACTACAATATATATATATATATATATATATATATATATATATATTACTGTGTAATTTCTAGGTTAGAATCAGTTAGATAAGTCATTGGACAATTTAGGGTAGGCTGGCGTGTGTAAATACCATCTATTAATAAGTTAAATGTGAAAATACCACTAATTAAAAAGTTAAATAGGCGTTTTAGAAATCCAGGGTATCGATTAATTAATTTAGAGTAGGAATTTTAGAGTTAATTGTATTTCAATTTCAGCTTTGCACTTATTTGCAAGGAAATTTCATAATATTTAGGGAGCAGAAACAATTAATGTTAAACATATATCATAGAGATCAATTCATTAGTGTACAGTATGAAAATGCAGCTTTAGTTATAGTTGAATCAGGGGATAATAGGTAAAAAGCCTTTTCATTTTACTTTAGCGTAAGATCAATAATTTTACGGGCATAATTGTAGTAAAGTAAAAACATTTATTTAATATCATTTAGCATATGTAAATAGTATAGAGAAGAATTTAGCATAAGAAAACATTTAAAAACATGAGATTGGTAGAAGGAGATAGTTTCTGAGTATGAAAGAATCTTTGATAATAAAACTCGACGGCTACGACAGGCACGTTCTAGATAACGATTTATTTTCAAGGGTGGAACGCGTTGTCAAGAACCTCATACGAAAATTAATATATTCTACGAATGTAAGCGGACGTTAAAACAGGCAGGGAACGATATGAAAACACGGACAGATTGGTTTTTGTAAAAGAGGGTGATGCAAATGTCAAATGTCGGTATGACTTAGTAACAAACTTGGCAAAGCGCGTTCAAAGCTGAAAACACATCGATAATTCCAGGGGTTATAATGCACATTTTTTGTTGATATGTCTGAAGTCTGTACATATTTGTCTGTTTTTAAATGTAATTTGAAGCAATTTAAATAATTAATATTATTGCACAGAGATTTTTAAAAAGACGTCTACATGTAGCTAGACGCCTTTGCTTGCAACACATGCATTTACACCCATTGCTTACAGCAATAATAGCTTTACCAGCACTTACGCCCCTTTGTTTCCTTCTATGCACATTTTCTTCATTTAGGTACTTGAATGGTTTAATTACTAAAATTTGTATGAAAACAATATATTTCTGTAAAATCTAACACAGTTATAAAAACAAGTACGACTCCATGTCTGAGGTGACTGGATATCTTTTTACAATGAGCTGATTTTGTGTAGCTCCTAAGTATATGCAAATAATATTCAACCTACGCTCAGCCTCTATTGACATTATATAATTGCAATATAAATACAAATATACTTAAAAAACCTAATTTCTTAACCTCAATCTGGCCAGGTATTACTTAAAAGAAAACTTAAAGTAAAACATTAAATTTAATCCATCAGTAATATCTCCATTCAGTTTTTCCCCTTTCTCACATTAAATTACACGACATTCTTAATCCCAGTTTCTGGAAATACTTTTAACAACAAACACAGAAAACAGTTTTATACCTACTGCTCCTTGTATTATTTTATTTTCCATTCAAAATACTAATGCTTTATGTTTTAATTAACACTACATCCCACGAATATAATTTGTATTTTAAATTCCATATATACATATTTCTTAACACTTTAGTATGTTGTAGCTTGCTTGCACGAGTACATTATGCTTAAATTTAGCCAACACTAACTTCGTCGTTACTTCATCGTCCAACGAAATAGTTACTTTCAAGTTTGATTAATTTTCTACTACATGAATACGAATCCGCTTACATATAAAACGTACTATTAGAAAGAATAAACATAAAAGTTTACACTTCAACTTTTAAAGGGTCAAGGATATTCAGAAACCATAAGCTTTCCAATTTTTCGTCCTTCAAACAACAGCCTCAACCCAACACGAATTCCAAACTAGTTGTGGAGTAAATTCACAAGTTTGTTAATTTATTTATCTCGGTCATTACGACTTTAAATCCACGCTTACGTGTGCGAAATTCACCTTGTCATTGCAAAGGTAATTCAACCTTATACCGCACGCCACCCTTCTTGGTAACCCAAAATTACATCTTAGATCTATGTTACCCGTCCTCCCGCATTCTTACTTATTCAAATGACTACAATCCAACCTTTATAATTACGTGCGCGAAAATAATTAATAATTTTTTTTTCGTCGCGTGCTTAACTGCTATTATTTCTCCCACTATAAAAATCTTTTTGATTGCGGTCAACATCCGATAATACAATGTAACAAGTTTAATCCATGTTTAATAATAAGGTTATTGTCACAATGGTTACATAACAGTCACGCACTTTTGCATGTAATTTGTATGGTTGCAATATGGTATTATTTTCATACCCTCGGTAGTTGGGACGGACAACATTTGTCTATTGTAAACTATCCCTTTCATGCAAAATGCATATGCAGTATCTTGCAAATTCCGATGTCTGCTTTGCGGTTTTGAAATAGGTCATCGTTCTGGATTATTACGTTTACAATGTATTCAAAGGGAATAATGTAATACTTTTTGAAGTTAAAGTATCTTAACTGAATAACCTATATGGAAACAAAATTTAAAGTATTGTCATGCTTAATTAATATTAATAATTTGTGAAATTTGTATATAAGGCGCGTCCATATTTAGTCTCTATTTAAATTTTCTTTGCCATTTAATTTATAGCTAGCGTAACGCAACTTGTTACAACGTATATTAATTAAGTTAAAACTTTTTATTTCTTTTTCAGTAGTTTGCTAACTGATGTAACATCAAAGAGACTAACTATAATCTAAATTTCCCTTGGTTCGTTACTAACTGATCTTTTAATTAATTATGCTTTAAGGTACATCTAAGTAATCCCTGTACAAGATAATTTCCAAGAGAAGGATTCTAAAGAAAGTTTTACTTAGAAAGTATTAGGTAAAGTTTGACAAGTGTATGAAACCGCCGAGCATTTAAACAATGCTCTAATCCTTTCAATCCCTTTTGTCAGGCTGTCATAGCGCGCTCATTTAATTTTACACAACGCGAACTCTGCCTTGTGAGCGCATTCAAGATTTCAAACTTTAAATTGTTCTACTTTGCATGTAATTCCTTTCGAGATACAAAATATAATATGTGAAGGTGATTCCGTTTCCTGAATCTCTAGGGGATTGTACGCCGTTAACGGTGTTTGTGTACTGAAACTTTAATCGAATTCTTAGAAAAGTGTCTTATTAAATTATTGAATAGAATGGAATCAAAACTAACTAAATTAGCATAGTTTGATAATAATATATTAGCATATGTCAGCGGAGATGCTTTAGGAATGCTTCTAGTTTGTTCGGAATACTTGAAACTATGTTTTATTTATTGGAAACTTCAAAAACGTCGTTGTTCAACTTTTCCTGAAGAATATGTTACGTGCTGAGTTAGTGTTAAGCAGCTGAATTAATATTAGTCTACATGGGCAAAATGACGTAGTAGTAAAATTGTGTACCGGTTTGGTTTCAGTGGTGCGGTGGGTTTCTATAAAAGCAATGCTAAAATTTTAGGTGTATACAGATTATAACACTTACTAAATATTCTTTCACCTACCTTGAGAGATCTTTAACTCTCTTTGTCTAATAAAGCCTCTTACGTTTTCCCGCGCTTCATGTTATTGCGCAATCGTTCAATATAACGTACAATTAAGCGGCAAATTAAGTGCCATTTGTATCAAATACCAAATACCCTTAAAAGTGATACAATGATTACAGTTTAAGCACAAACTAAATAAAACGGGTACTCACGTGGGTTTCTCAACATGTCGGGATCCTTGTTGTTTCTGGGTGGGTCGGCTACGCCATTGTTGAGTCAGATTTTATTTGTCCATCCTCTTTTCCCTCGTAGCGGAACGATAGTAGCAACCAGGTATAAGGAACGACAGAAGGTAGGATAAGGAACCTACCACCTGAAAAGAAAAAAGACAGACACGCAACCCCGGTAGATGTTATTAACTTCAGATCTCGTAGCTTAGTGACGTCATATCACACCGCGCGCATTTGCGCCACCCACTCTGCGCAGGCGCGATTCGGGGACGACGGAAACTGACCAGTTTATTTAAAAATATTTGCATGAATTTATTTACATATTTAACAATGTACATTTCCAAATTTGGAATGTAACAAGCCTTTGAGCACCATTCCACCTAAAGAAACCCTGCTCAAGTCCTCCTTAAAAGTCGAGAGCTTCAAGAGACGGCTATACGGTTTTTACTGCAGTAGAGGTTGATGAAGCTTTGTGAATAGGGTTCTTACCTTACACTAATTTAAAATAAACCCTAATAATAACAAAAAAACCCAAGCCTTGTTCGCCTAACCTATATCATCAAACATGAAAATTACAAAAAAATGGAAAAAAAACTAGAACTTCCTGTATTTGTACAAATATGCGTGTATCTAAAATAGAACAACTTAAGGTTATAAATTATCAACTTTCAACCAATTTAATTTTTACATATAGTTTTTGCGGAAACAATTGTAGTGCTTTTCCATATGCGAATTTTTATATTTAAAATATGCTTTAAATAAGCCGCCCCCAATGTAAAAATTCCTTTTAATAATAAGTTTTACTCGTTCCTACAACTACAACCAATCTCAATTATCAATTATAGAAGATCACGTAACGTTTATCAGGTAGAAGACAGAAATGTAATAACTTACAGGTTTTATTGGTCCTTTACAAAGCTCCGAACGATGTTTTAGAGCAGAAGGTTTGTTCCACGTAATTAAATACTTCAACCTAAAGTTAAATAAAAGCTTGCAACGCAAGGACACCTTAACCTGTGACGGTGCTTTTAATTTCGCGTTTTGTTCAAGTCTAGGAACTTATTCACTAACCATCCGGCATTTTAATACCGTCACTTGAAATACCCGATGTTTAATCTCATCCTGCATGGAGACGGTTGCGTAATAAACGAATGTGAAGTTCTATAAGTGAAGATAGAGTCTGATTGATCCCCTCTTAATAATATTCGTAGGTTTTATAAATTTTTGGTTTAAGGATAAATGCGTTTATTTTCCGTTCTCATAAAATGGTGTGTTTAACTCCATAATTTTCAAGCCCAATAAAATTTTCTTTATGTGACAGGTCATCTTGTTCTCGTACTTTACATTGGTTACCAATGCGGCATTATTTTTAATTTTACAACACATGTTTTATGGCCGCAATTTATGAGTATATCAATTTAGGGGACAATCCGCCATGGTTGCGATTTCTTTGAATTTGCGTGAGCTCTTAATTGGTTCCACGGTTTACATGTAACGCATTAATTTTTATCGAGGGTAATAGGTGTGTCGGTTCAATTCCATGATTTAATGGTTTGTTGTTGAACTCGTGTGAATGTGTACAAATACACTTTCCTATGTAGGTTATTTATCAAGATCTATTTGTATTTTTCTAATTTAATACGAAGAGTGTAAGGTTCCGATTGTTATTAGTGTTTATCTAAAATGTTTAGTAAGGAACTTTCCTTTTTGTTTCTGTATGCCAATTTAATATTACATTGAAATAGCTACGTTATAAAATCTGCACTACCAAAACTTCTAAACTTTACAGGTTGTTTTCATGTTAAATGTTTATTTAACTAACTGAAATTAATAAATTTTTTTCAATTACCTAGTGTTTGCTTAAAGTAACGCGCTCGCGTTACAAATTCTTTAAAAATCACATGTGTTTTACATAGCTTGTTGCTAAAGGTGTTTATGTAGTCTTCGATAGATAATATAATATCTCCATAACGATTTTAAATTCCAAATTATAGAGCTAAGTACGAAAGGGTTTATTATTTTCTAGTAATTTTATGCTCCACAGATATTAATAATTGCTTTGGCAGTGATAAAAATTAATTGCAGTTAGTCAAACCTTTTGCATTATCAATACAAATTACAAGTTGCGAATTTTCGTAAGTTAAAAATTAAAATCAAAACACTTAGAAATGGTTCCTTGGATTTATTTTTACCAAACTTGCAAGTGTTGATTGTAAAGTTGTATTGGTTTGATTGTTCGTATAAAAAAACTTAGTGGTCATTTAACGGCCAAATATTTTATCAGCAATACATGTTTTACCTGGTTGCAATACTAGTCCATTTATCAATAAAAAAATTTTAACATTGCATCGCCCGTCACTATCTATAACAAATTGTATTTCTTCGGAAGTGAATTCCTTGAATTTGAAGAACACAAAAATCGTGAAAAAGGCGACTCTTACGTATTTAGTAAACAAAAAATTTTTCGAAAGTATCAGCTTTAAATTAAATTTGTTTAGATCATATGCACTTTTGATGCATTATACTTGTGAAGTAAAATGCCTCTTCGAAATACGATTCCATCACTTTGGTGACTGAATATCTTAATACAACCACCTAATTTTTATTGTATCCATAAAAAAATGCAAATACACTTCAATCAGTACTTAATATCTAATTTGGAATTCAATAGTTCTAATAAAATTACAAATATAGTTTTCTTAAAAGTATAACTTAAATTTCTTAACATCACTCGAGCCAGGCAATACTAAAAAAATCCTAATAAATGATTATTAAATTAAAGTAATCAATTACTTCACATTTTTCCGTTTTTATATTAAATTACCTGATATTACGATCCCAATTTCTGGAAATGTCGTTTATAACAAACATAGAAAACAGTTCAATATCAGTTTTTTATACTATTTCAATGTTAAATACAAAATGCCAAACTTTTATACTTTGACTAACACTAAATTCTACCAATAAAATTTACATTTAGAATGCGTAAATATTTCTTAATACTTTAAAATGTTAACAACTAGTACAACTCTTTACACGATAATACTATGTTTAAATTTAATCAACACTAATTTTGTCGCTAACTGATCGTTCAACAAAGCAAGTATATCTTCGTGTTTGCTTTATTTACTACTACATAGTACCAACCCGTTTAAATTTAGAATTCACATATACATTATTAAAAGGTAGCAATAAAACTTATAATATTACTCACGGTTTGGTTTCAATCTTTCAAACTTTTAGGTTGTCCAGAGACCTCTAGTATATAAGTTCTTCAAGGTAACGCACCTTCCTTAACGTAATTCAATAGAAAATCCCAAATTAATAGAGAGGTGAACGCTCTAGGTCCTAGCACCTTTTTTTAACCTCGGCCGTCAAAACACTCTATACACGCCCTCGTGTATGTGAACCTGCCCATCACTTGAAAGCGTGTTTTAACAATGTCGCGTAGTTTCCTTACAGGTTGCATATTATTAGTTGTAACTTGAAACTGTGTTTGGTACCGACCCCGTACAGTACGTCCAAATAACTACATTTCGACCTTTAATTGCCTGCTCGCGAAGAATTTATTTTGTTCATTTTTCTATTGAATGCAACTTCCTATCATTTTCGCCCCACGTTTCATGAGGATTATGTCATAGCACAATCTCCCTATTGGTATTATATTCGAACACATAAAAGACGCGGATATTGTATGATTTATTATGCTTATCTCTTCTTTCTGTCTTCAGCAATATCAATGAATACATTGCAACCTCATACGTGGTATTGTGACTTGATATTGGCGAGTTCCACTATCATTAGTCTGAGATTTTTCCTACATTGTATTAATCTTCTTCTGATATGGTATGAGGTTTACTTCGTACTGTAACTATGCAACATTGACCTGAATTCATTTAACTTTTGTATTTGAGATGCAGACTGTTATTTATTTTATGATTCTAAACCTTTCTTAAAATGACATGATTGTATTGTGAAAAGTTACTGTTTTAAACAAAGTTTACCCTTTATTGCGGTTCGTACATTAATTTATTCTCTTGATATAACCGTGTGATTTGATTTATTTCATAACGCCTTGAAATAATCTTCAGTCTCACATGTATTAGATTCTATTCTATGGAATCTTTTGTTTCAGCGGTTTTACTTGTTGTAACGTCTATGCTATTTAATGACCGATGCGTTATCTTAGTATTGTATTAAATTGCATCAATTTATTTTAAGAAAATTGATTTTTTTATTGCTTTAATTATACTGACTTAATTGAAGTTATATTTGCTAAAAACAAAAAATTAAAATATTGTTGTTAATTTAGATTAATTATACGTAAAATCTGTTAAGCAAGCTCTGTTATGTTTATTCTGTCAAACTAATATATTTTTCCTTTTCTTGTCTAATTTATAACTAGAGTAATGCAACGCTTTACGTACTGCACAGGTTGAATGTCATGTGTATTAAATTTTTCATAATAAATGTATGTTGTTGTGAGCGGACCTGCACCTTGAAAAAGTTCTAGCATATTAGAATGGGTAGAATGGCATGCGTGTTTCAGTGAGCTAAAGAACCAAACTATAGGTATAACCATGTCGATGGGGCCTTCAACGAGGACCAGACTAAGAGACGTCCCCGAAGGAGGGCAGCAGCTCTTTCGATAGAGTGGCAGAGACCGGGGTCAGTATGACACTCAAAGACACACTACTGCAATGTGAAGGGCAACGGCAAACCGCCACATTACCTCATAAGTACACAGCGTATCAAAATTTGAGAAAATAATGACATTCTCTTGGGTAAAAGACTCCGGCGTTAAAACAGTCAAGTTAAACACGAAGAAATGAAGGAGGGGGAACGTCTTGCAAGTCGGAGCGTAGAAAGTTAGAAGCATAAAGCAAGTAGGTAAACTATAAAATTTAAAAATTCAAATAGATGGGTTAGCATGAGATATAGTCGAGATTAACGAAATTCGGTTGCCAGAGGCGTCAGATTTTTGAAGCGGAGGCTTTAGGGTAATTTATACAGGATCAAAGGAAGGAAATATGTGTGTGCGGATAGATATGCAGAAAAAGATGGGACACTGCGTGGAAAACTATTTACAAAAATGCGAAAGAGCACTCATGGTTAAATTAGAATCTAAAACTTATAATTGCAGCTCTAGATACAGCAAGGAAGAGGTAGAAGCGATCTACCAAGATATCCAAAACATACTAGGATTTGTAAGAGAACATGAACATTTAGTAGTTACGGAAGATTTTAGTGCAGTGGTATGTAAAAGTTAAGGAAGGAGCTGTAGTAGATTTATTTGGTTTAGTTAAGAGAAACGATAGAGGAAATAGGCTGGTAAAATTTTGCGTAAAAACAATTTAACTATCATAAACATATTGATTCAACATCATGGTAGAAGACGAAATATGTGGAAGATGTAGGAAGACATGGGAAGATATCAAATAGATTTTATTTTTGTTCGACAATGTTTTAGGAATCAAGTAATAGACTGTGAAAGCTGCTCAATTGCAGATATATAATTATTATGAAAGCTGTCCTTAAATTTAAAAATTTGAAAAAATCGAAAAAAGGCACTTCGACTTTGAGAAGCTAAAAGATAAATATATCTACAAAAGATTTAAGAAAAGTCAAACAAATTGCTGAAAGACACCTGGAAAATTTCTAACACGAAGAAAGTAGAAATAGAATGGAATAACATAAAATCCAACTCAGACATGGTGGCCAGAGATATTCTGAGATATAAACAAAAAGAAAATAAGAAACCATGAGTAACAAAAGATAATCTGAATTTAATAGAAAAAAGGCAAAAATAAAAAATAGAACAGACGAAGCAGAAAATCAACAATACAATACATGCAAGCAAAAGAACAATTGATTGATAAAAAGTTGAAAGAGGAGATAGGAAAGACATACAAAGCATACAAACTAATTAGAGTGGATTTTCAGAATATAAAACTATATAGAAAAAATATAAGGGTCGCGGAAGGAGACATCATTATGGAAAACGTAGAAAAAGTTATTAGATGACAAGAATATATAGGAATTTTCTATGCAAAACAGAAATTAGAAGCACTAAAACAGAAACGAGATATTGAAATAGAAGATTTCGGATATCCTGTATTAGGAGATCAGTTTGAGTTAGCATTAAAGTGTCTGCAAAATAATACTGTACCGGGTATAGATAAGGTGCAAGTAGAAACCCTAAAACCGCTGAAAAAGCTGCAAAAGGATGTCTCTTCCACCTTGTAGGTTATATGTATGAGACAAGTGAGATTTCGAACGGAACACCATACTATGCCAAAAAAGAAAGTTGCGGATAGATGTGAAAAGTTGAAAACATTAAGTTTGACCTCACACGTGTTAAATTATTAAGTAAAATTGTACAAAAACGGATGGAAAAACGGGTTGAAAAATATCAATTTGTGTTTAGGCGAAACAGGGGAACACGGTAAGCCGTTGTAACTTTAAGAGTGACTATGGAGAAAACAGTAGAAAAAGGAGAAAGCATGTTTATAGGGTATGTAGATCTTAAAAACGCATTTGGCAAGTAAAAAGATTTCAATGAGTTTAGGGATAGACGGATAATATATAACTTATACAAAGAGCAAACTGCTGTAATATAATTAAAGAAGGGCGTAGAGAAGTAGATATTAGGCGCAAGTCAGTGATATGACTTTAGCCGCGATAATTTTTAACTTGTATATCGAAGATGCCTTGAATATTTTCAAATGCAGAAAGCTATTTGGAATTATTATGCAGGGACAAACGATTGATATGGTTAGATTTGGCGATGATCTAACGGTATTAGCATCTAGCAAGGAGTAAGATGCAGCTCTTAACGAAATGAAAACAGTACTGACGGAAATACGCTATGAAAATCGGCAAAAATAGAACTAAAGTACTAGTATGCAAAAAGGGAAAACAAGAATAAAAATAGGAAACTAAAACTTACAAGAGGTAAATAATTTCTGCTGCCTGGGAAAAGTGCACAAGATATAAAACAAAAATTAGCACAGAACCGTACTGAATTTAACAATGAAAAGCAACTATTATGTTCAAAGATAACAAACATAGAAATAAGGAAACGATTACTGAAAGTATATGTGTGAAGCACATCAGTGTTCGGCTGTGAAACGTGGACAGTGAGAGAAACGGTCACAAAGTTAAGAACAAAGAGGGTTCAGAAATAATAATGTAAGCGGTAAATATGTGGAAAACATTAAAAAATAGAGAGATAGTATGATAGGACTTATATCAATGCATAAGGAAAAAGCACGGAATATACTAGAAATAAAGAAAGGAAAAAAAAGAGTAAGAGGTAAACCTAGATTAGACCCTTGCAGACAGATGTGAAAAATGTAAGCTGTGGGAATTTCAAGAAAATCTGTAGGTTAACTCAGAAGAGAATTTAATGGAGGTACACATCCAACCATTTCCAGGACGGAAAACCTAATGATGAAAAAAGTGGCTGTATTTAAACCTGAATATTCGCGTAAACAACTACTTGTGTTGTTTTGAGATATTCTCAACGTATGCCGATTGTGCGAAAAGAGTAACTGGAAACTATTGATTGAATCAATAGTTTCCAGTTACTTCTTTCGCACAATCGACGTATGTTGAGAATATCGCATGATGATTGTCTAAGTAGTGGGGGATCTTGGTAGCTGTCAGGTTGCTTAACCCTCTTCGCGTATCATTAAATATCTGTAAAATATGGCATATTTATAGAACACAATAAAAGGAAAAAGTAACTCAGAGCCTTCCTGTATATAACAGAAAAAATCAGACGCCATGCTCGAGACAACAAACATAGAAACAAGAAAAATTGTTGACAAACAAATATAAGAACCAAGACGTATCAGAAATAGTAAGTAGATAAAGATATCTATCTGTGAAGTATAGTAAGTAAATATGTGAGATAGGATGATAGGACACGTTCTAGAGTATAAGGGATAGTGTGGGAAATATTAGAAGCAGAGACAAAACTAGAAGAGATGTAGAGGGAGATCTAGATTAGACTATTGCACAAAGACAGTGACAGATATAGGTTGTGGATATATGTAAGTTAGCTCTGAATAGGAAACAATTGAAATGCGCTTCTAACCAGTTCCAGGACTAAAGACCTAACGATGATGAATGAATGTAAGTAGGCGTTTTTTACAGGTTTTGTGACCACATTTCCACCAGCATCCACATTTCCACACACATCTGGACCAAATTTACATGTAAATTCCCATAAGGAGGAAATGAGGGAGATGAATCTCCTCCTGCTTTCTCCTTGTGGACCTCTATGTGGGATTTTTTTTACCCCAACCATCCCTACCCTAAAAAACCGGTAACCTAACCCCTAAAATTTTCGAGATACCTCTCGGTGCCTATAGGCACCACACCCACGAGATAAATCTATATTGTTTGGTATCAATTAAAATTAGATTTTTCTCAGCTACCTGAATTTCTAGGATTTTTTTAGATAGCATTACCCCCCCGGGAGCTAGGTAAGCTATAATGATAGTGAGGTAAAAGAGAAATATAAACAAGTATTAGATAATAAGATCAAAGAGATAGCTATAAGAAGAAACGTAGAAAATAAATGAAAAGAAATAAAAAGGGCTGTACTTGATCCATCAACACAGACTATAGGTAAGAAAAAAGTAGAAGCAAATAAACCTTGGGTAAGCAAAAAGATATTAGATTTAATAGAGAATAGAAGAAAACTTAAACCTTTCAGAGAATTGTATAGTGAAAGTTAGCAAAAATATAATAGAATTAGAAATAAGATTGTACATGGGTGTAGAAAAGCTAGAAATAAATGGATGGAGGAGAATTGTAAGGGAATACAAGATAATTTGAGAGTAGGTAAAACAGCTTACAGGGCAGTTAAAAAGTTTTTCGTGGAAGATAGGAAAAAATATAATGGTATTAAAGATGACAATAATGAGCTTCTAATAAATAAAGTTGAGATAGCAGATAGATGAAAAAGGTATTTAGAAGATTTATATAAGCGAGACGATATGGACGACCAAGAAGAGGGTGTAGAAATAGGGTTCTCAATATCAAGAGAAAAATTTGGTAGGGCTGTTAGGGATCTTAAACTAAATAAAGCTCCGGTGATAGACCCTCAGAATTAATATAATATGCAACTCAGAAAACTTTAGACGGATTATATGAAATAGTAAAAGTAATACATGACACAGGTGAGGTCTCAATAGATTTCGAAAAAAATATTATTATCTAAATCCCAAAGCAGTCAGGAGCTGATAGGTGTGATAATTTTAGAACGGTTAGTTTAACTTCCCACGCTTCCAAAATGCTAACAATAATAATTAAAAATAGAATAGAAGCTTTGGCTGAAATTATTTAGGCGAAGACCAATATAGTTTTTGTAAAGACAGAGAAACTAGAGAACCGATATTAATGATTAGGGTAATTATCGAAAAAAGGTTACAAAAATAAAAAGGCTCATTTCGCGTTTGTAGATTTAGAAAAAGCATTTGATAGGGTTAATTGGATTGTTATGTTCAGGGCTTTGAGAAAAATAGGAATCTCTCACAGGGATAGAAAAATTATTTACAGTCTAGATAAAAACCAAAGCGTAGTAATTAGATTAGATGAATTGGAAAAGGAAGCTAATGATGTTTGACAGGGCTATATACTATCTCCCTTGATTTTTAAAGTTTATATTGACGAAGTTTTAAACTTAGCTAGAGAGAGGAAAGAGATAGAATACAGGGACAAAAAATACGTTTTGTAAATGATACAGCCATAATAGCAGTCTAGAAAAGAGTTAGGAGAGTTTTTAAATATTTTAGATTAGATACTACAGAGTAACTATAATATGAGAATTTACTCAGGAAAGACAAACATAATGACAAGTGAGTTACAGCCTAGTTCTAAACCAGAATTAAAAATAGGTAATGCCGAGTTAGCGGAGGTAGATAAATTTTGCTACTTAGGTAGTATAATTACAAAGATCGGACGTAGCAGACGAGATATAGTAGCTAGAATAGCACAAGCTAGAAAAATGTTTTTATAAAGAAAAGACTTACTAATAGCTAGTGTTATTGGTTTAGATAATATAAAAAATTTCTTAAAGTCGTACGTATGGAGCGTTTAATTATATGGTAGTGAGACAATTCAAGAGGTAGATAAGAAAAAGATAGAAGCTTTTAAAACTTGGTATTATAGGAGAATGTTAAAGATTAGTTGGACAGAGTAACAAATGAAGAAGTTTATAGAAGGATAGGTGGGGAACCCTGTATGTGAAAACAATTATAGGTCAGGAGAGATAGAATGATAGGTCACCTGTTAAAACATGAGGGACTATTAAGTTAGGTCTTAGATTATACTACCGAATAGAAATAGAGTAGGATGACCTAGACAAAGCTATATTAGTCAAATTATTAGAGATTTAGGTTGTGAAGAGTATGTAGACCTTTTTAGACTAGCTTAGAATAGAAAAGAATTTAGAGCTGCGTCAAACCGACGTTAAATAAGTTCGAAAACAAAATAAATAAAAATCAGTTAACTATGTGTCACCATGACATAACTCACAATTAGTCTGGCATGTTGGCAGTGATTCGCTGGTTAAGTCTTACCAAAACATATAATATAACAATCGCCTTTTTTTTGGAGGAGACAACCAGGTAATATTTCATTTCGTTATAAATGGGAATCATGTAAACATATTGGAATTCTCTAACAACCATAAGGTTGCTAATATCTAGGTAGAGCCAGGTATGTAGGAAAAAGATAGAAGAGTATAGGAAGACGTAGACCAAGCTATATTAGTCAAATTATCAGAAATTTAGCTTGTGAAAGGTCTGTAGAACTTTTTAGATTAGCACAGAATACAAAAGAGGTTAGGGCTGCGTTAAACCGACCTTAAGTAAGGTCGAAAAGGAAATGATAAAGAGCTTTTTGAAAGTTGCTTTAAGAAAGTGTTCCTTGTTTTATTCTAATATTAGCATACTAAAAATAAAATATAAACCTAAAAATTTAGTTTTTTAAGAATAAGTTAAAACCCAAAAGCTGTATGGAAGTTTTTAACGCCATTTTACTAGTCCTAAAACTTTTTTCCCCTTTAACCCTAGAATACTAACGTGTCGTACATATTACGACATTTTTAATTCGTTTGTTTTCGTTTACTTTTGTTACCGCCACCGAGTTTATATTCCTAGTACCTTCCTATTTAGTTGTGTAAAGCCTATTGCAGTGGAGGCAGTGTAGAAGTTGTAATTAGAAATAGCTCTATTGCTATCGCCATCGTATATTTTACGACATATTAGTATTAGTGTATAATTTTTATGGGTGATTTCTTTAGGTGCTCTTTAAAATTGATTCTTTTGTGGAAAGTAATGTTAGCTATTTCAGATAAAAATGAATGATAACTATCGGCCCCTTACTGATGAATTTGAAATTAATAAAATTATGAATGGTGAGGAAGACGAAGGAGAGCCTTTTGAAGATAACGGAAGCGATTGGAAACAAGATAGTCTTGAAGTGGACGATGTTGATGATTCCAAAGATTATGATAGTGACGTTCCAGTGGATGTTGAAAACATGCAACCTCTTATAGAGATGCAAATTACCGCACAACCAACTGTTATACGTCATTCTGCAGTAAACATTGTTTCATCTCATGTCTTTAGCATGCATAATGAAGAACTGGCTACAATAAATAAACCCTCTACATCACGAACAAAAAGTCAAGTTAGTTTATCGGAGACCTATGCGCCTTTACCAAAACGAGCAAAAAATGATGCTTATATACTGTAGCTGGCTACTATTAACGCGTTTCACTTCTTTAAAACAAGTAGTAATAAAAGTCTTTATTACTCACTATTCATAAGTCCAATTAACAGTATATGCCCTATTTATAAATGTTTTCAGTCCAATTAACAATGAAGTACTATCACACTAATGCTATTTACAAGCACTAATATCTTCTTAAACTAGATTCTTAACCATAGGTCTATTAACAACACTAAACACGACTATTTATTTATTACACTTTTGTCTATTTATGTATTTTACCAGCTGGTGGTACAATATACACGTTCACATAACAGATTTATATTTACTAAAAGACTTTCAGAACGTAACAAACCATTAACTATATACGAGATGATTTATATACGACATTCTGATATAGACTAAACCCTTACATTTATCAGCGGTCTTATATATACCCTGAATTAAAAGGATGATTCATACTCCAGTATATGCTAAAAATTCTAGGCTTCTGTAGTATATACGTTGCTTACGGCGCTTGTGTGTTTGACGGGTTACCTAATAGTAGTTCGTAACAATACTTACGCACAATAAAGTACGACTGACTGGAAAAAAAGGTGCTAAATGGTCAAGTTTTGCACGTCAGAAATCTCAACAAACTGCAAAAAGAAATTTAGTACGCTTTATACCTGGCAACAAAGGTATTTGCAAAAAATATGACGAACCAGCAGATTGCTTTTTGCACTTCTTTTCAAAGGAAATTATTGACAAAATTGTTGTACACACAACATGGAGATTAGACGCCAAGTTCAAAATTATAAAAATTTAAATAGTACAGTGGCTAAAACTTCAAGAGAAGAATTACTGGGATTTGGAGGATTGCTATTATTCAGTGCTGTAAAAAGACAATTACCTACGTGCGAGACATATGTTCAATTCTAAATTATCTGGCTCATTTTATACGGCATGCATGTGTTGCGAACGATTTCTGTTCTTAGTAAATTGTTTAAGGTTTGATGATAAGACCACAAGAGATAACAGATGAAAAGATGATTCATTTGCACCAATTCGCGACATGTGGGATACATTCACCGACGTTTGCAAGACTTCTTACATCCCTTCATCGTATTTGACAGTTGATGAACAATTAGTAGAGTTTAGAGGTAGATGTCAATTTCGTATGTACATACCAAATAAACCGGCAAAATACGGGATAAAGCTTGTCATGCTGTGTGATACTTATTCAAAATACATGATAAATGACATACCATACCTTGGAAAAAACACTAAGACTAATGAATTGCTTTAGGAAAGTACTTTGTAAAAGAAATAACAAAACTAGTGCATGGCAGCAACCGAAATATTACAATGGATAGTTGGTTCACTTCAGTTCCATTATCAAACGAGCTGCTAGATGATCCATATATAGACTTACAATTGTTGGAACAATTCGCAAAGATAAACCTGAAACTCCCCCAGAACTACTAAAATGCTTAAATAGAAAACCAAAAACGTCTTTATTTTGCTTTGACAAAAGTAAGACATTAGTATCTTATATGCCAAAAAGAAAGAAATTATCGCTGTTGCTATCAACTATGCACGAAACTGCTACAATTGATAAAAACAGTAAAAAACCGGAAATTATTATGTGCTACAATGCTACCAAGTGAGTTGTGGATATATTTGATCAGATGTGCTCTAATATGTCAACAAACAGAAAACAAGAAGATGGCCATTATGTGTTTTACAACATGGTTAATATAGCAAGTATAAATAGCTATATTCTATACCAGAGGTGGGGAACCTTTTTACCATTAGAGGCCATATTTAAATTAGGCAGCAATAAGGGAGACCGCATAAGCTGATTGACCTAAGAAAGTGACTTTTGTGAAATTATTATAGTTTTTTTTATAGATTTAACAATTTATTGCATTATATAGAAAAAATAAAATATAATACTACAAAATTTTAAATATAATATACATATAAAATAATATAAAAATATTATAAAAAAATACAATAAAAAATATTCTTTATTCTCTAAGTTAGTGACTTATTTAGCTTTGTTTTTTGTTTGACAGTAATTGTATATTTGGATCAAGCTTCGTAACACACAGCTTTAATTGATCTTCTAAATGTGCATCTGTAATTTGCGTTCTTAAATTTGTTTTTATTTTTGACATGAGAGAAAATGTTGTCTCGCAACAGTAGGTACTTCCGAAGCAGGAAAGTAAACGGCGAGCATGTTCTCGAAGGCATGGATATTCAACAGCATTTTTCCAGATTTCTATGGGATCCTTTTTAGCGTTAAAAAGGGATTTGATGATACTATCTTCCCCAAAATCAATTAACTCCATTTGTAGTTCTGCAGGAGCCTTGGATATATCTATTAAATGTGGTTCAAATGCCAGTTTCATAGCAGGAGTGTGCCCGTCAAAATCAGAAAATCTATTAGTATACTCTTCTATTAAACAATCCAAAACACCTACATATTCATTGAATATTTTATTTTCACAGTTCTGCTCATTTAACTTTTTAGCTAGCTCCGGGAAGTGTTGTGCAGATATTTCCGATCGACAAAGCAATGTTTTGAAAAATGATAATTTTTTTTCTAAACACTTGGATCTTTTGCCACATTTCATAGATATACCTCGTTTCACCTTGCAGGCAAATATTTAAATTGTTTTGTTTTGTAATCATATCAGACAAAAATGCAGGGTTTCTGAGAAATACTTCATCTGATAGATCACATTGTTTTCCTTGTTATTGATAAAAGTTTAAAATTTGTCATCGTAAAGACAAAATTTTTATCAAAACCTGACCTGTTGATAGCCAGCGAACCTTGCAGTAGTATGGTAGGTCAACACTATACGTTTCCTCATCTAAAGAAAGCATCTGCGAAATTCACGATGACGCATTGCATTTACGCGAATATAGTTGACAATGGCAATGGTTCTATCCAGAGTGTCTTGCAAAATGGTAGATTTTGCGCAAAGATTTTGCTGATGCAAAATGCAGTGAAATGATATCAATTTTTTCAAGTTTAAGTTTTCCTTTTTTAACAAAGCAACGAATCTTTCTTTTTTGCCTCACATGGTAGGTGCGCCATCGGTGCAGACACTGACTAAATTACTGACATTCAATTGTAATTTATTACATACTTCTTTGAAGTTTTCGAAAATATCGGCTCCGCGAGTTCTTCCAGTTAGTGTACCCAACGCAGGTAGTTCTTCGTAACATTGAAAATCTTTAGTTATAGCACGAATAAAATATAAAACTTGTGCCGAATCTGTTTTATCAGTGCTTTCATCTAAAGCAATTGAAAAATAAACATCTTCATTTTGTATAATTGTATGAAGTTGCTCTGTTACATTTTGCGCTAATTCGTGCTGTCGATCTGTTACAGTTCTTCTTTAAAGATGTAATTGTTTGTACTTGTCGACATTTCTTGGATCTAACATACTCACTGCTTCAACAATACATTCTTTAATCATTTCAATGTCACTAAATGGTTTGCCCCTTTTTCCAAGTATATGTGCTATTTTATACGTAACAGCAACTGCAGCGGAATTTTAATTTACAAAGGCACTAAAAGATGCCTGCTGATGATGCTTCTCATTCTTCAACTTTTGAAGTGCAGCTTTTCGTGATTCACCTTCTAAAGCGAAATATTTATGTTCTTTATGAGTCAAATAGTTTTTATTTGCATTCGTTTTTTTAAAAGTATTTAAAACTGTATTGCACAACAAACACATCATTTTATCTTTCTCAGCAGTAAAGAAAAAATCTAACTCCCATTCTACATTAAATGTTCTGTTTTCATCACCTAATTTTCTTCTCTTACTATTTGACATGATGGATAAAAAAACGAATATCAAATAATATCTTTAACAAAGTGTATACTTTCTAGAAATACAATAAAACCGTGTAACTGTTATAAGCACGCACTGTTAACTACAGTTTGCTGAAGATCGCAACAGATGGTCTGTAGGCCAGAGCTTCGCTCATGCGTGTTAGAGTCCGTTTCAGACTAGTATTCTGACGTCATGTTACAATGTGACTGTCTTTGGCGGGATTTTTCACGCAACTGTCATGGCGTTGATGTACAATAGTTGTTTGAAACGAACTCTACCATTTTGTACTAGGTGGCAAAGAGCCGCACAAGAACCTCGCGGAGGCCGCATGCGGCCTCGAGGCCGCAGGTTCCCCACCTATACTGTAGCAACAATAACCAAATAAAGAAAAAAACCTTCACCGCGCTATGATTTTATGTTTGCTCTAAGCCATTCCTGTGCAAAACCATGGATGGAGCGTGGATTGGGGAATAAACATTTTCCTCGGAAACTTCGTCTAGATATTGGAGCCATTTTACAATTACAGGACTTAAATGTGATTTTCCAATGCTCCGCCCGAAGGTATTACAATGAGACACAATTACAGGCCGAGGAAAATATACAGGCACTTACACCAGAGAAACGTACAATCTGTTTCTATTGCCCATCAAAAAACTGCAAAAAGCCAATATGTGGACAACACCGAGAAAACAACTGCAAAATGTGCACAAGAGAATAACTTTAACTTGTATAGTTTTTAAGTTTTATATGTATTTATAGTTCATAATATTTTATTTTAACATAAATAAAGTTTTGATCATAATACAGCTTTTTTTATTGTTTTTTTTATTTATTTTACTTTTTTTTTTTATTTTTTATTTTTTTAAATTTTATTTATGTATTTTTTTAAATTTTTTTTAAAATAAGTCGTAACATTTACGACACGTTAGTAACCATGTTTGTTGAAATCATGTTAGTACTCTAGCGTTAACTAACCCTGTAACTATGATACATTTCTAGATCCTCATGTAGTTCATTCCTATGCTGGACATTAACATTCCAACGCTTTGCAGCTTCTGGTATACGATTTCTCTTAGCAATATTCACGTTAGAGTGAGAAAAAATTGCGACGTATAGTTAACCCCTAACACTCACATATTCTTTCCCGAGCGGACTTTTCTTATTACATAATTTTTTGTTAAAAAACTAAAAGAGGATGTTTGTAAGACAGGATTGCTTTTTACTTTCAGATAAATTCTTCTGCACTATCTCATCGAACAAATAACAAAAATTTTCGAGCATAAATTCGTTTGTATTGTAGAGTCTATAAGTAATCCAATACCGTAATTGGTCTAGGCACCCACTTGGAATTTTCCATATATTCTATTACCGAAAGCTACCCCAAAGTAATTTAACAAAGGTTCAAATGATAAAAATGCCGATAATACAAAGAATATTAACAAGGAAAATATACGCTTCTAAAACTAACTTGTAAAGGAAGATAAAAATCAGCATGTGGTAGACTGTAGACTGCATACAGACCCCGTAATTGTCAATTCCATCTTCAAAGTGATTTTATGGATACTTCTGTATTAGAATTCAGAAGCAGGTTTGTCCAGTAAGGGCAATAATCTATCACTGGCCCTAGAAGGATTCCATATGTTTATAGAGCCTGTGTTAGATAATACAAGGTTATTTCTCACAACAGGCCAACTCAATTTTAAAACAGAATAATTGTTACTTGCAAACCTGCTAAAAAATATTAAGTAAAAAATAGCCCTAAAACCTAATTTCCGCATCGGTCAGTTGGTTATTATTTCAAGGTTGAACGCCAACATATTAATACAAGAAGAAATAAGTTTTGTGGTATCACGAACTAATGTACTAGAGCTGACCAAGTTAGACCAAACCCTTACAGCTCTATACTTTCTTCCAGCTGTTAAATGTACAAGAAGAGAACATCAACCCTGAAATTAATGGTGGTTGGGATTGATGCCTGGGTACCTACTCAGACCGGTAGTAAAGCATTATAAAGACGCGGACCATTACAAAAAGATCAAATTTAAAAGCCCTGTTTAGTTGTCATAAAAGCAAGTTTCTTCTTTTACTTATTGAGGTGGTCTCTTACCTGTGGAGTGTTACTAGTGGCCTGAATGTATTTGAAATTGTTTCTTTAACGATTATTTCAAGGTCGTTGTAAAGTAAAGCAGCTAGTAGATTTACAAAGTTGCACTTACATCTTTATTAGCAATCCCTCTATTTTAATTTTTATTAAACGTACAATAGGTTTAAAAATTATATCAACCACTTCTTTTCACAAGTTAAACCAATCAAATTCACTAATATTCATTATGTCTAATTATGTGTTAGTTGTAGAGACAATAAAATAATTCTTGACAACTTGCCGTAGTCATCCATATTTTGTTATTAATACGTTGACTAAAATTTCAAACAAATTCATAAAAACCAGATTTGTTATTTTGAAAATTTATAGTTGTTAAATTTAATGCGATTTGAAACGCTGAAAAAACTGAAAATCTGCAAGGTTTGAATATTTTAACCCTCAAATTGTCAAGATCTAATTCATCATTAGGTCTTCAGTTCTGGAACTGGTTAGACGCGAACCCTCATTGTTTCCTATTCCTAACTAACCTATACATTTCCCTGAAATTTGCACGGTCTACATCTATCACTATCTGATCTCGGTTTACATCTACCTCATTTTTCCTATCTCTGCTTGTAATATATCCCATTCTATTGTAATAAAAAAATTTTCTTGCTTGATTTTCTATTATTAACTTTATCCTCGTGACTATCAGCTAAAAAATTACACCTTTAAATTTCCTAAACTCTAACCTGATATCACAAGGTCGAGAATTTCTTCTTATTAATGTAAAGCCCAAGGTAAAGTTGGATGGAGAATGGCTTGAGATAAAGAAAAACTCTTAAGACATAAACGACTAGTCGAGTGTTAGCTCTGGGTAGATTATGAGCTTGGGTCATAGGTTGTTAAAAGACCAAAAATATATTTAATGAGCGCCACCGTATTTTTCAATACAATAACCAACAAAATTTAACTGTGCTTGTATAAGGGGAATGCGGAAACCTTATCTTAACACCACTAACATAGCCATAAAACCTGAATTTCACTCTTTAAAACACACTTACCAAGACCTCAAACACCAGATGTCATACAGATGTCTCGGCTTGACTTGTGAACAAATAAAGATACAACATGGACACCTTTTGTGTCCTCAAAAATATTTGCCAAAAATAAAATAATAGAATTTAGGCTTCTAAAATATATACCCAGGGAATTTGTATTCATTACACACAATTTCTAATCGGGGATGACTTGTAAATTTTTTTTTTTTGAATTCTAAATAATAAAAAGTCATTCAAAAACAAAATAGATTCTATTCGGACAAATTTCTGGATTCAAGTAATTATAATATTTAAATTCGTATCTCAATAAAATTTTCTCTAAATTATTTTCTAGAACAGAAACATACTAGCAAAGTCCTGCATGCAAAATTAGGAAAATCTCTGAATGGATCTTTTCTATAAAATTTAAATATATTGACTTGGAATTTCTAAGTTACTCATAATACATAAATTTCTTTAAATCAATGAAGTACTTTCTTGACCTTCACAATAAAATTTAATTATCAAAGTGCTGATATTGTAGAATGTAATTACTCTAAGTTATTATTATTTAACAGTAAGTACGCGAATTTCACATGTCGATGATAAATGCAAGTTCATGACCTCAAAATGTTTAAACATATTTTAAATTAAATTAAGACGACATGTGACGTCTAGATAGGACAACTGAATCTATGTTTTTTATATATCTGACATAAAATGTCATTTACAGCTTTACCAAATGTACACTTTGTGTACGTGTAAACATTCTGACACACAATAGATTTGTTATTTAATTTGTTGTTTCATTAAAAGCTTTTTACGTTACTCAAATTCTTAATGTTATATTCTTTATAGCAATTTAATTAATGTTCAAAGTGATGAAATCCTAAGGCACTCACGTGCTACGAAACTGCTTTGAACGAAAGATATAGGACATTTACCTCGGCTGTCGGAAATTTCCATAACCATCGAATATCAAAGTTCTTCGTAATACAGCGATTACAAAAAGAAACCGACCTCAGTTTGATTGAATTTAATTCTCCAACAAAATTTTAGCTCCAAGGTTTACTTGTCTGATGTTATTTATTGGTGAAGTTGAAATATACGGAACACATGTAATTGCCTTCTTAAAATATTGCCTTAAGATACTGCGTCAGGATATTGCGTTAAGATATTATATAAGATATTATATAAGATATGTCCTTAAGATATTGCACTATGAGAAAAAATATTAGTATAATCTATTTATTTAATTTATACCAACTGTATTAATGATGTCAAAAGGGGGCTTCCATCTCCTTAGGCCTGCAGGGACCAACTTAACCGCTCTGAGTGAAGCTTATAGAAAATAATGCTCACGCTACAGCTGTTAGGCTCGACCTCCAGACACCAAGAATCAATCAACTAATCTTCTTTTTCTAACACTGTTATTAGCCAGGTGTTTACACACGGCCATCTCGACTCCACTTATTCTGCAGAGCAGCTTGCTCGTTCAAACGCTGATAATGAAGTGAACAAATTGACAACTCGACAGAGCTTAGTAACGAACTTTAGAGCATAAACGTAAAAGAATCTATGTGTTATTATCAATTTTATGTATTAATTTCTATTGGACGGTAATTCACAAATTAAATATTTTAAATTATAGCTGTTTTATTTTTATTTTAAAGAACGACGTGTAACTAGAAAAAAAAAAGTTACACTATTCCCCAAAAATGCCTTAGAACGTATTCTGAATTTTTATTTCTTCTATATTTTTCCCCAGATATCCCTGTTCCCCTACTATTTCTATTACCTATTTGTTATTAACTTTTTCTGCCCCTGCAGTCATCCTCATACATCTGAAGCACAGCATTTCAAAAGGTTGCCACCATTTTTCTGTCTGCTTTTCAGACTGCCCGTATTTCACAGGCATACTGTGCTGTGCTCCACGCATATGCTTTCAACAATTTTCCTCTTGTTCTATGTTTGTTGTCTTTCATCATAGGCGCTGTTCTTTCTTGTTAGATGCAGTTCGATCCCCTTCTATTTTTTAACAATTATATACCCTTCTCCGACATTCAGTGGTTGTGAAGTGGGGGTAAGCAACCTGTGGCTGCCAATTACCCCCAGCACTTAAACATTTACCGATTTAATATTTTTTCCAATATATCTTTTCGCTCAGTCAACATTAGTTGCAGATATTTCACAGCCAACACCTGTAGTTGTTTATAATAATCATCCGATTTATCTGCGCTTATTTTTTCGTCATTAGGTTTTCCGTCTCAAAACTGGTTGGACACGTACCTGCACTTATTTATATTCTGATCTAGTCTACACAGTTCCCTGAAATTCTCACACAGCATGTATACAGCTCGGTTCCCCTTCTATTGTTCTTTAATTTTATGCCCTATTTCATCGAGATTCGGTGAAGGGGGTTAAGCAGCCTGTGGCTACCAAGATCCCTCAACACTTAGACATTTGCCGAAGTAATGGTTTTCCAGTAAATCCTTTCACACAATTAACATTATTCGAAAATATTGCCCAAACAATTCTTGTAGTTGTTTATAATAATGAAAATGTTTAATTACAGTTACTTTCTTCGTCATTAATTTATCCATCTTGGGACTGGTTGGATGCGTACCTCCATTGATTTCTATTCTGAGCTAGCCTACACATCTCCCTGAAACCCCTACAACCTACATCTTTCATTATCTGTGTGCAGTAATCTAATCTAGGGCTACTTCTTCATCTCTTTTTTCCAATTTCTGCTTCTAGTATATTCCGCACTATTCCCTCATGCTGTAGTATGTGGTCTATCATAATATCTCTCCTATTTTTTTACAGTTTTCCACATATTTCTTTCTTCCCATACCATTTTTATTACCTCTTCTTTTTTAACTTTGTCGATGAAATCTTCATCATACGACTGTTCACCACATTTCATAGGCTTCTACCTTTTTCTTGTCCGCTTTTCCTACTGTCCAGGCTTCACAGCCGTACAGTGCTGTGCTCCACACACATGTTTTAAGCATTCTTTTCCTTGTTTCTATGTTTGTTGTCTTTTAACACAGTAGTTGCTTTTTCTTGTTAAATGTAGCACGACCTTGTGCTAATCTTTGTTTTATATGTTTTGTTATTTTCCCATCCTGCGTTATTAGGCTTCCTAGGTAGCAGAAATTCTTAATCTTTTGTAAGTTCGTGCCACATATTTGTATTCTTATTTTTGATTTATTTTCCCCTCCTTTGCATACTAGTACTTTAATTTTAGTTTTGTTAATTTTATACCGTATCTCTCTGTCAGAACCGTTTCCATTTCATTAAGAGCAACTTCTAACTTTTTCTTGCTAGACGCTAATACCGATATATCATCTGCAAATCTAAGCATATCAATTTTTTGTCCCTGTATAGTCATTCCAAATGTCTTTCTGCATTTGACAGTATTCATAGCATCTTCAATGTAAAAGTTAAAAATAAATGGGGATAGGGCACATCCCTGTCTTACCCCTTTTCCTAATGTTTACTTCTCTACGTTCCTGCTCTAATTCTATTACTGCTGTTAGCTCTTTGTATAAGCTATGTACTATTCGTCTATCCCTATAACTCATTCCAATCTTTTTAAGTATTTCGTATTTTTTTTTCCATTTCCCATTGTCGAATGCTTTTACCAGATCTACAAACCTTATATACACGCTTTCTCTCTTTTCTATTGTTTTCTCCATTATCACTCTCAGAGCTAAAATAGCCTCACTGTGTTCCCCTGTTTCGCCTAAACCCAAATTGATCTTTTCTTAGTATTTCTTCAGCCCGTTTTTCTATTCGTCTTTGTACAATTCTAGTTAATATTTTTGACACGTGTGCTGTCAAACTTATTGTCCGAAAGTTTTCCCATTTATCCAAGCCTCTTTTTAAGGGTATCTCGCCTGTCTCATACATATAGCTCACAAGTTGGAAGAAACGTTCTGTTACTGCTTGTCCAGCGGCTTTCAGAGTTTCTGCTTGCACCTTATCTGTAACCGGCGCCTTACCATTTTTCAGACCCTTTAATGCTATTTCAAACTCATTTCTAAGTATAGGATATCCTAAGTCATCATTTTCAATGTCTGATTCCTGTTCTAATGCAGTTAGTTCCCCTCCTGCATATAAATTCCCTGTATATTATTGCCATCTGCCCACTTTCTCTACATTTTCTATAATGACGTTTCCTTACACGTCTCTTATATTTTTGCTATACGGTTTTATATCCCTAAAATTGATTCTAATTAGTTTGTATGCTTCACAGGTCGATAAAGAATTGTGTCATTTAACAAACAATCAAATTTAGTTATGTTATTAATTCTGGAGAATGTCATGGTGTAACATTTTTTAACATTCAACGGGAGATTATTAGTAGTGCACCAGAAAGCTAGAGAGTCCAGATTGAACTGCAATTTCTTATAATCCTCCTCAGAATTAATTTCAGAATAAAGTTTTTAAATTATTATTTTACCTCCAGTGTTTTGTCAATGTCATCAAAATATAATGCTATGATAATAGGGTTATTTAGGGGTATATTGAGTCATAAGGGTCGCACACGACATGTAAATAGTACTAGAAGTTAGAAAACTAAATAAATTTATCATGAAAAATACGTCATTCGCAAATTATGCAAAAAGCAAACATTTAACATCATGTATAAGGATCACAATCGACGATAATAAATGCCGGGAAGCATATTCTTTAACAATATAAACACATTCAACAAGATAGATAACTCTGTACGCAATCAAACTTCTTTTAAACCAGAAAGCATTTATGAATTCTAAATAAATATGCATCAAATGCGTCGAAAGCTAGAAAATCATGATACAAATTCTGTTAAAATTAAACAAGCGATGGTAAGAAACGCATATTTCAAAACAAAGTTTTGGAAACGCAGGATGTAAATAGAAACATTTCAATTTACGTCCTTTTATCTACACGATTTTTAACACGGAGTTTACTCAAAACCCACAGCGATATTTTGACAAACAAAAGCCATAAGTTAAATATGTGAGAAGGCGGATTAGAAATTCCTACAATAACACCAAAACAGATTAGTAAAATGCCCATATTTTAAAAATCCACTGCTAAAACTTGTATTCTACGTAACCAAGAACATTGTTCCGACAGGCTATTATCAAATGATACCTGTAAAAGTCCAGGGTATTTACAACATCCTATGGCACGTCGTAAACTTTGAACAAACAAGACCGATAGCCAATGGTTTCCGATAAGGGTGTTTCTTTATATATCACTCAAACTTGATAACAGGCAGTCTTGATTCAAACTGAGCATGTTTCACATTAGTACAACTCAAGAATTTACGTAAAAGTTAATTGAAAATTAAATAATTATATATTTGTAAAAGTTGTGATACAAAGTTTAAAGAAAATAATAGTGAAAAATATATTAGAGAAGTTTTGCCGTTAGCTAGAAAACGTGAGTAAAAGCTTATTAATTAAATAATTTTAATATTTACAATTTACGGCTCTAACTGACGGGTGAGAACCTAAGTATTATCCAAATTTAATTATTATCTAAGTAATAAGCTGAAATCTAGAAAAAACTTTAGATATAACTCTAGGGATAAATCTAAACATTCACGCAATCCATGTCACCTGTTCTAGTAATCTAGAACTTCGGCAAGGTGCAGGTCCATCGAAATGAATAAACTTTTTAAGAAACAATATTTATAAGACAAAATGTTTTCTAAATTTGCTGAACTGCAGCCAAAAACTGCGTATTAGCAGGTGGTAGAGGAACCCATTCAGTTTGTGTAGGTATTACACACCAGAACAACTTATGACTGTTATAGGAATGCTGAACAAGGTAAAAGTACACGATGATACCAATGTTAATGATTGTTAAGTACGTTTGTCACAGATGCTCAGTTACAACTCTAAACTGTTTTCTTAATGTTCATGAAAACTGCCCTGGTCGATATATGTTTTAAAAGAAAACATTCATATAAAGAGTAGGTTTTGGTTGATAGGTTCAATTTTGAGATTGTTACATAAAGTATTGAAGATTTTATGGATTGCTTTTGCAAACAGCTTATTCTACTTAAAAACACTCATTCATAGCCTACCAACAATCAAAATAGTAGTCACCTCAAAGAAAACAAGAAAATAATGCTGTTGTCAGACTTTTCGAAGAAATATTCTTTTGTTGTCGAAGATAAGGCACAATCTTTTCATTGGAACAACAATCAAGCAACTGTACATCCCTACAATGAGCAAGGAATTATAAAACAAAAGTTTTGTAATTATTTCTGAATGCTTAAATCATGAAATAGCTGCTGTTTGCTTATTTCACAAAAGGATGATATAGTATCTAATAGCTTATATTCTACCTTCCTGGCAGAAGATATTTTACTCTTCTGATGGTTTAGCCGACCAATACAAAACAGAAAAAATTTCATTAATATCTGCAATTACGGAAGTGATTTCAAAGTAGAAAATGACTGGCGCTATTTTGCCACATGGGAAAGAGGTGTGTTATGGTCTGGGGGGACACGGTTAAACGTCTTGCAGCAACAGCCTGTCTGCAAAGACCATACTTGGACAAAATAATGACACCAATACAACTTTTTAGCTGTAGAAAGGTAGATATACATAACATTCAGGTTATCTACTGGACAGATAAAGACTATACTGATGAAGAATATTTATTGAAACACCACCTGCAAGAAGCTGAACCAATAATAGCCACACAAGAGTACCGTATTTTTAATCCGCACAATGAAACTGAAGTGAAAATCAAGATTTATTAATTGAGTAATGAACATTCTGTTCATGAAGTAGCTGAAGGTGGTACAACCTTAACAATGAAAGATTTGAATGATTATGTAACATGTGAATATGATCAGCGTTGGTGGCTTGCAAATGTCTTGTCAAATAACTGCAAAAATAAAGAGGTGGAGGTAACTTTTTGGCATCCTTCAGGTTCAGCTTCACAGTTTGCGTTACCATGAAACCCAGACATTTTGAGAGTACACAGGAATCAAATACTAACTAAAGCTAACCCAACTAGTATAACTGGGCAAACCTACACCTTACCACAAAAACAAATGGTCACTGTTACAAGGAGCTTACATAACAAGGTTTACACAGTCAAGATTTTAGGAAAATAACAAAATAAAATCTTAGTTAGTGCCTGTCTGATGAATATTACTTTTTTACTAGAATTTCATTGAGATCCCAACTTGACTTTTTGGTGGTTTGCAAACAAGCATTTAATAAATAAATAAGAATTAGTTGAAATTTTTTTCATATAGTTTTTTAAATTGTCCTTAAAAATTTTGAGTTTATAGCTAAAAAATATCAATGTTTCAAACACACCCTTGTAATAATGAATAATTTTGCCAAGTATCGAGAAGGTAATTTGGGTGTTGGTTGGAGTGTTGGTGTTGTTGGTTTTTGCAAAGAAGAAAGCCAATGACCGGTTTTGCTGTTGTTGCAGATCTAATTAAGAGTACAGAAATTTATCTCTAAAAGCGATTAAGAACTTTCTTAGGTCTATTAATAACGGAGATACAGGATGCCCGGAAACTCAATGGTAAAATTTCACGGTGCGGTAGGGGAGGTCATTCCATACCAAATTAACCATATATGTCGCCATCCAACCTATTACGGTTTCAATGTTATTTCAACGTTTGTGCTTGTTTATAAAAAAACGTGTCTAACTATAGATTATTAACACGTTAAACGCCGCATAGCATTTTTAAGAATTGTAAAGTTATCATCCTGTACAGCCGGCGGCCAAGTGGATGTCATTTTCATGCCAACTGAACCGCCGACGTACAAGAGAAGAGCTATGTTTTGAGATAAATTGGATGCCGGCGTTTCAGGTTGCGTACAATTCCCTTATACTAGGTATTCTTCGGCGTACAAGTAAACATGTGCACCATTGGTTTGGCGATAGGAGCGTGGTGAATATGAAATAACATGTATCAAAAAACGAAAGTTTTATTTCTATTATTTAGTACACACAAAATTCAGTACAGAAATATACTTAAAAATGTTCAGGAAAACACTGAATGCAATAAAAGATTTTCGGGACATGTATCGCAATACGTAGTTACTTTTTTCGCTGAATTTGCTTCTGGTTTCCAGCTTTGCTTCGTCTTTAATTTCCTGTAACAGTATAAACATCTTTTTCCGATTTTTCTATTCCTTTTGCATTTCTCTTCAGTCTCTTTCATTTCATGCTGTATCTTTTTTCACTTCTTATCCTGTTGTGAAACCTCGCCTTCACCTGTAATTTCCAAAAGCGACTCCACCAAAGTTTCCCGAAATTTTGTAACCGAAATTTTTGATGTTGAATGAACCAGCTTGTATACAACTAAAGCATTAACTACAGATAAACCCATCAATAATTCGATTGTCCTGCATTGTAATCAACAATCCATTGGGGTTTTGTAATCTTTTCACGCTTTTTGTTTAACTTACCGGTGTTTACTATATCCAAAGTGTGATAGCGGAGAGCATTAATTTATATCTTTTGTCTTTCCACTTAGATACAACGATTCCTTTTTCGTTTTCTCTACCTATTATTTCTCCTTTTTTTAGTTGTGCTGACACAACTTCCTTTAGTAGACCTTTTCTATTTTTTCTTAGGGTACCAACTGAATGAGTTTTTCGAGTAAAAAGTTGTTTTGCAAGAGGAATGCTGGTATAGAAATTGTCGTTTACCACAACTCTGCCTTCACCCATAATATTTTTACACGTATCCATCACTGTACTCGTTGGGAGAGCTACTTTCTGATTCGCGTTTTTGCCTTGATAAACAGAAAACGAATAAGTATGTCCTTTCTGATCGCACATCTTAAAGAGCTTGTGCCATATTTATGCCGTTTTCCAGAAATATATTGTCTAAATTTTAGTCGACCACGAAAAGGAACCATGCTTTCATCAATTGCTATTATTTTTCCTGGCTGCATTGCCTGTTTATTTCTCAAATTAAAGTGAGAAACTAATGGCTCGATATTATGAATACGACTATCTGTCTCTGCCAGGTCTTCATTATTCGAAAAATTCCAAAAGCGCAGAAGAGATTGAAATCTGTTTCTTGGCATTATTTTTGGAAATTAGGTGATTTTTGTATATGGAGTGTGTGCTCCAGTGACCTCAATATTAGGGTAACGCACTAAACTCATATAAAGCACAACACCGAGAAACTTTTTCATTTCCAGTAGTGTTACTGGCTTCCAAAGTTAAGGTCGGCTTTTGGACTTTGGTCTACCTAACTTTGTTAATACCTGTTACGCATTTCGATTCGTTTCTATAACCATCGTTTCTAACAAATCTTTGGTCACAAACAGGGAATAAGCATTCAATTATGTAAAAGTACTTGTTGTAGCCAAATTTGAGTTTAGGCCTTCATTTCCTACACATGCAAAGGTTTGCTGATTTTTTCCAGTTCTTTCCATTCAGAAATTAGTATCGGAGTGTTATTAGGATTAGCATTAGCAGCATCATCTGGGTAATGGTCAGCTTTGGAAGAACTGTCTTCTGAAGATATGGAAATACGGTCCTGGAGGTCCGGATCTCTGACACTATCATCACTATCAAACTCCTTGTAGACTTCGCTACTTTCTGGCTAGGCAAAAAAAATTTCCGCTTCTTCTAGTAATTCTTTGTCACTCAACGGCCTCTTATTTGAATCCATATTAATCGAAATGACTATAATAGAAAATGCTATCGGAAAAAAGCGCTTACCCAAAAAATATGAGAATACAGTGTAGAAAAAACTAAGTATATCAAAATAAACTAAACATACTTATCAATTTGCTAACCGCATGCAAACTCGATCTGAAAAACTAACGGTCGCTGACGCCCACTTTACCGTAATGTCGCATTCACACTAATAAATTCCTTCGCTTTTTTACACATCGTAGGAGGGATAATGCATGTACGCCGGCTGTACACATGACAAATATTAAATGTCAGTTTTACTTGCGCGCCACCTGTACAGCCGGTTACCAATACAAAATAATTCCCAAATCGGTCTCTTATTTAAAGATATGTTTTGTTTAAGGATTCAATTTTTCGGTTAACAATCAAAGGAACTGAAAATACTGTGAAAAATTCTCCTTCAAATCAATTAAGCTTCCTAGCCTAAACGTTAATGATGCCTTAATTACTATTTAATTATTCCAGATTTTCTGCTTCTAAGTTGCAGGGTACAATATTAGTATGTCTTGTACTGTTCCGACAATTATATCCGTTTTTAAATCGCGAGTTTATTCGTGCAGTTCTTGTTTAACTTGTGAGTTTATGTTTTGCAAATTCCACAATAAAAAGTGCCATTCACTGCTCAGAAATATGCCGAAATGTATTTCATGTATGGATTTTGCAACGAAAATGCTCTGCAAGCTTCTAGAGAGTTCAAGGCTCGTAACCATAACCGGGCTAATTTTCCTGATTGGAGAGAGTTTGAAAGAGTGCACCAAGCTTACCTGGAAGGAGAGCTATCTGGTGTTTTACGTCCAAGAGGAGGAAGACCTAGAGGTAATGGGGAAAATGAGTTTGTTGCAAGGGCATTACAAACTCAAACAATTGGCATCAGAACTATTGTCAGATACGTCTACTGTTATTTATTAAAATTAGCTCCGATAACATAGTACTTCCATGAAAAAATGTTGATGCCACGTCTCGTGTAGAGCTTGGGCAAGTGCCCGTACATAATGTCCAATGAGCTTTTTCTATTTAAGATCTATAAATATATATAGTTTTCCTACTCATGAGTATCCAATAAATTGCAAACTGCACGTCACCAACTTACGCTCACAATACACGAGTGATTATGTACTTATGCTGCAAGTCACGATTATTTAAACTGAAGCTCACGTTAGAGCATTTGTTATTGTTACCATTTCTTTGTACATTAATGTTAACGTCAATAACATGCCTACCAAATTCTAAATTAGAGTAATTGAACACCCGGTTTATTTAAATTAGTTAAATCTATTGATACGTTTGAATTCAAGGAGTGCACTTCACAGGGCAGCAATAATAGCCATTCTTTTCCTGTATATATATATATATATATATATATATATATATATATATATATATATATATATATATATATATATATATATATATATATATGTATATATATACATATATATATATATATATATATAAAATCATTATATGATTAACACTTATTATTATACCTTACATCAAATATAAATCAGTTAAAGATAAATCTAAAAGTGATACTTGCAGAATTCACAAAAACGTTCCTCGTAATAAAATATCACCTTATTTTTAATTGACGTTAAATCAGCTTACAAAATTCTCCATATTAAAAATTCTAATTTCAAACAGCAATTACCAAAGTACATTTCTGGTTAAATCTTCCGCTCGATTATTTAAAAATATAATTGATGAAGTTTCTCTCTTGTAATTAATAATTTTTATTTTTCGTTGTAAGTTACGTTTAAAACATTGCTTTATTTCCGCATAGCAACCGCTTGCGCTTTAAAATAACATTTCGAACCTAATTTCAGAATCGAATGACTTTGAATCTAATCAATTAATGAATTAATGCCGAAATGAAGAAACGCTTTCTTTATATACAAATTTATCTGTTTCCAGAAGCTTACTTAAAAAATGTGGAACATTATGATGCAAGGGTTCTTGGGAAACCAATTAACGCCTAAAATCGTCGAGGTTTAATACCTTGTTATTTCGTTCCAGTTATTCATGACGCGTTCTATATGTCCTTGTGTCACATATACTATTATTGTGGCTCATTTGTTCTCTTCGACAATGAAAGCGAAAATCATAAATTATTTTTTGGAGCTTTTTCGTGTCTTGGCCGCTTTTGTAAATATTCTTTTGGGACTGCATGTTTTACATACTGTTTGTAATATAACTATTTACTGAGATTTCCAATTTTTCTTTTTGTATCACCTACCACACTCAACGACATTTTTGAGATAGCCTGAAATCTAATTCTTTTGGATTTTGATTCTACCATTCTGTCCCTGTTTTGTTGCGATATTCGTTGTAGGCGATTTTCTTTACTTGTTTTACTGCTTTCTTTCTTGTCTGCACCCTACAATCACACACTCAAAATAACGCAATTCACAAAATATATCACACTCTATATACATGAAATACATATTACAATTTCAAAACATCTTTCCCTATATACATCTGTCTTATTGGCAATGTCCACAATTTCATTTTTAAACGTATTTTTCATTCGATAACCTTATTTAAAATATTTTATTAAAGTAAGAGCGTGTTCCTCATACCTTACGTTAATCCATTTGTCTTATCATGAGCTCATAGTAAAACTCGTTAAATGTGAGTGCAAATTTACCACACTACAAAAAAATAAAATAAACCCCCTATACTTCTTTACAACATAGCCTGGTTATCTGTTAATTAATTAGTCTTGACTACCTAAACACATTTCATTTTCATCTCAAGTCCCATAAATTTTCAGTTCATTAAATATATCAAATACGAAACACTCAAAAGCACAGAAAAAATTTTAAAAAAGAAAATATTCACCACCCAATGTTTTTAAACAATGGCATACCTGGTAACTATTCTCTAAAACGTTCGCCGCCAACCAGCTCTTGAAGATAATGCCGTCCAGTATGGCACTAGTCCATAAAACAGCTCCCCGGTTGAATCACCATTCTTCTATGTCTGCTGCTACCTCAAACTCTCTTCATTTACAACAAAACCATGAGCATCTATTTTCCAAAATTTGCTCTTCGTATTCCAAAAGAAATTAACTAAAAATTGCCGCCTTCACCTGCAAATACTTTCAAATTTTACTCAGTTTCGTGCATTCCAAAACCACAATAATAATTGTTTGTACTTACATACAAAATTTACGCTTTGCGTAACTTGCTTTATTAGCTTTTTACTTGACTTGTCATCATACTGCACTAACTTATATAATTTCACTAAAAGTAACTCAATGGAGTGCGGATGACTGAAGAAAAATTAAGAGACTGCCACCCCCTTTGAAAGTGGTTTATATAGCCATTGCTACACCTACCCTATTTTTAACCGACACGATATTCTTGCTAAAATCTCTAACGACTCTTCCTTTAGCTTGAATTCTCATCACAAACACGCTAAAATACTTGGTAATTCATTTACAACCGCCAACTGTCACTTCAATTTTACGAAACTAGCCTTTACTGTTAATAGATTCTGAATACATTCCTGCTTTCAAACTCAAACAGACAACTGTTGTCTCCCTTGTTCATATAACTCCATTTCACACATATCTTTCTACCAGCTGAATATTAGTCCTACCTAATACAAACTTGTCGCACGTATACCTGCATCGTCCAATCATCTCGCACAATTCCTTTCCCTTGCTTTTAATTGATACGCGTCTGCTTCTAATATTCCTAGAAATTATTGATTTTTGTTTCCCTCTCTAAAATAAGTTTGTTCGTCGTTTCCCTACTATACTATATCCATAATTAAATCTCTGCTTCTCACTCGTATTCATACGTTTCTGCTCCGTTCTTATTTCTCCATGACAGTTGTTTCTAGCTGTCTTACAATACTACCTTTAAAATTAAAAATCGATATTTTAACAAACATACTGCTTCTTTGTTTTACTTATGCGTTTTCCGTTTTGTCCTCATTGTATATTGACTACGCTGACTTCCAACAGTCTTTTACTCTTTGTAACATATTAAAGCTTGTTTCTCGTACGTGTTATCTTGAAATATCTCCTCCATTTTATTTAGAAACGTTTTTTGGTTTTACCCTTGATAATAATAATCCTATTTTAACGAACATGCAATGCTTTTATATTTTCGTATAATACCTAATTTAAATTGAAAGTGGTCTCTTTACCTCATTGTTTTGAATTCTTTCGCGCCCTATCTTAAAAAAATTATTATGATACGTCATTCCTAAATAAATATAACTAAAATTAAATTAACTCTACATTATTATACCTTGACTAAGCTCTAAATTAATTATTTACAATACCTTAATTATTTAACTGCCTAACTTGATTCTCTAATAAGTTGTTACTTTAACCCCAAGCTTAATTTATGCCCTTATGTATTTACAATTAGCTACTAATTACACGATATTATATATATATATATACATTGTTATGACAACGCCGCACGCTGCGAGTCTCGCAAAAAGAGTGCTGTAACAACGCCTCGCTTTGATGCGCCGCTAAAATAGTGTTGTGATACAGATACAGCAAATTGTAAAATTCGAAATTGTTGACTTACCTTCTTGTCTAACTTTGCCTGACTAGCTCAACGGAAATTTTAGAATTTATAAAATAAAATCAAACAGCAGTATTAAAACATTTATACAGTATAAAATATTTCCTCTCATACAAAAGCATATAGAACATTTACAACATGGTTTCTTTCAAACATCAAATAATTCCTAAGAGGTAATTATTTACTTAATTATAAAAGTGTTCCTTACTTTATTTTAAATTTACAGAACTAAATTTCTTCCCTTATGGATAATTTACCCGGTTATGATTTTCACACTTGTAAGGTTTGTTTTGGCCAAAAAAATCCTTGATAGGTAATCTATTAAAAGGTCAGAGTGTTTCCAACTCTTAACATAAACTTTCCCGGTAAAGATCCTTACAAAAATAAAATATTAAATGATTAACACTTATTCTAGTTTAGATTTAAATGATAAATACTAAACTAACAGTTACAAACAATATTTAAAAAAATTATACTTACAAACTCCACGAAGCGCTTTTCTCTTTAGTTCGTAATTAAATATCTTCTTATTTTCAATTGACGTCCAAATCAGCTTATAAGATTTTTATATTATTTACATCTCCAACTAGAAACTAATGTGCATCCTAAATTTGATTATTAAAATTTTAATAGTTTTTATATCGATGCATTTTCCATCTACATTGTATATAACTAAATTTAATAATTTCAATTTTTTTATGCAGGTGACGTTTAAAACATTACATTTTCATTTATTGTTACATGGTAATTATTAAATTAAGGCATGCGTATTGCATATTTCAAATATCATTTTCGCAAAGCAACAGCTCGCGAATTAAATGAACATTTCGCTATCGAATTCATGAATGACCTTTTTAATAAACGCTTCCATTTAATATACAAAATTATCTATTTCTAGAACAGACTAGTGTTTTTGAGATTCCATTTCAATTAGTACACACCTATCTTACGTAAGTTTTTGGGAAATACTCAATAGCGTTTAAAATCGTCGCGTTTTATTACCTCGTTCTCGAGTGACGTGTGTTGCTCGTCTTTGTTTAACACCAAGGTTATTGTGGCGTCGTTTACTATTCCAGTAATTACGTAAGGTAATAAATAACTTTTATCAATTTTTGTTACATTTTATGAGTTTTTTTTATTGTTCCGGATGCTTCGTTTATTTTTAATGAGTTCAACAAAACTGACGTATTTCTTTTCAATTCCTCTCGAACTTTCAAGAACATATTTTATTTAAATTGAATTTATATAGTACACAGGGTAATTAATATGATTAATTTAAGTCTTTAATGGCTTTATAATGCAAATTGGTTGCATGTTATAGAAGATATTTGCTTTTACGGCAAAACTTGTTTTAATACCCAAAATAAAGACAGATTTCTTCATTTTTATCCACAAAAAGTGCATTTATGAATAGCTTTTGTATTTATCTTAAAATAATCGATTTGCATTCGCATTTAATGCGTTTTAAGGTATCCCTTAACGATTAATTATTTTTACTATGCTGCTTACATTTTTTGCTAAGTATTTACAATATGTTTATATCACACAGAGTGACTATTTATACACGCGGAACTTGCCTTTTTGCTTGGACTTTAATGAATAAAATTCCGCTTATATTATACAGAGCGAACCTTGAATTTACGGAAATTTCTATTTTTCCGGATTCTTTTATATTTTATTGGTTTTATTTATAGAATTTGGGCTTTAATGACCTATCGTGGCCTTTTTATAATTACAATATATATATATATATATATATATATATATATATATAAAATTGCCGTGGAACTTACAAAAATTCGGGAACGAAGCTTTTACATCTATCCTTTACCTAAATAATACAAACCCCACGAATTGGGCGTCATAAAATTGCCGTGGAAGTCGGGACAGTCTCTGGATTCTCTATTAAAATGTGTGCCCCACCAGGGTCAACATAAAGGTTTTCGAAAAAAAAAATTTTTTTTTTAATTTCTTACCTTTTATTTCGCCTTTAAGTTCCTTCAGCTTCCCTGGCTAGCTCAGCTGTGCCTCTTCTCGAATACCTAAATTTATAGACATACCTCTTTCACACCATTCAATAAAACTACCAAATAATGCCACAACCATACAACCTTTTATTTACACCTATTAACAGATAAATTATATTCACATGTGTTAAAACAGTTAGATACAATAACTATATAACTCAAATTATGGTATGTTTTTAAATTCCTTGATTTTTCTAATGATTTTTAAACAAATTCAATGAGATATGAGTAGATGGGCCCCGCATGTTACCCTAAATTGACTTCACACTGGAGTATGGTGAGCTCATTATAACCCAGTTTAGTTTGAATATGCTTTTTAAACCTTGCATAATTTAAAACAATATTTTACAGACCCGTTTACCCTTTACAATTCAATATTTATCCTGAATAAAAATTTTGGATGTTCTAAATACACCCTTTTTCAATATTCAACATCAATAAATTGTCCAGTACATGCATCTTTTGCAATAAGTTTCTACAACCATAAATATGCCACCAAAAAAAAAGTCAACCACACAGCACAAAATTTCACAAATGTTTATAAAACAACAGAAATTTCAAATAAATTACCTGAAAATTCTTCAGGCTTCCTTCCCGTCAGAGATGATTGCTAGAACCCCTCTTCGCGTTGTTTCGATTTACTGTGCTGCTCAGCGGATCCACAAGCCTCTACCATCTGGGACCTTTGCAAGCTATGCGCCTCGTCTCACAGTACCATTCCATATATCATGCATACAAACTTGATTACTTGTGGTGCTTACCCCCATATAACATGCTTCCATTTAATGATTTTTGTGTTGTAGTAGCCGGACCTTTATTAATTTAATACGCACTACTCGTACTTCGCGTTAATAATTAGAGGTCCGCTATTACTCTTTTATACTTGCAACCACTATATTTACAGTAACATATTCACATACATAGAATACTCACAGAAAGCTTTACTGTTATGGTGGTATGAATCGGCATTCAGTACTTTATCGAAGTAAACGAAATTAGAAGACAAGAGAGCCTTAATAATCTAGCTAGGGTATTTATATCCTTCTAAAACCCCCCTAGTGGACGCGCTTCCTTCGAAAAGCTTATTTTCAAAACGAATTCCAAAAATTTCGGATATAACCGTCTCTAAATTCATAAAATTTGTTCCGTCCTACGTGCTGTATACCCCGAATTCGCTTTCAACCTTCGCGTGTGCGTACGTTTGGAAAACTGTCTGCTTTCAATCAATGACAAAATTCTCTGCCGTCACAAACTCCGCCTAAGCTCTATATATCTCTGTCTGTTGCATGTTTGCTGTCTCGTTCAAAACCCCACTTGAGTTACAAAAATCGATATTGTTGACATCTTATCTCAACTCCACGTGTATACTGTACGTGCATTTCAATTCCTTGCTTGCTTTATCTCTGTCTTTATCTGTTGTATATTAACGATTGTGCATTTCTCTCGCGCCTTAAGATGTTTGTTACCCTAGTTGTTTATACCAAACTGACGGTTGAAAATAATTTCTATGAAATCCTATCTTAACATACGCTCGACTTCTTTGAACGTAACATTTAAAAAGCAGATGTTTCTGTTAATTATCGACCGTTTGGAACCTAACAATTCTTAGACCTTCTACTTCTTCGTTTCTGATAAAACTGACGTTGGCTTTTACAACGAATACAATTGCCTTGGGATTATTGATTCTCTTACATAGCACGCTCCCTTTTGCTTATATGTGTTTTAATTAAAATAACTTATGGTTAATTATGCGTATGCTTGAACTTCTATTTGCTTTGAAGCTTTCTTCGTTCCTGTGATTCTAACATTTCAATTATTAAATATAAAAATACTCTAATATTCGTCCGTTTCCCCTAAATGAATTAAAATAATTTTTGCCCTTAAATAATTTGCTCTTTTCTATATACAGGGTTGTTGAAATTTTATTGTTTCACACTGATTTACCCTTTTGAATCCACAACAATATATACAAATATATATACATATATATATATATATATATATATATATATATATATAAGTAAGATAAATATTGGGAATACAGTCAGGTTGGGCATGGATTTAGTATAAACTTCTTATAACAATTTCAAGCTTTCGAAAATGTTTATTATCTTACTTATACATTATAAGAACAGTCAATATTTATTTTATATATTTATATATATAATAAAATGTCTAAGGGAGCTACTAAGAGTTATAAGGGTTGGTTAGTACCAGGTAGTATATGCCAAACAAAATAATCCACATATTTGATCACTTAAACCTAAAATATATGTTTGCCGTATTTTATGTATACTAAAATACCATTCAAATATAGTAGTTGAAATTAAGTGCCAAAAGGCAATTTTAAAATGACTAAGAGGCGTAGTAAGATGTGAAATGCTCAAGGGTTTATACCGAGTTGAAATTTTAAAAAGCCTTTGAAAGTACATTTGCCGTCCAAAAGCCGGATGCGTCTATGAATGTTCACTATCAACATGCATCCAGGGTCAAGTGTAATTTATTTTGGTTTCATTTTCTATAGAATCAACTTTTGGACAATATTTGTAAACGCAAAATTATTAGTTATAACAACGTAAAATGTGATTGGTGGAATGTAAAGATTTAGGACATATATTAGAATTTAATGTGATTATGAAATTGTATAAAAGACATGGACTATGGTATGTGCGACACGAACTTAGTTATTTGTTATGGACTTTAAGATGTAGTTGGCTAGTAGAGAGTTAACATGGTCGCCTTAGAGAGTAAACAAAGGGATTATTTTTCGAAGCAATTTTGTAAAAGACGTGTTTTCAGAATTGTGCTAATTTGTATTCAGATAATAAAAGTAATTGTTTTAAAATGAGTTTAATTGAAAAGTGGTAAAGAAACAAGCGGAAGTATAAAGGAATATTAGTGATTGTGCGACGATTAGAAATTGGATTTGGAGAGTGGTCTTAAAGGTAGCGGGTCAGCAGAGTGGTTATACAGATTAGAGTTGGATATTGGAGCGGGTTAAAGGCAGCAGGAGTATTGAGCGGAAACACAGATACGAGTTGGATATTGGAGCGGGTTAAAGGCAGCAGGAACATTGAGAGGAAACAAAGATACGAGTTGGATATTGGAGCGGGTTAAAGGCAGCAGGAGTATTGAGCGGAAACACAGATACGAGTTGGATATTGGAGCGGGTTAAAGGCAGCAGGAGCATTGATCGGAAACAAAATACGAGTTGGATATTGGAGCGGGTTAAAGGCAGCAGAAGCATTGAGCGGAAACAAGGATTTGAAGTGGAGATTAGTACAGAGGAAGTTATAGCACTAGTTTTTCTAAATTCTAAATTTGGGTTAATCATTTCAGATATTGGGGAACAGTAAATAGTCGAAGACACCAGGAAGCAGCACGGAAATTCAAGAGCAGCATTGTGAAGACGTATACGGCAATTAGGATTTTGTGCCAGGATTCAGCAAGGCATCGACGGAGTATAGACCAGGTGAGTTTTAAAATCATATTTTTAATACGTCAAAATTTAGTCATATAAAATTTGGTTGTAATTTAATTTGGCACATAGTAACTTTGATATAATTAGAAATTTTGGCATATACTAAAGTAGAGTAGCAATTTTAGTAGTAAAACAAAAGGGTGCACGTTGGTTGGACTTAACACAACTACTTATAACGGAAACCCACTATAAGCAGTTGAATAACCTGAGATTAAGAGTTTTAAATAGTCGAGGCATTACATTAAATAGTTTATAAAAGAACCAACCAAACGGTGCAAGTACAAGGGGCGTGCATTAGGTGTGCACATTTTACAAAAGTATAAAATAAAGGGTATAATATAGGTGAAACACACAAAAAGTAGAGGGGTGGTGTATATAATACGCATTGGCCCCACTGATTTTGAATGAAATTGGAAATTGCGTCGGCTTTACTCTTTCCTGGTGTGCATAATTTCTAGTTTTATTTAAAATCAAACACCCTCTCACCTTTCTACACAAACCCCTTTTCGGATTTCCATATATTTTAATTGTTCAACCCCTATTTTTAATTCTCAATATGTCTGTCTAACTATGCTACATACTAACCTAACTTATAAACTAAAACAAAACTAAATTTTCCGTCGCATGAACTATATAACAAACTATTCTACTAAACCCTCTTCCTGTACAACCTTATATGGGTATAGATTTTCCAAGTGAAAACGCCCACGATATTCCCCCGTCATAGTAACTAATTCAAATGTATTTCCTTCCGCAAAAATACGCGTAATCTTGTACGGCCCTTCATACGGAAACAACAACTTCGCGCAAATGTTCCTGTCGCGGTTCGAAACTCTTAACCTTTTCACCACCACCATATCTCCTATTTCGAAAGTCGTCCTTTTTTTGATCCTGCTACACCTCCGCTCGATATCCCTACGCTGCATCCTTTCGATCCTACGTCTAACGCTGCCCAACAACTCTGTGATGTCTTGTACCTCGACTTCTTCCCTCCATGGCCTAGCTGGTATAATCCTCCGAATCAATGTTATCGGACACGTTTTTGTCACTGAACTCGGTACACAATTCATGAAGTTTTCAATCTGCGGCAGATATCTAACCCATCTATTATGGTGCTCTTGCGTTGCTAACCGTAGATATTTGATTACCTCCCGTATATATCGTTCGCATGGATTTGCTTTCGGATGCCGTATACTGCTAAATGACACCTTAATGTGCGCTCGATTTAACCCGTTCCTAAATCTTTGGTTGTTAAAATAAGTTGCGTTGTCTACCAAAATCCTTTCCATTCTCCCTACCTGGCTTCCAAATTCTTTGATCGATTGTAAAGCATGCACCGTGTTGCTTCGCCTCGCCGGAAATAATTTAATAAATTTTGAAAAAACGTCCACCATTACTAATATGTGTCGATACCCCTGTTCACTCGTAATCAGGTTGCTTAAGTAATCAACAGCTACCAATTCCAATGGTTCGCTTACGCTCACACTCATCGGAACGTTTTGCAACACCCCGTTCTTGTCCTTCCCTAAGATACAAATTTTGCAACGATTAATCCTTTCTTTGACCACCGTGATATCGTTCCGTGCATAAAACGCCTCCCTGAATACCAAAAATGTTTTTCTTATACCTATATGTCCAAAATTTAAATGAATTTCATCTATGATTTCCACAGCCGCGTCTCTGGATACCACTACTAGCTCTGCCTCACCTATCCTTTTGACTACGAACTGCCCTACGATGGTAAATCCACGGTACTCTTCCACATTTTCGCTTGTTAATCTCTCGCGGATCGAGCTCACCTCACTGTGCCTTTGCGTTTCCATTAGCTTGGCATTTGTCCACCGACCAACATCCCTAAACTCCTGCAAAGCAACTAAACAATCCTTCACGTCTTTATTTTTTTCCACTTGCGGTCTGCTTAGAAAATCCGCCGTCACATTCTCCTTGCCTGGTTTGTGCTTGATTTCGAAATCGTATTCCTGTAATACTAACGCCCATCTGTACAACCTGCTGTTTAGAAACTCCTTTTCTTCATAAATGTTACCACCGTGTTGTCGGATTCTATTAAAATTTGTTACCTAGCAGATAAAAACGCAACTTTTTCACTGCATATACGATCGCCAACATTTCCTTCTCTGCCGTCGCATATCTGGTTTCGCAGTCTTTCAATACCCTCGAGATAAATACAATTGGTACCTCAGCTCCGTCCTGGATCTGCACCAACTCAGCCCCTATCGCATATTTCGACGCATCCGTTCTTAAAATAAATTCGTCTTTGAAATTTGGATATTTTAATGACAACTCTTTATAAAATGCACTTTTAAATCCTGGAACGCCTTCTCTCGATCAGCAGTCCATTTCCATCTTTCATTTTTTTCAATAAACTCACCAACGGCACACATAACTCGGAATATCGCGGTATAAATCGTTTATAATAATTTAGAACCCTAAAAATCCTCGTAATCCTCTCACGTTCTTTGGTTGAGCAATCTTTTCAACTCGTCCAACCTTTTATTACAAATTTTCATCCCATTCTCACTGATTTCAAACCCTATATATGTAACTTTGTTCTTGAACAACTCGCATTTCTCCACGTTCAACTTCAAACCCCTTCGTCCAGCCTCTGGATCACCTTTTCTATATGCTCCATGTGTTCTTGCTCAGTCCTTGAAAAGATCAACAAATCATCCACATAGTGCGAACAGAAACATTCATACTCGTTAAACAGCTTCTGCATGGCCCTCACCAATGCTGCGGAAGAACTACTTAACCCAAACGGAACCACAGAAAACATGTAAATCTCCCCTTCAATACTAAACCCTGTAAACTTCTTACTGTCTTCATGCAACGGAATTAACCAAAATGAATTTTTTTAAATCTAGTTTACTGAAAAACTTCATCTCGTACACTTTGTACAACAAATTATCCAACCCCTGCGGTTGTTCATACTGCGGTTTCGTAATCGAATTCAACTTCCTCGCATCCAAACAAATCCTTATATCCCTTTTATTTGGTTTAGGAACAATAACTACCGGGTTCACATATTGAGTTTTCGCTGGTTCTATTATTCCATCTCGTAACATCTTGTTAATCTCGGCTTTAACCCTATTTCTAATAGCAAACGGAATTGGATACACCTTTGTATTAAACCCGTTGTCTTCCGTGACCTCTAACTTATGCATGTATCGCCTCGCCAATCTCGGTTCTTCATTAAATAACCCTACATGTTTATTAAACAATTCTTCTAGCTTCGCCTTTATCTCAATACTCACTCTTCCAATCTGTTCATCCTTAATTAATCTCACAAACATATTACATAACCGTACTTTAACCTGTCTATCATCACTTGTCCTATCCATTCCTAATCCCGACTTATCTATATTATCTCCATTCCTATATTCCTCACTAACCGTAGACACCATCCATAACTTATCTTTATCAAAAATTCGAATCGACCTATCCTTACCATCTATATTCTTTCCAAAATCCTCTATAAAATCCATTCCTAATATGAAATCTATATGCAACCCCTTTGTAATTAAAAATTCTGCCTCTCCTGCATTTTTTTCCCCTACAAATATCGGTACACGGATGATCCTATAAATCGTAGTTAACTTTTTATTCATAGCCGACCATAAATTAACCCCATCAATCGCTTCTATTCTTTCTTTTAAAAAATCCGCATGTTTTATCACTACCCTCTCATCTACCAGCGACAACTGTGAACCACTATCAACTAAAGCAACATATAAACACTCATTTAAACTAATATTAATGAACAAAAGGTTCTTTTTATTCAAATTATAATTATTTAACAACAAGTCCTTCAAACTATAAACCACGTCGACCTTTAATCCTACACATTCGTTCGTCCAAAATTTGGCGTTTTTTTTTTCGGAGGGTGCCTCGTGTATCTGCACCACTTCAATTTGATCGGTGTCCTGAGTCCTTGCGCTGGTCGTTATATGGTGGACATTCGCGTCCCTGTCCGTCCGGCTATATCCGTTCTGTGTACCGCCCCCTGTATTTCGACCGTCATCCGCGTTGTCGTCGCGCTGGTACCTGTTTTGTCTATGTAAGTCGTTCTCCCGGTGTTCCCTATTGTAGTATGGTCTCCTGTTTCCGTCGTGTCCCCAGTGGTTTCGGTGTCCGTGGTTAAAATAGTCCTGTCGGTAGTTGGGTCGATGTTCGTGATGGAAATTGTCCTGTCTATGGTTGGGTCGCTGTCCGTGGTACATATGTCGTCGGTTGTCATCCCTATAACCCCGGTTTTGATCCCATTGACTAGTCCGTGTTTTTGCCTCCAGTGCCGTTGCCAAATCGAAATTCCTCATAACGCCTAAAAATTCTCGCAGTGTTTTAACATTATGGACCACCACCATCTTAGTCACTTCCGGCTCCATGTGTCCCGCAAGTAGTAGTATGATGTCGTCCTCGCCCAACTTTGGTGTCAAGTGCTGTGCCTGGTTGTATTTGTCTATTGCATATTCTTCGCGAGTCCCGTGTGTCCGACTGTAGTGTCCCGTAATCAAATTTGTACGTATGTCTGTCTGGTGCGTGTTGCTCCAGAACTGTTCCATAAATAGTCGTCGAAATTCTGCGTAGGTGTCGTACTGTCGGCGTATGATATTGTGCCACTTTTCCGCGTTCCCTGTCAATGTCGCCCCTACTATCTGTAACTTAGTTTTTTCATTTTCCGATTCGACGATCTCGTCCAGTCTGTCTAGAAATCCCATCGGCTGTTCTGTCCTCCGTCCTTCAAATTTAGGTAGCGCGTCCCGGTTCAATTTGATGTGCTGTCCGTAGTCCAGTCCTATGCGCCGTCGTTCTAGGTCGTCCAATTTTTCATGTATTTGTCTTACGTCGTGTCCTACCCGGTTTTCTACTACAGTGACTTTGTCGTCCAGTTGTGTCTTAGTGTTCAAATTTTTGGTCTGTATCGTCTCTAAGGTTTGTCCTAAATTTCTGTAATTTTTCAAATGTCTTTTGTCGTACGTTTGAATTTCGGAATGTAACGTCGTAAAACCACTGACCATTGTCTCCTCAACTGTCTCTACGCGTGTCTTGATTTCAGTCCGTAGGTCCGTTTTTGTCGCGTTCAAGTCTCCCTGAATCTGTACCCGCGTGTTTTCTAATTTGTCATCTATTCTGTCAATCTTTTCGTGTACCTCAGTCCTTATGTCGTCCTTTACGTTTTGTATTTGCGTGAGTAGATATTCCTGTATATTATTCAATTTGGCCGTCAGTTCCGCGTGTGCCGTCCTAAACTCGTTTCTCAGTTCGATGTGTGAATCTTCAATTCGGTTTGTTAAAGTCGTTATTTTATTATTCAAAAGCGTGTTTGCCTCTTTTTGTTCAATCTGTGACGTTTCAAATTTGTTCGTCAAATTTGCCTGTGAAGTTTCAAAAACCGTCCGCGATTCTTTCTGTTCCTTACGTGATTCTTCCATTTGGTTGGTTAAATTCGTTTGCAAGCTCATTATGAGTCGTATTAGGTCCTGGTTTCCGGCGGTTTCTGCAACTCTTACCTCCGGTGCCGTCGGCTGTTCCGTGTTCATGTCTGTCGCCTCCGGGTCAGTCTGCCTTGCCTCCGTCTCCTGGATGTCTCCTCCTGCGTCTAATTCTATGTCCTGTGTCCTAATTTCATCGTTTTGTGTCGTGTTGTCTGCTTCAATTCCGTATATCAGTCCCGATCTCGTAATCCGTGTCATTGCTGGGTCCGTCATCTCTGCAGCCTGTCTTCGTACTTGTATGCCTGAAAATATCTAACTACTGGCCCCACCTAATCTCAAGCTCCCGTATCCTACTACTGTTTCTGTCTAATTTCCACTCAATCTAGCCTTTTTCAGCCCCACGTTGGGTTTGCCACGTATTATAATATATATATATATATATATATATATATATATATATATATATATATATATATATATTACTGAAGTTTATTCTTGGAAGTTGGTCAGGTCAGTTAAATAAGTCGAGAAATAATGAATCGTAGTGGTAAAAATCAATATATTTTACTATGACGCGTTTCGGTCAACAAGACCATTATCAAATAGATTATCTATAAAAGTTATAATTAAAATAAAGTTTTTAAAAACTATAAAATATACAGACCAGAAATTTTAACTTGTTAATTTACAATATCACTATAACAACAGGTGGTATTTTGTATGTATCGTAAGGAATAGTCACTAACAAGGGTTGAAATATAAACAACGTAGTTATAAAAATAAAAATCGAGAACAATATAACAATGTTAGCGATATTAGATACGAAAGTGGACTAACATTAGAACGTATAAAATAGTTGTTTCTTATCTATAAGAGTAGTAATATTTATGTTAAAAATGGAAATTTATATCAAGTATTTGGAATAAATGGAGGTAATATTTATTGAGAAAATGGTTATGTTTTGTTTAATAGATTAAAGTAAACATTTACAAACCCATCCTGGTCCGTTTTAGAATTGATGGCGTTGGTGTTTTTTTGTATTTGGATGGTTTCTAAAAAACCTCTTACATTATCATTAGCCTCAATACCTAAAATGTTAACATTAGCAAAATCAAACTGGTGGCATTTTTCAATCGCATGAAATGCTAGTGCCGTACTTTTTTGTTACTTGTTTTAATAGTATATTTATGCTCGTATATCCTCTTGTTTAAATATTGTTTAGTGTTACCAATATACACCCCTGGAATTCTAAGCAGTTAATTTAGTAAATTGTGTGGGTTTTGTACTTTTTATCAATTATTGGCGCGAGTTTCGTGAAAATATTTTTTGTTGAGTTGTTTGGTTTGTGAATTACCTGAATATTGTATGCATTAAGGCATTTTTTTATTTTATCAGAAAGTATCGGGGTGTAGAAGATACTAATACGAGTTTTTTCCAATGTTTGTTTATTTTTATTAGAATTGTTGTATATTTTATGGATTTTTGTTTTAATAATTAGTTCAAAAAATGATTTAGGGTATAGATTATTTCTAAGAATAGTTTTAACTATTTTGATATTTCTTGGCCTATGTTTATTATGGGCAAGGATGATAGCACGTTCTATGAGGTTGTTAACAACATTAACTTTATACTGTTTGGGAACGCATGATTTAAAATTTAAATATCTTCCACTCCATGTGGCTTTTTTATACCAGTTGGTGGAAATTTTTCCTGCATTATTGTAAGAGATGAGGACATCTAAGAATGGAATAGTTCTATTAGTTTCTATTGTATGAGAGAATTGCAGGCGCGGATGGAATGCATTGAAGGTTTTTAACGTATCGTTAATTTTGTCAGCAGGTAAACACATAATACAATCATCTACATATCGTTTATAGAATGCCGGCGTGAAATGTAGTTTGCTAATAGCCCAATTTTCTAGTTCTTCCATTACAAGATCGGCAATGGTTGACGATATAGGTGATCCCATTGCAGTGCCAAAAATCTGCGAATAGATTTTGCTGTCGAATTGAAAGTAAGTGGTCTCTAAACACAATTTAACCCTTATTTTAAATTCATCTAACGGCAATTTGGTAAAAGATGTGAGTTCAGGCCATCTTTTTATAATAGTATTTATAGCCAAATCAATGGGGATATTTGTAAACAGTGATTTTACATCTAGTGATATTAGAATATGGTTGTTGGGTATAGTTTGGTTTTTAATAAAGTGTTGAAAATCCCAACTATCTTTTACATAGAATTGTGTTTTGCCCACAATGTTTTTAATAGTTTCTATTAGAAATTTTGACATTTTATATATAAATTTTTTGAACCAATTATTAAAACAAAATCCATAAAATATACAACAATTCTAATAAAAATAAACAAACATTGGAAAAAACTCGTATTAGTATCTTATACACCCCGATACTTTCTGATAAAATAAAAAAATGCCTTAATGCATACAATATTCAGGTAATTCACAAACCAAACAACTCAACAAAAAATATTTTCACGAAACTCGCGCCAATAATTGATAAAAAGTACAAAACCCACACAATTTACTAAATTAACTGCTTAGAATTCCAGGGGTGTATATTGGTAACACTAAACAATATTTAAACAAGAGGATATACGAGCATAAATATACTATTAAAACAAGTAACAAAAAAAGTACGGCACTAGCATTTCATGCGATTGAAAAATGCCACCAGTTTGATTTTGCTAATGTTAACATTTTAGGTATTGAGGCTAATGATAATGTAAGAGGTTTTTTAGAAACCATCCAAATACAAAAAAACACCAACGCCATCAATTCTAAAACGGACCAGGATGGGTTTGTAAATGTTTACTTTAATCTATTAAACAAAACATAACCATTTTCTCAATAAATATTACCTCCATTTATTCCAAATACTTGATATAAATTTCCATTTTAACATAAATATTACTACTCTTATAGATGAAACAACTATTTTATACGTTCTAATGTTAGTCCACTTTCGTATCTAATATCGCTAACATTGTTATATTGTTCTCGATTTTATTTTTATAACTACGTTGTTTATATTTCAACCCTTGTTAGTGACTATTCCTTACGATACATACAAAATACCACCTGTTGTTATAGTGATATTGTAAATTAACACGTTAAAATTTCTGGTCTGTATATTTTATAGTTTTTAAAAACTTTATTTTAATTATAACTTTTTATAGATAATCTATTTGATAATGGTCTTGTTGACCGGAACGCGTCATAGTAAAATATATTGATTTTTTACCACTACGATTCATTATTTCTCGACTTATTTAACTGACCTGACCAACTTCCAAGAATAAACTTCAGTAATATTTATTTTTATGGTCAAGAATAATTTCCTGTATATATATATATATATATATATATATATATATATATTACTCATATTTAGACCAGGGTAGAAAATGAAATAATCACATCAAATAATTTTAATCACCGTGTATAAGGAATTTTATTAAATAATACGCTTTATTAAAACCTTGAAGCATAAATAAATGCGGTCGTTTCAGTAAAAATAAGAAATTTAAATTATGTACAAGACGCTTTATATCAAAAGAAGCAGTATTAAAAGCTCTGCGTGTAATGTAATTATTCCTAAACAAATGGAAATTACGTGCAAAATTTATATTAATTAACCCTATTTTAAGTAACCGGTAGTAAAACAAAGTGTACACATAATAATTAATATTTAACTTGTATTCGCTAAAATGAAAGGATAGAAGTCAATTTTAATTGAAGTTAATTGAATCGTTAGTAACAGATAATATCTATAGAAACTTGTAAAACCCAATAAAAGCAAATCCTAGAAGTGTTAGTTAGAAGTAGGATGTTTAAACACACCTGCGTATTTTAAAAGGCAATTTCAGTTTAATTTGTTTATATAAACATGTCGATTCTAAGGATATTGGAAACGGTCAGATGCTTTAGCACGAAATACAAAACAGGGTTTATTTAAAAAGCTCTGAGAATTAATATTATTTTGAACACATGCGTAGTTTAAATATCACGTACGGCGAAAATTGTGTAGATAACAAATGGTTTCAAAGAATCTTGGAGAAACCGGGGCTTAATATTCACGAGAATGTGCGATACGGATTATTTAACCCAGATAGTCCACATGGACTAAAATATAATCGATAATAAAGAATATCAATTTGCACCAATACGAACAGGTTAGAAAAGGAAAGAGAAATGCGTCAAGCAAAGACACATATAGTAAAAGGCGTGATTTAAGCAACGTCACGAGGGTCACAATTGGTTGAAAATAGGATGCAAATATCAGAGGTAGAAACAACAATTTCTGTACAAAATTAATTAGTTATTTCCAGACTTTGCGTGCCGTGTGGAAATTTTCTGAGATTTAAATGGGGCGAGTGAAAAATTCGTAAAAACCGAGGCGCGAGCGACGGACTGGGAACATGGCATGAGAAATTCTTTAGAATTACCCGTTTTGGGGAACAGACCGACAGACAGGCTTTTTGCTATATATACCGAGGTGAATATAAACAAGCTCTCTTAGACTTTTGACTATTCGATGCGTTAAAAGCTCTTACATCCGCGACTTGATTCAAGATGTTAAACAGTGCATTTTAGTTTGATAAAATAATTTAAAATTTTGCTCGTATATTTTAGTGATTCAAAATAGTTTGTTATTTACGTGCTAACATGAATGTACTTCAGTGCACTTAGATACAAGGTAATAAAATTTAGTATCACTGTACCAATTAGCAAAATTTACAACGACAAATGTATACACAAAAGTAGGCAGTTTTGGCGTATATTGGTGAAAGAGATGAATTTCTTGCTATTTTTCGGGGTGTTAATAATTAAATGGTTCAAATACGTGTCTGGATCCACGAAACAAGGGTCAGATATACACAGATGAGTTCCGGAAAAGCCCAGAAACAACTTTAAATAAATGGTGATGGAGAAAATTTTAAAAGCGTTGAGAATTAGAAGCCGTAAATATAATCCTGTTGGAATGGTGTGATTAACTAAAGGGACGATGTACATTGAAGCTACGAGGACAGTAACCTTCAGGTAAATTATACTATTTTGTTTGACATTTTGTGTGTGTTGAATTACTTTATAATTGATTTACTTTAAATGGACATTAGTGAAATTGTACTAACCATAAAATTTTAATTTTAAGATGAAATTTGCTTGTTTAAGTAGAAAGGGTATTTAGTATTGATGTTCTGAATTATGATGAAAACTTTGGGTATGTCTTTGAGCTCAATTAGACGAACCTGGTTAATTAACGTAAAGGGGTGGTAGATGCTCCTTTATACTCAGACTCGGTCTGCTTATATTGTTATATTAATTAGTAGGCATCCAACAAGGACTTTAATTCTGGATGCACGTTAAAGTGATAATAAAATTAATCTTGAAATTCTTTTAAAACTGAATTTTATGCTGAAATTTAAGATGAAAATTTAATGTATTCTGAATATTGATGTAAATAGAGTTAACGTTGATGTTTGTGGTAGGAATGTGTTGTTTAATTTTATGAATGAGGAGGTTTATAAAATTAGGTGAGCAGCTGAGGCGAAACCAGGATCACAGCAGTTTATGACGCCCAATCGGTGGGACTAGAATTTTTGTTGAAAGGACCCAGTTCCCGCATTCAAAGGAGTATATCACAGCAGTTTATGGCGACCACAACGTGAGGGCTCGAATTCCAGATAGTGTTTAACTATTCCAGGAAACTGGCGATCTGAGAGAGAGTTTCTCTGTGTGTATAAATTTAAGAGTATTTTGAGTGTGTGAGTGATTAGAACGTATGCAGAGAAAAGAGTGGTTAAGGAGTCAAGGAGTGGAAATTGGAAGTGACGATAGTGCATTGTGTGAAAAATTCGAAAATGGAAGAAGCTGGAGGCAGTAGAGATCAGTCGAGGACGGAATCAGGGATCAGGAAGAGAGAAGAGAATCGAAAGAGCGATGGAGGAGTGTAACAGAAAATTAGAACTGCTAAGCGATGAATCGAATAGAGCGAGAGGACTCAAATCGAAAATTTGACCGAATGATGAGAATCGAACAGGAGTTAGGAAATAAGTGAGAAAATAGATAAGACGAATAAAGAAGTTTCAGAATTTAAAATAGTCTTACCGTAAAGATGGGGAAGTTGAAAATAGGGTTGAAAAAATGAGCGTGATATTACAGGTCTTCGACAGGAAATGGGACATTTAAGGTCCGAAGTACGCATTTCTGTGAAGAAGAGATTAATGTAAAATGACTGAAGTGACGGACTCATGTAGGGATCAGTTAGGCAGGGTAGAACGCGAAGTTAGTAGTATTAAATACAACATGTCAAATTTAACGGGGATGGTCCCAGATTTTCTACAGGTGGAGTATCATTGGACCAACACATGAAATTTTATGGCGATAACAGGGTAAATCCACAAATTTTTATTAATAGTGTAAGAAATCTAGTGGGAAATTTATTTGACGAACAGACTAAACTAAATACGATAAAGGCTTTATTAAAGGACAATGCGGAAGCGTGGTACAATTTAGTAGGACAGGACATAGACACGTATCAGGACTTTGAAAACAAATTTTAAAGCACTACTGGAGTGACCACAGACAAGATCAGGTACGAGACGACTTAATCACAGGAAATTTAAGGGAGAATTTTCAGGAAGTAGGAGCAATATGCTATACGCAAGTATAGCATAGCAAAGCAACTGAACCCACCACTGACGGACCGACAAATTATTAAGTATTTATCACGACACTTCGAGGTAGACATAAGACAGCACGTAGCACTACAGAACATAGTGGACAGAGAAATGTTTTGGAATACCTGCAGAGGTACGACGACGTAAGTAGTGGACGACCTCGGGATAATAGGGAAAGACAGATCAACACAGTTAGGTTTGACAATAGACGGGACAACTATGCTAGAAGGGGAATAATTACGGATACCAGCGACAGAATTGGGAACAGAGACGACCATACGTTAGGAGTAATAGTTTAGGAAGGGACCTGCACAGAGACCGGGACCTACCAGAATGAATAGTTCACCAGACATGAGCGGGACTGCTAATACAGACACGGAACGAGTTGGAAACGCCTAGGACGTACGCTGAGGTGACGGCTAGACCAGGACCGAGTAGGGAAAACAGACCTGGACAGGATTTTTAGAACGCGACAGACCACTAGATTTCAGTGTAAATGTATATGAACATCCACGTGAATTTTTCAAAATTGAGGAGGAAGTAGAGCCAGAAACTAAGAAAAATTATGTTTGCCAATTATTAATTTAGAAATTTTGAAAATAATGTAGAAATATTACTTGATACAGGGGCAGAGGCGAGTTTAATATCGGAGGAATTCGTCAGCAAAATTAGGGATAAGGTTTGTGATAGAATTATGCCTATAAAGCGTAGTCATTTAGTAGCTCCAAATAAAAGAAGTTTGCTGTAGTAAATAGTGTTGTGGTGCTTAGGATAGATATAAGAGGTTTAAGCTGTGAACAGGAGTTTGTAATTGTACCTGGACTGAAGTTTCAGAGCATTTTAGGTGTTGACTGTATGATGAAGTTAGGGGTTTTGATAGATATGGAAAGGAAGGTAATAAGGATTAAGGATAGGGTAGTGCCATGGAAGGGCAGTTATGAAGTCACAAAGGATGACACGGGGTTGAGTATTAATGTAGTAGAGGATGAAGGTAAACAGATCAACACAATAAGATGTCCAGAGGATAGGAGAGTAGAGGTTCAAGCTTTAGTACAAAAACATGCAGAATTAGTGGGGGTAGAAGCAACAGCAGCATATCGGGAGCAGGTGAAGGCAGAATTATTTTTGACGAGGTTAAGTGGCAAGTTTGTTTTTAATAAAGTAGATTTAAGGAATTCATTCTGGCGGATTCCATTACATAAGAATTCTAGAAGGTACATAGGATTTTCCATAGAGGGAAAAATCGATAATTTTAAAGTAGTATCGTTTGGTTTGTCGGCAGAAAGGACACAATGATAAATGAGAAACAGACAAGTGTAGGGACTGAAGAAGGTAATATTTAAGAGTAGGATAATAGGGATGATAAGTTTATTGTATGTGAGATAACAGGGATGTTAAGTATAGATATAGAAGGGGAGAAATAGGGATGAAGAGTATTAGGTTGGTGAGAAGAAAGACTTGGAGGGTCAAGAAGAGAGTTAGATTTAAATAAATAGAAATGAAAAGAAAAGATAGGTGAATTTTAGTTTTATAGAAAATAAAGCTAGGTATAGGATAAATATGGAGATAATTAGAAATAGGTTTAGGATGGAAAAGAGTAAATGTAGGAAGAAAATAAGATAGGTTAAGTATAGATATTTCATATAAGATTAGTGGAGAGTTAGGAATAGAGTAAGAGTAGGATAGGATATAGGATTAGGTAGGGGAAGTAAAGTATAGTGAAGATTAGTTAAAAGTTAGGAATAGGATAGGTATATAGGATGTATATAGGATTAAATGGATAAGTAGGATGAAGTTAGGGATAATTTCAGTTTAAGAATTAGGTGAGAGTTAGGAATAGGATAGGGATATAGGTAGGTGTAAATATTTTTTATTGGAGACAAAGTAGGTAAGTTAGATAGATAAGGGTAGAGAGAGATAGGCAATTTTTTTTGTAATTTTTTTTTTGTCTAAATGCTTTATATTTGCATTCAAATAAGTGGGATTATTTGTATTCAAATAGGGGGAAAATACTCATATTTAGACCAGGGTAGAAAATTAAATAATCACATCAAATAATTTTCATCACCGTGTATAATGAATATTATTAGATAATACGCGTTATTAAAACCGTGAAGCATAAAAATTTATTAGTTTCAGTAAAAATAAGAGATTTAAATCATGGACAAGGCGCTTTATATCAAAAGAAACAGTATTAACAAGCTCTACGTAAGAAACAAAGGAAATTACATGCAAAATTTATCTTAATTAACTTTTCAAGTAACCGGTATTGAACAAAACGTACAGATAATATCTATAGAAACTTGTAAAACCCATTAAAATGCAAATCCTAGAAGTGTTAGAGAAGTAGGATGTTTGAACACACCTGCGTATTTTAAAAGGCAATTTCAGTTTAATTTGTTAAGATAAACATGTCGATTCTAAGGATATTGGAAACGGTCAGATGCTTTAGCACGAAATACAAAACAGGGTTTATTTAAAAAGCTCATTTGGCGAAAATTTTGCAGATAATTAATGTTTACAAAGAATCTTGGAGAAACCGGGGCTTAATATTCACGAGAAGGTGCGATACGGGGTTATTTAACCCAGATAGTCCACATGGACTAAAATATAATCGATAATAAAGAATATCAATTTGCACCAATACGAACAGGTTAGAAAAGGAAAGAAAATGCGTCAAGCAAAGACACATATAGTAAAAGGCGTGATTTAAGCAACGTCACGAGGGTCACAATTGGTTGAAAATAGGATGCAAATATCAGAGGTAGAAACAACAATTTCTGTACAAAATTAATTAGTTTTCTCGGACATGTTTGCGTGCCGTGTGAGAATTTCTGAAATTTAAATGGGGCGAGTAAAAATTGTAAAACCGACGCACAGGCTACGGACTGGGAACATAGATGAGAAATTCTTAAGAATTGTCTGTTTTGAGGACAAAAGCGACGTGCCGGTATTCGCTATATATACCGGTTGTAATATGAATTTCGGCCTCTTAGACTTTTGACTATTCGATGCGTTAAAAGCTCTTACATCCGCGACTTGATTGAAGATGTTAAACAGTGCATTTTAGTTTGATAAAATAATTTAAAGTTTGCTCGTATATTTTAGTGATTCAAAACAGTTTATTCTGTACGTGCTAACATGAATGTACTTCAGTGCACTTAGATACAAGGTAATAAAATTTCGTATCACTGTACCAATTAGCAAAATTTACAACGACAAATGTATAGACAAAAGTAGGCAGTTTTGGCGTATATTGGTGAAAGAAGTATGAATTTCTTTGTTATTTTTCGTGGGTGTTAATAATTAAATGGTTCAAAAACGTGTCTGGATCCACCAAACAAGGGTCAGATATACACAGATGAGTTCCGGAAAAGCCCTGAAACAACTTTAAATAAATGGTGATGGAGAAAATTTTAAAAGCGTTGAGAATCAGAAGCGTAAATATAATCCAGTTGGAATGGTGTGATTAACAAAAGGGACGATGTACATTGAAGCTACGAGTGCTGTAACCTTCAGGTAAATTATACTATTTTGTTTGAACTTTAAATTTTTGTGTGTGTTGAATAACTTTATAATTGATTTACTTTAAATGGACATTAGTGAAATTGTACTAACAATAATATTTTAATTTTAAGGTGAAATTTGCTTGTTTAAGTAGAAAGGGTATTTAGTATTGATGTTCTGGATTATGATGAAAATTTGGGTATGTCTTTGAGCTCAATTAGACGAACTGGTTAATTAACGTAAAGGGTGGTAGATGCTCCTTTGTACTCTGCATATATTGTTATAGTAATTAGTAGGCATCCTACAAGACTTTAATTCTGGATGCACATTAAAATGATAATAAATTTAATTTTGAAATTTTCCGATATTAAAAATTTATGCTGAATATTAATTTTGAAATTTTAATGTATTGTGAATATTGATGTAAATAGAGTTGACGTTGATGTTTGTGGTAGGAATGTGTTGTTTAATTTTATGAATGAGGAGGTTTATAAAATTAGGTGAGCAGCCGAGGCGAAAACAGGATCACAGCAGTTTATGACGCCCAATCGGTGGGACTAGAATTTTTGTTGAAAGGACCCAGTTCCCGCATACACAGGAGTATATCACAGCAATATATATATATATATATATATATATATATATATATAAATATACTGCTATGATAATAAGGTTATTTAGGGGTATAAAACTTATTTAATGTACTCCATCTGTTAATGAAATAAATTTGACTACGTGATGTTTTAATGGGAAATTTGACAAAATTCGAATAAAATCCAGCACATTAGCGAAGAAAAATAAGGAACCATACGCTTGACTACGTGCAGAATTAAACGGAAAGTTTGAATAGATTCCTATACAAATAAAAGGACGTGACTTGGAAAGGTACAAAGTTTCAGGGTCAACAAATTCACAAGGTAAAATTTTGAGGTCTACGTAATGTGCGAAAGCATTACGATAAGAAATTAGGATAGTAACTACATGGAAATCCGAAGGCTGCGCGATAAGTCAACGTACAACGCCTCAATCAACAAAATAAACTGGGTAAACCAATTGAATGGGTGATAGGCGGGTCTTTAAATAGCTCACTTCAACAACTAATGCACGCTCCGTACTGCTTTGAAATCAAGATAACACGCAAAGATAAAATATTAAATTAAATATAATTTAAGCAAAAGTTGGTGATTCAAAAATTTCAATAATAGTACAAGTGCAAATATACAACATAAATTTGCCGTTTAATAGTTAAAAAAGTCTCTACAAACTTATTCAAGCGTCTATCTGAGAATATATTTAAGAATATACTTAAGAACTTATCTAAGAGTTGATTTAAGAATCTATCTAAGAGTTAAAATAAGCATTGATATAAGGATACACCAAGAATCAAATTAAGAGTTTAAACTGTACTATGCAATTAAATAAGCAACTACCATACAAAATCAATAAAAAACTGAAAACAATCCAAGGACACTGGTCAACAACACGCAGTGGCAGTTCTAAGGATTGGAGTGCATGCAGAGACGCGTATTCACAACAAGCAGTTCAACAAGGACGAACAACAAGTCAGAGATAAAATTCATTAATAGCTTAAGGTAGTAATTTCTCTTTGGACATTTAAAATTTTTTTTATGTATTGAGGTATTTATGTAAAGGGTCATCAAAAATTTTAATACGTAGAAAATTACGTAAAAGGGAAAGAAGTTCAACGTACTTCAAATAGTATACAGAGTTATTTTCGCTGGCTTTAAACTGATTAAAGGGAGTTATAATTTGAGGACAAATCGATTTATATCGTTACTTTAATACAGGGGTTTTCTTAACTAGGCGAATAATATTATAGAGCTACAAATTATACATATTTTTGGTTATTAAATAAATTATGATAAATTACGTTTATCTCATTCAAATAGGAAGTGTTAGAGAAACAGAGGGTAAAACTTCTCTGTTATCGAATCGTCGTATACTTTGTGTAGGGTGAACTGAGCTAGTCGAGGTATAACAAAACCAATTGTGTAAAATTAAAAATTTATCCTAGGTTATTTAGAGAGAGCGGTGGCGAGCAGCAGGCAACTGAACGTTAAAATTTTATTTATTTCTTTTCAAAAAAGCGTACTTGGAAAAGTCCCATTTCCGTCAAACCAATTCACGTATTTTATCAACCCTATTTTCAACCCCATTTTACGGTAAGAATTTTTAAATTCTGAAATTCAGCTTTCATTTTTCAAGGGTTTCAACCCTTTAATTCCATTATTGGTAAACTTATTGTTTTCCCGTCTTTAATTCTCCTTAACCTAACTTTGGATTCTTTAATCCCCTTTAACACCAAATATTTTTTTATTATTGTTGTGATTCATTCCATTTTCCATTTTGAAATTTTCCACAAATGCCTTTATTAATTTCCCCTTATCCAACCCTCCTTTCTTGATATTAATACTAACCAATCTAAAATATTTAAATTTATAAAAAAATTCCTTTTAGATCCCACCGGAATAAAATAAAAAATTTTATTTGGAATTAGCCTCATTTTTCGAAAATCGGACCCTGTTAAAACAGCCCAGTTGGGGCCCAAATTATGCTGGAAACCCCTATTCAAACATTTCCCCGGCGCCACCAATTTTATAAATTCATTATAAAATTAAAAAAATTCCTCCTAAACATTTAATTTTTAATTATTAGAATAATTAAATTTTCAAATTAAATTTACAAAATTCGTTTTAAAAAATTTCAAAATTAAATTTATTATCATTTTAATTGCTGTTAAATTTTTGGGAGTATAATTTAAACAAATAAAACCGGATTAATAAAGGGGTCTACCACCCTTTATTAATTAACCATTTCTAATTGGTAAAAATAAAATTTATAATTCCCGAAATCAAAACAAAATATTTTAAAACAAGAAATTTCTCTTAAAATTCTTTTTTGGTTAGAAAATTTACTAAGTCCATTTAAAAAACAATTTAAAATTAAAAACAAAAGTAAAAAAAAGTTAAATTTACCTGAAGGTTATTTGTAGTTCGTATCTTTCTTTTTAATAAATTAAAATATATTTAGGCTTTGATTTTAGTTTTAAATTTTTATACCTATTCGTGTTTCGGGCCTTTCCGGAATATCTTGGTTTACTGCCCTTTTTCATGGAAACACGTATTTGCCATTTAATTTTAAACACCCCAAAAACAAAGAAATTCACTTTTACCAATTCAAAAACTGCCTCTTTTTTAACATTTGGGAAATTTTGCAATTTAATGCTAAATTTTAACCGTTCTAATGATGAAGCATTCATTTTAAGTAAAAACGCTTGTTAAACAAATTAAAAAATTTAAAATTTAATAAACAAAATAGGTTTAAATCTTAATCAAGTGCTATTAGATTTTAACCAGAATCTCAAAACAAGAGGCTTGTTTAATTACCAATTAAAAAAATTCTGTTATTCCAAAACGGGAATTCAAAAATTTTAATGTTATCTGCCCTGGTCGTTTTTAGAATTTTACTGCCCCATTTAAATCCAAAAATTTGCCGCAAACCTTGGAAAAAACAATTAATTTTACCAAATTGGTTTTTTATTGATAGCTTATTTTCCCAATTTGATTGGAGTTGTTTAAATCACCCACTAAGTGTCTTTGTTAATTTCCTTTTTTTTAATTTTATTGGTGAAGCCTTTATTACATTATTTAAATGTTATTGGGTTTAAAAAGTTCGCCATTCTGGAAACTAAGGGTTTTAAATTTTTGTAATATTATGGAGTTTTAAATTCTTTAACCATTAATTACTCAAATTTTTTAATTTAAAACGGGGTTTCAAAATAAATTTAATTCTCAACTTTATTCCGGGAATTTTAATTTGGGTTTTCAAGCTTGGAAATTTATTAATTTTTTCCAATTAAAAGTTTCTATCCCTTTTTTAAAAAAAATTTTAATTAATTTATTAATTTGTTTTAAACCGGACTTAAAAGGAAAAGAAAAGCACGAACTCGTTTAGGTAATTAATTACCAAATTTTAATTTTCTTTTGTTAAAGGTCAAAATAATTTAAATTTTATTTTCTAAAAAAATTTTTTAGTTTTAGGTTTTAATAAAGGTATTATTTTGAAATTTTAAAGGGATTAAAATTTTTGATTATTATTTAATTTTTATGGTCAAAAGGTATTTTCCCCTATTTAAACAAATAATATTATTTCTTCAAATATAAAAATTTAGACAAAAAATTAAAAAAATTGATTTTTATTATTATTAACTTAACTTTGTTTCCAATCAAAAAATTTAACCTACCTAACCTACCTATTCCAATTAAATTTTAAAACGAAATTTCCAACCACCTACTTTATTAATCCCACCTTACCTATCCATTTAATTTTAATAATTTCCTAACTTTCTTCCCCTACCTAACCTTTCCTTCCTTTTCCCTTATTTAACCTCCCAATCTTAATAAAACAATTCCTACACTTCCACTTTACTCTTTATTTCATCAAATATTTCAATTACTATTTTATTAATTAGCTTTATTTTTAAACCCAATTCATTTTATTAACCATTTATTATCCATTTAAATTCTTTTTTGCCCTCCAATTTTTTTTACCACCAATCTTTAATTTCTCCCCCTTACTTATTACATCCCTATTACTCAAACAAAAATTTCATCCCTATTTCCACTCAAAAAAACTTTTTACCCTAACGGTTTTTCTCTTTATTATTTTTTTTTTGGACAAACCAAAGTCATTTAAATTATCTTTTTCCCCATAAAATCCAATTTAAATTTTTTGAAGGTCCGCCGAAGTTCCAAATCTCTTTTTAAAAACAAACCCATTAACCCGAAAATAATTCGCCTTCCCTGTCCCTACGCTTTAATTTCTCATTTTTTATTAAAGCTTGCCTTCCCTCCTCTGGTTTATTTGGTTTTGTTTAATTATCACCCTATTACAATTAATATAAACCCCATCCCGGATTCATCTGCCCTTCCTGGCACATATCCAACCTTTTACCTTTTTCCATTCTTAAAACCCCTAATTCATATAATAAACCTAAAATGCCTGAAACTTCAGTAGGTAAATTACAAACTTGTTACACTTAAATTATACTACCAAACCCAAAATATTTATAACAAATTCTTTTTATTTACTCAAATGGCTACGTTTTAAGGCATAATTCTTCAAAACCTTACCCTTTTTTAAATTCCTCCGATATTAAAGCCTTCCCTGTTCTAAATTTTCCTTACAAAATTTCTAAAAATTTCAAACAAATTTTCCAGTTTCTGGCCTCCCCCTCAATTTTAAAAATTCACGGGATTTCTAAATTTCACAGAAACTTGGTCGACCTAAAATTGTTCCATTGTTTTCCTCTTGGTTTTGTCCTTTCAACCTTGGTACCCTCCTCGTGTTAAATCCGGCCCTTCTTATTGGCTGCTGGCCATCCTTTTCTTCCTAAACTGTTCTTGGTGAACTGGTCTTTCGGTTAGTCGCACTTTACTTTTATTTCCCCCGTTTCCCAATTCGGTGAAAACGTTTTCAGGGTCTGGTAATTGGGCCTTTTCAAATCTTGAACATTTTTCTCACTTTCCGCCAATAATTAACTCGCAAATTCAAAATTTTTCTTGGAGTTTTTCCCGTGGTTTTAATTTGTTAAAATTCTATAGGTATTATAATTTTTCCGTAATTATTATTGTTTCCACCTTATTGCGGATCAATTTTAAATAAATTCCTTTTTTCCGTAATAATGTTAATTGATTTTTTGCACCCGTAATTTTTTTGTTTTAAATCCTAACGGCTTTCCTTCCTCTTTTAATTTGCGTTTCCTTTAATAAATTTATTTTTATTTATTTTCCTAAATAAATTTCCCCTAGTTTTTAACTATTAATAAAAATTTTATTTACCCGTTATAATAAAATTATGTGTTTAATTCTCCCCTGTTAAAATTGGGAATCCCCTTAAATTTAATTTTTTTTAATATAAACTTGGATCCAAATCCCTACTTCCTTACTTCTATTTTACTTTATTTTTTCACAAAAATTATTCACCTTAAATTCCCATTTCCTTCAAACCTTAATTCACCTATTTTATAACCCATTTTCAATTCCCATTTTCACTAAACTATTTTTAAATTCTAAACTTCTTTATTCTCTTTCTATTTTTCACTTATTTCTCCCTTTAATTCTATTCTTCTAAATTTCTTATTCCTTCTTCCCTACTTATTAATTCATCCTTAACTTTCTAATTTTCTTTTTCTTACTCTTTCTCATTCTAAATTATTCTTTTTATCCCCTATTTCCTACTACTTATCCTCCACCTTTTCCATTTTAAAATTTTCTCCACAATAATCTACTTCTTTCCTCCTTCTCCTTAACCATCCTTTCTTCATCTTAATCCTCCCCATCTAAAATATCTTTTTATCCCACAAAAACTTTCCCAATCCCATTTCCTGGAATAAAATAAAAATTTTTTTAATTCCCTCACTTTTGGGTCCCAAATTATTTTTCCCGAAAAACGACCCCACTTAAATTTCTTGAAATCCTATTCTTTTTTTGGTGACCAAATAAATCCTATTCTAAAAATTAAAAACAATTCCAATAAACTCAATTAATCTTTTACTCTATTGTCTTAAACAAATTAAATTTCGCATTTTTTATTAAAAATTTAAAATTAATTTATTTCATTTAATGTGATCCGTTAAATCCTTTTACCTACTAATTAATATAACTTAACAGACCACTGGTTAAAGGGGCACTACCCCCTTTACTTAATTAACCTTCTTAATTATCAAAAAACCCCAAATTTCATCATACCCAACACAAAACAAAATCCCCTTTTTTAAAAAAAATTTCTTTAAAATTAAACTTTTATTTAAACAACACAACCATTTAAATAAAAATTTTATTTAAACCAACAAAAATGCAAAAAATAGATAATTTACCAATTACTTTTGCTTCAAATTCTTTCTTTTTTAACCCCTTCCGGACATATTTACCTTCTATTCTCAATTTTAAATTTTTTCACCATATTTCGTTTCTGGGCCTTTCCCTCATTTGATTACCCTTGTTTCTATCCAACACAGAAATTTAATTTTCACCCCAAAAAAAAAATTCTGTTTTTTGTCCCTTCCCACCAAAATGCCTACTTTTTGTTAATTTCCGTTGTTTTTCTAATTGGTCGTAAATTTTTATTACCTTGTTCTGTGCCTGAATAATTCTGGCCTAAAAAACATTTTAATCCTAAATTCTGCCTTTTTTTAAATCCAAAATCCGGTTTAATACTTCAATAATCGGTTGTCGGTTTTAACCACGTGTAAAATTTTTTGTTTTTTCTTCGGTAAATACAAAAGCCTTCTTGGGACTCTAAAAGGGTTTCTGAATTTTTTGCCAGTTCCCATTCCGTCCAGTCGATTTTTACAATTTTCCTCGCCCCATTTAAATTCAGTTTAACACGAAATGCCGAGAAAATAATTTTTTGACCGAAATTTTTTTTCCTTATATTTCTCCTATTTTAACCTTGTGACCCTCGTAGTTGTTTAAATGCCTTTTACTATAGTGTCTTGCTTGCCTTTTTTTTCCTTTTCTCCGTTCTTTTAACTTACTTTTTATTTGTTTTTCGTCCAATTTTCTGGGTTTTAAACCCTATAATTTGTGAATTAACCCCGGTTTCCCAAATTCTTTGTTTTAATGATTTTCCCCAAATTCTTTAAACCTTTTTTAAATTTTGGAATGTGTATTTAAACTACCATGTTCAAAATTATTAATTCTCAGAGCTTTATTCCGTTATTTTAATTTTTTTACAATTTCTATGGTTTAATGTTATTCGGTTTAAAACTAATTAAAATTATTTTATCCCATTTTAATCCTTAAAATTTAAATTATTTAATTTGACTCCTTCTTAAATAATTAATTAAGTTTTTCCTAATTTCTTTTTTTAAAATTCATTCCGCAATTTTAATCGCTTCTTTTAAAAGCTCTTATAAATAATTTAAATTTCTTATTTTTATGAAAACCCTTTATTTATTTTTATTTTTAATAAACCGTTTTTTAATAAATTCCTTTCACTGATTAAAATTTTTAGGTTTTTTAATTTTCATTCAAATATAGTAAATTTAAATTTAATTTATTTAAATTCTTTTGCTCCTTTAATCAAACCCCTTAAAAAAAATTTTACCCCAAATTCGTCAAATTTCTGGATAAAAAATTTTAATCGAGCCCCACTTGGGCGCAAAATGCTGTGAAACCTAAAAAAATTCAACCTTAACGTTTGGCCAATTTTTCTGTTAACCCTCCTCTCCTTAATAGCTTTCTTTCTACTAAAATTAAACCCATTCCTAAAAAATAACAACCATTTACATAAATTCAAAACTTAAATTTTAAATTAAATTTCAGATAAAATTATTTTAAAAAATTTCAAGATTAATTTTATTTAAATTCAAGAATTAAATTTTTATCCTTAATTAATTAAAAATTAAAGCCCGGGAGCTATATAAAAATTACCACCAGTTAATTAAAGGCTCTAAACTAAAGAATACCCAAATTTTCTAATTGACCAAATACAAATCCCTTTCACTTAAACAAAAATTTACTTAAAAAAAATTTTATTTAAAATTTAAATTGCCATTTAAATAAATCAATTTAAAGTTATTCAAAAACAAAAATACAAATTCAACCAAAATAGTATAAATTACCTGAAGGTTATTGCCTCGTAGCTTCAAGGTAATCGTCCCTTTGTTAATCACACCATTCCAACGGATTATATTTACGCTTCTGATTCTCAACGCTTTTAAATTTTCTCCATCACCATTTATTTAAAGTTGTTTCTGGGCTTTTCCGGAACTCATCTGTGTTATCTGACCCTTGTTTTGGGTCCAGACACTTTTGAACCATTTAATTATTCACCCCGAAAATAGCAAAGAAATTCATACTTCTTTCACCAATATACGCCAAAACTGCCTACTTGGGTATTCATTTGTTGTTGTAAATTTTGCTAATTGTACAGTGAACTAAATTTTATTACCTTGTATCTAAGTGCACTAAGTACATTCATGTTAGCACGTAAATAACAAACTTTTTAAATCACCAAAATATACAGCAAACTTTAAATTATTTTATCAAACTAAAATGCACGTTTACATCTTAATCAAGTCGCGGATGTAAGAGGCTTTTAACGCATCGAATGTCAAAAGTCTAAGAGGCGTTATATTCCACCGGTATATATAGCAAGCCGGCCGTCGTTTTGTCCTCAAAACGAAATTCTTAAGAATTTCTCATCTATGTTCCCATTCCGTCGCTCGCCGTCGGTTTTTACAATTTTTAACTCGCCCCATTAAATCTCAGAAATTTCAACACGGCAGCAACGTCCCTAATTATTTTTACAGAAATGTTGTTTCTACCTCTGATATTTGCATTCTATTTTCAACCAATTGTGACCCTCGTGACGTTGTTAAATCACGCCTTTACTATATGTGTCTGGCTTGGCATTTTCTTCTTTCTAACCTGTTCTTATTGTGCAAATTGATATTCTTTATTATCGATTATTTTAGTCCAGGGAGTGTAAATATCCCACCTTTAGCTTTCTCGTAACTATTATGCGAGGTTTCCCAAGATTCTTTGAAACCATTTTTATCTCAAAATTTTCGCCGAATGAATTTAAATACGCAGGTGTTCAAAATAATATTAATTCTCAGAGCTTTATTTTCTGGTATTTAATCTTGGTTTTCAAGTTTTATGTTATTTTAATAAGGTTTAATTAACTTCAATTAAAATTAATACCCTTTAAATTTTAGGAATCCAACTAAATATTAATTATTATTGTACGTTTTAATACCGGTTACTTAAAATAGAGTTAATTAAAATAAATTTTGCACGTAATTTCCTTTGTTTTTTTAGGAATAAATAAATTACACGAAAGTTTTTAATACTGCCTTTTGATATAAAGCGTCTTAATATTTAAATTCTTTTTTTAATGAACAATGAATTTTTTATTTAGGTTTTTTAATAAAGCGTATTATTAATAAAATTCTTTATACACGGTGATTAAAATTATTTGATGTGATTATTTAATTTTCTACCCTGGTCTAAATATGAGTAATTTTTATTTAATAAATAATATTATTTGATTCTTCCTTTAACAAAATCAAAAATTGCAATTTCAATTATTACAAAATGCTAAATAATTAAATTATTTATTATTACTTACCATTTATTTGAAATTTCCCAATTATCCATCCCTCTCTAATTTAAACACCATTCCCAAAACTAATCATAAATCTAATTATTATTTCATCTTACTAATTTAATTATAATTTATATAATATTATATTAAATAAATTTCTAAACAACTCTTATAAAATTAAACTATTCAAATAAACTCCTTATTATATAGCCATTAACAAAACTTTACTTTTTACTTCACAAAAACATCCCTGACCCTTCCGGCTTTTAACCCATCTAAATATTTTCAAAACCCTATTTCCTTTATAATTATAATTTCAAACAATCTCACATCAAAATAAATAAAACCCCATATGATAAAAAAACCCCTCTAAGTTAAACTTGTTTTTTAATTTATATCTTGGGCAACGGGATTTTTACAATATCGATTTTCTATATCTATGTATCGATTTTGAATATCGAATATTCAAACTATATAACAACTTCATACTTCATATTCTGCTTCAATTGTCCGTATGGTGCTTCAATACTTCGATTGTATAGCGATCATACTTCGATCTATGGTGCGTATCAATCTATCATACTATCACCCCGTATCGTGCTTCATACGTATGATACTACTACTTAATTATTTTATATTATAAATATTCTATCGGAACTTTAATGTTAAATAAGTATACATTAAACGTAGCTAACCTCTACAATCTAGCACAAAATTTTCTACTCTTTTTTGGGAATAAAATCACAAGATTTTTAAAATAATTATTTCGACAATTCTCTTTATTAAATTTTTGTTATCAAAATAATTAAATTTCAATTTAATATTTGGACATAATTTTTAGGGGTTTCGGGTTTTCTTCAATTGAAAATTCTATTCGAATACATACGATCTAGTTCGTGCGAATCGTCTCATCGTTCGTTGTCGTTCTACAATTCGTACGTTCGTAATATCGTCGTTCATCTCGGTATCGTATTCGTAATTTTTGCTGTACAGGTCTCGGGGTCTATCGATATATCGTATTCGTCGCCGCCCAGCCCAAATCTACCAGCCCGATTTGTTTTGTCAAACTCTTTTATTTTCTGATTTGTTTACAATACATCTTCATATTCCCAAATAAAAGTCTGTTGTAATTGTTTTGTTATTTAAAAATCATATTATTGAACTTTTTATTGTTCAAATGTGCACCTCCTCGTTCAGACAACTTCTAACGATGTTCTAAGTTTTGGTCATGTTTTGAAAAGGGTTGTCTCAGGGCTGCAAAAGACTCTCGGTCCTTTAATTATCGATGGTTTGTGGTGCCCTTTAAAAGGATTTTTACCATCCCCAAATTATGGTTGGAGGTTATCTGGAGAATTGAAGGATAAGTCAGTAAATCGTGATATGAATTTGCTTGGAAAATGTTCTTGAAGAAATTACGAATTCAATATCAATTCCCCTCCTGCTGAAAAAAATTGGTTTCGAAATGCCAAGTTACGTCCGCAAATTACGTAGATCAGGGATAAATCTTTAAAATTTTCTGTCCTTGTTGATTGTGTGACTTGCCTACCTTCTCTTGATAAAGTACGGACCAATGATTCCTTCCGGAAACGCACACCAAACCACTTTTTCACAAAAAACCTCTTGAACCCATCGGGTCTGGAAAGCCCAGAAATCGTTTGTCGACATTCAATAGCCTGACAAGTGAAATTGCTTCGTCTAAAAAAACTTTTCAAAAATTCAATTTTCATACTGTAACCAAATTCGGCCAATATTCCACTCTATCATAATCCCAGGATTAGTTGTTGATGTACCTAATCACATACGAAAAGACCCACCCCTTCGGGTTCTTTGAAAGGAATTCTTTTAAATCAAATTTAACGCTTCCTTCCTGGTGACTTTTGTATTTTTAAATTTGCTCAAAAACAGTTCATGGTTATTTTGGTTAACTGTCCTGGGAGCCTCAGTTTCCTTTTGTTCACAATACACTACCTTATTTCTAAATTTTCAATAACCTTCAAAATTCAGCTTACTTGGAGAACGTTTATTAAACCTTTGTTAATTATAACACATAGCAAACTTGCACCATTACGTCGGCATTCCGTATGAACGAAAATAATTTACCGAAACACTTTCTTCTGTACTTAACACCATTTTAACAATTAGGCCCTTAATTATTTTTGAGGTTTACTTACAGGTCTATACAGCTAACTTGAGTTGACCGCCCGATAAAAACCTGCCAACTTAGTTTCAGATTTTATTTCGGGCTACTGTACTTTATATACTATTTCAGCGGACTGCAAATAATTGTCCTTTTTTTATTATATTATTTATTTAAAATTTATTATGTTAAATAGCCTTTTCTGTTTTCAACGCATTTTCAATGTTGTATTTTGGAACATTCAACTTGAAGATAATTGTAATACCACCTGTCTATGAAAAACTTTCCTCCAAAATTATTGTGGAGGTTTTATAAACCCAATAGTTTTTGCCATGTTATTCCATGTCAAATAACGTTAATAACCTGATATACATCATTTTATTGATTATATTATAATAAATATGTTTTCTGACCTTGTGTACTTAAAAAAGCGGAATCGTTTACTAGTTTACTATGTAATGATAAGCAAATTCTTGTTTTTATCCCGTCCTTCAAATAAATCATAATTTATTCTATGCGGTTACGTATTAAACCAATTTAAATTTTCCGGTAATAAAATAGAGGTATATTTCATGTTTTTTTATTATTTAAAAATTCAAGGTTAAACGGTGACGGTTCAAAGACTACCGACGAATTAATTTAGGAAAATAACTGCAAAGTATTGCATATTTAATGATGGATTTTAATAATATAGTTGGCGATAGAAGCAACAGCTGGTTTCTACGCAGATCAAACTCTAATAATTAATGATATCATTTTCCAATGACAAGTGATTGTTGCATCATTTTTGGATTAGCATGAGTGTTAGACATAAAACATACCGACTAGTTTAATTATACATATGATTAACAGTTAGATAAACTGTTATCCATTTCAATTGTATTCAGAAACTTCGCAGAATACTCCAGAAATAATGGAGTCGTTTCAATGCCTTCCTTTGCATAAAAGAAATTAACATCAGCACGCAATTTATGCATTAAATATGTTTCGCATATTATAGGATCTGGAATAAGAACAAAATAGTACCGGGTGTCCAAAAGGTTTCCATAACCTCATGGTTTTATTTTTCTTAATCTTCTTAGGGAATTATAATCAATTGTTAAAATCTTCTTTATTTACGTTTCATCTATGACCTAGGATCGTTTTAAAAAATAAAATTTCAATTTACATTTATGAATAAACTTTTAACAAAATATAAGTTATTTTTCCATCAAATTATTAAATTGGCCTTAAAACAAAAATTAAAGGGGTCACCTGGGGCTACGGAGGTCGTATATATAAGGGTTAAAATTTTAAAAAATTAAATTAATTTATAATATATAAAAATTGGATTATTTATAAAATATTTTTAAAATAAATTGAAGGGCGCCAAAATCGGAATTCCAAATGTTTAAAAATCCTTGAGAGACTTGTCATCCCAAGGAGGCAATTGTTTCTTTTAATCAATTCCTACTTTTTATATTATATAAAAAATAAGAAAACTATTGACTTAATCAACGGCAAACAAAACTATTTAACCAGAGAATAAAGTGAACCTCTTACTTCATTGATTTAAAATTTAAGTAATAGGTGACTATGGAATTTATGAAAATTTTAGTACAAAGTAGTTATCAAACACTTGTATATGAAAAAACTTATATTATAAATCATCACTAAATTAATCCCGGTTTTGGCCAAAACGTCCTAACAAAAAATAATAAAATTGGTCATGCTACTTAATATAAAACTTACTTACTAATAATTGTCCATTGGTTAGGGTTTTTTTCCAACTAGAGCATTATTAAATTTGGGAAGAGAATCTCGTTGTTGCTTCTTTTTAATTTTAAAAAAATTGGTGGCACACGAATGGCAGTTTTGACAATATATTACTTGTTGCTAACACCCAAAAGCTTTTTAATATTTATCTTCATACTTAAATCCGCAAATATGGGATAACCCTCGCGAAATGGAAGGTAACAATTCTTTCCAATTTTTTACTAACGTATACAATTTAATATTCTATTATCAAGAGAACGCTATCCGCGAAACTACGTTTTCTCTACTTTTAACCAGGTGGCCCCATTGGAAAAACCCCCGTCTTTGGCTAAACCTTCAAATATATAGACTAAATTTCCTACCCTAATAATCACTACGCCATTTTTCTGTTATCCAATGACTGAATGAACCTCCCACAAAAAAGATTTAGAAACCAAATAACCCTTTTTAATAAATACATGCAATCACTTTAAATTTAAATTATATTTTTTTCTACGAATTACTTAGTTATTGTATGTAACCTATTTGGCGACGTTTGCCATTAAAAAGACCGGCTAACCTATTGAGCCAAATATTTTAAATACAATATGTCTCCAGACTACTTAAGATTACTTGTAATATTTGAACAAATAAATTGGAAATAGTTTCCGCTATTCTAAGTATTTTTCCTATAATCCGCTGTAAATCAACAAAGTATTAAGTTTTTTAAATGAAATTGGTTTTCCTTTATTTACGCTAAAATACTATTACATTTTTAATTTAATCATTTGTTAGTCTGTTACCGACCTAACTTTTAAGAAGTTTATTGTATTTGACTTACATGGGGTCTAGAGCTTTAAATGATGACCTGGTGGAATTTATAGCCCGAAACTATCGGTACATGTGCTCTTTTATAAAGGGAGCCTGACTAATGAAAGTAATTTACTGTGGGAATTTTTTCTATACTTTATTCAAGACTGAATTTTAATTAATTGATTTGTTTAATTGTTAACATTACAAAATAATGTTACAACTTAAGGCGATTTGATTTATTAATGTTTGATTTGAATACATTAGTTGAAATTTTTAAAGTTTAGAGGAATGAGTGCCTTCAATTTGTGTTGCGCCCTGGGAGCGACTTTGAGGTAACCAATACGCTTAAAGTGAAATCAACTGACTAATTTTCATATAGTTAAATTTCATAATACAAAACAAACCACAACAAACATACATGGTTTTATTTAAAAAAAATGAACAGATGATCCATTTCGAATGGACCTGCACCTTGCCAAAGTTCTAAATTACTAGAACAGGTGAAATGGCTTGCGTGTTCTAATGAGCTAAAGAGCCGAACTACAGGTCCAACCAAAGTAGTAGGGTCGTTAGTGAGGAACCAGACTAAGACAGGTCCCCGAAAGAGGGGCATCTTTCGGTACCCAGGCAGAGACCATAGGGGCGGTATGGGCAAGAACAACCGCGATGTGAAAGGCAACGAAACCACCACATTATCTCCCAAGCACAGGTATAAAATAAAAAATGATGACATTCTCTGGGGTAAAAGATTCCGGGTTAAAATAGTCCCCATTCGGATCTCCGGAGGGGACTACTGCGGAGGATGCGATCGGAAAGTTAAAAATAAGAGTCGGAAACATTCTGCGAGTCGGAGCGTGGAATGTTAGAAGTATGAAGCAAGTAAAGCTAGAGAACCTAAAAATCGAAATGAATAGGTTATCACTAGACATAGTAGGGATCAGCAAAGTTCGGTGGCCAGAGGCGGGGATTTTTGGAGTGGAGACTTCAGGGTAATTCATACAGGAGCAGAAAAGAAATTTGGGTGTGGAATAGTTATGCGGAAAAGATAGGATACTGTGTGAAAATTACTTACAAAAGAACGAAAGAGTACTCATGGTTAGATTAGAATCTAAACCGGTAAACACAGTAATAATACAAGTATACATGCCCACCTCTAGCTACAGTGACGAAGAGGTAGAAGCCATCTACAAAGATATCGAAGACATATTAAGATACGTAAAAGGACATGAAAATTTAATAATTACGGGGATTTTAATGCAGTGGTAGGTGAGGGCAGGAAGGAGCGGTAGTAGGTTTATTTGGTTTAGGCACGAGAAACGACAGGGGAAATAGGCTGGTAGAATTTTGCGACAAGAACAATTTAATCATCACAAACACATTATTTCAACATCATGCTAGAAGACGATGTACGTGGAAGATGCCAGGAGATATAGGAAGATATCAAATAGATTACATTCTTGTTAGACAACGGTTTAGGAATCAAGTAAAAGACTGTAGAAGCTACCCAGAAGCAGATATAGATACTGACCACAACATCGTAATTATGAAGGCAGCACTTAAATTTAAAAATCTTTAAATGAAAAAAAGGAACAGAAAAAGGCACTTGGACTTAGAGAAACTAAAAGATAAAGATATTCAAGTAAGATTTCAAAAAAAGTCAAATGAATTGCTGAATGATATCGGGAAAATATCTGAAGCTAAGGAAGTAGAAACAGAATGGAATAACATTAAATCCAGCTTAGACATGGCGGCCAGAGATATTCTGGGGTATACAAAAAAAGAAAATAAGAAACCATGGATAACAAAGGATATCGTGAATTTAATAGAAGAAAGACGAAAATACAAAAATAACAGACGAAACAGGAAAACAGAGATACAAAGCCATAAAATGGGAAATTATTCGAAAATGCAGAAAAGCTAAAAAACAATGGATTGATGAAAAGTGCAAAGAGGTACAAACTAAGATGGAAATAGGAAAGACAGACGAAGCATACAAATTAATTAGAATGAATTTTAGGGATATAAACTATGTAGCAAAAATATAAGGGACGCACTAGGAAACGTCATTATAGAAAACCTAGAGAAAGTGAGTAGATGGCAAGAATATATAGGGAATTTATATGCAGGAGAGAAACTAACTGCATTAGAACAGGAATCAGACATTGAAAATGATGACTTGGGATATCCTATACTTCGAGACGAGTTTGAATTAGCATTAAAGAGTCTGAAAAATGGTAAGGCGCCGGGTACAGATAAGGTGCAAGCAGAAACTTTAAAAGCCGCTGGACAAGCAGTAACAGAACGTCTCTTCCAACTTGTAAGCTATATGTACGAGACAGGCGAGATACCCAAAGATTTCAAACGTAGCATTATAGTAACTATATCAAAAAAGAAAGGCGCGGATAGATGTGAAAATTTTCGAACAATAAGTTTGACAGCACACGTGTCAAAAATATTAACTAGAATTGTGCAAAGACGAATGGAAAAACGAGCTGAAGAAATACTAGAGAAGACCAATTTGGGTTTAGGCGAAACAGGGGAACACGGGAGGCTATTTTAGCTCTGAGAGTGATAATGGAGAAAACAATAGAAAAAGGGGAAAGCATGTATATAGGGTTTGTAGATCTGGAAAAATCATTCGACAATGTAAATTGGAAAAAATGTTTGAAATACTCAAAAGATTGGAATGAGTTTAGAGATAGACGAATAGTAAAGCTTATACAAAGAGCAAACAGCAGTAATAGAATTAGAGCAGGAACGTAGAAAGTAAACATTAGGAAAGGGTGAGACAGGGATGTGGCCTATCCCCATTGATTTTAACTTGTACATAAAAGAGGCAATGAATACTGTCAAATGCAGGAAGACATTTGGAATTACTATGCAGGGACAAAAATTGATATGCTTAGATTTGCAGATGATATAGCGGTATTAGCGTCTAGCAAGGAAGAGTTAGAAGCTGCTCTTAATGAAATGGAAACGGTTCTAACAGAGAGATATGCTATGAAAATTAACAAAACTAAAACTAAAGTTCTAGTTTGCAAAGGTGGGGAAAATAAATCAAAAACAAGAATACAAGTATTTAACACGAACTTACAAGAGGTTAAGAATTTCTGCTACCTAGGAAGCCAAATAACGCAAGATGGGAAAAGCACAAAAGATATAAAACAAAGATTAGCACAACGTCGTGCTACATTTAACAAGAAAAAGCAACTACTGTGCTCAAAGACCACAAACATAGAAACAAGGAAAAGATTGCTTAAAACATATGTGTGGAGCACAGCATTGTACGGCTGTGAAGCCTGGACAGTAGGAGAAGCGGACAAGAAAAAGGTAGAAGCCTTTGAAATGTGGTACTACAGGCGTATGATGAAGATATCATGGACAGACAAAGTTAAGAACGAAGAGGTACTAAAAATGGTAGGGGAAGAAAGAAATATGTGGAAAACGGTAAAAAATAGGAGAGATAGGATAATAGGCCACATACTACGGCATGAGGGAATAGTGCGGAATACATTAGAAGCAGAGATAGGAAAAAAGAGAAGAAGAGGCAGACCTAGATTAGACTACTGCACACAGATAGTAAAAGATGTAGGCTGTAGAGGTTTCAGGGAGATGTGTAGGCTAGCCCAGAATAGAAATCAATGGAGGTACGCATCCAACCAATCCCAAGATGGATAAACTAATGACGAAAAGATAACTGTGCTTAAACATGATGAATATTATAAGTAACTACAAGAATTGGTTGAGCAATATTCTCGAATAATGTTAAGTGTGTGAAAGGATTTACTGGAAAACCATAATTTCGGCAAATGTCTAAATGTTGGGGGATTTTGGTAGCCACAGGTTGCTTAACCTCCTTCACTGAATCTCGGTAAAATAGGGTATACAATTAGAAAACAATAGATAGGGAACGAGCTGAATACACATCCTGTGTGAGAATTTCAGGGAACTATGTAGGCTTGCTCAGAATATAAATAAGTGCAGGTACGTGTCCAACCAGTTTTGAGACGGAAAACCTAATGACGAAAAAATAAGCGCAGATAAATCTGATGATTAGTATAAACAACTAGTTGTTGGTTGCAAAATACTTGCAACTAGTGTTGACTGTGCGAAAAGATAAATTGGAAAATATATTAAATCGCCAAATGGTTAAGTGTTGGGGGAATTTGGCAGCCACAGGCTGCTTACCTCCCTTCACAACCATTGAAGGTCCGAGAAATAGGGCATATAACTGTAAAACAATAGAAAGTGATCGAACAGCATCTAACAAGAAAGAACAGCGCCTATGAGGAAAGACAACAAACATAGAATAAGATGAAAATTGTTGAAAGCATATGTCTGGAGCACAGCACAGTATACCTATGAAATACGTGCAGTCTGAAACGCAGACAGAAAAACGGTAGCAGCCTTTTGAAATGCCGTGCTTCAGATGTATGAGGACGATAGCATGGACAGACAAAGATAATAACAAATAAGTTACAGAAATAGTAGGGGAACAAGGATATCTGGGGAAAAAGAGAAATAGTAGGGCGGAATACGTTCTAAGGCATTTTTGGGGAATAGTATGTGATATACTACAAGCAGAGATAGGAAAAAAGAGGTAGATGTAGACCTAGATCAGACAGTTATAGATGTAAACTGTGCATATTTCAGGGAAATCTGTAGGTTAGTTCAGAATAGGGAACAATGATGGTACGCGTCTAACCAGTTCTAGGACTGAAGACCTAATGATGATGATGATGATGAACAGATGATAAGTTTATGAAAATTATTTGGGTCAGGAGCAAATTTTGCGGTTTTATTGTATCAATTATTTGTGTCACATCAGTTTTATGCAAGTCTAGCATATTCTAATCAATGTTGGCAACAGAACAAATAAAGCTTTGCTTCTGATCAGGAGAGTTCCGTGTGCATTTAGACGTTCTGTATACGTTTTGGTACCTAGCGCAATGCTATTTGTCAGATGCGAATTTTAAACCAATCAGACTTCGATTGGGAAAGCTGTGATCGGAATGTATATCTGTGCCAAATTCACATACAGGATATAAGACCACAAAATTGCAGCAAAAGAAAGAAACATTAATACCTTTCCAATTACAATAATCCCTCCGACCAAGAAAAATATGCAACAAAAGCCAAAGTAGAGTATGTTTGTTATATGCAAAACAGAAACTATCAAAGCAGATAATGTATAAGTGATACATTTAGTGCGATGCCCCATGTTTAAATGCAATCAGTTGCCACGTTTTCATATTTTGTGCTAGATCTTTTCCTGCCAGGTTCCCCATTTGCTGGACGATCCAAAGGCCGCTTTTTGCTATTCCTTGTGATACCGATTTTTCTTTTACTTACTGCTGTAGGCTAAACTATAATGAAAGATTTTTGCCTGTAGGGCAGGGTATAGTAGTTCCAGCACTTTCACTACGATCGCTCAAGGAGGAATAGCAAATCATCACGGGCATCACCCTATACATTTAGTGGCCACAAACATAACAAAAGGTGGCGACCTTGGACACTACAGGGCTTTAAACACTAACACAATTTCTAATGCGTGTCCTATCCCGTTTGTGGACGACTTTGTTTAAACCTGGAAGGCAGAAAAGTTTTTTCTACAATTGATCTTGCCAAAGCCTATTGCTAAGAATTCTGAAGAACCTTCTATATTCCCAATCAAGGTGCCTAGCTTAAACCATACCTAGGTAACTATTTTGTATAATAGTTTTTACTAGAGATCAGAGTTAGTACCGTTCATGTTAATGTCGCTCATAAAAAACACTTAATTTTTCTTAATTTTAGTCCTTTTAAAAGACAAACATTCACTTTGCAATAAAAAAAACTTATCAGCATGTACAGTAAGTTCTCATGTAATTCATATCATCCAATTTTGTATTTCTGTCTTTGTAGTTCTACCTGTGCTTGTTTGTTCACAGATCTTTCTAAATAAAATAATTATACGTTACGTCTACCAAGTTTGAGTAGCATCTAAAGGTTAATTTTTTATTCGCGCGTCTTAGCATTCTAGTGCACAGGCTAGTATAGAGACCCTAATTCGTAGACACGGCATAATAAAGGGTAAGCTTACCAGATTCAAAAAATATCTAAACGGTTTAAAAGTCGCTTACGATGATATAAATTTAAACAAGAGATATGTATTTTAGCGTTACAGATCTGTTTATTGTTGGCCTTTTACAGAACGTAATTATAAATCTTTGTTCTAAAATCGTTCAAATCGTTTCAGAAAGTAAACATTTTCATACTACGAGGCTTGTTCAATTGAAACCCATCTTTGGTCAGGTTAGCCTTAAAAACAATTATAATCACTCAACTGATGTTTTACAAACGTTAGTGGTGTTTGTAAACTTGCCACTGGTCAGTTTCTCTGGTATATATTTGACAGCAATTTTAAGCATTATTGACTTTGAAGTGACGTTTGTTGTTAACAATCCAACCAAATGTGATCAGCGTGCGGGCATTCAATTTCTGTGTGCTGAAGGTTTGCAAACATTGGAAATTCATACACGAATGCAAGCAGTGTATGAACACGCATGTTTTGCGTATCCAACTGTCAAGGAATGGTGTTGAAAATTTAAGAGTGAACGCGAAGGGACGAATGACAAGCCGCGACCAGGTGCAATGTGTACTGCGTCAACAGACAGGAATATGGCATGTGTGAAAGGCCTGATTAGAGAAAACCGTCAAGTTTCAATCAGAATAATTTCAGAAGATGTTGGTGTGAGTATCGGATCTGTTCATAGCATAGTACACAAACTAGGCTATAGCAAAGTTTGTGCGCAATGGGTTCCTCGCCTTTTGTCAGAGTACCAAAAAAGCTTGCGAATGGGCTTATCTTTGCAACACCTCACGGAATACAGACAAAATGGCAACGATTTTCTCTCGTCAATAATTGCTGGCGACAAATATTGGTGTCATTGTTTTGAACCATCCAGTAAGCTGTCATCGATGCAATGGAAACACGCAAATTCTCCGCCACCAAACAAGTTTGAAGTTCAACCTTCTGCCGGTAAGGTAATGTTGAAATTTTTTTCGACCATGAAGGACCCTTGTTGATAGAATTCACAGAACCTCGGGTGCATATCAACGTAAACCTGTATAATGAAACTTTGAACAAGCTCCATCAAGCAATAATACGAAAACGTCCAGAAAAGCTTTCACGTGGTGTCATTCTGCTTCACGACAATGCTCGACCTCATGTTGCTAACGTGTTGAAAAAAAATCTACAGCGAAAAAAATGGAGGATATTAGAGCATCCACTCTATTTATCGCCTTACGATTTTTACATCTTTGGGCCGTTTGCTATCGGACGAAGAAGTAAAAGACGCCGTGAGAGAATTCTTCGAGCAGCAGCCACAAGATTTCTTTAGGCAGGGTATACATAGGTTGACGAAACAATGGGATATGTGCCTTAATCGTAGTGGTAATTATTTGTAAATTTAGTTGTCAATAAATTTTTCCTGAACCAAAGATGGGTTTCAATTGAACAAACCTCGTAGTTGCTCTGTATCACATATAACAAATCATTCCCATCTTATGTGCCTGATTCCAATTACGAAGACTTTATCTTGCGGTTTTTTTTAAGTTATTTTTTAATTATCTATTTCCATTTTGAGACTATTGTACGCACGTCAAATAATCTACTTATATCTGGGTTACAATAAACACTTTAAGGTCGACTGTCAAGTAGCATTCCTCTTTAAAACCATTTCTAAAATCGTCTGTTTTTGATAATGTAGTTAAATTACGTATTATCTGATTAGGTTGACTGAATGGTGACATTTCAATCAATCGATTGGCTTTTATAAAGACGGGTTTTTCTGACGTAGGCAACTAGAATTCTTGCGCTGATCCTAGTTTTCTTTGGTTTATTCTAGAAGGTGTGTCATTCACGTCTCTTATTAAAATTTGAAGGTTTATTGTTGTACTACTGCCTCGAGTTATATAATAATTAATTTCGTTTACAAATAGTCATGATTTTATTACCCTCTAGCACATGGGTTCATTAACTAGCTCTTTCTTGCCTCACGGCTATTCGCATTAATTCGAAATACTAACACACTTTTGGTATTAAGTCTAATATTTAAACTTATTCAATGTGCTTTTCAAATAACGTAAATTCTTTCGCTACTGCGTGAATATTAAATATTTAGTTCCACAGTATTATATAAAATTGACATTAAATTTAATTGTAAATCTACTTTAGCATATTTACGCATTTGAGCAGAACCAATTACTTTTGAAAATATTTTAGATTATGCGTGTTACACAAGATTGGGTACTTATCTAAATATAATGCGTTTATTATAAAAATGAATTAAACTCTTTTGGTTTTTAAATTAAGACTAAAATTTTTTTTTAGTACACTTGTTTATGCGTCGAACTATATAAAATACAATCTCCTCGTTATCAAGTTATCTGATTATCATGTACCATTGTTACATTTTATACAAAAACTTAACGAACACGTTTTCTATACGGACAAATAGCTCTTCAATTTGATTTTTTAATTTTTTTTAGTTCACGACGTCGAATGTTTATCCTATGGTACAATATGACCTCTTTATAACCTTTAATCAATACATATATATATATATATATATATATATATATATATATAAATGACCTTGCTGTAGGTAGTTTTTAATTTATAAGGATTTGTGGGTTGCAGGTCTTCTGAATTAAAGAATATCCTTGTTTCTTGCCTAAATTTTCGTATATATTTTTAAGCTTTATTAAAGTTGCTACAAAAAGAAAACGCTGTTATAATGTTAATTACTAAAATACATACTAAGTAATATAATCAACATTAATACACTCTCATACACGTATATACCTATTAAGTTAAATAAATTCTATCAACAACTTTCTCACATAATTTGAAAGCAAAAGTATTATATACAAAATCCAACTTTTAGAAAATTGTCACTGTATACAAAGAAATGAAATTTTTTATGTTATACTTATGTATTTCATGTTTTTAGTTTAGATTTTAGAATTGTGGTGCTTGCCCTTTATATCTATAGAAGGTCAATTTATTAATAACTTCAATTTATTACGTATTTCAGTAATTAACATTGTAACAGCGTTTTCTTATTGTAGCACTTTTGATAAAAGATAAAAAAATATATTCAAAATTTTAGGTGCTCAACAAGGGTATTATTTAATCCAGCAGACCTAAAACCCATAAATTCTTATAAATTAAAAACTGTATATGTACATATATATATATATATATATATATATATTGCTGTGTTAATAAGGTCCAATAGTCTATCGCACTTCACATTTCACATAGCTGTGTTGATAAGGTCCAATACACACACACACACACACACACACACACACACAATATATATATATATATATATATATATATATATATATATATATATTGCCGTGGAATTATAGGTTAAATAGGTCTAGATAATAAAATTTAAACAACTGTGTATATTATATAGGAAATAGGAAGTTTATTTACGCGCCAAATCAATCAGTTTAGATCGTGTAAATGGACGGTTATTAAAATATTTTGTGATTTCTAAATCAGAAGGTTGAAATTGCATAAAGGGCGGAAGCTTTAGGGTAAATGAAAACTCAAGGGCACGCCTAAATTAGGTGTGATAGTTTAAATCAAGCGCATCGAATCAGAAACGGAGCTTTTGAGTATAGAAAATCAATAATTTAAACGCATATTTCCATTTAAATAAACGAAAACGTTCGTTATACAAATTCTAAGAAGTGTTAAACTCGGAATTATTATTTTAAACGGACAAGTTGTTTCAAAAAAACACTTGGTAGTTAAATGTCATGTTCAGAGAACGGAAATATACGTTGAGACAGAAATTCTATAGAATTGGTTGTAACGGTCGGTCCAACCAGCTGATAAAATAACAAGTGCTTTGAAGACTAAGTGAAATGAAAGATATATAATGTAAAATAGACAGAGAACACGTATAAGAAAACATTGGTTACAACACATGTCTAAAATACACGGGAGAATTGAAGGCCAACAAAAATATCGATTTTCTGTAGCTTGAGAGGGGTTTTAAAAGAGACAATAAATATGGGTAATACGAGAAGAGGTAGCTAAGAGGTGGAACGTTATAACGAGGGAAAGCAATATCATTGGTCTAAGGCTAGCAGTTTTGAAAAGCTCATGTCCGTTGATGTTATGGAACGAATTTCAGTGTAACAGCAGGATAAACTCGGAATTTTTTAGACGTTACGATCGAAATTTGGAAAATTGGTTTTAGAAATAAGCTTTTCGATAAAAGAGGTACCGTGAGGGGTCTACAAAAGCGTATAAATGCACTGGGAGAGATTTTAAAGCTCTCTTGCTTTTAGATCTTATAACAGTTAGATCTTTTATGCTAGTATATGCTCTTACGTTGTATTGATTATTGTTTATTCGTTGAAGTGGCATACAACATCCTGGTTTAAAGTGTACAAAGCTGTTAGTAACGTACCGGAAACGTATTAAAAGTGATTTGCACGAGTGGGTGCTAGCGTTACAAAATGTGCTGTTACTACACGATCCAATCTAATGATGGGATGGTACTTGGGTAAGCGAATCGAAAAGCTTAACTAGTATGCGTGCAGTGTAGTGGTATGGAAGATTAGGTTTTGTCAAGACAATTATCCGGGTAGCATTATTAAAGGTGGGTGAGAGGGAATCAGTTGAATCCAGGCACAATCACGAAGTATATGGACACAACGACGAGAGTTTTTGGTACACATCTTCATAGAAAACGATGGACGAAGCTTACTCCAGGTAAAGAAAATTAATTTCTTGCTTTCTGCTTGAACATTTGTGCTGATATTTTTGTGTTTGAGTGTTTTGACTTATTGGGGGGTATTTTATTATCATATAAAATCATTTAAAAGGGCTTATGTACAGGGCTTAATATTGATTATTTAAAAATGTTTATTGATGATATAAAAATGTAGTTGTAAGGAGTAAACGGGTCTTTAGTTTTATTTTAAATAAAAATGTGAGGTTTAAAAGCATTTAGAGTGACTGGGTTATACTGAGCTCAAAATAGACCAGAGTAAAAATCAATTTAGGGTTGCACGACGGGCCCATCTACTTGTCTAAGATAAAATTGTTGAAATATACTAAAATAATGAAATTTTAAAAAATTTAAAGATTGAGATGGTAACGTTTTTTTTATCAAACTGTATGTACCAAAGTGTAAATATTTTCTTAATAATAGAAACTTGTTAATATGTGTAAATAAAAAGGTTGTATGTTTTGTAGCATTATTTGAGTGGTAATTTCATTTGACTGTGTTTGTGAGAGAATGTACTTAGGATGGTAGGTATTCAAAAAGAAGCAGATTTTTGAGCTAGCCAGGGTGTGCAAAAATAAGGAGGCGTTCCAAAGGAATAGTAAGATTTTTTATTTTATTTTCAGAAAATTTTATAGCAGCCCAACGCATGTGATCTCGACATGGTTTAGAGGATTTCCATTGCACTCTTATGGGCCCAAGCGTGAGGCTTGATTGGTTTATAGGGAGAGAAATGATTCTTTTTTTAGTTTACGGCACTTTTATAGCACCCAATCCGTGGGGCGAGAATTTTTTTTTTTGGAATCTACGTCACTTTTATAGCGGACCAATCCGTGGGGCGAGAAACGATTTTTTTGAATTCCACTGCAATATATATATATATATATATATTGACGTGCTAAGGGTGTCACGAGAGGTCATTGAAACCCAAACTCTACAAATAAAGCCCGCTAAAATATAAAAGAATCCGGAAAAAATAGAAATATCCGATAATTTATGGTTATACGCTGTATAATACAAAGCTAATCGTTTGTAATAAAAAAATGCACTTTCCGTGCTTGGAAATAAATAATTTCGTGTATTTAAAACCCCAATTTTAATCTTAATTATGTGGATTTTTTGGCCAAACAAACCTTACAAGCGTGGGAATCAAAACCCTGTAAACTACCCATAAGAGAAAAAATTTAGTTCTGTAAATTGTAAGCAACATAAGGTGAAAAACATTCTTAAGTAAATAAGTACATGTTAAGAATAAGTTTTTGTTTGAAAGAAACGATCTTGGCAATGCTCTATATGCTTTTGTATGAGAAAATATTTTAGACTGTGTGTCTGATGAGGAGAGCTGCTCAGACCACAGATACATCAGGTTTTCTTTTACCGGGCTCAGCCAGGTGAAGGAATTTTATCGCAACCCAAGAAAAACTGACGGGTAACTTTAAGTTGGACTTGGATTGGTACCCGTGCATGCGAAGTTTTATCAGTGAAAAGCTGCCTGGATATTGAAATGGCCCCGGGTAATAATACCAACGCGGTTACTTCCGCATATAACGAAAACTGCCCTCAGTTGAAGAGGAGAACTACCATGAAGTTTCCATGGTGAAACTTTAAACTCAGACAACTGAGAGGACAGGGAAAGATTCTATTTAATAAAGCAAAAAAATCAGGTAATTAGGAGATATACAGGTGGACTCTTACGTAGTATAACAAGGCTCTGAGAAAGACCAAAACAGAATCATAGAGGAGATACTGCAAAGATATCGAAGGATATCCTGAAAGTGCCAGACTTCAAAGAATTCTCTCGAAGGACATCCAGAGGTCAATTGGCTCACTGTCCAGGGGAGACAGTACTTTACCAGGAATGGGAAAGAGACTATGGCTTTTTTGTTTCGAACCCACTTTTCTGGTTCGACGGATCTGAAACAATCACCTTTTGAGTGGCAAGTCTAGGGCCCCGAGGCCCCCTAAAGGAGGGCATCTCAGGAGGAATGGGCAGTAGCGAAGAAGGTGACAACCTCCCAAAAAATTTAACGGACAATAAATACTTCCAAACCATATAAATCTCCCCGGCACTGACGGGATTATCCCCGTCATGCTACAAAACGGATCAAACCTTCTGCTGAGCTGGATCTGCAGAGTTTTGAGAGCTGGTTTGGCATTCCAATATATTCGGCGCAGTTAGAGGTTAACTAGGGTAGCCTTTATTGCTGAATCTGGTAGTACGGACCACTCACAGGTAAAATTTTACATGCCTATCATCTTACAGCACCGTAAACAAGGTATAAGCGACACAACGGCAGTGGAAATTAGCGCGCCCATCTGTCAATGACGTCACACAATATGCAAATTACTACACGTAAATGACAAATGCAAATTTCTAAAATAGATTATAAAAACGGAGTACTCACATGAATAGGTAAAGCTTCCTACAGAATCACTTCCTTTAGAGTTGCTCGTGGCTCCCTTCCGGAGTATTTAAAGATGGCGGCTGCCGCTTTCATCAGGATTGCTCCTGGCTAGCGACTGCGGGGCGTGGGCTGCTACCAGGTTGTATCCAGATTTATCTTCTTTCCTATATGTAGGAAGCGGGTAATGTTATCCAAAAGATTTCCCCAAATTCAGGTAGCTGAGAAAATTCTAATATTAATTAATATTAAACAAGATACATTTATCTCGTGGGTGGAAATGGCTAGTCAAAGAAAACTATTTGGTTCAGAATGTTAGCGGTAAAAAAATCTTAAAATTGCGGTAGCTTCCCTGGGGGATGACGCTATCTAAAAAATTCCTAGAAATTTAGGTAGCTGAGAAAAGTCTAATATTAATTGTGTAACAATTATATTTCTTAGTTACTAAATCCAACCATAAAGGTGCAAAGTTATAAAACGCTTTTATTCAAGTTATTAGTAAAATACATGCAACAAGTTTAGTAATACGCTAAAATTGTATCTATAGATAGTTTTCTATAAATAGTCAGGTGTCTGTGATTTCGATAACGGTTCGCAGGCGCGTTGTGGTGGAAGGCTCGGCCGGGAACACGCCGTAGCTCGTGCGAGGATAACCAGTCGGTCCTGTAAGCTTAAAAAATCAAAATGTATGATTGAAAGCAGGCCGCCAATTTGCGGTTACATTTTGAAGAGTCGAGATCCATCTTTAAATAGCGGTTGGTATCCTATGAACAGTATTTAATTTGTTTAATTGAGGTATTTTGTTTAGCGCGTAATTAACCACCATAAAATCATCAGTAGAAACAACTATCCCAACCACAGATGTAAAACTACTTTGTATTGCAGTCCGTAGGAAGCGGCTTTGATAATGGAGACTTTGAATAATTAATAGAAGAACTTATTACTACAAACCTGATGGAAGTATGGTGATTACTTTTGATTTCACAACACCTCTTCACTTTTGGTTCGTAGATAACTTTAAGAAATTTGATTGTGTTTCAAATTAGAAACACGCTATTTTTGTTTAGTGCATAAAAGCACGAATGTTATAAAATATAGATTATTTGTTGAGCTGAATTTTTCAGTGTTAAAATTATAATTCAGCATTTTTAATGGTTTAAGAATCCATACACGTGGTTCATTTTGTCCTGTTGGTAACAGCGACAGATGTTTTGTTACGTCACTTGTTTGCTAGCAGTTTACTGCTGACACCTGTGTTCCAATAACATATGCTTTGAACAATGTTTGCTTAAGTTGAGTTTATAAGAATATTTTCATGATCTTTCTTTATTAGAAACTGAAACTAACACAATTAATTTAGATAAGGAACCTTGATTTACTATGATTTAATTTGTAACCCTCTCGAACAGATCTGTCCGGGGCGGCTTTCATTTGTAACAAGTTTACATTAAGTTTTAAAATGTTTGCTTAGTAATTATTTTGATGAAACTTTATTTAAAATCCTTGAATTCATTTAATTATTTATGAAACTTTGTAGCATTGAATTTTGTTTTAAAAGAGAATCTTTGAGTAAATTATTAGTTCAAGATTAAAGCTTTTTTTATTTTGATCAAATATGGTCAAAACTAACTACAAGAAACTAGTATCCGTATGAGTGGAATTTTAATGTCAACTTATATAGGAGGTATTTTTTTTAATACCTCTTTAGGTATGTTTGTGGTACACAAATAGTGTTCCACCCTTCTATTAAGCTAATTATTACCATTTCTTACAGGAGCAGCGTCTTATTCAGTTAAGACGGGTTTCTGTCATCGAAGGCGACTTTTTTTCTTTGGGTTTCCACGTCCGCCCCTAGAAATACACTACGCAATTATCCTAATTAAGTCAGGACTTGGTGGCGCCTTATTTGTTTTGGATTAAGTTCAACATACAATCAAAATTCGACATAGCCTCCCCCCCATTTCTCATAGCTCTACCCAAGGAATAGACCCCTAGTTATGTCGGAAGACTTCGTTACACTTGCTCATAACGTGAGGCCAGCTTTATATAAGAAAAATTAGTTTCACTGGCTTTCTATAAACGTAGGGCAGGTGCCTCAAAAAACAATATTTGTTTTACTGGTTCCGGCAACGTCTAGGCACTCTGAAATAAAAGAAAAAACGTTTCACTAGCGCCCATGCGAGAGGCTAGCTGAGCCCAGTTAAGAAAATTCGCTACAATTGATACCAAACAATATAGATTTATCTCGTAGGTGGAAATGTGGAGAAAGATTTGTCTCGCGGGTGGAAAGAAGGCGAGTGTGATGTAATCAAAATGGTTAATGTGGGGGTATCCGTGCAAGGAGGAGAGCAAGGAGGGAGCAAGGAGAAAATTCTTCTTCTAAGATCCTTCTTATGGGAATTTACATGTAAATTTGGTCCAGATGAGTTAGGAAATGAGAGATTCTGGAAGAAATGAGGTCACAAAAGACCTGGTTTTACACTACTGAAGTATATACCCTTTCATTGAGGGACCTGTACGCTATAATCCGGGGTACAGGTTTTGCAGACTGGGTATGATACTTAACTAGGGTTGGCACAATAATCCTTTTAGGCTGCAGTGCGGCGGAGCCGTTTGGCAAGCGCACCCGCCAGGGGAAATGGTTTTAGTGGGTATGCCGCTAGGAGAGTCCCACACTTTGGCTATAAAAGCTCTCCACTGCACTATCAAAAAAAAAGTAGAGAACAACGTCTATATCGAATACTACTTTAAAACAGTGACAGAATGGTAGAATCGAACTCCAAAAGGATTAGAGTTCGAGCGTGCTCATAAACGTCGTAGAGTGTGGTGGGTGATATACAAAGAAAGGAATGGGAAACCTTAGTAAAAAAAACTATATTTCCAACAGGTAGGAAAAATATACATTCCCAAAAGAATATTTACAAATTCGAAAACACATATTTACGTAATCGTTTGTTACAACGTGATGTACACAAAGCTGGTATACTTTGAGAATAACATAAAAGGGGTTTAGATTAGCGTTTTTGGTTAAGGTAGCTGCAAATTAATTCAGAATCACTCCATTTAAATATGTTACCCTAACAACGTTAATTGGTCCAAAAATACTATAAAATATATTCGAGAAACAAAATGTGGCCCATATTCGAACCCTGTCCTCTATGCTTTTTTGTAGTAAGTTGACTGACAATTGGATGAACTCATATTCTGTTTTTCCTAGACTTTTTTCTTTTTGGTTACCACCTTATAATAATATAGCAACAGTGCTTGCTTCTTCTACAATACTCATTTATAAACTGAATAAAGCACACTCTTGTTTTCGTCCGGTTCTGGAATTACTTGATCTGAATGTTCTATACTGAATCTGAGATTCAGAATCTCGATGTAGAAAAAAGATGGAAATGAATGTCGCATACTAAATACGATATCCCGAATCCCAGTATAAAAGGAGCCTTAACTGAAAATGTACGTACGTCTTCCAAAATCAAATAAGTTTATAAACGATCTTTGCGATTGCTTAAGAGAAACCCATATTGAACCCTAATTACCCTTGATGAATTATTTCAAAACAAATCGAGCTAAAAGCAAAACATACAGTTACGTAATTTAGCATTTTGCTATTACCGAATACAATAGAGTAATTAAGGTTCATCATTTTCTATTCAGGGAATAAAGAAACTATCAAGGAACAATATAAAGTTGAAAACTGTTGCATCTTCTTTCTTTATTAAATAAGTTGGGTGAAGTCAATGTTGGGCGTGATGAAACTTGGTAAATTTTCAATATTGCGTGCTCGCGGCTTTATTAAACCGTAAGAGACATTTACAAAGTTATGAAACTTGCAAGTAATAATCATTTGATCGCCGATATAAACCCACAGCATCCTTGGCCTTTGCACTTTCTAATGTAATGGCCATTGCACTCGCTCATTATTGACGCTCTTAACTGCCGTTCAAGACGGTATGGAATGGTGTGGTGGCGTAGGTGTCTCCAATGCTATTGTAGAATGACAACGTAGTACTACGTACTCATTTCTATTGACTTTCATAAGCTTGGTTTAAGAAATCAGTCCTTGGGCGACAATTAACTGCTCAAATCTCGGTTTAATAATAGTTCATGCTTCAGCATTTCTGTGGAAACGACAATAACTATAATTACAAACTTTAAAGATTGTTAAACTGCCTGGATATTGAAATGGCCGCGAAGAGTAATACCAACGCGGTTATTTCAGCATATAACAAAAACTGCCTTCAGTTGGAGAGGAGAACTACCATGAAGGTTCGATTTTGGAACTTTAAACTCAGGCAACTGAGAGGACACGGAAAGACTCTATTTAATAAAGCAAACAAAACAGGTAATTGGGAGATATACAAGCGGACTCTTACTGAGTATAACAAAGCTCCGAGGAAAACCAAGAGAGAATCATGGAAGAGTTACTGCGAAGACATCGATGGATATCCTGAATGTGCCAGACTTCAAAGAATTCTCTCGAAGGACACCCAGAGATCAATTTGCTCACTGTACAGGGAAAACAATACTTTTACCAGGAATGGGAAGGAGACGATGACTCTTTTGTTTCGAACTCACTTTCCTGGTTCGACAAAACTGAAACAATCACCTTCTGAGTGCCAAGTCGAGGGCCCCGAGACCCCTGAAAGGAGGGCATCTCAGGAGCACTGGGCAGTAGCGAAGAAGGTGATTACCTCCCAAAAAATTTAATGGACGATGAATACTTTCAAACCATATAAATCTCCCCGACACTGACGGGATTATCCCAGTCATGCTACAAAACGGATCAAACCTTCTGCTGAGTTGGATCTCGCGCAGTTGGAGGTTAACTAGAGTAGACTTTATTGCTAAACCTGGTCGTACGGACCACTCACAGGCAAAATCTTACATGCGTATCAGTCTTATGTCTTTTCTTCTTAAGACGATGAAAAAACTGCTTGACAGCCATACCAGGGGGAGTGTTTTGACAACTAGACCATTACACTCGAACCAGTTTGCTTTTAGAGCAGGACTTTCCACAGAGTCAGCTAATCATCACCTGGTTTCCAGGGTCGAAAAGACTCTAGCTAACAAAGAGAGCCTTTTATGTGCGTTTTTAGACATCAAGGGAGCTTTTGATAATACATCTTTTAGCACCATCTTGACGGTCACCAGGTCAGTTGTGATGGAGGAAACTTGCTGTAGGTGGATAGACTGCATGTTAAGTGCAAGGGTGGCAGTCACAGAACTGCTTGGAGATACCATGGCGGTCCGGGTGGCAAGGGTATGTTTGCAGGGGGGAGTCTTGTCTCCCCTGTTGCGGAACCTAGTCATAGACGGACTGTTATGGGAGCTGACCAGAAAAAGGTTTACCCCGCTAGGATATGCTGATGATTTGACTGGTCTTAGTGGAGGATAAATACAATAGCATTATCTGGGACCGAATGCAAGAAGCCCTGAAAATAGTAGAGATGTGGGCAACCGGAAGGTCTTAGAGTCAACCTCTTTACCCTTTTAACCGGAGAAGGAAGATTGCGGGCATTGCACCCCTCTTCCTTAACGGTAACGAAATCGGAAGTCAGGCGAAGTGGTGTGCTTGGAAGTCACTCTGGACTCCAAACTCACATTGAACCAGCAGATCGATAAGCTCGTATGTAAGGCGGAAACTTCTTTAGCAATAGTTAGAAGGACTTGCGGCAAATCCTGGGGCTAAGACCAAACATGGTACACTGGCTGTACACTAGGGTGGTCAGACTAACATTAACATATGCAGCCTTGGTATGGCCCAAGGCTGAACTTTTTTTTCTCCAAATAACTTATAACTAACACTGTATATTGTGGTGGTTGATACCTTACATTTGATAACTAATCCAAACTAATCTATCCTAAAAACTACTTAAATCTACCCTCCACCTTAACCCATCCCTTGATTAATTGATAATAATAATTGTAATGTTTGTTGTTAGTTACTTAATCTAATTCCCAAAAAGATATGTTATGTTGTATTGTGTGGGTATAGGTTTAGGTGTCGTGTTGTATTTGTGTTGGAATGTTGTGTTTGTGTCATGAGGAACAGACCATCGGCAGCCGCAAATCCGCTCTTCTCATGGTTTCCTTGATGTGACTCACCCCACAAAGCCATCGGCAGCCGGAAACCCCGATAGGCGAGTCCCATCAGAAGGGTGTTTATGTTGTGTATGTTTGTGTGATTTGCTTGGTTGTTTGTTTGTCAATTTGTTTTATTTGTTTGTTTGTGTTTGTTTATTAGTGTTTTGATTTGTTGTGTTGGTGTGTGTGTCATGAGGAGCGGACTATCGGCAGCCGGAAATCCGCTCTTCTCATGGTTTCCTTGATGTGACAAGCCCCACGAACTCATCGGCAGCCGGAAACCCCGAAAGGCGAGCCCCATCAGGAGGGTGTTTGTGTTGTGTGTTGTTTGTGTGATTTGTTTGGTTGTTTGTTTTTCGATTTGTTTTGTTTGTTTGTTTGTGTTTGTTTGTATTTGTTGTTCTTTTGGTTTTTTGTGTTGGTGTGTTGTGTTTGTGTCATGAGGAGCGGACCATCGGCAGCCGGAAATCCGCTCTTCTCATGGTTTCCCTGATGTGAGTCGCTCCACGGGGCCATCGGCAGCCGGAAATCCCGAAAAGCAAGCCACACCAGGCAGTGTTTGTGTTGTGATGTGTTTGTGATTTGTTGTTTTGTTTCGATTGTTGTATGTTGTGTTTCTGTTTATTGTGTTTCTGTAGTTTGTTTTGGTTTGTTTGGTTTGTTTTGTTTGTGTGGTGTTGTTGGTGTCCACCGCTCTTGTGGGTCCGACCATCGGCAGCCAGAAATCGGATTCCACCTGGGCGGCTTGTGCATGTTTGTTTTCTTTGTGTAGTTGTGTGTTATTTTATGTTTCTAATCTAATCCTATCTACTTTTTGTTAGTTGTTTTAGTTCCTGTTTCTGTGTTGTTTTCCCAAGGCAGAACAATCAAACACCAAAATTAAATTGGGCAGAATCCATAGACTGGCCTGTCTAAGTAACAGGGGCAATATGTTCCACGTCTACTACTGCTATGGAGACTCTCCTTGGCCTCTCCCCAATACACTTGGTGGTGGTGGAGGAGGCAGTGCTTGGACTATACAGACTTAAGAACCTTCAGTCTAGGATTATTGAAGGAACGGAGCATACGAGATTGCTTTTGAGAAATTGGGGGCATCTGTTTGAGATGCGTTCGGACCAAATGACTCCCCAATATCCGCCGGATACACTCTTCAAGACTGTTACCCAGGAAGTGGAGTGGGAAAAAATGAAGAAAAGATTACCTCCGGGCAGCATGGTCTGGTACACAAATGGCTCTAAAGGCGAGACCGGGGCCGGATCTTGACAATTTAAGGAGAGACCGGTGGTACGTTTAAACGTTCCCCAAGGGTAAACGCTACCGTTTTTCAAACGGAAATACACGCCATACTGCAAAGTGTGCGTGAAAGTATGAGAGGTGCCTTTATTAAAAGACATATCTACATCGTGTCTGACAGTCAGGCGTCACTTAAGGCTCTAGTAAGTCAGAAAGTGTCATCAAGACTGGTATGGTAATGAATTGAGGCACTTAATGGACTGGCACAGCAGAACACTGTTACTTTACAGTGGATGCCAGGCCATCAAGGACTCAAGGGAAATGAAATTGCAGACAAACTTGCAAGACAGGGGGCGCAAAGGCCATTTATCGGTCCCGAACCTACCTTGAGAGCCACAAAAGCTGCCATCCGTAGTTATATTAGCGAGTGGATGTGCAACCAACGCATAAGAGATTGGCAGAACGGATTACGACGAACACACAGCAAAACGCTGGTAAAAGGGCCCGGCAAAACAGAACCCAGGAATTGCTTTGTTTAAGCAGGAAACAGCTCAGAATCACTGTGGGGTTCCAGACAGGACATACTTCTGTCAAGGTTCACCCCAGAGGATGCACAAATATAACGGAGATCTCGAATGCAGACTTTGCTTAGAGGAACCGGAAACTGCAGTGCATGTACTATGCAGATGTGAGGCGTTGGGTCGAACGAGACAGCGCCTATTTGGGCGACCAAAGATAAACCCGAAGGAAGTAGATACCCTTTCATCGAGGGACCTGTACGCTATAATCCGAGGTGCAGGTTTTGCAGACTGAGTATGATACTTAACCAGGGTCAGCACAATAAGCCTTTTAGGCTGCAGTGCGGCGGAGGCGTTTCACAGACGCACCTGCCAGGGGGAGTGGTTTTAGTGGGTATGCCGCAAGGAGAGTCTCACATTTTGGCTATAAAAACTTTCCTCTCCACCGGGTTCGAATAACTATCAAGAAAAAAAAGTAGAGAACAACATCTACACAAAAGACTACAACAAAACTGGGACGGAATAGTAGAATCAAACTCCAAAACACATATACGTATCGTTTATTACAACGTGACGCACACAAAGCTGATATAATTTGAGAATAACATAAAAGGGTTTAGATTAGCGTTTATAGTTAAGATAGCTGCAAATTAATGCAGAATCACTCCATTTCAAAAAGTTACCGTAACAACATTAATTGGTCCAAAAATACTATAAAATATATTCGACAAACAAAATGTAGCCCATATCCGAACTCTGTCCTCTATGCACTTTTTGTATTAAGTTAGCTGACAATTAGACGAACCCATATTCTGTTTTTCCTAGATTATTTCTTCTTTTCAGTCACCACCTGATAATAATATAGCAACAGAGTTTGCTTCTTCTGCCATATTCATTTTTAAACTGAATAAATCACACTCTTGTATTCGCACGGTTCTGGAATTAATTGATCTGAAAGTCCAATACTGAATCTGAAATTCAGAATCTCGATGTAGAAAAACGATGGAAATGAATGTCGAATACTGAATGCTATATTACCAATCCCAGTATAAAAGGCGCCTTAATTGTAAATGTACGTACGTTTTCCAAAACCAAATGCGTTTATAAATGATCTTTGCGATTGCATAAAAGAAACCCATATTGAACCCTAATTACCCTTGATGAATTATTTCAAAACAAATCGAGCTAAAAGCAAAACACAGTTACGTAAGTTAGCATTTTGCTATTACCGAATACAATAGAGTAATTAAGGTTCATCATTTTCTATTCAGGGAGTAAAGAAACTATCAAGAAACAATATAAAGTTGAAAACTGTTGCATCTTCTTTCTTTATTAAATAAGTTGGGTGAAGTCAATGTTGGGCGTGATGAAACTTGGTAAATTTTCAATATTGCGTGCTCGCGGCTTTATTAAACCGTAAGAGACATTTACAAAGTTATGAAACTTGCAAGTAATAATCATTTGATCGCCGATATAAACCCACAGCATCCTTGGCCTTTGCACTTTCTAATGTAATGGCCATTGCACTCGCTCATTATTGACGCTCTTAACTGCCGTTCAAGACGGTATGGAATGGTGTGGTGGCGTAGGTGTCTCCAATGCTATTGTAGAATGACAACGTAGTACTACGTACTCATTTCTATTGACTTTCATAAGCTTGGTTTAAGAAATCAGTCCTTGGGCGACAATTAACTGCTCAAATCTCGGTTTAATAATAGTTCATGCTTCAGCATTTCTGTGGAAACGACAATAACTATAATTACAAACTTTAAAGATTGTTAAACTGCCTGGATATTGAAATGGCCGCGAAGAGTAATACCAACGCGGTTACTTCAGCATATAACAAAAACTGCCTTCAGTTGGAGAGGAGAACTACCATGAAGGTTCGATTTTGGAACTTTAAACTCAGGCAACTGAGAGGACACGGAAAGACTCTATTTAATAAAGCAAACAAAACAGGTAATTGGGAGATATACAAGCGGACTCTTACTGAGTATAACAAAGCTCCGAGGAAAACCAAGAGAGAATCATGGAAGAGTTACTGCGAAGACATCGATGGATATCCTGAATGTGCCAGACTTCAAAGAATTCTCTCGAAGGACACCCAGAGATCAATTTGCTCACTGTACAGGGAAAACAATACTTTTACCAGGAATGGGAAGGAGACGATGACTCTTTTGTTTCGAACTCACTTTCCTGGTTCGACAAAACTGAGACAATCACCTTCTGAGTGCCAAGTCGAGGGCCCCGAGACCCCTGAAAGGAGGGCATCTCAGGAGCACTGGGCAGTAGCGAAGAAGGTGATTACCTCCCAAAAAATTTAATGGACGATGAATACTTTCAAACCATATAAATCTCCCCGACACTGACGGGATTATCCCAGTCATGCTACAAAACGGATCAAACCTTCTGCTGAGTTGGATCTCGCGCAGTTGGAGGTTAACTAGAGTAGACTTTATTGCTAAACCTGGTCGTACGGACCACTCACAGGCAAAATCTTACATGCGTATCAGTCTTATGTCTTTTCTTCTTAAGACGATGAAAAAACTGCTTGACAGCCATACCAGGGGGAGTGTTTTGACAACTAGACCATTACACTCGAACCAGTTTGCTTTTAGAGCAGGACTTTCCACAGAGTCAGCTAATCATCACCTGGTTTCCAGGGTCGAAAAGACTCTAGCTAACAAAGAGAGCCTTTTATGTGCGTTTTTAGACATCAAGGGAGCTTTTGATAATACATCTTTTAGCACCATCTTGACGGTCACCAGGTCAGTTGTGATGGAGGAAACTTGCTGTAGGTGGATATACTGCATGTTAAGTGCAAGGGTGGCAGTCACAGAACTGCTTGGAGATACCATGGCGGTCCGGGTGGCAAGGGTATGTTTGCAGGGGGGAGTCTTGTCTCCCCTGTTGCGGAACCTAGTCATAGACGGACTGTTATGGGAGCTGACCAGAAAAAGGTTTACCCCGCTAGGATATGCTGATGATTTGACTGGTCTTAGTGGAGGATAAATACAATAGCATTATCTGGGACCGAATGCAAGAAGCCCTGAAAATAGTAGAGATGTGGGCAACCGGGAAGGTCTTAGAGTCAACCTCTTTACCCCTTTTAACCGGAGAAGGAAGATTGCGGGCATTGCACCCCTCTTCCTTAACGGTAACGAAATCGGAAGTCAGGCGAAGTGGTGTGCTTGGAAGTCACTCTGGACTCCAAACTCACATTGAACCAGCAGATCGATAAGCTCGTATGTAAGGCGGAAACTTCTTTAGCAATAGTTAGAAGGACTTGCGGCAAATCCTGGGGCTAAGACCAAACATGGTACACTGGCTGTACACTAGGGTGGTCAGACTAACATTAACATATGCAGCCTTGGTATGGCCCAAGGCTGAACTTTTTTTTCTCCAAATAACTTATAACTAACACTATATATTGTGGTGGTTGATACCTTACATTTGATAACTAATCCAAACTAATCTATCCTAAAAACTACTTAAATCTACCCTCCACCTTAACCCATCCCTTGATTAATTGATAATAATAATTGTAATGTTTGTTGTTAGTTACTTAATCTAATTCCCAAAAAGATATGTTATGTTGTATTGTGTGGGTATAGGTTTAGGTGTCGTGTTGTATTTGTGTTGTAATGTTGTGTTTGTGTCATGAGGAACAGACCATCGGCAGCCGCAAATCCGCTCTTCTCATGGTTTCCTTGATGTGACTCACCCCACAAAGCCATCGGCAGCCGGAAACCCCGATAGGCGAGTCCCATCAGAAGGGTGTTTATGTTGTGTATGTTTGTGTGATTTGCTTGGTTGTTTGTTTGTCAATTTGTTTTATTTGTTTGTTTGTGTTTGTTTATTAGTGTTTTGATTTGTTGTGTTGGTGTGTGTGTCATGAGGAGCGGACTATCGGCAGCCGGAAATCCGCTCTTCTCATGGTTTCCTTGATGTGACAAGCCCCACGAAGTCATCGGCAGCCGGAAACCCCGAAAGGCGAGCCCCATCAGGAGGGTGTTTGTGTTGTGTGTTGTTTGTGTGATTTGTTTGGTTGTTTGTTTTTCGATTTGTTTTGTTTGTTTGTTTGTGTTTGTTTGTATTTGTTGTTCTTTTGGTTTGTTGTGTTGGTGTGTTGTGTTTGTGTCATGAGGAGCGGACCATCGGCAGCCGGAAATCCGCTTTTCTCATGGTTTCCCTGATGTGAGTCGCTCCACGGGGCCATCGGCAGCCGGAAATCCCGAAAAGCAAGCCACACCAGGCAGTGTTTGTGTTGTGATGTGTTTGTGATTTGTTGTTTTGTTTCGATTGTTGTATGTTGTGTTTCTGTTTATTGTGTTTCTGTAGTTTGTTTTGGTTTGTTTGGTTTGTTTTGTTTGTGTGGTGTTGTTGGTGTCCACCGCTCTTGTGGGTCCGACCATCGGCAGCCAGAAATCGGATTCCACCTGGGCGGCTTGTGCATGTTTGTTTTCTTTGTGTAGTTGTGTGTTATTTTATGTTTCTAATCTAATCCTATCTACTTTTTGTTAGTTGTTTTAGTTCCTGTTTCTGTGTTGTTTTCCCAAGGCAGAACAATCAAACACCAAAATTAAATTGGGCAGAATCCATAGACTGGCCTGTCTAAGTAACAGGGGCAATATGTTCCACGTCTACTGCTGCTATGGAGACTCTCCTTGGCCTCTCCCCAATACACTTGGTGGTGGTGGAGGAGGCAGTGCTTGGACTATACAGACTTAAGAACCTTCAGTCTAGGATTATTGAAGGGACGGAGCATACGAGATTGCTTTTGAGAAATTGGGGGCATCTGTTTGAGATGCGTTCGGACCAAATGACTCCCCAATATCCGCCGGATACACTCTTCAAGACTGTTACCCAGGAAGTGGAGTGGGAAAAAATGAAGTAAAGATTACCTCCGGGCAGCATGGTCTGGTACACAAATGGCTCTAAAGGCAAGACCGGGGCCGGATCTTGACAATTTAAGGAGAGACCGGTGGTACGTTTAAACGTTCCCCAAGGGTAAACGCTACCGTTTTTCAAACGGAAATACACGCCATACTGCAAAGTGTGCGTGAAAGTATGAGAGGTGCCTTTATTAAAAGACATATCTACATCGTGTCTGACAGTCAGGCGTCACTTAAGGCTCTAGTAAGTCAGAAAGTGTCATCAAGACTGGTATGGTAATGAATTGAGGCACTTAATGGACTGGCACAGCAGAACACTGTTACTTTACAGTGGATGCCAGGCCATCAAGGACTCAAGGGAAATGAAATTGCAGACAAACTTGCAAGACAGGGGGCGCAAAGGCCATTTATCGGTCCCGAACCTACCTTGAGAGCCACAAAAGCTGCCATCCGTAGTTATATTAGCGAGTGGATGTGCAACCAACGCATAAGAGATTGGCAGAACGGATTACGACGAACACACAGCAAAACGCTGGTAAAAGGGCCCGGCAAAAACAGAACCCAGAAATTGCTTTGTTTAAGCAGGAAACAGCTCAGAATCACTGTGGGGTTCCAGACAGGACATACTTCTGTCAAGGTTCACCCCAGAGGATGCACAAATATAACGGAGATCTCGAATGCAGACTTTGCTTAGAGGAACCGGAAACTGCAGTGCATGTACTATGCAGATGTGAGGCGTTGGGTCGAACGAGACAGCGCCTATTTGGGCGACCAAAGATAAACCCGAAGGAAGTAGATACCCTTTCATCGAGGGACCTGTACGCTATAATCCGAGGTGCAGGTTTTGCAGACTGAGTATGATACTTAACCAGGGTCAGCACAATAAGCCTTTTAGGCTGCAGTGCGGCGGAGGCGTTTCACAGACGCACCTGCCAGGGGGAGTGGTTTTAGTGGGTATGCCGCAAGGAGAGTCTCACATTTTGGCTATAAAAACTTTCCTCTCCACCGGGTTCGAATAACTATCAAGAAAAAAAGTAGAGAACAACATCTACACAAAGACTACAACAAAACTGGGACGGAATAGTAGAATCAAACTCCAAAACACATATACGTATCGTTTATTACAACGTGACGCACACAAAGCTGATATAATTTGAGAATAACATAAAAGGGTTTAGATTAGCGTTTATAGTTAAGATAGCTGCAAATTAATGCAGAATCACTCCATTTCAAAAGTTACCGTAACAACATTAATTGGTCCAAAATACTATAAAATATATTCGACAAACAAAATGTGGCCCATATCCGAACTCTGTCCTCTATGCACTTTTTGTATTAAGTTAGCTGACAATTAGACGAACCCATATTCTGTTTTTCCTAGATTATTTCTTCTTTTCAGTCACCACCTGATAATAATATAGCAACAGAGTTTGCTTCTTCTGCCATATTCATTTTTAAACTGAATAAATCACACTCTTGTATTCGCACGGTTCTGGAATTAATTGATCTGAAAGTCCAATACTGAATATGAAATTCAGAATCTCGATGTAGAAAAACGATGGAAATGAATGTCGAATACTGAATGCTATATTACCAATCCCAGTATAAAAGGCGCCTTAATTGTAAATGTACGTACGTTTTCCAAAATCAAATGCGTTTATAAATGATCTTTGCGATTGCATAAAAGAAACCCATATTGAACCCTAATTACCCTTGATGAATTATTTCAAAACAAATCGAGCTAAAAGCAAAACACAGTTACGTAAGTTAGCATTTTGCTATTACCGAATACAATAGAGTAATTAAGGTTCATCATTTTCTATTCAGGAGTAAAGAAACTATCAAGAAACAATATAAAGTTGAAAACTGTTGCATCTTCTTTCTTTATTAAATAAGTTGGGTGAAGTCAATGTTGGGCGTGATGAAACTTGGTAAATTTTCAATATTGCGTGCTCGCGGCTTTATTAAACCGTAAGAGACATTTACAAAGTTATGAAACTTGCAAGTAATAATCATTTGATCGCCGATATAAACCCACAGCATCCTTGGCCTTTGCACTTTCTAATGTAATGGCCATTGCACTCGCTCATTATTGACGCTCTTAACTGCCGTTCAAGACGGTATGGAATGGTGTGGTGGCGTAGGTGTCTCCAATGCTATTGTAGAATGACAACGTAGTACTACGTACTCATTTCTATTGACTTTCATAAGCTTGGTTTAAGAAATCAGTCCTTGGGCGACAAGTAACTGCTCAAATCTTGGTTTAATAATAGTTCATGCTTCAGCATTTCTGTGGAATTGACAATAACTATAATTACAAACTTTAAAGATTGTTAAACTAGTTTTTAATAATTATCTGATTAAAATTTGGAAAGATAAAAAATTAATTTATATTCATAGCCCATTACCATTACCTATTAACGTTAAAAAACACTCCCAATAAATTTTCTAATTTGCTGCAACTGCTTTTTACAAATTTAATGGTGTTCAGTGTCAATCAAATATAATTCAACAAAAGCAAGTTATTAATGGGTAATAACAATTATAATTATAGGGTGTGGAGGACCATTTTCGCAAATCGTTTGTTAATGGAAATAATTATAACATCGCCAGGTAAAAACTGGGTAATGCTACTTTAATTTTAAATAATAATGGGAACGGTTTTTGAAAGTCTTTTTTCTATAATGGTACCTAAAGAAGTAAGGTGTAACGGTTTTCTGGTGTTATTCAATTGAAATAAAATAATGGCCCTAAATGACAACCTCCTTCTGACTATAGAATTATGGACGATTACCGTAATTTTAAGCTCTTTAAATAAAAATGTTTTAGATGTTTAAGAAAGACAATCAAGTGTCATTAGAATTCGGTTCTTTCTTTTATATTAAATTTGTTTGACAAAATCTAAGCGAAAGCTTAAAATCCACAGTTGTGATTTGAGGATATAAACTTTTTTCCGTTTAAGATGCGTATCCTAATATTGTTCTCTTGCCAACTTGTTAACGAATTTACTCCCGACGGGTTTGTACGACGGCGTAGAAGGGCCACAAAAAATCGCTCACTTATTTTAGTTAAATTTAAACTTCGATGTCGAAGTTTAGTTAAATTTCAACATCGATGTCGAAATTTAGTTAGATTTCGTTCGAATTCGATCTCGAAATTTAGTTAAATTTTGACTTCCATCTCGAAATTTACTTAAATTTCGACTTCGATGTCGAAATTTAATTAAATTTCGACTTCTATCTCGAAATTTTACTGGATTTTAAACTTACAGTCAAAAGTTTATTCTTGTTGGTATTTCGACATCGACGTCGAAATTTAACTAAATTTCGAGATCGAAGTCGAAATTTAACTAAATTTCGAGAGCGAAGTCGAAATTTAACTAAATTTCGAGATCGAAGTCGAAATTTAATAAATTACGAGATCGAAGTCGAAATTTGACTAAAATAAGTATAGCGATTTTTTTGTGGCCCTTTTACGCCTTCGTAGGTTAGCTTCATTTTATAACGTCTTGGAACAGAAAATGGCTGGACTTCGTTTTAGAAAGACACTTCCTTTTAGAGGTCGTATATATATTTCAATAGGGCATTTTTTCCTGATCAAGACTCATTTTGTGCGGAAACGACTCCTTAAAAAGTTATGCTTAAAATATTGTCCCATTATAAGTCTATGGAAATTTTTTAAATTCTTTAATATTCAAATTTCTCGCCAAAAATACTTTAAACAACAGATAGGGCTGCGCTAGAGCAAGAGAAGCCGGTGGCGTCTGTTTTTAAAGTAAGTGTGTTCTCAGCTTTCGAAGGGAAAGGTCACACTTTTCGTTCTTTTCAATTAGTGCTCTATTGAGTAGGTATTTAGTTAATTGCTTTTATATTTAGTTTAATTTCTTAATTAATTAACTTAATTGTTTAGATCATGGCTACTCCAGTCGCGTTTTGGAATTGTCGCAAGCTCCCGGTCACCAAAGAAGCTTCTGTTTCTTGGGCACAGGTGCAAGGCCTGCTGCCAACTAGTAAACAATGCCGCTCTCACCTCAAAGAAATGCAGTTTGACACTTACCAATATTGCCCCGGTGCATTTTACTGCCCTATCGGCCGAACAAAATACCCGAAAGTTAGTTTTTCGAAAGGTATTTGGTTCGAGAACTCTCATCTAGCTCCGCACAATGAGTTTCGGCAAGTGATCAATTGTTTACTCTTGATAGAATTTTATATTTTTTGTTTTTCTTTCTATTTTTAACTAGCTTTATGGATTTGCTCACAGTGAAGATTATCGACGCGTTACACTTGAATGCACAGACGATGATGACTCGGAAACTCTGTTGTCTCCCGAAACAATTGCTGCCAGGTAAATTTATTTAGCATTTGGTTAATTTAATCTAATTTTGTTTATTGATTTGCTTTAGATACAAATCCGCTAGAGAAATCAACTGAACAGCATGACAGAGGACAGATTGGTGGTCCTGTCATTGTTGTTCAGATTGATGAATCAAAGTTTGCTAAGTGTTCGGTCTCTTTGTCGCACGTTGTCGTGGTTAAATTTATTTTAAATTTTTAGTTCTAAATCAAATCCTAAAGCTGTCATCCCTTATTCCGTTACATCCTGTCGTAAAATCTCCTTTGTGAATGTGAAAATTATGTAGAAAAGGGGTAGTGACAAAACACTCTCTCTCATCGATATCGAAGCAGAGCGGTCGGTTGTGCCTTCGGTAAAGTGAGTTAGTCAATAGTGCCGCCGAATTTATCGATAAGCCCCTAAAAAACTCAGTGAAAGTACAAAGTAACACGTACTATAAATCGCATACAGTCCACTAAGTTGAAGAGTAAGGAACTACATCTTAGAACAATAAAACAACGCGGAGGTAAGTCGATATACCAATTTATAAGAGGCCCTGCGCATTAAACACTAAGCGTAAAAACAATAAAGGTCGTATTGTCGAAGATCCCTGAGTGCTCGGGATGTGCTGCGAGGCATGCAATGATTTTTGGATGATTGTTTGCCGGATAATAAGCGCGACGCAGACGATTTAATCCCTGAGATGGAACACGTTGCTCCCGGATCAATCATCTATACTGATCGGTGGCGCGCCTATTTGTCGCTGTCCAGTCATGTTTATTTGGATAACGCAGTTAATCATAAGAAATACTTTGTTGGTAAGTTATTTTTGCGTTTTTTTTCATTTTAATGAATTGTCTTTTAGACCCTGTTACAGGTGTTCTCACGCAAGGAGTCGAATCAAACTGGCACCCACCAAAAACCTATTTTGCTAACAAAAAGTTCCAGAAGAAGCATTTTCTGACCATTTCTGCGAATACCTATGACGCCTCTGGAATAATAAGCATTAGCGCAATCCGTTCGAAGCTCTTTTCCAAACAATTCGATTTCAATACCCTGATTTCCGAGGTTAAATATTCCATTTCATATTAATTTGATTGCATATTTGTATTTTTCTTCCTTGTGAATAAATATTGTTCCCATTTAAAATAATTTTTCAAATATTAGGTTATGTTATGTTAGATTAGGTTAGGTTAGGTTAGGTTGCGTTAGGTTAGACCTTCTCCCCCTCGGAGGCTATCCACCTTGAAGTGGTGAGGGGGCACTAGTACCTTTTGCGAGGGACCTTAATTCGTTAAAATTCAACGCAAAGGGAAAGCCAAGGATAGCACACATCATCTACACTCATAATCACCCAAAGCACGCACTCAAACACAACTTACACTCTATCTTTTACACGTATACGTGCATGTCCTAACATTCAACATCTACACAAGCTGTGCCTATCAGCGTCTAATTTTCTTTCCAATCAGGGGGACGCTCTAGTCTCCCGACTCTTATACTTTAGGCCCTTCTTGGCTATTAGGGTATCCGAGGGCAGAAGGGCCTTTCCACTCTCTACTTTCCTTACACTCTTGACCCATGGCATGAATAAGGATTTGATTTGGACATGGTTGGAACAGAGGTTTCCTAGGAAGACAACGTAAATGCTAGCGCCACGGCGTGTAAGGTCTGAGGGGAGAAAGAAAAAGTAGGTCGTCGGAGGCGGGGGACCACCGAAAGCTCTAGTGAGTAAGAGGCTGGATCCCAGGGGGTTGACTATGTCTCCCCATTTTGGCATATTCAGACGCAGCATGAGTCCATGCTGGTGGCAGAGATTTTCTCTGCCATGGGTGCACCCCGTCTGAGGAGCCCCTTCAGGTCAGGGATTGATGAAAATGGAGAATGACAAATATACCAACGAGAAGATGGAAGTGATAGAATACAATGCTAATGAGAAAATAACAAAGGCGATAACTGAAGTGGGTAATCAGGCGACTGGAAGAATAGATGGAGGCGTAATCAGCGGAAACAAAAAGAAATAAACTAGCTGTAACTGAGACGGCTTTTCCCATAGCGAAACTAAGGGAACTCCACCTCAACACATTAGGAGGTTATCAACCGGCGATATGATCCAGAACATGGAAAATACAGAGATGTGGGACCCTAGTATTAGAAGGAGTGCTCTGCAAAGAACGCCTATAAAAAAGGATAGTAGAAGGACCCTGGAAACAACTACTTCGGCAGAGATGGTAAACACACCGCATGGTGTGCGAGTAAAGACGCTAGATATTGGTAGTTCCCCAGAGGAATGCCTTGTAGCTGAGAGTAAACGAAAGAGAAGAGGTAAGGAGGACGAGCAGAGGAACTTTAAAAGCTTGGATTATTTCCTAGGTTTAATAAAATCGCTAGAAATTGAGATAGCAACGACAGTTAAAACATGTTAAGAAAATACGAATACGAAGAAAGAATTGAAAGAATCGGTCAGTAGAATGAGGACTTTATCCAGCAGAATAACTTTTGAGAAGCAAAGGAAGTTTCTGAATAAAATGATAATTGGAAACAATGATAACATAAGAGAAAAAAAAGAACCAAAAGCGGGAGACAAGATAGAGATATGATCAAACAATTACCAAGAGAAAATGCAATTTTAAACAGGAAATGTTACTTACTAAGGTTAGAATAACGCATTTTGAGGATGAGGTAATCAAATCATGTGAAGAGCAAAAAAGAAAAGAAGCAGAGCTCGATAATAAAAAAATATCGGGTAGCAAAAAAGAATGTGGAACCCAAACAAGCTCAAGGATAGATGCACGGGATGATATTGCAAAGAGTTTACCGGACACTGTGACGAAAGAAAAGTGGGAAATAATCGGGAGTAGCAGATGGGCCGAAGAGATCTATCTTAACACAGAGGTCATAATACGCAATCCCCTGGATACCAGGGAGGATGTAACAAAAGTTGTTATTGTAAAACCAGATGACCTATGTATGAGCAAAAGTATTCAAAAAATGTTTAGGAATAGATTACTTGAATTGGGGAAAATAAACGAAGAATTTGAAGTAATAGAAAATATTGTAAGAGTTAAGTCTAAAGAAGGAAAATGTAAAAGAGAGAAAATAGTAAAGGCCAAGTATGAGGGAACAGAAAGTAGCATGCTACGAACACTTCTACAAATTGCAAAAGAGACCAGAGATGATAACTGGGTGGCTCTTCACCACATACGTGGCATAAGTGTAGATAGAATGAGGAAGATGGTCGAATGAGTATATCGAGGTAGTACGGCCACGGTGGGGATATACACGACTCCATCTTACAAAAAAGACGATAGTAAACCAAGAAAACAAAGGAAGGTCAACTTAAAATATGAGGACGTCTCCTTGGCCATAAGAGAAGTGAGAAAAACAAGGCAGGGTCAAGTACTAATTGCCGTGACGAAAAAAGAAGAAGTAGTGAATAAAATAAAGGAGATTGTTGGGAAGGCAGACAAAAAACTGCAACTACGACAGGTGGTACAACGCGAAGAAATTGAAAGTGTATATATCAAGGGAATGTAGGCAACAACAGAGAAGGAAGAAGTAACGGCAGCTATAGAGGTCCCATTTCGGATAAACCGTACAGGATAGGGACATTAAAAACAAGCGAAAATAAAACCCAATCAGTGGTAATTAATATGGAAAAAAGCGACGCTGAGAAGTTAACACGGAAAAATTTCAGAATAGGATTGGTCCCATGCCAAGTGGAAAGAGGAATTAAATTCATTAAATGCTATAAATGTTGGGTTTATGATCACATAGCGGCCAAATGCAGAGGACCGGATAGGTCAATGGACTGCAGGAAATGCGGCAAACACAGCCATTTCGAGAAAGAGTGTAACCAAGAAGAATACTGCGTACTATGTGAACGAACCGGACATGTCGTGGGAAACACGAGGTGTAGAGAATTTAGGAAAGCCTTTGACAAGGCGAAAAACGAATAGAAAAAACATAAATATAAACAACTTGAGAATTCATCTATATACTACCCCAATAATGAAATTAATCCAGGGGAAAATCGGAATACCTCAAGCCACAACGCTCAGACAACAGAGGAAATTGGAACCAAGTAAAACTTCTTTTCGAGTAGCCTAAATAAATTTAGACCGGCATAGGGCTGCGCAGGATCTGCTCATGCAAACGATCCGGGAAGAAGACATAGACATTACGATAGGACAAGAGCCGAATAAGGCGACAACGAAAGTTTTTCTCTGTGATAGAAATTCAGATTCTTTTATTGGTATAAAGAGCAACTTAAAGCCCACGAATTATCACCCAGGTGTAGGCTTTCTTAGCGTAGAGCTATCAGACTTGATGATAATTTCTTGCTATTTTTCGCCAAACAAAAACATCGAAGAATTTGAAATACTATTGGATAATATAGAAAAAAGACTTAGAGCAAGGAAAAAAGAATGTGTACTTGGCGGAGATCTAAATGCCAAATCTATAATATTTGGATCTAAAACAACAAATCAAAAAAGCAAGCTCCTTGAGGAATAGATAGACAAAAATGAGCTGATAGTTATTAACAATAGATATACCGCAACTTTCAGTAACGCCAATTGGGAAGCAGTTGTCGACATTACATTACCTACTGATAAATTAGCAAAAAGCGTTACAAATTGGCAAGTAGATGTAGAAACGGAAAGTATGAGCAATCATAGATATATCAAATATAAAATAGATATGACGCAGGATGTTATACAAAAAAATAAAAACTCCCCCACACACAGAGGGTGGAGGGTAACGGAGGAAAACTTAAAAGAACTCCAGGAAAAATGTAAAGATATTCTAACAAATCTTGTACAGAGCGCAGAAGCGGCAGCTAAAAACTTGATGAAACACATCAAGGAAAGATGTGACAAATACCTACATAAAAATGTATCGCAAAAAGGAAAATATACCTCCGTATATTGGTGGTCAGCGAAAATAGCGGAAAAAAGACAAATCTGTATAAGCATGAGAAGGAAGTTGAGCAGAATTAAAAGGCCGAGGTGCAATGAAATAGAGTGGGCAGTGACCAAAGAAAACTATAAAACAGCAAAGAAGGATCTAAAGTTAGCCATTCTGCAAGGAAAAAACTATCGTTGGAAAAGCTTTGCAAAGAGCTGGATGAGGATATATGGGGGAAAAGCTACCAAATAGCGACAAATAAACTAAAATTTCGACCAAAAATTACTTTGAGCGATCTTGAAATCGCAGAACAGGTTAAAAAACTATTCCCGAATCACAAACAAATTAAATGGGGGGAAAAGCCACACTATGAACGAGAGCATTTATGAGTTCAGCGCGGAAGAAATGAATATGGCCATTAGATCTATTAAAGGGAATAAAGCACCGGGGCTGGATATGATTCCCTCGGAGGTAATAAAAATGATATCCAATAATAATATGAAAGCTGTTGCCGAGGTAATAAACCGATGTTTAATTACTAGAGAATTTCCTAGAATATGAAAGACGGCAAGATTAGCATTAGTTGAAAAACAAAAAAAAAAGATCCCGAGGCTTAGCCTGTTTTTAGACGAATCTATCTATTAAATGTACTGGGGAAATTGCTAGAAAGGCTAATCAAACAAAAGTTAGAAGAGAAAGTCGAAGCAAAAAAAAACATTTTGCATGAACATCAGTACGGTTTCAGGAAAGATCGTTCTACATTAAAACTGCAGAAAAGACGTATTAACACAGAGATGTGCGTGTTAATTATACTAGACGTAGAAAATGCGTTTAATTCAGCAGCCTGGACAGAAATCATTACGTCAGTAGAGACTGCAAGGATAAGTTCTTACCTAACTGATATAATAAGGTCTATTTGACAGACAGATATATTAACAGACAGAACAGGCAAATAGTGCAAATTACTTGTGGGGTTCCACAGGGTTCGGTCCTGGGGCCAACCCTGTGGAACATCATTTATAACAAAATCCTACAGCTGGAATTAGGGAAGGAATTTTGACGACCCAGCAATTATCGTAAAGGAGCAAAGAGTTTTGGAAATAAGAGCTAACGCCGCCGTAGCAGAAATAGTAAAGACACTCAAAAATATGAAGTTAAAAATCGTGCCAGAAAAACTGAAATGAATATACTAGCAGTTAAAAGAAAAATAAAGGATGTCGAGGTCAAAGTTGATGGAACTACGGTCAAAAGCAAAAGCTCACTAAAGTACATGGGAATACACCTCGATAGACAGTTGAGAATGACAACACATATTAAAGAAGAATGCAAGAAAGCGACACAAATGCAAACAAGGTTAGCAAGGCTGCTGCCTAACATCGGAGGGCCTAGGGAATATAAAAGAAAGATGCTAGCTACTGAGGTCCTATCAACTGTAATGTACGGAGCCCCAATATATCAAAAGGCACTACAGTATCGGCACTACGAACATCTAATAGAGTCCACCAATAAGCAAATGGCAATCCGGATCACTTCGGCATATAGGACGGTAGCCACAGAAACTATCTTGGCTATTGCCAGAATTCCACCCACATTGTTGAAAGTGCAGAAAAGAGCGGATGCCTTTAAAACGGGTTCGGCAAACAAACAGGAAGTACACGAAACCTTAATGAATGACTGGCAACAGAGATGGGATATATACGAGGGATGGACAGAAACGTTTATAAAAGACGTCAGGCTGTGGTGTCAAAAAAGAGGGAAAGAAATAGATTACTACTTAACGCAGGCGTTCACCGGACATGGCAGCTTTGGTAGTTACCTCTACAAAATCAAGAGGAGAGATATCCCTAACTGTTGGTAATGAGGAGAAATTGATACCCCAAAACATACCATCATCATCTGTCCAAGAAGGGCAACACAATGAAACAAAATGCACCTAGAATGCCAGACAGAATTTACCAGGAGAAACATATCGGATATAATATTAAGAAATGGCGAAAGCTGGAAAGTAATTACAACTGCGCTAAGAAACATCATACAGATAAAGATACATGATGAATTGAAACAACAACCATGAATAACGACAAAGACGGAAGAACATATAATGACCAGGAATAACGGATTCCCCGAATGAGTGCCGAAGAAATGCCTTTGGCGGTACCAGGACTCTTTGCTACAATCGGGAAGAGAGGGCAGGGTTTAGTGGGTAGGCCCTAATAGCAGGGAGAGCCCGACACTGCCCCTAATCCTCTATAATTCCTCTATAAAAAAAAATTGCGTTAGGTTAGACCTTCTACTTTCTAACCAATAATCAAAATTAATAAAATAAAGAAAAATCTCATAGACTTCTAATGGGAGAGTATTTTAACTATAACTTTTTAAGGAGTGGTTTCTGCACAAAATGAATAACATATTCTTTCTCAGGGGAAAATTCTCTATCGAAATATATATATATACGACCCCTAAAAAAATGTCTCTCTAAAACGAAGTCTCACTTCATGTGTGTTCCGGATTCGATTTGCTCATGCCATTGTTCAATTATGTGATTTTTTGTAATAACACATACCAACATGAATTTTATTTCCTGATGTCAGATGGGTGTCTTTCATGTATTTTTGATCGATGAAACTGCACTCAAAGTTTTCGTATCAGCCTCACGTATTAAAATATTTATTAACAACGACTTATATTGTAACAAACGTATTCTGGCGGGTAACCCATCAATTGATGAAACAGAGTTATAATGTCTAGCGAAAGTAATAGAAATCGCTGGAAAGACCGGCTTAAAATATACAATCGCCGCAGACATAATGAGCATCAGTTGATATCTTAGACGTTTCTATAAATATATATAAAATATAGATAAAGAAATAATATTTTACTGTACAGTCTATGTTGCTGATTGTTCACAAAACTATTGCAAATATATTTTTAGGTAAATTTTAGGAATAGATATGTACAAAAATATAATAGAGCAAGCGATATTTCTAGCACAAAACAACCAATTCTATATCAAAATTTACACCTATTTAAACCAATGTAATACTGAAGGAATTTACACTCATAAAAGTACACTGTGATTTTCTCTATATGGACTATTTGTGAGCGCATGAGAGATAGACATACATTAACCTAATTTCAGTAGCTTGTCTGTGTCACAAGCCTAAGGACATTGTTATTAACCTGCTTTTCTAATATGCTATTGACGTCACAGCTTAATGTTATCGCACATTTTTGTAGTTACCAACGTTGAACGGTCGTAACATCTTTATCATCACCATTAGGTCTTTAGTCCTGGAACATGTTGCATAGAAGATTTTATTTCTTCGCTCACTATACTCAAAAGCAGTAGGATATGAGGTGATGGTGGCGGTGGCGTTGGCGGTGGCGGTGGCGGTGGCAGTGGCGGTGGCGGTGGCGGTGGCAGTGGCGGTGGCGGTGGCGGTGGCGGTATCGGTGGCGGTGGCGGTGGCGGTGGCGGTGGCGGTGGCGGTGGCGGTGGCGGTGGCGGTGGGGGTGGGGGGGGGTGGCGGTGGCGGCGGCGGCGGCGGCGGCGGCGGCGGCGGCGGTGGCGGTGGCGGTGGCGGTGGCGGTGGCGGTGGCGGTGGCGGTGTCGGTGTCGGTGGCGGTGGCGGTGGCGGCGGCGGCGGCGACGGCGGTGGCGGCGATGGTGGCGGTGGCGGTGTCGGTGGCGGTGGCGGTGGCGGTGGCGGTGGCGGTGGCGGTGGCGGTGCGGTGGCGGTGGCGGTGGCGGTGGCGGTGGCGGTGGCGGTGGCGGTGGCGGTGGCGGTGGCGGTGGCGGTGGCGGTGGCGGTGGCGGTGGCGGTGGCGGTGGCGGTGGCGGTGGCGGTGGAGGTGGCGGTGGCGGTGGCGGTGGCGGTGGCGGTGGCGGTGGCGGTGGCGGTGGCGGTGGCGGTGGCGGTGGCGGTGGCGGTGACGGTGACGGTGGCGGTGGCGGGGCGGTGGCGGTGGCGCTGGCGGTGGTGACGGTGGCGGTGGCGCTGTGGCGGTGGCGCTGTTTTTGGATCCCCAGTATAATGAGCGAAGAAGTAAAATCTTCAATACAACATGTTTTTAATTGTTCTTATTAATCTTTCGCAGAAGCCTTCTTTGATTTCGGACTTACGAAAAAATTTTTAATAAAATTTCTGGAATTTGATATATGATTTGAAATGATCGGATTCGTGCTCGTTTGTAGCTTAAATGGCTCTATCTAACTTAATTTTCGAGATTTTGGATTTTGAACATTTTGGGTCTTGGTGAAATTTTAGTAGTTGGGACTTTCAAAATTTTAACATAAGATTGAAAATTTTATACCAAAGCCTCTAACTCGAAAACTGTTATAGATATCAAAATTTTACAAAAAATACGTTGTTTTTTTTAATTAGGACCGTGGTGCAACCAATATAATTATATTCAAATTACTAACTAGCGCGCTTATAGTTTCTTATTTATAACTTTTAGACGGCTATCTATATATTGATATGATAACGCCGTACTTGGGTGTAATGACGTTCTTATTTAACGCCACCGCTCTGTGTTCTCGCTTCAAATTTAATCTTACTAATTTTATTATTATGCCATGACTAGCCCTTTTTAATTTACACAGATTGTACAACGTTACGATGATCAATTTTCTCTTTTCGCCCCTTTATGATTACCTAATTGAATTGATAAAACAAAGTCAATTAATTTCATATAATAAAAAGAAATATTATTTACAATTTTTGAAATTCTTTAAATACAACCTTCAATCAATTAATAATCATATGTATTGTTTATCTCAAAATTTATATACTTTTAATTCAATCTAAAGTCACCAAAAACTACACCCTTACAAAAAACCCTGGAACGTCTAAACCTCTTTATGATTTATTACGTCAGTTTAACGTATGCAAATGTTTCTTGTTGACTTCATTACAAGTTTGGATAAATTGAATAAATTCAGCATTAAAATTTTAATTGAAAAATATCTTAAAATTAAATAGATCTGACCTGTGATATGTTGTTCGTGTTGTGGATCAACACCCTTTTGTTGTCTTCAATCGTCTACCAATGCTCTGCTTAGTTGGACCAATATTTTGAGTACAGTTACCCCCTGTTTTCCAAACATTACCTCGTGCTTCTTTATTTTATATTTGTTTGCAAATGCTTTGATTCTCCTTTCTTAAGTGCTTTCGACGCAGCTTAGAATTGTACCAGAACTGTACCAAAATTCGATAGAATTGTCCCCGTAGAATCCAATTAGAATTAGAATTTTTCCCTTAGAATCCACGCAGCTTTGAATTATCCAAAAATACAACAGAAGTGTTATAATCAACGCAGGCTTGAAATGTCCAGAAATATGCGCTGATTTGAAATATTATTGTCGACACAGACTTGAAATATTATGGTCGACACAGACTTGAAGTGTCCAAAAATATTCAGACTTGAATTGTCCAGAAGTATGCCAGAAGTATTGACGCCGATTTGAATTGTTATTGTCGACACAGACTTGAAGCCCTATTATTATAAATATTTAATTGGAATCAATTACCCAAATTCTACTCACGTTTACTACAAAAAACGGCAAAAACTCTTTATAATTGTTGCACTATTTTCACTGTAACATAAACTTGATATTTTATTATACTTTATTTAAATAACGCGCGAATTTCTGATTAACAGTGTCGCAGCTTCGGCGTGCATCAGTGTGAACTACTTGTGTTATCACCGCTGTATGTTAAATAGCCTTTCCCACTACCTGTGGGCTGAGTTTTCAAGCAGTGCTGCAGATTATTTAACTAACCAGGTTTTGTCTTTAATGTTCCCTGTATTTCGAAGCGGTTTCTGATGTAATTAATTTGGATTTCCGTGTAATGGTGTTTATGTGCTATTGATACTTTGTTATTTGTTATCTTTGCCATACGTTGTTTTGTGTAGATATCGCCTTTTGGATAATTGTACAAAATAAATGATGTAACTTTAGTGCTGTTTTCGTTTGTGTATTAATGCATCTTTGAAATTGCGTTTTTTTATCAAAATGCTCATCGTTCCAGCGTATTTGCATAAAGCTTTGTTGGGTTTTATCTACTCTACTGCGTATTTGTTTTATAACGAATTAGACACTTCTCAACGTATGTTTAATTACATGTACGATTATTTCTCTTCTGAATACGCGTTCTATTGTTGAAAAATATTCTTACTGGCATTAGTTAAAATTAATAACGGTCTATATACAGAGTGTTAAATGCTTTCAATTTACATAATGTATGAATTACCTATTTTTCTGCTAAATACGCGTTCTATTGTTGTAAAATATGCTTACTTGCATCGTTTAAAGCTAATTACGGTTATATACAAGGTGTGAAATGCTTGTTATTTACATAATGTACGCATTACCTATTTGTCTGCTAAATAAATGCAGTTCTCTGATTCCTATTGCTATTTATACTTGCTACACGACCCTTGCTACTTAATACACCCCTAAACAACCCCTTATCACAGCAATATATATATATATATATCAAAATTTTACAAAGACAGTTGTGTTAAGATTTATGTAATAACAAATCTAATGGTATAATATTCAAATTACCAGCTAATGCTTTTATGATTTTTTGCTTATAACTTTTAAACGGTTATAAATATCTAGATTTTGCTAATTGGAGCGTGTTGTATTCAATATAATAAATTCAAAGTTCCTTTCTAGTGCCCTTTTGATTTTTTTACTTATAACTTAAAAACGGTTATAAATATTAAAATATTGTAAGATGCAATGATCTCGTTTTAGTTACAGTATTTATTTGTATGAGATCATCATATTTATAATCAACTATCTTTGGTCTAGATAGCATAGTAAATTCCAAGAACTTAGGCTAACATTTGCCAAGTGAACAGTATCATTTGAAACAGTTAACTATGTACTTATCATTTTAATGATTTGTTTGTTTTTTAGTTGACACGCTTAGATCCGATTTCAAGACACCTATATAGTTTTCATAGATTGAGTATCATCTCTTCCACAAATTGATTAATCGCCTACTACGTTGGGTATTCACAGTCAGGTATGTATGTATCGATACTCTATTATGGGTAAGCATGTTTTAACACATAATAGGAATAAAATGGGTGTATTAGTCTTCTTTTTATACAACCGTGTAGTTTGAGGGCTTGATGGTTAACCGACCTAGTTGGGTTACTTTCTACAAAGTCGTGCCTTTGAATTGGTGGCCTAGCGTGATGACTCTGCGGTCAGACCGGCCCAGCCCACCCTCCCGCCCACCTGCCAACCTTCGCGCTCGCCTGCTCACAGTCTGCTCGCCCGGCCCCTGAATATATGACAAACACTTGATGTATTTCCACGAAAGCACCTATAAAATAGAAATTCAAATTGTCTAATCTTTAACCTTACCGTATGATAAATTTATCTCGTAAGATGTATACTTTTAGAAATTACTCAGGCGCGTTGATTCGAAAAGATGCAAAGGTCAAGTTGTTCAAATTTAAACCTTATTTAGTAAAAATTCTAGAAATTCCTATTCAAGTATTGATGGGAAAACAGGTTTAAAGTTCAAGTTAGTTAATCTATACATTCGCTTGCAAGAAAACCGGTTCAAAGTCCTAGTTGATTATTCTCTGATTTTATTTGGTAAACATTGTAGAAGTTACTATAGAAGTGATCACCGGTTTAAAAACTGAGTTTATAAGTATTTTATCTTAGATTTTTCCTGTCCCCCGACTCGTCTATGAGTATATAAACCGCTGCTGGTGAGCGGAGCCTAAGTTTTTATTCAGACGTTTACCGAGCAAGTCGATCTTTAGAGTAGAATAGCTTACAGTTTTTTGGTAAAGGTACATCGTTTCTAATAATCTGTTTTCCTAAATTTTAAAAACCAAAAATTTCAACCAATCACAATTCGGCTATTCAATTAACAGGTAAAGTAGATGATCTTAGATTTTTAATTTGGGTGGGAGAAAACAGTATAAATACGGTAGCGTGTACTAGTGTACAGTCATTCTGTTTTTAACGTTGAACGAGTAAGATGTCTCTCTTCAGCGAATTGGTGCAGTACACCACCGCTCAGGAGAAGATTATCCTAAGACCGCACGATGATAAACGTCACCTACATACTGGTTCGTATGCACCACTACCTGTTGGACATTATTCAATTATGGAGCAAGAAAAAATATAATACATATTACAAATGTAGAATATTGATTGTAAATATATTATCCTTAATAAAATTTTATATAGTTTATATTAGTGTTATCCTATTCTTAAAAACTGAATGTAATAGACTTCTACACTGTGGGAAAAGTGACTTGAATTGATCTATAGATCCTCCTTATGGAGATTTCAATGCTTGGTTCAAAAAACTGCAAAATACACCTTAAATTTTTCCATACATTGGAAAATTTCACTTTTTGTCCTCGTACAAAGGTAGCTTATCTACTTATTCCATATTAGCTAAATTGTGTTTAGTAACATTAAGGATTTCTTAAACCACTCACGCTGAAACGCTATGACGAACCATGTTTTATTCAAATTTGGGTATATGTTTGGTCTCTTTGTCGCACGTTCGCGTGGTTAATTTTAAGTTATTTTAAATTTATAGTTGTAAATCAAATAGTAAAACTGTCATCCCTTGTTCTCTTATATCCTGTCGTAAAAATTCCTTGTGCATGTGTAAATAAGTTGAAAAAGGGGTAGTGAACAAACACTCTCTTATGGATATCGAAGCAGAACAGTCTGTTTTTCGTTCGGTAACGTAAGTTAGTCATAGTGCCGCGGAATGTAAATTTATTTGTAAAACCCCTAAAAAACACAGTGCAAGTGCATCGTAACACGGACTAAATCTCGTATACAGTCCACTTAGTTGAAGGAATAGAAACTGCAGCTTAGAACAACAAAAAACCGCGGAGGTAAGTCGATATATAAATTTATAAGACCCCCGCGCGTGAACAAATGGTTCTTCGAGCCGGATTATTTAATTAATTAATTAGTTCCTATCCTTTAAGCTCCTTATTTATACGTAAATTTAATCATTGTCGTAGTTTTGAGTATGTTTAAACGTGTTACGAAGAGAATACATCCTGCTTACACATTTAATGGTAGAAACATCTGGTTATAACGGTAGATTTTATAATACATCCCTTATCCTTTGTTGCAAAGATTAGTGGACAAACAGTTTACTTTAAGTAGACTAAATTTATGAGGGGTTATTGTATTGTAAATCTTTACCTTATTTGTCGTTTCGAGTTAAAGGAACCATTCGGGTTCATGCAACTTGTATAACAAAGGGGTTCAAATTTATTTGAAACGTTGAACGCTTTGTTGGGCGAGCACTGTAATTAGTTGCATTTGTCGATTAATAATTTAATTTCGTAGATTAATTATTTGTAGCGTATTCGAGTTACGCATGGTTTTTATATTAATTTTTATTGTCGTTCATTAATTATTAATCAAATATGGTTATATCAATTGATAAAGCTATTCTTGAAGCTAAATTTGTAGTTAAAAGGAAGGATCATATATACAGTAAAATTAACCAACCGGAAAACGTATCGATTGCTTTAATTAGAGCATCGATTAAAAGTGTCGAGCAAATTGAAACCCATTTCAAATCTTTTTGCAAGGATATTTTCTTTGATGAAAAAGTGAACAATTGGATGAATTTTCTGCTCTTAGGGTGAAAATCGATGATTACCTATTAGATATTCGTATTATCGCTGAACAATGCGAATTAGATCGGGTAGAAAATAAGCCAAAGGTGGAAAATATGAATAATTCTTTTTCGCCAATTTGTATGAGTTGCTTGAAACATCTTTCAGTCCCACGCTTCTCCGGACGCATTTCAGATTTTGAGAGTTATAATGCAATTTATAAGCGGTTGATTCACGATAATGTCGGTTTGTCCCCTGTGGAAAAATTTTGCCATCTCGTTGATACACTAGATGAGTCGTCGCGTGCCTTAGTAAAATACTTGCCATTAAATGATTATGCATACGAGGAAGCCTATGAAATCATTACTAATCGTTTTCAGTCCAAGAAGTTAATACTTTCAACATATTTTAATGCTCTCGAAAAATGTCCTAAGGTCAGTTCCTCAGACTCGCATGCGGAACTCCGGCAATTAATTAGTTGTTTTGATGAAAATATATTCGCGTTAAGGCAGATGGAAATAGATGTATTAGATTTCATGTTGTTTAATCTGTTATCAAAAAAATTAGATACAAACATTTTAAAGCGTTTCGAATTAGGAAATAATGACGAGATTCCCTCGTTCAAAGATTTAAGGTCGTACATTGAAAAACAATGTAAAGTGTTGGAAATAAATGACATTGCTTCAGCAACATGCTTAAAATCTCGAGATTCCGTGAAAGAAAGAGAAAAAGGAGGGTTTGTTAGCACTTCGGCTAAAACTTCTTTAGTTAGTACCACCAATGATGGTAAAAGTTGTAGTTTATGTCAAGCTGTGCATCCTATTTATAGATGTAAGCAGTTTCTCGATAAAACCCCTCAAGAAAGATTTAAGGTGGTAAAGCTTAAAAATCTTTGTATTAAATGTTTAAATACTTCACATATGATGAAAAATTGTACGTTAGATTGGTCGTGTAGAAAATGTCATCAGTCGCACAATTCGTTGCTTCACTTCGATAAACAAGAAAAATCGATATCGCCACGCCGACAAACCCATCGTCAAAGGTCAGCGTCTTCTCGGGGAGCGGCGCCTAGACTTACTTCGACTAGTAGACCTAGTGAAGACAATCTGTCGTCGTCGGTTGTGCATGAACAACCTGCCACTAGCTCGTTGATTTCGACGTCATTAGAACACACAACCACGCTGTTAGCTACGGCAATGGTGTCGCTGCTTGATTATACAGGAAAATTGCAATCTGTTCGTGTAATATTAGATAACGGATCCATGGAAGGTTTTATGACTGAAAGGTGCCGTCAGAAAATAGGTTTAAAGAAACGGAAAGCCAATGTTACTGTTCAAGGACTTGGCTTGAATTCGTCGTTGGTGTCTGGTACACTATCGTGTGTAGTCAGCCCCTCGGGAGCAAGTTCTCCAGCATATGGGATTGAGTGTTATATTTTACCTAACATTTGTAATCAATTACCTTCGTCGTCGATAGGGGTCAAGGAATGGTCGCATACTCGAGGTTTGGCCTTAGCTGACTCCAATTTTAATATTTCTGATAAAATTGCCATGCTGCTCGGAGCGGAAATCTTTGCTCAGGTTTTGTTGAACGAATCTCGTTGGGGTGTCGCTAACGAGCCAGTTGCTATTAAAACAACTTTTGGTTGGGTTTTAACGGGAAGGGTCGTTTCTCCGAATAGTTCTATTACGTCGTTGTGTGCTTTCGTTGAGCATTTAGACAGCGACATTCGTCGATTTTGGGAATTAGAAAATATTCCCTTCAAAAAACAAATTTCTCCTGAAAAAGAAAGGTGTGAAAATCAATTTGTGGAAAATTATAGACGTAACAAGGACGGACGTTTTGTAGTGTCCTTGCCCTTTAAAATTTCGGGACCCTCATTCGTGGGTATGAGCTCAATTTGTATTAAAAGATTTTTGTCGTTAGAACGTCGTTTGCTAAAAAATCCTGAATTGTATTCGGATTATAAAAAATTTATAGAGGATTATTTGGAAAGCGGTCACATGGTTCAAGTGAAATCGCCTATAAATTCGTCGGTTCATGAGAAAATGTATTACATTCACCATCATGCTGTCCATAAGCGTGATAGCACTACCACCAAAGTGCGTGTAGTTTTCGATGCTTCGTGTCCGGATCAATCTGGAAATTCGTTAAATGATAGCTTGGCTATTGGCCCTGCTCTGCAAAAGGGGAATGCAATTTTGTTATTGCACTTTCGTGTACATCCTATCGTAATTACAGCTGACATCAAACAAATGTATCGGCAGATTTTGGTTAAAGATACTCATCGTGATTATCAACTTATTGTCTGGAGATTTTCTCCGTCAGATCCTATTAGGGACTTTAAATTAAATACTGTGACTTATGGAGTTTCGTCGTCGCCTTTATTGGCCTTGCGTACTGTTCAAGAATTGGCAAGGTTAGAATCAATTAATTTTCCTTTCGCGTCATCGGTATTGGCGAGCGATACCTATGTTGATGACTTAGTCACTGGATGCAATTCGATTGAAGCTGCTAATCAATTAATTGGTGAATTGAATAGTATTTGCACTAGTGGTGGTTTTCAGTTAAGAAAATGGAGTAGTGATTGCTCGGAAGTGATATCCAACTTGAAGCAGTCCCTGTTCAGTTCGAACGCAATTACATTTCAAGATAAAAATAATGGTTCAATAAAAATTTTGGGCCTTTCGTGGCGCGCTCTTACAGATGCATTTTTATACAACTTAGACGTTGAAGAGCGCACTTGCAATAAGCATAAAATTTTTAGTCGGCCATCGCAAAAATTTTTGATCCTCTCGGTTTGATAGCACCTGTAGTACTGTTCGCTAAACTTTAGTTCAAGATCTTTGGCTTTTAGGTCTCGGGTGGGACCAAGAGCCTCCATTGGAAGTCATACAAAAATGGAAACATTTTTTGGGTGAATTGCCAGCGGTTTCGAATATTGAGATTTTGCGTCGCATCGTATGTCATAATTATAAAAGGGTGGAGTTGCATGGGTTCTGTGATGCGTCTGAAGCTGGGTATGCAGCTGTCATCTATTTTCGTTCGTTCGATCTAGAAGGTAATATTACCATGTCATTAGTATGCGCAAAATGGAAGGTTGCTTTTACTAATAGCGTTTCATTGCCCCGTCTCGAATTGTGTGCTGCCGTACTCTTGGCAGATTTAGTAGATTTCGTCAAAAATACTTATACAGATATTTTATCCTTTAGTAATATTTTCGCGTGGTCAGATTCTACTGTTGTTTTGTCTTGGATTCGGTCTTCCTCGCGTAAGTGGAAGACATTCGTTAGCAATCGCATTTCGCAGATTCAAGAACGTTTTCCTCCATCTTCGTGGTTTCATGTTAAGTCCCAGGATAACCCTGCGGATTGTGCCTCACGTGGACTTTTGGCTTCAGAGTTGGTTCATCATCCATTATGGTGGACAGGACCTTCGTGGTTAGTGCGTCGTAGCGAAGAATGGCCAGTAGCGTCGCTGCCAAACCTTACCACTCATTTCAGAAGGACGTCGAATATCGTACTCTGTCGTTAACAGTCGTTATGACTGAGAATTCCTTAGATTTGTTGTTGGATAAATTTTTAAAACTGCAGAAAATTTGTAGGATTATTACATGTATTCGTCATTTCATTTGTAATGTTCAATGTCCAGCAGATTTGCGTTTAAAATACTCTGATGGTTTGTCTCTAGCTCATTAGCAAAAGGCTATACATTTATTGATTAAGAGAGTTCAAACAAATGTTTTTGCCCAAGACATTGCAAATATTAAAACTAGAAAACTTGGTAGTAAACAGCTTTGTAGCCTTAGTCCGTTTCTAGATAGTCGTGATTTGTTGAGGGTGGGCGGTTGCCTACGTAATTCTGAGTTATCGCATGATGCAAAATTTTCAATTTTGCTTCCTCTGTCACATCGGTTGACTGAAATTATTATCTTAGATTATCATGAAAGACATTTACATCCTGGTAGGGACGGTATCGTTCGGATACCTACAATCAAGACAGCCCAAGGAATAGTTAAACGTTTTCTAGTGAAACTATGTTTACTGCCAAATACTTAATATTTAATGGTATGTATACATATATTCACGTATATAAGTTTGTCGGTTTAGGTTTCGTAGTTAATAGCTATAATTGTTTTTAATATAAAATAAGTAAGTTCATACTTATTTTGGTAAGCGGGATGTTCGGTCTCTTTGTCGCACGTTCGCGTGGTTAATTTTAAGTTATTTTAAATTTATAGTTGTAAATCAAATAGTAAAACTATCATCCCTTGTTCCTTTATATCCTGTCGTAAAAATGCCTTGTGCATGTGTAAATAAGTTGAAAAAGGGGTAGTGAACAAACACTCTCTTATGGATATCAAAGCAGAACAGTAGGTTTTTCGTTCGGTAACGTAAGTTAGTCATAGTGCAGAGGAATGTGAATTTATTTGTTAAATCCCTAAAAAACACAGTGCAAGTGCAACGTAACACGGACTAAATCTCGCATACAGTCCACTTAGTTGAAGGAATAGGAACTGCAGCTTAGAACAACAAAAAACCGCGGAGGTAAGTCGATATATAAATTTATAAGACCCACGCGCGTGAACAGTATATGCTTTTCCTTTTGCTACCAAACCAAGACTATGTGATGCTCTATTTCTTGAATTTGTAGCTAATATTTAAAAATTATTATAATTTGGCACACCAAGGAATATAGCTTTAATAATTCCTTGCAAGTTTGTTTTAAAAAAAAATAAGAGCAGTCTATTAAACTCATCAGTAAAACATATTTATTACATAACCCTGTGCAACGCAATACAAATTATATACATTTGTAACAAAGGTTCTACCCGGCAGGCAAATTTTATTTAAAAGGAAAGAAAATGGTCGTGAGTTAATACTTATGGCATTGTGGTTGTGTTTATATATCAATCTTGATCTGGAAATTAGCAGTAAGGTCCTACTTTAATTAAGTATTGTAACAATTTGTATTACACTTTCGCAAATATTACTCAATAAGCTATTACTCATTTGCTCATACCTCTCCATATGAATTAGAAAGTACAACAAACTTTATTGCTAACTAAATTAAAATCGATTTAAAACAGTGTTGATTAAAAATACAACAAAAAAATCTTAGCCACGACACAGTCTACTAATAAGCTACTACCTTTTATAGCTATTGAATAGCTGTGTAACAGTTTGAATCTACATAATAAGATGGGATATAAAAGCCAGCAGTTTTATGTGCAATCGTCGAGTCAAGACCACCTAGTGAAGCCAGTCTTTATTGTATGTTTATGAACCGGAATATAGAAGGAAATTAATAACGTTTACCTGCTACATGATCATTTAACATGAACTTTTTACGCCAAATGTACGCTACATATATTGTATAGACCATTGGTTGAGACTCACGAGCTTTGATATAACCTCACAGTTCTCCTTATTCAGAAGTTTTCCAATTAAGTTAAAATGAACCAATTCAAAGTAACTGTATCTCATTTACACATGTACAAATACGTTTAAACAAATTAGATTTATTGTTTAATTAATATGGATTTCCGGATTTGTACACAATATAGCCGACATATACCTGTTTTGAATTTGAATTAATTAGTAGCCGAGTATAAAGGATGTGTTTTGTAAACAAGATGCAATCGTAGATTTTGCAATGATTTATGAATTTTTTCAATTCCTGTCTGTTTTAATAGAAATAGAAATAGCGTCCTAAAATTCTAGTATTAAACAATTTCTAGTAACAGACTTTTGGTAATGTTTTAAAAAATTAAAACTACTATAAACAGCTCATTTAAGGTTTTGGTGGGGAAACGTTATTCAAACATTTTTCTCAGACGAGGCACCGTTTATATGAAGAACTCTGTAAAATGTGGCAATTGTAAACCAAATTCAATTTATGTATATTATTATATAGAAAATTGACACAATACAGACAGAGCAATATATATATATATATATATATATATATATATATATAATATAGGTAGTTTTTCGAACGGTAATAATATTTATATATATATTGTTGTGATTCTGTAGCAATACCCCTATGCGCCCTTTTTCTGAATTAAAAAGGTAAAAATGTTTAATCTCTCATTTTTTTTTCTTAATATATAATTTTAATTGCGTCGGATAGCTCAGTTTTTGAATTACGCACGGAGCTTGCGACAATACGACAAACAAAGCATTTAAACTTACCATCTACCTCTCCTAACTGTTTTAATCTTTAGACCAAAACACCATTAAGCATAAATTATTATACTGTTCTCAAAAATATTTACAACGTATGAAAAGGTTATAATCCTTTAACTAGAATTTTCTTCTAATAACTGAATAAGAAAATTTAATAATTATCATTCCCTAAGATGATAAAAAAAAAGGCAGCAAAATCACTATTATTATTAATTATCAACTGATGCCTGATGAACATTCATTTAACCTCTTTTATTATTTACGTAATTTACAACGTATACTCAAAAAATTAAATCTTGCCGACCCCTCACATAAATAATCATGAAAGCAATTTTTAAAGTATTTAAATTAGTAATATTCAATTAAATGTTAAATCTTAAGTTATTCAGTTTAGCATTGTACGATGAAATATCCACAAATAAAATAATAAAATAATAAACATTCAGACTGGCTAACCTGTTATTTTTCAGCTTGAATCAGTCTCTGATCCAACCGTTTTCGGTATTGTGTGCATCCCTCACAGCATCGCCTTAAACACACTAGCGTACTCCATTAAGCTCCTTGACCATTAATCATTGAAGTAAATGCTTGTTGCATTTCCTCATTTGTTTCAGTAATAATATATATATATTATATATATAATTCAGTAATAATATATTATAATATAATACCTTCAGCATTTATTTGAACTTGTTCTCTTATTTATGTAGAGTTGTTTACAGTAATTATATAGAGTTGTTTCCCGTAATTGTTTAGAGCTGTCTCACGTAATCAATTAGAGTCGCTTCTTCTTTATTTATACTCAAGGATAAAACGAAAACCCATCAATTTTGCATTTCAGCGGTATTAGTTTACACTTTACAATTACTCACTTTACGTGGATATTTTTGTTTTCAGAGACGTGAACTATGCTTTACTTCATTATGAACTCCTTTGTTTACAAATCTGGTCCTATTTAAATGCACCGTCTATCTACTGACAAACGCAAAGTTCGTTGTTTGTATAAACTTTCATACCAGGTTTTCGGATATCCCATGGTATTATTGTTGTATATTAACATCAACGCGTTTTTGTTTTGTCACGTACGATTATGAGTTAATAGCATTGATTCGTTTGAATTTTCATACCTCTAGATAAGTAAACCATTGTTTGTTCAAATAAATTTGGTAAACTTTGATTTTAATTACCATGCCTTGTTTGTTTCCAATAAATCAGGTGTCGATTTTAATTTTCTAGTCACGTAAATTTAATACAATGTATGTCTTAAATTAGATGCGTTTGCTATCTTACGCATTTTTAAACCAACTAATGTTGCGTTATCCATGCGTGTCGCGTTATAGCTTGCATTTATGTTGTTTAACGCCTTGCAAATTCGTTTTATTCAAATAAATCTTTAAAATATTTGTCATTAAATGAATTAACTATGTTGATTATTTATATACAGGGCGTTGCGATTTACTTTCCAGTCTAATCATCGTATTTCTTAATTTCTTCAGAAAACTGTCTCGTTTTCTGAGCCCTTATGTCTTTTATATGGATTGCGCTATACTATTGGTCCATATACTCGCTAAATGACCCTATTCACAGAGCTTTATATATATATATATATATATATTATCCAACTAGTATATATATATTCTTAAGCTCCCCTTAATATTGATATTTACTTTAAACTGTGGTTTAATTATTTATAATTTATATACTTGACAGTGTGAAAATTTTGACTTTTATATTTCGTGCTTTAACTATGTTTGGCAAATCTACAAAAAAAACTATATAAATATGCCTCAACTATTGAAATTCCTTCAAGGGTATCTACACCTACCTACCGTGGGTTCAGTAAGTAGATGGTCACGACACCGACCAAAACACTACCTTTATTTTTGTATACGTAACCTTTATTCGTATATGCCAAATTTAATGAACAGATCGCATTCAGTGCCAATTCAATTACGCTTACCAAATTGACTTTGACGTTTTTAAAAACACAGTACTCACCCGATTTATTCTTCTTAGCCTTTCTGAACGATCAAGATCCTAGGAACCGGATGGGTCTTTACACTGCGTTTCAACTATCACCAGGATAACTTAAACCCACCAGGTTTTAAATTAATTTAATTTTGATATCCCCCAAATCTTAAATAATGGTAATTTGAATTTTGAATACCTTAAATTTTAACTTCCCCTCTAATTTTCCTATAATTATGCCTTCGTTCTGTATAACGCTCCTTCTAATCCAAACATCGATCCTTAACCTGCTCGTTCCAATTCTGTGCTTCCTATTCTACTCAATACCAATCTATCCGCAATGTACTATCCAAATCATTAATTCGTTTTCCTTCCGTCTAATAATTCCAACCCAGATCCTTTTAATCTCAATTCAACTCGTTCTAAATATCCATCTAAATTTAATCTATCTCAATGTTTAATGCACAATATTCCAAATTTTACCAATCTAATCTTCTAAATTTAGTCCAAGGTTAATAATTATACTTTGTTTCAATTAAAGGCTTTACTTTTCAAAATATTTTATTTTAACCTTTAAAATCAAAATTAGCGCAATTATACAAAACACGTCTTGTTACAAAAATATTCAAATCGTCCTTATTATTATGTTTACCTAGGTGATAAACCTTTAAAATTATCTCTTAATAAACATTTCAATCCCAACATCCAATTAACATCGTCCCCAACTAGTTTGTGTCACTAATACCTATTATTCATCTTTTACACTTTACAATTATGTAATTAACTGTTCAATCATTGGTTCATATGACCCTTGCATTAATCAGGTGATACAATATTTTCACAATAATTTTAATAAAGCTAAAATGTCAAAGGTTGATTCTAATAAATAAGTGCCGGAAGAAATATCATCTCCATAAACCTGGCTCTGTGTTGTGAATAGTGGAACTTCAAAGACGAACCGGTAATTAACGGGATTTTAAGTTCAATTCTATACTTTAGCAACGTCAACTTATAAAATCCTTGAATACTGCGGTTTTCACGTCATCAAGTCATTGTTTTACGTAAGACCTCTAATCTGAGCTTTCTTCAAAGTTGGCCATTTGCAAAGAGGCATTTAAAAATTTTTCAGATACGTGATCTGATCATTGGCTTCATTGGCATATAAACAATCTTAAAAGCACCAAAATACTCTTTATACCTTTTAGCTAATACGTACACTTTCATATTAAATATATATATATATATATATATATATATATATATATATTGCTGTGTTCCTTTCACAATCGATTGGGTCTATCACTTTGATATTATTTTAAATAATTCACGTTTAAGCATGTCATAAAATGCTGTGTTATTTCAGCCCCACGACTTGGGCGTACATAAAATGCTGTCATTTAACAGCCATATATTAGGCCCGTTTGAAGGGTGCAGACCATAAAGGCTGTGTTATCTCTTTTTATTAATCAAGCACTTGCAAAATGTTAAGTTATAGATTTTCTTTGCCTCAACTAGCTGATTCAATTAAATAAAGCAATTCTACAATACATAATATAATGATTAAATATTTACAACCGTTTTAAAATCTTCTCCTTTCAGAATATTTACATATACCAGATTTAAGAAATTGAAGCAGAAACGACCCTTTTGTATTTTTAAAGACTTTTGAAACGTTTCAAGATGCCTAATGCCTTTAATAAATTTATCAAATAAACCCCGGTTTTTTGCTCTTAATTTTCCAAAAATTTATTTGAATTAAAACATTTTACAGAAATAAATTATATCAATATAGCTAACCTCGAGTGGAAGTAATTTTGCATACAAGAGTTTTGTGCCCAGTTTGAATATTTAGAGTCGAACTTGAAGTCGACATCAAAACCAAAATATACCAAATTGTTATTCAAAATCCCATAAATTAATCCAATAAAAGGTAATAGAATTAATAAAATCAGGATTACCAAAATTAATTTAAAGGAGGGTATTGATCCTGGATGTTAAAATGTTCAGACCCTGTTTATTTAAATTTAGAAATTTGTATATTTACTAAATTTTGTTTACTTACGTCTATAATAGATCGGCTCGCTTACACAATTTTAACACTTTTTAAAATGATTTTCATTTTACTTTTGTTTAACTGGTTACGTGAAAATTTAGCACTTTTGAGTACCGTGACAGCCCAAGTTAAAATGTACACTAACTCGTTGTTAATTGTTATCGTATTTATAGGCCTTCATTATTTGCTATTCGTTGTTTCTGACAGGTAAACGGCGACACCATTGTCTTATCTCATGTTATTGGAAATTTTGCAGATTGTATAGTTCAAATACTTGGAAGTTCTAATTATTTTCAGTTTCCCAATTAATACATTAATTAATTAAAATCCCACGTTAATAAATCACACATTCATTGTTGTTTGCTTATTCTAATCTAAACAGAAATAAATTTGGTGTTTGTTTATTTCCTAGTTATATTGGATTTTTGAACAAATATAATACTTTATGTCACGTACGATTTATTGAAATAATGCACAATTTTTGCCTGCGTATACGATGATATATTTGTTGAATATTTATCTAGCCAATTCATATAGGTTTTCCGTTGATTTAATTTTGATGCATCTCGTTACATTTCTAAATCTTATCTTTGCTCGTAACTACTCTTGGATATGCGTTTAATCTCTTGTACTATTATATACAGTGTGCGCTCAACTAACAATATGTATCGTGACCTATTTACTTTTATAATATCTGTAATTATGTGCTTTTGTTAACTGGAAGTTTCTTTTATTTATTCTACGACCCCTATGACTTAACCTACCCCTAAACTACCCTATAATTATAGCATTAAATATATATATATATATATATATATATATTTATATATATATATATATATATATATATATATATATATATATATTGACGTGATAAGAGGTTATATAAAAGAAACTGAGCACAATATTTTGTAGATAAAACACCAAAAAAAATTTAGAAAATAAAGAAATATTTCTAATTACTTATGTCACGTAATTGGAAATACTCGGTATAATATTCTAGTGGTACGATAAGCTTTGTATAACATTTGAGAAGTCCGGGAAAATGTAAATCTCTTAATACGCGTAACGTAAATTGAACATCAAAGCAATCCTCTTGTAAACATTATTTAAAAACTTGTTCAGGTCATTGCTAGATATTTCTTTCCATTAAAAGCTTTTGATGAAAAGAAGTCCTGTATTCTTAAAACGAAACTCTAGATTTTTCTAATTCATTCAGTACCGAGAATAGAACTTATAAATCAACTTGTAAATATAAGCGGGTTAGAAATGATATGAATGATCACTAATTAGCGTAATGGTAAAGAACGATAAGACGTTTAACCACCTAATAAAGTAGATAATAAGTTCAAAGATAAGCATGTCACATTCATTCAGTATGGATACCAATTAAGAAACTATTGTGATACTTCCAACTAATAAATCTGAAATAATAGCTATTTAGATAAGAAACGCGTAAAATATACGATTTTCAACGAAATTGCGTCAGCTTGTATGGATCAGATCTACCAGAAGCTTATTAATTTTTCCAGAGGTAATGACGTATTAAACATTTTATTATATAAACAGGAAATAATTAGAATGAAGGTCAGTTATTAATGTTGCCTTTATAATCCCACTTGCCGATTAACTGTGAGTTGGTCAACCAATAGTAGTAACTCGTTAAACTCACATGCAAAATCACGTTAGATGTTTAAAGAACAATGTGTTTTAAACTTATGAACTAAACAGACCACGTACAAAGTAAATTTCATTAAAATTAGAAGAAGAATAATGAAGTTAATTAATACGATAAATATAAATGCAAACGCAGGAATGGAAATATTGATACAGTTATTATAGTACAATATGGAGATGGAAATATGATCGACAATTTGGTTTAAGAATTTATAAATATTGCACAATTTAATGTGAAAGCGCAGTTAATCATTGTTTGAATCTTTACAAAGTCATTTGCGTGCCATAGTTATTTTAGGTAGGTTAAACTTGCGTAACATTATGGCATATATGTTTTTTGTGAATGAATTATTTCAGATTTTTAAGTCAAATTGCAAAAAATTTCTCTTTTAAGTCACAGATTAGTTTCACTTATTAAACGGGTTAAACAAGACTATTTCAATTATCCACCCCCCTCTAAAAAAAAATTTTGTACACGGTGACTTATATAAAAAAGTTTTGGAATTACTAATTACAAACAAGGACTGTGTGAATTATATATTAATGTTTAGTAGTTACGAAATACTTTTTTTGACTTAAGTTGTAAACTGCATTTGTAGGTTTTATTGCTCGTGGGTTAGTAATCTTTTGGATACCGATTGTTGATTAAAGCTGTTTGTGAATGTAGCTATTATTATTACTTTAATTTTGATGTTGAGATTATATTGTTTCATTTAATCTGAGCTAGGAAGACAGTACGGGCATCTTCAGGCAATAATACATACCAGACCATTTTTGTTTTTATTTAGCATCTTTTATTGGCTCCCAACGCCTAGGCAGCATATAGCTACTAATTCACAGCGAAGAAGAATAATCAACATTTGGAATGCAAATGCATGTTTGTTAATATATATTAACAGTCATAAGATGTAATGAAAACCCAACTTTTATGTAAAGTTGAATTACCATTTCAAATCGCACTGGTAATTGAAAACCGCTAAAAGAACAACTGCAGCAAGATTTGAACCTGCGAACATTGATTTGCCGGATTAACGCTCTAACCAACTAAGCTATGCAACCAATAGATTAGAAGGTGTTATAATTTAAACTACTAAAGCTTATTCTTATTTTTGATCTTTAATTACGTCTTGCATTTAAGGAAATTGATTCAAGTTATATACATAATTCATGGACCAATAGCTTGATCATTCTATTTTGCTGCGTTCGGATAACACAAAGATGTAGGCATATTATTAATTAGCGAAGAGAAATAATCCACATTTGGAATGCAAATGCATGTTTGTTAATATATATTAACAGTTATAAGATGAAATAAAACCCAACTTCAGTAGTTTAAATTATAACAACTTCTAATCAATTGGCTGCATAGCTCAATTGGTTAAAGCGTTGATCCGGCAAATCAATGGTCGCAGGTTCAAATCCTGCTGCAGCTGTTCTTTTAGCGGTTTTCAATTACCAGTTCGATTTGAAATGGTAATTTAACTTTACATAAAAAGTTGGGTTTTTATTTCATCTTGTAACTGTTAATATATATATATATATATATATATATATATATATATATTGTAGTGGTTTTAAAAAGTTAAATTTAAGTATAAAGAAGGCAATCTGAAACACCCTGTATAGAGGAAACAACCAGAATTTACGTGCGAAATTTAATTCATTTAGTTCAGTTTAATGCAACAAGTATTAACAAAAATTTTACAAATAATGATTAAAATTTAGTAGGTTCGCAAGAAAAATAAATTTTAGAAGCCAAGGCAATTTATTTATTAATTTAATGGAGTCTAATTACGTCCAATACGCATAAAAGCATAAGAAATCAATAAATCCAAGGCGAACAGCGTTCGTTATAACAAACAAATAAATCGGTTGGGGTGAAATACCATGAAAAAAAGCTCCTAGAAATGTTGTGTCAAAACATCGGTTAATTAAACACTTGCATGTTTCTAAATGTCAAGTTCCTCTTAATTTGTATAGATAACAAACAAGTTTCAAAGAATATCGGGTAAACGGTTGGAGGGTTTGCGTAGATGTTAACTAAAAGTTTACTTAAAGTGCAGAAAGGATAGAGGGTCAATGAAATACGTCGGACTGAGACAGGCATAATAACAGTGCAGTTCAAAAAGCACATATTCGGTCCACATGGGGTAAATAGAACGCGGACAGAAATATCGAGTCTCTACCACTCAAACAAAGTTAGAAGGAAACATATAATATGCATAAGAAAGAGAGCGTTAATATAAGCGGGATTTTAAGACGTCAATGCATATACTATTGGTCGATATCGTTAGTTTTAAAACAGACAAACACGGGGATATTTGAAGTCGGGTTTATTGGAAAATATCGTAACGACGCGCTAAATTTCGAGGATTTCCAAAACGGTTGGAACAAAATTTGAGGAAGTGTTATTTTAAATTAGATTTTTCACGGTAAGAGGGTCTGGAGAGGTTACAGTCGAAGCATTTAAATACTCGAGGCAAATTAGCACGGCTCTCTTTTTAAATTCGTTCTAATAGTATTTACATCGCTTCAAATACGAGTTTGTAAGTATAAATAATTTTAAATTAAATAAGACAGTGTTGGCATAATAAGTTGATACGCGAATAAGTGTCGAGCCTAAATTTTTGAGGTGCAATATTGATTTTAAACAAGCTCATGAAGTGACGTGAAGTAATTAAACGTATATGAAATTGAATTTAACTAAAGTACGCGATTATGAAAGAAGAGTAATTAATTTGGATTTGGAAATGGGATGCACCGTGAAGGCAGCGCATGCAGCACAACATAAATAATGTTCTTCCACAAATAGCTAGAGGCGGCCAGCAAAGCAAAGCGAAACAACGTTACGGCATCGTCAACGGAGCATAGATCTTCTAGAAATTCCAGGTAACGCTTTAAAATGGTTGTTGTTATAAACTATAAAACTATGAATATTGTGTGATGTGTAAAAGTGAATTTTGAAGGTATTGTGCATTATTTTGCGTATTGAAAATAATACGTATAACTAACTGTATTATGGTATTTAAATAGAAATCTAAAGGTATATAAAGCTTATTAACGTTCCATCAGGAATTTAAAAATTTTATTGTGACGAGTACATGGAGGTTTTTGTTTGCAGTCAGTGTATGCAAGGTAAAAAGCATACATTATTCATAATTAACTGGGTTATCATGAGCTCACCATACTCCAGAGTTTACGTAAATTTAAAATAAGTTATAAAGAAAAAATGAAAAATAAGATATTATTCAGGGCCCATTTACTCCGAGTACATTCTATGTGTTTGATAATTTAAATTAAAATACAGGACATTACAAAATTAGAATTTATAGAGGGGTAACTTGATCACTGAAATGTGGATAATAATGGATTTTTATATGTAAATAGTGAAAAATAAATATTGTTCGATTGTTGTATTTTGTGGTTTTATTGAGAGTGTGCGTGAACGATGCAGAGCATAATAGTGAATATAGGTATCCAAGAGGAGGCCCAACTGAGCTAGCCTGGGAACTGAAGAAGAATTAAAATTAAGAAGAGAGGAATCTAGGTAAGAAGTTTTTTTGAATTTTTTTATTTTATTTTTGGTAAAATTTTCGATTTTTATATAAATTAATTGTCGAATCTACTGAGAATTCTGACAGGTAAACACGGCAATATATATATATATATATATATATATATAAATATATTGCTATGGACTGAATGATATTTAATCGCACGTTCTCTAATTATTTTTGCTATTTTCCCAATTAATAAAACCACTGTAATCATACATCAGATTTATAATAAGATAAAATAATGTTCTTACAGACAATAGTTTAAATACAAAATAATGCATCTATAATAACTTTCTTTTACAAATAATATTTTAAACATAACATCGATGGAAAGTAACTTCCTCACCACACATATTCTATTTACTACAATATAGTGTCTAGCATATCGCTTTAAATCCAGGATAATCACTCGTTTATTCCAAATAAATTTTAAACACGTGATTGTCATACATACCCAGCTTTATAATTAAATCGTCCTTAATATATACAATAAGTACCTTTCTAAGTCATATAATTTAATATCAACCCTCGTCAAACCGTACTAACCGAATTCAGTTAGGTTTAATTGTTATTTTGTTACCCAATTTTGTTTGATCCGTTTCTTCAATAAACCTGGACAAAAGGTTCTTGAATCTGTGCAGTCCTAGTCTTGCTTCCCTACCACAGTCAATTGTTGCGGAGTAAATCCAAGGTGAATCTCTATAGCAGCTGCCGGCGTGGAACCCATTCGCCTCAGTAATTCTTAAAACAGGTCAATCTCTGGATCTTGTCTAGCTTAGTTTTGATGTTTATTTGCTCAGTCTTGTGTCACAGCACTAAGGTTGTATATGTGGTTGCTGATCTGACCACCCTAGTGTATGGCCAGCACAACATGGTTGATCCTAGTCCCCAGGATTTGCCGCAAGTGCGTTTAACTAGTGCTATAAAGTTTCCGCTTACGCACCATTTTATCGATTTGTTGGTTTTGGGCGAGTTTGGAGTCTGACCCCAAAAACAACACCTTCCCTGACATCGATTTCATTACCGTTAAGGATAAGGTATGTGATGCCCTCAATCTTCCTTCATCGCGTAGAGAGTGCTAAGGTGGACTTTTAGGGAATGAACTTAAAGTGTACCTCTCTTGTCCACCTTTCTAATATTTTCGGGACCCTTGCATACGGTCCCTGATAATGCAATTGTGTTTACCCTCTACTTAGACGGTATAATTTGAGTAAGGGCAGCTACACTCGTCACTTCCTTAATCTTCCACGCGAAGGTACTACATTGAGTTTGAACCCGAATAATTACGTGCTTCATGTAAATTTGACTTCAAAATTAATTAATCGGTAAATATAATGTATAAACTAAAACCAAAGTTTGAGTTTAAATAATGGTAAGCAAAGCGTTGACTTTGAGTGTGTCTGATCAGCAAGACACGAGCAAAAGTAGAAGAGAGGGATTCGCAATAGCGGATTGCAGCTGCTGGTTCTATTTGCCGATAGGATCTAAAGAGTCGGTTTAAGACTATCCAAATCTAGCTAAATTGGTATTTACTAAAGGATTCCAATTTCAGAACATACGTCAAATTATTAATAACGAATCCAGCTATTTTTCCTACTCTATAAATTTACAATATCGTCCGCTCTAGTCTAAATAATTTATTCTATCTTTAGCTTAAATGTGTCACTAACGTTCCCTATCATTCACTAACTGACTTATTTTAATTTCAATCTTTTTTTCTATAGATAATACAACCAAGAACAGGCAAAACTCCAAAAAAAAATATTTAAATGTACCATACAGATAAAAAGTATCAATATATAAATAAATAAGCAAAAGATATGAACATATAACAGTACACAGAATAGCAAACAGCATTATTTAAATTATCAGGTGCACTCACTTAAGCATTGACATTGGCTAGAGCCAATTAACTAAAAAGCGTTTATTGAAAATTGACTTTAAATTCCTCCATTACGTCCACCAGGTGACCAGCACATCCTTGCGGGGTAAAACCTTTCTAGTGCACTATCATATAAGTTTGTCATGACGAGTGTCCACGACAGGGTAGACAGACCTCCTCTATGGAGGTGGCCCTTTGCCATCCGGGCCGCCATGGTATCACTTAACAGCTCTGTGAATGCCATCCTTCTTCTTAGCATGCAGTTTATCCACTTGAAGCTAGTGTCCTCTAAGCCAACTGACCTAGTAACCAATAAGATGAAGACGGAGGATGTATTGTCAAAGACTTCCACAATGTCCAAAAAGGCACTTAGAACGACCTCTTTGTTCTTTAGAGCATTTTCCACCCTGGAAACCAGGTGGTGGGTAACTGCCTCTGCTGAAAGTCCTGCTCTAAAGGTATACAAGTTTGGGTTTAATGTGTTGTTTGCCAAAATACCCTCCCATATGTGCTTGTCAAGATGTTTTTCGATCGTGTTAGAAAAGAAAAAATACAACATTAATGGCCTATAGGTTTTTGTTTGCGAGTGGCCCGTACGGCAAGGTTTTGCTGTAAAGACTATTTTAGTTAACCTAGTTCTAATCCATTTTGTGACATGGCTGAGAAAATCTCGTCCGTGTCGGCAGATTTTTATGGTTTGAAAACATGAAACTGGGCCTCCAGCAGAAAAACAATCGTGTTTTTCCCATTCTTACTAAAAGTCCCATCTACCATGGATAGTGAGCCAATTGAGGGCTGGGTATCCTTCGCTAGCATCCTTTGTAGTCTGATACGTTCAGGGTATCCATCGACATCCTCGCAATACCTCTTACACGATTTAGTTTTTGTCTTTCTCAGAGCTTTGTCCTACTCAGTGAGAGCCCATTTGTACCTCTATCAGTTATCTACCTTTTTGCTTTATTAAAGTTAGTTCCCGCCTATCCCTTCAGTTGACTTAATTTAGAGTTCAACCACCGAACCTTCCTGGCGGTTCTTCTACCCAATTTAAAGCAGTTTTCCTTATATGCTGCAACGTGCATTACCGACGAGGTATTTTGTCGGTAATGCACTTCGCGGCCGTTTCAATATCCAGACAGGTTTTCACTCTTAAGATTTCGCTGTGATGGTGCCGACTAAGGTCGATTTTATAATTACCCAGTCGGTTTTCTTTGGATTACAATAGAGTTCCATCACTAGGGTGAGCCCAATGACGGAAAAGTAAATGTACATGTGGTCTGAGCAATTCTTTTCATTAGATATTTACCACTTCTTAACAAAGTTACCTAAGTATGGCGATCTTATAGTCACATCAATCACGTCCATCCTACGCCTATTTATGAAGGTTGAAGTGTTATCTTTATTCAAAATGTTTATAGTATTTACAATAATAAATTGCATAATTGCTCCACCTCTAGGGTTGGTCCCAGTACTACTCCAAATTATGTGATAAGTACTTACATTGCTACCGATGACGAGATGGGATCCATACCCTCTGCGCCTGATCACCAGAGCCTTCACTCACTTTGAAGGTGTGGGATCAGTCAATTCGTACGGAATGTAGGTTGATTCGAGAATAATCTCCTTAGGCCCGCCACCGCCCAACCTCATTCTGCCTGCCAAAGTTCTTGACGACAGAATTCTGTAAGTCGCAACCATTTTTACTTTGGTTTCAAAATCCATGATTGTCCCCACGAGTAAGGAGGAGTTAAAAGGTCACTATGCCAGGTGCCCCCTGTTTGCATGGAGGGCGTGCTTAAGACGGGATACCGCCCTGTTCTCCAAGATTTCGATGGATTGGGATTGGTCTACATTCCAGACACGCATCCCCTGGGCTCGGTCCTGTACCACGGAATTCAGGATTTCTAATGGGTATCTACTCTCAATTCAGGCGTTTAAACTAAGACTCCCACACCTTCCTTGCCTGCAAGGCATGACCAGGGCAGCAAAAGAAGCTGCAACAATAAATTCTATACCGACTTCGCTTTCCTCAGTACAGGTCCTTAGCCACAAAGTCAGTGCACCTCCGCAAGAGATTCGGCCCAAGATATTTGGCCAATACTTTATGATCTGTTCTAAGCTTCCCTAGTAAATTCGTTACTGTGTCCTTTAGTTTGGTACCAAAGTCAGATTGCTATTATCTTATCACTAACTTGTGGAACACTTTTTACTTGCTTCGATCGGTTTTTGTTTATAATAAAACCCTATTTCTGTATAACACTTACCTGAGCCTAGGTAAATTACTACTTTTTCCTGGGCAAAAATCCCTTTCTGTCGGCCTCTGCCCCTACATCTGATTTCTTAATTCTCCACCGGAAGGTACTACATTGTCCAGGAAACAACTTTTTTACCTAGAAATTTTGAATTCTTCTAACCCCTTGCTATTCCAAGCAAGGTAGGAATCTTTAACGTGCCTGACAACACTCACACACAAGATCTATATTTACCCATAATCCGAACGAGGACGTAATTTTATAAAAAATGCTTGACTAACATTTTTCAAGTGGTCCGTTCAGGAATCAAATCCGGGACTTTGGAACTCTACCGATCTTTTTCCAATTTACGTTTAACCTAGCCAATTCAAACTTTAAATTCTCTAGCTTCTTTACCCTCAAGAGAGTCCGATTGTTTCCACGCTCTAAACGGTAAATCACTGCTTCTTCCTTAATGGTTTCTTGCTTCTTCTACCTTTTTTAAATTGTGACTTTTTCTATCTCCTGGAATTGAATAACTTTACAAACTGAGATGGGTGTGTAAAATAATGTCCCTGATTACCAGGGGTGTTTACGTCGTAAAATCTACCTTGATGTTTGCTACCTATTTTGAAATTAGCGTATCGGGTGTAAGTAATCTGTTGACTATCAAAATACTCTATAGCTTTGTTATTCGCATTACAACGTATCCCTCAATATTCTTCTAACTTAAATTAACACCCTAATTTTATGAGGAAAAACATTTTCTTCCGTACATCCAATAGCAATCCATTAAAGTGGAAGCAACCTGCGGGTTAGCAAAACATCTTGCTGCTTCCTCAGTCGCTCAGCCACCAATTTTTTTTAATACTTCGTCCTTACAGAACGTAAGTTGGCGGTTTTCCATTGTCTTCCTCCGAGAGGAGCAAAATGTTTCCTAAATGAATTTTCGGAGCAAAAAAGTCAACTGCTCTAGTTCCAGACTATTTTACCCTGGTATATAGAGTTTTACTTTGATATTGTTACAGTTTTAATAATACGTGCTTAATAAAGTTTGAGTCTAACGTTGCGGCGCTAATTGTAACAGGCACTTCGCTTAAAAAATTAAAGTTTTATTCATTGAAGATGAAAAGGCTAAAAACTGCATGCCAACGGCTAACGTGGCTATTGTCCCAGCATAGAGATAGAGATGGGTCGGGGCTAAATTCACTTAGTTATATGGAACACAATGTAATCTTAAGTTGGACGCCACTGTATCTAACAAATATTAAACAATTTAGAAGGATAGATAGATAGAGAAAATCCTTTTGTGCTTATCAATTCTAAAATCTTCTATTTTTAATTTTGGGATAAACATTAAACATACGGGAAGTTTTATCTCAGTCAATTACACAGGCATCTTCCTCAACAAAGAAATATTTTTAACATATGTACTTCTACACAAGAAAAATTCTAGCGTGATGACATGTCTATTTTGTATCGTGCAATAGATAATTTAATCATATAACTTTATAACATTCATATTCAACAATTAAATTATATTACAGATTTTCCCAACTTTAACTACTTGAACAAGATTTGCACATTTAATATCTTCAATCATGGGGTGTCAGATCTGGCAGCCATTTACATATTCAAATAAGCAAAATTTTAATTTAGAAACCTGGAATTTTAAGTGGTGTTTACACAAATCTTATCTTGTTACAAATTAAGCTTTCTCACAAGTGAAAAATCTACAATTGCAACCAAAATTAGAGAATGAATACTTAAGTAATTTTCTTTTTCAAAATATTTGATGTTATCAAAAATCGATAATTTTAAATGCAATTACGGGTTTTAAAAACGGACCCTGTGGACAGAAATGATGGGCTTTTAGGAATAGAAGATTGACCTTTCATGCTTGATGGGGGCTGCTTAATACAATCAGCTTTTTTATAAATTTGTTTAAGAATTCGAGAAATTAAATCACCTACCCGTAACAGCAGGTCACAGACAACTACCCTTAAGGAATTATTCTTGTACAAACTTCAGGCCATGAATATTCATTCGCTGTCCATTTACAAGTAACAAAATTAAGGATTCCAGATCAAGTGTTTTAATGATTTTTGCACTAAGGGAATATATATTAGGGCACCGTATTACTTTTTACCATCAACGACCTCCATTCCGAACTACTCAAAAGATAAGATGGAAGTGATTAAATTATTAAATCTATATATAAAGACAATTCAACCTAGAAAACTTTATCCCCTGGAATTTGCTGCTAATCAGAACAGATGCTTAACGACTAGCACCGACCACCCACCGTGTTCATGAAATAACTTGAACACCTTGACATATTTGTGAACAATAATTTATTGACTAATGATAAAATGCTATGTAAAACAATTACCTTGTCGTTCATAACAAAGTTTGTAACACCTGAACTATTTTAATTTTGTTATTGCGACAGAACATGTGATTCCAAGAAAGAATTTTTCATTTAATCATAGGCGTGTTTATTTAATAGAAGCAAGTGATATACCTCTGTGTTTAGCTTTCATGATTGTGCCAAGTGATATTTTCATTGCTGACACCTTTTTGGGTTAGTTATTAGATACATCTCGTTTACAGACATAAAATTTTTGTATCAGAAGTTGAACGGTAGTTGTGATTTAAATATACATACTTTTAATAATAGGGTGGAATAGGGTAGGCGTCGTTAAAAACAAGAAAATAAAATCCCTCCGAACGTCATATCGTTAAAAAGGCACGTGTATCTGCAGAAGCATGCATAAATAATAAAAGCATGCTTATTCAAGCATTAAAACTAATTGGATCAAGCTGTAAGTAATAATGCATTTCCCTAACATTCTGAGTTTATTTGAGTTTTATTGACTTATATGTTGTGAGTCATACGAGAGCTGTATAAGGTCGTGCATAATGAACACGTAACTCTTCTTGATGTCAGTTTCATCAGTTTACCCGTCGACCTCATTAGGATAAGTTTTCATAGGCGAATGAGTTTGAGTGTTACAAGTATACGAAGAGGGGTTTAGTGATGATTCTGCACTGACTACTTTAGTAAATGCTTCAGTGGTATATAAAAATTAAACTATTCCAAAGCAAACCAAAGCCAAAACTGTTTCCTTACTTGGTTCAACAAAGACAAGTTAATCGACAGAGTTTACAAAAATTTATACCAGAGCTGCTCTTACCGGATAATATGTTTAACAACTTCTTAAGAAAAGGTTTTTGGACAGACTTTAAACCTTCAATTACTCACAAATACCGAGTTGCATGAGTTAATCTTTGGTAAATATTTACTTGCACAGAAATCATTTCTAAAATAACGAGCACTTCCTTATGAATCGCCAGCATTAATTGCCGAGGGAGGGGGGGTCGGAATACCGCTTCTAATCGCGATTACCGACTAAACTCCTTAACCCTTGCCTCTTGTAAGAAAGTACCCTGGTACCACCACAAGGTACTACTTCAACGTACTTGAGGGACATATACATATTAATGATAAAATTTCTGCATGGTTTCAATCTGAATTATTTTCTATTTTGCAGTTGTTTTTTGAGCCGTTCTCGTTGATTATTACGTATTCAAGGTATTTCTCTATCTCCGCCCAGTACTGTAGTAAGTCAAGCATAAATTTAGTCATATTGGCAAGCGTTAATTGTCCATTAACATATAGCTCCAGAATGGTTTCTTTTCTGTGCCATCGCTGGCACTGAAGTAGCGCGTGAGCCACATCATCAAACTTTCCATATTTAATGCCACGATCGTCTATATATTTGCCAATTTTCGAATTTTCGAATTGGAGAAACAACCATGGCCACCGAGGGCTTGAGTTAGGTAGAACTCATCCTTTAAATGCTCCTTTGTAGTTCACGGTTAAATCTCCAATATCATCACCTTAGTCCATCTGCCCTTCTCCAAGTTATCCCATTTTGTCTGCCAAACCTTTAGTTTATTATCTCTTACCTCGTCATTCAAACTGAAGAATCCTACTTCCTTCGGTTTTTTGACACATAGGTCGATTGGGATGACTCCCGCTTCTATGGACACTGTTTTATAACGCGGCTCCGTGGCTTTGTTGGTTCGCATATGACTAGTAAACCCAGGTACCGGGTTCGATTCCGGACACGGACCGTTTGAAAAAGAGCATTTTTCAAAAAAAGTACGCCCTGGTTCGGATAAAAGGTAAAATGCAGATCCTGTATGTGAGTGTTGTCACGCACGTTAAAAATTCCTACCTTGATTGAAATAGCAAGGCTTCGGCAAAATTCAACATTTCCAGGTAAAAAACTTGCTTCCGTTGGAGCATTGGAAAGTCAAATGTAAAGATATTTTATAGGCGTTTGTGATTCTTAGTGCCATCCGCTTTTGGCACCTCATCATATTTTTATTTTGTACCTGCTCGCATGCGCCTCAATGTAATGTCTCTGCTCTGTGCTGCAAAATAGAGTTGTCCATCCACAACTTCACAATTTTTAATTTGAGCACCAAAGACGCTTTCTATTACCTTTGGTACGACACTGAAGAAAAGCTTACATCAAATGATTTTTCAACAATCATATTACACTTTCCACCGTCACAACTACCGCATGTCTTTGCCGGGTTTTTAGGCTTAGTTTGGAGAAAGGCGCTCTTCCAGGTTGTTGGAAAATGTGAAGTTCATTCCTAAGTTTAAAAAGGCATATGCGACAGATTCGGGCATCTATCGTCTAATTAGTCTGCTTCGGGTAATCGGTAAAGCTTTGGTTAGGGTTATGACTATGTGGATAGAGCATTCGGTTAGGGAAAGCGGGGGCTTTAGCAAGCGGCAGGTCGGTTTTGCAGAGGGAAAGTAGACGATTGTTGCATTAGAATTTGTAGATCAAGGAAGCCAGGGAGGTCAAGGAGCATTGTGTCGTTGTATCTCTGAACCTTTCGGAGGCCTTCAACGCCGCCTGGTAGCCAGTTATTATTTGTGAATTGGAACGTAGGGATTGTCCGTCAAACTTGATGTCGCTGGTTAAAAGCTATTTTTCAGGAAAGTTGGCGCTGGTGCAAATTCCGGGAGAAATTGTATCGCGAACTGTGGAAAGAGGTTTCCCGCAGAGGTCTTGCTCGGGGCCAATCTTCTGGAAACTTTTGTATTCCACTACCTAGCATAACCCACCTCATCACGCACAATCCTGATCTATTAAACAAATTCCTCACCGACATCCTAAACACAAAACCCCCAATAAACTATTAAACACTCTAATACATAACCTACCCCACATCCTACACTCTACACATTGCACAACACCATTGCTTACTCCCCTACATCAAGTATCCAAACACTGCGACAAAAAGGAGACTTGCCTCACCGAAAACCAAAAAACAGCAGACCACACACCATTATCACCGTTTATTTGCATACATGTATTTCATTTAAACTGTATACATTTTACTAACCAGTATGGATTTCTATCGAGGAATGATTATAAATAGATGTTTACTAATTGAAAAAATTGAAAAATTTTTGTACGAAAGCATCTTTAGGTTCAGAATGCCGAAGGGATACACAATTGTAGGGTTTGCGGACGACACGTTACTGATTGTTACGTCAAGGTTGGTTATGGAAACGCGCCCCAAACAAAACGAGGCGCTAGAGAAGCTCCTAGAATGGTCGCAGGAGGTTAAATTAAAATTTAATATTTCGAAATCGGAGGCTCTTTATTTTGGTACGAAGCCGGGGCAACGCCCCCTAGGTTAGAATTAGGCGGTGAAAAAAATCCGTTTAGGAAAGCTATTACTTACCTCGGAATCAAAATTGACAATAAATTAAATTAGAAGGCGCATGTGCAGTACATTAGAGCTAAGGAAAGCGAAATATCCAATTCGATGATGGCGGCTGCAAAAATCAATTGGGGATTTAGAGGCGAATCTTTAAAAACCGTCTATACAAAAGCAATCGAGCCGGCGATGTTGTACCACCATCGGTCTGGCCGGAAGCTTGTAAGGTTAGGGAAGGTAGACAGTTGGCAAGCGTTCAGAGAATCACAGCGGTTAAGGCGGCGCGGGCATACAGGACCGCCACTACAGAGGCGGTGCTGGTTATTAGTAGGAACCTTCCGATCGATTTCATTATAAAAGAAATTAGAGATCGCAGAATTAGAAATAAATACAAGGGGAGGACAGAACGTCATCGAAAGCTTAGGCCTTGGGAACAGGGAGGTTGAGAGGAAGATAGTAATTTCGGAATTAGAGCATCCGGCGGATATTAAGGGGATTCAGTTTGTTGAAAGGGATGAAAATGTTAGAGGCGTTAGGATCTATACGGACGGCTCAAGAATGGACGACGGGCAGGCAGGCGCGGCGTTTGTTGTGTACAAGGAGGACAGGAAAGTGTTTCATTTTCAAACAAAACTGGCTGATTAGAGCACTATCTTTCAATGCGAAATGGTGGCTCTAAGGGAAGCTATAGAGTATGTCGTCAACCACTCCGGCGTGAGTGGGTACTCTATCATTAGCGACAGTAAATCCACTTTAGTAGCCCTGTCGAATATGCTCACTTTGATTGATCTTCAGGATGATGTCTGGAGGATAGCACGTATATCGCTAGGCTTTCGGGATTTGAAGTTTTTTTTGTCAGGTCTCACTAGGGAAACAAGGGGAACGATAGGACCGACGAGTTGGCTAAAGAAGCCGTTTCGTTCGTCATATTCATTAATTCCAAAATCGTCAATCAAGAGGAAGCTGCAAGAAAGATCGATTAGTCAGTGGTAGCAAAGGTGGAATAACGCTACCACAGGTAGATTGACGCATAGGTTTATTCCAAGTATAAGGGTTAGGGATATTATCGAGGTTAAATTCGATCATAAAATGGTGCAGCTCGTTACAGGTCATGGGGCGTTGAAAGCATACTTGAGAAGGTTCGGTCTCGGAAATAACGACGTTTGCGAGTGCGGCGGGGGATCGTAGAGTGCTGTACATGTGCTCTTTGATTGCCCCATCGAGACTCCAAATATTGGGTTAGTTGACAGAAAGTTGGCTATCGAAGGCCTAAGATGGTCTAGAAACTTGGAGGAGGTTCAGGAAGTCGCGAACCAGAATACGTCTAAGTCGTGCTTAAGGAATTTGCAGGTGGTTAAGTTTAAAGCAGATAATAGAGCTTAGAGAAATAGTAGGGTAAGTGATGACGAACTTGGCGCGGAAATTGGCTTGATTTGAACTTTAGTGTAACGGTTGGTATTTGTATCTATATTTATGTCCTGTCCAAGACCTTATATTTTCTATCTTTCAATTACTAGCTCGATTTGAAATGATCATTTAGGCTTTGCATAAAAGTCTAAGTTATTATTTCATCTTATTGACTGTAATACGATAGCATTCATCAACTTACCTTGTGTAATTAGCTACCTAAAATATATACAAATCGAGCTAATAGTTACATAGCCATTAACTATTAGCTCGATTTGTATTGTAAATAAGCTCTCATTACAGATACATCTTATTTTCATATATATATATATATATATATATATATATATATATATATATATATAATATAGTTTGGAGATAATGACCTTGCACAAATACAATATATTATTAATATATTATATATATATATATATACATTTATATATAACCCCCAAGAGTCTAATAGTATGGCACCCCCCCCCTACATTTTGAACACACATATGCGGCCCTCCAAGAATAAAGTATGCACATGCATGTTTTAGGGAGATCGAAAATATGTATTGTAACAAAAACTCTATTTGCGCAAACAACAGTTCTTTATTTTCAAATTGATTATACAAGCATTTTCAACAACGCAATTCTCTAAAAGCTCTCACAACAATCAATTTCCCAAGTAGTCGCTAACAGTGCAATTTACTATTTCTTAAACTACAACGCTACCTTCTTAACTCATTAATTAGCTTAATATTAACGCACTGCAATCAACTATGCAAGCAATAATTATTAATTTGTATAGTCTTTACAGGAATTTATATCACAGGAAAATTTATATCGACAGTGATTTATATCACATCTTTCAATGTTTTAAACTAGAACATATTGTAATCACAGTTTTAATCAGCACTATCCAGTAATTTATATGCATTTCAATTTACTAGTTAATTCGCGAACATACCAGAAATTATGCAAATAACAACCTGGAGACCTCCTATTGTAAGCTAAATAATTATTAAATGCAACGTGTCAATCAAAGCTATAACCTCCAGCGGCCTATCAATCGTACTTTCGGTACAAATGCCTTGCTTGCATTCCAATGTAATTATTTTTGTCAGAAGTAAACCAGTCAGGGCTACACTGACCCCTCCCTCCCCCGAACCCATTAAAACTGTTCAGTCTTAGAACGGTCTGCGACTTGGACGTTGGGTCGTGGACGTAAGGACAATCAAAATCATCCGTGCAATTTCCATGTTTATAGAAGTAGCAATCAACACATTTCAATGCAGCGTAGTACCATTTGAATTGTAACCACGCACCAAAATCTGTACCCCGGTTTTCTGGAACAGTACCTCTATCATATTATATGTCACCCTTCAGTTTAACCCATTAAGGCCACAAACGATCTTGGTCTCCAAAGTTGATCAGGTGGCCCGTGAGGTCCACTAACGCTTTCCACGGATCCTAGTAATCCGACTTCTCATAAGCCTGTTGCATAGCCATCAAGTAGTAGTGACCGTTCATTTACATTTCCAATGCTCCACCCGAAGGTACTACATTGGTCAGGAGGCGAGTTTTTTGTTGCCTGAAAATTTAGAATTTTGCCGAACCCTTGCCGTTCCAGGCAAGGTAGGGATCTTTAACGTGCGTGACAACACTCACACACCGCTAAAACAATTAACAATAACAAATAAATAATAACAAATAAATCAAAAACCCTACTTAAATTAAATCAAAGTTAACAAATAGAATAAAATAGAGTGAAACCGCGCATTCCCCCGGACTTCAAAGTGATAGTGGTTGTGATCCCCCCAAGACTTTAGTCCATACCAACCAGAACTTTATCAGTGCATATCCATCTCGCCCTAGGGGTAAGTTATGAATGGGCTGTAAGCAGACGACCAGATCTTCGGATGCTGGAAAATTTACCTAGACCAGGGAGCACAAATTTGTAAATTTATATAGTAAGCAAAATAGCTGGATTCACTATTAAAATATTTGGCAAATGCTTAGAAAATTTGAATCAATTTTTAAAATTAACTAGCCAGATTTGATTATTTTTAAGAAGAGCAATAGTGGGGCATATTAGCACCCTACGATTGTGATGACGCCGATAATGCCGAAGAACGGCAAGCAGCCAGATGAACAAACAGTTAAACTCGTGAGGACAAACGAAGGTCTGGACCGAGCTATGATTGGTCCATGTCTTCGTACAGCGGCATAGGCAAAGTGAGATTTGGAGTTACGGTAGATACTCAAGGTGATCTATTCGATACGCCATCGGAATACTCTGTGGCAAATTGCGTAGCAGCGAACCTTGGTATGTCCCGTGGTCTTGCTAGGGTCTAAAAATAATTTTGGTGGTCTGGAACAATTTCGCAAACAACAACCAGATGTTGGAACGACCGTACTGTTAAAGAACTGGCATTGGGGTCACTACTACTTAGGCGTCGCCGTGGATCAATGTAGTAAGCGTAAGACTACGGATCCCAAGGTCCCGGGTTCAAATCCCGACACGGCCGACTGCTTGAAAAATGGCAGGTGAGCATTTTTCACAAATATTACGCCCTCGTTCGGATGAGAGGTTAAATGGAGGTCCCGTGTGTGAGTGTTGTCACGCACGTTAAAGATCCCTACCTTGCCTGGAACGGCAAGGGTTCGGCAAAATTCTAAATTTTCAGGCAACAAAAAACTCGCCTCCTGACCAATGTAGTACCTTCGGGTGGAGCATTGGAAATGTAAATGAACGGTCACTACTACTTGATGGCTATGCAACAGGCTTATGAAAGTCGGATTACTAGGATCCGTGGAAAGCGTTAGTGGACCTCACGGGCCACCTGATCAACTTTGGAGACCAAGATCGTTTGTGGCCTTAATGGGTTAAACTGAAGGGTGACATATAATATGATAGAGGTACTGTTCCAGAAAACCGGGGTACAGATTTTGGTGCGTGGTTACAATTCAAATGGTACTACGCATTGAAATGTGTTGATTGCTACTTCTATAAACATGGAAATTGCACGGATGATTTTGATTGTCCTTACGTCCACGACCCAACGTCCAAGTCGCAGACCGTTCTAAGACTGAACAGTTTTAATGGGTTCGGGGGAGGGAGGGGTCAGTGTAGCCCTGACTGGTTTACTTCTGACAAAAATAATTACATTGGAATGCAAGCAAGGCATTTGTACCGAAAGTACGATTGATAGGCCGCTGGAGGTTATAGCTTTGATTGACACGTTGCATTTAATAATTATTTAGCTTACAATAGGAGGTCTCCAGGTTGTTATTTGCATAATTTCTGGTATGTTCGCGAATTAACTAGTAAATTGAAATGCATATAAATTACTGGATAGTGCTGATTAAAACTGTGATTACAATATGTTCTAGTTTAAAACATTGAAAGATGTGATATAAATCACTGTCGATATAAATTTTCCTGTGATATAAATTCCTGTAAAGACATACAAATTAATAATTATTTTGCATGTTTTGGTGGTTAATTTAAGTAAAAGGTTAAAATAGGTTGAGAAAAAAGAAATTCCGTTGCACCTTAAATTGATTTTGTGGGTTTTGAGAATTGCGGTTTTAAAAGTTTATAACAATTTGTAAAGCGTTTTTGCGCAAATAATTTTTTTAAAAATATTTTCGAAAAAACAGGCAACTTTACTTACCCAATTGGCAAAAGTTTCCCGCTTTTTTTTTCCGGATATAGCACCACAATTAAGGGATTTCAAATAATTTTTTAGTTATTTTCTGGGAAAAGGTCTTTACAACATTTACAAAATAAGAACATTTTTTGCCCCTTTAACAAAATTTTTTGGGTTAGCTGCATTTCAAAAATTTTGTGGAATCCCTTTAATGGTTTCTCCGCAACGAATTTTTAAGGAATTTTAGTGGGTAAAACAAGAAACCCACCCCCAATTTAAGATTTTCCAACACTTGGACCGTTTTCTTATAAATTTTTTCTTTCGAAAAATGGAATCCAATTTACCAGAATAAACCTTTTTAAAGATTTTTTACCGCAACCTGGAAAAAATTTTCTTTCAACCATTTTTCCTTTCAATAAAACACCCATTTTCCCTCTAAACCAAATGTTTTCTTTGTTACCAACTTTTGAATAAATATTTTTTGGTACAATTTATTAATTTTTCAGTCCCGGTTTAGGTTTTTAGTTAACCCCAAAGGGTAATTTTAAGATTTTTTAAATTTTACTTTTATAAATTTTTTGATATAACGACTAAAATTTTACCAAATTTGAATTAAAAATTTAAACAAACGCCCTGCAAAATTAATTTGTTAAACCCAAATTTCCCTTTCTTTTAACAAAACTAACTATTTTCCTCTTAGAATATCCAGAAAACCTACCTTTTTTATAAAAAAAAGTTTTTCCAGCTACCCGAATTTTTACAATTTTAATCCCGGGTCCTTTTTAACGCTTAAAACCTAGAAATTTTTTTAACCTTAAATTTTGGTTTAAAAAAAAATAAACATTTAAAATAAAATTTATTGTAAAATAAGATGAAACCCTTTATCAAGTATTGTTTTTAAATAATTTAAAAAAACGCATTGCGGTTGAAATTTTGAAAAATCTCCTTAAGGAAAATCATTTTCTTTTGGAAATCCCAAAACTTGTATCAATTATTAAAAAGAAATTTTTGGAAAGCTTTAAAATTTGGAAATAAATTATTTGAATTGTTTTCAATTGCAATAATGAATAAAATTTTGAATTTTAAATTACACTTTTTAAAAGTTATTTAAAAAAAAACCCATAAAATTAAGAGCTTAAAAAGTGAAATGGAACGACTTTTGTGTCCTGAATTTTTTTTTAAAAAGAAAGGATTTTGCGGAGAAATCATGGAACCCGTAATAAAAAAATATTCGTTTAAAAGGTTAAACTTTCCAATACCAATTATTTAATTGAAATTTTTTAACTGTTTTTAATTTCTTTTCTTCTTTTAAATTATGTTGGAAATAGTTTAAGACCCTTTAAATAATAAATTTTTGAGATTCCTAACCCCTAAAAGTGCTTTTCGGAAAATACAAACCTCTTTATATAAATTAACACAAAGTACGGTTAACCCGCTTAAATTTCAATTTTTTTTGGAAAAATAAATTCCGAAACACTAAATAAAACCGGTATAAACCCAATTAATAATTTTATGGTTTAAATTTTTCCATTACCAATATTTAACATTAAGAATTTATTTAAACTTTACGTATTGATTCCATTCCTTTTGGGGAAAGCTGATGGGTTTAGCCCCTTTTCTTAAACATTTGGATCCCTTTAATCTTTTTAAGGTCCTTTGGAAATAATAATTACCTTATATAAAATTCTAACAAAGCAGAAATGCTTTTTTCCCCAAACTTTTTGAACCTTTTTTTTTTATTTCCCACACCCTTTAAACCAAAAATAAAAACGGAAGTTTTACCTTTAATAAATTAAGGGATCAAATTGAAAAAAACTTTATCAAAATAGTTTTAAAAATACATCACTTTGTAACTCTATAAATTAAAATCTCAATTGGGAACCAAATCTTAAAATTTGCCAAGCGATTTTGATTGATCAATTGAATGGGAAACAAATTTTCCAAAGTCAAGAATTTAAATTGTCTTTAGCGAGAAATTGGATGTTTCCCTTAAAAGTTTAACCCTTTCTTCCCCGGTAAATATTTTTAATCAGCAACAAATTTTCGAAAATTCTGGAAAGTTTCTACACCTTAACTCAACCATTTTAAAACAGATCAATTCTCGCAAATTTAATAGCTTGATGCACTCGTACGCAGGTAGGACAATAACATTCCCATCTTTCTAATCTTCATATTATATAAATTCTCTTTTCAAAATTGTTCAACAACCATATACTTCTATTAAAGGCTGTGCTCAGCTGCAATTTGAAATCTTGATCCAATTGTATGTCAACAACATCGTTTCCAGTAGTCAGACCATTTAATCGTACTTGTTTTGAGTCTTGAGCAAATTGGGAATTTGAAATTCTACTTGAAAAGTACACAATTTCTTCCAATCGAAGTAAGAGAATGTTATCGTAGAATCAGCACACATACCACTACAGCAAATCACTTGGATGACAGGTTGAAGACCACCATATAAATCAAAACCAACTTCTAATATATGGTGGTGATAATTTGAAGGAAATTCGCCTAACCTATGGTTGACTTACCAACCAGTTGGTTGATATTTAATTGTGGTACTCGCACATCACTTGTAACGTCAACACAAGAAAAATCCATCTTTAATTTATAATTTTAATCAAACTCGATGATACTTTGACGACTAATGCACTGGAACATAGCTCTCGCCTTTTATGCCGATGGTCGAGCGTGCGCAGCTCCTTATTATATTAGTTGGCGTTATATGCAAGTCTTGACTGGAAAAGTGACGTGTATAATTGTTTATAGTGGGTTTTACCTGTATGTATTTAACCACCAACGCCATTTTAGAATTATTAAACAAAATTACTCTTAGCAGTATTTTTAATATACCATCGTGTAAGATTTCAATTATTATTGTGTTTTTCCTCAGGTTCTCAAATCCCTCGGAATTTTTTTCAAAATCGAATGACCCCTTACTGATTTGCAGATTAACCTTTTGCAAGCACCGTATATAATTCATCTTTAATCTATTTCTAAACCGTATCGCTCTGTCTTTTGAGATAAACCCCTGGTGTAACCCATAAAATTAGTATAGAATTTTCCTGGGTAATTGAAATTAATTATCAGGTCTTTTAAAAATAGTTCCAACAAAGACCTGTATATATTGTATTAATATTCAAAAACCTATCAGCAAAACACCTTTGCATTTTTATTTAGATTTAGCTCGATAATAGAGTTAAACTTCAAAAATATTTATTAGTGGTTAGAATTGTTAAAATTTTCAATTAGTGAATCCACATACAAATGATTAAACCAAAAGGTATAATACATACATTAATTCTGCACGGTGACCTAGAAAGTGGTTGGATAATTTATTTTAAATGTAGTTCAACATAAGACGTAAATTCTAAATAAATTTGGTGAAATGTATGATCATTAGCCTTGCATTGTTTGTCGATGACGTCTGACTAATAATTTAATAAAAGCACTTTCCACAATTCTAGTTAATATACGGGAATACACATTCTATAATTTGATTTAAATTGGGTTAATGTAAGGACAAATTATACTTATACTTTCTCTATGTACATAAATACGGGGAAATGATGCCAAAAGTTCATTTTAAGTTTATTTTGTAAAGCGTAAAGTCGTTTATAGTGTAATTAATAGTAATACTGAATTTTCAGTCTTTGGTTTAAAATTTCGTGTGAGGACTATCGACAAAGAAGAGTAAGTCTTAGTTTGAATTTTGCAAACGTAGAAGAAATTAATATTTACATGTATAATTCAAAACTGTTAATCAACAATTTTTCTAGAATGAACATCTTAAGTATTGCGTGCAGTGTGTGCGAAAATGTTTTTACTGGATGTGATGCCATAAAAACACAACGAAAGGCACATCGAGATGGTTTATTTCAGGAGGAACTAAAAATTACAGCCAATGAGTGGGAACAAATTAAGGATTTGGAAAACCAATCGACCGCAGCGCATAAAGAACGTATAAACACCGCAATTCAGTTAGAACGAACCAAGTTACTATTTGAAAAACCATACACCATAACAAAATCTTCTTCCAAAATCATAATTGTAGGTCTGAACCCATTCGACGATTACAAAATAATTTTTAGATTTGTTGACACCATTTCGCAGAGCGTACTTGATGTATCCCTCAACGTATTTAGGAAGTTTATATCAAATCTTCCACACATTATACGCACTATGGAAGTTGGCATGCAAAATCAGATATGCAAATTCGACAACTTGCGTTTTTATTTAAATAACAATTGTTTAGTGAAGATGATGACATTTGATGGGAATTATATGATATTTACCAAAGGAACTTTAGAGCACTTTTTAGGGGTATCTCAGATCGTTCTCAACCATGCTAATACTTTAAAAGAACTAACGGAAAAGGGTACTCTAATATAGATCTGTTTCTGTTAGATGTCGCAATGGAAAGATATAATAGGAATGATGTTCTACAGAATCTCGCACATGATGTAATTAAAAGCAAATACAGTAATAGTGATATTGGGGTCATATTATACGAATTTATAAGAACCTACCCAAGATTGTTTGAAAACAGTATTTGTAAACAAGTTGAGTATATGGAAGAATACAACAGGTTTCCATTCCACGCATTTACGAGCGATGTTTAAATTTTAAGCCAAAGACTGAAAATTTTGTAACACTATTAATTACACTTTTGTTTTCTTATACGTTTCTAAATTGTTGTATTTCATCTACAGATATTAATAGATGTCAATAAAATTATGTTATAGTTTTAAATAAAACGATTCTGATTAATAATTTTGTAAAACGTTTATAACTAAATTGTTATACTCCAACTACAGATATAGATCGAATTATGTTAAACTCGATCGGTTTTATATTCACTGAGTACAATATTATTACTTTAGTTTATCTCGGATATTGAACCGTAAAGCATTGTAACTCGAAAATGATTTCCAGAAAAGCGTATACCAAGGAATGTTTGCAAGAAGCTCTTAATGAGGTTAGACGAGGTGTTGCAACAATGTACTCTGCTAGTAAGAAGTTTAGGATTCCAAAGTCTACATTGCGACCATCTCATACGATCACAGAGTAAAAGAGATAAAAGTGTAGACAGTTACATCTCTGATATACAAACAACTAATTTACAAACTGCGGAAATGGGCACAGGAAGTACTCTAAGATGTACAGCAACACCTATCTACTCAGATGGTAAAGATGATAAAGTAGTTTGTAAAGAAGTTTTAAGATGCAAAACAAAAGTTTAATATTGAGGAAATGAATTCTGCAAAAATAATGGAAATGCTCGTCATAAACTATCAGAGCAAATAATATATGAATCAAGTTCTATGGATTACACCCAAATTCTGAAGATGAGGATTCAACACAGGAAAGCAATAGTCGGGGACTAAAATACCGATGTATATAAAAGGGGTGTTGTATTAAAAATACACATCGTACTGAGCACAGTTCAGATGGTGCATATATTCACTTTAATGTACATGGGTTGATCGAAAGACTGCAGTTGCTAGTTACTGTTGATTATCACAACCATCGAGATATGCATAACCTAAATGAAATTATCTCTATAATATCTAAACTTCGACAAAAGGAATTATAGAATAGAACGACAACGAAGTTAGATGGAGGTATATATTTATACATATTTTTCGAAATTGTAAAATTGGAATAGTCTGCATTTGCATTTTGATAAGTAAACATCGTAATAAAAATGAGCGGGAAAGAATTATATCTTTAGATGCTATAAAATTTTAGAAGAAGTTGTCATGGAGATGAAAAAAGTTTATCAAACAATTCAACTAGCCAACATTTGAATGGTATGCCTAATGAATCTCTGGCAAATACTAAAATAGTGCAAGATAAACCTACACATGATAATGTTGATGCGAAAGATCAGAACATAGACTCCAAGTCAGACGTTTCTGGTAGAAAAGAAAGAGACAACTTAAATCATATACTAAAGAGGATTTAAATAAAGCCATTGACGAAATAAACAAAGGATGGATTACTGGTTCAGAAGCATCCGAAATCTACAATGTTCCAAAAGCTACACTCTATACGAAACTCAGATCAAACGAAAATCGTGTACAAAATTTGGATATGTATACTACACATTTCCCAATTAAAAGGAGGAAAAAGTGACTTTTATGTGCGTGTTGTGTATTAGTTTTAATAAATAAAATATATTTCTATGTGAAGTGTACTTGTTAAGTATTTGAATTGAAATATAAATATTGTTTCAAACGTTGTGGTTTTATTTATATATAATGGTATTGTTAGGATACAATTACTCGGAAGCAGTAGCAGAATCTTGGTTTATGTAATATCATAGAAGTCAAACAAAAAAAAAAATTTAAACTAAAAGGTATGTTTCAAACACGTAGTTGTACTCATTTCTATTAAAATTAAATGTAGCGCTCTTTGTTATAATTCTTTTCATAAGAACTTAGATACCCATTTCAGTTGCGGGGATATTTGAAAAATTAAACAATACTTCGGATATGTACCGATTGTGCCCGATTTGTGTGCACGCACGAAACAACCAGTATGGAATGTATTCTATGAACTTGCACACGCGCAGTGCGCATGGGCATGGTGCATGCGCAGGTGCGCACGGACACATTACGAGTTAGAGGCCTTGGTATAAAATTTCCAGTTTTATGTTAAAATTTTCTAAGTCAGAACTACTAATAATTTTACCAAGACCCAAAATATTCAAAATCTAAAGTAGTTACGAAAATGTATTCACTCTGTTGTTCCAGAGACCTCAACTTCATTCACTAATAATGTGCATGACTATACCCTAATAGCTTCGCATACTACATTAATTGCGGTTATGATGACAGGACATATGTTGGACACCGCCATATCGCGTACATTTTCTTGATTAGAACAGTTTTGCTATCCGATCTAGGTCGGATTAAAATCCGATCTAGGTCGGATTAAAATCGATCTAGGTCGGATTAAATCCGACCTAGGTCGGAGGGAGACACTCTCACCCTATGGAGGCAATTTCACTCTATAGGGCAATTTCAGATTCAAGGAACTTTGCCATTAATACACCCCCCACAACCAGACCTAGATCCGATTATGCACATAAAGAAATAGTTTAATATTATTGCAATATCAGAAAGGAAAATTAATAGTTAGGTCAGCGCGCGCTGACCAACCTAATTAATTTTCCTTTATCTAACCTAGGTCCACACTTAGTTTTAATGGAAAAACTCATTAAAAAGCAATTAGTGCTAATGGGGTTTTAATGAGAAAACTCATTAAAAAGCAATTAGTGCAATGGGTTTTTAATGAGAAAACTCATTAAAAACAGCCTAACCTATCAATTTTACTTTTATCTAACCTAAGTCCACACAAATCCAGCTAACCTAACCTAACTCCGGACAACACTAGCTAACCTATCTCCCGACAGCTCCACATCCAACCTAGGACGGATGCAACAAGTACACTACACATAGAAATATATTTTTATTCATTAAAACTAATAAAATTGGTTGTTGCGTATAACTTTTCTGATATTGCAATAATATTAAACTATTTCTTTATGTGCATAATCGGATCTAGGTCTGGTTGTGGGGTGTATTAATGGCAAAGTTCCTTGAATCTGAAATTGCCCTATAGAGTGAAATTGCCTCCATAGGGTGAGAGTGTCTCCTCCGACCTAGGTCGGATTTAATCCGACCTAGATCGATTTTAATCCGACCTAGATCGGATTTTAATCCGACCTAGATCGGATAGCAAAACTGTTCCTAATCAAGAAAATGTACGCGATATGGCGGTGTCCAAATATGTCCTGTCATCATAACCGCAATTAATGTAGTATGCGAAGCTATTAGGGTATAGTCATGCACATTATTAGTGAATGAAGTTGAGGTCTCTGGAACAACAGAGTGAATACATTTTCGTAACTACTTTAGATTTTGAATATTTTGGGTCTTGGTAAAATTATTAGTAGTTCTGACTTAGAAAATTTTAACATAAAACTGGAAATTTTATACCAAGGCCTCTAACTCGTAATGTGTCCGTGCGCACCCCTGCGCATGCACCATGCCCATGCGCACCCTTGCGCGTGTGCAAGTTCATAGAATACATTCCATACTGGTTGTTTCGTGCGTGCACACAAATCGGGCACAATCGGTACATATCCGAAGTATTGTTTAATTTTTCAAATATCCCCGCAACTGAAATGGGTATCTAAGTTCTTATGAAAGAATTATAACAAAGAGCGCTACATTTAATTTTAATAGAAATGAGTACAACTACGTGTTTGAAACATACCTTTTAGTTTAAATTTTTTTTTTGTTTGACTTCTATGATATTACATAAACCAAGATTCTGCTACTGCTTCCGAGTAATTGTATCCTAACAATACCATTATATATAAATAAAACCACAACGTTTGAAACAATATTTATATTTCAATTCAAATACTTAACAAGTACACTTCACATAGAAATATATTTTTATTTATTAAAACTAATACACACATACACGCACACAAAAGTCACTTTTTCCTCCTTTTAATTGGGAAATGTAGTATACATATCCAAATTTTGTACACGATTTTCGTTTGATCTGAGTTTCGTATAGAGTGTAGCTTTTGAACATTGTAGATTTCGGATGCTTCTGAACCAGTAATCCATCCTTTGTTTATTTCGTCAATGGCTTTATTTAAATCCTCTTTAGTATATGATTTAAGTTGTCTCTTTCTTTTTCTACCAGAAACGTCTGACTTGGAGTCTATGTTCTGATCTTTCGCATCAACATTATCATGTGTAGGTTTATCTTGCACTATTTTAGTATTTGCCAGAGATTCATTAGGCATACCATTCAAATGTTGGCTAGTTGAATTGTTTGATAAACTTTTTCATCTCCATGACAACTTCTTCTAAAATTTTTATAGCATCTAAAGATATAATTCTTTCCCGCTCATTTTTATTACGATGTTTACTTATCAAAATGCAAATGCAGACTATTCCAATTTTACAATTTCGAAAAATATGTATAAATATATACCTCCATCTAACTTCGTTGTCGTTCTATTCTATAATTCCTTTTGTCGAAGTTTAGATATTATAGAGATAATTTCATTTAGGTTATGCATATCTCGATGGTTGTGATAATCAACAGTAACTAGCAACTGCAGTCTTTCGATCAACCCATGTACATTAAAGTGAATATATGCACCATCTGAACTGTGCTCAGTACGATGTGTATTTTTAATACAACACCCTTTTATATACATCGGTATTTTAGTCCCCGACTATTGCTTTCCTGTGTTGAATCCTCATCTTCAGAATTTGGGGTGTAATCCATAGAACTTGATTCATATATTATTTGCTCTGATAGTTTATGACGAGCATTTCCATTATTTTTTGCAGAATTCATTTCCTCAATATTAAACTTTTGTTTTTGCATCTTAAAACTTCTTTACAAACTACTTTATCATCTTTACCATCTGAGTAGATAGGTGTTGCTGTACATCTTAGAGTACTTCCTGTGCCCATTTCCGCAGTTTGTAAATTAGTTGTTTGTATATCAGAGATGTAACTGTCTACACTTTTATCTCTTTTACTCTGTGATCGTATGAGATGGTCGCGCAATGTAGACTTTGGAATCCTAAACTTCTTACTAGCAGAGTACATTGTTGCAACACCTCGTCTAACCTCATTAAGAGCTTCTTGAAACATTCCTTGGTATACGCTTTTCTGGAAATCATTTTCGAGTTACAATGCTTTACGGTTCAATATCCGAGATAAACTAAAGTAATAATATTGTACTCAGTGAATATAAAACCGATCGAGTTTAACATAATTGATCTATATCTGTAGTTGAGTATAACAATTTAGTTATAAACGTTTTACAAAATTATTAATCAGAATCGTTTTATTTAAAACTATAACATAATTTTATTGACATCTATTAATATCTGTAGATGAAATACAACAATTTAGAAACGTATAAGAAAACAAAAGTGTAATTAATAGTGTTACAAAATTTTCAGTCTTTGGCTTAAAATTTAAACATCGCTCGTAAATGCGTGGAATGGAAACCTGTTGTATTCTTCCATATACTCAACTTGTTTACAAATACTGTTTTCAAACAATCTTGGGTAGGTTCTTATAAATTCGTATAATATGACCCCAATATCACTATTACTGTATTTGCTTTTAATTACATCATGTGCGAGATTCTGTAGAACATCATTCCTATTATATCTTTCCATTGCGACATCTAACAGAAACAGATCTATATTAGGAGTACCCTTTTCCGTTAGTTCTTTTAAAGTATTAGCATGGTTGAGAACGATCTGAGATACCCCTAAAAAGTGCTCTAAAGTTCCTTTGGTAAATATCATATAATTCCCATCAAATGTCATCATCTTCACTAAACAATTGTTATTTAAATAAAAACGCAAGTTGTCGAATTTGCATATCTGATTTTGCATGCCAACTTCCATAGTGCGTATAATGTGTGGAAGATTTGATATAAACTTCCTAAATACGTTGAGGATACATCAAGTACGCTCTGCGAAATGGTGTCAACAAATCTAAAAATTATTTTGTAATCGTCGAATGGGTTCAGACCTACAATTATGATTTTGGAAGAAGATTTTGTTATGGTGTATGGTTTTTCAAATAGTAACTTGGTTCGTTCTAACTGAATTGCGGTGTTTATACGTTCTTTATGCGCTGCGGTCGATTGGTTTTCCAAATCCTTAATTTGTTCCCACTCATTGGCTGTAATTTTAGTTCCTCCTGAAATAAACCATCTCGATGTGCCTTTCGTTGTGTTTTTTATGGCATCACATCCAGTAAAAACATTTTCGCACACACTGCACGCAATACTTAAGATGTTCATTCTAGAAAAATTGTTGATTAACAGTTTTGAATTATACATGTAAATATTAATTTCTTCTACGTTTGCAAAATTCAAACTAAGACTTACTCTTCTTTGTCGATAGTCCTCACACGAAATTTTAAACCAAAGACTGAAAATTCAGTATTACTATTAATTACACTATAAACGACTTTACGCTTTACAAAATAAACTTAAAATGAACTTTTGGCATCATTTCCCGTATTTATGTACATAGAGAAAGTATAAGTATAATTTGTCCTTACATTAACCCAATTTAAATCAAATTATAGAATGTGTATTCCCGTATATTAACTAGAATTGTGGAAAGTGCTTTTATTAAATTATTAGTCAGACGTCATCGACAAACAATGCAAGGCTAATGATCATACATTTCACCAAATTTATTTAGAATTTACGTCTTATGTTGAACTACATTTAAAATAAATTATCCAACCACTTTCTAGGTCACCGTGCAGAATTAATGTATGTATTATACCTTTTGGTTTAATCATTTGTATGTGGATTCACTAATTGAAAATTTTAACAATTCTAACCACTAATAAATATTTTTGAAGTTTAACTCTATTATCGAGCTAAATCTAAATAAAATGCAAAGGTGTTTTGCTGATAGGTTTTGAATATTAATACAATATATACAGGTCTTTGTTGGAACTATATTTTAAAAGACACTGATAATTAATTTCAATTACCCAGGAAAATTCTATACTAATTTTATGGAGTTACACCAGGGTTTATCTCAAAAGACAGAGCGATACGGTTTAGAAATAGATTAAAGATGAATTATATACGGTGCTTGCAAAAGGTTAATCTGCAAATCAGTAATGGCGTCATTTCGATTTTGAAAAAATTCCGAGGGATTTGAGAACCTGAGGAAAAACACAATAATAATTGAAATCTTACACGATGGTATATTAAAAATACTGCTAAGAGTAATTTTGTTTAATAATTCTAAAATGGCGTTGGTGGTTAAATACATACAGGTAAAACCCACTATAAACAATTATACACGTCACTTTTCCAGTCAAGACTTGCATATAACGCCAACTAATATAATAAGGAGCTGCGCACGCTCGACCATCGGCATAAAAGGCGAGAGCTATGTTCCAGTGCATTAGTCGTCAAAGTATCATCGAGTTTGATTAAAATTATAAATTAAAGATGGATTTTTCTTGTGTTGACGTTACAAGTGATGTGCGAGTACCACAATTAAATATCAACCAACTGGTTGGTAAGTCAACCTATAGGTTAGGCGAATTTCCTTCAAATTATCACCACCATATATTAGAAGTTGGTTTTGATTTATATGGTGGTCTTCAACCTGTCATCCAAGTGATTTGCTGTAGTGGTATGTGTGCTGATTCTACGATAACATTCTCTTACTTCGATTGGAAGAAATTGTGTACTTTTCAAGTAGAATTTCAAATTCGCCAATTTGCTCAAGACTCAAAACAAGTACGATTAAATGGTCTGACTACTGGAAACGATGTTGTTGACATACAATTGGATCAAGATTTCAAATTGCAGCTGAGCACAGCCTTTAATAGAAGTATATGGTTGTTGAACAATTTTGAAAAGAGAATTTATATAATATGAAGATTATGAAAGATGGGAATGTTATTGTCCTACCTGCGTACGAGTGCATCAAGCTATTAAATTTGCGAGAATTGATCTGTTTTAAAATGGTTGAGTTAAGGTGTAGAAACTTTCCAGAATTTTACGAAAAATTTGTTGCTGATATAAAAAAAGTATGTGGAAATACGACGGAGGAAGAAAGGGTTCAAACGTTATTAGAGGGAGAGAGCAGTGCCATTATTTCTCTGTCTAATGATTGCAGCAATTTAAATTACTTGACAGTGTTGGAAATTATTAAATGTTTCCCCATTCAGTACTTAAAAGATGCAACTGCAAGGCAATCGCTTGCGCAAATGTTTAGAGATTTGGCTATCCCAGATTCGCCAGACTCTGGTTACCACAGCGGTTTATAGATGTTATCAATACGTGTATGTATTCTATTAAAACATATTTCTTGATAAAGTTTGTTTTACATATTTGTATCGCCAACATTACCATAAATTATTAATAGACGTATTAAACTATCCTGTTTTTATTTTTAGGTTTAAAGTGGTGTACGCGGAAATAATAAACACAATATACCGCATGTTAACAAAAAGTTGTGGGGGAAATTTAAAGACGAGTTTAACGGTGACTTGGTGTTAGAATTTGTAGGTAGTAATGTTAAGTCCTACTGTATTGTGCGCGAGAAGGACACGATTAAAAAGATTAAAGGGATCTCACAAAGTGTAGTTAAGTAAAACCGAGGGTGCTACAACCTATAACGAGCATATACCTCCAAAAGGAATGGACATGCAACTACGTAGCAGTGTGTGGGAGAATAAGGATTCTCTCCAATAAGAAATTAAAGTCATTGGTAATGGTAAAAATGTTAAACCTATAAAGGCGATTATTAATTGTGGTTTAGTGACCGCGTTTGTGCACTCTTCGAGTGTCTTCGGCAATCTTCGATTGTTTCCAAAGAAAATATTCAAGCACACCATTTAATGTCGTGGTGTAACATCGTCCACTGTTAAGCTCCGTTAATTATACTACTAAATGAGGTTTGTATTTTCCGTAAATACGCACTTTTCAGCGCCTCGTGGTATTGGTAATCTACAAACAATTATATCTCGATTTGAAATGCGCGTCATTGAAACATATTCTCAACATAATTAATAGAAAGTCCAAGAAAAGAAATTATAAAACAGCATATACACAAAATTTCTAATTAACATACATGGCTGGTATCTAGCGAAAGTTGTAGCACGCATTTTCAATTACGAATGCATTCTTCTTTCATTACAGGAGAAATTCCATAGATTTCATACCAGCAAAATGCGCTTTCTTTTAGATATTTAAAACACATTACATTGGACATCAAAAGTCGACCTTGCCATTTCTACATTATTGTTAAGCATGCATTGGAATTTTTGGATGCGGTAATTTCTTGTTTAAAGTAACTTAGTTAAATAAAGTGTAATTTAAAATTCATAAATGATTGTATAGTCAGTTATTGCAATTGAAAACACATTCAGGGAATAATTTATTTGCTCTATATATTTTACAGTAGCGTTTCCGGATAAAACTTTCTGCTTTTAATTAATTAAAAGCATACAAGTTTCTGGTGTATATTCCTAAAGAGAAAATAAGTAGTTGATGTACCGTTGAATGGAGTTCATCCTTGTTTACACAAATTTCAGATCCTGCGAACTAGCGTTTTTGTTAATATTATTTAAAAAAATCAATACGTTAGATGGATAAGGTGTTCAGTGGCGGTTATTTTATCAATAAATTTTATTTAATATGTTTAGTTTTTTATTTTCAACACCAAAATTCTAAGGTTCACAAAACAATTTCTACGGTTTTAAGACGTTGAAAAAGAGCTAGCCGCGGAGATCTGAAAATTAGAAATAAAAAGATTCGGGTAGCTGAGAAAAATCTAATATTAATTGATACCAAACAAGGTAGGTTTATCTCGAAAGATGCATTGGCTAGACGAGGAAAACTATTTGTTAGTTTTGCTTATAAAGCAAAGGCGAAATTTAGAGGTTTGAGAGCTTAAAGTGTAATTTTGCAGGGCGTTGTCCGATTTCAAATCTGCTTGCAGATTCAAATTCTGCGTAAAATTTTAGACTAACAAGATGTATCGCATGACTAAGAAAATTTATAAGAACGCTCAAAAGTCGCTATAGGTAAAAATCTTAAAATGGGGTAGCTCCTTGGGGTGATGCAATCTAAAAATTCCTAAACATTCGGGTAGCTGAGAAAATCTAATATTAATTGATACCAAACAAGATAGGTTTATCTCGAAAGATGCATTGGCTAGACAAAGAAAACTATTTGGTTTAGATGTGGGAGCAAATGAGGATGCTCATTTATCTCGAAAGATGAAAATGGTTAGTCGAAGAAAACTTTTGGTCCAGAATGTTAGCGGTAAAAAAATCTTAAAAATAGGTTTATCTCGTGTGTGGAAATGTGGATGCTCATTTATCTCGAAAGATGAAAAATGGTTAGTCGAAGAAAACTTTTTGGTCCAGATGTGTGTGGAAATGTGGATGCTGGTGGAAATGTGGCGGTGGGTTTCTTGATTTTACCCTACTGGTGCTGTTTTAATCTCACAGCTAAAGGGAAATGTCAATATGTTGAATTGTGGTTCCAGAGATTTGAAGTCCACAAATCTTCTCTCGTTTAATTTGGAAATCTGATCACTAAATTTTTTCTCAATTTTCAGCCAAAACAGTCTGAGTCTGCAAAATTGGGAAATGAGCAACGGTTTCTGCCCTAAGTTGCTTAGCAAACAGTCCCAGTTTGACTTGAAATGATTTTATACCACATATAACTCATGCAAAAACAGCTTTACCTTGCATTTTTGTGTTTAAATTCATTCAGCTTATCCATGACGTCAATAGCAAATGCAAAGTCACAAAGCCTTTTTTCAGCTTTAACCAAGTCACAGAAATCAGAAAAAATACTTTTCATATCTAAAAATAACACAATTTCTTCTTTTAGGTTCCACACTCATTTCAATACTTTTCTTAGACTTAACCAGCGAACATTAGTATGGTAGAGTAAATGAGTTAATTCTGATTCCATGTCATCAAGGAAGATTCGAAACTGTCGGTGATTGAGACCTCTTGCTCTTATTAAATTTACAACACGCAGCACAGAATCACCTAACTTTAAACCAGAATTAGACACGTACTTAAATTTTCGTGCAAATTTTGGCTCCTGGTAGTATCTTTCATGGATTCCATTGAAAGCAATTCTTCACTGATTTCAAAATAGTGCTGGACGCCACGTATAAAAATCAACAATTGAGTTGTATTCTGGACATCAGTGCCAGAGAAAATTCGAAGCGGTTTGAAGCAGCTGATTCGTCAAACTGGAGGAAATATCCTCAATTCTCTGCACCACAGTTATGCGTGATAAACTAATAGCCCCAAATTTTGATTTGACCTTAGGAAAAACAACATTAATTGCATTCAGCATACAGTCTTTTATAAATTCACCATCAGAAAATGGTTTATTGTGTTTTGCAATACTGTTTGCAATAAGAAAACTTGCTTTGGTGGCATCCTTTTGAATGGTAGATTGTCTTTTTAAAGTAGTTTGCTCCTGTTGTAGCTTTTTCAGCAGGTCATTAACCTTGCGCTGTTTCAGATTCCGAAAAATTCTGACAAAAATTAGGATGTTTTGTCTGAAAATGCCGTTTCAGATTGTATTCCTTGAACACCGCCAGACTGACACGACATATGAGACAAACGGTCTTTATTCCTATTTCCATAAGTCCAGTCCATTCAGAGTTGAAAATTCGGCACTCACTATCTATTTTTTTCTTTGCTGACTTGGAATTACTCATTGTGTTATTAATTTTGTTTTACCTGAAATAATAAAAAAATTACATATTGATTAGATATAAAAAACAAAAATATTACAAACAAAAATTTTACATTACATATAAAATACAAAAACATTAAATAAAGCATAAAAGAAACGATCACAACTATTTTCAAAAAACCAGAAAAACCAATAAAATAGTATTAATCAGCGCCTTGCAGTTACTGTTGCTACGATCAATGAAAACAATAATTCCATATCTATTTTTAAACAATTTGACCCCATATTTTAAGAAATAATATTTTTTCTTAAACGTGTCTCCCAGATCAACAGTGCGGCATATCCAGGAGAATACGGTATTTTATTTGTTAAGAAAAAATGGGTACTTACAAAACTTCGGGTCAGGAATAGGTAGTCTGGCAGGTAGGTCTTTCCGGCAATCAATGGCATGTGGTTCTGATTTCGATCCACTGAAAATTATTGAATTTATTTGAAATTACCAATAAAAATTAATCAGCTGATTTCACGTTAGGCGTATTGGCTACCCAAAAAAGTTGTCCCCAGGACGCAACACAAATTGAAGGCAATCATTCTTTTAAACTTTAAAAGTTTCACCTAATGTACTCAACCCAAATATCGAACATTAATATATCAAAGTCATCTTCAATTTATGTCAGAAATGTCAAACTTGAAATTTTTATTATTTTGACAACGATCCTAGGTCGTGGATCGAAACGTAAATAAAGATGATTTTAAAAACTTCCCAAAGAAGATTAAGAAAAATGTTAAACAAACCGCAACAAACATACAAGGAGTATTTACTTCCTTAAATAACCACACCACACAACTAACAAAAGTCGTCAAGGCCAACTAGTTGACCTTGAAAATTCGAGAAATGACGTCATTATTCTTCGAAATTGCACAAAAACGGCCGTGCAACGTTAAGAAAATGTCCGTGCAACGTGAGAAAACGTTCACAAAGCTTATAAAAGTGTTCGTGCAACGTAGGAAAACACCTGTACAACACCTTTTTTTTTAAAGTTTCGTAAAATAATTTTAAAAGATACAAATTTTTCATATTTAGAAACTCATGGCGGGCCGCGTGAAACGGCTTTGCGGGATGCATGCGGTCCGCGGGCCCTAGTTTGCCCACCACTACTCTAAAACACTCCGGAGTGTGGGCAAAAAACAAGACTCTGCATGTTTTAGTCCATTTCCGTGTAGATCATTGATGTTTATGCTGCTTTGCAAATTCAAAGTCTTGAGATTGTAACAATTGTTTTCCACACGTGAAGTACCTTTACACAGTTTTTACAATCTCATTCGTAATTCTTAGGTCTTCAGTCCTGGAACTGATTAGACGCGTACCTCCATTGTTTTCTATCCTAAGCCCTACACATTTCCCTGAAATTCCCACATTGTGCATCTTTCACTATCTGCGTGCAGTAGCCTGATCTAGGTCTAGCTCTACCTCTCCTTTTTCCTATCTCTCATTCATTATTAATAAAAAAAGACAATCCCATTCGTAATTCTTAGGTCTTCAGTTCTGGAACTGAATAGACGCGTACCTCCATTGTTTTCTATTCTAAGCCCTGCACATTTTCCTGAAATTCACAGTGTGCATCTCTCACTATCTGCTTGCAGTAGTTTGATCTAGGTCTACCCTACCTCGCCTTTTTCCTATTTCTCATTCATATTAATAAAAAAAGACTGCTCTTTGGTTTTCAACGGATTCAATGACGTTGTTGTTTGCCGATAATAGCGGTAGTGCCTTATAGTAAATAAGTAAAAAACGCTAGGAATAAGAAACTCTAGCACTACAACAAAACACACGATAACAACCTTTTCAAAAACACAGTCACTTTTTCGAATTCCGGCACTAAGATGATTCACGCAAATACCCTCATTATCCCAGTACGTATTTGTTCCTCACGGAATTGTTTTATTTAAATCGGTTAATGTTTGACAACCAGTTGGAATAGAGAACTTCGTCACTATATTAGCGCGAACTCACATTACGTTTCTCGTGAGTCATAAAGGCGGTAGGTATCTTAACGTATTTATGCACATACAACCTTCTTATTTTTACAATGTAAATAATAATTTATAAAATATTCAGAACCTGATTTAGGAACCAAAATTAATTCCTTTACTTTTATACACAATACAATAAATTTAATAAATACAATAAATAAAACTTGGATATCCAATAAATTACAGGTTTGTTACGGTACAATTCGCATAACACGTAACGCCTTACACTTAAAAATGTTAACGGTGGAGTTTTTTGAAATTACGAAAGCGCCGATAGGAGCCGAGTGGCTTAAAAAATTTTATATTACATATAAAATACAAAAAAAATAAATTAAGCATAAAAGAAACGATCACAACTATTTTAAAAAAATTAGAGAAACAAATAAAATAGTATTAATCAGCGCTTTGCAGTTACTGTTACTACGATTAATAAAAACAATAATTTCATATGTATTTTTAAAAAATATGATTTCATGTTTTATGAATTCATATTTTTTCTTAAACATGTCTCCAAGATCAACAGTGCGGTTTATATTCGGGAGAATATGGTATTTCATTTGTTAAGAACAAATGGGTACTTACAAAACTTCGGGTCAGGAATAGGTAGTCTGGTAGGTAGGTCTTTCCGGCAATCAATGGCATGTGGTTCTGATTTCGAACCAATGAAAATTATTGAATTTGTTTGAAATTACCAATAAAAATTAATTAGCTGATATCAAGTTAGGCGTATTGGCTACCCAAAAAAGTCGTTCCAGGACGCAACACAAATTGAAGGCAATCATTCTTTTAAACTTTTAATTTTTACCTAATGTACTCAAACCAAATATGGAACATCAATAAATCAAAGTCATCTTCAATTTATGTCAGAAATGTCAAACTTGAAATTTTTATTATTTTGACAACGATTCTAGGTCATGGATCGAAACGCAAATAAAGATGATTTTAAAAACTATGAGTGGTCTAATTCCCAAAGAAGATTAAGAAAAATGTTAAACAAACCACAACAAACATACAGGGAGTATTTACTTCCTTAAATAACCACAGCACACACCCAACAAAATTCGTCAAGGTCAACTAGTTGACCTTGAAAATTAGAGAAATGACGTCATTATTCTTCGAAATTGCACAAAAACGGCCGTGCTACGTTGAGAAAATGTCAGTGCGATTGAGAAAACGTTCACAAAACTTATGAAAATGTTCGTGTAAGAAAACATCTGTAAACACCTTTTTAAAGTTTCGTAAAATAATTTTAAAAGATAACAATATTTAATATTTAGAAACTCATGGCGGTCTTCATGAAATGGCTTTGCGGGCCGCATACGGCCCGCGGGCCGTAGTTTGCCCACCACTACCCTAAAATCCTCCGGAGAGTGGGCAAAGAACAAGACTCTGCTGTTTTAGTCCATTTCCGTGTAGACCATTGATGTTTGTGCTGCTTTGCAAATTCAAAGGCTTGAGCTTGTAACAATTGTTTTCCACGCGTGAAGTACCTTTACACAGTTTTTACAATCTCATTCGTAATTCTTAGGTCTTCAGTCCTGGAACTGATTAGATGCGTACCTCCATTGTTTTCTATTCAAAGCCCTACACATTTTCCTGAAATTCTCACAGTGTGCATCTCTCACTATCTGCGTGCTGTAGTTTGAACTAGGTCTACCCTACCTCTCCTTTTTCCTATCTCTCATTCATTCTGTTTTCAACAGATTCAATGACGTTGTTGTTTGCCGATAATAGCGGTAGTGCCTTATAGTAAATAAGTAAAAAGCTAGGAACAAAAAACTCAAGCACTACAATGAGACCTACACGATAACAACCTCTCCGAAAACACAGTCACTTTTGCGAATTCCGGTACTAAGGTGATTCATGTAAGTACCCCCATTATCCCAGAACTTATTTCTTCTTCACGGAATAGTTTTATTTAAATAGGTTGATGTTTGACAACCAGTTGGAATAGAGAACTTCGTCACTTCATCAGCGCGTACTCACATTACGTTTTCGTGAGTCATAAAACGCGGAAGGTATCTTAACGTATTTATGCACATATAACCTTCTTATTCTTACAATGTAAATAATAATTTATAAAATATTCAAAACCTGAGTTAGGAAACAAAATGAATTCCTTTACTTTTATACACAATACAATAAATTTAATAAATATAATAAATAAAACTTGGATATCCAATAAATTACAGGTTTGTTACGGTACAATTCGCATAACACGTAACGCCTTACACTTAAAAATTTTAATGGTTGAGTTTTTTGAAATTACGAAAGCGCCGATAGGAGCCGAGTGGCTTAAAAATTTTATATTACATATAAAATAAAAAAAAAAGCATAAAAGAAACGATCACAACTATTTTTAAAAAATCAGAGAAACAAATAAAATAGTATTAATAAGCGCTTTGCAGTTACTGTTACTACGATTAATGAAAACAATAATTCCATATCTATTTTTAAAAAATATGATTTCATGTTTTATGAAATAATATTTTTTCTTAAACATGTCTCCAAGTTCAACAGTGCGGCTTTTATTCGGGAAAATACAGTATTTCATTTGTTAAGAAAAAATGGCTACTTACAAAACTTCGGTTCGGGAATAGGTAGTCTGGTAGATAGGTCTTTCTGGCAATCAATGGTGTTTCCGCGCGGGGGGTCTTATAAATTTGTATATCGACTTACCTCCACGCGTGTTTTCTTGTTCTAAGATGTAGTTCCTTACTCTTCAACTAAGTGGACTGTATTCGAGATTATAGTACGTGTTACTTTGCACTTTCACTGAGTTTTTTAGGGGTTTATCAATAAATTCACATTCAACGGCACTAATAACTAACTCACTTTATCGAACCGAACCAACGACTGTTCCGCTTCGATGTTCATGAGAAAGTGTTTTGTCACTACCCCTTTTCTACTTAATTTTCACATGCACAAAGGAGGTTTTACGACAGGATGTAACGGGATAAGATATGACAGCTTTAGGATTTGATTTACAAATAAGAATTTAAAATAAATTTAACCACGACGACGTGCGACCGAACATCCCGCCCACCAAAATAAGTATGAACTAACTTATTTTATATCTAAAAATAATTATAGCTATTAACTGAGAAACCTAAACCGACAAACTCATATAAGTGAATATATGTATACATACCATTAAATATTAGGTAACTGGCAGTAAACATAGTTTCACTAGGGGGCGTTTATCTAACCCTTGCGATGTCTTGACGGTAGCTACCCGAACGATACTATCCCTACCTGGAGTTAACCTAGAAGCTGGTAAATCCCCCATAGGGGGGCATAAAGCCACGGGATTTACAAGAAAACAACGAATGCAGAATTTCAAACATTGCCGAATAGCCCTCTTTGCGGACAAGATCCAATAATTTTGAGGGAGCAAAAATTTAGTTGTTCGATATCCAGGATGTAAATGTTTTTCATGACAATCTAATGTAATAATTTCAGTCAACCGATGCGATCAAGGAAGCAAAATTAGAAATTTTGTATCATGCGATAACTCTGAATTACGTAGGCGACCGCCCACCCTCAACAAATCACGACTATCTAGAAACGGACTAAGGCTACGAAGTTGATTACTAACAAGTTTTCCAGTTTTGATATTTGCAATGTCTTGAGTAGAAACATTTGTTTGAACTCTTTTAATCAATAAATGTATAGCTTCTTGCTGCTGAGCTAAAGACAAATCATCAGAATATTTTGAACCCAAATCTGCCGGACATTGAACATTACGAATGAAATAACGAATACATGTAATAATCCTACAAATTTTTTGCAGTTTTGAAAATTTATCCAACAACAGATCTAAGAAATTCTCAGACATAACGACTGTTAACAACAGAGTACGATGTTCGACGTCCATCTAAGATGAGTCAATAAGTTTTGGCAGAGACGTTCCCGGCCATTCTTCGCTACGACGCACTAACCAGGAAGGCCCTGTCCACCATAATGGATGGTAAACCAACTCTGAAGCCAAAAGTCCACGTGAGGCACAATCCGCAGGGTTATCCTGGGACTTAACATGAAACCATGAAGATGGAGGAATATGTTCTTGAATATGCGGAATGCGATTGCTAACGAATGTCTTCCACTTATGCGAAAAAGACCGAATCCAAGACACAACAACAGTAGAATCTGACCACGCGAAAATATTACTAAATGATAAACTGTCTGTATAAGTATTTTTGACGAAATCTACTAAATCTGTCAAGAATACGGCAGCACACTATTCGAGACGGGGCAATGAAACGCGATTAGTAGGAGCAACCTTCGATTTTGCGCATACTAAGGACATGGTAATATTACTTTCTAAATCGAACGAACGAAAATAAACGACAGTTGCATACCCGGCTTCAGAAGCATCACAGAACCCATGAAACTCCACCTTTTTAAAATTATGACATACGATGCGACGCGAAATCTCAATATTCGAAACCGCCGGCAATTCACCCAAAAAATGTTTCCATTTTTGTACGACTTCCAATGACGGCTTTTGGTCGCAACCAAGATCTAAAAGCTAAAGATCTTGAACTAAACGTTTAGCGAAAAGTACTAACGGCGCTATCAAACCGAGAAGATCAAAAACTTTTGCGATAGTTAGCAAAATATTACGTTTAGCGCAAGTGCGCTCTTCAACGTCTAAGTTGTATAAAAATGCATCTGTAAGAGCGCGCCACGAAAGGCCTAAAATTTTTATTGAACCACTATCTTTTTCTTGAAGTGTAATTGCGTCCGAACTAGACAGGGACTCCCTCAAGTTGGACATCACTTCCGGGCAATTACTACTCCATTTTCTTAATTGAAAACCACCACTAGTGCAAATACTATTCAATTCACCAATTAATTGATTAGCAGCTTTAATCGAATTGCATCCAGTGACTAAGTCATCGACATAGGTATCGCTCGCCAATACCGATGACCCGAAAGGAAAATTAATTGATTCTAACCTTGCCAATTCTTGAACAGTACGCAAGGCCAAAAAAGGCGACGACGAAACTCCAGAAGTTACAGTATTTAATTTTAAAGTCCATAATAGGATCTGACGAGAAAATCTCCAGACGATACGTTGATAATCACGATGAATATCTTAAACTAAAATCTACCGATACATTTGTTTGATATCAGCTGTAATTACGATAGGATGCACACGAAAGTGCAATTACAAAACTGCAATGTCTTTTTGCAGAGCAGGGCCAATAGCCAAACTATCATTTAACGAATTTTTAGATTGATCCGGACACGAAGCATCGAAACCACACGCAATTTGGTAGTAGTGCAATCACGCTTATGTACAGCATGGTGGGTAATGTAATACATTTTCTCATGAACCGACGAATTTTCAGGCGATTCCACTTGAACCATGTGACCGCTTTTCAAATAATCCTCCATAAATTTTTTATAATCCGAATACAATTCAGGATTTTTTAGCGAACGACGTTCTAAAGACAAAAATCTTTTAATACAAATCGTTCTCATACCCACGAATGAGGGTTCCGAATTTTAAAAGGCAAGGACACTACAAAACGACCGTCCTTGTTACGTCTATAATTTTCCACAACTTGATTTTCACACTTTTCTTCTTCAGGAGAAATGTTTCTTGAAGGGAATATTTTCTAATTTCCAAAATCGGCGAATGTCGCTGTCTAAGGGCTCAATGAAAGCACGCAACGACGTAATAGAATTATTCGGGGAAACGACCTTTCCTGTTAAAACCCAACCAAAAGTTTGTTTTAATAGCAACTTGCTCGTTAGCGACACTCCAACGAGATTCGTTCAACAAAACCTGAGCAAAGATTTCCGCTCCGAGTAGCATGTCAATTTTACCAGGAATATTAAAATTAGGATCAGCTAAGGTCAAACCTCGAGTATGCGACCATTCCTTGATTCCTATCGACGACGAAGGTAATTGATTACAAATGTTAGGCAAAATATAACACTCAATTTCATATGCTGGAGACCGTGCTCCCGAGGGGTCGACTACACACGATAGTGCACCAGACACTAACGACGAATTCAAGCCAAGTCCTTGAACACTGACATAGGCTCTCCATTTCTTTAAACCTAATTTCTGACGGCACCTTTCTGTCATAAAACTTTTATGGATCCGTTATCTAAAATTAAACGAACAGGTTGCAAATTTCCTGTATAATCCAGCACCGATACCATTGCCGTAGCTAACAGCGTGGTTGTATGTTCTAATGACGTCGAAATTAACGAGCTAGTGGCAGGTTGTTCATGCACAACCGTCGACGACAGATTGTCTTCACTAGGTCTACTAGTAGAAGTAAGTCTAGGCGCCGCTCTCTGAGGAAACGCTGACCTTTGACGATGAGTTTGTGTGCGTAGAAACACCGATTTTTCTCGTTTATCGAAGTGAAGTAACGAATTGTGCGACTATTGACATTTTCTACGACCAATCTAACTTACAATTTTTCATTGAATGTGAAGTACTTAAACATTTAATACAAAGGTTTTTAAGCTTTACCACCTCAAACCTTTCTTGAGGGGTTTTATCGAGAAACTGCTTACATCTATAAATAGGATGCACAGCTTGACATAAACTACAATTTTTACCATCTGTGGTGGTACTAACTAAAAAAGTTTTAGCCGAAGTGCTAACAAACCTTCCTTTTTCTCTTTCTTTCACGGAATCTCGAGATTTTAAGCATATTCCTGAAGCAATGTCATTTATTTCCAACACTCCACATTGTTTTTCAATGTACAACCTGGGGAATCTCGTCACTATTTCCTAATTCGAAACGCTTTAAAATGTTTGTATCTAATTTTTTTTATAACAGATTAAACAACTTGAAATCTAATAAATCTATTTCCATCTGCTTTAACGCGAATATATTTTTATCGAAACAACTAATTAATTGCCGGAGTTTCGTGTGCGAGTCTGAGGAACTGACCTTAGGGCATTTTTCGAAAGCATTAAAATATATTGAAAGTAATAACCTTTTGGACTGAAAACGATTAGTAATGATTTTATAGGCTTCATCGTATGCACCATCGTTTAATGGCAAATGTTTTATTAATGCCCGTGACGACTCATCTAGTGTATCTACGAGATGGCAAAATTTTTCAACAGGGGACAAACCGACATTATCATGAATCAATTGGTTATAAATTGCATGATAACTCTCAAAATTCGTAGTACGTCCCGAGAATCGCGGGACTGAAAGATGTTTCACTATTTACCGACAAGGAATTATTTATATTTTCCACCTTCGGCTTATTTTCTACACGATCTAATTCGAATTCGCATCTAGCTTTAAGAGTCGTTTTATCAATTGATATAACCATATTTGATTAATGATTAATGAACGACAATAGAAATTAATGTAAAAACAATGCGTTACTCGAATACGCTACGACACTAATTAATTTACGAAATTAAATTATTAATGGACAAATGCAACTAATTACAATGCTCGCCCAACAAAACGTTTAACGTTTCCCATAAATTCCAACTTGTTATATACAAAGTCTGATGAACCCGATGGTTCCTCGAACTTGACAACGAAAAATAAGGCAAGGATTTACAATATAACCCTCATAAAATTTAGTTTACCTAAAGTAAACTGTTCGACCACTAACCTTTGCGACAAAGACTAAGGGATATATTATAAAATCTGCCGTTAGGACCAGATGTTTCTACCATTAAATTTGCAAGCACGATGTTATTCTCTTTGTAACAAGTTTAACCATAATCAAAACTACGACAATTATTAAATTTAAGTATAAATGAGGAGCGAAAAGGAACAGGAACTAATTAATTAATTAATAATCCGGCTCGAAGGGCCATTTATTCCGCGCGGGGGTCTTATAAATTTGTATATCGACTTACCTCCGCGCTTGTTTTCTTGTTCTAAAATGTAGTTCCTTACTCTTCAACTAAGTAGACTGTATTCGACATTATAGTACGTGTTACTTTGCACTTTCACTGAGTTTTTTAGGAGTTTATCAATAAATTCACATTCAGCGGCACTAATGACTAGCTCACTTTACCGAACCGAACTAACGACTGTTCCGCTTTGATGAGAGAGTGTTTTGTCACTACCCCTTTTCTACTTAATTTTCACATGCACAAAGGAGGTTTTACAACAGGATGTAACGGGATAAGGGATGACAGCTTTAGGATTTGATTTACAACTAAGAATTTAAAATAAATTTAACCACGACAACGTGCGACAAAGAGACCAAACAAATGGCATGTGGTTCTGATTTCGTCCCACTGAAAATTATTGAATTTATTTGAAATTACCAATAGAAATTAATCAGCTGATTTCACGTTAAGCGTATTGGCTACCTAAAAAAGTCGTTCCCAGGACGCAACACAAATTGAAGGCAATCATTTTTTTAAATATTAAAATTTTCACCTAATATACTCAAACCAAATATTCCGAACATCAATAAATCAAAATCACCTTCAATTTATGTCATAAATGTCAAACTTGAAATTTTTTTAATTTTGACAACGATCCCGGGTCATGGATCGAAACGTAAATAAAGATGATTTTAAAAACTATGAGTGGTCTAGTTCCCAAAGAAGATTAAGAAAAATGTTAAACAAACCACAACAAACATACAAGGAGTATTTACTTCCTTAAATAACCACACCACACAACTAACAAAAGTCATCAAGGTCAACTAGTTCGCCTTGAAAATTTGGGAAATGACGTCATTATTCTTCTAAATTGCACAAAAACGTCCGTGCAGCCTTAAGAAAATGTCCGTGCGTTGCGAGCAAACGTACACTGAACGTAAGAAAACGTTCGTGCAACGTAAGAAAACATCTATACAATACTTTTTTTTTTAAAGTTTCGTAAAATAATTTTAAAAGATAAAAAATTTTAATATTTAGAAACACATAACGGGCAGCCATGAAAAGGCTTTGCGGGCTGCATGCAGCCCACGGGCTGTAGTTTGCCCACCTCTACCCTAAAACCCTCCAGAGTGTGGCAAAGAACAAGACTGCCTGCCTTAGTCCATTTCCGTGTAGATCATTGATTTTTGTACAGTTTTGCATATTCAAAGGCTTGAGATTGTAACAATTGTTTTCCATGAGTGAAGTACCTATACACAGTTTATACAATCTCATTCGTAATTCTTAGGTCTTCAGTCCTGGAACTGATTAGACGCGTATCTCCATTGTTTTCTATTCTAAGTCCTACACATTTTCCCGAAATTCCCACAGTGTGCATCTTTCATTATCTGCGTGCAGTAGTTTGATCTAGGTCTACCTCTACCTCTCCTTTTTTCTATCTTTCATTCATTATTAATAAAAAAAGACAATCTCATTTGTAATTCTTAGATCTTCAGTCGTGAAACTGAGTCCTACACATTTTCCTGAAATTCCCACTGTGTGCATCTCTCACTATCTGCGTGCAGTAGTTTGATCTAGGTCTACCCTACCTCTCATTTTTCCCATTTCGCATTCACTATTAATAAAAAAAGACTGCTCTTTGGTTTTCAACAGATTCACTGACGTTGTTGTTTGCCGATAATAGCGGTAGTGCCTTATAGTATATAAGTAAAAAAAGCTAGGAACAAAAAACTCAAGCACTACAATGAGACCTACACGATAACAACCTCTCTGAAAACACAGTCACTTTCGCGAATTCCGGTACTAAGGTGATTCACGTAAGTACCCTCATTATCCCAGTATTTATTTATTACTCACGCAATTGTTTTATTTAAATAGGTTGATGTTTGACAACCAGTTGGAATAAAGAACTTCGTCACTTCATTAGCACGTACTCACATTACGTTCCTCGTGAGTCATAAAACGCGCATGGTATCTTAACGTATTTATGCACATATAACCTTCTTATTCTTACAATGTAAATAATAATTTATAAAATATTCAGAACCTGATTTAGGAAACAAAATGAATTCCTTTACTTTTATACACAATACAATAAATTTAATAAATATAATAAATAAAACTTGGATATCCAATAAATTACAGGTTTGTTACGGTACAATTCGCATAACACGTATCGCCTTACACTTAAAAATTTTAAAGGTGGAGTTTTTTGAAATTACGAAAAGCGCCGATAGGAGCCGAGTGGCTTCAAAAATTTTACGTTACATATAAAATACAAAAAAAAAATAAAGCATAAAAAAAACGATTACAACTATTTTCAAAAAATCAGAGAAACCAATAAAATAGTATTAATCAGCGCTTTGCAGTTACTGTTACTACGATCAATGAAAACAATAATTCCATATTTTAAAAAATTTGATCTCATGTTTTATGACATAATATTTTTTCTTAAACATGTCTCCAAGATCAACAAACAGTGCGGCTTATATTCGGGAGAATACGGTATTTCATTTGTTAAGAACAAATGGGTACTTATAAAACTTTGGGTCAAGTCTGGTAGGTAGGTCTTTCCGGCAATCAATGGTATGTGGTTTTGATTGCGTCCCACTAAATATTATTGAATTTATTTGAAATTACCAATAAAAATTAATCAGCTGATTTCACGTTAAGCGTATTGGCTACCCAAAAAAGTCGTTCCCAGGACGCAACACAAATTGAAGGCAATCATTCTTTTAAACTTTATAATTTTTCCCTAATGTACTCAAACCAAATATGGAACATCAAGAAATCAAAGTCACCTTCAATTTATGTCATAAATGTCAAACCTGAAATTTTTATTATTTTGACAACGATCTTAGGTCATGGATCGAAACGTAAATGAAAATGATTTTAAAAACTATGAGTGGTTTAATTCCCAAAGAAGATTAAGAAAAATGTTAAACAAACCACAACAAACATACAGGGAGTATATACTTTCTTAAATAACCACACCAAACAACCAACAAAATTCGTCAAGACCAACTAGTCGATTTTGAAAATTCGGGAAATTACGTCATTATTCTTCGAAATTGCACAAAAACGTCCGTGCAATGTTAAGAAAATGTCCGTGCGATGTGAGAAAACGTTCACAGAACTTAAAAAAACGTTCGTAAAACGTAAAAATATCTGTACAACATCTTTCTTTCAAAGTTTCGTAAAATAATTTTAAAAGATAAAAATTTGTAATATTTAGAAACTTATGGAGGGACGATAAAAAGGCTTTGCGGGGCCGCATGCGGCCCGCGGGCCGTAATTTGCCCATCTTACATGTGATTTTCCAATGCTCCACCCAAAGGTACTACATAGGTCAGGAAGCGAGTTTCTTTTTCCTGGAAATTTTGGAATTTTGCCGAACTCTTGCTGTTCCAAGCAAGGTAGGGATCTTTAACATGCGTAACAACACTCACCCACGGACCTCCATTTTTCCTCTCATCCGAACGAGGGTGTACTTTTGTGGACAATGCTCGCCTAACATTTTTCAAGCGGACCGTGTCGGGATTCGAATTTGGGGCCTTGGGCGTAGTAGTCACACACACACCAACTACGCCACGGAGCCGCCTCGTAGTTTGCCCACCACTACCCTAAAACCCTCCGAAGTGTGGGCAGAGAACAAGACTTGGCCTGTTTTAGTCCATTTCCGTGTAGATCATTGATGTTTGTGCTATTTTGCAAATTCAAAGGCTTTGAGCTTGTAACAATTGTTTTCCATGCGTGAAGTACTTTTACACAGTTTTTACAATCTCATTCGTAATTCTTAGGTCTTCAGTCCTGGAACTGATTAGACGCGTATCTCCATTGTTTTCTATTCTAAGCCCTACACATTTCGCTGAAATTCACACAGTGTGCATCTTTCACTATCTGCGTGCAGTAGTCTGATCTAGGTCTAGCTCTACCTCTCCTTTTTCCTATCTCTCATTCATTATTAATAAAAAAATAATGCTCATTTTGCATACACTTTATAAAGCTTTTGTTTTAATAAATCAATACAGTATTTTACCTTGAATAAATTTCTTTACAAAACAAAAATTAAAACTTCTGATCAAGTACCCGTAAACATAAAGAAATCGTTCACTATTTTATGCATGAAGATATAAATAATGTAGTTTGTTCACCTTGTACAGTTCATCAATCATCTCCATAATAGAAGAGGTTTTATTGGAATTTATTACCAAATCACACAATATTGCGACTGGGGTTTGTGAACTCAATGCGCTGTCCGCATGACGCGACCCTGATATAAAATTGTACATCACAATAATAATTATTGTTAATGATTTTCCAGTAGCGATAACAATAACGCTTTGTACATTCTCAGAATGAAGTCGGATCGTTTAACGCAGTAATTGTATTTTATTTTAATAATACAAAAGTGCACTTTAATGCATTGCAGGTGTTGAAATTGCACCAAAAAGCTCAAATGACTCATTCTCGTCACAGCTAATTAAATATGTAGAGAGATTCTACAAAACCTGCTATAAAAATTTGAAATGAACTTGTTTGTTACTGATGCAGTGAGATATGCGGGCTTTTGAAGTAGTATTTGATGTCGTATTTAATTGTCTACTGTTTTTTAAACGCCGCTTGTGACTAGGATACAGAAAAATGTAATCCAGAATGCAAGTAAAGTTTCCAATATGTAGTATAAAATGTTAAACAACTTGGCGTGTTTTGATATGAAAGCGTCCGTATTTAACTGCATAGAAGAAAAAATACAATTAAATGCTACTTCTTCGGCTATTTTACGTACGTGCTCTCAATTATACTGCATGTACTGCATCCACCGCTGCCGTACTAATTAATTCAATTGAATTCTGGTCCTCTTTAAACAGACAACCACTCTCGCCATCTAAAGCAAAAATGCTCCTGCTCAAAGGCTACCTCAGCCCAAACCGAGACCGTAAGATTCACATCCTTAACACACCAATTTCCCTCTCAACAACAGCTCCCTACCTTGGAGTCCACATTGACATACGCCTAAAAATGAACTCCCATCTTTCCAAACTTCGAACCAAAACACAAATCATACTCCATAACCTACTCCACAGACTCCCAAAGTCCGCCCACCTCACCAATCCAACACGAAAACTAATCATTAACCACATTATAATCCCGATCATCAGATACGCAATAGATTCTTTACTCCTCCCTCCTCCAGACGTACTCTCAACACGATCATAAGACCTTTCCTACTCTACACCTCAAGAGCGTACACAACCACCTCCACAGCGTCCTGGTATACCCTGCCAAATCCCTCCGATCGAAATCCAACTAAACTCCTCACTCCAAATCCGAAACCTCAGACATAACCTACCAATCATCCTACACGATAGAACACTTCACTATGACGAATACCGTACTGTCTCTAAAACTGACCAAAATTCCGAATACATAACTCCCTACTCCATTCCTGGCAAGATCTTTGGTCCCACTCCACCACCGGCAGATATACAATTGATATTTTCCCTAATATCACAAACATCCCTCCACATATTCCTTTCTCTAATCCCCCTACAATGCAATTTCTGTCCGGCCATGGTAACAATCAATTCCTTTAACTCACTATCCCTGCAACAATCAATCTCTATAAACCCCACAACACCCGATATTCTCTTGCCGCCTAACCTCTCTACAACATATCAACTTCAAGCAATCTACAAACTTTGACCCGTTGTCCCCACTTCTTAACATAAACTTCCTAGTCACTAACTACCCTCAAGAACTCAACCATTTCCTAAATGAAATCCTTTCAACCAAACAGACCACCCACAACCAGCGGCACTAACACACTTAATATACACTCATGCAATTCACTACCACATCACACTTACACTCGCACTATGCACACAATCAGCACCATTCCACGTGCACAGTCGACTACTAAGGTAGGGGCACAAATCCCCTTCACCAAAACTTCCAGAACCCCAGTTGTCTTTGAATTATTTATTCTAAGTTCTTAAATAGATGTAAAAACTTATAATGTACGGCTAGTATGGGCTCTGGCCTAGGTATAGTCCACAACAATAAATTAATTTATCTATCTACCTATCTATGTTATACACAGCATTCAAAAACAAGCCGGCTCTCTTGTAATCCAATTCCATTGCTACGTTCAATTTTCGTACTACTAAATTTTCCTGCAGAATTGTAAATAAGTGGTTCAATGACTATTTTTGGTTATTTTAAATTCGTAATACTTTTAAACTAGGCAACGCACTCTATCCCGTGTTCTTTCGCCATTTGAGGTCTGACAAACCACATTTGGTTGCTCATTGACAATACAAGTCATCTATCGAACACCTGCTTTGTTTTCAAGTTTTAAAGAAGGCTGTCATCCTAAACTAAAAAAGGGTAATTATTGGCATTGTTTCACTTTCATTTATGTTTTAGAAATGAATACGCGATTGTTTTATAGTAACATTTTCTGAAAAATTTAAAAAGCAAGTTACAAAATTTTTAAATAATTTTTCCTGGTACAACTATAGTATATATGCATGGTGGTGAAAACTCTCTTGCATATTCTGTTGTAGCTCTTTTATCCTAGGATCTAATTCTATCCTACGACTACGTTTTGGTTGTATGTACTACTACATACGAATCCAAAATTTGGCAGAGAAATAAAATGCTTCAATTCTATAGATCTATTGAATTTGGATGAATGGCCTGTGCCACACACACTTAGGCCACAAGCTGGGCCCGTTGTGCTATCGTCTTTACACTAGCCTGATTTTTCCTCGCTGAGAACCGACTTTGCAAGTAAACTTGAGGAGGTCGAATCAGGATGTGCTTCTAATTCGGGCTGTGTCGTGCCAGAAGTCTCCTTGCTTGGAACCTCGAAGTCTCGTGAGTGCGGGACAGAAACACAAAATGTGTGCCGCTGTCTCGTCATCTTGTCGAGACACCCACGGAAGGTAGTCACCAGACAGACCGATCCTGTGTAGGTGTTTCTTAAAATGAGCTTGCCCAGTCAGGATTCCCACGAGTAACAGTAGTTTCTGTCTCGGCAGATTAATGCAATATTTTCCGTTTCTGGTCGCAAGGGACGTGATACATATTTGCCTATCGGCAACTTGTCAAGCTAGCCCACCCTCCGTATGACCGCGGAGTGTTGCCAATTTGAGCTTGGAAACCATTACAGAAGGCGATATGGGAACCGACAGCTCAAGGCCGATAAGGCCTTGCTTCGTCGGATCGTCCGCCTGCTCGTTACCATACGCTCCCGAGTGTCGTTTGATCCAGACCAGCTCGAGGAAATTATTACAAGAAGCAGCGCGTACGTGTGGTGGCACTGTAGAGGAGATTCTGCTGGTTTAGGGCCATTAGGGCTGAGTTTCTGTCGCATGAAACGCGTATTGTTCTATTTTGGATTCCACGTTCCAAAATGACAGATGCACCGTGCATGATGGCAACTACCTCTGCTTGAAAGACAGTAGTCACCGAACCCAGCTAACGCTAACATAAAGGCCAAATCATCCGAACAGATGCCTGCCGGTGAACCTTCCTTTGTTTAGGATCCATCCGTGAAGATGGAGATGTCTGTGGGGTACGCGCCCTCAGGGTCTATGAAGACACTGAAGTGCTTCCTAAATATTATTTTTGGTGTGATAGAGTCCACCACCCCATTCAAAAGTGGCATCGTGCACGCCGTCCCTTTAAGGATGCTGTGATGTTTACCTCCGTGCTCTTTATCGATTCACAACCCTTTGACTCGCAGCCTTATTGCCATCTCCTCCAAATGAAGATCAAGCGGAGTCTGGCCGAGAATGGCTTTAAAAACTGCAGTAGGTGTGGATCTCATCGCGTCCGTGATACTTAAACAGGCTAATTTTTGAATATGTATGAGTTCCTTTGCTGCGTGTGCCAGTCTGGTCCTAGAGCACCAGACTACAGCGTCATAGCAAAGCAATGGTCTAACTATCGTGGAGAACATCCACAGAATAGCCTTTGAGAAAATATCCCAAAGATTACTTATGGCTCGTCTGCACTGCCAAAAGACCATGCTGGCTTTTGTAATTTTGGTTTGGACGTGTTTTGCCCAATTTAGCTTTATGTCAAGTACGATATCCAGATACTTGACGTCATTCGAAAGGGACAAAGGGATTTGAAGAAGTAGTGGCAATCTCGTTAACATTAACTTCCTTTTGTTGGTGAACAGCATCAGGGAGTTTTAGACGCACCATCGGTCTGTTAGCTTAAGAGCTGTGTGCACCAAGTTGCACAACACGTTCGAATTTGCCAACTGCCACTATATCTATATCACCCGCATATCCAATAGTGTAAAAGCCCGTCTCGTTAAGACGTCGGCTGTCCATTACCAAATTCTAAAGTAGAGATGTCAACACGCCGCCACACTGACATGTACCCTACGGATCGCAGAATCTGAAGGATTAGTTGCCAAAAAATGTTCTCAGCCCCGCGTTCCCGCAGAGCTGTGTCGATGCTTGCGAACTCATTTCACTGAACGCACCCTCGATATTGACAAAAACATCTAAGGCTGACATCTTGTTGCCGAAGGATTTTTCAATCCGACCTACAACTGCATGAAGAGCAGATTCCGTAGGTATCCCTGGTATGTAACATGGTGATTTGGATGGCGAGGAAAACACCTTATTATTCCCTTTCTCATATAAATGCAGCACAATTTTTCCACTAACTTCAACAAAAAAGAAGTTAGACTGATTGTACGATATGATTTCGCCTGCGAAGTCATTCCGACCAGGTTTGGAGATAAAGACCACCCTGATATCTTTACAGCCGCTGGGGGCTGTATTTAAAGGCAATACAGCCGCTAAATTGTACCACTAGGAATGGAAGCAACTGCTCCAGGCTCCACTGTAGTAAAGCAGAAAAGATGCCGTCCAGACGAGGGGACTTAAACGATTGGAGAGTTGAAATGGCCCCCTTTTTGTTTTCTTCTTGCCTACCACCCAGTCCGAAACCACCCAGGCTGCCTGACATGTGGCTGACATAGGTAGGTCCGCTGTGGTGCGGGGGACAAGAGGTACACTCCCAGGGAAATGTGTTTCTACAAGTAGTTCTGCAGTTTCCTTCCCCCTATTCCTGTACCTGCCGTCAGGGCGTTTCAGACAGCATGGTAGGTGGCGAAGATCTTTGGACAGAATTCTGCTGATTTGAGAAGTTTCCGTGGCAGACTCTACTGAATTACAGAAGGTCTTCCAAAAGTCTCTCTGTTGTTTTCTAATTTCAGTTCTGTGTTGTCTCAGGCGGCTTTTGTAAGCCCCGCAGTCAACTATACTCCTTGTGTTTTTTGCCTTCTTGAACAACTTGCCAGCAGTCTTCTTCGGCCTTTGAAGCTCATCACACTACCATGGGGTGGGAGATCGAGTAGAGGCAGTCCATACCGGGCATGCTTGCTCAAAAGATTCTGTAATAGAGTGCAGAAAATCAGAATTTCTTTGCGGACGTGGGGTTAGTAACGCCTTGATGAGTCAAAAGCCGATCAGCAAGTCGGTCCACAAACACCGACTTGTTGGCGATTTTTAGATTCCTGTATATTTTACAGACAATTTCCGCTGCCTTTATTTAGAAGTTCAGCTATCTTTGATAAGACAGGGTCGCCTTCGGCGACACCTGCCATTTTGAGATATGTTTAGATATTCCCGCCGAAACAAGCGTGATGTCGATTACTGTCTGGCAGTGAGATGTCACAAATGTGGGTTCTGTGCCCCAGTTTAAAATCTCTGAGTTTTTACTCAGAATATATTCTATTAACAACCTTCCACGAGGGTTAGTGTCAGAACTATCCCATACCGTGAGGTTGTACTTTAGAGTCGCATACTATAATGATGTGCTTTCTCTGACTTTTCACAATGGTTGATAACTGCCATCAACTCCAAAGGAAGGGGATCTGACTCAATCGGAAAGAATGCGACACCAAAATGATCTCAGTAATTACACATATCTTGTAACTAATCTGAACGGCCGTAACATCACGGCCACTCAGTTGTGACAAGGATAGAGTGTTTATGTGCCTGGGGATGTAGATACATGCCCTAGGGTAAGATTGATTTTTTGTAGCAAAGATAGATCCATTGAAACTTCACAGTCCAGAAACCTCAGTGTGAGCCATCCAGGATACCTGAATGAGGGCAATACCCGTGTCTGCTTAGAGTGCTAGCAGCCGCCCGGCAGTATAGCAGGCTTGCCTGTAAAATGTTAAGTCTTCCCATTGTTCTTCGAAAGTTTGCATTTTAAACGCCACTGGTTGGGCTGCACAGTGACGCCTTGCTGCACTTCTCTGCCAGCCACACCACTAGAAGGAGGTCGGAGTCTGTGGTTTCCCTTGCAATAGCTGTTGTTGCCGATGGTTGAGCTGTCTCAGCCTCTAGAGGATGCAACGGGATGAAATGCGGCCGCAGCTGTACCGGAGGTTTAAGATGCTGTTGCTGCAGTTTGGTAGTAGGGTAGACTTCCCTAGCAACAGGTCATGCTTTGTGAATTTTGATATTTAGAAGAGAAAGCTTGTAATACAGCTGTCCTTCCTTGCTTTCTATGATCTACTTAGCGCCCCCCCCCCAATGTGGTAGACTACCAGCCTCCCTTGAGGTTGGTTCCTAGTGGCGGTGTAGATTTTTCAACGTTTTGCTTATCTTTCTTCACAGCTCTGCTATTGACCCGTATACACTGGTGTTTTTGGAAATACTTATTTCTGTCGTCTAAAGACGTGAGGTAGTCCCAGAGTAAATTATGTACGCAGCCTACGGTGTCACATTTTCCAGTCGTATAGTAGAATATTGTCTAATATATAAAACCCCCTATCAGTTTCTAAGTTTTGGTAAAAATCTAAGTAATTGGTGTTGGAAATTCTAGCTGTTGGCCTGTTCAATTTTTGAAGACAACGCGATGGGCCTAAAAAACAATCGTCATGTTTGCTTCTGCTCCAGATATTAAACACTACCCTTTATCTTTAAAAAAACAATAATCTTTTATTACCGCACCCGAACTCTTAACTTAATTAACTATTAAACTTTAATCGTTTAATTTTGGTCTAGAAGTTATAAAAACATTATCACTTACGGTTTAAAACTGTCTGCAGCGGAACCAACTTCTGAGGGTCTTGGTGCTTTTGTTTTCAGCAGATTAAATGACGTTATTGTTTGCCGATGATAGCGGTAGTGCCTTATAGTAAATAAGTAAGAAAAGTTAGGAATAAGAAACTCAAGCATTACATCGAAATATATACGATAACAACCTCCCCGAAAACACATTCGCGAAGTCCGGTACTAAAGTGATTCGCGCAAGTACCCCTATTATCTCAGCACTTATTTGTCCCTCACAGGATTGCCTTATTTAAATCGGTTGATGTTGGACAATCAGTTGGATTATAGAACTTCGTCACTCTATTAGCACGTATTCATATTACATTCCTCGAGAGTCATAAAACTCCGAGGGTATCTTAACATATTTATGCATTTTAAAACCAACTTATTCTCACAATGTAAATAATAATAATTTATAAAATATTCTGATCTTGATTTAGGAAACAAAATGAATTCCTTTACTTTTATACACAATACAATAGATTTAATAAATATAAGAAATAAAACTTGGATATTCAATAAATTACAGGTTTGTTACTGGACAATTCGCATAACACGTAACGCCTTACACTTAAAAATTTTAGCGGTGGAATTTTTTGAAATTACGAAAAGCGCCGATAGGAGTCGGGTGGCTTCAACAGCACCTTAGATGCTGCTGCAGCTCGGATTTTCAGAAAATGTAACGTAAAAAGATTCAGAAACAAACTAAGTAGAAAGCAACCGTTTGATCTTTTGTTGCAAATTACAGCAGTTAATGACTTTTAATAGCAATAATATTATTTTGTAAATTCTATAAACGGGATCGAGCCATTCATCTTATCTATTTTACTAAATACAGCTGTACTTTAACGAATAGCAGACTGGTGTTGTAGCTGCGTCAAGAAGTCTGTGATTCATCCTCGACACATCTAACTTAATATGTATCGCGGATCGCAAAAAACTACTATAAAAATTTCATTACCATTTGTTTGGTAAGTTATACTATTTTACGGACGTTTTTTGTTCAATTGGCCCAATAATGGATGATAGTTTAGTGAATCTTAAACAGCGTTTTTGACTAATGAATTAAAACATCGGAATTTACAAATATAAATAGATTATTTAAACATGAGCATAAATTATTGAAACCTATAAACATCGTCTTTCAGTGAAGTTGACAACTTTATTACTTGTTTTACTGTTTAGCTGCATAAAAGGGTAATAAAATTAAATCTTGATTTGTTAGGGTATTATTTCAGTCTGCAGAGTTGATTGGACTACATAATATTTAGTAGGTATATTTAAAACTAGTTACTGATTTTACTGAGAAAGTCGTAGGTGACGTTTGGCATTTATAGAACCGACAAAGAGACGAATATGGCTTTATTTTCTCAGACTGATGTCATTTAATTGCTTATAATATTGCGTGGTTCCAGTCCCAAAGAATATTCTGCTTGTCGTAATAGTCGACTAACCGGGGTTGCTGTTCTTTGCGCATCCCAAATAACCAAGAAAAATCTTTTTCCTCTTTTTGGTAGACGACAAGGAACAACCACAACCGATTTATTTTCCTAAAAAGAATAATATTAAAGAGAAAAACAAATAAAAACAATAAAAGCGATTTGCAATATACGAGGTTTATGAACAAAGTAATGAGACTGACAACACTGCGAGCGATCTGGCAACGCTGTCTTGTTCTACCTATCTAGACCTGTGCGTTCATTCTTTCCAGATGCTCTCCGAGTTTTAGCTCCGTACAGGCAGCATGTAATTTTTGAGAGGGCTATTAGTGCAGTTGTGTTACGAAAATGAAACAGCGTAATTTAGAGCAACATTATGCCATCAAGTTTTGTGTTAAACTTAGGGAATCAGCGAGTGTGACATACAAATAGTTAAAACAGGCGGGGAATATTCCTTATCAAGAGCACAAGTTTTTCGTTGAGACAAATCATTCTAGAAGGCCTAGAACACGCCGAAGATGAACTTCGCATAGGGAATCCTTCAACGTCAAAAACAAACGGAAACGTCTGACGCGTATGTGCTGTTGTGAAATCGTGCCGACGTTTAACAATAAGGATGATGGGTGGATCTGTAACACTTAAACACCTTCACTTTACATCAAATGTTGATCGAAGATTTGCAAATGCGAAAGTTTTGTGCCAAAATGGTACTAAAAGACCTCACAACTGTGAAGAAGAGCAATCGAAAAAAGAGTGCGTTCAGTTGTGCGATCATAAGTAACGAATCCTAGATTTTTGAGTTTGATCCTGAGACAAAGCGGCAAGTACGGAGTGGCACACTGAGACATTTCCACAACCGAAAAAAAGCTCAAATTAGCAAATCATAAATCAAAACAATGCTGGTTTGCTTTTTTGACAATAGGGGTATTGTGCATATAAAATTTGTTTCTCTAGGACAAACTGTCAACCACGTGTTTTACAAAGATGTTCTTGAATGGTCAGAAATAGGGTGAATCGAGTGAGACGGAACATAGCAAACAAATGGATGCTGCATCATGATAACACCCCATGTCACACGGCCACTTCTATCACGGAATTCTTGACTTAAGAACGCATTAATATTGTTCCACAGCCCCCTATTCACCTGATCTGGGTCCTTGGAACAGAAGAGGAAGGCTATGTTAACTCCTGTCGATATAGTAAAAACATCTATTTTGGGAGAACCGGTGGCGACGGGAGACTCATAATTCAGAACTATGTTTTTTAAACTTAGAACAGCTCAGAACAAAAAGTTAGCCATTGGAACAGCAGAAGAAGGCTATGTTTACCCTTGTCGATATAGTAAATACTTTTATTTTTGGGAGAACCGCTGGTGATAGGAAATTCATACTGCAGAACTATGTTTTCTAGGCTTAGAACAGCTCAGAACAAAAAGTTAGCCATTGGAACAAAAGAGAAAAACTATATTTACTCGGTCGATACAGTTAAACATCGATTTTTGGAAGAACCGCTGGTGATTGGAGATTCATACCGCAGAACTATGTTTTCTAGGCTTAGAGCAACTCAGAACAAAAAGTTAGCGATTTGAACAAAAGAGGAAGGCTATGTTTACTTTTGTCGATATAGTAAAAACATCGATTTTTGGGAGAACCGCTGGTGATAGGAGATTCATACTGCAGAACTATGATTTCTAGGCTTAGAACGGCTCAGGTCAATAAGTTATTCATTGGAGCAAGAACTAAAAGGTATGTTTACTCTTGGTCCGGCAGTCTTGTTTGTCCAAAAATGTTTTTGTCGTTTTTTTGAAAAATGGTTTACATACGGAATTGTCCTTTTGGAACAATGTTTGGAACAACTAGGACAATCTTAATCGACGGCCAAAATTTTGATTTTTGAAAAATGGGGTGCCAGCTGCAGAATTTTATTTGCTGTTTTTTTAAAGAATCGTTTAAATACGGAATTGACCTTTTGAAACAATGTTTAGAACAACTAAGACAATCATAATCGAGGACCAAAATTTCGATTTTTGAAAAATGGGGTGCCAGCAAAAACGTGTTTTTGCCGTTTCTTTGAAGAATCGTTTAGATACGGCATTGTCCTTTTGGAACAATGTTTGGAACAACTAGAACAATCTTAATCTAGAACCAAAATTTTGATTTTTGAAAAATGGGGAGCCAGCAAAAATGGTTTTTTGCCGTTTTTTTGAAGAATTGTTTAGATACAAAATTGTCCCTTTAGAACAATGTTTGGAATAGCTAGGACAATCTTAATCGAGGGCCAAAATTTTGATTTTTGGAAAATGGGGTGCAAGCAGAAAAATGTTTTTGCTGTTTTTTTGAAGAATCGTTTAGATACGGAATTGTCCTTTTGGAACAATGTTTGGAACATTATAATGTGAATAAGGAAGGGCTACTATTCTTGCGGCCACGTCCCCAATGCTCCACCCAAAGGCACTACATTGGGTTTAAACGCGAAAATATAAACGTGTTTCAAATTAAATCTAACTTCAAAATTAATCCATCCTAAATAAAAATCTAACAACCTGAAACAAAAACTAAAATAGGTTTTGAAAAAAGGTATCTCTAGCGTTGAATTTGGAATGTGTCCGATCAACAAGACACGCGCGAAAGTAAAGGAGGAGGGATTCGTACTACCGGATAGCGGTCGCCAGCTCTGGTTACCGGTGCGACCTGAAGGGTCGACTGAAAACTATTCAAAGCTAGCTAGCTAATTCAAAATGGATTCAAATTTCTAAGCATTCTCCAAATATTTTAATAGTGACTCTAGTTATTTCGCCTACTCTATATATTTATAAATCCCTGGTCTAAGTAATTTAGCCTAAATCTGTCCCTAGCTTTCCCTATCATGCCCTAACTGATTTATATTATAATTACAATCTTCTCTATTACATTCTTCCTTCCTATAAAAATGCTGCCACCAAAAATGGCGGCAGAACGTCAGAAAAAAACAATTCAAGCCCCAAAATAATATAATACATGCAAATAAATATAAAATATAAATATAAATATAAATAAATATAATATATATATATATATATATATATATATTATTGTGTATGGAGATATCAAAAAAATTATACAATTCAGAATATGAGTTAAAGAATTAATAGTTGTACACCTAAATGTGGTGTCGGCCTTTTAAATGTTTAAAAACGGCGACAAATCTTTCCTGATAGTACTGCAACCTGACGTGCTTGCATATATTTAAGCACGCTGAAAAATACTATGCTAACTTTTGTAATTTTGTACGATTTAATAATGGAAAAATTTTGTTTTATTTATGCCACGGCTTTTAAGACTCGTTCAGGGATAATAGAATCTAGCAATTTTACTCTGTAAGAAAACTTGGGTTCTTTGTCCTCTTACAGGTATATTTAACACATACGCATAAAGTGTCGTCTAGTTAAAACCACTTAACCTCTCTTAGTACTTGTATCTCGTGGTTATATTCAAAGATTGATAAATAGACTCAGCAATGTATAATTTAGGTAAGCGTTTGAGATTCAAATTACTAACAAATAACTTTAAATGATGTATATATAAGGATAACTTCAAATACCTGCAACTCCTCTGAATGTGCCTGGGTTGTACATGGACCTTGATACCGGATACAACAAAATTGTCTAGCGACTGCTTGCAGTTAATACCTGTTGAAAGTACGTTTTAGTTTTATGTTCTAATAAAACTCACTTTTGTTTTTAGGTTCTACAAATAATAAAATACTAATTCATCAACTGTATACTTAGATAAGGCTCTATTAATAGGAACTCTTTCAACTTCACCACATAAAATGGACCGTAATCCTATACGACTGGAAACCCGCTGCAAAATATCTAAATCTCACTGGTGCTACTCTTCACCAACACTAGAGCTGACCCGTTGTTCGCTTTACTTGGAATTACTCCGCTGTAACTTGCTTGGTTGTATAAGCCTTATTAATTATTTCCTGATACACTTTTTCTTCATAAACATGAAACTCTGTGGAGTATTACTTCTGTTACCCACTCAAATGAAATGCATAAATTTCAAACACATATATTAATATTCTAAATTCAATTACAAGTTCTCAAAGCCAAAAACATCCATATAGTATACAATTTCAAAATCAACTAACTTATTATAAACACTTATCACCTAGGAAATAGTCTCTAAAAAATTTACATCTTGCCTACTATCTATAATAATTTAAAAGGTACATTCATTGCTTCAGCATTATCTGTACTTAATTACTATTTTGGAACAGATACTGGTATCATTTGTTTAACTTGTCATTGGTTGACATTCCATAAATTTTTATCACTATATGACAATTAAAAATGCTAAACTACTTTTATTTACAGGTACATAAATTAATTAATGGAATAGAGTATCCTTGAACAATTACAAACAACCTTTTTATCAACAAAACCTATACACATTCAGTTGGAATTACATTATATACACGTTGTATTGAAGAAGAGTAAAAAAATGCTTTTTTCAAACCTCAAACGCTGCATCACTAGTACACAACATTTTATCTGCGTTTAACAAGTAATTATTTATCAATCTTTATTTGATCGTAGTGTTTTAAATCGAGAATACCTTGATAGGAATGGTAAATTAATGTGTTTACCCTCAGTACTAACAACTATCTTCTTATTGCACCATTTTATAATTTCAAACAACATAATATATATATATATATATATATATATATATATATATATATTGTTGTGATACGGTAGCAATAACCCAGTGCGCCCTTTTTGTAAATTAAAAAAGGTTAATATTTTTATTCTGTCAATTTTTGAATTTTAATATATAATTTTACTTACCTCAGCTAGGTCAGTTTTTTAATTACACATGGAGCTTGCGACAATACGACAAACAAAGATTTTAAATTTACCTTCTACCTCTACTTCCTGTTTCTTTAAACCAAAACGCCATTAAGCACAAATTATTATTATATTCTCAAAAAGATTTACAATGTATGAAAAGTTTAAGAATTTCCTAAATACAACTTTCTTTTAATAATTGAATTAAAATTAATAATTAACATTCCCACAATTAATCAAAAAGTCAGCAAAAATCACCTTTATTATTATTATCTGAAGTCCCATGAACGGTCATTCCACTTCTTTAAAAACTTTCGTAATTTATATCGTGTATTCAAAAAACGATCTTTGTTAACCCTCACATAAAGTGTTCATAAAAGCAATTTTTAAATTATTCAAATTATAAATATTCAACCAAATATTAATTTTTAAATTATTTAAATTAGTAATATACAAGACATATTCACAAATAAAATAATAAAACATTCAGATTGACTAACCTGTTGTTTCAACTGCTCCCGTATTCAGCTTAGTGATTTAATAGTCCCAACGTTGAATCCAGATCTGCATTTTTCTTAGCATCTCTTTGTTAAACTTTCCAGTAATTAATGATTGAATTAAATGCTTGTTGCATTTCCTCATTGGATCCAGTAATTTTTCAGAGTCCTTTTTATTAATGTTAATATTAGAATTTAATTTAAACAACTTTTAGTTACTTACGTCTTGAAAGGGTTAAAACGACAAACCACTTTTAATTTATCACAATTATCATTGTATCATTTATTACTTCACAATCAATCACTTCACTTAAATATTTTCTTTTTAGCGATGTAGACTAAGCTTTAATTCATGTTAAACTCATTTGTATACAAATCCAGTCGTATTTAAATAAATCGCCTATCTATTAACTAGCCTAGAGATCGCTATTATACGTGATCTTTACATACCAGGTTTTTGGGTATTCCTATCGTGTTTTGTTGTTTATTAAAACCGACGCGTGGGTTTCGGCACGTAGCATTTCGAGTTAATAACATTCATTCTCTTATATTTTCATATTTCTAGATAACGTAGACCATTGTTTGTCCAAATAAATCTACTCAACTTTGATTTATCGTCATGCCGTGTTTGTTTCCATTATATCAGGTGCTGATTTTCGCTTGACGTCACGTAGACTTAATATAATTTATGTATTAAATTATATGCGTTTGCTACCTTACGCATTTTTAAACCTGCTTGTTTTAATTGGGATTCTTAGCGTAATAATGATGCGTTATTCATGCGTATCGCGTTTCAGCTTGCGTTTATGTTGTTTTACGACTTGCAAATTTGTTTATTCAAATAAATCTTCTAAAATATTTTTGATTATCTAAATTCATTATGATTATGGTTTATATACAGAGCGTTGTCATTTACTTTTCGGCCTAATCATCATATTTCTTGTTTTCTTCAGAAAACTGTCTCGTTTTCTGAGCCCTCATATAGTTTATGTGAAGTGCGCTATACTATTGGACCTTATCAACACAGCTATGTGAAATGTGAAGTGCGATAGACTATTGGACCTTTTAACACAGCAATATATATATATATATATATATATATATATATATATATTTATTTATATTGATGCGAAAGTGTAAAAGCCTACATAAACAAAATTTAATTATCAGACAAAAAGTGCGCGATGTGCTATACTTTTAAAGAAAGTATAGAATGGTGCTTTGCAGCGGTCCTAGCAGTAAAAAAGGAGAATGACTTTTTCAAGCAACTACAAGAATAGCAGTAGCGCAGAAAAGGGGTATGCATGTATTATACAGCGCACTGTTAGTTTCCGGTTAGCTCGCATGTGTAATTGATCACGACTTATAGATCCCTCGCAGGTTTAAAAATTCCGAGACCATTGTCGTTTGAAAATTTTTTTTTAAATTATCAGAACGGGAGCGGATCGAAGTATAAGTTAGATGGATGATTGTCCGAGTTTTTCTACCTTTTACGAGGGAATCGGAAGTTAACAGACATCGAGCATCTAATTCTCTATTTGGGCGATATCGAGTACTTATCGGTTCTAGAAATAATTACGTGCTACCGAGCGCTATGCGGAAGATTTGGTTCTAGGAAATAAGTAACCTACGAAAGTACGGAATACTTGGGATTAATGCTAATTGGTTTAGTTCCTTGTTGAATCCTTAATGTCCTACGGCTGTCTTCGGCAATCTTCGGTTTACATTCAATAGGGAGCATAAAGCAGCTACGCAGGAGTAAACTTTTAGTTTATAAGTTAGTTCGCTTACAAGTTTCACCAAAGTCCTATAGTGCGGATTTTGTTTTGCACTAAAATGGTACCTTCAAACGTTTTTAAATGCGAGCCCTGTCACGTTTACTTTATCAGGAGGGATGCTCTCAAATGACACCAGAACAAATGTCGTGGTGTAACATCGTCCAGGGTTAGGCTTTTACATCCATCAGCAGCAAATTACTTATACTGTTTGTCTTGCGGTTTCGCTTTTACGAGAATGGACAGCTTACAGCGACACAGGGAAAAACAGCACGGTATGTCATTAAGCCGTAAACGTTCAGCTCCACCAGCTGTTAAAAGGTCTTGTACGAAACAACCACGAATTATGTGTAAAGTATGCGATTTCGAAATGGAAAAGACTACCTATGCCGCACACTTGAAAAGCAACAGACATAAAAATGCATCAGTTACCGCTACTAGCGACGATGGCGTAGAAATGGTTAGCTCCATAGACTTTACTAATCAGACCGCGTTATATACGGTTTGAAATAATTAACCGTTAATTGATCTGTATTACAAAATAGAGTTTGCATTTCCCTAAATACGTAGTCGAGGACGTACTAGAAAGTACATTGTGTTATTAATAATCTACAAGCAATTATACGTGAATTTTCTAATGCACGACATTGAAATATATTTCTTGTATTTCTCAAACATATAGTCAATAATATAAATAATAAAGAGAAAGGTCTATACTACTTTCACGTGTACTTCACATAATCGTAAAGCAATTAGTTTTGGAAGCGAAATGTATTTTCCAAAGTACATATTTAGCATTGAGCATATAATTATTTGTGACGTACTTAGTAATTAGGAAAATGTTAACCGGAAATTGATAACTGTTTAAAATTTTAAAAAAGCCGCGGTTTTGAATATTCTAAAAACCGTACATTATTGTTTGAAAATGGTTTTAAATATTAAACACTTTATTACAATTTACTTGGTGATAGTTCTTACCATTTAGAAGTCGATAAAACAGTTTATGAAGTCGGTAATACAGTGTAAGAGTTCATAAATACATCGCGCAAGCGCAATGAATACAAAAGCAATGCAACGCCCCTGGCGGCCGAAAGCGCGAACCTTATTACAGATTCCGCGTTGCCAACTACAATGACGTCACCCTTGCACAAAATTATATTGCGCCATAATCGGAAATATAAAAATTTAAACAAAAGTTCATATCAGTAAACAAATTAAACACGGTATTACTTACCCCGGAAATCCAAACGTTCTGCGGGGTTGAACCAAAGTTGGCCTCTATCAAGGTTCCTCAGGGCTCCATCCCGGAGTAATTACAGATGGTGACTCGTCATCTCGGGTCGTGCAGTCCGATACGCCTCGTTGGCTTCAAATTTATTACCTATGCAGGGATCGGGCAGGAATACTAGGTAAAGGTAGATAAACAAAAGATAATCAAGCAAAGGAATCTACATAGGTAAAGCTAACGATACGTTACCAAAAAAACGACCACTTCACTCGAAGATCAAAGGCAAAAAGCCCCGTTTTAAGAGCGTCACGAAAACTTGTCCCCACTCTTTTGTCTTTTACACATCCGCCGAAGTTATTCGTCCAACCCTCTAGAGTCGCACGATCTGCGCAAATGCACTATGACGTAACGGAAGTACACGCCTAGTCTATTAAAATTCCACGCGCCGCGTCTTTTGAAATTATGGCGCGAAACTTCCGTACATCAAAACTAACCTAAATACAATGTTTAAGTGCCAACGGAATTGGCACGTAACAACTTATGGCTTATAAAGAACTCATTTCTAAAATTCCCGCGGTTTTAGATTTCTCGGGAAATGGTTGTTTAAAGCATGCAAAAATTTTGAGGTTTGGGAGTCTTTAAAGGTGTATAATTTTGCAGGGAGTGACTCTATTGCAAATCTGTTTGCAGATTCGGATGTTGCATAAAATTCTAGACTAATTTGATGTGTCACATGACTAAAAAATTTATAAAGACGATCAGAAATCGCTACCAGCAGAAAATCTTAAAATTGGGGTAGCTCTCTGGGAGATGCAATCTAAGAAATTCCTAGAGATTCGGGTAGCTGAGAAAATTCTAATATTAATTGATACCAAACAAGATAGGTTTATCTCAAAAGATTCAATGGCTAGTCGGAGAAAACTATTTGTTAGGTTTGCTTATAGAGCAAAGAGCAAAATTTAGAGGTTTAGGACTTTAAAGGGGTATAACTTTGCAGGTGGTAGAATGATTTTAAATCTGTTTGCAGATTCGGATTCTGCGTAAAATTCTAGACTAAAAATTTATAAGAACGTGGCAAAAATCGCTACCGGTAAAAATCTTAAAATGAGGGTAGCTCCCTGGGGGATGATGCTATCTGAAAAATTCCTAGAGATTCGGCTAGCCGAGAAAAATCTAGTATTAATTGATACCAAACAAGATAGGTTTATCTCGTGGGTGGAAATGGCTAGTCGAAGAAAACTATTTGGATCAGAATGTTAGCAGTAAAAAAATCTTAAAATTGGGTTAGCACCCGGGGGTGATGCTATCTAAAAAAGCTGAGAAAAATCTAATATTAATTGATACCAAGCAATATAGATTTATCTCGTGGTGGAAATGCGGAGAAGGATTTATCTCGCGGGTGGAAAGAATGAGGGTCTGACATAATCAAAATGGTTGATGTGGGGGTGTCCGAGCAAGGTGGAGAGCAAGGCGAGAGCAAGAAGAGATTCATCTCCCTCATTTCCACTTTATGGGAATTTACATGTAAATTGGTCCAGATGTGTGTGGAAATGAGGGATTCTGGTGGAAATGAGGTGCCAGTATTCCTAATAATGATCTACTATTATCTTAGTTTTTGGGCAAATAGAAAGCAATACATGTTCTACATCTGAAAAATCTATTTATAATTACCCCACCTGATGCTATACATAAAAGTTACAGCGTCCGTTAAGAAAACATTCTAAATTATAATTTGATTACATTCCCTGTGTAGAAATTCAAGCGATATGCCCAAAATGTAAAATAATCTAAAAGCGATGCTTGTGGGGGAGTCACTAATGCGTTTCTAGCGCTCTGCACATTGTTTTATAAATCACATTCCCAGATTTCTGAGAAGTGTAGACGCTTGTTTATAATGTTTAATTAGGAAAATGTTGCTTATTTTTATACTACATGTGTTTCTGTCGGCACATGCATGCGATAAACGCTTAAAACTCCATATGTTGTTACATATTGCTATCTTTTAAAAAGCCCTACAAAGCCTATCAACATAAAAACAATACTACAGACATGAAAAAAGTTCCGACATGTTGTTAAATAAATACACAAACTGCGTGATAATGATAAGAATATAATGTCCCGTCTCTCTTACATAATAAACTGTTCGCGAGGGAGTTAGCTGGTGCGTCATGATAAGATGACCTAGCGCTATCTGTTGTGGTTTTTGGCAGCGATTCACCACATAATTCCAGCCTTCAACAAAACTGGCGTGTCACGTGATGAATTCTTTTCAGGGAATGTGATTGCGTAGATTAGTAAGTATCGAGCGAATTTGCGGTTTTAGTTTTAAACCGATATGTTGCTGTTAAAATGCTAATAATGTCGTCTGATCACCGCCAAAACTGCCGAGATCGCGATAAAACTTGAATTGACTTTTTTAAGAATTATGGTTCAGTCGCGGGCAAATTGTGTTTCTAGGAATAGACAAGGCAATATTTCTGAACGTAAATAATAAACTATGGGTTTGTTAATAGATTTTAATAAATAAACTGCGTGGAAAATAAGCACCCCTCTTCCTGAGAACAAATTAACTTCTAAACCGTAAAGTATTTCAAAAAATCTTTGCAATGCGTGGCTTATCTCTGACGAAGTATATATTCGTTCCAAAATTTGTTTCTTCTAATTACAACTTTTTCCCAGGGTATTACCACTTAAAAATTTTTAAACAGCAAGAGCATGATCATCGCTCATTTTAAAGGGTCTTTGAACCCTTATTTAACTGTGAAAGCTAATTGAAACTACCTGTATCATTTTTATAGTAAATTACATTTATAGTTAATCGGTTGAATCAACAAAGTCATGCGTCATTCACAGAATTAAACGATTAAACATCAAAGTCATGCAGCATTGGCAGAATTATGTTATTCTAAATTAATGATTCCGACAGTGATACATATCGACCTCTAAGTGGTCCATGTCAGCAAAACCAAAATTGGGGGTGCATTAAATGTTTATAGGGATCCAGGAAAATTGATCCCATATAAGAGGGCCGTGACCGAAATTTTAGTTTTCCATAAATGGAATAATTTGCATAACACTGTTGGTACTGCGAGGGTGGTTTGAAAAATTCGCGAAACGAAGGGGAAAATGAAAAAAATTGTTTTTAAAATATAGTTTATTTTTCAACATAATCTCCGTCGAGTAGAATACCTTTCATCCAACGATGTTCCAAACCCATTATGCCATCACGAAAGTGCGATTCTTCAAGGCCTCCAAAATGGTCGTCGACAGCTGCTTTTATTTCTTCGTCCGTGGAAAATCGTTTTCCCCCAAGGAAAACTTTTAGTCGTGGAAATAGGTGGAAGGAGTCAAATCATGCGAATAAGGTGGATGTTGCAACAGATCGTACTTCAGATCATTCAATTTTTGCAATACTACTGCACTTGTGTCTAGATGCTCACTATCCTGATGGAAAATGATCTTCTTCTTACGCAATGCAGGTCTTTTTTCACGAATATTTTTATCCAGTTGGCCTAGAAGTTTAGCGTCATATTCACCGTTTATTGTTTGGCCCTTGGGAAGATAGTCAATTAGTAGGACACCTTTAGCATCCCAAGAAAATGATGCCATAACTTTTCCAGCCGACTTCACGGACATTGCTTTCTTTGGTGGTGGAGGACCCTTATTGTTAACTCCACCACACGCAGAGCACTGAACAGACTGAGAATTTGCAGTTGACTATATCAGAGTACACGTGCTGAAAATAGAACAAACCGAGGAATCTTGAGAAATTCCAACTAAGTTTTTGTGCTACTCAAAAATCGATACTTTCATTGATTCCGCTAAAATTGGAGATTCTTTTACAAAATCTAAAAATCGAAAACGCATTTCATTGGTTAAAGACATCATTAACGTTTTTCAACACAGGAAGAATAGGAACCAGAACTGTATAAATATAATTTCAAATTCTGAAGAAAACATTTGTAGTGCTCACCATAGCCTAGTAATCCTCTCCTCTGCAGTGCCCCCATAGCCTGTAGAACCTTCCAAGCAGCGCTCTCCATAGCCTGCTATAGTTCTAAACGCAACGCTCATCATAGCCTGCACGTTACGCTGTCCACCGCCCTACCGGGGGAGGGGGGGACGTCATAATAATTCATTAGTATAAAATTCAACACAACTACGTATGGGTAGTAAAGCTCGTTCTGCACATCAAGCAGCCCGGAAACAAGCGCAGAACGCCCTTCGACGTGCGATCCGTTCTATACGACCGCATCCGAGGCTTCTGTCGCCACCGCAGTCGCCGAAGGAATTCATTCGATCTACTCCAAACACATCCCGAAAAGTAGATTACTGCAATGTCGACGACTGCATCTGCCAGGTCTACCTCCGGGACAACACCCTGTAGAGTTTGACGAAGCCGTACTCTACTAGGCCTAGGGCACCACATTCACGACGTCTGCCGAAGTGTACCGAAGATCACCGATAACGTCTGGGTTTTCCAAACTTGTAATTAATTGCTATTCACCACCGTTCAAGTTATTATTGGAATTCACGACTCAAGTCCGAAGCCTTCCGAGAAGTTTCGAAGACAACCGAAGACTTCTGAACCCTCTATACTTGTAAATATTGTACATTAGTAGTTTTAATTTCAAATATTTGCTATTTACGTTATTATTGAACTTCATTATTCAATTCCAAAACCTTCCGAGGAGTTCCGAAGACAACCAAAGGCTTCCGAACTCTCCATACTTGTAAATATTGTATAGTAGTGGTTTTTAATTTCAAATCATAACTCTTTGTGATAACTCAAAACGTTCCGAAGACCACCGAAGCCGTTTTCATCATCTTCGAGCTATACAGACATTCATTATATAAGTGTTTGAGTTTATTTTGGTGTTCACAAACAAGCATCAAGCTTCTGAAGAGTTCTGAAGATAACCGAAGACTTGCGAACTACTCCAAGAATTAAAATCAGTCAATTTCACTTTAATTTTATGTATTTTTTTGGAACTTATAATTATTTTGCTTCTGTTATTAAACAATTAATCAAGCCAAACCTACTTGTTTTAAGACGCCTCCCTCTCCAACGATAACACTGTCTCCATTTTTTAGATTGTTGTTTGGTTTCAGGGTATAATAGTCAACCCAAGCTTCATCTGTCGTAAATTGGTTTTATTGGAGTTAAGGCGGTCTAAGCTCTGTTGGCAAATTTTCTTCCTCTGAAGGTTTTGATCAATTGTCAACATGCGCGGAACCCATCTAGCTGAAAGCTTTTTCATACTTATTTCCGCAGTTAAGATATGAAATGCTCTTTCATCTGAGATACTTGCATCCTTTGCAATTTCGGAGACCTTTAATCGACGATCCTGCGCAGCCATATCATTAACTTTTTGGACGATTTTAAGCGCGGTGCAGTTTTTGGTCGTCCGCTGCGCGAATCATCTTCTAGGCTCTCACGACCACGTTTAAATTCCGTCACCCACTTGTGCACAGTTGTAAATGATAGAGCGGAGTCTCCTAATGTATCCTGCATATCTTTATGTATTTCCAACTTTTTTTTTACAAAATATTTGATAACAGCGCGCATTTCAGTTTTATCCATTTTGAAAAACTCACAAAAATAACTATACTTCATATAGCACCAAATTAATACTACTTGACAGAATAATGTCAAACTAAATATCTGCGCACCAGATAGTTGGATCTATCAATTGCATATATTTTATTCGAACTGATGCTGCCATCTGTGCTCCATTTTGCAAACTTTACAATCCACGTTCGTATGTTCTGTGCTTATATAATACTTTCCCATAATATACATGTAAATTACTTATGAAGCTTTTCAAAACTTTATAGCTTCATGTTATAATCAAGGAAACGTTCGAGATCGATTCTCCGTCGACGCACGATGGGAGAATTTAGTATTTTAGGTTGCATTAGGTATCATCAACAGATGTGAGAACTAATAGCCTATAGTCATATAACGATTCCTCAGGGTTAGTTCATAAATTAATTCTAATTTGTTTATTGCTTTAGGTGTTGCTCCACAAATGCCACATGCTTGGTTTGAAGAATCATTTAGAACAGAAAAAGTTTTCCCATCAAGCATTGTCAGTATAGTAAATTTTACTGCAAATAGGTGAAGGGCGTCGCCGTGGATCAATGTAGTAAGCGTAAGACTACGGATCCCAAGGTCCCGGGTTCAAATCCCGACACGGCCGATTGCTTGAAAAATGGCAGGTGAGCATTTTTCACAAAAATTACGCCCTCGTTCGGATGAGAGGTTAAATGGAGGTCCCGTGTGTGAGTGTTGTCACGCACGTTAAAGATCCCTACCTTGCCTGGAACGGCAAGGGTTCGACAAAAATTCTAAATTTCCAGGCAACAAAAAAACTCGCCTCCTGGCCAATGTAGTACCTACAGGTGGAGCATTGGAACTGTAAATTAACTGCAAATAGGTGATTTCTAAGAATAATTGAAGTTGGTGTAAAATTGTTTATTTGATTTTCAACCTCCTTTATTTCATTTGCGACTACATCAGGTGGTCTCCTTTTCGAAACTAATTTTAATTGGTCGACACAAACGAGTAGAAGTTGGGCGCGGGTTCTGCCAACTAGGCGTCGCCGTGGATCAATGTAGTAAGCGTAAGACTACGGATCCCAAGGTCCCGGGTTCAAATCCCGACACGGCCGACTGCTTGAAAAATGGCAGGTGAGCATTTTTCACAAAAATTACGCCCTCGTTCGGATGAGAGGTTAAATGGAGGTCCCGTGTGTGAGCGTTGTCACGCACGTTAAAGATCCCTACCTTGCCTGGCACGACAAGGGTTCGGCAAAATTCTAAATTTCCAGGCAACAAAAAACTCGCCTCCTGGCCAATGTAGTACCTTCTGGTGGAGCATTGGGAATGTAAATGAACGGGTTCTGCCAACTCGATTCTTTTTTTATTATTATCATCATCATAAGGGTTCAGTCCTGGAACTCGTTAGACGCGTACCCTCATTGTTTGCTATTCTGAACTAACCTACATATTTCCCTGAAATTTACACAGTCTGCGTCTATCACTATCTGATCTAGGTCTACATCTACCACTTTTTCCTATCTCTGCTTGTAATATATCCAGTAGTATTTCCCAAAAATGCCTTAGAACGTATTATGCCTTTCAATTTCTCCTATTTATTTTTCACAGATATTTTTAATCTCCTACTATTTCTATAACCTATTTGTTATTAACTTTGTCTGTCTATGCTATCATCCTCATACATCTGAAGCACAACATTCCAAAAAGTTGATACCGTTTTTGTCTGCTTTTCCTACTGCCCGTATTTCGTAGGCATACTGTGTTGTGCTCCACACATATGCTTTCAACAATTTTTTTCTTGTTTCTATGTTTCTTGTCTTTGATCATGGGCGCGGTTCTTTCTTGTTAGATGCAGTTTGGTCCCGACATTTAGTGGTTGTGAGGAGAGAGAGAGAAGCGACCCGTGGCGTAGTTGGTATGCGTGTGACTACTACGTCCAAGGTCCCGGGTTCGAATCCCGACACGGTCCGCTTGAAAAATGTTAGGCGAGCATTATTCACAAAAATACGCCCTCGTTCGGATGAGAGGTAAAATGGAGGTCCCGTGTGTGAGTGTTGTCACGCACGTTAAAGATCCCTACGTAGCTTAGAACAGCAAGGGTTCGGCAAAACTCAAAATTTTTTAAGTAAAAAAACTTGCTTCCTGGTCAATGTAGTACCTTCGGGTGGAGCATTGAAAAATGTGTGTGAGTGTTGTCACGCAAGTTAAAGATCCCTACGTAGCTTGGAACAGCAAGGGTTCGGCAAAACTCAAAATTTTTTAAATAAAAAAACTTGCTTCCTGGTCAATGTAGTACCTTCGGGTGGAGCATTGAAAAATCACATGTAAGGTTGTGACGGGGGTGTAAGCAGCCTGTGGCTTCCAAGTTCCCACAGCACTTGAACATTTGCCGATTTAATATTTTTTCCAATATACTTTTTCGCACATTCAATATTAGTTGCAGATATTTCACATCACAACCAACACCCGTAGTTGTTTATAATAATCTTCAAATTTATTTGCGCTTAGTTTTTCGTCATTTGATTTTATGTCTGAAAACTTGTTGGACACGTACCTCCACTTATTTATATTCTGAGCTAGCCTACACAGTTCCCTGAAATTCCCACACAGCCTATATACAGCTCGGTTCAACATAACATTTATATTTAATTATAACGCCGCCTTTATTCGATCCATCTACCACTAATATTATGTAATTAATCGGTAAATAAGCAAAACTGTATGCAAAAATTAATTACGTGATTTATTATTTTCTTTTTGTGCTCAATATTGTGTGGAAGCTTAACCTGCAATCCAGTAAGTTTTTTGTATTAATGTTTCCCCAATAAACCTACTGCAAAATGGTATCAATACATAACTACAACCATTTTAGCAAATTTTGGATTAAGTTCCTCAACATTTTTGCAATCGACACCAAATATATAGACACATTTCTCGGAAGTATAATTTGCTATTTTTCAACAAAATTGATTATAAGCATTATCTACCGTATAACAATTTCCTACTGAATAGTGATTTATCGTTGCTTCTAGTTCTGTAACAACATGTTGTTTAACTAGATTAGATCTATATGTATGTCTTAATAGCACACCTGGCCAGTACATGGGTTGAACACCTAGCATATGAATTTGTTATATATCCTAACGCGAGTACGGAAATTTACATACGTTAAGCAGTCTGCCGGCTATTATTAAAAATTGAATCATTGTGTTCCGTATATTTTGCTTAGAAGACAAAACTAAAATTATTTGTTAAGTATTCAACCATTTCCGTCTTGTTAAATATTCCATCAATACTTCGGAATATATCCATATCCAAGAGATAAAAATCTACTTTTTCTTGATGATACAACATATCCGGCATTTCCTCCATCAAAATCTCCAACTTAACAACGGGCAGATCCATATTGGGTTTGATATACTTTTTATTATTTTTTTCAAACCTTCTTTGCCTATAATTTAGCTTACCCCATGAGTCACTTTGTTTCAGCATTCTAGTATAAATGGAAGTTTAACTTTTACTTCATGTCTATCGAATACAAATTTCTAGATATTTTTATGTAGGTAACTATTAAAGGCTCCACATGTCTCTTTTTAACATGGAACTCACCATAATTTTTTAATTCTTTCTCGCTATCCACAACGTCGAGTATCTTAACTAACATTATATTATCGCACAAAGGTTCTGCAGTCTGATTGGGCAAGTCGTTACACACTACGAGTATTCCTTCTTTGGTATAGTTAATGATTCCATTATCGGTGATTAAGTTGTTATTGTCCAGATTTCCTAACCATAGTCACAACCCAAACCGCTTATTTATAGGTTTTGCTCCAACACCAAGAAACTGTTGAATACAACACTTTAGAAGAGATTAAGTTGACTCTCTCAACTATCGTCGAATACTAAGGTACAAAAAAGGATGCTCCCTTAAATACCCCATCGAATGTAAGCTGAAGGTTACCGAACATACCCGAACGGAATTATGGATTAAGTCGTGAATCTAAAATCAGAGGCAAATCCGAGGGAGCACAAACGCATTAGAAAAAGCTACGATGCGCGTATTTTTGGAATCCGCCGAAAGTTGTCGAGAGCACTTCCAAAGTCGGCGACGGCAAGGGGTGCGGTCTACCACAGTCACGGCGTGCAACCCCCCAAGCAATGGCGTGAACCCCGACATGGCACGACCCGAATCTTGACTTGAAGTGATCGCCTTGTTCCTCAGCGCGCCCAGCGCTCGGCTAACACAGACTTCACGGAACAAAATAGTTGCTGTCTTGTATTTTATAACATTTTACAGTACGATTCCGTTCCGAATAAAGCTGTACCTTAAAGAAATTTTAAATTATTAGGAATGGCTTGTGCGTTTAAGTGTTCTAAAGAGTCAAACTACAAGTCCAACCAGACTAAGACAGGTCCCGAAAGAAAGCAGCAGCTCTTTCGGTACTTACATTGACAAAAACCATAGAGGTCGGTATGGCATTCTAAGACACACTACTGCGATGTGTAAGCCAACGGAAAACCTCCAGATTACCTCCCAAGTGCCTAGCGTACTTAAATTGTAGGTAATTAACATGATGGCATCCTAAGGGGTAAAAGATACTTGGGTTAAAATAGTTCCTTATTCGGATCTCCATCAGAGGGACTACTTTGCAGAATGTGATCGGAAAGTTTATAGGAAGAGCAGGAGACATTTTGCAAGTCGGGGCGTGAAATTTCAGAAGTATGGAGCAAGTAAATAAGCCAGAGAACTTAAAAATTGGGATGGATAGGTTAGCACTAGACATAGTATGGATTAGCGAAGTTTACTGGCCAAAGGATTTTTGGCGTGGAGACTTTAGGGTAATTCATACGGGATCAGAGGAAGGATATTTGGGTGTGGGGATACTTATGCGAAAAAAGATAGGACACTGTGTAGAAAACAGCTTACAAAATAACGAGGGAATGCCCATGGTTAGATTAGAACCTAAACTGGTAAAAACAAGTATACATGCCTACCTGAAGCTACAGTGAGGACGAGGTAGAATCAATCTACAAAGATATCAAAGACATACTATAATACGTTAAAGGACATGAAAATTTAATAATTACTGGGGATTTTAATGCAGTGGTAGGTAAGGATCGGGAAGGAGCGGTTGTATGTTTATTTGGTTTAGGCGCGAAAAACGACAGGGGAATTATGCTGATAGAAATTTGCGACAAGAACAATTTAACTATCACAAGCGCATTATTTCAGCATCATGCTAGAAGACGATACACGTGGAAGATTCCAGCAGATATAGGAAGATATCAAATAGATTACATTCTTGTTAGACAACGGCTTAGAAATTAAGTAAAGATTGTAGAAACTGTCCAGAAGCAGACATAGACACTGACCACAATATCGTAATTATGAACGCCACTCTTAAATTTAAAAATTTAAAAAAAGGAATGAAGAAAGGCACTATGACTTTGAGAAACTAAAAAATAAAGATATCCATAAAAGATTTGAAAAAAGTCAAATGAACTGCTGAAAGATATCAGGAAAATTTCATGTACTAAGGAAGCAGAAACAGAATGGAATAACAGTAAATCCAGCTTAGACTTGGAGGCCAGAGATATTCTGGGGTATACACAAAAAGAAAATGAAGAACCATGGTTAACAAAAAATATCCTGAATTTAATAGAAGAAAGACGAATAAACAAAAATAGATCAGACAAAACAGGAAAACAGATGCAAAGTTATAAAGTGGGAAATTATTCGCAAATTCAATAAAGCTAAAGAACAATGGATTGATGAAAAGTGCAAAGAGGTACAAATTATAATGTAAATAGGAAAGACAGATAAAGCATACAAACTAATAAGAATGAATTTTAAGGATATAAAACCGTATAGCAAAAATATAAGGTACGCGTAAGAAACCGTCATTATACAAAATATAGACAAAATGGTTAGATGGCAAGATTATATAGGGAATTTATATGCAGGAGAGGAATTAATAGCATTGGAGCAGGAATCACACATTGAAAAGGCTGACTTGGGATATCCTATACTTCAAGATGAGTTTGAATAAGCATTAAAGGGTCTGAAAATGGTAAGGTGTCGGGTACAGGTAAGGTGCAAGCGGAAACTCTAAAACCTGCCAAGCAAGCAGTAACTGAACGTCTGTTCCCACTTGTAAGCTACATATATGAAAGAGGCGAGATACCCAAAAATTGCAAACGTAACATGATAGTCACTATACCATAAAAGAGGCTCGGATAGATGTAAAAATTTTAGAACAATAAGTTTGACACCACACGTATCAAAAACATTTACTAAAATTGTACATAGACGGATAGAAAAACGAACAGAAAAAATACTAGGAGATCAATTTGAATTTTGGACGAAACAGGAGAACACGTGAGACTATTTTAGCTCTGAGTGTGATAATGGTAAAGACAGTAGAAAGAAGACAACATGTATACAGGGTTGGTACATATGGAAAAAGCATTCGACAACGTAAGATGAGAAGAATGTTTAAAATACTCAAAAAGATTGGAATGAGTTATAAGGATAGACAAATAGTATATAGTTTATATAAAGAACAAACAGCGGCAATTGTAATAGAGCAGGAACGTAAAGAAGTAAATATGAAGAAAGGGGTGTGACGTGAATGTGCACTTATTCCCGTTAATTTTTCAGTTGTAGATCAAAGAGGCAATGAATACTGTCAAATACAGGAAGACATTTGGAATTACTATGCATGGACAAAAGATTAATATGCTTAGATTTGCAGATGATACAGCCGTATAAGCATCTTGGAAGGAAAAGTTAAAAGCAACTTTTAATGAAATGGAAACCGTTCTAATAGAGATGTACGTATGAAAATTAACAAAAGTAAAACTAAAGTATTAGTATGTAAAAGAGGAGAAAATAAGTCAAAAACCAGAATACAAATATAAAATGAGAGTTTACAAAAGGTTAAGGTTTTTGCTACCTAGGAAGCCAAATAAAGCAAGATGGGAAAAGCGCAAAAGGTATAAAACTTAAATTAGCACAAGGTCGTCATGCATTTAACAAGAAAAAACAACTACTTTGTTTAAAGACAACAAATATAGGAACAACGAAAATATTACTGACAACACTTGTGTGGAGAACAGCACTGTGCGGCTGTGAAACTTCGACAGTAGGAGAAGCGGACAAGAATAAGAGATGAGCCCTTGAAGTGTGGTGCTACAGACGTATGATGAAGATCTCATGGTAAGACAAAGTTACGAACAAGGAGCTTGTAGAAATTGTAGGGGAAGAAAGAAATATGTTGAAAACAGTAAAAAACATGAGCGAAATATGATAGGTCACATACTAAGGCATGAGACAATATTGCGGAATATATTAAAAGCTGAGATAGGAAAAAGGAGAGGTAGAGTAAGATCTAGGTTAGACTATTGCACACAGATACCCAAAGATGTAGGCTGTGGAAATTTCAAAGAAATGTCTAGGCTAGCTCAGAATAGAAGTCAATGGAGGTCTGCGTCCAACCAGTTCCAAGACGGAAAACCTAATGTAAAAAAAATAATTTTACTAAAACCTGATGATTATTATGAGTCACTACAAAGGTTGGTTTTGCAATATTTTTAACTAATTTTGATTGTGCGAACGTATTTATTGGAAAACTATTAAATTGGCAAATATTCAAGTGTGGGGGAAACTTAGTAGCCACACGCTGCTTAACCCCCTTCACATACCACTGAATATAGGTGAAATAGGGTATATATTTACAAAACAATAGAAGGGGGAACCGAACTATAATAGGCAGTGGAAATTCTAGGGAATTCTGTGGGGCACAGCACAGTATGCCTATGAAATAGCGACAGTAGGAGAAGCAGACAAGAAGACGAAGAAGTCTTTTGAAAGGTTATGCTACAGATATATGATGATGATCGCATGGAGAGATAAAGTTATTAACAAAAAGGTTATAGAAATAGTAGGGGACTAAAGATATCTGTAGAAAACAACAGAATAGGAAAAATAGTAGGGCAGGATACGCTGTAAAGCATTTATGTGCATAATGCGGGCTATATTGCAAGAAAATATAATAAAATAGAGAAGTAGATGTAGACCTAGATCAGACTATTGCATGCAGTTTGTGAAAGATGCAAACAGTAGGAATATCAGGGAAATATGTAGGTTAGCCCAGAATAGGAAACAATGGAGGTACGCATCTAACTAGTTGCAGGACTGAAGACTTCATGATGATGATAATGATGATGATGATGATGAATTGCTAGAGAGCATCGCTTCATTTATGTGCTATTCTTTGTTTATGGAGTGAGAATGAATCCTAAGGTTAAATCCCATATTTTGTTGTTCACTAAGAATATTTTTCGGCTTATATTTGTGAAAAATAAAAATTCAACTCTTAGAAAAGTGTTTTTGATAGGCGGATGTCAATGATAAATGTTGGTATATAAGCAATTTATTTCATAAAAATAAGTAGATTTTTCCCCAATTTCAAAAATGTATATATTTATTAATACATATAAACCTTTTTGGAAGTTATAAACATTTTTGTGTTCATTCCTTATAAACCCCGTGTATTATATAAGTGTAGACATACTAATTATGACTTCTACCGACTTTGTTCCCTTTTGGACGTGTGGTACGCGAACCTACCCCCATATTTCTTCGATTCACTTATTCGCTTATTCACTAATTCAATTATTCGTTTACCCGTATATTAATTTCAATAGGTTTGCTCAAGTATTATTATATTAATTTATTAAACCCAGTAATCTCCTAGTGTTTCAATAGTCCAAGAAATAATAATTATATATAACAAATTTTTTGGTAAATAGTTTTGTAACTAAACCTTTAAGAGTTTAGCCCTAACTGCTTTAATTTTCTTTTTCAACTTTAATACAGTCGTTCGTCTTTTTTCGAGTGTAGAATTCCGAATTTGTTCTATTTTTTTTAAGAGGACTGTGTACAAATTGTTTTGGTAATGTAATATAAATGGTTTTTCAAAACAACTTAGAAGATAGAAAAAATGAAAAAAATTGCCAAAGATATTTATTTGTAAATTTTGATAAATTTTCGAATTTTTAATAAGTTCTTGATCCCATATGGAAAACAACATGCGATTTGTTATTTTGTAGTTTGGAACAAGTATAAGGCTAAGTTTAACATTGTGTACCCACAATCATGTAGAAAACCTGGTTTGTAAAGTCATAAATAGCAATGTTATCTTTCATAAGTCTGTGTAAACACTTTATTGTTCACGAAATAACTCAAGTTTTCAACTTATGCCATACACACGGCACGTGGGCATTAAGCATGCTTTTTTATGATTTATATGGACTTATTTCTGTTGTCTAATCATCGATAATAGATAATTAGAACAACTGCTCTTTAAAAATTTATCAAATCTTACAAGACAGAATATGAATGATTAACGCACATGTCCAATTCCAATACTCGGAGCTCACAGTTGTACGTTTCATAAGGAAGGGCATTTATTCCATGAAAAAGTGAAAGTGAAAGTAGTGAGTTCAACGTTTTGACGAATGACCTTGAAGGGTATAAAAATTTGCAAAATGAACTTTAGATTTTCCTATGTTAAATGCCATAAGAAAATCTTTTTCTTTTGTTTTAGAACTTAAGCAGCTTATCTACTTATTTAAACCCCGCTTCTTAAAAATCGTTCAAAGAACAATGCTTTTAGATAAAACTACATGATTTATTCTTGCAACTTCTTACAATTAGCAACTCGGAAGTGGTAACGCGAGGATATCTAATAGTCTTGTCTGAATACGTTTAAGAATTAGTAAATTTCTGAAGAAACAAAAGCTTGCTGAACCATATTTCAGTACTCACAGTATTAATTATAACCTAGTTTACCCCTTTGAACTTGCTTATATATCAGAAGTTAAACACAGTCGGAACATTTATCAAAGTGCACTTTAAACCCAGATGTTCAAACGGCTATGCATATTATACAGCAGTCCTTATAAGACTGGATGATAAAAAACATCTGCATGCATTCCCTTATAAAGCTTTTCTCTTCAAGCACAACGATGAAAGGGTCGCAAGTGTGTGCACTTGAACGTGCCTCGTTAAACAGTTGGTTACGAGTTGTAGCTGAAAACGTTGTACTAAAAATAAAAGCGGAAATTGTACAAATATTTTTGAAGAAGTCACGGCCCCTGATATATTTAGAAAAAAACTCCAAGTCAGGAAGTTAGAAAGGGTCAATAGAACAGGCATTAGAATTATTCGCTCAAGAACGTCCTCCACCTACAACAACAAACGTCGACTATTAATTTCTGCGGAACTGAGAAGCTTGTCTTGGTTTGTCCATGACATAGGTCATTGTTGATAATGATTGCATCATTATATTTTTATTTACGTTTGGTGTATATTTAACAATTTCAGTTTCTGAGAAGTTCTATTGGTTTAAATGTTACGCCCAATTAAAAATTCGAGCAAAAAATTGTTGATTAATTTATTGAAAACTACCTAGAAGTTATGGGCCACTGCTCCACTATCAAAGGACAATGACAGGATCCTGCTTGTAAATATCAAGGACGATTAAACGGACGTGCCTTTTGCGTTATTTTAGTGTAAATGAACCTTAATGTTAATAATTAACTTGCGGTTTGCTTTAGAAGTAACAAAAGTCAATTACATTTCAGGTTCAATTCAATGAATTCATGCGCATCGTTGAAGAAAGGAGAAAGAGCGGTTATCAGCTTTGAAGTCGGTATACGTAGGATAATTTTTTTCCCAGTAGGGCATAATTAATTTATCGACACATGCTCAAGAAAATGTTAACATTTTTCTTGTCGATGGCGAAGGCTTCTTTGTATTGTTAGATAATTGCGTTTTATCGGATTCGCGGTTTTATCTATATCATCCTGGTTTATATGCAGAATTGTTCGTCAAACAGGGTTTGTATGGGGAAAAAGTGAAAGAGATGGTAAAAATTTAGATAGGGAATGACACCCGATTTGGCGTTTTCAAATTAAAAAAAAGGAACTACAAGAGCCTAAGCAAGTTTTCTAATCGCTTCACATAGAGCAAGAGGCGCTCTTTTTTGGGGGTTTAAAGATATTTTATTCTTGTCAAAATGCTTCTGGCATTCGTATCAATTAAACTACAATGAATAATTATTTACAAGCAAACAGTGGGCAAAATTTAAGGAACAATTGTTTCTGTATCATAAGAAATTTTGGCCCGACATATGGGGTTTGACAATTAAGTAACGAGATTGTGTGAATATGCGAAATTAAAAAAATCACTGGCTGTGTTATGAACACGGATTAATTAAGGAGCTTATTGAGGGTTGCTAATGGATGTTTGATAATAAAGGACCACCAAATATGACTTTGGATGCAACTAATAATTCAAATGTTGTATGTAAATGATTGTGCACTTACTGATTGCTGGTTCTATGACGAACACACTGCTGCCAAGCGAAAACTTGTTGCTACTCAAAAATGCACATGTTAACTCGTCGGCAGCTACACAAACAGTCCACTTGTATGATGAAATGATACGCGCAAAAACGAGTTACTATTAAACACACAAACACACACACACACACACACACACACACACACACACACACACACACACACACACACACACACACACACACACCCCACTGTGGTTCCTTATAATTGAAGTATAACTTAGGTAAAGTGTTTCGAAACGAAACATACCGCCCACTAAAATTACGAAAAAATTGGTAATTTCATAACGATAATATGAACTATTTGTACTTATATGCAAAAGGAAAAAAACTAAGTTTACATAGATTGCAATGTGTGCAAGCAATACATATATACAAAATTAAAAGTAATGGATTTTTGTGTAGGCACGGCGCAAAACTTTACCATTGACCTTTTGTATTGCCATGAAAAAGTGCGAACGGTCGCAAGACGATCAATGCTATAACGACCGGGATGCAGGGAGACCATTCTCTCCAGTTTCCACTGCAACGGGGGAATATTGTCCTCCTTTATAAGCACCAAGATGCCAATATTTGACGATTCGAGATTAAGAGTTTTGTTTCATTTACTACGCTGGTATAAATTATGGAGATATTCATTGTGCCAACGCTTTCAAAAATCATGATGTAGCTGCTCGATTAACTGCTGCATAAACAATCCAGAGTTCAAATCTGCATGCGGAGGCGCAGTCAATGACTCAAGCGTTAAAAAATGTCCAGGCGAAAGAACACTGAAGTCATTTGGATCTGTTGATATGCTACATAGAGGACGTGAGTTGAGCAATGCCTCAACCTGAATGCAAACAGTATTGAATTCCTTGTATGTAAGGATTTGCATGCGTATAACGCGACGGAGATGAGTTTTGACAGACTTGATATCGCTCTCTACCAGTCCAGAAAAGTGAGGTGCGAAAGGGGGATGAAAACTCTAAGCAATTACTTCACCCTCTGCAGCGTTTTTCAATGCAAAATAAGTTCTTTGTTGGCTTTGACAAAGTTAGTGCCATTGCCACTGATGATCCGAGAACAGCGACCACAGCGTGAAGTGAAACGATGCAAGGCGGCTATAAATGATTCCGCTGATAAGTTGGAAGCTACTTCAATGTGAAGAGCCTTGACTGCAAGGCAAACAAAAATACATATGTAAGCCTTTTAAATTCTAGACCCACGTCGACGTGACAAAAGAATAGAAAAAAGTCTACCATAGTCGACTGCGACTACACTAAAGGGCTTAACTTCTGTAACTTGTGTAGAAGGTAAGTCACCCATTGTGAGAACAAATGCGGTTGGAAGTAAATGGAAACAGTGGTTACATTTTGATAAGTAATTCCTAATCGAACGCTGTGCGGACAATATCCAAAAATTTTGTTCAATTAAATACATTGTAGTACGTATTAATTCCAGCATGTAAATGCCATCCATGATGAGTTTGAAGAATCACAAGTTCCGATACATTTTTGCATGGGGAGAAGTGCAGGCAATTGTAGGGTAAAAATCAAGAAACCCAGCCCTCATTTCCTCCAGAATCCCATCATTTCCTCACTCATCTGGACCAATTTACATGTATTCCATAAGGAGCAAATGAGGAGATGAATCTCCTCACTGACTCCGTCTTGCTCTCCGCCTTGCCGGACACCCCAGCAACCATTTTTCTTACGTCACACCCCATTCTTTCCGACCCGCGAGATAAATCTTTTCCACACTTCCACCCACGAGATAAACCTATCCTTGTTTAGGTATCAATTAATATTAGATTTTCTCAGACTGACCCGAATCTTTAGCGACACCTTTTTTAGATAGCGATCACCCACAAGGATGCTAAACCCTAATTCTTAAGATTTCTTACCTGTAGCGACTTTTGAGCGTTCTTATAAATTTTTTAGTCATGCGATACATTAAATTAGCTTAGAATTTTAGCAGAATTCGAATCTGCAAACAGATTTGAAATCGGACCACGCCCTGCAAAGTTATACCCTTTAAAGTCCTGATCTTCTAAATTTTGCTCTTTGCTCTATAAGCAAACTAACAAATAGTTTTTTCGTCTATCCATTACATCTTTCGAGATAAACCTATCTTGTTTGGTATCAATTAATATTAGAATTTTCTCAGCTACCCGAATTTCTAGGAATTTTTAGATTGCACCATCCCCAAGGAGCTACCCTAATTTTAAGATTTCTTACCTGTAGCGATTTTGATCGTCTTAAACATTTTTTAGTCATGCGATACATCTTCTTAGTCTAAAATTTTACGCAATCGAATCTGTAAACAGATTTGAAATCGGACCACGCCCTGCAAAGTTACACATATACCCTCTGCGAGATAAATCTTTCTCCACATTTCCACCCACGAGATAAACCTACCTTGTTTGGTATCAATTAATATTAGAATTTTCTCAGCTACCCGAATCTCTTTAAATTTTCTAGATAGCTCCATCCCCAGAGCTACCCCATTTTAAGATTTCTTACCTTTTTTGCTTAGCGATTTCTGAGCGTTCTTATAAATTTTTATACATGCAATACATCTTGTTAGTCTAGAATTTTATGTAGAATCCGAATCTGTAAACAGATTTAAAACAGGACCACCCTTACCATTTTACACACCCTCTAAATTATAACTTTCCTGCAGCTCATATCTAAAGAAAATCTAAAACCATTCTTAAAACTTTTTATTACAGACAATTTTTACTAATACAGTTTAAATTTTGTAAACCACATTTCTAAATACATATTCACAATTTTTATTTTCAACCTAGAACTTCTCATATCGGCTCATACTTATTAATATTTATTTCTAAATAGAGCACTTTTTCCAAAGACCAACCGGACCCACATGTTTCAAATTCCTCTGATTTTGTTCTTATGGTTTCGCTTAAGACCTCGTACATATTTTCCAGATTACTAGAAGACGTTATAACCACATTTTTGTGTTAAAGGATTTCACATCGGTAGTCTCTTCCCCATTTTGGTGTAAACGCCGTAGAGTTCGCAGTAGACTTTTATTGCTGTATGTTGTATTCTTTTTCATTAATTAATCGAATAAATCGCTCTTTCTGCTTCCAAAGAAACTCGGCACTCCATCGTCGACACTGGCGTTCTTTATGCGATAGCTAGCCATACAGTTGTTAAACGCTGTGCTAACCATTTCTACGCCATCGTCGCTAGTAGCGGTAACTGATGCATTTTATGTCTGTTGCTCCTTAAATGTGCGGCATAGGTAGTCTTTTCCATTTCGAAATCGCATACTTTACACATAATTCGTGGTTGTTTCGTACAAGGTCCTTTAACAGCTGGCGGAGCTGAACGTTTACGGCTTAATGACATACCGTGCTGTTTTCCTTGTGTCGCTGTAAGCTGTCCATTCTCGTAAAAGCGAAACCGCAAGTCCCACAGTTTAAGTACTTTGCTGCGGACGGATGTATAAGCAACCGTGGACGATGTTACACCACGACATTTGTTCTGGTGCCGTTTGAGAGCATTTTTCCAGGTATAGGAAGCACCGCAAGAGTTGCACTTAAAAACGTTTGCAGATACCATTTTAGTACAAAACAAAATCCGCACTATAAGACTTGACTTGTAAGCGAACTAACTTATAACTAAAAGTTTACTCTTGCGCACCGCTTTATGTACCCTATAGAATGCAAACCGAAGGTTTCCGAAGACACCGAACGAAGTTGAGGATTCGGCGGGGAACTAAATGACGTCATAATCCTTGCTGCTCGTCCAATACATTTAGCGCCAATGCATGCACCTGGTTCGCTTCGTCGATGGTGCGAATGCCGTTAGTAGAAACACCGGAAAACGTCTTCCATGTTATACGGATCGCGTGCATATTAAAAATCCAAAAGGGGTAGCACACGCACACAAATTGTGTGCAAGTCGTAGAAGATGCAGTGCTACTATAACCAAAACACTTTAAACCATTACTAAGAAAATACCAACTTGTTGTCTACAGGATACTTACAACAATTTAATTTTAAATAACTTCTACGTCATATTTTAGGAAATGAGGCTTGAATATTTTCCAAATGAATCACCAAGCGAAGTATATGTAGCGTATTAAATTACCCATTAATTTCCATTTTACGACCATGGTTAATTATAGATTAAAATTTAATTTGTGCACGTTCGAGCTTCTCGTAAACTAACATATTTTATAGCAACAATGCGCTGTATAATACATGCATACCCCTTCGCCGCTACTGCTATTCTTGTAATTGCTAGAAAAAGTCACTCTCCTTTTACTGTTAGACCGATGCAAAGCACCATTTTTATACTTTCTATAGCACATCGCGCACTTTTCGTCTGATAATTAAATTTTGCTTCTGTAGGCTTTTACACTTTCGCAACGGATATATTTAGAACCGTACTGATATCGCCCAAATAGAATTATGCTCGATGTCTGTCAATTTCCGATTCCCTCGTAAAGGTAGAAAAACTCAGTCAATCATCCATTATACTTCGACCCGCTCCTGTTCTGATAATTTACAAACATTTTCAAACGACAATGGGCCGAGAATTTTTAAACCTCCGAGGATCTTTAAGTCGTGATCAATTACACATCCGAGCTACGCGTAAACTAACATATTTTGCAGCAACTGTATAATACATGCATACCCCTTCTCTGCGCTACTGCTATTCTTGTAGTTGCTTGGAAAAGTCAGTCGCCCTTTTATTGCTAGGGACCGTGAAAAGCACCATTCCATACTTTCTTTATAAGTGTAGCACATCGCACACTTTTTGTCGGATAATTAAATTTTGTTTATGTAGGCCTTTACACTTTCGCTTATTTAAACATCTAATACGATCAATTAACCACTTTCGATTATTCTAACGGAGACCACCATACATCCGCCATATCGTTCTTTTAATTCCAACGATCCTATGGGCTTCACGCACTAACACCTGACGTATCTTTCCTACTATTTGTTAAACAAAAACTACCGGTATCGCCATTGTGGACGTAAACAGATGTTTGTGGATGTGTACGAGTATGTAACCATATACATTAACCAGTCTAAGCTATTTTATTTAGTCCACGAAAACTCTATTTTCTAAACCACAATTAATAATCGCCTTTATAGGTTTAACATTTCTACCATTACCCAATGACTGGTGCTACGTACATGGAAACTTTAATTTCTTATTGGAGAATTCTTATTCTCCCACACTGCTGCGTAGTTGCATGCCTACCCCTTTTGGAGGTATATGCTCGTTATAGGTTGTAAGACCCTCGGTTTTATAACTACAATTCGTGAGACCCTTTAATCTTTTTAATCGTATCTTTCTCGCCTACAATACAGTAGGACTTAACATTACTACCAACAAATTCTAATACTGGACACCCATTAAATACGTCTTTAATTTCCTACAACTTTTTGTTGACAAGTGTTATATTGTATTTATTTACGCGAGGGTAGTCACTCTTTAAGATAAATATATTTTGTTTGCAACTAATATTAAATTTTCTAGGGACCCCAAATCTGTAAACAGATTTTAAATAGGACCACCCATACAAAGTTATGCGTTTAAAGACTAATTTTTGCTCATCTTTATTTAACACCATCTTGAGAACCCTTTTTGCTATGCAAGACATATGCTTTAACCAACCGTTTCCTGAAATCTAAAACCGCAGTGTCCCGCAATACCACGTGGAGATAACACGTATACTCTGTCAACCAGGATAGAAGCCGGAAGGATTTGGAAGGTGGGAGAAGAACTTAAAAATTATGGAATCTTAAAACTAATATATACAAATACAAATAAACAACTATCTTATATCTTTACACCCCATGCGTAGATTGTTGTACTATTAGGAATGAGTACCTTTGTCATCTTCCCTCGATAAACTAATTTTATTAATAAGCGCGTATGCAAATCGTATTCTTTTACTCGGATACATACGCAGACAAGTACTCACACCAAATAAAGAATTGGATGCTTGGTGACTGTTAACATCCGCTTCCTCGTGTACGCCCAGACACATCCCAGCCCATGAGCACCCTGCGCATGCACACCCTGCCCATGCGCCCATGCGCGTACACCTGCCCATGCGCGCTGCCCATGCGCACCCCTCTCTGGCGACTGCTATTTCGTGGTAACGTCACAGCCTTTTATAAATAAAGAACAATGTTATATACTATTATAAAATGTTTATTCTGACATTATACATAACAAATTTAAAAAATAATCCAAGCATGGATCCATTTAAACTTAATTTTAATACAAAGTTATACACAGAAGACAGTCCTTTCTTTATGTTGTTTGAGTGGTTTTAATTTTATCTAATTTTATTCGAGCTTAAAATTTAAATCGATACCCAAGTCTTCTATCTCCTTTTCTAACCAATAGTTTGATACATAAAGACCGTCTAGGTTTCGAATTGTAAAATGTACCGAAGTTTGCCTCTATATTTAAAGTCTTTGATTCCGCAACAACCAGATCCATTCCTTCGTGTAATTCTTGCAGCTTGTGACAATCTTTTAATCGCAGCTTTCCCACATATCCTGCATACTATCTTGTTAGCTTGATCGACTTCTTCTTGTCGGTATTGAGAAATCCTTTTCTCCCACACCGTTGCGTAGTTAGCTTCCACCACTTTTGGGAATATATGGTTGTTATAAGATGAGACCCGGTAAAAGAAATGATCCGGAAAGGTTCTTTACTAGCAAATATACAAAGTTCAGCGGAACCCCTTTGCGTGTCCGTACAAGGATTACGAAACCAGCATTCTAAGTTCGTCTTTTGGTAACTACCATTATTGATAAATACGATTTAAAATAACCTTTTAATTTACATGGATGTTAGTACCAACATTTTCTGGCATAACGTCTACAAAAAGAGTCTTTCTTACTAACCGCAAATGCATAAGTTTGTACAACCCGGATGTATCGAAGTCAATCCATCGACACATAAAATAATTTTAAATAAACTCATTTTCTCTAATAAGAATGCTTTGTCTAACACATCTAGTAATTTGCGTATTGTAACAGTGTTTTCCATGGTCAATTTAAACATTGGCATCCATATTACCTCTAATTTCAGTTGTCTTACTACTTAAGGAACATTTGCGTCTATTTGCAAAGAACATGGTATTACGCGATTGGAAGCGACAATATACAACTGTGCAATTGGAAGCTATGTCAGTGCGGAACGAGTGTATAACCCTTAAAAGACTGTTTAACCTTATTGGAAGATAGTAGTTATACTTCCTAAAGGCGCCAATGTACTGGTACCACTTGCCAAATGTGGAGTAGCTATCGGACAAGCTACAAAATACTGTGTCTTGCTTATACCTCTACAGTATTATTGGGGAATGTTAAAAAAGAATTGACGGGCTTGCAAATTAAGTTGTCCGAAAATCAAAAGAAAGGAAACATTGATAAAGTATGTGCTGGCTTTTAGTTTTAACTATTTACCCGTAAATTATTTGGAGATAGTAGAGGAGCAAGACAGCCAAGATAAAATAAAAATCTTACACAAGTGCTACATTAAAGCAGGTAGTACATATTTTACACAATCTGCAACACATATTCTACAATTCCAAAAGAAATAGTCATTTCGGAATTGGGATTGATAAATACACCCTAACATTCGCCCAGAGGTTGTACGACAACGCGCAAATATTGGTAGTAAACTCTATTCCGTTTACGCTTAAAGGAAATTGCCCCATTATGTATGCCTTAGCTGTAAGTGGAAGGAAAAGACAACTGGAATTAGAGGAAATGGATGCAAAAGGCGAAAATTGGACTACATGGAAAACACTGCGACAATACGCGAACAATACAAAGATGTGTTAGACAAAGAACATCTTATTAGAGAAAATGAGGAAGAATTAAAAGATTATTTTATGTGTCGATGGATGACTTAGATACATCCGGGTTGTACAAGCTGTATGCATTTGCGGTTAGTAAGAAAGACTCTTTAGTTATGTAGGCGTTCTTGCAGAAAAGGATGGTACTAAATCCGTATACTTTTTAAAAGGTTATTCTAAAAACGTATTTATCAAAATGGCAGATAACAAAGACGAACTAAGGAATTCGGGTTTCGTAATCTTTGCGTACACCACACGCAAAAGGGGTTCCGCTAAACATTGTATATTTGCCTAGTAAAGAACCTTTCGGATCATTTAAAACCGAGGGTCTTACAACCTATAACAACCATATATTCCCAAAAGTGGTGGATATGCAACTACGCAACGGTGTGTGGGAGAAAAAGGATTTCCTCCAATACCGACAAGAAGAAGTCGATCAAGCTAACAAGATACGTATGCAGGATATAGTGGAAAGCTGCGATTAAAAGATTGTCACAAGCTGAAGAATTACACGAAGGAATGGATCTGGTTGTGGGAATCAAAGACTTTAAATATAGAGGCAAACTTCGGACATTTTACAATTCGAAAACCTAGACGGTCTTTATGTATCAAACTATTGGTTAGAAAAGGAGATAGAGGACTTGGGTATCGATTTAAATTTTAAGCTGCGAATAAAATTAGATAAAATTAAACCACCCAAACAAACATAAAGAAAGGACTGTCTTCTGTGTATAACTTTGTATTAAAATTGTTTAAATGGATCCATGCTTGGCATTTTTTTTTTAAATTTGTTATGTATAATGTCAGAATAAACATTTTATAATAGTATATAACATTGTTCTTTATTTATAAAAGGCTGTGACGTTACCACGAAATAGCAGTCGCACAGAGAGGGGTGCTGGGCAGCGCGCATGGGCAGGGTCACGCGCATGGGCCGCATGGGCAGGTTGCATGCGCAGGGTGCTCATGGGCTGGGATGCTGGTACACGAGGGAAGCGGATGTTAACAGTCACCAGCATCCAATTTTTATTTGGATGGAGTACTTGTCTCGTATGTATCCAGAGTAAAAGAATACGATTTGCATACGCGGCTTATTAATAAAATTAGTTTATCGAGGGAAGATGACAAAAGGTTACATCATCTAATAGTACAACAATCTACGCATGGGGGTGTAAAGATATAAGATAGTTGTTTAGATTTGTATATATTAGTTTTAAGATTCCATAATTTTTAAGTTCTCTCTGCACCCAAACCTTCCGGCTTCTATCCGGTTGACAGAGGTTAGTGTTACTCCATGGTATTGCGGTGACACTGGGTTAATTTGGAAAGTGGTAAAGCATATGTCTTGTAGCAAAAAGGGTTTAAGATGGTGTTAAATAAAGATGAGCAAAATTAGTCTTTAAACGCATAACTTTGTATGGGTGGTCCTATTTAAAATCTGTTTACAGATTTGGGGTCCCTAGAAAATTTAATATTAGTTGATACCTAGCAAAATATATTTATCTTAAAAGAGTGACTACCGGATAATAAATACAATATCACTTGTCAACAAAAAGTTGTAGGAAATTAAAGACGTATTTAATGGGGTCCAGTATTAGAATTTGTTGGTAGTAATGTTAAGTCCTACTGTATTGTAGGCGAGAAAGATACGATTAAAAGATTAAAGGGGTCTCACGAATTGTAGTTAAAAACCGAGGGTCTTACAACCTATAACGAGCATATACTCAAAAGGGGTAGGCATGCAACTACGCAGCAGTGGTGGAGAATAAGAATTCTTCCAATAAGAAATTAATTTCCGCGTAGCCAGTCATTGGGTAATGGAGAAATGTAAACCTAAAGGCGATTATTAATTGGTTTAGAAATAGTAGTTTTCGTGGCTAAATAAATTAGCAATGGTTAATGTATTGTTACATCACACATCCAAATCTGTTAGTCCACAAGCGATACCGGTAGTTTTTGTTTAAAAAGTAAAGTTGACGTCGGTGTGCGTGAAGCAAGGTCGTTGGATTCAAAAAGACGATGCGGAATGTAGGTTTCCGTTAGAATAATCAATGGTTAATATCGTATTAGATGTTTAAAAGAAAGTTAGGCCTGAACAAAATTTGAATTATCCGACAAAAGTGCGCGATTGCAACTTAGAAAGTATGGAATGGTTTTGTGGCTACCATGACAAAGGTGACACTTTGTCCATGCAATAAAGAAGCTGTAGCGCAGAAGGGTATGATGTATTATACAGTTGCTGCAAAATATGTTAGTTTACGCGTAGCTCGGATGTGTAATTGATCACGACTTAAAGATCCTCGAGGTTTAAAAATTTCGGCCCATTGTCGTTTGAAAATGTTTGTAAATTATCAGAACAGGAGCGGGTCGAAGTATAATGGATGATTGACTGAGTTTTTCTACCTTTACGAGGGAATCGGAAATTGACAGACATCGAGCATCTAATTCTATTTGAGAATGATTACGTTGAAATACGTGGGCATATGCGAAAGTGTAAACTACAGAAGCAAAATTTAATTATCAGACGAAAAGTGCGATGTGCTATAGAAAGTATAAAATGGTGCTTTGCAGTCTAACAGTAAAAAGGAGAGTGACTTTTCTAGCAATTACAAGAAAGAGTAGCGGGAAGGGGTATGCATGTATTATACACGCATTGTTGCTATAAAATATGTTAGTTTACGAGAAGCTCGAACGTGCACAAATTAAATTTAATCTATAATTAACCAGGTCGTAAAATGGAAATTAATGGGTAATTTAATACGCTACATATACTTTCGCTTGGTGATTCATTTGGAAAATATTCAAGCCACCATTTCCTAAAATATGACGTAGAAGTTATTTAAAATTAAATTGTTGTAAGTATCCTGTAGACAACAAGTTGGTATTTTCTTAGTAATGGTTTAAAGTGTTTTTGGTTATAGTAGCACTGCATCTTCTACGACCTTGCACACAATTTGTGTGCTGTGCTACCACCCTTTGGATTTTTAATATGCACGCGATCCGTATAACATGGAAGACGTTTTCCGTGTTTTACTAACGGCATTCGCACCATCGACGAAGCGAACCAGGTGCATGCATTGGCGCTAAATGTATTGGACGAGCAGCAGGATTATGACGTCATTTAGTTCCCGCCGAATCCTCAACTTCGTTCGGTGTCTTCGAAACCTTCGGTTTGCATTCTATAGGGTACATAAAGCAGGTGCGCAAGAGTAAACTCTTTAGTTATAAGTTAGTTCGCTTACAAGTCAAAGTCTTATAGTGCGGATTTTGTTTTGTACTAAAATGGTACTGCAAACGTTTTTAAATGCAACCCTGGGTCTCTTTACCGGAAAATGTTCAAACGGCACCAGAACAAATGTCGTGGGTAACATCGTCCAGGTTGCTTTACATCCGTCGCAGCAAAGTACTTAAACTGTGGGACTTGCGGTTTCGCTTTTACGAGAATGGACACTTACAGCGACACAAGGAAAACAGCACGGTATGTCATTAGCCGTAAACGTTCAGCTCCGCCAGCTGTTAAAGGACCTTGTACGAAACAACCACGAATTAGTGTAAAGTATGCGATTTCGAAATGGAAAGACTACTAGCCGCACATTTAAGGAGCAACAGACATAAATGCATCAGTTACCGCTACTAGCGAGATGGCGTAGAAATGGTTAGCACGCGTTTAACAACGTATGGCTAGCTATCGCATAAAGAACGCCAGTGTCGACGGGGTGCGAGTTTTGAAATTTTATAAAAAATCAACTCGCAATAAAAGTCTATTGCGTTGAACTCTACGGCGTGTTACACCAAAATGGGGAAACGCAGTACTACGATGTGAAACTGTTTAACACAAAAGTAATGGTTGGTTAGTGACGATCTTCTAGTAATCGGTGGAAATACACTGTACTGGAAGGTTCTCTAAGTCAGATAACCATAAGTAACTAAAATCAGAGATGTGAATTTGAAACATGGTGGTCCGGTTGTGTACTGGTAATGGAAAAAGGTGCGTCTATTGTAGAAATGAAATAGTTTAATAGAGGGGTATGATCGGCGATTGGCCAGAAGTGTGCTAGGTGCTGAAAATGAGAAAATTGCTGAAAATTAGTGTTGTTAGCAAATGTGCGGTTTACAAAATCGCGTTTGTAAACATGTATTATGATAAAACTGTGTCGATGTAATAGATGAAGTTCTTGAAGACATGGATTAGATTTTCTTTGGAGATATCGGAGCTGCAGGAAATTTATGGAATTTAGAGGGTAGTGTAAATGGCGTATTGGGTGGTCCGATGTGTTAAATCTGTCTACAGATGATCGGATTCTGCATAAAATTCTAGACAAGCGAAGCTGATTGATAGCGATTGTATAAAAATTTATACAGACACGCTAAATTAGTCGCTACAGCGGTCGGATAGTATCTTAAATGTGGGGTAGCTCGCTGGTGGATTGGTGCATCTGAAAATGTGTAAGATGATTTGGGTAGCTGTAGAACAATTTAATATTTTGAATTGATACCACTGAATCAATTGGGCTATGGTTTTAAAGTGCGTCGTTGGTGGAAACGTTGTTGGATGATAAGGATTATCTCGCAGAGGGTATATGATGTAACTGTTTGCAGTGGCTGGTCTTGGTTACGCCGAATTCTCAAATCTGTTTCGTGTCGGCATTCGTAACAATTCTTACGGACTGAGACAGCATGTTGCGCTGACGTAAAAAATTGTTTAAGAACTGTCGAAGTCGCTACAGGTAAGAAATCTTAAGGAAGTTACGGTAGCTACTTGTGGGGATGGTGCAATCTGATAAAATTCTAAGATTTGGGTAGCTGAGAAAATTCTAATATTAATTGATACCAAACAAGATAGGTTTATCTCGAAAGATGCAATGGATAGACGAAAAAACTATTTGTTAGTTTTGCTTATAGAGCAAAGAGCAAAATTTAGAAGATCAGGACTTTAAAGGTATAACTTTGCAGGGCGTGGTCCGATTTCAAATCTGTTTACAGATTCGAATTCTGCTAAAATTCTAGACTAAAAGATGTATCGCATGACTAAAAAATTTATAAGAACGCTCAAAAGTCGCTACAGGTAAGAAATCTTAAAATTAGGGTAGCTCCTGGGGATGATGCAATCTAAAAATTCTAGAGATTCGGGTAGCTGAGAAAATCTAATATTAATTGATACCAAACAAGATAGGTTTATCTCGTGGGTGGAATGTGGAAAAGATTTATCTCGCGGTGGAAAGAATGGGGTGTGACGTAAGAAAATGGTTGGGGGTGTCCGAGCAAGGGAGAGCAAGGCGGAGTCAGGAGGAGATTCATCTCCTCTTGCTCCTTTTAATGGGAATTCGGGTAAATTTGGGGCCAAGGGGGTGAGGAAAAATAAAGGGTTTCTGAAAATGGGGCCTTGGGGTTTTCTTGTTTTTATTCGGTTTTGGTTTCAAAAAGGGTTTATTTCCCTTAAATAAAAAGGGGTTTTTTTAATTGGGTTTAGAAAGGGGAATTTTCAATGTTTGTTTCATTTTAAAAAATGCGAAAGTTTTTTTTTAAATGTTGTAAAACTTGAATAATTCTAATCCCTCAGGAAAATTTGGGATCTTACGAATAATTTTAAAACGAAAACAATGCGCTAAAATGGTTGAATTTTGTAAGTCAAGAAAATCGTTAGGTGATCAGGTGGAACATTCTGAAAAAAGTTAAAATTATTTTCTCCAATGTACGTTCACAAAGTCAAAAACGCTGCGGGAGGCCTAAACGGGCGTTGTCTGAAAACCCGCCCCGAAAAGGAACGGATAAGTCTTGGGAAAAATTGGAGCTGGGTTTGCTGGGTTGTGCTGAAAAATATTATGTAAAAGCCGTTGAAATTTCCTGGAATAGTGCCCTATTGGTAAAAAGTTTGTGTTAAAGAACAAATCCAAGATGGTGCTGTGGAATAAAACTCCATGCGAAGATTTCATCAATATGTAAATAATGTGGATAGATTTGTGAAAGAAGATGTACTATATCTGAAAGTAGTATTGCGGAGCATAATTCTAAACGAGGAATAGAGATGCGTTTGGCGGTGCGACTTTGGACTTGACCATGACAAAAGATGTAAACACCCTTCCTTGGTGATCTATAAATCTAAAATAAACGACTGCGGACTAACGTATTTCCGAGGCATCGCAAAAAGCTTGAAGTTGACAAAGAAAAATGAAGTTGGTCTCAAACATCTAGGTATGCTGACTTTAGACAATTGCGACAGAGAATCTTTGTATTTTTTCCATTGCGTACAAACATTTTCCGGAGGTGGAGTGGAGTCCCAATCTAAGCCTAACGCCTAAAGATATTGAAAAAGATGCTTGGCGTAAAATGTTAAAGGAGCTAATATACCTAGGGGATCATATATACTGCCACCTCTGAAAGAATGGTTCGCGTTGTACAAGGGAAGTCAACTGTTGTGACTTAAAAAAAATATGTCTTAATTAGAATGGCTTTGGAGGCCTAGAATCTTGACAATTGAATCACTATCAAAACTCAAATAATTTGACTGAATATGTTCTAATGGGCGTCTTTCAAAATTGTGCTATTATTAGCTGTCCATTTGCGTAACTAGGAAGAAGCTGACTGCAACAAGGCAATAAGCTGATTGCGTAATTCCAATACCGCTGAAAGATCTTGGTCATCACAGACTAGGTAATCGACATACAAATTTGATTGAAGTGCTTGCGAAGCAAGTGGAAATTCATGTCTACCTTCATTCGCCAACGAATGGCAACCAAAGGGCTAGAAGTAACCCTATACGTCACCGTATTGAGGCGATATCTACCTATCGATTCATCAGGAGTAAATCTTCAACCAATTAATTGATAATTACGATGCGGTTCCCAAACTAAAATCTGTCTAAACATCTGACGGATGTCACACGTGAAAACAAAAATGTAAATACGAAAAATGAGTAAAATTTTAGCAATATCTGCTTGAAGTTTGGCTCCACTAAGTATGCAATCATTTAAGGAAACATTGTTTTGTGCCTTTGCTGATGCATCAAAGACCACACACGAATACCTTGTGTGTCACCATCTGTTTTGAAAACACAATAATGCGGAATAAAATATCAATTTGGATTCGATGTATCTGACATTTTTGACATGAGTCCGGACTTGAGATACTCACTCATAAAATCAACTAACATATTGCGGACAACAGATTGACTGGCCAACCTGCGTTCAAGAGACAATAATCTGCGATCGACTAAGTCTAATGAACCCTAAAACATGGGAAGATACTTGGGATCCTTGAAAGGTAGCCGAATACCAAAGCGAACTGACGGTTCACAAAAATGCGTGTCAACAAATAAATCCTCTGTTGATCGTCAGAAGAAATGTTTAATTTCGAAGGAATTTCTTCCAAAATCCAGAATTTATTTAATGTATCATCGAGATACGATTCTGTTGATACAAAGAATGACTGAACTGGTACGGGTGCGGAAACTGTGCCTAATAAAGCATAACCAAATACAGTAATTATACCTGCCTTCTGAACACTATCGCCAGGAGTAAAACCATCTTTTACAATAAGTGCGAAAACATCTGTTCCTAATAATACGTCGACTGAGCCCGGCAAAAGCCATTGAGGATCTGTGAGTTTCAAATTAGAAAACGATTGATGCGTAGGCAGAGGGAAACTTGGTAAGTCTGAACAAATGTTAAGTAAAACCATTGCAGAAAATGTTAGTGAAAAATCTGACGATTTCACCCGGTGAATTTGACATTGTATGGTTCCATGTGAAGAACCTACAGGAACTTGACCTAACCTTTAATAGGTGCGGAAGCCTGCTGAAGACGCAGTCCTAAACGTTTGCGGCAACGATTAGTCATAAGCTTGATTGAATTGAAGAGCCACAAATTGCTCTTACAAGTTGGAAATTATTTCATTTATCTTTGATCTCAAAAACAACAGTAGCTATCAAAACTGTGCGATGAGCATACAAATTGTTTAAGCCTCCGGTTGAAGACATGGAAACTTGTGCGGGTTGCCTTGTAACATTCTCTGCGGGACGTGCACTGGGAGTAACATTCGAAAAATGTAATAACGAATTATGTTTAGACGAACAATACCTACAAGTGGACGTCGACTTACATGAATTTAACAAATGCCACGAAATGAGACAATTGATGCACAAACCTGCTGATTTTAAAACATTGAAGCGTGTAGTCGCTGGCAATTGTAAAAAAGACACATTTATAAAGTGAATGTGTTGTGGCCTTGCAATGGGCACATCTTGGTTTTGATGCTTCACTTTCAGTAGAAGCTAATAATACTCGAGGACTATCCTTAATATTTGGCCTATATGAAGCTTTGCTTGCGATATTATTAGTGTTGGAAACACCAGCCAACGAATTATTTTCTAATGCACGACATCTGTCTGTTAAAAATTGTTTCAAATCTTCAAAAATAGGAAATTCTACATTTGGAAATTTTATTTCAAAAGCCTTGCGAGTCTATTCTTTGCATCAACCAATTAATAAGTGTGAATTCCCAAAGATCTATGTTTTGGTATTGCGAAAGCGCAGTTAAGTTTTCATTGAAAGTGTTTAATAAATTTCGTAATGATTGAACTGAATCATTGTTGCATTTTAGTGCGTTAAAAATTGATTGCCAATACATGGTATCTAAGACACGTTCATTCTGATGAGACGAAATATTGGAATTTAGCCATGGGCGATAAACTGTCATTATTGTGTATGAGTGCAATAAATAAATCTGTATAGGTAGGCCACTCATTAAGCTCAACCGCAAAACGAACCAATTCAATTTTTGGTAACCTTTCATTATTGCTAGGAGTTGGCACTTCCAACGCTACTGATTCAATCGAATTGAGACCTGACATTGTCACTTGCGTTTCCACCATCTGCGTCTGGACTGGACTTTGCAAATCTTCATTTTGCGAAACATCACCGATGTTCAAGTGAACAGCCTCTAATTGGCAAAATAATAAATCGATTTCAAATATATAATTACAAAAGTCCGTACAATTCTCAGATGATTCATCAACTAAAATGTTGCTGTTAACTGACTGAAATTCGTCATATAATTTTGATGCAACTTTAAACGCGGCGGTGAACTTAAGTCGGTTCTGCAATTCATCAATATTGTTAGATAAGGCTTCAAAAGCTTTCAAACGTGCAATAGTCTGTTTGGCCACGACTACCGATTTTTCTAATGTGTAGCTCATTTTCGTTGAAACAATACTACGTGTAAAGTGTAAAATAATAATTATTTTAATGCAAGCTCCACAAAAATAAACCAAAGATGCAATGAGTGTGTTGAAGTGGATTAAATAAAATTCACTCCTGAGTTTTTATAAAATCTTTGCTCATAAAATTTCGAATAAATTCCAAGATGCAGGGTTTTTAAAATGAACAAATAATGCGAAGGCACTTGCAAATAGCAAACACGATTTACTACCTGTAAATTTGAGAAACAGCAAACAAAAAATATGTAACTTGTTTTTATGAATCATACACGAAAGGGATGAACTAATATAGAAAACCAGTTATTTTACCCTATTTTGCGAAAATACGAGTGCGGAATTGTATAGATTCACGTTGCAATCTTAATAAACTTAATTGTATACTTCTTAATTAATTAATTAATAAACTGTAATTAAAATATAAAGCTGAATCCCATGGAAGGACAACAATGTTATGAATGCGGATTAATTAAGGGGCTTATTGAGGGTTGTTAATGGATGTTTGAAAATAAAGGACTACCAAATATGACTTTGGATGCGATTAATAATTCAAATGTTGTATGTAAATGATTGTGCACTTACTGATTGCTGGTTCTATGACAAACACACTGCTGCCAAGCAAAAACTTGTTGTTACTTGAAAATGCACATGTTAACTCGACGGCAGTTACACGAACAGTCATTTGTATGATGAAATGATGCGCGCAAAAACGAGTTACTATTACACACACACCACTGTGGTTCCTTATTGTTGAAGGATAACTTACGTAAAAGGTTTAGGGACGAAACAGACTACACGTTTATTTGTTTATCAAATAACAATGTCTTAAGAGTGTTAATTAATTAAAATACACTAACCTGTAGGGATTGCCAATTGCGCTGGTTATAAAGATCAGTAGACTATATTTCTGCATGATACCATTCACAGTTCCTAAAGATTATGAACCAGAAACACTAGAAGATTGTAGACACACAGAAAAAAACGCTACCCATTTATATTTATAATTATGAAGTATAAACGTCTGAGAAGAATTCAGAATGCGCTTTATTGTTGGAGTATACCAACTTTAAAATCAATCACTCTGCTGAAAGGAACAAGACAGACGACAGACAAAAACGCTTATTTTTTTATATGGTACCTAGAGCAAAGGCCCATACTTATATGTACTGCACAGCTGTTTATGTTTAAGTTGTGTTTCTTATTTCTATGGTTCGTACACTTAAATATAGAGAAAAAAAGGAAAAAGCTTCACAGCTCTTGTCTTGAATTGCCAGAGACTAAGCGCTGTGTTGAAGACGCTACGGCACAAATTTCTAGACTTCTGAGTAGCAGGAGTCGAGAAAATAAGTGTAGATCATATCTAAATGTTACGAACTTACAATGCGCAGCTGAAGGCCTAAAGTTTGCAACCTTAACCTCAGCTAAACTCTATCATGCCTTTTCACCTCCCTTCATCGGTATCCGGAAATCAGGATGGCGAACTGACATACGACACATATACCCTGATCATCGGCAGTCAAAAATCGGGTATATACATGTGTACATCTTAAACTACCGAACCTACTTTGCCCTATTCCTATTTCTACTTATAAACAAAGTAACAAATAATGAAAAATGACTGCAAAACTAAACTAAACTAATAACAAAAAAGTTCAGAAAATGACACGATTTGTTGAAAAAGAACACTGAACCTGCACTGTGTTTGTAGGGCAAAACACATACAGTACACTACTGGTTTTTGATACCTGGGCGTATCTCGTCTCTGCAAGATCTGTTTGCAAGTGGAGTTAAGTAGATATGGGAAATGCATAGTTGAATGATTGATGGAGGGTAGGGGTGTGTTAGGATCTACCTTAAGTGTTTAAGATCTTGAGTAATGTCTAATGTGAGTGGTAAGTGTATAATAGATATATGGGAATGTCTGCTTTTCCACAGTTGCACAGGTCAGTGTCTAAGAGGTTATATTGAAAAAGTTTGCCATTGAAGTTTCCGTGTCCTGTGAGGAATTGTATCGTAGGCCAGAAAGATAGAGAGATGTAATCTAGGATTTCTGTGAGTGTTGGGAATATGTTGTAAGTGTGTCTACTCTTATTGGAGGCACTCCAGGATTCCTGCCAAAAAATCTCTAACGAACTCCGAATAAGGATCTTCATTTTAGATGGCCTTGTGTTCCCTATATTCTTTGGGAGTAGGGTGTGGTCGTACAGTTGTATAAGCTGTTCGGTCTTGATGTATTTTCGCTGGATTATAGCCTATATAGTGAGATTATTTGGAAGTATTTTAAGGAGGACATACAGTGCTTCTGTAAGCCCTAGAGCAGAAAAGAGGGAAGTCTTAGTTTGTTGTGAGAGAGAGAGAGTGAGCGTGGGAGACATGTTTGTAGGTTGTGAAGAAGTAATGTAGTTTTATTTCAACAGCGTGTGATGTGCGCGTTTAATTTCAAATTATTTTCCAAGTGCATACCCAGATATCTAACCGATTTTGAATATTTGACTGAGGTACCTTCTAGGCGCATGGTAGGAGGTCTTCTGAGATCAAGTTTGCCCTTAACGAGAAACATGTGGGTTTTCCTTTGAGATTGGTTGACGGTAGACATGCGACCAACCAGTGTTCTAGAACTTCGGTAATGCGCCCGGCCGTACATTTTAATTCGGATCTGGAGTGTCCTGCAATGATGTATAAAAGGTTATCGGCGTTTTAATGGTTAATAAGGAATTTATGGATAAGTTCCATAATCTAGGTTCCAGGATTAACCTTTGAGGGTATCCCTGTGTTAAAGTCTTTGTGATGGATGTGAAGTTGGTGGTGACGCTGCAGGTTCTGCTTTGGAAGAATGTTTGAATAATTTTATAAAGGTTTCAAGGAAAATTATGAGTGCTTAGTGCGTTTAGTACACGCTGCCACCACATTCGATTAAAGGCGGACTTAAAATCGATGATGATTGCCAGCCCGTACTTGGCTGGTGTTTGTTTAACTGTTGTGAAGAGTTCGTGTATGACCTGTTTAGCATCCCTTCTTTCTCGGAATCCGAATTGATGGGGGTGAGATCAGGTCGTGTGTGTCAAAATGTTCATTTAATTTTTGTAGGATGAGCTTCTCTAGGATCTTTCCCAAGCACGGTAAAAGTGCAATGGGGCGGTACGATGAAGGTTCTGAGACTGGCTTTTCCGATTTTAATAAAAGTTTGAGTGTGGCGTGCTTGTACGTGGCGGTGAATATGCCGTCTGTGATACATTTTTGAAAATGATGGAATCATTGTGTGCGTATTAGAGGATATGATTCTTAAAGGAGTTCGTTTGTTATGTTGTCTGGTAGAGGTGCTTTGTTTTTGCGTAAATTGGTAATTATGTCGTCTAGGTCCAGTGGCCGAACAGTGTCGTTGGTTGAAGTGTTCGGTGGTGTTTTGTTAGTGTCAATTATGTCCATTTGTTGTTCAGTCATAAGGTCCAACGTTTGGGTGGGTATCAGGATGTTTAAGATCGATTGGAGCTTATTTATCGGTGTGGGATCATGTATAAGGTGTGATGTGTCTAAAGTTTGTGGTGTGTTATTGTTGACCATTTTTCTGTAGGTGTTCCAAGGGTCTGTTGTGTCTTCTAGTGTTTGTGTGTAATGTCGGTGTTTACCTGAACGTATGTTGCGGTGTAGTTGCGGTGGCGTGTATATTGTTTGCAAGATCTTTCTCTGATTTCCTATGGCCATTTGGACTTATCTTCTGGCTTGGCTCAATTGTTTGCGGAGTCTTCTCAAGTCAGAATTCCATCACTTGTTTGAGTTAAAGGAATGGACTGTAGGAGGATAGTGTGTATGACTACGTCTTTTATGATTGTTGTGATAATGTGTGCTTGAACATTTGGGCGGGTTTGTTTTGTATTGTCTGTTATTCGATCGTTTACTGAAGTTTGTATTGATTTTGTATAGAGATACCAGGTTGTTTTTTGTGTTGTAAAGTCTGGTTTTAAGGTAGGCTCAGTGAGGATGGTTTGATGTAAGTTTGTAGATAATTGGTCAGTGGTCACTGCCACATGTTATATCAGTAATGTTCCAGTCTGTGATGTATTATGCCAAGCGCGAGTTGACAAGTTGACAATGTCATATCGATGTTAAAATTACTTTGTTCGATGTGAAAAGTTGTGAGTGCCGTCTGGTTGTTATGTGTGTGTGTAAGTGTTTGTATGTCGTAAAGCCTTCTAGGACTCTGACCGGGTCTGTAGTGGTATTGTGCCACAAGATTGGTTTTGCATTTGCGTCTAAGGCGAAAATAATCGGTTTATCTTTCAGAGTTTCTAAAATGGTGTCTAGTTGGTTCAGGACGGTGTGCATCTCCAAGCCGAATTGAAAGTAACCAGCTATGAGATACAGGCCACCCCGTTCCTAGCTCATTTGATATATAGTGATGTGTTGTGTTGCTACGTAAATTGTGTCTATGCGGGTGCTGTTTACAAGGATTGCTGCAGTGTAATTTTTGTTTACGGGTTTTGGATATTTTGTGAGCGTATATTGCGGTATGATTTACGGTTTTTGAACTAGTGCTATGTCGCATTTGTTTTGCCATAATAGTCTGGTCAGCTCTAGTGTAGTAGTTTGTGAATGTTGTAGGTTGATTTGTATGAGGTTTAAGAATGGCTTGGGTGGAAAGGGGGGCATGCGAACGGTTTTATCTGAGGTCTATAATCTATAACCGGAACATTTTCACAAGTTACTAGGAAGCTATGTACCTTCGCGATATGTCCAAACCTTTTGGCAGTTGTAGCATCGCGCGTGGTAAACACCATCGTAATTTGATAAGACGAGTTTATATTGTTTAAGTCATTATAATCCCAGGTGATTTCCACTCGCGAACACAGCTCACGCCCGTCAATATTCCACAGGTATTTCTATACAGAAGACGGTTTTTCCGTATAAAATTCCAGTGCTTCGCTATCCTAAATTTTGTCATCTCAAATATACCTTCATCATCATTAGGTCTTCAGTTCTGGAACTGGTTAGACGCGCGACCCTGACTGTTTCCTAATCTGAACTAACCTTCACATTTCCCTGAAATTTGTACAGTCTGCATCTGTCACTATCTGATCTAGGTCTACATCTATCTCCTTTCTTCAATCTCTGCTTGTAATATATCCCATACTATTCCCCATGAATGCCTTAGAAAGTATTCTGCCCTCTATTTCTCCTATTTTTTTCCACAGATATCCTTGTTCCCCTTACTATTTCCATAACTACATTCCAAAAGGCTGCTACCGTTTTTCTACCTGCTTTTCCTGCTGCCCTTATTTCATAGGCATACTGTGCTGCGCTCCACACATATGCATTCAACAATTTTCTTCTTGTTTTTATGTTTATTGTTTTTCATTATAGGCGCTGTTCTTCCTTGTTATATGCAGTTCGGTCCCCTTCTATTGTTTTACAATTATATACCTTATTTCTCCGACATTCAGTGGTCGTGAAGGGGAGTAAGTTGCCCGTGGCTGCCAAGTTCCCCCAGCACTTGAACATTTGCCGATTTAATATTTTTTCCAATATATCTTGTAATAAAAAACGGGGTAATTAAAAACTTTTTGTAAGTTTATTACCCTTTATCCTCGTGACTATCAGCTATATACTAAAACTCTCTATTTTTAATCTGATATCACTAGGTCGAGATTTTCTTCTTTATACTCCAAGCCCAGGGTAATGTCAGATGGAAAACGGCTTTAGACAAAGAAAACTCTTAGGGGTTAAACGGCTAGTAGAGTGTTAGCTCTGGGTAGATCATGAGCATGGGTCATGGGTGGATAATCGACCAAAAATATTTTTAATAGGCGCCACCGTATTTTTTACAAGTGCCAACAAAATTTAACTGTGTTTGTATAAGGGAATGCGGAAACCTTATCTTAACACCACTATCATAGCCATAAAATTTGAATTTCACTCTTTATCACACACTTACCAAAACCTCAACCACCAGATGTCAAACAGTTGTCTCAGCTTTACCTGTGAACAAACAAAACACCACATGGACACTATCTGTGTCTTCAAAAGCATATGCCAAAATAGAATAAATGAATTTAAACATCTGTGAAATACTAAAGGATTCATTTTCATTACTCTGTCTTTTTACTTAAGGAGGATTTGCTCTAGTTTCTCTTTCCTAATTTAAATGTTGTATAATAAAACGTCTTTCAAAGGAAACAAAAGGAATTCTATTTATATATAGAAATCTGATTATATACATGTGACTGCAATATATACTTACTATCTTGTCATAAATTTTTATAAAAGAATTTTAGTGAAGTTTAACCTTCAAAATAAATATGTATAAATTGATCATTTCTATAAAATTTAGTTTAAGCAAACATGTCATAATTTATTAGTTCATAACACATGATTTTATTTTACTATAATCATTGAAGCGCTTCTTGACCATTTACAACAAAGATTGATCATCAGAAAAATAGCGATCATAAAATGCAACTACTCAAATTTAACTGTAATCTACAAAAAAATATACGCGAATTTCAGCACCAATAAAAGCTTTTACATGACCTGAATGTTTTAAGCAAAATGTGAAAATTAAATCAAGACTGCATCTGGCGTCTAGATTAGGAAACAGAATCTATACTATTTTTTATCTGACATAAGTTGTCATTCTAAATATCTTAAAACACATTGAATGCGTGTACAAATAACTGACAAACTAGATATTTATTCGGTGTGTTATTAACTTTAAAAAACTACTTTATATTTTTGTTACTCTAATAACAACGTAGGAAATCTCATAATAATTTACTATACTTTCAAAGTTACGGAAAGTTTCAAACACTCACGTGTATCCAAATAAATTGCAGGTGCAAAATCATGACGTCAGCTGTTGTATTTTTCCAGCGTATTAATCATCAGTGAGTTTGAAGTACCAAGATTCTTTGTTGAATAAACCATTGCTATACGGCGTAGCTAAATAGATAGAACGAAACCATAACTGCCTGCTTTAAATTATTGCGACGAAAATTTATTATAATTTAACATTGAAAATTGTTGTTGTAGATATGTCCATAAGATATTGCATGTCTTAAATGATGTATATTATCGTTCCATGTTCTCAACTCAAGTTCTTCTTCTTGACTCTATTAGACGCCTCGTGTTTTAGTCGGGCCATCTTGACTTTTATCTCTAGTCTACAAAAAGCGACTTCACTCTTGGACGTTGGAAACAAAAGTGCTGATAATTAACTGGACAACGCTTGGTAACAAGCCTCAGAATATATATCTTCTAGAATCTATGTGTTATTATGAACATTATACTTTAATTTTTATTGGCTGAATATTTACGAATTAAATGCTTTAAAATTTATCTGTTTTATTATTAATTTATTAGGCTTGGTGTAACAAGAAAAAAAATACGTTACAATCTTTTCGCACAGGCAACATTAGTTACAGATATTTCACAACCAACACGTGTAGATGTTTATAATAATCATCAGATTTCTCTGCGCTTATTTTTTCGTCATTAGGTTTTCCGTCTCAAAACTAGTTGGGCAGGTACTTGCACTTATTTATATTTTGAGCTAGCCTAGACGGTTCCCTGAAATTCTCACAACGGCCTATATACTGTTCGGTTTCCCTTCTATTGTTTTCTAATTTTATTCTCTATTTCACCGAGATTCAGTAAAGGGGGTTAAGCAGCCTGTGGCTGCCAAGATCCCCCAACACTTCGACATTTGTCGAATTAATAGTTTTCCAGTAAATCCTTTCGCACAATTAACATTATTCGAGAATATTGCCCAACCAATACTTGTAGTAGCTTATAATAATCATCACGTTTAAGTACAGTTACTTTCTTCGTTATTATTTTTTTGGTCATTAGTTTATCCATCTAGGGAATGGTTGGATGCGTACCTACATCGATTTCTATTCTGAGCAAGCCTACACATTTCCCTGAAATTCCTATAACCTACATCTTTCACCATCTGTGTGCAGTTGTCTAACCTAGGTCTACGTCTACTTCTCTTTTTCTCTGCTTCTAATATATTCCGCACTATTCCTTCATGACGTAGTATGTGGCCTATCATCCTATCTTTCCTATTTTTTACCGTTTTCTACATATTTCTTTCTTCCCTTACCATTTTTAGTACCACTTCGTTCTGAACTTTGTCTGTCCATGATGTCTTCATCACACGTCTGTAGCACGACATTTCAACCTTTTTCTTGTCCGCTTCTCTTACTGTCCAGGATTCACAGCCGTACAGTACTGTGCTCCACACATATGTTTTAAGCAATTGTTTCCTTATTTCTATGTTTGTTGTCTTTGAACACAGTAGTTGCTTTTTCTTGTTAAATGTAGCACAACCTTGTGCTAATCATTGTTTTATATCTTTTGCGCTTTTCTCATCTTTCGTTATTTGGCTTCCTAGGTAGCAGAAATCCTTAACCGCTTGTAAGTTTTTGCTACCTATTTGTATTCTTGTTTTTGATTTATTTTCCCTTCTTTTGCATACTAGAACTTTAGTTTTATTTTTGTTAATTTTCATACCATATCTCTCCATCAGAACTGTTTCCATTTCATTAAGAGCAGATTCTAACTCTTCTTTGCTAGATGCTCGCTATATCATCTGCAAATCTAAGCATATCAATTTTTGTCGCTGCATATTGATTCCAAATGTCTTCCTGCGTTTGACTGTATTCATTGCCTTTTTTATGTACAAGTTAAAAATTAATGGGGATAAAGCACATCCCTGTCTCACCCCTTTCCTAATATTTACTTCTCTACTTTCTTGTTCTAATTCTATTACCGCTGCTTGCTCTGTGTATAAGCAATATACTATCCGTCTATCCCTAAAATTCATCCCAATCTTTTTGAGTATTTCGAACATTTTTTTCCATTTTACATTGTCGAATGCATTTTCCAGATCTACAAACCCTATATACACGCTTTCCCCTTTTCCTATTGTTTTCTCCATTATCACTCTCAGAGCTAAAATAGCCTCCCGTGTTCCTGTTTTGCCTAAATCCAAATTGATCTTTTTCTAGTATTTCTTCAGCTCGGTTTTCGATTCGCCTTTGTACAATTTTGGTTAATATTTTTGACACGTGTGCTGTCAAACTTATTGTTCGAAAATTTTCACATCTATCCGCGCCTTTCTTTTTTGGTGTAACCTCAAACTGCTTAATGGGTTTACATAAACTTTTGTCAAACATATTTTGATATTTGTTTTTTAAATTTCAAACGCTCTAATTTTCTAAACTCATTTACAATATTAAAAGAAAATTTATTTTTTTACTTTGGGAACAATGCATCTAACCTATTTCTACCTAACAGCTGTGTATAATCCCTCTCAGTACTCAAAGTATACGTTCTTGGTTGTTGTTATTTATCGAAACATCACATTCACCTACCTGTTTGATTTCTTGGCCCCACACTGAAGATAAATAACTCAAAGACTACTTTTTTAAAAACAAATTTATTGTTTCTGCAAATCTCCTTTGTGACATTACTGTTTTGCTTGCGCCAGTGTCAACTTCAAGTTAGGTAGGTTGACTTTTTATTTGTAAGATGATTCTATGTGGCGAATTATTAACGCTTGTATATACCTGATTTAAATCGTACAAAATCCTCATTTGTTGAGTGATATTCTACAACGTTACCTAAGTGATTACTACCCTTACCTGGAGTAATAGCTTCTGGGGCATTGTTTAACACCGGACTCCGTTTGATCGGCATAGATCACAAACATGTTCAAACTTTTGGCAAGCAAAGCATTTCCATCGCTTAGCAGGTCATTTTTCACCTTGAATTCGCCCACAATTGCCACATGTTTCGTCTTTTGCATTTTTCCGGTGTTGCCCACCCAATTTTTTTCTTTTGGTTGAAAAAGTTTTTCTTACGTGAATGCCGGCACTTCGAGACCAGTTTTTTAGCTAACTCCACAGCTAAAACTTCTGTTCTGTTTCTTTGTCGCACGTTCGCGTGGTTCATTTTAAGTTATTTTAAATTTGTAGTTGTAAATCAAATAGTAAAACTGTCATCCCTTGTTCCTTTATATCCTGTCGTAAAAATTCCTTGTGTATGTGTAAATAAGTTGAAAAAGGGGTAGTGAACAAACACTCTCTCATCGATATCGAAGCAGCACAGACGGTTTTTCGTTCGGTAACGTGAGTTTGTCAATAGTGCTGCCGACTTTATCGATAAACCCCTAAAAAACTCAGTGAAAGTGCCAAGTAACACGTACTATAATTTCGAACACAGTCTACTTAGCTGAAGAGTAAGGAACTACATCTTAAAACAACAAAAAACCGCGGAGGTAAGTTGATATACAAAGTTATAAGACCCCCCGCACCGAACAATGGCGTTCATCGCCGGATTATTTCATTAATTAATTAGTTCCTATCCTTTAAGCTCCTCATTTATACTAAATTTAATAATTGTCGTAGTTTTGATTATGGTTAAACGTGTTACAAGGAGAATAACATCCTGCTTGCAAATTTAATGGTAGAAACATCTGCTTATAACAGTAGATTTTACAATATATCCCTTATCCTTTGTTGCAATGATTAGTGGTCAAACAGTTTACTTTAGGTAAACTAAATTTATGAGGGGTTATTGTATTGTAAATCTTTACCTTATTTTTCGTATCAAGTTGGAGGAACCATCGGGTTTATGCAACTTGTATAATAAAGGGTTTGGAATTTATTTGAAACGTTAAACATTTTTGTCGGGCGAGCACTGTAGTTAGTTGCATTTGTCCATTAATAATTTAATTTTGTAGATTAATTCGTTGTAGGATATTTGAATACGCATTGATTTTACATTAATTTTATTGTCGTTTATTAATCATTAACCAATATGGTTATATCAATTGATAAAGCTATTCTTGGAGCTAGATTTGTAGTTAAAAGGTTGGATCATATAAACAGTAAGATCAATCAACCAGAAAATGTATCGATTGCTTTAATTAGAGCATCGATTAAAAGTGTCGAGTAAATTGAAACTCATTTCAAGTCTTTTTGCAAGGATATTTTCTTTGATAAAAAAAGTAAACAATTGGATGAATTTTCGGCTTTTAGGGTGAAAATCGATGATTATCTATTAGATATTTGCATTATCGCTGAACAATGCGAATTAGATCGGGTAGAAAATAAGCCAAGGGTGGAAATTATGAATAGTTCTTTGTCGCTAAATAGTGGGGTTAGCTTGAAACATCTTTCTGTCCCACGGTTCTCGGGACACATTACAGATTTTGAGAGTTATCATGTAATTTATAAGCGATTGATTCATGATGTCAGTTTGTCACCCGTTGAAAAATTTTGCCATCTCGTTGATACACTAGATGAGTCGTCGCGTATGTTAATAAAACATTTGCCATTAAACGATTGTGCATACGAAGAAGCCTATAAAATCATTACTAATCGTTTTCAGTCCAAGAGGTTATTACTTTCAACATATTTCAATGCTCTCGAAAAATGCCCTAAGGTCAGTTCCTCAGTCTCACACACGGAACTCCGGCAATTAATTAGTTGTTTTGATGAAAATATATTCGCGTTAAAGCAGATGGAAATAGATTTATTAGATTTCATGTTGTTTAATCTGTTATCGAAAAAATTAGATACAAACATTTTTAAGCGTTTCGAATTAGGAACTAGTGACGAGATTCCTTCGTTTAAAGATTTAAGGTTGTACATTGAAAAACAATGTTAAGTGTTGGAAATAAACGACATTGCTTCAGGAACATGCTTAAAATCTCGAGATTCCGTTAAAGAAAAAGAAAGGTTTGTTAGCACTTCGGCTAAAACTTCTTTAGTTGGTACCACGAATGATGTTAAAAATTGTAGTTTATGTCAAGCTGTGCATCCTATTTATAGATGTAAGCAGTTTCTCGATAAAATCTCTCAAGAAAGATTTGAGGTGGTAAAGCTTAAAAATCTTTGTATTAAATGTTTAAATACTTCATATTCGGTCGTGTAGAAAATGTCATCAGTCGCACAATTCGTTACTCCACTTCGATATACGAGAAAATTCGGTGTCTCCACGCAGACAAACTCATCGTCAAAGGTTAGTGTCTCCTCGGAGAGCGGCACCTAGACTTACTTCTACTAGTGCACCTAGTGAAGACAATCTGTCGTTGGCGGTTGTGCATGAACAACCTGCCACCAACTCGTTAATTTTGACGTCATTAGAACATACAACGACGCTGTTAGCTACGGAAATGGTGTCGGTGATTGATTATACAGGAAAATTGCAAACTGTTCGTGTAATTTTGGATAACGGATCCATGGAAAGTTTTATGACTGAAAGGTGCCGTAAGAAATTAGGTTTGAAGAAACGGAGAGCCAATGTCACTGTTCAAGGACTTGGCTTGAATTCGTCGTTGGTGTCTGGTGCACTATCGTGTGTAGTCAGCCCCTCGGGAGCACGGTCTCCGGCATATGAAATTGAGTGTTATATTTTACCTAACATTTGTAATCAATTACCTTCGTCGTCGATAGGGTCAAGGAATTGTCGCATACTCGAAGTTTGACCATAGCTAATCCTAATTATAATATTCCTGGTAAAATTGACATGCTACTCGGAGCGGAAATCTTTGCTCAGGTTTTGTTGAACGAGTCTTGTTGGGGTGTCGCTAACGAGCCAATTGCTATTAAAACAACCTTTGGTTGAGTTTTAACGGGAAAGGTCGTTTCCCCGAATAGTTCTATTACGTCGTTGTGTGCTTTCGTTGAGCCTTTGAACAGCGACATTCGTCGATTTTGGGAAGCAGAAAATATTCACTTCAAGAAACACATTTCTCCTGAAGAAGAAAAGTGTGAAAATCAATTTGTGGAAAATTATAGACGTAACAAGGACGGTCGTTTTGTAGTGTCCTTGCCCTTTAACATTTCTGAACCCTCATTTGTGGGTATGAGATCGATTTGTATTAAAAGATTTTTGTCATTAGAACGTCGTTTGTTAAAAAATCCTGAATTGTATTCGGATTATAAAAAATTTATGGAGAATTATTTGGAAAACGGTCACATGGTTCAAGTGGAATCGCCTGAAAATTCGTCGGTTCGTGAGAAAATGTTTTACATTCTCCATCATGCTGTACATAAGCGTGATAGTACTACCACCAAATTGCGTGTGGTTTTCGATGCTTCGTGTCCGGATCAATCTGGAAAATCGTTAAATGATAGCTTGGCTATTGGCCCTGCTCTGCAAAAGGACATTGCAGTTTTGTTACTGTACTTTCGTGTACATCTTATCGTGATTACAGCTGATATTAAACAAATGTATCGACAAATTTTGGTTAACGATACTCATCGTGATTATCAACGTATCGTCTGGAGATTTTTTCCGTCGGATCCTATTATGGACTTTAGATTAAATACTGTGACCTATGGAGTTTCGTCGTCGCGTTTTATGGCTTTGCGTACTGTTCAAGAATTGGCAAGGTTAGAATCAATAAATTTTCCTTTCGCGTCATCGGTATTGGCGAGCGATACCTATGTTGATGACTTAGTCACTGGATGCAATTCGATTGAAGCTGCTAATCAATTAATTGGTGAATTGAATAGTATTTGCACTAGTGGTAGTTTTCAATTAAGACAATGGAATAGTAATTGCCCGGAAGTGATGTCCAACTTGAGGGAGTCCCTGTCCAGTTCGGACGCAATTACATTTCAAGATAAAGATAGTGGTTCAATATAAATTTTGGGTTTTTCGTGGCGTGTTCTTACAGATGCATTTTTATACAACCTAGACGTTGAAGAGCGCACTTGAACTAAGCGTAATATTTTGTCGGCTATCGCAAAAATTTTTGATCCTCTCTGTCTGATAGCGCCTTTAGTACTTTTCGCTAAACGTTTAGTTCAAGATCTTTGGCTTTTAGGCCTCGGTTGGGACCAAGAGCCGCCAAAAATGGGAACATTTTTTGGGTGAATTGCCAGCGGTTTCGAATATTGAGATTTTGCGTCGCATCGTATGTCATAATTTACGTGAATGCCGGCACTTCGAGACCAGTTTTTTAGCTAACTCCACAGCTAAAACTTCCGTTCGGTTTCTTTGTCGCACGTTCGCGTGGTTAATTTTAAGTTATTTTAAATTTGTAGTTGTAAATCAAATAGTAAAACTGTCATCCCTTGTTCCCTTATATCTTGTCGTAAAATTCCTTGTGCATGTGTAAATAAGTTGAAAAAGGGGTAGTGAACAAACACTCTCTCATCGATATCGAAGCAGAACAGTCGGTTTTTTGTTCGGTAACGTGAGTTTGTCAATAGTGCCGCCGACTTTATCGATAAACCCCTAAAAACTCAGTGAAAGTGCCAAGTAACACGTACTATAATTTCGAATACCGTCCACGTAGCTGAAGAGTACGGAACTGCATCTTAAAACAACAAAAAACCGCGGAGGTAAGTCGATATACAAAGTTATAAGACCCCCCCCCCGTGCTGAACAACTTCTTTACACGCACCATCGAACATAAATTTTTTACTAAAAGCAGCTTTTCTTGAATTTTATTCGAACTTATTCTTTGGGCGATGATCCCGTAAAGCATCATTCAAAAATGCTCCAAAATTACAAGGGCACTTTTCATTCGTTGCAGACCTTATGTCTGCCGAATCTACTTATTTATGTTAGTCATCTTCCCGTTCTACAGAGGTGAGATGACGAATCTGTAGAAACTTTTGCAAAGAAAAATAAAAATTTGTGTTTAAATGCAACCGCATCATTAAGTATTACAGGAAAAAGGCTTGATATGTCTTGAATCTTTAAGCCACTTTTGCTTTTTTTGTGCATCATCTACGTACCCCTACCCTTAAATTACATGCTCTACTTCGTAATGACTAATATTAGATAAACCGAATCTCCATAATACTAAAACTAAACTTTTACTTAATAGAAGTTAGATTGTATCATTTCTGGGGATTTCTAATTTAACGAGAACCGGAAACTTTTATTATGTACTTAGAGCACTACCAAATAAATATGGTACTTAAACACTGTAATAAAAAGTACAAATATTTGTCCATCAGTTGAATATTTTAATTAAATAAGGCACAAACCCATGCAAAAGTAGTTCATCCACCTCTTTCTGTGCTTAACATTAATCACCTTCTCATCGATCAAGGTTACATTAGCAAAACGGAATCGAAGGTTATAAATACAAAAAATGCTAATTTGAAACGAAATACAATAGACAGTTAAAGTTTACGGCCAAATTTGTAAGCAGTTTCGATAAAAACTGGTTCATATTGGTGTGTAGACAGGTGAGATCTAATCTTAAACAATCGCGTATGTGACTCTGAATCAGAACCCGAAAAAGCAAATTAATTATGTTTAGGGAAAACTTGTGAGGTCAATGTTTAAAGAAATCTTACGTGTGGAATTCGAGGATTCGCAAAAGTAGACGGTGAATTTGCGGGTTTTGATATATGTGTGTGGCCAATGTTAGAAGCCATCTGGTTCCCAGAATCGCGGATATTAGTTTGTTTTATTTTACACACGCTTGACTTTGGCAAATCGCCACCGCAGCGGAAGTAGCGTTGTTTTCGGCACCTTTGAGGCGCGTCAAGGTCAGACACCGATAATACTTTACCGAAGTGCTTATTCACAGTATAAAAGTTAACCACCCATGAAGTTATATGGGTACGATGTTGAAACCGTCCGCTGTCATCTCGTACATGTTTATTTGTCTATCCTTATGTAAATTATTAGCGTCTGTGCATCTTATTTCAGGTTGGATGATAATGATTATAATTGGCCATATTTGGCAACAAAAATAACGTAGGTAAATTTGTTTCCAAGGTCGATTTGAAATCAGTTGAACTCGCCCATGCCATCAGAGATTTCTGCTACTGTAAAGCAGCAGTATCCATTTAGTCCAGAAGGAAGCAACATATCATACCTTAACCCACTCATTATATATTAAACATTCAAGCAGTTTGAAAAAGTCGATACCTTTGGGCGATAATCAAGATACAGTTTCAGTGAGTGTCTCTATTTACAGCTAGCTGAAAATTTGGTTAACTATACTTGAATAAATTAAACTTATTAGGCGCTGGGCGGGTTTTCGTGATGGCTGTTTAAGAAGGATTTATAAAAGTATTGCAACGAAAACTTCTTTTGCTACAACAAAAACAGTTTTGTATTAACTGATTACACAAACCCTTTTACTCGGAGCTATGGGGATTTTCTTATATACTAGGTCTTAATGTCATATCCGGTCTTCATCCGACCGTCTGCGATCTCAATATAATTCCTAACATTACCATGAATATCCTGGATCTTCCGTTTGAGCTTCTCGACGTAGTTTACTTCCAATATGTCTATTCCGGGTGTCTAGGATAAGTCACCGCCGTTAACTCGTCGCCGTCCACTCGCTGTCATCATCTTTCCGCGGATACAAGTGGTTGTCGTTATCTCGACGCGGAGACAACTCGCCAACATAATTTTTTTATCCGGATATTGTTTGTTGACTACATCTTGGCCTGCGGCTCACCCTAGTCGCACATATTTGCAAAAAAATATATAAATCCTCAAAAGTTTAGGCTACGAAGACGGGAAATTGAATCAAGATGGATACCGGGGTTGAACTTGTTTTGTAAAGGGGTTAGGGGCGGTCAGTGGTAGATTATATGATAGGAAGCTTCCGGGTTTGATTAAGTGTCACAGGAACAAAAAGGTGAAGGGGTTAGGTGGAAATGGTACTGTTTGTTCCGAAAATTTCCATGCCCCGTCAAAAATTGAATTGTAAGTCTACTGGAAAAAGGGGTGTGGGAGGGAATGCCTGTAGTATCTGGGAATATGTCATAGGTAAGTCTGCTGGTTGTGGGAATGGACCAGAGGTTTTGCAAAAAGCGAAGGAAGGTGTTGTGGATGTGAAATTTAATTGCGCTCTTGAGGAGGGAATGGTTTACGTCATAGAGTGATGTTCTGTTATGTAGAGATATTGGAAGATTGCGCTTAAGGCTGCCCATTTGGATTAGTAAGTGGAAATGGATTTCAATTGGTGGGATTTGGAGCGGGGTCTGCACGATCTTACATTTGATTTTCCAATACTCCACCCTAAGGTACATTATTGACTAAGAAGGGTGTTTTTTTACTTGGAATTTTTGAATTTTGCCCACCCCTTGCTATTTGAAGCAAGGTTTGTATCTTTAACGAGAGCGACAATACTCACACACGGTACTTACATTTTACCTTCCAGCCTAAAGAGGACGAATTTTTATGAAAAATACTCTCCTAACATTTTTCAAACTGTCCGGGACGGACTTCGGACCCGGAGTCTTGTGCTTAGTTGTCACATGCGAATCACCTAAGCCAAAATGCCACATGGTGTGCAGAATTGCGGTGAAGGTGATTTTGTATGCTCTTGAGGTGTGTAGGTGGAGAGGTTTAATAATCGCGTTTAGGAAGCGGTGGAGGAGTTACAGGGAGCCAGACATCGTATCGGATAGTAGGGATAATGGTATGGTTGACGATTAGTCTAGGCATGAGTTTGTCGAGTTCAATTGGGTGAGCAGGGTCATGGTGCTGGTTGTTAAAGATTATTTGGGTTTTAGAACTTTCTTTTGCGAAGTGTGTTTGTATATATGTTTAATCTGGTATCCATGTGCATACCAACGTAGGAGGCTGTATCTGAGAAGGTAATGGGAGAATTCGGGATATAGATATTCAAGCTGCGTCCCAGGTCTAAATAACCTTTGAGGAGGATCATTATAGATTTGGAAAAGGAGTGTGATTACATATTTAAGGAGCACCGAGATTCGACGAAGTTAATGAGAAGAAAGGCGGTGCTTTTACAGAGGTACGAGAGTTGCCATAAATAAGAAAGGCAACGTCAGCATATGCCAAGGTGAATGTATTTGGGATGTTATGATTTAGGAGTCGATTGGGTGCCAAATTAGAGAGGGTTAATGATAGACAGGAGCATTATGAACAGCCTTGATATGGAGTGGTAATTTGAGGATAAGGGTGCTGTTCGAGGAAAGGAAGGATTTAGTAATCGGAAATACGTTGGGACAAAAGTTGGTTGCTTTAATTTGATTGAAAAGATTTGGCCACCAAAGGAGGTTAAAGACAGAATGGAAGTCTAGGTTTTAGGGAGATTACATATTTATGTGAATGGGATTGGACTGTCCAGAAGAGCGAATAAGTACTTTGCTCTGCACTATTTCCTTTGTGGAAACAGTGCTGATTAAGAGATAGCAAGGAGTATAGTTCTATGTGTGCATCTAGCTTTAGGAGGATGACTTATTCTAGGAGTATTCCAAGTGTTGTAATTAGGGCTACAGGTTTGTAGAATTTGGGATATTCCGGTGGCCTGTTTGGTTCAAATGTTAGGGTGATGGAGGCTGATTTGAAAGTTTTGAGGAAGGTTCCTGATGATAGGCACTTTTAGAAAAGAAGGTGGGTGGATTCCCTGATTAGATGACAGATTTTTTGGAAAATAGTGTTTGTGATTTGATTTGAGCTTGGGGTTTTGTGCGGAGATAATTTGGCTACAAAAAAATCAAGAAGGTTGATGGCTAGGTCTGTGGCGCTGTCTGGAGGGGTTGAGAAATTGGTGCTTAGGTGGGAACATCTGGAGCAGCAGGGGGGATTGCAGAATTTAACAACATATACATGATGTTTTTAAAACGGATCAGATCTGTATGTGATGGGGTGGTTAGGATGTAGGCTTGAGTGAATTTTATTAGCTTACGTAATGATTTAATCGAATGCGTAGCGGAAGTTGTTTACCTTTATGTATTATGTCTCAACTTCAACAACACTAGAATTTGTAAAGCAAGAGAACACCGTTTGAACAATAACATAGAAAAATGCATATTTTTGGAGCGTTTCCCGAGATTTAAATTTCATCGCACGAAACTTATTACTATATTCCAAATTTCCATTTATTCATAATAGCAGCTATTGTTAACCAATAGTCAGGAGATTAGCACTTATTTTCTAACAATAGGATACAAAGGAATGAAATTGGTAAATAACGTAAAAGCTTTATAAGTATGTTTGATCTAGAATTTGAAGTTCACAATTAAGCTAGCGTAACATGTACTAAGTGTACAAGGGTAGGCTGAAATGTAACGCACAATTGCTTGTAGATTACGAACAGAAACTAATAGCAAGATCAGGCAAAAATAAAATTAAAGTCCAGTTCTTGATATTCAAAATCATATATTTATTTTTCAATATAGTCACAGTTTATGCCTAACATATTTCTACCATGGTATAACAAATTTTTTCATTCCGTCACTGAAGAATTCTGCAGCCTTCTCTCGAATCCAGGACGCGATAACTGCCTCTACCTCATCGTCCGAGATGTAATAATTACTCTTGAGATCTTTTTTAAGTATAGGAAATGTTTAGCGTCTGTGGCAGTGATCGAACGTCCGCTGCGTGTTTCATCAACAATTATGGCAACCAAGAAATTTTAATACCTATTGATTTACAGTACATCTATCAACAGTTCTGTCAACAAAAACAGCGATGAATCTCAGTAGGAGTCACATTATCAACAGTTAAAGATTCGATAACAACGAGCAGTTTAACTCGCATTGACATAACACTAGAACACGTCTTCATACTTTTGCTACTTGAAACGAACTGGTAAACGCAACACCTTAAAAATGGGTATGCGTATACCTTATCGATTGCCACTCTCTCAACAGGAATTCTCACGTTGTATTGCCTTACTGCCACTTTTCGATTCCTTAATGGTGCACTCAGCTTATGCATGCGGCACCACTTTTTTGACATTGTCTTTGTAGACTACTCTGTAAAATTTTGACACCCTCTCCAGAGTCTTCTTAACCCCAAAGTGTGCTCCCGAGGTTCCGCTATATAGGTGTCCTACAACCTCCGTTCAAAAACCACCACCTATTGCAAACTCACGTTCCAGTTCCATTTCCTAAAGATCGTACCAAGATTCCATTCACTACATGCAAGGAATCTCAATGCACCCAGTCCCACTTCTGGGTGCTACTCAACGGGCTACTGTCCAGTCGGTATGGGCTTCCTCCTTTGGTTTTCAACTCAGAATGAAACCTAAATGTTTTGAAACGTATTATATTTTCTTGATCGCTAACCCCAAACGGTCACATTCTTTCCTAAATTGAGCTTAACTAATGCTCTCTCCTTAATACATACATCTGACTCTAGAAGTTGGGGGTCAGCAAAACAAAGTCTTCCGACGTAACTAGGGTCTATTCCTTGGGTAGAGCTATGAGCAATGGGGGTAAGTCGAAATCTATGGAGGGTTACACTTAACAAAAACAAACAGGCGCCACCAAGTCCAAATTGATTTATTTTAGGGCATAGCTATTTTTAAGGGCGGACTTGGAGACCCAAAAAGAGATCGCCTTCGTTGATACACAAACTTGTCTTAACAGAATAAGACGCTGCTCCTGTAAGAAAGAACAATAATTAAGTCACATAAAAAATGGGAACACTATTTGCGTCCCTCAAGTATACCTAAAAGTATAGAGAATATTTTCTGCATAATGGGATCATGAAATTTTAGTTCTTATTGCTTTTTGTTTACCAAGTCTGATCAGACTAGATCAGAATAAAAACTTTAAATGAAGAATATTAATTTACTAATAAGAATTTTCTTGGTTTCAGTAAATAAAGTATCATTGTAATTAAATAAAATAAAAATTTGAAGTACTTGCAAAACTGGTAGTAAAGGTTATCAACTAATCCTTACTCAAATATTTTATAATTCTATGTAACTAAAAATGCTAGAGTTTCTTTATAACCCAATCAGATCTGTGTGAGTCATTTACAAATGAATATACGAAATTTTCTTTAGGTTAACAAACTTAAGTTTAGTTTGAAGTCAAAATAATCACCAAGATATTCTCTAATGTTATCTATAGTGGTTGTACTAAAATGTTAATCATGTGTTAGCCATTGGGCAATTGTTGACAATAGTGAACAAACAAACAGGTGATGTAATAGCAGCTGTTAAATTACGTTGAAGCCACGTGTGATCACGTATTTACGAAGCTAAGTGAAAGCAAATTTAATACTGGGAAAACCAGCTTATTTACAGGTAAACTGAATAACAATTTTGTACGTCTAACAAACAAATGAAATAATGTACTTTCAGAAGGAAAGTACTCAGGAAATCTTAATTCTATTACGAACCCAAGAGCAGCAGTTGTCCCTTGATGTAATGGAAATTACCTCGCAGCGCGGGAACAGCAACTAATTATACTTGCTTTCCATGCTTTAACACAGGTGTAGGAGCAAAGCGGGTTCCTTACTTGGATCACGGCAGCATTACTTTGTAACGTAATCTTCCGTTGTCTAAATTTATTTACTAAAATAATTTTTCATTGCGTAGCCAACAAATTAAGCTTTCTAAATTGTAACTTCAAAGGGATCATGTTGTCTCAAATTTTACAGTTGCGATTTTCGACGTGGTGTGCGATATATACGTTATCCATGCAGTTTTCTAATTTCTCGTTGGAATTTCAAATGTGTCGTTGCGAGTTCAAATAGGTCGTTGCGAGTTCAAATGGGTCGTTGCGCTAAATAAATTTTGTAAATTAGCTAATATGACAACGAATATACAAAATGTGGATTAGGTACTAACCGTTACTCAGGAAGTGTTTCACAAACATAGAGCGACTCGGAGGTCACTCGCCATTCTCTTAGAATGCATCTTGACGCTACTTTTAACTATCGACGAGTGCGCTCGCTGCTTTCTTGTATGGTGGGAGGTTCCGGATTTTAGTTCTCGAACCTCTCACGCGCGCGCCAGTGGCTGTGAAATTACACCGAACTCGGAAACAACTCGACTAATAATCCTTGATATTATACTACTATAAAAGTTTGATTGTTACTTGAATATTTATTTTAATTAATAAAGGTATTTTACTATTCATTATACGTTTAATGAATGGATTCTCCTACTGCAAAAATAAAATTGTTACAGTTTGTCATTTTCCTATTCGGTTTACAGCTGTAGGGCTTCCAGTTTTGGAAAAATTTTAAGTATACCCATATTCGTTGAAATAATTTAAGTAATGGGAGATTATTTTTCATCTTCTTCTTTTACGCGATTTTACTAGAAGAGAAAATCTAGTATAGTTGAATAAAATTAAACAATCACGTCGTGATTTCAATTTTATAGCTAATTTGTATGAGGATGCAAATCTTATTAATGGAGCATTAATATTTGCATTGTTTGGAGTTTATAGTATTGAAGGATTAGTGAATCTAGAGATATTTCAAGTCACCTGTGGATAAAGGTTTAGCTTTTAGAATTTGTGATTTATTATAAAAAAATTTATGAAAATATTTAAATCTGCAATTTGTATAGTGTTTTGTACTTAGATAATTTTTATTGTGCTTAATCAACTTAAAGGTGAATTTATTTCATGATTTTCATTTACACAAGTTACTATTTGTACAGCAAAGTGCAATTTACACGTATAGTGGAGAAAGGGTATAGTTTTAAAAAAGTAAAAAGTATGAGTATACTCAGACGCTGTAAGTTCAAAGAGTATCCTTGTTCTAAGTTTAAACTGTTACCTTTTATTTTTTTTCTATCTGATCTTATACTGTAAAAATATTAAATTTTCTATATTTCAATTTATTTTTTGTGATTATTTGTACTTAGAACCTTATAGAACTGGAGAGCCTCTTTAATATACTAATAACTAAGATAGTCGAGGAAGTGGCTTCTTCAATTTAGGTATGAGATTCTGTTCATAGAATTTGCGTTAAACGAACGGAGTTTTAAAGCACAGCAGAGAAATTTGCCGCCCTACAAAAGAGACTCGATCCAGAATAAAATTTGGCTACCTAAAACACGGGGCCGAACATTACAACGTAATTAGCACGAACGATCCAACGCAATAGGCGTTTCAACGAAAGTTGTTCGATTCAACATTCAGGTTCAATCTTTGTTGTTAAAATATCATAGATTAGGGACGTAAATTAGTTAGATCTTGTTGAATCTTTTTGATTTTTGTAAATTTGTGGGAAATTCTTTGATACAAAGGAAGGAGAAAAATATGATGCCCATGTAGAAGCAGAACTAGCTATGATGGGCTGATGAGCTTGCTAAAAAGTGTAAACAGGGAATTAAATCAAAATCAGGAAAAATTCGGTCATGAAGTAAACCAGATCAATGATGGGCTAGATAATTTTATCTTTTTCATAAGACAGGAAGTTCAGGAAGTGGCTACTCATTCATAACAGGTAAAAACAAAAAAAAATACGAGGTTTGATTATGTTGGTATTACGGTGGAAAATCTACAAGAAATAGGGGATGAAAATGGGCAGAATGTAAAGGTGAAATTTAGCGAAGTAAATTCTAGCGCAACAGTGTTAAATAAAGAAGGTAAGGAAAAACTTGATAAACTGGAGATAGACGTAGAAAATTTAAAGAAAGGAGCTGGAGAAATTCAAAGAGACAACATTAAATATAGTAGTAATACTATTTCTTCATAATAGAACTAATAGAACTAATTACAAATATTGAGCTAGGCCCTAATGATATACTAGACAGTTTTAATGCAACATCCTATTCACAAACGTGCCTGTCATAGAGACGGTCTCCATTATTAAACAACTCCTACCGCAAGAAAACGAATTTGAGTAACTGGCCACGCTCATTGAAAAATGCTTAACTTGTACCTATTTTGTTTTCGACGGGCAATTTTACAAACAAACTTTTGGCACACCCATGGGCTCACCTCTATCCCCAGTTATGGCCGGAATATTCATGGAGTATTTAGAATCCATGGCTATAGAATCCGCAGACCTTCAACCAAAAACTTGGCTCCATTATGTACATGACACTTTTGTAATCTGGCCCCATGGACACCAAACGTTCAATAATTTTCTAGATCACATAAACAATCAACATAAAGATATTAAGTTCACTATAGAAATTGAAAAGAACGGAACTCTGCCATTCCTTGACGTTCTGGTGCAGCGCCAACCCAACGGGAGACTAGGTCATTCCGTATATCGAATACACACACAAACACACACACACACACACAAACATGCACACACACACACACAGACAGATACCAACATGCGCCGTCACATCATCATCCGTCACAAAAATAATCGGTAATCAACTCTCTAGTCCACCGTGCAATTAAGATTTCACAACCAGAACACTTATCTAATAAACTGACCTATCTAAAAATTACTCTTATAAAAAACGGCTATCACAACTCAGATATCGGCAGAGCAATAAACCGACATCTGTATCCAACACGAACTCCCAAACCACGCTGTAATCCCGTCACACGATCTTTAGCAATCCTTCCATATATACACACAGTAACAGACCTAATTGGCAAAATTCTATGTAAACGCAACACTAAAACAATCAATAAGCCCACAAATAAAATTTCACAAATATTACTAACCCCAAAAGATTCCGAAAAGCCCCAGGCGTATATAGTATACTTTGCAGCTGCGGTTTAGTATACATAGAAGAAACGGGACGGTAAGTATAGACTAGACTAAACGAGCATAAGCAATGCTTAAGAACAAGCCAGTACAATCACTCAGCGGTGGCCGAACACCAACATGAAACAGGACGTACTATTAACTATAACAAGACGAAACTAATTGCCAGAATTCCATTTTTCTACAATAGAAAAATCAGAGTATCCGTAGAAATCACTAAAAATTCTAATAATCTAAACAAAGACGATGGCTACCACCTTTCCCGCATCTAGAAAACAAGCATTTGTTCACAAAAGCAGAACCGTGACGTTCAATGATCCGCTACGACACTCCTCTCTATTCTTGATCACTCATGCATCGAGTTCTCGTCCTATATAAACTACTACTTTCGCTACTTTCACTAGTTACTTTGTCACAAAACACCTTTTGGCTTAAATGGGCTGGTGAGTCTGCTAGTTCAGAAGTAACTTTACATACTTTTTACACTTTAACTTGTCTACCTAATATTATCATTCTTATCTTTATTATTATTTTTATATTAAATATTTTTTTATATATTTTCTTACTTGTCCTTGTAAGGCCCCTTACTTAAGTGGGCGAAACGTCGACCTAAATTTATAAAATATCACGGTTTCAACTTGAACCATAAATATTTATAATGATTCCGACCGTGAAAGCCTACGACAATATCAAGCTCGCATTTAATCCGTTTTTATATTATTTCTTAACGATTAATTATTTTTTCATATACGACTTCACTTTTGTACACACAGCTGTATTATGGATATAAAATTGGCGCTTTTAAATACACGGGAAGTGTATTTTGCTTTTATGGTAACTAAAACATGTTTTTGTATACACAAAATTATTTATCCATTGCACAGAAAGTGCATTTTTATAACAAACGAATGCCTTTGAGTGATTTTTTACAGGCATGGAATTGTGTTTTTCACTTTTCACATTAATGGCTATGTATATAATACGCTTATATTATACCTGATGGAATAATGAATTTTAGGAAATTCTATTATTTTTTGTTTTTTTAAAATTTGGTGAGCTTTATTTGTAGGTTTTGGGTTTCAATGACCTATAGTGACCTCTTATATATATATATATATATATATATATATATTTGCTATGATAAGAAGATAATTTAAGGGTATATTAAGTCATAGGTGTCGTAAGATACATGTAAATATTATTAACCAAAGAATTTCATCATTAAATGGGAGTAAATCGACAATTTTGCATAAAGTCAATAGCGAGCACACTGCATATAAACCACAACTAATTTTAATTCATAAAAGGAAGCTTATCCTTTAATAACCAGATCCAATTTAGCAAGAATAATAACGGGTACATCGTATAATACGTATCAAATTAAATTTACAAATCTAAGATTGAAAAGAAGATACGCAAAAATAACGTTTTAAGCACAAAGAGTTTTATTAAAGTAAACACGCAATCGGCGAAGGTAAACAACCTGGCATACTAGCTACAATATAATCTCATTTAAAATATTAACGCATAAACGCATTCAAATACGTCATAATGGAAAAGAGGTTACGTGATCTGCAACTTTGCAATCCCACATAAAATCCCACATATTTGGATTTTTAAATAACAAACATCAAACGTTCGGTATCATAATAAAAATTTGAATAACAAAACCACAAATATGAGGACGTGACAGAATACGATGTAAACTTGGATTTTCTGAAGAATATGCTGAATAAAATAAACGCCTACGTGTGAAATGAAACGATTTAATAAGAGTCTTGACAAGAAAATTTGTAGAAAATCCAAGGCGTGCAATGATAAGTGCAAAGTGCAACGCCTTAATCAACAAACACACAAGTAAAACCAATGGGACAAATAGGAGGTGGAGTTTTTATAAATAACGCGGACTTCGTACACAACCAGTATCTCTGTGACCAAGGCACTAACCCCGTCAGTTAAAAGTAGAATATTACGCAAAGTGAACTAGTCAAAATAAATAATTTAGTGATATTAAATTGAAAATCCAAGTGCCTTACATGTGATTTTTCAATGCTCCATCCGAAGGTACTACAATGGCAAGGATGCGATTTTTTTACCTGGAAAATTTTGAATTTTGCCTATCCCTTTGCTGACAACACTCACACACGGGACCTCCATTTTACCTCTCATCCGAACGCGGTCGTATTTTTGTAAAAAATACTCGCCTAACATTTTTAAGCGGACCGTGTTGAGATTCGAATCCGGGTCTTGGGGCGTAATAGTCACACGCATACCAACTATGCCACGGAGCCGCCTAAAAAAATTCAAGTGCCAATAAATACAACATAAGTGGCCATTTACTTTGAAAAACGTAAGCTAAATTATTAATTAAATATAATTCTAATATTTAAGGATTTAGGGCTCCAAGTAACTACAAGTAACTTCAAGTCATCCAAGTAACTCTAAGGAACTTCGAGTAATTTTAATAATTAAAATAAAGCTATACAAAATCTAAGATAAATCCGAAGGGGATAAATTCAAGTAAAGTTAATTAATCATTCCGGTCAACGAGTTGAGGCAACTACGCTAAGAATCAAATTGACAGAAAGAAGCTGTACCAAAGAATTGGAAACAATCCAGGGGTGCTGACACTCTACATGCAGACACAGTTCTAAGAAACAAACAGGAAAAACGCAGGTCAGAGATACATTATCCTTTATTAACATAAGACTGTATTTCAATTTTTAACATTTGCCATTGTTTGTATCGAAGTATTTGTAAGGGGCATCAAAAATCTTTTGAGAATTTATGCAAACAGAAAGAAGGTCATTTGAACGTTCAAAAGTGCTTCAAGTAAATTACAGTGGTATTTTTTCTGGCTTTAAGGGAGTAGGATTTTGGTGTAATAAGATAAATATACATATTTCATTCAGGGGTTAATTTTTAAATACAACAATCAAAGTAAAAAGTTATAAAAATGCAAAGTGTACATATTCTCGATTATTATAAAAATTTTGGTTACTTTCGTTTTCGTTATTCTAAGATAGGAGCTAGATAGAAAGAGGGTTAAACATTCTTTATTGTCGTGCCGCCGGGCATTCTGCGTTGATTAGACTGAGCTAGCCGAGGTATATATTATAAAAGAAGTATAAGGTTTAGAGACGCAGAACACAACCGGGAATAAACATAGCAATATATATATATATATATATATATATATATATATATATTGCTGTGAAATCTACAAAAAACCTCACCAGAGTAAAAAAAGATATTCGAACCTCTCGAATTTGGCACCAAGATTTGCTGTGATTCTCGCCCTGTTGAATCTCTTCTGATAATCGCCTTTTTACTCTTTCCGCCTCGGCTGCTCACCTAGTTAAAACTTTCATCCTCATTCATAAAAAAAACAAACACATTCCTACCACAAACATCAACGTTAACTCTATTTACATCAATATTCATAATACATTAAAATTTCAAAATTAAATTGTAGCATAAATTTTAGTATCATAAAATTTCAAGATTAAATTTGTCAGCGATTTAATTTGCATCCAAAATTAAAGTCTTTGTAGGATGCCTACTAATTAATTTAACAATCTTTGCAGACCTGAGTCTGAGTACAAAGGAGCATCTCCCACCCTTTACGTTAATCAAACAGGTTAGTCTAATTGAGCTCAAAGACAGACCCAAATTTTCATCATAATCAAGAACATAAACTGCTAAATACTCCTTTCTACTTAAACAAGAAAATTTCACCTTAAAATTAAAAATTTGTTGTTTGTACAAATTCACTACTGTCCTTTTTTTTTAGCAAACAAATTATAAAGTTATTCAACACACACCAAAACATCAAAAATCGAACAACAAAGCATAAGTTACCTGAAGGTTAATGCACTCGTGGCTCCAATGTACATTGTCCTTTGTTAATCACACCATTCCAACTGGGTTATGTTTACGGCTTCTGATTCTGAACACTTTTAAAATTTTCTACACCACCATTCATTTAAAGTTGTTTCAGAGCTTCTCTCATCTAAGTATATAAAAATCTTGTTTTGTGGATCCAATCACGATTACGAATAACATTTGATTATTAACACCCCCGAAAAATAGCAAAGAAATTCCTAATTCTTTCACGCTATACCCCAAAACTGCCTACTTTTGTTTATTCATTTATCGTTACAAATTTGGATAATTGGTACAGTAATACTCGCAAATATAACTAGACTTTATTACCTTGTATCTTCTTTTCTAAGTGCACTAATGCATAATAACTTGTATCGTAGCACGTAAAGAGCAAACTGTTTTAAAGTATTCAATAATCACCAAAATATAAGAGCAAACTTTTTAAAGTATTGAATCAAAATCGAAAATCTAAGAGAGCGAAACTCCTATAAACACGGGTTTATATAATAGCTCGCCTGCATGTCGGTTTTGTCCCGCGACGGCCAGTTTTCAGAATTTCGCATTCTCTGTTCCCTTCTCGACAGTCCGGCACGGCGATTCTATTAAATTTGCACACGCGCCAGTTGAAAATCTAAGAAATTTTCACACGGCTCGCAAACAAGTCCGCGAACGACTAATTAAATTTTGTAAAGAAATCGTTACGTTTACACCTCTCATATCTGCATCTTATTTCCACCAATCGTTTCCTTGTGACGTTGCTCAAATCACGCCTTTTATTATCTGTGTCTCTGCCTTGCGCATTTTATCTGTCTTTTTCTAACTTGGTCCTAGTGGTGCAAATCGATACTCTTTACTATCGGTTATTTCAGTCCACGTGGATTCGCGACGTGACTTACTTGAGTTAAATAACCCCGTATCTAGCCTATCTAGCTCGAATTTATTAGAATTTGACATTTAAAAATACGCAGGTGTTCAATAGTAATACTTTAAATAACACTTCTACGATTTGAATATTATTGGGTTTTTAAAAGCTTTTATGCATATTATATCTTAGTAATCGTTCAATTAATTCCAATTAAAATAATATTGAATGGCATTGACTTCCACCCTTTAATTTTTAGTGAATCCTAATTAAATATTAATTATTATTTGTACATTTTGTTTAATACTCGTTACTTGAAAATTGAAATACTTAATATAAATTTTGCACGTAATTTCTATTTGTTTCTTGGAACAATTAAATTATACACGTTGAGCATTTTAATTCTGCTTCTTTTTATAGAAAGCGTCTAGTGAATAATTTAAATTCCTTATTTTTAATGAAACGAATAAATTTTTATGCTCCACGGTTTTTTAATAACGCGTATTATCTAATAAAATTCCTTATACACAGTGATTAAAATTATTTGATGTAATTAATTAATTTTCTACCTTGGTCTAAATTTGAGTATTTTCCCCCTATTTGAATACAAATAATCCCACTTATTCGAATTCAAATATAACACATTTAGACTGCAAAAAAAAATTTACAAGAAAAATTTGCCTATCTCAATCTACCCTTATCTTTCTAACTTACCTAACTTATATCCAATCCTAAAAATATTTACACCTATCCTATATCCCTATCCCAGTCCTAACTTTTAACTAATCTTCACTATATTCACTTCCCCCTAACTAATCCTATATATATATCTCCTATATACCTGTCCTATTCTTATTCTATTCCTAACTCTCCACTGATCTTATAAGAAATATCTACACTTAACCTGTCTTATTTTCTTCCTACATTTAGTTTTCATTCTAATCCTATATACCTATATCTAACTATCTCCCTTATTTATCCTATACCTAGCTTTATTTTCTATAAACACTTACTTCTACTCTTCTATATACACCTATTCTATCCCTATATTTAATCTTCATTTCTTATTTAAATCTGACTCTTTTCTTGATCCTCCAAGTCTTTCTTCTCACCATCCTAATACTCTTCATCCCTATTTCTCCTCCTTCTATATCTATACTTATCATCCCTATTTCACATAAAATAAACTCATCCCTATTATCCTGACTCTTAAATATTGCTTCTTCTTCAGTCCCTACACTTGTCTGTTTCTCATTCATTATTGTTTCCTTTTCTGCCGACAAACCAAACGATACTACCTTAAAATTATAGATATTTCTCTCTATGGAAAATCCTGTGTACCTTCTAGAATCCTTGTGTAATGGAGTCAGCCAGAATGAATTCCTTAAATCTAATTTACTAAAAACAAACTTGCCACTTAACCTCGTCAAAAGTGTGTCCATGGATGGTGGACAATGGAATTGCGGTTTGGTCCGTTGATTAATTTTTCGTGCATCTAAACATAAACGAGTCCCGTCATCCTTTTTCTTAACTACCACCAACGGATTTATAAAATGCGTGTTTGAAACCTCTATTATGCCATCTTCCAACATTTTATTTAATTCTGCCTTCACCTGCTCCCGATATGCTGCTGGAATAGGATAAACCTTGGCGTTGAACGATTCTGAATTATCCACTTCCAATACGTGCTCATAGCCTAACGCTGTACTTGCTTCTACCCCCACTAATTCTGCATGTTTTTGTAATAAAGCTTGAACCTCTACTCTCCTATCCTCTGGACATCTTATTGTGTTGATCTGTTTAACTCCATCATCCTCTACCTCTACTACATTAATACTCAACCCGTGTCATCCTCTGTGACTTCATAACTGCCCTTCCATGGCACTACCCTATCCTTAATCCTTATTACCTTCCGTTCCATATCTATCAAAACCCCTAACTGCATCATACAGGCAACACCTAAAATGCTCTGAAACTTCAGTCCAGGTACAATTACAAACTCCTGTTCACAGCTTAAACCTCCTATATCTATCCTAAGCACCACAACACTATTTACTACAGCAAACTTCTTTTTATTTGGAGCTACTAAATGGCTACGCTTTATAGGCATAATTCTATCACAAACCTTATCCCTAATTTTGCTGACGAATTCCTCCGATATTAAACTCGCCTCTGCCCCTGTATCAAGTAATACTTCTACATTATTCTCAAAAATTCCTATATTAACAATTGGCAAACATAATTTTTCTACAGTTTCTGGCTCTACTTCCTCCTCAATTTTGAAAAATTCACGTGGATGTTCGTACACATTTACACAGAAATCTAGTGGTCTGTCACGTTCTAAAAATCCTGTCTCGTCCTGTTTTCCGTGCTTGGTCCTGGTTGTCCTTCTACAACCTGTGCGTACGTCCCTCTCGTATTAATATCCGTGTCCCTGTCTCTATTCGGCGTGCTCGTCACTGTCCTGTTTACTTCCGGTAAACTATTTTGTCTCGTGTAACTAGGTCTTGGCGTTGGTCCCCTAGTCGCACTATTGCTTCTATATGCCTGTCCTCGTCGTTCCCAATTCGGGCGAAAATTCCTATTATAGTCAGGCCGTCTCGGATAATTCGGTGTCCTGTTGTCAAACCTAACTGTGTTAACGTTTCGTTCTCGTATTACTCTTGTCCGTCCTACACATACATCGTCATATCTCTGTAAGTATACTAAAAATGTCTCCCGTTCTGTGATGTTTTGTAAGGCCACGTATTGTCTGATTTCCAGTTCAAAATGTCGTGATAGGTACTTGATTATTTGTCTGTCCGTCAATGGTGGATTAAGTTGTTTGGCCACACTGTATTTTCGGATGGCATATTGTTCCCTAGAACCTGCAAACTCTCCCTTAAATTTTCCTGTAATCAAGTCGTCCCTAATTTGATCCTGTTTGTGATCACTCCAGTAATGTTGTAAAAATTTGTTTTTAAAGTCCTGATACGTGTCTATGTCCTGTCCTACTAAATTGTACCATGCTTCCTCATTGTCTTTCAATAGAGCCTTTATCGTATTGAGTTTAGTCTGTTCGTCGAATAAGTTTCCCACTAGATTTCTTACACTATTAATAAAAATTTGTGGATTTACCCTGTTATCGCCATAAAATTTCATATGTTGGTCCAATGATACGCCACCTGTATAAAATCTGGGACCAACCCCCGTTAAACTTGATATGTTGTATTTAATACTACTAACTTCGCGTTCTACCCTGCCTAACTAATCCCTACATGAGTCCGTCCTTTCAGTCATTTTTATATTTATTTCTTCTTCACAAAAAATGCGTACTTCGGACCTTAAATGTCCCATTTCCTGTCGAAGACCTGTAATATCATGCTCATTTTTTTCAACCCTATTTTCAACTTCCCCATCTTTACGGTAAGACTATTTTTAAACTCTGTAAATTCTGTACTCAATTTCCATTGCTCTAATCTTCGGTTGGACTCTGCTCTAATTCGATTATCCTTGCTTATATTTTCGATTCTCCCTCGCTCTATTCGATTCATGCTTGGCTTTCTAATTTCGGTTGACCTCCCTCCTCATTCGATTCTTCCCAGCTCTATTCTTCATGTTCATCTCGCTTCTCATTATCATCTCGTTTCCTTGATCCTGATTCTCTCGTTCCTTGCTCCGCTTTCCTTCCTCGAATTTTTCCATCACTTCTTCCATTTTCAATTTTCACACATGACTCGTCACTTCCAATTTCCTCCTTGACTCCTTAACCACTCCTCTCTCTGCATACGTTCTAAATTACTCACACACTCTAAAATACTCTTAAATTTATACAAACAGAAATCTCATCTCAGATCGCCAGTTTCTGGAATAAAAATCACAAAATTTTATTTGACTCGAGTTTTACTTTTGGGTCGCCATAGTTGCTGTGAAACCTCCCAATTTCGGAACTACGGTTTTCGAATCGACCCCAGCGTTGGGCCGTCATAGTTGCTGAAACCTACAAAAACCTCACCAGAGTGAAAAATATTCGAACCTCTCGAATTTGGCACCAAGATTTGCTGTGATTTGTGTAAATTTCTGATATCGCTTTTAATCTTCCCCTGTTCCCTATTAAAACTTTCCCTCATTCACTATAAAAACAAACACATTCCTACCACAAACATCAACGTTAACTCTATTTACATCAATATTCATAATACATTAAAATTTCAAAATTAAATTGTAGCATAAATTTCAGTATCATAAAATTTCAAGATTAAATTTGTCAGCGATTTAATTTGCATCCAAAATTAAAGTCTTTGTAGGATGCCTACTAATTAATTTAACAATATTTGCAGACCTGAGTCTGAGTACAAAGGGAGCATCTCCCACCCCTTTACGTTAATCAAACAGGTTAGTCTAATTGAGCTCAAAGACAGACCCAAATTTTCATCATAATCAAGAACATAAACTGCTAAATACTCCTTTCTACTTAAACAAGAAAATTTCACCTTAAAATTAAAAATTTGTTGTTTGTACAAATTCACTACTGTCCTTTTTTTTAGCAAACAAATTATAAAGTTATTCAACACACACCAAAACATCAAAAATCGAACAACAAAGCATAAGTTACCTGAAGGTTAATGCACTCGTGGCTCCAATGTACATTGTCCTTTGTTAATCACACCATTCCAACTGGGTTATGTTTACGGCTTCTGATTCTGAACACTTTTAAAATTTTCTACACCACCATTCATTTAAAGTTGTTTCAGAGCTTCTCTCATCTAAGTATATAAAAATCTTGTTTTGTGGATCCAATCACGATTACGAATAACATTTGATTATTAACACCCCGAAAAATAGCAAAGAAATTCCTAATTCTTTCACGCTATACCCCAAAACTGCCTACTTTTGTTTATTCATTTATCGTTACAAATTTGGATAATTGGTACAGTAATACTCGCAAATATAACTAGACTTTATTACCTTGTATCTTCTTTTCTAAGTGCACTAATGCATAACTTGTATCGTAGCACGTAAAGAGCAAACTGTTTTAAAGTATTCAATAATCACCAAAATATAAGAGCAAACTTTTTAAAGTATTGAATCAAAACCGAAAATCTAAGAGAGCGAAACTCCTATAAACACGGGTTTATATAATAGCTCGCCTGCATGTCGGTTTTGTCCCGCGACGGCCAGTTTTCAGAATTTCGCATTCTCTGTTCCCTTCTCGACAGTCCGGCACGGCGATTCTATTAAATTTGCACACGCGCCAGTTGAAAATCTAAGAAATTTTCACACGGCTCGCAAACAAGTCCGCGAACGACTAATTAAATTTTGTATAGAAATCGTTACGTTTACACCTCTCATATCTGCATCCTATTTCCACCAATCGTTTCCTTGTGACGTTGCTCAAATCACGCCTTTTATTATCTGTGTCTCTGCCTTGCGCATTTTATCTGTCTTTTTCTAACTTGGTCCTAGTGGTGCAAATCGATACTCTTTACTATCGGTTATTTCAGTCCACGTGGATTCGCGACGTGACTTACTTGAGTTAAATAACCCCGTATCTAGCCTACCCGTTAATATAAGCTACGGTTTATCCGACCGTTTCCAATATACGTAGAATCTGCATGTTTATCAGCTCGAATTTATTAGAATTTGACATTTAAAAATACGCATTTGTTCAATCGTAATATTTTAAATAACGCTTCTACGATTTGAATATTATTGGGTTTTTAAAAGCTTTTATGCATATTATATCTTAGTAATCGTTCAATTAACTCCAATTAAAATAATAATGAATGGCATTGACTTCAACCCTTTAATTTTTAGTGAATCCTAATTAAATATTAATTATTATTTGTACATTTTGTTTAATACTCGTTACTTAAAAATTGAATTACTTAATATAAATTTTGCACGTAATTTCTATTTGTTTCTTGGAACAATTAAATTATACACGTTGAGCATTTTAATTCTGCTTCTTTTTATAGAAAACGTCTAGTGAATAATAATTTAATTCCCTTATTTTTAATAAAACGAATAAATTTGTATGCTCCACGGTTTTTTAATAACGCTTATTATCTAATAATATTTGATGTAATTAATTAATTTTCTACCCTGGTCTAAATTTGAGTAATATATATATATATATATATATATATATATATATATATATATATATATATATATATTTATTGATATTATGTGATATATGTAAAATTTGAACTTTGGCGCACTGAAGTACCACTCAGATATAGACTTCTAGTTCGTAAAATGATTGATGAAGGAGATGGTGAGGGCAGTTACTTGTTAAAGATATTTAAAATGATAATTTAAGAGAAAAGGAAGTTTTAAGATTTCAACTTGGGTGATGGTGATTATGGATTGTGCAGTGTTGTAAATATATTTGTATTCTTGTATATACTAATTTATGTGTTGCAAAGTGTATCTGTCAAGATATTGGAAGTACCTGCTACAAAAATATTAGGTTGTACAAAAAGCAGCTAGTTAATAAATTCGTATGATTACTTAGAATTTTTGTATAATTCATATAGTTTAAAACGCGATTTTATTGCACCCGCGTGCATTGTACGACTGACTACTTTACTTTTAAGGCTACAATTATATTTGCATGAAGACTAACTTCTAGCAATTAAAAAGACGGCATTCTACGAATAAAATTTAATAACACGAAAGCCATTGCGTGCAATACTTCTGTTTAAATCGTTAAAACTACGTTTCCCTATTTTTATTAATACTTCAGTAGCCATTTAGTTTAGATGATTCACTTTTATACTGCATTCGGTCGGTTACCCCAGCAGTCACCCTTCGAGTTTAAAGCTGTTGTTTTATTTCATATTGTATTTAAATGCGATATGCAACGTTGCAATAATTTACGCCACATACATATCACGTTTGAAATTAATATACCGAAACTCGTAAACGTTATATAGCTTTTAGCTCTTGTGGGATTACGAGTAGCCTGTGGCTGCATCACCGACATCGGTAGATATAAATTACATGTAATTAAACCCGTCAATGATAAAACGATGTGCAGGAACTTCAAACATGTAATAGTGTTTGCCCCTTGGCGTTATGTACTATATAAATCTTTGAATGGTCAAATCACCAACAGGAGTCAATAATATAATTCAATTAGAAATGTCCACGCTTTAGCTAGCATACTGAAGAAGAAAATGGATGCTAACCTAAATAGACAATACGGTTCCTCGGGATAGTTTGCCATTGCATGCATAAACACATTATGAGCAACGCCTAAGTTAATAATAGGTTTTGTTATTGTATGTCAGCAGTAATGACCTTGAACTTTTATAAAATGAGAGTTGTTATGATTCTATTCCCGGAAGTAGTACAATGCGTACGCGTGTAGTGTAATTATAATCAAACGAAGTTTTGTATAGATATAATTGTGACTTGTACATTTCATGTACCGTAAATAAAGTGCATTATGCTTTTGTTATATATTTAAATGTTCTACTTACAGAAATACCGCTAAGATATTTTATACAGGCTCTTTGTCTACTATTTAATGATTTTTTGTATCGTGTAAAATTAATTTCTTTGATATAATTTGATAAAATTTTGTAAAATTTGCTTATAAAACTAAAAATATAATTAGCATTGTTCAGCAATTTATAATATTTGTTCAAAAAATCGATTCCATACCATCACTCAACCAATTGCTTAGTATCGGACAAAGCGTGATAAGAATTCCTTAGTAATAATATCATCGGTTTGTGGGAAGAGTGACACAACTTGTTATATACTTTTTAGTCCAGTAAAATTTGGAAGAAATAATACTGACTGGACTGAAACTTTGTAAACAGGCTTGTTTTAGGGTACTATTTAACATACTAAAGGTTCCATGTCTAGACGCTACGTTGCAGGCAGGAGAGGGTCCAAAAGGTTCAAAAAATCAGCTTTCGCAAATAACTCGGAAAATATCAACTTTACGGAAATTTAGGTGAATATCAAAATTGTAGCTTATAAAATTCCGCACAATTTCGTTTTTGATTCAAGTCTGTACGACCAAATGGAGCAGAGGTATAATTTTTTTAAACATCGGTAGTTTTGCGACACAATGAAAACGCGTACGCGTGTCGCACATTTTTCACTAATATCTCGAAAATGGACTCTTGAATCAAAAAATGTTTTAAATAAAAGTTGCAGAGAATCTAATTACAAACAATTTCTTTTTTTATTCATTTCTGTACGGCCCAAATTCGCCCAGTAATTAATTAAAAGACAATTTTTTTTATGTTGGTAGTGGATGTTTTGCTTGTAAAAATCAGTATTAACTCCGATAGTATAGGTCGTACACATATAGTATGTAATAATGAAAGTCGAAGAAAATAAAATTTTGAACATGTTGATGTACACATAAATCCATTTTGATAAAGATAGCTTGAAGCTAAGATCAAAAAACACGAAAAAATGTCATTTTTGAGTGCATTTTGGAAAAAATAACTTTTTCTTATTGGTTGAAGGCAGTAATGTTATGTATTTTTCTTGAAGATATTTTAATTATCTTTAAAATGAGACGTCGTGGAGCTTTTTTCATTGAAACGTTGACGAGATACAGGCGTTTAAATATTTAAGAAAAAAAATAAATTTTTGTTAAATTAACATTTTAGTCCAAATATATATATATATATATATATATATATATATATATATATATATATATATATATTACTCATATTTAGACCAGGGTAGAAAATTAAATAATCACATCAAATAATTTTAATCACCGTGTATAAGGAATTCTATTAGATAATACGCTTTATTAAAACACCGTGGAGAATAAAAATTCATTCGTTTCAGTAAAAATAAGAGATTTAAATCATGTACAAGACGCTTTATATCAAAAGAAACAGTATTAACAAGCTCTACGTGTAATGTAATTATTCCGAGGAAAGAAACAAATGGAAATTACGTGCAAAATTTATATTAATTAACCCTATTTTAAGTAACCGGTATTGAACAAAACGTACAGATAATAACTAATATTTAGTTAGGATTCACTAAAATTTAAAGGGTATTAATTTTAATTGAAGTTAATTGAACCGTTAGTAACATATAATATCTATGAAAACTTGTAAAACCCCAATAAAATAAAGCTCTGAGAATTAATAGTATGTTTGAACACCTGGGTTTATTTAAAAAGCTCATTCGGCGTAAATTTTGCAGATAATTAATGGTTCAGAGAAGCTTGGAGAAACCGGGGCTTAATATTCACGAGAAGGTGCGATACGGGGTTATTTAACCCAGATAGTCCACATGGACTGAAAATAATCGATAATAAAGAATATCAATTTGCACCAATACGAACAGGTTAGAAAAGGAAAGAGAAAATGCCTCAAGCAAAGACACATATAGTAAAAGGCGTGATTTAAGCAACGTCACGAGGGTCACAATTGGTTGAAAATAGGATGCAAATATCAGAGGTAGAAACAACGATTTCTGTATAAAAATTTAATTAGGTATTCTCAGACGTTGCGTGCTGTGTGGAAATTTTCTGAGATTTTCAACTGGCGAGTGCAAAATTCGTAAAAACCGACGCACAGGCTACGGACTGGGAACCTAGCATGCAAAATTCTTTAGAATTGCCCGTTTTGTGGAACAGACCGACAGACAGGCTAACCGCTATATATACCGAGGTGAATATAAACAAGCTCTCTTAGATCTTCGACTTGATTGAACGCGTTAAACAGTGCTGTTTAGTTTTCCGGTTTTAATATTAAATAATTTAAACAGTTTGCTCGAATATTATGTGATTTAAAACAGCTTGTTCTATACGTGCTACAATAAATGTACGTTAGTGCACTTAGAAAAGAAGATACAAGATAATAAAGTTTAGTATCACTGTACCAATTGGTAAAAATTTACAACGACAAATATATACACAAAAGTAGGCAGTTTTGGCGTATATTGGTGAAAGAAGTATGAAGTTCTTTGTTATTTTTCGGGGGTATTAATACTTAAATGGTGCATAAACGGGTCTGGATCCACGAAACAAGGTTCAGATATACACAGATTAGTTCTGGAAAAGCCCTGAAACAACTTTAAATAAATGGTGATGGAGAAAATTTTTAAAGCGTTGAGAATCAGAAGCCGTAAATATAACCCAGTTGGAATGGTGTGATTAACAAAAGGGACGATGTACATTGAAGCTACGAGTGCAAGTAACCTTCAGGTAAATTATACTATTTTGTTTGAACTTTGATATTGTTGTGTGTGTTGAATAACTTTATAATTGATTTACTCAAAATGGACAGTAGTGAAATGGTACTAACAATAATATTTTAATTTTAAGGTGAAATTTGCTTGTTTAAGTAGAAAGGGGTATTTAGTATTGATGTTCTGGATTATGATGAAAATTTAGGGTATGTCTTTGAGCTCAATTAGACGAACCTGGTTAATTAACGTAAAGGGGTGGTAGATGCTCCCTTTGTACTCTGCATATATTGTTATAGTAATTAGTAGGCATCCTACAAGGACTTTAATTCTGGATGCACATTAAAATGATAATAAATTTAATTTTGAAATTTTCCGATATTAAAATTTATGCTGAATATTAATTTTGAAATTTTAATGTATTGTGAATATTGATGTAAATAGAGTTGACGTTGATGTTTGTGGTAGGAATGTGTTTGTTTTTTTATGTATGAGGATGAAAGCTATCTAGAGGAGCAGCCGAGGCGATTAACAAAAGAAAGTCAATGGACCAACACAGTTAAGGTAATGAATAGCTTTTTGTAGGATTCACAGCATTCTTGACATCCAATTCGTAGGGGCTCGATTCGAAAAGCAGAGTACCCGGATTTTGGTGGTATCACAGCATCTCTGGGCGCCCAATTCGTGAGGCTCGATTCTAATACAAGGTATCACAGCATTCTTGACGCCCAATTCGTGAGGCTCGATTCTAATTAAAAAGGTGGATCACAGCATTTCTTGGCGCCCAACGTGGGGCCCGAGTTCCAAATAAAATTTTTGTGATTTTATTCCAGGAAACTGGCGATCTGAGAGAGAGAGTTTCTGTGTGTGTATAAATTTAGGAGTATTTTAGAGTGTGTGTGAGTGATTAGAACGTATGCAGAGAAAAGAGTGGTTAAGGAGTCAAGGAGTGGAAATTGGAAGTGACGATAGTGCATTGTGTGGAAAAATTCGAAAATGGAAGAAGCTGGAGGCAGTAGAGATCAGTCGAGGACGGAATCAGGGATCAAGGAAATGAGTTAATGATGAGAATGTTTGAGGAAATGCGATTAGCTAGGGAAGAATCTAATAGAGCGAGGAGGAGTCCAACCAAAAATTAGAGCAGATAAGCGGGAAAATTGAACAAAATACTAAAGAATTTACAGAATTTAAAGATAGTCTTACCATAAAACTGGGGGAAGTAGAAAATAGGGTTGAAAAAATGAGCGTGATATTACAGGTCTTCGACAGGAAATGGGACATTTAAGGTCCGAAGTACGCATTTTTGTGATGAAGAGATTAATGTAAAATGACTGAAGTAACGGACTCATGTAGGGATCAGTTAGGCAGGGTAGAACGCGAAGTTAGTAGTATCAAATACAACATGTCAAGTTTAACGGGGGATGGTCCCAGATTTTATACAGGTGGAGTATCATTGGACCAACACATGAAGTTTTATGGCGATAACAGGGTAAATCCACAAATTTTTATTAATAGTGTAAGAAATCTAGTGGGAAATTTATTTGACGAACAGACTAAACTAAATACGATAAAGGCTTTATTAAAGGACAATGCGGAAGCGTGGTACAATTTAGTAGGACAGGACATAGACACGTATCAGGACTTTGAAAACAAATTTTAAAGCACTACTGGAGTGACCACAGACAAGACCAGGTACGAGACGACTTAATCACAGGAAATTTAAGGAGAATTTTCAGGAAGTAGGAGCAATATGCTATACGCAAGTATAGCATAGCAAAGCAACTGAACCCACCACTGACGGACCGACAAATTATTAAGTATTTATCACGACACTTCGAGGTAGAAATAAGACAGCACCACAGGAGTTTGTAATTGTACCTGGACTGAAGTTTCAGAGCATTTTAGGTGTTGACTGTATGATGAAGTTAGGGGTTTTGATAGATATGGAAAGGAAGGTAGTAAGGATTAAAGATAGGGTAGTGCCATGGAAGGGCAGTTATGAAGTCACAGAGGATGACACGGGGTTTAGTATTAATGTAGTAGAGGTAGAGGATGATGAAGGTAAACAGATCAACACAATAAGATGTCCAGAGGATAGGAGAGTAGAGGTTCAAGCTTTATTACAAAAACATGCAGAATTAGTGGGGGTAGAAGCAAGCACAGCGTTAGGCTACGAGCACAGATTGGAAGTGGATAATTCAGAACCGTTCAACGCAAAGGTTTATCCAATTCCAGCAGCATATCGGGAGCAGGTGAAGGCAGAATTAAATAAAATGTTGGAAGATGGCATAATAGAGGTATCAAACACTCATTTCATAAATCCGTTGGTGGTAGTTAAGAAAAAGGATGACGGGACTCGTTTATGTTTAGATGCACGAAAAATTAATCAACGGACCAAACCGCAATTCCATTGTCCACCATCCATGGACACACTTTTGACGAGATTAAGTGGCAAGTTTATTTTTAGTAAATTAGATTTAAGGAATTCATTCTGGCTGATTCCATTACACAAAGATTCTAGAAGGTACACAGGATTTTCCGTAGAGGGAAAAATCTATAATTTTAAGGTAGTACCGTATGGTTTGTCAACGTCAAGTGCAGCATTAATTAAGGCAATGCAAGCAATTTTAGGAGCATATGAGCAATTCTGCATACACTATGTGGATGATATTTTAATTTTAGTGAAACTGAGGAACAACATTACTCTCATTTAGAACGGATATTATTAGAGCTTAAATTAGCAGGATTGAGGCTGAATATAGAAAATGTGAATTTTTTCAAAAACCGTTAAATTTCTGGGGTATGTGGTGAACACTCAAGGTATGTGTATCGATAAAGAAAGATTGTCCGAACTTTTGACATATCCGAGACCTAATAACATTAGGAAATTAAGAGCTTTTGGGGTCCTTAACTTTTATAAAAGTTTGTACCGGGATTTGCTGAAAAAGCGAGTCCATTGTTTAAACTTCTGAAGAAGGGAGTACGATGGAGTTGGACGGAAAGTCAAGAGGCAGCATATTTAACACTGTTGGAACAATTTCACGACCAACTAATTTTGAGGCATCACAGATTTGATGTAGGTTTCGTACTGAGGACGGATGCATCGGATAGTGCATTAGCGGCAGAGTTGTACCAAGTACAAGAGGGGGAAGAGGTGCCCATATCTTTTGTTTCACGCACACTGAAGCCGCATGAAGTAAATTACACGATTAGTGAAAAGGAGATGGCTGCAGTGGTGTTTGGTGTTACGAAGTTAAAATTTTTTGATAGGAAGACATTTTGTAATCGAAACGGATCATTCGGCGTTGTGTGCGTTGATGAATACAAGATTTTCTAACAATCGAGTATATCGATGGGGTTGTTACTACAGGAGTTTGACTTTGAGATTAAATATATTAAGGGAGAAAATAATTTTATAGCAGACGCGTTTAGTAGAAATAGGGACATGGATAACAAAAGACCGTGTGACATCATGATTGCCATGAACAGTCTACTACAAAATGATTCAGTATACGGAGAAGAGGAGATCTTGAGGAACCAGAGGCAGAGTGAGGAGCTACAGATTATTAGAACGAAGTTAGAAAAGAACCGGGATTTAAAACTTCCATATGATAAACGGCTTTTTGTATAAAAAATTCAAGAATTGGAAGTGTATGTAGTGGATAGGGTACAAGCAAAATTAATTATCAAAGATCTGCACTTAAGATATGGTCACATAGGGATCCGAAAGACATGGTTAATTTTTAGGGAAACGTTTTTTTCAACTAAAGACTTAGGGTTAGTAAAGTCAGTCATCAACACTTGTCACTTATGTACTTTGGGAAAGTACAAAAATAGTACGAGTCAAGATGTGGTACAAAGTATACACGTACAAAATCCCCTGGACTTAGTTGCTATTGACTATTTGAGTAATCTAGTCAGAAGTACAAAGGGACACAAACATGTGCTGATTGTGACTGATGTGATTTCGAAATTTACCAAATTATATCCCACTCGGGATTATAACACAGTCGGAACAAACAAGAAATTGGAACAATTTTGTAGGGAAGTAGGAACTTTTAAACGAGTATTAGCAGACAATGCTACTTATTTTAATAATCAAAGATTTAGAGATTATTGGGAGAGGCAAAACATTAAAGTGGTGTTTTGTAGCATAAGGCATCCTCAAGCGAATCCAGCTGAGCGATATATTCAAGAGACGGTTAAGTTTTGCGTTTAGCTTCACATAGGAATCATCGTTTATGGGAGGACTATTTGTCCAAGGTTGAATCTTTATCAATGAAACCCTAGTACCGTGACAGAAACCAGTCCCATCATGCTGATCAAGCAACAGTATCCCGAAAGACCATGGCAAATTGTGCCTAGGGACGATGAATTTCAACAACTTTTGGTAGATGTGAGGGAGAGATTAAGGAAGAGAGCTGAAAAATATACAAGGAAGATGAACGCAAGAATTAGAAAGAGGGTAAAATTTAAAGTGGGAGACCAGGTAGTAGTAAAAGCTTGAGAGTAGGGAAGAGAGATAGGATGACATGTGCTAAACTACACTTGCCATATGAGGGACCTTTGAGATAGGTGAAGTAGTAGGGAGTGCACATATTTATTAAGGGAAGTAGGTACGGGAAATGAGAGGGACTGTTTCACGTCAACCTACTATTCCTTATACCGGAGAACCAGCACCACAGGAGAAATAGGTGTATAATAGAGTAAAATTTAAATAGGATAGGGATAGAATAGGTGTAGATAGAAGAGTAGAAGTAAGTGTTTATAGAAAATAAAGCTAGGTATAGGATAAATATGGGAGATAATTAGGAATAGGTTTAGGATGAGAATAAAGAGTACATGTAGGAAGAAAATAAGATAGGTTAAGTATAGATATTTCATATAAGATTAGTGGAGAGTTAGGAATAAAGTTAGGAATAGGATAGGTATATAGGATTAGGTAGGATGAAGTAAAGTATAGTCAAGATTAGTTAAAAGTTAGGAATAGGATAGGTATATAGGATGTATATAGGATTAGATGGATAAGTAGGATGAAGTTAGGGATAATTTCAGTTTATAAAATTAAGTGAGAGTTAGGAATAGGATAGGGATATAGGATAGGTGTAAATATTTTTTGGATTGGAGACAAAGGAGGTAAGTTAGATAGATAAGGGTAGAGAGAGATAGGCAATTTTTTTTGTAATTTTTTTTTGTCTAAATGCTTTATATTTGCATTCAAATAAGTGGGATTATTTGTATTCAAATAGGGGGAAAATACTCATATTTAGACCAGGGTAGAAAATTAAATAATCACATCAAATAATTTTAATCACCGTGTATAAGGAATTCTATTAGATAATACGCTTTATTAAAACACCGTGGAGAATAAAAATTCATTCGTTTCAGTAAAAATAAGAGATTTAAATCATGTACAAGACGCTTTATATCAAAAGAAACAGTATTAACAAGCTCTACGTGTAATGTAATTATTCCGAGGAAAGAAACAAATGGAAATTACGTGCAAAATTTATATTAATTAACCCTATTTTAAGTAACCGGTATTGAACAAAACGTACAGATAATAACTAATATTTAGTTAGGATTCACTAAAATTTAAAGGGTATTAATTTTAATTGAAGTTAATTGAACCGTTAGTAACATATAATATCTATGAAAACTTGTAAAACCCCAATAAAATAAAGCTCTGAGAATTAATAGTATGTTTGAACACCTGGGTTTATTTAAAAGCTCATTCGGCGTAAATTTTGCAGATAATTAATGGTTCAAAGAAGCTTGGAGAAACCGGGGCTTAATATTCACGAGAAGGTGCGATACGGGGTTATTTAACCCAGATAGTCCACATGGACTGAAAATAATCGATAATAAAGAATATCAATTTGCACCAATACGAACAGGTTAGAAAAGGAAAGAGAAAATGCCTCAAGCAAAGACACATATAGTAAAAGGCGTGATTTAAGCAACGTCACGAGGGTCACAATTGGTTGAAAATAGGATGCAAATATCAGAGGTAGAAACAACGATTTCTGTATAAAAATTTAATTAGGTATTCTCAGACGTTGCGTGCCGTGTGGAAATTTTCTGAGATTTTCAACTGGCGAGTGCAAAATTCGTAAAAACCGACGCACAGGCTACGGACTGGGAACCTAGCATGCAAAATTCTTTAGAATTGCCCGTTTTGGGGAACAGACCGACAGACAGGCTAACCGCTATATATACCGAGGTGAATATAAACAAGCTCTCTTAGATCTTCGACTTGATTGAACGCGTTAAACAGTGCTGTTTAGTTTTCCGGTTTTAATATTAAATAATTTAAACAGTTTGCTCGAATATTATGTGATTTAAAACAACTTGTTCTATACGTGCTACAATGAATGTACGTTAGTGCACTTAGAAAAGAAGATACAAGGTAATAAAGTTTAGTATCACTGTACCAATTGGTAAAAATTTACAACGACAAATATATACACAAAAGTAGGCAGTTTTGGCGTATATTGGTGAAAGAAGTATGAAGTTCTTTGTTATTTTTCGGGGGTATTAATACTTAAATGGTGCATAAACGGGTCTGGATCCACGAAACAAGGTTCAGATATACACAGATTAATTCTGGAAAAGCCCTGAAACAACTTTAAATAAATGGTGATGGAGAAAATTTTAAAGCGTTGAGAATCAGAAGCCGTAAATATAACCCAGTTGGAAGGGTGTGATTAACAAAAGGGACGATGTACATTGAAGCTACGAGTGCAAGTAACCTTCAGGTAAATTATACTATTTTGTTTGAACTTTGATATTGTTGTGTGTGTTGAATAACTTTATAATTGATTTACTCAAAATGGATAGTAGTGAAATGGTACTAACAATAATATTTTAATTTTAAGGTGAAATTTGCTTGTTTAAGTAGAAAGGGTATTTAGTATTGATGTTCTGGACTATGCTGAAAATTTAGGGTATGTCTTTGAGCTCAATTAGACGAACCTGGTTAATTAACGTAAAGGGGTGGTAGATGCTCCTTTGTACTCTGCATATATTGTTATAGTAATTAGTAGGCATCCTACAAGGACTTTAATTCTGGATGCACATTAAAATGATAATAAATTTAATTTTGAAATTTTCCGATATTAAAATTTATGCTGAATATTAATTTTGAAATTTTAATGTATTGTGAATATTGATGTAAATAGAGTTGACGTTGATGTTTGTGGTAGGAATGTGTTTGTTTTTTTATGTATGAGGATGAAAGCTATCTAGAGGAGCAGCCGAGGCGATTAACAGAAGAAAGTCAATGGACCAACACAGTTAAGGTAATGAATAGCTTTTTGTAGGATTCACAGCATTCTTGACATCCAATTCGTAGGGACTCGATTCGAAAAGCGGAGTACCCGGATTTTGGTGGTATCACAGCATCTCTGGGCGCCCAATTCGTGAGGCTCGATTCTAATACAAGGTATCACAGCATTCTTGACGCCCAATTCGTGAGGCTCGATTCTAATTAAAAAGGTGGATTACAGCAATATATATATTATATATTATCGTGTAATTAAAAACGACAATAAAATACATAAGTTAATTCATAGGGGTGGGAGCGATTAGGTACAGTTAAATAAATTTATTAAAGTTAAAGATTTTCAACAATTATTTTTTAGCGTAATTAATGGATAAAAAGGAAATATCGATTTAGTTTAAGGCGTGATTAAAGTGGGAATAATTTATCTTAATTAGATTTAGTTAGGGACCATGTAATCATAGTATTTATGTGAAAGAGTAAAGAAAATAATTTGGGGTTAAATTATAGCATAATGAAGTTCTATGAAACAGTTTTAAAAGCGTTAAGCACGTTAAAAATAACGATTTCTACGTTTTAAATAAAAAGGGGGAAAAATGGATTTTTTGGTAAAGTTTGCTGCAAACAAGTTTAATAGCTTAGTAGAACCAACAACCGTTGAAATTAAAGCAGCCAAGGCCGTAAATAAAACCACACAGGATTGATGTAAAAGCAGTATACGTTAGTTAAAATATTGATTTTTAAACTTAGATATAGAGTCGGAAGGAGCAATGAAAAGACGAAAATTGAATAAAAGCATATAAGCATAAGAGAGATACATAAAGTATATCCAGAAGAAGGGAATTAAAAATCGATAATGTCAAAGATGGTTGTAAACATGGTACGCGTCGTTCAGAAAAAGTGGGAAATTGGAGCCAAGCGAGTTGATTGGTGAAAGTTAAATAAGAAGGGCGAGAAATTCAGGTGGTAGAAGCATATGTGTGCAATAGAGCGATATGTACAAGGAAAATAAAATGATGTTTGTTTGAAGTTAGAAGCGTGGAGTATATGCTAATCTGGAGAATTAGAAACGACAGTTGACGTTTTTAAATGGTTTACCGCGTAGTTGTGTTATGTTACGAAAATTACGAGAAATCGACGGTCGTTGGTAATTGTCGAGGAAAATAAGGCGACGATTAAACAAATATACGTGCCATTTTCCTAAATAGGGGGGGGGCAGGTTCGATTATATAATCAGGAACAGAGAGGGGTCTCGCTCTCTTTTCTCGTTGTTTTTTGATTCCATCGGTAATACAATAAGTTTACTTACAAGTGCATAAGTGCAGTCGAATTAAATTTATGTAAAAAGCTGTATTAGTGAATAGTAAATTGTTTGGATGTGGATCAAAGCAAGGTTTGGGATAGTAGAATGTATTTGTAACAAAAGGAACGAAATTTGGAGATTAGATATTTATAAAAGAAGAGTTTTTTTGGAGTAGAGCCATGCATGATACATGGGGATTCGATTATGGAATTAATGGATAGACGGAGGACCTACCAGACGGCAATATCTAAAAGTGGTTAGTTGGTGCATCGAAGCACGAAGACAACTACATGGTAAGAGATAGAATAAAACATTTCATGGTGAATATTTTCAAAGTGTTTGTGGTGTTTGATGATTATTTGCTTTGATGTTTATTTGAATAGACATTTAACGGACGGTTAAAAACGAAATTGATTTTTGAGCATTATTCATTAATTGCAGATAACTAACAGTTGTAAAAAGGTAGAGGGTTTTTTTTTATTGGTCGTGCAAAGAATTTATATGCACATTTATAAAGTTTTAAGGTGAACTCATGCTAGAACGAAGGGTAACTTAAGGTATGACGAATGCCCTCTTACTTTAATAAAAAATTATGTGTTAAAAAGGTTATCCATATGCAGAATGATTGTTATAAAATTTAGTATATAAAGCAATGGTATTTTAAATTTGAAAAAAAATGTAATTTGGAGTTTAGATAAATAGAGTGTGATATTTTGGTTAATTGAGTTATTTTTGAATGTATGATTGATGTGAATTTCTATTAAAGTTTCTATGGTAATAATGACAGGAAGTTTGTATGATGTAACAGGTAGGTGTATGTAAAATAAAGGAAGCATCGAATAAAGAGAACGTGTAACATTATTTTGTAATGTTAACGAATAAACAAATCAATCAATTAATTAAATTCAGTAACTTGTATAACTTATAGACAAAAAATTCCACAATAAATTACTTCATATTAGTTAGGCTCCCTTATAATAAAAGACCAGGGTTACCGATAGCTTCAGGCTACTAAATTCCAACGGCAGGTCATAATAATTTAAAGCTCTACCTTTGTAAATCAAATACAATAAACCTCTTAAAGTTTGGTCGGTTACAGACTGACGAATCTGATAAAATTAAAATGTAATAGTACCTTTTAGCGTAAATAAAGGAAACCAATTTCAGTTTGAAAAGCTTAACGTTCTTAATACTTCGTTGATTGACAGCGGGTTATAGAAAACGAAACTTTATAAATAGCAAAAACTATTTCCAATTTGATTTGTTCAAATATTACAAGTAATTTTAAGTAGTCTGGAGACATCCATTGTATTTCAAATCCATTTCGGCTCAAGTAGGTTAGCCGGTCTTTGTTAATGGCAGACAACTGTCTCTATAGGTATGGTCCACATTTCAATAATTCAGAAATTCGTAGAAAATACAATATAATTTAACCCCTTGGGAAAGTAATTGCATCCGTGACCATCATCTAAAAAGGGGTTGGATTTGGTTTCTGAAATCTTGTTTTGTGGGAGGTTCTGTTCAGTCATTGGATAACAGAAAATGACGTACATAATTATTAGGGTAGGAATTAGTCTATATAATTGAAGGCTTTAGCCAAAAAAAAGAATTCTTCCAATGGGGCTGTCCGTGGTCAAGAAGTAAAAAGAAACGTAATTCGCGGGTAGCGTTCTCCGGCATCACAGATAGAATATTCCACTTCGTATCACGATATTTAAAAATTGGAAAGAGGTGATTACTCTTTCAGTTTCGCGAGGGTTATGCCCATATGTTCGCGGATTTATAGTGATGCATGATAAATATTAAAAAGCTTGTAGGCGTGTGACGCACAAGTAAGTGATATTGTCGAGATTCTGCCGGGTTCGTGTGCTAGTCAATTCTTTAAAAATTATAAACAGAAGCAACAAGCGAGATTCTCTTCCCAAATTTAAGAACTGTACTACGTTGGAAAACAAACCCTCAAACAATGGACATTTTTAGTAAGTTTTTATAGTTAAGTAGCATGACCAATTTTTAGTTAATTTATTTGTTAGGACGTTTTGGCCATAAACCGTAGGATTAATTTAGCGTATGATTTGTAATATAAGTTTTCATTCATATACAAGTGTTTGGGAACTACTTATGTACTCAAAATTTTCATAAATTCCATAGTCACCCATTCACTTAAATTTCTAACTTAAAATCAATGAGTGTAAGAGGTTCACGTTTATTGCTCTGTGAATTAAATAGTTTTGTTTGCCGTTGATTAAGTCGATAGTTTTTCTTATTTTTTATAAGTAGTAAAAAAGTGAGGAATGGATTAAAAGGAACAATTGTCCTCCTTGGAATGACAAGTCTCTCAAGGTTTTGTACGAACATTTGGACATTCTCGACTTGTCTGGCGCCCTTGGCAATTGTCATTAAGCAAACAATATTTTATGAAAGGTAAGTGCCAAATCTTTTGTAGTATATTATGAAGTAATTTAACCCTTTTTTCAAAATTTCAACCCTCTATATGATCCACGACCTTCCGCTAGCTAGTGTCGGTGACCCCCCTTTAATTTTTGTTTTACAGGCCGCCCCCATTTTATAATTTTGCATACGCAGTAGCTTTTCCGCTTGTAACAAACGATTCAGGAGCAGCCGAGGCGAGATTTGAGCTAAAACTTCATAATATTATAGCAGCCCAATTCGTGGGGCACGATTCCAGGTAAACCTCACGATATTATGACGACCCAATTAGTGGGACATGATTCCAGGTAAAATACACAATAAATTATGGCGACCCAAACGTGAAGGGCTCGATTCCATATAAAAAAGAAAACTTTTTTTTTATTTCAGGAAACTGGCGACTTGAGAGGAAGGGGTGAATTGTTGTAAATAATTTTAGTAATAATTTTTGAATTACTTTGGGTGTGTTAAATGGATGTTGAGAAAGGAATGGCTTAGGAGTGAAGGAGTGGAAATTGGAAGTGACGATGGTGCGTTATTTGAAAAATCGGGAAAAATGGAAGAAGCAGGAGGCAGTAGGGATCAATCAAGGACAGAATCGGAAGAGCAAGGAAATGAGATGATCATAAGAATGCTAGAGCAGATGAGCGCGGAATCAAATAGAAAATTTGAACAGATGAATGAGACATTAAGCGGAGTGAAGGCTGAATCGAAGCGGAAGTTGGAGCAGATGAGTGCTGAATCGAACTGAAAGTTTGAGCAAATTAGCGAGAAAATAGATAAGTCGACTAAGAAATTTTTGGACTTGAAAAATAGTTTAACCGTATAAATAGGGGAGGTTGAAATGAGAGTTGAAAGGAATGAAAGGAATATAGTTGGTATTCAGAGTGAATGTGTACAGTTAAGATCGGATGTCAGAATTTTTTGTGAAGAGGAAGTTAATGGAAAATTAACTGAGGTGAGTGAGTCATGCAGAGACCAGTTAGGTAGAGATGAGAGAGAGGTGACAGAGATGAGTGCTTTAGTAGGGGAGGGCCCAAGATTTTTTGCAAACACCATTTTAGTTGAGCAACAAATGAAATTCTTTGGTGATAATAGGGTAAGCCCACAAATTTTCATTTATAATATTCGGACTTTGGTGTGTAATTTATATGACGAACAAGCTAAGTTAAATGTGGTAAAGGCGCTGTTAAAAGATAACGCAGAAGCCTGATATAATTTAGTAGGGTCAGACATTAGTTCATGTTTTGATTTTGAAGAAAAATTTCTTAAGCATTATTGGAGCAATTATAGGCAGTATCAGGTTAGGAATGATCTAATTGGAGGGAGATGTAAGGGAGATTTTAGAGGATCCCGGGAACAATATGCGATCAGAAAATACAGTATTGCTAAACAGTTAAATCGACCTTTGGTGGATCGTCAAATCATAAAATATTTTTCGAGACATTTTGAGAGTGAGGTTAAGCAACACGTTGCTCTACAAAATTTAGTTGAAAGAAAGACATTTTTGAAGTACCTGCAATGAAAAGCCCTTTTTAAGCCCCACTGTTGCTATGATATTTTTATTTTCTGTAATCTCTTCTTTAGCCCCTATATTTCTTCGATATATAACTTTGATATTTCACAACCTCTAACGTTGCCGTCGCCTTTTAAAACTTTACTGTTGTTTTCGTATTCGGTCCCTTTTTACTCTGCGTCTCTAAATCCTATACCTCTTTGAATTTGTATACCTCTGCTAACTAAATCTATTAAACACAGAGTGCCCTACGTCACGACAATAAAAATTGTTTACCCACTTTCTTTCCATTGCCTATCTGTTAAAATAACGTAAATGAAGCAATCCAAAATTATGCAATATAATAATCGATAATATGTACACTTTTATGTCAATAACTTATTAATTTGTTCAACATTCAAAAATTAGCCCCCGACTAAAATACTATTATTTATCGATTTCTACCAAATTTATATTTCCTGAAAGCCAAGAAAAATATCACTGTAATTACTCTTAAACACCTTTTGAACGTTCAAATGATTCTTTTTCTATTTTTCAAATTCTCGAATAATTTTTTTGGTGACCCTTACAGGTGTTTGATATAGTAAATATTAAATGTTAAAAATTGAAAAACAGTCTTATACTAATAATGAGCAAATCTGTGATCTGTATTTTCCTTGCCTGTTTCTGCTTCTGAATATCGATAGTCAGCACCCCTGAATTGTTACAGCTTGACTTGCTTCACCAGAATGATTAATTAACTGTTGCTTGAATTATCCCTTCGGATTTTTGGAATGACTTTACATGTAGTTTAATTTGAGTATCTTGACGTTTATGTTTCCTTATAAGCTTATTTACAAGTATTTTTATAATATTCACGAAATTTGCTTAGTGGTACATTCGGAATCTTATTTCGAAGCAAATCTGGAGTTTTATTGTTAGGTACCTTTATAGGTATCTTTAGAAGTATCTTCAGAGGTATCTTCAGAGCCCTTAAATTCTTAAATATTAGAATAAAATTCAATACCTTACATTTTAAGATTAAAACGGTTATTTCTTGTTGTATAAATTGGCACTTTTAATTTTCACTATTTTAATAATTTATTAAATTTCACTAAGTGCCTTGTCGAAGAGATACTGAATGTTTACAAGGGCCCCATAGTATTTATAGACTCCACCTATCAATTTCCTTATTGGTGTTCATCGTGTGTTTGTTGATCAACGCGCTGTAAATTTGCACCTATCTCTGCAGAACTTGGCATTTCCTAAAATTCTTCGTTTTGATTCTTGTTCAGACGCTTGATCTCACACGTAGACGTTCAACTTCGTGCAAAATATTTCTCAGAAATTCCAAATTCTCATTGCATTCTGTCACGTCTTTTATGTTTGCGTCTATAGTCCAAACTTTTATCATATCGCGGACCGCCTGTTATTTATTGTTTGTTACTCTAAATATGCTGGATTTTATCGAAATACAATGTCTTTTGATACGTATTCATATTTCCAATCATAACGTATTTGAACGCGTTTATTTATTTATGCGTTGATTTTTATTAAATAGCTAGTATGCCAGGTTGTTTATCTTTTCCGATTACATGTTTATTTTGATAAACTCCGTTGCGTTAAAAACCTTAATTTTTGTTCGTTTCTTTAACTTAAAGCGTATTATACGACGTATACATCATTATTTTTCTAAATAGCATCTGATTATTAAATAATGAGTTTTTCTGTTATGAATTAAGTTGGTTATGATTTATATACAGTGTGCTCGCGATTGACTTTATGTAGAATAGTCGATTTACTCTTATTTAATGGTGGAATTGTCTAGTTTTCTTAACGTTAATAATATTTACAAGCATATTACAACCCCTATGACTTAATCTACACTTAAATTACCTTCTTATCATAGCAATATATATATATATATATATATATATTGTAGTGGTTTTAAAAGGTTAAATTTAACTATAAACACAGTAATTTGAAACACCCTGTATAGAGGAAACAACCAGAGTTTACGTGCGAAATTTATTCCAGTTAGTTCATTTTTAAATATCAAGTATTACCATTATTTTATAATTAGGAGTTAAGAATTTAATGGGTGCGTAAAGAACATAAATTGCATAAGCCAAGGGAAATAATTATTTAATTTAATGGAGTTGAATTCAAAGGAATATAGCGTCTATAACGCATAAGAGCGTGTAAAAATTAATAATACCAAGGCGAAACGCTTTACTATATGAAATACTTCGAAAAGCGAAATTCTAGAAATGTTATTTTAAAACGATCGTTAATTAAACACCTGCATGTTTTCTAAATGTCAACTTCCACTTATTTTGTGTAGATAAAGCTCAAGGTTCTAGGTATATTGTACAAACGGTCGGATGTTTGTGCATTAAACGCTAATGAGGGGTTATTTAAAGCACCTAGGCAAGTACACGTGGGTTAGATAGCAGATAAACAGGAATATCGATGTCTACCACTCAAACAAGGTTAGAAAGAGACGTAGCATAAGCAAAGGACAACGTTAATATAGACGGGATTTGTAAGACGTCAATGAATAGACTATTGGTCGATATCGTTAGTTGTACATCAGACAAACACGCGAATATTGAATGTTTATTTTTCAGAAAATATCGTAACGACGCGCTGAATTTCGAGGATTTAGAAGACGGTTGAACCCTAAATTTTAAGAAATATTATTGTAAATGAAGGACTTCGGGTGAAATGCGGCCGAGAGGTGGCATCGTAAATGGTATAAATACTTTTTGAAAATGAATAAGAGTCCTTTAGCATTTTGATCGCTTCAGATTACGTACGAAATTTGCAACGAGCTTGTAAGTATAGAAAATTATTTTAAATTAAATAGCACGGTGTTAGCCTCATAATTTGTACGCGGATTGTGCCTAGTTTATATTTTATCGAGGTGCCACATATATTTTTTAACAAGCTCGTGTAGTGACGTTATGTAACGTGAATTAAATTAAACAATTATCAAAGAAGAGTAATAATTGGATTTGGAGTTGGAGGTATCGTGTATGAACAATCTTGCAGCACAGCTTAGAGGGGCTCAACTACAAATAGCTAGAGGCGGCCAGCAAAGCAAAGCGAAACAACTATACGGCATCGTCAACGGAGCAGAGATCTTCTAGAAATTCCAGGTAACGCTTTAGAATTTGTTGTTGTTGATAAACTATAAAGGTTATTGTGATGGGGAGAATGAACTATGATGGTATTTTACATTATTTGGAGTATTGAAAGTAATACGTATAACTAACTTTTATTGTGGTATTTAACTATAAAGCTAAAGGTGTATATAAAGCTGATTAATGTTTCTCAGGAATCTAAATATTTTTTTGTTATGAGTACATGGGTATTTTGTTGTGTTTGTAATAAGAATATGCCAAGTAGAGATACATTAATTATAATTAACTGGGTTATCATGAGCTCACCATACTCCAGAGTTGCCTAATTAAAATTAATTATAAATACAGAAAGAAAGATAAAATATTATTCAGGGCCCATTTACTCAGGTTACATTTAATGTGTTTAATTTTGCTAGTTAAAATTCTAGACTTCACAAAATAGAATTTATTGAGGTGTAACTTGACCACTAAGATGTATATAATTTTGAAGTTTTATTTGTAAATAGTGGAAAATAGATATTGTATGATTGTTGTATTATTTTGTGGTTTTATTGAGAGTGTGCGTGAATGAGAGAGAATACGAGAGTGAATCTAGGTCTCCAAGAGGAGGTCTAACTGAGCTAGCCGGAAGCAGTTGAAGAAAGCAATTCAACCGAGGAAGAGAGGAATCTGGGTAAGAAATTAATATTTTTGAAAATTTTTCTATTATGTGCAAATTTTCGATTTGTTATAAAATTGATAATTAGAGGGGTTCGATTTTTAATCTAAGATCCACGGCAATATATATATATATATATATATATATATATATATATATATATAATATCAACAACAAAAATCACCAACAAAAATATATTCGAAAATTTTATTAAATTTTCAAAACTCAAAAATTGCACATAATAGAAAAATTTTTAAAAATTAATTTTTTACCCAGATTCCTTTCTTCATCGGTTGAATTGCTTTCTTCAACTGCTTCCGGCTAGCTCATTTGGACCTCCTCTTGGTTACCTAAATTCACTATTATGCTTTGCATCGTTCACACACACACTCTCAATAAAACCACAAAATACAACAATCATACAATCTTTTATTTATCACTATTTACAAATAAAATTCAATATTATCCACTTTTCAGTGATCAAGTTACACCTCCATAAATTCTATTTTGTAATGTCCTGTATTTTAATTTAAATTATCAAACACATAGAATGTACCCGGAGTAAATGGGCCCTGAATAATGCCTTATTTCTCATTCCTTCTTTATAATTTATTTTAAATCTACGTAAACTCTGGAGTATGGTGAGCTCATAATAACCCACTTAATTATAAATAATGTATGCCCTTATATTTCGCATACTCTTACAATAAACAAAAAAACAAACCCATGTACTCTTTACAAAATTTAACTTCCTGATGGAACGTTAATAAGCTTTATATACACCTTCAGATTTCTATTTCAATACCATAATAAAGTTAGTTATACGTATTTTATTCAATACGCAACTAATGCACAATACCTTTAAAATTCACTCTCATTCACTCTTATACGTCACCCAATATTCATAGTTTCATAGTTTATAACAACACAATTTCAAAGCGTTACCTGGAATTTCTAGAAGATCTCTGCTCCGTTGACTATGCGGTATATTTGCTTCTTTCTGCTCTGCAGGCTGCCTCCAGCCATTAGTAGAAGAACCCCATCCAAGTAGAGCTGCTTGCGTTGCCTGTACGGTGTATCCAATTTCCAAATCCAAATTAATTAACACATTTTGCAGAATTATTTAATTTGATCCACGTTTCATAACGTCACTAACACGAGCTTGTTAAAAAAAATATATGTGATACCTCAATAAATTTTAAACTCGGCACAAGTCGCGTAGAAATTATGAAGCTAACACCATGCTATATAATTTAAAATAATTTCTATACTTACAAGTTCGTGGTAGCTTTCATACGTAGTCTGACGCGTTCAAAATACTAAGGGCTTTTATTATATTTTGAAAAGGTATTTATACAATTTCCGCTGCCACCTCTGGCCGCATTTCACGCGTAGTTCTTCATTTACAACAACACGTTCTTAAAATTTTGGTTTAACCGATTTGTAAATCCTCGAATTCAGCGCGTCGTTACTATCTTTTCTGAAAATTAATATGCAATATTCCCGTGTCTTGTCTGATGTGCGACTAACGATATCGACCAATAGTCTCTGCATTGACGTTTCACAAATCCCGCCTATACTAACGCTGTTCCTTGCCTATGCATAATTTACGTCCCTTTCTCACCTTGTTTGAGTGGTAGAAATCGGTGGTTTTGACCGCATTCTACAACTCCATGTGGACCCCAAAATAAGTAAAATTAAATAACGGCTCATTAGCGTTTAATGGGAAAACATTCAACCGTTTACCCGATATTCTTTGAACCTTGTTTGTTATCTACAAAAATTAATGGAACTTGACATTTAAAAACATGCAAGTGTTTAATTAACTGAAGTTTTAACACAACATTTCTAGGAGCTTCTTTTCATGGTATTTCAACCCAACCGATTTATTTGTTTGTTATAACGAACGCTGTTCGCCTTGGATTTATTGATTTTTCATGCTTTTATGCGTATTAGACGTAATTAAACTCCATTAAATTAATAAATAAACTGCATTGGCTTCTAAAATCTATTTTTTTTGCGAACCTACTAAATTTTAATCATTAATTGTAAAATTTTTGTTAATATTTGTTACATTAAATTGAACTAAACGAAATAAATTTCGCACGTAAATTCTGGTTGTTTCCTTTATACAGGGTGTTTTGAAATTACTTTGTTTATACGTAGATTTAGCCCTTTAGAACCACTACAATATATATATATATATATATATATATATATATATATATAGTAAATTTGGATGTAATCGGGTTGGCAGTTGTGAAATGAATGCAAAAGTACTTATTGTGTTGGACGATAAATTAGCGATGGACTAGTGTTGGTCAAATTTAAACATGCACGAAAATTAGGATCGTTTTAAAATATTAAGAAATAGTTTTGTTGGCGGAATTTAGTGTTAGTTAAGCTTGGTACTTTAGTATTTTAAATGGATAATAAAATAATATAAGGAAAAATTTGTATTTAAAAGTTTTCTGTGTTCGTTCGTGTTCATTCGGGGCATTTTCATACAACGGGATTTAGAATGTTATGCAACTCAATGTGAGAAACGAGAAAATTGAAGTAATAATATTATTGATAGATTTAATATGTTTCTTTTAGGATTTATTTCAGTAATACCTAGCCAGTTTGAAATTAAAAGATTAGTTTCTTTAAGGAAAATATATTTGTATTTACAATACAGTTATTTAATTGCAATAAAGGTTAATTGTTGTTTGAATTTTATTTGAATTTATTTAAGAACTAGATAAAAATAATGTTATTGCAATAGGATATTTAGTCACTCCAGTCGTATTTGGAAGAGCTTTTAATTTCGAGAGTTCCTTTTATTATGATAAAATGTAATAACTGTTTTCCGGTATTTTAAAGAAATGTAAAATATAAAGTGTTAAATTTATAAATTAGAAGCAAAGAAGACCTATGCGGAATAACTGTATTTCGTGTAGGGAGATTATCGAAGAGATTGCTGAAACAAAATGGTTTGCCACCCTTTGCAAAATGACAATCAAAAAACATTTCAGGGTAAGTGAATATTGTAACATAGTTTATTTTAATTTCTTTATATTTATTATTTCTTTTATATAAACCCATTCTCCCACCAGGTGTATACTTGAAATTGTTATGAGGGCCTCGCCCCATCAGGGCAATTTTAAATTTATAACGTATTACTCATTTTACCAAAAAAATGTGTTAAGATTTGGCGTTAGTTCATACATTTTGCTATGAATTTCCAGTGGGGGTTCTTTATCTTAGACAGTAGGGAGCGTCTGCGTGTTCTGGTGCTCGATTTTCTCACCATTTGGCGTTCCTTCTAATAGCAAAACTAGTATTCATTTAACGGTACAAATACTTCAATGTTCCAATATTGATTCGTGAAAATTTTTGTTAGAAGAGTTTGATAGTTGATGTGTTAAGTTGCAATATGATTTTAACAGTCTAACGTTCCCAAATACGACAACTAATTTTAAATGTAAAAGAATATTTCTGTTGAACTTGTTAAAGTTTGATAACTTTCTGTTACGTAGGCTCGTAATTTAACGCTTTACTTATCACTTGGTACATATTTGTTTTAGAATAACTTAACGTGTACCTTTTTCACAAAAATCTGTTGAAAAACAACGAAATACAAAGCAGCAGAAGAAATAGTTTGTTAGAAAAGCAGTTACTTAAGTTTTTGCAACGTAGTACACAATTTTCCCGTCTTACGTAAAACCCAAAGCTTTTGCAATATTTTGCTAAGCGTTTAAGTATGATAACGTCTCTTCGAGGCATCAACTGACGATTAATAATGAAGCTCATAATTTATCCTTACTTCTAATATAATTAGAAAAGCGAGCTCCCATCATTTAATTCTACGCCAGCTTTATGTTTCTCTCCGTTAGTAAAGCGCCTTTAAGATGTGAGTTTGCGTTAGTACTGCAATAAAACGTGTTTATACAAAATTAAATAAAAATGAGGATAATTAGACCTTACTAGCAGCTGTAAAACACATGCACGGTTCAGTAGGCTTAACACAGATCATACTGCTTGCCGTAGATGGCAGACACTAAATTAATATAACAAGTCGTAAAGCACGGAGAAAGCCATTAGATGTTTTCATTTCGCGTCCCTATTATTTTCCAAGGAAAACGTGAGACAAATTCGAGGTATCGATTTCTGAAAAAAAGAAATATACAACATTCGCTTCAGAATAAAAGTAAATGTCTATTAAGCAGCTGCTTTTAGGGTTATCGAATAATTGCTCCTAAAAAATATGTAATATCTACATGTTCATACTCATTCTTATGAATCTTACGGACAGCAATAACTAACATTTGGTTGCCGTAGTTTGAAAATTGCACAATTCTTCACTTAATAGGAAAAAAAATAAAATTAATGAATTGCCATTGTAACGGTGAAATATGGTAGAATATATACATGTATACTAAAGTATAGCACTTTACCGTTTAGCAGTCTAGCCAACAGTATATTCCATTGTAAAGTTAAACATTAGATGCAGTGCTGGACCGGGTCACCGGGTCACTTCGTCACTTTTTTGTCGGGTCACCGGGTCAGGTATGTGACCCGGTATTGACCAGTAAACCGGTCACCCGGTATTGAATCGGTGACCCGGTAACCCGATATTGACCCGGTAATCCGGTATTGACCCGGTGACACGGTATTGACTCGGTATTGACCCGGTGACCTGGTTTTGACCTGGTGTTAGCAGTATATGCTCCTGACATTGACGGCGCATAGGTACGCGGTTGTGAAATAATAGGGCTGCGTAAACAAATAAGTAGATAATACATACGACAAGGGGCATAAAAATTATTCTAAAATTGTTTAACGGTTAACAGTTTAGCACACAGAGTGGCAACATTTATTTAATCATAACTTATAACAGTCTATGCTAAATTTTTCCTTTAACTCATTCATATGCGTAATAATTTTCAGTTAAATTGCAATGTTTTTATAATTTTATAAGAGTTGGAATATTAGTATCTCATAAACAAGAACACCTCAAATTTATTCAAACATTTCAAATCAAATTACGTCTTCAGATCGTTTTTTTTTAATTACCGGCACCATTGCGATCTTGGAACCAGTAAGAGTTATAAGTACGGTTAAATTAGAAAAAAATTGAGCACTTGGGAAAACGATTCAGGTCACTTCGGGTCACCGGGTCAGTTTCGACTTTATTCGCGCTGAAAGAATGGGACTTTTTAAAGAATATCTTGATGCAGGGCAAAAAATGCTGCCTTACTTTCACGCCAGTGGTCACTTTTTATATGCAAAATCAGCACATTTATAGCTTCAAAATATCATCAAATTGGAAGATACAATGGACGAAGAGACTTTTATGAACTTCAAAAACGGATTTTTCACTGTTAAACGAACTGAAAAATTTAACTCTAGCGCATGGACAGACATGGTCATCGCGTAAAGTTTTATAAAATCTATGAAGACAAAAGGGGGAAATATCGCGAGATCGAAGTACGCAAGAAAGTGTTTTATGTAAGTGGGAGTATGCTATGAGTGCCACGAATATGATTTGTGAGGAAATAGAGGTCTTGCAACATATCTTTAGATACTTCGGAACAACACGTTGACTTTAGGGATTCCCGAGTAAAAAGAGACTATACTGATGTCAGTAAACTAGTTGATTGGTTAACGCTTCATAGTCCCTTTCTAAATACGAAACAGTTGGTATCGTTAGCTTCTGGACTCATTGGAAATGATCAAATTAATTGTCACAGAGCCCATGAAATGTTACTAGAATCTATGGTAAAGATAACTGGCTTACATTTTAATGAGATAAAGTTTAAACGCGCTGATAAGAGTAGAAGGATAATAGTCTAACCAGCTCAATTTTTGCGCATTATCCCGTGTCCCGGTTTCCTAGAGGGTTTTGGGGTAACTGAGATATGCATCTAATCTAGAATTTCCCTGGCAATCTAACGCTGTTGGAATTTTTAAAATCGGACCACCCTCTTACAAAGTTACACCCCGTTAAAGCCCAAAACCACTAATTTTTTGCATTCATATCTAACCTAGATAAAAGTTTTCTTCGACTAGCCATAATAACCTAATCTATAAGTTCCCGGACAATCTAAAACCGTCGTAATTGTTTAAATCCAACCGCTCTTTACAAAGTTACACATTTTAAAAATCTCAAACCTCTAAATTTAACTCCATCTTCAAAACCCTTTTTTTCGCTACCCAAGACATATGCTTTAACCAACCATTTCCCGAAAATCTAAAACCGCTAGAATTTTAGAAATGAACCCTTTATACGCTATAAGAGTTTGAGATTTAAAACTATTTTCAAACAGTAATGTTCTGTTTTTAGAATAATGTAAAACATTCCAATGTAATGTGTTTTTAATATATAAATAGGAAGGTCGAGTTTAGCAACAAGAACCGCATTCTTTAATCAGAATATTCAAAAACACGATTTTTAAAATTTTAAACAGGGTAAACCTTTACACAAAATTTTATCAATTTTCTGGTTTTACATTTAGTTAACTCGATACTAAATAGGTACTTTGGAAAAATACAATTCGTGTCTGAGCTAATTTCTTCTCGAAAAAACCCCAAGCCACTAATTTTTACCCATCTATATTTAACTCCATCTTTAAAACCTGCTTTTTTTTGCTAAAAAAGATACTTAACCTATATCCTTGTGTCCCCATGCGTAGGGTGCTGTACTATCAAGGATGACGTACGTTTTGTCATCCTCGCCCGACAAACTACTTTTATTGATTAACTGTGTATAAAGCTGGTGTCTATGACTCTGAATAGTTACCATGCTATGCATAAGGACCCCAGAATTAATATTTACAATATTCCTAAAACTATCAACACTGATCCCCTTCACAACACTACGGCTAATTCCTTTAATCTTTTTTCGATGATGCGCTATAATTTATATACAACTTTATTAAAACAATACAGACATTTAATCTAACAACAAAATTCATTTTGAATTAAAACAACATTCTGTCGAGCGCTCGTTAAATTGTTATTTTCCTGCAGTAGGCAATGACAAATTATTATTCTTCTTTTGAATTCCCTAATAAAAGTAATGTTTAACTGTATTTACCAGAATTAAAAATTGCCGTCGACCTTACTACTCATTTCAAAAAATACCCGTACGTTTTCCATAGAGACTACTAACCGCATATTTGTTGATGCCAAAAGGAATGCAATTATCGGTTACACCCCTTTAAATCTAAAAATAAAAAAAAACAAGATAGTTTAATACGTCTATTAATATTTTTGCTGATGTTGGCATACAAATAAGTAAAAAAAATAAATACATGTATTGGTAACATTTATAAACCGCTGTGATAACCAGAGTCTGGTGAATTTGGGATTAGTCAAATCTTTAAACATTTACGTAAGCGATTGCCTCGCAGTCGCATCTTCTAAGTACTGGATGGGGTAACATTTAATAATTTCCAACACTGTCAAGTAATTTAAATTGTTGCAGTCATTAAAAAGAGAAATACTCGCACGGTTCTCTTCCTTTGTACCCTTTCTTCGTTCGTCGTATTTCCACATACATTTTTTATATCACCTATAAATTTTTTGTAAAATTCTGGAAAGTTTCTACACTATGGTAAATGCTATATTTTGCAACTGCAAAAATGGTTGTGGTTTGCGCTGCGGGTGCAGGAAATCAGGGTTGCAATGTTCTTCAGTTTGCGGCCAGTGTAATGGGCATGCTTGCCTCAATGCGGCATCGTATCAGAGCGATTTCGATAAAAAAAAAGGCATATGACCCCGAAATCTTAGAAGATTTAGAGACGATTATTGTAGATAACGAGAATGATGATAATGAATTGAAAATTTTTGAGCGACTGGATGAAGAAGACAATAATGAAGAAGAAGAAAAACAAAACTGAGACCCATATGACTTTCATAATGAAAATCTTTATAATGAATATATAACTTTATACAACGTACTATGGACTGGGATTTACGATTGACCTTGCATTACGCCATATAAGGCTGAGCGCTGCGCGTTCTATCTCAAAATAGGTAAATCGCATGAAAAGATCTTTTAAATAAAAATTATATATAACTTAATACTCTACAACTTTTCTAATAGATGCTAGTACCGTTTAACGTATAGGAAGCGAGATATTTGCAAAAAACTGATTTTTGTGACTGTTTGGTCTCCTTGTCGCACATTTTCGTGTTTAATTTTAAGTCGTTGTAAATTCGTAGTTGTAAATCAAACAGTAAAGCTGCCATCCCTTGTCGCGTTTTATCCTGTCATAAACCTACTTTGTGCCAATGGAAATTAGGTTGGACTAGAGGGGTAGTGATAGACACTTGCTCATAGATATTGAAGCGAAACGGTTGTTCGTTCGGTAAAGTGACTAAGGTCAATGTCTCCGAATGTAATTTTATCGATAAACTCCTAAAAAACATAGCGATAGTGCGTACATAACACGTTTAATAAATCGCCATACAGTCCACTTCATTCAAGAGTAGGAACGACTATAGAACGTTAGAATGCGCCTGAGGTAAGTCGATATATAAAATTAAAAGACTCCCCGCGCATTAAACAAAATGGCGTTCTTAAGCCGAATTATTCGATTAATTAGTTAGTTCCTATTCCTGTGGTTCCTCATTAATACTTTAGTTTAATAATTGTCGTAGTTTTGATATGTTTGGGCATGTTACAAAGAGGCTAACATCTTGTTTGCACATTTAATGGTAGAAACATTTGGGTATAGCGGTAGATTTATAACACATCCCTTTTTCTTTGTTACAAAGATTAATGGTCGGTCGATTTACTTTATGTAAACTTTGTAGAGATATTATATTTATGAAGGTGTAATTTAAATTCTTACCTTATTTTCGTTGACGACAGTTTGATGAACCATTCGGGTCATCTAACTTATTGGATAGTATAACAAAGGGGTTATTTTGTTGGTATTTATTTTGAAACATTAAATGTTTAGCCGAGCGAGCATTGTAATTTAGTTGTATTTGTCGATTAATAATTTAATTTCGTAGATTAATTAGTTGTCGTAACGTATTTGAGGTGCGCTTTGTTTTTACGATAATTTTATTGTCGTTCATTAATCAGATATGGTTATATCAATTGATAAAGATATTCTTAAACCAAATTTTGTAGTAAAACGGTTGGATCATATATATATATATATATATATATATATATATATTGCAATTAATAAGATGAAATAATAACCTAGACTTTTTAAGTAAAGCCCAAATGATCATTTCAAATCGAGCTAGTAATTGTATATATATATATATATAGTTGGAAAAGAGTATAATTTCAGTTATCAGGATATTGTAGGTCAACTGATTACTGAAATTATACTTTTTTCCAACTAGTGAATATTAGGTCACTAAAGTGTGGGGGTTCAAAATATATATATATATATATATATATATATATATATATATTAAGATAAATAAACCGGAAAATGTATAGATTGCTATAATTAGAGCGTCGATGTAAAGTGTCGAGCAAATTGAAACTCATTTCAAGTCTTTTTGCACGAATATTTTTTTTGATGAGGAAAATGAACAATTGGACAAATTTCCGGCTCTTAGGATAAAAATTTATGATTATCTATTAGATATTTGTATAATCACTGAACAATGTGAATTGGATCGCGTAGGAAATAAGCCGCAGGTAGAAAATATGAATAATCCTTTGTCGATAAATAGTGGTCCTTGCTTGAAACACCTATCAGTCCAGCGTTCACGGTCATATTCCGACTTTGAAAATTATTATGCAATTTATAAGCGATTGATTCCAGGTAATATCAGTTTGTCCCCTGTAGAAAAATCTTGCTATTGCGTATATACACTAGATAATTCGTCGCGTGCGTTAATAAAACATTTGCCATTAAACGATTGTGCATACGAAGAAGCCTATAAAATCATTACTAATCGTTTTCAGTTTAAGAGGTTATTACTTTCGACATATTTTAATGCTCTCGAAAAATGCTCTAAAGTAAGTTGCTTGGTATCGCACACAGAACTCCGGCAATTAATTAGTTGTTTTGATGAAACTATATTCGCGTTACAACAGATGGAAATAGACTTATTAGATTTCGTGTTGTTTAATCTGATATCGAGAAAAATAGTTACAAACGTTTCAAAGCGTTTCAAATTAGAAAATTGTGACGAGATTTCCTCGTTCAAAGATTTAAGATCGTACATTGAAGAACAATGTAAAGTATTGGAAATAAATGACATTGCTTCAGGAACATACTTAAAATCTCGAGATTCCGTGAAACAAAGAGAAAAAGGAAAGTTTGATAGCACTTCGGCTAAAAATTCTTTAGTTGGTACCACCAAGAACGGTAAAAATTGTAGCCTGTGTCAAGCTGTGCATGCTATTTATAGATGTAAGTAGTTTCTCGATAAAACCCCTCAAGAAAGATTTGAGGTGGTAAAGGTTAAAAATCTTTATATTAAATGTTTAAATACTTCACATTCGGTGAAAAATTGTAAGTTACATTGGTCGTGTAGAAAATGTCAACAGTCACACAATTCGTTACTTCACTTTGATAAACGAGAAACATCGGTGTCTCCACGCAGACAAAGGCAACGTCAAAGATCAGCGTCTCCTCGGAGAGCGGCACCTAGACTTACTTCTACTAGTAGACCTAGTGAAGAAAATATGTTGTCGGCGGTTGTGCATGAGCAACCCGCCATTAGCTCGTTAATTTCGACGTCATTAGAACATACACCCACGCTGTTAGCCACGGCAATGGTGTCGGTGCTCGATTATACAGGAAAATTGCAACCTGTCCGTATAATTTTAGATAACGGATCCATGGAAAGTTTTATGACTGAAAGGTGCCGTCAGAAATTAGGTTTAAAAAATGGAGGGACAATGTCACTGTTCAGAGACTTGGCTTGAATTCGTTGTTGGTGTCTGGTGGTACACTATCGTGTGTAGTCAGCCCATAAGGAGCAAGGTCTCCAGCATACGAAAGTGATTGTTATATTTTACCTAACATTTGTAATCAACTACCTTCGTCGTTTGTAGGGGTCAAGGAATGGTCGCATACTCGAGGTTTTGCCTTAGCTGATCTTAATTTTAATATTCCTGATAAGATTGACACGCTACTCGGAACGAAAATCTTTGCTCAGGTTTTGTTGAACGAATCTCGTTGGGGTGTCGCTAACGAGCCAATTGCTATTGAAACAACCTTTGGTTGGGTTTTAACGGGAAAGGTCGTTTCCCCGAATAATTCTATTACGTCGTTGGTGTGCTTTCGTTGAGTCCTTAGACAGAATTTGGGAATTAGAAAAAATTCTCTTCAAGAAACTCATTTCTTCTGAAGAAGGAAAGTGTGAAAAGGAATTTGTGCTTTATTATAGACGTCACAAGGACAGTCGTTTTGTGGTGTCCTTTGCCCTTTAAAATTTCTGAACCTTCATTCGTGGCTACGAAATCGTTTTCTATTAAAAGATTTTTGCTATTAAAATGTCGTTTTCTAAAAAGTCCTGAATTGTATTCGGATTATAAAAACTTATGGAGGATTATTTGAAAAGCAGTCACATGGCTGAAGTGGAATCCCCTGAAAATAGGTCGGCTTATGAGATAATGTATTACATTCCCCATCATGCTGTACATAAGCGTCTTAGCACTACTACCAAATTGCGTGTGGTTTTCAATGCTTCGTGTCAGGATCAATCTGGAAATTCGTTAAATGATAGCTTCGTTATTGGCCCTGCTCTGCAAAAAGACATTGCAGTTTTGTTATTGCACTTTCGTTTACATTCTATCATAATTACAGCTGATATTAAACAAATTTATCGGCAGATTTTGGTTAAAGATACTCATCGTGATTATCAAGGTATCGTCTAGAGATTTTCTCCGTCGGATCCTATTATCAACTTTAAATTAAATACTGCGACTTATGGAGTTTTGTCGTCGCCTTTTTTGGCCTTCATTCTTTTGCGTTATCGGTATTGGCGAGCGATACCTTTGTTAAAGATTTAGTCACTGGATGCAATTCGATTGAAGCTGCTAATCAACTAATTGGTGAGTTGAATAGTATTTGCGCTAGTGGTGATTTTCAATTAAGAAAATGGAATTGCCCGGAAGTGATGTTCAACTTGAAGGAGTCCCTGTCCAGTTCGGAAGCAATTACCTTTCAAGATAAAGATAGTGCTTCAACAAAAATTTTGGGCCTTTCGTGGTGCGCCCTTACAGATGTATTTTTATACAACTTAAACGCTGAAGAGTGCACTTGCACTGGACGTAATATTCTGTCAGCTATCTCAAAAATTTTTGATCCTCTCGGTTTGATAGCGTCTTCAGTAGTTTTCGCTAAACGTTTAGTTCAAAATCTTTGGCTTTGAGGTCTCGGTTGACACCAAAAGTCGACATTGGAAGACGTAGAAAAATGGAAACATTTCTTGGGGGAATTGCCAGCGGTTTCGAATATTGAGATCACGCGTCGCATAGTATGTAATAATTTTAAAAAGGTGGAGTTGCATGGGTTCTGTGATGCTTCTGAAGCCGGATATGTAGATGTCTATTTTCGTTCGATTTAAAAGGTAATATTGCCATGTCCTTAGTATGCGCAAAATCGAAGATTGCTCCTACTAATCGCCTTTCATTGCCCCGTCTCGAATTGTATGCTGCTGTACTCTTGGCAGATTTAGTAGATTTTATCAAAATTACTTATACAGATAGTTTTAGATTTAGTAATATTGTCACGTGGCCAGATTCCACTGTTGTTTTGTTTTGGATTCGGTCTTTCTCGCATAAGTGGAAGAAAATTTGTTAGCAATCGCATTTCGCATATTCAAGAACGCATTCCTCCATCGTGGTTTCATGTTAAGTCCCAGGACAACACTGCGGATTGTACCTCACGTGAACTTATGCCTTCAGAGTTGGTTCATCATCCATTATGGTGGACAGGGTCTTCCTGGTTAGTGGGTCGTAGCGAAGAATGGCCAGTAACGTCGCTGCCAAAACTTATTGACTCATCTCAGATGAACGTCAAATATGGTACTCTCTCATTAACAGTCGTTATGCCTGAGAATTTCTTAGATTTGTTATTGGATAAATTTTGAAAACTACAGAAAATTTATAGGATTATTATATTTATTCGTTATTTCATTCATAATGTTCAATGTTCGGCGGATTTGCGTTCAAAATATTCTGATGGTTTGTCCCTAGCTCAGCAGCAAGAGGCTATACATTTATCGATTAAAAGAGTTCAAACAAATGTTTTTGTCCAAGACGTTGCAAATATTAAAACTAGAAAACTTGTTAGTAAACAACTACATATCTATAGTCCGTTTCTAGATAGTCGTGATTTGTTGAAGGTGGGCGACCGTCTGCGTAATTCAGAGTTATCGCATAATGCAAAATTTCCAATTTGACTTTCTCGGTCGCATCGATTGACCGAATTTATTACATTGGATTGTCATGAAAACATTTACATCCTGGAAATCGAACAACTTAATTTTTATTATCTCAAAATTATTGGATCTTGTCTGCAAATAGGGTTATTCAGCAATGTTTGAAATCCTGCATTTGTTGTTTTCGTGTAAACCCTGTGACTTTATGCCCCTCTATGGGGAATTTACCAGTTTCTAGGTTAACTCCTGGTAAGGCGTTTTTACATACGGGAGTCGATTTTGGTGGACCTTGCTCTGTCACGATGAATCGGTGTCGTGGTACAAAATCATTGAAAGTGTACATATGCTTATTTATTTGTTTCAACACTAAAGCTATCCATTTGGAATTAGTGTCTAACTTGTCGACAGACGCTTTCTTGGGTGCTTTACGTCGATTTATTGCACCAAGAGGCAAATGTATTCAAATCCATTGGGATAATAAAACCAATTTTGTTGGGGTCTCTCGTGAAATCTCTCAATTGATGCACTATTCGGCAGGCGTGGAGGGAATCGAATGTGTGTTTAACCCCCATGCTGTTCTTCATTTTGGCGGGTTGTGGGAGGCCGGGATTAAATCGGCAAAATTCCATTTGAAATAAATTATCAGAGAACAAATCTTGTCGTTTGAAAAATTCTCGACGGTATTGATTCAAGTCGAGGCGATTCTTAACTGACGTTCACTGTGCGCATGATTTTTTGTATTTGACTCCTGGTCATTTTCTTAATGTTGGGCCAGTCTCAGTGTTACCAGATCCGGATTTGTTGTCCATAAATCCCCCTCGTTTAAATCGCTGGCAACTGTTGCAGCAAATGCAACAAGGGTTTTGGAAAAAATGGAGTGCTGAATACCTGCACACGTTGCAGTAGAAAGGAAAGTGGTTGAGGAATTTTGCTACCCTGTTTATTGATTTGTTTGTCCTCTTAAAAGAGAAAAATAACTCCCCTCTACAGTGACGTTTAGTAAGAGTAAGGGATGTTTATCCTGGTAAGTGTGGTATCGTTCGTGTAGCTACAGTCAAGACAGCCCAAAGGTTAGTTATACGTACTCTAGTGAAACTATGTTTACTGCCAGTTACTTAATATTTAATGATATATGTATATAAGTTTGTCGATTTAGGTTTTTTAGTTAATAGCTCTAAATATTTTTAAATATATAATAAGTTAGTACATACTTATTTTGGTGGGCTGGATGTTTAGTCACTTTGTCGCACGTTTTAGTGGTTAATTTAAGTCATTGTAAATTTGTAGTTGTAAATCAAATAGTAAAGCTGTCATCCCTTGTCTTGTTATATCCTGTCTTAAACCTCCTTTGTGCCGATGGAAATTAAGTTGCACTAAAGTGATAGACACTTGCTCATAGACATCGAAGCGAAACGGTTGTTCGTTCGGTAAAGTGAGTGAAGTCATTGTCTTCGAATGTGATTTTATGTGATAACCCCTAAAAAACACAGTGACAGTGAGTACGTATCACGTCAGATAAATTGCCATACAGTCCACTTCGTTCAAGAGTAGGAACGACACTTATAGAACATTAGAATACGCCTGAGGTAAGTCGATATATAAAATTATGACTTTTCGCGCATTAAACAGTGGCCTATGACCTTTAATATCTTAAGACGTAGATATGAGATTATATGAGACTTTTGACACATCAATTAGAATGCCAAAAGAAAAGTTTATACAAATTTTCAGCTTATTACCTCTTATTCCGAGATGAAACCCCTAATTTGACTGAAGTAAAATGTATTACGTTTGTCTAGGTTTTTACGACAGTATACAAGTTTTTTAACGTCTGGTAACTGTTTGGGATATCTTTGTAATAATTGTACATCTTCACTGGTGATTCTGCTGTACGTGTATTTCGTTGTAGTTCTAACTCTTAGGACCAACTTAACAATAAAACTGAAAACTTGTTTCTTGCTAAGATAGAAATTGTAAAGAATGCTTGAACGTGGAATACATTTATTGTAACTGAATATGATTGAAAATTAAGTAAATACATTGGAATAATGGGTATCAGCTGTCACGATCTAACCCCTCAGACATCTTAAACGCGAATGAATTACTGGAAAACGAAGTACGCAACAAAACTTGAGCGTCTTCCGCCACAAAAGTAGTTCTTGGCATAAACGCGAAGTAACTTCACATCTTAACATCTATAATCCCTAACATGCCCCCGGCGTTAAAAACTCTAACTTTCAATAAACTAACAATTGCTTAAATATATCAGCTTAAAAGTACAATATAAATAGTATGAACATGTATAGTACAATAATAATAAGTATAGAACATTGAAATATATTTACATGTCGTCAATAGATAGCGGACAGATCTTGGAAAATGATCGACGAACTAGACCAGTATCAGTTTTAATCGAAGCGACGCGATTAACACCGTCGACACCAGTATGAACACTCACAATGCGCCCAAGACGCCACTGTAACACTGGGAGATTGTCCTTCTTTATTAGCACCAATGTGCCTTCTTGAAGTTCGGAGTCATTAGAACACCATTTTTGTCGTTGTTGGAGTTCGGACACATACTCTTTACTCCAACGTGATCATATTTCTGCTGAAGAAGTTGAACTCGTTGGAAAGTATTAAGTCTGGACTCTTTAAGATTACTTAAGGAAGGATCAGGAGCGGAAATCATGGATTGACCAATAAGGAAGTGTCCTGGAGTTAAAGGTAGAAGATCGTTGGGATCAGAAGAAATAGGAGACAAGGGTCTCGAATTTAGAATAGCCTCCACCTGTGCCAACACAGTGGAAAACTCCTCATAAGTAAGAAGAGCATAGCCTAAGACTCTACGTAAGTGGTGCTTGCACGATTTTACACCCGCCTCCCCCGAAATGAGGAGAATGAGGAGGAATGAAATGCCAAGTTATGTCCATGTCAGTTGCTTTATCTGGAATAATGGTTCGTTGAGAAAGAATGAAATTGCCCAATTCAAGAAGTTCTGAATTGGCGCCTATAAAATTTGAACCATTATCAGAGTAAACGGTACTAGGTTTACCCCTACGAGCAATGAATCGGCTGAAAGCCATTAGAAATGAATTACTGGAAAGATCAGTGACTAATTCTAGATGGATAGCCTTAGTGGCAAAGCAAACGAAAAGAGAGATATACGACTTAGAAGTTTTAGCACCCCGGCCTTTGCGATCCATAATATGAAATGGACCAGCGTAGTCAATGCCGACTACATGAAATGGTGGTGATGGATTGACTCGATCAGCTGAAAGATTTCCCACAATGGATTTAGTTAATTTACAAAAATTGAAAGCAGCGGATACACTTATGAACAACAACCTTTGCAAGACTGCGACCAGCAATTATCCAATATCGTTCTCGCACGTGCGAAATAAGCACTTAAACACTGCCTTGCAACAGACGAGTGTGTTCACGTATAAGAAGAACCTTGGCAAATCTATGTTTTGCAGAAATCAGAATTGGATGTTTTTTCTCAAAGGAGAACTGAGAATTTTGAAGGCGATCTCCGACGCGTATTACACCATCAGAGTCGAGAAAAGGAGTTAAGCTTGAAACTGAGCTTGGCTTTAGAATGGGAATGCCTTTTTGTAGACATTTTATTTCTTTCGGAAAGGACTGTAGTTGAGATGTTTTAACCAAGCAAGTATGTGAAAAGGAAATCTCTTCACACGTGAGGGGACCTAGGTTCCTCTCTAAAAGGAGTTTACGGCAATTACGCAAAAACCGCAAACAGTATGCAACAACCCTTTCGAGTCCTGTCAAAGTAGAAAATTTGTCCCATGGGAAAGGTTCGACCTGACGCTTATGATGACACTGTAAAGTACTCTTTAAATCTGGTAGATTGGAAATACGATCTACGAAAATAGGCCATGAATTCTCAGATTCATGCAACCAGGAAGGACCATTCCACCATAGACTACATTCTAATAATTGAGCAGGTGAAACTCCTCCTTAAAGCATATCGGAAAGATTTGTTTCAGTAGGTACATGCCGCCATGTGGCATGTGCAGTCAAAGTTTGTATGTCTGCAACTCTATTGCAAACGAAGGTTTTAAGTTGATTAGGCGGTGTTTTTAGCCACCCTAGAACGACAGTAGAATCGGACCAAAAGACAGACCGCTCAAGGTCTATACCTAAGGCCTTTGTAGCTTGAGCAGCAAGCTTGGCCAGCAACGCTGCTGCACAAAGTTCTAAACGTAGAATAGTGACAGGCTTCAGGGGCGTAACGTTAGCCTTGCACACAGAAGCCGAACGAAAACTTGACCTTGCGAGTCAACCGAACGTAGGTAGATAGATTCCCCGTAGGCATGAACTGAAGCATCTGAGAATCCATGCATCTCCACCTGCAACAGACAACATGACGTAGAATTACGCAATTGTTTAACACAACCCAATTTTGGCGTAGAAGAATCCAATTATGTTGAATTGAAACAGGAATTGGATCATCCTATAAAATCTTATCCATCCAAAGAGACTGCATGAGAATTTTAGCGGATATGACACAAAGACCCAGAAGGCCCAAAGGGTCGAAAATCTGTAAAATGTCGGGCAGAATAGCCCGTTTAGTAGGAATGCCATCTGACGGACTGGAAATTGAATATCGTAAGTGATCAGTTTGAAATGACTAGGTAAGACCAAGTGTTTTGGTATTTTCATGAGATCCGAACTCAAGAATGTCTTGATGAACGTCCTGCGGAATTATGCTAGAAAGTACTTGTGGATGATTGGAAATCCACTTTCTAAGTTTAAAACCACCTCCAGACAGAAGCGTTGGAAGCACTTGGCAGATAAATTTGGCATCACAAAGCTCATCAGAACCCGTAAAAAGATCATCTACGTAGAAATCTTCCCAAATTATTCTGGAAAACTGAGAATGTGTGTCCTTGACCAGAATACCTATCTCAGTCAGACATCGAATGGCCAGAAATGAAGCCGCTGGGTACCATAAGTTACTGTATTTAAATCAAAGGTAGAAATTGAATCATAAGGAGAAGATCGCCATAGTATCTTTTGAAGAGGTCTTTGGCTTGAATTGATCAGAACCTGTCTGTACATTTTCTCAATGTCAGCAGACAAGGCGTACCTATGTTTGCGGAAACATAATAAAATTGAAAAAAGATCCTGTTGGATAGTGGGCCCAACCATCTGAATACTGTTTAACGAATGTCCACTGGAAGTTTTAGAAGAACCGTCAAATACAACGCGAAGTTTGGTTGTAAGACTTTCCTCTTTAACTACGCCGTGGTGAGGAAAATAGAAAACTTGACCTGTATAACTGAGGTCGGAAGGTGACATATCTCCAAGATTATGATATTCCTGCATAAAAGAAGTATATAATTTTTGGAATTCTGGATTTGACTGAAATTTCATCTCTAAAGATTTTAATCTTTTGAAAGCTGTATGCCAAGAATCCTCCAGAACTGAAGGGTTTTCCTTGAACGGAATGGAAACGATAAAACGACCATCAGTGTCCTTTTTCGTAGTTGCAGAAAACTGTCTTTCACAGGAATTTTCCTCCTGCGAGAGAACCTTTTCGGACGGATACTGTTCCAATTCCCAGAAACGAGCGAGTTGCTCTTGAACTGGATCAATAACCGAATGAAGACATTTTGCTCGAATCAGCATGTCAGAGCCTAACGGACCAGCAACAACATAACCAAATCGAGTTTTTTGAAGAGTAGGAAGATTTGGACCTAATTGTAATTGTCCAGAACATAAAATCTTAAAGAAGACTGGCGATCCAAGAAGGATGTGGATTTCACCAGGCTCATAAAATAAAGGATCTGATAACTTAATGTTGTCAGGGATGTGAAGCTTGGTAATATCTACATTCCAGTTAGGTAGATTACTGGTGATATTGTCAATGACAAAGCAGGAAATTGTCAATTTGAACCATGAATGATGCAAAGAATAAAGCGTGATGTCACGACGTGAACGTATTTGCAAAATGGCCTTGCTAAGACCGGAAATCGTAACATCAACTAGTTTTGTAGGAAGTCTCAACCTCTTACAAATGTCCGAAGTAATGAAATTCGATTGAGAGCCTAAATCTAACAGAGCCCTAACTCTGAACAATCTGCCGTTGGAATCGATAGTTTGTGCGCACACGGTAGGAAGTATTACTTGGGAAGTTTTACTAGAAAAAGTAGAAATTGTATGTGAAGAAGCGCCACCCACAAAAGGCAAAGTGTTTGTTTGCCCTGCGGAGACTGTAGAAGTTTGCAAACGTTGAACGTCCTCATGCAAAACCGTATGATGCTTTGACTTGCACTTCCTGCAAGTAAAGCGAGAAGAACATTGTGAGACAATATGTCCCTTGTATAGGCAATTGAGACATATTTTCAACTCCTTTACCCTTGAAATTCTGTTTTGTGCTGATAACTTTAGAAATTCAGTGCAATTACTGAGCAAATGAAAACCTTGGCAGCTATAACAATCGCGTGAATTACTAGATGTCACAAATATTTTGACACTAGCCTTGGATTTTTCATGCCTCTGGAGCACAACCGTAGAATTTTTTTTAAAGTGGAAAGCAAATCCGCTTGGGACTTTAAGAAGTCTTGAAATTCCGCAATAATTGGTAGCTCTTGAGGTAAGGATTTTCGAACAGACTCCCACTCTCTAAGAGTAGTAGGGTCGAGTTTGTTGGCAAAAACATAAATGAGAAATGTTTCAATGAGAGATTTGTCGTCTGACAAAGAGCGTAAAGCACCAACATGTTTGGATAAGAAGTCGTTTATTTGACGAAGTTTGTCAGGTGACTCCTTTGAACGAGATTCGATGTTGAATAAAGATTGGACATGATTATGAACAATCATGCGTGTATTATTATTCCTTTTGCACAACGTGTCCCACGCTAGACGAAAATTGGACGAAACGAAGTCTAGAGACTGGATAACCTGAAGTGCCGATCCAGTAAGAGAAACCCCTTAAGTAATAAAAACGCTGGATGTCGTTAATGGACGTATTTTTATTGATTAAAGGATCGAACGTGTCCCTATATTCGAGCCAGTTTTCTAAATTCCCAGAATAGAGCGGTAAATTATCGTCGGAAGTTTAATGAAATGTGAACTATGCGATTGTGAATGATCTGATCGCGAACTTTAAGAACGAGATGTTCCACGAAATTCGGGTAAGTCGGAATTATTGACTTTTTCTAGAATCATTTATGCAACAGAAGTGATTCTAAAGAAAGATTCTCCAAAAAAAGTGTATTGTTCTTCATTAACCGAGTCGTCTGAAATAGCAATTATTTGCTTATGAATATCTTCGAAGGACTGCAATAATGATTTTGAAATGACCAAGCGATCATTCAATTCCATGATTAATTCTCTTGTAACTGACTCAGGATTAGAGTCGAATGTATTTTTGAAGCCATTTACATAATTAATAAAGCGTGTAAGTTTGCCTTTAATTATTCCACGTTCCCGTACGAGTAACTCCATGTTTGAATATTGTACTGAAATCTGTTAATAATTACATAAAAGGTGTTTGTACAAATGTACAAAGGGATAAAGAAAATCAGTTGAAAGTTTACAACTGTACTAAAGAATATACCCGTTAACGGTATTTTAATTACTATCTTCAAAATAACTAAAATAAATTGGATAATAATATGAAATTGCTATCAGTGTTATACAATAACACTAGAAAATTTTTTATTGTCATAAAATCTGTAGTAATTATGTACCTAACGTTGAATAAAGTAAATTTTAATTACGAAATGTACTAGGTAACCTGTTTAGATACACCAGTACGTAAAGCTTTAATTTAAAAATGTTTAAGGAAGGCAGTGGCATAAAAATCGATATTGAAGTAAACGAGTTGTTTATTTGAAGCGTGCAACCCTCATTAGCTGCGTTCAACCTTGAATGTGTGCCTGCAGGCGTTGAATATACGTACAGTTTTGGAATGCGAGTAGTTTTATTTATAATGAAGCTGTCCAAATAGGCCTGGATCCGGTTCGAAGGACCATATGTTTGGGATATCTTTGTAATAACTGTACATCTTCGCTGTGAATCTGCTGTACGTGTATTCGTTGACTCTTAGGACCAACTTAACAATAAAACTGAAAACTTGTTTCTTGCTAAGATAGAAATTGTAAAGAATGCTTGAACGTGGAATACATTTATTGTAACTGAATATGATTGAAAATTAAGTAAATACATTGGAATAATGGGAATCAGCTGTCACGAGGTAACCCCTCAGACATCTTGAACGCGAATGAATTACTGGAAAACGAAATACGCAACAAAACTTGAGCGCCTTCCGCCACAAAAGTAGTTCTTGGCATAAACGCGAAGTAACTTCATATCTTAACATCTATAATCCCTAAAAGTAACAACAGTACAAATACACATACATTAGCTAAGTATAAAGGGTGAAACGAAGTCTGCTTAAATGTTAGACAGCAGAATAACCAAAACGTTAGACAAATAAATAAATTAGTAAATACACCCTGTACATACATAGGGATGTTTTTGACTCAGTTACGCGATTCAGCATATTCATAAAAGCTTTCGTCTATAAAAGAAGAATATTACCATAATTTATACACCTCTCGTTACAGCTTTAATAACGTTTACATGGATCTGTATGATGTAACAACATAATAATGGCGGAAAAGTTTGTTGACCAGTTTAAACACTCGTAAAACAGAAGGATGAAATTAGAGTGTGTGGAGATAATATCAGAGGACACACCTAACGACGTTTTAATTATCGCAATAAGAGTACTGAATCACTTTGCATATGTTATTACACATGCAAATAGTCCTCTAATTAACATATAATACACTACTTCACTAGCTTGAGGTGGCTGCTTTAACATTGTAATACTACAAACCAGCTTATTAAACCCTGCTAATTAAAAATTTAAGGCTATATAAAGTATTAATTATTTTAAAGCGACATTGAAAGCAAACAACTTTAAGTCAATAAGTATTCAAGGTTAACACAATTCAACGCTCTATAAGCGGGTCAGAATATCTTATTTATTTTTTTAAAACTTATCAGCTGCTAAAGTGCAAAGAGCTGCATGCTAAATTAAAGGCAATAACTCAAAGCACGACCGAACACTACACAGAATATCTTATTTCTTAGGAAATTGTCGACCAGGAATTTGCTTTCATTTCATATTTATTTCACACGTAAATAATTTAGGTTAAAAACGTCACTTTGTTAAAATTTAATTAAAAATTCAAAAGGTCTGTTTTACAATTCAGAGTTTTTCGTGTATGAAAGCCCTACGTTTTCAAAGGAACTTACATAAATGGTTTCTGCCGCGCAAATTACTGTTTAATAGAAATTATAAAAGGCGATTAGAGATAGCTGAACAGTTAGGTGGTTAATACTTCCATGAGGTTGCACGGGATCCATACTAAAGGAAAGGTCAATAGTCTGCGGAGTTGATGTTGCATGTAACGTGGTTATGAATAATTAACTCGCTGTTGTTAAAAAATATCAACTAAGGTTGTGAAATTGCGTTATGTTGAATTCTGCTCCTTCATTACAAATTCCGCTCACTGAAAGGGTTTGTTTCAGGATATAAATTTAATACTTTGCTATTATGAGGAAACTGGTTTCTCCTCTATTCAGCTGTCAATTTACATGCTGAAATAAAAGCAGTAAATGGATTAGGAATATAATATGCTTCCTTCCTGATTTAAGAGATGTGGAATTGATTGGTTTTGAAATGCAGGATTTTTGATTTTATCTATATAACCCTGTGTTAGTGCAGTGATTATTTGTTACATGGTTAGTGCGTACGAGTATAGACAGATAGATTTATTTGGGAAGAGTGACACATGCCACACGCACTTAGGCCTCCTAGTGGGCTCATTGTGCTGCCTTCCTTGCCCTAAGTTGGTCCTTCAATACTCAACCACCCGACCTTACAGGTGAATTTGAGAATGTTTAGACTCGCTTGGAAAAACTTTCGAGCGACTACTGTGCACGAAAATGCAAGAACATCGGAAGAGGAAAGGCATGCACCCGGCGCAGTACGGATTTAGACAAGGACGATCAACCGAAGACGCCGTAAAGAAAGCCATAAACTCTGCAACCGCTTCAAATAAAAAATACGTGGCCCTAATCATGATAGACATAGAAGGAGCCTTCAACAATTTATGGTGGCCAACACTGTTCCATAGGCTAATCGAAATTCAATGTCCAAAACAACTACATCATTCCTTCAGAAGCTATTGGCAAGATAGATTTGTAACACTGTCTGGTACTAGAAACATCACCAAATCAATCACCAAAGGATGCCCACAGGGGTCAGTCTGCGGTCCCATGTTTTGGGACATTGCGACTGAGGAGCTTTTGGAGCTGCTGGAAACCGCAAATGATGTGAGGTCCGTAGTAGCTTATGCGGACGACATCTTGTTGGTGGTGGAAGGAGGTTCCAGAAATGAACTACAGCACAATGCAAACACCGCATTGCACAAAGCCCTAGAAGGGTGCAACGCAAATAAGGTGACGATAGCACATGCCAAAACAACTTATATGATAGTTTAAGGTTCTCTAGAAACAAACCCTATCATTAAACTGAACAGAGACAGAATACAAAGAAAACGGGATGCCAAATACCTAAGACTAACCCTGAACTACGAAAAACACATTGCCTCAGTGACTGCAGGTACCAGTAAAGCTATGCAGTGCATAGCAACTTTTGCACATCGTACGTACAAAATCCCCCTAAACTGTGTAAGATAATACTTATCCATCGTACTTGCAGCAATAATAAGTCATGCAGCGAGCGCCTGGGCAACCAGATCACATCTAGTAAAACCCAAACAAAAAGTCAACAGTGCCCAAAGGGGGGCACTAATAAGACTTACTGGATAATACCAGACCGTATCACACGACGCCCTCTATGTGATATTAGGAGTCCTCCCTCTTGATCTGTATATCGGGAAGAGAGCGGCGGCATACTGGTTAAAAAACAACGAACCAGAAAAAGTCCGGGAAATCCTAAAACTAACATCAGAAATTCGGATAAAAAAGGAAATTCAGGACACAATACTAACCGAGTCGCAAGATAGATGGAACCAGAGCACAAATAGGAGGAGGTTATTCACACTAGTCCCAAACATCCGAGACAGGCTAAACTGTCACTACTTGGTCCCCTTACAAGGGCTCATTCATTTTCTCACGGGACATGGTCCTTATCCAACCTACAGGAACCGCTTCGACTTCCAAGACAACAACTGCACATGTGGTGAGGTGGGGACACCGGAACATCTGGTGTTCCACTGCATCGAACTGCAACAGGACCTAGGAATGGACAGGTCAATCCTACGGGACATAACCCTCTCGGACATGCTCTGGAACGAAAACATATTTTCTTACCTAAACAGAATTACTCACCAAATTACTACTATACTACACCAAAGATACACAAACGAACTCTGACAGGACACACACAAACTCCATACAAACCCCACACATTACAAATACCACAAACAAAGATCACACGAAACACACAAGTTTCTCGTACGCATCGAATGTGCAGTACAAAAGCACAGTCCACCCAACACACATGGGAATCGACAACAAACAAGCGGCATTCTCCCAAGGACATACCAAGAACCACGTGTTTCCTGAAGATCTACCAGAAGGCTCGTGAATCCTGACGACCGGGAGTGATACCAGTGAAAACGAAGTGTAACTAGGAAAACGGCAAAAGTGCGGTAAACACAAGTTTCCCCCAGAACACTTATTAGCATTAGAATACTAACATTGGTAGGATAAGGACTCAATACTAACCATCTAACCAAAAAATACAACTAACTAAAATAAACAAAAAAAATACAAACCATATTCGTAACTGCTTTAAGAAATCTAACCCTAGCTTCAGTAACGTAATGTGTATATTTTCAAAGTTGTAGCGCAACTAAAAATTACTACAGGGAAAATATTCTGGCAACATAATTACAACACATCAGCACGACAAAATACACACAAACACGCACACGCACAAGCACACACACACACAAAGGAGTCTGTACGTGGCTTCTTTGGTTTCCGGCTGCCGACGGCCAGGACACGTACAAGAATGCGTACTTCTCGGTTTCTGATTTCCGGTTACCGGCGTTTGGAATCCGGGAGAGAGAAACAGTCCCAAGGACCTCACTACAGACATAAGCACACGCACACACAAACATGAAAACAATAAACACACACACCATTATAGCACACCGGCACGACAAAACACACATACACACACCGAAACACACATAAACACGCACGTACACGTACCTGCACGCACACGCATACAACACAGACATATACACACATGCACACACATACACATACACACCAGAGACTGTACGTTGTCTCCCTGCTTTCCGGCTGCCGACGGCCAGGACACGTACAGGAATGCAAATCTCTCGGTTTCTGATTTCCGGCTGCCAACGGTCGGAAGCTGGGAAGGAAAGCAGTTCCAAGGACAACACCACAGACAAATGCACACACACACGCACCCTCACGCGCGTACAGACACAAATACGCACACGCACACACATACACATGCACACCAGGGACTGTACGTGGTCCCCCTGGTTTCCGGCTGCCGACGGCGAGGACACGTACAGGAATGCGAACTTCTCGGTTTCTGATTTCTGGCTGCCGACGGTCGGAATCTGGGAAGGAAAGCAGTCCCAAGGACATTACCACAGACAGAAACACACACACACACACTCACGCACCCACACGTGCGCACCGACACAGACACACACACACACACGCGAGTATTTCCAAACGCAAATAGTATAAAACTAACCAATAAAACTTAAGGTAGCAAATAATTCTGTTAGATTTCTTAGGAGTAATAGGTTTGCTATAATTTTTAGGTAGCAAACTAATTGTAATGTTAGAATAAATAATAAAAAAAAATGTCGGACCAGAGGGTGTCTCGAATTCCGGCCTTCTCAGGTCAGAAGTCCCCTAGCATAGATCCTCGAAGTCGGGTGCACAGAGTGTGCCCCGCCGTCTCATGCTCCTGTTTTCAGCCACAACAGGGTCGTCTGACAGACCCATCCTGTACAGATGTTTCCTTAGTATGCAATGCCCGGACAGTATACCCACTAGTAGCCGTAGTTTCAGTCTCGGCAAGCATATGACAAATTTTTCGGTTTTGGTCATGGGAGCCTTTATAAACATTTTGGCCTGTCGGCAGCTTGTTGTACAAGCCCACCTGTCCTTGTGATAGCGGTGGGTTATTTGTCTTATCATGGAGAACATCACCGATTGCGCAATAGCAACCGATGGCTCAGGGCCAACAAAGCCCCGGGCCGCTTCTTGTCTCGTCAAAGACTGTTTGTTGCCATGTACTCCTGAATGACCTTTGATCCAAACTAGCTCAAGGGCGTTAGTATTAGAAGCCAGTTCGAGAGTGCGATGGCATTGGTAAACCACCCCCAAGAGAATCTTCTACTAATTTAAGCTCAAGAGAGCTGCTGTGCTATCGCTCAGAATGCGTATAGCTTTATTTTGAATTCTGCGTTCCAGTATGGCGTTAGCGCCAAGCATGACGGCTATGACCTCCGCTTGGAAGACTGTTACCAGTCTGCCCGTCGTACCACTTTCATGAAGGTCATCGGTCATCGGTCATCGGTCATCGGTCATCGGTCATCGGTCATCGGTCATCGGTCATCGGTCATCGGTCATCGGTCATCGGTCATCGGTCATCGGTCATCGGTCATCGGTCATCGGTCATCGATCATCGGTCATCGGTACCTTCATTTGTTTTGGAGCCATCTGTCATCTGTGTAGATAGAGATCTTCGTTAAGGAGCAGTCCTCGTTGTTCAGACAAACCCCGAAGCGTTTCTTAAAGATCATTGTGCATGCGAGCAACCACTCCTTCCAAGGGAGCGGTGTTCCGCACCGCCTCTCTTAGTATGTTGTGGTGTCTACCACCGTCCCTTTATCGATCCATAGACGTTTGAACCGCAGCCTCCTTGCCGCTCTCATGGCCATCTCCTCCACATGTCGATCCAGCGGAGTGCTTCTAAGGCTGCAGTAAGTGCAGATGGCATTGCGCCCGTGATGCCTAGGCAGGCCCTTCTTTGGATATGAGTAAGTTCTTTGACTGCATGGGCCAGTCTGATCCTTGGCCACCAGACCACAGCGCCATAGCAGAGCATTGGTCTTACTATCGCGACGTATAACCACAGGACAGCCTTTGGTGGAAGACCTCAAAGTTTGCATATGGCACGTCTGCATTGCCAAAACACTTTGTTGGCTTTGGTAGTTTTTGCTTGTAAGTGTTTGGCCCAGTTCAGTTTCTTGTCATGTATGGTACCCAGGTACTAGACCTCTTCTGATAAAAGCAGATACGTTTGGAAAGTATTGGCAATCTGGGTACCAACAGCTTTCTTTTATTGGTAAACAGCACCAGCCCCGTTTTATTGGGGTTGATGGTTAAAAAGTTCTCGAAGCATCAAATTACCAAATTACACAACACTTGTTTAAATTTGCCGACTACTAAAATAGCTATGTCGTCCGCATAACCAATCGTGTAGAAACCTGCCTCATTAAGGCGTTGGAAAAGGCTGTCCAATACTATGTTCCATAGTAGCCGTGACACTACGCCCCCCTAGGGACAGCGTTTACCTACCGCCCTAATTACTGAGATTTCCCCAACATTAATCTGTACCGGTCGACATCGCAGAATCTGCATCTAGCTCCATCTGCCCGCAGAGCTCTATCAATGCTTGCAAAAGTGGTTTTGCTAAACGCACCCACAACATCAACAAAGCGCCTAAGGCGGACATGTTGTTGTTAAGGGTTTCTCAATCCATCGTACAACAGCGTGGAGGGCAGATTCCGTGAATTTTCCTGGTACGATGGCGTGCTGATTTGGGCGAAGTGGATAAGAAAGCATTATCCTCTCCTTCATATCATTGTCGCACAGTCTCTCCAAGTTCTTTAGCAGAAAAGGCGTAAGACTGATCGGTCTGTAGGATTTAGCCTGGGAGTAATACCTCCGGCATGGTTTAGGATTGAAGACAACTCTAACCTCTCTCCAACTGCTGGGCATGTATCTACAAGCGATACAGCCCCTAAAATGTACCGCGAAGAGTGGTGCCAACCTCTCCATGCCCCACTGTAGTAGGGCGGGGAAAATGTCATCCATTCCAGGGGACTTAAATGGTTTGAGAGTTGAGATGCCCCATTTAATTTTTCTTTCATCCACTACCCGTTTGAGACCTCCCAGTCGGCCCCATTAGGAGGCAAGCTGGGTCAATCCACCCCATATGAGGAAAGTTCTGATACACTACCTGCAAAGTGGGTGTTTAAAAGTAGCGTTGGTGGTGTATGTACCATCCACACGTTTCAGGCAGCATGGTTGATGGCGAGCATCTTTGGATAGAATTCTGTTAATGCGAGAGATTGTATTAGCAGAGTCGACTGCGTTACAAAAGGCTTTCCAAGAGTCTCTCTATGCTCTTCTAATTACAGTTTTGAAGAGTCACTGGTGGTTCTTACAAGCCTCCTAGTCAGCCATACTAATGGTGCATTTTGCCTTGTTGGACAGTTTACCTAAGGTCTTTTTCAGCTTCTGTAGCTCCTCACCCCACCATGGGGCGTTGAAGCGGTAAGAATCTGACCTGACCAGGCCTTCCCGTATCAAAGGACTCTACGATGGAGTTCTGAAAGAGACCGAGTAACTCTGTAGCTCTTTTTTTGTTTTTGAGTTGTCACTGCCTTGTAGTGTCAAGAGTCGTTCCTCCAAGCTGTCTAACTAGACAGACCTATTGGTCGTTTTTGGGTTCCTATATTCCTTACAGACAGCTTCTGCTGCTTCTATTTTCTTTAGGCTGATGAATTAGCTAAAGAGGCCGCCACGGGCGACTTTTGGATATCGGATTCGTCGATACCGAGGTTTCTAATTAAAAGAAAACTGCGCGAAAAGTCAATCCGACAATGGGAGAGAGGTGGAACAACGCTGTTACGGGCAGTTGACCGACAAATTCTTACTGAGCATACAAGTTAAAGGTAAGATCGAGGTGAAACTCGATCATAAAATGGTGCAACTGCGAGTGCGGTGAGGGCGCAGAAAGGGCAGAGCACGTACTCTTAGACTGCCCACTCGAGGTGGCAAATCAAGGGTTAGCTGATATAAAATTAGCTATTGCAGGGCTAGCATGGCCAAAAAGCCTAGAGGAAGTCGGGGAAGTGGCTAACCAAAAGGCGTTCTAGACAGCCTTCAAAGAATTTTCAGGAAGGGTCGCGAGATTTGACGGTGTGAACCGCGCGTAAATCAGAGGTGGTGGAGGTGGAGAAGAATGAGAATTTTTGATTTTGACTTGGCATGAGGAATGGATATGAGCATGGTATAACCAAAACCTGTATAAACTTAAAAAAAAGAAATGAGTAAAATATAACAATAAAATAACCAAAATTCTACTATGCACGACAAAACCTACCACTAAAACAATCACTGTCTCACCTTAAACGCGGGGAATATCGGGAATAAATCAAAACAAATAAATAATAACAAACTAAATCAAAAACTCATTAATTTAAATCAGTCAAATAAATAAAGAAATAAAATAGAGTAGAACCGCGCATCTCTCCAGGACTTAAAAGTGATAGTGATTGTGACTCCCCAGAACATTAATGCATACCCACCAGGACTTTAACACTGCATAGTCAACCCCCTTCCCCTTAGAAATAAGAAACAAATAGATGTAGGCAGACGACCAGATCCTCGGATGCTGGAAAATTTATATACGAGGTAAGAGTAGAATTATGGCGGCTGTACTCGCATAAGTATTTATTTGTAGTAATAAGCAGATTTTGAAATAATTTAACAAGCATATTTTGTGTGTAATGGCGCTAGTTGATATAATGCTCATGCGAGTGCACCTGATAATTGATTTGGGTGATGATTTTGCTAATTTATGCACTGTTACATGCTTATGCTTTTAGTTGTTTATATATATATATATATATATATATTGCTGTGATAAGGGATTGTTTAGGGGTGTATTGAGTAGTATGGGTCGAGTAGTAACTGTAAATAGCAATAGGAATCAGAAAACTGCATTTATTTAGCAGAAAAATAAGTAATGCGTACATTATGTAAATAGCAAGCATTTAACACCCTATATATGGACCGTAATTAACTTTAGTCAATGCCACCAAGCATATCTTTCAACCATAGAGCGCGTATTTAGTAGAGAAATAATCGTACATGTAATTAAACTACGTTGAGAAGTGTTTAACAAGTTTATAAAACAAATACGCAGAAGAAAAGATGAATAATAAATTTTCATGCAATTACGCTTATGATAAAGAACGAGCAATAAGGGCTTTTATAAGAAAACGCACTTTCAATGATCAGTCTAAATAAATACATGAACGCATTAAAGTTACATCATTTATTTTTGTACAAATTATCCAATAGGCTTTATCTACACAAAACAACAGACGTAAGTTAAAAGTTTGGCTAAGATAACAGGAGCAAATCACACCATGGTTTGAAAATCCAAATAAGTTTTATCAGAAATCAGCTTAAAAATACTGGGAATATTAAAGACAAACGTAGTTGGTTGCAACAATCCATAAGACTATTTGAAAAACTAATACAAATGTAGTGGGAAAAAGCTATATAACACCCACCGGTGATAAGGCACAGTCGAATTTGCAACCCTTTAAATTAGAAATTCACGCGTCAGTTAAATAAAATTTATATTATAGTGAAAATAGTGCTGCGTTAAGCATACATGAATAGTTGTTGCACTTTTTTTCAGAAAACGTGAGTAAAAATTTGGGTCATTAATTTAAATTAAATATTTATAATGATATAGGGCTTCTAATCCGCGTCGAAAATAATTCTAATTCTAATCCATGGTCCTAAGGCGATAATTCTAATTATGGAACAATTCTAAGTCTAATCCTTGGTCGAAAATATCTATAATACGCTGCTAATTTATGATCCAAAGTTTGAAATTTTAAGTGGTATTTAAGGGAAGAGATTCAACGCATATACAGAGAAATATCGAATAAAGCAAGAGATGATTTTGGAAACAAGGGGCAACCGTACTGAAATATTGGTTCAACAAAGCAGAGCATATGTTTCGATTGATGATAACAAGGGGGTGTTGATCCGCAACACGAAACAACATATCAGGCGATTGCAGGTCAGACCTACTTAATTTTAAGGATTTTTTTTTATTTAAATTTTAATACTGAATTTATTAAATTTATCCAAAACTTGTAGAGAGTTAACAAGAACATTGCTTACGTTGAAACTTGCGTAAAAATCATAAAAAGGCATCGAATGTTCCAGATTTTTTCGTAAAGGTATAGTTTTTGGTGACTTCATTTTAAATTAAAAGAATATAAATTTTGGGATAAATAATTCATATAATATTAATTGATTGAAAGGGGTATTTAAAGAATTCTGAATTTTGAAGTGTAAATATTATTTCCTTTCATTATATGAATGTTGATTGACTTCGTTTTATCAATTCAAACGGGTAATCATAAAGGGGTAAATAAAAATTGATCATCGTAACGTTGTGCACTCTGTGTAAATTAAAAAGTGCTAGCCGTGGTTTAATAAGAGTAAGCGGGGTACTACAGCAAATTTACGAAGCAACAACTTAGGGGAGAAAATACATAGCCAATTTATGACGCAATAACGTGGGGAGAAAAACCAAACAATATATATATATATATATATATATATATATACTTATGTTTATATTTTATATTTACTTTGCATGTATTATATAATTTCAGGGCTTGATTGGTTTTTTTTTTCTGACGTCCTGCCGACTTTGTTGGTGGCAGCATTTTTATAGGAACGAAGATTGTAATTGTGATAATTGTAATTACAATGTAAATAAGTTAGGGAATGATAGGGATTTAAGGGATTTAAGCTAAAGGTAAAATAAATTACTTAGATCAGAGAGGACGAATTTGTAAATTTATAGAGCAGGCAAAATAACTAGATTCACTATTAAAATATTTGACAAATGCTTAGAAAGTTTGAATCCATCTTTAAAATTAGTTAGCTAGCTTTGCATGGTTTTAAGTCGACCCTTCAGGTCGCACCGTTAAGTAGTTCTGGCGACTGTTATCTGGTATTACGGATCCCTCTCATTTTACTTTCGCGTATGTCTTGTTAAACGGACACACTCTAAAATCAACGCTAGGGACACCATTATTCAAACCCTGTTTTTAGTTTTTGTTTTAGTTTGTTGGATTTTTATTTAGGATTGCTTTATTTTGAAGTTACATTACATTTGGAGCACGTTTATTTTCGCGTTTAAACCCAATGTAGTACCTTCGGGTGGAGCATTGGGGACGTGGTCGCTGGCATAGCCGCCTTTACTCAAATTATAATGCCTCTATTTTAAAACTTAACAATCTGTGATCTGTCAGTGTTGCTTTAGGCGTCACCTGCCAGTTCAAGATATGTCGTGATATGCCTGCCGGTGCCAGGGTTAAATCGATAACTGTCTGAAAGCGAAATGTCACAAACGTGGGTTCACTGCCCCAGTTAAGAATCTTCAGATTCTTGCTTGATATGTATTCGAGTAGTACTTTTCCACGAGGGTTTGTGTCAGCGCCACCCTATATCATATGGTGTGCGTTGGAGTCGCATCCGATAATAAAAAGCTTTGTGCGCCTATCGCAATGATCAATGACTGCTGTCAACTCCAGAGGAGGTGGGTCTAGGTCAATTAAAAAATAGGCTGAAACTAAGATTATGTCAGTAATTCTTCCCATCCTGTAACTGATCTGAATGGTTGAGACGTCCCGGCCACTCAGTTGTGGCAGGAGGAAAGCATTGATGTGCCTGGGTATGTAGGTGCATGCTCTTGGCTCAGGTTGGTTAATGGCCGCAAAGATAGTACCATTTAGTCTTCCCAGTCCCGATATTTATGAGCTTTCCACCCAGGGTTCTTGGATAAGGCCAATAATCTGGTTATTGCTAAGGTGTCTGCATAACAATGCTGCAGCCGCCCGGCAATGTTGTAGGTTTACCTGTATTACATTTAGTCCCGCAATTCGACTACGATGGATTAAACTTGCGTTTTAAGCCTCACTGGGCGGGCTATCTAGTGACGCTTTTCTATACTCCTCCGCCAGCCACTCCACTAGCAACGGGTCAGAGTCTGCTGTGTTCATCTGATTGCTTGACGCTGTTGATGGTTCGCCTATCTCCGCCTCCTAAGGTTGCTGTAGAAGCGGAGCTTGCTTTGGCTGCTTAGGAGATGCCGGTTGACACTGCTGTTGCGTGGCAGCCGGTTGGGCTGCCTTTACAGCAGGTTGAGACTTTTGTATCTTAAGGTTCAGAGAGGTGAGCTCGTAGTGCAGCCTGCCTCGTCTACTGTTGAGAGCCTCCCTCGCGTCTTCCCCAACGCCAAAGACCATCAGCCTACTTTGGGGCTGATCTCTTATGGCGGTGTGGAAGACGCACTATTTGGACGTATCATCTCAAGGGTTTTGCACTCTCAGACGCCTTTGAACGACATCCATGTCTTCCGAGAGCCCCGGAATCTATAGCGCCGCCTTCAAGAGTCTAGGTAGCAGTTCCACCTGGACAACTGTAAGGCATGCAGCCTCCACAGTTATGGGAAATTGCCAATCGCCTCTGTAATCCATGCTATAGAGTGGTCGTCTTCGCACCAGATCCGGAAGATCTCGCCCGAGTACGCCCACCTCATAAAGTTTGGAGAAGCACTGTCGTTGGGAAGGGAGAACAGGTTGTCGTCCAATACCTTCTCAATGGCTAGTTGCAAGGATTTTGCTTGAGCCTTTGTAATCTTATCCCATGGGCTATTCTTGTGTATGACAGCCACGTGGAAGTGCCTAGCGGGTGCCTCCCCGTAGCTGCCAGTAATGGGCTGATTTGTACTAGTCTGACAGCCTCTCTTACGCGGTCTACTTTGCGGAGGGGTGCCCTCAGATCTGTCCCTTTTCATGCTCCGCGCCTTGGCCTCTGCTGGTCTAGGTGCGGAGGTAGATGGTTTCGAGGTGAAAGGTGTTTGGCTGGTTCCAGGCTGTGCCGTGGATAGGTTAACCACAGGGCCAGCCTTTTTTACCGCACCCTCCTGCTCCGCCAAACGCGCCTTCCTCCTTTTCTGTTCAGCCCCACTGATGCCTTTTTTCTGTGGGCGCTGTTGTTGCCATTCCTCTGGCTTGACCTTCTCCTCAACTTGGGGCTGCTGTCATTGCTTTTGTTGTTGCATTTCTCGTGGTTTGCGCTGCGGGTGCAGGAAATCGGGGTTGCAATGTTCTTCAGCTTGTAGCCAGTGTAATAAGCATGCTTGCCTCAATGCGGTATCGTATCAGAACGATTTCGATGAAGAAAGGGCATATGACCCCGAAATCTTAGAAGGTTTAGAGACAATTATTGTTGATAACAAGGATGATGATAATGAATTGGAAATTTTTGAGAGACTGGATGAAGAAGACGATAATGAAGAAGAAGTAGAAGAAACTGAGACCCATATGAGTTTCATAATGATAATCTTTATAATGAATAAATAACTTTATACAACTTACTATGGGCTGCGCGCTCTATCACAAAAACGGTAAATTGCATAAAAAATCTTTTAAATAAAAATTATATAGAATTAAATACTCTACAACTTTTATAATAGATGCTAATACCATTTAACGTATAGGAAGCGAGATATTTGCAAAAAACTGATTTTTGTGACTGTTTGGTCTCTGTGTCGCACGTTTTTGTGGTTAATTTTAAGTCGTTGTAAAAGGGCCAGCCTTTTTTACCGCACCCTCCTGCTCCGCCAAACGCGCCTTCCTCTTTTCTGTTCGGCCCCACAGATGTCTTTGTTCTGTGGGCGCTGTTGTTGCCATTCCTCTGGCTTGACCTTCTCCTCAACTTGGGGCTGCTGTCGTTTTTGTTGTTGCATTTCTCGTGGGACCTGCAATAGAACTTGAGGAGTGTCCAAGGACGCACTCTTCGGATTAGCTACATTACATACTATTATGAGGAAACTGGTTTCTCCTCTATTCAGTTGTCAATTTACATGCTGAAATAAAAGAGATGTGGAGTTGATTGGTTTTGAAACGCAGGATTTTAGTTTTATTTATTTAACCCTGTGTTAGTGCAATATTTGTTTGTTACATGGTTAGTGCGGTGGATTATATAACACCCCAATATATTGTAAACAAAACTATTTGCACAACAGTTCCTTATTATCAAACTCATTATATAAGCTTTTTTAAAACTCGTGGTTACAATGAATTTTTTCTAAAAAAAGCTCTAACAACAATTTATTTCCAGATAATCGCTGACAGTACAAGTATCAGGGAGATTTTAAGCCTCTTATTTAAATAAATAAAAAGTTTTGTATAACGTAAAACATTAATTCAATGCATATAGTTCATCTAAAAAATTATTAAAATGGAATTTGTTGAGTGAGACCGATCTCTTGGATGATGATTTTGATGTATTAGAGATAATAGATTTTGGTTTTCCATAAAAATTCATTATAATCGAACTCAGGATTTTCATGACTTGGATGCCTTAAGTTTTTGGATGATATCGGTTAATGCTGGCTAAAATCTTAAACATGTTTCCGTTAATCGAGCAGCATTTAGAATATCCAAAATGATATGTAGGTCTTCAGTAAAATGCTAATTGTCAAGTACTTAGTATGTAATTTCAGAAACTAAAGTGTTTCGCCGATTAATCAATTGTTAACTTGCGTACGGTTTTATGCATCTGGTAGTTTTTTAATAACAGTTGGAGATCTTGCCAAAATGCACATGTGAACTGTATCCTGGATTGTGGTAAGAGTTGCAATGAAAAATTCCCTCGTGAATATCAGATAGCAAATTGGACCTTCATATAACATAAGTGCCTACCTTACCTGATATCACAAGGTCGAGAATTTCTTGTTAATGAGAGAAGCTCAAGGTAAAGTTGGATGGAAAACGGCTTGAGGAAAAGAAAACTCATTAAAGATAAACGGCTAGTAGAGTGTTAGTTCTGGGTGAATCATGAACTTGGGTCATGGGTTGACAAACTACCGAAAATGTAGATAAAGAGCGTCACCGTATTTTTCAATACAACAACATATGAAAATACGTGTAATTATATTAGGGGAATGCGGAAACCTGAAGTCTATACCGCTTATGTAGCCACAAAACCTAAATATCGACTTTGCAAAGCACTTACCAAAATATCACTTACCAAATGTATTACAAATGTCTTGGCATTGTTGCATACTAAATTCCTCAAAAGGTAAATAGTATGTTTACTCTACCTTATAGGCGGCAGAGCCTCGATAGATTACGAGGGGTTCCTGTTTGAAGTTTAAACCCAGGGTAAAAAGGATGTTAAATGGCTTTGAGAGAAAAAGGTCCCTCTAAAGAGATCTTCCAGCCAGCTAAGCTTATTCAACTTAGGGCAGAGCTATGAGCTAGAGTCGTAGGATGGTGTACGATAAAAAAATAAATTTTATTGAACGCCACCGTATCTTAATGAATGTTATAATAAGAAACTATCCGAAGATCAGATACGGAAATCTTCGAAAAAAAAAAAAACTTAAGACGAGCAACATATAAAAAAAATACTTACTTTTGACTCTGCAATCTGGAATGGGAACGACGATCTTGTACTATCTAAAAATTTAACCACATCTAAACATTTTTAAACTAGGGCTACATTAGAGCTTAATCACTTTATCACCAAAAATAGATTATAAATAGATCCACTAGTCAAAATTATACTTCAAAATAAAACTTTTAAATTCAACACCAATAATATCTTTCTTCAATAGGAAAATTTCATAAGTGTGATTGTTTGCGTCTATAAAACAATTACTGCTGACTTCAATGAAAGAAAGCTTTACGACAACTTATCATTCTTTCTATTAATTTAAAATATATATATATATATATATATATATATATATATACATTGTTTGTACAAAGTTATCTTTACGGAAACTTTCAAAACAGTTTCTATATTACGATTTAACAATAATCTCTGAATATTCATGGGACATTTTTAATTGCATAATTTACATTAATTCTCTATAAGAAATATATGATTTTCATTTTTATGTTACAGTTTAATCATGATACTTGAATAGAATCCTGTTCAGTTTACAAAAATCAAGTTCAATGTTCAAAAATTATTTTTGTGGATTATAGAACTATATTTTTAACAGATATATTTAATGGAATCAAAGGTCAAAAAATACTTATTGTCGGCATTAAGCTGTACTTCAGGTGTACTGCCAAAATATGTTATACACTATAATTTGGCAAACAATTCTTATCGTATCACATGTTTAGTTATGCAAACATTTTAATATAACCTTGTAACTTTCAAAATTATCTTATAGAAATACTTTGAAAATAATAAATAAGGACATTTATGCATTATTCAAATATTAAATTTTGAACTAAATTTTAAGTGTATCAATTGAAATGACCATAAAACTTTTACAAAAATTTCTAATATCAACTGTAAATAAACATATATAGAATCTTCAAAAATTATTTGTACATCGTAAATGATTGTTCCTTGAAATGAATATAGCTATATAATGGAGGATGACTCACCGCTAAATATCTGCTTGGCGGCCGAATTCTTTTTAAACGTCTACGTACTTACAGTTGTAGTTGCGCGCAGCTGACACAGGTGTATGTGGAAATTTCCACTATCTCACCTAGCAACAATTAAAACTGCATCTACAGCTCAACCAGTTTCCAAACAGTTAACAACTAAAAGGGCTTCTGTGTTCCATAATAATTATACACGAAAGTTCCATCGTTCCACAAATTGATAAATCACATGTTAATACTTGATACTTAATATTTGATATTGAATACTTATTACTTGATTAAAGCTCGCGTAATACTTGATTTCTAATATTTATATTACTTTAATAATTGAAAGTTTAAATCTTGAAACTTAAAACTTGAAACTTAATACTTGCGTACTGTAATACTTGGTACTTGCGCTGAAAAGAAACGGGAAAAATGATTTTAAAGGTAAGTTTGAGAATTATTTACTTACCGTAGAAATGTATTTATGACTATTTTAGGTCGATGCTACAACTAAAAATGAAGCCATGGTATCCGTTGACACCACCTTACTTCTCTCTGGGACGGCATGTTTTATCAAAAACTTGCAGGCATACGCTAACACTTGTATTCGGATTACATGCTGATATCAAAATGAAGCTTGACCACGAGGCTACGTGGCTAATCCGGGCGCGCGCAGAAAAGGGGGATATTGTATCAAGATACATACAAATAAAAGAGTTCTAGAATTTAAATATAGATGGCGCTCTATGTATGAATTCGTAATATATTGTTTCTATTGCAATTTAATATTTATTGAATAGGTGTATGGAACAAAAGCGTATTTTTAAAAAGCAGAAAATCGTATTTGTTACAGCATATCCTGTGAACAAACAAATGCACAACAGAGACACCGTTTGTGTCCTTAAAAATATGCACCAATAAATAACATATTTGCTTTTAAGTTCCAAAAATAATATATACCCAGGGTACTTGTTAGCATTAGAGAGAGTTAATCTTTTGCTTATTAAGAACCAAGAAATTTCCTTTAAATTTTTAATAATAAAAGAACTAAGCAAAATTAAAGAGATTCTATTCACTTAAATTTGTTTATCTTGTTTCAATGGAAATATTTACAATTATAATAAAAATTTACTTGAAAGAAAACTATTGGCGTTCTTTCTAGAATAATATAAATTTTATTAGATTTTCAATATCACAACATGTCATCAGTCTAAAGTATTCGTTTTCTTAATAATATTACACTTTGAATTTAAGATAGCCTTGAGTAGTACTACAATAGACTTTACAATTTACAATCAAAAATATTTCATTTAAGTGTTACTAAATTGTACCATTCAACGAAGAATAAACTTTAACATTTTGTCCTTTAAGAATTTATTATTTCTTAAGGTTAAAGTACATAACCTCAATAATAAGCAAAAATATTTTAATGTAATTTAAAATAATATGTAGCGATAGCATCTAAAAATTGTAGGTATTTTGACATGTGGTTTCAATAACACTTTTTAGTGGAGCTAAAAATTGTTTCCTTAAAGATTAAATATTCAAGGCTACAATACTGCCATCTTTAAAATTTTTTGTAAAGTTACTAACACAAAAAGAGGGTGTTTAAACAAAACCCACCACAAGATAACAACATTAAAATAAAATATCAATCTTTCATCTAACTTGGAACTTTTAAATAAATTCAGTATACTTTAATTAATTTAATTCATTATTGCACTATGGATAACGAATGAATAAATTTTATAGAATTATTTCATACTAACTGCGTTAATGATGTACACCAAAATTTTTCATCGTGTCTGCAGGAATCAAACTGCTTTACCAATAGTGGAACGCAAAATCAATCCACACGAAAAGCTATCAGGAACCAGACTATGACACGATGGTGTCAATCATTTAACAACCCTTTTTACGAACACGGTACTAAGCAAACTCGCTTAGCACCATCTTGACTCTTCTTATCACCAGTCAAGCTGCTTTCTCGTTCAAGCTCTAGTCGAAAAGTGATTGCGAAAATGACAGATAAGTAACTAGCCTAGTAACTTAGATATCTGAGGGGAAGTAGCCCATTATACAATTATACGCATAATAAGCTATCTTTTGTCACCAGACAATTACAAATTATGTTTTGATTTTATTAAGGCATAATATTAAATTTATGGAGAATATGTAACTAAAAAATACGTTACAGAGTATCTGAAACAATCGCAAGATTACGCCCCATCTACATAGAAATGCCAAAGAATAATGAAATTACTCAAACTCAAAGGAATTTCTACGATATAGCAGCATTTCCGAGAGTAATAGGTGCAACTGGTACTACGTACGCACATAATAATGGAATCCCCAGGTGCTAATTACTACAATAAAATATATTCTCATCGTGTAATACATTTCAGGAGCTCCGTGGCGTAATTGGTATGCGTGTGACTACTACGCCCAAGGTCCCGGACTCGAATCCGACACGGTTCGCTTGAAAAATGGTGTTGCGAGCATTTTTCACAAAAATACGGCCTCGTTTGGATGAGAGGTCAAATGGAGGTCCCATGGGTGAGTAATGTCACGCACGTTAAAGATCCCCACCTTGCTAGGAACAGCAAGGGTTTGTCAAAATTCAAAATTTTTCAGGTGAAAAAAAAATCGCTTCCTGGCCAATGTAGTACTTTCGGGTGGAGCATTGGAAAATGAAAGACAGGACCTGTTTCGTATTAGTTAAAACAAACTATAGTGGAATAAAGTTGTGCAGTGCGCTTGCGCCTCTTATAGAATAAACGCGTGCGAAAGTGGTTTTGTTACGAAAATCGAGTACTCTTCTTTCGACCTAGTACCGGGACGGTTGTGCGAAACAAGCTATGCAAACAATAAAGTATAGTGCTTGTAACAGTGCATTCAACTGACTCCCCCGGGGGCATTGCAGCAACATTGAAGAGGACCACACACCGAGGACAATATTAGTGAGTGAATTTATCGTTTCTGTTTATTTTTGCATGCATACAACTTTCGCATTTAAAGCTCGCGTTTTGTTATACTTTCGCAATACAGTCCACAAACCTAATAAGACGCGCCAGCACATTATTCTAGTTAATTAATTACAGGACCTGATCAACAACTATTTTGCTCATTGATAAGTTGTGTTGTGTTAAAAAAAAATTGAATTCTTGAGATCTTATTTATCAAACGTGGAAAATATAGTAATATATAAGTATGCTTAACCTAAATTATGATACATTATTACAAAATTATGTGTAAATATCCTTTTATTCAGTATTCGTTTTGTTTTTGTTTCTTTAATAAAATATCCAATTTTAAGGATTCTATCTTTAACTTATGTTCGTCTATCTTCAACTTATGTTCGTTTTTCTTTAACTTATGTTCGTCTGCTTGCTGATCTAATTGCTGATGAAACAATGTTTGTTGAAGAGAGGCTATATTCAACCTGTTTTCCAACAATGCCTTATATTTTTCCACAGCCTACTACGATGTTTAGCATGTACAGCGGTTAAACGCCGAGAAGCATCTCCGTTTTCCTGTAACAATGTGTACAATTAAAAACACTGAAACTATGTTTATAATACATTAATTCATATGCATATATATTATCATTTAGTTATACGACTAATTCATTGACAAACCGCTTCTGATATGTATATTAACACACATACAAAAAATTCACTGACTTTGGCTAGGTTGATTTGCTAGGTTGTGAATGAGCTTATTCTTCGATATTTTTGTTTGTATCATTTTCACCGAGCAATTGCTGCAAAAACCTTGAACTACTGCAACTGGCAGTTCCAGCTTGAGCAGGATCTTCAAAGACAACCTCGAATGCATATTCATCACAATTGTGCAACTCCATTGGGTTCTAAAAAGTTAATATTATAGATCATATATATACATCTCCATCATTCATTCCTTTACGGTTTTATATCAATTTCCTCTTTACTGTATTATTTTACTTACATGTCTCTCTATTTGGTTAGACACCGGAACCGTGTCAGTTTTATCACTGTCAAAGGGACTGACAAAACCATATACAGTTTTATCGTTGATTATTGAAAGTACTGTTCGTAATCTTTATCTTTCATTTTAATATCTGGTACATCTCCACCAGTTTTTATTCGTTCTTGACGTTCTGTAGCTGCATCATTACTTGCTATTTTCTTAAAACTTGGAAATTGTATCTGCGCTTCTGAAATGCGAACTTGCAGAATCTTGGTTTAATTCCTTAGCAATTTCTTCCCAAGCATTGTTTTTCTCATTATTTGAGACTGTGTAACCTTTAACTATTCTTTTTGATTTAGTTTAACGAGAATTTCCGATAATTAGGAAAGGAGCCCACGGCAAGTTAAGATGGAAGGTGGCTCTATGTTGAGGAAATCTCAAAGGTAAAGCGGCTAGTCGAACTATATGCTCTGGGTAGAGAATGAGCTGTGGGTCGGGGTGTAATTGCAACCACTAATAATCAGAATAAGGCGCCACCGTATTTTTTTATACTGAGAAGACCTGATACAAGTCCCTTGTACAAGGCTAATGCGGAAACCTTTCTCCTATAACCGCTATATAATTTTCAAAGACCACCTAATCTTTGAAGTTTCTTACCTTATGGCTCGACCTTGACCTTAGCAATCCTCCTCTGCACCTGTGAACAGATTAAACAAAGAAAAGCACTGTTTGTGCGTTCAAACTCAAAAATAATTAAATACAATCAGACTCATCTTTCATTCATCTTAAATAAAAATAGTCTTTAGTCCGAAAATAAGAGTCTATTCTTTTGGTATTCAATAATGTACTTTTCTACAAAAAAATTTTTCTTTCTTTATAAGTTAATTTGGATAATGAAGAATTAATTACAATGGCACTGGATAAGATCCGTACCAATTACTATTTAATGCGGTTTATATAACAAATTGACAAAGCATAAATTGCTTATTTATAGCAAAAAGTTAATTACGGTAGATCTACCTTAATTTCACAGTAGATAATTACAGATAAGTATTCATAAAATATCAAATGTAAAAATTTAATTTTTAAGTACCCAAAATTGTAAGAATTCACTTTATCTAATTAGTAGTGACATTACATTTGATTTTTTTTTTTTTTTTTTTTCCAATGCTCCACCCAAAGGTACTACATTGGCCAGGAAGCGAGTTTTTTTTTACCTGGAAAATTTGGAATTTTTGCCGAACCCTTGCTGTTCCAAACAAGGTAGGGATCTTTAACGTGCGTGACAACACTCACACACGGGACCTCCATTTTACCTCTCATCCGAACGAGGGTGTATTTTTGTGAAAAATGCTCGCCTAACATTTTTCAAGCGGACCGTGTCGGGATTCGAACCCGGGACCTTGGGCGTAGTAGTCACACACATACCACTACGCCACGGAGCCGCCTAATTAGTAGTGACATCTTCTGATGTTTCATTGAGTTAATAAGAGAATTTAGTAAGAGCGAATTACAGATTCAATCGCATAACATCGAAAAATATAATTGAGGTCTGTCCTTGACCTGTTCAAAGTTAACACAAGTCGGGTAAAGTAAAATTTATCTCGTTACTACGTCGATAGTTCAAATAACATACGAACGTAATTTTTTGTACATACCAGAACTCCAATTTGCACCAAAATACCAAAATACCTGCTTCGAGCTTACGTCACCATTAACAACGGAATCTTCCATTTTAAACAAATAGTTGTGCTGCACTCTGAAAACACATCGCTTGACCTCCATTATCTACGCTTCAATTTACAGATGTTCCAGGAGTAATTCAAACCACAAGAAAGAGCGAATTTTGTTTGTAATTAACTTGAATAAATTATATATGGGATTCCATGTTATATAAGAATAGAATTGTTTTATTAATTTCGCTTGAATACCATTCAGAAAAATTGCTTATTTATAATTTACGTTGCATTATATGTTAATTTACATTATTCCTTAAAGTTACACTGAAAATTTTTTAATTAATATCGTTATAGAAACAATTCACTTACTGTTCCTAACGGTCCTTTAACAGAACACCTCCTCGTTCTCCACGAGTTGTTTAAACAAGAAATCGACCATCTAAAATAATTTTCTAAGATGGCCTACACGTACCAAACTTCAATCGCACATGCTTCCAACACAAAAAGACATCCCAGAACATCGTTCCTAAGAGCAATTTCAATCTGCTTTTTCCCACAGCTGTGTTAGAAGTGACGGGCCGAGCGTGTTGCTGCCCGGTAACAACGTTACCTTGCAGTTTCTGAGTAGAGGGGGCTTTAGGAAGGATACTAAACAAGAGCTTTTATATTGTCACCGTAGAAATTAATTTTTAATATGAACTAACTGCTAATACTTTATTGGACAATAGATGATATTAAATTAAATGGATTGGATAGCATTATAATGCATTATATTATTTACTATTAAATAAAAAGATTAATTATACGGATATATATTAGGTGGAAAATAAAATTGCTACACTGCCTCTTTCTAAGAGAAAAAATTCTGGAATAAATGCGAAGAATTTTTTTTTTTAACTTACTGTTATATATTTACAACTTATTATTATTAATTTTTGCAAACCAAAACAAAAATTATCACTTAAGATACTGCATAATTGAAAATGAGTGACGAGTAACTACGCGTACTATACGCCACAAGGGGACAAATTCGGGAAGTCTTAATCGGTAGGGTTTCATTATCATTTATTACATATTCGGGGTTATTATATCACTCATTTTATACTCTAAACTAAAGCAACAAAACATACAATACTGCCGTATTATGATTCTTTAAGAAAGATATGAATTATCATGACGAACATATTTTTACTTTATTAACCGTAATTTACATATTTACAAAAGAAAAAAAGGACTCTCACTACTTTTGAGATCCACGACAAACATAACTTCAAAACGGCAAACATGTCTTGAAATCACTAACGTTCAACAATCTACCGCATGTATATGCAACCAAAATGTAGAAACATCTCTATCCCTGAAGAGACAAATAAAACGTCACCACGTCTTACTCCTCACAAATCTCACTCACGCATGAATGAACAAAATAGAACATGGCTATCTCACACAATATTCATATTAAACATAGAACATTGCTATCTCACACAATATTCATATTAAACATAGAACATTGCTGTCTCACACAATATTCATATTAAACATAACTATCATAGTTACTAACAATATTGACCTCCTACCAATATCTAATATGGACTCAAACTACTTGATTCCCAATATAATTACCAAACACTTTAATCATAAATCCAAAAGAAAATAATAACCAAATATACACAATTTTATTAAAATTCATCACCATAAGTATACCTAAACATTCCTTTATAACCTTGAACTAGAGAATTATACGACAAATGAAATCATTTGACAAATTAGGAACATGCAACTTTTATCTTGACTCAAATGAATAACTTGCAACTAACAATATCAGCACAGTCTAATATCAACCTTACTGCACTACAAAAATTCCTTTTATACTTCTTATCCAACGTCTAAATTTTTAGACTACCAACCAGTATTCCAATACAATAATTAAATTCTTTACTAAAAGATAAGACAAAAACAATTCCTACTATCAACCATTAAATATATCAACAACACTAATTAATGTTCAGAAACGTTCTCTCTCTCAACATCACCACTGAACTCTGAATAAGGTTTTAAGTCCTTAACATGCCATCTGCCTGCCCTTGAACCATTTTCATTAATCAATTCATAAATTAAATTCGAAACCTTCTTTCTAACAATACTCAAAACATATTTTGGCGCAAGCTTAGCTGTAAACTTATCACTTGCTTTCGAAAGAACTTTATTTGACCTCCAAACTTTGTCACCTACTTCGAAAGATATGTTACGTCTCCTTAAATTATATGAATTACTAGACTGCATGTAAGCTAAATGTAACCTTTTCTGTACGTCTATAAAAATATCAAATAGTCCTTGATGATCTGACACATACGAAGGTCTATCACTAGAAATAAAATCAATATCAACTGAGGGTTCCACATCAAGACCATAAAATCTTCCAGACACAGGAACATGTCTACCAAAAACTAAGAAATTTGGCGAATAACCAGTGGCATGATGTTTTGCGGAATTAATCGCATACTGAATTTGGGGTAACTCTATGTCCCAAATATCATGTTCTTTAATATACGAACGTATAGCTGTTCCGACTGTTCTATTTATCCTCTCTACAAAATTACATTGGGGAGAGTAAACTGCATTAAACCAAATTTTTTGAACGTTATATTTTTTACATACTGCTTTGAAAGTTCTACCACTAAATTGTGAGCCATTATCACAAATAATAAATTTTGGAACACCATAAACTAGAAAAACTTTTTCCTCTAACACACGTTCTATTAAATGCGCTTTTGCACTGCGTAACGGAAACATCAACGTAAATTTCGAGAACCAATCACCAATAACTAATAACCATTTGTGTCCAACCTTGGACCGTGGAAATGGGCCCATGAGGTCTATAGCGATAATCTGAAAGGGGAACTTCACTTCTTTTCCTTTCCCATTAAACCAAGGGTCCTCTATTCGATGCCTTCTGTGCACCACACGTTAAACAATTTTACAAAATTTCAACACATCAATACGCATTTTGGCCAATAAAAATTCTCTTGTATGCGTGCCAATGTTTTAAAAAAACCAAAATGACCGGCCACTGAAGGGTCATGATTTATCCGAATAACCTCTTCCTTCTGTGATCTAGGGACTAAATATTTCCATTCCCTTACATTCGACGAGAGTGGTAAATTTGATGAAAGAAATTTAAATACATGATTATCTTCTACCTTCCATTGTGGGTAATCATCAGGTGAAGCTAAAATTTTCTCTCGAAGAGACACATACGAGGGATCCACATTATCTAACTTGATCTCAACTAAATTATCAACATGACTCACGACTGGAACTGCACGACTAAGACAATCTGGAACTACATTAAACTTTCCTTTTCGATGAACCAACTCAAAAGTATGCTGTCGTAGACGGACAGCCCATCTAGCTAATTTTCCGGTTGGGTTTTGTATATTATTAAGCCATAACAAAGAAAAGTGATCTGTGATAACAGTAAAACGGGTACCTTCTACCCAAGGTCGAAATTTTTCTTTAGCGAAAATTACAGCGAGACATTCTTTCTCCGTGACTGAATAGTTTCGCTCAGTTCGGGTAAGTGATTTGCTGGCATAAGAGATAACGTGCTCTACATCATCGATTTTTTGTGATAACAATGGAGCGGAAACTAAAGCCTGTTTAATCTGTACAAATGAGTTCTCAGCCTCGGATGTCCAAACAATAGATTGACCCTTTTTTCTTCCTTTTACCAAATCACTAATCGGTGACACTAAAGATGAAAAGTTTTTTATAAAACGACGATACCAACTACACATTCCTAAAAAACGTTTGACCTCAGTAGTGGTCTTAGGTCTGGGGAAATTTACCATCGCAGAAACCTTTTCGGGATCTGTACGAAGAGAATTCGATCCAACAATATAACCAAGAAATTTTAACGATTTCTTAAAGAATTCACACTTTTTCAAATTAATCGTAAGGTTTGCTTCCTTAAGACGTTCCTTCACCGTTTCTAATAACTTCAGATGTTCCTCAAAAGATGATGAACATAAAATAATGTCGTCTAAATAACAAAAAACATGTGGCTCAAACTTCGGTCCAAAAATTGAATCAACCAAACGCTGTTGCGTCTGAGCAGCATTCTTTAATCCGAATGGCATGGTGACAAACCTATATTGTCCTCTCGAAATAACACTAAACGCTGTTTTATCCTTAGATGTTTCGGAAAGTGGGATTTGCCAAAAACTCTTTCTAAGGTCTAAACTAGAAATATAATTTGCACCTCTAAGTAAATTTATAATCCTATCGATATTTGGCAATGGGTAGCTATCATGTTTAGTAATATCATTGAGCGCTCTTCCGTCAAAACAAAATCTGTACTCACTGTCTTGTTTTTTAACCAACAGTACAGGGGATGACCATGGACTCTGACATTCTTCCACTACTCCTAATCTCAACATCTCATCTAATTCTTTATCTAACATCCTGCTCATAAAGGGGGACATGACGTATGGTTTTTTACGAAATGGTTTTGCATCACCAGTATCAATATCTAAAACAATTTTATCGGTACGCCCTAGTCTCTCTTCACTGCTAATTTCATTGAAAGATTGTATTGCTAATCGTGCTTTTTCTTGTTGTGTTTCTAACAAATCATCTAAACTAAGTAATTGATTACTACAACTTAAGGGTACTGACGAATGACCAATATACGAAATACTATTGTTATCATAATCTTGAATGTGTCATGTATTGTTTTTGAAATCTGCTATTAACCCAAAGGATTTTGCGAAATCGCTACCAAAAATAAATGTGTGGGGAAGAGATGGTACAACCAAAGCGTTAACAATACGATATTGTCTTCCAATTCTAATAGGTAAATCAACTGAACCAATAACTTCTTGAAGAGTACCATCTGCAGTGGAAACTATTCTCTTCTCAGTTTTAAAGACCTTTAAATTTAATTCTTCCAGAACAGAAAACGCTAATGAACCAACAACGGTAGTAGTACAACCAGAGTCAAACAAACCTGTGACATCTCTATCTAACAATTTTACCATAATGTACGGACGATTGTCCTGAGGTTTCCTTAAAATAACGCGTCAGCTTTTGGCTTGACGTTCCCTTGACAAAATCTTTAACGATGCCTAGCCATTTTGACCAATCATCAATATCAAAAAAATTTTCCTGCTTACACAACATAACCGTAGCCTTTTGCATAAAAGCATGATGCCGGCCACTCTGCATCTGCTTACCTACTCGTTTTTTGAACACGACGGACAATTTATTGACTTAACTCCACTATATCCGCAGCTATAACAAAATATTTTACGAGGAATCTTACACCTCCAAAAAGTATGACCTTCATCCAAACAATTCCAACATGTAAGTTTATTTAATTTATATTTATTTACGGGGACTCTATTAGAAGGATTATTATTATTACTATTACTGTTGCCAAGAGATTGTATTTGAGGGGAAATGATTGATTATAAAACTACGACCAGTTCGCGCTGAAAAGTTTTTTACAGGAGCTGACCACTTATTTTCAACTTGAAGTTTTGAATTTCCTAATGCTTTCGGAACATATTTTACTGGACTTTGTACTAATTTATGCTTGGATGCATAAGCTTCTTCCAATTTCTTACACAACTTTATTAATGTAGACATACTATCAATTTCCGTTAGAGCTAATTGACAAATAAAATCAGGTAATAGGTTCTTTTTTACCATTCTAACTTTTGTACTTTCCGCAGGTGATTGTGGTAACCTACTAACAAATTCTCCATATGAGCTATATAAATGACTACAGATTCTCCTTTTTGTTGATGACGCGACCTAATCTTTTCCCAAATCTCGTCCTCTGAGTGCGATGGTAAGAAATCTTCCTTTAATCGAATAACTAAAGAACTCCAGTTTGTTAAAGAATTTCTAACACAACGATACCATTCTAAACCGTTACCTGTGAACAATTCTACAGAAGCATTAAATAAATCTTCTTCGGATACTTTACGCGAGTGTGCTAACTCAGCTACTCTGTCTAAAAATTGATGAACCTGTTTTGGATCTCCAGAAAATTTTACTGACCACGAACCAATTGGAATAGGGGGTACTAAATATGAAACAGTATGAATAGGAGCACTGACAACAGCTGGAATGGTTTCTCTCATAGAAAATTCACCATAAGCGTTTACATCTTCATTCTTCTTAAGCTTTTCATGTAGCTCTGCCTCCATGGTAAGAATAGTTGCTAACGATTCATTCTTAAATCAAGTTACTTCATCTGAATTATCTAAAGGGATTTTCATTCTCCTAACTCGACCATCAAGATGTATTAATCTCGACTGTATCCTTTTAAATGTAGGGTCTGCTAATTCACCTTCAAATTCTAATAAAACATTTCTTACTGACTCTATCGAAGCCTCAATTTCATCTCGTTCATCTGAATAATCTACGACATATGTGGAAGGATCAATTAAACGACCAGGTACTGTTGTTTCTTTGGCTAATAATCGGCCTAACATTTTCCTCTTATCCTGCATCGGTCTGCTGCTGACAACTCCTCGAATTCTCAATTCATAATCCAACTCATCTTTATGCAAATAAACTACTTGATACGTCTCAGCCATCATGGGATAGACTAACTAACTAATTACAAATTAAACTCAATTAAACAACAACATCAATAGACTAAATTAATCTGAGGGTAAATGATTTACAAACCACAAGTGTAAACAACCAAAGTCAATCGAAGCCTATACTTTATGTGCTTATACAATTGGTACAGCAATCGGGCCCCACGTTGGGCGCCATTTGTAACCTTTAACTATTCTTTTTGATTTAGTTTAACGAGAATTTCCGATAATTAGGAAAGGAGCCCACGGCAAGTTAAGATGGAAGGTGGCTCTATGTTGAGGAAATCTCAAAGGTAAAGCGGCTAGTCGAACTATATGCTCTGGGTAGAGAATGAGCTGTGGGTCGGGGTGTAATTGCAATCACTAATAATCAGAATAAGGCGCCACCGTATTTTTTTATACTGAGAAGACCTGATACAAGTCCCTTGTACAAGGCTAATGCGGAAACCTTTCTCCTATAACCGCTATATAATTTTCAAAAACCACCTAATCTTTGAAGTTTCTTACCTTATGGCTCGACCTTGACCTTAGCAATCCTCCTCTGCACCTGTGAACAGATTAAACAAAGAAAAGCACTGTTTGTGCGTTCAAACTCAAAAATAATTAAATACAATCAGACTCATCTTTCATTCATCTTAAATAAAAATAGTCTTTAGTCCGAAAATAAGAGTCTATTCTTTTGGTATTCAATAATGTACTTTTCTACAAAAAAATATTTCTTTCTTTATAAGTTAATTTGGATAATGAAGAATTAATTACAATGGCACTGGATAAGATCCGTACCAATTACTATTTAATGCGGTTTATATAACAAATTGACAAAGCATAAATTGCTTATTTATAGCAAAAATTAATTACGGTAGATCTACCTTAATTTCACAGTAGATAATTACAGATAAGTATTCATAAAATATCAAATGTAAAAATTTAATTTTTAAGTACTCAAAATTGTAAGAATTCACTTTATCTAATTAGTAGTGACATCTTCTGATGTTTCATTGAGTTAATAAGAGAATTTAGTAAGAGCGAATTACAGATTCATATCGCATAACATCGAAAAATATAATTGAGGTCTGTCCTTGACCTGTTCAAAGTTAACACAAGTCGGGTAAAGTAAAATTTATCTCGTTACTACGTCGATAGTTCAAATAACATACGAACGTAATTTTTGTACATACCAGAACTCCAATTTGCACCAAAATACCAAAATACCTGCTTCGAGCTTACGTCACCATTAACAACGGAATCTTCCATTTTAAACAAATAGTTGTGCTGCACTCTGAAAAACACATCGCTTGACCTCCATTATCTACGCTTCAATTTACAGATGTTCCAGGAGTAATTCAAACCACAAGAAAGAGCGAATTTTGTTTGTAATTAACTTGAATAAATTATATATGGGATTCCATGTTATATAAGAATAGAATTGTTTTTATTAATTTCGCTTGAATACCATTCAGAAAAATTGCTTATTTATAATTTACGTTGCATTATATGTTAATTTACATTATTCCTTAAAGTTACACTGAAAAATTTTTAATTAATATCGTTATAGAAACAAATTCACTTACTGTTCCTAACGGTCCTTTAACAGAACACCTCCTCGTTCTCCACGAGTTGTTTAAACAAGAAATCGACCATCTAAAATAATTTTCGAAGATGGCCTACACGTACCAAACTTCAATCGCACATGCTTCCAACACAAAAAGACATCCCAGAACATCGTTCCTAAGAACAATTTCAATTTGCTTTTTCCCACAGCTGTGTTAGAAGTGACGGGCCGAGCGTGTTGCTGCCCGGTAACAACGTTACCTTGCAGTTTCTGAGTAGAGGGGGCTTTAGGAAGGATACTAAACAAGAGCTTTTATATTGTCACCGTAGAAATTAATTTTTAATATGAACTAACTGCTAATACTTTATTGGACAATAGATGATATTAAATTAAATGGATTGGATAGCATTATAATGCATTATATTATTTACTATTAAATAAAAAGATTAATTATACGGATATATATTAGGTGGAAAATAAAATTGCTACAACTGTACTTGTGCATTTGTTTTCAAGAACGCTGGAATATTTTGCAACCAGTGAAAATACTCTGTTTCTTTCCACAGTCTCAAACTTAAGAGCTCTACTTTTCTGATCACTCATTTTCAACAGCAAAAAAACAACTAAACAATAATTATTAATATACCTATCCCAAAAATACATAGAAAATTTATTATGAGGTTATTTCACTTTGACAGCAGGATAAAAGTCAAAAGATTTTACCATTTGACAGTATCGATTTAAGTCTCCGTTTAAGTCGACTCAAACGAGGGCTTTATTAAATCTAGGTTTAACGTATGATCAAGCAGCGGTGCAAACGAATTTCAATTGTAATGCCATACTTTAAACTAAATCTTGGCTGTAACTATGCGGTGCAAGTGGCTCTTAATGAGCACTTAGAATTGATAATAAAATTGTGGTTGAAGGAATATAAAAATTTACGAAGTCTGTAAGTATAATGAATATGTGTAGGTCTTTAAATTTTTGGCATAATTAAATTATCAAAGTGTAGTGTGCCATGCTCATAATATCTGCAAAATTGCTTTTATTTGGTTGAGTAAGATACTATTTAGGCAAATATACCCAGGGTAAGAAAAAAGCATGTTGTAATTTTTATGCCTTTTATAGATCGGGAATAGAAGTGGCATACTCGAAGAAGAATTCTCTATGACAATCTATTCATGAGCTGATGTGCAACCAGGATAAAGAAAAACAAGCCAAAAAAATTGCAATCTTTCACGAATGCTAGGTATAGAGGTTCGTGACCAATGTGCTTCCACTTGAAATGGTTTTCAAGAAAAGTATGAACTCACATTTAGTTGCGATTAAGTATGTAACAGCCGCATGACCAGTTTTAAACCTGTATTTTTAGCACCAACCTAGAATCCTCTATATTTGAGACGTGAAGAAAACATTTTATTGAAAGATCACAATTATCATTCAGATGACAAACCTGAACAAGTTGCAGATTAGGGTAATAAGGTGTTTTCTATTAAATCGAAAAAAATGTTTGATCTCGCTTACATCATTTCAGATTCGGTTGATTTAGAATTAAACAATTTTCCTTAACTAAATTGTAAAATAATGTTTTGAATACTATAATGGTTTATGTTTTAGTTCCAAATTCAGGAAACATAGCAGATCCAGAACCCATAGCTGCAGCAAGTACGTCTCATACTCCTAAATCATTCAGAGTGCTAGGTAATGACTAATGAGCATTGTTCTGAGGTAAAGAACAAGCAAAGTATTGGCTTAAAGTCATTGACAAGTGAAATGAAGCGTTGATTAATTTTCTTTTATTCAAATGATACCGCTAGAAGCGTTTTTGGAAACTTCCTCGGATCACTTAAACTAGTAACTGTGACACTCCTTAACTAAAAGTTACTAACCTACCCGTAAAGGCACAAGTTAAGTTATATGTTCAGAGTTATATGATAATAGAAAATCAATTTATTCAGTTAGGAAATTAGGATATTTTTAACAATTATTGTAGAGCTTAGGTACTGTATAAATAATGAAGGGTTAATTTAGTTAGGTATATTTAGCTAGGAATCATGTAACATAGTATTCATGTAAATATAGGGCATAAGAAATAATAATCATGGGGTTAAATTATAGCATCTATAATTTGTATTGTAGTAGTATACAGGAATACAAAAGCGTTGAACATGTGTTAAAATAACACTTTTATTTTTCAAACGTAAAACCCAAGACAGTTAAAAGCATAACAAAACAACAAGGGGAGATATATTTCTAGATAAAATTGCTACAAACAAACACTAATAGCTTATTACAACACGGACGACCGTTGGAATTAACGTAGTCAATTTGTACCAGAGACAAAAACAAAACCACAAAACTGACGAAGACGCAGTATGTTTGTTAAGATATCGATTTTTAATTCGGGAGGTAGTATAGGTTGGAGCCGGAGGCAACTGTCATCGAGAAACAAAGATAGAACAAAAACGTATAAGTACAAGCGAGAAACAAAGATCAAATGCAGAGCTAGTATAGTAGGGAGACCTGAACAAATGTATTGTAGCGAGGGAACAGAAAATCAATAATTTCAAGGTCATTTATAAGCAGGCAAGCGTCGGTTGAAAGCGGGAGAAAGGAACCAAGTAAGGTGATTGGTGGATATAGATTAAGAAGGGTAGATATTCAGCTGGTGGAGGCATATACATGAGATGAAGCTATAGATACAAGCGAGATAAAGGGTGTTTTGTTCAAGTTTAAGGCGTGGAGCAACTGAAGAGTAGAGGCCAATTTTCGCGGAATTAAAAGTGGCAGTTGACGGTTGGAAACGGTTTACCAGGTATTTGTGTGTTTGTTGCTAAAATTCACGAAAAACCGAGATACGTTAAAGCTTTTTAGCTGAAATGTAGAATTGGTGGAATCGGTACACAAATGTACGTGCAATTTAGAAACGGGGGGGGGGTTGAATTCAGCCATTTGCGATACATATAGTTACTTACAAGTGAATTAGTGCAGTTTAATCCAAATATATGTAAAAGCTAATAAATCGATTTTTGGTGAAAATTAATATTGTATATAAGTACAAAAATTGTTATTGTGGTGTTTTGGAATGCACGAAATTAATAAAGAGTGAAATTATTTGGATGATGAAAAAAGCGGTTTTAGGGTATTAAAGTTACATTTTTGGCGATTGGATATTTTTGGTTGTAAATTGGACAAGAAGAGATTTTGAGTAGCGGCATGCATAGAAGACATGGTGATTCGACCGGGGAGTTATTGGATAAACTGAGGACGTAGTAGACGGCAGCATCCCCAAGGGTTTGGTTGGTGGACCACATGCAGAAGATAGCTACCAGGTAGGCCATTGTATTGAACATTGAATATTGAATATTTTCCATGGTGTTTGTGATTATGTTAATTTGTGCTTTGGTGTGTTTTATATTATTTGATATTTTATGAACAGAACTTTTGAGACTTAAAATGAAATTAATTCTTGAAAGTCAAGAATAATTAGTTAATTTACAGATAACCAGGAGGTGTTGTAAAGAGGTATAGAAGGCTTATTAATATTTGGTAGTGCAGTAGATTTGTATGCACATTTATAAAGTTTTACTATGAGCTCATGATAAGACAAAAGGTTAACGCAAGGTAAGAGGAACGCCCTCTTACTTTAATAAAAATATTTGTCTAAAAGGTTATCTATTTGCATTATTATTGTTATAAAATTGTTGACCATACAAGTGTACATAAAGAAATGATGTTTTTGAAAATGTAATATTGATCTTATATAAATAGAATGTGATATATTTGGTTAATTGAGTTATTTTTGAGTGTGTGATTGTAGGGTGCGAATTTCTATTTAGGTTTCAACATGGGGATATTGAGCGGGAGATTGTAGATTTAACAGGTAGGTGTCTGTGGTAATTTTAAGAAATTTTATTTAGTAGGAGAGCTAGTGGAGAGCAGCCGAGGGCGATCTAAGGAAAACAACAGTGATTATGACGACCCAATTCGTGGAGTAATTTCAAAGCAACACAATAATATATATATATATATATTGCTATGATAATAGGGTTGTTTATATATAGGGTTATAAGGGTAGCATACTTCATGTAAACGACACCAAAGTCAAGGAAACTAAACATTTGAATCATAAAAAGTACACAATTCGTTAATTATGCAAAAAGCAAATATCAAACACACTATAAAATCTACAACTAACTTTAGCCAATGAAAAGAAGCTCATGCTTTAATAACTTAATCAGATTTAGTAGAATAAATAACTCTAAACTCAATCCGATTTATTTTAGAAACAAGAATAGATTCGGAAACTTTAAATAAATACAAATTAGAAGTATCTAAAGTCAAACAAACATGAAACGAATTTTTTTAAAACCCGACGCATTTATGTAAGAACATAGTCGTGCGTGTTTAAAACAAACATGTCTTGCAAAAAAGCATGTTTCAGTACGTAAAAGTCAATAAAAACGCATCTAATTTACGTCATCTGTTAAAGAATCCCATTATAAAACTTGCCTACGTGATGTTTAAAAATAAACTTTACAAATTCGAATAAAATCAAGCATATGACGAAAACATACGTTTTAGCGTACGTGCAAGATTAAACGTATTGGCTAATGATTTCCTATACAAAATACGAAAACATGATATTGAACGGTACAAAGTATCATAGCTAACAAACTGCATAATGTGAAGCTATGATGCCTACGTAATTTGGGGCCATTGCAACCAAATTTAGGATAGGTAACTTTGTGTGAAATTCGAAGGCCTTTATGATAAGCCAAGTTTAACGCCTTTACCATGCTCAAACAATTAAGTTAGGCGCGGTCATCCAATGTCAGCACGTGGAAGGGTTTGCATTTATATAGTTCACTAAGCTGTTAACGGTCAGCCTCTACATAAATGAAGCACAAACTGTACTAGTTTGAACCAAAATTCTACGCAAAGTTCAAGTGTGAAATTAAAAACACGATTTTTAAGTAAAAGTTAATAATTAAAAATTTTAAGTACAAGTGCACGTTCAAATATACAAGTTCGCCATCGACTTAAGACATAAGTCCAAATTTTAAGTAAGGTAAGCTTGATCTTTAACATTTATTAACTTAGGGCACTAAGAAATATACTAAAAATATTCGAAGCGATTCAATAAACAATTCACCAAACAAATTCAATGTAAAAATCCAATACTACGAGTAACAGATAGAATAAAGGGGGAAATTCTGATTCAGGATGTTAAGCTGAAAGCAACGCAAGGTCATTGGTTAACAGCACGTAGCAGCAGGTAAAAGGACAGGAGTGTACGCAGAGCTACACTTTCGAATCAGAAAATCAACAGAAAGGTTAGATATCATATTAAATTAATAGCATAAAACTTTTTTTTTAACACTTAAAACTTGCATGTACTTAGATATTTATGTGCAGGGGTCATCAAAAATTTTGATTTATACGTAGGAATTACGTTAAAATTACGAAGGGTCATTAAACGTTCAACGAGGCTTCCAAAATAATACAGAATTATTTTTTACTGGCTTTATATATTTTTAATAGGGTTATAATTTGGCGATGAACAGATTTATATTTTACTTGATTTAAGGGTTTAAATAACAAGTAATGTTACGAAGGTTGTAGAAGTGCAAATTGTATTTTTTTCGGTTTATTATACAAACTTTTGGTTATTCAGTTTATCTTAGTTAGGTACGAAGTGTTAGAGAAAAATAGGGGTAAAATTTTTTCTGTTATCGTATCGTCGTGCACTGTGTGGGGTTGAACTGAGCTAGTCGAGGCATAAATCTAATTGTGTGAAATTTAAAATTTATGCTAGATTATTCAGGAACACAGAGCGGTGACGAGCAGCAGGCAACTGAACGTTAAATACATCGAAGTACGTGATTGTAATCCTCTTTAATATTGAATGCAATGTAATTTTCAATCCGACTCACTGATTTCGAGCTACTCGGAAAAAATTAAAAAAATAGCAAAGATTTACTATTTTGGGTTTTCATACGTGAATCTCACCTCCTGGGATGGCGCAAACTCAGATTATACTTATTTAGGACCAAATGAAGGTATTGAAATGATTACCAATTGGCTGGGAACTCACTCCTATAAAAAATTCTTATTTGACTGGCCTAGTTAGAGTTTAAGAAAATTTAAATATCTCATTACTAAGCTTTAAACATTTTTACCCCAACTGGCTTATGCCCTTTTTGAATAAGTATGCGTGAATGTACTGAATATTTCTATATCGCCTTTATAATATTCCATGTATTGTAACATGCAATTATAACAACTAAAAATTACGACAATAGAAATAAAGTATTTTATGTAAAGGTTTGTATGCTTTTCTAGATATCAATTCAGCTGGCAATAATCAATTACAGAACCGTAAGTTACTAAGTGCATGTATTCGTACATTGCAAAGCAATTATTCCATTTCATTTATATAATGTTGGCTCGCCTTCGCCTACTACAATACTGAATAGATTTCGTGATCCAGAGAGATAATATAATATTGTTTATTATATTATTTAGTATTTTTCAGCTTACAAACATAAATTTATCAAGCCCGCAAGAGAAATATTATAGTTGCACATGCAAGGGTGTAGGCGATTCCGAGGTGCAATACTCTTATTTCTTGATCTAGCAGTTAAATCTATTTTACCACCCTAAGCACGATATGTTGCGGAATATAATCTAGAAACGTCTTTAGTAACAAAACCGTACGGCACTATAATTACAAACAAAGCGAAATTTAATTATAATGGAATAAAGATAAGAATAGGTGGGAACAAAAATAAAAAGTGCATTAATGCTACCTGCATTGTGGTTTTAAAATGTTCTTGGTAATAATTATTTATTTCATCTAGATTTCTAGCGCGAATGGCACGAATAGTTTTGTATTTATAACGAAACAAAGTGGATTAAAATTGCTGGAAGTAATTTTCTGTATTTATGCTTGGCGACGCAAGCTATTAATAAGCTTAGTTCTTACTAACAAGATAAATACAAAGGTGGAAACAGTGTATGAGGATAAAGAACTGTTCAGAAACTATGCGAGCCTCTTCTTTGTATCAAACTGTCGTTTAATTTAATTCCACAGGTTGTAGATACTGCAATCAACATGGAATTCGTATTTTTAAACATATGACGGGCATTGAAAAACTTATAAAAGGATTACTCTATAAATTCACAGAATCTATGTAAAAAGACGCTGAAACAACAATCGATTGGTTGAAAATTACAAGCATGCACTTAAAAAACTAATATAAAGCATACAAGGGTAAAGAATCTAGAAAGTGCGCGAAGTTTCTGGGAATATTTAGGATGTTTACAAATTAATAAATAAAACCGCACAATATGGCAGAGCAATTAGTTTTCAACCGAAGTACAAATTTACGTTAAAATAAATACATCGAGTGTGTATATAAATAATTTACATAGTTGAACTCTTGTATAATCAACGTGTTAAGAAGAATTTACGAGGTGCAGCTATTGTATGGCGGGGCTGAAACTCATACAGACGCATTACGCATGCGCCAAGGTTATACGACCAGCAGTTGTGTGGCGTTTTGATTTCCGCCCCGTCGTGCCTTGAAAAACCGCCACTGGCGTCAATTATTATGTTAACCCACGGAGTAATTTATTACAGCCACAATTTTTCGCAAATTATTGCCATCAAACAGTTACCGATTCACATGCTAAAAAAGTCATTAAAAACTAGAAGTGCTTATCTTAATTAATAACTGTAGCCAAGGTCTCATTCAATAGTGGCTTCCACCAGCAAATTACCGTTGACGTCTTCGGGTATAACAGAGATTCGTGAAGATTCGTTTCTTCAGATGTTTGCGACGAAATGTGTTGTTGAACCTATGTCTTTAGGGTGGACAAAAGATATTATTAAGATAATGGAAGGAACCGTAGAGGAATTTAGAGAAACACTTCGCTGCACTTAACGCTGCTACAATTAAAATTTGACCAACTTATAACTAAAATGCTCATATAAATAAAAGTACTCTAAAACTCAAACTTACTAGAATGACCGACTCCAGTACGAACCTTGCCTAGATTGACTCATCAAAAAACTGTAGCATTCTCAATCTAGAAAACGATGTAAACAGCTAGGTCGACCAACGCATAGACTAACGCACTCATAGAGCGACCAACTCGTCACAAGTCTTACCTACACTAATACACGCACCCCGCATCGCATCGCCAGTAAAACAAAATCGGGCCCATAAAACGAAATCTTGCCTGTGTAATAAAACCAAATCTCATTGATTAATGGGGGTTTAAGGAGATGATATAAATATGCTATTATAGGGAAGGACCAATTGCTTTTTGTAGCAATAACAATGGCGGTGGAGCGGTTATGTAATAATTAAAAACAACTACACCAAACTACTTAATAAAGGATATAAATACCTTTTATCCTGTGCCGCTGTTTGGCAATAACGTTCACACACAAAAGCTTTCGACGGACCACCAGTAACACGCTCGACCGGGTGATGGTGTCGCTTTCAAAAGCTCTCACACGACCGTCTTTTGCAAGGGTTCGGATGCGACTGTGTCCTTCAACGCACTTCCACTGTCGGTATATAAAATGTTTCACTCAAACTGTAGGATGCACGCACAAAGTATTTATTGTCACCAATTCTAATAAATGTTCGATGATGTCGTAACATACCGCCCACCAAATTCATAGAATTTTGAAAAGGAGGGAAGTAGGTTGGGTGAAGAAATCACATGGGATTTGACCTTGCTAGGAAAACAGGTAACGAAAGATAGGGTGGTACACTACAGCGAGCGATATTACCAACTATGCAAAAATAAAAATATATATGTAAATAAGCAAATATGTAAAAATAATATACTATTATACATGTAAGAAATTTGTATATACATCTAAACATAAAATAAATTAAAATACCGGTAGCGGCGCTAGTTTGACCAAAGGTCGTTTTAATGTGCCATGTGCAGTTTTGATCTGGGTAATACGTGTTGCCGGTAGGTCTCCCATAGGAGGAGTTACCAGGACCGGTTTGGTACGAAAACATCTATGACATGATGATAAATAATTTCGGATTGAATTTTTAATGGAAAGGATCCAGAAATTCTGTTGGATAAGATACGCTGTGGTATTAACACCGGGATGGTAATACCATTCATGAGTTGACCGAATGATAAGTTCGGTTAATCGGTGCCGCTGGGGCAATAACGCAGGAAACTTTTCGAAATAGAAAAGCGAAGAATGTGTCAAGCGCCCACCTACTATTAAGATATTTTGTGGATCAACAAATGGAGAAAGTTTTCGCAAGCTTTTAGGTAATTTACGGTTTGCCTTGATCGAAGCTATTTCCTTTGAAAATATAACATTTTGTACATGCCGAACGATAATCATGAGAGCATTGTGTAATTCAATGTCTGTTAAGGGACCCGTATGACGTTGAGCCATGGGTTTAGAAAATCTATAGATGTAAGCCACGATGCCTTGGATTTTATATAACGATGAAAAGCGACTTAGTAGAATGTCAATGACGTTTGGATCTGTTTGAGCGACAAATGTTAGGATCTTCTTTTCCGTAGTTACCTCAGCAATTGAGGTTGACAATGTTGGTTGAGGCGGCCACGAGTCACTAGGGTAGTGAAGCCATTCAGGCCCCGCCCACCATAGCGAACATGAAATAACTGCGCTTGGCATCAATCCCCGAGATGCAGGATCAGCCGGATTATGCGAAGATTTAATATAAAACCATCGGCTAGGTGCAATGATTTCTTGAATGTGGCTAACACGGTTTGCCACAAAAGTTTTCCAACGAAAAGGTGGAGAACGTATCCAATTGAGAGCGACCGTAGAATCACTCCACGCTGAAACATCGGAGATGTCAATCAAGACTTGATAAGACCGAATGGTAAAAGAAAGTAAATCGGTTAATAAAACGGCGGCACATAATTCCAAACGTGGAATTGAAATGCGCTTAATTGGAGCTACTTTTGTTTTAGCGGTTACAAATTGTACAGTTATTTCTCCAGTAGTTTGATTTATGAACTGAAAATACACTACCGCTGCATACCCTACCTCGCTAGCATCGCAAAACCCATGCAAATGACAAGTAAAAGGATCCGAAGGGGGTAAACAACGTGGTAACTTTAATGACGATAATAACGGCAACTCTTCTTGGTATTGCTGCCATTGAGACGAAATGTCTGCTGATGGGATGTCATCCCAATTTAAATCTAACATCCACAGATGCTGGATTAGGCGTTTTGCAAAAAGTGTTAGTGGTGCTAAAAATCCTAATGGATCATATATTCTGGCAACTTGCGAAAGTATGTTGCGCTTTGTACATATTGGGTTTAATGGTTTAACCCGAAATGAGAAAATATCTTCTGTAGGTGACCATTGTAGACCTAATATTTTTATTGATTCGTCAGAATCGAAATCGAGAGAAGTATAGTGGCAAAAATCTGACGGAATGCCTTCCAAAATAGAAACTGAATTAGAACTCCATTTTCGAAGTTCAAAACCAGCCAAATGTAAAAGTCGGATAAGTTGATCTTTAATTTCTCGGGCCGATTGTATAGAATCTCCACCAGCGACGAAATCATCAATATATAGATTTGACCGTATAGCCTCAGCGGCTAACGGAAACCTTTTGCCTTCGTCAATGGCTAATTGCTGAAGAGTTTTTAATGCTAGATAAGGCGATGACTTAATACCATAGGTCACTGTATTAAGCTGATAAGTCTGAATGGGTTCTTCTACGGAGAACCGCCAAACAATTAATTGAAACCTTCGATGTTCTTCGGTAACCAAAATTTGTTGATACATTTGGCGAACATCACAAGTAAAAACGAAACGATGAGAGCGGAATTTAAGTAAGATTGACGAAATGTCATTTTGGAGACTAGGTCCAGCCAATTGAGTGTCATTAAGTGACACGTTGTTTTTTGCCTTTGCAAAGGCGTCAAAAACCACACGAATTTTAGAAGTATGACCTTCCTCTTTAAACACAGGGTGATGGGGTAAAAAATAATTATCGTTCCCAACGGGCGGAGAATCGAGTAATGCCATATGACCCGCATCAAGATAGTCCTGCATGAAATTGTTGTATTGGGCGCGTAGCTCCGGTTGAGCATGCAATTTGCGCTCCAACGAAAATAGTCTTTTTAGCCATGTCAAAGGAATTATCAAAACGGGCAAAGTATCGTTGAACGGTAACGCAACAATAAAACGACCGCTAGGGTCACGAGAAAACGTGTTTTCAAAAATCAGATCTGCCTTTTCTTCTTCTGGAGAAGTATAAGGCTTGGATGGCAACTCTTCTATCTCCCAAAACCGCCTTAGGGTCTGGTCGATAGGATCTTCTACAGAAGTAAAAAATGCTTGGACAGTATCAGACTGCAAGCTTTTTGTGGGACCAATGATAGTCCAACCAAAAATTGTATTTATGGCGGCAGGCTGAAGAAACTTGCCATGTATAACACCGCCATTGATGATGAACGGATAAACATCTGCTCCAAGGAGCATGCCAATAGTTCCTCGAGAGTTCCAGGTCGGGTCTGCAAAGTGCAGGCCGCATAAGTGTTCCAAATTATTAGGAACTTCAACGCTAGGTAATTTGCCAGATATTGACGAAAGCACAAAAGTTGTTACTTCTAGAGATTTTTCAGAGTCTAACATAGAGCGAATGGTGCTGCTGACGGCACCCCTATTGACTGCTGAAGTTGTCTGCCCAAGTCCATAAATCGGAACTTGAGAACGTATGCGTGGAAGCCAAAGTTTGATCACTCAATCGTCTCGAATAAAGCTAGCTTGAGAGCCAGGGTCTAAGAGTACCCTGATCGGTTTGTATCTACCAGATCGGTCTTGAACTTCCACAACAGCAGTGGAGAGTAAGACAGTAACCCCAAGATTTGAATTCGTCTGTGAAGACAAAACATTTGCCGGAATAGGAGAGGCTGACTGCGTCCTATTGGCATTTTTATGCATGTGTGTAGCGGTCGGTTCAGCTGAACGGCTAGAAGCAGGTTGCGGTTGAAAATGTAGCAAGGTATGATGCAGCTTGGCGCAAGTTCGACAGGAATTATAAGATTTGCATTGCATGGACGCATGGACTGTTCGTAAGCAATTTAAACAAAGGCGTAAGCGTTTGACAATGTCAAAACGTTCTGTCGGAGTTTTCTTTAGAAACAATTGACATCTGTAAATTAAGTGATTGCCTTTGCAAGAAGGACAATGGTGCGAAAATGAATTCTTTGAGTCACTGGAGCTACTTGATGTGTCCAGTGAAACTACGTTAGAAGAAACCTTTGGTTTAAATTGAAACGCTGAGAATTTCTTAGGCACTGATGTGTGAGATGTATGGACAGTCGTCAAATAAGAAACAGGTGCGGTTGAAGAAAAGGTTTCCAACGCTGCACATTGTTGAGTTAAAAAATATCTCAAATCCTCGAAATTAGGTATTTGCTTCGGATCCGATTGGAGTTCGAAGCGTTTTCTATTGAACGGATCGAGTTTTTCTAAAAGACAATCGACCAGAATAAAGTTCCAATGTTCAGTGGGAAACTTTAAGTTAGTTAGAACAGCAAGGTTCTCTGAAAAACAATCAATAAGTGCCCTAAGTTTTTTAGGGTCTTCTGATTTTAAAGGTGGAAAGTCTTTCATTGCTTTCCAATGCAAAGTTTCCAATTAACGCGGATTGCTAAATCGCTCACGCAAGGCGTTATATGAGATAATGAAATTATCTCCTGAAATGGGTACCGATTTAATGATTCTCAAAGACGCCCCGGTACAGCAACTGATAAGATAATTTAGCTTTTCGATATTGGACAGCGACGCGTTATTATAGACCAGACTGTCAAATACATCGATAAAAGACGGAAACTCAGTTACCTCATTATTAAAAAGTGGGAGTTTTAACGGTACCAATTTTGATCCCGAGCTGCTTGGAGCATTTTCCGTGATTTGTGCCCGCGTTTCTTGCAACGTTTCGAGATGCAGCAGTATGCAATAATAAGCGGAATCTACTTCCTTCCGTACAGCGTTGTAATTTAATGATTCTACCTCGTCACATGAAGCTAAGACAGCAACTAAAATTGTATTGAAATTTCTGTAAAGGTCATGTACTCCCCTTGTTTGAATAAGGAACAACGTTTTTAAAGTTGGGTCACTTTGTATAGCGTTACTAAGCTCAAACATTTCTATAATACGTGTTTTCAGTAATTCTAGTTCTACTACATGTGCCTTCTTCGGAGCCATAGTGACTGTTATTGTGAAAGGCCTACAATAAAATGTTGTAAAACGGTACCGGTCAGATGTGCGATGAGAAATATTAAAATATTATGGGTTGTTGGTCAAGACACGAAAAATGTAAGATAGCGTATAAACCAATAAATCACGTTTTATGACCATTAGCCTGCAATGTGGTCTTAAAACGAGACGTCGGAAACCTACCGGTTTGTCAAACAAAGTGTTTAGATAAGATGTACCGCTTATAACCCGGGCGGCTTTGCATCAAAGCTCAGAGGAAACATGAGGCTTAACGTGTTTGCAAGAAAAATGCAGCTTTTACATTCTATTACCCTTTGCAGATACATCGAATATTTACTGCAAACCGACTGAAAGGGTTGTGATACAAAACGTGCAATAGCTTTTAAATACAAAGCAAATCCCTTTCCTTTCTTATTTAAGAAGTATAAAGCGACTATAATTTTCAGGTTGCTTTGTGTTTTATGCCGCTAAAATATATTTAAAACTGAAAACTAACACATTACGGCAAAATCGCTTATTTAATTTTAAAGACAGTATAAATAATATTTACACATTTTAACCCGCTACATGTGGGGTTTGAACACAAATTTAAAAGCTAAAATATTTACTTAAAAGCTCGCTGGTGTGCAAAATGATATTTAATTTAGGACATGAGTATACCATAGAACTGGTGAATTCGGATCGTTTGGACCAATGATTAATGGGGGTTTAAGGAGATGATATAAATATGCTATTATAGGGAAGGACCAATTGCTTTTTGTAGCAATAACAATGGCGGTGGAGCGGTTATGTAATAATTAAAAACAACTACACCAAACTACTTAATAAAGGGTATAAATACCTTTTATCCTGTGCCGCTGTGGGCAATAACGTTCACACACAAAAGCTTTCGACGGACCACCAATAACACGCTCGACCGGGTGATGTCGGTGTCGCTTTCAAAAGCTCTCACACGACCGTCTTTTGCAAGGGTTCGGATGCGACTGTGTTCTTCAACGCACTTCCACTGTCGGTATATAAAATGTTTCACTCAAACTGTAGGATGCACGCACAAAGTATTTATTGCCACCAATTCTAATAAATGTTCGATGATGACGTAACACTCATGCTTTATCACGACAGTTAAGCAAAGAGCGCAACAGAAACAAAACATGCCCCACTGAATCGAATGCAAATGTAACAAAAAAAATTTTTGTTGGGTCCCACCTTCGAGAGAGACTTATTAGAGACACTTTTAAGATATAAAGACTCGGAAACACTGCATGCATTCAGATGACTTGGATGTTACTGCCAGGGAGTTGGAGTTGGATCGAGGCTGAATTTGATTAGTTGAATAAAAGAAAGCATAATTTTAAGTTGAACGCCACTGTATCTAACAACTATTAATTAGTTTTAGAAAAAAGCAAACACAGAGAACCCTTGAGTGTTTTTTAATTCTTATTCTTTATCAAAATTCTGAGACAAATATAGTAATACAATATATATGATACCTCTTATCTCAATCATTTAGATGCATATTCCAACCAAAAAAAGATTTAGCATTTATAGCCCTTAAATTAGCAAGACACAAAAACGGCCAACGTAATAACTCGTCTATTTAATTTTAGATAAATAAATAATTTTTTTCATAATAACAATATAAAATTCAAATTTAATAGTATCACCAAATAATGTCACAGATTTTTGGTTTTTTACAGTACTCGACCAGAGTTTTCAAATAGTTTACGCATTTACAAATTTGTTAACTCAATTATGACTTTCAGATCTAGCATACCACTTACATATTTACTTTCAGATTTTTCTGTAAAATAAATTAGCTAAATTTTATATTATATGAATATTTCTATTATTTAGAATAGGAAACAATGATGGTACGCGTCTAACCAGTTTCAGGACTGAAGACCCAATGATGATGATTTCTATTATTGTGATATTTAGAGATGTTGTAAGGATTAGGCTAAGCATAATTAAAATAAAAACAAATTAATTAATTAACTGCACCAAGATATCAAGGTTTGGATGTTCTAATCCAATCAATAAATAAATTCAAGCCTTATTTGCATGCATTTTTGGTTGCCTCATAGTCAGGTGGAAGATCGCATATATTCGCTTGCCGTGTGTTCTAGTTGTGGTTTGTATCTATGTTTTCAGTGAGCGCGCATTCATACAAGACCTGAATAAACATCGTGGCACTTGCCGTTATTCCTCCAAACCGTTACCATGTGTTTCGAGTTCTGCAGGGTTCGGAACCTAAGGATCGCTTGGTGGTGCAGTAAGATTCGTGTAGCTTCCCTACAATCTTCACAATTGTATGATTTTAAATCTAATTTAGTTCTATTTTAATAAAATGTTTTAGCGCAAATAGGAAAATAACTAACCATATAAGTTCCATGTGGTTGGTTACCCGTTGGGCACGTCTCCAGGTGGCGTTTAGGAGAAATTCCAGGATATATGGCCAACGGATTGGCTATCTACTCTGGGAAGGATCGTGCTAAGCTTATCTCTTTCGGTAACCCAGTGAACTGAGTGGCATAAGACCCACAACATGGTGGAGAGCAAGAGACCGTGCCGGTGCGGAATAAGATCCGCTGCCTAGCCAAGTGAAAACGATCCCGCGGACCAAACCCCTCAACCCAAGCTGTAGTTTCGTGGCTAATGGGCCTGCAGTGAGGTAAACAAAGCCTGAGGGGGCAATTCTGCAACATCGTTATACCGTACTTTTTCCGCCGTCATGGTCATGTCCCACGGGCAAGAGAGTGTGGGGGGTCTTGGCTTAACCGTCTGGACCAAGAGGAGACAACCTCGTTAAAAATTCCTAAATCCCGTGGTGTAGGATCAAGCCCATGGGATGCGTGGCTGGATAGTTGACCAGTCTCAATCGGTCCAAAACTCGGTGAACAGGGTAGCACCCCGTTTTATTCACGCCTTCCATGCCAACAGGGGGACCCCAATTACATCCCCCATACTCGTGAGAACAATCATTAATAATATTCGTACCACTAGTGAAACTGAACCTGAAGAGCTGGAACCAGCAATGGGAGACTCCTCAGATAACCAAAATGTATTCATGAAGGTAAAGCAGACCCGGGATGCAAGTCCGCTTGCAAGACCGGTGTCTGAAATACGAGACATGGAGAATACTATAAAGAAACTTGCAGGCATTAGACTGCAAGCAATGCGGCTTTCGGGAGCTCAGCGTAGAAAGCTGAGGAAAGTCAAGAAAGTCGAATCTGGGACTTGGTCAGAGTCACACCCGTCCACCATGTAAGCTGATGAGAAACTGCAATATAGCTCTTATCCAGGATTGCAAGGGAAAGGTGTTAGGACTGAGTTCAATCGGTGGAGCACTTGTATATAGTAGATCCACTGATAGACCCAGGACTTGTATACTAATCATCTTAACCAGGGTCAGCACAATAAGTCTTTTAGGCTGCAGTGCGGCGAAGCCGTTTGGCAGACGCACCAGCTAGGGAGAGTGGTTGTAGTTGGTATGCCGCATTGAGAGTCCCACACTTTGGTTATAAAAGCTTTCCACTCCACCGGGATTAGATAACTATCAAAAAAAGAAAAAAAAACATATAAGTTAAGTGTAGGAGTCAAATTTTGTTCATGTAGAACGACAAATAGACGTTCAATCATGGCGTCCACTATTAATTAGAAAATGCTCGCATGAATGTTGAGATTGGAGGAGGATATTCAAGTTGCAGTTCCGTTTTACTTGGAAATACCGTGTAGTAATGTAACTCAAAGTATATTTACACAAGGCAAGAATACCTTTAAATTTCATTTAGATCTTTTGGAATTATAACGTTTATAGCAAGAGCATCTGTTATGTTTACAAGTCGTCAGAATTAAAATTGACCAAGTTGCATCGATTAAAATGGTGAAGTTGAACCCTTTCTTTGAGAAATAATATTTGTGATTTGAAGGAAATTTGCTTATTCTGATTAACAGAAACATCTTATTAAAATCCTTCTATTATCTTTGGTTATTTTGCAGTTGTGAACTGGAACATATTTTTATGTTTATTTTTTGGGATTACAAATAGTCATCTCTTTATATACATCAACTGTAATTTCTCTTTCAAGTATAGTCTCTTCATTTGTGAATAGTAATCGTGAGTTTTAAGAACTTTTGTGATGAGTATTGCACTAAAGTTTTTACATATTTTGCTAACACAAACGTGAGGTGTTTTGTTTCCAGTACCCCATACGTGTCGGTTCCTTTAACATGTAAATAAATTCAAATATTGCCAAAAATGAATTTTTTATTTTATTATATTGATTGGTTTTTCTACTCCTATACAAGACGAATTCGTTACAAATCCTAACACAAAGGAATCTTTTTTTACAAAACGTCTTCTGCCCGGCCTTTTACAAATGAGAAGGACAAACAAAAGAAAGTTCTAAGAGTTACAAATTTTTAACAGGATTTTACTTAAGTTACTCTGAATCTAATGAACTGAAAATTTTATTACAATTTCTGTTTTACGAAAAATCCTAGGAACTGAAATGACGGTACTCTTACGTCTAGTTGGGTTTACGGTGTATTGACGCATCAAGTGTTAAGGGAAGTTGTTTAATGCACCAGCTTTTTATAAATTGTTTAACAAATTCGACCACAGAATAAATCACTCACACTTAACAGCAAGCTGTGGATAATTACCCTGATGAAAGCAATCTGCAGTATTGCAGGATTCAGACTAGGTCGAGCTATAAAGTTTATTAACATCAATTGTACATTTTTGTCTAACAAATCATGCTGTTTCAGACCGACCTCTCTAAAAGGAATGCCTCTATCATGTTTTTTTCAATCTGTTTTTGCGAAAAAAACCCAGATTAAAGCACTGTTTTCATCGTAAACTAAATGTTTAGCATCGACGACTCAACTTCAAGCAAAACTATCAAATCGGTTGATAAGAACTATTTGTACCGGGAAATCCTATCGGAAATATGTAAAAGAAGATATGTTTAACAAAACTAGGAGGGACCATCAGCAGCGTTTATAAAATAAATCTCAAACCTTCAAATATTTGAGAATAATAAAGTATTTACCTACAATATCAAATGTTAAACGGTTATTTTTAAGCAATTACCTTAAGTTTCGACAAGAGTATTTATAATTAGTGCAATTCACCTAAGGCATGTAATTTATTATTACAATAAAATATGGAACTTAACCGTGCAATAGAATAAAAAGGAAATAACTGACTATTTATTGTTTCCATTTGGAACTAAAATTTGCTATGAACATGAAATTTAAGATTGAAAATAAATAATTTGGCAAATTTTTGTATCTTTTTTTTATAAAAAATTGTTACAACATGCACTCTCGTTTAATAATATGATCTAGTAGTTGAAGCTTAAATCTTAAGTTTAAAATTTATTTTTCATGAACTCGTCAATTTCCCCCCTATAAAACGTTTCTTATTGGATAAGCACGATTATCACACGTTCTTTTGTTTGGGAAACTGCGTGCTTATAAGAATACATACAATAAAATTGTAGGTACTCTCATACTATAGGTGAGAACAAGAAACCGTAATTTTTTTGCTGTAATCTAATTTATACATACAATATAGGAAAAATAGAGCTCTTCTTTACGGATTATAAAATCTTTTTATACCTAACATTAAAACCAAAACACTGTGCATTCAGAGGCGCAACACTTTTATTAGAAGAATGAATGTTTATCACGTGCGCGGATTTATACGTAGTTTTAACGTATTCAAGGTAGCCGAAAGCACGTTGAAGGGAAATCCTTCCGCATCAAAAACAGAAGTAATTGAAGAAATCGGTAATAGGATCTGATCTGACCGTCGTTTGACTATTTATACGATTGCTGAAACTATAGGAATTAAGAAAGAAGAATTTAAATTAAATAAGGGTAGGCAAAAATGAGAACGCTACGGCACATAAACTGAATATTAAGCTAATTCAGTGCAATTCATGCAACTTTCATAGGTTAATGTAGCCAACTGCAATGACCATTGTTTATTCGTCCCAATACAAGTTTAATAATTATTCACTATTATTTACGGAAATCCTTATTATACTGAAATGTATAATATTTACTGCAACAGTTCCCTTCTTAACACGACAATTGCATTACAATTACTACTAATATATCTACGCAATCACTATCCTAATTTATAAAAATATTAAGCGCATTTAATTTAACAAATCGAATGACAATTTAATTCATATCATTTGTGGATTAAGGCCCAGACTAAACTAACTATCGGGTCGTACATGCTATGTATCGAGCTATAAACCTACCAGATATCGTCGGAACCCCTTAGAAACTGCTCGAATCACACCGTTTGTTAGCTTTCTATTGGTTCCTAAAATACTCTTGTAGCGGTCAATTATTTCATGATTTGCTAAATGACTTTATCCGTTTTGTTCCAGACCGCCTGTCTACAATATTACGTTACTGTTATAATTTCATACTCAACTCGAGCGAAATTGTTAAAGTTTGAAATGCGTATATCTTTATTAAGAGGCATTGGTTGGCACACCTTTATATAAAACATTTTCAATATTCTGGCTTACAGCATGAGCGTAGGGAATTTGGTCAAAATTACAAATAACACCCTGTATAATACCACGTGTCACAAGTGTATACTAAAACTTAAACGTCCAAGCTCCACAATTTGTGCTTTTGTATATAAGGCAAGAGAATCCAGAATTTAACACGATATCATAACCTCAATCTTTTGCCATTCTATATTGATTGATATGGAGTTATCGAATACATAAGTCTATCTAGATTAGCTACGACATAGCTATGATTTGCATTAGCAGTAAACTAACACAAATTCTAGCAATACTAGTTACTGTAAGCATTTTATCTTGACAGTCCAATAATGTTTAACACAACAGAGGTAAAGATAATGTCACCCTTAATTAATGCCTTGGGGCTTTTTACAATCCATTTTCAACAGCGTGATTTTTTGAGATAATGATGCTAATCTTAATTTTTGTGATAACTGTAAGTTTGTGTTTTGCGCTACGACACCAATAAAACGTTATTGTGGCAACGCGTTGACAAAATTCTGAAGGGAGTACAAGGGATATTATATTGTTTAGGGCTGTTTACACCAAACCCTAAAAGAAACAGCTGTCAAAAGAGGGTCACGGATATTCTTCTGCGAATATTATATATTTATTTTCTTTATCAATCGATATCCCTTGTTCAACTCACATTTCTATAGGGGATGATAAAAGGATGCAAAATGAAAACAAAGAATGCGCTTCTTCGTGCTTTATAACTTCTTGTATTAATCTAGTGTCAACGTTGAATTCATGCTCTAAAAATGGTGTAATATTAGGTAGCACAGCCGCTTTAACAACCTACTTACGACCAGAAACATAAATATTGCGAAACTAGAAAGTGAGCCTCATTACTAATCGTCAGTGGATATTTTAAAAAATCCCTAGACTGCTAAATCTTGAATTGCCCAGAAGGGATGGGAATCCCGTAACAAATTAAAGAAGACCAGTTAACTACTGTGGAGGAGTTGCGCTAGTGCGTGCTACTGCAAAGAAATGTGCTAAAGTACTCGTGAATGAAGTTTTCTTTAGATATGGGATACTCCGTAAAATAAAGTGTGATAACGGTACCCAAATTGTGTTAGATGCTATGCAATAAGTTTGCTATTGCTTAGGGATTAAACAGCACTTGATACCGTTGTACTATTCTGCCACAAATTTTGTGGAAAGAAGATAACCGAGATTTAAAGCCTTGTTTGGCTATTCTGGTGAAAAATAACCACACTACATGGGCTGAGAAATTTCCAGTGATTCGGTTTGCCATAAATTCGGTTTACAGACAAAGCACCGGTCACACCGCTGCTTTTCTCATGTTTGGTAGAGAGCTGAAGACTTCAGACCAAGTTCAAAATGATCTCCGCGTAGTGATGCAGTAGAAAAATTTTATGCAACAGATCACGCCTTTTTTAAATAAAATGGCTCGAACTTGGGTTGAAGCCAAACAAACTCATGAAATTCAATAGAATCGTCAGAAAATATATGCTGACAGGAAAAGAAATCCTACGCCTGAATATAAAGTGAATGATAAAGTTATGGTTGTAACTCTTACTCTTACTAAATTGCATCCGCTTAAAGATGGGTCTTACGTAATTATTAAACGGGTCTCGCCTACTTCGTATCAAATCGCCGATTTAAAAACTCCAAAGTGTCTCTAGGTGTATACCATACGTCATCGCTAACTACTAACCCTGGTTTGGAAGATGCACCACCAGTAATTCCAATTCGGAAGCGTGGTAGACCTAGAAAAAGGAAATGTTTCCTTGATGTTGACCCCTCGCCGAGACGGCTTAGAGGTCAAAGAAGGAAGGCGGCTCCGTGGTGTAGTGGTATATGTGTGACTACTAAGTCCAAGGTCTTGGTTTCGAATCCAGGCACGGTCCGCTTGAAAAATGTTAGGCGAGCATTTATCACAAAAATACACCTTCGTTCGGATGAGAGGTAAAATGGAGGTCCCGTGTGTGAGTGTTGTAACGAATGTTAAAGATCCCTACCTTGCTGGGAACAGCAAAGGTTCGGCAAAATTCAAAATTTGCCAGATTAAAAAGAAATTCGCTTCCTGGCCAATGTAGTACCTTCGGGCGGTATATTGGAAAATCACATGTAAGGTCAAAGAGGGAGTGTGTAACGTATCTTTTTAGTGATAGGATAGCCGACCCTCTCCAGTCGCGGGTATAGCCACACCAACCGTGGAGTATGATGGCAATGTTAATGTTAATCAGTAGGGGAGAGGGGGCACTTTTCAACAGGAGTACATTCGAACAGATGGCATCATTCGTGTAATTTTATTAGAAGAGCTTAAAAACTCAGTTTGGCAACAAGGTTCAGCTCTCCCCTCTACATAACCACTACGCCTACATTTAGTCATTCGTTACCTTCCCAGTGTAGTGGGAGTCTTGCTTTACGTTTAAAATATATAACATTTTACGTGCCTGATTTTATGACCTTCAACTAAGATAGTTACAAATTTTTAATTGTTTATGGTTTGTGATTTGAGTCTGCCTTGAATACGCACATTTAATTTGGTTTTCAATTGGTAAGAATATTATTATTTTTTAAATTCTAGTTTAAAGCACATTGATTCACACGGGGCAATAGTGAACAGTTTAGTTTGGGCACATTGGAACATCATTCAAAGGTGCCCCTTATTGTAAATAGTGTTTATTAAACACGAAATAAAAATGTAACCAAGAAATTAATAGCATATACAAAACAAATATAAATAACGGGTTTTATTGGTTTCAGACTTTTCAAATGGTGCGAAATTACGCCAAAAAACGACTTAACCAGAATTTAGCGAGGATGATATGCAAATAGCAATACAATGTCTTAAAAAGAAAAAACTTTCGCTAAGAAAGTCTGCAGAAGAATATGAAGTAACTTATACCCGCTTTTCTACCGATTGAAGAAAATGGGCGATAGTCATGCACCAAGGGATAATATAGAAATTTTTTCGTCGAAACATACATTTTGCCAGATATTTAGCATTTAGCAGGAAGAACTAGATACGTACATTTTAAAATGCCCTTGAATGAACTGCGGTTTGACGTATAAGTTGCTGCGTCCGTTAGCATTTGAACATGCTTTGAAGTTAGATAGAAACTTTCTGGAAACATAGAGAGAAAATAATTTAGCAGGATTGGACTGGGTAAAAGGATATATGAAGAGTGTTACGATCAAATTTTGCTTTAAAATTTCTTTGGTTAACTCAAATCCCTTTTGGTTTTAAAATAAAAATTTATATGATAAATTAAATAGTCTATGCCTTGTTTTAGGTATCCGGTAATTTGTTAAATCCTTCAATATAATTAATAATAAATACGCTTGCTACAAATTTTCATTTTGAACTTATTTATTTCGAAACGACGAGTTTATGCTACAATTAAATAGTCTATGCCCTGTTTTAGGTACCTGTTACCTTGGTATACAATACGACCGTATATAACGGTAATCTATATTGTTTCGATGTAAAGACTGTTGAAATAAGGTCGCGCACTATCCGATATAACCCGTGTTTTTCAGTTTCAATCGCGCTTTGATAAGCGAGGGTTTGCAGTTCGTATTCGTGTTAGCTATACCATTGTTGAATTTGATTCTATAGCTTGTACGTCGATATATTTTCTACAGTATTCGTCACCGTATTTCAAAAGCAATGTACGTTTGTTTTTTTCTGTTCGACAACTAGGAGGTGTCTTGCGTGTATTGGTGGGTCTCCCCGCGCGTACCCAATCTAATCAGATTTTCTTTTTAGTTTTTTTTAGCTGTAGGCCAAATGGGTTCTTTCTTTCTGTAGACCAACTGCTTTTGTCCGTAGACCATTGCTGCAGTTATGGTAGCAGGGTAAATAGAACCTGACGACCATTGCGTTGCTGTGCTGACTCACCCCCAACGGGTTGCGAGCTAAGTATCCGGACACCTACAGGTATGCAACTCGTTTTCTTTTGTGTGTGTCAATGGCATATTTCGTACCAACGTTTGGTGTGGTTAGAACTATTATTCGTTGCTACTAATCGATACTATCGCTCTATAGGTGTGACGTACCATCGTTAAAAATGGTGGACAGACACACGCTTATTCCCTTATGCTGATTGGTTTATTTTGCAAACCGTACTATGTACGATTTAAAAGATGTCTGACAAAAGCTCCCACACGTTAATTCTTTCCTAATAATTAGTTATTTTACAAAAAGTATTAGGTAAAATTTTAAAAACGCTTGACAAAGCTCTTACAGGTTTATTTACTACTGATTAATTTTATTTTGTGTGAAATACGAGATGCGCACTTCGTATTTAAATTCGTAAATTGTCCATACAATATAATTAATTGTTTGCTGTGAAATAATAACACTTAATTTATTTTCTTTTTGCTTGATTGTACAGAATCCTTTACTTATTTTTATGTGTAAATAGATAATTGTGGGCGATGTGTTTTCATTGTTTCTTTTTGGTATATAGGCGAATCCCCCCACTCTCTGCGTTTGACAGTTAGCCTGGCATTTACTTTTCTTCCAGCTACGTCTAGGTACGTAGCAATAGGCATGCTAATTTGTCTCTGCGTAAACATGAAAATACAAGCCTTTCGAGAGGAACTAGTTTTAATAAAACTAACGTTATGGAATTTTATGAAAATTATAGCCGAGCTCTTCAAAATCATTCATTTGCGGTAAGTAAGATTTTTAATCTTGACGAGACCGGAGTGATGACAGTTGTTCAAGTACCAAACATAATTGCGAAAAAAGGAGTAAAGCAGGTTGGACAAGCTGTTTCAGGGGGGCGTGGAAATCTTGTAACCAACTGTCAGTGCATCAGGAAATAACGTGCCTCCATTGTTTATCTTCCCTCGGGCAAAATTTCACGTAAGTTTCATAATTGGTACGCCACCAGGAAGCTTAGGTCTAGTAAACAGTCCTAACAGTGGTTGGATAACCGCCGTGCTTTTCATAAAAACTCTTGAGCATTTATTTTTTTACACTAAATGCAGTAAAGAAGATCCCATTTTACTCTTCATAAACAAACACGAAAGTCGCTGCTCATTGGAAGCCATTATATATGCTAAAGAAAGCGGCATTGTAGTGGTTATCTTTATACCTCACTGCACCTACCGATTACAGTCATTGGATGTGTCTGTTATAGGTTCGTTTAAGAGCACATATAAAACGGCTCAAAATGACTGAATGCTGTTACATCTCGGTACAACGATTACAATTCATAATGTTGCCGATTTGGCAAGAAAAGCATTTCAAAATGCTTTTACAGTGAAAAACATTGTGTCTAATTTCCAAAAACCAGGAATATATCCTTTAGATGGAAACGCTTTTTCAGACGAAGATTTCAAAGCAGCGAGCGTCACTGATAGATCCAATATAGCTGATCCTTCTGCAATAAATGTGGTGTCGTCGCCATTATCTATGCCGAAAGAACCACTTCCATCAACATCAAACTCTTGTTCAATATCGGTCGAACCAATGGCTATTTCTGTGCCATCCCATTCTCAATTTTTACTTCCCGTTGAGTCTGTATGGCCATTTTGCAGCGCTCTACCTAGAAGTGAAAATTATCGTGGGAGAAAAAAAAGGGTCGATCTAAAATTCTTACTAAAACACCTGAAAAGCAAGCACTAGAGCAGCAGATCATAGAAAAGCAAAAACAGAAAAAGTCACTAAAAAGGTTTTTGAGACAAATGACACTTCTAGTAAAAGTGATAATTTTTCAACTCACGGTTCCGAAGGACCATTATTTGAAAGTTTGAAAATGAAGGATCCGATTATGAACTAAATCATGAAAACCTGTTGGTGAACGATTATATTATAGTCCAATTTTGTACAAAGAAGACTGTAGTCCACTATGTTAGTCAAATTAAACAAAAACGCACAGACGAGATACAGGTGCAATGTTTAAGGAAAAATGGACAAAAGTTTATTTTCCTGCCATAGAGGACATTTCTACGGTGGAATACGAAGATGTAATTCGAAAAATTCTTCCCCCTCCAAACATCAAAAGCACTGAAAGAACACGATCTTTAATATCGTATAAAATTGATCATTCTAAATTTAATTTTAGATAGTTTTAACTCATCTTGTTACACTATTTTTTCTATATAGATATACATAGTGTATTTACTCTACCTTATAGGCGGCAGAGCCTCTATGAATTATGAGGGGTTTTTGCCTAAGGTTTAAGCCCACGGTAAAGAGGATGGAAAATGACTCTGAGTAAAAAAAAGGGCCCTCTAAAGAGATCTCCCAGCCAGCTAAGCTTCTTCAACTTAGGGCAGAGCTATGAGCCAGGGTCGTAGGATGGTATACGATAATAAAAGAATTTTTAATGGACGCCACCGTATCTTAATAATAGCTATATAGAGAAACAATCCGAAGATAAGATACGGGAATTTTCGATAAGAAAAAATATATCCTTAACGAGCAAAACATAGAAATATAATACTTACTTGTGACTCTGCAAACTAGAATTGGAACGACAATCTCGTACTATCTGAAAATTTAATCACTTCTAAACATTTTAGAACTAGAGCTACATTAGAGTCTAGTCAATTTATCACAAAAAATAGATTCCAACAAGATTCCTAGTTAAGATTAAACCTAAAAAAAAAATTTTTAAACACAATACCAATAATCTATCATTTTTCACTACAACAATTTTATAAATATGGTTGCTTGCTTCTATAGAATAAGTATTGTTGACTTCAATGAAAAAAAGCTTTTAAAAAATTTATTACACTTTCTATTGATTTACAAAAAAAATATATACATCATTTGTACAATTTTATACGTACTGAAATTTTTGAGATATCTACTTTTAATAATGTCTAGGAGTAGTCTCTGATTATTTGTATGAATTTTATAATTATAAATTTATTACAGTACTCTAGAAGAAATATAGTGTTTTTTGTTATTAGTCTACAATTTGTATTTGATACCTAAATAGGATCCTATTTGGGTTAACATTTAGTTGATTAAAAAATTTGACTTTCCTTAAATTGTAGAACTACATTTTTAATTAATTTAGTTGATGGAATCAAAGGTCAAAAATACTTATGGTTTGAACTAATCTGTACTTCAAGTGTACCGTCCAAAAAAATTATAATTTATAATTTGACAGACAAATATTAACGTGTCACGTGCTTAGTTACGGATACATTTTAGTATAACCTTGTAAATTCAAATATAGCTTCTACGGAAGTGGTTAACAGCATTCAAACCAGAACAAATCTCCGCTGACGGAATTATGTAGAAGCGCAGTAGCACACACATTCACCAAAAAATGTATATTGTTTTAATACATGACCGCACGGGCCGAATGCTTCGAAACGAGTGTACAAAACCAGTGCTAGATAACACCGCCTGGTTTATCGCAAAACAAAACCTAGACTCTTTAAAATAAACAACATTGAAATTTAGAGTGGCGTTGAAACCAAATTTTGAACATACCCCCCACCCAAAATAATTAAATTTTGATAGCTAAAAGGGGTGAAAAAAAGAAGAAAAAAAGAAAAAAAGGGAGAAATTAAAAAAAAATGCAAATAAGCTCTATTGGTGTAGTTGTGTAGAGATAAAACGAGAAAATAAAAGAAACTCTAAAGAATGATCAATTAATGTGATTGTTGATCACGTCATATTAATTTTAAGGAGGTGGAAGCGGTACCACCTTATTTATTGGTCGTACCGTTTCACCTGAGGGTGTCTTCAACCGAACAACACGTACTATGCCGTCACTTCCAGGTATCAGCTTTGTTACCCTTGCTAAAAGCCAACACGCAGGAAGTGTACCTGGGGTCAAGTACAACACCAGATCGCCTTCCTCCAACTGTTTAGCCGGGGTAGTCCATTTGGGCCTATGCTGAAGGGTGTGGAGGTTTTCATTTGACCAACGCTTCCAGAACCCCTGGATTAACTATTGACAAAGCCGCCAACGAGTGAGTCTGTTAGTAGGAATGTTTGTCAAATCTACTTCGGGTCGTGCCAGAATAGGACCGCCTGTCAGGAAATGTGCCGGCGTCAATGCATCAATTGCATCATCGGGTGAAGCTGGTAAAGAGCAAAACGGGCGAGAGTTTAAAATGCCCTCAATTCTAATAACGATTGTGTTAAATTCTTCTGCAGTAAATTGGTTGTAACCAATTATTCTCTTTAAATGGAATTTAACACTTTTGATTCCTGCCTCCCACAATCCACCGAAATGGGGTGCGTAGGGAGGATTAAAGGACCATTCAATGCCCCGAATAGCTAAATAATGTGCAATCTCGGACTTAGACGAGTCAAAAAATTTTGAAATTTCAGAAATTTCTCTAGCAGCTCCGCGGAAGTTCCGTCCTTGATCGGAATAAAATTTCGCCGGAAGTCCGCGTCTAGAAATGAATCTGTCTAGTGCGGCCAGACATGCTTGGGAATTTAACGAGGTGACGAGTTCGATATGAATGGCACGCGAGACCATGCATATAAACAAAGCAATATATGCCTTCTCATACCTAGCTGTGCGCAGATTAGGTACTTTTACCATAAAGGGTCCGCCAAAGTCAATCCCCGTGTGTTTGAAACATTTTCCCGGTTCGAGTCGGTAAGCTGGAAGATCCGCCATAGGTGGTTGGATAGGTTCCGCCTTATATCGGTAACATGTAAGGCAACGAAAAATACGATGTCGAATTAAGTGTCAAATTGAAGGAATCCAAAATCTCCTATTTACAAGAGAATGTACCAGGCGATTTCCACCATGGCTCGAGTATATGTGATAATGATCGCATATCAAGATAGCTAATCTGCCGTCCCGCGGAATTAGGTAGGGATATTTAGTAGCAATTGGGAGCTTCGACTGGCGCAAACGTCCCCCCACCATGATTAAACCCACAGGGGAGAGAAAAGGGGACAAATGACGATAACTTTTTGTGCAAGGTTGACCCTTTTCTAATAACAAAATTTCGTTTCGATTGTGCTCGTACTGAGAAATTCTTATAATAAATAACAAAGCGTCATTATATTCAAATGACGTTAAGTTGCCAGTACGCAGCTGATCGTTTGGAGCATCATGAATGCGCGCAAGGCAATTGAATTTGAATCTAAGTATATAGACAAAAATTCTTTGTACTTTAACAAAACTTGAATGTCGTAGCAAAATGTCCGTAAATGGTTGAACATCAATTGCGGACAACAAGGCTTGAGGTGTCATAGGGGTAGAAACGTCTAACCCTTGTGCAGGCGAGTATTCAAATGTAGTACTTGGCCATTCAGAAATGTTCCGATATATGAAGTCGGGCCCTTTCCACCACAAATCACAACAAAGCAGTTCCGATGGCATTAACCCGCGACTTGCCGGGTCAGCGGGATTATCTGCACTAGGTACATGCCTCCAACGAGCTGTGGGTTGATTTTCGTGGATTTGAACAACACTGTTGGCAAAGAATATTTTTAATCGATGCGGAGGTGTGCGAATCCACGACAGGGTGTTTACTGAATCACTAAAACAAATAGGTTCCTGAAGGTGTAAAGAATCAAATGCTGGGAAAGTAGACTTCATAAATTTTGATAGAAGACATGCCGCCCCTAATTCGAGACGTGGTATCGTCCACGTTTTTAGTGGAGCCACGCGAGTTTTTGAAATTATTAAATTTATGAAAATTTGGCCATCAACCTCTAATCGTAAATAAATAACTGCAGCCATGCCAAGCGCGCTAGCGTCAGCAAAACCTACCATGAGACGTTTTACTTCACCTACTTTCCATACACAGCGCGGAATAGACACGTTTTCGAGAAGTGGTAATTCGGCTTGAATTTGATTCCACTTCTGTAACACTACGGCAGGGAGTTCGTCATCCCATCCTACCTTTAGTAACCACAATTGTTGAATAAGAGCTTTAAGTATAAAAGTAAATGGACTGATGTATCCATTAATGTCAAAGGTTCGCGCAATACGGGAAAGAATGCCTCTTTTCGATGGTGTATCAGAGGCATTTCGAACTTTGCATTTAAGTACATCTAATCTTAGATCCCAACAAAGTCCTAAAACTTTATTAATAGAATCAGGACTGGAATTAGGTAATTGTATCGTATCTGAAGAGTTACCAATTACATTGGCATGTGAACTGGCCCATTTGCCCAGTTCAAACCCACCCAGTTTTAACAAATCAATGAGTTTAGCTTTAAGAAGTAGAGCATCTTCGATGGAATCTGCTCCTGTCAAAATGTCGTCTACATATGTAGAAGAACTGAGAGCGTACGAAGCTCGTGGAAATTTAGAACCTTCGTCAATCAATAATTGTTTTAGAACACGAAGGGCAAGGTAAGGACTGCAACATGCACCGAAAATAACGCGCGTGTGTTCTAGCTCTGTTAAAGGTTCATTTGGATTAAACCTCCAAAATATGTGCAAGAATTTCCGATCATCAGGGTGTACTAAAATTGATCTGAACATTTGACGAATGTCACACGTAAGGGCCACTTGTGGAATTCTGTATCTTGTGATAACAAGACCTATATCCGTTTGTAGTTTCGGACCCGGCATTAGAATATCATTAAGGCATTTATTATTACAGTCTTTATCAGTCGGGTTGAAAACTACACGAATCTGGGTATGTGATGCGAGGTTCTTTAAAACCCCGTGATGAGTCATCACATACTGGGATACGTCAACCGCAGGTTTAAGGTGCTTCTGTGATAAATAATCACTAATGTTTTCCGCATACAATTTATGAAAATTTGCATCGCGTTTGAAACGCGCTTCAAGCTTTAAAAACCTATTGATTGCATGTTCTCTAGTCGAAACTAGAGATTGGGAAACATTGTCTTTAAACGGTAATCTGACCATATATTGACCTGAGGTCGTACGCGTAGTACTAGATTTGAAATGCTCTTCACAAGCATTCTCCTCCGGGGAGGGCAAAGGTGGAGAAAATATTTCTTCGGATTCCCAAACTAAACGTAAAGTTTCATTTAGAGATTGTGTTTCTACCATATTAGTCAATAAAGCGACGTTCTTAGGTAAATGTATCATTTTAGGTACCTCACCCATGATTACCCATCCAAAAGAAGTAAGAAATGCCGCGGGTTTGCCTTTCAAGTATGAAGGCTCACTTGGCGTGATATCTAAAACAGCTGACACCCCTAATAAAATATCAACTGGTGCGGATACATGGAAATCGGGATCAGCTAACTTAAGAGAGGAAAATTGTTGTTTTAACTGTATGGGTAACGTAACTGTAGAGAGATTCGTGGTAATCTTTGGTACAACTACAGCTTCACAATTTAAATAAAAATTGCTGTCGTATAAGGAGCCAATTTTACAGTCGACTAGACCCTGAACTTTTGTTAAATGCGACTGTCCTACACCACGTATTTCAAATGGGCACTTTCTTCGTTTGAGGCCTAACCTATCAGCTAAATCGATAGTGATAAAATTCGACTGAGATCCTGTATCTAAGATTAGGCGACAGCGCTGCCAACTACCATCAGTCGAAAGGACTTGTACTTGTGCTGTGGCTAAGAGCGCAACTGGTCCGTTTTCGACAGCGCAAGAATGTACAAAATTCACTGGCATAGAAACTTTTTCTATTACATTGGTAGTGGCAACAATCTGTACATCAGGGTCGGTACATAAAGGCGTAGTATTAGAGGGGCTCTGTACAGGGCTAGGATTATGGAAATGTAGTAAAGAATTGTGCTTTTTACTACCGCAATGTAGACATCGAAATTTGAATTGACAAGAAGAAAGCGGATGCGGATTTAAACAAGCAAAACATCTACGGTTATTCTTGACTAATTCATGTCTATCTTTTGGTGACAATGCTAATAGTTTCGGACATCTACTAAATTTATGAGCTTGATTGCATGCCGGACAAGAAACGGAAGCCACTGTGTGTACAGTAGGACCTTTAGACGCGACTTTTTGCGAAGTCATAGAAATGCGCTTGTTACCAGCATTGTTATAGCGATCTCCAGATTTGTTTGCGGCCCATGACGTTGGTATGCTCTTTGAAGCAGAGGTACTACCAACTAACGCTGAAATGGAGCATTTATTACGTAAAAACTTTATAAAATTTTTAAACGTAGGATATTCGTGTTCTAGGTAATGCTCTTTTTCAAATTCTTGTTTTGTTTTGGTATCTAACAATCCAAGAGAAAAATGTAAAAATATATAATCGGCTAAATCGGGAAGTTTCATATCGGTTAATGCTGTAACATTAGCTTGCAGTGTTTCGCACAAATCATTAAAAGCTTGAAAAGAATCTGTCTTTAGTTGAGACAGTGTAAAGATTTTAGATAGATAATGATGAGCAATTAAGCGTTTATTTGTGTAGCGTTGGACCAGCAGGTCGTACACTACCGAGTAATTTTCTGGTGAAAACCGCACGCTTTGTGCTAACTTTAAAGCGGAATTTTCCAGGTAGGATAGCAAGTATGTAAACTTTTCGATGTCACTCAACGTATTGTTTTTGTGAATCAAGGTGTCGTACAAAGATCTAAATGCGTCAAATTTTTCGGGATTACCTTCGAACTTATACAATTTTAATTCAGGTAGGCGAACATTCGAATCGCTGTTCGATGTTGTATTACCATTAGAACTAACGTTCGTGGTTGTGGTGTATCGACCAGCAACGCTTGAAATCTCGAAGTATAACCCGTCAAAACTAGATTCTAATGATACTGTATCTGTTGTAAAGTTTGCATGTACATTCGATAAATCCGACAATGCATCTAAAGTTCATAGAAATTCATCTCTAACTGGCATTAAATAGCCAACACGATTTTTAAATTGATCTAATTTAGCAGGTAAATCTTTGATCAAATCAAAACAGTCCTGTAATCGCCTAAAAAACCTTTCTTTCCGATTGTGTAATCTCTTAAATTCAGCAATACTTTGCTGATCGGGTTCCATATTAAAGCTGATAACCAGAGTTGAACGAAATTATCGCTAAATTATTTATTATTTACAATAACAATAACGCGAGCCGTAATTTATAATTTCGAAGAATGAACCTGGCAACAATCACAATTGGCGATAAGGTGAACTATTATATTTTTCAAGTTCAAGAACAAACTTTGAGCTTTGATTAGAATTATGCACATGTATCAATGCAATTAGTGAAATTGAATATAATAGTATTTTATCTCTACACAAAATTTACATATGTATCCTGTGCTCAGAAGTGACCACAAATGTTTATGTTGGAGAAACAATGGGACATTTTACACTAAGCGTGAAACCCCAGATTATTTCCTTAGAGCAAGTGGACTGTGACTTGAGGGTAGTGTTGCGATAAAATACTCTTAGCGGTAAATCAAACAATGATCATGCACTTACCTTAATGTTCATACTGTTGGCTTCTACGGAAGTGGTTAACAGCATTCAAACCAGAACAAATTTCCGCTGACGGATTATGTAGAAGCGCAGTAGCACACACATTCACAAAAAAATGTATATTGTATTAATACATGACCGCACGGGCCGAATGCTTCGAAACGAGTGTACAAAACCAGTGCTAGATAACACCGCCTGGTTTATCGCAAAACAAAACCTAGACTCTTTAAAATAAACAACATTGAAATTTAGAGTGGCGTTGAAATCAAATTTTGAACAGTTATCTTATAGACAATTCTTTGTGTTCATAAGAACATTCATGCAATATCCAACTACTAAATTCTGAAAAAAAGTTACGTGTACCAATCCAAATGACCATATAAAATTTACAAAAATTGCGTGTACCAATTTAAATGACCATATAAAATTTACAAAAATTATTATTACATTTCCAGTAATGGTTCCATGAAACGAAAATTGAAATAAAATTGGAGATGACTCACGACAAAAAATCTGCTAAGCATCAGAGTTCGTCAACCATCTTGAGTACTTACGACAATAGGTGCGCACGGCTTGCACGTGTAAGGCTTTACGGTTTGACTTCTAAACGAAACAAAATTTACGGAAAATTTCACCATACTCCATAGCAACATTTGCTTTGAACTTTCCTTACTGCATAACAAAAAATCGTGCTTCAGCGTTCCATAACGATTATATACATCAGATTTATCGCTCCAATACTTTATACGTTACGTGCTTGCGTTTCAATACTGTATAACATAAAACTTGTTTCGATACTGAAACTACATAAAATTTGCGTTTCAAAATTGGACCTAAAACTTGCTTCGATATTCTATAGCAATCAACTTAAAATTTGCGTTTCAATATTGTATCTACATTTTTACTTGCGCTGAAAAGAATCGAGGAAATGATTTGGATGTAAAATTGAAAATTATTCACTAGGTCGATTCAACTACTAATTGATGCCATGGTATACGTCGACACCATTTCACCTGCCTTTGGGACGGCATGTTTTATCACACCTGCTGACCTACGTTTCAACACTTGCTTAGCTGATTACATTTGGACGTTAAATGATGAACCTTCACCACGAGGCAATTTTATTATTTAAGCACGAGCAGAATTAGAATGTTGTATCAACACATACACAGATAAAAGAAAACTTAAATTTTACTTCAAGTCCTCTAAGTAACAAATTGGTAATATATTGCTACAATAAGAATTTAATATTTTCTATTTAGTAAGGGATATTTGTTAAATAAATATTTAGAACAAAAACGTACATTTATGAAGCAGGTTATTGTATTCGTCACAATCTTTATTAAAATGTATCGTACTTTGCATAAACAGATGAACTTATTAGATCTGTTCAAGTGTACCCCGAGCAGTGTTGAAATGTGTCCCCATATGGGACACCTTCAAACAGCATTCCAAAAATTTCTTAAAAATTAAAAATATATATAATTTTTTTGACTATTAAATCTTTGTAATGCAACATTGTTCGTTGGGATATCGTGGCATGTCATTGCATTGAAAGAACCAAGATAGTAGTTGAATATTTGAAATTGCACGTCAATATTTATAAACGTGTTGAAAAGTGCCCTCCTCTCCCCTAATGTTTAAGCTTTTGCGGTGTGAAGGTGTTTTGAAGGGGCTCTCGCGCACGTGTTTCGGGAATGAGCCGGCTATCCTCGTGTATTAGATAACTTACAAACTTTTATTGTTCATTCTTCTTGTATAAATTTATAGTTTGTTAGTATATGTAACATCCAACTAAGTGGTATGTTTCACAATTTAGTTTCATTCCTTAAATATAGTTACAATGCGCGTGCTTTATTTTTGATAAATTATCGAGTCCTACCCTGGAAAATGTCATAGCTAGCCGGAATGATAACCCTACTAAATACTTAACCGTCCTGATAAATATAATTCGTCACAGCTTGTAGCACAAGCATGCGGAACTTGATCAAAGTTATAATGAACATCCTGTACAATATGAGGTGTCACAGGTGTATAAAACTTGCATGTCGTAAACGTACAACCGCCATAATTTGCGTTTTTGTATATCAGGCGAAAAAATTCAAAATACGACACGACATGCCAATCCCAATCTCTTGCCATTTGATAGATATGAAGTTTCTTACATTTAAAACGGTAATTACATTTAAAAGTTCGATAAATACAACACCGGAAGCGGGGTTTACTAGACACCATCGGTGGTTGGTAGCGCTAATCTTATACAGATTTTGGGCGCGCTCATCTACCAATGACGTCACCAATGCACAATTTATATTGTGTAATAATCGGAAAAATATATAAAGTTTAGGCAATATATTCTAATGCAACTACTCACATGAATATGCCTCTGGGTTAAAGTTGGCTTCTATTCCAAGTCCATCAGGCTACGGAGGCCCTGTTGAGGTAGTTAAAGATGATACGCCCTACGCTCTTCCAAAGCGTTCGGACCAGCACTCAGGGCTCCGCTCCGGGGCGATTAAAGATGGTGCTTGCTCCGGTGCTGTCTGCGGAACATGGACTTCCGGCTCATTCCCGGGTCGTGCAGTACGGTTCGCCCTAGGTGGCTGCAGATTTCATCTACCTATGTAGGGATCGGATAAGGAATACCAGGTATAAGCCAACAAACAAAGAAAATTAGGCAAAGGAAATCTACATAGATAAGATAAGCACGATACGATACCTCAAAGCCACGTTCAAGCGTCTAACGGAAACTTCTCCCCACTTTTTGTCTTTTCACGTCGGCGCGAGGTTATTCGTCCAACCCACTATTGACGTGCGATCTGGCGCAAACGCACTGTGGCGTATCGGAAATGCGCGCCTAGTCTTTTGAAATTGTGGCGTCAAACTTCCGCACATCAAAATTAACCTAAACATGTTTAAGGGCCACTTTGGCACGTAACGAGTTCTCGAACATATAGGCGAATCTATATTAGCTACGGCAAAGCTACGATTTGAATTCGTAGTAAATTAACACATCTAGCAATACTGGCAGTTCTAGCTACTGTACGTATTTTATTTTGACAGTTAAATGATGTTTAACATAACGTTGTAGCTATAACGTCACCCTTAATTAATCCCTTGGGTCTTTTATAATTCATCCTCAACAGTGTCATTTTTTGGGATAATGATGTTAATATTACATTATTCTTGAGGTAACTGTAAGTTTGTATTTTGCGTTACGACTCTAATAAAACGTTATTGTGGCAGCGCATTTACAAAATTCTGATGGAAGTGCACGAGTTATATAACATTGTTTAGGGCTGTTTATACCAAACCTTAAGAAACAGTTGTCAAAAGAAAGCCACAAATTTTCTGCTGCGAATATTATATATTTATTTTCTTTATGAATCGATATCCTTAGTTCAACTCACATTTCCGTAGGGGATGATAAAAGGATGCAAATTGAAAACAACGAATGCGCTTTTTCGTACTTCGCGACATCATGTACTAATCTAGCGTCAACGTTGAATATTTTAAAATGGTTTAATACTACGTTATATAGTTACATATCTAATTACATGGACTATTGTTATATACCTTTAGATTATTCTGTTTCAGTGCACACTTGTATCTGAAGAAAGCTTTATCAACCCACTTACGACCAGAAACAGAAATTGCGGAACTATAGTCGGTGTCTTCTTCTAATTATATTTGGAATAAATATAATCTATGAGATTTATTAGTAATTGTCAGTTGGCGTTTTGAAGACATGTTATGGGTGGCAGATTGTTTAATTTTGATTTGCTTAGATGGGGTGGAAATACCGTATCAAAATGTGGGTGCATCGGCTAACTACTCTTGTGCGAGATTAAGTTCTTCTATAAACAAATAATATAATAAAAAATATCGCTAAATGCAAAGAGGAATGGTTGCAATTGCAAGGCTACTTTACTACTGACACCTGCTTTGAAAAACTCTTTATATACTAAATTAATGGGGACTTATTCGTCTGGTCTATGAACGTTCCTCTGGAAGACGAGGTCTGCTGGTGGCATTGAGCTTTTTCTAAAATATACCTATTTTCTCAATAAAACGAAAGCACTTTCTTCGCAGCGTGTTACCTACAGTTATTTAAATAAATCATCATAAGTTATTCCTGTAAACAGGTACACAAACAAAAATTTTAAAAGTACATAGATCAATTTACTTTCAATTAATCATACAAAATTTTTTTTACAATTACATAGATCAAGTCGCTTTTTCGATTAGTCATAAAAAAATTATTTACAATTACATAGATCAATTCACTTTTAATTAGCCATAACAATACTATCCAATTATAATCATTACATCACGTGTACAAACTTTTTAAATCATTCAATGTCCAGGTGAGTATCATTAATAAAATAAACGCTATATCCGACAATGATGGTGGACCCTTAATAATTTTACTAATGTCTAATTTAACAAGCTTCATGCATAAATACCACCAACAAAACTATAACAAAAAATCCATAACTAGCTAATAAGACTTACAGTTGAATCTTCGTATGACTAACAAGTTCCATTCAGGCAGAATTGAATTCACTTTTCGACAGGGAAATCATTTGCAACATCTGTTCGTATGGAACGAGTTTGACCAAAAATTTCTTTCTGTAGCAGACTTAGAGACCTTATAATCAAATGGTAGCTTGTTTGTTTAGAGTAGATAGTTCCCATGAAAGAGAAATATGTAATTAACTACTTCATAGTTGTGCACTAATATATATTATCAAGTAAACAGCTTTGACAAACGAGTAAAACCTAAAGTTAATTCAAAATTGCTAATTTGCAATGCATAATGTTGTTCATGGAAAACCAACTACGATTATTCTTCTTAATCTTCTTTGGGGATTAAACCACTCATAGTTTTTAAAATTATCTTTATTAACGTTTCGATCCATAACCTAGGATCGTTTTCAAAATAATAAAAACTTCAAGTTTGACATTTATGACATAAATTGAAGGTACAAACTTCAATTTATGTCATAAATGTCAAACTTGAAGTTTTTATTATTTTGACAACGATCCTAGGTCATGGATCGAAACGTAAATAAAGATGATTTTAAAAACTATGAGTGGTTTAATTCCCAAAGAAGATTAAGAAGAATACTAAACAAACCACAACAAACATACAGGGAGTATTTACAACTACGATTAGTCAAACGCAATTGATAGAAATAAATGAATTCTGCAGTAGCATGTCTTAGGACATGCGTCATAAGCAATCCCACGTTCGGTGAAGTGGAAGGCTTAAGGATCCCATTATGGCAAAAAAGTACTGAATTTGATGAATCGATTGGGACAAACAGCAAGCTATTCCACTATTGAAGAAATATAAACTGAACTATTGTATGCTTCACTCGAATCTATTTCTATTCTTCCCGACAGTATTTCATCGAATTCTAGTTTATATACAATGGTAGTTTGTTACGTTTTTTTTGTGGCAGCCACGTTGGGCGCCAAATTTATGCTACGTTACACAAAGAAAGTCAAAGAAATGACCGGGCTCAATCGCAGAGTAGGGGGAGTTGCAGAAATCGGAGAGTAGGGGGCGTTGTAGAAAGCAGACTGACCTATGATGTATGCGGCGGTAAGGAGTTAGTAACAGTACCTGCAATAAAATAAATTAGAATAGTAAACCTGCAAAAAAAAGATTAGTCCTGCAAACCTGAAATAAAGAAAAAGCATAGCAGTAATGAAAGGTTTAAGTTATTCCGGTAATTGGTAACCGGTAATCGGTTATATTTCGCAAACACGAAACTTGCACAAGTAAGGATCTATTTTAGATTCTTTGTAGTTAGAAAATTCAGAAACTACAGTATCACAGCAACAAAAAACGATTAGTAAATGCCACGCGTATCACTAAATAAAACCGTCCAAAATGTTCCGTAAAACACACGTCAAGTACTTTTATTTCCAACAGAAAATCAACAAAAAAACAATTAGTAAAGCTACGCGTACCACTAAAACCATCAGTCAATGACCTTAAAACACACGTACGTCGACCAAACACGTTCGCCTATAAAACATACTAGTTCAATCGGAATTAACATACAACTTTTACTTCACAAGAAAAAAAACTCAAATCGTGACGTGCTTGTAGTTAATAAATATAAAATCACTATCACTATCTTCAAAGCAAAACGGAAAGCAGTATTTTTACAGTAATTAACATATAGGAACAAAGGACAAACTACAACTCTCATCTATTTTCATTTGCTGTTATTACCACCGCGTATCGACTCATTATCTAGACTGGTCTAATAACATAAGCCACATACAAAACGTGAAATGCCGCAATCATATCTAATACTTAATTACCGCGGTTTATCACTTTCAATAAGTCTGAAAGTAATTTACAAATAATCCAATTTACAATTCATTGCGATTTATTTATTAATGAAAATCAATCTTTAAATTAATCTATTTTTAAATTAATACACACGAGTTAATAAATATAAAACATAAAGATAGTAGTTGCAGAAATGTGTTTACGAATTGAGTAGTGTAAAAAGGTTACGCCATTAAAAAATGCACGTTACAAGTTTTAGATAATTTCGACCGTTCTGTAGACACCACAACAAGAAAAGATACACTTCATGATACCGTAGCTGTAGTGTACCAAAACGAAATAGACCACAAAGCGGTTGTGAAAACCACCCCATCTTTGTGTACGCCTACAGAACCATCAAAGGCAAGATGTAGACGTGCTTCTGAAGAATCGTATGGGGAAATTTGGCGGTACCTCAAGAAGCCACAAAAGCCGTTTCAAATTTGTCGGACGTTTCCTACAGTAGGTGAAGAGTGCAAAAACTTTTACGACGTGGACATAATTTGGGCATTAAGTATATGTCACGGTATTCCAGGAACTCCAGTGTGGGTAGGTTTCAACGTTAATTTGTTTCATGACGATTTACTGCTACAAAAGATAGGCTACCTACTTCCGATTAATCAGGGCCTAACATCGTACAACGTCGTTGCCCATACTCTTAACGTCGCCCAAAACGTTGCCATAAAATGTGGACAGAATGGCGTAATCTTCGGATATGATCTCAATATTGCAAGAATGGCAATGCAAATTCAGAATCAAGATAGTCCAGCTTCTGACGATGTTTTTATAAAGTTAGGATCGTTCCATATTGAATTGTCGTTTCTTAAAGCGCTTGAAAAACGTATTGACAAGAGTGGAATTATTGAAATTTTAGACGATTGCGAAATATTAGCTAAAGGTTCTGTGATTTTTAAATGGAACTCATTACAATAGATGTAAGCGTATTCGCCGATTAATTTCACTTACCATGAGAATACTTTATTACCGACGTTTCCTTCGTATATTGTCAACTGATCCAAAGTCATAATTAGACGAAGACAATATCAAAGCCATACTACGCGATGTTAAAAACCTACATTTAAGTGTATAAGACGAAATAATGCTTGATATCAAGCTTAAAGAGCATATCGACTACAAAAAAATTGAAAAGATTACAGACAGTGGAGAAACAGTGCCACTGCACACCCGAAGTATAAGAATGGGTATTACACCACTCTTCTTGAAAACATTATCAGAGCTCACGGATTCCTTTTTTGCTCTAAACCATCACAACTACTCCAGATGGTTAGTTGTGTATGCAGATAAACTGGCACAAGCATTTAATCGAAATGATGATATTGACTTACAATTACGTAAAGAAATAATATCTGTAAGAAGAACAAGAAAAACTTTTCGCATACAGCTGTAGATCTCACGTTAGAGCATACAATTAATGCTGACGCGAGAAACAAATTCACTGGTATAGCATCTTTTACTAATTCAATTGCAGCAAGACAAAGATGGACAATCAGCCATTCACAAAAGGCAGAAATAAACAGTCACGTTATGGATTCTGTAGGACTTACTAAGAAAGAAGACGTTACAAGCGATTTACTACCATCAAAAATATTATCCAGTAATATAATAGTTAGCAAGTTTTGTACTCTATTCAGAGTTTCTTAGATCCTTTTGCAGAAGATTTGGAAAGCGATTCAAGAGAAATCAACAAAATTTGACAACCAAAAATTTCTTCGTACAGTGCCATTGTTTGGTGAAGAACAACATGAACGGTTTCGTTATGAATTGTCTATGAACTGCGCTCGATTTAACCAACCTATCAAAAGAAACAAGTTCCTTAACTTTGCTTCTGAAAGTGTTCGATTAAAAGTTGTAAAGCATGACACCGTATAGGAACTGAAACACGAAATCAAGGTCATAAAAAAATTTAGAAAATCAAGAGCAACCAAAAACAATCGAGCCGATACACCAATCGGGCCCCTCAAAAAAGTCGAGCCCCTCAAAAAAAAGTCGAGCCCCACGTTGGGCGCCAAAATCTCTGTTACGTTTTTTTTGTGGCAGCCACGTTGGGCGCCAAATTTATGCTACGTAACCCAAAGAAAATCAACGAAATGACCGGGCTCAATCGGAGATTGGGGGGGGGGTTGTAGAAAGCAGACTGACATATGATGTATGCGGCGGTAGGGAGCTAGTAACAGTACCTGCAATAAAAGAAATTAGAATAGCAAACCTGCAATAAAAAAGATTAGTCCTGCAAACCTGAAATAAAGAAAAAGCATAGCAGCAATGCAAAGTCTAAGTTATTCAGTACTTTGTAGAATGTAAATAAAACTGTTTAGGTAAACTATATAATATAATCACGATAAAAGCATTACAAAAATTTTTATCACAAAGTGAGGTAATATTGGGGAGTAGCAGAAACGTTTCCTCACACACCAATTAAACCTAAATCAGACAACATGTTAACAAAAGATAAATAGGTAAGACACAATTGATATGAGTAATTCAGCAGTATTGATTTTTTTTTCTTTCTTTTTTTTTCTTAATCGCAGGCAAGTCTATTGTAAAAGGTATCAGAACGACAAAGATATTGCAAAACAACGGATAGATATTTAATGTCATATCAAGTAGGAAATAGTTCAACTTACATAAACTTTTTCAGTAACGCTTCCTTGCAGTTGAAGTGTTTAGATTCACGATGTCCTGCACCAACGAAGCACTTCATCCTTGACCGTGAGGTTGTTGATCGAATTTCTTATACTTTACACTAATCACACCTACGTATTTCACTGGTGTGAGCAGCAGACATTATCACGCGACGGGACTATGTAACATTGATAAATTTCTTGTTACTTCTATTTCCTGAGACAATAATTTCGAAATACTTTGTAGCACAAATCATAAAAAAAAAGGTAATAAAAATTTAGAATCACGGGCTTTCAAGGCACGATGTAATGCATTAAAACTAACAGTAACGTGAAGTGTTTTATTTGCTACCTATGGCAACAAAGAAAAATCTAATGCTTTTGAATAACGAAATTTGCGCAAACAATGCTCTATTTTAGATTCTTTGATAAAAAAAAGGACCACGAAGACTAGATCGCACACACAGTTCAAATATAAAAAGACAAATCACCAACAAAAAAACACAATGTGTAAAGTACGTTTATCACTAAAGTAAAACCGTCCAAAATGTTCCGTAAAACACACGTGCGTCTACCAAACACGTTCGCCTATAAAACCATACTTTATTTCACAAGAAAAACAATTAAAATCGTGCCGTGTTTGTTTATGAACACTTCGAAAATTTATCCCGCATTAATTCTCACTATTTTCAAAGCAGAAAAGCCAACAGTATTTTTAACGTAATTAATATATATATATATAGGAACGTAGAACAAACTCCAACTGCTCATCTGTTTATCAACTCGTTGTTATTACAACCGCGTATCGACTATTTATCTAGACTTCGTTCTTAACATAAGGAACATCCTGTAACGGGCATTTTTTTAATAGCTTAACATTTTATTAATTAAAGTAGATAATTTGAAGTTTGATTTTCATTAATAAATGAATTGTAAATTTGATTATTCGTAAATTACTTTCCCTTTTATCGGAAATGATAAACAGCTCGTAATTAAATTTTGTTGCTTATGTGGATATACAAGTTTAGATAAGAGTCGATAAGCGGTTGTAATGGTGTTTGGAGTTGTAGTTTCGTGTTTGGTTCCGAGATATTACGTTAAAAATACTGTTTCCTTGTGGCTTTACTAATTGTGTTTAAGAGTTGTAGTTTGTCCTTTGTTCCTATATGTTAATTACAGTAAAAATACTGCTTTCCGCTTTGCTTTGAAGATAGTGATAGTGATTTTATATTTATTAACTACAAGCACGTCACGATTTGAGTCGTTTTTCCTGTGAAATAAAGTTGTATATTAATTCCGATTGAAGTAGTATGGTTTATAGGAGAACGTGTTGACTCGACCGCACGTGTTTTACGGAAAATCGACGAACGCACTTAGTGATACGCGTTGCTTTACTCATTGTGTTTTTTTAGTTGATTTGTCTTTTTATATTTGAACTGTGACGCGTGTTCTACGGAACATTTTTTTACGGACTTATTTTAGTGATACGCGTGGCTTTTAGTAATTGTTTTTTGTTGCTGTGATACTGTAGTTTCTGAATTTTCTAACCCCAAAGAATCTACAACAGATCTTTGCTCGCGCAAATTTCGTTATTTGCGAAATATAACAGAGTACCGGCTTACAAAGGTATTGTTTGAAGTTTCTCACTGCTTATTGGGATGTTTATGAAAATAATATACATCTGGTCCCAGTTGAAATTAAACTAGTGTTACAAAATATTTCGAAATTATTGTCTCAGGAAATAGAATTAACAAGAAATTTATCAATGCTACATAGTTCCGACGCGTAATAATGTCTGCTGCTAACACCAGTGAAATACGTAGGTGTGATTAGTGTGCCATCAACACCCTCATAGTCAAGGGTGAAGTGCTTCATTAGTGCAGGACATCGCTGAATCCCACACTTCTGTTGCTAGGAAGCGTTGCTGAAGGACGTTTGTAAGTTGAACTATTTCCTACTGGTTATTACTTTAAATATCTATCTGTTGCTTTACCATATCTTTGTGGTTCTGATACCTTTTACAATAGACTTGCATGCTATTTTAAAACATAGAAAAAAAAGAGAGAAAGAAAACTCAATACTACTGAATTACTCATACCAATTGTGTCTTATCTATTTATCTTTTGTCAACATTTTGTCTGATTTATGTTTAATTGGTGTGTGAGGAAACGTTTCTGCTACTCCCCAATATTACCTCACTTTGTACTATAAATTTTTGTATTGCTTTTACCGTTGTTATATTATATAGATTATCTAAACAGTTTTTTTTACATTCTACCAAGTACTGAATAACTTAGACTATGCCCTGCTGCTATGCTTTTTCTTTATTTCAGGTTTGCAGGACTAATCTTTTTTTATTGCAGGTTTGCTATTCTAATTTCTTTTATTGCAGATACTGTTACTAACTCCTTACCGCCGCATACATCATATGTCAGTCTGCTTTCTACAACCCCCCCTACTCTACGATTGAGTCCGGTCATTTCTTTGACTTTCTTTGTGTTACGTAGCATAAATTTGGCGCCCAACGTGGCTGCCACGAAAAAAACGTAACAATCCAATAAAAGAATGCAACAATCATATCTACTAATTAATTACGAGCTGTTTATCATTTTCGAGAATTCGGAAAGTAATTTACGAATAATCCAATTTACAATTCATTCCTTGCAATTTATTTATTAATGAAAATCAATCTTCAATTAAACTATCTTTAATTAATACACACGAGTTAATTGCATACAATTCTGAATTATTCTGAAGTATTTACGAATTGGGTAGTGTAAAATGTTTAACTACAAATTGCCCGTTACAAACTGAACTATCGTATGCTTCACTCGAATCTATTTCTATTCTTCTCTACAGTATATCATCGAATCCTAGTTTATGTACAATGGTAGCTTTGGATAATTTCGACCGTTTTGTAGACACCACAACAAGAAAAGATACACTTTATGATACCGTAGTTGTAGTGCACCAAAACGAAATAGACCACAAAGCAGTTGTGAAAACCACCCCATCTTTGTGTACGCCTACAGAACCATCAAAGGCAAGATGTAGACGTGCTTCTGAAGAATCGTGTGGGAAAATTTGGCCGTACCTCAAGAAGCCACAAAAGCCGTTTCAAATTTGTCGGACGTTTTCTACAGTAGGTGAAGAGTGCAAAAACTTTTACGACGTGGACATAATTGGGGCATTAAGTATATGTCATGATATTCCAGGAACTCCAATGTGGGTAGGTTTCAACGCTAATTTGTTTCATGACGATTTACTGCTACAAAAGATAGGCTACCTACTTCCGATTAATCAGGGCCCAACATCGTACAACGTCGTTGCCCATACTCTTAACGTCGCCCAAAACGTTGCCATAAAATGTGGACAGAATGGCGTAATCTTCGGATATGATCTCAATATTGCAAGAATGGCAATGCAAATTCAGAATGAAGATAGTCCAGCTTCTGACGATGTTTTTATAAAGTTAGGATCGTTCCATATTGAATTGTCGTTTTTTAAAGCGCTTGGAAAACGTATCGACAAGAGTGGAAATATTGAAATTTTAGACGATTGCGAAATATTGGCAAAAGGTTCTGTAATTGGATTTTTAAATGGAACTCACTACAATAGATGTAAGCGTATTCGCCGATTAATTTCACTTACCATGAGAATACTTCATTACCGACGTTTCCTTCGTATATTGTCAACTGATCCAAAGTCATAATTAGACGAAGACAATATCAAAGCCATACTACGCGATGTTAAAAATCTACATTTAAGTGTATAAGGCGAAATAATGCTTGATATCAAGCTTAAAGAGCATATCGACTACAAAAAATTTGAAGAGATTACAGACATTGGAGAAACAGTGCCACTGCACACCCGAAGTATAAGAATGGGTATTACATCACTCTTCTTGAAAACATTATCAGAGCTCACGGATTTCTTTTTTGCTCTAAACCATCACAACTACGCCAGATGGTTAGTTGTGTATGCAGATAAACTGGCACAAGCATTTAATCGTAATGATGATATTGACTTACAATTACGTAAAGGAATAATATCTGTAAGAAGAACAACGAAAAACTTTTCGATACAGCTGTAGATCTCACGTTAGAGCATACAATTAATGCTGACGCGAGAAACAAATTCACTGGTATAGCATCTTTTACTAATTCAATTGCAGCAAGACAAAGATGGACAATCAGCCATTCACAAAAGGCAGAAATAAACAGTCACGTTATGGATTCTGTAGGACTTACTAAGAAAGAAGACGTTACAAGCAATTTACTACCATCAAAAATATTATCCAGTAATATAATAGTTAGCAAGTTTTGTACTCTATTCAGAGTTTCTTAGATCCTTTTGCAGAAGATTTGGAAAGTGATTCAAGGGAAATCAACAAAATTTGACACCCAATAATTTCTTCTTACAGTGCCATTGTTTGGTGAAGAACAACATGAACGGTTTCGTTATGAATTGTCTATGAACTGCGCTCGATTTAACCAACCTATCAAAAGAAACAAGTTCCTTAACTTTGCTTCTGAAAGTGTTCGACTAAAAGTTGTAAAGCATGACACCGTATAGGAACTGAAACAAGAAAGGTATCTATTCGCCCGTCTTTTGACGGTTTCAATAGAAAATAGTATAGACTTGAGAACGGTATTTGCTTTTCCATTACACCGGTACCGCTGTCATTGTGCTATAGTAACGGAACAAAGTAAACAACTCCAAAAAGTACTCTGCTTCACTGCCTGGAAAACGTTTTTGAGCACGATTCCCCACAACATGTTGATGTAGTATTAGATGGATTTTACTATTTACATTCAATTTTCAGCAATCCCCCAGTATCAAATGGAGGAATTGCCTACGCCATTTAAAAAAAAATTGTTCAAATGAAAAGCAAAACAATCCATTTAGTATTTGATACATATGATTGTCCTTCTATCACAAATAGTGAAAGGACTTCAAGGACAAGAACAACAGTAGACCGCTTTACCATGTTTAATATAGTAAATTTATTGCAAAAGCGCCCAAGCGATAAAACAAAGTTCTTAAAAAGTGATAATTTTAAAGAAGCTATTGTGAATTTTTTGACTCAAGAATGGACAAAAACAGAATACGCCTCTTACTTTAAATCAATTACTTTATTTGTAAACAACAAGCATCGTTACTATCACTTCTATCACGGGATGTGTTCGGTCTCTTTGTCGCACGTTCGCGTGGTTAATTTTAAGCTATTTTAAATTTGTAGTTGTAAATCAAATCCTAATGCTGTCATCCCTTGTCCCGTTATATCCTGTCGTAAAACTACCTTTGTGCATGTGAAAATTAAGTAGAAAAGAGTAGTGACAAAACACTCTCTCATCGATATCGGAACGAAACAGTTGTGCGTTCGGTGAGTTAGTCAATAGTACCGCCGAATTTATCGATAAACTCCTAAAAAACTCAGTGAAAGTGCAAAGTAACACGTACTATAATCTCGCATACAGTCCACTTAGTTGAAGAGTAGGAACTACATCTTACAACAATTAAACAAGCGCAGAGGTAAGGCGATATACAAATTTATAAGACGCCCCGCGCATGAAACAAGGTATATAGTGTGCAAGTTAATGAAGTTGAAGCTTATTCTAACACGCATGTGGAGGCAGACTCAAAAATTGTATTTCTGTTGATCAAAATGACTGACAGAAATGTAGTCGTAAAAACTTCAGATAGCGATGTCTTAGGAATAATACTCGGTAGTATTCATTACACAAATGAATCTGTGAATATATGGTTAGAGACGGGTACCGTTTCAGTTAGCAACATGAGGTCGAGCATTGTCGTGAAGCCGAATGACACCACGTGAAAGTTTACATGGACGTTTTCGTCTTATTGCTTGATGAAGCTTGTTCAAAGTATCATTATACAAGTTTGCGTTGATATACACCCGGGTTTCTGTAAATTCTATCAACAAGGGTCCTTTATGGTCGAAAAAGTGTAAACATGACCTTACCGGCAGAAGGTTGAACTTTAAACTTCTTTGGTGGCGGAGAATTTGCGTGTTTCCATTGCATCGATGACAGCTTACTGGGTGGTTCAAAATAATGACACCAAGATTCGTCGCCAGCAATTATTAACGAGAGAAAATTGTTACCATTTTGTCTGTATTCCATGAGGTGTTGGAAAGATAAGCCCATTCGCATTTGGTCGGATTGTTAACAACAAACGTCATTTCAAAGTGACAATACTTAAAATCGCTGTCAAATATGTACGAGAGAAACTGACCAGTGGGAACTTTACAAACACCACTAACGTTGCAAAGCGTCAGTTGAGTGATTACAATTGTTTCCAAGGCTAACACCACCAAAGATGGGTTTCAATTGAACAAGCCTCGTAGTATTTACAGATGCCATTATGGATGTATCTGACGATGAGAAAGAATCGGAACAAGATTCATGATGAATGGATATTCTAGTGAATAGTTAAAAGAAAATTGCAGTTGCATGTTTAATTTAGTTTCTCTATTTTACATTGGTTTTCTTTCTGTTTTCATTGCCCATCAATAAAATATAGTGACTTTAAAACTGTTTTCCTTTCTTTAGATTTTTGAGATGATTAACTGTCATGCTTCTACGTCTGTTAAAGTGCTCCGACCATATTCTGGTGGAAAACTTGTGTTTCAACATCACTAGGTGATAATAAGAAAGGATACTGACAAATTCAGTGTCACCTAATAAATACATTTCGGAGCTAAATTTTGCTTGTTCCTTTTTCTTTTTGGTAACATTTGACTAATCGTAGTTGGTTTTCCATGAACAACCTCATGCATTGCAAATTAGCAAATTTTGAATTAACTTTAGGTTTTACTCGTTTGTCAAAGCTGTTTACTTGATAATATACATTAGTGCATAACTATGAAGTAGTTAATTACATATTTGACTTTCATGGGAACTATCTACCCTAGATAAGGATGGATTCGGGCCGGGCCAGGCCGGGCTTTTAGATGCGGCCCGGCCCGGCCCGAAATAATTACTAAGAAGCATGAGGTGTTTTAATATCTATAACAAGCGTCAAAGAACGTTGTAAATGTATTCTCTTTCGGATCAAATTAATTTTGATTTCAGCTTATATAAAGTATTGCAATTGAGTAACTTGATTATGCATTTATGCACTCATATTGCAGTACAAGCAGGGTGCTCGGTCACAAGAGAAGACTGGCCCTTCTATTTGAAAATGCATATACCTGAGGGATGACCCAAATGAATAATTGATTGAAGTAATATTTTTTGAAAAGAATGAAGTCTGTATAAAGTTTTCAAAATAGGGTTAAGTAAGCTTCAGCATCTAACATACGCTTATTAATAAGTTATGTAAGTCGATTTTGAATTGCCTATACATGTGCTCATTATTCATGAGAAACAACTGAATACAAAATGTTCTATATTCAATATTTCTTCACTGTCCACATGGGAACAACTGACAAGGTTTTGATTAAATACACGACACCATGATTACAACTTGAAATAAAGCGCATTACAGTTTGAAAGCATTTCCTAAACCCATCTTTTTGATAGAATTAGAAGAACATTTCCGACAACTGCATGGCGCTTTAGCTCAAACAATTCCCCACTAAGATTTAGAAGCACATACCACTCATGTCATTGCTGCTCTCGTAATAGCGAAAGCTTTAACAATTTTCCCTTAAGCTCCCAAGTACGATGTCGTCCCTTCAACACATAAACTGACGATTAATAATGAAGCTCATTACTTATCTTTACTCCTAATAGAATTAAAAGAGGGCGCTCTGTCATTTAGTTCCGCAACCGTTTTATTTTTATTGCTGTAGGTAGGTAAAGCGTCTTTTGAGATACAAAGTGCGCATCTTCCCTGAAATGGAATATTTTCAAAGTACATGAACAAAATTACATGTAATTAGACATGCAACTGTATAAAGCACCCGTGCTGTAGTTTTATAAAACCTTTTATTGTAGGAGTTAAAAGCTGACAGTAGATTAATATAGCAAGTCGTAAAGCACGAAGAAGCGATTAGTTGTTTTCATTTTGTGTTCGTTTTATCTTCCACCAAGGAAATGTGAGTTGAACTAGAGATATCGATTTATAAACAAAATAAATGTATAGTATTCGGTGTAGAATATTCGTGACCCTCTATTGACAGCTGTTTTGTTCAGTTTGATGTAAAAGCCTTAAGCAATTTATCTACATTCTAGAGAATTTTCAATATATTTTGCCACAATAATGCCTTCATTAAGCGAAACACAAACATACGGTTATCACATAAATAATATAGAATTAGATCGAGTATCCCAAAAATAACGCTGTTGAGGAGGCATTATAAAAACTTCCAGAAAAGTTTATTATAGACTATGTTATGGTTATGCTAAACGCGATTAAACTGTTGAGAAAAAAGTGCACTGCAACTAGCATGGCTAGTTAGTTTATTGTTTATGCAAATGTTAGCTTTTAGTCCGGGAGCCGAGCCCAAAATCGATGACTTATTAGTTGAAACGTTTGAACCACTTCTTTAGAAAATGTTTGTTGAAATTCCGTTATTCAAGTCGCTACTCGGCCTCACAAGCAACAAGGAATCTTCCGAAAAATTTCGAAGATTACCGAAGACTTCCGAACTGCTTCAACTGTTAAAATAATTCAATTTTAACTATTTCACTTTTAGTTTTATATATTTATGAAACTTATAATTATTTTTGTTTATACTTATTAGACAAATAATCAAGCCAAGCCAACATGCTTTCAGACACCGCCCACCTGAACGATAACACATTCTTGAATTTAAATAAGTTGCATCCAACAAATCCGGATTAAACCGTCGGCGTTTTTAACAATAACCAGCGGACTCACACATGACGTTTGGCATTTTTCGATTACACCCCCATTCTCCATCTCACACATTTACCTTCGAAATTCATGTTTGTTTTTGTTTCGTTCCAATACGTAAGCAATCTCTTTTGGTAATGTTTATGGTCTACCCATATAAAGCACAAACCCTACATCAAATGAAACTATTATTTCTGCATTCATTTGTTAAAAATGTTGTATTAGGTAGATAAAACTTTAATATCCTTCAAATGCTACCCTGTTACATGCCAAGTATTATAATGCTATAACAAAATTTTTGTGTTTAATAAACATACGGGAATTACGGCGGGTGCTTGTGGTCACGGGAAAAATTTTTCAAAGGCAAAGGGAGATATCGGGAATGCAGAGTGAGTCCCAATCGACTATCGTTTCAATTGGCAGGCCTTAATGAAGCAACTTTGGAAGCTCTTCAGGAATGGGAATGACAAAGCCATCATTTGGGCATTTGTAATAAGCTATTTACTATATACCGTTTAACTTTTCAGTCTATCAACGTGTTAAGAACAGAAGCGGCAATAAAATCATCCAATTATGAATTTTTTTGAACTTCTACAGTCAAGCAGCGATACACTTTGCGGAAACTAACCTTCTACTATTGTTGTGTTTACGGTATATTTGCGTTTTGTGATTGTCAGGTTGCTTGAAAGAGTGTTTATATGCTATAGAAGGACCAAAATGTGTATTATTCTTCTTAGAGATGTCTCCACCAACCCTGCAAAATGGCTGTCAAATACAGATGTGCAGTTATTCTTTGGTGAATATTATATATTTATTTTATTTAGAGATCGATACTTCAGTTTGACTCATATTTTCCTTGACAGCAAATAAAATGGAAGTAAAATGAAAATAAAGCGTTTTCTGGTGTTTTACGGTTAGTCATATTAATCTAGCGTCTTCATTGTACACGAAAGTCTTTATTTTATCTAGTTAGTGTATAATTCAAAGTAGCTTTGTTTGTTATAGATAAATAACTATATTGTGGGAAAGTGCATACTCAGTATCTGAAAGACGCGAGACACATAATGGTTGCCGAATAAATGACAGAAGGCGCTCCTCTAATTATATTATATAAATTATGTTTAATTTAATGCATAAGAAAAAGGCTCATTTTCAATAATTAGATAATATTTAACTAAAATAATGTGTACGTCGTATAATATGTTTTGAGTTAAATTTATAAGCCCAAAATTAAATAGAAACGAGTAACAGATAAGTTCTAAACGCAACAAATTGCACCAATATAAACACATTTTCTGGAAAGATAGATAAACTGGCATTCTTGATATTTAATAATTTCGTCAAAAACTGTAAACACATGAATAAGTAAAACGCATTCTAATACGTCATTAGTAGAAAATGAATACGCGACTAGGAATCATATTTACATGAAAATCCAACATATTTCAAATAACAAACAATAAATAACAGACGGTTCGATAGAATAAGCCTTGAACTATAAACGACGCAGATATGAATACGTGACAGGATTGCAATGTATATTTGGATATTCAAAGAATATGCTATGATATATTGAATGTCGACGTGCGGAATTAAATGAAAGTACAACAATTGAAACCAGGGAATTTGAGGAATTTCAAGGTTCTACAGAGATAGGTGGAAATTACAAACGTTTATCAATAAACACGCGATACGCGCCAATTGGAACATTGGAAAATGGAGCTTATAAATAGGATATGAAAATCGAAAATGGACAGTATATCTTCAACAAAGGCACGAATCACGTCGATTTAAAGTGAAAATGACGTACCAGCAATAATTAGTGCAAGTAAGTAATTTATTAAAAAGTAAAAATATGAAAGTGCCAATATGTGCAACGAAGAATAGGCTGTTTTTACGCGTAAAAGGTAAGATAAATATTAATTGTATTTTACGTTTCGATCCATGACCTAGGATCGTTGTCAAAATTTGGCTTGAGTATATTATGCAAAAAGTTTTTAAAATTTAAAAGAATGATTGCCTCCAATTTGTGTTGCGCCCTGGGAACGACTTTTTTAGGTAGCCAATACCCTTAACGTGAAATCGGTTTATTAATTTCAATTGTAAAATTTTATATAAATCCAATTGTTTAAGGATTGGAAAACATTTTTTAACATGTTTCTATTTATACAATTGGGAGGAAGGTTATTAAAGAAATGGCGATTACGTTACCATAAGGTTTAAGCAGTCGTTTTTATATTTATTTTAAGGGGGAAAAACTCATTATGATTTAGGTTACCTCTTTGGTAGATTTTAACATGGTTCTGAAGCAACCCTACGGTTTCTCGTGCTTAGGAACAGAAAACTTTTGAATCGTCGTAATTTGGTCCCGATTTATTTGGACACCTCTGCAGTAATTAGGTGCCACAGATGTCGAATATAGAATCTGGCAAACAAGCGCTTTTTTAATTTTACCGTAATACCGACTGCTTTAAAGTTCTGAAAAGTAAATTTAAATGTTGTAAGTTTAATCTGCACTGGCAGAGTATACTAAAATGTCGTCAACATAGGGAATTGTACATTCTTCACGCGTGGATCCCAAAACTGCACCTAAAGCTGTTTTAAAACTGCCCAAGAAAGTACTAAGCCCGAAGGCAGCACTTTAAAAACGTAGGTCTGTCTTTCAAAATAGATGCTGAAGTGATCCGTAGTGTTTCTAATTCGATTTCTCATTGGTTGATAATTATTGCAAATATTATAATGTACATTTTAATATTAGAAGGTATTTATTAAAATAGCTCAGTAACCACTTTCAGGTTTCTGAACGCATTCCGTTATGTTAGAATTTATGTTATAAGGGCGCATGTGTAGGAACGATCGATTTAGTTGACAGGGTAAAACGACTTTGTTTTGAGCTTTCAAGATAGATGGTTGAAACATTTTACTTGGCGGTTTTTTTTTTTATTAAAGGTAATCTTTTTAAGTTTATAATGTAGTGGTTATTCAAGGTAATCCGATTACATCTTGTAATTAGAGCGTTGTTTTGAATGTGATGTTGGTACTTATTGTAAAATCGTTAGTTATTTAATCATTGAAGGAAATATTTATGTGTTTCCTGTTGCTTTTGTCTTAGAATCGGATGCCGGTCGTTTTACTTGAGATGTTTAATATAGATGAATTACTTACAATTTTATTGAACGCTTATATGTAGAAACGAGCGTGGCTTGGTTTAACAACTGAGAACTAATATTTATTTATCTGAATTGTTCATTTTGTATCTAAATCAGGGTAAAACTAATATTTGTTTATTTGAAATAGTGTTTATTTAGTATTTGATCTAGAGTAGTAACTCGAATTGCATTGCACCTGTTACAGAATAAATAGTGAATGTACCCTTACTGTGATTTTACGAGCAATTTGTACGAACACAATTCCTTGATATATTGAACCAAATTATTAGGCAAGTTTGAATACGAACAGTATTATATTTCCATGTTGTTTTTGTTTTAGGTTTTATTGAATTAACCACAAAGCTGTGTATATTTTTTTGTTTGTAATTTGTAATGCCACGATGTGTTTAATTTTTACAAAATACGTTGTAACTGATGCAATCATAACGAATAATTTTTAACGTTTGTTTACTGTGTTTAATATATTTAACTAACATGCATTTATATAAAGATTTAGCGCCTGAATCTGGGGTTGTATTTATGCTATATAATTTTGATATGTATTTGCTTACATGTTTTATAATGTTTTATATTTATGATGTACTTGATATTTTATTTTATGTGTAATTGTTCTATTTCAGCATCTTAATCACATTTACAATTGCACCGCCCATATGTTGGTTTAAACGCAATTATATGTTTGTTGTTTTGTTTATCCTATTATCTAGCCGATGTTCCTATATAATTAATTAGTATTTAACGTTTGTAATAATTGTTGTGATATAATTAAATTGAATCTCTGATATGACGGACCATCTTCGAGTCTTTCGCGTTTGCATTTATGATTACGTTGGAGTTAGTCAATTCAATAACAAGCGCCTTTTTAACCATACGCAATCATATCATAAGTTCATTTCAACGATTCATGTCATTTTGTCAAGGTACTTGTAGTGGTACATTTTGCAAATAATAAGAAGTCGGCTAGTCTTTGTGAAATATTTTGTAACACGGGTTGAAAACTGTTAATGTATGTATGTGGGCGCGTGTGTTCGAGCCTTGTTGAATATTACCAACATTTTGTGTCCGTGCTGGGAGGAACATTGGTAGTCAAGGTGCAGATCATCTTTCTGGTGTCCCTCCTCTTCAATTTTAGCTAGGTAGTATTGGCCTAGCCGACCTCAGTACCTACCAGAAAAGACTAGCTAATTCACTAGCGTTTCTTCAGTTGTCATGTGTGGTATGTCTGACTAACAGTTGACATCCCGTCAAATTCAATGTTGGCAATCTGGGGTGCAAGTACGTCACCTGTCCTTGTCGAGATGTGCCAAATGCAGTTGGAAGTGTGAGGGCAGTTTGGGGTTTTCTCTGCCGTGCTCTTTGCCCAATCGCCCAGGTTGAGTACGGCACTGTTTGCTTTGAATATCAATTTTCTATGCTTTCATGTCAATGACCTATTTAGTGGTTATTGTTTTGGTTAAAAGTCAAGTTAGATAAATGCAGTAGTTTTATTTCGAATCTTCCCGTCTTAATGTCATCTTCTCAGTGTGAATTTGGGTTACATTATAACAACACAACGTAGGTGTCGTCGAGCCACTGCCACTAGATGTTAGATCATGGAGCCCGGTGTACCGTTAATAGAGGGCGTTTGGGTCCGCCTTCAGGTCGGTTACACTACAATGCCCTTCTATTTGCAATGCTCGGGTTTAATTGCCACTTGCAAGTACGAAGCAGTTAAGTCTATCGAATTATTGACCCGACTCAAAATCATGAAGTAATTTCAAAGGATTTTGTGGAATCCGATGATCCTTCAGCATTCTTGAATTTAAATGAGTTGCATCCAAACAAATCCGGATGAAATAGTCAGCGTTTTTAATCATAACCAGCGGATTCACATATGACGTTTGGCATTTTTCTATTAAATCCCCATTCTCCATCTCACACATTTGCCTTCGAACTTCATGTTTGTTTTTGTTTCGTTCAAATACGTAAGCCATCTCTTTTGGTAAAGTTTATGGTCTGCCCATATGAAGCACAAACCCTACATCAAATGAAACTTTTTATTTTTGCATTCATTTGTTAAAAATTTTGTATTAGACAGATAAAACCCTTAAATTCATTATATGCTACCCTGTTATATGCCAAGTATTATAAAGATAAAACAAAATTTTTGTCTTTAGTAAACTTAAGAGGATTACAGCGCGTCCTCGTGGTTACGGGAAAAATTTTCCAAAGGCAAAGGGGGGGATCGGGAATGCAGAGTGATGTCCCAATGGAGTATAGTTTTAATTGGCAGGTTTGAATGAAGCAATCTTGAAAGCACTTCAGGAATGGGAATGACAAAGCCATCATTTGTGCATTTATAATAAGCTATTTACTATATACCGTTTAACTTTTCAGTCTATCAACGTGTTAAGAACAGAAGCGGCAATAAAATCATCCAATTATTAATTATTTTTGAATTTCTACAGTCAAGCAGCGATACACTTTGCGGTAAATAACCTTCTACTATTGTTGTGTTTACGGTAATTTCTTTGTGATTGTCAGGTTGCTTGAAAGAGTGTTTACATGCAATAGAAGGACCAAAATGTGTATTATTCTTCTTAGAGATGTCTCCACCAACCCTGCAAAATGGCTGTCAAATACAGATGTGCAGTTATTCTTTGGTGAATATTATATATTTATTTTATTTAGAGATCGATACTTCAGTTTGACTCATATTTTCCTGACAGCAAATAAAATGGAAGTAAAATGAAAATAAAGCGTTTTCTGGTGCTTTACCGTTAGTCATATTAATCTAGCGTCTTCATTGTCGAAGTCTTTATTTTAACTAGTTAGTGATAATCCAAAGTAACTTTGTTTGTTTAAGATAAAACTATATTGTGGGAAAGTGCATACGCAGTATCTGAAAGACGGAGACACATAATGGTTGCCGAATAAAGACAGGGGCGCTCCCTAATTATATTATAATAATAGTAAATTTAAAGCATTATAAGTCATTTTCAAAATAGCATATATTTACTAAAAATATTGTTAGTTTGGTATTGTTTTAGACGAAATTATAGCCCGAAATTTAGGTAGAAATCGAGTTAAAGATAAGTTAAGCAAAAATTTTGCATTAACTTTTTGAAAGAGAACTGGTTCTGATATTCTTTAATTCCAACTTAACATTGAATTAGTAAAACTTCTAAATAAAGTCGTAGTAGGAAAATGAAACCATAAAATAATATACATTGAAATCCACATAATCAAAAACAACACAATAAATAAACCAGGAAAGTTTTATAGAATAAGCTTGAACATAAACGAACGCAGTATTATGATACTGAAGGAATTTGCCAGAATTGTTGCAAGAATTGTTTAGAATTTTGAATGGTCATCGTGCCCAATAGAAAGAAGTATCACTAATTAGAAACCGAAATTTATGGATTTTAAAGTGTCCACAGAGTAGGCTGAAATAAATTTGCAAAACACGGGAAAAACGCATTTTTTGGAAAACATTGAAAATGGATCTTCCATAAATAAGAAAGATATTAAATTAGAAAATGGAAAGTTTTTTCACAAGGCTGACTCACGATCGATTACAAGGATAATTGACTTCAAGAATAATTATGCAGTCATTTGTATGTATGTTTGAAAATATAAGTGCCAATTATGTAAGCCAAACAAGAATTGTTCTTGTTTTAGCCAATGTGTAAAGTAATATTAATTGTATTTATTTGACCTGACAGAGTGAAAAAATTTCCTTTGAGTATATTAAAGCAAGTTTAAACAATTTAAAAGATGGATTGACCACCAACTGCCTGGTTGGTCGGTTGAAAAGTTTACCGTTGTTAGGTTGGTCAAAAATATCCGTCGTTGTCGGTTGAAACGACGTAACAACGTTCAATTTAATTTTAAAATATATAATCACAATTTAGTTAAAATTTTTAATTTTATTTAATAACCAATTTTGTTTATTAAGAAATCATTATACATGTCAGGTGTTTTTTTTTTTTTTTTTTTTTTTTTTTTTTTTTTTTTTTTTTTTTTTTTTTATTTAGAGATCGATACTTCAGTTTGACTCATATTTTCCTTGACAGCAAATAAAATGGAAGTAAAATGAAAATAAAGCGTTTTCTGGTGTTTTACGGTTAGTCATATTAATCTAGCGTCTTCATTGTACACGAAAGTCTTTATTTTATCTAGTTAGTGTATAATTCAAAGTAGCTTTGTTTGTTATAGATAAATAACTATATTGTGGGAAAGTGCATACTCAGTATCTGAAAGACGCGAGACACATAATGGTTGCCGAATAAATGACAGAAGGCGCTCCTCTAATTATATTATATAAATTATGTTTAATTTAATGCATAAGAAAAAGGCTCATTTTCAATAATTAGATAATATTTAACTAAAATAATGTGTACGTCGTATAATATGTTTTGAGTTAAATTTATAAGCCCAAAATTAAATAGAAACGAGTAACAGATAAGTTCTAAACGCAACAAATTGCACCAATATAAACACATTTTCTGGAAAGATAGATAAACTGGCATTCTTGATATTTAATAATTTCGTCAAAAACTGTAAACACATGAATAAGTAAAACGCATTCTAATACGTCATTAGTAGAAAATGAATACGCGACTAGGAATCATATTTACATGAAAATCCAACATATTTCAAATAACAAACAATAAATAACAGACGGTTCGATAGAATAAGCCTTGAACTATAAACGACGCAGATATGAATACGTGACAGGATTGCAATGTATATTTGGATATTCAAAGAATATGCTATGATATATTGAATGTCGACGTGCGGAATTAAATGAAAGTACAACAATTGAAACCAGGGAATTTGAGGAATTTCAAGGTTCTACAGAGATAGGTGGAAATTACAAACGTTTATCAATAAACACGCGATACGCGCCAATTGGAACATTGGAAAATGGAGCTTATAAATAGGATATGAAAATCGAAAATGGACAGTATATCTTCAACAAAGGCACGAATCACGTCGATTTAAAGTGAAAATGACGTACCAGCAATAATTAGTGATAAGTAATTTATTAAAAGTAAAATATGAAAGTGCCAATATGTGCAACGAAGAATAGGCTGTTTTTACGCGTAAAAGGTAAGATAAATATTAATTGTATTTTACGTTTCGATCCATGACCTAGGATCGTTGTCAAAATTTGGCTTGAGTATATTATGCAAAAAGTTTTTAAAATTTAAAAGAATGATTGCCTCCAATTTGTGTTGCGCCCTGGGAACGACTTTTTTAGGTAGCCAATACCCTTAACGTGAAATCGGTTTATTAATTTCAATTGTAAAATTTTATATAAATCCAATTGTTTAAGGATTGGAAAACATTTTTTAACATGTTTCTATTTATACAATTGGGAGGAAGGTTATTAAAGAAATGGCGATTACGTTACCATAAGGTTTAAGCAGTCGTTTTTATATTTATTTTAAGGGGGAAAAACTCATTATGATTTAGGTTACCTCTTTGGTAGATTTTAACATGGTTCTGAAGCAACCCTACGGTTTCTCGTGCTTAGGAACAGAAAACTTTTGAATCGTCGTAATTTGGTCCCGATTTATTTGGACACCCTCTGCAGTAATTAGGTGCCACAGATGTCGAATATAGAATCTGGCAAACAAGCGCTTTTTTAATTTTACCGTAATACCGACTGCTTTAAAGTTCTGAAAAGTAAATTTAAATGTTGTAAGTTTAATCTGCACTGGCAGAGTATACTAAAATGTCGTCAACATAGGGAATTGTACATTCTTCACGCGTGGATCCCAAAACTGCACCTAAAGCTGTTTTAAAACTGCCCAAGAAAGTACTAAGCCCGAAGGCAGCACTTTAAAAACGTAGGTCTGTCTTTCAAAATAGATGCTGAAGTGATTTGTAGTGTTTCTAATTCGATTTCTCATTGGTTGATAATTATTGCAAATATTATAATGTACATTTTAATATTAGAAGGTATTTATTAAAATAGCTCAGTAACCACTTTCAGGTTTCTGAACGCATTCCGTTATGTTAGAATTTATGTTATAAGGGCGCATGTGTAGGAACGATCGATTTAGTTGACAGGGTAAAACGACTTTGTTTTGAGCTTTCAAGATAGATGGTTGAAACATTTTACTTGGCGATTTTTTTTTTTATTAAAGGTAATCTTTTTAAGTTTATAATGTAGTGGTTATTCAAGGTAATCCGATTACATCTTGTAATTAGAGCGTTGTTTTGAATGTGATGTTGGTACTTATTGTAAAATCGTTAGTTATTTAATCATTGAAGGAAATATTTATGTTTCCTGTTGCTTTTGTCTTAGAATCGGATGCCGGTCGTTTTACTTGAGATGTTTAATATAGATGAATTACTTACAATTTTATTGAACGCTTATATGTAGAAACGAGCGTGGCTTGGTTTAACAACTGAGAACTAATATTTATTTATCTGAATTGTTCATTTTGTATCTAAATCAGGGTAAAACTAATATTTGTTTATTTGAAATAGTGTTTATTTAGTATTTGATCTAGAGTAGTAACTCGAATTGCATTGCACCTGTTACAGAATAAATAGTGAATGTACCCTTACTGTGATTTTACGAGCAATTTGTACGAACACAATTCCTTGATATATTGAACCAAATTATTAGGCAAGTTTGAATACGAACAGTATTATATTTCCATGTTGTTTTTGTTTTAGGTTTTATTGAATTAACCACAAAGCTGTGTATATTTTTTTGTTTGTAATTTGTAATGCCACGATGTGTTTAATTTTTACAAAATACGTTGTAACTGATGCAATCATAACGAATAATTTTTAACGTTTGTTTACTGTGTTTAATATATTTAACTAACATGCATTTATATAAAGATTTAGCGCCTGAATCTGGGGTTGTATTTATGCTATATAATTTTGATATGTATTTGCTGCTTACATGTTTTATAATGTTTTATATTTATGATGCACTTGATATTTTTATTTTATGTGTAATTGTTCTATTTCAGCATCTTAATCACATTTACAATTGCACCGCCCATATGTTGGTTTAAACGCAATTATATGTTTGTTGTTTTGTTTATCCTATTATCTAGCCGATGTTCCTATATAATTAATTAGTATTTAACGTTTGTAATAATTGTTGTGATATAATTAAATTGAATCTCTGATATGACGGACCATCTTCGAGTCTTTCGCGTTTGCATTTATGATTACGTTGGAGTTAGTCAATTCAATAACAAGCGCCTTTTTAACCATACGCAATCATATCATAAGTTCATTTCAACGATTCATGTCATTTTGTCAAGGTACTTGTAGTGGTACCTTTTTGCAAATAATAAGAAGTCGGCTAGTCTTTGTGAAATATTTTGTAACACGGGTTGAAAACTGTTAATGTATGTATGTGGGCGCGTGTGTTCGAGCCTTGTTGAATATTACCAACATTTTGTGTCCGTGCTGGGAGGAACATTGGTAGTCAAGGTGCAGATCATCTTTCTGGTGTCCCTCCTCTTCAATTTTAGCTAGGTAGTATTGGCCTAGCCGACCTCAGTACCTACCAGAAAAGACTAGCTAATTCGCACTAGCGTTTCTTCAGTTGTCATGTGTGGTATGTCTGACTAACAGTTGACATCCCGTCAAATTCAATGTTGGCAATCTGGGGTGCAAGTACGTCACCTGTCCTTGTCGAGATGTGCCAAATGCAGTTGGAAGTGTGAGGGCAGTTTGGGGTTTTCTCTGCCGTGCTCTTTGCCCAATCGCCCAGGTTGAGTACGGCACTGTTTGCTTTGAATATCAATTTTCTATGCTTTCATGTCAATGACCTATTTAGTGGTTATTGTTTTGGTTAAAAGTCAAGTTAGATAAATGCAGTACTTTTATTTCGAACCTTCCCGTCTTAATGCCATCTTCTCAGTGTGAATTTGGGTTACATTATAACAACACAACGTAGGTGTCGTCGAGCCACTGCCACTAGATGTTAAATCATGGAGCCCGGTGTACCGTTAATAGAGGGCGTTTGTGTCCGCCTTCAGGTCGGTTACACTACAATGCCTTTCTATTTGCAATGCTCGGGTTTAATTGCCACTTGCAAGTACGAAGCACTTAAGTCTATCGAATTATTGACCCGACTCAAAATCATGAAGTAATTTCAAAGGATTTTGTGGAATCCGATGATCTTTCATCATTCTTGAATTTAAATGAGTTGCATCCAAACAAATCCGGATGAAATGGTCAGCGTTTTTGATCATAACCAGCGGATTCACATATGACGTTTGGCATTTTTCTATTACACCCCTATTCTCCATCTCACACATTTGCCTTCGAACTTCATGTTTGTTTTTGTTTTGTTCCAATACGTAAGCCATCTCTTTTGGTAAAGTTTATGGTCTGCCCATATGAAGCACAAACCCTACATCAAATGAAACTTTTTATTTTTGCATTCATTTGCTAAAAATTTTGTATTAGACAGATAAAATCCTTAAATTCCTTATATGCTACCCTGTTATATGCCAAGTATTATAAAGATAAAACAAAATTTTTGTCTTTAGTAAACTTAAGAAAATTACAGCGTGTCCTCGTGGTTACAGAGTGATGTCCCAATGGAGTATCGTTTTAATTGGCAGGTTTTAATGAAGCAATCTTGAAAGCACTTCAGGAATGGGAATGACAAAGCCATCATTTGCGCATTTATAATAAGCTATTTCCTATATACCGTTTATCTTTTCAGTCTATCAACGTGATACGAACAAGAGTTGCAATAAAATCATCCGATTATTAATTATTTTTGAATTTTTTACAGTCAAGCAGCGATACACTTTGCGGAAACTAACCTTCTACTATTGTTGTGTTTACGGTAATTTCGTTTTGTGATTGTCAGGTTGCTTGAAAGAGTGTTTAATGCATAGAAGGACCAAAATGTGTATTATTCTTCTTAGAGATGTCTCCACCAACCCTGCAAAATGGCTGTCAAATACAGATGTGCAGTTATTCTTTGGTGAATATTATATATTTATTTTATTTAGAGATCGATACTTCAGTTTGACTCATATTTTCCTTGACAGCAAATAAAATGGAAGTAAAATGAAAATAAAGCGTTTTCTGGTGTTTTACGGTTAGTCATATTAATCTAGCGTCTTCATTGTCCGAAAGTCTTTATTTTACTAGTTAGTGATAATTCAAAGTACTTTGTTTGTTAAGATAAAACTATATTGTGGGAAAGTGCATACCAGTATCTGAAAGACGGAGACACATAATGGTTGCCGAATAAAGACAAGGGCGCTCCCTAATTATATTATATAAATAGTTTAATTTAAGCATAAAAAAAGTCATTTTCAAAATTAGCATAATATTTACTAAAATAATGTTACGTGTATATATGTTTTAGACGTAAATTTATAAGCCCGAAAATTAATAGAAATCGAGTAACAGATAAGTTTAAAGCAAAAATTGCATTAAAACTTTTTGGAAAAAGAAAACTGGTTCTTGATATTCTATAATTTCCAAAAACTTAAACATGAATAAGTAAAACTTCTAATAGTCTAGTAGAAAATGAAACCATAGAATATATTTACATTGAAATCCACATATTTCAAAAACAACACAATAAATAACAGAGGTTATAGAATAAGCCTTGAACATAAACGACGCAGTATATGAATACTGAAGGATTGCAAGAATTTGAGAATTCAAAGAATTCTATGATATATTTGCCAATCGACGCGGAATTATAATAAATCAAAATTGAAACAGAATTTGAGTGAATTTCAAGGTTCTACGGTAGGTGAGAAATTGAAAACGTTTACAAAAAAACGTTGCATTGGAAACATTGGAAAATGGACTTTAATGGATAAAATCAAAAGAAGATATTCAACATAAGGAGAAACTGTTTAAAGTTGAAAATGACGTACCAGCATATTAGATGACAAAGTAATTTATTAAAAGTAAAAATATGAAAGTGCCAATTGTGCAGATCTTGAAAATAGGCTTTTTAGCTAAAAGGTAAGCAAAATATTAATTGTTTTTGTTTTCAGACCAGATGTTGTAAATATTTGGCTTGAGTATTTACTGCAAAAGTTTTAAAATTTAAAAGAATGATTGCCTCCAATTTGTGTTGCGCCCTGGGAACGACTTTTTAGGTAGCCAATACCCTTAACGTGAAATCGGTTTATTAATTTCAATTGTAAAATTTTATATAAATCCAATTGTTTAAGGATTGGAAAACATTTTTAACATGTTTCTATTTATACAATTGGGAGGAAGGTTATTAAAGAAATGGCGATTACGTTACCATAAGGTTTAAGCAGTCGTTTTATATTTATTTTAAGGGAAAACTCATTATGATTTAGGTTACCTCTTTGGTAGATTTTAACATGGTTCTGAAGCAACCCTACGGTTTCTCGTGCTTAGGAAACCATAAAATAATATCACACTTCTGTGCCCAGCAATGACAAAAACGAATCTCCTATCATATAACAGTAAACCACTGGAAAGTTTATTAGTGAGTCAACTAAGTGCTTGTAACTCACGAGTCGAAGACGAATCGCATGATTATTATACGCATACTAGAAGTGAATTCTGCCAGCAACATTGTTGGCAACGACATGTCGTTTAGAATTCTCTGAAGTGGTATCATACTTCTGTGCCCAATACGGACAAGCATAGATATTCTATCTTAATTAAGATCAAACTGCTGTAAAGTTTATTGTGAGTTGTATAAATGCTTGTACCATCACGAGTCTACTGGCCTAGTAGAAGTAAATTCTGGCAGAAACACAGTGGACAAAACGATTTTGTTTGGAAATACATTGAAGTGATACTTCTGTGCCCAGTAAGATCAAGAAAAGATATTCAATCTAGTCGAAGAGAGAACTGCTGTAAAGTTTGTTAGTGCGACGTACGAGTGCTTGTACCTCACGAATCGAACCACAGGATTATCATTGACTTGCAAGAAGTGAATTATGCCAGTGCCATTGTTGGCTATGGTACTTCGTTTGGAAAATATCTAACGTGATCTCATACTTCTATGCTCAGTAAAGCCAAACATAGATATTGTTTCTTGTTTTAGACCAATTGTTGTAAAGCTTATTAGTGCATTGTATGTGTGATTTGTACCTGAAGAGTCGAAAACGAAGCGTGTAGTTACCATTATGAGTATATCTAAAGCCAATGCTTTAGAAACCTCAATGTCTAGCATAGTGATGGATTCGAACCGAACCGAACCTTGCCCTAGGTTCGGTTCGGTTTGAAAAGTTTTTAGTCCGGTTCGGTTCGAGGTTCGGTTCGAAAAAGTATATTCCGGTTCGGTTCGGTTCGGTTCGAAAAAAACGAACCGAACCGAACCGGTTCGACATTTTGATATTTTAAACAACTAGTACGTTCAACTACAACAATTTAAATGTTTAAAGTAGTTTTTATATTTAGTAGTTTTCAAATAAACCCAACATTATTTGTTTTATAATTTAGTAGCATAAATCATATTAATACTATTCGTCCAGGTTTGATTTTTCAATACGTACTCTCTTTAACAAAGCGTAATTACAATTAGGTTAATAGTGAAAGCCACCTCTAAAATTTAGAATGTGTTAATAATTGATGATTTTTACTAATGTCATGTTACCGTGCAAGAACAATATCACACGATCTTTGCAATTACTTTTATTTTAGTTTTAGATAGTATAAAAAGAGTATCAAGACAAGAAGGTGTTGCTGATTTCTTATACAGTACAAACAAAAAGCTGTTTGTCAGTTATCTTTATTAATATTATTATTTCTTTTAAAAGACAATATCAAATGGGTCTCGAAAAGAATCGTAAATCTACCTCAAACAGCGTTTACGTTTTTCATAATAAAATATAACAGTATTCATGGCACGGGCATTATGTCTGCTTATTAATTGCGTTATACTGTGTTATTTTATGTCGACATTGATTGAAAAGTTTATGCCGCCATGAGTCATAAACTTCAACTCTTGGTTGTGAGAGAAAGTTCGGGGTCATTCTTCTAGAGTATCGGCTGCTTCTAAAGACGTTGGTGGTAATGGCCACACTAAATAAACAGTAAATATTATGGTACCATGTGTTTTGTAACACCATTTGTTGAGACCGATTATGTACAAAAGTAAAGGAGATTAGTTTTTGCTAGAAGTCACATTTTTAAATATTAATAGAGAGTTGGTTTTCATATAAAAGTAAAAAATTTTAAATGATGGATTAGTAATACACGCTTAATTAAGAATTAAATTGTTTCGTTTATTCTGAAAACTTCTGTAATTAGGATGGACTCGGGCTCGGGCTTTCGGACCGGCCCGGCCCGGCCCCGACCCGATTTCGGGCTCGAATCCGGGCCGGGCCGTTTACTACTTTATTCGGGCCGGGCCCGGGCCGGGCCTGTCTTTTTTCGGGCCGGATCGGGCCAAACGATTTGGGCCGGCCCAAACTTTTCGGCCCGAAAAACGCACGAGTGGTTCCACCGTCGTTTCACTTCTGTATCGCATTGTGTAAGTAAACGTTCTTAAGTATATTTTCACGAAGTGTCTTTATGAACCCATTAATAATCAGTTTTTTGTCTTGTTTAGTGTAAAGGAGACGTGATATTATAACACACTTGATATCCCGAATATTTTTTTCTAGTTCTATTTAATGTTCCTCATGTTGTACTTTGGGCAAGTTAAAAATGTCCAGGAACATCAAACTAGGTGATTTATTCATAATTCAAAAGTTTGCGCGATTTATATTTTGTATACGTATATACTTCAAATTTCAATCATGCGGCGAACGTCGATATTGTCAATCGCGTGTATGGTTTATGTGTACCGCCTAAAATACTAGAGAGTTATTGCAATGTTCATTTTATCAATTTTTTAATAAAGTTTTCCCTTATTTGACATTTACACATGCGCAATTAATACACCTTTAATGTTTGTACTTTATTAAAATGCAGGACATCTTTATCTAATTTAAATACAGGCAAGAAATGCTTTTACTTAAGGCGCCTTAATTTTGACATATACCATATGCCTAACGTACAAACTTGCATTTAATTGTCTACTTTCTGTATAAATATTGTGAAATTAAATGGCTTTTTGTAGTGTTGTTTTCGTAATTAAATTTAGAGATATAATGTACAAGTTTATAACAAAAAGGGTATAAAACGTCAACGCTGTAAATATGAGGATGCTGTTTTGTAATGCTTTCACTCGAAGTAAGGCGTAAAAATCCTTTTAAAAACAAATATGCTATATACTTGGGAAGAAGTAAAAAACAGTGTCTTAAAGTAAACTCGAAAAGTATTCCGTGAAAACATTTTGACAACACATACAAATGTTATCTAATCAGTGGGAAATGAAAAACTTAAATAATAAAAAAAGGTTCATCTTTTTATAAATACAATATAGACTACCGAGTATAACAAATATATAACAAGTAAAATAATATTTATCTACTTCAAATATGATAGTGTTGTTTGATATAATAAGTATCATGTCAAACTTTGATAGCGACGATAGCGTGAAAGTCCCTAATTATAATTCCAATGAAAGTGATAATAGTGCTGCTGATAGTCTAACAAACCTACGTTTTGATATGACAACCGGGTCGACATCCCGCAGCAAATTTAAACAATTTTTTGAGTTTGGTGTTATTTCAAATGATACAAAAACTGTGTCTTGTTTGTTGTGTAAAAAGAAAAAAGGCAGGATGGAATTCAAAATTAAATATTCACGCACCACCAATTTAAAACGTCATTTAAAATCAGTTCGTGAAAGTGAATATAAAGTTTTATTTGCAAATGCGACTAGACCGGACCCAGTAAGGACTCATTTTATAAGCAGAAGAATCTAAATGAGATGTACCAGTCAAAGGTGGGGCATAATATTTACTTATTCTTATGATTAAGAATTTAAAATTTCAAAATAAAGTGTTTGTGTATAGACGAACTATAGATATAAATTACCGACAAAAGTTAAGATGTCTTCAAATGGCATCTGCACTAAACGTAACATCGATATCAATAAACAGGAAAAAATTGCATTATCATAATTAACCGTAGGTATATACGAGGGCCATTTTTTTCCACCTCCAATAGGCTATAAATAAAAGACAAGTTCATATAAAACAATAATTTTATTACCAAAAGATTGGTGCACTTACGGTTACTTTTCGACATAATCACCGAAAAGATTAAGACATTTGTCATATCTGTGGACAAGCTTTTCAATACCCTGTTCAAAGAAAGTTGCCGCCAATGAATTCAAGTAGTCCTTGACGTTGGTTTATAGGTCCTCATTGGTTTGAAAGTGCTTCCCACCAAGCCGCGTCTTCAGGTCATGAAAAAGATGTTAATCGCTTGGTGCTAAGTCAAGACTGTATGGCGGATGATCGAAAATTTCCCATCCAAATTGTTGTTCGAGAAGCCGTTGAGTTGCTCCAGCAGTGTATGGACGCGCATTGTCGTGGATCAGAACAACTCCAGCGGTCAGCTTTTTTCTTCGTTTGTTCTGAATGGCTCTAGACAGCCGTCGTAAAATTTCACAATAAACAGCTGCAGTGATTGTGGTTCCGGGCTCCATAAACTCCACAAGCAACACACCTTGTTGGTCCCAAAACACAGTAGCCATGGTCTTTCTGTTGTTAAAGGTTTGTTTGAATTTCTTTGGTTTGTTTGGTGAAGTTGAATGCATCCATTGTTGTGACTGTCGTTTTGTTTCCGGTGTGTCGTATTGAATCGAGGTTTCATCCCCAGTCACGATTGATTTCAAAAAGTTGTCTCCTTCATCGTGATAATGCTCAAGGAACTCCAACGCTAACGCCATTCGTCGCGTTTTGTGGCCGTCCGTCAGCATTTTTGAGACCCAACGTGTACAAAGTTTTCGTAGCCCATCCGTTCAGTAACAATAGAGTACAAAACAGACCTTGAAACTTCTGGAAATTCTGTAGACAGAGCAGTAATGGTGAATCTGCGGTTTTTCTTTAACCATTCTGTCAACACGTTGAACCAGGTCATCTGAAACGACAGATTTGCGCGTTTGGCCCCCTTCATTATGCACATCATTACGGCCATCTTTAAACTTTCTACACCATTCACGCACAACACCATCAGTCATGAAGTTTTCCCCAAACACACGACTCATTCTTCGATAGATTTCTGCAGCACTATGGCCTTCAGCCTATAGAAAACGAATCACACTTCGCACTTCACACTTGGCGGGAGCATCAATAATAGCGGACATGTTTACGTGGCTGTAGCACAACGCCGACTGACGCCTGAATGTCAACAATGGCGGAGTGTGTAGTGCAAGAGCTGCGCAGTCGCCTACAGCGCATGCCCGTTTTCTGCTACCCGCGTAGCGTCTGCACGGAGCGATCGGAGGTTGAAAAAAAAATGGGCCTCGTACATTTTATTGTTTGAAAAATTTAGGAAAGTAATTTTTGTTGGCATATATGCCAAAAATAATATATGTGCTCACACAGGCTCAGGTCTCAGGTAGATAATAGTATTTCTTCTAAATAACATCAAAGGGATTATGATGCAGGTGGTGGTACTGTTTGTTCGTTGAATTTTCTCAATTGTATTTAAACGAAAATGAAAGGTTACCTGTCTAAAATCCCAAATAGGTACCTTACCTAAACCAATTTGTACCCCCACATTTGTTTCTACCGCTCACGCTATTCAACCGTCAGAAAGTGATTTACTACTTATTCTAATTTACTTGCTTGAACAGTTTTCACTTTCCTTTAGAGAATTTTTATTAAAAAAGCTAAAAATGATTACATTAATTTTGATTAAGTTTTGTTAGGGGTTTCGCTGTCACTCCTCAAATAAAATTTCAGACCTCTCAAAATTATATCTTGAAATTCTTCGAAACTTTTTGCAGAATTATACAAGATGATTAAGATGAATTTAAATACCATTAAATCTAAAAGCTAAAAAACCTCCACTCCAAAATGATTCAAAATGCGAATCTGTAGAGATTCATAACCGATAGCAACGATGCTTTAAACATATCTGCTATGTAGCCTTTGGTTTATATTAGATTAAACAAACATCTTTATAGTTACAGTTTTTATGTTGGCTGCCACTAAAATTCATTGCGAAATAGTTTCTTGTTGAACACAACTGAAAAAAATATCTTCTTATTCACTGAATGAAAGTCGGGTCGGCCCGAAATTTCGGGCCGGGCTGTGCCGGTCCGGCCCGCTTTCGAGTCGGGCTTCGGGCCGGGCCGGTCACTTTTCTACTTCGGGCCCAAGTCCATCCCTATTCAGTAGGTTCTAGACCGTGACCTCGGCTTGTATATGTTTAAGATGGTTTTCAACACGACTTCTGTTCATTAAATAAAATAAGCTTGTTTTTACAACCAAATTTTCAAAATCATTTCGAGTTTCTGTAATATCTAATACTAGTTATAAACAAACAACAATTTGAAATAAGGAGCATTAAACAAATCGAACTAATTTAGAATTTTTTGATCTACAAACGTGCCTCGATAACAAAATTTATTAAATATGTAACACTAATACCTATTACATTTTTATCTATTGGCTTAAAATGTACATTAGAAAATCGTTCTAATTCTTATATGCTTGCAACTAGAGATTTTTAAAATGTGCATTTGAGAGAAATTAAGATTGACATGTTTTTAGTGAAAATTAAATTAAATTAAATCGAACCTTTCGAACCGAACCGGACCGAACCTTAAGCTAGGTTCGGTTCGGTTCGAAAAATTTGCCGGTTCGGTTCGAGGTTCGGTTCGAAAATAAAATGTCCGGTTCGGTTCGGTTCGTGTCCATCCCTAGTCTAGCATGAGCAAAACAGTGTGCTATTTCATTTAAGAAGCTAGTTAGTGCGTTTTTGAGTGTTTATATCTGACAAGTTGTTACGTGCTGAATTGACGTTAAGTACCTAAATTATTTGTACTCCACAAAAGTGAAGCGACGTAACAGTAAATAGTGTACCGGCTGGCTAGCTTTTAGTGGTGCAGTGTCGGTTCTATCAAAGCAAAAACAATTTTTTTAAGGGTATATAGATTGCAACATTTGTACTAGACACTTTTACACATACCTTGAAAGGTCTTTGAACTCTCAGTCCAATAAAGCTCTTGAACTCCAACCCATCGGAAGAGACACTATCTCGAATTCTATCTATCTACACTTATCTTTATTTATAACTAACTATTCACACCTATCTTTACATGTTAACTCACTATCTCTCTCTACCACCAACCCTTCACCCTCTTATTTTTATTTATTTCCTTCTACCTTTTTGTCATCTATTGACTCTTTAAGTACCTCACTGCTATACTTTTCTACCTCTTCACATTTACTTAAGTTTCTTCTACTTTTGTTTCACTGTTCTATTTTTCCCTTTAACTACTATTATTACTATCTATTTGTTATACTAACTATATACACCTAACTCTATATCTACATCTAACGATCTTCCCGTATTTATTCTATACCTAGTTCTATTTTTCTATATACACCTATCTCTATTCTTATCTTTTTAAATTCTACTCTACTATTTACCTATCTCTATATTTTTATCGATTAACATGTCTCTTTATTTAAATCTGACTCTTTTCTTGATCCTCCACGTCTTTCTTCTCACAATCCTAATACACTTCATCTCTATCTTTCCTCCATCTATCTCTATACTTATCATCCCTGTTACTTCACATAAAATAAAATCTTCTCTATTATCCTGACTCTTAAATATTTTTTCTTCAGTCCCTACACTTGTCTGTTTCTTATTTACTATTATTCCCTTTTCTGCGGACAAATCAAACGATACTACCTCAACATATCCATCTTTTCCCTCTATAGAAAATTCTTTACTTCGTCTAGACCCTTCATGTACAATATTCACTCCGTAAAAATCTCCTACATCAAAATTACCAAAATTGTTTTTGCCACTTAACTCACTTATGCCTACTTTTACCTCTTGTGTGTAACATAATGCTGTTTTCGCTTCTACTCTTATTAATTCTGACTCTTTATTCATTAACATTGCTGCACTCGACTCTACCTCTACTTGTTCAGTCTCTTTGTTCACTACCAATTGTACCCTTCTAACTTTTCCTCATTATATTCACCTGTGTCGATTTCTTTCACCTCTTCCTCATCTACTTCTATACTATTAATACATAACCCCACGTCATCCTCTGTGACATCATAACTTGCCTTCCAGGGCAATATTCTAACCCCACTCCTAACTACTTTTTTCTCCATATCTATTATAACCCCTAACTTCGTCATACAATCGACCCCTAATATCCCTTTAAACTTTAACTCAAGTACAATTATAAATTCCTGCTCACAGCTTACGGAACCTAACTCTACTTTTAAAATAACTACACTATTCACAACAGCAAATCGCTTTTTATTTGGCGCAACCAGGTGACTTCTTTTTATTGGCATTATCCTGTCACACACTTTATCCTTAATTTCATCGACGAATTCCTCCGGTACTAAACTCGCCTCAGCTCCTGAATCTAATAACGCTTCTAAATTTTTTTCAAAAATTTTAATATCAATTATAGGCAAACCAAAATTTTCTTCTACTTCTGGCTCAACTTCTTTTTCTATCTTTAAAAATTCCTTCGGTTGTTCATACTTGTACACAGTGATGTCTAGTGGTTTGTCCTTGTCTAAAAATCCTGTCCAGGTCTGGTCTCCCTACTTGGTCCAGGTCTCGCTACCACCTCAGCATATGTCCGCGATGTCTCCGCTTTGTTTGTGTTCTCACTCTCTCTGTTAGGTGTTGTCAGTGTTCCTCGTATGTCAGGTGAACTGTTTTGTCTTGTCACCCTTTGTCTAGGTGCAGGTCCCCTACCTACACTGTTACTTGTGATAAATGTTCGTCTCGGTTCCCAATTTTGTCTATTATATCCAAAGTTTGTCCCCCGTCTTGCGTAGTTGTCCCTTCTGTTATCAAATTGTACCGTGTTAACTTGTCGTTCCCTTGGTTTCCGAGGTCGTCCACTGCTTACATCATCATACCTTTGCAGGTACTCCAAAAACATTTCTCTGTCTACAATGTTTTGGAACTTGGAAGGTGTTGCCTAACCTCAACCTCAAAATGTCGTGAAAGATATTTGATTATCTGTCTGTCAATGGTGGATTTAATGGTTTTGCTATGCTATACTTCCGTATAGCATATTGCTCTCTACTTCCTGCAAACTCCCCTTTGAACTTTCCTGTAATTAAATTGTCTCGTACTTGGTCCTGTCAATAGTCACTCCAATAATGTTTTAAAAATCTGTCCTCAAAGTCATTGTACGTGTCAATTTCCTGTCCTATTAAGTTATACCAGGCTTCAGCATGGTCTTTCAGCAACGCTTTAACAATGTTAAGTTTCACCTGTTTATCATACAAATTACTAGCCAGACCTCTAATGTTATTAATAAATATCTGAGGATTTACCCTACTATCCCCATAGAATTTCATTTGTTGCTATAACGACATATTCCTTGTTACGAATCTAAGACCATCCCCCATCAAAGTCGATACGTTTTGTTTAATTCCGGTCACTTCTCTCTCGACTCTACCTAACTGATCCCTATATGAGTCCGTCACCTCAGTCATTATAACGTTAATTTCGTCCTCACAGAAAATCCTTACCTCCATCCTTAATTGTCCCATTTCCTGACTCACACGTCTAATATCACGCTCATTTTTATCTACCCTATTTTCCACTTCGCCCATTTTTATCGTTAACCTATTTTTGAAATCCAAAAATTCTCTTGTAGATTTTTCTATTTTATCCCCTAATTCCTGGCTCAGTTGTTCAAATTTTTGCTTCGATTTAAGTCTAACTAAGCATACCGTCTCATTCATTTGATAAAATTTCCTATTCAATTCGGCACTCATTTGTTCCACTCTTTTCTTCGATTCTTCACCCATTTCTCTAATCTCCTCAAACTTCCTGTTAGATTCTTCCCTACTTAATCTCATCTCTTCTAACATTTTCATCATCAATTCATTACCTTGTTCCCCTGATTCCGTTCTCGACTGATCCCTACTATCTCCAGCTTCCTCCAATCTTCCTGATTTTTCAAATAAGGCACTATCGTCACTTCCAATTTCCACTCCTTGGCTTCTTAACCACTCCTTTTTCTGCATACGTTCAAATCACTCCCACACACACTCAAAATTATTTATGAATTTCTACAAGACAGACTCTCTCTCTCAGCTTGCCAGTTTCTTGAAATAAAATGTACAAATTTTATTTGGAGCTCGAGTCTCACGTTCGGGTCGCCATAAAAGTTGCAGTGGAAGTCGGGACAGTCTCTAGATTCACTATTGAAATTCGTGCCCCACCTGGAGCTACATAAAATTTTCAAAAATTCAAAAATTTCAAAAAAAATTCCTTACCCTTTTATTTCGCCTTCCAATTCCTTCAGCTTCCCTGGCTAGCTCAGCTGTGACTCATCTCAAACACCTAAATTTGCAGACATGTCTCTTTCACACTCGCACACCATTCAATAAAACTACCAAATAATACCACAATCATACAACCTTCTATTTACATCTATTAACAGATAAATTATATTCACATGTGTTAAAAACAGTTTGATACATTAATTATAAAACTCAAATTATAGTAAGTTTTTAAAGTCCTTGATTTCTCTAATTATTTTTAAACAAATTCAATGAAATATGAGTAGATGGGCCCCACATGTTACCCTAAATTGACTTCACACTGGAGTATGGTGAGCTCATTATAACCCAGTTCAGTTTGTATATGCCTTTTAACCTTGCATAAATTGAAACTAAAACTTACAGACCCGTTTACCCTTTACAATTCAATTTTTATCCTGACTAAATTTTGGATGTTTTAGATACACCCTTTTTCAATAAAATTGTAAAGTACATGTATCTTTTACAGTAAATTTCTACAATCATAAATATGCCACCAAAAACGTCAACAATACAGCACAAAATTTCACAAATGTTTATAAAACAACAGAAATTTCAAATAAATACCTGAAGAATTTTTTAGTCTTCATTCCCGTCGGAAATGGTTACTATAAAACCCCTTGGAGTTGTTACCATTAACTGTACTGCTTGTCTAATCCACCGGCCTCCACCATCCATATCATGCACACAAAATAGATTACCAGCTCTGGTTACCCCCATTGATTATGTTTCCATTTAATGATTTTTGCCTTGTAGCACCCGGACCTTTATTAATTTAATACGCACTACTCGTACCTCATGTCAATAATTAGAGGTCCGCTACTACTGTTTTATACTTGCAACCACTATATTTACAGTAACATTACATAAAATACTCACAAAAGCTTTATTATTATTGTATTCTGAATCGGTATTCAGCACTTTTAGCGACGTAAAGGAAAAGAAAGCTTGAATATTAAATCTCCGGTATTTAAATCATTTCTCCAAACCCCTAGTGGACGCGCTTCTCTCGAAAAGCTTTCAACCACAGTTTTTACAAATTTTGAGCATAACCGTCGGTTGTTTCCGAAAATTTGTTCTGTGCTACGTGCTCTATACTCCGAATTCGCTTTCAACCTACGCGTGAGTTCGTTTGGAAAACAGTCTGCTTTCAACCAATGACAAAATTCTCTGCCGTCACAAACTCCTCCTAGACGCTATGCATCTCATTTCTACGCGTTTGTGGTCTCGTTACAACCCCACTAGCGTTACAGAAAATTGATATTGCTGACATCCTATCTCAACTCCACGTGGATGACTACGTGATTTTCAATCTCTTGCTTGCTTTATATCTGTCACTATGATGTATATTACCGATTGTCCATTTCCCTCGCTCTTTAAGATGTTTGTTAGTCTTGTTGTTTATACCAAACTGACGGTTGAAAATATTTTCTATGAAATCCTATCTTAACATGCGCTCGACTTCGTCGAACGTACCCTTTTAAAGCGCAGTGTTTCTGTTAATTATCGATCGTTTTGAACATAATAATTCCTTGGACTTTCTGCTTCTTGGTATCTGTATAAAACGAATACATTTGCCTTGGAATTATTGATTTTCTTACACAGCACGTTCCCTTTTGCTTGTGTGCTGAATTCAAATAACTTATTGTTAATTACGCGTATCCTTGAGCTTTTATTTTTTTTTAAGTTTTTTCGTTCCTGTGATCCTAACATTTCAATTATTAAATATAAAGATACCTTAATGCTCGTCCGGTTTCACTAAATGAATTAAATTTAATTTTGCGCGTAAATAATTTGCTCCTTGCTATATACAGGGTTGTTGAAATTTTGGTTTCACACTGATTTACTCCTTTGAATCTACAACAATATATATATATATATATATATATTATATTATATCCTGCCCCCCTTTTGTGTTTAAACATATATTAAACCGCCCTACTTTGAGTTCCACCTATATTCTACCCTTTATTTTATAAATTTTTAAAATGTGCACACCTAATGCACGCCCCGTACTTGCAACGTTTGGTTGGCTCTTTAATTACTTATTTATTGCAATGCCTCGACTATTTAAGCTCTTAATCTCAGGGTGTTCAAGCTACTTATAGTGGGTTCCGTTATAAGTAGATGTGCTAAGTCCAACCAAAGTGCACTCTTTTGTTTTACTACTAAAATTAATACTCTACTTTTGTATATGCCAAATTTTCTAATAAGATCAAAGTTGCTATGTGCCAAATTCAATTACAACCAAAATTTGTATGACTATTTTGACGTATTAAAGATATATTTAAACACTCACCTGGTCTATACTCCGTTGATGCCTTCCTGAATGCTGGCTCAAAATCCTTATCACCGTATGCGTCTTCACAATGATGTTCTTGAATTTTCGTGCCGCTTCCAGGTGTCCTTGAATTTTAACTGCTCCCCAATACCTGAAATGATTAACCCAAATTTAGAATTTAGAAAATCAGTGCTACAACTTCCCTTGTGCTAATCTCCGTTTCGAATCCTTGTTTTCTCTATAAATCCGTCCGCTTCTCCGTATCTGATCCCAATCTACTCGTTCCTATTTCTTTTCTCAATGCTCCTATCCAACTTCTTTCTATGTATATCCACTCGATGTCCTGCTACCTTTTTAAACCGCTCTCCAATATCCAACTTCTTTCTATGTATATCCACTCCCGATGTCCTGCTACCTTTTAAACCGCTCTCCAATATCCAACTTCTTTCTATGTATATCCACTCCCGATGTCCTGCTACCTTTAAACCGCTCTCCAATATCACTTCAAATCTATATAACCACTCTCGATGACCTGCTACCTTTAAACCACTCTCCAAATCCAATAATTTACCGTCGCACAATCACTACTATTCACTTTATACTTCCGATGCTTGTTTCTTTACCACCTTATTCAATTGAAACTCCTTTTAAAACAACTACTTTTATTTTCTTTTTAAATATCTGGATACAAATTAGCACAGTTATGAAAACACGTCTTTTTACAAAATTGGTTCGAAAATAATCCCCTTTGTTTACTCTCTAAGGCGACCATGTTAACTATCTACTAGTCTACTACATCTTAAAGTTCATAACAAATAACTACGTTCGTGTCGCACATACCAAAGTTTATGTCTTTTATACAATTTCATAATCACCTTAAATTCTAATATATGTCCTAAATCTTTACATTCCACCAATCATATTTTACGTTGTTATAACTAATAATTTTGAGTTTACAAATATTGTCCAAAAGTTGATTCTATAGAAAATGAAACCAAAATAAATTATACTTGACCCTGGATGCATGTTGATAGTGAACATTCATAGACGTATCCGGCTTTTGGACGGCAAATGTACTTTCAAAGGCCTTTTAAAATTCAACTCGGTATAAACCCTTGAGCACTGCACATCTTACTACGTCATTCAGTCATTTTAAAATTGCCTTTTGGCACTTAATTTCAACTACTATATTTGAATGGTATTTTAGTATACATAAAATACGGCAAACATACATTTTTAAGTTTATGTGATCAAATATGTGGATTATTTTTGTTTGGCATATACTACCTTGTACTAAACAACCCTTATAACTCTTAGTAGCTCCCTTAGACATTATATTGGCCCCACTGATTTTGAATGAAATTGGAAATTGCGTCGGCTTTACTCTTTCCTGGTGTGCATAATTTCTTGTTTTATTTAAAATCAAACCCCCTCTCACCTTTTTACACAAACCCCTTTTCGGATTCCTACATATTTTAATTATTCAACCCCTATTTTAATTCTCAACATGTCTGTATAACTATGCTACATACTAACCTAACTTATAAACTAAAACAAAACTAAACTTTCCGTCGCATGAACTATATAACAACTATTCTACTAAACCCTCTTCCTGTACAACCTTATATGGGAATAGATTTTCCAAGTGAAAACGCCCACGATATTCCCCGTCATAGTAGCTAATTCAAATGTATTTCCTTCCGCAAAAATACGCGTAATCTTGTACGGCCCTTCATAAGGAAACAACAACTTCGCGCAAATGTTCCTGTCGCGGTTCGAAACTCTTAACCTTTTCACAACCACCATATCTCCTATTTCAAAAGTTGTCCTTTTTTTGATCCTGCTACACCTTCGCTCGATATCCCTACGCTGCATCCTTTCGATCCTACGTCTAACACTGCCCAACAACTCTGTGATGTCTTGTACCTCGACTTCTTCCCTCCATGGCCTAGCTGGTATAATCCTCCGAATCAATGTTATCGGACACGTTTTTGTAACTGAACTCGGTACACAATTCATGAAATTTTCAATCTGCGGCAGATATCTAACCCATCTATTATGGTGCTCTTGCGTTGCTAACCGTAGATATTTTATTACCTCCCGTATATATCGTTCGCATGGATTTGCTTTCGGATGCCGTATACTGCTAAATGACACCTTAATGTGCGCTCGATTTAACCCGTTCCTAAATCTTTGGTTGTTAAAATAAGTTGCGTTGTCTACCAAAATCCTTTCCATTCTCCCTACCTGGCTTCCAAATTCTTTAATCGACTGTAAAGCATGCACCGTGTTGCTTCGCCTTGCCGGAAATAATTTAACAAATTTTGAAAAAACGTCCACCATTACTAATATGTGCCGATACCCCTGTTCACTCGTAATCAGGTTGCTTAAGTAATCAATAGCTACCAATTCCAATGGTCCGCTCACGCTCACACTCATCGGTACATTCTGCAACACCACGTTCTTGTCTTTCCCTAAGATACAAATTTTGCAACGATTAATCCTTTCTTTTACCACCGTGATATCGTTCCGTGCATAAAACGCCTCCCTGAATACCAAAAATGTTTTTCTTATACCTATATGTCCAAAATTTAAATGAATTTCATCTATAATTTTCACAGCCGCGTCTCTGGATACCACTACCAGCTCTGCCTCACCTATCCTTTTTACTAAGAACTGCCCTACGATGGTAAATCCACGGTACTCCTCCACATTTTCGCTTGTTAATCTCTCGCGGATCGAGCTCACCTCACTGTGCCTTTGCGTTTCCATTAGCTTGGCATTCGTCCACCGAACAACATCCCTGAACTCCTGCAAAGCAACTAAACAATCCTTCACGTCTTTATTTTTTTCCACCTGCGGTCTGCTTAGAAAATCCGCCGTCACATTCTCCTTGCCTGGCTTGTGCTTGATTTCAAAATCGTATTCCTGTAATACTAACGCCCATCTGTACAACCTGCTGTTTAGAAACTCCTTTTTCTTCATAAATGTTACCACCGTGTTGTCGGATTCTATTAAAAATTTGTTACCTAGCAGATAAAAACGCAACTTTTTCACTGCATATACTATAGCCAACATTTTCTTCTCTGCCGTCGCATATCTGGTTTCGCAGTCTTTTAATACCCTCGAAATAAATACAATTGGTACCTCAGCTCCGTCCTGGATCTGCACCAACTCAGCCCCTATCGCATATTTCGACGCATCCGTTCTTAAAATAAATTCGTCTTTGAAATTTGGATATTTTAATGACAACTCTTTATAAAATGCACTTTTTAAATCCTGGAACGCCTTCTCTCGATCAACAGTCCATTTCCATCTTTCATTTTTCTTCAATAAACTCACCAACGGCACACACAACTCGGAATATCGCGGTATAAATCGTTTATAATAATTTAGAACCCTAAAAGCCTCGTAATCCTCTCACGTTCTTTGGTTGAGCAATCTTTTCAACTCGTCCAACCTTTTATTACAAATTTTCATCCCATTCTCACTGATTTCAAACCCTAAATATGTAACTTTGTTCTTGAACAACTCGCATTTCTCCACGTTCAACTTCAAACCCCCTTCGTCCAGCCTCTGGATCACCTTTTCTAAATGCTCCAGGTGTTCTTGTTCGTTCCTTGAAAAAATCAACAAATCATCCACATAGTGCGAACAGAAACATTCATACTCGTTAAACAGCTTCTGCATGGCCCTTACAAGTGCTGCGGAAGAACTACTTAACCCAAACGGAACTACAGAAAACATGTAAATCTCTCCTTCAATACTAAACCCTGTAAACTTCTTACTGTCTTCATGCAACGGAATTAACCAAAATGAATTTTTTAAGTCTAATTTACTGAAAAACTTCATTTCGTACACTTTGTACAACAAATTATCCAACCCCTGCGGTTGTTCATACTGCGGTTTCGTAATCGAATTCAACTTTCTCGCATCCAACCAAATTCTTATATCCCTTTTATTTGGTTTAGGAACAATAACTACCGGGTTCACATATTGAGTTTTCGCTGGTTCTATTATTCCATCTTGTAACATCTTGTTAATCTCGGCTTTAACCCTATTTCTAATAGCAAACGGAATTGGATACACCTTTGTATTAAACCCGTTGTCTTCCGTGACCTCTAACTTATGCATATATCGCCTCGCCAATCTTGGCTCTTCATTAAATAACCCTACATATTTATTAAATAAGTCTTCTAGCTTCGCCTTTATCTCACTACTCACTTTTCCAATCTGTTCATCCTTAATTAATCTCACAAACATATTACATAATCGTACTTTAACCTGTCTATAATCACTTGTCCTATCCATTCCTAATCCCGACTTATCTATATTATCTTCATTCCTATATTCCTCACTAACCGTAGACACCATCCATAACTTATCTTTATCAAAAATTCGAATCGACCTATCCTTACCATCTATATTCAATCCAAAATCCTCTATAACGTCCATTCCTAATATGAAATCTATATGCAACCCCTTTGTAATTAAAAATTCTGCCTCTCCTGCATTTTTATCCCCTACAAATATCGGTACACGGATGATCCTATAAATCGTTGTTAACTTTTTATTCATAGCCGACCATAAATTAACCCCATCAATCGCTTCCATTCTACCTTTTAAAAAGTCAGCATGTTTTATCACCACCTTCTCATCAACCAGCGACAACTGTGAACCACTATCAACTAAAGCAACATATAAACACTCATTTAAACTAATATTAATGAACAAAAGGTTCTTTTTATTCAAATTATAATTATTTAACAACAAGTCTCTTAAACTATAAACCACGTCGACCTTTAATCCTATACATTTATTCTTCCAAAATTTTGCGTTTTTTTTTTCTGCGGGTGCCTCGTGTATCTGCACCACTTCAATTTGATCCGTGTCCTGAGTCCTTGCGCTGGTCGTTATGTGGTGGACATTCGCGTCCCTGTTCGTCCGGCTGTATCCGTTCTGCGTACCGCCCCCTGTATTTCGACCGTCATCCGCATTGTCGTCGCGCTGGTACCTGTTTTGTCTTTGTATGTCGTTCTCCCGGTGTTCCCTATTGTAGTATGGTCTCCTGTTTCCGTCGTGTCCCCAGTGATTTCGGTGTCCGTGGTTAAAATAGTCCTGTCGGTAGTTGGGTCGATGTTCGTGATGGAAATTGTCCTGTCTATGGTTGGGTCGCTGTTCGTGGTACATATGTCGTCGGTTGTCATCCCTATAACCCCGGTTTTGATCCCAATAACTAGTCCGTGTTTTTGCCTCCAGTGCCGTTGCCAAATCGAAATTTCTCATAACGCTTAAAAATTCTCGCAGTGTTTTAACATTATGGACCACAACCATCTTAGTCACTTCCGGCTCCATGTGGCCCGCAAGTAGTAGTACGATGTCGTCCTCGCCCAACTTTGGTGTCAAGTGCTGTGCCTGGTTGAATTTGTCTATTGCATATTCTTCGCGAGTCCCGTGTGTCCGACTGTAGTGTCCCGTAATCAAATTTGTACGTATGTCCGTCTGGTGCGTGTTGCTCCAGAACTGTTCCATAAATAGTCGTCGAAATTCCGCGTATGTGTCGTACTGTCGGCGTATGATATTGTGCCACTTTTCCGCGTTGCCAGTCAATGTCGCCCCTACTATCTGTAACTTAGTTCTTTCATTTTCCGATTCGACGATCTCGTCCAGTCTGTCTAGAAATCCCATCGGCTGTTCTGTCCTCCGTCCTTCAAATTTAGGTAGCGCGTCCCGGTTCAATTTGATGTGCTGTCCGTAGTCCAGTCCAATGCGCCGTCGTTCTAGGTCGTCCAATTTTTCATGTATTTGTCTTACGTCATGTCCTACCCGGTTTTCTACTACAGTGACTTTGTCGTCCAGTTGTGTCTTAGTGTTCAAATTTTCGTTCTGTATCGTCTCTAAGATTTGTCCTAAATTTCTGTAGTTTGTCAAATGTCTTTTGTCGCACGTTTGAATTTCGGAATGTAACGTCGTAAAACCACTGACCATTGTCTCCTCAACTGTCTCTACGCGTGTCTTGATTTCGGTCCGTAGGTCCGTTTTTGTCGCGTTCAAGTCTCCCTGAATCTGTACCCGCGTGTTTTCTATTTTGTCATCTATTCTGTCAATCTTTTCGTGTACCTCAGTCCTTATGTCGTCCTTTACGTTTTGTATTTGCGTGAGTAGATAGTCCTGTGTATTATTCAATTTGGCCGTCAGTTCCGCGTGTGCCGTCCTAAACTCGTTTCGCAGTTCGGTGTGTGAATCTTCAATTTGGTTTGTTAAAGTCGTTTGTAAAGTCGTTATTTTGTTAGTTAGTTGCGTATTTGCCTCTTTTTGTTCCGTCTGTGAAGTTTCAAAAACCGTCTGCGACTCTTTCTGTTCCGTACGTAAATCTGCCGTTTGGTTCGTTAAATTTGTCTGTGCAGTTTTAAAATCGTTCGATAGTTCCGCCTTCAGTTCCGTGTTTGAAGTTTCAAATTTGTTCGTTAAATTTGTCTGCGCAGTTTTAAAATCGTTCCTTAGACTTATCAGGATTTGTATAAGATCTAAGCTTCCAGTGGTTTCTGCCACCCTAACCTCCGGTGCCGTCGCCTGGTCCGTGTCCATGTCTGTCGCCTCCGGGTCAGTCTGCCTTGTCTCCGTCTCCTGGATGTCTCCTCCTGCGTCTAATTCTATGTCCTGTGTCCTAAGTTCATCGTTTAGTGTCGTGATTTCTGCTTCAATTCCGTATATCAGTCCCGATCTCGTAATCCGTTTCATTGCTGGGTCCGTCATCTCTGCAGCCTGTCTTTGAACTCGTATGCCTGAAAAATAAAGAAAAAACTGCGGGCCCCACCTAATCTCTGGATCCTGTATCCTACTACTATTTCTGTCTAATTTCAACTCAATCTAGCCTTTTTTCAGCCCCACGTTGGGTTTGCCACATATATTATATCCTGCCCCCCTTTTGTGTTTAAACATATATTAAACCGCCCTACTTTGAGTTCCACCTATATTCTACCCTTTATTTTATAAATTTTTAAAATGTGCACACCTAATGCACGCCCCGTACTTGCAACGTTTGGTTGGCTCTTTAATTACTTATTTATTGCAATGCCTCGACTATTTAAGCTCTTAATCTCAGGGTGTTCAAGCTACTTATAGTGGGTTCCGTTATAAGTAGATGTGCTAAGTCCAACCAAAGTGCACTCTTTTGTTTTACTACTAAAATTGATACTCTACTTTTGTATATGCCAAATTTTCTAATAAGATCAAAGTTGCTATATGCCAAATTCAATTACAACCAAAATTTGTATGACTATTTTTGACGTATTAAAGATATATTTAAACACTCACCTGGTCTATACTCCGTTGATGCCTTCCTGAATGCTGGCTCAAAATCCTTATCACCGTATGCGTCTTCACAATGATGTTCTTGAATTTTCGTGCCGCTTCCAGGTGTCCTTGAATTTTAACTGCTCCCCAATACCTGAAATGATTAACCCAAATTTAGAATTTAGAAAAATCAGTGCTACAACTTCCCTTGTGCTAATCTCCGTTTCGAATCCTTGTTTTCTCTATAAATCCGTCCGCTTCTCCGTATCTGATCCCAATCTACTCGTTCCTATTTCTTTTTTCTCAATGCTCCTATCCAACTTCTTTCTATGTATATCCACTCCCGATGTCCTGCTACCTTTTTAAACCGCTCTCCAATATCCAACTTCTTTCTATGTATATCCACTCCCGATGTCCTGCTACCTTTTAAACCGCTCTCCAATATCCAACTTCTTTCTATGTATATCCACTCCCGATGTCCTGCTACCTTTTAAACCGCTCTCCAATATCACTTCAAATCTATATAACCACTCTCGATGACCTGCTACCTTTAAACCACTCTCCAAATCCAATAATTTACCGTCGCACAATCACTACTATTCACTTTATACTTCCGATGCTTGTTTCTTTACCACCTTATTCAATTGAAACTCCTTTTAAAACAACTACTTTTATTTTCTTTTTAAATATCTGGATACAAATTAGCACAGTTATGAAAACACGTCTTTTACAAAATTGGTTCGAAAATAATCCCCTTTGTTTACTCTCTAAGGCGACCATGTTAACTATCTACTAGTCTACTACATCTTAAAGTTCATAACAAATAACTACGTTCGTGTCGCACATACCAATGTTCATGTCTTTTATACAATTTCATAATCACCTTAAATTCTAATATATGTCCTAAATCTTTACATTCCACCAATCATATTTTACGTTGTTATAACTAATAATTTTGAGTTTACAAATATTGTCCAAAAGTTGATTCTATAGAAAATGAAACCAAAATAAATTATACTTGACCCTGGATGCATGTTGATAGTGAACATTCATAGACGTATCCGGCTTTTGGACGGCAAATGTACTTTCAAAGGCCTTTTAAAATTCAACTCGGTATAAACCCTTGAGCACTGCACATCTTACTACGTCATTCGGTCATTTTAAAATTGCCTTTTGGCACTTAATTTCAACTACTATATTTGAATGGTATTTTAGTATACATAAAATACGGCAAACATACATTTTTAAGTTTATGTGATCAAATATGTGGATTATTTTTGTTTGGCATATACTACCTTGTACTAAACAACCCTTATAACTCTTAGTAGCTCCCTTAGACATTATAATATATATATATATATATATATATATATATGTATATATATATATATATCAATCAGATAGATAGTTACACAAGGTAAGTAAGGTAAGTAAGGCTAGTAATTGAAAGATGGAAACGTAGAGAAGTAAATATTAGGGAAGGGGTGAGACAGGGATGTGTCCTATCCTCATTAATTTTTAACTTGTACATCGAAGAGGCAATGTAAGAAGGCATTTGAAATTATTATGCAAAACAAAAGATCGATATGCTTAGATTTGCAATGAAGAGTTAGAAACCCTTTTTAATGAAATAGAAACAGTTGTAACAGAGATATACGGTGTAACAATTTTATTTTCTGTCTATATTTTCACAGATATCTAACTTATTTAATTTATTAATAACCAACTTAAGTATAATAATGCTACACAATCTACTAATTACATAGAATATATTGTTGAAAACAATATTAACTTTCGAATTGAAAGTGCTAAATTTTAAATTACGCGGTGACAAAAGATGCCCTTTGTTAGTGTCACCATAAAGTTCTCTCCGTTAGATGATTGTGATATCGAGCTTGTTGTCAAGTGGCAACACACGTCATCTTATGACTTCCAACTGAACTGTCGTTAGAGGAGGTCAATTCTTCCTTGAAATCAAGAATCATGACGTTGTTGCAGTCCAGGTGTTGGAAGCACGGAAAAATTAAAAATTGTTATCTTGAAATGGTATCGTCTCGGCGACGCGCATTTTTATGTCCATACTCGTTGGAATCAGCTCGCATTTGACGAGGCGTTAAATTGTTTGAATGGCCTTTGGTTAACATGCAATCTAGGATAATTTGTACATCTTAGCTTTTGAAATTTAAGAAATATATCTAATTTATTTGGACACGAAATGGAAATTTATTAGTAACGATGTGAAGTTTAACCTTGTACGAAAGTCCAATTGGCGTACTTTAATTGTTTAATGTGGACGCCGTGATGGCGTGTAGGATTTTCAGTATGCAGCTGATTGGTTTGTATGGATTTGGAAATTCCTAAATTCTTAGTTGCTGAAACCAGAGGATTATAAATTATAATTTCGAGTATGGTCGCTATACCTAGCAATTACTTTATCATCGGATTGACATCTGGTACGAATTTGTTTTCTTATACGCCAGCTGTAGCATTGGATATAGCAGACAAATAATTTTTTGTTTGATCACGTGATAATATTCAAGTTCATTAAGTGAATGACAAACAAGTTATTTCTAAATTAGGCAACTGGAACATATAAAGTTTCACTTTAAATCTTTTTATTAATACTATTAATATACGGTAGATATCGTTATGAAGACAGAAAAGGTTAAGTTATATATTTAATGAAAATTGATGTGATTATTTAAAACATAATTTTTTTAAATCTTAGAGAATTAAATTGTTAAAGTTTACATTGCACTAATTATTTAAGTGGAATATTTTTGCCATAAAATGTGAGGTTACAGTAGTGCTACTCAAACCAACAGAAGTTGTAATATAAACATTCAATTAAACATTCAAAAAAAACTCTTACTCAATCATTTGAAGATAAATTTTGCTAGACCTTGCTAATATAAAATTATTATATTTTATTTGTGAGAAATACTGATATTATCAAGTACATATGTACATATCTTTCCATAATTTTATTTAATCAAACTTATTAAAAGAAGATGTCATGTAAATAATTTACTTGCAACTGAAGGAATAGATTTTTATATTTGGTCAAGACTATGATTATTAATTGGAACGAATGAGGGTTGATTCGAATTAATCATTAATTTTGGATATTAAGGCACAAACAGTGCTATCTTTGTTTTAATATGTTTACAGGTGTAGCAGTGCATCGATAGATGTCAATATCGAGCCATAAGGTAAGAAACTTTAGGAATTGTGTTTCAGTAATATATTGTATAGCGGTAATTGAGTAAAGGTTTCCGCATTTGCCTTATACAAGAGACTTAAGTAAGGTCTTCTTTGTATACAAAAATTCGGTGGCGCCATATTCTTTACATTTTTGGTCGCAGTCCAACCCCGACCCACAGTTCATGTTCTACCCAGAGCAAATATCTCGACTAGCCGCTTAGCCTTTTGAGGTTTCCTCATCTACGAGCCATTTTCCACCGAAATTTGCCGTGGGCTCTTTACACTTTCTGGGAAATCCTCGTCAAACATCCTTGTGCCTTTCAGCTGGTCACATAGGAGTAAAAACCTAATAAATAAACCCCTTTAGTAAGGCAAAACGTAATGAAAATTAACAAAAATACAACTAAAGTACTAGTATTCAAAGAAGGGAAAATAAATTAAAAACTAGAATACAAATAGGTAACGAGAACTTACAAGAGGTTAAGGATTTCTGCTACCTAGGAAGACAAATAACGCAAGATAGAACAGATCAAAAGATATAAAACAAAGATTAGCACAATGTCGTGCTACATTTTACAAGAAAAAGCAATTACTGTGTTCAAAGACAACAAACATAGAAACAAAGAAAAGATTGCTTGAAACATATGTGTGGAGCACAGCACTGTACGGTTGTAAAATCTGGATAGTCAGAGAAGCGGACAGAAAAAAGATAGAAGCCTTTGAAATGTGATGCTACAGACGTATGATGAAGAGATCATGGGTTGAGAAAGTTAAGAATAAAGAGGTACTAGAAATAGTAGGGGAAGGAAGAAGTATGTGGAAAACAGTAAAAAATACGAGAGTTGGGATGATAGTTCACATACTAAGGCATGAGGGAATAGTGCGGAATATATTACAAGCAGAGATAGGAAAAAGAAGGGTAGATAGGCCTAGATAGACCTAAGTTAGACAATTGCACACAGATGATAAAAGATGTAGGCTGTGTGAATTTCAGGGAAATATGCAGGCTTGCTCAGAATAGAAATCAATGAGAGTACGCATCCAACCAATTCGAAGATGGAAAACCTAATGACGAAATAATAACTGTACTTAAACCTGATGATTTATTAGCAACTACACGTATGGGTTTTGCAATACTCTTAACTAATGTTAATTGTGCTAAAAGATTTACTGAAAAACTATTAATTCAGCAAATGTCTAAGTGTTGGCAGCTACATGCTGCTTAACCCTCTTCACATACCACTGAATGCTGGTGAAATAGATCATATAATTAGGAAACGACAAAAAGGAAACCGAGCTGTGGGAATTTCAGGGAACGGTGTAGGCTAGCTAAGAATAGAAATAAGTGAAGGTAGGCGTCCAACCCGTTTCAAGACGGAAAACCTAATGACGAAAAATTATTACACTTACATCTGATGATTACTATAAACTACAGGTGTTGGTTTTGAAATATTTTCATTAATGCTGATTGTGCGAAGGAATATATTGGAAAACTATTAATTCGGCAAATATTCAAGTGTTGGGGGATCTTGGCAGCCGCAGGCTGGTTAATCCCCTTCACATTCTACTGAATATCGAAGAAATAAGGTATACATTTAAAACAATAGAAGGACATAGAACTGCATTTAACAAGAAAGAGCAGCGGCTATGTCCGAAGACAACAAACATAGAAACAAAGAGAAACTTGTTGAAAGCAAATGTGTGGAGCACTGCACGGTATGTCTGTGAAATAGGGGCAGTAGAAAAAACAGACAGAAAAACGGTAGAAGTCTTTCGTAATGTTGTGCTTTAGATGTATGAGGATGATGGCATGGAATGACAAAATTAATAACAAAGAGGTTTTAGAAATTGTAGGGGAATAAAAATATCTGTGGAAAAAAATAGGGGAAATAGAAAAGCAGAATACGTTCGAAGGCATCTTTGAGAACTAGTGCGGGATATTACAAGCAGAGATAGGAAAAAAGAGGTAGAGGTAGCCCTAGATCAGACTATTGCACACGGCTAGTCAAAGAAGCAGACTGTGGAAATTGCAAGGAAATGTGTAGGTTAGCACAGAATAGGAAACAATGGGGGCACGCGTCTAACCAGTTCCAAGACTGAAGATTGGTGATGATTATTTTATCGACAATAATGTTAAAGGAAATCCTTCAAATGATTTATTTTGAAAATTACTGCATAAATTAGTGCAAATAACCGTGGGCGTAATAAAATTTGTTACAAGGACAGTAGAAAGAGATTGTATTAAACAATGCAGTTTACAGCACTACAGAAATAATTTTTGTAAAGTTTACTAAATCAAACAAAAGAAAAAGATATTCTTAAAAATTATTATCGCTCATTAAACTTGCAACTAAAATATTATTGTATTCAATTAGGGGAGAAATTTTAAGTAAAATTCTATGCAAAACTCACCAGACGAGATATTTGAGGTTAACTTGACAAATACTAAAAATACGTGTTAGAAATCTAAAGCGTAAGGATATCAAAAGAGCAATTTGTAAAATGTTAAACATCTATATAGGCATTTACATAGCAGGAAAAACCGTAGGTGAGAAGAGAAATAAAGCGTTTGCAAAATGGTTAGGCTTCTCTACCGCACGTAATAGCTGGATTAATAAAAATAATGTTTGTTAGATCCTCAAACATAACTGTCGGGGAGCAGATACTTAAACTATATAGGGGGTGTATAAATCCCATGACTAACAAATTTAGGTGCTACTGGTGAACATTGTTGATTGTCAGAAACACCCTCACAAGAGCAAGTACCTGCAGGTCTATGCTTCCACTCTTGTATGTCATGTTATGACAGATGATGAGTGAGCAAATGCATATTCGCATTTTCATTTTGTAATGATAAAGTTTGAATTGATAGTAAATTAGCAAAGATTTTAACTGCATTAGCTACTATGCACTTTCTCGCTTGGCAGTACAGAAACCGGTGTAAAAATACCATCACTCCATGATTAACTTTTGTCGATTTTTTTATAATATCTCTCAATGGTATCATTATCAGCGATAATGGTGCCAATCTAATACTATTTTAGCGATAACCTTACGTTTGTGTTTCGTGACACCAATAAAACGTTATTGCGGCAAAGTGTTTACAAAAATGCTGTAGGGAGTAGCAAAATGTATACTATATTGTTTAGGGATGTTTACCCCAAACCCTAAAAGCAGCTTTTAAACAGAGGGCTACTGTTTCTGCCTCGATATTATTAGTTTATTTTTTGTATAAATCGATCTCTACTGTTTGACACACGCTTCCTTTGGTGGAAAATAACAAAGTAAAATGAAAACATTTAACGCCTTTCTATGCGTTTTATGACTTGTAGTATTGGTTTAGCGTAGCTTTGGGCAACAATAAATGCTTTATTATTCTGCATAATTAGGTGAAATTTTTTAGGATGGAATTCAACACCTGCAAGGTATCTCACGTGCTGAAAGAAACAAACAGACGAGGTTAAGAATCGGGGAGTTTTCTAGTAAATTATATTGATAGTTAAGGTGAGTTATAAACTTTATTATTAATGGCTGTTTATACTTTGGAGAAACGTAATCGTATTTTATTACGAGTAAAATGAGCGTTAACTGAATAAATTTTGAATTGTTCTGAAGGGGCGAGGACGCGATAATAATATAAAGATGCATCCGCTAGCTGCAGTGGTGCGGGAGCGAGGTCATATTGAAAGATTATAAAAGAAAATGTAGAAAAATTGAAATCAAAATAATAAAGATATAAAATTAATAAATAAAAGGGCTGAATTACAAACAAAATAACTACATTATACTAACACTTACTCTGAAAGTTATGAACTTGTCAAATATTTCTATACAAGAAAATGATTATTTCGCATATACTTTCCTTGCTTCGGTATTCAAACTTTATTACATTATATACTACTTTACTCAAAAATACTTCAAAACTCTTATTAGTTTTGTCATAGTAAAGGATATTTCTCAAAATAAAATGCCTCTTCCAAATAAGATTCCATCACTAAGGTAGATAGATATTCTTCACAAATGTGTTTTTAAATAAATGCAAATAAACACCAACCTAATTTAAAATCTATTAAAATGAAATAATTTTAATGATAATGTATAAAACACTTGCATTAAAACAATTCCTTAACTTCAAATCTGGCCAGGTATTGCCAAAGAAAAAATCCTAAAAAGATCGTAACTTAACAACACTGTTCATCCTCCACATTCATTCCATGTTTAATATTTAATAACATGACATTTATAAATCCCAATTATTGTCCATTTCAAAATAATATAAATTCAGTACTTCTTTATATTTTAACTGAGACGATTATACTTAAATTTAATCGACACTCGTTCCGTCGGTAAATCCTTAATCAATAAAAAAGTATTCACTGTTAATGCGCTACATAATAAAGTACAACCATGTTTACATTTGAAATTCAAACTCACAGATACAATAAATATATAACCATAAACGCGTATAATTACTCACGATTTGATGCACATGTTAAAAGGTAAAGAATTTTGAGACTACTCCAGTATTCCAATCTATTAATAATTCTATCTTTCCATCTTTCAAACAATATCTATCTCGATCCAACACGATCCAAAGTTTCAAATTAGTATCCGAGTGCACTATCTAAATTTCAACCCCTTTAATCGATCACAAAAACAATAATCCTACTGACAGGTGCACGAAAAGCGCCTCGCCCGCGTGAAAATAAGTTCATATATTCATCGTATGTCGCGTATTTGATCCCCTGCGAAGACATCCATTTTTGTCACTTCCTACGGCTAGATTTCGTTCCACTTTCTATTATTAACTCTTATTACTACATTTGTAGTTTTTCAAAACCTAATGTCCTGTTATATCGACCCCTGACAGCGCAAATCGCCACTGCATTACGGTTTTTTCATAACTACATCTTAATGTTGGCTTATTACCGGTTCGCAAACAGCTGACTTTCTCTCTCGTATGCCTAACTTCAGAATTTTTCTCTACTCTAGTTTTTATTGTTGTCGGGGGGTTTTGCCACAGTTTACTATTATGTTTATGAAATCAAATCCGGGAAAGTACTTGTGTTATCGTAAGATTTACTTAGTTTAACATTTGTGTTTCCTTCTGTTTAGCAATATAAATGAGGACGTTGTAATGGAAATGATTTAGCCATCTGCAATCTAATATTCGTGCATCTGCCTACTCAGCGTCTGGGTTTGTTTCTAGTATTGCAACCATGTATATTAAAACTATGTAGCATCGCATTTAATTTGTTTAACTAAAGTTGCTAAAAGGTCAACTATATTAGGGATGTCTATTAGTGAATTTAGTGGTATTTAATTAATAATTCTAAAGGCACTCTTTAAAAAATTGCATGTTTCCATATACAGGTTCACAGTTATAAATGCCTTATTTACATTCTTGTGGTTTAAATAATTTACGACCCTAAGTTAAATTGCAATATGTATCTAACAGAGATGAAACGATTAATTTTGCAGTTTTAATATTATGATTTAAATTAAACGACCAATTTATTGCAATACCTCGTAGAACACTAAAACATAAAATAAAAATTATACAATTCTTATAGCTTCAAATTTTTAACATATTTTACGTGAAATTTGAAAACCTTAAGGTTTTTCTAATCTATGATGTGCTCTTGTTTGTAATTCCTAGCATGCGCCATTTTAGAGAAAAATAAATTTCAACTTTGTGTTTATTGCATAAAATCTCATATGATTACTAAAAGTACCAATTTGGCGTTAACTAGCAAACAGTCAGATATAAATTTGAAATCCCATCATTGGAGATGCCCCATGCAGGATGGATCGTAGGAGGATGCCCCATTGTCTTACTTAAATCATTCAAGGATCACGTGACACCTACCATCTCATCCTTTTACACAAACAACACCAAGGGGGTTCCAATATATTATAAGCTAAAAATGAAAGCAACTCTTGTGTCAACCAAACACGTAGGGCTACATCTCCGTTTTGAAGAAAAAGCTTCAATTCCATCGCTCTCTGGTACGGCGGTGGCGTAGATCGATGCAGAATGGATTGCCGGTGATGCTCTATTGGTCAATTTGAATCATTCAAGGATCATGTGTCACCTGTCATATTAAGCTTATGCCCCATCCTTTTACACAAACAACACCAAGGGGACTCCAAAAAAAACTTCGGTTCCATCATCCTCGGGTGCGGCGATGGCGTAGATAATGGAGACAATCCAAACTCGAAACACAATCTTATACCTATTGCGAAAGAATTTGATACTGATAGGAGGCGGCATAGGAAGAATTTCGATCAATCTATAAATATCGGAATGAAACAAATAGTTAACTGTAATACAGAGCAGAGAATTATAAAATTGAAAAAGCGGAAATCTTATAGAAGATATAATATCCATGTTGGCGACTGTATGCATCTCTCTGTTGCGGAGAGAATGATCGAATACTAAATTAGATAAGAAGAATGCTCCATTATGCATCCCATAAGGTAGAATGCATGATTGCCAAAGATATTCCGAAGATAATCAAAGACATATATACAGCCGAAGGCCATTCTCCTCGGTATTGGGCAACGTATCAGCCATAACAAAAAAGTCAACTAGCTTTACGGATGCAGAAGAACGATCTACTTAGCTAGGAGGCAAAATACCTATATAATTTGTATCTGCATTGTGTTTTTTAAAAATAAAGTTATATAAAATTGAATAATTTTTGATAATACAAGCAATAAAAAAATGTCTTTTCCGTCACTTCTGCAAATACATCATTTACAACCCATGATATTTGGATCTAAGATAGCACAGCGCATTAACGTTTACCTCATAGCCTACTTGCCGGGCTTTAGACGTCGAGATTCCTCAGAAGCACAAAATTGAACTGCAATGCGCACAAAAGCCAAACAACATAGTAAATATCTTTCAATACTTCTATAGATCAATCATACAGATTAAAGTAATCTTAATAAATATTCAAAAACTGAAAAATATTTAAAAATACAACCATTTTTCGATACAGTTAATAAATAAACTTCTACATTACATTCCACTAAATACCGTTTACTCCAGCATACATCATACAAACATAAATGATAACAATATCAAGGAAAATACAAAAACATACAAGACATTATCTCATATACAGCCCTTAACTCCAATTAATACAAGTATTTAAAAGATATAATTTTAAGTTTACTAAAAAGAATGTATTAACAGTTGGAAACCTTTATACAAAACTAAAAAATAAAACACCAACATTATTTCAAAGAAATAATGTATACCAATATAATTTCTCAGAATGCAATAGCTTCCCAAACTTCTCAAACTTTAAAACAAAGAAAAACTCAACAGAAGGGTAGTGTCAAAATTATACCAAATTCGTGTGTTTTATCAAATCATTCAGTCAAATTTAACCATAAAATAGATATTCAAAATCCAAAAATTTTAGAAATTGAAGCTGATCAACGATAAAAAAATATTTTAGAAAAGTATCACATTTGCAAATCGAACCACACGATGAATAACAAAACGGACAGTGACTTAAATTCTATTTACATTTATTTACTTATTTCTAAACTTTAAGCTATGTCATGAAAGGGTAAATATATTTATTTCTATATTTATATATAATATGTACATATCTTATTTGTTTGTATGTTTGTTTGTTTGTATATATACAGCATAAATATTTGGTTTTTATTACTGACCTAACTTAAGGCAATCATTTTGTCGTTATATTAAAACCTGTAAAACTCGCGGTGCACAAAAAAGTTCACAAGAAGTTCGATCTGGTATAATTGGTACGTTTAAAAAAGTATCTCATCCATTCCAATTAATTTCTCTCGATTTAATAGCACCCCTTCCTCGATCTAAGAAAGGTAATCAATACCTGTTGGTCGTAACTAATTTGTTTTCCAAATCTGTTTTGTTCACCCCCTGCCAAAAGCTACCTCTTGGGCGATCATAAAATCTATAGAGCAACAAGTCGGTGTACCTCATTTATTCTTTCCGACAATGGTCCATAATTCCTTTCAAACCGATTACAAAATTTTGTAAAATTAATAAAGTTTAAAAGATCTTGTTTAATGCCAGGTACTACCCACAAGTAAACCCAACCGAATGTGTTAATCGTGTAATTATTACCACTATCTCTTCCTATATCGAATCTGACTATACTAAATGGGATTTGAAAATACACAAGGTTTGCGCACGTCTAAGCATGAATCTACTCTCTACTCCCCTTCATGTTTAGCCTTTGATCGTAGTTATTATGGTTCTGTTCTTGGCAATACCGATGTAACTGAATTTGATGAAAAAAGACGTTGGGACAATGATCAACAACAATTATCGTCTATCTTTTCCGATGGTGGAAAAAAATTTATTTAAAGCTTATGAAAAAAGTTAAAATTATTACAATCTTCGTGAAAGAGACGTTTCTTTTGCCTTAGGCGAACAAGCACTGAAGAAAGATCACGTTTTATATCATGCCACTAAAAAGTTTTCCGCTAAACTAGCTCCTAAGTTTATCCTGTGCCCAATCACTCGTGTAATCTCTCCATTAATATATGAACTACAAAATTTTGTTATAATTACGACCGGAATAATTACCCGCCATTTTGTAGCATATACCAATCACGTTTTACAGGTGATACAATCGCTATCTAAATTAAATTTACATGCACAATTTAAATAAAATCAAATTACTCACGTGATGGGTATCTCGGAACTTAATCTCAGGATCCAGCGGTGAATTGTGGGTTGGATTACGCCATGTTGAACTTCAAATTGCCATCCGTCCTTCACGTAACTTTTATCATTCTCGTAGGGGGTTGGAAGGAATAGGTACCAGGTACAATAAGGCAAGGTAGAGGGAACCCACATATCTATTTCTAAAAAGAAAAAACACAACACCACCCAGATAGTCGTTGCCTCATTTAGGTTTCGTGGCTTAATCCCCGCTTTTGACACTCGCGCATCCCGCATTCACTCTGCGCAGACGCGACTGTCAGCGACAACGAAGTTAACATTATTAATATACAAAACGCAGCAATTAATTTATAAATTATATCTAAATGTAAAACATGCTACATTGCCACTTTGGCATGTAATAATTTAAACGGCAAACCTAAAGGCGGTTAATATTAAAGACCTAAAAACATTTTCGTCTGCCCCTAACGAGTAGCATATACCTCCGTTGGTGTTCATAACTTTATTTAAGCATATCTCTTTTTATTTTTCCATTCTTGCTTCGACCAAATTTTGTTAGCTTTATTTTCTGTACCCAAGCATTATCGAATTATCAAGCTCTCCTATATTTAAACTAGTTATGCCTAGTTATGCCATACGTAGCTTTCTTATTTCAAAAGATACCCCTTTCATACCTAAGGTATGTAAATTGTTTTCAAATGGTCATTACCTGTAAGTAAATCAAATTTTCTTTTAAATTTATATCTTCTATTTGGTTATTATTCCATAACATAATTCAGTTATTATCGTGGTTGATATATGTTTCGTCTAAACAACCCAGCAAATCTTTAAAACTTGTCCTAGCTTGCCCCTAATCTTATCGGCACGTCGCCAGCGGGGCCTACAACGAGGCAACAAGGGAAAAACAGGAAGCCATAACGAAACCACCCCTGCAAAGCCATGATATACTTGCATCAGGAGCAGAATACCGGGAGAAGTGCTATCTCTAGTAACTTTGCTACGCATTTCGTAGACTCGGAGAATTTAACTCCCAAGTAAATTTCAGGTTATGCATGTGGGGTATAAATTGTTGTATTTCGCTCTAGATGCCGAGGAATGGTGAGAAGGTATATACTTAGCCCAAAAATCTACAAGTTAACTATAAATTTACACTTTTTATGTAAATTTAATTTTCCTGTAAGCTTAATTTTTCTGTATATTTGCAGTTTTTCTGCAAATTTATCGTTCCTTTTTCTTTGCAAATTTACGGTTATTAGTAAATTTACGATTACACGTTTTCTGTAGATTTACAGTTTTTCTGTCAATTTAACTTTTTTCTGTAAATCTACACTTTTTCTGGAAATCTGTAGTTTTTATGCAAATTTGCACTTATGTAAATTTGTTTTTCTTGCAATTTATAGTTTTTCTGTTAATTTATAGTTTTGCTGTAAATTCATTTTTTCTGTAAATTTACAGTTTCTTTTGTAAATTGTTAAGATAATGTTTCGGAAAAACACTGGCAGTCCAGCTCTTTTGTACTACAGCTCTCAGGTTTTATGTAAATTTATTGTTTTTTCTGTAAGTTTACTGTATTCTGTAAATTTACAGTTTTTCTAAATTATATGAATAAGTATTTTGAAAAACAGTGTCAGTTTAGCGCTTCTGTATTTATAGTTTATTTATTGTATATTCATACGTTGTTTGTTAGTTTTTGTTTTTCTGTAAATTTACGTTTTTCTCTAAATTTATAGTCTTCTGTTAATTTGCATTTTATCAATTTACAGATTCTCTCTAAGTGTACACTTTTTTCTGTACACTTACAGGTTCTTCTGGAAATCTACACTGTCTCTGTAAATCTATAATTTTTCTGTAAATTTATACCTTTTCTGTACATCTTCAGTTTTTCTGTACATGTTAAGTTTTTCTGGAAATTTACAGTTTTTCTGGAAATTTACAGTTTTTCTGTAAATTTACAGTTTTTCTGTAAATTTACAGTTTTTTCTGTAAATTTACAGTTTTTTTGTAAATTATAAATATAAGTTTTTCCAAAAACGATAGCAGCTCAGCGTTTCCGTACCATAAAGTGATAAAAATATTCTAACCCACACAAAACTGGAAATTTCACTTCCTAGTTTTAATTATGTTTAGTATCATGAAACGTAGCGCTAGTTAACCTTTTAAGTAGTTTTTAATGAATGGACGATGTAATATTGTAATTTTGTAAAACATTGTCGTATGCGAAGTATCGATTTAAAGACGTTGCCGAGGGTAATATACAAGATATCTTTTGTCGATTTAAAGTCTGGTAAAAATGTTGTAAAAGCTTAGATGTGACACTTACATTGCCATTATAGATTTAGAGGAAACTATCTCATAAATTACTAAGTGCTGGAAATGGTAACGACATTTTATAAAGGCAGCAGTACAAAGAGTATGTTGTTCATCGGCACTTATGTTTATCGATTTCAATCGCACACTATTTATTTTAGTTGTTTTGTAGATACAATGTAATGTACCAGTAATAAAATATTGATACTCAAACCAACATTAATAATATTCTGTTTATGGTTTACACGTGTTGCTCTGTCACAGAATGTACTTTTGCTCTTAGTCTGCTTGCCGATTAAAAATGTCCTTTTATTAAAAAGTTATTTAACTTCTAAACTACTGGATATAAATTTGCCTTCCTTAAGGGGACTGTACACACTGAAAATTATGCAAGATATTTTAATATTCTTTAAAATATTCATTTTCCATCATACAGTTAGCTGAACAGGCTTAAATTGAAAAAAATTTAAAAATTTTCAAATTTACTGCGAAGCGCCATATTTGAAAATAACGCTCCAGCAAGCAAAGACGTTTTGCATTTCGAAATATGTGCTAACCAATTCCGTGCATTCAGCAGACTTTCTTTTGAAAAGGCATGCATTCTGACAAAAAAATGCACAGGCTGTGTTAACAGGGTTGGCGAAAGCTGGTCCGGGGAGGGGGAAGGGGGGATTTGCCACTCCAAGGTTTTAAGACATGGTATTCAATTCCAGTTTAAGAAAAATAATCACCAAGTAACACAGCAATCATTTAAGCATAATGTAATTTAACCCTTAAGCACAAGCGCCTTAAATTTTAGGCGAGAACACGCGCACACGGGGGAAAACACGCATGTTGTTATTGTTGATTTAGCCCTTTTAAATATATCAAATGAGTTGTAATTTAATGTATTTAGGGTACAATAAATAATACAAAACAACAGTTCTGAAGATGAAATGCATTTAATAAAGTTTAATAACATGTTACGCTTTTTTGGCTGCACAAAGTTATATTCCAATATTATGTACTGGCAGACCCGCGGTAAGCATGTGATACACTCTTGGCTCGAGAGAGACACACCCCTCCCCCCATTTACAATCCAAATCTTACTCCTACCACGGTACTCATAGTGGTATGTCGGTTGACGACCAAACCCATTTTCCAATGAGTGTAGAAAAAATGTAGTATCTTTAAAAAAATTATATCGTGTTTAATCACACAAAAATAGAGAAACTGAAACTTTACATAATTGTTTTTATTCTTACATTTTTTTCTAGGAAATTTGTAACAATTTTTTTGACGACTATAAATCCCTTTAAAATTATTCATAAATTACAATACATTATCTATTTAAATAAACAATTAAATTTAGCTATGTATAATAAATATTTAGATCAGGGCCGTGTAGTCCGATCAAAAGCCGAATATTATTTAATTATGTTGGTTTAGTTATTATTAATAATTGTTGGTCGTTTGAATTGCATTTCCAATGTCAGGCAATCATAATGTGTTATGTGCGCATCGCGTTGAGCGGACGGACCAGTCTGGCACGATCACTCGGCGTGTAACAAACGCCATGCAGTTTCACAAGGTCCACGCCAGCAACCTACGAGTTGCAATAAGTTGCCGCACGACCAAGTGCAAGATGCACTTGAGGCTTTACTGTTCTGATAATGGTAAGTGCATTAGATTATTATTGCGTGTAACTAAATTATTTTTGTTATAGCGCTCATAGGTTTTGTTATAAATTGCGCTCAAAAATTCTCTAATAAAATGCGTTCAAAAATTTTCGAGTAAAAATGTGCTTTATGGTTTTCTAGTAAAAATGCGCGCTATGGTTTACTAATAATTATTTCCTCAAACTTGTCAACTTTAATTTTAATGGATTCATAAAAGGCGTTCTAAGGATTTCAGATAATAATTTGTTTAAACCTGTTAGTTTTAACTTCACTGAATATATAAAAATATGATTTACATGGTTGGCGAATTCTTGTCTTTGCAATTTGCCAAGTTTCGTTCTCACGAACAAAAGATGTGAGGAATATTAATTCTGGAGATTCAGTGTTGATAAGCTTGCGAGTTTATCACTTCAAATATAATGTTTTAACGTCGAGAATAAAGTATTAGGACATCCTATTTTATGGTTTGGTTTTGTTTCAATTTGCTAGAATGAAATGTACATCAACTTTGTATGGATGGTTCCCTGCAGTTTCAACATATTACGCAACAAAACGTGGAACGTAGGCTGACGTCATTTGTTTGTCGAAAGATGGCAGGCAACATCTGGTTGCGACAAGGTATTTGTTTCAACGAAAAATCCCAGTTTACAAGGTAAGCGTTTTTCTATCCATATGACTTGACTACAGCTGTTCCTATAACTTAACAGCGAGGCAGATGATTGAAACAACATTGCAACATTTTTATAACCTTTGTTTTACAATGTAACTATTAAAATTTTTACTATTTGGAATTTATTTCAGCACGAATTAGAGATTAACTATTTATGATATCATTGCATATAATTATGATTATGCATACCTTTATTTTATTCTAACAAGGTATTTTATTTAAATTTAATTACACCCCAAGTAATCACTAGATCTAATTCTATTTGTCTTTGAATATTTGATACACACTTGTAAATCAAGGTAACAGATCTGTGTATTTTGGGTAATTTAATTGGAAAGCTTCATAAACATGTTTAATACATTATTAATATTTTTGATTCTTAGTAATAACAGTCTTAGTCTTCATATTTAATATTGGTGTCTAAAAGATTAGACCACTCTAATGATGTACGAGGGCCATTTTTTTTTCAACTTCCGATCGCTCCGTGCAGACGCTACGCGGGTAGCAGAAAGCGGGCATGCGCTGTAGGCGACTGCGCAGCTCTTGCATTACACACTTCGCCATTGTTGACATTCAAGCGTCAGTCGGCGATGTGCTACAGTCACGTAAACATGTCCGCTATTATTGATGCTCCCGCCAAGTGTGAAGTGCGAAGTGTGATTCGTTTTCTACAGGCTGAAGTCTATAGTGCAGCAGAAATCCATCGAAGAATGAGTCGTGTATATGGAATTGTTCTGATCTACGACAGTGCCCGTCTACACACTGCTGGGGCAACTCAACGGCTTCTCGAACAATTTTGGATGGATTTTCATCTTTTTCCTGACCTGAAGACGTGGCTTGGTGGGAAGCGCTTTCAAACCAATGAGGACCTTTAAACCGACGTCAAGGACTACTTGAATTCATTGGCGGCAACTTTTTTTGAACAGGGTATTGAAAAGTTGTCCACAGATATGTCAAATGTCTTAATCTCTTCGGTATTATGTCGAAAAGTAACCGTAAGTGTAATATTCTTTTGGTTATAAAATTATTGCTTTATATGAACTTGTCTTTTATTTATAGCCTATCGGAGGTTGAAAAAAAATGACCCTCGTATATTTTGTATATAAAGTTTATTTTCAAGAAAGCTAAATTTAATTAAAGAACAACCATTAATTTATTTGAGTAATTGTTTTATTTTGAACAAGTGAGTTCAACAATGGGGTAATTGAGTAAAGAAGTAAAAATATATAAATACTCTTTACAAAATTAATGTTTTTAGCTCTCACTCGATAACGGAGCACTAAAGAGTCCTTACAAGAACTATAATGCCTATATTTGCTTTTATAATAGTGTTCAAATAATTGATATTAATAGCTATTCCTTTTCTTTATGGTATAAGGTAGCAAGAGTGCGTGTCTTGTGTCCTTCATTTAACACGGGTTTGTCCTAAGGGAGGACTTAGTCCGTAGAGATAAATATCGTATTTACTGCTAAAGCAGGAGCTGTAAGAAAAATACTATTAATAATTATAACCCGTGTTTAAAGTTCAAGAACTTGCTGGCGCCCCTCTTGCACCCCCATTTTGTATTATTAGAGTCAGTAAGTGAATGATGTTTTTGTTATAAAACCCACGACCACTCCTCATAAGCTCTACCAGAGGAATAGAACCCTAGCTTAGTCGGAAGATAGTTGAGATTCCATCATCTTAAGGAGACCATTCCCTCAAGTTCACTTGAGCACACCATTAGATCTCCATTATAAGGTTAATTACAAATTCATTAATAATATCTTTAAAATCTGTCTTAAGTGATATCACTTTCAGTGAAAATTACCATCAAATTGTTTAGGTTAGATTGTCCAAGTGTAGAACGCGTCATAGACTTTATTCTTTTCAGAACTGAAAACCCCCGTTCAGCAGAACAGTGTGTTACTGGCAGCGTTAAATAGATTTTCATTGCCACTTCCAGGTTCGGAAAAAATACTGAGAAGACCAGTTTCAATGCTTCTCAAGTATGTTTATGAGTCTCTAATCCGCTCTATTTTATCGACCTTCAAGAACTGAGTAAAGTGAAGGCACTCCTCTCCAAAACTACGAACATCTATATCGTTGCTGTAGAACAATGCGAGTTGGTCCCCTGGGTTTTCATTTCCTGAGATTCTTTGGCCTGAAATATTAAACTTAACTTATACTAGAGTCTATGAGACTAGCGGCATTGTTTTATCTAAAAAACTAAGACATTGTAGCTATAGTGGAAGGTATGGTAACGTTAAAAACTCCTTACCTTAAGGTTGTTAAACATCTCGAATCTGTTTCTGAAAGAGGCGTAGCTTTGTCTCCTGTTATCTAGATGTGTAATTAGATTGTCATTAATTGCTAGAAATATTCCAGTTCTAAATTTGGTTCTGGCATACATATTCGTTTCCTAACTTTCTCTTTTTTCTTCTGCAAATAGTGTTCTTTTTCTATTACGTTTGTATTTGGTCGCTTCAGTTTCACCTTCTAATCCGCATAACTTAATAGCTGCATTCTCATACCGATCAAACGTGTCCCTAATTATTTCCAAAAACAATTGAAGGGTTTGTAGCTGTTTTGTTGCTCCAAGCAAATCTAGTTCTTTCTTTTGTAAATTCTTACTGGTTTGCACAAATCTCATTAACAAATCATTCCACGGTAAAGTAAGGAAAGTTGTATCAAATTGGGTTAACTGTTTCTAAAGCCGCTCAGCCGCTTGTTACAGGGGATTGTAAAGATCTTTAACTAAGGTTAGGAGCACCTTTTTAAACTCTTTATAGCCATTCGATAAAGCATGCACAGCGTCTGCCCTAGCAGACCACTGGGTCTCTCTAAAATTTTGGTAAAGTGGGCTTCTCGGGGTTTTTTGTTTCTTTATTTTTATTTTTAATACAATCTTTCAACAAGCCTCACTGGTAAGTTGCTCTGGAGAAAAATGTACAGTCCTATTAAAAACAAAAACTATCTTGTCACTTCAGGACATGATTTTTCGGCTAAAAAGCTCCAACCAAATTTAAAGAATGTGCTGAGCACGGCACATAATCTGCTTTGTCACATTTGAATTTTATTTTTGCCTGTTGACATGTGTAGGCACCCGACATGTTGGAGGCATTGTCCTCGATAAAGCGCAGTATCTAAATTTAGGTCTTTAAGTAAAGTCAAAACTACTCGCTCTAGGCTTTCAGCTTTATGATAAACATCAGGTAAAAATTGTATTAGGCGTTATTTAGCACACGCATCGTTCAACAATGCATATCTCTAAACTACTGCTAATTGGTCAGTCTGTGATACGTATGGGGCTAAGTCAACTATCACGGAAAAATAATGTGCTCTATTAAGTTCCTTAATGATCTGGTATAAGACTTCGATTCCCATAATTGATACGGATCCGTCACAGGTATCTGACGAAAGTATGACACATTGCCTGTCCCATTGTTTCCGTATCTATCTATGTGATGAGAAAGCAACGGATCATATTCACTTAACAATTCCAAGAAGCCTAAAAACATACCATTAGATAAGGAACCAAATGTTTAGTCCTCTTCTTGGAACAGAAGCCTTCTCACTGCGAAAAACCGTACAACGCTAACCACTCTTCTCATAATTTCTCTCCAATACTTCACTTCGTTTTCATACAGAGTTTAAAATAAATTGTCTACTGATGATGTGCTTTTATTTCTACACAAAATTTACAAACATTTTGCCTATGGTCACTTCATTGTTCGTGACATTTAACTAGTTCTTTAGCGGGCTTCCAATCATTAAATCCTGTACAAAAAGCGGTTTGTTTATTTATGAGTGAAATAACAAGCATGGAATGCAAAAAACACACCCATTTGTTTTATACTACAATAACTAGTCTCTGTTATACTTTTCCTCATTTGGCAAATTATACGAAAAGATTTTGATATATAATGAACGTTTTTTTCCCGGATAAAGTCAGATTGAGATTTAAAAATCAATGTTCGAGTCCTGGTTTGCATTAGAAGTGAAGATTGTTTTTACCACATACTCCTCTTGGGTATTCCAAGTAGCCGGGTCAACAATTGAAAATGAAGTTGAAGATGAGATAACAAGCTTAGCATAGCTAGACTCAGAACTTAAATCTGAAGCACTCGGTAACAGGTGATTAGTTTGCGTTTCAAAATGACAATTTTTACCTGAATCATCAGCACTTACAGTCGTTACCATCCATTCTGTTGATTGATGAGGCAAATCCTCAGGATCTTCTACTGCAAGTTCAGGTGGTCTTCGACAAATTTTCTACCTCAGGTGTCGTCTTCGACACGTTAAAAAAAATTTTTATTTTAGGGATTTTTTGTGATACCGCTTCACAGGTTGCAAGTTTTTTGGCCGCCCTCTCTCTAAATTCGCTGCCACTTGGTTTTTTATTCATTTTTTTAACACAAGACAAGTCCTATTTCAACCCCTAAAACTATTCCTATACAATACTTAAATCTCACTCTTAAAATGCATCTCATTTACTTCACAGTTTAAGAAATAGCCTAAATAACAATAAGTGATTCGAGCAACGAGCAATTAGCATCAAACGTGAAACGTTAACTGATACAGAGTGGGGTTATGCAGGAAGTAGCAGTCTACAAGGCAGAGCCGAGGTAAGGGAGTGGGTTGACGTACAAGTGCTTAAGTCATGACTCATTCCATAAGCGAAATAGCCGGTTTTAGAAATACCTTTTGCCCGTAAGTTAACCTTGGCGGAGCGAGCCTTCTTCTTCAGATAAGCGGGCGGTGTAGGGCGCCGTGGCCGCTGTCGTCCGCTAGTTTACTGAATGCTATATTTTAGGCGGAAGCGCTTTAAGCGCTCATACAAGTGCAACTACGAAATTAATTGATTATTTTGTCTAAAACGTACTAAATACATCCATTAACCATACCGTAAACTATATAGAACATTAAAGGTTACACATTATAAGTTTTGTTTAGTATAAAAACGTTGGTTAGGTTTTTATGAATATTAAGCTTGTAAAAAATTGGTTAGGCCTATCCTCATGCGCCCCTGGGCCAGGGTCCATCGGGCTCATTTACAAAATAGGCTCTGGGTATAGAGTTGTTTTTAATCAAAAAAGGAAAGCTTTATTTTCCCATCATTACCATTGTATGTATAAATTAAGTTATTACGTACAAATTTGCAGATACCACTTATCACGTATTGTAGGAGTACAAAATACAATTTTATAGTATCCAGCGCACCGCTATAAAATAACAAAAACGTATTCAATCAACAAGTAATAACAAAACGATGCACACAAAGCATAGTGATTGCTCTGTGACGATGCAGATCTCAGTATAGTGCTGTTAGGTTAAGTAGTACGTACTGCCATTCTGCAAAATTAACCTTGTAGTTAAATAAAGGAAAGCTGTAACTTTAGCACTCCCAGCGACTGAGCCGGACCCTAACAATGAACAAGGCCCTATAAGAGAAATACTTCTATAGTAGTTGCTGTGTATCCATGGTTTTAATGGTCTAATTAGTGTACAGTCACCTCGGCTGATATGTTTTACGAGCAACTTAAAACGTTTTCGATCCTTGTCTAATGCACGGAGTTTATGTCGTGTTCACTTTCTATCATTGTTACACGGAAACCTATAAACAACTCTTATTGATTTTTATTACGGGTTAAAGTTTTCGCGAATTCTTCGTATCCACGTTTATTTAATAAATAGCTATTTAATAGTTTTCATTAGTGTTTCTTACTACAGATGACGTATTTTTCATTAATAATAACAAAAGTTCTGGAATTTAGGCTCCATTTGCAACTCTTAAAATGAATTTAGATGCTATATCTACACACATAATTAATACAGATGTGTTTATACTTTGCAAATGCAATGAAATGTGTATTCTTAACAATTGTAAAAAATCCGTGTTCTACCGGATATTTTACACACAGAAAATTTATTCAGAATAGTATAGTATAGGGCTTCGTTGATAAATGCAATATAAACGTGTTTTAGCAAATATTTTATAACAAAATTAATTACACAATTCATTGCAGCTCGCCATTACATTCTCAATGATTATAAATGCAATGAATGGTTTTGAATTTATTTAAACTCTTACAATGAACTTAGATGTTTTCTATATACCAAAATATCGCTTGTTTTGAATGCGGATGAATTTACATGGCTTTTTATTTTATAACTTCGAATGAAACTCGTTTTTATTAAGAATGCTTTATTTACACACACGGAAAAATATGCTTTTTATAAATGTGAATGAATTCAATGGCTTTGTACATGCCATACGCTTATTTTTATATAGGGCAAAACAACAAATATTCGAAAATTAATTTTTTTTCGTTTTCTTCTATTGTGGTGAGTGTTATTTATAGAATTTAGGTGTCCATGACATCTCGTGACATCTTTATCGCATCAAGAGGTGTATATATATATATATATACTTATATATATATATATATATATATATATATATATAATTTGTTACGATATCGCCTTTCGCCAGATGTACAACGATCAATTGCCTGCTGATCGCTAGCTCTCTGTGCCTTTAAAAAATTTTAAAATTAACACAATTAAATTTATGCCTTGACTAGCTCAGTGATACCAGCACAGAGTAGACGACGATATGATAACTGAGAAGTTTTACTGACTACCCTCCAACACTCAATACCTCCCAATAAGACAAACTGACTTCACCAAAAATTGTACAATAAACTATATAAAATTACAATTTACAGATCTACGCCCTTAATATCATTTACCTTTTATAGAGCTTTTAAGTCAAAATTACAATGAATATTCCTATCGAATAAACTCTTTACCAAGGTTCTGTTTACACTTTTTTATATCAATTAAAGCCAGCAAAAGCAATTGTATCTTACCACGAATAGTTTCGTTGAACGTTTAAAGAAATATCCCTTTTCTTAAACATAATTCTACGTACGAACCAAATTTTTGTTGATCTCTTACACAAAAATATTTTAATCACATGCAACTTTTACGCTCACTTATGAATACACAAATTGTATAAATAATTCTCACCTTGTATTTCTCTTGTTTCTTCTTGCTGTAGCTTCCTGGTCCAAATCGGTCGTTTGTCCAGTGGCTTAGAGACGTTTACCAACAATTTAGCGTGTTAACGCAGTGCTTTGAAATATTTACCAGCAACTTGGAGTGGTTTGTCCAATGATTTGAGTTATTAACCCCACTATCTAGAGTATTTTAACCATTAGAGTATTTAACCATTGAAGTATTGTATTAACGTCTTAATTTGAATTAACCAGTGACTTAGAGTCTTACTAAATTGCAAAGATTTTCATGTATATTATCTATTTCTAGACTTATGTGTACACCAACGGCAAAATTCTATATAAAATTATTTCAAGGCGCACTTTACTGTTTATATCAATTGAAATTATAAATTTTAACGTTCACTAAATTTTATTCATGTAATAATTTACTTTCAGTTAGCACAGTCGGCGCGTGGATTATTAAAAATGATGCTTCTTTATCTGTTTTGTCAGTTTTGTAGAATCTAATTCCTTCCGAAATCTTCCACGCGTTCTCATTGGATGACCGAACGCTATCAGTTGTTCGTCCGTGGAAAAGACGTTTTAATTACTTATCTGCAAAGTATTGGATTGTAGCGGATGTAATATGTATGTTGGAAATTGCACGTATACCGCAATTTTCTAAAGAGACTTTATTTGCAAATGGTATTTCAGGTACGTTGTAAACCGCACGCATTTTTTCGCTTCAATATCTATACTTTATTTACATATGCTTGTACTATTAAGAATAACATTTTATTTACATTCTAAACTGCACGTATTTCTGAAATTTCAAGCGGGATTTGTTTAACAAATGGTATATTGTGTACGTTGTAAATTGTACGTATTCCATCACCTCCAATATTCATACTGTATCTAATATGCTTGTTTTTGGATGTTTGCATATACAAACAGGTATAAATTACACGCGTTAATGACTTCTTTACGCAACTGCGTTTAGATTGAAAGAAATTTCATTTTACGGTTATTTTTCTTTACATATGTTCAATTTGTATTTATTTTTAAGCTTAAGAGTAATTTAAATATTCTAAAATGATCGGATTGCTTCCGCAAAAATTTATTTCAATGAATGTGGTAAAGCTACTAGAGAATGAGTGAGCTTTCTTTAATTGAATGTAGTTTCTTATTGATTCTATACAAAATAATTTGTATTTGCTTTTGCATAATGAGTGAATTATGTACATTTTATGATTTAAATGTTTGGTAGGATAGTCAATATAGAATACTATACTAACGTAAATTTACACTAAGTTGAAATGTAGAACATCAGACCAGAATAAGAATATAAGACGCTAAGCGTCCTTGTGTAAAGTCGTCTAAATAAGTAAATAGTATGTGTAGGTAGGTTTCATTTATGTAGTTAGATTAAAATGTTAAATAGGGATCAAATAATATTGGAAGAACCACATTGCAGTATATTTTCGACAAATACGTATGTTATAATGTCCAAAGGAATGTGTGATTATCGCATTATCCAATGTAAACGGTTCACGGTTGGTGGAAGCAATCACGAATTCATGAGAAATGCGCGTGAAACATAGTGACGTCAACCTGTAAATTCTTTAGGTTTTCAATATTTTATGGCTTTGAATCGCTTTTTCCTTAAAGTTGTAGGTTCAACGACAAATTCCACTGTAACAGTTTGAAAAAAATACCAACACTTGGACCTCACGAGTACCCGTTCAATATCTAGACGTCAGAATACGACTATTGTCCAAAAATAAGCTTTTGTTTATTTGTAGTTAATGACATCGTCTTTCAATGTATTTAAATGTGTGCAATGTTGGGCCATCTTCTGAATGATGCTTAGAAATAAATATTTAGCTATAACCAACCTTTTTTGTAAGTTTTGGCGCCCATCTGAGGCCCAAAAATTATTATAGTAGAACGCCTTGTAGTTGCAGCATAAGTTCAATCGCCTTGCTATCGCCGATATAGCCTCCTTATTTTAATGGTATATATTACATATGAATTACAAGAATATTTAGTAATTCAGGTTTAAGATTGGACGTCCACTGACAGGTGTGCAACTTTTCCGAATCTCTTTTTACATGCATAAATAAACATAATCAAAATAAAATTGATGTAGAGGTTAAGGTTGATCTGACGTCCTTCGAAAACTTAACGATTATTGTACGTATATTACATATAAATCACAGGAATGTGTATTAATTTAGGTGTAGGATCGTATGTATGTCTACTGACGGATACGCAACTATTTCAAATCTATTTGTATGTTTATAAAACACATAACCAAAGGAAAATTGATTTTGGGGTTAAGAATTTAGTAATTAAAATTATACTGCTACCAACGTTGATCCGACATCGTTCAGAAACTTAACAATTAAGGTCAGTCACCCAACGTCTAGTTAAATACTCTTTCGACCTGTTTAGTTGGTTAACGACCACCAATCAACGATTTCTTATCTAACTAAAACCGAGATAACTTATTAGTTGGTTCCAATTGTCAATTGAACGTTCTTGAATAACCTACAAATACATGAGTAGAGTTGTGGCGTTAATTAACGCCGTATAGAGATTGCGTTCATACTTGGGTATATAAGATAAAGCCCGACCACAAGTTGTAGCTGTAACGACGATAGAGTAAGTAAAACAGGTAAAGTGTTATTTTAGAGGCATTGCTATACAGAGTTTGTACGACGTGAACAGCAAATACAAAATATTATCGAAAATAGTATAACGTTCTGATTATTTGACCAGCAACACTAATATAAAACTGGTCTGTGACACTGCAAACAACAGCCATGGACCTGTTTTGGGTGCTTGTACGAGATAGGACTACAAATGGAATAGCGTACGAAAAGCCGCATCACAGCGACTCACAATAGAGGACGAATTAGTATAGTGCTGAACTGTCTGTAGCTTACACTTCCTGTTAATTTTGAGCGCTTGAGATACTAGTAGTTGTGTGCGTTCGTTACATGATTCTGATAACAAAATATTATGCAACAATATTTGGATAACAATGAGGTTTGATTTTATTTTGACAGAATAGATTAGATAATACAGCGCTGTGGCGTCGGTGTCGGACGGCTTTGGGCTAGGTAAAGCGCCAAAGCGTCGGCGTGCTGCCTCGGACTCAGAGCAGAGCCGAGGTCTTCGTCGACGGTGCCCCGGGCTAGGAGAAGCGCCAGGGTCTTCCGGTGGTTCCTCAGGATAGGAGAAGCTCTGAGGGTTCGACTGTTTCTGTCTAGGCTAAGAGAAGCGCTAGATCATTATAAGTTCCAAAATTTACATAATATAAAAGTGAAATTGAATGGTTTAACAGTTAGGATGGTTTCGGATGATTTCATGAAGCTGTGGAGCCAGAATTAAACTTGAACACTTATTAAATGTCTGTATGCACCATTTAATGGGGAGTATAGGTTTTCGGAAGTCTTCAGCTTTCTTCGGAAAGCTTCGGAAGTTGCTTAAGAGGCCCAGTGTGAACTTGAACAATGATGATTAGGACAGATATGCAGGTCGGCGAGGTCCTAACATCTTCGGTGATCTTCGGATCTCTTCGGTAGTTTTGTGTTTTTAGTGGTGGGTCAAAGTTACGTTAAAAGAAATTATGAAATGAAATTATATGCACTTAAAAACTACTATTTACAATATATATAAAAGAAAAGGGGTTCAGAAGGTATTCAGTTGTCTTCTGAAGTCTTCGGCAAGCTTCGTGGGGGATGAGCTTCTACGGAGATGTCGTTCCTGTGGTAAAGCTTGACGGATGCAACCACAATAACGACTGGTCGGTGAAGTATGGAACGGAGTTTAGCGTTTATACGTGTTTGTTAGTTGTGGATTGATGAACTACGATGACGGCCTCCAGGTACGGCGGCGAATAGGGTAACGTTTGTATAGGATGCAGGCTATGATGAGCACTGCGTTAAGATTTTACCAGGTTATGATGAGCGCTGCTTGGAAAGGTCTGCAGGTTATGAGGAGCACTGCAGAGGAAAGAGATTCCCAGACTATAAGGAGTACTAGGACTGTCTTCTGCAGAAATCGAAATTATATTTATATAATTCAGGTCGCTATCCTTACTGTGTTGAAAAACGTTTATCAGAGCTTTAACCAATGAATTGCGTTGCCGATTTTTGATTGTGAACAAAGATCATTCAAATTTTAATAACACAAAATTATTTGGAATTTTTGGATGTTGTTCTATTTTCAGCACGTGCACTCTGATATAGTCAAGTTTACATTCGCAGTTCGCTTCAGTGTATTGCATGGGATCATGGAGGTAACATGTTGTGGTCGCGCGCCTTTCTAAGAAATTGAATTTGTATTTATAGTCTTTAGGTCGCTATCCATCGTGTGTTGAAAAACGCTTATCAGAGTTTAAACCAATGAGCTGCATCGTCGATTTTAGATTGTAAATTTTGATTATTCAAAATTTGAAAAATGTTGGTTTCACAATTCTAAGTTGAAGTTGTTCTGTGCTCAGCACGTGTACTCTGATATAGTCAAACTTACGTTTCGATGTTCGCTCAGTGTATTGCATGCGATCATGAGTGTAACATTTGCATTCGCAGTTCGCTTCAGTGTATTGCATGAGATCATGAAGGTAACATTTCCACCCGCTGAATATGGTAGTAGTGAGGTAGGGCCGGTCCTACTTCAAAACGCGACAGACGTATTTTCCATGTGTAGAATACGGCTGAATCGTTTTGAATTAGGATCGGCCCTATATGATTTCAATGTAAAATAGTCGTGAAAACATTTCAATGTAAAATAGTTGTGAAAACATGAATTCTTCTATACTTTCAATGTAAAATGCTTGTGGGCACGTTTTGAATTAGGATCGGCTTTATATTACTTTCAATGAAACACACACGTATGTTGAAAAGTGCAGAGAGGAATGTGTGTAACTGTTTTGAATTCGGTTTTCTATCGAGAAGTTAGACGTGCACCGTTTTGAATTAGGATCGGCGTTATATACTTTTAATGTAAAATGTGAAAACCTGAATTCTTTTCAAATGTAAAATACTTGTGGGCACGTTTTGAATTAGGATCGGCTTTATATTACTTTCAATGTAACACACGTATGTTGAAAAATGTAAGTGCAGAGAAAATGTGTGTAGCTGTTTTGACTTTGGTTTTCTAGTTAGAAGTTATAAAGTATGACAGATGCAAAAAATATCGCATTCACGTCAATTGTGTTTAACACGTGCACCGTTTTGAATTAGGATCGGCGTTATATACTTTTAATGTAAAATGTGAAAACCTGAATTCTTTTCAAATGTAAAATACTTGTAGGCACGTTTTGAATTAGGATCGGCTTTATATTACTTTCAATGGAACACACGTATATTGAAAATGTAAGTGCAGAGAAAATGTGTGTATATGTTTTGAATTTGGTTTTCTAGCTAGAAGTTATAAAGTATGACAGATGCAAAATATTGCATTCAAGTCAATTGTGTTTAATTAAAGTGGATTCTGATTTATGTTTAGAGGCTGCAAATACACACATGGGCAGGTTTCAATTCAAAATGTGTTCACTCTTGTGATAGGTTGAAAAGTGGGTTGGCAAAGTACGCAGATGGTGGTAATCTGCTATATAAGGAGATTGCTCCTGATATTAATTTAATTAGTCGAAGTTTACTGCATATATTAACATACAAACATGTATATAATCGATATTCAGGGATTTAAATACAAGAAAAACGAGGTTGTGTGCAAAGAAATTGCGGTTTTGGACTTGTTGTTAGGTGATGTTTGGCATCAAATTTTTAAACTGCCAATGCAGTCTAGTTGTTTGAGTCAAGATCATATAAAACATAATGACTGGGTGACAAGGAATATTCATGGTCTTTCTTGGGATGAATCTTCAACGGCTGGAATGGTGTAACATATATAGCGCTTTATTTGAAGCAAATTATCCGACCCGGTGAAGAAGTATTTGTGAAGGGTCTAGAAAAGAAGAAATTGATTGAAACATATATAATGCAAAACTTTGTAACTGATATGCTTGCACTAGGTTGTCCTAAGCTATCGGAGTTAAAAATCAACAATCGGTTAAAATATAACATACATTGTTGTAAACACAGCAATAACAATCTGCAATGTGCAAAACAAAATACCTTTTATTAAAAGAATGGCTTGATAATAATAAAAACAATAGAAAGATTTTGTTTGTATTATTTATTTTAATATAATTTTACAATGTTAGCCTTACAAAATTCCTTTATAATAATAAAACAATAGAAAGATTTGTTTGTATTATTTATTTTAATATAATTTTACAATGTTAGCCTTATTAACTATTATTATAACAACTTCTAGCAAACATTATTTTTATCGATCCAGCTATTGTGTACGTTAGAGAAGCCTAACCATTTTACAAATACTTTATTTCCACTCTTTCTTAGGACTTTTCTACCAGGTAAATTCCTGGATGTTTAACCTTTGCAACTCCGTTTCATAAAATGCACCTTTGATTTCTTTCTCGTCTTGATCTTCTAATATATATGTAGTCGGATTGGTTACGTTTACCTTTTTAATCTTAAAATTTCATTTGACCAGTTTGGCGTGTAACCTTTCGTAAATGCTTCCTGTGTTTACTAATCCTCACACTGTCTTTAATTGAATATTTTGGTATTTTGGTTGCAAGTTTGATGTGGGTAAATGATGATTTAAGAATAGTTTTTCAATTGATTTATCAACTTTTACAGGTTTGACTCGATAGTATTGTGAACTGTATTGTTGTATTGTTTCACAATATCGCTTAAATTTTTATCCAATTGTAAGAACCGTTCAGGTTAAACAAGCGCCACATTTTTCCCTTTAAAGTTCTAATTACACGTTCCACAATGCATGCTTTCTTTGTAGAAAAACACTATAATGGTTTATGCCATATGTCCGCATTAAGATTGAAAGTGTTTGTTATAATATTCTTTACCAAAATCAGACTGCAAATTTCTTGGAGGATTTTAAATTTATTTAAAATTGTTTTCATTGCAGCAGTAACATCAATACCCGTTTTACTTTTAAGTGGTACAGCCCATACGTATTTGGAGAAACAATCAATAACTACTAAAATGTATTTAAATCCTTTGTTTGTTTGCGAATATGGTAGCATTTCAATCAAATCGGTCTGAAGAAGGTCATTTAAACCTTTTACTATCACTTTGCGTCTCTTGAAATTTATTCTTGCTGGTTTATGAAGTTCATTTACTATATCCTCTTTCACTTTTGATTGAGCAACTAACATAATACTTTTTTCTAATCAGGATTTATTAAATACAATTATTTAAGATACTTCTATGTTTGAATGTCGCGGCTCCACTTGCTTTGAAAGGAACTTTTAATATAAAATCAAGAAACATTGTGGTATTGTTTATGATAGCACCGCTGTCACGAAAGCTGATTACATCCATACGTTTAAGCAAAAATCCTTGTAACTGTGCAATTACATAACTTTTTCGTTTATAAGAATTTCAATGTCTTGCGGGTATCCTTTAATATTCTCAATGACTGCTTCCTCATAAGGAAATTCATAATTATGTTTAATATTGAAAATAAGAAATGTCTTATCACCGTCGAGGAATGTATTAGAGTAAAACGTTGCTACTACCGTGTAATGTAGCATATGTAACTTATACTCAATCAAGGTTTCAAAACCTTCACTTTTGTTTTCATATTCCTGTTCACTTATATCTATTTTACGGTTATGTAAGTGCCTTCCAAATTTGTCAATTGTCATATCATCTAATTACTTTTGCCTCACGCAATTCTTCAATGATCGAATTTATTTCGTTGCCGTGACCTGTGTGTCCAGCAGTCTGTGATGAAACTAAAAGTCGTAATCTATCAACAAGTTCATTGGGATCATTCCAATATAAATAATCTATTGCGTTATTTGATACTTCCATTGTCATACCGTCTCCAAGACGCTTTCTATAGGGTAATGTTCTAGGTCTACGGGGTGTTTGGGAAGTATGTTTAATGTAGATATTATATTTTGTACTTATATGAAGTATTACCCTGAATTTGTTCTGTTTCAGAATAATATCTTCTATTAGCATTTGTTCTTTTCACAATATCAAGGTACGACTTTAGATCTTGCTGACTGTACCCGACAGGATATTTTTAAACAGTAGTTCGTATAATCCAGGAGTACCTGTATATTTCAAATCATTTATTAGAACATTTTCATCATCCAACGCGAAATTCGAATTGCCTATCATAAGACCATTCGAATCAGGGTTAAACCTAATACCATATTTATGATCAAATTCGTTCTTAACATCTTTAAACATATTGTAAATATATTCTCGAGGTAGCGGATGTAGCTGTTCGAGATAATGTGTCATACCAGGTGAATCGACAAAGCTTTGAATATATTCCTGAGCTTCTTGTGCATTTCGATTAATTTCTGCTTCGTATTCATTCTCAACATCATCATCATTTACCTCTAGGGCATCATTTTTATATTTGGTATATGCTGTGCAATAACCGGCGAATCAATATAGTCAACGTTCCTTTCTAGCAATGTAGGTTTAATTTTTTTTACACTGCTATGAGGCAATTCTTCTTCTTCTTTAAATTTTTCTTTCTTTACCACACTTTCCCCATCCAGTTTATTAGCAATAGTTTCTAATCGTGATGTTATGGGTAATATTGATTCCACTTGGACGACTTCATTATCTTTTAACTGGCGCAATTTGTTTTTTACAATGTTTCTTTTCTTAATTAAAATTCTTTTAAGTTTTATCGACTCCTTATTCATTGCGTAAAAGTTTATTGTAATAAAAAAATTCTTCGATGCTAACGATACTTGCGTCTCTCAAGGTTTAAATATGTATGAAGTGATCAAAACCTATTCGGTACCTTCCTTGATCTGGTTCACTATCTTTGTCTACAACTAAGAAACCGTATTTGTCTCGCCAACAAGCAGCACATATTTCACGGAATTTATCATACTTCATATCAGTATTGACGTGATCGTCATATATATGTTTTAAGTTTAAATCATCTTGTTTAAATAAAACTAAAAGATTAGCATTATCACGTAGTAAGTGCTTAGGTATACGAGTATAACTTTGACAAAGGTAAAAACTGTCTACTTGTTTATGACGCCCCATACTAAAGTATTCCCTAATGATACCTTGTTTATCGCAAGCTACATCATCAAAAACAAATATAGAATTATTTCGAGCATCAGATGGTGATATAATATTATCAGAACTGGAAAATGTATAATATTTGATCCCTTTTATTGGTTGCAGTAGACTTTCAAGGTATTGATACTTTGGTTGATAAAGTGATTTAGAATAAACATATACGTTTTCAAACTTTAAACCATTAGGATGTTCTATCAACCCAATCATAACGTTGGTTTTACCGCAATTTGAAGGACCAACAACTAGACATCGAATAGATGCAGGTAGAAGAACGCTATGTTTTTCTTTTTAGCTAAAGATTGCGCACCAATGTCATTATTGTTTATGGTTAAAGGTGTTGATTGTTTCACAACATGCATGTTTGCAAGTACTAAATTCGATTTGTAAAAAGTAGAATTATATATATAAGAAACGGCTAGTATATAAAGAATCATTAATTCATAATATTTTATTTATTTGCTGCACAGCTTGAGAGGATAGTTGTCCTCTAATGATTACATATAATAATTCTAAAACTACTGGGAACGGACTATTAAATACTGTAATTAACAATTTACCATTCGAAGCGCATATTCCGGGTTACAAATTTTGCGGTCCGGGTACAAAACTAATCGAACGGTTAGCTCGAGGAGACAAGGAATAAACAAGTTAGACGAGGCTTGTAAGGAGCACGATATTGCATACTCCAAAGAAAAGGATCTATCTAAACGCCATCAAGCAGATTCGAAGTTAGCTCAGTTAGCTACAGAAAGACTAAATTCTGGTGACTCGTCTTTAGGTGAAAAAGTAGCAGCATTTGGAGTAGCTACCGCAATGAAAGCTAAAGTAAAACTTGGTATGGGTGCCTGTGCATCACTGAGAACAAAAATATCGATAAAATAAGAAAACTGATAAAGAAACGTAAAATAAGAAGTACGCTAGGTATTAAAAGTATTATCAAACAAGCACGTACAGCTTTAAAAAGTCTAAAGGATCTAATGTTATGGATGCAATCAACATAGCAATTAAGGCAGCCAATACAGCAAAACAAAAGAAGCATATTAAATCAGCTCGTATTATATCAATTCCTAAAACAGGAGGTTTTCTACCACTAATACCAATTTTGCAGGCCTAAGCGCTCTTGGTACTCTTACTGGAGGTGCAGATGCTGTTGCAAAAGCAGTTTCAGACACTAAAATAGCTAAGGAACAACTAGCGGAAAAACAGCGTCATAACAAGGCAATGGAGGACATTGCAGTCGGAAACGGCATGTACATCAAACCTTATAAAAAGGTTTTGGTCTTTTTAGCCCTGCAAAACCTCAAAGGAACGCAACTTGATTTTACCTAATCGTGCACTAAGCAATGTAGAATTAATAGAGTTTGTTAAGCAATTAGAAGTACCATATTTCCGTGGTGTGTTCATGAGAAACAATCTTCCCAAGAAAGTTAATTTTAAAGAATGTGGTATAATTAATTTAGATGGAATAGAAGGTTTAGGCACGCATTGGACCTCTTACAAAAGTACGGTAGTAGCGCTATTTACTATGACAGCTACGGAAACCTGCGACCGCCAACAGAGTTGATAAGTTATTTGAATAGCGGGGTAAATGTAGAATTCTTTATAACATTAACCAAGAACAATCGTACGGTACTGTGTTTTGCGGACATTTATGCTTACAATTTCTAAGTGGCGCATAGAACTGCGTACGAAGTCGTTATGTCGTACACTTTTACTCTAACGGGAAACACTTCAGTTTTAACAAGCAATTTTAATCCACCTATAAACTTGGATAATGATTCGGAGTACGTATTAGGATTAACAAATTTTGAGTCTTATAACACAATTCCAAACATAGAAAAAGGAATAAATAATAAATTTTATTATGGATCTAACGGAGAATTCATAGAAATACCTGAAGGTGCTTATGAGATTAGAGAAATTAATAAATATCTTCAAAAAGCTTTAGGTGATAAAAGATGGCGTGGTCGTATGGAACAATCACGAAGCGCTAGAAAGACTCCAGTGTATATAGAAATTACAGCTGACAATAATACACTTAAATGTAGTATTAAATGTAGTCTAGATGTGGATTTTACCAAAAAGGATTCAATTGGTTCTCTACTTGGTTTCAATCCACAAAAATTGCTAGCATTTGTCACGCATCAAGCAGACTACGCAATCAACATTTGTAAAGTGAATGCAGTTTTAATCGATTGTAATATTGCAAGCGGATCCTATTTAAATAGTAAACCAGCCCATGTAATACACGAATTTTTTCCGCAAGTACCTGCAGGTTTTAAAATTGTCGAGTGCCCACCTACGATTATATATCTACCAATCAAGTCACGTATAATAAATGAAATAATAGTTAAAGTGTTAGATCAAGATGGAAATTTAGTTAATTTCAGAGGAGAACTGCTAACTGTAAGGTTGCATTTAAAAAAAATCTGCAATAGCCATGGGTATTAAGTATAATGCACGCAACATGTCAAGAATTGCTATAAATGCTGGAAATTTCAAAGCAATCGACACTCGATTGATTGTTTCAAAACCGCTAACAACACAAAACCGACAGTTTCTACAATCGTTAGGACTGCATTTATTTAATTAAAAAAAAAAGTAGAATGAATAGTGAAATACTGAACGTGCGTGAAAAAGTTTACTTCGATAATGCAATTGTTAATATCGAAAACATACTCATCAACCTTATGCTAACACATCTTTAAACAATAATGATGAAATTCGAATCCCTATACAGCAACAAGATGTATACACCTTACCATCGAAGAGCATGCTGTACATAGAAGGCAAATTAATTAGAACAGATGGAACGCCGTCTCAGACAGCAAAGTTTGTAAATAGTGGAATTTTGCTGCTTTTTGATGAAATTAGATATGAGATTGGAGGTATCATTGTAGATCGTGTTCGGAATCCTGGATTAACGTCTATAATGAAGGGATATGTTTCATGTAATAGCAATCAAAGTAAACATTTACAAAACGCTGGGTGGTCTCCAACGGATGATTCGCAAATAGTTGATGCCAATGGGAATTTTAATGTTGCAATAAACCTTTCAATGGTTCTCGGATTATGCGAAGATTTTAAAAAAATTATTTTAAACATACGTCATGAGTTAGTTTTACTACGTTCCAGTTTTGATACTAATGCTATAATTAATCCTACACTCGATGAAGAAATAAAAGTTGTTTTAAACAAAGTTTTATGGAAAATGCCGCATGTAGTCGTTGATGATACTCAACGAATTAATTTAATAGAATGCGTTGCACAAAATCAGGATTTGCATATTCCGTTTAGAGGATGGGAGTTGCATGAATATCAACTTCTACAAGAAACGCAACGTCATAAATGGAACGTTAAACAACAACACAATTAGAAAAACCAAGATTTGTGATTGTCGGTTTCAAACCAACCGAAAAATAGATACATGAGCAACTACAGTCGTTTTGATCATTGCTATTTAACCAACATGTAACTATATTTAAATTCAGAAATTTTCCCGTACGATAACTTAAATTTGAAGTTCGAGAATAAACAGACTGCGTTGTTATATGAGATGTATGCTCAGTTTCAGCAATCATACTACGAAAAGGAAAATGAACCACTTTTTAATCCTGAAGATTTACGAAGTATTGCACCATTAGTAGTCATAGATTGTTCTAGACAAAATGAAACGTTAAAATCTGGTACTGTCGATATTAGATTAGAATTTGAAACTAGCAGAAACGTTTTGCCAAATACATCTTGTCATTGCCTTATACTTCATGATAAGATAGTCAAATACAATCCACTCTCAAACAGCATAAGAATATTATAATTACTTTATTATTATTATTACTGTACCTTTACAAATTATGAAAAACAATAAATCATTTAGCAATCACAGTCTATTTATTAATATTTTTTACATGCTTTTACAATATCTTTCACATATTATACATTTCTCAAAATAAACTAACTGGTATGTTATTAAGAAACTGGATTTTTTAAAAACAGAACGGTTATTACTACTATTTTTCTCTACAATACATTTATACTAATATAGTTCAAACTCAGGCAGATTGAAAGGTATCCTATTTTAGATACATCCAAAAACGGTGTACTTGTGCAGGTATAAACATAACACTGAAGTTTTATAACTAAAAAATTATATGTTAATCTAGATAAAATAAATTGCATTCTTTATTTGAGCCAGCGGTTGAAGCTTCACAAGTCATTTCTGAGTGTATAGTTATACCCCAAGGTTTAGTATCAGTGGTTGAGGTACTAAGAATTCTTTTATCATCACTTGGATTAAGAACAATTTTGTTTTGTTTAATAGTAAAGACATCATGTTTGACTGATCTAATTAAACATTGTTGTTTCTGTACAGACTGGTTATAAAACAAAGCATTCTTATAATCATCAAAAGAAATTTGCTTAATACTTGCTAAGGAAGATCCTTTGACTTTTTATTATCCTATCCTGAACTCTGTAAGTGTACATTTTAGATCTAAGCCCTACAAACTCTAGCATGATATCACCATTGTTTTCATCTTTCATAATACCAGGAACTTTTTATTTGATAATGGAATATGATATTTGTTATGAGGGTCGTAATCGGAAGTATCAAATCTATGAATATCTTGTTTGATATAAGAGTAAATATCTTCAACGCTAAACTCGTATATCAAACTATCCGTATCTGTATACAGTAACTTTGCTTTGTTAGCAAATTGCGATTTTATATAACTATAGTGAAATTCATATAAATAGGTTTTGAAATATCTAGAATAGAGAAACCTACATAAATGGGTTTGTTTAAATAAACCTCTAATTTATTCATTTCTATTAAGACTAGATCTTTGTCTAACACAGTGCAACTATGAAAATTAGGCTTCGCTATGTAACTACGAGCTCCAAACCGCCCTTCCCATTTGCTCACTAATTTCACATCTTTCCTTTTCCGTACGTTTTCCATCATTTTCCATAAACCGAATTTATCATATTTTTATAAAAGCATATATCGAAACTGTTTTTGACTGTTGTCTTAATTTCGTATTCAAATCAATGTATTCTTTTAACCAAGGGGCTTGTTTAAATCGAAGTACCTTATGAATTTTTTCAGTTCTAAACCGTAGCTTAAATACATTTTAAATTCTTATAGTGAATAATATAGTTGAGTTTTGGATATAAAGTTGTAAGTAATTTCTTTAAGTTTGATTTATTTGAAGGTACTGGTGGTATCATATGTTCAGGCGCCAAAGGTAAGTCACTGTGTATTTCATGTAAAGATACTGGATAGTGTAAATCGCATTCAAAATATATCCTACATCAGAATCATCGGGAATATTAAGTATGTCTAAACGTACTATATCTGGACTGGTACCATCTAAAAATTCAAAATCTCCATATGGAAGATATTCAGACATTGCAGCCCCATATAAATTATTAACATCAAAATACATTAAATATTTAGAATCGAAATTTGGATCATAATCTGCATTCATATATTTGTTATTTGCTTTAGCATATCTATTCGAACATTGAGAAACACCGCCACGAATTCCCCGTTCTAAAAACATTATTTTTTCAATATCAGTAAGCAACTCGAGTTTAACGTTCGTCGTTTTTAACATCGCATCTAGAGCTAAACCAGGAGCCGTAAAGTAGTGAAGCGGATCTAACTTATACGTGAACATACAAGTTTTTCTAAAGTTTTCAAATATATCAGACAAGAGCAGTACATCTGTTTTTAAATATAGGTCTGAATAGTCCCTAGTGTTTTATATTAAATGTTTGCCAAACGTGTTTAGCATGATTGTAGTCTTCATCTGATATTTCTTCATTGCGTAAACGATTAAAGAATGCTGTTTTACAGGGTAAATCGGTTTCATTGAGTCTATCCCAAGAGTTAATGTAATCATAGGGAAATATGCCTTTGCGCGTAAGTAACTGAAACTCATTATCAGTGTTACAATTTTCCCTGGTGATGGATTTTTTATTATCATCTAAGTAGGAAGCTAATTTTTCGATGCTAGATGCCATAAACCTGAATGAATCGATAAATCTAAAACTAACTTTCATACCTTTTACATATTTTGTAAAAGATATGTATTTTTCCTTATTTATTGGCAGAATGTTTAACGAACCTGACAACTCTAACGAGATTTTTTTAATAATGAAATGCGAATCGTAGCCTGATAAGTTATGAAAACTACCGGTATCATATAAGAATTATGATAATTGATGTTGCAATCTTGATGAGCCACTCCTCGAAATTCACCTGTAAAGTGGCAGTGATCGCGAACTCTAATATCATCTATACTAAAAGGTTTATTGCAAATGTGACAGTGAAGGGCAAATTTAAATGTTGACTTTTGTTCTTCCGTTAAAGGATTCATAGGTTTTGGGTTACAGAAAATTTTATTAGTCGTTTCTGAAATCAGTTTCAATTGAGCAACAAACCATTCTATACAATCCTTCCCGCGATACAATTGAAATTTGGAATATTTATTATCATACGAGCATTTCAAATAATACGCTACACTAAAGGGTATATGCCTTTGGTAACGAACTGTGTTTAATATTACCTCAGACTCATTGCATGGTTCTAGTATACATTCGAGATCTGCATAAACTACAAATGATACTTTTTCTTGATAGTGGAAATGTTTAAATGTTAGATACTTTTCAGATTCTTCAGGTAATCTTATTGAGCAAGTATTCTGTTTTTCGCAATAATTCGAATGACGCTTAAGTAATGCTGCTGTACTAAAATTATTTAAACATCTATAACAAAAAATTTTTATGGTGATGTGAAGACAACTGTTTTGCAAATAATTTTGACATATCCTTAATCCAAGTAAAATGAAAGTGATTCTCATTAGCATTTGTAGGACGAGCATATTGTAAGGAATCATTATTTAAAACTAACAGATTAATAGGTTCAATTTTTTTAAAATTTTCACTTAAACAAAATGGTAGTATTTTAGCATTTTCTATACAATATAGGTTAATTGCGAGATTGTTAAGCTTTTCAATTTTTTATGTCTTTTAATGCAATTGGAAACTGAATTGAATTGTAGCGTAATACTGTATCAAAATGCGGATAGCTAGATATTCTATGACTATTTTGTTTAGCAGGAAATAAAGCGGAAACCAAGCTCCAAAGAATGCAATGTTGATCGTTATTTATTACATTTACCACAGCTTTTTCTTTTTATAAAGTCCGGGACCGGTACAAACGTTGAACACCCTCCTTTAAGTGGATCATGATTGTTTATATTTACCTTCAAGTGTAAAACTTCTCGGATTGCCCAACCAGAATCTTTTCGCTAAATTCTTCTAATCGCTTCGAAATCTTGTTCAATACGTTCTCCTTATACCACAGCTTGAGATTGGTATTTATATCGATGTGACGATTTGCAGTAGGAAACGTTTTCAAATCCATTTCGCCAGTTGTAGGCTTAACAAAGTTAGCTGCAAATATTACATTAACTTTCAACATTGACTTTTTTAAGCAAGCAACAATCTTGCGTTTAAAACTAGCGAACGCCTTGTCTAAGAACACTAGAGGATCTCTATAATTTAAATTGGTAATAAGTCCCGTAATTATTCGACTTCCAAAACATGATTGTACATCATGCCAAATCAAATTTTTCGAGTATGACCTCTAGAAAGCGTTGAATCAACACCTTTTCCACGATATTCCAAAGAGCGTTTCAAGTGCCTCAATCGTACAAGGTAGCTTTTAAGATATGCTAAATTAGATTCCAGTCTACTAGGATTTTCTTGTCGATTGTTTTCGTATATCTTATTTCTAATAGCAAGCTTCAATATACTAATATTTGCTTTGATAACTAAAATGTGTTTCGTTATTTCATTCACTGTTTTCAATAAATTCACGCATTTTACAGTTAATCTCAAAATTGCTTCACTAATCTCGGATACGGTTTCAGCATTCATGATTCTATATAAAATCAAAATACACTACTCAATATACGTATTTCTCTATTTAATATTTATACCAAATATCATCTGACGTAAGCAAAACAATTTCAAAAGGTTCATTCATCTGAGTTTACGGAAAACACGTAAGCAAAACAACTGTAAAAAGAAATAGCATCAAATCAAAATAATTGCATAGCGAATTGCTTTGAATGCAATTGTTAAAAAATCTCCTTTATTTACGTTTTTATTCAAGATGATTTTCAAGCAGAGTTTGCATTCAGTACGTAACTATGACAAACAATTCGCTAAGCAAGCATTTCCAGTATTTACAAACTGAAGGCGACTTTGTGCAAAACAGCTGTAAAAGGAATTCGCATACAACATCATTTTCATTCAGTTACGTTTACTATGAAAAATGTTTTATATGACCTTTGATTTTATGATGTGTATACAGAAAAAATACACACAATCATTACAGCGCTATTTTTATGGATACATATGAAAAAATGTGAAAACCTGAATTAGGATCGGCTTTATATTACTTTCAATGGAACATACATAATCATCTAGCGTTTACTACAAAAATTCAGCATGATTCGCACAAATTACTATATCCCTATATATGCAGCTCCTTTTGCAATTTATTTTTCAGTCAATGAATGTAATTCATTATTTCTGCTGAGCAGTACCTTTTAAAAATTCTTATACAGCGGTAATATAAACGAAATAAATATAATTTAGGGTTTTATTATGTGCATTCATTGCAATTTCTTTTTCATACAATGAAACTAATTCATTATTTCTGCTGAGGTATAATTATATTCGCTTACATACTGTTTTGTTTATTAGAATAGATTATAGAGCTGAATTTTTCAGAAAACGAGGCAAATTTTTAATTTTTCTAACAGATCAGTTTATTACTTGAATGTAATTCATTATTTCTGCTTAGCAGTACCTTTAAAAAATTCTTATACAGCGGTAATCTAAACGAAATAAATCTAATTTAGGGTTTTATTATGTGCATTCATTGCAATTTCTTTTTCATACAATGAAACTAATTCATTATTTTCTGCTGAGGTATAATTATATTCGCTTACATACTGTTTTGTTCATTAGAATAGATTACAGAGCTGAATTTTTTCAGAAAACGATGCAAATTTTAATTTTTCTAACAGATCAGTTTATTATTTAATATAAATACTTCACGTAGATTTACCAACAGTATTCAATTAGATCTCTTGTATAATTATTAGTTACTATTATTAGCAACTTTTTAAAAAATGAGTAACTTGTCATCAGTCAAAAATTGTAATAGTACCAACGTAAAAGTTCTAGAGCAATTTATATTACATTCTGACGAAGACGTGATTAAAGAAGTTTTTGGTTGTTCTTTGGCTCAACTCGATACTGCTGCTATTTTTGATAGTGACGTAATAGATATATCACGGTAAGTGCTTTTTCACATTTATACATGTGTTTTTTTAAAACACTACTAATTTATAAGTTACATTAGATCAAAAAACCATTCTGGAAATTCTGAGGCTATCCTAGAATCGTTGATACACTCTGAACCTCTCAGAAACATCAAGTAGTATACAAAAGAAAAGGTGAACCTACAATAATCTTTTATGTTATGCTCACAGATCAGGCAAAAACATGTCGGCTATGAAAAAGTTATGTACAGAATCAAATATGACTGTTTGCTGTGAAGATGACAAATCCTACGAAGATGATGCAGTAGAGTTGCTTAACGCATTTAAAAGCGTGGAGAGAAGCTACTGCGTCGTATATATTTGAGCTAGAAATAATAAAGCAAAAAAGATGAACTAGCGGTGAGGGAGCAGCAGTTACTTCAAGAACGTGAGTTAATAAATACTTTTCATTTATAAATAGTTAGATCAAAATATTCAACAATTTTGTAAAATAAAAAGTATTTTATAATAGTTTCTCTTTTGAAACAAGACTTTCTTTAAACAAGGTAGTAAACTCGAAGTAAAACGCACATAAATCAGAATCCACTTTAATTTAATACATAATTTTTATACAATCGACTTAGATGTGTTATAATAATAAACTAATTTCTTAAATTAGTGACATATTATTCTGAAAATTCTATGTTGACAGTTAGACCGATCGATCCCTTACTAGTTATGTATACGTGTTTGTTCGAGCCAATACTTTCATTTAATTGTTTCACTCCATGTGCTTGAAGGTATTCAAAATATCTCAATGGCAATATACTCTTGAACTCTTCTGTTTCCACTAATACTCTATCTCCATATTTTGTCTTGAGTGTTTCCACTTTTAAAACTTTAAACCTCTTATTCACTATAATATCTTTTGAATTTACATAAGGTTTGCGATATGTGGTTTTATTAAGAGTATTAAAATCCATATTGCTTTTCTTTGACTAATTAAATTAATATTAGAGCAATCTCCTTATATAGCAGATTACCACCATCTGCGTACTTTGCCAACCCACTTTTCAACCTATCACAAGAGTGAACACATTTTGAATTGAAACCGGCCCATGTGTGATTTGCAGCCTCTAATACATAAATCAGAATCCACTTTAATTAAACACAATTGACTTGAATGCATATTTTGCATCTGTCATACTTTATAACTTCTACTAGAAAACCAAATTCAAAACATATACACATTTTCTCTGCACTTACCCATTTTCAATCATCACAAGTAGTGTTCACATTTTGAATTAAAAGTATATAACAGCCGATCCTAATTCAAAACGTGCACTTTAAACACAATTGACTTGAATGCGAATTTCAGTTTTAATTTTAGCATTAAAAGTATCAAATTTCCGACTAATTCAAAACGTGGTCTAATCTTGAAAGAAAACCGAAATTCAAAACAGCTACACAATTTTCTCTGCACTTTTCAACATACGTGTGTTTTACATTGAAAGTAATATAAAGCCGATCCTAATTCAAAACGTGCCCACAAGCTTTTCATTGAAACGATTAAAAAGAATTCATCGTTTTCACAACTTTTTACATTGAAAGTATATAAAGCCGATCCTAATTCAAAACGTGCCCACTAACTTTTACATTGAAATCATAAAAATTCATGTTTCTCGATCAACTATTTTCATTGAAATGATTCAGCCGTATTCTACATTGAAAATACGTGCGCCATCGCTATTCTGAAAAGATTCAGCCTATTCTACATGAAATAGTCTGTCCGTTTAAGTAGGACCTACCTCACGTACTTGTTGTTGCGAAGAAGCGGTGGGGTCTTTGTTGTCAAAATAGCTAAGCCTGTGGCGGCGTTTACGTTTACGTTTTGTGCGGCGGCGTCGGGCTTCACCATGATCGCCAGCTGCTTGTGTTCGAAAGGACACCTCTTCTTGGGACATCCGTCCACAGATATTCCTTTCTGTTTGTGCGCGCTGCACGATATTAGGCAGATCGACACGGGCTGTATGGCTAGCTCGTGGTCTGCGTGTTTCTATGTTCAGTGATAAAGGGCTGGTGCCGGTGGCGGCAGTAGGCGGTGCTGACACATTGATCACTGGTGGGAATTCTTCCCGAAGGCTGCTGGGCAAGAATTCGTCTGCGAACTGCTTCGTTGCAGTTGGTTTGGCGGCGACGGTCGTCACCGTCGTGTGGCGGCGTTGGGACCTTCTGTGGTCGTTAGCTGCTTGTTGAGATAATCGTATTCGAAAGGGCACCTCTTCTTGGAACATCCGTCCACAGGTATTCCTTTCTGGTTGCGCGCGCTGCACAACATTGAGCAGATCGACACGGGCTGTGTGGTTAGCTCGTGGTCTGCGTGTAAAGTTCCAGTGGCGTGTGTTACGATTATGTGCTCAGAAATGTATGGAGTCTTGTTCGTAATCCATCACCACTTTCTGGCGTAGCAGCCAAGATTCGCCCAGGATGACGTCCTCAGCGAGGTTTGCGATTACCTAGAATGTTTCGTGATCCGTCACTTGTCCCAGGGTGAATGGCGTGCGGAACTTGCCGTTGATTGCTCTTTCTTTCCCTGCTTCGGCTAGACAGGCTGAGGCATGATAGGGATCTATCCGTGCACCTGTGGGTATGCAATCTTCCTTAATCATGCTCGTCAAGGCTCCTGTGTCTAGTAATGCGTCGAAGTTTAATTTTTGTATTGTGACGGGGATTGTTGGTAGGGGGTCATCGTCGGGGATGTTTAATCGTGCCAGTTCGTTGCGACCGACTGGCCTATAGTCTGGCGTGGCTCGGCTGGGGTGCTGTTTTTCGAGTTCCTGGTTGGGCTGTCAAACTTATCCTAAAAGAACATTTGGAACTTGACATAGGTAGTGCTGGAACACGGCGTATGGTTCCCGCAATGTGGCTGCTTGGCCTTGGAATTGTGCGGTTGTTGTCGGTACATCCGCATTCATCGCTTCCATTTGCTGGAGGAATTCTGTGGGATCCTCCAGGAGAGTGCCAGAGAATGTAGGTTTCTCTGCCTCGGGGGTGGCTGTGATGACGTGGTCCAGATTTTCTACGAGCGTTTTGATCATTCTGTTGATCGGTTGTGTTTGTTGAGCTCCACTGGGTTGTTGCGGTCCTAGAACTGTTGGTTGAGTGACCTCTTGGGCTGGAGGCGGCTGGTTGGTGTCCGGCTGAACGTTAGAGGTGGCTTGACTCTTCGTCTCGGGCATGATGGTGGTTCTTGCAAGCGCACTGTTTGCAAAATCTTTTTATGAAGAAGGCCCAGACACGTTGGGCGACATTTGTAATGGTCCAAAAGGGGCGGCGTCTGTAAGCAAGTAGGCTTGGCTTAGTTAATTGTTTAATAAACATAAAAAAATCATTTTAAGTTCCAAAATTTACATAATATAAAAGTGAAATTGAATGGTTTAACAGTTAGGATGGCTTCCGATGGCTTCATGGGGTTGTGGAGCCAGAATTAAACTTGAACACTTATTAAATGTCTGTATGCACCATTTAATGGGGTGTATAGGTTTTCGGAAGTCTTCGGCTTTCTTTGGGAAGCTTCGGAAGTTGCTTAAGAGGCCCAGTGTGAACTTGAACAATGATGATTAGGACACATATGCAGGTCGGCAAGGTCCAGACATCTTTGGTGGTCTTCGGATCTCTTCGGTAGTTTAAGTGTTTTTAATGGTGTGTCAAAGTTTCGTTAAAAGAAATTATGAAATGAAATTATATGCACTTAAAAACTACTATTTACAATATATACAAAAGAAAAGGGGTTCAGAAGGTATTCAGTTGTCTTCTGAAGTCTTCGGCAAGCTTCGTGGGGGATGAGTTCTACGGGGATGTCGTCCCTGTGGTAGAGCTTGACGGATGCAATCACAATAACGGCTGGTCGGTGAAGTATGGAACGGAGTTTAGCGTTTATACGTGTTTGTTAGTTGTGGATTGATGAACTACGATAACGGCCTCCAGGTACGGCGGCGGATAGTGTAACGTTTGTATAGGATGCAGGCTATGAGGAGCACTGTGTTAGGATTTTAGCAGGTTTGATGAGCGCTGCTTGGAAAGGTATGCAGGCTATGAGGAGCACTGCAGAGGAGAGAGAATCCCAGACTATGAGGAGTACTAGGACTGTCTTCTGCAGAAATCGAAATTATATTTATATAATTCTGGTCTCTATCCTTTCTGTGTTGAAAAACGTTTATAGGAACTTTAACCAATGAATTGCGTTGTCGATTTTTGATTGTGAACAAAGATTATTCAAATTTTAATAACACAAAATTATTTGGAATTTTTGGATGTTGTTCTATTTTCAGCACTTGCACTCTGATATAGTCAAGTGTGCATTCGCAGTTCGCTTCAGTGTATTGCATGGGATCATGGAGGTAACATGTGGTTGCCCGCCTTTCTTATAAGATGTGGATTGTCACGAGACAAGGTCTGTGACATAGATAGGAACGTATTTTGAACTTTCATAATTCGTAGTTCCCTATACCAAAATAGTCGTACTTCACAAGTGTTACCGATTCTAAGCCTACTTGTACTTAATTTGGAATAAGTATAAAGCAGCTGTGAAAGTAAACTTATTTCAACTCGAACGTTTGACGCAAAAGTTGATGTCAAATTATCTTCTAAAAAACAGAAGCACATTGCATTACTCAAGCTTTGTAGTTTTATACACAATTTTTTTCAATGTTCGAATATGAGAATAAAGTCATGAATGTTTTGTATACAGAGGTAGACTGTGGACCGCTTGCGTTAAACCTGGAAATTATAATACAATTTATTTGAGTGACATTTAATTAGGCAGACTTCCTTCAAGTTTTGTTTTTACTGGATAAACGTAGCAATTTCATTAAAGTCACATAATAAAAGAAGTTTTGAGTAAAAATTTTAGCTTGCGTTCCTAAACCTTAATTACGTAATTCCTGGCTGTCTCATCAGCAAACTCTTTAAAAGTTGAAATATATTTTGTTTTTCTTAACAAGGTTTTACTTTTATAAGCGCTAACAAGAAAATTGTCTGTAATATGTTTATGGGCTTTACAATATTCAACTAAAAGTTTTTGTAAACTTCTTAGTTGAGGGTAAAATGACTGAAAACGATCCTGTTCGTTTTGAGTAAGCTTAACCCTTTCTTGTAACTATTCTCTTTAAGAAGCTGGAAGTTGGGCGTTTGAAACTGGTCTAAGTGTGTAGCAGTGTAATACTCAAAATGCATTGTTTCTAATGGTTTATTGGGGCGAAGGAGAATTGTAGAGCTATTTTAAATTAAGCTTCGAATGCTGTGAAACTACTACAGACTTAGATTTGAGTTGAAAGTTCTCGGAAGTGCAATCGAGGCTGTGGCATGCATACAATTACAAGAAATGAAGATAGAAGTTTAAAGTTACGTTAATACATTTTAGTTAAGTTAATTGGACGGGGACTTATATACATTATTAAAATCAGTCTTTTTTCAATTAATGAGAGCAAACCCTTAAAATTTCAATTATCTACACAGTAATGATTAAAGAGCAAAGCCAGATGATTGACACATTACTTAGATACGCTAGGGAAGATCGACTAAAACCTCTTAAAAGTATTTATAAACATTGGAAGAATAGTAGAGGAGATACTGTAACACTAGGTCATTACTTAAACCAACATTACCCAATAGGAAAGAATTTATTAATTTCACTTAGTTAAACAAGTTTTAGTACGAACATACCCTGAATATATTATACTTCGCCTTAATAACGGGGTTATTTTATTATAATATTAAAGTAGGATACAGAAATAGACAGGAAAGCACCTGATGTATATGAATTACAACCACTAATAAACACCGGCACTTTACACTCTTCGTACTAATTTAGAAAAATGTTTATAGATTTTAGTAAATAACCAGCCTAGGACAGCGTATGTGTAATATCAACGCGAGTTTAAAAAACAAGCCATTAAATCATGGTATTCTAGATTAACACACCCTACAACACCAATAATCATAAATCCCGCCATAAAAAATTAAACATTACATATAAACCGTAGAAAGAATTACGAACTCACACAAATTCAAACAAACTAAATTTGGAATAAATTACCCCAATTAAAATAAATTTATATAAATTTAGTCATTCAAACATAAATAAGCACGTCGCTATCAAAAGACCGAGAACAAGATGACCGTGGGTTTAAACAGGGCAAATACTGAACTTACCAATAGAAAAGCTTTAGATGTGCAATCTGTATTATTGAGAAAATTGCGTAATTTTCTGGGGCATTGCAACCTATAAATACCGACAAATCATAATAGAGAAGACACGCAACCATCGCCGAGTGGGTCAATAGTTGAGTAATTCAGGTGGCGGTAGTTATAACTTGAGTCTGTTATAGAAATAAGTGCCCAAACGCGAACGTAAACTCGAATTCAAAAATTACGGTACATATAAAACTACACCTGTTGTGGACGCTTGCCATTAGCAATAAATTGGATAATTGGTATACACACAACCCTTTTGGCCTATATTGCAAGATCGTTTGAGCTCTGTACAAACTCAACAAACCTGCAAGTCAATGAATTTTTGCTTTCTACCTCCGCACTTCCGTTTTCACTGCCCAATTTTATTCCGAATACCCATTAAATTCCTCTCATTCCTCTCAACTCTCATCTCAACCTTCCCCATTTTTACCGTTAAACTATTTTTGAAATCAGAAAATTCCCTGGTTGATTTGTCTATTTTTCGCTTAACGTGTCGTCCATCTGTTCCACTTTTGTTTTTGATTCTTTGCTTGTTTCCCTAATTTCTTCAAATTTCCGGTTTAATTCCTCTCTAAATCTACTTAACGTTTCGTTCATCTGCTCCAATTTCCGGTTCGATTCTGCATTCATTCTTTCTAGCATTCTTATGATTATCTCGTTTCCTTGATCCCCCGATTCTGTCCTCGATTGATCCCTACTACCTCCGGCTTCCGCCATTCCTTTTTCTGATTTTTGAAACGAAGCACTATCGTCACTTCCAATTTTCACTCCTTCACTCCTTAGTCACTCCTTTCTTAACATCCGTTCAAAACACATTACTCATACACCCCCTAATTCCAAAAAATAACACAAACTATTTCTAAAATTATTTACAAGGCAATCGACCCTTTCATCTCAGGTCGCCAGTTTCCTGAAATAAATTTATTTATTTAGAATCGGGCCCCTCACGTTCGGGTCGCCATTTTTATTGTAAGGTTTTTCTATTCAAAGCACACGTTGGACACCATTTTTTATTAATGGCATCTAACCCTCTCTCTCATTACCATGATCCTCCTGTTTATAGGGGACTAACAGCCTGATATGAAATTTTCCTTTATGTACCCGGGTCTCTCTATTTCGAAGCATGTAGGTACACTCCCCTACTAGTTTCCCAATCTCATACTGTCCCTCATATGGCAGACGTAACTTCGCACATGTCCTTAAATTTCGACGCCCTACACATAGGCTCTTAACCCCTTCCTTAAGTTGAATGTGCAATCTTAGTTGTCTAAAATACTTAACTAACGTTATCGTAGATTGTGACTATACACCCTGGCTTGATGTTTGACCTATGTAACTACAATCGATCTACAAATATATCTATATATATATATATATATATATATATATATATATAAATACTACGTGTTGCCGAACCTCAACCTCAAAATGTCGTAAAAGGTATTTTATAATCTGTCTGTCGGTCAACGGCGGACTTAGTTGTTTAGCTATGCTATACTTTCGTATAGCATACTGTTTCCTACTGCCTGCAAATTCACCCTTATATTTACCAGTAATTAAATCGTCACGTACTTGGTCTTGTCTGTGGTCGCTCCAGTAATGTTTCAAAAATCTGTCCTCAAACTCACTATAAGTTTCTATCTCCTGTCCTATGAGATTATACCAGACCTCAGCATGGTCTTTCAATAACGCTTTTACAATATTTAGTTTTGCCTGTTTATCAAATATATTCCCCACTAAACCTCTAATATTATTTATAAAAATTTGAGGGTTCACTCTACTATCCCCATAAAATTTTATTTGCTGGTCCAGTGACATATTCCCTATTACAAATCTGGGACCATTTCCCATCAAAGTCGACACACACACTTCCTAGATGATCTCTACATGAATCTGTCACCTTAGTCATTTTTACATTAATCTCATCTTCACAGAAGATTCTAACCTCAGTCCTTAATTGTCCCACCTGCTGACTCAAGCCTCTTTTCTACTATCCCCATTTTTACCGTTAAGCTATTTTTAAAATCAGCGAATTCTTTGGTTGTCTTGTCTATTTTCTCACTTAATGTCTCCCTAACTCCAGTTAATGTCTCATTCGTCCGATCAAACTTCCGGTTCGATTCAGCACTCATTTGTTAAAATTTTCTATTTGAGTCCTCTCTAACCCCGCTTAGAGTTTCATTCATCCTTTCAAGCATCCTCATTATCATCTCATTTCTTTGGTCCCCCGATTCTGTTTTTGATTGATCCCTACTACCTCCGGTTTCCTCCATTTTTTCCTGCTTTTTCAAATAACGCGCTATTGTCACTTCCAATTTCAACCCCTTGACTTCTTAGCCACTCCTTTCTCTACATACGTTCAAATCACTCCTTCACACACCCAAAAATATTTACAAATTACACTGCACACACACTCTCTCTCAGCACGCCAGTTTCCTGAAATAAAATCTTTAAATTCTCTTTGAAAATCGAGCCCTCACTTTCCGGTCGCCATAAAATTGCTGTGGACTCTTACTAAAGAAATTCTCGCCCCACGGATTGGGTGCTATAAAATTACTGTGGAAGTCGATAACACTCAAGCTCTCCCTAAAAATCAATCAAGCCCCACGCTTGGGCCAACATAAAATTGCAGTGGATCTCTTTAAACAAATTCTCGCCCCACGGATTGGGTCGTCATAAAACTTTCTGAAACAAAATTAAAAAACAATTCATACAATACCTTTGGAACGCCTCCTTATTTCTGCACACCCTGGCTGGCTCAGAAATCTTATTCTTCTTGAATACCTACCATCCTAAGTACATTCCTTTCTCACAAATACAGTCAAATGAAATCACCACTCAAATAATGCAACAAGACATACAACTTTTTTATTTACACATATTAACAAGTTTCCATAAGCACGAAAATATTTTTACATTTGTATAAACGGTTTGATAAAAAATGTTACCATCTCAATCTTTTAAAATTTTATGATTTTAAAATATTTCAACAATTTTATTTTAGACGAGTAGATGGGCCCGTCGTGCAACCCTAAATTGATTTTTATTCTGGTCTTTTTTGAGCTCAGTATAACCCAGTTACTCTAAACGCTTTTACACATCGCATTTTTGTTTAATATAAAGCTAAAGACCCGTTTACTTCTTAAAACATTTTTATGTCATTAATAAACATTTTTAAATAATCAATATCAATAGTCCTGGACATATACCCCTTTAAATGAGTTTCTATGGTAATAAAATACACCCCCAATAAGTCAAAACATAAAATACCAGCACAAATGTTCAAGCAAAAGCAAGAAAATAATTTTCTTTACCTGGAGTAAGCTTCGTCCATCCTTACCTCTGCACCCTCGTTGTTGTGTCCATACACTTCGTGATTATACCTGGATCCCACTCATGTCCACTAGCAATCCAAATCTCTGCAACCTTTAGTATTTCTACCCGTATAATATCTCGACCAAACTTAACCTTCCATAATCACTACACTTCACGCATACTGGTTTCAAATTTCTCAATTCGCGTACCCAAGTACCATCCTATCATTAGATAGTAGCGTGTAGTAACAGCACCTTTGATAAGCTTGTCCAAATCACACTTTTAATACATTACCGATACGTTACTAACAGCTTTCACACACTTTTAAATAGGATGTTGTATAATAATTCAACTAATAAGCGACAATCAGTACAACGTAAGAGCACGTAATAGCAAATACGTAAGAGCTATCTAAAAGATATAAGATCTAAGAGAGATATAAGATGTAAGAGATCTTTAATGTCCTTCCCAGTGTATTTATATGCTTTTGAATCCCCTCACGGACCCTCTCTTCATCGAAAAGCTTGTTATTAAAAACCGATTCTCCAAATTTTTAACGTAACGAACTTCAACGTCTGAAAAATTTTAATTTTACCGTGCTGTTACATAGAAATTCGTTCAACGACATCTAACCGACGAGAGATTCCCAAAACTTCTAGCATTTGACCAATTATATTGCTTTCCCCCGGTTTTTAAAGTCCAACCCTTAGCAACCTTTCTTCGTTTTACCCATATTTATTGTTTCTTTTAGAACCCCTCTCAATCTACAGAAAATCCATATAGTGGTTGGTCTCCAAATCTACTGCGTATTGTAGACGTGTAATGTAAGCAACGTTTTATTATACGTGCTCTCTATCTGTTTTAGATTATAAATATTTCATTACACTTCGTCTTCAAAGCATTTGTTATTTTAACAGCTTGTCGCACCGAACGTTTCAAACGATTCTATAGAATTTTATCCCAACGTTAATTTCAGTTCTTTGAACTTGACGTTTAACTATCAGGTATTTCTTTGAAATAAATTGTCCTTTTAAAATAATAATTCCGAGTTTACCATTTCTTAGAATTATTATAACGAACGTTTCGTTTATTTAAATGGAAATATGCGTTTAAATTATTGAATTTCTATACTCAAAAGCTCCGTGTCTTATCCAACGCACTTGATTTAAAATATTACTACTAATTATGCGTATCCTTGAGTATTCATGTACTCTCAAGCTTCTCCCCTTTATGCAATTTTAACATTCTGTTTTAGAAATACAAAAATATCTTAATAACCGTCCGTTTTCACTATCTAAACTGATTAATTTGACGCGTAAATAAATTGTTCCTATTTCCTATATAGACAGTTGAAAAAAAATTTATTATCTAGACCTATATAACCTTCTTAACCTATAATTTTCACGACAATATATATATATATATATATATATATATATATAAACACGTAAATGATGCCTTTATGCTTTGTAAAATTCGCAGCAATATAGTATGCCTTCTTTGTTGCAAACGCTGGTAACTAGAATTTGTACTGTACTTTTATCTATATAATAGACCTAATACCAAAAAACCAGTACTGAACTGGTAAAGCCAGTACAAATGGTCACTTTACCCTATTTGTCTGGGATAGTTGTGATTCAACTGTATCAGCAACAAAAATTTACCAGCTATCTGTGCTTTTAGTTTACAAAAGAATAAATAGCAATTCTCAGCTAATCTAAGCTTTCGAACAAAAACCGAACATTAAATGAGTTGTAAGAGCGAATGCAAACGTACATTCCAAATCAAACTAGTAGATCATCCCAAATCAAGGTAGAGCGTCCACACACACCTGCCGGACCATACGACCTTTTAATACTAATACTTTGTACCAGTAATTAACTCTAAATGATCTTACATAAAAACTCTATTCTTAAGAATGAGGGTACACATCTGTGCCTGAAAATATTTTATCGTGTCGTAAAAACACAACATGGCGTTCAAGAACAGTACACGTGAATAGATGAAGTTCAACTAACCTAATTTCCTCTGCTGCAATCCCTGTGTGATTTCTAACTGTTTCTTTCTGTTTAAAATTTCTTGTGCGGTTGATATGGCAGTTTAGCAAGCAAATAACTAACAAGATTCTATAGAAAGCTTCCTTGAAAGAAATTGACAACACTAAAACACACTTACTACCCTACACTTTATCCACGCGTGCAATAACGGAGGGTTGCAGAAAACTAATTCCATGTTTTAAGCCATCTCTTTTTTTTCTGCTGTGGTTAAGTAAGAGATTTGTCAAGAACAAAAACGGTTGAGAAAAACATTTTACGCAGTTTTAGTAGGAAAATTTCAGGGGTGTTATTCTATAGTTATGTGATTTAGTTTTGAATGAAAACTGTGTTGTTCTTATTGTATAGAGTCATCTTGTTAACGCTTTATAGGAACAGAAACAACGTTCGTATATAAGTTATAACGTCTATATGAACTTGTACATTATACCTTAAAGACAAAGAAAATATTTGGAAGTCTTTGTGTGCGTAGTTAAATTACAAATGTTTTTAACATTAGAACTGAAAGCACTTTAGTTTGGAAAGCTGCAGAACGTGTTTCTATATTAGAGGTGAAAATGTCCATGATTGTAAGTAACCATGGTTTTTCTGCCGCATCTTGTGACAGTAATTTCAGTTGGATTACCATAACTGCAGTGCCTTGCGGCTCGTGGGCTGACGCTAGCGTTTGCGGCTTCTTTGCTTAATAAAAATTAAAGGTAGCTGATGGCGAAATGTTCCAAACCCTAGTGTGCTTATTGGCGTCCTGTGCTCTAAGAGGGGGTCCTGATGGATAGATGGTCTCAAAGATGGTCTAAGATCCAAGTTATGGCGAAATCCTGTTCGTAGTGTTATGAACGTTGACTTCATTTTATCGCTTTAGATTTGGCGGTCGCAATGAAATAATCTCAAGGAAAATCTTAACTAAACTATCTTGCTTTTTATTCTTAGGTTCTCCTAAGTCTTTCTATTGTTTAGATTAAAGTAAATGTCCAAAGGAGGTTTTAAATATAGATGAGCAGAAATTATAGGCATACTACGTGTTCCTTTTGAAAATATACTGAAAACGTAAACGATAATTGCTGTCTGGAGAGATTACGCGGTTAATAGTATCTTGGAAAATTATTTATATTAGGGAAACAAAGTTTCACTTCCAAAGAATTTACAAAACTGACCTCGTATTAGTAATTATGGCAAGGACAGTCGACAACGTTGATAAGCTTATACGTGGTTTGCCTTAGTAAATCGTTAATTTAATAGCAATGAAATGCATTCTCCTTGGTGATATGCTTAGACACTGTCACGTCTCGTAGAAATACCCAAGTTTTCCTTCTAAAGAATTAAATTTCGAGCTTGTCGGTATTTAAAACAATAATTATAAGCACTGCTTTCCTAAATTAATTAAACGCTCTTGCAAATAATATACAATTTCTTTAATTTAATAAAAATGCAAGTACTTTCGATCGGTGATTCATTTAGAAAATAGTCAGGTCTGCGATTTTCAAAAATATGACGTAGAATTTATTTAAAATTTAATTGTTTTATTAGTAACTATCCTGTAGATAATAAGCATAATATACGCTTTGTAAGCGTTTAAAGTGTTTTATTAAGTTTCCTTTCAAAAGGTTTAAATCGATTTACAAAGATCTAAATTGTTTTTTAAAGTATGAGAGAAATCTATGTATAATTGGTTCTCTATAGAGCTTTTTAGAGTTGATTTTATTTTGAAAATTCATTGGGTTTTTTAAAATTATCCCGAAGAAAGACATTAAAAATGTTTTAAGTTGGTTTCAGAATGTAGGTGTTTACCTTAAAATAATTGAATGGTTTGCATATTGCGGTAAATTTTAGACCACGATATAATATTTCTATAAATACATTAGCCAAAAATTTGGGTGGAGGGTTTGTGTTAAGATAGTGGGCAGTCGAGAAATTCCAGATTAAAACGGATATCTCGGGTGACCAAAAAGGATTAAAAGATCGAGTAAAAATTAGATAAACAAAAAATTTATTGGTTCGGGGCTTTAACAGGGTGTAACTTTGTAAGGAATAGTCCGATTTTAAAAATTCAAACGGGGTTAGATTGCCCAGGAAATTAGGGTCCAGGTTCAATTAACAGATCACCCAGTGTAAAAGTGATTAGGATGGCGCTTGTGACGTAGTGAGTGTGCAATGCGTTGCAGACATTCAGGGGGCATTACGGCGTGAGGCGTTCAGGCGGCGTTGTCCATGCATAGTGGGTTGCAAACATTTAGACGCTGTGAGGCGTCCGGTGACGCTGAGAGGCGCTAAGAGGCGCAATCTCTCCCATGTAGGTTGTCTAACCTAGGTTAGATGTGATGCCTTTAAGTGTGAGGCGCTGTTCTAGAATCGGTGTATTCCTCTACTCTCAGAAACTCTTTTTATGTATAAGTGGAGTATTCAAACTAATTGTTTATTTATTTGATAGTGGTAAATATTAATTTCTAGGAATTGTAAATAAAATCTTTCTGAAGATGTGCTAGAGGCATTCCTGAATGGAAAACGTGGTACACAAGCTCATTTAGTTTAAAACACACCTATTAAGTTTGTATTGAGTTTCACAGACTCACCTCATGCTGCTAGGGTTAAACACATATAGGCCTTCTTGAAGATATTCGTCTTTATGCTTGAAACGCGTAGGCAAGACAAATTTTTCAATTTCTTATACCGTAAGCGCAATGCATGTGAAGTTGGCACCTCATTTTTTAGCACCACAAATTTTATCAATAGTTCAAATGCACCCTCAATAGTTCTACAGTTCCTGATAAGTTAAATCAATAGTTGCGCCAAATTAGTTAAAAAAATGGCAAATTGAAAATATGAGGTGCTAACTTCCCGTAGCACCGCAACTTTTCAAAAAGGGTTTCCAAATACAAAATTTTATAGTTCCAAAAAGTTCTACGGTTCCTGATACATTTTAGAAATAGTTCTGACTTCTAACTATTTTTAAAAAATTGCTTAAACTTAACGCCAGCACCGCACCGCACACTAAAGTAAAGTATCAGTTTACCGGCAGTTACAGCCACTTTTAGGTGTTTTTCTATAGTTATACAATAGTTCTAACGACCTATGTGGGTTTCGCCCAGAGTCTTGGTCTATAGCTATTTTTTACACATTTTTGAAACTTAGCGCCAGCATCGCACACAAGAGTAAAGTGTCAGTTTGCCGCCAGTTCCAGACAACTTTTTGGTGTTTTTCTATGGTTCTAACGACTTATGTGGGTTTCGTCCAGAGTTTCGGTTATAGTTATTATTTACACATTTTTGAAACTTAGCGCCAGTACCGCACACAAGAGTAAAGTATCAGTTTTCCGCCAGTTTCAGGCAACTTTTTAGTGTTCTTCTATAGTTCTAACGACTTACGTAGGTTTTGTCCAGAGCTTCGGTCTATAGCTATTATTTACACACTTTTAAACTGCTGGAACTGCCGGCAAACTGATACTCTACTCTTGTGTGCGGTGCTGTCGGTAAGTTTTAAAAATGTGTAAATACTAGCTATAGACCTAAACTCTGGACGAAACCCACATAAGTCGTTAGAACTAATGTTGAGCTATAAAAGAATACTAAGAAGTTGGCTTGAACTGCACGCAAACGGATACTTTATTCTTGTGTGCGGTAGTAGCGCCAAGCTTTAAAAATGTGTAAATAATAGCTATAGACCTAAACTCTGGACGAAACCTACATAAGTCGTTAGAACTATTGTTGAGCTATAAAAGAACACAAAAAGTTGGCTTGAAATACACACAAACTGATACTTTACTCTTGTGTGCGGTGTTGGCGCTAAGTTTCAAAAATGTGTGTAATTTATAGCAATTGACCGAAACTCTGGACGAAACTCACATAAGTCGTTAGAACTATTGTTGAGCTATAAAAGATTACCAAAAAGTTGCGTTGAACTGCACGCAAACGGATACTTTACTCTTGTGTGCGGTGCTGGCGCTAAGTATCAAAAATGTGTAAAAAATAGATATAGACCGAAACTCTGGACGAAACCCACTTAAGTTGTTAGAACTATTGTAGAACTATAGAACAACACCAAAAGTTGGCTGGAACTGCCGGCAAACTGATACTCTAGTTTTGTGTGCGGTGCTGGCGGTAAGTTTTAAAAATGTGTAAATAATAGCTATAGACAGAAACTCTAGACGAAACCCACATAAGTCGTTAGAACTATGGTTGAGCTATAAAAGAATACCAAAAAGTTGTGTTGAACTGCACGTAAACGGATACTTTACCCTTGTGTGCGGTGCTGGCGCTAAGTTTCCAAAATGTGTGTAAATAATAGCAATAGACCGAAACTCCGGACGAAACCTACATAAGTCGTTAGAACTATTGTTGAGCTATAAAAGAATACCAAAAAGTTGACTTGAACTGCACGCAAACGGATACTTTACCCTTGTGTGCGGTGCTGGCGCTAAGTTTCAAAAATGTGTAAAAAAAAGCTATAAACCGAAGCTCTGTACGAAACCCACATAAGTCGTTAGAACTATTGTAGAACTATAGAAAAACACCTAAAAGCTGGCTGTAACTGTCGGCAAACGATACTTTACTCTTGTGTGTGGTGAGGTGCTGGCGTTAAGTTTAAGGAATTCTTTAAAATTGTCAGAAGTCAGAAATATTACTAAAGTTTATCAGGAACTGTAAAACACTTCTGGAACCTTAAGATTTTGTATTTGTAAACCCTTTTTTGGAAAGTTGCGGTGCTACGGGAAGTTAGCACCTCATATTTTCAATTTGCCATTTTTTTAACTAATTTGGCGGAACCATTGATATAACTTATCAGGAACTGTAGAACTATGGGGGTGCAAATAGAACTATTGATAAAGTTTACGGTGCAAAGAAATGAGGTGCCAACTTCACACGCACGTAAGCGCAAGCATGCTGCGCTCGGTATGGAAAGTTAGGATTTAATAACAGCTCGACGAGCAGACTCGTAAAGCTCGGTTTCAAGAACTTGCCAGTTTGGCTCGGTTCAATAAAAATAGAATTCGGCTCCAGAAAATATTGTTGGTTCGACTGGAAGCTCGGCTCGAAATCGAGTCGAGCTACGAGTCCAGCTGAGCAAAGCTCGAGCTCGAGTCCAACCCTACTTACAGGAATCCTAACCGTCATCTGGTGAGAGATTGTTATAAGATGCGCGATACCGTTTGGGTACTTTTTCGTCTCTCACACAGAACGTGTAATTTGATAGGAAAACAATTGCAATTGAGGACCTTGCGGCAAAAGGGAGGCAAGTCCAAATTTTAAGTTTGTCGGGAATTTAAAAAAAAACCTTTTTAAAAATATTTATTATTTGAATGTTTAATCATTCAATTTTATTATAAAATTCACATATTCACACACATTTTTATGTAGTTTCTAATAAAGTAAAACAATTTATAGAAATACTGTGATTTTTTAAATTCAGGATCTGCCTCTCTTTTGCACCAAAATCTAATAAGTTTGTCACTTTTTTTCAAATTTTAATAATAAAACACATTAATTTGAATAAATGTTTATTATAGAAAACAGAAATCAGTACGAATAAACATGAAAGACAAATAGAAACAAAAAAATAATCACTTCTAAAAAAAACTGTAAATTTAAAAGTCTACTTGAGCCTGGTCATCTTCATCTTCACTGGAAATGTCATTCCCCGGTCCGATAGTTTCACTTTTGAGAGCCCTGTAGAAGTACAGTTTATTTGGTCGAACATAGTTCTTTACCAGTTGCATAACATCTTTGTCTTTAGCTGTTTTCAGCGGCAAACTATCATCATACATCGGTTCCTGAGAAAGAACATAAAATAGCTTGAAGATTCCTTGCGATGATAAAATAGTCAAAAACAGGCATTCCAGTTGAAACACTGACTGCAATGGTTTCAATGTGATTTTTGCTATATTCAAAAATGCGATTTTGATATCTTTCTTTCATCTAGTTTTCTCTGCGTTTGTGATGACTTTTATAAAATGACCTTCAAATGTTGAGTAAAGTTAAGGATCATATTTTGTTGGACGTTAATAACTTTAAAATTTTTAAAAGCACGCTGAATACATTCGGCATATTTACTAGTGGTGAAAATATAGTCTTTTTTTCTATTGTACATCTCTATAACACCAAAGCACCTATCACAAGACAAGAAACTGTGCCCTGGTTTAGGAAAACGATGGACGATCTTCTCAAAAGACGAACTCTTCGATAAAGTATACAAATTTTGAACTAGTGTTGAGTTCTTGTTTTGTGCTGCTCATTGTCTGAGAATAGGTATAGCTGTTTTACTGTGCTTAGTAAAATATTCCTTAAGTAGTGATTTTAGAAAGATATAACCTCGTTTGGTGATTTACGTGTTGTGGTTTCATCGTATAAATAAAAGTGAGCCATGTCTGTTTTCGCTGCGTAGGTACAAAAGTTGGCGTTTATAGAACGCTTCACCCACTGGAATTTTGGACAATAGAAGGTTCTGCTAATAATCAAAGGTTAATACCTCACACTCGTCATTTGTTGAAGCAAGTTTACCGTTTTTTTAAATAAACAAAAAAAGTATCAGCTTTGGATTGGTGAATCTTTTTGTCTGTCTCTATTTGAAGGATTTCTTCGCTGTCTAATGTCTTATCCTTCAATTTAATATCCAGCATGTCACACTTTTTACACGTGTCCGAACGTGCAGAACCAAAGCTATATTTAAAATTTTCTTTGAAGTATCTGTAGTAAAAATCAAATGTAACAATTGGTTTAGCAGATTGTAAGAGATCCGGTTCATATTGATTCAAATACAGATCGTACATGGTTTTGGTGTTCAACTCAGGAGACAGATAGTAACGAGAGCTTTTATTTCTACTATAATGCGATTCACGTCGTGGAAAACTTCTTATATGAGAATCGACTTTCGAGACCCATTCATTTGTAATACGATTTGGTCTATTGTGGTGTTTCCCACTTTGAGACGTAGCAGGTGTGGTAACGTCATGGTCACGATATTGCTTAGAAATATTATCCACGCGTTTTTTGAAATGCCGTGAAGAGACGCCAACCCATTTCTACAGACTTGGACTTGTTTAGTCCCTAATTTAATAAAATACTTATGTGAACAGCTTCTGTTTTTTCCTGTACCTGTTTTTGATCTTTTTCTTTCAACATTTCCAGTTTTAATCAAACCTCCCAAATATACATTTTCCACATTAGCTTCTCCCAATTTGTTAAATTTTTTCAATATTATCTCTCTCTCTCTTCATCATTTATTTTACTGAAACACTTCTATTTTTTACCACAACAATCTGGACCGGTTTTTGTTTTCACGATTTCGTGACCCTTATAGTCTATATATCTCTTACCAGTAGCAATAGATTCCTTTATAGCATTTCGTTTCCATAACGACGGATTCATGGACTTTCTTTTTTTATAGGTTGTACTAGTCTCTGGTGGGCCCGTAGTGCAACTTGTTGACGGGCCTGGATTCAACGAAACTTCACTGTCATCACTACTTGAATAATTATTTAAGTCCTGCTCAGAAGGCTGATAATTATCAGACGATCCACTACTAAATGGTTCATAATCGCTCATATTAACGGTTTATCTTAAGCAATAACAATATATTTAAACTTTTACAGAATAAAAAAATAAGAAAAACACCCTCACAGTTCGAATGCCAAGCGTGTACTGACTTGTCACGGATGATGCAATAGTTATGTTTGATGCAAAAGAGAGGCTGGTCCGGATCTGCCGCTCTTTTTCACCAAATGCAATAGGGTGGTACATCCAAAATTCCCTATAACTTGCTTGTCTTTTATCGAAGTTGCTTCTTTTATGTACCAAACGATAGTGATTGATTCGAAACCGAACCGAACCGAACCTAGGACAAGGTTCGGTTCGGTTCGAAAACTTTTTAGTCCGGCTCGGTTCGAGGTTCGGTTCGAAAAAATATATTCCGGTTCGGTTCGAAAAAAACGAACCGAACCTCGAACCGAACCGAACCGGTTCGACATTTTGATATTTTAAACAACTAGTGCGTTCAACTACAACAAATTTAAATGTTTAATGTAGTTTTTATGTTTAGTAGTTGCTACTTTCAAACCCAACATTATTTTGCTTAAGATTTTAGTAGCATAAATCATATTAATACTATTTGTCCAGGTTTGATTTTTCAATACATACTATCTTTAATGAAGCGTAATTACAATTAGGTTAATAGTGAAAAACACCTCCAAAATTTAAAATGTTTTAATAATTGATGATTTTTACTAATGTCAATTTACTGTACAAGAACGATATCACACAATCTTTGCGATTATTTTTATTTTAGTTAGTATAAAAAGAGTATCAAGACAATAACGTGTTATTGATTTCTGATACAGGACAAACAAAAAGCTGATTGTCAGTTTATCTTTATAATAAAAATTAAACGATAAGGGAATTTTGTACACTTCGTACAATACAGGAATAAAGAAACTGTGTTTATATAACAATTCGTATTTAAATAAATTCTTACAAAAATCGTCTTAAACACTTAATATAAAAACATTGAAAAAAGTTCATACATATTTGTAAAATTATAAACTTACCTTGACTTTTTATTTAAAATTATTGTATTGCTTCACTTTATTACTATTAGATATATATATATATATATATATATATATATTTATTGGTGTGATAAGGGGTTGTTTAAGGGTGTACTTGATAGTAAAGGTCGTTTAGAAATGTGAAATTACCATAGGAAGCAGAAAACTGCATTTATTTAGGAAAGAATTAAGAAATAGAGATAGTTTGTAAATAGTAAGCAGTCAACACCCTGTATAAAAAGTATAGATAGTTTTAGGCGACGCAGATAAACATAGGAAGACGCATAGTTAGCGTAGAAACCAGGAAGACATTCATTAGGTAAATAGAAAATATTAAATACCCTGTAGATAAAGTTTTAGTTAATTTAGGTAAAGCAAGTAATGATATTTTTCAGTGAAAGCACGCGTAATTTATATGTAAATATAATAAAGTGTAAGCAGACACGCATTCAAAAGAGTTCCAAATGATTAGATTAATACGAAGATAGAAATAGAGCTTCAGGTAGCATAGGTAAATGCGTGCTAATAGCTAACCATTTTTGATAAAAAAACAGATTAAAAATTGCGTGAATAACATGTAAATATGAAAATTAAAAGTCGAATTGCATCAGTTGTTTATGGAAAAGCAATTAGATCTATCAAAACACAGCATGTTGATAACGAAGACAGCTGTAAGCAGGTTACAATTATTGGAAATCATAGAGAATTACGTCAGAAACTGCTTTAAATGTAATTATTTGATTGTTATAAATGGGCGACGAGTTCTAGACCATACCAACTGACGGAGTGGGAACTGAATAATATATTAGCAGGTACAGTGATAACGAAGTCAGTTTGCAACTCAACAAAGGCCGAAGTGCGCCACTATGAAATAAAGTGATACGTAAAAATTTTAAAAGTGAAAGATAAAATAAGTGGCAAGATGAAAACTATAATTGCCGATTAAACGTAAGTAAAGTTTGGGGAATTTTATTTTAAACACTAAAACATATTAATAATAGGGCTTCTAAGTCCGGGGGAAAATAGACTACAATTTCTAAGTGCGGGGAAAATAGACTACGATTTCTATGTCCGGGGAAACAAACTACAATTTCTAAGTCTGGGGGAAGAATAATACAATTTCTAAGTCCGGCGGAAAATAGAGTAATACAATTTCTAAGTCAAGGGGGAAAATAAACTACGATTTCAAGTCAGAGGACAATGATAATAAGAATTCTATTCTAAGTTTGAAGAAATTGATTGATAAGAAGTAATAAGTCTGATATGAAACGACAATAAATTGGGGTGCATAAGTTAATGGTAGTCTAGAGGGTGATGGCAATAATTTAAATGCAATGATTCAAGCGTATATTTCGAATGGGCATGTAATAATCCCACATTGAGGGAAGATAATTTTTATTCAAATGGAAGCATCGATGTGAAGAAAATAGACCAGGTCAGATTTTTTATTTATAAGACATTTTATTTTTCTATATATTTTTATTTTGAATATTGAATTTGCTTAATATAATATGAATGTGAAAAAGTCAATAAAAGAAGTTGCATACGTATAAAGTGAGTAATATAATAACAGGTTTAGAACGTTCTACACTTCGTTGATAAAGATAATAAGTTTTTTGGTGACTTTGGGTTTTGAGTAAAAAGTATATGATTGTTAATAAATGAGATTTATAACATTAACTAATTGAAAAGTGTATTTCAAATAATTTACAAAAGCTGTACATAATATTGGTTTCATTATATAAAATCGAAATTAACTGAATTTCATAATTCCAAATAAATGCTAGTCGAGGTCATAAGATAAAGTCAATGGGAGTAATTTGTTAATTTAAATAGTTCAAGGAGGAGCTACGAGTTGAATAGGAAATTGATAACAAGTAAGGCGGTAACATATCGAATTTTGTTATTGGTTGACAAGGTTGGTTCAAGATAAAATCCAGTTAAGTTTCTGGAGGGAATTTATAGCAACATTAATAAGACAGCCCACCGTCGGAGGAGATAATTACAATCTTGTTTATACATAGAAATATTAATATGGTCGCCCAAATGATGGAGCGCGAATAATTTAGAGTACATAGCAAATAATATAACAGCCCAACGAAGGGGCTCGATAATTCCAGTAGCGTAGCAAAATATATATATAATATAATATAATCTATACTGCATAATAATACAACTAATTTTAATATAATGGCAGTGACTTATTGATAGTTATAGTGTTTAAGTTGGGAAATAATTCTCCTGCCCAAGAATTAGGGCAGAGTAGACTTTTAGCTAATTCATGATTAAGTTTATTCCTCTGCTTCCTTATAACCAAACCTGCTTTGAGAACAGTCTTTCAGAAGGGATTGAGGTTGCTGTCACACTATATAAATTCTTTGCCATACTACTCAGTATCGGAAACCTTGCCTTGTTAATTTGTCACCACTTTTAAATATTTTCATCACCATTGCAACGCGGTACTGCTAAATATGTTGCAGATTCGTCGGGCTTGTCTTCCCTTTTTCTATTGGAATTGTACAGTTTAGAGACACTAAAATAGTCTTCTAAATCTTCAGAAGATTCGGGCAAAGGAGAGTGCAGGTTTGGCCCTTGTTTTGTATATTCTTCATAAAGGTTTTTAAAGAAGTTCAGCGATTCCTCTTTTAAATGCTTTCGTCAACTAGTGTGTTCAAAGAGTTCTATTTTGTGTCTAGGGTCGAGCAGTAGTACAGCACAATATAGCCAATTGGTAAAACGATAATGTTTTAATATTTTATTTCTTGAACCCTAGTATGCTATCAACAACTGCTCATCGACTGTAGATCTATTTGCTCTTTCATCTAATTTTCTTATCTCTTCTTCTATTTTATCCAATAAAATATTAATACAAACTACCACGGGAAAGTAAGGTAACGTACCTGTCTCCTCCTAACTAATCAGAGTACTCTTTTAAACATTTTTAAAAAATTACACATGTTCCCTAAGATTAACCACACACTTTCATTAAGTTTTCAATATTTCAGAGTAGGATCACTTTCGCACAAACATATTAGTCCTCGCTTTAACTTAAAAGCTATATCTAACATATTATAAGTGGAATTCCACCGTGTAGGAAAATCTAGAATCGGTGACTGCTCTGTAGACACACCGACAGTCTAATAAGCGCTTTTAAGCCGGTGTCTCAATAGTTCGGATCTACTAATTTTCTTAAAGACTGTCCGAATTCTTTCAATACAATTGAGTTTGGCTTTACCGTTAAATTCGTCTTCATCACTATCACTGCTACATTCATCTTCATCTTTAATTTCTTCTTCATCAGTTCGTTCAGGGCCTAGGTTCAATGTACGGAATAAATCTTGCACGGCCAGATTTGAAACATGTGCCATGCATCTATTAAAGTGCTGGTTTACGCTGTCAAATATCGGTTGCAGTACATTCAATTATTTCATGAATTAAGTGTTGGCTGAAGCATTGTCAACAGTTATGCCTTGTATCCTTTATTCAATTTCGTAGTTTATTACTGTTTTAAAAAAACCTTAGCTATGTCTTTTCCTGTGTGTCCACCGTAAGACGGAACGAAGTCTATCCGTCTAACGTAAAAGACATTTTTGAACTGCTGTTTCGCAGTATGTTTATAGCAATGTTTTTTAGTTCGTCATATCGTCCTAAAACCATTCGTCACTGTCATAGTCTGTCATTGTTTAAATTTTTACTTTAACTCTAAATAGTCGTTTACTTCAAAATTCAAGTCCGGGCAATAACTAACAAAGCTTTTCAATTTTTTTTCAGTAAAGAAACTTACATCGACGATAGGAATTGCGATTGGTCGGTCATAACGGACAAATACAACAGCAATTAAAATAAATTTAAAACTTTGCATAGCTATTAGAAATATCAATATAGACCCATAAATTATGGAAAAATGTTGTAAATATATTTAAGTATTATTTTTTTTAAACGACGATATTAGGTGGTTCTCGGAAAGAATCATAAATCTGCCTCAAACCGCGTTTACGTTTTTCATAATAAAACATAACATTATATCTGCTTATTATTTACATTATACTGTGTTATTTTAGTTGCATTGATTGAAAAGTTTATGCCGCCACGAGTCATAAACTTTAACCCTTGGTTTTGAGAGAAGTTCGGGGTCATTCTTCTGGAGTATCGGCTACTTCTAAAGACGTAGGTGATAATGGCCACACTAAATAAACAGTAAATATTATGGTACTGTGCGTTTTGTAACACCATTTGTTGAGCGATGATGTACAAAAGAAAAGGAGATTAGTTTTTGCTACAGGGTTACCTTTATTAATAAAGAGCTCGTTTTATACAAAAGTAAAAAAATTCAAAATGATGAATTAGTAATATATACTTAATTAATAATTAAATTGTTTCGTTTATTCTAAAAACTTCTGTAGTCTCTAGACCGTGACGTCGGCTTGTATATGTGTAAGATGATTTTGCGGCCCGACTTCCGTTCATTAAATAAAATAAGCTTGTTTTTAAAATCAAATTTTCAAAATCATTTCGAGTTTCTTTAATATCTAATACTAGTTATTAACGAGCACCTATTTGAAATAAGGAGCCTTAAACAAATCGAACTAATCTAGAATTTTTTGATCCACAAACGTGTCATGATGACAAAATTTATTAGATATGTAACACTAATACCTATTACATTTTTACCTATTGGCTTAAAACTCGATCACCATGTTACATTAGAAAATCGTTCTATCTTTTATATGCTTGCGACTAGAAATTTTAAAATGTGCATTTGGGAGAAATTAAGATTAACATGTTCTTAGTGACAATTAAATTTTTAAACTAAATTTTTATTTAAAAAATCGAACCTTTCGAACCGAACCTTGAGCTTGGTTCGGTTTGATTCGAAAAATTTGCTGGTCCGGTTCGAGATTCGGTTCGAAAATAAAATGTCGGTTTGGTTCGGTTCGGTTCGAAAAATCGAACCGAACCTCGAACCTGTTCGGTTCGTGTCCATCCCTACCAAACGATTTGTTATTTTGTTTGTAAATTTGTAGGAAAATAAAAGTGAAACGGGAAAAAATTGACTTGCCTCCCTTGTGGTGCAAGGTCATCAATTATCGTAATCGTCGACTAGCTGCACCCGTAGTTAGTTTTTCCAGCGTTCAAATTATGCTCTTTAGCAAATGCATTTTTTAATATCTCCTCGCACTAATTACAGAAGCACATAAGGAGATAAGCGCATTTTAACAACGTATAGTAAATCCAAGCTGTCTTGAACTGAAAGGATTCCTAATCCCATTCCATCTTTTGTCCTAGAAATAATTTACAAAATGCTATTAAGTAGAAAGCTTGCACACGTTGGAAACCTCCAGCAGTTTGCAATATAACCAGATCCACTTAATTTACTAAAAGATCCATTATGTTTGTAGTTTTAGCAAGAGTAAAACGAGCAGTGGAATAATTAGGTAGAGACACATGATTGATTATATGAGGAACAGTTTAGTTTAACTGCTACTCCGCTACTTGCATTAATGCATTGACCTATTCATGAATAATTAATCTTTCTCACAAGCGAGCTTGTTTTACTTTGTAATATGTGTTAATTATGCAAATTTTAATCAACCAAACTTTCAGAATTTTGTTCCTGAAAGTTTAGGGGCTGCCCTATTAATCAACTCTGGTGGCATGTTACATGAAAGGGTTTTTCAAATGTATCTCAAAGTATTTTCGTATTCGCCTAATAAATAATATTAAGGAAAAGCTATATGAAGTGGTTCAATCTATAGATTGGCGTCTTACGGTTATAGATGGATGATACATAAGTACCCTCTTATAAAAAAGTTGTTTGAACAGCTTGCAATGGCGTTATAACTGCCACAAGTGCTTAATAAATATTTGCCAGAGGCATGTGTGTTTGATCTAGAATATCTATCAAGTAATAGATATACGATATTTTAATCGTAGCTATTGTGAAAGTTATGCTGTGGGTGTTCTAATGAGAATATCAACAGTAAAAAATGGTACATTAATAGATTGATAAACAAGAAATGTTGTTTAATGTTTCAATGCACTTTAACCTTGGATTTGTTTAAATAACAAGACACACGTTTTGCTTCGCCTCGAAATTAATCAGATTATTAGGTCTTTAACACCGAGAAACTGGTAGTTTATCTCACAACGGGGTGTGCCATTTTTAAATGTTAAAGACGAATGCACCGTCCAGAAATTTTTTTAATGCAACAGGTAATTCTAAAACCCAAGGAAATGTCAGCTTTGATCGACCTCTTCCGGTAGGTGAGTCAAAGCTGATGTTCAGTGACACTAAACCGCAAAATAGTGTTACACATGATAGTTATTTATAGTCGGACCCCAAAAGACGACCATCACGTGACTATTACTTGAATTTAGATATCACGTATATACGTTCAAAGATGTACCAATTTCGTAATGCTTATAATAAGGATAGCGAGTAATTAATGCACATTACTTCAATAATACTCATACGTAATTGCTTTGTACTGCATAGAATTAAAGCAAACACGGTATTATACGTTGTAACTTACTTCATATATGAGGATCACCATAACAAAACTCGTCTTAGCCGTGTTTTGTACAAACTTAGATATTGACACCAATCTATTCTCCTATAGAAGGTCTATAGTTTTAACACGTGAGTCGCTTCAAAACTTGCTATTTACCATGTAAATCTTGATTTATAAAACCACCGTCACAACAAAACTCGCCATATTCTGTGACAATGTCACGACAAAATTCGTCTAATCCAAGGTACCAATGAAAGGCTGTTTTATCGTACGACATTGACAGTGAGCTGTTCATCTTTCCACAGGCTACCTAGTTGACTGTAACTCAAACATTATTGTTTTACTGCTTCTCTACGGTAAATAGTTTGTTTAAAATGAATGCAAGTGATTTAGAAGGCGACTGCATATCTCCCGTGGTACCAGTAAAAGGCAGAAAGAAGTTGTCAAATCATGCAGCAAAGTGTGTAAAAAGCAGAGGTGAGTCTTGGTATTAGTTTATTGTATTGTTCATAGTACTTTGCTGTAACCAAACACAATTTTGCATTGTTCTTTCAAAGTACTACGCAAAGTCTGAAAAGAAGCGTACCCACTGCCTACAGTTTTCAATTACATAACCTCATTTTCTGTTCACAGGCATTCTCCCAAGTAGTTGCCGGTATTTCCCCAATGCAATCATAGTGGGCCTACATATCGATGCGCATCTCTAAAGATAGGAGGTTTAGTGACGTTCTGGCGCCACATTTGCTCCCAAAACCCACATTTACATGTAAATCCCCATAAGGAGCAAATGTGGAGATGCACACATTTGCTCCCTCATTTGCTCCTTCATTTACATATAAATTCTCATTAGAAAGAAATGCGGAGATGAATCCCCATAAGGAGGGAAATGCGGAGATTCATCTCCACATTTCCACAAGCATCCACATTTCCACACACAATCCACATTTGCTCCCACATCTGGCGACAGTAATAAATAACATTACCATCTTAAATTTTGCACAATAGTTTTCTTCGACTAACCAATGCATCTTTCGAGATAAACCTATCTTGTTTGGTATCAATTAATATTAGAATTTTCTCAGCTACTCGAATTTCTAGGAATTTTTTAGATTGCATCATCCCCCAGGGGGGGACTACTGACAGGAAATACCTTTTCTACTGGAAGCTTCCCTGGTTTGTCTGTCGCGTTTAAGTTTGTGCACCTGTATGTGCTTGAAAATAAAAGCGTCCTGGATTACTTGTCCGTCGATGCGTAGAATGATTTATGAAATTGCTTGATGTTAATCATTTTTAGTAGGAGGTTTAGTGACGTTCTGGCGCCACATTTGCTCCCAAAACCCACATTTGCTCCCACATTTACATGTAAATCCCCATAAAGAGCAAATGTGGAGATGCACACATTTGCTCCCACATTTACATATAAATCTCCATAAGGAGCAAATGTGGAGATGCACACATTTGCTCCCTCATTTGCTCCCTCATTTACATATAAATTCTCATTAGAAGGAAATGCGGAGATGAATTCCCATAAGGAGGGAAATGCGGAGATTCATCTCCACATTTCCACATTTCCACACATAATCCACATTTGCTCCCACATCTGGCGACAGTAATAAATAACATTACCATCTTAAATTTTGCACAATAGTTTTCTTCGGCTAGCCAATGCATCTTTCGAGATAAACCTATCTTGTTTGGTATCAATTAATATTAGAATTTTCTCAGCTACCCGAATTTTTAGGAATTTCTTAGATTGCATCATCCCCCAGGGGGCTACCCCAATTTTAAGATTTTTTGCATGCAGCGATTTTCTGACCGTCCTTATAAATTTTTTAGCCATGCAATACATCTTGTTAGTCTAGAATTTTATGCAGAATCCGAATCCGCAAACACATTTAAAATGGGACCATCCCTTACAAAGTTACACTTTAAAGCTATCAAACTTCTAATTTATTTTTGTACATCTATGACGACATATGCTTTAAACAACCATTTCAATAGAAATCTAAAACCGCAAAGATTTTAGAAATGAGTTCTTTATAAGCCATAAGTGCTTAATATTTAGAATAATTTTTTTCAAACAGTAATGTGCTGTTTTCAGAATATCGCAAAAACCCATAACTTTTAAAACTTTTCTGGTTCAACATTTTCCTAAATAAGTACGTTGCAAATTGTGCTCATTGCTAAATAGTTAGAAAATACATTCGTTTTACAAACTAATTGCTTTACAATTATGTGACGTAAAGTGAAAGTAGCGTAAACCTTTCTTTTTTATTAATTAGTGGCTATATGATTTGAGAAATACAATAGATATGCTCAATGCCATCCATTAGAATCATCGCACCATTACTGGAAGGTTTATTAATCATACAATGAGCGCTCTAGTTTGGCTTTGATTGGGAAAATACAAACGTCATTTAGTAATATAATTAGCGGTTTTCAAACCGTATATAACGCAGTCTGATTAGTAGAATTCTATTCCTTCCGTACGTTTTTGTGTTAAAGTACATCGAAATTTTAAATATTCGTTTCGTATAGTAATTTTTAGTGAAGGTTTAAGGTAGGTCTACATTTATTTGCAAACACTAATTATTGTTTCTGGTTGTATTTTAAAACATCTAAGACTCTTATAGATTTACATTGACCGGTATTAATTTTCCAAAGTAATGCGCTGTTTTACATATATTTTTTTTTTCAAATTTTAAAGATAGGCTTTTAGCTAAGATAAATAAAAAAAAACAATTCCTCACAAAATATTTTATTAAAAATTAAATACATTAACAAAAGGTAGTAACAGTAATACATTCTTTTTGGAACAGTTTAAGTTATTCAAACAATGGTTTAAACAGTGATTGTATCTATCACCGAATCTTCTTAATTTTTTGAGTCTTGGAAGTGAGAATACACTTTCCATGTTTAAAATGTTGTTTGATAAATATTTTGATAGTAACTGCTTTTTCTGTTCTCCTTTAACATAGACAGTCGCATCGGAAAGTATGACTTCTTTCAGTAGATCACCCACATTTGTATATCCATTTGTACACTGTCCATCCCAGCATAGACCATGGATTCTTTCCTCTAACCACCGAACTTGCTTTTTGAAATCATCACTTAGGGTGTTATACTCCACAGCCTTGTCCAGTATCTCATGCCATATTACATTATTTGCTACATCCAAAATGGCAGTCTCCTTGCAATAGAAATCACTAGTTTTGTATTGATATCCTTGTAAATCGATTATGAAACACATGCTTCCTGCTTCAAAACACAGATGGAAATGGGTTTCTAAGCAAATCTCTTATATATCCGGCTAAGGACTTTAACCCCTCCTTTTATGATTTTTTTTCAACCAGGTAATTATCTAGAACTTTGGTTGATACTAAAGCAGGTCTGTTTTCTTAATCCAACTTTTACCATCCCCCAACCACGACACTACTAGTTCACGACCGTGCTTCTGTTTCCGTAAAACTTTTTCCACTAATGCTGGGATGGACAGTGTACAATTGGATATACAAATGTGGGTGATCTACTGAAAAAAGTCATACCTCCCGATGCGACTGTCTATGTTAAAGGAGAACAGAAAAAGCAGTTACTATCAAAATATTTATCAAAAAACATTTTAAACATGGAAAGTTGTTTGAATAACTTAAGCTGTTCTAAAAAGAATGTATTACTGTTACTAACTTTTGTTAATGTATTTAATTTATAATAAAATATTTTGTGAGGAATTGTTTTTTTTATTTATCTTAGCTAAAAGCCTATCTTTGAAATTTGAAAAAAAATATATATGTAAAACAGCGCATTACTTTGGAAAATTAATACCGGTTAATGTAAATCTATACGAGTCTAAGATGTTTTAAAATACAACCAGAAACAATAATTGGTGTTTGCAAATAAATGTAGACCTACCTTAAATCTTCACTAAAAATCACTATACGAAACGAATGTTTAAAATTTCGATGTACTTTAACACAAAAACGTACGGAAGGAATAGAATTCTACTAATAAGACTGCGTTATATACGGTTTGAAAACCGTTAATTATATTACTAAATGACGTTTGTATTTTTCCAATCGAAGCCAAACTAGAGCGCTCATTGTATGATTAATAAACCCCCCAGCAATGGTGCGATGATTCTAATGGATGGCATTGAGCATATCTATTGTATTTCTCAAATCATATAGCCACTATTTAATAAAAAAAAGGTTTACGCTACTTTCACTTTACGTCACATAATTGTAAAGCAATTAGTTTGTAAAACGAATGTATTTTCTAACTATTTAGCATTGAGCATAATTTGTAACGTACTTATTTAGGAAAATGTTAAACCAGAAAAATTTTAAAAGTTATGAGTTTTTGCGAAATTCTGAAAATAGCACATTACAGTTTGAAAAAATGATTCTAAGTATTAAGCACTTATGGCTTATAAAGAACTCATTTCTAAAATCTTTGAGGTTTTAGATTTCTAGGGAAATGGTTGTTTAAAGCATATGTCATAGATGTACGAAAAAATTAGAGGTTTGAGAGCTTTAAAGTGTAACTTTGTAAGGGATGGTCTGATTTTAAATGTGTTTGCGGATTCGGATTCTGCATAAAATTCTAGACTAACAAGATGTATTGCATGGCTAAACAATTTATAAGGACGGTCAAAAAATCGCTGCATGCAGAAAATCTTAAAATTGGGGTAGCCCTCTGGGGAATGATGCAATCTAAGAAATTCCTAGAAATTCTGGTAGCTGAGAAAATTCTAATATTAATTGATACCAAACAAGATAGGTTTATCTCGAAAGATGCATTGGTTAGTCGAACAAAACTATTTAAAGATGGTAATGTTATTTATTACTGTCGCCAGTTGTGGGAACAAATGTGGATTGTGTGTGGAAATGTGGATGCTTGTGGAAATGTGGAGATGAATCTCCGCATTTCCCTCCTTATGGGGATTTATCTCCGCATTTCCTTCTAATGAGAATTTATATGTAAATGAGGGAGCAAATGATGGAGCAAATGTGTACATCTGCACATTTGCTCCTTATGGGGATTTACATGTAAATGTGGGACCAATTGTGGGTTTTGGGAGCAAATGTGGCGCCAGAACGTTACTAAACCTTCTACTAAAGATGATTAACATCAAGCAATTTCATAAACATCCTACGCATCGACGGACAAAGTAATCCAGGACGCTTTTATTCTCAAGCACATACAGGTGCACAAACCTAAACGCGACAGACAAACCAGGGAAGCTTTCAGCAGAAAAGGTATTTCCTGTCAGTATTTTGTAAAAGTAAATGGAACACAGAACTGGAAGTTTCAGGTATGTCAGAAAGCTTTCACTAACATTCTACATATTTCAAAAGACGGAATACAGCGAATTGGTAAAACCTTTCTACAAACCGGCGAGATGCCAAGAGAAAAGAGAGGTGGTAAACATCAAAAACCTATTTTTCGAACCAAGAGGCTCCATGTGAAGGAATTCATCGAAAAACTGTCGTGTATAGAGTCACACTATTGTAGAGGAAAAAGCACTAGGCAGTACTTACCGTGTGATCTCTCCAATGAAAAGTTATTTCGTATGTACAACGAGCAAATACAATTAAAAGCTAAAAGAACTTTTTTTAAAAAGATTTTCTGTACGGAATACAATATTGGTTTTGGTACACCTATTACAGATGCTTGCTCAAAGTGCATAGAACTAAAACTGCGCATTCGCAAAGAAAAGGATCCCGAAAAGAAAAAAAAACCTAACCATTGAGAAACAAGTACATAAACTTAGGGCAAAAGCATTCTTTGATAAATTACGGGACGAGGATGAAAAGACACTGCGACTATCTTATGACTGCCAAAAAAACTTGGTAAACCATAAGGTACCAGATCAAATTGCGTATTATTCGCGTCAAATATATAAGTACAATTTCAGGATGGAACATGAGTTCTACAAAAGTTCCAACGAAATAGCTTCTGCGGTTTTCCACCAGCTGAGTAACATAAATTTATCCGCTTTTTCTGGCATAAGACTATGCGCTGACGGCTGTGGTTGACACAACCGCAAGTCTACCATTGTAGCAATGTGTGTGAAGTTTTTGCACGAATTCGCTCCTCAAAACATTAAGCATATCGAACTGGTATTTCCTATAACAGGCCATAGCTTTTTACCATCTGATGAGTATTCGGAAATATAGAAAAAGAGTTAAGGAAAATGCCAGTGATTATTAATCCTGAAGAATACTTTGCAGTATTTAGTAAGCATGGAATGGCGGAGAGATTGGAAAACTGCGGGGTGTATGATTGCAAAAGCATGGCGAAGACATGCTTCAACGTACATGCAATTGGCACTTTAAGTTTAATGCAGTGAAACGGCTTTTGATTGAAAGGAAACCGGGTTCCTATATGATTACAGTCAGGGCGAACCATTTTACAATTCCGACATAAATATGGGTATGAGTATTTTTAAAAAGGGGTTTTCTATAAAAAGTTTACAAGCAAAAAACATAAAAAAGGGAGTTTCGATGAAAGAAATAAAAATTAATGACGTAAAAACGTTGCTAAAAAACACTGGGGAAAATTGGGAAGCATTTGAAGAATGCAAATTTTATAGAAACCTATTTTGGTGATCCTAAAAATGATTTGTCGATGCAGCACGAAGAGGAAACTGAGTCTATAAAGTACGAAAATAAATAATAATAATTATTGTGAGAGGAAAGAAGCGGAAAATAATTTTATTATCGAAAAAGAAATGTATGTTTAAACAATGTTAGTTCTTTCTCTTATCGTATTGTAATTTTGATTCATGTCATCATTTTTTATTTTTGGTAATAGCTTACGAAACATCAACAGGTTTTTTCTTCTTAAAAATAATTTCCCAGTACGTAACAAAACTCGCCTTATCCTTAGTGTCATAATAAAACTCGGCTTATCCCAAATCTAAAGTCAAATAAATCGTTACGCTGACTTCTACGATTTAATTTTTAAGTTCCCATGGGTCCTGGTACATGGAACTCCCAGCCAAGAAAGCAAAATATTGCCTCAGTGTTAAAAATCGCAGGAAAACAGTTTTCGGCTCTTCTGTAAAATTTTAAAAAATGGATAGGACGAGTTTTGTTATGAACATCCTCATATACAGATGTTTAACTGGCTAGAATTGTATTCTGAAATTGACAGTAACAATAATGTAGCCCCATTTCGGTCATACTATAACCCTACTTTCGTCGTCTTTAACGCACTTCCCTAATGATGCCGTTCGAGATCGTTAATTCTCGTTCTCGTTTCGATCTCGTCTCGAAATTCGAGACGAGATCGAGACGAGAAACGAAAACCTATTCCGAGACGAGATCGTGAAACACAACTCTCGTCTCGATCTCGAGTCGAGAATTCTCGACTATTCTCGAGTTTTTGAAATATCCAGTACACGAAAACAAATTTCAGTAAATATAGTAAAGGCTGTGTCAGTAAAAACTTCGGAATTCTTGTATTAAATAAAATTCCTATCAAAATAAAAAGATAAAAAATTGAAATAGTTACATTTATTTTAGGCGATTTTAAAGGAAAAGTTTGCTTCTTCAACTGCCAAGTAGCATCCGAAGAGGTCTATTAAGTTGTCTGAGCCAAATTATCAGAACATATCATAATATATATATATAGGAATAATTTGCTAATTATTTGCTTTTTTTGCTGATAAAACCAATTTTTGTGCTATATCTGTAAAAAAGTTAAAACTGGCTAGGTAGCTGAATATTAAGCTATCTAGTCAACTAAAAAAATACCTACACAAAATAAAGTAAAAAAAATAACAATATATAAATTATTTGTTATTTTTTTGCTACCATTTGCAAAACAAAAATAGCAAATTTCAAATAATAAAATAAATATCAATATCTACAAGAGTAAAGTACATTAAAGAAATTAATTGCTGGCATGACTAAAGAATACCTACGTTTTATTAATTATTTACTCTTAAAATATGCAACTCCCAAATTTTGTGCTCGCGAAATTAAATGTTCAAACAATAATAATGGCCTATTGTCGTTTTTTATATTAATTTCGTGGACTAAAAATTCAGGATTTACATAATTTAAGAGCAAATAAATCAAGCTACATGATTTTGAAATTATGATAAAAGCAATTAATTTTTTTAAAGCACTTTACTCTTGTAGTCTCAGGTCAACTTATATTATTATTATCATTTGAGCATCTAATTTGGCGAGCAAAAAATTCGAGAGCTGCATATCTAAAGAGCAAATAATTCATAATCAATGTAAATGCTATAGTTGTGCCAGCAATTAATTTCTTTAATGTATTTTATTCTTGTAGATTCGAAGTGGCTGGATGGCCTTTTGTCGTTTTTTATATTAATTTCACGAGCAAAATATTTAGGAGTTGTATATTTAAGGGCAAATAATATATAGAACGTAGAAGTTCTAGTCATGGTAGCAATTAATTCCTTTAATATATTTTACTCTTAGATGGTGTAGAACATGTTGATATTTATTCCATAATTCCAGAAAATTGATTTTTTTCGTTTGCAAAAGGTAGCAAAGAAATAGCAAATTATGTATGAATGGTTAATTTTTTATTTTATTTTGTGTAGGTATTTTTTGTGATTGGTTGGATAGTTTAATATTATACTATTTAGCCAATTAAAAAAAAATACCTACACAAAATAAAATAAAAAATTAACAATTCATACATAATTTGCTATTTTTTGGTACCATTTGCAAACGAAAAAAATCAATTATCTAGAATAATGAAATAAATATAAACATCCACAAGAGTAAAGTACATTAAAGAAATTAATTGCCTTTACAGCTATAGCATTTACAATGTTTATGAATTATTTGCTCTTTAGATATGCAGCTCCTGAATTTTTTGCTCGCCAAATTAGATGTTCAAATGATAATAATAATATAAGTTGGCCTGAGACTACAAGAGTATAGTGCTTTTAAAAATTAATTGCTTCTATCATAATTACATCATCATCTATCTTGATTTATTTGCTCTTAAATTATGTAAATCCTTAATTTTAGCTCACGAAATTAATATAAAAAACGACTAAAGACTATCCAGCCACTTAGAATCTACAAGAATAAAATACATTAAAGAAATTAAGTGCCGACACTAATATAGCATTTACATTGTTTATGAATTGTTTGCTCTTTAGATATGCAGCTCTCAAATTTTTTGCTCGCCAACTTTACTCTTGTAGATATTGATATTTATTTTATTATTTGAAAATTTTAATTTTTTTCTTTTGCAAATGATAGCAAAAGAATAGCAAATAATTTATATATTGCTAATTTTATTATTTTATTTTGTGTAGGTATTTTTACTTGCAACTTTTTTACAGATATAGCAAAAAATTGGTTTTATCAGCAAAAACGCAAATAATTAGCAAATAATTCCTATATATAATTTGATGTGTTCTGATAATTTAGGAGTTGCATATTTTAAGAGTAAATAATTCATAAAAGTAGGTATTCTTTAGTCATGCCTGCGATTGATTCCTTTAATGTATTTTACTCTTGTAGACATTGATATTCATTTTATTATTTAAAAATTTGATTTTTTTTTCTTTTGCAAATGGTAGCAAAAAAATAGCAAATAATTTATATATTGTTAATTTTATTATTTTATTTTGTGTAGGTATTTTTTTTAGTTGGCTAGATAGTATAATATTAAGCTATCTAGCCATTTGTAACTTTTTATACAGATATAGCAAAAAATTGGTTTTATCAGCAAAAAAACCAAATAATTAGCAAATAATTCCTATATATAATTTGATGTGTTCTGATAATTTGGGAGTTGCATATTTTAAGAGTTAATAATTCATAAAACGTAAGTATTTTCTAGTCATGCTAGCAATTAAAGTTCTTTAATGTACTTTACTCTTGTAGATATTGATATTTATTTTATTATTTCAAAATTTGATTTTTTTTTTTTGCAAATGGTGGCAAAAAAATAGCAAATAATTTATATATTGTTAATTTTTTTATTTTATCTTGTGCAGGTTTTTTTTAGTTGGCTAGATAGCTTAATATTAAGCTATCTAGCCACTTGTAACTTTTCTACAGATATAGCAAAGAAATTGGTTTTATCAGCAGAAAAAAAGCAAATAATTAGTAAATAGTTCCTATATATAATTTGATGTGTTCTGATAATTTGGGAGTTGCATATTTTAAGAGTAAATAATTCATAAAGCGTACGTATTTTTTAGTCATGCCTGCAATTGATTCCTTTAATGTATTTTACTCTTGTAGACATTGATATTTATTTTATTATTTAAAAATTTGATTTTTTTCTTTTGCAAATGGTAGCAAAAAAATAGCAAATAATTTATATATTGTTAATTTTATTATTTTATTTTTTTATATAAAACGCCGAGAGAAATTTATGAAGAATGCGACGATATTTAACGTAAAAGATAAAATCAAGACATGATCGTAGATAGAAATTTATAGAGAAATAACTGTAAATATAGGTACCGATGTTGAATTTGAAGTTAAAATACAGTTAGAGATATATCTGGAGTAAAATTGGATCCTGCAAAATCAATTGTGTTACCAAATTATCATACACGTGGTTCGACAAAATAGTCAAAATTAATCTGTTAATATCTTACCATCCTTAATTTATGGGGCGGATTGGAATATGTTTAAGGTAAAACATCACGTTAATTGATGGTATTTTAACATTGACTGTTCCTGTACCAGAAGACATTCAGATATCAAAAGGGACGCACGTTACTCAAACGCTACAGATAACCAACGAAATAAAGGAAACGGTTAAGAGTGGAATGAATAAATGAATGAATGAATGACACTGCTAATATCGATTCAGATCCACACTAGTTGTGTCTTGAAAGACATGCTTAAAAAAATTAACCAATTAAAAAATTATTTGTATACGTATTTATTTATATAGCATAAATAAAGAAGAAAGGTTGTGAATAAACTAAATTATCTCAGTGTCTAGCTTTGTATTCTAGAACGAGAGTTAACTTGAATATATACTCAAAATCAAACTTAGTTCCAAGTGGTAATAAAATGTGTTTTTAGAGTAAGGAAAACACGAATATTTTATAAAGTGCGAAGCACGTTGTAGCATGGCCAAGCTTCAGTCAAAAGACATACTACAAGGTTAAACTATTCTACAATGGCTGGATATATTTCATACACGGAAGTGTGAATTTAATATCGTAACGACACAGGTAAATGGGTTAAGAAACTTGAGAGTTCACCCTACAACTAGTCTAGAATTCGTATTAACTTAAGGGAGTTGTTACTCGATAGACGAAAAATGGAAATACTGATGATTTCTGGACATTTTAAAACTTTCAACAGATGAATTAAATCGCGAGTAATTATAATTTTAAAATATTAAGAAATATGTACATATTGATTTTAAATTATTTTGAATGGACAATGAAAGAATAAAAAAAGATTGGTATTTAATTATATTCCGTTTGTTATTTAAAGGCATTTCCAGAAATTGCGATTTATAATGTCATGTAATTTAATATGAAGTGATAGTATTATTCACGGATTTAATTCAATAACTGTTTCAAGATTTTTTAGTAATACTTGGCCAGTACGAGGTTAAGGAATTTAAGTTCTACTAAGGAAAATATATTTGTATTTATGTTGGAATTATTTAATGTCAATTTAATGTCAATGTCAATGTCTTATTTGCATTTACTTATGGACTAGGATAAAAATTAGGCCATTGTAAAAGGATATTCAGTCACCTCAGTGAAGAAGTCGTATTTGGGAAAAGCATCGTATTTTTCAATTTTATTTAAAATAATGACAGAATAAGTGCTTTTACGGTATTTTAGAAAAAAGATAAGGTGTAATGTGATAAATTCGAAAAACCAAAACAAAAGAGACCTACGCGGAATAACCGTACACGATGTAGGAATAATATCGAAGGGATTACAGAGGCAGACGGTTTGGCGCCCCTCAAGAAAGCCGTCTGTTTCTATGATTGGCTGTAAGCAAGCCAATGGTAGAAAAAGAACAGATGATCAATGTTAGAAAAACGAACAGTATTGGCTGTCAGAATATCAACGTTAGAAAAATAAACTGAATCAGATAACACTTCAGCTACGTTAGAAGAAGGAACAGAACAAGACAGAATTTCATCAAACTTACAAGAACAATTAGAATCAGTAGAACTTCATCAAAAGGAACAAAATCAAACAATAGTTTATCAACATTAAAGAAAGGAGCAGAACCAGGTTGACCTTTGTCAACATTAGAAAACGGAGCAGAATCAGGAAGAATTTCATCAAAAAGAGCAGCATCAGGAAGAACTTCGTCAACATTATATAAAGGAATATAAAAATTCTAAAGGCTTTAATATTCACTTTAGACAAGTACATAAAAAATAGCAGTAACGGTAACCAAAGCCAAGTTTTTAAAGAACTAGCCAAATTTTATAATTAAGTGAAAATAAATATTTGAACAAGGACTAAGAGTCTACATTAGAAAACATATTAAAAAATCTGAAATTCTCAAGAGTTTTCATCGTTAAGCGTATACCAAAATCGGTGAGAACTAGGTCTATTAAGCTGTCTGAGCCAAATTATCAGAACACATCAAAATATAAATAAGAATTATTTGCTAATTATTTGCTTTTTTTGCTGAAAAAAACAGTTTTTTTGCTATAGCTGTAAAAAAGTTACAAGTGGCTAGATAGCTGAAAAAAACAGTTTTTTTGCTATAGCTGTAAAAAAACTGTTTTTTTCAGCAAAAAAGCAAATAATTAGCAAATAATTCCTATTTATATTTTGATGTGTTCTGATATTAGAACATCAAAATATAAATAATTATTTGCTAATTATTTCCTTTTTGCTGAAAAAACAGTTTTTGCTATAGCTGTAAAAAGTTACAAGTGGCTAGATAGCTTAATATTAAGCTATCTAGCCACTTGTAACTTTTTTACAGCTATAGCAAAAAAACTTTTTTTTTCAGCAAAAAAAGCAAATAATTAGCAAATAATTCCTATTTATATTTTGATGTGTTCTGATAATTTGGCTCAGATAACTCAATAGACCTCATCCGAGCAGCATCGTCAGTGATATTGTGTTACTATAATTGTCTTTAACTGCAATTCAATTGTTTAAATCTGGCAAATCTCACAAGAAAGAAAATTAATAACCGACTTTACAATTCTGACTCCTGAAACTTTTTGACCTTTCCATAAACGAGTGTTCGTTTGTTGTTTTAAACACAAAAACAACTTCAAGTGATATAAGATATGATGACTGGTGTTCCTAAGCAGTTTTAATTCTACAATAATGGACGGAACATGAAGTGAAGGACAACGTTTAAAATGGTGGATTACCATAGTAAAAAAGTTATTATTTTGTTTATGTTTATATACATGACATTTATTTTATAACAACGAATGGACTTGTGATTTTTGGCATAATTTTTTTTAATGGGAGACTGTACTGAAGGCTGAATCAACTGCAAAATACTATTATTAAAAAGGTTGAACATTAAGATGAATATCCGATGAAGAAAAATACGACAAATTCAGCTGGATATACTGTGTATAATCCTCCGGGGCAAATCGGCCTTGAGGTTTTCTCCTTTTTTTTCTTTTCTACGACCCCCATTCTACGACTTTAGATAGCACGGCATTTCTGCGGTTCCTTTTTTTGTTGTAGTAATCGGTGCGAATTACGTTACTTCTGTTGCTTTTCCTTGTCCGCCCGATATACCATAACACGATTCAAAACTAACCGCTATTGAGGTTGCTGCATAGGTATAATTTAAAGAGGCGTGTTCCAACTTCTTGGGAAATACAAAGGCAGAAGATGATAAACACATTTTGATTTTTTTAATTTCTACATACAGCAATATAGGTAGCGACATGTCTTTAAAGCTTCACTTTCTCCACTCGTATTCTGATTTTTTCTTGTAAATCGAAGGTGTTTGAGTGTTAAACTTTTTGAAACGTTTCACCAAGACATTGTGTATTATGAAAACCGAAACCAAGGAAAATGGAGTGTCACCATGCTTGCTGATTATTGTTGGAACCTAATCAGGGATGCTCCAGAGGTACCTTACCAACGAAAATCACATGCAAGAAGATTTTGAAATTCGGTGGTGACATGGGTAAGCATAATTTGTATTATAACAAACGTAAACGTTTCATAATAAAACGTTCCACTGTAAAAGTTAGAACCATTTTTGACTAGAGTGTGATAGCAAAATGTTGTTAATAGAATTGTAATCAGCGGTCCTATAAACAACACTCGTCGTACATTAGGAAACAAAAAATATTTTTCGGTGTAATTAATTGTGTTTGTTTATTCAAACTCTTGGGTCACACCCAAGTAAACCGATAAAAATTGAATTTATGTTTGTGATGCGGAAGAACATGATGGTGATGCATGTTTTAAACTGCATAATGCAATTTAAGAATATTTTGACTCCTCAAACAATGTTAGATAAAACATTGTATGTAGCACGTTATGAAAGATTTTTTATTTGACTCATGTACTTTACAAAACTTGTTCGGCTCGCTTGTTCGTTTTAGCAAAAATTGCAAACAATCCTCAAATAAAATCTGTTTTTTCATATGTGGTTGGTTATGTAGAGTCAAGACCACGAAAGGAGACCACAACGTGACGATCTTTATTCATCTGAATCAGTATGAATTTTTGAAGTCAAATGATCAGCAACTTATTGAGAAGTTTTATAGGAGAAACAGTATTGCCAATTCAATTTTATTTTCAAACATTTCGATTATTGTAGAATTATTGCTCATATATAGTAACATTCTTATATTTAATTAATCACTCTGTAATTATAAGAATAGCAATATACAACAAAATCACGCTTTGTTCTAAAAGGAATACACAGGTATAATAGTAAATATTTGCAAGGAAATTCTAACTCCTCAAATACACAACGTTTATATTGGTTTTATATTTCTATTAAATTAAACTTGGCAACGGCGCAGGTTCTATATATCTTAGAATGACATTTGTCAAAATGAAAACGCACAAATTTGAATATTTTATATCAACAAACGTAAATAAACATCTTATACCGAATACATTAAATTCCTTGACATTAAAAACAATTAATAAAAAAAAGTCGCTTATCTTAATTGAAATGCGGCACCAGTTACATATCCCCCAAATTAATATATATATATATATATATATATATATATATATATATGTGAATACTTTGTATTCCAGACGTAACATGCCACTGCAGGTGCAGATCACAATAGATTGTAAGAAACTTGTTGTTAGAATTAAGATTACTAAGAAGTAATACTTTGTATTATATAAAGAAAATAGCAGACATGAGCTCGGCAGTTCCGACAAGCAATGTGAGGGGCAGGGATAGCATAAATACCCTCAGGAGCCCAAGATGGTCAATCAGTCTAGAGTTTCACAACTTTAATATTGTTGGTTGTTCAAGCTACTCAATTTATTTTAATTTAATTAGTGAAAAGTTACTTTGATTGTTAAACGTTAATGAATATAACGCATCCACTTGTTAAATTCAATTGTAATATCTGTTTTAATAAAAATTGATAGAAGAGTTTTTGGGAGAAGCCTTTTTAAATAGCCGCTTCGAAAAACCCAAAATGTATCTCACCTCGTGAAGTGTAGGTTAGGTTAATGTATAATAACTTTCCAGATTTTGTTTTAGTTTTTATAGATATCACCTATTTAAAATGAATATACGCAACTACAAATAGTGATATGACCGGTTAAACAGTTTTCACCCAAATAGGATTGCCTCTAAATGACACCTGAAGCATAATGTGAATTTTAAAACAATTATGTTAATAAATAAAATAACGATGTTTCAATATATGTTTTTACTTGAAGAATGTCTATATATTTCAATTCAATAGTTTTGAATACATAGCCTGCTATCAGAAAAATGTACAATAAGTTTGTGCTGATTTTAAATGATTAGAAAGATTCTTTTTTATTGCTGTCACTTCCTGTTGACGTATCATTGTCACAATCAACTTGTATTATGAATTCATTAACATTTTTTGGTTCATTTCTACGACCCTAATGGTACGTTATCTAAATACTACAAAGTACCGTTTTATGCGCAACTTAAACTATGACATGAAACAGTTTGGCGTTTGATGCCTTACAGGAAACTAAATCTAGCTTAACCTAAAAACAACTTTACCTAACTTAAAACTACCCTTCCCATTCCTTTTTAAACCTAATGCCACTCCCGACAGCCCGATCATCGACAGCCAGAAATCAGGGCCCTCGTTTGTGACCTAAAACTACTGAGTGGGTTCATGGCCATCGGCAGCCGGATATCAGGAGTTCCCACTCAGATCATTCACCTAACTAATTTAAACTAACCTAATCTTGAAATAACTGGCGATTTCCATGAGCAACAAGATACCAGAAAAGCTTTCAATTAAACACCTCTATTCAACAAAAAAATCATAAACGACGAATTAATCCTTTGGGGGATAGTCTGGACTGATGGTGGAATAGGGTTTCAGATCTTTAATATGCCATCTACCTGCTCTCGATCCGTCCAAATTAATCAAATCATATACCACACTCGAGCACTTCTTTTTAACTATACTTAAAACAAACTTTGGGGCAAGTTTAGCAGAAAATTTATTACTCGCACTCGACAATACTTTATTGGACCTCCATACTTTATTACCAACCTCAAAAGAAATATTTCTTCTCCTTAAATTATATTGATCACTCGAACGTTTATAAGCTAAATGCAGTTTTGTTCGGACATCTTCAAATACCTTAAAAATACCTTGACGATCTGAAGTATATAATGGGCGACTACCAGGAATGATTTCGATATCACTTTCGGGAGTAAATCCACTACCATAAAACTTACCAGTGATAGGGATGTGACGGCCAAAAACTAAAAAATTCGGCGTATAACCCGTCGACTCGTGTTTAGCAGAATTAATTGCAAATTGAATCTGACCTAATTCAGTATCCCAGGTATCATGTTCTTCAAGATAAGATCGAATAGCTGTCCCTACTGTTCTATTAATTCTCTCGACAAAATTACACTGCGGCGCATAAACAGCATTTTACCATATTTTTTGAATTTCAAACCTGTTACATAACGACCTAAAAATAAATTCGACCAGCTAAATTTGAACCATTATCGCAAATAATAAATTGTGGCACTCCAAACACTAAGAAAACTTTTTGTTCCATAAACTGTTCAACAACATGTGACTTTGCACTGCGTAAAGGATGTAAAATTGTATATTTTGAAAACCAATCTCCGACTACCAAAAGCCATTTAAATCCTAATTTCGACCGAGGGAATGGACTCATAAGATCCAATGCAATTATCTGAAATGGAAATTTAGCTTCTTCCTCTTTTCCCATTAAACCTAAAGGACCTGCATTAGAAGATTTTTGTGCACCACACACTAAACATGCACGACAAAATTTCAGAACATCTAAACTCATTTTGGGCCAATAATAATTTTCCTGAACTCTGGCAATAGTCTTCGAAAATCCAAAATGTCCCGCTACTGAGGGATCATGACACGATCTGATGACTTCTTCCCGTTAGGCTTTCGGAACTAAATATTTCCACTCTACGATGTTAGATGATAAAGGCAAATTCGACGGAATAAACTTAAAAACAAACTCATTCTCAACTTTCCATTGGGGGTATTTCTCAGGTGACGTCAAAATCTTATCACGTAATGACACATACAAATTTTCTAAATTATCAAGCTAGACCTCTATTAAATTTACGATATGATGTTCTGAAATTGCACGACTAAGACAACCGGGATCAACATTAACTTTACTTTTTCTATGAACTTCGCAAACAATGATAACTTTAGACTTAATAAAATTTATATATTAAATTGCTTTCAAACTTCCATTGAGAATAACAATAACTAAATATTTTAGTACACTCTTACACTACTCCTAATCAAACTGTTAAGAAAACTAAAGTGCTTCACAACGCATAAACTTGCTAGTATGACAAACTCCTCCATGAGCCTCACCTAGAGTAATAAACAAAAAAAATACATCATAACTAACCTCCAATAATGATGACAAAATTGCTAAAGCGACAAACTTACCACGAGTCTCGTTTAGACTTATGTAATGCTGAGCGACCAACTCTCCACGAGTCTCGTCTAGACTAATATACCGCTATCCGACAAACCACTACGACAAATCTCGCTCAGACCCACAAACAACTTAACATACTGCGTTGCAATGCGGATATAAATAAAAAAATTGCTACCAAATCGAATCAAATCAAAAACGTGCCGATGCACAAGAGCAAATTTTCAAACAATATTTCAACAGTAAAACTAATGTACCAAATTCTTAAAGCATTATTTCTTAAATCAAAAAATTAAACAACAACTATTATAACTAATAAGAATGGAAGATGAACCTACTATCGATATAGTACATCCAGAATCAAATAAACCTATACTATCTATATCAAACAACTTTACTATCACACATGGTCGATTATCACCAGATTTTTCAATAAATAACGAATCAGTCTTGGGTTGTGAATTAGTATGACAAAAAAAATTTTACTACACTTAACCAATCTGACCACTTTTTCTTACTAAAATAAATCTTCTGCTCACAAAACATAACTGCTGCCTTTTTTAACCAGTTCAACTCTGAAATAACGAAAAATTTTACTTTAATACAAATTTATACCTGCTACAACATTTAGACAACTATCGAATAAATTTTGAGGTTCCAGACACGACATGAGTACCATGAAAAAATTTTAATCAAACTATTTTGAGTTTACCACAAGCCAATAGTTAAACGATATTGTAACAACTTATTGTTACTAATCGAACAAACCCTTTTTAAACGAACGACCATCGAGCCTCACGTTGGTTGCGCTAGTAAAGCGAAAATTTTTTTTTTACTTAAGCTTCCTTGTTGCTGGCCAGCCTCACGCATGGGCGTCAGTGAAACAATTTTTTCTTTTATTTGCACTAGTTGGATATAAGTGAAGCTTTAACTATTCGCGGCTAAGTCTGGGAATTACCCCAAGGGTGAGCAATGAGAGAAGGTGTGGGGATGGTCTAAACTCTACAATAAACTAACAAAAGGAAAATGGGTTGAGCGCCACTGTATCTGTATGAACGGTTACACTAAAGATTCATTACTCCTATGAGAAGATACAGAAACTCACGGGACGTGAACACAATAAAAAAACTTACAACTTACTGAACTAATGTATCTGGAAACCTCTGGAACATACTTACGACCTCTCCAATCTCGATGATCCTGAAAAAAATACACAACAAATTCTCTATTAGAAAGACACAGTTTGTGCTTCCCAATAAAAAAACATACTAATAATTACAGGTGGATAATGTTAAGATTACCACACCAAAGATATTTAAATCAACAGTGAATACTTAGAACAAACCAGTTGTAGCACATCTGTGCTTTTTAAATTACTTCAGCATTCGTATAATTTCATTGTTCAACAAACTTATGTACTTTAAAAATTTAGTAAATTTAATTATGCATAGAATAAAAAACTTGAGTCTAAAAATGAAATTTAATATAGTTTCTCTTTCTGGAATTTTTTCTTTAAATATGTTTACAAAATGAACTAATAAAATTGGGTTTTCAATACATCTGTCTTTGACATAACAGGACCTTAAGTTAATAATATTTTAAAACAAGTTTTGGCACCAAGTGTTCAGATCTGACTATTGGTTCACATATGGTCTCATAAATTATTTCTTACAAAAAATTGAATCACATGTAGTTAACTTAGACAAACAACTTTTCATTTAATTCAGGTATTAGAAGCTTATTAAAATTTTAATATCTGTAAATAAATTTTCTAAAAAGCAAGAAATGGACTTTGAAATATCATATTGTTAGCAAGTGAATTTATGCAAATTTTACAAAACTATTACTGTAGCAATTCGTGACTATTTTCTGCCACGCTGTTCTATACATACAAAATTTATCTTAACCAAACGATCCTTGAAAATTATTTATGTAAACATTCACGAATTCTCACAAACAAAGCAAAACAGAAGGTTTGATACCTGTAGGTGCTGATGTTTTCATATCTAATTATTAAACGTCGACATACATGCTTCGAAATCTGCTCATCAAATTGTTGTAACGAAACACCAAACAACAGCTACAGTTGCCCTGATAAATGAACAGCTTTCCAACCTTGGATTCAAATATAACACCGTCCTACCATATCATAATGTTATTGCAACATTTAAAAATACTTTTCCTACATTCTAGTCCATCATTTTAATTCTCCATTCTGTCATACGCTAAAGGGATAAAAATATTTTATAAGTTATTTAGTTAAAGCGAGCTTACCGTTAACAAATCTTAACACAACATTTTAAATTACCATCTCACGCCAATTCGGAAGCTCCACTTAAGTAAAGCCTGAAGATTCATGCTTCTTTTAAAAACAATGCCAACTCGACTACATCTAGAAAAGCAATGGCCGCCTTCGTTCCTTCTAATACGACACTTTATTTGCGTCGCGCAATACCTCGTGACCAGTACACGTGTGCGCTATTCTAATAATAACGAATGAAAAGGAAGAATTCGCCTGTAAGGTAGACAACACAAACTACTAGACCCCATATAAATACGTTCCTTGAAAAATATAATATTATTAAATATCTCCGTGTAAAGCATTTAAGTTATTTAAATGAACATGATTTCCTGTTTTCATATAGAATTGTTTCTTTTAGGTATTATAACATCAAATACGAGAATTAAATACCACAGAATAAATCTATGCTGAAGCGATTCTTACAAACATGGTGCTATAGAATATATATTCGTTACAATACATGGAGGTTATCTGCGTACGCTGTTATTGAGTAACTGTCTTCAGTGTTTTGTAATATTTCTAATTGTTCTTCTATAACTATTTCCCAGAACATTGGTCCGCATATGGATTTTTGCGGACATCCCTTCGTTATTCTTTTTGTTACTTTTTCGGTTGCACTCTCTAGAGTAACATACCTCTCTTGGCAGTAGCTTAGTAGGCTTTTAAAGATGTTTTTTGGGCACTTTAGGTATGTCAACCTTTCAAAGAGGGTTGGCCACCATAAGTTGTTAAACGCGCCTTGGGCGTCTATAAGTATTGCCATGCAATACTTTTCTGTCGAATCTTTTACCGCTTTTAGTACCGTGTTTATTGCTCTTCAGTGCTTTTTCCTTTCCTAAAACCGTATTGGTGTTTGTTTTCGCGGGTTTCTGTTCTATGTTCTTTTAACCTTTCTGTTAAGTCTTTCTTGTATTTTCCACAGGTTGTTAAGGAGACATATTGGTCGATATGACTCCGGGTTAATTGAGTCTTTGTTTTCATTTTTTTATGATTGTTATGTTTTTCTGCTTCCACATATTCGGGACTTTCCCTTGTTTTAAGCATTTGTTTACTAGTGATGTTAATGGTGTAACTATTTTTTCATACAGAGAATCCATAGAAATCAATAAAAATTCTAATAATCTAAACAAAGACGATGGCTACTACCTTCCCCCTATTTGGAAAACAAGCCTATGTTCACAACAGCGGAATCGTGACGTTCACTGATCCACTACGACACTCCTCTCTAAGCATGATCACTCATGCATCAAGTTCTCGCCCTATATAAACCACCACTTTCGCTAATTTCACCAGTTACTTCGCCACAAGACACCTTTTGGCTATGAATGGGCTAGTGAGTCTGCTAGTTCAGGAGTAACTCTTCTCTTTACACTGTGACTTGTCTATTTAATATTAACTTTTAATATATTTATTGTCCTGATGTCGCCCCTTACAAAAGTGGGCGAAACGTCGACCTTAATTTATAAAATGACACGGTCCTAACCCGGAACCATAAATAATTATAATGACTCCGGCCGTGAAAGCCTCCGACAATATCACAAAAACCTTTACGGGGAGGATATTGTAAACAAAACAAAAACTTTCAGTAACCTTAGACACTCACTAGCAAAATTACTCTGTACACTCACCTTTTTGGTACGATGTCGTGATTCGGACTTAGTTCCAAATTTCCTTAAAATAAAATACCACATTAAAACATATTCCAGCCGAAAAATTCTTCACAGAGCAGAACTCTCACTTCTTCGCGAACGAATTTCCAACACTCGAAAAGAAATAGACAACATTTCTAAGCAACTCCTACAGCTTCATCTAACATTATCCGCCACGCTTAACTACAATGACTGGACTCTGTTTGACCGAATTACATACTTGCAAGGCCAAAAAACCACCGAACTCACCACAAAACTCACTTACATAAATTCCTGCAACTTTCCAAGAACTTTTCAAACCCCGAAAAAACACCTTACCCGAAAACTCTGTCTTCGAATACCGTCATAAACCGATCAGAACATATCCTATTCGAAAACGAACTAAAAATCCTGTCCAAAGGACTAAACATCTCAATTGCACCCAGAAAAATTCCTGCAGAGGAAATCATTAGCTCTGTAGAATCAGCGGTCCGATCTCTACCCCAAGACGATGCCAACTTAATTCGCTTTGAAACGTTTAAATGTCTCCGAAAGGCCAAAACTCCTAACAAAAATGTGACAAAGCAAGAAATGACGGCCTTAAAACACCTACGAACAAACGAGAAAATTGTTATACTCCCTGCAGACAAAGTAAATGTGACTGCAATTCTAAACCGCACATAATACAAAGAAAAGATTCAACAATTATTACAAGACGGTTCCTACACTCCTATAACAAAAGACCCCACTTTAAAACTTGAACGGGAAATTTCAGCACTCATCAAATCCTCCAATATTTCCAAAACTATCCAAAACGCATAATACCTCGCGAATCTAAACCACCTCGCCTGTATGGCCTTCCTAAAGTCCATAAACCTGATGTCCCTCTCCGTCCGATAGTTAGCACAATTGACTCACCAACATACCATCTGGCAAAATACCTAGCAAATTTCTTAAAACCTTATTCCGGCAACACCCCTACTAATGTTTTAAACTCCACTCATTTCATAGAACTGATTGCAAATATTGAGCTAGGCCCTAATGATATACTAGTCAGTTTTGATGTAACATCCCTATTTACAAACGTATCTATAATAGACACTGTCTCCATTATTAAACAACTCCTACCTCAAGAAAACGAATTTGAGCACCTGGCCATGCTCATAGAAAATGTTTAACCTCTACCTATTTTGTTTTCGACGGACAATTTTACAAACAAACTTCGGGCACACCAATGGGCTCACCTCTGTCCCCTATTGTGGCCAATATTTTCATGGAGTCTTTGGAATCCATGGCCCTAGAATCCACAGACCTTAAACCAAAAACTTGGCTCCGTTATGTAGACGACACTTTTGTAATCTGGCCCCATGGACATCAAACGCTTAATAATTTTCTAGATCACATAAACAATCAACATAAAGACATTAAGTTCACTATAGAAATTGAAAAGAACGGAACTCTGCCATTCCTTGACGTTCTGGTAGAGCGCAAACCTAACGGACGACTAGGTCATTCCGTATATCGAAAACCCACACACATAGACAGATACCTACATGCGTCGTCACATTAACACCCCTCACAAAAATTATCGGTAATCAACTCTTTAGTCCACCGTGCGATGAAGATTTCACAACCGGAAAACTTATCTAATGAACTGGCCCATCTTAAAACTAGTCTTATAAAAAAACGGCTATCGCAACTCTGATATCGGCAGAGTAATAAACCGACATGTGCATCCTACACGAACCCCTAAACCACGCTGTAATCTCGATACACGGTCTTTAGCAATCCTGCCATATATACACAAAGTAACAGACCGTATTGGCAAAATTCTACGTAAATACAACATCAAAACAATCTATAAACCCACTAATAAAATTTCACAAATATTACCAACCCTGAAAGATTCCGAAAATAGTCTTAAAGCCCCAGGCATATATAGTATACCCTGCAGTTGCGGTCTAGTATACATAGGAGAAACAGGATGGTCAGTACAGACTAGACTAAACGAGCATAGGCGATGCTTAAGAACTAGCCAGTACAATCGCTCAGCGGTGGGCGAACACCAACATGAAACAGGCCATACCATCAACTTCGACAAGACGAAACTGATTGCCAGAATTCCATTCTTCTACAATAGAAAAATTAAAGAATCCATAGAAATCAATAAAAATTCTAATAATTTAACAAAGACGATGGCTATTACCTTCCCCCTATTTGGAAAATAAGCCTATGTTCACAACAGCGGAATCGTGACGTTCACTGATCCACTACGACACTCCTCTCTATGCATGATCACTCATGCATCAGGTTCTCGCCCTATATAAACCACCACTTTCGCTAATTTCACCAGTTACTTCGCCACAAGACACCTTTTGGCTATGAATGGGCTAGTGAGTCTGCTAGTTCAGGAGTAACTCTTCTCTTTACACTGTGACTTGTCTATTTAATATTAACTTTTAATATATTTATTGTCCTGATGAAGCCCCTTACAAAAGTGGGCGAAACGTCGACCTTAATTTATAAAATGACACGGTCCCAACCCGGAACCATAAATAATTATAATGAATCCGTCCGTGAAACCCTCCGACAATATCACAATAATCTTTTTTAAACTATCCCTCAGAAAGCGCTGTAATTGAAATCAAATTACAGTAACGTATTGAATACGTTTACCTGATTACCTTATATGCGATCTTTCCACATAAAAGTATAAATCAAAATGGCGATACACTGTAACAAATATATATTCTGTGGAACTTACTCTAGTAGTCATCAACGAACTTCGTTCGTTTATGAAATCGATTTGTCGTCCGTCTGTCTGTTCGTCTGTCCGTCCGAGGCCTTTCTAATGGTCGGACATCAATGTGTGATACATCAATCGATTCAGCTCGGTGTCCTGAGCTTAAGTTTTGATGTCAGTTGAAATCGGGCCACGGGGACGCCGTGCCCCCGCGATATTCCGTCGGGAAAATTAAAATTTCAAATAGGTCCAAAATTAATGTGCGATACATATTTGGACTCCCCTAACATAGCTGAGTCGAAATATGGTACCCCCCACAAAATCTGACCACGGATACCCGACCCCCGGGATATAATTTTATTTTATCTGAATACTTATAATTATTACAACATAATAATTTTAATTTCTTTAAATTGTTTTAAAGTAAGTCTACATTTGGAAGTTCGTTGCGACAATGCCTTGCATTTTCAACTTGTTTTTATTTGTTACAGCTCTGTGGTATCTAACCCTTCTTATTCAGCATAATAATATCAAAAGGAACAATTTCATGATAAAACAGAACGTTGCTATCATTTAATTAGCTTTAGATTCATCAGAAGAAAACATTCAATAGTAACAAATACTTTGGAATTGTCCTAGGGACAAAACGCCTTTAAAAAGGATTACGTTATGAACAAGTCACTTGTGTTGCCTAATTTGTAGGCGGATTGCATCCACTTTTAAAATTAAGTTAATATAGCGCTTGCGCAGAGTGTCACGAGGTAGCGCTTAGAACAGATCACCGGTTCTTGACGTAGAAGGTATAAAAGAGAACTCGACCATCCTGCTGCAAAGCAAGTAGGTGAGAAGATTACTGTCGCTCATACGTGTTAGTTCGATAGGAAAAACTCAAAAATTGTTTGGTTAAAATTTTTCATAGTGCTCATATAGTACCTGGAACCTCAAAGTTCCTAATAATTAGTTATTTGAATATCCCAACAAGCACAAAATTACATTAAAATAAAGTTTCCGTTACTTCAACGTTGAGTTGGTTAAGAAATAAAACATTTTCAGGTTGTACTATTTCAGTGAATGGTTAATTCAGAGTGAAGTTAATAATAGTGTTTTGTATGTACGTTCATCTTCCATCCCCATTAGTTACAATGGCTGTTTGATTAATTTCTCAATATAAGAAATAATGCTTTAATAATTTGGTACACTAGTTTTTTCTCTTGTTTGAGGATTGCTTTTGTGCATTGGCACGTTTTTGTTTTGATAGCAAATTTTTTAAATTTATATTGGCATTGCAACGCGGCATGTTAAGACCTATTTGGTCTAGCAAGACTTGTCGTCGTATTTGGTCGCTCAGCAGTACATTAGTCTAGACGAGATTCACGAAAAGTTGATCGCTCAGCAGTACATAAGTTTACACAAGTAGTTTTGGCATGATTTTTTTGAGGTTGATGTAATTTTTTGCTTATTAGTCTAGGTGAGGCTCGTAGAAGAATTCATCATTCTAGCAAATTTATGCGTTGTGAAGCATTTTTGTTTGTTTCGACAGTTTGATTATAGAGTGTACCAGAACATTGATTTATTGTTATCCTCAATGAAAAGTTAAGAACAAATTTGCTTTTAAGTTCATTTTGTCAAATTTGCCTTTGTCATCAAACATTGTAAAGAGGAAATATTTAGTTCCGAAAGTTCAAAGAGAAGAAGTTGTCAAATCGTGTCATAATCCCTCAGTTGCAGGACATTTTGGGTTTTCGAAGACTCTCCCTAGAGGTTAGGAAAATTATTATTGGCTCAAAATGAACGTGGATATGCTGAAATTTTGTTGTGCATGTCTAGTGTGTGGGGCGCAAAAGTCTTATAATGCAGGTCGTTTTGGTCTAATGGGAAAAGAAAAAGAAGCCAAATTTCCAATCCAGATTATTGCTTTAGATCTCATGGGTTTATTTTCTCGGTTGAGATTGGGATTTAAATGGCTGTTGGTAGTCGGAGATTGGTTCTCAAAATATACAATTTTACATCCTTTACGCAGTGCAAAGTCACACGTTATTGAACAGTTTATCGAGCAGAAAGTCTTTTTAGTGTTTGGAGTACCACAATTTATTATTTACGATTATGGTTCAAATTTAGCCGGTCGAATTTTTAGGTCATTGTGTAATAGATTTGAAATTCAAAAAATATGGTATAATGCTGTCTATTGCTCTGCAATGTAATTTTGTCGAGGGAAAGCTGTTCGATCTCATCTCGAAGAGCACGATACCTGGGACACTGAGTTGGCGCAAATCCAATTTGCAATTAATATTGCTAAGTATTAGTCGACGAGTTATACTCAGAATTTTTTTTTTTTGGCCGACACGTTCCCATAACTGTTAAACTTTTTGGCAGTGGATTCACTCCCAAAACTAATGTCGAAATCATACCTGGTAGTCGCCCATAATATACTTCTGATCGTCAAGGTATCTTTAAGGTAATTGAAGATGCCCGAGCAAAATTGCATTTAGCTTATGAACGTTTGAGCAATCGATATAATTTAAGGAGGAGGACCAATTTATTTTGAGGTTGGTAATAAAATATGGAGGGCTTTACATGGATCGAAAACAGGCAGATGCCATATCAAAGATCTGAAACCATATTCAGCCGTCGATCCAGACTATGTTCCGGAGGACTGATTGATCGTGTTTAGTATCTATTTGGTATCTATTTCTAGTTTGATATGGCATGCATTTTATTATGAAACAGAATAGAGACGACTAATTGAGGGCTTTTCTAGTTTTTAGTTGTTTATGTTAATAGTAAAATTTCTCATGTGGTGTTATTCCCAAAAGCGCGTTAAAGGAATACTTAATGCGAGTAGATAGGACTGACAAAGGTGTTATTTAGTCTGCATTGTTGCTTTAGTTTGTGATGGGTCACATAATTATTTGTTGTTTAATTTTTGTGGGTGTGTTTTGTCCACGCTATGTAAGTAGTCACCTAAGTGAAAGTCGTGTTTGAGATAGTCACTTATGTGTTAATGTGTTTAAAGTAAGAAGTATAGGTGTTAAATATTTTTTAAGCGAGTTGATTTTGGATATTTGGTGCGTCCACAGTAGCGTTGAAGAGCTATAGAGTTATAGATAGCTGAGTTGAAGAAGCCAAGTATTCAGTAGTGAGTCAGAGAGAGTTTAGAATATTGGCTTAGTGTGTGGTTTATTTTTGTGTAGAAGTAGCGACAAGTTTTTTGTTGTAAATATTGTGCTGGAATTTTTTTAAATCAGCAAAAATTAAAACATTTTTGGAAGGCTACTGATATTTATATATTTTGATATGAGTGCTTCGATTTAATGTTAAGGTTAATGGTAGGAAAACAATCTTTTTTTGTCGTTTTGCGGCGGTTCGCGTCGAGCATTTTACTTGACTCTTAGTTTAAGTTTCGCGAGGTATATTAGTTTTTGTTCCCTGTTTGGGTGCAACTCATGAGTGGTTATACCTCAATAATTTGACTTTTACCGATTATGTCCTTTTACCGATTGTGTCCTACTTATTTTGATTCCTATCGGACGTGTGGTACGTAGAGTTACCTACCCACTCGTTTGGTTGCCTCTCTAATTTTCTATTTATGAATTTGTAAGGTCACTTGTAAATCTTTTTTGGTTTGGAGATCAAAGTTCGAATTTATTTTGTTATGCTTGAGTTTGTTATAATGGTATTTCTAGTACCTATCTTTTGGTTATGGTAGTAGTTTTCGTCTTTATATAAAAAAAACCTTCTCGGTTAAGTATATATTAAAGTATATTTAATCTCAAGGTTTTTTCCTTTTCGGTCGGGGGCTGTGTAACAAATAAATATTCTGTGGTACTAACTTTAGTAGCCACTTCTATTTGTTACAGCTTTGTGGTATCTAACCCTTCTTATTCAGCATAATAATATCAAAAGAAAGAATTTCATAATAAAACAGAACGTTACTATCATTTAATTAGCTTTAGATTCATCACAAGAAAACATTTAATAGTAAGAAATACTTTGGAATTGTCCTAGGGACAAAACGCCTTTAAAAAAGATTACGTTATGAACAAGTCACTTGTGTTGCCTAATTCGTAGGCGGATTGCATCCACTTTTAAAATTAAGGTAATATAGCGCTTACGCAGAGGGCCACGAGGTAACGCTTAAAACAGATCACGGGTTCTTGACGTAGAAGGTATAAAAGAGAACTCGGCTATCTTGTTGGAAGACAGCGTTAGTGAAGCAAGTAGGTGAGAAGATTACGACACTTACGTGTCCGCTGGTGACTACGAATCGCAATCTAGATGAGGGGAATTGGCAGTAGTATTGGAGGGGTCCGAGATGTAAAGATTGCCTGTGTTCCGACAAGGCGACCAGAACACTGTATATTGTGACAACGTGGTTACCTGTCCTCGACGTCCATTAACAGCGATATTAAAATTAATAAGTAATTCTTATACTAAACAAATTGAAAATGCAAGACATTGTCGCAACGAACTTCCAAATGTAGACTTACTTTAAAACAATTTAAAGAAATTAAAATTATTATGTTGTAATAATTATAAGTATTCAGATAAAATAAAAATTATATCCCCGGGGGGGGGGTCGGGTATCCGTGGTCAGATTTTGTGGGGGGTACCATATTTCGAGTCAGCTATGTTAGGGGAGTCCAAATATGTATCGCACATTAATTTTGGACCTATTTGAAATTTTAATTTTCCCGACGGAATATCGCGGGGGCACGGCGTCCCCGTGGCCCGATTTCAACTGACATCAAAACTTAAGCTCAGGACACCGAGCTGAATCGATTGATGTATCACACATTGATGTCCGACCATTAGAAAGGCCTCGGACGGACAGACGGACAGACAGACGGACGACAAATCGATTTCATAAACGAACGAAGTTCGTTGAAAAGATCTTTAATTTTCTTGCCGCTTCGGTAAAATTATAATAGGAAGACACTTTTGTTATGAAAGAATTTGAGGTCGTTCGTAGAGGTTTTTTTTTTTTTGGAAAAGCGTGATGAAAAGATGTTAGTCGTTTATTGTGGAATTCCCGTCGGCGAGATTTTGTTAAGCAGATGAAGCCCTACGTTTGTGGATCGGAATTCTTTTAGAAGCAACAGCTTCTTTACGTATGCAAGTCTAGATATTTAAACCTTCATTGACATAGGAGTCAATTCCTGGTGAGTGTTTAACTATTTTGTGTTAGATATGGTGCAAGTTTTGTTACTACGTTTTCTAGACTTTTCAAAATGCCTATATAGTCATTAAATGATATTAAATTGTAGGAGAGGATTAAATTAATGATACTAAATTTTAAGAACGGATTAATTTTGCATTTAAGTTTAAACATAAAAGATCGTGGAAGTAATAATATTCTAACAATCTGATATCAGCGTCATTTTCTTAAATTGTGTTAAATCGATAGATACAAAAAAACACCTGGCTCTTTAAAAAGTTGTTCTGTAAAACACGTGAAGTAAACATGTGTTCAAAAACGAAAGGTTGCTAAGTTCACTTTCCATTTAAAAATGTTTATAGTATGCCCGATATCTAGTAGAATTGCTATGTCATTTCTGTGTCATGACAAATTTAAAACTTTATTGATTTAAACTATTTACATATTATTTAGATTTTTTTTTTAATGAAAACAAGCTAAACTTGGTTGAAACATATGTAAAACAAACTAACAGATCTGTCAATTGGGTAATAAGAATTTTGTTTTAAAATAATACCAAATGCTAAGGTCTCATTATGTAAAGAGAAATTTATGGATATTCAAAATCAATTTTATTTTTTTGAATATTGAATCTGTAATTTTATTTAAAAAAAAAGGGAATTACATTAAATTGCGTTTTTGTTTCAAGTGTTTTTATTCTATGAGTAGTTAACTTTAATAAGACCACTATCGAGAAAATAAATTTTGAGTAAGGAAATTAGAGGATTGCTGAAGTAGCATAAAATTATACAAATGACGTATTTGATTTATCTTTGATATTCATTTTTTAGTAAGACATCTTTGGTGTGGTAATATCAAGATTTTTATTTTATAAGTACCGGTGTTCTCTTTTGTGAAAAGACACAAATTATGTCTTTTAATTAAAATTTACTGTGTGGCATTTTCTTTCAGGGTCATCATAATAGAAGGTGAAGTAGATACGTTCAAGAGGTTTCCAGATGTGTTGTTTTATATAACTTGTAAGTTTTTTTGATAACTATTATAAGCTGTGAGTTTTTGCATCTTCTTATAGGCTACTTTTGTTTTTTTTATTGTCCATATAGATGCGGTGGCGCTCAATTCCCCCTTTGCTTTTTCATTCCCGTTTATATTGGAGTTTACTTTGTATCCACACCCATTCCCCATAGCTCACCCTTGGGGTAATTCCCAGACTAAGCCGCGAATATCGTGAAGATCGTGAGGCTAAGAGAAGTGATCACTATAAAGGTCACTTCGTTGACGTATCATACTCACCAAACAAGTTAAGTTCACTTCAACACATATAACTTGATCAATTCGTTCTAAAACACATGTTACCTATTTCAAGAATTGAGAGCGAACGCTTTCCGATTTGACGAACTAACGGAACGACTTTACGTTGCTCGTCATTTTGAACAATGTTCAAACAACCATACGATAAAGCATCAGTCTCTATTATTTATTTTAAATAATAGTCAACTCCTAATTGGATTAATATTGTAAACGCTTGAATAGTACTTAATATTAAGAAATTAATTACTGAATTAAATGATACGTACAATAGGTGTAGTAAGCCAAAGGATTTTCGTACTTATAAATCTCGTCAAAAAAATATGTTACACCTTTCAGCCAAATTCATATTAACGCACGCTACACCCAAGAGAAAATATTTATAGGTTGTGCAGCCTTACCGTAGCTATTGTTTGAAATAAACCCGAAGTTGATATCTTAAATAACAAAAACCTTATAGAACTTCCATGGAGAACTTCAACAAACCATATATTTCAAATTTAATCTAGTCCTTACAATAATTAGATAAATTTTAACATCCCCGCTTGTAACGCGTGGATAATGTTGGCTTATAAAAACCAAATGCTGTAATTAATGACGAACATGTGTTACAGTTCCAAACGCTATTTTCTAATTTTTCAGTATCGTAAGTTTTCAGTAGGCAATATTTATAATGTTTTGGACATGTGAGATATACATAAACACGACAACATAAGACAAAACTGTTTTCAGTTCCTTCTGATGATTAATAACAAGTTATGTATTAAGATGACGGCATTTTATATTTAACTTGAGCCGACTAAAAACTAACTTCCACTAAGTGTAAAAACCCATTTAATTAGATATAGCAATGCACTCATCAGTTACTAAACTAAACTAAATATTAGCTTTCGCTGATCATTAATCTTAATTTATCACAAAACCTTAAACGTAGGACTATTTATATACATCAGTTAACATGTTCATAGCTAAATTAAAAACGACTGGCAACTGAATAAATAAAAAGTTAACAGTGTGAACAATTCTGGCAGTTATATCTCGGCATGTGGATCTATATGCGGGTGTCAGTCAGTAGCATCACAAATGCCATTCAAAAAAATTATCCCAAGTCATAGCTGCCTGCGTGCAATAGTTGTTTTCAGTCCCATACCCATAAAAATTAAGAATGAAAGTAATGAAAACCGCCAAGTTAATATTTGAATCTGTTAATTGAAAAATCGCATAAGTCCTGAAGATCATGTCTTGAGAATAGTACCAAAAACTGTATTATTGTTAAAATGATATCTTTTAGGAATGGACTCGGGCCGGCCCGAAATTTCGGGCCGGCCCAACTTCCATTCTATGAATGAGAAGATATTTTTTTTAGTTGTGTTCAACAAGTAACTATTTCTCAATGAATTTTAGTAGCATCCAACATAAAAACTGTAACTCTAATGATGTTTATTTAATCTAATATAAACCAACGGCTATATAGCAGATATATTTAAAGGATTGTTGCTATCGGTGATGAATTTCTACAAATTCGCATTTTGAATCAGTTTTAAGTGGGAGTTTTAGGTTTTAGATTTAATGGTTTTTCAAATTCACCTTAATCATCTTGTATAGTTCTGCAAAAACTTTCGAAGAATTCTAAAATATAAATTTGAGAGATCGGAAATTTTATTTGAGGATTGACAGGGAGACCCTAACAAAACTTAATCAAAATTAATATAAAAGTTTTTAGTTCGTGTAGGTAAGGTACCTATTTGGCTTTTAGTGAGAAAAAGTTTTATTTTCGTTTAAAGGCAATTGAGAAAGTTCAACGAACAAACATAGTACCACCACCTGCATCATAATCCCTGTGGCGTTATATGGAAGAAATACCTGAAGGGTTGGACACCTCTGAGAAGCTATAACAGCTGTTGCTTTTATTCTAAATTTGTGTTATTGAATAGGTGTGAGCCCATATATTGTTCTTGACGTATATGCCAAAAAAATTACTTTCCTAAATTTTTCAAGCAACAAAAAGTATATGCGTACGGTTAATTTGCAAAGAATAAAATATGTAATTAACCCCAATAAACTAATTACGATAATGGAATTTTTCCTCTTCATTGATGTCGATGTAAAGTTTAGTTTAGATGCCATTTGAAGACATCTTAACTTTTGTAGGTAATTTATATCTTCAGTTCGTCTATACACAAACACCTTATTTTGAAATTTTAAATTCTTAATTATAAGAATCAGTAAATATTATGCTTACCTTTGACTGGTACATCTCCTTTAGAGTCTTCTGCTTATAAAATGGTTCCTTACTGGGTCCGTTCTAGTCAGCATTTGCAAATAAAACTTTATATTCACTTTCAAGAACTGATTTTAAATGACGTTTTAAATTGATAGTGCGTGAATATTTCATTTTGGATTCCACCCTGCGGGTTTTTTTACACACCAAACAAGACGCAGTTTTTGTATCATTTGAAATAACACCAAACTCAAAAAATTATTTAAATTTGGTGCGGAATGTCGACTCGGTTGTCATATTAAAACATAGGTTTGTTTGACTATCAGCAGAACTATTACCACTTTCATTGAGATTATAATTAGGGTCTTTCACGCTATCGTCGCTATCAAAGTCTGACATGGTAGTTATTATATCAAACAACGCTATCATATATGAAGTAGATAAATATTATTTTATTTGTTATATATTTGTTATACTCGGTAGTCTATATACTATACTAGAAATAAATGTTATTATTAAATCCAAGCAAAAGCAGTCTTGAGTATAAAGTTGTCTTCGACGAACTGAGACTGGGAGACCCGAGCAAAATTTATAAAAATCTAAGGAACTACAATAAACAATTCCTAGGAAGTACAATTACCATAAAAACCAACTGTTTTCTACACGGACTTGCATCTGCACTGAAAATATTGTGTACAAAATGTACGAGGGACTATAAGGAATAGGTACATCCAGCTTTTCGGCAAACTACCAATTTAGTGAAGATACGGAATGTTTTTAAACAACCTTACCACATTTTTAACTTGTAGCTATAAAACTATAAATATAAACTACAAAAGCTATTAAAGACAACATGTGGCTGTAAAGTTTGCGCATATATAAATATAAAACAGACCTATGATTTTATGGGGTGAGTAAATTAACAGGCAATTTTTGAAAAAAGGGTCGACAGTAAATCCTACAATAAATTGAAAATAGAAATTTGTTGCAAGAACGCATTGACGTCAATTGGACTTTTATGTAAATTGAGTGTACGCTTAATGTACCTTATAACCTTATCATAAATTTGCGTCCGCGTTATCTTCCCGTTCCTACTTCAAAGAATTTTACTAAAATTGCCTACTTGATATTAGAGAGTTATTGCAAACTCATTCCAAGTAGACTTTGTTAGAAGAATCTTCAAATAAAGTATCTTTTATTAAAAGTTTGCATCCAATTTAAATGAGTGTTATTGCAAGTGTTTTTTTTTCTATATTCTTTATTTTCACATATATGTTTAGTATTCTATATATGTAGGTTATGTTTTAAAAATGAATAAAGAATTAATCTCTTTTGTGATAAGGTGACCTATTATACATGTTTAACTATATTGGAAAAGATCAAAAAAATTGTATTCACAAAAAGATGAACCTTTTTTTTTATTATTTGAGTCTTTCATGTGTTGTCAAAGTGTTTTCACGGAATACTCTTCGAGTTTAATTCAAGACACTGTTTATTACTTCTTCCCAAGCATATAGCATATCTGTTTTCAAAAGGATTTTTACACCTTACTTCTAGGAAAAGCATTACAAAACAGCATCCTCGTATTTAGAGAGTTGATGATTTATATCCTTTTCGTGTTGTAAACTTGGACATTATATCTCTAAATTTAATTACGGACACAACACTACAGAAGCCATTTAATTTCACAATATTTATACAGAAGGCAGACAATTAAATGTAAGTTTGTACGTTAGGCATTTGGTATATGTCAAAATTAAAGCGCCTTAAATAAAAGCATTCCTGGTCTGTATTTAAATTAAATAAAGGTGTCCTGCATTTTAATAAAGTACAAACATTAAAGGTGTGTTAATTGCGCATGTGTAAATGTCAAATAAGGGAAAATTTTATTAAAAATTTGGTAAAATGAACGTTGCAATAATTCTCTAAGGTTTTAGGCGGTAGACATAAACTATACACGCGATTGATAATATCGACATTCGCCGCATGATTGAAATTTGAAGTATACACATATACATGATATAAATCGTGCAAACTTTTGAATTATGAATAAATCACCTAGTTTGATGTACGAGGTACATTCAATAGGACTAGAGATATTTGGTAATCTTCGGAACTCTTTGGAAGGCTTGGTGGTTGCTTGTGGAACCATGTGAAACTTAAACACTTATTGAATGAATGCTTATATAGTTCAAAGGGGTGTCAAAGTCTTCGGTAGTCTTCGGAACTCTTCGGAAGGTTTCGAAAGTTGCTTGTGAAGCCGAATAGGAACTTCTATAACGGTAGTTAAAAAATATTTACAGTTCTAAGAGGTCCAGACGTTTTTGGAACTCTTCGGAAGGCTTCGTGTTTTACTGGTGGGACAACGTTAAGGTACAAAGAATTATGATATAAAATTAGAAACTATTAATTGAACATATGTACAAACATAGAGGGGTTTAGAAGTCTTCGGTTGTCTTCGGAAAACTTCGGAATTTATTTGTGAGGCCTAGTAAGAACTTGAACAGCGGTAGTTAGAAAATATTTTCAGTTTTAAGAGGCCCAGACGCCTTCGGTGGTGTTCGGAACTCTTCGTAAGGCTTCGTGGTTGCTTGTGAAACCAAATAAAACTTAAACACTTATTGAATAAATGTATATACAGTTTAAAAGGGTGTCAAAGTCTTCGGTAGTCTTCGGAACTATTTGGAAGGTTTTGGAAGTTGCTTGTGAGGCCAAGTAGGAACTTCTATAACGGTAGTTAACAAATATTTACAGTTCTAAGAGGTCCAGACGTCTTCGGAACTCTCCGGAAGGTTTCGTGTTTTACTGGTGGGACAACGTTAAGTTACAAAGAATTATGATATGAAATTAGAAACTATTAATTGAACATATATACAAGCATAGAAGGGTTCAGAAGTCTTCGGAACTCTTCGAAAAGCTTTGGAATTTATTTGTGGGGCCCAATTAGAACTTGAACAGCGGTAGTTAGAAAATATTTGCAGCTTTAAGAGGCCCAGACGTCTTCGGTGGTCTTCGAAACTTTTCGGAAAGTTTCGTGTTTTTCTTGTAAGACAACGTGAGGATATGAAGAATTATGGTGTGGACGTATGTAGAGCTTGGAGGAGTTTGGAGGTCTTTACTGTTAGCAGGCTTTGGTGAGCACTGCCAGTTGATTCTTTAGGCTATGGAGAGCACTAACGAATGTCTTTCGGAGAATTTATAATTATATTTATACACTTGCATTTCCTATGCTTCATGTGTTGAAAAACGTTGCTGATGTCTTTAACCAATGAAATTGTGTGTTTCAATTTTCGAGTGTAAAAGAATCGCCAAATTTTGTTTGACCAAAGAGCGTGCTGATTTTTGGGTACTACGAAAATGTGTTGGAACTTCTCGCGATTCTTAGTTTGTTCTGTGTTCAGCTCGGGCATGGTGATATAGTAAACATCACCCCGCTGAAGAGTGTAGCGTAGCTAGGTTGATACGGGGCGATGGAGGCCTAGTGGGGGCTCGTCGCATAACCTTGGAGTGTATCTTCATGTATCCCCGTTTCATCCGGACTCAGTAGTCGTTATGTCCGGCTTTTCTTTGGATTGGGCGGAGTCCAGCTCAATTTGTTTCGAATTGATTTCTGGTAGAGGGATGGTTTCTAACCATGACCATGTCTTCGGGCAAAAACAAAGCGGGACCCTAGTCTTGGGCATATTTTTCCCTGAAGCGGCGCTCGCGATCCTGAATTTGTCAGATGCGGCAAAATCGGGTTTCATCTTAATTGTCCGCTGGCGGATGGTGAAAGTCTGCTGAACGGGGTAGTTCATATCCCAGGAGGGCGTAACTGGGCGTAGTTCCCGTAGCTGCGTTCTTCCTGGTGCAGAAGAAAAACATTATCTCGGGAAGTTTCCGGTCCGAGGATCCTGTGTCGTGTTGAATTGCGAAGGCTCGCAAGACTTTTTTGATTACCTGGTTCCGGTGTTCTACTGGGTTTGCTTGTGGGTAGAAGATTGGCGTAGTCCAGTGTTGACAACCCCATTGATCCAGTGTTCGGTCCCGTCGTCAAGACGTATTGGGACCCGTTGTCGAGGAGGATCGCCTTTGGGTACCTATATCGAAAAATGAACTCGTTTTTGAGTAGTTTGATGACGGTGCTGACTTGGTGTCTGGCGTCGGGAAAGTTTTGACCCATCTGCTAAATAAGTCGGATACAACTAGTATGAACCGATGTTTTGATGTGAAGTGATGTATGGCCCCATGGTGTAGACGAATATGACCTCCCATGGTCGGGTGGGTAGATGTGGTAGGAGGGTTGGTTTCTGTTGATAAGATCCTTTTTCGTAGAAACGCAAGTCTAACATTGGCTTACACATTGTCTTACCGCGTCACCGACGTTCGTCGAAAAGTGTCTTTCGCCGAGGACGCGGTAAGCGTCGTTGGTGTTTGGATGCCCAATTAGATCGTGGAAAGCGTACAAGACGTCGGCACGTACGTCGGGCGGGGGGGGGTCATGCAGGTGGTTCTAGGCAGGGTTGCATCGCCAGAGCTTTCCGTCTTCGCCTACAAAGTCTTGTTGGATTTTCTACTCGTGTGGGTTTTGGGAGCCTCTTTTCTGTACGAGGAGCCATTCTCAGGTCATCCGTTCAATGATTTCGCTGTCTTGTTGAGCAGTTTGTACCCGTTCGGGCAGGTCCATCAGAGCTACGTAATTTGCCTGTAGACTGCCTGGGTTGTCGGAAATGTCATTGTTGACCGGGTGGATTACGGTTTGCGTGGATGGCCTGGTGGTGGGGGACGGGTGTTATCCTTTGGTTGCAGTGAAACGTCTGGCGGTTGTGTGTTTAAGCTGTACAGGTCATCGATAATGATCCTTGACTACTCGTTGGCGTCGAAGCCAGGATTGCCCGTCACTTCGCCTAAGGTGAATGACGTGCGGAACTTGCCTTTGATTGCCATTCCTATCCCTGCTTTGACTAGATATACGGAGGTTCTACCCGTAAACCTGTAGGTATTTGATCTTCCCTAATCATGCATTTCGAAGCTCCTGTATCTAGTAGTGCGTTGAAGGTTATCTTCTGTATGGTGACGGAGATTGTTGGTAGTGGATCATCGTGGGTAACGTTTAGTCACGCCAGTTTGTTTGCCCGGCCGGGCAGTGTTCTGGCGCTGCTCGGCCGGGTTGTCGTTTCCTGAGTTTCTGGTTGGACAATCTTGGAGCCAGTGTGTTTGGGGGCAGAAGCGGCACCTTGGTAGTTGTTCTACTGTGGGTGGACGTTTGGCAGCTGGTAAGGGGTTGGTTGTCCTTATTGTCGCCTCTTTCACGTTTTCTTGGATCTCTGTGAGACGAGAGACCATTTCCCATACTGTTGTCGGCATGTGACACTGAACTGGATTCCTCATTGTCGGCAGTAGGAAGACCGTGAACAGTAACCATGTCCTGGTTGATGTAGCTTTAGACGACGGGCTTGCCGCATCTTAGTGCCAAAGAAGGAGGTTACTGGTTAAGGCGCCATTTGCTTTGGTCCGTAGTAGTCGGAGGTTATTTTGGCTCTAATAGTTGGTCTGTCGCACTTGTCCAGAAACCTTTTGAATTCGCTGTAGATGGGTTAAAACATAGGGTATGCTGCTCACCATGTGGCCGCTTGGCCTTAGAATTGAGCGGTTGTTGTAAGTACATCCGCGTTCATCGCTTCCATCTGTTGAAGAAAATCTGCGAGATCCTCCAGAAGGGTGCCAGAGAATATAGGTTTTTTCTGCTTCGGAGGTCGCTGTGACGACTTGGTACTGATCCTCCAGTAGCGCCTTGATTGTGACCATTTTGCTTGTTTGTTGTGTTTGTTGAGCGCCACTGGGTTAAAAGTAAGACATTTTGGAAAAGAAGACGAAATAGGCTTTCGAATGATATGTTACTTGACCCCTATTGCTCTGTAAGATTTCAAGAGTTGATTTCACCCTACCTTAGGGGATGAATCCACAAAAAAAAATTGGCGTGTTTTTAGAGTTTTCATAAAAATACGTCGTTTTCATTTTATTATTAACGATTCAGACTTTACAGTCGCACTGCATATAGATCACCACACGTTCTTTATGGCTTTCTAACGGTATCCGGTTGGCAAATATTGACCCCTTAATATCAATTTCCTAACAATAAAGTCTTAAACAACGCTTAAGTACTAATTAAGGTTGATTCGTTAATCGACGTCCCATATACATTTTTACTTATAACCTAACTGCTCCTTAATCTGACCTTCTTTTGGTCCTAACAATAAAGCAATAAAATTTCTTATTACCACTGATTATTTAAATTGGAATCTTAATTATTCTCACTTACTGCCAAAACGCTAACGATTACAATCTATAAAAGTTTCTAATTAGAATTTGGACGAAAAGCTTTACCAATTGGTAAATTGCATTATAACCAAACAAATACAAAGGGATGGAGGACGATTACCATGTGTCCATGACTTGCACCTTTTATCTACACGACCATGAACCATGGTCGTTTCTTTTCCAGTTCCGTAACTTCAGTCGTGATAAAAACCTTTTCAAAAATTATACCACGTTTAATTTAATGGCATGTTACAATATATAAGTTAAGTTACCTTGGCTTTGAATAACAACCTGAAGTCTGTTTAAGATTGTAACGTATTTTTTTACTCAGTTACGCTTTCCTTATTAATCTAATATAATGTTTCAGTAAAATAAAATTATAATTTATAAATATCTGATCACTTAAAATAATTCATAAAGTATATAATAGATTATGCGCTCCTTCGCTTTAGAGATCTAAGTTTCTATAATACGTATCGCCTGTCTGTCATTTCGTGTCACTTTTCTATCAGTGCTTGAACAGGTGCTCTCCGCAGCGTAGAAAGGTCAATATGGTATCCAGGAACATGGCCTGCAATACGGTTGGAAAGAAGGTTTAATTAATTTAACCTTCGTGTCTGAATGTGGTCCCTGACAGCTTTTGGGTGATGGTTTTATTTTGTATTCCACCTTTAGCGAGTTGGTTGATTCCTGCAGACCGAAGAAGATAGAAACCCCCATCATTCAAACAGTTGGTATAATTAATCAGATAAATTTTATTAATGCTTTTTTCGTAGTGCAATATCATAAATATCATAAATAACTTAAATACCACTGAAATGAAAATTTAGTTTGAGATTTAGAATACAAAAAAATAATAGGACATAATGGAGATTTGGTTTGGTTAGATAATATTTTGTTCGGAAGATCTTTTATAATTCCAGCGTAAAAATTCAGTCGTAACGGTATGCTTCCTGTTGCGTGCATCGCAGATGTATATGGAATAATCCACATCTGGTGTTATTTGGTTCTAGTCCAAAAGTTCAAATTTTTTTGATCGAACTGTACTTCGGCACGTGAGTGACATTTAATCTTTAATTCCAGTTATATTTATCTAAATGTTTTATGAATGATCGAAAGTTGAAATTTTACTTTGATTTAGTTATCTTAAAATACATTTTGAAAAAGAAAGATCTCGTACTAATGTTGTAACTTTACAAAATTTTAAAGATGACTATGTAGTTTGCCTATCGTATTTGTTTCACAAGCAGACAGTAGTGACTACAGTAAAATAGTTGTTATTGACATATGATGTCAAAAATATCTAGTTATTCAACATAATTACCACATGTTATTTTGCGTTACTTTAAAAATATCTTTGATTATTTTGAGGTCATGTATTTTAATTCTAAAGAACATGATGAATTTTTTATAAGATATAAAGTAAAGCTAACTCTTTGTTTGAATGAGACATTTTTATAAGACGTTAAAAAATCTAATTTCTTACTTGTAAAGTCGACCGTAGCACTACAGATGACTATAATTAAAATTTGAAATATGACTTATTAAGAAAGTATATACCTTATAGTAAACTTATGTAGATGTATTCAATTTAGAAGTCTTTGTGTTTTTTTTTGAAGACAGGACCATACTAGTTTCTTTTTATGTGAATTTTTGTTGAAAAAGTTAATACTGAAACAAGCTAAGACAATTTAATTGAATAGAATTTATTTTTGCTTAACTCTTTTATTATTAAAAATTCAAATAAAATTTATAGGTCCTTAATAAGCAAAAGGTTAACTGTGTTTAAAGATAACAAATACCCTGCGTGTATATATTTTTGGAACTTAAATTCATTTATATTATTTTTGGTGAATATTTTTAAGGACACAAACGGTGTCCATGTTGTGCATTCGTTTGTTTGTTCACTGGTAATTGAGATTTTGGTAAGTGCTTTGCAAGATCGATATACAGGTTTTGTGGCTCTATATAAGCGGTGTAGATTTAGGTTTCCGCATTCCCCTAATACAAGTACATGTACCTTTGTATGTTGTTGTATTGAAAAATACGGTGGCGCTCTTTATCTATATTTTTGGTCAACAGACAGCCCATGATCCAAGCTCATGATCTACCCAGAGCTAACACTCTACTAGCCATTTATCTCTCAAGAGTTTTTCTTTTCCTCAAGCCGTTTTCCATCCAACTTTACCTTGGGCTTCCATCATTGATAGGAAATTCTCGACCTTGTGATATCAGTCGTTTATGTTATATGGAGATCCAATTTGCTATCTGATATTCGCGAGGAATTACTTTTTTTTACAAGATTGTTGTGAGGAAGTTCTCCAATAACAATTATTTTTTCATTTTAGAGTTTGGAAATGCTTTAGAAAGTCAAAGAAGATCTCGATAGGTAAATGACACAAATGATTTTAGTAAAAAGAAGAACCAAGGTCAAGTTGATCGGAGTCGTGTTTTGAACAAATACACAGGGGACGTTTTTTAGGTTAAAGTTACTAGAATGAACCTTAAATATTGCATCCTGATGCGTAGATCATATAAACGGCTATCGCTAGCTGTGGCAGAAGCTGTAGTTCCTTACTTTGTAAATGGTTGAAACATGTCCTATTTCTAAACACGTTTATATATTAAGCTATTAACTCGATATGATTCATAAAGAAACTGTAATTTCAGTAATGGCGAACATTCACAATAAGTACCATTTTACAAGTCTGTAGAAACTTAATTCCAAGACGTAAAGGCACATCCTAACACATTACTGTAAAATTGGCGTTTGTAGAATTACAATATATATTTAATATGCTTATTACTAACATAAGTGTTTCATGAAGTGCAAACTCTTGTAGGATTAAATGCTCTCCTTTAGTTATGATTCGAGAATGCAGTAAAAACTTGCTATACTTGGCACGAAAGTCGTTATAGAAATGCTTTGTATGTAGTAATATGCATTTGGAATACGTAGAAGGTGCATAGCACGTGAAACCGTTGAAAATTAAAGTTAGTATTATAATTAAATGTAACATTGCTAATTAGCGCAAACTGTTAAAGTTGAATATGAAGTTATTATTCAAACTTAATGTTCCATAGGTTTTATAGTGCATCCCAGGAACAAAGTACATAAAATATAAGTAGTTATTTCACGGTTTTGTTATGGTATTTGAGTTATGTACTATGAATTACGACTTGTTTAACAAATGAACAAGTGGTACACAAGATAGCATAAGTTTTATATCATTAAATTGGGGCGGCAATAGAGACTGATTAGCTAAACATAAACCTATAAGGCATTTTACCCTTGGATGGATTTTTAAATACCGGACCTAAGTCAACTGCTGTTTTGTTACATGCTTTTAAGATATAATCTACATATGCTAGTGTTGTCCTGAATCATATCACGCACTTGAATTGATTTCACAACAAGTGTTCCAAATGATAACCGCCTTTATGCAACTCACTAAACTATATAATATCTCAATTACCTAAAACCCAGTAAAATTATAGTTAAGTCACCGCACTACGTTAAGGTGTATTACGAAAGCAGGTAATGGAACTGCAGCGTTTATTGAAAAAGTACAATCATGATAAAGTGGATTACTATTGAATTGCTAGAACCTCAAGACTACGGGGTCAGAAACCTATTACAGCCGAGAAACTCAACATAATGAAATTTTATTCTTTGTCATGATTATCATCAAAATTTCCGCGTACTTTAAAAAATTTTAGTAGCAGCTAAAGTGCATTGGGTTATTTCGTTTACATAGACGCTGTATTTCACTAATTTATGTTTGCATACTGTCACACCTATGTGGGTCGACTTTAAAGGATGATGTCATTCCGTATTTGATTAGTGACGTCTAAAATTGCAAGGGTTTTAGGACAGTTTGGACACTTTTTTGTGTGTACGTTTGTAGCTTAACATTCGTTTTACGTCACAGGTTAATTTAAATTTTTTGTTTGTCTTATCGATCTCTACAACCCCTTTAAATTAATGACATAAAACTAATGCCACCTTGTATAAGTGATGAGAATTAACAGAAAACATATGAGGCGTCTATAGTCGATAAGTTACATTCCCAAAAGCACAAAAAAGACGGTTTCTTGGACAAGAAAATCCAAGATAGAAAAGTCTTTTATGAATAAAGGCCATTTACACCAGAACTCCTACATTTAAGAATTTCACAACATGTGTTATATTCCAGTTGTCTATTCAAAAGTATACTGTTAAAGTCCTGGCGCATATTTTATAAGAGCCACTACGACAGTTGGTATCATAATAAATACGTGCGTGATTTGGGCAATAAGGGGTTACGCCACAAATTATTATCACATACAAAGAAAAAAGATAAAGGGTACTCACGTAAAATGTAGAACTCGTCACGGTATTTCAGCTATTCTGGCGTCAGTTGGGCGTTGTTTGAGCGTTGTTGGGCGTTGTGGGCGTGGGTCGTCCTTTGCCCCCTCGTCGAAACCAAATTAAATTTGCCTTCTCTCTTCTGTGTAGAGGAACAACAGGAAACAGGTAAGAGGAACGATACAGGGCAGAGATACGACAAGGGAACCTACCTTACCTAAAAGAGAAGACAAAAAGGCACACAAAACAACCTCACTGTTCGACGTTTAGTTCATTAGACCATGACGTGACGGAAATCACCAATTACCTTCCCACTTCACGTCTGCGCATTCTCGAGCGCCGACGCAACTGTCTAAAGTGACGGAAATGCACGCAGAAGTCTATATTTAAATTATTGGCGCGAATTCATTTACAAGTTTAAACTAAAATTTAACATGTTTGCATGCCGATTTTCGGCATGTAACACATGACACCGACATGTTGCTAGACATCAATATGTCGTCCGATATGACGCTTGACACAACTTCTCGATGTCATGCTATGCGGTCCTTGAATGCAGAGATCAAGTGGGGTGCATGATCTTTATATTAAAAAAAATCCATTTCTGAACTAGATTTTTATAAGGAGAAAATACATGTTAAAAATGGGCTTCTGTGCTCGTACAAAAATAGCATATATACTGTTTATAAAAAGAATGAAATCTTTATATTTTTCGGTAGAGATTAGAAATAACTTCGTCAAAGAGCTTATTCTTGCTTTTATTACGGACAGGGCAATCTATACTCATGATACACAGGTATTGTATGTATTTGTATCCTACAAAACGATCGAGAAGATCGGTGTCTTTGCTAACCAGAAAAGTTTTTCTACGGTGCTAAACTTCACCAGCCGAAAGTTTGTAGAACAACCAAGTGAACAAACAATGCTGAAATACTGACCATCCGCCTACAACTACTTCATAAAGGTACCTATAATTTTGTAGGCTCCAGTGAATTCTTTTTTAGAAACCTCCCTAAAAAAGATATGGTGGCAGATGATTCTCCATAGCAAACCACCAAGATGACGTATTGCGAAGACTCTTACAATAACAGCAAAAGTTCCAGGTTTGAAGGTCTGCTAGATTTAATATCGCAACTTACTATTTGTAAGGAACTGAAGAATTATGACACTTTGGAAAACTAGTGTTAAAATCATACTATAAGCAGTCTACCGCATTTTGAGTAGGGCACTACAGAATCCTGGACACTCTGTCGCTCTAGTATCGAAGTTGTTGCTTGAAGGATTGAAGTTAGTAACCTGAACTAATTTTACTCTACAAAAGAGACGCAACAGTGAATAACGTATCAGTTAACTTTCAATGGTTAGGGGGTGAGTTCTATAAAAGCAAATGCAAATCCTCTCAGGGGTGTACAAACTGTAACACTTTTACTAAATACTCCTACGCCTACATGTAAATCCCTTTAAACTCTCTGTTTTAAAAAGCCTTTGCGCATTAATCCCTGATAATAGCCTCTGTAGAAGATGGGCGTTGCAAGAGACGATTCCAACGGTTTTTACTCCAACATAGGTAGATAGAACTTTATGTACACATTTTATCTGCTTCTACTAGTTTTTGAAATAACCACAAATAATAAAAGAACCCCAAGTCTTGTTCATCTAATTCTATATTATCCAAACATGAATATCGCAGTATTTAACAAACACAACAAATGATAAAGCTTGATACACTCAAACCCTGCAAGTAATTTTTTCTGCATGAATGTTTATTCAGTCTACTTCTATTTAAAACACCCTAAAATTTCTCAGCAAGCTCGATTTCCCACCAGTTAAAAGTAGTGTTAATTTATAAAATTTCTCATGTAATTACTCTATATAAAATTTTGCCTTGCAAAATCAAACAGCTGCTTAAAAAAACTCCACATTACAAAGTCACTACAAATAAATTCAACCACTTGCTATGACTACATTTTAATCACAGTCGCACATAAATGCAAATGCTTTTTTCTAAAAGATAAGGCTACTTAGCCATCTGCCTAGTAAGTGAACACTTGCAATGGGTTTGTTATCTGTTATCCTGCAGCTGTACAGATGTTTCAAAGTAATAAAATTGCTTTCGTTTGTTTAAAAAATCCTTTGCTAATGCGTTATCTCCCTGTTGGCAAGCTGTAAATTTTTGCAGCTGTGTATAAGAATTCTGCACACCTGATTCTTCGGCGATATCTTTAAAAGCCAAATATCTTCCCCATACATGGTTCTTGACTTATAAAATGGAGAATGTTTTAAAAACAGATTGAATACAACATCCTCTTAGCGAAGAAATATGTTGTAAAGTCGCGCTTTTACAATGTTTCTGTGCTAGTTTGAGTTAACTTGGTAGTTGCAGCGTTCAGCCAATAGAGAAAAGCAGCCGCATTTTTCCATCCATAAGCCAATAGCTTAAGGTACAGTTTTATTTTTGGGTTATTTTTTGATGCTGCTGTGGAAAATAGACATTTCATTTGCTGTTCATAATGTTATTACTCATGATTATTTAGTAAATTATCAACGCCACATTACAAAACTCACGTTCACAATGCACGAGCGACTATGCCATCATTCTTCAAATTAAAAATTAGTCAATCAAAATTTGTGTTAGAGCCCATTTTAGTGTTTCTTTTGTCTTTTTGCATAGATATTAACGTCAACAACTTGCGCATCAATTTAAAAGTAGTTATCACTTGATTAATTTAAGTTAGGGTGTATAAGTTACACTATTTGTTGAGGAGGTGCACTTCACAATGCAAAATGTAAAAGTATGTATGTTTCTCTTCCTAGAATTACTGTAAAGTTTATGTTTAATTTTTTTTATATATTTAAGGTGAAGCATTAAGTAAGCATCTAGATTCTAAGATGTTGTATTTGTTTACCAATTTTATATTTTTATGCTATGACGGTTTGTTTACCGTGGTAACAAACGATTACGCAAATTACTGGTTTCTTTGTTGTTTTATAAATAGCCTTTTGAGATTGTATGTTGACAATATAGTTTTACTGTGGTTTCCAATGTATTCTTTTTGTTTCACCCACGCCACCCTATGACGTTTTCGAGCTAGCCCGAATTCTAATTCAATTATACCATTCTGTCCATGTTTTGTTGCGGTATTCGGTGTAAACGATTTCTTTACTGACTTTTACTGGTTTTTTTCGTGTTTGCGCGGAATTCTGAAACAAGTTACTATATTTACTTAATTGGCCAAATAAGCGTGTATCTAAAAAAAAAGGACATATTAAATTTATCAATTACATGAATCCAACCAAATTAATCTGTACATATAAACTATGTGGATTTCTATATAAAAATATCTTGTTTACAATACACTTTAACTAAACGTGTATCAACGTAAAGAGTCCTCCTAGTAAAAATAAATTTAATTCAACCAATTATTAAATATACATCAGCATGAAATCTGTAACACATGAAAAGCAAAAATTCAATGACTTACAGGTTTGTTGGCTTATACAAGGCTCAAGCGATCTTGTCGTGCAGGACAAAGAGATTGTAGGTAATTCAACTTTGTGTTAAAGTAAAGTATCCAACACATAGGCACTTTCACTTACAACGCTAATTTTTAAATCTCGCGTTTGCGTTCGCGTTTGGGAACTTGTTTCCTTAATAAACCCGAGTTTTAACCACCATCACTTTGGCATCCCGATCAACGCCCTTATCCGCACGACGATGGCTACGAAGCTCTGTTCTGTTTGGTCTCAAATAACTGAAGATTAATACCTTGAATGCCACCGTTATTATGATTATCCAGTATCTATAAAGCTGTCCAGAGATGTCAATTGTTGAGTTCAATGTCTGTCGGTTTATGTCCACGATCATCTTGTTTTAACATCTTTAAAAACAGCGTTGCTTGTTTATGTTTGCAACGCATTTTTATGACTAGAAATTTTTCTGTTCATTACTACTGGGGTAATCTACTATGGTTTGGTTTTGTTGAATTCGTTTGAAGTCTTAATTCCTTCTACAATTTATATGTGACGCTTTAATGTTTTTATGGCGTGTTTTATGACTACTGGTATTGTAGAGTGTACTGATTAAATACCTTAATTCTATGGTTTGTTTTCTAAACTAGTGTGAATGTTTACGGATGTGCTTTCCTAGACTGGTTGTTTACCGAAATCTGTCTGTATTTTTCAAAATTAAAGCGCCTATATTTATTATTCGTTATATTTAGCGTACATTAGGTGCTTTCCCGTTTTTTTCTGTATCCTATTTTAATACTATAATAAAACAGCCACGTTATTAATGTAAAATACCAAAGTTTCTATGCATTTGCTTAATTTCGGGCTCAAGTTCATTTAACTGACTCAAATTAATAAATTCTTTCCTATTACCTAATATTTGCTTAAATAACGCACAGTATCTTCAAACATTTTCAAAAACTCGGCGACTGCAGGCGTTAATAAATTAACATTCAAGAAAATGCAAAAGGAACAGTAAATCATAGCATTAAAAATTTCTTTCAATGACTTAATGACATACAACTTTACAGATTATTATAAATTATAATGACACTTCCATTAGTGAAATATTCTTGATGTAAGAAAGTCGCCAACTTTGGATCTCCAAGTGGGAATAATCAGGAAAGGATCATTAAAAGAAGTGTAAAAAAATTTGTAAAACTTGTGAGTCAAACATGGAACGTTTTGAGTTTAAGTAGATTTAATAGATTGCAAGATTTAAAACTAGGGGTAAGGATGTCACACACAAATAATATAGGCACAAGTAAAGATCGATAAAGCAAAGAAAAAGACTTTGGGTTAGGGTCTTTTATTACGGGTGAATGAGGCGCTAAATAGTTAAATATTGAATTGCCCAGAAGGGGTGGAAATCTCGTTACAAATTGAAAGTGCACCGGCTAATCATAGCGGTGCGATAGAAATGATAAGATTTGTTATATGTAAAATAAATAGGCGCAATTGCAAGCTAAGTTACCAGTAATAGTTACCGTGAAAGGCTTCTTTATGTAGCAAATTAATGGGCGTCAACTCATCTGAATTTGGAATGAACCTCCAGAATACGAATACTCCTAGTAGATCTTGCTTATGTAGGTCTCCTAGTGGAACGAAATCTTTACAAGGTGTTAAACTATATGTTTAAACAGAGAATACAGGTATACAAGCATCATATTATGCCTGTAGACAGGTACACACAAAGAACTTTAAATTTGCATAAATCAGTTCGTCTGATGATACAACTTCAAAGCACGTCCTAAACCTATCAAACAAGTTTGCAATTTTTATCATCTAGCTTTCAGCATTTACTCCTACCATACGTTTTCAACGGGTGTGTCAATGTCTTATTGTTTTAATATTGAATTAAATCACGTGACAAGTACGTGATTAATTCTATTGTATGTATTCAACATGTAGAAATTTTTATTTCTAACCCCACGTTGTTGGGCTAATGTAACCGATTTGTGGTGCCGGTGCAATAGTTGCTTGTTTTATACAGATTGTGCACGCAAATTACTTGTACTGAATCCGAAAGCGATAGACGCCAATGCAGCAATCTTTTCTTTTGCCTCTAGGGAGAAGATAAAAGTGCTATTCGGAATATAAAGGAACTTGAACTTCTTACGCGTGCGAGGAACTATAAAAACTTGCGGCGCCAGTGGCTAGCTTTGCTAATATCCCATGGGAGATCATGAAAAGAGAATGGTGCATATTCTTCATAAAACAGAAAACTAACTGAAATGAAGTTGGACGTTACTGTATCTAGCAAAAGGATGTGATTTTAGGGTAGATACAGAAACCCTATCGAAGAGGATCATTCATATTCTTCTAGTTGCCCTTTTTATAAAACGGAGCGTTTTAAAATTAGAAGATATTTATTATATAACAAATAAATTTTATTCAACAATAAAAAATTAAATAAATTCGCATGTGTTAGTGATATCAAAAAAATTATTAGTTAAACAACATTTTGTATCTTACGATTTAAATGAGTATCAGATCTGATAATCACGTACGACTTAAGCAAAACTGCAATTCAATTATTTTGCAATGGTTATTATTAAAAATTCTAAATATATAAGATTTTGAGCAGTTAATATTTTCAAGAAAAAGTATACTTTCAATAAAAAAATTTAAATAATCAACATAAGGTTATTACCAGTGCGGTGCCGAGTCTTACAGATTGGAACGACTGAAACTTATTTAGACGTCCTAGGACATCGCCGTTGTGAAAAAGAGGTTGCAAAACAATTAATAGACTCTTTTGGGGTCCAGCAAAAATCGCACACCTTTAACCACTGGCTACCTTTAGGCTCGTTAGGCACAGGTTCCGGCTGGATAACATAGTCGTCGCCCCCAGACTGATGTGGTACGTGGTGGATGTTAAAAGTGTTGGTCGCCTAGCGGGTAGATGACGACTATCCAATGACTTCCGCTTCTACGATCTATTGTCCGGCTGTTTTATGATAGTGGATGTCACTATTGGGTTTCTGTAGTTGTTAACCCTGCTGTGGGTATTGCGTTGTAATAAAATCCGATTAAGACACTTAAAGTTTTTTGACCGTAAATCTCAAAATCAACAACTTTCCAACCCGCTTGCCTCGAAGATGATGGGGAAGTGAGTAGATTTAGAAAAATTACATACAAGGCCAGTTCAAGCGGGTGAAGGCTTATCAGAACAAAGGTGTAATGTGCACACGTCGTGTGTATGAAACAAGTGAGAAACCATGAAGTATTTCTTGAACAATAAGGTGTTTACACTGGCTTTTGGAATATGATGTTGCTGTTTATGACTTTACAAACCAGGTTTCATAACAGCTGAGTTGTTTTCTACAAGATTATGGATACAAAATATTGAATTTAGCCTTGTAATTGAGCCAATTTAGAAAATAACAACTTGCATGCTGTTTTCCATGTGGGACCAAGGACTTACTAAAAATTAAGAATCGACCTAATTTTGCAAATAAATAGTTTTGGGAATTTTTTCAATTTGATTTCTTCTCTCTAGCTTTTATACCTCTAATTTTATTAAACTAGCAATTTTTCTCTTTACACCAAAAAAATTGTTACAAACAATACTGCCAATGCATACATTGTAAACTTTTATATTGTGTGATATGTATCGTTAGATCATCTGTAATCTGATTTTTGTGTATTTTACTAAATCAGTAGCCGTATTTGAGTGACTAAACTACATTGTAATGATATTACTCAAATCTTGTCTGGGGACTACTTTGTATTATATCTACACGTGTTTCCAGTAACGTTAATTTTGCTCAATTCTACTATTTTTGACGTAATTTCTGTATGAAGCATGTATATTGACAATCATTCTATTAGTTGCTCCTTTATTTATTTCAAAAGCTTTCTTAAAGTAGCATGTCTCTGTTGAAAAATTTCTAATTCAGTTGGTCTGTTTACACAAACTAACTATAGTAACTAATCATACTTGCATTTTTGATATGAGTTCATAACACGTAATATTAAAACTGTTTTTCTTTTTGTCAATTAGAAATAATTTATTGAACTGAGTTACGTTTAACTATGTATTATTAAAAATATATAACTATGGTTTTGTGGTTTACATTTATTGCTTAAATAGCTTTTATAGAACTAAAAGTTATCCAAATGGGATGTTTAATGTACACTACTATTCGTAAAATTATAATATACAGGGTGTATTGATATTTATTCTGCCAGTCTAAGATTAACTTCCTCCTTTTCCATCTGGGTTCTATCTAACGGTTCTATCACAAACGCGTTCCAGTCTATAAGGCATTCTTTAGAATCTCAATTAAAGAACACGTGTTATGTATCCCTTAATTTATATATATATATATATATATATATATATATATATATATATATATGTATATATATTTTAAATAATTGAATTTAATAGGAACTTATTAGAAATTGTTAAATAAATCATAAGTCGAGTACAACAATGTAACTTAAGGATAGATATAAAAAGGTTATTAACAGTTCATGGGAACGGATGCAATACAATGTATTCCAGACGATAGTGACACTGCAGGTGGCAGGTCACAGACGGTTAAGATATGCAACCACCTAGAAGTTAACATCGAAACATTGTAACAATGAATAGAATTAAGAATAAAGCAGACATGAGATCTGCAAGTTCCCAAAGCCATGTGAGGGGGTGGGGACATTATAAAAAGCCCGGGAACCCCAGTTGACAGCAGTAAGTCTGAGTATTACACTTTTGCATTGTTGTTTACCTAGGCTACTCGTCCTAATATTGCTTCAATTAATTGAATTACTCGAATTTAAAGTTATTTTAACCAGTTGTCAAAATTTCATTTTAACTTCTGTTTAAGATAAAATCAATAATTGTTACTAAGGCTTGGAACAGTTTTTAAAAACACCGCTACCAAGGCTTGAAACGTAGCTCACGTAGGAACAGAATTTGTAATGGTCCAAAAGGATGAAAACTGATAGACTTTTATAAATTAAGATTAATGCAAAAACCACACCTACCACAAAAGTTGGTGTCTATGCCCTAACCACACTCCATGCTGATGAAGCAGAATATCTTGTTCATAAGAAATAGAACAATCTGTAAAATACGATAATAATAATAAAAATTTAATAGTAATGGGAGATTGGAATACTAAAGTTGATAAAGGCGAAGATGCTTAAACTGTAGGAGCACAGTGAGCTTGTGAAATCATACCCATTGGTAGAATTGCACAGTTATGGGTTCTTATACGGTAGTTTACAATTAGTGTTGTAGTTTGCAATTGAAATTTTTTGCGGTACTAGGAGCAGCTTCTGGTGTACACAGCTACAGGTTCACGTGAACACCCAAGTTTTAAATATATCAGCTCATTTTTGTTCATCATCGTTAAGTTTTCAGTCTGGAACTGGTTAGACGCGTACCTCCAATGTTTCATATTCTGGGCTTACCTATCCATTTCCTTGAAATTTCCACAATATGCACATTTCACTATCTGCGTGCAATAGCCTGATCTGGGTCTACATCTACCTCTCCTTTTTCTTATATCTGCTTGTAATACAGCCCGCACTATTCCCCAAAAATACCTTAGAATGAATCCTGTCCTTCTGGTTTTCCTATTTTTTTTTGTTTTTTACAGATTTCCTTATTTCTATACTATTTCCAAACCTCTTTGTTATTAACTTAATCTGTCTATGCTATCATCATCATATATCTTAAGCACAACATTCCAAAAGGTTTCTTCTTTTTTTTGTCTTCTTCTACTACTGTCCCTATTTTATAGGAGTAAACAGCTGTGCTTCACATAAATGCTTTCAACGCTTTTGTCCTTGTTAGAAAAAATTAAACAGACAGCGCTACGAAATCGTTAAATCTATGGGTGGAACACCGAGATAGAGTGTCGAATTAAAGTAACTTATTCAGGAACCGACTTTCTTCCCTATTACGCTCATCATTTAACTCTAGAAAAGATAAAGGGGTAGAAAACTACCCTACACTAATTAGTTATCATCCACAATTTATAATTGACTACTTTATTGCGCTTGCCCACCAGTTACTCCTACTTGAGGTACAGTTCTATTGAATGGTCAGTCTGGTTTACGCAGCATGCGTGTTAGTTGCGGGTTACTTTACTACCCCTGTGTCCAGTAGTTGTAAGTTTTCTAGAGTTGAACAATATGTCAGCTAAAAAAACAGTTAAAGCTACAGATCCTGACTTTGAAGATGTTGTGAGTGCGTGGTATAATGACCTTGACTCTGGTGATCAATTTAACTCCGGTAGTGATGTTAGGGAAAATGTGGATACATTGTCGGAAAGTGATGACACAATTTCAGAAAACGAGCTGCCGGATGGTGATTACAGCAATTAAACCGGTTCAAGCAATGAACAAAATCATCTGTTTGTTATGGGTAAAATGGTTTTAAGTGGGGTGTGAGAGAATTTGTTAAGCAACAAATGCCAGGACGCGATATAGTGTTCCGAGTTCCTAATTCTAAAGGTGTCGCTGTTACAAAGTTAAATGCTTGGCAAGTTCTCTTTACTAAAGGTATGATTGAAAAGATTGTATAGTATACAAATCAAGAAATTGAAAACCAAAACTAATTACGAGGATATGTTCATAGTGGTGTTACTAGCCCTGATGAAACTTTTATATATAGCTGCAGCTCGCGAGGATGCCTACTTACCTATTTGTGAGATGTTTTTTGTTCACGGACCAAAAATTTACAAGTGCATTATGAGTGAGTCATGATTTAAATTTTTAAAAAACTGCTTTAGATTTGACAACTAGCCAAATAGATACCGTGATGATAAATTTTCCCCAGTTAGGGAGTTATGGTCTATGTTTATTGCGCATTGCACCTCACTTACATTGTAGAATAGATGAACAACTTTTAGGGTTTAAAGGACGCTGTCCATTTGGAGTGTCTATAGCATCAAAACCAGATAAGTATGGTATAAAAATTGTCATTATGTGCGATAGTAGAACATACTATATGGTAGGTGACATTCCATACATCGGCACGTAGTAAAAGAATTCGAAATCGTGATCCAGTTGTTGCTAATTTAGTAAAAACACTGACAACTTCAATCTATTGTACGAACCGCAATATTTCGATGGATAATTGGTTTACCAAAATACCATTGGCCGATGAAATGTTGCAAGTATATACATTTACCATAGTAAGAACACCAAAGCACAACAAAAAGAAATACCACTTTTATTTTTACCAAACAAGGAAAAAGAAGCTTTGTCCTCCCAATTTGCATTTCATTATAAAAAAAAACTTTAGTTTCACTTACACCTAGAAAGTTAGTCAGTAATTTTGTTATCTATGATGCACCCGATTACGTCTACCAACGAAATTACTAAAAAACCGAAAATAATCGAGTTTTACAATTCTACCAAAGGAGGAGTAGTCGTTTTCGACCAAATGATCCATTATTACACTGTTGTTCGAAGAACTAGTAGATGGCCTCTGCCTTATTTTTGCAGTAGCAGATATTAATGCCATGCCACTTTGCAAAACTGCAAATACCATAACAAACTAATCGTCAGAAGAACGCTTTTGAATGAACTAGGCCTCAACCTTGCAGTATCTCATATGAAGACACAACTGGGAAAAACTTCTAAAACAACTTAGAATAGAAATTCAAGCAAGCGTCACCACCAAAACGACATGAAAATGAGCCACCAAAAAAGTTAGCAAAGTCGAGTAGGTGCTATTTATGTCCAAGACCGCAAGATAAGAAGACAAAAATAATTGTGCTAAATGTCATTGGCCTGTTTTTCCAGAACACCGCTATGACATTGCAATAAATGTAAGAAATAATAAATACCTGAATTGAATTGAATAAACGTAGAATAAACGTTTCTAGTTTTTTTAAACTTTTATGTTGGGGTAGTATAACACCCCATTTATCTATATACGAATGCACGGAACATGTATCCATTCTAAGGTTAAATTTAGTTTTACAAAAAGCATCATCACCAAATCTTTTCACTAAGTTTTTCCTTTTTAACCTTACTGGCTTCCCAGGTTTTTTCTGGATATCCAGCAACACGTTAGGTACATAATATTAGCTAGTGTAAACTCTATGATCACACGCAGAGCACTGAACGAACTGAGAATTTGCAGTTGATTATATCCGAGTACACGTGCTGGAAATAGAACAAACCAAAAATTCCAACTAAGTTTAATGCTAATAAAATTTGGATAATCTTTTACAAAATCAAAAATCAAAAACGCATTTCATTGGTTAAAGACATGATTAACGTTTTTCAACACAGGAAGGATAGCAACCAGAACTGTATAAATATAATTTTAAATTCTGCAGAAGACATTCGTGGTGCTCACCATAGCCTAGGAATTATCTCCTTTGTAGTGCTCCCCATAGCCTGCAAATAACCTCCCAAGCAGTGCTCCCCATAGCCTGCTTTACTTCGAAACGCAGCGCTCTCCATACCCTGCATATTCTCCGACGCCGACGCTGTCCGACGCCGTACCCAGGGCACGTCATTCATAATTCATCAATCCATAATTAACAAATCACGTATGACCGTTAAACTCCGTTCTATACTTTACCGATAAGTCGTCATTGTGATTGCATTAGTCAAGCTCTACCACGGGGACGACATCCCCGTAGAGGCATCACACCACGAAGCCTACCAAAGAGTTCTGAAGACAACCGAAGTCCTTCTGAACCCTCTTTTCTTGTATATATTGTAAATTAGTAGTTTTTAAGTGCATATAATTTCATTTCATAATTTCTTTTAACGTAACATTGACCCACAACTAAAACACGAAGCCTTCCGAGGAGATCCGAAGACCACCAAAAATGTCTGAACTTTTTTATCCTGTACATATCTACTAATCATCGTTGTTCAAGTTCACGCTGGGCCTCATAAGCAACTTCCGAAACTTTCCGAAGAAAGCCGAAGACTTATACACCCCGTTAAATTGTGCATACAAACATTTAATCAGTGTTTAAGTTTAATACTGGTTCCACAGCAACCATGAAGCCATCCGAAGCCAACCGCAGACTTCCAAACTGCTAGATCATTCAATTCCACTTTTTATTTTATGTAATTTTGGAACTTATAGTTATTTTGTTTATGTTTATTAAACAATTAAGTAAGCCAAGCCTACTTGCTTTAAGACGTCGCCCCCGTGAACGATAACAAATGGCGTCCAACGTGATTGGGCCGTCTTCATAGAAAATTTTGCAAACAGCGCGCTTGCAAGAACCATTAGCATGCCCGAGACGAGGAATCAAACCACGTCTAACGGCCAGCCGGACACCAACCAACCGCCTCTGACCCAAGAGGCCACCCAACCATTAACAGTTCTGGTACTGCAACTATCCAGTAGCGCTCAACAAACACAACCAATCGACAAAATGGTCACAATCAAGACGCTCGTGGAAGACCTGTACTATGTTAACACAGCCACCCCCGAAGCAGAAAAACCTAAATTCTCTGGCACCCTTCTGGAGGATCCCGCAGAATTCCTCCAGCAGATGGAAGCGATGGACGCGGATTTACCGATAACAACCGCACAATTCCGAGGCCAAGCAGCCACATGGTGGGAAGCATACGCAATGTTCCAACCCACCTGTATCGAATTCCGAAGGTTATTTCTGGACAAGTACGACAGTCCAACCATCAGAGCCAAAATAACCTCTAAGTACTATGGGCAGAAGCAGACGGCATCTCAACCAGTAGCCGCCTTCTTGAGCACTAAGGTACGACAGACCCGCCATCTAAACCTAGACACCAACCAAGACATACAGCTGTTCACGGCCCTCCTCCTGCCCGCACTGAGGGCCTCCGTTTAGTGTCACATGCTGACGACATTATGGGAAATGGTCACCCGTCTCACAAAAATAGAAAAAAACGTGAAAGAGGCAACGATAAAGACGACCGCCCCATACCAGCTGCCAGACGTTCACCCACAGCAGATGACCTGCCAAGGTGCCGCTTCTGTCTTCAAAGACACTGGCACCGAGACTGCCCAACCAGGAACTTGGGAAACGACACCCCAACCGAGCCACGCCGGACTACAACCCGGTCGGGCGAAACAAACTGGCACAATTAAACATCACCTACGATGACCCACCACCAAGGATCCTCGTCACAATACAGAAAATAAACTTCAACGCATTACTAGATACAGGAGTATCGACGAGCATGATTGGGAACATTGCAAACCCACAAGTTTACGGGTAGAATCCTATCATACTTCCGCCTGTCTAGCCGAAGCAGGGAGAGAAATGGCGATCAAAGGTAAGTTCCGCACGTCATTCACCCTGGGACAAGTGACGGACCACAAAACTCGCTGAGAATACCATCCTGGGCGAACCTTGGCTGCAACGCCAGAAGGTGGTGATGGATTACGAACAAGACTCCATACATTTCGGAGCACATAATCGTAACACACTCCACTGGAACTTTATATTCAGACCACGAGCTAACCACACAGCCCGTGTCGATCTACCCAATGTTGTGCAAGGCGCACAACCAGAAAGGCATACCTGTGGACGGATGTCCCAAGAAGAGGTGTCCTTTCAAACACAACTACCTCAACAAGCAGCAATCGACCATGGAAGGGTCCAACGCCGCCACACAACGGTGACGCCCGTCGCCGCCAACAAACCACTCACACCAATTGCAACTAAGTAGTTCGCAAACGAATTCTTCCCCAGCAGCCTTCGGGAAGAATTCCAACCAGTGATCAATGGGTCAGCACAGCCTACTGCCGCCAACGGCGTCAGCCCATTATCACGGAACACCGAAACATGCAGACCACGAGCTAACTACACAGCCAGAGTTGCTCTGCCCAATTATGTGCAAGGCGCACAACCAGAAAGGCATATCTGTGGATAGATATCCCGAGAACAGGTATCCTTTCAACCACAATCATTCCATCCAGCAGCTGGCGTTCATGGTGAAGCCCGACGCCGCCGCACAGAACGTAAATGAAAACGCCGTAACAGGCTCAGGTATTTTGACAACAAAGACCCTGCCGCCTCATCGCAACAACATAGCTACGCTACATTCTTCAGCGAGGGAAAATGGTAACTCTATCATCACACGCAGAGCACTGAATGAACTGAGAATTTGCAGTTTACTATATCAGAGTACACGTGCTGAAAATAGAACAAACCAAAAATTCTAGTAGTTTTGTCTAATAAAATTTGAATAATCTTTTACAAAATCAAAAATCGAAAACGCATTTCATTGGATAAAGACATGATTAACTATTTTCAACACAGGAAGAATAGCAACCAAAACTGTATAAATATAATTTCAAATTCTGCAGAACTCATTCGTAGTGCTCACCATAGCTTAAGCATCATCTCCTCTGCAGTGCTCCCCATAGTCTACAAATAACCTCCCAAGCAGTGCATGGCGTTATATAATGCTTAGGATAAGGAACACGTAAATGACAAAAATTGAAGAGAATGTAGTCAAGCACTGGCACGTGTAAACGACATAGATTTTTTTTTGTTTGATTTCTTCAGTAACATAATGCACCATGAAAAAATTTTATTTAAAAGATTTCAGCAAAATAAAGACCAAAAAAGAAGTTACAAGATTTTGAAATCATAAACAAAGTTTTGGACATAGCAACACAGATAATAACAAATCTTATAAATCCTCTAAAAATAATAGGTGTAAGGTATTCCGCATGTGAGCCGCTGCTAAGGAAATACGTGACACATTAATGACATATATAGGACCGATTTTCACAGTCCTATCGCCTAATTGGAGCAACAGTTCCGAAGCCAAATTTTTTCTCTTAATATCAATAGTCTTTTCCTGCACGACAGCTTACAGCCATCATAGGAGAATACCTATTCTTAAACAAAAACTTGTTATGACTGAACTAGAGGTACTGCATAAGCGTCAGTATTTGCACAAAACTACCACAGCTGAACCCATATTGCAGTTTCTCATAGAAAATCGACTGAATAAGGACACTTCTTCTAAGTTGAATAAAATGCGGAAAATTACAGTGGAAATGCCTATAATACGTCAGAGCCAGTACGTGTTGCAGGCAAAAGAACTGTTAGACTGTCAAATTTTGAAATATCCGGAAGGTACGGGAATCCCGTAGCAACTTAAATGTGCACCGGCTAACTACAGTTGTGCCAGAGTGGGTGCCAATATATAAACATATTGATAAATTGCAAAATGTAATGGTGAAGTTAAAAGTATCAACATAACGTTACCATAAACATACCCTGACAGGATCTGTAATACTCTCTTAATTTATAGGCATCAACTCGCCTGGTCTAGGGTATACACCTCTAGAAGACAAATTTCCTACTGAATTCTGAGTATGTCGTCTTCTTAGTGGAATAAGGTTCCTTCACAACCAATCTAACCTATATTCTAAATAAAAAACAACACTTTCTTTTCACTTCCTCATCAAATTCTATTTTACTACAATTGTCATAACATTATACTAGTAAACAAGTATACACCAAATTTTAATATACATTAATACTCAGGTCCTCTACAGTTTTAAAGTAAATTTCAATGTCCAGTGTTTTCCATCTAATAAAGTAAACACAACAAACTACAATTATGGTGGACGTTTTATACTTTCATCACGATCTTAGCAATATCAGTTCACAAATGCCGGAATAATATAAAATATTTAATAAAATCATTTACAATTTTCTTCTTTCTTGCTGATTGTAAAAGACCCCCCCCCCCCTTCCTCAATAAAACAGGTTTGGTTTCACAATATGACATATAATGGAATTCTACCTATGCTGTTGACAACAATCTGTTCAACCTGTTTTCATTTGTCGGGGCGGCCTACATTATAGTCTGCTGATATCACGACGCTGGAATTATTTGCAATAACTATTTGCCAAATCTTTTGTCTTTTACAACCCCTAGAACTCAATTAGCCTTAACATGTTACCTGTTCACCGGTTCAAAGAGAAATTAATTTAATTCTTTCGTCAACTTCTTAGTTCCTATCATTCTTCCCACTTTGTACACCTTCAAGGTGTATGTCATTGTATCACAGTCATTCAAATCGAGTTTAAAATAGATCACGCAAAAAATGCGTAATTCCCTCTAGTTTGTTCCGTGATTACACGTGATCATTGTTATCTGATGTCTTGAGTAGTGTGTAAGTTGTTGCATTTGTGAGTTTTAATAAAAGATAAATTTTGTGATAATAAAACTCCTGAAATGTCCCTATTTCGTTTTCTATTAAATTAAACCATATCTCCGCGCCTCCTTTCAACATTGATCTGACAAAGTTTAAATTGTACCTTTCATGCGTTGAACCATGTATTAGTTTTCTTATATTGTTTAGAAATACTTTAGGATTTATTTTGTTGTCTCCATAAAATTTGGGTACTGTTCTACTGAAATTTCTGGTCTATTTATCCTAGTGTGTTGCAAATCCTGGTTTCTACCCACATTTTCAAATTCTGATCTTTAACTACCTAACGTAAGTCCGTAAGTCTTAATTCACAGTTTCCCTGAATTTCCCGCATCTTTTTACCCAAATCTGTAATTCGGTCATTTGTTTCTTTTTCAGATGTTTCCTGATATAGCGTTACTTTCCAAACCTCGTCTCTGACTTTATTTACATCATCCATCATTCTAGAGAATTTATTTACAAAGTGTACTTGCATTTCCGCGATAGTTTGGTTACTTTCCTTTAATCCGTTACTTATAATTTTTATTTCTGCACCTAACTTTTCTCCATTCCCTTTAATCTGGTTTTTAATGGCCTCTTCGCTTTCATCCATTTTTCTCGTTAACGCTAATAAGATTTGCATCATTTCCGATTGTTGCGACGTCCGTTGTTCTTCGCTTTGACTCCGCGTCAATTGTTGTCCTTGCATTTCAAATGATATATCTTGTAGAATTCTTGTGACCCTATTTCAACCCCTTGGTCCCTCAATGCCTCTCTGGTCTCTTTAATTCGTTTATCTATTTTTAAATTTTGATTATTATTAAGATTTAAAATTCCTTCAGTTTAAATTCCTAACCCTCTTAAATTAAATTTTTATTCGTATTTTTACAAATTTAAATTTTAAATTTCTCGCTCCTACAAATTTTTAAATTTTTAATTTTCCTTTTCAATTTTAATTTAGTTTCAGTGGTGTTATCGCCCCTAACCTTGGGTCGCCATATTTATGTCGTGTTATCTTTCTGTAGGAAAAATAAAACGCTTGTTATTCTCGCCCCACGGTTGGGCAGACCATATTTACTGTGATATTCGCCCCACGGCTTGGGCGTACAAATTTATGTCGTGTTTCTCGCAGCCCCTTGCTTGGACGCAATATTTATGCTATGATTTATACTTTTATTACTCAAGCACTTGTAGAAATGTTAATTTATAGTTTTCTTTGCCTTGACTAGCTGATTCAATTAAGTAAACCAATTCTACAAAACACAGTATAATGATTAAATATTTACAACTCTTTTAAATATCTTCTCCCCTTTTTAAATGATTTACATCTGTCAAATTTTTAGAAAATCAAGCCAGCACAACGAGCTTTTTATTACATTTAGAGACCTATTGAAACGTTTCAAGATGTCTATTACTTTATATAAATTTATACAAGAAACCCCAATTTGTCGGCTCTTACACTTTTATTTATTATTGAGATAAAACATTTTTAGAAATAAATCAAATCAAAATATCTAACTTGAAGTGGTTCAGTAGGTGCTCTGCAATCCCCAGGCTTGAAGTCGACATCCAACCAAATTAGTATCCAAATCGTTATTGGTGAGATTATTCCAATGAAAGGTTTTTCCATTTCCGTAATAGAATATTTACCACTTTCAGCGGTTATCAAATTGCTTGAACAGGCAGCATTTTCCAGAGTTTCGTATCCAAAATTGTATTTAAGATCGTAATTAACAGGAATCGTAACAAGAGCTTTATTAAGATCGTTATATCGATTGCAATTAAAGATTGTAATTAAGATGGTAATTAAGATGGTAATTAAAAGTGGTGATTAAGAGTGGCGATTAAGAGTGGTGATTAAAAGCGGTGATTAAGAGCCCTGTTTTATTTATTATTAGAAATGGTATAATTTCACTAAATCTGATCTACTTACGTCTTTAGAAGTACGGCTCGCTTGCACAATTTCACACTCTTTAATTTTTAATTTAATTTAATTTATTATTCACGTAAATATTTAGCACTTTCAAGTACAGTGACTGCCCAGTTTCTAAAGTATACTAACTCGATATTCAATTGTCATGATATTTATAAGATCGGCCCCTTTTGTTTGCGATTCGTTGACTTCACGTGCTGGGCGAGCCAAGTGTCTTATCTTTTGTTATTTTGGGAAACTTTACCAATTGTTTAGTTCAATTGCATGAAGCGATGCTAAGAAAGTCACGTACTTCATTATAATATCTCACATTTAATTCAGAAATCCCAGGAATCTTCGTCCAACAAATCAGGTACTATTGTTGTTGGCCTTAATTTAATCTGAATGGAATAAACTTGGTGTTTGTTTATTTCCTAATAAATTGGATTTTTGAACAAATGTGATACTTTTAGATCACGTACGCTTTTAAAATAATGCATAATTTCTGCGTGCGTTTAAGATGATATTATTAACGCACTTTTTGAATAGTTATCTAGCCAATTCATGCAGGTTTTTCACTGATTTAATTTTAATGCGCTTCTTTACATTTCTAAATTCTTATCTTTGCTCGTAGCCACTCTTGGATATGTGTTTTAATCGCTTGTACTGCTATATACAGTGTGCTCTCAACTAATAATATTTATAATGACCTATTTGCTCTTCTAATATCTGTAATTATGTACTTTTGTTACTTCGGAGTTTCTTTTGTTTATTCTACGACCCCTATCACTTAACCTACCCCTAAATTAACCAAATAATTACAGCAATATATACAGGGTGCCCACAATCTATCTCCGTATATGGGTAACTTTTTTATTTAGAAGATACAATGTTGGTTAAATTAGCAAAGTTGAAGAGAAATTTACGAGTAGTATGATGCTTTTTTGAAAACTCACCTAGATGCTCAACTTTTTTAGATATTTGAAAAAAACTGAAATTTGCCAAACGCTAATAACTTTTTAACGGTTTAACCTATAGAGAAAATAAAAACTGCTTGTAAGGTAACTTTTTACGTAGAATTCAATAGCGTATATGACAATTTTAATTGAAAATGGGTTTTCAAGCTACAAACATAACCTCACTTTTTTTAAATGGAAACCATAGTTCAATATAACCCAAATGGAAAGGTTTTTCTTTTCTGATTACACTGATGTAAGGATTGATGTACTTATTTTTAGTAGTTTCTTCATAATAAAGAAAAAACGATTTATTTATTTGCGGGCATCAAGGAGTCCATGGATACATATTTTAAATAAACAAAAAACAACTGGCATTTGTCAGATATTATTAGTTAAAGTATTTATTTGCTCTGGGTTGCAAATTTTGTGTAGAAGACTTTTAAATTTATTTGATTATAATAGAGAATGTATACAAACGACGAAAAAATGACATGCTCTTTTGTTACTATGCCTGTAACAGAAATTGTGATGCTGCTGGTGATATGTATTATGAAAGATATTTGGAAAGAAGGCAGCCAGATAAACGATTGTTTTCTAAATTAGAAAACAATTTAAAAGGTTTGGTGCTTTTACAAAACCCAGTACTGATAAAAGAAAATTCAAAACTGATGATGAAGAACATGTGTTAGCCTACATAAATTTTAAGCCAACAGCGTCCACCCGAGAAACTGCAATTGAGTGCGCTACTTCTACAGAAAAAGCTCGCCTAATTTTAAAACAAAACCGCTACAAACCATACAAAACCCATGTTAGCAATACACTGTATCATGGGGATTGTGAGAGAAGACAACAGTTTTGTAGGTGGTTTCTTAATGAAACAAATAATAATCCTGGTTTTAGTCACACTATTATATTTACCGACGAAGCAAAATTTACTAACAAAGGCATGTTTAACAGAAAAAATACAGTCCACTGGAGTCAGGAAAATCCCCATTTAACAGAAGAAAGGCGGGATCAACATCAATTTTCGATAAATGTGTGGTGTGCCATTTTTGGTAATAAAATACTTGGGCCTTTCTTCTATAATTATAATTTAAAAGTGTACACTATTTGAATTTTCTACAAAACGAATTGCAAGAAATGCTCGTTAATTTGCCACTTAATTTACTGCAAAACTTATATTATTTTCAGCATGACGGTGCACCTGCTCACAATGCTCAAGCCGTTTCTGAATATCTTGATAATAGTTTTCCAAATTGGATTGGCAATGCAGGTCCTGTTCCATGGCCGGCAAGGTCACCAGAACTATCGCCACTGGATTTTTTTCTTTGGGGTACTGTAAAGGATGTAGTGTATGCTAAAAAATCCAATAACATTGAGCAACTCAAAGATAGTATTACAGCAGCTATTACAAGTATAAAACCACAAACGTTAAATAAGGTGCACCAAAACCTAATTAAAAGGTGCGAAATGTGTTTGCAAGCTAATGGAGGTCATTTTGAGCATATGTTAATGTAGGAGTGGGCATATTCGCATTAATTAATTTTGTTTCCTTTGATTAAGTTATTTGTATTGTATGGATAGTTTATTTTTTAAGTATTTTATTTTTCTTAGTTTATAATAAATTTAGTTACAATAAACTTGTGTTTCCATTATTGATTTTTACACATTTTGTTTGTTTGTAATATGTATCCATGGTCTCCTTGATGTCCGCAAATAAATAAATCGTTTTTTCTTTATTATGAAGAAACTACTGAAAATAAGTACATCAACCTTTACATCAGTGTAATCAGAAAAGAAAAACCTTTCCATTTGGGTTATATTGAACTATGGTTTCCATTTAAAAAAAGTGAGGTTATGTTTGTAGCTTGAAAACCCATTTCCAATTAAAATTGTCATATACGCTATTGAATTCTACGTAAAAAGTTACCTTACAAGCAGTTTTTATTTTCTCTATAGGTTAAACCGTTAAAAAGTTATTAGCGTTTGAAGAAAATGGCAAATTTCAGTTTTTTTCAAATATCTAAAAAAGTTGAGCATCTAGGTGAGTTTTCAAAAAAGCATCATACTACTCGTAAATTTCTCTTCAACTTTGCTAATTTAACCAATATTGTATCTTCTATAATAAAAAAGTTACCCATATACGGAGATAGATTGTGGGCACCCTGTGTATATATATATATATATATTGCTGCGGATCATACAAAAAAAATTGTTTCTCGCTCCACGGATTGGGTGCCATAATAGTGTAGTGGAATTCAAACAATTGAGCCCCACGCTTGGGCCAACATAAAAGTTGCTGAAAATAAAAATAAAAAAATTCTTACTCTACCTTTTGAACGCCTCGTTACTTCTGTACACCCTGGCTAACTCAGAAATCTGATTCTTCTTCAATTCCTCCCATCCTAAGTACATTCCTTTCTCACAAACACTGTCAAATCAAATTACCACTCAAATAATGCAACAGGACATACAACCTTTTTATTTACACATATTAACAAGTTTCCCTTAGTAAGAAAATATTTACACATTGGTATAGACAGTTTGATAAAAACTGTTACCATCTCAATCTTTAAATCTTTTAAAATTTCATGATTTTAATATATTTCAACAATTTTATTTTAAACGAGTAGATGGGCCCGTCGTGCAACCCTAAATTGATTTTTATTCTGGTCTATTCTCAGCTCAGTATAACCCAATTACTGTAAATGCATTTACACATTGCATTTTTAATTAAAATAAATCTAAAGACCCGTTTACTCCTTACAACAACATTTTCATATCATCAATAAACATTTTATATAATTAATATTAATTGTTTGTACATATACCCCTTTAAATGAGTTTTTATGGTAATAAAATACAACCCCAATAAGTCAAAACACTCAAGCAGAAACTATCAGCACAAATGTAAAAGCAAGAAATTCATTTTCTTTCCTGGAGTCAGATTTGTCCATCGTTACCTCTGGATCCAAGTGATCCTCACTCACTATCCAAATCTCTGCCAGCACATTTAGTATTTCTACCTGGATAATTGCCTTGACCAAACTTAACCTTTCATAACCACTACACTGCATGCATACTAGTTAAGCTTTTCAATTTGCTTACTTAAGTACTATCCTATCATTAGACTGTATCGTGTAGTAACAGCACCTTTAATACGTTAGCACTGACTTGTGCAAATTACTTTTAATACATTTCCAGTACGTAACCAACAGTTTTACACACTTCCACAAATAAACAATGATCAGTACCACGTAAGAGCACATAATAGCAATTACGTTAGAGATCTAACCGATATAAGATTTAAGAGCAAAAGAGCTTTAATATCTCTCCCAGTGTATTTAAACGCTTTTCCATACCCTTCACGGTACCTCTCTTCGTCGAAAAGCTTATTTTTTAAAACCAATTCTCTAAATTTAAATCGTAACGCCCTTCAGATTCTGAAAAATATTCCAAGTTTATCGTGCTGTTACTATGTAATTCGTTCAATAACATCAACGGACGCGAGCTTCTCAAAACTGCTAGCCTTCGACCAATAATATTGCTTTCCCCCGTTTTAACGTTTTACCTCCTAGCTACCTTTCTCCGTTTCGCCCATATTTATTGTCTCTTTTAGAACCTTTCCCGAGCTACAGAAAATCGATATTGTGGTTGTCCTTCTAGTCTCCCGTGTTTTTAGATGTGTGTTGTAACCAACGTTTACTTATACGTGTTCTCTGTCTATTTTACATTATAGATCTTGCATTTCACTTAGTCTTCAAAGCACGTGTTCTATTAGCAGCTTGTCGGACTGACCGTTACAAACAATTCCATAGAATTTCTGTCTCAACGTATAATTCCGTTTTCTGAACTTGACATTTAACTAACAGGTGTTTCTTCGAAGCAACTTGTCCTTTTAAAATAATAATTCCGAGTTTACCACTTCTTAGGATATGTATAACGAACGTTTCGTTTATTTAAATGGAAATATGCGCTTAAATTATTGATTTTCTATACCCAAAAGCTCCGTTTTTGATTCGATGCGCTTGATTTGAAATATTACAACTAATTATGCTTATCCTTGAGTTTTCATGTACTCTAAAGCCTCTACCCGTTATGCAATTTTTACATTTCAATTTAAAAATACAAAAATATCTTAATAACCTTCCTTTTTTCACTATCTAAACTGATTAATTTGGCGCGTAAATAAATTGTTGTTATTTCCTATATACACAGTTGTAAAAATTTTATTATCTATACCTATTTAACCTATAATTCCACGACAATATATATATATATATATACATATAATTTACTTGAATACTAAATGTGGTAATGTAATAGATAATAGTGATAATGACTGCATCAGTTAAAGAACGGTAATATTTCCTACGTTTCAATTTTATAAACAATTATGTTATATACTATGAACACATACTTATAATTTTATTGAGCCGCCATTGATTAGAAGCTTCTTAATTTATTGTTTCCCATTGCACCATGCTTCTTTATTTTTAAAAGTTTCGTTTTTCTTTAACATATCAAATTTGATTCATTATTACATAGCCTTTTCAGCGTTATGAAAGAAATACAGATATATTTAGGGAACAAGGTACAATCAAGTCAAAACTAATTTAATATTTGCATTTTCCAAGCCACAATACATATTTATTAAGAATTCCTTGCGTTTGCATCAAGATTCATAAAGCGTAAACTTTTGCCACATTAAATGTTGCAGACCGCAGAGGGAAGCTATTGTTGTTTGGCACAAAATTTGTAGCAATAATAAATAAGAAATGTAATGGAAAAGGGTAAGAAATATTTCTCTAAGGGTGCAACTTTGTAGTTCCCCTTTGCAACATTGTTTCTGACTTAAATTCGCTTTTAGATTACAAAGCTGCTTTGAATTATGTACTAGTTCCTTTATCGGTTAGGGTTTGTACTTCTTGAAATATGAATTAGGGAAGCACGCGAAGTGCGTTTTTGGAATAATACGAAAAGTAGCTTGTAACTTAGTGATTATGGGTGTAGGGAGAAGTTATACATAAAAAAACCGTTAAGAACCTTTCAAACTGGGAAACTGAGTACAGATGAATCGACTAAAAAAAATCTGAAAGAATTGTACATTTATATTTCGAGACGTCCTGTATAAAAATTCTAACATTTTGAATGAATGCATGATCTAGCAATCAGAACACCATCTCGCCAAACCTATTTCAAGCAAAGACACGGCTGTCTTCTATTATAGAAAATGATAAAGATGCTCATGTTGGAATAGTTTTTTTTTTAAAAATGGCGATATAATCTAGAGTATCTTGCACAGTAGCCAAATAGAAAAACAGTAAGAATTTTAAAAGAAACTAAAATTTTGTAAATATTCATCTCCATAGGCATGAAGGCATAAACCCCATGACTGAAGAGGTTTCATTCTTAATCGGAAGGAATCGTGTTTTTAGAAGGGGATAAAGGTATTCACAGTATTACGCATGTAGAAGGAAGTTGTCTTTCGAAAAGCTTCATATCAAAAAGTACTTACTTTATTTTATCAACGTACCGACTAGGAGTAAATGCGCGATCTTTAAAAGATTCCATTTCATCGTGTTTGCATACAAAGGAAGACAAGTATTTCAGCCGCGCAAACAAAACGCGTTCTAAAAGAATTTTAGTTTGCAGAGAAGTGCGGACACAATATTTAGTTTTTGTTTCAATTAATAACAAGCATATTAAACGTCTTGAAGATTGCGTATAATAATGCTAAACATACGCTCGTATGTTTCACGAAAAGAGCGTATATAATATTCAATTGGAAGTAAGAACCTGTTGATTAAACTTTGAGTGACATTGTCCACAATATAAGATAAAATAATTAACAAAAGCCATAAATCAAGCGATAATGGCCGCAGAAATAATTCGAATGGCTGAAATATATCTTGAAGATAAGGGATAACGCAAGTTATAGTAACCCCCATCTATTATATATATAAAGCTAATATTTGTATTAGGAAATATTAGGAAACTAAGAAATGTTAGGACAGTGCAACAATGTCGTTGCAACATATTATTACATTATATTATTATGATTTCAGTTCCCACGAGTGGAAACGCTACAAAGTAGCCCAAGGATAAGTGACACTGCAAAAGTCAGGTCACAGACTGTCGACGGATGTCACGTACCGTGATTACGCAGAATAAGCCTGCAACAATGTAATTTATGAATAGCTCTTAAGATAGCAACTAAGTATTGTAAAGTGTAAGCGGACATTACGTCCGCAGGTTCCCACAGTATTGTGAGGGGGAGAAAGTTATATAAGGACCAGGAGCTCCACTCCTAGTCAGTTCATCAGACGTTCAGCTTTAACCTTGCAGTTCACTGGTAACTCACTGTACAATTAATTAAAGTATTTCGACTTAGACTTATAAATCAAGTTTGTTCAAATTCAATAATTAAATTCTGTATTAACACTAAATAAATGTGTTAAAGTTCAAAGAAGTCTTTTTAAAAAGGACCGCTCGAAGCCACGAACTCTAACTCGCATCGGTGAATGTATTAATTAACGATAGCTCTGGGCTATTTTAACGTCAAGTTCTGTAAATGTTGCTTCATTAGACGATTCTAGATTCGACGCCGGCAAATGGACCTCTATTTTATACTAATCAAAACATAAAAACAACGACCAGAATTCACTGAATTGTTCTAGGCGTGTGACAGGTATCGATGTTATATAACCAATTAAAAGAGGCAGTTGATAGTCACCCATTGAATACTTGTTTTAAACGTCACAATGCTGGTCTAACGGTACTGATGTATTATAGTAAACAGCTGAGTTTAATTGACGATTTTGAACGTTTATTGCTACTCTGAAGAAAGTAGATAATCACAATGGCTTTAAAATTGGAAAATAAATGAACAATAATAAATTACGGCAAGATGAACTTTTAACTTATGTGTAAGAGAATATGAAGCTGGAATGGATTTAATGATCAATTTAGGATAATATTTTAAACGATTTGGACAATATTGATAAGTGGATTGGGAAAGCTTATATGAAATTTTAATGGCATTTAAAGGTAAATTTTAAACGAATTGGACACTCCTAGTATATTGAGTAGAAATGCAATTTTGATGTTTAATCCTATTTACTGGAGAAATTTCAACGATATGGAAAAGGAAGAGAGGTATAACTTACACAGTAAAACAAAAGTCATTATTTTAAAATTTTAAAAAGAACATTTTTTATTAGTTAATTAAGTTGGGTGACGCGTGTGTAAATTGCTACGAACATCGATGTAGTGTTACATAAAAAAAACAAAGACAGAAAAGTAAGTATGACCGGGCTCAATCGAAGAATGGGCGGGGTATTACACATACAAAAAGATTATCTAAAGGAAAGCCTGAAATAAACAAGAGAAATTAACACGATTTAGTACTAATTATAATTATTCTAAATAGCATTCTGGTTAAACATAACAGCGTAGTATACAAAAAAATTAGAAACAAAATCAATAACCACAATACACATATGTTAGGAGGAACAAAAAAAATTACTTTATAAATGGCGAGCTGTAGTTTCTAATTCCCTCCCCATATGAATTACATAAAGAAAAAGTACCCAATTATAGCTCTAAAAACCACAGCCCTACAGTATCAGTGTAAATACCAAATTCAGTACATAACATTGTCGTAATAAATACATTATTTATGACAAACATCATCTCCCCTAAAGGTAATCATTTTAAATCATTGACACATTAATAAGTAGCATAAAAATTTTTTCAGTTATTTAAAACAAATAGTACGGCATTCATAGCAGAGCAATAAATAACAAAATAGTTCCATAATTTTCGGATATGAGGATTAATTTTGTGAATGCCTGAGTTTAAAGTGTAAAGTCCAAATAGAAATGGTTTCAACGTAAACAAGGAAGAAATATTCACCAGCATATCCAAAGTGTAGGCTAGTCACACCGTCTCCAAGGACAGTGCGAAACAGATGTTCTCGGAATTACGCCATGCGCGGGCCCTCCCGTCACAACAAGGGGCGGCAATACATTGTGGCTTTATGGCCACTAGAAGAAGAAGCACGCTGTACTACGTGCGCGAAATTCCCACGAAGAAAACGGAAACAACAAAAATATAACGAATGTTTTCGTCATGTATAAAGAAGAGAAAGTGAATATTAATTTGTCTAACTAAACAACCAGAGCTCCAAGTAATGTTGGTGTTATCAAAACGTGATTAGCAAACTTGAAGACGCGGTTTTATCGGATAGTTCAATACGTTATTTTTAAGAGCTTGAGATTGAAACAATAGAGAAAGTAATTACACGCTATCGCAATGTATAACGAGTTCACGTATACCTAAAACAGGGTATTGACTTTTTAATTTATAGAATAAACTTCTCGAATTCGCACCAAATTGGTTTAAATAACAATCGTTAGGAAGCGTACTTATTATAAAACAGTAAGATTTACAAGATTTGAATAAATGAATAATGAAGTACAAGGTAGGTTTTAATTTAGTCGTAAAATAAACGTAACAAAATGTTTATGTGAAAGTGGATAATTTTATTTGAGGATGGATGAGCATCGGAAGGTTTAATAATTATATAATGAAACTTATTATACATTACTGATCAGATACTTTTGCATCCGATGCTAAGTGGAGGTTGTTAAAATTATTAGGCTTACTTTATAAAATTTTGTACATAATCAGATTTAAATAGGGAGTAATTTGTAAATAGAGATCATAATTGGAAAAGAAAGATTTTGAACTCTTAGTGTAAGCGACTGATTATACAGTAATTAGAATTTTTATCTTGTACTGTTTTGTAAGAAAATCCGTAGGGGCAATATTGGACCCTACGCTTAAATTTTGATATTTATATGAAAGTTATTCTTTTGTAAATTATTGTTTGCTAAGGAAAGGCTGCTGTAATTGTAGCAATTGTTATTTAAGAAATTGTTTGTTAAAGAATATTTCCATTATAAGTTTTGATGTCTGATTCTAGTGGTTTCATTTAAACTGAGCTAGCAAAAATAATTAGTGCAACACTTTCACTAGAATCAACACCAACTAATTTTAAGATACCTTAAGAACGCATTCAATGCGAACGCAAATCAATGATTTTAAGATAAATTACAAAGCGATTTATATTCACTTATTAATTTTCAATACATTTTTGACAAAAATCCTCTCATTTGCTGTAAATAGCACAGAATAGTGCTAGCTTTACGCATTTGGCATAAAAACTATAATCAATTCTGTATTTTAAACCCTAGTTTTAATCTTAAAACACGTTTAACCGTGAAAGCAAATATTTGTTATAAAATGCAACTAATTTGAATTGTAAATCCATTTAAGTTTATATTAATTACCGCGTATTACATAAAACCATTTCAAATAAAGAATTTTCTAGAATATTAGGAATAGAGAAAGAATCAATCATGGTACTTCGAAATACCATTAGTATGCGACGCCACAATAAAATTGGGTGTTTAACAAAGACAAGCAGCGCACGCCACTAATAACTGGAACGAGATAACGAGGTAATAAAACTCAAAAACTTTGAACGCTAATGACGATTTCCCAGAAAATTACATGGATAGGTCTTTATTATTTAGAATGGAATCGCACAAGAACTACTAGATTCTAGAAATAGATAATTTTGTATATATAAGAAAGCATTTATTAAATAAGTCATGTATAAATTCAATTGCGAAATGTTATTTTAATAGAAGTCTCGAGCTGTTGCTTTGCGAAGATAATATTTGAAGTATGCAGTAAGTATACTGTAATTTAATACTTACGATGTTACAATGAATAAAGAAGTGATGCTTTAAACCTAACTTGACGTTAAAACAATGGAAATGATTAAATTTAATTATACATAATAAAGATGGGAAATGCTTCGCTATAGAAAGCTATTAAAATTTTTTTTGAATAATCAAACCAAGGATGCGCATTAGTTTTCAAATGGAAATTCTATGCATCATCTGGTAAGCTGATTTGGACGTCAATTTAAAATAAGAAGATATTTAATAACTGGAAGGTCGCCTATGTAGATTCTACAAGTATTACTTTTAGATTTATTTTTAACTGATATTGGAGTATTTGTCATTTAATTTAAGGTAAAATAATAAGTGTTAATCATACAATTTTTTTTTGTGAGAATTATTACCAGGATAGTTTGTGTTCAAAGTTCGAAACACTCTGACCTTTTTAATAGATTATCTATCAAGGATTTTTTTGGCCAAAATATACCTTACAAGCGTGAGGATCATAACCAGGCAAACCATCCATAACAGAAAAAATTTAGTTCTGTAAATTTAAATAAGGTAAGGAACTTTTTTTTTATAATTATGTAAATAGGTGTTTGATAGAGATGATTTGATGTTTGAAAGAAACATGCTGCAAATGTTCTTTTATGAAATCACTCAATAGCTAAAACATCTAATTTTTCACCGATAAGCATATCATCGTTGCCTGTCTTCAAATTACCAGTGTTTGCTCTTGCAAAAACATTGACGACTAATTCTTATGAATTAATTTCAAGAAAATCCAGTAAACAGGGAAGTAAATAAAAATCAAATCCTAAGGAGAGCAAAGTGGGCATAAGAAACGGGCACGAGGACTAGATATTGAGCTTAAGACGTTTGCGCCGCCAGACGGAAAACGAAAGAAGATCAAGGACATTAGGATATCGTCGACTAGCATCTTCAGGTTCTGCATCAGTATAGACAAATTTCTGCCTCCTATGGGCAGTTTCCCGCAAAACAGTGACAGCAGGGGTGTAGTAGTGGTAGCATGCGGTGTAGGAGGTGGCGAGGGTAGTTTAGGGAACTCGAAACCAGTTAAGAAAGAAAGTGGTTTGTTGTTAGGGTTGGAAGTAAAAAAGTCAACGGTAGAAAAGAAAACAGCATAGTATAGGAATATCTACCTTAGGAAAAGGAGCAGAATCCGATAATACTTCAACCGTATTACGTAAAGGAATAGAATCGGGTAGAAGTTTATCAATGTTACAAGAACAAATAGCATCAAGTAAAACTTCGCCAATGTTAGATAAAGGAATGGAATAAAGTTTATTACGATGAAGGAAAGGACCAGTACCAGACAGAATTTTATCAACTTTAGTTAAAAGAACAGAAACAAGTATCATTTTGTCGGCATGAGAAAAATGAGTAAGACTATGTAACGAAACAAGATCAGGTAAAACTTGGACAACGACACCAGCAGGCATTATGGATACGGGCTCACTAACCTCAACAGGACCTTCTCTATCCATATTAAAAATTATCTTCACTTCAGCTACGGCTGTCATTGCAGACACGACAGAAATTTCTTGAGTAGAAGCAAGAACATGTAAAATTTTGACAGCAACAGACATTAAAGATACAGGTTCGTGAACTTCAACAAGACCTTCACTGACTAAATTAGGAGTTATTGGCAGTTTAGCTACAGCTGTTGTTGTAGGTACGACAGCAAGTTCTTGACTAGAATCATTTATGAAAGCGGGAACAAGCTCTTGAGAAAATACCGGCAAGTCACGAATTCCAAGTATGAATTTTAATGGTTGGAAGTGAAAACGTAGGATCCAATTGCTCATCTTTGAATTCGCGAAGGACAGAAGAAATTTGTTGCCTGTTAGTAGAGGGTCGGTAAGTATGGGCGTGATAGCCGTAAAAAGCAATAAAACAGTTCAAAGGCTTATATGGCTCAAAAGGGAACAAGATGATGGTAGTAGGGCGAACAGAAGTAGGTGCGGAAAAGGATGTAGAACTAGAAACAGAAGAAATTTTGTTCGAAGCTCTATTTGCCGAAGAAGGGTATGTTACGATAGTAGCAGCAGGGTGGCCTGGATGAGGGACAGATGAGAACGTAGAATGAGAACCAAAAAAAATTAGGCAGCTAGAGGTGAGGACAATATTTGAAGTATAATTCGAAGACCTATTAGGAGTAGGATGACAGTGTGGTCAGTTGCGGCAAGAAACTCCCTTATATCCGCAACCATAACAATGAATCACTTGAGGACGAGTACAACGTGTCAAAACATGACCAAGTTTGTCGCAACTAAAGCAGATAATCTGACGAGTAGAAACAGAACTAGGAAAAAGAACTGTAGAACGTACAGAAGAAGTATTGGATTTACTCGTAGGCGTCGGCGAAATCTTAACAACTCGGTCATGTGAAGCAAAAGTATTTTTCTCAGTAGTATCAAACTTATAAGGAAAGTCCGGGAGTTCGAAATAATGAATCGGTAATTTAGACGACTTCCAGTCAGAAAACCTATGCCCATAACCACGATACCAAAGCAACGCTTGCGATTTGAACAAATCCACTGCAGACTTAAATAACTGCAATTCTGACACATGGTGAGTTCATCGGAGTTCTTCGACCCGTTCTAAGAAACTATGTACAGTAAGAGTGTTCGGATCGCCAGAGAATTTCAAATTCCACTCCCACACAGGAAGACCTTGATGGGAAACCGAAAAAGGAATAGCGACTGACTTAGGCACTGTAGCAGAGGCTGATTCCGGTGCAGTCGTAACAGTATATTGGTCGTGACTAGGTGATACGGAATTATCGGCCAGAATCTTTGCCGGATCTAATTTCAAGCATTCGTCCTTTAACTCTTGTAAGGAGTGGACGGTAGGCAAGTGGGTTCTCTAAAATGGATCAATGTTACGAAGCAGAACGGAAATAATTGAACATCTTCACTAAAAGAACCCTAGTTCCGAAACAGACCCGTCATACACGCGAAATAGTTAGTAAAGCTTTCGGATGACTTCTGCCGTCTCTTACAGATCATATTAAACACCACCAACCTATGATCAGTCATTTTCAGTACAAATAAACAAGAAATTGGGAGAAAATAACTAAGTACAGGCTAACCGTAACTCAATAAAAGCTCAAAAAAATTTATTGCGAATACACGATAGTTTAAAACATGTCCGACGGATAAACTTCAGAAGTACCAATAGGAACGAAACAACAAAATAAAAACTAGAATAGGGCAGAAAAATCGGAGGAAAAGAACTAACTCTAGACGTGACGGGGAGAACGAAATGTACAGAGAGGAAAGGAAGAAAAAAGAAAAATCTTGGGCGCCAGCGTTTTCAATGGACTAGTATTATGGACGTAAACACAAGTCCAATAATCTGAAATTAACCAACCGATAATATCGAGCGATTAGGAAAGAAAACAAAACTAAAATTTAAGAAGATTGAACCGCATGTGGGGGACAGCAAAGAGACGTAAGGAGAAAGGAAATAACAGTTTGAACGTAAAGGAAGGAACAACAAGTAGCATTAGGCCGAGAAATGCGGGTAACGTAGGAACTTAGGCACTAACAAATCGAAGTAAGCGTTAACTAAAAAAAAATTGGGACCAAAGATACACGAAACAAAATCGGAGCACAGAAAGGATTAACTAAAGCAAACTTGCAGCCCCACGCCAGGGCGTCATAAATTATGCTACGTACCATGACGTAGCCGGAAGAAAATGTAAAATTACCAGGCTAACTACCAATGTGGAGAGGGGAGGAGTTTCTAGCAACACAAAAATAATACATAGCCAACGATTTTTTATTTACAATAAAAAACCACAAATATAGAAATTTCTATCGAAACAGCCAAACAAAATTAACTAAGGTTATTATTTAATAAAACAATTTTACTCTATGGATGAATTCACTAACTGTTCCACGAAGTGTGCAATTCGTAGCTAACATGCAATAAATCTAGTCAGTACCAAAAAGAATAACGCTGATGCTTTCGTATAAGCGGTTGAGTTAATTAAAAAAACATTAAATTTAGAAACCTTTCTAGTAAGGATTTTACCATACGAAGCATTTATTATAACTCTAATCAGTAAAAAAAAATACTGCTGGTACTTTCGTATAAGCAGATGGGTTAAGTACAAAAAGCAAAAGCATTAAAGTTCGAAATTTTTGTAATAAAGATTTCACTAGAACAAACATTAGCGTACCTAATTTCAAATTGGGTTTATCCCTGGGTATGTTAGAAAAGAAAAACAAGTCACATACATGTGTCGGGATACTTATCTGGTCAGCCCTCGGAAGCGAACTGACACAGCATCGCCGCGGCAGTCAGCAACAACCATGCTACTACCGTAATTGGAACGGCGGTCTTCATGCAAGAGCAGTTGATCTACATCAAAGAATAATCGGGCTACGCAACGATCAATTTAGCCTCTAGCTAAAAAAGCAATACACGCAAGACCTCTCCTAGTTGTCGAACAGAAAAAAAACAACGTGCATTACTTGTGAAATACGGCGACGAATAATGTAGAAAACACTTCGACGCACAAGCTGTAAAATCTAATTCAACAATGGTTAAAACAATACAAATTCGAACAGCAAATCCTAGCTTATGGAAGCGCGATTACGAAACTGGAAAACACGGTTTTATCGGATAGTTCGATACACTATGTAGACGAATGTTTAGATTGAAAACACTTAAGAAGCAATTATACGCTCTCGAAAGGTTTAACAAATTGAAGGTTACTTAAAACAGAACATAGACTATTTATTTATAGCATAAACTTGTCGTTTCGAAATAAATAAGTTTAAAATGAAAATTTGTTGAAAGCGTATTTATTATCAATTATGTTGAAGGATTTAGCAGATTTATGGTAAAACGGGCTTATGAAGTACCAAGTAAATTTTAAAAGCAAAATTGGAACGTAACAACCTCGTTAGTAAGTAAGTTAGAAGGCAGCATCGTTGTGTTAAGAAGATAATATTTGTACTGTTAGCAATTAGCCGAGAATAAACTGTTGTGGGAGCTTTTAGCAAACTCTATTGTAACTACAAGTTGTTGAAAAGGTTGTATAAGCAGTTTGAAAGTAAAAAACTGTTGTCATTGCAGATAGCGATCCGTTACAGTATGTTCTACCACAATCCGAAAGTTTATGGAAAGCGCCGTTACTTGTGGTTATAGTTCAGTACAGTCCAAATATTAACCCACAAGTAATATAAAATAAATTATTGGATCGGGTTGTTAGAGAGAATACGCTTAGCAAATTAGGATATAACAGAGAGTCGATACGTTTTTGTGTAGTAATAAATTATAATAGTGCATCAACATATGCAGTTGTATTGGAAATAAAAATTGTTCACCTATCGCTTTAAGAAAAATCCTAGTGCGGTAAATATTGTCAGCAATAAACTTCTGTAATGGTTTTCAGAAGATTAAGAATTCTCTCTAAATACAGTATTGCCCGAAATAAACAGTACTGAAACTAAGTTGGCGGTGTTTTTATGCGTGCGCTGTCACACTCAAGTTAGCTAGTATAGACCTGTCAAGTAAACCTCAAACAAGTAATTAGTAGGGCCTAATTGTTAAAAATGGTGTTAAGTACAGAGGAGAAAGTGTTTCTGGTAGAGCATTATTTTCGTTCATACGGAATCGGCCGACGTAATGGTGCAAGTTTGCTATACGTGTCTGATCAATTCACACAAAGGTTTAATAAACGTTCTCCAAGTAATGCTGTAATTTTGAAGGTTATTGAAAAGTTTAGAAATACAGGTAGTGTATTGTGCCAACGAAAAGGAAACTCGGGGCGTCCCAGGACAGTTAACAACAACAATAACCATGAACGTGTTTTTGAGCAAATCTTAGAAAATCCGAAAGTCAGCCAGGCAAGGACAGCGTTACAACTTGATTTAAAAAGAACTTCCTTTCAAAGAATCCTGAAGGAGCTGGGTACATTTTCGTATGTGATTCAGGTACATCAACAACTACATCCTCGGGATTATCGCAGTAGAGTGGAATATTGCGCCAGAATTCTCGCGTTACAGTATGAAAATCCTGAATTTTTGAAAAATGTTTGGTTTTCAGACGAAGCACATTTTCACTTGTCAGGCTATGTGAATCGTCGCACAAATCGATTTCTGGGCTTTGCAAGACCCGATGAGGTTCAAGAGGTTCCTTTACATAGTGAAAAGTGAGTGTCTGGTGTGCTGTTTCCGGACACGGAATCATTGGTCCGTACTTTATCGAAGAGAATGGTAGGCAAGTCACACTTAATCAACAGAGGTACAGACAAATTTTAACACGATTTATCCCTGATTTACGTCAATTCTGTCGTGCACGTAACTTGGCATTTCGAAACCAATTTTTCAGCAGGACGGGGCAACTTGCCATACTGCTGCCGCAATTCGTCAATTTCTTCAAGAACATTTTCCAAGCAAATTCATATCACGATTTACTGACTTCCCTTATCCTTCACATTCTCCAGACCTCACACCTCCAGACGCATACATTTGGGGCATGGCTAAAATGCCGTTTTCAAACGGGCACCACAAACCATCGATGAATTAAAGGATGCCGTTAGAGTCTTCTTCGCAGCCCTGAGACAACCCTTATTGAATAACATGACCAGAAACTTAGAACATCGTTATGAAGTCTGTCTCGAACGAGGAGGTGCACATTTAGAACATATAATAAAGTGTCAATAATATGTATTTTTTAAATATACAAAACAATTACAATTTCAGTACTTACTGTTTATTTCGGGCAATACTGTATTTATGGATAATCGGGTTTTTGTTAGATCTAACAGAGAAGTTAGTCAGCGGTATCAAGAACGTTACTATTGATGTCACTAACACGATCTCTGCGAGGGATTTGAGACCAGCTTTTTTACGGGAAAGGCAATAATGTTGTAAATCCTTTTGTTTCTCAAATTTGATGTGTTTTGAGCTACGAGCCCAAATTCATTGGTTGAGTTAAAAATTCTCGGAGTAGAGCTTACCCATTCCAATTATTTCAGGATTATTTTCGAATAACTTCAACTTGCAGACCATGTATTTTACAGCACACTTAATTGTCACATTTAAACGTACTTCAAAATATTAATTCTCACAAATTCCCTCCCTTCAAACGGAACTAATACCCTTTGCACATAAATTCAGCTGGCAAGGACTTAGTATATCGGTTTGTTATAAGATTCACCCTAGTTTGCAATAATTTACGCTTGTGTGCCCTTTTACACATCTGTATTTACACCCCATTCAATCAGTCGGTTTTCGAACTATCCTAAATTGATTTATAGGACACGGAATATCGACTGCTGTATTTGGCAATCACCAATGTAGGGTGTGCAAAGTTCAATTTATTTACATGTGAAGTGTATGATCATGACTCGTTGAAGTGGTAAATTGAAAGTGAACTTCGAAATAATTTAGGGTTGAATGTTTAGTTTCAACCTCAGTGAACAATTGCAGCGTGGCCGAAATTTTAAAAGTGTGATTTTAAATGATATTTTTCTTTTCTGGAAGACTAGAGAAGCAATAAATCTGAAAGTGTAGGTGGGATTCTAGAGACTTACTTTGGAAAATGCGGGTTTTTTAAATTAGTGTCGTTATGCTTGCACGTAAAGGTCTTTAATTCAAAAAGCAACTATGTACATTTCCTTTTTACAACCCACACCTACCCACATCTATTTCAAATGCAATTTCTTTGTTTAATTCATTAACATCGTTAGAAAGGAACGCTTCAGCCGGTCGTCCTTCTCTGTGATAAATACGTCTTTACTCCCAAGCGTGCAATTATCTAAGGAAGATCCTGAAACTGCTAATTTAAGACACGAATGTAATATTTGAAGGGGTAAATTATTTCAGGCAGTTTTTGTAAACATTTATTTATAAAGTTTAACTAACGTTGTTAGAATCCCTTTAAGAATGTTGGAATAAAAGTTGAATTTCAAATAGATAACGCATTGAGGGAATTTTAAAATATTAGTTCCTTAACTACTTTTTGAAAAATCCTTATTTAAAACCTCTGTCTAACTTAAAAGAAGTTTTGGTTTTACGATTCTACTAAAAAGAGGGATTCTAATTTGGCCCAATTAACTTTTATTTAATAGGAAAGTTTCAATAATTGATTCATTATTATCTGTCGGTGGTTGTTTGTTGTAGTGTTGTGCATTCACTTTATTTTTAGTACACTGCAGCGCCGATTGGTCTGCTTCCGACCAGAATAATTACATTAGAACATAAACGAAGGGTTAGTGCAGAAAAGGTGATTGATAGCCCCTGCGACGCGAGAACTCTTGATTGTAGCTACAAGATTTTGCATGAAAAAGAAAATAATAGGAAATTCCGAAAATACTATTTGCATATTTGGATATGTTCTCAAATGATTGGATAAAATACAGAGTGGGGCACAGGAACCTTCCACATTTCAAAAGGCTGGCAAAACCAAACTAAATGATATATTCCAAAAAAGTTTTATTTCCTGGAAAGGATATATAATGTGGTTTTTTAAGCTGTGTTTTTAAAATAGTATCTTTCAAATGATGGCCTTGGCGGGCGACAAACTTATTGAGCCTTTTTGGAAGTTTCGCATTGCTTTCTCGAGTGTGGCGGGGGTTATCTGCACGATTTCTTCCTCAATTGCAGTCTTTAAGTCATCCAGGGTTCTAGGACGAACTTTAAAAATCCGGGCCTTGAGGTAACCCCACAGATAATAATCGCATGGGCTTAAATCTGGAGAGCGCGGGGGTCACTCAACCGTCTCGCGCAAGGAGATTAACCTCCCAGGAAACATCTCTTAAAGAATAGTGCGTGAACGACTGGCAGTGTGTGCTGTAGCACCATCGTGCTGAAACCAGAAGCTGTGTGGATCATGCTCTTAGTCAAATTTCTTAATTTTAGGCCTGACAAAACTCTCAAGCATGTCACAGTACCGGTTTGAGTTAACAGTAGCGGTGACGCCATTCTCTTCAAAAAAGTAAGGCTGAAAAATGCCTACGGGCGATACTACACATCAAACTGTTACTTTTGGGTTGTGCAGGGTTGTTTCGTGAAACTGTCGAGGGCTTTCATTTGACCAGTAGCGAAAATTTTGTTTATTAACACACTCTGAAAGATGAAAATCAGCTTCGTCGCTACTCCACAAAAATGCAGTAAGAGGCACCTTGCGAAGGATCGTCTGACAACATTCCACACGTCGCCCTCAGTCCGTTGGGGACAATTCCTGCACAATCATTATCTTGTAGGGGTGCATCTTGAGTTCACAATCAAAATCCGCCTCACTGTTCTCGTCGAAATCTGAAGAGCAGCAGCATGTTCGCGCGCAGAACGCGTTGGAGACTGTTTAACCGACGCCCTAACTCAACTGATGTTTTCAGGGTTCTGACGGTCACAGCAGGGCACTTCTTCTTCATATTTAGTGCAGATCCACTTTCCCTAAACTTCTTCACCAGACACAAAATTGTTTTCCGACCGAGAACACTAGCAAACGATGACAAATTGTACCGTGTGCGGAATGTCCTTTGTGTCGCAGTAACAGATTTACCATTTTTTATAAAACTCTCGATAACAAACGCACATTGTGCTCCAATCCACGGCATGGTTACTACTGAAAACTAGATCATCCACCTCTCCAAACAAGACCACCCACCCCCACCCCAGTATAATGACCCATTCCCACACAGCCAATCATCGAAATGTGGGAGGTTCCCGGGCCCCTCCTAATATAAATCGCCATGATGAGCGTTAGTTAGTTGAGCGCAGTTCTGATTACCCTTTGATTATGAAATGCTCTAGTTTAAAGCTCAAAAAGATGCGATATGAATTTCTGTGTACAGTCGATATAAATCAGTAATGATATAAATTGTTTAGTAATAATTTAAACTAATAATTATTGCTTGAATAGTTGATTGTAGTATTTCTATAGTAATTTAGAAGAGCACCGTAGCTCTAGAAGATAATACTTGTACTGTTAGAGATTAGTTCGGAAATAAATCGTTGGGATAGCTTTTAGCAAATAACATTGTACGAGTTGTTGAAAAGGCTTGTGCAATCAGTTTGAAAAGACCTGTTGTTATTGCATATAGAGTTTTTGTTACACTTGTGTCAGTTCTAGGGTAGACTGTGACCAAAGTGTCAGGATCTTTAACGCCAATGACTACGATTTCGTTCTGAAAAAGAATGCTACGGTTTGATGGTTTTCTTCGGTCGTTCATGTGGCGTGTATACCGATGCTGAGAAAGAACTATAGGTCAAAGGGTGTTTTGCAAAGTTATTAGACTAGTTGACGAAATCATGTCTGCATCTTGAGAACCAACAACTAGCAGGAGTTAGAAACTTGATCCGACAGTACTCGAACGTGTTTGCAGTCGACGGTGGTGATTAAGAAGGACCACAGTAATCAAGCATGGAATCGATACAGCAGCCGCGGTTATTCCCATTTGTCAAACGCGAGGAGGCTGAGAAAATCATTAGCGCTATGGAGTGGCTAGGAGTGATTGTGCATTCAGATAGCCCTTGGGATACCGTGTTGTGCTTTTTATGAAGAAGGACGGGCCGACAAGATTTTGTGTGGACTACAAACGATTGAATGACGTGATAGAAATGAATTGTTACCCAATTTCTCAGGATTGACGACTTCCTAGGTAAACTTTCAGGGTCGCGATGGTTTTCAACCTTGAATTTGATGAGTGGCTACTTGTAGGTGAATATGGAACATAAAGGGAAGACTGGTTTCACAATTAGTACTTGCTTGTGGAAATTTACAGTCTTGCCATTTGCGCTTTGTAAGGCTCCTACCATCCTCGAACGCTTAAAGGATAACATCTTGCGTGGGTTACCGTGGAAAGCGTGTTTTATATATTTGCAAGACGTAATCGTGATTGAGTAGTCGTTTTGGAAACACCTGGGAAATTTAGATGAAATGTTACGAATGCTCAGAGAAGCCGAGTTTAAAGAAATGTCACCTACTAGGCGATGAAATACCTAGGGCACGTAGTTTCACGCAACGTAGTCCGGAAGAGGTAAAGCGGTACAAATGTGGCAAACGCCAAAAACAAACATCAGTAACGGAGCTTTCTGTATTTGCGAATATAACCAAACCTTTGGATAATTTCAACAGCTAAGGTGTTTATTAAAAACAGCTCCGATCGTAAGGTATTCTCTGTCGGAAGGCAAATTCAGCTTGTATTCAGACACAAGCAACGTTGCCATTGGAAATGTCCTGTCCCTGATGCAATACGGTCAATCACGATAAGCAGCTTTTACAGATGCGATCGGAACAGGACAATGACAATGACATAGGTGTCAATCTGTGTTGGAAACCAGAGGAGAACGTCCATCCTGGTTGTACATTAATTCGTTAAGTAGTACCTGAATTTGTACTAAGCACAATGGGATTCTATGAAAGTAGAAAATGAGATTTTGGCGCAATTCTTAGAGAATGGAGATGGATCCGCGAGTACGATTTAATGGTGGTCTCTAAAAACCAAGTGTGGGAGGTTTTAGGACATCTGCATAATGGTTCCTCGGAAGGACACTCCGGCGCTGAGAAGTCTGGAGAAAATGCGAGCAAGATTTTACTGTATAGGTCTCAAAGACGATGTAAAACTGTGGTGCGCGAGATACGTCCACCCTTTGATCGTGAGTTTGGGCGTAAGCTCGAGAGGACATCGTGGGCGGGAGTTACGTCGAGAAGATCAAATGCAAGATGTATAGTGACGCTAGGGAGAATATCCAGATCGCAAGCGTAACAAAATCAATTATCATAGGTTAGATAAGGTTATTGCAAAGCACATTGTGCATTTTAATCAATTATTCATATGCTATAATTATGATTTTTCTATATAATAAGGATTTTATTATAATTTATATTATCTATAAATACAAACGGAACAACAGTGCATTTTTAAAAAATGATTTACCTCATTATCTGAATTACCTTTGTTTAGTCTGTCCATTCAAGTTTAATATTTACATCTTCTTATCTAATTTATAGTTCACGTAACGCAAACGTGTTACAACTATTAAGAAAATTAGACCTCCAACTGCGTTTAAACTTTCTTCCGATTCCGTTGTAAAATTGGTGCTTTTTCAGCTTAAGTTACTAATTTTTATATTCCATAGATAAATTAGGAATTTTAATACTTTGAAACTTACGCACACGGTCTAAATACTTTTAGATTACGCTGTAAAAGATAGTATTGCTTAAAGTGTATACAAACTTGATACTTTTTTAATTTTAACATTTTGGTCGTCTGTCATCTTAACATTTAGATAGACCTGTTTTCCCCCCTTGTAACCTGTGCTTTGGCCGTGCTTAGGATTTTTATTTCAGTCGTACAGTTCGGCGAGGTGGCATGTCAAGAGCGGCGAAAACCCATAAAGAACTCTTCCTTTAGATAAGCAGGATTTCCTGAGGCCTTCTGCAGTCCTTCACCTGCCACCTCTACGCTCTGTCGGTGATCCAGATAAAATTGATATTACTAACTATTGTTAAAAAGGATCGAAAAGGTGGTAGGACATGCTGTCCCGACTAAGTTCGCAGGTTGAGACGTAAATCACATTTCGCCTTCAATATTTTGAAGCTCCCAACGTGGCCAATCTGTGACGGATCGGGCAAATACAAGGTTGCCGAGAAACAATCGGCAACGTGAATTTTAAGATGAAACTGACGAATGGCCAAGTGTTTCCGTTAGAACGCGCAAAATGCTCTGTAAAAGCTGAGTAGAATATTTGACCCACGCACTACACATATTACTAAAGGTAAATCAATGGATGCTATAAATGCTAATAAATAAGGGAGTGACTACAATTATTGTATGAATGAAAGGCTCTGTATTTTGGAGATGCTTTTCACTTAGTGCAAGAATTTATTCATCAGCCTGTAATTAGCTATACATTTTTATAGGAAAACGATTGTGAGAAGTTAATGTAACAATATACAGCTAAGCACTGTATTATACATGGCGACAATGTATTTCAAACTACACTGCACTTTCACATTAATTATAATTTCATCAAGTTAAACTAACTTAATTCTAAGAAGCTATAAACGCACATCTTTAAGACACTAACTCGAAATTGCCTTCTGTGAAATCACAATTCCTACTTTATGTGCTTATTACATATATTTGTGTCTCATGAAGTGCAACCTCGAGTAATATTAAATGCATTCGTTAGTTACGATGCCGGAGTGCAGTAGAAACCAGCATTTCTTGGCAGTAAAGTCATTATACAAATGTTATGCTTGTGGTAATATGCATTGAAATTTGTAGCAGGTATAGAACATGGGGAAAATTAATGTTGGCAGTATAATTAGACATAACATTTCTAATTAACACAAACTAATATAGCTGCATTTGGAGATGTTATTCAAGCTCAATGTTCCGTGAATTCTATTGTAGAACATTGCAGTTAGGTATGTTATTAAAGTTTAAGATACCTTTGTGGGCTTTATTAAAGAATGAGTTTGTTGGAATGGGTAAATTTGTACTTACAAAACCCATTTCTACAAAAGTTTGAAAAATTGCATAAATACCACTTTTGCCATATATACAAGATATTGCCTGTTACTTTGAAGCGTAGTATAAATTTCATGCTACACATGATGAGAGTCTAGACCATGCATGTCAAACCCAAAGGCTAACACGGGCCAAAATAAAAAGATTTAAATTTAAGCGAGCCGCAAAGAAAACTTCAATAGTCATAGAAACAAAGGTTTATTTCGAAAAGTTGTGACGTTATTTGGAGTTTTTACAGAATTGCGTATAAGTTAAAATCAGAAACCCTCGTACATTCGTTGAAAATACAGAGAGGCAGCGTCGTCTTAAATATTTCCATTCACGGCTTCTTAGTAAAATAGCTACATGTATCTTACCGTGTCTATTAGCAATTTAACCCGTAACAACAATTTTGGCGACCAACGTAAACTTTTTACCCAACGTGCATTTTTTTACCCGACGTCACAATTTTGACGCCTCACATACTAATTTTAGTATACAGCGGAACTTCCAATAATAACATTCATTATTTTACTTAGTTTAAAACAATACCAAACCCAAGGAAAATATCTGAAATACCCGAAGGAAACATTTTATAATGTATAAAAAATATTTTGACGGATTTTTGTTTTGAGAAAAATGATTTTTCTAATAGGGGTCGAAATAATTCTAATTCGCTATAGCATTGTACACTTTCTTTATTTTTAAAGATGGATTTTACAAACAATGTTGATAGACTGTTGAAAGCTGAACTTATTTATGAATTGACAGTACGGAGTATATACCTAGAAAATTAACAGTAGTTGATTTGAGAAAAAAGTTACGAAGAGCGATTCTAGTAAAAACTGATCCAGACAAAGATTTTTACAATGCTTTTGAATTTACAGTAGATGTAGTTGTTAAAAACGTTGTAGCAGCTTCAGAAATAAATATTTCTGATTTGGATGTTTTAAATTTTGACAGTAATAAAGTGAAAATAGATTCAAATTTGCATATTGTTATTCTAGACTTTTCAGAAGTGTACCAGTTGACGATAATAACGAAAAATTATAAACAACTTGCAAATAGCGTATTCAGGCGCTAAAACGCCTTTGTTATAAACACCTGCCTATGATTTTAAACACAGTAGTACCAGTGCCTTTGTACGTCTGTGCCTGTAGCGATAGTTTATCAGAAACGAATATTAATGAAGATCGCGTCCTTCTATGACCTCTTACAGATGTATAAATTTCCTTGAACAGCGTGCAATCTGAGAATTGCCCTTTATAAACTTAGCAATATGATTCGTACTTAGTGCCGTGTTACATCTCTTAGTTGACGTGCTAACGTAACAACAAAACTAATAAAGTGATTAGCTAATGTTGGAACAACTGTTGGTTGCACTGACGTTATAAATACATGTAGCACATCAAATACGCGTCTTATTATTAAATGACACCTTGAAGATATTGGTTGTGAACATCATCCATCACACAGGATTTGGTATTAATTTTTATCCTTACTGATTGGTAAAATAATTTCAACGTTTATCGCTTATTCCAAGTAATAAAGTAAGCGCTGCTTTTATGGCTGCTAATGTTTTGTTTATGATCTGAATTGTTGCAAATATGATGGTGCATGTTCAATGCATCAGTTAGTTGAAGTTAGGAATAAATCTAGGTAGAAAATCAATGTATTACCTTGTTATCCCTTAAAAATTTTTCTTTTGGAGAAAGTATCATATAATGTAAAGTTAGTTTTCTTGGAAAGATTATATTTTAGATAACTCAATTGTTTGTCTCGTTGAATATTTATTTTATTTAAAAGTACGTAGTATTATTTTGGCATATGTATGTTGGGAATGGTTACCATTGTTACCAGTTACCAGTTGATCAAATTTTATTATTAAAGTATTCAGATTTGAAAACTAAAAGAGCTCATACAAAGATATGTGCCTCAGTAATGTTACTAATTAAATTGAATGAATGAACTCTACCGCTCTCTTAAATCTACGCTGGACTGTTGGGAATTATTCTTGTAAATACTTTATTAAGACCTGCAATTAAACATCAAATTTTATTTAATTTGAGAAATAGAAATACTTTTTGGTTCCTATTATTTTTGTTTTCCTATGCAAAATATTGAAAGTCAGTTTTAATACTTCAAATATCGTTATTGCTCATCTTGAACCACAGACACTGATTCCAATGTATCGGCTAACTGTAACTTTCCTTTTAGGTGCAGCCTTTCTATTGAGAATCGCTACTGAGTGTTGTTATGGTTTTCGTCTTTGTTTTCTAAGCATAAGGGTTTTACCTCCCCTTGTGCATCATTTATTTAATATGTAGGACTATTAAAGGTAGTTGCGCCTTCTCTTCTATTTTTCAGTTGTTATTTAACCAAGTAAACAACAGCTTACCTCTCGTGCCTACTTCAGGGTTCATGTCCGAGCTATGCCGTGGTACCACTTACACTTTCTTCTAAAGCTGTGTACCATCTGTCATTTACGCTATCGTTTTGTGGTAGGTAATACGCCTTTAACTTACTAGTGCAAAAGATAGGTGAAGGGATTTCAGTTCCATCATTAGCACTCCAATGTAAAGTAGAAATTGTGATATTAACATTGCTGCTTGGGCTTCAAAAATAGTCGTTGTGGGTCGCATGCGACGCACGAGCCGCGAATTTGACACGTATGGTCTAGACCTTCAAGCACGGATTCTTGGGGAAACCAGTCAGTGTAATGCAGAACAAGTTGTTTAACGTATTCAAATCAAAATGAACTAGACCATCAACTTGGGATTTTTATGAAAACCAGTCAGTATAAGGTTAAACAAGTTATTCAGTGTCATTAAAAAAAAGGCTTTATAAAGAACAAGCCAGACCGATATAGTATTTTCTTGGTGTAATAAGAATTGTCATTGGTCCTTAGAAAATAAAATAAGAAGAGCTTTTACATCCTTCAAATGCCACAAATAGAAACACAACACCCTAAAGATAGATGCAGAGACTCTGTAGAGTATGATATCAATGAAAATGCAGCACTGGTTCCCGACCATCTAAAAATGAAGAGAAGTATTAAGCAACTAATAGTATGAGTGGCAGAAGGGTACACGTAGAGAACCAATAGCACAAGGGCAAAAGGAAGTTTACTAGTATGTTCTAACATATTCTGGAAGAGTATCGAAGACATGATAGCGAAATATATAAATCCTGCGAACGATAGTAACTTCAGTCAAGCACTTAGTCCACGATACTATATAAATTGTCCCATACGGTTATTAAAATAAATACGCTTAGTGCCTGTGGAAATTATAAAACAGTTAGTCGATTGGTCCTTGTATAAATAAATTAATAGTGCATCAATCCAATTCAGCATTAAACATAGTGCAATCGTCATTTTAAGGAAGCGTTTGGTGTAGTGATTATTGCACGTAGCTATCATCACTCATTTTTGCAGCGATTGTTCAGTAGATTAAAGATTCTATATAAATATTTCTGAATAATTAGACTTACTTGTATTGACCCGAATAAAGAATAACAAATTGAAATACGCTACAGCGGTACTTGGGATGTAATACGTATACGAAATCAGTCGGTTATAATACATTTTCTTTCTCAGAACTAATAATAGTTAAGCTTTGAATTGCAGAACTTTGTAAAACTGTACGTAAAACATAACTATAAAAACGCTACAATTCAAAAAGCTAAATACTATAGCTACTTAATTATTTTTTAACCAAATGGTGCACTTTGTATTATATCCAATTTGATTTAGCTACTAAGACCATTTTTATCAACCAAACCACATCCAATAAAGACGAACCGCAACTTTTCTTTATTACGACCAGCATTTGTAAACCAAAAATTTGAAGTATTTATAAGAATACTGAAGTTATTTACAAATACTACAACTCTCCAGAGAATGTACTTAATTTGGAAATGAATCGGATGTTCTTTTATTTTAAAAACTTTTTTTAACTCTCAAAGGAAAATATGTGTCCATAATACCCAGATAAGTTAATATAAATTTAACAAAGGCCACGTACAGGGAGGAGTACGCATTTCAAGCCTATATTTGTTTAAATAGCAACCAAAATTTTCCAGCTTTGATCTAAAAATCCTTACATTCACGTAAACACTTTGTTGGCGCTACGTTCAATAGAAACCAGATGGAAAATGAAAAAATTATTCGTAAACGGATAAAATACATACGAATGTACCCTGAATATTCTGATTTCATTAATAATAGTGCTCATTAAGCGTGATATTTCAATAAATTTTTGGTTCTATAAAATGGAATTCTGGCCATAAATTTAAAACCACAAAAACATACTATTGTTTCTGTGTAATACATAATTGAACGTAACGCAAGTACATAAATTAATCCAAAACCACAAAAAGGAACACCATTTCAATATTGCGTATAACAAAGTCGGATTTAGAGATCTATCCATGAATAATTATCCTAGTTAGAGGGTAAACAGAATAATTATAACAGTAAACGTTCATGGCGTGGTGAATTTAGATTAGGAGAGCATTTAGTATAATTAAAGAAGTAAATAACAGTAAAATTATTAATATACCCGTACCGTATCATAATTATCACAATCATAGAAGGCCTTTTTACAAAGTTTAGTAAAATTAAGCAGAATTAACGTTACAAGGACAAACGGGTAGTTATAATACAAAATAAATTCGAGAAAAAATAATAATGATATCATAATAATACACACGCTCATTTAATAAAACTCATAAATATTAGGTTAGACATAATCTCGACAGCAATATAAAATATATACATGTAAAATGTTTTCTATGTTTCTATTTGGACTGCTGAGAAAATGAAATGGGAATAGGCCTTGACCTTAATATGATAAACCCGTATGAATTTGCGCAGGTTTCACGTGATTCAATTACACGCACTATAGAAATGCTATACAATGACATACCCCCACAACCAACATGAAGAGTAGTGGAAAATAACGAACACAAAACAGTGGACAGAAAACCATGAATTAGTTATTCGCTAGCCATATACGCGAACACGTGTGAGGGTGAACATTGAGAGGGTATTCAAATGCACCACATTAGCTATGAATTTGCAAACGGAAGTTAAACGTGGTGAGATCCGTGGATTTTCGACAGAACTGAATAACAGCAATAAAATTGGGACTGATTAGTTACAAAACAACAAAGGTTGAAAACGCTGATTATACAAAACTTTAATTCAAACCCTTGCTCCACGGAATTCTCTGTTCATATTAATACTCAACTGTAACCTTAATAGTTAATTAGTAATTATTTGTTGATTGTTAGTGGCACATATGCATGATGCTTGTTCAACTAAATATCACTGAAGTTATACAAAGTCGACCAGTAGTATAAAGTGGAGTGTTAATTTTTTTAGTTATAGTAGGTATAAATCATGGACATTGCATGTTTAATTGAAAACTTGAGAACGTGTTGTAAATTATTATAATTCGATCAATGTTATGACTAATTGATATAATTTATGCAATTTCACAGTTCTGTGCGTGCATTTGTTGGCATGAATACTTTTATGACGTTGATATTTAAATTGATTTAGGAAACTTTAAAGTTTTGTGTGTATGTCTGTTTACAAGAATAATTAAATGATACTATATTAAAATAGATGTAGGTGAAGCAGTGAGCAGAGAGTAGTTGTTTTCTTTGTTTAAACATTCCGTGTGGTATTTTGTAAAAAAAACTCCATTCCACCAGGAGGCTGATCTAATTAGGATTGCCACGAATACTCGTGATCCAAAGTATTGTTGCTGTACTAGACCAGTTGACGCCCATAAATTTAAGACTGTGGTAAAAGCTTTTCAATATAAGTATTATTGGTAACGTAGCTTGAAACTACGCCTAGTTAATTGTTATATTTTCGATTTTGTTCTATTTTTTAATTTTTTCTATAGGAACTCACTTCTACACCTTACATGTGATTTTTCCAAAGCTCCACCCGAAGGTGCTACATTGACCAGAAAGCGAGTTTCTTTTACCTGGAAATTTGGAATTTTGCCGAACCCTTGCTGTTCCAAGCAAGGTAGGGATCTTTAACGTGCGTGACAACACTCACACACGGAAGCTCTATTTTACCTCTCATCCGAACGAGGGCGTATTTTTTTGAAAAATGCTTGCCTAATATTTTTCAAGCGGACAGTGTCGGGATTCGAATCCGGGACCTTGGGCGTAGTAGTCACACGCATACCAACTACGTCATGGAGCCGCCTACTCACTTCTGCACCACTGTAGTTAGCCGGTACAACCATAATTTTTCACAAGGTTCCCGCCCTTTCTGCATAATTCCAAATTTAATAGTTTATCTCTACGTCCATCTGTAACAACCTTCAAAACAGAAGGCCATTGTTACAGTAATGTAAGCACCAATGATTTGAACACTTTTTCGGTAACCGTAAACGCCAAACATTTTAAAGGCGCTATCGTAATATTGGCTTCCCATTTGTTTAATTGGTAAATTTAACTGAAAGGGATTTTCACAACTATCGATGTTACAATATCTACTTACCCGAGAAAGCTTTTTCTATTGTCATAATTGAGGGGCGCTAAACCATCTTATCTCAGCAATCCCTTGGATATAATTCCTACACGTAAGGAGGCTAATTCGAATAAGTCTTCCTTGCTTCTGGTTTTCTAAATCAATCACATTGCACTTTAACTTTCTCTAAAATATCTTATAACACTTATTAAGTTTTGTCATAATTAAAGAAATTATCAAAATTAAGGCTTTTTCCAGATTCGACTTTATTACAGGATCGGCCGGATATTCTTTTACAAGCTTACTTAGTTTTTCCATTTTATCTATAACTTCAAATAAAATACAACCTAAGCTTAAACTCTATTAACAATAAATTTCTGAATAACTACTTTCTCAATTTGTTAATTTGCAGCTACAGAAATACGAACCACTTACAACTTAGTTTTAAAATTCGCATTCACATAATTCTAAACCATCAACATAAAAGCTTATTCTACTTGCGGTTTGTTGAAATTTTAAGGGTATCCTACAACAATAATCTTTGTTTCGTCAGTTGTTTGGATTATTTACAAACCCCAGCTCGCTAAACTCAACCAAACATACTCATTTAAGTTATACCGGTAGGTAGCCATTTTATTATAGCACACACAAGTTTTATAATCTGACGCACGGATCAAGATTCATTGCCAGATTTGCAACCGTAGTTATGTAACAGTTCACGAACCGTTTAAATTTCCCTTTAGGAGAGGTTCATGTTACATCTTGAAGCAGCGTTCCGTCCACTACTTTTAACCTGTCATACTAATGCCAACAGCACGACCCTGCCGCCTTACTACCTTCTTGAATGACTAAATTTTTACGATTCTAATTAACTTTCTGAGCTTGAACTTTCAACTGTCGTGCTTAGCTGTTACATCACATGTCTCCCTTTATAAAATCCTATTAATTGCAGTAAACATGCGTTAATACAATGTAGCAATTCTAATGTATGATTACGGACAGGGTTAGTATCCAACAACCGTCCACTGTTAACTATATTCTTCTGGGAAACGCCATAGTAGCGTTTTCTAACTTTTAAAGTTGTATAAGTTTTGCGGTTATACAATAAGCCATCGGCCTGGTTATTACGTTTACAGCGTATTTAAAAGAAATAATGTTATAGCTTGTTATCCAAGTTACTTTTATATAAACAAAATTTTGATATATCATGTTCTGCACGACCACGGTACTGATCGGACGTACTATGTAGCGCTTTAATTTTATCCATCTTCTAGTTTTAGTGTAACATAAGTATAGTTTTAAAAGTCAGTGCAGGTGAGGGAAAACAATCAAAAACCAAATCAAATATTGGACATCGAAATTCAAATCAAATATTGGGCAGCGAAATTTCAATTATAAATAAGGACTTTTGTAAGTACAATACTATTAGGTTTTTACAATTTTTGAAACTATTTGGACAAAGTGGAATGTAAATAAGCGACGTAAATAAATGAAAGGGGAAAGTGGGCGCCAAATAGTTTTAGCGACTTCCGGGGCGCTTATTAAATCGTGCAAGGACACAAAAACGTACAACCGGTAGTGACCTCAATATAACAATAAACATTAATATCCGCATACCAACGTTAAGTGAACAGCGAAATTAAGGAAGAGTGCCAAGGGCAAGTAATGCAACTATTTCTATTTAATAACATCAGCATTATACATCGGTTTTATACTACTATTACATTCTTTCAATACAACAAATAACAATTGCATAGCGAAACTAGGATATAGTGCCAAGGACAATAAACTTTATCATTAATAAAACATTTCCGCATTAATTCGAGACCATCGCATATTTTTAAGTGGGTGAAAGTTCAAAACGGTGCAACAAACGCGAAGATGTAATAACGTTGTGAATGTTTTTTTTTGTTATAGCATTTAAGAATATAATTACTATAATTACTATATTTTAACGTAACAATTTTCAAGATCAGAGAGTAGGATAATTTAAAATAGCGGTCTTACAGTAAAATACAGACTTTTGTCTTCTCATTAGTTCTTTAAGTAAATTTAAATAATTTAACGATAATTATCACTACTAAATCGTAGAAAGCTAGAGTACGCAATGCCGACCCAACACTCCCCCAAGTCTTCGCTTGGGGGTAGAATAACACCAGACTCAGACCACACACAACACATAACCCCGACATCACCAATGGAGTTTGACCCTGCTTTTCAAAGCCAAGTAAGCGTCTTACTAACACCCTCTGCCAACCCTCTAGCAACCGAAACATCACGTAACAAAAGATTGAGGGGAAGTCCCAGTCACAACAATCCGGAACACATAAAACAAACCATTTTAGAGCACTTAGAAAATCTAGGGACAGACCTTTTAAACTTTATAGACAACGAACTAGACCCCAGCAACCGCTTGCGAATGGGCGCCCAAAGACTTTTAAGAGACAAAGTAATAAAACTCATATATCTACAAGCTGAACTAACCGGCGAACATAAATTTATTAAACAACAAAATGATACACTACAAGAAAAGATAATTGAAACCAAAGTAGAAAACAGCCATCTTAAACAACAGAAAATGCTCAACCCAGCCATGTTTTCAAACACGTACGCGAACGTGACGGCAACAAATAAAACTCAACCACCAAAAACAGATGCTATATCTAGAGCCATCGGCAATCAAGCTGCTACAGTATTCATAACCTCTAAAACGGGACAGAGTACAAAACAAATACAAGACACCTTCATTAAAACAATACATCCGACAAAAGACAAAATTAAAATTAAATCAATGCGTTTAACCGCAAACGCGCTAATAATAGACACGGACAACGAAACTGAATCTAATAAAATCCTAAACCATCCCGAACTAAAAAAAACACTTAACTGCGAGAAACCACGAAAAAAGAAACCACTAGTTATTATCTACGACGTCCCAACCTATCTTAAAGACGAAGAGGTGCAAGAATTAATCTATACACAGAATTTCGAAACAATCATTACCAAAGAAGAGTTCAATAACGAATTCAAGCTAAGCTTTAAAACCGGCCCAAAAACAAAGCAACGCAACACCATGTTGCAGCTGTAACGGGAAAACTAAGAAATCTACTAATAAACAAAGGAAAATATACATTGAGTATCGCAGCGTAACCGCAAAGGACTTCCTAGTCGTACCCAAATGCATGAGATGCTTAGACTTAGGACATGTAACCAAACACTGCAAACATAAGACCGACACATGTGGACACTGCGGAGAAGACGAATCACAACACAAGAAAACCGACTGCCCAAAACATGCACACCCGGCTGTGTATACCTTGTCTTAAGCGAAACAAGAAATGTGCATCAAACCCAAAAGACTGCCCAACACATAAGATGCTTATGGACAGACTAATTCATAAAACAGATTATGGACATTAAACCCATACAAAGCACACACAAACCACCCTCAAAAGTTCAACGAGACAGAGCCCGGGCAAACAAGTACAAACAAACAAGAACACACACCATACAGGAAACACACCTTACGACTACCACCATAACACAAACGAAACCGAACCTGACGACCACACAAACGCATGCAACAACACACACACACCCCAAAACCCGATGACCACACAAACGCAAACCACAACAACGATGACAACAAATACCACACAAACATCCCCAAGACGGAATACATTAAAAACCAAAGTCGCCAAACTCATGGCCCTAATAAGACCCCCAAACAAAATCCACCCAACATGCGACAATCTCATTAAACCGACAATACCCCCAAAATCCGCCGACATAACACAAACGCACAACACGCACACAGCCCAAACCAAGCCACAGGAACCAACACTGCACATAAACGGCCACACAATAAACACTACAACGCCCACACGACCCAACATCTATGCCTCCGACCCTACCAAGATATACCAAAACATAGAGACCAATATGTGTATAACACGCCTGGAAGAAACCAGAACTCTTACAACGGCACTACGACACATCACAAGATTAGGACACCCGAATGGGAGGACAGTCACGTATAAAATAACAGAAGCAGAAGACCGAATGTACCTCAAAAGCAATGGACTACCAACCGACCACAAAGAGCTAACATACTTATTACAAATTGCCTTTAAAAGACGTCACGAACATCTAGAACTTGGGGACATCTACCGACAGCAGGTAATGGCGCATGGCAGAAACGCATTTGACTATACCAAACAATGGCCCGAGTGCTACTTTCACACCCTACATCCCTAATGGACAGCAAAACAATTAGAATTGGTCAAATAAATGCCATGCACAGTGCACACGTCATGCATGAAATCAGACAGCTATCCGAATCACTAAAACTAAATCTACTCTTCATTCAAGAACCATACTTAGTGCACGGCAAAATTCCCGGCATGCCGGTTCGCGCACGACAACTACATAACGGCAAAACCTCCCAAACAGCAATAGTAGTCTTTGACCCGACTATGACCATAACAACTGTACAAAAGTACAGCGGTGACCATTGTACCTGTGTAGAGGTTAGCAACCAACACATCGGGAAATGGATTCTCGCCACAAGCTACTTTCAATTCCGACACGACCAACAACCTTACATCGACAATATCCGAAACATAGTTCTGGCATACAATAACCGACCGACAATATTGATGGCAGACGTGAACGGAAAGTCACCCATGTGGCATAGCCGTATCACGGATGAAAGAGGGAACGAGTAGAAGACCTAATCAATGAACTACAACTAGAGGTAATGAATCAACCGGACAATCCACCTACGTATAGTAACAGAACAAGAACAGGGACCAACATCGATATAACTTTAGCAAACGCACTAGCATACCCGCACATAAAAAACTGGAAAGTCCTTGACAACCAAACACTAAGCGACCACAACATTATCACCTTTCAGATTGACGCAGTGACCAGACCGACAGGTACACAATACAGCAGGACAACTGGGATCAGATACAGCATTAGGAATGCCAACTGGCAAAGACTTACGGACTCCTTCGAACCCCCACCCGACATAAAACGCAACGAGAACGTTCACGAACACGTCAAACAACTTACTAAAACTATTCAGGGGCAATGAAACGAACACTTCCAAGACAGCAAGACAAACAACACACCAAAACAATACAATGGACACAGCGGCTACAAGACCTGAAAAAACAGACCAGCCAAGCTCGCAAAAACTACCAAATGTCAATAACTCCACAAGAAAGGGAATATCAACTACACAATTACAGACGCATAAAAGACACATATCAGACGGAACTAAAAACCATGAAACAAAAAACCTGGGAGGTCTTTGTGGACAGACACCTACAAACGGACGCTTGGGGTATCCCATACAAAATTATAAAATGGAAAAATAAAACCACCAACGACTTACTCCACCCTAACAAAACAAGATGGTACAGAAACACAGGACTGGGAAGACACCGCGGCAACACTATTACAAACACTCTTACCAGACGACAACAAGCAGGACGACACGGACGAACAAAAACAGACGAGACAACGGGTAATTGAAAGAAACAACAGAGGAAACAAACCTTGGAACAGACATAAAGACGACGAGGTACAACCATTCACTGAATCGGAAGTGACAGCATCGATGATAAAAGCGAAAAACAGGAAAGCACCCGGCCCGGATGGTATCCCCTCTGAGATAACATCCGCGCTCCGTGTTAAATTGGTAACACCACTAACCAAAATATATAACGAATGCCTCCGACAAGCAGTGTTTCCGAACATCTGGAAGCAAGCAAATGTCGTAATAATACCAAAAGGCACAGGAAAGGATCCAAAGCTACCAAACTCGTACCGCCCAATATGTCTATTGAACACCTTGGGAAAGACGTACGAGCGACTACTAAGTAAAGACTGCAAGAACACCGCAACATTCAGGGCACCCACCCACACCAGTACGGCTTCACGGCAAACAAATCAACACAGGGCGCAATCAATCGAGCCCTTCAGAACATCCAAGACACAACCGCGAAATACTCAATAATATTAATGGTTGACATAGAGGGAGCCTTTAATAATCTTTGGTGGCCCTCCCTTTTTGCACGACTCAGTACCATACACTGCCCATCCCAACTTTATCACTCCCTCAGGAGCTACTGTAGGGACAGATACGTAACCCTGGACGGTACAACTCGAATAACAAAACATATAAACAGGGGCTGTCCACAGGGCTCGGTCCTTGGTCCACTTCTCTGGAACATTGTAATTGAGGAACTTTTGGAAAAGCTGGATACCATCAGGGAGGTTTCGACGACGATAGCATACGCCGACGATATCTCACTGTTGGTCGAAGGTAACTCCAGAAGTGAACTCGAGAACAAATCAAGCAATGCCCTGAATGAAGTCCAGAACTGGTGCAGAGCAAACAAGGTGAGTATTGCACTCAACAAAACCAAGTATATGCTTATAAAGGAGCACTAAAGCGTGATCCCATAATTAAACTTGAAGGAGTCAACATCAGGAGATCCCTTCATACAAATACTTAGGTATAACCCTAGACGAGAAATTAAATTTCACTGAGCATATAACAACCGTGTGCAATAATGCAACAAAAGTCATGCAAAACATCGCAACACTGGCGCAACGGCATTACAAAATCCCCCTTGCCTGTGTGAGGCTATACCTCAACAGCGTGCTCGCGGCAATGGTTTCATATGCTGCGAGCGCTTGGGGCCACCGCCTAAACATAATCAAGGTAAAACAAAAACTATTGTCAACCCAAAGAAGCATAATCCTAAGAATGACAGGGGCATATAGAACAACGGCACATGACGCTCTCCATGTGCTAATCGGAACAATGCCACTCGACCCAATAACCAAGCAAAGAGCAGCAATATATCATTTAACAAACAACGACCAAAATAAATTAAAACAACTTTTAAAAACCGAAAATCCCCCAACCACCAAAAAAGGGATAAAAGAAAGTATAATCACGGAATGGCAAGCTAGATGGGACGGCAGCGATACTGGTAGAAGGGTGTACGCTGTCATTCCTAACATAAAACAAAGACTAACAAACAAACATCTCATACCTAGCAGAGGACTGATTCACTTCCTAACTGGCCACGGCCCGTATCCGACTTATCGGGACCGTATGCACTTAGCACAAAACGACACCTGTACATGCGGAGAGGTTGGTACGCCCGAGCACGTTGTGTTTGAGTGCGTAGACCTTACCCAGGAACTACACGGATACAGAACAATACTACAAGACATCCCTATCAACGAAATGATATGGAACGAACAAATTTTCCCATACCTAAACGCACTGACTCAAAAGACTACGCAAGTATTACACAACCGCTACCTTGAACAGGCCTCTTAAAAACGGCACGCAATAGTACATACCAAACTGAGACACCAAGGAACAACTGCTCTAGGATCCCGGGGGCTGCACCCCCGACGCCAGAGTCCGTCTTCTGGAAATTCCGAGAACAATAGCTCTCGAAGACCGAAGAAGGTACTCAAACCCAATCAAAACCTACCGACCAATTATGTCTCTAGCAATAAGGACTAACATTAGTATTAAGTTAGGCTAAGTTTTAGGATAAGTGGTAGAATAGGAACTTTTTACGCTAACACCACTGTATGAAATCAAAAGTAACAGTAATTGAGGCAACAAAATGTCAAATTGAAGTATTTATTTCCACCCGACTGTAACCTGTACCATTCAAACATGCATAAAAGAAATTAATCTTTTGGAAAACGAACACACACAACCACACAAACACGAGCGTAAACACAAACACACACACACACACACACACACACACACACACACAACACACGCAAAACAAATGTGCCCTTCATTAATCTGGATTTCCGGCTGCCGATGGTCCAGATCGAAGAGTACAAATTCTGCGTAATGCTTTTCTCGAAGCCTGGGATTTCCGGCTGCCGATGGTCCTGGACAGAGAGCGAGAGCACGAAGCAGAAACAACACCAACACCACCACAACTACAAACACAAAGAGCAAACCCATACACACCAACACAACACATACAAACACAAAGTGTGCCCCTTAATAATCCGGATTTCCGGCTGCCGATGGTCCGGATAAAGGGTACAAATTCTGCGGGACGCCTTTCCCCAAGACTGGGATATCCGGCTGCCGATGGTCCTGGTCAAGAGCGAAGGTATAACGTAGAAACAACATCAACAATAAACACAACAATTAACCAACACAATAAAACACACTAGCGCACACACATAAGCACACACAAACATCGACACTTACTCAATTATACACAACAAAGAAAAACACCCAAACACAATCCGTACAAAAATGATAGTAATCAAGCACAGGTTACAATGGGGGGAAACAGGTCTGTCTAAAATGTCAGATGACAGACGACTAGAATGTTAGATTTAAAAATAAAAAAAAAAAAAATATCATGTTCAATTAATTTTAATTATTCGTGAAATCTGTTATACAGGATGCGTTCTATCTAGTCTGTTCGTTCAAATTTACTAATTTTTCTTTCCTGTCTAATTTATCAGTAACTTAACGCAATCGCGCTACAAGGTACTGTAAGAAGAAAAGCCACAATTAAGTTGTAAAAGCCGAATAGTGTTTGATAGGTTAAGGATGATACGGCTAAACATAAAGAATTGCTTTCTTTCTGATTTAGAAATCTATGTTTATTATATTCTGGAAATAAAACTTAAAATTTGATGTTGTCCATTAATAACAACACATTTTCGAAAACTCTATTCTAAATTAAAAATCGTAACGTACCATAATGACAAAGACTTGTAGGTAGTAAAGGCATTGTAACAGAAAGCATCGAAGAGTTCCATAGGAAGGGTGTGATTGTTGAGTAAAAATTATATCAGAGAAAGTTGGAAAAAGGTTTTAAAATCTCTACACATGATTGTTTTGAAGCGAGAAGGGCACAGAGAAGTCGATAAGCCGGACGATACAGGTTTGCGCCTCCATTATCAGCATAATTTACTACTTATGGCTAGAATCGATTGGTGGCGTGGTGCGGTGTGTTAAATAGTATGGTATGCGGGTTGTCTCAGACGGTACCCGTAAGCAGGTGCTTAAATCGCCTAGTTGAAAATTCGCTACTGTGTATGTTCTATTAGCAACTTTATGCTAATTTCCCTTGGAAGTTTCTTTTAATGCACTCACGAGGATAGGAAAACACTATTTCGCGCCGTTTTTGCACCGTTTTTGTATAAATATTATTTAGGGTATTATGTATAGTAAATGTGGTGTGTTCCCTGGAGATATTTTATGGTATGATGGTTCACACGGCTGTGAAACAAAAACACGTTTTCACGTTTATTTTCGGCATAAATTAAAATATCGCTTTTTCCTTTTTAAATCATTACCCATTCAAATAGATTCCGTTTCTGCTTTTCAATACGCCAACATCCTGTATATTTTACCTGTTCACAATAAGTACGCTTCCTAATAATTTTCATTTTAAATCTAGTTGCTTTTGAAACGAAACGTTTATGCCATAAATTAAATAGTTTATATCCTGTTTTAGGTATCCGTGATCTGTTTATACATTACTACAGCGTACAATTAGTTCTTATATTACTTCGACTTAAAGATTCGTCTAAGTGGTGTATTGTACTATCCGATAAAACCGTGTTTTCAAATTTCCTAATCACGTTTCGATAACAACAATATTACTTTGAGCTCTGGCCATTAGTAAAACGAAATGAATATTCACTTCTTTTTCGATTTACCCAACGAAAACACTTGTTGAATTTTTGGTCGTTTCCGTTCTTCTTTATGAAAATTTCGCGTACGCCCTATAGCGTGGTGAGTAATGATAGTTTTACAAATCTGTACTTTTCGGTGTAAATAATTTAATCTTTTTTGTAAGTATTGTAGCCTCTTCCTTCGGTGGACCTAACTACCCGTGAGATTGCTGCCCTTTTTTTGTTATGGAAGGACACCACAGTGTATCTTCGCTGTTGAACATGACGGTCTGATGACTTGCCGCCCCGTTTTGGTGAATGAGGGTGCACAGGTGTCGTGGTTTCAGGCAGTTACCAGATTGGTTCGTATATATCTATATCAACATTACTGAACGATGTTAGGATTCATGACCGCCATATGGAGGCATTGCATTTTGTGCTGAATGACTCAGAGTGGTAGTGGCAAAATGATTATTCTTAATTAAGGGGTATGGGTTGGTACTCTATAACTATTTAAGAATTAGGTTTTCTTCTTTTGTGGGACAATTGGATAGGTTAATTGTATGTTTACGGGGAGGGATTTCAAACTGTTTTTTTTAATTTGTAACTTCTGGTTAATTAAGGAGTATGGGATGGTACTCTATAATTATTTAAGAATTTTAGGTACGTAACTTTAGGTTTACTGTGGGAATTACGAGCTGCCGCTTTTAGGGTTGAATTGGGGTTTTCCTTCCTTTTGTTTGATTGTTATTTCAGAGGGGTAGCGATCTAAAGACTGCAGCTCGCCATTTTTGAAGTAATTTTGTTGTTCTGCTGGATAGATGTATATTGGGGTTATTAAATTTTTTGTTGGGGTTTTGGGGAATACTGTGCTTTGTACATATTTTGCTTTAATTAGAGGGATTTTTTGTATGTTTTGTTGTAAGTTGTGAATGAGTGAGTGCATTTTTTTAATTTTTCAGGCTTGCCTCTATTTTTGGTATCAGTACAACCCCGACTACTAGCCGATTTTCTTTTTTTAATACGGCGATGCACGTAGCAACGCTTCCCAACCAATCAGGACCCCGGGGAAACAAGTAGTAGTGGCGTTATAAGTTGTTGAAAAGCATCGCGATGATTCACTCTGACGTGACCTTATATCTTGAACAACTGGTTCGAGAGTGTATTATGGACCTGCGATAAAGTGAATCCGTGCTTTCCACCTATTACCTTACCTTTTAACTGTAGTTTATGTTGTAGGTAAAAGCAACGAACTTCGCCGTAGAAATCTGACCTAGAGCGGCAAATCGCTTCTAAGATGTACCCTGATTTACCTATATATCGTACCTGACACATAACCGGCCAATATGTATGAAACTAAGATGTAAGCAGTGTGAGTCCATTTTATTTGTTTAGTTTGAAAGATTGTAACAAAAACTTTTGTTATATTAAAATCTCTAAAGAAAAACATTTCTAGCCATTGTTATTTTACAGCATACGAAATTGTCATTTAGCGTGAAATCGTTAAATAGTTTAATTTACTATAAGGAAGAACACCTCTTTCCTTTTTTTTACATTATCTTCACCTATATAAAGCATTTAATAGTGACTCCTACGCTTTTGATATCTGCAAATACCCTGAACATAACTTGTGTTGTATAAGCTACAGGTATTCTTAAGCCCACGTGTGCAATTGCTAGACAGACACAACGCCTGCGCGTAAGGTGACGCTATAGGTAGGGTGTTGGCTGGTTGACAGGAAGGCGAGCGAGAGCGCGGCCATCTTGCAAGCAACAACGAGCAGGTACGCTTCGTTTTAAGATGCGGAGTTTTCCATGCTCCAAGTGGGGCATTAGGATTGCCCTACTATCAAAAAGGGTGTAAAGGTTGTCGGGGGGGGGGGCTTTGCAAAAGAGCTCTTGTAAAGCCGCCCCGGACAATGAAGAGGAGAATGTAACAACACGTGCTAGTGGAAGTCCGTTAATGGTGAGATGGTATAATAAAACTGCCTTATATAAAACGAATAGATGCTTTAATTTCATTAGCACATTTAGGTAGGCACGTCTAAGTATGCTCGTCTGAAGAATAAAATTTTAAGAAAGCACGTTTGAGAATGGTAGAATTGAGAATTCAAGTGGTTTGTATGTCGAGCAGAATTCCATGTAATGTTATTGGAACGTAATTATGTATTGTGGAATCACTCGTTTTGAAGCTGTCTGTGGGGCTGTTCATGTAAGAATGCTGTATCTAGTAAATGCCAACTTCGTACGTTTTTAAACTTCAATAAGATGGAGTATAATGTTGTTTTGGTTGGTCTAGAGCGTTTTGCGGCATCACCATCAAGCAGTTAAAACAAAACATTCAGGTACTTATAAAACTATTTATTGAGAGAATTAATTTTATGTATTAATTACGGTCAAAGCTTTGATTTAACGTTTTCCAAATTATAAGAAACTTTTGTTAAACGAATGTTAATGTTAAATTTTTTTGCAAGATATGTTTATGCTTAAATCCCAAATAAAAATCAGTTAGAGAATTATATCCTAGTAACTTAATAGGTCAAATACCTTTTTGTTCAGAACTAAATTTTTTTGACATAAGAGGAATTTTTGAACTTTTAGAATAATTAATTTAAAGTTGTTATTCAAAGCACGTAAGGAATGCACATGTTAATTGAGAAAAATAAGTATTAAGTTTACTTTTAATTGAAAGATGTTAGCTACAATATGCCATATTATGAGTAGAATATCAATGCTGCTTCTAACATATGACGAACTAACTTTCTTTAATTTCATATAATGTGTGAGCCATATGAACTTTTTGTATAATAAGTTCGTTAGAGAAATTTTGTAAGCCAGAACAGATCTGTTTTATGGATGTTTAAGAACCCGACTGTACTAAAGAATTTATAAATGTTAAGATCTCTCTATGTAGAGAAACAAATTCAGAGATTTTTGAAACTTATTTTATATTGATTATCAGATTTTTTTATAAATAATTTTTGCAACAAAGAGAATTACATTTAGATTATACTTTGATTTAAAACTTTCGTCTTTTTATTTCACTAATTGAAATTAAAAATATCCAAATTAGATAAACAAAATTTTGAATGTGGAACTTAGAAAAAAGTTGATACAGTATTAGGTAATAGAAACAGAGTAAGTAATTTTCAGAAGAGTATATTTTCATAGGTAAGGTGTTGTTGAGATTTTGAATTCGGGACAGTCGATCTATAAAGACCGAAATATTTGTTGTCGTAAGACACAAACAGTGTCTTATATTTTATTTTTTTGTGTGACATTTTCTTGCAGGTCCGACATCGCAGAAGCTGGAGCATAGGTTCAAGAGGTTTCCAGAGGTATTGCTTATTTTAATTTGTATGCTTTTTGATAATCATTATATCCTATAGGTTTCTGCGTCTTCCTGTAGGATACTTTAGTTTTATTTATTGTCTATATAGATGCAGTGGCGCTCATTTCCTTTTTTGTTCCCGTTTGTAGTCGAGCCCACCCTATATTCACGCCCAATCTCATTGCTCACCCTTGGGGTAATTCCCAGACTAAGCCGCGAATATAGTAAAGCTCGTGGGTCCACCGAGGTTTTGTTCACTAATTGACTCACTGATACCCAACGTCAGGACATAATTAGATTAAATAAAGAAAAAATTTAGTTTCAAGATAAATTATATTATTTTAACAGCCGTAAATTCTGTGTAACTTAGCACATCCTCTGTTTAAGTAAGCGAGTAACTAGCCGTACCTATTTAAAAAATAACAATACCAGTATTTTGCTTTCATAAATACATCTAACCAGTGCAAGTTCTAGTTTAAGGGGCAGTGGATGTGCTGTTTGCTCTCAATTCTCAAGCCGAGCAAACCATGTAAATCTGTAACAACTGTGATATAATGTTCTTCATTTATATTTTGGGTCGTATTCATTTTGTATGCATTTATTAATTTGATAAAGTGCTAGGTGTTTTATTATATAATGCTTTAACGGTAGAAAATTAAATTCCTGTCATGCTTTATTAATTTCATCAATTCAACTAGGAAAATGCTGTTGCATTTAATTTGATCGGAATTTTACTATGGGAAGTAAATTTTTCGCAATATGTAAAATATTTTCTCTGATTTTGTAAACTGGGTAGATTTATGCAGTTTTATTAATACTACAGCATCCTGCTATACAGAAAACAAACAAGTGGAAAGCAAACTACCTTTATAATATTATTAATTTATGAGCCCAACCGCCTGCCTACAAATATTGTATCGTCCCAGATCAGTTGTATCCCAAACTTATCATAAGCAATTCACAAAACTACAGTGAATTACCGGGATCGGTGATCATTAAAATAATTTAAAAATTTTTTAGAATATATAATCAGTTCTGAATAGCATAACGCTAGATAAATTTTTTAAAAACGTGACACTTTGGAATTATAAGCTATTAGTGCAGTAATTCTTTGACTTGTTAACACAACTAAATAACCGTCCAATTTGTAAAAAGTGGACAGTGAAGGTAGTTGTGGTTATAAATATTTATGGTCCGGATTGGGACCGTGTCATTTTATAAACTAAGGTCGACGTTTCGCCTACTTTTGTAAGAGGCTTTATCAGGACAAATAAGAAAATGAAATATAAAATACTAAAAATAAGAATGATAAAATTTAATTAGAAATTGTAAAAAGTAAAAGAGTTACTTCTGAACTAGCAGACTCACCGGCACATTTAAGCCAAAAAGTGTCTTGTGGCAAGGTAGCTGGTGAAAGTAGCGAAAGTGGTGGTTTATAAAGGGCGAGAACTTGATGCTTGAGTAATCGTAAATAGAGAGGAGTGTGTAACGGATCAGTGAACGTCACGGTTCTGCTTTTGTAAACAAGCCTCGTTTTCCAAACGGGAGAAGGGTAGTAGCCATCGTTTTTGTTTAAATTGTTAGAATTTTTAATGATTTTTATGGATTCTCTGATTTCTCTATTGTAGGAAAATGGAATTCTGGCAATTAGTTTAGTCTTGTCAAAGTTAATGGTATGGCCTGTTTCATGTTGGTGTTCGGCGACTGCTGAGCGATTGTACTGACTTGTTCTTAAGCATCACTTATGCTTGTTTAGTCTAGTCTGCACTGACCGTCCTGTTTCTTATATGTACATTAAACCACAGCTGCAAGGTATACTATATACGCCTGGGGCTTGAAGACTGTTTTCTGGATCTTTTGGAGTTGGTAATATTTGTGAAATTTTATTTGCGGGCTTATAGATTGTTTTGATGTTGTGTTTACGTAGAATTTTGCCATGAATATATTAGCCCTAATAAGGGATAAAGGTGAGCCATGGGTGTGCTAGAAGTTTGTTTGTAAAACTGTCCGTCGAAGACAAAATAGGTTGAAGTTAAGCATTTTTCAATGAGCGTGGCCAGGTACTCAAATTTGTTTTCTTGAAGTAGGAGTTCTTTAATAATGGAGACAGTGTCTATGACAGGTACGTTAGTGAATAGGGATTTTACGTCAAAACTGACTAGTATATCATTAGGGCCTTGTTCAATATTTGCAATTAGTACTATAAAATAAGTGGAGTTTAAAACATTAGTAGGCCTGTTACCGGAATACGGTTTTAAGAAATTTGCAAGGTATTTTGTCAGATGCTATGTTGGTGAATCAATTGCACTCACTATCGGACGGAAGAGGACATCAGGTTTATCGACTTTAAGAAGGCCGTACAAGCGAGGTGGTTTAGATTTGCGAGGTATTATGCGTTGTTGGATAGCATTGGGAATATTAGAGGATTTGGCAAGTGCTGAAATTTCCCGTTCAAGTTTTGAAGTGGGGTCTTTAGTTAGAGGAGTGTAGGAATTGTCTTGTAGTAATTGGTTAATCTTTTCTTTGTATTCTGTACGGTTTAGAATTACAGTCGCATTAACTTTGTCTGCAGGAAGTATAACAATTTGCTTGTTTGTTCGTAGGTGTTTTAAGACCATAATTTCTTGCTTTGTCACGTTTTTGTTGGGAGATGTCGGAGACAGATAGTTGCTTCAAAGCGAATTAGGTTGGCATTGTCTTGAGGTAGAGATCGGATCGCTGATTCTACAGAGCTAATAATTTCCACTGCGGGAATTTTTCTGGGTGCAATTGAGAGTTTACTTCTTTAGAAAGGATATGTAGTTCGTTTTCGGATAGGATATGTTCTGATCGGTTTATGACGGTGTTTGAGGACAGAGTTTTTTGGTAAGATGTTTTTTCAAAGTGTGGAAGGTTCTTGGAAAGTTGAAAGAATTTGCGTAATTGGATTTTTGTGGTGAGTTTGGTGATTTTTTGGGCTCGCAAGTATGGAATTCGATCAAACAGAGTCCAGTCATTGTAGCTGAGCGTGGCGGATAATGATAAATGGAGCTGTAAGAGTTGTTTAGAAATATTGTCTATTTCTTTTCAAGTGTTGGAAATTCGTTCGCGGAGTAGTGAGAGTTCTGCTCGGTGAAGAATTTTTCGGCTGAAAAATGTGTTAATGTGATATTTTATTTTAAGGAAATTGGGAACTATGTCAGAGTTACGGTACCGTAACAAAAAGTTGAGTGTACAAAGTAATTTTGCTAATGAGTGTCTAAGATTACTAAAAGTTTTTGTTTTGTTTTCAATATCCTCCCAGTAAAGGTTTTTGTGATATTGTCCAAAAGATCCAGAAAACAGTCTTAGAGCCCCAGGCATATATAGTATACCTTGCAGCTGTGGTTTAATGTACATAAAAGAAACAGGACGGTCAGTGCAGACTAGACTAAACGAGCATAAGCGATGCTCTAAAACAAGTCAGTACAAACGCTCAGCAATGGCCGATCACCAACATGAAACAGGCCATACCATTAACTTTGACAAGACGAAACTAATTGCCAGAATTCCATTCTTCTACAATACAAAAACCAGGGAATCCATAGAAATCATTAAAATTCTAACAATTTACACAAAGACGAAGGCTACTACCTTTCTCCCGTTTGAAAAACAAGCGTATGTTTACAAAAGCAGAACCGTAACGTTCACTGATCGGTTACACACACCTCTCTATTTGCGATCACTTAAGCATCAAGTCCTCGCCCTATATAAACCACCACCTTCGCTACTTTCCCCAGTTACTTAACCACAAGAGCCTTTTGGCTTAAATGGGCTGGTAAGTTTGCTAGTTCAGAAGTAACTCTTATACTCTTTACACTTGTCTAATTAATATTTTATCATTCTTATTTTTATTATTGTTATTTTATATTTATATTTCATTTTCCTTTTTTATCCTGATGAAGCCCCTTACAAAACTGGGCGAAACGTCCATCTTAGTTTATAAGATGACACGGTCCCAACCCGGAACCATAAATATTTATAATGATTCCGGCCGTAAAAGTATCCAACAATATCACAAGGTAGTTGTGGTGTCTTAAATTTTAAGTTGTTTCTAAAATGTGACACATATATAATCCGTAAATAAATTTCCAAAACACCTACCCAATTTGTGAAATAAATGCATCATTAAAGTAGTCGTTGAAATGTAAATCCTACGTAAATTAAGCAGGTTGTCCTCAAACAGACAAAATGAACAACATAGACTAAAAATGTTTGTAAATACAAAATACGTTTCCATTACAAGTCGGAAAAACAAATAACTGAAACCATATGAACAGGCAGAGCAATCTTGATAAAAATCTTGTTACGTGCCGAAATCAGCCGTAAACATTCATATAGTTTTAATATGCGGGAATTTCGCGCCATAAATTTAAAAGACTTGTTGCGCGTATTTCCGTCACTTCAAAAGTGCGTTGCGCGAATTTCGCGCCGACGCGTGTGACGAAGGAGAGTGGGGAATTTCAAAAAGACGCGTGGGGACTTGCCTTTGAAACGCAAAGAAGAGTGGTTGTGTGGTATCTTATCGTATCTTTTTGGGTTATGTAGAATCCCTTTTGCCTTTTTTTGAGTATCGTTCCTCAAACCCGTTCCTTATCGTACCTCTACATAGTAAGAAAACCAAATTGGAATTTGGATGCAACCTGGCTCAAGATCCACGATCCGAGAAATAACGAATCCACGGAGCCCTGCAAGCCGCCATCATGAAGTAATTTGAAGGAAGCTTTACCTATTCACGTGAGTATAATTTATATAATTGAAAATGTGTTGAAATAATTTGCATACTGTGTGACGTCATCGAAATTTGTGCGTCGATTTTCACATTATGTAATATCGTTACAAACTCTCTTTTGTGTCGCATGTACCGCGTCGACGGGACTGTGATAATCTATCATGCCTGTTGGTTTCCATTTTTTGCAAATGTTATTGTTTACATTATAAATTTGATTTTCCCCAAATTTATTCATAGTCATGTTTACCTCACTAAAGAATGGTGTTTCCACATTCATAATAAAATAATAGAATAGGGTTGCAATTAAAAAAAATATGTTGATGACGACATTATTACCATTAGGTCTTCAGTCCTAGAACTGGTTAGACGGGTACCCTCATTGTTTCCTATTCTGTGCCAACCTACACATTTCTCTATATATTTCCAGTATGCATCTTTTACTATCTGTGTGCAATAGTCTGATCTAGGTCTATCTGTACCTCCTTTTTCCTATCTCTGCTTGTAATATATCCTGCACTATTCCAAAAAAATGTCTTAGGAGGTACCCTGCTTTCCATTTTTCTTATTTTTTTCACAGATATCTTAATCCCCCTACTATTTCTATAACAGAGGTGTATAATTCCTTAAAAGACTGTTTAACCTTATTGGAAGATGGTAAGTTATATTTCCTAAAGGCGCTATTGTACTCGGTGCCACTTGCCAAAATGTGGAGTAAGCTATAGGACAAGCTGCAAAATAGCTACTGTTTAGTGTATAATAACCTACTACAGTACGTGTAAAGGGGGGAATAAAAATACAAAGAAATTGACTGGCTTGCAAATTAATTTGTCCGAAAAAACTAGAGGAAAGGGAAAAATTGATAAAGTATGTGCTTTCGGCTTTTAGTTTTAACTATTTACCTATACATTATTGGAGATAGTAGAGGAGGAAGACAGCCAAGGTAAAATTAAAATCTTACACAAGCGCTACATTTAAGCAGGTAGTATATATTTTACAGAATCGCCAACACCTTATTCTACAATTCTAAAGAAATAATCATTTCGGATTTGATAAATACGCCTAACATTTGCCTATAGGTTGTACGACAATGCGTAAATATTGGTAGTAAACTCTATCCCTTTACGTTAAAGCAAATTACTCCATTATACACGCCATACGCTGTAATTTGAAGAAAAAGACTGCTGGAAATGGATGCAAAAAAGCAAAAGTTGGACTACATAGAAAAAACTGCGACAATACACGAACAATACAAAGATGAGTTAGTCAAAGATTGTCTTAGATACATCCGGGTTCTACAAGGTGTATGCATTTGTGGTTAGTAAGAAACACTCTTTTAGTTATGTTGGCCTTCTTGCGGAAACGGATGGTACTAAATCCGTATACTTTCTAAAAAGTTATTCTAAAACGTATTTGTCAAAATGGCAGATAACAAAGACGAACTACGGAATGCGGGATTCGTGTCCTTGGCGTACACCACACACAAAGGAGTTCCGCTAATCATTGTATATTTGTTTAATGAAAAACCTTTCGAATTATTTAAAACCGAGGATCTTACAACCTATAACGATCATATATCCCCAAAAGTGGTGGACATGCAACTACGCAACAGTGAGTGGGAGAATAAGGATTCCTTCCAATACCGACAAGAAGAAGTCGATCAAGCTAACAAGATACGCATACAGGATATAGTGGGAAAGCGGCGATTAAAATATTGTCACAAGCTGCAAGAATTACACGAAGGAGCGGATCTGGTTGTCGGTGGAATCAAATATTTTATATATAGAGACAAACTTCGGTACATTTTACAATTCGGAAACCGGGACGCTCTCTATGTATCAAAGTATTGGTTAGAAAAGAAGATAGAGGAGTTAGGTGTCAGTTTAAATTTTAAGCTGCGAATAAAATTAGATAAAATTAAAACCACTCCAAACAAACATGGAGAAAGGACTGTCTTTAATGTATAACTTTGTATTAAAATTAAGTTTAAATGGCTCTCTGCTTGGCATTAAATACTTTTAAATTTTGTTATGTATAATGTCAGAATAAAAATTTTGGAATAGTATTACATTGCTCTTTATTTATAGAAGGCTATGACATCACCACTATATAGCAGTCACACAGAAAGGAGTACGCATGAACAGTGCACATGGGCAGGGGTGCGCATGGGCAGGGATGTGTCTGAGCGTACACGAGGGAAGCAGAAGCTAACAATTACCAAGCATCTAATTCTTTATTTGGATGGTATCGACTACTTGCCGGCGTATGTATCCGGAGTAAAAAACACGATTTGTACACGCAGCTTATTAATAAAATTAGTTTATCGAGCGATGATGACAAGCGTACTGTCATCCCTAGAAGTGTATTCACCTATGCAAGGGGCATAAAGATATAGGTCTAAGATAGTTGTTTATATTTTTCAACTCAAATCCTTTGCTATTGGCAAAAAATGCAGCTAAAAATATAGAAGTAATTGAAAACTCATCCTTTCAAATTAGAATAAAAACAGCTGGAAATTATAAGTTACAAACGTAATAAAAACGACCTAAAATCACAAGTCGCAAACGTAAGCACTTACCGCACAAATAACAAAAAACACTATAAGCATACAACGCGCTCCTTTTGAATATATACTGGAAACGTAAACGGTAATTACCGCCTGGAGCAATTACGCGGTTAATACATCTTAGAAAGTTGTATGGAATTTTTTTCAAAATGAGCAGTATGGCTGACGATAATTTTTAATTCCGGTGAATATAATTAATCGCCTCGTAGGAATATTAGAGTTTCACTTCCAAATAATTTAGAAAACTGTCCGTGCATTACTAATTATTCCTAGGACATTCGATAACGTTTAAATTAATGATATCCATTTAGCTATGAAAACAATATAAAACTTTCGCTCGGTGATTCATTTGGAAGTTATTTAATTGTTTTATTCGTATCATGTAGACAATAAGCATGATATAAAACGTTTAGTGTTTTATTGAGTTTTCTTTCAAATGTTTAAAATGATTTACAAAAACCTGGTGACCAAAAAATTTAAAGATGGAGTTAAAGCTAAAATTAAATAAGGGTAAATATAGGATATCAAGAAAGAATGCAGCAGGAGTCATCCGCTTTCACTATTATAATTGCATTAACAATACGTTCAAGGACAAATTTCAGCATTATGAAAAGCAAGTCATCTATTAATTAAAATAATGTTGCATTGAAGAAAGTATGATGTGATTGTCTACCTTGTAATGGACAGTGAAAATCAGATAGACTGTCTTAATTATTCACCGAACGAAATTAGTCGACCTTCCCATTTGTAGATTATCGTTAAGCATGCATTGGAATTTTTTCGGTTGTTGGTAATTTCTTGTTTAAAGTAAAATGTTTGTATTTTCAACTTTTAATTAGTCAAAATTTTAATTTCCAAAGCATGCAAGTTTCTAGCATATATCAGGGATAGTCCGATTTGAAAAATTCCAGCAGATTTAAATTCCCAGAAAATTCTAGATCAAACCTATGTATCATATCCTAAGAGAAACGCTCCGAGTGGTGGATCTAATATAGCTAGCTGAAAAAACCTTTAATCTAGGTTAGATATGAATCGGGTGGATCGGGTGGATCCAATGGGTGGATCCCATAAGGTGGATCTGCGTTCGGCTGCACCTCACACTCTACATATAACCTCTATGTTATTAACTTTGTCCATGCTATCATCCTCATACATCTGAAGCATATCATTCCAAAAGGCTTCTGCCGTTTTTTTGTCTGCTTTTCTTAGTGTTCCTGTTTATAGACGTACTGTGCTGTGCTCCACATATCTGGTTTTACCAATTTTCTCCCTGTTTCTGTTTGTTGTGTTTAAACATAGCCCTGCCCTTTCTTGTTAGATGCTGTTTGGTTCCCCTTCTACTGTTTATAAATATATACACCATTTCCCCGATATTCAGTAGTATGTGAGGGGAGTTAAGCAGCCTGCGGCTAGCAAGATCCCTCAACAATTGAATATTTGTCGACTTAATAGTTTTCCAATAGATCCTTTCGCATAATCAACATTAGTTAAAAATATTTCAAAACCAACACCTATAGTTGTTTATAATAATCATAGGATTTAAGTACAATTATTTTTTTCGTCATTAGATTTTTCGTCTTGAAACTGGTTGGATGCGCACCTTCACTTATTTCTATTCTGAGCTAACCTCCACCGTTTCGTGAAATTCCCACAGCCTAGATACAGCTCGGTTCTCCTTCTGTCGTTTCCTAATTATATGCCTTATTTCACCAAGATTCAGTTGTATTTGAAGAGGGTTAACCAGCCTGTGGCTACCAAGGATCCCTCAACACTTAGACATTTGCTGAATTAATAGTTTTCCAGTAAATCTTTTCGCGCAATTCACATTAGTTGATAGTACTGCTCCACTCCCCAGAACCCGCACTGCTTAGATGTATTTATGAAAGCAAAATACTGATATTATTATTTTTTTAATAGGTACGTTTCTAGTTTACTTAAACAGAGGATGTGCCAGGCTACACAGAATTTACGGCTATTAAAATAATACAATTTATGTTTCAAACTAAACAGGGAAATTAATGAACTCACACTGCTTACATCCTAGTTTAATACATATTGGTCGATTGTGTATCAGGTACGATATATAGGTAGATCAGGGTACATCTTTAAAGCGGTTTGCCGCTCTAGGTCAGATTTTTACGGTGAAGTTTGTTGCTTTTTCCTACAACATAAACGAAACTCCATATAAGGAAATAGGTGGAAAGCAACAGATTCACTTTATGGCAGGTCTATAGTACTCTCTCGCACCAGTTGTTCAAGATAGAAAGTTATGTTTAGAATGATTCATCGCAACGCTTTCCAACAACTTGTAACGCCATTGCCACTTGTTCCCTACGTCTCCTGATTGATTGAGAAACGTGTCTCCGTTTCACAGCCGTAGGAACCATCTTACCACAAAATCTTTCCAGGGAATACACTGACCACATATATTATGCATAATACCCTAAATAATAACTATAACAAAAAAATTAGCGTTTTAAAACACACGAGATGATATCAACTAAAAAAGAAGTGTAGGCAGTATACGAGAATAAGGTAAAAAGTTCTCGGCCTACAATGAAAGACTTTAATTTTCAGTAAAAAAAATGATTTTAGTTTTCGACATAATCCCCTTTAACTTTAACACACTTGGTCCAACGTTTCTCCAAACATCAGTATTCCTTCCCGGAAGTGAAAGTCTGAAAGGTTGTGAAAATATTTGTCTACGGCCCTCTCAATTTCTTCATTGGACATGAAGCGCTTCCCAGAAACAAATTTCTTCAAGTTTGGGAACAGATAGAAGTCTGAGGGCACCAAATCAGGGGAAAGGGGGGATGGCCGAGCAAGTCGTACCCTAAATCCGTCAATTTTCCCATCGCCAACGCACCCTTGTGTGCAGGTGCGTTGTCTTGGCGAAAGATGATTTTTTTCTTCTTCAAGCCAGGCCTTTTCTCGCGAATTTTGGCATCCAGCTGGTCAAGAAGGATGGAGTAATATTGGCCTGTAATTGTTCTGCCTTTTTTAAAGTAATCTATCAACAAGATCCCTTTCGCATCCCAAAACACGCTGGCCATCACTTTATAACGTTTAGCCTTACTAAGGGGTTATTTTCTTTACTCCTATATGACCAGCTGAAAGGCACAAGGATAGATGACGAGGATTTCCTGAAGATGTAAAGAGCCCAAGGTTAGTTTCGGTGGAAAATGGCTCGTAGATGAGGAAACCTCCAAAGGCTAAGCGGCTAGTCGAGCGATTTGCTCTGGGTAGAACATGAGCTTTGGGTCGGGGTTGGATTGCGACCAAAATATAGTGAATATGGCGCCACCGAATTTTTGTATACTATGAAGACCCAACTTGAGTCTTTTGTATAAGGCGAATGCGGAAACCTATACTCAAATACCGCTATACAATAAATATTAAGAAAACCCAATACCTAAAGTTTTATTACCTTATGACTCGATATTGATCGTTAAGGATGCACTGCTACACCTGTAAACAGATTAAAACAAGGCTAGCACCTTTTGTGCATTCATTTCAAAAAAATTCATAATTAATAAGAATCAAACCTCATTCATTCCAACTAATAATCATAGTCTTGACCAAAATTAATATCTATTCCTATAAGTTGCAGTTTAAAATTATTTACAAAACATTATCTTTAAAAATTTGACTACATTATGATAATGAAAAATATGTACATATGTACTTGGTAATAATTTCAACATCAGCATCTCCCAAAAATAAAGTAATGTAGTTTTTACATTATTAGAGTCTAGCAAGAATTTATTCTTGTAAATGTTTAAATTTGAGTGTTTGGATTAATTAAATTTATATTACAAAATCATTTGGTCTTGGTAGTACTACATAGACTTCACATTAAATGGTAAAATATTCCAATTATGAATTAAAGAAAAGCAAAATGAAACAATTTAGATCTCTAAAATAGCTTTAATTTTTGTTAATTCTGAAAGTTAACCTTTTCTATCTTTATATCGCCATCTACCATTTTTTGTTAGTACTAATACAAAGATTAAAAGTGAAGCTTTATAGATTCCTTTCACCAAAGTTTAAAAATTACTTGTTTGTCATTCACATAATGAACTAGGAAATTTCCACGTGAACAAACAAAACTTATTTGTCTGTCATGCCAAAAGTTACAGCTGACGTATTAAAAAACACTAATTACATACCAGATGTTAATCCATCAGAAGAATACTTGCAATGTATTAGGACCATACTCGGAATGATAAATAATAAATTGGAATCTTCTTATTTCAACATTTACAGGTTAGAAATCTCCAATACCACACAATATAATCAACTGGATACTGAATATCTAACAAACATTACGGGAGTCCGCATCGAACAAATAAACCACGTTAGATTGATTACCATATCAAGTAAAATTTCAAATATGTTTTACTATTCCTACAAGATTTCAAATAGTTGCCAATAAATTTTCCATTGATTACTAATAAATTTTATAAATTTTCTTAAATTATAGTAAGCTGCACTGCAAATATTAAATTAATAAGGGCCTTAAAGCTCGGTAATACTTACTGCTATCCTAAAACCAATCAGAACAATTTATGTCCCGTTTTATACGAACTAATACATGCCAAGCGTGGACATATAATGAGTTTTGCCGAGACGATTTCATCTTGAAAATCGACCTTTAACTTTCGGTGCTTCCAACACCAGGTGTGCAACGCCATGTTGTTTATGTAAAGAACAATTGACCTTCTCTAACAACAGCTCAGGTGGAAGTGTCCTATTGACGTCTTCTGCCGCCTGACAACAGTTACGATTTTTATAATTATCAAAGGAGGGAGCCCTTATAGTGACGCTAACAAATAGCATTTTCTGTCACCGCTTAATTTATAATTTATGCTCGCAGTTCGAAAGCTTATATTGGATTTAACAACTTGTAATATGTATCACGTAGATTGTGTAGAGATATTATATTTGAATTGACTTTTTATGGCTTAATTAAATTAGGTATTTGTGAAGATATTGCTAGAAAATAAACTTGTTACAACCTTTCCGGCAGATGCGATCGACTTCGCTTTCTTTGGCACTGAACAACCGGCTTCCACCCACTGCTTCGACTGCTCTTTCGTTTCTGGCGTGTAATGGTGGACCCATGTCTCATCCATAGTGACAAATCGCCGCACAAAATCGTTCTGATCTTTACTGAACTGGGCCAAACTTTGCTTCGAAACTCGATCTCGCATTTGCTTTTGATCGGCGTTCAGCAAATGCGGCACCCATCTAGCGCAGAACTTTCACATCCCTAACTTTTTGTGTATGATGTTTCGCACCCTTTCGTTTGATATCCCTACAGCCTCAGCTATCTCCTTCACTTTCACTCGCCTGTCGTCCAACACGATATCATGCACTTTTTCGATCGTTTCCGGTGTGGTTGTGGTTTTTGGTCGTCCTTCACGTGGGTCATCTTCGAGAGACGTGCGACCACGTTTAAATTATGTTGCTCACTTTTTAACGGTTGACAGGGAAGGGGCAGAGTCTCCGTAAACTTTTGTCAACTTCGGATGAATTTCCTAGGGGTTAATCCGTCCAAAACGAAGAATTTTATGACCGTTCGATATTCAAGTTTATCCATCTTAAGGAAACACGCATAAGACGTCTGCTTGAAAAATTCGTGTAAACAAACTACTTGAGATAGCAAGTTAAAACTTGTCATACGTACTAATGACATGTGCACGCATGCGGGAAGCACAGATTTTGCTGATTGGAGCGCCATCTCTGTGTCAGGCCGAGAACTTTTCACCATACCCTGTACTGGAGCGTGTAATTTAAATATGCACCTAACACTGAAGAATTAGGTCCATTAGCATGTAGTAAGTTCAGCTAAAATAATAATTAATAATTGATGGCAATAAAAACAGCAATTTTTAATAGCTGGTTCCTAATGTGGACCAGTGCAGCGAATAGGTTAAAATCCCGCGTCTAAAGCAAAACCATCTTAAAATGGCAAAAATGTCTAATATTTGATTTTGCTAACCATTGACGATATGCATTGCTGCCAATATTAAATTGTACATTCATGCAATTTGACATTTGATTCCACTAATACAATATACGCTTTGATAAATAGACACATCCCGTTATGCTAAAGATTATATTGTTGGGTTTAGTTGCTTTGATTTATAATTGGGAGGACTAGCGTAACTGAGTTATATGGCACGAAAATGCCAATAGATCAACTGTGCGGCATCTTGAATTCTGGGCAGCAAACACACATTGATGCTAGAACTGCTAGAAAAAGTATGCGTGTCTGCAAATTTAGAATGGGAAAGCACAGGAATATTGTGCCAGACAAAATTATTAGGCAAAAGTTGAAATATATTACTGCCATAACCGGCGATATAAAGGCAGTTAAAGCAAAGAATCTTATTTGGGTTGCATGTACTACAACAGTAAATAATAAATATTACATCTGTAAGACGGCAAATTCACTTCATGAACTCTCTATGCTGTACTCATAAAAATTTTAATCTTACATTCAAATTATTTATTTGAACATTAAATGTAGTATTTCCATTTCATGATAAACAAAAACGGCACGGGATGCACTTGTCGAGGATTTATTTGCTACGATTTACAATTGCAGAATATTTGAATGTGATCCCGTATAATACAAAGTAAATATTTTCCCATATAAAGTTGATTTACAAGCAACCGACTCGACTGGGCAATCTGGATGTAGCAGGGGTATCAACCAAGCACACTTATAAAAAATGGCTGTGTGTAAATCATTTGAATCAAACGCATACAAGGTTTAGACAAGCTCTTTAGATTTTTGCTATACATACTTACGCTCTTTAAAATGTATGACGTGGCATATTTCAAAACATATATTACTGAAGTGTTTGAAATCACCGAAAACATTGTATGAGTGTTTATTATAATCTCCTTGTTGATGGTATGGATTCCTATGCCAAAAAATGTTACGTTCGCTCTTGGATAGTGTTTTAGGGTTGGATACACAATAACATGTGCTGCGATGCATAAACTAAACCTGCACTCTGAAATATAAATACAGAGTGATTCACAACTTCATAGAAATATTTTAACTGATACTTAAGAAAGGGACATAGATTGATACTTACGTATAAAAAATTGTTTCTTAAAAAATAACGACTTAGAATTTAAACGGATGTTTTTAAAAATGTCTGTATGTGTTGTGGTCAATTACCTTGGGGTAAGGTAAGATAAAACATTATAATTTGAATTAGGGCCGCTATAGTTGCGGCCACGTCCCCAATGCTCCACCCGCGGTACTACATTGGGTTTAAACGCGAAAAATTATCGTGCTTCTAATTTATTCTAGCTTCATAGTTGATCCACCCTAAATAAAAACTAAACAAAAATCTAACAACCCTAAAAATCTAACAAACCCAACAAACTCTAACAATCTAACAAACCTAAAAATCTGACAAACTGAAACAAAAACTAAAAACAAAAACTAAAAACAGGGTTGTAAATAATGGTATCCCTAGCGCTGACTTTCGAGTGTACCCGATCAACAAGACACAAGCAAAAATGAGAGGGGGAGGGATCCGTAATACCGGATAGCAGACGCCGGCTCTGCTTACCAGTGCGACCTGAAAGGTCGTCTTAAAACTATCCAAATCTAGCTAACTAATTTAAATCCATCCCTAGCTTTCCCTATCATTCCCTAACTGATTTATATTATGATTACAAACTTCACAACTCTACTCTTTCTTCCCAAATATATACTGCAACCAAAATGGCGACAGAACGTCAATCAAAACAAATATGCCACAAAATACTACAATACATGCTTAATAAACATAAAGTGTAAATATAAAATATAAATAAATATAATTATATAAATAAATGTCTAATAAGCGTTAAGCATATAGCAGTGCACAAAATAGCAAAAGCATCACCCTATTTATCAGGTGCACTCCCACAAGCATATGTCGGCTAGCGCCATTACACACAAAACGTGCTTGTTAAATTATTTCAAAAACTGCTAATTAATGTAAATCAATGCTTGTGCGAGTAGAGCCGCCACAATTTAAGTCTTACCTCGATAATAAAATTCTCCAGCATCCGAAGATCTGGTCGTCTACATCTAACTGTAACTTACTTCTAAGGGGAAGATGGGGTGCACTGCTAAAGTCCTGGTGGGTATGCACTAAATGTTCTTGGGGGGATCACAATCACTATCACTTCACTTTCAAGTCCTGGGTGGGATGCACGGTTTCACTCTATTTTATTATCTCTCTTTATTTTATTGATTTAATTTAATGAGGGTTTCTGATTTATTTGTTATTGTTTATTTGTTATTATTTATTCCCAATTTCCCGATTTTCCGCACATAATTATGAAGATAGGCAGTGATTGTATTAATGGTGTGGGGGTTTATCGTGCATATTGGATATTTGGGTATAATTATCATGTTATTTTATTATTATTATTATTATTTTATTTTTTTTTGGTTATATCTATGCTCGTATCCTTACTCACGCCAAGTCAATCTAAAATTTTTTAATCCTCCCACCAACCCCACCGAATTTTACACGCGGTTATCATTGTCTAATCGCGCGACCCTTCTCGCGAATTCTTTTAAGGCTGTCCAGAACGCCTTCTGGTTAACCACTTCCCCGACTTCCTCTAGGCTCTTTGGCCATGCCAGACCTAAGATAGCTAGTTTGCTATCAGTCAACCCTCGATTTCCCGCCTTAAGCGGGCAGTCGAAGAGCACGTGCTCTGCGCTTTCCTTGCCCTCGCCGCATTCGCAGCGGTCGCTGTTGGTTAGCCCGAACCTTTGTAAATACGCCTTCAGGGCGCCGTGCCCTGTTATCAACTGCACCATTTTGTGATCGAGCTTAACCTCGATCCTACCTCTAGCTTCTATGCTCGGTATGAATTTGTGGGTCAACCTGCCCGTGGCAGCGTTGTTCCACCTCTCTTCCCATTGTCGAATTGATTTTTCGCGCAGCTTTCTTTTAATCAAAGACTTCGGTATTGACGAATGTGATATTCGAAAGTCTCCCGTCGCGGCTTCTTTAGCTAATTCATCAGCCCTATCGTTTCCTACGTTACAATTGTGCGACCTGACCCAACAGAACTTTAAACGTCGAAACTCGAGCGCCGTACGCGCTATCCTCCAGACGTCCGCATGGAGGTCTGTCGAGGTGTTCATGTTTGTTAAAGCCGTCAGCGCCGATTTACTATCACTGATTATATAATACTCGTCTCTGCCCGTATGGTTTATTACGTAATCGATAGCCTCTCGTATGGCTACCAATTCGCACTGGAAGATAGTGCACCAGTTCGCGAGTTTGGTTTGAAACCGAAACACCTCCCTTTCCTGCTTATACACGACAAACGCCGCGCCTGCTTGCCCATCGTCCATACGTGAACCGTCCGTATAAATTCCTATACCCATCGCGTCCTCATCACCTTCGACAAACTCGATTCCTATAATATCAGCCGGGTGCCCCAACTCAGATACAACGATCTTTCTTGCAATTTGCCTATTAGCAAGATTAAGATCTTCGATAATTTCGCGCCCTTTTCCTATATTTATTAATCGCCTATCTCTAATCTCCCTAACGACATATTCGATAGGGAGAGTCCTACCAATCACCAGGACAGCCTCCGTGGAGGTGGTTCTGTACGCCCTCGCCGCTTTTACCGCGGTTATGCGTTGTACGCTCGTTAATTGACGCATCTCCCGGACTTTACAACCTTCTGCCCATACAGAAGCTGCGTACAGTATTGTCGGCTCAATTGCTCCGGTATAAACCGTCCTCAGCGATTCGCCCCTGAAACCCCACTTTATTTTAGCCGCCGCCATCATTTTATTTGATATTTCACCGCCTTTACTTTTTACGTATTGTACGTGCGCTTTCCAATTTAATTTATTGTCGATTTTGACGCCGAGGTAGGTAATACAATCTTTAAACGGGATTTTCTCCCCTCCTAGCTCTAACCTAGGAGGTCTCTGTCCTGGTTTCGTGCCGAAATAAAGCGCATCTGACTTCGCCGTGTTAAATTTTAATTTTACCGCCTGCGACCATTCGTGTAATTTATTAAGCGCCTCGTTCGGTTTTGTGCGCATATCCATTAACAATCTCGATCTTACAATTAAAAGTGTGTCATCTGCAAACCCAACGATTGAGCATCCTGCGGGCAACTTGACCCTAAAGATGCTCTCATACAACAACTTCCAAAATGTGGGACCAGAACATGACCCTTGCGGGCATCCCTTTCCACCTCACGCGACAGAACTTCACCCGGAATTTCAACCTGTGCTAATCGCCCCGAGAAATAGCTCTTGACCAAAGACATCAAGTTTCGCGGACAACCCCTACGATCTAACTCGCAAACGATTAATGGCCACCAGGCAGCATCAAATGCTCCTGAAATGTCCAAAGCAACAACGACACAGTACTTTTTGGCATCTCTTGCCTGCTTAATTTCCCCGACAACGAACTCTAACGCGTCGATAGTCGACTTGCCCTCCACGAAATCAAACTGTCGGTTATAAAAACCGCCGCTGTCTCGCACTAGGTGCTCAACACGCGTAGTCATAACGCGATCTAAAACTTTCCCCAGCACCGGTAGCAAGCTAATTGGACGATAGCTGCCCGGATCTGACGTATCTGTCTTTTTAGGTTTGGGTATAAATTTCACATTCTGGATTTTCCAGCAACGCGGAAAAACGCCCCTTTCTAAACAAAGATTAAACAACCCAACAAAGATACACGGGGCTAACAGGAACGCCTGCAGAGCTGCGTCTGAGGTGATTCCATCATGCCCCGGTGCCTTCTTAGGGTTCATCCTCCTAAGAGCCCTGACGAGCTCGTGAACTAGGATTGCCTTATCGGCACCTGTTCCTTGCGCCTCTGCAGCATTAGACGTACTAAATCGTGCGACCCTTCACGCCCCCTCGGGATTATCCGATGGGAAAAATTTCTCTAGTAAATATTCCGCTGTGGTTTTAAAACCTTCCGTGTATTCGCCATTTGTTTTCTTTATATTACTGAGCGCGATTTTTTGTTGTTTTCCTGTAATTACGCGGTATGCGGTTCCCCAGGGTTCTTTCTGTGAGTTTTGCGTGCAGAATTCTTTAAATTTATTCGTTCGCGTTTCTTCTATTAATATTTTATATTCGCGGTAACTTTGATTATATTCTATTCTCCGTTGTTCTCTTATATCTCCCGAGGCGCGTTGATAGCGGCGCCTTAGGTTACGCGTTTCTGCCCGCTTGGTGGTTAGTTCCCGAGTCCACCAGGGTACGCTGTCTTTAAATGTTTTCTTTTGCGGCATGGAATACGACGACGCGTCTACCATCGCGTCGTTCAATTTTTTCGCGAGTGTTTCTACTTCGTCTGCCTCTCGGCAGTTAAAAAACTCATTTTCGAGCGCAGGGATACTTTCGCCAAATTTTTCTTTAAACCGCTCCCAATTTGCTTTTTTATTACAGAACCGCGGAAATATAGTTAGCTGCTCGTTTGCGCTTGTTTTGGTCTCAACGTCCCATGTTATTAATTTATGGTCAGAGAGCGTTTCCTCGTCCGACCTTAGTTTCCAATTACAAATCGTTTCTAACATTTCGTGCGAGACAGCAGTAATATCTATAAAACTGCTGCCTCTATGCGTCTCAAACGTAGGTGAATCATTAGTGTTTATCACACTAAGGTCCCATCCCGTAAAAAGATCAGCAACTTGCGAGCCTCTGTCGTCTTCGATAGGGCTGCCCCATAATGGCGACTTAGCATTAAAGTCTACCGCGATAATCAAATTTCTATTTCTACCGATTTTACGAAAAATTCCTTCAATTTGATTTATTAAATCCTCTGTTTGAGGATTCCCCCGCCGGGAATCGATCGGCGGAAGGTAAGTGCTTATCACGTAAAACGTATGCAATCCCGTTTTTATTTCTGTGGTGGTTATGAACTCATTCGACAGATTGTTTAGGATTATTCCGGCGCACGTCCCGTTATTTATTATTATCCCGCTACGCGGTCGCTCGCTGTTTGCGTTTAAAACGGTAACCCCCTTCTCAAAACCTGTTATTTTGTGGCTATACAGGTGCGGTTCCTGTATAAGCCCGATGTCGATATTATTTTCGCTGAATAACTTTACGAAGTTATTTGTAGCCCCTTTTCCTTTCCCGAGATTTAATTGCGCGAATTTAATCTTCTTGCTTCTTTTAAATCTTTCTATTTCTTCACGGTCCATAATCGATGTTGCGTGTGATTGCGTTCTTCAATCTCAGCATCGTGGGGCATCTACTCGACTTGGCGTCGTGGCGCGTATCGACCTTCGCGCCACCGCCAGTTCTGTCGTTTGCCCTAGCGCAAACCACACAACAGGGGACTGCCCTCCGGCAATTCTTAAACTCGTGTCCGACATCGGCACAGTTACCGCACCACTGTACCTTCTCCCTGCACTCCATCGATCTATGGCCGTACTCGTAGCACCTGTAGCACTGGGTCATGGAAAAGTGGTCCCGGGCCCAGACTCTTCGCCACCTGAGGTTTATAGCGTCAGCTAATATGCGTCTCCAAAGTGTGGGGGTCACTTCGAAGACTACGTTGACGAAGGGATCCCTAGGGCCCTTTCCGCCAAACCTAAATTTCTCCCTCAGGTGGTCTTCGATCTTCAAATCGCCGAAACGGGGATTCTGGCTCGCGATCAACCGCACTAGTTCTTCTGCTTTCATCCCCGCTTCGACCCCCGGAAGAACAACCCGTGGGCGCTTCTTCTCGATGGTCTTCGCCACGAGCTCTTTGCAGTGACCGTCGACTGCAATTTCTTCGCATCCTCTCTTCCTGCACACTCAACTACTACGCCGCCCCTGTGAGTCCTACGAGCTCCGACTACGACAAACCCATCACGAGCGGGATCGAACTTTTTCTTTAGGGTCGACATGACGTCCTCTTTCTCCTCTGGCCTGGCGTCGACCCTAACTGCAAAGGTAGGCGTTGCACCTGCAGCAGCTGCAGCATACGACAGCTTCCGCGGCATCGGCACCTCCTGGCCCCGGGAACACTGCTGCCCTGAACAGAAGCAACCACCGCTGGATTTCCCCCGACAACACCAGCTCTCACAGGACTATCTAAGCAAAGACGAAGCGCCCTAACTATTATAATTTGAATTAGGGCCGCTATACTTGCGGCCACGTCCCCAATGCTCCACCCGGAGGTACTACATTGGGTTTAAACGCGAAAAAAAGTCGTGCTCCTAATTTATTCTTACTTCATAGTTGATTCACCCTAAATAAAAACTAAACAAAAATCTAACAAACCTAAAAATCTAACAAACCTAACAAACTCTAACAATCTAACAAACCTAAAATCTGACAAAAACTTGAACAAAAACAAAACAAAAACTAAAAACAGGGTTGTAAATAATGGTATCCCTAGCGCTGACTTTTGAGTGTACCCTGATCAACAAGCAAAATGAGAGGGAGAGGGATCCGTAATACCGGATAGCAGACGCCGGTTCTGCTTACCAGTGCGACCTGAAGGGTCGTCTTAAAACTATCCAAATATAGCTAACTAATTTAAATCCATCCCTAACTTTCCTATCATTCCCTAACTGATTTATATTATGATTACAATCTTCGCAATTCTGCTCGTCCTTCCCAAATATATACTGCAACCAAAATGGCGACAGAACGTCAAACAAAACAAATAAGCCACATAATACATGCTATATATAAATAAATATAAAGTGTAAATATAAAATATAAATAAATATAATTATGTAATTATATAAATAAATGTTTAATTAGCGTTAAGCATATAGCAGTGCACAAAATAGCAAAAAGCATCACCCTGTTTATCAGGTGCACTCCCACAAGCATATGTCGGCTAGCGCCTTTACACACCAAACGTGCTTGTTAAATTATTTCGAAAACTATTAATTAATGTAAATCAATGCTTGTGCGAGTACAGCCGCCACAATTTAAGTCTTACCTCGATAATAAAATTCTCCAGCATCCGAAAATCTGGTCGTCTGTAACTTACTTCTAAAGGTGGGACGGGGTGCACTGCTAAAGTCCTGGTGGGTATGCACTAAATGTTCTTGGGGGGATCACAATCACTATCACTATCACTTCACTTTCAAGTCCTGGGGGGATGCGCGGTTGCGCTCTGTTTTATTATCCTTGTTTACTTTATTGATTTAATTTCATGAGGGTTTATGATTTATTTGTTATTGTTTATTTGGTATTATTTATTCCCGATTTTCCGCACATAATTATGAAGATAGGCAGTGATTGTATTAATGGAGTGGGGTTTCTCGTGCATATTGGACATTTTGGTATAATTATCTTTTTTTTAATTTTTTTTATTTATTTATTTTTTTTTTATTTAATATCAGGTTTTGGTTATGCTCGTATCCTTACTCACGCCAAGCCAATCTAAAATTTTTCAATCCTCCCACCAAACCCACCGAATTTTTACACGCGGTCGTCATTGATTGTCTAATCTCGCGACCCTTCCCGCGAATTCTTTTAAGGCTGTCCAGAACGCCTTCTGGTTAACCACTTCCCCGACTTCCTCTAGGCTCTTTGGCCATGCCAGACCTAGGATAGCTAGTTTGCTATCAGCCAACCTCGATTTCCCGCCTCAAGCGGGCAGTCGAAGAGCACGTGCTCTGTGCTTTCCGCGCCCTCGCCGCATTCGCAGCGGTCGCTGTTGGTTAGACCGAACCTTTGTAAATACGCCTTCAGGGCGCCGTGCCCTGTTATCAACGGCACCATTTTGTGATCGAGCTTAACCTCGATCTTACCTCTGGCTTCTATGCTCGGTATGAATTTGTGGGTCAACCTGCCCGTGGCAGCGTTGTTCCACCTCTCTTCCCATTGTCGAATTGATTTTTCGCGCAGCTTTCTTTTGATTAAAGACCTCGGTATCGACGAATGTGATATTCGAAAGTCGCCCGTCGCGGCCTCTTTAGCTAATTCGTTAGCCCTATCGTTTCCTACGTTACCATTGTGCGACCTGACCCAACAGAACTTTAAACGTCGAAACTCTAGCGCCGTACGCGCTATCCTCCAGACGTCCGCATGGAGATCTGTCGAGGTGTTCATGTTTGTTAAAGCCGTTAGCGCCGATTTACTATCACTGATTATATAATACTCGTCTCTGCCCGTATGGTTTATTACGTAATCGATAGCCTCTCGTATGGCTACCAATTCGCACTGGAAGATAGTGCACCAGTTCGCGAGTTTGGTTTGAAACCGAAACACCTCCCTTTCCTGCTTATACACGACAAACGCCGCGCCTGCTTGCCCATCGTCCATACGTGAACCGTCCGTATAAATTCTGATACCCATCGCGTCCTCATCACCTTCGACAAACTCGATCCTCTAATATCAGCCGGGTGCCCTAACTCAGATACAACAATCTTTCTTGCAATTTCCCTATTACCAAGATTAAGATCTTCGATAATTTCGCGCCCTTTTCCTATATTTATTAATCGTCTATCTGTAATCTCCCTAACGACATATTCGATAGGGAGAGTCCTACTGATCACCAGGACAGCCTCCGTGGAGGTGGTCCTGTACGCCCTCGCCGCTTTTACCGCGGTTATGCGTTGTACGCTCGTCAATTGACGCATCTCCCGGACTTTACAACCTTCTGCCCATACAGAAGCTGCGTACAGTATTGCCGGCTCAATTTCTCCGGCATAAACCGTCCTCAGCGATTCGCCCTGAAACCCCACTTTATTTTAGCCGCCGCCATCATTTTGTTTGATATTTCGCCGCCCTTACTTTTTACGTATTGTACGTGCGCTTTCCAATTTAATTTATTGTCGATCTTGACGCCGAGGTAGGTAATACAATCTTTAAACGGGATTTTCTCCCCTCCTAGCTCTAACCTAGGAGGTCTCTGTCCTGGTTTCGTGCCGAAATAAAGCGCCTCAGACTTCGCCGTGTTAAATTTTAATTTTACCGCCTGCGACCATTCGTGTAATTTATTAAGCGCCTCGTTCGGTTTTGTGCGCATATCCATTAACAGTCTCGATCTTACAATTAAAAGTGTGTCATCTGCAAACCCAACGATTGAGCATCCTGCGGGCAACTTGACCCTAAAGATGCTCTCATACAACAACTTCCAAAATGTGGGACCAGAACATGACCCTTGCGGGCATCCCTTTCCACCTCACGCGACAGAACTTCACCCGGAATTTCAACCTGTGCTAATCGCCCCGAGAAATAGCTCTTGACCAAAGACATCAAGTTTCGCGGACAACCCCTACGATCTAACTCGCAAACGATTAATGGCCACCAGGCAGCATCAAATGCTCCTGAAATGTCCAAAGCAACAACGACACAGTACTCTTTGGCATCTCATGCCTGCTTAATTTCCCCGACAACGAACTCTAACGCGTCGATAGTCGACTTGCCCTCCACGAAACCAAACTGTCGGTTATTAAAACCGCCGCTGTCTCGCACTAGGTGTTCAACACGCGTAGTCATAACGCGATCTAAAACTTTCCCCAACACCGGTAGCAAGCTAATTGGACGGTAGCTGCCCGGATCTGACGCATCCGCCTTTTAGGTTTGGGTATAAATTTCACATTCTGGATTTTCCAGCAACGCGGAAAACGCCCTTTCTAAACAAAGATTAAACAACCCAACAAAGACACACGGGGCTAACAGGCACGCCTGCAGAGCTGCGTCTGAAGTGATTCCATCATGCCCCGGTGCCTTCTTAGGGTTCATCCTCCTAAGAGCCCTGACGACCTCGTGAACTAGGATTGCCTTATCGGCACCTGTTCCTTGCGCCTTTGCAGCTTCCCGACGCATTAAATCGTGCGACCCTTCATCCCCCTCGGGATTATCCGATGGGAAAAATTTCTCTAGTAAATATTCCGCTGTGGTTTTAAAACCTTCCGTGTATTCGCCATTTGTTTTCTTTATATTACTGAGCGCGATTTTTTGTTGTTTTCCTCTAATTACGCGGTATGCGGTTCCCCAGGGTTCTTTCTCTGAGTTTTGCGTGCAGAATTCTTTAAATTTATTCGTTCGCGTTTCTTCTATTAATATTTTATATTCGCGGTAACTTTGATTATATTCTATTCTCCGTTGTTCTCTTATATCTCCCGAGGCGCGTTGATAGCGGCGCCTTAGGTTACGCGTTTCTGCCCGCTTGGTGGTTAGTTCCCGGGTCCACCAGGGTACGCTGTCTTTAAATGTTTTCTTTTGCGGCATGGAATACGACGACGTGTCTACCACCGCGTCGTTCAATTTTTTCGCGAGTGTTTCTACTTCGTCTGCCTCTCGGCAGTTAAATAGCTTATTTTCGAGCGCAGGGATACTTTCGCCAAATTTTTCTTTAAACCGCTCCCAATTTGCTTTTTTATTACAGAACCGCGGAAATATAGTTAGCTGCTCGTTTGCGCTTGTTTTGGTTTCAACGTCCCATGTTATTAATTTATGGTCAGAGAGCGTTTCCTCGTCCGACCTTAGTTTCCAATTACAAATCGTTTCTAACATTTCGTGCGAGACTGCAGTAATATCTATAAAACTGCTGCCTCTATGCGTCTCAAACGTAGGTGAAATATTAGTGTTTATCACACTAAGGTCCCATCCCGTAAAAAGATCAGCAACCTGCGAGCCTCTATCGTCTTCGATAGGGCTGCCCCATAATGGCGACTTAGCATTAAAATCTCCCCCGATGATTAAATTTTTATTCCTACCGATTTTGCGCAAAATGTTTTCAACTTGGTTTACTAAGTCCTCGGTTTGAGGATTTTCCCGCCGGGAATCAACCGGCGGAAGATACGCGCTGATCACGTAAAATGTATTTAGCCCTGATTTAATTTCGACCGTTGTTAAAAATTCGTTGGATAAATTATTTAGTATTATTCCGGCGCACGTCCCATTATTTATTATTATACCGCTACGCGGTCGTTCGCTGTTTGCGTTTAAAACGGTAACCCCCTTCCCAAAACCTGTTATTTTGTGGCTATACAGGTGCGGTTCCTGTACAAGCCCGATGTCGATATTATTTTCGCTAAATAACTTTACGAAGTTATTTGTAGCCCTTTTCCTTTCCGAGATTTAATTGCGCGAATTTTATCTTCTTGCTTCTTTTAAATCTATCTTTTCTTCACGGTCCATAATCGATGTTCCGTGTGATTGCGTTCTTCAATCTCAGCATCGTGGGCATCTACTCGACTTGGCGTCGTGGCGCGTATCGACCTTCGCACCACCGCCAGTTCTGTCGTTTGCCCTAGCGCAAACCACACAGCAGGGATTGCCCTCCGGCAATTCTTGAATTCGTGACCGACTTGGGCACAGTTACCGCACCACTGTACCTTCTTCCTGCACTCCATCGATCTATGGCCGTACTCGTAGCACCTGTAGCACTGGGTCATCGAGAAGTGGTCCCGGCCCAGACTCTTCGCCACCTGAGGTTTATAGCTTCAGCTAATAAACGCCCTCGAAGTGTGGGGTCACTTCGAAGACTACATTGACGAAGGGATCCCTAGGGCCCTTTCCGCCAAATCTAAATTTCTCCCTCAGGTGGTCTTCAATCTTCAAATCGCCGAAGCGGGGATTCTGGCACGCGATCAACCGCACCAGCTCTTTCGCCTTCATCCCCGCTTCGACCCCGGAAGAACGACCCGTGGGCGCTTCTTCTCGATCGTCTTCGCCACGAGCTCTTTGCAGTGACCGCCGACCTTCGACTGCAATTTCTTAGCGTCTTCTCGACCCGCGCACTCAACTACCACACCGCCCCTACGGGTCCTACGAGCTCCGATTACGACAAAACCATCACGAGCGGGATCGACCTTCTTCTTCAGGGTCGACATGACGTCTTCTTTCTCCCTGGCCTGGCGTCGACCCTAACTGCAAAGGTGGGCGTCGCACCTGCAGCAGCTGCAGCATACGACGCCTTCCGCCGCATCGGCACCTCCTGGCTCCCAGAACACTGCTGCCCTGAAACACAAGCAACCACCGCTGGACTTCCCCCGACAACATTAGCTCTCCCAGAATCACTAGCCACAAGCCGCAGCGCCCTAATCATGCCTATAAGTTGATTCGCCGCGTCGAGGAAATCATCCAGGGCGTAGCGAATCTTCTTTCTGTCCTCCACGACGATAGTGGCGGAGGTCGTCGGCACCCTCCCGGAGATGGCCCAGTGCGCCTTCCTCACCCTCAATCTCAGGAGGTCCAGCTCATCGAGGTCGCTATCTGCAACGCTAACGTCGTTGCCAGTCGACATCTTTCGCTGGGCTCCCGAAGTTGAGGGCGATTCAGGCGCCGCAGCCACCCCAGGGGCCCCCAACTCCCCCGACACGACCGCCGCAGACACAGGCTCCTCTACCTTCTGTACCTCCTCCTGAATCCCTAACCTAACGTCTTTTAAAATTACCTTTAGCTGTTTCCCCCCAACAGCGCCCTCAGCCTCCGACCTAATAGACTCCGACCTATCTCCCCTCTTCTTCCTGGGTAATGGTTCCTCGTCGCGGTGGACCACCATGCTGACAAAACAAACGACAAAAAATGACACCTAAAACGCAGCTCAAAAACCACTTGACCGTTACGACGCTAAAAGAACGACGCTAGAAGAACGCAAAACGTTGGTCCAATAAAAATGTTTTGTTTAATGGTGAACCGTAAGCAACCTTGTATTTATTTAAACTTCGAACCGCCCAATTAAATATTAAATTTTTAACAAAAATACAGCAAGCACTAAGCGTCAAAATAACAACTAGAACCAAATAAATTCCCTAACGCAATTCGTTTCAAAATGTACAGCGAAGAACACTATTTATTTATTTTAAATTTTTTAAAACCGCCAAATCATATTTAAATAAACTAATTACTTCAAAATATTAAAATATATAATTTATAAATAACAACACTTTATTTTTAAATGTGTAATTAACAAAATAAGGTCGAGCGCAATCGGAATGTGGTAACCGGAAATGACCTTTCACTTTATCGCTTGGTAACTAGCACAACCCGTAACTGTTACACCGCTTAATTACACCAAAATCGATTTTAAAAGAACTTATAAGTACGCGTGTACTTAATTTACGGAAAATTTATATTAAAATTTACAGTTTTTGAGATATTTATTTGATTTAAAAAGGCTTAGATTTTTGTTTTTGGTTATTATTTTATTATACGCGCACTATAAAAATTTCACACACTTTTTGGTTGTTTTACCCGGTTTTTTACTCGATTTACGCGGTTTTTATTTTAAAATTTATTATTAAAAATGCCTTTTTAAGTTATCCCGAAATTATTTTGATTATTAGTTTAGTAGATTTTTGTTTTATTCGCCCGTAATTTATTTATTTTATTTTAAAACGCGGATTTAGTTTAAATTACAAAGAAAACGCGATTTATTTAGTTTTTATTTAGTTTAAATTCTGTTTTAAAATTTTATTTTACTGCCCTGTATTTAAATTTTGATGGCATACAATTATAAAAATAAAACACAATAAAAAGCAAAGCTTCAAATAAAATAATTCAACAATAAATAATAAAACCCTAGATAAACACTTACTGTTATTGCTGAAGCGGGAGCTCGGCAGAAACACGTCCGCTCGCTTCAAGCGGCAACTAGAAAGTAGCGCCCTAACCATACCTATAAGTTTGTTCGTAACGTCGCGAATATCATCCATGGCGTGCCGAACCATCTTCCTGTACTCGACGACGATAGTGGCGGAGGTCGTCCGCACCCTCCCATAGACGACAGCGTGCGCCTTCCTCACCCTGAACTTCAAGAGCTCCAGTTCATCGAGGTTGCTAGCATCAACGGTAACGTTGCTGCTAGTCGACATCGTGCGCTGGGCTCTCGAAGTAGAAGGCAATTCTGGCGCCGCAACCACCACGGGAGGCCCCGACCTCCCCGACACGACCGCCGCAGACACAGGCTCTTCTACCTCCCCCTGAATCCCTAACATAACGTCCCTTAGGACTACCTTCAGCTGTTTTCCCCCAACAGCGCCCTCAGCCTCCGACCTATCAGACTCCGACCGATCTCCCTCCCTCTTCCTGGGCAACGGTTCCTCGTCCCGGTGGACCACCATGCTGACAAAACTAACGACAAAGAATGACACCTAAAACGCAGCTTAAACATGACTTGACCGTTACGACGCTAAAAGATCGACGCTAGAAGAGCGCAAAACCTTGGTCCAATAAAAATATTTTGTTTAAAGGTGAACCGTACGCAACCTTGTATTTATTTAAACTTCAAACCGCCCAACTAAATATCAAATTTTTACAAAAATACAACAAGCACCAAGCGTAAAAATATCAACTAGAATCAAATAAATTCCCTAACGCAATAAAAATATCTCGATTCAAAATGTACCGTAAAGAACACTAATTATTTATTTTAAATTTCTTTTAAACCGCCAAATCAAATTTAAATACACTAATTACTTCAAAATATTAAAATATCTAATTTATAAATAACAACACTTTATTTTTAAATGTGTAATTAACAAATAAGGTCGAGCGCAATTGGAATGTGGTCACCGGAAATGACCTTTCACTTAATCACTTGGTTACACCGCTTAATTACACCAAAATCGATTTTAAAGGAACTTATAAGTACGCGTGTACTTAAATTACGGAAAATTTATATTAAAATTGTTTTAAAATTTACAGTTTTTGAGTTATTTATTTGATTTAAAAAGGCTTAGATTTTTGTTTTTTGTTATTATTTGATTATACGCGCACTATAAAAAATTCACACACTTTTTGGTTGTTTTACTCGGTTTTTTACTCGATTTACGCGGTTTTTATTTTAAATTTATTATTAAAAATGCCTTTTTAAGTTATTTTGAAATTATTTTTGAGTATTAGTTTAGTAGATTTTTGTTTTATTAACCCGAAATTTAGTTAGTTTATTTAAAAACGCGGATTTGGTTTAAATTACAAAGAAAACGCGATTTATTTAGTTTTTATTTAGTTTAAATTCTGTTTTAAAATTTTATTTTACTGCCCTGTATTTAAAATTTGATGGCGCCCAATTATAAAAATAAAACACAATAATAAGCAAAGCTTTAAATAAAATAATACAACAATAAATAATATAAGCCCTAGATAAAAACTTACTGTTATTGCTGAAGCGGGAGCTCGGCAAAAACACGTCCGCTCGCTTCAAGCGGCAACTAGAAAGTGGTAATATAAGACACCTATCTTGTCAAATGTCAGGCGCAAGAGTATCTAAAGATAGGATTTCCTGTTGCGACGAGAAGTCTGAGGTAAGGTTGAATGGAGAACGGCTTTGAGTAGGGAAATCTCTAAAGGCAAAGCGGCTAATAGCAGAAACATAATAGGAAAAACTTTCTTCTCAAAACTAAAATGAAGCCAAGAATCTAATCACTACACGATGTTTTCCTAGTTTTGCGGCTTTTTCGAACCCGGCACCAAGCATAATTGCTCAGTGACATCTTCTAGATAAGAAGTTTGACTTTCACTCACAACAGCTAACGTAAAAGTGTTTATCAATTTGACAGTTACAAGGACTGAGTGCGTTATTCTACTTATAGAAGTGTAACGTTCTGCTTTTCCTCTCCAGCAGTAACGCATATGAATTCTGTATTGTGTTACAAAAATCTTAAAATCCTTTTTTAATTCAATATAATTAGTATATATAGAACTTATACATAATTAAAAGAAAGTGATCATAATTTTGAAACACTCTATTTATCGTCATTTTATTCTATTTATCTAGTAAATAAATTCATCGTTATAAGTACTCCAGTTTTGTGTTTAACATTATGTTAAAACTCGTACATGCTAGTTAGAATTTCCATAAATTATCTTCAAGGCAATATAATTTACAACGATTATGCGCACCTCTTGTTTTGAATACTCAAGTGTTGAGGCCTCGATTGTTTACGGAGTCCGACAGTTGACCTTTTACCGTCCTAGTAATAAGATGAAGAAGTTAATATTAAAGGGTGACTTGAGGCTGGCATTTCAAGTATGCAGTAAATCGATCCAGATCTGTTAGAAAGTTTATCGTGGTTTGTATTTTCTGCTTTGTATAATTAAAACTAACTTTATTTGGTTTCCCTTAGTGCAACACGGAAGTTTTTGGTTTACACTGAAATTTTTGGTTTAATGATGGCTATGTGTAACAGCCAATTTATAGCGTATAAATTGTATACGAATAGAAACCTACAGTTAGAGATTTCAGCGATGGTTCTCCCCAACGGTAGATTCCCCCTTATTATTTTTATGTTTCTGATCTTCAGGATATTGCCGTAACAAAATGGACAACAAGTTTTTGCTGTTATTATGCAGTATTAAAGGCCCACATATGCTTCGAGTTTATCTGCTAAATGGTTTGCAACAATTTGCACTCTACGTTTGAGGTCGGTAAGTCGATTTTCCTTTGTTATTAAAATCATATGTTTGACGTACAACGTTTAGTGGTTATTTTTCTACAATTAGAAGATATTCAAAGTTAAGCTGTAATCTTTGTAGTTTAAACTATTGAAAACTAATATCTTAATAATTATATTTAAAAGCTTAGATTTTTGAACATTACACTAAACTAAACTCTTGCTATATAGGATTGTTTACCAAAACGATCTGTCCAAGAACTTAGATTGCGAATCATACTAAATAGATTTCGTCATTAGAATTTGCTTATTCACGTTAATTTTTTTTATACAGTTGAGTAGTTTCTTATACATGATACTTTTTTAACAAGGCTTAAAATTACTAATTAAAACATCCTATCATTTAAGTAATTTAATAAAAATGTACGTCGTTTGATCACTACTGGAGAAATGACAAAAGTTAATAATTTTGATTATGAAATATGTAATGCCTATTTACGTTAAAGGTTCTGATATAATCAAGTTTATTACAGAAATAAAAATGGGTAACTAAACACTTACAACATCTATTGTAAATTCCTGTCAGTTTGAAACAAAATTATTTTTAGTTAATATATGTCTTGGTTTCTAACAAGTCTAATCTTTTTTTAAATTTAGAAGTGGTTAATCACACTTTAAGAGATATTTAAGACGTTGTTTATATTCTACCTCATACATAATCTTGGATTTTATAAATCTTATATGAACATAAGTAGAGTGTCCATGCAACAATGGCCAGTAGCGAATTCTATAAGTACATATAACTTACCTGATTTATTGATTTTATTATTTTGAGACGCTAACTGTTTCCAATGCATTTTTATGTATTTTATTTTATTTCAGGATAAACGTTTGTACCATCTATGAATACAAAATATTGTATTCCAATAACAGAATATATTCGTTAAGGTTCCTGTATTTTTCTTGGCGATATTCCTTGTTCTTATATGCTGCACAAGTACAGTGGCACCTACCCCATCCGTATTTAATTAACGACCCCCCTGATATTCTCTAAAAATCGCTGAAGCTAGAGTTCAGAGCTAGTACGGAAGTCTACAAAAGTCAGTTCCTGTTAATACGAATAAATCAACATCTTGTGCACGACTTTTGTTAGAAATATCTTTGCCTAGGTATCCGCTAAGTCTAACATAGTAAAAGCTTAGAAGTTTCTCTGTCGCTACATAATGTGGCTTGACAATCCAGAAAAAATAATATTGTTTAATAAGGAGGGAGATCTTAAAATAAATCTTATAGGAGTTATTATTGCCACCGTACAATTTGAGATGATGCTCACAGGTTTTAAGCATAAAGTTAAATTCATACAACAGATAATAAATACATGAAGTAAAACAGAACCGTAAAATCAATTACCACTTAAGAAATTTACAATGATGTAGGGCTTGAAATAACCTCCTATCAAAGCAATAGCATAAATATCCATAAAAATACTGATACAAAATAAATTTGCTAAAGTGTACGTGTGAAGTAAATAGGCAACAAGCAAAATAAAACAACAAAAACGACGGTACATAAATCCGCCTATATAAACCGATGTAAAACAGAAGGAAGTTCCGCCCATAAGAAGTACATGCTAATTGTCTCGATATGGAATGTACGTGTGTGGAGGAGAGATAGAAACGGATTTCCTTTACAAAAGGTCACCTGTATGTTTGAACAAATAAAACACAAATTCGCAACTCAGCTTGCTTAAATCTATTCTAAAATAACATTCCTATGAACAAGTATGCATATAACCATTTTAAATTTACTTACATTAATATTCAAATTAGTGACCTAAAGATATTCCTGTAACGAAATACACACAATAAACAAAAATGGTAAAATTCATTTTCGGTTTATTCTAAATGCATCAAAGCCTTTATGATTAAATATCAGAATCAGTTTCAATTAAACTTGCAATGTCCAGATCTTATACTTCTAAGGATATAACATATCATCAACATACATGTTGGCAATACTTTGTAAATGCTATCAAAAACAACCGATTATACCAAAAGTTAATTTATAGTTTCATCTTCAAGTCCTTTGAAGCCAGTTAGCTCCGATTCAGTTTTCTCCGATGCAGCCGGCACTTAATCGACTCGCTCCGATGCAGTAAGCTCCGATTCGGTTTGCTTCGATGCAGTCGACACCCATTCATGTTTCTCCGATGCAGTAAGCTCCGATTCAGTTTCCTCCTATGCAGTCGGCACTTAATTCGACTTGATTCAATGCAGTAAGCTCCGATTCAGTAAGCTCCGATGCAGTCGGCATTTATTCGACTTTCTCCGATGCAGTCAGCTCCGATTCAGTTTGCTCCGATGCAGTAAGCTCCGATTCAGTTTGCTCCGATGCAGTCGGCACTTATTCAACCTGCTCGGATGCATTTGTTTCCAACCAAAGGTTGTTGGGAAAGCAAACCTTCTCAATAAATTTCAGTGTTTGCAGGTTCTGTCGCAATTTGTGCTTCCACAATCAAAGGGATTTTTTAAGTCAAACCAAACTTTTTGCTGTTTATCTCCACAAGGCGGCTTCGTGGCGTAGTTGGTATGTGTGTGACTACTACGCCCAAGGTCCCGGGTTTGAATCCCGACACGATCCGCTTGAAAAATATTAGGCGAGCATTTTTCACAAAAATACACTCTCGTTCGGATGAGAGGTAAAATGGAGGTCCCGTGTGTGAGTGTTGTTACACACGTTAAAGATTGCTACCATGCTTGGAACAGCAAGGGTTTGGCAAAATTCAAATTTCTCCAATTAAAAAAAAACTCGCTTCCTGGCGAATGTAGTACCTTCGGGTGGAGCATTGGAAAATCACATGTAGTGTTTACTCTTACATTTGATGATGTTTATAACGTGCAAGTAATTAATTCATTGAGATAAGGCGGCTGTCTAGCTATGTCATAATCCCACTTTTTTGCTTTAGAGGATATGTCATTAACATACCTAACACGTGAAAGGGGCATGCCTGCCTATGGTTTAGACGACGTGCTAAATTTTTTTTGTATAACTAATTTAATACATTGTAGCATATTGTATGAAAAAGACTAAATCACCTGTAATTAATACTCGTAAATTTTTCCTACATAGCGTTTGGTTTTTTTACATTGTATTATAAAATACGATTAAAGCGTGTCTTTGGTTTTCTTTGTATTTGCAACTGTATATGATTGAATTCAATTTATTTAACTAAAGTTTCTAAAAGTTCTTATATTTGGAATTCATAATAATGAATTCTTTGTTATTTCACAATTTTAGCTTCCTTAAAATGACAATTCCGTTATGAAAGTCTAAAGTTGTAATTATTCCGTTTATACCTTTGTGGCATAAATTAAAAACTGAACATAAGTATTTAACAGAGATATGGCGACAATTATGGTTTTTAAGTTTGTGATTTGAATCGAACTACCAATTTATTGTAATGGTATGCTTTTGAACATTATTATACATGAAGTCAAAATTATACAGACCGCTTCACTAATAAGTTTGTTTTAAACTATTATGCTTCTTTTTCATCTGATTTTTATTTACTATAACGCCCAAACGTTACACGCATAATTGCAAAGGACAGTAACTGATCTGAAGATATTATTACTATATTTATCTGCATGTCATTGACCAATACCCAAACGCTGTAGAACGGTTGACTCGGTAATCCTTTGTTACAGTTCGATTTTGAATACCGCCTAGGAGTAAAAAGCAAATACATTTCAACAATAACTCAAAACTGATAAAACAAGGCGAGTTTAAGAATGATGGATTGCACGTAGGTCGAAATTAGCTGCACTTTTGTTTTTGAAGCACTGCCAAAACTATATCGCGTGAATATAGATGACTAAATAAGCTACTAAAAATGCAGGCTCCTTTACCCGTCCTACCGCATAATATTAATGCAAACCTTCTGTCATGTGGAATAGCAGTTTCGAACAGAAAACAAAACTATTTTGCCGACTATCTCATACATGATATGAACATAATACTATCAATTACGTATAGTAGAATTATTATCGGAAACCACCAAGAGATATTTTTGTTAATAGTTTTTGTTGCCTTTTCGCTGCACTATAAATACAAATGATCTAAGCTCACTCTTAGATGTGATAGCTTCTGAACGAATGTATCTTAGTATAAATACCGCCTTCCTTTTCAAAAAGAGTTTTATTTTAAAATCTCAATAATAAACAATAATGTACAAAATGTAGTGTAACAATTGCGAGAAGTTTCTCTTTGCTGCGAATTTTTTCGTTTTTAAAAACTTTCAATCTATCGAACATAATTATTTCGTTTAGTAGACATGTTTTCTACAAGCACAAACAAGAAAAAGCTCCGATAGTATATGTTGGTCTGGATTTATTTCGTAAATTTATTTATTTCTGGATACTGTCGAGGTAAACGGGGAATTTTTAAACAATATTCTATTTTGCGCAATAAATGGGCTATTCGTGGCTACATAGAAACACTATATGCTAGCTCCATGTTTATAGGTCGCATTGTAATATGCTGAATCTTGATGTTTCAAGTTTATTTAAAAATACTGCGCATATGACGTCAGCCTCCAACCAATAATAATTCTACCCTAATTCAAACCGTTCCCAGTTCTGTCAGTCTACTTTATTCACGTTACTTCAAAAGTAGTCGAATTTATCCATTGGGTGTAATTCGCCCTAAATGTATTCCAAATTGCAAGCTATTTTGCAATGATAATAAAAAATCCACCAAAGCAGAGAAAGATTTATCAATAGAGGAACTGTTCATGGTGTAGAATTAACAATGGAAAAGCAACAAAAAGTCCGTTTTTCAATTACCTATGTTAGGATACTTCCGCTTACAAGCGATTTGGACAAGGTGTAGCCAGAAAAAGCCATCAGATTGGAGCCGGAAAACCACGGAAATTGATTGTCATCATATTATACGCGAAAATACCACTTGAATGGGGTTGATTTAATATGTGTCGTATTCGCTTATAAGTTGGGAAAAAGGCATTGCAAGTATTTTATTATATCATAGCTATGGTAAAGCTAAAAGATTATCTCCTACATAGGGGTATGTATAACGAATTATCTGAACTGCACAATTTTCAGACACAAGAAGCTACTACACTGTGCATTAATCAAAATGTCAAAAATAGGTCTGGACAACTATACTAACTCTATAAGGAAAATGATGAAATGAAAATAGGAATCCAAGGTTTCTCATTCAAGTGACAGGTATCAAGTTTGATCATGCCTAACATTCTTTACAGAAGTGGTAATAGGGGATGTGGCTCAAAAGATGCAAAATTAAAATTCAAGTTTTTTACACTTGATGAACGTTAAACGCGCTACTTTCGTTCACCAGAAGGTGCTTCAAAGTTTTTCATACAAAACAGTATACACAATTATGCTTATACTGGCTATGTTAAGGCATTTTTTTTACAATTCAATCAATTTATTGTTAACTATGCCTAGGTCATCAGCCCACACTAGTTGTACAAAATCTAAATAAATAATTGAAGTGCTGGTGAGACTGCACCTCTCCTCCTTAGTCACCTTGTAACTGTACTGTTCAAGATGATATATGGGGTGGATGGAGTTGAGCTAGCGTGGTAGTTTGTGGGGTATCCGTACCCGATAAGGTATGATTTATATGTGCGTATATGTGTGTATGTATATGGGAGAGGGTGTACGTTTTTCTGTGTTAAACCAACAGGTTGGTGAAGATGGGTGGTTTGGTGATGAGGATTTCTTTTAGGAATAGGTTGAGTTCTTGGGAGAAGTTTGTAACTAGAGGTTTGATGTTTGGCAGTGGATAGTAAGGGTCAAGATTGATTGCGGCTTTGAAATTTGTTTGCAATGGATAGTTAGGGGACAGGAGTAAATGGGGTGGATGGAAGTTTCTAAGCCGAATCGCTTGACGCAGCGGCAGGTTGATGAGGGGATGAGGTTGAAGGAGTGGAGTTTGGTATAAAAGTTACCATGACTGCTCAGAAATTGTATGGTTGCTCTACTAGAGAAAGGGATGTAAGCTGGAATGTTGGTGTTGCTAGGAAAGATTTCAAATGTACATTTTCCAGTTCAAGAGAGTGTACATTATTGCTGCTAGAAGTAGAGGAGGAGGTTCTTGATACGGAATTTGATTTCCGGGATGGATAGCGTGCGATAGTTTTCGTACAATAATGCGAAATCATGTAGGGTTGGGCGTTTGAATTTTAAATTGCGGCATTGGACTGCGGATTGTAGGAGGATGTCTATGTGTGGGATATGTTGCAGAGTGAGTAATGAGATCGTGGTGGTCGTTCGGTATGCTCTGAAAATGTAAAGTAGAAATTGTCGAATGATGGGGTTGGGTAAACGTCTAGATGAGGGAGTGTGTGAGTGGGAACCAAGAGTCTACCGCATATCGGACGATGGGACTGATAGTTTGAGTAAAAACTAATATGCGAGTAGGTTTGGAGAGTTGAACGGATGTAGGAAGTGTATGATGTCCGTTGTTGTGGATTGCGTTTGTTTTGTGTACACGCCTTCAGGCTTATTTCGAAGTATAGGTATAGGTAGAAAGTTGAGGGCGAGAAGAATAAAGGGGTACAAGAGAATGTTTTTTTGGGCTTCGACGTTAATCAAGGTAGTTTTGAGTAAGATCATTTTGGGTTTCGTAGGAGGAAAGAGTTGTTTGTTAAAAGAGGACCAGGATTCAATGACGTTCATAAGGACTGCGGCAGTGCTTTCTAGGGATGTGCAGGAGTTACCATGGACAAAGAAGGCGAGATCATCTGCATATGCAAAGGTGGAAGCATTGGAGATATCTAACTCAAGTAGGGAATTAATGGCAAGATTCCAGAGAGTAGGAGAAAGGTAGGAGTCTTGTCGACAGCCTTGCAATAGGGGTCTGTGACGGAGTAGTAGTTTGTATCAAGGGTGGCAGAGCAGTCAAATAAGAAGGATTTATAATTTGGAAAAGGTTAGACGGGAAGTTGGCTTATTTCAGATCATTGAGAAGGTTTGGCCACTAGACGAAGTCGAAGGCGAAACGTAAGTCAATAAGAAGAGCGATTACGTATTTGTAGAAAGAGAATTGTGCCGTTGAGATTAAGGAGTATATGGTTTGTTCGGCGCTGTATCCTTTTCTAAAGTCATAAGGATAATTTGTTCCAGGATTTTGCTACGTGTGGGTAGCAAAGCGATGGGTATGTAGGATGTAGAATACCCTGGGGGTTTATTGAGTTTGAGCATGAGTGTTATGAAGGCAGATTTAAATATGTCGAAGTATGTCCACAAAAACAGGCATCTTTGGAGAGGATGAAGGTGGGTCCTCTAATGAGGGGCTAGGCTTTTCGAAAAATGACGTTCCTTATGTGGTCGAGACCTGGAGCTGTGTGAGGATTTAGTTCAGAAACTAGTAAATCTAGAAGATCGATGTTGAGAGTGATCTACTATTAGTTGTTGGGTTTTGGAAGTGCACCTGGATAGGATGATGATATCGCCTTTTTAAGGTGGATAGCTTTGGTGTCTTTATAGGATATAGTGGGTAGCCATTTGGAGTAGTTAGGTAGGGGGCTTAGTTGGTCTTTCAAGTCACTGTAGGTGGTCCATAAATCAGTGTGATGTTCCTCAATTGTTGAGTGGTAGTATGGTTTTCTTGTGATGTTAATCAGGTCTTTTTATCGTCTTCGTTGTATAATATAATTGACGGAGAGTTGTTTATAAGATTTATGTCTGTGACTGTACTTTTAACTCTTTGAAGCAGGTGACGTGTCAAGTTTAGTGTTTGTTTTGCTGCACTAAGATCATCGGTTTACTACGGCGTTGTATTTACGTGAGGTTGTATTATTGGCTGCGGTAAGTATGTTTAGTACTATATTTTTAGCTAATGTGTCGGGGTCAGCGTCCGAGTATGTAGACGTCGGGAATGTGAGATGAGGGAGACGAGGAATAATTCCCATTTAGCCCATTTGCCGATATTGAAGGCATGCGGTTTGTGATGAGATCTTTAGGGAGGTTGGTAAGAATACCAAAACCTAACGGATTATGATCATTTGATTGGAGAATTCGAAAAACAGGGCAGGAGTTGATGAGGTTGTAGGCTGATCGGGTAGGTATTGTAAGATCGATATTGGAGCTTTAATTTGGAGATTTCCAGATGAGTGTATTGGAAGGAGAATTTAAAATGCGGAGATGGTTGTGATAGATGAGGTCTACAAGGACAGTACTGTCTTGGTCTTTGCTGTTTGTTGTTGTTTAGTATGTGCATAAGGGATGGTGGAGGGAATTACTGTATCCAGGAGTGTAGTTAAGGTATCAAGAAATGGGGGGGGGGAGGTCAGTTTGGTTCAATGGTATGGAAAGCATATGGTATGGGGATGGTTATATTAGTTTACGATATGTTTTCCATGGGTTATTGGTGTTTCGTTGATTATAGTTATGTAGTGTTGTTTTTTGGTATTTGTTATAGTGTTCTGTATTCGGTTCTTGTTGTTTTGTATTCTTGTGTAAGTACGTCAATGTTGTTGTGTTGTCTGTGTTTGGCGTTCTGAAGTAGTTGAGGTATTTTGTTCAGTGTTCGTCTTTTACAGTTAAGTTCTAATGTTCACCATTTGTTTGTTCATTGTGTGTAGTATTTGTATGGGAGGGTGTCTTTAGCTGCGTTATGTATGTTCGTGATAATTGTGATTGCGAGGGAGTGGGGTCGGTATTTTTATATGTGCTTGAAGGAAGATGGGGTATTTTTTATTGAGGTTGGTTAGGAATTGTTGTCAGTTGGATTTACGTGTATTGTAGGAAGGGGTTTTATAAAAGGTTCGTGGTGGAAGATTTGGTAGTATTTTGAAAGTTATAGGATTGTGATCACTGGTTTGAATTATATGGGTATTTTTCAATTGGAGATGATATTGGTGGCGGAAGGGGTGGCGAGTGTTACGTCAATATTGGATTGGTGGTTAGAGGACTCCCATGTTGGTATGTGGGAGGGGGTGTTTAGGATTTGTAAGTTATGTTGGAGGATGAGGTGTTCAAGGAGGGAGCTTCGTTCGTTAGTGGTGTCGTAACCGTTTGTGCATATAATTGTAGGTCGGTGTCGTATAATGTTAAGTGCGTTATCTAGTGGTTGTATGGGAGTGTTGATGTCTTGACCATATTGAAAGTAGGAGAACATTAGGTATAGGGTACCGGATTTCCAATTAAGTTCTATTGTTGTAGTTTGGTATGTAAAAAGGGATGGTATGTAAGAGGCATCTATTATAGGGTCTGTGATGATAATCGTGGAGGTGAGGTTAGGGTCAGTTTGAGTGAGATAGTTGAATAATCTAGCGTATGGTGGAAGTGATGGCATTTTGTTATTGATAAGGTGGGGTTCTTGTAATAGGGCGATGGAGATGTGATTTTCAGGAAGTGATTTAATAAATTTTAGGGGAGCTGCTCGGGAATGTTGGAGGTTAATTTGTTTTGCATGAAGGGAAGGTTGGTTATGGGGAAAATCTAACGTCCATCTTCTCTGTAGGGGTTTAAAGTCCATAATCAATACGTTTTGTTGTAATCTCAAGTGCTTGTTTGTATATAGTGCATTCGGGACTAGTTACCATGTGGTCGTGCGGTTTGTTAATGCGTGTCCAATTCGTACATGTCGGGGAGGCTATCGTAGTCGGGTGCAGTTTCTTATGGTATTAGGTTCTGCGCAACTTCTACAGGATACTTTGGAGCGACAGACTTTTGCCGAGTGGCCGAATCTTTGGCAATTATAACACCTGGTGATGGAAACTAGGTCTCGCGTGCGGCATGCCTTGAATCCTATAAAGAGGTGCGTATTGTTGGTTAGTATTGTTCTAAGTCGGAGGAAACGTTTATTATTAGATTTTTTGAGTTATCTTTTTTTAGTCTACGTATTGCAACTGAAATTTCTTGTGTATATGTCTTCAGGTATGAGGTTATGTAGGGAGTTTTGGGTGTAAATGTAGTTTATTGCATCTGTGTTTGAAATTTCCTTGTCCAAGTCGAAGATAATTAACTGGGGTTGTTTAGGAGCTGGGATATGGACAGAGCAGGATCTTTGATTTAGGGTTGTGATTAATTTTATATCGTATTGCTTACCTGTAAGGATGGTGACTGCGGTAAGAATGGGCGGAGGTATATTTTAATAATTTGGAGTAATCGAGTGGGTGTGATTTCAGTGCAGGTGCGTTTGGGAGATATTATTTTGGCGGGCGGTCGTGTTGCTGGAGCATGGTGAAAATCGGTTTTTATGTGGCTGCAGCGTATGTTATGTGTCGTTGTGTTGGAAGTTGCGGCTATGTGAGTGTAAGATATCTTTGAAGTAGACTTCGGCATTATGCCTAGCGTTCTTTATGTTGATTTAAATTTTGGCATTGGAGACTTTGCTGTTCACTGCTGCTTGGGTGGCAATTAAAGTTGGGTAGGTTGCGCATGAGCAGTTTATTTTGCTAGTGTCTTTGAAGACAAACTCGGTAAAGTAACTTTTTATTAACTCATTCTTTGGTTCATAGTTTGCGTTGTAATATCCATCTCCTCGCCCCCACTCTCCTCGATTCGGTGGTTTTTTAAATTTGTGTGGCCACAGTATGTCGAGCCTACTGAGGAAGTTCGTGAAGGTGAACGTGGTATTATTTGAGATCTTGAAATGGCTGTTAAGTATCAACTGAAGGTGGGGCTCGCAGAAAAGTAGTTGATGAGCTTGTATGCGTGTTCTTTCTATAGATCAACCAGAAAGTGTTCGTTTGAACTATATATCTATTGGCATTTAGTTTGATATTATTTTGTTCTTTATTTTAATTTGATGTGCTCACCACCTGTGCAGCAAGTTGTTCTAATCGTTCTCGATACTTTCACGTGTTTGATGTTATAGCTATATTTCCTTCACGATTTGGACAATATTCACTGGTGTCTTTTGCATTGTGCAACCTCTGTGTCCTACAAGAACTGTAGTGATTTGTGAAATGTTAATTGGTGCTATGGAGTATTTTTGCCACAAATTGTTATAGTTTCTCGCGTCACATACTTTCCTTTTTTTCCCTTTGCAAGGGCAATAATTTATATGAGATCGTAGTCAAGGCATATCAAATACTTAATATTTTTCGTTTCCTGTCTTTATTGAGCAAATCAATTAGAAGTCAGAAATCCTATTTTGTAATGTAGAACATTCTTATTTTTTAATTTTTAAGGTCATGTTTGTATTCACATTTTGTTTACTCGATCACGAATCATTAAAACTAAATAAAAATTGGCTAGTTAGAAGGTTAAGTCGGCATTCAAAAAGTAAATTTTAATTTAAATTCTGTTAATTTATGTGCTTTACATTAATTAATATTACAAATGACTGCCATTAATACTAATATAAAAGTAAAACAAATAAAGTGTGTACAAAGTTCGGAAAACTTGGTTGTTTACTACATACAACCTTGTTTTATATCAAACAAGTTAAACGTAATAATTGGTGATACAATGTGCTATTCAATGAGGTGTTCTAATGACATTCACATTGGAATATTTTAAATTTGTATCAAATTCTTCTTTTTTCTACTATAACTAACCCACGATAAGTGTGTGGTGCCAATAATCAGTCTACGCTTTATGCTAATTATACTTCACTTCAGTTTTCGAAGTGCAACACAAACACATTTGGAATAATTAGTTCGGCATTCCAGACTAATTCTTTTCCCAGTGATTTTTTACAAGATGATTATAAGGATATCCTCAGAATATGGTAGTTCTCTTGAGAATTTTATTAGATACCTCAACTTGTGTTTTTAATATTTACGCTTATTGTGAAGTACAATTATTTAATGACTATGCAAAGGTTTCTGTATTAGGAGAGAGTAGGACAAAACATACCTTTAAAATAACCGTGATAAGTACAAATATCTTCCGGAATGATTGCGAACTGGTGGAGCAAAAGCCACCCACTATGTGGGTGCGGAGCTGGTACCCGTGCATGGTAGACCCGTTGTTACTTGGTAGTAATTTCGTGAAAATTTCTACTGAATTCTCACAAAACACATTCTACGGGTGTTAACAAAATTGAAATTAAAATAGGGCCGAAGAATAAAAGAAAAATCGGAGAAAAGAAAACGCGACGGCGAAAACAAAATGTACAGAGAGGGATGGAAGAAAAAGAAAAATCTTGGGCGCCAGCGTTTTCAATGGACTAAGATTATTGGCGAAAACACAAGTCCAATAATCTGAAATTAACCAACCGATAATATTGAGCGATTAGGAAAGAAAACAAAACTAAAATTTAAGAAGATCGAACCGCATCTGACGGAACAGCAAAGAGCCGAAAGAAAAAGGAAATAACAGTTCGAACGTAAAGGAAAGAAAAACAAGTAGCATCAGGCCGAGAAATGCGAGTAGTGTCGGAAATTAGGCAGTATCAACACACAAAAATTGGGCCAGAAATTAAGCGAAACCAAATCGGAGCCAAAGATACACGAAACAAAATCGGAGCCCAAATTAACGAAAACCAAAATCAAAACAAACATTACACAAGACAAAATCGGAGCCAAAAGAATTAACTAAACAAACTCGCAGCCCCACGCTAGGGCGTTAGAAATTATGATACGTACCTAGACGTAATCGGAAGAAAAGTAAATACCAGGCTAACTACCAACCGCGGAGAGTGGGGGATTCGCCTACATACCGAAAAAACAAAAAGTAAAGTACATCGCCCACGATTATCTATTAACACATAAAAATAAATAAAAGGAGTCTGTACAAACAAGCAAAAAGAAAATAAATTAAGCGTTATTATTTCAGAGCAAATAATTATATTGTATGGACAATTTAGTACATTATATACAAAGTGCGCATTTCGTTTTTACAAAAAATATAATTAATCAGTAGCAAATAAACAAAAAAAAACAAAAGTAATGAGAGTGAGCAGGACAAAAAACAACGAGAAGAAAAACCCAAACGAAGAAAAAAATTCGTTTAAGAAGTAAAAGAAAATTCGTTACGAAAACGAAACAAAAAGAAAACACAAAAAGGAAAAAATGAAACATCCCAAAATATAAAAAGAACTCTCGCCGGCTCCAAGTTCCAATAATAGAAGAGAAAAAAGGAAGGAAGGAAGGGAAGCAAGCAACAAGAACTAAAATGGCACGAAATTGACATTGAAAAAATCGTCGGAGAACGAATATTTCTTGTGAAGAAACATTAAAGTCTTCAACCTCAGGAGAAGAAATTGGTTTCTCGCGAAAAAACCAAAGTAAGAAAAAGAAGACCAACAGTGCCAAACAAAACAGGATCCAAAGGTCAAGTCTCAAGTAAACAAAGGGACAACAAGGGAGAACGGGAGGAAGAGAGGAGGAACGCTGGTAAAAGGAAACGGTGTACTGCAAACTGTGATAACCAAAAATCTCAGCAAACGAAGGACCAAAGAAAAAAATATCTAACTAGACCTAAAGTCGACTATGTCGTGGTTTCCGAAGAAGGAAAAACGGACTAGAAAGCACCTACCACAGGAGCGAATGAACAAAACACAATCAGTATAGGGACCGACAGCAAAGAAGACCAGCAAAAGGATAGTGAAAGAAAATTAACGAAAGGAACGAGAAAACAAAAGAAAAAACCAAAAAGAATAACACCAACACCAAGTACAAAAGCCAAAAGAAAAAACTCAAAATCGTACAAAAGGAAATAAAACAGAATCCCAGTGTAGTTATGTAAGAGTGTGTGTATGTGTGTGTGTGTGTGTGTGTGTTGATGTATGAGTATGCGTGTGGGTGTATAAAGTGTGTGCGTGTGTGTGTGTGTGTGTGTGGGTGTATGTAAGTATACAAAGTGTGCGTGTGTGTGTTGTGTTGGACCACTGTAGTCGCTTCTTGCGACAGGCAGGTCGTACCATAGAGCTATTCTATTCCCGGACCCACACGGGTTCAAACAGTATATATATATATATATATATATATATATATATATTACTGTGATTGGGTAGGCTTAAGCGGGTGTAAATAGGCCAAGAAGTTATTTATTTGTAGGTACCCTGGACATACAATTCAGTAATTTATTTAAAACACTTCAATTATTAGATTGGGATTAAATTACAATTTATAGTGTAGGTTTAATGTGTATACGTTAATTTAAGACAAGGACAATAATTAGGATCGATGACAAGGTTGAAAATCGTGTACTTTTATTAATAGGATTAAAGCTTTTCAGTATAAGAATCAGTAATTTACGCACGGTACATTTATTTAATATAGCATATATGAAAAGCTTTCAAAGAACGTTACAAGCTTTAATGTAGTAAAACACGTTAAACCGTCAAGGACTTTATATAACATACGATTGCTGTAGATAAACGATTTTGGTAAAATCCAGTTCACGTTGAGAATAATTCGAGGTAGTTTGTGTTAACGGACAATGCAAAATTAACAACAGTCGACTGGTTCAAAACAGATCTATACAATCATAAGACAGACTATGTGTAATACGTAACAGAAAAAGATGAAAGATATCAGGTGTTAAGTGACAAACATTTTTCAAGCGCGTGTTAGACAAGTATACTTTAAAAGGCTATAAAAAGGACGCAGAAACAACATATTTGTGGACGGTATCGATTTTTCAAGGCACCCAGAAAGGATGGGAAAAAGAACCGTTAACAATATTGTTATAGAGGGGTGCCAAGCAAGACGGAAAACACAGGACCGTAGGAAATACCAGAAATGCTGTAACAACGTAGGCACTTTAAGTGGGGAATATAGAAGAAGCTGAGATATGTGATTATGTGAGTGCAAGAGAGATAATTAGATGAATACTCCCTGTATGTTTGTTGTGGTTTGTTTAGCATTCTTCTTAATCTTCTTTGAGAATTAAATCACTCATAGTTTTTAAAATTATCTTTATTTACGTTTCGATCCATGACCTAGGATCGTTGTCAAAATAATAAAAACTTCAAGTTTGACATTTATGACATAAATTGAAGGTGACTTTGATTTATTGATGTTCAAAATATTTGGTTTGAGTACACTAAACAAAAATTTTTAAAGTTTAAAAATTTTTAAAGTTTAAAAATTTTTGCTTAGTGTACTCAAACCAAATATTTTGAACATCAATAAATCAAAGTCACCTTCAATTTATGTCATAAATGTCAAACTTAAAGTTTTTATTATTTTGACAACGATCCTAGGTCATGGATCGAAACGTAAATAAAGATAATTTTAAAAACTATGAGTGGTTTAATTCCCAAAGAAGATTAAGAATAATTAGATGAACGCGCACACGATACGCGTAATTGTATTTGAGTGAACTTGACGGGGAAAATTTTATATGATATTCGAACGGTTGGTTGTTGTTAAACAGTTTTTGTGGTAAAAGAAGTGTTATGTTGTTGATTTCTTAGTTTTTAAAAACCGTTGTGTGTACGTGCAGCTAGATTTTGCAGAATCGAGTGGCCGTTTACGGATTTACAAGAAGTGGATAACAAATATACAGGCAACTAAAGCGAGGTGGATTATTATATAAGCTGTGCTGAAGATGGCATTCGCTCTTTCATTTTACAAGTTTACAAGAAGTTTTTCTAATTTAAAGTTTTATGATTATTCTACTTGGTGGACAATGCACACTACCTGAAATTTTCATTGTCAGTGCCAGAATTGTTGATGCTTTATCCTCCCAGATACCCCATGCTGTATTTTTGGGAATTGTAGTGCATCAGAAAGTATATCATAGTACATAAAAACGGGCGGCTCCGTTGGTATGCGGCTGACTACTATGCCCAATATCCCGGGCTCAAATCCCGAAACGGTCCGCTTGAAAAATGTTAGGCGAGCATTTTTCACAAAAAATACACCTCGTTCGGATGAGAGGTAAAATGGAGGTCCCGTGAATAAGTGTTGTCACGCGCGTTATCGATTCCTACTTTGCTTGCAACAGTTAGGTAAAAAAAACTCGCTTCCTGGTCAATGTAGTACCTTTGGGCGGAGCATTGGAAAATCAAATGTAGGGTACATAAGAACCTACCATCAATGCAAAGTTTTTACTAAAAAAGCCAAATTTCTTAAAATTGTTATTAAATTTCTCAAATAGTGGTCGAATTTCAAATAATTTATATTTTTCATGTTTTTTGAGTTTATTGATAATACAAGATTATCATTAAAATGTATAAACCTTTCTATTTCAATTAATCGATTTTTTGGCATGCAATTTTGAAGCATTGAATATTGATATCCTCATCATCGCACCAGTAAATTTGTTTTTGTAGTAAACCGTGGTATCCGGATAAAACAAAAATGCCCAAATATTTAGGAAAACAGTTTGGTTTTAGATATAAACATGCTTATTTTGTTGAAAAGCATAATTTTAGTTTTGTGTCAACAATATATTTGATAAGGTCCTCATCAAAATATTTTCCAAACAATTCTCACCGGACTTATTTTTTAAAAAATCGGTATAGGAGGAGTATTCGCAGTATCACTAATTGTATGTATTTTTGAAAAGTTGGTGCTTTATTTTTTCAAGAGCCAAGAGCCAATATAGTAAATTATCTTTGTTTAGAGACTATTTCATCATAGCGCGAGAGTTGATTCTTCTTATCCATGTATTCTTTCATAATGAATTTCGATTTGACCAGAAGCATCCTTGGGCATAGTAGCTTCTAAATTATTTTCATAATCATCATCAGAAATGATATCAACATTCTCCGAGAGTAATTTTACTCCATCTATAGTTTCAGAGCCTTGCAAATCTTTAAAGAACTCATCATATCTTCCTGAAGTATTGTTCAATATTCTTTACCGAAAGAAACTACATACTTTAAGAATAATCTGTAAATGATTATTATATATAAATAATCTTCAAAATCATGCTAATTACCAAGTTTATTATCGCCGGACTGTTATAAAATTTGAAAAACTTTCATCATCGTTAGGTCTTCAGTCCTAGAACTGGTTAAACGCGTATTCTCATTGTTTCCTATTCTGAACTAACCCATACCGTTCCCTGAAATTTGCAGACTGCATCTATCACTATCTGCGTACGATAGTGTGATTTAGGTCTACCTGTACCTCTCTTTTCTTAACTCTGGTTGTAATATATCCCGTACTATTCCCCAAAAATGCCTTAGAATGTATTTTACCCTTCTATTTTTTTTTTGTTTTCCACAGATATATTAATTCCCTTACTATTTCTATAACCTATTTGTTATTAACTTTGTCTGTCCATGCTATCATCCTCATACATCTGAAGTACAACATTCCAGAAGGATTCTATCTTTTTCTGTCAGCTTTCCCTACTGCCTCTATTTCGTAGACGTACTGTGTTGTGCTCCGCACATATACTTTGAGCAATTTTCTCCTTGTTTCTATCTTTGTTGTCATTGAACATAGCCATTGTTCTTTCTTGTTAGATGCAGTTCGGTCCCTTTCTATTGTTTTATAATTATATACCCTACGTCCCCGAAATTCAGTGGTATGTGAAGCGGGGAGGCGGCTCCGTGGTGTAGTTGGTATGCGTGTGACTACGACGCCCAAGGTCCCAGGTTCAAATTCCGACACGGTCTGCTTGAAAAATGTTAGGCGAGCATTTTTCACAAAAATGCGCAATCGTTCGGATGAGAGGTAATATGGAGGTCCCGTGTGTAAGTGTTGTCGCGCACGTTAAAGATCCCTACCTTGTTCGCAACAGTAAGGGTTCAGCAAAATTCAAAATTTCCAGGTAAAAAAACTCCCGTCCTGGCCAATGGAGTACCTTCGGGTGGAGCATTGGAAAATCAAATGTAGAGTACATAAAAACGTACCTGTCGACGAATTGCACTACGGCGAAATGAACTGTGTCGGCAAATCGCACGGCGGCGAGTCGCACGACGGCGAGTCGCACGTTGGCGAATCGCACGACGGCGAAATGCCCGTCGGCAAATAGCACCTGAACCGGAGAAAAAATCAAGAATTTGTTAATACCATGGCCGAAACTGAGAAACATGCATGGATTTTATTTACTAATGTTATTGAAGATTTTTTGGGAAACAACAAGGATCCTAACTACAAGGAAATTGTTAAAACCATGCTACAGAAATTGATGGAATTGGGATGTAATGTGAGCATAAAAGTTTGCTTTTTACATTCGCTTTTTGATTACTTCCCCGAAAAACTTGGTGATGAGAGTGGGAGCAATGTGAGGTCCACTAAGACATGAAAGAAATGGAATGCAGGTATTATGGTCGGTGGAATGTTTCAATGATGGCTGATCACTGTTGGTCAATAAAAAGGGACAATCCGGCTCTGGAATACAGAAGAAAATCCACCAAACGAAGTTTTTCATCCAAGAACTAAAAAGAAAAGAAATTAAAGATTGTTTAAGACTTTTCTTCAATTTAGTTTACTATTTGTAATTTGATTTTGTCTCTGTATCAAGAAAAATAGCGTTATTTTGACCAAATAATTTATTAATTTATTTTCAACATTAATAAAAAACCTTACGTGATAGGGCAAAATACTCGGATTGGAATTCAGCAAATCAAAATCATACAAAATCAGATGTCAGATCGAAATCAACTCTTACAAGATCAAAATTTGTTGGCCAGTGTAATTATCCGCCTAAGACACAAGTGTCTTGCTCTAAAAGTGTTGAAACAACTAAATTCCCATTCAACGAATATCTCAAACAAATTTCCCATTTATTTCAAACGATATCACAACTGCATAAAGCATTATGTGGAATACAGTGTAAAGAGAGCATAAAAACGAGGCCCGGCTTCCTAATGCGTCATTAATTCACTTTTTCTGTTTACCGGAAAAAGCAGATAGAAACCCTTTTCTATTTGACAACTCTATATAAATCACACCATACAATAAATATCTGTGAGTGGACGACAAACACAATACAAGAAAGCCAGAACCAAACTCTATAAAAAGGGCTATTTGTCAAAGTCTTATCCTATAGGTAAGCGATATTAAAAAATACGTCGTATTTAAATAAGGCCGCCTGTTTCTAGCGATGATGAATTACGGGTAAGTTCAAGTTGGCCGTGAGTTACTGTCTATGACATATTGTATAGAATAACCATTTAATGAAATTTATCATTATCTGAGCGTTGCTTTGAAGCTTATCTTTGGAATTAATCTTCAATCTGTAGGAACTGCATTGCTCATACATTTAAATAAAGCGCAAACACGTGCTAACGAACTTCTGTCCTGAAATGTGAATTAGATATCTGAAAATTAATGAGTGCATTAAGTCTTTTTGTAAGAGACATCTGCTTTCGTCAGCATCTGTTGTGTTAACGCGTACATTTTCTAGGGTACTATTCTTCATTCCAAATTAAAACTATTATGTGCTAAATCTAACACATAAATTGGTTCTTATAAGTGCGTAGTATTAGGAGTAAAAATTGCTTTTCAAAGAGATTAATGTGTAGCAGTTAAAACAGCGCTCTAAGATTAGTTCCAGTTGGAAGGTTTGTACATGGATGGAGTGAGAAGTCGTTTGTTCTCTCTAGATGCTGCAACTTTGGCAGAAAAACTATTACACCTGCGTAATTGAAGTTCCATCAAGTCAATAGAATAAAAGATTTGTCTTAATGAATGTCTACTGAATAAATGGTTTTATTTAGAAATATGGATTATGTTTCAACTGATTGGCATTAGGGGCATATCCCATTAAACGTAAGAACTATTGCAACAGATCCAATAATATGCTACGGGTAAAAGTGACGTTACGTTTCAAATTTAGATTTGCCCAGAAGGGGTGGAAACCACGTAAGAATTTTAACAAGCGTCGCGTAACTACAGTGGTGCGAGAGTTGGTTACTATGAAAAAAAAATAAAAGCATGCGAAATTGCGGTAATACAAGAACACCTTAAAAAATCACTTACCTTGCAAAGCTATACTGGTTATCAAGAGCAAGGGGCGCCAAACGGTCTTGTCTCAGCTATCCCTTCTATATTTTTCCCACCGCGAAAACGGTTATTCCGGGTAGGTCTTTTGCTTTCGCTTTTCTAAGATTTACTACCACATACTGTACCTTTATCTACAATACCTAGAAAACACTCAACTTTTTGTCAAATTAAAGAAATTTTTAAAATAAAATACATTTTCATCAGTGAGGTGACTGGATATCTTTTCACAAATATATCTATCTTTACCTATATTATAAGTAACTTTACTTTAAACTCTCATCATCATAAAGTCTTCAGTCCTGGAAATGGTTAGACGCGTGCCCTTATTGTTTCCTATTCTGAACTAACATACGCACTTCTCTGAAATTTGCACAGTCTGCATCTATCACTATTTGATCTAGGTCTCCGTGGCGTAGTGGTATGTGTGTGACTACTACGCCCAAAGGCCAGGATTCGAATCCCGACACGATCCGCTTGAAAAATGTTAAGCGAACATTCTTCACAAAAATACACCCTTGTTCGGTTGAGAGGTAAAATGAAGGTCCCGTGTATGCGTGTTGTCACGCACGTTAAGGATCCCTGCCTTGCTTGGCAAAATTCCAAATTTTCCAGGAAAAACAACTCGCTTCCTGGCCAATGTGGTACCTTAGGGTGGGGCATTGGAAAAATCACATGTAAGGGTGTGAAGGGGGATAAGCAGCCTGTGACTACCAAGTTACCCCAGCACTTGAACATCTGCCGAATTAATATTTTCCTAATATATCTTTTAGCACAGTCGACATTAGTTGCAGATATTTCACAACCAACACCTATAGTTGTTTATAATAAACATCAGAGTTATCTGCGCTTATTTTTCGTTATTAGGTTTTCCGTCTCAAAACTGGTTGGACACGTACGTCCACTTATTTATGTTCTGAGCTAGATTACACAGTTACCTGAAATTCCCACACAGCCAATATACAATTCGATTTCCCTTCTATTGTTTTGTAATTATATGCACTATTTCACCACGTTAAGCAGCCTGTGACTGCCAAGGATCCCCCAACATTTAGACATTTGCCGAATTAATAGTTTTCCAATAAATCCTTTCACACAATTAACATTATTCGTGAATAATGTACATCCAATACCTGTAGTTGCTTACAATAATCATCAGGTTTTAGTACAGTTATTTTTACGTCATTAGTTTATAGATCTTGGGACTGGTTGGATGCAGACCTTCATTGATTTTTATTCTGAGCTGGAGTACACATTTCCCTGAAATTCCTACAGTCTACGTCTTTCACTATCTGTATGCAGTGGTCTAACCTAGGTCTGTCTCTACTTCTCTTCTTTCCTATCTCCGCTTCTAATATATTCCGCACTATTCCCTCATGCCGTAATATGTGACCTCTCAGCCTATCTCTCCTATTTTTTACCGTTTTCCACATATTTATCTCTTCCCCTACCATTTTTAGTACTTTTTGTTCTTAACTTTGTCTGTTGATGATATCTTCGTCATACGTCTGTAACACTACATTTCAAAGGCTTCTACCTTTTTCTTGTCGGTTTTTCCTACTGTCCAGTCTTCACAGCAGTACAGACCTGTGCTTCACACATTCGTTTCTATGTTTTTTATGTTTGTTGTCTTTGAACACAGTAGTTGCTTTTTCTTGTTAAATGTAGCACGCCCTTGTGCTAATCTTTGTTTTATATCTTTTTCGCTTTTCCCATCTTGCGTTCTTTTGCTTCCTAGGTAGCAGAAACCCTCCTTAACTTCTTGTAAGTTCTTGTTACCTATTTGTATTCTTGTTTTGATTTATTCCCCCAGCATACTAGTACTTTCAATTTATTTTTGTTAATTTTCATACGGTATCTCTCTGTTAGAACCATTTCCATTTTATTAAGGAAAGTTTCTAGCTCTTCCTTGCAAGATACTAATACCGCTATATCTGCAAATCTAAGTATATTAATTTTTTGTCCCTGCATAGTAATTTCAAATGTCTTGCTGCATTTGGCAGTATTCATTGCCTCTTCAATGTACAAGTTAAAAATTAATGGGGAGAGGGCACATCCTTGTCTCACCCCTTTTCTAATATTTACTTCTCTACTTCCTGCTCTAATTCTATTACCGCTGTTTGCTCTTTGTATATAGGCTATGAACTATCCGTCTATCCCCAAAACTCATTCCAATCTCATTGAGTATTTCGAACATTTTTTTCCATTTTACATTGTCGAATGCTTTTTCCAGATCTACAAACACTATATACACGCTTTCCCCCTTTTCTATTGTTTTCTCCATTATCGCTTGCAGAGCTAAAATAGCCTCCCGTGTTTCCCTGATTTACTTAAACCCAAATTGATCTTCTCCTAGTATTTTTTCAGCTCGTTTTCCATTCGTTTATGTACTATTCTAGATAATATTTTTGACACGTGTGCTGTAAAAATTATTGTTCGAAAATTTTCACATCTATTTGCGCTTTTTGTTTTTGGTATAGTTACTATGATGTTACGTTTGAAATCTTTGGCTATCTCATCTGACTCATACATGTAGCTTACAAGTTGGAAGAGACGTTTTGTTACTGCTTGTCCAACGACTTTTAGAGTTTTTGCTTGTACCTTATCTGTACCCGGCGCCTTGCCATTTTTTAGATCCTTTAATGCTAATTCAAACTTATTTCTAAGTATAGAATAACCCGTCATCATTTTCAATTTCTGATTCTTGTTCTAATGCTGTTAGCTCCTCTCCTGCAAATAAATTCCCTATATATTCTTGCCATGTACCCACTTTCTCTACATTTTCTATAATGACGTTTCCTCCCGCGTCCCTTATACTTTTGCTATACGGTTTTATATCCCTGAAATTGATTCTAATTAGTTTATATGATTCATCTGACTTTCCTATTTCCATCTTAGTTTGTACCTCTTTGCACTTTTCATCAATCTGTTGCTTTTTAAGCTTTGCAGCTTGGCAAATAATTTTCCATTTTATGACTTTGTACCTCTGTTTTCCTGTTTCGTCTGATTTATTTTTGTATTTTGATTTTTCTTCTATTAAATTCAGTGTATCCTTTGTTAGCCATGGTTTCTTATTTTCCTTTTGTGTATAGCCCAGAATATCTCTGGCCGCCATGTTTAAACTGGATTTAATGTTATTCCATTCTGTTTGTACTTCCTTAGTATCAGATATTTTTCCGATACCTTTTAGCAATTTATTTTTTCGAATCTTTCTTGAATCTTTTTATCTTCTAGTTTCTCAAAGTCAAAATCCCTTTTTCCGTTTCTTTTTTCAAATTTTTAAATTTAAGTTTGGCATTCATAATTACGATGTTGTGGTCAGTGTTTATATCTGCTTATGGGTAGCTTCAACAATCTTTTACTTGATTTCTAAACCGTTGTCTAACAAGAATGTAATCTATTTGATATCTTCCTATATCTTCCGGTATCTTCCACGTATATCGTCTTCTAGCATGAAGTTGAAATAATATGTTTGTAATGATTAAATTTTTTTGTCGCAAAGTTCTACCATCCTATTTCCCCTGTCGTTTCTCGTGCCTAAACCAAATAAACCTACTATCGCTCCTTCCTTACCAACCACTGCATCAAAATCCCCCGTAATTATTAAATTTTCATGTCCTTTTACGTATCTTAATATGTCTTCGATATCCTTGTAGATCGCTTCTACCTCTTTGTCACTGTAGCTAGAGGTGAGCATGTATACTTGTATTATTACTGTGTTTACCGGTTTAGTTTCTAATCTAACCATGAGTACTCTTTCGTTCTTTTGTAAATAGTTTTCTACACAGTGGCCTATCTTTTTTCGCATAACTATCCCCACACCCGAATTTCTTTCCTGTGCTCCTGTATAAATTACGCTGAAGTCTCCACTCCAAAAATCCCCCGCCTCTACTCACCGAACTTCGCTGACCCCTACTATGTCTAGTGCTAATCTATTCATTACAATTTTTGGGCTCGCTAGCTTACCAGTGTGCTTCATACTTCTAACATTCCACGCTCCGACTCACAAATTGATCCCGACTCTAATTCTAAACTTTCCGATCGCATCTTCCGAAGTAGCTACTCTAGGAGATCTAAATGGGGCACTACTTTAACTCAGGAATCTTTTACCCCAGAGAATGGCATCATGTTTATTACAATTTAAGTATGCTGTGTACTTGGGAGGTAATGTGGTGGTTTCCCGTTGCCTTCCACATCGCGGTAATGTTTTAGACTGCCATACTGACCCCTATGGTCTCTGCCAATCTAAGTACCGAAAAAGTCGCTGCCCCCTTTCGGGGACCTGTCTCAGTCTGGTTCCTCATTAACGACCCTACTATAGTTTGGCTCTTTAGCTCATTAGAACACGCAAGCAATTTCACCTGTTCTAGTAATCTAGAACGTCGGCAAGGTGCATGTCCATTTGAAATGGATTTAAACTCTGTTAACAGTAGATTCCGGAAGTATAAATACACAAGCCTAAAAACAAACAAACCTAATCTATCATCCAAACTGGCCAGGTATTTTTAAATGAAGTCCTAAAGAAAAACATTAAATTTATCAATTATACCGTCACGCCATTGTTCCGGTTTCCAATATTGATATACGTGACATTTTAAATCCCATTTTGGAAATGTTTCTAATAACAATACATAAAAAACCGTGTATTACCAACTATTGCTCTTCAGCATTCAAGTGTTCGTTAAAAATACCAAATTTTGACTCTTCAACTAATACTAAATCACACAAATTCAGCTTACATTTAAAATCAATATGTATATACCCTTTTGACATTTTAAAATGTTTCAAACTCACTTTACTCCATGCCTAAATTTAATCAAAACTAGTTCCGTAGCTAATTCCTAGTCCAACAAAATAGTTACCTTCACCTTCTGTTAATTTCTTCTTACATAGGTACATATCATTCACAACTTACATTTAAAATTCACTTGTACTTAATCATAAATCAAATGGTTTATTTTTCAGTCCTTCTTAAAACATAAAGGCGTCTAAAAATGCCAATCTTTAATTTTGTTTAGGTAACAACAGCTTCCTTAACACAACCAAATCGCAGATATTTAAGCTATACTCGCAGGTAACCCTTTTATCTCGCACACAGGGTTTTAAAGTCCCTGCGTATGGGTTAACATTTCTTGCCAAAATTTGTAAATGAAGTTGCACAAAAGCTTGCACACCGTTTAATTTTTCCATTTGAATTAGTCTACGTTACATCTTAAAGTTGTTTTCCGATTACTGACTTTTAACTTGCCTTTATTCAGACCCACGTGCTTGTCGAAAACCACGAATTGTGTGAAAATTCTTTCTTTATCTAAACGCAACAAACGTTCTAACCAGAGCAACGCCCCTTCCCATATCGTGTATTACATGCACGTATTACTACATTTCGATACTTTTTTTGAACTTAACTTCTGACTTGCGGTGCTTAGTTGTTATATTTCATTTTCTATTCTCATCATCATCATCATTAGGTTTTCAGTCCTAGAACTGTTTGGACGCGTACCCCTCATTAGTTTCTAGTCTGAACCAATCTACACATTTGCCTGAAATTTGCACAGTCTGCAACTATCACTATCTGTATGCGAAAGTATTATCTCAATATACGTCTACCTCACTTTTCCTATCTCTGGTTGTAGAATATCCCGTACTATTCCCCAGAAATACCTTAGAACGTATTCTGTCCTTCTATTTCTCCTATTTTTTCGTTTTCCACAGATACCTTTATTCCTCTACTATTCCTACAACCTATTTGTTATTAACTTTGTCAATCTATGCTACGATTCTTATACATCTGAAGCACAACATTCCAGAAGGTTTCTATCTCTTTCTGTCTGCTTTTCCTAATGCCCCTATTTCATAGATGTACTGTCCTGTGCTTCACACTATGCTTTGAACAGTTTTCTTCTTGTATTTATGTTCGTTGTCTTTGAACATAACTGCTGTTTTTTCTTGTTTGATGCAGTTCGGTCACCTTCTTTTGTTTTACAGTTATATACCATATTTCCCCGATATTCAGTGGTATGTGAAAGGGGGTAAGCATCCTTTGGCTGCCAAGTTCCCCCAGCACCTAATTCTTTGTCGAATTAATAGATCTTCCAATTTATCCCTTCGCATAAACAACATTAGTTGAAAATATTTCACAACCAACACCTGTACTAATTTATAATAATCATCAGAATTAAGGGCACTTATTTTTTTGTCATTGGGTTTTACATTTTACATTTTACATTTTTTCTTCTACAAATTTTGTTTTCAAAATGTAACATATTTTATCTATGCTGAACAAAAGATAACTATTGCGTTAATTTCGTATAAGTCGCGCACTTTGGCTGTAATTTGTATTATTTTGTAATAAAGTGTATTTCTAATGTCCTCAATGTCGTGACGGACGACATCTGTCATATTGTAAATTATCTTGTTATGGAAAGTGCATTCGTAGAGCCTTGTTACACTTAAATGTACTTTGCGGTTTTGAAATAATCATCGTCCTGGATTTTTACGTTTAGAATGTATCCAACAGAAATAATTTTATACCTTATTATCTGAATTACCTCTATGGAAACAAAACTTTGAATTGACACTTAATCAACGTTTATTATTCATAAAATCTTAATATACTGGGCGTGTCTATCTTTATTCTGGCCCTCCAAAATTAATTTTCTCTTTTCTATCAAGCGTATATTTAAAGTAACGCGAATAACGTTACAACCCCCTAACAAAACTAACCGCTTTATAAGACAAAGTCACCACGTTAAAGCATTTTACAGGTTAGGCTTAAAAACTAAAGTATCTAACGAAGCATTCGCCTGACAAAGATTCACACTTAACTCTTTACAACCTATTGTCATACTCATAAAGTGCAATTCTGAAGGGTAAATTATATAAAGTTACCCAATATCACCAGAGCGAAAACTCATAAAAGTGTGCGTCTTATCTTAATCCCGCCAACTTTCCGTTTATTAAGAAAGTATCCTCGCTGTAATTGCAATTAGCGACTTTGTGACCCCAAGAATTTTTTACGATAATGACGTTAATTTGGGGCTTTACGATGTTGGTGATATATCTCTAAAGTTGTAGTTCACTTATTCACTTAAACCATAACAACTACCATTTCCACTTATACCTACGTATCTACATTTTTAACATCTTCTTTAACAACGAAAGTTTATGTTCTACAGTTGAACGGTTTTATGAGAGAAAGTTAAAGACAGAAACTAACAAACAATAAAACAGAATCTAGTACCATTTATTAGAAAGAATTTTATTATTTGAGCAGTTACTTAAGTACTTAGACGAAAAGAAACAACTTTCCGGCAAGCATCTGCTCAATAAAAGCATGAAAAATATCGATGTTGCTCGTGCATCAGCTTTTTTTAATTCTTTTTTCAACTTGCCTCGTCTAAGTCTGTTTAAAATTCAGACATTTTCTATGTAGCATGCACACAATCTTTAATCCTTAAACTTGTATTATTTCATGAATATAACTTAATAACAATTTGTTCAGGTCTCAGGACTTACGTTTTGGAAAGAAATTCAAGTACAAATTAGTACAAAATCCTTCTGCACTATTTTAATTTTCATCATAATCATTAAATCTTCAGTCTTGGAACTAGTTAGACGCGTACCTCCATTGTTTCCTATTCTGAGCAAAACCTACACATTTCCTTGAAATTCTCAAAGCCTACATCTTTCACTATCTGCGTGCAATAGTCTGAGCTAGGTCTACATCTACCTCTCTTTTTCTATATCTACTTGTAATATCATCATCATTAGGTCTTCAGTCCTAGAACTGGTTAGACGCGTACCATCATTGTTTCCTATTCTCAACTAACCTACAGATTTCCCTGAAATTTGCACATTCTGCATCTATAACTATCTGATCTAGGTCTACATCTACCTCTTTTTTCCTATCTCTGTTTGTAATATATCCCACACTATTCCCCAAAAGTGCCTTAGAACGTATTCCGCCCTTCTATTTCTCTTTTTCCCCAGGTATCCTTGTTCTAGCATGATGTTGAAATAATGTGTTTGTGATGATTAAATTGTTCTTGTCGCAAAATTCTACCAGCCTATTTCCCCTGTCGTTTCTCGTGCCTAAACCAAATAAACTTACTACCGCTCCTTTCCTACCCTCGCCTACTACGGCATTAAAATCCCCCGTAATTATTAAATTTTCATGTCCTTTTACGTATCTTAATATGTCTTCGATATCTTTGTAGATGGCTTCTACCTCTTCGTCACTGTAGCTAGAGGTGGGCATGTATACTTGTATTATTACTGTGTTTACCGGTTTAGATTGTAATCTAACCATGAGTACTCTTTCGTTCTTTTGAAAGTAATTTTCTACACAGTATCCTATCTTTTTCCGCATAACTATCCCCACACCCAAATTTCCTTCCTCTGCTCCTGTATAAATTACCCTGAAGTCTCCACTCCAAAAATCCCCCGCCTCTGGCCACCGAACTTCGCTGATCCCTACTATGTCTAGTGATAACCTATTCATTTCGATTTTTAGGTTCTCTAGCATACCTACTTGCTTCATACTTCTAACATTCTACGCTCCGACTCGCAGAATGTTCCCGACTCTTATTTTTAACTTTCCGATCGCATCCTCCGAAGTAGTCCCCTCCCGGAGATTCGAATGGGGGACTATTTTAACTCCAGTATCTTTTACCCCAGATAATGCCATCATTTTATTATAATTTAGGTACGCTGTGTACTTGGGAAGTAATGTGGTGGTTTCCCGTTGCCTTCCACATCGCGGTAGTGTGTCTTAGACTGCCATACCGACCCCTATGGTCTCTGCCAATCTAAGTACCGAAAGAGCCGCTGCCCTCTTTCGGGGACCTGTCTTAGTCTGGTTCCTCACTAACGACCCTACTACTTTGGTTGCACCTGTAGTTTGGCTCTTTAGCTCATTAGAACACGCAAGCCATTTCACCTGTTCTAGTAATTTAGAACTTCGGCAAGGTGCAGGTCCATTTGAAATGGACTTGTAATATAGCCCGTACTATTCCCCAAAAATGCTTTAGAACATATCTTGCCCTTCTTTTTCTCCTATGTTTTGGTTTTCCACATTTCGTTATTAACTTTATCTGTCTATACTATCATCATCATACATCTGAAGTATAACACTCCAAAAGGCTTCTTTCTTTTCCTGTCTGTTCGGTTCCCCTTCTATTGTTTTGTAAATATATACACCATTTCACCGATATTTAGCGATATGTGAAAGGGGTTAAGTACATCCCCCAACACTTGAACATTTGTCGAATTAATAGTTTTCCAATAAATCCTTACACACAATCAAAATTAGTTGTAAATATTGCAAAACCTACACCTGTAGTTTTTTATAATAATCATCAGGTTTCAGTGCAATTATTTTTCGTCATGAAGTTTTTCGTCTTAGAACTAGTTGGACGCGTACCTTCACTGATTTCTATTCTGAGCTAGACTACACAGTTCCCTGAGATTCCCACTGCCTGGATACAGCTCTGCTCCCCTTCTATTGCTTTGTAAATATATATTACTTTTTACCGATATTTAGTCGTATGTGAAGGGGGTTAAGCAGCCTGTGACTAGCAAGATCACCCAATTCTTCAACATGTGCCGAATTAATAGTTTTCCAATAATTCCTTTCGCAAAATTAGGATTAGTTGAAAATATTGCAAAACCAACACCTGTATTCGTTTCTAGTACTCATCAGGTTTAAGTGCAATTAGTTTTTCGTCATTAGGTTTTTCGTCTTGAAACAGGCTGGACCCCTACCTCAACTGATTTCTATTCCGAGCTACCCAGCACATTTTGTTGATATTCTCACAGCCTACATTTTTCACTATCTGGGTGCAATAATTTAGCCTAGGTCTATCTCGATCTCGACTTTTTCCTATCTCTGCTCCTAAAATATTCCGCACTACTTCCTCATGCCTTAGTATGTGACCAATCATCCTATCTCTTCCATTTTTACGGTTTTCCACATATTTCTTTCTTTCCCTACCATTTCTAGTGTCTCTTTGTTCTTAACTTTGTCCGTCCATACGTCTGTAGCACCACATTTTAAAAGCTTTTATCTTTTTCCTGTCCGCTTCTCCTACTGTTCAGTTTTTGCTGCCGTACAGTGCTGTGCTCCAGACATATGTTTTCAGCAATGTTTTCCTTGTTCCTATGTTTGTTCTCTTTGAACACTTTAATTGCTTTTTATTGTTAAATGTAGCACGACCTTGTGGTAATCTTTGTTTTATATCTAATGCGCTTTTCCTATTTTGCGGTCATTGGCTTCCTACGTAGCTTCTTGTAATTTTTCGTTTCCTATTTGTATTCTTGTTTTTGATTTATTTCCTTTCCAGTAGGAGATGGGGCCAATTCTGGGACAAATCCACCGATCCTCCTAATCCACGATCCTCCCGATTAATATCTAACATAGGTTTTTACATGTAAATTTCCATAAGGAGGATCGGCTAAGTCTTATTTTAGAGAGATTTTCTTTTTGTGGGGTGGGATTTTTTCCTTGTTGGGGTGAAATTCCTCCTGTGGAGGGGGGTGGGTGGTAGGAATTTCCTTCTTGCTTCATTTTTACTCCTATCATCCCTACCCTAAAAATCGGTGACTTAACCCTTAAAATTTTCGAGATACCTCTCGGTGCCTATCGGCACCCACGACCTTTGTATTCCTACCGTTTTAATTTTCATATAGGTAAAATCACCACTTTGCTAGGCTCTCGGTTACCTAGTTTCGGCTACTTTTCAAAGGTCATGGTGGCGCCATAGCCTGTTATAAATAAAGAGCATATTACATTTTGCCCGCGTACGTATTCAGCGCCACTGTTACGTTTGGCAACACTGATACGGTCCACGTTTTACAATATTGCACAATAGTCAATATTATGATATAATTACGTGGCAAATTGTATCAAATACCAAACACGTTTACAATGATACAATTCTTATTTTTACACAAAAGTAAAGCAAAGTGCTCACTTAAAACGCGCCTTACAGTTAATTTCAGGGCATCTCCTGGTTGTTGTTTTAAGGTTACATCACGCCTTTGTTGAGTCTAAATTTATTCGTCTTCCTCTTTCGTCGTTCGTAGCGGTACGACAGGAGCAACCAAGTAAGGAACGATAAGCCAAGATAAGGAGGAACCTACATCCTATAAAAGAGAAAAGACAAAAAAACACGACACAGGTAAACGTTACCGTTCGACGTCTCGTGGCTAATAACGTCGTCTCACACCGCTCACTTGCCCACTCACTCCGCACCTGCGCATTCTTTTGCGCCGACGCAACTGTCCGGGATGGTGAAAATTAACAAGTTTATTTTAAAATAATGGCGGGAATTTACTTACAAATTTAAAAGTGTACATCTCCAAATTTGGCATATAGCAATCGCGACAAAGCCATAAAAGAAAGAATCTTAAAAAAAGAAAATGACTGTTAGCACGGTAAGAACTTAAAATCTAAATCCTAACTACTTACATATACTCTAACTTACATTCTAGGAAATGTTTATTTCAGGCACCACTTGGTTTTTTCAACCGATAACGCGTCTTACGAATAACCAAGAAACGAAATGTGTAGCCCCATTGTTTTTGAACTACATTTATAAATTCACACACGAGTCTTTGACGTGGCGCAGTTATAATCGACAGCACAAATTTGTTGGCGAGCACGAAACACTACTATAACTAAAACAAATGCGACAAGTCGCCTAACATATATACCGCGCACTTGCACACTCACTCCGCGCCTGGCATTCTTCTGCGCCGACGCAACTGTCCGGAATGGCGGAAATTAACAAGTTTATTTTAAAATAATGGCGGGAATTTACTCACAAATTTAAAAGTTTACATCTCCAAATTTGGAATGTAACAAGCAATGTAAAACTATTCTAAAATTTTTTATTCTGACATTATACATAACCCAATTTAAAAATATTTAATGCCAAGCATGGAGCCATTTAAACTTAATTTTAATAAAGGTTATACACAGAAAACAGTCCCTTTTATGTTTGTTTGGAGTGGTTTTAATTTTATCTAATTTTATTCGCAGCTTAAAATTTAAATCGACACCCAAGTTCTGTTTCTCCTTTTCTAGCCAATAGTTTGATACATAGAGACCGTCTAGCTTTCGAATTGAAAAATGTACCGAAGTTTGTCTCTATATATAAAGTCTTCGATTCCACCGACAACCAGAGCTATTCCTTCGTGTAATTCTTGCAGCTTGTGACAATCTTTTAAGCGCGGCTCCCCCACTATATTCTGCATATGTATCGTGTTAGCTTGATCGACTTCTTCTTGTCGGTATTGGAGGGAATGCTTATTCTCCCACACACTGTTGCGTAGTTGCATTTCCACCACCTTTGGGAATATATGGTCGTTATAGGTTGTACGACCCTCGATTTTAAATGATCCGAAAGGTTCTTTACTAGGCAAATATACAATGTTTAGCGGATCCCCTTTGCGTGTGGTGTACGCCAAGGTTACGAAACCCGCATTCCTTAGTTCGTCTATGTTATATGCTATTTTGACAAATACGTTTTCAGAATAACCTTTTAGAAAGTATACAGATTTAGTACCATCCTTTTCCGCAAGGACACCTGCAAAACTAAAAGATCTTTCTTACTAACCACAAATGCATACAGCTTGTAGAACCCGGATGTATATAAGTCAATACATCGACACACAAAATAATCTTTTAATTCTTCCTCATTTTTTCTAATAAGCTGTTCATTGTCTAACACATCTTTGTATTGTTTGCGTATTGTCGCAGTGTTTTCCATGTAATCCAACTTTCGCACTTTTGTATCCATTTCCTCTTATTCCAGCTGTCTTTTTCTTCCACTTACAGCGTATGGCGTGAATAATGGGGCAATTTCCTTTCTGACACACATAAATGTTGTATATCTTAATTCTTGCATTGGTTGTTAGCCATGTTAAACAATCAATTCCTACAGTTTTATCGTTGTCAACTATAATATTACACTTTTCTTCGTATTCGCCCTTATAGCAAAAGTTATGGTTTGTAGTTAAATAATTACACATCTCCATCTTGCTAAATATACCCGCAAAATCTTGGGTTACATCCATGTCAAAAAGATAGAAATAATCTTTTTCGAGTTCGTCTAATATATCTGGTAGTTCCTCCAATAAAGTTTCCAACTTAACATCTGCTAGTTCAACTTTGTATGGAACACATATAGGATTTTGGAATTTTTTATTAATGCATTCGAGGTCTTCTTTTCCGATAATTTCTTTTACTCCCTGGCCCATATTGTTAGTGCTTTCCAGAGAAAACGGAAGCTTAGCTTTAACACCATGCCTAGCGGAAACAAATCGATCGAACCTTCCTCGTAGATAGCAGTTAAATGCACCAAAAATTTCTTTTTTTAGGATAAACATCCTATTGTTTGCAGACGTTTTCTCGGCGTCAGAAAGGTCGCAAATTTTAACCAACATTATATTGTCACAAAACGGTTCTGTAATTGGTGTTTGTAGGCCACCAGTCAGCATCTGTTCGCCTTCGACATAACAAATATTACCAATATCTGTCACCAGATTATTGTTGCACATATTTTCTGCCAGTAGCTACAGTCCAAATCGCTCATTTCTTGGTTTCACTTTATTTCCAAGAAGCTGAGTAACGTTAATTACCTTGGAGACGCTCATGTTTACCGTTCTAGCTACTGCCGAATACTAAACTGAATACAAAAAATTGCCCCTTATGTACCCTACAAAGTGAGGGCGTATATTGCCGAAGACTGCGCAACGGCCGGAGGCGGCCATGTTACCCTGCCATGGCCGCCATTTTACGTCGCCCGCCATGACGGTTTTAGGTTAGTTGGTATTTTCTGGAGGAAAAAATGATGGGTTAGGTCGGCGGCTAAGGTGGAGGGTTTAGGTTGGTTTACAGTTGTTTGGAGTTAAGTTAGTCGGTGTTGTCTGAAGTTAGATTAGGTTAGTTGGACATGTTAGGAGTTAGCTAGTGTTGTCTGGAGTTGGATTAGGTTAGTTGGACTTGTGTGGACTTAGGTTAGATAGCAGGAAAAATTCATAGGTTAAATCAGTGCCGCAGTGTATTTTTCCGTTCCTTATTCTCAAATTTTTGAATTTAAAAGCCGCCTTCATAATTATAAGGTTGTGGTCAGTGTCTGTATCTGTTTCTGGGTAGCTTCTACAGTCCTTTAATTGATTCCTAAACCGTTGTCTAACAAGAATGTAGTCTATTTGATATCTTCCTGTATCTCATGGTATCTTTCACGTGTATCGTTTTTTAGTATGGTGTTAGAATAATGTGTTGTGATGGTAAAATTGTTTATGTCGCAAAATTCTGTCAACCTATTTCCACTATCTCGTGCTTAAACCAAATAAACCTACTACCGCTCGCTTCTTACTTTCACCTACCACTGTATTACAATCGCTCGTAATTATTAAATATTCATGTCCTTTTACGAATTTTACAATGTCTTCGATATCTTTGTAGATCGCTTCTACCTCTTCCGCGCTGTAGCTAGAGATTGGCATGTATACCTGTGTTATTACTGTAATCACCGGTTTAGATTCTAATCTAACCATTAGTACTCTTTCGTTCTTTTGTAGGTAGTGTCCTATCTTTTTTCTTATTACAATCTCCACACCCGAATTTCTTTCCTTTTATCCTGTATGAATTACCCTAAAGTCTCTCCTCCAAAAATTCCCTGCCTCTGCTCACTGAACTTCGCTGACCTCTACTATGTCTAATGCTAACCTGTGCATTTCAATTTTTAAGTTTTCTAGCTTACCTACTTGCTTCATATTTCTCACATTCCACGCTGCGACTCGCAGAATGTTCCTGAGTCTTTTTCTAAACTTGCCGAACACATCCTCTGAAGGAGGACCAACCCCAAAAGATTCCGAAAACAGTCTTGAAGCCCGATGCGTATATAGTATACCTTGCAGTTGCGGTTTAGTATACATAGGAGAAACAGGACGGTCAGTACAGACTAGACTAAACGATCATAAGCGATGCTTAAGAACAAAGTACAATCGCTCAGCCGAACACCAACACGAAACAAGCCATACCATTAACTTTAGCAAGACGCCACTAATTGCCAGAATTCCATTTTTCTACAATATAAAAATTTTGAGAATCCATAGAAATCAATAAAATTCTAATAACCTAAACAAGGACGATGGCTACTACCTTTCCCCCATTTGGAAAACAAGCATATGTTTACAACAGCGAAACCGTGACGTTCACTGATCCGCTACGACACTCCTCTCTATCCATGATCGCTCATGCATCAAGTTCTCGCCCTATATAAACTACCACTTTCGCTACTTTCACCAGTTACTTCGCCACAAGACACCTTTTGGCTTTGAATGGGCTAGTGAGTCTGCTAGTTCAGGAGTAACTCTTCTCTTTACACTTTAACTTGTCTACTTAATATTATCTTTTTATTATTTTTATCTTATTACTTATTTATTTTCTTGTCCTGACGAAGCCCCTTACAAAAGTGGGCGAAACGTCGACCTTAATTTATAAAATGACACGGTCCCAACTCGGAACCGCAAATATTTATAAGGAAAAGTACTTAGTACAAACTTTTACAACCAGCAATAACAGCGACTTCACAAGTTGAATATCAAATTAGAAAAACTCACAACGTGTATTCGTAACATTCTCACGCATTGCAAAGACACCAAAGTTATTGTAAATTACTTAAGAACAGAAACCATAAAACGTCATAAAATTTAATGCGTTGGGACTAACCCATGATGCAAATGTGGTATTACATATACGGTCTGAAAATACCAATAAATACATTCTCATTCACCAAAAACCCCTGACTTCAAATTAAAAACAGCTAAGTCCTGCGAAACATGTGAACCAGAACATCGCGTAAACCCCAGAGAACAACTTAATTTTTAAATGCCGCCCAAACACAATTGAAGGGATCAACCGAACACAGTCGATTATTAATGCATTTTAAGCGGCGGTTGTGTATCAATTGACAAGCAACTAGTACAAGTGACCACCAGATTTAAATAGTTCGAAGTGAGGGTAATTTTATAAATTTGGGCATGCTAATGGAATAAGTTTCTGAACGGGAACATTAATGCGGAATTAAATATATTGCAGTTGTTAGTGAAAGTAGTCCGGTGGTAGACGTTTCTTCAACACCTGCTGAATTCAGAAGATTACAACCTCATTTTAGGTCTTGTACGCCAATGCCGCTCGAACTTTGGAAAGGCAAGTTGTAAGTCATTGAACTTTTTCCACGTTCTACAAATTTTAAACCGTTATTTCATATTTAAATAAATACAACAATTTTTCTTGTTATGGATCTTTTACGTTGGTGCACGCTGGATGAGAAAGCGACTTATAGCTAGGAAAAGCAATATACTTGTAATTATATAAACTTATAGATACCTATTCAGTATGACTGGACACACATTATTAATAAATTTACTCTTTCAGACGCAGATTTGGCCAAATAGTGATAGCTAATTTAACTAGTCTGTTTCGATTTTGTGATATTCATGATTCAATATAGGTTAGATGAACAACTTGCAGTTTTATCATTATTTGTGTATATTTCAAGTTAGTAGGCAAAGCTAAAAAAATGTTCACATGGCTCTGTCAACCTGTATTGTAAGAAATTAGGAACTATTTAACATAATATCTTTGGCCAACAATCGTCTAACGAGATTAGAAAATTCCAGGTAGGTTGGCGTTCAGCGAAACTATGCTTGACCAAAAGTTTAGAGCCCCTTCCAGATAAGTGAAAGTGTTAAATTTTGTATACTCAAAAAAATTTTCTCATCACTACAAGCTAGCTGATGCATTATTACTATTAGGGCTCTGTGATAGAATGAATTTCATTTACTTCATTGGCGTCAGTTTCACACGTAGCAAATGTGTCACTTTTAGATTATTGCTTTAAATTTAATGAGGTTTCTGTGCTTGATGCTTGCTGTAGACGTTATGATGCAATTACTGCACAATAAACATCATTTGTTACACTTTAAACGATTGTAAATGATGCCACGTTGCGGAAAATACTTCCAGTATAGGTAGAACGAATATTTGACATCATATCGTACCAAACATCATAATTTAAGTCTTATATTACTGCAGTATACCGCAATAAAGTACTTATAGTTCCATTCCACAATACTAAGAACTCTTCAGGATGTGATCCGTATCTGTCGGCAGATTCCGTTGATCGGTTCCTCCACAAAACTATGAACAGGAACAGTGTAGAAAAAGAGACAAGACAGAAGTTTTCTTCTGCAGCACTTGTTGTTGCGCACGGCTTCAAGGCTCCGGTAAAAAATGTCTACTTCACTCTCAAGAAATCGGTACCTTTCCAATACCGCAGATGTGATTGCTGAAAGCCATTAACACCGTTCATAACAAGAAGTCACGTAAACGTTAAGTTATGATACCATTATATAAAAAAGATTTAAACTAAAACGAATTCAATACGCATTAAAATATAGTTAGTTATAGTCTCATATCTTCCCGTTTTGTGCTAACCGATAAACATAGAAACGATAACAAATTTTACTCGAAATCGATTTGAATTTGGATACTTAATTTGTATTTCAGCACCATGTCACGAAATGCTCCTTTTATACTAAATAAAGGTTTAGTCCCTAGTTTTCTATTTCGGAGAATGACTTTTGGTACTGCATTGAAACTACACCACAGTTTCCAGCATTGGTTGTCTCATCAACTTGTTTTAAGTCAGATAATCTTTCTTTTAATGTAACGGTTAGAATTTTCAGATGATAGGCAACTGTGTCAGTCACTTCAGATTCTTACAATTAGTGAAAGTGTTTAAAATTCTGGAAGCAGTAATTTAAGCATAATTCAAAATGCACGTGTCCAGAAACAATCTGTAGGTGTAGATTAAAATTTGCGCAAAGGCCTAATGAGCGGCGTTTATCAACCCTCGTATAAAGTATCAATATAATGATACGGAATATATTGGGGAAACCAAGAGCGCCTGTCTATGGCATCGACATTACAACCTATAAATAACAGAAAATTTTAAATATTGCTTTTTTGGCATTTCTAACTCTTTTAGCGCCTCTTCAACGTTTTAGCGGCTGTTTCTGCTGCTTCTTGACTATAACCTAATAGTTTTGATCCTAGTTGCAGTATATGTCGTTTGTAATTATAAACGTGCCGTTTTAAAGCTTATTTGCTACATGGAATAGTGCTATAGAAACAAAAAGCAAATATCGTGTTCTACATTTGAATATTGCATAATCGAAACTATGAACATGAATTTTAATAGCACCAAGTATTTGAACCGCCATAACAAAGAGATGAGACCAAACCCGAACGGCAAGAGAGCTAATACAAATAACGTTTAATTAAGTAATTGCTAGAGAAGGCCGTTTAAGGACACTAAGACAAAGCAAGTAGTTTCTTGCATGTGTTGGCGAACTTGAGTTCTTCCTATACTTTAGTCAATTAATGAAGAAAAAATGTGACTTGCCCAGTACGCAAGTATTTATTAGATGATAATTTTTTAATAGAGAGCAAAATTTTTTTTGTAACTAAAATTTAGAGATGTCACACGGATAAATAATTAATTGTTTTTATGGGATATCTTATCAAAGAAAGATTTACAAGGCTCACAAATATTTTCCAATTATGTTATATGCTTTCTTTTGAAAATTGATCAATTACTCAATGGGAAGTTCTACAAGGGCGATACAGCTTTGATTTTTATGTTTAAATGTTTGTAAACATTACGACTGATAAAAATGAAAAAAGAGGCCTCATTTTTTACGTTTTAATTTTATAAGTAGTAAGTGACTTAGATCATTAATTTTCAGGTTCAATTTTTATAACAAAAATTAGAGTAAGTAAAAAAGTTGTATATAAGTTATACGTGGAGGTCCTGAATATAGAAAACTCACTTACCTAAAAATATTTTCTTTTTTGTATTTTTTTTTATTGGCTAAAATAATATTTTTGGAAGTTAGGATTATTTTTAGATTTCAGTCAACACCTCGAAAAGTTGGCCAAATATACTAAAACATATTCAACTGTTTCATAACAATATACGTATTTATGCGGCTCAAAGTTGGGAGTAAATAAAAATGCTGTTGTTTGTAGCGTTTAAAAAAAATATGAAATGAACCCCTAGATTGGTATCAATAAAAAAAATTTTAATTATAGCCCGAAGAAGCCCAAATTAACTTGCTAGAACAGTCGAAATGAAACAACGTAATCCAACAGCAAACTTATAATGACATCAAATATTCAGTAACAATTGCTACATCCACATACATCTTTCTTAAACACGCATTATACAAACAAAAATATTTAGATACAAACATTAAAATGTACAATTAAAGTCCAACGTCGTCAGCACATCTTAAGTCTATACAAATATTTTTATAACTACTAGATACAAAAAGAGAGTCCATAAATTTCCACTTTCTAATTACTATTTCACAAATCTTCACACTAGCACAAATTTTTAGAAACAAAAATGGTTAATTTTTAATAATCCTTCTTACCCCGAAATTAAACGCATCTTATCAGTTATGTTCAATAAATGCTTTCATAATGGTCAAAATTTAGCGAAAACCCGACCATACCTTAAAATCAAATTATCCACTTACAAAAACACAATCTTCGCACCTATTTAAATAAATAGAGCAAACAAAGCGTCTTTTAAAAGATTTTATAACTATGATATACTTGCTTTCACTATTACACTATGCTGGTGGTTATAAACTTATCCATGTTTATATTGTGTAATTAATTAAACTTTCACATCCATATGCATGTCGTTCCTTTCTTTTAAAAGTAATTTACTAATAAATGCCTTTAAAAAATTTAATTATCGTCCTTCCATTTTTATAAATTTATTACCATTCTTTTTTTAAACTAATTTCAGTATTTAATTCAAATTTTAATTCTTCATATTCAAATTAAAATCAACTTTTAACGTCGTCTACCATATTTTATAACTTAAAAATGCATAATTAAATTATTGACAAATATTTTTAAACGTGTAGTAATAAACGAACGTAAACTTAACTCAATTAATTGGCAATTGACCCCGTTTTGGTTCTTGAACCGGTTTATATAGTATCAATTTTCTACTTCATTTAGATTCAGAAAAATCCGTCTGGTTACATTCATGCGGCCGATGCAATTTTCTCGGAAATTAAGATTCTACGGTTTAATTAGGACATTACCTTACCTAAATTGCCGCCTTAGCTCGTTTTACAATCGCTACAACCGACCGTTACAATTCGATAAAACTTCTGACAGGTTTCGTCTCCACCTACGACAAACAAGGTATTTCCAGCCCCGTCTGAGATTTCGGAAAACTATAAACTATACGAACTTGGTACTAGAAAGATAGTTCGCTGTGTTGAAGAAATGCAGGTGATAAAACGTGAAAATTTGCGCTGACGGAAGATGTCGACATATTAACGTTGATGCCGATACTAAGAACCAACATACCTCTTGCGCATTACCTGCAAAGAGTATATGGATTTATTGAGAATGATCACCATCTCGACCACTTTGTTGTGAATATTGCTGAAAATAGGCACGCCGATTTTCTCCTTCTGCAATCTGTGATGTTCATCCATGAAGCTGACATTATAATAAATGATGTTAATTTTAATAATTTGCATCAATAGAAAGAAGAAACCCCAGGTATCGGCAACAATTTTTGTTGATGCTGTTCTCGCCCTACAATAAAACAAATGTCGGCGTGCTGTTGTATGCAAATGACGCAGTACGAGGGTAAGGTAAAAAGTTCTCGGCCTACAATGAAAGACTGCAATTTTCAGTAACAAAAAAATTTTATTTTTCGACATAATCTCCCTTAACTTCAACATACTTGGTCCAGCGTTTCTCCAACATCAGTATTCCTTCCCGGAAGTGAGAGTCTCGAAGGCTGTAAAAATATTTGTCTACGGCCCTCTCAACTTCTTCATTAGACCTGAAGCGCTTTCCAGAAACAAATTTCTTCAAGTTTGGGAACAGATAAAAAGTCTAAAAGCGCCAAATCAGGGGAATAAGGGAATGGCCGAGAAAGGCGTACATCAAATCCGTCAATTTTTGCATCGCCAACACACCCTTGTGTGCAGGTGCGTTGTCTTGGTGAAAAATGATTTTTTTCTTCTTCACGCCAGGTCTCTTCTCGCGAATTTTGGCATCCAGTTGGTCAAGAAGGGTGGAGTAATATTGGCCTGTAATTTTTCTGCCCTTTTCAAGGTGATCTATTAACAGGATCCTTTTTGCATCCCAAAATACGCTGGCCATCACCTTTCCTGCAGATGCAATCGACTTCGCTTTCTTTGGTGCTGAACAACCGGTTTTCACCCACTGCTTCGACTGCTGTTTCGTTTCTGGCGTGTAATGGTGAACACATCCCTCGTCCATAGTGACAAATCGCCACACAAAATCGCTCGGATTCTTATTGAATCGGGCCAAACTTTGCTGCGAAACCTGTTTTTGCATTTGCTTTTGATCGGCATTCAGCAAATGCGGCACTCATCTTGCGCAGAGCTTTCGCATCCCTAACTCTTTGTGTAAGATGCTTCGCACCCTTTTGTCCGATATTCCTACAGCCTTCACTTTCACTCGCCTATCGTCCAACACGATATCATGCACTTTTTCGATCGTTTTCGGTATGGTTGCAGTTTTTGGTCGTCCTTCACGTGGGTCATCTTCGAGAGACGTGCGATCACGTTTAAATTCAACTGCCCACTTTTTAACGGTTGACAGAGAAGGGACAGCGTCTCCGTAAACTTTTGTTAACTTTGGAAGGATTTCCTGAGGGGTGAATCCGTTCAAAACGAAGAATTTTATGACCGCACGATATTCAAGTTTATCCATTTTAAGGAAACACGCATAAGGCGTCTGCTTGAAAAAATTCCTGTAAACAAACTACTTGAGATAACAAGTTAACACTTGTCATACGAACTAATGACATGTGCACGCATGCGGGAAGCACAGATTTTGATGATTGGAACGCCATCTCTGTGTCAGGCCGAGAACTTTTTACCTTACCCTTGTATATGAGGATTATCGTCGATTTCTTGATTGGTTCTATTATAACACCTACACTATTTTGTAGGTAGAAATATTCCTATTTTATAGAAAATAAATAATCGAATTGCTGGACGATGTATTACTAAATGTATTGCTTGTCAAATAACAGCTGTAGAATAATATAGTTTGTCACGATACCGTAGAGAGAGTGAAACAATATTCACAGATTCTCAATACAAAATAAAATAACAATATACATCAAGAAAATTGTTAGCTTACCTTCATTTGTGTAGATATTTAAAGTAGAACTAAATACGAAATTCTCGTATTACGGCCATTTTTGTGCCATAAATGGTATTAGTCGTTTCGCATATTGTCAGATTCCTCTTTGGTTCATTGGGCTATTGACTGTAAATTTACAGTGAAATTCTTGTTCTTGTTGTGGTTATTGACTTAGAGCATTATGGAACACAAATGATATTAAGATAGAAGGACGGTGAGGAATCTGAAAGTAACTACACTGCATCACTCGCACTAACTAGTTACTAAGTCTGTTTGGTATAAAAGTCTATGCCATTCACATTGGTTTTAGCAATGGCGCACATTACTATGAAGCGTTCGAAAACGTCTATCCGGAAAGACATATAATGAATTGTATGTTATTTCCCTGATAGTGCAATAAAAGTTCAGCAATCGAATTCTCATGCGACATAACCTACTTATACTAACTAAATTATGCTGGGAAATAGAATGGCATTTTAGGATTGAAAATCCTCCATGTTAAATTATTAAAATAAAACTTGAGACTCCAAAGAAGTGTAACAAATGGTAGAGGACCCGGACTATTTATGACGGTGCACCAGTGCACAGAATGTTATTTTACACATAGTATATCATGGAAGACAGATTAATTGTGGTAGACTTGTAGCATGAACTACACGGTGTTTAAATCTATTTCCTTTTAATTTTTACATATGGGGACAGTAAGAAGCATGGTACATTTTACTCTGTTTTGAAATATTGAGGATCTTTGACAAAAAGTGAAATGCAGATACAAGAAACCTTATAACACACCAGTAAATTTTTGAATGCGTGAGGCAGTCCAGGGTCCAACATGTTTAACATTGCAAAGACAATTTTAAACGTTTATTATGACTTTTATACAACTGGGCTTTGTCTAACAATTTTGATTAGAAAGCAGCACACGTTATGTAGTGACTTAGTACCGCACAATTTTATGACATATTTATATAAACTTTTGCTACGTACCTAGACGTAGCCGGAAGAAACGTAAATACCAGTCTAACTACCAAACGCGGAGATTGGGGGATTCACCAAAATACCAAAAAAAAAACACATCGCACACGACTGTCTATTAACCATAAGAATAAATAAAGGATTCTGTACAAACAAGCAAAAAGAAAATAAATTAAGCGTTACTATTTTACAGCAAATAATTATGTGATACGAACAATTTAGTACTTTAGATACGAAGCGCGCATCTTGTATTTTACAAAAAAATAAAATTAATTAGTAGAAAATAAACATGTGAGAGCTTTAGATAAGCGTTTTAAGAATTGCACATAAAACCTTTTGCAAAATAAATTAATCAGTAAAAAAGAATAAGCGTGTGGGACTTTTGTCAAACATTTTTAACAATGGTACATCACACCTGTAGAGCGATAATATCGATTCGCTGCAACAAACAATAGTCCTACAGTATCACGTTTCTTATCACGTAACTACACCAAACGCTGGTAACGAATATTCCCTTAATACACACAAAAGAAAACAAGTTGTATACTTGTATGTGTAGGGATACTTAGCTTACACCGCATCACTACGGTCGTCGGGATATACTTACCCTGTTACCATAACGGCACTAGCAATCTAGAGGCAATGGCAGTTGATGTGTGGTAAAGAACAGTTGGGCCTACATCAAAAAAGAACCAAGGTGGTCTCCAGTTAAGAGCTAAAAAGAGAACCTGGTTAGGATGGGTAAGTGCGGAAACACTCACCGCGACACGCAAGGTACCTTCTACAGTCTAACAAAAACACGCGCATCGCTCTTGTAGTACTGGGACGAGTAATGTAGAAAATATTTCAACGCACATGCTGAAGTATCAAATAAAAAATTGGTTCAAATAACACGAGTTGGAACTGCAATCCTCGCGTTATTATAGCGCGATTAGCAAACTGGAAAACACGCTATTAAATAATAATAGGATCCATTATTTCGACAAGTCTCTAGATGGGAAACACAAGAGAAAGCAATTATACGTTATCGGAATATTTAACAAATTAACGGATCCCTAAAACAAGGTATTGTCTATTTAATTTATCGAATAAATTTTCGTTTTAAAAGCAAAATGGATTTGAGTTAAAATTATGTTAAAGCGGGCTTATTCTGAAGAGGTATACTATATAGGGAATTATTGGAAAATTTCAGAATAGGAATGGAATTTATTCGAGCGGGTAATGACTTAACCAAAAAAAAAAATATTTAATTTATGTTCAAAAATAAACGTAACAAATTCACTCCCCCCCAGCAAAATTATCAGGTCGGGGTAGGAACGCCAAAATCCGGAAATATACAGGACCCAAAAAAAACTCAAACAAAACGAAAAAAAGAAAAAAAAATCGCATCAAACTAAAAGAACATTCATTACGGAAACAACAAGAACACCAAAAAAGAAAAGAAAAGGAACCCTCAAAATAACAAAACCGCCCACAACAGATTTCGGATAGAAAAGAAAACAAAAACAGACACCAAACAAAATTCGGCTTGAAGATCTAATAATATAAAGAGAGAAAGAGAAATAAGAAGAAGGAAGGAAGGAAAGACGGGTAATAAGCAATCCAGGAGGGCTAAGGTACAACGGCCTCAGCACTGCGTAGTCGTCAAAGGACGGATGTTTCTCAGAAGAAACAGTAAGGTTATCAACCTCAAGAGAAGAAAAAGGATCGAGGAAGAAAACCAACAGTGCAAACTAAAACAGGACCCAAAGGGCAAGCCTCAAGTAAACAAAAAGACAACAAGGGAGAACGAGAGGAGGAGAGGCAGAGCGCTGGTAAAAGAAAACGATGTACTACTAATTGTGGTAATCAAAACCGAAGAAAAGAAATGCTAACTAGACCTAAAGTGGACTAAGACGTGGTTTCCGAAGAACGAAAAACGGACTCGAAAGCACCTACCACAGGAGCGGATGGACGAAACATAATCGGACTAGGAACCGACAGCAAAGAAGACGAGCAACAGGAAGAAGGAGAGGAATGTAGAACGAAAGGAACGAGAAAAAAAGAAAAACCCAAAAAGAATAACACTAACAAGTACAAGTACCAAACCAACAAAAAAAACTAAAAATCGTACAAAAGAAAATAAAACATAATCCCAGTGTAATTATGTATGAGTATGTATGTGCGTGTGCGGGTGCGAGTGCGTGTGCGTATGCGTGTGTGTATGTTGGTGTGTTGTTGATGTACTAGTAGGTGAGTGTATGTGTGTGGGTGTGCGTATGACCGGTGTGTGTGTATGTCATGTGCGTGTATAAAGTGTGCGTGTGTGTATGTGTTGGACCGCTGCAGTCACCTCTTACGACAGGCAGGTCGTACCATGGGACTATTCTATTCCCGGACTCACACGGGTGTTGGGGTCTAAGAGGAAAACTAAAGAAAGGAGAACCAAGTAGAACTGTGCGTTTATGAAATGTGTGGGTATATGTGTGCGTGTGTGTATAAAGTGTGTGGGTATGGATTGAACGTGTATAAAACGTGTGTGTGTGTGAGTGTTGGACCGCTATAGTCGCCTCTTACGACAGGCAGGTCGTACCATAGGGCTATTCTATTCCCGGACCCACACAGGTGCAAGGAGTACAAGGAGAAAACGAAAGAAAGGAGAACCAAGTACAACTGTGTGTTTATGATATGTGTGTGGGTATGGATTGGACGTGTATAAAATGTGTGTGTGTATGAAGTGTGTGTGCGCGCGCGTGTGTGTGTATGTGTGTGTTGGACCGCTGTAGTCGCCTCTTACGACAGGCAGGTCGTACCATGGGACTATTCTATTCCCGGACTCAAACGGCTGTTGTGGTCTAAGAAGAAAACGAAAGAAAAAAGAACCGAGTAGAACTGTGTGTTTATGAAATGTGTTGGTATATGTGTGCGTGTGTGTATAAAGCGTGCGCGTATGGATTGAACATGTATAAAATGTGTGTGTGTGTGTGTGTGTGTGTTGGATCGCTGTAGTCGCCTCTTAGGACAGGCAGGTCGTACCGTGGGACTATTCTATTCCCGAACCCACACAGGCGAGGAAAAAGAAAGAAAACCTAGCCAAACAGGTACGTAAATAAAAAGATCGTAAAGTCCTAAAATCAACACCAAGGAGAGCAAAGTCGACATAAGAATCTGGGGCGCGAGGACTAGATAGTGTGCTTAAGGCGTTTACGCCGCCAGAAAGAAAATGAAACAAGATCAAAGACATTAGCATTTCGGCGACCAACATCTTCAGGTTCTGAATCAGTAGACTACGACTTCCAGTCTGAAAACCCATGCCGGTAACCACGATACCACAGTAACGCTTTAGACTCGAACAAGTCCACCGCAGACTCAAATAACTGCAAATTCTGACACCTGTTGAGTTCGTCGGAGTTTTTCGAGCCGTCTCAAAAAAACCTTGTATGGTAAGAGTGTTTGGGTCACCAGAAAATTTTAAGTTTCATTCCCACATAGGAAGACCTTGGTGGGAAGCCGAAAAATTAGTAGCAACTGACTTAGGCACTATAGCAAAGGCTGATTCCGGTTCAGCAGTAATAGTATGTTGGTCGCGGCTAGGTGATACGGAATTATCGGCCAGAATCTTTGCCGGTTCTAATTTCAGACATTCGTGCTTTAACTCTTGTAAGGAGTGGACGGTAGGCAAATGGGTTCTATAAAGTGGATCAAGATTGCAAAGCAAAACGGACAATTTAACATCTTCACTAAAAAAACCAAAGTTCCCCAACAGACCTGTCATACACGCGAAATAGTTAGTAATGCTTTCGGATGACTTCTGCCATCGCTTACAGATCATATTAAACACCACCAACCAATGATCAGTTGTTTTTAGTAAGAATGGAAAAGAAATTGGGAGAAAGTAACTAAGTAAATGCTAACCGTATCTCGATAAAAGCGCAAAAAATTATTGCAAATACAGGACAATCTAAAACATGTCCGACCCCGAAACAACCAAATAGAAACTAGGGTAGGACTGTAGAATAAAAGAAAAATCGGAGGAAAAAATTAACTCTAGACTTGACGGGGAGAACAAAATGTACAGAGAGCAAGTGAAGAAAAAGAAAAATCTTGGGCGCCAGCGTTTTCAGTGGACTAGAATTATTGGCAAAAACACAAGTCCAATAATCTGAAATTAACCAACCGATAATATTGAACGATTAGGAACGAAAACAAAACTAAAATTTAAGAAGATCGAACTCACACAAGAAATAAAGAACACCGATCCTCCTAATAGGAACACCAAAGAGCCGAAAAAAAAAGAAAGAATACACAATAGGTCGAAAGTAAAACAAGTAGCATCAAGTAGCAGCAGGTTGAGAAATGCGGGTTATGTAGAAACTTAGGCGCTAACAAAAAAAAATCGAAACAAAAATCAATCAAAACCAGATTAATGTCACCGTTAACTAAAACAAAATCGGGGACAAAGTTACACGAAATAAAATCGGAGCCCCACGCCAGGGCGTCACAAATTATGCTACGTACCTAGACGTAGTTGGAAGAAACGGAAATACCAGGCTAACTACCAAACGCGGAGTGTGGGGGGATTCACCAAAACACCAAAAAAAAACACATCGCCCACGATTATCTATTAACCATAAGAATAAATAAGGGATTCTGTACAAACAAGCAAAATAAATTAAGCCTTACTATTTCACAGCAAACAATTATCTGATACGAACAATTTAGTACTTTAGATACGAAGTGCGCATATCGTATTTACACAAAATAAAACTAATCAGTAGAAAATAGAAATGTGAGAGCTTTTGCTATGCGTTTTTCAAATTGCACATAATACCTTTTGTAAAATAAACTAATCAGTAGAAAATAATAAGCGTGTGGGAACTTTTGTCAAACATTTTTAACAATGGTACATAACACCAGTAGAGGGAATTTTCGATTCGCAGCAACAAACAATAGTCCTACAGTGTCACGCTTTTTATCACGTAACTACACCAAACACTGGTAAGGCATATTCTCTTGATACACACAAAAGAAAACAAGTTGTATACTTGTATGTGGCGGGATACTTAGCTTACACGCTATCGTGAGTGAATCAGCACCGCATAATCACGGTCGTCGGGATCTATTTACCCTGTTACCATAACGGCACTAGCGATCTACGGGCAACGACGTTAATCTGTGACAAAGAACAGTTGGGCCTACATAAAAAAACCAGTTTGGCTTCCAGCTATGAGCTAAAACGAGAATCTGATCAGGATGGGTAAGTGCGGAAAAACTCACCGATGCATGCGAGGTACCTCCTAGTTGTCGAACAAAAAAACACGCATCGCTCTTGAAGTACTGAGACGAGTAATATAGAAAATATTTCAACGCGTAACCTGCAGAAGCAAATTAAAAATTGGTTCAAATAACACGAGTACGAACTGCAATCCACGCGTTATCAAAGCGCGATTAGCAAACTGGAAAACACGCTATCAAATAATAGTAGGATCCATTATTTCGACAAATATCTAGATGGGAAACACAAGAGAAAGCAATTATACGTTATCGGAGTGTTTAACAAACTAATGGATTTAAGAATAGGAATGGAATTTATTAGAGCGAGTAATGACTTAACCAGGAAAAAAAGGGTATTTAATTTATGTTGAAAAATAGACGTACCATTTTTTCTTTTGTTTTATGTTGTTGAAGCCACCCGCGTATGGGCAGTCCACCGTTGTACCCTGTCTACTATAAAACAGTAGTCTCGATGCATGCGAGGTACCTCCTACTTGTCGAACAAAAAAACACGCATCGCTCTTGAAGTACTGAGACGAGTAATATAGAAAATATTTCAACGCATAACCTGCAGAAGCAAATTAAAAATTGGTTCAAATAATACGAGTACGAACTGCAATCCACGCGTTATCAAAGCGCGATTAGCAAACTGGAAAACACGCTATCAAATAATAGTAGGATCCATTATTTCGACAAGTATCTAGATGGGAAACACAAGAGAAAGCAATTATACGTTATCAGAGTGTTTAACAAACTAATGGATTTAAGAATAGGAATGGAATTTATTAAAGCGAGTGATGACTTAACCAGGAAAAAAAGGGTATTTAATTTATGTTGAAAAATAAACGTACCATTTTTTTCTTTTGTTTTATGTTGTTGAAGCCACCCGCGTATGGGCAGTCCACCGTTGTACCCTGTTTACTATAAAACAGTAGTCTCGATGCATGCGAGGTACCTCCTACTTGTCGAACAAAAAAACACGCATCGCTCTTGAAGTACTGAGACGAGTAATATAGAAAATATTTCAACGCATAACCTGCAGAAGCAAATTAAAAATTAGTTCAAATAACACGAGTACGAACTGCAATCCACGCGTTATCAAAGCGCGATTAGCAAACTGGAAAACACGCTATCAAATAATAGTAGGATCCATTATTTCGACAAGTATCTAGATGGGAAACACAAGAGAAAGCAATTATACGTTATCGGAGTGTTTAACAAACTAATGGATTTAAGAATAGGAATGGAATTTATTAGAGCGGGCAATGACTTAACCAGGAAAAAAAGGGTATTTAATTTATGTCGAAAAATAGACGTACCATTTTTTTCTTTTGTTTTATGTTGTTGAAGCCACCCGCGTATGGGCAGTCCACCGTTGTACCCTGTCTACTATAAAACAGTTCCAGTCTCTGCAAGTAAATTTAGGCCATGCCTACGCCATTGTATCTGGATGGCATTTGTTCAACTATAGAATTGAATTTGCAATAAAGTAAACAGAAGGACGATATATTTTCGTGCTAGCACGTGTATGCTTAATTTAACACAATAGTCGCAGGTAATACGCAAAAGCGGAACAGATATATTACTGAAAGTAGGAAATGTAGGTGCTGGAATACACGAAAGCTTATATTCACAATTATATGCCGTTGTCATGTGTAAAAACAAAAAATGCAATGAAATTTTATTATTGGGAAAGCAATAGAATCTTGACAGGTTTGTCCTGGATATCTAAATTTATGTAGTGAACCGAAGGGGACTTTCGTATACGCTGCCAGCTTGTGATAATGTAAAAATGTGCTGCCGAAGGGATTATGGTTTTATACCAGAATCGGATTATGAGTATTGCAGTTTCTCGACAACGCAGCCTGGTGCGAATCGCGAACGCATAAAAAATGACATATCGACACACTTCGGTTCATTTATTTGGATTATAGGCGGATAACATTCCTATTTTCCAGTATTTTTTGAATACATTAATATCTAAACCTTGATTTATTTAACTTATCGCCTCGTTTGCAGGGAAATCAATTGGGCTAAATCTAGACCACTTTGCAAGTCGATTACAGCAAACACTTCTTTTAGTGCATCTTGCAAGAAAATGAACAATGCTACCATGTGATTTAAATTGAATTCACCCTGCTGAAAGACAGATTTGTAAATTGACGAGAACGTCAGTAAGTTTTCAGTAAAAATAATTAGGAATTATAGACAACCGAAATCCGAACCTCGAAAAGTAATTAAAGATCATGTTGTGCAAAATACCAGTAATACCGGAAATGTAACCTATACTAGCCAAATGATCTGCACTGCTCCGGAAAGGTCTACATATCGTCATCTGCTTAGATTTTAGGATTATTAGTCACCAATGAGCTGATAACAGCAATTTCAAACCCTTCAATCCACTGATTCCCACGCTGAAGAAGCTTCGTCATTGAATTGGATTTGTTTTGAATACCGAAAACATCCTGTAAGTTAGTAGTCGTCCGGAAATGCACTACAACAGCTATCTCAGTAGCTTCATCCGTTACAGTGAGGGCAATGAGCGACAGAATTTTGTAGGGATTTATAATTACTTAGATACTCAAATTGTAGTTTTATAATATTTTTGTTGGACAAAGCTCACTCAACAGTGTAAGTTTGGGATTTCACAATATATACTACGCTAAAATCTTTATTAAAACGACAATTACACTGCATTTATAACTAATTTATTTGCGTAAGTTGATGCAATCTTAGCTTATCACTATAAACTAATTTATATAGCCATTATGGTTTTATTTTAATAGTGGATCCAAAAATTTATTTCATATACCTTGTGATCTAATACTTCTACTAACTCTCGCGTCGTGCGGTTTATATATCGAACTACATGATCCCATACGTTTATAGAACTTACGAGATCATAATCGAAAATACACTTGTAGCTGTCAATCAAGCCATGATTCGTATAAGCTCTTTCATTACTATACCGTTGGACATCATTTTTGCAGTACAACACTAACTATTTTTACTGCTGAGTCGTGGTATTGTTGACATTTGCAAGGCTACCTGATGAGCAAAACATTACAAAAAAGGAACATACATTCTTTTTTGCCTAATCGGTTTTGCAAGCTTTTTCACTATCTGCACTTGTCGATTTTCCCCAACTCTTTAACTAGCTAGTCTTTTATGGTTTTTATCCTGATTTTATGGTTCCCATGTTTACTACTTATTTGTAACTGTGTTTTGTTTAGTTCTCACGTGTGTTTAGTTTTAACAACTTTCTGCAATTCTGTTTGCCCATAGTTACTCGATCTTCCTTGTTTAGCTTTTATATATTTGCCATTTTTCTGAGAGAGAGTTTGTTCATTTTCTTTGGTTCTGTTTATTTCGGCACCTGCCAATTTGTAGCCATGGTTTATATTTGCTCCTGAGACTTTCCTTGTATTCTTGGTGCAGTTTGTAGTTCATATGCGAATGTGTACATAGCGACCCGGTGTCTCGCTTTATATTAGGGTAATGTAAAACTTGTTCAACATAGTATGGAAACGATGTCTATTCTACTATAAAAGAATTTTTCTTGTAAAAGGTAGTATTTTTCTCTTCTATTCTCTAGTTTCAGCCTAAACCCGCCTTTTGTCACGTTTTTGTTTACCTCGTCGATCCACTGCATTACGGTTATCCATAGTTATTGTGTGGCGTTTTTCTTTTGTTCAATAAGGAAAATTGTCCTAAATAAAACTACTAAGAGTCTTAGTATATTTAAACAAATTAATTTCAACGTTGTTTTTAGTAACAAAAGTAAGATTAAAAATTTATGGGAAAAGTCAACAAACAAAAGTCAGACAACTTGAGGAAGTCGATAATTTATGAGATTAGTTGTCCGGGAGAAAGATGTTTCCAAATATATCGGTTACTCTAAGAGAAATTTATTAACTACATTTAGAAACACACTGCTTACTTTACGAATACATGTTGTCAATCATCAACATCATTAGATCCTCAGTCCTCGAACTGGTTTGTTTCCAATTTTGAGCTAACCTACACATTTCTCTGAAATTTCCACAGTCCGCATTTTTTACTATATGCGTGCAATAGTCTGATCTAGGTCTACCTCTACCTCCTGTGTTTCCCATCTCTGCTTGTAACATATTCCACACTATACCCCAAAAATGCCTTAGAACGTATCCTGCCTTTCTATTTCGCCCATCTTTTAGTTGTCTACAGATATCTTTATTCCCCTACTATTTCTATAATCCCTTTGTTATTAACATTGTCTGTCCATGCTATCATTCTGATACATCTGAAGCACAACATTCCAAAACGTTTCTTACCAATTTTCTCTCTGCTTCTCCTACTGGCCCTACTTCAGAGACGTACTGTGCTGTGCTCCGCACATATGCTTTTAAGAATTTTCTCCTTGTTCTGGTTGTTGTCTTCGTAAATTGCCGCTGCTCTTTCTTGTTAGATGCAGTTCGGTTCTTCTTCTATTGTTTTACAAATATATAACCTATTTCCCCAATATTCAGTGGTATGTGAAGTGGGTTAAGAAGCCTGCGGCTATCAAAAAGACCCAACACTTGAACATTTGCCGAATTAATAGTTTTCCAATATATCCTTTCGTACAATCGACATTAGTTGAAAATATTTCAAAACCAACAACTGTAGTTGTTTATAATAATCAATAGATTTAAGTGGGATTACTTTTTTCGTTATCCGGTTCTCCGTATTGAAAGTGGTTGGACGCGTACCTCCACTTATTTCTATTCTGAGCTAGCCTACACAGTTTTATGAAATTGCTACATCCTACATATAGCTAGGTTCCCATTATGTATTTTCCTAATTAAATGTCCTATTTCACTAAGATTAAGTGGTATGTGAAAGCGTTTAAGCAGCCTGTGACTACCAAGATCCCCCAACACTTGGAAAATTTGCCGAATTAATAGTTTTCCAGTAAATCTCTTCGTACAATTAAAATTACTTGAGAATATTGCAAAACCAATACCTGTAGTTGCTTATAATAATCATTAGGTTTAAGTACAGTTATTTTTTGGCGTCATTAGGTTTTCCATCTTGGAACTGGTTGGATGCGTACCTCCATTGATTTCTACTCTCAGCTAGCCTACACATTTCCCTGAAATTCCCACATCCTACATCTTTGACTATCTGTGTGCAATAGTCTAACCTAGATCTACCTCTACCTCTCCATTTTCTATCTCTGCTTTTAATATATTCTGCACTATTCCCTCATGCCATAGTATGTGGCCTATCACTCCATCTCTCCTATTTTTTGCGGTTTTTCACATATTTCTTTCTTGCCCTACCATTTCAGTACCTCTTTGTTCTTAACTTTGTTTGTCCTTGATATCTTCACCACAATACTTCTGCAACACCACATTTCACAGGCTTCTATCTTTCTCCTACCCGCTTCTCCTACTGTCCCAATTTCACAGCCGTACAGTACTGTGCTCCACATATGTTTTAGGCAATCCCTTCCTTGTTTCTATGTTTGTTGTCTTTGAACAATCATATTATCAAAAGTAGCCACCCTGTTACTCTCGAAAACATCCAACTATTTAAAGCAGTGTTAGAGTATTATCCTTTAAATGATTAAAAATGCAATGTATCAGTTAAACACGATTGTAATTACGAGGGTGGTTTGAAAAATTCGCGAAATAGAGCACAGATGGCAGCATCAGTTCGAATAAAATATATGTAATTGATGGATCCAACCATCTAGCGCGCAGATGTTAAATTTGACATTATTCTGTCAAGTAGTATTAATTTGGTGCTACATGAAGTAAAGTTAGTTTTGTAAGTTTTTCAAAATGGATAAAACTGAAACGCGCGCTGTGCACAAGTGGGTAACGGAATTTAAATGTGGTCGTGAAAGCCTAGAAGATGACCCGCGCAGTGGACGACCAAGAACTACCACCACACCTGAAATCGTTTAAAAAATTAATGATATGGTTACGCAGGATCGTCGACTAAAGGTCTCCGAAATTGCTAAAGATACAGGTATCTTAGATGAAAGAGCCTTTCATATCTTAACTGCGGAATCAGGTATGAAAAAAGTTTCGGCAAGAGGAAGGGAATTTGCCAACAGAGTTTAGACCGCCTTAACTCCAATTAAACCGACTTTGTCCGACGATTAGTTACGACAAATGAAACTTGGGTTCACTATTATACCACTGAAAACAAGCAACAATCTAAACAATGGAGACATAGGGGTTCTCCACCACCAAAGACAGCAATGTCCCTGAAGTCGGCTGGAAAAGTTATAGCATCAGTTTTTTGGGATGCTAAAAGTGTCCTACTAATTGACTATCTTCCCAAGGGTCAAACAATAAACGGTGAATATTACGCTAAACTTCTACGCCAACTGGATAAAAATATTCGTGGAAAAAGACCTGCATTGCGTAAGAAGAAGATCATTTTCCATCAGGATAATGCACGTCCACACACAAGTGCAGTAGCAATGCAAAAATTGAATAATCTGAAGTACGATCTGTTGCAACATCCACCTTATTTGCCTGATTTGACTCCTTCCGACTTCCACCTATTTCCACGACTAAAAGTTTTCCTTGGGGGAAAACGATTTTCCACGGACGAAGAAGTAAAGGCAGCTGTCGACAACTATTTTGGAGGCCTTGAAGAATCACACTTTCGCGATGGCATAATTGGTTTGGAACAGCGCTGGATGACGTGTATTCAACTTGAATGAGATTATGTTGAAAAATAAACTATATTTTAAAAACAAATTTTTTTATTTTTCCCTTCGTTTCGCGAACTTTTCAAACCACCCTCGTACTTCACCAAAAAATTACATTCTCTTTAATAGTGTCTATGTCTTAGCATCTATTGCACTATAATTAGCGCGTCTAAAATTGTATAAAAGTTTTCCTATATAAAAAAATTGCTGATAATTTTGTACAACCCGTAATTTGAGCTCATCGTAGAAGTGATAGAACGAAACGGATAGAGCACAGTGTATTGCATTTAAACATGTCACTTTAGTCTTTCCGATTGTTAACGAGGTCACTCGTTTTATTTGAGATGTCATTATGACAGCACTTCCGTCTAACTCTGTACATGAACAACACGCATTAAAAAGCCTCGAAATATATTAAGCCAAAGGTACCTGGAACTTAACAGTTAAGCCAGAGCTAACAACGCGTAGAAAGGAGATCGATTTCGCCAGTAAACTGATGTATGTATAAGAAAAATAAGTAGTTTGCTGAAAGAAGTCAGAAGTGAAGAATTAACTGCGGTTGGCAGCATTAACATGGAACACTGGCATAATGAAAGCATAATTTGACCAGCTCAAACTGATGACATAAAACAAATACCTCCCTCTGAAAAAGTAGCTAGTTATCTGTACTTTATTATTGCTTTATTAAGAGAACTTTATTTTTCTAATGTAATACTGCTTCTTTCATGAAGTAGATTTTTGAAAAGATTGACTAGTGCGTACTTAAATTATGTTAATATATCTAATAGCAATTTTCGTTATTAGGTAGAAAAAGTCGGTAGGGTATTAATTTTATTGCGAGTGGAATTAAATTCTCAAAAACTTACGTCAAGCAAAGTAGACTACTATTTTTTTACTACCACAAACTGATTTAACACGTTAATATTGTAACGAAAACTCTATCTGCAATGGCAACAGTGCCTTATATTCAAACTGATTGTACAAGCCTCTTCAATAACTCGTTGCTAGAATGGAATTTGCTAAAAGCTCTCCCAACAATTTAAATTCAACTAATCGCTAACGGAACAAGTAGTAACTTCTTAACTCTACGTTGATATTTTTTAAATTACTATTGAAGCACCATAAATAACTATCTGAGCACTACTTATCAATTTGTATAATCACTACAGTAATTTATATCAACAGTAATTTATATCACATATGCACAACTATCAAAGCTTTAAATTAAAACTGTAAACAAAGCTTCCATCGGAGCACAAATCTTCAATTAGAGCTGAACTCTAATATCCACGACGCCAATTTATATATATATATATATATATATATATATATATATATATATATATATATATATATATATATATATATATATATATATATATATAAAATGCTGTGATCCTCTCCATTAATCTTAAACTAAGGTTTTCAAATCGAGCCCCACAGATTGGGCGTCAAGAATGCTGTGAAACCTACAAAAAGCTATTAACTTAACTGGTCCGTTGACTTTCTTCTGTTAATCGCCTCTTTACTCTTTTCCGCCTCGGTTGCTCACCTAGTTAAAACTTTCATCCTCATTCAAGAAAAAACAAATACATTCCTACTACAAACATCAACGTTAACTCTATTTACATCAATATTCATAATACATTAAAATTTCAAAATTAAATTTCAGCATAAATTTCAGTATCATAAAATTTCAAGATTAAATTTGTTATCATTTTAATTTGCATCCAGAATTAAAGTCCTTGTAGGATGCCTACTAATTAATATAACAATATATGCAGACCTGAGTCTGAGTACAAAGGGAGCATCTCCCACCCCTTTACGTTAATTAACCAGGTTCGTCTAATTGAGCTCAAAGACATACCCAAATTTTCTTCAAGAACATAAATACTAAATACCCCTTTCTACTGAAACAAGAAAATTTCACCTTAAAATTAAAATTTTGTTGTTAGTACAAATTCACTACTGTCCATTTTAAGTAAATAAATTATAAAGTTATTCAACACACACCAAAACATCAAAAAACGAACAACAAAGCATAAGTTACCTGAAGGTTAATGCACTCGTGGCTCCAATGTACATCGTCCTCTGTAAATCACACCATTCCAACTGGGTTATGGTTAGGTCCTCGGATTACTGGTCGCCTTTAAAATTTTCTACACCACCATTCATCTAAAGTTGTTTCAGTGCTTTTCCGGAACTCATCTGTGTATATCTGAATCTTGATTCGTGGATCCAGTCACGTTTACGAATCAGTTAATTATTAACACCCCCGCAAATAGCAAAGAAATTCATACTTCTTTCACGCTATACGCCAAAACTGCCTACTTTTGTGTATTCATTTGTCGTTGCAAATTTGACTAATTGGTACAGTACTCGCAATTATAACTAGACTTTATTACCTTGCATCTTCTTTTCTAAGTGCACTAAATTATTTTCATTGTAGCACGTAAAGAACAAACTGTTTTAAAGTATTAAATAATCACCAAAATATACGAGCAAACTGTTTAAATAATTGAATCAAAATCGAAAATCTAACAGCACTTTTTAAAGCATCGAATAATCAAAATCCAAGAGAGCGAAACTGTTTAAAGTCCGGGTTTATATAATGGTTAGCCTGTCTGTCGGTTTTGTCCCCAAAACGGTCAGTTTCTAGAATTTCGCATACTATGTTCCCATCTCGACCGCCTGGCACGCGGTTCTTATTAAATTTGCACTCGCACCAGTTAAATCTCAGAAATTTCCACACGGCTCGCAGCGTCTGAGAATAACTAATTAATTTTTATATAGAAATGTTATTTTTACCTCTCATGTTTGCCTCTTATTTTCAACCAATCGCAACCCAGTGACGTTGCTCAAATCACGCCTTTTACTATATGTGTCTCTGTCTTGCGCATATTATCCGTCTCTATCTACCCTGTTCTGAGTGGTACAGATCGATATTCTTTAGTATCGGTTATTTTCAATCCACGTGGACTGTGAAATAACCCACCTTATTAGCATTTCCCGTAAATATTAAGCGACGGTTTCTCCAACATTCTCTGTAACCATTTGTTATCTGCAAAATTTACGCAGAACGAGACTTTTAAAAATACGCAGGTGTTCAATCGTCCTACTTCTAAATAACACTTCTATGATTTGAATATTATTGGGTTTTTACAAGCTTTTATACATATTATATGTTACTAATGGTTCAATTAACTCCAATTAAAATAATACCCTTTAATTTTTAGTGAATCCTAATCAAATATTCAATTATTATCTGTACATTTTGTTTAATACTCGTTACCCAAACTTGAATCAATTAATATAAATTTTGCACGTAATTTCCATTTGTTTCTTTACTCGGAATAATTAAATTACACGTTGAGCATTTTAATACTGCTTCTTTTTATAGAAAGCGTCTTGTAAATAATTTAAATCTCTTATTTTTAATGAAACGAATGAATTTTTATTCTCCACGGTTTTATAATAAAGCGTATTATCTAATAAAATTCCTTATACACGGTGATTAAAATTATTTGATGTAATTAATTCATTTTCTACCCTGGTCTAAATATGAGTAATATATATATATATATATATATATATATATATATATATATATATATATATATATATATGCACGACGGTACAATAACAAAAAGTTTCTACCCCTGCCCCTTTCCTCTAGCACTTTTCTACTTGAATGGTATAAACAAAGCTAACCAAAATTTGTATAATGACCCAGAATATATACACTTTACAGCTTAATAACGTTGATAATGTGATTCACTATCCAAAAATAAACCCCTGAATTAAAGTAACAATATTAATTTGTTTGTCCCAAAATTGTAACTCCAAAGCAAGCAAAAATTAATATTGTATACTACTGAAAGTACCTTTTGAACGTTCAAACGACCTTATTTCAATCTACGTAATTTTTAAAGATTTTTGATGACTCTTTACATAAATATATCAATATATGCAAAAATGTAAATGTTTTAAATGAAATATTGCCTTATGCTATTAAAGAATGTTCTTATTTCAGACCTGTGTTTTTCTTGCGTGTTTTCAATTCTTAGAACTACTGCTGCATGTAATTGACCAGTACCCCTGGATTGTTTTTAGTTAAGCTCTTTTATCTATTGCGTAGTACAGCTCGGTCAAACACCAATTCAATGTTCCGTTTACTGCTTCGATGCTAATTTTGCTCTAAATTTGTATTTTAAAGTTCCAGACTAATGTTTAGTTGGTTGTTTGGACGAATATTTATACTGCTTAATTAGATCTCTGGTCGAATATTTATTCAGAATACTTAGATCTCATTTAGATCCATTTGTTAGGTCTTATTTAGAGTACTTTTTAAATCGTATTTAAAATACTTTTTCAGATCTTATTTAGAGTACTCTTTCAGATCTTATTTAGAGTACTTTTTCAAATCTTATTTGGAGCCCTAAGTTATTAAATATTAAAATTAGGTTTAATTAAAAATTTTAGCTTACGTTTCAAAGTCAACGGCAAACTTGTATCGCATACTTGCATTAGAATTATTATTTTAAAACTTTACTATCACGGCTTCCTTAAAAGATAATTATTTAATATTACTATGTTTACTTTGCGTGATTTTCTGACTTGAACCGTGATAGAGCGTGCCTTCGTCGAAGAAAGACTGATTGTTTATCAAGTTCGTGTCCTATATAAAGGACCCCCCTCTTCACCGGTATCATTGGTTTTCTGAGTCTACCTTGTTGATCTAGGCGTTGCACTTTGCCTTATCATGTAGGCCTTCGGACTTTCTATAAAGTTACCATCCAAATTCTTGTCGAAATGCTTGGTTCATCATGTAGACATCTAGTCTTGTATAGTATATCCTCCGAATGTAAAACCTTTGAACTTTTTTTAAGTCACGTCCGCTTATTTGTATATGAATTTATTCAAACTTTCCGATTAATTTATCACGTAGCCAAACGTCTGTTTTCTTGTTTTGTATTCCTAATTTATTGGATTTTATTCGAATCTCTTGATGTTTACAATTAAAAGCATACGTAGTCACATTTTTATGATGACGTAAATTGAGCGCCTTTATTCATTTCATGCGTTTATGACACATATTTGTTTTGAATGGGATTCTTTTATTGCAAGTATGCATGGTTATTTCCTTACACTAATTGCGTATTTATTTCAATAAGACTCGTGTTTCAAATGTTATTCATGCTTATTTATTTTCAGTTTTTTGCTTGCATTGTTGTTTGAAAATGAATTGTATGGCGTACAAGTTATTTATCTTACTAAATGTGATTTGATTTTTTAAAGAATGGGCTTCCTTTCATTAATTAAAGTTAGTTGTGATTCGTATACAGTGTGCTTGATATTAGCTTTTTGCATAATTGGCAAGTTACCTCCATTTTGTGATGAAATCGTTTAGTTTTCTAAACTATAGTGCTATTTACATGTAGCAATATATATATATATATATATATATATATATATATATATTACTCATATATATATATATATATATTACTCATATTTAGACCAGGGTAGAAAATTAAATAATCACATCAAATAATTTTAATTACCGTGTAGAAGCTTTGGGAAAAGGTACGCGTTATTAAAACCGTATATATATATATATATATATATATATATATATATATATTGCTGTGAAACCTCCACTATCCGGGTACTCCGCTTTTCGAATCGAGCCTCACAGATTGGGCGTCAAGAATGCTGTGAAACCTCTTGAATTACCTGGTCTGTTGATTTTCTTCTGTTAATCGCCTCGGCTGCTCCTCTAGATAGCTTTCATCCTCATACATAAAAAAACAAACACATTCCTACCACAAACATCAACGTTAACTCTATTTACATCAATATTCAGAATACATTAAATTTTCAAATTAAATTTCAGCATAAAATTCAGTTTTAAAAGAATTTCAATATTAATTTTATTATCACTTTAACGTGCATCCAGAATTAAAGTCCTTGTTGGATGACTACTAATTAATATAACAATATAAGCAGACCGGAGTCTGAGTATAAAGGGAGCATCTACCACCCCTTTACGTTAATTAACCAGGTTCGTCTAATTGAGCTCAAAGACATACCCATATTTTCATCATAATTCAGAACATCAATACTAAATACCCTTTCTATTTAAACAAGCAAATTTCATCTTAAAATTAAAATTTTATGGTTAGTACAATTTCACTAATGTCCATTTAAAGTAAATCAATTATAAAGTTATTCAACACACACAAAAATGTCAAACAAAATAGTATAATTTACCTGAAGGTTACTGTCCTCGAAGCTTCAATGTACATCGTCCCTTTAGTTAATCACACCATTCCAACAGGATTATATTTACGGCTTCTAATTCTCAACGCTTTTAAAATTTTCTCCATCACCATTTATTTAAAGTTGTTTCTGGGCTTTTCCGGAACTCATCTGTGTATATCTGACCCTGGTTTTGTGGATCCAGACACGTATTTGAACCATTTAATTATTAATACCCCCGAAAAATAACAAAGAAATTCATACTTCTTTCACCAAGATACGCCAAAACTGCCTACTTTTGTGTATACATTTGTCGTTGTAAATTTTGCTAATTGGTACAGTGATGCTAAATTTTATTACCTTGTATCTAAGTGCACTGAAGTACATTCATGTTAGCACGTAAATAACAAACTATTTTGAATCACTAAAATATACGAGCAAACTTTAAATTATTTTATCAAACTAAAATGCACTGTTTAACATCTTCAATCAAGTCGCGGATGTAAGAGCTTTTAACGCATCGAATAGTCAAAAGTCTAAGAGGCCTAAATTCATATTACCACCTCTATATATAGCGAATAGCCGGCACGTCGCTTTTGTCCTCAAAACAGACAATTCTTAAGAATTTCTCATTCTATGTTCCAGTCCGTCGCTCGCGCATCGGTTTTTACGAATTTTTTACTCGCCCCATTTAAATTCCAGAAATTCTCACACGGCACGCAAACATGTCCGAGAAAAACTAATTAATTTTGTACAGAAATTGTTGTTTCTACCTCTGATATTTGCATCCTATTTTCAACCAATTGTGACCCTCGTGACGTTGCTTAAATCACGCCTTTTACTATATGTGTCTTTGCTTGACGCATTTTCTCTTTCCTTTTCTAACCTGTTTGTATTGGTGCAAACTGATATTCTTTATTATCGATTATATTTTAGTCCATGTAGACTATCTGGGTTAAATAACCCCGTATCGCACATTCTCGTGAATATTAAGCCCCGGTTTCTCCAAGATTCTTTGAAACCATTTGTTATCTACACAATTTTCGCCGTACGTGATATTTAAACTACGCAGGTGTTCAAAATAATATTAATTCTCAGAGCTTTTTAAATAAACCCTGTTTTGTATTTCGTTCTAAAGCATCTGACCGTTTCCAATATCCTTAGAATCGACATGTTTATCTAAACAAATTAAACTGAAATTGCCTTTTAAAATACGCAGGTGTGTTCAAACATCCTACTTCTAACTAACACTTCTAGGATTTGCATTTTATTGGGTTTTACAAGTTTCTATAGATATTATCTGTACGTTTTGTTCAATACCGGTTACTTGAAATAGAGTTAATTAAGATAAATTTTGCACGTAATTTCCATTTGTTTAGGAATAATTACATTACACGCAGAGCTTTTTACTACTGCTTCTTTTGATATAAAGCGTCTTGTACATGATTTAAATCTCTTATGTTTAATGAAACTAATAAATTTTTATGCTTCACGGTTTTAATAACGCGTATTATCTAATAATATTCATTATACACGGTGATTAAAATTATTTGATGTGATTATTTAATTTTTACCCTGGTCTAAATATGAGTAATATATATATATATATATATATATATATATATATATATATATACAATAACAGGCTTTTAGGTCTGCTGGTTAATTAAGTGTACTCTTTATTATAAATCTAAGCATTCGGTTTTATTTTGAACCATTATCAAAGATACTAAAAATTAGAAACATTAATATGGGCTAAACAGTTAAAAACTTACTTACTAATGTGAGGTTTTACACTGAAATCGTCGATATACATAATTTTTTTTTTGAATACAAACTGAAAGTGATGTTGAAAGCTTTTAAAAAGAACACAGTTTTGTGTTTTGCTAATCAAATTTGAATGTTATAATGACAATTCCTTTATAATTTTGACAGTGTTTGAGATAACTTTCTAGATTGTAATTAATTTATTTTATGGTTTGACTGAAATTTAGATATTTTTTGTATGTATGCATGTTTATATATGTATCTTAATGTATGTATATTTGTTTACGTATGTATTTCAGTGTGTTTATGTTGTTTGTGCAAATGTATATATGTCTGTGCTTTTGTGTATGTGTGTGTGTATTTATGTGTGTGTGGTTCCATGTAGATTTTTGCGTGTGTGAAAGCGTATGTTTGTTTGTTTGTGTATGTGTGTATGTTTATGTTATGTTTTATTAAGTGATTTGATCAGTTATGTTGGATTTGTTTTTGGATTCAAAGTGAAGTAGATAGGTGTATATAGAGCTTAGTGTGTTAATGTCAGTTTTTTTATTAATAGTGTTGAGGTTTTTAAATATGTAACACATTTCTAGGAATTCTCTTTTGGATTTTTTATTTTATAACTGCAAGGTCGTTATACCACAAAAGTATATATATATATATATATATATATATATATATATATATATATTTATAGCATCTAGACTATTCTAAAACGTACTCAGAAATTATGCAAATAAAATCTCGAATGTTCCTATTGTAATTGAAATTAGTCATAAACGCAAAACCCTTGTACCTGTCAATAAAATCATCTGAAAGATGAGGTGCCTCCGGGACCCATCAATCGTCTTTTGTGCACAAACCCCCCGCTAACTTTCCAATATAATTATTCTAGTCAAAAGCAGACCCATGAGGGTACAATATTTTAAATTCAATTTTCTTAATTAGTATTGTACGAATTATTTTGTAGCCATTGGAACCTGTGTATTATAAATTGGTAGTCTACCATTGTACCCTATGTCCAAATCAGGTGGCTTGCAATAAAGTTGTGGTTTAAAACAAGTATTCTCGATAATAGCACTTCAATCCTTTGTAAGCATTTAGCTTTGTCTTGAGTAAATTGGTTGTACGTAATAATATTTATAGTCGGATATCAGAGTTACATAACCCTTAACAGATAATCATATGTGCTTAATATTTATTAACTTTTATTAAGATTGGAACAAAAAGTCAAATGACAAGCACTAATAGCTTTATTACCTCAGACATTCCAAAAGTCTGAATTATGTAAACGCAGGACGCTCCAGTAGAAGCCATTTCTTGTATGGTAAATCGTTAGACGAAAGGGGAACAGGTTATATTAGTTTTACCTTTCTAAGTTTTCTTTTATTTTTCAAACTGAATTATTTTATTTGTACTTTTCCGAAGTGCGCTTGTGCTTTTGCTATAACCTTCAGTCATTTACTAACGCAAGATGAAACCAATATAACATACAATTCTAAAAGAACTCATAACCCTCTACTAAAATCAAAATCTTTTATATACTATGGAATACGTCAATAAGTTGCCTGTCAGGCGGCATTAGGAATGATTGACAATCAGAACTCAGGAAGTCTAAGAGTAATAAAAGAATAAGTATCATGCAGCGGAAATTTCGAAATCTGATCCGGACTCGCTTGATTTTCTTCATTGTTTTGAAAAGCTTTGCAGACTTCAATTAAGGGTCGATTTTTAACGTACCTGATTGATTCAGCAACTGCTCTTAAATTATTTGCAGTTAATAGCTCTTGGCAATTATGAAGCTTTTAGTTAATGTGCTGCAGATCAGTTATTGCAAAGTATCCGGGATACCTAACAAGGACAGTAGGTGAAACGAATCTTACTCAATTTCAAATACATTAGGCAAAGTTTAGCGCAGTTACTGTTAATAACTCACTTTACTGTAGACGAGACATGAGTTCGCTAGCACATAGTGGAATGTTATCCGATTCTACAAATTTGCATAATTATCTGGAACAGTATTTCCCAATTGGTTTCCACGCTCTACATGGAGAATGTGATCACCCAGTTGTCCATAATTGAAAAACCAATATGATCTAACTTATATAAAAAGAAAAATTGTTAAGATCTCAATTTAAAATATGAGTTTGCTAAGTGAAATCTTATCTTACCCGTTTTCTCTTGCTAGCGCAGCAACCAGTATGCTGTGGATTTTAAATAAATGAAATGAAACAAAGAAATCTCGAGAAACATTTAAACAATCCTCAGTACATTCAAAAACATCTTCTTTTACACATATTGTCTAAGTAACATAGTCTATACACAAATATAAGTAACGTTTACAAACGCAATTACAGCTTAAGTTTAACGAGAAACAGTAATTTATCACTACTTACGTAAAAATACAATCTTCACCTAATCCTTGTTCATTATAAGAAAACCGCAAAATATTTCATATGTAAGTCACAAAATTTTCTTTAACATTTTAATGGATATTTTAAATATTCTTATATTGCCCTGTTATAATATAGTTGATCAACGACTTCGAGCAGAAATTTTTGTAAGGATCAAAACACCTTGAGTCCTGACCTCAAAATTGCTAAACTGAAACTATTCATTTACAAATAATTTTATGCAAAAATTAAAAACTTATCCTAGTCTAATTTGTCTAATACACAAATAGTTCTTTATGTTTAGATCATGCTTGCGCTTGGGTCGTTAAGTTCTTGCTGATATTCTTATCTTTATTATCCCCTGTGTTTGGTTATAATTGCTATTTAACAGATCGTTTCCATTGGGTTTAACTGCATCAAAACTTTTTTGGTTCTAAATTTTTAGAATTTTATTTTTAATTAATTTTCACACGTTTAATTGTCTTGTATTAGTTTTGAAAAAAACTTTTTACAGATTAAAGTCGCGCGACCTTATACCAATATTGTTAATATTAGAGCAATAATTTGCCGGTGCACTCTATAAAATAAATATCTATCAACGATTGAGTATCTCATAACTTATGTTCAAAACTTTAATGTTAAATCTTAAATCCCGAAAAAATGAATAAATCGATTTATTTGCTTCCGTCTTTATATGATGCAACAATTACCCACAGTTTCGCGTTGTTATATCTTTAATGAGTTGCCAGTTTTACAATTTATAACGGACATAAAAATCTCCCATCAACGTGTATTCATCGACAGAAAGTAATTAGCTGCCCTTTGGTTATGATTTATGGATTTGAGGAGACTCTCAAACAGTAGTTTGTTTAAGGGAATAAATGAAATGCAGTAATTTTCGTTTTGTTAACGTGAATATAATGAATTCGAAGATTCTGGACTTGTCTTTCATAGTATCTAGATGAATCCAGTGTATTTCACTTATTAAATGATATTTTGAAAAGTATGAATGCATTGTGGAATTCACATTTTAGCAAAGTACGGATTTTATGTTTCAGCCGGCTGGAACTGTTTCTCTTTCAAGAGGATGTATAACGTTTATTAAATAATATTCTTAAAGAAGATAGAATGATATTGAAGTTATTTAACGTTCTTAAAGCAGATAAAACATTAGACACGTTTTACGGTCTTTATAAATGCAATAAAACTTGTTTTAGAGGTTGTTTTCTTGAATAATTATTTACACACGAATTTTAAAGTTGGTCTTCGTCCATTAATGTTATGCGTCAACGATGTATATACTTAAAGCGTTTTATTTAACATGGCAATATTTTTATCTTGCGAAAAAATATTTAACAGGGTAAAAATTAAAAATTGGAAAATTTTACTTTTCTTCTCTTTGGGTCGGTTTTCTCACAGAATGTGGTGTTCAATGACTTCTTGTGGCCTCTTTATCACATAATATATACAGTGTAGCATTAGTTTTATGTCATTAATTTAAAGGAGATGTAGAAAGCGATAAGACAAACAGAAATTGTTAATAAACCTGTGGTCCAAAGCCAACAATTTAGCTACAAAAAACCACTGTAATACTGACTTAGGTCACAGATAAAATATACACCTGCATTATGCTTTAAAGTCGACCAATTAAGTTGTGACCTTCAGCAAACTTAAATAAGTGAAATAGAGTCCATTTTTGCTGCCAAACGAAATAACTCGATGTGCTTTAACTGCTACTAAAAAAGTTAAAAATTTTTTCTGCATAAACGATGATTTTTAACAAACACCATACAGTCAACCACATCAGCATTATGGAATATTATTTTTTGTTGTGAATATTGTGATTATTTACAACAAAAAATAATATTTCATAATGCTGATGTGGTCGACTGTATGGTGTTTGTTACAAATCATCGTTTATACAGAATGCGATATCCTACTTTTAAGTTGAATGTTTTTTTTCATTGCATATCTCGTAACCGGGATTAGATGAAAGTGTGTGTGTGTGTGTGTTTTATGTGTTTCAGCTACGTGTTTAGGTAATACACTTAAACCCAGTGTTGGGACTTAATTGTAATTGAATCTAGGTAATTCGAATTTTGTCGTATTATTAGCTTAATGAATTGTTTTTTAAAAATACGGAAACCCTAACCATGAACTTGCAGATACAGTGTAAATATCGAGCACTTATTGTGAAATCACTTCATGTGCCGCGTTATGTGATTCAGGATAGCATACGTAAGTGGTTTCTCAAAAAACTTACAAAAAAACAGCGGTCCTAAAACGTTTACTTAAGTTGATCTAGAGCAGGCATTTAAAAAGCGGTCCAAGAGTAAAATGCCTTATATTTTGTTTAGCTAATCAATCTTTTTCACCTCCTAAATTTAATGACATAAAACTAATGCCACCCTGTATATAAAGCAAATATTTCTGCAGTTAGCAGTTTAAATTAATAATAAGGGTAATAAATATGTATCTGTAGATGTTCCTATATAAAGATGATAGAGGCGAGTTTAACTATACAATCGAACTAACATTAGCCATTGCATAACAATTACTTTATGTCTTCACTAAGTGGTGCGAGCAAAAAAATTATCAGCTTTTGAAACAGAATGAATCTAGTAAGTGGCGATTGCAGCAAAATCATCCACTACAGCTTAGTATTTCTGACGTATATTACATGCGACAATTGTGGTTGTATAATCTGACTTTCGTTATTCTTGAGCCATATCAAAATAGATAAAATACACTTTTGTATACCTGGGCCGAAAATAAAAATGCAAAGGGCTCAAATGAGACTTGTTCTGCATTAATACATTTTCTCAGTGTGTTGGAAGCAAAGTATGAGGGCCTTGAAAATAAGCGGCGCATTTTAAAACTGTACTCCGATTCTCGACCAGGCCAAAAAAATTTCACGTTGATATTAACGTTACTTTGGTAAAAATTCCAATACATTTTTCTTATTTGAGTACACATTTTCATGCCCGCAGACAGAGTTTTCGGACGTTAGAAAAAGTTTTCAGAAAAAAATATAATTTCCAGTCCACAGGAAAATTATGATATTTTTTCTCAAGTAAGTTAACCAACAAATTATTTATACTTTTAATTTGTTATGTACCTGCAAACCATACCAACAAAATATTATCAATAAAAGAGATATGCTTCAAGCGTTTGTAATTCTATATTTAAGTCCACTATGTCAACTACTGTAACAGTGCCAACAACTGCCGTCTTTGCCATATATAAATGAAATCATTTTTTTCATAAATATAAATAAAGTTGTTTTAAGTTATTGTATCTAATTATTTTTGAAAGAGTTTTAAAACATTGCTGTAGCAACTATATTACTTACTTCAAGCTAAGCATCGTATTATTTTGCTTCTAATCCTGCATTAAGAATAATCTGTCAGTTAATATACGCACGAGTTCTTTAAACTAGTCCTTTAGCATCTTTTTCCAGTGCACTTTGTAGTCACGTAGTAAGTAGCATACGAGTGACACTATTTATGTATTGAGAACTGGCAACACTGGTATTGCCAGGTGAAGTCTGAATTGCCATCGTAAAGTTTGATATTTTTGATGTTATAGGTACTCAGAACGTGCAAGCAGTATTTGTGTTTTTTGCAGTGTTTAAAATTTCATCTCAGCCAAAACATGGAATTAACTCGCGAAAATTTTTCAGCTATGATTTATTATGACTTTTGACGTAGTCTAACTCAAGAACAATGCATCAATCAACCGAATTTAGCTTTTGACGATGAAGCGCCATCCATAGTTACTGTATATCGCCGGTACACTGAATTCAAACATGGACGTAGTTCGCTCACAGACGAAGTTAAAGAAGTTCGTACCAAATCGATCGTTGTGCCAGAAAATATCAATGCTGTGCGAAAAATAATTGAAGAAGATCGTCATGTGACATCAAGAAATCGAGAGGCGTTTAAGCATTAGTACGACCAGCATACATAAGATTTTGCACGAACATTTGTGTGTTCGGAAGCTGTGTGCGCGTTAGACTCCACATTTGTTGACAGATGCTCAAGAAAATGCTCGTGTCGATTGGTGCGTAAAATGATTTCCAAATACAACTATGGTGAATCCAAAGCGGTATACAACATTGTCACAGGTGACGACTCGTATGAGCCAGAAAGAAAAGGTCAGCCGGCAGTTTGGGTGTTTCAATATGAAGCAAAGCCAACAACAGTTGTTCGTTCTCGAAGCAAATTGTGGCGTTTTTCTTCACGAAAACCGCTCCTGTTACAACGGTGACTCTCGAAAATCAAAAGACCGTTAATTCAGCCAGGTATACGACCATTTGTTTGCCTGAAGTTTTCGGTAAATTGAAAGTAACCAATCCAAAACACATCACATGTAACAAACGAGTATTTGGACACACAAAAGATCGAATTGATGGGCCATCCGCCTTACAGCCCCAACTTGGCATCCAATTACTTGTTCTTGTTTCCAGTAATTAAAGATAAACTGCGTCGACAACGATTTTCATCGCCCGAAGAAGCGGTTGAGGCATTCGAAACGCATGTTTTAGAGCTACCATCTTCTGACTGGACAAAGTACTTTGAAGAGTGGCTCAATCGCATGCAAAAGTGTATAGCTCTTAAGGGCGATTATTTTGAAAAGCTGGTACTCGAAAAATTCTTCCATTTTGAAAAGCGTAGTCTTTATACATTTTTGGCTCTCCTTTAGTGCTTGATGGTTTTTTAAAATGTTCTAAATTTCTTGAAAATGCGGATCGGTAAGTTGATCAAAAACTACCCCATTAGATGCTTCTATGTATAAGAATATTTCATCCGCAGGAATGTTACTAGATGATGGATTCCTACTCAACCCATCGACGGGTTTCATTCGATCTATTGGACGGTAAAGCACAGTAAACGTATAATCATGTAACTGAAACCCCCATCTAGCAATACACGCCAGCAGGTGTTTTTTGGTACTTGTTGATTTTAGAGCGTAGCAGTCAGTATCTAAAACAAAGTTTGTACCCAATAAATATAGTCCAAGCTTGCGGAAGCTTTTTACGACTGTCAAAATGTTAAACTTATTAGAATGGAATTTGTGTTCCCATGGAGTTGTCTTCCTGCTGCAGTAGAAAACAGGATGTAATTTTTCATTTTTCTGAATTTTCATCTCCCGCCAAACCGTGCTGAATAGTATCCATATGGACTTGAGTATTCCAGTTGGATTAAAACGAGCAAACACTGGTCGAGATGTTGAAATATTTTTTAATGTCTTAAAGGTCTTCTGCTGTTCTAGACCCCATTACCAAGACAAAGCTTTTCGTATTAGATCCGCTAATGGTTTAGTAATCACCGCGTAATTTTTTTACAAAGTGTCAAAAATACCCAGTTAACCCTAATTACTGACTCTTATTACAAATACTTTTGCTAATGGAAAATTCTTCAATGGCTTTTGCTTTCCCTTTGCCCGGCTGAACTTTTCCTAAACCAATTTCAAACCCTAAGTATTTAATAACCTGCACCAAAAATGAACATTTGGACAGAATAAGAGTTAATCCTTACAGTTTTCAATAAATCAAATACAAATTTAAGATTAGTTAAGACGTCGTCCACGGTTCTCGAATGTATCAGTAAACCATCAAAGTGTACGGCAGCAATATTTTGAGCCGGAGCCAAAACCCTATTATTAAGACACTAGAACACACTGGATACATTACTAACACCAAATGGCTTGCGACAAAATTTGTACTGCCCCTGTAGAGGTATAAACACTGTGTATTTAGATTCTTCGGAAACTGGAATTTGACGGTAACCAGATCTCATGTCCAAGCAGATAAAATACCAACTATGTTCAAAGCGTTCTAGCTGGTCATCTATCCTTTGTCAAGAGCATCGGTCGTTTACGGTAAAACTTTAATTTGCAGTAATCTATGCACATCCAGTGTTCTCCATCTTTTTTTCGTACTAATAATAACGGAGTTGATTAAGGTGAATTTGAATCACCGATTATGTTGTTGCTTAGCATCTGTTCAATCATATCCTGAGCAACAAGTTGTTCTGTTAATGCCATACGGTAAGGTCTGTAAGTGAAAGGTTTATCTTCATTGAAGTTTATTTCAAATAAAGCAGATTTTGGGCAACCAGGTTGACTCATGTCAATAGCAAAGCATGTAATCGCTAATAATATCTTCAATTTAATTCTTTTATTGAGAGTCGACGATCCCATAACTATCTCAAGTTAAAGGAGGTATTTTTCTTATTAACGTGAAGTACTTCTTGATTATTATATGCTTCCGTTTCACAAATCCTAGCTCTAACAAAAGGATACTTGATCCCTATTTCTAGATCATTATAGGAAAAACTTATTACAGGGATCACATGTCAAGTATTATTTAGATTTAGAATTATACACGGATTGCAATTTTTCTGGCCTCCTCGGTAACTTGTTTTGCCCATAACTGTACTCTACGCACCTTTTGTGAGAGTAAATCAGTCATATACGCAAAACTGTTCAATTTAAACTCTAAATTAATGCTATCCTTAACAACTAAAACTTGAGGTAGTTTGACAAAAGATTGACAAACTAATAACGAAATAGACTGTATGAAATCGGAACCAATATAAGCGTCTACTAAGGATTCCAAGGGATCTACTCATAATCATTAGATCTTCAGTCCTGGAATTGCTTTGATGCGTACCCTGTTTGTTTCTTATTCTGAACAAACCTACACATTTCCCAGAAATTTCAACAGTCTGCATCTATTACTATCTGCGTGCGATAGTCCGATCTAGGTCTACCTCTACCTCATATTTCCTAGCTCTGCTTGTAATATATTCCGTACTATTCCCTAAAAATGCCTTACAACGTATCCTGCTCTTCTATTTCTCCTATTTTTTTTTCGTTTTCCACAGATATCTTTATTCCTCTACTATTTCAACAACCTATTTGTTATTAACTTTGTCTGTCCATGCTACTATCCTCATACATCTAAAACATAACATTCCAGAAGGCTTCTATCTCTTTCTGTCTGCTTTTCCTACTGCCTCTATTTCATAGGCGTTCTGTGCTCTCCTGCAGACATATCCTTTCAACAATTTTTTTCCAGTTTCTATATTTGTTGTATTTGAACATAGCCGCTGTACTTTCTTGTTAGATGCAGTTGGGTTCCCTTCTATAGTTCTACAACTATATACCCTATTTCCCCGAAATTCAGGGGTATGTGAGGAAGCGGGGTGGTGGGTGGGGAGGCTCCGAGGCGTAGCTGATATGCGAGTGACTACTACGCCCAAGGTCCCGGGTTCGAATCCTGACACGGTCCGCTAGAAAAATGTTAGGCGAGCATTTTTCCTAAAAATAAGCCCTCGTTCGGATGAGACGTAAAATGGAGGTCTCGTGTGTGAGTGTTGTCACGCACGTTTAAGATCTTTACCTTGCTTGGAACAGCAAGGGTTCGGTAAAATTTAAAAATTTTCAAGTAAAAAACTCGCTCCCTGGCCAATGTAGTACCTTTGGGTGGAGCATTGGAATATCACATGTAAGGTATGTGAAGGGGAGTAAGCAACCTGTGGCTATCAAGTTCCCCCAGCACTTGAACATTTGCCAAATTAATAATTTTTCCAATATATGTTTTCCCACAATCAACATTAGTTGAAAATATTTCAAAAACAACACCTGCAGTTGTTTATAATAATCATCTGATTTAAGTGCATTAGTTTTTTCGCCGATAGGTTTTCGTCTTGAAAGTGGTGGAACGCGTACTTCTTCTTATTTATATTGAGAACTAACCTACACATTTCCCTGACATTCCCACAACAGCCTATCCACAACTCGGGATCCCCTTCTGTTATTTTCTAATTATATGTCCTATTTCACCGAGATTCAGTGGTATGTAAAAGGGGTGTCGTCGTGGATCAATGTAGTAAGCGTAAGACTACGAATTCCAAGGTCCTGGGTTCGAATCCCGACATTGCCGACTGCTTGAAAAATGGCAGGTGGGCATTTTTCACAAAAATTACGCCCTCGTTCAGATGAGAGGCTAAATGGAAGTCCCGTGTGTGAGTGTTGTCAAGCACGTTAAAGATCCCTACCTTGCCTGGAACGGCAAGGGTTCGGCAAAATTCTAAATTTCCAGGCAACAAAAAACTCGCCTCCTGGCCAATGTAGTACCTTCGGGTGGTGCATTGGAAATGTAAATGCACGGTATGTGAAGGGGGTTAAGCAGTCTGTGGCTGCCAAGATCAGTCAACACTTAGACATTTGCCGAATTAATAGTTTTCCAGTGAAACCTTTTGCACAATTAACATTAGTTGAGAGTAATGCAAAACCAATACCTGTAGTTGCTTATAATAATCATCAGGTTTAAGTACAGTTATTTTTTCGTCATTAGGTTTATCAGTAACTTAACGCAATCGCGTTACAAAGTATTTTAAGAAAAAAGCGACAATTAAGTTGTAGAAGCAAAATAGTGTTTGATTGGTCAAGGATAATGCGGCTAAACATAAAGAAATGCGTTTTTCTGCTCTAGAAATATATGTCTATTATATTCTAGAAATAAAACCTATAATTTGATGTTGTCCCTTAATAACAATTCATTTTCGAAAATTCTATTCTAAATTAAAAATTGCAACATTTGTTGATAGATGCTCCAAAAAATGCTCGTGTCGATTGGTGCCATAAAATGATTTCAAAATGCAAATGTGGTGCATTCAAAGCGGTATACAACATTGTCACAGGTGACGACTCGTGGATTTATGCGTATGAGCCAGAAAGCAAAAGCCAGTCGGCAGTTTGGGTGTTTCAATGTGAAGCAAATCCAGCAACAGTTGATCGTTCTCGAAGCAAATTGTGGCGTTTTTCTTCACGAAAACCCCTCCTGTCACAACGGTGACTTTCGAAAATCAAAAGACCGTTAATTCAGGGTGGTATACGACCATTTGTTTGCCTGAAGTTTTCGGTAAATTGAAAGATACCAATCCAAAACGACGAATCTCACACACATCACATGTAACAAACGAGTATTTGGACACACAAAAGATCGAATTGATGGATCATCCGCCTTATAGCCCCGATTTAGCATCCAATGATTTGCTCTTGTTTCAGGTAATTAAAGATAAACTGCGTGCACAACGATTTTCATCGCCCGAAGAAGCGGTTGAGGCATTCAAAACGCATGTTTTAGAGCTACCATCTTCTGACTGGACAAAGTACTTTGAAGAGTGGCTCAATCGCATGCAAAAGTGTATAGCTCTTAAGGGCGATTATTTTGAAAAGCACTAAAAGTATTTTTCATCAAATTTATTTATCTAGTATTTCTATTCTCAATACGATCAAGAGCGCAGTAAATTGAAAGCCTGATATATATATATATATATATATATATATATATATATATATATATTGCTGTGATAAGAGGGTAGTTTAAGGGTAGAATAAGTCATAGGGGTCGTAGAATAAATGTAAATAATTTTAGCGTTAAGAAAATCAAACAATTCCATCAACTATAAGAGTAAATCGACTGTTTTACAAAAGGTCAATAGCGAGCGCACTGTATATAAATTATATTTAATTTAATGCATGAAAAAGAAGCTCATTTTGCAATAATCCGATACCATTTAGCTAAAATAATAATGTGTACGTCGTATAATATCTTATAAGTTAAATTTATAAGTCCAGAATTGTAAAGAAACGAGTGAAAATAAGTCGGAGGCTTTCACGGCCGGAGTCATTATAAATATTTATTCTTCCGGGTTAGAACCGTGTCATTTTCTAAATTAAGATCGACGTTTCGCCCAAAAGAAAAGAAGTAATAAATAATAAAATAATAAAGATAAGAACGATAACATTAAGTAGATAAGTTAAAGTGTAAAGAGAAGAGTTACTCCTGAACTAACAGACTCACTAGCCAATTAAAAGCTAAAAGGTGTCTTGTGGCGAAGTAACTGGGGAAAGTAGCGAAATGGTAGTTTATATAGGGCGAGAACTTGATGTATGAGCGATCATGACTAGAGAGGAGTGTCGTAGCGGATCAGTGAACGTCACGGTTCCGCTGTTGTGAACATTATTAGAATTTTTATTGATAGAGATAGAGAATCCATAGAAATCAATTAAAAATTCTAATAAGCTAAACAAAGACGATGTCTACTACCTTTCCCCCATTTGGAGAACAAGCCTATGTTCACAACAGCAGAACCGTGGTTCAAATAAGGCTCCGGAAAAAGGTCTGAATAAAGATCTAATGTGCGTCTGAATAAATACTCTAAATGCATATTTATATAATACGTCTGAAGATACGTCTAAATAAATTATTACATGAAAATATAAAATAAAAGTGAAGATATACAAAGAAGTCAGAGGGGAAAAACACAAGCAACCATTAATCCATCATTCTGGCCAATCAAGTAAAGCAAGTCGAGCTCTAACAATTAAGTGGTGCTGCCCACAGATAATATGGGGCAATTCCAGTGACAAGCAAAGAAAACGCAGGTTAAAAATCTTAAAACTTTTATTAGTTAAATACTGTTTCAATTTTAATGCTTGCTGTATATTATATATCTGTAAGAGTCAACAAAAAGGTCATTTGAGAATTTGAAAATAAGGAAAGATCTTTGAACGTTCGAAAGATACTTAAGAGTAATTAAAAAGATATTTGTGCTGACTTTCAGGAAATTATAAATTTGGTGAATGTTAATGTTCTATTCAGGGGCTAAATTTTGAATTTACATAAAACTGTACATATAATCGATCATTATATTGTGTACTCTTAGAATTACTTCATTTAAATTAATTTAACAGTTAGGTAGTAGAAATAAAAAGAGTTAAACAATCTTTATTGTTGTGAAGTAGTGCATGTTGTGTTTTTGAGCTAGCCGAGGGAGAACAAATTTTAGAAAATTTAAAAGGGTTCACAGCAAAATTAAGAAAGAAACATTCGTAGAAATTTTCACTAAAATTATTAATGACACCAATCAAAGAGCATATCACAGCAATAAAAAAGAAAACACTCAATCGTGGGGCATTTTATAGCAATAAAAAATGGCACACCAACGTAGGGGCTATATATATAAATATATTGCTGTGATATAGCCCCTACGTTGGTGTGCCATTTTTTGTTGCTACAAAATGCTCCACGATTGAGTGTTTCCTTTATATATATATATATATATATATATATATATATATATATAACAAATTGAAGCAAAAATCATTTAAAATAAGATTTCGATTTAATTTTCATGTTAATTTAATGTTTAACCTCGTCTTGTAAGTTATTATCAATTCATTTATATGTTAGCCTAGTTAATTGTAAAATTTTAGAAAACCTGTGATCAAGAATTTAAATAAAATTCGAAAATATAGGCCTTAAAAAGAGTTTACTTTCCTACAGCTGACCTCAAACCCATTAATAATTATATATATATATATATATATATATATATATATATATATATATATATATATATATATAGTACTATGATATCGTCGCACGCCGATGTAATTAACGTTTAGTTTCTTGCAGCCCGTCACCACTCTGTGTCTCTAAATGATCTTAAATTTAAATTTTAAACACAATTCTTTTTATATGCATCGACTAGCTCGCTCAACTTAATCCACACAGAGTGCACAAAGGTACGATGACGAACAAGTTTCTATCTCCCCCCTCTTTTCTCTAGCACTTTACTACTTGAATGATATAATTAAAGCTAAACAAAATTTGTATAATGATCAAGAATATATACACTTTACAGCTTACTAACTTTGATAATGTGATTCACTATTCAAAAATAAACCCCTGAATTAAAGTAACAATATTAATTTGTTTGTCCCCAAATTGTAACTCCAAAGTCAGCAAAAATTAACATTGTATCCTACTGAAAGTATTTTTTGACATAAATTTTACATAAATATATCAATATATGTAAAAATGTAAATGTGTAAAATGAAATAATGACTAATGCTAATAAAGAATGTTCTTATTTCTAACTTGTGTTTTCCTTGCGTGTTTCCAATTCTTAGAACTACTGCTGCATGTGATTGACCAGTACACCTGGATTGTTTTCAGTTAACCTTTCTTGTCTATTGCGCAGTACAGCTCGGCCAAACACCAATTCAATGTTCCGTTTACTGCTCCGATGCAAATTTTGCTCAAAATTTGTATTTTAAAGTTCCAGACCAATGTTTAGATGGTTGTTTACACGAATATTTATATGCTTAATTAGATCTCTGGTCAAATATTTATTTAGAATACTTAGTTAGATCTCATTTAGATCCATTTGTTAGGTCTTATTTAGAGTACTTTTTCAGATCTTATTTATAGTACTTTTTCAGATCTTATTTAGAGCCCTAGATTATTAAATATTAAAATTAGGCTTAACTAAAAATTTTAACTTACGTTTCAAAGTCAAAGGCAAACTTCTATCTTATACTTGCATTGGGATTATTATTTTAAAACTTTTCTATCACGACTTCCACAAAATATAATTTTCTAATATTACTTTGTTCACTTTGCATAATTTTCTGTCTTGAACTGTGTTTTGGCGTGTCTTCGTCGAAGAAAGACTGATTGTTTATCAAGTTCGTGTCCTATATAAAGGATCCTCCTCTTCAGCGGTATCATTGGTTTTCCGAGTCTACCTTGTTAATCGAGGCGTTGCACTTTGCCTTATCATGTAGGCCTTTGGACTTTCTATAAAGCTACTATCCAAATTCTTGTAGAAATGATTGGTTCATCACGTAGACATCTAGTCTTGTATAGTATATTCTTCCGAATTGATAGGTCATCCGTTTTACAGCCCCGACTTGGCATCCAATGACTTGTTCTTGTTTCCAGTAATTAAAGATAAACTGCGTGGACAAAGATTTTCTTCCCCGAAGAAGCAGTTGAGGCATTCAAAACGCATGTTTTAGAGCTACTATCTTCTGACTGGACAAAGTACTTTGAAGAGTGGTTCAATCGCACGCAAAAGTGTATAGATATTTAAGGTGCTTATTTTGAAAGGCACTAAAAGTATTTTTCATCAAATTCATTTGTTTATTCTTACTATTCTCATTACAATCAAGAGTGTACTAAATTGAAAACCTGATATAAAATCTTTGGTATTCGCAGGAATGATCCAGAAACTTTGAATAACGAAATAAGAAGTACTGACAACCATAAACACGGAACCAAAGGTTGGTATAGGAATACTCAACGTATTACAAAAATACTGGAAACCGATTTCTACTTACAAAATTCCTTAAAATGTTCGATAAATATTTGTAGATTTCAATTAAGGAGAAGGATATAATCGTTTACCTTCCAAGGCTTAACGATTATTGTCTAAAAAGTTTAAGCTAAAGACTGCTACTATAAAATTTGCTATCGACTTAAATCGCGAGCTGCAAAAGCTCACTATTGAATTGAATGAATTTTGTATACTGAAAAGCACTCGTTGAATTAGAAATCGTTTGGAAACTCGCGAACATTATGCACAGTAAAGCACAACTTGTATTAATAGCATTGCTCATAGCAACCAGCTATGAGATCGCGAAATTTAATCAAGTTGTGAATTGCACAATTATTTAGATTTTGGAGTTATTCCTTTGTAAACGTAATTATGAAAGAGCTTTAGTATATCCTCGTAGTTCAAGATTAGTTGCTCGTTGCGACACAGTACACCCCAGTAATTGCATATTGAATTTTATAACTTGTTTGCATTTTTATTATGTCCCCCTTGAACTCTGGAAATATATTTTAAAACACTAACTGCAATTTTTATAAAGAGAAAACAACCACTGCGCCTACATGATTATATTTGAATTCGTTTTACTTCATTGTATCTCATGTTTACTATTTGTAAGTTGTTGACTGTTTTCGTTCTGAACGAAGCTGCGCCTTGAAGAAGTTTTAGAATACTAGAATGGGTAGAATAGTTTACGTGTTTCTGTGAGCTAAAGAGCCGAACTGTAAGTTAAACTAAATTAGAGAGACTTTAATTAGGAACCACACAAAGGCAGTTCCCGAAAGAGGACAGCAGCTCTTTCAGTACTTTGAGTGCCAGAAACATTAACCATCGGTATGGCATTTTAAGGCACACTACTGCGATGTGGAAGGTAACGGGTGACCATCACACACCTAGCAAGTACACAGCTTACCAAAAAGTTTTCAAATATGATGGTATCCTCTGAGGTAAAAAATTCTGGAGTTAAAATAATCCCCAATTCCGATCTACGGGAGGAGACTACTTCAGAGGCTGTGACCGGTAAGTTTAATAAGAAGAAAAGAAGAACAGAGAACATTTTGGTACTCGGACAAAAAGTTAGAGGGTGCGGTTCAGTGGGGTTGTTGGCATGCATAAGGTTCCGGGTTCGAATATTAGGCGAGTATTTTTCATAAAAATACGCCCTCATTAGAATGAGTGTTAAAATGTAGGTCCAGTGTGTGAGTGTTGTCACGCACGTTAAAGATCCCTACCTTGCTTGGAACAGCAAGGGTTCGGCAAAATCCAATTTCCAGGTAAAAAAGCTCGCTTCCTGGCCAATGTAGTACCTTCGGGTGGAGCATTGGAAAATCACATGTAGGGGCATACTGTGAGATCAACCTCCCGTGCAGACTAAGTGGAAGTATGCGCCGAGAGAAAACAACCACTGCGCCTACTTGATTATATTTTAATTCGATTTACTTCATTATATCTCACGTTTAGTATTTGTAAGTTGTTCACTCATTTCGTTCTGAACAAAGCTTCGCCTTCAAAAAGTTCTAGAATACTAGAATGGGTAGAATAGTTTACTTGTTTCTGTGAGCTAAAGAGCCGAACTATAAGTTAAACTAAATTAGAGAGACTTTATTTAGGAACCACACAAAGGCAGGTCCCGAAAGGTACTTGGAGTACCAGAAACATTAAGCGTCGGTCTGGCATTTTAAGGCGCACTACTGCGATGTGGAAGGTAACGGGTAACCACCAGATACGTAGCAAGTACACAGTTTTCCAAAAAGTTTTCAAATATGATGGCATCCTCTGAGGTAAAAAATTCCTGAGTTAAAATAATCCCCAATTCCGATCTACGGGAGGAGACTACTTCAGAGGTTGTGACCGGTAAGCTCAATAAAAAGAAAAGAAGAACAGAGAACATCTTGGTACTCGGGCGAAAAGTGTTAGAGGGAGCGGTTCAGTGGCGTTGTTGGCCTGCATAAGGTTCCGGGTTCGAATACTAGGCGAATATTTTTCTTAAAAATACGCCCTCATTCGGATGAGAGGTAAAATGTAGGTCCCGTGTGTGAGTGTTGTCACGCACGTTAAAGATCTCTACCTTGCTTGAAACAGCAAAGGTTCTGCAAAATCCAAATTTTCAGGTAAAAAAAGCTTGCTTCCTGGCCAATGTAGTACATTCGGGTGGAGCATTGGAAAATCACATGTAGGGGCATACTGAGAGATCAACCTCCCGTGCAGACTAAGTGGAAGTATGTCCCGAGTCTCTGAAGCCATTAACTGCAAAGTCAGTTGAGTCGTGTACCTAGTGGGAGGCAGAAATTTGCGTTTGAGGTTTTTGTTACTATTATCCACATGTACAAATTTTTAAAGTGAGTCTGTAAATATTAACTAATTCTTTTGAATTAAATATAGTCTTAAAATTCATAATATGCTGCACTCATGCACGTAGTTTTGTTGCAATTAGGTAAGCAATTTTTTGTGAGATGACGTGATTACGTTTTAAAATCGTAGTGGGGTAATCATGCGCAAAAATACACACGATTCCCCCCGATTCAATTAAACGTGAAGTGATATTACTACCATTTTTCCGTACCAAAATCTATCTTTCATTTTCAGATGCCGCGAAATTATGTTCGAAAGACTGAAATTCATCAATATAGCGAAAAATCTATGAAGACTACACTGAATGCAATTAGAAACGTTGGGTGGAAAATACTGGAAGTTAGGAAATCATTCAGTATTCCTAAATCAGCACTTAGAAAGAAACTTTCTCTAAATCCACTACCCAATTTGGGTCGAAAGGCGACTTTTACAACAGAAGTAGAAGTCGTTTTAAACGACTGCATTCTAATTCTCGCAAAATTATTTTACAGCACAACGCCCAAGAAATTGAGACAGTTGGCGTGTGATCATGCTAAAGGGAAAAAATTTCTGATAATTTGGATTCCCAAAGTGTTATTGAAGCAACCTGAGGGAACCTCAATCGAATTGCAGCATTTAATGAGGACAAGTTAAAGCTGTTCTATTCGAATCTAAGAAAAGTTTCACAAAATTTAAATTTGAACAAACAGATTACTTAACATGGACGAAACGGGTTTAACCACCGTGCAGAAAAAGTATGCTAAGGTTTACGGACCTAAAAGTGTTAAAAAAAGTAGGGGCTGCTGTTTCACAAAGGCAATTTCGCTCTTGCTAACAATATGAGACAGTTCATAGTAGAAAGCTCCTTCAATGTAGCACTTCTCATTTAGCAACACCTTTATCTCGGTCATACCCAAACAGTATTTTTAATCCGGCAAAACCTAAACCTAGAAAAAATCAGACGGTAAACACGAACAGTCCGCTCATGTGTCAAAGCGACAACCGCATGCTCTAGCTGTTAAAGCCCATCTACCATCTTCATCAACCCCAAGACAAGACCATTTATCATCTACATCTCCTCCGGACAAAACCATCTACAATCTACATCTACATCTGAACAACGCCATCTTCCATCGACATCTAAACTAAATAATTAGCTTTTTAAATTTGCTCGAATTTCAAAGAAAGAGGAAGAACAAATAGTAAAAAGAGTTTCTCGTTCGAACCAGCGTTTAAAGATACTAACAAAAATTAGAAGAAGCTCAAGAAAAAAAAGGGAAAAACAAGAGAGAAGATAAGAAAGAATAAAGTGACTCAAAACCCGAACTCCATGCAGAAGAATATTACTATGAAGACGGAGTGGATAATACTTAGTTCTCGATTCCACCTTAGTCCTTTTATAAAAATACTTACGGAAAGAAAACAATAAAAGAGAATGTTGCAAATAGAGTAATAAGACCCACATGTCAGTCTCCGGAAATTAAAAAGAGGGAAGAAGAAGAGGCCAGCAAGGCCAGAATCGTCTGATGTATCGGACATAGACTATAGTGGCATTTGTGACAGTGATGAAATATATGATATCAACCACAATAATGTCCCATGTGGAACAAAATATTACAAGCAGACTGAATAATGTGGCATATGTGGGGAACAGGGAAAAAGCAAACAATGATACAGGTGTATTGCATGTGACATGCGCATATGGAATTTTGTACTTTTCTATTTCTATACATATTTACGTTGAGAAATTCATCAAATATCGTGATACATACCGCAAGTAGATAATATTAGTACCTCAGATATCGTTTTCTTTTCTTCCTAGGATTTATAAATTATACTTCACAACGAGTCTTGCTTAGGTACTACATTTCCTCACTTTCACCTATTATTACTGTATTTCCCGGTTTAGATTCTAATCTAATCATGAGTCATTTTCGTTCTTTTGTGCGTTATTTTCTACACAGTGTCCTATCCTTTCTGCATAACCATCCCCACACCCAACTTTCCTTCCTCAGATGTATGAATTATCTTAAAGTATCTGCTCTAAAAATCCATCCGCCTCTGGCCACCGACTTTCGCTAATCTCCACTATGCTAACTTATCCACTTTATATTTCAAATTCTCTAGCTTACCTACTTGTTTCATGCTTTTGACATTCCACGTTCCAAATCGCAAAATGTTCCACTTCTCTTTTAAAATTGCTGATCACATCCTCCAATGTAGTCCTCTCCCGGAAATCCAAATGATGGACTATTTTAAGTCCGAATTTTTTTACCCCAGAGGATGCCGTTACCAATATTAAAGCATGTTCAGTATCTTGTGTACTATGGAGGTAATGTGGTTGTTTCCCGGTGCCCTTCACACCGGGGATTATTTTAACTTTGGAATCTTTTATACCATAGGATGCCATTACTGATATTAGAACATTTTCAGTACGCTGTGTACTAGGGAGGTAGTGTGGTTGTTTTACGTTGCCTTCCACAGCGCAGTAGTGTATCTTAGAACGACATACAGACCCTCAAGGTCTCTGCCACTCCAACTACCGAAAGGGCGGCTACTTTCCTTTGGGGACATGCCTTAGTTTGGTTTCTTACTAATGACCCCACTAATGTGGTTAAACCTATTGTTTGGCTCTTTCGCTCACTGAAACACGCTAGGTATTTTACCCGTTCTGGTGTTCTAGAACTTCTTCAAGATGCGGGTCCGTCAAAATGGAGGTAAAATATAATGTGATAAATTAAAAAAACCAAAATCAGAAGAGACCTATTTGGTATAACCGTCTTCAGGGTAGCGAAAATATCGCTGAGATAGGACAGTTTGGCGCCCTTTAATTGTGAAAACCGATCAAGATATTCAGGGCATGTGGTTATTTTAACTTGGTCCTTCAGTCACATCAAATTTTTATTATTTGCATCGTTTTTATTGTTTCCTCTATAGGAACCCACTCCCGCACCGCTGTAGTTAGCCGGTGCACCCTTAAAATTGTTACGGAGTTCCTCCTCCTTCTGGTCAAAACCATGCAATTGTATAATTGTAATATAAAATTAACAATGCAAAAAAGAACTATCCTTTTTGCAATTTAATGAATGCTAAATTTAAAACAGAATCTCAACAAGCGGGAACCAACAAACATTTTACAGTATTTGAATTTCTTAAAGATGGTAAGTAGATCGCATTGCATCCTTTTTTATCACAGAAAAAAACAGTTTTGCAATGAAATCATAATACTGAAGCAGCAGCAGCATTTCGACACTTTGTCCTATATGTCTAATTTAGATGGTGATACAAAGCGCTGTTCGTATTTCCTACAGCTTGTAATATAAAAACGAGCTGCCGAGCCGAAGGGATTTATGTTTTATATCAGGAACAGTTACGTACCAAGATTACGCAGAAGTAAGCTCGCAACAAAGTAGTTATGAATAGATTTAAGATAACAACTATGTATAATGAATAGAGTCAAGTGTAAGCAGACATTAGGTCTGCAAGTTACCACAGAACTGTGAGGGGGTAGGGAGATTATAAAAGGCCCGGGAGCTCCACTCGCAGTCAGTTCATCAAACGTTCAGCTTTCACATTGCAGTTCGTAGATAGCTCACTTGTACAATTAAGTAAATAATTTTCGACTTAGACTAATTATTCAAGATTGTAAAAATTCCATTGTTCAAATCTGTTTAAACCAAATAAATGTGTTAAAGTTCAACAAGTCTTTTTAAAAAAGGACCGCTCGAAGCCACGAACCTTAACTCGCCTCACAAAAAAACAAAGCATTTTCATTGACTAATGGTTTGGTAGCTACAATTTGCAATTTTTGTACACAATATGGTCGGAATGGTGATTTAACTTCATCAACTGTATAAAGGTTCATTAAAAAATTTAAGGAGACTGTATCAGTTAGCGATTTTATGCATTCTGGCCGTCCTTTAACAAAAAACATCGAAGAAGTTTGTGAGAATGTTGCTGAAAGTTCTGGAACATTCTTGCAGCGTGGTCAAGAATTGGACACTTCCAGAAGCGTATTCCCATTAAAGTTTTGCATCTTCATGCTTACAAGATTGAACCGAAGGCTACTGATCACACACAGCGAAGAGAATTCGTTGAATGGATTATGGAACAACAACAGGCGGATGCTTATTTTCCAAACAAAATCATCCTCAGCGATGTGACTCAATACCATTTGACCTTTATGGGAATTTTTTTAAATCTAAGGTTTATGCCTAGAGCATACGACCACTCCCGCCTCAAGGAGGAAGTGAAACCCTCAAACCAACGAAATTTATGCAAATCGGTCATGTAAATTTTTGACAAAGGGGTACGTATATGCCAGGAAAGTCGTGGGGACCATATACTGTATACTATACGAATCAATTGAAAATTTACAATTTCTATTTAAAAACCTGCGGTTTCTATCAAAATTACTTCTTGCGTAAATTTTGGGACACCCGTGGCAAGAAATTTACTAGAAGGAAATTCTAAGACTCTTAAGTAACCAAAAAAAGTTCTTTTGACAACGACCCTAAGTCATAGATCGAAACGTAAATAAAGACAATTTTAAGAACTGTGAGTGGTTTAATACCCAAGAAAGATTAAGAAAAATACAAAACAAACCACAACAAACATACAGGAAGCATAGTCAGAAAAAGTTTGTTTGGTTTTTCTTAAACAGAGTGCCATGGATATTTTTTTAGTTATTGATAGCACTTTTTATATAATGTCGTATACCTTCGTAAGAATTTTCCTTTCTCAGATGCATACAAATTTTGCGGCAGTTGTGAAGTAATTTTAAATGGTCATGAACCAAACGCTAATTCGAAGTTGTTTACTCCATGAGCACAAACTTGGCGCCAAAGCAAACGAGGTGGCGCTATATGTGATCAGACAGTACAGAAATGGTTCAAGAAATTTTCCTATGAAGATTTCAACTTGATCGATAAAGCGCGCCTAGAAGACCGAAAATCGTCTACAACGAGAATCTGAAAGAAGCTGTGGAGATAAACTACAGTACAACGTGCTTAAAACTTAGAAAGAAATTCAATGCGAATGATGAAACAATTTGGTTGCACCTTCACCAGCTAGGGAAAACGTGGAAGTTAAACAAATGGATTCCACATGAATTGTCAGATAATAACAAATTAAACCGCATTACCGTTTGTTCGGCAAACTTCTCATGCTATCAAAATAAATCTTTTTTTGATGGGTTGTTAACTTACGATGAAAATTGGGTACTGTACCCTAATTGTACGTGATCTTGTCATTGGTTGTCACCAACTGATCCAACACCACACTCCAAAAAATTCCTAGCACCTAATAAAGATCGTCTTGTGTATTTGATGGACAACCGCCGGAGTTGTCCATAATGAGTTCTTCGAAACGGTCCAAACCATCACTGGTATGATCCATTGTAATCAGTTTTAGCGAGTAAAAGCAGCAGGCATTCAGTAACAGTCTTCTCTGATTAATTAAAAATAAGGGCTATTCTCACAGCTCAACGCTAAACTTCATACGGTAATAGTGACACAGGAAGTTTTTGAGCTTAGTTAATAAACGTTACCACACCCAACTTATTCTTCTGACATTTCGACAAGTGAATATGACCTGTTCCTATCTCTTGATAGTTGTATGAGGCCTAGGCGGTTAAAACTTGAGTTGACGTTGTAGACATAGTCCGTCAGTTTCTTCATTTCAAGTTCGTAGATTTTTACAAAACTGGCATATAAAGTTCGTGTCACGTTGGAAGAAGGTCCTTGAATTCGATTCTATAATATTGTGTTGCTGCTTCGTAATAAATTTGTATATTTTTTGATTAAAAACCGCACGCACCTTTTGGTTAGCAGATAATTAAAACAAGTCGTACTAGAACTATCTAAAGCGCTTGAAAATAATCTTTTTACATGTATTACAATGTGCTACATATTCATTTACTTCAAGTACCTTAGAGTATTTCAACCACTCGAATGCATTTGTAGTACTTTTGCAAAAATCAACTAATTTCTTTCAAGTATCTTTTAAAAGTACTTCAAAGTATAAAGGATCAAATAACCAAATAGAAAGGTATTTCAAGTACTTTCAATAAATTTACTTCAAGTACCGACAGTTCTGTTTACATAGATATAGATAAAGATGTGGCCACTACTCAATAATAGCAAAATCTGATTTGAATCTAAAGAAGATGTACAAAAGTAAAACGTTTCTCAGATAAGGTGAAGTAAAATGCAGCTAAAGGTTACAAGGTATTGGCAGTGCTCGTTCAGGATACGAGGTTTGTTTATTAAATCCGGTGAATTGTCTAATAAAAATATAAGCACAAGATGCACATTGGAAGAACTTCTGTATTGACCTTCGAAGAAGTCGCCACCAGACTCAACACACTTTGGAAAATGTTTGTATAGCTTCTAAAAACTGTCAGAAAAATTTGTTTTGAAACCATTTTTAGAATATTTGTGACACGGTTCTGAAAATCTCCTTGACGTCCGTGCATTTACATTTCCAATGTTTTACCCGAAGGTACTACATTGACCAGGAGGCGAGTTTTTTCTTGCTTGGAAATTTAGAGTTTTACCGAGTCCTTGCCGTGACAACACTCACACACGGGACTTCGATTTACCCTCTCATACGAACGAAGGCGTAATTTTTGAGAAAAATGCTTACCTACCACTTTTCAAGCAGTCGGCCGTGTCGGGATTCGAACCTAGGACCTTGTGATCTGTAGTCTTACGCTTACTGCATTGATTCACAACGACACTTCTCCAAGACGTCCGTAAATCGGAATTCCTTCAAGGTCTCCTTAACACGAGGGAAAAAAAGTCAACAGACGCATGATCTGGAACATAGGGCCGATGTTTCAAAACAGTCACTCCATTCTGAGCCAAAAATTGGCGTACAATGATGCTTGTATGCGATGGTGCATTGCCCTGCAGTAACATTCGATTTTCGGTGAATACGGTGGATGTTGTAATAATAGGAACCTTAGTTCCATTATCTTGGCCATTGCAACTGCGCAGATGTGCACGCGTGCATTGTCTTGATGAAATAGTATCTTTTTCCGTTTCAAATGAGGACATTTTCCTTTGATTTCTTTGCTCAGTCGGTCCAATAACGACGTATAATATTCTCCTGCTATCGTTGTTCCCTTTTCCAAGTAATCGATGTACATGATCCGCGTGCATCCCAACATACCGTGACCATAATCTTGCCGGCCGATTTCATCGTCTTCGCCTTCTTCGGAGCCCGTTTACCTTCAAAAATCCACTGTTTTGACTATTCTTTAGTCTCTGGAGTGTAGTAATGTATCCATTTTTTGTTACAACACAAATTATGCATATCACGTCACGGCCAAATCTCAAAATTTTTTGCAGGTTATTTTCGTTTGTAGGATACCTCTGGAGCATCTCTGATTCAAACAATAATCGGCTTCACTTACTTTGGTTTCTGTTTCCACAATATATAATGTTCTAAGTGAACTCCTCACTATGAACGTCACTCAGAAACCCTAGATTTACTTTGACAAAGTTTTTCATCAGTCCCAATTATATGTGCAGAGGTGGTAGAAAAACTTTCTTTGTATCAACGAGAGATGGATTTGTCACAGCAACAAGTTTTTCTTAATTTTCCAGTCGTTTCCACAGTAGTGTTTTTAGATCTATTATTCGATGCGCAGTATCTGGTGGAACCCGATTACATTTTTAATAAAAGTGATATGATTTTTAAATCACCGCATATGCTCCGCCCACTTTTTGTATACTTAATTTTTTCAAGTAAGGTTTTAATATGCCTTTGTGTTTTTTCATATGTACTGCGTGGGCAATAGGAATAGAAAGGTACGAATTTGTATTGTAGAGGATAACTGCTTTTAAGCTTAGAGTAGCCGAATTAATAAATTGTTTCCACTCCATAGTTTTGTATTTATATCCAAATGCATCCATAAGCCGAGGAACATCTATATAGTACACCAACTGATCACACTATGTATAAAAATGGAGAGAATCTTTAAGTCTTTTATATGTGAAAGTATGCGTACTACTCCGTAATAGATTCCAATTTTGCAATTTGAATCCCAACAGTTCGGCTTGAACTTTTGATAAATTTAAATCTTGCGAAAGTAAATTTGGAGTACCTATATCAAATGGTTGGAAATCAGAAACCGCTTTTTCTTCCATAGGTGCAACAATATTTTCTTCAGCAGCATTTATGTCATCGGCAAGCGCATGTGATTCTGAGAGCTAGCTGCAGATTTTGCTACTGCATAGTATGCTTCGACTCAAGTGAAATTCCAAATAGATTCGTCAGGCAAAGATAGCAATCTGTAGGATGTTCCTTGGTTTTCTCCACACCATAGACCATGCAAAAGGAATTGACGGGTTGCGTTGAGCCATTCTCTTAAATTCACAGCACATGTCGCGCAAAATGATATGCGGCAAACAAAGTTTATCATGATCTCTTAGTTTGTATCCAAAATAAAGCCCATAAGCTTTTTCGATTAACTTGGTTATTGTCCTTTGGTGAAATTTAATCGTAAACTCAAAAACATACGTAACAAAACGTTTCCGTTTAATTTACACACGTTCGCGACTTTCTGTAGAGTCTATCAGCAACATATACTGTACAGTAAAATATTATTTCTTTATTAATATTTTACATCTATTTATAGATGCGTTTAAGGAATCAACTGCTGCCCATCTTATGTGCGGCGCTTGTATACCCTAAGCCGGCCTTCTCAAAGATTTTTATAACCTTCGCCAGACATTATGACTCTGTTCACATTCCAATAACGAGTCACCCCCATATTTCGTTCGTTACAATATCTTATACTATGTAAACCGTATTTATCGAATATTTTAACACCCGAGGGTGATACAATAATTCTGAGTGCAGATGCAGTATTAATGACGAAAAATACATAAAAAACACCTATCAGACATTAACATGCAAAAATCGTGTTAGTCTGTGAAATTAGAACTGTGGTGGTCTACCTTTTCTATTGCCCCCGTCCCCATCCGTTGGTTCCCATCGCTAGGGCGACTTTCGTATTATCAGAAAAAAAATTCAGTTCTGTACTTACTTCAATCACGTTGTTACAGATTGCTCAGGAAAGGAAGTTTTTAAAACTATCTTCATTGCTGCGTTGCCATTCACTACATATTTTTCAATAACTAAAAGTCCAATTGGAGGATTATCATATTTCACGACTAAAAAGATTTGTAGATATTATGGTAAGTAATGTAAGAAAATAAATAAATAGAAGAATACATTATTAAAATTTGAATTCGAAGACCTACTGCTAAAGAAGATAAAACAAATGTTTAATTCCATACTCTCAAACTGATTGTCTATGCTTCCATTGATGATATTTGCGATTAGGTTATGGCATACTGATTGCGAAAACCCCAGGGTCTTAAAAAACTCGTAATTTGCGTTTATCCATATCCCTCTAGCTGAATGACTAGTGCTTCTATGGATATTTTGCTGTTCGCATAATAGAGACGCTTTAATACGATTTAACCTCTCATCCGAACGAGGGCGTAATTTTTGTGAAAAATGCTTACCTGCCACTTTTCAAGCAGTCGGCAGTGTCGGGATTCGAACCTAGGACCGTGGGATCCATAGTCTTACCTTACTACATTGATTCACGACAACGCTTCTCCTTGACGTCCGTAAATCGTAATTCCTTTAAGGTCTCCTTAACACGAGGTAAAAAAAGTCAACAGACGCAAGATCTGGAACATAGGGCCGATGTTCCAAAACAGCCACTCTATTCTGAGCCAAAAATTGACGTACAATGATGCTCGTATGCGATGGTGCAATGCCCTGCAGTAACATTCGATTTCCGGTTTAACGCGCCGGATGCGAGGTAGAATTCGGCATTTATCGCTTGGCCATCGGAAACGAATTCTTTGTGGATGATTTCTTCTTTGTCAGAAAATTCGATGAGCGTGGTTTTTACCTTAGATTTGTTTCTACATACGGCTCTTTGTTTGTTGCGGGAAAGAGGGTAATCCCCACTTTAGAGATTGTCTTTTTGTTTCGGGGTCGCCGTTGATGTGCTAAGACTTGTCACCTGTGACAATGGAACCCATAAAGGACAAATCCCCGTCACACATGACGGAAACATCGCCACTGACTTTAAAGCGTTTTGCTTTTTGCTCATCAGTTAAGATGTGCAGCACAAATCATAAACAAATCTTGTGTTTACATTAATCTCCATGGATGGTGGCTTCTACTACGTATTGCTAATATCCACTTCTGCTATTAATTGCAGTCAATCGCCGATCTTTTGCCAGAAACACTCGCACACGTTCAAAGTTTTCCAATGTCCTGCTTGTGGATGGCCGGCTTGAACGCAGTTCGTATTCCATCAATTCCCTGCTAGCGCCAAAGCATACAAACCAATCGTACACACACTTTCTACTCACAACATCTTGCCCGTACACTTGCACCAGCATTGTATGTGGTGTCGTACTCAATTTGAAACAGAACTATATGTTGTATCGTAACTCTATGGCTTTACGATCTACACTGCTTAGAATCTCTGCTTAAATGAATCAAATAGTATTGCTTTAGCAGCCTCACGCACTCTCCGACAGAGGAAAGATGCAAATATGTTCATACATTCTTACGCATGCGAACTACCAGGGTCCAATAAGTCCTTAGAAAAAAGGAAAAAACATTTTTTTGGGGTAGATTTTTTTTATTTTTGCACATAATCTCCCTTCAGCTCTATACATTTTTCTAAACGTTTTTCCAAATTTTTTAAGATGTCCAAAAAATTGAATTTCGGAAGCTCTTCAAAATAGGCATTTGCTTGGGCAATGACCTCCTCGTTAGACGTAAACCTTTGTCCTCCAAACCATTTCTTCAAGTTGGGAAATAAGAAAAAGTCACTATGGGGCCTAATCTGGCGAATACGGTGGTTATTGTATTAATTGAAACTTCAGTTCCATAATTTTGATCATCGCAACTGCGCAGGTGTGCACCCGTGCATTATCTTGATAAAATAGGATCTTTTTCCGTTACAAATGAGGACGTTTTTCGTTGATTTCTTTGCTAAGTCGTTCCAATAACGGCGCATTATACTCTCCCGCACCGCTGTGGTTAGACGTTGCACCCTTAAAACTGTTACGGAGTTCGTACTCCTTCTAGACAAGTCAAAACCATGCAATTGTATATTTGTAATATAAAATTAACAATGCAAAAAAGAACTATCCTTTTCGCAATTAAATGAATGCTAATTTAAAACAGAATCTCAACAAGCGGGAACCAAAAAATATTTAAATTTAAAATTAAATATTTACAGTATTTGAATTTCTTAAAGATGGTAAGTAGATCGCATTGCATCCTTTTTCGTCACAGGAAAAAAAGAGGTTTGCAATGAAATCATAATACTGAAGCAGCAGCAACATTTCGACACTTTGTCCTATATGTCTAAGTTTAGATGGTGATACAAAGCGCTGTTCGTATTTCCTACAGCTTGTAATATAAAAATGTGCTGCCGAGCCAAAGGGATTTAAGTTTTATATCAGAAACAGTTATGAGTGTTGCACCACTGGACTAAAATAGCGGGTGTGATTCGCGAACGCATAAAAAATAACATCAAAACGCTTTGATCTATTTATTTGAAAGAGAAGCGGTGCCATTGATATTTTCCCGTATTTTATAAATACTATGTATCAAATACAGGATTTCTTTATCGTTTGATTTGCAAAGAATCAATTTTCAGCAATGTTGAGTCGTTTAGATTTTAATCTTGCATTTGAAATATTGTACAAGTTAATTTTGTAGATAACTAACTAGAATTAATATGATATTGCTTATTCCTGTGCATCATTTTGCAGGTGCCAATGACTATGAACTCCAGTGGCAAGGACTGTCGTCGAAGTACTAACTACAATATCTTATAGTCATATCTGTTAGATTTGTTAACTACAAACAAAAAACAAGGACACACCTGCGCAAATGTAATATAAAATACTTAAGGTTTAATGTTACAAACAACACCAAATGGTTCACGTTCAGCGGCAATAATTGTTTACTAGAAAAGATCATAGTCTGATCATCTGAAGGGTGCTAACGCCTGTCATGTCTTTACCCTATTACTCAATTATCGTTAACTTATTTACAATATGTCAGTTTGTGGTTTCTATGGATTTAAGAATAATAAATAGTAAAGGGTGTCCCAAAATTCACGCAAGATTTATATTTAGCATCAATTGTGCGGTAAAGTGTTGCTAACGAGAAAAAATAAAATACTCTGACAGCTGACAGTTCAGGGTTATTAAAAATGGAACACCTCACAAAAAAACAAAGCGTTTTCATTGACTAATGGTTTGGTAGCTACAATTTGCAATTTTTGTACACAATATGGTCGGAATGGTGATTTAACTTCATCAACTGTATAAAAGTTAATTAAAAAATTTAAGGAGACTGTATCAGTTAGCGATTTTATGCACTCTGGCCGCCCTTCAACAAGTTGTTCAACAAAAAACATCGAAGAAGTTTGTGAGAATGTTGCTGAAAGTCCTGGAACATTCTTGCAGCGTGGTCAAGAATTGGACACATCCAGAAGCGTATTTTCATAAAAGTTTTGCATCTTCATGCTTACAAGATTGAACCGAAGGCTACTGATCACACACAGCGAAGAGAATTCGTTGAATTGATTATGGAACAACAACAGGCGGATGCTTATTTTCCAAACAAAAACATCCTCAGCGATGTGACTCAATACCATTATACCTTTATGGGAATTTTTTTAAGTCTAAGGTTTATGCCTAGAGCATACGACCACTCCCGCCTGAAGGAGGAAGTCAAACCCTCAAACCAACGAAATTTATGCAAATCGGTCATGTAAATTTTTGACAAAGGGGTACGTATATGCCAGCAAAGTCGTGGGGACCATATACTGTATACTATATGAATCAATTGGAAATTTACAATTTTTATTTAAAAACATGCATTACCCTTTGTTCGGCAAACTTCTCATGCTATCAAAATAAATCTTTTTTTGATAGGTTGTTAACTTACGATGAAAGTTGGGTACTGTATCCTAATTGTACGTGATCTTGTCATTGGTTGTCACCAACTGATCCAACAACCACACTCCAAAAAGTTCCTAGCACCTAATAAAGATTGTCGTGTGTATTTGATGGACAACCGCCGGAATTGTCCATAATGAGTTTCTGGAAACTGTCCAAACTATCACTGCTGTGGTCTATTGTAATCATCTTCAGCGAGTAGAAGCAGCAGGCATTCAGGAACAGCCTTCTCTGATTAATTAAAAGAAAAGTGCTATTCTCACAGCTCAACGCTAAACTCCAGACGGCAATAGTGACACAGGAAATATCTGAGCTTGGTTGATAAACGGTACCACACCAACTTATTCTTCTGACATTTCGACAAGTGAATATTACCTGTTCCTATCTCTTGACAGTTGTATGAGGCCTAGGCGGTTAAAAACTCGAGTTGATGTTGTAGATGTAGTCCGTCAGTTTTTCATTCCAAGTTCATAGATTTTTACAAAACCGGCCTATAAAACTCGTGTCACGTTGGTAGAAGGTCCTTGAGTTTGATGGTATAATATTGTGTTACTGCTTCGTAATAAGTTTTTATATTTTTTGATTAAAAACCGCACGCACCTTTTGGTTGCCAGATAATTTAAACAAGTTTTACTAGAACTATCTAAAACGCTTGAAAATAATCTTTTACATATTACAATGTGCTATATATTCATTTACTTCAAGTACCTTAGAGTATTTTAACCACTCGAAAGCATTTGTAGTACTTTTGCAAATATCAACTAATTTCTTTTAAGTACCTTTTAAAAGTACTTCAAGGTATAAAGTGTCAAATAACCAAATAGAAAAGTACTTCAAGTACGTTTAGTAAATTTACTTTAAGTACAGACAGTTCTGTTACAAAATATATAAATATATATATATATATATATATATATATATATATATATATAATATATATATATATATATATATATATATATATATATATATATATATTATTCTACCCCCTTTTTTCTTTTATATTTTATATTTTTACTTTTTATCAACTTTAAAATTGTGCACACCTAATGCACGCCCGTACTTGCACCGTTTGGTTGGTTCTTTTATTTAATATTTATTGTAATGCCTCGACTCTATAAAACTCTTAATCTCAGGGTATTCAAACTACTTATAGTGGATTCGTTATAAGTAGATGTGTTACGTCCAACCAAAGTGCACTCTTTTGTTTTTCTACTAAATTTGCTACTCTACTTTTGTATATGCCAAAATTTATAAAATGATCAAAGTTGCTATGTGCCAAACTAAATTTCAACCAAAATTAAAATGACTAAATTTTTACGTATTAAAAATGATTTTAAACACTCACCTGGTCTATACTCCGTCGATGCCTCGCTGAATCCTGGCACAAAATCCTAATCCCCGTATGCGTCCTTACAATGATGTTCTCAACTTTTCGTGATGTTTCCAGGTGTCTTCTAATTTTAACTGTTCCCCAATATCTGAAATGATTAACCCAAATTTAGAATTTTGAAAAAAACTAGTGCTATAACTTCCCTCTGTACTAATCTCCACTTCAAATCCTTGTTTCCGCTCAATGCTTCTGCTGCCTTTAACCCGCTCCAATATCCAACTCGTATCTTTGTTTCCGCTCAATGCTCCTGTTGCCTTTAACCCGCTCCAATATCCAACTCGTATCTTTGTATAACCACTCTCGATAACCTTCTAACTTTAAACCACACTCCAATATCCACTTCAAATCTGTATAACCATTCCCGATGACCTTCTAACTTTAACCACTTTCCAAATCCAGTATTTTACCGTCGCACAATCACTACTATTTACTTTATACTTTCGCTTATTTCTTTACCACTTTTCAATGAAACTCATTTTAAAACAATTACCTTTATTTTCTTTTTCAAAATATTAGCACAGTTCTGAAAACACGTCTATTACAAAATTTGTTCGAAAATAATCTCTGAAAACACGTCTTTTACAAAATCGTTTCGAAATATTCTGCCTTGTTTACTCTCTAAGGCGACCATGTTGATGCTATATTCGCTTACTACATCCTAAAGTTCATCACAAATAGTCAAGTCCGTGTCGCACATACCAAAGTTCATGTCTTTATACAATTTCATAATCACTCTAAATTCTAATGTATGTCCTAAATCTTTACATTCAACCAATCACATTTTACGATGTTTTAACTAATAATTTTGGGTTTACAAATATTGTCCAAAAGTTGATTCTATAGAAAATGAAACCAAAATAATTTACCCTTAACCCTGGATGCATGTTGATAGTGAACATTTACAGACGCATCCGGCTTTTGGACGGCAAATGTACTTTCAAAGGCTTTTAAAATTTCAACTCGGTATAAACCCTTGAGCATTTCACATCTTACTACGCCACTTAGTCATTTTAAACTTGCCTTTTGGCACTGAATTTCAACTACTATATTTGAATGGTATTTTAGTGTACATAAAATACGGCAAACATACATTTTTAAGTTTATGTGATCGATTATGTGGATTATTTTTTGTTTGGCATATACTATCTTGTACTAAACAACCCTTATAACTCTTGGTAGCTCCCTTAGACATTATATTGGCCCCACTGATTTTGAATGAAATTGGAAATTGCGTCGGCTTTACTCTTTCCTGGTGTGCATAATTTCTAATTTTATTTAAAATCAAAACCCCTCTTACCTTTCTACACAAACCCCTTTTCGGATTCCTACATATTTTAATTATTCAACCCCTATTTTTAATTCTCAACATGTCTGTCTAACTATGCTACATACTAACCTACCTTATAAACTAAAACAAAACTAAACCTTCCGTCGCATCCAAACAAATCCTTATATCCCTTTTATTTGGTTTAGGAACAATAACTACCGGGTTCACATATTGAGTTTTCGCTGGTTCTATTATTCCATCTCGTAACATCTTGTTAATCTCGGCTTTAACCCTATTTCTTATAGCAAACGGAATTGGATACACCTTTGTATTAAACCCGTTGTCTTCCGTGACCTCTAACTTATGCATGTATCGCCTCGCCAATCTTGGCTCTTCATTGAATAACCCTACATACTTATTAAATAATTCTTCTAACTTCGCCTTTATCTCAATACTCACTTTTCCAATCTGTTCATCCTTAATTAATCTCACAAACATATTACATAATCGTACTTTAACCTGTCTATCATCACTTGTCCTATCCATTCCTAATCCCGACTTATCTATATTATCTCCATTCCTATATTCCTCACTAACCGTAGACACCATCCATAACTTATCTTTATCAAAAATTCGAATCGACCTATTCTTACCATCTATATTCACTCCAAAATCCTCTATAAAATCCATTCCTAATATGAAATCTATATGCAACCCCTTTGTAATTAAAAATTCTGCCTCTCCTGCATTTTTTTCCCCTACAAATATCGGTACACGGATGATCCTATAAATCGTAGTTAACTTTTTATTCATAGCCGACCATAAATTAACCCCCTCAATCGCTTCTATTCTTTCTTTTAAAAAATCCGCATGTTTTATCACTACCCTTTCATCTACCAGCGACAACTGTGAACCCCTATCAACTAAAGCAACATATAAACACTCATTTAAACTAATATTAATGAACAAAAGGTTCTTTTTATTCAAATTATAATTATTTAACAACAAGTCCTTCAAACTATAAATCACGTCGACCTTTAATCCTACACATTCGTTCGTCCAAAATTTGGCGGGTTTTTTTTTTTTTCGGAGGGTGTCTCGTGTATCTGCACCACTTCAATTTGATCCGTGTCCTGAGTCCTTGCGCTGGTCGTTATATGGTGGACATTCGCGTCCCTGTCCGTCCGGCTATATCCGTGCTAGGTTCCTCCTCCCGTCGTCCGGCCGTCATCCGCGTTGTCGTCGTGCGGGCGCCTGTTTTGTCTATGTAAGTCGTTCTCCCGGTGTTCCCTATTGTAGTATGGTCTCCTGTTTCCGTCGTGTCCCCAGTGATTTCGGTTTCCGTGGTTAAAATAGTCCTGTCGGTAGCTGGGTCGGTGTTCGTGATGGAAATTGTCCTGTCTATGGTTGGGTCGCTGTTCGTGGTACATATGTCGTCTGTTGTCATCCCTATAACCCCGGTTTTGATCCCAATGACTAGTCCGTGTTTTTGTCTCCAGTGCCGTTGCCAAATCGAAATTCCTCATAACGCCTAAAAATTCCCGCAGTGTTTTAACATTGTGGACCACAACCATTTTAGTCACTTCCGGCTCCATGTGGCCCGCAAGTAATAGTATGATGTCGTCCTCGTTCAACTTTGGTGTCAAGTGCTGTGCCTGGTTGAACTTGTCTATCGCGTATTCTTCGCGAGTCCCGTGTGTCCGACTGTAGTGTCCTGTAATCAAATTGGTACGTATGTCGGTCTGGTGCGTGTTGCTCCAGAACTGTTCCATAAATAGTCGTCGAAATTCCGCGTAGGTGTCGTACTGTCGGCGTATGATATTGTGCCACTTTTCCGCGTTCCCCGTCAATGTCGCCCCTACTATCTGTAACTTAGTTCGTTCATTCTCCGATTCGACGATCTCGTCCAGTCTGTCTAGAAATCCCATCGGCTGTTCTGTCTTCCGTCCTTCAAATTTTGGTAGCGCGTCCCTGTTAAATTTGATGTGCTGTCCGTAGTCCAGTCCAATGCGCCGTCGTTCTAGGTCGTCCAATTTTTCATGTATTTGTCTTACGTCGTGTCCTACCCGGTTTTCTAATACTGTGACTTTGTCGTCCAGTTGCGTCTTAGTGTTCATATTTTCGGTCTGTATCGTCTCTAAGGTTTGTCCTAAATTTCTGTAGTTTGTCAAATGTCTTTTGTCGCATGTTTGAATTTCGCAATGTAACGTCGTAAAACCACTGACCATTGTCTCCTCAACTGTCTCTACGCGTGTCTTGATTTCGGTCCGTAGATCCGTTTTTGTCGCGTTCAAGTCTCCCTGAATCTGTACCCGCGTGTTTTCTAATTTGTCATCTATTCTGTCAATCTTCTCGTGTACCTCAGTCCTTATGTCGTCCTTTACGTTTTGTATTTGTGTGAGTAGATAGTCCTGTGTATAATTCAGTTTAGCCGTCAGTTCCGCGTGTGCCGTCCTAAACTCGTTTCTCAGTTCGATGTGAATCTTCAATTTGGTTTGTTAAAGTCGTTTGTAAAGTCGTTATTTTATTAGTTAGTTGCGTATTCGCCTCTTTTGTTCAATCTGTGACATTTCAAATTTGTTCGATAGTTCCGCCTTCAGTTCCGTGTTTGCAGTTTCAAATTTGTTTGTTAAATTTGTTAGTTCCGTCTGTGAAGTTTTAAAATCGTTCTGCAAATTTGTTTGCAAGCTCATTATGAGTCGTATTAGGTCCTGGGTTCCGGCGATTTCTGCTACCCTTACCTCCGGTGCCGTCGGCTGGTCCGTGTCCTTGTCTGACGCCTCCGGGTCTGTCTGCCTCGCCTCCGTCTCCTGGATGTCTCCCCCTGCGTCTATCTCTATGTCCTGTGTCCTAATTTCATCGTTTAGTGTCGTGATTTCTGCTTCAATTCCGTATATCAGTCCCGATCTCGTAATCCGTTTCATTGCTGGGTCCGTCATCTCTGCAGCCTGTCTTTGTACTTGTATGCCTGAAAATATCTAACTACTGGCCCCACCTAATCTCAAGCTCCCGTATCCTACTACTATTTCTGTCTAATTTCCACTCAATCTAGCCTTTTTTCAGCCCCGCGTTGGGTTTGCCACATATATTCTACCCCCCCCTTTTTCTTCTTTTATATTTTTTACTTTTTATCAACTTTAAAATTGTGCACACCTAATGCACGCCCGTACTTGCACCGTTTGGTTGGTTCTTTTATTTAATATTTATTGTAATGCCTCGACTCTATAAAACTCTTAATCTCAGGGTATTCAAACTACTTATAGTGGATTCGTTATAAGTAGATGTGTTACGTCCAACCAAAGTGCACTCTTTTGTCTACTAAATTTGCTACTCTACTTTTGTATATGCCAAAATTTATAAAATGATCAAAGTTGCTATGTGCCAAACTAAATTTCAACCAAAATTAAAATGACTAAATTTTACGTATTAAAATGATTTTAAACACTCACCTGGTCTATACTCCGTCGATGCCTCGCTGAATCCTGGCACAAAATCCTAATCCCGTATGCGTCCTTACAATGATGTTCTCAACTTTTCGTGATGTTTCCAGGTGTCTTCTAATTTTAACTGTTCCCCAATATCTGAAATGATTAACCCAAATTTAGAATTTTGAAAAAAACTAGTGCTATAACTTCCCTCTGTACTAATCTCCACTTCAAATCCTTGTTTCCGCTCAATGCTTCTGCTGCCTTTAACCCGCTCCAATATCCAACTCGTATCTTTGTTTCCGCTCAATGCTCCTGTTGCCTTTAACCCGCTCCAATATCCAACTCGTATCTTTGTATAACCACTCTCGATAACCTTCTAACTTTAAACCACACTCCAATATCCACTTCAAATCTGTATAACCATTCCCGATGACCTTCTAACTTTAACCACTTTCCAAATCCAGTATTTTACCGTCGCACAATCACTACTATTTACTTTATACTTTCGCTTATTTCTTTACCACTTTTCAATGAAACTCATTTTAAAACAATTACCTTTATTTTCTTTTCAAAATATTAGCACAGTTCTGAAAACACGTCTATTACAAAATTTGTTCGAAAATAATCTCTGAAAACACGTCTTTTACAAAATCGTTTCGAAATATTCTGCCTTGTTTACTCTCTAAGGCGACCATGTTGATGCTATATTCGCTTACTACATCCTAAAGTTCATCACAAATAGTCAAGTCCGTGTCGCACATACCAAAGTTCATGTCTTTATACAATTTCATAATCACTCTAAATTCTAATGTATGTCCTAAATCTTTACATTCAACCAATCACATTTTACGATGTTTTAACTAATAATTTTGGGTTTACAAATATTGTCCAAAAGTTGATTCTATAGAAAATGAAACCAAAATAATTTACCCTTAACCCTGGATGCATGTTGATAGTGAACATTTACAGACGCATCCGGCTTTTGGACGGCAAATGTACTTTCAAAGGCTTTTAAAATTTCAACTCGGTATAAACCCTTGAGCATTTCACATCTTACTACGCCACTTAGTCATTTTAAACTTGCCTTTTGGCACTGAATTTCAACTACTATATTTGAATGGTATTTTAGTGTACATAAAATACGGCAAACATACATTTTTAAGTTTATGTGATCGATTATGTGGATTATTTTTTGTTTGGCATATACTATCTTGTACTAAACAACCCTTATAACTCTTGGTAGCTCCCTTAGACATTATAATATATATATATATATATATATATATATATATATATATATATATAAAGATAGTGGCCATTACTCAATAATAACAAAATGTGATTTGAACTGAAGACGATGTTCAAATGTAAAACATTTCTCAGATAAGCTGAAGTAAAATGCAGCTAAAGGTTACAGGGCATTGGCAGTGCTCGTTCAAGATACGAGGTTTGTTTATTAAATCCGGTGAATGGTCTAATAAAAATACAAGCACAGGATGCACACTGGAGGTACTTATGTATTGACTTTCGAAGAAGTCGCCACTAGACTCAACACACTTTGGAAAATGTTTGTATAGCTTCTAGAAAATGTCAGAAAAATTGTTTTAAAACCGTTTTTAACATATTTGTGACACGGTTCTGAAAATCTCCTTGACGTCCGTGCATTTACATTTCCAATGCTTTACCCGAAGGTACTACATTGACCAGGAGGCGAGTTTTTTGTTGCCTGGAAATTTAGAATTTTACCGAACCCTTGCCGTAACAACACACACACGGGACCTCCATTTAACCTCTCATCCAAACGAGGGCGTAATTTTTGTGAAAAATGCTTACCTGCCACTTTTAAAGCAGTCGGCAGTGTCGGAATTCGAACCCAGGACCTTGGGATCCGTAGTCTTACGCTTACTACATTGATTCACGACGACGCTTCTCCTAGACGTCCGCAAATCGTAATTCCTTCAAGGTCTCCTTAACACGAGAAAAAAAGTCAACAGACACAAGATCTGGAGCATAGGGCCGATGTTCCAAAACAGCCACTCTACTCTGAGCTAGAAATTGGCGTACAATGATGCTTGTATGCGATGGTGCATTGCCCTGAAGTAACATTCGATTTCTGGTCTAACGCGCCGGATGCGTGGTAGAATTCGGCATTTACAGCTTGGCCATCGGAAACGAGTTCTTTGTGGATAATTTCTTCTTTGTCAGAAAATTCGATGAGCGTGGTTTTACCTTAGATTTATTTCTACATACGGCTCTTTGTTTGTTGCGGGAAAGAAGGTAATCCCCATTTTAGAAATTGTCTTTTTGTTTCGGGGTCGTACTTGATGTACTAAGACTTGTCACCTGTGACAATGAAACCCAGAGAGGACGGATCCTTGTCACACATGACGGAAACATTGCCACTGACTTTAAAGCGTTTTGCTTTTTGCTCATCAGTTAAGATGTGCAACACAAATCATGAACAAATCTTGTGTTTACATTAATCTCTATGGATGGTGGCTTCTACTACGTATTACTAATATCTACTTCTGCTATTAATTGCAGTCAATCGCCGATCTTTTGCTAGAAACACTAGCACACGTTCAAAGTTTTCAAATGTCCTGCTTGTGGATGGCCGGCTTGAACGCAGTTCGTATTCCATCAATTCCCTGCTAGCGCCAAAGCATACAAACCAATCGTACACACACTTTCTACTCACAACATCTTGCCCGTACACTTGCACCAGCATTATATGTGGTTTCGTACTCAATTTGAAGCAGAACTATATGTTGTATCGTAACTCGATGGCTTTTCGATCTACGCTGCTTGGAATCTCTGCTTAAATGAATCCAATAGTATTGCTTTAGCAGCCTCACGCACTCTCCGACAGAGGAAAGATGCAAACATGTTCATACATTCTTACGCATGCGAACTACGAGAATTCAATAAGTCCTTAGAAAAAAGGTAAAAAAATTTTTTTGGGGTAGATTTTTTATATTTTTCCACATAATCTCCCTTCAGCTCTATACATTTTTCTAAGCGTCTTTCGAAATTTTTTAAGCCGTCCAAAAAATAGAATTTCGGAAGCTTCTCAAAATAGGCATTTTCTTGGGCAATGGCCTCCTCGTTAGACGTAAACCTTTATCATCCAAACCATTTCTTCAAGTTGGGAAATAAGAAAAAGTCACTGGGGGCCAAATCTGGCGAATACGGTGGATATTGTATTAATTGGAACTTCAATTCCATAATTTTGGTCATCGCAACTGCGCAGATGTGCAGCCGTGCATTATCTTGATGAAATAGGATTTTTTTCCGTTACAAATGAGGATGTTTTTTGTTGATTTCTTTGCTAAGTCGGTCCAATAACGACGCATAATACTCTCCCGCACCGCTGTGGTTAGCCGTTGCACCCTTAAAATTGTTACGGAGTTCGTACTCCTTCTAGACATGTCAAAACCATGCAATTGTATATTTGTAATATAAAATTAACTATGTAAAAAAGAACTATCCTTTTTGCAATAAATGAATGCTGAATTTAAAACAGAATCTCAACAAGCGGGAACCAACAAACATTTTACAGTATTTGAATTTCTTAAAGATGGTAAGTAGATCGCATTGCATCCTTTTTCGTCACAGGAAAAAAACAGTTTTGCAATGAAATCATATACTGAAGCAGCAGCAACATTTCGACACTTTGTCCTATATGTCTAAGTTTAGATGGTGATACAAAGCGCTGTTCGTATTTCTTACAGCTTGTAATATAAAAATGTGCTGCCGAGCCGAAGGGATTTATGTTTTATATCAGAAACAGTTATGAGTGTTGCACCACTGGACTAAAATAGCGGGTGTGATTCGCGAACGCATAAAAAATAACATCAAAACGCTTTGATCTATTTATTTGAAAGAGAAGCGGTGCCATTGGTATTTTCCCGTATTTTATAAATACTTTGTATCTAATACAGGATTTCTATATCGTTTGATTTGCAAAGAATCAATTTCCGGCAATGTTGAGTCGTTTAGATTTTAATCTTGCATTTGAAATATTGTACGAGTTAATTACAGCATAAACACTTTAAATGTTTCCTATGAACAGTTATTTTCTAGTGCATCTTGTAATAGGACGGAAATTAGAGATCTATCTCTAGAGAAAAGAATGTTAAATGACTTGAAAGCACAGTTCTAAAAACAAAATGGTTGTTAAAAGATTTATCAATACGCTAATCAGGTTCTTGTAAAGAAACAACATTAGGAGTAGTTGCCAACCGACATCCTGAGACACGAGGATTAATAAAAGAACATGTAACGTGCAGCAAAAATATCGGAAGTGTGATCTATTCTCCCCAGAGTATTTGTGATGTCCATGAATGATCTGCAGATTGCACTAAAGAGAAGGAAGAGAGCATCGAAGGCTAAGAATTAAAAACTTTGCGCAAACGATAGTTACTACAAAATTTTCAATCGAGACAAATTGTGCGTTTTAAAACTTGCCATTCAGTTAAATGCATTTTGCTTATTCGAGAGAACACCAATTGAATTAGAAATCGCCTAGATTGAAGTGCATTATGAATGTACAATACGATTATGTAAATGCCGTTGTTTATAGCAGTAGCAAAACAAAGAAACGGGTGATGATTGATAGAATTTTGCACGCGAATATAAATTGCATGATTATGTACATACTTTTTAAAATGTGATTAGGCAAAACAACAGCTCATTTCAGAATTGAGTGAAAAATGCTTCACAAAAACATGTCTCGTCTGTGGCATACTCCATTTTGTAGAAGTGCATATAAAGAACTCTAATCCAAAGCTGCCCAAGTCCAAAATTATGCTTGGGAGATATGCATAAAATTTACAGCAATTATTCTGCTACTCTTATGTAAAATCGTCTCTTGGAATTTAGTATAACATAAGAATGGAAATAGCGACATATGTTTTGATTTAGGATTAACTTATTTACTATTTTATTATAAACAAAAGTGTTACATATTATATTGCTAAATTAGGTTAAGTCCGTGGACTTAGAACATCTATGGAAAATATATATACTGTAACGGGCTACTGCTACCGCGTTTCTTTAATTCAAAACAGTAATAATAAAGGTCTTTATTACTCACTGTTCACAAGTCTAATTAACAGTATATGCCTTATTTATAGATGTTTTCAGTCCAATTAACAATGAAGCACTATTACACTAATGAATTTACAAGCACTAATATCTTCTTAAACTAACTTCTTAACCATAGGTCCATTAACATAACTAACACAACTATTATTCAATCCAAGCTCTATCTATTTATGTATACTACAAGCTGCATGTACATTAGACACGTTTAGCCCATATAACATTTATGTATATATACGCTTAGGCTTCCAAAAAGCTCAACTACATTCACTATACACGATATAATTTATATACGACATTCTTATGTGAACTAACTCTTACATTCATAAGCGGCCTTATATATACCCTAAATTAAAGACATGACTCATTATCTAGTAATTTCTAGAAGGATTTTCGAATCCTGAAGAATCCGCTGTGCCCCGAGCGTTTGTATGTTTGACGGGTTGCCTAATAGTGGATCGCAACACTGCCCCCTCTTTAAAACCGTTACGTCTCGTAACTGTAAATCCATTTTGACGCCAATTCGATGACTGATGACCGTATCGGCAGCTATCTCCTCTGGTGCATCCACCGCGTCGTTGGAAGTAACAGTCAACACTCTTTTCTTGGTCTTGGTAGGCAACCGGTTGATAACAACAAACAAGAACCTGGACGTTGGTTCCCTGGAAAACTTCTTCTAGCATATTTCGGACTATCCTCCAATCTAAGCGATCCAGTCCACAGCCCAGCTTGGGTACCGCTAGTCTCGTTACTCCATTTTCCATCATCTGCGCCTTAAGATTTAGCAAAGCCTCCCATAGATGTCCATAACTAGGTCTCTGCCATGAAGAATTTTTGGTGACCAGATAGTAGACATAACGATTTTTATCTTGAAGAACCAAAGATTTTCCTATAGTTGGCTGCTGTTGTACTAATTCATCTACACATCCAAACTTTTTCTTGAAAACAACAACTATTCCCCTTGACAATGCCAAATCTTGAGCTACGCAATGTGCAAGGGAATACTCTTCTGGTGCTCTAAACAGATCTTGCTGTTTTTCAACAACAACGCCAAATCTCGCCTTAGCGGAACCACCATACGCAGCCATAAACCTCTCAACATCTACATTTGGCTCATGATTAATAACTTGTCGAACATTATAATTTGAATTAGGGCCGCTATACTTGCGGCCACGTCCCCAATGCTCCACCCGGAGGTACTACATTGGGTTTAAACGCGAAAAATAGTCGTGCTCCTAATTTATTCTTACTTCATAGTTGATTCACCCTAAATAAAAACTAAATAAAAATCTAACAAACCTAAAAATCTAACAAACCTAACAAACTCTAACAATCTAACAAACCTAAAAATCTGACAAAAACTGGAACAAAAACAAAACAAAAACTAAAAACAGGGTTGTAAATAATGGTATCCCTAGCGCTGACTTTCGAGTGTACCCGATCAACAAGCAAAAATGAGAGGGGAGGGATCCGTAATACCGGATAGCAGACGCCGGTTCTGCTTACCAGTGCGACCTGAAGGGTCGTCTTAAAACTATCCAAATCTAGCTAACTAATTTAAATCCATCCCTAGCTTTCCACTATCATTCCCTAACTGATTTACATTATGATTACAATCTTCGCAATTTTGCTCGTCCTTCCCAAATATATACTGCAACCAAAATGGCGACAGAACGTCAAACAAAACAAATAAGCCACATAATACATGCTATATATAAATAAATATAAAGTGTAAATATAAAATATAAATAAATATAATTATGTAAATATATAAATAAATGTTTAATAAGCGTTAAGCGTTAAGCATATAGCAGTGCACAAAATAGCAAAAGCATCACCCCATTTATCAGGTGCACTCGCACAAGCATTATGTCGGCTAGCGCCTTTACACACCAAACGTGCTTCTTAAATTATTTCAAAAACTACTAATTAATGTAAATCAATGCTTGTGCGAGTAGAGCCGCCACAATTTAAGTCTTACCTCGATAATAAAATTCTCCAGCATCCGAAGATCTGGTCGTCTGTAACTTACTTCTAAAGGTGGGACGGGGTGCACTGCTAAAGTCCTGGTGGGTATGCACTAAATGTTCTTGGGGGGATCACAATCACTATCACTATCACTTCACTTTCAAGTCCTGGGGGGATTCGCGGTTGCGCTCTGTTTTATTATCATTGTTTACTTTATTGATTTAATTTAATGAGGGTTTATGATTTATTTGGTTTATTTGGTATTATTATTCCCGATTGTCCGCACATAATTATGAAGATAGGCAGTGATTGTATTAATGGAGTGGGGGTTTCTCGTGCATATTGGACATTTTGTTATAATTATCTTTTTTTTTTTTTTTTTTTAATTTAATTTAATATCAGGTTTTGGTTATGCTCGTATCAACTTGTCGAACACCATTATTATTATTCGAGTCTTCCTGGTTGTTGCCAGCGTAGGATGTTTAACGGTCAAAGTGTACCACTTTCGGCTTACCACGGGGAGATCTTCTGATCTTGTACACTACATCATTTATTCTTTTTAACACTTCGTACGACCCTTCCCATTGTCTTTGTAGTTTTGGCGACAATCCACGTTTTCTTTGTGGATTGTACAACCACACTAAATCTCCAGGTTGATAACCCCCTTCTTGTGCTCTCGTGTCATATTGTGATTTCATTCGATCGCTTGCTGTCTGGATATTTTTTCGGACGTTTTCGTGAATGCTATTTGATCTTTCACGAAGCTTACTAACGTAATCTTCACCTGCGATCTCTTCTCCAGGTTTAAATCCAAACTGAAGATTATATGGTAGCCGCAATTCACGTCCTAGCATTACGCAAGCGGGCAAGTACTCTGTGCTGTCATGTACCGAAGATCGGTACGTCAGTAGGAACAAATGTAGGTATTGGTCCCAGTCTCGTTGATGTACAGAGACAACTTTGGCCAGGTACTTCCCTAACGTCCTGTTCATTCTTTCAACCATTCCATCCGATTGGGGATGAAGTGGCGTGGTTCTAGTCTTCCTGATTCCAAGATGCTTGCAGACATTTTGAAACAATGCTGATTCGAAGTTACGACCTTGATGGGAGTGTAATTCCAACGGAACTCCAAAGCGACAAAACAACTCCTTCACTAGTACATCTGCAACCGTCTCGGCTTCTTGGTTAGGTATAGCATATGCCTCCGGCCATTTGGTAAAATAATCCATTGCAACCAAGATGTATTTATTTCTTTTCTCTGATTCAGGAAACGGACCAGCTATATCAATGGCTACCCTCTCAAAAGGATTCCCCACGTTATACTGTCTCATTGGGGCTTTCCGTTTTGTGACCGGGCCATTTGCAGAGGCACACAATTCACATTTCCGGCACCACTCCTTCACATCATCTTTGCAGTTCACCCAATAGAATCTTTCTCTCACTCTTTCGAGAGTTCTTTTCACGCCAAAGTGCCTTTCGGAAATACCATCGTGCAAGTGCTGCAACACTTCCGGCACTCTGCTTCTCGGCACTATCACTTGAAGTCTCTCAGTGCCATCTTCAAATTCCAGGCGTCGTTTCAAGATTCTATTTTCCATCATCAAGGAGTCCCACTGTGCCCAGTATGCCTTCAGACTCCTACTTGAAATACTAATTTCTTCCCAAGCTGCTCGTTGTCCTCTACTTTTCCACTGAATAATACGTCCCAATTTGGCTTCATTCTCCTGGTCCTGTCGTATTTTTTCGGGTTGCCAAGTAACATCGGTTACCGTCATTCTATGGATGACACTTATTTTCTCTTCCATCTTGGAGCAATGATTGCAGTCCACCGGACAAGGTCTCCTTGATATAGCGTCTGAATTCCGATGGCTAGTTCCTACACGATGTTCTGTGTCAAAATCATATTCCTGCAACCGCTCTAATCACCTTGCCACTTGCCCTTCAGGATTTCGAAACTGCAGTAACCATTTCAGTGCAGCATGGTCTGTTCTCAACAGAATTTTACGGCCGTATAAGTATTTATAAAAGTGCTCTACGGATTTGACGACGGCCAACAGCTCCTTTCTTGTCACACAATAGTTCCTTTCTGGCCGCGACAAGACCTTGCTGAAATACTCAATAACTTTTTCTTGCCCGTCCTGCACTTGAGAAAGAACGCCTCCTATAGCTGTGTTACTGGCATCGGTATCCAACACAAATTTCCCCTCCATCCGTGGATAAATCAAAATTGGTGCTGTAACCAGCAGCCGTTTCAGTTGTTCAAATGCAGTGTGACAGTCGTCATTCCAATCATATTCTTGTCCATCTTCGGTTAATTTCGTTAACGGTTTGGCAATGTTCGCAAACCTAAGTATAAAACGTCGGTAATATGTGCACAATCCTAGAAAACTGCGTAGTTGGTGTATATCTGCTGGTGTAGGCCACTCTTGTACCGTTTTTATTTTGTCAGGGTCAGCTCTTATTCAGGTCTCGAAACGACATGTTCTAGGTATTTCACCTCTTTTCCAAACAGGTGACACTTCTTGGGGCTCAATGTAAGGTTTGCCCCCGTAATCTTTGGAATATCTCCTCTAGGTTTTTAAGGTGTTCTTCAAAAGACCGGCCTAACACTATTACGTTGTCAAGGTACACCAGAGAAGTCTTCCAAAACAGTCCACGCAGTATCGACTCCATCAATCGTTCAAAAGTAGCAAGGCCATTGCATAATCCAAATGGCATGACCTTGAACTGCCATAATCCAGCTCCAATGGTAAACGCAGTCTTTTCTTTATCGTTTGGCTCCAGGCCTACCTGCCAGTATCCGCTTTTTAAGTCCAAGATCGAAAACCATTTAGATCCGGATAGAGTATCCAAGGTGTCATCAATTCTGGGCAAAGAATAGCTGTCTTTCTTTGTCACATTGTTAAGCCGCCGGTAGTCTACACAAAACCTTGTCGACCCGTCCTTTTTCTTAACAAGCACTACCGGGGATGCGCATGGACTATTCAAGGGTTCAATCACTCCTTGATCTTCCATATCGGTGATAATTTGCGTGGCTTTCTTACGTTTTGCCAAAGGAAGCCGCCTGGGGTGTTGTCTTATCGGTTGCGCATCTCCAGTGTTGATCTTATGTTGCACAACATTCGTCCTTCCTTTCTCATTATCATCCAGTGCAAACACACCTCGATATCGTCCAACCAGTTCGTTTACCTTGCCCAGTTGGTCGCCGTTTATTCCTTGACACGAAGATATTAACATATCCAGCAGTTTCTGTGAGCAACCGTTGGCTGGTTTATCTTTCGTGTCGTCCACACAACGTTTAATATGGCATACCATCCGGGCGTCCCATCACTATCATTTCCGCCTTCTCGGGTATTTTCATATCACAAAGCATTCGAACTTGCATCGTCTGGTTACTCGTATCTTGAAATGGAATCTCATCATCAACTATCCGAAGCACATTTTCTTTCATGTTTACATGAAACCCATATTCTCTCATGAGATCCATTCCCAAGATCACTTCTTCTGTAATTTCAGCTACCAACACCCGATGATTAATTAGTCTGTCCCCAATTGCCAACGTAACGGCAGTCTCTCCGTGAGTACAAATTCTTTCACCACTTGCCGTTCGAAGACACACCGATACAGGTAGCACTTTTCCACGACCAACCAACTCTGGTCTCACAATAGTTCTTGTCGCTCCTGTATCCACAAGTAATTGGACAATCCTACCTTTAATTCTACCATCGATATAAATGCTGTCCAGACTTCCCATTGACGATGCAGCACGGATGATAATCTCCGGGTCACTACGTTGTGCTGTCGACGTTCGCCCCCTTACGTCGACTTGCTTTAGTTTTCCTGCTGCTCAACCGATTGTTTTTTTGGTTGAGTACAGCGTCTCTGCATGTGACCAACTTCACCGCAGTTCCAGCATCGCAGACGCCATCGCCGCGGTCGTTGTAGTTCCAGCCTTTCTGCCACACGGTTGACTATTTCATCTATGCTGTTCTGAGCTCGACCACGTTCCTCTAAGGCAGACCGAACTTTGTGACCCATCCTGTGTGATGTCTGCTGAGCTGCTTCAAATTCAAGCGCATGTGCCAGTGCGACATCCAACATTTTGGCCGTGCTAGTTTTAGCGCTTGCTGTATTTCGCCATCCTTAACGCCATCCACAAATGTTTGGACAGCAAGTTGTTCGAGGAAGCTATCTGGTGCCGTTGGGTATGCCAATCTAACTAACCTTGCAATGTCAGCTTCGAATTCTTGCAGGCTTTCACTTGTCTTTTGCGAGCGGTTCTTAACTTGTGCGTGGTAAACCTGTTAAAGGTGAGCATCTCTATATCTCATCTCAAGCTTTGATGTTAAGAGGCCGTAATCATTCTGCTGGTGATCGGGAATCGTTTGTAAGATGTTAAGTGCTTCCCCCCGTAGGGCCACTATTAAGGAGATAGCCTTCTCTTTGTTTCACCAACCGTTGGCTATTGCAGCAGCTTCACATTGTTTCAAATATGTGGGCCAAGGTGTTTTACCATCGAATATAGGTGGTTTTACTTTAAATTTAGACGGAATTGACTCGCTTCTTTCCATGGTTCTTATTTCTGGAATGTTCTGATTAACAACTTGGTTTGATAATTCAAGTGGCCGCGTTGTTAGTGAAATCACTTGTTCTTGCAGCCTCGTCACATCTTCTTCCATTTTTATCAATTTACTGTCCAACTTTTGCTCAAATGTTTTTACCTGTTCAGTGAAATCTTCTTTCAATGCAATGGAACTTTCCATTAATCTTTGTTTTAACGTGGCTGTACTTTCATTCAACGTTTCTTCCATTTTGGCAGCATTTTCACTTCGCCTTTCCATTTTCTCAGCGTTTTCAGTAAACTTTTCATCTATTTTTGCAGCATTTTCAGTAAACTTTTCATTTATTTTTGCAGCATTTTCAGTAAACTTTTCATCCATACCGGATTTAAAATCCTTAAGGAAATTCATTAAAGCTTCTGCGTCCATCTTACTTTGACTTCTTGTAACTGGCATATGCAAACTACTTAAATGCCTTTAGACTTGTGTTTTAAATTAATCACTATATACCCCACAAATGTCTGACACCCGTGTAACGCGCTACTGCTACCGTGTTTCTTTAATTCAAAACAAGTAATAATAAAGATCTTTATTATTCACTGTTCACAAGTCTAATTAACAGTATAAGCCTTATTTATAGATGTTTTCAGGACACTTAACAATGATGCACTATTACACTAATTAATTTACAAGCACTAATATCTTCTTAAACTAACTTCTTTACCATAGGTCCATTAACATCACTAACACAACTATTATTCAATCCAAGCTCTATCTATTTACGTATACTACAAGCTGCATGTACATTAGACACGTTTAGCTCATATAACATTTATGTATATATACGCTTAGGCTTCCAAAAAGCTCAACTACATTCACTATACACGATATAATTTATATACGACATTTTATGTGGACTAACTCTTACATTCATAAGCGGCCATATATGTACCCTAAATTAAAGACATGATTCATTATCTAGTAATTTCTAGAAGGATTCTCGAATCCTGAAGAATACGCTGTGCCCCGGGCGTTTGTATGTTTGACGGGTTGCCTAATAGTGGATCGCAACAATACGAATGCAAAATAACATTTTATAAAAATTGTTCTCTATTGTCAACTCCTTTTTGAACATCATCAGCAATATCATTTCCAACATGTTTAAGACAACTTCATAGAAGACCTTTTCTGCTTCTGTTAAGATTTATTTTACTCGACCTTTTTACCAGGTAAATTTTGCTAATTGCTGGTAAAAGTGTTACCTTCTTTAAAAGGTTTGCAAGTAGTGGATTTGTGAGAGTTGAGGCAGGAGGCAGCTCCTGGCTCTCACTAATCGCTTTTCAATGGGATTTCTCATTAAAAACCCATTAGCACTAATCGGTTTTTAATGAGTTTTCTCATTAAAAAACCATTAGCACTAATAGCTGCACCACATGCCTCCACGTCGCTCCCATGCCACAACATCCCTTTACATTCCTCCACATCCCTCCACCTCCACATCTCTCCACATTCCTCAACATACCCTACATTCCCTCCACATCCCTCCACATCCCTACACATCCCGCCACATGTCTCCACATTCCTCTATATTCCTCCACATCCCTCCACATACCTCAACATCCCTCCACATCATCTACACAACTTTTACATATTGTTGATGACTTACTAAGTAGTTTAGGAATTCTCCAAACAATTCTAACAACTAGTTTTAGCCTGTTTAATTAGGTGAACGTGAAAAACAATTAATTATACTATCTAGAAGTGTATAAATACGAAGAAAACTGGTGTTAAATCTGTTTAAATTTACTTGTGAATAAAATCGTTCATTGTGTAGCATTTCAAGTGTTTACTGTTAGCAAACTTTCAACGTTCAACCAGGTAAGTACCATAATTTTTTAATGCTATGCATAAGGGCACCATAATTATTATGTACAGTGTCCTTAAAACTATTTACATTAATATTCTTAACTACAGCTCGTGAGACCCCTATAATCTCTTTAATCGTGTCTTTCTCGCTTACAAAACAGTAGGACTTAGCCCTACTAATTACATAACTTTCACATAATATTTTTGGTATTATGATTTGTTTAGTTTCGAAATCCATCACCGAGCGATAGTATATGCTTAACTATATTAAAATTAACCATTAGTTTCTCATTTTACGAGCGCGGTTAATTATAGATTAAAATTTAATTTGTTTTAAATAACTAAATCGCATAATTTACACAGAATTTGTGGTTGTTTCGTACAAGACCCTTTAACAGCTGGCGGAGCTGAAGTTTACGGTTTAATGACATACCGTGCTGTTTTGCCTTGTGCCGCAGTAAGTTGTCTATTCTCGTAAAAGCGATACCGCAAGACCCGCAGTTTAATACTTCGACCGCTCCCGTTCTGATATTTTTCAAACATTTTTCAAACGACAATGGTCTCAGAATTTTTAAACCTCCGAGGGAGCTATAAGTCGTGATCAATTGCACGTTCGAGCTACCGGTAAACTAACATATTTTATAGTAAAAGTGCATTGTATAATACATGCATACCCTTTTTCTGCACTACTGATATTCTTGTAGTTGGTTGAAAAAGTCAGTCGCCTTTTTTACTGCTAAGACCGCTGCAAAACATCATTCTATACTTTCTTTATAAGTATAGCACATTGCACACTTTTTTATTGTCTGATAATTAAATTTTGCTCATTGGGGCTTTTACACTTTCGCATATTTAAACATCTAATACGATCGATTAACCACTTTCAATTATTCTAACGGAAACCACCATACATTCCGCCGCACCGTTCTTTTTGAATTCAACGATCCGATGGCCTTCCACACACTAACACCTAACGTATCTTTCCTATTATTTGTTAAACAAAAACTACCGGTATCACCATGTCCGTATGTAGACGTAAGCAGATGTTTGTGGATGCGTACGGGAATATGTAACCGTATACATAAATCAGTCTACGCTATTTTATTTAGTCCAAGAAAACTACTATTTTTCTAAACCACAATTAATAATCACCTTTATAGGTTTAACATTTTTACCATTTCCCAATGGCTGGTGCTACGTACATGGAAACTTTAATTTATTTAATTTTTTATTGGAGAGAATTCTTATTCTCCCACGCACTGTTGCGTAGTTGCATGCTCACCCCTTTTGGGGATATATGCTCGTTATAGGTTGTAGGACCCTCGGTTTTACTTAACTACGCTTTGTGAGACTCTTTTAATCTTTTTAATCGTGTCTTTCTCTCTTACAATACAGTAGGACTTGGTCCTTGTACGACGAATTCTAATACTGGACCCCCGTTAAATTTGTCTTTGAATTTCCCTACAACTTTTTTGTTGACAAGCGGTATATTGTATTAATTATCCGCGGGGTAGTCAGTCTTTTAAGATAAATATATCTTGTTTGGTATCAACCAATATTAGATTTTCTAGGAAGCCCAAATCTACAAATAGATTTTAAATAGGATCACCCCTTACAAACTTATGCCTTTTAAAGACTCAAACCTTTAATTTTTGCGCATCTTGATTTAACTCCATCTTTAAAACCTTTTTTTTTCGCTGCCCAAGGCATAAGCTCTAACCAACCATTTCCCGAGTAATCTAAAACCGCTGTGTCCCGCGAACACCACGTGGAGGCGTCGCCGTGGATCAATGTAGTAAGCGCAAGACTACGGAGCCCAAGGTTCTGTATACGAATCCCGACACGGCCGACTGCTTGAAAAATGGCTGGTGAGCATTTTTCACAAAAATTACACCCTCGTTCAGATGTGAGGTTAAATGGACGTCCCGTGTGTGAGTGTTGTCACGCACGTTGAAGATCCCTACCTTGCCTGGAACAGCAAGGGTTCGGCAAAATTCTAAATCTCCAGGCTACAAAAAAATCGCCTCCTGGCCAATGTAGTACCTTCGGGTGGAGCATTGGAAAATCACATGTAAGAACACCACGCGGAAATAACACGTATACTCTGTACACCAGGATAGAAGCAGGAAAGATTTGGAAGAAGGGAAGGTGGGAGAAGAACTTAAAAGTTATGGAATCTTAAAACTAATACATACAATAGATTTACAAAATCTTTACAAATATAAACAACTATCGTAGACCTATATCTTTATGCCCCCATGCATAGGTGAATACACTTCCAGGGATGACGTTACGCTTGTCATCTTCGCTCGATAAACTAATTTTATTATTAAGCTGCGTGTACAAATCGTGTTTTTACTCCGGATACATACACCGGCAAGTACTCCATACCCCCCAAGAATTAGATGCTTGGTGACTGTTAATTTCCGCTTCCCTCGTGTACGCCCAGACACATCCCTACTCATGCGCACCCCTATCCACACTGCCCATGCGCACACCTGCTCATGGGCGCACCTCTCTTTGTGCGACTGCTATTTCGTGGTGATGTCACAGCCTTATCTAAATAAAGAGCAATGTAATACTATTCTAAAATTTTTATTTTGACATTATACATAACAAAATTTAAAAATATTTAATGCCAAGCATGGTGCCATTTAGACTTAATTTTATTTCAAATTTATTCACAGGAGACAGTCCTTTCTTTATATTTGTTGGGAGTTGTTGTCAAAGGAATGATGATAAAACGGCGAAACCTTTTTAAGCATATATTTTTTTTTTTTTTGTATAACAACAATGGTGATGATTGTGATTATGATGATTATGCTAAAAAACTAAGTCGTGTTCATATCAGTTCCCAGAGTAGATTCTATAAGTTTTATTACAAAGTTCTTTTACTCAAAAAATTCTAGCACCCACAAATGCCAAAACCATTTGTCCTTTTTGTTACCCTGCCTACTCCCCAAACTTTTTATTTTAAGCCAATTTTGGTTAGTTAGATGGCGTAACCCAACTATAACTCTAAACATACAAAGGTGACATAAGTCAAATAATTAAAACTAGATGGAGTTCCAACATTCTCCCCCCTGGTAAGTAGAAACAATTGAAACAAACAAGCTGTTTCTGCTTAGCCACACATTGTTACACTACATCCAGAACAGCTACTTTCGTAGCAGGACGCGTATATGTCCCGTTGATAGTTTTAACCACCACTTGTCTGACTTGGTCGGAGTGTCTTCCTCTGTGCACTTCCACTACAACTCCTTTTACCCAAGAGTTTCGCTTTGTCTCTTCAACAATTACCACAACGTCCCCTACTTCAATTGGCTTCACCTTCTGAAACCACTTTGTTCTTCGTGATAAGGTCGGCATATATTCGTGTAACCAGCGTTTCCAAAAATGAAGTGCCATTTGCTGTGACAACTTGTAATTTCGACGCATCGCTATTACGTCAGACTCGTGCACCTCTTCAAGCGGTTTTATTCCTCCTGATGATCCCAAAAGGAAATGATTAGGTGTAAGTGCTTCTGGTTCATCAGCACTAATAGGCAGGTATGTAAGTGGTCTAGAGTTTATAATACTTTCGACTTCTAATAAATAGCAACGTAGATTCTCGTCGTCAGGTCGCTTAGTAGGCATCATACGTTCAAGACAACACTTTACCGATCTAACTAATCTCTCCCAACTCCCTCCCATATGGGGAGCTGCGGGTGGATTTAACTTCAAGTTATATTCTCAAAGTGCGCTTGAATTTCATCCAATGGAATTTGATCAATTAGTTTTTCAACTCATTTTTACGCCTATGAAATTCGTTCCATTGTCTGTATGAAGCTCAATGGGCATACCGCGTCGAGAAATGAAGTTCCGAATACACATCATACACGAATCCTTGCTTAAAGAGTGTGCAAGTTCAATATGTATGGCTCGTACTGTAAGACAAGTAAACATACACACCCATCTCTTCTCTACACGACGCCCTACTACTACTTCCAGTGGTCCAAAGTAATCTATTCCAGTATAGAAGAACGGTCTTGAATATGCACCTAATCTAGCCTGAGGGAGGTCAGACATCTGGGGTGGATTAGGATGTGCGTGTAGATTTTGCAAAACTGACAACGTGTCCGTATAGAGTTCAAAACTACACGCAAACGTGAAATTACATACAATTGTCTGAGCTCGTTCACCACTGTTTCGTGATTCGCATGTAAATACTTCTCATGGTAATGCATAACGATCAACTCGGTTACTTTATGGGACCTTGGTAATATTATTGGATTTTTTACATCAAACGAGATTCCAATTGCTCTTGACGTGCGTCCTCTCATCCGAAGAACGCCTTTCTCATCTAAAATGGAGACAACTGATACAAGAGGCTGCTTTTCTCCAATGGTATGTCAGGATGGTTTTGTAACTGATTTATCTCTTCCCGATAACTGTTCAACTGTGCTTGTCGGTACCTAACTTCTTTTGCTTGGCGTATTTCAGTTGGTAAAAGTACACCCGATCTTTTAGATTTATTTTTAAAGTTGTATAGTATTCGCACTATCCAACCCATAGTTCGATATGCCTTCCTCCATTGAGAACATTTGTTTATAAATTTTTCTAATAAGTTAGGTGTTACGTCACTGTGGAATAGTTGTAACTTTAGGTCGTTTTCAGTTTTCATATTTTCCTCCTTGTTTCTTGTAAACCATTTACTCTCGGGAAGATGTAAAAACTGAGGTCCAACAAACCATCTGCTAGTAGAGGATATCTGCGATTGTGATTTCCATTTGGTTGCATCGTCTGCTACGTTGTGAGCGGATGGAACCCACCGCCAATTTGCAAGGGTTGTGGTTTCTAGGATCTCAGCTATGCGAAGAGCCACAAACTGTTTATATTTCCTTGCATCTGAACGCAGCCAAGCAAGAACATTTGACGAGTCGGTCCAAAAGAAAACTTCTTCAGGTACAATATTATGACCTGATATAATGGTATTTGCTAATCTAGCTCCAAGAACAGCAGCTTGTAATTCAAGCCTAGGGATCGATACTGGACGAAGAGGAGCTACTTTTGACTTTGCTGCTACTAATGAACAGCAGACAGCTGTTGACGCTTCATATCTAAAGTACGCTACCGCCGCGTACGCTAACTCACTGGCATCTGTAAACACATGTAATTGGAGAGTCTTATAATCATACGAAAATAGCATCTCGAAATCTTAATTTCTCCTATCTTAGGAAGTATTTTAATCCATTTAACCCAGTCGGTAAATTGAGAGTCCGTAACTAACTGGTCCCAACCTATTTCAGAGCGCCAAATGTCTTGCAAGAGAATTTTAAGACCAATCAACAGGGAGGACAGGAAACCCAAGGGATCAAAAACCATCATAAGCGTTCTCAAAACTTCCCGCTTAGTGGGCTTTCGGACTCCTGCTACTACTTCCTTGTCTAATCGACCAAAGTTGAGGTTGTAGTAAAATTGGTCGTCCATAGTACTCCACCACATACCTAAAACTTTAGAACCAGCAAATCCATCGTTGCCGTTTAAATTCTTTAGTTGACTAGTGTTGTCGTCCTCCAAATTCAGCTGGGAGGTAATCAATTTTGAATTTGAAATAAAATTTCGTATAATGAACTTGGCTTCTTTATGTATCTCAATTACGTCGTTTGCGATCTGCAGAGCTTCCTCTTCTGAATCAAAACTCTCAAGTCAGTCGTCTACATAGTGATTTTCAACAATAGAATTCACTGCTTTTGCATTTGATCCTCCGAACCGTAAAGCATTAATATTCTTCACATATTGAGCGACCGTGGGGGAACATGCAGCCCCAAAAGTCATTACCCTCATGACGTATGTGATCGGTTCATCGTTTGGAGAATTCCGCCAAAGGAATCTTTGGCTTTGTTGGTCGCTTTCACGTATAGCCACCTGATGATACATTTCTTTGATATCGCCTGATAGGGCGAAACGCTTTCTCTAAAGCGAAAGAGTACGTTGATTAAAGAACACAACATATCGGGACCTTTCAACAACATTTCGTTTAAAGAGGTTCCATTAGCCACTGCCGCAGCATCCCACACAATCCGAACTTTGTTGGGCTTATTCGGGTTGAAAACGGGAAATATTGGTAAATACCATGTTCTGTCCTCAAGTTTAGCAGCTTCCTGATCTGTAAGCTTTTAGTATAACCCTTATCTAAGTAAGCTTGCATTTGAGTCTTAATATTCTCCGCTAAAACGGGATCCTTAGCCAATCTTCTTTCCAAGCATATTAATCTCTTCATAGCCATGTCGCGACTAGACGGCAATTGAATTGAATCGAATTTCCACAGTAAGCCCGCTTCATATCCAAATTTAATTTTGCGTGTTGTTTTTGCTAGAATACTCATTGCTCGCCGATCGTCTTCAGATTGCAAATGAAACACAGGACTCTTTGTAGTGAGTGACTCCAACGCAAAAAACTGTTTTACTTGGTCGTGCAAGTCGTCTTCAAGTCCACAGTCACAGACATGGTAATGATGATTTAGATTACTATTTACTTGATCTGCGTAGTTTCCTAGGATAGTCCAACCTAACTTCGTTTTAGTGGCGATTGGTTCTCCCCATTGACCTTCTTTAATCTTCAGTGGTAAGCCCAGTTGCCAGTGTTCAATACCAATCAGTATGCGCGGCTTTGCATCTTTATAGCTAGCAATTGGAAGATTTCTTAAATGGTTATATGGGGTTTCAGTCGGCTTATACTTTAACGACTGAGTAGTTAGATTTAATCCTTGCACAGTACGAACATTGGAGATACGGTACCTTTTGCAACTTTCACTATCACCTGATATTTCTAGAGACACACAACGACTATTTTCTCTTCTCGAGTCGTATCTCCAGTCCATTTTAAATGCAGTGAGCTGATAGGTCCTTTGAGATTTAATTCTTGCGCTATTTTTTCGTCTAAAAGTGTACGGGTTGACCCTTCATCCAGAAATGCAAATGTTTTTATGACTGTACGCGGTCCAAACAATCGTACCGGAATTACACGAAAAAGCAGTCGTCTTGGAACTAAGGAGTGAATGGAAATCGTATTCGAACGTTCATGTTCTCTTGGCTGGTTTGCTATGGGTTCGATAACATGTTTTACATCATCATGAAGTAAATGATGATGTTTAAATAAACAACCGTTCACATTGCATTTCGTTTGGGAGTTGCAGTGTTTCCAGAAATGTTTAAGAAGGCATTTTCTGCATAAACCATTCTTTTTAATTATCTCCCAACGTTCCTTAACGTTGGCTTTCTTAAACGCAGGGCATTCCGCGATTTCGTGTGCGTCGCTAATACAAACACAACACTTTGAACCAATACGTTGGGCAGACATTATCGATGGATTTCCATTGTCAACGTGAGAATAGACTTTACCCTTTGTTTTAAAGGAACGTTTCTCAAGTTTTTCTCCGGATTTATACAATATGTCAAGACTACTGGGTAATACCGTGCCTACTTTATCTGCCTGTATCGTCAACCAGTCATCCAGGGTAGATAAAGTTTCCAACTCAGAGTATTCCCCATATTGCTTTAACTTGAAATCAGCCCATTCAAGCTTAAGCGACCCAGGAGTTTTGTACCAATTCGTTTAACAATGTCGGATTGGTTAGATGATTTGTCATGCCGCAAGCTTGCATGGTAACACAAAGGTGTTGCACCGCTATATGGAGATCCAACAGTGAATCTAATTTTTCTAAATTTACTCGAGGGAGTGCCTGAACGTTTGCTATTAACTCGCTTATTACTTGATCAGGTCTACCAAAACGAATCCTTAAAGCGTTAATAGCTTTAGGTACAGATTCTTCATAAGTAAGATATCCCTTGACTAAATTTAAAGCTGCCCCTTTTAGACATTTTGTAACCGACATAGGTTATCGTAGTTGCTTAACTTTAAAGCCGTGGTTGACCTCATGTAACTTGTAATGAACATCGGCCATAGATTCGGAGAGCCATCAAAGATTGGCAAATCGGGCGTTTGTCTAAGTACATCTCTATAGAAAGGTGTATCATTATCATTTGTCGCACAGCGTTGAGCACTAGTAAGAAACTCTTGCTGATTTTTTGCGGTTAACCACGGCAATGGTGCCGACGTTAAAAAAGTCTGATGTTTATTGAGTAATATATTCTTTGGGGGCACTGGTGGTTTGATAGGTGAATTCACATCCTGTGGACTTAATGGTACTTCTTGGCTTTCTACTACTGCTTTCGAATGTGCTTAGCCCATTTTCAACATCAGCATTTTTGTTTCAATATCAATTGACACGGACCCGACATCCGAAATGTTTGTACTACAAGCGTCATCCATCTGACTAATCAATAGCTTCTTTTGTGTGAAGTATAACTTATCTTCTTCTTCACGCTGTTTTCTCGTTGCTACTATCATACGACGTTCCTCTTCTAGCACCTCTAGAAGCCGTTGACTACTTAGGCGTTTACTTGAAGCGTTCGTAGTAGATGGGTGGGATCTAACCGTGGGCTCCTTGGCTTTGTTCAAAACGAGCACCTCAATGTTTGCACGGTTTTCATTTTGAGTAAGAGCGTTTTGACATTCATCGATGTTACTGCTGTTCTGGTTTCTACTATCAGCAATAACTTCAAAACCACGCTTGTGTCCCTTGCCTTTGCTCGCTTAGATTTACGACTCTCTTTTGTTTGTTTTCGGTGCGCATTTTATACATACATACGGCTTGTCTTTTATAGCTTTAGTAACATGCGCACATTCAAAATGACTCCAGCTGAGACATTTTCACATTGCACCATATCTCCTTCTTCTGGATATTCACACAGATTACAAACACAATCTGAATCATTAGGGTTGTTCATATTTGAAGTACTTTTCTGGTTCATATTTTCACTGGTTTATTTTGTGGTGTTTGTTGCAATCAGAGTTACTAGGTTCTAATTCAAAGCATATACAACCATCCACCAAATTAGTCCAAGTGTCTTGTAGCACCAGACTTAGTTTTTTAGAATGTTGTCAAAGGAATGATGATAAAACGGCGAAACCTTTTAAGCATATATTTTTTTTTTTTTTTTGTATAACAACAATGGTGATGATTGTGATTATGATGATTATGCTAAAAAACTAAGTCGTGTTCATATCAGTTCCCAGAGTAGATTCTATAAGTTTTATTACAAAGTTCTTTTACTCAAAAAATTCTAGCACCCACAAATGCCAAAACCATTTGTCCTTTTTGTTACCCTGCCTACTCCCCAAACTTTTTATTTTAAGCCAATTTTGGTTAGTTAGATGGCGTAACCCAACTATAACTCTAAACATACAAAGGTGACATAGGTCAAATAATTAAAACTAGATGGAGTTCCAACAGGAGTGGTTTGAATTTTATCTAATTTTATTCGTAGCTTAAAATTTAAATCGATACCCAAGTCCTCTATCTCCTTTTCTAGCCAATAGTTTGATACATAGAGACCGTCTAGGTTTTCGAATTGCAAAGTGTAGTTAAGAATATTAATGTAAATAGTTTTAAGGACATTGTACGTAATAATTATGGTTCCCTTATGCATAGCATTAAAAAATTATTGTACCTACCTGGTTGAACGTTGAAAATTTGCTAACACTAAACACTTGAAATGCTACACAATGAACAATTTTATTCACAAGTAAATTCAAGCAGTTTTAACACCAGTTTTCTTCGTATTGATACACTTCTAGAAAGTATTAATTAATTGTTGTTCACGTTCACATAATTAAACAGACTAAAACTAGTTGTTAGAATTGTTTGGAAAATTCCTAAACTACTTAGTAAGTCATCAACAATATGTGAAAGTTGTGTGGAGGGTGTGGAAGGATGTGGTGGGATGTGGAGGGTCATGGAGGGATATGGAGGGATGCGAGGTATGTGGAGGAATGTGATGGGATGTGGAGGGATGTGAAAAGATGTGGAGGACTGTGGAGGGATGTGGTGCAGCGATTAGTGCTAATGGTTTTTTAATGAGAAAACCCATTAAAAGCAATTAGTGCTAATGGGGTTTTAATGAGAAAACCCATTTAAAAGCGATTAGTGCTAATGTGTTTTTATTGAGAAACCCTATTAAAAAGCGATTAGTGCTAAGAGGTTTTTAATGAGGAAACACATTAAAAAGCGATTAGTGCTAATGGGTTTTTAATGAGAAAACTCATTAAAAAACGATTAGTGGGAGCCAGGAACTGCCTCCTGCCTCAACTCTCACAAATCCACTACTTTTGCAATATTAGCATTGTTGCTTTTCAGAACATGTGAACATGCTAGTCCGGTGTGTGTATTTTTAATGGAAATAGTTTTCTTTCTTTTTTGTATATAATAATACACTGTTTAGTTATTTTGAACGGAAGTTTGTTATACCTTTATAATTTTTATCATCCATTCTGTGCCATTTTGTTGAACGGTTGAGCCACTGGGTCCATAATGGTATATTTCTTTCCAATAATTTAGTTGGATTATTACCTGTCAACGCAGAGGCTTCTCGCAACGTATCGGAGATCCACAGAAGAGTGTCCAAACCTTTGTAAAAAAAGTTAATCGAAAAGCTTCATTTCCAAATGGTCTACTTAAAACAATACCCGAAAATTGTGTGTTTGAACTTGAGCAAATGTGTCGCAGACAATCGCTTGTGTGAACGAATTAGATATCAAGAAATGGTTTGTAGCAGTGAAAAAAGAAGTCGATGATCTTGGGTATGAACATATTCCTCTAAATGGTAACAATAAAAGTCATTTGCTACGAATTTGGAAAGCTTCCATTCTAAATGAAATAATCTGTACCTTGTTTTAGATGTCCGCTGGTTTGCTACATATTCTAATAGCGTAAAATTACTTTCTAAATGCTACGACTTAGAAACTCGTCGAAATAAGGTATCGTACTATTTGATAAGTGCCTCGAGTTTCTAATCACCTCTTGGCATGTTGTGATAACGCGAGGTTTGAATGTTGAATTCTGCTTTTAAAAACGAATTAAATCTGATGCTGTAGCTCGTGCTTGGTAGTATTTTCGATTTACTCGTTCTGGTACTGCAGGAGCGATGCACGTTCTCTTTCTTGTTGACAAGTGGCGGATATCTTGGGTGCATCGGTAAGTTTTCCCGCGCTGGCTCATACCAATAAGATTATCTTGTAGCTCTTAACTGTGGGCCAAATTGGTTTTTTATGCAGACACTACTGTTCGTTGCCAATTGGTGCTTTTTACTAGTAGGTCGCTGTTGCCGTTATGGTAATTGGGTAAATGGATCCGACTACCGTGGCAATTCGGTGCTGAGTCACGTCCGCTGGCGTGTAAGATAAGGAGCCAGACACGTGCAGGTATATGACTTGTTTGAATTGTATGTTCATCAAGAGATTACCCTTTATCAGCGTTTGATGTAGTTATGTGACAATAAACTTGGAAACGTAGAGCTATTGTTATTTGCTATACGCATAAATATTAGAATCGTCCTACAGGTACCATGTGCAATTTTGAAACAAAAACAAAAACGTTTGACAAAAAAACTTACAAGTTTTATGGTTAGTGTGATTAGTTTTACTGATTAGTTTTTTTTTATATTTTTTTGTACATAGTATACTTGTGGATGGTTAAATAGCAACCTTCAGTTCATTTCTTTTGTTATTTTGTATCGAATTAATTTTTTTTTGTATATCCTAGTTAGTTTTTGGTGTAAATTATTCTGGATTTATAGACATGAGAGATGTTACCATCTGAATTAATAGTGGAGAATTTAGGAAGGTATTAAATCATGTTGCCGTCATACCTTTATTGTATACTATAGAAATTCTATAGAAGAGTATGACAAAGGAAAGGGGTAGTTTTTAAGTAGGTTTTCCTTTTTTCTATGTATCATGTGCAACATGTTACGAGTAAAATAAGAGCGCGTTAATAAATTTTGATTTGCCCTAAGATGCGAAGACCTCGTAGCAATATAAGGGTGCATTGCCTAACTGCAGTAATGCGAGAGTGGGTGTCCACGAAAGAAATTATAAAGGAAGATACAAAATTTCCATATAAATAAAACAATAAAAAAATTAAAGTAATAAATAAAATGGACGGAATACCAAAAACTACTTTACCCTGTCAGTATAGCCTGGGAAGCTCTTTTTGTTTATCGTAATTGAGAAACGTCAAACCATCTATCACGAGCACCTCCACCTCAATATTATTCCCGTTTCGGAAGATGGCTATTCTGCGTACGTCCCCTTTGCGGCGGGAACCACATAACAATATAAGGGTGCGTCGTCTAACTGCAATGGTACAGGAGTAGGCGCCTATAGAAAAAATTATTAAAAAAAATAGAAAAATTCCCAATAAAAATAATAAAAAGATAAAAATAATATATAAAATACATGCAATACAAATAACTGCGTTACACTATTACTATATCCCGAGAGATTTTTCTACTTGTCGTAATTGAGGGGAGTCAAACCGTTTGTCACAGCAATCCCTTCAGTTATATCCGTACACGGAATACTGTTACTCCGCATAGCTCTCCTTTGCTTTTCTTTTTTAAATTTATTACGTTATATGCACCTTTGTTTCAAATATCTTAAAATATGTTAAAATTGTATCCTGGCTACATAAGATTGTAAAATAAAATGCCTCTTCCTAATACGGCTCCGTCACACGAGTAGCTGGATATCCTTTACAAATATCTGTTTATCAATTACTAAATAAATTCAAATATAATTCAACCATAACTTAAGCTATATTAGTATTGAATAATTTTAATGTAAATATAAATATACTTTCCTTAAATAAAAAATCAAATTCTTTATCTTTACTCTGGCCAGGTATTGCTAAAAAAAATCCTAAAAAACCTTCAATCTAATTCATCAAGAATACTATCACTCCAAATTTTTCTATTACCTATGTTACACTACATGATATTTATAAATCCCAATTTCTGGAAATTCCGTTAGCAACAAACATATAGAACAGTTAAAACCTCGCGTCTTTGTTCTATGATTTAATTGTGCATTCCAAAAACTAAGATTTAATGCATCAACGAATACTAAATTCTACTAATAAAATTACATTTAAAATTTTATACGTACATATTTCTAAATATTTTGAAATGTTTCAAACTTTCCTGCACGATAATATCATGGTTTGACCAACTATATTTATCAAGGCGATAGAGTATTTTAGTAGGGTTATTAATCCGGCTATCCATAATATTTCCCATGGGTAGGACTTGATCATTTATCAAAAATAAACCACACACGTTATAACTATATTTAATGAGTATAATTATATTTAATGAGTGAAACTAAACCGTTAAACATACAACTTAGTTGAATGTTACACATACTAACAAACTATAAACTTTATAGAAAAAGAGTATTGAACGTTAATAGTTTGTAAAATATCTAATATACAAAGAAAAGCAGCTCATTCCCGAAATACGTGCGCGAGAGCCGCTTCAAAATACCTTCACGTTGCAAAAGCATAAACATTACTGATTGATATTAATATTGCTGTCGCACTGCACGGCATGGCACTATAGTCGTGACTGTAAAAGGTCGGTTACCCTATCACTAAAAAGATATGTTACAATGCTTAAATTTTATCAACCACTACTTTGGTCGGTAATTTATCGTACAACAAAATAAATAAACTTACATAATCGCTTCAATTCCTACTGCATGAACACCAACTAATTTACATTTAAAATTCACATCTACATTATCACAAAGTGAAGACATATTAGCTCATACTATTACTCACTCTTTAAATTTCAATCACTTTAAAAAGGAATAAGAATTTCCAGAAACCGTCTTCAGCCTTTTCAGGACACACTGCTTTCTTTCTAACACGACTCTTTTAACACAACACATCACAAATTTCCAAATCAATGGAGGAGTAAACCCTTTAGCTCAGCCGTGGTCGTCACGCATAACATCCACACCCTCGCATGTTTAACCTACCCTACACACGCCGTCGTGTTTTACTTTCATGTCGCGTAACGCGTATTTTTCTTGCGGGGATTTAATCTAATTTTCAATCTTAAAACTTTTAACTATTCGCTCTTATTCCTAAGTTTTTACATTCTTAATGAACTTTTCTAGATATTACTTTCCAAGCCTTACTTTCCTTAATTTAAGTTCATACCATGCTGAGTGTCTATCACGCGAGTCTGCCTCTGTATTACACACACAAATGTTATATTTTGATCTGTTTTCATGACCGGTTAGCAAATTATTGTCATTTATTTTACCTTTTTTTACGTACAGACGAGGGTTTTGTCATAGTACAGACTTCATACGGGGTTTATGAAATGAATCTTGGTAAAGTACTTGTGGTATCGTATGATTTACGTAGGTTAACATTCTATTTCCTTTGTTCTTTAGTAGTATAAATTGAATGTATTGTAACATCTTACAACGTATGACATGGTTAAACCACCTGCAAACTAATATTCGGAATTTCAATGCTCGGCGTCAGAGATTTTCTTTGTACTGCAACTATATATGATTAGTTCTAATTTATTTTACTAAAATTTATAAAAACTTGCCTATATTTGAACAATTATTATCTACAACATGGCTATTAATGATTATTTGCTTTATAATTTTAAAACTTTTTTAAAATGAAATGATTCCGCTATGATAATTTACTAAAATAAATGTTTTGTTTACATTTTTGTGGTTTAAAATAATTTATGAATCTGCGTTCCGTTCCACTATATATTTAATAGAGATAAAGCGAATTTTTTGGTTTTGTAGGTGACGATTTTGATAGAACTAACAATTTATTGAATTATCTTGCTTACTGAACTTTACTATATATAAAATTAGAATATACATGGTATATGAATATTACGATATACGTTCAAGATTAATTTTCTTCTTTTTACATTTGGCTTTTATTTACCGCAACGCTCACGCGTTACAATTCTACAACGTGTATTAAAATTTGCGATCTAAACTTTGGTGTCCTTTTCTTGCACCTAAAAGTGTTATATTGTTATGAACACGTTACCCCTATGTTAATGCTTTTAAATTTTTCGGTATAAGGAATTTTCTATTTGTAGGTGATTTAGAAGAATAAAGTCTGCCGAAATTGAATTCGTATCAGCTATTAGAAGAGAGCTGCATTGCTTCAGCAGTAACTAACTCAGATCTGATTTTGTGAGACAAATCACGCGGCAGCTAAGCTTGTAAAGGAATAGTTTATCTCAATAACTGTGCAATTTATAAACGTCATAAAATTCACTAATACCTGTATTCGATGTTAAGAATAGCACTGTTGATTTGAGTTGTATCTTACTGGCAATAATGTTCTTGAATTTCTAGGAGATTTGTAATTCCACAAGAATTCTTATTATACAAAATGCATCGAATTCCATAGCAAAGTTTTTCTAGGACGCTATTGAAATTTTTATAGCAGCTCGCCTTAGCTTAAAGTTTTTGAACAATAACTGTTATAACCGGAAAGGCGAAGCTTATTCCTCTAATTGAAATCTGCAAATGCATCCCGAACTTTACAGAATATTTCGCAATCATAAATCAGATATCCGATATTTCTGTTGCCAGCTCATTATTTTTTACTACTCTTCGAGTTCTGCGTGTCAATCATTCCTAGTCCGCTTTGCAGAAAAGTTATTGGTGTACGGATTAGCTTTCCAGCGATTATGATTTTCCTTGCGGAATTCCAATTCACTTCACACTTTATTTCTCGTTCGTAGATCAGTTTTATATACTTCCGCGTTATTCCAAGATGAACTATAAAATAACCGTTCGCAGGAAACGTTTTGCTGCAATTAACTTCCAGGATGTTTTAGACGTAGGATTAAAATCTAAACGATTCAACGTTGTTGGAAATTGATTTCTTGCAAACGAGAAAATAAGTCAAATAAATCATGGTTTTCACAAATACTGGAAAATAGGGAATGTTATCCGCTCATAATCTAGATAAATGAGCGAAAGTGTGTCGATATGTCATTTTTTACGCATTAGCAAATCGCACATGCTGCGTAGTCGAGTAGCTGCAATACTCATAATCCGATTCTGGTATAAAACCATAATCCCTTCAGCAGCACATTTTTACATTATCACAAGCTGGCGCCATATACGAGGGCCTCTCAGTACACCACATAAATTTAGACATACAGGACAACCCTGCCAAAATATTATTGCTTTTCTAATAATGAAATTCGTTTCGGATATCGAATTCTTTTAGTTCGTGGTTGAAAAATTAATTATTTAATTTGGAGCATTTTGGAAATTTTTGCTTGCTTGAACGATTTAGCGAAGCATATGTTGCATTTTTTAGCTGGTCTGCTTTATCCTCTACGTCAGTTAGTTCACTGTCCAGATTTTGCAGAACCCCTAAACATTTCGTACCAACACTAGACGCGACTGTCGCGTAAGTTAGCTAAAGTTTGATAGAAAGTAACACTGTAGGGATAGCCAAGGACGTCCACTAAGACGTCCGACCTCTACAGGTTAAGTAGGATGAATGACCTATATATCTATAAAAATGAACTTTTCGGACTTTAGATTTTTCGTAGGAAAATACATATAAAAACAGGATTTTTGCTCTCTTACGCTTGTAGCTTATCTACTTATCTAAAAAGTTACGTTGCCGACATCTTCTTTTATAGTGTAATATTACAACCAGTTGATTTTATCGATAAATTAAGAAGCAGCTGTAACATGTTTGCGTTACATTAACTATAAATTGACAAAAATTGACTGATTGTGACGATAAAACGAGAAATTTTTTTTGAGCATCAGAGTGGAGACTTTAGTAAAAACCGAATTACGAGTTAGGATGTGGAAAAAAGATGTAATGATTTGACAGTTATCAGACCATGAAAAATTTCGGGAATAACACAATTATGACTTATGACGGCATGAAGTTATTAAGTTTTATCGAAAAATTTTTCCTCTCAGATGTCACGAACTCCATCAGGACAGGATAGGTACTTAAATTTCAAGAACTATTTACGATTGTTGTTAAAGTTTTTACGATAATCCAAGAATTAGTGATGATATAGGTCAATTTCGAGGGATTTGGCATCGAAAAATTTAAAACCGGGCGGGATGATGACGACAATTTTGATTAAAGACATAGCAAGTTGAAACATTGATTAGAACCATAAGTTACTTATTTTTTTGTTTTGGGGAAATTATTTCTTTAGTTGCGTGGAATTTGATAACTTTAGCTAGTTTTATGTTTTTATAATAGGAGTTTAGAGTTTGAACAAATCATACGCACAGCGCTTCATAGACATTTAGGTCGACAGCACAACTTTTCTTTTTCACCTTTCTTGATATTTAGTCTTGAAAGTACTTTACTTCTATCCCGCTATCGACCGATACTTGTAGGATCCTATAACCACCATTTTTCGAACAGTTTCCCGACAATAACGTACCCTTCCTTGGCTGTTCTGGTTCTCCCTTGAGAAGACAAGTTTCCAACCGACGGCTGTTAGCCACATTTGGGCGAAAGCCTTGTTTTCTATTTTGTGACATCACTTGTTTCTGTACTCTTCTTTCAATTCCTTCCAATTTTTTTCAATTCCCTTTACTCCTAACTATTTTCAATTTCACTGGGATTTGTCCTAGACAGTTTTGGCGTTGGAGTTTGGGTTTGTAACCCTGTAATGAGTGACGGCAGTAGTGACATTGCAACAGTTCCTACTATTGGAGGTCATATTAATCTTAACGCTAGATTTTCCAGAGGAGTTTAATTTGGGAAGGAATTTTTTGTTAGAGATGGACTAACGTGGAAGAGAAAGAATTATGGTGGTAGCTAGAATGATTTGTGAAGCGATCTTCTGACCAATTGTCCAAATGTAAATTAGGCCCAAAAGGTTGCGGTAATGCTTGACTGGGGGATGTAGCTTGCTCCATTTCTTAGGTGGTATAATGCATCATCCTAGCGCTTTATCACCAGGAGATAAAGAGTCTGACCCTATGAGTGTTCTAATCCCTTGAGTAATAGAGAAGGCCGCTATACAACGTTGTTTCTTCAATGACAGTTGCAGTGTCGCGCACTATATAGTCTGACCTTTATTTAATTTTAATTTTATTGACTTTTTTATTTTATGAATTGACGTACTGTGGACGTGGTACTTGAACTAAAATGACAAGGATTGTCAGGGTAGTAGATTTTTCGGAAAAAAATCGTCTCTAAGGATGATGTGACGCATTTGCGTTACTTTAACTATAAATCAGATAAGAACATATTAATATTAAATTTGGATAGAAGACTAATTACGAACGCACACTGTATAGTAGATTTTACAATTGATTCATATTAATTAAGGACGATACTTCAAATTTTGTGTCTATAAAGTTAATTCAGAAAATAAAGTACCATATTATTTCTTTTAAATACATTGTGAATGTAATAATCCAGGACGATGACCTATTTTGAAACCGCAAATGAAAACTGTATTCAATTACAAGAAGCTATGTATGTGTTTTTCATGAAAAGATAATGTACAATATACAGTTGTACAATAAACTTGTATTCGATATGGATCAAATATGTTATATTGTGAGGACGAAATTTATAGAAAAAGAAAATGAGAGATAACAATTAAGCTTCACGAGTTGAAAGAAAGTTTAAACAGACGAAATGTAACAATGACGACGTGTAGATCACACGTAGGTAAAAGTGTGCCGCGCGCGGACGTCAAGTATTTGAGTTGCAGAAAGGTAACGAATCACTTTCACGTGTCCGTGGATTGTACCTTTGCAACGGTGGAATAAAACTCCATAACATAATTATAGGATCGTAACTAATTGTAAAGGACAAAACTTGCTAGTTTACCCGTGCAGAAGTGGGAATGTTATTGTTTTATGCGAATTGGTGACCTAGTAGCAGTGTAAACCACTGGTGTTCTTCGATGTTCTTATTCAGGGAATGTAGAATACCATTTTACATGAAGTAAAAACAAGTTAATGTTAAATTGAGATGCGAATTATATATGTAAAAATGTATATGTATATGTATGTATTAAAAACTGCATTGGCTGACTCTTTTTCGTTTATTGCTAAATTTACATTTCCATAAATGGGATTCAGAATGTAACTAACATTATTTGTAAAACTTAGGAAAACAAGTTTGATAATAGTAGAATTAATTTTTTTAAAGTTTTCCTTTTTTTAATATTACATAGCCAGTTCTATTTTAGGAAGTCAATTTTTTTAGGAACACATTTGTATTCATATTGCAATTATCTAATCTTAATAGAATCCAAATTTAAATAGAATTTTATTTGAATTTATTTATGAACTAAATAAAATTCGATAAATTTATGAAAGGATGCCCAGCCGCCCCAGTGATGGAGCCATATTTGGCAGAGGTACTTTATTTTAAAGAAATTCTTTTGATATCTGCAAATTTAAAGATATTTTAGATAAAGGTAACGTACAATGTGATAAAATTAGAAAAAAAGCTAAGGAAGCCCATCGAGAATAAGTCTTGCGTGTAGGAATATTACCACATGGAATGCCGAGACAAGACGGTTTAGCGCCTCTACAGTTTTGACAACAGAAATACTTTCAGTATCGTATTTCAACCCCTTTCAAAACTTTTTATTTTATTTTTCCAATAATAACCCACTCCCTCACCACTGTAGTTACGGGGTCCTCGCCTTTTTAGACCAAATCTAAATCCAAATTTCTAAGGAATCACTCATTTTACCCATAACAGCGTTACTATTTTAGTATTATAGCTTGAATACAGTTGATTGAAGTCAATACTAAACGCTGCAAATCTAAATGGCACCGCACACATCGATACTCCAAATCCTCAAGGTTAAAAGGTGCAGTAGCATGAGGCTGATGAGTGGGTTTTACAATATCAACAACTACTTTATTCGAGTAAACCCATATTTGCATGTTCAGTATTTCGTTATTCATTCTAATTGTTAGCTTTTCTTATTTAAATAATTGCAAAACTAACGATTAGTGAAACTTGTGGTTTCTTGCTCTTGACAGTCTGCAAGTAGCTTGTAATAAAGCAAACAAAGGTACAGTAGTTAATCGCATTTCGCCAAGAGGGTTTCACCAAAGTAACAAATCAACTCTCTAATTCGTTTAACGAAATGGACATGAGTAGAGGACGACACCGATCCGAAAACAGAGCTACCGTCACCGCCACCACATAACGCCACAAAAAGGAAGAAGCTCCGCCCGAAGGTTCCTCCGAGTGGACTTTGTCGTCGCAGCACCACCGAGTTAACTTAGGTTAGTTCTACTGTTTTTAGACCATTTTTATCCCACCTTTCCTAATCCAAAAATCGGTAACCCAACACTTAAAATTTTTGAGATACCTTTTGGTGCTTAACGGTTTCCATATTCTCACCTTAAATTTTTATCTTAAGATCAACCCTTATTGAGTTACAACCCCCAAACCCCAATTTTATAGCTTTTTTATTTATAAACATTCTTTTAATGCGTAAAGTAGTGGATGGTGTAAAATTTTCTTGGAAGTCCAAACCCGACATTAATTTTATTCTAGGACCAACCCCTAATCAAGTTACAACCCCTAAACTCCAATGTTAAAATTTTTTTATTTATAAACGCTTTCTAAACGCGAACGGCATCGGATATGCTTAAATTTTTTGGAGGTCTCAATCCGACATTAATTTTAATCTAGGACCAACCCTTACAACCACCAAACCCAAATTTTATAACTTTTTTATACATAAAGAGTTTCTAATCGTGTATGCTAATACCAATTGAATTTTTCTTGGAATCCCAAATCTACCATTAATTTAACCTTAGACCAACTCGATTTAAAAAATTGGTGTAAGCAAAAAAGTAGTGCACGTTTTTTAAAACAATTTATTTAATTATAAATATACAGTGTACACTTACCATCTATTTTAATACATATACATTTTTTACAGGTAGAAATTTGCTGACGTAATCTAAATATAAAATTTAAATTTTCATTTTGGTATTGCAGAGTTCTTTTTTTTTATTCCACTGAGCCCTCACAGAGGGTTGTACTTATTAATGTTAACTTCTAAGTAAAGCACTTTCGCCAAAGACCATCCCGATCCGAGGTGCTCAAATTCTTCTTCCTGCATAACCTCGCAGGAGTTTTCGTACTCGTTCCGAAGATTACTGCCAGGTGTTGTGAATACATTTCTTGTGTTAAGCGATTTTACATCGGTAGTCACCTGAACAATACTCGTTTTGGTGTATGCACTATAAAGTTCACAATTGACCTTTACAGCCGTATGGTTCTTTAATTTTTCGCCGACTAAACGAATAAATCGATGCTTCTGCTCGAGCAGAAACTCGGATATCCCATCGACAGTTTAGACGTTCCTTATGCGGTAGCTAGCCATACGGTTTTTAAACGCTGTGCTAACTATTTTCACCGCTCGTCTCTCTCGATAGCAGTAGCTACTGCGCTCTTATGCTTATTGCTCTGTAAATGAGCAGTGTACGCAGGTTTTGTCACATCTACATCGCACACATTGCAATGGACACCAACTCGTTCTTGTTTGGACGAAGTTTTTTCTGCTGCTTGCGGAGATAGACGTTTAAGCCCCGATGCCGACGAGGATCACCCCATGCTCTTTAACATGATGCCTCCGTAAATTGTTTATTCTGGCGAATGTACTACCTTACATTTGATTTTTAATGCTCCACTCGAAGGTACTACATTGGCTAGAAGGCGAGTTTTTTTTTATCTGGAAAATTTTGAATTTTGCCGAGCCCTTGCTGTTCCTAGCCAAATATGAATCTTTAACGTGCATGACAACACTCACACTTGAAACCTCCATCTTACCTCTCATCCGAACGAGGGTGTATTTTCGTGAAAAATGAACCCGGAACCTTGGGCATAGTAGTCATACACATACCAACTACACCACGGAGCGGCCTGAAGGTAATACCGTTCATTTACATTCCCAATGCTCCACCTGAAGGTACTACATTGGCCAGAAGGCGAGTTTTTTGTTGCCTGGAAATTTAGAATTTTGCCGAACCCTTGTCGTTCCAGGCAAGGTAGGGATCTTTAACGTGCGTAACAACACTCACACACGGGACCTCCATTTAACCTCTCATCCGAACGAAGGCGTAATTTTTGTGAAAAATGCTCACCGGCCATTTTTCAAGCAGTCGGTCGTGTCGGGATTTGAACCCGGGACCTTGGGATCCGTAGTCTTACGCTTACTACATTGATCCACGCCGACGCCTCTGAAGGTAATACCGCACGACCTGCAGTTAAAATTGTCTGTTACTGGTTTGACTAAACGCTTAAGCCGCGATGGGCTTGTAACATGCTGTTTTACCTGGTGCCGCTTGAAGGCATCCGTCATGGTAAAATAGACGTAACAGAGCTCGCATTTAAAAACGTTTGCAGGTACCATGCTGTATTGATTCCTCGTATAACTGACATATAAGAAATTTTTCTCCTTCTATCGAAAACCGTTGCTTGCGTTTTGCTTTTTTTTTTATTCGTAGAGCATTGCGAAATCTTCGAATAACCTTCCCAAAGTCTTCATAAATATTTGTTTAATCGTCTCTTTAAACTACACAGTCAGCAAATAATAACTTCTGCGCGAACAGTCCTTTTATATGAACTACCCTTATTCGGATATGTCCCGATTGTGCCCGATTTGTGTGCACGCACGAAACAACAGATAGGGAATGGATCCTCTGAACTAATTTATTACATTCCTTAGGAAAATGCTAAGGACTTTAAAAATAATTATAACTCTTGTTAGGTCTTTTGTAGCAGCGTAAACGCTATTATTTAAGGTTATGCTACTGTTTTCTGGATCAATTTTCTACACATTTTTTCCCAAACTACGTGTATTGAAGTGGGGATTATACTTTACTCTATAAATCAATTTGTCTATATTTTCGTCTTGATCTCGAGTCAACGCATCTGCATAATAAAGATGTATAGGGTCCTCCAGAATAGGTTGCTAATTTTCTTGAAAGGTACGTCCGTATCTTTTACACTTTTTGTATTCCACAAATTTTTGACCATTTATGTCATTTCCCATGCTTATATTTTGATCGAAATTCTTCATATACCGTCCTTTATCAATATCAAAATTTTTAACAATAATTATAAAAGTATGTCATTATTATTCCACCTCTGTAAGCAAATTTTTTTAAATTTTGGATATGACATATCACCGCTTACATGATCAAGAAAAATATGGCGAAGGGTCGTGTCATCCTGCTTCCATAATGCGATTACATTGGCGTTATCTCTAAGCCTGTGTTTTAAGGTGCTAGCTTAAGTTTGACATAAATAAAAACAATCAATATGCTCATGACTACCACATGAGAAAAACTGTGTGATTTTGCTTGCCCTACTGCTATTGCTTCCATTGTCTTGTCGTGACGTTCACCCTCCTTAAGTTAGGATACGTTAGTTGGACTTGTCGGGAATTAGGTTGGGTTAAGTAGTGTTGTCTGGAGTCAGGTTAGGTTAGTTGAACTTGTGTGGACTTAGGTTAGATAGTAGAAAAAATTGATAGATTAGGTCAGCGCAGCGTCGCTGCCCTAACCTATCATTTGTTTCTGCTATGTAGCCTAAGTCCAAACAACTCCCACTAACCTAACCTTATATTACTCTATATTGGCAAGCTAGATAACTGGTGGTTGTCCATAATCTCAGGCTTATGGACATGGGTTCTAAATCCCTTTACAAACCAGATTTTAGTAGGGTAGTCGTATTTCTTGCTACATAACGAAACGCGCATAAAATATGATAAGGATCTGGTGAAGAAAATGTGGGCGAATCTCCACTACATTATTTATAAAGCACTCCCGAATACGTCGATCAAGATAGCTGGTTTATTCGAAAGTCCTACATGGTTGTTTCTTTTCCACATAAGTTTGTCAACCACAACCACCACCATTTTTCTGCGTGTTCTGATTGTTGGGAAGGCGATACATGTCTTTTACAAACCGTAGGAAATTATTTTTAACGTTGTTTTTCTCCGGTATAAAAAAAATTAACACCCTACATTACACAAATATGTGTAATACCACTTAATTAGTTACACAAAATTCTCTAAAAATAATTATTTACTAGAATATTTTGTGAAATGTTTTTACGCGTAGCAAGTCAATCTAGAGTTAAGAAGTTTTAAATTTCCAGTATTTAGTTCAATGTGGGATACCGACAGCCATCATTTTTATGTGCAGCCTGAAAGTTAAAAGCTTTCCTCTAATATTAAATACACATCCATTTTGATCCAGTATCTTGACTTATTGTCTTTACTATGCGTCTCATTATTGAGGAAAGTTTGCAATTTTAAATCCTGAAGGTATTTGTAGAGGAAATTACAAGAACATGTTCTGGCCCGCTATTTAAACATGAGCCACTTAATTATTGCAGCCCATTAAAGGTGAATTTGCTTTGTAAGTGCCTTATAAGTAACCTGTGCTAATAGTATTCGTGGTTTAAAACCAAGAAGAGAACAAGTTGTATCCGTTTTGGTAAATTCCACCTCTGTTACATTTAATGCTGCTAGCTAATTCTTCTGCGTATACGTTGGCCTACACAGCGCCTTATTTATCACCCTTAGCATTTTGGGGATCTTCTAACTACCTTCAGGAATTTCTAGAACTCTCCGCTGAGACAAAATAAAATTAAGTTTATTTGTTTTTTCTAATATTTGGTACTTTATTAGTTAATACTAATACATGCGCTGAATCACGACCCAAGCGTATAGGGAAATTTGCGTCGATTGTTAAAGTTGTAGCGTTTCTCGCTGAAGTGAAGGTGTACGACTAGATTTTATGTACTACTTACAAGTGTAAATGCTCGTAAATATAGTATCGTATGGTCGTTCTTGAATAATATTGTAGACTTTTATATTTTTTTACTATAAAACTCTAACGGTAGTAAAATGACTTGAAATTTGTAGATTTGGAAGAAATAATACTGACTAGACTGAAACTTTGTAAACAAGGCTTGTTTTAGGGTACTATTTGACATATTATAAGTCCCTACGTGTAGACGCTACGTTGAGGGCAGGGGAGGGTCCAAAAGTTCCAAAAAATTAGTTTTTTTGCAAATAACACGAAAAATATCAACTTTACGGAAATTTATCTTGATATGAAAATTGTAGCTTACAAAATCCTGCACAATTTCATTTTTTATTCAAGTCTGTACGACCAAATGGAGCAGAGATATAATTTTTTTAAACACCGGTGGTTTTGCGACGCAACGAAATCGCGTACGCGCGTAGCGCAAATTTTCAGGTCTATTAAGCTGTCTGAGCCAAATTATGAGAACACATCAAAATATATATAGGAATTAATATAAAAAACGACAAAAGACTATTATTATCGTTTGAACATTTAATTTCGCGAGCAAAAAATTCGGGAGTTGCATATTTTAAGAGTAAATAATTCATAAAACGTGGTTATTGTTTAGTCATGTCTACAATTAATTTCTTTAATGTACTTTACTCTTGTAGATATTGATATTTATTTTATTATTTGAAAATTTGACTTTTTTTCTTTTGCAAATGGTAGTAAAGAATAGCAAATAATTTATATATTGTTAATTTTTTTATTTTATTTTGTGTAGGTATTTTTTTTTAGTTGGCTAGATAGCTTAGTTTTAAGGTATCTAGCTACTTGTAACTTTTTACAGATATAGCAAAAAAATTGGTTTTATTAGCAAAGAAAAAGCAAATAATTAGCAAATAATTCCTATATATATATATTTTGATGTGTTCTGATAATTTGGCTCACACAGCTTAATAGACCTCAAATTTTGGATAATATCTCGAAAATGGACTTTCGAATCGAGCAATGTTGTAAATAAATGTTGTAGCGAAATCTAATTACGAACAATTTCGTTTTTTATTCATTTCTGTACGGCTCAAATCCGCCAAGTTATTAATTAAAAGACAATTTTTTTTATGTTGATAGTGGATGTTTTACATATTAAAATCAGCATTGATTCTTAAAGTATAGGTCGTACATATGAATTGAAAAATGTTCGAAATAAAAGTTGGTCTTCTTCTTCTTCTTCTTCTTCATTTGCACTATTTGAATAGTTTTCTTCCGATTCGGAATCGCTCATTTCGTCAGATACGAACATATTTAAGCAGTTGTTCTGATTGCAATTGGCACAGAGGTTAACAGTAAAGATATATCTTAATAGTACATATAAGGCATCTACCTGCAAACGCGGCCACATCCAATTTTTATCAAAATTCAACTAACAGTGGAAAAGGATATTATGCCATACGGTCTTTTACCCTGTGCAATCAGTTTGTATGAAAACCGGCTAGATCTCATTTAAATACTCATGTAAATGTATGAGTGTGAAGCAAAAGCGGCTACATCCATAGCAATAGCATTGCAATAGCAGCTACATCTAAAATGCAATATGCGCATACACACCGGTCTCTTCAGGGTCAACACTCAACAAAATTCCATCATATCGTGGTCGTGCTAGCTTTACGTTTTTAGACACCGAATGTCGTTATAGCAAATAAAAAGTGTCTTTGTTGTAAAATAGTATTAGCAAAAAATGGAAAACTTTGTTGAAGAATCTGTTCCAAATAATGCACGAAAAAAGCATAGTACTGTGAATGAATGGAAAAGAAATTTAGATAAGAGTCGCAGGTATTTCTTTCATTTTAATATAAAATGCACGAATAAACATGAAATTATTGTTCGGAATATTTTGCACTTAGCATTGCAGTTGCAGGTATATGCCAACAATGGGACCTAGGAGACCGAAATGTACTCATAAGTCAAAAAATAAGACTTATAGGTGTTTTGAATTAACTGAAGCAGATGTAATTGAATTTCACAACAGTTTTGATACACACTCAACTAAAATTGCCCAGCATGGATTTATTTTGAAGTGTATAACGACTGTCCCAGTAAAAGATGTAGATCCGTTAGCGATGTCCGTGGGAACCCAACGCACGTAATAAAGTATTTTGTAAAAGTACATAAAAAAACAGTTCCTGTGTGTTGAAGTGCTTTCTTGAACATTTTAAATTTAAAAGGGCATCGTGTATAGGATGTTGCCAAGAGGTTCCTTGCTAGTGGCACTCTTCCATAAAAAATCGAGAAAGCGATCGTCGTCTTGAATTATATTCAGATAAAAATACTGCAGTAATAAACTTTATTAAAAAATTTCAGTGCATTAAGTCACATTACTGTCGACCAAAGTCGTTTGCGTTGGGACTTGAACATTGCGAAAATGCATCGCATGTACTACAACGCTTGTGATAAATGATTGCAAGTGAAGTGCACGTATTTTTGCAAAATTTTTATTGTAAAATTTAATATAGGTTTTGGCACACCTTGAACCGATGTGTGTTCTAAGTGCATGGAATTGTCAGAAAAACTGAAAACTAAAAACTGTAAAAAAATCTAACTATTAAAAATACATTACTATATGAACAGTAGCTTCATCAAATGAAATATAAAGCTTTTTATACCATTCTAAAAGAGAAGAAGCCAAATATTGTTACCATATCGTTTGATTGTCAAAAAAATTTTATAATACCAAAGGTTCCCGATCAAGTAGTGCACTACAAGCGACAAATTTATTTGTACAACTTTACAATTGTGAAAGACAGTTCCAAAGACTCTTTAGTATACAATGCATTTTCCTATGTGTGGGCCGAACACGAATATTCCAAGGGGTCTGATGAAATATCTTCTTGCGTTTATGATTTTTTATTAACAAAGTTGGATTTGTCGTCTCCACTCTGCGCCGTGTTGCAGACGGTTGTGGGGGGGTCAAAACAAAAAAAGAATAGTTTTAGGAATGTTAACATATTGGTTCCACACCAAAGCGTTTGTTACTTTAGACAAGATTGAAGTTGTATTTCCTATGGTAGGACACTCTTTCCTACCACCCGATGGAGTGTATGCACAAATTGAAAAGAAGATACGTAAAATTGTAATAATAGTAAAACCAGAAGACTATTTTAATATCTTAAAACAGCATGCCACAGTGACAAATTTAGGCATAGACTATCCTTCATATGAATTGCAAAACTGAGTTGGAAAAACTCATCAAATCTCCATCTCAGTAGCACTTTAAGTTTCTTCCTACTAAACAATCCATTCTCACAAAGTCGAGAAAACACGATGTTGTGATGCAAGGCGAAGAAGCTTATCGGGCAGAGATAAAAACTCAAAGAGTATAATCAAACGGGGAAAACAAATTGGAAAGATACGCTTCAAGAATGTACTTAAAGGCAAAAAATAAAGGACGAAAAATTACATGACGTAGACTCAATTCTAACTAAACAGTATGGGCCGCAATGGAAAGAAATTGATTTCCTAAAGTACTACGAAGATATAATTACCCAAAATGAATTATTTTCTGAATATTCTGAAAATGAATCCTGCCATAGTGCTACAGAAATACCACAACCCAATATTTAATGGTTTATCATACTGATACTTCATAATAATTGTTTATTATTATCTTGTCGTTTACAGGTTTTGTTATAATAAACCATGCAAAAGCTAGCTTTCAGTTTTAATTTTGTTGCAAAATCGACCACATCCACATCTTTGTTGTAAATGGGGCTCCAACCATTCTTTGAAGTGCTGTTAAAAATTAACCATTTTAACCATATATTCAGGATTTCTAATTTCTCACCTACAGTAAAGTCACACAGTATGTAGTACTGCTATAATCGATAAACAAATGATTTTGTTTTCTGTTAAATGTTACACTTTTTTGAGTTTCTGTAAATGTGCATAAATTGGATGTGGCCACGTTTACAGGTAGATGCCTCATATACTTTATTTAATTCAAAGAAACTTTTTTCTGTGTCATTTTTACAACATAACCTACATGAACATTAATAAAAATAAAATACTCACATTTTATTAACCAATTGCTATTTTATTGCTTCGGACTCTTCTCAATCTTTAGTAACTATGTACATTACTATTGGTCCTAAAAATATCGGCCTAGTACCAAACGATTCAGAAAGACCCCAAAAATAACTTCTGACACTTCAATAAGTACAGAAAAATAGTTAAGGACAAATTTTTTTATCATTTCAGGCGACTCATAGTGATGATCTGCTACATACGTAAACTTACCTGTCCTTTGAAACGCCAGTTTCCCATTACGATACATTAAAAATTACATGCCATAAACTCTATTTTATAGGAAATTTTATCTGCTTTAATTTCGGTCTCTTGGAGTTTTTTCTTAAAGTTGATAGAAACGAAGATATTTACAAAAAAACGAATGCTAATGCAATTTTTCCATAACTTATCAAAGATACAGCAATATTTATAAACTTCTTTTTAAATAAAACATACTTTACGAAGGACTTTTACTACTCCAGCACATTCATACATATATACATATATATATATATATATATATATATATATATATATTGCGGTGATGGGTCAGTCTAACCATGTGTAAATAGGTCAAGTATGTATTTTTGTAAGCACCCTGTATATAGAAAACAAGATTTTATTTATTATGCTTCAAATTAATTAAATTGGTATTAAAACGGACAGTATAATATGTAGGTTCAAATTAATAATTTATTTATTACGCTTAAAATTAATTAGATTGGAATAAAAGGGCATATTTTAATAAAGGTTTGAATCAATAATTTGTATACGTTAATTTAATGCAAGGTTGAAATTGCGTACAAAAATTTGCAGTATTAAAGCTCTGCAGAGTAAATAATTTAGTAACGTATATTAAATTCGTACAATGCTACAATTTTGAGACAGTAAAACAAGTTGAAAACAACCAAGGAGTTCAAGGAATAAACGTTTAGGCGAGATATGCTTTTCTGGTAAAGGCGAGAATACGTTACGAAAACATTTCAAAGTATTGTCCAACGGAAAGATACAAGGTTAACAAACAGACGACTAGTCTGCAAACAAATCAATAAAATTAAAAGACAGAGAATCGTTGTAAAGTAACAGAGTAAGATGGAAAATAGAGCAGGTGGTTAAAGGACAAACAGTTTTCAAGCGCGTCACAGAAGAGTGTGTTTTAAAATCAAATAAGCGGGACGGAAATGCAACATGTTTGTGAACGTTATTAATTTATCAAAGCGCACATGTAGGAAGGACACTAACCGTAGACGACATGGCAATAGTGGGACTATAAAAAGGACGCAAAATATGGGTTAGATAAAGATAGCAGTAGAGTGGAAATAACATAGACTTTGTAAGTAGGGAAACAAGACAGAGACAGGAAAAGGGGGTATTAGAGCGTGAGTGCAATAAGAATATAGACGCAGACATAAGAGGTGTGTTTAGGACTTGTTAGAAAGAATAGTAAAGGGACGGTTTTACGGAAAATACAGACGGTTGGCCAGTTCAATTAGTTTTTCGGAGTAAAATGTCGTTGGGGTGCTGAAATTCTTAGTTTTGAAAGTTTTTTAGGTGTTTGGTACGGGAGAATTTTGTGGAATTGTGTGGCGGTTGCTAGAGTTCGAGGAAAGCAGAATAAAAATACGTAACAAAAGGGGGTTTGGAGCTTATATAAGCGCTGTTGGAGGTGGCAAAGCTCTCTTATTTTTTCGCTTATTTTCTGATTCACTTCGCTTACATTGAGTACCGTTGAGAAGACATCCTAGGTTAAAAACCGGGTGATAGTGCAGTCCGCCGAATATATTTTTCAGTGTTATAAAAGCACAAGTAGGTGCAATTGAAGTAAACGGGCTAAACATATTTGTATAAGTAATTATGACGAGTAATGCTAGATGTTACTGAGGTAAGCGATTGAATTACATCTTGAACGAGAGTGCTGGTTGGACGTTTTGTGGAGTTTGGAACCTGGATGGAAAGCTGTATAGAAAGCATCCACGAATCGTTGAGGAAATTAGATGAACGAGTCGAGATGGAGTGGTTGTTTTAGTTAGAAAGCAGACATTGGGTGTAGTCCAGGAACGTGAGCTTGGTGGACGTCATCTACTAAAGTGGGTTTCGAAAAACACTCCAGGGACGAATTCTTTTTATTGAACTGTGGTGCTGTATTGAATTATAAAAACTATGAGTGATTTGAGTTACTTGGTGAAAATCTTATGAACTGAGAATTAATTTGCTTACCATATGGAAAGACACTTTTCTATTTTAAATCTAAGCGTGTAAATACATGAATAAAATTTTTATTTGATGTAAGAAGTAAACGGATTTCTAGCGTAATTTGATAATGCAATAATTTATGCATACAGAATAAAAGGGATTTATACTGAGCTCATCATAGACCTGGGAAAAGTAGATTTATGTTTCTACTTCTAAATGAAATGTTGAAGTACAGAGGAACATAAATTCTCGAAAATTTGAATTGAACTGAAGTGTGAAATATTGTATTGTAAATAACTTGTAAATATAGGGATTTTGTGAATAATAAATTATGTCATATAAATAAAAGGGTGTACGTTTTGTCGAAAGATTTTATTTTTGAATTTTTTTATTTTTCTTTAATATAAAGGTGTTGAGATAATGAGTAGCCGTGAAAGATTAGCTTGGGAAAGCATAAATTATTTTATTTTGTTAAAGATTGGAGGAGTTTGGTTTGGAGTTCAGCTAAGGTACATAGAAATAGATAAAGGCAAACCACAATTTTATTACGCTTAAAAAGTGGGGCACGAATTAGCGAGACGAGTCCATAGCATACACTGCAATATATATATATATATATATATATATATATATATATATATATATATGAAGTAATAAAACAAGATAAAATAAATTTTTGAAAAATTATTATCCATTATTTTTGGGCTAAAATGTTAATTTATCAAAAATTGATTTTTTTCTTAAATATTTAAACGCCTGCAACTCGTCAACGTTTCAATGAAAATAGCTCTACGACGTCTCATTTTAAAGATAATTAAAATATCTTCAACAAAAATACATAACATTGCTGCCTTTAACCAATCAGAAAAAGTTATTTTCCAGAAATGACATTTTTTCAGGTTTTTTGCTCTTAACTTCAAACTATCTTTACCAAAATAGATTCATGCATACACCAACATGTTCAGAATTTTATTCTCTTCTACTTTTATTATACATACTATATGTGTACGATCTATACTTTCAGAGTTAATACTAATTTTTACATGCAAATTTCCACTATTAACATAAAAAAGTTTTTTAATTAATAACTCGGCGAATTTGGGCCGTACAGAAATGAATAAAAACGAATGTTCGTATTTAGATTCCCTACAACTATTATTTAAAATATTTTTCGATTCGAGAGTCCATTAACGAGATATTAGTGAAAAATGCGCGACACGCGTACGCGTTTTCGTTGCGTCACAAAACTACCGATGTTTAAAAAAATTATATCTCTGCTCCATTTGGTCGTACAGACTTGAATAAAAACGAAATTGTGCAGAATTTTGTAAGCTAGAATTTTGATATTAACATAATTTTCATTAAAGTTGATATTTTCCGAGTTATTTGCGAAAAACTGATTTTTTGGTCCTATTGGATCCTCTCCTGTCCGCAACGTAGCGTCTAGACATGGGGACTTTTGTTATGTTAAATAGTACCCTAAAACAAGTCTGTTTACAAAGTTTCAGCCCAGTCAGTATTATTTCCTCCAAATTTTGTCATTTTACTGGGCTATGGCGGTTGTAGTTTTCTGTAGCTATGATAATAAATTGCTCTAATATCGTACCTTTTACCTATAAACGGTCCAATGGGTGCTTGAAACTTCTTTTCTCTCTTAATAAAAATTGGAATATTTTAATCATTTGTTAAACTTCATGACGCAAAAATAGATCAATAAAGGTATTAAATCCCAAATTTGTGTTAGCTTTTGCTTTAAAAACTTTTACTCATAAAAAGTTTTCAGGAAATCTTCTTAGTTTACACACTCCAAAGTCCTTAATACCTAAATTTAATTTTAAAGAACGCCGTTTTCATCTGGAGAAAAGCATTTTTATATAATAGGATGAAAGCGTTTCTTGGAAACCGTGCGATAAAGTTTCGCTTGCTGGACAGGATTTTTCAATCCCGTTATTTTCAATTTTATTAGAGCTTTTAAGTTTCATAACATTGTGAAATATACTTGAGAATGTTATTGAAGTACTCCGGCCTTTTCCTAATATAACACAGAGGGTGTCATGAGCTTCGGAATTCTTTTGTGATCTATAGAATTTCAATTTAATCTTGCTTTACTGACGGATACAAATTTACGTCAAAGTTGCAAGGCGCATAAACAATAGATATATAATGGAAAGCAATCTCGTAAAAGCTTGGAGTAAAATTATTTAAAAGTGCCGGACATGCAATAGCACAATTAATCTGATAGCTGCGGAGTTAAGAATAACACACAATAACACTGACAGCGTTAGTTATGCGATAAGCGTAATGTGATTTCTTAAAAACACGAAACGGTGATCGTATGTTCACATGTCGTCCCAGCAGGAGTTTTTGTCGTTTCCCGTCGGTCAATGAGAAAATGCCATAAATTTTAACTTTGATATATATTGTTATAGTTTATGCATTCAAAAACTTCAGCAATACATCAATATGTTCTACGTTTTGATAGAAAAAATGAAACTGTAAAATTCGGTACACAAAGGCACGTCAAGATAACAGGAAAACATCTCAAAAAATATATGGCATGTTTTATATTGTTAGGAAAATATTATTGCATATTTTATCCGCCTGAAGGGAAAATGTCTGCTAGTTATGCGAATAAAGGGTACATTTAATTACTATTATTTAATAGTATGGAGTAGTAGATATGCATGAAATCACGTCACGCAATTAACAATAGCATAAGGGACACGTGTAACAATCCCTTAGAAATATTGGTATCAAAGATTTATTAATATACAAGTTTTGCATTGGGGGAATTCTAAATATTGGTATATTATTAAATATTTTGGAAGCAATATCTAACATATATCAATTTTTCTATTATACTTAGATCATACAAAAAAATTATCCAAGCCACTTTGTCAGTACCCCTTCAAGTTTATGTACTTATCACCGTATTTATCTTCAATTAATAGTTTCTGTGCCTGTGAAGTTCAATCACTAATTTATTTTCATTTCGATTTTTTTTAGAAACATTTATTCATTATCAATGCATTATTTAAAATAAAAAGCTTCTGAATAATGTTAGACCTAGTAAATAAAAGGATTCTGCTAAAACAATTATTTCAAAACCATTTTTAAGTTTTTGTTCAAAGTTATGTTGATACTTTCAAGTTTCATCATGTTATCGTTCGAATGGACGGCGTCTGAAAGTATGTATGTAGGCTTGGCTTCATTATTTGTTTAATAAGTATAAACAAAAATAATTATAAGTTTCATAAACACATAAAAATAAAAGTGAAATAGTTAAAATTGAATGATTTTAATAGTTTGAAGCAGTTCTGAAATCTTAGGTAATCTTCGGGATTCTTCGGAAGGCTTAGTGGTTGCTTGGGGAACCAAAATAAATTTAAATACTTTTTGAATGAATGTATATACAGTTTAAAGGCGGTGTAAAAGGCTTCGGTAGTTGTCGGATCTCTTAGGGAGGCTTTGGAATTTGCTTGCGAGGCCGAGTAGAAACTTGAATAACGGTAGTTAGAACATATTTACAGTTTGAAGAGGTCCAGATGTCTTTGGCGGTCTTCGGTACTCTTCGGAAGACTTCGAGTTTTACTTGCGAGACAATGTTAAGTTACAAAGAATTATGATATGAAATTAAAAACTACTAATTAACAATATATTCAAGTATAGAGGGTTCAGAAGTCTTCGGTTGTTTTTGGAACTTTTCAGAAGGCTTCAGAATTTATTTGTGAGGCCCAGCAAGAACTTTGACAGCAATAATTAGAAAATATTTGCAATTTTGAGAATCCAGGCGTCTTCGGTGATCTTCGGTACCTTTCGGCAGACGTCGTGGAAGTGGTGTCTTAGACCTCGTCGAGTGCGTCGCCGTTGAACTCTACGTAGGTGTTATCCTGTAGGTTAACTTGACAGATGCAATCGGTGACATTACAATAAACAACTCGGGATGTACTTGTTGTGGGGGTTTGACTACGTTCTTGCCACAGATGGTTCGGCGATGGTGGCAGAGGCGACAGAAGCTTTGGATGCGGTAGGATTGAACGAAGCGCATGTCAAAAAGCGTTCTGTGCCTGCTTCCGGTTGGCCTAGTGCATGGAAAGGAGCTTACCATTCATGCGTAGTTTATTTGATTTTAACGAAGAATTATAGTGGCGTGCCCCAGGTACAGCGGCTGACAGCTTCACTGTCGTAGAATACACAGGCTATGTGGAGCACTGCGTGCTGTACTATTAACAGGCTATGGAAAGCGCAGTTCGCTGAAGGTTTTGCAGGCTATGGGGAGCACTGCAAGATGATTCTTTAGACTGATGAGCACTAACGAATGTCTTTCGAAGAATTTGCAATTATATTTTTACACTTCCATTTCCTATGCTTCCTGTGTGGAAAAACGTTAATGATGTCTTTAACCAATGAAAATTGTGAGCATCAATTTTCTAATGTAAAAGAATACTCAAATTTAGTTTGACCAATAAGCGTGCTGATTTTTTGGTACCACAAAAAATGAGTTGGAAATTCTCGCGATTCTTAGTTTGCTCTGTGTTCAGGTCGAGTACTTTGATATGGTCAACTGCAATTATTTAGTTTGTTCTGTGTTCAGCTCGGGCATGGTGATATCGTTAACATTTCCCTCCGTTGAAGAGTGTAGCGTAGCTTGGTTGATACGGGGTGGTGGTAGTCTTGTGGGTGCTGGTCGTATACTTTTGGAGTGTATCTCCACGTTTCCCCGTTCCATAAGGACCCATTAGATGTTGGGTTCGGTTCTTCTTTAGATTAGGTGAGGTCCAGCCCCTTTTTCTTCGAATTAATTTCTGGTGGAGGAATGGTTTCTAACCATGAGCATGTCTCCGGGCGAAAACAAAGTGGAATTCTTGTATTGGGTAAATTTTTCTCTGTAGCGGCGTTTGCGATCCTGAATCTCTCGGATGCGGCAAAGTCAGGCTTTCCCTTGATTGTCTACTGGACGGGGTAGTTCAGATCCCAGTAGGGCGTAACTGGGTGTTGTTCCCGTAGCTGCGTTCTTCCTGGTGCGGACGAAATACATTATCTCGGGAAGGTTCTGGTCTCAGGATCGTACGTCGTGTTGGGTTGCGAAGGCTCGCACGGCTTGCTTGATTTCCTGGTTCCGCGCTCTACTGGGTTTGCTTGTGGGTAGAAGATAGGTGTAGTCCACTAGTGACAACCCCATTGATCCAGTGTTCGGTCCTATCGTCGGGATATATATTGAGACCTGTTGTTGTTGAGAATCACTCTTTGGTACCCATACCGGAAGATGACCTCGTTTTTGAGTAGGTTGATGACGGTGACTGACTTAGTGTCAGGCGTCGGGAAAGTTACGACACATCTGCTAAACAAGTCGGTTATGACCAGTATAAATCGATTGTTTTGACGTGAAGTGATGTATGGTTCCATATTGTCGACGGATATGACCTTCCTAGGTCGAGTGGGTAAATGTTGTTGGAGGGGTGCTTTCTGTTAATACAGTTCCTTTTTTGTAGCAACACGCCCAACATTGGCTTATGTATTGTCTTACCGCGTCACCGACCTTCGGCTAGAAGTATCTTTTGCCGAGGACGCGGTAAGTTTCGTCGGTGCTTTGATGTGCAGCTAGGTCGTAGAAAGCGTGTAAGAAGTCGGTCTGTGCATCGGGGGCCAAAGGAGTCGGTTCTGGGTAGGGTTACATCACCAGGGGTATCCGTTTTCGACTACAAAGTCTTGTAGGATTTTCTTTTCGTATTGGTTTTGGGGACCTCTTTGGTGTACGAGGAACCATTGTTGGGTCATCCGTCCAATGACTTCGCTGTCTCGTTGTGCAGTTTGTGCCTGTTCGGGCAGGTTCGCTAGAGCTACATAGTTTGCCTGTGCATTGCTTGGGTTGTTTGGTGGTAGCAGGCGGTTTCCGCTTGTGACCCGTCGGGAATGTCATTGTTGAGGGGGGGGGGGGCGTGAAAGATGGTCCGTTAGCTCATTCTGAGCTAGGGGCAATGTTGGATGTCAAAGAGAATTCTTGTAGCAACAGGGCCCAGCGGGTTAGTTTGACACGGGTGTCTTTGGTTTTGTTCAACCATAGCAGCGCGCGGCTGTCTGTGCGGAAAAAAAAAGTTTATTTTCCAAATATGGTCGGTACTTCTTAACGGCCCAGATTACTGCCAAACATTTCTGCTCATTCACCTAGTAGTTTTTTTTTGACTTGGTTGTGTTTGGCGTTGGTGTAGCTGACGATGTTTCGAGACCCTTCGATCTATTGGTAGAGGACTACCGCGATGCATATTCCACTGGCGTCGATTCGTAAGATGAAAAGTCAGTTAAAATCTGGCCGGAGAAGTTTCAGTGGTTGTCTGATGCCCTGCTGGATAGCTTGGAAAGCTTGTTTAGTTTTTATTGGAAGCGTTGATTGCTTTGAAGTAAGTTAGTTAACGGTGCTTGGAGGTCTGCACATCGCGGGTTATAGTCTCGAAGACAATTGGCAAGGCCGAGGAAGGACCTTAGCTGTCGTCGGTTCGTGGGCCAGTTTACCTTCTGGATCTGTTCCACGTGTTTTGGTATTGGTAGATTACCTTTGGCGGTTATGACGTGACCTAGGTATTCAATGTTTTGTACTCCAAAGCTGCATTCCTCTAACGCTAGGTGAAGCCTGTGTTGTTCGAGCCTCTCTAGAACGAGTCGAATGTGTTGTAGATGCTCTTCCCAGTTGTTATACGAGCACAAATTTGCGGAGCTAGTCCTCCAGTACCTATTGTGTCATTAGTTTCTGAAAACTGGCTGGGGTATTTTTCAGTCCAAATCGCATGACGCGAAATTGGTAACTGGCTCCATCGGGCGTGGTAAATACTGTGAGAGGCCTGGACTCGGGATCGAGTGGTACTTGTCAGTATCCTGATTTGAGGTCGAGAGTGGTGAAAATAGATGCTGTGCCGACGTTTCGTAGCGTTTCATGAATTACTTGTAGGTTTGAGCTTTCATCCTTGGTGATGGAGTTGAGCCTCCGATAGTCGACACAAAATCGTGGTCTTCTATCCTTCACCATAGGAGAGCTGTAGGTCGAGGTACTGGGTTTGATGATTCGCTTAGCCAGCATTTCTTCTACTTCGGCGGGGATGAAGTGTTTCTTTTGTGGAAAGTTTCACGGTGACATTACAATAAACAACATCTCGGGATGTACTTGTTATGGGGGTGGTTTGACTACGTTCTGGCCACAGATAGTTTGGCGATGGTGGCAGAGGCGACAGAAGCTTTGGATGCGGTAGGATTAAACGAAGCGCATGCCAAAGACCGTTCTGTGTCTGCTTCTGGTTGGCCTGGTGCATGGAACGGAGCTTACCACTCCTACGTAGTTTATTTGATTTTAACGATGAATTGTAGTAGCGTTCCCCAAATACAACGGCGGACAGCGTCACTGTCGGAGAATACACAGGTTATGTGGAGCACTGCGTATTGTAGTATTAACAGGCTATGGAGAGCGCTGTTCGCTGAAGGTTTTGCAGGCTATAGGGAGCACTGCAAGATGATTCTTTAGGCTATGGTGAGCACTAACGAATGTCTTTCGAAGAGTTTGCAATTATATTTATACACTTCCATTTCCTATGCTTCCTGTATTGAAAAACGTTAATGATGTCTTTAATCAATGAAAATTGTGTGCATCAATTTTGAAATGTAAAGGAATGTCCAAATTTTCTCATGTTTTAGTACGTGTCCTATTATCTCATCACTCCTATTTTTTATTGATTTCCACATACTTCTTTTTTCCCCTACCATTTCGAAAACCTCTTTGTTCTTAACTTTATCTGTCCATGATATCTTGATCATACGTCGGTAGTACCACATTTCAAAGGCTTCTACCTTTTTTAAGTCCGCTTCCCCTACTATCCACGTTTCACAGTCATATAGTGCTGTGCTCCACACATATCTCTTCAGCAATTCTTTTCTGGTTTCTGTTTGTTGTCTTTGAACATAGTAGTTACTTTTTCTTGTTAAATAGAGCACGCGCTTGAGCTAATCATTGATTTACATCTTTTGCACTCTATCCATCTTGAGTTATTTGACTTCCTAGGTAGCAGAAATCTTCAACCTTTTGTAAGTTCTCGTTTCTAATTTGTATTCTATTTTCTGTCCTATTTACCACTCCAATACATGCTAATACTTTAGTTTTATTTTTGTTAATTTTTATACCTTATCCCTCTGTTAGTACTATTTCCATTTTATTAAGAGCTGTATCTAACTTTTCTTTGCTAGATGCTAATACTCTATATGATCTGCTAATCTAAGCATATCAATCGTTTGTCTCTGCACAATAATTCGAAATGTCCTTCTGCATTTGACGGTACGCATTTCCTCTTCGATATACAAGTTAAAATTAACGGGGATAGGACACACCTCTGTATCACATCTTTCCTAACATTTACTTCTCTACGTTTGTGCTCTAATCCTATTACTGCTGTTTGCTCTTTTTATAAACTTTGTACTATTCGTCTATCCCTATAACTCATTTCAATCTTTTTGAGTTTTTTTAATATTTTCTCCCATTTTACATTATCGAATGCTTTTTCCACATCTACAAACTCTGTATACACGCCTTCTCCTTTTTCTATTGTTTTCTCTATTATCAACCTTAGAGCTAAAATATTCTCCCGTGATCCCGTTTCTCTAAACCCAAATTGATCATCTCCTAGTAATTCTTCAGCCCGTTTTTCATACGTTTGTACAGTCCTAATTGATATCGTTGACACGTGTGCTGTCAAGCTTATTGTTTGAAAGTTTTCACATATATCTGCACCTTTCTTTTTAGGTATAGTGACTATGGTGTTACGTTTGAAATCTTTGGGTATCTTGCCTGTTTCATACATATAACTTACAAGCTAGAAGAGACGTTTGTTACTGCTTGTCCAGTGGCTTATAAAGTTTCTGCGCGCACCTTATCTATTCCCGGTGCCTTATTATTATTCAGACTTTTTAGTGCTAATTCAAACTCACCTCTAAGTCTAAGATATCCCAAGTTATCCTTTACAATATCTGATTCCTATTCTAATACTTCTAGTTCCTGTCCTGTATATAAATTCACCATATATTCTTGGCATCTATCCACTTTGTCTACATTTTCTATAATAATGTTTCCTCTCGCGTCCTTTATACTTTTCCTATACGGTTCTATATCATTAAAATTCATTCTAATTAGTTTGTATATTACGTCTCTTTTCCCTATTTTCATCTTAGTTTCTACCTCTTTACACTTTTCATCAGTCCAGTGCTTCTTAGCTTTTCTGCATTTGCGAATAATTTCCTATTTCATGGCTTTGTATCTCTGTTTTCTTGCTTCGTCTGGTCTGTTTTTGTATTTTCGCATTTCTCCTATTAAATTCAGAATATCTGTTTTTAAAATAAACTCCAAAGATCATCCTTGATTTAATTTACCAACGGAATGCTAAATTGAAAATCTATTATTTTTATATTATTGTTTTTAATTGGACGTTCGTACATAATAAAAGTTATTTTCTATTATCGCTAAACACTTGGTAGTATATTTTTCATGTATTTTTTGTTGTAGTAGATACAGTTTTAAATTATACACTTTTATTTGTTTTGGTAATAGCAAGTGGATCGATTGTTCTGTGTGTTTTTGGACAGGGTAGCTTAAGCACGACAAATTACAGCCGCACTTGAAGTGGCGCATCTACATTTAAATTCTTTTTCACACAATTTCTAAAACATTAGAGTATTCAGTTACTAAATAACTAAGGCTAAAAGACATTAAACATGTTTTGCAAATTCAGTAACCAAACTATAACACCAGTGCATTATTTAATCAACCTCGGGTAGAAGAAATAATTTTGTTAATTTCGGTTAGTTAGATAAACTTTTAGCACGGATGCAGCACGAAATTTTTTAAGAACCTTTGGTAGTATATATTAATAATGTAGCTATTCTAAAATAGTCTTAAATTAAGATGAGTTAAAATAGTAAAGCATTTAGAACATTTTTATACAAGCAGCAGCAACAATCGAAACTTTACACTTCGTATTCAATTTAGAATATTAGAGATAGACTTTAGTAAATAACCGGCATAGGAAAGCTTATTTTTACACGTTCAGTCGCGTTAAAAACCAACGATTGAATCATGGAATTAAACCGACAAACCTTACAAACTCAATAATCATAAAATCAACCTAAAAAATTGTTTCATACAAACCGTGGAAAAAATGAATGAATCATATAGACCTAAAAAACCGCCATTATAGTAGATTACCCCAATAATCATATAATTTTAAGTTTATAGCCATAAAATTATATAACCTTGAATTTCTCGTTCAACCCCTTAAAGTAAAGGAACAAGATGATCGTTCACATATATATTACGGTATTGACCTCGAAAATCGGGCAGTTTGACGATCCACCCTGTGAGTACGAAAAATAGCATGCATAACCCCGGGGCGTCGAGACTTATAAATACCATGGAATATAAAGGAGAGGATCAATCTATCGATATTTCATTATTAGCTATAGAGCTCCGAATTTGATTGACAGACACCTTTGTCATGCGGAATGAGATTAATTACACAAGTAATTTAACAACTGTATTAAACTTCGGGTTGTGAGTAAATAAGTTGCCAAACGCTAATAAAACGCGAAGATGTTACGAAAAATTTATGTTACGAACATCGTAGCCCCACTTTGAGTTTATCAGAAATTTGGCTACGATCTAGAATTAAACTGAATGGCAAAGAAAAGAATGACCGGACTCATACGACGACTAGGCGGGGTTTTACAAGTCCAAATATATAGAAATTGCCTAAAATAAAAAAATTAAAAGTGCAGTTCAACCTGTAGGAAAAATAAACACACTAATTTAGAACTGCAAAGTAAATTGTTTATTGTATGAAATTGCATGTAACTTAACGATTTCGCCAAACTATAGAACATACCAACCGTGAAAATATTTACAATGTACAATATATAAACACAATTAATGTCCTGTAACCTTGGTATTATTGAAAACGTTTTCTCCCACCCTTGCAAATAAATTCTAGTCTCGAAAATATCTAAATATAAATAGAATATCTATATATATAATAGTAGCAAGTCAGAAATTTCTGTCTCTCAGATGTACAAATAGTAGAGTAAAGTAAATTCCTGCTTGTATATATCACAGTCTTCAGATACACAAGTAAACAGACGGAATACGTCCAAACAGCATCCGGCAAATCCTTTCTTGGTACTTATATACAATAATCTTTAGATGGGTAGGCAAGCAAATAGGACCCATACAATTATGCATCCCCAAAAACAGACAGAAACAGTTGGACCCGGGACGACACGAGCCGTGCATCCTTCTTACAATAGAACTGGTAACCACTCCATTAGTCAGAGGTCGATGTAATGAACGGACATGCCCACAGGAGGAAGCTGTAACAGGTACAATTAGAGTAGATCATTTACGAGGAAAGGTACATTTTAAAAGCTGAAAGCACTTACCACACAACGATGTGCACAAAATTTCTGTTGGTAACGAAATAAAGTAACGACAAGTATTTTTTGTGGTATAGCTACAGAGAGAATAATCTAAGGAACTCGTTTTATAGCAAGAATTCAATCCCAGCGTTACCAAACACACAGGTGTTAATACAAACTCGAAACAACCTTTATCAAAGAAGTGTGATCTATTATTTCAAAGAATCTTTAGGATTGGGTATTATAAGAATTAATTATACTCTATAGTAATATGTCCCAAGACGACGGACACTTAAGACAAAGTACCGATTATTTAAATTATAGAAAAACTTTCCATTTTGCAGCAAATAAGCTTAAATAAAATTGTAGTAAAACGTACTTATTGTCGTAAAGTTTCATATACAGAGTGGTGTATGAGTATCAAAAGCAGAATATATACGAATGAATAATGAAATACAACGGCGTAAGGTTCAGTACACCGTTGAAAGGTGGACGTAACAAAATTAAAGATACCGTTGCAGGTAAATGTGTCCTGTGTTGGAAGCTTTCCTATCCACTCTAAGTTGTAGTATTTGATTATCCGCAAGCAAAAGATTCTTGCGCTACAAGGTCGTTAGGAGCTTCATAAAAACCAACAGAACGTGAACGTTATTAAATTTTGCTTTCCACTTGCAAAACAGTTCATGTTGTTATATATTTAATAATTGTGATAGGTTGTAATAATAAGAATGAGTTAAGCTTATTATTAAGAGGACTTATACATTGGTGTAAGCGAATTGTAAACACAGAATTTCTTGTATATAGAAGCACCACAATTGTACTCGCATAATTCGGATGTACCAGTTAATTTGGTTGGATGACTACAATTGGTTAACTTAAGTTGTTTTGTTTCCTAGATACACACGCATTTGACCAATTATGTATAGATCAGGTTTTTTTGTTATTTATTGTGATATTCATGTGTGTAGATACAAGTTAGGTGAACACGACTTTGTTTTTTGTTATTATTTGTGTTTATTTTAAATTAGTAAAAAATAAAAAACGTATTATAGAAAGTTCTATCTACTTCGAACAGCATTGGAAACCGCAAACTGCCTCCGGGACACACATCTTCCGGACAAGGGTAATCCAGGTGGATTGGCGCCCAATGACTTTGTTAGACAGAGAATTCAAAGACTTTTCGAGTGTGAATGTACTTAGTAAAAGTGCTGTAATTTATATGCCCCTAAAAGTTATTTGTTTTTCGAAAACCCGTCCTTCACCACTGACAGTTAGCCGGTGCACTAATACGTCACTTCGTTCCCTGTAGAGTAAAAATAATTTAGGTACTTGACGTCAAATCAGCATTTAATAATTTTCTTATCTGTGGTAATTTACACATTTGCATTCCGTTCTTTTCCTCTTTTGTAAAGTGGTTCAAAAACAATCACGTCTCTTCTTGTGGAAATCGACAAATTATACATATTCTTGCAGGTAAAAGTTCCACAATATATATACAAGCTCTATAGATGCTTTGAGTGGCACTAGCTGACAGTATATGACCAGCACGCCATAAATTCTAACTTTGATCTACACTCATATAGCTAGGAATTGCTTTACAAAGGCGGAGCAGTACAGCAAAGAATTTGCAAAAACGATATTAAATTGTAAAATCTTACACTTCAAGCGAAGTATAATAAGGCTGAATGCTGAAATATTTTCAGCATTGCAGGAATTGCAGCTAATATTAACAGAATTATGCGAACAGAAATTGCTAGATATAAAAATTGACCTTTAGATTTTTCTGCAACTTCGGCTTAACTGCTAAACTCAAAACAAATTATATTGAAATATACGGTGATTTAACTTTATGATTCATCCAGAAGTTTTCGCATTGAAAATTACGCTACATGTTGCATTATTTATAATGATTCGATGCAATTTGTTGACAAATAGAGTGTTTTTCCTTGAAAATGTAGTATATCTCTTATAGAAACTTTCTGAAAGGGTAAAATAGTAAATTTTGGTGTATTATATAATCAAAGTCTTGTTCTATCCTTCTGAGGGCGGCTCCTGATGTGGTCAGGTAGCAGAAAAAACACGACTTTCTCACACAATAGGAAATTATTCGCTAATCATTCAACCAATGACTACCCGAAATTCACAGGGACGCAATAAAGGGTTTAGCTATGAAGATTTTGTTAAAGATCGAAATAAAATTGAGTTTATTAAATGAATGTATTATTCTTCAAATAGAGTTAAATATCAAATCATCTGCCGTAGGAATATAACCCAAGTATGGTTTTAATATCTTGTAATTTGAGCTGTCTCAGGTTTTAATAGCTTTCACGTTCCGGGTATTTTTAGATCGATCTACAAGTTACTTCCCAGAAACAAAATGAAACGAGTTTAGGCAAAGGTTTTGAATATTTGCGGAAATAAATTATTGGATTTTTAAAGAATTTATGTTACCTTATTGCGAATTTATTTAAGTAAATTAACCAAGTTTGGGAGTATTATTAATTCGTTATAAATATTATAATCGAGTGTTGATATTGATAACTAATCCTGAACATTACAATTTCAATTATGCGTATACGTCGAAATCATTTTAGTAAAAATATTTTGCCATTAGGAGCAATTATTTTTCTGTTCTGTTGTAACCAGATTTTGATACATGTTAAATGAATTAGCTCGCAGCATGTCTTTGCAATTATTGGACAACCAGTTTCTATTTTTATCTATTCATTAAATTTACTATATTTAGTTTAATAGAAAAGTAATCCGACAGTTTCCTGGATCCGGCAGTGAGTTACATTGTAGGTCTACCATGATGTAATATATATATATATATATATATATATATATATATATATATATACTTTAAGCTAGTCTCTGAAACTTTTTGATCGTTAACGGTCCAGGTGATCATGCGTTATCAAGGTTCTCTATTCCGTCAGTGAGGAGTATACTGTTTAAACGAGTGATGTTATTTACACGAATAAAAGGCAACCACTTTAGTACCGGAAATCAACAAAAACATTGGCGTTTGGACAGAGTGCCGTTTTTGTAGGTAGCGTCGATGTAGTGTTCGTTATCGTTTTTCCCTTCTTACCTTTACTTTAGGGTACAACAACGAGTACTGGCCAGCATCGCGTGAACTAAAACCTGCAGAAAACCGGACCTCACGGACAATGCTGAGAAAAGCTTGACTCTGATAAAAGCTCTTTATCTAGGATCGAACGGTAGATCCGCATCTAAAAGTTTGTATTATTCAAAGCTTAATATTTAATTACACAAGGAGGACGCAATAATTGACTTCCACACCTGGGACCTAATAATTAATGCTTCAACTAATGGGCGGTTTCCTATGATACAATTTTATTTATTAATTAAAAATGCCAAACGCTGGCACTTTTTTCCTCAGTATTAATCAAGATGAAGAATTTTAGTGATTGCATAATGAACTAGTGGCACTGATTTAAACTGTGTGTAACGTTATTCCCTGCGTTGGTTTGTAAAAACAATCTAAACTATAAATATCTACTTTATTATCGGAACGCAAATGTCGTTTAATTCATAATAACTAGATCTCTTATTTTAAAAGTTTAAAATTTTGTATTCAATTACTATTTCAGCCCTTGTATTTAATTGGTAATCTATAAATAATTTATTTTCGTATTTAGTCCTATATAAAGTGATCTATTTTGAAATACCACCGCTTTATTTTTAACATTTTTTATAAATAATTTGAACTTATCTCTAATTTAACTTTGTCAAACAAAAATTTTTTTATAATAAGGTGTACCTATTGCTTCTGTAAATTTCCGTAGTACAAACATTCGTATTTTAGTCCTGTGCCTTTGGCTTGACCTTGTGAGATTATATTCCCGTTTCTTTCAATGATTTCTGCTCGTTCATTCTTTATTTCCACCTCCACGTCGGTTAGCCCACCCACGCGTTTGCGCACTCTAACGCCCGCTTGACCGTCGCAAGCGCGCCGAATATAATTTAGTACGCTTTGCTTCGCATCAATGAGTGCATGTACAGTTAGTTTATCTCTGCGTACTAGTGCAATCGTGATCAGTTACGTAAAATTTGAAGTAAGCAAATGGGCTCTTCTCTATTAATGGTATAGCATGCCTTATGATAACCAAGCACTTCTAGTCCCGGTTATCTACAATAGGGCGGTGGGCCCCCGCCTTCGCTGAAGCGAGACCCGATTCTAGGAGGCATAGGGATCAATCCTTAGAACCGCAAGCTTGACTCTGGGAGTCATCTCTTCATTAAGCGACGGCTAGTCCAAGTGAGCCGCTCGGCTCAAACATATCTGAGTCGTAGGGTGCAAACACGAGCCGTAGGGCTCAGCTCTAAACCGCGCGCCTGGATCTTAGTCGAGTTTACGACGCAGGGTAATTAATGCGAGTCGTACTGCTTATTAGAAATTTAGTACAACACCTGTTAAGATTTCTTTTGTTGTAGAAATGGATAGAGTCAAAACACTGGTAGCGCTAGCGGAAATCGTCCCTAGCAATCCAGATGAGGCTGATATTTTTGAGCGTATCAAAAAGCTGGCAGATGCCTCCTTACCGGAAGGTTGGAAGCAATGGATGGCGTGTACTTTCCGTAAAAACGAGCTTTTAGGAAACATATTGACCCCCAAGTTTTAAATAAGATTAGGTACGCACTTTCTACAGGGGGCCTAGTTCAGGCATTTAATCCGGGGACAGCAATCTGAGAAAAGCCTTCAGGGACATGAAGGTCAAAATGTTAGATTGACCATTTTGCATTGACTTGATTATAAGACCGGCAAGCTTAGCAGGGAGGATAAGGGAATCCGCAGTTTAAAATAAATTGATAATCACAGCCCTGGCTGACAAAAAACCTCTTTTAGTATCTCGCAAAGAAGCTGCTCATCAGCTTTCTGAAGATAGAAAGAGAGCTCGCGCGGAGGAACTTCTAGCCGAGTGTCGACTTGTTCACAATCAAAAAAAGAAGGTCGCTTAGATAAATTAGATAAAGCTACAGAGGAATTAAAAGTTATGTTTAAATACTTCTTGCATACCTTTGGTTCCACAAATCAAAATACGCGTAGTGATAAATTCGAATCGAATGACGACTATTCCGATTATGATGAGGAGCGCGAAAATATCCCTCCGCTGTTGGACTTGGTACACGATGAAGCATTCGAAGATGAGTATATAGATGTGGATTATAATCCAAAAACAAGGAAGCAGAAACCACTGATTTCACCGCCTAAACCGCACATAGAAGCACAGGGCATAGAATACCTCAAGCTAGGGAAACCGTCATTCAATAAGACACGGTATGCGGATGTTCAAAAGAAATTGCAAGCTTCACCAGTTTTTAGTGCATTAAAAGTGAACAACGAACTTAGCCATATGCTGCCCACCGAAGCGATTTCTCAAGAGCAGATGGCGAAGGCTGACACGGCTTGGGAATCATTCTTCATTGCCTCTTACTTCAGAGGGAAGCATTTGCGGAATCAATGAAAACCTTAATTGAAAAATACCCGATAATTAAGAAGCACAATCATAGCCTGTTAGTTGGACCCACGGCGGTTTTCAGGATGCTCTCAGATAATGTTTTACAATATATGTGTGACCGAAGGGCGGAGGTAATAGAACAAAGAAGGAAACTTTTCCTTCCAAGAAATGCTCAGGTGGGAACACTGTTAGAAGCAATACAGCCATCTTCTACTCATCTATTTACAGAGCAACCTCTGGCGGAATTGACCAGACACTATGATGATTGATTCCTTTCGTACCCCTCCCAAAAGAATCTCCACTTTTGCTATGTCAACACACAAATAGGGCAGTGTTACAGAAAGACACTCCTCTGGAAAAACGGCCGCGTTCTCTGCCCAAAAAAACTAGCCACACAGAAATTCAGTTTACAGAAAGCGGGATACGCACAAACTCGATCGATTGACGAAAAGACCAAGGAAACAATGACAAAACAATAACAGCGTTCAGGGCGTTCAGCCGATCCCTTGCGCGTTAACTGAACGGATTGCTTCTCAAATTTCCAGTTTGGGCACAAAAGAATTCCCGTTTTAACGGTTCTAGGGTACCACTCCATAAATTTAGTTTCAGTATACCTATGTCTTTATCTTATAATATTATCTTTATCTTGGGGTTTTATTTGCAAGCTATCAAGGGACCGATATTGAAAATTATCTTAGAATCCTTTCTTTATTTTGAAATTGCCTGTAGAAATTATTTTGGGATTTTACCTTCATCTTGAGGTTATTTTAGGGATTTTTCTGCTACCCTAAGCTTAGCTTGGGAAATAATCTTTTTGTTCTTATAGTTGGACAAAACTTTTTGGGACAATTTAATTGACTGATATTTTGAAACCCAGATTTATATAACTTTGGTGTAAAGTAAAAGTTGAATGATAGAACCTAACATGCTTTAGCTTTATAATTTGTTAGGGAAGTTAGAGAAAAGTATTAAAGATTAATTTGATTCAGATGTCAAACAGGCAAGGTATGATTTGGATACTGACCTGCATTTTTATAAATATTTGTGCAAACTATTTCACATATTAAAATGTTTATATAAAAAAAGTGAAAAATAATTAGTTAAACTAAGTTATATTTTAAGACTTATAATTTAACGTAAAGTTGTAAGATATTAGGTAAAGGAAGGTATCTTGTTTTCCGATAAAACGTGTTCCTAGCGGGAATTGGGGTAAAAATAATTTTACGGGCAATATTGAGGTAGTCTATTACTTAGCAGCCACTTCTTCCTCTCTGTTGCTTGATTTAGTGCGGGTTGTTTCAAGAAAATGAGGTGGTGTTTAGAAACTTCATTTGGTTATTAATATTTTTAGGGTACAAGTAGTTGTCTGGACTTGTAGGAACAAGAGGACTTTTTGTTTCTTTTTCTTTCTTTTTTTTAGTTGCCTTGATTAATACGTGTTAGGAGAATTAACTTTTGATATGCCTTTTCAATTGTTGGATAGCCAGTTTCCATTGAACTAGATTCATTAAATTTACTAGATTTAGTTTAAAACTAAATTAATCCGTCTGATTGCTGGATCCGACCTTGAGAAGGTTATAATTTAGTAGTTACATCATAGGTTTACTAATGAGTATAGATACGCTAAGCTTATTTCAGGAATTTTTTATTGTTCTCGGGGTATGACAGTGATCGTGTATTATCGAGAAGACGAGTTGCTCTACTACAATTTTTTGGCGAGAATCAGCCAATTTGAAAGAGCCTATCTCGAAGTGAGGAGTATAGAGTGACGTGATTTTTACGAACGAAGGTCGAGCACTACAGTATTGAGTCAATTGAAGTGCATTCACAATCGCACCTATTCGCTAGTCACTTTTAGTAGAGGTCTTGCCGAATTATCATCCGGTTCACTTTCTTAAGCGGTGATTGATGGCAAAAATCAGTTACTCCGCTTGGTGAGAGTTGTCAAATATTCGCAAATTCAGCGACACTAGAAACTAATCTGCTAATCAGATACTGCTTTTGACTTGCTGTTTCTGAGGTTGGAGTTTAGGTCAATTCGTTATACCCATCAAAACGTAGTTAGACGTAAGTGGCTGAACGGTCATCTGCATATCCCGGTTTGTGAGTAAGCAGACGACTGTATATTTTGTTATCCGCTTATACTAAGAGACTACGAATTGTGTCCACTTTCATTGCTACTTCGTTCAGCACAAATGCAAGTACCTTTTTGGGCAAGTTTCTTCAGCATCTCACACCGCTAGGATTAGCTAGGCAATTAAATTTCCATTTTATATTTCGAAGAGAGAGAGAGTTCTGAATGTGGGTCATATCAAATATTTTCAACCTTAGGTGAATCGCCACCAGCACCTATGAACTTAGTGCCCATATCTGAACGTATGTTGATTTGGACCCCGCAATGATTAACAAAATTTCTTATACAAAGTATGTAGGCATCCGCAGATGTTCGTTTCTCCCTTGCATATTCCTATACACAAATTCGAAGTGTAATCTTATATACAATATCTTTACGAATATTTACACCTGCGACTTTATTAAAATAAACTTTTAGCTTCCTAAGTATGCCAGTCGGATTGCTGACTTCTATACTACCTACATAAAAAGCATTTTCAAAGTGTACTCTGTTGTTTTATATAAAATTTTACGAACGAGCGCATCCCAAGAAACCAACAGATTTTTAAATACTACTACCGTTCGAGAAACTACCTATACCATATAATATTATTAGTTAATAAGATGAAATAATAACTTAGACTTTCATGCAAAGCCTAAATGATCATTTCAAATCAAGTTAGCAATTCAAGATGGAAAATATTTAAGGTCCCGAACAAGATTCAAAACTTTGGCCGCCGATGCCCTAAGCAATTGCGTCACCCGTACGCGACAATAATTAATATTAAAACAATTTTGTAATTAAAAGTAGAATGAAGTGCTAAAATTATTTACCTATGTTGTTTGTTCATCATGTGTTATTGATAACAGGAACAAGTATATTTTTCGATATTGCACTGTAGAACAATTTTTACTTAATTAAATTACAAATTTTTTAGTTAATTTCTTAGTGTCTGTTCTATTATTGCTGCTGCGGAGTTCTTTATAATGTAAATCATTTCCACTTATTCTTCTTATGTTTTATTATCCAATTAAATTATTTAATCAGATTATAAAATATTTTATTTAAATTCCAGATGGCCAGTTAGTTTACTATTTATTAACGCAGGGTTCTTTGTAATATATATCATTTTTCAACTCTTGCTGTGTTTTATTCTTTTTATCTTACAGCATTTTGGTCTTCTCATATTTTTTAAGCTTTGTCAATGTAGTTGGTTAATTTTGTCGTATTTATAGCCATTTAGCACATTCAAAATTAGATGAATTCGAAGAACAAACTATTAAAAAATCTAACCTTATCTTCTACTATAGATATGTTGATGATTGCATTTGTGCCATACCTATTGACAACAAACACCAATTTACAATAAAAACAGAACAATGCACCACACAATAAAAACAGGGTAATACATTAAACCAATTTGGTCGGGCTGTCATCTAAATTATTATTCCCAATACTCTATTGTCCATAAAAATCGTCAGTTATAATTGGCTTTCTGACAGAGCTATTAAACTTTTAGATACTGAGCATAAAGAAATCTATTAAAAAAGCAGAATATATCCTAACTTTAAATAATTATCCACATAGATTGATTAATGACGTTTAAAAATCAAATAAATAAATTTTATAATAATCATAATACGCAAAACATATATAAATTACATTCCCTTGCCATACATTCCTGCTTTCAAAAAAAATTGCAAAACGCACAATTTAACTACTGCGCCTAAAGGGCATAATTTAACTAACAACCTCTATAGCACACAAGAATAAAATCCCACACATTCAATATAGGAGATCACCTGTCAAAGCAATTGCAAACAGGTTTATATTGGTCAAAGTGCTCAACATCTTTTTAAAAGGTCAAGCTGTAATATATACGATAAAAGTAACTCATCCACATAATCAAAACACGAGAAAGAAACTGGACACAAATTTGAATACAACCAGACTAAAATACAAAAGTTGAAAATAATAAAACAAAACGAGAACTGTTGGAAATGAATTATGTTGTAAGCAACCCCGCGGCAATACACAATAAAACAGATATAAGGAATTTATGTAAAATATTTTATGATTTAATTAAATAATTAAACAAAACAAGAGTTGGAAATTATTTACATGGCAAAGAACAACGCGGCACCAAATACTAAAATAGATATCAGGAAGTTAAGTAAAATATTTTGAAATTTAGTTTAAAATTAATTGTCTATTTTGTACAAAACAATATGGAAAAATATACTTGCCTTTGTAGTCGATAACATATGGTGGACAAACAACATAGGTAAATAAATTTAAAGCTTCATTATAATTTTAAATGGAGAATTGACTTACAAACCTTTTAGCATGTTGTGCTGTTTTATAACGCCAACTGCAAAAGATTATCACGGTTTTCGTTATAAATAAGTTTAATATGCATTGTAAATGTTATAAATTTCAAGTGGTGTGTAATTTATTTTGGTTTCCTTGAGTAACTTATAAATATAGGTACAAATTAAGCTAAATTGTTAAAACTAAAACAAATTTTTTTAACTAATTAACGGTGATATTAGGTTAGAAAAATATCTATATAAGTATATGTTACATTGTAGTAATACCCTTATAAAAAACAAAATATTCTTCTGAAACGTATGGGAAATAATTATATGGTATAAAAGAGAGAAGCCTGTTTAAATTTAGTACGATCTAGTTGCTCATCATTTTTTTGCAAAAAATATAGTGACAAACAATATCGGTAATATATATATATATATATATATATATATATATATATATATATAATAAAAGACTAGTTATTTGCAGTCCGCAATAAGAAATTGTGTAAAACAATAAAAAATAAGATGTATCTGTGAATAAAACTCTTATAAAAATAATAAGAGCTTTATTTACCTATACAAATCGGGCTAATAATTGTATAGCCATTAACAATAGCTTTATTAATTCATAATAAGAGAAAACATCCACTAATCGACCGGTTTCAGCTTTCTTAAGCATCTTCAGAGCAAATCTCAAAGGCCAGACATACTTGTATAGCCATCTATAGAACTACGATATAGTTACGAATCAATCTTTGCACTTCCAAGTTCAGTAATGTTGGTGTTTTACCACATGATAGCGATACTACTTACTTTGCCATAGTACAAGGTTTTTTTCCAAATTGTATTAGTATAATAGCTTTGATTACTTCATAAGGTTGGAAACTAATTTGCTCTGAAGATGCTTAAGGAAGCTGAAATCGGTCAGTCAGTGGATGTTTCCTCCCCTTTTGAATTAATAAAGCTATTGTTAATGGCTATACAACTATTAGCCCGATTTGTATAGGTGAATAAAGCTCTTATTAGTTTTATAGAAGTTTTATTCATAGATACATCTTATTTTTATTATATATATATATATATATTGCTGTGATAAGGGGTTGTTTAAGGAAGTATTGAGTAGTAAGGGTCGCGTAGTAACTGTAAATAGCAATGGGAATCAGAAAACTGCATTTATTTAGCAGGAAAATACATAATTCACACATTATGTAAATAGCAAGCATTTAACACCCTGTATATAGACCGTAATTAACTTTAATCAATGCCAGTAAGCATATCTTCCAATAATAGAATGCGTATTCAGCAGAGAAATAATAAAACAGGTAATTAAACTACGTTGAGGAGTGTTCAACAAGTTATAAAATAAATACGCAGAAGATAAGCTAAAACTTAGTAAATCTTCGTGCAATTACGCTGGAACAATAAGCGCTATGATAAGAAAACGCACTTTTAAAGATCAGTTCAAATAAATACATAAACGAAAACAGCAATCGTGTTACATCATTTGTTTTGAACAATTCTCCAAAAGCTTTATCTACACAAAACAACAGACATAAGTTAAAAGTCCCGCAACGATAAAAATAGTAAATAACAGCATGATACCAAAATCCAAAATAGTTTTATCAGAAATCAGCTTGAAAATATACTAGGATTGTCCAGGACAAATATCCTTGCTCGCAACAATTTGCAAGGCTGCTTGGAAAACCAATCCAAACGTAGTGGGACTTCTAATTCACGTCTAAAACAATTCTAGTCCACTTCTAATACGCTGCTAATTTATGATCCGAAGTTTAGAATTCTAATTCGCGTCTAAAACAATTCTGGTTCACTTCTAAGACAATTCTTATCCAAGATACTAAATCTGGTGTTTAGAAATTCATAATACTAAGAAACCCACAAATTCCAAGTGGTATTTAAGGCGTATACAGAGAAATATAGAATAAAGCACGAGGTGATTTTTGGAAACAAGGGGTAACCGTACTAAATTATTGGTTCAAACATAAGGAGTACAAAGCAGAACATTGGTTTTCGATTGGATATAATGAAGGAGTGTTGATCCACTACACAAAACAACTTATCAGGAGATCACAGGTCAAACCTACCTAGTTTTAAGGAATCTTTTCAAATTTAAATTTTAACACTGAATATATAATTTTCTCACAAGTTTGTAAGGAGCTAACAAGAACATTGAATACGTTGAAACTTACGTAAAAATCATAAAAGGATCTCGATCATTCCAGATTTTTTTTGTAAAGGTGTCGTTGTTTGGTGACTTTATATTAAATTAAAAGGATATAAATTTTGAGATAAATGATCCATATAATATTAATTTATTGAAAGGTGTATTTAAAGAATTACAAAATTGTGAAGTGTAAATATTATTTTCTTTCATTATATGATTGTTGATTGACTTCGTTTTATCAATTCAAACAGGTAATCATAAAGGGGTAAATGAAAATTGATCATCGTAACGTTGTGCACTCTGTGTAAATTAAAAAGGACTAGCCGTGGCGTAATAAAAATTAGAGGATTACAGAAAAACACAGAGCGGTGGTGTTCAGTTGGACGTTTATTACATCGGCGTACGGCGTTATCATATCATTATTTAAATGACGCAACAACGAGGGGCGAAAAATACATAGTATATATAATTATATATATATAATACTCATATTTAGACCAGGGTAGAAAATTAATGGATTACATCAAATAATTTTAATCACCGTGTATAAGGAAGTTTATTAGATAATACGCTTTATTAAAAACCCGTGGAGAATAAAAATTCATTCGTTTTATTAAAAATAAGAGATTAAAATTATTTACAAGACGCTTTATATAAAAATAAGCAGTTTTAAAATGCTCAACGTGTAATTTAATTATTCCAAAGTAAAGAATCAAATGGAAATTACGTGCAAGATTTATATTAATTGATTCAAGTTTGGGCAACGAGTATTAAACGAAATGTACAAATAATAATTGAATATTTAATTAGGATTCACTAAAAATTAAAGAGTATTAATTTTAATTGAAGTTAATGGAACCGTTAGTAACAGATAATATCTATAGAAACTTGTAAAAACCCAAGATTATAATACCAGAAAATAAAGCTCTGAGAATTAATATTATGTTGAACACCTGCGTAGTTTAAATGTCAAATACGGCGAAAAGTTTGCAGATAACGAATAGTTTCAGAGAATCTTGGGGAAAACGTCGCATAATAGTTACAAGAATTGCTAAAGGTGGGTTATTTCACACTCCATGTGGACTAAAATAATCGATAATACAGAATATCACTTTGCATCAATAAGAACAGGTTAGATAGAGACAGATAATATGCGCAAGACCGAGACACATATAGTAAAAGGCGTGAGTAGCGCAACGTCATGGGGTTGCGATTGGTTAAAAGTAAAAGGCAAACTTGAGAGGTAAAAATAACAGCTCTGTATAAAATTAATTAGTTTTTCTCGGACAGGTTTGCGTGCCGTGTGAATTTCTGAAATTTAAATGGGGCGAGTGAAAATTCGTAAAAATCGACGAGCGAGCGACAGACTGGGAACATAAAATGAGGAATTCTTTAGAATTACCCGTTTTGAGGACAAAAGCGACGTGCCGGCTTTTTGCTATATATACCGAGATGAATATAAACAAGCCCACCTAGACTTTTGACTATTCGATGCGTTAAAAGCTCTTACATCCGCGACTTGATTGAAGATGTTAAACAGTGCATTTTAGTTTGATAAAGTAATTTAAAATTTTGCTCGTATATTTTAGTGATTCAAAATAGTTGGTTATTTACGTGCTAACATGAATGTACTTCAGTGCACTTAGATACAAGGTAATAAAATTTAGTTTCACTGTACCAATTAGCAAAATTTACAACGACAAATGTATACACAAAAGTAGGCAGTTTTGGCGTATATTGGTGAAAGAAGTATGAAGTTATTTGCTATTTTTCGGGGGTGTTAATAATTAAATGGTTCAAATACGTGTCTGGATCCACGAAACAAGGGTCAGATATACATAGATGAGTGATGGTGATGGTGAAAATTTTAAAAGCGTTGAGAATTAGAAGCCGTAAATATAATCCTGTTGGAATGGTGTGATTAACTAAAGGGACGATGTACTTTGAAGCTACGAGGACAGTAACCTTCAGGTAAATTATACTATTTTGTTTGACATTTTTGTGTGTGTTGAATAACTTTATAATTGATTTACTTTAAATGGACATTAGTGAAATTGTACTAACCATAAAATTTTAATTTTAAGATGAAATTTGCTTGTTGAAGTAGAAAGGGTATTTAGTTTTGATGTTCGGCAATATGATGAAAATTTGGGTATGTCTTTGAGCTCAATTAGACGAACCTGGTTAATTAACGTAAAGGGTGGTAGATGCTCCTTTATACTCAGACTCCGGTCTGCTTATATTGTTATATTAATTAGTAGGCATCCAACAAGGACTTTAATTTTGGATGCACATTAAAATGATAATAAAATTAATCTTGAAATTCTTCTTAAAACTGAAATTTATGCTGAGTTTTAATTTTGAAATTTTAATGTATTCTGAATATTGATGTAAATAGAGTTAACGTTGATGTTTTTGGTAGGAATGTGTTGTTTTTTTTTATGAATGAGGAGGTTTATAACATTAGGTGAGCAGCCGAGGCGAAAAGAGGATCACAGCCGTTTATGACGCCCAATCTGTGGGACTAGAATTTTTTTTGTTGAAAGGACCCAGTTCCCGCATTCAAAGGAGGAAAATCACAGCAATATATATATATATATATATATATATATATATTGTAGAAGGTTTATATATAATATATACGAGATTATGTGATAAGGAGTCATATAAAAGTGATTGGGCACAAAATCGCGATACCCAAGCTTAATGCAAAACATGCATATTGTGTATTTTAAATCCAAAGACTGTTTAATTTTTCTAGATTGTCCACGAGATTTAAAAGTTCATTCATCGAATACCAAATCCCAGAAATCAAATAGTTAACAAGAATTAACAGCTATTAATCAGAATAACAGACATTTTTAAACGTTCGTTCAATAAAGATTCCAATTAAACATAGAATGAGCTAATAAATCTAAGATAACCAACGGATAATAGCAATTTAGATAAGATAATGTAAAATGCCAACTAAGCATCACTGCAAGACGTTTAATGTACTAATTATCGGAAGATTACATCACCCACGTGAATTAAATCAGACAGACGGTTCTAGATTTTAATGACGTAGTAAAATTTATATTATATAAAGCCATCAAAGAAGACGATCAGGGTTAATTTACTGCAATTGAGTTCAGTTCACGTCCGTGTCTTACAACGTTTAAAAGTAGTTGTCAATAAACAAAAACTAATTTTTAAGTTATGAACGTATAGCAATTGACGTTGAAAGTTGAAAGTTGATTTCAACTTAAGTATGAAGAACTAAAATTTGAAGTAAATAATTGAATTAGTTTAAAGAATGATTGGTGAGAAATTCCTGCTAAATGAAAGATATGAATTTTGCTAGGTATTTATTGGTACATTACTTTTAAAGGAATAGAACGGTATGGGATATGGACGTGGAAATTTAATTAACGCTTTTGAATATGGACAAGTTTGTGATCCCAGCATAATCTAACGCTGAAAGCAAGTATATCATTGTTTTAAAATTTTTTTAGAAGACGTTTCGTTTGCTCTATTTATTTAAGTGAGTTACATTACATAAAAATTTTGGGGTGTAAAATTTTCTTTTGTAAGTGAATAATTTATAAAATTTTTATGAGGTTGTGATTCGGGAAATTTTAATCATTATAACGGGAATTATTGAATGTATCTGATCAGTTACGTTTGACTTATATTTAAGAAAGGTTATTAAAAATTGACCATTCTCATTCCTAAAAATGTGTAGATAATGTGAAGATTTGTAGAACGCTAATTAGAAGAAGAGATTTTGTGGACTCCATTGTAATATCTAGTAGTTATATAAAAAAATTGTTTGCCTTAAAATAGGCTGACGATATGGGAATATATCTGTACATTTTAATGTTTGTATGTAAATATTTCTTTTGGATAACGTATGTAAAAGAAAAATGTATTATTTGAAGGATTGTTTGTTAACGAATATTATACGTAATTATATATTTGATGCTGGATTCTCGTTATTTCATTTAAACTGAGATAGTAAGCTAATTTCTTTTTGGGCATCATCATGGCTTAGTTCACTGCACTTTTATTGACGCCCAACATAGGGGCTCATTTCATTATTTATTTTACACCCTGAAAGCGCAGCACTGTTATTGGCTCCTAAGGTCGAGCGGTATCAGCTACAAACTACAGCACTTTTATTGGCGTCCTACCGGTTGTTCAATTAAGCCACTTCAAAATTAGAGTTTTAGTGTGGTTATTTCGGACAGGTTTCTTTGTTTTCGATTTCTAAAATGTATCACCTTATACTATACCTTTCTTTAGAATACCTTAAAAACTCTCATTTACTTTTGTCAAATTGTAGAAATTTTTTAAAGTAAAGGATTCTCCCAAATACGAATTCATCGCTGGGAGTGGCTGGACATCCTTTCACACAAATCTTTATATTTTTACCTATGTAATAAATAACTCTAAATAAAGTTCCACCTAAGAATAAACTCTATTAGTAATAAATTCCGGAAGTATAAATACGTGTTGATTAACCTTAAAAAATAAACAAACTTATTGTAACATCCAACTGGTCCGGTATAAATAACAAAAAATCCTGAAAGAAACATTAGTCGATAAAAGTACTAAATTTTTACTCTTTAACCATTACATCCCGTAAATAAAACTTGCGTTGAAAATTAATACGCACATCTATCTTAACATGTTAAAAGTTTCAAACTCTCTTTCCGATAATGTTATGCTTAAAATTAATAAAACTAGTTCCGTCGCTGTCAAAATAACTATTTAACGAATTTTGTGCAACTTACACTTACAATTCCACATGTAGATACTTATAAATCGTAAACAAAAAAACAAGTTCACACTTTATTTTACCTTAAAATTACAACATCCAGGAACTCCAATGATTAACCTTTTTCTTAACCGCACGTTACGTTGCCGAATTCCATCTATCTAAATTCCAACTTTTATTGAAGAGTGAAATCAATTTATCACATTTCCGTTGAATAATTTCATTGTATGATACCGGACCTACGCAAATATAAATATCCATAATACACACGTGCTTCAACCTTTTTGACCTACGTATTCAGCAACGTTCAAAACTAATTATTACGGGCCATCTACACCGAGGAGCGTACGGTTTACGGTCTACACACCTCCGTTGTTACTTGACTATCCTTCATTTTTTAACTTCCAAACTTTTGTCAAACTTGATAGGTATATTCTAATTTCCCTTTTACAAACTTCGTTCTCATACTTTACGTGTAATGTCTATCGTGTCAGGCATTTGTCCGACTGCAGCGCATCAATTTTATGGCTGTTTGTTATAGGTCTGTGGTTTTGAGGCGTGTCGAATCGATCTGATGGTTAATGATTTTTCTGAACCCGTGTGAATTTGTACAAATAACTTTAGTATGATGGTTATTTCTTGAATGTCAGTAATTTTTCGTTAATTTAATACAAAGTGGTATAGAATTCCAATATGGAGTACTGTTTGTATGTATTAAGTGTTTTATCATTTTAATTCTTTCACTCTAATATAATATTATATTGAAATAGCAACGTTATTAAATGTATACAACTAAAGCTTCTAAATTTTACAGGTTCATTTCGTGCTATAAACTCATTTAACAAATTGAAATCTATAAACCCATTTGTACCACTTAATGTTTGCTTAAGTGACGCGTTAGCGTTATATACTTTGGAAAGCTAAGTTTTATATGAATGTAGTTCATTTTATGTATTTTCACAAAATGTTCTCATTTAGAATCTTTTGAATCAAACACCAAGTCTTCTTTATATTTCAACATTAGGTTCGCATTCTTGAAAGTGATTTGGCGCGTACCTCCATTGCTTCCTATTCTGAAATAACCTACACATTTCCCTGTGTGTATGTGAATGATTTTTGCATTTGCATTATCTTCCGAACTAGGCCCATACTTTTTCTACGAAGGTTTGTGTGATGTTATAATTTTAAACTCTGTTCAATATTACACGGTAATAATAATGGAGCACACCCGAAAAAGCTCTTTATTTTCTTCAGTGTTCATATATCGTACGTGTTGAAAGTTTGATATTAGATACGAATTGCCATCTAATGCTATTGCTAGAACCTACTAATAAATGACATAACTTCACTTACCTCTACAGGTAAAAGTAATATAATACATAGACAAGCTTTGTGAAAGCTTTGAGTAATATTTCCTACCAGTATATGACAAACACACCGTAAATTCCAACTTTGATCTACACTGATATAGTTGAAGTATTGTATTTGCAAAGCTGGAACACTACAACAGCTTCAAAACGTTTTGCGAGAACGATATTAAACTGTAAAATTCTAAACTGCACGAAAAATGTAATAAGGATACGCTGAAATGTTTTCAGCATTGTAAGAACTGCAACTATTAGTAACGGAATATGTGGACGGAAACTGCTCGACTAATAAAGTTCTTCTTTGCATATTCTCAGATTTTTGACTGAACTGCTGAACTTGAAAATTGCAATTCATTTTGTCAACCTTTGACCAGTTTACGTCTTGAAAGTTACACTACCGGGTTTATTCAATGTCGATTCAAGGCAATTTGTTAACTAACAAATTGTTTCTATAGAAATAAAACAATCCTACTATTATAATCGACTAACACAGTACTAATACAGATATTGATGTATTATATTCAATAAATAATTGAAAGTCTTACTCTTACTCCTACATTTGAATTTCAATGCTTTACCCGAGAGTGCTACACTGACTAGGAAGCGAGTTTTTATCTGAAAATTTTTAATTTTTTCGAACCCCTGCTGTGCCAAACTAGGCGGGGATCATTTAACGTGCGTGACAATACACACACACGCACGCACGCACGCACAGCACACGCACACGCACACGCACACGCACACGCACACGCACACGCACACGCACACGACACGCACACGCACACGCACACGCACACGCACACGCACAAGCACACGCACACGCACATGCACACGCTCGCGCACGCGCACGCGCACGCGCGTGCGCACTCGCACATACACGCACACGCACACGCACGCACGCACGCACGCACGCACACACGCACGCATGCACACACGCACGCACACACATACACATATACACATATACACGCATGCGCGCGCGCACACACACACACACACACACAAATAACGGTTCAATACTGTAAACAGCGAAAACAATTATTGAAAATGCAACAGAAGGAAATACTAAAACAAATAATTACACTTACAAAAAACACAAGCGTTTTCAAGTAGGAAAGAAGCATACAATTTACTTCACGAAATACGGAACACCTCCAAAAGAAACGCAGCACGAACGACCGCTATTGAAAAATATCCAGAATTGTACAATACTGATCGCCCGGTAATGGGAAGATTGACACGACGTGCGCGACTTCAATTGAAAAAATTGCAGATCGGAGGAAAACTTATAAAAAATCCACTAGAGGTATGTGCTAAAGTGAGACAGCACTGTTCAAAAGTACGCATCAAACCACATTTGTCTAGGTATAGAATCTCTTTTATACCTAAACTTACCCAGAGTAAGTAATATAGACAGGTAAAGGTTAGAGGAACAATATACAGTAGAGGAATACACACCATCTGTCATGCAGATTAATAAAAATAGGGTTCCTAGATTGGATGGACTAAGGATTGAATTTTATATCAAATTTTGAGAAGTTTTAAAAACTTTTTATCACAAAATCTTTTCCAGTGCCATGTTAAATCAAAAATTGCCCAGTAGTACCACCCGAGCTGTAATTGGACTTATACCGAAAAAAGAAGAGGATCTATTAGATATTACAAATTGGCGAGCGATTTCTATATTAAACATCAATTATAAAATTTTATCCAAGAGTATTTAATCCAGATCAGTGTTCTTCTGTGTCGAATAGATCAATGTGTGGTATTTTACACTTGCCTAGAGATGTATTGATATACGCCAATAAATGCAGCGTTCCATTGGCTATTATTCATCTCCATCAAAAACCTGCATATGATTTTATAAATCACATTTATATGTTTGAGATACTGAAAAGATACAATTTTGGACCGTTTCTTATAAACAATATAAAATCATTATACGCAAATTCTAAATCCCATATAAAAGTAGGTACTTTCTGAACAAGTGAAATTGATCACGGCAGAGGAATACGTCAGGGATGTCCACTTTCCGGTCCTCTATTTGTGTTATCCTTGGAACCGTTCCTGAACTATTGCCGCACTATCCTAACCGGTTTTCCTATTCCAACGACTAATCCAAATAAACTAGTTCTCAGCGCATATGTGGATGACGTGTCTCTTTTTATATCAAATGACAAAGATTTAAACTTTCGCAATGTTTACGACGCGTATCGACAGAAATCAGGTCCGGTTATAAACAGCCAAAAAAGCAAGGGGTATTGGACTGGCAAGTGAAAATATAGAAATAGTACGCCTCTGAATATTTCTTGGTCATCCGACAACATCAAAATCTTAGGTATACAATTATCCGAAAACGTAAGTGAAGACGCACGCGTTGCATATGAAAGACTAATAATTTCGATAAAGGAAACTGTAACGAGCATTTTTGGTAGTTTTAACATTTTACGCTGTTTCCCAATTTATAAATACACTTCTACAAACTACTATTTCTATATTTAATATTTATTAACTCGTTGACGAATGTGTCGTGATATAATGAATAGATTGCATCGTTCTTGTCTTGCCGTAAATATAAATTTTGTTCCTTATGTGGATTATTCGTAAATTACTTTCCAACTTATCGGAAATGATAAACCGCTGTAACTAATTATTATATATGATTGCGGCATTCACGTTTTGGATGTTCCTGATGTTATTAACAAGTCTAGATAAGATACGATAAGCGGTTGTGATACTTTGGATTATTTAAATACAGTGATACTGTAGTTTCTGAATTTTCTAACAACAAAGAATCAAAAATAGATCATTGCTTGCGCAAATTTCGTTATTTGTGAAATATAACAGATTACCGGCTTACAAAGGTATTGGTTGAAATTTCTCACTGCTTTTTGGGATGCTTATGAAAATAATATACCTTTGATCCCAGTTGAAATTAAACTAGTGCTTCCGAATATTTCGAAATTGTTGTCTTAGGAAATAGAATTACCAAGAAATTTATCAAGGCTACATAGTTCCGACGCGTGATAATGTCTGCTGCTAACACCAGTGAAATAAGTAGGTGTGATTAGTGTAACGTGTGATAAGTTCCATCAACACCCTCACAGTCAAGGGTGAAGTGCTTCGTTAGTGCAGGACATCGTTGAATCTCACACTTCCGTTGCAAGGAAGTGTTGCTGAAGGACTTTTGTAAGTTAAACTATTTCCTACTGGTTATTACTTTAAAAATCTATCCGTTGCTTTACCATATCTTTGTCGTTCTGATACCTTTTACAATAGACTTGCATGCTATTTTAAAACATAGAAAAAAAAAGAAAGAAAGAAAAATCAATACTACTAAATTACTCATACCAATTGTGTCTTACCTATTTATTTACTGAATTACTCATATCAATTGTGTCTTACCTATTTATTTTTTTAACATTTTGTCTGATTTATGTTTAATTGGTGTGTGAGAAAACGTTTCTGCTACTCCCCAATATTACCTCACTTTGTACTAAACATTTTTCTGTATTGCTTTTACCGTTGTTATATTATATAGTTTATCTAAACAGTTTCTTTTATTTACATTCTACAAAGTACTGAATAACTTAGACGTTTCATTGCTGCTATGCTTATTCTTTTTTTCTCAGGTTTGCTTAACTAATTAATTTTATTGCAGGTATTATCACTAACTCCTTACGGCCGCGTACATGGTATGTTGGTCTGCTTTCTACAACCCCCCCTACTCTCCGATTGAGCCCGGTCATTTCTTCTTTGACTTTCTTTTTGTTACGCACGGCCCCGATTAACGTAACAAAATTTTGTTACGCACGAATTACGTAACGTAACAAAACTTTCAATAAATAGAGACAAAGGTTACCTATAAGTTCTATTAAAGGAAGAAAAATTATTTTAAACAAATTTGTTGCACCAAAAATTTGGCAATTCCTACAAGTATTACCATGTAGTGTACAACAAATAAATCAACTTCAAAGAAAATTTAACATTTTCTGTGGAATGGTAAGCACTAGACCACCCAACAAGACTTGCACTTACCAATCGAAAACGGTAGCCTGAGGCTAGTTCAAATAAAAACCAAACAACAAATGTTTAGACTGTTTTTGGGACAAAAAGTTATTAACAGTGGACCTAAACAGATATGAGCGACACTGCTGAACCAGCTTACTCAAACAAGTAACCCATTCAACACCACCTGACAAAGGTTCTTCACTGAAACGTTATGCAATTCATTTCAATCAGAGAGCGATTTTCTGTACAACATATTCACTTCTTGGAATTGTGATTATATTAAAATACCAAACTTTCCACAACATAAAGATGATATTGGTAGTGTACTCATAATTTCTAATAGATTAATTGGTAACCTTGTAAGACCTGCGCTTTTAGCAAAACATGGACGCAATATGCATTCCAACAACTAAAGGATGGCAAAGGGCTGAATAAAAGTTAAATTAAGAAATGCTCTCGAAACTGTGAAAGACATTTTAGTACTGCACTATCAACGAATTCGCACGTACATCATATCACACTATATTATAAAGCTGGCTGATAGTTGTGTTCCACTGCAAGTCGCTTTATGTACAGAAAACGGAGAAAATATTAATATTACTAAAAACAATAGAAGCAAAATACATAAATTCTTGATTCTTAAGCAACATAACGATACTAAAGAAAATACAGGTATACTAAAGGAAGAAAAATTCTTTGGACGACTTTTTCCAAGTACCATCATTAGGGAGTGACTATGGTTCGTGGATATTCGCGAAAAATCGACTTGCTGACCCACAATTTTTGTACAAAGCAGGATATTTACCAAACCCTGTGTGTCCGTGGTGCAATACGTAGGCAGATGCATAGCAGTAGATAGAAACTGGAGCTCCAGCCGCCTCACTTCCACCAGAATCCCTCATTTCCACACTCATCTGGACCAAAAAGTTTTCTTCCATTAGCCATTTTCATCTTTCGAGATAAATCTATATTGTTTGGTATCAATTAATATTAGATTTTTCTCAGCTACCCGAATCTATAGGAATTTTTTAGATAGCATCATCCCCCAGGGAGCTACCCTCATTTCAAGATTTTTTTACCGCTAACATTCTGAACCAAATAGTTTTCTTTGACTAGCCATTGCATCTTTTGAGATAAATGTAACTTGTTTGGTATCAATTAATATTAGAATTTTCTCAACTACCCAAATCTCTTTAAATTTTTCACATAGCACCATCCCCCAGAGAGCTACCTCAATTTTAAGATTTTTTGCTGGTAGCGATTTCTGACCGTCCTTATAAATTTTTTAGTCATGCAATAGAAGACGTTATAACTACATTTTTGTGTTAAAGGATTTCACATCGGTAGGCTCTTCCCCCATTTTTGTGTAAACGCCGTAGAGTTCGCAATAGACTTTTATTGCTGTATCTTGTATTCTTTTTTCATTAAATAATCGAATAAACCGCTCTTTCTGCTTCCAAAGAAACTCGGACACTCCATCGTCGACACTGGCGTTCTTTATGCGATAGCTAGCCATACGATTGTTAAACGCTGTGCTAACCATTTCTACACCATCATCGCTAGTAGCGGTAACTGATGCATTTTTATGTTTGTTGCTCCTTAAGTGTGCGGCATAAGTAGTTTTTCCATTTCGAAATCGCATACTTTACACATAATTCATGGTTGTTTCGTACAAGACTCTTTAACAGCTGGCGGAGCTAAACGTTTACTGCTTAATGACATACCATGCTGTTTTTCCTTGTGTCGCTGTAAGCTGTCCATTCTCGTAAAAGCGATACCGCAAGATCCACAGTTTAAGTACTTTGCTGCGGACGGATGTATAAGCTTAACCGTCGACGATGTTACACCACGACATTTGTTCTGGTGCCGTTTGAGAGCATTTTTCCAGGTATAGGAAGCACCGCAAGGGTCGCATTTAAAAACGTTTGCAGCTTGAAAATTAGATGATCGATGTCTGTCAACTTCCAATTCCCTCGTAAAAGGTAGAAAAAACTCGGTCAATCATCCATCTAACTTAAACTTCGACCCGCTCCCGTTCTGATAATTTCCAAACATTTTTCAAACGACAATGGGCTCAGAATTTTTAAACATTCGCGGGATCTATAAGTCGTGATCAATTACACATCCGAGCTACCCGTAAACTAACATATTTTGTAGCAACAGTGCACTGTATAATACATGCATACCCCTTCTCTGCGCTACTGCTATCCTTGTAGTTGCTAGAAAAAGTCAGTCGCCTTTTTTACTGCTAGGATCGATGCAAAGCACCATTCTATACTTTCTTTAAAAGTATAGCACATCGCGCACTTTTTTGTCTGATAATTAAATTTTGCTTATGTAGGCTTTTACACTTTCGCATATTTAAACATCTAATACGATCGATTAACCACTTTCGATTATTCTAACGAGGATCACCATACATTCCGCCACACAGTTATTTTTGAATCCAACGATCCTTTGTGCTTCCACACACTAACACCTAACGTATCTTTCCTACTATTTGTTAAACAAAAACTACCGCATCGCCATCTCCGTATACGGACGTAAGCAGATGTTTGTGGATGTGTACGAAAATATGTAACCATATACATTAATCAGTCTAAGCTATTTTATTTAGTCCAAGAAAACTAATATTTTTATAAACCACAATTAATAATCGCCTTTATAGGTTTAACATTTCTACCATTTCCCAATAACTGGTGCTACGTACATGGAAACTTTAATTTCTTATTGGAGAATCCTTATTCTCCCACGCACTGTTGCGTAGCTGCATGCCCACCCCTTTTGGGAATATATGCTCGTTATAGGTTGTAGCACCCGCGGTTTTACTTAACTACACTTCGTGAGACCCCTTTAATCTTTTTAATCGCGTTTCACGCTTACAATACAGTAGGACTTAGCCCCACTACCAACAAATTATAATACTGGGCCCCCATTAAATTCGTCTTTGAATTTTCCTACAACTTTTTGTCGACAAGTGGTATATTGTGTTTATTATCTGCGGGGTAGTCACTCTTTTAGGATAACTATATTTTGTTTGGTATCAACTAATATTAAATTTTTCTAGGGACCCCAAATCTGTAAATAGATTTTAAATAGGACTACCCCTTACAAAGTCACACCTTTTAAAGACTAATTTTTACCGATCTTTATTTAACTCCATCTTTAAAACCCTTTTTTTCGCTACTCAAGACATATGCTTTGACCAGCCATTTCCCTAGAAATCTAAAACCGCTGTGTACCGCGAACACCACGTGGCCGACTGCTTGAAAAATGGCAGGTGAGCATTTTTCACAAATTAAAGATCCCTACCTTGCCTAGGAACGGCAAGGGTTCGGCAAAATTCTAAATTTCCAGGCAACAAAAAACTCGCCTCCTGGCCAATGTAGTACCTTCGGGTGGAGCATTGGAAATGTAAATGAACGGAACACCACGTGGAGGTAACACGTATACTCTGTCAACCAGGATAGAAGCAGGAAGGATTTGAAAAAAGGGCGAGGAACTTAAAAATTATGGAATCTTAAAGCTAATATATACAATAGATCTACAAAATCTATACAAATATAAACAACTATCTTATATCTTTACCCCCCCCCCTATGCGTAGGTTGCTGTGCTCCCAGGATGACGTTACGCTTGTCATCTTCCCTCGATAAACTAGTTTTATTAATTATCTGCGTGTACACATCGTGTATTTTACTCCGGATACATACACCGGCAAGTACTCCTTACCAAATAAAGAATTAGGTGTTTGGTGACTGTTAACTTCCGCTTCCCTCGTGTACGCCCAGACACATGCCAGCCCATGCGCACCCCCTGCCCATGTGCACCCTGCCCGTGCGCACCCCTGCCCATGCGCATTTCAGTCCATGTGCACTGCCCATGCGCACCCCTCTCTGATCGACTACTATTTTGTGGTGACGTCACAGCTTTTTATAAATAAAGAACAATGTAATACTATTCTAAAATTTATATTCTGACATAATACATTACAAAATTTAAAAATATTTAATACCAAGCATAAACTTAATTTTAATACAAAGTTATACACAGAAGACAGTCCTTTCTTTATGTTTATTTAAAGCGGTTTTAATTTTATCTAATTTTATTCGCAGCTTAAAATTTAAATCGACACCCAAGTCCTCTACAACCTTTTCTAGCCAATAGTTTGATACATAGAGACCATCTAGGTTTTCGAATTGCAAAATGTACCAAAGTTTGCCTCTATATATAAAGTCTTTGATTCCACCGACAACCAGATCTATTCCTTCGTGTAATTCTTGCAGCTTGTGACAATCTTTTAATCGCGGCTCTCCCACTATATCTTGCATGCGTATCTTGTTAGCTTGATCGACTTCTTCTTGTCGGTATTGGAGGAAATCCTTATTCTCCCACTCACTGTTGCATAGTTGCATGTCCACCACATTTGGAAATATATGGTTGTTATAGGTTGTAAGACCCACGGTTTTAAATAATCCGAAAGGTTCTTTACTAGGCAAATATACAATGTTTAACGGACCCCCTTTGCGTGTGGTGTACGCAAAGATTACGAAACCCGCATTCCTTAGTTTGTCTATGTTATCCGCCATTTTGATAAATACGTTTTTAGAATAACCTTTTAAAAAATATACGGATTTAGTACCATCCTTTCCCGCAAGAACGCCTACATAACTAAAAGAGTCTTTTTTACTAACCACAAATGCATACAACTTGTAAAAACCAGATGTATCTAAGTCAGCCCATCGGCACATAAAATAATCTTTTAATTCTTCCTCATTTTCTCTAATAAGATGTTCTTTGTCTAACACATTTTTGTATTGTTCGCGTATTGTAGCCGTGTTCTTCATGTAGTCCAACTTTCGCTTTTTTGCATCCATTTCCTCTAATTCCAGTTGTCTTTTTCTTCCACTTACAGCGTATGGCGTGCATAATGGGGCAATTTTCTTTAGCGTAAACGGATAGAGTTTACTGCCAATATTTACGCGTTGTTCTACAACCTCTGGACGAATGTTAGGCGTATCTATCAACCCCAATTCCGAAATGACTTTTTCTTTTGGAATTGTGGAATATCGTGTTGCAGATTGTGTAAAATATGTACTACCTGCTTTAATGTAGCACTTGTTTAAGATTTTTATTTTATCTTGGCTATCCTCCTCCTCTACTATCTCCAAATAATTTACAGGTAAATAGTTAAAACTAAAAGCCGAAAGCACATACTTTATCAATTTTTCTCTTTCCTCTGGTTTTTCGAACAACTTAATTTGCAAGCCCATCAATTTCTTTGTATTGCCATTCTCCCAATACATAAAAGGAAAAATTGATAGGTTAGGTCAGCGCGACGACGCTGACCTAACCTATCAATTTTTCCTTTTATTTAACCTAAGTCCACACAAGTCCAACTAACCTAACCTGATTCCGGACAACACTAGCTAACCTAACTCCTGACAAGTTCACATCCAACCTAGGTCGGAGGCAATTTCACCCTATGGGGCAATTTCACCCTATGGAGTAATTTCACCCTATGGGGTAATTACATCCTAGCCTAACATCCTACATATATCCGGACATATGTCGATGCGCACCCCTGCCGACCTAAGTGGGATAACAAAACAGTGTGAGGAGGAATGTATGGTGATCTTCGTTAGAATAATCGAAAGTGGTTAATCGATCGTATTAGATGTTTAAATATGCGAAAGTGTAAAAGCCTACATGAGTAAAATTTAATTATCAGACAAAAAAATTGCGCGATCTGCTATACTTTTAAAAAAAGTATAGAGTGGTGCTTTGCATCGGTCCTAGCAGTAAAAAAGGCGACTGACTTTTTCTAGCAACTACAAGAATAGCAGTAGCGCAGAGAAGGGGTATGCATGTATTTTACAGTGCACTGTTGCTACAAAATATGTTAGTTTACGGGTAGCTCGGATGTGTAATTGATCACGACTTATAGATCCCTCGAATGTTTAAAAATTCTGAGCCCATTGTCGTTTGAAAAATGTTTGGAAATTATCAGAACGGGAGCGGGTCGAAGTTTAAGTTAGATGGATGATTGACCGAGTTTTTTCTACCTTTTACGAGGGAATTGGAAGTTGACAGACATCGATCATCTAATTCTCTATTTGGGCGATATCGAGTACTTAGCGGTTCTAGAAATCATTACGTGCTACCGACCGCTATGCGAAAGAGTAAAAGCCTACATAAGCAATATTTAATTATCAGACAAAGAAAGTGCGCGATTTGCTATACTTATAAAGAAAGTGTAAAATGGTGTTTTACGTCGGTCCTAACAGTAAAAAAGGCGACTGACTTTTTCTAGCAACTACAAGAATAGCAGTAGCGCGGAGAAGGGGTATGCATGTATTATATATCGCACTGTTACTATAAAATATGTCAATTTACAGGTAGTTCGAATGTGAACAAATTAAATTTTAATCTATAATTAACCGCGGCCGTTAAAATGGGAAATTAATGGTTAATTTTAATACCGCAAAGCATGTACTTTCGCTTGGTAATTCATTTAGAAACTATTCAAGCCTACCATTTCCTAAAATATGACCTAGAAGTTATTTAAAATTAAATTGCTTTATTAGTAAGTATCCTGTAGACAACAAGTTTGGTATTCCCTTAGTAAAGGTTTAAAGTGTTTTTATTAAGTTTTTGTTTATAGTAGCACTGCATCTTCTACCACACGACTTGCAGCCAATTTGTGTGCGTGTGCTACCACCCTTTTGGATTTTTAATATGCACGCGATGCGATTATTGATCCGTATAACATGGAAGACGTTTCAGGTGTTTCTACTAACTGCATTCGTAGTATCGACGATGCGAACCGGGTGCATGCATTGGCGCTAAATGTACTGGACGAGCAGCAAGGATTATGACGTCATTTAGTTCCCCGCTGAATCCTCAACTTCGTTCGGGTATCTTCGGAAACCTTCGGTTTGCATTCTATAGGGTACATAAAGCAGGTACGCTAGAGTAAACTCTTTAGTTATAAGTTAGTTCGCTTACAAGTTTAACCAAAGTCCTATAGTGCGGATCTTGCTTTGTACTAAAATGGTACCTGCAAACGTTTTTAAATGCGACTCTTGCGGTGCTTCCTATACCTGGAAAGATGCTCTCAAACGGCACCAGAACAAATGTCGTGGTGTAACATCGTCGACGGTTAAGCTTATACATCCGTCCGCAGCAAAGTACTTAAACTGTAGGTCTTGCAGTATCGCTTTTACGAGAAAGGACAGTTTACAGCGACACAAGGAAAAACAGCATGGTATGTCATTCAGCAGTAAACGTTCAGCTCCGCCAGCTGTTAAAGGGTCTTGTACGAAACAACCATGAATTATGTGTAAAGTATGCGATTTCGAAATGGAAAAACTACGTATGCCGCACACTTAAGGAGCAACAAACATAAAAATGCATCAGTTACCGCTACTAGCGATGATGGTGTTGTAATGGTTAGCACAGCGTTTAACAATCGTATGGCTAGCTATCGCATAAAGAACGCCAGTGTCGACGATGGAGTGTCCGAGTTTCTTTGGAAGCAGAAAGAGCGGTTTATTCGATTATTTAATGAAAAAAGAATACAAGATACAGCAATAAAAGTCTATTGCGAACTCTACGGCGTTTACACAAAAATGGGGGAAGAGATTACCCATGTGAAATCCTTTAACACAAAAAATGTAGTTATAGCGTCTTCTATTGCATGACTAAAAAATTCATAAGGACGGTCTGAAATCGCTACCAGCAAAAAATCTTAAAATTGAGGTAGCTCTCTGGGGGATGGTGCTATGTGAAAAATTTAAAGAAATTTGGGTAGTTGAGAAAATTCTAATATTAATTGATACCAAACAAGGTACAGTTATCTCAAAAGATGCAATGGCTAGTCAAAGAAAACTATTTGGTTCAGAATGTTAGCGGTAAAAAAATCTTAAAATGAGGGTAGCTCCCTGGGGGATGATGCTATCTAAAAAATCCTATAGAAATCCTATAGATTCAGGTAGCTGAGAAAAATCTAATATTAATTGATACCAAACAATATAGATTTATTACGAAAGATGAAAATGGCTAGTCGAAGAAAACTCTTTGGTCCAGATGAGTGTGGAAATGAGGGATTCTGGTGGAAATGAGGCGGCAGGACCCCCAGTTTCCATCAACTCATGGCACATAATCATTTCTTGTATCAAAGCTGATGAAGAATGTCAATATCTTATACGGATCTTAAAAAAAAGTTTTGCGTCGAAAACACATTTTTGCAAGAGAGTTGCTCGGAGGTTTCCCAAATGAATCGAAAGTTTCAAAATTAGCAAACCATTTAATAACTACCGCAAAGAGCACAATTTATCGGTGTACCATTGAAAAGCACAGATATCCTAACACACATTTCTTATATAAAGAACGTTTGGTACATAGAGTAAAACTAAGAATTTCTCAGGAGTTTGCATGGCATATTGGCAGTAATACCATTGAAAACTTTATGGATATTTGTTGTGTAGGAACAGTATTCTGCTGGATTGAAAATGATATAATTAGATATACTCCATTTTTGCGTTAATTTTTAAAAAATGGAAGATTAATCAAATACCTTTAATAAGCAACAACTTGTAGTAACATGGGTAGAGTTCAATTCTAATATAACTACATATATTGTTTTAATAAATAATAATAATAACAATCATAATAACACAAACACACACAGACACACACGCACACACAGACACACGCACCACACACACATGCCCCCCACACACAAAACACACGGGACCTACATTTTACCTCTCATCTGAACAAGGTGTATTTTTGTCAAATATGCTCGCTAAACATTTTTCAAGCGGTCCGTGTTGGGAATTAAACTTGCCATTTCGGGTTTAGTAACAACACAAGTTATGTATCCCCCAATTCATATATATATATATATATATATATATATATATATATATATATACATATATATATATATATATATATTGCCGTGGAACTCTTCTCTAATTTAGTACTCTCTCAAAAAACATCATAAAACGTCATAAGAATGCCGTGAAACTCGGGTAAGAGCCTCACCAACAAAATATATTCGAAAATTTTATTAAATTTTCAAAACTCGTAAATTGCACATAATAGAAAATTTTTCAAAAATTACATAATTCAAAAAATATAATTTTTTACCCGTTTTACACTATTCCTCAGTTGACTTGCTTTTTTCAAGCTCAGTTGGACTTCCTCTTGGATATCTAGATTTACTCTCATATTCTATCGTACACGCACACTCCCAATAAAACCACAAATACAACAAACATACAATCTTTTATTTTTCACTATTTACAAATAAAATTCAATATTATCCACATTTCAGTTATCACGTTTCACCTCAATAAATCCTATTTTGTAATCTCCTGTATTTTATTTTAAATTATCAAACACTTAGAATGTACCCGGAATAAATGGGCCCTGAATAATACCTTCTTTCACATTCCTTCTTTATAATTTATTTTAAATTAGTATACTCTGGAGTATGGTGAGCTCATGATAACCCAGTTAATTATAAATAATGTATGCCCTTATACTTCGCATACTCTTACAACAAACAAAAAAACAACCCATGTACTCTTCACAAAATTTTACGTCCTGATGGAACGTTAATAAGCTTTATATACACCTTCAGATTTCTATTTAATTACCATAATAAAGTTAGTTATACGTATTATGTTCAATACGCAAAATAATGCACAATACCTTCAAAATCACTCTCATACGTCACCCAATATTCATCGTTTCATAGTTTATAACAACACAATTTCAAAGCGTTACCTGAAATTTCTAGAAGATCTTTGCGCCGTGGACGATGCCACGTATTTGCTTCTTTCGGGTCTGCAGGCTGCTTCTAGCTATTAGTAGAAGAACCCCATGTAAGTTGAGCTGCTAGCGCTGCCTTCACGGTGTATCCAATTTCCAAATCCAAATTAATTATACGTCTTTCATGATTATTTAATTTAATCCGCTTTACATAACCTCACTACACGAGTTTGTTAAAAAAATATAAATGATGCCTCAATAAATTTTAAACTCGGCACAAGTCGCGTACAAATTATGAGGCTAACACCGTGCAATATAATTTAAAATAATTTTATTATACTTACAAACTCGTGATAAGTTTCATACGTCGTCTGAAGCGATCGAAATATTAAGGGCTTTTATTACATTTTCGAAAAGTATTTATACAATTTAGGCTGCCACCTCCTGGCCACATTCACCCGAAATCCTTCATCTACAACAACACGTTCTTAAAATTTTGCTCTCAACCGATTTCTAAGTCCGCGAATTTCAGCGCGTCGTTACAATCTGTTCTGAAATTTAATATACACTATTCTCGTATTTGTCTCATGTCCAACTAACAATATCGACCAATCGTCTATCCACTGACGTTCTACAAATCCCGCCTATCTCACGCTGTCCCTTGCTTATGCGTCTTTTACGTCTCTTTCTAACCTGGTTTGAGTGGTAAAAAATCGATATTCCTGTCCATCTGCTATCTAACCCCACGTGGAGTTCCTACGTGCTTTAACTAACCCCTCATTAGTGTTTACTGCGAACACATTCAACGGTTTACCCGATATTTGTTTGTTATCTACAAAAATAATTGGAACTTGACATTTAGAAAACACGCAGGTGCTTAATTAACTGACATTTTAACACAAGATTTCTAGTTGGATTTCAGCGTATTTCAACCCCACCGATATATTTGTTTGTTAGCAACGCGTTTCACCTTGGTATTATTGATTTTTACACGCTTTTATGCATGTTATACATAAATAACCGTTTAATTAAACTCAATTAAATTAATAAATTAATGGCATTGGCTTCTACCATTTATTTTCTTTGCAAACCTACTAAATTTTAATCATTATTTGTAAAATTTTGTTAATACCTGTTACTTAAAAATGAACTAACTGGAATAAATTTCGCCTGTAATTTTTGGTTGTTTCCTTTATACAGGCTGTTTTGAAATTGCTTCGTTTATATTTACTTTTAACCCTTTAAAACCACTATAATATATATTAAATAATTGAATCTAATGGGAAATTATTAGAAATTGTTAAATAAATCATAAGTTGAGTACAACAATGTAACTCAAGGATAGATATAAAAGGTGATTAACGGTTTATGAGAACGGATGCAATACAATGTACCAGACGATAGTGACACTGCAGGTAGCAGGTCACAGATGGTTAAGAAACCCAATTACCTAGAAATTAAGATTGAAACAATGTAACAATGAATAGAATTAAGAATAAGCAGACATGAGCTCTGCAAGTTTGCACAGCCATGTGAGGGGGAAAGACATTATAAATAGCCCGGGAGCCCCAGTTGACAGCAGTCAGTCTGAATGTTATAGCTTTCGCATTGCTGTTTACCTAGGCTACTCGCCCTAATATCAGTTCAATTAATTAAATTACTTCGATTTAAAGTTATTTTAACCAGTTTGTCAAAATCCCATTATAATTTCTGTTTAAGTTAAAACCAATAAGTTGTTACGAAGATTTGAAAAGAGTTTTTAAAAACACCGTTCCCAAGGCCCGAAACGTAACTCACGCAAACCAGCTAAGCCACGGAGCCGCCTTTACTCATATTCGCCAAAAGACGTTCTTGACGTGGTTAATCAGCGAAGACTACATACACTTTTAAAAAGAAATTATCATCTCATAATTCAACCAAGGATCTCCTTACAATCAGGAGATGTAATAAAAAGAACTTTAAGCTTTTAAAATTGTATTAACGAATGTAAATAGGCTTTCTCATCAAAAAATAAAGTCGAGATGATTGAAGGGATGTGTTTCTTTCCCAGTAGAGTTAAACATCAAACTACGTGCCGTACGAGTCTAACCCAAGCTGGTTTTTAATATCTTATAATATGAGCTTTCTCAGGTTTTATATAGCTTTCACGTTCCAGGTATTGTTAGATCGATCTATAAATTACTTCCTCGAAACGAATTGAAACCAGCAAACTCTAGTCGATTATTTTGAGGAAACGCTTGGATATTTGCGGAAGTAAATTGTTGTTTATAGAGAATTCATGTAATTTCTCACATTTATTTTAATGAATTATCCAAGTCAGGTAACAATATCGGAATCACTATAAATTTTAAGATTGGGTTTCCACATCGTACCTACCCCTGAATTCTATAGCTTTAATCATAAGCTGTGGTCAATCTTAATATATAAATTTGGAGATTGGGGACACTTTTGCGTACCAAAAAAGTTTTCCCATAAAAGCCGTTGTTTTGAACTATGACAAATTATTTTGTGTGTAAATGGTATTTGTCGCGTCCAGCAAACAATGTATTTACAAATGGTCTATTTTCTAAATTATGTAAAGGCTGTAACTCATTTCTGATTATGTTTAATAACCCACACATGTAGTGAACAATTTGTGTCGAATGAAATTAGAGACTAGCTAAATATTTTTTAATTGTTAGTACTCAATTAGTGGAGCATTTTCCCAAAATTTTCCGCGTCTCACCCTTGAGTTTTCCAACCATCATACTTTCAAATGTAAGATTTGTAAACTTATACGTTTTCGCTTATATCTTCGCTATAATTTCCCTTACAAACATAAATTTGTATGGGTTTATTTCCAAAAGTCTGTTCTTTAAAAAAGCTATTTTGAACTTTTGCGATAAACATAATAAAATCACTCTAAATCGTTAAAATATACAAAATTTTTGGTTTTTGTGTTTTTACTTTAGAATTTATATTTGCGGTTATATACACAATAATTTCAATAAAAGCCTAACAAAGTAGGTGCTGCCACAAAACAAGTTATTATGTAAATTTGGAGGTTGCATTTCGTTATGGACAACTGTAAATCTCTACAATTTGTTGTTATAGAAGTAACCGCAAAATTTAACGTTTTGGTCCTTTTGTCCGGATATTAAGTTGTACCTACAAGTTACAAATAATAATTATTACATTGGTTTTAAGTGATGTATATCAATGTGTAAGACGAATTTACTAGTATCCGCTCACCGTTCACTTTATATCCTATTTAATTGCCTAAGATACTGCAAAAATCGCGTCCCAGAATTCAATGTGCCACTAATTGGAAGTTACTTCAGGTGGTAGGTACGAGTAAGGGCATGGGTTTATTTTGTTAAATTTCATTGAGAGCGAAGGGGGCCACTACATTTAGGGATACGAAGGCTATAATAAAAACATAGAAAACGCAGTGCCTCAAAGTACTACTGAGAACAACCGACCAGGTTGTCTCTTGAATGAACTGCATGAGTATACCAAATTATACTAAACAACAAAACAAGATCTGAGAATACTACTTTAAGATTTATCACTCCCTGGTTAGTCGGAACCGGGAAACGAAACCTTACAGGAACTCACAATAACTGCAACAGTAAAAATAATGAACACGTTAACATCACCAAACCCAAACCAATCCATCCTTCAACCTGAACAACACAAAAGCCAACCTAACAGAGCTACAACTCAAACACAACTATATACACCTGCACTTAATCGAACAACCAATTTTTCCAAAAAAAGATCAAGCTATCATAATCAACTCTGTCGACAACCAACAGCTAAAAGAATACACCTATAAAATAGGTGGCATTGTACAACCCAAAAACATAATAGCAGGATCGATGAAATAGTCAACAGTTATGCTGAAACAGAGATAGATAACCATAAAGTAAATATAAGAAAAATGATCATACCGAGTAAAAAATTGATTATCTCTAATGTGTGTCCTTCGATTCCACATGAATTTATTAAAGAAACGCTAGCCAACCCTAAAATTAAAACAACATTCCGAGTACAATCTATTCGAACTGGTATTCATGATCCCGCATATATGCACATCATCAGCTTTCGTTGGTTTGCCTTTATTAATCCCGAAGAAACACCATCGATTCCAACATCGTCCCTAATAAATATTGAAGGAGAAGACTACAGAATTTTTCTACAAACCGATGAAACAAGAAAATGTACAGGTTGTAATAAATATCACCCTACAACAGATTGTACCCTTAACCACATTAAAAAAATCTACAAAATATGCCAGAAAAGCGAACCGTTAGCAAATTAGATATAACAACCACCACAATATCAAAAATAGTACATCATGCTCTAGATAAAAAAACCGTAATGCAAAAAGCTCAAAAAAACGGCTACTACTGGATATAGAATTACCAGACCTAATAGATAAAGGTAAACTTGATATCCCAAACCACCTAAAATTTTTCACACAACCCACAAAAAAAACGAACACACAAAACATCTAGTCAACCAGAACTGACGATAGAAGAAATGTTAGTACCGATACAGACACAAATACAACATAATCCACAAAAGTATAACTTCACATATGACGCATTCCAGAATTTCATTAAAGAGATATGGCATGCAGAAAATCCATTAGAATGGGCAAAAAACCTAACAAGTGACGTAGAAAAGGTAATTAAAACTATGCATGATCTGTATAGTCTACTCCAACACAAGCAAATCAAAAATGGATTCACGTGCATCATAACAAAATTAAAAAATCCACTATACACAGACACAGACGAATCCTACACCTCATCTGCATCGCAAAATGCACATTAAGTAATAAAATGAAATTAATCCACTTTATTCAGCAACTAATACAGGAAACACGGCCACAAAAACTATGCCTGCAAGAAACAAACATTAAAAATAAACCTCCTTATATAAAAAATTATGAAACCTATAGCAACGTAGGAATACAGAGCATGCCAGTAGAGGAGTATGTACATGCGTTAGTGTGGAGCTACCTTCGCGGAAAATAAACATAACTATGAACCTGGAAGCTAACGCGATACAAGTATACCTACCAAAAAAATATGTGTATGTAACGTCTACACCTCCCCTCCCCCAGTCTAAATCCAACCCACCAGAAACTGCAAAATCTGATTGACCAACTACAGTCACCCTATTTGATAGTAGGAGACTCTAATGAGCATAACCCCCTATGGGGCGGCGCAAATACCAACAAAAATGGCAAAATCGCTGCAAAAACTCTAGAATCCGACACCTAATCCTACCAAATAACAATAGATGAACTCATCTAAATGCAAAAACAAACTCCTTCTCATCAATAGACCTCTCTATTAGTCACTCCGATATAGCTGACAAAATAAAATGGGATCCTTTACCACACTGCTATAGCAGCGATCACTTTCCTATAATGTTAGACTCAAATATATACCATGAAAAAATTAAGACTACAACACCTACTTGGAAATTTAATGAAGCTAACTGGGACAAATACAAAACATCCAAGTTAACAGCAACCTATCAATTAATGCAATCCCTAATATCAATGACGCAATAGAACAAATGATAAGTACGTCCTGCAAAAGCAAGTGCTGTAAAAACATTCTATACCAAAAAGACACCACGGTAGCAAAAAAATGTACAACATACCATGGTGGACCACTGATTGCACAAATGCAATAAAATAGCAAGCTTTCAACAAATTGAAAAAGTATTCAAATGCAGACAACCTTACTACCTTTAAACAACTCAGAGCCAAAGCAAGACACGTCTTGCGGCAAAGTAAAGAGGCGTCGTGGACAAAGTTTGTTGCCACAATAGACTACAACACTACAAATAAACAAGTTTGGAACAAAATAAATAGTATCAACAAACGACACACGACTTTCATCATCCCTGGTCTAAACACAATAAGCGGAATAGCAACGGATCGCGGAGATATAACTGAAGCACTGGCATTGCACTTTCAAGACACCGCCAGCACCCAACAATACTCGACTACCTTCCAGCAAATTAAAATAAATGCAGAAAAACAGCCACTACAACACATTAAAGATGAATCAGAAGAATACAATGATAACCTTAGCATACAAGAACTGGAAGACGTTTTAATGACTATTAAAAATACTAGTCCAGGACCAGATGGTATACACATCATAATTAAACAACTACCTAACACCTTTAAAACAACAATTCTAGAATTTTACAACTAAGTTTGGTCACAGGGATGTATTCCATCGATATGGCAACACTCCATCATTGTGCCCATCCTAAACCGAACAAAGATAAAATGGAAGCAAATAGCTACCGACCAATATCACTAACTTGTAACATGTGCAAAATTGTGAACCCGAGATTAACCTGGAATCTCCAGAAGCACAAAATTAAAGTAAAATACAATGCTGTTTTAGAAAGAAACATTCAACGATTGACCAAATTAGTAGACTGGAGTCTTATGTAAGAAACGCACTTATAAACAAAGAACGATTAATAGCTATTGCACTAGACCTGAAGAAAGCCTTTGACACCACTTGGAAATACAGGATAGTACAAATGTTAATACAAATTGGGCTAAAAGGTAGAATAGTTGATTTTATACATAACTTACTCCTCAATAGAAAATTTAGTGTAAGACTGAACTCAAACACACACGACCACGTAAATGGTATTCCACAAGGACCCGTATTAAGTACAACCCTATTTTCATTAGCCATAAACGATATTCTAACATGCATAGATAAACCAGTTAAGTCTCTAAGAAAACACCGAACTTAGAATCAACGGCAATATACTAAAGTATTCACAGGAATTATACTATTTAGGAGTAATTTTTGACACTAAACTTACATGGGTGCCGCATATAAAACAATTAAAATCTAAGTGCGCAAGATCTCTGGACATACTGAAAGTAGTATCACATAATAACTAGGGAGCAAAGAGAAACTCACTAATGACTATTTCCAAAACATTAGTTTGATCAAAACTCGACTACGCTAGTTTTATCTATGGCATAGTAAACAAACACATTCTAAGCACTATCACTGCAGTGTATAGCAACGGTCTTTGAATAGCAACAGGTGCATACCGAACAAGCCCTGTGATGAGCATATGCAACGAAGCTGGTGAAGCGCCATACGAATACAGAAATAAGCGAATTCTCTTAAACTACACTTTAAACATACTAAACCTGCAAACTCATCTAAACTACACAGAAATTAAGAATCCTCAGTACAAACTATTATATTGAAGACATACAAAGAACACAAAACCCTACACTATTAGAGCAAAATATGAGTTAACCTCTCTTGATTTCATCCATCTCATCCATAATATAATTCCATACCTTACAGAAACAAATCCTCTTTGGCAAATAGATAGTTCAAAACTACACTTGGACCTTGCACAATACCCAAAAACAGATACTTTACCGGCCGATTACAAAAATAAGTGAAATACTGAATAGTGATTATAAAAATTACCGAAAGATATACCAACAAATCGGTTACAACAAACAAAACGGGCTGTGCTATCATATATAAAAAATACAGTTAACCCACCCGGTTAACAAGCCACACATCTATCTATACAACGAAATTACACGCCATCGTTAAAGCGTTGGATTAGATTAAAAAGAGTTGTAACACCCAATACGGAATACTTACCGACTCACTGAGCACATTGTACTCGATGGCAAATATTTTCTCCGACGACACATTGGTTAAATCCATATTAAATAAAAACAATCAACTAAACAAAACTGGAAAAACAACGGTATTTATATAGATACCATCTCATACAGGAATCAGTGGAAACGCAGAAGCGGACAAGATGACAAAGGAAACTTGCAACAAGGCCGTAATAGACGAAATACAAACAACCTTACGAGATTTAAAAATACACACCAAAAATAAACTAAATGAAGCATGGGAGCAACAATGGAAAAGTGCAGACCCACAAAACAAACTAAGAAAGCTACGAGAAACAACTAAATATAAAAACAAACTAACAAACATGAAACTGTAGAGAAGAGAAGAGGTTAGCATAACAAGACTTAGAATAGGACATACTAAATTAACACACCAACACAAACAACAGCGGCTACCACCACCAATCTGCCAAACGCCATATCAAAATAACGGTGGAACACATGCTAACTACATGCTTAGAATATAAACAAAAAAGGCAAAATAGTGGACTACAGAACAATATATCTGACATACTCTACGATACCACAGATGCTATTCAGAAGTTACTACTTTTTATCAAACTTACAAAAATTATGTTGTAAAAGCCTACTCAGCGCTAATAACCTGTAACTGTTGAAGTGCAAAGAAACTCATAATAATAAAAAACACTATTGAATTAAATCTAAAATAAAAATACATTTAATTAAGTTAAATGTAAAAAACACTGTTTGTGCTCTTTAATTTACAATAATTAAATATCATAAATTGAAATCTTTTAAGACAACACTAAACAAATAATGCTTCACACTTCCAGGACTAACCATAACCTTGCTCTAAAAAACCTGAGATACCTATAATGGTTACCTTATGTTTTGTCTAGGAAAAAAATAAAAGAAAGTGGTTCAAGTTAACAATGTAATGAAAAATTTAAATATTCTTGTATAACCATTTAACAAAAACCAGATAATATTGCATTACTAAAATTTTCAACGAACTTCGTTCGTTTATTAAATCTATTTGTCTGTGTCTGTCTGTCTGTGTGTCCGAGGCCTTTTCAATCGTCGGACATCAATGTGTGATACATCAATCGATTCAGCTCGGTGTCCAGAGCTTAAGTTTTGATGTCAGTTAAAATCGGGCCACGGGGACGCCGAGCCCCCGGGAAAATCCACAGGGATAATTAAAATTTTAAATAAGTTTAAAATCAATATGCGACACATATTTGAACAATTTATGGCATTTCGTGCCAATTATTCCAATATTATAGACATTGTTTAAACTTAAATTTTGATTACCGAAAATAATTAGACTCATATAAAAAAAAAATTTCTTATCTTATTGATGAGAACTAATATATAGCTTTTAAAATATTTATTCAATAAAATAAAATATATTTAAATGTCTCTTTTGTTGTTTATAAATTTTTGTATTTTATCTGAATACTTATAATTATTACAACATAATAATTTTAATTTCTTTAAATTGTTTTAAAGTAAGTCTACATTTGGAAGTTCGTTGCGACAATGCCTTGCATTTTCAACTTGTTTCAAATGAATAAATTGTTACGTATTTCTAGTAGACGCCACGTTGTGCGTCAAAGTTATGTCGCGTTGGCTCGTAGCCGTGCGTAACAAAAGAAAATCCAAGAAAAAAAAACAGTAACCGGGCTCAATCGGAGAGTAGGGGGGGTTGTAGAAAGCAGACCAATCTAGAAGGGACGCGGCTGTCAGGAGTTAGTACCAGTACCTGCCATAGAGAAATTAGAATAGTAAACCTGAAATAAAAACAAATTAGTCCTGCAAACCTGAAACAGAGAAAAAGCATAGCCTATGGATCAAGTATAAATTGTTCAGTACTTTATAGATTAAATAAGAGCAACTGTTTAGATAAACTCTATAATCTAACAACAGTAATAGCAGTACAGAAAAATTCTGAGTACACAGTGAGGCCATATTGGGGAGTAGCAGAAACGTTTCATCACACACCAATTAAACATAATTAGTAAAAGTCACCAATAATTAAAATTTAGTAAAATTTACAACAATAAATTTAAGTAATAAAAATTTTAGAAAACATAAATAAGGTAGATGCACAATTTTCTAGTATTCATAGGGAGTCTTGTAAGATATAGAACGACAAGGATATTGAAAAAGGTAATATTTACAAAGAATAAATAGAAATAGGCAATTTTAAAGTCTAGTACGTTATTGACTTTTGGGATCCAATGTCGGTCCTAAAGCGACGACGGAGTGTTATGGAACTTATCAACACTACCCTAATACAGTGATATTGATGTTACACGACCTTAGCACGCGAATCCTGGTATTGCAGCTAGATACAGAAGAGCTAGGAATTAACCATACTTTCTAACGGAGCGGTAATTTAATATCACCATCCAACAAGACGAACATATAAGATATCACCAGACAGAAAGATCATAACCATTCTAAAACCCGCTAGGATTAAAACAGTACTAACAGTTCGTCACGTATTCAATATCGAACCAAAAGACAACTAATCCATATAGACAAGGCTTTTCAAAAGACGTAAAACGTTTAACCAGAAGCACTAAACCGACGTTAATCAGATACACGTAAGCCGTATTTCGCAACTCTACGCCTATCAACCAGAAAACCTATCTTACCCTTATTTTCAACCGAAGCAAACAAAACACCCTTATTTTACATCTAACACTAAACACTTTGATTCTACAACGTATTCCACAACTTATTCGCGGTATTATTAATACAAGTTGAATTAATTTTGGATTCCAATTTACAACAAACCTTTTTAAAATTAATACCGTACAACTCATTCAATCGATAATAGGCGGAGTATTTCATATCCAACAGATTCAAAAGATTATTTTAAGACAAGTGATAAAAGTTAGGCACTAAAATACGTACTAAATCCAGCAAAAAAAACGGGGTCAAACGGAAAAAAAAAAAGTCGGAAAGGACAAACCAAAAAAAAAATTTTTACCGGAACAAGGACAAACAGTTAGGAAAGAAATTTTCCAAAAGAAACAATCATTTCTAACAAAAAGAACGTCATAAGTAAAAAAAGAAAACCAATAGGAAAAAAATTAATATACCTAGAATCGTCAAACGGATCCCTAAAAACTTGATTTTCCCCAAAGAAACATTTTGGTTCCCAAAAGAAAAGAATATGAAAAAAAGAGAAGAAAGAACAAACACTAAACGAACACTTCAACCTCAATGTCGCACAAAGAACCAAATGTAAAACACAAAGAAACTATACACCAAAGGAAATCCAACTGAGAACACAGAATTATGAACATACAACAGATATGTAACGACTTCAAAAGGTAGCGAAAACCTAAAGAAAGAAAATAGATACCTACAAGGAAAGGTGTAGAAAGCCACTTAATAGTCCAATGTGAAAAGATGGAATGCCATATGAAAAGTCAGGGAGGCTAGCACAAAACATAGGAATACAAATGGGGCATGATTGAACTCAACTCAGCGAATAACAAACCAATACAAAAACAAAAGAAGAAAAAAAGCATAAGGAAAGGAGGAGGGGTAAATAGAATAGCCGGAGGGAGCTAGAATCGGGGTCGGACATGTTGGCGATCAAAGTTTCACGGGATTAGTCCGAATAGCCAATACCAGATGTACCAATATCCATAAGATAGGTCACGAAAATTATCCTAAGTAAAGGGCCCAAGTTTGGGTAAGTAAGCGAGAAGTTTGTCGAATTATTGATCCAAGCGATCGCCAGGACATAAAGTTGGACACGCACGCAGAGTAAGTTTAAGTTTCTTGAGCTGAAAAGTTTCGCAATTTCTTACAAGTGACAATTTGAATATCAGTAGAGGAATAGATTTCGACCATAAGAGGAATAGGTAGGAGTTTTCCAAAGTCCGTAGGAGATGTTCCACATATAGAGAAAACGGTTACCAAGACTCAAATTTACGGTCAAAGACAACCATTTTGCTAAATAGTCCCACCGAGTTTTTCAAAAACGTAGAAGACTGTTTCAGACCTATTAAATCGCCAGATTCGGGAGATATACGTCCCAAATTTGCGTCGAAAGATACAATTTAATGAAATTTCTACGAAATTACACATTGTCGAAAATTATATTAGGACACCATAACCGGAAAATTTTCCGAATGGTCAGCACAGAAAGCCGTAATGTTGGAAAGAAACAAGCATATTTAGTAAAAAATCACAACTAAATTCGAAAATTTAGAGACTAGGAAGAGGCCGAAATATCCTCAAGGACTTGCAAGGACGAGTAGCGCGTAGAGTGCAAAAGGCAGAGTTTTTTGTTCGGCATATGCAGGAAATTTTTATCGCGAGTTCGAGCAAAGGTCAAGTTAGGATATCAGTAACATGGAAATTTTAGGACATTGTACCAGGGAGACAAGAGGTTGTGTCCGTGACCTATTCGTTGTTCTGGGACTACTAACTTCCAACGTCTTAGTGTGGACAAAGACGTTTGATTTTAGATGTTTGTATAGAATTCTTTCACCAGTTATGTATTTTGGATTCAACCATTCCGTAGTTAAGATCAAGACAGAATTGGCAGTAATAGAGGATTTAGAAATCGATTAGTAATTTTGGTAAAATAAGCGTCGGAACAGTTATTTACCTTTCCGATAACGAGGTGATTTAGTTCAGTGTACGAACACGGTAAAGACGTTAGGTTTGTAGATTATTCAGCCAATAAGCGATGGGAGTATCACAGAAAGTGAGCCTCTATGGACGAAATTGTACCCCGATAAGGAAGAATTTTTTCGTGCCTATAGTCACCGCCTTTTAGAGAACGCTATGTAGTAACGACTTTTCGTGATCACCTGTGTGAGCACCTCATCCGACCAAATTAGCCAGCTAATAAAGGAAAGAACATCAGGACTATATGGACAGTTAATGTCATCAGCACTGAACGCCTCTGACTTCTTAGCCAATTAAATTTGCATTCTCAGAACCAATAAGGAGATAATAAGAAATGGATAAAGGACGTACCACAGACATCACTATGGTCTACTCGTTACATACTAGATGAGACGATTAAGAATGCAATTTTCTGGGTAAGAGTCCGGCGATTTAGACGATCCCAATAGGAGTCAGGCGCATACAGATCAACTTGGAGGTAAACCTGCAGTATTTAAACGAAAAAGACTTCTGTAGAACACCAAATTTGTAATGAGTCCAGCAGATTATCACTAAGTAGAAGAAGCTTCAAATAGCACAATACGGAAATAAGACTGCAACGCAGGAATTATAAGACCAAATGCTTTTAGTAAACTGGAAACCTTCAGGTACGTAAATGATAATCCTTTAAGTAAAGAAAGAGTAATTGCCAAACAGACGAAAGCCAAATAGTTAAGAATTTTGCGAATGTCCAGGGTCTAAATGTAAAATTAGCAGGGTAGAATCTAATGTAACTTACCATTTAAAACGAACAGAAGACTTTGCCAATTTAGGCACCAAACAATAGGGCTTTCCAGGCCATTAGAATGGTTACAACGCTTTTAGCATCTTTCAGACCTATTGGCAATCAATCCGGTGATGGGATACGATCGTGATGGACTGGATAACTGGCTGATCATTAGTGTACACCCGAAGTTAAATACTGTTAGACACATATGGACTACTCGGAATCGGATTGTTGGTCGAAATTGGATAGATTGGATCGTAGATCGGACAGAAGATGAGATCATGACCCGTGAAAACGGACAAACCCTTGATTCCAGAAGGCACAACAACTGAGATATAGAAGGAAGCTAGACGTAAGAAGAATAGTTTATTTGACTAACAGGAAAGTATTCCGGAAGTCCAATTGACCATTGGATGTACAGAGTGGATCCTTTGGATAAGCAAGAAGAGAATAGAGAACCCAAGCAGAGAACAATAATATCCAACGCCAATAAGTAACCCTTAAATCAGTCAAAATGGACCTAAATATGTCGCGTGGTCACGGAAAGAAATTAAATCCAAAGAATTATCGTACAAGACCAGAAATATTTTCTGAGGAAACAAGAACCGAATCATGGAAAATGGTCGGTACGTAAGGAATCGTCGGATTTAAATCTTTACCTCGGAATTGACGGTAAATTAGGTGACCACTACATGAAGAATATGTACCGTTAGACAGAAGAAGATTGGTTGTTGCCGAGTTCGACTAGTACGTTGATTAGAAATTTTTAGACTTCAATTGCACCAGTTAGGTTTCAATACAGAAGTTGGAATAGGACGAAGGTGTGGGCTAGGCCGATTAGCTAAGCGGGCTCTGGATTGAAAAAGTTCAGAGCTGAGGAGTTGAAATTTCGTAGGATTTGCTGACGTCTGCGCCACCTGAAAGTTCGATGTCAGACCACAAAGCTAAGTTGGTTTGGAACAGATGAGATTTGGTTAAAAAGGAGTTTGTAGTTAATATGATTTTTAGCGAGCAAATAAATTTTCCACGTAGCAAATATCACAATAACTTAGGACCATACTAAGTTGCTTTATGCCCAAGTTTTGCTAATTAAAGTTTATTCTTCTTAATACGATAATCCTGCCAATTAGGATTTTCATGTGCCTAATAAATTAAGTCTCTGAAATAATTCATTCCGAAAATAGTTGAGAGAAATTAGTTCGAGAATTCTCCAGCGTAAGAGCAATGCATTACGCTAGGTATGCCTGAAAATTTTAACCATTTCCACAACAGTTCCATACCAAGAACAGTTGATTACAAAAGTTAGGTAGTAATTCAGCAAGATTAAGAAGTAAATCATCCTCAGATATCCAGAGAATTAAGTACCTAGAAACAGTGGTACCGAGTGGAAGAAGTTTAGGAAGGTATAAGTATGAATCACGGAAATTTACAATAGCAAAACTTTCCTGATTCGGTTAGGTCAGAAGTCATATACGTGGAATTCCCTAGGATGAAGCTTTAAGAGTATACATCGGCATGAATATTCCTGAAATTTGAACTTCCTGTAATCTTTACCCTCAGTCAGCTTTATTACGCCTGAATCTTTACAGATGTAAGGGACTTACATTTGGAAGTGGCATTTTAATATTCCCAAGATTGAATTCGTCAGGATCTTGAATCGAACCCAGCAACCGCTTCATATTTCGCAACCTCATTAATGAGTCAATTTAACCAAATCAACCATTATTACCGAATCGCAAACATTACCCGAATTCAAAACAAAAACATTTTAAGACGCAACCGACTTAATATGTCAACTATAAAACAATCATTCAAAGAAGATAAAAAAAATAATTCGGACGCAACACAAAAAAAATAAGCAAAACATAATCAATAAGAACCAAAAATAAAAAAATAAAGAAATCAGAAAAAAAAAGAAACGAGCAGAGAGAAAAAAATCGAAAGCAACAAGAAAATCAAGACCTTTAAGGTCAACCACGTTTATCAGTGAGCCCCACGTTGGCCAAAATTTTGGTACGAATAATAACGCACGTAGTGCTAAATCATGTCGCAGAATTGTCGCCTTGGTTACAAAGAAAAAAGAAAATCAAGAAAAACGTCGGGCCAATGGTAGGGGGTTTAGAAAGAGCCAACGAGGCGCGGTGTCAGGAGTTAGTACCAGTACCTGCCAAAGAAATTAGAATAGTAAACCTGAAAAAACAAATTAGTCCTGCAAACCTGAAACAGAAAAGCATAGCTATGATCAAGTATAAATTGTTAGTACTTTATAGATAAATAAGAGCAACTGTTTAGATAAACTCTATAATCTAACAACAGTAATAGCAGTACAGAAAAATTCTGAGTACAAGTGAGGCCATATTGGGGAGTAGCAAAACGTTTATCACACCCAATTAAAATAATTTATAAATAGGTAAACCTAATTACTTTAAGTAATTTAGTAAAATTTTAGCAAAGACATAAATAAGTAGATAAGCACAATTGTTTGAGTCATTCAGTAGGGTTGATTGTTCTTTTTTTGTTATTAAATAGCGGGCAAGTCTATGGAAAAGTATCAGAACGACAAGGAATATTGCAAAAACAACGGGTAGATATTTACAGTAAGAACAAATAGGAAATAGTGCAACTTACACAAAGTCCTTCAGTACCGCTTCCTTGCCATTGCAGTGTGGGATCCACGATGTCTGGCACTAACGAAGCACTGCACCCTAGACTGTGAGGGTGTTTATGGAACTTATCACCACTTACCCTAATCACACTGACTGATTTCACTGGTGTTAGCAGCGGACCTTAGCACGCGAAGGAACTAGGTATATTAGTTGCATAACCATACACAAAGCAGCGAGGAACTTCAACCACTACTTTTCTATACCGGTAGTCGGTCACAGTTTAAATATCACCAGACCAAGCAAGCAACAAAAGCCATAATAAGTAAAGCACCTGTGTCACTAAAGGGAGTCCGTAACCATGTCCTTAAAACCCGCGTGCATCGATTTAAAAGCAGAACGAAACAGTATCGTTAACGTAATTCCTATATCGGAACCCAAAGACCAACTACGACTCCGCGACAGTTAGTTCTACGGCTTTTTTTTCCATAAGAAAGACGACTAAAACGTTTAGTAGACACGGTAAGCACTAAAGCCGTACGTCGAAAGTTCTTGAACACACGTGCGTCGAGTTTCACCAACTCTACCCTCTTAGTTCAACCAGAAAACCGTATCTTACCCTTAATTTTTGACATCTCGCAAGCAAGAACAAAACCGACCCTTTTTGTTTATATCTAATCCTACTAGTACAACTTCTGATCGCCTACCTAGACTGTATATCCACATATTAATTACAGCGGGATTATTTATTAATGACAAGTGGAAAGTAATTTTAGGAGTATTCCAATTTACAACTAAACCATCTTTTAAAATTAATACCGGCGAGTCAACTTGCATATCAATCTGAAAACTAGGCGGAAGTATTTACTTTATACCAACCGCGATTCAAAAACGATGTATTTTAAGAATTAAGTAGACTAAAAATGTTAGGCCACCAAAAATGCACGTTACAAATTCCCCCCTAGCAAAATAAAGACGTCGGGGTGAAAGAGAGGAAAAAAAAAAGAAAAGTGGCAGACCAGGAACCAAACAAAAAAAAAATTTTTTATCCGGTTCGAAGGACCAACACCAGTATAAGAGAAAGAACATTTTTCCAAAAGAAGACACAGTCATCTATCGTAACCAACAATGACAGAATAGGTAAAGAAAGTATTAAGTAAACACCCAATGAGGATTAACGGTTATAGCTACTTTCAGAATCGTCAAAAGACGGATGTCCCTAAAAAGGACATTTCTGTTTTCCACCTCAAAGAAACGTTTTGGCTTCCCGCGAAGAAACCAAAAGAAAATAAAAAAAAACGAGGAAGAAAACTCGTAACAAATCCACTAAACGACATCACTGTCAACCTCAAGTGTGCAGCAACGAAAGAACCAAGACAAAGAAAAGAGCAAAAGCAAACTAGTACACCATCTGGAATACTTCCAACTGAGGTAACACAGATTCGTATGAAACGATTGCTCAAGCAGAGTATGGCTAACAGACCTTCAAAAGCGACTAAGTCGAAATTCCTAAAGGAAAAGTAAATAGATCTGAAGCCTACCTCAAGGAATGGATGTAGAAAGCGACTATAATAGTCCAATAGTGAACAAATGGTGGAACTGGCCAGAAGAACAAGTCAAGGGAGGGGCTAGCTACAAAATATACATAGGAATACGAAATGGGCGCCAGTGTTTTCGAACTCAAGCTTATCAGCGAAAACACAAGACCAATAAGCCAAAAAAACAAAAGAGAGAAAAAAAACAAGTCATTAGGGATAGCGATGCGTAGGGGTCAAAATAGAATCAGCCGGAGGGAGCCCATTAGGATCCGGAGGTTCAGGATCAATGTCTGGCGGGTCTAAAGTTTTATCGGGTTTGAGGTCCTTAATATGCCAAGTACCCAGATCGTTACCAGAATCATCCACTAAGATATAGGTCCACGGAGAAAGTTTAGTCCTAATAGTAAAGGGACCCACATATTTGGGAGCAAGTTTAGCATTGAAGTAGCGAGTAGCATCCGAACATAATTGCGTTTCCACACGCGATCGCCAGGAGATAAAGTTAAGGGACGACGACGAAGATCGTAGTGTTTAGCATTTTTCTTGTATGCTAAGGAAAGACGTTTCGAAATTTCTTCACGAAGTGACTCAAATTTGACTAAGTCAGTAGGAGGAATAGGACGTTCGGGATCCATAAGAACACATCAGGATCAGGAGGTTTTCCAAAATGATCGCCGTAGAGAGCATGTTCACGACCATATAGAGCAAAATACGGGGGGTAAACCAACAACCTCATGTTTGCGCGTACGAATAGCACAACCAATTTTTGCTAAATTAACGTCCCACCGACGTTGATTATCAGAAACGTAAGAAAAAACCATAGTTTTCAGGACTCTATTAATACGTTCGGCCGGATTCGCGTGAGGATGATAGCGAGCATTAAACAGAATTTTTGTTCGATAAGAATTACATAGTTTAGTGAAAATATTACTACGAAATTGTACACCATTGTCCGCAATTAGATACTGAGGAGTACCATACACCAGGAAAATATTTTCCTCAATGGTTCGAGCAACAGCAGCGGCCGTAGATGCACGTAGAGGAAAGAAACAAGCATATTTCGTAAAACAATCGGCCACAACTAAAATGAAGGAATTACCTTTAGAGGATCTAGGAAGAGGTCCGACAATATCCGTACATAGGACTTGCCAAGGACGAGTGGCAGTAGCACGAGGAGACATAAAGCCAGGAGGTTTTTTTTGTTCGGCTGTGTGTGCAGAGCAAATTTTACAACGACGGACGTATCGAGCAACAGCGGCTCTAAGTTTAGGACAATAGTAACGCATGGAAATTTTAGAGACCGTTTTGTGTACACCAGGGTGACCTGAAGTAGGTAGATCGTGATTCTCGTATAGAACCCTATTCCGTTGTTCGCTGGGAACTACTAACTTCCAATCGTCTTGAGGATGTTGGAGCAAAGACTGTTTAGATTTTACATGTTTGTATAGTAATTCGTTTTCCACATGCCAGTTACTGTATAGTTTTAGGATTAACACGAGTCCGTAGCTTAAGATACCAAGGATCCAGAATTGGCAGAGTAATAGAAGATTTAGGAAAATCATCAATTAAGTCAATTTTAGGTACTGAGCGAGATAAGGCGTCGGGAACGATGTTATCTTTACCTTTCCGATGTACGATGGTGAAGTTAGGTTGTTGAAGTCGTACAGACCAACGAGCTAAACGACCGTTGGGGCTTTGTAGATTATTCAGCCAGATAAGCGAGTGGTGATCCGTGATCACAGTAAAGTGAGAACCCTCGATATAGGGACGAAATTTCTCTATTGCCCATATAACACCAAGACATTCTTTTTCGGTGGCGCTATAGTTGCGTTCCGCCTTTTTAAGAGAACAGCTAATGTAGCTAATGACTTTTTCGTCATCACCCTGTTGTTGCGTCAGCACAGCACCCAGACCAAAATCAGAGGCATCAGTCTGTATAGTAAAGGGTAAAGAAAAATCAGGACAACTCATCACTGGAGCTGTTACCAGTGTTCTTTCAGCAGCTTAAACGCCTGCTGACATTCTGAAGACCAATTAAATTTAGAATTTTTCTTAGTCAACGCAGTAATCGGAGCAGTAAGAGCAGAAAAATTGGGATAAAGCGACGATACCACGAGCACATACCAACTATGCGTCGTACTTCCGTTACAGTAGTAGGAGGAGGAAGATTAAGAATGGCCGAAACTTTTTCTGGGTCGACATGGAGTCCATGGCGATTTACTACGTATCCCAGATAACGGAGTTCCGGTCGGCATATAATGCATTTATCTCTGTGAAGAGTAAGACCTGCAGAATTTAAACGAAAAAGCACTTTCTGTAGTACCACCAAATGTTGTTCGAAAGTAGGGGTAGCGATGATCACATCATCTAAGTATGCGAAATAGAAAGGTTCAAGATCAGCACCAAGCACGCGATCTATAAGTCGCTGAAATGTCGCTAGAGAATTATGAAGACCAAATGGCATTTTAGTAAACTGGTATAAACCTCTACCAGGCACCGTAAATGCAGTAATCGCTTTAGAATTAGAAGAAAGAGGTATTTGCCAATAAGCAGAGCGAATGTCCAAACTAGTTAAGAATTTTGCGTTTCTCAGGCGGTCTAGAATCGTAGAAATGTAAGGCAGGTGATAGGCATCTTTTTCTGTAACCTCATTGACCTTTCTAAAATCGATGCAGAAACGATACGTGCCATCTTTCTTAGGCACCATAACAATAGGGCTAGACCAAGCGCTATTAGATGGTTCTACAACACCACTTTCTAGCATCTCATCCAGAGCTTGATTGGCATATCGAAGTACCGTAGGGGACATGGGATAATATCTTTGCTTGATAGGACTGGATGTCGTACGGATCTGATGTTCAATTAGATTAGTACAGCCCAAAGGTAAAGTATCATCGTTAGGAAACATATGTTGGACTACACGAGACAATGCGGATTGTTGTGTGTTCGATAGATTGGAAAGAGCATTGATCTGACTGATCGAGACAGTAGAAGAAGAACAGAAAGTCCATTGACCCGCTCGAAAATCCGGGACAACACCCATGGATTTCCAGAAGTCAATGCCTAAGATCAGAGACTGAGAAATAGAAGGAACGACTAGGACGTCAAGAAGAATAGTTTTATTTTCGACTAACATGGGTAAAGTAAGTGACCCGAGAATGTCACAAGATTGACCATTGGCTACTGTACAGCTGTGGATCTCCGTTTGGGACAAAGGCAAAGAAAGAGAATAGAGAATATCCCAACCAGGACCACCAATAATAGTGCTAGAAGCGCCAGAATCAAGTAAACCCTTAAATTCGATGTCGAAAATGGTCACAGTAAGATAAGGTCTGTCGTCCTCACGAGAACTAGCTAAAATTAAATCCAGAACATATTTAGATCGGTCATCAAGACCAGAGAAAGGATTTTCTGAGGAGATAATAGGTACCGAGACAACTGTAGAAGGAATCGGGTCGGTTTCTCGGCTTAGCGACTCGATCGGTAGTTTAAATTCTTGTTGCACCTCGTGCAATTGGCACGGGTAACATTAGGTGTACCACAACCATAGCAATGAAGTATTTGCGGTTTAGTACAGGAAGGAGACTTGTGTCCTCGTTGGCCGCAGTTCCAACAAGTAACGTGTGAATTAGAAATATTTTTAGGAGCTTCACTTGCACCAGGTGTAAGTGTTTTCGAAGTAGTGACATCAGAACGGGGAGGGACATAAGCGGACGTAAGTTTGCTGCGGGCCACAGGACCTGTATAAGCTAAGTCGGGCTCTAGGAGTTGAGAAAAGTTCAGAGCAGGAGGAGACTTGAAATTATCTGCTTGGATTTTGTGCTGTTCCAGTCTGCGACCCACCTGCAAAAGTTCGGCAATAGTATTCAGATCCAGCAAAGCTAAGTTGGTTTGGTAAAAAGGTGTAAGATTTGGTAAAATAATATGGAGTTTCTGTAGTTCAGAGAGAGAGATTGTTAGACGAGCAAATAAATTTTCCATCGTAGCTAAATATACACCAATAGACTCTGAGGGACCCATAGTACGTTGCTTTATTTCCTCCAAAAGTTTTCGTCGTAATTAACAGGTTGTAATTCTTCCTTAATAGCCGAATAACATCCTGCCAATTAGTTAGGATTTTCGATGTGCTCTGAATAAAATTAAAGCTTTTCCTGAAAGTAAGTCCGATGCCGAAGAAAATAGTTGAGAAGCAGAAACGTTGCGTGCCGAGCATAATTCGTCCACGCGTAAGAGAAATGCATTTAACGACATACGGTCATCACCCGAAAATTTTAAGTCCCATTTAGACACCAGCTGTCCATAACCAGACGTAGCAATTGATTTAGAAACAGATATAGGTATAGGTAATTCATCCGAAGATTCAGCAGAAGTAAGATCATCCTCAGTATCCGTAGTAGTCGGATTAATAGTAGCCGTAGAAACAAGTGGTACCCTAGGGGAAGTGGAAGAACGTTTGAAGCGACGGTATAATCTATAACAATCACTGCGGAAATTGCTGACACATAGCAACAACTTTCGCTGTATTACGGTTTCAGCGTCAGAAGTCACATTCATACGTTGGATTCTCCCTTTAAGATGCATAGCAAGGCTAATAATACGTTTGCCGTCGGCAGTTGAAATATCACCATTAAAGTCTTTGACCTTCGTCGTTAACTCAGTTAAACCCTCAGTCACGGCTTTATTATCTGCCTGGAAATCGACACCAGATTTAAGTGGACTTAGCACTTCGGAAGATTCCATTTTTAAGATATTCCTCAAGGACTTACGAAGTTCGGATACAGGTATCTTTGCATCGAACCCACGCGAACCGACTTCATATTTGAGCTCAGCCTCATGTAACCGATCAACTTTTAATCTCCAAAAGTCACCCATTATTACCGAATCGACAAACAACACCCAAATATTTAAAGACACAAAAACGACTTATTAGGTTGGTTCGCCAGAGAAACCAAATTAACGAAATAACTGAATATTAAACACAATCCAGTTCAGACGAGAAGAGAGAAGAAAAAAAAATAATTCGGGCCGCTACACCAAACAAAAAAAAACAATGTCAAGAACCATCAAGGTCAAAAAAAATTAAGAAAATCAAGAACAAATAAAAGAAATCGGGCAGAAAAGAAAAAATCGAGCAAGAGAGAAGAAAAATCGAAAGCAACTCAAGAGAAATCAAGCCCTTGTTTATCGGCAGCCACGTTTATCGAGTTGAGCCCCACGTTGGGCGCCAAAATTTATGTTACGTATTTCTAGTAGACGCCACGTTGTGCGTCAAAGTTATGTCGCGTTGGCTCGTAGCCGTGCGTAACAAAAGAAAATCCAAGAAAAAACAGTGACCGGGCTCAATCGGAGAGTAGGGGGTTGTAGAAAGCAGACCAATCTAGAAGGGACGCGGCTGTCAGGAGTTAGTACCAGTACCTGCCATAGAGAAATTAGAATAGTAAACCTGAAAGAAAACAAATTAGTCCTGCAAACCTGAAACAGAGAAAAGCATAGCGTATGTATCAAGTATAAATTGTTTAGTACTTTATAGAATAAATAAGAGCAACTGCTTAGATAAACTCTATAATCTAACAACAGTAATAGCAGTACAGAAAAATTCTGAGTACAAAGTGAGGCCATATTGGGGAGTAGCAGAAACGTTTCATCACACACCAATTAAACATAATTCAGGTAAAATGTAACAAAAAAAATATAAATAGGTAAGACCTAATTACTCTAAGTAATTTAGTAAAATTTTTAGCAAAGACATAAATAAGTAGATACGCACAATTGTTCTGAGTCATTCAGTATGGATGATTGTTCTTTATAAATAGGTAAGACATAATTAATCTAAGTAATTTAGTAAAATTTTTAGCAAAGACATAAATAAGTAGATAAGCACAATTGTTTTGAGTCATTCAGTAGGGTTGATTGTTCTTTTTTTTTGTTATTAAATAGCGGGCAAGTCTATGGAAAAGGTATCAGAACGACAAGGAATATTGCAAAAACAACGGGTAGATATTTACAGTAAGAACAAATAGGAAATAGTGCAACTTACACAAAGTCCTTCAGTACCGCTTCCTTGCCATTGCAGTGTGGGATCCACGATGTCTAGCACTAACGAAGCACTGCACCCTAGACTGTGAGGGTGTTGATGGAACTTATCACCACTTACCCTAATCACACTGACTGATTTCACTGGGGTTAGCAGCGGACCTTATCACGCGAAGGAACTAGGTATATTAATTGCATAACCATACACAAAGCAGCGAGGAACTTCAACCACTACTTTTCTATACCAGTAGTCGGTCACAGTTTAAATATCACCAGACCAAGCAAGCAACAAAAGCCATAATAAGTAAAGCACTTGTATCACTAAAGGGAGTCGTAACCATGTCCTTAAAACCCGCGTGCATCGAGTTAAAAGCAGAACGAAACAGTATCGTTAACGTAATTCCTATATCGGAACCCAAAGACCAACTACGACTCCGCGACAGTTAGTTCTACGGCTTTTTATTCCATAAGAAAGACGACTAAAAACGTTTAGTAGACACGCGTAAGCACTAAAGCCGTACGTCGAAAGTTCTTCGAACACACGTGCGTCGAGTTTCACCAACTCTACCACTCTTAGTTTAACCAGAAAACCGTATCTTACACTTAATTTTGACATCTCGCAAGCAAGAACAAAACCGACCCTTTTTGTTTATATCTAATCCTACTAGTACAACTTCTGATCGCCTACCTAGACTGTATATCCACATATTAATTACAGCGGGATTATTTATTAATACAAGTGGAAAGTAATTTTAGGAGTATTCCAATTTACAACTAAACCATCTTTTAAAATTAATACCGGCGAGTCAACTTGCATATCAATCTGAAAACTAGGCGGAAGTATTTACTTTATACCAACCGCGATTCAAAAACGATGTATTTTAAGAATTAAGTAGACTAAAAATGTTAGGCCACCAAAAATGCACGTTACAAATTCCCCTAGCAAAATAAAGACGTCGGGGTGAAAGAGAGGAAAAAAGAAAAGTGGCAGACCAGAACCAAACAAAAAAAAAATTTTTTATCCGGTTCGAAGGACCAACACCAGTATAAGAGAAAGAACATTTTTCCAAAAGAAGACACAGTCATCTATCGTAACCAACAATGACAGAATAGGTAAAGAAAGTATTAAGTAAAACCAATGAGGATTAACGGTTATAGCTACTTTCAGAATCGTCAAAGACGGATGTCCCTAAAAGGACATTTTGTTTTCCACCTCAAAGAAACGTTTTGGCTTCCGCGAAGAAACCAAAAGAAAATAAAAAAACAGGAAGAAAACTCGTAACAAATCCACTAAACGACATCACTGTCAACCTCAATGTGCAGCAACGAAAGAACCAAGACAAGAAAAGGCAAAGCAAACTAGTACACCATCTGGAATACTTCCAACTGAGGTAACACAGATTGTATGAAACGATTACTAAGCAGAGTATGGCTAACAGACCTTCAAAAGCGACTAAGTCGAAATTCCTAAAGGAAAAGTAAATAGATCTGAAGCCTACCTCAAGGAATGGATGAGAAAGCGACTATAATAGTCCAATAGTGAACAAATGGTGGAACTGGCCAGAAGAACAAGTCACGGGAGGGGCTAGTACAAAATATACATAGGAATACGAAATGGGCGCCAGTGTTTTCGAACTCAAGCTTATCAGCGAAAACACAAGACCAATAAGCCAAAAAAACAAAAGAGAGAAAAAAAACAAGTCATTAGGGATAGCGATGCGTAGGGGTCAAAATAGAATCAGCCGGAGGGAGCCCATTAGGATCCGGAGGTTCAGGATCAATGTCTGGCGGGTCTAAAGTTTTATCGGGTTTGAGGTCCTTAATATGCCAAGTACCCAGATCGTTACCAGAATCATCCACTAAGATATAGGTCCACGGAGAAAGTTTAGTCCTAATAGTAAAGGGACCCACATATTTGGGAGCAAGTTTAGCATTGAAGTAGCGAGTAGCATCCGAACATAATTGCGTTTCCACACGCGATCGCCAGGAGATAAAGTTAAGGGACGACGACGAAGATCGTAGTGTTTAGCATTTTCTTGTATGCTAAGGAAAGACGTTTCGAAATTTCTTCACGAAGTGACTCAAATTTGACTAAGTCAGTAGGAGGAATAGGACGTTCGGGATCCATAAGAACAACATCAGGATCAGGAGGTTTTCCAAAATGATCGCCGTAGAGAGCATGTTCACGACCATATAGAGCAAAATACGGGGGGTAAACCAACAACCTCATGTTTGCGCGTACGAATAGCACAACCAATTTTTGCTAAATTAACGTCCCACCGACGTTGATTATCAGAAACGTAAGAAAAAACCATAGTTTTCAGGACTCTATTAATACGTTCGGCCGGATTCGCGTGAGGATGATAGCGAGCATTAAACAGAATTTTTGTTCGATAAGAATTACATAGTTTAGTGAAAATATTACTACGAAATTGTACACCATTGTCCGCAATTAGATACTGAGGAGTACCATACACCAGGAAAATATTTTCCTCAATGGTTCGAGCAACAGCAGCGGCCGTAGATGCACGTAGAGGAAAGAAACAAGCATATTTCGTAAAACAATCGGCCACAACTAAAATGAAGGAATTACCTTTAGAGGATCTAGGAAGAGGTCCGACAATATCCGTACATAGGACTTGCCAAGGACGAGTGGCAGTAGCACGAGGAGACATAAAGCCAGGAGGTTTTTTTGTTCGGCTGTGTGCAGAGCAAATTTTACAACGACGGACGTATCGAGCAACAGCGGCTCTAAGTTTAGGACAATAGTAACGCATGGAAATTTTAGAGACCGTTTTGTGTACACCAGGGTGACCTGAAGTAGGTAGATCGTGATTCTCGTATAGAACCCTATTCCGTTGTTCGCTGGGAACTACTAACTTCCAATCGTCTTGAGGATGTTGGAGCAAAGACTGTTTAGATTTTACATGTTTGTATAGTAATTCGTTTTCCACATGCCAGTTACTGTATAGTTTTAGGATTAACACGAGTCCGTAGCTTAAGATACCAAGGATCCAGAATTGGCAGAGTAATAGAAGATTTAGGAAAGTCATCAATTAAGTCAATTTTAGGTACTGAGCGAGATAAGGCGTCGGGAACGATGTTATCTTTACCTTTCCGATGTACGATGGTGAAGTTATGTTGTTGAAGTCGTACAGACCAACGAGCTAAACGACCGTTGGGGCTTTGTAGATTATTCAGCCAGATAAGCGAGTGGTGATCCGTGATCACAGTAAAGTGAGAACCCTCGATATAGGGACGAAATTTTCTTGCCCATATAACACCAAGACATTCTTTTCGGTGGCGCTATAGTTGCGTTCCGCCTTTTAAGAGAACAGCTAATGTAGCTAATGACTTTTTCGTCATCACCCTGTTGTTGCGTCAGCACAGCACCCAGACCAAAATCAGAGGCATCAGTCTGTATAGTAAAGGGTAAAGAAAAATCAGGACAACTCATCACTGGAGCTATTACCAAGTGTTCTTTCAGCAGCTTAAACGCCTGCTGACATTCTGAAGACCAATTAAATTTAGAATTTTTCTTAGTCAACGCAGTAATCGGAGCAGTAAGAGCAGAAAAATTGGGATAAAGCGACGATACCACGAGCACATACCAACTATGCGTCGTACTTCCGTTACAGTAGTAGGAGGAGGAAGATTAAGAATGGCCGAAACTTTTTCTGGGTCGACATGGAGTCCATGGCGATTTACTACGTATCCCAGATAACGGAGTTCCGGTCGGCATATAATGCATTTATCTCTGTGAAGAGTAAGACCTGCAGAATTTAAACGAAAGCACTTTCTGTAGTACCACCAAATGTTGTTCGAAAGTAGGTAGCGATGATCACATCATCTAAGTATGCGAAATAGAAAGGTTCAAGATCAGCACCAAGCACGCGATCTATAAGTCGCTGAAATGTCGCTAGAGAATTATGAAGACCAAATGGCATTTTAGTAAACTGGTATAAACCTCTACCAGGCACCGTAAATGCAGTAATCGCTTTAGAATTAGAAGAAAGAGGTATTTGCCAATAAGCAGAGCGAATGTCCAAACTAGTTAAGAATTTTGCGTTTCTCAGGCGGTCTAGAATCGTAGAAATGTAAGGCAGGTGATAGGCATCTTTTTCTGTAACCTCATTGACCTTTCTAAAATCGATGCAGAAACGATACGTGCCATCTTTCTTAGGCACCATAACAATAGGGCTAGACCAAGCGCTATTAGATGGTTCTACAACACCACTTTCTAGCATCTCATCCAGAGCTTGATTGGCATATCGAAGTACCGTAGGGGACATGGGATAATATCTTTGCTTGATAGGACTGGATGTCGTACGGATCTGATGTTCAATTAGATTAGTACAGCCCAAAGGTAAATATCATCGTTAGAAACATATGTTGGACTACACGAGACAATGCGGATTGTTGTGTGTTCGATAGATTGGAAAGAGCATTGATCTGACTGATCGAGACAGTAGAAGAAGAACAGAAAGTCCATTGACCCGCTCGAAAATCCGGGACAACACCCATGGATTTCCAGAAGTCAATGCCTAAGATCAGAGACTGAGAAATAGAAGGAACGACTAGGACGTCAAGAAGAATAGTTTTATTTTCGACTAACATGGGTAAAGTAAGTGACCCGAGAATGTCACAAGATTGACCATTGGCTACTGTACAGCTGTGGATCTCCGTTTGGGACAAAGGCAAAGAAAGAGAATAGAGAATATCCCAACCAGGACCACCAATAATAGTGCTAGAAGCGCCAGAATCAAGTAAACCCTTAAATTCGATGTCGAAAATGGTCACAGTAAGATAAGGTCTGTCGTCCTCACGAGAACTAGCTAAAATTAAATCCAGAACATATTTAGATCGGTCATCAAGACCAGAGAAAGGATTTTCTGAGGAGATAATAGGTACCGAGACAACTGTAGAAGGAATCGGGTCGGTTTCTCGGCTTAGCGACTCGATCGGTAGTTTAAATTCTTGTTGCACCTCGTGCAATTGGCACGGGTAACATTAGGTGTACCACAACCATAGCAATGAAGTATTTGCGGTTTAGTACAGGAAGGAGACTTGTGTCCTCGTTGGCCGCAGTTCCAACAAGTAACGTGTGAATTAGAAATATTTTTAGGAGCTTCACTTGCACCAGGTGTAAGTGTTTTCGAAGTAGTGACATCAGAACGGGGAGGGACATAAGCGGACGTAAGTTTGCTGCCACAGGACCTGTATAAGCTAAGTCGGGCTCTAGGAGTTGAGAAAAGTTCAGAGCAGGAGGAGACTTGAAATTATCTGCTTGGATTTTGTGCTGTTCCAGTCTGCGACCCACCTGCAAAAGTTCGGCAATAGTATTCAGATCCAGCAAAGCTAAGTTGGTTTGGTAAAAAGGTGTAAGATTTGGTAAAATAATATGGAGTTTCTGTAGTTCAGAGAGAGAGATTGTTAGACGAGCAAATAAATTTTCCATCGTAGCTAAATATACACCAATAGACTCTGAGGGACCCATAGTACGTTGCTTTATTTCCTCCAAAAGTTTTTCGTCGTAATTAACAGGTTGTAATTCTTCCCTTAATAGCCGAATAACATCCTGCCAATTAGTTAGGGATTTTCGATGTGCTCTGAATAAAATTAAAGCTTTTCCTGAAAGTAAGTCCGATGCCGAAGAAAATAGTTGAGAAGCAGAAACGTTGCGTGCCGAGCATAATTCGTCCACGCGTAAGAGAAATGCATTTAACGACATACGGTCATCACCGAAAATTTTAAGTCCCATTTAGACACCAGCTGTCCATAACCAGACGTAGCAATTGATTTAGAAACAGATATAGGTATAGGTAATTCATCCGAAGATTCAGCAGAAGTAAGATCATCCTCAGTATCCGTAGTAGTCGGATTAATAGTAGCCGTAGAAACAAGTGGTACCCTAGGGGAAGTGGAAGAACGTTTGAAGCGACGGTATAATCTATCGCAATCACTGCGGAAATTGCTGACACATAGCAACAACTTTCGCTGTATTACGGTTTCAGCGTCAGAAGTCACATTCATACGTTGGATTCTCCTTTAAGATGCATAGCAAGGCATAATACGTTTGCCGTCGGCAGTTGAAATATCACCATTAAAGTCTTTGACCTTCGTCGTTAACTCAGTTAAACCCTCAGTCACGGCTTTATTATCTGCCTGGAAATCGACACCAGATTTAAGTGGACTTAGCACTTCGGAAGATTCCATTTTTAAGATATTCCTCAAGGACTTACGAAGTTCGGATACAGGTATCTTTGCATCGAACCCACGCGAACCGACTTCATATTTGAGCTCAGCCTCATGTAACCGATCAACTTTAATCCAAAAGTCACCCATTATTACCGAATCGACAAACAACACCCAAATATTTAAAGACACAAAAACGACTTATTAGGTTGGTTCGCCAGAGAAACCAAATTAACGAAATAACTGAATATTAAACACAATCCAGTTCAGACGAGAAGAGAGAAGAAAAAAAAATAATTCGGGCCGCTACACCAAACAAAAAAAAACAATGTCAAGAACCATCAAGGTCAAAAAAAATTAAGAAAAATCAAGAACAAATAAAAGAAATCGGGCAGAAAAGAAAAAAAATCGAGCAAGAGAGAAGAAAAAAATCGAAAGCAACTCAAGAGAAATCAAGCCCCTTGTTTATCGGGCAGCCACGTTTATCGAGTCGAGCCCCACGTTGGGCGCCAAAATTTATGTTACGTATTTCTAGTAGACGCCACGTTGTGCGTCAAAGTTATGTCGCGTTGGCTCGTAGCCGTGCGTAACAAAAGAAAATCCAAGAAAAAAAAACAGTGACCGGGCTCAATCGGAGAGTAGGGGGGTTGTAGAAAGCAGACCAATCTAGAAGGGACGCGGCTGTCAGGAGTTAGTACCAGTACCTGCCATAGAGAAATTAGAATAGTAAACCTGAAAGAAAAACAAATTAGTCCTGCAAACCTGAAACAGAGAAAAAGCATAGCGTATGTATCAAGTATAAATTGTTTAGTACTTTATAGAATAAATAAGAGCAACTGCTTAGATAAACTCTATAATCTAACAACAGTAATAGCAGTACAGAAAAATTCTGAGTACAAAGTGAGGCCATATTGGGGAGTAGCAGAAACGTTTCATCACACACCAATTAAACATAATTCAGGTAAAATGTAACAAAAAAAATATAAATAGGTAAGACCTAATTACTCTAAGTAATTTAGTAAAATTTTTAGCAAAGACATAAATAAGTAGATACGCACAATTGTTCTGAGTCATTCAGTATGGATGATTGTTCTTTATAAATAGGTAAGACATAATTAATCTAAGTAATTTAGTAAAATTTTTAGCAAAGACATAAATAAGTAGATAAGCACAATTGTTTTGAGTCATTCAGTAGGGTTGATTGTTCTTTTTTTGTTATTAAATAGCGGGCAAGTCTATGGAAAAGGTATCAGAACGACAAGGAATATTGCAAAAACAACGGGTAGATATTTACAGTAAGAACAAATAGGAAATAGTGCAACTTACACAAAGTCCTTCAGTACCGCTTCCTTGCCATTGCAGTGTGGGATCCACGATGTCTAGCACTAACGAAGCACTGCACCCTAGACTGTGAGGGTGTTGATGGAACTTATCACCACTTACCCTAATCACACTGACTGATTTCACTGGGGTTAGCAGCGGACCTTATCACGCGAAGGAACTAGGTATATTAATTGCATAACCATACACAAAGCAGCGAGGAACTTCAACCACTACTTTTCTATACCAGTAGTCGGTCACAGTTTAAATATCACCAGACCAAGCAAGCAACAAAAGCCATAATAAGTAAAGCACTTGTATCACTAAAGGGAGTCGTAACCATGTCCTTAAAACCCGCGTGCATCGAGTTAAAAGCAGAACGAAACAGTATCGTTAACGTAATTCCTATATCGGAACCCAAAGACCAACTACGACTCCGCGACAGTTAGTTCTACGGCTTTTTATTCCATAAGAAAGACGACTAAAAACGTTTAGTAGACACGCGTAAGCACTAAAGCCGTACGTCGAAAGTTCTTCGAACACACGTGCGTCGAGTTTCACCAACTCTACCACTCTTAGTTTAACCAGAAAAACCGTATCTTACACTTAATTTTTGACATCTCGCAAGCAAGAACAAAACCCGACCCTTTTTTGTTTATATCTAATCCTACTAGTACAACTTCTGATCGCCTACCTAGACTGTATATCCACATATTAATTACAGCGGGATTATTTATTAATAACAAGTGGAAAGTAATTTTACGAGTATTCCAATTTACAACTAAACCATCTTTTAAAATTAATACCGGCGAGTCAACTTGCATATCAATCTGAAAACTAGGCGGAAGTATTTACTTTATACCAACCGCGATCCAAAAACGATGTATTTTAAGAATTAAGTAGACTAAAAATGTTAGGCCACCAAAAATGCACGTTACAAATTATTTCTTAAATGGCTTAAAAATTAAATTATATCAAACAGGATTATTTCAATAGTTGAATTGATTTAAGTATAGAGATGTTCTTGCATATTTATTTACTTCACGTCAGATCTGAAGCTCAGTCTACACTTTTTTACACTTATTCAGAAAGAATAAAATATTCTAGAGCAGGCATGCGTCGGTTGAAAGCGGGAGAAAGGAGCCAAGCAAGGTGATTGGAAGATAGATATACGTGCGACAGGTTTAGATGGAAAAGGGTAAATATTCAGCTGCTGGAGGCATATGCGTGAAAGAAAGGTATAGGTACAAGCGAGTTGAAAGATGTTTTGTTCTAGTCAGAAGACGTGGAACTGAACGCAAAAGGCTAATTTTCATGGAATCAAAGTGACAGTTGACAGTTAGAGACGTTGTACCGGGTATTTGTGTGTTTTTGTTATCGAAATTCACGCAAGACCGAGATCCGTTAGAGCTTTTTCATAGGAATACAAGGCGATTAACAAATAATTTTAAGAATTGTGAAAACAGGTACGAATTGTACGTGCGATTTAGAAACAAGGGGGCGGGGGAGAATTCTTGGTTATTTACCCATTTTCAAAGAAGGGCCACGCTCTCTTTTAATTTCATCAGTCATTCGCGACACATCTAGTTACTTTCAAGTGAATTAGTACAGTTTGATGAAAAGTTACTTAAAAGCTATTTAAGTGAAAGTTAATCTTGTATGTAAGTACAAACAGATCGTTATTGTGTTATTGGAATGCACGAAATTAGTAAAGATTAAAATTATTTGGATGATGAAGAAACCAGCGATTTTTGGGTATTAAATTTAATTTGGAATAGGAGGAGGAAAAATTTGAAAATTGGATGTTTATGGTTGTATATTATTTATGGAAAGAGAGAGTAGTAGCAGCACATATGGTGATTCGACCGGGGAGTTATTTGATTGACTGAGGACATACAGGACGGCAGCATCTCCTAGGGGCGAGTTGGTGGACAACATTCAGAAGATAGCTACCAGGTAGGCCATTATATAGAACATTGAGTGGTGAATATTTTCCATGGTTTTTGTGATTATTTTGATTTGATTTTTGGTGTGTTTTCTGATGTTATATATTTTATGGACTGAAATTTACGAGACTTTAAAATGAAATTAAAATTTAATTTTGAAAATCAAGAATAATTAATTAATTTACAGATAACCATGCGATGTTGTAAAGAGGGATAGAGGGCTTATTTGATATTTGGTAGTGCAGTAAAGTTGTATGCACATTTTTAGTTTTACTATATGCTCATGATAAGACAAAAGGGTTAACGTAATGTATGAGGAATGCCCTCTTGCTTTAATTAAAAATATGTGAATCAACAAGAACACATCACATTTATTCAAACATTACAAAGCAAAACACATTTACAGGTCGTTTTTTATCACCGGCACCATTGCGATCTCGCAACCAGGAAGAGCTAGAAGAACGGTTAAATTAGAAAAAAGTTTCACATTTAGGAGAACAGTTGAAGTCATTATGAGTGATCGGGCCAGTTTGGGTCCCGGGTCACTTTGGATCACTGTGCCACTTCGGGCCACTTTAGGTCACCGAGTCACTTCGGATCACCGTATCGCCGAGGGTCACCGGGTCAGTTCGGGTCAACGGGTCAGTTTGGGTTCAAGGCCACCTAGTCCCGGATTAATCTGCTTTCGGGTCACCGGGTCAAAAAATCGCAACTCAGTCCAACTCAATGCAAGGATCAAAATTGAATCACCTCACTTTGACGAAAAAACCTGCATTTTCATTTTGGAACATTTAGCGAGCAAAAATAAAGACTAGCAGTCCTTAAAAATTGATCCCATGGCTTTCAGGAAAAGCAAACGGGGTGTCGATAAAAGACAACATTTTCAATAACTCTCCATAAAGCAGTAAGCGTCTAATTCCTCTTCAGCTTAGTACCATCGGTATTAAAATTTCGAATTGTAAAATAATTGCCAGGGTGAATGTCCTCGCCATTAAGGTATATCCTAGCTACATTCAAATTTGCAAGTAAAAATAATATAACACACGGACAAATTAAATCACTGACTGCCAATTTAATTAAAGCCTTCCATTTCACCAGTTGAAATTTGCATTGAAAAAATGTTTTCTAGTTTCCCACCAAAGATGGCGTGGAGCTAACCTCTCCAAATTTTAGATATAGGGTCTTGTCGATTGTCCGCAGATTTATCACTTGAACCACGCTACTACTTCCCAGCCAATGAGGTTCTTCGACTTTTTTCTATGAATAAGCTTCCACATTTCTGGTTTGCAAGTAATTAATTAATTGCATTCCGGGGGCTGTCTAGCCTTTGCCAATTGTCTGGGGTTTACTTTGTAATGTGCCTACCCTTATATTCAAGTAAATTTGATTTCTTTAAGATTTACTACAAATTGTAAAAGATGTTCTTTTAGGATACGTTTTATATGGAACAAGCATATTAGTAATTACACGGTCATTTACCTCCTTATTATAAAAGCTTTTTGAAAATGACACTACCACTCTATAAAAATTTACTGTTATAATTATTCTGTTTATCCTTTTGTGGTTTTCGGAATAATTTATGCACATAAATTACGTTCCAATATGTATTTCATAGAAATAATGTTTTTTTGTTTATCAGTTTATGACCTGAATTACTTTTAAATGGAACTAAAAATTTATTAAAATGCCATGCTTAATGAACACTACTATCTATGAGATAGGGCACATTAATGTTAACTTGTCAGTTTAAGATTAATTTTTTTTATGCGGTTTCTATTTAACCTAACGCCAATTCGTTACAAAATTAAAATCGAATACACGTTGTAGACTTTTTGATATATTTACGCTTTGTAAATTACCCTGCTTATGAAACAATTTAATAATAATTCTTTACACTTTGTTGATAAACCTAATATCACGCCTTTGAAAACGCAACATTCCCATTATTGTAAAAGCTCAAAATGGTAACAAACTGTATTTCAGTGCATCATTCCGTGTAACTGATCAAAATTATTTTATTTTGTACATCTGAAGGACGTCTCCGACGAATTCTCGCAAGAAGTAGTGCATTGATTTCTAATACCAGAAGAATTATTCACTTTTATATACAACTATTGAATTTTTCACATTCACATAGATGTCATATAGAAAAGGTTGTAGCTTTGATCGTTCTACAAAAGAATGCTTTGGAGGTCTACTCCTCGAAAGATAAAGTCGACATAAATTGAAACAGCGCACTTTTCCCGAATAAGGTTAAATAACCAACCACCTTCTATACAAATATTTCATAAGCTTGATTTTAATATCTTATAATATAAGCTTACTCGAGTTCTATATACCTTGTACGTTCTCGGTATTGCCAGATCGATAGAAAAATTATTTCCCTGAAGTGAAGGTGAAGTAAACCCCAGTCGCTTATTTTGAGGAAACATTGATATTTGCAGAGTAATAATGGTTTATGAAGAATTCATGCAAACTTGTCACAAATTTGTTTATTGGAGTCAACAAAGGCGATTGGAATATTTAGTTTATTATCGACATAGTAGTCGAGTGCTTTCATTTGTGGGTTAACCCGTATAGCACAAATAGGGTAGCGCAACATGTCGCAAATCCAAAAAGCTTTCTCAAAAAATTCAGCTTACTTAAGTAGTTTATCGTCATCAGTTCCAATGGTTCTGTGGTTTATATTTATACATTCATTGCTTTATTTTGCAACGGGTGGTTTTTTTCCTTGGCCAATATACAAACCCTGCATCCGTTAACTATCATCTTAACTATAGTAATATCATTTCTTGTATAGAAGCTCTCCCCAAACATTAAAAACGTCTTTAGTATCCCCACATGTCCAAACGTACTATGAAGTTCTTCTCATAATATCTCATCCCTTATTTTCTTAATTAGCAAACACTCTTTAATACCATAACCTTTGTCCGCTTGTAATCCTGCTTTCCCTAAATCATCCCGAACTCTTTTACTTTTTCCTATTGATGCATATGCCTAAATGTTCTGTTTGCTCATGTTCTCTATTCTTCTAATTTCTGAGGGCTATCATAAACCCCTTTCTTTCTTCTTCTGCTTAGGAAATCCGCCGTCACATTTTGTTTTCCTGGTTTATGATTGATGTAAATCTGATATTCCTCTAAAAATTGTGTCCACCTAAGTAGGTAAGCATGGTATGTTCTAGGACAAAAAGTGCAATTTTCCCATGTTAAATCCCATAAAGAGGCTCAAGGTCCGTTCTGGTCATTTTTATACCATACATTGAAATCCCCATAACAATCTTAAAAATCCTTGTAACATTCGTCTTTGATTGTAATCCAGTAAAATTCGTCATAAGTCGCCCATTATTTTGTTTTTCATATAGGTAAAGTCACCACCTCGCTATGCTCTCGGTTACATAGTTTCGGCCACTTTTCCAAGGTCATGATGACGTCATAGCCTTTTATAAATAAAGAGCAATGTAATACTGTTCTAAAATCTTTATTCTGACATTATACATAACAAAATTTAAAAATATTTGGTGCCAAGCATAGGGCCATTTAAACTTAATTTTAATATAACGTTATACACAGAAAACAGTCCCTCCTTTATGTTTGTTTGGACTGTTTTTAAGCTTATATAATTTTATTTCCAGCTTAAAATTTAAATCGTCACCCAAGTGCTCTATTTCCTTTTCTAGCCAATAGTTTGATCCATAGAGACCGTCTAGGTTTTCGAATTGTAAAATGTCCCGAAGTTTGTCCCTATATGTCCAGTTCACATCCTACATACATCCGACATATATCCGGGCATATGTCGATGCGCACTCCTGCCCAGTCCGACCTAGGTCGGATTAAATCCGAATCGGATAGCAAAAACTATCCCTAAACAAGAGAATATAAGCAATATGGCGGTGTCTGACATATTCGGGTATCTTCGGCAATATACGCCCCCATTCTGTAGGGTACATAAGGGGCAATGTTATGTATTTAATTTAGTATTTGGCAGTAGTTAGAACGGTAAACATGAGCGTCTCCAAGGTGATAATAGTTCTTCAATTTTTTGGGTATAAAGTGAAACCAACAAATAAGCGATTTTAATTGTGGCTGCTGGCAGAAAATATGTGCAACAATAATCTAGTGACAGATATTGGTAATATTTGTTATGTTGAAGGCGAACAGATGCTCACTGGTGGACTACACACATCAATTACACAACCATTTTGTGACAATATAATGTTGGTTAAAATTTGCGACCTTTCTGACGCCAAGCAAACATCTGCAAACAAAAGGATGTTTATTCTAAAAAAGAAATTAGTGGTGCATTTAGCAGCTATCTACGAAGAAAGGTAGACCGATTTGTTCCCGCTAGGCATGGTGTTAAAGCTAAGCTTCCGTTTTCTCTGGAAAGCACTAACAAGATCGGCCAGGGAGTAAAAAAAATAATTGGAAAAGAAGGCCTCAAAAACATTAATAAAAAATTCCAAAATCCTATATGTGTTCCGTACAAAGTGAATCCAACAGATGTTAAGTTTGAAACTTTATTGGAATAACTACCAGATATATTAGACGGACTCAAAAAAGATTATTACTATCTTTTTGAAACGGATGTAACCCAAGATTTTGCTGGCATATTTAGCAAGATAGAGATGTGTAATTATTTGACTACAAACCATAACTTTTGCTACAAGGGCGAATACAAAGAAAAGTGTAATATAATAGTTGACAACGATAAAACTGTAGGAATCAACTGTTTAACATGGCTAACAACCAATGCAAGAATTAAGATATACAACAAATTTGTGTGTCAGATAACAAGTCCTGGTGTTAATAAACAACTTAGAAATCATACTAGATTTTTACGTTGTCCAGATGCACGTTTAAGAAAAACATTTGCGTCTACTTTTGGCAAAGAATATGGTATTACGCGATTGGAAGCGACAATGTACAACTGTACAATTAGAAACTATATCAGTGCGAAACAGGTGTATAATCTCTTAAAAGACTGTTTAACCTTATTGGAAGACAGTAAGTTATTCTTCCTAAAAGCACCAATGTACTCGGTACCACTTGCCAAAATGTGGAGTAAGCTATCGGACAAGCTACAAAATGGCTGCTGTTTAGTGTATAATAACCTACTACAGTACATGTATCGAGGGAATAGCAATTCAAGGAAAGTGATTGACTTGCAAATTAAGTTGTCCGAAATACCAGAGGAAAGGGAAAAATCGATGAAGTATGTGCTTTCGGCTTTTAGTTTTAACTACTTACCTGTAATTTATTTGGAGAAAATGTGGAAGAATAAAGGATTACTTTATGTGCCGATGAACTAACTTAGATACATCCGAATTCTACAAGCTATATGCATTTGCAGTTAGTAAAAACTACTCTTCTAGTTATGTAGGCGTCCTTGAGGAAAAGGATAGCACTAAATCCGTATACTTTTTAAAAGGTTATTCTAAAAACGTATTTATCAAAATGGTAGATAACATAGACGAACTAAAGAATGCGGGTTTCGTAACCTTGACGCTAAACATTGTATATTTGCCTAGTAAAGAACCTTTGGGATTATTTAAAACCGAGGGTCCTACAACTTATAACAACCATATATTCCTAAAAGTGGTGGACATGCAACTACGCTACAGTGAGTGGAAGAATAAGGATTTCCTCCAATACTGACAAAAAGAAGTCGGTTAAGCTTACAAGATACGTATACAGGATATAGTGGGCGAGCTGCGATTAAAAGATTGTCACAAGTTGCAAGAATTACACGAAGGAATGGATCTGGTTGTCGGTGGAATTAAAGACTTTATATATAGAGACAAACTTTGGTACATTTTACAAAGCGGAAACCTAGACGGTCTCTATGTATCAAACTATTGGCTAGAAAAGGAGATAGAGGACTTAAAACCGCTCCAAACAAACATAAAGAAATCACTGTTTTCTGTGTTTATAGCTTTGTATTAAAATTAAGTTTAAATAACTCTATGCTTGGCATTAAATATTTTTAAATTTAGTTATGTATCATGTCAGAATAAATATTTTAGAATAGTATTACATTGCTCTTTATTTATAAAAGGCTATGACGTCACCACGACCTTGGAAAATTGGCCGAAAGTAGGTAAGCGAGAGTATAGCGAAGTGGTGATTTTACCTATATGAAAAACGAAAATAATGGGCGACTTATGACCGATTTTACTGTATTACAATCAAAGGCGTATGTTACGAGGACTTTTAAGACTGTTATGGGATTTCAATGTATGGTACAAAAATGACCAGAACGGACCTTGAGTTACGTTACGGGATTTAACATCGGATAATTGCACTTTCTGTCCTATAACATATCCTGCTCACCTACTCACCTGTGCAACCTGTCATTCCCAAACCCCTTTTTCTTTAAAAACAATATCACAATGTTGTCCGTTTTTACCGTAAATTGGTATCCTAATAAGTAAAATTTCAATTTTTTGATTGCGTGTGCAACTACGAACGTTTGTTTTCAGGAATAGTGTACCGTTTCTCACAATTTTTTAGGACTCTTGGATATGAAACAAATGGATTCTCCGAACTATACTGAATCTGTACCAATTCGGCTCCATATGCAAAATCAGATGAGTCAGTTCTTAATATAAATTGGTCGCCAATGTTTTGGTACTTTATTGATAGTCCTAAAAAAATGTCTCCTTCAGGACTTGAAATTCCTGTTCTCGTTTGTTTGACCCCTTTTATAACAGATCCAGAAGTGGAACACATCTCTGATCACCTAAAAATAAATCTTTTATGGTAGATTAAAAGCCCCAGAAACCCCTTAAACTTTTTAAATTTTTAACAATATGATATTGTTTAGCTTTTCCGTGTCTGAACCTGAAACTTCAAATTAATATCAATGTCTTTCAATATTACCCTTATGTATAGGAGAAAATTTACATTTCAAAGCTTTATTATATAGTCTCAGCCGTTATGCTCAAAATTTGTAGAAACTGTGTTAGAAAATAAGCTTTTCTAATGAAACGCGTCCAATAGGGGGTTAGAAAAATGATGTAAATACCTGAGTTTTATTATTCTCTCTCTCTCTTTTTCCTTTACTACAGTAGCGGACCGTCAATTATCAATGTGATGCACGAGTTAATGCGTGATTAAACAAAAGGTCCGGCTACTACCACTAAATTTATTAAATGGATACATGATATATGGGGAGAAGCAGAGCTGGTAATCTATTTTGTGCGCATGATATGGGTATGGAATGATACTATCAGACAAAGCGAATATCTTACAGAAATAGCAGATGGTAGAGGCCTGTGGATTCGACAAGCAGCATAGTTAATGGAAACAACGCCGAGGGGATTTATGGTAACCATCTCCGGCGGGAATGAAGACTAAAGAATTCTACAGGTATTTATTTAAAATTTCTGTTATTGTATAAACATTTGTGGAATTTTTGTGTGGTTTAGTTGACTTTTTGTGGTATATTTATGGTTTAAAAACTTATTTGGAAAGATACATGCACAGGACAATTTACTAAATTTGAGTATTAAAAAAGGGTGTATTTCGAATATATTAAAAATTTATTCAGGATATAGATTGTGTTGTAAAGGGTAAACGGGTCTGTAAATTTTGTTTTAATTTATGCAAGGTTTAAAAGGCATATACCAACAAAACTGGGTTATAATGAGCTCACAATACTCCAGTGTGCAGTCAATGTAAGGTCACATGTGGGACCCATCTACTCACATTTAATTGAATTTGTTTAAACATCATTAGAAAAATCAAGGACTTTGAAAACATATCATAAAATGAGTTTTGTAGTTATTGTATCAAACTTTCTAACACATGTGTAAATATAATTTATTTGTTAATAGGTGTAAATAAAAGGTTGTATGGTTGTTGTATTATTTGGTGATTTTGTTGATTGGTGTGCGAGTGTGAAAGAGGTATGTATGTAAATTTAGGTATTCGAGAAGGGATCCGGCTGAACTAGTCAGGGATGCAGAAGAGTTTTGAAGGCTTAATAAAAGGGTAGGGAATTTTTTTATGTCGCCCAATTCGTGGGACTCGAATAATTTAGGTGAAGGATCGATGTTAAAGCTTCGTTCCTGAAGCCACGGCAATACATATATATATATATATTATAGTGGTTTTAAAGGGTTAAAGAAAAATATAAACGAAGCAAATTTCAAAACACCCTGTATAAAGGAAACAACCAGAATTTACGTGCGAAATTTATTCCAGTTAGTTGATATTTAAGTAACAGGTATTAACAAAATTTTACAAATAATGATTAAAATTTAGTAGGTTTGCAAAGGAAATAAATTGTAGAAGCCAATGCCATTAATTTATTAATTTAATTGAGTTTAATTGAACGATTATTTACGTATAATATGCATAAAAGCATGAAAAGTCAATAAATCCAAGGCGAATAGCGTTGGTTATAACAAACAAATAAATCAGTTGGGTTAAAATACCATGAAAAGAAGCTCCTAGAAATATTGTGTTAAAACGTCGGTTAATTAAACACCTGCGTGTTTTGTAAATGTCAAGTTCCACTTATTTTTATAGATAACAAACAAGTTTCAAAGATATCGGGTAAACGGTCGAATGTGATCGCAGTAAACACCCATGAGGGGTTATTTAAAGCACGTAGTTTAAGGTCCACATGGAGTTGTAGAACGCGGACACGAATATCGATTTTCTACCATTAAAACAAGGTTAGAAAGAGACGCAAAATATGCATAACTAAGGGACAACAGTAGTATAGGCGGGATTTGTGAGACGTCAATGGATAGACTATTGGTCGATATTGTTAGTTGGACATCAGACAAATACGAGAATATTGTATATTAATTTTCAGAAAATATCGTAACGGTGCGCTGAATTTCAAGGATTTAGAAATCGGTTCAGCTCAAAATTTTAAGAAATATTATGGTAAATGAAGGATTTCGGGTGAATGCGGCCAGGAGGTGGCATCGTAAATGTATAAATACTTTTCGAAAATATAATAAAAACCCTTAGTATTTAGATCGCTTCAGACTACGTATGAAAGTTACCTCGAGCTTGTAAGTATAGAAATTATTTTAAATTATATTGCATGGTGTTAGCCTAGTAATTTGTACGCGGTTTGTGCCGAGTTTAGATTTTATTGAGGTGTCACATGTATTTTTTTTAACAAGCTCGTGTACTGACGTTATGTAACGTGGATTAAATTAAACAAGTATGAAAGAGGTATATTTAATTTGGATTTGAAAATTGGATACACCGTGAAGGCAGCGCCAGCAGCACAACTTAAAAGGGGTTCTTATACTAATAGCTAGAAGCGGCTTGCGGAGCAGAGCGAAGCAAATATACAGCATCGTCAATGGAGCAGAGATCTTCTAGAAATTTCAGGTAACGATTTAAAATTGTTGTTATCAACTATGAAACTATGACTATTGGGTGACGTGTGAGAGTGAATTTGAAGGTGTTGTGCATTATTTTACGTATTGAAAATAATACGTAAAACTAACTTTATTATGGTATTTAAATAGAAATCTGAAGGTGTATATAAAGCTTATTAACGTTCCATCAGGAAGTTAAATTTTGTAAAGAGTACATGGGTTGTTTTTTTTTTGTTTGTTGTAAGAGTATGCGAAGTATAAGGGCATACATTATTTATAATTAACTGGGTTATCATGAGCTCACCATACTCTAGAGTTTACGTAGATTTAAAATAAATTATAAAGAGGGAATGAGAAATAAGGTATTATTCAGGGCTCATTTACTCCGGGTACATTCTATGTGTTTGATAATTTAAATTAAAATACAGGACATTACAAAATAGGATTTATTGAGGTGTAACTTGATCACTAAAATGTGGATAATATTGAATTTTATTTGTAAATAGTGATAAATAAAAGATTGTATGATTGTTGTATTTTGTGGTTCTATTGAGAGTGTGCGTGAACAATAGAGAAAGCAATTCAACCGAGGAAGAGAGGAATCTGGGTAAGAAATTAATTTTTTTTGGAATTTTTAATTTTTGGTGTAATTTTCGATTTTGTATAAATTAATTTTCAAAACTACTGAGATCCGGAGAGTTCCACGGCAATCTTATGACGGCCCAACGTTGGGGCTCGAATGTTTTTTTTTACTCTGACTGGGCGATTTACAGAGTTCTACGGCAATATATATATATATATATATATTGCTGTGAAATGCTCCTTTGAATGCGGGAACTGGCCCTTTAAAAAAAAAACATCGCCTCGGCTGCTCCTCTAGATAGCTTTCATCCTCATACATAAAAAAACAAACACATTCCTACCACAAACATCAACGTCAACTCTATTTACATCAATATTCACAATACATTAAAATTTCAAAATTAATATTCAGCATAAATTTTAATATCGGAAAATTTCAAAATTAAATTTATTATCATTTTAATGTGCATCCAGAATTAAAGTCCTTGTAGGATGCCTACTAATTACTATAACAATATATGCAGAGTACAAAGGAGCATCTACCACCCTTTACGTTAATTAACCAGGTTCGTCTAATTGAGCTCAAAGACATACCCAAAGTTTCATCATAATTCAGAACATCAATACTAAATACCCCTTTCTACTTAAACAAGCAAATTTCATCTTAAAATTAAAATTTTATGGTTAGTACAATTTCACTAATGTCCATTTAAAGTAAATCAATTATAAAGTTATTCAACACACACAAAAATGTCAAACAAAATAGTATAATTTACCTGAAGGTTACTGTCCTCGTAGCTTCAATGTACATCGTCCCTTTAGTTAATCACACCATTCCAACAGGATTATATTTACGGCTTCTAATTCTCAACGCTTTTAAAATTTTCTCCATCACCATTTATTTAAAGTTGTTTCTGGGCTTTTCCGGAATTCATCTGTGTATATCTGACCTTGTTTCGTGGATCCAGACACGTATTTGAACCATTTAATTATTAACACCCCCGAAAAATAGCAAATAACTTCATACTTCTTTCACCAATATACGCCAAAACTGCCTACTTTTGTGTATACATTTGTCGTTGTAAATTTTGCTAATTGGTACATTGAAACTAAATTTTATTACCTTGTATCTAAGTGCACTGAAGTACATTCATGTTAGCACGTAAATAACCAACTATTTTGAATCACTAAAATATACGAGCAAAATTTTTAATTATTTTATCAAACTAAAATGCACTGTTTAACATCTTCAATCAAGTCGCGGATGTAAGAGCTTTTAACGCATCGAATAGTCAAAAGTCTAAGAGGGTTTGTTTATATTCATCTCGGTATATATAGCAAAAAGCCGGCACGTCGCTTTTGTCCTCAAAACGGGTAATTCTAAAGAATTCCTCATTCTATGTTCCCAGTCTGTCGCTCGCGCGTCGATTTTTACGAATTTTCACTCGTCCCATTTAAATCTCAGAAATTTCAACACACGGCACGCAAGCATGTCCGAGAAAAACTAATTAATTTTGTACAGAAATTGTTGTTTCTACCTCTGATATTTGCATCCTATTTTCAACCAATTGTGACCCTCGTGACGTTGCTTAAATCCCGCCTTTTACTATATGTGCCTTTGCTTGACGCATTTTCTCTTTCCTTTTCTAACCTGTTCGCATTGGTGCAAATTGATATTCTTTATTATCGATTATATTTTAGTCCATGTGGACTGTTATCTGGGTTTAATAACCCCGTATCGCACATTCTCGTGAATATTAAGCCCCGGTTTCTCCAAGATTCTTTGAAACTATTCGTTATCTGCAAACTTTTCGCCGTATTTGACATTTAAACTACGCAGGTGTTCAACATAATATTAATTCTCAGAGCTTTATTTTCTGGTATTATAATCCTGGGTTTTTACAAGTTTCTATAGATATTATCTGTTACTAACGGTTCAATTAACTTCAATTAAAATTAATACTCTTTAATTTTTAGTGAATCCTACTTAAATATTCAATTATTATTTGTACATTTCGTTTAATACTCGTTGCCCAAACTTGAATCAATTAATATAAATCTTGCACGTAATTTCCATTTGATTCTTTACTTTGGAATAATTAAATTACACGTTGAGCATTTTAAAACTGCTTATTTTTATATAAAGCGTCTTGTAAATAATTTTAATCTCTTATTTTAATAAAACGAATGAATTTTATTCTCCACGGGTTTTAATAAAGCGTATTATCTAATAAACTTCCTTATACACGGTGATTAAAATTATTTGATGTAATCCATTAATTTTCTACCCTGGTCTAAATATGAGTATTTTCCCCCTATTTGAATACAAATAATCCCACTTATTTGAATTCAAATATAAAACATTTAGACAAAAAAATTACAAAAACTGCCTATCTCTCTCACCCTTATCTATCTAACTTACCTACTTTGTCTCCAATCGAAAAAATATTTACACCTATCCTATATCCCTATCCTATTCCTAACTTTCACCTAATTCTATAAACTGAAATTATCCCTAACTTCATCCTACTCATCCATCTAATCCTATATACATCCTATATACCTATCCTATTCCTAACTTTTAACTAATCTTCTCTATACTTTACTTCATCCTACCTAATCTTATATATCTATCCTATTCTTACTCTATTCCCAACTCTCCACTAATCTTATATGAAATATCTATACTTAACCTATCTTATTTTCTTCCTACCTTTACTCTTTATTCTCATCCTAAACCTATTCCTAATTATCTCCCATATTTATCCTATACCTAGCTCTATTTTCTATCAACACCTACTTTTACTCTTCTATATACACCTATGCTATCCCTTATTCTATTTAAATCTAACTCTCTTATACACCTATTTCTCCTGTGGTGCTGGTTCTCCGGTATAAGGGAATAGTAGGTTGACGTGAAACCGTCCCCTCTCATTTCCCGTACCTACTTCCCTTAATAAATATGTGCACTCCCCTACTACTTCACCTATCTCAAAAGGTCCCTCATATGGCAAGTGTAGTTTAGCACATGTCATCCTATCTCTCTTCCCTACTCTCAAGCTTTTACTACTACCTGGTCTCCCACTTTAAATTTTACCCTCTTTCTAATTCTTGCGTTCATCTTCCTTGTATATTTTTCAGCTCTCTTCCTTAACCTCTCCCTCACATCTACCAAAAGTTGTTGAAATTCATCGTCCCTATGCACAATTTGCCATGGTCTTTCGGGATACTGTTGCTTGATCAGCATAATGGGACTGATTTCTGTCACGGTACTAGGGTTTCATTGATAAAAGATTCAACCTTGGACAAATTGTCCTCCCATAAACGATGATTCCTATGTGAAGCTAAACGCAAAACTTAACCGTCTCTTGAATATATCGCTCAGCTGGATTCGCTTGAGGATGCCTTATGCTACAAAACACCACTTTAATGTTTTGCCTCTCCCAATAATCTCTAAATCTTTGATTATTAAAATAAGTAGCATTGTCTGCTAATACTCGTTTAAAAGTTCCTACTTCCTACAAAATTGTTCCAATTTCTTGTTTGTTCCGACTGTGTTACAATCCCGAGTGGGATATAATTTGGTAAATTTCGAAAACACATCAGTCACAATCAGCACATGTTTGTGTCCTTTGTACTTCGGACTAGATTACTCAAATAATCAATAGCAACTAAGTCCAGGGGATTTTGTACGTGTATGCTTTGTACCACATCCTGACTCGTACTATTTTTGTACTTTCCTAAAGTACATAAGTGACAAGTGTTGATGACTGACTTTACTAACCCTAAGTCTTTAGTTGAAAAAACGTTTCCTAAAAATTAACCATGTCTTTCGGATTCCTATGTGACCATATCTTAAGTGCAGATCTTTGATAATTAATTTTGCTTGTGCCCTATCCACTACATACACTGCCAATTCTTGAATTTTTTTACACAAAAAGCCGTTTATCATATGGAAGTTTTTAAATCCCGGTTCGTTTTCTAACTTCGTTCTAACAATCTGTAGCTCCTCACTCTGCCTCTGGTTCCTCAAGATCTCCTCTTCTCCATATACTGAATCATTTTGTAGTAGACTGTTCATGGCAATCATGATGTCACACGGTCTTTTGTTATCCATGTCCCTGTTTCTACTAAACGCGTCTGCTATAAAATTATTTTCTCCTTAATATATCTAATCTCAAAGTCAAACTCCTGTAGTAACAACCCCATCGATATACTCGATTGTTAGAAAATCTCGTATTCATCAACGCACACAACGCCGAATGATCCGTTTCGATTACAAAATGTTTTCCTATCAAAAAAAATTTTAACTTCGTAACCCCAAACACCACTGCAGCCATCTCCTTTTCACTAATCGTGTAATTTACTTCATGCGGCTTCAGTGTGCGTGAAACAAAAGATATGGGCACCTCTTCCTCCTCTTGTACTTGGTACAACTCTGCTGCTAATGCACTATCCGATGCATCCATCCTCAGTACGAAACCTACATCAAATCTGGGATGCCTCAAAATTAGTTGGTCGTGAAATTGTTCCAACAGTGTTAAATATGCTGCCTCTTGACTTTCCGTCCAACTCCATCGTACTCCCTTCTTCAGAAGTTTAAACAATGGACTCGCTTTTCAGCAAATCCCGGTACAAACTTTTATAAAAGTTAAGGACCCCCAAAAAAGCTCTTAATTTCCTAATGTTATTAGGTCTCGGATATGTCAAAAGTTCGGACAATCTTTCTTTATCGATACACATACCTTGAGTGTTCACCACATACCCCAGAAATTTAACGGTTTTTGAAAAAAATTCACATTTTTCTATATTCAGCCTCAATCCTGCTAACTTAAGCTCTAATAATATCCGTTCTAAATGAGAGTAATGTTGTTCCTCAGTTTCACTAAAAATTAAAATATCATCCACATAGTGTATGCAGAATTGCTCATATGCTCCTAAAATTGCTTGCATTGCCTTAATTAATGCTGCACTTGACGTTGACAAACCATACGGTACTACCTTAAAATTATAGATTTTTCCTCTACGGAAAATCCTGTGTACCTTCTAGAATCTTTGTGTAATGGAATCAGCCAGAATGAATTCCTTAAATCTAATTTACTAAAAATAAACTTGCCACTTAATCTCGTCAAAAGCGTGTCCATGGATGGTGGACAATGGAATTGCGGTTTGGTCCGTTGATTAATTTTTCGTGCATCTAAACATACACGAATGCTATCATCCTTTTTCTTAACTACCACCAACGGATTTATGAAATGAGTGTTTGATACCTCTATTATGCCATCTTCCAACATTTTATTTAATTCTGCCTTCACCTGCTCCCGATATGCTGCTGGAATTGGATAAACCTTTGCGTTGAACGGTTCTGAATTATCCACTTCCAATCTGTGCTCATAGCCTAACGCTGTGCTTGCTTCTACCCCCACTAATTCTGCATGTTTTTGTAATAAAGCTTGAACCTCTACTCTCCTATCCTCTGGACATCTTATTGTGTTGATCTGTTTACCTTCATCATCCTCTACCTCTACTACATTAATACTAAACTCCGTGTCATCCTCTGTGACTTCATAACTGCCCTTCCATGGCACTATCCTATCCTTAATCCTTATTACCTTCCTTTCCATATCTATCAAAACCCCTAACTTCATCATACAGTCAACACCTAAAATGCTCTGAAACTTCAGTCCAGGTACAATTACAAACTCCTGTTCACAGCTAAAACCTCCTATATCTATCCTAAGCACCACAACACTATTTACTACAGCAAACTTCTTTTATTTGGAGCTACTAAATGGCTACGCTTTATAGGCATAATTCTATCACAAACCTTATCCCTAATTTTGCTGACGAATTCCTCCGATATTAAACTCGCCTCTGCCCCTGTATCAAGTAATACTTCTACATTATTCTCAAAAATTTCTAAATTAATAATTGGCAAACATAATTTTTCCTCAGTTTCTGGCTCTACTTCCTCCTCAATTTTGAAAAATTCACGTGGATGTTCATATACATTTACACAGAAATCTAGTGGTCTGTCGCGTTCTAAAAATCCTGTCCCATCCTGTTTTCCGTGCTTGGTCCTGGTTGTCCTTCTACAACCTGTGCGTACGTCCTCCTCGTGTTAATATCCGTGTCCCTGTCTCTATTCGGCGTGCTGGTCACAGTCCTGTTTACCTCCGGTAAACTGTTCTGTCGCGTGTAACTAGGTCTTGGCGTCGGTCCCCTAGTCGCACTATTGCTCCTGTATTCCTGTCCTCGTCGTTCCCAATTCGGTCGAAAATTTCTGTTGTAGTCAGGCCGTCTCGGATAATTCGGTGTCCTGTTGTCAAACCTAACTGTGTTAATGTTTCGTTCTCGTATCTCTCTTGTCCGTCCAACACATACATCGTCATATCTCTGTAAGTATTCCAAAACGTCTCCCGTTCTGTGATGTTTTGTAAGGCCACGTGTTGTCTAATTTCCAGTTCAAAATGTCGTGATAGGTACTTGATTATCTGTCTGTCCGTCAATGGTGGATTCAGTTGTTTGGCCACACTGTATTTGCGGATGGCATATTGCTCCTAGAACCTGCAAACTCTCCTTAAATTTTCCTGTAATCAAGTCGTCCCTAATCTGATCCTGTTTGTGATCACTCCAGTAATGTTGTAAAAATTTGTTTTCAAAGTCCTGATACGTGTCTATGTCCTGTCCTACTAAATTGTACCATGCCTCCGCATTGTCCTTTAATAAAGCCTTTATCGTATTTAGTTTAGTCTGTTCGTCAAATAAATTTCCCACTAGATTTCTTACACTATTAATAAAAATTTGTGGATTTACCCTGTTATCGCCATAAAACTTCATGTGTTGGTCCAATGATACTCCACCTGTAGAAAATCTGGGACCATCCCCCGTTAAATTTGACATGTTGTATTTGATACTACTAACTTCGCGTTCTACCCTGCCTAACTGATCCCTACATGAGTCCGTCACTTCAGTCATTTTTATATTAATCTCTTCTTCACAGAAAATGCGTACTTCGGACCTTAAATGTCCCATTTCCTGTCGAAGACCTGTAATATCGCGCTCATTTTTATCTACCCTATTTTCAACTTCCCCCATTTTTACGGTAAGACTATTTTTAAATTCTGAAACTTCTTGATTCGTCTTATCTATTTTCTGACTAATCTCCTCTAACTTCCTGTTCGATTCTTCACTCATTTGCTCAAATTTTCGATTTGAGTCCTCTCTAACCCCACTTAACGTCTCATTCATTCTTACAAGCATCCTCATTATCATCTCGGTTCCTTGATCCCCTGATTCCGTCCTCGACTGATCTCTACTGCCTCCAGCTTCTTCCATTTTCGAATTTTTCCCACACAATGCACTATCGTCACTTCCAATTTCCACCCTTGACTCCTTAACCACTCTTTTCTCTGCATACGTTCTAATCACTCACACACTCTAAAATACTCTTAAATTTATACACACACAGAAACTCTCTCTCAGATCGCCAGTTTCCTGGAATAAAATCACAAAATTTTATTTGGAACTCGAGCCTCACTTTTGGGTCGCCAAATTTGCTGTGAAATGCTCCTTTGAATGCGGGAACTGGCCCTTTAAAAAAAAACATCGCCTCGGCTGCTCCTCTAGATAGCTTTCATCCTCATACATAAAAAACAAACACATTCCTACCACAAACATCAACGTCAACTCTATTTACATCAATATTCACAATACATTAAAATTTCAAAATTAATATTCAGCATAAATTTTAATATCGGAAAATTTCAAAATTAAATTTATTATCATTTTAATGTGCATCCAGAATTAAAGTCCTTGTAGGATGCCTACTAATTACTATAACAATATATGCAGAGTACAAAGGGAGCATCTACCACCCCTTTACGTTAATTAACCAGGTTCGTCTAATTGAGCTCAAAGACATACCCAAAGTTTCATCATAATTCAGAACATCAATACTAAATACCCCTTTCTACTTAAACAAGCAAATTTCATCTTAAAATTAAAATTTTATGGTTAGTACAATTTCACTAATGTCCATTTAAAGTAAATCAATTATAAAGTTATTCAACACACACAAAATGTCAAACAAAATAGTATAATTTACCTGAAGGTTACTGTCCTCGTAGCTTCAATGTACATCGTCCCTTTAGTTAATCACACCATTCCAACAGGATTATATTTACGGCTTCTAATTCTCAACGCTTTTAAAATTTTCTCCATCACCATTTATTTAAAGTTGTTTCTGGGCTTTTCCGGAATTCATCTGTGTATATCTGACCCTTGTTTTGTGGATCCAGACACGTATTTGAACCATTTAATTATTAACACCCCCGAAAAATAGCAAATAACTTCATACTTCTTTCACCAATATACGCCAAAACTGCCTACTTTTGTGTATACATTTGTCGTTGTAAATTTTGCTAATTGGTACAGTGAAACTAAATTTTATTACCTTGTATCTAAGTGCACTGAAGTACATTCATGTTAGCACGTAAATAACCAACTATTTTGAATCACTAAAATATACGAGCAAAATTTTAAATTATTTTATCAAACTAAAATGCACTGTTTAACATCTTCAATCAAGTCGCGGATGTAAGAGCTTTTAACGCATCGAATAGTCAAAAGTCTAAGAGGGTTTGTTTATATTCATCTCGGTATATATAGCAAAAAGCCGGCACGTCGCTTTTGTCCTCAAAACGGTAATTCTAAAGAATTCCTCATTCTATGTTCCCAGTCTGTCGCTCGCGCGTCGATTTTACGAATTTTCACTCGTCCCATTTAAATCTCAGAAATTTCAACACACGGCACGCAAGCATGTCCGAGAAAAACTAATTAATTTTGTACAGAAATTGTTGTTTCTACCTCTGATATTTGCATCCTATTTTCAACCAATTGTGACCCTCGTGACGTTGCTTAAATCCCGCCTTTTACTATATGTGCCTTTGCTTGACGCATTTTCTCTTCCTTTTCTAACCTGTTCGTATTGGTGCAAATTGATATTCTTTATTATCGATTATATTTTAGTCCATGTGGACTGTTATCTGGGTTTAATAACCCCGTATCGCACATTCTCGTGAATATTAAGCCCCGGTTTCTCCAAGATTCTTTGAAACTATTCGTTATCTGCAAACTTTTCGCCGTATTTGACATTTAAACTACGCAGGTGTTCAACATAATATTAATTCTCAGAGCTTTATTTTCTGGTATTATAATCCTGGGTTTTACAAGTTTCTATAGATATTATCTGTTACTAACGGTTCAATTAACTTCAATTAAAATTAATACTCTTTAATTTTTAGTGAATCCTACTTAAATATTCAATTATTATTTGTACATTTCGTTTAATACTCGTTGCCCAAACTTGAATCAATTAATATAAATCTTGCACGTAATTTCCATTTGATTCTTTACTTTGGAATAATTAAATTACACGTTGAGCATTTTAAAACTGCTTATTTTTATATAAAGCGTCTTGTAAATAATTTTAATCTCTTATTTTTAATAAAACGAATGAATTTTTATTCTCCACGGGTTTTTAATAAAGCGTATTATCTAATAAACTTCCTTATACACGGTGATTAAAATTATTTGATGTAATCCATTAATTTTCTACCCTGGTCTAAATATGAGTAATATATATATATATATATATATATATATATATATATGTATATATATATATAGATTGCTGTGAAATGAGCCTTTGGTCACTTGAACTGGTACTTTCTGCTGATCATTCGAGCCCCACAGATTGGGCGTCAAGATTGCTGTGATTCCCCTAAATTTATCGAACCTCACGAATTGGGCGTCAAGATTTGCTGTGATCCTCGCTACTACGGTGAAATCTCCTCTGATATTCGATTTCTTACCTGAATATCGCCTCTTGAATCCTTCCGCCTTGGCTGCTCACCTAGATAAAACTTTCATCCTCATTCATAAAAAAAAACACATTCCTACCACAAACATCAACGTTAACTCTATTTACACCAATATTCACAATACATTAAAATTTCAAAATTAAATTTCTGCATAAATTTCAGCATTATAAAATTTCAAGTTCAAATTTGTCATCATTTTAATTTGCATCCGGAATGAGAGTCCTTGTAGGATGCCTACTGATTAAGTAAACAATATTTGCAGACCTGAGTCTGAATAAAAGGGAGCATCTCCCATCCCTTTACGTTAATTTAACAGGTTAGTCTAATTGAGCTCAAAGACAGACCCAAATTTTCATCATAATCAAAAACATAAACCTGATAAATACTCCTTTCTACTTATACAAGAAAATTTTACCGTAAAATTAAAAATTTGTTGTTTATGCAAATTTACTACTGTCCATTTTTATCAAACGAATTATAAAAATATTCAACACACACCAAAAATCTAAGATCGAACAAAATGCATAATTTACCTGAAGGTTAATGCACTCGTGGCTTCAATGTACATCGGACTTGCTAATCCCACCATTCCAGCTGGTTTATGTTTACGTCCTCGGATTTTTAGCCGCCTTTAAAATTTTTCTACACCACCATTTGTCTAAAAGGTTTCAGGGTTTCTCAGGAACTCATCTAAGTATATCAAAATCTTGTTTTGTGGATCCAATCACGTTTACGAATAACATTCCGGATAAATAGCAATGGAATTCATAATTCTTTCACGCTATACCAAAAACTGCCTACTTCTATTTATTTATTTATCGTTATTAATTTGGATAATTGGTACAGTAATACCCGCAAATATAACTAGACTTTGTTACCTTCATTTATCTTCTCTAAGTGTACTAATAACTTTTATTGTAGCACGTAATCACCACGCATTCTACTTAAAGTATCGAATAATCAAAAAATAAAGAGCAAAACTGTTTAAAGTATCGAATAAAATCAAATATATAAGAGAGCGAAACACCTACAAGCACGGGTTTATATAATGGCCCGCTTGCAAGTCGAATTTGTCCCGCGACGGACGATTTTAAGAAATTCGCATTCTCGTACCCTTCCGACGGCTCGGCACAGCGATTCTACTAAAAATTTGCACACGTCCAAGTTAAAATCTAAGAATTTTCCACACGCCTCGCAACACGTCCGAGAACAACTAATTAATTTTACACATCAACTGACATGCTTCTTCTCTCATGTTTGCATCTTATTTCAACTTTAATTGCCAATCTAGTCTGTTCGTTCTATCTGCAACCTGTGCTCTCGTTTCACATTTCCCCTCGTTTAACTGCTAATGCATTCCATCTCGCTCGTCTCTATACCACAAACTCGCCTTCTTAATTGCACTCATATAGCTTAAAGTTTATCGACTAACATATACATCGTTATTCTTGCAAGTGTTCTGCGTTTTAATACGCCGAAGTCTTTTATATAATTTCCCCACGTCTTTATAATTTCTCGATAGTTTGAGTACTTGGAACAATTAAAATTAAATACAAATTAAAAATTTTAATTCTGCTTCTTTTTATAGAAAGCGTCTAGTGAATAATTTAAATCCTTTATTTTTAACGGAACGAATAAATTTTTATGCTCCACGGTTTTAATAATGCTTATTATCTATTGAAATTCTATACAAACCCTACATTCTAATTGAATAATTTAAATCTACACAGTAGGCCTTTAATTAAGCGTACTATTTTCCCAAAGCTTTCTTATACACGGTGATTAGAATTATTTAATGTCGTTTATTAATTTTTCTACCCTGGTCTAAATTTGAGTAATATATATATATATATATATATATATATATATATATATGTGTGTGTACGAGTGATTGCAGGATAAACTTTATTAAATGTGCGTTGTCCGCTCATGTTGCGGCAACCAGTCATACACCACTTTTCGACGACACCATCATTTTGGAAAATGAAGCCAATTACAAAACTAGGCTTTTCATCGAGTCTTTTTATATTAATAGTGAAATTAATTCTATCAATAATAAGATTGATATTGATAGGGTGCATAACGTTTATTCTGCTTTATATAGTAATGACATTTTTAAACAACGTTAAGTATTTTCCTTCAGGTTATGTAATCAATGCCATTTTCTGAACATACTCTGTCACTCCTATAGAATTTGTCATTCTCAACTTTGTCTTTATGTTTTAACCGCCATCGTGGCATGACATGCCCTTTAGGCAATTTTACAATTTTTAATTTTTAATTTTTGACCCACGTTTATTATGTGAATCGTGCAGTAATTGTTTTTCAATTTCCTTTAATGAATAGTTCAATGTAAGTATTCAGCGACAGGTTATGTATTTCTTGCTAATTTCGAATTTTTTCTTTCCATTTTAGCCTTTGAAGAAGGTGCAAAAAATGTACCGAAACGTTAGGTATTGATTAAAATTTAAATTCTGTATTCTGTTGTTTGATTTGGACTACATCCCATACTAATATTAACATATATATTATACTATATATATATATATATATATATATATATATATATATGAATTAACCAGTTATTCAAATCGAACTTAAGTAATTGAATAACCACTAAAGAACGGCTACAGCAGGATTTGAACCTGCAACCTCTGATTGTAATCAGAGTTTGAACCTGCAACCTCTGATTGTAATCAGAGGTTGCAGGTTCAAACCTGCTGTAGCCGTTCTTTAGTGGTTTTCAATTACTAGTTCGATTTGAAATGGTAATTCAACTTTAAAATACAAAGTTGGGTTTTCATTTCATCTTAATAACTATTAATATATTCAAGCATTCATTTGCATTCCAAATGTGGATTATTCTTCTGTATTAATAATATATATATATATATATATATATATATATATATATATATATATATTTATATATATATATATATATATATATATTTATATATATATATATATATATATATATATATATTTATATATATTTATATTCAGAAATATTGTTGAATAAATACTACAAGAAAATTTAGCACACATATTTCATAAATCTTCACTTTAAACCCTATGCCTATGCATTTTACAAATATGTCTAAAGCATCGTGTGTTTTTGGGACAGTTTTATGCAGTTATCCAGAATTATCTAGATTTAATTCACCACTTTTGTTTGTTTTGTATCGGTGCTATAAATGAACTATTGTAGCTGTCAATCAATCTATTGCTGGTTCAATGACTTTGTACCTTGTTCATTCGGCACCATTGTCATAGAGTTCTTAGAAACGCCACCCAAAACGTATGAAATAATAACAGCTATCAAAAATATTTTTTTTTCTTGAGGAAAAATGCATGCAAAATCTTAATCATATATGTACAATAAATTAAAAGGTTGCACTACTTATTGTCTCCATATTATTTAACATGTCCTTGAAATTGGTTGCTGGAATTACAGCAAACCGGAATCATTAGAAAGCATTCCTTCTATGCTTGTTTTTGAACATCATTTAAAGTAATGGGTTTATTGCCCATGACATTTGGCAAAAACGCTTCTGATTATTAGATAATGATCAAGATGGTGAACTATCTAATTTACCAATAATACATGTAAACCACATTAGTAATTGAATGTATTCCCTATAAATTAGGTATTCATTTATATAAGAAGATTAAAAAGAATACTCCAATACGCAAGATTCTAAATCGCAGTGAGACGTTACGGCATCACCATTGTGCACGTAGTAAGCAAATTGTTTTAAACTGCGATTTGTAATTTATTATTATAGTAAGCAATAAGATCTAATGGAATCACGAATTTAATTCACTTAGTTTACAAAGCTTGCTTATAGCATACTGTGCAATACAATGATTTCAAGTTTCACTTAATAGCATGTTACTTGATTAACCTTTACCAAAGAACTCGATTTATTATGGTAGGTAACTTTCCTTCTATTATGTATTAAAACATAATAAGTACGCTTACATTAAGATATTGACATTAATTTTTAATGATGACCATGAAACTAATTTTGCAATTCTTATTCTTGAATAATAATAGAATACAAGAAATAATACATGCTGGATTTGTTCAAGAAACTGATTTGCATACAATTTGTAAGAATAAGGACACTTCTCTTGTTATGCACTATTTCATTTGAAAATTAATAACAATGGGTATTTGTTGAGCTGACTAATCCTTGCTTGTTTTGTAACGCATTAAAATAAATATTAGTAGTGCGTAGGAGTCGCTAGAGTTAGATATCTGCGGTCCGCTCTGGTTCGTATATGGTTTTGGAGAATGGCATACTTGTTGTAATTAAAAAAAAATAGCTGTAGTCAACTAAACAGTTAAGTAACCTACAGTGGAAAGGTTTTTTTTAGGATGTGTACTAATCTGCAACCGTCATCACTTGCAACATGTTTATCAAGTTTTTTCTGACTCATTCTTTAACTTTTTTTAAACAATATTATAACGAGCTTCTTTTTACAGTACTTTATTTTATTATATTACATTATACGCATGTTTATTCACAATTAAACCTGCAATTATCGTACTTATTTTAACAATTGGGCTGATTTTACTTTTGGAAGACTGCTCTCCCCAGCGGGTAGTACTGTTTATATATCGAATTGTAAGTATCCACATTATCATATCAATTGTGACGTGTTTCTAAATTCATCTCTTTTGTTGGCTTTATATTGGTTTTTTAAACACACTGATAGCTACGAACGCCGTCTGGAAAGTAGTACCTGTTTGTACCGTGTCGAGCGCTGGTGAGTAGAGTAGCATTTGGACTAGTTATAACACGTTTAGTTATATTGCAGCAGTCTATGTGCAAAGGCACACCTCGCTGGTACTGACTGTGTTCTTTCTGTGAGTGTTTATAATGTTCAAAAAAATAGAGAACGCCGCAAGTTGTGAAATTAGGGCTGTGATTAGATTTCTCAACGCAAGAAATGTGAAACCCTGCGATATTAGTCGTCAACTTGTAACATGTTTAATTTCAGCAATAATTATTCGCATTGAATTACGAGGATAATGCGCTAAGCGTGCCTTATTCTTTATTAATCTTCTTATATTAAAATATCTGTGTTACATAAAGTTACTTCGTCAAGCATCTCTAGCTGTTTCTTTCGTATTCCCCCCTCTAACGTCGCTATCATTCGGTTCTCGCTTCGTCGAGTTAGTCGCCCGCTAGCAACCGCCTTATAAAAATGTATTCCCGGCTAAAGGCATGCGACCTTCGGATAAATTACTAATGTAAGCAGGTCAGGTCGTGCTAGACCTGAAACCATTTTGATACCTTCTACTAATGGTTGGTAAAGTATACATTTTACGAACTAATTTAATTTGGTTTCATTTATTTAGCGCGTCACTTAGGATTTGTCAATTTAGAATTTGTCAACTAAGAATTCGTCAACTAAGAGTTTGTCAACGAAGAATGATAGATGTTGGTTTTGATTGCAGTCGTCCCAAATTAGAAATGGCTAGTAACATTGGTTGGAGATTATGAATTTCCATCCAGATTTGTCTTGGAGCAACAGAGGCAGTTTGGTTCGTTATTAGATATAAGAAATTACTTGCATGTGTTTTGAATGTCGTAAAAATTTGAGAAACAGACTATCATATAAAGCACGAAAAGTTGCTATTATGTTTTCGAACATGTAATCTGTTTAATTCTCAATTACTGTTGAACTGGTTTTACAAGCCGTAGAACGAAATTTTGTCAAGTTAGGTTTATATAATTACAAGCTTTGTTCCATTCGAACCTTAGATAATTTCAAGGTATGTTTCGACGTCATACTTTTTTTGTGTTGCACAGTTGACAGATGTTGTCATGAAAGCAGATGCTTCGTGCAGCTGTCATAGAATTTAAATTAAACATTCCTATTTTTGTGATTAGCTTTTATCTACATATAAATTTAGAAACTGTAATCTACCTGAAAAGATCTGCCCAGGTTAGAAACGTTAATTCAGTGTATTGTGGCTACAAATTATTTTTGAATCAAATGTTTAAATCAAGTTTATGTTTGAAGTGCAGTTGTTTGTTTTAAAAAGTCAAAACCTTGACTTTGTTATAAATGTTAATGATGAAATTTTTTTTACTTGTTAAAAAGTTTCGAAATTTTAAAAGAGAGTTTTTTTAGTAAACAATTGGTTAAACTTTGAGACTTTTATTTTGGTCAAATGCAATCAAATCTGATAACACAAAGGTAAAATTTTTGAGTAATAATTTTGTGCCAATATCATATTGAATATACATTTTTTAATTTTGATACTTTTATAGGACACAAATGGTGTTCTACATTTTATTTATTTAATCTTTGCAATTTCTTACAGGAGCTGCGTCTTATTTTTATAAGACAGGTTTTTGTTAACGAAGGCGATCGTTTTATCTTTGGGTTTCCACGTCCGCCCTTAGAATTGTGCTCTGCTATTATCGTGATTATCTCAGGACTTGGTGGCGCCTATTTAACTTAGTTTAGCTTTGGTTTGCAAACAAAATTCGACTTACCCCCCACTTCTTATTGCTCTAGCCAGGAATAGACCCCTAGCTATGTCGGAAGATTTTTGTTCATTGACGCCACAACATATATATAAAAACAAAATATGTTTTACTGTCGGCGGAGCGTGGGGCTAGCATAAATAAAATAAGTTTCAAACTAAAGGAAGTGTATGGAGACAATGTTATGCATGAGTCATCAGTTCGGCGTTGATGTCGCCAACCAAGCCGAAAAAATGTCTACTCGTAAACTCATGGCAACCAGTTTTTGGGATCGGCTAGGTGTACTGCTCATTGATTCCATGCCCCGTGGGGACACTATAAATGCAATTCAAAATCGGCGGCGAGGTATGTTGTCTAGCGGCGTCCTTCTCCTCCACGTCAATGCCAGGCCTAATACTGCTCCAATAACAGAACAACTTCGTCAACAATTTAAATGGGAAACTTTTAACCAGACCTGGCACCCTCAGATTCTCATCTGTTTTCAAAACTTAATGACTTTTTGGCAGGAAAGAAATTTGAAAGTGATGATCAACTGAAAGCAGTTGTGACTACACATCTCAATACATTGGCGGCAGAGGAGTACGAAACTGGCATACAAAAACTAGTCTCACGTTATGATAAATGGTTAAATTTGCGAGGTGAGTATTTGGAGAAGTAGTGTAAGGTTTGTTCTTTTCAAATAAAACATTAAAATTTGTTAAGATATACTAGTTTATTTTTATATAAAAACGGGTACTACTTTCCGGACCGCCCTCGTATTAGGGGAAGCCAGGAGTCTACTGCGTACTTTGATTTGGTGAATTATAAGCCCTTGGGTTGGTTTATAAGTATATAAATTTTGGTGAGGTTCGGTGAATGCTGATGAGGACGATCTTAGTTATGGTTCTTGAAACCGTTGGATAAGAAAGCAATGGGTATGTCCAGAATGTGTACCATGGGGCTTCTTTGAAGGTCAAGGTAACCCTTAGGAAGTACCATTTTCGTTTTTAAGGAGATATGGGTTGGTTATTTAGGAGGGATCGGGATTCTGTTTTATTTACAAACAGTGCTGCTGTGGATTCCAGGCATGCGCGGGAGTCCCCATAAATGAGGAAAGCAAGGTTACCTGCATACGCGAAAGTAGATATATTAAAAATATTTATGTCGAGAAGTGAGTTTTGGCCAGATTACATAGGTTGGGATAAGGCTGGAGTCTAGGGCAATCTTGGGCGATTTTTCTGGAAATAGCGTGAAAGTTTCATGACAGGGTGGCAGTTCGAGAAGAAGGGATTTTATTATAGAAAATAGATTAGATGAGAATTTGGATTGCTTAATTTAGAGGTTAGATCACCATAAGAGGTCAAAGGTTGAGCGGAAGTCGAAAAGAGGGCTACTAAGTATTTGGAAAAGGAGGAATGAACTGATGTGATTAGTGATTTTATTGTTTTTCTGAGATATGATTTATTTAAAGGTTTCTGTATGTTTGTTTGACATTTTTCTTAATCTTTTTTGGGAATTAAACCACTCATAGTTTTTAAAATCATCTTTATTTACGTTTCGATCCATGACTTAGGATCGTTGTCACAATAATAAAAACTTCAAATTTGACATTTATGACATAAATTTGAAGGTGAGTTTGATTTATTGATGTTCGATATATTTGGTTGAGTATATTAGATTAAAATTTTAAAGTTTAAAAGAATGATTGTCTTCAATTTGTGTTGCGTCCTGGGACCGACTTTGTAGGTAGCCAAAGGTCGTGTTGGTTCGGGGATAGAATGAAATTATGTTCAATATGAAAGTTCAGTTCCAGTATCAAGGAGTTTGCCAAGGTTTGGTAGAAGAGCTATGGGCTTGTAGAAATCTGGGTCGTCAGAAGGTTTGCAGGGTTTTAGAATAAGGCATACTGTTTCGGTTTTAAATGAGTTTGGAAAAGTGCCAGTGGTCAAGCATTTCTGGAATAGAAGGTGTGTGGATTCTCCATTGATTGTCCAGGATCAAGTTTACTATATTATCCGGACAAGGGACTTTGTAGAAAATTAATTTGGAACCCATGGAATCTAAGAGATTAATGTTGAATTCAGAGTCTGAATCTGTGGGTGGCGGAGTTTGTGCGTCGTCTGTAAGTTGTTGTTGTCTTAGAGTGGGTAGATTCAATGATTTTAGTGGGATTACTGTGTTCAGAAGGGTATTCAGAGTGCTTATGCTGGAGAGGAAGAGTGAGTTTTTCTGGCAAAGTTGAAATATAGGATTAGGGTGGTTTAACTAGTTTTCGGTAAGTTTTCCAGTTATGCCAGTATTGTTCGTGGGTATTGTTACAGTAGTACGGTTTTTGTTTGTAGTGATGTTCTTTGTATAATTGTCTAGTGAAGGTATAGGTATGTGTCATGTTGTTGATAATGTTGGGGTCACCGTTGATTCTGCGTTCTCTTTGAAGTCTGTGCCTGGCATGTGTAAGAGATTATCTGGCATTGCATTAACTTTGCTATCCACAACGGATTTTATTATAGCCCTAGCGGTACGGTATGCGAGCCACTACAGTCAGTTGGTAGCAATGTTAAATAATTGCAAAAATAATGCGCAAATAAGACATTACGTCACATATTTATTCAAAATTACTGCATCACATAAAAAACGAAAAAAGTACTTACGTAAACTGTAGGGCTTCTAACAGCATTACCCCATGATGGCGGCAGCGGGTTTCTGTTGATATTTCGGGCGTGGGTGATTCGTTGCCTCGGTTGAAACCAAATTAAATTTGTCTTCTTCGTTCCTATGTAGAGAGCAACAGGGAACTGGTATAAGGAACGATAATAAGAGATAAGGCAAAGAAACCTACATAACAAAAAAAGAAGACTAGATAAGACACAAAGATAACTACATTCGTCCACGTCTCGGTTACCAGTCCCGACGTGTTCCGAAATTCACCTCTTCCCTCACACTCCGCGTCGGCGCAATTTCGCGCAAACGCACTGTCTGAAGTGACGGAAATACACACACGTCTTTTCAAATTATTGACGCAAATCTTTACAAATTAAAACTTATAGAAATGTTTATATGCCGAATTTCGGCATGTAAGAATTTGTCATGGAGTATACTGTTTTTTAGTAATGATAGCGGAGGTTGCAGTGATGATGTTGTTTGTGATAGAGGAGGCTAAATGATGAGGATTTAAATCTGCGTATGTGATTGATGTGAATGTTGATGTATGACTGGCTAAGGTTTCAAGGTAGGCTGTCCAGGCAACTTTTTGTGTGTTTTATGTTGGGGTTTTGTGGAGGCAGGGAGTTTTGAGACAGGTTTGGAAGGATATCAAAAGTGGTCGCTAGATAAATGGGTGATAGAAACTGTCCAAGGGGTGACAAGGTTTGATGCTGATGAAGTCTGATGTCAATATTCGAGTGATGGATTTAAGATCCCCAGGCTGGGATCGGTGTATGGGTGTACTAGATGTGTAGGTTTTGTTGATGTCTAAAGTCCTCGGGTGTTTGAACTTTTTGGTCTGTGTGTCGTTAAATCATAGAATAGATTGGGCGTTCACAACTGCAATGATGTTAGGTTTGTTTTTAGTCATAGTGAGATTCGGATCACGTTGGTGCAGAAATGTGTCTATATGGATACTGAATTGGAAATAGCAAAAGAGTCGAAAAAGGGTTCTAGATTTCCAGTGTTATTCAATCACAGTGTTGTAAGGGGTGGATAACGAAGTAAGATACATGACGTCTACTAGGATATGGGTAATGATTACGGCGGATGTGTATTGGGTTTGGTCGGTTGTGGCATATGTAAGTTTTGTAGTTATGGAGGAGGTATGTGATAGCATTTTGGATTAAAGAAGGTCCTTGCACAAACTCTAAAGGTGTTTGATCTGTTTGGAGGATGTAGGGTGGTTCCAGGAAGTGTTGCAGATGAAACTTGATGAGACCGTGTGTAAATATGAGAAAAGTTAGAAATATAGGATAGAAATGTTAGATCATAAATGATATTAGAATAGATTAAAAGACAGTTTAGTTAATTATAAGATAGGAATAAGTGGTCTGTTAAAAAGAGAAATGCCCTAGTATGAAAAGATTAGGCGTGTGTATTATAAAAATTGTAGAATTAGTATAGATAGCAGGTAGTTAAAAACAAAAATAGTAAAATTACTGACATATGCGGAAAGATAACGCAAACTTCGAATTTTATATTTTAATTTGGGGAAAAATGATATGATTAGGGGTCACGAGGGGTCATTGAAACTTTAATTCTACAAATAAATCTCACTAAAAATATAATTTATTCCTGAATTTAGAAATTTCCGTAAATTCATGGTTACACCCTGTAAAATACAAGCTTATTTTTATTTATTAAAGTGCCATTTAAAAACGCAAATTGCGCGTGTATAAATAATCACCTTGTATGGTATAGGTGTATTGTAAATAAATAGCAAGTAACGTAATTTGTATATTATGTAAAAATAATTAATTATAAGATACCGTAAAACGCATTAAATGCGAACTTAAAACGCATCATTTTAAGATAAACGCAAAGCCGTATATTTTACTTATTAATTATCAATACATTTTGGATGCATATAGAAATACTTTTCAATTTCTTTAAATATCATAGAACTAGCTTTACGCATTTAGCTTAAGAAACTACAATCAACGTGGATTTTAAACCTCAATTTTCATATTAAGTTTGTGTACGTAAACACGAAAGCGAGAGTTTCTATAAAACTGCAACCCCTTTTGCATTAAAAAGCAATTAAAGTTTAAATTAATTTCCCCGTGAATTATAGCAATTATTTTTACATAAAGAATTTTCTAGAATATAAAAGGATGAGCCATAAGAATTTACAACTACGTAAATAAATTAATTAATAAATAATTGTTTATACCAAAAAACGGCCGGAACACTGAAACCCACAAAAAGGCTCAAGAAATATCAGATAAAAGTGATTATCTTTAGCATAAGTATGTGACGCCACAACAATAGTATATATGTTAAACAAAAACAGATAGCAGACGTCAAGAATAATTGGAATGATATTATGTGGAATAAACACTGCAATTTTAAGCGCTAATTGGTTTTTCCGAGAACCATTTTTCTAGTAGCCTCTGGATATATATAATTTTGTGTATAGAAGGAAGCGCTTATTCATTCATAGAAGTCATTCGATTCTGTTATTAGATCAAGAGATGTTAATGTAATTAAAGCGCGAGCTATTGTTATGCGAAGATAGTAATTGGACTATGTAGTAAACATACTGCATTTTAATAGTTGCGAGGGTGCAATGAATAAAGAAGTGATGTTATTAAACGCAAATTACATACAAAAACCGATTTACTAATTACGATGACGAGGTAACATTCTTCAATATAAAGTTATTTTAAAAATTTTATTAAATAATCAAAAGGAAAATATAACCAAAAATGTATTATGGTAACTGCTATTTGATACGACGATTTTAATCTTGTAAGCTGATTTGGACATCAATTAAAAAATAAGAGGGTTTTAAATACGAGTAGCGTCTTTGTGGGTACTGTAAGTATTAATTTTAGATTTATTTTAACTGATATTAGAGCATTTGGATATAGTTCAAGGTAGTCCTAATAATTTTTTTTGTGTAGAGGATTTTTTTTACCAGAAGTTTGTGTTCAGAGTTTGAAATACTCTGACCTTTTAATAGATTGTGTGTCAAGGATTTTTTTGGTCAATACAAATCTTACAAGCGTCGAAATAAGTATAACCTGGTAAACCATCCTCAAAAAAAGAAGTTCAATTCTGTAAATTTGTAATAAATACTTCTTAGAAATTATTTTATGTTTGAAAGAAACAATGTTGTAAATGTTTTAAATGCTTTTGTATGAGAGAAAATATTTAATACTGTATAAATGCTAGGTAATATTGCTGTATTTGATTTCATTTTGAGAACTCCATCAGTTCAGTTCAGCTAGCCAGGCAAAGTTAAAAACGAAAGGTAAGTGAACAATTTCAAGTTTTACAAGTTGCTATTTCATTTTCATATCACTCTTTCAGCGTCGCTCAACGCGGACCTTGTCACAGTGCTCTTTTAGTGGCACCTCAACGTGCGGACTTTTTCATATCATCTTTTTAGTAACGCCCCAAAGCGAAGCGTTGTTACAGCGGCGCATCAACGCGCGACCAGTTGTCACAGCGATATCATATCAATAACCCGGTGCCCCTTTTTCTTTTTCTCAAAAATTATTTTTATCAATTTTAATTGTATTGCCTCGGCTAGCTCAGTTTTAACCACGCACGGAGCTTGCGACGATACGACAACAAAAAATTTTTAATCTCCCTTTTTATCTCTACTTGCTATGTATTTGAGCTATACACAATTAACCACAATTTAAATAATGTTCTCAATATATACAACGTACAAAGCGTTTATAACGTTGTTGAATAGACCCCTTTTATAAAATTGAATTAATTTCTTCCAAAAATTATAACTCTTTTTAACTGATCAAAAAGCAAGCAAAAATCAACCTTTTTATTATTACTTGAAGTCCTATGAACGTTCATCAGTCTTCCTTAAATTTTTACGTAAATTATAACGTATGCCAAAACGATTTTTGTTGACCCTCACATAAATTTTCGTGAATGCAATATTTTAAATATTCAGAAATAAAGTTATCAATGCAACAAAATATTTATAATGGCTAATCTGTTGTCCTTTTTTGGCTATAGTACCTTCGGGTGGAGCATTGGGGACGTGGCCGCAAGTATAGCGGCTCTTATTCAAATCATAATGTCCCTTTTTGGCGTCTCTCGTTCCCCAATTCAGATCAGTTTCTGCTCCAGTCATTTCCAGGTATATCTTTGCTTGTTCACGTATATTCCTGGTTCAGCTTTAGTTTATAGTTACTCCTCTAGTTGCCCAAATAGGATTTAGAAAATCTACGCCAGGTGGATTCTTGAGGTATTTATTTAAATATTCTAGTTCGGATTCAGAAATTATTTTAATATACTTATTGAACTTTTCCCGATCGGGTCCAAAAATTGTTTGGATATACTTGTTCCAGGAATTGTTTGAAGTCCTTTGTTCAACTTCTCCAGGTCGGATACAGAAATTATTTGGAGTCCTTTGTTAATATAAATCTTAAAACCTATGTACAGCAATCTTTTATAATTTACGTTTTTGACGATTAAACGACAAACCTTGTTTAATTATTCACTTATTTAACTATCACCACATTTAAATTATTAATTATAGAATCACTTGCAATCATTTTTCGTAAATATTTTATATCAGGTGAGGTAGACCGTGCGTGCCTTCATTAGAGTCAAAACTGACTTGTTTATCAAATCCTGTGGTATTTAGAGAAAACGCCTATCTGTTTGTATTTGGTCGGTCAAGCGCATAGTCCGTTGATTATCGCTTTGTACCTTGCTTTTCACATTCAGGCTTGGGTATTCCTATGAAATTTTCATGTATAACGAAGTCGAAACGCGTCTCATTGCACGCAGAATTTCAAGTTATTTGTATTCAGTTGTTGGAATTTAACTTCCTTCATGACCGTACACTTTGTTTGTACAACTTTTTTGTTGAACTTTGCTTTATCCTCAAGCTGTTATTACTTCCAAATTATCAAGGTGTTGGATTTTCATACTTTTTGGTCAAGTAGCTTTGTATTTATTGATGTACAAAATTATATGCGTTTATCTGTTTTACGCATTGACAAACCTGCTCGTTTAAAATGAATTCCTTGTATAATAATGATGCACTACTCACGCGTATTGTTCTATAGCTTCTATGTATGTGGTTTCATGACTTGCAAGGTTGTTTATTTAGTTGAATCTTTACGAACACTCTTCCTTTGTTTGAATATAATTATAATTATAGTTTATATATAGGGCTTTGGCAATTGCCTTTGTGCCTAATCGTCGAATTTTGCATTTTTTCTTGTTAAAATGTCTACTTTCTAGACTCTCATGATGTTTATATAAAGTGTACTATCCTAGTGACCCTATATACCCCTAAATAATCCTATTATCATAGCAATGTATATATATATATATATATCAATAGGAGGGTGTCCAATAAGTACTTTGTCTACAAAAGAAAAACGAAAATTTTAGAAAAGTGGCGATTTATTTTTCAACTTAGTTTCCATTTAGCTCGATACACTTGACCCAGTGATGCTACAAACTTCTTTAACCCGTCTGTAAAATACGTTTTCTTGAGGTCTGCAAAGTAGGCCTCCGTGGCGGCGATGACCTCCTCATTCGACTTAAATTTATGCCCGACGAGTGACCTTTTCAAGTTTGGAAACAAAAAAAAGTTTCAAGGAGTCAAATCTGGAGAACACGATATATGAGGCAGCAGTTTGTAGCCCAATTTGACCAATTTGGGCGTGGCGAGGAGAGTTGCGCTTGTTGTGCGGAGTGAGCAAACGCGGCATCTATCTCGCCGACAGCTTTCCATGCCCAAAATTTCATGCAGGATATGACCCACGCAGTCTTTTGAGATGCCTGCTGTTTTAGCTATCTCGCGCACCTTCAATCGGCGGCCAATACGAGATCGTGGATTATTGTTATGTTATCCTTCGTGGTAGTCGTTTTCGAGACACCGACGTGCGACCACGTTGAAACTAGTTAAACCAATTTGTGACGGTCGCTATCGAAAGACAAGGGTCACCATTTACAGCATCCAAGCGCGCTTGGATTTTGTTGCTCCATTTCCCTTGCAAAGACAAGAATCGAATCACCGACCGATATTATTCTTTTTCTATTTTCTGAAACCGCGGACACGCCCGTTTCCACACGCGGTCAAAACAAAACTACGACTCCGATTCGGCTGAAGTTACGACAGTAACCGTCTACAAGAATGTACTACACGATATCGGACCGCTAATATACTTTTCTTAAAAAACTTAATTTCTTAATCTCAAACTCGCCAGGTTTAGTATACTAAAAAAAATCCTAAAAAACAACATTCCATCAATAATGCTATCGTTCCTAATTTTTTTGTTTCCTATATTAAATTATATGATGTTCTAGATAACATTCCTGGAAATGCACTTTACAACAAACCGAAAACAGTAAGATATCAACTTTTCCTTTTATCATTTAATTGTCCGTTCGAAATAATTTTAATCAATACGTATATATTTTTTAATACCGTAAATTGTTTTAAACAGTTTTGCACGATAGCATTATTATTAAATTTAACCAGCACTCGGTTTGTCGCCAAGTAATCGTTCAGCAAACTAAGTGCTTTCACGTTCGATTCATTTCCCACTGTATAAACACCGACCCTGGTACATTTAAAATTTACATATACACAATTAAAAAGAATTAACATAAATGCTCACTTACTCGCTCTTTAATAATATTTTTAAACGCAAGAATGTTCAGAAACCATTAGAAACTAGGTTTCTGTATTTCCAGGTAACACATCTTTCTTTCCTGCTAACACAGCTTTTTTTCTAGCTCAAACAGTTTTTTTTCAAATAGTACAGCTCTCTTAACACACGCAGCACTAAATCTAAATTTTTGTAGGGGCAAACTCTCTAGAATCTAACCCCATTTTTCTATCCGGTTAAAGACGATAACTTTGCCAACTTGTGAATTGAACCGTAAGTTGTCCATTCAAGCGCATTTAAAAAATAACTCGCACGCCACGTGTTTTTTCTTGTGGAAATATATATTCTCGTCTTGAAGTTATGTTTCTTTCTAACTATTAGTCTCTTCCCATACCGACTCCAACAGCACGGTCCTTCCTCCCGCTTTATTACTTATTCGTAAGAGTACATTGCTATCTTTCTAATTACCTGCTAGTGAATAATTGATTAATGCTTTTCTGTTAGGTATGTAACTACTTTCACTTCTCCTACTCTGTATGCCATCGGGTGTTATGTTATACTACGTTCTTTCTATGAGTTTGTATTGAAACACCTAAAAAGTGCGTGATTACATATGGTTTACGTAAATCAATGTCGCGTGCTTAGAGTCACTCTCCCTTCACCAATATAAATAGATACATTGAAAATCAATTATCTATAAGTTGATGTTTGTGAGTTTTACTAAATAAGATGTGCATTTTGATGGAATTAACTATATTGTAATAGCCCTATTTTTATCTTGTCTTGTTGCATTGTAAACTATAGCTGTAATTGTTTCGGTGTATTATTAAATGAAATTATTTTGAATGAGCGGTGTACAAAAGGTTTGTTAGTTTTATGTGAAAAATGCATAACATTGAAATCTGTCTTCCTTTTTTTGCGGTTTTGACATAATTTTTGCACCTGAGTTACGTTCAGATATGTACTGTACAGAGATAAAGCTATTTTTCGCAGTTTTAAGTATACGGCTTGAATTCCTTATAATAAAATTACTAATTTATTAAGATGTCTTGTTCAATGAACACTACTCCTCATACAAGCAGAATATACAAAGTACATCAATATTAATTTTGTGTGTTTAAGATTAATTTTCTCCTTTTCGATCCGGTTTCTATTTACTGTAACGCCAACGCGTTGGAACTTTCCAAAGTATCATATTCGATCATTTATATATACTATTTTGAACCAAAAGCAATTAATGTGGTTCCAAGACGATAGTGCTCACCCGCATTTTTTAGTTGTTGTTAGAGGGCATTTTGGTAAACACGTAAAAGTAAGAACGACTAGAACTCTATTATAACAAGTAACAAATCGCCTAATAATCTCCTAGCGATGGTATTTGATAGTTTAGTGTACTCTATGTCTATTACCTTGAGGTACTATAGTTACTGCATTTATCGCAATCATAGCATTGTTCTGCTTTACATTTTACAAAGCTGGATTTGCAAATTTGATAATGCTTTTAATATGTAAATGAAGGAAAATTCATTCAGTTTATTAACGTTCATGGGAACGGAAGCGCTACTTTGTAGCACAGACAATAAGTGACACTGCGGATTCACAGGCGGTCACAGACAGTCACGTACCGAGATTACCTAGAAAGTAAGCTGGCAACTAAGTAATTATGAATAGAATTAAGATGACAACATTGTATTATGAATAGAGTCAAGTGTAAGCAGACATTAGGTCTGCAAGTTCCCACAGCCATGTGAGGGGGTTGGGATATTATAAAACGCCCGGGAGCCCTAGTCGACGACAGTCAATCCATCGTTCAGTTTCAACATTGCGGTTCGTTAGATTACTCAATTTTGTACAATTAATTAATTTATTTCGACTTAGAATAATTCAGTTCAAGTTTGTCAAAATTCAATATTAATTTCTATATAAACAAATAAATGTGTTAGGAAGTTGAAAATATCTTGCGGAGTCATCTACATCGATTACTTGGAAAAGGAAAAAATAACAGGAGAGTATTATGCGTACTTATTAGACTGGCTGTGCGAAGAAATCAAGGAAAAAGCTCTCATTTAATACGGTAAAAGATCCTCTTTCATCAAGACAATGCACGGGCGTACACCTGCGCAGTTGCGATGGCCAAAATTATTACAACATCCACCGTATTTGCCAGATTTGGCCCCCCGTGACTTTTTCTTATTTCCCAACTTAAAGAAATGGCATGTCGGACAAAGATTTACGTCTAACCAGGAGGTCATCGCCCAAAGAAATGCCTACTTAGAGGAGCTTCCGAAATTCTATTTTTTGGATGGCTTAAAAAATTTAGAAAAAAGCTTAGAAAAATGTATAGCGCTGAAGGGAGATTATGTTGAAAAATAAAAAAATCTATCCAAAAAAAATGTTTTTTCAACTTTTTTTAAGGACTTATTAAACGACCCTCGTACCATAGTTTAATGTGGAGCACTGAACTTTATAATGCAGAGAACGAAAACGACACACGCTTGGGCGATAAAGTATATACTTTATTGTAAGATGCGACACGATCTTTTCTAATGCTACGTGTAATGTAGGAGAACGACGACTCGTTTAGAGCTGCGTTGGAACCAACGAAGAAGTAATAATTCCTATGGGATCGTATAGATAAAAAGTTAATTATCTAGAAGTCAGAGTGGTTGTTAATAATTTGAATAAGCGATATGCCATTTACTTGTCTACTAAATTACTTTACTAAAAAGCTTGGACACTTTATGTTGTAAGGATTCGTTTCATCAAAGGAACGCTGCGAATTAAAGTGTGCCAGGCTTTGTTCAATGACCATCCCAAACACGTTGTTGGCTCAGTCATGACATCACAGAGGTATGGTGTTCCTAAAAAAAACTTAGCTAGTGCAGGTTCATTATCGGGAGACATGTTCCAAGAACACAATTCGTCTAATTTTGAACAAACATTTTAATTCTATTCAGGAAGAATCTGGAAAATGATGTATAGAGATAATTTTTGTATATCTGGATCTGAATAAGGACGACATTCATTCTTTCTTAAGTGAAACAATATGTAACTTTGAGTAAAGATTCCAACGTGTAAGTTCGAACAACTTATAATTCATTTTATGACATGCAATAAATTATGTAGAATTTTGCATGAAGGGTACGTAATATATTGTAAATAAGCGTTCTTTCAAAATTATTTATATAGGAAAAATGGTAAACAGTACAACACTAGATCGATACCTAAAGAGCCCATCATTATAGTTAATGCTGGTAAGATATATTCTGATATAATTTTAGAGGTCTTTTTGCAAGCACGTGAAAATTCTTCTTAACAAAATATCATTTTAGGGTCTTTCTCTATTTTAGTTCTTATCTAGTCTGCTCTAATATACTGTCCGTTAGAGCGACTACGCGTTTGGGGATGGAATAAGTAAAATTTTCTTTTGCGGGATAGAATTTATACATAACCACTCTCATGTGCCCGGATGTAACTTATATGGGATTTGATTTTTGCAATGGTGAACTGGGACCGCTGTACTTCCTTGGCTCAAGAACCTCAGGTGACTTTGTAGACCAGATGTCTGTCAATACATTTATCTTTACTAAAAAAAGGTAGTTTTGATTTATCGATTTTATAAATGGTGAAAAGTAAGTTTAGCGCTTTCCCAAATTAGTTGTGCTGAATGTTATATTAACAAAGTAGTACAAATTTTGTTATTACTTATATTTCTAAATTAATAATAGAAATAAGTTAACAGACGGTTTTTAAACCCAAAAGTTTCATGAAACGATTCGTTACGTAACTGATATTACAGTGTTGATATACCGAATATTTTACAAATGTTTGCCGATTCAAGATTGTCATAGAATTAATATAACTGCTATCTTTAACAGCATATTTTTCAACTAACACTATCTGTTAAACTTTTGTTTTATGAAATGTAGATTTAACTTTAAGAACGTAAGAACATGTAACTTTAAGCCAACAGGTATTTGATTTAAAAATAACATGATTGAGCAAAAGGCTTTGTGATTTGCTACTATATTTGACTTATGTCTAAAGTCTTATTAAGTTAGCTTTTTTGTTCTGTAAACAAATTCTTACAATTTATATTTGTCGTAATAAAATGCTGCAGCATTTTTATTCCACAAATCTGCGTTTCAATTTTTTTTATAATAACTTCCTTATAAGGTTATAGCTTTTCAAGGTCGCTTTATTTTTTCTCTAAGATTTTAGTTCTTTTGCAGCCTCCGCAATCAAAATCGATCGAGTCTAGCTCTGCCAGGGTAATTTATTTATGCCCTGTCGTACACATATCCTTTTCAATACACCTGGAAAAGATGACAACATACAGTGAATCATAATGTCACAGGTTTATGTTGCGATTTGTGACACGTGTTTTATCGAGTTATATACGTGTAAGTTGTATTTATGGAACTGAATTATGTCTTATAATCATAACCAATTCATTGAGAAGAAACTCGGCTCCCTTGTGCTGAATACTATAAATTAATTAAATCAAATTATTAATGGGAAAGCAAAGCACAATGCTCTTATATACATTCCAATTGAAAGATTCCTTCAGTTAATGCTGTTATAGTACTGCACAAAAGATTGCCTACTATTGATTTACTTGAAAAAAAACCAGGTAGATTAGGATCACTGTCTACCCCGAAGACTCAAAAAAACAGTTTTGTATGAGTAGAAAAGAATTTTGAAAAATAGTTTCATATATAATATTACGTCATCATCGAACAATTTGGTATTGGTGACAATAAATACCATTAGTGCGGGTACCCTACAGTTTAGTGAAACATTTATGCCGGCAGTGGGAGTGCGTGAAGTGACACAGTCGTACTCGAACCGTTACAGAAGACAGTTGCACGAGAGCTTTCGGAAGCGACACCGACACCAAACGTGCGTGTTCTTGGTTGTTTGCTAACCTTTTGTGTGTGACTTTTATTGCCCAGAATGCACAGGCTTTAAGGTATTTATATCCTTTATTAAGTAGTTTGTTGTAGTTGTTTTATTTATTACATAACCGCTACACTGCCATCGGTATTGCTACAAAAAGCAATTGATCCTTCCCTATAATTACCATATCTAGATCACCTTATCAACCCTACATTTATTGGTCCTTAATACGATCCAAATTTTACTAGTCCTATGTTATACGCATGTCCTAAACTTTTTGCATTTAAGCGAGCGTGTTTTTAATTATTTACCTTAGCTTTAAATTTGTCTTAAAGCCCATATTTAGCGGGTTAAAATGTGTAAATATTATTTATACTGTTTTTAAACTAAATTAAGTGATTTCGCCGTAATTAAACCAGCAAGCGGTTAATTACACACAAATCTTTTAATATAAAATTTGCTAATTTGGATTAAAAGCCATTGCGCGTTTTTAGTATCACATACAACCCGTCAGTCGGTTTGCAGTAAAATATAAAACACACGGCAACGTGAAAATTATAATTCGCTTTATACTTTTCAAATAAGAAAGGTAAAGGGATTTGCTTTGTATTTAAAAGCCATTGCACGTTTTGTATTACACACAAACCTGCTCGGTTTGTAAACATAAAATATTGAACACATTTGCAGGAGTAATAAATTGTAAAAGCTGCATCTTTCTTGCAAATATGTTAACCACATGTTTTTAAATGTTAATGGACTCTCTGAGCTTGATGTAAGGCCGCCCGTTGTAAACTGTAAATTTTATCGTAATGCTTTGTTTGACAAACCCTTAGTTTTCCACGTGTTGCTTCAGACCCATTGCAGGCTAATAGTCATAAACGTGATTTATTGATTTACGCGCTATTTTACATTTTTCGTGCCTTGAACAACCCATAATATTTTAACATTTCTCAGCGCTCAGCTAAGCGGTTACCGTTTACAGCATTTTATTGTAGGTCTTTCAGAATAACAGTCACTATGGCTCCGAAAAAAACACATTTGGCAGAACTCGAATTACTTAAAATACGCATTATGGAGATGTTGGAACTGGGCAACGCTATACAAAGTGATTCAAGTTTAAAAACGTTATTCCATATTCAAACAAGGGGAGTAAATGACATTTACTCCAATTTTAATAGGGTTTTAATTGATGTCTTAGCTTCATGTAACGATGTAGAATTATTGAATTACAACGCTGTACGGAAAGAAGTAGATTCCGCTTATTATTGCATACTGCTGCATCTTGAAACGATGCAAGAAATGCGGGCACAAATTACGGAAAATGCTCCAAGCAGTACGGGATCAAAATTGTTACCGTTAAAGCTCCCACATTTTAATAATGAGGTAACTGAATTGGCATCTTTAACGATTTATTTGACAGTCTGGTTTATAATAATGCGTCGCTGACCAATATCGAGAAATTAACTTACCTTATCAATTGCTGTAGCGGGGAATCTTTGAAAATTATTAAATCGGTACCCATTTCGGGAGATAATTTTATCATTTCATATAATGCCCTGCGTGATGCGATTTAGCAATCCACGTTTATTAGCAACTTTGCATTGGAAAGCTATGAAAGACTTCCACCTTTAAAATCAGAAGACCCTAAGAAACTTAGGGCACTTATTGATTGTTTTTCAGAGAACCTTGTTGTTCTAACTAATTTAAAATTTCCTACTGAACATTGGAACTTCATTCTGGTCGATTTTCTTTTAGATAAACTCGATCCGTTTACTAGAAAACGCTTTGAACTCCAATCGGATCCGAAGCAAATACCTAATTTCGATGATTTGAGATATTTTTTAACTCAACAATGTGCAGCGTTGGTAACCTTTTCTTCAACCGTACCTGTTTCTTATTCGACGACTGTCCATACATCTCACACATCAGTGCCTAAGAAATCCTCAGCGTTTCAATTTAAACCAAAAGTTTCTTCTAACGTAGTTTTACTGGATACACCAAGTAGCTCCAGTAACTCAAAGAATTCATTTTCGCACCATTGTCCTTCTTGCAAAGGCAATCACTTAATCTATAGATGTCAATCGTTTCTAAAGAAAACGCCGACGGAACGTTTCGACATTGTCAAACGCTTACGCCTTTGTTTAAATTGCTTACGAACAGACCATGCGTCCATGCAATGCAAATCCTATAACTTTTGTCGAACTTGCGCCAAGCCGCATCATACCTTGCTACATTTTGAACCGCAACCTGCTTCTAGCCGTTCAGCTGAACCGACCGCTACACCTATGCATAAAAATGCCAATAGGACGCAGTCAGCCTCTCCTATTCCGGCAAATGTTTTGTCTTCACAGACGAATTTAAATCCTGGAGTTACTGTCTTACTCTCCACTGCTGTTGTGGAAATTCAAGATCGTTCTGGTAGATACAAACCGATCAGGGTACTCTTAAACCCTGGCTCTCAAGCTAGCTTTATTCGAGACGATTGCGTGAGCAAACTTTGGCTTCCACGCATACGTTCTCAAGTTCCGATTTATGGACTTGGACAGACAACTTCAGCGGTCAATAGGGGTGCCGTCAGCTGCACCATTTGCTCTATTTTAGACTCTGAAAAATCTCTAGAAGTCACAACTTTTGTGCTTTTGTCAATATCTGGCAAATTACCTAGCGTTGAAGTTCCTAATAATTGGGAACACTTATGCGGCCTGTACTTTGCAGACCCGACCTGGAACTCTCCAGGAACTATTGACATGCTCCTTGGAGCAGATGTTTATCCGTTCATCATCAATGGCGGTGTTATACATGGCAAATTTCTTCAGCCTGCCGCCATAAATACAATTTTGGGTTGGACTATTATTGGTCCCACAAAAAGCTTGCAGTCTGATACTGTCCAAGCATTTTTTACTTCTGTCGAAGATCCTATCGACCAGACCCTAAGGCGTTTTTGGGAGATAGAGGAGCTGCCACCCAAGCCTTATACTTCTCTAGAAGAAAAAAAGCCAGATTTGATTTTTGAAAACACGTTTTCTCGTGACCTTAGCGGTCGTTTTATTGTTGCGTTACCGTTCAACGATACTTTGCCTATTTTTGATAAGTCCTTTGACATGGCTAAAAAACGACTATTTTCGTTAGAGCGCAAATTGCATGCTCAACCGGAGCTACGCGCACAGTACAACAATTTGATGCTGGACTATCTTGATGCGGGTCATATGGCATTACTCGATTCTCCGCCCGTTGGGAACGATAATTATTTTTTACCCCATCACCCTGTGTTTAAAGAGGAAGGTCATACTTCTAAAATTCGTGCGGTTTTTGACGCCTCTGCAAAGGCTAAAAACAACGTGTCACTTAATGACACTCAATTTGCTGGACCTAGTCTCCAAAATGACATTTCGTCAATCTTACTTAAATTTCGCTCTCATCGTTTCGTTTTTACTTGTGATGTTCGCCAAATGTATCGACAAATTTTGGTTACCGAAGAACATCGAAGGTTTCAATTAATTGTGTAGCGGTTCTCCGCAGAAGAACCCATTCAGACTTATCAGCTTAATACAGTGACCTATGGTATTAAGTCATCGCCTTATCTAGCATTAAAAACTCTTCAGCAATTAGCCATTGACGAAGGCAAAAGGTTTCCGTTAGCCGCTGAGGCTATACGGTCAAATCTATATATTGACGATTTCGTCGCCGGTGGAGATTTTATACAATCGGCCCGAGATATCAAAGATCAACTTATCCGACTTTTACATTCGGCTGGGTTTGAACTTCGAAAATGGAGTTCTAATTCAGCTTCTATTTTGGAAGGCATTCCGTCAGATTTTTGCCAATATACTTCTCTCGATTTCGATTCTGACGAATCAATAAAAATATTAGGTCTTCAATGGTCACCTACAGAAGATATTTTCTCATTTCGGGTTAAACCATTAAACCCAATATGTACAAAGCGCAACATACTTTCGCAAGTTACCAGAATATATGATCCATTAGGGTTTTTAGCCCCACTAACACTTTTTGCAAAACGCCTAATCCAGCATCTGTGGATGTTAGGTTTAAATTGGGATGACATCCCACCAGCAGACATTTCGTCTCAATGGCAGCAGTATCAAGAAGAATTGCCGTTATTATTGTCATTAACGTTACCACGTTGTTTACCCCCTTCGGATCCTTTTACTCGTCATTTGCATGGGTTTTGCGATGCTAGCGAGGTAGGGTATGCAGCGGTAGTATATTTCCAGTTCATAAATGAAACTACTGGAGAAATAAATGTAGAATTTGTAACCGCTAAAACAAAAGTAGCTCCAATTAAGCGCATTTCAATTCCACGTTTGGAATTATGTGCCGTCGTTTTATTAACCGATTTACTTTCTTTTACCATTCGGTCTTATCAAGGCTTGATTAAAATCTCCGATGTTTCAACGTGAAGTGATTCTACGGTCGCATCTTACTTGGATACGTTCTCCACCTTTTCGTTGGAAAACTTTTGTGGCAAACCGTGTTAGCCACATTCAAGAAATCATTGCACCTAGTCTATGGTTTTATATTAAATCTTCGCATAATCCGGCTGATCCTGCATCTCGGGGATTAATGCCAAGCGCGGTTATTTCATGTTCGCTATGGTGGGCGGGGCCTGAATGGCTTTACTACCCTAGTGACTCGTGGCCGCCTCAACAAACATTGTCAACCTCAATTGCTGAGGTAACTACGGAAAAGAAGATCCTAACATTTGTCGCTCAAACAGATCCAAACGTTATTGACATTTTACTAAGTCGCTTTTCATCGTTATATAAAATCCAAGGCATCGTGGCTTACATTTATAGATTTTCTAAATCCATGGCTCAACGTCATACGGGTCCCTTAACAGACATTGAATTACACAATGCACTCATGATTATCGTTCGGCATGTACAAAATGTTACATTTTCAAAGGAAATAGCTTCGATCAAGGCAAACCATAAATTACCTAAAAGCTTGCGAAAACTTTCTCCATTTGTTGATCCACAAAATATCTTAAGAGTAGGTGGGCGCTTGCCACATTCTTCGCTTTCCTATTTCGAAAAGTTTCCTGCGTTATTGCCTCAGCGGCACCGATTAACCGAACTCATGAAAGGTATTGCCATCCTGGTGTTAATACCACAGCGTATCTTATCCAACAGAATTTCTGGATCCTTTCTATTAAAAATTCAACCCGAAATTATTTATCATCATGTCATAGATGTTTTCGTACCAAACCGGTCCTGGTAACTTCTCCTATGGGAGACCTACCGGCAGCACGTATTACCCAGATCAAACCGTTCAGTATTGTTGGTGTTGATTTTGCTGGCCCTCTTTTTATAAAGGCTAGCCGCCTACGAGGGTCTAAAACTCTTAAGGCCTATATTTGTATTTTTGTTTGTTTTGCCACTAAGGCAGCACATATTGAACTTGTGTCGGATTTGTCGGCAGACGCGTTTCTTGCCGCTTTGCGACGATTTATAGCACGGCGAGGACGCTGTTCTCAAATATTTAGTGATTGCGGAACTAATTTTGTAGGTGCCTATCGTCAGCTTACGAGTTATCTGCATAGTGCAGTAACCTCAGAAAGGTTAAAGTGGTCGCTTAATCCACCTAGCGCCCCTCACTTCGGTGGCTTGTGGGAAAGCGGTGTTAAGTCGGTAAAGACACGCCTAGCTCGCGTAATCGGCGAACAAAAACTTACCTTTGAGGAACTTTACACAGTTCTTACTCAAATTGAATCTGTTCTAAATTCAAGGCCACTCTGCGCTTTGAGTTCGGATCCAAATGACTTGCGTTACTTAACACCAGGTCATTTCCTAACTATGGAGCCTCTTTCTGCACCACCAGATGAGGACCATTCAACCAACGTTTTATCATTAAAGAGCAGGTGGAAACTCCTGCAAAAACTCCACCAAGATTTTTGGGCTCGCTGGAGCCATGAGTACTTACATACTCTGAATCAGAAAGTTAAGTGGCACTCTAAGGTAGGTGTCCGACAAGTTGAAAAGGACACTATTGTCCTCATCAAGGACGACCAGCTTTCTCCACTTTAATGGAAGTTTGGTCGTATTATTAATACCTTTCCCGGTGCGGACGGTATTATACGTGTCGCTGAGATCAAAACTGCACATGGCACATTAAAACGACTTTTGGTCAAACTAGCGCCGCTACCGGTATTTTAATTTTATTTTATGTTTAGATGTATATACACATTTCTTACATGTATGGTAGTATATTATTTTTAAATATTTGTTTATTTTCATATATACTTTTTATATTTTGCATTGTTGGTAATATCGCTCGCTGTAGTGTACCACCCTATCTTTCGTTACCTGTTTTCCTAACAAGGTCAAATCCCATGTGATTTCCTTCACCCAACCTACTTCCCTCCTTTTCAAAATTCTATGAATTTGGTGGGCTGTATGTTACGTCATCATCAAACAATTTGGTATTGGTGACAATAAATACCATTAGTGCGGGTACCCTACAGTTTAGTGAAACATTTATGCCGGCAGTGGGAGTGCGTGAAGTGACACAGTCGTACTCGAACCGTTACAGAAGACAGTTGCACGAGAGCTTTTGGAAGCGACACCGACACCGAACGTGCGTGTTCTTGGTTGTCCGCTAACCTTTTGTGTGTGACTTTTATCGCCCAGAGCGGCACAGGCTTTAAGGTATTTATATCCTTTATTAAGTAGTTTGTTGTAGTTGTTTTATTTATTACATAACCGCTACACTGCCATCGGTATTGCTACAAAAAGCAATTGGTCCTTCCCTATAATTACCATATCTAGATCACCTTATCAACCCTACACATAATAAGAATATAAATCTTTCTATTTAAAAAATCCTGGACTAGAGGCAGCCTTGTATCTTGCATGTTTAACGAGTGCAAGTTTTAAACCAATTTAATCACGAAGTACTATTGGTTTTTTGCTTCAATAATGCTAAAACTCCAATCTTGCTACCAATGTCTTTCGTAATCATGAGGCCGGCTTCACAAACTTGAGGTTTTAATTTCTATAATACCCATGCAAGAACTGGCAAAAACCTCTCCATTACTCAATCTAAGCACCAAATACGTTTTTCATTAAACACTTGGATGAATATTTTGGCCGGCGCGTTACAAGATCCCTACATTTGATTTCTCAGTGCTCCACTAGTTGGTCAGGAAGCGAGTTTCTTTTACCTGAAAATTTTGAATTTTGTTAAACCCTTGGTATTCCAGCTAAGTAGAGTGACAGCACACACACATGGAACCTACATTTTATTTCTCTTCTGAAAGAGGCGTATTTAAGTGAAAAATGTTCGCATAACATTTTTTAGCGAACTCGGGACCTTGGACTTAGTAGTCATACGCAAACCAACTGAGCCACGGCTCTGACGTTACAAGATCCGCTTTGTTTACCACGTCAATGAACTTTGTTACTGGTAAAGTGAACGTTATGTTAAAAAATAAAATTTACCTTAACGGAGCGGGAACCCCGTAACAATTTTAAAGATACACGGGCTAGCTATAGTGCTGCGAAAATGGGTACCTGTAGAAGAAATAATAAGAATAAAAACTTAATAAAAATAATAGACATTCGTAATGGCTGAAATGCGCTACAATATTCACCTACCCTTTAAGGTTTTTTCTTGTCATAATAGAGAGGCCCCAAACCGTTCTGTCTCAGAAACTCCTGCAGATACTATTCCTACACGAAAGACGGTTATTCTGAATCCTTTGTTTTAGTTTCCTAAATTTATCACATTATTCTGAACCTTTCTCTAAAATATCTTTAAACACAGTAAATGTAACTTAATCCAACAAATTCTCAAAATAAAGCTCCTCCAAATAAAACTTCATTACTGGGGTGACCGGATATCGTTTTAGAATAACGCAATTTTTGTCCAGTTCAAAAATAAATGAAAATAAAGTTCAACTTACAACTAACCCCTATTAACATTAAATCATTGCCATATATATATATATATATATATTGACGTAAATTCATGATTACACCCTGTAAAATACAAGCATACTATTATTCATTAAAGTGCCATACAAAAACGCAAATTGCATGTGTATAAATAATTACCCTGTATGGTATAGGCGTAGTGTAAATAAATAAAAGTAACGTAAAACGCATTAAATGCGAACGTAAAACGCATCATTTTAAGATAAATACAAAGTCATTTACTTTACTTATTAATTATCAATACATTTTCCATGCATATAAAAATACTTTACAATTGGTGTAAATAGCATAGAACTAGCTTTATGCATTAGCTTTAGAAACTGCAATCAATATATATTTTAAACCTTAAAATTCATACTAAATTTGTGTACAGAAACACGAAAACGAGAGTTTTCTATAAAAACGCAACCCTTTCTGCATTAAAAGCAATTAAAAGTTTAAATTAATTACCCCTTGGATTATAGCAATTTATTCTAAATAAAAAATATTCTAGAATATAAAAGGATGTGTCATAGGGATTTAGTACTACGTAAATAAACTAATTAATAAATAATTGTTTATACCAAGAAGCGGCCGAAGCACGAAAAACCCACAAAAAAATTTAAGAAATATCAGATAAAGGTGATAATTTTTAGCATTAGTATGCGACGCCACAACAATAGTATATGTGTTAAACAAAAACAGATAGTACACGTTAAGAATAACTGAAACGATATTACGTGGAATAAACGCCCCGATTTTAGATCCTAATTGGTTTCTTTTTATTATTTAATTGTCCGTTCATATTTTTTAATATCCTAAATTGTTTTAAACATTTTTGCACGATAGCATTATTATTAAATTCAACCAGCACTCGATTGGTCGCCAAGTCATCGTTCAGTAAACTAAGTGCTTTCACGTTTTATTTATTTCCCATTGTATAAATACCAACCTTTATACATTTAAAATCGCATATACATAATTAAAAAGTGTTAACATAAATGCTCATTTACTCGTTCTTTAATAACATTTTTAAACGCAAGGATATTCTCAAACCATCAGTATCTACATTTTCTGTGTTTCCAGGTAACACATTTTTCTTACCTGCTAACACAAGCTTTTTTCTAGCTCAAACAGTTTTCCTTCCAACTAACACAGACCGCTTAACATACGCAACACTAAATTTAATATTTTGTAGGGGCAAACTTTTCAGAATCTAACCCCATTTTTCTATCCGGTCGTAGAGACGATAATTTTGCAAACTTGTGAATTGAACCGTACGCTGTTAAAGACATGTTGTCCTTGTGGAAATATATATTCTCGTCTAGAAGCTATGTTTCTTTTCATCTCTACCCATACCGACTCCCGCCTGTTAATTACTCGTTTGAGTACATTGCGACCTTCCTAATTACCTGCTCGTGAACAATTGATTAATGGTTTTTGTCAGGTATCTAACTACTTTCACATCTCTCACGTTTCATGTCATCGGGTGTTGTGTCATGCTGCGATTTTCCTAATAAACTTGTATTAAAACACACGAAAAGTGCGTGATTTCATATGGTTTACAAAGTCAACGTCATGTGCTTAACGTCACTTTATCTCTTCACCGATATAAATAGGTACATTGAAATTCAATTACCTATAACTTGATGTTTCTGGGTTTTACTAAATAAGATGTGCATTTTGATGTAATTAACTATATTGTAATGGCCCTATTTTTATCTTGTCTTGTTGCATTGTGAACTATAGCTGTAATTGTTTTGGTGTATTATTATATAAAATTAATTTGAATGAGCGGTGTACAAGAGGTTTGTTAGTTTTATGTGAAAAAAGCACAACATTAAAATCTTTCTGCTTTTTTTGCAGTTTGGACATAATTTATGGACGTGGGTTACATTCAGATATGTACTTCACAATGATAAAGCTATTCTTTTATAGTTTTAGGTTCATGGTGAATTCCTTATAATAAAATTAATAATTTATTAGAATTTCATGCTCAATGAACACTACTATTCATGAAATCAGATATGCAAGGTACATCAATATTAATTTTGTCCGTTTAAGATTAATTTTCTCCTTTTTGATCCGGTTTCTATTTATCGTAACGCCAACGCGCTACAAAGTATTATGTTCGATCATTTAGATATACTATTTTGAACCAAAAGTACTAAATGTGGTTTCAGGACGATAGTGCTCATGCGCATTTTTTAGTTGTTGTTAGAGAGCATTTTTACATGAAAAATTTTGGTAAACACGCAAAAGTAAGGACTAGAACTCCATTATAACAAGTAACAAATCGCCTGATAATCTCCTAGCGATGGTATTTGACAATTTAGTGTACTCTATGGCTATGACTTTGCGGTACTTTAGTTACTGCATTTACGCAATCATAGGATTCTTTCCTACTAACACAGCTTTTTTCTAGCTCAAACAGTTTTCTTTTCAAATAGTACAGCTCTCTTAACACACGCAGCACAAAATCCAAATTTTTGTAGGGACGAACTCTCGAGAATCTAACCCCATTTTTCTATCCGGTTGTAAAGACGATAATTTTGCAAACTTGTGATTGAACCGTACGCTGTCCATTCAAGCGCAGTTAAAGACATGTTTTTCCTTGTGGAAATATATATTCTCGTCTTGAAGGTATGTTTCTTTTCATCTCTTCCCATACCGATTCCCGCCTGATTACTTACTCGTATGAGTACACTGCGACCTTTTTAATTACCTGCTCGTGAATAATTGATTAATGGTTTTTGTCAGGTATCTAACTACTTTCACATCTCTCACGTTTCATGCCATCGGGTGTTGTGTCATGCTGCGATTTTCCTAATAAACTTGTATTGAAACACACGAAAAGTGCGTGATTTCATATAGTATACATAAGTCGACGTCATGTGCTTAGCGTCACTTTATCCCTTCACCAATATAAATAGGTACATTGAAATTCAATTATCTATAACTTGATGTTTGTGGGTTTTACTAAATAAGATGTGCATTTTGATGTAATTAACTATATTGTAATGGCCTTATTTTTATCTTGTCTTGTTGCATTGTGAACTGTAGCTGTAATTGTTTCGATGTATTATTAAATGAAATTATTTTGAATGAGCGGTGTACAAAAAGTTTTTTAGTTTTATGTGAAAAATGCGTAACACTAAAATCTTGTTTTCTTTTTTTTGCGGTTTTGACATGATTTATGCACCTGAGTTACGTTCAGATATGTACTATACAGAGAGAAAGCTATTTTTCGTAGTTTTAAGTATATTGCTTGAATTCCTTATAATAAAATTACTAATTTATTAAAACTCCATGCTCAATGAACACTACTACTGCTACAAGCAAAATATACAAAGTACATCAATACTAATTTTGTCTGTTTAAGATTAATTTTATCCTTTTCGATCCGGTTTCTATTTACCGTAACGCTAACGCGTTGGAACTTTCTAAAGTATCATGTTCGATCATTTAGATATACATTTTAAACCAAAAGCAATTATGTGGTTCCAGGACGATAGTGCTCACCCGCATTTTTTAGTTGTTGTTAGATGGCATTTTGGTAAACACGCAAAAGTAAGAACGACTAGAACTCTATTATGACAAGTAACAAATCGCCTAATAATTTCCTAGCGATGGTATTTGATAGTTTAGTGTACTCTATGTCTATGACCTTGAGGTACTATAGTTACTGCATTTATCGCAATCATAGCATTGCTCTGCTTTACATTTTACAAAGCTGGATTTGCAAGCTTGATGATGCTTTTAATATTTAGCGTACCCTGTTTTCCTATCTTATTTATGTGTGAAGCAGTTTTTGATTATAGTCCTCGGGAGAGTTTTATTTTAGCTTTCATTTTGATAGCTATTTCTTATGCTGCTGCTTTTTCACCTAAAGGCACGTCCCCGGAATTTAATCTTTCTCTAGCTAACTTCGATAACTTACATATCTCTTTCTCTAGAGTATGCATATTGTGTTCCTCGAAAATATATCTAACTTCTTAATTTTATGTATCGTCTGGCTAATCGTCTCAATGATTTTGTTCCCGGTCCGGAAAACTGAAAACCCAGAATGTACACTCCAAATAGTGATTTCTTTGCGTTTCTTGTTTGTTCGTAGATATTGTTAAGCTGTTTATTTGTGCATAAATTATAGAAAGATCGTTAACTCACTACGTTAATATCACCAATATGCTCATTTGCAGACCTATTTTTATTAAGATTTCGGGTCACACACCCTCTCGAGGAGCATAAAAGAAGTTTACGTTACAAGCTAGCCTAGAAGTGTGGCGTAGTTCAAATAATCAACCAATAAAGTTTCAGTTACAGTTAGCGCAATATTTTATCTAGAACAATACAAAAATTATTGCCTCCATTATTATTTTCAGCTTCAAACTGTAGGTATATTATAGCGGAATATCGGATACGTCAAAAGTTTTAAATCGGCAGACTAAAATGCATTAATGCTCACAGCAATTTTAAATGTTACGCTTGTGCCATTTAAAGTGGAAACCAAATACATTTAGCAATATCAACTGCAAATTGCTAGTTCGCGTTTATGCCAACGTAAAATCCAGTACTCTGATTTTTTTACCAAAATATAACTCCGAACAAAATTAGTTGATATAGCGCTCCATAATCCTGAGCACCGGAAATAATCATAATAATAACAGCGTTCGCGATCGGTTCTGTTTACCAAAAGCAAGCAAAGGTTAAATTTGGGAGTTTCCCTGTTGATTTAAGTATTTTCTACAGGCGATGGTTCATTTCAGTCGATTTGCCTCCAGGATCAAGTTTTGTAAAGTTGTAGGTTAAACTGGTTGTACGCGCGACGATATTGTTGCATTGATATAGACGCTTGGAGTCGCGCTGCCAAGGAATAGGATGTAAACTTATGGAAGATATTATTACAAACCAAAAGCTTGACGAGTTATTTGAACTACATAAAATCTAATGCTTGTACCACGGAATGTATAACTAGTTCATGCAACTGGTAGTTACCTAAAAGTTACAACGTAAACTAATTGTGGCAATATCTAAATTTCTCAAACGTAAGCTCGAATATGGTTTAAACTGGGGTGGTTTCTGCTTCTGAGCAATTGCACCACCTATACGAATTCAAGTAAACAATCTTGTTCCAATCAAAGTTGACACCAACAAACAAAACTATCAAATCTAATTCAGTTGAGATATTTACCACAATAAAACCATAAGTATTACACGCCCTTAATTGCCTACTGCTGCATTTCGGTGCAGCAATATGTCGAATTATCGGTGTTCGAGTTTTAAACCATTCATTGAAGCAATTAAAATATTACTTTCTATTTTTGAAAAAATTACAAATAGAAATCGGGAAATAACCGTTCATATTAAAGCTAATAGTACAAATTCGCAGAAGTTCAGAAAGCACATACCAGGCAATCGATACCTTAAAACCAAAATAAACATAAAAATAAATATAATACATTTGTTGACAACGTAACGAATGATGCAGACTATCGATACTACGTGAGTTAAGGTTCGGGCCTTGGAAGCTACATTTATAAAAAACACTTCCAAACTTCTTAACAAATTTATTTATTTAGTTCAACTTAAACAGAAATTAATGTAGAATTTTGACAAACTGGTATTAGTTATTCTAAGTCGAAATAAATTGATTTAAATAAATTATGAGTCGCCTAATCAAACTGCAGTGCTAAAGCTGAATACTTTGACTGAATGCCGGGTCCTGAAACTTCGGGGTTTTTAATAATGTCCCTAACCCCTCACATGGCTGTGGGAACTTGCAGATCTCATGTCTGTTTTATCTTAATTTTATACCTTGTTACATTGTTACAATCTTAATTTCTAGGTAATTGCGTATCTTAACCGTCTGTGACCTGTCACCAACAGTATCACTATCGTCTGGAATACATTGTATTGCATCCGTTCTCATGAAGTGTTAAAGCCAGTCTGGTTTATCTTTGTTTTACATTGTTGCAATTGACTTATGATTTCTTTAACAATTCCTAATAATTTCATATTAGATTCTATTATTTAATATATAAATAAATTGGGGGATACATAGCTCGTGTAATATCGTTGGAGTAAGTAAAAATTGATGCCCACGCAGTGAAAATGTCTTTGAAAATAGAACAGTTTAGACGCGCAACGCGTGAGAACGACAAGCTCGTACAATAACCTTGGGAACTTGTTGCTATTAAAAAATCTAATGATAGTTAAAGGCGATCAAATTAGATCAGACAGTTGAAACCATGCGTCAGCTTTTAGAATTCGCATCCACACGCGGACAGCCGCCGATGCGGGAAAGACGTTGTAATGTATCGGGGTGGTATATAGACCGAATTCTATTAAGTGCGAATAACAGAATTTCGAAGGCGTTGATATGCGTGGAACGTAATGACTGCTGATTTTGGGTAAGTTGTTCAAGCCGGAATCAACCTCCAGCAGCAGCAGGATCCGTCAAACAGTTACTCGGAACGCGTACCATTCAAGTTATTGAATTTTTACAATAAAAATTAATCAGCTGATTTCACGTTAAGCGTATTGGCTACCTAAAAAAGTCGGTCCCAGGCCGTAACACAAATTGAAGGCAATTATTCATTTAAACTTTAAAAATTTTTGCTTAGTGTACTCAAACCAAATATTTCGAACATCAATAAATCAAAGTCACCTTCAATTTATGTCATAAATGTCAAACTTGAAGTTTTTATTATTTTGAAAACGATCCTAGGTTATGGATCGAAACGTTAATAAAGATAATTTTAAAAACTATGAGTGGTTTAATCCCCAAAGAAGATTAAGAAGAATACTAAACAAACCACAACAAACATACAGGGAGTATCATTCAAGTAGGTTATATTTGTGTAATTGCTCTTCAGATGGGTTGGCACTCAAAAGCTTTAACGCAGACAAAGGAGTTCAAAAACCATCCAAGATAAGCGTGCAGGTATTTGGTAGACGTGTCATAACATGCTAATAATTATCTTAAATTTAAATTATTAATGCATGAGAATAATTTGCATTTTCATTAGAAAATTAAATTCATTTGAGCATGCCAAATAGTAATCAAAAGTAGATAAAAAGAAGTGGTAGAGTAGAGTAGAAAAGATCTAACCTTTTGGTAGGAAGACAAATAAACAATTTGATCAAAATTGAAACATACAATACCACATAATTTAATAAAAACACTATATTATTATACCATACACAAGAGGTGCTCGCATGCCCTGCGAGCATATTGAATAAAAGCAAATAACAAGCACATACACTCAAACATTCAAATACACACACACACACACACACACACATGCAAACTTGTGACAATACACAAAACGGTGGCGCGCATATATTTCGATTTCTGACTGCCGATAGTTGCAGCCAAAGGAAAGGGACTAGCACAACACAAACATGCTTCACACAGACCAACGCAAACCGTAGCAAATACATTACAACGGTGGAGCTTACTGTCCGCTTTGGGCTCTACCAACACATTTCCTATCCGATGGTCGAGGACTTCGATTTCCGACAGACGATGGTCAGGGTCCTGGGAGACCGGGTGGAGAAACTGCATAACACAACACAAACACTTTTCATCTAATCTCTCATCCGACAGGTTTATAGACAGCAGGTAGATAATACAATTTCTGACCCTTACCGTGGATCGAGGTTTTCAGCTGCCGATGGTCTCGATCCGGGGGAAAGGTTAGAAAACCACACACACCAAACAAACGTCAAAACTCAATGTAGCAATACATTATACTTCGTGCTGTGTCACCTGAAAGGATGATATATAGCACGTAAAAAAACACAAAATTCCGATCCGTACCTAGTATCGAGATTTTATACTGCCGAAGGTCTCGATCTAGGGGAAAGGTTGGAAAATCACATTCACCAAACACGTTACAGAACAATAATAGAATTTGGACACCATATCGTTTCGAAAAGTGGTAAAGTGCTGCCTCCACGGGGCAAGAGATGTACATTGGTATGAGTCTATTGAACAATGTCGAAAAATATGGAAATGCAAGTTACTGCTGACAAATACAATGCGTTAAAGACGGATTTACTGCAAGACCGACAAAAATTTAAAACCTTGACCAATAAAATTGTAACAGCTAAATTAAGCAAGACCTCTCTAAAACTGCTGTTTAAATTATCCTGGATGAGGGAAAGAAACTAAGACAAAATCTCAGCGACAAAACAGAGGCTAGCTGAGAACTGTCTCGAACTATACGCGTAGTTGTATCTTGGTGAGAAGAGATGAGTTAAAACGAATGATGGCGGTAAAGAAGCGGAAATAGGTCAACGCATCGGATGGCCGTAAAGAACCACGTTTTTACGACCCACCCAAAAATAAAACGACAAGCCGGAGTTGAACGACTACCAAAATAAATAGTGAAAGACTAAGATATTAGAAAGAAAAAGTCCTGGAACAACTTACCTCAGCTGCAGCCGCGTGAAGTTGGCTACACATGTAATGCATAAAAGATGTCACAGAGCAAAATCATTAGTGCTTCGTTACTGATTTTTTTCTGCTTCAAACACAAACTCAACCGCTCTTCCTGTTTCCAAAATATTATACCCCAAAGTTCGGAGCTGGAAGTTGCTTACAGTTTTTTGTTATATATGTACAAATGATTTTATGTAGCCCTAGCCGTATTTTCTCGTTAATGCTTTATTGTGCTTCAAACACCGACCCAACCGCGCTTCCGGTTTCCAAAATATCAGATTTTGGAGTTGGAAGTTGGCTAAAGCCTTTTTGTTTCTGAAGCACAAATAATCTTATATAGCAAAATCCTTAACGCTACATTAGTGCTTCAAACTCTAGCCCAGCCGCACTTTAGGTTTCGGAAACATTAGACTTCAAAGTCTAGAACTGGAAGTTGACTACAGGTTTTTTGTTATACAAGCATAAATAACTTTATGCAGGAAAACTTTATTGTTTCGTTGGTGTTTCATTGTGCTTTAAACACCACCAGAGTCGCACTTCTAGTTTCAAAAACCTTAGACTTCAAAGTCCGAAGCCGGAAACTGGCTGCAGATTTTTTGTTATAGAAGCACAACTGATCTTTAGCAGCGAAATCCTTAGTACTTCGTTAGTGTTTCATTGTGCTTCAAACCTCAACCAAGTCGCACTTCCAGTTTCCAAAATATTAGATACAAAGTTCGAAGCTAGAGGTTAGCTAAAGCTCTTTGACGTTATTGGCCACTTCTTTTACGAGAGATTATTGAACACCCGAATTTTCTGAAAACCCACCCAAAAAAAAAAACAGAAAAAATTTAAAATTTTTCAATACTTAATTTCTCTACACTGTATAAAAATAAGCGTATTTTATTATATAATCAATTCGGCGTGGCCAAATCTCCGCTGATTAATGTAATTTTCGTTGCCCCGCGAAAATCATGTTTTAGTGTTCGCAAGTATGTTGACGTCATTGGCTTGTCTCTGCGGTCGTGAGCATGCTGACAATGCTTTGTATGTGAGAAGCAGTATGGTCCCCATCAGCGCACGCTGAAGGGCATCTACCTCGGTTAGAGAGGAGAGACGTTTAAGGCAAGTAAAAAAATTGTCACGCTTTATTGTGTAAAGTTCCAAAGCATAGGTTTATTAATTTACATTTAAGGACTTTTTTTAGAAGTCGGCGTGGAAAAATCTTCGCTGAATATGTAATTTTCGTTGACAGCGTGAAAACCATGTTTTATTAATGTTCGCAAGGGTGTTGACGTAATTGGCGTATCTCTGCGGTCGTAAGCATGCTGACAATGTTTTGTATGTGAGAAACTATTTGGTTCTCATCGACGCAAGCTGAAGGACGTCAACTTCAGTTGGAGGAGAGAGAGGTTTAAGACGAGAAACGCCGACTTCCGCAGACGAAACATCTAACTACCGCCTGCCGTGTAGTGCTGTCGTGAGTGCTTTGTTATTACATCCCTCCTTTGATCTATCTTTACTATATCCGTCAGCGAGACACCAGCAGCTACCGACAACAACAACAACAAGAACCGAAGATCATCACCCTGAGAAAGACGTCCGCGCCTATTCAAGTGTCGGGGTAAGTGGTTTCTAACTGTATTTACTTGTTCGAAGTTTTATTGGGAGGCGGTTGGTCGTAATAAGGTAACCCTAAAGAAAAAGGTCTGTACGTACAATCCATCGATTTGAAAATTCGTATCCAAAATTCCTAACCCGTCTATTATAGTGGGAAGGCATTACATCCTGTTAAAACTAAACATTCTGTTGATGTGTAGGAATAATCTGGTTATTCGGTAGATCTAAATACTCGTCACCATTCAAATTTTTGTCTATAAAAGCGGGCCTATAAGTTTTCCGCAAATCCCATCCAAACATTCAATTTTTGTGGATGTTGGGTATGGGCTTTATGAATCCAATAAAGATTCTCATTTGACTAATACCTTGAGTTTTGGCGATTAATTGTTCCATGTAAACAAAAAGATGCTTGATCCGAAAACACTACAATACATGCAAAATGTTCGTCGACATTACATGTGTCCATCATTTGTTTGCAGAACTCCAACCGTCGGCCAAAATCATCTGACAGTTCTTGAACCAATTGTATCTTATACGGATGATACTTTTTACTTTTCAGTATCGTCTCTACAGAACTACAACTTCTACTATGGTTTACTGCCAAATCTGTGGTAGAAGTTGAGATGATTCCTCTAATTCAATAGTAATGTTTCGTCTAATAGCTTCGTTCGTTGTGGTATGCGGTCTTCCAGTTTTTGGCAAACTTTTAACCATCGCAGTTGCATTAAAACGTTGTAATGTTTTAGTATCCGTTGAATGTGCTATAACATTTCTTTGAAGATGCAAATCGTTAAAAATATTACACACTTCTTCATGAGTTCTATCATGACCGCCAAAAACGATCATCATTAATATTTCAATTCAATCTTTTTCACTTAAATGTACCATTTTTAATCGTACAATTTACTTATTACAATTAACTTTACAGTTTGCCAAAAGTTACTTACTAAACGGTACACGTTTAATACAAAGTAAACATCAATTTGCTAATCGAAATGATTTTTACTTTAATGCGAGTTACATATCGCCCAATTATGTATGTATTATAAAATAAGACCTAATAGGAAATTATTAGAAAGTGTTAAGAAAATGCTAAGTGAAGTGTAACAATGTCATACAAGGACAATTTATAAAGTTTATTAACAATTCATGAGAACGGATGCAATACTTTGTATTCAGACGAGAGTGACACTGCAGGTGGCAGGTCACAGACGGTCAAGATACCGCAATTACCTAGAAAATAAGATTAGAACATTGTAATAATGAATAGAATTAAGAATAAGCAGACATGAGCTCTGCAATTTCCCAGAGCCATGTGAGGGGGTAGAGACACTATAAAAAGCCTGGGAGCTCTAAAACTCGGCAGTCAGTCAATTATTCAGCTTTAACATTGCAGTTGCTTAGGCTACTCAAAATAGTACATTTAATAGTTATTTTCAACTTAGGGTAAATTAAATCAAGTTTGTAAAATTCCATAATTAATGTCTGTTTAAAATAAATTTGTTAAGAAGTTTTGGAAGTGGTTTCTTAAAACACAGCTCTCAAAGCCCGAACCTTATCTGGCGTAGTTGTACGGATGTCAAAAGGTCACTAGGGAACCCAAATTCGAAGAACTGTTGGTCTGGAATTTTAATTCCAAATTTGGCAGAACCCAAACGGAAGTTGGAGGAGATACAATAAGCGATCAAATCCAGTAAAAACAGAAACTTGGAGGAGATACAAGAATAGATCGAATCCAAAACCAAGGTACACACATCGACTGAGTCCATGAAACTAACAAAGAAATTAATGTAAGTCATTTCCTTAAAAAATCAATTTACTTTGACAATTTTATTTGATATTGCTAGTATTGGTAATTTTTTATTATTTTATTTATGTACAGATTTACCATTATTTTATTGCAAATTTATGCCATTATTACGAAAATAATTTACTTGACTATTGGAAGAAGTTATTTTCAAATTTGTTTGAGAAAATTGAATTTTTTTTAAAAGACATTTTTAAGCAAAAAGAATTTGTGTTGAAACGAGACAATTAGAACTGAATAGTACAAACAATTATTACAATTATTAAATAAACCAAAAACGCAACCGACGTAAGAATTAGCAAAACAATACAAAAGTTAACTGGCACACAAGAATAATTTAAAAATACCAAAAATAGAACGTAATTAATTTACAATTTAATACCGAAATCTTTGTATATAACGCAACTAAATATAAAAACCGAATTATTCAAACGTAGCCTTCGCCGCATTCATATAAATTATAGAAACGTACTTTGCAATCTATTAATAAATTAACTTATAACGAGTTAAAACAAAGTGCGCATATCCAAACGCGAGTGTCATCATTGAGTAAAATCATTCACCCGTTGCAACGTTATAATTCAATACGAGTATATCTAACTATAGTCAAGAACCTTCATCATAAACTTTACAAAAGCAATTCAAAAACGCACCGCGCTATCTAAATATAGCCTTAAGAAACTTTACAAATATTCACGCTACTAAAAACGCATTTTGCAACTGTAAAACGAAAACAATTATTAAACGCGACATTGTATGAATAAATACTTTAAGACGAGGCAATTAATTATAGAAAGGACTCCTTTAAATTATTACAAACGGAATAAAACCTTTCAGAAAAATCAAATAAAGTACATAAGAGGCGTTGATGCAACGCAATTAACTGAAAAGCAAAAATCTTTAAGTAGATTCAAACATTGTAATTAAAACAATTCATTGTAATAATTATAAAAGGAGAATTTTATGCAACTTTCAACAACGCAATAGACGGAACGTTGCAATTCTATATTTAACACCAAAGGTGACGAGACAGAAAACATCTTAGACACTTGTAAATTACAAACACCAACAAAGATGAGATAATTATAAAACACAGTTAATTAAATCAGCAGAAATAATAGAAAATAAAGTCTTAACTGGCGCAGACAAAGTAAAAATAATCATCACGAGAAATTAATTCATTGACATCGAAACCTTTCAGGAAGCAAACCTACAACAAAAGTAACATCCGCGAAGTAAAAATAAACGTAATCAAGGCTACAGCCAGCAACCAGACATTACCGAGCATAAAACCCATAAATTAAATTACAGCACCGCATAATTAAGTACAAAGACAAGCAACTCAGTCCTTTAGATAAACTAAAACAACTCAAGCTAAAAATAACAAATAACCTGACGTAATCTAAACTGAAAATTAATAAACCCACCAAAGAGTAACAGTACAAATCGCGAAATAAATCCCAATTTTTACAAAAATTTAAAATTAATTCATATCAAGACCAATTATTAGTTATTAGAACCCTCAGCAATAATGAGTTCGGATATAAAAATTTACCTAGAGACAATCCACAGCTTTAACGGAGATCAAGCCCTCGTGTGAATTACATAACAGTGTGTGAAATATTTTTGAAAACCTTTTACAAACCCGGAGACAATAAAAGAATGGTATTGCTCTTATGCCTAATATTAAGTAAACTAACCGGACGGGCACTAACACAAATAGCCAGCCGAGATGATTTAGAACACTGAGAGGTCTTTAAACGCAAATTGATAGCATATTTTGGCGATCAACGTAACCTAAAGTGCCTAGTACGCGACTTAATAAACCATAGAATGAAAAATAACCAATCCCCATACCAATTAGGAATGAAATACTAAGATGTAAGAATTTTAATCTTAACGAAATCTAAAATTGAAGAACCTGACCAAAATATCAGACTTTAAAAACGAAAAATCAGATTCCAAGGACCCCTGAACTTAGAGGAAGCCATGAATATGATAGAAGAAGAAAATGTAATGTATTGCCGAAACAGACTATACAACCCCAACACAAATAAAAGTTATTCACCAATAAAAACCATACAAGCCGCGAGACAAACAATCCTCTAACAAAAATTCACACCATGCAATGCACAAACAAACCAACCACGAAGTAATAACTCACATTTTAATGACGCAAATTTTAATCAGCAATTCAAACAATTTCCAAAATCAACGTTTAATCCAAATTTTACGAAACCCGCATTCATTCCAAGATTCAACTAAAACGTAAACCAACAAGGACCAGCATTCAGCGTAAACCCTATTAGAAATACCCTAATGACAAATAACAATAATAACATCTCTAACAGTTAATATAAACCCACACCTATGGATACGTTATCTGGTAACACCAGATCAAATACAAAGATAACGCACATTCGACCAAACACTAACCAAAACGAAACTTTACATCGGAAGAATTATTTCATCAAGAAGTAGAAGAATTCGACAATGACCAGAATAATTATATTCTCTCCAGTACAAACAATGAGCCAAACCATTCAGACAATTACGAACGTGACGAACCATGCGAAACTTACGACGAGGACGACGAAGAAAACGTGTGCTCAAATTTTCAAGTAGACCGATTTATAAATGACTAAACCTAATAAATTTAAATAACATATATCACATAGTACCCTATATACAAATACCCCAGGCCGAACTTAAACTATTAATTGATACCGGATCCTCAAAAACATTAATTAGCCCCGAACCGTAAAGAAACACTATTTAGACTATATAGAGAGAGAAAACCATTTAAAATTAAAACAACCGTATACCAATTTGTAGCTAACATATCCTTACCTAGAACATTCAACGTATTAATGAAACACAAATTTTATATATTCGAATTCAATGACAAATATGACGAACTAATAGGAATGGACCTTTTAAGAAAATTAGGAGCCAACATTGACATAAAAAAACGTTTATTAAGAACGAAACACGGACGAACCCCCATTAAATTTCAAAATACTCAAACCGAACAGAAATACACGATAGAACCCAGAACAGAGAACAAAATAAAAATTCCAGTAAATTCAAATAACAAAGTAGGAATAATTAATCAAACCCCGATAAAACAAATGCAATACTAAATTACCCCATACCAAAAACAAACAAAGAAATTAAAGGATTTTAGGACTTAGTGGTTACTACCGCAAATTCATTAAAGGTTATGTTCATATAACCAAGTCGCTGACACATTGTTTAAAGAAAGGAAATAAAATTGAACACACCCCAGAATTTATTAAAGCCATAGATAAAATTAAAACTATATTAACAAATCACCCGTATTAGAATACCCGGACTTTTCGAAACCATTCATATTAACGACAGACGCATCAAATGTAGTATTAGGCGCAGTATTGAGCCAAGGAAAAGTAGGTAGCGATAAACCCATCAGCTACGCATGCAGAACCCTAAACGAGACTGAACAAAAATACAGCACGATAGAGAAATAATTGTTAGCCATAATTTGGGCAACAAAGTATTTTAGACCATACCTATACGGACGAAAATTTTATATATACACCGATCATAGACCATTAGTATGGCTATGCAAACTTAAAGAACGAAATTCAAAATTACAACGATGGAGAATCCGATTAGAAGAATGCAATTACGAAATCATATACAAAAAAGAAATTTATAATAATAACGCAGACGCCTTAAGTAGAATACAGCTCAACGCACTAGAAACGGAATCAATTATAGGAAACGCAGATGAAACGGAAATAAGAGAAGACCCAGACAAGATGGACACAATACATTCAACACAAAATAAAGAGCCAAAAACCGTGATTAAAATTTTAAAGAAAGCCATCGATGTGAAATCCAATCAGTTTATAATTACCGAAGCTTTAACCAACCCCAATCTTGTAAAATACACGAAGACGGACAATAAGAAGATATATCAAATTCAGATAACCAAAGACGACAATGAAGAACAAATAATTAAAGTTCTAAAGGAATACACCCTCGAGAAAAAACGATTTTACTTTTACTTTAACACCGAAAACTTGTATAAACGATTTTCCGAATTATATGTTAGATTATTTAATAACTCTGGCCCTGAACTTATCAGATGCACAAGAAAGTTAATAACATTAGACGACTCTCACGCAATAAATGATGTAATCCAAAACCAACACGAAGGAAAAACCAACCATCGTGAAATTAATGAAACCCTAAAGCAACTCATAAAACGGTACTATTTCAGAGACATGAAAGAGTTAACTACAGACTTTATTAATCAATGTGAACTGCGTGACAAAGCGAAATACGACAGAAAACTCCCGAAAATACCCTTAATGTTAACCAAAACACCTGACAAACTTTTTCAAAAATTACATGCCGATACTGTAGTAGTAGAAGCCCAAAACTATTTGACAATCGTAGACGCATTCACCAAAATAGGCCAAGCAATACCAAGCACATCTAAAAATAGCATTGACGTAACACAAGGATTTTTATATTACTCTACACTCTCTGGAACACCCGAAACAATAACGTTAGATAACGGTAGCGAATTTAAAAAGGAAACTATCCAAAACACTTTAGAACCCACAAATTAAAAATTCATTTTATAATTGAATATCACCCTGAATCAAATGAACTGATTGAACGACTACATTCGACCATGTTAGAACAGATCAGAGTACTAAGAATAAGCTACAAGAAGGAACACATCACCAATTTAATGTCATACGCACTAATCGCCTATAATATAAAATATAAAATTAGGCAGTATGCAGAATACCATAGACTATTGGACATTTGCACAAAAATTTGACTTAACGGAACTAAAACAAGAATTTCAAAAAATCAAACACAATTGTTACCGATTAAAACAATTAATGGACACAGCAATATTCGGAAAGGAATACGCCATAGAAATGATGAATTACAACAGCATAATAAAAAGTATTTTAAGAAACATACAAGATAAATTTAACCGACTAATACTCACAGAACAAACGGCAAAACGAAAAAGAGGACTAATCAAAAGCTATCACAGGCAATTTAGATAATCAATACCCAGAACGTTATGACAACGCAATACAACAGTTAATCGAAAATCAAAACGATATAAAAACCATAATTAGCAACCAAATATCACTAACTCAATCAACTATTATAAAATTCAACGAAACACTAAGAAAGCTAGTAAGAAACCAAGATAGTATAGTCAACCGAATACAAACCCTTGGAACTAACATGCAAACTACCATGTTAGGCATGCGAGATTTAATTAGATTCAATACAATATTCACCCAAATAATATCAACTCTTACTTTAATTCAACAAATTTTAGCCACGTTAGTAACCTTTGCAAAATTAAATACCCTACACTCTAGTATCATAAAACCAATTGACTTATTAAAGGAATTAGCTCATTTATAACCAACAGTAAATTACCTTTTGATGTAGTAAAATCAAACATTCTAATATTTGAAAAAATAGCTATAGTTAAAGGCTATGTAAAAATAACGATATAACATTTTTAATAGAAATCCCGATAGTAGAAAGTAACATTTACAATTATTATCATTTATTTACGTTTCCAATGAAAATTACTAGCATGTATCAAGTTATCATACCCACAATCAAATTCCTATATTTAAATGAACTAAGATATGGTTATATAAACGAAAAATGTAACGAAGTCACACCAAATTAATATTTATGCCAATCGTTAACAATAACATATTCAGAAAGACAGCCCTTGCAAAGTACAATTATTAAAATTTCAAATCATTATGAAAACTGTGAAGCCAAACCCGTACAAATCACCAATTTGAAGATTTAAAAAGTTACAGAAAACAAATGGATTGCCATTTTCCCAACATAAGTAATAGCAATATTCCACTGCAATCAAGACAAAAACAATTTATCATTAACCGGAAGCAAAGTAATCACCCTCAAAGAAGATTGTTATTTAAAACTGAAAATTGAAATAATCAGAGTTTATCAAGATCTCGTAGCAACCAAGAAACTCGCAAACGTACCAGAACTACAAATCAGGACAACGCAAATCGAAGACTAAGAAATAATTCAAAAACTCATGCAACTAGAACATCTAGAATTAGACGTCCTCAACCACGCCATGAAACTAATGAAAAAGTATAAGGAACATTTAAGTGAACTAAAAACGCCAAGTTACACTACGACAATTATGACAATTATGTTCATTATTTTGACTATTTTATTCATCATATATGTATTTTACAAAATGTATATTAGATACAAGAATAAAAAAAGCAGTTTTAGATTTAAGGAAACAAAGATAAATAAAGAAACAAATATACCATTAGAAACTATGAATTTTAAGCAATAAAAATAAATTATGAATTTTAAATTAAAAATTTAGAAAGGAAACCCTTAATTTTTCATGCACGTCGGGAGGAGTTACATATCCCCCAATTATGTATGTATTGTAAAATAGGACCTAATAGGAAATTAATAGAAAGTGTTAAGAAAATGCTAAGTGAAGTGCAACAATGTAATACAAGAACAATTTATAAAGTTTATTAACAGTTCATGAGAACGGATTATTTCCATTAACCCAGATATGTACGCATTCAAAATAACAAGAACTATAAAAATTTGCAAAAATATACATGGTGTCCCGTTTAGATTAAAAAAAGTTGAGAGTAAGCCCAGTTAAACCACAGTTAAACAATATTAACAAAAAAACACATCAGATGCATTTTGTCTCGTTGCACTTGTCTGCAAAGTTTCATAAATATACTTCTATTCGTTTCAAAAATACTGACTTTGTTCCATACTTTATCCCAACTCAGTATATGCATGAATATTTATATTTTAGTAAGGGCTCAAGACCGTATGCTCCCAGTCATTCCTTCGATATTTTGGTTAAAGAAATGTTAAAGTAATAAGATATGTGAATTTCGTACGTATAATAAAAAAAGCTCGAGTGCAACAGTTGAACATACTTTCTAAGACTTCCTTTCTGTCTTACAGGGGTGAAAATGCAATTTGGCGGACTATATGTGGAGGAAAATTATATTACCAGGCGTAAGGGTTGCGCTTTTCGCTTTTTATTCATAGAATATTCCTTACAACATTTCCTAAATGTAAATGTCGAGAGCTTTATTAAGTTTGTTTAACATATTGCTACTAATGGAGCAAAACTAACCTCCTAAAGTACGTGAGATTGCGAAAATGTGAGAGCCACAAATTGGGATGCAGTTTGTACCGGTGAAATGACCGTGATGACCAGCAGATTTGGTTAGTCGACATAAGAATAAACTAGGAAACAAACACTTTACGTTTTTTTAAAATATCTTCGCGAAATGCTAATTTTCTTAGATTTATTTATATCGTGCTGGTCTGTAAACGACTGAAACCAATTTAACAAGAAACATTGATGTTAGATGTAGCCTATATAAAAACGCAAATGAGTTGATCACGAGAGCATAAGCCTAAGGCAACACAGAGTCGTGACTGTTCCGCCCCTGGTGGTCGATTCCGTAACGGCTGTGCAACAAAAATGATGATTAACGATTGGTAACACAGTAGTTAGATCGGGAGATACACATCGTTAAATATATTAGTGACAAAGTTTGAATAGAGTTGTTTTACTGTTTTATTACTACGTGCTCCAGTTTCGGGTTCTTTAGAGTCGGGGACAACCTTTTCAGGTCATGCAAGATTGAAAAAGCATCGCAAATAGAACAACGTGTAAAAAGTGCATGACCGTGATGTAGGTGCGCTAACCTAAGCAATTTATTTTGCCTTTCAGTCATGAGTCACTCTGAACTTTTATGCAGCTTATATTTATTGCTTATCTGTTTATGAGCCAGAGTTTCCTTTACTTGGAGAGAATCACGCTGTAAATTGTTCTCGACAAATGCTTCATAAATTTGTACATCTTGAGTATTTAAGTGTTCAAAGGATACATCTAAACTTGAATATTCTTAAAAAGAATAATAGTTTAAACCGTTAGAAATAAACTTTGTTGTAGTATTTTCCAATTACTTACCAGGATATTGCTTTTGATTTTTGTCCAATGCTCCACCCGAAGGTACTACTACTACAGGTACTACAGGAAGCGAGTTTTTTTCTTACCTGGAAATTTTGAATTTTGCCGAACCCTTGCTGTTGCAAGCAAGCAAGGGATCTTTAACGTGCATGACAACACTTACACACGGGACCTCCATTTTGCCACTCATCTGTATTTTTGTGAAGAATGTTCGCCTAACATTTTTCAAGCAGACCGTGTCTGAATTTGAACCCGGAACCTTGAGAATAGTGCTGACACGCATACCAACTACACCACGGAGCCGCCGATTTGTTTTACCACAGGGACAGTAAAAGAAAAATAATTGCAGAATTTACTATCCAAAAGAATAGTTGTTATAGTCGAAACCATGAAAGAAATTGTCTGCGTCATCACTTATATTCGTACGAATTAAGTTGAAATTTTTAAGTCGACGTAGCTTCTAGTTTATAAATACCCAATAAATATTCTGATTCGGAAGTTTCCGTCAAAGCTTTTAAAACTTTAAAAGTATATTCTATTTACAAAAAACTAAGAAAGATATCATATTTTAAAGAAAGGGCATAATTTTACCAAAGGTTAGCCTGTTGAGTAGAAAGTTCAAAACGTACGACACATACTCTTCTCTGTCGTTTTCCCAGTGTCCACGTGTTCACGTATGTCTTTATTTAAAACACGTACAAATCATATTCCTATCTTGATCATATACATTAGTTAAGCTTTTAAATAATCTTAAACGTATGTTTTGAATTGAGTTAGACATCTATGACGTAGAGGACTTCTTTCGTGGTTTCTACTATATTTAGTTTTGTCTCATGACTTGTTACGGATGAAAATGAGGATATGTTGCGAATTTTGTTTTGCCCAGAAGAGGCGTATACCCCCTACCAATTTTATTGGTTGCATCGACTAACTGCAGTAGTGCGGGAGTGGGTTCCTATGGAAACAAGGATTAAAATAATAAAATTATTGAAAGATTAATAACACTAATCAAATAGGAATGTTTTAATTGCTGAAACATAATCACAATTCCGAGTACAGTTCTTAAACCCTAACTCCTCGTGACCTTCGCTCGGTCAATCCACCACTCCACTGCCTCGTTCCGTCTCGTCACCACCCTAAGTTTATAAACTCTCTTCTAAAAATAGAAGGGTCGCCTACCTAGCACTCGAAAGTAACTGTCGTCCCACATAAATACAAGTGTCCTTGGGTGATGCTATGTACGCTTCTTCGTCTTACACTTGGCCATCCTAACGTAATCGCCTGTCCTCAGACGTCACGGTGATCTACATACGAAGAGAAATGAAAATATTCTCATTTGGCTACAAGTATCAACTGAACATCACTAGAGATTCGTTGAACTGTATTTTAACAAGATCCGTTGACTTTGTCACGTATTAAGATCCGTTGATCTATCTTAATTAGAGATCCGTCGATCCCCATTTTGACAGGTTTGTTGACCTTGTCACGTATAAAGATCCGTTGATCTACCTTAATTAGAGATCCATTGATCTCCATTTTGACAGGATATGTAAAATAACGTATAAAGACAAAAGTCGTGTGCTTTTGTCAGTTTTTTACAAGTAACGTTCAAAATTGTTAACTCACCTCAGTTGTGACATGACAAAATGACACTACTGCGTTAATTTATTAGAAACTTACTTTTACTCCTGAAAGATAAGTAATTTTTTATATTGTCAGCTGCTGCAACAGTTTTTGATTTATCTCTAAGATTCTCAACTTCGTATCGGTTGTTAATAAGTACCTTGGTGCAACACCCAAGAACATTTTTAAATTAATCCAAATTTCAAATGATATTTTCTGCCAATCACAGATAATTCTATCGAAAATGTAACCCATCACTGACCAGAATTAATATAGTTACTCAACCCTAGTTTGATTTTGGGTGACAATTGACAACTTAAATAAACATAACCTATCAACTGATATCTAACATCCCGTGAAATTTAGAAGATTTTAAATTAAGGCGCCAAAGAAAATGCTAGTTTGTTCTAGAGAATTCAAAACCGGAAGTGCGTAATAATATGTAGTTTTTCGTGATATTTATAAAAATATTAACAGGAAGTACTTTAGAATATTGCAGAATAACTTAAATTAAAATATAGGGTAGTTTCAATTAGCAATGGCAGTAATAAAAGTTGATTTAAGCAATTAACCAACACATGTAGGGAGGATTTAATATTGTGAAATACATAAGATTTTTGATTGGCTAGACCAGTCACGTGATCAAAGGTATATAACTACGGTAAGTGGGAAGACAAAAAAAGACGACACACAAAGTCTCACTAAGACACACAAAGACAAAATGTATGAAAAGAGGCACGAAAATGAAAAACTAACTGCACCGGGGCTAGTGCGGGTTATGCTGCAATGCCGCGTAGCAGTTTTGGTTATATTACCGTGTAAATTAAACTAATGATTAGTGAACAAAGCTAATAAATTAGTATGCGTATTAAGGGAAGAATAGTGAATTTAAGTAGTTGATGGAGGACACAGATAAGTTTGGCTCTTAAAGGAGAATTAAATAGCAATAAATTTAAGTGTAATCAGAAAACGAAATGGTTAAGATGTAAGGCGGTTAATGGTAGGAAGCGCAGGTTTATTAACTGCAAAGAAGATGATAACTAATCTCACCCATACGGTTCATTATTTATTGATTGTGGAAGTTCGGATTTTGGAAACTTTATTACAAGCCAAGTTAGTACAGAAGTAGGGGGATATAAAGGGTTTTAAGCACAAAATTTATCAACACTCGTGTTAAGCACTATCAACCCTCGTGAGGATAAGTTACCTCGGGAGTATTGTAGAGATTGGAGCAACAGTGGGTATTGCATACCCGAAACAGGTATTGGGTGAATCTTGAAATAAATGGTTGGAGAGGACGGACGTGTATATGTATGCATACACATGGGGGTGTAAGTATGAACTTTTATATAGTTATACATATGCTTTTACATGAATATGTTATTAAGTTGCTAGATTAAGGTTGGAATTTTTGGACATTATTATTAACGTTACCGCTTACTATTATGAATTTTGTGTAGAATATCAAGAGTTATTGGCTATGTTTAATTCGGGGCCAATTTGTTTGAACTGTAGAATTTGCAGTGATTAGTACAATATATAACAACCCGGCTTAACGTAACTTTTAGTTAAGTAAGAGATATTTCTTTTATTGCATTCAAGTATGTCGATATAGGAAATGTATATAGTTATATCACCATATTAAAGGTTATTAAATTCATTACTTGATACGAATGTTGATATATATATATATATATATATATATATATATATATACTTCTACTGTTCCACTATTAAAAGTGGAACAAAATCTTTTTAAAAGGACTTTCTTGGAGATGTGCTACATCTATAAAAGCCCAAACAACTTCAACAAAAAAACGGACATTGACAACCTAAGCGTCATATATTCATATTTATTAAAATTTAAACATTAAATGCCTTCAATAATAATCAAACCCTTCACCCTCAACCACTTTTTATTTCTTTCTTTTTTGTTTAATCTACATTTATATATACTCAATTGTTGATAACACATATTTCAATTAAATCACTATTACAACACACACACACACACACACACAAACATACAAAATTACACAAACACATTCACCCTTACATGCACACAGACACCTACGTGCACATACACTCACAAACCAACACTGTCGTTAAAAACAAATAATAAACTTTTATCAAAAATGACACTGTCATTTTACTTTCACTATTTACATTAATATTTATTCTATAAAAAACATTATTTTATTCCAAACACTGATGTCAATTTCAACCATTCTCACTGTAAGTTTTCTTATCTTTGTTCATCCTTTATAAAGCGTTAATACAGTTGTAGCCTGTGATCAAGCATAAAAAATATATGCGAAAATTTAGGCCATAAAAAAGAGTATTTATTTAAATCCAGCAGACCTAAAAACCTACAAAGAAGAAGTATTATTCCTGCAAGGTCACCAAGAATTATATTATTTATATATATATATATATATATATATATATATATATACATGTACATGCTTCAGGGTGGTTATACCTAGAATTCTGAAACCGATACTGGTGAGTTAACTTACCCAAGAGTTTACAAAATACCTGTATTTAAATGTATTTCAACGAACCCCTTTTAATTGTAATATATATATATGTACATGCTTCAGGGTGGTATATACCTAAATTCTGAAACCGATAAGGTGAGTTAACTTGAAAGTTTACATTAAATACCTGTATTGTAAATGTATTAACTCACAGTAATCGTTTAATATAATATATATATATATATAATATGTATATATATATATATTACAATTAAAAGGGGTTCGTTGAAATACATTTAAATACAGGTATTTTGTAAACTCTTGGGTAAGTTAACTCACCAGTATCGGTTTCAGAATTCTAGGTATAACCACCCTGAGGCATGTACATCTACTCTCCGCTGTAGAGTAGCCGAGGCGTTTGACGGAAGTAGAGTGAAGGCTGTTGGATCAGAAATAGTTGACAACCTTATGGAATAGGTAAGTGGACCCTTGTATTGCAATTTTGAACCGTAAGAAGTGAGATAGAATTGGCAATCGATTATATATGTATTAGGTAACTTGTTCCTTGTTTCTTTTTTTGTAACATAGGACAGAGAAGGAGGGCAAAAAGTTACATTGGTTACTCGAAACGGTCCTTTGTATTTTAGAAGTAATATCCGACTGCTACCAGTAGCGGCTTTACTCGTAATTTTCACCATCACTAACTCACCCCTATCGTATTTGATTGCATCTTGTCTTGTTTTGTCGTATCGTTCTTTTTGTTTTCTCTGATCTTCAGTAACATGATCGTAATTTTACTACGAAATTCTTTCAGGTCAAGTCTGGATAGATTTTCGTCGAATGCATTAAGAATACGAGAATCCGAGGCACGCTTCGGGTTATAACTGATTAATGCTTGCATTGGCGTAGCATTAATAGATTTATTAAAAGCCATATTCATTGCGCTTGCACTTGCTTCGCGTAGCTATTCCATTTGTATGAGTCGCGCACTGCAACCGTAGTCGCTAGAGCGCTAATTATTGTTTGATCGTATCGTTTGCACTGACCGTTAGCACGAGGGGTTGCAACTGCGTTTAAAATATGTTTTATTCCGTAGCATTCCCAAAATGTTTTAAAAGTGGTTGATGTGAATGCTGACCCGCGGCCAGTAATGATTCAATAAGGCACACCAAATACATGTACTAAGTTTTCTAGAGCGGTCGTAACGTATTTTGTGCTCTGGTCTCTAACGGGTTCAATTACACAAAATTTTGTAAATGCGTCGACTGTAACTGTTGTTCTTTTTACTTGTTTCAAACGGTCCAACATGATCTATATGAAGGGTGTGAAATGGTATTGGTGGTTTTTCAATTGGATTTAATTTGCCTCTTTTCACATTCGAACCGGTATATTTAAAGTATGATCAACTTAAGCAGGCGCGAACGTATTTTTTTTATGAATCGAGTCATTTTCGCACACCAATACTTTTCACGTGTCTTTTTTATTGTTTTTTCGGTACATAAATGACCTGCGTTATCGTGGCATAAACGACAAATTTGCATTCGAGCCGCTTTTGGTACCACCCATAATTTTATACTGTTGTTTAAGTTTCTGTAAACTTTATTATTTTTTAGTGAGTACTTTTTAAAATACAGATTGGTTTCGTTTGTCACTTCGCCATCTTCAAGTATATTTCTGATTTTTTTAAATTGATCATCTTGAAGTTGTGCTCCAACTATCCACTCGCTTTAAGTGATGTCAATTAAATAACTTTCACAAACAATATCCGTTGGATTTCTACTTAATGCATCGACATGTGCCATTTGCGTCCCTGGTCTATATTCAATGCTAAATGTGAATTCCTGAATTTCTAACCACCAACGCCCGATTCTTGGTAACAGATCTTTTTTTGAAAGCGTCGTTTTTAATGCGAGTTATGTAATCCCCCTTTTGATATATATACAAAAGAATCTAATACTTAAGAAGTTATTAGAAATATTAGGAAATGTGCAACAATGTAATTGAAGGACATTTTATTCAGTTTATTAACGTTCATGGGAACGGAAACGCTACTTTGTAGCACAAAGATAAATGATACTGCAGATGTCAGGTCACAGGTGGTCACAGACAGTCACGTACCGAGATTACGCAGAAGTAAGCTCGCAAACAAAGTAGTTATGAATAGATTTAAGATTACAACAATGTATTATGAATAAGAGTCAAATGAAAGCAGACATTAGGTCTGCAAGTTTCCACAGAACTGTGTGGGGGTAGGGAGATTATAAAAGGCCCGTGAGCTCCACTCGCAGACAGTTCATCAAACGTTCAGCTTTCACATTGCAGTTCGTAGATAGCTCACTTGTACAATTAAGTAATTAAATTTCGACTTAGAATAATAATTCAAGATTGTCAAAATTCTATGTTCAGATCTGTTTAAAACAAATAAATGTGTTAAAGTTCAAAAAGTCTTTTTAAAAAGGACCACTCGAAGCCACGAACCTTAACTAGCGTTGCAGTCAGTAATTATTTTGAAACTAATATCTAATAAGTAAATTCTAAAATATCGCAATGCTAAGACAACCGCCATCGTTTCAAGTTCATATGAGTGGTAATGGTGCTGATCGTGGGTCGTTTGTCTACTAAAAATAAGATACTACATGTTGTTTCACTTTATCAGCAAATTGAAGTAATATTGCACTACTCCTATGACACTCGCATCAGTGTGTAGTTCGTTTTTTTTTTAATTATTTATTCTAACATTACAATTAGTCTGCTACCTAAAAATTACAGCAAACCTGTTACTCCTAAGAAATCTAACAGAATTATTTGCTACCTTAAGTTATATTGGTTAGTTTTATATTATTTGCGTTTGGAAATACTCGTGTGTGCTGCGTGTGTGTGTGTGTATCTGTGTTTGTGCGCGCATGTGGGTACGTACGTGTGTGTTTTTCTGCTGTGGTAATGTCCCTGGGGCTGCTTTCCTTCCCAGCTTCCGACCGTTGGCAGCCGGAAATCAGAAACCGAGAAGTTCGCATTCCTGTACTTGTCCTGGCAGCCGGAAACCAGGGGGACCACGTACAGTCCCTGGCGTGTATGTGTATGTGTGCGCATGTGTATATATGTCTGTGTCGTGTGCGTGTGCGTGTGCATATGCTTATGCGTGTGCGTGCAGGTACGTGTATGTGCGTGTTTGTGTGTTTTGGTGCCTGTATGTGTTTGTTTTGTCGTACCGGTGTGCTATAATGGTGTGTGTGTTTATTGTTTTCATGTATATGTGTGTGCGTGTGCTTATGTCCGTGGTGAGGTCTTTGGGACTGTTTCCCTCTCCCGGTTTCCAACCGCCGGTAGCCGTAAATCAGAAGCCGAGAAGTACACATTCCTGTACGTGTCATGGCCGTCGGCAGCCGGAAACCAGGGAGGCCACGTACAGTCTTTGTGTATGTGCATGTGCGTGTATGTGTGTATTTTATCGTGCTGATGTATTGTAATTATGTTGCCAGAATATTTCCCTTGTAGTAATTTCTAGTTGCTGAAGCTAGTGTTAGATTTCTTAAAGCAATTAATAAGGTTTGTATTTTCTTTTGTTTATTTTAGTTAGTTGTATTTTTTTGGTTAGATGGTTAGTATTGAGTCCTTTTCCTACTAATGTTAGTATTATAATGCTAATAGGTGTTCTGTGGGAAACTTGTGTTTGAGGTAAGTTTGCCGCACTTTCGCCGTTTTCATTATTTTCACTTCGGTATCACTCCCGGTCGTCAGGATTCACGAGCCTTCTGGTAGATCTTCAGAAGACACGTGGTTCCTGGTATGTCCTTGGGAGAATGCCGCTTGTTTGTTGTCGGTTCTCATGTGTGTTGGGTGGACTGTGCTTTTGTATTGCACATTCGATGCGTTACGTCAAACTTCTGTGTTTCGTGTGATCTGTGTTTGTGGTATTTGTGAAGTGTGGGGTTTGTATGGTGTTTGTGTGTGTCTTGTCAGAGTCCGTTTGTGTACCTTTGGTGTAGTATAGTAGTAGTTCGGTGAGTGATTCTGTTTAGGTAAGGAAATATGTTTTCGTTCCAGAGCATGTCCGAGAGAGGTATGTCTCGTAGGATTGTTCTGTCAATTCCTAGGTCCTGTTGCAGTTCGGTGCAGTAGAACACCAGAGGTTCCGGTGTCCCCACCTCACGGCTCCGTGGCGTAGTGGTATGTGTGTGACTACTACGCCCAAGGTCCCGGGTTCAAATCCCGACACGGTCCGCTTGAAAAATGTTAGGCGAGCATTTTTCACAAAATACACCCTCGTTCGGATGAGAGGTAAAATGGAGGTCCCGTGTGTGAGTGTTGTCACGCACGTTAAATATCCCTACCTTGCTTGAAGCAGCAAGGGTTCGGCAAAATTCCAAATTTTCCAGGTAAAAAAAAACTCGCTTCCTGGCCAATGTAGTACCTTCGGGTGGAGCATTGGAAAATCAAATGTAATGTCCCCACCTCACCAGGCGGCTCCGAGGCGTAGTGGTATGTGTGTGACTACTACGCCAAAGGTCATGGGTTCGAATCCCGACACGGTCCGCTTAAATAATGTTAGGCGAGCATTTTTACCAAAAATTCACCTTCGTTCGGACGAGAGGTAAAATGGAGGTCCCGTGTGTAAGTGTTGTCACGCACGTTAAAGATCCCTACCTTGCTTGGAGCAGCAAGAGTTCGGCAAAACTCCAAATTTTTCAGTTAAAAAAAACTCGCTTCCTGGCCAATGTAGTACCTTCGGGTGGAGCATTGGAAAATCAAATGTAGTGTCCCCACCTTACCACATGTGCAGTTGTTGTTGTTTTGGAAGTCGAAGCAGTTCCTGTAGGTTGGATAAGGACCATGCCCCGTGAGAAAATGAATGAGCCCTTGTGAGGGGACCAAGTGGTGACAGTTTAGCCTGTCTCGAATGTTTGGGACTAGTGCGTATACCCTCCTCCCATTTGTGCTCTGGTTCCATCTATTTTGCTACTCGGTTAGTATTGTGTCCTGAATTCTCTTTTTTATCCGAATTTTTGATGTTAGTTTTAAGATTTCCTGGACTTTTTCTGGTTTGTTGTTTTTTAACCAGTATGTCGCCGCTCTCTTCCTGATATACAGATCAAGAGGGAGGACTCCTTATATCACATAGAGGGCGTCATGTAATACGGTCCGGTATGCTCCAGTAAGTTTTATTAAAGACCCCCTTTGGGAACTGTTGACTTTTTGTTTGGGTTTTACTAGATGTAATCTGGTTGCCCAGCTGCTCGCTGTATGGCTTATTATTGCTGCAAGTACGCTGGATAAGTATAATCTTACACAGTTTAAGGGGATATTGTACGTTCGTTGTGCAAGGGTTGCTATGCATTGCATAGTTTTACTGGCACCTGCAGCCACTGTGGCAATGTGTTTTTCGTAGTTTAGTTTTTCATCAAGGGTTAGCCCTAGGTATTTGGCCTCCCGTGTTCTTCGTATTCTGTCTCTGGTCATTTTAGTGATAGGATCTCTTTCTAGATAACATTTAACTATCTTATAAGTTGTTTTGTCATGTGATATCGTCATCTTATTTGCGTTGCACCATTCTAGGGCTTTGTTAAATGCGGTGTTTGCATTGTGCTGCAGTTTATATCTGGAACCTCCTTCCACCATCAACAAGATGTCGTCCGCATAAGCTACTACGAACCTCGCCTTATTTGCGGTTTCCAGCTGCTCTAAAACTCCTCAGTCGCAATGTCCCAAAACATAGGACCGCAGACTGACCCCTGTGGGCATCCTTTGGTGATTGGTTTTGTGATGTTTTCAGTACCTGACAGTGTTACAAATCTATCTTGGCAATAGCTTCTGAAGGTATGATGTAGTTGTTTTGGACATTGAATTTCGATTAGCCTATGGAACAGTGTTGGCCACCATAGATTGTTGAAGGCTCCTTCTTTGTCTATCATGATTAGGGCCACGTATTTTTTATTTGAAGTGGTTGCAGAGTTTATGACTTTGTTAACGGCCTCTTCGGTTGATCGTCCTTGTCTAAATCCGTACTGCGCCGACTGCATGCCTTTCGTTCGGTTGTTAAATTAGGGTTAAATATAGTGAGGATCGGTTCCGCTGTAAGGATATCTTTAATTCGTTGTATAGATATATCCTGTGAGGGGCCCCAAGACCATCGTGTATTCATTCGTGTTAAACGCGTGAGCGGTTCTACATTCATGACATAATTTTCAATAAATTTTCTAAAATAGCTGGATAGTAAAAAAGGTGTATTTGTTTGACGTTGTTAGGTGGTGGTAAATTTAAAACAGCTTCGACTTTTCTTTTACCGGGTTTCACGCCATCGGGATTGATTTCGCTCCCTAAGTATTCAATTTGAGGTTGGAAAAATGAACATTTACTTATCTTTAGTGTAAGATGGTGTTCCCTAAATTTTTGTAAAACTAATTTGAGTCTTTTCAAAACCTTGTTCTGTAGTTACAGCCGGTATAATGATATCATCAATGTATAGAAAGACCACAGAATTTTTTAGATTTTCCAATACTGTGTTCATGAGATGCTGAAATAGAGCTGGTCCGTTGGTGAGCCCAAACGGAAGGCGCACAAATGCAAAATGGTCGTCCGGCATAACAAAAGCAGTTTCTTCTATCGAATTTTCTGCCATAGGTATCTGATAAAACCCGTGGGCCATGTCTAAAGCAATGAAGAACCGATGGCCTCCTCGCAACCGGTCAATTTGGTCTTCGATTAAAGGTAGTGGGTATTGATTTTTTATTGTGATGCCATTTAATCTACCATAATCCACGCACATTCGGTATTCGCCTGTTTTCTTTTTACTAGCATCGTTGGACTCGATTATGGAGAAGAAGATTCTCTAATAATATTGTTTTCCAATAATTCCGTAATTATTTTTCGTAAAAGGCATTTTTCTTTTTCGGGGAGTCGGAACGGATGGTACACTATGGGCACACCGGATATTGTTTTTATTTCCATAAAAACGGTATCAGTTTTACTCAAACGACACATGGATGATGAAATGCAATCTAAAAACGAATTTAATAGATCAACGCATCTTGATTTATTGTTATGATTAATATTTCCTAGGGAAATATTCCTTACGGTAATGACACTGTTAGTCAAACTGTCAACAATGCTAACAGTAACTTCGTTGAGGGTTGGCAAACTTCTAAATATAACACCATTTGCATTTTTGACCATTAAATGTGTGACTGCACCATAAAATCCTTTCCAATTAATATATCTTGGGTTAAAAAACTATCATCGACAACTATTGCTTGAACTTAGTTAACATTTTAAAACAATAATCAACCAAGTTTTGACCAGGTCTTGTCTCGTAATTGGAAGCATCTCTTAATAAATTTGCAAATAGAACAGACTTACGGAAATAATTTGTTAGTTCGAGTTCTATTTCCATTTATGAGAAGTCCTCCTTTGTTTGCTCGTAATACCGTTGACGTGCATGTCCCTTGAGCCTGCCAGCAATTATCCGTACAATGTAATCGTCACTCCACCGAAATCTTTCTGCTATTATATCCACTTTTGTCACCCACGTTTCAATAGTCATTTTGTCTTTCGATGAATCGAATATCGGAATCATACACTCATCACTTACGACACTCGTGGTCGTCGGGGTTGATGGTTTATTACGCAATTCCTCGATTTCTTTCTTTAATGCTTTTAGTTGGATTTTTAAATCGCAGTCGTCACTTTCTACACTCGCGTTAGTACTTGTCGATCGAATCGTTCACGTGTTCTTCGTACGCGGGAATCGTGATCGCGTAGTTTATGGCTCAATTTTTAGCTTTTCTGTGTTTACCCATTGTTTATACGATACCGGATTTCTAAAAAAAATTTTTTTTAACCGATTCTATAAGGTACTGAGTCCCACTTCTGAAAGTAAGATTAATAACACTAATCAAATAGGAATGTTTTAATTGCTGAAAGGTAATCACAATTCCGAGTACAGTTCTTATACCCTAACTCCTCGTGACCGTCACTCGCTCAATCCAACACTACACTGCCTCGATCCGTTTCCTCACCACCCTAAATTTATAAACCCTTTTCTAAAAATAGAAGGGTCGCCTATCTAGCACTCGAAAGTATTCATCGTCCTACATAAATACAAGTGTCCTTGCGTGATGCTATATACGTTTCTTCGTCTTACATTATAAACATGTAAAATGGTCAAAATACAAAACTACTTTACAGGTACGACAAACCTCGAAAGGCTTACTAGTTTTTAAAAGTAAGCGCTCCAAACCGTATGCTCCCAGTCATTCTTTCGATATTTTCGTTACCCAAAAGACGATAGGTCTTCTTGCTTCTGATGTTCTCAAATTTCATAATCTCATCTTCCACCTTTCTTAACCACGCCTTAAAATTACTCATTAACTTTTATCGAAATACAGAAATTTGACAGTTAACGACCTCTCCTAAAATAAGACTTTGTCGCTGGGGTAGCTGAATATCCTTTCACAATAGTCACCTTTACCTATCTTATAATCAAATTCAAATAAAGATCCATCTAGTCTCAAACGCTATTAACAGTAATTCCGGAAATATATATACATTAACCGGAAAAAAAAACTAATGTGGCATCCACTGGCCAGATATTATTAACAGAACTTCTTAAGAAAAACATTTATTTTTACATAATACTACTATTCCACTGTTTTAGTTTATTAGATTAATTACGCGAAATTTTAAATCCCATTTATTTTAAAGTGACCCTAACAGCAATAAATCGAAAAACAGCAAAATACCAACTTCTGCTCTAACCCTAACCCAATTGGTGGGATTTACCAAATAAAAACTATTACAAAGAAGTATGAACATAATTATTTCAAAGGAATTATACACGGTTACTAGACCTAATTCGACCGAATGGTTCTATAAGAAAGTATAGAATAACACAGCAAAGGCAAAGGTTTCTGTGCGACGACAAACATTTTTACGGTTTATATATATATTTCGAATGAAAATTGTCCCTGAGTCCAAATATTCAAATAATTTTTTGCAAAAATGGTCCCTAAAAAGTTATGGAATTTTAATATTTCATTATAAGAACATAAAAATTTTTCAATTTAATACAAACATGGATAATATAGCAAACTATGCTATTCCAACATTACCTATCCTTGTTTTCTTGGGAACGTAAAAACGTTCTTTTATTTGACCCCAATTTAGTTACTAATTTGTTGCTATGTTTGTTGTGTACGTCACTTTGTTTAATAGAAGGTTAAATTTATTACGTATCATAACTAGATATTTTGCAACATTTAAAAACGACATATTGTTTTTGTTTTTATAAATAAGTTATATTCACAAAACAAAGTACTTTTTACAATAAGCAAATTTCAATATAATTACAAATCGGGGAAGGGGGCAAATAAAAACCGTCTATACGAGGTTGTACCGTACTGAACTGCCTCTATACCGTATCCCTCATGACAGATTTACCTGAAATCACAATTGAGGGATGTACTTCAGGTGAATTCGAAGTGTATGTATGATATTTTTGTTTTACTATTTGAGTCATTGTTTTTCATTTTTCTCTTTAATCATTAAAGTATTTATTGTGGATCAGTTTGTGACTTTCCAGTTTCGCATACCTTTTGTCAAGCATGTAATAACATTATATGTAATTAATTTATCGTCAGATTCAATTGATATCCCTCTACACTACATATCCCACATTGAAAATGTGTACGGTTGGGTCGCTTTCGATATTACATCGATACCAACAGACGCTGATTTTTTCCCTGAACTTGCCTCCAGAACGATTCTATTTTAATAATTGTCCTAGAGATCTTTTTCTTGTAGAACTAAGTAGGTTATGACGCATTATATAAATGCGGCTTTGAGTTCCCAGCACTTTTCTGAACTTTTAAAAATAGTTTTTTTTATGTTTTATTATATATTTCGTGGGAATAAAATGTTAAATAAGACGTTTTCCACGCTACGCAAAAGGTACGTCGCTGTTTTCGATCAATGACAACGCAATACGTTCAGGGAGTGGTGGACAGATAAGAAAAACGACATAGGCCATGATTCAATCTGGTCGTAACAATCATACCTTGAAGATTAGTGACTGCTGATGGATAATGCAGTAAAATTTACCTTGTCTACGTCTTATCTCTATTTCTCTACCGCACCTGTTTGCTCTTCTATGTTGTAAGTAAAAAGTACAGAACGGAAAAACGTTCTTTTATTTGCCCCGAATTTAGTTACGAATTTGTTGCTATGTTTGTTGTGTACGTCACTTTGTTTAATATAAAGTTAAATTTATTACGTATCATAACTAGATATTTTGCAACATTTAAAAACGGCCTTTTGTTTTTATTTTCATAAATAAGTTACATTTACAAAACAAAGTATTCTTTACAGTAACAGAATTTCAACCTAGTTACAAACCGGGGCGGGAGTGGGGAGTTAGAGGGGAGGGGCAAATAAAAACCGTTTATAGGAAATTCTATCGTACTAAATTCCTCTGGACCTTATCATGACAGAGGTTCACCTGAAACCACAATTGAGGGATCTACTTCAGGTGAACTCAAAATGCATATATGATATTTTTGTTTTACTCTTTGCATCTTTGTCTTCAATGTTTCTTTTTAATCATTAATGTGTTTGTTTTGGATCTATTTGTGGCTTTCCAGTTTCGCATACCTTTTGTCGTACATGTAATGACGTTGTATGTAATTAATTTCTTATTAGTTTTAATTGATACCTTTATCCATTACATATCCAACTTTGCACATTGAACATGAGTATGATATTACATTCATACCAACAGACGTCGCTTTTTCCCTTAAATTGCCTCTACGACAATTTTACTTTAATAATTGTTTTAGAGAGCTTCTTCTTGTGGAACTAGGTAGGTTATGGCGCATTATACAAATGCGGTTTTGAGTTTCCAGCACAGTTTTAGACTTTTAGAAGTAGTTCTCTTATGTTTATTATATATTTGGTGGAAATAAAATATTGAATAAGATGTTTACCACATTGCATAAAAGGTACGTCGTGGTTTTCAACCAATCAAAACGCAACACGTACAAACAGTTGCAGACAGCTAAGAAAAACAACACGCGCTATGACTTATTTTATTCGGTACAATTTTACCTTGAGGAGTAACGCATGGTGCTGGATAATACACTGAAATTTACTTTGTCTACGTCATATTGCAATTCCTTTACTGTAATTGTTTGTTCTTGTACGAGGGCGGTCTTATAAGTACTTAGTCTCACCACCCGATGCCACCACTACAACAAGGAAAATTTATTAACGTGTAGTACATTCTCGTAGACGGCTATTGTCAAAATTTCAGCCGAATCGGACTTCTAGTTTTGTTTTGACCGCGTGTGGAAGCGGGCGTGTATGCGGATTTCAGAAAATTGAAAAAGGGCAATATCGGTCGGCGATTCGATTCTTGTTTTTGGAAGGTAAATCGCGCAGCGAAATAAAAGATCACATGGATGCTGTGTACAGTGACCCTTCTCCTTCGATGCCGACCGTCAAAAATTGGTTTAACGAATTTCAACGTGGTCGCACGTTGGTTTTTGGTGAGCCACGCTCAAGTGTACCGAAAACGGCTACCATAGAGGATAACATGACAGCAATTCTCGATCTCGTATTAGCAAACCACTGACTGAAGGTGCGCGAGATAGCTGAGGTAGTAGGCATCTAAAGAGACCGCGAGAGTCATATCCCGCATGAAATTTTGGGCATGAGAAAACTGTCGGCGCGTTGGGTGCCGCGTTTGCTCACTCCGGATAACAAGCGCAAAAGCCCTCGCTACGGCCAAATTAGTCGAATTGTGCTACGAACTGCTGCCCCATCCACCATATTCTCCAGATTTAGCCCCGTGCGACTTCTTTTTGTTTCCATGCTTGAAAAAGTCACTCGCCAGGCAGAATTTTGAGCCGAATGAGGAGGTCACCGCCGCCACGGAGGCCTAATTTGCAGATCTCAATAAAACGTATTTTTTGGACGGGTCAAAAAGTTGGAGCATTGTTGGATTAATTGTATCGAGCTAGAAAGAGACTATGTTGAGAAATAAATCGTCACTTTTCTATATCTTTAGTTTTTCTTTTGTAGGCTTTAGTAGGTAAAAAAAAATACAAATTTTATTGAAAACTTAGTTTCGAGAGGCCGTTGAAATCTTACTGTCCATTTACGTAAATATATAACACTTTGGTATTTTTCGTGGCCAACGTTGTAATCAAGGATGCATTAATTGGGTTTATCGTAATTTTTTAAGACTCCAAGTAAGCCTATACCTAGTCTATTACTTCTTTCTGCATGGTTAATTTGTACAGCAAAATAATGTTTATTGTAAATTGTTGTTAAACCGATTGCGCCCTCTCAATTATAGTACCTTTTACATGTGAAGTTGACAAGTAACAAATCCTAGGAAAAGGTGTGACCTTAGCCTATAATAATATAATAGCATTGGTTTAGGAAAAACAAGGGATTGTGAACAATCAGCGAGGAATACGAAGAGTGTTCCCTAATAAGGTCACTCACAGAGAGAGTTCACTTAAGAAGCAAATGAAACTCGTAAAAACTCTCGCCCTTTATCCGGGCTTGCGATCGGTTACAGCAGAGTATGTGACATACGTTTATCAAAGACTTCACCACAAGCGGAGCTAAACTATATTAACGTATCCCCACCTAGCATAACCAATCTTACATAAATGATCAAATAGTGATACAAATTCAGTAGCCTGTATTACTAGCGATTCACTTATTTGGAAGTACGACCTTCATAAAGATGGCTTTTTTCTAGACGCCAAAAAGCTTCTATATGATCTGGGAGGATTATCTTCCGTTATTTGGGACCCTCAAAAACATTTATCTTCTTAAAGGGCAGTTAAGCTAAAATAATGAAATGCGTTTATGAAAAAGTGCCAAATTTGGAATAGAGCATACTGTGCATTTTTGCACATGGGGATTTATATATTAACTTGGGACTCCTTGTAACGCTATCTCCTAGATAACGCAGCAACTTGAAATTTGTTATGATGGTAGATGCGACTGCTAGTTATCTAGACATGTAAGTTCAATCCAAATTTGCAAACAGAAACTATGGCAAAAAAATAGTGAGGCTATTAAAGTCTCCTAAACTTTGAAACAATTTAATAAACATGAACACATTTCAAATACCAATTTTTATTAGTTTAAAAACATATGTCATTTTATGTTCAAATTGCCGTGTATGAGCAGCCCAATCCATCACAATATGCCTATTGAATATTTTGTAAGAAGCAGACATGTAGTGTTAGGCATATTTGAGTGACCTGCTTTTTCAGCCCTGCGTTGTTAGCTGAAGACACTTGAGCATACACGTTTGATGCATTGTTACCCAGAAAAACAACTCACGACCTAGCGCCTGTCATTTGTAGGGATCATATCGCGCAATTCAGGTATAAGAAAAATTATGGTGTAAAAATTTCGTTACCTTGTTGGAAGTGCTCTAAACCCTGTCTTATAGAAGTTAATTCACCCTGTCGATGTTATAAATCTAGACCAACTTTATTGACTGTTTAGTCTAGATATAGTTTGTTGTCTTGATGAAATATGGCGCAATAGCCTTATTAAGGCCGTTTTAAAACGGCATAATCCCGTTATGAAAACCTACTGTTGTAAGTTTTTTGTTGCAGTTTTGTAGTTTGAATTTATTTATGGACCTGAGTTACGTGCAAATAGGTATTCACTAGAAATAAAACGACACTTTTGCGGATTCTAAGTTTACGATTTTAATAGGACAATAATTTATTGAAATGTCATGCTTAATGAGCTGCTATTTATGAAATAAGAATTATATAAAGTGCATCAATGTTAATTTGGCCGTTTAAGGTTAGCTTTCCTCTTTTTGGATACAGTATTCATTTAATGTATCGCCCACGCGTTACAATATTCTCAAAATTGTTCCAGAACAATTCTTTATACTGTGTGCTTATTTTTACTAATGATGATTACTTAGTGGTTAAATACGTATTTACTTTCTGTTTGGTAATTTTTGTAGTTAAACAACGTTTAGTGGTTTGAATCGCAAAACTAAATTTGAATTCACGTAGCCATCGCTCGGTGGGCTCTACGAAATAGTTCAACTGAATGTATCTGATGAATTCTACATTCGGCAATGGTTTTTCAACACTATAATTGTGAGAATATCTTTAAACACTGATATTGCTTAAACGGTCATTTATGCGTATTTTAATGATGTGGATGGACACGCTGTCGTATTATTTAATTACAAAATGGTAGTATTGACAACTTATTGCTGATTTTTCAATGCAATGTAATATTTTAGGTCGGTGTTATGAATTAGAATAATCTCGAACCTCACGCTTTCGACTTGTTGACCCCGTCACTCCTCAGTACAAATATCGTTTCATAAGTTTTTTATTGCATCGATTGTAAATTACTATCCGGCGCAAAGAACGAAACAAAAAATGAGATCGTTGAGTCAACGAGACCACTTAGAAACAGACATATCGCCTAAGAGGCTGCTTGTCTTATAGACATTAAAACACTTGAACGTTGAACCTGCCTCTACGGAATTAATTTGGAGGCAGTGGGTACAATGATAAACGATCAATTTTTCAAAATATACATAGCACTACTCCCAGGTTGCAGTATCTTTAAGGATCACAAATGATGTTTCTTATTAAGTTTTTAAAACTCTTATGATTTAGTAGCAGATAACCGTTTCAAACAGCTACGAATAACTAGAATATAGACGAAAAAGCCTATGTTAGAGAAAATAAAAATTAAAACAGAACATTAGCGGCATTAGCGCAATAATTTAATCTACTACAGATAAATAATGTACAATAGTATTGAATTATTAATTACAAAACTAAGTGCCACCGCTATTATGTAACGCTAAAAAATAGATATCTATCAGCATACATTTTCCGATGCATTAACTGCATAGGATTTTATGGTATTTCACTAAACAGTTCACGTTTCATGAACATTTCCCGTCATTAATTTTAACTATACCATTACAATTACCAAAACGCGCATTTCGAACGCATCGTAAATTGTATAATATGCTTTTTCATTGCAGTAGATGCATGCCTGTCATTTCCTGAAATACATTCACAGAAATGTTGATGACCCATAAATCATGCATTTCAATTGAATTTTAGTTGTGCATTCTCTGATTTGACACCTTTACAAATAATATACAGCAGGAAATATAACTTACTTAACTTCTAGAGCACTAACCTATATTAGTTTTGATTGTGCAGGCCGTAGATGGTAGTAAGATTGGATTAAAGTAAAATGCGCTTCCAAGCATAAATTAAAATTGTGCCCTGTAGGTTAACAACATATGACTAAGAAATAATTTAATGACTTACGCACATAAGAAAGTAGTGTAACGATCTTCAATTTAAAATTCTTTTATTTGGTCCAATATAGGTTCAAGTATTTAGAAATATTTAGAGAGAGTTCTTAATGTACTGTGAAGTTACTACAGAAACCACGCATGACAATTACTAACAATTTTTACTACCGCACTTTCCTAATTTGACGATCATACTGTATTTATTACTAATTAATTACGCAAGCACTAACCATTGTATATCGATTTGTATAGCACTAAGCGTATTAGTTTTAACAATTGAACCAATGGCTTATTTCGTATTACTTGTGGATCAATAAGCAGACTTAACTGTCGGATCGCACCGTTTATATATTAAAGTATACAGCTTCCACATTGGAATTACAAGGTAATTCGAAAACTACCTTTGTTTGCTTTATACACCCTTGTTTGTTGGCTTCATTCCTTTCAATTCCAGACCATTCTGCATGATTGTCAAAATATTACTTATTTATATAAATTACAATAACATAATATAAATATAAATAAAGTTATTGGCACCTTTTGATCGTTTCATATTAATTCGCGATTATCCGTTTCGCGTCGTTAACCGACAGTTAGCATGACAACCACAGTCGTTTACAACGGTACTATTTTTCTACTCTAATAGTAAGTAGTTAAAGTGAATCCCTTACAATGAGTTAAAACCTGCTCAGGTTACGTCTGTGTAGTGGTGAGTGCAAGCAATACTTCTTTTTTCTCCTTCTTCAATATTGCTTTAATTTTCAGATTCCACGTGAGCTACATATCCCCCATACCAATATGTATAATAATTTAAATGCATTTAGTAATAGCATGTTACATTGTATCAATTGAAGATTATAATATTAAAGGTTAATTAAAGTTCACATCATACATGAGAACGGAAGCAACTGCTTTCTATTCCAGACGCAGCCTGATACTGCAGGTGCAGATACAAGGAATTGAAATAAGCAGTCTTAATTAAAACATTACTTAGAATAAGACAATGTATGTTTATTAAGAAGTAGCAGACGTGAGATATGCACTTTCCCACAAGATGATGTGAGAGCTGGGATTACATAAATACCCTAAGGAGCCCTTGATGGCCAGTCAGTCTCGAGCTTTATAACTTTAACATTGTTGGTAGTTCAAGCTACTCATTGGTAATTATTAAAATATTACCTTTTTTTAATTTGTTTAATTAAAAGTCACGTTATTGAATATAACGTACAAGTTGTTAAACCATTTTTGTAATTACTGTTTAAAAATATATTTTATGGAAGTGTTTTTGGGAAATAACTGTTTTTAAGAAAAAGCTCCCAAAGGCCCAAAACCTACCTCGTGGACTAACTGAGAGTGACTATTTCTATTTTCTTTGCTTGTATTCTATGCACTTTATTGTATTTAAACCGAATAAACTAACAAACCAAGCGCCTGACTCTAAAATAGCATAAAAGCGATTACATTTTTGTTCCTTAGGAAAACGGGTGCTAGTTTGAACGGCGATTTCATGCAAATATTTCTTTCTTGTGTCAATAAATTGTACTAACGTTAAAGCGTTTTCTTGTCTAAAAGTCAATGGTTAACGTTTGTTCGTGATTATTAAAGCAGGTGCTGTTTATTCCATTACCTGTGACGTTACCATAGCAAGGGATTTGTTTATATTGTAAGTAATAAATCGGCGTTTACAAACATTACATTTCTATTCGTGGCGATTTATTTTAATATAACTAAAATTATAATTGTAGTTTAATTTGATTAATCAATTTAAAGTCGTTCGCACTGTTATTGCGTGATGGGACCAATGTTTGGGTATATTCTGTTAGGACAAGTGTCTGATACCCGATCCTTCTAATTTTCTTTCGCTTTTTGTGGTTTCCAAAATGATAAACAAGTCCAAATATTCTGAGAAGCGGAGCAAGTTGGTATGCCTCGGACTATTTTTCCTGAAGATGCGTACTGGGGAAAGCAATTTTTGGCGACACATTCTCGTGACGAAACGGGGCGTTACTTAGTATCTTTTTCATTTCATAAGAATGTACCTTCTCCTGAGCGTAATAGTCTTAATACTTATAAAGGCTACAGTTATCGTACGAGTGGGCGACGTCTGAAAGTATGTAGACTTAGCACTGTTGTGTTTAATGTTCACAAGCAAAAAAAAATAAAAAAAAGTTTATAAGTTCACAAATATACAAGTAAAAGTCAAAATGAACAGTTTAGGCGGTTTGAAGCACTTTGAAAGTCTTCGGTAATATCGGTATTCTTCGGAAGACTTCGTTACAAGGAATAATGTTCTATACACAAGAATTATACATTGAACATATATACAATAATAAGGGGTTAAGAAGTCTTCGGTAGGCTTCGGGATTCTTCGGAAATCTTCGGAATTGACTAGTGTGGTTGAGTAGAACGTGAATAACGAGAATTAGAAAGCATTTGTGGTTTGAAGAAGTCTAGACGTCTTCGGTGGTCTTCGGGACTCTCGGAAGACTTCGTGTTCTACACGTGGGACAACGTTGAGTTATAAAGAACTAACATATGTACACAGGCCCCGTACATTGAACATATACACAATATTAAAAGAGTTCAGAAGTCTACGGGAAGCTTCGGAATTCTTCGGAAACCCTCAAGATTGACTAGTGAAGTTGAGTGAAAGCTTGAATAACGATAATAAAAAAGTATTGATAGTTTGAAGAAGTCCAGACGTCTTCGGCGGTCTTCGGGACTCTTCAGAAGACTTCGGGAGTCGTGGTGCTCTAGGCCTCGTCGAGCATGTTACCACTGAATTCTATGGGAGTCCTATCCCGGAAGTACAGTTCACAGATGCATTTGGTGTCACCACAATAGACGACCTCTCGAGACGTTATCGCCACGGAGGCGACTGGGATGGATTTTTGCTGCAGCCTTGGACGTGCTGAAGCTGATCTGATGACGCCGACAGGGGTAACAGTGACTTCGGCAGCGGTAGGGTGTCTCGGAAGGCACACCGGAGAGCGTTCTGCATCTCCTTCCAGTTGGCCTGGTGGGTCGAATGGGTTTTCCTGCCCATTCGTAGTTGATTACTATGGACGAATTAAATGCGGCGTGCCCCAGGTATGGCGCCGGACAGCGTAACTAGTCAGATATTGAACAGGCTATGGAGAGCACTGCTATTCGTGCCCCAGGTACAGTGTCGGGCAGCGTAACGGATCAAGAATTTACGCAGGCTATAGAGAGTACTGCGAAACGTGCCCCAGGTGCGGCGGCGCGCAGCGTAACTAGTCGGATATTTAGACAGGCTATGGAGAGCACTGCTGGCTGAGGTAGTTCACAGGCTATGGTGAGCACTGTAATTGAGTTCTTAGGCTGTGGTGAGCACTAATGTACTAAATTCTGCTGGATTCGCAATCACATCTATATGCTTTGTTCCCCTATGCCAGGTTTATTGAAAAAAGGTTAGTGGAATGGGCATCCAATAGATTCGCTACTATTAGGGTAGCACAAAAAAAGAGTTGGCGATCCCGGTTTTCTAAGCCTGTGTTCTATTTTCAGCGCGTGTACTTTGATATAAGGTAACACTACATTAATTTGGAAAGACGTTTGTCTCCCTTCCCGGAACAGAAACAAATTTATCAGGAGTTTCTTCAAGAATACCTTTTTCTAGGACACATAGAAATTGCTAAAAAATCTTCGGACTATGTATTGCAGGCGACTCCGTGGCGTAGTTGGTATGCGTGTGACTACTACGCCCAAGGTCCCGGGTTCGAATCCCGGCACGGTCCTCTTGAAAAATGTTAGGTGAGCATTTTTCACAAAAATACGAACTCGTTCGGATGAAAGGTAAAATGGAGGTCCGGTGTGTGCGTGTTGTCACGCACGATAAAGATGTCTACCTTACTTGGAACAGCAAGGGTTTGGCAAAATTCAATTCAAAATTTTTCAGGTAAAAAAATTCGCTTCCTGGCCAATGAAGTACCTTTGGGTGGAAAATTGGAAAATCACATGTAAGGACTATGTATTGCCGCGTCATGCTTTTTTAAAGGCTAGCAATGGCACTACCAAGTTTCGTATAGTGTTCAACGGTACTCCTCCCGATTCCTCACAATTATCGCTCAATGATCGGTTATTCTCCGGTCCTAAACTTCAAAGACGTTTGACAGAAACTATTTCTTGTTTTCAGTTTCATAACATTGCGGTATGTACAGACGTCCGTATTGATGTAGCGACAATTTTTGGTTTATTCTACAGATCGCCAATATCAACATATTCTTGGCGACCTTCTCCTGCGGAAAGTATCCTTAAATACGAGCTATTGACTCCTACCTATAGTCTAGCTCCTTCTGCCTTCTTATCACAGCGCGTTGTTCGTCAATTAGTAGTTGATGTAAGCGGCGCTTACGCTATGGCTTCAGTAGCCTTGCTTAATCATACCTTTATGGATGATATAATTGCTAGGACTAACACTGCAGCAGCAGCAGCAAAGCAACTTCAAGCTGAGTTGATGAAACTTCTTGGTTTGGAGAGGTTTCAACTCCAGAAATCGTCTAGCAGCTGTAGCAATATGCTGCAGGATTTACTGGAAACTCATGTCGAATCTGCGTTAATGTTTTCAGAATGAGTTTAGCGGAATAAAAGTATTTGTTAAAGATTCCTATCTTGCTTGGAACAACAAGTGTTAGGAAGAATTAAAAAATTTTTCAGGTAAAAAAAACTCACTTCCTGGCCAATGTAGTACCTTCGGGTGGAGCATTAAAAAATCACATATAGAAGAATAAAGGTATTAGGTCTGGTATGGAATTCTACATCAGATACTTTTGCTTACTATGTGGTTCCCTTTCAAAGGCATTTTACGAAAGAACTATACTTTTCTACATGTCTTGTATTTTTTATCCCTTAAGGTGGTTAACTCCTGTCATTTTTCTAATCAAATACGAGGCGTGTTTGTTAAGTAAGGACCGTTTGAAAACAAAAACCTAACGAAAACCTAAGGAAAATTTTCAAACCTCAAATTCATTTTCAGATTCGACATACATTCCTTTATTTTTCAACATAGCTGGCAAGTTTGTTTAAACACTTATCGTACCTTACAACTAGATTTTGAATACCCTCGTCATAGCAACTTGCCGCCCGCTGTGGTCTTTCGGTTTAGGAATTCAACGGGAGCACAGTTTTTTGAAGTTTAACTTTTCAGAAGCAATCTTGTACGGCATTGACCTCGACACTTCAAGAAAGTCCTTTGAAAGAGTGCTTATGGTGAAGCGTCTGTTCTCAATAATTTTCGCTTCAACTAAAGCTACCATATCGACTGTGATCATAGAGGGCGACCGGAGCAGGGCTCATCATGAATGTTGGCGCGACCATCTTTGAAGTCTCTGACCCATTTACGCACTTTACCTCCACACATAGCAGTAGCTACGTAACTTCACAAATTTGCCGGTGAATGTCTGCAGCAGACAGGTTTCTTGCCGTCAGAAAACGTATCGCTGACCGTATCTCGCACGGGGCAGGCGATGCGATAATCTTAAACATTTTAAAGACACAGAACAGACCGTACACGTTACCTACGCAGCTGCAACTGAGGACAGTTGTTCACACGGAATGCCGCGACACGATGCAAGCACTCGTTGCGGCGCGCGCCACCTATTAGTGTATACAACAAAACGGCCCTTACCTAAAGCACGCCTCGTATTTTCTGCAACAATTGTGGATAAAGAAACTTTAATGAGATGGCACTCCTGATCCCGCTTGGTGTGCCGAATGGAAACAATTCAGTGCTCAACTTCCTATTTATCTCAAAAATTCTTCGAAAATTGTTGCTTCCAAATTGTAGTTATTATGTTTTAGGGGTTTGTGATGCCAGTGAGAGGAGTTATTCAGCCTGTGTCTATCTTTATGCAATACGGGTTTTTCTGTCTCTTGAAATCTCTTACAAGCCAAGAGTAAAGTTGCCCCATTAAAATCTGTTACCATTCCGTGAATGAAGCTTTTAGGCGGCTTTTGATAGCTTGCCTAATAATTTATGTCGCGGCTAACTAGCGCGTATATTCTATACGTGAAGTCAACTTGTTCACTGATTCTCAAGTAGTTCTCACATTTTTAAAGATTCTTTCTTATTTACTTAAGTCCTTTGTGGATGCTTGCGCAGATAGTATTCTTAACTATACCTAAATTTTGCAATGGAACCATATTTCTGGCAAAACAAATCTTGCCGATCTGGGCTCTCATGGTCTGGACCCATGTCAGCTCAAAGATAATCCTTTATGGTGGCATGGTAGTACTGCTATCTCTATCTTACATTAGCTCTCAACCTTAGCAGCACTGGGTTATTTGCCTGCGCCACGTGTCCAAATTAGTAGATCATTTACTAATGTTTGCGTTGGTTTCGAAAGTACGTTCCTGATTAGAACTTACAAACGCCATGCTTCAATTCAGAAGGCCTATTTATGTATTTTTGTCTATCTGTGCACCAACGCCGTGCATTTAGAACTAGTTTCTGAATTATCGGCTCTAGTTTTTTGGCTTTATTTACTCGATCTTCTTCCGCGGTTCACCCGAGTCTGTATAATCGGACTGCGTGAGAAACTTTGTAGGCGCTTCTCGCGCCCTTAAAGCAAAATCATTAAAAAATATTTTTTGCTGTGGCTTCTCGAGAGACTAGATGGTTATTCTATCCTCCTTAGGTTCCAAATTTTGGTGGAATTTGAGAAGATGGCCTATAGTCTGCCAAGGCTTTATTGCGCCCGGGTTTCCAACTCATGCGCCCTATAAATAAACCTTTTTTTTCGAAAGATAAGTAATTTTCTTTTAATTTTTATTAATTCATTCTTCTTAATAATTCTAACATTAATTAGAATTTATTTAATTTCAGGTTTCCGCCTTTCGCCTCCTGTTTGGTATTTTGCTTAGTTTTTCAGAAATTCGTTTTGATTTCGTGGTACTTTTTGTGTTCTGGCTTTATTGTCCGTTCGCGTACCTGATATCCTTATTTTCGAATAGAAGTACAGTCTTAGTATTTTTTAGCTATTTATCTTAGAATTCTTGTTAATTTTAGGTCGGCGGTATGTTCGCGCTTTTTAATCATTTTTTATTAATTTGCGATTATCCGCTTTGCGTCGTTAACCAACAGTTAGCATGACAACGACAGTCGTTCGTTACTGTGCTATTTTCAACTTTAATAATAAGAAGTTAGAGTAAATTTCTTACAATGAGTAAAAACCTATTCAAGCTACGTCTGTGTAAAGCGGCCAGTGCAAGCAATACTTCCTTTTTTCCTTCCTCATTAATTTTCAGCTTCCACGCGGACTAACTGAGAATAAATAATTATTTCTACTTTCTTTTCTTGTATTTTATGCACATTATTGTATTTAAACCAAACAAACTAACAAACCAAGCGCCTAGCTATAAAATAACATCAAAGCGATTACAAAAGTAAAATTTAATATAAAAATGCATGTTAAAAAATACGAAGTGTGCCAAGTGTACAACAAACAAAACTATAATAAATCCTAAAATTCTAAAATTGTACGTATTTATTTGTAAGAACTATAGTTACATAAAAATCGCAAATACCTAGTTCTTACTTACAATTTAATTCTTGCTTCTACAGCAGCAGATTGATCGATAATTTGGTAATATCTTTTTATATACGTACGTTTGTTGACTCTTCCTAGGCTTGCCACCCTAGTCGTACATGCTAAAAGTATATATACTTATTTACAAGAAAAATATATCCTTAAAATAAATAAAATAGAATGGAATGATTGTTTTGGGGTTGGAGCCCTATGCCTTTACCTTGTCGCCTTATGGTAGGATGGAGAGAAGTATATTTTTGGTAGCCAAGGTTGCACGTGTGATGCTAGTGTAAATTAGCGTGTGACCATGACATGAGTCTGTGAGTGCGCAGAAGATAGTGAGTGGAGTAGGATAAGCGTAATTGCGAATATCGCGGGTTTTGTATTAGAGGTTTGCAAAGAAGGATTTCGCTAAGGAAAAGGTTGAATTCTAGCGCGTAATGAGTTACTAAAAAGTTTAGGTTAGGAATAGGTAAACATGGATAAGATATATAGCGATTTTGAACTTGTTTTGTAAAGCGGTTAGGAGTAAACAGTGGTAGATTGGTGAATGGGAGTTTCCAAGTGGGATTGAACGTTACAGGCACAAAAAATCATGGTGTTACGTGGAGATGGTACAGTTTGTCTCGAAAATTTCCATACTAAGTATAAATTGGATTGTAGGTCTCCTAAAGAAAGGAATGTGAAGGGATGTCTGTAATGTCTGGGAATATTATAGGTACGTCTGCCGGAATTAGAAATTGACCAAAGCTCTTGCCAGGAGTGAAAGAGGGAATTGTGGGATTTAACTACGGCCTTAAGAAAAGTATGATATTTGAAATTTGAATTAGGAAATGGGGAATTTCAATCAGTGGGTTTTGGAGTAATGTGTGCGAGGCCGCAAAAGAGTGGTTTTATGTTCTCTTAAGTTGTATAGAAGGAAATGTCTTATTATTATATTCAGAAAGCGTCGAAGGATTTGAGGAGACAAGGAGTGGGGGGCAAAAGTTTACAGCGTATTGAATAATAAAAGTAATGATCTGATTGAAGATTGGTCTGTGCATGGGTTTGTCGCATTGAATTGAGTGGTGAGGACCATGGTGCAGGTTGTTAATAATTATTTTGGTTTTAGAGCGGAGTTTGGTAGAGTGTGTCAGTTTTGAATCTGCATGTGCGTGCCTAAATAGGCTGGCTGCATGAGAGAAGGTAATGGAAAAATTCAGGATGTAAATTTTCGGGCCGCGTCGCAGGTCTAAATAACTTTTGAAGAGGATTATTTTAGATTTGGAAGTGAGAATGGTTACTTATTTAGGGAGGACCAGAATTGGACGCAGTTCATATAAAGAGTAGACGTTTATTAAAGAAGCTTGGAAGTTACATGAATAAAAAACCTGCTGTCATAGGCATATACAAATGTGGGTGTATTTGGTATGTTAAGGTCTAGGAGTAGATTGGGTGTAAAATCCGAAAGGGTGGACAGGTCTTGGGTTAAAGGATTGGATATGGAGTATTAATTCGATGACATCATTGCTATTCGAAGGGAAAGTAACGATTTAATAATCAGAAATGTGTTGTAGGAAAAGTTGGCTGCTTTAAATTAATTGTAAATATTTGGCCACTAAAGAAGGCAAAAGGAGAATGGAAATCAAGGAGTAGGTCGATTGCATCTTTATGTATAGAGGACTGTACTGTCGAGATGAGTTAGTAAATATTTCGCTCTGCGTTATAGCCGTGGGGGAAACCTGTTGGTTAGAAGATAGCAGAGGGTGCAATTCTCTGTGTGAATTAAACATAAGGAGGAAAACCTCTAAGATTTAGGATCATCCGGTGGTTTCTTTGGTTTCAGGAAGGTTCCAAGGGATAAGCACATTTGGAACTGGAGGTAGGTGGAATCCCTGATTAAGTGTTAAGATTTTTAGAGAACTGTTTGTGGTTTAATTTGAGCGTGGGGCTTTGTGCAGGGATAATTTGGTTACTGGGAAATCCAAAAGGTTAATGGCTAGGTCTGTGTCTAGGACGCTGTCTTGTGGTGCTAAGGATTTTATGATTAGAAGTTGTTGTGCTTGAGTGATAACATCTCGTGCAGCGAATGGAGTTAATGAATGTGACAACATAGGCATGGCGTTTTCAAGGCTGGTTTGTGATAGGATGGTTAGCATTAACAACATTGTAACTATATCATTATAACTTGCCTGGGGTTACTTGATATTAGAACCTCGCAAGTTAAATCTGCTCAGCTTTGTAAAAATTGTTATTTACTCTTTAATTATTCTAATAGCTTTCTTAAAGTGACATGATCACAATATAAAAATTTACTATTTATTAAGGTAGATCTGTTTACACGATTAACTCTAGTAGTTACTTATGTTTGCATCTCTGTATACGACTTAATGTGCGATATTAACATCTGTTTCGCCTTTCTGCTGCTGTAAAATAAGTTATGGACCCTAGTTACGTTCAACTATGTACTTTACAAAAATATAACTATAGCTGTGCGGATTAAGTTTACTGCTTGAATTCCCTTCGTAGAACAAAAGGTTTATTAAAATATCAAGTTTATTGAACATCACTATCTATGATATCAAAATATGCAGATACCTCTGTATTTGTTTTGTCCGATTAAGATTAATTTGCTCCTTTTCCATCTGGTTCCTATCTAACATAACTCTAGCGCTTTACAGCATTACAGTATGTACCATATTTTGGACATACAGGATGCTCAGTACAAATCCATGAATTTTTGGGCTAATGAGATATCAGTGGTTATTATTGAATGTGCGGGAAAATAAATTATGGCACGGAATTTCGTAGGTGCTTCTGAGCTCTGCATATTTAAGTAAGAGTTTCCAAAATTAACACAGTTTCAGTAAGAGGTTCTTTGTTTGCATGGACTAAGCTGAAGAATCCCATCAACTAGTTCTCACCGTATTTGGTGCTATATTTATAAGAAATGCTATATCAAATGCACTGGACATGTCAAAGGATAATGCAACAGCGCATAATAAGTAGATATTCTTCAAATTTTGATATTGGCAATTGCAAACTTGATTAGGTATAATTTAAGTTCAGTTGAATATCTTCTTCACCTGCTCATTGAGAGCACGTTCTTGTTTGTTTGGATTATATATAAAATGTGATACATCGTAAAACAATGATTGAAAACTAAGATTCTGGTCGCGCATCATATATAAGATGGATAGCTTTGCTGGATAAATAGAAAATTGATCTTAGCAAGCAAATAAATAAAAATAAGTCTTAAACTACTATAGGTAACCAGCTGGAAGTATACACTGTAAACTCTCGATTTCACAGGTAATAAATACTTTCTAAACATCTTCTAATCTATCAAAGTTTGAACGTTTTTATAAGGCAATTTCTAAAAATAGCTCTGTGGAGTATAAATTGACTCGTTTGAAGTTGCAGGTGTAATTCTAATATTTTACCAAAAGGGTATTATCTAGAAAGCGTTTTAAATAAGTCATGTTTGATAGTATTCGATTCGTCTCGATTTGTAGTTTATAAAATTACAAATTTTGCCAGAGCAGGTGATGCAAGATGGTCTAAGGTCAGCTAAATCTGTAAAAAAAGCCACAACGGCGAATATTTGCTGTACACGTGATATCTTAAAAGATTGCGCTACTGTGCGAGGTACTCGAATCATCCAAAATGTACTACTTTGGAACCTTCAACCGCCTTTGCTTCTACGGTTTTAAGCATTACGTGAAATTTTTGTTTGATGTCACGTTGTTTGTTTAATAGTTCAGTAGAAACTGCTTTATTGTTAACCGCTACTGAAATCTCCGATGCACATCCTGTTAGACTTCCCAAGACGTTTAATTCGGCAATTAGAACTAAAATGAAAGAGTATGATACTGGATTTCTAGTATTTTTTACGTTTAGAGTTCCATATAATTTTTTTATTATCATTGACATCAATTTTGTGTAATTTATTCAAGGCGAGAGATATGTCTCGATTAATTGTGGATAATATTGAATACTAAATCACACAAAGCCATGCTAGTAACAATATAACAAACCCCTCTTGGGCTTCCTAAGTGTGAATTTTTAGAGTTTTATAGTCGAGGAAGTGGTGAAAACTCCGCATAATTTAAATATATTCCTACGGCCATATTTAGGCAAGCAGTAACTTCTTAACGTTTAGTTACATTAGAAATCAGAAGCAATACTTACCATAGAGGAATACAGTTCGTTACGTATACGTAAAGGTATAGTTATTTGCTTGTCTGAAAGTAAGAAATCGAGAGTTAGAACTCCAATACATTTTATAATGCACTCCCGCAGAAGTGGTTCAAGATACGAGAGCGATCCCATAAGTACTTAGCTTCGCCGCCCAATGACGCCACTATCGCAAGAGAAATTTACCATCTTGTAGCACATTCTCGCAGACGGCTACTTTCGAAATTTCAGCCGAATCAAACTCGTAATTTTGTTTTGACCGCGTGTGTAAGCGGGCGTGTCCGCGGAATTTAGAAAAAATAGAAGAAGAGCAATATCGATCGGTGACTCGATTCTTGTTTTTAGAAGGGAAATCGCGCAGCGAAATCAAAAAGCGCTTGTATGCTGTGTACGGTGGCTATTCTCCTTCGATCGCGGCCGTCAAAGATTGGTTTAACAAGTTTCAACGTGGTTGCACGTCGGTTTTTGATAAGCCACGCTCAGGTGCCCCGAAAACGGTTATCACGGACGACAACATAACAGAAATCCACAATCTCGTATTGGCCGAACGCCGATTGAACGTACGTGAGATAGCTGCAACAGTAGGCATCTCAAAAGACCGCGTGGGTCATAACCTGCATGAAATTTTGAATTCGAGAAATCTGTCGGCGCGTTGGGTGCCACGTTTGCCCACTCCGGACAAGAAGCGCAACCGCCCTCGCCACGGCCAAATTGGTCGAATTGGGCTACTAAGTGCTGCCCCATCCGCTCTATTCTACAGATTTGGCCCAGAGCTATTTTTTTTTGTTGCCAAACTTGAAAAAGTCATTCGCTGGGCGGAAATTTGAGTCGAATAAGAAAATCATCGCCGTCACGGAGGCCTACTTCGTAGACCTCGAGAAAACGTATTGTTCAGACGGGTTGAAGAAGTTGGGGCATCGCTGGGTCTAGAGTATCAAACTAAAAAAGACTATGTTGAGAAATAAATCGCCACCTTTCCAAAATTTTCGTTTTTCTTTTGTAGGGCAAGTACTTATTGGACACCCTCGTAGGTGGTCAAGTCGAGATTGCCATTGTGATTGCAACTCCAGGAGCTTATAAAACAAGTCGCTTCATCATACGCGTCTTGATTGAACAAGAAACGCATGCACGTTCCACAACAGCGAGAAATATCTTAACCATAAAATCACACGACAAAAATCCATTACCAAGAAACCCTAAAGGTAATTCCCACCAGCCTATTTTCTTAACACTGTGCTACACAAGTATGTGTAATAATCTAATTATATAAAAATTCCCTGAAATTAATCATTAACTAAAATAATTTGTGGTTTGGTTTTTAACGCGAGTTATGTATCCCCCAATCGATATATATTTAAAGAAACAGGATAATTAGGAAAGTATTAGAAAGTGTAATAAAAGGTTAAGTAAAGTGCAACATTGTAAATGCAAAGACAATTTGTAAGGTTTATTAACGTTCATGAGAACGGATGCACTACTTTGTATCGCAGACGATAGTGACACTGCAGAGGTCAGGTCACAGACGCTCAGGTACCGTAAGTACTTAGAAATTAAGATTACAACAATGTAATTATGAATAGTATTAGGTGTAAGCAGACATGAGATCTGCAAGTTCCCACAGCATGTGAGGGTGTAGGAACATTATAAAAAGCCCGGGAGATCAAGGACCCGGCATACAGTCAAGTATTCCGCTTTAGCATTGCAGTTTGCTAGAATACTCAAAATAGTACAATTATTAATTACGTAATTTTGAATTTAGAATAATATTAATCAACTTGTCAATATTCCACAATTAATTTCAGTGTAAATAAAATAAATTTGTTAAGAAGTTTTGGAACTAGTTTTTAAAAGGGCAGCTCACAAGGCCCGAACCTTAATTCGCGTTACAAATTTATAGACTATATATACACAGAAGAATAAATGTAGTATACCTAGTAATAGCTATAAAGAAGCATCACAACAAAATGCTCTGAACATATGACCATTATACGCGTGGTTTTTAAATTGTTAACAATGCAATTTTTCCAGCCATTAAGCAAGAAACTTCAATAAAAGAATATCTATTACCCTGATGGTTCTGATAGCGGTTTAAATTTGTTTCAAAACCATGGTCAAAAGTAACTGGCTACGCCGCTTTAAATGTTCTAGATACAGTGACAAGCTTATGCAACTTGGCTATTTGGATAAATAATATTTACGAATTACTTTTTGCTTATATATTTGGAATATAGTAATAGAGGCTGTTGGGTACGTTCAACATTAACCTGTTTTATATTCTAAATAATACCATCACAAAGGTAGCGAAGTGTCTAGGGTCGAAAGGGGCAAAGTCATTAAACTAACAATAGATTGACCGACAGTTACAAAGGTGCACTTGACCAACTATTATTAAGCGTACAAAAGCGAAAAATCTATAAAAATTTGTTACGTGCTAAATTGAGGTTTAGCATCTGAATTAATTTTACTCTTCAAGAGCGGAAGGACGTAACAGTAAGGTAGTGCTTCAGCTAACTTTCACTGGCGTTGGGGGTTTTTTTCAACGCAAATGCAAAATCTTTAGGTGTACAAATTATGACTCTTTCACTAGATATCTACAGGTCTACCTTAAAAGATCGTTAAACTCCTTGTCTATATAAAACCTTTGAACGCCTACTCGCCTATATAAAGCTCTAAATTTAAATAAGTCCATTTGAAAGATGGGCGTCTCGTTTACCTCTTTGAGTAGCTCTTACTGCTGCTAGAGATTGATGGAGCCTTGATTACAACTTCCTTACATCCTACTAATTTTAAGATAAACATAGAGAAACAAAAACGACTCCATGTATATATATCGCATGACGCGTGATTCTTAAGAGACTAAAAAGCAACAACAAACACAAACTAGAATTGTAATCCACCCTCATTTGCACAAAATCTGCGTTTAGCTACCAAACTTAAGATTATTAATAACACAACTTTGTCAAAATTTAATCAATATATTTTTTAATGGCTAACTTTCTTCTAAACTATGTATAGAAATCTGATGCAATACGCTCTACGAAAGCGTGCAGCAACATTAATAGCTCCACACTGAATATTAACTATCAATTTTAATTGTTTGCCGCCATAAACAGTATGTAATGGTTACAGTTCCATTAACTCAGAGCTGTTTTTGTTTTACTCACGCGCAGAACTACTTGCTGGTAAAATTTTAACCGGCCGTGGTTGATAGAAGCTTTTCAACACTAGTCACTTTTCCTATGAGATCAGTATTTGATGTCCACGGTAATGTCTTATTATAATCCGGTGGTTTTATAAGTGTTAACATCCCAAGGATGTTGCACCACTTTCCATTCTCACGGGGTAGTGTGTCAAAACTGTTCAATTTTCAAGATCAATGTCATTCTGCCTGTGTGAACGGTCGTTTTATTTCCACGCTTATACATTTGATGTCAAAGTTGAGTCATTTGTTTGCGATCCCAACACATCTTTGTATGTTGGTTGTGGGTTGTTTTGTATTTTTTTTGTTCTTATTTGGAAATTAAACCACCCCTCGATCAAAACGTAAATTAAGACGATTCTAACAACTGTGAGTGGTTTAATTCCCAAAGAAAATCAAGAAAAACATCTTTGATGGCTGTAATTTATGAGTATGTGATTTTTGGGGTATATTGGTCCGATTCCATGATTAATCGTTTCTTAAGCCCATGCGAATTTGTACAAGTAACTTTATTATGCCGGTTATTTCCCGGGTCATATTGAAATAGCAACGTTATTAAATGTAAACTACTAAATCTGTAAATTTTACGGGCTGCTTTCGTGCTGAAAGCTCTTTAAACTACCCGAAATTAATAAAGTTATTCCTACTACCTAATATTTCATTACGTAAGATGCTAGCATTACAGATCTGGTTAGCTTCTGGTAGTCTCAATTCTTTATGGCTTACATATAATAGCAACACTCGGTAGAGTGGGCAGTTTCAATCGAAGTATGAATTTGCGAGTTGTGATTTAATTATGGGATAAAGCGGTAAGCTAAATATGTTTGAAGTGTATATAAATGAATGCTTCTCTAGATAAAATACATAGTAAAACTTAGTGATAAAGAATCTAGCGTCGCGTTAAGAAGAATTTAGTGTTAGTAAACTTTGTAATAATTATCATCAGTATGAGGTTTCTTTGCGTTTGTGAATAAACAGGTTTGTGTTCGACCAACAATGAACAATTGAAAGATAAGTTTGACCCAATTCAGTTTTGTTTGAAATGTTCAAAGTATGATTGATAATACTAGTAGTATTTATAATAGCGCTAAGAGGTTTCCTAAGGTTTTTAAATCCACAAGTAAGCTTGAAATAAACGCAAACTCAGTAAACACCATCCAATAGAAACATCTCCACTTAATTAGATGAAATTGTAAAAAGACCTTTACAAGTGATAGATTGTCGTCGCTTGAAAAACTGATCGTGTCGCCAAACAACTGAGCACAATTTGTTACCTTCAACAAACTTTTTATTCCTAGCATTATACGAAATAATGGTTGCTTCTAATAAACAACAGAAACAGAAATGTTAAGCAAGGTTTTGTATTACTCCATTACAGACAACTATGGCACGATGCTTGTAAGTTCAAGCGGCAATAAGAAAGGCAAAAGTTCAATATCGTTCGTGATAGTAATGACGTTGAAACGCTCCATGCAATTCTGAAGCTTTGCAGAACTAACCAAATATTTTACCAGCAAGTTATTTTATCCACAGTATCCTAAGACTTGTTTATTTTATCGTTCCTTTGTAGTTGCAGGGCTGAGATAATTTATAAAAGGAAGAATTGTGTTAGCTCTTATTCTGTTTACGAATGGGATTTGTTCATTGCCCATAAAATTTTAGTAAATGGGTATAATAGGCTTACCATTATTGAAGTATATTAAATATTGATGTTCCTTCAATATAGATGTTATAGAAACCATCCAAGCACAGCATATTTTCAAAGGATCGTAGCCCAGCAAATCGGATTGCTTTATTTTTCCAAGAATTTTTTATTACACATACATTTAAGCCTTCACAGGTCAAAAGCTAATAGTTTTAGGTAAGTATGTTTTTCTAAGACGTCGCCATCTAGCTAAGGCATTTTTCAGATGTTAGTGCTTATCGTATTGTATTTCTGAAGTTAAAGATCTTACACAATCGTCAAATAACTAAATTATATAATTGTGTCTGCACGCGGCTTCTAATGTGTCATCGACTATACATACATCAAAACCAGTTTATCGTCCGTTGTAGTGCATATAAATGCACATTAATTAAATTGCCATATTCGCCACTTAATAGTAGTCTTCTAACTCTTAGAGAAGGAATGTTCTGGTTACCCCTACAGGAAAGGATTATCGTAAGAAAATTGAAATAACAACCATAACGGGTTCGCGTTAATATACACTTGAGAAGAAAGGAAAAATTTAGTAGTAAAGTGACGGAATAAATATCCACGCATCTTGTATAGTAGGATTTTGCGAATAACAAACATTAAATTTTTTTACTATGAAGGTAATTTAAATAACAAGCTATAACATTATTTCTTTAAATACATTGTAAACCTAATAATCCAGGACGATGACTTAATTTAAAGCCGCAAACAAAAACAGATACTCATATTACAAGGTGCTACGCGTGCGTTTTTCATGTAAAGATGATTTATAACATGACAGTTGTCGTCCGTCCCAAATACCAAGAACATTAAAATAATGTCATATGACACCAACAATACAAAATACATACAAAGTACGTGACCTTTATGTAATTAACGTGAGAATAGTCATTTTTCAACCTATAAAAAATGTTACATTGTGCGAACGAGATTTGTAGAAAGGGAAAATTAGATATAACGATTAAGCTTGATAAGTTGAAAGTTAAGTTCAAACAGAGAATTTGTAATGTAACCCGAACAAAATGTAAGTAACACGAGGTTGACTGTGTGCCGCGGGTGGTCAGGGTGTGTTTGATTTACAGACAGGCAATAAATCACTTTCATGTGTTCGTGCATCATACTGTCGCGTCAGCGGAATAAAAATTCATACCGTAGCTATAGAATCGTAACTAAATGTACGGATTGAAACTTGCAAGTTCGCTCCTTCAGAAAAAGGTATTTGCTATCGTTTTATGTAAACTGGTGATCTAGTAGGAATGCGAATCATTGGTGACCTTGGACGACATTTTTCAGGGCAAGTAAAATAAACTAAAGTAAATAAATCTTTTTTGTATGATGTAGACATACGTAATCATCAAATTGAAATGCGAACTATATATGGTCTTCGTTCATTCAGTATTACTGGTGCCCAACTTAAGGCCCTTTTCTATCATTTGGCTGTTTTTCTTTTTTAAATGATGAACATGTTTATTATAGCATCTAGGTATAGACTGTATATTTTTGTTGTTTTAACTGTTTCATCATAAACAATTTTTTCAGTATGAGCTTTTAGGTCTTGAATTTTTTTTAAATTGCTTGCCATTTTTTCAAAATCAATTGATAAAACTGTTTTTTTATCTTTCTCAAAAATTTTTTTAAGAAATATTATTTTGGGAGACTAAGATAAAAATTGACTGATCATGACTAGAGAAAAACAAGGGGTTTTTAAATATCTAAACGAAATTTACGCCACATGTAAACTTTTCTAAGAAAATCAAATTCGGTTATGAATTACGGGTTAAGGTGTGAAAATACTTATTATTTGATGGTTATGGAATTGAGAAAAAATTTGGGAAATAAATTTGCTCTCAGGCGCAACGGACATTGGTACTTTAATTGTTTAAACTTTTTACCATTGTGAATAAAACAAAGATGTGGGAATTAGTAAGGATATAGGTCAATCTCAGGAATTTGGTGATGGAAAAATTTAAAACAAAACGCGACATAATGAGAATAATTTTTCTTGTTTTATTAAGTACACTTATAATTTAAAATGTTCATTACTTATCTTAAAAGAGAATATAGAATTTTTTATACAAAAATATCAATGTGAAAATTTTACTACGTACAAATACTACATAATCATTAAAAGAAAACGAACAAAAATATGTCAGTACTACAATTACAATTCATTTCGCCGTGCAGTATCATCATCTTCAGTCTCTTTTTCAACTGGCTCTTCTGCTGCACCATCCTCAACACCACCTGACTCTACAAACTTAGATAACCCTTCAAAAGTCCTAGGACCATTGTAATCAATAACTTTGTTGTCTTCTTTCTTGTATAGTTTAATTGTAGGGAAGCTTGTAATACGAGTATGTTCGAGTTCATTTGCTGTGGCATCAATTTTAGCAATAACAACATCAACATTACTTTCAAAATGTTCTGCAACTTTTTCATAAATAGGGACCAACTGTTTACAATGGCCACACCATGGAGCATAAAATTCTACAAGGACGTCCTTGGATTTATCTAATGCAACTTCATCGAAATTGCTTGCAACAAGAACACGCACGGGTTGTTTATTCCAATCTTCAGGAAGTTCTTGACTTAATAAATGTTGTTTAAGCTCACCTTTTAAGAACTTATCTACAAATGTAGTTATGCTTTCAGCATCAAGTTCGGACGATTCATGTTTGAATTTTGACATTTCTTCCTCAAGTTTAATAATACGTGCAGTGGGAACCTCTTCTTTTTTAATTCCAAAGAATTCTAAAATTCGCTGGTGGTCTTTCTCCTCTACATCGATTATAACAAACAAAATTTTAGATTTGTAAGTTTTGGCGACAGAACGAGCAGCAGATACAATAGATCTGGTTTTGTCATCACTTTTAGATACAAAGATGAGTAAATGGCTCTTAATTTCACCTCCAAAGATCTTAGGTGCCGTTTCATGATTGAATTCTACGAGGTTTGGTAGGGACTCTGATGTAACAAAACTTTTGATGTTCTGTTCAGTATGTTCACCTTCAAAAATGGATTTTCCTTCGTCGAACTGTTTAAATAAGACAATAGAACCACATGTAGCTTCATATTCCTTGCAAATTGCATCGTCAGAAGTGATTCCGAACTGATAATCATCGACAGCATTAGCAACAGATAAATAAGCTTTAGCTTTATCTGAAGTTTGATCTGAGAAGAAACCAACAACTGCAACTTTATTTTCTTCAATAAATTGTTTAGCTTCCTCCACTGTCTTAAGCTCTTTAGCTGCAGGACCAGTTTTCTTTTCAAGCCAAGCTACTATTTGGGCAGCATCACGTCCTCCAGAATAATCAATAGGCTGTCCATTTCTAAAGAATTTAAGGGTAGGATAACCTTTGACATCATATTCCTTAGCAAGATCTTCCTCTTCGGTAGCATCAATTTTACCAAGCTTTATCTTTGACTCTTTGTCTGCTAATTCTTTTGCAGCTTTGGAATATTCTGGTGCAAGGGCTTTACAATGTCCACACCATGGTGCATCGTCATAGCAAGCAGAATTTTTAAAAATTTGATCTATATCAACCAAAAATTCTTCACGAGTATGGTATTTTTTTGGTGCAAGTATTCTCGAATTGACTGTAAATCCATGGGTCGTTGGATAATATTTTGATAGTGTTCGACTAAATTCGCATTAACAGGAAATAAGAATGGTTGTACATCTGGCATATCATGAAGTTCATTTAAGATTTCTTCAAGAATACTAGATAGTATAACAATTGGATCGGTTGTTCGTCTATTGGCAGGTTTATTATGTTTTGTCAGATAATCGCAATGTAGTTCAGAATTAGGCCGATACAGGTTTCTTGCATGCATTGTATCTCTAGGAACTTTCGAAAATAAGGTACTTCGTTTCATTTCTTCAGAATGCATTTCGTAGAATAGAACATATGCTTCTGCTTTTACAAGTGTTTTAGAGGATATACTGCACACCTTGGAATCGTTATATTCATGCCATACAAATGAGTACGGGTTTCGACAGTATGCGATGTAATGGCCTTTCAAAGTAGTCCCACTGTGTTTCGATATTGCATACAGGTTATAATGACAATTTCCAAGATTTGTTTCTGCAGCGTAGTGCGCATATCTAGACCTTCTAATGGAAAATCTATAGGCGTAGTTAGCTTTCTTTGATATGTACCTGTAGGTGAAAACCGTTTTAAGTGTATCACCAATATTTTAGGAAATCTCTGTATGGACAGTGATTTGATGCATTTTCTCCTTTCTTTGCACTTAAAACATACTGGTTTTTCGTCGTCATCCAATGTTTCAGGCCTAGTAAAATTATCTAGACAAAGCTGTAACGTTAAGCAGCCAGTGTGCTTAGGTATAGCTAGTGATAGATCCCAAAAGACTTCGAAAGTTAAAGAAGAATGATTACAGTGTGTGCAACGTACTGTTGATTTTAACTGTCCAGCGAAAATTTCAACAATTTTGGAATTGTTACTTCTTAAATATTGCTGCCAGGATTCATTACCTTTGTCAGAGTCACTTAATGGTTCATTTAATTCTGACAATATAGGAATTTGATTGGAGGTAACCTGATTAACGTCTTCATGAATACCATCTAGCAAGTACCGCATAAACTCTTGTGCGTCTTGTTGATAGAAGCCCATAAAACTAGGTGCAAATCGATGAAAGTGTGATTTCAAGTTATTAGTATTTATCACTTTGTCGAAAGTATCTTCAGACCACAAATCTTTTATTACTTGTGCAAAAGATTTAATTAAAGCTCCTTTCATGGTTGAAGTGCTACTATTGATATGCTTCGAAAACGCATTATGTTTAATATATTCAAGTAATAATTTTGCATTTGAGAGGCACTGAACTATACAGTTTATAAAGCAAGTATTGCCAATATTTTCCAATCCTTTTTTGCCTAAATTTGTAATTGTATTTGAAAAATCATTTAAGTTCTTAAAGTAAGGATCGAGTTCTGATGCATTAATTGTATGTTGGAGATGAGTAGATGTATTTGAAGAATGGCTCAATCTGTTAGAGCAATTAGGGTTTTTTGAAATTTCTTTTATTGTAAAAGCGATCAGTGTTTTATTTTCTTCCATGTCAACATTATTTAGCTGTTTCTTAAAGACAGTGCAAGATGATCTAATGTTTTGGTTTTCTAAACTGTAACATTTTGAAGGCAGGCTAAAAATTTCACTTAAATCTTTGGAAGGTGGAATGGTTCCTAATATGGATGCAGCATTACCTCTTTGAATAGCTATGCCAATTCTTTGTAATAAAAATGAAGTGGCTCTTTGATCAAAGGTATTATAAAAGATTCGTCTACCTATTTCCTTTATGAATTCCAATCCTTGACTACCTAGAACTCCTAAGGTTTCAATTGAAACTGGGTAAAAGATATAAAGGTCTGATAAAGAGGAATATTTTTTGTTTTTTATTCTTTCGCCAGCTTTTGCTGCTGCTCCAGTTTTGTTGGAACAAGCAGTAACATGAGAACTAGCGAGAGTGTTGGTACATGTAAAATCCCACATTACTGCTTTACCGTATTTCCAAGGAATTAAACTAATGCCGTCAGGTCTTTTACCGTCTTCTCTGAATAAATATGTAGGTTCAAGAATAGAAGGAACATCGGCAGAGACTAAAGCTCGTTTAATTAAATCGTTAACTGCTTTGTGCCTGGAATGCCTTCCTGCACTAAGCCTGCAACTTAATCCATGTATACCTAACTCGTCTGCAGCTGATCCACAAATGCCCGAGTGTGGTGTACACAACCGAGTACCAAGCCTGAGTCCTACAGCAATTCTAAACGAATGATTATCTAATAATGTGCCCAGAGATGCTATTGGAAGAGCGAATAACCATGCGATGGCATATTTCGAAGAAACTGCAAGAATACGAGCCCTATGTGTATTATTGGTAGCTGATTCTAGCAACTTATTGGAAGATATATCCAGCAATGGTATATCCCATTCTTTTTGGACGAGTTTGTTGATTTTAATTTTATTTAAATTTGTTGCAGACTTCCAAAGTTCTTCAGCTTGCAAAAAGAAATTATCAATAGATATATTGCAAATAGCATTAGAAAAGATTGATCTAATTGTAGGTAAAGATGACCAAAATTTAGATTAAAGATATTTTAAGTTGAAACATAGGTTTAGAAACAATAAGTTACTTTACTCTTTCTTTTATTTTGTGGTAATTATTTGAGTTGGCGTAGTTTGGTAACTTTAGCTAGTTTTTTACAGTATGAATCTACATTTTGACTATGACAAATGTAGTAACATTAGGGTTAATTTTGGGGCTAGGGGTAGCTGAGGTCGATTTGCGAAGGATTTTTCTGCTTAATTATCCAATCGTAAATTATGTCTAGAGGATTGCCGTAATATTTGATTTGGAGTGAGACTGGTTTCAGTTCTCAGGTGGTATTATCTAACTCAAATACGCCCGCTTTGTAATCTAAGCAAAACTACCTCTCCGTTGTGAATTGTTCCATATGTTTGTAAGAGTATTGGTGGTTGTAGCTCTTTACCCTTCCGCAATCCATTTGTTATTCAACTAAATAAACAACAAAACTACAACCACCCTTGTGTCTACTTCAGGGGTCATGCCCGAGCGGTGATCCTTCTTCTAAACCGGTTTGCCACTTATCACCTAGGTTATCTTTTGTGGCAGGTAATACGCCTTTGACATACCAGTGCAAAAGATAGATAAAGGGATTTTGGTTCCATCATTAATACCTTAAGGTAAATAGAATTGCTACACAGAAACGACCTTTCAATGGACGATTTAGGTAATTTCATACACAAACCTCAGTTTCTTTCGAATTATTTAGCTCTTCCAACAAGAATTTCAGTTGCTACAGATTTGCGTTTTTGTTCTCGTTCAATGTGAATGTTGGTTCTTCTGCCATTATATTTTCTACACTATTTATCTACAATACCGTCGCTGATAAAGTTACATCATATGCCAGGCTTGTTCCTCTGTGAATTTCTGCTGCAATAACCACTCCTTCTGAAGTAGGCGAGTAACACTACGCCACTCATATTTGTTGATAGTATTGATCGTATTAGACACGTTTACGTGTCAACAGCTCAGCTCAAACTGGTCAGCTGTCGTCGGTGGTAGCAGAGGTTATAGTTAGAGAGATGCGTAGTCGCACAAAACGCATCCCCAGTAACTCCCGTTTGTTTTTCTGTTTAGTTGTTCGATTCTAGTTTGAAAAAGAAACGGTCCTTGTAGATATAGCAGTGTATGGCTAATTTACATTAGGTGTGTAAATATGTGTGTGTAGATAGTTTAGTACTTCGATATATGGCGTTCAAGTAAGTGTTTTGAATACACTTTGAAATGCTAATGCGTAAATTAGGCATACATTTATAAATAGAAATGTATTTGTCAATTTAAGTTAGTTAAATTTTACATAAGCTTAGGTGGTTGACTACTAACAAGTTCGTTTCCGCATAATATTAAAATAAGACCTAGATAGTTAAGTACCTAGTACATTCTTCTACAACCAGCAACTGTAACCGGCACTGCACAGAAGGCATATTAAAATAAATAAAACATTAACACATTTCCGTAAATTATCTAATCTAAGATAGTGTATTCGCAAACATTCTCACACTTTGAAAGGGACTGACATTATTGTAAATTACTTAGACAGTCAGAAACTATAAAACATTACCCAATTTAAGACCTATTTTTCAACCAATGCCGCAGCTGTGAGAAGACATACAACCACTCTTACGTACTAAAGTGCCCTTGACCTTTACCTTAAAACATTTCAAGTCGTACAAACCGTATGAACATAAAAATTCGGGTAATCCCTTAAAATACTATGGCTTATAAATACCGCCATATCAGAATGGAAGAAAGCATCCTGATTCATTTAAATCTTTTATACAAGTTATCTTGATTTAATTGAGAAACAATCACCATGACCCGGCGGGTGAACAGGTTAAGTGTTTGGTCACGGTAGCTTTAAATACGGGTTTGTAAAGTAATCGGTTCCCAAACTCGAAAGTGCTCGCGGATTTGAGAAAAGTTCCGTTATATTGTAAAAATGATTCTGGAGTAAATACTTTCTTTCGCCGACAGTTGTATAAATGGATTACGGACACTCCAATTTCTCCTTCAAGGAAAGGTTATTTGGAGTTTGTATTCAATTAATAAGCTGCTAGTGATGGAAGGCAGCTCCTTGACTCAGTAGCGCGTGACTATCGGGCCCAAGGTTTTGGGTTCGAATCTTGACACGGTCCGCTTCTTAGGCGAGCAATTTTCACGTAAATACGTCTTTATTCAGATGAGAAGTAAAATGTAGGTCTCGTGTGTGTGTGTGTGTGTGTGTGTGTGTGTGTGTGTGTTGGCACGTAAGATGTAGATCTTTACCTTGCGTGGAACAGCAAGGGTTTAACAAAATTTAAAATTTTAATATGACGAAAACTCACTTGAAGGTGAAAGCAGTATCTTTGTGTGGAGCATTGGGAAATCATATGTAGTGCAAGCGATAGATTTTTTGTTTTTCACCTGATACTTATTTTACCACTGTATATTTCTGTGTTTGGTTTCAATAAGTAAGCGAGGAAAAAGTGTACACAAAGCTCCATTAACCGTAGTGGCAGAAATAAATAATCATTTAGTCGTCTCTTAGACCACACATTGTCTAGTGAGACCGAAATTCAGGTGGTTTGGTTCTTAACAGTTTGTTTTAGACAGAAAATTCAGATATGTTTTCAGATAGGTATAAGTGTATGTGTTAAGTTTGTCTGTCCCTAAAAAGATCTGAACCCACCTTTAACCCTTAAATGTTAGTTGCTGCATTATTTTACTGTTACGTTTCCTTGTTAGAGTGAACCTTATTCAGGTAACTTGCGTCAATTTAACACTTAACAACGTTACAATGGTAGATATTTGGAATATGTAAAATTTTAAAGATCAAAGAGCAAATGGAAGTAAGCCAATTGTTAATTAAACGCTCATCGCTGATTCAAATTTTGTAGCTGCAATCTTCGAAATACATTGCAAACGTAATAATCTAGGCCGATGACTTAAATTAAAGCCGCAAATAAAGACATGTCTTAATATTACAACATCCTGCATTTGCATTTCACTTGAATAGATAATTTACAATAGACAAAGGTCGTCCGTCCCGACCATTAAAAACATTAAAATAATGCCTTGCTACAGTCGTTATACAAATTGCATTCAAGGTATCGTAATGATGACGTTGTACATAAGCGAAGACTAAAATTGGTATATTGTATTAAGGGATGCTGACTGCATTGATAGGATAATATAGTGGGAAAAATGACATTAGTAGGACACCCGTCGGAAAAGAATGGTTTAATTATTCGCTGGCACGTAATTAGAAAGATAAAGTGTAGTAATACGTCCCAATAGAACGGGATGAGTGGACGGGATATTATTATGTTAATTAACGCAGGAAAAATTCAGCGTGTGACTAGCTTTTAATTTGTGATTTGTGGAATTATCGTCTTTACGACTGATTAGAAAGAGGTTAGAAAGTAGAGGCTTACGCATGTGTGTGTTAACGATGCTGTAATAGTTGCAAAAATCACCTCCATTAAGTTAGACCCCCCACCAGCGATAAATAAATTAATACCTATAAAAAAATTAGGTGCTAATTAGGTGCTAATTAGGTGCTACATTCCAAAATTAGGTGCTCGAATAGTTTGGCAGGAAATTAAATTTGAAATGGGGGGGGGCTGACTTAACGTTAAGCTGGACCCCCCCATATGAAAAAACTAATTTGCAACATGCAAACTGAAAAATTAGATATACCAGAATTAAGTGCTAATTAGGTGCTCTTAAAATCAACAAAACATATCACTAAAATAACCTTTATCTTAATAATTAACTATATCATGTATAAGTACATGATTCGACAAGAGTAAAGTCCCATTAAATAATTAGGTGCTTTTACGACTGTGGTCTCAAAATACTCGTCTAGTAGCGCACTGTCGATATATCCAGTCGCCGAATTAAGTGCTCGTAAGGTTTCGCAAAAATTTTGCACTATAACGTGATCCGCGTTACACGCGTACAAGAGTAAAGTCCCATTAAATAATTATGGAATTAAACAAATTCATTATTGTTTAATTTTAATCGGTTTTTCGGTATGTATTTTGCTTATTTTTTCAATGTATTTAACTGCATATCATTCAATATTTTACGTACATTGTACTCTGCGTGTAATATTTCTTCTTTTTTATCATCGCGTCATGTATTAGGTGAAGTAATCAAAGCCGCCACTTGATATTTAGTATTATTATATTAATATTTTAATGATAATTTTAATGTAATAATGTAAGGATAATTTATTTTAGGAAAGTTAAAGGATTACAAAGGATTTATATTAATTATTTTTGTTATTTTTACAGATATTTTATATTTAATCTTATAAAAATTTATACATTTTTAAAAATATAAACATATAAAAATATTTTCTTAATATAAACATATAAAAAATAAACATATAAAACATATCTAATATAAACATATAAAAATATTTTCTTAATTATATATATACACGTTTCCTTTATAAATATGGACGTTTGCTTGTCCTCGTCCGCGTTCTCTTCCTCGCCATTGTCCTCCACGTCCACGTCCACGTCCTCGTCCACGTCCGCATCCCCATCCGCGTGCTCGTCCGTTCCTCTATCGTTTTCATTTATATTCCAATGTTGGAATCTTCATATCTTCATATATAGTATGAATAGCAGTTCACGCTCTTGTGCGCGACTAATGTTTAAAAGATATTTAGGAATTATTAAATATGATTTACGAATTTTATAATTATTAATATATATGAATAAATAATGTTGGAAATTATAATCAAAATATTAATAATACTTTTAAACATTATCAATGCTTACTATATAGTTTTCTTCACAATGCTTGTGAAGTTATTTCTATATTTGCTTGTTCTGTAATTAAAATGTTTCTAATTTCTTTTTAAACATTATAAATATAGAATTATAAATATGAATATGTAAAACATTATAAATATGAATATGTAAAACATAAATATAAAATATATATTCATATTCAAGATGCCTCTACAAAATGTTATTAAATAAAAGATTGTGAAAATAAATAACAAAAGTGTAAATGTATATTATGTTCTAAGGAATAAATATTTAAAAATGATAAGGAATAAATATTTAAAAATTTCATTAATCACGATATAGTATTAAAATTACCCTTACATTATTACATTAAAATTATCATTAAAAATGTTAATATAATAATACTAAATATCAAGTGGCGGCTTTGATTACTTCACCTAATACATGACGCGATGATAAAAAGAAGAAATATTACACGCAGAGTACAATGTACGTAAAATATTGAATGATATGCAGTTAAATACATTGAAAAATAAGCAAAATACATACCGAAAAACCGATTAAAATTAAACAATAATGAATTTGTTTAATTCCATAATTATTTAATGGGACTTTACTCTTGTACGCGTGTGACGCGGACCACGTTATAGTGCAAAATTTTGCGAAACCTTACGAGCACTTAATTCGGCGACTGGATATATCGACAGTACGCTACTAGACGAGTATTTTGAGACCACAGTCGTAAGAGCACCTAATTATTTAATGGGACTTTACTCTTGTACGCGTGTGACGCGGACCACGTTATAGTGCAAAATTTTTGCGAAACCTTACGAGCACTTAATTCGGCGACTGGATATATCGACAGTATGCTACTAGACGAGTATTTTGAGACCACAGTCGTAAGAGCACCTAATTATTTAATGAGACTTTACTCTTGTACGCGTGTGACGCGGACCACGTTATAGTGCAAAATTTTGCGAAACCTTACGAGCACTTAATTTGGCGACTGGATATATCGACAGTACACTACTAGACGAGTATTTTGAGACCACAGTCGTAAGAGCACCTAATTATTTAATGAGACTTTACTCTTGTACGCGTGTGACGCGGACCACGTTATAGTGCAAAATTTTGCGAAACCTTACGAGCTCTTAATTCGGCGACTGGATATATCGACAGTACGCTACTAGACGAGTATTTTGAGACCACAGTCGTAAGAGCACCTAATTATTTAATGAGACTTTACTCTTGTACGCGTGTGACGCGGACCACGTTATAGTGCAAAATTTTTGCGAAACCTTACGAGCACTTAATTCGGCGACTGGATATATCGACAGTACACTACTAGACGAGTATTTTGAGACCACAGTCGTAAGAGCACCTAATTATTTAATGAGACTTTACTCTTGTACGCGTGTGACGCGGACCACGTTATAGTGCAAAATTTTGCGAAACCTTACGAGCTCTTAATTCGGCGACTGGATATATCGACAGTACACTACTAGACGAGTATTTTGAGACCACAGTCGTAAGAGCACCTAATTATTTAATGAGACTTTACTCTTGTACGCGTGTGACGCGGACCACGTTATAGTGCAAAATTTTTGCGAAACCTTACGAGCACTTAATTCGGCGACTGGATATATCGACAGTATGCTACTAGACGAGTATTTTGAGACCACAGTCGTAAGAGCACCTAATTATTTAATGAGACTTTACTCTTGTACGCGTGTGACGCGGACCACGTTATAGTGCAAAATTTTTGCGAAACCTTACGAGCTCTTAATTCGGCGACTGGATATATCGACAGTACACTACTAGACGAGTATTTTGAGACCACAGTCGTAAGAGCACCTAATTATTTAATGAGACTTTACTCTTGTACGCGTGTGACGCGGACCACGTTATAGTGCAAAATTTTGCGAAACCTTACGAGCACTTAATTCGGCGACTGGATATATCGACAGTATGCTACTAGACGAGTATTTTGAGACCACAGTCGTAAGAGCACCTTATTATTTAATGAGACTTTACTCTTGTACGCGTGTGACGCGGACCACGTTATAGTGCAAAATTTTTGCGAAACCTTACGAGCCTTAATTCGGCGACTGGATATATCGACAGTACACTACTAGACGAGTATTTTGAGACCACAGTCGTAAGAGCACCTAATTATTTAATGAGACTTTACTCTTGTACGCGTGTGACGCGGACCACGTTATAGTGCAAAATTTTTGCGAAACCTTACGAGCACTTAATTCGGCGACTGGATATATCGACAGTAGCTACTAGACGAGTATTTTGAGACCACAGTCGTAAGAGCACCTAATTATTTAATGAGACTTTACTCTTGTACGCGTGTGACGCGGACCACGTTATAGTGCAAAATTTTTGCGAAACCTTACGAGCACTTAATTTGGCGACTGGATATATCGACAGTACACTACTAGACGAGTATTTTGAGACCACAGTCGTAAGAGCACCTAATTATTTAATGAGACTTTACTCTTGTACGCGTGTGACGCGGACCACGTTATAGTGCAAAATTTTTGCGAAACCTTACGAGCACTTAATTTGGCGACTGGATATATCGACAGTACGCTACTAGACGAGTATTTTGAGACCACAGTCGTAAGAGCACCTAATTATTTAATGAGACTTTACTCTTGTACGCGTGTGACGCGGACCACGTTATAGTGCAAAATTTTTGCGAAACCTTACGAGCACTTAATTTGGCGACTGGATATATCGACAGTACACTACTAGACGAGTATTTTGAGACCACAGTCGTAAGAGCACCTAATTATTTAATGAGACTTTACTCTTGTACGCGTGTGACGCGGACCACGTTATAGTGCAAAATTTTTGCGAAACCTTACGAGCACTTAATTTGGCGACTGGATATATCGACAGTACGCTACTAGACGAGTATTTTGAGACCACAGTCGTAAGAGCACCTAATTATTTAATGAGACTTTACTCTTGTACGCGTGTGACGCGGACCACGTTATAGTGCAAAATTTTGCGAAACCTTACGAGCACTTAATTGGCGACTGGATATATCGACAGTACGCTACTAGACGAGTATTTTGAGACCACAGTCGTAAGAGCACCTAATTATTTAATGGGACTTTACTCTTGTACGCGTGTGACGCGGACCACGTTATAGTGCAAAATTTTGCGAAACCTTACGAGCACTTAATTTGGCGACTGGATATATCGACAGTACGCTACTAGACGAGTATTTTGAGACCACAGTCGTAAGAGCACCTAATTATTTAATGGGACTTTACTCTTGTACGCGTGTGACGCGGACCACGTTATAGTGCAAAATTTTGCGAAACCTTACGAGCACTTAATTTGGCGACTGGATATATCGACAGTACGCTACTAGACGAGTATTTTGAGACCACAGTCGTAAGAGCACCTAATTATTTAATGGGACTTTACTCTTGTACGCGTGTGACGCGGACCACGTTATAGTGCAAAATTTTGCGAAACCTTACGAGCACTTAATTTGGCGACTGGATATATCGACAGTACGCTACTAGACGAGTATTTTGAGACCACAGTCGTAAGAGCACCTAATTATTTAATGGGACTTTACTCTTGTACGCGTGTGACGCGGACCACGTTATAGTGCAAAATTTTGCGAAACCTTACGAGCACTTAATTCGGCGACTGGATATATCGACAGTACGCTACTAGACGAGTATTTTGAGACCACAGTCGTAAGAGCACCTAATTATTTAATGGGACTTTACTCTTGTCGAATCATATACTTATACATGATATAGTTAGATAAAGTTAGATAAAAGGTTATTTTAGTGATACGTTTTGTTGATTTTAAGAGCACCTAATTAGCACTTAATTCTGGTATATCTAATTTTCAGTTTGCATGTTGCAAATTAGTTTTTTCATATGGGGGGGTCCAGCTTAACGTTAAGTCAGCCCCCCCCATTTCAAATTTAATTTCCTGCCAAACTATTCGAGCACCTAATTTTGGAATGTAGCACCTAATTAGCACCTAATTAGCACCTAATTTTTTTATAGGTATTAATTTATTTATCGCTGGTGGGGGGTCTAACTTAATGGACGCAGGAAGCTCAAAAATGGAAACACCCATGGTTTCTTGACCTCTTTAACCTTTTTAAAAATAAAAATTGAGCAGTAAGTAGAATGATTTACTAGGTTTAGATTTATGAATTATGCGCTTGTGAAATGAAAATGTCAATTGTTTGTATTTAAATTGTAGGAAATTAATCAAAGTGATGTAGTTAGTTGGTTGGACGAAATTAGCGGCAGAATTTGTGTATATTGATATTAAATGTAGGCTGTATTAGTAAAATTATTGTTACTACTAGAGTGACAATTTAGTATTTTTGATGGATGTTGGAATGCTTAATAAAAATTTTAAATGACATATAAACCTATCTTAGAAACTAAATTGGCGGTACGATAGAAACAGTTCTAGCTTAATTGATCTTTTAAGATTTTTGTTAAAAATACCCGGCCAGATCGAGGTTCAGAAATTATGGTCTTTTAGAGAAAAGTATATTTGTATTTATATTGCAATTATATATTGCCAATAGAAATTAGGGGTAAGTTAAATTTTATTTGCATTTATTTATGAACTAAATAAAAACTAGGTCATTGTAAAAAGATATCTAACTACGCCGGTGATGAACTCGTATTTGATCGAAACATTTTATTTTATAAATTTCTTCAATTATGACAAAATTAATGAGTGTTTTTTGCGGTATTTTAGAGAAAGGCAACGTTTAATGTTATGAAATTTAGGAAAACAAAAGCAAAAGAAATCTATGCGGAATAGTTTGTCTTCAGTTTAGGGAAAATCTCAAATTGAATTTCTAAGACGAGACGGTTAGGATACCTTAAATTATGACTAGAAAAGTTTTTCAGGGTAAGTGATTATTATAACGCAGTTTGTATTTCAGCCATTTTATTATTTTTCTTTCAAATATTTTTATTATTTGTTTATTGTTTTATGGAAACCCACTCCCTCGCCATTGTAGTTAGCCGAAGCACCCGTAAATTGTTACGGGTCTCTGCACCTATGTGCAGCCTGAATTTATAACGTAACGCTCATTTTACCCGTAACACATTGTTCGTGTTTAGAGTATGTGCGCCACGACTGAGATTGATAGGTTTTTCATACCCGTATATGCTTATACAGATTTCAGGCGGTTTTCCAAAAGGCTGTATGTATTTAAAAAGCGTGCCAGTAACGTATTAAGAATAACAAACTCTATCATCAGGTTCTGTATAGCTTAATGGACAAGGCATCCGCATTGATATCTAGAAGTCACTCCTTCAAATCCATCTAGGAGCTATCCTATTTTACGTTTTAATTGCTACATCTAATTTAGCCCTAAGTATTTATAGTTTTGAGTACTAAAGTACGAATGTACTAAAATAGTAAACTAAAGATGTCGACATCACCATTTTCTAAAATTTAAGGAAATTTACAACCAATAAGAGCCAAATTAACCAAAAAGAGTAAAGTGTAGAATATTTAACCGTCTTTAAACTTGAGAGTGGTGCATGCGAGCTCGTACTACAGGAAAATGTTCACACTTTTAGTCTAGAAAGTTTGTCGAATTAAGTTTGCGAATATGTAGTTATTCAAAGCAGTTAAGTTTGTCGTTTTTACTAAGGAAAGCTGGATTTTAGGGTAAAACATGAAACTAGCTGGTATCTTATTTTGTGTTTTAAGTTTGCTGTTGTATTGTGCGAAACCATACAAATACCTATTCGTGAAAGCATGTTTTAACCAGTTTGCCAAAATTGTAAGGAGACCTCTTCTGTACGTGACGGGCGTATCGTGATACCAAATAACTGAGTATCTCTTATTACCTTCGTTTTATTATATAAATAATAGTTTCAATAAACTGCATAAGCATAAATATTAAGCAGTTTTATAAAACTCCACTGCAGATAATTTCAGCACGACGCTTGTAAATTTAACCTGTAATAAGAAAAGCAAAAGCTTAATAGCGTTCGTGATTGTAATGATGTTGAATAGCTTCGTGCAATTTCGAAGCTTTATATATCTAATCAAATATTATACTAGCAAGTTATTTTATCCACAGTTTTCGGAGACTTGTTTGTTTTATCGCTTTTTTATAGTTGCGGTCTTATGATAATTCTTAAGGGAATAATTGAGGCTAAGCTGTATATTCAATGTGATATTTGTATGTGTTCGTTGTTCATAAAATTACAATGAATTTCTACAAAAAAATTATATTATATTTATTATTAAATTAACTGTATACTGTTAACTTATCTACACAAGCACTCGCGGACCTGTATCCTAACTTATGCAGATATTTTGGTGTATTCATTTTAAGAGCTCAACCGACCATTTTGTTCCTATTACGCAATTATTAATATTCGGAACTTAACAGAACACCTTGATGGGTCGTGCGGTTTATATTTCAAACTACAATCCTTCCCGAATTATTTCAGCAGTCTCCAGAACCTTCTAGATTTCACCAGATTCACTTCCTTTGTTCGTTCTGTATCGGTTCTTTATATATATATATATATATATAATGCTATGATAATAGGGTAGTTTAAGGGTAGGTTAAGTCATAGGGGTCGTAGAATAAATAAAAACAACTTCTAGTTTAAGAAAAACAACTTAGTTTAAGAAAAACACATAATTCTAGAAATTATAAGAGTAAATCAGCCACTCTACATATTGTTAATTGAGAGCACACTTTATATAAATAACACGGGATTAAATGCATGAAAACACAGAAATGTCTAATAGTAGTTTATAAGTAAAGATAAGATTTGAAAACGCAACAAGTTGCATCAAAATTAAATCACCGAGAAACCTATATGAATTGGCATTACAAATAATTAACAATTGCGTTAAAAATATCATCGTACACGCAATCTAAATTATTCATTATTAGAAAATCGTACGTGACAGGAAGAAATCACATTTGTTTAAAAATCCAATATTATGTAGAAATAAACAAGCACCAGGCGATGCAATAAAGATAATAATAATTAACAAACATTCGAATACGTGAGTTAATAAAAGGCAAAGGTTGGAAATTCATAAATAATACCACAATATGCGGGAGGCCTACATGACTGTAGATGCATGCATTCGAAGATTTAAACTAAATAATTGGTGAAAATTCCAAGGTATGGAGATAAACCCAAAGTGTCGTTCCAGAACATAAATAAACCAATGAAAAGCAGGTAGAAGTACGGCTTATATATTAGATAATGACAAAGCGACAGAGTTAGTATACATTCAAACTAGGTTACGACTATGTTCAAAAGTGTCAAAAATTTACGTAACCAGTGAAGCAAAAATTAAAGTGAAATTAGATTTGAAAAGTGTGCGAATTTATGCAACGAAAATAAGCCGATCTATTAATAGACGTAAGTAAAACGATTTAATTAAAAATCCATTTCTAATATTAATAAAACAGGGCTTTTAATACCTACATGTAATTTGGATAGTTTAATGTCAATCTGGATTTTAATACCTACATTTAAATTGGATTTTAATTCCGATATGTAACTTGGAGTGTAATTTCAATCTGGATTTTGATATCGATTTTAATTTCAAGCTGGACTTTAATTTTGGTTTTGAAATCGCTTTTAATTTCGGCTTTCAATTGGAGATAGTTTAAAAATGAAAATATTCTAATTTGAACATATTCTGACTTAGTACGAAACAATTTATAGGACAGGCACAATAATAAGAAAAACGGAAACAGACTAGTATGGAACTACAGAACCCATTCCAGGTTAGCAATCTTAATACACTTTATTATTGAAAACTGTTTTAATTCAATATTTATCATTTTGTGAATTTGTAATAGTCAACAAAATATAAAAGGGTCACTTAACAATTTATGACAAAGGAAAAAGGTATCTTGGAACGTTCGAAGGTCCCTAAATAAGTAAAAGATATTTTGGTGGCTTTCAGAAAACCATAAATCTGGTATATGAAGATATTCTGCAAAAAGGGGAAAATCTTGAGAGTTGTAAATATTATTAATCATTATATTATGTATTACAGAATTGCTTTATTTGATTCAAAAAGCTAGTCGAGGTAAAAACCCTAATTTAACATTCCACAACGCAGGAGCTAGATTGTTCAAGGGGGAGATCACAGCAAGACCTTATATTTTCCATCTTTCAATTGCTAGTTCGATTTGAAATGATCATTTAGGCTTTGTATAAAAGTCTAAGTTATTATTTCATCTTATTCACCATGGTACGATAGTATTTATCGACTTACTTTGTGTAATTAACTACTTAATATATATATATATATATATATATATATATATATATGTATATATATATGTATATATAATGCTGTGATGAGGGGTTGTTTAGGGGTATATTGAGTCGTATGGGTCGCGTAATAATTGTAAATAGCAATAGGAATCAGAAAACTGCATTTATTTAGCATAAAAATAAATAATTCCCATATTATGCAAAAAACAAACATTTAACTTTAATCAATGCCAGTAAGCATATCTTTCAATAATAGAGCACATATTCAGCAGGGAAATAATTATACATGCAACTAAACTACTTCAAGAAGCGTTCAATAAGTTTACAAAATAGATACGCATGAGATAAAATAAAACCTAGTAAGTCTGCATGCAATTACGCATGGAATAAAGAAAGAATAATAAAGCGCTTTGATAAGAGACGCACTTTCAAAGATAAGTTTTAAATACGAGACATAAACAGAAACACGCGGATTTACATCACTCATGTTACATCAGTTATTTATTCAATTTTCCAAAAAGCTTTATCTACACAAACAACAGACATAAGCTAAATTAAAGTCCAATAATAATAACAACAAAACAGGCGGTCAAAGATTGTAAAATAATAGAAATACAAGCACAACATGTAACTACAGAATAATTTTATCAGAAATAAAGATTGATAACTGCTAGGAATATCCAAAACAACCATGGTTGGTTACAACACTTTGTACGACTGTTCTGATAAACCAATCAAAATTTTAGATAGCGAAAGCAATATAACGCCCAGAGTTGATAAAGAGATGAAGTCTCAATTTGAATCACGTCAAACCTGCATCACTGTTACTCGAAGATTTACGCGTCGAAATAAATTTTAAATTAAATTATTAAATTTTGTGAAAGGCGGTGTTGTATAATATTTGATGACAAATTACGTTAAAGATATATGAAAAAGCTTTTGCCGTTTTGCTGAAAACGTAAGTAGAAATTTGTTAATAATGCAAGGCTCTAAGTCAGAAATCTAAGTCTGAAATCTAAGAAGGATCTAAAAGTATCTAAGGCGTATCCAGAAAAATATAAAGTAAAGCACGAGGTGAATTTTGGCAACAAGGATTAACAAAATAATTGGTTCAAACGTACGTGAATGAGTACAAAGCAGAGCATTGTTTTTCGAATGAAGATAATAAAGGGGTGTTAATCCACAACACGCAACAGAAGGCGAAAGGGGAAAAGGACACATCAGGAAATCACAGGTCAGTGCTAACTAGTATAAGAAATCACTTCAAATTTAAATTTAAACACTGAATATATTTTTCTAACTTGTAAGGAGTCAACGAAAATATTTAATACGTTGAAATTTACGTAGAGTATAAAAGGTCTTGAACGTTCTAGTTTTTTTCAGTAAAAAGTGTTGTTTTTGGTGACTTTAAATTAAAGAAATTGAGATAATTTATGGAATAAATAATCTAAATAATGTTAATTGGTTGAAGGGTTCATTTGTCAGATTACAAAATTGTGAAGTGTAGATATTATCTCCTTTCATTATACGAATATTGATTGACTTCGTTTTATCATTCCAAACAGGTAAGATTTAAAGGGTAAATTTATTTGATCATCGTAACGTTGTGCACACTGTGTGAATTAAACTGGGCTAGCCGTGGTATACTTAAAATTAGAAGATTAGAGAAAAACACAAAGCGGTGGTGTTCAGCAGGAAACTGGACGTCCAGTTTCCTGCTGTATTCCTTTCGAGCCCCAAGGTTGGGCTTTCATAAAAATGCTCTGAATTCCGTATTGGGAAGAAGCTCCACTGTTGGGTCGATATAAAAATGCTCTGAACTTATTGTAGAATTCGTGCCCCTATTTGAGTGTCATAAAAACTCGTTAAAAATAAAAACTAAACTCCACTAATTTTCATCTAAATAAATTTTTAAGTCCATGCTTTGATTACGAAATGTTTTAGTTAAGTACCTTCTGAAGATGCTTTCCAAACTGACACTCCACGGTTAGCTCTGCTCACTGCTTCTTCAGGGATACTCACCACAGCTACTCATTCTCACTGCAACCTTTATAATTAATAAAAAAAAAAAATTAAAAAACATACAACCCTTTTATTCTGGCAACATAAATAATAAATTCACACCATCTCAATAGTTACAATATGTATCCAAGTTAAACATTTCATACCCCTATTCGGTAATAAAATCATCAACCTATTATCTCCGCAATTTTATGCTTCTCTACATTTCATTGTTTTATTTTAAGGTAGATGGGCCTCTCTTGGAACCTTAATTTACTTTCCCCTGGTCTATGGCTATCTCAGTATAAGCCTTTTTATATGTGTGCACAAATTTTTGCACTTAAAATTATACAAAAGACCCGTTTACCTCTTACATCAGTGAAATATTATACAAGCATATACACCCTCAGATTTATAAAAAAATGTCCTTTACATATGTTAATAAAATTAATTTTCGGTTCATGAAATTTTTCAACAAATAAAACTCAAATCACTAGTAGTTTAAATAAATCAGCACCAGCACAACAGTTTCAACAAAAAAATTCGTTACCTGGAGAGTATTTTTCTTCCAGATCACCGCTTCTGTAGATGCCTTCCACAAGACTGCACGTACCAGGATCACTCCATGTCGCTGCCTTCCACTGTGAACAGCAATTCCATCTCGAACTCGTTGTTCACCCAAATCCTCAACAATCCCTCTGGACTGCTGCTCCAGGTCTATATATCACCTCTTCTTCCACTCAATGTGCAACAAGCACCCTCATTCAATATGCAAATAATTCTCTACTTACAAGTCATCTTGCTTTAATTATTAGAATGATTTACTACGGTTCACTCCGTTTAAAGTAACTTGCACCTACTTGTGCATCAAAAACACTTGTAAATTTTAAGTCGGACTACACTAGTCACGTGGTTTGAAACTAGGATGAACTTCTGTAAACTTGGAAAATAAGAGAACGAATGCCGCCTCCAGCAACGCTCATATAACCACAGTCCTACTTGAGTTGCCTGTATTTTTTTTATCCATTCCTTGTAAAGTTGCCAACGACCACTCATTTCCACAAAATACATCTGCACGTAAACACAACGATCTTTTAAAACTCGGAAATCGTCAACATCAACACTTCATTACCGCGTAAAACTATTCACACTTGCCAACTGTCCAAATATTTCTAGAAATTTCTACTCTTCTGTTTACCGCACACAAATACAATCACGCCTCTCGTGTGCCCGTTCATACAATTATCTCCCTTGCACCCCCATAATAACATCTTTCAGCTTTGTCTTCCTTTCCTACCTAAAGTGTCTACGTTATTTCTGCCTTTCTGGTATCTCTTTTTGTCCCGTGTTTTCTGCCTTTCCTGTAGCCACTCTATTACTATATTGTTCACAGTTACTTCTCTTTTCCTTTATGTGCGCCTCTAAAAATCGATACCGTCTACAAACATGTTGCATTTTCGTCCCACTTATTGCCTTTTAAAGTATACTCGTCTGACACGTATTTGAAAATCTTTGTCCCTTAACCACCTGAAATCTTGCATCTGCCTCTGTTACGCATTAAATATTGCCTGTCGCCTAATTTTATCGATTTGTTTTAAAGTAGTAGACCGTTACTGTTAGCCTTGCATTTTTCCGTTAACACAATTTACCTCGAATTATATTCTCAACGTATACTAGCTTTTACGAGAATCGCTCATTCACCCCAATCATGTTCTACGATTTCCTTGACTGTTTTAACGTGTTAATAATATTAAACCTTGTAGCGTTCGTCGAATACTGTAGGTTATGATGTATTGGCGGCTCCGTGGCGTAGTGGTATGTGTGTGACTACTACGCCCAAGGTCCCGGGTTCGAATCCCGACACGGTCCGCTTGAAAAATGTTAGGCGAGCATTTTTCAAAAAAATACACCCTCGTTCGGATGAGAGGTAAAATGGAGGTCCTGTGTGTGAGTGTTGTCACGCACGTTAAAGATCCCTACCTTGCTTGGAACAGCAAGGATTCGGCAAAATTCCAAATTTTCCAGGATAAAAAAACTCGCTTCCTGGCCAATGTAGTACCTTCGGGTGGAGCATTGGAAAATCACATGTAAGGTTATGATGTATTTAGTAAATGTGCCGTGCTTAAATTATTGATCTTTACACTAAAAAGTTTCAATACGAATAACCTTTGTACACAATTTTCAACCTTGTCATCGATCTCAATCTTTGTCCTTGTGCTAACTTAACGTAAACAAATTAAACTTACATTATAATATATAATTTCATCCCAATCTAATTATATCGAAGCGTTTTAAAAAAATTATTAATTTTTATATACAGGGTACCTATAAATACATAAACGTTTGGCCTATTTACACGTATCTAAGCCTATTCAATCACAGTTACATATATATATATATATATATATATATATATATATATATATATATTACTCATATTTAGACCAGGGTAGAAAATTAAATAATCACATCAAATAATTTTAATCACCGTGTATAAGGAATTTTATTAAATAATACGCGTTATTAAAACCGTGAAGCATAAAAATTTATTAGTTTCAGTAAAAATAAGAGATGCGTGTAATGTAATTATTCCTAAACAAATGGAAATTACGTGCAAAATTTATATTAATTAACCCTATTTTAAGTAACCGGTAGTAAAACAAAGTGTACACATAATAATTAATATTTAACTTGTATTCGCTAAAAATGAAAGGATAGAAGTCAATTTTAATTGGAGTTAATTAAACCATTATTAATAATAAGCATAAAAGTCGGTGAAAATCCAAGATTATAATACCAGAAAATAAAGCTCTGAGAATTAATATTATTTTGAACACCTGCGTAGTTTAAATATCACGTACGGCGAAAATTGTGTAGATAACAAATGGTTTTAAAGAATCTTGAAGAAACCGTGGCTTAATATTCACGAGAAGGTGCGATACGGGGTTATTAAACCCAGATAGTCCACATGGACTAAAATATAATCGATAATAAAGAATATCAATTTGCACCAATACGAACAGGTTAGAAAAGGAAAGAGAAAATGCGTCAAGCAAAGACACATATAGTAAAAGGCGTGATTTAAGCAACGTCATGAGGGTCACAATTGGTTGAAAATAGGATGCAAATATCAGAGGTAGAAACAACGATTTCTGTACAAAATTAATTAGCTTTTCTCGGACATGTTTGCGTGCCGTGTGAGAATTTCTGAGTTTTAAATGGGGCGAGTGAAAAATTCGTAAAAAACCGACGCGCTAGCGACGGACTGGGAACATGGCATGAGAAATACTTTAGAATTACCCGTTTTGGGGAACAGACCAACAGACAGGCTTTTTCCTATATATACCGAGGTGAATATAAACAAGGCCTCTTAGACTTTTGACTATTCGATGCGTTAAAAGCTCTTACATCCGCGACTTGATTCAAGATGTTAAACAGTGCATTTTAGTTTGATAAAGTAATTTAAAATTTTGCTCGTATATTTTAGTGATTCAAAATAGTTTGTTATTTACGTGCTAACATGAATGTACTTCAGTGCACTAAGATACAAGGTAATAAAATTTAGTATCACTGTACCAATTAGCAAAATTTACAACGACAAATGTATACACAAAAGTAGGCAGTTTTGGCGTATATTGGTGAAAGACGCATGAATTTCTTTGCTATTTTTCGGGGGTGTTAATAATTAAATGGTTCAAATACGTGTCTGGATCCACGAAACAAGGGTCAGATATACACAGATGAGTTCCGGAAAAGCCCCGAAACAACTTTAAATAAATGGTGAAGGTGAAAATTTTAAAAGCGTTGAGAATTAGAAGCCGTAAATATAATCCTGTTGGAATGGTGTGATTAACTAAAGGGACGATATACATTAAAGCTACGAGGACAGTAACCTTCAGGTAAATTATACTATTTTGTTTGACATTTTGGTGTGTGTTGAATAACTTTATTATACTATTTTGTTTGACATTTTTGTGTGTGTTGAATTACTTGATAATTGATTTACTTTAAATGGACATTAGTGAAATTGTACTAACCATAAAATTTTAATTTTAAGATGAAATTTGCTTGTTTAAGTAGAAAGGGGTATTTAGTATTGATGTTCTGAATTATGATGAAACTTTGGGTATGTCTTTGAGCTCAATTAGACGAACCTGGTTAATTAACGTAAAGGGGTGGTAGATGCTCCCTTTATACTCAGACTCCGGTCTGCTTATATTGTTATATTAATTAGTAGGCATCCAACAAGGACTTTAATTCTGGATGAACGTTAAAGTGATAATAAAATTAATCTTGAAATTCTTTTTAAAACTGAATTTTATGCTGAAATTTAATTTGAAAATTTAATGTATTCTGAATATTGATGTAAATAGAGTTAACGTTGATGTTTGTGGTAGGAATGTGTTGTTTAATTTTATGAATGAGGAGGTTTATAAAATTAGGTGAGCAGCCGAGGCGAAAACAGGATCACAGCAGTTTATGACACCCAATCGGTGGGACTAGAATTTTTTTTGTTGAAAGGACCCAGTTCCCGCATTCAAAGGAGTATATCACAGCAATATATATATATATATATATATATATATATATATGGGGACGTTGATTGTAGTATTTCGTGGGATTGCCGTTCGTGACCAAAAAAAACTATTATGAAATAATCATTTATTGTGAACTACGTTTCGACTTATATAAAGTCTTTATCAAGATCTAAAATTTAAAAATTGAAAGTGAAAACACAGTCATTCACCTAATTGAAATTAAGAAACACACAATTTGATGTTAATACATTTACTGCTTTATATGAAGGAGGATCCCAAATAAATAGTAATAACATGTAATGTAAAAATAAAATGTAAAGATAAAATTAAGACTACAAACAGCATACGAACGACAATCCCACGAAATACTACAATCAACGTTGCTAATTACACACGTTCGTTATATAAAGATTAGACCTATATATATATATATATATATATATATATATATATATATATATATTGCTGTGAAATGCTGCTTTGAATGCGGGAACTGGCCCTTAAAAAAAAACATTCGAGCCCCACAGATTGGGCGTCAAATTTGCTGTGATACCACCAAAATCCGGGTACTCCGCTTTTCGAATCGAGCCCCTACGAATTGGATGTCCAGAATGCTGTTAATCCTACGAAAAGCTATTCATTACCTTAACTGTGTTGGTCCATTGACTTTCTTCTGTTAATCGCCTCGGCTGCTCCCTAGATAACTTTCATCCTCATTCATAAAAAACAACACATTCTACCACAAACATCAACGTTAACTCTATTTACATCAATATTCAGAATACATTAAAATTTCAAATTTTATTTCAGCATAAAATTCAGTTTTAAAGAATTTCAAGATTAATTTTATTATCATTTTAATGTGCATCCAGAATTAAAGTCTCAGATGCCTACTAATTAATATAACATATATGCAGACCGAGTCTGAGTACAAAGGAGCATCTACCACCTTTACGTTAATTAACCAGGTTCGTCTAATTGAGCTCAAGACATACCCAAATTTTCATCATAATCCAGAACATCAATACTAAATACCCTTTCTACCTAAACAAGCAAATTTCATCTTAACATTAAAATTTTATGGTTAGTACAATTTCACTAATGTCCATTTAGTAAATCAATTATAAAGTAATTCAACACACACAAAATATCAAAGTTCAAACAAAATAGTATAAATTACCTAAAGGTTACTGCACTCGTAGCTTCAATGTACATCGTCCTTTTGTTAATCACACCATTCCAACTGGGTTATATTTACAGCTTCTGATTCTCAACGCTTTTCAAATTTTCTCCATCACCATTTATTTAAAGTTGCTGGTTTCCAGAACTCATCTGTATATCTGACCCTTGTTTTGTGGATCCAGACACATTTATGAACCATTTAATTATTCACCCCGCAAAATAGTAAAGAATTCATACTTCTTTCACCAATACGTTAAAACTGCCTTTTTGGTGTATTCATTTGTCGTTGTAAATTTTACTAATTGGTACAGTGATACTAAATTTTATTACCTTGTATCTAAGCGCACTAAAGCATATTCATGTTAGCACGTAAAGAACAAACTATTTTGAATCACCAAATATACGAGCAAACTTTAAATTATTTTATCAAACTAAAATGCACTGTTTAACATCTTGAATCAAGTCGCGGATGTAAGAGAGCTTGTTTATATTCACCTCGGTATATATAGCAGTTAGCCTGTCTGTCGGTCGAGTCCTCAAAACGGGCAATTCTAAAGAATTTCGCATTCTCGGTTCCCATTCCGTAGCCCGCGCGTCGGTTTTTACGAATTTTGTACTCGCCCTAGTTAAATCTCAGAAATTTCGACACGGCACGCAAACATGTCCGAGAATAACTAATTAAATTCTGTACAGAAATTGTTGTTTCTACCTCTCATATGTGCATCTTATTTTCAACCAATCGTGACCCTCGTGACGTTGCTCATATCACGCCTTTAATTATTCGTGTCTTTGTCTTACGCACATTATCTTTCCTTCTCTAACCTGTTCTTAGTGGTGCAAATTGATATTCTTTATTATCGATTATTTTAGTCCATGTGGACTATCTGGGTTAAATAACCCCGTATCGCGCCTTCCCGTGAATATTAAGCCCCGGTTTCTCCAAGATTCTTTGTAACCATTAATTATCTGCAAAATTTTCGCCGTACATGACATTTAAACTACGCAGGTGTTCAAACATACTATTAATTCTCAGAGCCTTATTCCGTGGTATTTTAATCTTGGATTTTCACAGACTTTTATGCTTATTATTAATAATGGTTTAATTAACTCCAATTAAAATTGACTTCTATCCTTTCATTTTTAGCGAATACAAATTAAATATTAATTATTATGTGTACACTTTGTTTAATACCGGTTACTTAAAATAAGGTTAATTAATATAAATTTTGAACGTAATTTCCATTTGTTTCTTTCCTCGGAATAAATACATTACACGTAGAGCTTGTTAATACTGTTTCTTTTGATATAAAGCGTCTTGTACATGATTTAAATCTCTTATTTTTACTGAAACGAATGAATTTTTATTCTCCACGAAGTTTTAATAAAGCGTATTATCTAATAAAATTCCTTATACACGGTGATTAAAATTATTTTATGTAATTCATTAATTTTCTACCCTGGTCTAAATATGAGTAATATATTACTCATATTTAGACCAGGGTAGAAAATTAAATAATCACATCAAATAATTTTAATTACCGTGTAGAAGCTTTGGGAAAAGGTACGCGTTATTAAAACCGTGAAGCATAAAAATTCATTCGTTTCATTAAAAAGAGGAGATTTAAATTATTTACAAGACGCCTTCTATAAAAAGGAAGCAGTATTAAAATGCTCTACGTGTAATTTAATTATTTCGAGTAAAGAAACAAATAGAAATTACGTGCAAAATTTATATTAATTAACTCAATTTTAAGTAACCGGTATTAAACAAAATGTACAGATAATAATTAATATTTGATTAGGAGTCACTAAAAATTAAAGGGTATTATTTTTAATTGAAGTTAATTGAACCATTAGTAACATATAATATGTATAAAAGCTAGTAAAAACCCAATAATATTCAGATCGTAGAAGTATTATGTTTGAACACCTGCGTATTTTTAAATGTTTTATGTTCTGCGTAAAATTTGATAACAAATGGTTACAGAGAATGTTGGAGAAACCGTTGCTTAATATTTACGGGAAATGCTAATAAGGTGGGTTATTTTACAAGTTCACATGGATTGAAAATAACCGATACTAAAGAATATCGATTTGTACCACTCGGAACAGGGTAGATAGAGGCAGATAATATGCGCAAGACAGAGACACATATAGTAAAAGGCGTAAGTTGAGCAACGTCACTGGGTTGCGATTGGTTGAAAATAAGAGGCAAACTGGAGAGGTAAAAATAACATTTCTGTATAAAAATTAATTAGTTATTCCCAGACGTTGCGAGCCGTGTCGAAATTTCTGAGATTTAACTGGTGCGAGTGCAAATTTAATAAGAACCGACGCACAGGCGGTCGAGATGGGAACATAGTATACGAAATTCTAGAAACTGGCCGTTTTGAGGACAAAACCGACAGACAGGCTAACCACTATATATACCCGGATTAATATGAGTTTCGCTCTCTTAGATTTTCGATTTGATTCAATGCGTTAAACAGTGCTTTTTAGTTTTCCGATTTTGATAGAATAATTTAAACAGTTTGCTCGTATATTTTGGTGATTTAAAACAGTTTGTTCTTTACGTGCTACAATGAATGTAATTTAGTGCACTTAGAAAAGAAGATACAAGGTAATAAAGTCTAGTATCACTGTACCAATTAGTCAAATTTGCAACGACCAATGAATACACAAAAGTAGGCAGTTTTGGCGTATATTTGTGAAAGAAGTATGAATTTCTTTGCTATTTTTCGGGGGTGTTAATAATTAAATGATTCGTAAACGTGTCTGGATCCACAAAACAAGCTTCAGATATACACAAATGAGTTCCGGAAAAGCACTGAAACAACTTTAGAGGAATGGTGGTGTAGAAAATTTTAAAGGCGACCAGTAATACGAGGACCTAAACATAACCCAGTTGGATTGGTGTGATTAACAGAGGACGATGTACATTGACGACACGAGTGTATTAACCTTCAGGTAACTTATGCTTTGTTGTTCGATTTTTGATGTTTTGGTGTGTGTTGAATAACTTTATAATTGATTTACTTAAAATGGACCGTAGTGAAATTGTACTAACAACAAATTTTTAATTTTAAGGTGAAATTTTCTTGTTTAAGTAGAAAGGGGTATTTAGTATTTATGTTCTGGATTATGATGAAAATTTGGGTATGTCTTTGAGCTCAATTAGACGAACCTGGTTAATTAACGTAAATGGGTGGGAGATGCTCCCTTTGTACTCAGACTCAGGTCTGCATATATTGTTATATTAATTAGTAGGCATCTACAAGGACTTTAATTCTGGATGCACATTAAAATGATAACAAATTTAATCTTGAAATTTTCTGATACTGAAATTTATGCTGAATTTTAATTTTGAAATTTTAATGTATTGTGAATATTGATGTAAATAGAGTTAACGTTGGTGTTTGTGATAGGAATGTGTTTGTTTTTTTTATGATTGAGGATGAAAGTTTTAACTAGGTGAGCAGCCGATGCGGAAAAGAGTAAAGAGGCGATTAACAGAAGAAAGTCAACGGACCAGTTAATTAAAAAGGTTTCACAGCATTCTTGACGCCCAATCTGTGGGCCACGATTCGAAAACCGTAGCTCCCGGATTTTGGTGGAATCACAGCATTCTTGGCGACCCAAAAGTGAGGCTCGAGTTCCAAATAAAATTTTTGTGATTTTATTCCAGGAAACTGGCGATCTGAGAGAGAGAGTTTCTGTTTGTGTATAAATTTAAGAGTATTTTAGAGTGTGTGAGAGTGATTAGAACGTATGCAGAGAAAGGAGTGGTTAAGGAGTCAAGGAGTGGAAATTGGAAGTGACGATAGTGCTTTGTGTGGGAAAAATTCGAAAATGGAAGAAGCTGGAGGCAGTAGAGATCAGTCGAGGACGGAATCAGGGGATCAAGGAAATGAGTTAATGATGAGAATGTTAGAGGAAATGCGGTTAGCTAGGGAGGAGTCCGACAGAAAATTAGAACTGCTAAGCGAAGAATCGAATAGAGCGAGGGAGGAGTCCAACCAAAAATTAGAGCAGATAAGCGGGAAAATTGAACAAAATACTAAAGAATTTACAGAATTTAAAGATAGTCTTACCGTGAAACTGGGGGAAGTAGAAAATAGGGTTGAAAAAAATGAGCGTGATATTACAGGTCTTCGACTGGAAATGGGACATTTAAGGTCCGAAGTACGCATTTTTTGTGAAGAAGAAATTAATATAAAAATGACTGAAGTGACGGACTCATGTAGGGATCAGTTAGGCAGGGTAGAACGCGAAGTTAGTAGTATCAAATACAACACGTCAAATTTAACGGGGGATGGTCCCAGATTTTATACAGGTGGCGTATCATTGGACCAACAAAGGAATTTTTATGGCGATAACAGGGTAAATCCACAAATTTTTATTAATAGTATAAGAAATCTAGTGGGAAATTTATTTGACGAACAGACTAAACTGAATACGATAAAGGCTTTATTGAAGGACAATGCGGAAGCATGGTACAATTTAGTAGGACAGGACATAGACACGTATCAGGACTTTGAAAACAAATTTTTAAAGCACTACTGGAGTGACCACAGACAAGACCAGGTACGAGACGACTTAATCACAGGGAAATTTAAGGGAGAATTTTCAGGAAGTAGGGAGCAATATGCTATACGCAAGTATAGCATAGCAAAGCAACTGAACCCACCACTGACGGACCGACAAATTATCAAGTATTTATCACGACACTTCGAGGTAGAAGTAAAACAACACGTAGCACTACAGAACATAGTGGACAGAGAAATGTTTTTAGAATACCTGCAGAGGTACGACGACGTAAGTAGTGGACGACCTCGGGATAATAGGGAAAGACAGATCAACACAGTTAGGTTTGACAATAGACGGGACAACTATGCTAGAAGGGGGAATAGTTACGGATACCAGCGACAGAATTGGGAACAGCGACGACCATACTTTAGAAGTAATAGTTTAGGAAGGGGACCTGCACCGAGACCGGAACCTACCAGAAGGAATAGTTCACCGGACATGAGGGGGACTGCTAATACAGACACGGAACGAGGGGAAACGCCTAGGACATACGCTGAGGTGGCGGCTAGACCAGGACCAAGTAGGGAAAACAGACCTGGACAGGATTTTTAGAACGCGGCAGACCACTAGATTTCAGTGTAAATGTATATGAACATCCAGGTGAATTTTTCAAAATTGAGGAGGAAGTAGAACCAGAAACTGAAGAAAAATTATGTTTGCCAATTGTTAATGGGGGAGCGGGATGCGGTGCGTACAATATCCCCCTTTAAGCGTTCAATGTTCTGTATAATAGCGGCCTTCGATAGCGTGGAGAATGTGTGCCCCAAGAAATCAACGTTACAAATAACTACAAGTCTAGAATTGCTATTACTTACCTGTGGCCTTGCTTGACAAACTGCTCCAGGAAACAGGACAGCAATCTTCGGCTGGCACACCCGTTGAAAACCCGTGGAACACAAACCATAAAAATTGGTAGCGATAAATTAAACTGCGTGTTCTCAAAAAATTGACATTTGGCTTCTAATTGCATATTGTTATATTTTTGTAGTTACGTCAAACCCAAGCGACGCGATTATAATGTACAAATACAACCCCGAGGTGCAGGCTGTAACCCAGAACAGAACGTCGAGACAAGACCCCAAAGCTACCAGCATCATCCAGATCATAGCTATCTGGCGTCTTATTCCTGCGTCGCGAACATTCTCCCCGCTTTGAAAGTATGTAGAACTTTCAATTAACTCAAGTTGTGAAAAAATTGAAAACAAAAGAAATAAGTATATAAAGAAAAGAAAACTAGTATTGCGTAATAAATTAAGCTAAATAACTAAACAATCTCGATTGTGAGATTACTGATTAGGTATTGGGCATAATTTTACTACCGGGCGTTTAAGTTTAGTAGTTCTGGTTTTAACCAAAGCCACGCGAATAACTCCATCAGCCCCAGGGTACACTTCTTCAATGATACCTAAAGGCCAACTTAATGGTCGAACGCCATCTTGCATTAGAATAACAACGGTTCCGACCGTTACAGGATTATCGGGCGTGCACCACTTTTTCTAACCTGTAATGTGTGCAAGTACTCAATCCTCCATTTGCGCCAAAATGATTGAACTAACGAATCTAGTAAGCGTTTACGATCCCTCACTGTCAAATGCTCTTTGACATATCGTAAGCGGGTAAATATTGTAGGGAGTTTGCATTAAAAATGTGCTGGAGTTAACACTTCCGGATAAGGATCCTCCGACAACACGCAAAGGGCCTTGAATTTAGAAGTGCCTCAATTTGGATCAGCACAGTCAAAAGTTCCTCATATGTGAGTAAATGACCACCGACAATGCGGTACAGATGCGTTTTAAAAGATTTTACCGTCGATTCCCAAATTCCACCAAAATGTGGAGCCTGGGGTGGACTCATTTTCCAGGAGATGCGCCGATTATTGAATTCAAGATTTAAAGCAGTTTGAAAATTTGAAGATGTAATCAAATCATAGATTTCATTCAATTTGGACTTGGCTCCTATAAAATTTGTACCATTGTCAGAATACATACAGGAAACTGGACCGCGACGTGACAAAAGCGCTTGAATGCGTCCAAAAAGTTTCGGTCGACAAATTCGAGACTAGCTCTATATGGACAGCTTTAGTAGTCAAACAAACAAATATACAGAGATACGCTTTTGAGAGCGCTGCCCTCTTCTGCGGGAAAGCGTAATATTGATAGGGCCAGCGTAATCCACACCAGTGTGCGTAAACGCTTTGGCTTGCTGCACACGGCATGATGGTAAGTCTGCCATCATTGGCGTGGGTGTGTTGGATTCACTCGAAAACAAAATTGCATTATCTAATCCTTGATCTTATAATATCACTTGCAGAAATAATCCAATATTTTTGTTTAATAAGCGAATTAAGAAGATTAGCACCTGTGTGACAATTAATGCGGTGGTAGTGGTCAATTAATAAATTTATTATATGATCTCTTTTCGTAACAGCAGTGGATGACAAGCGGCAAAAGGCAATCCCGATCGTGATAAACGACCACCCACTCGAATAAGACCCACTTCATCTAAGAAGGGTTTAAATTTCTTATGTATAAAGGCACAGTGCCCTTTTAAACTTTCCATCAGCTCTGAAAATTGCACTAGTTGTAGCGCATGTATTAAATACTGTTCTGCTACATTTAGATCATCAGCGTCAATTCTAAAAGAAAGCTTAACAATTTTACAAAAACGTAACACATATACAATAATGCGTAAAAGTTTGGACCACGAGGACACAGCTTGTGCCCTCTCATACAATACCGGAAGCTCGGGAACAATAATAGCTAAATTTCTTGAACATAATTCCGGAATTTCTTCATTTGGCGAAGCGGAAAACTGTTTAATGGGCCACATATGAGGAGGTAACGACATCCATGATGGACCATTCCACCAAAGATCATGCGACAACAGTTGGGAGGGCAACATGCCTCGAGATAGGCAGTCACTGGGGTTTTCTATCCCAGCGATATGGTAAAAGTGCTTAGGGTCTAAGTTGCTTTGAACTTTAGCCACTCTATTAGCGACAAATGTAGACCAACGATGAGGAGAAGAATGAATCCACGATAAGGCTATCGTAGAATCTGAAAATGCGTATAAGTTTTCTATGGGATAACGTGAATTATATATATCATACACGTTTCTTACCAATGTGGATAGTAGAACTGCAGCGCAAAGCTCCAGGCGAGCTAAAGTCACTATTTTTATAGGAGAAACCCTTGATTTTGAACAAGCGAGGCGTATTAAAATATGACCATCTGAATCTGTTACATGCAAGTAGACTGCACAACCAAAGGCTTTTAAACTTGCATCACAGAATGCAACTATGTTTACAGTACAGTCATTAGCGACCTTTAAATGACGTGGGATAACTGCATTCTTTAGTAATGGAAGTTCAGATACAAGCTTGAAGTAATATTCAGTTATATGCTTAGGAGGTACATCATCCCATCCAAGGTTTGCATTCCAGAGATCTTTTATTAGCAATTTGGCGTATAAAATTACAGGCGAGACCAACCCCAATATATCAAATAATCTTGCAACACAAGACAAGATTATTCGTTTGGTGCATGATGCGGTTGAGATTTCTGCGGTTTGAAAGTAAAAGGCGTCGTTTCTAGGATCCCATGACAGACCTAGAATCTTTTGGTTACTACCGTCGGTAAAATTCACAGGTGTACAACTCGATAGAGGTAGGGTGCTAAGCAGTTCGAGTGGAATGCTAGCCCACTTAACCAAATCGAACCCTCCGGCCGTAAATAAAGCTATCAGCTGGTGCGATAACTTCACTGCTTCTTCAGTATTTAATACAGACGACACTAAATCGTCCATGTAAAACTCTGACTCTGCCATCCAAGCAGCCTCCGGGTATCTGTATCTTTCATCTGCGGCGAGCTGCTTGACAGTGCGCATAGCAAGAAATGGACTGCATTTTAATCCGAAAGGAACACGAGTGAATTTGAACGAGCGAATGCTCTCGTTACTATCAAAGCGAAATAATATCCTTTGGTATTGATGGTGTTCCTTAATAACACCAATTTGCAAATACATTTGTCGAATATCCGCTGTAATGGCGACTGGAAAAAGGCGAAAATTTAATAAAAGTTTAAATAAATCAGCTTGTAAATTCGGCCCAGGGTACAGGACGTCATTAAGTGATAACCCTGAATGGGTTTTGCACTTGCATCTAAAACAATCCGTACCTTGGTAGTCCTTTTATCTGGTTTTATAACAGCGTGATAAGGTATAAAGTACCCCTGATCGTTGTCCAACTCTGGTGGAACCTCTACCAAATAGCGATTTTTAATATATTCGTCTATAACTTCGTTATAAGCTTTGCGAAAGTCTGGATTCAATTTAAACTTACGTTCAAGATAGATTAAACGTTTGTGTGCTACTCCCGAGAGTTACCTAAATTGTGTTCATCTCCAGTGAGAGGTAAAGCAACAGTATAACGACCGTCACTTTCACGCGACATATTTTTGATGAAATCATTTTCACACGCGGTTTCTCGTGGACTGTAGAAGCGAGTAGTAGGAACTTCTTCAAGTTCCCAAAACTTTTGTAAACATTCTTGCAAATCATTATTATTTAATGCGCAGTATGTGGTAGATGTGAAATCATGCTGTTGTTCTGGAGCGGTAATAGGTATTTGACCCATTATTACATGCCCAAGAGTAGTCTTCAATAAAGAAGGCGCGTTGGTAGGAGTATCAATAGGACCGTCTAACAATAAGAACGGAAACAGCTGTGCTCCCAGAACTAAATCAATTTGTCCAGGAACATTCCAATGACTATCAGCTAATGGCATTTTGTTAAGCTGTGTCATATGCGATGAATCAATGTATTGAGCAGGTAAATTATCGGTAATACAATCAATTACTAAAACTTGGATGTTATAGGTATGCGGATGAATACGTGATTCTATAGTAAGAGTGGCGTACCCACGTATAGGACGGGAGCTCATGCCAACACCTTTAATCACAGAATTATTTAACGGAGTTATGGACAGATTCAGCTGTTCACAACACGTTATAGAGATTAAATTATGTTGCGATGCACAATCAATCAAGCATCTGATAAGCTTTCTTGGATTGTTGTTGGTTCGAGCGAAAACTTGCGCCGTAGATAATAAAACATTGTTCATTGGCGAGATTGCTTTCAAGGTTTTACTGCGAGAATGCGATGTTAACGCCACAGTGTCATTCGTGACGTGTGAGTTATTCTCATTTGAAGGCGGTACAACATTACATAATGCGGTAGAGTTTGAATGCGATGCGTTGAAATTTAACTCATTACTAGCCAAAGAATTTCCATCACCAGGTAGAGCATCAAAATGTAATAATGTATGATGCTTTTGTGGCATGTTTACATACATTTTGTGAATTGCATGTGTAACTAGAGTGCGACAGGCTTAAACAGTTTATACAAGCATGGTTCGATTTTATAAAGGCATAACGATCCTTAGCCACTAATTTTTAAAATCAGCACACTGGTACAAGTGCACATGATTCGACTTACTACAAAAGGCACAAGTCACAGTTTTGATAACTTATTGCCCGTGGTTACAAAAGAATGAGTAATTTTAGAACCACCTTGTAACTTCGAATGCGATTGTATCTGCGTAGATTTAGACTCAGTTTTGGATGTGCTTTCTAAAACCTTCACCTGTTCACGTAAAAAGGTTACAAATTCGTCGTAAGTTGGCATATCACCAGCTTTTCGGTGCCCATTTTCGAAGGATTTAACAGTATCAGAATCTAACTTCTTTAATCCAATATGGACAAACACAAATTCCTTTAAGTCACAAATTTTTAACTGACCCAAGGCTTGGTAAACAGATGTAAACTTATCTACAAAGTACTCAAGAGATTTTGACGTTGCGTTACTAATTGGTTTGAGTTCAAGCAGTTGATCAAGAAAAGCAGATGCTAAAGCTCGATTGTCTTGATATTTTGCAATTAAGGCGTTGTATAACGGTAAATAGTTTTCAGGTGTTGGTGTTATACCATGACAAATATTTTTTGCTTTACCAACTAATACGGATAACAAGTACTGAATTCGTTCCGTATCAGAGAGATGTTCATTCTCATGTATTAAAATGTTAAAGTTTTGAATAAATAAAGGCCAATCGGCCAAATTATTTCCAGAAAAAGGGAATAGCGAAATGCGAGGCAACTTAAAGTAATTTTCTTTGCGTTTGGTATCATGCCCAATCTCCGGTTTATCAATTTGTTTCATTGACAAAAGCGTTCCTTGCAGACTGAATAGAGCTGCACATTTCCGTAAATGACCACACGGTTTCAAATTCAGGTTCAAACTCTTCAATTAAGCGCATTGATAAACTATTGATTTCATCCGCTAACGTCATAAACTCGCTGCGTAGTCCGATAACATGCAAAGATTTGGACAAAAAACTTTCTATCTGTACCGTGTCTTGTTTTTCTGGAATAGCAGCAACTAGCTTTTGTGCGTAACTAACATACGACGCGAACTTTGACTCCAAGAAAGCTAAACGAGCCTCCTCTTCAGTCCGTTTACTCGTTTGAAGAATTGCGGTTTCTTTATTAGATGCGCGTGCACCTGTGGGCATGATGGCAGTTATAGCGCCGGTAACAATAAATCAAGTATGTTTGTTAAGAAGCGGATAAGAAGCGCAATGCGGAAACTTATGAATTATGCCAGTACCTAATGCAGTTTCAGATTGTTTTTTGTATCCGGTTCGATTGGGATCAAACTTTATGGGGGAGCGGGATGCGGTGCGTACAATATCCCTCTTAAGCGATCAATGTTCTGTATAATAGCGGCCTTCGATAGCGTGGAGAATGTGTACCCCAAGAAATCAACGTTACAAATAACTACAAGTCTAGAATTGCTAGTACATACCAGTGGCCTTGCTTGACAAACTGCTCCAGGAAACAGGACAGCAATCTTCGGCTGGCACACCCGTTGAAAACCCGTGGAACACAAACCATAAAAATTGGTAGCGATAAATTAAACTGCGTGTTCTCAAAAAATTGACATTTGGCTTCTAATTTCATATTGTTATATTTTTGTAGTTACGTCAAACCCAAGCGACGCGATTATAATGTACAAATACAACCCCGAGGAGCAGCCTGTAACCCAGAACAGAACGTCGAGACAAGACCCCAAAGCTACCAGCATCATCCAGATCATAGCTATCTGGCGTGTTATTCCTGCGGCACGAACAGTTAATATAGGAATTTTTGAGAATAATGTAGAAGTATTACTTGATACAGGGGCAGAGGCGAGTTTAATATCGGAGGAATTCGTCAGCAAAATTAGGGATAAGGTTTGTGATAGAATTATGCCTATAAAGCGTAGCCATTTAGTAGCTCCAAATAAAAAGAATTTGCTGTAGTAAATAGTGTTGTGGTGTTTAGGATAAATATAGGAGGCTTAAGCTGTGAACAGGAGTTTGTAATTGTACCTGGACTGAAGTTTCAGAGCATTTTAGGTGTTGACTGTATGATGCAGTTAGGGGTTTTGATAGATATGGAGCGGAAGGTAATAAGGATTAAGGATAGGGTAGTGCCATGGAAGGGCAGTTATGAAGTCACAGAGGATGACACAGGGTTGAGTATTAATGTAGTAGAGGTAGAAGATGATGAAGGTAACCAGATCAACACGATAAGATGTCCAGAGGATAGGAGAGTAGAGGTTCAAGCTTTAGTACAAAAACATGCAGAATTAGTGGGGGTAGAAGCAACAGCAGCATATCGGGAGCAGGTGAAGGCAGAATTAAGTAAAGATGCACGAAAAATTAATCAACGGACCAAACCGCAATTCCATTGTCCACCATCCATGGACACATTTTTGACGAGGTTAAATGGCAAGTTTGTTTTTAATAAAGTAGATTTAAGGAATTCATTCTGGCTGATTCCATTACACAAGAATTCTAGAAGGTACATAGGATTTTCGGTAGAGAGAAAAATCGAGAATTTTAAGGTAGTATCGTTTGGTTTGTCGGCAGAAAAGAAAATACTAATAAATGAGAAACAGACAAGTATAGGGCATGAAGAAGAAGCAGTATTTAAGAGTCAGGATAATAGGGATGATAAGTTTAATGTATGTGAGATAATAGGGATGATAAATATAGATATAGAAGGGGGAGAAATAGGGATGAAGAGTATTAGGTTGTTGAGAAGAAAGACTTGGAGGGTCAAGAAGAGAGTTAGATTTAAATAACTTAATGAACAAAGGATAGAGATAGGTGAATTTTAGTATAGATATAGAATAGAGAGTAGATATAGGTGTATAGAGAAGAGTATAAGTAAGTGTTTAGGGAAAATAAAGCTAGGTATAGGATAAATATGGGGGATAGTTAGAAATAGGTGTTTAGGATGAGAATAAAGATTAAATGCAGGAAGAAAATAAGATAGGTTAAGTATAGATATTCCTTTTAAGATTAGTGGAGAGTTAGGAATAGAGTAAGAGTAGGATAGGTATATAGGATTAGGTAGGGGGAAGTAAAGTATAGTGAAGATTAGTTAAAAGTTAGGAATAGGATAGGTATACAGGATGTATATAGGATTAGATGGATAAGTAGGATGAAGTTAGGGATAATTTCAGTTTATAAAATTAGGTGAGAGTTAGGAATAGGATAGGGATATAGGATGGGTGTAAATAATTTTTTTTGGATTGGAGATAAGGTAGGTAGATAAGGGTAGAGAGAGATAGGCAATTTTTTTTGTAAATTTTGTTTGCGGTTTAAATATTTTATATTTGAATTCAAATAAGTGGGATTATTTGTATTCAAATAGGGGGAAAATACTCATATTTAGACCAGGGTAGAAAATTAAATAATCACATCAAATAATTTTAATCACCGTGTAGAAGCTTTGGGAAAAGGTACGCGTTATTAAAACCGTGAAGCATAAAAATTCATTCGTTTCATTAAAAATAAGGGAGTTAAATTATTTACAAGACGCCTTCTATAAAAAGAAGCAGTATTAAAATGCTCTACGTGTAATTTAATTATTCCGAGTAAAGAAACAAATAGAAATTACTTGCAAAATTTATATTAATTAACTCAATTTTAAGTAACCGGTATTAAACAAAATGTACAGATAATAATTGATATTTGATTAGGAGTCACTAAAAATTAAAGGGTATTATTTTTAATTAAAGTTAATTGAACCATTAGTAACATATAATATGTATAAAAGCTAGTAAAAACCCAATAATATTCAGATCGTAGAAGTATTATGTTTGAACACCTGCGTATTTTTAAATGTTTTATGTTCTGCGTAAAATTTGATAACAAATGGTTACAGAGAATGTTGGGGAAACCGTTGCTTAATATTTACGGGAAATGCTAATAAGGTGGGTTATTTTACAAGTCCACATAGAATGAAAATAAGCGATACTAAAGAATATCGATTTGTACCACTCGGAACAGGGTAGATAGAGGCAGATAATATGCGCAAGAAAGAGACACCTATAGTAAAAAGCGTGAGTTGAGCAACGTCACTGGGTTGCGATTGGTTGAAAATAAGAGGCAAACTGGAGAGGTAAAAATAACATTTCTGTATAAAAATTAATTAGTTATTCCCAGACGTTGCGAGCCGTGTCGAAATTTCTGAGATTTAACTGGTGCGAGTGCAAATTTAATAAGAACCGACGCACAGGCGGTCGAGATGGGAACATAGTATACGAAATTCTAGAAACTGGCCGTTTTGAGGACAAAACCGACAGACAGGCTAACCACTATATATACCCGGGTTAATATGAGTTTCGCTCTCTTAGATTTTTGATTTGATTCAATGCGTTAAACAGTGCTTTTTAGTTTTCCGATTTTGATAGAATAATTTAAACAGTTTGCTCGTATATTTTGGTGATTTAAAACAGTTTGTTCTTTACGTGCTACAATGAATGTAATTTAGTGCACTTAGAAAAGAAGATACAAGGTAATAAAGTCTAGTATCACTGTACCAATTAGTCAAATTTGAAACGACCAATTAATACACAAAAGTAGGCAGTTTTGGCGTATATTTGTAAAAGAAGTATGAATTTCTTTGCTATTTTTCGGGGGTGTTAATAATTAAATGATTCGTAAACGTGTCTGGATCCACAAAACAAGCTTCAGATATATACAAATGAGTTCCGGAAAAGCACTGAAACAACTTTAGAGGAATGGTGGTGTAGAAAATTTTAAAGGCGACCAGTAATACGAGGACCTAAACATAACCCAGTTGGATTGGTGTGATTAACAGAGGACGATGTACATTGACGCCACGAGTGTATTAACCTTCAGGTAACTTATGCTTTGTTGTTCGATTTTTGATGTTTTGGTGTGTGTTGAATAACTTTATAATTGATTTACTTAAAATGGACCGTAGTGAAATTGTACTAACAACAAATTTTTAATTTTAAGGTGAAATTTTCTTGTTTAAGTAGAAAGGGGTATTTAGTATTTATGTTCTGGATTATGATGAAAATTTGGGTATGTCTTTGAGCTCAATTAGACGAACCTGGTTAATTAACGTAAAGGGGTGGGAGATGCTCCCTTTGTACTCAGACTCAGGTCTGCATATATTGTTATATTAATTAGTAGGTATTTTTTGATACTGAAATTTATGCTGAATTTTAATTTTGAAATTTTAATGTATTGTGAATATTGATGTAAATAGAGTTAACGTTGGTGTTTGTGATAGGAATGTGTTTGTTTTTTTATGAATGAGGATAAAAGTTTTAACTAGGTGAGCAGCCGAGGCGGAAAAGAGTAAAGAAGCGATTAACAGAAGAAAGTCAACGGACCAGTTAATTAAAAAAGTTTCACAGCATTCTTGACGCCCAATTCGTGAGGCTCGATTCTAATACATGGTTTCACAGCAATATATATATATATATATATATATATATATTATATGTATATATATATGTATATATATAAATATTTTAGTTAGTTAATTACACAAAGTAAGTTGATAAATACTATCGTATTATAGTGAATATGATTAAATAATAACTTAGACTTTTATGCAAAGCCCAAATGATCATTTCAAATCGAGCTAGTAATTGAAAGATGGAAAATATAAGGTCTTGGACAGGACTTGAACCTGTATCCTGATTTTGCCGAAACCATGCGTTTACCAATTACGCCACCGAGACCGATGACAAAATTGGGAAATATATATATATATATATATATATATATTTCTGTGTATTTATAGAATGAAATAGCGTAGATAAGTCAGCTACTTATGTATGGCAGGAAATCGCATGTATATATAATTCACTTAAAATTTTAAAACGTTTTCTGTAAGTATAGTGTCGGAAGTTGCATTTTAAAAATAGATTTCTGGGTTGATTTTGCTTCATTTTAGTATAAATGTAAAAACCAATTACAAATAGTAGGTGAGCGAAATGTGGATCCGTAACGTGCAGTGTAAACACATGCATTTTATTTAGATTAAAGTGTAGGTATAGGAGTCCGAAAAACTTTCAATTTTCTGTAGTGTAGAAATCAACAATTTTAAGACCGTTATCAAGGAGGGTGAATGAGCAATAGATATTCGAAGTATAAATATTCTTTGCATGCATCTTTTATCATATTTTAGTAGGAAGTTTTAACATTTGTAATAATTTTAAAGTTATTGCAAAAGCGAATGAATACTGATGAAAACGGGTTCCTAGTAGTAGCTTATTTCAGGGTTTTTTTTGATAGTGTGGTTGCTAACGTATATAGTTGAAAACAAACACGTTCCAGGTATTAATTTAGGAGGGGAAAATTGTTGTCGATAATTTCTTTATAACGCATAAGATTGTTGTAAGCGTGCTTAAATAACATGTGTATTCTACAAAGGTGGTGACAGTTGAAACAGGCAGGGATCGATATAAGATAAGGAAAGATTATTTTCAGCAGGCATTAGAGTGGGATAAAAAGATATCATAAGGGTTCGTTTGACTTTGTAAGAAACTGTCGGACAAGGAAAAAGTAAAGTTTATAGGTACGAGTGAGATGCAGCATGGGTGTATGAACATCGTTTGAAATGTGTTGAGTAGGGAATAGATATCGAGGTTATATACAAGATTGTATAGGAGGAACGAAGATAGATCATTGGATCTCATAAATAGAAGAGGGATAGACGATAGTTGAGAGAGGGAAAATGCTAGTTAGGGTAATCATGATTGTAAACAGAGTACAAAGGGGAAGGAGATAATAAATACAGGTTAGACTAGGATGCAGTGAACGGGTAGTAGGAATAGAAAATATAGAAAAGGTACAAAGAAAAAAATGAAATATTTTTGTATGTGTGTTCGATTAAGAAAACCTGAATATGCGTATTTTTGAAGGCGTGTTTTAGAGTGTAGAACTTGTGTCAGTTAAAGCTAGATTTCGGCGAATTTAATATCCGTTGTATATTTTCGTAGTAAATCGTTTATTTGTTTTGAAAATTTTTTAAATTTGAATACGGTTGGTGCACAGCTGCGAGTTTTGAGTGAAAATAGTGAACGTAATCGGATGGGTTTTCAGAATTACGGACGGTTGAAAGTTGTTTGTGAGCGTGTGGTTCGTAGAAGCGTGTTGACCGTTTAACAAATTTACCAAGAAGCTCTATTTGTTTGTAGTGAAGTGTTTCGAGAATTACAACTAGAAAAGGGGGCAGGATGTCTACATAAACAGTGATAAGCTGTTTATGTACAAAGTAAAAGTGTCTGTTGGTGATTTTCAGTGCAATAATTAGCGCATGTATCCAGAAAGGGTCTTTACTATGAGCTCATATTAGACCTGGGGTTAAAGTAAGGTTATGGTTAAACCCAGTTACTTTACTAAGTTTATTGATGAGTAAAATTGTAGCGCAAATATTGGATTGAAAATGAATTATTCTAAAACGAGGATGAATGTAAGTTAATCTGTGTGAAATAATTATTAGATAAAGAATTTTTTGTTGTTATAGAATTTTCTGTTGGAATAAATCGTGGTAAATGTTTAGTAGTCCAGTTTTCTTTGGTGAAAAATATGGTAATATTTTTAGGTATAAGGAGCAGAGCAGCCATGGCGAACTTCACTGAAGGAGATGAGTTTTGGCAACCAGGAAGGTAGGTCATCTTTAGCCGAATAAGTGGAGGTCCAATCAATGGTTTAAATGCAGAGAAATTATATCGACCCAATAGGTGAGGCTCGAATTAATTTTAGGTACCAATCCAAGCCCAGGTATACTTCAGAGCATTTATGACGACCCAATAGTAGGGCTCGAATTAGCGACCCGGCGTGATTTCAGCGGAGCTTTAGAGCATTTCTGGCGCCCAAGCGTGGATTTTCTAGCTTGTTTTTTGTTGGACTTTGCAGAATTATGACATCCAAATCGTGGGGCTGTAGTAATAGTAGCAGTTAAGACTTTTTAATTTTTTTATTTTCAGTAGGCTTCAATCCAAGCCAAGGAAGACTTTGGAGGAATATATAAAACTGTCAATTAATTCATTGTTCGTCCAACGACTTTATCCCTAACAATTCTAGACTGCTACCGTGCAATTCGAATCTTTTGTTAAACCTAAAATAGAGTAGTTTAAAAATTACACATTTTTATTAGAAAACATTTTTGTTTTAATTCTCATTTTATAAACACCTAGATAGTATATTTTACTTAAGAACAGATGCTAGTCTGCCTCGAAGGTCTTTCTTAAAATTAAAAAGGTTGTTGTGCTAAACTTGGCCTGTCGTAAACTTATTTCTCTTGTGCGATAAATGAAAATAGGCTACCCTTTACGGGTGTATAAACAAGTTAGGTAAAATCTGAACGCCTCATGAACTTAAACTAAAATCTTTTTTAATGAAACCATGTCCTAGCGCGTTAGCGCTTAAATTAGTATTTAAGTTAGTAGTTATAAACTTAAAAGCATTGTCTAGTAAAGAGGACACTGAGTAAAATAAATATTCCAGTTAGAAGAAGTTCTGAAATCTACTGACACATAAATATTCGGGTAAGGTACAAAGCTTTCTAGTAATGACCAAAATTAGCAACAAAGCAGTGCATATACTAGATAGAACAAAAATATATTTTGCGTTAAACAATATGAAAAATGCAGGGTAACTTGAAAGAATAAATTAAAACAATAAAATGAATAAAGCAGTTTATTTTATAATTCTTTTGCCTTTTTCCTGCCAGTGTATCTTAAATCAGAAGTACTGCTTTTTTTCTCCGAAGTTGTATTTCGATAAACATATGCTACTGTAAAAGGAAATTGATCAAAATCAACGGTGTGTTTTCGTTTTTTTTTGTTATACAATTTGTGGTGAACCTAACAACACATTGCATTCCTCGAAAATTTTCTTTTGCTGGAAGTATTTTTCCATTTCAACTATTTGATTCAACGACTCTTTGGAGTAGTCAATTAAACCGGCGAATAATAGACTTCGCGCCCAAGACGGCATGGATTAGTTGAGAAGACTTAATTTGCCCACTACTTTGCTAGTGTGTCACCGACTTAGATAACTCATTAATAGGTATTAAAGATAAATTTACTTCTTAAAGCATAGTTATATTTCTGTGCAATACATATTTGAACGCAACTCGTGTCTATATATTATTTCAAAACCGGAAAATGTGAAAAAGGATTTCAATGTAACTCATTTTTTACATAAAATAAAGAAAACCTGTGTGTGCCGTTCATTAGAAATAATTCCAGTTAATAACACAATAAAGCATTTGCAGTTACAGTTTACAATATAACAAGATAAGATAAAAATAAGGTCATTACAATATAACTAAATACAAAGGTTTGAGCCAATGGTTTAATAAAATTTACAGATATTATTTAACAAACCAAACATCGTCATAAATACAATGCTACAATGTATCAACCTAATTATATATAAAAAAAATTAAGTACATATCAAACCATAAAAAGTCACGCAGGTTTCACGTGTTTCATCACAAACTCAATAGGAAGAGTGTATCAAGACACTCCCCTCACCCAAAGGCATATATTGTGGTAGAAATGACAAGAAATGGATACACGATGGAAAAAATTAATTAATTATTCGCAAACAACTAATTGGAAAGGTGGAAATGTAGTTATCTTAGCAAGTAATAAAGTTGAAGGGCCGCGCTGTTGGAGATAATATGAGGCAAGTTAAAAAGTGGTGAACAAAACCCAGCTCGGATTTTTCCGAAGGGAAAACTTTAAACAGTGCGCGAGGCTTTATATATCTTTACTTGCAGATTTAACAAGAAAAGTTATTTGTGCGCGGAATTAGAAAAACTCGTACGTGCCGTAATAAACGGGCTACCTGCAAAGATATGTCAAATAAGTAGGTTGTGCTGAGTTAAAGGAGCTGTAAAAGTTGGAAAAAAGAAATTAAAGAGCTGTAAGTGTCTCAACAACGTGAAAGTTTTAAACAATCAAAATTTGAACAGTGAGCAAATATAACTTTATAATTATGTACATCTATATATTGAATGTAAGCTTAATTGGTGGATTCTAATATTAATTAAAAAATGAGAATGTAGTATTTTGAATGGAAAACAAAATGTTAAAAAAAAAGTTGGTATTTAAATGTTATTAAGGGTGTTTTCAGACAAGTGAATTTATAATACCATGTAATTTAATAAGGGAAACGGGAGAAATTGGAGTAAGAATATTATTGATGGACTTGATTTGACGGTTTTTTCATTGCCAGATTGATGTTAGGAAATTAAAATTTTTAAGGAACGTATAATTGTATTTGTACTCTGACTGTTTAATGTTAACAGATGTTAGGTGTAGGATGAATTTTATTTGCATTTACTTATGAACTAAATAAAAATTAGCTAATTGTAAAAAGATATCCGGTCACCCTTTGATATAGTCGTATTTGAGAGAGGTATTTATTTTACAAAGCTTTTCTTATATATTCAAATATAATGAATGCCTTTACGGTATTTTAGGACAGGTACAGAATAATGTGACAAATTCAACATACCCAAAGCAAAGTAAACGTATCCAGAAAAACCATTTTCGGTGTAGGTGATAATATCGAAAGGATTTACTGTGACAATCGGTATGGCGCCCCTCAATTACGATTATCGAAAAGCCTTTTAGGATAATTAAATATTATAATGTAGTTTATTTCATTTCAATCATTTAATCATTTCATTTCTTACCTTTTTATTATTTTAATTATTTCCTTCACTGAAACCTATTCCTGCGACACTGTAGTTATCTGAAGCACCCATAAATTGTTACGGAGTCCCCGCTTCTTCAGAGCAAATCTAAATTTATAACATATCGCTTATTTCACTCCTTACACTTAATCGTATATCACCATCAGCTCTACATTTGCTAATTCGAGTACGTTTGTATTTGTAATTTGTGCTTGTTTAAAGACGGAGTGGATGTTGTATGATTTTATCAATATTTAATGTAACAAACACCATGCCTGCATGGCATCAACAAAAAGAGACAACAAAATCTAATGAGCTATGATTTACAGTAACGCATTCAGGTATGTAAGGAGTTCTGTGGGGTCAAAAATAAATTAGTTTTCCATCGGATCTTATTTATTCAATAGAAATAAAACGATGCCAAATTTATTGAAATGCCTTGCTTACTAAACACCATTATTCCTGAAATCAGAATATACAGGGTATAAAAAGTATAATTTTGTCCGTTTAAGATAATTTTTCCATTTTTTTTTGCATCCAGTTTTTATTTAACGTAACACCAAGGCGTTATAGCACTTTACAATGTCGTCGTTTAAATCTTTACTGTATGAGGTTACTTCATAAACACTAACAGTTGTCTCATGTATCGATGCTGTGTTAGTTGGTGTAGCACTTTGTATTCACCAGACTTGTATTAATTTTTTACCAGTAGCTTCATTGGTTTCTCTTACAGTCTTTGTGTGTGCGTGGACAGTTTTGTTGCTCAGATGTAGGATTGTTCTCAACTAGTCGCAACTGCTGTGAACGAATACGTTTCTATTCAATTTGTTTTGTAGGATTTCCACTGATCAAATTTGTAGTTTGTCTTGAAGTATTGACTGCGTATTTTTTTATTTGCAGGTTGAAATTTATATTTGCGGTTTCATTTTCAAATATATTTTTTCCGTATATTAGGTTATGATGGAGATGTAAAAAATATATTTCCTGCAATTATTTAGCATCCTTGAAATTATTTTTTCAAATAGCCACACTCCAAATGGAACCCGTGACATCGATAACAAACTTTGAATTTATAATTTAAGTAATTTAGTCAGCAGTCATACCTTTACAGCAATTGAAAGGATTAGCGAGAAATTATAGCGCGTTTAATCATACTGCCATCGTGTTCGTCTCTGTCTTTTTAGTTACTAAATAATTACTATTTACTAAAAACAAACAACTCGAAAATATACCCTAAATATGCATATTACTCCATTATGATGGGCGTGCATGCAATTTAGTTCGAAGCCGGCTCTACTCCACTAGTATCCTCAACTTATCGAAATTAGGGATTATTATTGAGCTGCTAGTCATCACCCCCAATGCCGAGGCTAACACATAGATGACGCCACTAATGAAAAATCCAAAGAATTTTTAAAAGATACTAACCTTCAGGTGAGACGTGTCAAAATTTTACGATAATCCGAGCATTAGTTTACAAGTTAGTGGTTTTGGTGACGCTATTTTTGTCAGTTTTAGGAAAAAGTAATTTCGTGTGTTGATTAAACTTTGTTTTTGGTGGCAAAAAATACTGATCAAACAAAAGTAGTGGCTTAATAAGTACTGAAAGAACCCGATCTGCTCCATCGTAAACAACTGTCGATCGCTAATATACCGACTTGAAATTCTCGAACAAACACCAATGAAGCTGAACGCTCTGGTCTTCTGAATTCGGCAATTATTCCAGTAAACATAAAAGTGTACGAAATCGTTTTGGAAAACGGTAAAATGAATTAGCTTGACATAACCGAGATCCTATAGATATCAGAATTATTTTGCATGAACATTTCTCCATGAGAAAGCTGTATTCAGAGTTGGTGCAGTTTTTGCTCACATTGCATCAGAAACAGCCACTCGTCCATGATTTAGGGCAACCTTTGGAGCTAATTAACTGCAATATACAGGATTTTTTTTGCGACGGTCTGTGACAATATATGAAACATGAATCCACCTGTACACTCCAGAATCACATCGTCAGTCACCACAAATGTTGGTTTCTAAGATTTTGACTTTCATATTTTGGGACATGCAAGGTATATTGTTCGTCAACTAGCTTGAGAAAGGAAATACCATTAATCGCAAATATTATATGCCCTTATTGGTGCGATTGAAGGAAGAAATTGCGAAGGAGCGGCACCAAATGCAAAATCAAACAGTACTCTTTCACCAAGACAATGCATAGTGTCACAAGTCGTTAACTACGGTGGCAAAATGTACGAATTGATGTTCTAATTGCTTCCCCAATCACAGGAGTTGGCTTCCTACGACTTGTTTGCATACCTCAAAATGTTCCAAGAAAAAAAATTTGCGTCAAATGCAGAAGTCATAACCGCAACAAACGCCTATTTTAAGTTCAAAAATAAATCGTTCTACAAAAAATGCGTCAAATGAATTTATCGTTCTTGAATGAGAGTATATTGATAAATAAAGTACAATTTTGCAAAAAAGAGGCGTTTTTCAATAGTTAACCTCAGAACCTATTGAGTGATGTTTACAATGAGTCGTTACGGGTAAATAAATCTTTCGTTATAAATTTAGATTTGCTTTGTAGGGGTGGGGGGCCCCGTAACAATTGTTGGATGCAGCGGCTAAGTACTGTGGTGCGGGAATACTTTCCTTTGGAAAAAATACTAAAGTTAAAAACAAAAATAATTAAATGTCTGGGATGCAAACTACCTACGTTACAGTACAAAAATATTTTAACAATTTAAAGAAACATAAACAGCCAATCGATGAAAGATCCAAGAAGTTGGAAAAATTACTCTAAAATAATTAAAACACTACCCAAATTAAAAAGCAATAATCCTAACAATAAGAAAACGGCCCGAAGTTGGGGGTGAAACATTTATGTTACGGGTAAAATGAGCGTTACCCTATGCTACGTTATGCAGCGTACGGGTCTAATAGAAATACCGGGCTAACTACCAATGCGGAGAGGAGGGGGGATTCCTAGCAACACCAAAAATATATGGTCAACAATTTTCTACTTACAAAAAAACAAACAGTTCTACTCAAACAAAAAATAAATAAAGTTACTAATTAAAAAAGCAATCTTACTCTATGAACAAATTCAATAATTGTTTCACGAACTGCGCATTTTGTAGCTAACATGTAATAAATCTAACCAGTAAAAAAATAATGCTGATACTTTCGTATAAGCAAATGGGTTAAGTAAGAAAAAAGCATTAAATTTAGAATCCTTTCTAATAAGGATTTTACCATAAGAAACATTAGCGTATCTAATTTCAAAGTGGGTTTTTAAGAAAACGTGTTTTGTTCGTCAGAACGATGCAAATTGGGTTTATCCCTTGGTATGTTAAGAAAAGAAAACAAGTCACATACATGTGTCGGGATACTTATCTTGCAATCCATCGAAAGCGAATCAGCACAGCATCGCCGCGGAGAAAACAGAAGCTCCGCCGAGTAGTTGATCTACGTCAAAGAATAATCGGACCTACATAACAAGCAATTTGACCTCCAGCTAAGAGCTGAAAAGGGAGTCTTACTAATATTAATAACGCAGGAGAACTCACCGATTCACCTAAGATCTACACTTCTTATAAAAAATAAACGTGCATCGTTCTTGAAGTAACAGACGAACGGCAAAATGAAATTCAAACAATGTTTTTAATAGCAAGAATTCGAGCTTCAATCCTATCGTTATCAACAAACCAAAAAAAAGATTAGAAAACTCGAAAACACGGTTTTATCGAATAGTTCAATACCTCATTTCAACGAGACTTTATATGAAAATCACATAAGAATCAATTACACGCGGTCGTAATGTATAACAAGTTAACGGATACCTAAAACAAGGTATTGACTATTTAATTTTAGCATAAACTTTACGTTTCCAAATAAATAAATTTAAAATGAGAATTAGTAAGGAGCGTACTCATTATAAAACGGTAAGATATACAGGATGTTGTAGGATTGAAGAGTAGAAACAAAATCGATGTGAATGGATAACCAAATAACGGATACGGTTTTACTGCCGGAAATGAACGTAACACCTATAAATTTAGATCTGTCCTGAAGGTGAGGGGACTCCGTTATAATTTTAGGGTGTACTGGCTAACGGTGGTGCGGCAGTGGATTTTAATAGAAAATGTGATAATAATGAAAAAATAAAAAATAACAAAAAATTAAACATTAGAAATGACTAAAATGAAAAAGAAAACTACGATACAATATTAACCTACTCTGAAAAGTTTTTCTCTTGTCATAGTTGAGTAAATCAAATCGTTTAATCTTGATAATCCTTTCGATAATATCTCCATACGGAAGACGGTTATTCCGCATAGGTCTCCTTTGCTTTACTTCGGTTCCCTAAATTTCTTACATTATACTTAACCTTTTCTTAAAATATAGTAAAATACTTATTAAATTTTGCTCTAACTATAGAAATTTTTAACATAAAGGCACTTACCAAATACGACTTTATCACTAGTTTAGCAAGATATCTCTCTACACATTTACCTAACTTTTATATTATAAATAACTTCAAATAAAATTCCACCTAAACTTAAACTCTAATAGCAATAAATTTCTGAATTATGAATACACGTGCAATAACTTTAAAGATAAACAGCCCTAATGTAACATCTAACTGACCAGAAATTACTAAAAGAAATCCTAAAAACATTAAAAGAAATCCACCCACAATACTATCATCCAAAATTTCTCGTTTCCCATAATATATTACATGACATTCTACATCCCATTGTCCAAGAATACAAACAGGAAGTAGTTAAATACCAGTTTTTCCCCTTATTATTTTATTGTCCTTTCTAAATATTAAGTTTTTCCCCACCAGTAATAATTTTACTAACCACGCTTACATTTAAAAATATATTTCCTGCAATTATTTAGCATCCTTGAAATTATTTTTCAAATAGCCACACTCCAAATGGAACCCGTGACATCGATAACAAACTTTGAATTTATAATTTAAGTAATTTAGTCAGCAGTCATACCTTTACAGCAATTGAAAGGATTAGCGAGAAATTATAGCGCGTTTAATCATACTGCCATCGTGTTCGTCTCTGTCTTTTAGTTACTAAATAATTACTATTTACTAAAACAAACAACTCGAAAATATACCCTAAATATGCATATTACTCCATTATGATGGGCGTGCATGCAATTTAGTTCGAAGCCGGCTCTACTCCACTAGTATCCTCAACTTATCGAAATTAGGGATTATTATTGAGCTGCTAGTCATCACCCCAATGCCGAGGCTAACACATAGATGACGCCACTAATGAAAAATCCAAAGAATTTTTAAAAGATACTAACCTTCAGGTGAGACGTGTCAAAATTTTACGATAATCCGAGCATTAGTTTACAAGTTAGTGGTTTTGGTGACGCTATTTTTGTCAGTTTTAGGAAAAAGTAATTTCGTGTGTTGATTAAACTTTGTTTTTGGTGGCAAAAAATACTGATCAAACAAAAGTAGTGGCTTAATAAGTACTGAAAGAACCCGATCTGCTCCATCGTAAACAACTGTCGATCGCTAATATACCGACTTGAAATTCTCGAACAAACACCAATGAAGCTGAACGCTCTGGTCTTCTGAATTCGGCAATTATTCCAGTAAACATAAAAGTGTACGAAATCGTTTTGGAAAACGGTAAAATGAATTAGCTTGACATAACCGAGATCCTATAGATATCAGAATTATTTTGCATGAACATTTCTCCATGAGAAAGCTGTATTCAGAGTTGGTGCAGTTTTTGCTCACATTGCATCAGAAACAGCCACTCGTCCATGATTTAGGGCAACCTTTGGAGCTAATTAACTGCAATATACAGGATTTTTTTTGCGACGGTCTGTGACAATATATGAAACATGAATCCACCTGTACACTCCAGAATCACATCGTCAGTCACCACAAATGTTGGTTTCTAAGATTTTGACTTTCATATTTTGGGACATGCAAGGTATATTGTTCGTCAACTAGCTTGAGAAAGGAAATACCATTAATCGCAAATATTATATGCCCTTATTGGTGCGATTGAAGGAAGAAATTGCGAAGGAGCGGCACCAAATGCAAAATCAAACAGTACTCTTTCACCAAGACAATGCATAGTGTCACAAGTCGTTAACTACGGTGGCAAAATGTACGAATTGATGTTCTAATTGCTTCCCCAATCACAGGAGTTGGCTTCCTACGACTTGTTTGCATACCTCAAAATGTTCCAAGAAAAAAAATTTGCGTCAAATGCAGAAGTCATAACCGCAACAAACGCCTATTTTAAGTTCAAAAATAAATCGTTCTACAAAAAATGCGTCAAATGAATTTATCGTTCTTGAATGAGAGTATATTGATAAATAAAGTACAATTTTGCAAAAAAGAGGCGTTTTTCAATAGTTAACCTCAGAACCTATTGAGTGATGTTTACAATGAGTCGTTACGGGTAAATAAATCTTTCGTTATAAATTTAGATTTGCTTTGTAGGGGTGGGGGGCCCCGTAACAATTGTTGGATGCAGCGGCTAAGTACTGTGGTGCGGGAATACTTTCCTTTGGAAAAAATACTAAAGTTAAAAACAAAAATAATTAAATGTCTGGGATGCAAACTACCTACGTTACAGTACAAAAATATTTTAACAATTTAAAGAAACATAAACAGCCAATCGATGAAAGATCCAAGAAGTTGGAAAAATTACTCTAAAATAATTAAAACACTACCCAAATTAAAAAGCAATAATCCTAACAATAAGAAAACGGCCCGAAGTTGGGGGTGAAACATTTATGTTACGGGTAAAATGAGCGTTACCCTATGCTACGTTATGCAGCGTACGGGTCTAATAGAAATACCGGGCTAACTACCAATGCGGAGAGGAGGGGATTCCTAGCAACACCAAAAATATATGGTCAACAATTTTCTACTTACAAAAACAAACAGTTCTACTCAAACAAAAATAAATAAAGTTACTAATTAAAAAGCAATCTTACTCTATGAACAAATTCAATAATTGTTTCACGAACTGCGCATTTTGTAGCTAACATGTAATAAATCTAACCAGTAAAAAAATAATGCTGATACTTTCGTATAAGCAAATGGGTTAAGTAAGAAAAAGCATTAAATTTAGAATCCTTTCTAATAAGGATTTTACCATAAGAAACATTAGCGTATCTAATTTCAAAGTGGGTTTTTAAGAAAACGTGTTTTGTTCGTCAGAACGATGCAAATTGGGTTTATCCCTTGGTATGTTAAGAAAAGAAAACAAGTCACATACATGTGTCGGGATACTTATCTTGCAATCCATCGAAAGCGAATCAGCACAGCATCGCCGCGGAGAAAACAGAAGCTCCGCCGAGTAGTTGATCTACGTCAAAGAATAATCGGACCTACATAACAAGCAATTTGACCTCCAGCTAAGAGCTGAAAAGGGAGTCTTACTAATATTAATAACGCAGGAGAACTCACCGATTCACCTAAGATCTACACTTCTTATAAAAAATAAACGTGCATCGTTCTTGAAGTAACAGACGAACGGCAAAATGAAATTCAAACAATGTTTTTAATAGCAAGAATTCGAGCTTCAATCCTATCGTTATCAACAAACCAAAAAAAAGATTAGAAAACTCGAAAACACGGTTTTATCGAATAGTTCAATACCTCATTTCAACGAGACTTTATATGAAAATCACATAAGAATCAATTACACGCGGTCGTAATGTATAACAAGTTAACGGATACCTAAAACAAGGTATTGACTATTTAATTTTAGCATAAACTTTACGTTTCCAAATAAATAAATTTAAAATGAGAATTAGTAAGGAGCGTACTCATTATAAAACGGTAAGATATACAGGATGTTGTAGGATTGAAGAGTAGAAACAAAATCGATGTGAATGGATAACCAAATAACGGATACGGTTTTACTGCCGGAAATGAACGTAACACCTATAAATTTAGATCTGTCCTGAAGGTGAGGGGACTCCGTTATAATTTTAGGGTGTACTGGCTAACGGTGGTGCGGCAGTGGATTTTAATAGAAAATGTGATAATAATGAAAAATAAAAATAACAAAAAATTAAACATTAGAAATGACTAAAATGAAAAAGAAAACTACGATACAATATTAACCTACTCTGAAAAGTTTTTCTCTTGTCATAGTTGAGTAAATCAAATCGTTTAATCTTGATAATCCTTTCGATAATATCTCCATACGGAAGACGGTTATTCCGCATAGGTCTCCTTTGCTTTACTTCGGTTCCCTAAATTTCTTACATTATACTTAACCTTTTCTTAAAATATAGTAAAATACTTATTAAATTTTGCTCTAACTATAGAAATTTTTAACATAAAGGCACTTACCAAATACGACTTTATCACTAGTTTAGCAAGATATCTCTCTACACATTTACCTAACTTTTATATTATAAATAACTTCAAATAAAATTCCACCTAAACTTAAACTCTAATAGCAATAAATTTCTGAATTATGAATACACGTGCAATAACTTTAAAGATAAACAGCCCTAATGTAACATCTAACTGACCAGAAATTACTAAAAGAAATCCTAAAAACATTAAAAGAAATCCACCCACAATACTATCATCCAAAATTTCTCGTTTCCCATAATATATTACATGACATTCTACATCCCATTGTCCAAGAATACAAACAGGAAGTAGTTAAATACCAGTTTTTCCCCTTATTATTTTATTGTCCATTCTAAATATTAAGTTTTTCCCCACCAGTAATAATTTTACTAACCACGCTTACATTTAAAATCAATACACAACAATTCTGTGTCGAATTTAGTCCAAAAATATACTTTTGTATAACAAATGCGAACCATTTAAAGCTACACTTAAAATTCCCATAAACATAACTCAAAATCATCAACATAAATGCTCACGATATTCACGATTTGTAAAAAATTAAAGATACCCTGCAACACCGATCTTTTTGCAACAATTACCTAGGTTGTTTAACAATAGCAGTTTTCTTAACACAAAAGACCACACAACCCAGTTTATTGAAAGGGTGAAACCTCTAGGTCCTAACTCCTTTCTAACCGGTCGTAACGCCGTTAAATCTACTCCTCCCCATGTGTGAAGCTACTTTGTACTTTCAAAAGTAGTTTAATCTTATGTCGCATGCCGCGTATTTATCCCCTTGGTGAATCCACAGTCACATCTTGGTGGTATGTTGCTTTCAACTTAACTTTCCTTTACAGACTTATTTGCTATATATCATTTTCCCTTCCTGTATGCCTGCTAATTTCGGTCAAAGTTTCATTCATACAATGTAGCAATTTATCTATGCTGATTACAAAGTTGTTTTCACGCAACGTCTATTAGAATGTATTTATCAATTGGAAACGTGTACAGAATATCTTGTCACATTCCGATGTTTGCGGTACCAAATAAGCCATCGTCCTAGATTATTACGTTTACAATGTACTAAAAAGAACTCATGCTAAATCTTTTGACGTATAAGATTATTAGCTGAATTACCTTTTTAAAGAGAAAATTTGAAATATTATGTTAGTTATGATTAATTGTTAGTAAAATCTGCTATGCGGACTGCGTTAGTATTTATTCTGTGCCCTCGAAATTAAAATTCTCTTTTCCCATCTATTTTATAGGTATAGTAACGCAACGCGTTTTAAGTCATAAGTAAAGGACAAAGCTCTTTCAATAAAACGTGTAACAACCCTTTGAAACGTTTTTATTTATATTTTAATAGTTTCTGTATTGGCAAATCTCACCAATAGGGTTAAGGTTATTTCTTTTAAGAAGTACAAATTTTAAGTTGCGTGCATTTTTGATTAATTAAGGTATTATTTTTGTATGGTATATTGTTCATATTTAAAAGTTCTCAAATTCATTATGGCGGTTTTTAAGGTTAGAAATGGTGTCTTACCTAGTTTGCATTCTAAATTAGTGCAGCTTTGTAATTAATTTATTTTGATTAATAATGTATAAGGGTGTCGCCTATTACCTCGCCGTCTTGAAACAAAGATGCTTCAAACGCAAAACTATGGTGATTCAGAAAATTGAAAAAGCCCTTTGTGTGTTTAAGTTAATGTGTGAGTAAGTTAATTTCACGATAGAGAAAAAGCGACAGATCGAAATTCTAATTTGCAGTCTTAAGCGATTTGTTCGAATTCTGTCGAAATCAATCTCATTGTAGATGGGGGGAATATAACTTTTTTATAGAACATTTAATAATTACCATTCAAAAATATAACATGAAATATGTAGGTACGGTTAACCTTCGAATAATAAGGTATCGATCTGATTAATGTGGTTAGTCAATAATGTTCGAAATAATACCCTCTAGACTCCCAGATTGGCTACTTTTAATTTTAGAAACAGATGACTTCCCATAAATTAATAACTTCAGATTGGAAAAAGCATGATCATTAATAACATATAGTTTCCGAAGTTCCAGAAGTCACAGCAAAATCTTGTTAAAACAAATTGAGTCTACGAGATAATGGCTTTTAGTTGTCTCCGCGGTATTTTATAGCCAAAATTGAGACTACAACCTAGAGTAGCCGTAAATAAAAGAACATATTTATTTAATTGTATAAATTTATAAACGTACACATAGTACGTACTTGTAATTAGTTTAAGAACTTACAAAGTAATTTTGCTCGCCGAAAACGTTTTCCATTAAGCTAAGTAAATTTTGCTATATTTGCTATTCATTTGTTTAAGAATATGTGATTGTAATGAAAACATAAATGTGTAATAGTCCTATATTTATGTTATTCACAATTATTGTAAAGGTTAGGTTAGTTAGGTTAGTTCCAGTCTTGATGTGATAAAATATATTGCAATTACGTAGAAGTGTGATCTATATACAGGTAGTTAAACATTTGAATTCGAAAAACTTGTTTTCAGTTAGTAATTTTTCAATAGGTATATTAGTGTCCGTACTGTTAACGTTTATTTTAGATTGATTTTAGCATTACTATACTCGATTATTCCTCGTGTGAAACGTAGGCTAAAATCATTTGTCTGATCTCAGGTTTTAACATCCTGTTTCTATATTTTCCGTGGTTCTTTTTTTACTAGAAGTCTCCGTATTTTAAGATTAGGTGGCGTCCTAGATATTTCCAGATTATAACTGGTATTTCCCATACAATAATATTCCGAAATTATTATCAAACACACACTACCCTTACCACTGAGTTAGTCGGCAGCCATTCTTTTTAGTTTAGTCGAAGTTTTCGGTATGCTGTTGAGATACTGTAACTTACTGGGATACTTCATCGAACTTTCTTTGGATGTTGGGCTAGACTTTCTTAGGTCTAAACAGTACGAAACAATTGGCGCCCAACGTTGTACATAATTAATCAAACTAAATGAATCATAGAACTGCAGTAATTTAGAATACATATCGTATCATATCATTTCTAACCTTTTAAGCCGCCACAATAATTTTAACAACTTTTGAGTATAAACAACGCAAGATACAAAAATAATCCTACCTTAAAATCAAGAATGCACGTAACCTAAAAATTAAATTTCTTAAAGAAATAACCTAATCTTGTTGGTGGAATTTACCAATTCAGAAACTATTAAAATGAAATATAATTAAAAACACATCAAAGAAATGTTACAAACGTTAACATTTTAAAACATAACATCAATACGATTAAAACTCTTAGATTTAACAACGGCAGACTTGATGACATAGCATCACCTCTCCTACAGAGCTACCAGACAACGTTCTATTTTACGGACCTTGAGCCGTTCCAACAATTTACGTAACGTTTCTTCATATGAGGTTCTATAACTGAAACTGCTTCATCTATAAGAAACTAGTTTTACTTCAAAGGTTAATTGTCAAATGTTGACTTCCTACCACAAGCAATCGTCAATGTCCGTTATATTAAATGTCTTGATTTTGGAGCAGATTTCCTCTAAGACTTACGTACTTAAATCAATTTGACCTTCGAAAGGAGTTAACAATTTTCCTAATCAATAACATTACACTTTTATTCTGAATTACTTAGGAATTAATAGTCGATAATCACGACCAAAAATGTTATTAAGGTTAAAACTACTATAAGCAAAGATGCTTTCAGTTAACTCACGAAGAAGCGCTGAAGAATAATTGTGCATTCAAAAGTTGCAATTAGTTTGAATTTATCGTTAATGAAACAAACCGTGTTCGTACAGCAACGTAATAAATTCTGTCAAATCCAGTACAGAGCGTTAAGAATCATTTTTATTAAACTTATTCCACTCAATACCTTGACATTTTAACAAAGTAAATTGCCACATTTTTCGCAAGAATGGTAAGAGGAGAAAAATTTTATGAGCATTCTCTTAAGCCCATACATTGTACAGGGTATTTATTGATATGGGCTGTCAAATTGTGGTGAATATAATAATGCTTAGGTTGATGGTGTTCTCCAAATTGTTAATTTTTAATGCTGTTCTGAGAACTGCTTAACCTCGCTGTTGCAATATTTAAAGCAAGATGATGCAGAATGGGATAATAAGGAAACCTATTTCTTCGGTTATGTAGTAGATCCAAAAATAATGTAAAATGTTTTATACGGTGTCTTAGCTTTTAAAAATATTTTATTATTATTAAGAATCTTCGTTTTTGTTTTTGGAATTCAAAGAGGTTCCTATTGCTTCTGAATGTATCAAAAAGTGACTATAACGCGTTGCATTACGCTAGCTATTAATTACATTGAGAAGGAAAAATTTACTAAAATTGAATAGTAATATTAGTTAAGGATGGTATTTTAATTCTTTTGCTTTTTAAAAAAATATAATTTTAACTTGGGCAGTTAGTACAAATAAAGAATAAAAAAATTAATTTTTTAAATATAGTGATACAATTTAACACAATATTATGACAGCGCATTAATCACTTAAATAAGATAAGCGTCGCGACAACTAAAACCCCTGAAATAAAAGATTTCATAAATCAAAATGTAATACATATATAATAGAAGAGAGTTAAATAGATATAAAATACATCATCCAATAAAGTAAAGCCACAGATTAAGAAATTAATAACAAATTAATACGTGAGATCTGCCAAATCCATATCTAAAACATGGCTAGACGTTCAAGACCAATTGTATAAGTAAGTGACTGTTATGTAATTGACAGAATAACGACCTTGTTATTAAGCATAGATTACGTTGTATTACCAGATGTTTACTGCAATTAATATGATTTTTATAGTTGAAGAAGTCACAGTAGTTAGAACATGACGAAAAGAAAGCAATTCACTATCCACCATCAGGGAATTAGAAAATAGTAACACGGGCTTGTAGTAAGGGGAGGAGGAAAGTTGAAAGTAACACAGCTTTAAGCTCAAACAGATATAGATGTTCCCGAAGGGATAACAAACGCAGAGTGTGCGGTTTAATTTTGTAATTTACGCTTGCACATGTAAGGTACCTGCAATTTGCATGTTAGTGAAATTATCATCGTTATGATCGGCTAAGGAGGATAGGTCCTGGAAAGTTGACTGCTCCATTAATTTGAAGTTTTGGGTTATGTTGTTTCGATGGTGCTGTTGCTTACCAGATTGGAGATTGGAGTGTTGGTGTTTGGAAAAGCTGAAACTTGAAAAGATTAGAATTATGCAGTGGGTAATGTTATGAACTTTTATAAATTCTCCCGTATGTTTGTTGTGGTTTGTTTAGCATTCTTCTTAATCTTCTTTGGGATGTAAGAAGATTAAGAAAAATGAACTTTTATATTTATACTATTTAATAATGTATATGTGAATTATAAATCTAAATGGGTTCGTAGTCATGTAGTAGAAGGTTAATGAAAGTAAAAATAATTATTTTGTTATGTATTGGCATCGACGGAGCTAGTGTTGGTTAAATTTAAACATAATGATATGTGCAAGGATGTTTGGAATACTTTAAAGTATTTAGAAGTATGAACGTATAAAAATGCAGATGTAAATTTTATTGTTCGAATTTAATAATAATAAAAACATAAAACATTAGTTTTTGAATGATTAATGAAAAGATAAAAGAAAAATTTGTTATTTAATTGTTTTCTGGGTTTATTATTAAAAACAATAAACGTTATTTAATTCAAAACAGTACATCACAGTTACGAGTTTCTGATGCGAAGTAGTTTACCTTCAAAGAAGCCATTTTCGGGACGGTTCTAGAATCCATTATATTTACATTAACAAACTAATTATCCTACGCGATAGCACCGGGAAAAACTATGGACCAGATAAGTTTTTGCGGTTTTAATGAGCTAATTAAGTATAGTTATCGCGGTCACAAAAATCTTCCGTTCTTTGTATTTCCTTCTCTCTGTAATAGGTAGAGGTATTAAAATCGTTATCTTATCGTTTATAGCTTTTTGATAGTCGCGCGTTCTATGAAACGCGAGACGTTTATCCATTTATACAAAATAATAGGATTATTTAGTGACTTTTAAAACATTTCTAGTAAATGATGTATTCCTTTATTAAATATTCGAAGATAGTTGAATTAATTTCTTTGGAATAAAGATTATAATTCATACAGTGTTATGTTTAAGGAGAATGAATGTATTTTATTTTTTTTAAATGATGAATCTACACACGGAAATTAAATACATAATCAATTTATGCAATTGCATTCTTAATGATTGATGTGCATTCTAACAGGGTACGGATTTTAGTTCGTATATTTTAAAGAAAAAGCTTAAAATCTAGGTTGTTTTTAGTATTTACAGAATAATCATTTATACATAGATGAACACAAATTATTTTTAAAATTGTTAATTTAATGCTATGTACTAATTGAATATGCTTATATTTTATACATGGTGGAGAAACTAAATATTGGAAAATTTTACTTTTCTCCGTTTTTTTCTTCTAGGTCATTTTTTAATTAGAATTTGGCATTCAATACCTAATTATCACATCAATATGTATATATCTTTGTTGTAATACTGTAGCACATTACCCAGTGCGCGCTTTTTCTGAATTAAAAAGATTAAAATTTATATTCTGTCGATTTTTGCTTTTTAATATATAATTTTAATTACCTCAGCCAGCTTAGTTTTTAATTACGCACGGAGCTTGCGACAATACGGCAAACAAGACTTTAAATTTACCTTCTACCTCTACTTCCTGTTCTAATTTTTAAACCAAAACACCATTAAGCGCAAATTATTATAATATTCTCAAAAATATTTACAATGTATGAAAAGTTTAAGAATTCCCTAAGTAGAACCTTCTTTTAATAATTGAATAAAAATTAATAATTATCATTCCCAAAGTTAATCAGAATCCAGCAAAAATCACCCTTATTATTATTATCTGAAGCCCAATGAACGTTGATTCAAATCCTTTAAAAATTTACGTAATTTATAACGTGTTCAAACAAACGATCTTTGTTGATTCTCACATAAAATTTTCATGAAAGCAATTTTAAATTATTCAAATTAGAAATATGCAACGAAATATTAATTTTTAAATTATTCAGATACAACGAAATATACTCAAATAAAAATAATAAAACATTCAGATTGGGTAACCTGTTTTTCAACTGCTCCGGTATTCAGCTTAGTGATTCAATAGTCCCAACGTTGAATCCAGATCTGCGTTAGATATGGTCCGCATTTTTCTTAGCATCTCTTTAAATTATTATAGCGTCCTTTGTTAAACTTCCCAGTAATTGATAACTGAGTTAAACGCTTGTTGCATTTTCTAATTAGAGCTAGTAATTATTCAGAGTCTTTTTTATTAATGTTAACTTTGGAATTTAAATTAACAACCTCTAGTTACTTACATTTTTACAGGGTTAAAACGACAAACCACTCTTAATTTTTCACAACTATCATTGCATCATTTCGTACTTCACAATAAATCACTTCACTTAAATATTTTCTTTAAGTGATGTGAACTAAGTCTTAATTCATGTTGAACTCATTTGTTTACAAATTCGGTCGTATTTAAATGAATTGTCTATCTATTGATAAGCGCAGAGTTTTCTATTATACGTGATTCTCACATGCCAGGTTTTTGGGTACTCCTATTGTATTTTATTGTATATTAGAATTGACGCGTTGATTTCGGCACGTAGCATTTCGAGTTAATTGCATTCATTCTTTTGGATTTTCCAGCCTAATCATCGTATTTCTTGTTTTCTTCAGAAAACTGTCTGGTTTTCTGAGTCCTCATGTATTTTGTAAGAGGTGCGCTATACTATTGCTTCTAGCTACCCCTAAATAATCTCAGTAGCACAGCAATATATATATATATATATATATATATATATAAGTAATACCAAGATGTATCTGTAAATAAACTTTTATGAAAATAATGAAGGCTTATTCACCTATACAAATCGAGCTAAATAGTTGTATAACCATTAACAGATCTATAACTTATAATTTCACAAGGGGAAGAAACATCCACTGACCGGGTTTGGTTATCTTAAGTCTCGTCAGAGGGAACTAATTTCCAACATGGATGTTTCTTCCGCTTGTGAAATAATAAGTTACTATTTTGTTAATGGCTATACAGCTATTAGCTCGATTTGTAGATTTGTATAGGGGAATAAGTTTTCTTTATTTTCATAAAGGTTTATTTACAAATACATCTTAATAATACTTCTGTTGTACACAGATTCCTAATTGCGAACTGCAAATAACTTGTCTTTATATATATATATATATATATATATATATATATATATATATATATTGATATTGCTGTGTACTGAAGTGGTTAAATAGGAGTGTTGCTCTAACTATTTTGCTATCTCAATTTAAATAAAACCACTAGGATCAGATATCGGATCTTTACAAGGACACTAAATATTATGACAAACAATTCTTCAGATAGCAATTACTTTTCTCGCATAAGCAATATCTCACATATAACCTAAAAAAATACTTTGACTCAGTTCAATATTGCCACAGCGACTATTTTTTTACAAACTATATCTTAAGTCTAATAAAATATATCCTTCGAATAGTTACTCGCTTATACTAAATTTAGAGTACAAAATCTTTTTATAATCAGGGTTACCACACTTTAATATTAATTACTTTCACCAGTAATTTCTTGATTAATTTCATTATGTACAAATTTAGTCAAAATAAGATAGGTAACTCAATGTCCTCTTAAAAATCGGATTTAAACTTATCTTATCAGTTAGGTTTATTAATTCTTATTATATATTGGTAAAACCCAACCGCAGACTACCACTCCCTTAACCGAATTACCAGGCTTGTACAAAATCTCTAATCTAACTTCAAATCTTAGCATACAAAATACTCTTATATAGAATTTAATTAATAAATAAAAATGTTTCTTTAAATTTTTAAAACAAAGTGATTTTTATTTTATGGTATTGCTTATGCTGGTCGTTGTGTGGCTTCTTGATTGGTACGTAGTCATCTACTCATGTCCAAAATTGTTCAATTTTTGTTAAACACCATTAAACATAAAAATCGAATTTCAAATGCATATACGTTTATATTCAAAATAAAGAAAAAAAAGTTTATCTTGCAGTAGTCAATTATCATTCATTTATTCTTTATTTTTATAACCATTTAACGTGCTTCAAATAATCTTTTTAGTTCTCCGTCCCTTAATATTATTTCACTATTAACAATTGTAGTATTTTTACTACATGATGTACTGCATCTTGATGTTTTAACAATTGACCTATAGTATTTTATTTCAAGTTGGGTTATATAGTCGTGCTAACGTGTGATGTACCGCGTCCAAAAGCTTCCAAGCAAGTCTACCGAGCTTTAGTTGTTTTGCTATGTTTCCATTTGTTGAAAATATGTACTCTCTTCCTACGTAAGGATCTAGAATCTTCTTGTATATTCGTGAACCTTTTTTCAATTGGTTGGATTTGAAGCTATGATGTAATATTCATAGAACTGTCGTTCTCCAATAACCCAGAGCTGTGTTAATTAATACCTATTTTTATCTTATCTTGACAACATTCACGATTTATGGCGTAAGTTGTTTTATCTTATGTTATAGCTTATGAAATGAACGTTCATGTACCTTTACTGGATCATTGTAGAAGTTTAAAACACCTTACCTTTTCTTTAAGTATCGACTGATAATTTGAGCGGATACACTTGTTATTAACTGAAAATACTTTTCATTACGAATATTATATATGAGCTTTCGTAAAAATACGACCATATGAAATTAAATATTGCACACGCGACCATACATACATTAAGCTTATATTTCTAAAATGCGATCACGATAATTACGCATTTATGCAATTGTGTACTTTATAACAAAACAAATCTTGATGAAACTCTTTGAAAATCGCCCTTCTACGCGCAGAATACATCATTATCCCCATCTAAACACACGACTAAGCTACGTATTAAAAATGGAACTCCCTCAATTAGGGGTTTAAGCATTTATAATTCTATATACCGAGTGTTTTTAATAAAAACGTTATGCCTTACAAACAAACTGATATTTACATAATTCTAGCTTTTCCTAAATTTTATCCGGTTTGATGCGTCTTATCTTTGCGAAATGTTGCTAGGTGACTCTTTAATGACCTCTAACCACATCAACATACATACTATACATGTATACGTATAAGTATAGTGTGTGTGTATAAATCAGTTAAAATCTACGCGTATCGACATTACCCATAAAATTCGGATCGAAAATTTTAATTCTGCATTAGGCTCCGTAAATCCAAGGAAGTTCTCAAAGTTAAACCAGTGTTCTTTTTTAGACATTAGTTTTGTAAATAAATTTATGTACAGGTATTAAAATTGTATTGTGAAGGATGCTTTGTATAAATAGGCTGCTATCCGACTTTGGCGTTTCTAACACTTGAAGCCAAAGCAACTTGTGAAATATGCTTAAATTCATCGTGTTTAGTTTGTTTGTATTAAGACGTGCTAGTCGAAATTATAATGGTTTCAATTTATCATATGCCAAAATTCGACATTGTTCTGGAACAAAATTGCCACCAAGTTATACAAAGTAGGTAATTACATTAGGGTTCTTTAAAATGTCGTTATATCGACAATAAAAAAATACTCCTTCCGTTTATTTATATGTTGATTGGTGTTTTGTAATCGCTATTCAGCTCACGCGACTTCACATCAACCCTGAGAGCTTCCCATTTATTAATTTACATTTAATACCAGATATAGTTATTCAAAAGTGGTGTTTGGTCTCTTGAATGATACTTAAATAACCCGCGTCTGTTTAGAATCCATAAGCGTTGAAGAAGCCTGTTATTGCCTCGAAATAAATACATCTGTATAACCTTAAACCACTCCAGAATGCTTTCTCGCTGTTATATAAGAGACGTCTGAATCACAGCCATTTCATACATATTACATGACCGTTCAATATCAACCGGTATATTATTTTATATACGAAGTACTACTTCCTCCTGTCCGCTATCTCACGTGGGAACTGTTTTGAAATCACTTTATTTTCTATTTTTAGCAGACTTCGTGTGTAGAATAATCAATCATGTCTTACTACCAGCTATTAATAAGTGCTCAGAATATTGATGTAAAACGGAGAGTTTGAAAACATCGTGAAGTATGGAAGGTTTTGTTAATGTGCTAATATATAAATTTTTATCAAAGCTTGTAGTGAATACGAAAAGTAATACCAAGGACTCCCGTGCAATAAATAATTCATCCATCACTCATTCATTCGTCTAACCATGTTGAGAAGGACGTAGTAAAAGCTCGCGAGACACGCCACTCCGTTAATAAGTATAAGAAGTGTTAGCCGATCGAGTAGTAAGACTTTTATTGCTTTTTTGGGATTTCTATAATAAAGCTATAACTTAGGGTTAAGCTTTTTATCTGTAAGAAAGTTTTCATGTTTCAATTTTGAATTACTGGCTATAGCTATTGCTAATCTGTGTTTTACTATATTCTTACAAAATTTGTCCCAAGCGGCATACGTTAATATAAGCACTTGGGATTCCTAACAATCAGACATCAGCCTTAAGTACGAAAAGTTAGAGGGTGGCTACAAAGCTATTGGAACACTTGTTACTTGCGGACTAAGCTTAAGAATAACTTATGCGGAGAGACATGAGCTAGGATCATGTGCGATTCTGTTAACCAAAAAAAATTTTAGGCGCCACTGTGCTTGTAAAAATATCAAAAGGAAAATGCAGAAACCTTCTGCTATAACGAAAACATATTCTTTAGTAACCTGCCTCATTAATGGACCCACGAATAGAGTACATGCGGCGCCATAACAAGCTTGTGTCCTCACAATATGTGTTCCTGAATTTTCAGAAATTTGTCAAGCTCATTAATAAAAAAATGTAGATGTTTGAAATCAAAGATATAATGTTTTAATAAGGTACAAACAAATTTAAAGATCTAAAGTCCTTTAAGGTATTTACAAAATTGTCTTGGACTCCAATCGGACAGGGCTGGCGTGTTTGGCTCAAAATTAAACTACTTATCAACAACACATGTTGTTTGCATATATGGTCAAAAATAATTCAAATGTTACATATGCATTAAAATGTAATACTCTTCAATATATTTTTACGTATGATATAGACTGTAAAAGAAAGTGATCATGTGAAATATAAGTTTGGTTGTGTTCAGATAATGAGACAAATAAATTGAAATACATATGAATCTTCTTAATATAGTAGCATGAAAATATCTTTTAAATAACTTTTTTGCGATTTTTTTTAAATAAAAAAAAATTCCCAAAATAGAGTCTGTATTTTAGTTGCTTTTTACAAATTAAATACAGACAGTAATATAATAACTGTGTATGACTGTATAATAATTTAATATATCACTCGAAATAATACGAAATGCGTTTTGTTAATAACTATCACAACACCTTAACACAAATGTCCCTCTTCTCTTTGTAGCTAACCAAGTTTAATAAAAATAAATAAGAAACCTTGGAAAATACAGACATGGTTAATTTAAGAATGTGTTTAATCAACTACTTTTATACCTTTTACCCAGTGATGCAAACGAATTTCAGATTTACCAGACAGCTTTGCACGACAAATATAGATTTGCCTTTTTATGCCAGCTACATCAGATCAGATCTCGCTACCAATACCTATTATAAAACTTCGTTAATTTAATAGGCAAGGTACGTGCTTTAGCAAGCCACCTCGATAAGATTCCGCTTTAGAGAGATCTCAACATGCCTTTCACAAACAACCATATTGGTTTATTACAGATGCACAGCAAACAACTTCAAACAATTGAAAACAAATTAACGGTATTATACAAATTACTGTTAACATATCAAACAAACTCGTAAATAATTCGTAATACATTATTTTCAAAAACCAAAATATTTCCGGCATCTCTAACCCGATATTTTACTAAAAATTACCATAAAGCAAAGAGAGCTTATTCGTGTCGCTGTTTCGTTTTATTGACCCTCCCGACTCTGTGCGCCGGCGTTAACCTTTCCAGACTTACAAGTCGAAGGTAACATACTTAAATATATCTTTTCAAATTCACCTCAGTTTAGATGCGATAGAAATTATGTCTAATAGGAAAATACGAAATATGAAACAACCAATTCTGCATAATTTTAACGTAGCGATATTGTAAGTATATAAAAAAATTTCGCGGGAATTTTCATATGTTACAATATCTATAACATTCAATTACCTTCGGGCTAGAGCCTCAATCGAAATCAAAATGTCATATCAGAACCATATGTGTAACTTTTGGTGTTGTTATTGTCAGTTCACAGACTTGTTTTGGCGCAAACTTATCCTGAGCTAAACTCTTCATCGATGAGTAACTGATACATTCTACAACTATCTGAATTTGTTTGTCATATTTAAGCCTCGAACCAATTCTACAATTTTCGCCCATCATATTTCCCAATAATAATAAGCTAAGCAATCCTTAATGCCTCTAGTTATTTGAAATCATCCTATTCCTCATTTTCTTTATATTTCCCTACAGAACTCTCTTCTTACCAATACGCCTCAACTACTTCTCTTTTGATAACCGATTTATCTGCTTAATCTTTAAAATTTGTTTGTAACATTACATTTTGAAGACCTCAGTTTTTTTTTCTTTTAATGCTGCCTCCTGTCCACGTTTCACTTCTATGCAAAAACGCTTCATACAAAACTTTCAGGAATGTTTTATTATTAAATAAACATATTTTTGATATCATCAAATTTTTCTTTTTCAGAAATGCTTGCACCAGACTATATTTGTGCTTTTCGCGTGTCACGCGCTTGTAAGCGTGTTTGTTCAAAAACGCATCACAGATTTACTTTTTTATTAAAAGGTTGAACTGTTTCAAACTTCGATCCAGAATTCTTTGCAAATCATCTTTACAATTAGAAAAAAAATGTAAACTTACTAAAATACAAAGCATTGAAATATTATCAATTACAAAACAAAGAAATCTAAAATTTTATATTTAAGATTATAGGTTAAAGAGCGATTACCCAAATCCTTTTTTCATTATCTTTAACGGTATTAAATTGACGTTCAAGTCCTAGTTTACGAAATCGCCCGTGTTATGTAAAGTCTCCATTTAGAACATCAGTTTGCAAAAGTTCATCTTCGATTTAATTAATTAGTTAGCTTTGAAATAGCTGTTTGTATCGAAGAATGTTCCATCTTTATTGTATATTACAAAATCAAATAACTGCATTTAACTACTTCCATATTTCAAACCATTGTAACGTATAAATTTCATATGTAAACTCTGCATGTTATTTAAACGTCATAATCATGACCGAAATTATGAATGAGTCTCTTTAATAAAGTTCCCGCTTTTATATTAATTATTTTGACTACGTCACTCTAGATTTTACGCAATTCAATTCGAAGAATTACTCACCTATATGAAGTAAGATTTCTGGAAATTCCGTTTTATTGGTCTAATTAGTATTGAATTTCCGTGGCTGTATCGTTGTCTATCTTTGTCCAACGCAACGAGTTGCTCGTGGAGTCGCATACTTTCCTACACTAATCCAAGAGCAATAAAATTCATTCTTATCGATTTTACGACATTTTTATTATTCGCGCAGTTTTTTAGAATAATCGTCTGTGTTTAATTAATTTATACAACATTTCTTATTATTTACGTATTCTCTTTCGTAATTCCGTATATTCCAGAATAGCTTTTTATTTAAAATGAATTATGTTATACACACAGCAGTCAATGTAGCTGATTAATTACTTTAGTTGCTTTATGCATTCGTTGTAAATAAATTTATGTACAGGTATCAAAATTGTATTGTGAAAGATGCTTTGTATAAATGGGCTGCTATCCGACTTTGACATTTCAAATACTTGAAGTCAAAGCAACTTGTGAAATATGCTTAAATTCATCGTGTTTGGTTTGTTCGTATTAAGACGTACTAGTCGAAATTATAATGGTTTCAATTTATCATATGCCAAAATTCGACATTGTTCTGGAACAAAATTGCCGCCAAGTTATACAAAGTAGGTAATTACATTAGGGTTCTTTAAAATGTCGTTATATCGACAATAAAAAAATACTCCTTCCGTTCATTTATATGTTGATTGGTGTTTTGTAATCGCTATTCAGCTCACGCGACTTCACATCAACCCTGAGAGCTTCCCATTTATTAATTTACATTTAATACCAGAAATAGTTATTCAAAAGTGGTGTTTGGTCTCTTGAATGATACTTAAATAACCCGCGTCTGTTTAGAATCCATAAGCGTTGAAGAAGCCTGTTATTGCCTCGAAATAAATACATCTGTATAACCTTAAACCACTCCAGAATGCTTTCTCGCTGTTATATAAGAGACGTCTGAATCACAGCCATTTCATACATATTACATGACCGTTCAATATCAACCGGTATATTATTTTATATACGAAGTACTACTTCCTCCTGTCCGCTATCTCACGTGGGAACTGTTTTGAAATCACTTTATTTTCTATTTTTAGCAGACTTCGTGTGTAGAATAATCAATCATGTCTTACTACCAGCTATTAATAAGTGCTCGGAATATTGATGTAAAACGGAGAGTTTGAAAACATCGTGAAGTATGGAAGGTTTTGTTAATGTGCTAATATATAAATTTTTATCAAAGCTTGTAGTGAATACGAAAAGTAATGCCAAGGACTCCCGTGCAATAAATAATTCATCCATCACTCATTCATTCGTCTTACCATGTTGAGAAGGACGTAGTAAAAGCTCGCGAGACACGCCACTCCGTTAATAAGTATAAGAAGTGTTAGCCGATCGAGTAGTAAGACTCTTTATTGCTTTTTTGGGATTTCTATAATAAAGCTATAACTTAGGGTTAAGCTTTTTATCTGTAAGAAAATTTTCATGTTTCAATTTTGAATTACTGGCTATAGCTATTGCTAATCTGTGTTTTACTATATTCTTACAAGATTTGTCCCAAGCGGCATGCGCTAATATAGACACCTGGGATTCCTAACAATCAGACATCAGCCTAAGTATGAAAAGTTAGAGGGTGGCTACAAAGTTATTGGAACACTTGTTACTTGCGGACTAAGCTTAAGAATACCTTATGCGGAGAGACATGAGCTAGGATCATGTGCGATTCTGCTGACCAAAAAAAATTTTAGGCGCCACTGTGTTTGTGAAAATATCAAAAGAAAAATGCAGAAACCTTCTGGTATAACAAAAACATATTCTTTAGTAACCTGCCTTATTAATGGACCCACGAATAGAGTTCATGCGGCGCCATATCAAGCTTGTGTCCTCACAATATATGTTCCTGAATTTTTAGAAATTTGTCAAGCTCATTGATAAAAAATGTAGATGTTTGAAATCAAAGATATAATGTTTTAATAAGGTACAAACAAATTTAAAGATCCAAAGTCCTTTAAGGTATTTACAAAAAATTGTCTTGGACTCCAATCGGACAGGGCTGGCGTGTTTGGCTCAAAATTAAACTACTTATCAACAACACATGTTGTTTGCATATATGGTCAAAAATAATTCAAATGTTACATATGCATTAAAATGTAATACTCTTCAATATATTTTTACGTATGATATAGACTTTAAAAGAAAGTGATCATGTGAAATATAAGTTTGGTTGTGTTCAGATAATGAGACAAATAAATTGAAATACATATGAATCTTCTTAATATAGTAGCATGAAAATGTCTTTTAAAAAAATTTTTTTTGCGTTTTTCTTTAAATAGAAAGAAATTACCAAAATAGAGTCTGTATTTTAGTTGCTTTTTACAAATTAAATACAGACAAAAATATAATAACTGTGCATGACTGTATAATAATTTAGTATATTATTCGAAATAATACGAAATGCGTTTTGTTAATAACTATCACAACACCTTAACACAAGTGTCGCTCTTCTCTTTGTAGCTAACCAAGTTTAATAAAAATGTATAAGAAACCTTGGAAAATACAGACATGGTTAATTTAAGAACGTGTTTAATCAACTACTTGTATACCTTTTACCCAGTGATGCAAACGCATTTTAGATTTACCAGACAGCTTTACACGACGAATATAGAATTGCTTTCTTTATGCCAGCTACATCAGATCAGATCTCGCTACCAACGCCTATTATAAAACTTCGTTAATTTTATAGACAAAGGTACGTGCTTTGGCAAGCCACCTCGATAGGATTCCGCTTTAGAGAGATCTCAACATGCCTTTCACAAACAACCATATTGGTTTATTACAGATGCACAGCAAACAACTTCAAACAATTGAAAACAAATTAACGGTATTATACAAATTACTGTTAACATATCAAACAAACTCGTAAATAATTCGTAATACATTATTTTCAAAAACTAAAATAATTCCGGCATCTCTAACCCGATATTTTACTAAAAATTACCATAAAGCAAAGAGAGCTTATTCGTGTCGCTGTTTCGTTTCATTGACCCTCCCGACTCTGTGCGCCGGCGTTAACCTTTCCAGACTTACAAGTCGAAGGTAACATACTTGAATATATCTTTTCAAATTCACCTCAGTTTAGAGGCGATAGAAATTATGTCTAATAGCAAAATACGAAATATAAAACAACCAATTCTGCATAATTTTAACGTAGCGATATTGTAAATATATAAAAAAATTTTGCGGGAATTTTCATATGTTACAATATCTATAACATTCAATTACCTTCGGGCTAGAGCCTCAATCGAAATCAAAATGTCATATCAGAACCATATGTGTAACTTTTGGTGTTGTTAGATTGTCAGTTCACAGACCTGTTTTGGCGCAAACTTATCCTGAGCTAAACTTTTCATCGGTGAGTAACTGATACATTCTACAACTATCTGAATTTGTTTGTCATATTTAAGCCTCGAACCTCTTCTACAATTTTCGCTCATCATATTTCCCAATAATAAAGCTAAGCAATCCTTAATGCCTCTAGTTATTTGAAATCATCCTATTCCTCATTTTCTTTATATTTCCCTACAGAACTCTCTTCTTACCAATACGCCTCAACTACTTCTCTTTTGATATCCGGTTTATCTGCTTAATCTTTAAAATTTGTCTGTAACATTACATTTTGAGGACCTCCGGTTTTTTTTTCCTTTAATGCTGCCTCCTGTCCACGTTTCACTTCCATGTAAAAACGCTTAATACAAAACTTTTAGGAATGTTTTATTAATACATAAACCTATTTTTGATATCATCAAGTTTCCTTTTTCAGAAATGCTTGTACCAGACTATATTTGTCCTTTTCGCGTGTCACGCGCTTGTAAGCGTGTTTGTCCAAAAACGCATCGCGGATTTACTTTTTTATTAAAAGGTCGAACTGTTTCAAACTTCGATTCAGAATTCTTTGCAAATCATCTTCACAATTAGAAAAAAAATGTAAACTTACTAAAATACAAAGCATTGAAGTATTATCAATTACAAAACAAAGAAATTTAAAATTTTATATTTAAGATTATAGGTTAAAAGCGCTTACTCAAATCCTTTTTTCATTATCTTTAACGGTATTAAATTGACGTTCAAGTCCTAGTTTACGAAATCGCCCGTGTTATGTAAAGTCTCCATTTAGAACATCAGTTTGCAAAAGTTCATCTTCGATTTAATTAATTAGTTAGATTTGAAATAGCCGTTTGTATCGAAGAATGTTCCATCTTTATTGTATATTACAAAATCAAATAACTGCATTTAACTACTTCCATATTTCAAACCATTGTAACGTATAAATTTCATATGTAAACTCTGCATGTTATTTAAACGTCATAATCATGACCGAAATTATGAATGAGTCTCTTTAATAAAGTTCCCGCTTTTATATTAATTATTTTGACTACGTCACTCTAGATTTTACGCAATTCAATTCGAAGAATTACTCACCTATATGAAGTAAGATTTCTGGAAATTCCGTTTTATTGGTCTAATTAGTATTGAATTTCCGTGGCTGTATCGTTGTCTATCTTTGTCCAACGCAACGAGTTGCTCGTGGAGTCGCATACTTTCCTACACTAATCCAAGAGCAATAAAATTCATTCTTATCGATTTTACGACATTTTTATTATTCGCGCAGTTTTTTAGAATAATCGTCTGTGTTTAATTAATTTATACAACATTTCTTATTATTTACGTATTCTCTTTCGTAATTCCGTATATTCCAGAATAGCTTTTTATTTAAAATGAATTATGTTATACACACAGCAGTCAATGTAGCTGATTAATTACTTTAGTTGCTTTATGCATTCGTTGTAAATGTAATAAGTTTTTTATTCTTAACAATTTTCAAAGAAACTATTTGCTTTCACAGTAATTAAAACGTGTTTTAAGTGCATATTTTATAAAGATAAAAGTGTTATTTTTTAACAAGATTAAATGTAGTTTTGTTTTCAGTAAAATGCGTAAAACTGGCACTATTCTATGCCATTCACAGCGAATAAAGCACTTATTTTATGCACCGGAAATATATTTTTATCATAATTAATAAATAAAAATAAAGGGATTTATATGTATATTTTTATATCTTCGATGGACTAGGATTATTGGTGAAAACATCAGTCCAATACTCTGAAATTAACCCACTAATAACATTAAGCGTAAGGGTCGTGTAGGAGCTTAGATACTAACAATAATAAACAAAAAACCGCAGCAAAAATTAACTAAAACAAACTCGGAGCCAAAACTAACTAAAATAAAATCGCAGCCAAAGTTACATAAAACAAAATCGCAGCACAAGGAAATTAATGAAAACCAAATCGCAGAAGAAATTAACTAAACAAAATCGCAGCCCCACGTCAGGGCGTCAGAAATTTATGCTACGCCATTGACGTAGCCTGGAAAGAAACAAAAAAAAGAAATGAACCGGGCTCAATCGGCGAGTGGGCGGAGTATTATACCTACAACAAAAATCAAGGAAAACCTAATATATTGAAAGAAAAATTACACACAGTCGTTCATACTCAAAACACAACATATCCACAAAAGAAACTTATAATTAAACACAATATGTACACGCAATAAATAATTACAAACTAATTCTACAAAAAATATCAACCAAAAGAACAAATCACTTTTTTTTAAATGGTGAGCTGCCGGTAAATCTAAAACTAAGTATATACATCTAATGGCAACAACATTTTCAAACGTGTCAGCAAGCATAAACCGGAAATCTCAACCGATATGGTCGCAATCATAAATGATAAAGAAAAAAAACGCTCACCCTCGAAGTTGCTGACGTCGGGGTTAAGTCATTAGCTGGTCCACAGCAATGAATACCTGGGCCTACACCTAGAAAGAATGCACTTGGCCTCCCATTACAGCAAGGGACGACTATTCATCGTGGCTTTAAGGCCACTGGAAGAAGCTAAAGCAATTACCAGTAAAAATCAATTTAATTTCTACGAAAGATACAATTTTCTAAAAACCCTAAATACCGACCACGCCGTATTGCGTGCTCGAAATTTTCATAACGAAAAACGGAAACAACCAAACACTCTTACACGTGTCTCCGTTGTGTGGATTGGAAAGCAAATAAAATCAATTTCGTCCAGTGACCAGAGTTCAAATTAATATTTCTATTCAGAATTAACCTGGAAAAGCTCAGTTTATATTCTGGTAGTACGCAGTTTTAATTCGACGAATTCTTCCGACAGAAAACACATGAGGCAATTATCGGATACTTTGAGCACGTTATCGACTATCTGAGTATGGCGTAATCTTGACGTTAGGGAATTCTGGGAAGTAGAACTTATTTTTAATTAGCGAACGTATTTACTAAGTAAAATATACAGGATATTTAATTTATGGAATAAAGTTTCGTTTTAGAAGCAAAGTGGATTTTAGTTGAAAATTAATAGCCAGCGTATTTTTTTTTAATTACTAATCGACGATTTTATTTAACCGTAGACATGGAATTTAGATAAACAGATCATTAATTAGTAAAGGATTTGAGTTAAAAATTATTGTAGATAAAATAACCAATTATTGCCGAAAATGAACGTAGCAAGGGTCCCCATTCAATCGAATTTGATGTGAGAGGAATCTGAAGAATTAGCATTCTCCTCATCTAAAAATTTTTTGGCAGGCAAATCACCCTCGGTTTCGTACTAGGATGGACTATAAGAATCTCTTAAATCTTGATACGGTTCCGATTCTGAGAAGGAGAAATGCCTAACTTTATACTAGTGAGCAAAATTGGGTTGACCGACTTTCGATGTCGATGCTTGTTCTATGGTGGATAGGCTGGGCGAAGGTGCTTGATTCAGCTGTTGCACATGGTATAATTGTGATATCTGTAGAGGTGATATGGACGTGAGAGTTTCGTATAATGAAACAGGTGTTGGAACTAAGTCCCGCACTTGACTTTCAACTAATACTAATATTTTGCGGGTCCTGGTACTTATTTTACCTTTTTATCCACTTAAAACAAGAAAACTAAAATGTGAATTTTGAAACTATACGTTGCCAGCCGGAGGGTTACAACGTCCCTCAAACAAAATTATTACTAAGGGACGTACGTAACCCACCAGTGAATCACATTGAAAGGTGCAAAAAGGAAAGAAAAAAAAACAAAATTATACTAAAAATACATTTTATTAACACAAAATATTTGGCGTAAAAAAAAGTTCTGAGCTTTAAATTTCATACAACCGAAACCACATTTTAAAATTCATTAGCTTTCCCGCCCTTTTCGGTTTATAACGTTGACATTTGGTCTTTGAATATACCATGCGGTGTTCACGATGGCAATAACAAAAGAGCATATTCGATTTTCCATCCACTTCCCGTTATATCTGAAGAAAAATGTTACTGAAGCCACTGAAATGATTTGTGCTGCATATGGAGAGAAGGCTGTAAGTCATGCTACGTGTAAAAGGTGGTAACCAAAATTTCGTCAAGGAGATTTCAGTCTTGAAGATGAACCACGTGCTAGACGCCCTCAAAAGATTGAAACGGACGAACTGCAAGCATTGTTGGATATAAACTGAAAAGGAGCTTGCACAGCAACTTAGCATTACGCAGCAAGCCATTTCCACACGTTTACATGTAATGAGAAAAGTTTAGAAGGAAAGCAGATGAGTTCCGCATGCACTGTCCAAAGACAAGAAAAATCCACGAGTAGACTAGGTAGGTTACTTCTAAAACAAAAAATGCAATTTTCCCATGTATTTTCTTATGGAAAAATCTAAGGTCCATTGAAATCCCTATAAGGAGGAATTGAGGGTCAATTCATATAGGTAAAATCACCACAACGCAGTGCTTTCGGCTACCTATCTAAACTACTATCTAAACTGATCTAAACCCTCCACCTTAGTCGCCGATCTAACCCATAATTTTTTCCTCCAGAAAATACCAACTAATGTAAGTCTGCCATGGCGGGCGGGGTAAAATGGCCGCCATGGCCGGGTAACATGGCCCCCATGGCGGGTAACATGGCTGCCTCAGGGCGGTTGCGCATTTCGTCAAGTGTATCGGGCATCTTCGCCAATATACGCCCCCACTCTGTAGGGTACATAAAGGACAATTTTTCGTATTCAATTTAGTATTCGGCAGTAGCTAGAACGGTAAACATGAGCGTCTCCAAGATGATTAACGTTCCTCAACTTCTTGGGAATGAAGTGAAACCAACAAATGAGCGATTTGGATTGTGGCTGCTGGCAGAAAATATGTGCAGCAATAATCTGGTGACAGATATTGGTAATATTTGTTATGTTGAAGGCGAACAGATGATGCTGACTAGTGGACTATACACACTAATTACAGAACCATTTTGTGATACTATAATGTTGGTTAAAATTTGCGAACTTTCTGGCGCCGATCAAACATCTGCAAACAAAAGTATGTTTATCACAAAAAAAAAGAAATTTGTGGTGCATTTAACAGCTGTCTACGAGGAAAGTTCAATCGATTTGTTTCTTGAAAGCACTAACAAGATGGGTCAGGAGTAAAAGAAATTATCGGAAAAGAAGGCCTCGAAAGTATTAATAAAAAATTCCAAATTCCTATATGTGTTCCGTACAAAGTGGAACAAGCAGATGTTAAGTTGGAAACTTTATTGGAAGAACTACCAGATGTATTAGCCGGATTATTACTATCTTTTGACATGGATGTAACCCAAGATTTTGCTGGCATATTTAGCAAGATGGAGATGTGGAATTATTTAACTACAAACCATAACTTCTGCTACAAGGGCGAATACGAAGAAAACTGCAATATTATAGTTGACAACGATAAAACTGTGGGAATTGATTGTTTAACATGGCTAACAACCAATGCAAGAATTAAGATATACAACAAATGTGTGTGTCAGATAACAAGTCCTGGTGTTAATAAACAACTTGGAAATCATATACTAGATTTTTTACGTTGTCCAGATGCACGTTTAAGGAAAACATTCGCGTCTACTTTGGCCAAAGAACATGGTATTACGCGATTGGAAGTGACAATATACAACTGTACAATTGGAAACTATGTCAGTGCGGAACAGGTGTATAACCCCTTAAAAGACTGTTTAACCTTATTGGAAGATAGTAAGTTATACTTTCTAAAGACGCCAATGTACTCGGTACCACTTGCCAAAATGTAGAGTAAGCTATCGGACAAGCTACAAAATAGCTGCTGTTTAGTGTATAATGACCTACCAGTACGTGTATTGGGGGAATGGCAATACAAAATTTGACTAGCTTGCAAATTAAGTTGTCCGAAAAACCAGAGGAAAGGGAAAAATTGCTAAAGTATGTACTTTCGGCTTTTAGTTTCAACTATTTACCTGTAAATTATTTGGTGATAGTAGCGGAGGAAGACAGCCAAGATAAAATAAAAATCTTACACAAATTCTACATTAAAGCAGGTAGTACATATTTTACACAATCTGCAACACCATATTCTACAATTCCAAAAGAAATGATTATTTCGGAATTGGGGTTGATAAATACGCCTAACATTTGTCCAGAGGTTGTACGACAACGCGTACGTACTGGCAGTAAACTCTATCCGTTTACGCTAAAGGAAATTGACCCATTATGCACGCCATACGCTATAAGCAGAAGAAAAAGACATTATAATGTGATTAAAGGACCGCTTCACTTGCGGCCATTTCCCCGATGCTCCACCTAGACGGTACTACATCGGGTTTAGACGCGATCAATTTACTAGCACTAGAACTGATATCGCCCGATAAATTTAATATAGATCAAGCTGGCTCACATAAGTTTTGAGTTTAGACTCAAGAGAAATGCTCGAAGCTACAGAGTAATAGCAAAACGCGAAATAAAGCGTCATGAGAATCACGTGAGCGGCAGTTCTGGTTACCGTTGCGATCTTACGGTCGACTTATAACTAATCTGATTATGACATATAATTTAATTCCCTGGTCCTACGCCATTTGATTTGCAAAAATAATTAATTACAATCGCCTCCTCTAAGATATTTCACTTAGTCTAATCTTAATAATTTATATCTAAATACGTTATACGATCAGGGATTTTTCTCTCTTCTTCTTCTGCCTCGAGTACCTATACTACTTGTTATTATTTTGATTTTAATTTGTCTATCCATTTATTTGATTATTGCTCCGACTTGTCTGATTTATAGCATTTGAGTGGGATCCGTTCTACCTATTTTTATATTATTTATTATTTACTATTGCCGTCCGCTGCACTAAAATTGTCAAGTTAGTCTCCGCGTCTAGTTTGTCATTACCGAGTATCCGTCCCGTCATTTTTTTCTATATCCTATTATCTGCTTCAAGCCTAACCACCCTACCTGCGAATTCTTTAAGTATCACCCAGAACGCATTCTGGTCAGCCACCTCCTGGACCTCCTCCTGGTTCCTAGGCCACCTTAGGCCTTTGATCGCCAACTTTCTGTCAGCAAACTCCCTATTAGAAGATCGAAATTGATCCCGATTCTGTCCCTAGCCTTTATACTTGGAATGAACCTATGCGTCAGTCTGCCTGTGGTGGCGTTATTCCACCTCTCCTCCCACTGACTAATCAATCTCTCCCGCAGCTTCCTCTTAATTAATGACCTTGGTATAAATAAATACGATGAACGGAACTCCCCTGTGGCTTTGCACGCTTGCCAACTATCTACCTTCCCTGACCTTGCAACCCTCCGTCCAGACCGATGCTGCGTACAACATCGCCGGCTCGATTGCTCCTATATAAACCGTCTTCAAAGATTCGCCAATAGATTTTTGCGGTCGCCATTATCCTATTGGATATTTCACTTCTTTTAGCCTAATATATTGCACGTGCGCTTTCCAATTCAATTTATTGTCAATTTTGACTCTGAGGTAAGTGATGGCTTCCCTAAACGGAATATTGTCGCCGCCTAGTTCTAACCTAGGCGGGCGTTGCCCCGGCTTCGTGCCAAAATAAAGAGCCTCTGACTTCGAGGTGTTAAATTTTAATTTAATCCCCTGCGAACATTTTAACAACTTTTTCAGCGCCTCGTTTGGTTTGGTACGCATTTCCATAACCAACCTTAACCTAACAATTAATAACGTGTCGTCCTCAATCCCTACAATCGTGCACCCTTTGGGCAACCTGACCCTAAAGATGCTTTTGTACAAAAGTTTCCAGAAGATTGGTCCCAAGCAAGACTCCTGCGGGCAATCTCTTTCCACAGTTCGCGGGAGAAAAGACAGCTGGAATTAGAGGAAATGGATGCAAAAAAGCGAAAGTTGGACTACATGGAAAGCACTGCGGCAATACGCGAACAATATAAAGATGTGTTAGACAAAGAACATCTTATTAGAGAAAATGAGGAAGAATTAAAAGATTATTTTATGTGCCGATAGACTGACTCGAATACATATGGGTTGTACAAGCTGTATGCATTTGTGGTTAGTAAAAAAGGTTCTTTTAGTTATGTAGGCGTTTTTGCGGAAAAGGATGGTACTAAATCGGCATACTTTTTAAAAGGTTATTCTAAAAACGTATTTATCAAATTGGCAGATAACATAGACGAACTAAGGAATGCGGGTTTCGTAACCTTGGCGTACACTACACGCAAAGGGGTTCCGTTAAACATTGTATATTTGCCTAATAAAGAATCTGTTTGGGATGAACAAACTCATTTGTTGATCGCCAAGTTGTATTAAAAAAATTGATTAAAATAACTTTATATACAAACCAAAATTCTAATTAAATCAACTAATTTTCAGTTGAAGCAACAAAATCCTTTTCTCAGTGTACAAAAATGACCAGAATGGACCTTAGATTGTTCCATAAGAAAATACATGGGAAAATTGCACTTTTTGTTTTAGAAGTAGCCTACCTAGTCTACTTCCACGGCGTGACACTGCACTAACTTTGCTTTCAAGGTTCCGGAAAAAGGATTTTCTGCACCAAATCGTTACAGGCAATAAAAAGTGGATACTTTATATTAACTCGAAGCGTAAAAAATCATGGGTTGACCCTGGTCAACTTTCGACATCGACTTCAAAGCTCAATATCTACGGCAAGAAAGTTTTGCTCTGCCGGGCGAAACAATTACGGCAGACCGCTATCAGCAACAATTGATCAACTTGTGCGATACGTTTGAACAAAAGAGGCCATGATACTGCTTCATGACAATGCCCGTCCACATGTTGCGAAAATGACTCAGGACAAAATCTTTGCGTTAGGCTGGGAACTTCTCCCGCATGCGGCGTATAGCCTAAACATTGTATGGTGCCTTCCGATTATTACCTATTCCGGTCGCTGCAGCATCACTTGGCTGATACACACTTTGTGACACTTGAAGAGGTACGAAAATGCATTGATGACTTTATCGCCTTGAAGCCAATGAGCTTCTATCATCAGAGAATTTGCAAGCTGCCCGAAAGATGGCAAAAGGTCATCGATGCAAACGTTGATTAATATCTTTTTGTTTGGTTTTAAATAAATATTGGATTTTGCAAGAAAAAGCTTAGAACTTTTTTGTACACCTAATAGTAGAAAAATATATTTTTTTACATCTTATAATGACTAGCTAAATATCGGCCGTCATGAACGTACAACTGCGGCTAAATAAACTGTAAGACTGCATTAAACAAGCAGTAGAACTTGCAAGAGTAAATTAAAGCCCTAGATTAATCAACATAATAGCCTGTCTCCTATCGCACTAATCATCTCTCCTACATTATTTTCAAATATTGTTCATGACTATCCACCCAGCAATCTTTGATTACGGTCATTTCTCTTGCTTCATTTTGAAACGGGATCATCATTTCCTGTGGTGCTTTACAAAACGACTGCCATTTACATTTTTTAAGGTCGCTCAATTATTACACGTTTAGCTTTAATAATTCGTGCTTCGTTACCAGCAAAATAAATTTGATAATTACAATAGAAAAACAACGCGGATGCGTGCTTGTCATGGATCGATGCAAAGCGATTTACTTATCTAAATGTCTACTCACAATTTTTAAATAGTTTTTACTTCACGCACAGATAGCATAAACAGCTAATTTGAATGCAACCACAATCAAAATGCGCCAATGGAGAGTACTTTAATATTTACGCGCTGTTAATTTTATCGCATAAAAATTACCTTTTTTTTGTATTGTATTGTATATAATTTTGAAGCTGTTAAATTGTGTTAAGAGATATTAGGCAAGAGATGATTATCAGGTCTTTGATTTATACAATCGTAGAATAAATTTTAAATGCTATAACTAAAAGCGAGATAAACATTTATAAGTTCTAAGCTCCTGGTCTTTATTATTAACGTTAGCTTCACCAAACTGCTACAGATGTATTAATCATACAAAGCAAAGACAGAAAATAAATTTACACATTAATTAATTTCTTTAGCTTAGTTGAAATAATTAAAACTGGCTCTATGCCTAAGGTGAGGCGTGGAATATATATGAAGGTATTAGAAAAAAAACCGATAGGAATGTTATATGAGAGTATTACCGTCTTTACATGCCAACTATCACTTCTATTATAAGATTTACTGGACTATACCGGACCGTATCACACGACGCCGTCTATGTGATATTAGGAGTCCTCCTTCTTGATCTGTATATCAGGAAGAGAGCGGCGACATACTGGTTAAAAAAACAACGAACCAGAAAAAGTCCGGGAAATCCAACACTAACATCAGAAATTCGGATAAAAAAAGATATTCGGGACACAATTTTAACCGAATGGCAAGATAGATGGAACAAGAGCACAAATGGGAGGAGGGTATACGCACTAGTCCCACACATCCGAGACAGGCTAAACCGTCACCACTTGGTCCCCTCACAAAGACCCCACAGGAACCGCTTCGACTTTCAAAATAACAGCAACTGCACATGTGGTGAGGTGGAAACACCGAAACATCTGGTGTTCCACTGCACCGAACTGCAAAAGGACCTAAGAATGGACAGGACAATCCTATGGGACATTCCCTTCTCGGACATGCTCTGGAATGAAAACATATTTTTTACCTAAACAGAATCACTCACCAAACTACTACTATACTACATCAAAGGAACTTTTCGGATCATTTAAAACCGAGGGTCCTACAACCTATAACAACCATATATTTCCAAAAGTGGTGAACCTGCAACTACCCAACAGTGAGTGGGAGAATAAAGATTCCTTTCAATACCGACAAGAAGAAGTTGATCAAACTAACAAGATACGTATACAGGATATAGTGTGAAAGCCACGATTAAAAGATTGTCACAAGCTGCAAGAATTACACGAAGGAATGGATCTGGTTGTCGGTGGAATCAAAGACTTTATATATAGAGACAAACTATGGTACATTTTACAATTCGAAAATAGACGGTCTCTATGTATCAAACTATTAGCTAGAAAAGGAGATAGAAGACTTGGGTGTTGATTTAAATTTTAAGCTGCAAATAAAATTAGATAAAATTAAAACCACTCCGAACAAACATAAAGAAAGAACTGTTTTCTGTGCATAACTTTGTATTAAAATTAAGTTTGAATGTGTCCATACTTGGCATTAAATATTTTTAAATTTTGTTATGTATAATGTCAGAATAAAAATTTTAGAATAGAATTACATTGTTCTTTATTTATAAAAGGCTATGACGTCACCACGACCTTGAAAAAATGGCTGAAAATAGGTAGCCAAAAGCCCTGCGTTGTAGTGATTTTACCTATATGAATTGACCCTCAATTCCTCCTTATGCGGATTTCAATGCTTGGTACAGAAATGACCAGAATGGACCTTAGATTTTTCCATAAGAAAATACATGGGAAATTGCACTTTTTGTTTTAGAAGTAGCCTACCTAGTCTACTTCCACGGCGTGACACCGCACTCACTTTGCTTTCAAGGTTCCGGAAAAAGGATTTTCTGCACCAAATCGTTACAGGCGATAAAAAGTGTATACTTTATATTAACCCGAAGCGTAAAAAATCATGGGTTGACCCTGGTCAACCTTCGACATCGACTTCAAAGCTCAATATCTACGGCAAGAAAGTTTTGCTCTGCCGGGTGAAACAATTACGGCAGACCGCTATCAGCAACAATTGACCAACTTGTGCGATGCGTTTGAACCAAATAGGCCATTTACAGGCAAAGGACGTCGTAAAGTGATACTGCTTCATGACAATGCCCGTCCACATGTTGCGAAAATGACTCAGGACAAAATCTTTGCGTTAGGCTGGGAACTTCTCCCGCATGCGGCGTATAGCCTAGACATTGTATGGTGCCTTCCGATTATTACCTATTCCGGTCGCTGCAGCATCACTTGGCTGATACACACTTTGGGACACTTGAAGAGGTACGAAAATGCATTGATGACTTTATCGCCTCGAAGCCAATGAGCTTCTATCATCAGAGAATTTGCAAGCTGCCCGAAAGATGGCAAAAGGTCATCGATGCAAACGTTGATTAATATCTTTTTGTTTGGTTTTAAATGAATATTGGATTTTGCAAGAAAAAGCTCAGAACTTTTTTGTACACCTAATAGTAGAAAAATATATTTTTTTACATATTATAATGACTAGCTAAATATCAGCCGTCATGACGTGTTAAAGGCAACTGCGGCAAAATAAACTGTAACACTGCATTAAACAAGCAGTAGAACTTGCAAGAGTAAATTAAAGCCTTAGATTAATCAACATAATAGCCTGTCTCCTATCGCACTAATCATCTCTCCTACATTATTTTCAAATATTGTTCATGACTATCCACCCAGCAATCTTTGATTACGGTCATTTCTCTTGCTTCATTTTGAAACGGGATCATCATTTCCTGTGGTGCTTTACAAAACGACTGCCATTTACATTTTTTAAGGTCGCTCAATTATTACACGTTTAGCTTTAATAATTCGTGCTTCGTTACCAGCAAAATAAATTTGATAATTACAATAGAAAAACAACGCGGATGCGTGCTTGTCATGGATCGATGCAAAACGATTTACTTATCTAAATGTCTACTCACAATTTTTAAATAGTTTTTACTTCACGCACAGATAGCATAAACAGCTAATTTGAATGCAGCCACAATCAAAATGCGCCAATGGAGAGTACTTTAATATTTACGCGCTGTTAATTTTATCGCATAAAAATTACCTTTTTTTTTGTATTGTATTGTATATAATTTTGAAGCTGTTAAATTGTGTTAAGAGATATTAGGCAAGAGATGATTATCAGGTCTTTGATTTATACAATCGTAGAATAAATTTTAAATGCTATAACTAAGAGCGAGATAAACATTTATAAGTTCTAAGCTACTGGTCTTAATTATTAACGTTAGCTTCACCAAACTGCTACAGATGTATTAATCATACAAAGCAAAGACGGAAAATAAATTTACACATTAATTAATTTCTTCAGCTTAGTTGAAATAATTAAAACTGGCTCTATTTGTGCCTAAGGTGAGGTGTGGAATATATATGAAGGTATTAGATAAAAAAGACCGATAGGAATGTAATATGAGAGTATTACCGTCTTTACATGCCAACTATCACTTCTATTATAAGATTTACTGGACTATACCGGACCGTATCACACGACGCCGTCTATGTGATATTAGGAGTCCTCCCTCTTGATCTGTATATCAGGAAGACAGCGGCGACATACTGGTTAAAAAAACAACGAACCAGAAAAAGTCCGGGAAATCCTAAAACTAACATCAGAAATTCGGATAAAAAAGGACATTCAGGACACAATACTAACCGAATGGCAAGATAGATGGAACCAGAGCACAAATGGGAGGAGGGTATACGCACTAGTCCCAAACATCAGAGACAGGCTAAACCGTCACCATTTGGTTCCCTCACAAAGACTCATTCATTTTCTCACGATGCATGGTTCTTATCCAACGTACAGAACCGCTTCGACTTCCAAGATAACAACAACCGCACATGTGGTGAGGTGGAAACACCGAAACACCTGGTGTTCCACTGCACCGAACTGCAACAGGACCTAGAAATGGACAGGACAATCCTACGGGACATTCCCATCTCGGACATGTTCTGGAATGAAAACATATTTCTTTACCTAAATAGAATCACTCAGCAAACTACCACTATACTACATCAAAGGTGCACTAACGGACTCTGTAAGGACACGCACAAACTCCATACAAACCCCACACATCACAAATAACACAAACACAGAGCACATGAAACACGGAAGTTTGACGTAACGCAACGAATGTGCAATACAAAATCAGTCCATCCAACACACATAGGAACCGACAACAAGCAAACGGCATTCTCTCAAGGATATACCAGGAACCACGTGCCTTCCGAAGATCTACCAGAAGGCTCGTGTATCCTGACGACCAGGAGTGATACCAGTGAAAACGAAGTGAAAATAGTGAAAACGGCAAAAGTGCGCCAAACGTACCTTATACACAAGTCTCCCCCAGAACACCTATTAGCCATAGAGCATACAATACAAATATTAGTAGGATAAGGACTCAATAATAGCCATCTAACCCAAAAATACAACTAACTAAAATAAACAGAAGAAAATACAAACCATATTCGTAATTGCTTTAAGAAATCTAACACTAGCTTCAGTAACATAATATTTATATTTATAATGTTGTAGCAGGTCAATTAAGTTGTTTGAGCCAAATTATCAGAACACATCAAAATATATATAGGAATTATTTGCTAATTATTTGTTTTTTTTGCTGATGAAACCAATTTTTTTGCTACATATGTAAAAAAGTTACAAGGGACTAGATAGCTTAATATTAAGCTAACTAGCCAACTAAAAAAAATATCTACACAAAATAAAATAAAATAATTAACAATATATAAATTATTTGCTATTTTTTTGCTACCATTTGCAAAAGCAAAAAAAAAATCAAATTTTCAAATAATAAGATAAATATCAATATCTACAAGAGTAAAGTACATTAAAAAAATTAATTGCAAGCATGACTAAAGAATACCTACGTGTTATGAATTATTTACTTTAAAATATGCAAATCCCGAATTTTTTGCTCGCGAAATTAATATAATAAACGACAAAATATCTTATACCCACTTCGAATTTACAAGAATATAGTACATTAAAGAAATTAATTGTTGGCATAACTATATCAAGCATATGTTTTATGAATTACTTGCGCTTTAGTTATGCAACTCCCGAATTTTTTGCTCGCGAAATTAAATGTTCAAACGATAATAATGGCCTTTTGTCGTTTTTTAATTTCGTGAGCAAAAAATTCAGGATTTACATAATTTAAAAGCAAATAAATCAAGTTACATGATTATGAAATTATAATAGAAGCAATTAGTTTTCCAAAAGCACTTTACTCTTGTAGTCTTAGGCCAACTTATAATCGTTTGAACATCTAATTTGGCAAGCAAAAATTCGAGAGATGCATATCTAAAGAGCAAATAATTCATAAACAATGTAAACACTGTAGTTGTGCCAGCAATGAATTTTTTTAAGGAATTTTATTCTTGTAGATTGGAAGTGCCTGGATGGTCTTTTGTCGTTTTTTATATTAACTTCACGGGCAAAAAATTCAGGATTTACATAATTTAAAAGCAAATAAATCAAGCTACATGATGATGTAATTATGATCGAAGCAATTAATTTTTTAAACTCTACTTGTAGTCTCAGGTCAACTTATATTATTATTATCATTTGAACATCTAATTTGGCGAGCAAAAAATTCGAGAGCTATATATCTAAAGAGCAAATAATTTATAAACATTGTAAATGCTATAGTTGTGTCAGCAATTAATTTCTTTAATGTACTTTACTGTTGTAGATGTCGATATTTATCTCATTACTCGAGATAATTCATTTTTTCGTTTGCAAATGGTAGCAAGAAAATAGCAAATTATGTATGAATTGTTAATTTTTATTTTATTTTGTGTAGGTATTTTTTTTAATTGGCTAAATAGTTTAATATTAAGCTATCCAGCCAATTACAAAAAATACCTACGCACAAAAAAAATCATACATAGTTTGCTATTTTTTTGCTACCATTTACTTATGAAAAAAAACCATTTTCTCGAATTATGAAATATATATCAACATGTTCTACACCATCTAAGAGTAAAATATATTAAAGGAATTAATTGCTAGCATGACTAGAATTTCTACGTTCTGAATATTATTTGCCCTTAAAATATACAACTCCTGAATATTTTGCTAGCGAACTTAATATAGAAAACGACAAAAAGCCATCCAGCCACTTCAAATCTACAAGAATATAATCCATTAAAAAAATTACTTGCTGGCATAGACTATAGCATTTACTATTGTTTATGAATATTATTTGCCTCTTTAAGATATGCAACTCCTGAATATTTTGCTCGCGAACTTAGATGTTCAAATGATAATAACATATAAGCCATCCAGCCACTGGGAATCTACAAGGAAGTATAAGTGCTTTTAAAAATTAATTGCTTCGTATCATAACTATAGCATTTATCATTGTTTACTTGAATTATTAGCTCTTTAGATTATGTAACATCCTGAATATTTTGCTCGCCTAAATTAGATATTCAAATGATACATAATAGACCAGTCCAGCCACTGGGATCTACAAGGAAGTAAAGTGCATTTAAAAATTAATTGCTGGCTATCATAACTATAGCATCATACATTGTTTACTTGATTTACTTGCTCTTTAGATTATGCAAGCTCCTCGAATATTTTGCTCGTCAAATTAGATATTAAAACAGCTAATAAGACCATCCAGTTGACCTGAGATCTACAAGAAGTAAAAGTGCATTTGCAAAATTAATTGCTGGCACAATCTATAGCATTTACATAATCATGTAACTTGATTTATTTGCTCTTAAGATTATGCATCTCTAAATTTTTGCTCGTCGAATTAGATATTAAAAACGACTAATAATACCATTATTATCGTTTGAACTGAGACTTACAAAAGTAAAGTGCTTTTGCAAAACTAATTGCTTTATCATAATTTCATAGATCATGTAACTTGATTTAGTTATGCTCTTAACATTATTAAATCCTAAATTTTAATGCTCACGGATATTAATATAAATTAAGTGGATATGACCATTATTGTCGTTTGATTATATTAATTTCATGAGCAAAAAATTCGGGAGTTGCATATTTTAAAGTAAATAATTCATAAAACGTAGGTATTCTTTAGTCATACTTGCAATTAATTTCTTTAATGTACTTTTCTCTTGTAGATATTGATATTTATTTTATTATTTAAAAATTTGATTTTTTTCTTTTGCAAATGGTAGCAAAAGAATAGTAAATAATTTATATATTGTTAATTTTTTTATTTTATTTTGTGTAGGTATTTTTTTTAGTTGGCTAGATAGCTTAACATTAAGCTATCCAGCCAATTATAACTTTTTACATATGTAGCAAAAAATTAGTTTCATCAGCAAAAAAAGCAAATATTAGCACATAATTCCTATATATATATTTTGATCTGTTCTGATAATTTGGCTTAGACAGCTTAATAGAAATTACTACTAGGGAAATGTTCTGGCAACATAATTATAACACACCCGCACGATAATATGCACACATACACGCACACGCACAAGCACACACACAACAGAGACTATACATAGCCTCCTTGGTTTTTGGCTGCTGACGGCCAGGACTTGTACAGGAATGCAAACTTCTCCGTTTCTGATTTCCGGCTGCCGACGGTTGGAAACCGGGAGAGGAAAACTGTCTTAAAGACCTCACCACAGATAGAAGCACACGCACACACATACATGAAAACACAAACGCTATAATAGCACACCGGCACGACAAAACACACACATGCACACACCAAAACACTCACATATACGCACGTACACGTACACGCACGCACACGCACACGCATACGCACACGCGGCCGCACACTCACACGTACACGTACACGCACACGCACACGCACACGCACACGCACACACACACACGCACACGCACACGCACATGCACATGCACACGCACACTCACACGCACAAACACACGCACACTCACACGCACACACACACGCACACGCACACGCACACGCACACGCACACGCACACGCACACGCACACGCACACGCACACGCACACGCACACGCACACGCACACGCACACACACCAGGGACTGTACGTGGACCCCTGGTTCCGGCTGCCGATGGCCAGTACAGGAATGCGAACTTCTCGGTTTCTGATTTCTGGCTGCCGACGGTCGGAAGCTGGGAAGCGAGGCAGTCCTAAGGACATTACCACAGACAGAAACACACACATTCACGCACACACACTCGCACAGACACAGACACACAAACACACCTGAGTATTTCCAAACACAAATAATATAAGACTAACCAATATAACTTAAGGTAGCAAATGATTTCGTTAGATTTCTAAGGAATAACTGGTTTGCTGTAATTGTAACGTTAGAATTAATAAAAAGAAACTTTTATTATTACTTCCAAAGTCACTCTGTCTGGCATATGCGCGGAGGTGGGGTGTGGGGGGGTCAGAAATACAGAAGTGTTTGACCTTTCTGTTACGAGCAGGCCGGCTTGGGGTATAAAAGATTTAATGGGTTGGGGATAAAACATAGTATTGTAACAGTAATTAAAAGGTATATGGAACATTCTGGAAATTACACTTTGTAACGCATTGCGTTACGCTAGTAATAAATTAGATGTGAAAGAAAAAAACTTAATTTTGAGGGACGAAATATATGGATGCTCTTTGTATAAAAGATTTCGTATATATTGATCAGGTTTATAAAATTTTTTTGCTATAAAAATAAGTACAAATTTAGTCTTTTAAATGCATTGTATTGTAATGAACGACGATGACATTAAAAAACCACAAAACATATCTAAATATGATAAACTTTTTGTGTACATATTCCACAAATAAATACTTTGTAATAGATTTCAAGCGTGAGAGCTGGTGAAGTAAGCATAGCTTAAACTTGATACATTGTATCAACCAGACGCTGACCCTAATAAGATATTATTTATAACGGGAATAAATTAGATTTGTTGGATGCAACGGAAAAAGAAATAAAGTCAGTTATATAGGACTCGGTTACCTGAAAACATCGATTTGAAGGTATGCAAGAACGCAAGATCGTTAGCGACGTCGGCTTCTGTGTGAGGCACTAGGTCAAGCTATAAGTTCGATAAGTATATATTAGGAAATTGTTTCTAGATAGGTAAAAATTTATTGAGGTGGACGGAACGCAGCTTAAACGGATAGAAACGCGGCACACGAACTTGCTCTGGCGCAGCACCTGTGGGTGAAATTAGTGCCATTGTGACCGTTTAGAGGAAGTGAAATTAGAATTGTTCATCCTGCCATTAAGCACGAAATCTAGGTTGTGTTGTAGTTGCCGTTTGAAAGATAGAAAAACCAGGAAGTATATTATTACCAAAATGGAAGTTGGTGTGATCTGCAGAATCTGAACATTAGCAAAGGTAAACCCATCTGTAAATAAGATTATAGACTTGTTTGTAATTTTATATAAGTTATATATAAGTTGGACGTACCTATGGTTAATATTTATTGCCATAAGACATTAATTGAACACCATAGTGATTAAATTTTTGACTGATTTATGATTTACCGACAAAAAGAGTGGTTTAAAATGAAGCAGACGATAATTAGTTTAAAATCTTAAGAAATGTGTTGGTGCTGATATTGACGTATTTCGGAATAGACTATGAAAAGATACAGAACTAGTTTTTGTTTATTATGAATGGAATTGCCAATATTTGGGATTTATGAAAATAAAAATTTGGAGTGGCGAATAATTTTATCAATGATTTAAATTTTTCTAAAATTTTCCGGTTAGGATATGTTTATTTTTAGCAATACCTAGAGATTTGAGGTAAGTAGTTTGTCTTTAGGAAAGTATACTGTATGAGTACCCTAATTAATTTTTTTGTTAATAGAGGTTAGGTTTAGGTGGATATTTATTTCAAATTATTTAGGAAGTAGGTAAAGTCAGTGATAGTTTTACTCGGACGGAGCATTTTGTTTTGAGAAAATTTATTTAATTAAGACTTAGGATACCAAAGCAAGGGAATATTATGCAGAATAACCTTTTCCGTATAGAAGTGACATCAAAAGGATTACTGTAACAGACTGTTTGGCGATCCTTGATGTTAGCAGTAGGAAACACCTTTCAGGGTAAGTGTTAACGTGTTGTAAAATTTTTGCACATGAAGCAATTTTTCTAAATGCACCAGCCCCACATTGGGTGTCAGTGAAACATATTTTTCTAATCTATATCTGACTCTAGACGTTGGGCGCTAGTGAAACGAAGTCTTCCGACATAACTAGGGGTCTATTCCTTGGGTAGAGCTATGAGAAATGGGGGGGTAAGTCGAAATCTGATTGTAGGTCAAACTTAATCTAAAACAAATAGGCGCCACCAAGTCCTGACTTATTTATGATAATTGCGTGGCATATTTCTAGGGGCGGACGTGGAAACCCAAAGAAAAAAAATCGCCTTCGATGACAAAAACCTGTCTTAACAAAATAAGACGCTGTTCCTGTAAGAAATTGTAATAATTAGATTAATAGAAAGGTGGAACACTATTTGTGTCCCGCAAACATACCTAAAGAAATATTAAAAAGATATTTTTTATATAAAATTGGCATCAAAATTCTACTCTTAAGGATATTAGTTTCCTGTTGTTAGGTTTGATCATATTTGATCAAAATAAAAAACTTTAATCTTGAACCAATAATTTACTCAAAAAATCTCTTTTAAAACAAAATGCAATGCAACAAAATTTAATAAATAATTAAATGACTTCGTGAATTTTAAATTAAGGTTTATCAAAATTATTCATAATCAAACATTTTACAGCTTAGTGTAAACTTGTTACACTAAAAAGGTCCGACCCGTGCAGATCTGTTCAGGGAGGTTACATTTTAAAAATGTTGCTACTCAAGTTTTTCCTTTTCTAAATTACTTGTATTAGTTTTAATTTCTAAAAAAAAAGATCACAAAAATATTTTTGTTTACTCAACTTGGGCTAACGCTGTTCGAAGCATTTGTTTTCTAGAACACATCTGTCAGCAGTATACTGCAGACAAACAAGTGACGTCAGTAACACCTGTTGCTGTTACTAACGGTACATAATGAACCACGTGTTTTGTTTCTTAAACCTTCAAAATAGTGAATTATAATTTTAACACTGGAAAATTCCAGCTCAACAAATAATTGAAATTTTTATAATATTCGTACTTTTACACAATCAAACAAATTAAAGTGTTTCTAATGTGTAATGTGTTGTTCTTGAATAGCGCATTCAAAGATGTGTCTCGACTGCTCAAAATTTATACGCAAATTGGCGGCCTGCGTTTTTTCGTACATCTTGACTCTTCTATCACGCATGGCCGACTGATTATCAAACTCGCTCGGACGAACGGAGTGTCCCAGGAGGAGGCTGTCAACCAAAACGCGCTTGCAAATTGCTATAGAAGACACAGATATTCGACTATACATAGAATGCCACATAAAGATGCCATTTTAGCGTATTACCAAAGTTGTTAAATGTATTTTACTTATTATTTTAATAAAAGTGTTTTATAATTCTTGCACTTTTATGAATGGATTTAATAACCAAAAAATAAAATTGTTACACACATAAGCCTAGTTATTTATTATTTTGTATTTCTTTATTTTTAATTTTATTTTATTCTCGTTAATGCATAGGGATCCACGTCCGCAACACTGCAGTTAGCCGACGCATTCTTGTATTGCTACAGTGTTTCCGCCCCTTTAGAGCAAATCAACATTTAATTAATTTAACACTTATTTCAACCGTAACAGTATTTTTGGCGCGCAACTTCGGAACATCTTTTTATTGGTAGGGCTGTTTTTAAATTTTAAGTTTCTTAATTTTTTGGCGCACTTCTTCAGTCTTTTTTTATACAGAATTTTTTTAAATGTTAGGGCGGTCACTTAAACTTTTACGCCAGATTTGTTACCCGTATATTTAAGTAAGTAGAATATGAAATTGCCTTTAAATCATAGAGGTATGAAAATTCATCAGCGTAAGTGAACGTATAACGTCGTAGAAAAGCGATTCCAAACACCACCCTCCATCTTATCACAGGAACTCCATGATTCATCCGGAACAAAACCATTAGGCTGCACCTAAAAATATATACACTTCATAAACATTGTAAAATGCGGTCAATACATACCAAAAGTTAGAAATAAACGTACACGCTGGGATACAAGACCGAAACTTTGCGAGCTTGATAGCTAATTTGAAAGAAATAGTAGAAGAATATGCGGAAACACAGGAACAAACCACCGCAAATCTTACAGAAAAACTAAATCAGCGAAATTAGAAGAAAGTAACACCAGCTTCACGGAAAAATTACAAAAAAACGCCGCAAATCTAACAGAACTATTAGATCAGAACGTAATCATTAAACAAAAACTAATTGGAAATTACAGCCAATTAAGTGAAGAGTTTATTCAGGAAGCTACAAAAACCGCAACGGCGGTTGAAGAATTAATAGGGAAGTTTTTAAAAAGAAACTATAAAATCCGCAAATGAGCTTACATCTAAAATTTCTGGCGGTTTACAGAAAGTACAAACAAAGTTTCCAGATGATTTATTAGTAAGCTTCCTAGAACTATAAGCGAAATTTAAAAACAAAATTGTTATAAAATTTGCGTAAAATATTAAAAAAGGTGCTGAGAGTGGAGAAACGGATTAATTCTATAACAGTGCAAGTACCAGAGTCCTCGGTACCGGTTATACAACAACACGTCCCAATCCCAATATTTAAGAATGTCGTGGAATACGTACTGACGTCATGGTTCAGAGTAAAACCACTCATATTTGATGTAAAGTCACCTTGGCAGAAGTATTTCAAGCAATTCCAGGCTGCCGCGTGAGCTAATGGCTGGAACTACAGTGAAAGGGTAACCACAGCGATTGTCGCGTTACAAGGTGAGGCCTTTAATATTCTGCAGGTTAGAACCGTGAATTTATATTTCCAATGCTCCACCTGAAGGTACTACATTCGTCAGGAGGCGAGCTGTTTGTTGCCTGGAAATTTAGAATTTGCCGAACCCTTGCCGTTCCAAGCAAGGTAGGGATTTTTAACGTGCGTGACAACACTCACACACGGGATCTCCATTTAACCTCTCATCTAAACGAGGGAGTAATTTTTGTGAAAAATGCTCACCTACCATTTTTCAAGCAGTCGGCCGTGCCGGATTCGAACCCAGGATCTTGGGATCCGCAGTCTTACGCTTATTACATTGATCCACGGCGACGCCTGCAGGTTAGAACCGCAGATATAAACACGGTCAGAACCGATGTAAACGGCTTAGGGAAAAACATGAGGAGCCGAAATTAATAGAGGCGATCAGAGGACTGGGCCGAACCAACGAAGCGCACAGATTCTGTTCCGAAAATAGTCATCCGCGCAGCGCAGGTACAACGTGACCTTGTTCGTCGGAGTTCAGTGATCAACGATAATTGGTAGCCTGTACAGTTGAGAACGGTACGGAAGGATGAGAAAGACCTAGGTTTCATTCTGAGTTGAAATCTAGTGAAGATCTTTCCTCCTGGCAAAACATTAGCACATTCAGTAGCACCTTGAAGTCATACTGGGCACAATGGGATTCCCTGAAAGTAGAAATGAGATCTTGGTGCGATCCTTGGAGAATGGAGGTGGATCCGTGAGTATGCTTCAGGTTGTGGTACCCAAAACCGAGTGTCGAAGGTTTTCGGACATCTGCATAATGGAACCTGGAAAAAGTTTGAGCAAGATTTTACTGGGTAGGCTGCTAGGACGATGCCAAAGAGTTGTGCCTCAAGTGTAATTGTCTGCAGTATTGAAAACTGTTAGGCTCAAATGAAGCAAAACAACGTGAGAAGTCCCTTTGAGAGCGGCAATCAATATTGCCGGTCCATTTCCTGGGACCGACTTTGACAATAGGTATTGATAGACATATACTTTTTTACAAAATGGACCGAAGCGTATGCCATATCAAACCAAGTAACTGCAACCGTTGCTGAAGTGCAGGTGAAGGAAATGTTTTGCCGTTATGGAGATCCTATGTAATTGCACGTTAATCAAGACAGAAATTTTAAGTCAGCGTTATTCCAAATGGTTCGGCAGATCCGAATACCACCACTGCACCCGCAATTGGATGGTATGGTAAAGTGCATGAACCACAGCTTGAGTAAGTACTTTTTTACTAACGCTAAATTTTAAGATAAAATAAAAGAAATTAGAATAGCAAACCTGCAATAAAAAAAATTAGTCCTGCAAACCTGAAATAAAGAAAGAATAAGTATAGCAGTAATGAAAAGTCTAAATTATTCAGTACTTTGTAGAATGTAAAAAAAAAAAGAAACTGTTTGGATAATCTATATAATATAACAACGGTAAAAGCAATACAGACAAATGTTTAGTACAAAGTGAGGTAATATTGGGGAGTAGCAGAAACGTTTCCTCACACACCAATTAAACATAAATCAGACAAAAAGTTAACATAAGATAAGTAGGTAAGTCACAATTGATATGAGTAATTCAGTAGTATTGATTGGTTTTTTTCTTTCTTTTTTTTTTTCTTAATAGCAGGCAAGTCTATTGTAAAAGGTATCAGAACGACGAAGAATATTGCAAAACCAACGGACAGTTATTTAAAGTAAAAACAAGTAGGAAATAGTTCAACTTACAAAAAGTCCTTCAGGAACGCTTCCTAGCAACGGAAGTGTGGGATTCAGCGATGTCCTGCACTAATGAAGCACTTCACCCTTGACTGTGAGGGTGTTGATGGAACTTATCACACGTTACACTAATCACACCTACGTATTTCACTGGTGTTAGCAGCAGACATTATCACGCGTCGGAACTATGTAGCCTTGATAAATTCTATTTCCTAAGACAATAATTTCGAAATATTCTGTAGCACTAGTTTAATTTCAACTGGGACCAGAGGTATATTATTTTCATAAACATCCCAATAAGCAGTGAGAGACTTCAGACAATACCTTTGTAAGCCGGTACTCTGTTTTCGCAAATAACGGAATTTGCGCAAGCACTGGTCTATTTTAGATTCTTGGTTGTTAGAAAATTCAGAAACTACAGTATCACTGTATTTAAATAATCCAAAGTATGCGCTACTCTGAGAGGAAAAAGGACCGCAAAACTAGATTGCACACACCGTTAAATATCAACAGACAAAACAACTAAAAGAACCATAACGGGTCAAGCACGTGTATCACTAAAACAAGTCCGTCAAATGTTCCGTAGAACACGCGTCACAGTTTAAATATAAAAAGACACATCAACTAAAAAAACACAATGAGTAAAGCAACGCGTATCATTAAGTTAAGGTTCCGTAAAACGCACGTGCGGTCGAGCAAACACGTTCGCCTAGAAAAAAAACATCTTTCCTTCAATGTCCTCAGAGCTACACTCTCTACAGTTAATAAAACGACTCCCATTTCACAAGAAAAACAACTCAAATCGCAATTAGTAAAGCAACAAGGAAGCATTCTTTTTAACGTAATTAATATATATTAACCAAGCACAAACTAAAACTGCTTGCTATTACAACCGCTTATCGACTTATTATCTACCTCGCTAATAACATAAGGAACATCTAAAACGTGAATGTAACAATCGTATCTAATAATTAATTACAGGCTGTTTATCGTTTCCGATAAGTTGGAATTTATTTATTAATGAGAATCAAGCTTCAATTTATCTATCTTTAATTAATACACGCGAGTTAAATTGCATACAATATGAAAACTATTCGAAAGTATTTACTTTATACAAACAGCGATCCACTTATTATAATACGACGCATTTGCCAACGAGTTAATAAATATCACATATAGAAATAGTAGTTACAGAAATGTTAAGCCATTAAAAAAATGCCCGTTACACCTGGCTTGAGCTGTGATTGGTTGATGTCTCTCTACAGCGGTACAGGCAAAGCAAAATTTGGAGTCACGAAAAAGTATCAAGGCGATTTATTCGATGCGTCATTAGAATACCCCCTGCCACATTGCGTAGCGGCGGATCCTGATATATCCCGAAGAATTACTCGGGTGTTTAAAAATTAATTTTGTGGTCGTGATCTATTTCGCTAATAACAACCAGAAGTTGAAATGAACATACGCCTAAAGGACCGACATCGGGATATCTACTACTTGATGACTAAGCAACAGCCTTCTGGTAAAAGTGATTACCAGGATCTGTGGAAGGCGTTAGTGGTCCTCAAGGACCACATGATCGAATTTGAAGATAACAAGTTGGCCATACACAAGGTTAGTTGTGAGCTCGATGGTTGGGCTGGAAGATGGTAAAAAACGTGCTAGAGGAATTGTTTCAGTAAACCAAGGCCCTGGATTTGGTATATGGTTATAATCCAAATGATCGCCTACTATGGAATGGCTTGACAGTTACATCCACCAACAAGGAAACTGTAGAATAGTTTCGACTGTCCTTACCGTCTGACGGACCTCCAACGTCCGGGTCATAAAGTGTTCTGGGACAAAACAAGTATAGTAGGGAAACAATGACGTGCCATTTGGTCTGCTTTTTGACTACAATAAAAACATTAGAACGCAGACGAAAGATTGAATACAAAATTCATGGCCATCCGCGGCGTTACACGTTTTGGATAAATTTTGATTTACGGGTACAAGAGTTTTACTTTTAAGAGTTATTTAAAGATTATAATAAGAAATCCCGAGAATGTCATTTCCATATTTTGGGTTGTAAATTAATCGAGAACAATTAAGGTGTATACACATTTGCGGTCATAGTTGTTGCAAGTCAGTTCTAATAGCAGCTTTGAGAACGTTTTTAGTTCTTAATTAAGTTTTAATGTAAAACTTTTATTACTATAGATTATAAAATACAGTGACAAATTACTGTATACAGTCGATATAAATTAGTGTTGATATAAGTTATTGTAGTGATCATATAAATTAATATAGACTAATCATAGTGCTTTGATAGTAAATTAAGAAACTCGTAATCGTAATTTAAGACGATTATACTTGTATATTTAGCGGTTAGTTCGGAAAGTAAATTATTATGTGAGCTTTTAGAAATTACATTGTAGTTACAAATAATCAGTTTGCGAGTAAAGAACTGTTTCTGTAAAGAGTTTTCGTTACAATACCTACTAGTGGTACACCTTAAAAGCAAAATGTTTAATTTTAATGTTTTAATCAATTATATTTTCTTCCCCTCTACCACTCATGAATATCTGTAGTTTAAGTGTGAGACAATACACAAATGAGCTCTTCCTTAAGTTATAAAGAAAAACGACCGACACAACTACAGCATCGTTTATGGCAATTTTTTCTCCACAAGATAAGAACAGAAAAAATTACAGATATCAACTACTTGGTTTTGCTAATGCCAAAGTAAAACTATAATTTCAGTACACTCGTCATTTTCTAAGATGTGAATCGTTAGAGCATGCAAGCTTGCGGTTTTTTCATACAATGACAAACCTGTTCTTTTAGTTTTAGATTACAGTACTATTACGACAGTAATTTCTTTAAGCAGTATAGGCCAACATAGACCTACAAAAGCGTCATCAATCTCTTCCTAAATATAAGAGTACGTCATTGTTGAGGAAAACACAAAATGCCCTACCGTTATTTATCACAGAAAAGTGAAGTCATAATAAACATAAATACTTCAAAATTAGTATGAAACGCTAATGCTTATAGTTGCTGGTATGCTCATCAAAATGACAAATTGATGCTCGCTTTCAGTTCGTGAAGACATGCATAACCGTGCTTTTTTCCTTTCATTTACCTTTCGCATAACCTTAGCGAGATGAACTTTTCTCTTCACGAGAATAAAATTATTAGACACTGAAATATACAATCCCATTTATGCTGAACTCTGAATTTTTATTTGTAACCGGTGCCTATTTTCACTTTTTATATTATTACAAGACATTAATATTCTTCGTGCTACAAGATTTACAGTAGCCGCAAGTAACAAATCATTTTATCGTACATCCCGACAAGCAAATGTTGAGAATGGACATCGTGCTTATTTATTCCACTCAGATTCCATCTAAGTAGCGAAGATAAATTTTATATAATGAGTAAGAACGTAGAGCATACCAACTTCTTACTAGACGTGTCTACATATAAATTGCACCGAACAATTTTATTTTCCCTTTATTAAATTACCCGAAATAGCGCTGCAGGTTTCTTGGTCGCGCGTTTCCATTTAATTTTGAAATTGAAGTTTATAGTCAGTGTTTATCAAAATTATCCAAGCAATTTACGTTCACATATCTCAAGTTATCTTCAATTTTATGTCGTAAGATGTGAGGTTTCGTTACCCTTAGGGAAATTGTTTTAAAGCTTCCTTAATCTATTTAGCTGTTCCACAGCATCATTTATTAAAGTATACTTAAATTATGTAAGCAGAATATGTGATAAGTACTAGAAATATTAAGGTAATTATGCACTTCTTATTCATGTATAACTTAACAAACCAGAAAATGACTTAATTAGATTTTACAGTTTTACGAACCGATTATAGTAGTTTTCTGGTTAAGTTGATTATGAAATTTATGCGGTAATTGCATTTGTTTGCTTTTCAATTTGATTCGATGGATTTAAGTCCAGACAAAGGTCGTGTGTCGCCTTGGCGTTACCTTAAATAGAAACAGGACCTAAAAAGAAGAAAATTTACCTTAAACGGGCAAATTAATATTGATATACCATGTATATTCTGATTTTATAAATAGTAGTGCTCATTATGCAAGACATTTCAAAAACATTTCAGTTTTATTAAGTCGTTCAAATATTTTTGATATCGCACTGAGAAGCGATATCGGTCGGTAGTGTGACGGGTTTGTCCTTGTTTTTCCTGTTTTGTGTATCATAACTGTGATTGCAGTCTTTCTTGCTGTGGGATAGTGTCGTTGTAGGAGTATACCGTTGAATAGTCTCGTGATGTATGCTAGTGTGCATTTCGTGACATTTTTGAGTGCTTGGTTTGTGATGTTGTCTTTCACGGGTACTTTTCTGTTTCTGTTGCTGAGGATTGTTTGTTTTGTGTCTTTTGGTGTTATAAGTAGTATGTGGTCGTCTGGGTGCATTTGTAGTAGCTCGTCGATAGTTTCGTTTACTTGTGTTACGTGTTGCTGGTGTGTTGTTGGGTTCGGTGAGTATGTTCCTTGTAGTGTTGGGGCGAATATTTTTGCCTTTTCTCGGGCGTTGTAGGTCTTTCCGTTTGGTACGTCTAGTGGTGTGTTGATTGATTGATGTTTCCTGATGAGTCGGTGTAGGTTCCCTTCGGTCTCGAATACATTGTTGATATGTTCCGTCCACTGTTGTGTGTTGTATTTGTCTAGTAAAATTTTGAGTGCAGCTTGTGTTGTGTTTAGTTGGGTTTTGATGGCTGGGTCCCTGGACTAACTTCCTTTTCTGTTTGATGATATCGCGAAGGTAGTCAGTAAGTCGAGGTGTGTTAGTGTTGTGAATTCTTGTCGTAGTGCTGTGATTTAGTGCTACTTGTAGTGTATGGGTGACATATTCTGTGGCTGCATCAATTTGTTCGTGTGTATCGACGGTCGGGTTTCCAGAGGTTATTTTGTGTTGTAGGTACTCGTTGAGCTTCCTCCAGTTTGTTGGTGTCACGGTGTTACTCGTGTGTTGTGTATGTGGTTTTGTGTGAATCGTAGTTATTATCGGTAGATGGTCGGAGCTCAAGTCCTCTATCACTTCTGTCGTGAAGTTGTACGGCATATTTTTCACTAGTGTTATGTTTAGTACGTCAGGCTGATGATCTAGGTTTGGAGGTATTCTTGTTTGTGTGTCTGGTCCAGTGATGTCGAAGTCTTTGCCTAGTGAGTAAATGTAGAGCGTCAGTCCGTCACGTGTGTTTATTCTGGAACCCCATGTAGTGTGTTTGGCGTTTAAGTCACCAATGATTATTGTAGCGGTGTCTCCTAGTGCTAGGTTCTCAATGTCTTGCGTAGATAGTGTTCTAGTTGGGTTACGGTATACGAAGATGAGTCTCAGTAGTCGTCCGTCTGCGTAGATTTCCAAGCCTGCAGCATCTAGCTGTGTTTGTGGAAGGTCTAGTGCGTGATGTCTGATTCGTCTGTGTATAAATACAGCTACTCCTCCACTTGATATTTGTTTTGGTTCGATAATTTTTTTTTTCCGTAGGTTGTGTAGTTAGCGATCTTGAGTGCGTAGTTGTAGTTTAATTTTGTTTCCCCAAGTAGTGCAATGTCGATGTCGAATTCGCTGAGTTAGTTTGTTCTTGATTCTGATGGCGTTCCAACAGAGTAGTCGTAGTTGTCGTCGTGTTCGTAGCTTATCTATTAAGCGTCGTGAAGATGTCGCACAGTGCCTTCAGGAGAAGCGGTATAACAAGTTCCCCAGCCATGTAGGTTTATATGAGTCTTTGTTCCCACTGTAGTGCTTTGTTTAATAGTATGTTGATGCTGCTGTGCTGGTTGTTTGTTGGGGGCGTGACTGCTTCAGGTACTGAAACTGCTGGAGTTGTTCTTTCGGTGGTGTGTGGTTTTGTTGTAGGGGTTGTGGTGGTAGTCGGTGTCGTCTTTTTTTCTCGACTTGTTTTTTGGGGATCGTCTGCTACTTCTTTTCTCTCGTTTTTCGAGAACGGAGTCCATGCTGACGTCGGTGGAGCCGCCTGTGTCCGGTGGACAGAGAGTGCTGAAAGTGGTTGCAGTAACCGCTTCCGTCGGTTTTGTCGGTGCTTCCTGTGGGGTCTTGCGTGAACGTATTTTCTTGTTACGGTCGACACTAGTCCAGCCTTTTTCTTCGTCTGTGTCGGAGCTGTCAGATGTGTTTTGTGCCAGTATAGGTGCTAGTGGTTGGTGTGTCTTTTTTTCTGTCCAGTAGTTGTTGGTAGGCTGGACAGTTCCTGTAATTTGCGGGGTGCGGTCCTCTACTGTTAGCACATGTCGGTGTCGTTTCGCGTTTTTTGATGCATTCAGATGCGTAATGTTCTTTACTGCACTTGATGCATCGCGGTCTGTATCCACAGTTTAGGCTTGAATGTCCGTAACGTTGGCATGCGACGTATTGAGGAATCTCCACCCTCGATTGAAAGGCGGCAACCCTAATGCCGTAACACTATAACAGTTCACGTATGTCGTAGATGGACTGCGATGTCGGTTCGTTCTTCAGTATTACCAACAATGTGTTACTGTGTTGCTTGTCCTTGGATTGTAGTTTAGTTACGTGTTCGATTTTGAAATTTCTGTCCAGTAGTTCGTTGGTGACGTCCTCTGGTGTGATGTTTGCGGCCAGTCCTTTGATTACAAGCTTGAGTTGACGTTTAGTTTTTAGTCCGTATGTGTGGAATTCAATTGCATGTCTCTTCAGGTAGTCCTGTGCAAATCTGAACTCATCCGCGTCGGCTGCAAGTATTCGTGCACCTAGTCCTGATGCTCGAATGTTGATGTTTCGTTTCGTTATTCGTTTCATCTCTTTGGCGTGTTTGATAAAGTCCGTTAATGTTGCTATGTAGATGGGCGGGAATCCGTTGCTCGTCGCGTCAGTGTAGTTCGTATTTGTAGAATTTTTAGTCGACGGTCTTGTAGTGCTTGCAGATGATGAATTGGAAGTTACTGTGGCGTAGGTTAACGGCATCTTAGTCGGCTCATCGGATGGTATCAGGCACAGGCACGATCGTGATTTGTTTTTCGGTGGTGTGGTCTGCTGTCTTGCGTGTTCGTTTTGTTTCTGTCTCTGTCTCGAAATGCTGTTCTTCTCGTAGTCTACGTGCTTTGATAGATTCAGCGTTCATGTGTGTGTCTATAAACTTCACCGAAGCACGCTTCGGATTCGTCGACTCCATTGCCCTGAGAAGAGCAATGTTTTAATTCTTATAATGTTAATTCTTATAAATTTGTACTAAGAAGTACAATTATTCGCCTTAACCTAAGCTAAGCTGTAATTTGAAGAGAGTTCGTAGTTCAATGTGTTCTGTTCAATTGACAGCAAGCAAATACCCCGTGTTTCGGAGAATTTGGAATTATATTTATACACTTCCATTTTCTATACTTCCTGTGTTGAAAAACGTTAATGATGTTTTTAACCAATGGAATTGTGTATTTCGATTTTTAAGTGTAAAAGAATCTCCAAATTTAGTTTGTCCAATGAGCGTGGTGATTCTTGTGTTCCACAAAAATGAGTTCGTAATTCTTTGTTTGTTCTGTGTTCAGCACGCGTACTTTAATATAGTCCAAGCGATTCTTTAGTTTGTTCTGTGTTCAGCTCGGCTGCGGTGATATAGTCAACAGCAGAAAACAGAAAAAACAAGTGGTAACTATATTTGTTTGCAAACTGCACGCACTTAACCAATCCACTGTACTTGCAAGGTTTGGAAGGGAGTGGGAATGAAAGCAAGAGGGATGGAGGTCAGGAATTTGGTGTTTTACAGTTTCTAAAACATATTCTAAAAACCTGCCAAAATTCAGCTTTCCGCTGATTAGTTGCAACAATACGTGTTTTTTCCTTCATTAACTGGGTTAATAGTGCACTAGGAAGCTCTTGCTTCCTGGAACTACTTCGTGCATGAATTACCACATCTTTGTTTTAGGTGTGTGAAAAGCAGAGCAGAGCATATAAAAAACAACCATCCAAGGTTGTTTCAACCTTTTATTATACCATATAAATATTCCAAACAGAATTAAAGAAAGATTAAAGAAACACGTCTGCTCAAAATTAGATTCTATTTATTTATTTATTTATTTGTTCCAACGTTTCAGTAGTCTGCTACCTGTAATTTTAGTAGACCTGGCTTCCCCCTAGAAAATAACCATCAGTAAGGTGTGTGTGTGTGTGTGTGTGTGTGTGTGTGTGTGTGTGTGTGTGTGTGTGTGTGTGTGTGTTGTGTGTGAAGTGTGTTTGAAATGTTAATTTGTGTTTCTGTTTGCCCAGGTTACCAAAAGGTTGAATTGAATTGGTATAATTTTGTACATGTTGAACTTATACTATTACATAAAAAACTAGGTTCTTTCAGAGGAAAAGATTTGCTTGTTGTATTATTTGCCTCAGGTACGGGTAAGTTTGGTTCTTAAAATTTAGCGTTAGTAAAAGGAAAAGAAATTCCCTACTCTACTACTTAAGATTAAATTATACTACTATTGTTAGTTATTGTTTATTAGACACGGGGTTGCTAATATGTAGGATCATGCAAATTCTACATATTAGGGGGTTGGGTTGTTTCAAAGTCGGGTTAATGCTTTGATCTTGTTGCTTCTGGTCATCAAGGGCGGACCTCTTGGAATTCCAAGAGATCGGTCTCCGGCTTCCGGGGCAGAGCCTCGGTTCGGGGAGAGGTGGTACTTTTATGTCTCTGTTCGGGTAGTTTTGATTGTGTCATTTATCCGTCAAGGTAATGTTGGTGGATGAGTGCCGTGATTTTTTGTGTGAGTGCATTTAAGTGTGGAAAAAGGTTTTGGTTCTAAATCATCGCGTGTAGGGTTTTGTTTAATAATGTTTGTTTATGTGCGTAGAGGTGCGGTTGTAAGTCATTACACTCGAATATTATATGTTTTAGTGTTCCTATTTCTTCGCACGTGCATATGCTGTTGTCAACTAAATTCATGCGTTCTCTGTATGTTGGGTAGGGTCCGTGACCAGTTAGGTAATGAATAAAACCTCGACTGGGTACCAGTTATTTGACTTTTAGGCTGTCTTTAATATTTGGGATCATTGCGTATACCCTTCTACCGGTTATGCTTTGATCCCATCGTGTCTGCTATTCTCCAAGTATGTAGTTCTTTATTTTCTTTTTTTTCGTGGGCAGTTGGTTTGTGTTTAAGATGCGTTGCAGTTGTTGGTTGTCATAGATTGTAAGATAGTACATTGTAGCTCGCTGTTTCACTATTAGGTCCAAGGGCATAGTTCCCACCAGTACATGAAGTGCATTATGTGCGGTAGTCCCATAAGCCCTTGTCAGTCGCAGTAAAACACTTCGTTGTGTACTGTTAATTGTGTGTCTAGGTTTGATTGTGTTAAGGCGATGTACCCAGGCGCTGGAGGCGTATCATACCATAGCACCGAGCACACTGTTGAGATAGAGACTTACGCAATTAAGTGGTATTTTATAAGTCCTTTGGGCCAGCGTTGCGATGTTCTGCATTTCAGAAGTTGCACTTGCATACACGGTGTTTATGTGTAGAAGGTAATTCTGTTTATCGTCTACTGTTAAGCCCATATATTTTGTGTTTTGCGTTCTACTTATATTTACACCGTCTAGTTTGATGGTGGGGTCCCTTGCCAGCGTTCACTTCATTACAAGGTATGTAGTTTTTTATGGGGTTATGGTCATTTTGTTGGTTTTGCACTAACTTTGTGTTGGGTTAAGGCGATGTTAGCTATACGTTTGATTTCCCTTCTGGAATTGCCTTCAGCCACCAGCAAGATGTCGTCGGCGTATGCAATCGTCGACAACACTTCGTCAACGTTGTCCATCTTTACCTGGAGTTCATCCATTACAATATTCCAAAATAGGGGCCCGCTTATTGAGCTCTGCGGACAATCTTTGTTTATATGTTTGGTAATGCTCTCCGTGCCTTGTTGGGTTACGTACTTGTTCCTGCAGTAGCTCCTGAAGGAATGGTACAGTTGTGATGGACGGTTTATGGTCGTAAGTCTGGTAAAAAGTGAAGGTCTTCAAAGGTTATTAAATGCGCCTTCTATGTCCACTAATATTAATAGGACGTATTTTTTGTGTGATTGCTTGATGGTTTGTATGGCTTGGTTTATGGTGTCCTTTGTCGATTTGTTCTCTGTGAAGCCGTATTGTATTAGGTGTACTCCTGTGGTTTGTCTGTGGTCCTGCATTCGTTTAAATAGTAGTTTTTTATACGTTTTTCCAAGGGTGTTCAAAAGGCATGTGGGTCGGTAAGGGTCTGGTTGTTTGAGGGTCTTTACCTTTCCCTTTGGGAATAATCACCCCTGTTGATCGCCTGTTTCTAGATGTTCGGAAAAACAGCTGTCGTAGGCATTCGTTGTACAGTGCTGTTAGCTACGATGTTAATTTATCTTGTAGCGCTATGCCAATCTCCGCAAGGATTCCATTCGGTCCGGTGCTTTCCTGCTCTTCGACTGGCATAGTGCGTATCTCACTTTGTCTTCTGTGAAAGGATCTAAGTTGTCATCTTGTCTGTTCCATAGTCAGTTATCTACGTTGTTTTTGTTAGTTACTCCTTATCGTCTAAGTCGTTGTTCGTTAGTGTCGTCTTGAACGTTGTCAGCAGGCAAAAGTGTTTATATTAGTGGTTCTGCAGTTCCCCTCAGTATTTTGTATATGTACCGTCTTGTTTTATTAAAGTCGAATAAGTCATCGGTGGTTTGATTTTACTCCGAGTGATTTTATAAGATCCCCAGGCGTCAGTTTGTAAGTGTCTTTCCACGAATAATTCCCATGACCTCTTCTTCATGCCAGTCAGTTTTTCGGTAATTTGTTAGGTGGTATGCTCCCCTAGCCGGTGTTAGGAAGTTCTGGTAGCTTTTTCGCGCTCGCTGTGTTTCCTTCTTTAGGTTTCATAAGCGTCTTGTCCATCGAATTGTTTTTGTGTGGTGTGATTTCTGTTGTTTTGGAAGCACCTGCTCCATTGTCCATCTAATTGTGTTGGTGAGTAGTTTTGTATGCTCGTGGACGTTTTCGTCTGATCTTATGTCTTGTGGGGGGTACAAATGTGCCTCTCAGTTTATTCCAATTTGCATTTCGTATTTTGTATCGTTGTACTTTGGTGAAGTTTTGTGGTGTGTCAAATGACCTGGTTGTCATGTCGATGTTGAACGTGATTAGGTTGTGGTCACTGACAGTTTGATGTTCTTATACCTACCAGTCTTGTATGTAGTTGTACGCCAGCCCATTTGTCAGTGTAACGTCTATGTTTACCCCTGTTCCTGCATAGGTGTTGTATGTAGGTGGGTTATTAGGAAGGTTGATTACTTCGAGTTGTAGTTCGTTAATCAAGTTTTCGACTCGTTCTCCGCGTTCGTTCATGAGGGAACTGTACCACATCGGGGATTTTCCATTTACGTCTGCCATAATAACTATTGGTTTATTGTTGTAAGTGTGTAATATGTTGCGTATGTTGTTTGTGTACCGTTGGGGCTCCAGTCTACTGTAAATAGCTTGTTACCAAGATCCACTTTCCAATCCGACCGTTTGAGACCTCCAGACATGTACCGTGTTCTCCGCTGTTTCGTTGGATTATCGTGATTGTCAATGTGGGGTCAAAAATGACCACTGCAGTTTGTGGGTTTCTACCTGTATGTATTTGTCGTGCCCTGACTGGCATGCTTGAGATCTTTCCATACACCAGATAAGGTTCCTGTATAAAAAGTGCATGTAATCGAATCGTTTCAGCTAGTTGTCTAAGCTCTTTCATTACAGTTGCAGACTCAAAATTAGATACAAAAATTATTCTTTTATCTAAAGATCTATTAAACTCCTTATTTTCTGTTGATTTGTTGATTTTAGACACGCTACAAAGCGCTTTCCACCAAGTAGGAGTCATACACCAAACTTACTCTAAACACCGAGTTATTCAAAACTAGTGTGTGACAATTATTTAATTCTTTTTCAGCAATACACTGTTTACCACTACCAGTACGCAAACTAATGTATAACAATTTTTATTTGTGAGGTTATATGACAACTTCAGTAAATCATACATAATTACTAGAAAACCTAAAAAATCCCCATTTCTCAATTAATTATTTTCTTCATAACGCTGTCTCGTTTAGAATATATACCAAGTTTCTACCTGTAACCCGGTTTTCATTACCGTAACCTCTATATGAGAATGCTTTACATCACTAGAGGTGTAATAAAACTGACTTGAGAAAAATTTGATATTTCATAACATCAAAAATACCTTTAAAGTTAACATTTCACGGGAGGTTAGATAAAATAAAAACGCTATATTCGAGTTCTACGTGCTTACTTTTATCAAGTGCTCAAACTTAAAATGCTTCCCCTTGATTTTAAACTGGTTGGGCCAAAACAGGTAAAGCAATTTATTAACCACCCACTGTCTAAATAACTTCCACATAAGTACCTAATTAATTTTGCATGGTCACGATATTACTTAAAAATAGAATTTTGTTACTTATTAATGCAAATATCAAGATAATCTGAAACATTTACCTATTATTCAGACTTGCTCGACTTAAATACTGTTATTAAGGGAAGTTCAGACTGTTCATTGCCCTTCCATCAAAAACTTAGATAAGAGGTGTACGCTTTAATCATAATACTTGTTCATTGCAATTGTTTTTGTTCTCAATTCAGTAGACATTAATGTATTTTAAGCACGCTGCTTTATACGTCACATTCCAAGCCATTCCTTCTACAATAACCACCGTTATTACTATTTTTACGAGTATTACGGATTTCACTGATACAGGAAACTGTTAAGATGCGGAGAAATGTTAATTTCCCGAAGTAGTAAATGAGTTAGTACTAATGTTTTTGCTGACGGCGCGGTTGTAACTAAAGTTAACTGTAGATCATTATCGGGCCGTAGCGAAGATAGCTGCTATGCTAATGCTGTTAACTAAACCATAAACAACCGCCAAACTCAACATAATAGCTTATACATTAAACATGGAATGATACAAGGCACATTTGCATAAGATGTAGGGAAGATGTCACAGACTTAACTGAGAAAGGCAGTTTCACTTGAGATAAAGGACGATTCAAGAAAACTTCGCTTTACTTTAAACAACGAGTTAAAATTAACTTTTGCATGGATAATCGTACAACTCGAGGTTCTTTGTGAACTACTTTGTTCCGAAAATTCGCAAGGGAAAGTTGAGTTTGAAAGGAAAATTTTTAACAAGCCAACAACAATCGATCGATTTTACTCAGGATCCGCAGTAATTAAAATACAACGAAATGGAATACTGAAATATGAATACATTTAAAAGTCGATCACTTAATGAAAGTTGATTTTAACTTGCGTATCTTTTAGACAAATTTGAAGAGGACTCTTTTATAAAACAAGAAAAGTGCAAACTTTACTGAAACTCAGTGGAATTAAAGCGTTTTGGTGTTACTGATGCCAAAATACCAGTAACACTAACACGCTATTTAAGCAATCATTAGGTAACGTAAAAGAATTTATTAATTTTAGTTAGTTAAATGAGCATTTAGCGCGAATTTACTTTGAAAAATTTACAGAAGTTTTGGCTATTTTACTAGAATACTAAATTAGTATCCGGAGATAAACAGGAAAGCACCTAATCTATATTAAACCAGTGATAAAGATCGAGACTACACGCGTCGCATTAATTTAGAAAAACACGCAGATTTTGGTAAACAACCGGCCTAGAGAAGCTTATTCATAAACATTAGCACGAGTTTAAGAACTAAAATTGCATCATGGAATTGGACCAACACGGTATTCCGTGCATACAAGAAAGAAAGTTTCCATAATACCACAAGGAGGAAATGTCCACGAATACGCTAAACAACTCACTAACGCCATACACCGAGCTATAAATCGGTCGATTCCAAAGGTAACCCAGTGTCTAGAGTCCGGCCCAACTCCATGGTCCGAGGAGCTTTCGACATTGAAAAAACAAATAAGAAAGACCAGGAAATCGTATCCGCAATCCCTTACGGAAATCGAAGGAGGCACCACCTGGCCGGGTATCGAGAAACAAGCTACATACGAAACGAAGTTACAAATATTCAAGAGAATCCTGGGACAAATTTGTAGAGAAATACCTGAGACGTGACACATGGGGAGTTCCATATCGGATAGTTAAAGATAAGATCAAACCACCAATCATCTACTCTACTAATCTAGATTAGAATTTAGTAACCCAGTTGTTGACGTTAACATTCCTTAATATTAATTTTAAAACTAGTAAACTTGGTCTAACACGAGCTTCGGTTTATATTAATTGTAACTTGCCAACAATTACGTAATCACTTGTGCACTATCACGGGAGCGCAAATTTTTGCACGGCAGCCTGTAATTTATTGTGCCGTAACCACGAGTAAGAAAAAACTCAAGACCAAGAAAAGGAGTAATAAGATTTCATAAAAAGATCACGATAAACAAAGTGATTGCACTTTAAGGAGAGTAGCCTCTTACCTCTGGTCCCATTGTAGCAGAACTGCAAGTGCGTACTTCCACATACTTACAAACTAGATACTTTATGAAACAATTTCACTAGACTAAGTTCGACTTCAACACTGAAGTGAATGGGATCTTTTTTGAGATATATATAGAAAGAAATTAACGCGTTCGTTTCAAAAACAATTCCCATCGATAAAATATAAAGTATTCTAAGAATAGCCCCTGCAAAAAATATTTTCAAGACAACTGTAAAATATTTCTAGAACACGGTTAGTAAACAAGAGTCAATTAACGAAATCAAAAGACCTTAATATGCTATAAAGATTTCCATAAATTAATCCGCATGGAAAACAACGTATATTCAAATGTTTTGTATGTTTGCAACCCGCCTTGCAGTATTATGGAGTAAAGTGTATGACGGGTTGCCTATCCTTTTTTATAAAACCATAGCGATTTATTATTTCTAATTATATTACCGAAAACTGATAACTAGGGGACAATTTTATTGGCCGTAGACGTGAACAACTGCGCGATAACGAAATACTGCGTATATAGAATTTCTTAGCATCTATAACAACTTTTTTAAAGAAAACTATTGAAAGTATTTTAACGAAGTAGGTGTTTGGAACGTATTTAAAAGAATTTATGCTGCGACGACTTCTAATCAAACTAAACTAAATTAATATAGAATAGATTCCAAGTATCACTTAATAAAATTTTATAACACATTTAAATACGAACTCATTTCAATTGGAAAGTAATCGAACTTGTTAAACGAATATTTGTAAAACTCAAAATAACATAATGAGTGTGAGGTTGTTTGAGTTAGAAGATTTACAGGACATTTCTTAATAAACGTAAAACAAAGTAGTTGCAGTTTAATATTTATATGCAGCATGCAGAAATCAATCGATTTACAAAATTTTACGTAACAAATTCTTGTGATTTTAATTACGTCGACCTACTGGTGAAATGGAGTTTATTTCACATTATGCTACTTTATATGACTATACAAAGGAAACGACCACTTTTAGTTCACTGCGTGGGCTACATCTATTTTAATGCAGCATCATGTCATCGCTCTTGCAAACAGGTATACATACAAAATATTAAAGCTACCTAGATCAAATTAAACATCAGCAACAAAACAAGTACACAACAGAGTTCTGAATTTGCATAAATCCGTTCATGTTTAGTTATCCACAATTTTGATGCTCCAATTATACGGATTTACAAGATGCCTCGATTTTTCAATAAAAAATCTATATCCAGGTTTTATATATATATATATATATATATATATATATATATATATAACAAAATAAACGATTCTTGGGAATAAGTCAATTCATCAATCTTAAAAAAAAATTTACATTCAAAGCGTAATGATATAAAAAATTTTTTTAAAAGATTAATAAAATGACCTATTACCAAGAGTCTTTAATTTTATTATTATAAATCAAGGTCAATAGATACACCAATATATATTGCTGTGATAAGGGGTTGTTTAGGGGTGTATTGACTAGTAAGGGTCGTGTAGTAACTATAAATAGCAATGGGAATCAAAAAACTGCATTTATTTAGCAGAAAAATAAATAATTTGTACATTATGTAAATAGCAAGCATTTAACACCCTGTATATAGACCGTAATTAACTTTAAACAATGCCAGTAAGCATGTTTTTTGATAATAGAACGCGCATTCAGCAGAGAAGTAATCGTACATGTAATTAAAACTACGTTGAGAATGTTCAACAAGTTTATAAAATAAAGACGCAGAAGATAAAACAAAATCTAATAAATCCCCATGCAATTACGCTTGTAATAAAAAAGGAACAATATGCGCTTTGATAAGAAAACGCATTTTCAAAGGTCAGTCTAAATAAATACATGAACAAAAACAGTACTAGAATTACATCATTTATTTTTGTACAATTATCTAAAAGCATTATCTATACAAAACAACAGACGTAAGTTAAAGTCTGACCACGATAACAAATAATAAGGTATCAAAGATCGCAAATAAACACCATGACACACACGGAAATCCAAAAGAGTTTCATCAAAAATCAGCTTGAAATATAAAAGATAAACCGAGTTGGTCGCGACAATCTGTAAGGCTGCTTGAAAACCCAATCCGGATGTAGTGGGAAAAAGCTATTTAACACCCACCAGTGATAAGGCAGCTCAGTTTTCACTTGAAGCAGGTTGAATTTACATCACTTTTAACCAGAAATCTACGCGTAAGATAAATAAAATTTATGATATAGTGAAAATAGTGCTGTATAAAAATTGTGTTAAAAATATATGAAAAGTTTTTGCCGTTTTTTCAAAAAACGGATTCTAATATGCGTCGAAAACATTACTTCTAGTATATTTCTGAACTATTTCTGGTATAATTCTGGGATAATTCATAATACTAAGTTACCCACGAATTCAAGAGGTATTTAAAGGAAGAGATTCAAAGCACATACAGAGAAATATCGAAGAAAAAGCACGAGGTGATTTTTGGAAAGCAAAGGGTAACCGTACTGAAATATTGGTTGAACAAAGCAGAGCATTGGTGTCGATTAAGCATAACAAGGGGGTGTTGATTTACAAACGAAACAAAATATCAGGAGATCGCAGGTTAGATCTACTTAATTTTAAGGCATCTTTTCAATTTAAATTTTAATATTGAATTTATTCAATTTATCCAAAACTTGTAAAAAGTTAACAGGAACATTGCATACCTTTAAACTTACGTAATAAATCATAAAGAGGTCTCGAACGTTCCAGATTTTTTTGTAAAGGGTGTTGTTTTTGGTGACTTTATATTAAACTAAAAGAATATAAATTTTGGGATAAATAATCCATATAATATTAATTGATTGAAGGGTGTATTTAAAAAATTTCAAAAATTGTAAATATTATTTGCTTTCATTATATGAATGTTGAATGACTTCGTTTTATCAATTCAAACAGGTAATCATAAAAGGGACGAAAGATAGATATATATATATATATATATATATATATAATATATATATATATATATATATATATATATATATATATGTATATAAATGTATATTAAGGTGATAAGGTGGTCACGAGTGGTTATGGATCCCAAAACCTATAAATAAAGCCCACCCAAATGGAAGGTAATGAAAGAAAATTAAAAGCTCTGAATATTTATTGTTTTATTCTGTATAAAAACAAGCCGTGTGTGTAAATAGAATCAGTTATCAGAAAAAACAAAGCCATTATTAATTAAGTGTGTGAATATGAAAGCAAATGCGATTATTTTCTCCGTATATTACTGAAAATGAGTTTCAAACTTTAAAATATAATTACATTAATTTTCATTTGTTATAAAAGTACACCTGCGGTGCATAGGATATTAAATTTATTTGCTCTATAAGACCAATTTTTTTTGCAATTATTAAGGTGCAAATTTTTTGCATTTGCAAGCAATTGAAGCCTTAATTACTTATATCTGAAACTTTATACCTTATATAAATTAACCATAAGAAAGTGCAGCTTTAATTATTTTTTCGTGTGTGTTTATATATCATTTAAGTTCATTTCAAAGGTTTGCTGTGTCCGTAAATCATTCGGCCGCGGCGGCTTGACTTTAATTAGGCCATCAAAGCTGTATAATTCCCAGAAATCTTACATTATATATGTAACTAAAATTCGAATTAAATCCCGCAAACTCTGGAGAATCATAACGCAGTTAGATAATTTGTATATAAGCGGTAACTTTATTAAAAGGGTAGGTTCATTTCAATTTACGCGATTGACAATGTAAAATTCAAGGTTTCTTTATAAACCTAGTAAAATATAATGTGGATTATAAAATCAAAATAACATGTATAGCTTACGATATAAAATTTACACATTTCAATAGTTTGATATATGGATGTTGTTAAACGCAGTTATTTGATTTGTAAAAATACAAATGTTCTTCAACACAGAAACTACTTTAAAATCTAATTAATTAAAAATAGAAAATGCACATTAAAAATCAAGATTCTAAATGCAGATTTAAAATTATGTAACAAAACTGGTAAGCTGAACTTTTAACAATAATTTAGAAATGGAAGCAAAAAAGTATTTACTACCGTTAATTACGAAAAGCGCTATTAAGATTTCGCAAGTATTAATTTTAGATTCCATTGTTTGTAACTGATATTTGATTACTTTGTCATTTGAACTTAAGGTAGAATAAGCCCTAATAATATAATATTTTTTGTAGGGATATTTACCAGAAAGTTTTCAGGTCAGCGTTCGAAACATTTGGACCCTCTAACTTGACTACCTGACAAGGATTTTTGGGCAAACACATTTACAATCGTGGGAGAAAAGAAAAGTAAATTATCCACAAGAGAAGAGATCTGAGTTCTGTAAATTTTAAAAAAAAATTAGGTAAAAAAGATTTTAATAATTTAGTAAATAGATACTTGTTAGGAATAATTTTATTTTTAAAAGTTTTGCTGTAAACTGTTCTATATTCGTTTGTATAAAAGAAAATTGTTTCTAAATGTATAGATGTTTTTTAAAGTTGCTGTATTTAATTTTATTTTGTAAATTCCATTACTTCCATTGGGTTAGGCAGGCAAAGAAGTGTTAGAAAGGAAGGTAAGTCAGTAATTTCAAACTTATAGTTTGTTATACCGTGTCACAGCACTCTTTTAACACCTACTCCAAAGAAGGGATTACAGAAAATTTAGTGGCGCTCCAACGAGGGGCCTTATCACAGCAATATATATATTTATATATATATATATATATATATATATATATATATTATAGTGGTTTTAAAAGATCAAAAATAAATATAAACGAAACAATTTCAAAACACCCTGTATAAAGGAACAACCAGAAATTACGTGCGGAAATTATATTAGTTAATTCATTTTTTAATATCTGGTATTAACGAAATTTTATAAATAATTAATGAAATTTAAATAGGTTTGCAAAGAAATTAAATAGTAGAAGCCAATGCCATTAATTTATTAATTAATTTGAATTTAATTGAACGATTATTGAGGTATAATATGCATAAAAGCGTTTAAAAACCCTGTAATACCAAGATGAGACGCGTTGCTAACGTACAAATATATCAAAAGGGTTTGAAATACGTGGAATATCCAACTCGGAGAAGTGTTATTTAAAATGTTACGATTGAACACCTGCGTATTTTTAAATATCAAGTTCCAATAATTTCTGTAAATAACCCACAAAGATTCTACGTATATTGTAAAACCGTCGCATGCGTTCTATAGAAATGCTAACTCACATAGACAGTCCACGTGTGTAAACAGTGAACAAACGAGGATATTGATTTTTCAACCACTCAAACAAGGTTAGAATGGGACGTAGAAAACGTATAAGCATGAGACCACAATAGTAGAGGAGGGATTTGAGAAACGTCATTAAATCTACGATTGGTTGATAGGTTAGTTTGACTTGACATAGACACGAAGATAGTGTAGCGTAAGTTTCTTTCTTAAAATTGTGAGAATGTGTTGTTGTGAGCGGGATTTCAGATAACTGGGGGTCTGGAGAGGTTACAGTCGAAAGATATATATACTATAGAGAACTAGGACTCTCTCTCTTGTCTTTTAACTTCGTGCCTTATTATTTCGATCGTCCCAAAGGCACGTATAAAAGTTGACACGAAGTTGTAAGTATTGACAAATCATTTTTAAGTGTATTGCTTAGTGGTAGCCTCTAAATTAAATTAAAACGCGGTTACTGTGCCGAGATTATTATTATTTTAATTGAGGTACCACCTATAATTTTGAATCAACTCGTGTCGGGACATTAAGTAACGTAGATTACTGTGAAATAAAATTTGGAATTTGGATACACCGAGAAGGAGGCGTTGGCGGATCAAATTGGAGGGAGTTTGTCTAGCCATAGCGAGAAACGACCTGCAGACCAGGGAGAAAATTTACATGGCATCATCTACAGAGCGGAGTTTCCAGGTAACGATTTAAAATTGTGATTTCTATAAACTGTAAATTGGGGTAGAGTATGAGAGTGTTTTCAAGGTAGTGTGAATTATTTGAGTATTGAACAGAATTTGTGTAAATAACTTTATTACGGTATTCAACTAGAAATTGAAGGTGTCTAGAAAGCTTTTAAACGTTCCATCAGAACGTGAAATTTGGTGAAGAGTACATGGCTTTGTTTTTTTTTTTGTTTTAGAGTATGCAAAGTAGAAGGGCATACATTAATTGGGTTATTATGAGCTCACCATACCCCACAGTTTACTTAGAATATTAAAATAAATAAATAAATTATAATGAAGGAATTTTAGAGAAGGTATTATTCAAGGTCCATTTACTCCGAGTACATTTTATGTGTTTTTACATTATGATAACTATAAATAAATGTTCTGGTACACTCTTACAATACTCATAATCAAACTGTCGAGACAAACTAAAGTGCTTCACAACGCATAAATTTGCTAGAATGACAAGCTCCTCTATGAGCCTCACCTAGACTTATAAACAAAATAAGCAAAAAGAATTACATCATAACTGACTTCAAATAATCTCAAGTAACGATGCCAAAACTGCTAAAGCGACAAACTTATCACGATTCTCGTTTAGACTTATATAACGCTGAGCGACCAACCCTTCCTGAGTCTCGTCTAGACTAACATAATGCTACGCGATAAACCACAACGACAAGTCTCGCTTAGATCAAACATAACTTAACATACTACGTTGCAACGCGGATATACATAAAAATTGCTACCCAATCAAATCAAATCAAATCAAAAACGTGCCTAAGCACAAAAGCAATTTTCAAACAATATTTCAACAGTAAAAGCTAGTGTACCATTAATCAAACAACTAATATAACTAATAGGAATGGAAGATAAACCTACTATCGATGTAGTACATCCAGAATCAAATAAACCTGTAATATCTATATCAAACAACTTTAGCTTTTTATCTAGAAACAGGAAATTCGCTACTTAACTTCTGTTCCTTTCGTATTCGACTTCACAATACGCAATATTGAAATGTTTCCCCTTTTTGTTTGTTTTGAGAAAACTTTTAATATTCAAATAATGTTACCTAGAAATAAGACTATGCCCCTGTTATAGAACTGCAAATTTATTTATTTATTTATTCAAGAAATCAAAATATATTGAAAACAATAAAAATATATCCTTCGTGAATATCAGATAACAAATTGCACCTTTATAATTCCTAAACCCTTACCTGATATCACATGGTCGAGAATTTCTTATTAACAATGAAAGCCCAAGGTAAAGTTGGATGGAAAACGGCTTGAGGAAAAGAAAAACTCTTTAGACATAAACGGCTAGTAGAGAGTTAGCTCTGGGTAGATCATGAGCTTGGGTCATGGGTTGTCAAATGACCAAGAATATAAATAATGAGCGCCACCGTTTTTTTCAATACAACAACCTACAAAAATTAACTGTGCTTGTATTAGGGGAATGCGGAAACCTTATATCAACACCACTAATATAGCCCTAAAAGCTGAATTTCATTCTTTTAAAACACTTACCAAAATCTCAAACACCAGATGTCATACAGATGTCTCGACTTAACCTGTGAACAAACAAACGCACAACATGGACACCGTTTGTGTCCTCAAAAATATTTACCAAAAATAAAATAATAGAATTTAAGTTTCAAAAATATACACCCAGGGTATCTGTTATCATTACACACAATTTCTGATCAGGAATGACTTGAAAACTTTACTTGTATTTTAAATAATAAAAATGTCATGCAAAAAATAGATTCTATTTGATTAAATTCCTTGATTCGTTTTTATATAATTTTGTGTGTGTGTGTGTGTGTGTGTGTATATGTATATATATTGAAGTGTCAGTAAGAAAAAGGGTATAAAGGTTATTTGTATGAAGGTAGTGTATGCCAAAGAAAGCCAATAATCAGATCCCGTAACTGAAAATTTTATGTTTGCCGTACTTTACAAATGTTAAAGTATTTGGAGTATAATAGTCAAAGTATAAGTGCCAAGACGTAAAACAATGACTTGATGACGTGAGAAAGCACAGTATTCAAGGATTTACACTGAGTTGTATATTAATGAGCCATAGAATGTACATTTGCTGATCGAAAAACCGGATGCGTCTGTAGAAGTTCCACTATTCACCACACAGATCCAGGTTTATATGTGAAACATTTCGCCACTTATTTTAGTAGAATCAACCTTTGGACAAATTTGTAATATCAAAATTATAAGTGAAAAGTATTGTCAATTATGATTGAAGGGTGATGCAGTATTAGGGACCAATGATTGAACATTTAGATATAAAATAGGAAAGTGTAAAATAACGATTATAAGGTATTAGTGACACGAACCTGTTGGGACGATTTTATTGGATGTAGAATTGGTAAAAATGTATAGAAGAGTAGGCATAATTTAATTATTATAATCACCTAGGATAAGATAAATAAGAGTCGATTTATAAATATTTTGGTAGTAAGACGTGTTTTGTAAACTGCGCTAAATTTTGATGAATATAAAGAGTAAATAAATGAATTTGAAAAGTTTAAGAGTTTCATTTGATATAAAGAAGAGTACAGATAAGCGAGAGTAATAAATATAATAATAGTAACGACGAGTGAAAAGTGTAAGAGTGGATTAGAGCGACAGCGAACCGGCGGAATATATAGTTGGATATTGGAACGAGATTGATAAAGGCAGAAAGGCATTGAATAGGATTTATGAGATTGAAGGAGATATTATTGGAATTGATTTGGATATAGTATTATGGATAGAATGGTATTGAATGGTAATTAGAAGAAAGCAGCGATTTGGAAAGAGCAGATAAAAGAAGAAAGCAGTGATTTGGAACGAGCGGATTAAAAGAAAAAGGAAAGCATTGGAGTAGCAGGAGGATTAGTACGAGTAAAGAAGAAATAACATCAGGAAAGTTAGCGCAGGGGAAGTAAAAGTGAAATTAGTCAAAATTCTAAATTTGGTCATATTTATTTTAGATTTGGGGGATATCAAAATTAATTTAAAGAAACCTGGAGTCTGGACAGCAGATTATTCGTAGTGATAGTGCCACGCATTGTAAAGACGCATACGGCGAGTGAGATTTTAAGCCAGTTTTCAGAGAGGCCGACAGCGACGTGTAGAACAGGTGAGTACTGTGTGTTTTGAACGTCAAAGTCAAAATTGATAATATTAATTTATTTGGTACAAGGCTACGTGGATCTGTTATAAAATTTTGGCATATACAAGTAAAAGATTACAGGTACAAAAATAAAGGTAGTGCTGTTTGGTTGGTGCATTGCACATCTACTTACCACTGAACCCACGGTAAGTAGGTGGATACCCTGGGAAGGCGAGTTTCTAATAGTCGAGGCATATTAATACAGTTTTGTTTTCTAAACCGACCAAACGTAGATAAAGCACGAAATAAAAAGTAAATATTTTCATATCATATATAAAATTAAAATTAATAAATAAAAAGCGGGGGTGGAGCATAAGAATATATATATATATATATATATATATATATATATATATATATATTGCTGTGATCCTCTTTTGAATGCGGGAACTGGGTCCTTTCAACAAAAAAATTCTAGTCCCACAGATTGGGCGTCATAAACTGCTGTGATCCTCTTTTCGCCTCGGCTGCTCACCTAATTTTATAAACCTCCTCATTCATAAAATTAAACAACACATTCCTACCACAAACATCAACGTTAACTCTATTTACATCAATATTCAGAATACATTAAATTTTCAAATTAAATTTCAGAATAAAATTCAGTTTTAAAAAGAATTTAAAGATTAATTTTATTATCACTTTAACGTGCATCCAGAATTAAAGTCCTTGTTGGATGCCTACTAATTAATATAACAATATATGCAGAGTAAAAAGGGAGCATCTACCACCCCTTTACGTTAATTAACCAGGTTCGTCTAATTGAGATCAAAGACATACCTAAAATTTCATCATAATCCAGAACATCAATACTAAATACCCCTTTCTACTTAAACAAGCAAATTTCATCTTAACATTAAAATTTTATGGTTAGTACAATTTCACTAATGTCCATTTAAAGTAAATCAATTATAAAGTTATTCAACACACACCAAAATGTCAAACAAAATAGTATAATTTACCTGAAGGTTACTGTCCTCGTAACTTTAATGTACATCGTCCCTTTAGTTAATCACACCATTCCAACAGGATTATATTTACGGCTTCTAATTCTCAACGCTTTTAAAATTATCTCCATCACCATTTATTTAAAGTTGTTTCTGGGCTTTTCCGGAACTCATCTGTGTATATCTGACCCTTGTTTCGTGGATCCAGACACGTATTTGAACCATTTAATTATTAACACCCCCGAAAAATAGCAAAGAAATTCATGCGTCTTTCACCAATATACGCCAAAACTGCCTACTTTTGTGTATACATTTGTCGTTGTAAATTTTGCTAATTGGTACAGTGATACTAAATTTCATTACCTTGTATCTAAGTGCACTGAAGGACATTCATGTTAGCACGTAAATAACAAACTATTTTGAATCACTAAAATATACGAGCAAAATTTTAAATTATTTTATTAAACTAAAATGCACTGTTTAACATCTTGAATCAAGTCGCGGATGTAAGAGCTTTTAACGCATCGAATAGTCAAAAGTCTAAGAGGCCTAAATTCATATTACCACCTCTATATATAGCGAATAGCCGGCACGTCGCTTTTGTCCTCAAAACAGACAATTCTTAAGAATTTCTCATTCTATGTTCCCAGTCCGTCGCTCGCGCGTCGGTTTTACGAATTTTCACTCGCCCCATTTAAAATCAGAAATTCTAACACGGCACGCAAACATGTCCGAGAAAACTAATTAATTTTGTACAGAAATTGTTGTTTCTACCTCTGATATTTGCATCCTATTTTCAACCAATTGTGACCCTCGTGACGTTGCTTAAATCACGCCTTTTACTATATGTGTCTTTGCTTGACGCATTTTCTCTTTCCTTTTCTAACCTGTTCTTATTGGTGCAAATTGATATTCTTTATTATCGATTATATTTTAGTCCATGTCGACTATCTGGGTTAAATAACCCGTATCGCACATTCTCGTGAATATTAAGCCCCGGTTTCTCCAAGATTCTTTGAAACCATTTGTTATCTACACAATTTTCGCCGTACGTGATATTTAAACTACGCAGGTGTTCAAAATAATATTAATTCTCAGAGCTTTTAAATAAACCCTGTTTTGTATTTCGTGCTAAAGCATCTGACCGTTTCCAATATCCTTAGAATCGACATGTTTATCTAAACAAATTAAACTGAAATTGCCTTTTAAAATACGCAGGTGTGTTCAAACATCCTACTTCTAACTAACACTTCTAGGATTTGCTTTTATTGGGTTTTACAAGTTTCTATAGATATTATCTGTTACTAACGATTCAATTAACTTCAATTAAAATTGACTTCTATCCTTTCATTTTTAGCGAATACAAGTTAAATATTAATTATTATGTGTACACTTTGTTTTACTACCGGTTACTTAAAATAGGGTTAATTAATATAAATTTTGCACGTAATTTCCATTTGTTTCTTTATTAGGAATAAATAAATTACACGCAGAGCTTTTTTTAATACTGTTTCTTTTGATATAAAGCGTCTTGTACATAATTTAAATTTCTTATTTTTACTGAAACGACCGCATTTATTTATGCTTCAAGGTTTTAATAAAGCGTATTATTTAATAAAATTCCTTATACACGGTGATTAAAATTATTTGATGTGATTATTTCATTTTCTACCCTGGTCTAAATATGAGTATTTTCCCCCTATTTGAATACAAATAATCCCACTTATTTGAATGCAAATATAAAGCATTTAGACCAAAAAAAAAATTACAAAAAAAATTACCTATCTCTCTCTACCCTTATCTATCTAACTTACCTACCTTATCTCCAATTCAAAAACATATTTACACCTATCCTATATCCCTATCCTATTCCTAACTCTCACCTAATTCTATAAACTGAAATTATCCCTAACTTCATCCTACTCATCCATCTAATCCTATATACATCCTATATACCTATCCTATTCCTAACTTTTAACTAATCTTCACTATACTTTACTTCCCCCTACCTAATCCTATATGCCTATCCTACTCTTACTCTATTCCTAACTCTCCACTAATCTTATATGAAATATCTACACTTAACCTATCTTATTTTCTTCCTACATTTACTCTTTATTCTCCTCTTAAACCTATTTCTAATTATCTCCCATATTTATCCTATACTTAGCTTTATTTTCTATAAACACCTACTTCTACTCTTCTATATACACCTATGCTATCCCTATCCTACTTAAATCTAACTCTCTTCTTGACCCTCCAAGTCTTTCTTCTCACCATCCTAATACTTTTCATCCCTATTTCTCCCCCTTCTATATCTATACTTAACATTCCTATTATCTCACATACAATAAACTTATCATCCCTATTATCCTGAGTCTTAAATATTACTTCTTCTTCAGTCCCTACACTTGTCTGTTTCTCATTTATTCTTATTTTCTTTTCTGCCGACAAACCAAACGATACTACTTTACAATTCTCGATTTTTCTCTCTACGGAAAATCCTCTGTACCTTCTAGAATTCTTATGTAATGGAATCCGCCAGAATGAATTCCTTAAATCTACTCGATTAAAAATAAACTTGCCATCTTTACTTAATTTCGCCTTCACCTGCTCCTGATATGCTGCTTATACCCCCACTACTTCTGCATGTTTTTGTATTAAAGCTTGAACCTCTACTTTCCTATCCTCTGGACATCTTATTGTGTTGATCTGTTTACCTTCATCATCCTCTACCTCTACTACATTAATACTAAACCCCGTGTCATCCTCTGTGACTTCATAACTGCCCTTCCATGGCACTACCCTATCCTTAATCCTTACTACCTTCCTTTCCATATCTATCAAAACCCCTAACTTCATCATACAGTCAACACCTAAAATGCTCTGAAACTTCAGTCCAGGTACAATTACAAACTCCTGTTCACAGCTTAAACCTCCTATATCTATCCTAAGCACCACAACACTATTTACTACAGCAAACCTCTTTGTATTTGGAGCTACTAAATGGCTACGCTTTATAGGCATAATTCTATCACAAACCTTATCCCTAATTTTGCTGACGAATTCCTCCTATATTAAACTCGCCTCTGCCCCTGTATCAAGTAATACTTCTACATTATTCTCAAAAATTTCTAAATTAATAATTGGCAAACATAATTTTTCCTTAGTTTCTGGCTCTACTTCCTCCTCAATTTTGAAAAATTCACGTGGATGTTCATATACATTTACACTGAAATCTAGTGGTCTGTCGCGTTCTAAAAATCCTGTCCAGGTCTGTTTTCCCTACTCGGTCCTGGTCTAGCCGTCACCTCAGCGTATGTCCTAGGCGTTTCCACTCGTTCCGTGTCTGTATTAGCAGTCCCGCTCATGTCTGGTGAACTATTCATTCTGGTAGGTCCAGGTCTCGGTGCAGGTCCCCTTCCTAAACTATTACTCCTAACGTATGGTCGTCTCTGTTCCCAATTCTGTCGCTGGTATCCGTAACTATTCCCCCGTCTAGCGTAGTTGTCCCTTCTATTGTCAAACCTAACTGTGTTGATCTGTCTTTCCCTAATATCCCAAGGTCGTACACTACTTACGTCGTCGTACCTCTGCAGGTATTCCAAAAACATTTCTCTGTCCACTATGTTCTGTAGTGCTACGTGCTGTCTTATGTCTACCTCGAAGTGTCGTGATAAATACTTAATAATTTGTCGGTCCGTCAGTGGTGGGTTCAGTTGCTTTGCTATGCTATACTTGCGTATAGCATATTGCTCCCTACTTCCTGAAAATTCTCCCTTAAATTTCCCTGTGATTAAGTCGTCTCGTACCTGATCTTGTCTGTGGTCACTCCAGTAGTGCTTTAAAAATCTGTCCTCAAAGTCCGTGTAAGTGTCTATGTCCTGTCCTACTAAATTGTACCATGCTTCCGCGTTGTCCTTTAATAAAGCCTTTATCGTATTCAGTTTAGTCTGTTCGTCAAATAAATTTCCCACTAGATTTCTTACACTATTAATAAAAATTTGTGGATTTACCCTGTTATCGCCATAAAACTTCATGTGTTGGTCCAATGATACTCCACCTGTAGAAAATCTGGGACCATCCCCCGTTAAATTTGACATGTTGTATTTGATACTACTAACTTCGCGTTCTACCCTGCCTAACTGATCCCTACATGAGTCCGTCACTTCAGTCATTTTTACATTAATCTCTTCTTCACAAAAAATGCGTACTTCGGACCTTAAATGTCCCATTTCCTGTCGAATACCTGTAATATCACGCTCATTTTTTTCAACCCTATTTTCAACCTCCCCCATCTTTACGGTAAGACTATTTTTAAATTCTGAAACTTCTTTATTCGTCTTGTCTATTTTCTCACTTAGGGTTTCCCTAACTCCTGTTAATGTCTCATTCATTCGGTCAAATTTTCGATTTGAGTCCTCTCTCGCTCTATTCGATTCATCGCTTAGCTGTTCTAATTTTCTATTGGATTCCTCCCTAGCTAATCGCATTTCCTCTAACATTCTCATCATTAACTCATTTCCTGTTTCTCCTGATTCCGTCCTCGACTGATCTCTACTGCCTCCAGCTTCTTCCATTTTCGAAATTTTCTCACACAATGCACTATCGTCACTTCCAATTTCCACTCCTTGACTCCTTAATTACTCCTTTCTCTGCATACGTTCAAATCACTCACACACTCTAAAATACTCTTAAATTTATACACACACAAAAACTCTCTCTCTCAGATCGCCAGTTTCCTGGAATAAAATCACAAAAATTTTATTTGGAACTCGAGCCTCACTTTTGGGTCGCCAAATATGCTGTGATCCTCTTTTGAATGCGGGAACTGGGTCCTTTCAACAAAAAAATTCTAGTCCCACAGATTGGGCGTCATAAACTGCTGTGATCCTCTTTTCGCCTCGGCTGCTCACCTAATTTTATAAACCTCCTCATTCATAAAATTAAACAACACATTCCTACCACAAACATCAACGTTAACTCTATTTACATCAATATTCAGAATACATTAAATTTTCAAATTAAATTTCAGCATAAAATTCAGTTTTAAAAAGAATTTCAAGATTAACTTTATTATCACTTTAACGTGCATCCAGAATTAAAGTCCTTGTTGGATGCCTACTAATTAATATAACAATATATGCAGAGTAAAAAGGGAGCATCTACCACCCCTTTACGTTAATTAACCAGGTTCGTCTAATTGAGCTCAAAGACATACCTAAAATTTCATCATAATCCAGAACATCAATACTAAATACCCCTTTCTACTTAAACAAGCAAATTTCATCTTAACATTAAAATTTTGTGGTTAGTACAATTTCACTAATGTCCATTTAAAGTAAATCAATTATAAAATTATTCAACACACACCAAAATGTCAAACAAAATAGTATAATTTACCTGAAGGTTACTGTCCTCGTAGCTTTAATGTACATCGTCCCTTTAGTTAATCACACCATTCCAACAGGATTATATTTACGGCTTCTAATTCTCAACGCTTTTAAAATTTTCTCCATCACCATTTATTTAAAGTTGTTTCTGGGCTTTTCCGGAACTCATCTGTGTATATCTGACCCTTGTTTCGTGGATCCAGACACGTATTTGAACCATTTAATTATTAACACCCCCGAAAAATAGCAAAGAAATTCATGCGTCTTTCACCAATATACGCCAAAACTGCCTACTTTTGTGTATACATTTGTCGTTGTAAATTTTGCTAATTGGTACAGTGATACTAAATTTCATTACCTTGTATCTAAGTGCACTGAAGTACATTCATGTTAGCACGTAAATAACAAACTATTTTGAATCACTAAAATATACGAGCAAAATTTTAAATTATTTTATTAAACTAAAATGCACTGTTTAACATCTTGAATCAAGTCGCGGATGTAAGAGCTTTTAACGCATCGAATAGTCAAAAGTCTAAGAGGCCTAAATTCATATTACCACCTCTATATATAGCGAATAGCCGGCACGTCGCTTTTGTCCTCAAAACAGACAATTCTTAAGAATTTCTCATTCTATGTTCCCAGTCCGTCGCTCGCGCGTCGGTTTTTACGAATTTTTCACTCGCCCCATTTAAAAATCAGAAATTCTAACACGGCACGCAAACATGTCCGAGAAAAACTAATTAATTTTGTACAGAAATTGTTGTTTCTACCTCTGATATTTGCATCCTATTTTCAACCAATTGTGACCCTCGTGACGTTGCTTAAATCACGCCTTTTACTATATGTGTCTTTGCTTGACGCATTTTCTCTTTCCTTTTCTAACCTGTTCTTATTGGTGCAAATTGATATTCTTTATTATCGATTATATTTTAGTCCATGTCGACTATCTGGGTTAAATAACCCCGTATCGCACATTCTCGTGAATATTAAGCCCCGGTTTCTCCAAGATTCTTTGAAACCATTTGTTATCTACACAATTTTCGCCGTACGTGATATTTAAACTACGCAGGTGTTCAAAATAATATTAATTCTCAGAGCTTTTTAAATAAACCCTGTTTTGTATTTCGTGCTAAAGCATCTGACCGTTTCCAATATCCTTAGAATCGACATGTTTATCTAAACAAATTAAACTGAAATTGCCTTTTAAAATACGCAGGTGTGTTCAAACATCCTACTTCTAACTAACACTTCTAGGATTTGCTTTTTATTGGGTTTTACAAGTTTCTATAGATATTATCTGTTACTAACGATTCAATTAACTTCAATTAAAATTGACTTCTATCCTTTCATTTTAGCGAATACAAGTTAAATATTAATTATTATGTGTACACTTTGTTTTACTACCGGTTACTTAAAATAGGGTTAATTAATATAAATTTTGCACGTAATTTCCATTTGTTTCTTTATTAGGAATAAATAAATTACACGCAGAGCTTTTTTAATACTGTTTCTTTTGATATAAAGCGTCTTGTACATAATTTAAATTTCTTATTTTTACTGAAACGACCGCATTTATTTATGCTTCAAGGTTTTAATAAAGCGTATTATTTAATAAAATTCCTTATACACATGTATATGTATATGTACTAAATAGTTTGATTGGTTTCAAATTTATAAAAATTTTATGAAAATTTTACTTTACGTTGACTTCTTAAACCATCAAGATAAACACTTTGCGCAAACATTTTTGCCTTTTGAATATAAACAATTGTCATCTCTTACAGTTTTAACATTATAGTTATGTAGGGTAATAACTAGGATAGCTTTGCTATCGAAAGCTCCGCCTTTGATGTATAATATCACCTATATCTTATATGAGTTAGAAATCTTAAAGTTGAATGCATAACGCTATGAGCAGAAACTGTATCAAAATGGTTGTAATATCAAACAATAAATTTATTAATGAAGCTTCAGTGCAGATTGTAATCACGACTCTGTTAATTAGTTTATAATATTAATGGTAGCTACATAATCATTACATGCCCATAGATTAACAGTCGGGACAAGGTGATGTCAGCGACATCCGATGCCATAATTGATGGCCTATGGAAACCCTAATGTACCGTTTATTAATCGGGTATACGGATTAAATTAGTAGCGGTGTTTGCTATTACAGTAAAAATTCAGATCCTAATGCGGAAGCTTGTATATCCAAAAACTAACATCCCACCTTGTGGAACCAATTTGAGTGCTAAATCCATTCCATATGGATATTGACGTAAACAGTTTAATTATCAAATAGAGTATTAATTTATTAGAGCTATTTATGTGGCATACTTATTCATAGTTATGTAACAAATTGCCAGAATTCAATGAATTAAAATAAATATGAGATCTAGCAATCCCTAATATTTCCTATTCATATATATTAACACGGAGGTATTCATTTAGAGAGCTGTCCGTGATAATTATTTCCACTTGCAATTTTAAACTTGTATAGCAAACATCGGCAACTTAATAGTTACCAGTTTTCGAATTTCGGCAACCGTAATTAATTAAGAGTGCAAATCATTCTTCAATATCTAATTTTATGCACCTGATAGTTTTTAAAATCTATTTTATTTACGTTTCGATCCATGACCTAGGATCGTTGTCAGAATAATAAAAACATCAAGTTTGACATTTATGACATAAATTGAAGGTGACTTTGATTTATTGAAATATTTGGTTTGAGTACACTAAGCAAAAATTTTTAAAAGAATGATTGCCTTCAATTTGTGTTACGGCCTGGGACCGACTTGTTTTAGGTAGCCAATACGCTTAACGTGAAATCAGCTGATTAATTTTTATTGGTAAATTTTATATAAATTCAATAATTTGGAAAACATTTTTTAACATGTTTCTATTTATACAATTGAAAGGATGGTTATTAAAGAAGTGTGTGATTGCGTTACCGTAAGGCATCAGCAGTCGTTTTTTTATATTTATTTTGAGGGGGAAAAATCATTATGATGTAGGCTACCTCTGTGGTAGATTTTAACATGGTTCTGGGGCGACCCTATGGCGGGTTTACACTTGTCAGATACCAATGTTGTTCTATGAAGATTGTATATAGTTCTGAGGCGACCCTAAAATGGGTTTAAACTTGTCAGATACCAATACTGTTCAACGGATATTGTATATGGTTTTGAGGTAACCCTATTGCAGGTTCACACTTGTCAGATACTAATGCTGTTTTACTTTTGTTATTTCTTTTAGTAATGGAATCCATTGTTTACCGAAAGTCACGGATTCGTTTGCAACGCAGTTATTTTTATGTAGGGTTATATAAGCAGCTTCTTTGATTTTGCGTTTTTGTTGATTTTCTTCTTTGTCGATAATTTTTGCGTCCTCCCATTTTATTTTATGACTGGAGTCCCATGCATGTTGGCAAATCATAGATTTTTCAAATTTTCTATTTTTTATATATGATTTATGTTCTTTTAATCGAACTTCAAATGGTCTGGAACTTTCCCCTATATTAAACTTGTTACATTCGCACGGTATTTTGTAAATGCAGTTTTTTGAACTTTGTATTGCGTTTTTGGGTTTTGTTTTTGTTAATTGTGCTCTTAGTGTATTGTTGGTTCTAAATACTGTTTTAATTCTAAATTTGTTTCCTATTCTTTGGATTTTTTTGGAGAATCCTTTTATGTATGGTATTGAGAGCATTTTTTGGTGTGAATCGTTGATTTTATTTTCTTTTTCTTTATTTTTAGGATTTTTATTCATTTCTTTCTCTATTATTCTTTTAGGATATTTGTTTTCTATTAGTGTACATTTGATTATGTCTTTCTCTTTCTTTAAAATTTCTTCGTTTGATGATATTAATTTTGCTCTATCATACATGGTTTTGATAATTCCTCGTTTGACACATTGTGGGTGGTTTGAATCAAAGTTTAAGTATCTGTTTGTGTGCGTTGGTTTTCTGTATACCGATGGATTAATTGTTGTATCGTTTTTGCTAACTAGAATATCTAAAAATGGAAGTTTTTCATGTTGTTCTAAGTCATATGTGAATTTAATAGTTGGTTCTATTTTGTTAATGGACTCTACAAAGTTTTTAATTAGTTCTGTATTATGAGGCCAAATAGCATAAACATCATCTACGTATCTCCACCAGACTAGTGGTTTCAATTCTTGTATGAATATTACATCTTTTTCGAATTCCTCCATGAATATATTACTAAAGATTGGTGATAGTGGACTTCCCATTGCCATTCCAAAGCTTTGTTTGTAGAATTGATCACTTATTTGAAAATATGTGGTATTGACGCATAAGTCAAGTAATTCCATAATCGATGATATACTTAGTTTTGTTCTTTCTTTAAGGTTGCCATCTTTTTCTAGTTTGTTTTTTATAATATTAAACGTTTTGTTTATAGGGACATTTGTGAAGAGATTTACTACATCAAAACTTACCATTGTGTGTGTATTTTCAATTTTTATGTTTGATAATTTTTCTAAAAAGTGTTGGTTGTTTTTTATGAAAGAATCCGTTTTGCCTGCTAATGGATTTATAATTTTTAGGAGAAATTTTGCTAAACTATGGCATGGTGAATCTATGGAGCTTACGATAGGTCTTACAGGAATGTCTTTTTTATGAATTATTGGTAGACCGTAGAAGTGGGGTCGTTTACTGTAATGTGGGACCAGTTTACTTCTTTCTTTGTCTTCGAATTCATTTTTAAATTTAAATAAAGTTTTGTATATTTTATTTTCAATTGATTTTGTTGGGTTCGTTTCTAAACTGGTGTAATTCTCAGTGTTCAAGAGTTCGTTGACTTTTGTGTTGTAATCGTTTTTATTCATTATTACTGTTGCATTGCCTTTGTCAGCAGGTAGAATTATAATTGAGTTATCGTTTTATAGATTGCAAATTGCTTTTATTTCGTTATTACTTATATTTGGTTTTATTTTGTGATTCTTTTCTATTTCGATTTTGCATCGTACTCTAAATTCGTTTGCTTGATCTTCTTCGAGTTGGTTTGCTGTTTTCTCAATACAGCTAATTATTTCAAAGGTTGGCATTGATTTTGGTGTTACGGCAAAGTTAAGGCCTTTGATAGAATTGATTTTTCTGTGTCGTTAATAGTTCTGCTTGATAAATTTATCACGGTATTTAGCATGGTGCTGTTGTTTTCTAACGTTTTATTTTGCGTGTTATTTTTCTCTATAAGTAGGTTATTAAATTTCTTTATGTGAATTTCTTTTTGTTTGGAAAATACTGATTCGTAGTAGGTTTTTGCACTAAACGAGAATTTTATCAAAATCATAATTTGTAACAAATTATTATTAAATAATAATAAGAAATTTAATAACCTATTTATAGAGAAAAATAACACGCCAAATAAAACGTTAGAAAACAACAAGACCATGCTAAATACCGTGATAAATTTATCAAGCAGAACTATTAACGACACAGAAAAATCAATTCTATCAAAGGCCTTAACTTTGCCGTAACACCAAAATCAATTTGGAAGTGCTGGTCCATAGGGTACTTGCGCAGCTTACAGCAGAAACCAAAGTGGAACACCCCTTTCAAAACCATAGAAGAAGGGGATCTAGTACTTTTTTTACTCCCGATTCACCCCCGACGTATTTTCCTTTGGCGAGAGTGGCGAAGCTTTTACTGGGTAAAGATGGTGTAACAAGAGTTGTAAAACCAAAAACACCCATAGGCGAAGCGGTCCGCCCAATTAACAAGGTGGTACCACTTCCTCTTCCATAACTAATTCAGCATTCTAACATGCAATTTTTATTTTTTTTTCTTGTTTCTCTACAAATTATGTTTTATTTTATATTTTAATGCTGGAAGCAAAATGCAGAGTACTCGATTAATTTATACATACTTAAAAAAAATTTTTTAAATTTCTATTTTCATTTTTTCTCCCATTCATTTCACGGTATACAACAAAATTTACCATTTTGGGTGGAGGGTATGTTAAAACTTCATACAGTTGGAGGTCAGCGATTGACAATATAGATGGCCTTATCGTATATTATTGTTGTGCTACACATATAGCGGAGCGATAAATCCTTTTCGCTTCACCAACATCAGTCTCTCGTATTGTTATTCACCGACTCAACACCTAATAACTACAACCGCGAGTGCATAAGTGGTGCTGCCCGAGCAGGTTGCGTCGACCGGTAAACAACACCTATCTTCGCGGGAGTAAATTGGTGAACAACATTGCAAGGTAAGCAAGCATTAATTACGGTTTGACCTATGTTAGTGTTTTTCGCGCCTTACCTCCAATTGCATACAATTACAGTCCATTTGCTAAGCTTTACGCTTTGGGAAACGTTCTGGAGCTGTCCCGATTTTTTATACACTCCAACGTGTACCACACGCAAACACTTACTATTAATTCATTTTTGGTTGGAAACCTACTAGATCCTTAACCATGGGTATTAGGTAGTACCTTTCAAAAAAGTCCCTGCAGTGTTTGTTGCTGAATTTGACTACATCCGTTTTGAATTTCTCTATTTCGTAACTAAATCATGTTTTGACTAAAAGAAATCATTTTGTTGACTTGAAACGTAAAATGCAGGTGAAAAACGTATGTGGTAGTTTTGAGTAGGAGAATAACCAAGTATATCTAATAGTTCAACCCAGCGGCGCAACCAGGATTTCACCCTGGGAGGGGGGCTACAAAAACTATATACATATATATTAAAAAGTAAGTTATCGAGTCAAAAATTAACAAAAGTAAGCATATTTATTTGCAAGTGATTCTAATAGGCCACTATATATAATATATATAATATATATATATATATATATATATATATATATATATATATATATATATATATTAATATTCTTTAATGATGGGTTTAAGGTCAGCTGGTAGGATTTAAAAGGAAACTCTTTTTAAATGCCTAAATTTTCGGATCTATATTTTATCCTTGATCACAGGCTTTTCTAAAATAATGTTAACTAGGCTAAAGTTTACATAAAATAAATATAACTTACAAATTGAGAAAATAAAATTGGCTTCTAAATGAATGGATTTTGTACATAAAAGTTTTGGATTTTATTGCTTTTTGAAGTTGTAAAATTGTATAATTTGTAAAAGTATTAAAATGTCAAAAAATTTTGTTTCTAAATTGATAGATTGTATGATTTTGTATGTGTGCATGCAAATTTCTGTTTGTAGGAGGGTTTGCTTGTGTTGTGTGTATGCGTGTGTGTGAGTGCATTTGTATGCGTTCGTGTGTGTGTATGTGTGTATATGTGAGAGCGTGCATGAGTGTGTGTATATGTGTGTGTGAGTGTGTGTGTTAGAGAGAGAGAGAGAGAGAGAGAGAAAGAGAAAGAAGAGAGAGAATGAATGAACATATACATTTTAGTGTTACTTGAGTTATGTGTTTATGTACTAACAATTCTTGCATTAACTATTTATCAACTATTGCTCTAAAATTAAGGAGATAGGTATAAATCGAACTTAAGCCATTAATATCAGTTCTTTTATTTATTGCATTTTGATTTTGAAAGATATGACACATTTCTAAGAACAATCTTTTCTGTTTATCTTTTTCAAATTCTAAAATTTGAGGATTTTCAAAATCCATTTTGTGATTAGAAGTAATTAAATGTGGTAATAAAGCACAGGAATTTGGTTTGACTTTAATGTCGCTTTTATGTTGTGTTATACGTTGGTTTAGGCATTGTGAGGTTTGGCCAATATATAAATTATTGCAATCTAAACATTTAATTTTGTATACAATGTTTCTTTGTTGGAGGTTTGGAGTTTTATCTTTTAATTTTGAGAAAAGTGTATTTATTGTTAATATATTTCTTTTAGCAAATTTAAAATTATTATTTTTAAAGACTTGAATTAATTTTTGAGTTAAGTGTTCGATGTGTGGTAGTGTTTTGTGTATGTGGTTACTTTCGGGATTGATATTGTTATTATTATTATTAGTGTTATGGTTTGTATTTATATTTATTTGGGAATTATATAATAATTTCGTTATTAATGAAGGTGGATAATTGTTAGTTATTAATATATGTTTTAGCTTTTGGATATTTTTATTATAAAAAGTAGGATGTGATATCTTTTTAATTCTATTCTTCAATGCAAGAATAAAATTTATTTTTGTTTTAAAAGGGTGGTAGGAAAAATAATTTAAATACCTATTTGAGTGTGTAGGTTTTGGTACCAATCTAAAATAATTTTATTTTGAGCGTTTCTAATTAATAATGTATCTAAAATGGTATCGATCTATTAGATTCAGTTTCTATGGTAAATTTGATATGGCTGTTATAATTATTGAAAATTTCTAAAGTTTCATTGATTTTGTTATTTGGAATAGCTGTCACTAAATCGTCTACAAATTTTTTTATAAACGGTAGGTAAAATGGTAGTTGTAGAATAACTATGTCTAATAATTCGTCCATCACTATCTGTGCTAAGATGGGACTTAGATTTGATCCCATGGGGCATCCAAAAATCTGAGTGTAAAATTTATTATTAAAAGAAAAATAACAACTATCAAATAAAAATTCAATTATTTCTAAAAATATTATCTTAGAAAATTTACAATTTGGTTCAATTTTGTTCCATATCTTGCTAATGTTGCTTATAACTAGTTCTTTAGATATGTTTGTATATAGGGATTGAACGTCCAAACTTATAAGTATGTAGTCTTTTGGTAATTGAAAATTATTAATTTGTTCAGCAAATTCAAAAGAGTCTTTTACATTATAATTTTTAGTAGAAACGGATTTTGTTAATATTTCAGAAATGAATTTTGATAGTTGTTCCGTGGCAGAATTATTTGTAGCAACAATAGGACGGTATGGATTATTAATTTTATGAATTTTGGGGAGTCCGTAAAGTTTTGGAATTATACTACTGTAGTTGTTAAAGGATTTTGCTTCTAAATCATTTATCATTTTGTGTTATTTTAATTTTTTTATTAATTCTAAGGTTTTCTTTTGAAATTTAGCTGTAGGATTAGTTTTAATTTCATTGTAAATTTTATTATCTTTTAGTAAATCTGTCATTGCTTTTATATAATTTGTTTTAGATATAGCAACTGTTACATTACCTTTGTCAGCTCTTGTTATTAATAAATCTTCATGTTTTTTTAAGAAGATTTTGCACTGTTTATAGTCATGCCAAAATTTTGATAATATTTTTAGAAATAATTGAATTTTTATTTGATAGTTGTTATTTTTCTTTTAATAATAAATTTTACACTCAGATTTTTGGATGCCCCATGGGATCAAATCTAAGTCCCATCTTAGCACAGATAGTGATGGACGAATTATTAGACATAGTTATTCTACAACTACCATTTTACCTACCGTTTATAAAAAAATTTGTAGACGATTTAGTGACAGCTATTCCAAATAACAAAATCAATGAAACTTTAGAAATTTTCAATAATTATAACAGCCATATCAAATTTACCATAGAAACTGAATCTAATAGATCGATACCATTTTTAGATACATTATTAATTAGAAACGCTCAAAATAAAATTATTTTAGATTGGTACCAAAAACCTACACACTCAAATAGGTATTTAAATTATTTTTCCTACCACCCTTTTAAAACAAAAATAAATTTTATTCTTGCATTGAAGAATAGAATTAAAAAGATATCACATCCTACTTTTTATAATAAAAATATCCAAAAGCTAAAACATATATTAATAACTAACAATTATCCACCTTCATTAATAACGAAATTATTATATAATTCCCAAATAAATATAAATACAAACCATAACACTAATAATAATAATAACAATATCAATCCCGAAAGTAACCACATACACAAAACACTACCACACATCGAACACTTAACTCAAAAATTAATTCAAGTCTTTAAAAATAATAATTTTAAATTTGCTAAAAGAAATATATTAACAATAAATACACTTTTCTCAAAATTAAAAGATAAAACTCCAAAACTCCAACAAAGAAACATTGTATACAAAATTAAATGATTAGATTGCAATAATTTATATATTGGCCAAACCTCACAATGCCTAAACCAACGTATAACACAACATAAAAGCGACATTAAAGTCAAACCAAATTCCTGTGCTTTATTACCACATTTAATTACTTCTAATCACAAATGGATTTTGAAAATCCTCAAATTTTAGAATTTGAAAAAGATAAACAGAAAAGATTGTTCTTAGAAATGTGTCATATCTTTCAAAATCAAAATGCAATAAATAAAAGAACTGATATTAATGGCTTAAGTTCGATTTATACCTATCTCCTTAATTTTAGAGCAATAGTTGATAAATAGTTAATGCAAGAATTGTTAGTACATAAACACATAACTCAAGTAACACTAAATGTATATGTTCATTCATTCTCTCTCTTCTTTCTCTTTCTCTCTCTCTCTCTCTAACACACACACTCACACACACATATACACACACTCATGCACGCTCTCACATATACACACATACACACACACGAACGCATACAAATGCACTCACACACACGCATACACACAACACAAGCAAACCCTCCTACAAACAGAAATTTGCATGCACACATACAAAATCATACAATCTATCAATTTAGAAACAAAATTTTTTGACATTTTAATACTTTTACAAATTATACAATTTTACAACTTCAAAAAGCAATAAAATCCAAAACTTTTATGTACAAAATCCATTCATTTAGAAGCCAATTTTATTTTCTCAATTTGTAAGTTATATTTATTTTATGTAAACTTTAGCCTAGTTAACATTATTTTAGAAAAGCCTGTGATCAAGGATAAAATATAGATCCGAAAATTTAGGCATTTAAAAAGAGTTTCCTTTTAAATCCTACCAGCTGACCTTAAACCCATCATTAAAGAATATTAATTATACTAGCAAGGTCATTATTCAAACACATATAATATATATATATATATATATATATATATATATATATATGTATATATATATATATATATATATATATTTATTTAAGATATCTCGACTGGTTCAATAATTATTTAATTTGTTTTATTATTGGGGAAAGCAGTCAAATTTGATGGATTAATAAAATACTCTTTCAATCATTCAAGCTTTCGATAAATTTATTATCTTCGTCAGAATCTAATATATATAAAATTAATTGTTGGAATAGTAGTTTAACATTACTTACGGTTATGAGTTTTATATATACATATAACTAAAGATATCGAAAAAATTTTAAAATGTACAGAGTATGAAATTTTGAAAGACATTGACATGTATTAACAGTTACTGACTATGTAAAAATAATTAATTTGTGTATGAAAATTTACATATCTCAATGTGTTTATAAATATGTATCAAATTAAAATTAAAATTATAAATAAATTTAAACTAATTTTGAAAATTAAAGTGAATGATTATTACTTTTAATAAGGGATATTAGATAAGAATAAATATTGTTCAAATTTTGCGTATCTGTTTTCTTGTTTAGTGTGTTGGCATTTATTGATATTGCAATCATTTCTAAAATAAACGTTTGTGATAATTTGGTTCTCTGAAAATAATTTTAGTGTCTGTAAAGTTCATGGAATGTCCTGTTTCAATTACATGAGTGGTAAGAGCACAAGAGTTAATTTTCCTCTTACAATCACTTTTGTGTGAAATTATTCTGGCTGAAAGCCATCTTCCTGTTTGTCCAACATAACAGGTTTGACAATTCTGACAAGGTATTTCATAAACTAAACCAGACTCCTGTAGTTTTTGAGTGTTATCTTTACTTTAGAAAATATTTTATTTATAGTGAGTATAGTTTTATTGGAAATTTTACATCTTTAAATTCTTTAAATATGTTAGATATTTTATTTGTGACGTTTTGTATGTATGGAAGTGTGTAAAATAAAGGTTGTGTTATGGAATTGTTATTACTATTGTTGTTTTTATTGTTGTATTGTTTGTTGTATATTCTGATTTCGAAGAATTATTGAATAATAATTTATTTATTAATCCTGGAGGGTATGAATTTTGTATAAGTATGTTTTTAATTGGTTTAAGTTATAGTTTTTTGTGTAGGGTGTGATATTAGTTCAATTCTATTTTTCATTCCTAGTACTAGGTTAATTTTGGTTTTCAATGGATGATAGGAATGAAAATTTAAAATCTTCCAGAAGACATTGGTTTTGATACCAACTAGTAATAAGGATGTTGTTTTCTGTTCTAGTAATTAGCATATCTAAAAAAGGAATACTTTTGTTGGTTTCTGTTTCAATAGTAAATTGTATATCTGTGTTGTATGTGTTGAATAGTTGAAGTACTTCGTCACTTCTTCCTTCAGGAATACTGCAAATTAAGTCACCAACATATTTCTTGAAAATGGAAATTGGAAATTTAGTTTAGGAATGCATGTATTGAGTAGGTCATCCATAACGTATTGTGCAATTATAGGAGATATCGTAGATCCCATGGGAGTGCCTATTGTTTGTTTGTAGAAGGTATTGTTATAAGTAAAGTATGTTGTGTTAAAGATAAATTCTACTAGATTAATAAATTTGTTATAACTTAGTTTGCAGTGAGATTTAATTGTTTCCCAATGGTTTTCTATACTATCTTTTACAAGTGTAAAAGGAATGTTATTGAAGAGAGAAATAGCATCTAAACTAATCAACACATAACCTGTTGGAAGTTGGTATTCGTTTATAAAAGTCGCAAACTGAAAAGAATCTCTGACATAATAAATGTTGTCTGTGTTATATGCATTAGTAAGTATGTTGGTTATCATTTCTGCAATTTTGGAATTGGTTGCTGAAATTTATGATATTATTGGTCTAAGTGTGAGTGTGGGTTTGTGTATTTTAGGAAGTCCGTAAAATTTGGGAGCAGTAGCATTGTAAATTGTTAATTTTTTTTGCTTCTTCGGGGGTTATATTATTAGATTTTTTTAAATCTGATATTATTTTGTTGGATTTTTGTTGAATGGTACTTGTGGGGTCTTTGTCTAAGGGAGTGTAATATTTTTTATTAGTAATGATGGAGTTGGATAATTTTATGTAATCAGTTTTTTTTAATAAAACTGTTACATTGCCTTTGTCAGATTGAATTAAGATTAAATCTTTATTTTTTTGCATATATGTTAATGTTTTTTGGAAAAGTTGTTGTATATCAGAATTATATTTTGAATTATTATGAAGAAAGTTAGTTATAATGTTTGTAGTGCGTGCTAAAAGTATATTTTTTTTATTTTCTTCATTTGTAACTGATGCTGCTATTGCTTCCACATCAGCGAGTAATTTTGGTATGTTAATATTATACAAATATTATACAAAATTCATACCCTCCAGGATTAATAAATAAATTATTATTCAATAATTCTTCGAAATCAGAATATACAACAAACAATACAACAATAAAAAACAACAATAGTAATAACAATTCCATAACACAACCTTTATTTTACACACTTCCATACATACAAAACGTCACAAATAAAATATCTAACATATTTAAAGAATTTAAAGATGTAAAAATTTCCAATAAAACTATACTCACTATAAATAAAATATTTTCTAAAGTAAAAGATAACACTCAAAAACTACAGGAGTCTGGTTTAGTTTATGAAATACCTTGTCAGAATTGTCAAACCTGTTATGTTGGACACACAGGAAGATGGCTTTCAGCCAGAATAATTTCACACAAAAGTGATTGTAAGAGGAAAATTAACTCTTGTGCTCTTACCACTCATGTAATTGAAACAGGACATTCCATGAACTTTACAGACACTAAAATTATTTTCAGAGAACCAAATTATCACAAACGTTTATTTTTAGAAATGATTGAAATATCAATAAATGCCAACACACTAAACAAGAAAACAGATACGCAAAATTTGAACAATATTTATTCTTATCTAATATCCCTTATTAAAAGTAATAATCATTCACTTTAATTTTTCAAAATTAGTTTAAATTTATTTATAATTTTAATTTTAATTTGATACATATTTATAAACACATTGAGATATGTAAATTTTCATACACAAATTAATTATTTTTACATAGTCAGTAACTGTTAATACATGTCAATGTCTTTCAAAATTTCATACTCTGTACATTTAAAAATTTTTTCGATATCTTTAGTTATATGTATATATAAAACTCATAACCGTAAGTAATGTTAAACTACTATTCCAACAATTAATTTTATATATATTAGATTCCTGACGAATATAATAAATTTATCGAAAGCTTGAATGATTGAAAGAGTATTTTATTAATCCATCAAATTTGACTGCTTTTCCCAATAATAAAACAAATTAAATATATATATTTATATATATATATATATATATATATATATTATATATATATATATATATTATATATATATATATATATATGTATATATATATATATTTATATATATATTTATATATATATATATATATATATATATGTATATATATATATATATATATAAATATATAGCGACGCGCGGAGGCGCGCTCGTCGCTACAGGTTGAAATCAAGTCGGCGAGGACCGCGATTCTGAAGTTCTTGAATCACTTCATCAACGGATATAGAGATTTCTCGATGTATATTTAAATGTGCTAAACCATTTAAACTGCTTTCTTTCATAGTGTTTCTTAAATATGTTTTCGTTCGTTTTAGTGTTGAAAATGATCGTTCAGCTGTACTAATGGAAACAGGTAACGTACAAAATATTTTGAGCAATTTATGAATGCTTGGAAAATAATGTTCATTGCAAATGTTTAAGCAGTCTATAGCATTTCTTTTTTCGTTTGGTTGTTTAATCATATCCTCTTGCCACATTTTAAATTCAGCTTTAAGGGCTGCTTCGTTGTTGCATTTCAGATCGTTTTTATAAAATGATGCTAAGCTAATAAAGTTGGCTGCTTGTTCAGAAAAAGTTGTTTGAGATGATTTGGTCAATAGACTGGAAAAATTAACGAGAACTGTTTTGTGTTTTCAAATCTATCAGACATATTGTTCAAAAAGAGTCTACCCAGGGCAAAAATATAGCTCTTCTGTAATATTCCTCTTCATTACTACTAGGAATGTTGCAACGTTTTGTTTGTCTTGCTGTTATTCTTGGTACAATAATTGTAAACCCTAACAATCTGCTCATTTCCAAACCTTTCTGATACAAATGTTTAAATTCTGTCTCTGAGTTATCCCTTATTTTTTGGATAGAAGTAATAACAAGTTGAGCCTGGTCGATAGCCGTGTGAAGTTCTATGTCTGCACGCTGAAGACCCTTACTCAAGTAAAGTGTGTAACCGAATAAACACTCCGCCCACAGTAATGCTATTATAAATTCGGATTGCTTAATTGAATTTATTAAAATCAATGCGTCTGATGAAGCATCTTTATCATCCCAAGAAGTACAAATTTCTTCTAGAGCGTCAACCATGAACATAAGTAATTCAATTGCAATCAAAATTGAATCGTGCCGTTGTACCCATCGAGTTGGACATAGTTGTTTTAATTTTTGAGCTTTGGAGGCATTTTCAGAATTAGAAATATGTTTTTGAAGCACTATTTGTCTTTTTGGATAGTTAAAAAAATTGTAAATCTTTCCAACTATTGCAAAAGAATTTCTAATAGAAGAAACGGATACGGAATCGGAAATGGCTAGATTCAAGTTATGTGAGACACAATAAACGTACATAGCTGTAGGGTATTTTTCTAAAATTCTTGCTTGAACTCCTTTAAATTTACTACTCATAGAAGCTGCTCCGTCATAACCTTGTCCTTTTAAATATTTCATTTCCACGTGGCAGTCCTGTAGGCTAGTAATTATAGTGTCAGCAAGATGAGCACCCGTTGTATTTTCTACTGGAACAAATTTAAGAAAGTTTTCGCAAATTTTGTATTCGTTTTCGTCCTTTATTACATATCTAACGCAAAGTGCAAATTGCTCTATATTAGAAATATCAGTAGTTTCGTCGGCTAGTACTGAAAAACATTTTGCAGCATTAACTTCTTCGGTTATTTTTCGCATGATTATTGATCCACATGAATCAATAATCTCATTTTGACTTTTCCAGCTTATGTAGGTAACATTTCGTCCACTTCCAGTTAAATGTTTTTCCAAATTTTGATCACCAGCGTCAATGCGAAATCGTAATAATGCTCAAAAATTCCCTTCATTTTTGGCCGGTTCTTCATTTACATCAAAAGCGCTTGATTCTCGATGACCTCTCAAGGATAGTCCTTGACGTCCACAGAAAATTATGGTTTTTATGATAGAACATATTTTCAACCGATTCTCAACTGCTTGCATGTTTGAAGCGCTATCAAGCATTCTATCAATTCGTGTTGTCTTGCCCGTCATAATTTCGACAACAGTTTTTGAACGAAGCACTGCTGCTCTGTGGTATTCCAACACTTCGTGATTATAAAAACGTTCTGTAGCTTTCTTCCACTGTTTGAAAGCTTTATTAACTAGTTGACCTGTTGCTTGCGATGCACTAGGCGGCTCCGTGGCGTAGTGGTATGTGTGTGACTACTACGCCCAAGGTCCCGGGTTCGAATCCCGACACGGTCCGCTTGAAAAATGTTAGGCGAGCATTTTTCGCAAAAATACACCCTCGTTCGGATGAGAGGTAAAATGGAGGTCCCGTGTGTGAGTGTTGTCACGCACGTTAAAGATCCCTACCTTGCTTGGAACAGCAAGGATTCGGCAAAATTCAAAATTTTCCAGGTAAAAAAAACTCGCTTTTTGGCCAATGTAGTACCTTCGGGTGGAGCATTGGAAAATCACATGTAATGCTTGCGATGCACTTGTTCCAACCTCTTGCTTAGCAAACAGAACACAATATTTGCAATACACACCGTCTTCAATTTGAGAATAAGCCAACCATTTGTATTTATTGGGCCATAAGTAATTAAATTTTCTGTTTTGTTTACCAATTTGAACAACGGGAAACTGAAAGTTTTCTTCGGGAACCCACACATTTCTCAAAACTTCAAACTTTTCTTCGTCCTTCAATATTTTTCCTTTAAAATTAAAAATATCCATATGAGAGTAAGATATCGGAGTAGCTAACTGTGGTGTAGCGCAAGATGACGAAGAAGCTACTGGTAAAAGTATTTTCGATTGCACATCAGTACCGGTATTTAAGTCGGAATCGCACTTTAAATCAGTCGCCTTTTTAGAAATAGAAGCTACGCTAAAAAAATCGTGAATAGTTCTTTTCTTACCGGTAGGTGTACTTTAGCTCATTTTGAGATTTATAAAATTCACCAGAGAAATCAAATTAAAATTAATACCGTAAACTTAACCGAACTTTTGAAAATAACTTAAATGTTATATTTAAATACGACACTTAATACTTAATTCTTAGTTTTAACTTTAATGCAACTAAACCTCGACAATAATTCAATTAAATTTTAATTCAACGCAAACACACGCAACGCAATTGGCACATGAAATAGTGTTGTAGCCTTGTAGCAGTAAAATTATTTCGTTACCGAGAACACACAATGAAATCTGACACAACAATGAAGCTGGTGGGGTAGTTAAGTATTTTCTGTTCTACAACTTGATGTAGGTGATAGAAAAGAAGTACCGTTTCAACGAACTATAAACGTTGGGTTAAATTGCTTGGGGTGTAGCATGCGCATGCAAGTTATGTAGCAGGTAAATATAGTATTAATAGTCCCATAGAATATAAGCAAGCGACACTTCGGGACTCGGGGTGACCTTACAGAATATCTACTCTATTCATGATTGTAATTTTGGCACAACGATTCAATTGAAATCTGTTTTATAGTTGCGTCCATAACAATTACACTATCAATGCATGCAAAGTGAGGTTGTATTAAGGTTATCTCTACAACTTTAAATTCAAAGTTTTGGGCCAAAATAACTATTATGGAAAGTGAATATAGGGCGTCAATCCGCTATTAATTCATCGTCGCTCGTCAGTGCCGCTGTTTCAAAACACGGTTTCGCAATTCAAAGTGATACATTTTAAAAAATATTAAGCTCCTGGGGGGGCTTCAGCCCCATAGCCCCCCGTAGTTGCGCCACTGGTTCAACCCATTGTTAATTGTTGGTAAATATATGCAGCCAGATTTGTAAACTGCATTTTAAAGTGGATATGCTGCAAATTTAAATGTCACTAGTATTAAGATTTCGTTTTTGCACTCTTCTTTATTCAACGTAACCAATTTCGATTGTATAAAATATACAACGAGCGTACTCTAAAAGGGTTTCAGAGAGTAATCTTTCTACGCTAGCACAAGAATAATATTTTAAAGGTTGTTTCGTAAACGTTAAGAAAACATTTTAACGTAAACTCCGAATTTCCTATTTCTTATGTTCTTAACCTACTTCCATGACTATTTTACCGGTTGCTTATTTTATGAAGTTCATTTAATAGGCAAACTGAGACAAACAAGAGTAGAGGAAAATCAGGCAACCCACCGCCTCATTTCCACCAGCATCCTCATTTCCACACACATCTGGACCAAAAAGTTTTCTTCGACTAACCATTTTTCATCTTTCGAGATAAATATCTTAAATTTTTCATCTTTCGAGATAAATATCTCTTAAATTTTTCATCTTTCGAGATAAATGAGCATCCACATTTCCACACACGAGATAAACCTATTTTTAAGATTTTTTTTACCGCTAACATTCTGGACCAAATAGTTTTCTTCGACTAGCCAACGCATCTTTCGAGATAAACCTATCTTGTTTGGTATCAATCAATATTAGAATTTTCTCAGCTACCCGAATCTCTAGGAATTTTTAGATATCATCACCCCCCAAGGAGCTACCCTAATTTTAAGATTTCTTACCAAGACCGATTTCTAACCGTCCGCATAAATTTTTTTAGTCATGCGATACATCTTGTTAGCTTAGAATTTTATGTAGAATCCGAATCTGCAAACAGATTTGAAATCGGACCACGCCCTGCAAAGTTATACTTTAAGCTCTCAAACCTCTAAATTTCGCCTTTGCTCGTATATATTTAACTCCATTTTTTAAAACCTTTTTCGCTACCCAAGGTATATGCTTTAACCAACACAAAATTAAGAACACAAAAGTTTAATAATTTATTTATCCAATTTACAGTTTAATAAACTATTACAATTTTTACAAAGTATAGCATTATTTCCTGTGCGTAGCCGAAAGTTTAACCTGTAACAAAAAAGATTAATGTGTTGTTTAAATAGACGTGTAACAAAAGAGATTAATGTAAAAAGAGGAGACGTGTTTTCAGTCAATAAGACATATTGTTGTTAACAATATGTTTTACCGTCCAGCGACACCACGTGGAGGTAAACACATGCCGCCGGGAACAAAGGAAATTTAATTAAAAGCAGAAAGTTTTGTTCGGAAACGCTACTGTAAAATATATAGAGCAAATAAATTATTCCCTGAATGTGTTTTCAATTGCAATAACTGACTATACAATCACAATTTAAATTACACTTTATTTAACTAAGTTACTTTAAACAAGAAATTACCGCATCCAAAAATTCCAATGCATGCTTAACAATAATGTAGAAATGGCAAGGTCGACTTTTGATGTCCAATGTAATGTGTTTTAAATATCTAAAAAGAAAGCGCATTTTGCTGGTATGAAATCTATGGAATTTCTCCTGTAATGAAAGAAGAATGCATTCGTAATTGAAAATGCGTGCTACAACTTTCGCTAGATACCAGTCATGTATGTTAATTAGAAATTTTGTGTATATGCTGTTTTATAATTTCTTTTCTTGGACTTTCTATTAATTATGTTGAGAATATGTTTCAATGACGCGCATTTCAAATCGAGATATAATTGCCGAGGATTTACACAAGGTAACCAGCACATATTTACGGAAAATACAAACCTCATTTAGTAGTATAATTAACGGATTCAAAACGTATATAACGCGGTGTCATTAGAAAAAAATTCTATTAGTTTCACACGCTTTCGTGTAAGTTCGTTGAAATTTTCGTTTCGTGTAGTTCTTTTGTGGAAAGTTTTGAAGGAAGATTTAAGGTAAGTTTACATTTTTTATTAAAGTAGAACTGAATTTATTTGCAAACACCAATTATTATGTATTCGGTTATTGGTTCTTTGTATTTTAAAACATTAATTTTTCCAAAGTAATGCGCTGTATTACAGATATCCTTTTCCAAATTTTAAAGGTATACTTTTAGCTGGAATAAAAAACAATTCTCACAAAATATTTTATTAAAATTTTAATACATTAACAAAATGCTTCAATACCAATACGTTTTCTTTAGAACAGCTTAAATTATTCAAACAATGGTTTAAACAGTGATTGTACCTATCACCGAATCTTCTTAATTCTTTGAGCCTTGGAAGTAAGAAAACACTCTCCATGTTTAAAATGTTGTTTGATAAATATTTTGACAGTAACTGTCTTTTCTGTTCTCCTTTAACATAGATAGTAGCATCGGGTGGTATGACTTCTTTCAACAAATCGCCTACATTTGTATATCCACTTGTGGACTGTCCATCCCAGCTAAGCCCATGGATTCTTTGTTTTAACCACCGAACTTGCTTTTGAAATCATCGCTTAGGGTGTTATACTCCACAGCCATGTCCAATATCTCATGCCATATTACATTATTCGCTACATCCAAAATGGCAATCTCCTTGCAATAGAAATCACTAGTTTTGTATTGATATCCTTGTAAATCGATTATGAAACACATGCTTCCTGCTTCAAATCACAGATGGGAATGGGGTTCTAAGCAAATCTCTCCCGTATATCCAGTTAAGGGACTTTACTCCTCCTTTTATGATTTTTTCATCCAGGTAATTATCTGGATGATACTAAAGCAAGTCTGTTTTCTTAATCCAACTTTTACCATCCCCAACCACGACACTAATAATTCGCGCCTGCTTCCGTTTCCGTAAAACTTTTCCACTAAGTACGTGTCGGGTGCTGCTGTGAGCTGAATTTCATCGCCGTAAAAGCACCTAGAATTGGCCGACCTTCCAAATCTTGTAGCAGATAGGTTGTCGGTCTCGTTTTTGTACTTTAACAATTTTGAATAGTTCTGTACTCCAGTTTGGGTGAAATCCTCGATCGAATACTGCTTTATATTTTGATATACGCACAATGTCTCCAACCTTATACAACTTCTTGTAACTTTTAGAAACGCTGTTAGCGGTGTAAAGTTTTATTCTTTCCGGATGTTCTTCTGCTTCCATAGGTGTCATGTTAATAGCCCGATGCGGTGTATTATTGTATTCTTCCATAACCTTAGGCAAAATATTCACCCATTTATGACTGCCTTGCAAGTAAAATCTTCTGTACAATTTGTTTTTGATTGTTCTAATCAACCGCTCGACCATGCTAGCTTTGATTGCGGAATACGTAGAGTAATGGTTTATCTTATATTTTGCATAAGATTTTTAAACAGCGGTTGTAGTACTCTTTCCCAAAATCCGTTTGTAGATTGATTTTTAAGTTATTTTACTCCTTGCAGCATTTTGTCCAATATTTTTTCATAGCATTTGTAACTTCTGATCCAGTTTTATTTTTAAAGGTTCAGCTAAAGCATATTTTGTGAAACAGTCCACTGCTATTATAATATATCTGTACCCATTGTTCACACGCGAGTAAGGCTGCATTTCGCACAAGTCCGATTGGATAAGATCACGTTTCACATGTTTCAGATTTGTATGACGACGCTGAAAATTTTTTCTTGCAGGTTTAAATAATTCCTTAACGATGATTTCTTTACTCATTTTGCTTAACACTGTTGCTAAACTAATAGGGTTATCTTTATCCAATTGCACCTTTGACATAAACTGAAGCTTTGGTTTGTAGTATTTGTTTTTATAGCTCTGGTGACGCCTCGTAAATCGATGCTATTGCAAGACCGAGCTCCTTCTCATTTGTCTCAGAAGCTTGCAGTCAAATTAATAAAAACTGTATAAACGTTTTAAAGTCAGATACAAGCTTATCCAATTTTTCATTTACATATTGTTTATTAACTGCATCAGATGGCTCAACTGGTTGAGCAAGCATTGCGATACGCTGGTTTCTTGCATTGAAGGCTTTATCTTTACGCTGTATATCATCAGAACTTTTAGACAGTATGAAAAGGCTTGATTCACGAGCTTGATTACAGATTTCTTATTAACACAATCACTATCGTCTTTAGGATCCATTACATCACTAGCCTTCTTTACGAAAACTAATTGTTTCTTCTCCAGACTTGAATACTATAGTGCTTCTCTGATTAACACAATCACTATCTTCTTTCGGGTCTGATGAATTCACTAACCTTCTTTGCTGCATATCGTACCCATCACCATCCAACGTTAGCACAAATCCTCGACCTGGAGGACCGCGCCGAATATCAGCATCTTTACGCTCTGAACGTCCGAAGCGGTCGATAGGCATTTTAAAACTGTGTAATTATTTACTGAGCTCACTGTATTATACCTTCTTCTCTCAACTCTTCTATTATGGACACCATCTCGTTAATGTTTTCCTCGCTTGTATTTCCAGCTCGGTTGGATGCGTTCAACAATCTCAGCCGATCCACAAGTTCATGTACATTATTCCAGTAGACATATTGCACCGGCTTTGAATTAAAACCTTTGTAAAACCGATTAGAAAAGCCTAAACCCGATCCCTTAGACTGTTTTCTTCTCTTTGGCTGTTTTCTTTCGGATTCCTCCGAAATTCGGTGAGATATTTTTGCACATATTTGTTAAACTTTTGTTATTTGTTGGGAATCCGCTTAAATCGTGCACCGCAAATGGGTTAAACTTTCTTCTCAAAATCGACGCAGATTTGATCATTTCCAAGTAATTCGGCAAATCTTCATGCAAATTAAAATCACCATCTTCGGGGCTGATGTCTTTGTAAACCAGCAGATTGTATAAACCCCTCGTACCTGGATATATCACATTATTTAATGTTATATCGCTAGTTTCCGGGTTAATTATCAATACACTTTTCCACAAACTCCATGTATCGGTTTCCGCATTATACTTTACTCCATAAATTGATTTGTCAATATTTTAGTCTTCGTCTCTAGCTAACACATCCGCATAGTAAAGATGGAACGGTTCTTCTGGAACGAGTTGTTTAATTTTCTTTATAGGCACGTCCATGTTTTCAACTTTAACCTTTGTTGTAGGTGTGGGAATTTTTTCGGTGATCGATTGCAACTGGGAAGCGGTTATTTGCAGTGGATCGATCAATTGTTTGTGCATCTCTTTGAATTTTTGCGAGATGTAGCGTCTCCCTTTTTGTACGCTACAAACTTTTTCGTACAGCATCCTGCATAAGATGAAGACTGCGTTTATTCGCAATAAAATTGTTAACGTCCCATCATGGGAAATTTGGTGGACTCTTTTTGAATAATGTAAATTATTTATATACTCGAAATTCCTTGATACCTTATCAAATAAAAAAGTTATAAATTTGGTAGTACTCAAAATGTAAACAACTTTTAAATTTTGGATATGCAAAAATTATTAGATCCGAAAAAGTATGGGAAGGTTGTGTATCAGTTTCCATAATGCGATTAATTTTGATCTCGAGTTATGGTTTTAGCACTACTAAGTTTTGACCATGATGAAGAACTATGCTTATGTCGACCGAACGAGAAAAATTATGTTTTACTTTGTCGTTAAGTTATATATCAACCATAATGAATCTTTGTTAAGAAACGTTTTACACCATTAAAAGAAGAAATTGGGTACCATGAGTTTGAAAATTATGATGATTTGATCGAACCCAGAGATACCAAAGAAGATTCAATTATGGTTTTCGATGATATACCTGTAAACGAGCAAAGTAAAATCACTCAATTTTTCTCGTTCGGTCGACATAAAGCAATAGATTCGTTCTATCTATGTCAAACTTACGCTAGTGCCTTTAAAACATAGACTCAGAGATAACACCAATGTAATCGCATTATGGAAACAGGATGACACAAACCTTCGCCATATCTTTTCGGATCATATAAGCGGTGACATGACATATCCAAAATTTAAAAGAATGTGTTTACAGTGTTGGGGTGACTCAAAACATAATTTATAACTGTTGTGAAAGATTTTGATTTGGATGGGCGGTATCGGAAGAATTTCGACGAGTATATAAATATTTGACATTATTCAAAAAGTTAGTTCTCATCCAAAGTTTCATGATGACGGACGTTAACAATTTTATTGCGAATAAACGCAGTCTTCATCTTATGCAGGATGCTGACGAAAAGTTTGTAGCGTACAAAAGGAGACGCTACATCTCGAAAAATTCAAAGAGGTGCAAAACAATTGATCGATCCACTGCAAATAACCGCTTCCCAGTTGCAATCGATCACCGAAAAAATTCACACCTACAACAAAGGTTAAAGTCGAAAACATGGACGTACCTATAAAGAAATTAAACAACTCGTTCCAGAAGAACCGTTCCATCTTTACTATGCGGATGTTAGCTAGAGACAAGACGTATTGACAAATCAATTTATGGAGTAAAGTATAATGCGGAAACCGATACATGGAGTTTGTGAAAAGTGTATTGATAATTAACCCGGAAACTAGCGATATAACATTAAACAATGTGATATATCCAGGTACGAGGGTTTATACAATCTGCTGGTTTACAAAGACATCAGCCGAAGATGGTGATTTTAATTTGCATGAAGATTTGCCGAATTACTTGAAATGATCAAATCTGCGTCGATTTTGAGAAGAAAGTTTAACCCATTTGCGGTGCACGATTTAAGGATTCCCAACAAAACAAAAAGTTTAACAAATAGTGCAAACTATCTCACGAATTTCGAGGAATCCTAAAGAAAACAGCCAAAGAGAAGAAAACAGTCTAAGGGAGCAGGTTTAGGCTTTTCTAATCGGTTTTACAAAGGTTTAAATTCAAAGCCGGTAATATGTCTACTGAATAATGTACATGAACTTGTGGATCGGCTGAGATTGTTGAACGCATCCAACCGAGCTGGAAATACAAGCGAGGAAAACATTAACGAGATGGTGTCCATAATAGAAGAGTTGAGAAGAAGGTATAATCTACAGTAAATAATTACACAGTTTTAAAATGCCTATCGACCGCTTCGGACGTTCAGAGCGTAAAGATGCTGATATTCGGCGAGGTCCTCCAGGTCGAGGATTTGTGTAACGTTGGATGGTGATGGGTACGATATGCAGCAAAGAAGGTTAGTGAATTCATCAGACCCGAAAGAAGATAGTGATTGTGTTAATCAGAGAAGCACTATAGTATTCAAGTCTGGAGAAGAAACAATTAGTTTTCGTAAAGAAGGCTAGTTGATGTAATGGATCCTAAAGACGATAGTGATTGTGTTAATAAGAAATCTGTAATCAAGCTCGTGAATCAAGCCTTTTCATACTGTCTAAAAGTTCTGATGATATACAGCGTAAAGATAAAGCCTTCAATGCAAGAAACCAGCGTATCGCAATGCTTGCTCAACCAGTTGAGCCATCTGATGCAGTTAATAAACAATATGTAAATGAAAAATTGGATAAGCTTTGTATCTGACTTTAAAACGTTTATACAGTTTTTATTAATTTGACTGCAGCTTCGAACAAATGAGAGAGGCTGAAGCTCGATTTAAGGGTCACCAGAGCTAAAAACAATGACTCAAACCAAAGCTTGTTTATGTCAAAGTGTAATTGGATAAAGATACCCATTAGTTTAGCAACAGTGTTTAAGCAATGAGTAAAGAAATCATCGTTAGGAATTATTTAAACCTGCAGAAGAATTTTCAGCGTCGTCAACAAATCTGAAACATGTGAAACGTGATCTTATCATCGGACTGTGGAAATGAGCTATCGCGTATGAACAAGGGTACAGATATATTATAATAAGTGGACTGTTTCACAAAATATGCTTTAGCTGAACCTTTAAAAAATAACTGGATCAGAAGTTACAAATGCTTATGAAATAAATATTGGACAAAATGCTGCAAGGAGTAAATAACTTAAAATCAATCTACAAACGGATTTTGGGAAAGAGTACTACAAACCGCTGTTTTAAAAATCTTATGCAAAAATATAAGATAAACCATTACTCTACGTATTCCGCAATCAAAGCTAGCATGGTCGAGCGGTTGATTAGAACAATCAAAACAAATTGTACAGAAGATTTTACTTGCAAGGCAGTCATAAATGGGTGAATATTTTGCCTAAGGTTATGGAAGAATCAATAATACACCGCATCGGGCTATTAACATGACACCTATGGAAGCAGAAGAACATCCGGAAAGAATAAAACTTTACACCGCTAACAGAGTTTCTAAAAGTTACAAGAAGTTGTATAAGGTTGGAGACATTGTGCGTATATCAAAATATAAAGCAGTATTCGATCGAGGATTTCACCCAAACTGGAGTACAGAACTATTCAAATTGTTAAAGCAAAAACGAGACCGACAACCTATCTGCTACAAGATTTGGAAGGTCGGCCAATTCAGGTGCTTTTACGGCGATGAAATTCAGCTCACAGCAGCACCGACACGTACTTAGTGGAAAAGTTTACGGAAACGGAAGCACGGGCGCGAATTATTAGTGTCGTGGTTGGGGATGGAAAGTTGGATTAAGAAAACAGACTTGTTTAGTATCATCCAGATAATTACCTGGATGAAAAATCATAAAGGAGGGAGTAAAGTCCCTTAACTGGATATACGGGAGAGATTTTAGAACCCCATTCCCATCTGTGATTTGAAGCAGGAAGCATGTGTTTCATAATCGATTTACAAGGATATCAATACAAAAAAATTTCAGGGTTTTTAAACCCGGTTATTTTTACGGTTTAATCATTGGAAAGGGTTAAATATTTTATTGGTGTTAAATATTTTCAACTAAAAAAGTCAAAAACCATTAAAAACCAAATCTAGGTTTTTAAAAAAATTTTAAAAATAAAACTTTTTCCTAAAATTAAATTAAATTAACACCGGGGTTTTTAAAAAAAATTTCAATTTTATTCAAAGGTTTTTCAAAGTTAAAACCCAAATAGATCGGTATTAATTAACCAAAGGGCAGGGAAAAAATTTGGGTTTTAAATTTGGGTGAAGGGAAGAATTTGGTAAAAATTTTAACGTTCCGGGAATTTACCAAATTGGGAATTTTTAAAAAAAATGCTAAATTGGGTGGAAAGTTTCAAATTTCCCCCAAAATGAAAGTTTAAAACCGGGATTTTGGTTTAAAATAATAAACAATTTTCTTAGTTCAATTAACCTATGAAAAATAAAGAGTAAATCCTTAACGGTATTGGAATTTGTTAGAAATTCCAATTGTTTTGGAAAATGTTTTCAATTTTAAAAAATCAATACAAACTAACTTTTGAGATTTTTGGAAGAATATGTAAATCATTGGTAAACCATTGGGAAAACCAAGATATTTAAAGCAAGTGAAAAAAAAACCTGGGTTACGATGACACCCAATTCCAAATCTCATCCTATTCATTCGTTTCCAAAGGAATCCTTGTAAAACACATTTTTATTAATTGTAAACAATGAAATCCTTTCAAACACAGTGAATGGGGTTAACTTTCGTATTCCTAAATACCCCTTTGATTTTTAATCAGGTTTATCTAGGTGTATAAAGCATCTTTTAACTTTTAAATCCCCCCCTAATTTCGGTTCCTTCGAAATTTTTCCTAAAATTTTGGGTTTTAGGAAAGCGTAAAAGCACCTAGATTGCCGCTTCAAACTTTAGTTGGTGTCTTTTTTTACTAAAATTTTGTTTCCTTTAGTTTGGGGAAATTTCCCGAATATCTTATATTTATATACCCAATTCTAACCTATAAATTTTAATTTGAATCTTAGCGGTTTTTATTTTTCCAATTTTTCCCATAGCTTTAATTCCGGAGCGGTTTATTTTCATACCTTGGAAAATCCACCCTTTAACTTAAATAAAATCCCATTTTTTTTGTTTTTTACAAACGCACCCTAGCTTTTTGAACGTAGTAAGGTTATCTTAATTTTTTAATTTAAAAACGGTTGTGTATTTCCCAAAACCGTTGTGATGTTTTGTTTTATCCTTACATTTTTCAATTTTTTTGGTTTTAACGCCAATTTTTTTAAAAGTAAAGCTATTTTGTAAAACCCACTTATTAAAATTATTGAAATTTTAACGGGAAACTGATTTCATCCAAAAATCATTTTAAGCATACGGATGAAAATTTTAAATTTAAAATATTCCTTAACAATTTTACTCATTTTCTTAACCTTAAACCTAGTTATCAATAAATTACTTAAATAAAAGTTTTTAATTTTTTTATATTCTGGGACCTGTAAATTATTCCAAAAACCATTCCATTTTTAGGCCTCAATTAATAAAAGTATAAATTTTAAATCGAAAAGCCTTCCAATTTTTATTTCTTTTTTTAATTAAATACCCAACTTTAGCAACATTGTTACCCTTTTTATTGAAATTTCTTTGGAAATTCCAAACTTTTAAGAATAAAACACTTGATTAAATTTAATTACTTAAACAATAACTATCGTTAGGATCCATTAATTTTAAAATAATTGTTTCTTTCCAGACTTGAAAGGGTTTCCCGATTAAAAATTATCTTCTTTCGGGTTGAAATTAACCCTTTTTTAACTACAAATAACGTTGAAAATCACCTGAATGGAATTACATTTTCGTTGAATCCGAACGGTGTAATTTTAAAACTTGTAATTATTTACGGTTTTATCCTTTTTAACCCATTTAAAAAAAAAAAAAAAAAAAAAAAAAAAAAAAAAAAAAAAAAAAAAAAAAAAAAAAAAAAAAAAAAAAAAAAAAAAAAAAAAAAAAAAAAAAAAAAAAAAAAAAATTAGAAAACAAACTGCTCTTAGACTTTTCTTTCGGCTGTTTTCTTTCGATTCCTTCGAAATTTGAGATATTTTCACATATTTGTTAAACTTGTTTATTGTTTGGAATCCACAAACAATGCAAATGGTTAAACTTTCTTCTTCAAAATCGACGCAGTTTGATCATTTCGTAATTCGGCAAATCTTCTTTGCAAATTAAAATCAATTCTTCGGGTGATTCTTGTAAACCAGCAATTGTAAAACCCTCGTACCTGGAATATATCACAGGTTAATGTTTATACGCTGTTGGTTAATTATCAATAACACTTTCCAAAACTCCAATGTATCGGTTTCCGCATTATACTTTATCCATAAATTTGATTTGTCAATATTTTCTCCGTCTCTAGCTTTATACATCCTAGTAAAATAACGGTCTTCAACGATTGTTTAATTTTCTTTATAGGTACGTCCATTTGTTTTCGACTTTAACCTTGTTTATGGTGGAATTTTTCGGTGAATCGATTGCAATGGAACTTATTTGCATATCGATTTCAATTGTTTGTACCTTTAATTTTTGCTAGATTAGCTCCTCTTTTGTTAGCTACAAACTTTTTCGTAAGCATTCCTGCATAAGTGAAGACGCTTTATTCGATAAATTGTTAACTCCGCATATGAAATTTGGTGAAACTAACTTTTGAATAATGTCAAATATTTATAACTGTCGAAATTCTTCCGGGATACCGCCCTTACAAATCAAAATCTTTAAACAGTTTTAAAATTATGTTTTGAGTCACAAAAACTGTAAACACAAATTCTTTTAAAATTTGTATGTCATGTCACCGCTTATATGATCCAAAAGATATGGCGAAGGTTTGTCATCCTGTTTCCATAATGCGATTACATTGGTGTTATCTCTGAGTCTATGTTTTAAGGCACTAGGTAAGTTTGACATAGATAGAACGAATCTATTGCTTTATGTCGACCGAACGAGAAAATTGAGTGATTTTACTTTGCTCGTTTACAGGTATATCATCGAAAACCATAATTGAATCTTCTTTGGTATCTCTGGGTTCGATCAAATCATCATAATTTTCAAACTCATGGTACCCAATTTCTTCTTTTTAATGGTGTAAAACGTTTCAACAAAGATTCAATTATGGTTTTCGATGATATACCTGTAAACGAGCAAAGTAAAATCACCTTTTTTCTCGTTCGGTGACATAAAGCAATAGATTCGTTCTATCTATGTCAAACTTACGCTAGTGCCTTAAAACATAGACTCGGATAACCCAATGTAATCGCATTATGGAAACAGGATGACACAAACCTTCGCCATATCTTTTCGGATCAAATAATGACATATCCAAAATTTAAAAAATGTGTTTACAGGTTGGGGTTCAAAACATAATTTTATAACTGTTGTGAAAGATTTTGATTTGGATAAGGGGGTATAAAATTTGACATTATTTTTGACTTATTCAAAAAGTTATTCTCTCCAAATTTCATGATGAGGACGTTAAAATTTTATTGCGAAAAAGAGTTTTTTATCAGGAGCTGTACGAAAAAGTTTTCGTAAAAAGGAGAGTAATTCCAAAACAAAGAGGTGAAAAAATTGATCACCCTGAAATAACCCTTCCCAGTTCAATGATCACCGAAAAAAACCCAATCAAAAAGGTTAAAGTCAAAACATGGACGTACCTATAAAGAAAATTAAAAACTGTTCCGAAAACCGTTCCATTTTATATGGGATGGTTCTGAGACAAGAGAAAATTTGAAAATCAATTTAGGGTAAAGTATAATCAAACCAACTAGTTTTGGAAAAGTGATTGATAATTAACCCAAATAGGTAAACATTAAAAATGTGAATATCCGGTAAGGGTTTTAAACTGCTGGTTTACAAAGAACAGGAAAGGTGATTTAATTTCATGGATTTGCCGAATTACTTGGAAATGTCAAATTGCGTGATTTTAAAAAAGTTTAACCCTTTTAATTTAACGGATTCCCAACAAATAAAAAAATTTAACAAAATGCTGCAAGGAGTAAATAACTTAAAAATCAATCTACAAACGGATTTTGGGAAAGAGTACTACAACCGCTGTTTTAAAAATCTTATGCAAAAATATAAGATAAACCATTACTCACGTATTCCGCAATCAAAGCTAGCATGGTCGAGCGGTTGATTAGAACAATCAAAAACAAATTGTACAGAAGATTTTACTTGCAAGGCAGTCATAAATGGGTGAATATTTTGCCTAAGGTTATGGAAGAATACAATAATACACCGCATCGGGCTATTAACATGACACCTATGGAAGCAGAAGAACATCCGGAAAGAATAAAACTTTACACCGCTAACAGGTTTCTAAAAGTTACAAGAAGTTGTATAAGGTTGGAGACATTGTGCGTATATCAAAATATAAAGCAGTATTCGATCGAGGATTTCACCCAAACTGGACAGAACTATTCAAAATTGTTAAAGTACAAAAACGAGACCGACAACCTATCTGCTACAAGATTTGGAAGGTCGGCCAATTCTAGGTGCTTTTACGGCGATGAAATTCAGCTCAAGCAGCACCCGACACGTACTTAGTGGAAAAAGTTTTACGGAAACGGAAGCACGGCGCGAATTATTAGTGTCGTGGTTGGGGATGGTAAAAGTTGGATTAAGAAAACAGACTTGCTTTAGTATCATCCAGATAATTACCTGGATGAAAAAATCATAAAAGGAGGAGTAAAGTCCCTTAACTGGATATACGGGAGAGATTTGCTTAGAACCCCATTCCCATCTGTGATTTGAAGCAGGAAGCATGTGTTTCATAATCGATTTACAAGGATATCAATACAAAACTAGTGATTTCTATTGCAAGGAGATTGCCATTTTGGATGTAGCGAATAATGTAATATGGCATGAGATATTGGACATGGCTGTGGAGTATAACACCCTAAGCGATGATTTCAAAAGCAAGTTCGGTGGTTAAAACAAAGAATCCATGGGCTTAGCTGGGATGGACAGTCCATTGTTTTTATTCCAGCAAAAGTATACCTTTAAAATTTGGAAAAGGATATCTGTAATACAGCGCATTACTTTGGAAAAATTAATGTTTTAAAATACAAAGAACCAATAACCGAATACATAATAATTGGTGTTTGCAAATAAATTCAGTTCTACTTTAATAAAAAAATGTAAACTTACCTTAAATCTTCCTTCAAAACTTTCCACAAAAAGAACTACACGAAACGAAAATTTCAACGAACTTACACGAAAGCGTGTGAAACTAATAGAATTTTTTTCTAATGACACCGCGTTATATACGTTTTGAATCCGTTAATTATACTACTAAATGAGGTTTGTATTTTCCGTAAATATGTGCTGGTTACCTTGTGTAAATCCTCGGCAATTATATCTCGATTTGAAATGCGCGTCATTGAAACATATTCTCAACATAATTAATAGAAAGTCCAAGAAAAGAAATTATAAAACAGCATATACACAAAATTTCTAATTAACATACATGACTGGTATCTAGCGAAAGTTGTAGCACGCATTTTCAATTACGAATGCATTCTTCTTTCATTACAGGAGAAATTCCATAGATTTCATACCAGCAAAATGCGCTTTCTTTTAGATATTTAAACACATTACATTGGACATCAAAAGTCGACCTTGCCATTTCTACATTATTGTTAAGCATGCATTGGAATTTTGGATGCGGTAATTTCTTGTTTAAAGTAACTTAGTTAAATAAAGTGTAATTTAAATTGTGATTGTATAGTCAGTTATTGCAATTGAAAACACATTCAGGGAATAATTTATTTGCTCTATATATTTTACAGTAGCGTTTCGAACAAAACTTTCTGCTTTTAATTAAATTTCCTTTGTTCCCGGCGGCATGTGTTTACCTCACGTGGTGTCGCTGGACGGTAAAACATATTGTTAACAACAATATGTCTTATTGACTGAAAACACGTCTCCTCTTTTTACATTAATCTCTTTTGTTACACGTCTATTTAAACAACACATTAATCTTTTTTTGTTACAGGTTAAACTTTCGGCTACGCACAGGAAATAATGCTATACTTTGTAAAAATTGTAATAGTTTATTAAACTGTAAATTGGATAAATAAATTATTAAACTTTTGTGTTCTTAATTTTTGTGTTGGTTAAAGCATATACCTTGGGTAGCGAAAAAGGTTTTAAAAAATGGAGTTAAATATATACGAGCAAAGGCGAAATTTAGAGGTTTGAGAGCTTAAAGTATAACTTTGCAGGGCGTGGTCCGATTTCAAATCTGTTTGCAGATTCGGATTCTACATAAAATTCTAAGCTAACAAGATGTATCGCATGACTAAAAAAATTTATGCGGACGGTTAGAAATCGGTCTTGGTAAGAAATCTTAAAATTAGGGTAGCTCCCTGGGGGGTGATGATATCTAAAAAATTCCTAGAGATTCGGGTAGCTGAGAAAATTCTAATATTGATTGATACCAAACAAGATAGGTTTATCTCGAAAGATGCGTTGGCTAGTCGAAGAAAACTATTTGGTCCAGAATGTTAGCGGTAAAAAAAATCTTAAAAATAGGTTTATCTCGTGTGTGGAAATGTGGATGCTCATTTATCTCGAAAGATGAAAAATTTAAGAGATATTTATCTCGAAAGATGAAAAATTTAAGATATTTATCTCGAAAGATGAAAAATGGTTAGTCGAAGAAAACTTTTTGGTCCAGATGTGTGTGGAAATGAGGATGCTGGTGGAAATGAGGCGGTGGGTTGCCTGATTTTCCTCTACTAACAAGCTTGAATCTTATACTTCTAGTACATATAGAATTAGACCATCACTGTTTCGTCACTTCAAGCTTATTGCTTTGTAATGAGTTAGTGAAAGCTACTTTTGAAGCCAAAGACAAGTTTGTCAACACGCAGGAAATAACTATTATGTAAACTGTATCATTGGTGTAAAATATGAGTTCTATTTGTAGTGATTTTCAAGTAAATTACGTATCTTTGGAGTGATAGGTCTGAAGTTGATGCCATAAACCGTTGAAATACATTCAAAATGCTTGTTTTAATTATAAACCTTTATGTTACGAAATACTTACGAAGTTTTGGTATCTGAATTTATCTCATCAGGCTTAATTTTGAAGAAAACTTCTAATTCGATATAGCAAAATTAAAGACACTGCTTCATGCGAGTGACAGTGCTTTGAAAAATTTTCTCAACACTAAAGACTTCAAAAAATTAGAAATATTTTCTTCCTTTTTAGTTTTTATTACTTCTGAATTTAGAAAGACCTAATTACAAGTATTCGTGACTGAGCTTATCATACGATCTAAACGTTGCTCTTTAAAACTTGAAACTGCTTAATATTTCCATAACCTAAAAATATCACTAACAGCTCGTTAAATATTGCAGGGTTTTACTAAATAGCCAGAAATGTGCTTGGAAAAATTTCTTTCAAAGTACTAACAAAGTTTAATGCGTTTACTTGGATCAATTGAAACAAAATTACTTGAAATTGCTGTGGATAACTCTTAGGATGTGGAATTTGATTTTTAATGGGCTTATCGCTACTTGTCTTGTATTTCCAATAATCGCTTTCCATGTACGGTAATTTCTATAGGAAGTTTGGGAAATGGTCTACACGTAAACTGGAATTTATAAATGAAATTCCAATTATCAAAAAAGTTTGTATTTATGAATTTAAGGTGTAAGAACGTTATAGAAATTAAAGAGAGTTTCTGACGTTTGAACTTAGCAGAGACCAAGGACGGTTATAGTAGTCAACGAAATTTTGTTGATAATAAGATGACTGGATCATTGTACCATACATCACTGCTTTTGCCTTTTTACATTAATATTAAACATAACAGTAATAATTGTTAGTAATGATAAATATATTGAAGCAATTTTTGCTAGGCCTTACGTTGGATGGGTGCCACTGAAACGACTTCTGTTTTATAAAAGACTGAAACGTCTTTTTTTTCTACATTAAGGCGCTGGAGAACAAAGTCTTCCGACATAGCTAGGGGTCTATTCCTGGGTAGAGCAATGAGAAGTGGGGGGGTAAGTCGAATTCTGTTTGCAAACCAAAGTTAAGCTAAATCAAATAGGCGCCACCATGTCCTGAGATAATTACGATAATTGCAAAGCACAGTTCTAAGGGCGGACGTGGAAACGCAAAGATAAAATGATCGCCTTCGTTAACAAAAACCTGTCTTATTAAGATAAGACGCAGCTCCTGTAAAAAATTGCTAAGATTAAATAAATAAAAAAATAGAACATCATTTGTGTCCTATAAAAAAAATATAAAGAAATAATAAAAAAGATATTTCCAATATAATATTGGCATCAAATTATTACTCTGAAAAATTTTTGTTTATGTAATTAGATTTGATCGCATTTGACCAAAATAAAAGTCTTAGATTTTGAACTAAACGTTTACTAAAAAAACTCTTTTAAAATATCGGAACTTGTAACAAAAAATTGTCATAATCAACAACATCAAAGTTAAAGTTTTAACTTTCCTTTTTTCTTTCATTAACCAACCAACTTTACTTTAAACATGAACTTGTTATACAAATTAAAGTGATAATGATTTGTAAGCATAACACAGTGAATTAAATTCTAACCTGGGCAGATCTTTTCAGGTAGATTACAAATTACTAGAACCTAATATAATGAGAATTTGAACTTTTATATTTACGTTTAATAATCTATGTATAGATAAAGCTGAGCACAAAAATAGGCATGTTTGTTTAAATTGCATTACAGCTGCTCAAAGTATTTGCTTTCAAGACAACATCTGTCAACTGTGCAAAACAAAAAAATTTGACGTCGAAAACATACGTTGAACTTATCGAAGGTTCATATGGAACAAAGCATGTTTTTTAGAAAGCTAATTCGACAAAATTTCGTTTTACAACTTGTTAAACCAGCTCAACAATTAATTGAAGTTTACACAATTTACGTGTACTAAACATCAAAGCAAGTTTACGTGTTCTAAACTTAAAAACACATGCAAAAAAAATCTTACAGCTAATAACGAACCAAAAACTGCATTAGCCGCTTCACAACAAATTGAGACGGGATTTCCGTTCTTCAAGCAAAGTTACCAGCCATTCTAATTTGAAACGACTGCATCCAAATTAACTTCCATAATTTCTTATCAGGCAAATTTCTTATTAGGCAAATTTCAAATCGACTGTTCCTAAATAACGGTAATTCTTTGGATCCTAGATGACGAATTATATTTGTTCCATTCTTTATCGTTGCATTCTACATTGTCGAATTATATTTTGTCGCAGTCTACAGGTTGCATTCTACGTTGTACGTTGTCGCGCGTTATTAGAAGATATCTCAACGATTAATAGCTGATGCGAAGGTTGCCAGCCTCCAGCCGAAAATACATCATAACACAGCTGTTGCAGGCGGCCGACTGTCTGTTGAAACCAGAGCCGTGCGGTTGCGCCGTCAGAGAGGGGAACACGAAACAATCAAATAGAGATGTACTTAGAAATAGCTTTATGCGACACAGATATATTAATATAATTAGATCGCTAAGGAACAATGCACGCTTAGCGCATTATTCTAGTAATTCAATGCAATTAAATTACGATTGAAAAATAAAAATGTTACCACAATCAACAGAACACCACACAACAAACAGACATTGCACCATCTCCGAGCAGATATAGAGGATAGATGTACTACAAAGTATAAGACAAATATACCTTGGTGGAACTAGCGTCGGCCTGTAAGGGCTGCGGAGTTTGGAATAGACTGATCTCAGGAAGAGAATTAGAAATCAATCGTAAGTGAAGGTAAGAAAAGTATTAAACTTGTATATTGAAAGTTCAATCAACAAATGAACAATTATTTTTATGAAATGTAAGCGATAAATAATCAGGAAATCACAGCAGTTCTATGATGATGTTTTTATAAACATTGATACTAATTTTTTTGTAAAGATTGTTACATGCCAAACTGGCCATGTATCATTTTTAGATTTAGATATAATTTGTAAGTTAATTGCCGCGTATTTTCAAATAATACGCTATCTTCCGTCCTCGCTACCAGTCGCGTTTACGCAGAAGGAATGCGGATATGCGCGAGTATAGAAAGCGGGGATTAAGCTACGAGACATGGTCCACGCAACAACTATCTGAATGGACTGTAGTTAAAAAAAACAGGTATGTAGGTTTTCCGTACCTTTCCTTTATCGTACCCGCTACCTTATTTCCTTTAACCTCCTACGGGTGTAATAAAAGTTACGTGACGGACAGATAGCAAATTTAGTAATGAACATGGCGTGACCAAACCCAACCGTGCATTTACATTTCCAATGCTTCACCCGAAGGTACTACATTGGCCAGGAGGCGAGTTTTTTGTTGTTTGAAACTTTAGAATTTTGTCGAACCCTTGCCGTACCAGGCAAGGTAGGTATCTTTCACGTGCGTGACAACGCTCACACACGGGACCTCTATTTAACCTCTCAACCAAACGAGGGCGTAATTTTTGTAAAAAATGCCCACCTACCATTTTTCAAGCAGTAGGCCGTGTCGGGATTTGAACCCAGGACCTTGGGATCCGTAGTCTTACGCTTACTACATTGCTCTACGGCGACGCCAACCAAACCCAACCGCCCCTGGACCCTGATAAAGTTTCGTGATACACCTCACGTAAGTAATATAATTTTACCTAAATTGTGGATGCAAATTTGACTTAGACAGCGATTGCATCCGCCGGTAAAACGCAATTTGTAGAAAATATAACGATGACGTTAGAGTCACGCCCAACGTTTACAAATGGCGGGTAAATATGTCGCGTAATTGTAACAATGGCGCTCCACGTAGGGCGCCATTGTTACAATTACGTCATATTGACCCGCCATTGTTATATTTTCTACAGATCACGTTTTACCGGGTGATGCAAACGCTGTGTAATTCAAATTTACATGCACTAATTTAGGTAAAATAAAAGTACTTACGTGAGGGATATCACGGAACTTAATCTCAGGATCCAGCACGTGGTTGGGTTTCGCTTACGCCAGGTTAAACACCAAACTTGCTATCCGTCCCATAACTTCTGTTGCACTTGTATGGGGTTAAAGGAAGATAGGTAACGGGTACGATTGAGTCTAGGTACGGGAACCTACAAACCTGTTTCTTAAAAACTACACTCCACTCAGATAGTTGTTGCCTGGTCCATGTCTTGTGGCTTAATCCCCGTTTTCGACACTAGCGCACATCCGAATTCTTTCTGTGCAGACGCAACTGTCAGTGACGACGAAAGTTAGCGTTATTAATTTAAAAAATAGGCGGCAATTAACTTACAACTTATATCTAAATCTAAAAATGTTCATGGCTAGTTTGGCCTGTAATACGACAAATAGGAAAGTTATATCTTAATTTAAACTATTTGCTTGAGAACTTTTAACCACAGAAAATATGTTTACACAGTTAGGTAATAGACAGTAATAAACCATAAACATATTTTAACTATATGTAAGATAAGCAAAAGGCAAACGACTGTTGTGAATACTCACATAGGTAATTTAGGTGTTAATAAGACAATCAGACAAAATGCTATTGTGAATACACACAGAGATAATTTAAACATTTACAAAAACTAGGTTAGAATACTAATATCGTTGATGCTGTGGGTAACTTTTATACCCAAGGATGTGAAATTTGTTTTTTAATGGGATTATCGCTACTTGTCTTGTATTTCCAATAATCGCTTTCCATGTACGGTAATTTCTATAGGAAGTTTGGGAAATGGTCTACACGTAAACTGAAATTTATAAATGAAATTCCAATTATCAACAAAGTTTGTATTTATGAATTTAAGGTGTAAGAATTAAAGAGAGTTTCTGACGTTTGAACTTAGCAGAGACCAAGGACGGTTATAGTAGTCAACGAAATTTTGTTGATAATAAGATGACTGGATCATTGTACCATACATCACTGCTTTTGCCTTTTTACATTTATATTAAACATAACAGTAATAATTGTTAGTAATGATAAATATATCACAATCAACAGAACACCACACAACAAACAGACATTGTAGATGTACTACAAATATACCTTGGTGGAACTTACAGGCCGACTCTAATGTTAGTTTTAGTTTTAGTAATAGGTTAGGCGACTTGTCGCATCTGTTTTCGTTGAAGTAGTGTTTCATGCTCCCCGACAAATTTGTGCTGTTGATTATAAATGTAGTCAAAGACAATGGGGCTACATATTCCGTTTCCTGGTAATTTGGAAGACGTGTTATCGGTCGGAAAAACCAGGTGGCGCCTTAAATAAACATTTTGTAGGATTTAAGTTAGGATTTATGTAGGGTGGTTAGGATGTAGATTTTAAGATGTTACTGTGCTAACAGTTTTTTTTTTTAAGTTTTTTCTTTTATGGTTTTGTCGCGATTGCTACGTGCCGAAATCGGCCGTAAACATTTATATAGTTTTAATATGCGAGAATTTTGCGCCATAAATTCAAAAACTTGGTGCGCGTATTTCCGTCACTTCAGAAGTGCTTGCGCAAGACTTCGCGTCGACGCGTGTGGACTAAAAGAGGTGGGGAGTTTCCGCAAGACGCGGAGGGACTTGCCTTGGAACATCAACACGAGTGGTGGGTCTGGTATCGTATCGTATCTTTTAATTATTTAGATCCCTTTTTATTTGTTATCTTTGATTATCGTTCCTTATAAACCCGTTTCCGTCGTTCCCGCTACATAGGGAGAAGATTTTAATCTGGATACAACCTGGTAGAAAATCCACGACCCGAGAACCATCATGAAATAATCCTGAAGGGAGCCCCGCAGCCGCTGGCCTGGAGTGATCCTGAAGGAAGCCACGAGCCGCCATCAGGAAGTAATTCCGTAGGAAGCTTTACATATTCACGTAAGTACCCCGCGTGGGTTTTATAATACATTTTACAAATTTGAAAATTAAGTGCCATAATTTGCATATTGTGTGACGTCATCGAAATTTTGTAATATCGTTACCAACTGTCTTTTGTGACTCTTGTGCCGCGTCGACGGCAATATAAGATTGTTACTGCATAATATCCTACATTACACGCTTTTTCCTCTTGATGCTGCTTATTTTCTTTTTCCTTTGATCTTCAAACTGATATTAATTTTTTTTTGTTTCGGTCCTTTGGTGTCCCTCACATCGGGATCGATTTTTATTTCTCAATATCCTTGGTTGGCTTATTTCAGATTATCGGAATTGTGTTTTCGCCGATAATTCTAGTCCGTGGAAAACGCTGGCGCCCTATACCTACTCCTAGTTTCTATTTTGTAGTTTCGCTCCCATTGGTGTTCCCGAAGTTTATTGGTCGGATATAGTTTAAATTGTCCTGTATTGACAATAATTTTTTTTTTGGAGTTTTTATCAAATTACGGTTAGCCTTTATTTAGTTACTTTCTACCATTCTTTTTATTCTTATTGAAAATGACCGATATGGAAATAAAACGGTTTGATTGTATCTGCAATAGACAGCAGGAGTCATCAAAAAGAATTACTGACTATTTCACGTGTATAACGGCCCTGTTTCAGTGGTATGAATCTTTCAAGGAGGACGATCGATTTTGCTCCATTCTATCCAGCCCATTTGGCTAATGTCCACTCCTTACAAGAAATAAAGGACGAATGTCTGAAGTTAGAACCGGAAAAGATTCTGGCCGATATTTTCGTATCACATAGTCAAGACCAACCTGCTTTTACTGCTGAACCGGATTTTGCTTATAAGTCGGTTACTTCACATGACCGAATTGTTAAGACTTCTCCTACGCCTACGGGTAGATCAGAAACTTCTTCTGCACTTTCTACTGTTCTTATTTCTAGTTCTACTTCTACTCGTCAGGTTATATGTTTTAATTGCGGCAAACCTGGTCATATTTCGACACGTTGTACTCGTCCTCAAGTACTCCATTGCTACGGTTGCGGACATAAGGGAGTTTCTCGCCGCAGCTCTCCGAACTGTCATCCTACTACTAATATGTCTGTTCTCAGCTCAAGGAGCCAAATTTCTTCTGCTTCTAATTCTACGTTTTCTTCAGTACCTGATCCAGCTCATCCTGCTACTACTATCAAAACATACTCTTCTTCGGCAAATATAGCTTTGAACAAAATTTCTTCCATCTCTAGTTCTACATCCTTTTCTGTACTTCCTTCTGTTCGGCCTACTAGCTTCACATCATATCTTTTTCAGCCATATGAGCCTTTGAATCGATTTCTACGGCTATCACGCCCCTAATTACCGAACCTCTACTAACAAGAACCAATTTTTTGTCTATCCTTTGCGATTCAAGCTATGATCAAAGGAATCCTACGTATTCACTCTCACCGCAGGTTGTGCCTCCTCCACCAGTTGAGCCCATATTCCAAATTATTGACTTACAGGTGCAACGCAAGAGTTTGTTCCTGTAAGGGCTGCGGAGTTTGCAGTAGACTGATCTCAGGAAAAGAATTAGAAATCAATCGTAAGTGAAGGTAAGAAAAGTATTAAACTTGTATATTGAAAGTTCAATCAACAAATGAACAATTATTTTTATGAAATGTAAGCGATAAATAATCAGGAAATCACAGCAGTCCTATGATGAGGTTTTTATAAACATTTATACAAATTTTTTTGTAAAGATTGTTACATGCCAAACTGGCCATGTATCATTTTTAGATTTAGATATAATTTGTAATTTTTCAAATAACACGCTAACTTCCGTCGTCGCTGACAGTCGCGTTTGCGCAGAAAGAATGCGGATGTGCGCGAGTATCGAAAGCGGGGATTAAGCTACGAGACATGGTCCAGGCAACAACTATCGGAGTGGACTGTAGTTTTTAAAAAAACAGGTATGTAGGTTTTCCGTACCTTGCCTTTATCGTACCCGCTACCTTATTTTCTTCAACCTCCTACGAGTGTAATAAAAGTTACGCGACGGACGGATAGCAAATTTAGTGATCAAGATGGCGTGACCAAACCCAACCGTGCATTCACATTTCCAATGCTTCACCCGAAGGTACTACATTGGCCAGGAGGCGAGTTTTTTGTTGTTTGGAACTTTAGAATTTTGTCGAACCCTTGCCGTTCCAGGCAAGGTGGGTATCTTTAACTTACAACTTATATCTAAATCTAAAAATGTTACATGGCTAGTTTGGCCTGTAACAAAACAAATAAGAAAGTTATATCTAAAATTAAACTATTTGCTTGAGAACTTTTAACCACAAAAAATATATTCACACAGTTAGGTAATAGACAGTAATAAATCATAAACATATTTTAACTATATGTAAGATAAGCAAAGGGCAAAATACTGTTGTGAATACTCACATAGGTAATTTAGGTGTTAATAAGACAATCAGACAAAATACTGTTGTGAATACACACAGAGAAAATTTAAACATTTACAACAGCTAGGTTAGAATACTACTATCGTTGATGCTAAAAAGAATCAGAGCAAAACCCATACCTGAGGCAAAAACATCCCAGTAGCTTCTTTGAGGTCCACCTGACGTTCAGCAAGAAAAACATTTGTTGCTTTCAAACGAATCTTCTTCAAAGTAGTCTTTCCCTTTCTAAATAGATGAATATTTGGTCTACCAAATAGTTGCAATTAAAAACTATTCGATTCCACCAAAAGGCATTCCGGCTTCTAGTTATTTTTATGTTGTGGAAGTAAAAGCCATCTGAAGCTCAAGATAAATTCAAAACATAAATTGCAGGTAACATCTTGTAAGAAATATCTGTAGATATTTTCGGAGTAGAAATGTAGATGAAAATTTTGATGTTTACATTCTTTGTAGTAAAATTGAATGACATCTAAGCAAATTCTTTTAAAATATATATATATATATATATATATATATATATATATATATATATTGCTGTAATTATAGGGTTAATTTAAGGGTAGGTTGAGTCATAGGGGTCGTACAATAAACAGGAGAAACTCCCAAGTAACAAAATTACATAATTACAGATATTAGAGGAGCAAATAGGTTATTATAAATATTATTAGTTGAGAGCCCACTGTATATAGCAGTACAAACGATTAAAACGCATATCCAAGAGTAGATACGAGCAAAGATAAAAATTTAAAAATGTAACGAAACGCAATGAAATTAAATCATTGAAAAACCTGCATGAATTGGCTAGATAAATATTCAAAAAAGTGCGTTAATATATCATCTTAAACGCACGCAGAAATTATGCAATATTTAAAAGCGTACCTGATCTAAAAGTATCACATTTGTTCAAAAATCCAATTTATTAGGAAATAAACAACTACCAAATTTATTCCATTCAGATTAGAATAAGGCCAACAACATTAGTACGTGATTTGTTAGACGAAGATTCCTGGGATTTTTGAATTAAATGTGAGGTATTATAGTGAATTACGCAACTTTCTTATCATCGCTTCATGCAATTTAACTAAACAATTGGTAAACTTTCCCAAAATAACAAGAGATAAGACACTTGGTCTCGCCCAGCACGTGAAGTCAACGAATCACAGACAAAAGGGGCCGACCCTATAAATATCATGACAATTGAGTATCGAGTTAGTATACTTTAGAAACTGGGCAGTCACTATACTTGAAAGTGCTAAATATTTACGTGAATAGTAAATTAAATTAAATTAAAAATTAAAGAGTGTGAAATTGTGCAAGCGAGCCGTACTTCTAAAGACGTAAGTAGATCAGATTTAGTGAAATTATACCATTTCTAATAATAAATAAAACAGGGTTTTTAATTACCATCTTAATCACCACTCTTAATCACCACTTTTAACTACAATCTTAAATTGCAATCGACATAACGATCCTAATAAATATTCTTGTTAATTACGATTTTAATTACAATTTTGGATAAGAGACTCTGGAGAATGCTGCCTGTCCAAGCAATTTGATAATCTCTGAAAATGGTAAATATTCTATTATGAAAATGAAAAACCTTTCATTGGAATAATCTCACCAATAACGATTTGGATACTAATTTGGCTGGATGTTGACTTCAATTCTGGGAAATGCAGAACATCTACTGAACCACTTCAGATTAGATATTTTGATTCAATTTATTTCCAAAAATGTTTTTATCTCAATAATAATTCAAGGTGTAAGAGCCGACAAATTGGGGTTTCTTGTATAAATTTGTGAAAAGTAATAGACATCTTGAAACGTTTCAGTAGGTCTCTAAATATAATAAATCTCGTTTTGCTGGCTTGATTTTTTAAGAATCTGACAGATGTATATAATTTAAAAGGAGAGAAGATATTTAAAAAGTTGTAAATATTTAATCATTATACTGTGTATTGTGGAGGTGCTTTGTTCGATTGAATCAGCTACTCGAGGCAAAGAAAATTATAAATTAACATTTTTACAAGTGCTTGTTAACCCTAAATAAAATAACACAGCATTTGAAAGAACATCTATAAGATGGCAAGGGTAATATAGAAACGTTATCAGATGATAACCACTAGTACTAGACTAGTAAAGGCACATAAGTAAATTCGAAATTAACTCGATATTTCATAAATGGCCATAACAAAAACGTTTCATCTTTGGACTTGGTCCGACGAAAACTTAAAGTATTAATTCCATAGGTAACATGGCGATTTAAAGATAAAACAATATGGTTGACGTTTAGACGCGCAGACTGTCCGGTAATAAAAAACTAACTTTATGCAAATCTTTCTGATAACCACAAAACCAGGAAGGGGAATAGAGAGATGACATTTCTGACATGGGTTTAGATTTATACTAGAGGTGTTTTGAAAGAAGAATCTACCAATCAAAAATTTACAGTAAACGTATTGATTTATACAACGTAGATAAATAAAAAAATTGTGAATAAATATAGTAATCTCTGTATCTGGTTTTATTTTCTAGTACAAAAGTAAACATAAATATATATTCGGTATCAAAAGTAATTCCAAACAATAATAAAATGTATTATTAGAGTACGGTAATCACATGTATTTTAAAATGTGTGAAGCACTTTGAAACATGCCTAGGCCTCGGCCAAATGACATAGTACAGTTCATTTACATTTCCAATGCTCCACCTGTAGGTACTACATTGGCCAGGAGGCGAGTTTTTTGTTGCCTGGAAATTTAGAATTTTGCCGAACCCTTGCCGTTCCAGGCAAGGTAGGGATCTTTAACGTGCGTGACAACACTCACACACGGGACCTCCATTTAACCTCTCATCCGAACGAGGGCGTAATTTTTGTGAAAAATGCTCACCTGCCATTTTTCAAGCAGTCGACCGTGTCGGGATTTGAACCCGGGACCTTGGGATCCGTAGTCTTACGCTTACTACATTGATCCACGGCGACGCCAATGACATAGTACAACATCACACTCACATATAAACAAAAGAAAATAAGAACCAAGGGAAATATGAAACACAAGTAAACCAAAATTCAAAAATTAGCAGGAGAATAAATAGAAGGATACGTTCAAAAGCTGAGAAAGTAGAAAACATATTTGTCATGATAAAGCAATGAAACGATAATAATATCAAATACATGGGTCAGAGAAACCCCTCTACATCACTACAATTAAAAACCTTAACTGCACCTAGACCTTAAGGAGTGTACAAGAAATTTGACCTTAGCATAGAGCATAGACAAGAAACTAAATTTTGTCAATTGTAAAATGACTGGACCATATATATATATATATATATATATATATATATATATATATATATATATATATATTTAACATAACAGTAATAATAGTAGTGTTTTAATGCTGGCGCGTTATGGAAGCACCCTGTATAGTTTTGATTTCATATATAAAAGTGCCATTCAGAATGGACCTGCACTTAGCAAAAGTTCTAGATTACTAGAACGTGTAGAATGACTTGCATGTTCCAGTGATCTAACGAGTAAAACTACTGATTTAACGAAATTAGTAGGATCTTTAGTGAAGACAGGTTCCCGAAAGAGAGCAGCCGCTCTTTCAGTACTTAGAGTGACAGAGACCTTGGAGGGTCGGTATGGCATTCTAAGATACACTACTGCGATATGGAAGGCAACGAGAAACTACCACCTTACCTCCCAAGTACACAGCATACTTAAATTGTAATAAACATGTTGGCATTCTCTATGGTAAAATATTCCGGAGTTAAAATTGTCCCCCATTCGGATCTCCGGGAGGCAATTACTTTAAATCATATGATCGAAAAATTTAGAAGAGTCGGAAACATTTTGCGGGTCGGAGCGTGGAATGTCAAAAGTATGAAACAAGTATTTAAGCTAGAAAACTTATAAATTGTAATGGATAGGTAAGCATTAGACTTAGTAGGGATCAGCGAAGTTCGGTGAACAGAGGCAGGGGATTTTTGGAGCGCAGACTTTATGGTAATTCATTACGAATCAGAGGAAAGAAATTCGGATGTGGGAATAGTTATGCGAAAATAAATATGACACTGTGTAGAAAACTATTTACAAAAGAACGTAAGAGTACTCATGGTTAGATTGCCATCTAAACCGATAAATACAGTAATAATATAAGTACACATGCCTCTCTAGTTACATTGAAGAAGAGGTAAGAACGATATACAAGGATATCAAGGACATACCAAGATATGTAAAAGGATATGAAAATGTAATAATTAGGGGGAATTTTAATGCAGTGGTAGGTGAGAGTAGGGAAGGAGCGGTAGTAGGTTTATATTGTTTCGGCACGATGAACAACGAGGGAAATTTCCTTGTAGAATTGTGCCACAAGAGCAATTTAACCATCACAAACACATTATTTCAACATCATGCAAGAAGACGATGCACGTGGAAAATTCCAAGTTATATAGGAATATATCAAATAGATTACAGTCTTGTTAGACAACGGTTTACGAATCAAGTAAAAGACTGTAGAAGCTATCTAGAAGCAGATATAGACACTGACCACAACATCGTAATTATGAAGGCTGCATTTAAATTTAAAAATCTGAAAAAAAAAGAATTGCAAATCTGCACTTTGGCTTTGAGAAACTAAAAGATAAGGATATCCATGAAAAATTTGAATAGTCAAAAGATGTGATGAAAGATATCCAGAAAAATTCTGATACTAAGAAAGTAGAAACAGAATGGAAAAACATTAAATCTAGCTTGAACATAGTGGCCAGAGATATTCTGGGGTATGCACAAAAGGAAAATAAGAAAACATGAATAACAAATCATATCCTGAATTTAAAAGAAGAATGACGAAAATATAAAAACAGACCAGACAAAGAAGGATATTATATCTAGGTGTTCTATTCAAAGGTATACTCGTTAAGATCTCAGCAAATATATGAAGATATCAAATAGATTACATTCTGGTTATATAAAGAAATGGGAATTATGTAAAAGGCTGTAGAAGCCACCCAGAAGGAGATACAAACACTGACCGCAACATCGTAATTATAAAGGGCGCGCTTAAATTAAAAAATTTGAAAAATGAACAGAAAAAGGCACTTTTACTTTGAGAAATTAAAAATAACGATATCCACAAAAAATTTGCAAAAAGGTCAAATGAATTGCTGAGAAATATCGGGAAAATTTCTTATACTAAGGAATTAGATACAGAATGGAATAACAATAAATCCAGCTTAGACATGGCGGCTAGAGATATTCTGCAGCATACACAAAAAAGAAACCATGGATAACAAAGAATATTTTGAATTTAATAGAAAAAAGACAAAAATACAAAAACAGATCAGACAAAGCAGAAAAACAGAGATACAAAGCACTGAAATGGGCAATTATTCGTAAATGTAGGAAATGTAGGAGACGCCATCATAAAATGTAGAGAGAGTGGTTAGATAGCAAGAATATATATATATATATATATATATATATATATATATATATATATATAAATATATATATATATATATATATTGCTGTGTACCCTTACTAAATCGAGACCCTACGAATTGGGCGTCATAAAATTGCTGTGTACCCTTAAATATCGTGCCCCTATGAATTATCAATTTTAAAACAAATCGAAAATTGCACACAATAGACAAATTTTTCAAAAAATAATTTCTTACCCAGATTCCTCTCTTCATCACCTTAATTCTTCAACCGCTCCCTGGCTAGCTCAGTTGGGCCTCCTCTTGGATACCTAGATTCACTATCATACTCTTTATCGTTCACGCACACTCTCAATAAAACCACAAAATAATACAACAATCATACACTATTTATTTACCACTATTTACAAATAAAACTTCAAGATTAATTACATTTCGGTGCTCAAGTTACACCTCAATAAATTTTATTTTTGTAAAGTCCAGAATTTTAACTAGAAATATCAAACATATTGAATGTAACCGGAGTAAATTGGCCCTGAATAATACGTTATTTTTCGTTCTTTATTTATAATTAATTTTAATTAGGACACTCTGGAGTATGGTGAGCTCATGATAACCCAGTTTTTTTTATGATTAATGTATGCTTTTCACTCAGCATACGCTTAATGCAAACAAGAAAAACAAACCCATGTACTCTTAACAAAAAACAAATTTAACTTCCTGAGGAACGTGAATAAGCTTTATATACACCTTTAGATTTATATTTAAATACCATAATAAAAGTTAGTTATACGTATTATTTTTAATACCAAAATAATGCAAAATACCTTCATAGTTCACTCTCACACATCACAATAATTTTCATAGTTTATACAAACAACAAATTCTAAAGCGTTATCTGGAAAATCTTGAAGATCCCTACTCCGTTGACAATGTCGTTAAGTAGTTTCGTGGTTCTGCTCTGCTGCCGCCTCCAGCTGTTTGTAGATGAACACCCTCTAAGTTGTGCTGAATGCTATTCATACACGATACATCCAAATCCAAATATATTACACTTCTTTTATAATTGCTGAATTTAATTTACGTTACATTACGTCACGTCACGAGCTTGTTAAATTATATGTTGCACCTCAATAAAATTTAGACTCGACACTATCCGCGTATCAAATTATGAGGCCAACACTGTACTATTTAATTTAAAAGAATTTTATATACTTACAAGCTCGTGGTAAATTTCTGTACGTAGTCTGAAGCGATGAAAATATTAAGAGCAAAGTTAAAAGAGGGCGATGCTAATTCTCTTAGAGTATTTATACAATTCTATGCCACCTCTCGGCCACTTTTCCCCGCGAAATCCTTCATTTAAAATAATACTTCTTAAAATTTTGGTTCAACCGTTTTCGAAATGTTCGAAATTTTAGCTCGTTGTTATTATGTTTTCCGAAAAGTCCGCATTCAAATTTTCCCGTGTTTGTCTGTTATACTACTAACTATATAGACTAATGAGATATTCAGTGACGTCTTGAAACCCCGCTTGTATTAACGCTATTCCTCTCTTATGCATATTCTATGTTTCCTTCTAACCTTGTTTGAGTGGTAGAAATCGATATTTCTGTCCGCGTTTCAAACTAACCCATGTGGACTGAATACGTGCGTTTTGAAGTGAACTGTTATTATGCCCGTCTCATTCCGAAGCATTTCATTGATCGTCTATCCCTTCTGCGCTTTAAGGAAACTTTTAGTTAACATTTACGCGAAACGTCCGACCGTTTACCCGATATTCTTTGAATACTGTCTTTTATCTACACAAATAAGGGGAACCTGACATTTCCAAAATCTGCAGGTGTTCAATTAACAAACGTTTTAACACAACATTTCTAGGAAGTTACGTTTCAAGGTATTTTATATTCAACGGCTGTTCGTTTGTTAGCAAGGCGTTTCACCTTAGTATTATCGATTTTTCAAGCTCTTATGCGTATTAAACTTAATAACCCTTTCAACTAAACTCAATTAAATTAATTAATAATTTGCATTGGCTTCTACAATTTATTTTCTTTACGAACCTAATTAAATTTTAATCACTACTTGTAAAATTATTGTAATACTTGTTACTTTAAATTCACTAAATGAAAGTAAATTTCGCACGTAAATACTGGTTGTTTCCTTTATACAGGGTGTTTGAAATTGCCTTGTTTATACTTAAATTTAACTCTTTAAAACCACTACAATATATATATATATATATATATATATATATATATATATATATAGGCATTTTATATGCTGAACAGGAGCTAGAAGCAGTAGAACAGGAATCTGACATTGAAAAGGATACTTTGGGATATCCAATACTTAGAGATGTGTTTGAATTTGCATTAAAGGATCTGAGAAATGGTAAAACACTGGGTACATATAAGGTGTAAGCAGAAACTCTAAAAGTCGCTGGACAAGCAGCAACAAAAAGTCTTTACCAACTTGTGAGCTATATGTACGAGGCAGGCGAGATACATTGTAACGTATGTTTTTTCTAGTTACACTTCGTTCTTTAAAATAAAAACAAGTTGAAAATGCAAGGCATTGTCGCAACGAACTTCCAAATGTAGACTTACTTTAAAACAATTTATGTATCGCACATTAATTTTGGACCTATTTGAAATTTTTGATAAAATTAATTCCCGGGGGTCGGGTATCCGTGGTCAGATTTTGTGGGGTGTACCATATTTCGACTCAGCTATGTTAGGGGAGTCCAAATATGTATCGCACATTAATTTTGGACCTATTTGAAATTTTTGATAAAATTAATTCCCGGGGGTCGGGTATCCGTGGTCAGATTTTGTGGGGGTACCATATTTCGACTCAGCTATGTTAGGGGAGTCCAAATATGTATCTAACATTAATTTTGGACCTATTAGAAATTTTGATAAAAATTAATTCCCCGGGGGGGGGGTTTGGGTATCCGTGGTCAGATTTTGTGGGGGGTACCATATTTCGACTCAGCTATGTTAGGGGAGTCCAAATATGTATCGCACATTAATTTTGGACCTATTTGAAATTTTTTTTTTCCCGACGGAATATCGCGGGGGCACGGCGCCCCCGTGGCCCGATTTTAACTGACATCAAAACTTAAGCTCTGGACACCGAGCTGAATCGATTGATGTATCACACATTGATGTCCGACCATTAGAAAGGCCTCGGACGGACGGACAGACGGACGACAAATCGATTTCATAAACGAACGAAGTTCGTTGATAAAACAAATATAATTTAAAATATTTAATTTGTGAATTACCGTCCAATAGAAATTAATACATAAAATTGATAATAACATAGATTCCTTTACCTTTATGCTCTAAAGTTCGTTACTAAGCTCTGTCGAGTTGTCAATTTGTTCACTTCATTATCAGCGTTCGAACGGGCAAGCTGCTCTGCAGGATAAGTGAAGTCAAGATGGTCGTGTGTAAGCACGTGGCTTCTAACAGTGTTAAAAAAAAGATTAATTGATTGATTCTTGGTGTCTGGAGGTCGAGCCTAACAGCTGTAGCGTGAGCATAATTTTCAATAAGCTTCACTCAGAGCGGTTCAGTTGATCCCTGCAGGCCTAAGGAGATAGAAGCCCCTTTGACATCATTAATACAGTTGGTATAAATTAATTAAATAGATTATACTAATATTTTTCATCTTAGTGCAATATCTTAAGGAAATATCTTAAGGCAATATTTTAAGGCAAGATCATATATGGTTACATCTTATATAATATAAAATGCAGTATCATAGAAGGCAATTTCATGTGTTCCGTAAATTTCAACTTCTCCAATAAATAACATCAAATAAGTAAATCTTGGAGCTAAAATTTTGTTGGAGAATTAAATTCAATCAAGCTGAGGTTGGTTTCGTTATGTAATAGTTGTATTCTGAAGAACTTTGTTATTCAATGGTTATGGAAATTTCCGACAACTGAGGTTAATGTCCTATATCTTTCGTTCAGAGCAGTTTCGTAGCACGTGAGTGTACCTTAGGATTTAATCACTTTGAACATTAAGTAAATTGCAATAAAGAATATAACATTAAAAATTTGAGTAACGTAAAAAGCTTTTAATGAAACAGTAAATTAAATAACAAATCTATTGTGTGTCAGAATGTTTACACGTACACAAAGTGTACATTTGGTAAAGCTGTGAATGACATTTTATGTCAGATATATAAAAAACATAGATTCAGTTATCCTATCTAGACGTCACATGTCGTCTTTCTTTAATTTAAAATATGTTTAAATATTTTGAGGTCATGAACTTGCATTTTTCATCGACATGTGAAATTCGCGTACTTACTGTTAAATAAAAATAACTTAGAGTAATTACATTCTACAATATCAGCACTTTGATAATTAAATTTTATTGTGAAGGTCAAGGAAGTACTTCATTGATTTAAAGAAATTTATGTATTATGAGTAACTTAGAAAATTTCAAGTCAGTATATTTAAATTTTGTAGAAAGATCCATTCATAGATCTTCCTAATTTTGAATGCAAAACTTTACTAGTATATTTCTGTTCTAGAAAAATAATTAAGTGAAAATTTTTTTAAGAGATACGAATTTAAATATTATAATTACATGAATCCAGAAATTTATCCAAATAGAATCTATTTTGTTTTTGAATGACTTTTTATTATTTAGAATTCAAAAAAAAAATTACAAGTCATCCCCGATTAGAAATTGTGTGTAATGAAAACAAATTCCCTGGGTATATATTTTAGAAACCTAAATTCTATTATTTTATTTTTGGCAAATATTTTTGAGGACACAAATGGTGTCCATGTTGTACCTTTGTTTGTTCACAGGTCAAGCCGAGACATCTGTATGACACATGGTGTTTGAGGTCTTGGTAAGTGTGTTTTAAAGAGTGAAATTCAGGTTTTATGGCTATGTTAGTGGTGTTGAAATAAGGTTTCCGCATTCCCCTTATACAAGCACAGTTAAATTATGTTGGTTATTGTATTGAAAAATACGGTGGCGCTCATTAAATATATTTTTGGCCTTTAACAACCAGTGACCCAAGCTCATGATCTACCCAGAGCTAACACTCGACTAGCCGTTTATGTCTTAAGAGTTTTTCTTTATCTCAAGCCATTCTCCATCCAACTTTACCTTGGGCTTACATTAATAAGAAGAGATTCTCGACCTTGTGATATCAGGTTAGGGTTTAGAAAATTTAAAAGTATAATTTTTTTAGCTGATAGTCACGAGGATAAAGTTAATAATAAAAAATCAAGCAAGAAAGAATTTTTATTACAACATAAAGACTTCAAACGTTACATTATAGTCAATTTACCAAAAAAGGGAGGCGCGGATAGATGTGACACATTGAGAACAATAAGCTTGACTGCACACGTGTCAAAAATATTAACTAAAATTGTACAAAGATTAATGGAAAAAGAGCTGAAGGAATACTAGAAAAAGATCAATTTGGGTTTAGGCGAAACAAGGGAACACAGGTGGCTATTTTAGTTCTTAGGGCGATAATGGAGAAGGCAATAGATTAGTGAAAAAACGTGTATATAGAGATATAGGGTTTGTAGATCTAGAAAAACATTCGAAGTTGTAAAACGCAAAATGATGTTCGAAATACTCAAAAAAAAATTGGAATGAGTTTTAGGGATAGACGGATAGTACATAGCTTAGACAAAGAGTAAACAGGGGGTAATAGAATTAGAGCAGGAACGTAAGGAAGTAAATAATAGGAAAGGGGTGATACAGGGATGTACTCTATCGCTGTTAATTTTTAACTGAGAGGCAATGAAAACTGTCAAATGAAGGAAAAATATGTGGAATTATTATGCAGGGACAGAAGATTGATATGCTTAAATTTGCAGATGATACAGCGGTATTGACACGGTATTTACACGATACGGAAACAGCTCCTAATGAAAAGAAACAGTTCAAACAGAGAAATACGGTATGAAAAACTAAAGTACTAGTACGTAATGCAGGGGAAATAAATCAGAAACAAGAATACAAACTGGAAACGAGAACCTACAAGAGGTTAAGGATCTCTGCTATCTAGGAAGTCAAATAGCGCAATATGGAAAAAGCGCAAAAGATGTAAAACAACGATTGTCACAAGGTCTTGCTGCATTTAATAAGAAAAACCAATTACTGTGTTCAAAAACAACAAACATAGAAACAAGGAAAATATTGCTAAAAGCATACGTGTGGAGCATAGCATTGTATGGTTGTGAAAATTGGATAGTAGGAGAAGCAGGCAAGGAAAAGCTAGAAACCTTTGAATTGTGATGCTACATAAACATGATGAAGATGTCATGGACAGACAAAGTTAAGATTAAAGAGGTTCTAGAAATGGTACGGGAAGAAAGAAATATGTGTCAAAATAGTAAAAGTTGGGAGAGGTAGGGTGATAGGTCACATACTAAGGCATGGGGGAATACCGCGAAATATATTAGAAGCAGAGATTGGAAAAAAGAGAGGTACAAGCAGACTTAGGTTAGACGATTGCATACAGACAGTTCAAGTTGTAGGCTGTGGGGGTTTCCGGGGAATGTGTAGGTTATCTCAGAATAGAAATCATTGGAGGTACGCGTCCACCAGTTCCAAGCCAAGCTGTAAAACAATCCGTGGCGAAAAAAAAAAGTCTAAAATTTTTGTGATACACTATCACTGTAGTTCAAAAAAGGTGTAAGAAAGGTTCTTGTTTGAAATGAAATTGTCATACGGGCAGCCAGAATCCTTCAATTTCCGTTAAGAGATTAGCACAATGCTTCGAAGAAAAAACGAGTCGTTACACCCTCACGCGGATTGCATACATACAAAATCAAGAAGTATAAATTGCTATTAAGACCTACGATGAAGGGAGTAATTTTGTATATTGCCAAAGAGAAGAATACATGGAACGTAAACCTAGGTAGGTCACATAATTCTAAAAGTACTTTCCCGGGATTCATTCTATAACCTCAACAAGAAGTCTGTATCATGACAAAAACCTCCGACTGAACATAAGAAAGAGAGGGCGAATCAAATGAGAATAATTACTTCCGACGAAACAACGAATTACTAATTATTCGCAAATTGGTAACACAAACAGGTTAAAATATAATCACTTAAACGCATGATACCGCGGTAGACCCGTGTAGTAGAGGGTTTGTGTGGCGGGAAGTTGAGTTTCGAAAACTAAAGCTGGTAAAGTAAAATTCAGAGAAATGATTTAGAACATAAAGCATAGTAATCCGAGCGAATAGTGGAGAGTTGAACAAATCCAGCTTTAGCATGCAACTTTGCTTTCTCCGAAAGAGAACATTTTAACGGTGACAAGCTTTTGTAGAACTCCGATTGAAGCTCTTTCGTGTGCACCGTAATAAAAGAGTTATCTGCAAGGACAGCTCAAATACGTGGATTGTGTTGAGTTAAGGGAGCCGCGTTAGCTGAAGTTAAAGCAATGAATGGTCTCTGGACATTCTCAGATTTAAGGACTTGAAATAAAACTGTGAGTAATATTTGATCTTTTACGTATGGATGTATTAACCTTGTACTTGTGAACTGAAACTAGCAATGATTTGTTTTTATGTAATAGGAAATTAATCAAGTAAAGAGTAATGGTTTTGTTGGACTAGTTAGTGAAGAAATTAGCGTATATAAATTTTAGCAGAAAATTTTATTAGTGAAATCGCATGACAGCACCATATTAGTTCATGCCTGATTCGCGTATTAAGGAGGACTAAACAATGACATAACCCCCACTAACGTAAGAAGAATGGGTAATATATAACAATAGTTACATTCGATGGAAAAAATGATCAAATTAATTGTTCGAGAGCAGCAAAAGAGGAGAAATGTAGTCATACAATAACGTAACGAGGCGGAAGTGACCACGTGGTTGTAGGTTGGTATAAGGTTAAGTTAAAAGTAACGTTGAAGAAAACTAACTTCAAGTATGTAACATGACCTTTTCCATAAAGGAAAAATTGAAACGGTGCTCGAGTTTTTATACAGCTTTGCTTGCAGCTTTTATTTTTCGTTAGTGGGATTTTGAAAACCTGTATGTTCCGTAACAATAACGCTATCTGCAAGAATAGCTCAAAAAAGTGGGTTGTGCGTGTTAATGGAGCTGCGTTTGTTTAATGCAAACAGAAAGGAAATGCTGATGATTTCTGGAAATCTTCAAAGTAATGATATAATTTTACACAGTGAGTAAATAAGTGCTTTTAGGTTGATTTTGATAAAGATATATATGTGAATGTTTAAATGTAAGTTCTATTGGTGTAATTTAGTATTATTTAAAGCATAAAATATCATTATTTTAAATGGGTATTGAAATGGTTAATTAAAAAGTTAGTATTTAACTGTTTACTATGTTGCATATTAAATTCATTTTCAAAATTTGGGATTAAGAGTGTCACGGAGTTTAATATGAGAAATGGGAAAAATTGGAGTGGTAGTATTACTGATGGATTTAATACAATAATCTTTTTTTAGAATTTTTTTTTAATAATACTTAGCCAGGATATTGGGAAATTATGTTTTATTTCTAAAGAAATTATATATGTATTTTATTGAAAATATTTAATGTCAATAGAGTTTAAGTGTACGGTCAATTTTATTTGAATGTATTTAGCAACTATTTAGAATCAGTTAATTGTATCAGTCACAAGAACGATAAAATCGTATTTGGCAGAGGAATTTTATTTTACTATATAAGCTAATTTAAACTAAACTTAATTAGTGTTTTAATATATTTTAAAAAAAGGTAACGTACAATATAATAAATTTAATAACCCAGAGCAAGGGAGACCTATGCGGAATAACGGTCTTCTATGTACGAATAATATCGAAGGGATTGCTAGCGCCCTTTAATAATGACTATAGATAAAGCCTTTCCGTGTAGATCATTAATGTAACGTAGTTGTTGTATTTCAGCCATTTTATTTATCATTCTCTTAGCTTATTATTATTATTATTATTATTATTATGTTTGATTTTTATATTATTTTTATTATAATTTTTTCTATAGGAACCCAAGGATTTCTTGGGACAGACGGTCGGGCGTCCTTTAATTATGACAAGAGAGTTAAGCTTTTCGTGGAAAGTGACTAGTGCAACATTGATTGTATGTATTTCGGCCATGTTTATTTATTATCTTTAAACTTTATTTCTATCGTTATTATTTTTTCCATAGCAACCCACTCCCGCACCACTGTAGTAGGTCAAAACACCCTTAAATTGTTGCGGTGTGTTTGCCTCTTTAAAGCAAATAAAAATTTGTTAACGTAATACACATTTAACTTGTAACAATCTTGTATGAACTGTTACCTATAACTGTCCAAGATTTAGTTGACCTCTTTTAAAATCAAATTAATCTTCAGTACTCCTATTGTCATTAAATTTTTTTCCACATATTATCTGCTCCATACACCCTATTGTAGGTGAGTTTGTGCACTAGGCATAGCACTAGATATATTGACAAACTTCACGAATCACAATATTGATATATCTGAACTAGTTTGGCCATTGAATTTTATCACCACCCCAAGTAAAAACACAACTTTCCAAAACACAAAACCCTGAAAGTTCATAAAAACAGATCGTCAATCATACTGTCAGCTCAGCTAAACATGTCAACTAGACAAAGCAATCACTTAAACTAGCAAACAAAAAATTGTTAATCTGAGAAGAATTCGGAAGATTTCTAATTTTCATTAACGCCTCTTAAAACTCAACGCCTAAATTAATCTTTTTGCCAGAGGATCCGTTCTCGATTTGTTCAAAGCTGTTAGCAAGAAGCAAACGCAAGTGTATTTGAAACGCTTTTATATTTGTTTTCTGGAACACCACGTTCCTGTAATTGTATTGTATTGAAACGTAAGCTTTTAATTTCAGTTGCAACTGAAGTATCCAGTCGCTTAGAAAATACGATTTAGAGACACGACTTCGTAGTCCATGGAGCAGAAAGCTTTAGCTGTTTGAATAACTACACTTTCATCTGGAAACGAAACCGATATAATGTAATCAGGTATTGATTACTTCGAGTGTAAATTTTGGAAGAAAACTATCTTAAGAATAAAAGATTGTCTTTCAATTTTGATATGCTGCATTAAAACCATATCAGTAGCATAAGGAATGCTCCCGTACAAAGCTGGATTAACTTTTCAATTGTTAAAAGTTCCGGAACCTTCTGAATTTGAATATCTCAAGGCAATCACCTGCGGTCTGTGCTTGAGGTAAACTGACCAAGCGCTAAAAGTATTTGGAATATATTCAGACAGGCTCGTGTAATATTGGGCAATGAATTTCTATTCCTGCCATAAGTAAGCACTCCATTAAAGCATTTCAAAGGGTTGAATTCCCGCGGGAACTACTGGGAATATAATACTTCACTCAACTATGACGTTTCAACCATTTTGTATATGAAAATGCTTAAAACAAACGTATAATTTGGAATATTTTGGCTATTCATGTTGTTGAGGAGAGTTACCATACACGTAAAGTGAGCAAAGGTTTCTTGACAACCATAAGGGCTATATCCGCATACGTTCTTAGCTCAATATTGTTTCTGTTGACCAATCGATCACGACCACTTTTGAAATTCGCAATTTAATGTCCTACGTGTACTACTCAGTTTCGAATATTTTTAGATTTTAAACAGCTGCTCTTAATATAAGGATACTACTCCATAAAACCACCCTTATCACTCTCACAAACGTTGCTTGGCTTGTTCAAGGTTTTACTCTTAGGAATCGAGGTTTTATTTGAATTACAACAAAACAAACATTATTTCGTTTCTTACTGTAAACAGTGGATTGAAGTGTTCCGGGATTAAATAGACAATTTTGTTACAGGTTTATTTTTGAGTTAGAATTTTGTATTAAATTACAAGTCTATTTGAAGCGAATTGTATTCTTTTTTTATACTATACGGGTTCCTACAGTGTACGTTGTCATGGAGACGAATGTCAGTAACGTCGATCATAATTTGAATAGTTAGTAATTGCTATTTTTTAGTTCTTATGTTGTTATGCATTAGCGTTGCATGCGGTTTTAAATTAAAAATTTGTTTTTCAGAGTTATTTGATGTATTCATTATGTTAGTTGAAGAATAATTGTATAGATTCTTGTAATATGTATAAAAGTGTTAGTGTTTCTTATCTATACCTGGTCGTTTTGATCTACTCTGTCAATGCATTTCTATTCCATTAATTTTCGGGTTCAGCTGTGCAATCCTAGCCTTTTTCAAATTGCTTTGGGTGTAGTTGTATTGTAACTTCGTGCGGTGTTAACTGTTAATTGGATACAATGGCCTGAAATTTAGTTTTTACAAAAAATTTTTCAAGTCTGTTCCTTTTATTTTCGACGATAGATTCAAATACGTCCTTTTTTGTGGTAATTCGTTCTTCATTTGCCAAGCTTCTATTTCTATTCAAAACCTCATCCTGTATTTTTACCTCGTTACAATAGTACGCGCAATCATAACAATTTTTTCAAATCTATTCATTCTAAAACGAAAATTTATTCGATAAATTAAATAGCCAATACCCTGTTTTAGGTATCCGTTAATTTGTTAAACATTCCGATAACGTATAATTACTTTCGCTTGTGTTTCCCGCGTAAAGACTTGCCAAAACAATGTATCCTACTATTAGTTGATAGCGTGTTTTCCAGTTTGCTAATCGCGCTTTGATAACGCGAAGATTGCAGTTCAAACTCGTGTTATTTGAACCAATTTTTAATTTGATTCTGCAGCTTGTGCGTTGAAATATTTTCTACAGCGGTGCTCGTTTTTTGTTCGACAAGTAAGAGCTCTTAGCTGGAGGCCAAATTGGTTCTTTTTTCATGTAGCCCCAACTGTTCGTTGACGTAGACCAACTGCTTTTGTCTGTAGACCGCTGCTGCAGTTACGGTGGCAGGGTGAATGGATCCTGGCTACCGCGGTGTTGCTGTGCTGACTCATCCCCGACGGATTGCAAGATAAGCATCCCGATGCGTAGAGGTATGTGACTCGTTTTCTTTTATGCACATCGACGATTATGATTTATCAGCGGTTGGTGTTGTGAAACTAGTTCACCATACATGTTTAAAATCTAGCTTTGCTAGTGCTTCTGGTTATATTTCTACAACTTGGTCTACATTTAATACTTTAATTTAACACATCTGCTATTGAGAAAATCGAAGCATTACTTTTTTCAATGAGTTTTATTACATGTTAGTTACGAAATGCGCACTTCTAAGATCCATTATAAAATTTGTCCTTTACAATATAACTTAAAGTTAATACTTTTCTTTGTCCATGTGAATCAAGAAATTTAAATTTATTTTTATTGTTATTAGATAATCGTGGACAACGTACTTTTTTTTTTTTTTGGATGTAGGTGAATCCCCCCACTCTCCGCATTTTTGGTTAGCCTGGTATTTACGTTTCTTCTGGCTACGTCTAAGTACGTAGCATTAATTATGACGCCCTGGCGTAGGACCCCTATTTTGTTTCGTGTAACTTTGGCCCAGATTTTGTTTTAGTTAACGGTTACTTCGATTTGGGTTTGATTAATTTCTGCTCTGAGTTTGTTTAGGTAATTTTTGCTCCGATTTTTTTTGTTGTTAGTGCCAAAGTTCTTACATTACTCGCATTTCTCGGCCTGATGCTACTTGTTTTTCCTTCCTTTACGTTCGATCTATTGTTTATTTTTCTTCTTCTTTCGGCCCTTTAGTGTTCCTCATATTTCTTGTGTGGGTATGCTCTTCTTGAATTTTGATTCTGTTTACTTCCGTGATTGCTAAATATCCTTGGTTAGCTTATGTCAGATTATTGGACTTGTGTTTTTGTCAATAATCCTAGTCCATTGAAAACGCTGGCGCCCAAGATTTTTCTTTCTTTTCTTCCTTCCCTCGCGGTACATTTTGTTTTCCTCGTCGAGTTTAGAATTGCTTTCTTTCTCCGGTTTTTTTATTCTACAGCGCTATTCTAATTTCTATTTTGTTGTTTCGCTTCCATTAGTGTTCCTGAAGTTTATCCGTCGGATATGTTTTAGATTGCCCTGTATTCGCAATAATTTTCTTTTGGTTTCTATCGAGTTACGGTTAGCTTTTATTTAGTTCCATTCTACCAATTTCTTTCTTGTTCGTATTCAAAATGACTTCTTTTTCGGCTTTCCACCAAAGTATTCCTATGTGGGAATGGAATTTGGAATTTTCTGGTAACCCAAACACTCTTACCGTACATGATTTTTTGGGACAGGTCGAAGAACTCCGACGAACTCAACAAGTGTCAGAATTGCAGTTATTTGAGTCTGCAGTGGACGTGTTCGAGGCTAAAGCGTTACTCTGGTATCAGGGTAATCGGCATAGGTTTTCTGACTGGAAGTCGTCTAATTTACTGATTCAACATTTTGAACTCCCAGATTTTGCTTATAAGTTTGATGCTCTAGAGGAAAATACTTTTGCTTTACATGACTGAGTTGTTAAGATTTCTTCTACGCCTACGGGTAGATCCAATACTTCTTCTGTACGTTCAACTGTTCTTCTTCCTAGTTCTGCTTCTACTCGTCAAGTTATCTGTTTTAATTGCGACAAACCTGGTCATGTTTCGACACGTTGTACTCGACCTCAAGTACCCCATTGCCATGGTTGCGGATATAAGGGAGTTTCTCGCCGCAACTGTTCAAACTGTCATCCTACTACTAATAGGCCTTCAAATAATACTTCAACTTCTGTTCCAAGCTCTAGGAGCCAAACTTCTTCTGCTTCTAATTCTACGTTCTCTTCTGTACCTCAACCAGGTCATCCTGCTACTACTATCAAAACCTACTCTTCTTCGGCGAATACAGCTTCGAACAAAATCTCCTCCGTTTCTAGTTCTACAGCCTATTCTACTCCTTCTGCTCGTCCTACTTATTCACTCTCACCCCAGAGCCATTCGTTCTGATGTTGAGGCGACTGTTAGAAAAATTCAAGCGTGTTACTTTTGCGGATTTTACTTAACAGCCTTCTTCCAGCCCACAAAATCTTAACGTAACTGCCACCGTTACCGAAGAAATTCATTATCTTTCTTCTGATTCCGAGAATGAATTGGATAGCTCTACTACTGTCAATAATATGACCCCTTGTAAAGGATACCCGCTTGCTAAACTGAATGTCTCTTTTTCAGGTGACGGTTCTCTACAGTAATTCTTGATTCGTATTAAGGAACTCAGTGCTTCGCGTAATATTTCTGCTCAGCAGTTTTTTTTTACACCGTAATTACTTACCGGAAAGGCTTTACTTACCTTTCGAGCACATCAGCGTTCCCTCAGATGTTGGAAAGACGTTGTTACCTTATTAAACGATAAATTCTACCCGTGGATTATAATAAACGCCTACTAGATGAAAAAAATTCTGAGCCGGGTCATGCTTATAAGTCTGATACTATTGAGAAAAATAATTTTATTTCACATGACCGAGTTGTTAAGATTTCTCTTACGCTTACGAGTAGATCAGATACTTCTTCCGTACTTTCTAATGTTCTTCTTCCTAGCGCTGCTTCTACTCGTCAGGTCAGGTGTTTTAATTGCGACAAAGCTGGTCATGTTTGACACGTTGTACTCGTCCTTAAGTACTCCACTCTCATGGTTGCGGATATAAGAGAGTTTCTAAACCGTTTTAATTCTAATGGGCCCACAAAATTGAGATCGTGTAGCAGGTATTGTCCAAGGTAGAGATATTCAAGATTGTCACGGGTAAAATGAGCGCCACCTTAATAAATTTTGATTTGTCGGAAAAGAGGGAGCCCCTAACAATATAGAAGCAAATCGGTTAACTGCGGTGGTGCGGGAGTCAATTCATAAAAAAATAGATAAATTTCACATAAAAAGAATAAAGAAATAAAACTAATAAATAAAAATGATTGATATACAAAAACTATGCTACAATAACCACATATCCGGAAAGGTTTTTCTCCTTGTCATAATTAAAGGCTGAAAACCATCTGTCCTGCCAATCCGTTTGATACTATTCCTACACGGAAGACTGTTATTCCGCATATGTCTCCTTTGCTTTTGATTTGCCTCTAAATTATCCTAGAACACATACTAAATTTTGTCATAGTTAAAAAATGTTTAAAACAAAGCACCTGTTCCAAATGCGGTTTTACCGCTTGGGTGACTGGATATCCTTTCACAATTTAATCTGTTTATCTAAAATACAAATAAAATTCGACTATACCTAACTTTATTGACAATAAATAATTTCAGTATAAATAAAATATTCTTTCCACTAAAACCCAACTTCCTAATTTTACTGTGACCAAGTCTCTCTAAAAGAAATAAAAAGAACGATTGAACTAAATCCATCGACAATACTTTTACGTCAATTGATCTGTTTCTCATATTAAATTACATGACACTCAAAATTCAAATTTCTAGAAGTGGCTTTAATAATCGGCATAGAAAACAGTTATGTGCCACCTTTTCCATTAAACATTTTAGTGTCCAACCAGATATTAAAGTTTCATGCTTTAAGTAATACTAAATTTCCTAAGTCAAACTTATATTTAAACATTCGTTAATTTTGTACTACATAAATACCAACCCGTTTACATTTGAACATACACATGAATATGATTATAAATTATCAACATAAAAGCTCATATTTACTAGCGGTTTAAGTTCTAAATACTTATTTATGCTTGAGGATTTCCAGAAGCTCTCAGTATTTTATTTGCCGCTTGCTTTTCAACAAAAACGGCCCCGGTATCGGACCACACTCACTTATTTAAGCTATCCTCGTAGGCAGTCCTCTTATTATGGCACATACGAGTTTTTAAGTTCCAGCGAAGAAAAAAAGCGTTCCTCACAAAAATATCGAGCACAGTTTAAATATTCTGAAGCTGGTTTCATTCAACGTTACTCTTAACTTAACCTCCCACTCACCCGCCAACTGCGTGGCCACATCCGCGTTATTACGTTCTCATACGAATTCACTGTTGGAAAATAATTAATTATTTAAATTTTTTCGTCGGGTGTAACCACTGGCATTGGCTTTCCACACCTGCTTACGTTCAGTGGTAGTTATATCAGTGTCTGATACTTTATCACATGTGAATTAAGCGTGAACTAATATGGTTTACTTAAGTTAGCGTTGCGTGTGAATGTCTTCACCAATATAAATGCACACTTGGTAATGTATAATATGATTAAATTATCGGCAATTTGATATTTATAAATTTCACTAACGAAGCGCTTGGGTTTTAAGAAAGTATAACATTGTTTGAATATATTTTCCATATCGACGCCTAATGCCGGCCGTTGTCACGGCACTCTTTTAGCGGCGCTCCAACACGGGGCTTGTCATAGCAATATATATATATATATATATATATTATATATATATATATATATATATATATATATATATATATATTGATGTGAAACCTCACCAAAATTCGGGAACTACGGTTTTCGAATCGAGCCCCACAGATTGGGCGTCATAAACTGCTGTGAAATGTACAAAAAGCCTCGCCAGTTTCCTGGAATAAATCACAAAAGTTTTATTTTGAACTCGAGCCTCACTTTTGGGCGCTACGATTATGCTGTGATTCTCTTGTGATACTCGCCTCTTTACTCTTTCCGCCTCGTCTGCTCAAATTTGTAAAACTTTCATCCTCATTCATAAAAAAAACAAACACATTCCTACCACAAACATCAACGTTAACTCTATTTACATCAATATTCATAATACATTAAAATTTCAAAATTAAATTGTAGCATAAATTTCAGTATCATAAAATTTCAAGATTAAATTTGTCAGCGATTTAATTTGCATCCAAAATTAAAGTCTTTGTAGGATGCCTACTAATTAATTTAACAATATTTGCAGACCTGAGTCTGAGTACAATGGGAGCATCTCCCACCCCTTTACGTTAATCAAACAGGTTAGTCTAATTGAGCTCAAAGACAGACCCAAATTTTCATCATAATCAAGAACATAAACTGCTAAATACTCCTTTTCACTTAAACAAGAAAATTTCACCTTAAAATTAAAATTTTGTAGTTTGTACAAATTCACTACTGTCCTTTTTTTTTAAGCAAACAAATTATAAAGTTATTCAACACACACAAAAACATCAAAGTTCGAACAAAATTGTATAATTTACCTGAAGCTTACTGCACTCGTGGCTTCAATGTACATCGTCCTTGCTAATTTTACCATTCCAACTGGGTTATGTTTCCGTACTCAGATTCCTGGTCGTCTTTTAAAATTTTCTACACCACCATTCATCTAAAGTTGTTTCAGGGCCTTTCAGGAACTCATCTAAGTATATCAAAATCTTGTTTTGTGGATCCAATCACGATTACGAATAACATTTGATTATTAACACCCCCGAAAAATAGCAAAGAAATTCATACTTCTTTCAGGCTATAGCCAAAACTGCCTACTTTTGTTTATTGATTTATCGTTACAACTTTGGATACTTGGTACAGTAATACTCGCAAATATAACTAAACTTTATTACTTTGTATCTTCTTTTCTAAGTGCACTAATGCATAACAACTTGTATCGTAGCACGTAAAGAGCAAACTATTTTAAAGTATTCAATGATCACAAAATATAAGAGCAAACTGTTTCAAGTATTGAATCAAAATCGAAAATCTAAGAGAGCACTGTTTAAAGCATCGAATAATCAAAAATCTAAGAGAGCGAAACTCATATTATCACGGGTTTTATATAATAGCTAGCCTGCCTGTCGGTTTTGTCCCCATAACGGCCAGTTTCTAGAATTTCGCATTCTACGTTCCCTTTTCGACAGTCGGGCACGCTATTCTACAAAATTTGCACACGCGCCAGTTAAATCTCAGAAATTTTCCACACGGCACGCAACGTCTGAGAACAACTAATTAAATTTTATACAGAAATGTTATTTTACACCTCTCATGTTTGCCTCTTATTTTCAACCAATCGTGACCCTCGTGACGCTACACAAATCACGCCTTTAATTATTAGTGTCTCAGCTTGACGCATTTTCTCCTTCCTTTTCTACCTTGGTCTGAATGGTACAAATCGATATTCTTTACTATCCACGTGGACTCGTAAGTAAAATAACCCCGTATCTAGCCTTCCTATTAAAACATCCGACCGTTTCCAATATACCTAGAAGCTGGATGTTTATCCAAACAAATTAATTAGAACTTTGATATTTAAAAATACGCAGGTGTTCAATCGTAATATTTTAAATAACACTTCTACGATTTGAATATTATTGGGTTTTTAAAAGCTTTTGTGCATATTATACCTTAATAATCGTTCAATTAACCCCAATTAAAATAATAATGAATGGCATTGACTTTAATTTTTAGTGAATCCTAATTAAATATTAATTATTATTTGTACATTTTGTTTAATACTCGTTACTTGGAACTTGAATTAATTAATATAAATTTTGCACGTAATTTCTATTTGTTTCTTTACTTGGAATAATTAAATTACATACAAGTTGAGCATTTTAATTCTGCTTCTTTTTATAGAAATAGAATAATTTAAATCCCTTATTTTTAATGAAACGAATAAATTTTTATGCTTCACGGTTTTAATAATGCGTACTTTTTCCCAAACTTCCTTATACACGGTGATTAAAATTATTTGATGTAATTAATTAATTTTCTACCCTGGTCTAAATTTGAGTAATATATATATATATATATATATATATATATATATTATATATATATATATATATATATATATATATAATCTTCACGTTTTATTTATTGAATATTATTTTAAAATTATACAATTCATTGGGGATTTAGTTACACCTAAACTTGAGTTGAAGAAAAAAGAGTAGACTTTTATAATCGTTGTAATCCCCAATGAATTTTATAATTATATATATACATATATATATATATATATATATATATATATGAGAAAAGTAGGTTTAATGAGTCTTAAATTAATACAAAGTAAGAAGGAATTATTGGCAAGTGACTTGAATTCAGCCACGAGGGCATCCTGTTGACGCGTTTCGCCCTAATTGGGGCTCATCAGGACAGGAGTAGCAAGGTTGTAATATTTAATACAGACACCTTATGGGAAGTACGGCATCATCTAGCTCACAATTTGTGCCTTCGTGCCGTTTCACCTGACATCGCAAGTTTTTAGCAACAGTCGACACGGAGAAAATCCGGCTCAACTGCCTTTTTTCATAGCTAAAAGTTATAATTTAACAGATCAGTAAGTTTAATGAGTCTTAAATTAATACAAAGTAAAAAAAATTGAATGACTATTTTTATAATTTCATTCTACTATTTATTTGTCTACAAAAAAAATATGTTTGCTATCGTATTTCAACCTCAGTGCGAGTATTATAAGATCTAGAATTCTGATTAATTATAAGCGGTACATTTTTAGAATACCCATGATCAAGCAACAAAGTAATGCAAAAATTTAGGAAATGAAAAGAATTTTCTTATAAGCAACCAGTAGACCAAAAAGCCCGAAAAGAACAAAACGTACATATATATATATATATATATATATATATATATATATATATATATATATTGCAGGTGTTGCATGATGTAAAAATAACCTATCACTTTACAACTACTTTCTACAAATATTGAAATCGCCCTAGTAATATAAAGGACGCTATCGGAATATAAATCTGAATTTATTCATTCACTTATTCAAAGCAAAAGTCCTGCGTCCTACTGGATTCGAATGCGAACGGATTTCTGCATAAAATGTGCGCTTAAGGAGGAAAGCTACGGTTTTTTAAATTTACTTGTTATAAATTGACGAAGCGGAAATTTGAAGAGCGCAAAAAATGTTTGGAATACATTCAAACTGGCTCGTAACGTGAAGAGACGAATTCCTACTCCTGTCATGACTAAACTCCCCTCTAAAGCATTTAGAATGTTTGTGAGAGCTTCAAAGGGTTAAATCCCAGCAGCAGCGCATGAAATATTATACTTTATTTATTGATGAGGTTAGAAGTATATTATGGTGAAAGCACACGTTACACATTTTTGATTTAAATTAATGTTGAAGTATTGTCAGTTCAAAAAGTAAATTGCATAAATTAAAAAGTATTGTATGAAAGAAATGCATGAAGCTACAGCAGCGACATAAAACGCAAATTTTAAAACCGGTTGTATTATGTTACATTTAATATGTGCGCTAATACGTCTCAATACGCTTCCTTGCGCCCTAATGTGCCCTAATATTATACCGCTTTAAATTAAGTTCATAAAGTAATGAAGGAATTAAGTGACGTAAGTAAAGTGCTAGTCTTCAATTCTTTTGTGGTTTAGATGGCTTTATGGTTCTCCAAAATATATCCCTATCATCAAAAAATTTAAGGTTTTTTTTAAAATGTCCTACTTCCTATTGTAACTGAATTTAGACCGAATATGTCTAAAAGCTCAATCTCGAACCCCAAAACCCCTATAAGTCATATTAACAGAATCAAGAACAAATGAGTAATAAATAATTTATGATAATTAATATCATCGAAATTCCCAGATGCTACTTGCCCAAAACATTAAATTTTAAAAAAAAGTTGTTTTTTAAACTGAAATTGGCATATGCTTAACTATGCATCTGGGTGACTTTAAAAAGCAAGTGTAGGATGATTCGTGAAATTAAAGTAAGCCTAGGGCTTGGTTACCTGGAATGCAAATTTGTCTTGTATACTAAATACTGGATCTAAGTTAAACAATTACTTCCCATAGTATAAACGGTATCATCTTTGGGCCTCTCTATTAGCAGTTAAACCGATCGGACGTGTTTTGCGGAGCTCCGGGATTAACAGCTACAAGTAAGTTTTTATATAGGGGTTTTTATATTTTTTTATTTTGAAGTTTTGATTTTTATTGTGTGTTATATTAATACTGTTGTACGTAAATTTTTCGAAACAGGGACAGCGGAGTAAACTCAAAAAACAAAATTTTGTGGAATAAATAACAAATAAAGTGCGTTTTGCTAACTAAAATCAGCCTTCAAAACCAAATAAAATTCAATTTCAACTTAATAAATTAAAAAAAGAAACGTAAAATAGGATACAATAAATAATTCCAAAGACAAATTTTACAGCGCTAGTAATAAATTTCAAGTTTTTATAGCATAATGTAGTGTAAAAATAGTAAATATCACGTAAAACATCCAAATATATTGAATTTTTTTTTGTAATTTACGTATAATACACTAGTAACCTTAAAACTAACACCAAAGCTTTTTTTGATTGAAATAAATAGCTTAATTTAAACAAAATATTATATTATTCAAATGCTTGTGTTCATAAAGACAATTTAAATCGAACTTTTGTTGGACTTGTGGTGAAATAACACAACTTTGCCCGGTAACCAAGCAAACAAATAATTAGTGGGTTTCCGGTGTTGCATTCAATTGCATTCAATTAACGCAACTTCTAATCGTTCGTTAGGATAGCTAAATTTAAACGGACCAACCAGGGTCGTGGATTTTATAAATTTTATTTTTAAAGTAAGTTCGCTTGTTTAAATTTAAAATTTGAATTGGAGCTTTGAAATTACGTATACGGTTCATTTTGTAAGTAACCAAGATATTTTTATTGGATTAGCATTTTTATTTTTTGTCGTTACTATTGTTTCTGATGTTTAGTGGTTTGTTTTATCTTTGTGCCGTTTTTGAGCTGAGTTTCTCGTTGGCTTCTGTTCGTTATTCATTTGTCTCTTTTTTGTGATCATCATGTCCTACTGAGGTGAGCCGTTGCCATGGCAGAAGGGGGCGGAGTCATTTAGATCGGACACTGTAGGCGCTCTGGGAAAGAGGTTGAAGATGATGCTGAAAGACATAATGTTGGAGATTAAGGAGACTAGCAGTAACAAAAGCGTTGCAGCTAACGACCTTGACGATCTGGACCTTGGATGTTTAGGGCGAGAAAGGCACATGCTTTCATTTACAAGAGAGTGCCGGCAAATATCGTCTATGACAGGAAAATCATTTGGAACGCCGCGGATAAGTTCTGGGACGTTGCGAATCAATTGATTAGCGAAGAGGCTTGGTATTGGGATGCTGGGAGTGCAAGCGTTGCAGCAGGAGCTCCACCGAGGTCAGTGTTGTTTCAGGTTCACAGGGTTCTAAGATTAGGGAGCGTTGACGCCGGGAAGGACATTACACGCTGCAACAGCTGCAAGTGCTACGTCAACGTTCGCGGTCCGCGTTGACGACAAGCTAAGGCAGAAAGAGTATGCGGTGAACACTTCAAGAAGAATGTTAACTCCGCTGGTGATCGGTTTGTTGTGGTAGCAGCTCGAAGGAAGCGCTAAGGGGGTGTTGTTATTCAGTGTGTAGGTCGGACGATGCAAAAAGGTTGCAGGCCAAGGTCGGTAGGAGCGAGGGGTCTGCAAGGAGCTCGTAGCGAAAACCATAGAGAAAGGGCATTAACGGATTGTTCCCTAACAAATCGAACCGGGAATGAAAACATAGGATCTTGTCCGGTTTATCGCGAGTCAGAATCTCCGTTTGGGGGATTTGAAGCTACAAGACCAATTGAGGGAGAATATTAGGTTTGGCGGAAAGGGTGCTAGGGATCCATTCGACAACGTCGTCTTCGAAGTAAACCCCACACTTCGAAAGCACATAGTAGCTGATCCTATAAACCTAAGGTGGCGACGAGTGTGGGTCCGATACCACTTCTCGATGACGCGGTGTTACCGGTGCTACAAGTATGGCCATAGATCGATGGATTGCAGAAAGAAGCTAAAGTGATGCGGTAATTGTCGAGGTCTGGCATGATTTCAGGAATTGCCGGAAGGCAGTTCGTTTGATGGTGTGCACAAGAGCAAACAACAGAGTGAATGGTGGCGCAAAGGTCGATCCGCGCATAACGGCAAGTCGAGTAGAGTCTCCACGATGCTACAATTGAAGAGCGTAACATCAATTATGAATTACAAAGCTCATACAAACGTAAGAAGTACGAATGTCAAAATTCGCCCAATTAAACTTAGGGAAAGGTACAGGGGCGACTACCAGTTTTGTTAAACTATTCGTGGAAAATAAGAAGGACCTATACTTATACAGGAACGGCACCTGTACAACCATAAAATAACAGGTGTTGAGAGAGATATCACCGTCTTAAAAGCAAATAGCGAGCAGACGCGTAACTGCATAATAATAAATAATGAGATATGCGCGGAATAATTGTAAATAATTTATCAACGGAGCCGAAATAAAAACCAGGGTAAACGCTTTTACGTTATAAAGGCCTATTTTTCGCCAGTCGACTCGCGACGCAAAAACCTACAAACTGAAGGTTTACTAAATTAAATGGAAGACGTACGCACTGAAGCTCAGGCGAAACGAAAAAATAATGATTGGTAGAGACTTTAATGCCAAGTCCCCATTATTGAGTAGTCCGATAGAGGACGACAGGGGGTCGCTAATCGCTGATTTATTAAGGTAATGGAATTTGAGCGTGTTAAGTAACAACGATTCGTCGACATTCGATGGGCATATCGGCAGCAGTCTCTTTGATGTCACTGCAATCTTGCAGAAGATGTTGGAGGTCGCCTGTAATTGGGAATTGAGTTTCCTATGAGGTCACGCTCTCTGAGCATAAATTAATAACTTGAAATGTTAATGTTGGCACACGCGTACACGAGCAACAACTATCTTCCCGCCGTTTTGTAATAAAACAACAAATTGGGAACGGTTCAAACAAAAATTTAGCAAAAGCGTTTCCGCACTGAAGAGCGAATTAGTAAACTGTCGAGAAGTTACACATACAGAAGCACTAGCGCAAAAGTTAAACCACGCGTTAGTAGGCGCGTCGGCGTACTCCATGAAGCGGATGAAAATATTTAAAGATAGCGTACTTTGGTGGACTAGAGGGGTAATCACCAAGCGTGTTGAAACGCGCAACCTAAGGCCCCGCTATAAAAGCGCCACGGGTGAAATTAGAGAGCAAAGGAAAATCAAGTATAAGCAAAGTTACAAAGAATATAAAACACACACGAATAAATTTAAAGAATTCTGCACGCGCAATTCTGAAAAAGAATCCAGACCTATCGCATAGTAAATGGTAAATAAGAGAAGATCGCGTTACGCAACGTCAAAAAACATAATGAGGAATATATGGAGTGATTTAAAATGATGGCGGTATGTTTGTTAACGTAAATTTTTCCCATTGGGCGACCCAGAGAAGGACGAGGGTTTGCACAACTTGATACGTTGGTCAGCCACAGAAGCGCAAGGAACAGGTGCTGATAATGCAATCTCCTCGGTCAGAGGTCGTAGTGGCTCTTAGGTGGATAAACTCTAATAAGGCAATGGAATCACCTCAGACGAAGCTAAGGAAGCGTGCCTGTTGGTCCTGCCGGGTTGTTAAATCTTTGTTTGCAGAAGGGTGTGTTTTCCCTTTATTGGAAAGTCCAAAATGTAAAATTTATCCCTAAACCAAGAAGGAGGATCGGTCAGACCCAGGCAGCTATTGTCCAATTAGCCTGCTAGCTGTACCGGGGAAAGCTTTGGATCGAGTTATGACCACCCGAGTTTAGCACGCAGTGCGGGGCAGCGGCGGCTTTAGTAAGAAACAATTTGGTTTTGCAGAGGGTAAATTGACTATCGACGCGTTAGAGAAAAAATAAAGCAGGCGAGGGAGATGAAAGGGTATCGCGTCGTCGTGGTGTTGTACATCTCAGAGCAAACAATACTGCTTTGAAGTTTCGGGTTTGAAGTTCTGTTGGGACACATCGCATGACGAAAATCGAGAAAAAGACAAAGCATATGCGCTAGCTAAAGAGGCCGCAACAGGAGAGTTCCTTTTATGGTATTTTTCGGTACCAAGGTCGCTAATTAAAAAATAGCTGCGAGAAAGTGCAGTACATGAGTGGGAGAGGTACCACAGGCAGATTGCACAATAATTTATACCGAACTTTAAAACTAAAGATATGATGAAGGTGAAGTTCGACCACAAAATGGTGCCGCTAGTAGCAGGGCAAGGGGCACTGAAAACCTACTTGCGAATATTGAGATTGACCGAGAACGACCGCTGCGAATGCGGCGCGAGTGCATAAAGCGCCGAGCACTTGCTATTTGACTGCCCACTTGAGATGTCTAACAAAGAGTTTGCGGACTGGAGACGAGGCGGCTCCGTGGCGTAGTTGGTATGCATGTGACTACTAAGCCCAAGTTCCCGTGTTCGAATCCTGACACGATCCGCTTGAAAATTGTTAGGCGAGCATTTTTCACAAAAATACGCCCCCGTTCAGATGAGATGTAAAATGGACGTTCTGTGTGTGAGTGTTGTCACGCACGTTAAAGATCCCTTCTATACTTGGAACAGCAAGGGTTCGGCAAAATTCAAAATTTTTCAGGTAAAAAACTCGCTTCCTGGCCAATGTAGTACTTTCTGGTGGAGTATTGGAAAATCACATATACCGACTGGAGACGAGCTGTTTAGGGGTTAGAATTTCCCTAGAACTTGTAGGATGATTTCCTAGTGGCTAAACAGAGAGCGTTTTGGGTGACCTTGAAGTAGTTTACGGAAGTAGACGCTGAGAATCTAGTGTAAAGCAGAACAAGGGGAGGTACTTAAAATTTGGAGTACGAGGTAGTTTAAGCTTGACTGTGGCACCATATAACTAAAAAATAAAATAAATTAAAAAAGGCAAAAAAAAATATTAAAAACAGCACAAAACACCCAAGTATCCAAATATGAACGATGAATTTCCTACTAAATCAGTCCCTGTCTTTCCTAAAGCGCGGGGTAGAACATTGGACATCGGGAATTAAACCAAAAGCTTAAGCCGGTTTAATAAACAACATACCCAAATCAGATTTCCTAATTAATTTAAACCAACCATATAAATCAATTAAACTAAGAAATTAAATGAGAGTGAAACCGCGCATCCTCCAGAACATAAAAAGTAATAGTGATTTTGATCCCCCAGGACATTTAGTGCATATCCACCATGAATTAAACAGTGCATATCTATCTCCCCTTATCAGTTAGAGATAATTAGGTGTAGGTAGACGATCAGATCTTCGGGTCCTCGGGAAGTTTATATTCTAAGTATTTATAAATATTGTAGCGGATGTACTCGCATAAACATTGATTTGTATTATCAGTAAATTTTGCAGTTAGTTTTGAACGAGCATGTAGTAACGTGAGGACGTTAGCTGACATAATGCTTATGCGAGTGCACCTGATTACTTAAGGGATGCTTATTTACTATTCTATCTACTGCTATAAGCTTAAAGCTTGATTTATGTATTACATTTGATACCTTTATTGTATATTATATATTTTATTGCTGTGTCGCGTGATTCGCTTCGTTTGGCGTTTGGCCTATTTTTGGGCGTAATATCTATTGAAAGGAGTATTAAAGTTAGAATAAGTCAGTCAAAGGACGATAGTGAACGTTAGGGTCGAATTTAGGCTGAAGTTAGAATAAATTACTTACACTATAGCGGACGATATTGCTACCTATGGAGTAGGAACAAATAGCTGGATTCCCTATTAATAAATTTGGCGTATGCTTAAAAATTCGAATCCGTTGGTGAATACTAATTTAGCTAGATTTGGATAGTGTTAAATCGGCCCTTTAGGTCGCACCAGTAACTAGAGCCTGCAGCTGCTATCCGGTATTACGGATCTCCCCTTTCCCCCTCCCATTACTTTTTGCTGGTGTTTTGTTAATCAGACACACTCTAAAATCAACGCTATGAGTATTAATATTTAAACACTAACTTTAGTTTTAGTTTATAAATTATATTTCACACTTAATTTATGTTGAAGTCAGATTTAAACGAAGCACACAGTTATTCGCGCTTAAACCCACTGTAGTCCCTTCCGGTGGAGCATTGGGGACGTGGCCTCAAATTGTACGGTGTTATCTACATACAATCCTCGTTACTTGAGGCAGTAAGCGTTGTAACGCGTTGGTGTTACGTTAAATAGAATCCGGATGGAAAAAGAAATAATTAATCTTAAACGGATAAAATTAGTATCTCAGTATATTCTGATTTCATAAATAGCAGTGTTTATTAAGAATGACATTTCAATAAATTTTTAGTTCTATTAAAACAAATTCGGTTCGTAAACTTAAAACCACAAAAGCATAACCTTTTTCTGTGAAACTTATCTCAGTTTCGTAAATTATTTAAAAACCAGAAAAAGGGTAAACATAATAATTATAAAAGTAAATTTTGACAGCGTGGTCGTGTAGATTTAAGAAACTTTTGGAATAGTGAAGTAAAAGCCGTGGAGTATTCTTCCATATTATAACTATCGCAAACACAGGAGAGTTTTTTACAATTTGTAGTGGAATTGACAAAAATTGATGTTGCATGGAAACGCGGGTAGTTAAAATACGTAGTAAACCCCATATTCACACAAGATGGTAATTGCTTATAAACACAAATGCTCCGTTAGTAAAATTCACATTATCAGATTGCAGATCATATAATCATACTATACCATACAAATTATTCACACATATTACTGAAGACATTAGCACGTGATGTTAACATAATTAAAACATATGTCATCACGCATCTTTCACGTGTTTCATACGCTCAATGGGAATACTGTACCATGACATACCTTTACGAATACATGCGGAGTGGGAGAAATGACGAAAGCTAGACAGCCGCCAGAAAACACATAAACAGTTACTAGTAAACCAGTAATGAAAAGAAATGTGAAAGGTTATGATAGATAAGGGAAGTCGACGAACACCATTGGATATGGATTAGTAAGCAGAAGTTTAACGTGCTGATCCGTGAATTAAATCGACAAGAACCCCATATCTAATTTGAGCAGTTTAGCTTCATATTCATACCACGTTGAAGATTAAATAAATCTTTTCAGCGTTGATTCCGGGTGGTAAAATTAATTAACTTGGCACTCAGTTGTAAGTTTAGTAAATATTTATATATTTTTCAGTTATTTTGTGGTGGCATGTCTTTATGAAATTTGTTTAGTTGAACATTAAAACTACTATTACAAACACTTTTGCCTGATGACAATGTTCAAGACGACACTAAAGAACAACGACTCAGACGACAAGGAATAATTGACAGAAACAACGGAGGTAACCGACCCTGGAACAGACACGATGACAACTTAAATCCTTTCACAGAAGACGCAGTGAGATACGCACTATGCCAATCAAACAGCAGGAAAGCACCCGGACCGGATGGAATCCTTGCGCAGATTGGCATAGCGATACAATATAAATTAACAGCACTGTACAACGAATGCATACGACAAGCTGTTTTTCCGAAAATCTGGAAACAGGCGAATTTCGTGATTATTCCCAAAGGGAAAGGTAAAGACCCCAGACAACTAGGCCCTTACCGACCCATATGCATTTTGAACACTTTAGGAAAAACGTATAAAAACTACTGTGTAAAAGAATGCAGAACCACAGACAAACCATAGGAGTACACCCAAGACAATACGGCTTCACAGAAAACAAATCGACCGAGAACGCCATAAACCAAGCAATACAAACTATTAAGCAATCACACAAAAAATACGTTCTATTAGTGTTAGTGGACATAGAAGGCGCATATAATAACCTTTGGTGGCCTTCACTTTTTACCAGACTTACAACCATAAACCGTCCATCATAACTGTACCATTCTTTCGGGAGCTACTGCAGGGACAGGTACGTAACCCTACAAGGCACGGAGAGCATTACCAAACATATAAACAAAGGTTGCCCGCAGAGCTCCATATGCGGGCTCCTATTTTAGAATATTGTAATGGATGAACTCCTGGAAAAGCTGGACACCGTTGACGAAGTGTTGTCGACGATTGCATACGCCGACGACATCTTGCTGGTGGTTGAAGGCAATTCCAGAAAGGAAATCGAAAGTAAAGCTAACATCGCCCTAACCCAAACACAAAGTTGGTGCAAAACCAACAAAATGATCATAACACCACAAAAAACTACATACCTTGTGATGAAGGGAACGCTGGCAAGGAACCTCGCCATCAAACTAAACGGCGTAAATATAAGTAGAATACAAAACACAAAATATCTGAGCTTAAAATTAGACGAAAAACAGAATTACTTTACACACATAAACACCGTGTATACAAGTGCAACTTCTGAAATGCAGAACATCGCAACGCTGGCCCAAAGGACTTATAAAATACCATTTAATTGCGTAAGACTTTATCTCAACAGTGTGCGCGGTGCTATGGTATGATACGGCTCAAGCGCTTGGGGACATCGCCTTAACACAATCAATCCTAGACACAAAATTAAGTGTACACAACGAAGTGTTTTACGGTGACAGACGGGGGCTTATGGGACCACTGCACACGATGCACTTCATGTACTGGTGGAACTATGCCCTTGGACCTAGTAGTGAAACAGCGAGCTGTAATGTACTCTTTTACACACAATGACAACTAACAACTACAACGCATCTTAAACACAAACTAACTGCCCAAGACAAACACGGAAATATAAAATTACATACTTGCATAACAGCAGACACGATGGGATCAAAGCACAACTGGTAGAAGGGTATACGCAATGATCCCAATTATCAAAGACCGCCTAAAAGCCAAATACCTGGTGCCCAGTCGAGGATTTATTCCTTACCTAGCTGGGCACCGACCCTACCCAACATACAGAGGCCGCATGAATTTAGTTGACAACAACAAATGCACGTACGGAGTAATAGGAACGCCAGAACAAATAGTATTCGAGTGTAATGACTTCCAACCATACCTCTACCCACATAGACAAACATTATTAAACAAGACCCTACCCGCGATAATTTGGAACGAGAACCTTTTTCCATACTTAAATGTACTTACACAAAAAACCACGGCACTCATCCACCAACGTAATCTTGACGGATATAAGACAAAAGCAAAACTACCCGGGCAGAGACATAAAAGTACCACTCCTCCTCGGACCGAGGCTCTTCCCCGGAGACCGGAGACCGATCTCCCGAAATTTCAAGAGCTCCGCTCTTGATGACCTGAAGCACCAAGATCAAAGCATTAACCCGACTTTGAAACAATCCAACCCCCTAATATGTAGAATTTGCATACTCCTACATACTAGCAACCCCATCTCTAACAAATAATAACTAACAGTAGTAGTGTAAGTTAATCTTAGTAGTAAAAGAGGGATTTTTTTTCTCTTTTTACTAACGCTAAATTTTAAGAACCAAACTTACTACACATACCTGAGGCAAATAATACAACAAACAAATTCTTTCCTCTGAAAGAACCTAGTTTTTTATGTAATAGTATAAGTTCAAACATGTACAAAATTATACCAATCCATTCCAACCTTTTGGTAACCTGGGCAAACATAAACTCAAATTAACATTTCAAACACACTTCACGCACAAACACACACACACACACACACACACCACACCTAAACACACAAAACACCTCTCAAACACTGTACAATCACAAAACACCATTCACACACTTACATTGCCTTTTCAACATCTGGATTTTCCGCTGCCGATCGTCCGAACTGATAAGGCATTATCCGTTGAGCGTTCCTCCTTGACGATTGTGATATCCGGCTGTCGTAGAGGGGGAACGTAACACGTATATCAACATCACATACACAACACACATACACACAACTCTCACCCACACGCGCGCACGCACACACACACACCGCCTTACAAACACAAATGCCTATTCACACACCTACATTGCCTTTTCAACATCTGGATTTCAGGCTGTCGATGGTCCAGACTTATAAGTCAATATCCGCTGAGCGTTCTTCCTTGACGACTGGGGTATCCGGCTGCCGATGGTTTTGGTCCTGGAGGGGGAACATAACACGGATATCAACATCACACACACATACCCACAACCCTCACACACACACACACACAACACACAACACATGCCCTCAAGCACGCACACACACGCGTGCGCGCACACACACACACACCTTACTGACGGTTGCTTTCTGGGGGTGCACCAGGTCTGCTTAAATTTCAGGTAGCAGACTACTAAAACGTTGGAACAAATAAATAAAATTAAAAGTATATAACTTCCACCCGCATTGTAGGTTATATTGTTTACTTTATTAGATTTAAGAAGCCTGGGCGTTGAAATTAAAGTTAACAAAGTGGAGGACGTGGTTAAATGGATATAGGTAAATAAAGAAAGGTGTGGCGAATCAAAAGAGATTATTTTTATGTAATATCAGATGCTGTATGCGTACTGGTTCACTTGAAGATGGTTATGCTACTTAAAACAGGTGTTTCAAATTGCGCGGTTTTTTTAAAGAATAAGCAAAATATAAATGGCGCACTGAATTCGTCTAGGTATTTTGACATTTAAGAAGTGTGATGTATGACATTTATAAAAATTGTCGAATTATTTTATGAAAATCAGCGTTCTGTAAAAACTGTGTTTAGAAAACTACGTGAATTTTATGGTTTACATAATCGTCCAGCTGAAAGCACTATTGATCGAATTATTAAAAAATTTCAAGAGACAGGTTCTGCAACTAATTTTGACTGTGAGAAAAGATATATTGCAAAATATATTAAATCAGTAAATGGTTAAGTGTTGGGAGAACTTGGCAGTCACAGGCTGCTTACCTCCCTTCACAACCGTTCATTTACATTTCCAATGCTCCACCCGAAGGTACTACATTGGCCAGGAGGCGAGTTTTTTGTTGCCTGGAAATTTAGAATTTTGCCGAACCCTTGCCGTTCCAGGCAAGGTAGGGATCTTTAACGTGCGTGACAACACTCACACACGGGACCTCCATTTAACCTTTCATCCGAACAGGGGCGTAATATTTGTGAAAAATGCGCACCTGCCATTTTTCAAGCAGTCGGCCGTGTTCCCTTCACAACCACTGAAGGTCGGAGAAATAGGGTATATAACTGTAAAACAATAGAAGGTGACCGAACTGCATCCAACAAGAAAGAACAGCGCCTATGAGGAAAAACAACAAACATAGAACAAGAAGAAAATTGTTGAAAGCATATGTGTGGAGCACAGCACAGCATGCCTATGAAATACGGGCAGTCTGAAGCGCAGACAAAACAAGTTGAAAATGCAAGGCATTGTCGCAACGAACTTCCAAATGTAGACTTACTTTAAAACAATTTAAAGAAATTAAAATTATTATGTTGTATTAATTATAAGTATTCAGATAAAATAAAAATTAATTCCCGGGGGGGGGGGTCGGGTATCCGTGGTCAGATTTTGTGGGGCGTACCATATTTCGACTCAGCTATGTTAGGGGAGTCCAAATATGTATCGCACATTAATTTTGGACCTATTTGAAATTTTAATTTTCCCGACGGAATATCGCGGGGGCACGGCGTCCCCGTGGCCCGATTTCAACTGACATCAAAACTTAAGCTCAGGACACCGAGCTGAATCGATTGATGTATCACACATTGATGTCCGACCATTAGAAAGGCCTCGGACGGACAGACAGACGGACGACAAATCGATTTCATAAACGAACGAAGTTCGTTGAAAACGGTAGCAGCCTTTTGAAATGCTGTGCTTCAGATGTATGAGGACGATAGCATAGACAGACAGAGATAATAACAAATAGGTTATAGAAATAGTAGGGAAACAAGGATATCTGGGGAAAAAGAGAAATAGAAGGGCGGAGTACGTTCTAAGGCATTTTTGGGGAATAGTATGGAATATATTACAAGCAGAGATAGGAAAAAAGAGGTAGATCTAGACCTAGATCAGATAGTGATAGATTCAGACTGTGCAAATTTCAGGGAAATCTGTGGGTTAGTTCAGAATAGAAAACAATGATGGTACGCGTCTAACCAGTTCCAGGACTGAAGACCTAATGATGATGAACTGTTCTTATTTCACGCATTGCTAGGTACGGCTTACGGCACCATTCTGAAAAAACAATGGTTCGTCTAAAAACTCAAAAATGCTACAGATTCTTTTTTTTTATTTTCATATATCTTCCGGAATCGAATTCCATTTGTTCATAATATTTAGCAGTTCCATTAAACCTATTCTTGGATTATCTTTCAGTCATTTAAATCCAAGACTGTATTTGGGGATCGTTTACTAACATTAAAAAACTCAACATGTTTTAAATTCAACCATCAAGTATTAACAGAAACGTGGTAAATCTAAAATAATAACATGTTGTACTGTAAATCTAACTGGAAAACGAATATTAACGATTTTCACACAGCCTATAAAGGTGATTAAGCTAGCAACAAGTAGCTTAGTTCTAGGTCTAAATAACTCTCGTTCATCGTCTTTGGTTATTAGAGTTCAGTTTAATACTAATATGAGTTCTGAATTGCACTGTTTGAAGCAAAAACCAGCCAAATATCAATATATAAAACGAAAAAATTCAAGAGGTCGTTGACACGAACAAAACAAGGAATGACATGTAACCTTAAATTTAAACGTCAAATTTTAATATTTGGCTTTAAAATTATTGGCAACGTCGTAAATTGCTATTATTCAAACCAAAACTATACCGTAAATATTGTACGGTATTAAGTTGACAAACATTTACATAAATGGTTAGTACTTGTGTGACGTCGCGGATGACGAGGTCTATTTAGAAATTGCGATCACTATATACCATTTTAATAGTAGTTTTCGGTCAAATAGTGCAGCTAGATAAAAAAAATGTTTATGGTGAAGCAAATCTGTCCACTATGCCGTCCGTCAACGCTATCAGTAGCTACATAATCTGCAACTAGCACATTTCACATTCTAATCGTGCCCGTGCTATTATAGAAAAGTAGACACTGCTCTTTCTTATAATTGGTAGACCATCTCCATTTGTAGCCAAAACTTGTTTCAAAGAATCGTATGTCCATCTCGAACTGTTTTTCGATTATTTAGTAGATTCAAAACTTTTTACTCGTGAACGCAGTGCAGTGATTTTAGCCATAATTGCACGTAATTAATTTATTTTAGACAATAGCATCACTATATTTTGGCAATATTCCATAGCCAAACGCATCAAACGGAAATGTACAAAAAGCGACAAATTTTATTTATTTATTTATTAACTTTGATGTTCAAAATTTCAAAAACGTGTTTATCTATTAAATGATCCTAATTAATTACATTTACAATCACTTGTCGAAGTTGTACGGTTCCGAGTTAGTAATACGGGTAATCTGCAGGAAGGCTATGAACTAAGTTTACAAAAATATTATTACAACGAATGTCAATTGTAATTTATATTGCATTTGTTGCTGCATTGCTTTGCCAGTATTAGGCTCACCAAGCTTTACAAATCATAACTATCTTGTAATTATAATTATTTTATGGTTCAAAAATATTCTGAATTTTAGGGAAAAAATATATGGTCCATAGTTTTTATTTATAATATACACAATTACAACACCTGGTTCTTGTTTCTTCAAAAAAGGTTTTTGCAAAACGTCCAAACTTTTAGAAAAATGTTGCTACCATTTTAAAAAGATGTTGTACCGCTTCTTTAAGCCATTGTGATATTGGTTAAGATAATTCTTTTGTTGAATTAGTAATGACAACCTACTCGCTAATTGCATTTATAACTAATTTAATTGCTCAACAACTTGGACGGTTTAGTGTTATATTATGCATAAACTATTTTATACGGAAAGTTATTTACTAATAAAAGTTGGCGGTTTCCTTTAGAAAATCGGTATCTTTAAGCTTCCATTTGTAAAATTCTGAAATAGGTTTCAAACACCCTGTACATTACTTTTAAAATCTTAGGTCTTTTGAAATAGTTTCAGATGTTAGTGAAGGATGTGTATTCTGTCCTTGATGGTTTATATGACTAGGATCTAAAGCAGTAAAATTGAAGGCAAAAAATTCGACAAAAGGCATATTCCTTCTTCATACAGACTTAACTAAAATTTGCGATTGAAATCAAAATTTGCTAATACAAGGGTGACTTCTTGGTGCATTGGAATTACTTTTACAAAATGCTACCTCTATATGTAAACAAATTAAGCAACAATTTCCACATGCTGCGTCACTTAAATCTATTTTAATACAATATTATTTCATTATTACTGTAATTAGGTATATTTAGAGAATTTTGAAGTAACTTACATTAATATAAACATCGGCGACATAACGTTGTTCCTGTAAACAAATACACACACAGAATTGTGAAATTTTATAAATAATCCATATTCAATTAGTCACAACCTTGGTGATTTGATGATAATAATTAATAGCACGTCTCAAATTTTCACTTAAAACTGTCAATGTCCAGATAAATAAATCTAATAATTTAACTTTATGCTGTAACTATGAGTGTACGTTGTATAATTGTATTAATATATTTTAAGCAACAAACATTATGCATAAATGTTACAATACAAAAACTAACAATTTCTAGATAGTTGTGACATACAATACGCCATTGGGTAGCTAAAGGAATGCCATGTAGTCAAGAGCTGTACATTAGTTTGCCATTGAGTTTTTGCTTCCAATCATTAATTTATTTCTTGGAACCCATTCGTACAAATTCTTTTGTTGAGGTTTAGTTGAAAATCCGCGTGATCTCACCACGTTGCCGCCAGTCTATTCAAACATAACCGACTGAGTGTACTTGACTACCTTTTTTAAGGTCACCCTTACAAGCGTTCTTGTTCATGGCTTGCAAGTAATTAATTTGTTGTTTTCCGTGCACTGTTTTTTTCTTCTACTCTTCATATGTTATTGTATCACATTTCTATTATACGTAAATCAGGCGTGACTCCATATGATCTCATTACGCAACAACCACGTGTTCATGACTAACATTTTCTAATCAATCTAAATTAATACATTGAACCTTTTTACTTTGTGTGGAATGTTATAATGAATTGTCTGTAACATTGCTTATCATCTGGGTTTTTCAATAGTCAATGGACTATGTGAATTTATATCTAATATGGTCTGGGGTATACTTGGCATTGCAACTATGTAACATTAATTCTGATTAATCTTACTAAAATTTGTAAGAAGCTCTTCTACGTTTAGGATAACTATGTTGTGAAACAACCATACTAAAACTGTTATTTACCTTACTTCGTAATTTTGAGGCTTTTTAAAAATGACACTTTCACATTATGAAAAATTTAGTTAAAATTATTAAGTTTATCTTTTTGTGGTTTTCAAATTTATGAACCTGAAAAACCAAGAAAAACAACTATGCTTTGTACTGACCCGCTCTTGAAATATGAATACTTTTGTATATTAGGGTCTTTTAGGTATAGGCAGTCGAGTTAAGGATGCGAAGCCGTGCGGTTGTGTGTCCTCCGGTCGTATATTAATGATTGTTAATTTGTAAACTTAGTGAGCTATGAATTATTTAGTAATTTCAATCGATGTGGTAGTGACAGCATCTTTGAAATTCGTTCATTGTTGGATTAATATAACAGATAAGTTTCAGCAGTTAGAATTTTATTCATTTGCGAATAGCAACGCTATATGTGTATATCTATAAGGAGTGTCGTTTAACCTCGTTGTGATTGTATTATACAACACGCCGAGCATTGGCATTTGTTTCAACTTTGTTACATTATTTTATAACATTATTTCATTAAACCCATATAAAATAGGCTGCGAGTTGGTTCATTCTTCTAAACAGGTAACAGCGAGACAACGAAACTATACAGGAATCCACGTGTATCCAGGAAGGTTGCTGCTAGCCAGAACCACATCTCAAGGGCAACCGCTTCTGTGACGAGTCATAAAGCATCGACAAACATTACAGCTTTTTTTAAATTTTTCCATTCATGACCGGAATTTTTCTTAATAAAACAAAAAGTTTATTGAAATGTTATGCTTAGTGAACCCTAATATACATGAAATCAAAATATACATGTCCGTTTAAGAATTTTTTTTTTGTTTGCATCCGGTTTTTATTTAACGCAATACCTAAGCGTTACAACCCCGTAATAATTATCCATAGAGTAAGTATAACCCCCTATTGTATTCCAATTGGTCATTTGTGTAAGTGATGAACTTTTAAACTTTTTCTATTAATACAATTTTTGCTAGTAGTTTCTTGTCTACACATCTTTGTCACTAAGCATCCTCGGGTGATATTGGCTCAAGACACACCATGGTTTTTGATTTATTAAACGCTAGCTCTTTTCTTTTGAATTTGTTTATTTTATTCAGATTAGGCCGCTATATACTTCCCACTGAAGCATTTTGCAGAATTTGACGGTCTAATTTAAACTATGCACGAATATATAAAAAGATACAGTTTTCAAATAATTTGCACTTTTCTTTTCTCTCCATAAAATTTATTTCTCCAATGCTCCACACAAAGGTATTTCGTTGGCCAAGAGACAGGCTTTTTTACTTGGAAATTTAGAACTTAGTCAAACTTTTGTCACGACCGGCAAGATGGGGATTTTTAACGTTCGTGACAACACACGCACGTACATACCACACGCACGCACACACGTTTGTGCAAGCGTGCATACACGTGCATGCAAGAACGCACACGCGCACGCGCACGCACAATGGACCTACAATTAACCTCTCATCCGAATTACCGTATTTTTGTAAAGGCTACTAGCCTAACATTCTTCATGCAACACGTGCCCGGAGTTAAACCCGGACTGGTGTTCAATCACACTCGAAACTAACTAATCCGTCGAGCAGCTGCGTCCTTCCTTGCACAGGATACTACTATAATCTTAAGATTGCGGTAAATAAGTGTATTTTTTCAGAAAAAATATATCTCAATATTTATATAAAATTGAGATATTCCGTTGAATATAGAAATCAACCTGCATTTGATAGTTTTACATTAATAAGTAATAAAATATGCAATAGCGAAAATACATATGTCCTATATTTTAAAATGGGCATATCTCGAATAAATGTATTTTAAGCTACATAACGAACACCAATAACCCTCCAACAAACTTTCTGGTCACTTGGGGATTAGCCTTATAGAAAAATTTCCAAGTTTAAAAAGAAAAGGCCATCAAAATAACAAATTTAGGTCATCAACTGAGTGAAAGTTTTCCTCCTCGATGCTTATCTGTTTTCCAAACGAACCCTCATCTACGAAAACAGATCTGCAATGTATTCGAAGTACGTTGAAATCTGTCTCCTTTCGTATTTGAGAATGTGTATGCAGAAAATAATGCAGGGCAGAAACTGCTTTCCATCTATAAAATTATGTGTTTGCTGAAGATTATAAGGGTCTCCTAGCCCACCCTGGGGTTATGTTTGGAAATTTAGAAGGGTCGGTCAGTATATGATGAACCACATTATATCTCTACGTGCTTGTGCTATATAGGCGCTGTTTCCATTTCCTAGTTGTAATAATATGCAGTTTAGCCTGTTCGGTGTTTTCGCAACTCACCGATAAACAAACATCGGAATCGCTTATCAACTTGTTTCGGTGAATTAATGTAAATGTCGATATATATCAGGTAAATGACATTGATCAACAGACTCAGTGAACCAGTGCACTTATCCGTGTCATGTCCGTCAGTTCCTGCCGCATTCGTAATGTAATTGTAAAATATATGCTAGAATTAATTAGTGTATTGCGAATGAAATGCTAATGTCAGCGTCTAGTAGCTGAACGATTTGTGCTTAGCAATTAATTGTTGATCAGTTACATAACTATGGTTGATTATTATTATTATCGTAATCCATAAGTAGACATAAAAGAATTGCTGTAGCACAGCTCTTTTGTCTTTTTCTTCCAAAATTATCCTGGATCATTAATACCAGTAAAATCTTAACCAAAGTTTGGGTAGATCTATCTGGCAATATTATTTCTCAACTTGTAACTGTTAATAATAATCCAACAATCAATTTTTTCACGCTGGATTATTGACAACGCTAATGCAAAAATTACACGTGTAGGTCCATACGGCTCGAAAGGCTGTAATGCTAGCGCGTTGCGTAAAACAACATAAAGTAGCAGAAAAGAGTTCATTAGATTAATTATCCGAGATTTTATCAATGAAAGCAACTGAAAAATTTCTAAAAGTTTAGTAGTGCTTATTTCAATGTAATATTAACCTATGATATAGCAATAAACAGGATAGCACCAAGAATATTACACACAAACATTAATACATATCGACACTTTACACTCTTCATATTAAATCTAGAAAAGATACAGATATACACTCGGTAAATCACCGTGATACAAAAGTTTATTTGTACACATTTGCACGAGTTCAAAGTCAAACCACTAGGTTATTGAATTGTACGACTCACCTACAACGACAATAACAATAGAAATTAATGTAATAACACGAACAGACCGCTATTGACTTCAATCTTGAGATAGGTTAAACGCACATAGTGTGAGAACGAAATTTTAAGAAGAGAGACTGATATACAACGATTAGGTTAGGAAAAGTTACAAGGTTAGTTTAGAAAGAAAAACTGGCGAGGGAACAGCGGAGGTACAGCAGGTGGACCATAAACTCCTCAATGTAATGCCGACGATGAATTGTTTCGAGCTTTGCTGGATAAACAAGCCAGAAAATTTAAACAGGTGTTCTTTCTTTGAACTCACTTTCACACCGGTCAAAATTGGTATAAAAGCAAAAAAAAATGAACTAAAAGGAAGGCTAATAAATTACCGTAACTTCTACGGAAAAAGTGGGAAGCATAATGTTTCCGCGTTTAGAATTATTAACCAAAGAAAAAATTCTTGCATTAAGTTTCTTGCAGAGAAGAAAGGGTACAGGGAGAATTTTAGGAATGAAATGTTTTCAACGAAGCGTTTTGACCCTTTGAGTAGAATACAGTACTAAGCTTGCTTCGCAATAAATGTTATGTCAAAAAATACCATCTAGGTCACGGGATTTGAAAAGATGTACCCTTTGCTTAAAAAACTTTAGGATAGGACTTTTCTTGGTTGTCAGAAGTAAAATGTGGTGCTAGGGTAACACTTCTGCCAGAAATAATATCTCCAGAGGAAAAACTTTAAACAACTTCGTACACGATCGCTTTGCATTTAAAGGAATCAAGTGGGAAAAATTCGAATATCCCAATCGTTACCAAAGGTTTATGGAATATAATTCTCGATAAAAATTCATTGAACCACTGGAATAATACTATCGTTGATTTAAATAGAGATATTAATAACAATATCCATTCCTAATTAGTTTATTTAATATTGTTTTGTTTTATAATAATTATAATTAAAAAACTCTAAGCTAAACAACCAAATTCACAAAAGCTAGCTAGTGATAGAGTACATTAATGTAACATGATTTACTTTTTGTTTCAAAACAGGTCACATCTATCTATCAAGGTATGGATTATTTCAGTTAGAATATGAATCAGCTGTGTATATCTCAGATGCAGATATTAAGCTATTTTTTTAAGTCTGTTTGCTGTTCCTTACTAGATACAAAGGTTAAGACATGCACAGCAAACATATATATATATATATATATATATATATATATATATATACTGCTACAATATCGGTACTCGCCACGTATATGTAACGCTCAGTTGCCTTGCTGACCGCCACTTCTTTGTGACTCTTAAATAATCTACAATAATTTTAAAATTCACAACACAATTAAGTTTATGCCTCGGCTAGCTCAGTTATACCCTGCACAGAGTGAACGACGATATGATAGGAAAGAATGTTTACACCCTTCCCTCTTTGAGTTTCATACCTGAATAAGATAAACAAAATTCACCAAAATTTGTATAATAAACTAAGAAATATGTACAATTTACACCTCTACAACCTTCGTAATGTCATTTGCTATTTAAAGCCTTTGAATCAAAGTAAAAAGTAAATATTCAATTTGCTCTTTACAAAATTATAAACCTTTTTTAAGTAATTAAAGCTAGCAAAAATAATTAGGTATTATATCAATTGCTTTGTAGAACATTCAATAAACGTTTCCCTTTTAACGTATTTTCAACGTGTTAACAAAAATCTTTTTGATTACCCTTTATACAAAATATCTAAGTACATGTAAGTATCAAATGTTCAAAAATAAGATTTGTGTTATTAGTTGAAACATAAATGCTAACCTGGTATTTTTCCGATTGATTTTCTGGTTAGAATCTGTTGCTAGATTCGTGAATTCTAAGTTGTGACCCCGTAGCTCTGCGTGCACCCCAATACCTCGAACTGCGTGTTGCTAACTAGTGACTTCGTGTTGCTTTAAGCTTTAGTTGTACTCTTAACGTATTGATTTAAAGTTTTCACATTTATAGTATTCAGTACTTAAAGTATTGTAGTTTTACATCCGTACTTAGTTAGATTTCTTACTGAATTGCTTAGTGCCCTAATAAATAAATTGTAAAGATTTGTGTATTACTAAATAAATTTCAGACTTACGTTTTATGCCAACGACGGATTTCTTATACACTCGTATGTTTGAACGCGGACTTTGCTGTATTCTTTACTTGAAATTTAAATTACTGTGACTTTCACTTATAAATTTTTGTTTAACTTCACAATTGAACTTTGCGTAATACTTTTATTTCGGTTAGGACAGTTCATGCTTCGGTTAAGGAATCAATGAATGTTATCAGTTTAGGTGAATTAAATAGACCAGCTCTTTTACTTGCTGCTATTGGTTGATCGCTTGTCATATTGTTATTATGACCGAGGCGTTACCCTGGGCTATCATGCAGCCGGTTGGGTTTTACTTGGAGTTGCTTACTATATGCATTGTTCAGACGTTTCAAAAATCACGTAGACCCAAAGCTTTAGATTATGGATTTCGTTCGCCATTGGTATTTTGTACCTTTAAACATCACGTAATTGTAATTTTGTACCGGGATTTATGAACTATTATATTAATCTTGCACGTACGCCAAAACTTATGGTTCCATATTTTGTTTACCTAATATGCTGGGTTTTATTCGAATGTGGCGATTTCTACATTTAAAACATCACTTAGATTAAATTTCATAATGGGATTCTTTAACAGATGACTTAAATTAGACTTCTTGCGTTATGAAATCTGCTTATTATGAAAGGCCTGTTTATTATAAGCATGCACTGATTATTTTCTTGCGCTAATGCGTCGAGTTTGAAGAAGATTTGTTTCGCGTTTGTTTTATATATATATATATATATATATATATATATATATGTGTGTGTGTGTGTGTGTGTGTGTGTGTGTGTATGTATGTATGTATATATTTCTGTAAATTGACCGACGTTGGACGTTAATAAAAATTAAGATGGATCGATATGATTCTTCTAATCGAATTTCAGATTGAGCGTCGTGTATCTAATAAAAGATGCTTTGATGAATGTTACTAATTGCCGGTCAGATAATCAGTTTTGCAAACTCTATGATTAAAAAAACTACCGTTATCAAATATTAGATTTATAATAATAATATATATTGCTGTGATATTCTCCTGTGAATGCGGGAACTGGGTCCTTTCAACAAAAAAATTCTAGTCCCACCGATTGGGCGTCATAAACGGCTGTGATCCTCTTTTCGCCTCAGCTGCTCACCTAATGTTATAAACCTCCTCATTCATAAAAAAAAACAACACATTCCTACCAAAAACATCAACGTTAACTCTATTTACATCAATATTCAGAATACATTAAAATTTCAAAATTAAAACTCAGCATAAATTTCAGTTTTAAAAAGAATTTCAAGATTAATTTTATTATCATTTTAATGTGCATCCAAAATTAAAGTCCTTGTTGGATGCCTAGTAATTAATATAACAATATAAGCAGACCGGAGTCTGAGTATAAAGGGAGCATCTACCACCCCTTTACGTTAATTAACCAGGTTCGTCTAATTGAGCTCAAAGACATACCCAAATTTTCATCATATTACCGAACATCAAAACTAAATACCCTTTCTACTTCAACAAGCAAATTTCATCTTAAAATTAAAATTTTATGGTTAGTACAATTTCACTAATGTCCATTTAAAGTAAATCAATTATAAAGTTATTCAACACACACAAAATGTCAAACAAAATAGTATAATTTACCTGAAGGTTACTGTCCTCGTAGCTTCAAAGTACATCGTCCCTTTAGTTAATCACACCATTCCAACAGGATTATATTTACGGCTTCTAATTCTCAACGCTTTTAAAATTTTCTCCATCACCAGTTGTTTCTGGGCTTTTCCGGAACTCATCTATGTATATCTGACCCTTGTTTCGTGGATCCAGACACGTATTTGAACCATTTAATTATTAACACCCCGAAAAATAGCAAATAACTTCATACTTCTTTCACCAATATACGCCAAAACTGCCTACTTTTGTGTATACATTTGTCGTTGTAAATTTTGCTAATTGGTACAGTGAAACTAAATTTTATTACCTTGTATCTAAGTGCACTGAAGTACATTCATGTTAGCACGTAAATAACCAACTATTTTGAATCACTAAAATATACGAGCAAAATTTTAAATTATTTAATCAAACTAAAATGCACTGTTTAACATCTTCAATCAAGTCGCGTATGTACGAGCTTTTAACGCATCGAATCGTCAAAAGTCTAAGAGGGCTTGTTTATATTCATCTCGGTATATATAGCAAAAGCCTGTCTGTCGGTCTGTTCCCCAAAACGGGTAATTCTAAAGAATTCCTCATTCTATGTTCCCAGTCTGTCGCTCGCGCGTCGATTTTACGAATTTTCACTCGCCCCATTTAAATCTCAGAAATTCACACGGCACGCAAGCATGTCCGAGAAAAACTAATTAATTTTGTACAGAAATTGTTGTTCTACCTCTGATATTTGCATCCTATTTTCAACCAATTGTGACCCTCGTGACGTTGCTTAAATCCGCCTTTACAATATGTGTCTTTGCTTGACGCATTTTCTCTTTCCTTTCTAACCTGTTCGTATTGGTGCAAATTGATATTCTTTATTATCGATTATTTTAGTCCACATGGAGTGTGAAATAACCCAGCTTTAGCAATTCTCGTAACTATTATGCGACGTTTTCCCAAGATTCTTTGAAACATTAATTATCTGCAAACTTTACGCCGAATGTGACATTTAAACTACGCAGGTGTTCAAATATAATATTAATTCTCAGAGCCTTATTCCGTGGTATTTTAGTCTTGGATTTTCACAAGTTTTTATAGGTATTATATGTTACTAACGGTTTAATTAACTCCAATTAAATTGATTTCTATCCTTTCATTTTTAGCGAATACAACTTAAATATTAATTATTATGTGTACACTTTGTTTAATACCGGTTACTGAAATAGAGTTAATTAAGATAAATTTTGCACGTAATTTCTCTTTGTTTAGAATAATTACATTACACGCAGAGCTTTTCAATACTGCTTCTTTTGATATAAAGCGTCTTATAAATAATTTAAATTTGTTATTTTTACTGAAACAACTGAGTTTATTTATGCTTCATGGTTTTAATAAAGCGTATTATTTAATGAAATTCCTTATACACGGTGATTAAAATTATTTGATGTGATTATTTAATTTTCTACCCTGGTCTAAATATGAGTATTTTCCCCTATTTGAATACAAATAATCCCACTTATTTGAATGCAAATATAAAGCATTTAGACAAAAAATTACAAAAAATTGCCTATCTCTCTCTACCCTTATCTATCTAACTTACCTACTTTGTCTCCAATCTAAAAAAATATTTACACCTATCCTATATCCCTATCCTATTCCTAACTCTCACCTACTTCTATAAACTGAAATTATCCCTAACTCCATCCTACTTATCCATCTAATCCTATATACATCCTATATACCTATCCTATTCCTAACTTTTAACTAATCTTCACTATACTTTACTTCCCCCTACCTAATCCTATATACCTATCCTATTTCTAACTTTATTCCTAACTCTCCACTAATCTTCTATGAAATATCTACACTTAACCTATCTTATTTTCTTCCTACCTTTACTCTTTATTCTCATCCTAAACCTATTTTTAATTATCTCCCATATTTATCCTATACCTAGCTTTATTTTCTATAAAAACTTACTTTTACTTTTCTATATACACCTATTCTATCCCTTGTTCTATATCTATACTAAAGTTCACCTATCTCTATCCTTTGTTCATTAAGTTATTTAAATCTAACTCTCTTCTTGACCCTCCAAGTCTTTCCTTCTTACCATCCTAATACTCTTCATCCCTATCTCTCCCCTTCTATATCTATACTTAACATCTCTATTATCTCACATACAATAAACTTATCATCCCTCTTATCCTGACTCTTAAATATTACTTCTTCCAGTCCCTACACTTGTCTGTTTCTCATTTATTCTTGTTTCCTTTCTGCCGACAAACCAAACGATACTACTTTACAATTATCGATTTTTCCTCTATGGAAAACGCTACGTACCTTCTAGAATTTTTGTGTAATGGAATCCGCCAGAATGAATCCTTTAAATCTACTTTATTAAAAACAAACTTGCCATCTTTACCTAATTTCGCCTTCACCTGCTCCTGATATGCTGCTTCTACCCCACTACTTCTGCATGTTTTGTATTAAAGCTTGAACCTCTACTCTCCTATCCTCTGGACATCTTATGTGTTGATCTGTTTACCTTCATCATCCTCTACCTCTACTACATTAATACTAAACCCCGTGTCATCCTCTGTGACTTCATAACTGCCCTTCCATGGCACTACCCTATCTTAATCCTTATTACCTTCCTTTCCATATCTATCAAAACCCTAACTTCATCATACAGTCAACACCTAAAATGCTCTGAAACTTCAGTCCAGGTACAATTACAAACTCCTGTTCACAGCTTAAACCTCCTATATCTATCCTAAGCACCACAACACTATTTACTACAGCAAACTTCTTTTTATTTGAGCTACTAAATGGCTACGCTTTATAGGCATAATTCTATCACAAACCTTATCCCTAATTTTGCTGACGAATTCCTCCGATATTAAACTCGCCTCTGCCCCTGTATCAAGTAATACTTCTACATTATTTTCAAAAATTTCTAAATTAATAATTGGCAAACATAATTTTTCTACAGTTTCTGGCTCTACTTCCTCCTCAATTTTGAAAAATTCACGTGGATGTTCATATACATTTACACAGAAATCTAGTGGTCTGTCGCGTTCTAAAAATCCTGTCTCATCCTGTTTTCCGTGCTTGGTCCTGGTTGTCCTTCTACAACCTGTGCGTACGTCCTCCTCGTGTTAATATCCGTGTCCCTGTCTCTATTCGGCGTGCTGGTCACAGTCCTGTTTACCTCCGGTAAACTGTTCTGTCGCGTGTAACTAGGTCTTGGCGTCGGTCCCCTAGTCGCACTATTGCTCCTGTATTCCTGTCCTCGTCGTTCCCAATTCGGTCGAAAATTTCTGTTGTAGTCAGGCCGTCTCGGATAATTCGGTGTCCTGTTGTCAAACCTAACTGTGTTAACGTTTCGTTCTCGTATCTCTTGTCCGTCCAACACATACATCGTCATATCTCTGTAAGTATTCCAAAACGTCTCCCGTTCTGTGATGTTTTGTAAGGCCACGTGTTGTCTAATTTCCAGTTCAAAATGTCGTGATAGGTACTTAATTATCTGTCTGTCCGTCAATGGTGGATTCAGTTGTTTGGCCACACTGTATTTGCGGATGGCATATTGCTCCCTAGAACCTGCAAACTCTCCCTTAAATTTTCCTGTAATCAAGTCGTCCCTAATCTGATCCTGTTTGTGATCACTCCAGTAATGTTGTAAAAATTTGTTTTCAAAGTCCTGATACGTGTCTATGTCCTGTCCTACTAAATTGTACCATGCCTCCGCATTGTCCTTTAATAAAGCCTTTATCGTATTTAGTTTAGTCTGTTCGTCAAATAAATTTCCCACTAGATTTCTTACACTATTAATAAAAATTTGTGGATTTACCCTGTTATCGCCATAAAACTTCATGTGTTGGTCCAATGATACTCCACCTGTAGAAAATCTGGGACCATCCCCCGTTAAATTTGACATGTTGTATTTGATACTACTAACTTCGCGTTCTACCCTGCCTAACTGATCCCTACATGAGTCCGTTACTTCAGTCATTTTTACATTAATCTCTTCTTCACAAAAAATGCGTACTTCGGACCTTAAATGTCCCATTTCCTGTCGAAGACCTGTAATATCACGCTCATTTTTTTCGACCCTATTTTCAAACTCCCCCATTTTTACGGTAAGACTATTTTTAAATTCTGAAAATTCTCTCGTCGATTTTTCTATTTTATCCCCTAATTCCTGATTTAATTGGTCAAATTTCCGATTTGAGTCCTCTCTCGCTCTATTCGATTCATCGCTTAGCTGTTCTAATTTTCTATTGGATTCCTCCCTAGCTAATCGCATTTCCTCTAACATTCTCATCATTAACTCATTTCCTTGATCCCCTGATTCCGTCCTCGACTGATCTCTACTGCCTCCAGCTTCTTCCATTTTCGAATTTTTCCCACACAATGCACTATCGTCACTTCCAATTTCCACTCCTTGACTCCTTAACCACTCCTTTCTCTGCATACGTTCTAATCACTCACACACCTCAAAATACTCTTAAATTTATACACACACAGAAACTCTCTCTCAGATCGCCAGTTTCCTGGAATAAAATCACAAAATTTTATTTGGAACTCGAGCCCTCACGTTGTGGTCGCCATAAATTGCTGTGATATTCTCCTGTGAATGCGGGAACTGGGTCCTTTCAACAAAAAAATTCTAGTCCCACCGATTGGGCGTCATAAACGGCTGTGATCCTCTTTTCGCCTCAGCTGCTCACCTAATGTTATAAACCTCCTCATTCATAAAAAAACAACACATTCCTACCAAAAACATCAACGTTAACTCTATTTACATCAATATTCAGAATACATTAAAATTTCAAAATTAAAACTCAGCATAAATTTCAGTTTTAAAAGAATTTCAAGATTAATTTTATTATCATTTTAATGTGCATCCAAAATTAAAGTCCTTGTTGGATGCCTACTAATTAATATAACAATATAAGCAGACCGGAGTCTGAGTATAAAGGAGCATCTACCACCCTTTACGTTAATTAACCAGGTTCGTCTAATTGAGCTCAAAGACATACCCAAATTTTCATCATATTACCGAACATCAAAACTAAATACCCTTTCTACTTAAACAAGCAAATTTCATCTTAAAATTAAAATTTTATGGTTAGTACAATTTCACTAATGTCCATTTAAAGTAAATCAATTATAAAGTTATTCAACACACACAAAATGTCAAACAAAATAGTATAATTTACCTGAAGGTTACTGTCCTCGTAGCTTCAAAGTACATCGTCCCTTTAGTTAATCACACCATTCCAACAGGATTATATTTACGGCTTCTAATTCTCAACGCTTTTAAAATTTTCTCCATCACCAGTTGTTTCTGGGCTTTTCCGGAACTCATCTATGTATATCTGACCCTTGTTTCGTGGATCCAGACACGTATTTGAACAATTTAATTATTAACACCCCGAAAAATAGCAAATAAATTCATACTTCTTTCACCAATATACGCCAAAACTGCCTACTTTTGTGTATACATTTGTCGTTGTAAATTTTGCTAATTGGTACAGTGAAACTAAATTTTATTACCTTGTATCTAAGTGCACTGAAGTACATTCATGTTAGCACGTAAATAACCAACTATTTTGAATCACTAAAATATACGAGCAAAATTTTAAATTATTTAATCAAACTAAAATGCACTGTTTAACATCTTCAATCAAGTCGCGTATGTACGAGCTTTTAACGCATCGAATCGTCAAAAGTCTAAGAGGGCTTGTTTATATTCATCTCGGTATATATAGCAAAAGCCTGTCTGTCGGTCTGTTCCCCAAAACGGGTAATTCTAAAGAATTTCTCATTCTATGTTCCCAGTCTGTCGCTCGCGCGTCGATTTTTACGAATTTTCACTCGCCCCATTTAAATCTCAGAAATTTCACACGGCACGCAAGCATGTCCGAGAAAAACTAATTAATTTTGTACAGAAATTGTTGTTCTACCTCTGATATTTGCATCCTATTTTCAACCAATTGTGACCCTCGTGACGTTGCTTAAATCCCGCCTTTTACTAATATGTGTCTTTGCTTGACGCATTTTCTCTTTCCTTCTCTAACCTGTTCGTATTGGTGCAAATTGATATTCTTTATTATCGATTATTTTAGTCCACATGGAGTGTGAAATAACCCAGCTTTAGCAATTCTCGTAACTATTAAGCGACGTTTTCCCCAAGATTCTTTGAAACATTAATTATCTGCAAACTTTACGCCGAATGTGACATTTAAACTACGCAGGTGTTCAAATATAATATTAATTCTCAGAGCCTTATTCCGTGGTATTTTAATCTTGGATTTTCACAAGTTTTTATAGGTATTATATGTTACTAACGGTTTAATTAACTCCAATTAAATTGATTTCTATCCTTTCATTTTTAGCGAATACAACTTAAATATTAATTATTATGTGTACACTTTGTTTAATACCGGTTACTCGAAATAGAGTTAATTAAGATAAATTTTGCACGTAATTTCTCTTTGTTTAGGAATAATTACATTACACGCAGAGCTTTTCAATACTGCTTCTTTTGATATAAAGCGTCTTATAAATAATTTAAATTTCTTATTTTTACTGAAACAACCGAGTTTATTTATGCTTCATGGTTTTAATAACGCGTATTATTTAATGAAATTCCTTATACACGGTGATTAAAATTATTTGAAGTGATTATTTAATTTTCTACCCTGGTCTAAATATGAGTAATATATATATAATATATATATATATATATATATATATATATAAATAATAATAATATTCGTTCACAAAAGTGGGTGTGTTATTCTATCATCATTTTCGTTTCTTGGAGAAGGTATGTTGTATTTACGTCCGCTATAAACTTTTGAGGATTTTATTACCGTTTAGGCTATATAATAATTAGATAAACGTTTAACATTCTATGCTCAAAAACATAGGGTTAATTAACTACACTAAGAAATACATCTACTATTTGATATCGCTTAAATCAATGCTTTTTTCCACCAACGTAAATTGTAATTACATGAAAATTAAAATTAATATACTGGGCATTACATGAAATTGAGTATTTAAGCTTAAACTGGACCTTTAACTTATAAAACTGAAATCTTTTATTACTCGAGGACTTTTCTATACACAAGTTAGATGGAACTCTTTTGATAAACGCTTTTGTCCATGGAATGTAATAAATATCTTTATTTAGACTGCAACAAAATCCGTCTATTATCAAGTTTCCCTAATAATTATGATTTCTTGCGACGAACGTAATTGATACACTTTTACTGGGCATTTCACAAATACGTTTTCTATACCAATAAATTTCTAGTAATGAGGCTTTCTCTCGAATTTTTTTAATATTATAGCTAGTCAGATCTTTATCACACCATGGAATATTTTACCTTGTTGTAACCTTTAGTCACACACACACAAGCACACTCACACACAAGCACACACACACACACACACACACACGTATATGTATATATATATATATATATATATATATATATATTGCTTTGATAAATTGAGGGTAAAATAAATAATGGGGGGAATACAGAGGAAGAAATTAAGTGGTCAGATGAAATAAAAGGTAGGGTTAATTCATTATTAGAAAAACATTCAGGTTATGAACACGAGTTAGAGGTAGTAAACACAGAACTGTTAAACACAAAATTATATCCTATTCCAGCAGCATACAGGGATAGAGTGAGAGGAGAGATTAAACAAATGTTATGAGAGGGTATCATTGAAAATCGAGTACGCACGTTGTAAATCCATTGGTCGTGGTCAAGAAAAGTGATAATCAGGTTATGTCTATATGCGAAAAAGATATATAAGCGAACTAAACCGCAATACAATTGTCCACCAACCATGGATAGCATCTTGGCAAGGATAAGGAGTAAGAAAATCTTTACAGAAATAGATTTAAAAAAATTATTTTTGGCTAATTCCACTAGGGCGAGAGTCCAGGAAATATACGGGTTTTTCTGTAGAAGAGCATATATACCAATTTAAAGTGGTCCGTTTTGGTTTCTCTTCGAGTACGGGTGCATTAGTGAAGGCTATGCAAAGTATTTTGGGATCGTACGAGGAATTTTGCATCCACTACGTGGATGATGTTGTAATATTCAGCGATGGCGTCGAACAACACTTCATACATCTCGAAAGGATCTTGCTGGAGTTGGATATAGCAGGGTTAAAACTGAATCTAAAAAAGTGTGAACTCTTTCAAAAAAAGGTGAAATTCTTGGAATATTAGATCAGTGCTGTGGGTATATTTATAGACCAGAATCGATTATTGGAAATATTAGAATATCCTAGACCAGGGAACACATACAAGCTCAGGGACAGAGATTCGGAAGCAATCAGGGGCAATTTCCATATAAATTTAATTTATCCATACAAAGAATAGGGACAATATTATAAACTGTAAGATAATTTAGGCATATTTAGAAGTAGGGGAGTAGAGTAGGAACATTGGCATAAGATTAGTTAGGTGTAAATAGTAAAAAGTAAATTAGTTTTGATACAATCAAACAAAAATATAAGAATTTTGAACCAATGAGGATTTTGACCTCACGTTGAGCGCCAAAAATGGCATTGATCAAAAATTTTATATTTCAATTTGGAGAAATAATGCTATATTAATAGGGTTATTTAGGGGTACATAGAGTTATAAGGGTCGCACACTACATGTAAATAGTACTAAAAGCTAGAAAACTAAACAATTTTATCATAAAAAGTACGCAATTCGCAGATTATGCAAAAAGCAAACTTTTAACGCACTGTATAAGGATCACAGTTAACTTTAATTAATGCAGAGGAGCTCATTCTTCAATAATGCAACCACATTCAGTAAGATAAATAACTCTGTACGCAATTAAATTTATTTAAAACCAGAAAAGCATTCATAAATTCTAAATAAACACGCATTAAAAGCATCGAAAGCTAGAAAATCATGATGCGAATTATGTTAAAATTAAACACGCAATAGTGCAAAGAAATAACAGCTTTCTCGTAATAAACGCACCTTTTAAAACAAATACGTTTCGGAAACGCAGGATGTAAATAAACGCATTTCAATTTACGTCATTATAGAAATTTCGTCTGCGTGATTTTTAACATGAAGTAAATTCAGAAATATATCAATAATATCTATACATCATCATCATCACCATTAGGTTTTCACTCGTGGAACTGGTGGCAAAAAATGATCGCACATACGACAAAACATTTCTAAAGAAACCTGCTCTGGTTCAATATGCTTGATCGACATTTTGTTTTTAAATTTTTTATTTCTGTCTTCATATTTGGTTTTCTTGGCGAATCCGATGATAATGTTGCTGATGTTTGTGACCCAATAGAAGAAGGTGGAACTCTTGCAGGTATATTGTCTAAAAATAAGAAATTGTTGTAGTTGTGTATATCTCATATGAGTTAATTTTTATCTATTTAACTAGTGTGATGCGAAAACGAATAATTACTTTAATGAAAAGAGCATAAAGATGTTGTATACCCAGAAGATTTCAACCTAATCGGATTAATAATAACAAAATTATGGCAACTTAAAGGCACCATAAATTGTAGGTTGTACATTTTAAACAAACTAACTAATAAAAGGCAAAACTGTCTTTAAATTGCCTTAATTTTATTGTCATTAATTCAATTAGGTTGAAATTTTCTGTGGCTATTAAAATTTGTAATATATGTAAGTTGTATATAAGAATTATGAAAAATATCACTATCATTAAAATCGTATTACATAATGTTGACGGTACTGATACATCTGCATAAGAGGGAGTAACTTCGTTTGGAAATATCATTTTGGAATCTTCTTTAGGATTAATTGTAGTATCTGAAATATAACATAACAAGTTAGATGCAAGTCTTATCTAATACTCTTTTGCAAACTTAAGATGTTTTCGAGAAATATTTTTCTAGAAAATGTTTCTCAAATGGTTTATAATTTTTATACAGTTTGTCTGAATCCAATGCCAGTTAATCTTTCCGATTACTTGCTGCTAACTATTCCTCACATTTGTGGAAATAGAAATATTGCAATGAACAACTAAAAGCACAGATTATCCAGGACAATCTATGCTATGGGCACATATTATCCCGCATGAATGGCAAATCAGTTAGGAACTTACCTTGCTTGATCAATTATTGAGAATCGAAACAGAGATGCTGTTTGAAGATTTTGTGAAACACCCACTAAAAGCACAAAATGTCCCACCTTTTTTATTTTTCCCGTTCATATTCATTGTTAAACGCTAAAAAAGACAATACTTACAACAATACGAATCGAAATAAAAAGTTAAGTTAACCAGAAGAAAATTATAGGTTGATTAGAACTCCACTTATTTAGATCACCCGCAAAGAAAAACAATCAAGCGGAAAACGCTAATCCTTGCATCTGTAAGAGGTGGATAATCTGTGTTTCTAAAATGAGGTAGAATATTAGGTGATCGGATATTAAAACTACTTCTACCCGACGCAGCGTAGTTCAGTTTCAACACCAGTGATATAAAGTAAATTACTTGAACGACTAAATTGTTAAAATAAATATGCTGGTGTATATGTAAACTATGCTACGATAATGAGTTATACGAGTTACGTTTCAGGCCTTGGGAGCGGTGTTTTTAAAAACTAGTTTCAAAAACTTCGTAACAATTTATTTGGTTTTTCAAACAGATATTAAATATGGAATTTTGACAATCTTGATTTAATATTCTAAGTCGAAAAATAATTATTAATTGTACTAATATGAGTAAGTAGCCTAAGCAAACCGCAATGTTTAAGCTGAAATACTTGAGACTGACTGACTATTCTGGGGCTCCCGGGGTATTCATGTTGTCCCTGCCCCTCACATGTCTGTGGAAACTTGCAGAGCTCATGCCTGCTTATTTCTTAATTCTATTCATTATACAATGTAACAATCTTACTCTCTAGGTAATCACGGTTCTTAACCGTCTGTGACCCGCCACCTGTAGTATCACTATCGTCTGGAATACAATGTATTGCATTCGTTTTCACAACTTGCTTGTGAACTTTCATTAACCTTTATTTAATTATCCTTAAGATACAATGTTGCATCTAACTTAGTAATTCTTTATAATCCTTAATAATTTCCAATACTTTCTATTACTGGTACATATATATATTACTCATATTTAGACCAGGGTAGAAAATTAAATAATCACATCAAATAATTTTAATCACCGTGTAGAAGCTTTGGGAAAAGGTACGCTTCATTAAAACCATAAAGCATAAATAAATTCGGTCGTTTCAGTAAAAATAAGAGATTTAAATCATGTACAAGACGCTTTATATCAAAAGAAACAGTATTAAAAAGCTCTGCGTGTAGTTTAATTATTCCTAAGAAAGAAACAAATGGAAATTACGTGCAAAATTTATATTAATTAACCCTATTTTAAGTAACCAGTATTAAACAAAGTGTACACATAATAATTAATATTGCTGCCGTTTTTTTTATTCTTCTCCAACTTTATAATTACCACGCTCCAAGTTAGGTGTCTGCAAAACAAAGTCTTCCGACGTAACTAGAGGTCTATTCCTTGGGTAGAGCTATGAGCAAGGGGGGGTAAGTCGAAATCTGTGGGGGGGTCACACTCAAACTAAAACAAACAGGCGCCACCAAGTCCAGAATGATTCATGTTAATGGCATGGCAAATTTCTAAGGGCGGACGTGGAGACCCAAAGAAAAAAAGATCGCCTTCGCTGACAAAAACCTGTCTTAACAGAATAAGACGCTGTTCCTGTAAGGAAGAATAATAATTAAGTCACATAGAAAATGGGAACACTGTTTGTGTCCCTCAAATATGCCTAAAAATGCAAAAGGATATTTTCTACATAAGGGTAGCATCAAAATTTAATTCTTATTGCTTTTTGGTTGTCAGGTCTGATCAAACTAGATCAGAATAAAAGACTTTAAGCGTGGATTATTAATTTACTAGAAAGAATTTTTTTTGTTTCTGTAAATAAAATTCAATGCTATAAAATTAAATGAATACTTGAATTACTTGAAAAATTAACGTGAGGTTTATCAACTTGATTCTTACTCAAATATATTACAACACAATGTGACTGGTTACACTAATGTTTTCTAACCCATTCAGATCTGTTTAGGTCAGTTACAAATTAATATACAAAATTTCTCGTTAAGTTAAAAGTACTAAAATCGATTTGAAGTCGAAATGTTCACGAAGATATTCTTTTTTTATCAAAGGTGGTAGTAATGTAATACTAAACATCTGCTTGCAATGGTGCAATTGTTGACAGCATATTTCAAACAAAGCAAGTGATGTAGCCGCAGCTGTTATTTTATGCTGAAGCCACGTGTTGTCACATATCTACTAAACTAAGTGAAATTTAAATTTGATACTGGAGAAAACCAGCTCAGCAACAAATAAACTGAATAACAAATTCGTACTTCTATGTAACAAAACAAAATAACGTGCTTTCAGAAGGAAGCACAGAAGAATTCCTTAAAGCTAGTACGAACCAAACCCCGGGCTGCTTTCCTTGGCTAGATTGGGAACTGCATCGCCGTGCGGAATCTGCAACTAATTAATCCTGCTTTCCATCCTCTAAATACAGGTGTTGAAGTGAAGTGGGTTTCTTAACATTGATTCAAATTCGTCTAATCTTAGTTGTAACTTTAAGTTTGCGTTCCTAAGCCTTGCGTGTAGCTAATTTTCTTTACATAGTTTTATAAGTTTTCGCTGCGTAGTTTGTAAGTCTTCGTTGCGCTAAACAAATTTTCAAATTAGATACTATGATAATGAGTATACATTACCAACCGTTACTCAGAAAGTGTGTCTCACAATTAATGCGACCCGCAGGTCACTCGCCATTGTCTTCCTAAACATGTTGTTGCTGCTTTTACCTAACGACGAGTGCCTCTCCGCGTTTTTGCATGGTGGGAGGGTCCCGAGGGGGGTTGTCAATCCTTTCAACGCGCGTGCAAGTGGCTGTGGAATACACCGACATCCAAAACAAATAGACTAACGAATCTAGATACTGTTTTAATGTAAAAATTTGATTGTTACCCGTATTACTACTTTAGTTAATAAAGGTGTTTTAATATTCGTTGTACCTTTAATGAAGAGAATTATTAATTCGAAAATAAAATTGTTACACTACCCCTTTCCTAAAAGAAAAATTTTTTTTTTTTAAGGAATAAACTTCAAATATAACAAATACAAAAATTTTTTTTTTATATTATAATTATACTAGCCTTTTCTATCTTCCTAATTATCAATGCAATTTTTATGAATTTATTCAAATGGGGGAGACAAATATTTACAAATGCGAGTGTGTTGGTAACTACGTGTACCTGACGTCCATCGGGAGACAAAATCGGGGAGTCACAATCGGTATTAATCAAAATTGGGAGGGGGTCAAATTAGAAAGTCAAACACTCCACGGGACAAAAAAAATTCAAATTCACAATAATTCTTTAACTTGAGGTTCTTACTTCTAACAAGGCTAATATTTACTACCTGTAACCAAACATTTTACAATTTATTTCAAATTCCACAAAAAAAACTTCACTTCCTGGAGCTCAATTAGCTCTCCTCTACAAAAAGGAATGCTTGCTCATCAAAACAGCATAACAATACAAAATATTATCACTATAAGGTGACAATCAAAGCTAAGGTAACCTAACCATAAGGCTACTTAACAAATTCAAATACAAAATATTATCACTTTATTACAAAGAGATAATCAAAACGAAGGTAACCTAACCATAAGGTTACTTAACAAATTCAAATACAAAGTATTATCACTTTATTACAAAGAGATAATCAAAACGAAGGTAACCTAACCATAAGGTTACTTAACAAATTCAAAAACAAAATTGAACCAGATAGGGCTGTAATCTCCTACGCCCTACTGATTATCCTATCACTAAGTTCCAACAAACAACAGATCTCATTAGTGATGGACCTAAATGGTGAGACTCACCAAGCCAACTTTGACCTTATCAAACCAAAGAATTTCGAACGGTCAAAAAAACAAGGAAAGAATAAACTAATATTCTCTCTACCTAGATATGTAGAAATCAGGACTAACAATTATATAGCCCACCTACTTCTACATTGTAAAGATATCTGCTAAAGACATCTTCTAAACACATCTCCGAATAACGCGCGAGCAATAAGACCAGCGTGCACACCAAGGCACACCTCAAACCTACAAAACCTACAAAACCTACAAAATCTCTAACCACTTATTTCACTTTTCAAACAAAATACTCAAAATTAGTGAAACGACACTAAATCAAAAATCGGAATAAAACAAAGCAAACCACTACTGTATTACTTAACATCAAAGAGATGACCGGACCGGAACTAATCGTCAGGATCATCATTTTCATTTGGATACGATGCTTCAACTGGTTTCAAGTCCTTCACGTGCCATTTCCTGCTCTAGTTCCATCTTCGTTCTCTAACTCATACACTAAATTGGAATGTTTTTTCGAACTTTACTCAAAACAAACTTCGGCGCTAACTTAGCGGAGAATTTATCACTAGCACTCGAGAGGACCTTATTAGCTCTCCAAACACACTCTCCGACTCGGAATGAAATGTCTCTTCTCCTAAGATTGTAGCGTTTACTCGAACGTTGATAAGCTACATGCAAATTTTCACGGACATTTCCAAAATATCAAACAAAGTTGACGATCCAGAACATAAGAAGGTCTACTGCTGGAGACGACATCAACATCCTCACCAGGTTTAAAATTATCATTATAAGCTTTTCCACTTAAGGGTACCTGACGACCAAAGACTAAAAATTTGGAGAATAGTTGGTGGACTCATGTTTTGCTGAGTTGATTGCGTATTGGATCTTTGATATCTCATTATCCCACGTATCATGTCCTTCTACGTATGAACGGATTGCTGTACCAACTGTCTTATTGATTCTTTCCACAAAATTGCATTGGGGAGCATAAACAGCATTATACCAAATCTTTTGAATTTCGTACCTTGCACACAAAGCTTTAAAATACGTCCAATTAATTGTGGACCATTATCACAAATAACAAACTGTGGTACACCGTAGACAAGAAATACTTTTCCTCCAAAATTTCTCAATCAAATGTGCCGTGGCACTACGCAAAGGTTGCAAAATCGAATACTTCGAGAACCAATCACCAACAACTAAAAGCCATTTATGTCCGCGTTTGGAACGAGGAAACGGACCCATCAAATCTAAGGCAATGGTTTGGAACGGTAGTCCAACCTCTTTCTCCTTTCCCATCATCCCAAGGGGCCTTTATTGGGTGGTTTTGAGCACCACAAATCAAACATTTCCTACAAAATTTACGTACGTCAAAGATCATCTTTGGCCAATAATATAATTCTTGGACACGAGACAAAGTTTTAAAGAACCAAAATGTCCTGCTGAAGGGGGTCATGACATGATTTAATGACATCTATACGCTGAGATTTTGGCACTAAGTACTTCCACTCTACAACATTCGCCGAATGCGGTAATAGGAAGGTATAAACTTATAAATAAACCCATCTTCCACTTTCCATTGTGGGTAGCTTTTGGGGACAACAAAATTTTCTTTCTCAAAGATTTATACCACAAGTCTACGCCATCAAGTTTAATCTCTACTAAATTAACTTCTGGATTTTCTAAGGGAACACCACGACTAAGACAATCTGGGACTATATTAAACTTTCCTTTCCTATGCACCAAATCAAATGAATGTTGCCTTAATCGAACTGACCATCTGGCAAGTTTTCCAGTTGGATTCTGAAGATTACTCAACCAAAGTAACGAAAAATGATCAGTGACAACTGTGAAGCGAACTCCTTCCACCCACGGACGAAATTTCTCAATTGCAAAGATAACTGCTAAACACTCTCTTTCTGTGATGGAATAATTGCGCTCTGTACGGCTCAGGGTTTTACTTGCGTACGAAATTACACGCTCTTCTCCTCTTACATTTTGTATCAAAACAGCTCCTAACCCAGTGTTGCTTGCGTCACACTCAACAATAAAGGGTGCCGAGTAGTCTGGCTGCGAAAGAAGAGGTGCAGAAACTAATGCTTGCTTGATCTGCACAAATGAATTTTCTGCTTCCGCACTCCAGTTTACAGTTTGACCTTTTTTCTTACTCTTAATGAGGTTATTGATAGGCGAAACTAATGACGAAAAATTTTTTATAAAGCGACGGTACCAGCTGCACATTCCTATAAACCTTTTAATCTCCGTTGTGGTTTTCGGACGAGGAAAGTTAACCATTGCCGACACCTTATCGGGATCTGTACGAAGTGAGTTAGAACCTACTATATAACCCAAAAATTTAAGAGTCTTTTTAAAAAATTCACATTTACTTATGTTTATTGTAAGGTTAGCTTCTTTTAAACGTTGCTTAACCTCTACCAATAACTTTAGGTGTTCTTCAAAAGATGACGAACATAATATTATGTCGTCCAAATAGCAAAATACATGGGGTTCAAAACGTGGACCAAAATTGCATCTACTAAACGCTGTTGTGTCTGCGCAGCATTCTTCAATCCAAATGGCATGCATGTAAATCTAAATTGTCCTCGTGAAATAACACTGAAGGCAGTCTTATCCTTAGACGACTCACTAAGAGGATTTGCCAAAACGATTTTCTCAAATCAAGTGATGAAATGTAGTTCGCACCTCTCAACATATTGAGAATTCTATCTACGTTCGCAAGGGGTACGAATCATGAACAGTTAAGTCGTTCAGGGTTCTACCATCAAAACAGAAACGATATTCTCCATCTGCTTTCTTAACCAACAAAACTGGAGAGGACCACGGACTAGTACACGGTTCTATAACTTTAAGTCTAAGCATGTCGTCCAACTCCTCATTCAATATCTTACTCATATATGGTGACATGACATATGGTTTCTTATGGAAGGGTTTGGCATTGCCTGTGTCAATGTCCATTTCAATTAGGTGAGTTCGTCCCAATCTATCGTCGCTGCTAATCTCACTAAATGAGCTTATCAACTCTTGTGTTTGCACACATTGAGCATCTGAAAGGTCATGTAAACCAAATAAGGAATCTTTAGTATTCAAAGGGATGGAAGACGAACCTATATACCCAATGTCGTTCCCAATGTTACTTTGGATAAACCAATTATTACTTCTAAAATCAGCAACTACACCAAATAATTTTGCAAAGTCACTACCGAAGATATAGGTGTGAGGTAGGGACGGAACCACTAATGCATTAAGGATACGGCAGTCATTACCTATACAAATTGGCAAATCAACTGAGCCTACAACAGACTTTATTGAACCATCAGCTGTAGTAATACCTGTTTTTTGCTGAACTAAAAATTTTTAAGTCTAATTTCCTAATAATTGAAAGAGCTAAGGATCCTACCACTGAGGTAGTGCATCCCGAATCTAGAAGACCGGTAATGTCTCTATCCATTAACTTCACCATAATGTAAGGTCGATTATCACACTGCTTCTCAATGAACAAAGTATTATTCTAGGCTTCGGAGAGTCCTGACAAAAATTTTTAACAACTGTAAGCCATCTCGACCACTCGTCTTTACAAAAGTATTTTCTTGTTTACAAATCATAACCATGGCCTTATTACGCGGAACAGGATGCCGACCACTAGCGCCTGCCGCCTTACTGGTTTTTGAGCATTGTGGACATGACGTAGCCTTAACGCCTTTTCGACCACATCCAAAACAAAAAATCTTTCTGGTTGCTCTACAATCTCTAAACCAATGTCCACTACGGGAGCAATTCCAACAAACAAAATTATTTCTCTTGTCGGGACTAAAGGAATTACAAACTGAGGACTCCAAAGAGCTCTTATCCGCTACTGTTACTTGGGGATTAACTAATTTATTCTGAAACACCCTACTCTTAACAGCACAAACTTTTTCATTCAACCTAGGATGTTTGTTCTCAAATGGATGCTTAAAGGGGTTGCAAATCTTGTCAGGTTTACTAGAAGATGCTGAAACCAAGTTTAGTTTCATCAAAGAAGCTTCTTCTTACCTTTTACACAGATTTACTAAGGTAGACAAATCTTGAATGTCCGACAATGCAAGTGCTGAAATATATTCAGGAACCAAATTTCTCCTTATCATCTTAACTTTAGTAACTTCTGCTGGCTTGTTGGTCAGTCTACTAAACAGGGTTTGCATATGCGCGACAAATAAAATAATCTTTTCGTCTTTACCTTGACGACGATTTCTGATCTTTTCCCAAATGTCATCATCTGAAGAACCGGGTGAAAATCTTCCTTAAACGTTCTAACAAGGAGTTCCAGTCTCTCAATGAATTTTTACTGTTCTAAACCAAACTAAAGCGTCACCCACAAAAAGTTCACATGCGGATCCAAATAAATCAGCATCGGATACCTTACGAGATTGTGCTAAATCACTAACTCTATCTAAAAATGAATATAGTTGTTTGGGATCACCTGAGAATTTTACAGGCCATGAACCTATAGGTACGGAAAGCGTTACATACGAAGTCGAATGAATAGGTGCACTAGCAACTGAAGGAGATACTACAACGGACCGATCCAAATAGGTGGACTCTGTACTTTTATTGATTTTATCGTATAACTCAGCTTCAAGGGTTAATATCGTTGCTACCGTCTCATTTCTGAACTTACTTGCTTCCTCGGAATTTATTGAAGGAATTTTCATGCGCTTAACTCGTCCCGAAAGGTGGTTTAACCTTGAACAAGCTCTCCTAAAAATTGAGTCTGATGAGTCACCTTCAAATTCGGACACAACATTACGAACTGACTCGACTGAAACTGAAATTTCTTTACTTTCCGTTGCAAGGTCTACTTCATAACACGAAAGATCAATCAAACAACCAGGCTTATCTATTTCTTTAGCTAACAATCTACCTAAAATTTTCCTTTTCTCCAACACTGGTCTCTCACCTACCACTCCTCTGATTCTCAGCTCATACTCCAATTCTTCTTTAAGTAGACAAACAATTTGGAATTTTTCCGACATGATTACTCAAGCCTAATGGAATCAAACCGATAAATCTAACTGATCTGAACCTTACAAAAGTTATCAAAACAAATGCGTACTACTAAAGGCAAAAATCAAAAGGTGTTTTGGTAAAATAATTTTGCCAAAACAATATCAAAAAATTATATGGGGTCAAAATAGAACGAAAGTCAAAAATAAATTCGACCAAGTTAATCAACTGACTGTATGGGGGTTAATGTTACAACCAATCTTTCAAACAACCAAACTTCAGTGCAAGACAGACTTTGAACTAACCATTTTCAACGCAACCAAATTTTAAGTAAACTAATTTCGAAATACATTAAATTATGAACAAACAAATTTCTAGATAAATCAAATTAGGAACAAACAAATTTTGAAGTAAATCAAATTATGAACAAACAAATTTCGAGGTAAATCAAATTATGAACAAACAAATTTCGAGGTAAATCAAATTATGAACAAACAAATTTCGAGGCCCCAAACGTTGCCGGCGCCAGTGCTGCCGTTTTTTTTTATTCTTCTCCAACTTTATAATTACCACGCTCCAAGTTAGGTGTCTGCAAAACAAAGTCTTCCGACGTAACTAGCGGTCTATTCCTTGGGTAGAGCTATGAGCAATGGGGGTAAGTCAAAATTTGTGGGGGTCACACTCAAACTAAAACAAACAGGCGCCACCAAGTCCAGATTGATTCATGTTAATGGCATGGCAAATTTCTAAGGGCGGACGTGGAGACCCAAAGAAAAAAAGATCGCCTTCGCTGACAAAAACCTGTCTTAACAGAATAAGACGCTGTTCCTGTAAGGAAGAATAATAATTAAGTCACATAGAAAATGGGAACACTGTTTGTGTCCCTCAAATATGCCTAAAAATGCAAAAGGATATTTTCTACATAAGGGTAGCATCAAAATTTAATTCTTATTGCTTTTTGGTTGTCAGGTCTGATCAAACTAGATCAGAATAAAAGACTTTAAGCGTGGATTATTAATTTACTAGAAAGAATTTTTTGTTTCTGTAAATAAAATTCAATGCTATAAAATTAAATGAATACTTGAATTACTTGAAAAATTAACGTAAGGTTTATCAACTTGATTCTTACTCAAATATATTACAACACAATGTGACTGGTTACACTAATGTTTTCTAACCCATTCAGATCTGTTTAGGTCAGTTACAAATTAATATACAAAATTTCTCGTTAAGTTAAAAGTACTAAAATCGATTTGAAGTCGAAATGTTCACGAAGATATTCTTTTTTTTATCAAAGGTGGTAGTAATGTAATACTAAACATCTGCTTGCAATGGTGCAATTGTTGACAGCATATTTCAAACAAACAAGTGATGTAGCCGCAGCTGTTATTTTATGCTGAAGCCACGTGTTGTCACATATCTACTAAACTAAGTGAAATTTAAATTTGATACTGCAGAAAACCAGCTCAGCAACAAATAAACTGAATAACAAATTCGTACTTCTATGTAACAAAACAAAATAACGTGCTTTCAGAAGGAAGCACAGAAGAATTCCTTAAAGCTAGTACGAACCAAACCCCGGCTGCTTTCCTTGGCTAGATTGGGAACTGCATCGCCGTGCGGAATCTGCAACTAATTAATCCTGCTTTCCATCCTCTAAATACAGGTGTTGAAGTGAAGTGGGTTTCTTAACATTGATTCAAATTCGTCTAATCTTAGTTGTAACTTTAAGTTTGCGTTCCTAAGCCTTGCGTGTAGCTAATTTTCTTTACATAGTTTTATAAGTTTTCGCTCCGTAGTTTGTAAGTCTTCGTTGCGCTAAACAAATTTTCAAATTAGATACTATGATAATGAGTATACATTACCAACCGTTACTCAGAAAGTGTGTCTCACAATTAATGCGACCCGCAGGTCACTCGCCATTGTCTTCCTAAACATGTTGTTGCTGCTTTTACCTAACGACGAGTGCCTCTCCCGCGTTCTTGCATGGTGGGAGGGTCCCGAGGGGGGTTGTCAATCCTTTCAACGCGCGTGCAAGTGGCTGTGGAATACACCGACATCCAAAACAAATAGACTAACGAATCTAGATACTGTTTTAATGTAAAAATTTGATTGTTACCCGTATTACTACTTTAGTTAATAAAGGTGTTTTAATATTCGTTGTACCTTTAATGAAGAGAATTATTAATTCGAAAATAAAATTGTTACAATATTTAATTTGTATTCGCTAAAAATGAAAGGATAGAAGTCAATTTTAGTTGGAGTTAATTAAACCATTATTAATAATAAGCATAAAAGTCTGTGAAAATCCAAGATTATAATACCAGAAAATAAAGCTCTGAGAATTAATATTATGTTTGAACATCTGCGTAGTTTAAATGTCATGTACGGCGAAAATTTTGTAGATAACAAATGGTTTCAAAGAATCTTGGAGAAACCGGGGCTTAATATTCACGGGAAGGCGCGATACGGGGTTATTTAACCCAGATAGTCCACATGGACTGAAAATAATCGATAATAAAGAATATCAATTTGCACCAATACGAACAGGTTAGAAAAGGAAAGAGAAAATGCGTCAAGCAAAGACACATATAGTAAAAGGCGGGATTTGAGCAACGTCACGAGGGTCACGATTGGTTGAAAATAAGATGCAAATATCAGAGGTAGAAACAACAATTTCTGTATAAAATTTAATTAGGTATTCTCAGACGTTGCGTGCCGTGTGGAAATTTTCTGAGATTTAACTGGGGCGAGAGCAAAATTCGTAAAAATCGCATGCCGGGCTACGGACTGGGAACAGAGCATGCGAAATTCTAGAAACTGGCCGTTTTTAGGACTCGACCGACAGACAGGCTAACTTCTATATATACCCAGGTGAATATAAACAAGCTCTCTTACATCCGCGACTTGATTCAATACGTTAAACAGTGCATTTTAGTTTTCCGGTTTTAATATAAAATAATTTAAACAGTTTGCTCGAATATTATGTGATTTAAAACAGTTTGTTATTTACGTGCTAACATGAATATACTTTAGTGCACTTAGATACAAGGTAATAAAGTTTAGTATCACTGTACCAATTGGTAAAAATTTACAACGACAAATATATACACAAAAGTAGGCAGTTTTGGCGTATATTGGTGAAAGAAGTATGAATTTCTTTATTATTTTTCGGGGGTATTAATAATTAAATGGTGCATAAACGTGTCTGGATCCACAAGACTAGGGTCAGATATACACAGATTAGTTCCGGAAAAGCCCTGAAACAACTTTAAATAAATGGTGATGGAGAAAATTTTTAAAGCGTTGAGAATCAGAAGCCGTAAATATAACCCAGTTGGAATGGTGTGATTAACAAAAGGGATGATGTACATTGAAGGTACGAGTGCAAGTAACCTTCAGGTAAATTATACTATTTTGTTTGAACTTTGAGATTTTGGTGTGTGTTGAATAACTTTCTAATTTGTTTATTTAAAATGGACAGTAGTGAAATTGTACTAATAATAATATTTTAATTTTAAGGTGAAATTTGCTTGTTTAAGTAGAAAGGGGTATTTAGTATTGATGTTCTGGATTATGATGAAAATTTAGGGTATGTCTTTGAGCTCAATTAGACGAACCTGGTTAATTAACGTAAAGGGGTGGTAGATGCTCCCTTTGTACTCTGCTTATATTGTTATAGTAATTAGTAGGCATCCTACAAGGACTTTAATTCTGGATGCACATTAAAATGATAATAAATTTAATTTTGAAATTTTCCGATATTAAAATTTATGCTGAATATTAATTTTGAAATTTTAATGTATTGTGAATATTGATGTAAATAGAGTTAACGTTGATGTTTGTGGTAGGAATGTGTTTGTTTTTTATGTATGAGGATGAAAGTTATCTAGAGGAGCAGCCGAGGCGATTAACAGAAGAAAGTCAATGGACCAACACAGTTAAGGTAATGAATAGCTTTTGTAGAATTCACAGCATTCTTTGGCATCCAATTCGTAGGGGCACGATTCAGCGGAGTACCCGGATTTAAGAAGGATTCACAGCAATATATATATATATATATATATATATATATATATATATATATATTGGGGACAAAACTTCTGCGACGTACATGGTAGTATACCGGGGTTGTTTTTATAACTTCAATTAATATGTCGTTGTCCGTTCTACCTGGCATATTGTTGATATATTTCCTTTTTATAATGTATGTCATAAGGGTTGCGGGAATCTGAATGTCCAAATGCTAATTCTAGGGGTGTAAAATTTGTTGATGAGTGGATCGTATTGTTGTGCGCGATCAGTGCGTAAGACATTAAATTGGTGATATGTTCCTTCTTGTAAGTTAGTCTTAATAATCTGATCTGTTCTAATAGGATCGAATGTAATCTTTCAATTAATCCGTTCGATTCAGGGTGGTTTTCAGTTATAAAAAGAATTTTTATTTTGCGGAGTTCATAATTTTCTAAATGGTGTGGTTCATCGTTTGTACTGTGGTGAACGTAATTATTCTGGTCAATGTCAAATACTTCCACTTCTTGGTAAAATAGTTCTTCCCATGTAGAGTTTTGTTTTTGGTTATTGCTTGGTCAAATGTGCGTTATTTTTGTATTTTGTCTGGTGTTTCCAGATGAGGTATCCATAGGGTTGGTTTATAATAACTGTAGGGTTGTTATTGTTATCTGTCATTGGTGTATTTCTAGTAGGGTTCGCGCTAAATGCTGGTTATTCTTAATTCATATTTTGATTAAATCTTGCTGGAAATGCGGGTTTTGTAAAATTTGAGTTGAACGTTGGTCGCAGAAATTGTTTGCATTGATTATTAAAATTCGTGTAGATAAGTTTGGGTTGTTAATTTGCGGTTTATTTGTTTGTGCGTTAAATGGAGTAAATTTTGTTTGTGTGGTTGTTTGTTTTGCGGCTTGAATGGTTTTTATTTGTGAATAACTTTTATTCGCGTTAGGGTTATATAGCCTGCTTCGATAGTACATTACGTTTTCTTCTTCTATTATCATATTCATGGCTTCTTCTAAATTTTGGAGATGTTGGAATCTCATTTTATCTGATAGTCGTTCTGGTAGTGCATTTATGTAGGTATCCTGTGCCATTTCATCGTACATTTTTGTCTTTAAAAGTCGGATATTTTGGTCGGGTTCATCGATTTTTAATTTTGTTAATAATAAACTTCTTACGTCTTGGCATTTCATTCCAAATTGGTACGGGGATTGGTTAGTTTCCATTCTTAGGTTTATTAGGTCGCGGATAAGACATTCTATGTTTCTTTGATCGTCAAAATATGCAATCAATATGCGTTTAAAGTCCTCCCACTGTTCCAAGTAATCTCGGCTGGCTGTTAGTGATAGTGCCCGTCCGGTCAGTTTACTTATTTTAAGACGTAAAAGTAATACATTTTTTTTCTTATCTCCGGGTTTGTAGAAGGTTTTCAAAAATATTTCACACGATGTAATGAAATTTACTAACAAAGCTTGATCTCCGTTGAGCTGGAGGATGATTTTGAGATAAATTTTCATATTTAAACCAATAATTGTTAAGGGTTGTTTTAATAATTATAGTTACTTTCGGTTTTAATTAATTTCAAATTTTTATAAAAATTAAGATTATTACGCGATTTGTACTGTTGCTTTTTAGTTTGGTTTGTTAATTTTCGGTTTAAAGTGTGTTGAGTTATTTAAAGAACCGAGTTGCTTGTATTTGTACATAGTTATACGGTGCTGTAATTAATTTGCAGGCTTTGTGCCGGGTAATGTCTGGTTAGTTGCTGTAGCCTTGAATTTGTATTTTATATACTTCGTAGATGTTAAAGTTGTCACGGTTTTAATTTTCTAAAAGATTTTTATGTGGATTAATATTCTTGCAATAATTTGCGTTATACATTGTACGTTTTGTTGCACCAGATATGTTTAATTACGTCTACATTTTAGTCCTGCTGATTAATTGAGTGTCTGTAATTGTCAGTTGCTATTCCCGTCTCCGTAGGTGTTATAATTGACAAGTGTGTAAGATGTTTCTCGGTAATTGTATTGTCTCGCCACCTTGAATGTTAAATATAGAATTGCAAGTTTTCAGTCTACCGTTTTGTTACAGTAGTTGCATCAAAATCTCCTTTAATAATTTATACAATAATATTATTTAATTACAAAGTTATGTCTCCTGAAAGATTGTGTTTTCAGTCGGTGATAATTTAATTGCGTAAATGCTTTTGTTGTAATTAAATATCTTCATACTGAAAATATGTAATTATACATTATGAAGTTGCGAATGGTTTTCTGAAAGGTATTATTTTTAGTCGGTAATAAATTAAATAAATCGCGTCTTTTACAATTAATTACTTCGTACTGAAATATTTAATCATAAAATGTTACGTTTGAATGAGTTTTTTCAGTGGTGTAGATATTTATAAAGTTGAGATGCGCCTTTTTGAATGAATTTTATTTAGTAATTGTTTTCCCATAATTAGATATATTCGTACTGAATGGTTTTCTATTCGATGATGAGGGTTTCCGGTATTAATTTACACACTTTGTTTCAATTTTTAATGAGTTAATTTATTAATAGATTGCAAAGTGCTCCTATAATTTACACAATAGATATGTTTAATTTATAGAAGTGCGATGAAGGTTATCTTTAAATTAATCGTTTCTATTTTTGGTATTTTAAAATTGTTTTTGTTTAGTTTCAATAATTCGTGCGCCAATTACGTTTTTGTATTAATAATAATTCTTAAAAATTTTAGTATTCAGTCTTTTTTTAAAACTCTCTTGCTTTAAAAATAATTTTCTTAAAATAATTTTGAAAGTAATTTCTCTTAGTAAATTATTTTCATAAAATGGTATAAATTACAATAATAATAATTAAAATTTGTACATACATAAAATAATAATCAAAAATCTTTACTAGCTAATATCAATAAAATTGTCAAAAGAATCAAGTGGTTTAAAAGAAAATGAACTTACATTAGTTTCGTCGTCGCTTTCATGGACTCTGTCGATTTTGTACTTCGTCCACGTTAGTTTGGTTTGGATTCGCTCGATCCTCGTATCTCGTCCGAGGTTTGTTTGGTTGGATTCGGTCGATGCTTGTACCTGGTTCAACTTTGTTTGGGTTCTTCCAGAATTGGGAATTAAAATTCTTGGTCACCAGTTTTCCGATTTTTGGATTCGTATTGCCCTTCTGGATCCTACCGATTGCGCCAGTTACGTTTGGGGACTTGGGAGCAGTCGTTTTAAAAACTACTTCCAAAAACTTCGTAACAATTTATTTGGTTTTTCAAACAGATTTTAAATATGAAATTTTGACAATCTTGATTTAATATTCTAAGTCGAAAAATAATTATTAATTGTACTAAAATGAATGAGTTGCCTAAGCAAACTACAATGTTAAAGCTGAAATACTTGAGACTGACTGACTGTTTTGGAGCTCCCGGGGTATTTATGTTGTCCCTGCCCCTCACATGTCTGTGGAGACTTGCAGAGCTCATGTCTGCTTATTTCTGAAATCTATTCATTATACAATGATACAATTTTACTTTCTAGGTAATCACGGTTCTTAACCGTCTGTGACCTGCTACCTGTAGTATCACTATCGTCTGAAATGCAATGTATTGCATCCGTTCTCACAACTTGCTTGTGAACTTTCATTACCTTTATTTAATTATCCTTGAGATACAATGTTGCATCTAACTTAGTAATTCTTTATCATTTTTAATAATTTCTTATACTTTCTACTAATGGTACATATATATTGGGGGATGTATAACTTACGGAATTGATTAATTATTGCGTAATAATAAATTAATAGTGCATCAATACAACACAACGTACGCAGCTGATTTGTACTGTTCTCGTTGTTTTAAAGAAAACGTTAGTGTCGTTATTATTGTTAGTTAACTATTGTCACGGCGTTCAAAGATCCTTTATAGATATTTGTAAATAACTAGATTTGTATTATATGAAAAAGGAGTTTAAATTGAAATACGTTATGGATTATGCATATGGACTCAACACTTAAGCCAATCCAAAGCCACGTCATTCTTCGCAGCCTTGAGTTCTTATTGAACTGTTGAACGTACAGAAATACTTGATAAATTTAATATAAATAATAATCGTCATCTGATAACAAACACCCCAACATCTGCAAAATCCATTACTAGCAGCTTCTACGTGATGTGACGTAATCACCTACTTTAAAAATCCTAAGCATGCTTTTCTTTTATATAAAAGCGCCTTACTTTTACTCTGAGAAAAAATACAATTTTTTATACGTATAGGGAGTCGTGCACTCCAATATTCAAAGCGTTTTCTGTATTTCATATATCATACGGCCTCTGGTAATAATTTACATTGATTAAAAATAAATTGGGTCAGGGTGTCCTCATCTTAATTCCTAATAAGCCCAATTACGTCACCCTTGTTGCTACGCTACCTTTGATTTGAAATCAATAAAGGGTGAACATATACAAAATTAATTAGATAAATGCTTTTTTGCGCACGCTTTTCCTATTAAATTCCTGTAATCGATTCATGGTTAAAAGATGAGTCTACATGGGGTTTCACTTCCTTGGATGATGTTCACTAAGAGGATGGTTAAAAGGGATGTGGGACAATTTCCGTAGAATGCATTAATTTACTTAACAGCGAATCAGCAATTTTGTCACCCTTGTTCGTATGTTACATCAATCCGGTTAAACCCTAACCCAACCTTATAACCCACCCTCAGGCGTTTGCTATAGTGGATATGCTAATATATAAGAAAGACCGATGGTGTATATGACGCATACTTAATTTAGCACTTAATTCATTTGTGTTACATACCTCAACTTTACATGAAATCCGTATTGAAATAAACTGATTCTATTCTAAATTAGTAATTTAGTTTAAAATGTTTCACTACAACTACGATCGGGTTTGAATATTTCTAGTTAAAAGGCGAAACTAAACCTGAAGGTAAACCGAAACGCGTAGATCTGGGTTTGAAGTATTTGAATGTCACTATTTGGCTAAATGCAGGCAGATCAATGTCAAAATCGTCTTCAGAGGAAAGTTTTCTGGACTTGAAGGATATTTTTCTAAATGCACAAAATTGTCCTAAAACTAATCTTTTATTTTGTCTTTGTTTGTTTTGTTTGGTTTCAGTACATGTTAATGATACAAAGTGGTGAAAGTATAAAAACTTTTGTTTCATGTCTTTATCGTAACCTACAATCTGCTCTCTAAACATGTAAATGCAGATCGTGATATTCCTACCGTATTGTAGTATTGCACCTATTAGATGTGTAGAGAGGGATCATTATCAGAAGACGGATAAATCTTGCTGTTATAAGTTTATTCAACCGCCATCCGATAATAATTCTACTGTACATACAATACATATCAAGTATGTACTATGTATATCTTGTATCTAATTTTATTAGTGTTTACGTTAGTAGACATGTTTCATATTCCACTAATGAGAGTATCCCTTTTTATTATTTTCCGAAGACCTTCCTCTTTATTGCCTTTTATCTACCTAAAACTTTCCTACCTCTGTTGCCCCCTCCCATTACCTTTTCCACTTGCGTGCTATCGGGTTTCTGACCATCGGCAACGGAAAACCTAGAAACCCAATGCTCTGCCGCCATGCGCGCGTCCCTGACCATCGGCAACCGTAAATCGTGTGTTCACGCATGGTTCCTACTCTCTATTCCTGTCCTCCTGTTAGGTACCCCTATTCCCTTCAACAAATGCCTACTTACTCACTTAACCTTTACACCTAACTGAAATCATCACCTTTAAACTACTGTTTATCCTTACAAACTACGCATCTCCTCTAACTTAAATACTTTTCACCGGGTTTCCTACCATCGGCAGCCGGAAAAATAGAAACCCGGTGTTCCGCATAAAACTAACCGTGCACGAGCCCAGTCATCGGCAGCCGAATAGTGGGCACTAAGTGCTCTGCGTGTGGTGATAGAGTCAACAGTCCCCCTCGCTGAAAAATGTAGCTTAGCCAGGTTGTTGTAAAGATGCGGCAGGATCTTTGTTGTCAAAATATCTGAGTCTGTGGCCGGATTTACATTTACGTTTTGTACGGCGGCGTCGGGCTTCTCCGTGACCACCGGCTGTTGGAAGGGCTGAGTGTGTACGAAAGGGTACCTGTTCCTGGGACATCCTTCCACAGGTATGCCTTTCTGGTTGTGCGCCTTGCACATAATTGGGCAGAACGACACGGACTGTGTGGTTAGCTCGCTGTCTGCCTGTTTCGGAGTCCAGTGATAATGGGCTAGTGCCGGTTGCGGCGGTTGGCTGTGCTGATTTATCAGTAGCTGGTTGTAATTCTTCCTGGCAAACTGGTTAGCTGCAGTTGGCGTGGGTGGTTTGTCGACGGCGACGAGCGTCACCGTTGTGTGGCGGCGCTGGATCTTTCCATGGTCGTCTGCTGCTTGGTGAGATAGTTGTGTTTGAAAAGGTACCTCTTCTTGGGGCATCCGTCCACAGGTATGCCTTTTTGGTTGTGCGCCTTGCACAGCATTGTGCAGATCGACACGAACTGTGTGGTTAGCTCGTGGTCTGCATGTTAAGTTCCAGAGGAGTGTCTTACGATAATGTGCTCCGAAATGTATGGAGTCTTGTTCGTAATCCATCACTACCTTCTGGCGTTGGAGCTAAGATGCACCCAGAATGATATCCTCAGCGAGGTTTGCTACTAACAAGAGAGTCTCGTAGTCCGTCACATGTGCAAGGGTGAATGGCGTGCGGAACTTGCCCTTGCGTGCCATATTTCTCCCTGCTTCGGCTAGACAGGCGGAGGCATGATAGGGTTCTACCGGTAAACGTGTGGGTACGCGATTTTCCCTAATCATGCTCGTCGATGCCCATGGATATAGTAATGCGTCGAAGTTTATTTTCTGTATTGTGACGGGGATCCTTGGTTGAGAGTCATCGTGGGTAAAGTTTAGTCGCGCCAGCTCGTTTCGCCCGACCGGGTTGTTGTCTGGCGTTTCTCGGCCGGTGGTTCGTTTTCCGAATCCTTGTTTGGGCAGTCTCGGTGCCAGTGTCTTTGCGGGCAGAAGCGGCACCTTGGTAGCTGCTCCGTTGTTTGTGGAAATCTGGTTGTTGGAGTGGAGGCGGTTGTCCCTTTTGCTGCCTCTTTTATGTATTATTCGATTTTTGTGAGATGGGTGACCAGTTCCCATATTGTTGTTGACATGTGGCACTGAATTGGATTCGTCGGTATCGGAAAGAGGAGATCCATGGATAGTCCCATGTCCTGGTTAATGTCTAGCTTTAGACGGCGGGCTTGTTGCACCCTCGTGCCAAAGAAGGCAGCTACTGGTTGGAATGCCATCTGCTTCTGTCCATAGTATTCGGAAGTTATTTGGGCTCTAACAGTTGGACTGTCGTATTTGTCCAGAAAGAACATTTTGAATTCATTGTAGATGGGTTTGAACATAGCGTATGCTTCCCACCAGTTGGCTGCTTGGCCTCGGAATTGAGCGGTTGTTGTAAGCACTCCATCTGCTGGAGAAATTTTGTAGGATTCTCCAGGAGGGTGCCAGAGAATGTAGGTTTCTCTGCTTCGAGGGTGGCTGTAGTGACGTGGTACAGTTTTTCCACGAGCGTCTTGATTGTGACCATTTAGTCGATTGGTTGTGTTTGTTGAGCGCCACTGGGTTGTTGCAGTCCCAGAACTGTTGTTGATTGAGTGACCTCTTGGGTTGGAGACGGTTGGTTGGTGTCGGGCTGGACGTTAAACGTGGTTTGACTCCTCGTCTCGGGCATTATGATGGTTCTTAAAAGCGTGCTGTTTGCAAAATCTTCTTTGAAGACGGCCCTACATTGGCCACCACTTGTTATCGTTCGATTGGGAAGCGTCTGAAAGCATATAGGCTTGGCTTAAACAATTGTTTAACAAACATTTGCAAAAATAATTATAAGTTCCAAAATTGCATAAAATAAAGAAGAAGTTGAATGATTTAGCAGTTCGGAAGTTTTTGGAAGTCTTCGAATGGCTTCATGGTTGCCTGTGGAATTAGAAATAAACTTAAATACTGATTTAATGAATGTATGTACAATTTAACGTTGTGTATAAGTCTTCGGTAGTCTTCGGCTTTCTCTGGAATGCTTCGGAAGATGTTTATGAGACCCAGTGTAAACTTAAACGACAGTAATTAAGAAATATGTAAAGGTTGAAGAGGTCCAAACATTTTCTCTTGTGGGTCAACGTTACGTTAAAAAGAACTATGAATTAAAATTATATGCACTTAAAAACTACTAAATTGCAATATATACAAGTATGGAGGGTCCAGAAGGTTTTCGGTCGTCTTCTGACCCCTTCGGCAGGTTTCGTGGTAGTGATGCCTCTACGGGGATGTCGTCCCTTTGGTAGAGCTTGACAGATGCAATCACAATGACAACTTGACGGTGAAGTATGAAACGGAGCTTAACGTTCATACGTGGTTTGGTAACTATGGATTAATGAATTGTAATGACGTGCCCTGGGTACGGCGTCGGACAACGTCACCGTCGGAGAATGCGCAGGCTATGGGGAGCGCTGCGTGTTCTAGTATAGCAGGCTATGGAGAGCGCTGCTAGTTAAAGGGTTTTGCAGGCTATGGGGAGCACTGCAGAAGGATTGATTCCTAGGCTATGGTGAGCACTACAAAGGTCTTCTGCAGAATTTGAAATTATATTTATACAGTTCCATTCCCTATTCTTCCTATGTTGAAAAACGTTAATGATGTTTTTAACCAATGAAATGCGTTTTTTGAGTTTTGATTGTAAAGGAATCTCCAAATTTTAGTTTACCCAATGAAAGTACAGATTTTTGGGTAGCACAAAAACTTACTTGGAATTTTTCGAAATTCTTTGGTTTGTTCTATTTTCAGTTCGTGTACTCTGATATAGTCAACTGCAAATTCTCAGTCTGTTCAGTGCTCTGCGTGTGGTGATAGAGTCAACATTCCCCCTCGCTGAAGAATGTAGCTTAGCTAGGTTGTTGTAAAGATGCGGCAGGTTTTTTGTTGTCAGAATATCTGAGCCTGTGCGGCATTTGCGTTTACGTTTTGTGCGGCGGCATCGGGCTTTTCCATGATCACCGGCTGTTGGATGGGCTATGTGTGTTCGAAAGGGTACCTGTTCTTGGGACATCAATCCACAGGTATGCCTTTTTGGTTGTGCGCTTTGCACAGAATTGGGCTGAACGATACGGGCTGTGTGGCTAGCTCGCTGTCTGCCTGTTTCGGAGTCCAGTGAAAATGGGCTAGTGCCGGTTGCGGTGGTTGGTTGTGCTGACCCATCGATCGCTGGTTGTAATTCTTCCCGACAGCTGCTGGCAAGAATTCGTCTGCAAATTGGTTAGTTGCAATTGGCGTAGGTGGTTTGTTGACGGCGACGGGCGTTACCGGTGTGTGGCGGCGCTGGATCTTTCCATGGTCGTCTGCTGCTTGGTGAGATAGTTGTGTTTAAAAGGGTACCTCTTCGTGATGCATCCGTCCACAGGTATGACTTTCTGGTTGTGCGCCTTGCACAACATTGTGCAGATCGACACGGGCTGTGTGGTTAGCTCGTGGTCTACGTGTTAAATTCCAGTGGAATGTCTTACGATTATGTGCTCCGAAATGTATGGAGTCTTGTTCGTAATCCATCACTACCTTCTGGCGTTGGAACTAACATTCACCCAGAATGATATCCTCAGCGAGGTTTGCTACTACCAAGAAAGTTTCGTAGTGTGTCACTTGCGCAAGGGTGAATGGCGTGCGGAACTTGCCCTTGATTGCTATGTCTCTCCCTGCTTCGGCTAGACAGGCGGAGGCATGATAGGGTTCTACCCGTGTACCTGTGGGTATGCGATCTTCCCTAATCATGCTCGTCGATGCCCCTGTATCTAGTAATGCGTCGAAGTTTATTTTCTGTATAATGACGGGGATCCTTGGTTGTGGGTCATCGTGGGTAAAATTTAGTCGCGCCAGCTCGTTTCGTCCGACCGGGTTGTTGTCTGGCGTTACTCGGCCGGTGAGGAGTTTCCCGATGCCTTGGTTGGGCAGTCTCGGTGCCAGTGTCTTTGCGGGCAGAAGCGGCACCTTGGTAGCTGCTCCGCTGCTTGTGAAAATCTGGTTGTTGGAGTGGAGGCGGTTGTCCCTTTTGCTGCCTCTTTTATGTTTGATTGGATATTTGTGAGGTGGGTTACCAGTTCCCATGTTCTTGTCGACATGTGGCACTGAATTGGATTCTTCAGTATCGGTAGGAAGAGATCCATGGATAGCCCCATGTCCTGGTTAATGTCTAGCTTTAGGCGGCGGGCTTATTGCACCTTCGTGCCAATGCAGGCGGCTACTGGTTGAGACGCCATCTGCTTCTGTCCTTAGTATTCGGAAGCTATTTTGGCTGTAATAGTTGGACTGTCGTATTTGTCCAGAAAGAACATTTTGAATTCATTGTAGGTGGGTTGGAACATGGCGTAGGCTTCCCACCAGGTGGCTGCTTGGCCTAGGAATTGAGCGGTTGTTGTAGGCACTTCATCTGCTGCAGGAATTTTGTAGGATTCTCCAAGAGAGTGCCAGAAAATGTAGGTTTCTTTGCTTCGAGAGTGGCTGTGGTGACGTGGTACAGGTCTTCCACCAGCGTCTTGATTGTGACCATTTTGTCGATTGGTTGTGTTTGTTAAACACCACTGGGTTGTTGCAGTCCCAGAACTGTTGTTGGTTGAGTGACCTCTTGGGTTGGAGACGGCTGGTTGGTGTGCGGCTGAACGTTAGACGTGGTTTGACTCCTCGTATCGGGCATTATGATGGTTCTTGCAAGCGCGCTGTTTGCAAAATCTTCTTTGAAGACGACCCGCGTTGGGCACCACTAGTTATCGTTCGAATGGGAGGCGTTTGAAAGCATCTAGGCTTGGCCTGAACAATTGTTTAATAAACATATGCAAAAATAATTATACGTTCCAAAATTACATAAAATAAAAGTAAAATTAAACGATTTAGCAGTTCGGAAGTTTTCGGAAGTCTTCATGGTTGCCTGTGGAACCAGAAATAAACTTATATACTGATTAAATGAATGTATGTATAATTTAACGTAGGGTATAAGTTTTCGGTAGTCTTCGGCTTTCTTCAGAATGCTTCGGAAGGCTTATGAGGCCTAGTGTGAACTTAAACGACGATAATTAGGAAATAAGTAGAGGTTGAAGAGGTCCAGACATCTTCGGTTTTCTTCGAATATCTTCGGATTTCTCTTGTGGGTCAACATTTCGCCCGACCGGGTTGTTGTCTAGTGTTGCTCGGCCGGTGAGTCGTTTTCCGATGCCTTGGTTGGGCAGTTTCGGTGCTAGTGTTTTTGAGGGCAGAGGCGGCTCCTTGGCATCTGCTTCGATGTTTGAGGAAATCTGGTTGTTGGAGTGCAGGCGGTTGTCCCTTTTGCTGCCTCTTTTATGTTTGATTCGATTTTTGCGAGGTGGATGACCAGTTCCAATATTGTTGTCGACATGTAGCACTGAATTGGATTCCTCAGTATCGGTAGAAGGAGATCCATCGATAGCCCCATGTTCTGGTTAATGTCTAGTTTTAGGCGGCGGGCTTGTTGCACCTTCGTGCCAAGCAAGGCGGCTAGTGGTTGGGACGCCATCTGCTTCCGTCCATAGTATTTGGAAGTTATTTTGACTCTAATAGTTGGACTGTCGTATTTGTCCAGAAAGAACATTTTGAATTCATTGTAGGTGGGTTAGAACATGGCGTATGCTTCCCACCAGTTGGCTACTTGGCCTCGGAATTGAGCGGTTGTTGTAGGCACTCCATCTGCTGTAGGAATTCTGTGGGATTCTTCAGAAGGGTGCCAGAGAATGTAGGTTTCTCTGCGTAAGGGGTGGCTGTAGTGACGTGGTACAGGTCTTCCACGAGCGTCTTGATTGTGACCATTTTGTCGATTGGTTGTTGCAGTCCCACAACTGTTGTTGATTGAGTGACCTCTTGGGTTGGAGACGGCTGGTTGGTGTCGGGCTAGACGATAGACGTGGTTTGACTCCTCGTCTCGGGCATTATGACGGTTCTCAAAAGCGCCTGTTTGCAAAATCTTCTTTGAGGACGGCCCCACGTTCGGCGCCACTTATCATTGTTCGAGTGGAAGGCGTCTGAAAGCAGGTAGGCTTGGCTTGATTAATTGTTTAAAAAACATATGCATAGATAGTTATAAGTTCCAAAATTACATAAAATATAAGTGAAATTGAATGATTTAGCAGTTCGTAGATCTTCGAAGGTCTTCGGATGGCTTTATGGTTGCTTGTGGAACCAGAAATAAACTTAAATACTGATTAAATGCATGTATGTACAATTTAACGTTCAGCTTTCTTCGGAATGCTTCGGAAGTTGCTTATGTAGCCCAGTGTGAACTTGAACAACGATGATTAGGAAATATGTACAAGTTGGAAAGGTCCAAACATCTTCGGTGATCTTCGGATCTCTTCGGAAGGCTTCGTGTTTTAATTGTGAATCAACGTTACGTTAAAAAGAATTATGAAATGAAATTATGTGCACTTAAAGTCTACTAATTTGCAATATATACAAGTATAGAGGGTTCAGAAGTTCTTCGTTCGTCTTCTGAACTCTTTGGTAGATTTCGTGGTAGTGATGTCGTCCCTTTGGCAGAGCTTGACAAATGCAATAACAATAACGACTTGTCGGTGAAGTATGGAACGGATCTTAACGTTCATACGTGGTTTGTTTACTATGGATTGATGAATTGTAATGACGTGCTCTGGGTACGGCGTCGGACAGCGTCACCGTTGCAGGATGCGCAGGCTATGGGGAGCGCTGCGTGTTGTAGTATAGCAGGTTATGGAGAGCGCTGCTAGTTGAAGGGTTTTGCAGTCTATGGGGAGCACTGCATGAGGATTGATTCCTAGGCTATTGTTAGCACTATGAATGTCTTCTGCAGAACTTGAAATTATATTTATACAGTTTCATTCCCTATTCTTCCTATGTTGAAAAACGTTAATGATGTCTTTAAACAATGAAATAGGTTTTTTGAGTTTTGATTGTAAAAAAATCTCCTAATTTTAGTTTAACCAATGAAAGTACAGATTTTTGGGTAGCACAAAAACTTACTTGAAATTTCTCGAGATTCTTTGGTTTGTTCTATTTCCAGTTCGTGGGCTCTGATGTAGTCAACTGCAAATTCTCAGTCTGTTCAGTGCTCTGCGTGTGGTGATAGAGTCAACATGCGTTTCGACTAGACCCTCACGGGACTCAATCATCTAGCGCTTCCCCTAGCCTAGTGGAGAAACAGCGCTTCCCTAGCCCGAGGAACCACCGGAAGACCTTGGCGCTCTGAGCCCGAGTCAGCATGACGACGCCGATGCCTTGGCGCTTTCACTAGCCCAAAGCCGTCCGACATCGACGCCACAGGGCTGCATGGGCGGCGCCACGGCGTAGAACCAACACTCGTCCACCCGGACGACCCCAAGTGTTCGCTATGAGGAAGGCGTACCGAGACGCCGCGGCCCAACGCAGATTGAACCATACATATAGACCTTTGTATATATTTCACCCTTGTTATTTCTTAGATGGTAATTGTTGTATATATATATATATATATATATATATATATATATATTATTATATACTGTGATCCCACCCTATGAGCGATAGGTCTAGTATATCTATCTGTCACTCCTTGTCTTATTTTAGAGCCTTGTTAAGTTATGCCACGCAATTTATCATTAAATATTTTACACGGTTTCTGCACTTATATATTTCACAGGGCTGTCAACCACGTAGCGGAATCTACCTAAGGTGGGTCCGTCCTAGGCAAACCCCTCTCAACTAGACACCCAAACAAATATCCAAGGAGTTTTCAAAATAATTTTAAAAGCTAAAAGTATCCCTAAACACTAGTTCCACTTTTTTAAATTTGATTAATGCACTGCGTAGATATTAAATACTAATACCCGGAATCAGGCGCCGCCTTCCAGCCGTCCTGAAGTCAAGTGACCAACTGCAGGCACCTCCTGAAAAAATAAGTAACTCGAGCAACTGGTAATCTCCGGACTATAAAACTACTAATATTTCTACAAATTTTATGTTATACAAATACTCGGATAACTTAAATTCCATTATTTGTTCCTCTTCAAAACAATAACGGTACAGACCGCACTCCCTCTTCTAATTACTTTTTCTTCGCCACAAAAATGCTACCTTAGACATTTTTTACTGCATTTCAGTACCACTGAATCTACTTCTCTTCACTATTTGCTACCTCCAGGTACAACTTGACTTTCAAAATTTACTCGTAACTTTTTAAATGAAATAAAACTCAGAACAGTACAAAAACACGTCTATTTTTCAATAATACAAATTTGAAGTCCCTTATAAATACAACCCGTCTTCCCTTGTTTTCTTTGCCATAACAGCTACGTCTACGCACACTATGCAATTTATAATTATTAATAATTAATTAATAATACAGTTCTTTTCTCTAGATACATTCATTTTCTAGATGGTTTGATAATCCAGTGATTTATGTATATTGAACTTTTTACAATTATTGAAAATAGCTAACAAATTCGATGGTTCAGCTTTTAAATTATACGTAACAGACATTTATGTCTTATTCGGTAAACGTCCTGTCATTACATAACCATTCTTTAATTGTTAAAACATATTCAAACTGAAATTGCTTTACAAATATTTCAGGAGTATCACTTAACTCCTCAATGTTTTAAAAGCGTGCTGTATACCACACAATTTTGATATTTGTTTTTACATCCAAAAAGTTCTGAATAGGCTAACTCCAAATTAAATTTTTACATGCAACCATAACAATTAAAATACGTATATAATGCAAACCTATCAACTAGCTTAACCTGGTATCTGGCCGGTATACGTTGTGAAATGCAATGCAGTTTTAAAAACTTTATAAATTTATAAACGTGGAATAGTTGTTAATTTATAAACCAAAAATATCTGAAAGAAAATACTCAAACAAAACCAAATATACCCCCATTCTAGCAAGTCGTTTCGAAGCCCTATTTAAACATTTTATAAGCCCACCCCCTTCTTGATAGTATATATATATATATATATATATTTCACCCTTGTACGTTAGTTTGTAGCTGCTGTATATATTTCACCCTTGTATATGTTATTTCTTAGATTGTAGTTGTATATATGTTCTAATTTATTCGAACTGCCGAAATAAAATCAAACCCCATTGTTATACAAATATTGTTGCATAATATTTTAGTCCTGGGAACCCACCGGATAACATAGTATTATAATTTCGATATACAATGCACCATCTAAAGTTTTTATGAACTTGCTGGTTTTTGACAAGTAAGAGCCAATTATAATTTATAGTAAGAATTCAGGAGGTATCCGGGAATAGTTTTTTGTGAGGTGCGGGGGTTCCATCGTTTTAGAAGTATAAACGACACGTACTGCAAGTAGATAACTATAGCCGGTTAGAGCGTCTGGTAATTAAAAAAAATTAATCGTACCTTACAAGTGTAGCCCCAGGATGTAGTAATTTCATGTATAATATGGTTCATCGAACAGATCATAATTCACTTCAAGGTAAAGGTGACCGTGACTGGAAATATCTAGAAGCATTTATCTTAGCTGCAGACTCGCGTTTATACCTTCTCATACCATATTTATCGCAATTGCTTGCTGCACTTATTGGTAGTAATGCTTTAGAATTTTAGGTAAGCAAAATAAGGCTTCGTTAGAGTATGTGGTAGATTGGCGATGACCGTATCAAAAATACAACCTCGTAAAAACTAAAATAAAAAATTGAAACCACGTGTTAAATTTCTACATTCAGTGTTTACACCAGCTCATTGAAACGGAAAGCAAAGCCTTTGATCTGAAGTAGAGGTGCGGTTAATATATAGTTCGAGGCAGGCAATATCTTAAGTAAAACATGAACCAAAGCGTGAATTTTTATGCATCGATAGGAGCGCGGAAGTATAATTTCACTTTTTGCTATCCTCACATTTAGAACTTGAAAAATAAAAGCAGTCTAAAAACATTAGTGATCCCGTTGCAAAATCTGAACTTCACACACGGTCTAGTAAGCTTCTAGCAGCGCTAATCAAAGCGTTTAATGAAATCGCATATTTGCCGAACAATGTAGTTTGCATGAACGGCTTCCAATTTATACTCGGTCAGACCCTTGACTTTCAATTATTAAACCTTTATCAGATATGCAGGACGTGTGTCCGTCATTGCTGTCATTGCTATATTGTTGATATTAATTTGTGCAGTATTATTCTGATATGAAGGGCAAATGCCGCTCGGGCTGCTTTATCATCAGAATATGGAGATGAGAACGTACTCCATAATTTTAAGGTTCGGTTCATCTGTTTACTTAGTCCATTCATTTAGCTTTATTTGAATTGCTTTTATAAACGAATGACCGCTGTCGCCTTCGCCAATTTAGAGACATTGGCGTCTGTTAGATAGGGTGAGTGAGTGCGCATTTGTATTTGTGCCGCAAAGGCAATAATTTTAGCTATGGAGTGGTATGTAAATTTAAATTCCATACACCTTATCAAGCAGCAACGGTATGCATTTATGGAAGACGCAAGATAGGTTTTGGGCCTTTGGGAGCTTCTTTTTAAAAAGTTTTGTCGCCAAAAACTCTTCTAGTAATTTTATTTTTAATTGTTTAATTACAAAAAATAACTTGGATTGATAGATATGGGCGATTGTCACTACGTATATTCGTACACATGAAATCTAGGACGAAGCGGGATTAATCGTTGAGATCAGGAAACGCAGAATCCGAAATCAACGAAATGATAGGGCCGACGACTCGGTCCGAGGACCCTATGCCGGTTTAAAGAATTTTAACAAGTAGGAAAGTTACGTCGAGTAATTCCTTTATGCAAATAACAATAGCACTGAGGAACTTGAGGACGAATACAATGTGTCGACACATGACCAGATTGGTCGCAGTTGAAGCATGTGACCTGACGCAAAAGCTACAGAACAAACACTTGATCTAACGCTAGGTGTGGAACGAATCTAGACTGACCAACCATGTGAACTAATAGTGTTTGCGGAATCCGCTTCTACGTATGAGTATTTGTCTTAACTAGAAGGTACCTAGCTATCAATGCGGAATTTTTTCCGTTCGAGTCTTCAAACATTCCTCTCCTCTAACTCCTGCAGAGAATTAAGAGTAGGCAATTGTGTGCGGCAGAAGGGGGATAAATTTCTAGAAACAATATGCAGTTGCACATCTACAAGTTGTGATGTATATTAAATCTAATCCACAATAAAATAAATCGTGGTATATTTTTATTTTACCTATCGAGAATTCTTATGTAATTGTAACAAGCCCAGGGTAAGGTTAAGATGGAAATTGGCTTTTAGTAAAAGAAAAGTCTTAAGACTTTTAGCTAACTGAGTTTTGACCCACGGTCGCATGAGATCGGGTCAGTGGGTTTATTAAAGTTGGAAAAAACAAGATAATGGGCGCCACCTAAATTTTTTATAAAGCAACTGACTAAATCAATTTGCTTAAAGGAAAAATTTGGAAACCTAGATTATCGCTAACCACTTTAAATACAAAGTTTGATTGTCACAATTATGTTACTTACATCTGGTCGTCTTCTTCACTGAACTAACGATGACTAGGGCGGCTCTGAAACATAGACACCACCAACATAGATACTTTCTATATCTTACAAACCAGTATATGCATGAAATCTTTGTTTTAGTTTCAATTAGTTTCCACTGTATCGTGGTACACATTCGTGTAAGTTTAATCTTTTAAATACCTAACAAACTTTGGAAAAGTTTATTGATTACTGAGTAATGAACTTAAGTCAAAAATAATTCTATATTCTCTTTTAAGATATGTAATGAACATTTTAAATTATAAGTGTACTTAATAAAAAAGATAAAATTCTTATAAATGTAGTTTCTTGAATTGGATATTTATCTTTTGGACATTACTTTTCTTAATTAATAGTCTGGGGTAGCGCTACTAAAACTTTACAGTTCTTTAAAAAAATTTACTTAACTTTTGGAAAATATTATCAGTTAATTAATTAATATAAGTTCAAATTTCATTATACAGGACTTAAGCCCTAATAAATCAGCATGTTGGTATTTTTAAATTGTGGTAAACAAGATAACTATTAAGCATGTAGCAAAAAAATCATGATTATTTGTCTGCATATTTTACTATCGTCTATATACAACCGGTGAGGTACAATCTCCAAGGTTGAACACACCATTAATTACAAAAAATTGTTGTACTCATTGTAACTTTACATTTTAAAAGAATAAACTTTTAGCAAATTAATTAAAAAAATTATTCGGACGAGCCATAATGAATTGTATACAACAACCTGAGGTAGTTACAAGCTTCAAAGAGGAATTCATTACATACATAGATTACGTAATGAACTTTGCTACGGCAGCCTTATCTTAGAAACTTAAACAGTCTTGCCCATAGCGGCAATGACCTTCAAATGACATGTCGTTCATCAACTAAACACGCCAGGTATAGCTGCATAGCGAAATCCACCATTTGTCCAACAAAATTGCTTACGCATTTATATTTTAAACGAGTTCCATGAAATTTTCGTGAACCAAACCAAACACATTCAAACAAACCGTCGCCAAGATGAGTTTGTACACTACACTTATATACAAGTTGTCACAGACAATTTTTAAAATACTGTGCCTTTATTACGGCGTCTCTGCCAGGAAAACTTAATTTCCCTTACCATCTTGAGTGTTTTTTATAAACACACCAAGTGACCTTTCTGTTCAACAAGGAAACGAAAAGTGACTATCTGTCACGAATCGGTAGAACAACTTAAAAATCTTAGATATTACAAAGAAGTAGGAGCATGCGAATAGGTTTGTATACATGTTATTAGTAATGACGACGTGATACGTAGTAGATTGTAATTGTAATTGAAATTGTAGTGTGCCTTGAAGTTTGTTGGTTATTAAATATGCAATATCGAATGAATCAATAATATAAACGGTGTTGAGTAAAGACTAAAATAATAGATGCATAGCAATAACGTCAACAAATAATTTTACAGGAAAATTTAAATGTTACACAGCCCCTTCGCAAGAATCATTCTTAAAGTCTGCTATCACACCAAATAATTTTCCAAAGTCGCTTCCAAAAATGAATGCATGAGGTAACGAAGGTACAACTAATGCATTTAAAACACGACACTATATTTCTATACGAATAGGTAGATCAACTGATTCTTCTATTAACTTTAACGATCTGTCTGCAGTGGACACTCCTTTCCGGTTGGATTTAAAAATAGTCAAATTCAACTTTTATTAATGGGATAGCAAGAGATCCAACAATAGAAGTAGTACAACCAGAATCTAATAAAGTTGATATATCGTTATCAAGCAATTTCACTAATATATAAGGGCGATTGTCATAAGATCTTTTCTCAAATAAAGCACTAGTATTAGGTAAAACGTTATTCCTACAAAAAATTTTGACAATGAGAAGCCATTCTGACCACTCGTCTTTATTTAATAATTGAATTTTGTTACTTGACATAACAGTAGCTTTTCGACTAGAAGCATGAAGTTGGCTACATAGTTTCTGCTTCTTTATTTGTTATTTGTACAAGATGGACAAGCAAAGCGCGTCACTCCTTTGTGACTGCAACTAAAACAAAAGATTCTTCTAGGAGCTCTACAATTTCGAAATGAGTGTCCTATTCGAGTACAATTCCAACAGACAAGTTTATATTTTGATGAAGGGTTAACTAAACCACTAGCAACTGATACGGAATTAGATGAATTAGGAATCTGAGGTAGAGAAGTGTTATTCCTAAAAATTCGACTGCCAAATTTCGAAATACTTTCAGACGAAACTGATTTCTTATCTTTGAACTGGGCTTTATGATTGTTATTAGTTTGGTAGTTGCTACAAGACATGATAAAAACAACCTTTTGTTTAGGAGATGCGTCTTCTAGTTCCCTACACAACTTAGCTAGAGTAGTCATTTTCTCTATATCGAGCAGAGCGAGATGCTGAACAAATTCAGGTAACAAATTCTTTCTAATTATTCTAACCTTTGTGCTTTCAGCGGGACAAACGGGTGGCTTATTAAACAAACTTTCCATGTTTGCTATATATAAAACAACGGATTCTCTTTTTTTCTGACAACGAGATTTAATGGTTTTCCACACCTCATCTTCGGAATGTGCTGGTAAAAAATCTTCTTTTAACTTAGCGACCAAAAATTCCAATCTGTCAACTGACTACGGACGTTTCGGTACCAGATAGAGTATTGCCGGTAAATAATTCGACCGATGAGTTGAATAACTCTTCATCAGATACTTTACGGGATTGTGCAAGCTCTATGATTCTTTCTAAAAATTGGTATAATAGTTTAGGGTCTCCAGAATATTTTATTGCCCAAGAACTAAAACGAACTGATTGAGGTTTAAAGAATTTTAACAAGTAAGACAGTTGCGTCGAGTAATTCCTTTATGCATGTAACAATAGCACTGGGGAACTTGAGGACGAATACAATGTGTCGACACATGACCAGATTGGTCGCAGTTGAAGCATGTGACCTGACGCAAAAGCTACAGAGCAAATACTTGATCTAACACTAGGTGTGCAACGAATCTAGACTGACCAACCATGTGAACTAATAGTGTTTTTTGCGGAATTTGCTTCTACGTATGAGTATTTGTCTTGACTAGAAGGTACCTAGCTATCAATGCGAAATTTTTCCGTGCGAGTCTTCAAACATTCCTCTCCTCTAACTCCTGCAGACAATTAAGAGTAGGCAATTATGTGCGGCAGAAGGGGGATAAATTTGTAGAAACAATATCCAGTTGCACATCTACAAGTAAAATCCAACACTATTTGAAAGCGAGGAAAATCATTTTATACTCAAAGCACGCGTAATCAGGTTTTCGTTTAAGACAAGAAACCAGAGCATTAACAAGTGGACTTGTAAGGGATGAAAATATAGACAACCAAACTCGTAGATTTAATGAAGGACGCGTACAACTGATTGCCTATCTACGCGGTTTTATTTAGATAAATATAGCAAACGTGAATTACATAATTGGGACTGAATGGTGCTTTTAAAGTATTGCGGCATTAAATTGTTTCAGTATGAAATAGACGTAAGAGCTTATATGTGTGCACCTGAATGACTCTTATTACGTTTATTTTTCTATTTTAAAATAATTTTGCATCATTTTAACTAAATATCACTTTTATCTACTTTCTATAATTTTAATTTGAAATAGATTCAAGTTAGGCAACTCATTTTACCAGTTGTTGTATGGCACTTCTTGTTTTCGCTTATCTAAACATATGGGTTAGGTTCAAGTTCAAGAAATTTTTATCGATGATTTATAGGACGTTCGTTAAACTGTGTCACTTTTGTTTGATACTTTGTACTTGCAAGCTAACCCTGTACTTCTGAAAATTAAGCCGAGTAGTTACATACAATATCCCTTTCTTCAACTGTTTTCGTCAGTGCAACTGGTAGGTTTCCTTTGTGCGCTAAATTACTAATTTTATATGCTTCAGCTTCTTTCGTTTAATTTAGACTTGGGTTACGTTTAAGACGTATTTATTGATAGTTAAATGTTAAAGCTGAGATCTATACGACCGAGTTACTATCATGGTTTTTAGTATGATTCTGATGTTGAGCTCGACACGGTAGGTTACCAACCATCTGCCGTAAAAGTAGGCGTTGGAGAGAGGTAGAACAAGACAGGACTAAATGCAGAGAAGCAAATGTTCATTAGAAAAGGATAAAAGACTCAGTACTGAGCATTCTTTATTTTTTAAGTACTAGTGGGCACGAATAGGCAACAGTGCTGCGGGTATTATTAGTTTTGTTACGAACCTCGCAGAAATTTTAATCATTTTGTTCTGTAACATTTCAACCGGTAGAGCCATTAAATATAGATTTATAGTATAAAGAGAAATATTAATGCATTGCTTTAGAAAACAACGAAACGTAGAATTAGTATTAAAGGGTCTGAAAAATGGTAAGGCACCAGGTACAGATAAGGTGCAAGCAGAAACTCTAAAAGTCGTTGGACATGCAGTAACAGAACGTTTTTTCCAACATGTAAGTTATGTGTGAGACAAAGATTTCAAACGCAACATCATAGAAACTATACAAAAAAAGAGAGGCACCAATAGATGAGAAAATTTTTGAACAATAAGTCTGACAGCACACATGTCAAAAATATTAACTAGAATTGTACAAAGAAGAATGGAAAAACGAGCTGAAGAAATACTGGGGGAAGGTCAATTTGGGTTTAGGCGAAATAGGGGAACATGAGAGGCTATTTTAGCTCTGAGGGTGATAATCGAGAAAACAACAGAAAAGGGGGAAAGCGTGAATATAGGGTTTATAGATCTGGAAAAAGCATTCGACAATGTAAAATGGAAAAAATGTTCGAAATACTCAAAAAGATTGGATGACATAGCTTACACAAAGAGCAAACAGCGGTAATAGAATTGGAGCCGGAAAGTAGAGAAGTAAACATTAGGAAAGGGATGAGATAGGGGTGTGCCCTATCACTATTAATTTTTAACTTGTATATTGAAGAGGCAATAAATATTGTCAAATGCAGGAAGACAATTGGAATTACTATGCAGTAACAAAAAATTGATATGCTTAGATTTGCAGATGATATAGCGGTATTAGCATCTAGCAAAGAAGAGTTGGAAGCTGCTCTTAATGAAATGAAAACAGTTCTAACAGAGTGATACAGAATGAAAATTGACAAAAATAAAACTAAAGTACTAGTATGCAAAAGAGGGGAAAATAAATCAAAAACAAGAAAACAAAGAGGTAACCAGAACTTACAAGAGATTAAGGATTTCTGCTACCTAAGAAGCCAAATAACGAAAGATGGGAAAAGTGCAAAAGAATAAAACAAAGATTTGGGCAAGGTCGTGCTACATTGAACAAGTAAAAGCAACTACTGTGTTCAAAGACAACAAACATAGAAACAAGGAAAAGATTGCTTAAAACATATGTGTGAGGCACAGCACTGCACGGCTGTAAAGAAGCGGACAAGAAAAAAGGAGAAGCCTTTGAAATATGGTGCTCCAGACTTATGATGAAGATATCATGGACAAACAAAGTTAAGAGCAAAAAGGTACTAAAAATGTTAGAGGAAGAAAGAAATATGTGGAAAACGGTAAAAAATAGAGAAGATAGGATAATAGGCTACATACCACGGCATGAGGGAATAGTGTGAAAATAGTATAAGCAGAGATAGGAAAAAATAGAAGTAGAGGTACACCTAGGTTAGACTATTGCACACAGATAGTGAAAGATGTAGGCTGTAAGAATTTCAGAGAAATATGTAGGCTAGCTCAGAGTAGAAATCAATGGAGGTACGCATCCAACCAGTCCCAAGATGGATAAACTAATGACGAAAAAATAACTGTACTTAAACATGATGATTATTATAAGCAACTACAAGTATTGGTTGTGCAATTTTCTAGAATATTGTTAATTGCGTGAAAGGATTTACTGGGAAAACTATCAATTCGGCAAATGTCTAAGTGGGGGGGGATTCTTGGCAGCCACAGTTTGCTTAACCCCCTTCATATACTTTACATGTAATTTTCCAATTGTCCACCCGAAGGTACTACATTGGCTAGGAAGCGAGTTCTTTTTACCTAAGAATTTTGAATTTTGCTGAACCTTTGCTGTTCCAAGCAAGGTAGGGATCTTTAATGTGCGTAACAACATACACACGGGACCTTCATTTTACCTCTCATTCGAACAAGGGCGTCTTTTTGTGAAAAATGCTCACTTAACATTTTTCAAGCGAACCGTTTCGGGATTTGAATCCGCGACCTTGGGCGTAGTAGTCACACGCACCCTCTTCACATACCACTGAATCTCTGTGAAATAGGGCATATAATTAGAAAAGAAAATAAAGGGAGATCGAGTTGTATATAGGATGTGTGGGAATTTCAGGGAACTATTCAGACTAGCTCAGAATATAAATAAGTGGAGGTATGTGTTCTACCAGTTTTGTAACGAAAAACCTATTGACAAAAAAATAAGCGCAAATAAATCTGATATTTATTATAAACAACTACAGGTGTTGGTTGTGAAATATCTGCAACTAATGTTGACTGTGCGAAAAGATATATCATCATAATTTTGTTTTTGACTTTACTGAAGGTCGGTTTGACGCAGCTCTAGCTTCTTTTCTATTCTGTGCTAATCTAGAACGTTCTACATACTCTTCACAACCTAAATTTCTAATAAATTGACCAATATAGCTTGGTCTAGGTATCCCTATACTTTTCTCTTTTTCTTATGTACCTGGCTCTATATATATATTAGCAACCTGATGGTTGTTAAAGAACTCCAACATGTTCACATGATTCCCATTTATAAGGAAATGAAATATTACCTGGTTATCCCCTTCAAAAAAGGAAAACTGTTTAATTATATGTTATGGTAAGGCTTAAACAACGAATCGCTACCAACATATCAGACCGCTAACTAATTGTGAGTTATGTCATGGTGACATTTAGGTAACTGATTTTTTTTATTTATTCTTTTTTGTTTTGTTTTTGAACTTACTTAAAGTCGGTTCGACGCAGCTTCAAATTCTTTTCTATTCTGAGCTAGTCTAAAAAGTCTGTATATATACCATTCACAACCTAAACGTTTTACATCAACTTAGACGTTTATATTCATTAAACACTAAGTAATCGAAATTGACAAAAATACTTGAAGTTAATAAATCAATAATTAATAATTAAAAATTGTGGTGAGTTGCTTGAACTACCAATAATGTTAAAGTTATGAAATTTGAGACTGACTGACCATCATGGCCTCCTCAGGGTGTTTATGTAATCCCTGCTCTCACATCATCTTGTGGGAAATGCAGATCTCATTTCTGCTACTTCTTGATAAAATACAATGTAATACTTCTTAGTAATCTTAATTATAACAATAGCTTTCTTTTAGTTCATTGTGACCCACACCTGCAGTAGCATGTTGCATCTGGAATGCAAAATAGTTGCTTCCGTTCTCACGTCTGATTATGAACTTTCATTAACCTTTTATAATGTGTCCTTCTTTTATACAATGTAACATTTTATTTCTTAAAACTTAATATTTGCATTTAATTTGTACATATTAATTTGGGAGATATATAACTTTTCCCAACTTAGATGTAAACTAAGGGTTGTACTTAATTTTTAAAACTCATTGTCCCTAAAGTTTCATTTGTAGTTTCTTTGTTCACATTTGTTTTTTGTTCTTATATCTAAGGTACATTTTATACAATAAATAAATTTCACTGCGTGGTTGAAATGGTCTAGGTCTAGATGTTCTAGTTAAATCAGTTTTTTGATAATTTCGTTGTCCTCGGTTTGAAGAATCTTGAACTGTAGTTCGGGAAGATTTGTAAATATCTTCGTCACTGTTGGGTTTTGATATACTCGAATAATTTCACTTTTTAATTTTAAGTAGCAATTTTCTTTTATGGTAATCACTTTGCTTCCAATTAAGGCTACACTATTTTCGTCTTGATTGCAATTAGCGGTTCCTATTACTTCTTGAGGAAATACAGCAATCCATTTGTGTTATCTGTAACTTTTTAAATTTTCATATCTGCAACTTGTACTGGTTTTGGCATACAATTCTCGTAATGATTAAAGAATCGTAGTAATTGTACTTCACAAGGGCTATCTGTTTGAATAGTTGTCGTTAATGATTGACATAAGTATTGTCTGGGTGTTACTTCTTTGCATTTTTCATTCGTGAATCCATATCTAAGTTCATTTAGGAAAAGGAAACTGGTTTTGGTGATAATAACCTAATATTGACTAGTAACTTTCATAGGAAAAGCAAATAAATAATAATAATTGTAATTATTAATCTCTCCAATGGGAATTTCTATTAAAAACGTAATTTCATGATTCATTACATAACCTTTTACTGTGGCTATTTTTTCAAATATAAGTATGTTAGATTCTGTTACTTCAAAGGTAGTTTACTATGAGTTATGCAATCTAATTCCTAATAATTCGTTTAATAAATCAAGTTGTACTAGCATGGAAAGTGTTTAATTTAGCAAATGTAACAGCATTTTCTAGGTAGCTAAAATTTGTTGCATTACGGTAAGAGTTGATATCGTATGATTGAATATCGTGTTAAATCTTATTAAGTGTCGCATTCCCAACATTGTGGTTTGAATGTTACTTTCAAGAGTTAGTATTCTACTTGTTATACTGTCTTGATTCTTTACTAATTTTTGTAGTGTATCGTTAAATTATACTATGGTTGATTGGGTTAAGGAAATTTGGTTTTTAACAATAGTTTTTATATCGTGCTGGTGGTCAATCAATTCTCATATTGCATTCTCATATCATTCGGCACCATGATTGTCTAAATTACCTGCTACAGCCTTTATAATATTACCTAATCCGTTAATAATTCCTCTTTTCTGTTTTGTGGTTTGGTCTGTTGGTATTAATCGATTGAATTTATCGTTTGTGTTCTTTAGGATGTTTTCCATTATGCTTTTGGAATTAAGCATTTCTATCGCATATTCTTTCCGAATTTGGCTGTGTCGATTGCTTTTTTCAGTCTGCCGTAATTGTCTCTAATTATATAAAATTATTGCTTTAATTCAGTTGAATCAAATTTGCGTGTGAAAGTCCAATAGTCTACTGTGTTTTGCACACTTCCCAATTTTGCTGGTAATATACCGAGGTTGTTTTTTATATCTTCTATTATTATTTCGTTGTCGTTCGTTCTACCTGGGTGGAGGTTGACGGCAAGGATGATAGTTGTCCATCTGAAATTACAGGGCGTCTTAAATTCTTCAAATGCATGTATCTTACCGTTTCTCCGTTGTCTACTACTGCTACATTTTTATCTGAGATCTTTTTGACTTTAAAGGACCTAAATTTCGGGAGCCGTTTTGTGTCATTTACTTTTAAAATTTCCTTCATACGTGTCTGACTTACTGCGAATTTATTTATATTGGCGTTTTCATTGAGGGTTTTTTAATACGTTCCTAATTTTTGTCTAATTTAATTTTGACGTTATTAAAATAATTTTTAATTTTTTGTGGCCTTTGGCCTACTGTTGATATGCTTCATATAATAGTGTATATCATAAGAGTTGCGAGAATCTGAGTGTCCTAATGTTAATTCGAAAGGCGTAAAGTTAGTTGAAGAATGAATTGTGTTGTTGTAAGCAATTAGGGCGTATGGCATTAAATTAGTGATATGTTCTTTCTTATATGTGAATCTTAAAAGTCTAATTTGTTCTAATAATGTTAAGTGTAATAGTTCAATTAATCCATTTGATTCTGCGTGATTTTCTCTTAAAAATGAATGTGTATTTTATGAAGTTCTAACGTATTTTGTATGGTTTCGTTTCTGAATTCGCTTTCATTGTTTAGAGTTGATTCGGGTGTACCATAAAATGTGAAATATTGTAAAAATCCTTGGGTTACATCAATACTTTTGAAGTAATGGGTATGACTTGGCCTACTTTTGTGAATGCGTACATGATCGATAAAAGGTTTTGGGCTTTTACAACCAAAGGGCTTGCATGTAATTTTTGAAAGGGTTTATTGGGTATTTTAATTAGCATTAAAGATACCTTAGTGGTGATCTGTCGTATTTTGCTTTGTCACATAATTCACATTGATTAATAAAATCCGTGGTTAATTCCTTTATGTCCTTAAAGTAATATCTTCTTATGAGTTGTTTTAGGGTTTCGTTTATTTTTCGATGTGTGGTGTCATTTTTGGCGAGCATCTTCAGAGGGTATTTAACTAGAACATATCGTGATAAATAAATTCAATTAAAATTTATTTAGGTGAGGATTAGAGAAGTTTTACAAGGCCTTGAGTAGTGGTAAGTTCACAGTGATAGGGCTCAATATATATATATATATATATATATATATATATTTATATATATAGCTGTAATTATAAGGTTAATTTAAGAGTAGGTTAAGTCATAGGAATCGTAGAATAAACAAAAGAAACTCTCAAGTAACAAAAGCACATAATTACAGATATTAGAAGAGTAAATAGGTCATTATAAATATTATTAGTTGAGCGCACACTGTATATAGCAGTACAAGCGATTAAAACATATATCCAAGAGTAGCTACGAGCAAAGATAAAAATTTAAAAATGTAACGAAACGAATTGAAATTAAATCAGGGAAACACCTGCATGAATTGGCTAGATAAATATTCAAAAGGTGCGTTAATATATCATCTTAAACGCACGCAGAAATTATGCATTATTTTAAAAGCGTACGTGATCTAAAAGTATCACATTTGTTCAAAAATCCAATTTATTAGGAAATAAACAAACACCAAATTTATTCCCTTCAGATTAGAATAAGGCCAACAACAATAGTACGTGATTTGTTGGACGAAGATTCCTGGGATTTATAAATTAAATGTGAGGTATAATAATGAATTACGTGACATTCTTAGCATCGTTTCATGCGATTGAAATACACAATTGGTAAAGTTTCCCAAAATAACAAGAGATAAGACACTTGGTCTCGCCCAGCACGTGAAGTCAACAAATTGCAAACAAAATGGGCCGATCCTATAAATATGATGACATTTGAATATCGAGTTAGTATACTTTTGAAACTGGGCAGTCACTATACTTGAAAGTGCTAAATATTTACGTGAACAGTAAATTAAATTAAAGAGTGTGTAATTGTGCAAACGAGCCTTACTTCTAAAGACGTAAGTAGATCAGATTTAGTGAAATTATACCAGTTCTAATAATAAATAAAACAGGGCTTTTAATTACCATCTTAATTACCATCTTAATTACCATCTCAATTACAATCTTAATTACAATCTTAAATTACAATCGAAATAACTACCGATCCTAATAAAGATCTTGTTACGACTCCTGTTAATTACGATCTTAAATACAATTTGGGTACGGGACTCTGGAGAATGCTGCCTGTGTAAGCAATTTGATTTTCTCTGAAAATGGTAAATATTCTATTACGGAAGTGAAAAACCTTTCATTGGAATAAACTCACCAATAACGATTTGGATACTAATTTGGTTGGATGTCGACTTCAATTCTTGGGAATGCAGAGCACCTGCTGAACTACCTCAGGTTAGATATGTTTATATGATTTATTTTTAAAAAACTGTTTTATCTCAATAATAATTCAAAGTGTAAGAGCCGACAATTTGGGGTTTCTTGTATAAATTTATGAAAAGTAATAGACATCTTAAAATGTTTCAAAAGGTCTCTAAATGTAATAAAAAGCTCGTTTTGCTGGCTTGCTATTCTAAAAATCTGACAGATTTAAATAATTTAAAAAGGGAGAAGATACTTAAAAGAGTTGTAAATATTTAATCATTATACTGTGTATTGCAGAATTGCTTAATTTAATTGAATCAGCTAGTCGAGGCAAAGAAAATTATAAATTAACATTTCTACAAAAGCTTGAGTAATACAAAAATAAATCACAGCATAAATATATTTGCCCAAGCTATGGGCTAACAGGGGTTAACACAGCATAAATATGACAAGCCCAAATCGTGGGGCTCGATTATCATAGCATAAATATGGTCTGCCCAACCGTGGGGCGAGTATAGCAAGGGTTTTATTTTTCCTACATAAAGATAACACGACAATATATATATATATATATATATATATATATATATATATATATATATTTTGCTGTGGTATCGGGGATTTAAACTTTTTAACAACGAGCCCCAGCGTTGGGCCGTCATAAAATTGCTGTGTTTCTATGGGACAGTCTCTGGAACACTCGAACCTTTTCCTAACAACCATTCAAGTCCCACGAATTGGGCGTTATAAGATTGCCCTGGACTCGGGTATTAAGGGTTTTCTGCTTCAGCAGTGTTATCAAATAATAATCAAAAATGCACTAATTTCAAAAAAAACTTGCTTACCCTTTAATTTCTGCTTCAAAAATCTTCAGCAGCTTCCCTGGCTAGCTCAGCTGTGCCTCTTCTCGGATACCTAAATATACAACTATTCTTTCTTCACCCTCGCACACCATTCTATAAAATCACCAAATAATACAACAATCATACAATCTTTTATTTACCGCTATTTACATACAAATTATTCACATGTATAAAAGAACAGTTTGATACACTAATTACAAACTCAAAATGTGATATGTTTTTAAAGTCCTTGATTTTCTACTTATTTGCAAACAAATTTAATGAGATATGAGTAGATGGGCCCCACATATTACCCTACATTGACTGTACACTGGAGTATGGTGAGCTCATAATAACCCAGTTTATTTAGTATATGCCTTTTACCTTACATAGATTAATACAAAAGTTATAGACCCGTTTACCCTTTACAATCTAATTTATATTCAGAATGAAACTTAGTAAGTTTTAAATTCACCCCCTTTCAATATTTAAACCCCAATAAATTGTCCAGTACATGTATCTTTTCCAATAAGTTTATATAACCATAAATAAACCCCAAAATTCACTCACACAGCACCAAAATTTCACCAAAGTTTATCAGATAACAGAAATTTGAAATAAATTACCTGGAGAATGCTTCAGGCTTACATTCCTTCGACGACGATCCCTAGAACACCTTGGCTTCGTGACCATGCGCTGTGATACTCAGCGGCTTCACAGTCGATAGCCCCAATTGCGAGCCAAGCGCATCGTTTCAAAGTACCATTTCATAACAGCCTACACTCTTGGTTGTTTGTGATGATTACCCCACATATATTATGCTTCCATTTATTGATTTTCTAGCTTAGTATAGTAGTAGCCAGAACTCTATTAATTTAATATACACTACACGTGTTTCGCGTTAATAAATAGAAGGCCACTACCAATAATTTACACGTGCTAGCACTATTTTTACTGTATTATTAACATATCTAATATTCACATAACAAAAACTACTATAATGTTGGTCTATCGTAGTAAAGTAGTATACAGCGACGAAAAGATCAAGGGACCCTTAATAATTTCCATTCAGTATTTATATTGCTTCAAAATGCTACCTCCGAACATACTTCAGGTGAAAAGCTTATTTTCAAATTTAAATTCTACAAATTTTGATACAACCGTCTTGAAAATTCCTGAAATTTATTCCCTCTACGTGCCGTACGTATCCGAAATCGCTCCCACCTGTCGCGTTTGTCTACGTTTCGAAAACTGTCGGTTCTTAACCAATGATAATATCCTCTGTCGTCATAAAGCTCCGCCTAAACTATCTTTATCTCTGTCTGATGCATGTCTGCTATTGCGTTCAAAACCCCACTCGAGTTATAGAAAATCGATATTGCTGACAGCTCATCTCCATTCCACGTGTATTAGTACGTGCGTTTTCAATATCAACGCTTTTATCTCTGTCTCTATCTGTAGTATATAACCGATTGTGCATTTTCTTTGCTCTTTAAGAACTTTATTAGCTTGTTATTCTAACCACACTGACGGTTTCTATTAAGTCCTGTCTTAATATGCTCATAATTTTGACGAATGTAACCTTTTTTAAAAACACAGGAGTTTGTTTATTATCGGTCGTTTATCACAACAATTCTTAGATTTTATATTTCGTTGTATCAGATAAAACTGACGTTTGTTTGTTGCAACGAACTTTTGCCTTGGAATTATTGATTTTCCTTACCCTAGTGGGTTTATTATACTTTTAGGTGTTGAATTAAAATAAATTAAAATTAATTATGCGTTTCTATTTGTTTTAAAACTGTTTTTCTTTATGTACTTTTAACCTTTCGATCATTAATTATAAAAATACATTAATACTTGTCCGTTCTCCCTAAATGAATTAAATAAATTTTGCGCGTAAATAATTTGTTCTTTTCTCTATACAGGGTGGTTGAAATTTTATTGTTTCTCCAAATTTAACCCTTTGAATCTACAACAATATATATATATATATATATATATATATATATATATACAGGGTGAGTTTTTACTGTGGCAACGGTCGATAACTCCGTTATTATAAAAGCTACATAAACCAAATTTGGAGGCATATTAGGCATGCCTATAGTGCATATTTTAAAAATATTTGGAAGCATACAGGGTGTTTCATTATTCCAGGGCATATTAAACTTATATTTTTTTAAATGGAACACCCTATATATTATTACATTTTTGAAAAGCCCATAAAAAGTGCTTTCATATGATATCAAATTCTATCTGTCTATTCCTTTTAGTTTTTGAGATATTCAACTGTTTTTAGAAAAAATGACCCCGATTAGATACATTGCCACTGCACTAATACACAACGTATGTTAATTTTCAAGATGCAGAAAATTTTACCATATACCAGAGTATATTTGTAAATATCACTTTTTGAAATTTCTTCCCAGTATACAGGGTGTGTCAGGTTTCGCAAAATGCAATTTTTTTAATTTTTTTTAAATGGCACCCTAACAATTTTATTGCTACAATGGATAGTTCATTAAGTGTCCTTTAATTTTTGTTAAGCATTCCCTATACCTAAATCCATTACTTTCTGAGATATTTTTAATTTTCTTCAAATTTTAAGAATGTTTTTAATTTACATAACTAAAAATAACTTACTATTGGAGAATATTATAAAACAATTAATACATTTTGATTAACAATCAACTACACTAATCCAATAACAATTTTCACTAAAGATATAATAACCTACAATAATACGCTATCAACAGAATTCTGCCAGATCAACAATATGCATTTTATAGAAAATGTTCAAACAGGAAATCAGGCAGGCTTTGAAAAAAATAACAATTACAATCAAAATGTCATTTAGGTTTATGTTGTCATTTAACACATTATCAGTTCTGTTTTAAATGTAATCTTTGAAGGAATTTTCAAAATGAATTTTACAGTGGAAGAACAAATAAATATGATTTGGGTATTGGGAGCAAATTAAAAATTTCCTACTTGCATCAAGAATATACCAAGACAGATATCCGTGTTACATGACAACACACTTACAATTAATAAATCTAAATGACACTTTACACGTAATAGTTATTTGAATTATCAAAGCCTGCCTGATTTCGATGTTTGAACATTTTCTATAAATGCATATCTTCGATCTGGCAGAATTCTGTTGATAACGTATTATTGTAGATTGTTATATCAAATTTAGTGAAAATTGTTATTGATAAGTTAGTAGTTGATTGTTAATCAAAATGTAATTAATTGATTTTATAATAATTCTCCATATAGTAAGTTATTTTGTTATGTAAATTAAGAACATTCATAATTTGAAAATCAAAATATCTCAAAAGTAATGGATTTAGTATAGAATGCTAACTAAATGAAAGGACACTTAATGAACTATCCATTTAGCAATAAAATTGGTAGAGTGCCATTTAAAAAAATTAAAATTCATTTGGAAACTTAACTGTATACTGGGAAGAATTTCAATAAAGTGATATTTACAAATATACTGTATGTGTAAAACTTGCATCTTTGAAAATTAACAAGTGTATTATGCTGCAATGTATCTAATTGCGGTCATTTTTCTAAAACAGTTGAATATCTCAAAAACTAAAAGGAATAGACAGATACAATTTGATATCAAATGAAAGCTCTTTTATGGGCTTTTCAAAATGTAATAATATATGGGTATTCCATTTAAAAATATAAGTTTATATGCCTGGAATTATGAAACACCTGTATGCTCAAATATTTTAAAATGTGCACTTTAGGCATGCCTAATATGTCAAATTTGGTTTACGTAGCTTTTGTAATAACGGAGTTATCGACCGTTGCCACACTAAAACTCACCCTGTATATATATATATATATATATATATATATATATATATATATATATATATTACAATGAATAAGATAAAATAATAACTTAGACTTTATGCAAAGCTCAAATGATCATTTCAAATCGAGCTAGTAATTGAAAGATGGAAAATTTAAGGTCTTGGACAGTTATTATTTCATCTTATTTACTGTAATACTATAGTATTTATCAACTTACCTTGTGTAATTAATTATCTAAAATATATATACAGGGTGAGTTTTTAGTGTGGCAACGGTCGATAACTCCGTTATTACAAAAGCTACGTAAACCAAATTTGGGGGCATATTAGGCATGCCTAAAGTGCACATTTTAAAAATATTTGGAAGCATACAGGGTGTTTCATAATTCCAGGGCATATTAAACTTATATTTTTTTAAATGGAATACCCTATATATTATTACATTTTTGAAAAGCCCATAAAAAGAGCTTTCATTTGATATCAAATTGTATCTGTCTATTCCTTTTAGTTTTTGAGATATTCAACTGTTTTTAGAAAAAATGACCGCAATTAGATACATTGCCACTGCACTAATACACAACGTATGTTAATTTTCAAGATGCAGAAAATTTTACCACATACCAGAGTATATTTGTAAATATCACTTTTTTGAAATTTCTTCCCAGTATACAGGGTGTGTCAGGTTTCGCAAAATGAAATTTTTTAATTTTTTTTTAAATGGCACTCTACCAATTTTATTGCTACAATGGATAGTTCATTAAGTGTCCTTTCATTTTTGTTAAGCATTCCCTATACCTAAATCCATTACTTTCTGAGATATTTTTGATTTTCTTCAAATTGTATGAATGTTCTTAATTTACATAACTAAAAATAACTTACTATTGGAGAATATTATAAAACAATTAATACATTTTGATTAACAATCAACTACACTTATCCAATAACAATTTTCACTAAAGATATAACAATCTACAATAATACGCTATCAACAGAATTCTGCCAGATCGACGATATGCATTTTATAGAAAATGTTCAAACACGAAATCAGGCAGGCTTTGAAACAAATAACTATTACGTGTAAAGTGTCATTTAGATTTATTAATTGTAGTGTGTTGTCATGTAACAGGATATCTGTCTTGGTATATTCTTGATGCAAGTAGGAAATTTTTTTAATTTGCTCCCAATACCCAAATCATATTTATTTGTTCTTCCACTGTAAAATTCATTTTGAAAATTCCTTCAAAGATTACATTTAAAACAGAACTGATAATGTGTTAAATGACAACATAAACCTAAATGACATTTTGATTGTAATTGTTATTTTTTTCAAAGCCTGCCTGATTTCCTGTTTGAACATTTTCTATAAAATGCATATTGTTGATCTGGCAGAATTCTGTTGATAGCGTATTATTGTAGGTTATTATATCTTTAGTGAAAATTGTTATTGGATTAGTGTAGTTGATTGTTAATCAAAATGTATTAATTGTTTTATAATATTCTCCAATAGTAAGTTATTTTAGTTATGTAAATTAAAACATTCTTAAAATTTGAAGAAAATTAAAAATATCTCAGAAAGTAATGGATTTAGGTATAGGAATGCTTAACAAAATGAAAGGACACTTAATGAACTATCCATTGTAGCAATAAAATTGGTAGAGTGCCATTTAAAAATTAAAAATTTCATTTTTAAAGCCTGACACACCTGTATACTGGGAAGAAATTTCAAAAAGTGATATTTACAAATATACTTGGTATGTGGTAAAATTTTCTGCATCTTGAAAATTAACATACGTTGTGTATTAGTGCAGTGGCAATGTATCTAATTGCGGTCATTTTTCTAAAAACAGTTGAATATCTCAAAACTAAAAGGAATAGACAGATACAATTTGATATCAAATGAAAGCTCTTTATGGGCTTTTCAAAATGTAATAATATATAGGTATTCCATTTAAAAAATATAAGTTTAATATGCCCTGAATTATGAAACACCTGTATGCTCAAATATTTTAAAATGTGCACTTTAGGCATGCCTAATATGCCCCAAATTTGGTTTACGTAGCTTTTGTAATAACGGAGTTATCGACCGTTGCCACACTAAAACTCACCCTGTATATATATATATATATATATATATATATATATATATATATATATTACAATGAATAAGATAAAATAATAACTTAGACTTTTATGCAAAGCTCAAATGATCATTTCAAATCGAGCTAGTAATTGAAAGATGGAAAATTTAAGGTCTTGGACAGTTATTATTTCATCTTATTTACTGTAATACTATAGTATTTATCAACTTACCTTGTGTAATTAATTATCTAAAATATATATACAGGGTGAGTTTTTAGTGTGGCAACGGTCGATAACTCCGTTATTACAAAAGCTACGTAAACCAAATTTGGAGGCGTATTAGGCATGCCTAAAGTGCACAATTTAAAAATATTTGGAAGTATACAGGGTGTTTAATAATTCCAGGACATATTATACTTATATTTTTTAAACAGAACACCCTATATATTATTACATTTTTGAAAAGCCCATAAAAAGAGCATTAATTTGATATTAAATTTTATCTGTCTATTTCTTTTAGTTTTTGAGATATTCAACTGTTTTTAGAAAAAATTACCCTGATTAGATACATTGCCACTGCACTAATACACAACTTATGTTAATTTTCAAGATGCAGAAAATTTTACCATATATCATTGTATATTTGTAAATATCACTTTTTTGATTTTTCTTCACAGTAGCCAGGGTGTGTCAGGTTTCGCAAAATGCAATTTTAATTTTTTTAAATGGCACCCTACCAATTTTATTGCTACAATGGATAGTTCATTAAGTGTCCTTTCATTTTGTTAAGCATTCCCTATACCTAAATCCATTACTTTCTGAGATATTTTGATTTTCTTCAAATTTTATGAATGTTTTAATTTACATAACTAAAAATAACACTATTTGAGAATATTATAAAACAATTAATACATTTTGATTAACAATCAACTACACTTATCCAATAACAATTTTCACTAAAGATATAACAACCTACAATAATACGCTATCAACAGAATTCTGCCAAATCAACAATATGCATTTTATAGAAAATGTTCAAACAGGAAACCAGGCAGGCTTTGAAAAAATAACAATTACAATCAAAATGTCATTTAGGTTTATTAATTGTAGTGTATTGTCATTTAATACATTATCAGTTCTGTTTTAAATGTAATCTTTGAAGGAGTTTTCAAAATGAATTTTACAGTGGAAGAACACATAAATATGATTTGGGTATTGGGAGCAAGTTTAAAATATTTCCTACTTGCATCAAGAATATACCAAGAGAGATATTCTGTTAAATGACAACACACTACAATTAATAAACCTAAATGACACTTTACATGTAATAGTTATTTTTTTCAAAGCTTGCCTGATTTCCCGTTTGAACATTTTCTATAAAATGCATATTGTTGATCCGGCAGAATTCTGTTGATAGCGTATTATTGTAGGTTGTTATATCTTTAGTGAAAATTGTTATTGGATAAGTGTAGTTGATTGTTAATCACAATATATTAATTGTTTTATAATATTCTCCAATAGTAAGTTATTTTTAGTTATGTAAATTAAAAACATTCATAAAATTTGAAGAAAATCAAAAATATCTCAAAAAGTAATGGATTTAGGTATAGGGAATACTTAACAAAAATGAAAGGACACTTAATGAGCTATCCATTGTAGCAATAAAATTGGTAGGGTGCCATTTAAAAATTTTTTTAAAAATTGCATTTTGCGAAACCTGACACACCCTTTATACCGTGAAGAAATTTCAAAAAAGTGATAATTACAAATATACTATGGTATATAGTAAAATTTTCTGCATTTTGAAAATTAACATAAGTTGTGTATTAGTGCAGTGGCAATGTATCTAATCAGGGTCATTTTTTCTAAAAGCAGTTGAATATCTCAAAAACTAAAAGGAATAGGCAGATAAAATTTGATGTCAAATTAAAGCTTTTTTAATGGGATTTTCAAAAATGTAATAATATATAGGGTGTTCCATTTAAAAAAATATAAGTTTAATATGTCCTGGAATTATGAAACACCCTGTATACTTCTAAATATTTTTAAATGTGCACTTTAGGCGTGCCTAATATGCCTCCAAATTTGGTATACGTAGCTTTTATAATAACGGAGTTAGTTATCGACCGTTGCCACACTAAAAACTCACCCTGTATATATATATATATATATATATATATATATATATATAATATATAAATATTATATTAAATAAATATTTTAGGTAGTTAATTACACAAGGCAAGTTTATATATTTAATACTTGGCTTATAGCCGTAATTTTGAGCGTGGCTTCATGTCTATAACTCGCATAAGTCACAAATTCGACAATGTCAGATACGATTGACAAAAATGCCAAATGTAATTGAAAGTTAGGTTGATGTATAGTTGTGTACCCGATTTAGATTTGTAAATTTTAAGATTGTCGTCATCGGTCTCGATGGCGTAATTTGAAAACGCATGGTCCTAGAAAGACTGAGATACCGGTTCAAGTCCCGTCCAAGTCCTTATATCTTCCATCATTTAATTACTAGCTGGATTTGAAATGATTATTTGGGCTTTGCTATATATATATATATATATATATATATATATATATTGATATGATATCGCCGTACTCGGTGTCAATGGCGTTTTCTACAACTCCTTCTAAACCCTTTATAATGTTACGTACTTTTAACGTATGCAATGTTTGTGCTGACTTCGTTACACTTTTATATAAATTCAGTATTCAAATTTAAATAGAATAATATCTTAAAACTAATTAGATCTGACCTGTTATCTTCGACTATCCCTTGATATGCATGATTAAACCCCTTTGTTTCCATAAATTGCTTCGTGATTCTTTGTTTTATTTGCATTGAATCTCGCAACTCAAATTGTACCAAAATCGTCGATGCTGATTTTAACTATTACATAAATCCATTTAAAATATACCCATCAATTAGGATTTGAATTATTAGCATCACATTCGAAGTTATTCTCCACCAATTAGGACTAGGATTATCACCCTCGAATTATTATATCTATCCACTCGGAGCCCTATTATTATATTATTAGTTTAAATAAATTACCCCAAATTCTACTCACGTTAAACGGCAACAGAAATTTTTATATTTGTAGCACTTACTTGTCACTATCTATTTCATAAATCATTTAAATATTACGCGTGACCTTATGATTCAGAGTGGCGCAGCTTTGCTCTCTTGAGTTGAAACTGAACTTTCTTATCATTAGTTCTCTATTAAATATAGGCGGATCCCACTTGCATGTGGGTTGGGTTTCCAACAAGTCTATCGCTATCTTAACCAATAAGGTCGTTGTATGTCCTGCACTTGAAGTGGTTTTCTGATGTAATATACTTGGTTTTCTGGGTAATGGTTATTTGCATATAGATACCTCGTTATCAGACCATAAGTTGTTTTGTGTAAATATCGCGTTTTCCATATTATATAAAAATACATGATGTAACTTCAATTTTGATTTTCGTGTATGTTTATTTATTTACACATCTTTAATTACATTTACTATCAGAAATGTTAATTGTTTCTACGCACTTACACAAGGCTTCGTTAAGTTTTATCTCTTATCTTCGTATTATATTATAACTAATTAGAACCCCTTTTAATGCGTATTTAATTACCTGAACAATCCTTTTCTCTAAATACGCGTACGTTTACTGAAAGATATTTTACTCTGCATTGTTTAACATTAATAAGGCTCTATATACTGAGTATTAAATACTTGTTATTTACCTATTGCATGAATTACATATTTCTATGCTAAATATGCGTCCTATTATTGTTATATGTGTTTATTTGCGCACTTGAAGCTAATTATGCACTATATACAGGGTGTTAAATGCTTACTATTTACATAATATAGGAATTATTAAATTTTCTACTAAATAAATGCAGTTTTTTGCTTCCAATTGTAATTTATGTTTACTTCACGACCCTTGCTATACAATACACCCTTAAACAACCCCTTATCACAGCAATATATATATATATATATATATATATACACGCGCAACAAAACATGCATTTACTATACTGGCAGTTAATATACAACACTGTTACTAATTATTCACAAGATAAATGCGTGTGCATGTTAATTAGTGCAAGCAGGAACAAGTACCTATATATAAAAGCACAAACGTAATTATTTGCGTTAAAACCCATTGTAGTACGTTTGGGTGGAGAATTGGGGATTTGGCCACCAGTGTATAGGTCTTTACTCAAATTATACGGTCTAAACCTTGGTATACGGGAATAACTTAAATGGGACGGTATCTGCTTTTAAAAGTGTCGATTGCTACTTCCATCAATATGGAAAATATTCGAATAGCTCGAATTGTTATTGTTATCACAGTGACATTCACCTTCCGGCTCGCAAAATGTTCTATGATAGAACAGTTTTTAAAGGGGAGGGGCAGTATATGGAGCATTCTAAAGAATGTGCTAAATAGGTTTTTGAAGGGTCCTCATATCTCTCTAACGATAAGAAAGGACGATTCAAAGGTATCGTGATACAATCATAACTGTCTAGCCATGAGAATGTATGATTGATAGGTATCGTAATACAATAGAGTCGTTCTAAAAGGCTTAATGACTTACATTTTATATGTTCGTCCAATTTTTTTGAATGAAGGATTATTTATACAAGTACGAACCCCGTTGGGATAGATTAGTATAATTTTGAATTTCGCCCTAATAAACGTTCGATGTAAATAAATTAATGTAAATTTAAATTTGCTTAGTTGATTGGATGTGTTAGGTAAATAAATCACCAGTTAGATTAGTGCTATAGTGATATAATAGTGTTATTAATTAGTGGTAGTTAGAAAATTGATTTAGTGACTGCAAGTAGTGATTATGTTAGTGTTAATGTAAACAAGGCTGTAAATATTTGTGAATGTGAGGAATAATTATTCGACTGGTATTCATTGGAAATGGAGGTCAAAAACAATTAGAGAATACGTTACATTATCCTTTCGGAGTAAAGCATGTCAGTTGCTTGGAGAGTTTTATCAAACGTTTTCTAAATTTACCGTCAACGCGATACGGAAGTTTATAGACCAATTATTCGCATAATCTATAGAACAAAGAGATGATAATCACAAAGTTGACATGCAGTCTACTAAACTTCTTCGAGTATACTCAGCTAGAGAACTGCTAATTAGATTTATTTAATTAAATTGCATATTTGCAAGCAATGAAGGCTTTTTCGGTTTGTAAACAGGATGACCCTTGACTTTGAATTACGCATTAATTATCCATCACGTGTGCTTTACGACGCCGAGAGTATTAATTAACAAAATTACGCAGTCAGCCATCATCATTGTACATATAACACTATGAAATAAGTGCTTTACAAGCAAATTGCATTGGCTAACTCAGTAGTTCAGTGAATTTTGTCTTTAGAACCTACATAAACCTTTATCACTAAAAGGTCGTGATGGTCTTTATTATGTGACGCATTACGCATTGTTATATGAATTATTAACTCTTTATGAACGGTCTTTTGATATTATAGGCTACTCTGTTTTGGGATGGCGTGTGGCGCTTGAAATGGGATTTTACCTTTTGTGTGGAGCATTATCAATGTATTGTTGGGGTTTCAGCAAAAGAGCTGCTTTTATTATATTATAGTGCATTAATCACGAGGTTTTTATATGGTATATGGATGGACGACATAATTCAATCCTCTACTTACATCCATGGAGAATGTTATATTTAGTATGGCTCTATGCTCTATGTAATTAGATTTTAGCTTTCCACTTCCTAGTTCTGCAGAGAGTACACGTACAATTAGCATTTAACAAGATGTACTGGCTATATTGTTGAGGCGGCTCCGTGGCGTAGTGGTATGTGTGCGACTATTACGCCCAAGGTCCCGGGTTCGAATCCCGACACGGTCCGCTTGAAAAATGTTAGACGAGCATTTTTCACAAAAATATACCCTCGTTCGGATGAGAGGTAAAATGGAGGTCCCGTGTGTGAGTGTTGTCACGCACCTTAAAGATCGGTATTGACTTTGTTTTAGAAAGACACTTTTATTCGGGGTCGTATATATATTTCAATTCAACATGTTCCCCTGAGTCTAACGACATACGACTTTTAGTGCGGAAACGACCCTTAAAAGTTATGAATTTTAAATTTCCCATGTTAAGTCTATGGGAAATTTTTTTTTAGCTAAAAATTAATTTAAATTAACTGCGCATGCGCGGAAATAGGCCGCCGTCTGTCTTAACGTCGGTTTGTGTTTACGTTTTGAAGAGAGTGGTTGGTATTTCATTTCATAAGCTCAAGTAAGAAAGAACTTATGCTTGACCTTTGTTACAAGTTCAAATTTAAGTTCTTTAGATCATGGAGAATTACGCTATAAATTGGAACTATAGCAGGCTACCGATTTGCAAAGAACAGGGATATTCTTTTGCAATCGAGCAAGGGCTGCTTACCGAGAAGAAGGATTGCCGTCGTCACAAAAGCCCTATGCTTGTGGATAAATCTCAACATGGCGTCGGCGGATTTTATTGTCCTAAAGGCCGAAGAGATTGCCGCAAGTATAGCGTTGCTACGGGAACCTGGTTCGAAGAATCTCGCTTGGCCCTCCATATTGAAATCAAGTAAGTTTGTGTCTTTTTTGTTTATTATTTATTATAGGTTTCTAATTTTATTTTAGGCTTTTATATGGATTTGCATTAAATGAGTCGTACGCTAAAGTTACCCGCGAATGCACGGATTTTAGCATTCCACCAGAACAACGAACTCAGCTTTCTCAAGAGACAATTGCTGCAAGGTATTTATTACAATTATTTTATTTTATTTACCAGCAATTAATTTAACCATTATTTTGCAGATTTCATTATGCCCGTGAAATGGTTGTCGATCATTTTTCTTCTGAGCAGGCAGAACGCGGCAAGATTGGTGGCCCTGGGATAATCGTTCAGAGCGACGAATCAAAGATTGGAAAGCGCAAGTTTAACAAAGGCCGCTGCGTTGAAGGGCATTGGGTTCTTGGCATAACCTGCGAGGATTCGAAAGATTTTCGCATGGTAGTTTGCCCGAAAAACGTTCGCGATGCTGCAACATTGCTTCCAATCATTATGGAGCATGTTGCAAAAGATCCGATCATTTGGACTGACCAGTAGAGAGCTTATTATTCACTGCCTAAATATGGATTTGTGCATCAAGCTGTAAATCACAGCAAGTATTTTAAGGGTAGGTTTTATAATATTTTAAACAAATTCATTCTAACAGTTTTTTAGATCCAACAACAGGAGTGAATACGCAGCGTGCAGAAACACACTGGCGTCCGGCAAAAGCTTTCTTCAAGGCTCGTAAAGTTCCTGAGGAATCTTTCGCAGATCATCTCAGCGAGTATTTGTGGCGCCGCTGGAATGCTAAAGAGCACCGAGATCCCTTCGATGCCTTGTTAGAAGCTATTCGCTTCCTATATGGAGATTTGCGCATTTGAATATTTTACTCTTTGTTAGTTTTGCTATGTCATATCGATTAAAAGTTTGATTTCTGATTTTTGATCTATTTCATATAATTTTTTTGTTTAGGTTAGGTTAGGTTAGTTTAGTTGGGTTGGGTTAGGTTAGGTTAGGTTGGGTTAGGTTAGGTTAGGTTAGGTTGGGTTGGGTTAGGTTGGGTTGGGTTAGGTTAGGTTGGATTAGATTAGGTTGGGTTAAGCTTATAATCATTTAAATTATTCAAAAATCTTTTTCCTTTTTTTCAAAAAAATTCCCATATACTTAACATGCGAAGTTTAAAAATTCATAACTTTTTAAGGGGTCGTTTCCGCACTGAAAGTCGTATGTCGTTAGACTCAGGGGAACATGCTGAATCGAAATATATATACGACCCCCGAAACAAAGTGTCTTTCTAAACCGAAGCCTCCCTACTTTGCTTGGAACAGCAAAGGTTTGTCAAAATTCCAAATTATCCAGGTAAAAAAAGCTCGCTTCTTGGCCAATGTAGTACCTGCGGGTGGAGCATTGGAAAATCACATGTTAGGCTATATTGTTGAAAAAAAGACATTACTAGTACAGTATTGCCCGAAATAAACAGTACTGAAATTGTAATTGTTTTGTATATTTAAAAAATACATATTATTGACACTTTATTATATGTTCTAAATGTGCACCTCCTCGTTCGAGACAGACTTCATAACGATGTTCTAAGTTTCTGGTCATGTTATTGAATAAGGGTTGTCTCAGGGCTGCGAAGAAGACTCTAACGGCATCCTTTAATTCATCGATGGTTTGTGGTGCCCGTTTTTAGCCATGCCCCAAATGTATGCGTCTGGAGGTGTGAGGTCTGGAGAATGTGAAGAATAAGGGAAGTCAGTAAATCGTGATATGAATTTGCTTGGAAAATGTTCTTGAAGAAATTGACGAATTGCGGCAGCAGTATGGCAAGTTGCCCCGTCCTGCTGAAAAATTGGTTTCGAAATGCCAAGTTACGTGCACGACAGAATTGACGTAGATCAGGGATAAATCGTGTTAAAATTTGTCTGTACCTCTGTTGATTAAGTGTGACTTGCCTACCATTCTCTTCGATAAAGTACGGACCAATGATTCCGTGTCCGGAAACAGCACACCAGACACTCACTTTTTCACTATGTAAAGAACCTCTTGAACCTCATCGGGTCTGGCAAAGCCCAGAAATCGATTTGTGCGACGATTCACATAGCCTGACAAGTGAAAATGTGCTTCGTCTGAAAACCAAACATTTTCAAAATTCAGGATTTTCATACTGTAACGCGAGAATTCTGGCGCAATATTCCACTCTACTGTGATAATCCGAGGATGTAGTTGTTGATGTACCTGAATCACATACGAAAATGTACCCAGCTCCTTCAGGATTCTTTGAAAGGAAGTTCTTTTAAATCAAGTTGTAACGCTGTCCTTGCCTGGCTGACTTTCGGATTTTCTAAGATTTGCTCAAAAACACGTTCATGGTTATTGTTGTTGTTAACTGTCCTGGGACGCCCGAGTTTCCTTTTCGTTGGCACAATACACTACCTGTATTTCTAAACTTTTCAATAACCTTCAAAATTACAGCATTACTTGGAGAACGTTTATTAAACCTTTGTGTGAATTGATCAGACACGTATAGCAAACTTGCACCATTACGTCGGCCGATTCCGTATGAACGAAAATAATGCTCTACCAGAAACACTTTCTCCTCTGCACTTAACACCATTTTTAACAATTAGGCCCTACTAATTACTTGTTTGAGGTTTACTTGACAGGTCTATACTAGCTAACTTGAGTGTGACAGCGCACGCATAAAAACACCACCAACTTAGTTTCAGTACTGTTTATTTCGGGCAATACTGTATTATTTAATCAATACCTTTTACGTGTCATTTAGATACGTATTAAATTCTTTTAGATATTTAATTTTATACATAACTTTATGTTGAAATTTACGTGACTTCCTGATAGAATTGATGGATTCGCTTTCAGAGTCACTTCACTTACTTTGAAGTGGTAAGCGAGCTCCAACGGGTGTTGCAGAAGAAGACCTATGCGTTATTCCTTTTCATCCCGTTATCTACGTATCTCATCCAAAATCCCTACTACAGGTGGTATTCGATCAAATCTGTTCATAGACTAGGATCGTATCCTAAAGTTTTGTTACAGGAAAAATAAGTGTTATATTAATTTTGATTTGTCACGAAAGAGCGGAACCTCGTAACAGTACAAGGATGCGTCGGTTAACTTGTTACAGAAATCCGTGCGGATAAGAGAAAAGTAGTACAGTAGGCACGGTACGAGGCGTGTTTTTTAAGTAAAGGCCGTTTTGTTGTATATACTAATAGATAGCGCGCGCGCTGCAACGAGCGCTTGCATCGTGTCCCGGCATTCCTTGTGAACAACCGCGCTCACGTGCAGCTGCGTAGGTAACCTGTACGGCCTGTTTTGTATCTATAACCCTTTACAGCATGACTTTTTTATTTTTGATAAAAATAATATTTTAGGATGGACTTTTGGGTCTAGAATCCGAAAAAAATTATGAAAAAAGTTCTTGTTTTAAACAAATATATTTTTTTTATTAAAAATAGTATGTTGCATATCTGCTACATTGTGTATGAATGGTGCCCTTAATATAAACCATTTTTTGTGTTAAAGCACAATGTAATATTTATTCTACATAAAAAAGTGTTAACTAAAAGTCAACAAAAATTTATAAAAAATTACATATTGTGGAACATGTGAAAACATTTCTTGGTTTTCTCAAGCACAGGTGTGCCTTACACTTTTCACAAAACATAAATGTAAAGCCCTTACAATTTGGCACTTTGCACCTTTCCTTTATTAAGAAAATATTGGCCAGTGCCCATTGGCATCTTTTCTTACTATTTCTGGAGACAGAGCAGTACAATTTTTTTCCTCATTTTTACTTCAATTTCTTTTTCAATGTTCGAGGGTCTTCCACGTTTCACAGATCACAGAAGTCCGCAGGTTTATTGTGCAATTGTTTTGACAATTTCGGCACGGTATTCGCATAATAAGAGAGAATATTTTTTCTTTGCCATCTCTTAATCTATATAAAAGCCCAGCGTTGACTATACAAACATCTAGCATATGGCAGAAAATTTTGAAGTAGCATTTTTTTGATCCTATTCGGATCTTGTACCTGCCGATGTAGCTGTTGGTAAGGTCAACTCCTCCTATGTGACGATTGTACTCTTTTACTGCATTTGGGCATGGAATACCCACTTTCTCCTTTAGGGTTTTGTCATACATTTTGACTTTGTTTTTTGTCAATTCTCCGCAAAACTTTGAAGCCAACATAACTGACTTAGTATCTTTCCATGACACGAGAGATACCTTTGTTCCTTCTATATTAGCTGTATATTCCAATGCACTGCCTCTTTGATGTTTTTTCAATGCAGCTTCGCTGGGAAAAGGACAATTAAGTATTATGTTCCTTCGTATTGTTTCTATACTTTGAATTCCATTTTTATGCAAATAAGTGATAAGAGGGAGAGACGTGTAGTAATTATCAAATATACATGATGATTTACATTTTTAGTAACATTTCCACATTTCCACTGGCACCCAAATCAGGTCCGCTTACTAATCTTTTTGACTCATCGTTTTCGGATCCCGTATATATCTCAAAATCATAGGTAAATCCGGAAACTCCGCTCACCACAAAAACTTTGAAACCTCATTTGTGTGGTTTCAGAGGTATGTATTGTAATAGATAATGGTGAACTTCAGTTGCACAAAGTTGCTCATCAACAGAAAGATACTTTTCAAATGAAATAGGTCTAATTTTGAAAAGTCGGTCGTGTTCTTCATTCGGATCCTTATTAGCCTCATTTCTAGGCGTAATTTTGGAATTGTCATTGAAATGAAGAAACGTACGTATTTTTCAAATGCATTTAGGCTCATTGTTGCAATAACTTTTTCATAACCAATTGTTTTTTACCAGTAACTTCTAATGCTTGACAAATGCACTGTGGACATTTAGAAACATGTTCCTATATATTTTCGTATATTGTCGGTGGTTAAATTTGCTGGCTTTGATGGATTTACGAATACAGGTTAATTTCCTCAACAACTGAATATATAATGCCGTTTGTAAAAAAATATTTAAAAAAATGATATGGACTGGAAAGCTGAATTATTTCTTCTGGTAAAGTGGCATTGCCCCGAAATTCTAAATTTTCTTCAGAAACTATTAAATTATCCTTTTCCCATTTCAAATCTTTTATATTGTAAACAGGAATAGGTTTCTTTGCTTTGGTTTTTTTATCTGTTGAAATTTTATTTGATTAGTGTGATGTGGAAGGTTCATTTATAGCAACTGAGTTTAAATGGTACTGTTGCGAAGCTTCTTGTTGGCTGTTGGTGAGTTTTAAATCATTTTCCGATTGAACCAATATTCCGTCTACAAACTCTATTGGCATATCGGCAATTTCAACTTCTGTGAAATCATTATCAAGTATGACAGGAATTTCATCTAGTTCTAAATCATAAAGTTAATCAGGATCCTCGTGCAACCAGTTGTCATCAATATCTTGTCCATCTTCACTTATTTCGCTCAAATGGCCAGAGAAGTACTGTAGTTCTGTTTCAGTCTTTTTACTTTGTCCGAACCAGCCATCTCTATGAGCAGAAAAATAAGCTATTCACGCACAATGTTGCATATTTGCTACATAAACTTTAATTCTTGATTGAATTTTTTGAATAGAAATCCTATGTAAACAATTTCAAAATAACAATTAACATACCTTAAAAAACAATTCCCAGTTGTCATGTACTTTTACTGTGGCACAAACGCAATAAAAATACCAACAATTAGTCGCCTCACGTGTTGTGTGAGTAATCTAGTGGCACTCTCATTAGTCTATAGCTTTGGTTGTTGCTGTCTGTGCGAAAATAACCTTTATAGAGTAGTCGTCAAAAAGAACTGAATAATATCTTAGCAGTAGTGCAACAAAGTGTACGAAGCCGAACGGTTCATATTCATGATTTAAGATAAATAGAAAAAGACCGTAGCATTTCTGCTACACGATGCACTATAGGGTTAAAATGTTCAAGATGATCCAATCGCCCGCCCCGTGCGAGGTAGGTCAGTGATTCGTTTTCTGATGTCAAAAAACCTGTCTGCTGCAGACATTCCCCGGCAAATTCGTGAAATTTACGGAGCTACTGCCATGTGTGAAGACAAAGTGCGTAAGTGGGTCAGAGATTTCAAAAATGGCCGCTCCAACATCCATGTTGAGCCCCGCTCTGGTCGCCCAGCTGTGATCACAGACGATATGGTGGCTTCAGTTGAAGCGAAAATTCTCGAGAACAGACTCTTCACCAAAAGCACTCTTTCAAAGGACTTTCCTGAAGTGTCAAGATCCGTGCTGTACAAGATTGTTTCTGAAAAGTTAAACCTTAAGAGGTGCGTTAACCCCCCCCCAATGTCTCACTGTGCTCAAAATGCTAGCGCAGCTTAATTATGCCTAGCGCAACCAAGCGGACCTTTTAGCAAAGCTAGCGCAGCAAAATCAGTTGGGAAGGAGGGAATTAACGTTAGCCCCTCCATGTTGGAAATACTTAGTTAGAGTGCTAGCGCAGATTACTTACACCTAGCGCAACCTAGCGCACCCGAAATAATAGCTAGCGCAGGCATACAAACTTCATAATTTTAGTTTTTTATCTCTTCCTGGTGCGTTAACCTCCCCCGTATTTAGAGGACTAAATCGGTCTCGGGTTCAAATTCCGACACCGTCCGCTTGAAAAATGTTAGGCGAGCATTTTTCACAAAAATACACCCTCGTTCGGATGAGAATTAATATAGAGGTCCCGTGTGTGAGTGTTGTCACGCGCGTTAAAAATCCCTACCTTGCTTGGAATAGCAAAGGTTCGGCAAAATTCAAAACTTCCAGGTAAAAAAAACTCGCTTTCTGGTCAATGTAGTATCTTCTGGTGAAGCATTGGAAAATCAACAGTAGGGGACTATATCGGTTGAGGGGGGTGGGGGTAAATTAACGTTAGGCCCCCTCCCATGTAGGAAATACTTAGTTAGAGATCTAGCGTAGAAACTTAAACCTAGCGCACTCGAAATAATAGCTTGCGCAGGCATACACACTTCATTACTTTAGCTTTTTATTTGGGGAGACTAAGTTAACATTAGCCCCTCCATGCTGGAGGAACTAAATCATACTGCTGGCGCAGATTATATAGGATTAGCGCAACCTAGTGCACCTCAAGAGATAGCTAGCGCACGTACAGAAACTCTATTGAGGGCCTTCAGGAATTAGTTGCGGCCGTTTCCAAGCAACACCTTTTCAAAATTCTTTTTTTGCTAATCTAGGTCTAATACACCTGCGTAAACGAGAATTCCGTTTTGTAAATCTGAATACGTTTATTGGAAGAGGGAAATTCAATCAAAGGCAATTACATGATTTACGAAATTTCCAAGTTAATAGGTATTCTTAAAACACTAATTTCTCTAATATGCCATTATTTTCCGCTATAGTGTGTTAAACGAACAGAGTCAGTAAACAAAATAATTGGATAGGTGCGTTAACCCCCTCCCCATGTCTGATTGTGCTCAAAATGCTAATGCAGCTTAATTAGACCTAGCGCACCCCTTACCACTGCTAGGGCAGCAAAATTAGCACATTTAGGGGATTAAATTGGTTGGGGGCGGAGCTAGATTAACGTTATCTCCTCCATGTTAAAAGTATTTAGTTATATTGATAACGCAGGTTACTTAGATCTAGCACAACCTGGAGCACCCCATACCAAAGCTTGCGCAGCAAAATTACCGCATTTAGGAGACTAAATCGGTTGGGGCCGGGGCCAGATTAACATTTTCCGCTCCATGTTAAAAGTTTTTACTTATAATGATAGAGCAGGTTACCTAGAGCTAGCGCAACCTAGCCCACCCGAAAAAATACCTAGCATAGGCATAAAAGCTACAATATGGTCGCTTTTTTTAGTGGGATAAACGTATATCCATCCGTGGTGTGTCAATCTCTACGCTGCGAATCAAGTTTGTTTCGCGCTTCTAAAGCCCATCCAATTATTTTGTTTACTGATTCTGTTCGTTTAACACACTATAGCAGAACATAATGGCTATATTAGAGAAATTAGTGTTTTAAGAATACCTATTAACGTGAAAATTTCGTAAATAAGGTAATTGCCTTTGATTGAATTTCCCTTTTCCAATAAACGTATTCAGATCTACAAAACGGAATTTTCGTTTACGCAGGTGTATCAGACCTAGATTAGCAAAAAAAGAATTTTGAATGCAAGTTGCTTGGAAACAGCCATAACTAATTGCTGAAAGCCCTCAGAAACAAGTAACTGTAATAGAGTTTCTCTGCTTGTGCTAGCTATATCTTGGGGTGCGCTAGGTTGCGCTAGCCCTATGTAATCTGCGCCAGCAGTATGATTTAGTTCCTCTAGCATGGTGGGGTTAACATTAACTTAGTTCCACCATATAAAAAGCTAAAATAATGAAGTTTGTATGCCTGCGCTAGCTATTATTTCGGGTGCGCTAGGTTGCGCTAAGTCTAAGTAATCTGCGCTAGCACTCTAATTAACTATTTTCAACTTGGGGGGAGACGTTAATTTAGTCCCCCCCCAACCGATTTAGTGCTCTAAATACGGCAATTTTGCTGCGTTTGCATTGCGAAGGGGTGCGCTAGGTTGTGCTAAGTATAATTAAGCTGCGCTAGCATTTTGAACACAATTAGACATTGTGGGGGTGCCAGGTTAACGCACCTAGAAGAGATAAAGAGCTAAAATAATAAAATTTGTATGCCTGCGCTAGCTATTATTTTGGGGGCGTTAGGTTGCGCTAGGTCTAAGTAATCTGCGCTAGCGCTCTAACTAAGTATTTTCAACATGGCGAGGGGGTACCGTTAATTTAGCCCCCCAACCGATTTAGTCCTCTAAATACGGCAATTTTTCCGCGCTAGCTTTGCTAAGGGGTGCGCTAGGTATAATTAAGCTGCGCTAGCATTTTGTTCACAATTAGGCATTGTGGGGGGGCCAGGTTAACGCAACTACTTCAAGAAACTAAACTCCCGCTGGGTCCCTAAACTCCTAACGGAGGACCACAGCATGCGGCAAGTTTCTATGAAGAGGGTATTCCTAATCTAGTTGTAAGGTACGATAAGTGTTTAAACAAACTTGGCAACTATATTGAAAAATAGAGAAATGTATCTCAAATCTGAAAATAAATTTGATTTTTGAAAATTTTCTTTGCCTAGGTTTTATATTTTTAAACGGCCCTTACTTAAAAAACACGCCTCGTAACAGTAGCCCGCACCGAGTACCTCAACACAACAGAGGAAGAATCGAACACGTCGAAGTGTGGGGTCACACATAAAGAAAAATTGAAAACCTCTAGTTAAAACCATAATACAAAACTAATATTTACAAAACTCCAATTAGCAACATGATACAAAAAAGAATATTTACAACCCTACTAATTAGAAAACCTATTATAAAAGGAAAACCAACTCATATAAAACAAAACGTTTCTTACAAAATATTTCACCGGATTTACTCAACACCATAAATCAAAGCAAAAATAATGAATACCTTCTTGACTTGCACTACACTAATATTTACCCTCAATAATCATATTTACATCAGAAAAAATAACTACAGCAATGGAAATAAATTATATAATGAACTGCTTCCGTTACCTTTAATTTCTCTACTTACATAATATACAGCTATCAATAACAGCAGACAATAGGTGTAGCGCTCCTCTCTCTATGCCGCCGAAACAAACAATAGTCGACAAAAGAAACCGATTCACTCAAACAGTGGTGCGTCTATGAATTTATACGTACAAATTCAGAAGAACCAATAGTGGGCAGAACAACTCGTTATTTTCTGCGATAGTCGGCAACACTTCGTTACATAACCTCGAACGCAGGTCCATACACATCAAGCAGCGACGGATTGAATCACTCGAAAGCCAATTAGCAACAACTGCAGTACATAGTTTGATTGTGAGAGAACTCCATCTCAAAGAAATAACTTCACGTGAAGAATCAGTTGAAATAAATCAGCACCAGCCCCAGTATTCAATTCAGTTACGGAAAGCTCCATATTACAAGGAACAACTCTTAGTAAAATAATTTCAGAATTCCAAATCATACACGTACCAGTGCTGTATTGCAACAATAATTATTAATTTCGGATACTGCATTGTTAGATCGAGCTGAAAATAAAGTTTCAACGTAGGAGGTTATTTATATCAGAACAACAACCCGAATCTGAGTACCTGTTATTCGTACGTCCTAACCAGTCCAACCAAAAGATCGATAATAGGAAAACCCACCAACTAATGGGTTCCAACATACTCGAACACGTGTCCAAGAACTAAAACCGTCTTTAACCCAGTTTTCATATTAATAGTGTTAGATGTAACAGAGGTTGTCTAATTCTTATAGAATAACATGGAAATTTGCTATATCAGAAGTATATTCCTACTTGACCTTGTAACAAACACGTTACAATATTGTAACTTATCGTGGAAAATAAATGCTTTGATTAACACATCTTTGATGGGTATATATTTAACCTTCTTGAAAAACACCTGACCATCTTTAAGGACAAATGTTTTAATGAAATAGATACCAGACTTTTTGAGAATGTACCGAATGAGTAATTTCCTCTAAATATTTAAAATTATAATTTTATGTACTAATATAACCTATTGAAGGAATGCACATATAGATAAAGAAACCGGTAAATTCACATTAAATCACCTTCGCTAATCACACACTTAAAAAAACTATTTTATATCAACCTGTGGTACTACTTTTAATAAAGCGTGCTTATCCTCTCAGAGAGTAAAGGTTGCTGATAAACGAATACATTTTCGATGCTATATTAAACAATAGAAATAGATAAAGGTACTTTGGTTTAAACTAAATACACTAATAGAATTCCACAAGGTGATGAATAGGTAATCGTTTAAATTGACCGAAAGCTGCCGGGCTTGCTAATAGACGCAATTAGGCGTGGAAACAATACGGGATTATGAAATATGAAATTAAATTATGGGCTAGATTATTCAATTTCAGGGACGGAACGTAACAAACTGCAGTGGTGTGGGAGTGGATTCCTAAAAGAAAATAGAAAAATTCGAATGTACCTTGAAAGGCTTTTTCCTTTTTATAATTCAGGGCCTTAAACCTTATGTGTCAGCAATTTCTTCTACATTATTCCCTATACGGAAGACGGTTATTTCACATAGGTCTCCTTTGCTTTTGGTTTCTTAAATTCGATCACATTATACGTCACCTTTTTTTAAAAATTCTTTAAAACACGTATTTTGTCCAAATCGAATAAAATTGAGAAATAAAATTTTCGAAATCAAGCTCTCTCCCAAATGAGATTTTATTTCTGAGGTGACTGAATATCTTTTTAAAATGATTAAAATGATTAAATAAATCCAAATAAAATTTAGCCCACACTTAACTTCCATTGAATTAAAATAATTTTAATAAAAATACAAATATACTTTTCTTAAAAAAATCGTAAAGATCACCTCACTCTGGTCATGTATTACTAAAGAAAATCCTAAAATAAAAAACATTAAACTAAATCCGTCAATAATACCATCGCTCAAACTATTTTCAGTTTTTCATATTAAATTACACGACATAAATCTCAATTTTGTTTTAAAGTGCACTTAATAGCAACAGAAAAAACCGTTAAATAGCAACTTCCCTCTTTTATTCCTTTATGCTTCATTCAACATAATAATGCTTAATTATTCAACACACACTAAATTCCAACAATAAAATTTGCATTTAAATTTTATACGTACAAGTTTTTTAATATTTCAAAATGTTTTAAAGTTTTTTTTTTGCCCGAAATTATTATGCTTAACGTTAACCAACACTAATTCCGTCGCTAACGTATCGATCCTATTACATCAAAACTATCTAATTTATATTTAAAATTCACATATACTTTATCACCAAGTACAACATAAAAACTCAGAGTATTACTCGCTGTTTTAAATTCTATCAGTTTATAAAAGGGTTAATGATTTTCAGAAAACATTAGTATGTCCATTTCTTTCCTTGTTTCACACTAACACATCTTTCTTAACTCAATACACCACAAAAATTCCAATTTAATAGAGAAGAGAACTCTCTAGCTCCTAACATCTTTTTTACCGGTCGCAACATCGATAATTCCACAAATTCGTGAATTGAAACCCGTTATAATGCCTTTGCAACAGTAAGTTTAAATAAATTTAGTCGCATGCCGCGTTGCGGAGTAGCCATATTCTCATCTTAAAACTGGTTTCTTTTTCGCTCTTCAACTTATACCCCCCTGTCCCCCTTTTTTTCGTTCATATTACTATATTTTGAATTCTGATTAACTTCTTGCGGATAATTAAAATAATTCCTCCCCGTTGGGTATAACGATCGTCATTTACCTTACTTTAAAATGCTATCACGCGAAAGATGTATGACTTTTTAGGGTATATAGCACGTGCTTAACTTTCTTTGTGAGATTAGGTTAATTCATTGTTACATTATATTTTATAATGATGTTTGGTTTGTAATGTAATAACTTGGGATTCCACTAAAACATTGTTTTTTTTTTGTATTTAACTGCAATCTAATAGTCTTATTTTTATCTTGGCTTGTCACATTGTAAACTATAGCTATAATTGTTTCGGTCTATAATTGAATGCAATTATTTCTAATAAACTATGTACAAGAGCTTTCTTAATTTTATGGTTTTAAAATAATTTATAAACCTGAGTTCCATCGTACTATGTATTTTATCATAAATAACTGTTTGACTTTGTGGTTTAAATGTATTGAGCGACGGCATTTGTTCTGTACCTATTTAACATTTTTGTTTTTACATGTTAATCACATTGTATGATTTTAAACTTTTTTATTTCTGTTTTTTATCGCAACATTTATCCTATTTAAGGACTAATGCGATATCTTAGTGTTGAAGTAAGTTGTGCCTATTTATTTTAAGAAAATTAACCTCTTTCTGTTATAATTATTCTAACTGCCCTAATTGAAATTATATTTTCTAAAAAAAGGATTAAAATACCATGCTGAATTAATATTAGCTACTTATGAAATCTACTATACAGCGTGTATCAATATTAATTTGTCCGCTTAAGTTTATTTTTTTTATTTTACATCCAGCTTCTGTTTAACGTATCGCCAAGGCAACAGCTTTTCTTGAGGACTCTTCTAGTATTGCGAATTATAATTTTGAATACTTCATTGTATTGCATGATTTTTAGTTGTACTATTTATTTAATTAGTCATTTTATTTCTGTCGAGTTTTATCTTAAATGTTGAAAAATATTACGCAAGTTACAATCTTCAAGTTGCGCATTTAAGTGTAACAATTGACTTAAAATATACATTAATCTTTAAAATATAACAAAACTAAATAATCAATTATAAATTGTAAGTAGTTTACTACCCTTTCACCAATAATAAAGTAATTATAATGAATAAAAACGCACTTACCAGAAAGGAAATCTCACAGTGGCTGTGAGTTGAAATACATATCATAGGCTTTTTAAATTCGGTACCATCGCACGATCCTGGGGAAAGAGTTGATGTTGAGTCTTTTTTTTCTAGATCGGCATTTTCGCGCCACGTGGTCTCTTAAAGGAGATATTACATTCTGTCCTAGCCGTGGTAAAGAATCGATTGCTAACTAGAAAGATCTTTTCCCATAATGAGCAATAATCCCAATAAAAGTAAATTAGAGACCAAAGTATAGTTAGTAAGGTAAGACGTGCGCTTTTCAATTCGGGACGTCCATCTTGACGTGGAGTCATCTAAACAAGCGCCTTCCCAAAAATGGCAAGGCTGTTTTACGCACTCACCTAAGTTGTATGGTTTGCGTGTTATTTAAGCAAACTATAGGTTAGAGGAGAGAATTTATTAATTTGGTTAAATGAAATTTAGCGCGAAATACCCTATAATTTATTGTAGAAGCCTGGGTGGTTTATATTTAACAACATGACTAATTCATTATAATATTAAAATAGGGCGCACAAGTAAATAGGAAAACACCTAGTACATTCTTATACAACCAGCAATAAAGATCGCAATTATACACTCTGCATATTAAATTAGAAGGATACACACATACTTCGGTAATAACCTGGTGTATTTGAACCTATACGCACGAGTTCAAAAAAACCGAAACCTATTAAATTACATAATGGTCATAATATCATAAAACAGCATAAAATTGAATGCGTAGCGACCAACATATGACGCCGCTGTCGGTACTTTATGAATAGTGTGGGAATACATGTAACTGCTCTCGCGCACCGAAATAGCCTCGACCTCGGTATTAGGATAGTTTAAGCCGTAGAAACCTTGAGAACGAAGGAAGAGGGAAATACCCATGAAATATTTTAACTTATAAAACCCAACGATAATACTATGAGGGATCAGATCACACTACAACACGTCACAGCATTTTAAGCATAGTTTAGTAACACGTAGTCATCGCTGTACGGGATAAGGTTGCAAAATGGGTAAATGAATGGATTTTGTTAAAAGTTGGTGTGGATATAAAAAACCAGTTAATAGAAAAGACTTGGAAGTGACCTGTGGGGAATCACCTTAGAGAAATTGATGCGCCGCAATCGACAGAGCGTTCCATAGGACAAATAAACGCAAAAGAATATTATTGAATTGGTTTTCCATTTTATAAACATTACATGCTGATATTTATTAGTTGTGATTGATGATATTAAGAGAAATATACAAAAAACATTATTTAAGAGATATATTACGCTGATGCACCCTTATTTAAAGCGGAGAGTAGAAGCACAGTTTTTCATACATAGAGGCTCATTACTGTAAAGGCGAGATAGTAATTAGTAATTAAATTGGTTGGCTATCTATTGATAAATTTAAGTTATTTTTTTAGAGTCACTTAAATTTGGCAAAAGTAGTATTTTTTGTTTTCTTTTGTTATTTACTGTGATAATTACGTTTACAACTATAAGCTAGGCGGCTCAGATGTGGAGTTTGTGTTTTATTATTTGTCCGAACTAGAATGTTAGAAAGAAGTAATCCGTGTGTAAACAAAGCTCTATCAGCCTCTAACTGCAGCAAAACTATTATATCGCCTCTCGAAACACCTATCTTTCGGGCAGGCACCATTCAGGGTTATTCCGGTGGGTTGGCGCTCAACGACTTTTTATTAGACAGAAAGTTTAAAGAGGTTCCACGTAGGTGTAGGAGTATTTAGTGAAAAGATAAACCTAGAAGGATTTGCATTTGGTTTGCAGAACCTATCCTTTACCAGTGAAAACTAGCAAACGTCTCTTTTGTAGAGTAAAATTAATTCAAGTAGCTGACATTAATTTAGCCCGTAACAAAGTTTAAAGAGTAACACATTCTTAAACTCGATTTCAGCAAATTTAAAAATAAAGGTGTACGTGAGCGGAATAACAAAATATATAGTCGCTCTTTCTACTAGCAACTTTTAGCCAGCAAGCAAATTGTTACATAATAGTTGACATATGACAAGGAACATAGGCAATACGAAACAAGAACTCCTTAAAGGACTGCCAGATAAATCGCTGTAGGTATAAATCAAATACTGGAAAGAATTTTAAAACCAAAAGCGAGATTTTGAACTTGCTACAAACTATTTTGAAATTGTCCTCTAGAAGCAGCAGCACCACAATAAAATCTCATAAAGCAATTATCAGAAATACCCTTTGTATTTTTGTTTTAGGTAACTAACAATACTAAAACTCACTACGTCTGATATATCCTGCATCTCTCCCCCTTTTTTCAGCTTTTTGACATTGGAACTTTGTGATTATTCCACATACTTGCTAAAAGACCAGCACGAACTAATAATTGAATAATGCTACTTCGAAGTAATTTAGTATTGCTGCACAACAAACTTTACAAAGAGGTTTCGTTTGCATAACTTGATTCTACTTGTTTACATAATAGGGCAGAGTATACACCGAACCTGCATTTCACCAAATAATTTATGCATGCACTAATCGAAAATGAACGCTCTGATTACTGATCAAACACGTTAATTACTGCAGGAGTTCATCAACAGAAACTTGCTGTATATTGATTCGCAAAATCATCCAAATAATTCTCTTTCTACTTAGCAATATGAATTACTTAATTTTAGGTAAACATTGAGGATGAACCTCAGAGCATTAATACTTCTATCTATTACATAAAGTAAAGGCCGACTTATCAAATATGATATGGTTTAGAGAAATTTCTAATTAAAATCGTTAATAAAACGCTTCGGGTTTTTTAGGGCTAGATGCTTATCGCCAATTTAGTCTAACGCCGTAAAATAGTGACATAATTTTTAATTTCTCAAAACATGTTCTCGCTACTTTAAATATATACCAAATATGAAAGGAAAAATTTAATTTTGAGGGGACAGAATAGGCATAGATGTATAGTAAGACTTTACGTACAATAAACGTTAATAAAGCTTAACACTTCAAAATTTTGTTTCTATAAAGCTAATTCAGATAATAAACTACAAAATTATTTTTTTTAAATATAGCGCAAACGATATAATCCAGGAGGATGACTTGTTTTAAAACCGCAAATGACAACAAATCGAATGCGACAAGACCTTACTTATAAGTACCACACGGAAAGATAAATGTAAATAGGCAGTTGTTGCACATTTACCTTGTATTCAGCATAAATAAAATATGTTACATTGTGAGAACGAAATTAGTAAAAGTAAAAATTAGATATAACAACTAAGCTTGACAATTATTCTTAATCTTGCTCGGGTATTAAACCACTTAGAGTTTTTAAAATTGTTTTTGTTTACTTTTCGATCCATAACGTAGGATCGTAAATAAAAACAATTTTAAAAACTCTAAGTAGTTTAGTACTCAAGAAAGATTAAGAATAATACAAAACAAACCACAACAAACATACAGCTTGACAATTTGGTACTTAAGCTTAAAAATAGAAGTCGAAATGTAACCTCTACAAAATGTAGGTCTCGCGGAATTGCAGGTGTGCCGTACGCGGTTGGGGAGTGTTTGATTATTGGTGTTTACTATCTAAATCATAAAAATTACTAATTCAAGTTAAATTTTACATGTGTTTTAGTGTTTAATTATAATTTCGGTTACGAATGTTCTAAAAAAAGCGAATTGGGTTGTGTTTTTCTTTAGATCCCCTAATCTCCGACTGTGGTAGCATGGCGTTCGTTTTCTTTCTTTCCCTTCTTTTGGTACCGTTATTCTGGCGAGCATTCTGTTACTGATTTCAAACGAGCATTCCATTACTGATTTCGTTCTTTTCGTACTAACCCTTCATCTTGCAGTAACAACTATCTTCTATTAATGAATTTCGATTTTTTTATTCGTGAAAAGCGGAATAAAATGGTTTACTTAAAATGTGGAAAAAATAGTCGGTTATTTTGGGTAGGTACAAAATGCAAATAGTTTAGCCATTGCTCTTCCCTATCGCTTCTTTAATATATGCATATTTATTATTGTGTGATTAAACTTGGATCGGCTCGCTACTTCGTGCCCTACACTTTGGGCGTCATCATTACTGTGTCTATTCTGGATGATTTCGAGCCCTACCGTTGGGAGCCCTTATTTCTGTATGATTAACTTTGGAAGGAAGCCCTAAAAATTGTGCCCCACTGCTTCTACAAACCTGTCTGGACTCCAATCCAACTCCACCAAATTGCTTTCCCAATTTGATCTTCCTCGGCTAGTTCTGTGCACTACCTCCTAGAATATACTTACCCCAACTACACATTCTTTCAACACCTTTGCACACAACAAAATACAAAAATAAAATAAAATCCTTGGACAAACATACACCCGTATATTCGTATAACATAAATGATAAATCAGATAATCTCAATATTTACACTTTTATATTAATTTACAATAAAACATTTCACCTTTTTCTTCAATCTAAATTGTTTGTGAGTTATTACACTTCAACATTTTTTAATTTTAAAGTAGATGGGCTTATCGTGAAACCCTAAATTTACCTTTTCTTGGTCTATAGTGAGCTCAGTATAAACCTTTTTCCCTGATATGCATAAAATATTGCATGGTCAAACTACTCTAAAAACCCGTTTACTCTTTACATCAAAATTATTATGCCTGCTTTTACCCACCCAAGTAATAATAGAAAATTGTTTTTTATATATAGTAATCAAATTAATTTTAAGTTCAGAAAATTTTCACCACATAATTCTAATCACTCATAGTTTTATAACACAATACCAACACCACAGTTTACCAAGAAAAATGGGGGAAGTTGAAACAAGGGTCGATAAGAACGAACGAGATATAAGAGGGTTTTAATTATACAAATCAAGCTAATATTTGCATAGCTATAATAAATGAAAGAATTTGTTTGTTTCATAAAAGGAATAAACATTTATCTTCCTGCAAGGAAGTTGATATACATATATATTGTTGTAAGGTTTAGGCTCTAACTACTCGAGCCCCTCCGTTGGGAAGCCATAATACTGTAAGGTTTCTTCTGAAACATCATCGAACCCCAGCGTTGTGAAGCCATAATATTGTGAGGTTTAACTCAGCTGCTCTTCTCTGAATTCTTAAAACGACATAAACCTTTTAAAACCAACACAGACGCTCACCTGTTAACGCTAGATCTAAAAACTCCCGCTGATTGCCTCTATGCTGAAACCTAATAGAAATTCACACCTTACAATCACACACTCAAAATAACGCAATTCACAAAAAACATCACACTCTATTTACATGAAATACATATTACAATTTCCAAAATGCCTTTCTTTATGTACACACGTATTACAATTTTATTTTCAAAAGTAATTTGTTACGTTTTTTTCGTGGCAGCCACGTTGGCCGCCAAATTTATGTTACGTAACACAAAGAAAGTCAAAGCAATGACCCGGCTCAATCGGAGAGTAGGGGGGGTTGTAAAAAGCAGACTGACCTATAATGTATGCGGCGGTAAGGAGTTAGTAACGGTACCTGCAAAAAAAGAAACTAGAATAGTAAACCTGCAATAAAAAAGATTAGTCCTGCAAACCTGAAATAAAGAAAAAGCAATACAAAAATTTTTAGTACTATGTAGAATGGAAAAAAAGAAACTGTTTAGATAATCTATATAATATAACAACTGTAAAAGCAATACAAAAAAATGTTTAGTACAAAGTGAGGTAGTATTGGGGAGTAGCAGAAACGTTTCCTCACACACCAATTAGACATAAATCAGATAAAATGTAAAAAAAATAAATAGGTAAGACACAATTGATATAAGTAATTCAGTAAAATTTTAACAGAGAAATAGATAAATAGATAAGCACAATTGTTATGAGTCATTCAGTATGGTTGATTGTTCTCTTTTTTTTCCCTTTTTTTTTAAAATAGCCTGCAAGTTTATATAAAAAGGTATCAGAACGACAAAGATATGGTAAAGCAACGAATAGATATTTAAAGTAAAAACAAGTAGGAAATAGTTCAACTTACAAAAAGTCCTTCCGCAACGCTTCCTTGCAACGGAAGTGTGGGATTCAGCGATGTCCTGCACTAATGAAGCACTTTACCCTTGACTATGAGGGTGTTGATGGAACTAATCACACGTTACACTAATCACAAATCACTGGGGTTAGCAGCAGACATTATCACGCTTATGGAACCAGGTAGCATTGATAAATTTCTTGTTAATTCTATTTCCTGAGACAATAATTCCGAAACACTCCACAGCACCAGTCTGATTTCAACTGGGATCAGATGCACATTACTTTCACAAACATCCCAACAGGCAGTGAGAAACTTCAAACAATACCTTAGTAAACCGGCAATCTGCCATACTTTGCAAACACGAAACTTGCACAAGTAAGGATCCATTCCAGACTCTTTGTTGTTAGAAAATTCAGAACTACAGTATCACTGCATTCAAATAATCCAAAGCAACGTCTGTCAATGACCTTAAAACCCGTGCGGTCGAGTAAACACATTCTACAGTTAAAAAACAACGTTTACTTCAACGTAAAACAATCTATAGGCACGAGCCACAAACTAACAACGTCACGTAATTAACATCTAGAAAACCAAGCACAAACTAGAACTCAAAAACACAATTTGTCAAGCAACAAGGAAACATTCTTTTTAACGTAATCTCGGAACGAAGAGCAAACGACGACAACTCGTCCGCTTATCTCCATCGTTGTTATACCAACCGCTTATCGCCTATCAAGACTCGTATATTCACATAAGGAACAACATTTATATTAGCGGTTAGACAAGAAACGATGCAATTTATTTATTAATTGAAAATCAAATATAGAAATTATCTACTTTTAAAGTAATACACACAAGTTAAATTGCATACAAATCCGAATTATTCGGAAGTGTTTCCTTTATACAAACAGCGATCTCAAAGAAACGATGTATTTCCACTCATTGCAATACGACACCTTCGCCTAAGGAGTTAATAAATATAAAAGATAGAAATAGGAATTGCAGAAAGGTATTTACTAATTTGAGAAAGCGGAAAAGGTTAACTATTAAAAATTGCCCGTTACAAATTTAATTCGATAACTTTTGTTTTAAACAAATATTTTATTAAAGTAAGAGGGCGTTCCTCATACCTTACGTTAACCCCTTTGTCTTATCATGAGCTCATAGTAAAACTCTTTAAATGTGAGTGCAAATTTACCGCACTACAAAAATAATATAAGCCCCTTATACTTCTTTACAACATAGCCTGGTTATCTGTAAATTAATTATCCTTGACTAAATAAATTTTATTTTCATCAAAAGTCCCTTAAATTTTCAGTTCGTTAAATTTATCAAATACGAAACACTAAAACGCACAGATAAAATTTTAAAAAAACCATAACAAATATTTACCACACAATGTTTTTATACAATGGTATACCTGGTAACCATCTTCCAAACGTCATCCGCCAACCAGCCCTTGAAAATGATGCCGCCCAGTATGGCACTAGTTCATAAAACAGCTCCTAGGTTGAATCACCATCATTCTACGTCTGCTGCTACCCCAAAATCTCTTCGTTTACAATAAAAACCATTAGAATCCACTTTCCAAAATTTACTTTTCGTATTTCCAAATAAATTAACCAAAAATCGCTGCCTTCATCATCAAATACTTCCAAATTTTACTAACTCTCGTGCATTCCTAAGCCACAATAATTATAATTAATCGTTTGTACTTACATACAAAGTTTACTCTTCATATAAAATGCTTTATTCGCCTTTTAATCGACTTTAGTTGTCATCATACTAACTTATGAGCAATTTTACATAAATTCACTAACTTTCACTAAAGTAACTCAATGAAGCGCGAAGGACTGAAGAAAAATTAAGAGAGCTACACCCCCTTTGAAGGTGTTTATATAGCCATTGCTGCACCTCCGCTGTTTGCCAATTCGCACGTAAAATTGTTAACGTACAACAATATTCTGTGTAAAAGAAGCAACCGTTCTTTATTTCTTAAAACTGTTTTCTTACCCGACTCGATATTCTCGCGAAAAGCTCTAACGACTCTTCGTTTAGCTTGAATTATGATAACAAACATGCTAAAATACTTGATAAAGCATTTACAACCGCCAACCGTCACTTCAATTTTGCGAAACTAGCCTCAACTGTTAATCAATTCCGAATACATTCACGCCTTTAAACTCAAACAAACATCTTTTGTCTCCCTTGTTCAGATAACTCCATTTCACACATATGCTTCCTCCAGCTGAATATTTGCCCTACCTTATACAAACTTGTTGCACGAATACCTGCATCGTCCAATCATCTCGTTCAATTCCTTACCCTTGCTCTCAATCGATGCGCGTCTGCTTCTAATATTCCTAGAAATTATTGATTTTGTTTTCCCCTCTAAAATAAGTTTGTTGGTCGTTTCCCTCCTATACTATATCCATAATTAAATCGCTGTTTCTCACCTGTGTTTATGCGTTTCTGCTCCGTCTTTGTTCCTCCATGACAGTTGTTTCTAGCTTCCCTCCAATACTATTTTTATAATTAAAAATCGATATTTAAACAAACATACTGCTTCTTCGTCCTACTTATGTGTTTGTTCGGTCCTTGTTGTATATTGACTACGATCACTCCCAACGGTCTTTTCCTTCGTGTAGCATATTACAGCTTGTTTGTCGTACGTGTTTTTTTAAAATATCTCGCCCTTATTCTATGCTTTGAAACGTTTTCTGGTTTTATCATTAAAAATAACAATCCTATTTTAACGAATATTCAGAGCTTTTATGTTGTCGTATGCTACATTATATAAAACTTAAAAATGGTATCTTTATTCGTTGTTTTTAATTCAGATAGCCCTATATTACAATAAATATTATGCTACGTTATTCATAAATAAATATAACTACAATTAAATTAAACCTACATTATTATACGTTGACCAAGCTCTAAATTAATTATTTAAAATATTTTAATTATTTAAAATGCTTAACTCGCCTTTCTTGTAAGCTATTACTCTAACCCTAAGCTTGATTTATGACCTTATGTATATACAATTACCTACTAATTACACGATAGTATATATATATATATATATATATATTGCTGTGTTAATCAGGTCATTTAGGGGCAGACAGGGCCACTAGTATAGTGAACTTTATTAAAACAACATGAGGGCGCAGAAAAATAGACATTTCTACAAAGAAATTAAGAAGTACAACGGTTAGGCGGCAAAGTAAATGACAACACCCTGTATATAAACCATAGTCATAATTAAGTTAAGAGATGAAAAATACTTTAGAAGATTTGATTAAATATACGATTTGGCAAGTCATAAGACAACGTGAACGGAAGTTGAAACACAATACGCATGAATAATGCATCATCATTACGCTAAGAATCTCAATTGAACAAGCAGGTTTAAAAATGCCTAATAGAAAACGAATATAATTTAATACATAAATTATATTAAAAGTATGTGATCAGGAAGGTAAAATTCAACACCTGATAGATTACAAATAAGCACGGCATGGCGATAAAAGCAAAGTTCATCACATTTATTGTACAGACAATAATTTACGTGAGGTTGAAATGAGAAAATACAATAGAACCAATGCATTAACTTGAAGTATTACGTGTTGAAAGTAGCGCATCAGTTTTGTGTAGACTACAAAAATCCATAGAAATACTCAAAACCTTGTATGTAAGAATCACGTACAATAGCGTTATCGTTGAACTCTGCGCTTGTCAATAGATAAGCGATCCTTTTAAATACAACCGGATTTGTAAACAAATCAGTTCGACATGAATTAAGGTTTAGTCCACATCACTTAAAAGAAAATATTTACGTGAAAGAATTAGAAGTGATTTATTGTAAAGTAATAAATAGTACAATGGTAATTGTGAAAAATTAAAAGAAGTTCGTCGTTTTAACCCTTTAAAACCGTTAGTAACTAAAGGTTGTTTTAATTTAAATTCTAATATTAACATTAATAAAAAGGACTCTGAATAATTACTGGATCCAATAAGGAAATTCAACAAGCATTTAATTCAATTATTAATTACTGGAAATGACCAGGAAGTTTAACAAAGGACGCTAAAATAATTTAAAAATATGCTAAGAAAAATAAAGCAGATCTGGATTCAACGTTGGGACTATTAAATCAGTAAGCTGAATACGGGAGCAGTTGGTACGGGGAATGATTCAAGCTTAAAACAAAAGGTTAGCCTATCTAAATGTTTTATTATTTTTATTTGTGAATATTTCGTTGTATATTGCTAATTTGAATAATTTAAAAATTGTTTTCGTGAAAATTTCATGTGAGAGTCAACAAAGATCGTTTTTTAATACACGATATAAATTGCGTAAATTTTGAAAGAAGTTGAATAAACGTTCATGGTGCTACAGATAATAATAATAAGGGTGATTTTTGCTGGTTTTTGATTAATTTTGGGAATGATAATTATTGAAAAAATTTTATTCAATTAATAAAAGTAAGTTCTATTTAGAGAATTCGTAAACATTTCATACATTGTAAATATTTTTGAGAATATTATAGTAATTGTGCTTAATGGTGTTTTGGTTTAAAGAAATAGGAAGTAGAAGTAGAAGAAAAATTAAAGACCCTGTTGTCGTATTGTCGCAAGCTCCGTGCGTGGTTAAAACTGAGCTAGCCGAGGTATTAAAAGTTATTTGCAGTCCGCAATAAGAAATATTATATAAAGTAAGATGTATCTGTAAACAAACTCTTATGACAATAATAAGAGCTATTGACAAATACAAATCGGGCTGGTAGTTATATAGCCATTAACAAAACATTAGCTTTATTACTTCACAGGGGACGAAACATCCAGTGACCGACGGTTTCGGCTTGTTAAGCCTCATCAGAGTGAAATAGTTCCCAAGAACCCTATGAAGTAATCGAAGCTATTATAATGATATAATTTAGAAACAACCACTGTACTATGGCAAAAGTAAATACTACCGCCATTAGGTGATAAAATACCAACACTACTAAGTGTGGAAGGACAGAATTGAACCGAAACTACATAATACATTTTATAGATGACTATAAAAGTACGTCTGGCCTTTGAGATTTGCGGAATGTTATAGCAAAATTTATTTGCAAACGTAACAAACTTTCTCGTGGCGACACCCGGGTTCATGCCCCAAGAGGCAATTCAAATAAATAAAGACAAGTTATTTGCAGTTCGCAATAAGAAATTTAATAAAACATTAGCTTTATTACTTCACACGGGAGGAAACATCCACTGACCGACGGTTTCGGCTTGTTAAGCCTCATCAGAGTGAAATAGTTCCCAATTTCTTATATATATATATATATATATATATATATATATATAAAGTAAGATGTATCTGTAAACAAACTCTTATAACAATAATAAGAGCTATTGACAAATACAAATCGGGCTGGTAGTTATATAGCCACTAACAAAACATTAGCTCATCAATTGTTTATCTCATAGCCCTCAGTGAAAAATCATTACATACACACTTAGGCAGTATCCATCAAGAAACCCGCTAGAAAGTTAACTACCAACTAGCAGTAATCAAAGATTTAGAAGAGATTTGTAAGTATTCTGCACAAATAGAAAATAAACAGAAAATGGAATTAAAAAGCTTCAAAAAGGAATAGATACCGTCAACAACAACAATAAAAAAAAACATGCAGATGAATGGGAAGGTACAATTTTCCTAGAAACGCAATCGAATGAGAATCGTGAAGAACACAACCTTTCTTCTCTTAAAACGCAAAAGATAAAGACAATATAGCGTCGCTAAAAATCCAACGTGAAAAAAATTGAAAAGCTTGGTTATTAGACTCAATGAAAAAAGAAGTATAAAAATGAAAGTAGAAAGAAAAGCTGTAGAATAAAAAAACAGTTTTAAATATTTTGATTCTATTGTCAGGAAAGGAACGAAAAATATTAAATACCAAATACACTTGGTGTGTAACTTCCCCGAGGTGAATGGCAAACTATTTTCGTTTTCAGGGGTTTTGCGTCTAGACTTTCACTTTCTAGATCAGTGTCATTCTGTCCTTGTTTACCCTAATTTATTCCCATGTTTTTTCAATGTGTTACTCATAGTCTACGCATTCTTATCATATTGTTATTGCTGTTTCTACGCGTCTTGTTGTTTTCGGGAAGCATCGTGCCATGGTTAATATTTTTAAACCAGTGTGAGTTTGTACAAATAACTTTTGTATGAACGGATATTTCCCGGTTTCAATCTGTAATTTTGGAATTCAATACGAAACGATGTAAAGTATCGACATTTACTAACATTTGTACTTATTGTGCTTTTCTAATTTAATTCTTTGTCCCAATTTAATAATCTGTTGAAATAGAAAGGTCATTAAACGTAGACTATCAAAGTATATACATTTTTCAGGATGTTTTCTTGTTAAAAGCTCATCCAACTAACCAAATTTAATAAATTCTTTTCTACTGCTTAATGTTTTCTATTAAAAATAGCTCCGGTGTTACAGTGTGACTAAAATTTATTATTTGTGAACTGAAAGTAGTGCGCTAATTGTTACTGTTAATGAAAATAGGATTCACAGAGAGTAACGTTAAAATAATTTTGTTTTGTTAATTTAAATAGATGTAATTTTTCTGATACCAAGAGGCGCTTCAAATAGCACAATATCAGATTGAATTGTGTTAGACTGTTGAGAATTTACTTCGGTGTCGATTTGAGGTATATAAATTATATGTTTACTGTTTTACTATTATTAGACCCGTGATAATACTACCAGATCTACTCTTCCAATTTGTTTTTCTTGTAGCATCTGCACTTGTCAGGTGGACTGCTTTCTAGAAGCTCAAAGACTGATTGGAATCAGATGGCGTCTACCTTAATCATCGATAACATTTCCAGAGGTCTTTAAGCACCTACCTTACCCTTCCATGGGTTAGTCGACACGTTATTCATCGTAGAGGTCGATGGGCTATACGAACTTACGCGAGCTACTTCACCAAACCTCTTATACCATACCTGTGCCAAATACATTTGGAATTTAAAATAAATTCTTTATCCTTTATCAGATAATTCTAGCTTGTTCATTTCAGCAGAGTGATTTGATTAGCGGGAAAGTCAGCAAAAAAAATGCATTCTGAAACTTTTCAGATTCATAACTTTAAATTCTTGACATTTTTAATTATAGTTTTTCTTTGTGCAAAACGTGTTATAGGAAGATTTTGACTTAGTTCTCATGAGAATTCTCTTTGATTTATTTCTGAACGGCGACCTGATGGTTCTTTTGTATAATTAGAATCTGATAAACCGTTGTATCTATATCTAACCTATGCTAATTTCGTACGAAGTATCTAATCCGTCTTCGATGTCAGTTACTGAGAATAAATGAGCGCAGGAGCTTAAAACATCAAGAACGATTGCCTAATACATGTTGACTAGACATGGTTTTATTGTTTGTGGGCCACTAAATTAATTAATTTCAGCTTTAGTTATTAGCGGTTTAAAAGTCAATGGCACAGCAAACCGACAAACCAGGTTTCAACATCGTCTACAATGCGCCAATAAATAAACAAATGCAAGATCCACCTGCATACAACCATATCACGGTATATCTCCTCGGCCCAGGAGGCCAACATGGGGATAACAGAGTGAATGCCCGGGTGCATCCAATGGCCTTGAGACAGGCTTCCAATGCAAATGACAGGGTCTCGCTCTAGTGCATCTTCTAAAGCCTCTGACCGGCCTCTAGCTATTAAACACCCACTCTTCGATGCACCAGTCTGTATAAAAATGAACTTGATTTTTACTGTTTTTACAACGTACATTCACGTTAATTTAATGTAATGTGTGTAATTAAAAATTATGGTTATGCCTTTATTTAAACTTAATTTTAAATTTATTTTGTTCTGTTAAATTAATTTTATTAGTGTGAGAAAACTACATCTGCAAAGAATTCTTTATAACAACCTTTAGATCTTAATCTCGAAATAAATTAGTAATAAAATCAGTCATGCATTTTGAAATTCAAATGTAATAATTATTGTCATATTTAGCATTGACAAATGGTAGCCTTAATTATACATAATAACTGTAACATCCCACGATAAGTCTTAAATAAGTGCTGCATTTCATAACCTTCGTTTTATTTTATATATGGCAAGCCTTTAGGACATTTGTAATATCCATACCTGCTAGCAAAATAATAATACTAAATTTTTGGGTAATAATTAAGCTTGTACGGTGTTAGTATAAAGTGAATGCCCAGGTAAATACAGACAAAATATCTTGCATACTGGCCATGATCTAAAAAAGTTAGACATAGAATAGCATGGTTTAAGAAGCTCTATTTAGTCGAATTAAGCTGAATACACAAAGTGCTAACATTTTTCTTGTAAACAATTCCGATGGACCTGCACCTTGAAGAAGTTTTAGATTACTAGAATAGGTGGAATGGCTTCCGCTTTCAACCAAATTAGTAGGGTCTTTAGTGAGGAACCAGAGTAAGACAAGTCCCCGGAAGAGGGCAGCAGCTCTTTCGGTACTTAGATTGGCAGAGACCATAGGGGTCGGTATGGTATTTTGCGTTCTAAGACACGCTACCGCGATGTGGAAGACAACGGGAAACGACCCCATTACCTCCCATGTACAAAACGTATTTAAATTGCTTTTAAAATGATGGCATCCTCTGAGGTAAAGGATTCCGGAGGTAAAATAGTCCCGCATTCGGATCTCCGAGAGGGAACTACTTCGGAGAATGTGATCGGAAAATTTAGAAAAGAATGGGAAACATTCTGCGAGTCGGAGCGTGGAATGTCAGAAGTATGAAGCAAGTTGGAAGCTAGAGAACTTAAAAATTGAAATGGATAGGTTAGCATTAGACATAGTAGAGATCAGCGAAGTTCGGTAGCCAGAGGCGGGGGATTTTTGGAGTGGAGACTTTAGGGTAATTCATACAAGATCAGAGGAAGGAAATTTTGGTGTGGGGATACTTATGCGAAAAAAGATAGGACAACGTGTATAAAACTACTTACAAAAGAACGAAAGTGTACTTATGATTAGATTAGAATCTAAACCGATAAATACAGTAATAATACAAGTATACAAGCCAACCTCTTGCTACAGTGAGGAAGAGGTAGAAGCAATCTACAAAGATATCGAAGACGTACTAAGATACGTAAAAGGATATGGAAATTTAATAATTACGAGGAATTTTAATGCAGTGGTAGGTGAGAGTAGGGAAGTAGCGGAAGTAGATTTATTTGGTTTAGGCACGAAAAACGACAGGGGAAATAGGTTGGTAGAATTTGCGACAAAAACAATTTATCCATCTCAAACACATTATTTTAACATCATGCTAGAAGACGATTTACGTGGAAGATGCCAAGGGATATAGGAAGATATCAAATAGATTACATTCTTATTAGACAACGGTTAAGGAATCAAGTAAACGCCTGTAGAAGCTATCCAGAAACAGATATAGACACTATCCACAACATCGGAATCGTTAAGGCCGCCCTTAGATTTAAAAATCTGAAAAAAAAGTATTGGAAAGGGGCACTTTGACTTTGAGAAACTAAAAGATAAAGATATCCACGGAAGATTTGAAAAAAAATCAAATGAATTGCTGAAAGAAATCGGGAAAATTTCTGATACTAAGGAAGTAGAAACAGAATAGAATAACTTTAAATTCAGCTTAGACATGGCCGCGAGATATTCTGGGGTATACACAAAAAAAAAGTAAGAAACTATGGATAACAAAAAATATCCTTAATTTAATAGAAGAGAGACAAAAATACAAGAATAGATCAGACGAAACGGGAAAACATAATCATAAAATGGGAAATTATTCGCAAATGCAGGAAAGCTAAAGAATAATGGATTGATGAAAAGTGCAAAGAGGTACAAACTAAGATGAAAATAGGAAAAACAGACAAAGGATACAAACTAATTAGAATGAATTTTAGACACATAAAACCGTATAGCAAAAATATAAGGGACGCGAAAGGAAACGTCATTATAGAAAATGTAGAGAAAGTCGATATATGGCAAGAATATATAGGAAATTTATATGCAGGAGAGGACCTAACAGCATTAGAACAGGAATCAGACATTGAAACTTATGACTAGGAATATCCTATACCGCGAGATGAGTTTGAATTAGCATTAAAGGGTCTAAAAATGGTAAGCGCCGGGTACAGATAAGCTGCAAGCAGAAACTCTAAAAGCCGCTGGACAAGCAGTAACAGAACGTTTGTTCCGACTTGTAAGCTATATGTATGAGACAGGCGAGATACCCAAATATTTCAAACGTAACATCATAGTAACTATACCAAAAAGAAAGAGGCGAATAGATGTGAAAGTTTTCGAACAATAAATCTGATTGCACACGTGTCAATAATATTAACTTAAATTGTACAAAGACCAATGGAAAAACGAGCTAAAGAAATACAAGAAGAAGATCAATTTAGGTTTAGGCGGAAACAGAGAAATACGGGGTGTTATTTTAGCTCTGAAGCTGATAATGGAAAAACAATAGAAAATGGGGAAGCGTCTACATGGGGTTTGTAGATCTGGAAAAAGCATTCGACAAAATAACATGGAAAACATGTTCGAAATACTCAAAAAGATTGGAATGAGTTTTAGGAATAGACGGATAGTACATAGCTTATTCAAAGAGCAAACAGCTGTAATAGAATTAGAGCAGGAACGTAGAGAAGTAAATATTAGGAATTAGGTGAGACAGGAACGTACCCTATCCCTTTAATTTTTAATTTGTACATAGAAGAGGCAATGAATACCGTCAAATGCTGGAAAACATTTGGAATTACGAAGCAGGGACAAAGGATTGATATGCTTAGATTTTCAGATGATAGAACAGTATTAGCATCTAGCTGCCCTTAATCAAATGGAATCAGTTCTAACAGAAAGATACGGTATAAAAATTAACAAAAATAAAACTAAAATTTTAGTATGCAAAGGAGAGGAAAATAAACCAAAAACAAGAATACAAATAGGTAACGAGAACTTACTAGAGGTTAAGAATTTCTGCTACCTAGAAAGCCAAATAACGCAAGATGGGAGAAGCACAAAAAATATAAAACAAAAATTAGCACAAGGTCGTGCTACATTTAACAAGAAAAAGCAACTACTGTGTTTAAAAACCACAAACATAGAAACAAGGAAAAGATTGTTTAAAACATATGTGTGGAGCACAACACTGTCCGGCTGTGAAGCCTTGACAGTAGGAGAAGCGGGCAAGAAAAAAGTAGAAGCCTTTGAAATGTGTTGCTGCAGACGTATGATGAAGATATGATGGGCAGACAAAGTTAGGAACAAAGAGGTACTACAAATAGTAAGGAAAGAAAGAAATATGTGGAAAATAGTATGATTGGACGATAGGTCACACATTAAGGCATGAGCGAATAGTGCGGAATATATTAGAAGCAGAGATAGGAAAAAAGAAAAGTAGAGCTAGGCCTAGGTTAGGCTACTGCACACAATTAGCGAAAATGTAAGATGTGGGAATTTCAGGAAAATGTGTAGGCTAGCTCAGAATATAAATCGATGAAGGTACGCATCCAAATAGTTCCAAAATGGTAAAACTAATGACGAAAAAAATTAATGTACTTAAGCATGAGGATTATTATCAACAATTACAAGCATTGGGTCTTGCAGTATTCTTAACTACTATTAATTGTACAAAAGTATTTACTAGAAAACCATTAATTCAGCAAATGTCTAAGTTTTGGGGGATCCTTGGCAGCCACAGGCTGCTTAGCCCCCTTCTCATACCCTACATTTGATTTTTTCCAGTACTCCACCCGAAGGTACTACATTGGCCAAGAAGCGAATTTTTTTTATCTGAAAATTTTTGAATTTTGACAAACCCTTGCTGTTGCAAGCAAGGTAGGGATCCGTAACGTGCGTCACAACACTTACACACGGGACCCCATTTTACCTCTCATCTGAACGAAGGCGTATTTTTGTGAAAAATGCTCACCTAACATTTTTCAAGAGAACCGTGTCGGGATTTGAACCCAGGATCTTGAGCACAGCTCCCTTCACATACCACTGAATCTCGGTGAAATTGGGCATATAATTAGAAAACAATATAAGGAGAACCGAGCTGTATATAGGCTGTTGTGGAATTTTCAGGGAACTGTGTAGGCTACTTCAGAATATAAATAAGTGGAGGTACGCGTCCAACGAAAAATCTAATGATGAAAAAATAAGTGCACTTAAATCTGATGATTATTATAAGCAACTACAGGTGTTGGTTGTGAAATATTTCCAACTAATGTTGATTGTGCAAATTGATATAATAGAAAACTATTAATTCGACAAATGGTTAAGTGCCGGGAAAACTTGACAGCCACAGGCTGATTACCCCCTTCACATACCACTGAATATCTGTGAAATAGGGTATATAACTGTAAAACAATAGAGGGTGACGAATTGCATCTAACAAGAAAGAACAGAAGATAAAGGGTGTTTCAATAAGAGCGCAAGATTTTAGTGTTCAATAAAAACATGGTTTTCTGTAGCAAAGTATTGAAATATTGATTGATTTAGAAAATATACATTTGGGAATTATGTATGAAACAAAATATCTTGTAAATGACCACCAGGCTTTGCTGGCATATGCGTACTCTCTTGACGACATATTTAATAACTTTATTGAATACATGTGGTGGTATTTTATTGATACAGCGTCTAATTTCGGCTTTCAATGCTTCAATGGTTGCAGGATTATTGGCATAAACCTGTGATTTCAGATAACCCCACAGACAGTAGTCTAAAGGCGTTAAATCGCAAGAGCGTGGAGGCCAGTTTTGATCACCAAATCGGGAAATGACACGATCATAGCACGATAACGTTCGCCATTCACCGTTACCACACTTTCCTTCTTCGTTTTTGATGAAAAACGGTCCAATTATTCCTCCAGACTATAATACAGTGACCCGTTGTAGATGCATTGCTTTCTGATGAGTTATTCGTGGATTTTCTAAGCCCCAAATGCGACAGTTTTGCCTATTAACGAAGCCATCTAGATGAAAATGGGCCTCATCGCTGAAAATGATTTTGTTTGCAAAATCAGCAGTTTGCTCAAGGATCCAACTCGTAACTTCTCTTCGCTGGACATGGTCACTTGACAGTAGTTGTTGAGTCAGTTGGATTTTGTAGGCATGCAACTGTAAATCTTTCGTCAGAATTCGCTGATGAGTGCCTGTTGAAATGTCCAATTCTTGGGCCCGATGACGAATTTAACGTCTCTGGCCTTTCTGTCACACTCTCGTGAACGACTGTGATGTTTTGTTTTGAACGACCTCTACGAGCTCGTATCGTGTATTTTACATCACTAACCGAACCAGTACTTTCGAATTTGTTTATTATCCTTTTCATAGTAGATGAATTAGGCACATTATTTCGACCGAATATTGGTCGCACATTACGAATAGTGGCAATTAAACTTTCACCATTTTGATAATTTTTGACAATCAGGACGCGTTGTTCTACGGTGTAATGCTCCATGTTTACTAACTCCAATCTGTCAATTTTCGATCTGTCACGTTATAATCATGTGACATTATGACTGTCAAACGTGGCGCGCAATTCAAATCTTGCGCTCTTATTGAAACACCCTTTATGTTCAAAGACAACAAGCATAGTGGTTCGTATTCCCGTTTTATTCATTTTAAAATAAAACACAATTTATTTCGCGTTTTTAAACAACTCCAGTTGTTAATAAAACTATTTTGAAATTGGTGCATTACAATCGCCAATTGTCGTAAATATGCCGAATTATCTCCAATCAGAAGAGAAGAAGACGATTTGGCATTTGTTATCATTCGTTTTCGTAATTTCGAACTACAAGCAACAACAAGTGCAGCTGCTCCATATGGCTGAAGTGCGTGATTTCAAGTGAACCAAACCGCTTAATCATTGCCGTTTTCAGTGTAACGTACCTGCTCAGAAAACTACTGGAGGTATGTTCGTTTTGTTATACACAATTAATAATTTGTACTTGTTACATTTATTATATAATTTTTGATATAAATTCAATCACCACTACTGCCGATAACCATATGTCATTACACATTGTGTTGAATCACAAACATATTAAAAGGTCCTTCGAATTTCGCAATCTTTCGCAATCTTTACGCACCACATAGAGACAAGAAGAAATTTGTTCAAAGCATATGTGTAGACACCGCTCAGTAGTCTACGAAATATAGGCAGCAGGAAAAGCAGACAGAAAGCAGTGGAAGCCTTCTGGAATGTTGTGCTTCAAATGTATAAGGATGATGGCATGGACAGGCAAGGTTAATGACAATAGGTTATAGAATTAGTCGAGGATAAAGATATCTGTGGAAAACAAAAAAAATTTGAGAAATAGAAGTGTAGGATACGTTCTAAGGCATTTTTTGGGAATAGTACGGGATATATTACAAGCAGAGATAGAAAAAAAAAGTATAGGTAGACCGAAATCAGACTTTTGCACGCAGATAGTGATAGATACAGAATGTGCAAATTTCAGGGAAACATGTAGGTTAGTTCGGAATAGGAAAAAATGAGGATACGCGGCTAGCCAGTTCTAGGACTGAAGACCTAATAATGTTGATATTTTTGTAGGTCCCTTGCAAAAAAAGGAAAATATTTGATCTCTACCGTTGTTCATTGCCCAGATAATGACAAAAAACTATTTTAGACTTTTGTTAATTATTTAAAACAAAAATATTTTAATGAAGTGTAATGGAGAGCGGGAGAATATCGACTACTTAAGTACTTCTTGTACATGTAGCGAAAGCTGTAACGCGAGTGCATTACTTATACCAAATATTATGTAATAGAAAAGTATGTAATAACTTCAATTAGTTAAATGCGCTTTTAGCACGAATGCAGCCTAAGATATTTATAGCGATTTGGTAGTTTCAAGTAAAAACGTGGCTATATAAATGTATTATTAAATTAGGAGCCGGAAATAAACAGAAAAGCAACCAATTAGTTAAATACAAACAGTAATAGAGATTGAATTCAAATTAGAAAGATTTAGATAGATCTCGTTAAATAACCGGCATAGGAAAGCTTACTTGTAGACATTTACACCAGTTCAAAAACAAAACCATTGAGTCACGGAATTGCACCGACACACCCTACAACCCCAATAGTCATAAAACAGCCTTAAAATTCATGCGTTACATGTAAAACGAGCTTAAAGGGATTAAAAGAAACCGCAATATGGTAGATAACCATTAATATTCATATACGCACCAATTCAGTCATAAAAATGTCTTACGAACGTAAACAAACGGACTGATTTTAAAAGTGTGGGAATAAATAATCGGGCACACGAAGAAAACAAAACATTGACCTCGACTTTAGGACAGCTTTGGACGCACAGTCTGTGAGAACGAGCTTGTGAGGTAATAATCCTGAAAAATTGTAACTTATAGAACCCCCAGATATTAGAAGCAAGGCATCGGTCCGGATCAGATTATTAGACACCAACGAAATACCTTTCAAATCTCGATGGTGGTGCAAGACAATGTTTGAAGAACATATGCGGTAAGTGACGGGACGGTAGTCATAAATCGAAGCTGTCCTGGATTAGACAGGCCCTCAAACACGACTCAACGCTCCGATATTGTGAGAAAGTAACTTTTGGTTTTGGAGCTTTTGATCAACCATAACTGGCTGAAATTTTAACACAAGGAGTCCTGCCCGTTGATGTGAATAGACCTTTGAGGAATCGCAACAAAGCAATAACCTGCAAGTGAATATAATTATAACCATCACCTGCTGGTTGTTTATTGCGGCTAAGAATTGCAGTTGGTCGTTAACGTTTATGCATGCGTGTAGTTTAATCTAAACGAGAACTATTAACAGCTACTGTAAATATATTGCGTATTGCATCAAGTTTTCAAACACATATCCTCACTGTTGTAGAGGTATAAAGGTGAACTTAAATTGGGTGAGTGATATTTGATAAATTTAAGTTGTTCTTTTTCTTTTAACTACACGCACATTTGCCGAAAGTAGGGGTAGGTTTTTGTATTTTTCTGTTGTTATTTACAGTGATAATATATGCTAAGTGCACAAGACGTAATTTTTTTTTATGATGTGTTTATAGTAGATTAGAGGAAGGTGGTAAGAAAGGTGTAAATCGAATCTTCATCAACCTCAAGAAGCAGAGGGATACGTTAATCGTTTCTCAGAACACCCATCCTCAGGCGAGGTTTTAATTAGAATTGATTCTTCAGATGGGTTGGCGCTCAAAGTCTTTATTTAGACCAGAAGTTCAACCTAGGTGTATAAGTATTTGTAAACTGTTTGAATTTAAATACCCTTCAATTTGTTTGCAGTTATAGTACCTACGGGGTAGATCGTCTTTGGTTGTCTTTCACTTTTAATGCCTTATTATTTTTTGGTATATTGAAAAATTTGTCTACTTTTATCTTTGAATAACTGCCTATCTTCATTTCTGTATGTTCATTGTAGCTACCGTTTTTGAAATTACCGTGTGGGTACAAGTACGTTGGTCGTTATAACTTTTTGTCTAATTTTCTTATAACGGTGGATGAGCTCAGTAAGAAGGTTATTATCAGCGTAGGTCTCATCTGGAGCCTAGTTACTATTAATTAACGATGTCTTATTACAGGACGCGCCATTTTATTTGCTAACGTAGCAGGTTGTGTCTCAGACCGATCTGTTTTAACAGGGAGATTCTCTACTATCTACTCTTTCCCTGGAATGCTTATCCAAAAACTGTACTTTTTGTATCTCTGTATCTCCGTCTCAGCTTTATCTTTCCTCCGATATACCTGTGTTTGTTCCAAGATAACCGTCTATCACACAAAAGTGATTCTCCTCGACTCCTTTGCTACTGACTACAGTTTGTCTGATTTGGCAGTGCCATACTAGCCATATTCATTCTGTCGCTTTTGCTCGTGTAAGCTTTTCTCCTTCTATCTTCTATTTGATTGCCACGAAGCTCCAAATGCCCCACCTCCCTCTTTTATCTTTCTTTATTTTTCTATTTTCTGTTTTTCGTTCAAGTGGTTGCATAGTTTAGCACCCCGCCACATTAACTTATAGGTTTGGGGTAAATTGATCTGGCTATATATCACCGATGTTTTCCGCCGAGCTTTACGCTAAAATCTTTAGCAATGCAGTTTGTCTTTTATTTAGCCTTATCGCATATATTCTCGTAATCAGTGCAGGGTTCTGTACTCACATTTCTCGTACCGTTCTCATGAACGGATGCCTCTTCTTGGAAAAGCTATTTCTGGAGGGCTCGTGAAGAACCTTACGAGATCACTGTACTTCTTAATGAGTTAATTTTGCTTATATATATATATATATATATATATATATATATAGTTTATATATATATATATATATATATATATAGTACTTTGATATTTGGGGGTTATAAGAGTATTCATTTTATAATTTATTTCGTTATTCAGCATGTAAAAACAACAAATTACAATTTGAAAACGCTTTTCAAATCGTTAATGTAGAAATTAATAATTCTACTGTAATATTTTAGGAAGCTAAAGGTTAATTTTCATAATCCTGCAGATGTAAATATTCGTAAGGTATAGCGTATATAACATAGCATTTCAAATTTGATAGTTATAAACATATTTTAACAGTCGTATTTAAGTTTAAGAATATTTTCCAAAAGCTTTTAGAACGTGAAAGAGCAGAAGCGAGCATCTAAACTTTATATTATAAACCAATTTAACCTTCATAGTTAAATTATACCAAAGGTGGATGTATATCTTCAAAAGCTTTAGCATTTGAAACCGTTTTAGTTTCTGTGTATGGTTTATAAAATCAAAGTGGCAGTTATATTTGTTAAAAGTTTGAAGCTTATTGTCGAAACTTTTCTAGTAACATCGAATAATAAACGAATGTAACCGTCTTAATTTTTCTGGTATATTTTTAACGAGCGTAGATAACGTTGAACAAACAACAGCCAATTCTAGGTAGTGCTGGTTATCGCTGTCAATTAAATAAATTTGTATGTAAAATGGGTAAACACGTCAAAAGTTACAAATCGGCTTGCAAACAAGAAAACAAGAAAAGGTTATTAGGTAGAATATGTACAAGTGAGATGGGCTTAAATTGAACGTTAACGTTCGTTGACAACGGGGAAGGCAAATGAAGTAAAGGATAGTTGCTTTAGCGTGTATGTTAGAACGAAATGAGAATAACACGTGTTATGAATATAATGTAGTGGAGTGAGAACAAATGGGTGGTTTTACAAAGTGGAGTGAGTACAAAGCAAGAGAGAGGTGATTTTGGGACGTAAGATAGAGTGAGATAGATACTACACATGTTGCATTAGAGGCGTATTTTAAACATTTACTTTGTCAGTTGGGGTGAATATACAAGAGTGGGATTATTGAAATTTAACGAAAATCAGTTAGTTAGGTGTGCGTGTTTGCGATGGTCAAGTAATTTTCAAAGGAGTGAGTTTCGGTTGGAAAGGAAATACGAAGGAAAACCTACCTAAACTTATTGGTGTGGGGGCAATTTCTAGAATTTCGGTGGCAGTTGGAGTTGATATGCAATGTGAGATAAGTTGATCTTGTATTTAAGATTTTGTTCTGAAAACTAAACGTTACCTTAAAGTATTTGGTCTGATATGCATGGACTAGTTTTGTGAGGTCGATTGGGTGGCAAATAAGACTTGCTCGCATACAGACGTAGTCTCATGATAGGGTAGCTACATGCATCGATTCCTGGCATAGCAAGGATTGCTACTGCTTAAAACCAGGTGGCGTCTAAACATATTATTAGTATAAAAGTTTTCTATGGGTTTGAAATTAGGTACAAAAAGACTTCTTCTTTTTAGTGTCTTTTCTTTTTGGAACATTTCCACAATTCCTATGCGCTAAATTGTTGCTCGATTTACCTTTGTAAATAATTAATTAGTGGTTGTTACGCATATTGCGCATTATATTTTTCGTAAAATGAATTCAGGTGATTTTTTGTGATATTTTATGAGAACGTGTTTTTACTCGTGTGAGAAATGAGTTTAAACATTTTCCCACAGATTTGTAATGGTTGTATGACTTTTTGACCAATCACGACGTGTGTGAAAGCAGGGTCGTCGTTTGTAAAGTGGAAGCCATGGTTATATAGATGAAACTGCTCCGAGGCAGTGAGTTTTAACGTTTACATTACTGGCGATGTAGTACATTATAGACATATGGTGAAGTGTTTGCTTACTTCTTTTTACCTTATCTTACTCGCCTTTTAATTACGTGTTAGCATGAAAACAAGACTGTTTCACTTTCACCACAGAACGGCTATCTTTGCCAACGTGGACTTAACGTGAGGTATACTTATTTATCAAACTTGCAAATCTATATTAAATAAAAAGTATGCGATTATTAATTACTTGACTTTGGTTTTATTTTACGGTTGTATTTCTTTGTAACGCACGGCGCCCTTTGTTAAACAAATTTAGAAACAGGTAAACGGTAGGAATTAATACCACTAATGTAAAAGAAATTAGGTTAGGATAACAATAATCCCATAATATTGAATTCACCTACTCTTCTGAAATGCTAGTCCTACTGCCATTTAAACCTTTTACGTTTAATTTTCAACATAAATTAAATACCTGATTTTAGGTATTCGGTAATTTGTTAAACATTCTGATAACGTATAATTGTTTTCTATTCTGTTTCCCATCTAAAGGCTTGTCGAAATAGTGGATCCCACTATTACCTGATAGCGTGTTTTCCAGTTTGCTAATCGCGCTTTGATAACGCGAAGATTGCAGTTCGAATTCGTGTTATTTGAACCATTTTTTAATTTGATTCTGCAGTCTGTGCGTTGAAATATTTTTTACATTACTCGTCCCAGTACTTCAAGAGCAATGCACGGTTTTTGTTCGACAAGTAGGAAGTATCTTGCGTGTATCGGTGAGTTTTTCCGCGCTTACACATCCTACTCAGATTTTCTTTTTATCTCTTAGCTGGAAGTCAAATTGTTTTTTTTTATGTAGGTCCCACTGTTCTTTGCCACAGACCAACTGACGTTGTCTGTAGATCGCTAATGCCGTTATGGTAACAGAGTAAATAAATCCCGACGACTGTGGCGATGCGGTGCTGAGTCACTTTCAATGGCGTGCAAGCTAAGTATCCCGACAGGTATACAACTTGTTTTCTTTTGTGTATATCAAGTGAATATTCCTTATCGGCGTTTAGTGTAGTTACGTGATAAGGAACCTGACACTGCATGACTATTGTTTGTTGCTGTGAATCGATATTATCGCTCTACAGGTATTATGTACAATTTAAAAGAATGTTTGACAAAAGCTCTCACACGTTAATTCTTTTCTATTGATTAGTTTATTTTACAAAAGATATTATGTGCAATTTTAAAAATGCTTGACAAAAGCTCTCACATGTTTATTTTCTACTGATTAGTTTTATTTTGTGTAAAATACGGGATGCGCACTTTGTATCTAAAATACTAAATTGTTCATATCACATAATTATTTGCTTTAAAATAGTAACGCTTAATTTATTTCTTGGGCTTTTTTTTACAGAATCCATTATTTATTTTTATTGTTAATAGATAATCGTGGTCGATGTGCTTTTTTTTTGGTATTTAGGTGGATCCCCCACTCTACGCGTTTGGTAGTTAGCCTGGTATTTACGTTTCTTCAGGTTACGTCTAGGTTCGTAGCAAACTATTCTTTTGACCTCGAAGACGTAACAGCAGGCAACATCTGTCATAATTGTACACTAATCTAGCAAACATGATGCATCATTAGTCAATAATGAACTCAAAACCTCATTAAGTAGAAATACAGCAGGACAAAGTACAGTGTACAATGTTTTGCTTTAGCAAATTGGAAATTGTGTTCAATACATTGTTTCGGTTGTTTAATAATTAATTCCTGCGCATTATATTGTTTTACCACATATAGATGTGCATTATTAGCGGTACTGTTACTTTTGTAAGCGTCACTTAGTCCACCTTTGCTTCGAATAATACAGTTGAGTATAAACGAGGCACTTGTACACAAAAGTTAATTGGCGGCTATCATGTGGGTTGACATCTTCAAATCAACTGGATTGACATTTTACAAAAGGTTACATTTAAAATTTTTATAAAGCGTAATAAGAACCTTCAGTATGTTATTTGCATGATTTTCTTACGTTTTAAAATAGTACATAATTTTTAATCATTTTTTTATTTGAATGTTTAGCTATAAAGTTGTGGTGGGAAATACATTAACAAAACACAGCGGTAAAATAAGTAGCTCCATGTGATATAAATTAATGTCGTGATCGATATAAATTAATACTTAGTGGTTTGAAGTTAATTACAGTGCTTCGATAGTAGTTAAGAAGATAACATTGTAGCTTTAAGAAACTAAAATTTGTACTGTTAGCAAGTAGTTGGGAATAAATTAACGTGAGTGCTTTTAGACTTTCACTGTAGCTACGAGTAGTTGACAAGGTTTGTGTAATAAGTTGATAATAAAGAACTGTTGTTGCAAAAGAGTTTTCAATTACATGTTTATTAGATTTAACGAAAGAGTGCAAAAAATTAATCCGGTAACGTTAAAATTTGGAAATGGCCATTTTGCTTTTGCACGACAGAAATTAGGAATGCATCAACGTCGCAGTTGCATTCATTTTAAACATAGTGTAGTTGTCGTCTTAAGAAATGTCTTATTTTAGCGATCTCTTCGGAATCTCAGTTTATCAAATATTTTCAATAATTGTGAATAATTAAGCTTATATTGGAACGAATAAGGAATTGTAAATTGAAGTTGGTTGCAATATCAAAGAGTATTGCATTTTCTGCATGCTGCAGACACGCCTAAAATCGAAACTCCATAATATATCATGGTATGTTTTTGCCGTTGTCTAACAGAGCCCTATTTAACTGCGCACTTATCTGTAAGTTATTATGGCCCAGAAGTTTACCTGCTTTTGAACTGATTTCTTTCGTATCATTTAATATTGTTAACTGATTTCTCATATGGTCTTTCGTAAAAGCGTTGCAAGATTATTAAATTACCATTCTTTCGGAGAGTCTTCTTATTTCCTATTTGCTGCTTTATTTTTCGAAGCCTGTAGGTCATTATAATTTTATTTTAGTTCAGTAACAATTCGTGGTTAATGAGTGAAACACTCTCCTCATACGTCAAGTTCAAATACTTAAATCTTGCAAATCGTCGGTCAACGTATCCAAAAATAACAACAAATCCTATAAAATTTTTATGGTATTTCTTCTTGTTAGACCTATGCAAATACAACTTCCGCCGTTTGTGAACCAAACGCGAGATTGTACCTATTAAAGCATACTTGAGTAACTGGTACTTCCATTTTCCTTTAATAGATGTAACAGAATAAAAATTACAGAAAAATTTCCTGCTCTAAATTGGTTAATAGATTTGCTATAGAATTGTTCCACACCTGTTGGCAATTCCCACAGATGTTCTGCACTGCGAAACAAATTACATGGTGCCATCAGGCATGTCGTGCATTATTCATCCTACCAGTGAAGCTTAAGAACAGTCCAATGGCTTTAAGTACAAAATTATTGATGCATTAAACGTAAAAGTTAAATTAACAAATTATCTCCTCCTTTCTGCCACGATTTGGATTCTATTTGATCTAATAAGTAACGGTGTTTTGAAATATAGGTTTAGAGACTTTGCTCTGAATAGTGTTAGAGAGTTTGCTAAAATTTATTATTCATAACCGTTTAAGGTAACAGACCATCAAAATCGATAACAAATTAAGGTTAATAAGTGTAAAAAATTACAATACTTGAAATTTATGCATAGCCGCTGCAACGGCTTCTTATGAGAAAAGATAGTAGACAATTTATTTCTAAATAGTAAATACAGTGGATTTTATTGACAAACTTCCTGTTCAAATAATTTATTACCGGTTGTAATACTTTGCGATAAATTGCATCGTATTTAAATTGTAATGTTCGCCTAAAATTAACGGAGATCATTTTGGAAAAGAAAGTTGTAACAGATTTTTATATCCGCTGTGTGGGACTCTTCATTGCCAAAGCAAGGACATGCCCACTAAAAATCCACTTTGGTGTCGGACTCCAGATCCCTTGTCATAGACTTTAGAGGGATCCTGTGACTAGCGTACCTGGACTAGGTCCTTCACCTTACATGTGATTTTTCAATGCTCCACCCCAAGGTACTACATTGACCAGGAAGCGAGTTTTTTAATACCTGAAAAATTTTGAATTTTGCCGAACCCTTGCTGTTTCAAGCAAGGTAGGGATCTTTTACGTGCGTGACAACACTCACACACGGGGACCTTCATTTTACCTCTCATCAGAACGAGGGTGTATTTTTGAGAAAAATGCTCGCCTAACATTTTTCAAGCGGACCGTGTCGGAATTCGAACCCGGGACCTTGGGCGTAATAGTCACACACATACCACTACGCCACGGAGCCGCCTACTAGGTCTTTCACCTTACATGTGATTTTTCAATGCTCCACCCGAAGGTACTACATTGGCCAGGAAGCGAGTTTTTTTTTACCTGCAGCAAATATCATGGCTGGAGCATCGCCCTAGGGTGTCTATGTCGTTGCCACAGTACATCGTCATGCGCTCCCAGGGCACGTATGAGCTGGTTTTCGTGATCCGTAAAACCTCTCTGAGTTCGACCGGAGCCATTCCTTGACGGTTTGCAGGATTGCCTTTTTGTGAAGCTGAGCGTTTCGAATGAAACAGGGAGTTCCAAAGACTCCCCTTAGGCCCTTGTTCTGGATCAACTGGAGTTTACGCATGTGCGTTTCCGCTGCATTACCCCACGCCGCCGATGCGTATGCAAACGTCGGTCTGATTATTTCCTTGTAGAGCCTAAACTTGTTTGAAACGTTAAGGCTACTTCGGCGATTGGTCAAGAGGTATAGCAGAGCCATAACTCCCTTGGCCTTGTTTGCCGCATACTCGATGTGAGCTTTCCAAATGAGCTTTAAATGAAGGATTATCCCTAGATATTTGACGTCTGAACGCCAAGATATCGGTTCGTCGAATGCTCTGACGTCGTCCCCGGGTCAGTGACGTCGCTTCGAGAAAAAACTGTCGTGCTTTTTCCTGGATGGACCTCGACTCGCCAGAGTCTTAGCCACTCCTCGAGAGCGCCCATTGCCGTTTGCAGTCTCTGCATGATGAGGTGCGGAGCCCGGGACCTGGCTAGAATGGTTGTGTCGTCTGCGCATAGTGCTATCCTAGTGTCTGCCGTTTTCGGTAGGTTGCTCACAAAGATGCCGAAGAGTGCCAGCGAGAGGAGAGAGCCTTAGGGGACCCCAGCCCTGATTCTCTGCCTCGTCGACCGCACTACGTCCAGTCTGATGTAAAACCATCTATCGTGAAGATAGGATTTGCTCCGCCGTCTTGCACGATAATGGGAAGTCGCGGAGTCTCATCATGGCATTGATGATCCCTCCGCTTTCCGACAGCGCTTTCAGAACCCGGTTGGAGATTCCGTCCGGTTCAGGAGCCTTTCTGATCTTTAAGGCCTTGATAAGGTCCTTTACTTCCTCAACTGTAATAGGGTCGAGTTTCTGAGGGTCGTCGTCCCTTAGCCTCCGTCGGACATCCCGGTGAACCTGTTCGATATGCCGAAGGTCTGCGTGTGCATAGTTCGCCATGGATAGGAGACATTGGGGACGTCTTGTTCTTTAATACTTTAGACATCTTCCACAGAGAGTTGTCTTTAGCTCGAAAGTCTTCCAGTCTGGGCTTCCCAGGCATCGTTTTGCTTCCGCCGAATCGCTAATCGCATTTCAGCGACCAATCAATTATACCGGAGCCGTCCCACAGGGTATCAGATTCTTTGCCACTAACGCCTGGCACGGTTCTTATCCTGGATGAGTGTCACGGATGTGCAGTGGGAGGATGTCCCTCTTATCCGCTACCGGTTTCATGGAAGTGACTTTAATGACCGAGGTCTGTATGCACTCCACGAGGTGGTCCACTTGCGCCTCTAGCGCCAGTGGTCGGAATGTCGTTAGACATCCTTTCGATTGACATTGGTAGAGGGCGGCAAATGCCGGCCACACAACCCTACGGGTTTAGTTGGTGGCCAGGGCTTGCTCCCCTCCGAGATTAAGTAGCACCGGGTTGTGGTCAGAACTGAGGTCGCTGACGGCCCGGATCTCCGTATTCAGTGTCACTTGGTGGAGTATCGCGACGTCTAGTACATCTGGCCTGCCTCTATTGCTGTAGTGAGTGGGTTCGGCCGGTCCTTAGACCTCGACCTCACGTCCGTCAGCAAACTGTCGGAATATGCGTCCATATGATTCGCTACCCGACTGTTCCAAAACGGATGTTTGGCGTTGAGGTCTCCTGTTAAAATCACAGATTCTCTCGCATCCGACAACGCGTCCAGGTCCTGCGTTCTAAGCGGTTTACCAGCTGGCCGTTAAAAACCGAGACCAGGAGTAGAGGGCCGAAACCCTCTAGTATTATGCGCAATCGCTTCAAGTCGTCCTAGGTCTGGCAGGTCCACGACGTAGTGCTCCAGGCTTGCTTTGACGTACACCGCTCTGCATCCTCCGACGCAATCTCGATTGTTGTGAAACAGCCTGTAGTTAGGAAGCTTAGGCTCGTCTCGTGCGTTGAGGAACGTTTCGTTCACCAGGACAACGTCTAGGTCGTATCTCAACGCAAACTCTAACAACTCAAATCGCTTATGCATCAGCCCTTGCGCGTTCCGAAACGCTATCTGCAGGGTTCCTGGATTTCCGCGACGTCTATCTATTAAAATGGGAAAGTTCGTTGAGATCCTTGCCGCAAGCAATTAAACCCATGACTAGATCGCCGAAGTTTTTGGCTTCGGCAATTATAGGCAGCAGCTTTCTGGCAATCGCAGTCGGCTTCTGGAAGTCAATTCAGCGAGGAGTCCGAAAAGTGAACCCCATTGCGCGCCCCCACAAGACGGTGTCTCTCTGGCTGCTGCTCCACCGCTGGAAGTGGTGATGGGCTGCCTGGGCAGGCATTTCCTCAACTTGCGCAAGAACTGGGCTCTTCGCTGTCGGTGTAGAGACGGTCGTAGCCGAGCCGTTGGCGACGCTGGTATAGGAGCACGCTTCTACAGCAGCGGCACCCGGCATTGACTTCGCAGGACGGACGCTGACCGGTGCCTTAGGTGCCGTCTTGTGTTGCCTCTTGGCAACTACCCTTGACTTGGGGAATGCAGAGCATCCCCTATAGCACGCTGGATGCGCGCCACCGCAGTTGAGGCACATCGCAGGAATTTTTCTGCTTTTGGGGCAAGTGCCGCTATGGTGGTTACCGGCGCACTTGACATACTTAAGCGTGGTCTTGCAGTTTGACTGCGTGTGCCCGAATAGTATTCTCCTACTTCGGAACGTCGGTGCGGTATCTCCACCTGTACACGTAAGTGCAGCACATACTGGAGCTCGAAGATTTGTTTCGCCTCCGTGGTCTTGGTCAAGGTGACCATGACCAGGAGCAAGGTTCGTCTCGGTCGCTTCTTGTGCATGCGTTCACGCAAGAGTACTGGAAGTCCGCGTCCGACGAGCTCCGTTCGGACGTGAATGGCTAGTATTTCTCAACGTGCTTGGCGTGACTACTTTGGAGAGCGGGAAACAGCGCAGAAGACGGAAAAGGGGGATGGGTGCAAAAATATGAAAAGCATTAAGCAAAAATCACAAAAAAAACTTTTTTTTAAAAAACAAAGATGCAAATATAATTTTTAAAAAAGGCAAATGCATAAATTAAGAAATAATTCAAGCTTTAAGTAGATACATGACATTACTTAATTAAAACTCAACTATGAAGTGAATAATATCTTAAATGAAAAATAAGTACGACACTTTGTCAAATTAGTAGCTCTTTCGAGCCCGTCTCGTAGAGAACAGCTTTCTGTAAGATGGTAATATATTAGAAATGCAAACTCGTCAATTCTTTTTCTGTTTATGCTATGGGGTCTGTTTCTATTTTTTAAAACATTCACAGCAAAAAAGCTAGCTTCGTAAAAATAGGTCGTTGGAAAAGTTAATGTACGCTGCCTTAGTGCACAAAATTCGGTATCTACGTCAGATCAAAACAAAACAACTTTCTTCAATTCTGGTCACTTCCAGCAAAATCTATGTTTTGATCTTTTTTTTTGAACTGAGAGATCTTCAGGAATTTTTCAAATGGATTTATATCCCATTCATATTTTACTGTGCAACTGTCATCGGCTATCGAAGACTTTCTAAAATGCTTAATCAAGATTTCTAAATGGTTTTTAATAATTGCAGATAAAATCTCGATATGTATTTTTAGAGCGTTGCACGTTTTAATAAACTTATTTACATTTTTGTTTCTAAGTGGCTGAAATACTGTGTCCATTTTTTAAAAATAAAACTTTTGTCAATGCAAATCAAAATTTTCATTCGCATTTCACGATTACGATCTTTTTTAAGAAATTTGGTTTTGTGTCTGTTTGTCGATCTATTGAACTGTCTGTCCGCGGGTCCGTCGGTACGTCGGTCCGTTTGCCCGTCGGTTCGTCGGTCCTTCGGTCCGTCTCGCTCCGTTTCGATGCGTTTCGGTCCGTCTCGGTACGTCGGTTTGTAGGTCCATCGGTCCGTCGGTTTGTCGGTCTGTCGACTCGTCGGTCCATTCTGTTCCGTGCCGTAGTTAACATGCGTGTGACTACTATGCCCATGGTCTCGGGTTCGAATCCTAAAACGGTCCGCTTGAAAAATGTTAGGCGAGCATTTTTCATAAAAATACGCTCTCGTTCGGATGGGAGGTAAAATGGAGGTCCATGTGCGAGTGTTGTCACGCACGTTAAGATCCCTACCTTGCTTGAAAAGCGAGAGTTCGGCAAGACCCAAAATTTTCCAAGTAAGAAAAACTCGCTTCTAGGTCTATGTAGTTCCTTTGCGTTATACAATGGAAAAACAAATGTAGTGGTTCGTCGGTTCAACGTGTTCCGAGGAGAACGGCTCAAACAAAAATTTAGTAAAAGCATCCCTGCGTTTGAGAACAAATTAGTAATCTACCGAGACGTTATTCAATATCAACACTCGCGCAAAAGTTAAACGACGAAGTGGTAGCGTCGGCGTAGTTCATGCCGCCGAAGAAAATATTTAAAGATAAAGATAGCGACCCTTGATGGACACGAGACTTAACCACCAAACGTGCAGAAACATGCAACCTAAAACGCCGCTATTAATGTGCCACGGATAAAATCAGAGAACAAAGAAAAATAGTAAAAGTAAACGAAAATATAGAACGCTAATTATAGAAACGCGGACAAATAAATTTGAAGAACTCTACAGGCGCAATTTTGAAAAAAACATTGGGGAACAAAATATCGTGTTGGGTAACGTCAAAAAAGAATAATGGAGAATATACAAAGGGTTTCGAAACGACGGCGGAATAGTTCGAGAAATTTTTCCCGTCGGATGATCCACAGGAAAAGAAGGAATTGCACGACGTAATACGTCAGGTAGCCACAGAAGCGCAAGGAAGAGATGCCGATAAGACAACTTTTGGTTATGGGGTAATAATAGCTCTTAGGAGAACGAACTCCAAAAAGGCATTGGGTATTATAGAATCACATCATACGCAGCTCTGCCAGTGTACCTGTTGGCATGAGGTGGCTTTGCCGGGTTGTTTAATATTTATTTGGAGAAGAGCGTGTTTCCCCTTAGTTGGAAAATCCAAAATGTGAAATTTATCCCTAAACCCAGAAAAGCGGATGTGTCACATCCGAGCAGCCATTGTCTAATTAGCCTGAGTAAAGCTTTGGATCCAGTTATGATCACCCGAGTTGAGCACACTGTACGAGGCAACGGTGGTTTTAATAAGAAACAATTTGGATTCGCGGAAAGTAAGTCAAATATCGACACGCTAGAGTTCGTAATCGAAAAAATCAAGCAGGGAACAAAAGAGTATTGCGGCGTCGTAGTGTTGATCATCTCAGAAGCATTTGATGCTGCTTTGTGGCCATTTATCGTTTGGGAGGTGGAACGTAGGGTTTGTCTGCAAAACCTGATGGCATCGGTCAAGAGTTATTTCTTGGGGCAATTGACACAGATCGATGTTCCAGGCAAAGTTACGTCGCAAACTCTGGGAAGAGAAAATCTGCAAGGGTGGTGCTCTAGTTTCACGTTCTGGAAGTTGTCGTATTAGAACATCTGTAGGGTCAAATTGCCCAAAGGATGCACTATTGTTAGTTTGGCGGACGATACCCTATCTACCATCAGGCCATGATCGTTTATGGAGACGCGAACGAAAAGGAACAAGTCCTTCAATAGATTGTACAAATGGTCGCAGGAGGTCAAGTTAAAATTCAACACGATAAGTGCAAGACGTTTTATTTCGGAACGAAGCTGGGACAAAGTACCTTTAAGCTAGAACTAGGAAGGGGAAAGGTCCCGATTAGGAAACCATCATCTACCGTGGCGTTAAATTAGACAACAAATTGAATTGCAAGGCCACGTGGAATATGTCAAAGGTAAGGGTAGTAAAATATCCAATAGAATGATGACAGCAGCAAAAATAAACTGTGGATTCAGAGGCAAATCGATGAGGACAGTCTACACCGAAGCAACAGAACGGACAATGCTGTATGCGGTATTTGTTTATGTAGGGTTGTAAGATCAAGGAAGCCCTACAATTAATGAGCGATCAAAGCGGCAAACTCGTACAGAACCACTTCCACGGAGGCAGTCTTGGTGAGTAGTAGGATGCTGCCAAGCGAATTGGCCGTCAGGAAGATTAAAATGTGGAGATTCGTAGATATAGAATATGGGTCGAAAATTGTTAAAAGTCTTGGTCTTAGCAGTAGGGAGGTTGAGAGGGAGCTGCTAAATCCAAACCAAGACATCTGGCTAATGTCAATCAATGTGTATAAAGAAGAGAGGAAGGTGTTTTGATTCCAAACTAAGCTAACGGATTTACGCATAAGCCTTCAGTGCGATAGTAACTATAAAGGAAGCTATAGAGCATGTCGTCAACTGCTTGGATACAAGCGGGGGCTCCATCATTAACGATAGCAAATTTGCCCCGACTGGTTTGTCGAATATGAATACCTCGACAAATCTTGAATGAAACGCCTAAAAAATAACGCCCACCACACTTGGACTTCAAGATTTGAAGTTTTATTTGGTTATTTCGCTTGATGGCAATGGGGAAAACTACAAAGCAGATGAACTGGCCAAAGAGGCGCAATAGGGTAGCTTCTTACATCGTATCTATCGGCACCAAAGTCGCTAATTAAGAAAAAAACTGCGAGAAATATTCAGTGGGAAGAGATGTGGAGCAACGCTGCGCAGGTTGACATACAAATTTACACCGAGCATATAAGCTAAAGATAAGATGGACGTGAAGTTCGATCATAAGACGGCGTAGCTGGTAACAGGGCACGCGGTCATGAGTGCCTACCTGCGAATATTCAGATTGCTAGAGAACGACGACTGCGAATGTGAATAACTGCACAATCGATATGGCAAACAGTGGGTGGCGGACAGGAGGCTAGCCGTCGAGGGCCTAGAGTGACCTAAGAGCTTGGAAGATGTTCTGCAGGTGGCTTACAAGAGAGGGTTCTGGATAGCCTTGAATTGGTTTGCGGTAATGGTTGCGAGACTGGACACAGAACCGAGTGTAAACCAGGAAGGGAGGGTTGTTTGAAATTTGATGTAGAAGATGGTTTTGACTTGGCACAAATTTATTTTGTGTAAAGACATAACAAAATTTAGAATAATACAAAAAGACAAAAGACAACAGATAATATATACAAAAACAAAACAATACAAAACACCCAAATATCTAAATATGCACAACGAATTTCACACTAAATCAATCACTGTTTTACCTAAAACGGTCGGAACAAACATCAGGTATTAAATCAAAACTTTAAACCGGAGTAATAAACAACAAGTCTAATCAGATTTCCTAGTTAACTTAAACTAACCAAATAAATTAATAAGACTTAGAAACTATAATAGAGCAAAACCATGCATCCTCTCATGACATAAAATGATAGTGATTAAGATTACCAAGACTACCTATCTACCCTTAGCAGTAAGAGATAATAAGGTGTAGGTAGACTACCAGATTTTTGCATCCTGGAGGAATTTATGCTGTGCTTTATTTCTATTTATATGAAATAATTGCAACATAGATACAAATATACTTAAGAAACTTAGTTTCTTAACCTCATTTTGGCCAGGTTTTACTAAAAAAAAATCCTAAAAGAGAAACATTATATTAAATCTATCAATGAAACTATTACTCCAAATTTCCCCAATTCTATATTCAATTATATGATATTCTAAATTCCAATTTCTGGAAAGGTCGTTAATGACAAATACAGAAAACAGTTAAATACCAATTTTTTTTCTAAGTTTCGTGTCTTACTGAAAATACTGTTTTGTGCTTTAACTAGCCCCAAATTTTACTTATAAAATTACATTTATAAAATTTACGCATACATTATTAAAAGGTATAGACATAACAGCTCATGATATTGTTCACTGTGTATTTCCTTTTATTTCTTTCAAGTTGTCCAGATCACCTGCATTTCAGTTCTGTTCTTTCCAACTAACACAGTTTTGTCCGTCCAGCTAACATAATCTAGTTCATCTAGCTAACACAGCCCCGTCCTTCCAACTACCACATTTCCTTTAACTCAACGTAACACAAAGTTGTAAGCGATTGGAGGGGTAAACTCTACAGGTTCTAACCCTTTTTGAAACGGGCATCAACGTTGTTAATTTCAAAATACGTTAACTGAATCATACTCTGGTAGTTCAAGCGTTAAGTTAAAACAATAAGTCGCATGCCGCGTTTGTTGTTCCTACGGAAACATCTATATTTTTTCTTAAAGCGGTGTTTCATTTCCTCTCAACTCTCCCTTCTTTGCTACTTGCTCGTTTATTACGATTTGAAATTTTCTAATTCCTGTTTGCCAATAATTAATTACTTCTTTTTTGTCTGGTGGCTAACTACTTGCTGTACCTATAACTATAAAATCATATGGATTGCGGCGATAATCTTGTAATACAATGAAACCATTATAATCTACGCTTAACAAGGTTATTTTCACGCTACTGTGTATGTAATTTGTATTGTGTTATAATATGGTATTATTTTCACGTCCACGGTAGTCAGGACTGGCAATATCTGTCTATTGTAAATTGTTATTTTCAAGGAAAATGCATAGGAACGTCTTTGCAACATTTATAGTTATTTACATTTGCGGTTTTAAAATAAGCTAACGGGCTGGATGATCACGTTTACAATGTATTTAATAGAAATAAATTTGAAGTACCTTTATTAAAACAAATTTGAAATATCATGCTTAATTAAGATTAGTTATTCGTGAAATATATTTTACAAGACACACTCATATATTCAGTATGTCAATTCAAATTTACTAATTTTTCTTTTCCCATCTACTTTATAGCTAGCGTAACGCAACGCATTACGCATAACCGGAATTAAAATGTAATTATTTTGATCATAGAGTCCTAAAGATCACAACCTAAGAATAAAAACACAATAGCAAATTGACTATAGACGCCAGACATTAAACTATAAAAATCAATCTATTCTTTAATTAGAAACTATAGACTTTCCACGTAACCCAAGTGCTGATGGAGGAAATCATGGCCAGTGCAATAGGTCTAGTTTCCTGATTTCTGGCTGCCGATAGGCGAAAACCGGAAAGTGATCTAATTGGATAGGATAAACAAGCAGTGTGTGTGTAGAGATATTAACAGTATGTGGCAAACTCAACTAAGTTAGGCAAGTTGTCAACGGTTGTAGTCTTTGGACATAGTCTCGTCGTTCATTTCAAATAAATTTTTTAATTAACTTCTAACTACTGCATTCATTCCGATTTTAAAACTAGGTCTGGTTCTTTGTACAATGGGTGTGAAAAATAGATAATTCGAGTCATATTTAATATCTATAATTTCCTCTGATTAGAAAACCGAGTTATATGCGTGCAGACCCGCTTCTGCCATGAGTTTGACTTCACCCTTTGAGTAATTTGCAACAGAACAGAATTTCAATGAGTCTTAACTCAGTTTAGGGCAATTAAATAAACAATATCGTCTACAATGGTGAGTAACCATCAATTTTGTCACAGAAATTTTTTATTTTTATTATATTTCCAGTTAATGCAATAATTTATCTTTGCAAAGCGGTGCATGAAATAATCCTGAAGGCCTGTATTGTTATTTAAAACAAGATCAATACATAATATTATCGTTTCTCTTTGGAATGAATTAATTGCTGCCCGAGCTCCCGTTTAGAAAGGTCTCTCCGTTCAATGTACCCTATCTGAATAAATAATTTTTCAAATTCCATTGCGTGCATCTCTACAAAATTATATTATACAAAGCGAAGCTGGTATGGAAGATGGAACACGGGGAAGTCAATTAAATAAATTGGGGATCCAATAAATTACCAAAGAGGAACAAGACATAGTAAATGGTAAAAGTACAAAAGACTGGCAATTTATCTTACATTCAATTTGAAATCTAATCTGTTTCATGAAACTGACAGGACGTAACGAAAGTTGAACCGAATGTGGTAAGACGATGAAATCAATTGGTTATCAAGACGCAGACGATACATCAAACAGTCCGACGACCTTAAATCCAACCCTACATTACAATGCATCCACGCAAATATAATCAATTACCCTATTTATCAAGACACAAAGCTTTTTCATTGCAACATATGTATCACAATAATGTCGTCAGTATAATACGCTTATTGCACTGCGGGGGCGTAGTCAAAGTTGAATATAAGTAAATGCTACTTTATTTTATTTCTAGTGCCCCCGTAATCCCTTTATTTAAGCTCTTTTGCATGCATCATAATCGTTTTCATAATTGCATCTTAGGAAATACGTTCACAATTTCATTCGATTGATAAAAAAAATAGTATCAAGATATAGGATCAGATTGCTTTACAACGTTAAGCACCATGGCAGGCACCAGTGTTTCTTCCAGGTTTTTTCAAAAGAGTCACAGCAGAAGACAAAATTTGCTACATATTTTGGTTCACCACCTACACGGTTGCAAAGTAGGGGTTTAACAAGCATGTGTCTGCGTTTAAATTTCGACCGCCTACAATATTGATATGAAAAAATCACACAACAACGCTTCAGTTATGAGTGGAAACTCTGAAAAATTTATAAACGTCTGGATGGTTTACATTTAATAACATGGCTATTCAATAGAATATTTAGTTAGGACAAATAAATAAACTGAAAATCTTTTAGTTTATTTTTATACAAACAGCAATAATGATCGGGACTTTACATACTTTGTACTAAATTTAAAAAATTCAGATACATGTCGGTAAATAACCCAGCATATTTGAAACAATTTACACGAGTTAGAAACCTTCAACCATGAAAGCAATCTCAAAAATTATAAACCTAAAACCTTACTAATGTAGATAGTGGTCAACAAATGACGCAGCTGTCGGTATTAATCAAAAGTGTGGTAACACACAACCGCACACACGCACCGAAATAATTTTGACCTCAACTTAGGACAGTTTAAGTAGTACAATTCCTGAGAACGAAAAAGTGGGGAATACTTATGATACATTTTAACTTATAAAACCTTTACATAATAATAAGAAGGATGAGATATCATCGCAACATATCGGATCATTTTCATCACAGCTTTAAAGTTGGATGACACACAACCATCGCCGTGCCAGTTGAAGTTGCTAAACGGGTAATTGAATAGGCGTTATTAAAAGTTGGAACTGTGTGGAAACAGATATCCAAACGCGAATACTAGCACGGATATAAAAATACCAGTTAAAAAGTGAAAGTAACCTGTGAAGGAGTTTTGGTTCCACATCATCTTAGAGAAATTAATTTGCTGCAACTATTTCCTCCACTCGAAGTCAACTGAGCGTTTACATTTGCTTTTAATTTTATAAGCATTGCATGCTGATATTTAGCAATTGTAATTGATGGTAATAAAAGGAATAGCAAAACTTATTATTAAAAAAAACGATTACATTGAAACACGCTTATTTAAAGCGGATGGTAAAACCATAATTTTTTATGCATTTAAGCTCATTATTATAAAGACGCAACAGCAATTATATATCAAATTGATTTACTGTCCATCCTTGATAAATTTAAGTTGTTATGCATTTTTTTTAGTCACACGCATATTTGACCAAGGTGAGGCAGTTCTTAGTATTTCTTTTTGTTTTCTGTTCAATTTATTATGATAATTATGTTTGCTTGTATAGGTTATAACGTACGGATGTGGAGTTCTTGTTTCCTTATTTGTGTTTAAAGTGAATTAATACTTTTCTACGTAGGTGTAATAGTACTTAATAAAAGTATTATAATTTATATTCCCCTAAAAAGAATTGCATTTGGTTTTGTAGAACACACACCTCACCACTGAAAGCTAGCTGGTGTACTATTTGCCGACACATCACTTCGCTTTTGTAGTGTAAAATTAATTCCCGTAATTAACGTCAATTTAGCAGGTTACAATTGTACCTGTTTTTAGAAAGTTACGTACTGATTATTTGTATTAAACACTATTCAAAGGCGTTTTTCAGTTTCACCCCATCCACTTTTCAAAATCCGTACCCTACAAATCAATCTACAACATTCCCGCTTCGCAATGTTAAAATTCTAACACAGCATTAACGAAAACAATTTATAAAACTCTCTTATCCTAGAACTATAACTATTTTGCCACTAAATCCTTATCTTACTCCTAAACTCTTGCATCTAAGCATTTCCAAATCCTCTTGATTCAAAGTTAACAGCTGTTGTAGTCAGGTTCCTCAATATACACCGCCTACCTAGCCTCCTCATCCAATCCTTAGAAAACAGTCGTAGAAGTTCACTGGCTAGCAGGTTCCTCCCTCTTGTCTCCACGTACTTCTAAATCATAAATACGTTAACGCGGAGATGGGCAATAAACCTATCTTGATGCGCCAATGAGAACGTAAAATCGACCCTATGGTTTAACGAATGCACTGATAAAAGTGGAGCCACAGCAGAGAACTTTATCCGTCAGCATCACCTAGATATCCTGGAATGTTCTATCAATCTCTCGTGAATATCAGATAGCAAATTGGACCACCATAAATTATAAACCCTTACCTGATATCACAAGGTCGGGAATTTCTTATTAATGATGGAAGCCCAAGGTAAAGTTGGATGGAAAACGGCTTAAGGAAAAGAACTCTTTAGAGATAAACGGCTAGTAGAGTGTTAGCTCTGGGTAGATCATGAGTTTGGGTGATGGGATGTCTGTTGACCGAAAATGTAGATAATGAGCGCCACCGTATTTTTCAATACAACAACATACAAAAATACCTGTACTTGTATTAGGGGAATGCGGAAACCTTAAATCTACACCGCTTACTTAGCCACAAAACCTGTATATCAACCTTGCAAAGCACTTACTAAAATCTCAATTACCAGATGTGTTACAGATGTCTCGACTTAACCTGCGAACAAACACAACATGGATACCGTTTGTGTCCTTAAAAAAAATATTCGCCAAAAATAATATAACTTATTTTGAGTTCCAGGAATATATACACCCAGGGTATTTGTTATCATTAGACACAATGTTTGCTTATTAATGACCTATAAACTTTACTTAAATTTTTAATAATAAAAGAATTATGCAAAAATAGATTCTATTCAATTAAATTTACTTGGTTTGTTTTAACATAATCTTTTTCAACTAAAATGTTTATAGAAAAGAAAATTAGTATGGTTTTGCTTCGCAAAAAAAACATAAAAATCTTTAAATTGAATATTTCTACATAAATTTACTATAAAGTTTGAGCTCTCTTAATAATTCATATTGCATATTTTAATTTTAGTCATTTGTAGTACTACGTCGACTTCACAAAAAATGTAATTATTTAACGTCTTATAAAATTGCATCTTTCAACAAAGAGTTAGTTTTACTTAATATCTTATATAAAAAAATTTATCATGTTGTTTAAGAATCAAATTACATGCCCCCAAAATTGCTGAAGATAGTTTTAAAGTAACGCAAAATAACATGTGATATTTATATTGGATAGCTAGATATTTTTGACATCATATGTCAATAACAACTTTTTCAGTGTAGTTAACGCTATCTGCTTGTAAAACAATTATGATAAGCAAACATTTAAATAAATATAACTGGAATTAAAGATTAAATATCACTCACGTGTCGAAGTACAGTGCGACCAAAAAAAATTTGAACTTATGACACCAGATGTGGATTATTCTATATGCATCTGCGATGCACACAACAGGGAACACACCATTACAAATGAATTTAACGCTGGAATTATAAAGGATTTTCTGAACAAAAATTATTTAACCAAACCAAATCTTCATTTAGTACGTCCTATAATTTTCTTGTATTTTAAACCTCAAACTAAATTTTCATTTCAGCAGTATTTATGGTATGGACGATATTCACGGTATTGCACTATGAGGAAAACATTAATAAAATTTATCTAAATAATTATATTAACTGTTTTAATGATGGGGGGACTTCTATTTCTTCGGTCAGCAGGAATCTACTGAGTTGCTAAAGGTGGAATATCAAATAAAATCATCACACTACAGCTGCGAGGAACCACATCCCGACACGAAGGTTAAATCAATTACAACTTCTTGCGGACCGTATTACAGGTCATGTGCCTGGATACCATCTTGACCTTTCTACGCCGCTGACAGCAGCTTACCTGTTCAGACGCTGATAGAAAAGTGACACGAAATGACAATTTGACGATTCTTATTATAGAAACTTAGACCTCTTAAGCGAAGGAGCGCATAAGCTATTATATCTTTTATGCATTATTTTAAGTGATCAGATATTTATAAATTATATTTTTATTTTATTGAGATATTCTATTAGATTAATAAGCAAAGTGTAACTGAATAAAAAATACGTTACAATCCAACCCTATTTCCCTAATTTTCCCTGGGAATCTTTATATCGTTAATCCAATATTGACCTAGCTTTAGTCACCCACACAGCCACAAATTTTATCACTTCCTGGACAACCTCTATTCTCTTCAAGGAAGTAATTGCAACCCTATCACACTCTGGCTATCTTAGACTCCCTGATTACCAAATTAAACCTTTACAAAGCTCCGAGCAGACCAAATAAACAATCCATATCCTACAGAAATTCTGGTCCATCATACGAGAATCCATCATCCTGTTCAAGAAATGCCTAACATCCGCTAAGTTCCATAACAATCTAAAAGCAGCGTGAACTAACTTAAATGTTCCCACACAATAATTCTAAGAGCAGTAGGTACTGCATGCATACAGTAATCTTTATACGATAGTCAGTTATTCAAGGATAGAAGTACAAAAATTTTCAATATATCAACAAAAAAAAAAGAGTTGAGTGCTGAAAACAACAAAAGTCGTCGGCCCCTCATCAACACGCTCAAGAAAAAACAGAAAAAATGTACAAAGGTCTTTATGATATCAAAAACAGCTGATAATGGAAAAAAAATTGATAGTGATATTAGCGAAAAAAGCACATTGAATAGAAATTCTCCCTAGTCGCAACTGTGGAAATCGACTTTTTACATCAGAGGCATAATTTGCGGTCCTATATAGCTAAGGATTTAGAAACTCAAGGATAATTTGATTAGACTTTATATGTAGGTAAATCATTTTAGTAAATTTAATATAAAAGATACAATCACACACCAGAATGTACAGGTAAAGAAGTGTAGGTATTAAACCCAAGGAACCGTCCGACAATCCCTAACCTTACTGTCTAACTGCCTCACTTCCCACCTTAAGCAAGCTTCTTAAAGCAGGCACTATTCAAAAACTCGAATTGAACTGACCAATAATTATTTCTCTCGTCAAACCAGCATGGCTTCTGAAAAAATAGTGCAGAATATTTCATCTATACCCTTACTCTGATTGACAAACATCCCAAATTAACTAAAACAGGCAACTTCCAATTTAACATATTCTCGACCATAAAATCCCACCCGAGCTCCCAATGAACCACTGTGAAAGTCAACTGCCACACTGGTGCTATACGCTTTACCCAATGATGCCGATAGGCTCCCGCCTTTCCCCCGTCCTTAGGAACTTAGCCTTAAGTCTTCTGCCCGATCTCGATATCCCCAACATATCTTTCATTGCATATACCAACGACCTAGCTTTCCTTATCCGCAATAATTTCCGGTGCTTCCTAATAATACTGTAACGTATTTTTTTCGTAGTTACACTTTGTCTATTAATATAAAATAAAACAGCATAATATAAAAATTTAATTTGTAAATTTCCGTACAATAAAAATGATACATAAAATTTATAATAGTATATAGACTCCCTTACTTTTGAGGTCTAAGTTTCGTTACTAAGTTTCGTCAAGTTGTCAATTCGAGCACTTTGCTATCAGCGTTTGAAGAGGTAAGCTGCTATCAGCGGCGTAGTAAAGTCAACGTGGTCGTGTCTAAGCACGTGGCTTGTAACACGGTCCGAAAGAAAATATTTAATTGATTGGATCTTCGTGTCTGAAGGTAGTTCCTAGCGGCTTTAGCGTGATGGTATTCATTTGTATGTTCCACCTAGAGCGGTTCAGTTGATCCCTGCAGGCCAAAGGAGATAGAAGCTCCCCCTCATCGTTAAAACAGTTGGTATAATCAAGTAAATGAATTTAATTAATATTTTCCTCTTAGTACAATATCACGGAAGTAGATAATATCTTGGATCTAGAAAATATCTCGGAAGCAATATTTAGAAAATTTAGTTTGGGATTTGGAATACTAAATTTTATAGGATGTAATTAAGGAGAAATTGGTTTCGTTAAATACTGTTTTATTCAGAAGAGTTATCAAAATTCCAGCAAAAAAATCGTATGTATTCACGTGGCTTCTATTTGTGCATCGCAGAACGCAGATGTTAATGGAATTTCCGACAGCTGAGGTTATAGTTTGATTTCTTTTGGTCGTACTGTATTTCCACACGTGAGTGTTATGTAGCATTTAATCACTTTCATAATTATTTAAATCGTAATAAGAAAATATAAGGTTGAAACTTTATTTACACTAAAGTCACTTAAAAATCGTTTAAGGAAAGAAAGAATTACGTAATAAATTTATAACTTTGCATAAATTGTAAAGATGTCTATGCTGTTTGCTTGTCATAATTATTGCACAAACAGATAACGTTAACTAAACTAAAAAGCTGTTAGTCACATATTATGTCAAAAAAAAAATATTCAGCTGTCCAATTTAGACATCACATGTTATGTTATGCTAATTTAAAATATATTTAATAATTTTGAGGTCATGTACTTTGATTCTTAATCAACGTGACGAATTCTTTTAATACCTATTAAGTAAAACTAACTCTATGTTGAAACATGCTATTATCTGAACTTAAGTAATTAAATTTGATTGTTAAGTCAACGTAGTACTACTATGACTGAAGAATATGCAATATGAATTATTAAGAGAGCTCAAACTTTTCATAAAATTTATTAAGAAAGATTCAATTTAGAGATCTTTATGTTTTTGAATACAAATCCTTATTATATTTCTGTTCTATAAAAAATTATTAGTTGAAAAATATTATATTAAAACAAATCAAGGAATTTAATTAAATAGAATCCATTTTTGCATGACTCTTTTATTATTCAAACTACAAGTAAAATTTACAGGTCATTCCTGATCAGAAATTGTCTGTAATGATAACAAATACCCTGGGTGTATATTTTTGAAACTTAAATTCTATTATTTTATTTTTGGTAAATATTTTTGAGGACACAAACGGTGTCCATGTTGTGCATTTGTTTGTTCACAGGTTAAGTCGAAACATCTGTATGACATCTGGTATTTGAGATTTTGATAAGTGTTTTAGAAAAGTGAAATTCAGGTTTGATGGCTATATTAGTGGTGTTGATATAAGGTTTCCGCATTCTCCTAATACAAGCACAGATAATTTTTGTAGGTTGTTGTATTGAAAAATACGATGGCGCTTATTATTTATATTTTTGGTCATTTGACAACTCTTGACCCAAGCTCATGATCTACCCAGAGCTAACACTCTACTAGCCGTTTATGTCTAAAGACTTTTTCTTTTCCTCAAGCCGTGTTCCATCCAACTTTACCTTGGGTTTTCATTGTTAATAAGAAATTCTCGCCCTTGTGATATCAGGTAAGGGTTTAGGATATATAAGGGTGCAATTTGTTATCTGATATTCACGAAGGTAAAACTTTTTTTGCTTTCAATACTGATTCCACTCTCATAAACAAACTTGAATGTTGGCCCTTCTTTAACAGGCAATCTATTTCACCATCCAAGTCCAAAATGCAACTCTTCAGAGGCAACTCCAACCTGTGTAGAAACCCAACGGCCCATATACCGAATACCCGTCAGACATTTTCGCACTCTGCAGCTTACCTACGCGTACACATCAATTCCCATTTAAAATTCCATAGTCGCATTTCCAAAATCTGCACCAAAACAAAAATCATCCTTACTAACCTCTATTATTCCAGCCCATGCTCCATCAGATTATTCAAATCCAACCGTAGAATAATACTACAGCGCATCAAAGTCCAATAATTAAAGATGCCGCATACTCCTGGTTTTCTTTCTCTACTGCTTCAAATCGACGTTTACTAATCCCATCATGTGTCCATTCCTCCTAAACGATTCGAGAACCTACCGTTCCACCGCCACAAGCTTCCTACTTGGGTTATTTGTATTTTCGACCCCAGACTTCTTTCCTCACTCCATTACCCAATTACGCAACCTCAAATTCCATCGCCCGATATACCTGCGCGATAGAACTTTTACCTACGACAATTATCGCTCCCAACCCCTTAAAGGCACCAAATCCCCAATATATAACTCTACAATCACGGTTGGCAGGAGCACAAAACCCTATCCAAATCCGGTAGACACACTTTCAAAGTATATCTATCCACCTCAAACACCTCTATCCGCCAGCATAACAATCTATTTTCTGATCGGCGCCGCGGCAACTTTTGAGGTAAATTGCATTCCCTTATCTCACCCTTTTCAAATCTCAACTTGCGCTCCCTTATCCAAACCCAAAACTATTGAATAGACAGCCCATCCAAACGCATTTTACCTTCAAGCTTACAACAAACTACGATCTCTTTACTCCTCTCCCAAATATTACCTTCTTAGACTTGAACTAACCAAAGAAACTTAACACATTAAGTAGTGGGAATATACGGTCTTTGCTACACAACTTTCCACCCATTTAAGCCAATGTGTAAGAGAAGGAACTACCTCTCATATAGGTAAAATCACCACTTCGCTATGCTCTCGGCTACCTTTGCTACAAAACTTTCTTCCCATTTAAGCCAATGTGTAAGAAATGGAACTCCCTCTTATATAGGTAAAATCGTCACTTCGCCATGCTCTCGGCTACCCAGTTTCGGCCATTTTTTCAATGTCGTGACGACGTCATAGCCTTTTATAAATGAAGAGCAATGTAATACTAATCTAAAATTTTTTATTCTGACATTATACATAACAAAATTTAAAAATATTTAATGCCAAGCATGGAGCCATTTAAACTTAATTTTAATACAAAGTTATACACATAAAACAATCCTTTCTTTATGTTTGTTTGGAGTGGTTTTAATTTTATCTAATTTTATTCGTAGCTTAAAATTTAAATCGACACCCAAGTGTTCTATCTGCTTTTCTAGCCAATAGTTTGATACATAGAGACCGTCTAGGTTTTCGAATTGTAAAATGTACCGAAGTTTGACTCTATATATAAAATATTTGATTCCACCGACAACCAGATCCATTCCTTCGTGTAATTCTTGCAGCTTGTAACAATCTTTTAATCGCGGTTCTCCCACTATTTCCTGCATGTGTATCTTGTTAGCTTGATTGACCACTTCTTGTCGGCATTGGGGGGAATCCTTATTCTCCCACTAACTGTTGCGTAGTTGCATGACCAAACACTTTTAGGAATATATGATTGTTATAGGTTGTAAAACCCTCGTTTTTAAATGGTCCGAAAGGTCCTTTACTAGGCAAATATACAATGTTTAGCGGACCCCTTTGCGTAGGTGCACGCCAAGGTTACGAAACCCGCATTCCTTAGTTCGTCTAAGTTACCTACCATTTTGGTAAATACGTTTTTAGAATAACCTTTTAAAAAGTATACGTATTTAGTGTCATCTTCTTCCGCAAGGACTACTAAATAACTAAAAGAGTTTTTCTTACTAACTACAAATGCATACAGCACGTAGAACCCGGATGTATCTAAGTCAGTCCATCGGCACATAAAATAATCTTTTAATTCTTCTTGATTTTCTCTAATAAGATGTTCTTTGTCTAACACATCTTTGTATTGTTCGCGTATTGTCGCAGTGTTTTTCATGTAGTCCAACTTTTGCCTTTTTGCATCCAATTCCTCTAATTACAGCTGTCTTTTTCTTTCACTTGCAACGTATGGCGTGCATGATGGGGCAATTTCCTTTAGCGTAAACGGATAGAGTTTACTGCCAATATTTATACGTTCTCGTACAACCTTTGGGCGAATGTTAAACGTATTTATCAACGCCAATTTTGAAATAATAATTTCTTTTAGAATTGTAGAACATGGTGTTGCAGATTGTGTAAAATATGTGCTACCTGCTTTAATGTCGCACTTGTATAAGATTTTTATGTCTTTTATGTCTTCCTCATCCACTATCTTCAAATAATCTATAGGTAAATAGTTAAAGCACATACTCTATCAATTTTTCCTTTGTTCTGGTTTTTCCGCACAAGTCCAACTAACCTAACCAAACAACACTAGCTAACCTAACCCCAAACAACGTAAATTAACCCAAACCACCCACCTTAGCCGCCGATCTAACCCATCATTTTTTCCTTTAGAAAATACCAACTAACCTAACACCGCCATGAAGGGGCGGGGGAAAATGGTCGTCATGGCGGGGTAACATGGCCGCTATAGCGTAGTAACATGGTCGCCTCAACAAGGCGGTTGTGCATTTCGTCGGGTTTATTCGGGTATCTTCAGCAATATGCGCCCCCACTCTGTAGGGTACATAAGGGGCAATTATTCGTATTCAATTTAGTATTTGGCGGTAGCTAGAAGAGTAAACATGAGCGTCTCCAAGGTGATTAACGTTTCTCAATTTTTTGGGACTACGATTATAATGTTTGTCTTTGCTTTATGACTCGTTACAGAAGCGGTTGCCCTTGAGGTGTGGGCCCTGACTAGCAACAACCCTCCTGGATACACGTAGATTCTGGTATAGTTTCGTTGTCTCGCTATTACCTGTTGAAAAAGAATGAACCAACTCGCAGCCTATTTTATATGGGTTTTTTGAAATAATGTTATAAAATAATGTAACAAAGTGGAAACAAATGCACAATATTTGGCGTGCCGTGAAATACAATCGCAACGAGGTTAAACGACACTCCTTATAGATATACACATGCAGCGTTGCTATTCGCAAAAGAACAAATTTCTAACTACTCAAACTTATCTGTTATAGTAATCCAACAACGAACGAATTTCAAAGATGCTGTCACTACCACTTCTCGATTAAAACTACTAAAAATTCATAACTCACTAAGTTTACAAATCAACTATCATTAATACACAACCGGGGGACACGTGCCTAGACAACACAACCGCACGGCATCGCATCCTTAACCCGACTAACTTTTACCTTAAAGACCCTAATATACAAAAGTATTCATATTTCAAGGGGCGGGCCAGTACATCGGAAACCATCAAATGAGAACTTGGATTGTGGCTGCTGACAGAAAATATGTGCAACAATAATCTGGTGACAGATATTAGTAATATTTGTTATGTCGAAGACGAACAGACGCTGACTGGTGGACTACACGCACCAATTACAGAACCATTTTGTAACAATATAATGTTGGTTAAAATTTGCGACCTTACTGACGCCGAGCAAACATTTGCAAACAAATGGATGTTTATCTTAAAGAAAAGAAATTTTTCTTAATCTTTTTGGGAATTAAACCACTCATAGTTTTTGAAATCATCTTTATTTACGTTTCGATCCGTGACCTAGGATCGTTGTCATTTAACAGTTATCTACGAGAAAAGTTCGACCGACTTGTTATCATTAGGCATGGTGTTTAAGCTAAGCTTCCGTTTTTTCTAGAAAGCACTAACAAGATAGGACGGGGAGTAAAACAAATTATCGAAAATGAAGGCATCGAAAGCATTAATAAGAAATTCCAAAATCCTATATGTGTTCCGTACAAAGTAGAACTTGCAGATGTTAAGTTGGAAACTTTATTGGAAGAACTACCAGATATATTAGACAAACCAAAAAATATTATTATTATCTTATTGACATGGATGTAACCAAAGATTTTGCTGGCATATTTAGCAAGATGGAGATGTGTAATTATTTAACTACAAACCATAACTTTTGCTACAAGGCGAATACGAAGAAAACTGCAATATTATAGTTTATAACGATATAACTGTGGGAATCGATTGTTTAACATGGCTAATAACCAATGCAAGAATGGAGATATACAACAAATTTGGGTGTCAGATAACAAGTTCTTTTCTTAGGATAAACATCCTTTTGTTTGCAGATGTTTGCTCGGCGTCAGAAAGATCGCAAATTTTAACCAACATTATATTGTCACAAAATGGTTCTGTTATTTGTGTGTGTAGTCCACCAGTCAGCATCTGTTCGTCTTCGACATAACAAATATTACTAATATCTGTCACCAGATTATTGTTGTACATATTTTCTACCAGCAGCCACAATACAAGTCGCTCATTTGTTGGTTTCACCCTATTCCCAAGAAGTTGAGGAACGTTAATCAACTTGGAGACGTTCATGTCTACCGTTCTAGCTACTGCCGAATACTAAATTGAATACCAAAATTGCCTCTTATGTACCATACAGAGTGGGGGCGCATATTGCCGAAGATACCCGAATACATCCGACGAAATGCGCAACCGCCTTGAGGCGACCATGTTATCCCGCTATGGCGGCTATGTTACCCCGCCATGACGGCCATTTTACCCTGCCCCGTTATGGAGGTCCTAGGTTAGTTGGTATTTTCTGGAGGAAAAATGATGGGTTAGATCGGCGGCTAAGGTGGAGGGTTTAGGTTAGTTTACGTTGTTTGTAGTTAGGCTAGCTAGTGTTGTTTGGAGTTAGGTTAGGTTAGTTGGACTCGTGCGGAAAAACCAGAGGAAGGGGAAAAATTGATAAAGTATGTACTTTGGGCTTTTAGCTGTAACTATTTACCAGTAAATTATTTGCAGATAGTAGAGGAAGAAGACAGCCCAGATAAAATAAAAATCTAACACAAGTGCTACCTTAAAGCAGGTAGCACATATTTTACACAATCTGCAACACCATATTCTACAATTTCAAAAGAAATAGTCATTTCAGAATTGCGGTTGATAAATACACCTAACATTCTCCCGGGGATTGTACGACAACGCGTAAATATTGGCAGTAAACAAAATCCATTTACGCCATATGTTGTAGTGGAAGAAAAAGCCAGCTGGAATTAGAGGAAATGGATTCAAAAAGGCGAAAGTTGGACTACATGGAAAACCCTGCGACAATACGCGAACAATACAAAAATGTGTTTGTTAGACAAAGAACATCTTATTAGAGAAAATGAGGAAGAATTAAAAGATTATTTTAAGTACCGATGGACTAACTTTGATAAATCCGGGTTCTACATGCTGTATGGATTTGTGGTTAGTAAGAAAGACTCATTTACTTATGTAGCAGTCCTTGCGAAAGAGGATGGTACTAAATCCGTATACTTTTTAAAAAGTGATTCTAAAAACGTATTTATCCAAATGGAAGATAACATAGACGAACTAAAGAATGCGGGTTTCGTAACCTTGGAGTACCGCAAAGGAGTTCCGCTAAACATTGTATATTTACTTAGTAAAGAACTTTTCGGATCATTTAGAACCGAGGGTCTTACAACCTATAACAACCATATATTCCCAAAAGTGGTGGACGTGCCACTACGCAACAGTGTGGGAGAATAAGGAATAAGGATGCCCTCCAATACCGACAAGAAGAAGTCGATCAATCTAAAGAGTTACGTATGGAGGATACAGTGGGAGAACCGCGATTAAAAGATTGTCAGAAGCTGCAAGAATTACACGAAGAAATGGATCTGGTTGCCGGTGGAATCAAAAACTTTATATATATATATATATATATATATATATATATAGAGAGAGAGAGAGCCAAACTTCGGTACATTTTACAATTCGAAAACCTAGACGGTCTCTATGTATCAAACTATTGGCTAGAAAAGGAGATAGATCACTTGGGTGTCGATTTAAATTTTAAGCTGCGAATAAAATTAGATAAAATTAAAACCACTCCAAACAAACATAAAGAAAGGACTGTTTTCTGTGTATAACTTTGTATTAAAATTAAGTTTAAATGGCTCTATGCTTGGCATTCAATATTTTTAAATTTTGTTATGTATAATGTCAGAATAAAATTTTTTAGAATAGTACTACATTGCTATGACGTCGCCACAACCTTGGAAAAGTAGCCAAACTAGGTAGTTGAGAGCATATCGAAGTGGTGATTTTACCTATATGACGATGAGTGAAAAAAAGTGCAAGTTAATAAAATGCCTTGAGGACTAACAAGCTGCCGTAATTAGGTACGTCCATGTCTTGATGTAATTAGATTAATGTTTGTCTATCTCTCACGCACTCACATATAGCCCATATAGAGAAGTTCCCAATATATTTCGCATGAGAGGGAGTATTTTCACTTACACATTGGCTTAAGTGGGAGGAAATTGTGTAGCAAAAACCGTATATTCCTACCTTACTTAAAGAAATTCTCTCGCTTCAATTACATGTGGCAAGAACATACGCCATCCAACCGATTCACAAAAAAAATAAAGTCCTTTGATGCGAAAAAAGCGTTGTATTTTTTTTTCGGTAGAGAATCTGAACTAATTCGTAACATTACGGGTGGGCTTCTTAAAACACATGTGCCCGGGCATCGAAGTGTAAAAGATGTCGACGTGGTGGAAATATCCTAAGAAAACTACCCTTCTTTATTATATTTGATTTGGTATAGTATAGATTTTCTATTGATGACGACCAGTTTGTACTCGATATACGTATTTGGTGTATAAGCAATTTAGTGTTTAAGGATATTTTATTATAATTATTTAAGTTGTACTAAAAAGGAAGACTCTAATTCAAAGTAGCTGCATGGATGAATCTATTGACAAATGAGGAATTTACTCCTTCGTCATTAACAGTAACAAGACAATGTTCTAAACTGTATAACCATAGATCAACATTAGTAAATCATGATATAGCTGTGTAGGTCAAAACATAACATAAAGTTTGCAACTATTTTGCTGCCGAGGGGTTTCTACCACTGAAAAGCTATGAAACATATTTCTTCCCCATGACATTAGTATCAGGGTCAAAACGATGAATATTTAATGATTATCCCGCAGAGTATATTTAAGAAAATTAACATAAATATAAATAATAGAAACATTTTTATGCAAAACGACTTATGCTTTAGTTTATACGAAAGCATATCATTATAATTCACGAAATATGTTTACTTGTTCTGTATGGATGATTTGTACTTCTCCGAAGCGCCAAATACTAAAGCTTTTCCATGGTATTGGTTACCAAATCCCCATTGCAACAAGAATGACGTTGCAGTTCCCAAGATCTTTGATAACTTGTGCATTACAACATGCTGTATCTAAAGTCGATAGAAATTGAATTTGCGAGTAAGGTATGGAAAATAGTTATGGAACGATACATGAGAAAATGGAATTTTATTAGTGAGTTTTTTCCACTCTCTTGGGACTTCTATAGAGTTTCCGAATTATTCCTATAGAATCCAATAATATCAGTCTGTAGATAGTCATCATATGTACTTGAATAAAAAGTGTACAAAAGCACTTTTTCCTCGAAGTTAATACCTTGTTGCTTGCATATGTAGACACAGTTATACAAGATCGTCCTTTACCCCTAGCGGACTTAACACGTTACGACTTAGAAACGCTATATAGGAAAGCGAAGCTATAATGAAAAGAACAAATCCCAAGTACAAAGTATTCATGAGGACAAAAACAAGTTGCTCCTATCTATGTAAAAGGCAGTGGGATTAGCTCTAGTAAATCTGGTCCTATGAAAAACGGAAATAAAATCATCTAGAAATTTTAGTTTGTTGCAATGTCAAATTTAAACGAGGTAACGGTTTATGGTTTACTTTGTACAAGTGACGTAACCTACAGGATACTTCACCTCAGTTCATGAAGTGTACGCGTCATTTGGTTACGCAACAAATTTATTTTAATAATTACCCTAGGGAATCTTTTTGTAGAATTAATTAGGTCATGACGCATTATAAATGTGATTTAGAGGTCCCAGTATTGCCCGAAAAACATCTTATAATTTACTATTTTATTTTGCGACATAAACGTGTTCTCACGTTTTGAAACGATGTTTATTGTTTCAACCAATGAGAACGTGCAGCCATAAGCGAGGAATTTTCAAGTTGGTTGAAACAAACGCCATAATTTCAAACTATTCTGGCTACCGTACTTACACATTAAAGCGACGAGTTAGTGAGTGTGATGCAATAAAGCAACCTTTGAATTCCTCCCTTCTACGTATCTCTTAATATGTGTCTGTTCTCCGTTTTAATTTTGTAGGTAATCAGCGATCTTCGATACGCCTGATGAATATAGACCACTGTACTCATACGACCTTTACGTACGTATTAGAAATTCGCGAAGCGATTGCCGCAATAAAACGTCTGTAATTGACCCTACCTTAACTTAACTATCTGGATAAATAAATATAAGCTTTCTTGTGGCGCCAATTATTATCCTTTTTGTACTGTACAATTTTCGCAATAATACTACGTCCTCTGTACAACCACGCAATGAAATATATTACCTTTATACATAACTAACTAACTAATTTTAAACTATAGACTTTAGGGAAGTTTTTGTTACTATAATCCTGCATATCACGGTTTATTCTCTTATACCTTTCTAAATTGTTGTACTTCAACTACAGATATAAACAGCTGTAAATAAAATTATGTTATAGTTTTAAATAAAACGTTTCTGATTAATAATTTTTAAAACGTTTATAGCACTCTTTTAATAAATACACATCTTTATTATAATTCTATTCATAAGAACTTAGATACCCATTTCAGTCATGTGGACTTGAAGAATTAAACAATAACAATGTATACTTTATAATTTATAACATGAACAAGCAGAAGTTATTATTTTTCGATTGTACAGTTTAAAGAGACGATTAAACATATATATATATATATATATATATATATATATATATATAAAGACTTTGGGAGGTTACTCAAAGATTTCGCAATGCTTTACGAGTAAACAAAGCAGAATGCAAGCAATGGTTTTCGATAGAAAGAGGAAAATGTCTCATGTGTTAGTCATACGAGAAAGCAATACAGCACTGTACTGCTGTGTCAGTATTACCCGAGGATTTGGATAATTTTATGGAAATAATTGGGGTTTATAAAACTGTTAGCAGATATTCATATGGAACATATACTAAATTGTAAGCTTTAATGTAAAAATGTATATACCATGGATGCTGTGTCGATACCTGTCTGTGAAATTCGGTTGTGATAGTGAGCGCACCTTTGAATATTAAAACATTATGCGGGTCTTTGTTGGAGCTAATTTTAAAAAACGTTATAATTGATTTCGATTCCCCAGTAAATTCTATACTAATTTGATAGATCATGCTACTGGAACGTAAGAAATGTTGGTTATTCTAAAAAAACTTTTATTGTGTATGTTGACCAGTTTTCACTTCTAAAGAATTAAATTTCGAGCTCGCCATTTATTTAAAACAATAATTTTAGACTTCACTTTCCTGCATTAAACACTAATTAACCACGGTCGCATTTGAAACTAGGTAGGTAATAAATTCCAATACCATGCATGTTCATTTATTAAATTTACGCTGACGAGGATTTTAAAATACTTCCAAACCTAAATGATTTCTAAGGTATCACATCTGTGCAATTGCTAGTTTTAAGTCTTTTTAGAGTTGATCTTATTTGAAAAAGTACTAGAATTTACTACTGGAACGTAAGAAAAGTTGGTTATTTTAAGAAAACTTTTGTTGTGTATGTTAATGATGCATAGTCGAAGGATAATATTCAGGTTGGTAAGGGGTGTAACTTTGTAAAGGTTTAAAAGTGTTTCAAGTTGTTCTTAAAGTTTCAGCGATACCATAGTTAAAGAAAACTTTTACACCATAGTTGAAGAAACCTTTTATACCATAGTTAAAGAAAACTTTATTCATGAGGATCCCCATAAAAGGGATCCGCTGTGAGAATTCCGCAAGGAAGATCCACTGTAAGGATCCTGGTAAGAAGGATCTGGCCCAGTACAAACATATTCCTCTACTCATGGGCAAATCTTGTCATGGTAATTTTGGCAAAGTAGACAAAACGAGGTTCCTAAGGAATACGGTGACAAAAAGTGCTGCGAGTTGCTCAGTCTGAGACTCAATCGCGAAGTACGGTGGATTCCGCGACGAACTCCAAGAAACATTGTATCAGTTCGACGAATGCCAAGTACCCGGGAACTAAAATATCAAAACAAGAACGACGAATCTTTTGTTCCGAAATATTTGGAATTATTCCCAAAGGCAAGGTATTCAGCACAGCCAAATAATAGCATCAAACAATTCACGACATAAAGTTATTCCATACGTTTCTCTAGTATACACTTCAAAGACAGACAATTCACTATTGGATTACTAAACCTAATTGCACAAGAACAAACAAGTCTGATACCATGCACACAATCGAACTATCTATAAACTCACTAGCCACTTTAGGTGAAGCCAGTAATAGGGTCCTGAAATAAGATAGCATTTGTAAAACTTTCGCCACGAGGGCATACCTTCTAAACTTAAAGGAATGTTTTAAATCCATCTGCAGGCGAAGTCGGAAAATATCACCATCCAAACATAAATCCAAACCGATAAGTTCCCACTAAATTCCCTGTAACCACTGAAATCCTCTGAAACCAGAAATGTTTGTAGCGAAAACTGAACCTTGCCTTTTCCTTAGGACAAGTGAGCAAGAAATGCCGTTTTCACCAACCGAAAGCAGGATTACACTCTGAATAAGTGACACCTACGACAACAGAAATGCCAATGTGAGAGGTAGTGGTTAAGCTACCAATGTTGACTAAGATAATACAAAATACATAAATAATGAAAACTGATGTGACAACGTCTCAGTCTAAGTGCCAAATCTTTGCAAAATCTGTTCAAATATCCTTAATTCCGCCGCACATTTTCTTATTGAAATTTTTTATTATGCCTGAACATCAGCCCGAACAAGCTCAACATTTTTATTTGAACGATCAGAACGCGGTCTGTAGTCTGCTATACATCACTTAGGGTGCCACTTTGTAAAAATATGCTTACTAAACATTAAATTGTTCCTCCCTGTGGAACTCCACGATTAGGATACTCTCGCCTAACAGCGCGCTGAGTTGAAATTATCAAAGAAAGGTTTTGGAAATACAATTTAACAATTTCTACGCGTTCTTGACATGAATGATGCTCCATAACAAAATTCTGAATCTTTGTGCTTTTATATAAAGCTACATTTTAGGCAGTAGTATGAGAATACATGCATTTTGGTAGAACGCCTCCGCAACTGTGCTACGCAAATCTTCATAATAAGAATCCTCCGCCACCACCACCTTCACACCGTCAATCGCCACCTGGATTTTTACAACTCATTTTACCCATCTAACCTGTTAGGCAACCCACAATACTATCACGCCTCAGCGCCTCACGCTGCCACACCATACATTATACCGCCATCTAAATGTTTGCAACACACCTTACCCATTTACCGTATCGCAATAACTTGCGCAAAGCACCTGTATTCAAAAAACCGTCACCAGTTTACAAAAATGCTCTTTTATTTGTAATAAAAGTGCCATTTTGCATATTTTGGATAATGGTTTAACCTCTGCTGGTGACATTGTGGCTATATGCTGGTTTACTGTCAGTTAGATGGGTTTTTTCTAGTCAACTAACCCAGGTTAGCCTGTGCGAGAAATTGATGGTTAAGGCTAACCTAGGTTTGTTGACTAGAAAAAATTATCGCTACTAAAGTCAATTTACCCCATTTCTAAAAAAATTCATACACGCCATGGGCTATTTACGCCACGGACCATTTACATAATAGATCATTCACGTCAAGGGCCATTTACGCCATTGGAGATTTACGCCATACGAAGGTGATGTCACAGGTTAGACAAAATATTTCTGAGTTAGGTCAGACGGCTCTATCCCCGGTTAGGTCAGGTTAGCTTCGATATTGTTCGAAGTAAATTTTTTAGGTATTGTGGGTTGCGCGACGCTCTGGTGGGGGTGCTGCACCAGAAGCCTGTATTCTCCCACTGACAGTTGAAATGGAAATAACAAAATTATAATATTATTCCATAGCTGGGTGTATTTTGCCACTCTCTATATAGACAGTGAATTTCCTATTGCTTTTCAGTTACTTTGAAAAATAGACACTTATTGGCTTAGTGAAGTACGTCTCTTCATCCAGAATATGTATAAGTATGTATAAGTATATGTATAAGGTTGGGGAAAATGAAATCCATTATTTTTTTGGTAGATGGCTGTAGTGATTGATATATCGTAAAGCATCGATAGAACAATTTCAGATTTATGCTAGTTATCAACGTGACATTTCACACTAAAAAAATTATTTTGCTGTTTTTTTTGTTTATTCAGTTGTGAGTTACAGGGTGTTAAAAATGGAAGTCAACATAGAGAAAATTCCGTACATTTTACAGCTTTTCTTTGATAAAGGCGAAAATGCAAGCCAGGCGGCTGAAATTCTGAATGGTGTTTATGGTCCCGATACTGAAACAGCTAATTACGTGCAATTATGATTTCGTCGATTTCGTTCAGGTATTTTTAATGTTAAAGATGCACCTCGCACAGGCAGGCCCGTCGTCACACATGTCGATAAAATTGCAGAAATATTCCAAGTAGACCGGCATGTTAGTAGTCGCAGCATCGGCCAGGAGCTAAAGATGGACCATAAAACAGTTTTAAATTATTTACACAAAGCTGAGTTCAAAAAAAAGCTGGATGTTTGGGTGCCACACCAATTAACACCAAAAAACATCATGGATCGAATTTTCATCTGCAAAGCCTTGGCCAAACGGAATGAAATCGTCCCATTTCTTTGCCGGATGATGAATGGGGATGAGAAACGGGTTACATATGACAATATTGTGCGAAAACAAACGTGGTCAAAGCGCGGTGAAGTAGTTCAAACGGTGGCCAAACCAGGACTAACGGCCAGAAAGGTTCTGCTGTGTATTTGATGGGACTGGAAAGGAATCATTTATTATGAATTGCTTCCATATGGCCATACACTAAATTCGGATCTATACTGTCAACAACTGGACCGTTTGAAGCTAGCGATTGACCAGAAATAGTCAAAATCGGCCAATAGAAGAGGTGTTATGTTTCATCAGAACAACGCCAGGCCACACACATCTGTAGTGACTCGCCAGAAACTCCGAGAGCTTGGTTGGGAAGTTTTAATGCATCCACCATATAGTCCGAACCTGACACCAACCGATTACCATTTTTTTCTCGCATTGCAAAACTTCCCGAGTGATACGAAATTGGCATCAAGAGAAGATTGTGAAAATCGATTGCTAGAGTTTTTTACCAACAAGGACCAAGACTTCTATGAGAAAAGCGTTATGGAGCCACCTTTAAAATGGCAACAAATTATAGAACAAAACGGTGCATATTTCACCCAAATCGGACAATCCGAAACATGTTAAATAAAGTCTTGAAGTTCACGCAAAAATAATGGATTTTTTCCCCCAACCTTTTAATGGTCTTAACTGGGTGTAAGAGTTTGCACGTTCAGACGCTCGGTGCTGATGATACTCTTTGCAAAAATAGGTACAACGGAGACTGACACGCAAAAAACCAGGAACAAGTTGTAACAAATACGATTTTCTGCTATTAAAATATACGCTTTTGTTCAATACACCTATTCATTAAATAATAAATTTCTATAGAAACCATATATTACGAATTCATACATAGTGCCCCATCTACATTAGAATAGTCAAAGTAAACTTTAAGTGCTCTTTTATTTGTTTGTATCTTGATACAATATTCCCTTTCCCGGCGCATGCTTGAATAATTAACATTGCCTCGTGGTCAAGCTCCATTTTGATATCAGCATGTAATTCGAATACAAGTGTTATCGAGGGCCTGCAAGTTTTTTTGTTAAAACATGCCGTCCCAGAGGAAAGTAAGGTGGTGTCAACGGATACCATGTATTCATTTTTAGTTGTAGCATCGACCTAAGATAGTTGTAAATACATTTCTACGGTAGGTAAATAATTCACAAACTTACCTTTAAATTCATTGGAATTCTTTAGTTAAGCGATTAAAAGAAGATTTCTTACCCGCTCATTCAGAAGATGACGTTTAGGATTTGATAAAAGCACGCCATCAAAAAAAGTCTAAATGAGTTGTTTTATTTATTACCCATATGGAAAATTTATTTAGTAGACTACCACAACGCTCTGCTGAGGTTACAAAGGTTAGAATGGTTAGGAAAAATTTGTTGCCCGAGTTTATTTCATATCTTGCATTGTCAGAAATAGATGATATGGCGACTCTGGCCAAACTCTGTAAAAAGTTGGAAGAAGCTGATCATTTAAAACAAAAATCTGTTTCTGTTTCGACAAGTTATTCGTACAGGTCTAAGGACAATAGTCGATCAAACTTTCATAATAGATCTTCAGTATGGTTTAAAAATTCCTCCAAACCTAAAAGTCAAGTTGAAAGAAATCTAACACAATTCCCTCAAGCTGAAATTTTAAAGAGTAATGATTTAGTACTGGTCTCGAGTGGTTCTAGAATAGTCAAGAAGAATAATGGGCGTTGGAACTGTTCGCGATATGGCCATTCATTTCAGTTTTGTAGAGCTCCCAAGAAATTTTTTTGTTATAAATGTGGATGTAAAGGAGTGACTTCAGTCGTGTTCAAACAAACGAGTAACGTGGCAAATGCATAGTAGACGGCCTACCGTTCTAGTTCAAAAGGCTTCAGTGATGATGTGTAAGGAAGATAATTTTTTTTTGTAAAGAAGAGTGGTCGAGTTGGCTTAACATAGTTAAGAATTTTTGTCGAACTACAGTCAAGCCAAAGACAGATGCTTTATTTGAAGAGAAATTAGGTGATAATTGTCCATATATCTTAGTGAAATTATTAGGTAATGAAATCACTGGTCTTCTAGATTCGGGTTGTACAACTTCAGCGGTGACAGACCATTATTTCTTATTATGGTTGAATAACATCCAAAACCCTACAGGAAAATTGGCTAGGTGGGCTGTCCGGTTGCGACAACATACGTTTGATTTGGTGCATCGTAAAGACAAATTTAATGTGGTACCTGACTGTCTTAGTCGAGCTTCCGTAGTAGAGAACGACGCAATAAATTTGGTAGAAATCAAATTAGAAGAGTTATATCCTTGGTATATTTCATTGAGAGAAAAGATATTGTCTTCCCCTGAGAACTATCCTCAGTGGAAAGTCGAGAATGGTTTGTTTATAACTTCCTCCCCTCAAATTTACCTCTTGAAACGTATTTTATTGTTTTTAACTGGATGGACGCCAGTGAAACGTAATTTTATAAATGGGCGCCAGTGCACAAAAATCTTCCGCTTCTTTCACAGAGAATCGAAGAAAGTGCCATCTTCCGACATAGCTAGGGGTGTATTCCTGGGTAGAGCAATAAGAAGTGGGGGGGTAAGTCGAATTTTGTTTTCAAACAAAAACTAAACAAGGTTAAATAGGCGCCACCAAGTCTTGAGATAATCACGATAAGAGCAAAGCACAATTCTAAGAGCGGACGTGGAAACCCAAAGATAAAACAATCGCCTTCGTTAACAAAAACCTGTCTTATAAATATAAGACGCAGTTCCTGTAAGAAATTACAAAGATTAAATAAAAAAAATGTAGAACACCATTTGTGTCCTATAAAAGTATCAAAAATAAAAAATGTATATCCAATATGATATTGGCACAAAATTATTACCCAAAAATTCTACCTTTATGTTGTCAGATTTGATCGCATTTGACCAAAATAAAAGTCTCAAGGTTTAACTAATTGTTTACTGAAGTAAAAAACTTTCTTTTAAAAATTCATAATTTTTTAACATGTAAAAATTCTCAACAATAATGTTTATAACAAAATCAAAATTTTGTCTTTTTAAAGCAAAAGACTGCTCTCTAAACATAAGCTTGTTTTAAATATTTAATCAAAAAAATTTGTAAACACAATGCATTAAACTACCATTTCTATCCTGGGCAGATCTTATCAGGTAGATTACAGTTTCATAATTATTACGCAGCGTGTATTTAAATTTTGCAATGAAGTGAAATAAACTTCCATGTACATAACAAATTAAAAGTAAACAAAAGTTCACTGCTATCACTTATTAAGTACTTTTTGTATTAAGTATATAAATTTTCCTAACCTCAAAATTTTGTATGAACCCAAATGCAAACACTTTGCAATTGTCACTAAACGAATTTAAATTTGTATACTAAGTTTTATAATTTATATGTGAATAGAAACTAACTTCAAGATTGAAGAATGTTTAATTTGAATTTTAGGAAAGCTACACGAAGCATCTGCTTTCACGGCAAATATCTTTAAAATGTTACTACATCACAAAAAAATATAACGTCGAAAATATACTTCGAAATTTATCTGAAGTTTGAATGTAAACAAAGCCTACAAATATATAAACCTAACCTAACAAAAATTTCTTTCTGCGGTTTGTAAAACCAGTTTAACAATAGTCGAAAGTGAAACAGGTCATATGGTCATAAACATGATAGCAAGTTTCGTGTTTGTTATATGACCGTCTGTTTATCAAAGACAAACGACATTCTAAACACATGCAAAATTTCTTAAATTTAATAACAAACCAAACTGCATCTGATTTTCATAGACAAATCCCATCAAAAATTTTATCATCTCCAAGCAACTCCAAAAACCATTTGAAACTTAGGAAGCCGTAACCATTCCTTGGGGTAACAGCAATCACGACCACATGTCCGCAATCTCCAATCCTTGTACAGAACCATACAACTTACAAAACATAAATTCTCACTTGTACTTCTCTATTGTTTTTCGTAGGCGCGCTAAATAAATGAAACAAAATTAACTTAAGTTCGTAAAATGTATAAATTACAAACCGTTAGTAGGAGTTCTTGATATTTATTCAAGTCTACTATGACTTGAACGACTCACACAAATAATTTAATCGAAGGCCGCAAGCCTCTAGTCTGGAAAACATCTTGAGGAATTGATAGCTTGGCTGCGACTAACGAACAAACGAGAAACGAACGATAGCGACGATTCAAAGACTCGCCGTTAGAGGTGGGGAAATACAAAAGCAACAAGATTGCTAGAGATGCTCGACAAAATAACTTTATGTCATACAGATATTTTACTACAAGAAGATTATTAAAACGAAGCGTTCCATTATATACTATATGGAACATTAATAAAAAATAAGGCACGCTTAGCGCATTATGCTTGTAATTCAATGCGAATAAATACTGATTAAATTAAAGATGCTACACTCTATCGACGAATTTGATAGAATGAAATTTCTAGTACCCAAATCACAACAGGAGGAGGTTATCAGATCATGCCATAATCCTTCTGTTGCAGGACATTTTGGTTTTTTAAAAATTTATTCTCGCGTCCATAAAAACTACTATTGGCCAAAAATGAACCTGGATGTTATGAGGTTCTATAAGAATTGTTTAGTATGTGATGCACAAAAATCCTCTAATGTTGGTCCACTTGGGTTAATGGGCAAAGAAAAAGAAGTAAGGTTTCCTTTTCAAATTATGGCTTTGGATCTTATGGGTCCATTTCCCCGTTCCAAAAGAGGACATAAGTGGTTGTTAGCGGTGAATGATTGGTTTTCTAAGTACACTATACTACACCCCTAGCGTAGTGCGAAAGCACATGTGGTTGAGCGCTTTATTGAGGAAAGAGTATTTTTAGTTTTTGGTGTGCCTCAATTTTTTATATGTGACAATGGTACGCAATTATCAGGTCGCATTTTTAAAGGCTTATGTGACAAATTTGAAATTCAAGAAATATGGTATACGGCAGTTTATTCACCTCAATGCAATTTCGTGGAACGCACAAATAGAACAATTGGTACCGCCATTAGGTCATATATAGACGATCATGACACATGGGACGTAGAGATACCCCAAATACAGTACGCTATAAACTCCGCAAAACATCAGTCGACTGGTTATACCCTAATTTTTTAGTTTTTGGTCGTAGTGTTCCGATCAGTGGAAAATTTTATGGTGCTGGAGTTCTTCCAACTGATGGTTGTAAAGTCATCCCTGGGAATCGTCTTTTGTATGTCTCAGACAGACAAGGGTTATGGAAAATTTCAAGGATGTTCGTTTGAGGTTGCATCAGGCTTATGAACGAGCAAGCAGCTAGTACAATTTGAGAAGAAGAGATATTTCTTTTAGAGTCGGTGATAAAGTTTGGAGAACCAACAAAGTACTATCTAGAGCTGGCGAGAAATTTAGTGCAAAACTTGCTCCCAAATTTGTTTTGTGTGTCGTTCGTAAGAAAATTTCAAATTTGGTATATGAACTGAATAATATTGATGATTCTAAAGCCGGTAGATGGCACCTCAAAGATTTAAAACCATATTCTGCTTTAGGTTCAGATAATGACGTTCCAGAAAAGTAAATGTTGGCATTGAATTCTGTTTGTCAAAGAAAACTTTTGTAGTATGAAGTGTGTCGAGCGTTTCGGTGATAATTTTGTTAAGGTAACAGTCATGCTTTCGTGTTTGTACATATTATTTTTTTGTAGAGACTATATTAGTATTAAATATGTATAAGTTTAGTATCATAAAGATTTTTGTTGAAAGACTTGCGCGTAAGTAATGTTAAAAGAGTTGATGTTGATTACATTAGTAAGGTTGATATTTATTATGACGACTATAGCGAAGATATTGACAAAGTTTAGGTTGTTGATTTTGGATGTTGCTGAAGAAGTTGAGTATGGAGGTTAGGTTGGCATCGATGATGTTGACTGTGTTTGAGATTTTGGAGTATAAGCGAGAGTCGCTTGCATTGTGTAGAGATTTTTTTTTGTGAAGTTGGTCAAAGTTGAGGATTATATTTTGGATAGAAGGTGTTTTGACCTCAATATTGATATAAAGTATTTGATTTGATAGCAAATCGAATAGTTTTAGTGTGTCTACTGTAGTGCGGACATATAATGGTAAAGTTAAATTCTATGAACTCCGTTAAGAGTTAATGAAGTATAGTGTTAAGATATGATAGTCTAGGTAGGACTATGCGTTTTGGAGTTGAAAGTCTAAGGAGGTAGTTTTACCGAATTTTTTTGTGAATGGTAGGATGTAGCACTCAAGTATCTTCTTTTTTGTTTACGTTTATGCTGTCGAGTTCTAAATGACAATTTTTTGAGAAAGTTTATGTGGATAGGGTTGTCAAAATGTTGTTGATGGACAATCAGGATTCCTGACTTGAAACCTTTTTGTTCTTAGGACTTTACGAAGTCTAGTTTCCGTGTGTGAATATTCTTGACTTAAAGTTAGATTAGGACATATAGAATTTTATGTAAAGTATTTATAGGTCCATAAGTCTTTCTTTTTTCGTTGGTTTATTTTTTTTGGTTAGTGAGTAGTAGTATGGTTGTACATATGCAATCACTTATTGTTGTTACTACTACATTGAGTGACTTTTGAGTGTCAGACCTTCCCGATTAAGCCCTATCTATTTTGTCTTCCCGGATATGTCTCCTTTTTGGACGTGTTGTACGCGTTAGTTACTATTACACTCATTCGTTCATAATCTTTTTTGTTTTTTATTTCCATCTTCCCATATTACTAGTCAAGTAGGTAAATTTTTTTTTTGAGTTGATCTTACGTCAATGTTTAGGATTAAGTTAGTTGGTATTTGTTTATCGTTAATTAGTTAGTTAGCTATGTTGACATTATTATTGCGACAATTATAAAAAAATCTTTGATTCATCTTTTGAATTTGTTTTGTTTATCAAGATTTTTTTCTTTTTGGAGAGTGGTTGTGTAACAAATACGATTTTCTAATATTAAAATATACGCTTTTGTTCAATACACCTATTTATTAAATATTAAATTTCTATAGAAACCATATATTACGAATTCATACATAGTGCCCCATCTACATTAGAATAGTCAAAGTAAACTTTAAGTGCTCTTTTATTTGTTTGTATCTTGATACAATATTTCCTTTTCCGGCGCACGCTTGAATAATTAACATTGCCTCGTGGTCAAGCTCCATTTTGATATCAGCATGTAATCCGAATACAAGTGTTATCGAGGGCCTGCAAGTTTTTTTGTTAAAACATGCCGTCTCAGATGAAAGTAAGGTGGTGTCAACGGATACCATGTATTCATTTTTAGTTGTAGCATCGGCCTAAGATAGTTGTAAATACATTTCTACGGTAGGTAAATAATTCACAAACTTACCTTTAAATTCATTTTTTCCGTTTCGTTTCAGCGCAAGTATTTAACGTTCCAAGTTTTTAACGTTCTAAAGTTTTAATGTACTAAAGTTTTAAAGTCCTGAAGTTTGAAAGTTTTAACGTTGCAAATATTAAGTAGCCAGTAACAAGTTTTAGATTTTAGCTTTTTGAAGTTTTGGGGTTTCTAGATTCAAGTTTCAAGTATTAAAGTAATGGAAATGATGTATTATACTAAACAATTGTTAACCGTATGGCAAGTACGATACTGAAGTAAAGTAAAGACACGTATTAAATTTTTTTGGAAATTGGTTGAGCTTTAGATGCAGTTTCAATTGTTGCTAGGCAAGAGAGTGGAAATTTCCACATATGATTGGTTATGATTGAGGTCAAGCTCGGACACCTGCGTCAGCTGCGCGTAACCACATTTGTAAGTACGTAGATGTATAAAAAAATTCGGCCGCACAGCAGATATCTAGCGGTGAGTCATCCTCCATTTTATAGCTATATTCTTTTCAAGAAACATTCATTTAAGATGTACAAATAATTTTCGAAGATTCTATATATGTTTATTTAAAGTTAATACTCGAAATTTTTGTGAAGGTTTAATGATCATTTAAATTGATACACGTAACATTTAGTTCATAATTTAGTATTTGAAAAACGCGTAGATGACCTTATTATTTTCAAGGTATTTTTATAAAATAATTTTGAAGTTACAAAGTTATATTACAATGTTTGCATAACTAGACATGTGATACGATAAGAATTGTTTGCCAAATTATTGTGTATAACATATTTTGACAGTACACGTGAAGTACAGCTTAATGCCGACAATAAGTTTTTTTTTACCTTTGATTGCACTAAAGATATCTATTAAAAATATAGTTCTATAATCTACAAAAAAAATTTTGAGCATTTAATTTGATTCTTGTAAACTGAACAGGATCCTATTCAAATATCGCGATTAAATTGTAACATAAGAATGAAAATCATATATTTCTTATAGAGAATTAATGTAAAGCATGCAATCAAAAAATGTCCCATAAATATTAAGAGATTAATGTTAAATCGTAATAAAGAAACTGTTTCCGTACAGATAACTTTGTATAACCAATGTGTATATATATTTTTTTAAATTAATAGAAAAAATAATAAGTTATCGTAAAACTTTCTTTCTTTGAAGTCAGCAGTAATTGTCCTACAGAAGCAAAAAATCACACATATGAAATTTTGGTATTGAAGAAAGATATTATTGGTGTTGAAATTAAAAGTTTTTTTTGAAGTATAATTTTGACTAGTTGATCTATTTATAATCTATTTTTTTGTGATAAAGTGCCTAGGCTCGAACGTAGCCCTAGTCTAAAAATGTTTAGATGTGGTTAAATTTTCAGATAGTACGAGATTGTCGTTCCCTTTCCAGATAGCAGAGTCAAAAGTAAGTATTTTTTATATATGTTGCTCGTCTTAGGTTTTTTTGTCTCCGAAGATTTCCGTATCTGATCTTCGGATAGATTCTTATTATAACATTTATTAAGATACGGTGGCGTCCAATAAAATTTCTTTGTTTATCGTATACCATCCTACGACCTTAGCTCATAGCTCTGCCCTAAGTTGAAGAAGCTTAGCTGGCTGGAAGATCTCTTTAGAGGGACCTTTTTCTCTCAAAGCCATTTAACATCCTTTTTACCCTGGGCTTAACCGTCAAACAGGAACCCCTCGTAATCTATCGAGGCTCTGCCGCCTATAAGGTAGAGCAGACATACTATTTACCTTTTGAGGAATTTAGTAGGCTACAAAGTATTATCGATCATGATTCCGGCTATGAAAATCTTCGGCAATATTATAGCTCGTTCTTATTTAATGCAGCGGAAGTGCGTTTGAGTGCCTCAGAGACTTGTGCTATTCAACACAAAATTTTAAAGATTTTTTGCGTTCATGCCTGACTGATTCATAATTAATTCTTAGACCTACATTGTTATTTTGAAAATGTTTGACTTTTTAGTTTGTAAAATTTTATACTGTTGAGTAAAAACCCTCCAATTATAAAAACCAGCTGGACTTGTAAGTGGTTTGCAATGGCGCTTGACCTTTAGAACATTGCGGATATCACGTGCTACTGATGTAAATTATTTTAATGATTGATGGTTAACAGATATGTGAGAAGAAGCAATACATAACTGACAAAAAGTTAACATTAAATGTAGTTTACTTATAAGGCAACGATTAATGAAACTTTTTGTAACTATAAAATATAACATCTTCATTAGAGACGACACTTCATCAATTTAATTTCAGCTCATGCAGTTTTGAATGCTGTTGTAATTAAATAGAGTAAAAATGCGCAGTGCATTTCTTGATCTCGGTAAAACATATAACTGTTTCTGTGGGATGGTACAAAAAGTCGTAAGTCATTTGAAATGAGCACGACAAGATTCAACTACAATAGCAGAAGTTGCAAGATTAACCGCCGTTTGTTTTTATACAGCCTTTGTATAAAAGAAAGCTTTAATTTCTCAACATTGTCGAGGAAAATTAATAAATTAGCTTAATCAATTATCTGTTCATCTCAGCCTCGACTTGCTTCTTCAATTTCGCTTGCAGAATACAAAATTTATAATGGAATTATAAAAAAGGAAAGAATGCCCGATAAAAGTTCTGTAGGGTATCTGAGTGGGCAATCGCAATAATTAGGTTAATATGAAAACATTTGGTATTTTCAGGCTTCTTTCGAATTGAAAAGAGTGAAATATTATAGGATTAACTTTCTACAAAGGGCAGTGTTTATTTTTCATTTCCTAAATGGCTTTAAAAATGCGTTGTTACGGGTAAAATCAGCAAAACCTTATAAATCTAGATGTGCTTTGAAGGGACGGGGACACCGTAGCAATTTGAGGAGTGCAGTGGCTAACTATAGTGGTTCGGGATCGAAATAATAAACATAATAAAGATAGTTACAATAATAAGAATAAACATTCGAAAAGGTCGAAATTTCAACATACTACGATACATTGATTACTTGCGTCAAAGGCTTTTCTATAATCATAATCATGGAGAGCCAAACTGTATTGTCACAACAATCACTTTCGATATTATCCCTACACGAAAAACGGTTATTACGAATAGGCGTGAGTCGTGTTTGGTTTCCTAAATGTATCACCTCGTTCTATAACATCTCAAAAACACTCATTAGATTTTGGCATATCCAAAGAATTTTTTAAATAAGGTGCCTTTCCCAAATACGACTTCAACACTGATGTAGTTGAATATCTCTTCACAATTATCTATTTTCTGTCCTAGTTCACAAATAAATGCAAATAAAATTCAATCTAAATTTTTCTCTACTATTAAGATTGCATAATTGCAATAGAAGTACAAAAATTTTCCTACAGAAGTTTAATTTTCTAATGCCAACTGGCCTGGTATTGCTAACAGAAATTGTTAAGTTTATTTTCGGGACAAATTAAATACCCCCTTCTTCCTTGTTAATTCATAAGCCCGCTTTACAATAATTTTGTTAAATCGATCCCGTTGCTATTCTTAAATCCTTCATCAACATCGTATCTATTTTATCTGTTCCTCATAAGCCCGTTTTACAATAATTTTTAACTCAAATCTAGTTGCTTTGAAACGTAAGGTTTATGCTATAATTAAATAGTCAGTACCTTGTTTTAGGTATCCGATAACTTGTTATACAGTAGGACCGCGTATAATTGATTCTTATGTGATTTTCATCCAAAGACTCATCGAACTAAGGTCGCGTACTGTCCCATGAAGCCATGTTTTCAAGTTTCTAATCGTTTGATAACACCAATATTACTTTTTAAACTCGGGTTATTAAGTTAAACAAATTAATATATACCTGCTTTTCCTTATACACGACGAAAACATGCGTTATATTTTTGCTGTTTTCGTGTTCTTCGTGCGAATTCGCGCACGTAATACAGCGTGGTAAGTAATGTTGGTTTTACAAATCTATACTTTTCGACGTTAATAAATTGATTTCACCTATGACCATTCTAGCTTCTTCCGGTGGATAGGTCTACCTGTTACCTTGGACCTAATTGATGAGGCGATGGCCGCCCTTTTTTATATGGCACAAATTGCGTGGTCCTAGGTCCTTCTGCCCCGCTGCGGCCCTAAGGAGGGTGTGATGGATCCAACATATTCGACACGTGGGTGAGTATTTATCCACCATTTTTTTTGTATGGGTTCCATGAACTGATTGAACCAGTATATTTCAGTTTTGTTAGATGATTACACCTTGTGGTTCTATAATGATTATCATCTGTACGGGGGGACACTTATTATTGATATTGTAACGATTGTATTTACCTAATTTTATATTTAGGGTGACTATTTAGAGCTGCGGTTTTTAAAGTTGTGATTTCTTTTTCCTTTTTTGTTAATTAATATGGTGGTAGATACCTAAAAACAGCAGCTCTCCCCGTTAAGAATTGATTAATTTTTGGTTCTTCCTAACATGCATATTGTGATTACTACTTATTTTTATTTTCATTTGTTTTTGGCACTACTGTACTAATATAACATGTTTTTTTTGTTTGTTTAATTATAATTTTTTTGTGCGTGTGGTTTTATTGAATGAGTGCGTGTATTTTAATTTCAGGCTTTCTTTAATTTTTGTATGTATTATAACACGCCCACTCACCGAACGAGTCCGTCAATTTCTTTATTTTTTTTCTTTTTTGAAGGCTACGTCAATGCACGTAGCAAAATCTTAAAACACAAAAACATTAAATCAAGTCAATAAGTAATACTATCACACCATTGCTCCTGTTTCCAATATTGATACACGTGGCATTCTAAATTTCATTTCTGGAGATGTTCTTAATACCAATACATAAAAAGCATTTAAATACCAAGTTTCCTGTTTATCATTCCATGGTCCATTTAAAATATTAAAACTTTTATTCTTTGATTAACACTAGATTACACCAATAAGTTTACATTTAAAATCAATGAGCCCATATTTCTTAATTTTTTCAAATGTCACTTCTTGTGCAGTTTTTAGCGTAGAATTAAATGAAATAGTTAAAACTTAAAAATTATTCACCAGTAGTGGAGATGCCACATACACTTAGTTTTTTAACGGAAATCGTAGTTGACTTTGACTTCATTAAGCTTCTTATTTCATAGGCTTTGCAACAAAAGATAGCAAATTTTGCTTTTTACGGTTTAATTTGTCTCAAAAGTTGGTCTATTGCTACCTGAACTGTTTTGCTCTACCGCTAGTAATTACCAAGATACCCTGCAATCCCATCGAAATCGGTTCACCCTGGATAAATTATAAACATAGAGGCTCGTATTTTACCCTCTATTTAAATTTCAATTGCATCTTTAAGACCATAAGGTTGTCCTCAAAACTCCAACATTTCAGTTTTTTTTCTAACCAACCAACACAGCTGTCTTAATCCAACACGACGCAAAATCCAAATTACTGAAAAGGTGAACTCTCAAGGTTCCTACCACCTTTAATCGGTCGTTACAACGTTGATTCCACGTACATGTGATTGAAACATACCCTGCTCTTGCATGAGTAGTTCAAAAAATAAGTAGCAAGTGATATGTCGTGACATTCTCTTTGAAATAATTATAATCTCATTTCATTTTATTAATTTTTGTATACGTAAGGTCCGCCAATAGAATTAGGCTATTCCTTCCCTTTAAGAAATATGTTTTAGGTTTCTATAAATTCTAATTTAAGAGAGAATTAGTTTGCATCATATTCGATTCATAATCAAAGGTTATAAAATGCATATGTCAGTTTTTAAAAAGGATAAAGGTGAAGTCATCGTCGTAACTAATACAGCATGATTTTGTTTTGTCTAGGAAAGATATAATGGCGCCGATGATTTTATCCTCTTAGAACAAAGGCAGGTGATTTACAGTTTTGTGTTAACCCAGATTACATCTAAAACCCGGAATACGTAGGTTTAAATATAAAGAGGTTAGATAGAGAAAGCGACATGAGAGTAGTCCAATTTTGATCTACTCGTCCGAAGTTTGCCAAGAATACTTTGTGTGGTTTCAATAAGAGCAGTTCCATTCTTCAAGAAAGACTTAATTTTTAACTTCTAAATGCTCAACTAGTTACTTCGGTAGGGCAAGTACATTGATGAGAGGGTCTCTAGCTAGGCGAAGTTGCCAAATATCTTCAAATAATTACCTACCAAGCTGTTCATTTTATTTTTTTCAGGAGCATATTGGTTCCCAAAAATTCAACCCGTGTGTTGAACTTAGATTGAGATAACCATTTCAAATTTAAATAATAATCAGTTGCTGAAACTATACTGGATTGGAAATTAGTACTTGATTGTATCATTTACTATATAAATTGAACGTACTTACAAGTGCGTCTGTGTTTACATTGAGTTCTTAGTTAGTAGATTTACGACACAATGGACTTATTTAAATTTGGTTAAGATTGTACTGTATAACTGTAATGAAAACTTGTGTACCAAAGATTTAAAAATGTTTTAACAAATAGCGTAAATACTGTGTATCTTTGGTATTTCATTATTTTAAACGGTATAGTTACAGTTTTTGCCGTAATAAACTATGTTGTGATTTTTAAAAAACGTGATTGAATATTTCAGATCTTCAACCTTTACTTTCAGAAATCTTCCTTGCAGTTAGCAGTTATAAATAGGTCTACATGTTTAGGTCTGTTTTAGATTTAGAATAATTTTTGTTTTAATGAATTTTCAGGTATATCTTAAGCCAGAATTACTCTTCTGATCTCAAGATTTTGGCACTCTCTTGTTAGTAATTCTAGGGTTTCTCTCAGCATTCTTGCGATATTAGGTGGCGTCCAAGGTATTTCCTGATCAAGACCACATTTCATACCGGATAGCATTCTAGAAACCTCGTCAAACACTTACACTACCCGTTCCACTGAGTTAGTCAGAAAAACAACAATTTTTGTTCGTACAGTCGAGGTTTTGGTATTCTATCGACACGCATCTTTTAGCGGAGTAACTCACTGAATTTACTGTGGAATACCTGCTAGATGCTCCGAGGGTCAAAACTGCGTAACAGTGTTACGTCCATATCTTGAAGTTGTGTTTTGTTCATCTTTTAACTTCTCTCCCACAACACTCCTTATTCGTGTTGCTACATTTTAACGTTTTAGAAAACTTTCTAAACTTAACTTTTAACTGTGGTGCATAGATGTTATACGCCAATTCTCCTCTACAAAAATTCGTTTTCCTGTGTAATATTTTCTATACCGAATTAAACGTTATTTTTACGTTACTTTGTATGTAATTTGTATTATTGTTGTAGTATGGTATAATTTTAATGTCCTTATTGGTCGGGATGGACGGCATCTGTCTTTGAAAATTATTGTTTGATGGGAAGTGCATACGTAGTGTCTTGTAATATTAAGATATGTTTGTTTTTATTTGGTGTTAAATTAAGTCATTGCCGTGGATTGCTACGTTAACAATGTATTTAAAAAAAATAATGCTATACTTATTATTTGAATTATCTTCATTGAAACAAAATTTGAAAATCATGCTTAATTAATATTATTGTTCGTAAAATCTTAATATACGGGCTCGATTCACGTTCGTTCTGTCACTCAACAACTAAATTATTCCTGTCTCATCTATTCTATGCTAGCGTAACGTCAATGCAATACAGAGTTTCAATTCATCTTCAGGAATCCAAACAATTAGGAGTCGTGTATATTATCAATTTGAAAGGAAGATGAGATTAAAATATTTAAAGCAACATTAATTTGCCAATATTGATTTTTATTAGAAACTGAGCTGTCGTTTCTTTTTTTAACAAAATTTGCAATTTCGCTGCTCTTCTAAAAACGGCAGTCTAATAGCAATACGTCTATGATGCAAGTAACCAATTTTCCTAAAGGCTCAGCCAGATAAACAGTCAGCGCTCATATTTTATTTTCGGAGGCATTTACGGCCGGAGTCACTATAAATATTTATAGTTTCGGGTTGGGTCCGTGTGATTTTATCAACTAAGGTCGACGTTTCGCCCACTTTTGTAAAGAGTGTAAAGTTACTTCTAAACTAGCAGACTCACCATCTCATTTAAACTAAAAGGGGTCCTTGGCAAAGTAACTGGTGAAAGTAGTGGAAGTGGTAGTTTATATAGGCCGAGAACGTAATGCATGAGTGATCATGAATAGAGAGGACTGTCGTACCGGATCAGTGAATGTCACAGTTCTGCTTTTGTAAACATAGGCTCGTTTTCAAAATGGTAGAAAGGTAGTAGCCATCGTCTTTGTTTAGATTGTTGGAATTTTTGGTGATTTCTACGGAACCATAGAAGCTTGCAAACACAAACTGACCAAAGCTTATAATTAAACAGCGAAATAAGGAAAATTACCAGTAAGGTTAGTTTACATCATAAGTACGGACGCATTTAAAATCCAAGATTGACAATATCTGGAGCACGTTGACACTAACTGACTATTTTCACAAACTCTTCTAATTAAATATTGTGAACATGTAAAATTTACTTTTATAATGTTGGTTATGTCCACGTGAGTTGTGTGCACAAACTAAGATTATTGCGCTGTATGTAGTGGTTTCACTATTAAAAAAACACACAACGAAATATATGTTTACACTTGTAAATACTTTATTAGAAAAACTTATTTAATTAAGAATGTACACAAGCAAGAAGTAATAACTGATACATAGTAGACACAGCATGTTTCTTTTGGTGCCACCAACACTCACCTACCCCCATCTACTATCTACTAGTTCTCAAGGTGTATGTATATCCAGAAGACAATACACCGAATTCTTTCCCAAACCAGTGTCAGACCCTACTGCAATTTCAATACACATTATTCGTCGGTCTCTCCACATGTACCTAATGTAACTGACCCCAATTTTAAGACAATGTACCATCAAATTAATTCATAAGCATGTTACTAGAAATGCAAAATTCTAAAATAGCCTTAAAGTCGTTGGTGCATATAGCATCGTTGCACTTGTGGTAAAGGTGTATATTATAGACGGTCTTTAGAAACCAGGGTAAATAAGCGTAAACGTATCTCATGACTTGCCAGTACAGCCCTTTTTTCAGCAATGACCGAATACTAACACGAGATCGACCGCACTATCAAGTTTGTTCTAAAAGTATGTTACGTTCACTTTTTGAAATAGGGCAATTTTGCATTAATTTGCAGCTGCCTTAATTAAAAACGCTAATATATACTCTTTCTATCTTACACTCAAATTATACAAGCTTAACAAGTTTAATAAATACGTTTTAAACTGTCCAGTATAAAAATTCTTTGAAATGTTTGCTTTCGTAACACCGCTTCTGAAAACTAGAAGCTTACCTGATTAATTCCCTGTAACTCATTCTAACATTTGCATGTTATTTTTAATAGTTATTCCTTAAAAGCAGCAAATAGTTTGCTGGTCGTTAAAACCACTTCTAATAGTTTATTTGAAAGATTATGTCTTGTCGTTCATTTAAATACTTTAATTGGGTTGGTTTCCTTGCTCGTTTAATGTGAAATTCTATTTTGTTATCTGCACGTGTTCGATTGCTCAAGCTTTATGGGTATTAAATCGGTTTACAAATTAAGTCATTCGTGGTATCTACGTTGTGTGGATCGATAATAATACAAACCTCTGTTCATTCCTAAAAAGACAGGCAACTGACTTTTCTTGGCTCTATACCTGGTTGCATACTCGCATAGATGTTTTAAAATATATTGTACTTTCCCATTTTAACAACGAAATTTAATGGAATTAATTATCCTATTTTGCATTCCTTATTGCGTGCATTCTAGGAATGTTTCGTCGTTGTCTAGAATAAATACTTTTGCTTGCTTTTGTAGAAAATTTAACATTCTACTGCTTGTAATGATTTTATGTTATTTACCCCGTGGATCTGAATTTGTATAAAAACAAACCAAGCGTTTGAAAGACTTCTTACTTATTCGACTTTTCTGTATACGATTCGAATGCTATACAACGTCCTTTAAGCGTAGTAAAATAGCGATTTTGAAATGCATTTTGTACATAGTGTTAAGTTGGTTCCGGCACCCAGCCGTAGGCAAATGCAGCCTGCACTTCGTCATCCTAGGATGGTACCAGGGAGAAGATAGCTTAAGGTACAGTGTATCTTTCTGTTTATTTTACTTGTGCTGCTGTTTTGGAAGATATACATTTCTTTTTTGGTGATTTTGCAATAAATTGCAAACTGTACGTTACCTAGTGCACGCTCACAACACGAACAATTATGTACATTATTCTTAAAACTTGCGTTCTTTTTTTTTGCCCGCTAGCTAATACAAATAAAAACAGTTTTTATCATGGTTGTAAAGAAACACCAAGAACCTTACTGATCTTCCGGTAATCAAACAATGAACTAAAGAGCAAATAGGGAGGTACAGACTTTACTAAGTAAGACAACACAAAGTGGCGCCTTCCCAGTGGTGTGGAAAACTTCAAAGCAGTACCACTGGAAAATCTCAATAAATCAGTTAAGGCGATGTCTTTATACAGGCCGGTCTACTTAGTCAGTACCGCAGGTTATCCCGTGGGTGGAAAGAAGAAGTAAAAACGATGATTTATTGTAAATGTAATTTCGGTTCAGACTAAAGAGGGGTTCACTCAGCGCCATAGTTATCAAAGTTGTCAATCTTAGTATTTAGAAAACAGATTTGTCTATATGTTGCAATTAACGTCAAGAATACGTTTAACACGGCAAGATTGGAACGCATTAACAAAGCTTTGACTAAGATTGGGAAATTCCCATACCAACTGCGTTTGATAGCTAACTGTTCGTGCGATCGGAAAATAACGCTGAATAGTCGCTACAGAGTAGAAATAGCCAGGTCTGTAACAAACGATGTACACCAATAGTCGGTGAAATAGCCGATGCTATGTTACGTAATAAACGACGGAGTATTATGGATGGAAGTACCAGAAGGTGTGAGAGAATTAAGTTTACCAACGACCGGTGAAAGTTGCTACTGGAAAAGAGGGTGCTGATTTAATTGATAAGTGCACCTGCTGGTGGAATAATGGATGGCGAACAACGAGTTACACCTAGATCCAACAAAATCAGAAATAATTCTCTCGACAAGAAAGAAGACAGTAGAACCTATGCAAAGCATAATGGACAAACTTGCAACTTTGCTCATAAAACACTTTGGATACTAGGAGATTACGCTAAATACCACCTTGAAATTCACAAAGCGTTTAACCAGAGTTACGAGCGAGACTCAAGGGCTGATAGATGGATGGGCTTGGCAAATTGATGCCCAAAATAGCAGGAGCAACGGCGAGCAAAACGAAGACTGCTTTTAACAGTTAATTATCATGGTATTGGTGCTGTATTTGACAAAAGACTTCAAACATTCATACTCATAGAACAATTTTTACGTATTTTCTACGATCTGTTGCCATAGTGGTAGCAAACGCAAATAGACTTGTATCCATGGTTGCGATACAGGTAATTTCTGGAGAAAAAAGACCTAGAAATACAAAGTAAATAAAATCACTTATCTGGAAAACGCAATAGGGGTATGGTAACAAAGTTGGAATGCATTAAATATAGCGACGTGGACAAGAAAAATGATACCAGAAAAACCGTCGTGGAAATAAAACCATAGAGGGATGGACTATCATTTGGCACAAGTATGAAGTGGATAGGGATGCCTTGCAAATTATTTATTTGCTTGTGTAAATATATAAACCTCCTATGCAAAAAGTGCTAAACATGCCATACTGTGATGTACGAGATGAAGCGCCAGCAAAATGTAAATAGAAATAGCAATAGAGCAGAAACACGAGGGGGTTGACGCTGCAATACAAAGGTATGTAGAATACTCTAAAGAGTATATGCAACAAAAAAAAGAAGGAAAGTACAATAAAGAAAAGTAACAAACTTTACTCCTAAGAATTGCCGAACCGCGATACCGGTGGCGGAAACCGAAGGACGATCAGTCGGCAACCCCGTCAATAAGATTGGTTTCGCATCAATCTTGCATAAGATACGGATAAAACAGTTGATGGGTGAGGCAATAGGTGCTTTTTAACCCCTAGGAAAAAGGGAGAAGAATGTGTTATATTCACTTAGTCGTGCACGTACCGTTGCACATACTTAATAGCAACTAATTTCTAATCGTTATTATCTTTGAATATTAAAAGTGTATGAGACAATATCAATTCGGCCAAAAGCGTTCTAAACGCTGTGATATAAGTCAACTGGTAAACTTTTCCTAAAATTCTTTAGAAGACTACGAGATGCGGATGAAAGAAACCTAAAATTATTAAATTTTGAATTGCCCAGAAGGGACGGTAATCCCGTAACGAAGTAGGGGTGCACTGACTAACTGTAAGAGTGCGGAAGTGGGTCCCTATAGTAACAATAAAAGTAATGGTACAAAATTCGATAAATGTGAAAATCAAGTAGTTGCAATTTCAATCTACATTACCAATAACACACCATGAAACCCTTCAGCACTGTAAAATTTATGGGCATCAACTCATCTAGTGATAATCAATTGGAAGACGAATAATCCTTGGGGTTTTATTTACGTTTACCTCGCGGTGGAATGGAGCTCTCCTTACAATCAATTGATATTTTTAATCAAGAGGAAAGCATAGTGTCAAGGCGTCACCTAATATTATATTTAATACGCTATCATATTATTACTCCTGTAAGCAAGTACATTTAAAATTTTTAAGCTTACTTACATAAATTTCAATTACAATCACATAACAATATTTCTAAGAGCATGTACATACAAAATTTAAAAGTTACTTACATCTGGTTTAATTCAAGTAACATGACGAAGTTCCTGTGAACCGGTAAGCATATGGAATGTGAAATTATATCGATTAGTTAATTTCGATTAGTCACATCTTTTCTATTTACTGATAAACATTTAACTACCTCAGCCACTTTCTTAACTTTAATTCCAATGTCGACTTTGTAAATCTAATAAAGTGAACAATATAACCTACAATACAAGTTGACGTTTTACATTTTGAATGTGCAGCTAACCAGGTTATATAAATACATGTCACCACAAAACAAAAGAACAATGAGTAACTATCTACTAAACTTACAACTAAGTGTCAATTTAATTAAGACTCTCCATTTTACAAGCTTGAATACACATTGAAAATAATTATTTAATTTTCCATCAAAGTAGTATGTAACTAACTTGTCCAGATTTAATATCGGGTTATTGTCGAGTCTACGGATTCACCACCTTGAACGTCGGTTTTTACTTTCCTTACTAATGGTAACCTCTCACATATCTTTTCGTTACTGGTTCGCGAGTAATTAATTAATTGTTTTTTAGCGGTTGTCTAGCTTCTTCCGCTCTTCGTGTTTTTAGGAGGCATTGCCATTGTATAACATTCCTATTCTTTTTGTATTGAAACACGTAAAAGATGCGTGACTCCCTATGGTTTATTATGTGCATAATTATCTTTTATGTAACTGGCTTGACACATTGCAATGTTGTATTTTATGATCATGTTTGATTCGAAACCTAATATTTTTGCATTTTACTAAATCATGGCCTTTTTTGTATTTAATTATATTATACTAACCTTGATATTATTTAGTCGTTACTTTGAAGTATATAGCTATAATTGTTTCAATGTATTAGTAAATGTGTACAAAGCCTTTCTAAATTTTATGTGAAAAATGTGTCGCGTTGATTGCTGTTTTCTTTTTCTTTCGTCATTTTGAAACAGTGCATGTACCTGAGTTACGTTTTAATATGTATTATACAGCGATAAAACTAGACTTTTGTGCTTTAAAGTTTATTACCATTTATGAAACTAAAAATTTATTGAAATGTCTTGCTTAATAAACATTTCTATTCATCAAACCAGAATATACAGGGTACATCAATTTCAATTTGGTTGTTGAAGATTATTTTTCTTTTTTTGCATCTGGTTTTTATTTAACGCAGCGCCAGCATGTTATATATATGCTTAATTACATGCGATTCGTATATTGATTAATGACATGTAAATTTCTCAGAGCAGTTCAATTTCCTGATAAAACGTAATAGAATCTAAATTTAGCTCATGCAGTTTTAGTACTCTCCATTGTTTGTTTTGAACGTCAAGTAAGACTTAATGTAATTAAGTTTCTAGATATTTTTCAATTTATATACAGCGCAATCTGGTATAAATACAAAGAACCAAATGAAATTTGAAATTTAGAGCGATCTAAATGAAACTAGCTATCTGAACGTTTATTACGCTGTATCCCGCATAGAAATTAGTAATTGTTACAAATTTTGGCCGTTGGATCATCAGTGGTCCGTATAGAGCTAAGATAATAAATATATCAGTAGATTCTACGTTTACAGCATTCATAGATTTTACTAAACGAAATAGGGATTGGTGTACAAGGATTTAATTAGAAAGTGTTGGTTGAATGTTAACGAAAGCGCATTAGCGATGTCCCCAGCATTTCATATCTTATGGAGATCTTAAAACATTTCACAGTATCACAAAATGAGTAAACCTTATTGGTTAAAGTCGTGCAAATAGCTACCATGTAGACAGTGGGAGAGATGAACAAGTATGATATCGTTATACTGAAAATGGGTTGTAAAGCTGAAGACGACGCTCATGTTCGAATACAGTATCACCCGCAAATTGTTTGCTGTATAACTTTCAACAGTTTCAATTTAAAGCAACTATCACTAACAAACTTTTGCGTTCGCTATCTCTCTTAAGGATAATGTGGATATTCAACATTGACAGTTGGCAGCATTTATAAATATGTGATAAAAACGTTTTGGCTTGTTAGTAATTACAGTTTCATCATCTATTGTTTACGATGTTTTGAATAAGAGCTTGAAAATAATTTCTTAACTTTGGCAGATGTTAACTTTTCTCTATAAGGTTATAACTGGTATTTCAAAAAGCACGCAATCCTAAGATAAGAATAGACGTTGCACATATGTAAATTTTTATTTGTCCTACATGTTTGTTGGCAATACTGTGCTCAAAGTTAACAGCTAGTTGCAGTTGAAATATCCATCTCGTGCACTATGTTTGACCCGTATTAAATCCCGTTAATATTTAATTTTCTATAAATAGCTTTATGTTTAAACTAAACTCCTTTTTTGAATATTTACGTGAGCTTCTCTTGGAAATAGTAACCGCGTGACCACTGTAAGCCAATGAAAATTGAGTTTTTGCCGTGAATGGAGTATACAACAACTTTCTGGCGGTAAAGTTGACGAGGTGCCTTGAAGTCGTGTGCTTTGATCCAGTGATACGAAAGGAAACTTGTTACGTTAAATCCCTGCAATCGATCGATTTCTACCTGTCTTATATAAATTCGAATTTACAACTACCTTGTATACTTCTTATTAATAAGCACTTCCTAAAATTTTTAACGTAAACGACTTTACACTGTCTATGTGGTTTTTAATCATACTCTTGCATGAGTAGTTCAATAAATAAGTAGCAAGTGATATGTCGTGACATTCTCTTTGAAATAATTATAATCTCATTTCATTTTATTAATTTTTGTATACGTAAGGTCCGCCAATAGAATTAGGCTATTCCTTCCCTTTAAGAAATATGTTTTAGGTTTCTATAAATTCTAATTTAAGAGAGAATTAGTTTGCATCATATTCGATTCATAATCAAAGGTTATAAAATGCATATGTCAGTTTTTAAAAAGGATAAAGGTGAAGTCATCGTCGTAACTAATACAGCATGATTTTGTTTTGTCTAGGAAAGATATAATGGCGCCGATGATTTTATCCTCTTAGAACAAAGGCAGGTGATTTACAGTTTTGTGTTAACCCAGATTACATCTAAAACCCGGAATACGTAGGTTTAAATATAAAGAGGTTAGATAGAGAAAGCGACATGAGAGTAGTCCAATTTTGATCTACTCGTCCGAAGTTTGCCGAGAATACTTTGTGTGGTTTCAATAAGAGCAGTTCCATTCTTCAAGAAAGACTTAATTTTTAACTTCTAAATGCTCAACTAGTTACTTCGGTAGGGCAAGTACATTGATGAGAGGGTCTCTAGCTAGGCGAAGTTGCCAAATATCTTCAAATAATTACCTACCAAGCTGTTCATTTTATTTTTTCAGGAGCATATTGGTTCCCAAAAATTCAACCCGTGTGTTGAACTTAGATTGAGATAACCATTTCAAATTTAAATAATAATCAGTTGCTGAAACTATACTGGATTGGAAATTAGTACTTGATTGTATCATTTACTATATAAATTGAACGTACTTACAAGTGCGTCTGTGTTTACATTGAGTTCTTAGTTAGTAGATTTACGACACAATGGACTTTTTATATTTGGTTAAGATTGTACTGTATAACTGTAATGAAAACTTGTGTACCAAAGATTTAAAAATGTTTTAACAAATAGCGTAAATACTGTGTATCTTTGGTATTTCATTATTTTAAACGGTATAGTTACAGTTTTTGCCGTAATAAACTATGTTGTGATTTTTAAAAAACGTGATTGAATATTTCAGATCTTCAACCTTTACTTTCAGAAATCTTCCTTGCAGTTAGCAGTTATAAATAGGTCTACATGTTTAGGTCTGTTTTAGATTTAGAATAATTTTTGTTTTAATGAATTTTCAGGTATATCTTAAGCCAGAATTACTCTTCTGATCTCAAGATTTTGGCACTCTCTTGTTAGTAATTCTAGGGTTTCTCTCAGCATTCTTGCGATATTAGGTGGCGTCCAAGGTATTTCCTGATCAAGACCACATTTCATACCGGATAGCATTCTAGAAACCTCGTCAAACACTTACACTACCCGTTCCACTGAGTTAGTCAGAAAAACAACAATTTTTGTTCGTACAGTCGAGGTTTTTGGTATTCTATCGACACGCATCTTTTAGCGGAGTAACTCACTGAATTTACTGTGGAATACCTGCTAGATGCTCCGAGGGTCAAAAACTGCGTAACAGTGTTACGTCCATATCTTGAAGTTGTGTTTTGTTCATCTTTTAACTTCTCTCCCACAACACTCCTTATTCGTGTTGCTACATTTTAACGTTTTAGAAAACTTTCTAAACTTAACTTTTAACTGTGGTGCATAGATGTTATACGCCAATTCTCCCTCTACAAAAATTCGTTTTCCCTGTGTAATATTTTCTATACCGAATTAAACGTTATTTTTACGTTACTTGGTATGTAATTTGTATTATTGTTGTAGTATGGTATAATTTTAATGTCCTTATTGGTCGGGATGGACGGCATCTGTCTTTTGAAAATTATTGTTTGATGGGAAGTGCATACGTAGTGTCTTGTAATATTAAGATATGTTTGTTTTTATTTGGTGTTAAATTAAGTCATTGCCGTGGATTGCTACGTTAACAATGTATTTAAAAAAAATAATGCTATACTTATTATTTGAATTATCTTCATTGAAACAAAATTTGAAAATCATGCTTAATTAATATTATTGTTCGTAAAATCTTAATATACGGGCTCGATTCACGTTCGTTCTGTCACTCAACAACTAAATTATTCCTGTCTCATCTATTCTATGCTAGCGTAACGTCAATGCAATACAGAGTTTCAATTCATCTTCAGGAATCCAAACAATTAGGAGTCGTGTATATTATCAATTTGAAAGGAAGATGAGATTAAAATATTTAAAGCAACATTAATTTGCCAATATTGATTTTTATTAGAAACTGAGCTGTCGTTTCTTTTTTTAACAAAATTTGCAATTTCGCTGCTCTTCTAAAAACGGCAGTCTAATAGCAATACGTCTATGATGCAAGTAACCAATTTTCCTAAAGGCTCAGCCAGATAAACAGTCAGCGCTCATATTTTATTTTCGGAGGCATTTACGGCCGGAGTCACTATAAATATTTATAGTTTCGGGTTGGGTCCGTGTGATTTTATCAACTAAGGTCGACGTTTCGCCCACTTTTGTAAAGAGTGTGTAAAGTTACTTCTAAACTAGCAGACTCACCATCTCATTTAAACTAAAAGGGGTCCTTGGCAAAGTAACTGGTGAAAGTAGTGGAAGTGGTAGTTTATATAGGCCGAGAACGTAATGCATGAGTGATCATGAATAGAGAGGACTGTCGTACCGGATCAGTGAATGTCACAGTTCTGCTTTTGTAAACATAGGCTCGTTTTCAAAATGGTAGAAAGGTAGTAGCCATCGTCTTTGTTTAGATTGTTGGAATTTTTGGTGATTTCTACGGAACCATAGAAGCTTGCAAACACAAACTGACCAAAGCTTATAATTAAACAGCGAAATAAGGAAAATTACCAGTAAGGTTAGTTTACATCATAAGTACGGACGCATTTAAAATCCAAGATTGACAATATCTGGAGCACGTTGACACTAACTGACTATTTTCACAAACTCTTCTAATTAAATATTGTGAACATGTAAAATTTACTTTTATAATGTTGGTTATGTCCACGTGAGTTGTGTGCACAAACTAAGATTATTGCGCTGTATGTAGTGGTTTCACTATTAAAAAAACACACAACGAAATATATGTTTACACTTGTAAATACTTTATTAGAAAAACTTATTTAATTAAGAATGTACACAAGCAAGAAGTAATAACTGATACATAGTAGACACAGCATGTTTCTTTTGGTGCCACCAACACTCACCTACCCCCCATCTACTATCTACTAGTTCTCAAGGTGTATGTATATCCAGAAGACAATACACCGAATTCTTTCCCAAACCAGTGTCAGACCCTACTGCAATTTCAATACACATTATTCGTCGGTCTCTCCACATGTACCTAATGTAACTGACCCCAATTTTACGACAATGTACCATCAAATTAATTCATAAGCATGTTACTAGAAATGCAAAAATTCTAAAAATAGCCTTAAAGTCGTTGGTGCATATAGCATCGTTGCACTTGTGGTAAAGGTGTATATTATAGACGGTCTTTAGAAACCAGGGTAAATAAGCGTAAACGTATCTCATGACTTGCCAGTACAGCCCTTTTTTCAGCAATGACCGAATACTAACACGAGATCGACCGCACTATCAAGTTTGTTCTAAAAGTATGTTACGTTCACTTTTTGAAATAGGGCAATTTTGCATTAATTTGCAGCTGCCTTAATTAAAAACGCTAATATATACTCTTTCTATCTTACACTCAAATTATACAAGCTTAACAAGTTTAATAAATACGTTTTAAACTGTCCAGTATAAAAATTCTTTGAAATGTTTGCTTTCGTAACACCGCTTCTGAAAACTAGAAGCTTACCTGATTAATTCCCTGTAACTCATTCTAACATTTGCATGTTATTTTTAATAGTTATTCCTTAAAAGCAGCAAATAGTTTGCTGGTCGTTAAAACCACTTCTAATAGTTTATTTGAAAGATTATGTCTTGTCGTTCATTTAAATACTTTAATTGGGTTGGTTTCCTTGCTCGTTTAATGTGAAATTCTATTTTGTTATCTGCACGTGTTCGATTGCTCAAGCTTTATGGGTATTAAATCGGTTTACTAATTAAGTCATTCGTGGTATCTACGTTGTGTGGATCGATAATAATACAAACCTCTGTTCATTCCTAAAAAGACAGGCAACTGACTTTTCTTGGCTCTATACCTGGTTGCATACTCGCATAGATGTTTTAAAATATATTGTACTTTCCCATTTTAACAACGAAATTTAATGGAATTAATTATCCTATTTTGCATTCCTTATTGCGTGCATTCTAGGAATGTTTCGTCGTTGTCTAGAATAAATACTTTTGCTTGCTTTTGTAGAAAATTTAACATTCTACTGCTTGTAATGATTTTATGTTATTTACCCCGTGGATCTGAATTTGTATAAAAAACAAACCAAGCGTTTGAAAGACTTCTTACTTATTCGACTTTTCTGTATACGATTCGAATGCTATACAACGTCCTTTAAGCGTAGTAAAATAGCGATTTTGAAATGCATTTTGTACATAGTGTTAAGTTGGTTCCGGCACCCAGCCGTAGGCAAATGCAGCCTGCACTTCGTCATCCTAGGATGGTACCAGGGAGAAGATAGCTTAAGGTACAGTGTATCTTTCTGTTTATTTTACTTGTGCTGCTGTTTTGGAAGATATACATTTCTTTTTTGGTGATTTTGCAATAAATTGCAAACTGTACGTTACCTAGTGCACGCTCACAACACGAACAATTATGTACATTATTCTTAAAACTTGCGTTCTTTTTTTTTGCCCGCTAGCTAATACAAATAAAAACAGTTTTTATCATGGTTGTAAAGAAACACCAAGAACCTTACTGATCTTCCGGTAATCAAACAATGAACTAAAGAGCAAATAGGGAGGTACAGACTTTACTAAGTAAGACAACACAAAGTGGCGCCTTCCCAGTGGTGTGGAAAACTTCAAAGCAGTACCACTGGAAAATCTCAATAAATCAGTTAAGGCGATGTCTTTATACAGGCCGGTCTACTTAGTCAGTACCGCAGGTTATCCCGTGGGTGGAAAGAAGAAGTAAAAACGATGATTTATTGTAAATGTAATTTCGGTTCAGACTAAAGAGGGGTTCACTCAGCGCCATAGTTATCAAAGTTGTCAATCTTAGTATTTAGAAAACAGATTTGTCTATATGTTGCAATTAACGTCAAGAATACGTTTAACACGGCAAGATTGGAACGCATTAACAAAGCTTTGACTAAGATTGGGAAATTCCATACCAACTGCGTTTGATAGCTAACTGTTCGTGCGATCGGAAAATAACGCTGAATAGTCGCTACAGAGTAGAAATAGCCAGGTCTGTAACAAACGATGTACACCAATAGTCGGTGAAATAGCCGATGCTATGTTACGTAATAAACGACGGAGTATTATGGATGGAAGTACCAGAAGGTGTGAGAGAATTAAGTTTACCAACGACCGGTGAAAGTTGCTACTGGAAAAGAGGGTGCTGATTTAATTGATAAGTGCACCTGCTGGTGGAATAATGGATGGCGAACAACGAGTTACACCTAGATCCAACAAAATCAGAAATAATTCTCTCGACAAGAAAGAAGACAGTAGAACCTATGCAAAGCATAATGGACAAACTTGCAACTTTGCTCATAAAACACTTTGGATACTAGGAGATTACGCTAAATACCACCTTGAAATTCACAAAGCGTTTAACCAGAGTTACGAGCGAGACTCAAGGGCTGATAGATGGATGGGCTTGGCAAATTGATGCCCAAAATAGCAGGAGCAACGGCGAGCAAAACGAAGACTGCTTTTAACAGTTAATTATCATGGTATTGGTGCTGTATTTGACAAAAGACTTCAAACATTCATACTCATAGAACAATTTTTACGTATTTTCTACGATCTGTTGCCATAGTGGTAGCAAACGCAAATAGACTTGTATCCATGGTTGCGATACAGGTAATTTCTGGAGAAAAAAGACCTAGAAATACAAAGTAAATAAAATCACTTATCTGGAAAACGCAATAGGGGTATGGTAACAAAGTTGGAATGCATTAAATATAGCGACGTGGACAAGAAAAATGATACCAGAAAAACCGTCGTGGAAATAAAACCATAGAGGGATGGACTATCATTTGGCACAAGTATGAAGTGGATAGAGATGCCTTGCAAATTATTTATTTGCTTGTGTAAATATATAAACCTCCTATGCAAAAAGTGCTAAACATGCCATACTGTGATGTACGAGATGAAGCGCCAGCAAAATGTAAATAGAAATAGCAATAGAGCAGAAACACGAGGGGGTTGACGCTGCAATACAAAGGTATGTAGAATACTCTAAAGAGTATATGCAACAAAAAAAAGAAGGAAAGTACAATAAAGAAAAGTAACAAACTTTACTCCTAAGAATTGCCGAACCGCGATACCGGTGGCGGAAACCGAAGGACGATCAGTCGGCAACCCCGTCAATAAGATTGGTTTCGCATCAATCTTGCATAAGATACGGATAAAACAGTTGATGGGTGAGGCAATAGGTGCTTTTTAACCCCTAGGAAAAAGGGAGAAGAATGTGTTATATTCACTTAGTCGTGCACGTACCGTTGCACATACTTAATAGCAACTAATTTCTAATCGTTATTATCTTTGAATATTAAAAGTGTATGAGACAATATCAATTCGGCCAAAAGCGTTCTAAACGCTGTGATATAAGTCAACTGGTAAACTTTTCCTAAAATTCTTTAGAAGACTACGAGATGCGGATGAAAGAAACCTAAAATTATTAAATTTTGAATTGCCCAGAAGGGACGGTAATCCCGTAACGAAGTAGGGGTGCACTGACTAACTGTAAGAGTGCGGAAGTGGGTCCCTATAGTAACAATAAAAGTAATGGTACAAAATTCGATAAATGTGAAAATCAAGTAGTTGCAATTTCAATCTACATTACCAATAACACACCATGAAACCCTTCAGCACTGTAAAATTTATGGGCATCAACTCATCTAGTGATAATCAATTGGAAGACGAATAATCCTTGGGGTTTTATTTACGTTTACCTCGCGGTGGAATGGAGCTCTCCTTACAATCAATTGATATTTTTAATCAAGAGGAAAGCATAGTGTCAAGGCGTCACCTAATATTATATTTAATACGCTATCATATTATTACTCCTGTAAGCAAGTACATTTAAAATTTTTAAGCTTACTTACATAAATTTCAATTACAATCACATAACAATATTTCTAAGAGCATGTACATACAAAATTTAAAAGTTACTTACATCTGGTTTAATTCAAGTAACATGACGAAGTTCCTGTGAACCGGTAAGCATATGGAATGTGAAATTATATCGATTAGTTAATTTCGATTAGTCACATCTTTTCTATTTACTGATAAACATTTAACTACCTCAGCCACTTTTTTAACTTTAATTCCAATGTCGACTTTGTAAATCTAATAAAGTGAACAATATAACCTACAATACAAGTTGACGTTTTACATTTTGAATGTGCAGCTAACCAGGTTATATAAATACATGTCACCACAAAACAAAAGAACAATGAGTAACTATCTACTAAACTTACAACTAAGTGTCAATTTAATTAAGACTCTCCATTTTACAAGCTTGAATACACATTGAAAAATAATTATTTAATTTTCCATCAAAGTAGTATGTAACTAACTTGTCCAGATTTAATATCGGGTTATTGTCGAGTCTACGGATTCACCACCTTGAACGTCGGTTTTTACTTTCCTTACTAATGGTAACCTCTCACATATCTTTTCGTTACTGGTTCGCGAGTAATTAATTAATTGTTTTTTAGCGGTTGTCTAGCTTCTTCCGCTCTTCGTGTTTTTAGGAGGCATTGCCATTGTATAACATTCCTATTCTTTTTGTATTGAAACACGTAAAAGATGCGTGACTCCCTATGGTTTATTATGTGCATAATTATCTTTTATGTAACTGGCTTGACACATTGCAATGTTGTATTTTATGATCATGTTTGATTCGAAACCTAATATTTTTGCATTTTACTAAATCATGGCCTTTTTTGTATTTAATTATATTATACTAACCTTGATATTATTTAGTCGTTACTTTGAAGTATATAGCTATAATTGTTTCAATGTATTAGTAAATGTGTACAAAGCCTTTCTAAATTTTATGTGAAAAATGTGTCGCGTTGATTGCTGTTTTCTTTTCTTTCGTCATTTTGAAACAGTGCATGTACCTGAGTTACGTTTTAATATGTATTATACAGCGATAAAACTAGACTTTGTGCTTTAAAGTTTATTACCATTTATGAAACTAAAATTTATTGAAATGTCTTGCTTAATAAACATTTCTATTCATCAAACCAGAATATACAGGGTACATCAATTTCAATTTGGTTGTTGAAGATTATTTTTCTTTTTTTGCATCTGGTTTTTATTTAACGCAGCGCCAGCATGTTATATATATGCTTAATTACATGCGATTCGTATATTGATTAATGACATGTAAATTTCTCAGAGCAGTTCAATTTCCTGATAAAACGTAATAGAATCTAAATTTAGCTCATGCAGTTTTAGTACTCTCCATTGTTTGTTTTGAATGTCAAGTAAGACTTAATGTAATTAAGTTTCTAGATATTTTTCAATTTATATACAGCGCAATCTGGTATAAATACAAAGAACCAAATGAAATTTGAAATTTAGAGCGATCTAAATGAAACTAGCTATCTGAACGTTTATTACGCTGTATCCCGCATAGAAATTAGTAATTGTTACAAATTTTGGCCGTTGGATCATCAGTGGTCCGTATAGAGCTAAGATAATAAATATATCAGTAGATTCTACGTTTACAGCATTCATAGATTTTACTAAACGAAATAGGGATTGGTGTACAAGGATTTAATTAGAAAGTGTTGGTTGAATGTTAACGAAAGCGCATTAGCGATGTCCCCAGCATTTCATATCTTATGGAGATCTTAAAACATTTCACAGTATCACAAAATGAGTAAACCTTATTGGTTAAAGTCGTGCAAATAGCTACCATGTAGACAGTGGGAGAGATGAACAAGTATGATATCGTTATACTGAAAATGGGTTGTAAAGCTGAAGACGACGCTCATGTTCGAATACAGTATCACCCGCAAATTGTTTGCTGTATAACTTTCAACAGTTTCAATTTAAAGCAACTATCACTAACAAACTTTTGCGTTCGCTATCTCTCTTAAGGATAATGTGGATATTCAACATTGACAGTTGGCAGCATTTATAAATATGTGATAAAAACGTTTTGGCTTGTTAGTAATTACAGTTTCATCATCTATTGTTTACGATGTTTTTGAATAAGAGCTTGAAAATAATTTCTTAACTTTGGCAGATGTTAACTTTTCTCTATAAGGTTATAACTGGTATTTCAAAAAGCACGCAATCCTAAGATAAGAATAGACGTTGCACATATGTAAATTTTTATTTGTCCTACATGTTTGTTGGCAATACTGTGCTCAAAGTTAACAGCTAGTTGCAGTTGAAATATCCATCTCGTGCACTATGTTTGACCCGTATTAAATCCCGTTAATATTTAATTTTCTATAAATAGCTTTATGTTTAAACTAAACTCCTTTTTTGAATATTTACGTGAGCTTCTCTTGGAAATAGTAACCGCGTGACCACTGTAAGCCAATGAAAATTGAGTTTTTGCCGTGAATGGAGTATACAACAACTTTCTGGCGGTAAAGTTGACGAGGTGCCTTGAAGTCGTGTGCTTTGATCCAGTGATACGAAAGGAAACTTGTTACGTTAAATCCCTGCAATCGATCGATTTCTACCTGTCTTATATAAATTCGAATTTACAACTACCTTGTATACTTCTTATTAATAAGCACTTCCTAAAATTTTTAACGTAAACGACTTTACACTGTCTATGTGGTTTTTAATCATACGGACTTTTATTCAAAAAGTTCGATTACCTTTCAATTAAAATGAATATTTAAAAGGTCATAAAATTTCCATAAGTGTTTAATACAATAGTAATACTTGGAATATATTCTATAACAGTTTTTAAATTTCCTGAAATATTTGCTTATTGCTAAACCATTTACAATAGGTTCTTTTTGCAAAATAACCAACAATTTATATTGATTTTGATCCCTATTTTTGAATTACTTCCCACATGCCAGACAAAATTATTTATTAATCTTTAGAAGGCTACAAACTTTGCTATAAAAATTCTTTAAAAACATTCCAGCAACTGCATCGTAAAAATATGAAAGCTTTTAATGATACTGAGAAATTCTAACAACACGGTATTCGGTTATCATGCAAGAGTTGAACTAGTTCAAGCTTACGAGCCATAAAACCGTCCCCATATCAATTCATTCTCGTATTATAGTTCAAAAAAATAAATCGCTGTCGTTTCTACAACAATTAGGCAACCTGTTAAACATTTCTCTCTTTGATGCGGTAAAAAGGGTTACAAACTTACCTGACCATTTAAACATACGTCATTTTCTCATGCGCACAAATACAGTGGAAGTTATTACAGTACATTGAGACTCTTTACTTGCATGAATTGACTATTGTTCTAGGAATATTTTGCAACTGCTGGCCGGAAAATATCTAATAGTTGGTGTTCACAGAATATTTAACATTCTATGGTTGCGAATTGTTATTGGAAACGAAACCATATTGTTTTCGATCTTTATAGATACAGACTGAGCTTCGAAAAGAGGGCGATTCTAACAACGTCCTTTTACCGAAAAGAAGCGCTGTAGGTCGCAATGCTAAGATGCTTTGTTTTCCTTAGTGTTATAATTTAGTTAAATTTTTTCATCTAGTGTCCAGTCCAGTGGCAAGTGTATTGCAGACTTTCAGATCCGATATGGTACCAGGGGCAGAAAGCTTGCTCTTAAGGTGCATTTACTTGATGCTGCTGCAGAAGATACACGTTTCCTTTGCCGGTTGTTTATCACATAAGGGATGCAGTTTTTCTTACACGTTGTTGCACAATAAATTACAGAATGCGTGTTACAAATTTACTTTGGTAGTACACGAATGATTACGTAATTATTCTGCAAGTCAAATTAGTATAAACCAAACCTGGCGTTAGAACACTTTTTATTGTTACTTTTTAAATTAATGGTAACGTCAACATCTTGTTTACCAAATTATAAGATGGAGTAAGTTAACACTTGGTTTATTTCAGTTAGAATTACGTTGTTTCTTCTAGGAAGTGCACTCCACATAGCGTGTATAATATTCTTTTTGTATATATTTAGGGTTGGAAATATTATGTAAGTATATATTAACATATTTACTTACATAATATTTTCAGACTTTAAGATTTTACAACTATATTGGCTTAAATGTATATTACCATGTTGTGTTATATGCAAGTTGACGCTTAGGTTTATTTCACGTTATAACAAGACGATCACGTAAATGCTCGATTTGATCTCTGTAGAAATTTTCTTTTTATTCTGTTTGTTAACTAACTAGCACGAAATCCATTTTTTTGGATTTCCATTCAAACCTTCTGTTTTGTTGCGGTATTTGGTGTGAGCCGTTTTCATACTTACTTTACTACTTTCTTTCTTATCTGCACAGGATACCGCAACAAACTTCCGTAATTCTCTTTCTTCTTTTATCGTTTTCTAATCTCATTCTCCAGTAGTTATGTAACGGAATCTATCAATAAGCCCTGATCGTCAAAATTTTCTAGATGAAGCTCATGGTCCTAAGAATTAAAACTAAGTACTTTATTGTGTTCCTTTGCGCTACACATTCATCAAGCGACTTCATGACCTAGTTGGTTTATCTGTGACTACTAAGCGAAAGGTCGCAGGTTCGATTTTTGACAATAACTGCTTAAAAATGGTTAGTGGAGCATTTTTCACTGAAATACGCCATGGATTGGAACAGCAAGGGTTCGTCAAAATAACAAATTTTCAAGAAAAACGACGCGCTTCCTGGACAATGTAGTACTTTCCGATAGAGTATTTGAAAATCAAATGCAGGGATACACATTCATCTTGATATGCTGCTTCAGTATACGATGTTTAATAAAAAAATTCCCGGAATTTCGTATAATTAATTTATTTTGTAGCGGGCAGTATGACAGCAGTGCAACAGCAATGTAGCTGATGGTAGGAGTGTGTGGTAATCAGTTGGCGCGATGTCAAAGTTGGAGCAACGGGCGATTATCAAGTTCCTGTGCAGATTGTGCAAATCTGCTTCAAAGACTTTGTTGGTCTTATAAACAGTTTTCGTTGACGATTCTTTAAAAACACCTTTACGAGTAGTTTTGAAGATTTCAGGGCGTACATGAATCGCTGGAAAATAAAAGTCGTGGTGGCAGACCTTCAAACTCTATTATGGAGGCATTATCAAACAAGTGAGACAGTTAATCATATCAGACCGAAAAATGACCGTCGAGGAGTTGGAACAAGAAGTGGACCTTATGAATTCACTGATGTAATTCTGTCAGATGCTTTAAAAATAAAACATGTCAGTGCAAAGTTTATCCCGTGGTTGTTAAGCCCTGTTCAAATGGAAACTCCGACCGAATATTTTGAAAAAAGCACAAAGGGTGCGACGTTTCTTGAAAAAATTGTTACTGGTGACAAGAGCTGTGTATACGCTTAAGACCTGAGGACAAAAATACAGTCATTAGAATGACATACAACGTCCTTTCCCCGACCAAGAAGATGTCGTCTTCAATTTCAAAACAAAAGTGATACTCCTTGAGCTCTATGACAATAAAGATGTGAAACATAATAAATGTGTAACACGTAAATGAATTGTCAATGGCCAATTTTATGTGCAAGTTTTGAAAATACTGATTGAGCCATTTCAATGAAAACGTCGCCAAATATTTATGAAAATGGTGACTGCATCATTACAATGCTCCCTCCCGCACATCCACCAGCCTCTCTACTCACCGGAGCACTATTTCATTTCTAAATCTTCCCCCAGATCAAAATGGCGTCAAAGGTAACCGTTTTGTCAGAGCAGAAGACATCGAAGCCAACACTAAGATTGAACATTGGAAGATACCACAACGGGATTTTAATCGTTGTTTCTGGCACTCGCAGGAGCAGTGGAATATGTGTGTGTGTGTGTGTGTGTGTATGTGTGTGTATGTGTGCGTGTAGGTGTGTGTGTATGTGTGTGTTCTGAAAGAATCTACTTTACAGGCGATTAAGAAAAATTTGCAGGCTGAAGGTACCTATATTGTGGTAATAAAGAGTTACAAAGAAATTACGGAAATCTTTAGACTAACCTTTGTATGATGTTAATTATTTATTCTAAAACCGCAATTTGGCGTAATTTGCAACAGTTCATCTATTTGTCAAATTTTACCTACAACGTTTAACAATTACCTTAAAAGTATAGCAGCTGGTTCAACTTCGTATCCATTCGTCTCTACTTTGTTAACCGTGTCATTTTTTACGACCGAAAGTGTGTTTAGATTAATATAAAGTTGGCATTTATTACCCGACATCTGTAAAGTGCAGACGTATCAAACTTGACTTATCGTTAAATTACCATGAGGTTAGCGATGATATGTATCCTTCTATCTAAAGCATAGTGTTTAATAAAAATAATATTATAGCAATCTTAAATAATACTTCAATTGTTGACAGAAAATCAATATAAAAGTTTAGTAGTTCTCTTGTCTTCACTTACGTTATCTTTTAATCTCTTTTCTTTCTCACCCTGAGATCAGTCTTATGTAAACTCCGCAGCCCTTAAAGGTCAATGCTAGTTCCGCCAAAGTATATTTGTCTTATACTTTGAGTACACCTACCCTCTGTATGACCTCGGTAAAAGGTACGGTTCATGTTATATTGCGTTTTGATTTGATTACTAATAAATAGAGTGTAGTCACAACCAATATTGAGTACTTAATTTAATTAATTATCGTTTAGTTCTTATACGGGTTGTTTAATACACCTCATAGCAAAAAAAATTTTAAATACCTTTATTGGAATTTGTGTATAAAGGAATGGTCTTTCAGTAAAAGCACACCTAAAAATGATGTGCCACAACTTCCTTAAACCCAGATATTCTAAATTCAGAGCGAGCTACAAATGAATTTCTAATAAAACTGGCAAAGGCAATCCATAATTAAACTTAGGTAATCTTGTAATTTGTAAAGTAAGAAATTTGCTTCTGTTTGAGTTCGAAACAAAGTTTCAGGATTAGCAACTGACTTTTGTTTGAAACAAGTTTGATTTAGTGCAAAATACCGACCCCTTTCCATGATTTTATAATTAAAGCGGTTTCTCGTTCAAATTATTTTCTTAGACTTCTCACTTCTTACACAATAATTACTTTCTCGAGGAAGAATTGTTTATGGTTTAGGGTATATTTTGGAGAATGTTTGTAGTACAACTGAAGCTAATTACTTTGGTATTCAGTTGCCATTTTTCTAAGTTTAACTAGAGACTAGAGAAAACGTTTTGAGTTCTTCATCCAAAACTTGCATTTACATTACTATTACCGTTTATCCTAGGTTTTAGACAAAGTTTCCTTGTATAAGATTAACCATTAAGTTAATTGTTTAAAAATTAAACTGTGATGTTTATTAAACCAAGGTTACTTTAAGACCTCCCGCCGATAATTATTCAAAATGCAAGTTTGTTTGGTTGGATTCGGTCGATGCTTGTACCTGGTCCAACTTTGTTTGGGTTCTTCTAGATTTGGAAATTGTAATTCTCGGTCACTAGTCTCCGATTTATGGATTCATACGTTTCGAGCCTTGGTAGCGGTTTTTAAAACTTCTTCCAAAAACTTCGTAACAAAATGTATTTGGTTAAACAGAAATTAAAATGGAATTTTGAAAAACACTTTAAATTATTCTAAGTCGAAATATAATATTAATTGGAGTTTAATTATGGTGAGTAGTCTAAGTAAACTGCATTATTAAAGCTGAAAAGCTGTAGACTAACTAACGGTCTTGAGGCTCACGAGGTATTTATGATGTCTCTGCCTCTCACATGTCTGTGGGAACTTGCAGAGCTAATGTCTGCTTATTTCTTAATTCTATTCATTTTACAATGTAACAATCTTAATGTCGATGTAATCGCGGTTTCTTAACTATCTGTGACCTGCCACCTGCAGTATCACTATCGTCTGGAATATAATGAACTGCATCTGTTCTCACAACTTGCCTGTGAACCGTTAATAAACTTTCTGGTTTATCCCTGAATTTACATTGTTGCATATACTTAAGTTTCTTTAACAATTTCTAATAATTCCTAATACATTTTATTTTGTTATACATATATAGATTGGGGGATACACAACTCCTCCCAACGTAAATAAAAATTAAGGTTTTCTTTGCTTAATTTTTAAAATTCATTGTTTAAAATTCATTGTTTAAAATTTATTGTCCCTAAAAGTACATCTAATTCTAATTGGTTTATTCTTCTTTTAAAACACATCTAGTCTGGATCGGAACCCATGTCAGAAATGTCTTCTGATTATTTTTCCTTGCAATTAACACCTCCAATATTTCTCCTTTTTTGTTTGGGTTATAAAAAGAGGAATATAAAGTTGGCATTTATTATCTAACATCTGCAAAGTGCAAATTTTGTAATATTTTGGTTGAATCTTGGTGTGAATGTGGGCTTCGTAAATTTGAGTTGAATGTTGGTCTTGAAAATTACCTAAATTGATTATTAAAATTCGTGTTATTAAAACTTGGGTTGTTACTTTGTGGTTGGTTTATTTTTGCGTTAAATGGTGTGAATTTTTGTTCGGTGTTGTTTGTCTCGCGGCTTGTATGGTTTTTATTGGTGAATAACTTTTATTCGCGTTGGGGTAATATAGTCTGTTTTGATAATACACGACGTTTTCTCCTTCTACTATCATATTTATGGCTTCTTCTAAATTTTGGGAATGTTGGAATTTTATTTTATCTGATAGTCGTTCTGGTAATGCATTTATGTAGATGTCCAGTGCCATTTCGTCATATATTTTTGAAATATAATATTAATTGGAGTTTAATTATGGTGAGTAGCCTAAGTAAACTGCATTGTTAAAGCTGAAAAACTGTAGACTAACTGACGGTTTTGGGGCTCCTGAGGTAATTATGATGTCTCTGCCCTCACATGTCTGTGGGAACTTGCAGAGCTCATGTCTGCTTATTTCTTAATTCTATTTATTATACAATGTAACAATCTTAATGTCTAAGTAATCGCGGTTTCTTAACTATCTGTGACCTGCCACCTGCAGTATTACTATCGTCTGGAATATAATGTACTGCATCCGTTCTCACAACTTGCTTGTGAACCGTTAATAAACTTTCTGGTTTATCCCTGAATTTACATTGTTGCATATACTTAAGTCTTTAACAATTTCTAATAATTCCTAATAAATTCTATTTTGTTATACATATATAGATTGGGGGATACACAACTTCTTCCGACGTAAATAAAAAATTAAGGTTTTCTTTGCTTAATTTTTAAAATTCATTGTTTAAAATTCATTGTTTAAAATTTATTGTCCCTAAAAGTACATCTAATTCTAATTGGTTTATTCTTTTTAAAACACATCTAGTCGGAATCTGAACCCATGTCAGAAATGTCTTCTGTCTATTTTTCCTTGCAATTAACACCTCCAATATATCTCCTTCTTTGTTTGGGTTATAAGAAGCGGAATATAAAGTTGGCATTTATTATCTAACATCTGCAAAGTGCAAATTTTGTAATATTTTGGTTGAATCTTGGTGTGGATGTGGGCTTCGTAAAATTTGAGTTGAATGTTAGTCTTGGAAATTACCTAAATTGATTATTAAAATTCGTGTTATTAAACTTGGGTTGTTACTTTGTGGTTGGTTCATCTTTGCGTTAAATGGTGTGAATTTTTGTTGGGTGTTGTTTGTCTCGCGGCTTGTATGGTTTTTATTGTTGTATAACTTTTATTCGCGTTGGAGTTATATAGTCTGTTATGATAATACATGACGTTTTCTTCTTCTATTATCATATTTATGGCTTCTTCTAAATTTTGGGAATGTTGGAATTTTATTTTATCTGATAGTCGTTCTGTTAATGCATTTATGTAGATGTCCAGTGCCATTTCGTCATATATTTTTGAAATATAATATTAGTTGGAGTTTAATTATGGTGAGTAGCCTAAGTAAACTGCATTGTTAAAGCTGAAAAACTGTAGACTAACTGACGGTCTTGGGGCTCCCAAGGTATTTATGATGTCTCTGCCCCTCACATGTCTGTGGGAACTTGCAGAGCTCATGTCTGCTTATTTCTTAATTCTATTCATTTTACAATGTAACAATCTTAATGTCGATGTAATCGCGGTTTCTTAACTATCTGTGACCTGCCACCTGCAGTATCACTATCGTCTGGAATATAATGAACTGGATCCGTTCTCACAACTTGCCTGTGAACCGTTAATAAACTTTCTGGTTTATCCCTGAATTTACATTGTTGCATATACTTAAGTTTCTTTAACAATTTCTAATAATTCCTAATACATTTTATTTTGTTATACATATATAGATTGGGGGTTACACAACTCCTCCCAACGTAAATAAAAATTAAGGTTTTCTTTGCTTAATTTTTAAAATTCATTGTTTAAAATTCATTGTTTAAAATTTATTGTCCCTAAAAGTACATCTAATTCTAATTGGTTTATTCTTCTTTTAAAACACATCTAGTCTGGATCGGAACCCATGTCAGAAATGTCTTCTGATTATTTTTCCTTGCAATTAACACCTCCAATATTTCTCCTTTTTTGTTTGGGTTATAAAAAGAGGAATATAAAGTTGGCATTTATTATCTAACATCTGCAAAGTGCAAATTTTGTAATATTTTGGTTGAATCTTGGTGTGAATGTGGGCTTCGTAAATTTGAGTTGAATGTTGGTCTTGAAAATTACCTAAATTGATTATTAAAATTCGTGTTATTAAAACTTGGGTTGTTACTTTGTGGTTGGTTTATTTTTGCGTTAAATGGTGTGAATTTTTGTTCGGTGTTGTTTGTCTCGCGGCTTGTATGGTTTTTATTGGTGAATAACTTTTATTCGCGTTGGGGTAATATAGTCTGTTTTGATAATACACGACGTTTTCTCCTTCTACTATCATATTTATGGCTTCTTCTAAATTTTGGGAATGTTGGAATTTTATTTTATCTGATAGTCGTTCTGGTAATGCATTTATGTAGATGTCCAGTGCCATTTCGTCATATATTTTTGAAATATAATATTAATTGCAGTTTAATTATGGTGAGTAGCCTAAGTAAACTGCATTGTTAAAGCTGAAAAACTGTAGACTAACTGACGGTTTTGGGGCTCCCGAGGTAATTATGATGTCTCTGCCCCTCACATGTCTGTGGGAACTTGCAGAGCTCATGTCTGCTTATTTCTTAATTCTATTTATTATACAATGTAACAATCTTAATGTCTAAGTAATCGCGGTTTCTTAACTATCTGTGACCTGCCACCTGCAGTATTACTATCGTCTGGAATATAATGTACTGCATCCGTTCTCACAACTTGCTTGTGAACCGTTAATAAACTTTCTGGTTTATCCCTGAATTTACATTGTTGCATATACTTAAGTCTTTAACAATTTCTAATAATTCCTAATAAATTCTATTTTGTTATACATATATAGATTGGGGGATACACAACTTCTTCCGACGTAAATAAAAAATTAAGGTTTTCTTTGCTTAATTTTTAAAATTCATTGTTTAAAATTCATTGTTTAAAATTTATTGTCCCTAAAAGTACATCTAATTCTAATTGGTTTATTCTTTTTTTAAAACACATCTAGTCGGAATCTGAACCCATGTCAGAAATGTCTTCTGTCTATTTTTCCTTGCAATTAACACCTCCAATATATCTCCTTCTTTGTTTGGGTTATAAGAAGCGGAATATAAAGTTGGCATTTATTATCTAACATCTGCAAAGTGCAAATTTTGTAATATTTTGGTTGAATCTTGGTGTGAATGTGGGCTTCGTAAAATTTGAGTTGAATGTTAGTCTTGGAAATTACCTAAATTGATTATTAAAATTCGTGTTATTAAACTTGGGTTGTTACTTTGTGGTTGGTTCATCTTTGCGTTAAATGGTGTGAATTTTTGTTGGGTGTTGTTTGTCTCGCGGCTTGTATGGTTTTTATTGTTGTATAACTTTTATTCGCGTTGGAGTTATATAGTCTGTTTTGATAATACATGACGTTTTCTTCTTCTATTATCATATTTATGGCTTCTTCTAAATTTTGGGAATGTTGGAATTTTATTTTATCTGATAGTCGTTCTGTTAATGCATTTATGTAGATGTCCAGTGCCATTTCGTCATATATTTTTGAAATATAATATTAGTTGGAGTTTAATTATGGTGAGTAGCCTAAGTAAACTGCATTGTTAAAGCTGAAAAACTGTAGACTAACTGACGGTCTTGGGGCTCCCAAGGTATTTATGATGTCTCTGCCCCTCACATGTCTGTGGGAACTTGCAGAGCTCATGTCTGCTTAATTCTTAATTCTATTCATTATACAATGTAACAACCTTAATGTCTAAGTAATCGCGGTTTCTTAACTATCTGTGACCTGCCACCAGCAGTATCACTATCGTCTGAAATATAATGTACTGCATCCGTTCTCACAACTTGCCTGTGAACCGTTAATAAACGTTCAGGTTTATCCCTGAATTTACATTGTTGCATATATTTAAGTTTCTTTAACAATTTCTAATAATTCCTAATAAATTCTATTTTGTTATACATATATAGATTGGGGGATACACAACTCCTCCCGACGTAAATAAAAAATTAAGGTTTTCTTTGCTTAATTTTTAAAATTCATTGTTTAAAATTTATTGTTCCTAAAAGTACATCTAATTCTAATTGGTTTATTCTTCTTTTAAAACACATCTAGTCTGGATCTGAACCCATGTCAGAAATGTCTTCTGTCTATTTTTCATTGCAATTAACACCTCCAATATTTCTCCTTCTTTGTTTGGGTTATAAGAAGAGGAATATAAAGTTGGTATTTATTATCTAACATCTGCAAAGTGCAAATTTTGTAATATTTTGGTTGAATCATGGTGTGAATGTGGGCTTCGTAAAATTTGAGTTGAATGTTGGTCTTGGAAATTACCTAAATTGATTATTAAAATTCGTGTTATTAAAACTTGGGTTGTTACTTTGTGGTTGGTTCATTTTTGCGTTAAATGGTGTAAATTTTTCGTTGGGTGTTGTTTGTCTCGCGGTTTGTATGGTTTTTATTGGTGAATAACTTTTATTCGCGTTGGGGTTATATAGTCTGTTTTGATAATACATGACGTTTTCTTCTTCTATTATCATATTTATGGCTTCTTCTAAATTTTGGGAATGTTGGAATTTTATTTTATCTGATAGTCGTTCTGGTAATGCATTTATGTAGATGTCCAGTGCCATTTCGTCATATATTTTTGAAATATAATATTAATTGGAGTTTAATTATGGTGAGTAGCCTAAGTAAACTGCATTGTTAAAGCTGAAAAACTGTAGACTAACTGACGGTCTTGGGGCTCCCAAGGTATTTATAATGTCTCTGCCCCTCACATGTCTGTGGGAACTTGCAGAGCTCATGTCTGCTTATTTCTTAATTCTATTCATTATACAATGTAACAACCTTAATGTCTAAGTAATCGCGGTTTCTTAACTATTTGTGACCTGCCACCAGCAGTATCACTATCGTCTGGAATATAATGTACTGCATCCGTTCTCGCAACTTGCCTGTGAACCGTTAATAAACGTTCAGGTTTATCCCTGAATTTACATTGTTGCATATACTTAAGTTTCTTTAACAATTTCTAATAATTCCTAATAAAATTCTATTTTGTTATACATATATAGATTGAGGAATACACAACTCCTCCCAACGTAAATAAAAAATTAAGGTTTTTTTGCTGAATTTTTAAAATTCATTGTTTAAAATTCATTGTTTATAATTCATTGTTGAAAATTTATTGTCCCTAAAAGTACATCTAATTCTAATTGGTTTATTCTTCTTTTAAAACACATCTAGTCTGGATCTGAACCCATGTCAGAAATGTCTTCTGTTTACTTTTCCTTGCAATTAACACCTCCAATATTTCTCCTTCTTTGTTTGGGTTATAAGAAGAGGAATATAAAGTTGGCATTTATTATCTAACATCTGCAAAGTGCAAATTTTGTAATATTTTGGTTGAATCTTGGTGTGAATGTGGGCTTCGTAAAATTTGAGTTGAATGTTGGTCTTTGAAATTACCTAAATTGATTATTAAAATTCGTGTTATTAAAAATTGGGTTGTTAGTTTGTGGTTGGTTCATTTTTGCGTTAAATGGTGTGAATTTTTCGTTGGGTGTTGTTTGTCTCGCGGCTTGTATGGTTTTCATTGGTGAATAATTTTTATTCGCGTTGGGGTTATATAGTCTGTTTTGATAATACATGACGTTTTCTTCTTCTATTATCATATTTATGGCTTCTTTTAAATTTTGGGAATGTTGGAATTTTATTTTATCTTATAGTCGTTCTGGTAATGCATTTATGTAGGTGTCCAGTGCCATAGATTGGGGAGTACACAACTCCACCCGACGTAAATGAAAAATTAAGGTTTTGTTTGTTTAATTTTTAAAATTCATTGTTTAAAATTTATTGTCTCTAAAGGTACATCTAACTCTAATTGGTTTATTCTTCTTTTAAAACACATCTAGTGTGGATCTGTACCCATGTCAGAAATGTCTTCTGTTTATTTTTCCTTATAATTAACACCTCCAAGATTTTCTCCTTCTTTGTTTGGGTCATAAGAAGATTAATATAAACTTGGCATTTATTACCTAACATTTGCAAAGTGCAAACGTATCAAATTTGACTTATCTTTACATTACCATAAAGTTAGCGATGGTATGTATTCTTCTATCTAAAGCATAGTGTTTAATAAAAATAATATTATAGGAGTCTCACCCTACATGTAATATGAAAAATTGCCTAATTTCTTTTAAATAAAAGACAGTAAGATAAAAATAGATTAATTATGTGTTTTATCGAAACGTCGTTTTATAAATTGGTAACACAATTGATTTTTGCAGGGTCCAAAAAATGTTTTGTTACAAATCCAAACGCACTTTACTTCAAATCATTTTGCCTCGGAAATACTTTTATATTAAAATATCTACTCCATATAAAAATCGTTTTGCCTGGGAAATATTAATCCCAACGTTTTACTCAAAAAACATTTTGTTATAACAATTATCAACTATTAAACCTTGCCTATGAATATATTTTAGTGCAAAATGCATATATAATTTCTATAAAAATGCAACATATCGTATACGTTTTGGATTTGTCTTGAGCTCCAGATGTCTTGCCTCAGCAACATAAAAAACAACTGGAAGCCGAATGTCTTTTGATGGAATTAAATAGTTTTTCATTGCAACTATTTGGTGAAGCAGAGGTTTCGTCTCTTTAGAAGTTGAGGACTTCGTTTGACAGCGGCAGATGCTTTCCCTGCTAAACGCTTGGTACAACTCGAAAAAGTATCCAGACGTTTCTTGCCTCAGGTATGAATTTTTCAGTAATTCCTTTGCATATCAACGTTAGTAATATTGTAACCTACCTTTACTAAATGTCTAAATTATCTAAATTATTGTCTTATTATCTCGTTTATATCTAAATCATAATATCTTTTTGCCTTTTTGCTTACCTTACATATGTTAAAAATATGCTTAGAAATATTTTTTATCAAATAGTACCTGACTGTGCGAATATACAAGATTTCATGAAATTTTCTATGGGTTCATCATTCATCATTTTGTTTTCGACCTTACTTAAGGTCGGTTTGACGCAGCTCTAAATTCTTTTCTATTCTGAGCTAGTCTAAAAAGGTCTGCATACCCTTCACAACCTAGATCTCTAATAATTTGACTAATATAGCTTTGTCTAGGCCTTCCTACTCTACTTTTATTTGGTAGTCTATAATCTAAGACTTTACTAAATAGTCCATCATGTCTTAACTGGTGCCCTATCATTCTATCTCTCCTGACCTTCAATTGTTTCCACATACAGGGTTCCTCACCTATCCTTCTATAAACCTCCTCGTTTGTTACTCTATCTGTCCAACTAATCTTTAACATTCTCCTATAACACCAAGTTTCAAAAGCTTCTATCTTTTCTTATCTACTTCTTTAATTGTCCAAGTCTCACTACCGTATAATAGAACGCTCCATACGTACGACTTTAAGAAACTTTTTCTATTATCTAAACTAATACCGTTAGCTATTAGTAAGTTTTTCTTTTTTAAAAACATTTTCTAGCTTGAGCTATTCTAGCTACTATATCCCTTCTGCTACGTCCATCCTTTGTAATTATACTACCTAAATAGCAAAATTCATCTACCTCCTCTAACTCGGTATTACCTATTTTTAATTTTGGTTTAGAACTGGGCTGTAACTCACCTGTCATTATCTTTGTCTTTACTGAGTTAATTCTCATACTATAGTTACTCTGTAGTATCTCATCTAAAATATTTAAAACTCTCCTAACTCTTTTCTAGACTCTGCTATAATGGCTATATCATCTGCAAAACGTAACATGTCTACTTTCTGTCCCTGTACACTAATACCTATCTCTTTTCTCTCTAGCTAAGTTTAAAGCTTCCTCAATATAAACATTAAAATGAAGGAAACAGTATACAACCCTGTCTAACACCATTTCTAATCTTAGCTTCCTTTTCTATTTCATCCAATCTAATTACTACGCTTTGGTTTTTATATAGACTGTAAATCATTTTAAACCTAAGAGTTCCTATTTTGAAACCCTGCTCAAAATTTAATTTATAAATGCTTTTCTAAATCTAAACGCAAAATAGTCTTTTATTTTTTTTAATATTTTCCAATAAAACCCTTAATTAGTATCGGTTTCTTCTTTCTTTACGAAACCCATATTTCTTCGCCTAAATAATTGTAAACTTCATCCGTTTAAATTGTGTGATTTAAAATTTGGTTTAAATCCCGTTTAAATTTTCATATCCTTTTCTTTTATTTTAATAATTTTTTAAATCTATTGGAACCTTAGGGGTCATAATACTTTAAGTTAAATAAATTAAAGTTTTCTCTGCTTAATTTTTTAATTCTTGGGAAAATTTATCCTGCCTTTAAATTTATTTAAATTGAAACTCTTTAAAACCCTCTTAATATTGGAGAACCCATTTCAAAATTCTTCTTGGTTTTTTTCCTCATTAACCTCCCTTTTTTCTTCTTTTTTCCAATTTATAAACTTTATTTATTAAACCTCATTTTTGTTCCTAAACCATTAAATTTTTCCTTTCTTCCCAAAATTAACTGTTGTAACCTTCTTCTTAACCTATTTTAAATAAATTATTTTAAATTCCCTCCATTATTTAATTTCTATTTTTTTAAATAAAAACTATTTAAAATGATTAATTTTGTTTTTCAAACCCTTTTTAAATTTAACCTTTTTATTTTATCAAAAATTTTTGTTACCCATTTTTCTTCAAATTTTTCCTAAATTTTTTTATATTAAAATATTTTATTTCCTTTAAATCTTTTTTAATTTCCCAAGTTTCTCCTTTTTTTAAAATTTTTATATTCCCTTCCCTAATATATTTTAGTCAAAATCAATTTCTTTTAAAATCCAATTTTTAATTTTGGTTTTTCTTTTAACTAAGTTTGTCGCAACATTAAACCTGGAAACCGAAGTTTTAATTGGTTTTAAATTTTTTTAACTAAATTAATAGGGTTTCTCCCTTAAATGGGCTTCCGGTTTACCCCAACATGTTTTCAAAGGGTGTTACAGTATAATCAGTTCCTTGGCCTCAATAATTTTTCCCTTATCCTTTGCTTCAACCCAAATTTTTTACCATTTCCCTACTAAATTTCCCATTATGCATTAAATCCCCTTTAATATTAAATTCTTAATTCCTTTTCTTTTCTTACTTACTATTTAAAATTGTAATTTTTATTCCCATTGTACTGATTGTTGGAATTAAAATTTCTAAAAATTCTTGGGTTTTACTTAATTTAAATAATTATTTAAAATTAAATTTAATATTTTCTTTACAACTTTTATAAATTTTAAACCCTCCTGTAATAGTTGAAATTTTGAAAATTCTATAAATCTTTAAAAATTTTCAATTGGCCAAAATCAAATACCAAAATTAGTTTTTCCTTCTTTCGATAAAAATTGGCTTAACTTTCCAACAAAATCCCACATTTCCTCACACATTCTGGACCAAATAGTTTTCTTCGACTAGTCATTTCTTCTTTCGAGATAAATATATCTTGTTTGGTGTCAATTAATATTAGATTTTTCTCAGCTATCTCTCTTGTTGGAAAGAAAGCAGAATGTGGACAACGCTTTTTGATAGAAGAAAAAAAATTCTTGTGTCAGTCATACGAGGAAGCAATACAGCACTGTACTGCTGTGTTAGTAATGACCGAGGATTTGGATGATTTTATAGAAATAATCGAGGAGATGGGGTTTATAAAACTGTTGGCAGATATTCAGATGGAATATATACTAAATTGTAAGTTCTAAAGTAAAAATTTGACCACCTTAACTACTATCATAAGATATGAATGATGTGAATTTAGAAATTATTTTTGTATATATTAGCTTATTTATATTATAAAATATAACGTATATATTGGTATTGTTTAAATCAAATGTCCACATAACTGAAATGGACGTCAAAGATGTGTATTTATTAAAAGGGTGCTATAAACGATTTACAAAGTTATCAATCAGAATCGTTTTATTTAAACTATAACATAATTTTATTTACAGCTATTAATATGTGCAGTTGAAATACAACAATTTAGAAACGTATAAGAGAATAAACTGTAATATGCAGGATTATAGTGACAGAATAGTGGAAAAGCCGCGACTAAAAGATTGTCACGACCTGCAAGAATTACACGAAAGAATGGATCTGGTTGTCGGTGAAATCAAAGATTTTATATATGGAGACAAACTTTGGTACATTTTACAGTTTGAAAACCTAGACGGTCTCTATGTATCAAACTACTGGTTAGAAAGGAGATAGAGGAGTTGGGTGTCGATTTAAATTTTAAGCTGCGAATAAAATTAGATAAAATTAAAACCACTCCAAACAAACGTAAAGAAAGGACTGTCTTCTGTGTATAACTTGTAATAAAATTAAGTTTAAATGGCTCCATGCTTGGCATTAAATATTTATAAATTTTGTTATGTATGTCAGCATACAAATTTTAGAATAGTATTACATTGCTCTTTATTTACAAAATGCTATGACGTTACCATAAAATAGCACTCACACAGAGAAGGGTGCGCATGGACAGGGGTGCGCATGGGTAGGGGTGCGCATGGGATAGGGATGTGTCTGGGCGTACACGAGGGAAGCGGAAGTTAACAGTCACCAAGCATCTAATTCTTATTTGGGTGGTATCGAGTACTTGCCTGTGTATGTATTCGGAGTAAAAAACACGATTTGTACACGCAGCTTATTAATAAAATTAGTTTATCGAGCGATGATGACAAATGTTACGTCATCCCTGGATGTGTATTAACCTATGGATAGAGGCATAAACATATAGGTCTAAGACAGGTGTTTATATTTGAATAGATTTTGTAAATCTATTGTATATATTAGTTTTAAAATTCTATAATTTTTAAGTTCCTCTCCGCCTTCCCTTCTTCCAAATCCTTCCTGTTTCTATCCTGGTGGACAGAGTATACGTGTTATCTTCACGTGGTGTTCGCTGGACACAGCGGTTATATATTTCTCGGGAAATGGTTGGTTACAGCATATGTTGGTTGGTTAGCGAATAAAAAGGTTTTAAAGATGGAGTTAAATATAGATGGACAAAAATTAGCGGTTTGGGTCTTTAAAAGGCGTAACTTTGTAAGGGGTGGTCCTATTTAAAATATATTTGCAGATTTGGGTTTCCTAGAAAAATATATAATATTAGTTGATATCAAACAAGATATATTTAGCTTAATAGAGTGACAACCCCCGGATAATAAATACAATATACCGCTTGTCAAAAAAAAAGGTGTAGAGAAATTCAAAGACAAATTTAATGGGGGGTCTAGTATTAGAATTTGTTGTTAGTAGGGCTAAGTCCTACTGTATTGTAAGCGAGAAGAACACGATTTAAAAGATTAAAGGGGTCTCACAATGTGTAGTTAGAAATCTTAATGTAAATAGTTTTAAGGACATTGTACATAATAATTACGCTACCCTTATGCATAGCATGGTGTGTATTCGAAGTCATAAACACCAACTTTATACCCAATTAATTAATAAAATTAGTTTGTCGGCCGAGGATGACAAAAGGTACGTCATTTCTAATAGTACAGCAGCCTACGCATGGGGGCATAAAGATATAGGATAGTAACCTATATATGTTAATATTTTATTGTGTATGTATATAGTAGCATGTAAGTTAGTTATAAGACATACCCACCATCCCCATCCTTAATAACCCTTCGCTCCTGGCAACATGTGTTTACCTCCACGCGGTACCGCTGGATGGTAAAACATATTGTTAGATTAACGACAATATGTAGTATTCACCGAAAACACGTTTCCTCTCTTTTCAAACAGCACATTAATCTCTTTTTGTTACAGGTTGCTTTCAGCCGCTTGGATTCGGCTACACGAGAAAAATAAAGTAATGTTATACTTTGCAATGTAAAAATTGTATTCTATTAGTTTATTAAATGTAAATCGGATAAAATAAATTATTAAACTTTTGTATGCTTAATTTCTGTGTGCTGATACCTCTAAGTATTTGGTTAAAAGATTCTAGATGTTAAAGAGGAGAGGTGATTAGAAATCGAGCTTGGTAAAAAAATCTTAAAATTGGGGTTCCGCCTTATGGGATGATGCTATCTAAGAAATTTCTATAAATTCAGGTGGTTGAGAAAAATCTAATATTAGTTGTTACCAAACAAGATATATTTATCTTTAAAAAACAAAAAATAATCTTTTATATGTTCGCTAGAAGATAATTGTGTAAAACGGTTAAGGGTGTTTGGATTTTAAATCCGTGTACAGATTCAGATTCTGCGTAAAACAGCAAGATGACTCCGTATCTCAAACCCCCTAAAAGGGGGTGATTAAAAACCATTTGGTAAAAAATCCTTAAAATGAGGGTAGCTGCCTGGGGATGATGCTATCTAAAAAATTCCTTGAAATTTGGATAGCTGAGAAAATCTAATATTAACTGACACCAAACAAGGTACATTTATCTCGTGGGTGGAAGTGTGGAGAAAGATTTATCTCGCAGAGAGTATGTGTGTAAAACGGTAACGGGTGGTCGGATTTTAAATCTGTTTACAGTTCTAGACTAATTTAATGTATCGCATGACTAAAAAATTTATAAGGACGGTCAGAAATCGCTGCTGGTAAAAATTCTTAAAATGTGGATAGCTCCCTGGAGCATGATGCTATGTAAGAAATTCCAAAAATTTGAGATAGCTGAGAAAAATGTAATATTAATTGACACCAAACAAGATATATTTATCTCGAAAGATGAAATGGCTAGTCGAAGAAAACTATTTGGTCTAGAATGTGTGAAGAAATGTGAGAGTCTGGGGGAAATGTGGTTCCATACTGCCCCTAAATGCTCTACTTACCTTATCTTCTAATTTCTTTTCTTCCTCGCCCTGAGATCAGTCTTATGTATACTCCGCAGCCCTTAAACGCCAAAGGTAGTTTCGCCAAAGTGTATTTGTCTTATACTTGGTAGTACACCTACCCTCTGTATTACCCCGGAAAAGGGTACGGTGCATGTTATATAACGTTTTGATTTGATTACTAATAAATAGAGTGTAGTCACAACCAATATTGAGTACTTAATTTAATTAATTATCGTTTAGATTTAGTTCTTTACGGGTTATTTTATACACCTCATAGCAAAAAAAAATTTAAAATACTTTTATTGGAATTTGTGTATAAAGTAATAATCTGTCAGTAAAAGCACACCTAAAAATTTTGTGCCACAACTCACTACAAATGAATTTCTAATAAAACTGGCAAAGACAATCCATAATTAAACTTAGGTAATCTTGTAATTTGTAAAGTAAGAAATTTGCTTCTGTTTGAGTTCGAAACAAAGTTTCAGGATTAGCAACTGACTTTTGTTTGAAATAAGTTTGATTTAGTACAAAATACCGACCCCTTTTCATGATTTTATAATTAAAAGGGTTTCTCGTTCAAATTATTTTCTTAGACTTCTCACTTCTTACACAATAATTACTTTCTCGAAGAGGAATTGTTTATGGTTTAGGGTATATTTTGGAGAATGTTTGTAGTACAACTGAACCTAATTGATTACTTTGAAATTCGGTTGCCATTTTTCTAAGTTTAACTAGAAAGGGCGTTTTGAGTTTTTCATCCAAAACGTCCATTTACACTATTATTAACGTTACAAGGTTTTAGACAAAGTTTCCTTGTATAAGATTAACCCTGTAGGTTAATTGAAGTTAATTGTTTAAAAATTAATCTGTGATGTTTACTGAACCAAGGTTACTTTAAGACCTCCCGCTGGTAATTATTCAAAACGCAGTAGGTATAAACATTATTTTACGCGATCATATGTATGTGTATTATATGGTAATATTACTCATGCTTAATACTTTATAAATACGGTGACAACAAACACTGAATTTTAAGTAATCAAAAGCCACAGCTTTAACTGGTTAATTATTTAAAAGTCTAAGGGTTAACAAGGACAACAAGGCTCTTTTTCTCTTTAAAAGTAATGTACATCTTTTTAAAATATGCCCACACAATGCATTAGCATATAAATTTACAACAGCAAATAGAGTGAAATCGCAAGTATATGTAAATTCGTGCCATTGATATACATAACGAGAATGTTTCCTTAACTGTTCTACGCAGTTCTTCGCAATCGTAGTAGTCACACTAGTAATAATAATAGTCTATTTGTGTACTATCAGGGTTAGTAGTAGCAGTAGTGGTAGTAATAGTGACAGATTTAGCAGTAGTAAGAGAGAGTGGGACAAAACCGACTTTCTAAGCTTTGAACATTCAAGAAAAAGCTATTCCTAGATATTTCTTTATAAAAATCAATTAGAGGAGAGTAGCCTAATTTGAACCAGTTTTACAAATTTCATAATAACTTCAAAGATAATACACTCTAAGTGGACAATATGATGTCAATATACAGACAAATCTGCAAGCATTTATTTGTACAAAAAGAAACGGGTAAAAATGAAAACATTTAATTAAAAAAACTAAAAACTATTTTTTTGACAAGTGGTTCAAATTTGGCTAGCGGTTGGTTAAATTGAACCGCTGGTATCCATCATTTGAACCAATTATACTAAGTTTTACACATATCGCAAATCAAAATTTCGTCTTCTTGAATTCCAGCACACTTAACGTGTGCCCATTCTGCACACACTTGACATCTAATCCACACTTCTTCTGCTACGGAGTTGGAATACAAATCATGACAATACAAACAGAGGGCATCTTCATCTTCTTCATTTGATTCCAATGTTTTTGTGTTTTTGGTTGGTTTTTTTTTGTAATTTATGTTTTACTTTTTGTTGTTTATTTTTACTCTGGGTTTCTCTCTTATTGAATAAATCAGATTTAACATTTTCAATAGCTTTATTAGTTCTTATGAGCTTTCTGTGTAGTTTTGCTCTCTCTCTCTCTAACTCTTCCTTGTTTCTTTTTTTGTCTCTAAAACAGTTTTGTATGGTGTGCTTGTCAGTTCTACAGCCGATGATGAAGTTTGTTTCCTTTGTCCATTGATTTGGGAATTTTGGGGAAGGGTACATATCTCTTCCAAACTTTTGTTGAACGTATTTGGACTGATTTCTGATAATACGCTTGATGAAGGTAGACAAATCTGACTATTTAAATTTGGTGGTGTTTTTTCTGCAGAAATTTGATGTATTTCTAGATTATCTACTACTATTTGTCGATCAACTGCAAGCGATGGTGCAAAATTTTCATCAGGAAAACGATTCCTATTGACAGGCCAAATACCAGGTGCTTTGAAAGCATTTTCAGCTGTTCCTACAGTTACCGCTTTTCCATATGCTTCATTAATAAGCTCTGCAACGTCGTAAGCTGAAATTACCCTTCCAACATGTGCCCGCAACTAGCTATCCTGCGCCTGCACAAAATAACGTTGCAACGGTTTAAAAAATGCCACGTCAACAGGTTGAAGCCTATGTGTTGTATGTGCGGGTAACTGAAGGAGGTGAATATTATTTTCTCGGGCAAATTCTAATGCAGCCAAGTTATTGCTTGTTACGTGCCAAATTGGCACTAAACATTGTCTTAGCTTAATTTTTATGTGCAGAAGTTTTCGCGCCTTAAAATTTAAAAGACTTGGCGTGTATTTTCGTAACGCCAGAAGGGCGGACGTGACGAGCCGTTTGCCTTTGAACATCGAGAAGGGCGGTCGTGACGAGCCGTTTGCCTTTGAACATCGAGAAGGGCGGTCGTGTCTGGTATCGTATCTTCATTTTTATTATGTAGATTTCCTTTTGCTTATCTTTGTTTGTCTTTACCTAATTAACCTATTCCTTATCGTTCCGCTACATATAGGAATCTGATACGACCCTGGAGTAATCCACGACCCTAGAACGAGTTGGATGTCCATGCTCCGCTAACAGCTAACCGGAGCAGTCACCATCTTTAACTATCTTAAAGGGGGCTCTAGCCATTTGGTAGGCGTACCCTCCGTTAATTGCCTTAAAAGGGCCATCAGTAGCCCTGATGGACTTCAACAGAAGCCAACTTTAACTTAGGGACATATTCATGTGAATATTTCACTGTTATAAACTATTGTCTTAAATTTATATTTTCCGTTTATTGCGTATTAAATTTGTGCATTGTGAGACGTCATTGTCAGATGGCCGCGCTAAAGCCTGTGTAAAGCTTGGAGCTACCACCTGCCGTGGCGTCGCTTTTTCCGCGCTTGCGCGATTGCTATTATAAACCTTTAAATTGTGCAATTATGACTTTTAAATTGTAAAATGCTCTGGGTCGAATGTCCATCTAAAAGTAATAAAACGTCTTTGTTAGGACCACTGTTTATGATTTTATGAAAATGTTTGAGCCAAACTAGGGAAAGGTCAGAATTTATATAGCCTGAATCAGAAATTTCACAAATACTTCCACTAGGAACTCCTCTTGGTAATCCAATGTTAAATCTTTTTCTTTTGAAAATTAGCATGGGCGGAATATAAAGCCCAGCAGCATTGGAACAGCACACAACGGTCGTGTTAATACCTCGTTCACTACTAGCAATTCCACCCACTTGACGTTTTCCTTTTTTGGCAATAATTTTCTGCATTCTTTTTTGCACTGTGGAATACCCAAACTCATCTACAATAAATATTGTATTCGCATCAATTTTATATTTATCCACCAATTTTTCCAAAATATCTTAAAACTCTGTTACCCTTTCTCGGTTAAACCCTCTTGCACGAGCAAGCGAAGTAGATTTGGGTTGTCTCAGCGAGAGCTCCTTATGGCGTCCCATAAATCCATAAAACCATTTCTTTCCAGCCATGCATTTTATTTTATTGAATGGATGAGGGAGTTTGTGTTTTTCTGCGAGTTGATATGCAATTCTTCGGATATCTTTGATTGTTAAACCAAAGAAGACTTCTTCGAAGTTCAGAATATGTTTGACTAACAAAGCCTCCATTTCAGCATTAAAAGTAGGTTTAGTACCAATTTTTTTAATGCAGTTATTCGCAATTTTGGTTTGTCCCCGAACATGTCTTAGAAGGGTTGATTTGTTGATGTAAAATCGTCGTTTGCATTCGTTTAAACCAAACCCATCTTTGTAAGTCTTAATAGAAAACTCCATATCCTTTTTGGATCATTTACAATAATTTCCCCTTTTCTTTGATGTCATTATTCTGAAAAACATATGCATAAATAAATTCTTCAATGAAAATGATTTAAGATATTATTGAATAGGTAATTTTTGGTAAATTGGATAGATCGACCAGATTTCCTAAAATGAACCGGTTCAATTTTTAAATCCCACACCAGGTTCATCTTAGGGAACAACACGAATTCACCTTTTATATAACCTAAAATTTGTATTTACAAAAGTTTTTAGTTGAAATTTGCAAGACACATCAAAAATAGTGTAACAAATATGATAGTAATAGAATACAGTACTCACCTCAACAATTTTTTTCTAATATCTTAGTTTTTACCTTAAAAATATTACTAAAATTACGATAAAAACAAGTTTTATGCTGTACGTGATTAACGGAACATACGAATGTCGATCCAATAGAAGAACTATAAGTTTCTGATAACATGGCCTTAAGATTTGAATACTAGATGGCGCATGCTGTTTTAGAATAAGAAATTATTGAGATGGTTCAATTTAGATAGTGGTTCAAATTAGACTACTCTCTCCTACGCGTCCTTATATACGAGAGTCGATTGAAAAGTCCCGGCCCCGACACATAGATAGCGCCGCTAGGGCATTTATACGCTAGCATTGCATAGTACAAACTCTTACAGGTCAGTAGCTTGGTTAGTGTTTGATTAACAGCGTTTAAAACAAGGCGATTTTAACGTTTTCACGAAAATGGAAGATTTGGAAAAACAAGCGATAATAAAATACTTCCATTAGAAGGGATTAACGCCTAAAGAAATCAAGGAGGAAATGAACAGCACACTGAATGTGATACAATTCCCGCGTGCAATTTACGCGCTATTTTTACACGTTAGGCGTGGTTCTAACGCCATTGTTATAACATCTACAGATCACGTTTTTACTGGATGATGCAATCGCTGTCTAAGTCAATTTGCATGCACAATTTAGGTAAAATTCAAATTACATACGTGATGTGTATCTCAAAACTTCATCTCAGGGTCCACCACGTGGATAAGAGTTGTTATTACGCCATGTTGAACATCAAATTGTTATCCGTCACTGCACTTTCATTACATGTCGTAAAGGTTTAAAAGGAAATAGGTAGCGGAACGATAGGGGTGGAGGTAGAGGAAAACTACATACTTTTTTCTTAAAAAACTACCGCGCACTTAGATGCTTGTTGCTTAGTCCATATCTCATGGCTTAATGCCGCTTCCTCGACTCGCGCACATCCGCGTTCCTTCTGCGCAGACTCGACCGTCGGCAACAGCGGAAGTTAACATATCATTTCAGAAATACGCGGCAATTAACCTACAAATGCATCTCTAAACCTAAAACATAATACATGACCATTTTGGCATGTAACAATCGCAACAAAACCATAAAAGAGAACAAATCTTAAAAAAAGAAAAAAACCTTTAGCACCGTAGGAACTTAAAGTCTAGAACCGTACTTACATATAAACTAACTTACTAAATGTTTATTTTAGGCGCCACCTGGTTTTTCCAACCGATAACGCGTCTTGCGAGCAAACTAGGAAACGAATGTGTAGTCCCAAGATTTTCGAACTAAATTCATAAATGCACACACGAGTACTAGATGTGGTGCAGTTACAGTCGACAGCACAAAATTTGTCGGAGAGCACAAAACAATTTACTACAACTAAATACAATTGCGACAAATCGCTTAGCATATCTACGATAACCAAAAGCTAACGTTACAGTTTTTGAGTGCACAAGCACATAAGCATTGCATTTTAACTGTTTATACATTGGCAAGATAATGCCCAAATTTCAAAATGCCCAAGAGAGCAAGTTACTATACTTTTTAACAAATTTTTTGTGTTGGTACTCTGACTTAATAAACACTACACATCAAAACTTCTTAGTGACATGGTTGTGAATTAACTTATTTACCAACAGTACCATCTTACTAATTTTTTACATTTCTAACCTAACAAATTACATTGCTACCATCAGGTTAGCTTTTTCACTCAATACTCAAAATTTTCCTACGTCTGATCATGAATACCAAACGTTAGGTCAACAAAAGAAAGTAAGACAAAGTCACAAGTTATTACCAAAGATAATAGGTAAGATAGAGATGCTCAGATAAAACTACATAACAATAGATGGATTCGAAACGTCCCAGTACGTCAAGGCATGCTACAACTATAAGCTTTAAAAATATAGGGTAGAATTCCCTTGCTTACCAAGCCGTTTTGTCTTCCATTGTAGAGATACAAAAGAGAGTGGTTCTGCTTTTCTTACAATTCCAGCAGGTAACTGAGTTTGTCGATAGATAAACAGGAAGATTAATAGAGGTTACTTTACGAGGTGATTTTGATTGACATGCCAAGTCTGGTTCTAATAGACCAGATGGTTTTGTTGAGGGCGGACGGTATTTATCTATACGTAACTTTACTTCTTGAAGAGAGCGGCATAAATCTTTAAATTGAAATAAAGAAGAGATATGTTATAATGCTAAGTGTTTTGAGAAATAAGGATTTAAGTTTCGTAAAAGTTTATCGATAATTTCAGGTTCGGGTGGTTTTTTATTTAATCTGCCATACAAAGCTTTAATTGAAGTAATAAAAGAGATTACATTTTTATTAGGACCCTGGGTACGATTTTTATTTCATTCCAGAGTTCAGTTATATATCCATGAGGTAAAAAGTCGCGCTATAAACAAGTAACTAATTCATCCCAGGTAGAAATCTGATTTCGAATGTTCCTGTACTAAATCAAACCTGAGCCAGAAAATAATTCCCCTGCTGATGCAAATAAATCTTGGTCTGTACAGTTACGCGATATCTTAAAATCATTTACGAAATCCAGGAATAACATTAAAGAAATTTGCGAATCGAAGCCCGAAAATAAAATTCCCCATTTATAAACCGGTATAGATTTCGAAGACAAGGTACTAGGTTGCGAAATGGTCAGATTAGAAAAAGCAGGGGGCAAATTTACATCTGCATCTATGTTAAGTTTTTCTAGAATGACTCCTTTAATTAAGAGGACGTCAGATAAGAAAGTTTGCTTGGCTTCATTAACCTGTTCAACCTTAAGTAATGATAACAAGTCTAAACGTTGCTTTAAATGTATTATACGGGAACTAATACGTTTTAGTTCTAAATGGGAAGATATTGAATTTGTTCAAAAAACTAGAGAATGTTTAATCTCAACAACGTTATGTGTAAAGTGTAAAGTTAATGTACGAGAAATTAATTATTCGTCAGCTTCCTGTGCTAGTACAGCCTTTAATTGCAAACGTCTGTCGTTTTGACTAGACGCAGGTTGAATACCCTGTGATTCGAGTTCGAAGATGGTTTCAAGAGATTTAAGGTATAATGAATTCATCGTGCTACTATGTTTAGGAAATAAATATTCCAATATAAGTTTATGGCAAATAGACAATAATAATTTTTAAGAAAATAATTTTTAATTTTTTTTAAAAAAAAAAACTTAAATTCTAGTTAATTATTCAAGTTTAGTTTAATAAGTGCCAGATACAGATAATATAGTTACTAGAAATTTAGAACTGAAAAAACGAGTTTTAACAATCTAGAAAAAATTCAAGTCAAAATAGGTAATTAAAATCAATGCGTTTTTTAAGAATTTTGACATAAGGAATGGCAAATAAAGCACTTAAAGTGATGAATTACCTATGATTATCAATACCTACTGGATAAATAATCTACATCCAAAGGAACATTTCAGTTTAATCACAAATTAAGTCAGGTTATGTTGTAACTATCAAACACATTTCAAATATATATAACAACGTTTTTGTAAAGGAAATTTAAATTACATTAGATTTAAAATTACATGATCAAGATAAGTAAAAAGTAAACAAATAGTTATTTAAAGTGACAGTTTTGACAAGTTGAATTGACATATAAGGCTACTTGCAATGCTGCCAACCAAAAAAGATAAATATAACTAAATAATTTAAAATTTGGTGGTTGTCAAATTATATTTTAAAAGACACTAGAAATTAAACTTTTAATTACAGATAATTGAGTGAATAAACCAATTTTTCTAAACATATTATTATTTTCAGGGCTAATTGCTTACAAGTTACAATGAAGATTACTTATAAACGGATTTTAAATTTCAAAATAACACGCAAAGACGCCATTGTTACAATTCCCGCGTGCAATTTACGCGCTATTTTTACACGTTAGGCGTGGTCCTAACGCCATTGTTATAACATCTACAGATCACGTTTTTACCGGATAATGCAATCGCTGTCTAAGTCAATTTGCATGCACAATTTAAGTAAAATTACTTACGTGATGTGTATCTCGGAGCTTCATCTCAGGGTCCACCACGTGGATAAGGGTTGTCATTCCGCCATGTTGAACACCAAACTGTTATTCGTCACTGCACTTCTATTGCATCTCGTAGGGGTTTAAAAGAAAATAGGTAGCGGAACGATAGGGGTGGAAGTAAAGAGAAACTACCTACCTTTTTCTTAAAAAACTACCGCGCACTTAGATACTTGTTGCTAAGTCCATATCGCGTGGCTTAATGCCGCTTCCTCGACTCGCGCATATCCGCGTTCCATCTGCGCAAACTTGACCGTCAGCAACAGCGGAAGTTAACGTATCATTTCAAAAATACGCTGCAATTAACCTACAAATATATCTCTAAACCTAAAACATAATACATGACCATTTTGGCATGTAACAAATGACTCTGTCCCACCATATTCAATGGTTAAAAAATGAGTTCCAGACTTTAAAATGGGACGGACAAGTACGCGCGAATGCCTTGTAGATGTGATAACTTCTAAAATTATTAAAGAAATTCATCGAAAACTCCTGGAAGAAAGGGTAAGAGTATTAATAGAGAATAGTTCGCAAGTTTACTGCAACGTTTGAGCGATAATGTAAAGAACAACGACCTCAACTCACAAAAAAAAATCGTTTTTACCGTGACAATACTCCAGCACACCGGTCAGTCATCGCAGTAAGAAAAATCCACGAATTAAGGTTCTGATTGCTTGGACCTGCACCTTATTCACCAGACTTAGCACCCGGTGACTACCACTTATTTCCTAACCTCAAAAAATTCGTTGGTCGACGAAGATTGCAAAGTAACGAGTATGTTATTGATGCCGTAAGCAGCTGTTTGGAGAAACTCGCCGAGTCACATTATAGAGATGGTTTAATTAAGTTAGAACGCCGATATGATAAATGTATAAGCCTTTCTAGAGATTATGTTCAGAAATCAATAACAAAATTTTAAAAAAGAATGTTTTCTTTGTTGGGCTTGGGACTTATCAGACGATCCTCGTATTGACGAAGCAATATATTTATAGTATACAAGATGCACTTTGTAACGTTCACTTTTGTTAGATATTTATTATTTCTATTTCTTGTAACATTTTAACTAACCGGGGTTGTGTAAAACGTCATTTATTCTGAAAAATGTATTACTCTGTTCTATAGCTGCCTGGTTGCTATCTGAAAAAACAAAAAGATATCAGCTATCATAATAACTTTGGTGTTATCAAATTTGTATCCTTCTGATTTCTTTACATACCATTAATTTTGGTCCTATGAGCTATTGGTGGTAACAGAAACAATACGTTATTAAATTCTCTAATAGAAAGTTTTTAACGATAAAACTAATTTTGCTTTTAAATCGTCTACAGTCTTTTCATTTATTACCGATCAAAACTGTTATGTTTTCTATTTATTAATGAGTTGTTTTTTTCCTTTCTATTTTTTCCTCAGAACTTAGATATTGAATACGGCCTTATCATTTCACAGCGATGTCTGTCTTTTATTCTACAGCATTTGCTTGGCGCCTACCGAGCTCTTACTTTTTGCGTGTTTTGCTTACGCCACCCTACTGCAAACCTCTAGCCGTAAGCAGAACAATTTCTTTTCCATTTACGGCTGTTTCATCATTCAATAGCTTTCTACTTTTATTCCTTTTCTATAATTTGTCCCATTCTTGTTGTGTGGGTATGCAACCAACCATACTCCCAACTAACTGACCAATTAACGCGAGTTATGTATCCCCCAATCTATGTATGTATAACAAAATACAAGTTATTAGTAATTATTAGAAATTGTTAAAGAAATTATTAAGTCAACTGCAACAATGTAATTCAAGAATAATTAAATAAAGGTTATTAACAGTTGTGAGAACGGATGCAATACATTGTATTCCAGACGATAGTGATAGTGCAGGTGGCAGGTCACAGACGGTTAAGAAACCGCGATTACCTAGAAAGTAAGATTGTTACATTGTATCATGAATAGAATTAAGAAAAAAGCAGATATGAGATCTGCAAGTTCCCACAGACATGTGAGGGGCAGGGACAACATAAATACCCCGGGAGCCTCAAGACCAGTCAGTCAGTCTCAAGTATTTTAGCTTTAACATTGCAGTTTGCTTAGGCTACTCACTCATATTAGTTCAATTATTAATTATTTTTAACTCACAAAAAAGTTTAGGTCCGGAAGAAGGGCGACAGGATCTAGGTGTATACTCTTTTTAAAGTTATTTCGAAGGAGGAAGATATTAGGATAGTGATGGATTAACTGGTCAAGAGCTCCTGGGACGTTCTGGTGGCAGGGACGAAGTGCGAAGAGGATAAAATGGAAGGAGTGTAGCTTTTAATAGAATTTACCATGACTTCTGAGAAACGGTAAGGTTGTTGTAATCGGGTGCTGTATGTGAGTAAGAATATTTCTAATAGTAAATAAAAGCTAGAAAGTACTTCTACCGGTGTAGAGTGGGACCAGGGCGATTGCCCAAAATGGGATATTAAGTAGTAGACGTGGGATTTATTTCAGTGTGATAATAACATGATATATAACGGGGGATAGTAATTTATTATGCAGTTGGATTGGACGCTGGAATTTCAAGTTGCGGATTTGTAAGGCGGAGTGTAGTTGGACTTCTTGGGGTAGGATATTTAGTAGTGTATGTTTGATAGGGATGGTCCAGAATCCTATACGTTGTATCAAAGCAATTTTAAAAGATAATCCTAAGATAAAGATAATAGTCTAAGATTAAGACAGAAATATTTAAAGCTAAATTCATAGAGCGGTCCAGTAGAACAGTTAAAAGGGGAGTTTTCTTGTGCCCAAAATGGAGTTCGAGAAGCTATACCCGTGCTGTTGAATGCACAAGAAACATGCCTACAATGGATACAAGGCCAGCTGTGCCTCAGTTGTGGAGTCCATAAGATATGCCATCGGCAAACAAATTGATACGAGAACACCGCCACTGCTTAAGGCAAGGACAGTGATGACGCATACTTAAAAACAAGATCCGCACAAGATGGCCTAGTGCCGTGGGTTGCCTGGTCCGCAGACCATACGGCAATTAACAGAAAAGAAAAGGTGTATACAGGAAGAGGTATTAAAAAGAGTTTGCAATCAGTCGGATGGCACAGTAGCTTCCGAGGCCAAGAAAGAGGAACAAGGGCTTGCATTAAGCAAAATATGGTAGACAAGGTGGATACAAAAGAGCTGCTTAATTCCCTAAACGAAGTCAGTAGTCCAGAGTGCGAAAGCACCACGCTTATGTGAACGGTGGTATTCTTTGGGCCTAAAAATATGCCCGTCGGACGAAAAATAATGCGGAAAAGGAGACAACGGGATACAAAAGGTTAACCTTTTAGACAAGCGTCCTATAGAAAAAAATGGAAGATGTCTCCAGTTAAAAGGAACAGCAAGTTTAAAGAGCCCGCTGCATGGCAAAAGAAATAAAAGCAAAACCTCGTTCTGCTATTCTTAAAAGTAGGCATGCTCCATTCGAAGGCATCAGAAATCGATAAGAGAAAGACATATTCGGTAAATCCACATCACCACAATCAAAAGTGGTGTAAAGGAAGCGACAATGTCTCACCCACATGTTAGACAAAAATAAAAAAGATGTCATGCAATTTCCAGGTCACAAAAAGAGGGTCGGAAACGGACTAAGATAATGAGTATAAACTTCTGAATGGAAACACAAGAATTGAAAATTTCCTTTTTTTGCAACTGCGAATATTGGCCTTTTCCAAAATAGACATTGTTTTTGGCTTCCATGTTTACACTATTTGAAAAGCATCAAGTCAACATCAGCTCCGACAAGTCCCAGAGATTTATTGTGTTATTCATGACAAAGGTAAATCATAAATTGACGCAGGGGGGAGGTATAGAGAAATTGTGACCAAAAAAAATAACAAAATTAACGATACATTGTAGAATAAAAAGTCAACACCAAAGGAGCGAAAAAGTTTGAACAATTTTTTAAAAGAGTAAAGAAATCCCAAAAAGCCAAGGTAATGTGCCTCTTTAAATATTAAAGATAGAATAGTTCTTAAATATAAGATAATTAGAAGAACAAGCAAAGGAAAATGGCAACAGACATTATGAGGTTTAAAGTATTTTATAATACAGGCAGATAAAAAACTATTAATTAGTGGGAGGAGTACCATCAGCAAAAATTTTTAGGTCTTTTCTGGGATCCTTCCCATGTGGTTTACCATTAAGATCTTCAAGTTCATAAATAAATGGATTGACAACCCGTCTCACTTTATATAGAATAAACTTTTGGAGGTAAGTTAACACAAAATTTTTGGGTTCATAAGAAACTTCTTTTGTTTTCAAATATAGATAATTCATTTTAAAGATTTTAATTTAATTTCCGAAAAAAGTCTCTAAAAAGGTCAATTTATTAGTAGTTCGGCAAATAAAAATTAAAGGATAGGCTAAATCCATATATAAGTAAATAAAATATTCAAAGGAGAGATTTTTACAAAAGTTTATCTAGATAAAAAATTTTACAATTTATACGGGAAAAGGATAACTATTATGTCGAAATCTTAAATGATGAAGTAGAAATCAGTAGAGGGTATGTATTTTAAGGACTAATTAAAAATTACGAGTTTTTACGTCGCAAGAATTTACATAAACTATAAGTTTAATATAAAAAAGAATAAAAAATTATTCGGCAAAAAGAGAAAGAAAGAAGCTCACCTACAACATATTATAATTAACAAACAATGTCGTCATAGAGAACGCCCCATGAATTAAACACCATTGCTACAATCGCCACAAACCCCCAAATCATTACTTAGTAAATTGTATAATTCAAACATGCAAATTTCTATATGAGAGCTATAACAAACTATCATGCAGCGAGATCGATTTCTCAGATTTTTGTTATCTAGTTCTCAATAAATTTATGCCGTAGTGATTACCGGTAGTACGGTAGTGTCCTAAGGGAGAGGTAAGAGAGGTTTGAGAGATACACGAAAAGTATGTTACAACACACGCCATTACACCCCGAAAACTCAGTTGCCTTTTTGAAATCCGATACTGAAATAATCACTTTAAGTTCATGTAATTTACTACCATCGTTTGAACACCCATTCGTGCGAGATTGGCTTATTGAAATTGGTTGATGCCCTACACTAATCGAAATAGAGAACTTTGGTCCTTCAATACTGCTCGTTCACATACATTTCCCGAGAGCGATAAAAACTTCCCGAGAGTATCTTAACGTATTTGTACCAATCAAAATCATTCTAATCCAACAATGTAACTAAAAAGTTACAGAATAAATAATCAGGATCGAATTTAGGAATCAAACTTTGCTTTAAATAATAATAGATTGATCGAACATAAGAAATGGAAACTGGTTATCCAATAATTCACAAAAACACGTTGTGGATTAGTATACTCAAAACGTATCAACCCATTAGGTATTATTTAATCACACACGTCGATTGTATGTATAAATCATCTAATAAATTTTTATTTTTAATTATTTATTAATTTATTTTGGTCTATTGTTATAGCTATTTATTGGTGTTGCGAAACTGGAACAAATTCTTCGATGGACACAAGTTATGACACGAATGAAGCCTTCAACTTCTATAACTAGTTAAAAATTTGCAAAATAGATCTTTGACTTTTTATGGGAAAATACATGTGAAAATATGAACGATTTTGCATTCGTACGCCTGCAGTACATCTACCTCTTAAGAATATGTGAAATTTTGTAGATTGATCTGCAGCAGATTTCATGAAGCAGAACCATATTGCAAATCAATCCTGACAATATAGCACATCGTTCCAACTTTATTACAATCTTATGCTGAAGAAGCAATAAAACTGTAGACAAGCATATTCTAATATTGCTTCTGCAACAATGTTACAACTAAAGATGCCAACAACTTCAAAATTTGACTGTAACCTTTAACGTTGTTATTAAAGGAGCCGTATAACAGCTTCGTTTACTACGTATCATTACGATGCTTGTAAAGTAGACTGTAAAAGGATATACGAGACTCCTACTTTGTTTAAATTAGGTATTAAGGAATCCGAAAATGTACGTATAGTGTATTCCAACGAGCCATTCCTGCAAGTCGTAAATTAAATAATAAAGTTGACTTGCAGTGTCTGTAGAATGTACAGTTAATGAGTAAATTTATGCCCGCCTACTGAGGATAAATTCATTTTCAAGCAGGGGGCCAGCTCTTCTTAATTATTTTTGTTTATTCGCGTAAATTCTGACTTTCTTCTGACTGCAGGAAAATTTGAAGATAAGTATGTAAATTTTTAGATAAGGTTGTAACTAATGCAACTATGTTTTATTTATAAAACCAAAGAAATTACAACACTAATATTTTGACGAGTTTGATGTTAATTAATAACTGTTGGCGTAAGAAATTGCAAATTCCTTTTCGGCAATATATTATCTAACGGTATTTCTGAACACGAACCGTTTTTAGGGGCAATTATTTTAGTTTCCGTTGAATTTTTTTCGTATAATACTAAAGCGCAGAAATTTGAATTACAGAAACGTTTCAGGAATGAAGCTTCAGTCACATTTGTGGTAATTTAAGATAGTATTAAACAAGACCACTTAATTACTTTTCCTTAAAAAGGAAACCCGATTTTAAAAGCGGAATTTGAAAGAGTTTTATACTTCGTGTCGTCTAACACTGAAACTCGCCCTTGATCAATTCTATACTTCAATTGTATCATTTTTACTGTTCTCTATTTACATGAAAGAAAATGCACACACTGATCCCTCCTTTTGTTATACATAGAAAGTATAGTCTACGAATGCTGAAGAAATAATACTGCCCGTCGCTGGGAATCCCCTTCACGACCACAATGAATGCCTTTTCGATCCTGCAACGTCGACGAATCCTCTTCTTGCATCCCAGCTCCGGAATCCAACCGAGATTTACACCATTCAGCGATCCTGACAATCGTTTGTTCACAATTGACCTGAAAGGACAGAATATTACGTCAGCTAATGGTGCCAGACATTTCAATTTTTCTGCACAGAGCCTGTGCAGAATAAGTAGCAGGGTTGCATTAAATTTGCTCAGTATGCCGAGCATTACCACTTCTCCGACATATCGGGAACCATATTACTCAGCAAATTGAAGTCAGTCATGCTCAGCATACGGAGCTTACCTTGCTCAAAATATGTGAACACTTGGTGGTCCAGCATTTTGAGGCACATCAGATGCACCAATTTTTTACATTATCATCATCATCATCATTAGGTCTTCAGTCTTAGAACTGGTTGGATGCGTATCCTCATTGTTTCCTAGTCTGAACCAACCTACATATTTCCCTGAAATTTGCAGTTTGCATCTATCACTATCTGTGTGCGAAAGTCTGATCTCGGTCTACCTCTACCTCTCTTTTCCTCTCTCTGCTTGTAATATATCCCGTACTATTCCCCAGAAAGGCCTTACAACGTATTCTGTCCTTCTATTTCTCCTATTTTTTTCGTTTTCCAGAGATATCTCTATTCTTCTACTATTTCTACAACCTATTTGTTATTAACTTTGTCTGTTCATGCTACCATCCTCATACATCTGAAGCACAATATTCCAGAAGGCTTCTGTCTCTTTCTGTCTGCCTTCCTACTGCCCCTATTTCATAGACGTACTGTACTGTGCTCCACAGATATGCTTTGAACAGTTTTCTTCTTGTATCTAAGTTCGTTGTCTTTGAACATTGCTGCGCTTCTTTCTTGTTTAATGCAATTCGGTCACCTTCTATTGTTTAAAAGTTATACACCCTATTTCCCCGATATTCAGTGGTATGCGAAGGCAGGGTAAGCAGTCTTTGGCTACAAAGTTCCCCTGCACTTGAATCTTTGTCTAATTAATAGTTTTTCCAATTTATCCTCTCGCGCAATCAATATTGGTTAAAAAAATTTCACAACCAACACCTGTAGTTGTTTATAATAATTATCATTTATGAGCACTGATTTTTTCGTCATTGGGTTTTACGTCTTGAAACTGGTTGGACTTGTACCTCAGCTTATTTATGTTCTGAGCTAGCCTACACAGTTCCCTGCAATTCTCACAACAGCCTATATACATTATAATTTGAATAACGGCCGCTATACTTGCGGCCACGTCCCCAATGCTCCACCCGGAGGTACTACATTGACAGCCTATATACAGCTCGATTCTTTGCTATTGCTTTCTAATTATATGCCCTATTTCACCGAGATTCAGTGGTATGTGAAGATAGTTAAGCAGTATGTGACTGCGAAGGATCCCCCAACACTTAGACATTTGCCGTATTAATAGTTTTCCAGTAAATCCTTTCGCACAATTAACATTACTTGAGAGTATTGCAAAACCAATATCTGCAGTTGTTTATAACAATAACCATGTTTAAGTTCAGTTATAATTTTGTCATTAGTTTTCCATCATGCCACTGGTTGGAAGCGTACCTCCATCGATTTCTATTCTGAGCTAGCCTACACATTTCCCTGAAATTCTTACAGCCTAAATCTTTCACTATCTGTGTGCAGTAATCTAACCTAGGTCTACCTCTACTTGTCTTTTTCCTATCTCTGCTTCTAATATATCCCGCACTATACCCTTAATATGTGGCCTATGATCCTATCTCTCCTATTTCTTACTGTTTTCTACATAGTTCTTTCTTCCCCTACCATTTTTAGTACCTCTTTGTCCTTAACTTTGTCTGCCCATGGTATTTTTATCATACGTCTGTTAAACCACATTTCAAAGGCTTCTTCTACCTTTTTCTTGTTTGCTTATCCTACTGTTTAGGCTTCACAGCCATACAGTGCTGTGCTCCACACATATGTTTTAAGCAATTTTTTCCTTATTTCTATGATTGTTATCTTTGAACATAGTAGTTGCTTTTTGTTGTTAAATATAGCATGACCTTGTGCTAATCTTTGTTTTATATTTTTTGTGCTTTTCCCATCTTGCGTTATTTGACTTCCTAGGTAGCAGAAATCCTTAACCTCTGGTAAGTTCTCGTTACATATTTGTATTCATGTTTATGATTTATTTTCCCCTCTTTTACATACTAGAACTTTAGTTTTATTTTTGTTAATTTTTTCTTTCCGTTAGGACTGTTTCCATATCATTAAGAGCAGGTTCCAACTCTTCTTTGCCAGATGCTAATACCACTATATCATCTACAAATCTAAGCATATCAATCTTTTGTCCCTACATATTAATTTCAAATGTCTTCCTGCATTTGACAGTATTCATTGCCTCTTCTATGTACAAGTTAAGAAATAATTAGGATAAGGTACATCCCGTCTCACCCTTTTCCTAATATTTGCTTCTCTACTTTCTTGCTCTAATTCTATTACCGCTGTTTGCTCGTGGTGTAAGCAATGTACTATCCGTCTATCCCTAAAGCTCATTCCAATTTTTTTTGAGTAATTCGAACATTTCTTTCCATTTTACCTTGTCGAATGCTTTTTTCAGATCCACAAACCCTATACAGTGTGTACAGTATAAAATGCAGTACATGGGGATCTTAGAAACTGTAGGAGATACGATCTTGGTTAAATAGGACAAAATTTGCATAATCATGAGGGTATCTCAGATCGGTTCTTATACGCAAAACGTTAAGATAAAACGGTAATTACAATTTAAAGTTCGATATTTATTTCACGTGAATGTGATATAATAGACACTATCAACGGTTGGCAACGCGAACTTTTATACAGATTTAGGGCGAGGCCAATTATTGATACGTGTCAGATATTGCGTAATAATACGCAAATTTAAACAAACTCTAGCACAAAAATAATGCATGCAAGTTAATTAAAGGTACTCACATCAGGTATTTTTCATTCAGTAGGCCTGTAACCACGCATCCAGCTCCTTCTGGCGTAACGATGGCGTCGACGCTACCAAATTCTTAAGGGACACCTCGGCTAGCGGCGGTTGGCTGGCATGGAGCTCCCCATCTACAGGTGTGGAGGTCGGTAGGTCCTTCGGTGGCGCAAATTGTACCTATGTAAGGGTCTGACGGGAAAAGGTAAAGGTAGACAACACAAAGGTAATTAGAAAGAAGGATTCTACATAGCATACGTTACGGTACGACACCCAAAAGAAAGGTCCGTTTCACTTCACATCACCAGGCAGACAGCCCACGTATCCGGGCGAGGGCCGCGAAACTCCTACTCCATTGTCTAGTATTGTCCTAACCCTCTAAGGATAAGAACACTACGCAAACTCACTACTATGACGCGCCGGAAGCACCGCCCAGTCTATTTAAAATGTTCCGCGTCTTGCGTATTTAAAATTATGGCGGAAACTTCCGCACATCAAGAAAACTAAACCTAACCTAAAATGTTAAAGTGCAAATTCGGTTTGCACGTAACAATCGCGACAAAGCCACAAAAGAAAAAACTTAAAAAAAGGAAAAGTCTGTTAGCACAGTAACAGCTTAAAATCTAAATCCTAATTACCCTATATAAACCCTAACTTAAAACCTACAAAATGTTCATATAAGGCGCCACCTGGTTTTTCGACCGATAACACGTCTACCGAAGTACCAGGAACGGAATAGGTAGCTCGATAGTCTGTGACTACACTACTTACCGACAGCACAAATTTGTCGGGGAGCATGAAACACTGCTTAAACTAACACGGGTGCGACAAGTCGCCTAACCTATCTAAACCTATCTAAACTTAACTAACTAAAGCTAACATAAAGTTCTTATATGCAAACACACATGAGTGTCGCATCAAACTATTCTTTTTTTGGCAAGAAGTGCCCAAATTTAAAAGTTCATGAGAGTGCGTCACCTTGCACTCTAGCAAATTTTGTTACTGGTACTTTGGTTTCCTCCGATGCACATTTAACTTGTCCATGACACAGTTGTGAATCCACAAATTTACCAAAAGTACCACCTACTAAATCCTTATATGCTAACCTAACAAATTACATTTCTAAATCGGGTTAGCTTTTTCACTTAAATTTCAGAAAAAATAATTCCCACGTCTGGTCATATATACCACACGTTAGGACGATAAAAAGATAAGATAAGATCTCAAATTGATGTTAAAGATAGTAGATAAGATAATGATATTTAGCTTAAATTGTTATCCTCAAAGGTAATGAATAAGATAACGGTATTAAGCTTTAGTTATTCTTTGAGATACTCGATAAGATAACACGATATTAAGTTAAAGTGATTATAAGAGATAGTAGGTAACATGAATTTAAACAGAAGTTATTACTCAAGATAACCGGTAAGATAACGCGAAATAACTCGAAGTCATTCCTAACGGTAGTCGGTAAGATAACGATAAATTAAACCAAAATTATTACTAACGGTAATCGGTAAGATAACGATACTAAACTAAATTTATTACCAAAGGTAATCAATAAGATAACGATATTAAACCTAAAGGTATTATCGAAGATAATAAAGAAGACAAAGATATTGGCCTAGTTATTACCCAAGACAATGATAACAACAAAAGAGTGGCTCCAGTAGAGCCGTTGAAATGGGATTGACCCGTGCCCTCTAAAAAGAGAGACCTGTGAGGCAGGTCCGTTCGTAAGAACAGCACGGGGGACCGGCAAAGACCTTTGGGTGCATTCCTGCACCCAGCGTTGATCGATATCGGTGAACTATTCACCCGATATCCATTCGGTATAAAGATATACACATTCACTCACACATTCACACACTCATACATACCTTCACTGCCAGAGCCCACGCACTGACAGCGGCACCGCATGACCTCACGAAAGATTCGCAGAGACCTGGTCCAAGTGTCTGTGAAACCTCCCGCGCAACCACACGGTGACTAACAGAAAAAAAAGGTAGTAGAGAAACAGGAACGGTAAAAAAAGGAGGTTGGTTTTGAAGTGCATAAGAGGCACCTCTAGGTAGAAGAAAGAAGGGGAAGGGCTCGCATTGAGCAAAAGCGACAGAGGAAAGGTGGATAGCAAAGCGCTACTCAACCAACAAGTGTGGTCAGTAGCTCGGAATGAGGGAACATCATTCTTATGTGGCAGACGGGTGTTCCGGGACAAGAACAGGTCCACCGAGAGAAGAATAAGGCATAGCGGAGATAGCGGGTTAAGAAAAAGTATAGTTTTGGACAAGCGTCCGAGAGAAAGTAGAGAGTTGTCCTATAAAACACAGCGTAGTCTGAAGGACTACCTGCGATATTAATCCGACAAGACAAGATATGCCATATGTTGACATTCACTAGGCTCCTAAGAGAACTAGTGCGATAATTTTCCTAACGAGTGCTTCGACTACGATAAGAAAATCAGACAAAGATAGACACGACAACTTAAAAGTATCCTCACAGATACAAACACACAAAAACAAACTGTTTTAAGGTAGTTTTTTAAATCGGTAGCACCCTAAACACACAAAAATGTCCAATTAAAAGCAGTTAGATACAGATACACTGTCCCCATATGCTAAAACAACCGAGAATTTAATAAGATAACAATAAGAAGCAATAGCACCTCACCACAAAGTTCAATAAAAAACAACGAAAAAAAATGTTTATAAGTTATGTTGATTTAGTAGTAAAAGAAAGAAATAATGATGTAGTATAATGTGGGCGACTACAGTAATTCAGAGGAAAAACACACGGAATTGATAATCCTAATTTTTTGCAACTGCGAATATGAACTATTTCTTTCAATGGCATAGGCCGCGTCTCCTATGTGAGCCCAAAGAAGAAAGCATTCACTCAACATCAGCTAAAACCAATCATAAAAATTCAATGAGTTATTTCAACCAAAGTTACGACAATTACCACACAATTAAACCATATAAGAAAATACTAAAGACCGAACAATATGTAGTAGGAAAATTTCAAGGGTTAATTAAATGAACCGACAGAGTTATATTGGGGGTGTAGAGAATGAAGTGATATATGAGTAACGGTATGGTGAAGGAAAAGTCAACCAGAAGAAAAAGATAGCTAAATTAAGGTAAGTAAAGTTAAACGTGTAAGAAATTATATACTATATGAGAGAAGGAATAAGTAATTAAAGATACTAATTGATGGTGAGGACAAAAAATATTAGGTAAATCGTGAGGAGAATGGGACATGAAAAACTTAATTAGCATTTGGGTCAGCAGAGAATGGCTTAAGGTCTTTAATATGCCACCTGCCTTGGCGTTTTCCTTCAGTATCCTGAAGTTCGTAGATAAGGGGACTAATAACACGAGTGACCTTACAAAGAATGAATTTAGGGGCTAATTTTGAAGAAAATTTCTTAGATGCATCCGATAAGACATAGTTCTTTTTCCAAACTTGTTCGCCCAAGGCGAAGGAAATATTTCGCTTACGCAAGTTATAATGGTCCTTGCTCTTTTCGTAAGCTTTTAACAAATTTTTTCTAACGTCGTTAAAGATAGAAGGTAATGACTGTTGGTCTTTGTCCCAACGTACTTTATCGTCAAATTCAATTACGTTAGTATCGTCAGGCACTAAACCATAGTAACTCCCATCGATTGGGGTATATCTTCCAAAAACAAGAAAAGACGGAGTGAATTGGGTTGCTTCGTGTTTAGATGTACGCAAAGCTTGAGCAATTTCAAAGATATGTTCATCCCATGTAGTATGGTCTGAATTAATATAAGAAGAGATAGCGGTAATTAAAACTCGATTTACCCTTTCGGTAGGGTTTACTTGGGGGTGATATTTTGCGTTAAACCAAATTTTTTGTACTTTGTAACTTTTAACGAAATTCTGAAAATCTTTAGAGATAAATTGTGCACCATTGTCACAAAGAATAATCTGTGGGACACCAAAGATAAGAAAGACATTCTGTTCTAGAAATTTAATTATTGCTGCGGAGGTAGCTTTACGTAGGGGTTGTACCATAACAAATTTAGAAAACCAATCGGTAACGACTAAAAGATATTGATTGCCTCTTTTCGATCGAGGGAGAGGTCCTAATAAGTCAAGCGATATTAATTGAAAGGGATAAGATACACGCTTAAAGTTACCCATTAAACCAGGGCGAGCATCTTGTGAAGTCTTATGGGAACCACAAATTTTGCAGCTTTTTATGTAGCGACAAACAGATTGCTTAAGTGTGGGCCAGTAATACAATTCAGATATTTTCGCGAGAGTTTTTGTAACACCAAGGTGTGCAGCTAAGGGATCGTCGTGACATAATTTAAGCACCTCACTGCGGTTTGCAGTGGGCACAACGAGTTTCCATTCAGGTATATTCGATATTTTATGTGGGGACGAGGATACAAATTTATATAGTCTATTGTTTGTTACACGAAAGGTAGGAAATTTGTCAGGGGTATCGGAAACTTTTTTAATCATATTGAGGTACCAGGTATCCAGAATTAAATTTGGAAGGTTTAGAGAAACAACATCTCGAGATAACGCATCAGGTACGATATTTAATTTGCCAGGCCTATGCCTTACATCGAAAGTAAATTGAGATATACGCAAGTTCCATCTTACCAAACGGCCTGCGGGTTGTTTCAAGTTATTAAGCCAAGTGAGTGCTGCACAATCAGTGATTACGGTGAAGTGTGTACCTTCGACATATCCTCTAAATTTCTCAATGCCAAAGATAACGCCCAATAGTTCTCGTTCGGTAGCAGAGTATTTTTGTTCGGCAGAAGTTAAGGCACGGCTTGCATAAGCGATTGGATGTTCTAAACCATTGCTTACCTGGAACAACATTGCACCTAACCCAGTAAGTGAGGCATCGGTTTGTATATAAAACTTATCATCGAAATTTGGAGAGATTAAGATAGGTGCTGAAGTGAATAATGTTTTAATTTGTTCGAAAGCCTGTTGGGATTCTAAATTCCACTCGATAGTTTGGGATTTCTTTTTATTTTTTATTAAAGCGGTAATGGGTGCAGATATAGTTGAAAGGTTAGGTAGAAAAATGCGATAGTAGCTAATCATTCCTATCAAACGCTTGATTTCGGTAACCGTTTTAGGTGTTTTAAATTTAGTAATGGCATCAACTTTAGCAGGATCTGCTCGTAAGCCTGTTCCATCGACAATAAAACCAAGAAATGTGAGGGATGAACGACAAAATTGAGACTTTTCCCAGTTTATCTTAAAACCTGCTGCATTTAAACGTTCAGCAACTTCATCTAATGTGGCGATATGTTCATCGAACGAACTTGAGATAACTAAGATATCATCTAAAAATACAAAGGCACGTTCTTGATGTAAGATAGGACCTAACGTTTGATCCATAGTACGTTGTAAAGTTTGTGGAGCGTTACAGAGACCAAATGGCAAAAAATTATATTCGAAAAGACCTCGGCCTGGGACACAAAAAGCAGTTTTTTGACGAGAAGATAAGTCAAGAGGTATCTGATAAATAGCTTGTCTTAGGTCGATAGATGAGATAAATTTTGCGTTTCGAAGCCTGCTCAAAATTGAGTCAGTTCTAGGTAGAGGGTAAGCGTCTGGAACAGTAACAGAATTTAGCTTCCTGCCATCAAAACAGACACGCCATTCGTCATTCTTTTTCCGAACTAGCAATACGGGAGAGGTCCACGGTGAATTTGAAGGAGAGATAACACCAGATACTAACATTTTGTCTATTTCCGCATGTAAATGCTTTTGTAAGGCAGGCGATAAGGGATATTGACGTTGCTTAAAGGGAAGGGCATCACCTGTAGAGATAACGTGTGTTGCCGTTGTAACGCAACCAAGTTCAGAGGTATTAAGTTTGCGAAATTTGTCGATTGTAGCGTTAAGAGTTACATCTTGGGAGTCAGTAAGAGAGATTTTGTTAGATATTCCTGTAGATGCACAGGAGGTCGTTTTAATGGAGGTTTGCCATGAAAAATCCTGAAAGTAAAGTGACAGATTAAAAAGTTTACAGAAATCAACGCCCAGTAGAAATGGATAAGCTAATGTAGGGACAATCAAAAATAAAACATCACGTTCAAGAGACTCTACACGAATTTTTAACTTAAGGAACCGGTTACATGTATTTGGTTATCGTCAGCTAAATTTATGGAAGTTTTTCGGGAATAATTTGAATTTTGATATTTTGTTGAGATAATTGATGTAAACCTTCGTTATTTATCAGAAAACATGAAGAACCTGTATCCAGTAAAGCAATTACATTTAAGGAACCAATTGAGATAGATAAGTGTGGACGATTATCGAAGGGTTTTTTAACAAGTTGTGAAACAGCGGTAGTCTTTTATGATAAAAGGAATTGACGGTTTGTAACCACTTAGACCACTCGGCTGGGGTAGTATAGCATAATTCCTCTAAAGGTAAGGCATTTTGTACATTAATAGTAGCGATATTATTATTAGATAAATTTAATGACGGTACAACGTTAGAAGTGGTTTTATAATTTGAATTTACTGGCGTCTGTGTCCGTTGGATGATTGGTGTTGAGGGCGATTTTGGTTTCTTGAGATATTCACACCCTGATTTGAAATATCTCGACGGGAGTTTCCCGATACGTTAGGATTACAGTTGGTGCAGTTAGATTTGTAGATATTTGAGCGACCACAACCGTAACAAAAAATATTTCTAGGGTATGTGCAGACAGTATAGCTATGTCCACTTCGCTTGCAGTTCCAACAGGTAAGTGCGTTATTAGTTACGGTAGGAGGAACGTTAAGGGTAGATAATTTACGGGAAGGTCGAACTTGGCAAGCTAAATCAGGTTCTAGACCAGATAATTTCTCGGGCGGTGGTCGATATTTGTTAATTCTTGACCTCACTTCTTGAAGAGAACGACATAGGTCTTTAAAGTGAGCTAGCGAAGATATGGTCTGTAATGCCAAACGTTCTGAGAAATAGGGGTTCAAATTTCTAAGTAATTGATCGATAATTTCTGATTCGGAAGGTTTTTTGTCAAGTCTGCTATATAAAGCTTCTAATGAGGTAATAAAAGACACAACATTTTCGTCGGGACCTTGGGTTCGGTTACGAATTTCGTTCCAAAGGTCGTTAATGTAACCATAAGGTAGGAAGTCTCGTTTTATACAGGCAACTAATTCATTCCAGGTAGAAATTTGGTGTCGTATGTTTCTATACCATATCAACGCTGAGCCTGCGAACAAATCACCAGCTGAGATAAATAGGTCCTGGTCGGTACACCCGCGAGAAATTTTAAAATCGTTAATCCGGTCAAGAAAGGATGATAAAGAAACCTTCGAATCAAACCCTTCGAAAGTGAGACCCCATTTGTATACAGGTATAGGTTTTCCTAATGGTTTAGGTTCGGCAAGCGCAAGATTTGAAAAAGGTAACGATATATCTACGTCTGCATTAGGATTAAGTCTTTCTAAAAGAATTCCTTCAAGCAATAACACCTCGGACAACAAGCTTTGTTTAGCTTGAGTCGCTTGGTCATCGTTATATAAAGATAAAGATTCGACACGTTGTTTGACGTGGGTTATTCTTGAAGTCAATCTCCCTAATTCGATATTAGTGGCACTAGGATCTGTTTTATGTATTATATTCGATATGTCATCTAAAGATAATTTAATTTCTGATATGTTAAGTGGCCAGTCGCCAACAGGGTTCTTTAAGATATCAATGCCTTTGGTTTCCTGTGCCAAAATGGCCCTAAGTTGAGATCGCCTATCATTCTGGTTGCTAGCTGCTATAATACTCCTACATTCCAGCTCGTAGATCAATTCGAGGGATTTTAAATGTGATACGTTCATTATGAATACAATATTCAAGACACGATATAAAAAATATGTGATTTTGACGCAGATTAAAAGGTAAAAAACACGTTACACTTATTTTAAGGTAATACGATACGATATTTAGGGAAGGAACCTTGTTTAGAAACGTCACCGATAAAAAATAATATGCCTGTTAAAGCTTTAATCTTATGAAAACACCAAAGAAACACATTTAAGGTATATGGAAACGAAATCAATGTTCAGTTAAATACATATTCTATAGATAATTACAGAAAGGCCTTCCAAAAATTGAAAATGGACGCAGGTAAGCAATTTACTTCACTCAGTGTTTTTAAACACAAAATTTTCATGTAAAGGATAAACTATAATGCAGTTTTTTAGAATGTGATATAAAAGTTTCAAATAACATGTCTTCTAACGTTAAGAAAGCGACAAAAGTTATATTTATAATAGATAATCCTGTAATAACTGTATTTAAAGGGATCTAAACAAGATAATTGTTTAATAAGGAGATATATTCTTCATAAGTTAGCAGAAAAAATTTTAATTTTAGAAAATACACCATGTAATGTATTATTTATTTAATAATCATAAAAATTCATATTTTAACCCTACATAAAAGGATATTATAAAAGGCAATTTCTTTCACTACTGTTTGTAGCATAAGATTTTCTTGTGTAAGTATTTGAGATAGTGTTAATTGAATCAATTTTTACAATACAACATAGAAAGATGTGCATTGAAGTTTCAAAAACGGCTTTTAAAGTTAAAAAAAAACAAACAAAGATATTTTAATTTAGTATATGCAGATAATTTTGTAATAAACGTGTTTTAACGGCATGTAATCAAGGTAACTAATTATTCAGTAACGGTATTTAGAAAATGCAAATAAAATATTTATTATACGTACTTGAAAAAGTTAGATTATCCCTCCTAGTAAAAATTTGTAGTTTTTATATAAACACTACACACGCGTTTTCAGACAAACAAGACATATTTTAAACACTAGTTATGAACAATATTACTTTTTTGTTACATTATGGTGAATAGAAGGACATTTTTTTCAGATAAAACTATTTGTTACAATGTCGGTTTTAATTACGAACGCAATGTGTCAATTCTGAAATATTCTGGGGAATATTCCAAAACTGCCAACTGAAATTAAAAGCTTCACAGATATTTTATGCAAAATAGATAAATAAAAATTCTTGGTTTGGTTTAGATGAAAAGCCTGATTATCCTTAATTAACATCTTGCATAAGTATACCACCGAAAAGCATGCATTGGGCGCCAAATTCTTATAAGATAAACGTTAAGATAAAACGGTAATTACAATTTAAAGTTCGATATTTATTTCACGTGAATGTGATATAATAGACACTATCAACGGTTGGCAACGCGAACTCTTATACAGATTTAGGGCGAGGCCAATTATTGATACGTGTCAGATATTGCGTAATAATACGAAAATTTAAACAAACTCTAGCACAAAAATAATGCATGCAAGTTAATTAAAGGTACTCACATCAGGTATTTTTCCTTCAGTAGGCCTGTAACCACGCATCCAGCTCCTTCTGGCGTAACGATGGCGTCGACGCTACCAAATTCTTAAGGGACACCTCGGCTAGCGGCGGTTGGCTGGCATGGAGCTCCCCATCTACAGGTGTGGAGGTCGGTAGGTCCTTCGGTGGCGCAAATTGTACCTATGTAAGGGTCTGACGGGAAAAGGTAAAGGTAGACAACACAAAGGTAATTAGAAAGAAGGATTCTACATAGCATACGTTACGGTACGACACCCAAAAGAAAGGTCCGTTTCACTTCACATCACCAGGCAGACAGCCCACGTATCCGGGCGAGGGCCGCGAAACTCCTACCCCATTGTCTAGTATTTTCCTAACCCTCTAAGGATAGAACACTACGCAAACTCACTACTATGACGCGCCGGAAGCACCGCCCAGTCTATTTAAAAATGTTCCCGCGTCTTGCGTATTTAAAAATTATGGCGGGAAACTTCCGCACATCAAGAAAACTAAACCTAACCTAAAATGTTAAAGTGCAAATTCGGTTTGCACGTAACACGGTTTTCAAATTTCAAAATTTTTTCATAGGTTACTAGATAGAGGCAAAAAACACAAAATTGACGATTTCCTTATTTGCTCGTAGTTAGTCTACTAATTTAAATAGAATGTTCAAATTTGGTACATCATGGTAATTCCCCATTGCGCTTCACATTTTGAACTTAGATTTTGTCTACGGTATCTAAATTTTGCGTGACGATGTTCAACTTTTTATTTTTAAATAGCCGCCATATTGGATTTTTACATTTTTGAAATGCTGACAAAAAACCCTTTCCAAAGAGGTATAACATGTCTGATTGAATCAAAATACTAAATATCACATAATTATGTTTTGGTCGTAGTAGGCTTTAATTTCCATTATGACAAAGAGAAACAATTGCTCTAAAAATTTTAAACTCAATTTTCAGTGGTAATAAAAACAGTAAAAAACGTAGAAAATTGAAAATAAATCTTTATTAATCAGAACTTACATAACTATGCATTAACAAAGAATAAATACAAACTAGCATCTATTCAATACAAAATATTATTTAAGCTGTTTTTAGTTGTCATTCATGTTCAGACAATTGCAAATTAACAATCAAGGAAAAAAAATATAACAATAGTCAGCCACATAAATTCATTATTTATTTTAAATGTTCAAATATCCCCCATTTTGTTGAACACACAACCGACACTTTTTATAAACATCTTTACAAGATCGTCTTATCATAGTTGGAGTTATTTTATTTACGGCCTCTTGGACTGCTTGTTGTAATTGGACTACATTATCATACGTTTTAGAGTACACATGACTTTTAAATGACCCCATATAAAGAAATCTAGAGGAGTTAAATCTGGTGATCTCGCGGGCCACTTAATTGGTCCCTGATTTCCAATCCAGTTTTGGCTTGTCTAAGAGAAATAGACAAATTAAAAAAGACAATGAAAACAGCGTTTTACAAACAGTTGTCAAAAATCCTCGTACTTCTCTTAGACAAATTCAGAATATAACAGGTGTTGCTCATTCTACGGCAAGAGCTATTTTAAAACGTTTCAAGTACCATCCATATCATGGACGACCATGTTAGGGATTGCGTACTGAAGATCAAATTCGAAGAATGGAATTTTGTGCTTGGTACATCAGAAAGTGCAACGAAAATTCAAATTTTGCATATACAATTTTGTGGTCCGACAAAAGTCTATTTACGAATTGTGGTATGTTCAACCGCAAAAATACAATTTTTGGTCAGATGAAAATCCACATTTGAACCGCCAAGTTAGACATCAAGTTAAATGGGGATTCAACGTCTGGATTGGTATTATTGGAAGGTACATTATAGGTCCGTTTTTTCATGATGCAAATTTAAACTCTGCGAGATACTTAGATTTATTGCAGGGAAATGTAGCAGATAAACTAATGGAGCTTCCACTCGCTACTTTGCAAAATATGATTTTTCAAAATGATGGCGCTCCACCCCACAATGCTCTGATTATTAGAAATTTTTTTAATTTTGAGTATAATGAAAACTGGATTGGAAATCGGGGACCAATTAAGTGGCCGGCGAGATCACCGGATTTAACTCCTCTAGATTTCTTTATATGGGGCCATTTAAAAAGTCGTGTGTACTCAAAAACGTATGATAATGTAGGCCAATTACAACAAGCAGTCCAAGAGGCGGTAAATAAAATAACTCCAACTATGATAAGACGATCTTGTAAAGATGTTTATAAAAGGTGTCGGTTGTGTGTTCAACAAAATGGGGGGTTATTTGAACATTTAAAATAAATAATGAATTCATGTGGCTGACTATTGTTATATTTTTTTTCCTTGATTGTTAATTTGCAATTGTCTGAACATGAATGACAACTAAAAACAGCTTAAATAATATTTTGTATTGAATAGATGCTAGTTTGTATTTATTCTTTGTTAATGCATAGTTATGTAAGTTCTGATTAATACAGATTTATTTTCAATTTTCTACGTTTTTACTGTTTTTATTACCACTGAAAATTAAGTTTAAAATTTTTAGAGCAATTGTTTCTCTTTGTCATAATGGAAATTAAAGCCTACTACGACCAAAACATAATTATGTGATTTTTAGTGTTTTGATTCAATCAAACATAGCCATGTTATACCTTTTTGGAAAGGGTTTTTTGTCAGCATTTCAAAAATGTAAAAATCCAATATGGCGGCTATTTAAAAATAAAAAGTTGAACATCGTCACGCAAAATCTAGATGCTCTAGACAAAATCCAAGTTGAAAATATGAAGCGCAATGTGGAATTACCATGATGTGCCAAATTTAAACATTCTATTTCAATTAATAGATTAACTACGAGCAAATAAAGAAATCGTCAATTTTGTGTTTTTTGCCTCTATCTAGTAACCTATGAAAAATTTTTGAAATTTAAAAACCGATCTGAGATACCCTTATGATTATGCAAATTTTGTCCCATTTAACCAAGATCGTATCTCCTACAGTTTCTAAGATACCCATGTACTGCATTTTATACTGTACACACTGTATACACGCTTTCCCCTTTTTCTAAAATAGCCCCCCGTGTTCCCCTGTTCCGCCTAAACCCAAATTGATGTTCTTCGAGTATTTCTTCAGCTCGTTTTACCATTCGTCTTTGTACAATTCTAGTTAATATTTTTGAAACGTGTGCTGTCACACTTATTGTTAGATAATTTTCACATCCATCTGCGACTCTTTTGTTTGGTGCTCATTCAAACTCATCTATAAGTATAGGATAACCCAGACCATCATTTTCAATGTCTGATTCCTGTTCTAATGCAGTTAGTTCCTCTCCCGAATATAAGTTCTATATATATTCCTGCGATCTAGCTACTTTCTCTACATTTTCTATAATGACGTTTCCTTCCACGTTCCTTATATTTTTTCTATATGGTTTTATATCCCTAAAATTCATTCTAATTAATTTGTATGTTTTGTCCGCTCTTCCTAGTTCCATCTTAGTTTGTACCTCTTTGCACTTTTCATCAATCCATTGTTCTTTAGCTTTCCTGCATTTGCGAATAGTTTCCCATTTTATTGCTTTGTATCTCTGTTTTCCTGTTTCGTCTGATCTATTTTTGTATTTTCGTCTTTCTTCTATTAAATTCAGGATATCCCTTGTTATGCATGGTTTCTTATTTTCTTTTTGTGTATACCCCCAGAATATCTCTGGCCCCCATGTTTAAGCTAGATTTAATGTTATTCCATTCTGTTACTACTTCCTTAGTATCAGAAATTTTCTCGATATCTTTCAGCAATTCATTTGAGATTTTTTCAAATCTTTCGTGAATATCTTGATGTTTTAGGTCCTCAAAGTCAAAGTGCCTTTTTCCGTTCGTTTTTTTCAGATTTTTAAATTTAAGTGCGGGCTCCATAATTACGATGTTGTTATCAGTGTCTATATCTTCTTCCGGGTAGCTTCTACAGTCTTTTACTTGATTTCTAAACCGTTGTCTAACAATAATGTAATCTATTTGATCTTCCTATATCTCCTGGCATCTTCCACGTGTATCGCCTTCTAGCATGATGTTGAAATAATGTATTTGTGATGATTAAGTTGTTCTTGTCGCAAAATTCTACCAGCCTATTTCCCCTGTCACTTCTCGTACTTAAACCAAATAAACCTCCTTTCGCTCCTTCTATTCCCTCAACTACCACTGCATTAAAATCTCCCGTAATTATTCAATTTTCATGTCCTTTTACGTATCCTAGTATTTCTTCGATATCTTTGTAGATCGCTTCTACCTTTTGCTCATTGTAGATTGAGGTGGGCATGTTTACTTGTATTATTACTGTATTTACCGGTTTATATTCTAATCTAACCATGAGTAGTCTTTCGTTCTTTTGTAAGTAGTTTTCCACACGTCGTCCTAACTTTATTCGCATAACTATCCTCACACCCAAATTTCCTTCCTCTGATCCTGTATGAATTACCCTGAAGTCTCCACTTCAAAAATGCCCCACCTCTGACCAGCGGACTTCCCTGATTCCTACTATGTCAAGGGCTAACCTATCCATTTTGAGTTTCAGGTTCTCTAGCTCACCTACTTGTTTCATACTTCTGACATTCCACACTCCGACTCGCAGAATGTTCACGGATCTTTTTCTATACTGTCAGATCACATCCCTTGAAGTAGTACCCTCCCGGAGATCCGAATGGTGAACTATTGTACCTCCGGAATTTTTTACTCACAGAGGATGACATCATGTTTACTAACAATTTCTGTACGCAGTGTACTTGGGAGGTAATGCGGTGGTTTTCAGTTGCCTTCCATATTGCAGTAGTGTGTCTTAGATTGTCATATTATGGTTTCTGTCACTTTAGGTACCGAAAAAGCTGCTGCCCCCTTTCGGGGACCTGTCTTAGTATGGTTCCTCGCTATAGACCCCACTAATTTGGTTAAACCTATAGTTCGGCTCTTTAGCTCATTAAAACGCGCAAGCCATTCTACCTGTTCTAGTATTTTAGAACTTCGTCAAAGTGCAGGTCCTTTCAGAATGGAATTTTTTTCACAAGTATTATAAATATTGTACACATACTTTGGAATGAACAAGTTAGTGCATGTAAACTCGAACAAGGTACAAGGTAATTGTATCGTACATCACTGCTCTGCACAACAGAGTACTGTAAAATTGTACTAGTAAAGTGACACATACCTATTGAATGAACACCTCAAATGGTTTCATGTTTTCGAAACAAACGCCCTTGTAAGGAATTTCCGAACCTGTAGCATGAATATCCCCTTTTACCCTATACCAGTCATTAGTGAGGCATTGAACTTCTCTAAAAAGACCTCTGGGCTTAGCAAGTAACTTTCTGCTTTCGTTATGATTTGGGTGACCTGAAATACGAGTCAGCACGAGATCACCTATGGAATATGTGCCTAATCTGCACCTTTTGCTATTAAAGTATTCATTTTGCTTAATACGATTTGCTTCTAATTTTTGTGAAGCTTCCAATCGAATTTTAATGACATCTACTAAGTTGTCTTCGAGGTCGCTGATACAACGATCAGTATCTGCCTGCAACTGTATACCCGTCAAAAGTTCAGCCGGTGTTTGCTTAGTAGTTCGATACTTTGTCTTATTAATACCTTGCTGTACTGTAATTAATTCCTTGTTTTTATTGAAATTGGAGGATTCTAGCGTATCAAGTATGCTTCTATTGGTTCTTTCAATTTGACCATCATTCCTTGCCATGCCTACAACTGTTAAAAATAACCGAATTTGTCGCTGCATACAAAAGTCATTGAATTCGCTCAAAGTAAACGTGTTACGGTATTCCGTGAGATAGGTTTTGGGCCTCTTGGAGCGGCTTTTTAAAAAAGCTTTTCCAAAAAACTTCCTCTATCAAATTTATTTAATACTGAATTTACAATTAATTTTACAAGTATGTTATATTCAGTAAAGTTGGAGATCGAAATAATTCTAAGTTGAAATTCACTTGAATTAAATTAACTAAAATTACAGTGAGTAGCTGAACTAACAACAATGTGCTTAGTGCATCTGCGTTATTATTGTAAATTCCTTTTTTTGTATATAATTTCATAATCATACTCTTCTAGTCTAATTTTCCTACTTTGTAATTTTGAATTTGGATTCTTGACTTTGCATAGTCATACTAGTGGTTTATGGTTGGTGTATATGTAAAATTTTCTTCCATAAAGATATGGTCTAAAATATTTTGTTGCCCAAATTATTGCTAATAATTCTTTCTCAATTGTACTATATTTTTGTTCCATTGCGTTTAGTGTTCTAGATACGTAACTGATTGGTTTATTGCAACTATTTTTCCTTGGCTCAACACTGCACCTAATGCTACGTTCGATACGTCTGTTGTTAATATAAACAGTTTTGAAAAATCGAGGTATTATAATACCTTGGTAAGGATACATTTGATTTTCTCTACTGCTCTGATAAATTCTGGGGTGTGTTCGATCTTGTTACCTTTCTTTAAACAGTTTATTAATGGTTTGGTTATTTGTGAGTAACCTTTTATGAATATTGGGTAATAACCATTGAATCCTAAAAATTCTTTAATTTATTTATTAGTTTTGGGTAAGAGGTAATTTAGTACTGCGTTCGTCTTGTCTGGATTTGGCATAACTCCTTTTGGGGTTATTATGTGTCCCAGAAATGGTGTAACGTCGTTTTGTGGGGTGTCTTGATTTTGAAGGGTTTTCTTTCTACGAAATCTAAATAATGTTTCTTTACGGTTATGGAGCTAATTACGTTTTTTCAAGATCCGGTGTCGATTAGTAATTTGAATTCTGCGTCAGGTATTTCTATATAGGGTAAAATTTGTTGATTGATGTTATTTAAATTAATTACGTTTGGTCGTATTTGAATCGGTGTAAATGAAAGTTTGAGCACGCGTTTTCGTCGTCGTCCTCTTTGTAATTTTCATAGGGTTGTGGCATTCGTAGTTTTTTGAATTATTTGTCTCATCGTCTTTGTTGGGATTTGCGTAATTATCCGTGTCATGATTATTAAAAACTTCCACTTTTTGGTGTAATAGTTCCTCGGAAGTGAAGTTTCGTTTTTGGTCGGATTTGCGATATTTTTATGTTTTGTCTAGTGTTACCAGATGAAATGTCCATAGGGGTTGGTTTGTAATAACCGTTAGAGTTGTTATTCATCATCGGTGTGTTTCTGATGGGGTTTGCGCCGAATGTTTGCTTAGGTTGATTTCCGTTTTGGTTAAATCTTGGTATAAATGCGGGTTTTGTAAAATTTGCATTAAACGTTTGCTTTGGGAATTGTCTAAACTGGTTACGGAAATTTGTGTTATTAAATTTTGGGTTGTTATTTCGTGGTTGATTCGTTTGTGCGTTAAATGGTGTAAATTTTGGTTGTGTGGATATTTGTCCCGCGGCTTGTATGGTTTTCATCGGTGAGTAATTTTTGTTTGCGTTTGGGTTGTACAATCTAGTTCGGTGGTACATACGTTCTCTTCTTCTACAATCATGTTCATTACTTCTCCTAAGTTTTGGAGGTGTTGAAATCTTATTTTGTCCGATAAGCGTTCAGGTAGGGCATTGATTTATGTGTCTAAGGCCATTTTGTCGTACATTTTCATCTTCAATAATCTTATGTTTTGGTCGCGTTCTTCAATTTTTAGCTTTGTCAAAATTAAACTTTGTACGTCTTGACATTTCATACCAAATTGATAGGGTGATTGGTTATTTTCCATCCGTAAGTTTATTAAATTGTGGACTAGACATTTGATGTTTTACTTGGTCTTCGAAATATCTAAGCAGGATACCTTTGAAGTCATCCCATTCGATCAAGTCTTCTCTACTGGCTATCAGGGTTAATGCTCTGCCGGGTAGCTTATTTACTATCAGTCGTAAGAGTAAAACGTTGCATGCGCTATCTCCTGGTTTGTAAAAGAATTTTAAAAATATTTCGCACGCGGTGATAAAGATGCCTAATAGTGTTTGCATTCCGTAATAATGGTAAATGCTCTCAAAGTAGAGTTTCATATCGGAATTCATGGTTGTTAGTAATAATTAATGGTTGCTTTCAGTTCAGTGTGTATTGGTTTTGTATAAATTGAGCGTTACTTTTCAGTCTGCATTGTTACTTTTCAGTTTATTTTGTTATTTTTCAGTTTGTATTGTTACTTTTCAGTTTAATTTGTATACGGTTATTTAAAGAATCGCTATACGTATATTTTATATGTAATTATCAAGTGCTATAATTACGTTGAGAATTTCTGCTTGGTAATTGTTTCATCAATTACTGTCGCATTGAAGTGTATATTTATACTTTGCAGATATTACAATTGATGCGATTGAGTTTCAAGTTTCTGAATAGTTTCTTGCTATAACTACGTTATAATTATACGCTTTTGTTTCGATTTGTGCTGTGTACGTAAGTGTTGTAATAATAAATTACACAAATGCTTTTTATAATTATACACTTTTGTTAACTTGTCGCCTTGAAAGTGTTTAATTATAGAAAATGTGTGATGAGAATCAAATTGCTTCACTAATAAAAATGGTAGAAATAATTGCGTTATATTTATACATTAAAGCTTTAGACTTCCTGAATAAATCGTTTAATTTTATCGTAATAAATTGTAGTAAATTGCGCATATAAATGCGTCTTAATAATTCCTTTGTTAAAAAATAAATTTTCTGAGTAAATTCTTTTCAGAAATGATAATAATAAAATTGCGAGAATAAAAATTGTACATAAAAAATTGTTTCTTACTAACTAGTATTAATATTCAGTTGATAATGGTTTAGGAAAATGAACTTTGATACTTACAAGAGTTTGTTTGCCAGTTCCATTATTTTCCTCTTTGCTTTTTGTACTTTGCCCAGTTGGTTCTTTGTCCCAGATTAAGAATAGAAATTCAAGACCACCAGTTTCTTCAATTTTGTATTCTGCTAATGTCCTTCTGGTATCATATCGACTGCGTCAGATAGATTTTGGGTTTCTTGGAGCGGCTTTTTAAAAAAGGCTTTTTCAAAAAACTTTTATCAAATTTATTTTATACTGAATTTACAATTAATTTTACAAGTACGTTATATTCAGTAACGTTGGAGATCGAAATAATTTTAAGTTGAAATTCACTTTACTTAAATTAACTAAAATTACGGTGAGTAGCTGAACTAACAACAATGTTAAAGTAGAAAAGTTTTAGACTAACTGGCCATATTGAGCTCTCAAAGGAATTTATGCTATTCCTGCCCCTCACATTGCCTGTGAACACTGCAGAGCTCAAGTCTGTTTATTTCTGTATTTAATACAATGTAACAATCTTAATTCTAATAACTGCTGTATTGTGACCTACTGTGACCTGCACCTACAGTATCACGTTACGTCTGGAATACAATGTCTGTTTCCGTCCTCACTATCTGGCTTGTTGAGCTTTTATTAACCTTTTTATTATGTCCTTCAATTTATGCAATGTAACATTTAACTTAAGTTTTAATAATTCAATTTGTTTACATACATATCCTAATGTAGGGAATATGGAACTCGTGCAAAAAAGAAAAAAACTAAAGTAAGTAAAGAATATCGCTCGCACCGAATACTGCAACAAAAAAAAAGAATCGCAAAAATGAACGTGCTAACTAAAAAGTCGAATAGTGGGGTGGATCACAAAGAAATAAAAAAAATCCCTCAAAAAAGCGTCTATTTGCAAAATCTTAAGGAAACAACAAAAAGAAAGACTAACTCGAAAATACATTTATTTAGAACATTCCGGAAGATTTAGCACAGTACAAAAATTCAAGCAAAATTACTTTATACCCTTCTTTAATTACCTTTAACTAATTTTTTACTTCAATTTTAGCATGTACATAAAGCAAAAAGTAAGCAAGTGGCTGTTTTCAGTCCTGTGGTTACAACGATTTTTAAATCTTTATTTATGTAAAATATTAATAAAGAAAAGTATATAACTACAGAACCCACACGGGGTGATTAAATTCTTATATGTACATAAAGCATAATATCATATATATTGCTGTGATAACGCCTCGCATTGGCCGTCGCTATATTTGCTATGATAACGCCTCGCGTTGGTATCGCTAAATTGGCTGTGTTACCCTCTCTTTGGAGTAGGCGCTAAAGGAGTGCTGTGACGGTAGAGCAAATTGGAAATTTGTAATTACTGACTTACCTTTTTTTTTAACTTTTCTTTGCCTGGATAGTTTAACGGATGTAATGGAATTTACAAAATGAAATCAAACATAGCAATCTTAAAAAACATCAATACATTTAAAAACATTTTTCTTTCCTACAAAAGAACACAACATAGTTTACAGCATAATTTTTAAGCATAAAATTATCCCTAACAAGTACCTATTTACTTAATTAAAATGCTCATCAACTAATCTTTGTTAAAATTTATAGAACTCAAATCTCTTCTCTTATAGATAATTTACCTGTCGTTTACTCCCACGTTTGTAAGGTTGTTTGACCAAAAATTCTTGACAGATAGTCTGTTTAAAGGCCAAATGTATCGAAACCTGTCCGCAAAACTTTTTGATAAATATCCTTACATAAAACGAAATTAGAATGCAACTTATTCTACCTTAAATTCAAATGACAAAATACTAAAATATCAGTTACAAACAAAGGAATCTAAAGTTAATACTTGCGAAATCCAATAGCGCTTATCCAATTTTCGTAACTAACGGTAGTATATACTTTTTGTTTCCATTTTTAAATTGACGGTAAAAGCTTAACTTACAAAATCGCCCATAATATGTAACATCTCCTTTAGAATATCAGTTACCAAAGTGCATCTTTTTTATCTGTAATTATTTAATTTTAGAGTAGATTTCTGTATTGAAGGATCTTCAATCTTTATAAAACAAATGATACTTCAAACTTCCATACTTGAAACTATTTAAACGCATAAGCTTCATGCAACTCGATATGTTAATTTGTTTCAAATAAAATCGTTTCATATTAATTGACTTTTTAATGTTTGTGCTTTTAGAATCGAGCATTCATTGATTTAATGGTTTTTAAAAACATTTCATGATATAGAATGATGTATTTGTCTAGATGAATAAAGAAAATTCTTGAGTTTGTTTCATTTAAAATTCATAAATTCATAAATTACTGTCTGTGTCTTTTTTTACAATAAAAGGCTCTTCATTCAGCAAAAGCTGTTTTCTTACACTAAAGATTTTTCACGTACACGCATTGCTATTTTTTGAGTTATAAGATTTGGTGGCGCCCTTTTTTTACTTATTTGTAATTTTTTTACATATAATAGAGTCGTAGAAACCCATGGTCACAATTCAGAGACCTCCGCAGGGGTTAGAGTTACAGCTAGTAAGAATATATCCACTTTCTTGAACCATGTGTCAAGAAAGAGAACAGCTCATTTCGTTTTCTGTTGGGAGTTACCTAAAAAAGAAAAAATGTTATACGTGTTTAATTTTATCAGACATAAAATGATATTATCTCTTGATTTACCGAATTTGAAAATAGACCAGTACACGAGCTCGTTGATTTTATGTATAAAAATACTCTCAACGTAGGACCCAAGGAAGTTTATACACCGTAGAACCAGGTTGCTTTGTACAGGTCTTGAGGTTTCCTATTGTTTTTAGTCATAATTTTCTTAGAAATCGACATACATAGGCCAAAGATTCGTCAATTGCTTTATAGGGATGTAGGCAACACCGCCATACTCACATATTGTGTTTTTATACTTAAATGGTTGAATTATTTTTCAAAAATTTCTGCAAAGCTACCCAGCATTTCAGGTTACTTTGCACTCTCGTTTGAACTGTAAGGGTATACTATGTCTAAGCAATTTTGTGTAAAGATACCCCAGCATAAAGCTTATAAATTGCTTTAGATCTTCATTTTTGACCGTATGTAAAGCAATCTACAAAAAAAACACGTTCTTTTTTGGGCTCATTAATATGACAAATAACGTCACTTCACTCATAAAATAACTCGTCTTGTTTTCCATTTGGCCATTTTCACGCCTTCTACGCTTCTGTCGTTGCTCAAATGACTGCACCTGGTTCCTTCACTTTAATGATGAGTCCCGGAAATATCTCTTCTTCATAAAAAAAATTACGTGTTCACAAACTTCTTTCTTCAGTACCGGCACGAGATTCTTTTTGGATGAATTAATTGGGCAATCATTAAAATTTGTTCCATCGAGTGTGGAGCCTGCAACAGAATCCTCTTTCTGCCCGTTATTTTCTACATCGACAACAACGATACTTTTACCTGTGGACACTTTCATTTTTCCTTTTCGTAACGTAGAAGTTCGAGGACCCAAAGCTTCTGCTGTCGTCTTTTCCAGAAATTGCTCACAGATTTCTGCGTCATAGGAGTTTCTTATCTCGAAGGCCTTTAGAAGCTCATTAAGAGAAACGGGGTGAATGTTACTTTTACAAAATCCCGATATTAAATTGAATGCTTGATTCGGCTTTAACTCATCATTAACGTTTTCAACCAGACGGAATATGTTGTTTGTCCAATTATATCTTGTTGCTTCTAATGGGAGAATCTTTATAGTCTGACAAAATTTAGCGTTAGGCACATTTAAGGGGCCTTAAAAATGTCACGTCGAGGGATTGGCTATTATGACTACTGTTTGGAGGTAAACGAACAAATTTTATGTTGTTTTCTTCACATGTTTGAATAACATTCACTGATGTGTGAGATCAAAGGTTATCTCCGATCAGTACATTTTTTCAAACATGGCAACATGAGTGAAAAGAACCACCCTTCAAATGCCAACCTGGCGAACCAACGACTAACAGTGCTAGTATACTGAGATCCTTTAGGTCCGCCTTGCCACCAAGTATTCCAGATATTGTTTGCTTTTGTATACCACAAATGGAGGGAACACTTCACCTGTGTCACTACGGGTCATCATAATAGAAGTGCTATATTTTTAAGTATTACAAATGTTTGCTGGGTATTTACTTTCCCCTCTTGACAAGAAATCTAAACCATGATAGTCGGTGAGGTTATATTCATCATAATTAAAACCGTTTTGTGGTGGAACATTTTCTAAAATTTCGAGAGATTGGTAGTATGCTCTGTAAAAACGTTATCGTTTATACCAATGCTCGAACTTTTTTGTTGGCCGCAAGTCGTGCAAACAATTCAGGATGTCGCAGTAGGAACAGATTTATAAAACGTTTGCTAGGACTACTTTTCTTGAAATGTCGGACATGTTTCCTTACTTTTGTCAACTAGTCATTAATAATTTTCCTGCTCCGGCCAGAGAAAATATTGTTAGTTTTCCAGGTTTTCCCAGATAGCAACCTTTAAACTTATAAATTATTGTTCTACTAATGCCGTATTGTTTAGTCGCTTTTTCTTGCGTGAGGGTCTTAAATCTAATGACCTCTAAACATTCATTCAAACGATCATCCGTGCAGTCTTAATATTTTCAATAACCAACGGTCGTTTTGTACTTACTAAGCATCTGAAATGAATAAATAAAATTTAATTCCATCTAAACGGTGTCATTTCAAAGCTTTCTATCAAACATATCTAGTCCACATTAGATGTTTTGTGTGCCAAATTTTGCCAACAGAGGGCGGCGCACTGTTGTGCAAAGTTACTTAGAGGCTATAGCATTAACAGCATAACCACGGCATCCATAAAAAAATCACTTTTTGCTCTGAAACGAAAAAACTTACAATCCTTCAGCACAACAAGAAGATAGTTGTTTATAATAATCATCAGATTTAAGCGCAATAATTTTTTTCGTAATTTAGTTTTTCGCCTTGAAACTGGTTGAACACGTACTTCCACTTATTTCTCTCGTAAGCTATCCTACAGAGTTTTCTGAAATTCCTACAGCCTAGATACAACTCGGTTCCTCATCTGTTGTTTTCTAATTATATGTCCTATTTTACCGAAATTCGGTGGTATGTGAAGGGGTTAAGCAACATGTGACCTCCAAAATTCCCCAACACGTATACATTTGTCGAATTAATAGCTTTCCAGTAACTGCCTTTGTACAATTAACATTAGGTGAGAATATTGCTAAACCAATACTTGTAGTTGCTTATGATAATCATCAGGTTTAAGTTATTTTTTTCATTATTAGGTTTTCCATCTTGGAACTAATTGGACGCGTACCTCTATCGATTTTTATTCTCAGCTAGCCTACACATTTCTTTAAAATTTCCACAGCTTACATCTTTCTCTATCTGTGTACAATAGTCCAACCTAGGTCTACCTCTACCTCTCTTTTTTCCTATCTCTGCTTCTAATATATTCCGCACTATTCCCTCATGCCTTAGTATGTGGCCTATAATCCTATGTCTCTTATTTTTTACTGTATTTCACATATTTCCTTCATCCCTTGCCATATCTAGTGCCTCTTTGTTCTTAACTTTGTCTGTCTATCATATCTTTATCATACTTCTGTAGCATCACTTTTCAAAGGCTTCTACCTTTCTCTTGTTCGCTTCTCCTACTGTCCAGCTTTAACAGTCATACAGTGCTGTGCTTCACATGTATGTTTTAAGCAATCTTCCTTGTTTCTATGTTGAAACGTATTTTTCAAAGGCCTACTAAAACACTACTTTATTAACACCATACTTCAAGTTAGGTGTCTGCAAAACGAAATCTTCCGACGTAACTAGGGGTCTATTCCTTGGGTAGAGCTATGAGCAATGGGGGGGTAAGTCGAAATCTGCTGGGGGTCACACTCAAACTAAAACAAACAGGCGCCACCAAGTCCAGATTGATTTATATTAATGGCATAGCAAATTTCTAAGGGCGGACTTGGAGACCCAAAGAAAAAAAGATCGCCTTCGCTGACATACAAACTTGTCTTAACAGAATAAGACACTGCTCCTGTAAGAAAGAATATAGTTAGGTTACCTAAAAAAAATGGGAACACTATTTGCGTCCCTCAAGTATATCTAAAATGCATAGAGAATATTTCTTACATAATGGAATCATAAAATTTAACTCTTTCTGTGTTTTGTTTACCAGGTCTGATCAAACCAGATCAGAATAAAAACTTTAAATGTAGATAATTAATTTACTAGAAAGAATTTTCTTTGTTTCAGTAAATAAAATTTCATGATAATTAAATAAAATAAATATGTGATATTCTTGCAAAATTGTTGTAAGGTTTAACAACTGATCCTTACTCAAATATATTACACTTCAGTGTAACTAACAATATTAAGTTTCTTTATAACCCAACCAGATCTGTGTAGGTCACTTACAAATGAATATATGAAATTTTCTCATTAATTTAACAAAATTAAAATTAGTTTGAAGTTAATAGAATCACCAAGATATTCTTTAATTTTATCAAAAGTGGCAGTACTGTAATGTTAAACATCTGTTAGCCATTATGCAATTGTTGACGGCATTGTTCAAATAAACAGGTGACGTAATAGCAGCTGTTAATTTACGTTGCAGCCATGTGTAGTCACATCTTTACAAAACTAAGTGAAATCAAATTTTGATACTGGGGAAAACCAGCTTAATTACAGGTAAACTGAATAACAATTTAGTACATCTAACAAACAAAACGAAATAATGTACTTTCAGAAGGAAGTACTGAGGAAATTCTTAATTCTATTACGAACCCAAATACCGGCTTTCGTCCTTGGTTGCAATGGAAACAACTTCGCAGAGCGGGGCCTGCTGTTAAATATGTTTGTTTTCCATGCTTTATTACAGATGCAAGAGCGAAGCGGATTTCTTACATTGGTTCACGGCATCTTTTATTCACAGCGTACTCCTCCGTTGTCTAATTTTATTTCAAAGTGGTCGTGCGGTTTTCTAATTTATCGTTGCAATTTCTGACGTATTGTTGCTTTTCTAACGTATGGTTGCTTTTCTAACGTATGGTTGCTTTTTCTAATGTATGGTTGCTTTTTCTAACGTATGGTTGTTTGCGCTAAATAAATTTTAAATTAGCTAATATGATAACGAATATGCAATATATGGATTAAGTACTAACCGTTACTCAGGAAGTGCTTCACCAAATCAAAGCGACCCGGAGGTCACTCGTCATTCTCTTCGAATGCATCTTCACGCTGCCCTAAACTATCGACGAGTGCGCTCGCCGCGCTCCTGCAAGGTGGGAGGATCATAAGTGTGGTTCTCGAACCTCTCACGCGCGCGCAAGTGGCTTGTGGATTTGCACCGAACTCCGAAACAAATAGACTACTAATCCTAGATATAGCAATACTATAAAAATTTGATTGTTACTTGAATCTTTATATTAGTTAATAAAGGTATTTCAATATTCATGGTACGTTTAATGAGTATGTTCCTTTACTGCTAAAATAAAATTGTTACAATGTTTGTCGTCTTTGAACACAGAAGTTGCTTTTTCTCGATAAGTGTAGTACGGCCTTGTGCTAATCTTTGTTTTATATCTTCTGCGTTCTTCCATCTCGCGTTATTTGACTTTCTATGTAGCAGAAATCCTAAACCTCTTCTATGTTCTTGTTACCTATTTGCATTCTTGTTTTTGATTTATTCTGCCCTCCTTTGCATATTAGTACTTTAGTTTTATTTTTGTTAATTTTCATACCGTATCACTCTGTTAGAAATGTTTCCATATCATTAAGAGCTGCTACTAATTCTTCCTTGCTAGATGCTAATACCGCTATCATCTGCAAACCTTTTAACCCTGGATAATAATTCCATATGTCTTCTTGCATTTGACAGTATTCATTGCCTCTTCGTTGTACAAATTAAAAATTAATGGGGATAGGGCACATCCCTGTCTCGCCCCATTCCTACTATTTACTTCTCTGTGTTTCTGTTCTTATTCTATTACCGCTGTTTGCGCTTTGTATATAAGCTATGTATTATCCGTCTATCTCTAAAAATCATTCCACTCTTTTTAAGTATTTCGAACATTTTTTTTCCATTTTACATTGTCGAATGCTTTTTCCAGATCTACAAGCCCTATATAAACGCTTTCCCCTTTTTTTATTGTTTTCTCCATTATCACCTTGAGAGCTAAAATAGCCTCCCGTGATCCTCTGCTTTGCCTAAACGCAAATTGTTCTTCGCCTAGTATTTCTTCCGCTCGTTTTTCAATTCGTCTTTGTATAATTCTAGTTAATATTTTTGACACGCGTGCTGTAAAACTTGTTCAAAAATTTTCACATCTATCCAAGCCTCTCTTTTTTGGTGTAGTGACTTTGATGTTACGTTAGAAATCTTTGGGTATCTTGCCTGTTTCATACTTATAGCTTACAAGTTCTGTTACTGCTGGTTCAACGGCTTTTAGAATTTCTGCTTTCACCTTATCTGTATCCGGCGCCTTACTATTTCTCAGACCCTTTAATGCTAATTCAAACTCATCTCTAAGTATAATATATCCCAAGTCTTCCTTTTCAATGTCTGCTTCTGTTCTAATTCTGTTAGTTCTTCTCCTGCATATATATTCTCTATAAACTCCATCTAACCACATGATCTACATTGTCTATAATGACGTTCACCCCCGCGTCCTTTATTTTTTTGTTATACGGTTTTGTATCCCTAAAATTCATTCTAATTAGTTGGTATGCTTTGTCTGTCTTTCCTATTTCTATCTTAGTCTGTACTTCTTTATACTTTTCATCAATCCATTGTTCTTTAGCTTTCCTGCATTTGCGAATAATTTCTCGTTTTATGACTTTGTATCTCGGTTTTCCTGTTTCGTCTGATCTATTTTTTTATTTTCGTTTTTCTTCTATTACATTTAGGATATCCTTTGTTATCCATGGTTTCTTATTTTCTTTTTGTGTATACCACAGAATTTCTCTGGCGGCCATGTCTATGCTGTTTCTACTTCCTTAGTATCAGAAATTTTCCTGATATCTTTCAGCAATTCGTTTGACTTCTTTTAAATCTTTTGTGAATATCTTTATCTTTTAGTTTCTTAAAGTCAAAGAGCCTTTTTCGTTCCTTTTCTACCAAATTTTTAAATTTAAGGGCCTCCTTCATAATTACGATGTTGTGATCAGTATCTATATCTGCTTCTGGGTAACTTCTACAGTCTTTTACTTGATTCCTAAACCGTGGTCTAACAAGAATTTAGTCTATTTGATATATTTCTATATCCCCTGGCAGCTTCCACGTGTATCGTCTTCTAGCATAATGTCGAAATAATGTGTTTGTGATAGTTAAATTGTTTTTGTCGCAAAATTCTACCAACATATTTCCGCTGTCGCTTCTACTACCGCTCCTTCCCTACTCTCACTTACCATTGCATTAAAATCCCCCGTAATTATTAATTTATTATGTCCATTTACATATCTTTGTGTCATCAATATCTTTGGAGATCACTTCCGCCTCTTCCTCACTGTAGTGAGAGGCGGGCACATATACTTGTTTTATTATGGTATTTACTAGTTTAAATTCTAATCTAATCATGAGTACCCTTTGGTTTTTTTGTAAGTAGTTTTATAGAGGTTGTCCTATCTTTTTTCGCATAACTATTCCCCACGCCGGAATTTCCTTCTTCTGATCCTGTATGAATTGCTGAAAAGTCTCCACTCCAAAAATCCCCCGCTTCTGGTCACCGAACTTTGTTGATCCCTACTATGTTTAGTGCTAACCTATCCATTTCAATTTTTCAGTGCTCTAGCTTACCTACTTGATTCATACTTCTGACTTACCACGCTTTGACTCGCCAAATATTTCCGATTCATTTTCTAAATTGTCCTCCTTCAGGGACCTGTCTTAGTCTGGCTCTTTATTAAAAACCCTACTACTTTGGTTTAACTTGTAGTTTGGCTCTTTAGTTCACTGGAACGCGTAAGCCATTCCACCCGTTCTAATAATCTAAAACTTGTTCAAGGTGCAGGTCTGTTCAGAACGGAGATCTATAATAAAGAAATTAAAATTTTTGTTTCTCATACCTTCTGAATATTAATTTTTACATATTTTTCCAAGAAAAAATGATTTTTATTTTAAAAATATTTCAATTAGAACTACAGAGTTTGTGAATTTCTGTACACATTATTAAATTAATGTAACACTAATTGATCTGCCACCAACCAGAATAATTATATACATTGGAACGTACACGAATCATCTGTACTAAATAGATGGATTTGATTAACAGGGACAAGAGTTTTACATTTAAGAGTTATTTAGACCACAATACGATATCTCGAAAATACTAGTTGCATATTCGGGTATGACCTCGAACGATTGGATAAAATATAAATTGCCGCGATGAGTGTTAGGTAGTTTAGTGCAGTCCTGATTAAAGCTTCGATTACAGTATGTTTTAGTTTAAATCTCTGAACTATTTCTTATGAATTACTATTTATATTAATTACTGTTTTTATAAATTACTGTAGTTATTATAAAAATTAATAATTGGTGATTGGATAGTTTAGTGCAATGCTACGATAGAAATTTAGAAGATTACGTCGTAGTGTTAAAAAGATAATATTTGTACCGATAGCTATTAGCTGAAAATAAATTGCTGGAGGAGCTTTTAGCAAATTCTATTGTAACTACGAGTTGTTGAAAAGGCTTGTTAAATCAGTTTGAATATAAGGTACTTTTGTTTTGCAAACAGTTTTCGTTACATTAATAACTGAGAAGTATGGTCACTGGTGAACAATCCACTATAATAAAAAATAACACGCCTTCAAATAAAGTGTATCTCAATTCTCAAAACCACTTTTGTCAGGATTTCTGTTACTCTAAGTGGTATGGAGATCTGAAGTCTATTCTACTTCAAATTTATATAAATTTCGTGGCCATTAATGGTCGTGCGGCTCCGTGGCGTAGTGGTATGTGTGTGACTACTACGCCCAAGGTCACGGGTTCGTATCCCGACACGGTCCGCTTGAAAAATGTAAGGCGAGAATTTTCACAAAAATTTACCCTCGTTCGGATGAGAGGCAAAAATGTAGATTCCGTGTGTGAGTATTGTCGCGCACGTTAAAGTTCGGCTAAATTCCAAATTTTCCACGTAAAAACAACTTGCTTCCTGACTAATGTAGTACCTTCGGGTGGAGCATTGGAAAATCACATGTAAAGCCATTAACTGTCCAATGTAGCACCTTCGGGTGGAGCATTAGAAAATCACATGTAAGGCCGATAATGGTCAAAAAACGTACATTTTGCACCATACAATTGTCCTAAGATATACCTGTACTCTCTGTGTGATATTAAGTCCAATCTTATGAGAACCACTCCCGCTCGTGGTATCGTTGCTACCGCACACCCTACGGTTCTTACCTGGATATGCCACTGTTAAATTAATAAGCTGAAGGCGGTTTAATTTAACAATTATTACACAAATTAGAAATACAAGAAGTAAACTTTTCTTGTAAATGTCAGGATATACGTCGATAAAGTACGTGGGTGCAGTTCTGTTCATATTATTGTTCTGTTATTATTAGCGCGTGTTCTGTTCTTGACAGATATTTACATTTACAGCAGATTAAACCTTTAGCTACTTGAAATGTATGATAATATTGAAGGTAATCTGCGTATGCAATTACAGGATATAATAAATTTATATACATGCAGTATCTTAAAGAGGTTTGATTAACACACCATCCATTACCAGTCTAGTAATTTATACTATTGCATTGTAGTAATTGATCGTGAAGGTTGTTTACTTTCTTTAAATGGTAAAATACTGAAGAACTGGCGTTACTCCATTTCCCATTAAATTTTAATAAAGAACAACTGAAAATTGTGTTACAACGCATTTTAGTAACTGGAGTCTTATCGGAAGCTTCTGAAACACTTAGAACTGTGGAGTGTATTATGCTGAAACTTTATTTTGTGATTAGTCGTCAACAAGTAAACAGCTGGTGCAGTTGCATAACTCATTATAATGCTTGGCACACACTACACAAGCGAAAGTTGTTCAAGAGATCAATGCCAGCACAGCTGGTTGATGTTTATTGGGCACAATGGAAACAAATTAGTTTTGCATTAGTATGATTAATGGCTTTCAGAGTTTCAAATTGGTATCCGTTACTGGTTACTTGTTCCTACAGTGTCTAATAAACACAAAACTTGACCACTGACTGAAATTGGATGGAAGCTCGTAGTTAGCAAACGGATTATCGTGGGTAGACGTGGTGCATTGGAAACTGCTAATCTACTAAATTACATGACTTTGATATGAGTTTCGACAGTTAGCAAATACAGAGTTGATTTGTAATTCCAGCAGTTATATATCCTGTAAAGCCTTAAAAGCAAGCAGTCTTCACCTTTAGTGTGTCATAGAAAATATATTTATCAGTGACAGACACAGACGAATAACATTTTTGGTATAGTTCGGTAGTTTGAAGTCGCACCAAACTTTTTGCAATTAACAAGTTGACAGTTAAGAAACCTGGAGTTCAAAGTTAAGTTTTACGGCATTTTCCCATTAAAAATTAATTTAGTTCTTTTTTGTATGCCTTGTTATGGATAAAAGAATCCCTAAACTGTTTAAATTATAAATTGCCCATAAGTGGCGGGAATCCCGTAGCAAATTATAGGTGTACCGGCTAACTACAGTGGTGCGGGAGTGGGTTCCAATATAAACAAAAACCCGAAAAAACAAAAAGTGCGATGACAAGGCTACGTTACCAGCAATACTTACATTGAAAAGCTTTTTTTTACTAAATCGAGGGGCGCCAACTTATTGGGTCCAAGGGATAATCCTCTGGAAGACGAGTATTTCTAGGTGGACCTAATTAAATCGATGTCTTGATGAAATGGAATTCCTCATACAGTCTACTTAAATTTTAAATAAAAAAAGAAACGGTCGGCTCTCTGTGTCACCCAAATCTATTTTACTATAGCGTCATATCATAATTCCTATAAACAAGTACACATACAAAAATTTTTAAGTTATCTGCATCAATTTAGATACAAGCTGCGAAACAGTATTCTTGTAAACAGGTACACACGTCAAATTTGAAATCACCTAAGTCAAATTAAATACAAGCAGCATAACAATATTCCTATAAAAAGGCACACAGACAGAATTTAAAATTACGTAAATCAAATCTCTTTCGATTGATTACACCAATTAAATTCCTGTAAACAGATACACACGGAATTTAGAATTATATAAATCAAGTCGTTTTCGATGGGTCACACAATTTAGTATTCCACTATAAGAAGCTTATCACAGCCGCAACCTTGTTGAAATAAATTTCAATGATCAAGCCTCGTAAATCTAATATAGTAAATATTATAACCTACGATACTAGTAGAGGTTTTATAATCTCCATGTCTAGTTTAACTGATTTCATAAATGCAGGCTACCACAAAACAAAAAACACAATTCATAAATAGCTAATAAGCTTTTAGCTGAATGCGTTTAAACAAATATCTCTTTTTCGCCAGTTTAAGTCTACGTTGAAAAAGGATCGTTTAATCTTCAACTAGTTGTTTTTAGATCCAAACTGTCCAAATTAGATATCGGGTCCTTGTCAATTTATTTTAGTATATCACTACGTTAAACTCCCGGTTGCTAATCTCTTAGCCAATGGGGTTCTCTAGCTTCCCTTTATCAATACTACCCCTTTTATGTTTTCTGGTTACCTGCTCGCTAGTAATTATATGAGTTATTTTTGTCCTCTATCTATCTCTATTCCTTTTCCCACTGTCTTCGCCTTTGATGGGTATATTATTGTATGAAGGTTTTAATATTGAGCTTGTATCGAGTCACGTAAAAAATGCATGACTTTATATTAATGCGTGATTAACGCTATCGTATGTACCCAACAATTCTGCAAATGGACAAATTGTAACTTTTTACATTGTATGATATATGTGTTTAGATCATCTGTAACGTGATATTTGTGAGTACTGCTTAGTTATCGTCTATATTTAAGTGATTAACTACATTGTAATATTGTTAGTGTGGAGGTTACTGTGCGTTATAGTTACACTTGTTTTCCTGTAACGGTTGCTAATCTTATAGGCAGTGGGGTTCTCCAACTTCCATTTATCAATAATAACGCTTCTGTGTTTCTTGCTACCTGCTCGCGAGTAATAACATTAGTTTTTTTGTCTGCTGTTTATCTCCATTTTCTTCTCCCACTGTCTATGCCTTTGAGGGTTGTCACTGTATGAAGATCCTAATATTAAGCTTGTATCGAGTCACGTAAAAAATGCATGACTTTATATTAATACGTGATTAACGCTATCGTATGTACTCAACAATTCTGCAAATGGACAAATTGTAACTTTTTGCATTGTATGATATATGTGTTTAGATCATCTGTAACGTGATATTTGTAAGTACTGCTTAGTTATCGTCTGTATTTAAGTGATTAACTACATTGTAATATTGTTAGTGTGGGGGTTACTGTGCGTTATAGTTACACTTGTTTTCCTGTAAGGGTTGCTAATTTTATAGGCAGTGAGGTTCTCCAACTTCCATTTATCAATAATAACGCTTCTGTGTTTCTTGCTACCTGCTCGCGAGTAATTACATTAGTTTTTTTGTCTGCTGTTTATCTCCATTCTTTTCTCCCACTGTCTATGCTTTTGAGGGTTGTCACTGTATGAAGATCCTAATATTAAGCTTGTATCGAGTCACGTGAAAAATGCATAACTTCATATTAATACGTGATTAACGCTATCGTATGTACTCAACAATTCTGCAAATGGACAAATTGTAACTTTTTGCATTGTATGATATATGTAGTTAAATCATATGTAACGTGATATTTGTGAGTATTGCTTAGTCATCGTCTGTATTTAAGTGATTAACTACATTGTAATATTGTTACTGTGGGTGTTACTGTGCGTTATAGTTACACTTGTTTTACTGTAACGGTTGCTAATCTTTTAGGCAGTGGGGTTCTCCAACTTCCATTTATCAATAATAACGCTTCGGTGTTGTTCATTACTTGCTCGCGAGTAATTACATTAGTTTTTTTGTCTGCTGTCTATTTTAATTCTTTTCTCTCACTGTCTATGATTTTGAGGGTTGTCACTGTATGAAGATCCTAATATTAAGCTTGTATCGAGTCATGTGAAAAATTCACGATTTCATATTGATACGTGATTAACGCTATCGTATGTACTCAACAATTCTGCAAATGGACAAATTGTAACTTTTTGCATTGTATGATATATGTGGTTAGATCATCTGTAACGTAATATTTGTGAGTATTGCTTAGTCATCGTCTGTATTTAAGTGATTAGCTACATTGTAATATTGTTACTGTGGGGGTTAGTGTGCGTTATAGTTACACTCGTTTTCCTGTAACGGTTGCTAATCTTATAGGCAGTGGGGCTCTTCAACTGCCATTTATTAATAATAGTTTTAATAATAGTTTTTTTGTCTGCTATCTACCTACATTCTTTTCTCCCACTGTCTATGCCTTTGAGGGTTATGTCACTGTATGAAGATCCTAATATTAAGTTTGTATCGGGTCACGTGAAAAATGCTTGATTTCATATTGATACGTGATTAACGCTATCGTAAGTACTCAACAATTCTGCAAATGGACAAATTGTAATTTTTTGCATTTTATGATATATTTGGTTAGATAGATCATCTGTAACGTAATATTTGTGAGTATTGCCAAGTCATTGTCTGTATTTAAGAGATTACCTACTTTATAATATTATTACTGTGGGGATTATTGTGCGTTATAGCTACACTAGTTTCCCCGTAGCGTTCACGTTGCTCAATTCCACTGAACATTGTATAATTTTTGCCTATTTTTTAAATAATTATTGCTTAATTGATAATCTTGCTCTTATTTCCTTCTTTAATTATTCTAATAGATTTCTTGCAGTATGACCTCGCTATGAATATTTACTAATATAGTTATTGCGTTTACCAAACCCAACTATGGCAATTACCAATGCTTTGATTCGAATTTATAATATATAATATTGAAAATTATTTTCCCCTTTGTGGTTTTGAAACAATTTATTTACACGTATTACACAAAAATACAACTAGACTTTTGTAGTTTAAATTTATTGCCTTGATTCTCTTTATGGAACTCAAAATTATTGAAATTTTATGCTATTTATGAGATCTAATACAAAGGGTACATTCGTATTTATTCTGCACGTTTAAGATAAATATTCTCTATTGCTATTCATTTTCTATCAAACGTAACAAATGATACTTAATAAGTAACTATAACTATGCATAAACTATCGCTTAAGCATTACATTCAAAATTTTGGCTCCTTGTTTTCTGCAATATTAGGATCGGTGATACGTAAATTCGTAAATGCTAAACAGAAAACGTGAAAAGCATTTAGTAGCAATTGAAATAAAGTGAACCATATCTCTTGCGCTTTGCAATAGGCAAAGGCTGCATTTTATATGGCAGGTATATTAACATATACTCTTCTTATTGTGTTAATAATTTGGAATTGATTACCTGTGTCTAAATTATCTTCATGAGCAATAATGACAAACTGCTTTTCTTATCGTTACCACATCTCTATTAACCATTTAACTCACCGACCATCGCTGTCCTTGATATTTAATAGTAAGGTACTTTTTAAAGGGAAGAGCTTGAAAAAATTTATGTACTTCATTTCAACGACTCTAAATTCTTTGCTGCTGAATTATATTAACTGCATCATTTCATGCGGATGATAGATCTGTATTTATGTTTTCTTCTCTATTATAACGTGATCGGTGTCAGTTCTTAAGTGACCATGTACAGGAACAATAAATTTGTGATTCTAAATGACCCCAGTGTAAACAACTCTAGGCATGGTGTGATAATTTTCGGTTAGGATTTGCGTGCCATCCTAATCTAGACTTTTCATAACGACGAGAAGGTCGTCAACTACATCAGTCGTTCACTTTCCAAGCCTGAGCGCAACTACTCAGTTACTGAGGAGGGCCTGGTAGTGCTCTGGGCGATTGAGAAGTTCCGACCGTGCGTCGAGGCTACCCACTTATCCGTCATTACCGATCACCATTCCCTTCTTTGACTTAAAAAACTCCAAAGTCCTTCCGATCACCTAGCCTTCACCTCCAACAACATCACTTTTCCATTATCCACCGTAAGAGAAAAGATCATGTTTTCATTCATATCCTTTTTCGTTCTGTTACTGTTCTTGAGTCCATTTCTGTCTTTATCATTACTTCCCTTGCTGTCACTCTTCCTACTTCTGACCCCTGTTCTAATGCTATGATTCAAAAAGTACATAACTCCCATAGAAGTTATTCTTCCTTGTCCGTCGTGAACCCCATCCTTTCCGTCGTCACATAACGTCTATCGCTGCCTATTCTATGGATGATTGGAAAATTGTCGTTCCTTCTGAGCAGCGTAAATATCTGAATACCTTTCCATCACGATCCTCCTATCTGCGGTGATTGTAACCTGATCAAAACGTGTGCCCGTCTCCTCCAAACATATTACTGGCCCTGTCTCAGAGCTGACTTCGCCCGCTACGTCCGACGTTGTCCGGTTTGTGCTGCTCACAAAGTGAACAGTTATCTCCTCCCGGACCCTTTGCTCCTACGCTCAAACAATACTATCCCTGGCAAGTCATTTCCTGTGACATCGTATGTTCCCTTCCGCGCTCTACACTTCATTAGTTTTATATCCTTATAGTGGCGAGTTACTTTACAAAGTTTTTTCTTTTCTTTCCTATGCAAAGCGCAACGGCAGTGCTGTGTCCAAAATTCTTGAAGACAAAATCTTCCTATTCTTTGGTGTTCCCCAGTATTTTATCACTGATTATCACTGATAACGATGTAGAATTCCGCAGCCGTCAGTTTACTATCTTGTGCGACGGTTATCATTCCAAAATCCTTTTCGCCTCTCGTTACCATTCCCAAGCCAATCTTGCCAAACATGTTAACCGCTCCCTCAAAACCATGCTTGCTTCTTATATCCATTAAAGTATCACAGGAATGTTATTCTTCCGAAAGTTTCCTGTGCCATCCAAACGTACGCCTGCCTACCGTAGCAATCATAGCAACTATAACCACAGCCGTCGTCCTGTTTCCTTTCAATTAGGCAATTCTGTTTTGCGCTTTAATTTCACTCTGTCCTACGCTTACGTCACTTCAATGCTAAGCTAACTCCTAAATTACTTGGTTTCTTTGCAATCCATAAAAATGTTTCTCTCTGGACCGATGAACTGACCGATCCTTTCCACATGTGCTCTAGGTATTTTGCACGTCAAAGACCTTAAACGTGCCCAACCCCACAACCCTAATATTCTCAATCTCGCCTCGTATTCCTACTGGCGAAGCAAAGGTCTTAAATCCCATTACTAGTCTTTTCTATGCTAACTCTGGCCTACCATAGGACCCAATTTTTGGACTTTACGTTGTTCTTTCCAATAATTTCTTTGTTGTATTGGTAGCTTTTCTTTTCTTTTTCTCCTCGTACTTACCCCATCTAGACTAGAATTGCCCGACGGTACGCTCTACCTGTCTGAAGAGGCGTCTAAATCGGTTCAACACACTCTCTCGACACACTCTTCACACACAAGCACACACACGCACACGCCCTCTACGAACACACATACGCGCGTACACACACACACGCACACACACACACACACACACACACACACACACACACACACACACACACACACACACACACACACACACACACACACGATACCCACATACACACATATTTTTGTTTTTTTGTTTTCTCGTGTTCCTTTTGTGTTGTTTCTTTAGTGTTCTTTAGAATTCTAGTGCTGCTTCTCAGTTCTTTTTGTTTCATATTCCTTTCTCTTTCCTTGGCTTAGTTTTCATACTGTTAGTCCTCATACTGACTTGATTTAAACTTTTTGATTCATTTCCTGTAGTATGTGCTTTCTAGACCTTTCCTCTTTACTTCAAAAACTACAACATTGTAGGCTTTTTAACCTATAGTGCGTTTAATGAACAAATTCAGTAAATGCTCCGCCCATAAATCAGCGCCAAGTTTAAATAAAGATTTTGTATTGGTTGGCTGGATTCACACAACCACACATTTCAATTTGTAACATTAACCTACAAATTTCAATTAGTTTTTCATGTTTGTCTTTGCTTTATTTTTTGTACACTCGTCTTTCGTAGTTTTTGCTCTTGTACTTTTTTTTCAAATACAGTATTTTTCAATACTTATTACATTTGTGTAGGTTATTTACAATTAATTAAGTGTAAATCAAGCTTATGCTCAGTTTGTACTGCGCAACTAAGCCCATCCTATTATTTTAATTACTGAATCTGTTCGTTAAACGCACTATAGTTAGCTATTTTTTGGTTCGTTTGATATGATTTTTTGTTACTACAGCTTGAAGTACCTTCTTTTTAAACCAGCATTCTGGTCGTTCCCTTTCACACTTTAAGGTAAGTATTAGAATTGAAGTTGAAAGTTAGTTTGAGCTAATATAGGAGTGTATTAATTATTTTTTCGAAGATTTTTGTACTATGTGACTCCTCTGGAATACAATAGAGATATTATTTCTATGTGAGTTGGTTTTCCTTAAGAAATTGTAAATAAATTTTCTCTCTTGAAGTTTCCCTTTTCTTTCTGTGTGATCCACTTCACTCTATGACTTTTTAGCTGGCACGACCTTCTTTGGATTCCTTTTCTTTGTGACGGTTTTCGGTGCGGGAGATTCTCTTTGATTACTTTACTCTTCTTTCTCGCCCGCACGGATTACCGTAACAGATTCCTTAAACGAGTTGAACTTGAATGCTAATTATTTTGATACATATAATATACCAATTTGTTTTTGTGTTGTTTCCATCTCTCAGATTCTTTTATTACACGTAGGTCAAATGGACGCTTCTCAAATCCTCGAGATGTGGATAATGGTATCATAATGTGAATAAGGGCCGCTATACTTGCGGCCACATCCCCAATGCTCCACCCGAAGCTACTACGTTGGGTTTAAACGCAAAATTTAACCTGCTTCAAATGTAATCCAACTTCCAAATTAATCAATTCTAAATAAAAATCTAACAAACTAAAACAAAACTAAAAATAGGGTTTGAATAATGGTTATCCTGAGCGCTGACTTTGGAGTGTGTCCGATCAACAAGACACAAGCAAAATTAAGGGGGGGGGATCCAAAATACCGAATAGCAGCTGCCGGCTCTGCTTAACGTTGCGACATGAAGGGTGGTCTTAAAACTATCCAAATCTAGCTAGCTAATTTACAAAAAGTGGATTCAAATTTTCTAAGCATTCGCCAAATATTTTATTAGTGAATCCAGCTATTTTGCCTACTCTATAAACTTACAAATTTGGGCTCCCTGGTCTAGGTATTTTATTCTTAGTCAATCCTATGTTCGTCCCAAAGGTTTCCATCGTTCCCTAACTTGACATATTATAATTACATTTTTTTTTCGTATAGATACAGCGCCCAAAAAATAGGGGGCAGAACGTCAAACGAATTAAATCAAGCTACAAAACAATACATGCAGGCGAAAATATAATTATTAAATAAATATAAATATAATATAAATATATAAATAAACATTAATAAATATATAAAAAAATAAATAAATATCGAAATAAGCAAAAACATGTAACAGTGCACAAATTAGCAAAAGCATTACCCAAATTATCAGTTGCACTCGCATAAGCAGTATGATGGCTACCGACATTACACACAAAAACGTGCACGTTAAATTATTTCAAAATCTTCTTATTAATACAAATCAATGCTTATGCGAGTACAGCCGCCACAATTTTAATCCTACCTCGTATATAAATTTCTCCAACATGCAAAGATCTGGTCGCCTTCTTACGGCTATTGATATCTTACTGTTAAGGGGAAACGGATATGCACTGCTAAAGTCTTGGTGGATATGCAATAAACGTTCTGGGGGGTTCACAAACACTATCACTTTAAAAGTACTAGGGGGATGCGCAGTTTCACTCTATTTTATTTCTTTCTTTATTTTATTGATTTAAATTAATTAGGGTTTTCTTATGTAGTTTGTTATTATTTATTTACGTTTGATTTATTCCCGATACTCCGCGCGTTTAAAGAGAGACAGTAATTGTTTCAGTGGTTTGGGGGGAGGGGGGAAGGGGGTCGTCGTGCATAATAGATTTTTGGTTAATGATTTTTCTTTTTAATTTTTTTTAATTTTGTTTTTTTTCGTTGTTTTATTTTTATTCTTTTTATTTAACAGGTATTTTAATCGTGCTCATACATCGTGCCTAGTCAAATCCTAGTTTTCCAATCCCCCCCCCCCCCTACCCTATTTACGAGCGATTATCACCGTTCAATCTCGCGACCCTTCTAGCAAATTCTTTAAAGGATGGTCAGAACGTCTTCTGGTTAGCCACTTCCCCGACATCCTCATGGCTCTTTGGCCATGCTAGCCCTACTATAGCTAACTTCCCATCAGCCATCCCTCGATTTGCCACCTCGAGCGGGCAGTCGAAGAACACGTGCTTTCTGCGCTTTCACCGCATTCGCAGCGGTCGTTGTCGGTTAAATCGAATCTTTGCAAATACGCCTTCAAGGCGCCATGCCCTGTTATTAGCTGCACCATTTTATGATCGCGCACCTCGATCTTACCTCTAGCTACTATACTCGGTATGGATTTATGTGTCAACCTGCCCGTGGCAGCGTTGTTCCATCTCTCTTCCCATTGTCGTATTGATCTTTCCCGCAGTTTTCTTTTAATCAGAGACCTCGGTATTAACGAGTACGATATCCGGAACTCGCCCGTCGCGGCCTCTTTAGCTAATTTATCAGCCCTATCATTTCCTACGATACCACGTGGATAATGGAAGCGTGGCCTAGTTGTAAACGACCGCAGTGCAAACGACCCCAGGCACGCAAAAGTTTCTATCGGGAACAAACAGGTAGTGAGGTGAGAGCTTCACTTTGGGGTAGAAAAATACATTTTTCAAGAACACGACTTTAGAGTTGGTCGTAATATAGGTACCTTCCTTGAGAATAACTTGTATTTGTGGTTAGCTCTTCAGCTTTACTTTTTGCGTTTGAGATTTATATGATCCAGTCTCGTTTTAGACAAGTTGTATTACCATTAAGAGTTCGCACAATCTTAACTTATGAAACCATTGACTATAAATTTTTATAGAGACAGCGTATTAAGGCGCATGTTGGATGCTCCAACGTGGGGCTTTGCGTCCTCTGCTATACTGTCATCTTCAAGCACCTATTGAAATCTTCGTATCTATTTAGACGTTGCAAAACTTCTTTCTAAAAGTTCAAATTTCTACAACAACAAGATATATTTTTTTCATACCTTCTAGTCAAAAGAACCAGTTATAACATTAGCACGTGTTTTAAATGCGGTAAATACAAATATGGGTCAGAACGCCCTCGTACTCTTACGTCAAACACGCACAAAAAATTCAATGTTAGATATAAACGGTCGATCCTATGTGCAACTCCACAGCTTTATTAAAAATTAATATTATGCAAAATACTTGATGTAAAGATTATGAAAATTTTCGCGCTCTGATAATTCTTTGAATACATTATATACCCATACCGCTTTAAATCTGGTAGCCAATACATGGCTAAACTTGATCATAAACAACAATTTTTAACGCGGCAACCCACTTTCCATTTAACAATAGCTGCCGTAGCACGCGATAGATAATTATTAAGTAACATTTCAATCTCAAGTTGCATTACTCGACTATATTTATTGAATTACTATGCATTTGCATATTTATGGACACGTTTAAAAAATGTGAAGATTAATGGATGTAGATGTTAGATTATGTAAAAATGGAAATTGCTGGGAAATTGATTAATTGAATTCCGCTTGGACTGTAGACGTTCTAACTCAGATAAGATAATTTCGCTGTAGATTTCTTGCCGAATAACGTTAAGTGTTATCATATTTCACAATATTTTAGCAGGAGTGCCGGCTATATAAAATCGCGGTTTGGCCAATGAACTTTTTGTAACGTCATCTGGGCCATTAAAGCAATTTTTTTACTGAATACGATCGGTAAAGGATTTAGAGTACAAATTTAGCACATGAGTTCAGCGTATTCCATACTGGGGCCAAACTGGCTATAAAGCAAATTTTTTACTATCCAACGAAGTTTAAGAATATTATAATATAAAATGCATTCCCCTTATCAAAATAAATGGTAATTATTTATACCCCCCCCCCCGATTGCTTCCATAATAAATGCACTCGACGCGTTTTCACACGGGGAACAACCTATTCCTCTGGCAAAATTCGTGCTCTCCTCCCCAAAAAAATATGTTTAATGTCTAAGTTGAAATATTTGTACTATTATGTACGTACATAAGATAAGATTTGTGTTTTTAATAATAATATTCGTTTCTAACAGTAACCTTGTTATCGTTCGAAGGGGGCGGTGTCTGTAAGCAAGTAGGCTTGACTTAGTTCAGTGTTTAATAAACATAAGAAAAGTCATTATAAATCTAAATAAACATAATAATAAAAGTGAAATTAAGTGGTTTCAATTGTTAGGATAGCTTTGGATGGCTTCCTGGGGCTGTGGAGCCAGGAGTAAACCGTATGCACCATTTAATGGGGTGTGTAGGTTTTCGGAAGGCTTCAGCTTTCTTCGGGAATCTTCGGAAGTTGCTTCAGAGGCCCCGTGTGAACTTAACAGTGAAGATTAAGACATATATACAGGTCGGCGAGGTCCAGACATCTTCGGTGGTGTTCGGCTCTCGTCGGTAATCTTCGTGTGTTTAGTGGTGGGTAGAAATTACGTTAAAGCAATTATGAACTGAAAATTATATGCACTTAAAAACTATTATTTACAAGATATATACAAAAGCAAAGGGTCAGAAGGTATTCGGTGTCTTCTGAAGTCTTCGGCGGCGTCGAGGGGTTGATGTCTCTACGGGGTTGTCGTCCCTGTGGTAGAGCTTGACGGATGCAACCACAATAACGACGTCGGTGCAGTATGGAACGGAGCTGAGCGTTCGTACGTGCTTGTTAGTTGTGTGTCAATGAATTACGACGACGGCCTCCTGGTACGGCGGCGGATAGGGTAACGTTTAAGGCAGGACGCAGGCTATGGTGAGCACTGCGCTAGGATTAAGAGTGCTATGGCGAGCGCCGCTTTGGAAAGGTTCTGTTCACAGGCTATGATGAGCACTGCGGAAGAGAGGTGGACCCCAGGCTATGATGAGCACTAGGACTGATGTATGCAGAAATCGAATTTGTATTTATAGTGTTCAGGTCGCTATCCATCGTGTGTTGAAAAACGCTTATCAGAGCTTAAACCAATGAACTGCATCGTCGATTTTAGATTGTAAATTTTGATTATTCAAAATTTGTAAAAATGTTGGATATATAATTTTTAGTTGGAATTGTTCTGTGCTCAGCACGGGTACTCTGATATAGTCAAACTCGTGTGTCGAAGTTCGCTTAGTACATTGCATGTTTTCATGCAGGTAACAACCTAACCTGAAGTACCCTACATTATGCTGAAATTTTCCCAATTCCTGGCGGTAATATCGAATAAATAATTGTTAAACAGTTGTTCCTCTGGTTATTATTTATATCTAGGCTTGAGTTGATCGCGGCAGTAAAAATATCTGAATCCATGACGTCAATACTGATCGGAGTCCCGTTCATGACGTTACAAAATACATATTTATAGGACATCGGATAATATAGGGTACTTCAAGTTAGGTTACTGTTAGAAACAGATATTATAATAAAAAACACAAATCTTATCTTATAAATATTTATGGTTTCGGGTTGGGACCGTGTCATTTTATAAATTAAGGTCGACGTTTTGCCCACTTTTGTAAGGGGCTTATCAGGACAAGAAAAGAAATAAGTAATAAAATAAAAATAATAAAAAAATAATATTAAGTAGACAAGTTAAAGTGTAAAGAGAAGAGTTACTCCTGAACTAGCAGACTCACTAGCACATTCAAAGCCAAAAGGTGTCTTGAGGCGAAGTCGACCTTAATTTATAAAATGACACGGTCCCAACCCGGAACCATAAATATTTATAATGACTCCGGCCGTGAAAGCCTCCGACAAAATTTTATCTTATATACGTACATAATAGTACAAATATTTCAACTTTGACATTAAATAAATATCTTTTTTTAAGGAGGAGAGCATGAATTTTGCCAGAGGAAAAGGTTGTTCCCCGTGTAAAAACGCGTCGAATGCATCCATTTTAAAGCAATCGGGGAGGGGGGGGGTCTTTTTATGAATAGTTACCAAATAAATTTTTGCATTCATGTATAAATCGTTAGTTTAGTGGTCAACAAGATGCCGCAACACTTGAAAGCACAGTACATATTTGTACCAACGACAGTGGAAGCAGCACAGTCAACAAAAGCCACCCCCACCGTCCCAAATCGAATTCTCCAGGTCGTCCGAAGATGAAGCCATCCCAGACGACCGTAAGCATCTGAAGAGGAAGCCTGAGAAGAGCAGCGGATCTAGCGAGTCCGAAGACGGGTTCACCACCACCACCAAGAAACGCACGCACCGTCGAAGGGTAAGAGATGACAAAATTTTACCTGTTGCAGGACCATCAACCGAAGCGATTACGACGAGTAATCGTTTCGAGGCCATCGGAGATACCAACCAAGAAATGAAAGAAAACGCCGGAGAAGCGATCAACACCGAAGCAGCGAAGAAACCCCGCCTACCGCCTCCAATTGTCTTGAGGGACAAGACAAAGTGGTCCCTAGTCTGTCAGACCATCGCCAACAAGAGATACGGCTTCACCAAGGCGAAGACCACCATCGACGACTTCAGAGGCATCACGAGAATGCTATCCGAAGGTAAGTTACCTTTCCACTCATATATGTTGCAGGAAGAAAAACCGCTGAAAGCGGTACTCCGAGGACTTCCGATAGATCTCACTGAAGAAGAGATCAAAGAAGATCTACTCCAGCAAGGGCTTCCAGTCCAGAAGGTCACAAGGATAACGGGGCGTGAGCGCCGCCCCATGCCGCTCTACCTGATCCAGCTGGACCGCACCAACGTGAGCAAGGGGATTTTCGACGTTACACGGGTCTGCCGCCTGCAGGTCCGTGTCGAATCCCCGCAAAGACAGCCCACGACGAGCCAGTGTCACCGCTGCTAGAGGTTCCACCACGCGCAGTGCCGCTGCCGTGCTCCACCTCGCTGCGTCAAGTACGGTGAGGAACACCACAGCGCCTTCTGCAAGAAGCCCAGGGACGTCCCAGCGAAGTGCGCCAACTGCCAGGAGGCACACCCAGCCAGCTACCGAGGATGCGCAGCCTTCCCCAAGCCAGATCCAGCTAGGCAGCCCAGAGCACCAGCACCAGCGAGAAGCCCACCTGCAGCCAAGGTAAGTCATGCAGTGTTCTTTGCCCAGGCGACCCGCGGGGAGCCAAGGCCTATCACTTTGGCAGCCACCATTGTCCAGCCAGCAGCCAAGCCGTCACCACCGACACCACCTGCAGCCGCCGCCGCCCAAGAAGAGATAGGAATTGGACAGCTGATGGCCCTTCTGTCTACCATGGACCTAGGGAAGATCACCGAGGTCATCAAGAAGATCACCGCTGCCCTCACCGGAGCCAAGACAACGGGGGAAATCCTGACAACACTGCTCAGCTGTCTGCCAGACATCGTAGCCATCTTTAAACCATAGGTAAGTTTATGGCTAACAAACGAAAACCTTTGTCGTTACAGGTAGCGTTTTGGAACACCAACGGGCTCCGAGAGAAGAAACTCTAGCTCACCGAGTTTGCAAAGAGGTACAACCTGGACATCGTGATGGTGAACGAGACCCACTTCCAAGAAGCCGACAACCCAAAAATAGCAAACTACGTTTGCTACTGGAACAACAGACAAGACCGAAGAGGAGGTGGAACCGCCATCTACATCAAGCCTGGGATCGACCACTACATCGTCAACACCGGAGATTTACTGCACCTGGAGGTCACCGCCGTGGAGGTTAGGACAGCATCTGCAGGTATGTTACGCTTTGTTTTATGTTACAACCCGCCAGCTAGACCCATCCAAGAAGTGGACCTGGACACCGTCCTACTCACCGGGACACCAACGATCCTAGCTGGAGACCTCAACGCGAAGCATCCGACCTGGAACAGCAGGACGACCAACCAGAACGGAAGAAGCCTACGGAACTACGCGGACAACAGACAAGCAGCAGTCGAGGGACCAGCCGAGCCAACCCACTACAGCAACAACGGAAGACATCCAGGACAGCGTAGTCATCAAGGACCTAGCGCTTCCAGTCCAGCTCAACGCAGTCAACGAACTGGACTCCGACCACTACCCAGTGCTACTGTGTGTAGGCGAAGACTTCACCAAAGAGGAGAAGCGACCAAAGAAGACCACCTGCTGGGCAGCATTCACTGACCACCTCCAAGAGACCATCCCACCAATCCCATCCCTCAACACGGCAGACGAAGTGGATGCAGCAGTGGATCTACTGACCAGGGCCATTCCATGGAGGCGGCGACCAAGACAGCGATGGTACGCGGACAGCACCAGCAGATGCCAAACGGCACCAGACAGCTCATCAGGGAGAAGAACCGTGCCAGGAAAAGATACCAGCGTTCCTGGACCCAGAAGACGGGAACGCCTACTACGACCTACGTACCCAGGTAAGCATCTCATTGCAGGAACACCGGAACGAGCAATGGAGAAGGAAGATCGAGGCCTTAGAAGAAGACGACCACTCACTCTGGAGGATGGTGAAGATCCTGAAGAGGAAGTCAGCACCAATGCCGCCAATCCATGGAGAAAATGGGATGGTCTACACAGAAGAGGACAAGGCCGAAGCTTTTTCAGACCATCTGGAACGACAGTTCACCCTGAACTACGCCGAAGCCGACTGGGTAGAGAGGGTCGACAGAGCTGTCCTAGCCCGCCTAGAAGAAGACGACCAGCACCTGTGCCACGTGACACCGCATGAGCTGGAGGAGCTCATCAGAAAAGCGACGATCCGGAAGGCACCAGGTCTTGACGGCATCCCATCCAAAGCCGTCAAACTACTTCCGATAAGAGCGAAAGCCATGCTACTGGCCATACTTAACGCCATATTACGTCTGCGCCATTTGCTCACACCCTGGAAGTGCGCAGACGTAATTTTGTTACAGAAGCCTGAGCAGTCTGCGACCTTCACGCAGAACTACCGCCCCATCAGTCTGCTACCGGTTCTCGGCAAGATAGCGTGAGTGTGTCTTACTTCGACGGCTAGGGGACGAAGTCGAAGAGCGAGGGGGTATCCCCAACAAGCAGTTCGCCTTCAGATCCGGCCATTCAACCGTTCACCAGATCCTGCGTCTCGTGGAGGTCGTCACCGATGGGTTCAACAGGAAGCAGTCAACCGGCGTCATCTTCCTTGATGTCTCCAAGGCCTTCGACCGAGTGTGGCATCAAGGACTTCTCTACAAACTACTAGATTTGGATATCCACCGAGGACTGGCAAGACTCGTCGCATCGTTTCTGGACCAAAGAAGATTCCGAGTGAAACTCCTGTTCATCAGCTCGACAGATGGATGCCGACGTGCCTCAGGACTTGCTACTTTCACCACTGCTCTACTCGCTCTTTACTCGCGACGTTCCGAAGACTAGCGACACCCACTGTCTCTCTACGCCGACGACACCGCCGTAGCCACCAGATCACTAGCCTCAAGGTTAGTGACAAGAAGACTCCAGGAAGCCGCCACTGCCTTGGAGAGATGGTTCCGAACCTGGCTGATCAACGTCAACCCGGAGAAGAGCAGCGCCGTACTCCTGACAAAGAGGATGCACCAACCAGACAAAGAACATCGAGATCTTCAACGAAGCCATTCCATGGAAGACGCAGGCCAAGTACTTGGGAGTAACCATCGACCGAAGACTCACCTGGGGAGCCCACATCGCCAACACCGCCTCCAGAGCCAACGCAGCAACAGCCAGCCTGTATCCACTACTCAACAGAGGAAGCCAGCTCAACATAGCCAACAAGATCAGGCTCTACAAGACCGTCATCAGACCCACCATGACCTACGTATCGGCAGCGTGGGGCTACGCAGCCAAGTCCCACATCAAGAGGCTGCAGACGGTCCAGTCGAAGAACCTACGCATGGCACTCGACGCCCCATGGTACGTGAGGAACGACCAGCTCCACTCCGACGTCAACATCCCAACGATGGTGGAATTCATCAAGGCAGCTGCAAGGAAGACCTTCGACGGAATGGCTCTTCACGACAGCCGTGGGCTACGACGAGACCGCACCGAGGAAGTATAGAAAACCCAAGACCGTAGTTATAGATTAGCATAGTTTAGTTTATAAATGAAGTATCTTAAGTCGGCTGTCACTAGGACAGCAAGTAAACACTTATTTCTTTCGCAATAGTCAGATAAAAAATTTAAAATTTTTTCCAAATTTAAATTCCAAAAACCAATTAGATTAAGAGTAAAAATTGTAAATTGAAACTCAATATACAATATGTCAATGTCAAGTTTAGTGGTAGAACTTTTCAAGCGTAATTCTAAACTTATAGAGATAATAGACTCTTTACTTAGGTATTTTACGATGACAAATTTTTATTTTTAGTTTCATATGAAATTAGATCTTTGGTACCTACTTGTTTCACAATTTTTTCAAAAAATTACTTATAATTTTATTGTTGTTAGGTAAAAGAATATTAAAGTTTTTACCCCTTCTCTATTACCTTAGATCTGTAATTAGTAAATTAAACATCGTGTGGTGTTATGGTTGCTTGGGTCGCCTCGTCGATGTGTCCGTGCGGACAAGAAAAAGAAAAGTGCAGTAAGTAAAGCAACAGTAAGCCCACACCGAGTACAAGGCTGAGCTGGGGGAAAGTCGTAGAGTGGGATGGTTCACACAGAAAAAGGAAACCTCAAGAAAAAAATTTTATTACAAAACTTTAAGTATTATGTTATTAAAAAAGAAAACTAACTCAAAAAACATTTATCTAGAACATCCCGAAGAATATACACAGTACACCAAAATCTATGCAAAACAATTAATAAACTTTAACATAAAATAACAATTAAAAAAAAACATTAGGAGTTGTTCTCAGTCGCTTGGTTGCTAACAACATGACAACGCTGTATAAATCATACCTGTCCGTTGGTCAACCTGACTTTCCATCCTTGCTGTAGAGGGTGTATATCTCGAAATTTTTGAATGAAGTAGTCAGTTATGATTTACAACGCATTCGTGAACGACCTACATCAAGCGTGAGCAATTCTTTCATCAAGTAATAAATCGTATATGTGAAATTTTTAAGATGTGTCCAGGACAAAGACTTGTTCAATCAGCTTTTTATATAATTGGACATGTATGGGGAACTTCAAGTTTGCTAATTCTTTTAGATAACACCAATATTACTTGGAACTCTGGTTATTTAGTTAAACAAAATTAATATTCACTTTCTTTTTGATATACAAGACGAAAACATTTGCCATATTAGTAGACGCAGAACACGGATTCTGGAACCTCCTCCACCTCGTTCACCCTCCTCCACCCTCCTAAACCTCTCTCCGCATTCCTATACATCCCTCCACATCTCTCCACAGCTCTCCACATCCCTCCAGATCCATCCATCTCCACATCCCTCCACCTACACATCTCTCCACATACTTCCACATTCCTTCACCTACACATCTCTCCACATACTTCCACATCCATCCACTTCCACATCCTTCCACATCCCTCCACCTCTACATACCTCCACATCCCTCCCACCTCCACATTCCTCCACATCCCTCTACAACCGTCCACACCCCTCCACACACCTCCACATTCCTCCCACCTTCACACCTCTCCACTTTTACACCCCTCCACATCCCACCACACACCTCCACATCCCTCCCACCTCCACATCCTTCCACATCCCTCCACACTTCTCCACATTTCTCTACCTCCACATCCCATCACATCCCTCCACATCCTTACACACCTCCACATCCCTCCCCATCCCACCACACACGTCCACCTTCCTCGACACACCTCCACATCCTTCCACATCCCACCTCATACCTCCACATCACTCCACATTACTCCACCTCCACATTCCTTCATATCACTCCACATACCTCACACCCCGCCACATAGACTTAAGTTAAATAGCAGGAAAAATTGATAAGTTCGGCCAGCGCTGATGATGCAACATAATTTGCATACGACTTTATTAAAACAATACATATATTTTAATACAGACATTTAATCTAATAATAAAATTCATTTCGAATAAAAACAACATTCTGTCGAGCGCATGTTAAATAGTCATCTTCGTGTAGTGGACAATGATTTAAACCATCATTCTTAATTTCCATACAATTTTTATTGCTGACAAGCGGCATATTGTATTTATTATCCGCGGGGTAGTCACTCTTTTAAGATAAATATATGTTGTTTGGTATCAACTAATATTAGATATTCTAGGGAGCCCAAATCTGTAAACAGATTTTAAATAGGACCACCCCTTACAAAGTTACACCTTTTAAAGACCCAAACCTCTAATTTTTTCCCATCTCTAATTAACTCGGTCTTTAAAACCTTTTTCTTTCGCTACCCAAGACATATGTTTTAACCAACCATTTTCTGAGATGTCTAAAGCCGCTGTGTCTAGCGAACACCACATTGAGATAACACGTATACTCTGTTCACCAGGATAGAAGCGGGAAGGATTTGGTAGAAGGGATGGTGGGAGAAGAACTTGAAAATTATAGAATCTTAAAACTAATATATAAAATAGATTTACAAAATCTATACTAATATAAACAACCATCTTAGATCTATATATATTTGCCTCCGTGCCTAGGTTAATACACATCCAGCAATGACGTAACGCGTGTCATCTTCGCTCAATAAGCTAAATTTATTAATAAACTGCGTGTACAAATCGTGTTCTTTACTCCGGATACATACACTGGCAAATACTCGATACCACACAAATAAAGAACTAGATGCTTGGTGATCCGTTGCAGTTCCTCACACATCCCGATGTACGTCCAGACACACTCCAGCCCATGCGCACCCTGAGCATGCGCGCCTCTGCCTATGCGCACCCCGGCCATGCAACCCTCTGCCCGTGCGCACCTTGAGCATGCGCACCCCTGCCCATGCGCACCCCTTTCTATGTGACTGCTATATTGTGGTAACGTCATAGCCTTTTGTAAATAAAGAGCAATGTAATACTATTACAAAATATTTTTTTCTGATATTATACATAACAAAATTTATAAATATTTAATGCCAAGCATGGAGCCATTTAAACTTAATTTTAATACAAAGTTCTACACAAAAGACAGTCCTTTATTTTTGTTTGTTTGGAGTGGTTTTAATTTTATCCAATTTTATTCGCAGCTTGAAATTTAAATTGACACCCAAGCCCTATATCTCTTTTTCTAGCCAATAGTATGATACATAGAAACCGTCTAGGTTTTCGAATTGCAAAATGTACCGAAGTTTGTCTCTATATATAAAGTCTTTTATTCCACCGATAAACCAGATTCATTCCTTCGTGTAATTCTTGCAGCTTGCGGCAATCTTTAATCGCAGCTTTCCCACTATATCCTGCTTACGTATCTTGTTAGCTTCTTGTCGGTATTTGAGGGAATCCTTATTCTCCTACTCAGTGTTGCGTAGTTGCATGTCCGCCACTTTGGGGAATATATGTTCGTTATAGGTTGTAGGACCCTCGGTTTGAAATGATCCGAAAGGTTCTTCACTAGGCAAATATACAATGTTTAGCGGAACCCTTTTGCGTATGGTGTACGCCAAGGTTACGAAACCCACATTCCTTAGTTCGTCTTTGTTATCTGCCATTTTGATAAATACGTTTTTAGAATAACCTTTTAATAAGTATATGGATTTAGTACCATCCTTTTCCGCAAGGACACCTACAGAACTAAAAGTCTTTCTTACAACACAAATGCATACAGCTTGTAGAACCCGGATGTATCTAAGTCAGTCCACCGGCACATAAAGTAATCTTTTAATTCTTCCTAATTTTCTTTAATAAGATGTTTTTTGTCTAACACATTTTTGTATTGTTCGCGTATTGTCGCAGTGTTTCCCATGTAGTCCAACTTTCGCTTTTTTGCATCCATTTCCTCTAATTCCCGCTGTCTTTTTCTTCCACTTACAGCGTATGGCGAGCTAATGGCGCAATTTCCTTTAGCGTAAACGGATAGAGTTTACTGCCAATATTTACGCGTTGTAGTACAACCTCTGGGTGAATGTTAGGCGTATTATCAACCCCAATTTCGAAATGATTATTTCTTTTGGAATTGTAGAATATGGTGTTAAAGAATGCAGATTGTGTAAAATATGTACTACCTGCTTTAATGTAGCACTTGTAAAAGATTTTTATTTTATCTTGGTCTTCCTCCTCTAATATCTGCAAAAAATTTACAGGTAAATAGTTAAAACTAAAAGTCGAAAGCACATACTTTATCAATTTTTCCATTTCCTCTGGTTTTTCGGACAAATTAATTTGCAAGCCAGTCAATTTCTTTGTATTGCTATTCCCCCAATACACGTACTGTAGTAGGTTATTGTATACTAAACTGTAGTTATTTTGCAGCTTGCCCGATAGCCTATTCCACATTTTGGCAAGTGGTACCGAGTACATTGTCGCCTTTAGGAAGTGTAACTTACTATCTTCCAATAAAGTTAAACAGTCTTTTAAGGGTTTATACGTAGGCGTCCTTGCGGAAAAGGATGGTACTAAATCCGTATACTTTTTAATAGGTTATTCTAAAAACGTATTTATCAAAATATCAGATAACATAGACAAACTAAAAGGAATGCGGGTTTCGTAACCTTGGCGTACACCACACCCAAGGAGGTTTCGCTAAACATTGTATATTTGCCCAGTAAAGAACTTTTCGGATCACTTAAAACCGAGGGTCTTGCAACCTATAACGATCATATATTTACAAAAGTGGTGGACATGCAACTACGCAACAGTGAGTAGGAGAATAAGGATTTCCTCCAATACCGTCAAGAAAAAGTCGATCAAGCTAACAAGATACGTATGTAGGATATAGTGGAAAGGCCGCGATTTAAAGATTGTCATACGCTGCAAGAATAACACGAAGGAATGGATCTGGTTGTCGGTGGAATCAGATTATATACAGACACAAATTTCGGTACATTTTACAATTCAAAAACCTAGACGATCTCTATGTATCAAACTATTGGCTAGAAAAGGAGATAGAGGACTTGGGTGCCGATTTAAATTTTAAGTTGCGAATAAAATTAGATAAAATTAAAGCCACTGCAAACAAACATAAAAAAGGACTGTCTTCTGTATAGAACTTTGTATTAAAACTAAGTTTAAGTGGCTCCATGCTTGACATTAAATATTTTTAAATTTTGTTATGTATAATGTCAGAATAAAAATTTTAGAATAGTATTACATTGCTCTTTATTTATAAAAGGCCATGACGTCACCACGAAATAGCAGTGACACAGAGTGAAGCGGAAGTTAACAGTCACTAAGCATCTAATTCTTTATTTGGGTGGTATTGAGTACTTGCCGGCGTATGTATCCGGAGTAAAAAACACGATTTATACACATAGCTTATTAATAAAATTAGCTTATCGAGCAAAGATGACAAGCGTTACGTCATCTCTGGATGTGTATTAACCTATGCATGGAGGCATAAAGATATAGGTCTAAGATAGGTGTCTATATTTGAATAGATTTTGTAAATCTATTGTATATATTAGTTTTAAAATTCTATAATTTTTAAGTTCTTCTCCCACCTTCCCTTCTTCCAAATATTTCCTGTTTCTATCCTGGTGGACAGAGTGTATGTGTTACCTCCATGTGGTGTTCGCTGGACAACCAATATCTTGTTGTCTTTGTAATCTACAAAATATTGGTTGACTAACAACGCGTACCAGCTGTAATTATTACACACCAGCTTTAGACGCAGTTAATCAATAAAATTAGTTTGTCGGTCGAGGATGACAAAGGGTACGTCATCCCTAATAGTGCAGCACCCTATGCATGGGGACACAAGTATATAGGTTTAGTATTTTTATTTAGCAAAAAAAAAGGTTTTAAAGATGGAGTTAAATATAGATGGGCAAAAACTAGGGGTTTGAGGTTTTTTCGACAAGAAATTAGTTCAGATACAAATTGTATTTTTAAAGATATCTATTTAGTATCGAATTAACTAAATGTAAAACCAGAAAATTGATAAAATTTTGTGTAAAGGTTTACCCTGTTTTAAAATTTTAAAAGTCGTGTTATTGAATATTCTAATTAAAGAGTGTGATTCTTGTTGCTAAATTCGACCTTCTTATTTATATATTAAAAACACATTACATTGGAATGTTTTACATTATTCTAAAAACAGAACATTACTGTTGAAAATGGTTTTAAATATCAAACATTTATGGCTTTTATAAAGGGTTCATTTCTAAAATTTTAGCGGTTTTAGATCTTCGGGGAATGGTTCGTTAAAGTATATGTCTTGAATAGCAAAAAAAAAATGTTTTAGAGATGTAGTTAACTATAGATGAGCAAAAATTTAGAGGTTTGGGGCCTTTAAAGGTGTGACTTTGTAAGGGGTAGTCCTATTTAAAATCTATTTACACATTTGGACTCCCTAGAAGAATCCAATATTAGTTGATACCAAACAAGATATATTTATCTAAAAAAAAACAAAATAATTTTTTTATATGTTTGCTAGAGATTATGTGTGTAGAACGGTAAAGGGTGGTCGGATTTTAAATCTGTTTGCAGATTCGGATTCTGCGTAAAATTCTAGACTAATTTGGTGTATTGCATGGTTAAAAAATTTATAAGGACGGTCAGAAATCGCTGTCGGTAAAAAAAATATTAAAATTGGGGTGCCGCCTTAGGGAGTGATGCTATCTAAAAAATTCCTAGAAATTCGGATATCTGAAAAAAATCTAATATTATTTGACACTACACAAGATATATTTATCTCAAAAGATGAAATGGTTAGTCAAAGAAAACTATTTGGTTCAGAATGTTACCGGCAAAAAATTTTAAAATTGGGGTACCGCCTTAGGGAGTGATGCTATCTAAAAAATTCCTAGAAATTCGGATAGCTGAGAAAAATCCAATATTAATTGACACCACACAAGATATATTTGTCTCGGAAGATGAAATGGTTAGTCGAAGAAAACTATTTGATTCAGAATGTTACCAGTAAAAATTCTTAAAATTGGGGTACCGCCTTAGGGAGCGATGCTATCTAAAAAATTCCTAGAAATTCGGATATCTAAGAAAAATCTAATATTAATTGACACCACAAGATATATTTATCTCGAAAGATGGAATGGCTAGTCGAAGAAAGCTATTTGGTCCAGAAAGTGTGAGTAAATGAGGATGCTGGTGAAAAAGAGGCGTTGATTATCCCTTGATTGTTCTACTTAAAACTTCAATTGCGTTAAATAAAGGAACAGAACAGGTAAAACTTTATCTATGTTAGGGAAAGGAACAGAACAGGTAAAACTTTATCGACGTTAGATAAAGGAACAGAACAGGTAATGCTTCATCAATATTTGATAAGGAAACAGAAGCACGTAAAACTTCATCGACATTAGGTAAAGGAACGGAATTAGGTGGAATTTCGGCCACAATAAGATTTGCTTATTTGATAACAGCTGGTAAAAAACCAGAATGAAGTAAAACTTTAGCTAGAATAGACTTGCCTCCTCAACAACAGGAGATAAAGGAACATTATCAGGTAAAACTTCTTCAACAAAAACAAAAGGCGTTATTTATATATACCGGTTTATTAGCTTGTAACATTATTTTGTAATGTTAACTAATAAACAGACCAATTAATTAATTAAAATTCAGTAACTTGCATAACTTATAGACAAAAATTTCACAATAAATTACTTCATATTTTAGTTAGCATCCCTCATAAATGACCAGGTTTACAAATAGCTTCAGGCTAAACTAAAAGAAATTCCAGAGGTAGGTCATCATAGTTTAAAGCTCTACCCTTGTAAATCAAATACAATAAACCTCTTAAAACTTAGGTCGGTTACAGATTGACGAATCTGATAAAATTAAAATGGAATAGTACCTTTTAACGTAAATAAAGAAAAGCAATTTTCTGTTGAAAAGCTTAATTTGCTTATTAATTCCTTTGCTTGACAGCGGGTTATAGAAAACGAAACATTGTAAATAGCGAAAACTATTTCCAATTTGATTTGTTTAAAGATTGCAAGTAATTTTAAGTAGTCTGGAGACATCCATTGTATTTAAAATCCATTTCGGCTCAAGTGGGTTAACCGGTCTTTTGTTAATGGCAGACCACTGTCGCCAAGGGGTATGGTCCACATTTCAGTAATTAAGAAATTCTTAGAAGATACAACATATTTAAACCCTTAGAAAAATAATTGCTTCCGTGACCCTCATCTCCAAAGAGGTTGGATTTGGTTTCTAAAATCTTGTTTTGTGGGAAGTCCTGTTCAGTCATTGGATAATACAAGGGAACGTACACAAACATTTTTTTGTCAAAATTTTATTTAACAAAATTCGTTTTACGTACGGTGTAAAACAGAATGTGAGCCATAAATAAGCGACTATTTAATGAGTGGCGATTGAGAAATTGATGTACATAAATTAAAATCTCATCAAACAATGTTTATTTAAATTCAAATAATTAATAATGTTTTTGTTGCAGTAGGTGGGATGTCCCGGCCTCCAAAGCCGGCGGCAACCGCCAAGAAAGTGGCACCACCAACTGTTCCACATGAGTTCCGACATTCTAGAAGTTCTTTTGGTTCTGCGGGATACTCCTGGTCTGAAGATGCAGTGTTTCTTGCTCCTTCCGATGTACCTGGAATACCTAGAGGTAACTATTTGATTTACTTATATTGATTAAGAAGTTAATAACTACTTATATATATATATATTGCTGTGATAAGGGGTTGTTTAGGGGTGTATTGAATAGCAAGGGTTGTGTAGTAACCATAAATTGCGATAGGAAGCAGAAAACTGCATTTATTTAGCAGAAAATTAAGTAATTCGTATATTATGTAAATAGCAAGCGTTCAACACTCTCTATATAGACCTTTATTAATTTTAAGTAATGCAAATGAGTAATCTTTCAACAATAGAACGCGTATTCAGAGGAAATGATAGTACATGTAATTAAACACGCGTTGAGAAGTATTCTAATTAGTTATAAAACAAATACGAAGATAAGAGATAAAACCTAACAAAGCTTTATGCAACTACGCAGAAATAATAAACATTTTTGATAAGAAAACGCAGTTCAAACACGCATAAAATAAACGAAAGTAGAATTAAAGTTACATCATTTATTTTCTACAATATTGAAAAGGCGATATCTACACAAAACAACGTATAGTCAAGATAACGATGTATCAATAGCAAATAGATATTACACGGAAAACCAAGTAAATTACATCAGAAACAACTTCAAAATGCAGGAGATACAAAGACCTGGTTGGTTGAGATATCTACAAGACTTGTTGAAAACCCAACCCACATGTAAGTGGGAACAACCTATATTAACACCGAGCAATGATAAGGACGGGTCAGTTTTAAACTCAGGCAGGGCGAAGCTGCGTCACTGTGAAACCAGAAACTCACGCGTAATTTTAAATATTTATTAAAATATCAAGTGATAATAGTGCTACAATTATGAAGACTTCTTTTGCCGTTTAACGTCAGTAGAATTTGGGGTAATTTATTTAAACTAATAATATAATAATAGGGCTTCGAATGGATAGATGTAATAATTTAAATGTGTTAAGAATAATTCGAATATTCGAATGTGTTGAGGATAATAATTCAAATTGGTGGTATATTTCTGAATAATTCAAGTATGTTTTGGTACAATTGTGGTACAATTTTGAGTTGCGAGATTCAAGGCATATGAAATAAAGAAGCACGAAGTAATTTTTGGAAAAACGAGGGGTGACTGTACTCAAACACTGGTTCAACGATGGAGGACAACAAAAGGGTGTTGATCCAAGACCCGAACAAGCCGTAGCAGGTCAAGATTTATTTAATTTTAAGATATTTTTAAAATTAATGAATGTAAGAGGTGAACGTTTATTGCTTTGTTAATTAAATAGTTTTGTTTGCCGTTGATTAAGTCAATAGTTTTTTTATTATTTTTTTTATCATGAAAATGCATAAATATTCAAAAAGATAAGAGTTGATTAAAAGGAACAATTGTCCTCCTTGGGATGACAAGTCTCTCAAGGTTTTGCACGAACATTTGGACATTCTCGACTTGCCTGGCGCCCTTGGTAATTGTCATTAAGCCACAATATTTATGAAAGGTAAGTGCCAAATTTTTTTGTAGTATATTATAAATTAGTTTAACCCTTTCTGCAAAATTTCAACCCTCTATATGATCCACGACTTCCGCTAGCTAGTGCCGGTGACCTCCCTTTAATTTTTGGTTTTACAGGCCGCCCCCATTTTATAATTTTACTGGAAAATATATACTTAGTTGCTTTTCCGCCTGTAACAAGCTTCAACGGCACTTTGTTTGTCAAGTATTAATAGTTATGGTCACCTCTGCGTGCTGTGTGCTTATTAGTCAGCTAATTAGAAGTATGGTTATTTGCATACTCCTACAGATCATAGACTGCTGTACGAATGGTACAAGAAACTTTAGGACATAATGATGGGGTGAATAGTTAAAACGAATATAGTGTGAATGTAAATAAGTGTCCAACTTGGAGATACAGCAGTTAATAGTCCTGTTAAGAAAAATTTAGTGTTAGTAAACATTGTAATAATTACTATTAGTGATTAAGGGTTCTCTGTATTTGCGAGTAAAGAGGTTTGTATTCGACCAATAGAGAACGGTAACAAGAAGGTTCGTTACAATTTTGTTTCAATTTTATTGACTAATTATAAACATTTTAATAAATTTGATGCATGTAGGCGTGTGTACAACAAAAAATACTTATTAATAATTGCACTTCAAACTTTATAAGGGTCAACAATTAGTCGTCATAATTATGGAAGTACTTGCGTTGAAAATCGCGTAATGTGTGTCTCTTGAAGGAAACCTTACATTTTGTAATTTAACAAAAGAACAACAACAATTGCCATTTGCAGGTTCACTGATTAGCTGACTATACGAGAGAACTAATATCCAGACGGGCGTAACGCACCATTTCCGCCATCCTGTCATCAGGAACGGCAGCTCGATCCACCCACCACTTCCAAGACCAACTTTAACTACGCATTGTGTGTAAATGTACATCCGTGTCCGATAATTGTAACATGGAAACGGCCAATCCATTAATTTAGTTACAACCTTAGTTTATGGATCCTCGACGATGTAAACTCCTTTATGTAATCTGCAAAATCACTTACATAGATTATAGATGCAGCTGTAGTTAACTAGCAGAACTCTCTGACCATACGCCTGTTAAGATATCTTTATTGTAAGTACATCATTGATGACTTTGTAATTGTATCTGTGCAGTGTTATGAGTACTTGAAATACTCGTAAATTTGCTTAACAGTTCAATGCTTTATATGTATTTAGCAATTCTAAGATGTCTGGTCACAAGCTGAAATGGCTCTAATTCTTCTCTAAGTAGAACATTAAACACTAATTTCGTTCTCCAAACAAAACCCTTTTATTTCTCGCATTTTCCAAGTGCATTTTCTCTTTACTACGGACATTACATTGATTTTGTACCGCACCGTTCATTACTTAACTGGTTAAATAAAATGCTGCAATACTGCAACACAAACATATAAATATATAACTATTGAAAGTTTTATGCTGGCCATAAAATTTTAATCATGAATACTTCCATTAGGTGCTGCAACATAAACCTTCAAGGAGATTATTTTCGAGAGTCGTTAATGTGAATTAGCACTGACAAGGTTTCTTAAGGAGTGCTAGTATAAAAAGCCGTCTTAATCCTCTTAATAATAATATGTGTTCTCTTTGCGTAAGAGAAGTAGCATTAAGTTCTCTTTACTTAATATAATCGCTACTCTTCCATGCTTTTGTAACGTCGTCGTCTTATGAATATGCTCGCACACATGTTCAGCTTCAAACGGGTTTCTTTTGGAGCTTGTAGATTATTATAATAAACAGATTAAGGTTCACGATTGGAGAAGACAAATGCGTTATTTCTTATTATGCTTTGGGTTCAAAAGTATACTGTTATTTGTAATACGATTATGCAATTGCAAGGGTTTTAGAAGTAAATTATCTTTTATGCACCATTGATATTTATTAGGGTCGTAGCGTTATTGTGTGACAACTTTACGTTTGGTAAGAGTTTGTTTCACATTTCGCACCCTTAATGCAATGCTATCACAACTCAAAATTGATAATTTCGAGGGAAAAGTATTTAAAGTTTTTGCGGTTAGAACAATTCATTGTATTTATTTGGTCTCTTTGCCGCACATTGTAATTTTTAATTTCAAGTCGTTGTAAATTCGTAGTTGTAAATCAAATAGCAAAGCTGTCATCCCTTGTCACGTTATATCCTGTCATAAAACCTCTTTTGTGACTTGGAAATTAAGTTGAAAAAAAAGGTAGTGACAGTGACAGACACTTGCTCGTAGACATCGAATCAAAACGGTTGTAGGTTGGGTAAAATGAGTTGAGTGATTTGTGTCTCCGAATGTGATTTTATCGATAAACCTCTAAAAAACACAATGATAGTGCGTAAATAACACGTTCAATAAATAGTCATACAATCCACTTCGTGAAAGAACAATAGAATACGCCTGAGGTAAGACGATACATAAAATTTAGACCCCGCGCTTTAACAAAAATGGCCTTCGTACGCCGGATTATTTGATCAATTAAATAGTTCTCATTCTTGTCGTTCCTCATTGATGCTTTTAATTCAATAATTGTCGTAGTTATGATGTGTTTGGGCGTGTTGCAAAGAGACTAACAACTTGTTCACACATTTAATAGTAGAAACATTTGGGTAAACGGTAGATTTATAATACATCCTTTTTTCTTTGTCATAAGGATCAATGGTCGCTCGGTGTACTTTATATAAACTTTGTAGAGATGTCGGACACTTACTATATTTACGAGGGTTGTATTTAAATCTTACCTTATTTTTCGTCGCCAAAGTTTGATGCATCACTCGGGTCATCTAACTTAGTATAACAAAGGAGTTATTTGTTGGCATTTATTTTGAAACATTAAACGTTTTGTCGAGCGAGAATTGTAATTAGTTGCATTTGTCGATTAATATTTAATTTTGTAGATTAATTAGTGGTATGATGTACGCATTGTTTTCACGTTAATTTTTATTGTCTTTCATCAATCAAATATGGTTATATCAAATGATAAAGCTATTCTTGAATCTAGGTCTGTAGTTAAACAGTTGGATCATATATACAGTAAGATTAATAAACAGGAAAATGTATCGATTGCTATAATTAGAGATCCGATAAAAAGTATCGAGAAAATTGAAACTCATTTCAAGTTTTTTGCAAGGATATTTTCTTTAATGAAGAAAGTGAACAATTGGACAAACTCTCGGCTCTTAGGGTGAAAATCGATGATTATCTATTAGATATTCGTATTATCGCTGAACAATGTGAATTAGATCTTGTAGAAAATAAGCCGCAGGAGGAAAATATAAATAATCCTTTGTCGATAAATAGTGGTATTAGCTTGAAACACCTATCAGTTCTGCAGTTCTCAGGTTGTATTTCAGGCTTTGAAAGTTATCATGCAATTTATAAGCGATTTATTTATGATAATATCAGTTTGTCCTCTGTGGAAAAATTTTGCTATCTCTTAGATACAGTAGATGATTCGACATGTGTGTTAATAAAATATTTGCCACTAAACGATTGTGCATGCGATGAAGCCTATAAAATCGTTACTAATTTTATTCCGTTTAGTCAGTTCGGTCATGCTAGATTACATGGAAATTCTATACCTGATCGAACCCTTACTACTGTTATACATTGTTTTCGTATTCAGTATTCCTATACTTATTATTTTATAAAAATTTCTGAATAACTAAGTCACGTTTTTATACGTGAGTTGCGTTGTGTCGTTCTGTCGTCGTCGACATCGTATCTAGTTAGTGTTGGTCAATCGTCATTAAATTTATTGAACTACACGTAAAATTTAGTCTTTGTTTAAATTAGTACAACAATGAAACGCCAATCAAGTATCGTTTCATTTTTTTAAAAACCGAGACAAGTTAATGTTAAAGGTAATCATGACGGTAAGTACCTATAAATTAAAATCCCTAATTAGTAACTAATTTCATTTAAATATTTTACAGAGTTACCAAGTCCAAGCAATGTTGTCGCGCCTAGCAACAGTCATAATGATACATTGAATATTTCTACGAGTACCTCTATAGCACTTCAGGTATGGCAAGCCGATCTGTTTGATATTGGGGACGCCAAGAGAGATGTTTTGGATGATAACTTTAAACAAAACATCCTTACTTCTATATTGCTCCCTAGAAAATCTTATATCTTTACTATGACTGAAGGAACAAATCAAAAAAGAAGATTTCAAGAGAAATGGATAACAGATCACGATACCGGATTTCATTTTCTTGCGTACTCTAAAAAAAAAAACATTGCGTATATTGCAAGCCTTGCTATTTGTTTTATCACGAAGGTGTAGGAAAAGGGGATGATGAAATTCCAGGGAAACTAGTAACAAGTAGATTCGGTAATTGGAAAAATGCTAAAGAAACATTCCTTAAACCTTCTAAAAAAACCTATCACAAAAAATGTGTCGTTCTGGCAGACAATTTTTTAAAAGTTTATTCTAGAAAATGTCAAGACATTATGTCAGAAATAAACTCTCAACGGGACAAAAAAAAAGCAGAAACTATGACCAGTCGTCAAACCCATTATTGAAACAATTTTATTTTGAATACAACAAGAATTACCTCTCATGAGTGATTACGAGAGTGAACCTTTTTTACTGGATAAATCCGAGAGAAGGGATGGAACATTTTGAGTACTTTTACGATTTAGGGCAAATTCTGGCGATGAAGATTTAAGAAAACATATTATTAACAGCCGTAGAAACGCTACATATTTTAGCCCTGAAATACAGAACGAGATTATTCAAATATGTTCAAATTTAATTATTGAAGACATTGTTTTTAAAATAAATAAAGCTAGTTGTTTCAGTCTGCTTGCCGACGAAAGAATGGATATTTCAAGCAGAGAACAACTATCCATATGTTTGCTACGTAGACCAAATAACATGTGAAGGTAATTTGCAAATCCAAGTAATTCGTTTACGATCAATTTGCAGAAAACTTGAGTCGAGTCATTTTACAGAGAGAGCTTGGACTTGACATAACTAAATGAGTCGGACAAGGTTATGATGGTGCAGCCAATATAGCGAGACACATCTCTAGTGTTCAATCTAGAATTAGACATATATATCCAAACGCAAGATATGTTCATTGTGCTAGCCACCAATTAAATCTTGCGCTGTCAAATACCATGACAGTTCCCTCGGTTAGAAACTGTCTTGGTGCTGTTAATGAATTAGCTAACTTTTTTAGAAATCATCTTAATGCGACCAAAACTCTTCAAGATGCTGTTTCAGTATATGCTCCAGACAGGAAAAAAAAAGACTTCTCCGCCTATCTGAAACCAGATTCATTGAAAGACATGACAGTGTCATTACATTTGTTGAGCTGTTCGAACCCATTATTAGGCGGCTCCGTGGCGTAGTGGTATGTGTGTGACTACTACGCCCAAGGTCCCGGGTTCGAATCCCGACACGGTCCGCTTGAAAAATGTTAGGCGAGCATTTTTCACAAAAATACACCCTCGTTCGGATGAGAGGTAAAATGGAGGTCCCGTGTGTGAGTGTTGTCACACACGTTAAAGATCCCTACCTTGCTTGGAACAGCAAGGGTTCGGCAAAATTCCAAATTTTCCAGGTAAAAAAAAACTCGCTTCCTGGCCAATGTAGTACCTTCGGGTGGAGCATTGGAAAGTCAAATGTAATGTTCGAACCCATTTGCGTCACTTTCAAAAAATTTTTTTAAAAATCGTGGAAAATATCTTTTACAGCCTCGACTTTATTGGCGGCTGTTGAGAAAAGTGGCTTCTTAATTAGCCTATTTGTATGTGACAAGATATTTAGCTTGGCCCTCCCATTGTCTGTGTTTCTTCAAAAACAACCTTCAGATTTAGCAGTAGCTCTTGACCACGCAAAAATTGTTGTAGCTAGTCTTGTAAAGCAGCGCAAAGATGCAGATATTGTTGTCAAACAGATATTTATTTCTGCATCACGTCTTGCACAAGAGATTTTTCAAACCGAGCTTAAGGTTCCCAGACTGGCATCAAGGCAGAGTGCACGTCCGAACCCTCAGATTACTAATGTTGAAGAATATTACAAAGTGACTGTATTCATTCCTTGCATTGACCACTTTATTCAAAATTTACCAGAGCGATTCATTTCAAACGAAGACATACTACAGACTTTTCAAGTGCTTCTTCGAGCTTATCTTTCACTTGACAACGCAATAATATTGGAGAGTTTAGCTCCTTATTTTGACGACAAAGTATTACTTTCTGTAGTAAAAGCAGAATATTTACTATGGTGTGAAAGAGCTACAACTATCGACACAAACTTTGAGGTTTTACTTGTATTGGAAAATTGTAATGTCACATATTTTCGTACAATAAACTACCTCAACAGCATTTTGGCTACATTGCCAGTGAGAGACTGCAAGTGTAGCGAGATCTTTTTCTACGATGAGAAGAGAAAAATCGTTTTCTCGCGGTTTGATGAATAATGACCGTCTTGGTGCACTTGCCATGGTATCCGTTCACTGGGATATAAATATTGATCCTGATAAAGCCATCAACATTATGACGGCAAAGAAATCAAAAAGACTGCTTTTGTAAAAGAATTTGCCGAAATATAGTTTTACAAAAACTGTTTTATTTCATCGCATTCCAACAAGCCCCCTCCGAAACAAAAGTTTGGCTACGTGTCTGCCCTGTATATAGATCAAAATTAGCTTTAAACATTGCGAATAATCATATCTTACAACAATAGTACTAGTATTCAGCAGGAAAGTAGGTAATTCATACATTAGGTAAATAACAAGTATTCAACACTCGGTAGATAGATCTTTATTAATATTAAGTAATGCAAAGTAAGAATATTTTTCAGTAAAAATACGCGTATTCAGGAGAAAATGATAGTAAATGTAATTAAACACGCGTTGAGAAGTGTTCTAATTAGTTATAATATAATACGAAGGTAAGAGATAAAACCCAACAAAGCTTTACGCAATTACGCAGAAATAATAAATATTTTGATAAAAAAACACAGTTTCAAAAATAAATAAACGAAAGTGGAATTGAAGTTACATCATGTATTTTGTTAAAATATGGAAAAGACGATATCTAAACCAAACAACGTATGGTCAAGATAGCGAATAATGTATCAAATAAACACATTACACAGAAAGCCAAGTATATTACATCAGAAAACCACTTTAAAATGCAGGAAATACAAAGACCTTATTGGTTGAGATATCAACAAACTTGTTAAAAATCCAACCCACATGCAAGTAGGAAGAGCCTATATTTAACAGCGAGCAATAATAAGAGAGCTCAGTTTAAAACTCAAGCAGGGCAAAACTGCGCCACTGTGAATCAAAAAGTCACGCGTAATTTTAAATATTTAATAAAATATATCAAGTGATAATAGTGCTACAAATATGAAGACCTCTTTTGCCGTTTAACGTGAGTAGAATTTGGGGTAATTTATTTAAACTTAACATTAATAATAATACGGCTTCGAGTATATGATAATAATTTCGAAGCGATGGTATACCATTCTTAATTGGATAATAATATTTTGAAAGTGTGGATATTTCGAGTATATGATATAATATTTCGAATGCATCAACATTCCTAATGTGATGAGGATATTTTGACTATATGATATAATATTTCGAATGCATGGACATTCCTAATGTGATGAGAATATTTCGAATCTATAGTACATTTTTTTTTATAATTCGAGTATATCATAATAATTTCGAAGGGATGGTATAACATTCCAAATTGGATAATAAAATTTCGAAAGTGTGGATATTTCGAGTATAGGATATAATATTTCGAATGGTTGATAACAATCCTAAGGGATGGTATAACATTCCTAATTGATGATAATTCTAATTGATGGTATAAAACTTTAAATGTGTGGATAGATATAATAATTCGAATGTGGGGATATTTTTTAATAGATTAATGTAATATTCCAAATCAGCGTCGATGATTTTCGTACAATTCTGGTACAATTTTGAGTTGTGAGAATCAATAAAGAAGCACGAAGTAAATATGGAAGACGAGGGGTCCAACTATACAGAACAGTAATAGATGAATGAGGACAACAAAGTGCTGTTGATGCACAATCCGAAGAACAACCTGTAACAGGTCAGATCTAATTAGTTTTAAGATATTTTTTTCTATTTAAATTTCAATCCTGGATTTATTCAATTTATATACAAAGTGTAACGAAATCAGCAACAAACATTCCATACGTTAAAAGTACGTAATATAATAAAGAGATCTAGAACGTTCAAGGTTTTTTGGTAAAAAGGGTAGTTTTTGGTGACTTTAGATTGATTTAAAAGAAGATAAATTTTGGGGATAAATAATACTTATGATATTGATTGATTGAGGAGTGTATTTAATATTTTTTGAAACTTGTAAATATTTCTTTTCATTATATGAAATTAATTGACGTCGTTAATAATTCAAACAAAGAGGTAATTATAAAGGGGTAAAAGAGAGAAAAATTGATCATCGTAACGTTGTGCACTCTGTATATATAAATATATATATATATATATATATATATATATATATATATATACTCATATTTAGACCAGGGTAGAAAATTAAATAATCACATCAAATAATTTTAATCACCGTGTATAAGGAATTTCATTAAATAATACGCGTTATTAAAACCATGAAGCATAAATAAACTCGGTTGCTTCAGTAAAAATAAGAAATTTAAATTATTTATAAGACGCTTTATATCAAAAGAAGCAGTATTGAAAAGCTCTGCGTGTAATGTAATTATTCCTAAACAAAGAGAAATTACGTACAAAGTTTATATTAATTAACCCTATTTTAAGTAACCGGTAGTAAAACAAAGTGTACCTATAATAATTAATATTTAAGTTGTATTCGCTAAAAATGAAAAGGATAGAAATCAATTTTAATTGGAGTTAATTAATCCGTTAATAACATATAAGACCTATAGAAACTTGTATAAACCCAAGATTAAAATACCACGGATTAAAGCTCTGAGAATTAATATTATGTTGAACACCTGCGTAGTTTAAATAACACATTCGGCGTAAATTTTGCAGATAATTAATGTTTCAAAGAATCTTGGGGAAAACGTCGCATAATAGTTACGAGAATTGCTAAAGCTGGGTATTTCACACTCCATGTGGACTAAAATAATCGATAATAAAGAATATCAAGTTGCACCAATAAGAACACGGTAGAGAAGGAAAGAGAAAATGCGTCAAGCAAAGACACATATTGTAAAAGGCGGGATTTAAGCAACGTCACGGGGGTCACAATTGGTTAAAATAGGATGCAAATATCAGAGGTAGAACAACAATTTCTGTACAAAATCAATTAGTTTTCCTCGGACATGCTTGCGTGCCGTGTGGAAATTTTCTGAGATTTGAATGGGGCGAGTGAAAATTCGTAAAAATCGACGCGTGAGCGGCAGACTGGGAATATGGCATGAGAAATTCTTTAGAATTACCCGTTTTGGGGAACCGACCGACAGACAGGCTTTTGCTATATATACCGAGATGAAGATAAACAAGCTCTCTTAGACTCTTAGACTTTTGACGATTCGATGCGTTAAAAGCTCGTACATACGCGACTTGATTAAAGATGGTAAACCGTGCATTTTAGTTTGATTAAATAATTTAAAGTTTGCTAGTATATTTTAGTGATTCAAAATAGCTTGTTATTTACGTGCTAACATGAATGTACTTCAGTGCACTTAGATACAAGGTAATAAAATTTAGTTTCACTGTACCAATCAGCAAAATTTACAACGACGAATGTATACACAAAAGTAGGCAGTTTTGGCGTATATTGGTGACAGAAGCATGAATTCTTTGCTATTTTTCGGGGTGTTAATAATTAAATGGTTTAAATACGTGTCTGGATCCATGAAACAAGGGTCAGATAAACACAGATGAGTTCCGGAAAGGCCCAGAAACGACTTTGAATGGATGGTGATGGAGAAAATTTAAAAGCGTAGAGAATCAGAAGCCGTAAATATAATCCTGGTGAATGGTGTGATTAACTAAAGAAACGATACTTTGAAGCTACGAGGACAGTAACCTTCAGGTAAATTATACTATTTTGTTTGACATTTTTGTGTGTATTGAATGACTTTATAATTGATTTACTTTAAATGGACATTAGTGAAATTGTTCTAACCATAAAAGTTTAATTTTAAGATGAAATTTGCTTGTTTAAGTAAAAGGGTATTTTGTTTTGATGTTCGGGAATATGATGAAACTTTGGGTATGTCTATGAGCTCAATTAGACAAACCTGGTTAATTAACGTAAAGGGTGGTAGATGCTCCTTTATACTCAGACTCCGGTCTGCTTATATTGTTATATTAATTAGTAGGCATCCAACAAGGACTTTAATTTTGGATGCACAGTAAAATGATAATAAAATTAATCCTGAAATTCTTTTAAAACTGAATTTTATGCTGAATTTTAATTTTGAAATTTTATGTATTCTGAATATTGATGTAAATAGAGTTAACGTTGATGTTTTGGTAGGAATGTGTTGTTTTTTTATGAATGAGGAGGTTTATAACATTAGGTGAGCAGCCGAGGCGAAAGCGTAGTTCACGGATTTTAAAGGAAACACAGCATTCTTGACGCCCAAACTGTGGGGCTCGAATGTTTTTTTTAAAGGGCCAGTACCTGCAGATAATGAGAAGACTCACAGCATGCTTGGCGACCACAACGTGAGGGCTCGAGTTCCAAATAAAATTTTGTTATTTTATTCCAGGAAACTGGCGATCTGAGAGAGAGTTTCTGTTTGTGGATAAACTTAAGAGTATTTTAGAGTGTGTGAGTGATTTGAACGTATGCAGAGAAAGGAGTGGTTAAGGAGTCAAGGAGTGGAAATTGGAAGTGACGATAGTGCATTGTGTGAAAAAAATTCGAAAATGGAAGAAGCTGGAGGCAGTAGAGATCAGTTGAGGACGGAATCAGGGGATCAAGGAAACGAGATTATGATGAGAATGCTAGAGGAAATGAGATCGAGTAGGGAAGAAGCTAATAGGAAGTTTGAGGAGATTAGAGAAATGAGTGCTGAATCGAATAGGAAAGTTGACCGAATGAATGAGACATTAACAGGAGTTAGGGAAACCCTAAGTGAGAAAATAGATAAGACGAATAAAGAAGTTTCAGAATTTAAAAATAGTCTTACCGTAAAGATGGGGGAAGTTGAAAATAGGGTTGATAAAAATGAGAGGGATATTACAGGTCTTCGACAGGAAATGGGACATTTAAGGTCCGAAGTACGCATTTTTTGTGAAGAAGAGATTAATGTAAAAATGACTGAAGTAACGGACTCATGTAGGGATCAGTTAGGCCGGGTAGAACGCGAAGTTAGTAGTATTAAATACAACATGTCAAATTTAACGGGGGATGGTCCCAGATTTTCTACAGGTGGAGTATCATTGCACCAACACATGAAGTTTTATGGCGATAACAGGGTAAATCCACAAATTTTTATTAATAGTGTAAGAAATCTAGTGGGAAATTTATGTGACGAACAGACTAAACTAAATACGATAAAGGCTTTATTAAAAGACAATGCGGAAGCGTGGTACAATTTAGTAGGACAGGACATAGCCACGTATCAGGACTTTGAAAACAAATTTTACAACATTACTGGAGTGATCACAAACAGGATCAGATTAGGGACGACTTGATTACAGGAAAATTTAAGGGAGAGTTTGCAGGTTCTAGGGAGCAATATGCCATCCGCAAATACAGTGTGGCCAAACAACTGAATCCACCATTGACGGACAGACAGATTATCAAGTACCTATCACGACATTTTCAACTGGAAATTAGACAACACGTGGCCTTACAAAACATCACAGAACGGAGACATTTTAGAGTATTTGCAGAGATATGACGATGTATGTGTAGGACGGACAAGAGAGATACGAGAACGAAACGTTAACACAGTTAGGTTTGACAACAGGACACCGAATTATCCGAGACGGCCTGACTACAACAGAAATTTTCGACCGAATTGGGAACGACGAGGACAGGAATACAGAAGTAATAGTGCGACTAGGGACCGACGCCAAGACCTAGTTACACGCGACAGAACAGTTTACCGGAAGTAAACAGGACTGTGACCAGCACGCCGAATAGAGACAGGGACACGGATATTAACACGAGGAGGACGTACGCACAGGTTGTAGAAGGACAACCAGGACCAAGCACGGAAAACAGGATGAGACAGGATTTTTAGAACGTGACAGACCACTAGATTTCTGTGTAAATGTATACGAACATCCACGTGAATTTTCAAAATTGAGGAGGAAGTAGAGCCAGAAACTGAGGAAAAATTATGTTTGCCAATTATTAATTTAGAAATTTTGAGAATAATGTAGAAGTATTACTTGATACAGGGGCAGAGGCGAGTTTAATATCGGAGGAATTCGTCAGCAAAATTAGGGATAAGGTTTATGATAGAATTATGCCTATAAAACGTAGCCATTTAGTAGCTCCAAATAAAAAGAAGTTTGCTGTAGTAAATAGTGTTGTGGTGCTTAGGATAGATATAGGAGATTTAAGCTGTGAACAGGAGTTTGTAATTGTACCTGGACTGAAGTTTCAGAGCATTTTAGGTGTTGACTGTATGATGAAGTTAGGGGTTTTGATAGATATGGAAAGGAAGGTAGTAAGGATTAAAGATAGGGTAGTGCCATGGAAGGGCAGTTATGAAGTCACAGAGGATGACACGGGGTTTAGTATTAATGTAGTAGAGGTAGAGGATGATGAAGGTAAACAGATCAACACAATAAGATGTCCAGAGGAAAGGAAAGTAGAGGTTCAAGCTTTAATACAAAAACATGCAGAAGTAGTGGGGGTAGAAGCAGCATATCAGGAGCAGGTGAAGACAGAATTACTTTTGACGAGGTTAATTGGCAAGTTTGTTTTTAATAAAGTAGACTTAAGGAATTCATTATGGCGGATTCCATTACACAAGCAGTCTAGAAGGTACATAGGATTTTCCATAGAGGGAAAAATCGATAATTGTAAAGTAGTATCGTTTGGTTTGTCGGCAGAAAGGGAAACAATAATAAATGAGAAACAGACAAGTGTAGGGATTGAAGAAGAAGTAATATTTAAGAGTCAGGATAATAGGGATGATAAGTTTATTTTATGTGAGATAATAAGGATGATAAGTATAGATATAGAAGGGGGAGAGATAGGGATGAAGAGTATTAGGATGGTGAGAAGAAAGACTTGGAGGGTCAAGAAGAGAGTTAGATTTAAATAACTTGATGAACAAAGGATAGAGATAGGTGAACTTTAGTATAGATATAGAATAGAGAGTAGATATAGGTGTATATAAAAGAGTAGAAGTAAGTGTTTATAGAAAATAAAGCAATATATATATATATATATATATATATATATATATATTGCCGTCTATCCTCTCTAAATCGAGCCTCAAATATATTCGAAAATTTATTAATTTACCAAAATCGAAAATTGCACACAATAGAAAAATTTTTCAAAAAAAATAATTTTTTGCCCAGATTCCTCTCTTCATCACCTTAATTCTTCAACCGCTTCCCTGGTTAGCTCAGTTGGGTCTCCTCTTGGATACCTAGATTCACTATCATACTCTTTATCTTCACGCACACACTCAATAAAACCACAAAATAATACAACAATCATACAACATTTATTTACCACTATTTACAAATAAAACTTCAAGATTATTTACATTTCGGTGCTCAAGTTACACCTCAATAAATTCTATTTTTGTAAAGTCCAGAATTTTAACTAGAAATATTAAACACATTGAACGCAACAGGAGTAAATGGGCCCTGAGTAATACCTTATTTTTCTTTCTTTATTTATAATTAATTTTAATTAGTACACTTTGGAGTATAGTGAGCTCATGATAACTCAGTTTTTTTATGATTAATGTATGCTTTTTACTTAGCATACGCTTTCTGCAAACAAAAACACCCATGTACTCGTAACAATAAAAATTTAAATTCCTGATGGAACGTTAATAAGCTTTATACACCTTTAGATTTCTATTTAAATATCATACTAAAAGTTAGTTATACGTATTATTTTTAATACGCAAAATAATGCAAAATACCTTTATAGTTCACTTCTCACATATCACAACAATTTTCATAGTTTATAAAAACAACAAATTCTAAAGCGTTACCTGGAATTTCTTGAAGATCCCTACTCCCTTGACGATGCCGTTAAGTTGTTTTGTGGTTCTGCTCTGCTGGCCGCTTCTAGCTATTTGTAGATGAACACCATCTAAATTGTGCTGCATGCTCTGCCTTCACAATGCATCCAAATCCAAATCCAAATTTATTACACTTCTTTCATAATTGCGTACTTTAGTTTAATTTAATTTAATTTAAGTTTCATTACTTCACTTTACGAGCTTGTTTAAAATAAATGCTGCACCTCTATAAAATTTTAGACCCGACACAATCCGCGTATCAAATTATGAAGCCGACACAGTACTATTTAAATAAAAAATAATTATACTTACAAGCTCGTGGTAAATTTCTGTTCGTCGTCTCAAGCGATGAAGTACTAAGAGAACGAAGTTAAACGAGAGCGATGCTAAATCTTTTAGAGTATTTATATAATTCCAATGTAACCTCTCCATACCCTTCTAACGCGAAACATTTAATTTAAACTAATACTTCTTAAAATCTTGGTTCAACCGTTTTCGAAATCTTCGAAATTTAGCGCGCCGTTACGATATTTTCCGAAAAATTAACATTCGATATTCCCGTGCTTGTCTGTTGTACACCTAACTATATCGACCAATAAGATATCCAATGACGTGTTGAAACCCCGCCTGTATTAACGCTATTCCTCTTTTATGCACATTCTATGTTTCCTTCTAACCTTGTTTGAGTGGTAGAAATCGATATTGCTGTCCGCGTTTCAAACTAACCCATGTGGACTGAATACGTGCGTTTTGAAATGCACTGCTATTATGCCTGTCTCATTCCGACGTATTTCATTGATCATCTATCCTTTCTGCGCTTTAAGGAAACTTTTAGTTAACATTTACGCGAACCATCCGTCCGTTTACCCGATATACTTTGAATTCTGTCTTTTAGCTACACAAATAAGGGGAACCTGACATTTCCAAAACCTGCAGGTGTTCAATTAACAAACGTTTTAACACAACATTTGTAAGAGTTGGGTATTCTGGGTATTTTATATTCAACGGCTGTTTATGTGTTAGTAAAGCGTTTCACCTTGGTATTATCGATTTTTTATGCTTTTATGCGTATTAGACGTAATCGCCCGTTCAATTAAACTCAATTAAATTAATTAATTATTTGCATTGGCTTCTACAATTTATTTTCTTTACGAACCTAACTAAATTTTAATCACTAATTGTAAATTTTTGGTAATACTTGTTCCTTTAAATTCACTAAATGAAATAAATTTCGCACGTAAATTCTGGTTGTTTCCTTTATACAGGGTGTTTGAAATTGCCTTGTTTATACTTAAATTTAGCCCTTTAAAACCACTACAATATATATATATATATATATATATATATATATATATATATATAAGATGCTATGAATCCACCAAAATCCGGGAACTACGGTTTTCGAATCGAGCCCCACAGATTGGGCGTCAAGGAATGCTATGAAACCTTTTTAATTAGAGTCAAGCCTCACTTTGGGCGTCAAGAATGCTGTGAATCCTACAAAAAGCTATTCATTACCTTAACTGTGTTGGTCCATTGACTTTCTTCTGTTAATCGCCTCGGCTGCTCCTCTAGATAACTTACATCATCAATCATAACAAAAAAACAAACACATTCCTATCAAAAACACCAACGTTAACTCTATTTACAACAATATTCACAATACATTAAAATTTCAAAATTAAAATTCAGCATACATTTCAGTATCAGAAAATTTCAAGATTAAATTTATTATCATTTTAAAGTGCATCCAGAATTAAAGTCCTTGTAGGATGCCTACTAATTACTATAACAATATATGCAGACCTGAGTCTGAGTACAAAGGGAGCATCTACCACCCCTTTACGTTAATTAACCAGGTTCGTCTAATTGAGCTCAAAGACATACCCAAATTTTCATCATAATCCAGAACATCAATACTAAATACCCCTTTCTACTTAAACAAGCAAATTTCACCTTAAACTTAAAATTTTATTGTTAGTACAATTTCACTACTGTCCATTTTAAGTAAATCAATTATAAAGTTATTCAACACACACCAAAATATCAAAATCCAACAACAAAGCATAAGTTACCTGAAGGTTACTGCACTAGTGGCTTCAATGTACATCGTCCTCTGTTAATCACAGCAATCCAACTGGGTTATGTTTAGGTCCTCGTATTGCTAGTCGCCTTTAAAATGTTCTACATCACCATTCATCTAAAGTAGTTTCAGTGCTTTTCCGGAACTCATTTGTGTATATCTGAAGCTTGTTTTGTGGATCCAGACACGTTTACGAATCATTTAATTCTTAATACCCCCGAAAAATAACAAAGAAATTCATACTTCTTTCACCAATATACGCCAAAACTGCCTACTTTTGTGTATTCATTTGTCGTTGCAAATTAGACTAATTGGTACAGTGATACTAGACTTTATTACCTTGTATCTTCTTTTCTAAGTGCACTAAAGTACATTCATTGTAGCACGTAAAGAACAAACTGTTTTAAATCACCAAAATATACGAGCAAACTTTAAATTATTCTATCAAACTCGGAAAACTAAAAAGCACTGTTTAACGCATTGAATCAAGTCGCAGATCTAAGAGAGCTTGTTCATATTAACCTGGGTATATATAGAGGTTAGCCTGTCTGTCGGTCTAGTCCCCAAAACGGACAATTCTTAGAATTTCGCATGCTAGGTTCCCATTCCGCAGCCCGGCATGCGATTTTACGAAATTTGCACTCGCACCAGTTAAATCTCAGAAATTTCGACACGGCTCGCAACGTCTGGAAATAACTAATTAAATTTTATACAGAAATGTTATTGTTACCTCTCAATTTTGCCTTTTATTTTCACCCAATCGCAACCCAGTGACGTTGCTCCACTCACGCCTTTACTATATGTGTCTCGGTCTTGCGCATATTATCTGTCTCTATCTACCCTGTTCTTATTGGTGCAAATTGATATTCTTTACTATCGATTATTTCAGTCCATGTGGACTGTGAAATAACCCACCTTTAGCATTTCCCGTAACTATTATGCGACGGTTTCTCCAACATTCTCTGTAACCATTAATTATCTGCAAAATTTACGCAGAATGAGCTTTTTAAAAATACGCAGGTGTTCAAACATAATATTTCTAAATAACCCTCTACGATTTGCATTTTATTGGGTTTTACAAGTTTTATAGATATTATATGTTACTAACGGTTCAATTAACTCCAATTAAAATAATACCCTTTAATTTTAGTGACTCCTAATCAAATATTAATTATTATCTGTACGTTTTGTTTAATACCGGTTACTTAAAATTGAGTTAATTAATATAAATTTTACACGTAATTTCTCTTTGTTTCTTTACTAGGAATAATTAAATTACACGTAGAGCTTTTTAATACTGCTTCCTTTTTATATAACAAGCGTCTTGTAAATGATTTAAATCTCTTATTTTTAATGAAACGACTGACTTTTTATGCTTCACGGTTTTAATAAAGCGTACCTTTTCCCAAAGCTTCTACACGGTGATTAAAATTATTTGATGTAATTCATTAATTTTCTACCCTGGTCTAAATATGAGTAATAAATATATATATATATATATATATATATATATATATATATATATATATATATATATTTATTCACTTATATAAGTTTGTCGGTTTTGGTTTTCTAGTTACTAGCTGTAATTATTTTTAATTATAAAATAAATTAGTTTATATTTATTTTGGTGGGCGGGATGTTCGGTCTGTTTGTTGCACGTTTTCGTGTTTAATTTTAAGTCGTAAATTTGTAGTTATAAATAAAACAACAAAGCTGTCATCCCTTGGTATCCCTTGTCATAAAGCCTACTTTGTGCCTATGGAAATTAAGTTGGGCTAAAGGGGTAGTGATCGACACTTGCTTATAGGCGTCAAAGGCGTCAAAAACGGTTGTTGGTTGGGTAAAGTGAGTTAAGTCATTAGTGTCTCCGAATGTGATTTTATGGATAAACCCAAAAAACAGTCATAGTGCGTACGTAACACGTCCAATAAATAACCATACAGTCCACTTCGTTGAAGAGTAGAAATGACACTTAGAACAATAGAATACGGTTGAGGTAAGTCGATATATACAATTATAAGACCCCTCTCGCGTTAACTGTCCACAACCTGAAGAACATTCTATCAACTGTTTTAAAATTTAAAGCAAACAGCAACCAGCTCTCGAATTAGTCCTTTCACAAGAAAGCTACCTTTATAAGTCGCATAAAGACTTCTCAAGGCATTCTTGAATATAATTTCTATTGCAATCTACTTCCAATTAATTGCAACAAATAGAAGCTTAAACGATGATAACGATGTCTGCTTTAATGGGGAATACAAAAAGCTCCCCGAATGAGACAAGCAAAATTGACTAACAACATGAAAAAGCATCTATTCAGGCACGGTGTTTCTGAAAACCTTCGAATGGCAATTTCTTTAAATAGCAAATACAATTTCAATTCAGACATTTCGTTTATTCTTGTACGTCCAATTAGACAGCTGATGGGTATCATGTAGTTTAAAGACCTGCACAACGCCAGTTCCAGTAATTCGCCGTGATCATGAGGTGAGAGAGTCATGATATAATCAGTTGCATTGTATTTTCAAGGCCAATGCCTTTCCTATCGATTCAACCTCCATTAAATCATTATCCGCGTAGTAGAATTGACCTGTCACTGACCCGCATGTTCCTATTTTAATTTTTGATGACAGAAATTGCATCATTAATTACCGACAATTTTCTATAGCAAACAGAATGGACTAAATAACCCTAATTTGGAAGCAGAATAACTTAAAACGGAACTGTTTTCAACGGCACGACATTGCAAACCACTTATAATTTATGTTGATATATTTCTAAACGCATTGAGCGTGGGAACTGCCAGTACGGACCGGTAGCTTCACGTGCCATTACCCTTAATTCTTTTTAGCTCTCCGCCTCCACTTTAAGAGTGGTTTGGTTGTCATCTATGTAAGAATTCGTACTTCCTCTATTACCTGCTCTGAGTTAACTATATTGGAGTAAATTATCCAATTTCTAGGCGCTTCTCCAACACATTAATGCCTAAAAACGAGAAATTACGTTTTAGTTTATTTTTTACAGCTACATCATAATAACTTCTGGGAAAATTATATTTCATCAAAGGATGCGCGCTCGTAATTCTGTTACGCCAATTAAGCATACCATCATTATACAAAGTTTATATCTTGTGGCTTCAAGTAGTTTACTTCAAAGATAGAGAATATAATTTTGGGTGTTTATCAGCTGATGAGTTAAGGAGTGGTCATCTTTAGACATTCTATAGACATTTGAATACAATAGAAAAATATGATGCAATGAAGATAACATCTTCGATAAACAAGACAGTTCAATCACCACAGATTTCGACTGGAAAAACACAACCAGGTACCGTTTTCCTTTAAAATTGTGTTACTGAGAATGGACGAGTGGGCTTTGGTGCTTCTCAGTACCTACATCATGTTTTTAAACTTGTTAGAGTTTGCATACAATGAGTTAAGATGCAAGAATGGATAATTGTGTCATTTTTTGCGATGAATTTTATGGCTGTCTAACGAATCGAGTTTTGTTACGGGATCAACCATTATAAGTCTGGAAGACAGGGTCATCAGACTAGGGTAAATGCGCCTGTTCTCGGCCATTTAATGTGTGGCCGTTTTTGAAATGTAAATAAAACAATACTAATAGATTACTTATGGGTTACAATTTTAACCACTTAGTTTGTTAACAATTGCTTTAATAAACCTTAATGCAATTATGTATCATGGCGAATAAAACTTAGAAATATTAAAAACGGACATAACAAAATTTGTCAAGCACGTTTGAAAATAAATCTAAAAGATAAATAAACTTTTTAATCTTCCTTACCTACTTATTTACAAAAATCACATTAATAGTCCATATGGATAGCTTCTGCATAAGGTTTGTCACTAAGATTTGTACATTACAGGTGAAACCACTTTGGACTTGTGTCACATCATCATCATCATTAGGTCTTCAGTCCTGGAACTGGTTAGACGCGTACCATCATTGTTTCCTATTCTGAACTAACCTACAGATTTCCCTGAAATTTGCACAGTCTGCATCTATCACTATCTGATGTAGGTCTACATCTACCTCTTTTTTCCTATCTCTGCTTGTAATATATCCCATACTATTTCCCAAAAATGCCTTAGAACGTATTCTGCCCTTCTATTTCTCTTATCTTTTCCCCAGATATCCTTGTTCCCCTACTATTTCTATAACCTATCTATTATTATTTTTGTCTGTGTATGCTATCGTCCTCATACATCTGAAGCACTGCATTTCAAAAAGCTGCTACCTTTTTCTGTCTGCGTTTCAGATTGCCCGTATTTCATAGGCATACTGTGCTGTGCTCCACACATATGCTTTCAACAATTTTCTTCTTGTTCTATGTTTGTTGTTTTTCCTCATAGATGCAGTTCGGTCACCTTCTCTTGTTTTACAATTATATACACTATTTCTCCGACCTTCAGTGGTTGTGAAGGGAGGTATGCAGCCTGTGGATGCCAAGTTCCCCCAACACTTAATAATTTACTGATTTAATATATTTTCCAATACATCTTTTCGCACAGTCAACATTAGTTGCAGATATTTCGCAACCAACAACTAGTTGTTTATACTAATCATCAGATTTATCTGCGCTTATTTTTTCGTTCTTCTTAATCTTCGTTGGGAATGAAACCACTCATAGTTTTTAAAATCTATTTTATTTACGTTTCGATCCATGACCTAGGATCGTTGTCAAAATAATAAAAACTTCAAGTTTGACGTTTATGACATAAATTGAAGGTTACTTTGATTTATTGATGTTTGAAATATTTGGTTTGAGTACACTAAGCAAAAATTTTTAAAGTTTAAAAGAATGATTGCCTTCAATTTGTGTTGCGACCTGGGATCGACTTTCCTATGGTAGCCAATACGCTTAACGTGAAATCAGCTTATTAATTTTTATTGGTGAATTTTATATAAATTCAATAATTTGGAAAACATTTTTTAACATGTTTCTATTTATACAATTGAGAGATTTCTAATTTCATGTCTTATTTTACCGAGATTCAGTGAAGGGGGTTAAGCAACCTGTGGCTACCAAGATCCCCCAACATTTATAATTTGCCGAAATAATGGTTTTCTAGTTAATATGCTTATTGTTATGTAATTAGTTATTGTATGTATAAATAGAAATCATGTATGTATGCTGTATTTCATGTTAATAATAATAATAATAATAACAAAAGAAATAACAAATGAAGATCAAATGCCCACAATATCTAGGTAGCATTGCAAGTTTTTCCTGGGTTTTCCTTGCGATATTAACATGAAATACAGCATACATACATGATTTCTATTTATACATACAATAACTAATTACATAACAATAAGCATATTAACTAGAAAACCATTATTTCGGCAAATTATAAATGTTGGGGATCTTGGTGCCACAGGTTGCTTAACCCCTTCACTGAATCTCGGTAAAATAAGACATGAAATTAGAAATCTCTCAATTGTATAAATAGAAACATGTTAAAAATGTTTTCAAATTATTGAATTTATATAAAATTCACCAATAAAATTAATCAGCTGATTTCACGTTAAGCGTATTGGCTACCATAGAAAGTCGATCCCAGGTCGCAACACAAATTGAAGGCAATCATTCTTTAAACTTTAAAATTTTTGCTTAGTGTACTCAAACCAAATATTTCAAACATCAATAAATCAAGTAACCTTCAATTTATGTCACTAAACGTACAAACTTGAAGTTTTATTATTTTGACAACGATCCTGGTCATGGATCAAACGTAAATAAATAGATTTTAAAACTATGAAGTGGTTTACACTTCCAACAAGATTAAATAGAATTGCCTAAACAAACCACAACAAACATACAGGGAGTATTTATTTTTTCGTCATTAGGTTTTTCGTCTCAAAACTGGTTGGACACGTACCTGCACTTATTTATACTCTGAGCTAGGCTACATAGTTCCCTGAAATTCTCTCGCAGCATGTGTATACAGCTCGTTTCCTTTCTATTGTTTTCTAATTTTATGCCCTATTTTACCGAGACTCAGTGAAGGCGGTTAAGCAACCTGTGACAACAAGGATTCCCCAACACTTAGACATTTGCCAAAATAATGGTTTTCCAGTAAATCCTTTACACAATTAACATTATTCGAGAATATTGCCCAACCAATTCTTGTAGTTACTTATAATAATCATCATGTTTAAGCACAGTTATCTTTTCGTCATTAGTTTATCCATCTTGGGATTGGTTGGATGCGTGTCTCCATTGATTTTTATTCTGGGCTAGCCTACACATCTCCCTGAATCCCCTACAGCCTACATCTTCTACTATCTGTGTGCAGTAGTCTAACCTAAGTCTGCCTCTTCTTCTCTTTTTTCCTATCTCCGCTTCTAATATATTCCGCACTATTCCCTCATGCCGTAGTATGTGGCCTATCATCCTATCTCTCCTATTTTTACCGTTTTCCACATATTTCTTTCTTCTCCTACCATTTTTAGTACCTCTTTGTTCTTAACTTTGTCTGTCCATGATATCTTCATCATACGTCTGTAGCACCGCATTTTAAAGGCTTCTACGTTTTTCTTGTCCGCTTCTCCTACTGTCCAGGCTTCACAGCCGTACAGTGCTGTGCTCCACACATATGTTTTAAACAATCTTTTCTTTGTTTCTATGTTTGTGGTCTTTGAGCACAGTAGTCGTTTTTTTTTTTGTCAAATGTAGCACGACCTTGTGCTAATCTTTGTTTTATATCTTTTGCGCTTTACCCATCTTGCGTTATTTGACTTCCTAGGTAGCAGAAATCTTTAACCTCTTGTAAGTTCGTGTTACATACTTGCATTCTTGTTTTTGATTTATTTTCCCCACCTTTGCATACTAGAACTCTAGTTTTAGTTTTGTTAATTTTCATACCGTATCTCTCTGTTAGAACCGTTTCCATTTCATTAAGAGCAGCTTCTAACTCTTCCTTGCTAGACGCTAATACCGCTATATCATCTGCAAATATAAGCATATCAATTTTTTGTCTTTGCATAGTAATTCCAAATGTCTTCCTGCATTTGACAGTATTCATTGCCTCTTCTATATACAAGTTAAAAATCAATGGGGATAGGGCACATCCATGTCTCACCTCTTTCCTAATGTTTACTTCTCTACGTTCCTGCTCTAATTCTATTACTGTTGTTTTGTCTTTGTATAAGCTATGTACTATTCGTCTATCCCTATAAGTCATTCCAATCTTTTTGAGTATTTCAAATATTTTTTTTCATTTTACATTGTCGATTGCTTTTTCCAGATCTACAAACCCTATACACACGCTTTCACCTTTTTCTATTGTTTTCTCCATTATCACTCTCAGAGCTAAAACAGCCTCCCGTGTTCCCCTGTTTCGCCTAAACCCAAATTGGTCTTCTCCTAGTATTTCTTCGGCCCGTTTTTCCATTCGTCTCTGCACAATTCTAGTTATTATTTTTGACACGTGTGCTGTCAAACTTATTGTTCGAAAATTTTCACATCTATCCGCGCTTTTCTTTTTTGGTATAGTTACTATGATGCTACGTTTGAAATCTTTGGGTATCTCGCCTGTCTTATACATATCGCTTACAAGTTAGAAGAGACGTTCTGTTGCTGCTTGTCCAGCAGCTTTTAGAGTTTCTGCTTGAACCTTATCTGTACCCGGCGCCTTACCATTTTTCAGACTCTTTAATGCTAATTCAAACTCATCTCTAAGTATAGAATATCCCAAATCATCATTTTCAATGTCTGATTCCTGTTCTAACGCAATTAGTTACTTTCCTGCATATAAATTCCCAATATATTCTTGCCATCTACCCACTTTCTCTACGTTTTCTATGATGACGTTTCCTTGTGCGTCCCTTATATTTTTGCTATACGGTTTTATATCCCTAAAATTCATTCTAATTAATTTGTATGCTTTCCTATTTCCATCTTCGTTTGTACCTCTTTGCACTTTTCATCATTCCATTGTTCTTTAGCTTTCCTGCATTTTTGAATAATTTCCCATTTTATGGTTTTGTAACTCTGTTTTCCTGTTTCGTCTGATCTATTTTTGTATTTTCGTCTTTCTTCTATTAAACTCAGGATATCCTTTGTTATCCATGGTTTCTTATTTTCTTTTTGTGTATACCCCAGAATATCTCTGGCCGCCATGTCTAGGCTGGATTTAATGTTATTCCATTCTGTTTCTACTTCCTTAGTATCAGATATTTTCCCGATATCTTTGAGCAATTTATTTGACTTTTTTCGAATCTTTCTTGAATATCTTTATCTTTTAGTTTCTCTAAGTCCAAGTGCCTTTTTCCGTTTCTCTTTTTCACATTCATAAATTTAAGTGCGGCCTTCATAATTACGCTGTTGTGGTCAGTATCTATATTTGCTTCAGGGTAGCTTCTACATTCTTTTACTTGATTCCTAAACCGTTGTCTAACAAGAATGTAATCTATTTGATATCTTCCTATATCTCCTGGCATCTTCCACGTATATCGTCTTCTAGCATGATGTTGAAATAATGTGTTTGTGATGATTAAATTGTTCTTGTCGCAAAATTCTACCAGCTTATTTCCCCTGTCGTTTCTTGTGCCTAAACCAAATAAACCTACTACCGCTCCTTCTCTACCCTCACCTACCACGGTACTAAAATCTTCCTTAATTATTAAATTTTCATGTCCTTTTACGTATCATAATATGTCCTCGATATCTTTGTAGATGGCTTCTACCTCTTCGTCACTGTAGCTAGAGATGGGCATGTATACTTGTATTATTACTGTATTTACCGGTTTAGATTCTAATCTAAATACGAGTACTCCTTCGGTCTTCTGTAAGTAATTTTCTACACAGTATCCTATCTTTTTCTGCATAATTATACCCACACCCAAATTTCCTTCGTCTGCTCCTGTATGAATAACCCTGAAGTCTCCACTCCAAAAATCCCCCGCCTCTGGCCACCGAACTTCGCTGATCTCTACTATGTCTAGTGATAACCTATTCATTTCGATTTTTAGGTTCTCTAGCTTACCTACTTGTTTCATACTTCTAACATTTTACGCACCGACTCGCAGAATGTTCCCGACTTTTATTTTTAATTTTCCGATCGCATCCTCCGAAGTAGTCCCCTCCCGAAGATCCGAATGGGGGACTATTTTAACTCCGGAATCTTTTACCCCAGAGAATGTCATCATGTTTGTTACAATTTAAATTCGCTGTGTATTTGAGAGATAATGTGGTGGTTTCCCGTTGTCTTCCACATCGCGGTAGTGAGTCTTAGACTGCCATACCAACCCCTATGGTTTCTGCCAATCTAAGTACCGAAAGAGTCGGTGCCCTTTTTCGGGGACTTGTGTCACATCCAATATTTTTTCGTCATTTCGTTCGGCTTCACTTTCTAGTTCAGCTTCACAGTTTGTACATTTTTCTCTAATTTTTTTAGTTGCATTACTTTCAGTTTATACACAGTTTTATAATCTTTTGTGTTTTCTTCTTATTAATGTTCTTGATTTTCGTTCTTCTTTTCTTCGTTTTGCATTATTAAATCTGTTTATTTTGGCATTATCTTCACTTTGTTAAATTTCTCCTCTCCCATCTTTAGAAGAAATTGCCCTAGGCAATTTCTTTCTGGTAGTTTTAGTTTTTTGTGATACAGATGTGTTACGTTCATTTTACGACTAAATAAAATCTACATCCTTTCACTTTATTATTCATTTATTTAGATCCTGCTCACAACCTGCAACAACACCCGGTATAATTAGATCTTCCTGCAATAAATACACTTTTGATAATTTTCAGTTTCAAATGTGTTTGCTTAAAACGAAAAGCATATGCTATAAATTAAATAGTCAATACCCTGTTTTAGGTATCCGTGTAGTCGTTATACCTCGCGATAGCGGGTAATTACTTTCTCTATTGTTTCAATCTAAGACTCGTGGAAATAAGGTATTGAACTATCCGATAAAGCCGTGTTTTCAGGTGTGCTAATCACGTTTGATAACACCAATATTCCTTGGAGCTCTGGGTATCTATTTAAACAAAATAATATTCACTTTCTCTTCCTTATACACGATGATAACATTCGTTATATTTTTGTTGTTTCCGTTTTCTTTGTGGGAATTTTCCGCACGCAATACAGCGGTATAAAGTAATAATGGTTTTCCAAACCTATACTTTTCGGTGTAAATAAATTAATCTTTTTCGTAATTATTGTAGGTTCTTCTTTCGGTGGACCTAAAGCCACGATGGATTGCCGACCCTTGTTGTGATGGGAGGACCACCCCACGGCGGAATCACGCGCCCCTCTGTTTCGCTCCGTCATTAGAGGCGGTAGGAGCCATCCCGACGGTGGCAACTGGAGGGTGTGTTTATATACTATTTGCATCGTTTGGTATCTACACTTGGTGGCCTTAACCTGATTATCATGATGTGAGATAGTATGAAGCATGCATATTATACATATTATGATCATTTTCTCCGCTTAATTATATGTACGTAATCGCAGGCGTACGATGATGATTTTTAACTGTTGGTTTACCTTGTTTTATAAAATTTTACTAGTTAAGACACTGTACTGCCAATGTGGCATAAGTAATTTTACATTTACAACCATTTATAGCTGTGGTTTTTAGTGATGTATTTGGGCTTTTTTTTTGTTGTTGCTAAATAATGTAGGGGGTAGATACCTAAAAACGGCAGCTCGCCATTTTAAAAATGATTTCTCTTGATTGTGTTAATATGTGTAACTTTTAATTATGTTCATTTTTTTGGGTACTATTGTGCTTTTATACAATTTTTTTTCGTATGTATATGTTTAATTTGCATAAGTGAGAACATTCTTGTTTCGGGCCTCTCTTTATTCTGGATGTGTAAGACCCTGCCTACTTACCGGTTTAGCCCGGCCATTTTCTTTCTTTGGTTTCTTCTTTAGGCTACGTCGATGCACGTAACATAAATTTTGACGCCAAACGTGGTCCTCGATTTTGTCTTGGGTAATGTATGCCCTAATTTGGTTTCGCTTAATTTCGAGACCAATTTTTGTTTTGCTTCTGGCCTGATTTTTTGTACTGCCCAAGTTACTACGTTATCCGTTTTCTCGGCCTAATACTACTTATGTTTTTTCCCTTACGCTCGAACTTGTATTTATTTCTTTTCTTTATTTCTTGTGTGAGTTCAATTTTCTTAAATTTTAGTTGTGGTTTCTTTCTTGATCGCTCAATATTATTTGTTGGTTAATTTCAGATTATTGGACTTGTGTGTTCGCCAACAATTCTAGACCCTTTGAAAACTGGCGCTCTATTTCTGAATTTAATGACTTTATTTTTCTCTTACGTTTAGCATTCTTTTTTTTAAATTTAATTCGTTTGTTACTTTCGTATTGGATAGAATCGTTTTGTTGCGACTCACTTTTGATATTTTATAGTTTATTGGGTTGAGGTTGGTGATTTTGCATTACTCTTGTATACAGTGTGTGTATTTCTTTTGTCACAATGGTTACGTGGGGTTTGGATGTGAATAGGCTGTTAAAACACGAACTCCAATATAAGTTATCTTTTCGAAAATTTAACTCTGAGATTAAAGTAGATGGGTTGCGTAAAGCCGTCCACAACGCAATTCAAGTGGAAATGAATCAGTCTTTTACTCCTAGCCCTTACACAATTACGTTTACAGATGACAATGAGGCTATTAAACGTGCGCTTATAGAACTTGGACCGTCTTCTGACGACTTTATTGGGGATGTTACTTATAATAAGTTTGTCCGCTTACGCTCCTTATGGGTACACTTTGAGTGACGTTGTGAATTGATGTTTGCTAGCTCTGAGGAGGAAGCCCTTACGAAAAATAAATTATTATTCGCCTACAGACCATTCGTTCTGATGTTGACGCGACTATTACTTTTGCTGATTTTACGCAACAGCCTTCCTCCAGCCCACAAACTCTTAATGTAACTGCCACCGTTACAGGAGAAATTATTTATCTTTATTCATATTCCGAGAAGGAATTGGGTACTTCTACTACTGCCAATACTATAACCCCTACTAAAGGATACCCGCTCGCTAAACTGAATGAGCCTTTAAACTATAATATTGATCTTTACAGCCATTACGCTTCTACTTACCGAACCTATACTAACAAGAAACAAATTTCTTCTGTCTTCCGCAAACCCAAAAATGAGCTAATGGATCCTACGTTTTCACTTCCACGTTGATGAAACGTTACCTACTCTTACTCATTTTTCTCATGCTGACAAAATGTTACTTGCTTTTATTCTTTTAACAAAGGTTGGTGAAATCCTAGCCGATTTCCTGTTGTCTAATGTTGGCGAAGGTCAACCTGATTCTGCTTCCTTATCTATTGTGGATGAAGTTCTTCCTGATGCTGTTTGTTCTTGTAAAGTTGATAAAATTCTGTTTTGTTCTGTTCCTTTCTTTCATGTTGATAAACTTTATTCTACTCTTTTATCTAACATCGGCGAAGGTCTATTTGATACTGTTTGTTCTTGTAACGTTGATGGACTTCTGTTTTGTTCTGTTCCTTTATGTAATGCAGTTGAAGTGTTATCGGATTCAGCTCCTTTTTCTAAGGTTGATATTCCTACAGCCAATGCTGTTCTTTTTACTAACTATGATACTTCTATTCCTTTATCTAACGTCGTTGAAATTTTATTTACCTCTGTCCCTCTATCTAACGTAACTGATGTGTGCTCTGCTTGTGTTTCTTTTCGTAATGTTGATTCTCCTACAACCAATACTTTTTCTTTTTCTACCGTTGATATTCGGACAACCCATGATGTTTCCTTTTCTGCCGTTGACTTGCTTACCACTAATCCTAACAACAAACAACTTCCTTCTATGACGCGTTTAAGTTTTCTAAATGAGCCTGTCAACCTCCTAAACCACGTTCTAGAACTAGTACAGTCCCTGCAGTTCCTGTCTGGCAGAAGACTGCCCAAAAGAAGCAAACATTAGTCTATGCTTCTTCCGAACCGGAAGATGTATGTCGGCGAAGTCGTAATAACCTTGGTCTTGTTTGATTTTCTTGCTGGGGGTGCAAACGCCTGAAGCCCAATATCTAGTTCTTGCGCCCCAAATTGTTATGCCGATTTTGCTCTCCTTAGCACTTGATTTTTGGACTTTACGATTTCTTTATTTACTCCCCTGTTTGCTGGGTTTTCTTTACCCCGTGTGAGTCCGGGAACAAAACAGCCCCATGGTACGACCTGCCTGTCCTAAGAGGCTACTATAGCAGTCCAACACATATACAAACGCATACTTTATACACGCACACTACCCACACTCACACACACAAGCACGCACGCACACGCACACACATACTTATACATAACTACACTGGGGGTTGCGTAAAGCCATCCACAACGCAATTCAAGTGGAAATAAATCGGTGTTTTACTCCTAGCCCTTATACAATTACGTTTTCAGAGGGTCATGAGGCTATTAAATGCGCGCTTACTAAACTTGGACCGTCTTCTGACGACTTTACTGGGGATGTTACTGATAATAAGTTTGCCCGCTTACGCTCCTTATGGGTACACATTCAGTGACGTTGTGAATTGATGTTGGCTAGCTCTGAGGAGAAAGCCCTTTCGAAAAATAAATTATTATTCGCCTACAAACCATTCGTTCTGATGTTAAGGCAACTGTTAAAAAATTCAAGCGTGTTACTTTTGTTGATTTTACGCAACAGCCTTCTTCCAGCCCACAAGCTCTTAATGTAACTGCCAATGTTTCAGGAGAAGTTCCTTATCTATCTTCAGATTCCGAGGAATAATTGGATACTTCTACTACTGCCAATATTATGACCTCTACTAAAGGATACCCGCTCGCTAAACTGAATGTTTCTTTTTCAGGTGACAATTTTTTAACGGAATTCTTGATTCTGATTAAAGAACTTAAGTGTTTCGCGTATTTTTTCTGCTCAGCAACTTTTTCTTTTTACTTCGGAATTACTTACCGGAAAGGCTTCACTTTTCTTCCGAGCTCATTAGCGTTGCCTCAGATGTTGGAAAGACGTTGTTACTTCATTAAACGTTGAATTCTTACCCGTGGATTATAATAAACACCTACTAGACGAAATAAATTCTGAACCGGATCTTGCTTGTAAGTCTGCACCACAACGACCTATCCAACGATGGTAGTTCTTCATTTGGACACCGACGTACTTCATGATGTCAGGTGAAGCGGAGCTCCATCTCGTTGGTATATGAAGTTGTTAAAATCAGCCGTCAGTTGCGGAAATAGCCACAGTTGCAACATATCGAGGTACGACATACCGGTTACAGATTTTTCATGAAAGAAAAACGGTCTATACAGTTTTGTGCTGGTTACGACACAAAAAAACATTCAACTTTTGAGAATATGTTGGACAACTTCATGATAATTGTCCATGCTCCATATCCGAATATTGTGACGGTTCACCTTGCCACTTAAATGAAACGTCGCTTGGTCACTAAACACCAGACGGTTAGCAAATTCGTCATCCTTTATTGTTTCCTGCATGTTATTACAAAACCGGGTTCGCTTGACACAGTCGTCTTGTCGTAACTTTTGCACCATCTTTATACGGTACGGTTTGAATTCTAAACGCTTCCGCAAAATTTTTCACGCAGTTAATTGCAGAATACTAAGTACACGGCCTGCTTGACTGGTGGATTGTTGTGGCGAACGCAAAAAACATTGTCTAACCGCATCCACTGTTGCGCCTGACATTCGTAGTCTTCCTCTGCTTTTAAGTTTATCAACTACACCTGAGGTCTTAAATTGTCGATACCATCGTTGAATGCTCTGATGACCTGGAGGATCAATTTCGTATTCCCGCCGGAATGCACGTTGCACTGTAAAAACCGATAAACATCGCGCGTATTCTATCACACCAAATGGTTTCTACTGCATAGTCGCCATTTTGATTGCTGAGGACATGACGTTGCCGTGCGCATGACCAGCTACCTCCGCAGTCGCGAGTTTTAAACTTAGAGGTTGTTGCTGCCTATAGACATGTCATTTATATATATATATATATATATATACATATACATATACATATACATATACATACATACATACATACATATATATATGTTCCTGCTTTCTTAAATTGTTCTACTCAAGAAATTTCTGTCGTATCTGCAATAACAGCTGTAGCTGAACTGACGATAACTCCTAATACGCATAGAGAAGGTCTTATTAAAGTCAGGGAACCGGTCGCTATAATGCCTGTTGCTGCTGTCGTCAAAGTTTTACCTGACCCTGTTTTGTTAGCTACTATTGTTAAGGAATCAGTTCCTATTGGGGCTGAAGTTTTGTTTGTTCCTACTGCGTTGTCTAACAGTAATGAAGTCTTACTTGATTCTACTCCTTTATCGGACGTTGATGAAACGTTACCTACTCTTACTCATTTTTCTCATGCCGACAAAATACTACTTGCTTCTGTTCTTTTAACTAAGATTGGTGAAATCCTAGCCGATGTCCTGTTGTCTAATGTTGACGAAGGTCGACCTGATTCTGCTTCCTTATCTATTGTGGATGAAGTTCTTCTTGATGCTGTTTGTTCTTGTAAAGTTGATAAAATTCTGTCGGGTGCTGCTCCTTTCTTTCATGTTGATAAACTTCATCCTACTCTTTTATCTAACATTGCCCAAGTTCTACTTGATACTGTTTGTTCTTGTAACGTTGATGGACTTTTGTCTGGTTCTATTCCTTTGTGTAATGTAGTTGAAGTGCTAACGGATTCTGCTCCTTTTTCTAAAGGTTGATACTCCTACAGCCAATGCTGTTCTCCTTCCTAACTGTGATACTTCTAGTCCTTTATCTAACGTCATTGAAATTTTATCTACTTCTGTCCTTCTGTCTAACGTAACTTAAGTGTGCTCTGCTTGTGTTTTTTTTTCGTAAGGTTGATTATCTTACAACCAATACTTTATCTTTTTCTACCGTTGATATTTGGACAAACCATAATGTTTTTTTCTGCCGTTCACTTTCTTACCACCAACCCTAACAACAAACAACGTCCTTCTATGACGCGTTTTGAGTTTTCTAAACTACCCTGGCCACCTCCTAAACCTCGTCCTACAACTACTACTCTCCTGCTGTTCCTGTTTGGCGTAAGTAATTTTATATTTACAACCATTTAGAGCTGTGGTTTTTAGTGTTGTGTTTACGCTTTTTTTGTTGCTGCTAAATTATGTAGGGGGTAGATACCCAAAAACGGCAGCTCGCCATTTTAAAAATGATTTCTTTTGATTGTGTTGATATATGTAACTTTTAATTATGGATTGTTCATTTTTTTTGGGTACTATTGTATTTTTGTACATATTTTTCCTCGTTTGTATATGTTTAATTGTGCATGAGTAAGAATATTTTTATTTCAGGCCTCTCTTTATTCTACATGTGTAAGGCATTGCCTGCTCACCCGGTGAGCCCGGCCATTTCCTTTCTTTGTTTTTTTTTCTGTAGACTACGTCGATGCACGTAGCTGATGGTTCCAAATAAATAGGATGATTTAAGAAACTGTTTACATAGCTGTTGTCTTTACATGTTTCATCAAGCCATCACAATGTTTATTGTGCTTTTTATTGTTATTCCGATTTTCTCTATTATTGTCATCTTGTTACGTGCCAAATTGGCACTTAAACATTTTTTAGTTTAATTTTGATGTGCGGAAGTTTCGCGCCACAAATTCAAAAGACTTGGCGTGTATTTCCGTCACGTCAGAGTGCGTTGGCGCGAGATCGCGCGACGCGAGTGGCGGAAAAAAAGTGGGAGAAGTTTTTCCGTGAGACTCTGTAACGTGGCTGTTTTGCCTGGGACTTCAAGAAGTGTGGTCGTGTTAGGTATCGTATCGTGCCTTTATTGTTATTTATGTAGATTTCCTTGTCTTGCTTATTTGTTAGTCGCCCCTTATATCTGTTTCCTTATTTGTCCCTACATAGGTAGATGATAAATTTGTATGCAGCCTAGGTTGAACCGGAGTCCACGATCCTGGACGAACGAGTCCATTACCGCCGTAGCTGGTCGGAGCCATCCTGGTTGGAGCCAACTTGAAGTTCGCTTGGCGTACTTCGTGGAAATCTGGACCTGTTTATGTGAGTACCTTATTGTCATAATTGTTTGTGAATTTAACATATATTTTCCGTCAATTGCGCATTTAATTTGTATATGGGTGACGTCATTGACAGATGGGCGCGCCAAAATCTGTGTAAAGATTAGCGCTACCAACTGCCGTTGTGTCTAGTAAAACGCGCTTGCGGAATTGTAATTATGAACTTTTAAATTGTAAGAATCTAACATGTGCTTCTGTTCGCATTTCTCATTTTGGTTGTCGATTTTGTTCTTTTTGTGCTTAATGTTATAGACGTCATTTTAAAAATTCTAGTATTTGCCATCCCTATTCCGTATCCAGAGATTGAGTAGGGAAAACAAAAGTGATAGACAAATTTTGCATATAAACACGCAAGCGCTACAAAATACTGCATTTAATACACTTTATAGGAATCTTCTTTATTCGTGCTGACGTATTTTCGGTAGATCCTCTAAGAAATTATTTATTTAACGTTTATTAGTTGCACCCTACACGAAAGATATATGAAATATGTATTCTTCTCGTTAATATTTTTCAACCCTTCTATCTAATAATCTGTTTACATTCACATGTTTTTACTTTTGCGTCATATCCAGCTGACACAAGTTTTCGAGAACGTTCCACGTAAATAACTATTAAAAGCTCTACGTATCTATTTCTTAACAAGTAATTTTGCATTTTGTGGATTAATTAATCCTATACCATCCTCAATTTCGATGATTTTAACAATTGTTGTTTTTTCTAGGTGTTTACCATATTTTGAGCCCAGTTATATTTAACGTAATTATATTTACTTTTAAACTGTGTTTATTTTCTGCATAACAATCTTCTTATTACAGAGCTATTCGAAATACATGGTACACGGTTACTACAAAAGAGTCATCGGGTTTGAGCAAGCTATATTTCAGTTAGTATTACAACTAGAAAAGTAAATGATATGTCGGTAGACAGAAAAAACATTGAAGTTTTAGCGCATTACAAATGTTCAATTTGTGCTCCTTGAGTCACACGACAGACGTCCAAACGACAGTCCAGTTCAGCCCATACACTTTGCAATGTAGCTCGGTCCATACTGTTAATAGCATCGGTAATGCGTCTTCTGAGATCAGCCAGTGTTGTTGGTAGTGGTGGTATGAAAACAGTGTCCTTAATGTACCCCCAAAAATAAAAATCGGACGGTGTAATTATCAGGAAAATTGGGAGGCCACGCAAACAATCCCAAATTGTCTGCACCACAACGACCTATCCAACGATGGTAGTTCTTCATTTGGACACCGACGTACTTCATGAAGTCAGGTGAAGTGGAGCTCCATCTTGTTGGTATATAAATTTGTTAAAATCAGCCGTCAGTTGCCGAAATAGCCACAGTTGCAACATATCTAGGTACGACAATACGGTCACGGTTTTTTCATGAAAGAAAAACGGTCCATACACTTTTGTGCTGGATACAGCACAAAAAAACATTCAACTTATGAGAATCGCTTTTATGTTGGACAATTTCATGAGAATTGTCCATGCCCCATATCCGAATATTGTGACGGTTCACCTTGCCACTTAAATGAAATGTCGCTTCGTCGTTGAACACCAGACTGTTAACAAATCCGTCATCCTCCATTGTTTCCTGCATGTTATTACAAAACCGGATTCGTTTGACACAGTCGTCTTGTAACTTTTGCACCATCTTTATACGATACGGTTTGAATCACAAACGCTTTCGCAAAATTTTTCAAGCAGTTAGTTGCGGAGTACACACCCAGCTTGACTGGTGGATTGTTGTGGCGAACGCAGAAAACATTGTCTAACCGTATCCACCGTTGCGCTTTTCCTGTTCTTTTACGTTTATTAAGTACACCTGTGATCTTGAATTGTCGATACCATCGTTGAATGCTCTGATGACCTGGAGGATCAATTTCTATTCCCGTCGGAATGCACGTTGCACTGTAACAACCGATAAACACGGCGCGTATTCTAACACACAAAATGGTTTCTGCTGCATTGTCGCCATTTTGATTACTGCGGACATGACGTGGCCATGCGCATGATAAGCTGCCCCCGCAGGCGCAAGTTTTAAACTTAGGGGTTGTTGCTGCCTATAGACATGTCCTTTATTGTTCTATCTGTCATATTTTCCGAATTATAGCTTTGTCAAACCCGACGATTCTTTTATAGTATAATCAATCGGGTTATAATACTTTAACGGCTTAACCAGTAGCACTACTGAAACCAACTTCCATAATTTTTTTTAAAATCCTTGCTTAATACAATAAAAATATTTAGGAACTGCACTTACTATGTCGAACACCTCGATTTAATGGTGCAGGTGTTGCAATAGCAGCGATAAACCGTGTCCTCGTTGCTTCTTCGAGTACATAGATGCACTTCAGGAGCATAATTTTTCATTTTCCAACGAAAGAATATAGGTATATAAGAATTGAACTTACGTTCCGGCATATGGTCTTAGTTTAGAGCGTAGACTTGGATTTTGGTATCATTTTTGGTTATTTTGGGAGCATTTTGTACTCATTCTATATAGACTCTTTAGTGTAGCGTCCACTGCGTGGTTGCATTTTTATAAGAATGCTGTATCACAACTGATTCCACTTAGAAAATATGTCTCCTTATATACTTTACTGTGTCGGACATCTGTCGGACATAATTCGGGCATATATCGGACATATTGGACATATGTCGGATACATGTAGAATGTATGCTGGATTTATGTCGGATGTATGTCGGATATAGTTTGGATGTATGTCGGATGTATGTCGTACGGATGCGAGAGGAAGAGAAGGATAAAATAGGGTGGAGGGAGTAGGGTTGAGCTTAGTTTACATTGTTTAGAATTAGGTTTGTCGGTTTTGTCTGAAGTTAGGTCGGGTTAGTTGGACTTGTTAGTGTGAAGCTACACCCCTCCTTATGGCGTTTTGTGTGTTTTCAATGAGCAAAACTTGCGCTGATTCCGCTGTATTTGCACTACTATTAATAAGGAACAGTCATTTGTATGAACCCCATCAGCTTTCGGATCTGAATAATTTAAAGATGATTACTACAATTTTTAAAATAGCTAAGGTCAACCTAAATACATTTAAAATTTATTTGCGTTCACCATTCATTTGGTATAAACTTGGCAGTGAAGAAAAGTTATGGGAACTTCATAATTCACTGTGCCGTCCTGGAATTACTAAGATGTATCATTGGATCCAAAGCAAAAACTTACGTTATACGGTTGATGATGTAAGGAAAATAACTGAGACCTGCAGGGAGTGTTGTGAAATCAAACTGGGGTTTGCCAAAATTACGAATACACTGATTAAAGCTACCTATCCCTTTGAGCGGCTGAGTATGGATTTTAAAGAACTCATACCATCACGTACTGCCAATAGATATATGCTAATCATAAGTGATGAATTTTCACGTTTTCCCTTTGCTTTTGCTTGCGATGAGATATCTTGGCAAACAATAATTAAATACTTAGAGCTAGTGCTTTCAGTATTCGGGATGCCTTCATACGTCCTCTCGTATCGTGGTACCAACTTCCTCTCGAATGAAGTCAAATCATATCTGACATCCTGCGGTATTGCTACCAGTCAGACTACTTCATGCAATCCGCGGGACAATGAACAAGTGGAGCATTATAATGGTATAATATGAAGAAGTGTATTGCTTGCGCTGAAATCAGAGAAACTGAAAGAAGACCTGTGGGAGACTGTACTTACTGAAGCCTTACACTATAAAATCGTTGCTTTGTACCGCCACGAATGCAACTCAGCACGAACGAATGTTTAATCATCCCTGTTGTTCACAAAATGGGTTGTTCTTGCGAAGCTGGCTTTTCACACCGGGTATAGTCTTTCTAAAGAAGGATACTAGAAATAGTAAATAAGAGTCACCGTGAAATGAATATATATCCCTCGTGAATATCAGATAGCAAATTGGACCACCATATATCATAAACCCTTACCTGATATCACAAGGTCGAGAATTTCTTATTAATGATGGAAGCCCAAGGTAAAGTTGGTTGGAAAACGGCTTGAGGAAAAGAAAAACTCTTTAGAGATAAACGGCTAGTAGAGTGTTAGCTCTGGGTAGATTATGAGCTTGGGTCATGGGATGTCTGTTGACAAAAATATAGATATAGAGCGCCACCGTATTTTTCAATACAACAGCATACAAAGATACATGTACTTGTATTAGGGGAATGCGGAAGCCTTAAATCTACTCCGCTTATATACCCACAAAACCTGTATATCAACCTTGCAAAGCACTTACCAAAATCTCAATTACTAGATGTGTTACAGATGTCTCGACTTAACCGGTGAACAAACAAATGCACACATGGACACCGTTTGTGTCATTAAAAATATTCATCAAAAATAATATAATAGAATTTAAGTTCCAAAAGTATACACCCAGGGTATTTGTTACCTTTAGACACAATGTTTGCTCATGAATGACCTATAAATTTTACTTGAATTTTAAATAATAAAAGAGTTAAGCAAAAATGGATTCTATTCAATTAAATTCTCTTGGTTTGTATTAACATTAACTTTTTCAACAAAAATTTACATAAAAAGAACTAGTATGGTTCTGTTTTCAAAAAAAATATAAAGATCTCTAAATTGAATACTTCTACATAAATTTACTATAAAGTTTATGCTTTCTTAATAATTCAGTTTTCATATTTCAATTATAGTCATCTGTAGTACTACGTCGACTTCACAAAAAAATTAATTATTTAACGTCTTATAAAATTGCGTCATTCAACAAAGGGTTAGTTTTACTTAATATCTTATAAAAAAATTTATCATGTTCTTTAAGAATCAAATTACATAATTATATTGAATAGCTAGATATTTTTTGACATCATATGTCAATAACAACTTTTTCAGTGTAGTTAACGCTATCTGCTTGTGAAACAATTCCAATAAGCAAACTACATAGCCATCTTTAAAATTTTGCAAAGTTACAAGTTTAGTACGGAATATTTTTTTTTCTAAGTGAATTTTAAGATATCTAAATCAAGGTAAAATTTCAACCTTCTATCATTCGTGAAACATTTAAATAAATATAACTGGAATTAAAGATTAAATGTCACTCACGTGTCGAAGTACAGTGCAATCAAAAAATTTGAACATCTAGACTATAATCATAAGACACCAGATGTGGACTATTCCATATACATCTGCGATGCACGCAACAGGAAAAATACTATTACGAATGAATTTAACGCTGGAATTATAAAAGATCTTCTGAACAAAATATTATTTAATCAAACCAAATCTTCATTAAGTACCTCCTATTATTTTCTTGTATTTTAAATCTCAAACTAAATTTTCGTTTCAGCAGTATTTATGGTATGGATGATATTGCACTACGAGGAAAGCATTAATAAAATTTATCTAATTAATTATACCAACTGTTTTAATGATGGAGGGACTTCTATTTCTTCGGCCAGCAGGAATCAACTGAGCTGCTAAAGGTGGAATACAAAATAAAACCATCATTCCACAGCTGCCAGGAACCACATTCTGACGCAAAGGCTAAATTTGTTAAAACTTTCTTACGGACCGTATTGCAGGCCATGTGCCTGGATACCATTTTTGACCTTTCTACGCTGCGGATTGCAGCTTACCTGTTCAAACGCTGATAGAAAAGTGACACGAAATGACAGACTGACGATTCTTATTATAGGAACTTAGACCTCTAAAGCGAAAGAGCGCATATGCCATTATATATTTTATGAATTATTTTAAATGATCAGATATTTATAAATTATATTTTTATTTTATTGAGATATTATATTAGATTAATAAGGAAAGTGTAACTGAATAAAAAAATACGTTACAACCGCTTGAGAAAGTGGAATTATTAGAAACAAATCCTTTTTATGCTTATATTCGCTACCCACCTGGCAGAGAGGACAGCGTTTCTATTCGACGGCTTGCTCCTTGCGGCGAGAACAGGGAACACTTGCAAAGGACCGTTGATTCTAATATCGACATTCTAAATACTGGTATGGAAAGTGAAATGGAACTGCCTAACGACCCTGTTGCTCCTGAGGCTATTACTAACACTGAAATTGTGGTACGTTCCGCATCGATAGAGGAGACACTTACTCCGATACTGCCGTGTTATAGTGATCATTATCTTCGGCGAAGTAGTGTTTCGAGCAACGAACCCGGTGAGCACACTACATCTCAGACCTTTATAGAGCGTCGCTTGCGTCGGGAACCGAAGTATTTATTGGATTACGTTAGAGTTTAAGGGTGGTGTGAATGTTGTGAATTAGTTACCTTTCTAGACCCCTGCTACTTTGTACTAATGAATTGTTGTTAGGATAGCTTTAGGTTGTTGGTACTATTTGTCACATTTCTGTAAACTAGTAGTGTCATCTTATTGCCGAATAAAGCCTATTTCAAGGTTTATACTTTAATTGCCAAAATAATCTTATGTATTGTTAGCACGAATAAATATTTAATGGAACAAACCATTTAGCTATCCAAAAACCACTTTTTCAAAAGAGCAGCTGGTTCTATATTATATGGTATTTTATTGAAAAGAAAATTTTCCAAGGATTAACAAACCTAATCTATCAACAACTAACTAGCAACTCTGCATGAAATTCCAAAATATTGAAAATTTAGTTATAGACCTAGATTTATTTATTACTTTAACAAGGAAGAGATAGTGAACCGGCACGAACATATCTGTAACAATTTAGGTCACAGATAAGAAACTAGCTGCCAGGAAAGCGTGCTTACTTTATTAATTGCACTACACATAGGCTTTGAAGTTACTTTACCAAACAGTATTAATGAAAGATCAAATAAATGATGAATTATGGACGATGCCCGAAAACCAATATTTTCAAGCTTTCGCTTAATGATCAGACGTCTACCTGATGTATCTAAAACGCCAGTACAACCAGCAACTATTCCAACGTTAACTAATAATTTTATTTTGTTCCTAAATAAACGCTACAAGTACAGAGTTTTGCTAATAATTAAAAGTAAATATCATACAAACCATCTACGAAGAGATCACTTACGCAACTAACCAAGACCCATGTCGCTATATTTAGAGAGCAATTCTCAGATTGCACACACTTCGAAAAGGCCTAAGCATCTTCACGAGATCTGAGAAAGACACACAATGCTCATTAATATTTATTTCTAGAAAATGTATGTTACAGGCGCAGGTGTAAGACACCTTTACGACTGTATTTAAAACGACACACAGATGTTTATAAAGGTGTCGCCTGGATATAATACAACCCGCAGTATGTGCAAGCACAGCTTGAATGCTTTTTAGTTTATCCAATACTAATAATAAGACCTTAAAAGGTATAAAGTAATCGATTGTGAGAGTTTAGACCAAAAGTACTGCAAATTAAAGCGTGTACCATTTATACGTGCTGCAGCATACTATCTAAAAGCTTTCTGATGATTGTGATGTATGCTGTAAACTAAATACACACCAGTTCCAGTGATTTAAAAGATCAGTTACTTCCAATTTTCAAAGTAAACGATTATAATTATTACTTGTTTAAATTTTATTTACACGAAATGTCATTTAGCAGTTGCTAATGGAATTCCGGACTGCATATTAAATGTACATTGGCGTTTAAGAAGAAATTTTATAACAGGATGCATTTAGTTATGAAAACATTGGTAAATCCATAAATTAAAGACAATTTTGTTAGTATTTGAGCTATCGTACTAAAAGCATTTTAGCGAAATCTTTGTAAATTAAATAGTTTCTTACCACAGAAAACAAGAACGGATCTTCAACACAATAACGTAGCTATTGTTGTTGAATATTTACCTTTAGCGTTTTTAATTATTTATATTCACAGAGAAGAAAGAATTTGTTACCAAATGGGTCATATACCTTAATTGCAGAACTTGTTCATACAAGCTCTGTTTATGTTGTCTGTTAAACCGCAAACTGTACTGATATACACACCTTCAAAAATCTCAGAAATTGTAACCACAAAAACTGTATACTGACCCCTAGTAAAATGTTTCAATTTTATGTAAACAGTTAATCTAATGAATAGGTAGGTCTATCTTCTAGGAAGTACAGGAGGATTACAGGTACAATAAAAAGTTCGTTATCAGGTTGGTTTGCCTTAAAGGACAGGGATTCCGAAACAATTTTAAAGGTGGACCGACTAACTACAACGGCGAGGGGGTGTGTTCGAAGGGGAAATAGTAAAATAAATAGAAATAGCAGAAAATAAACATTTGAAGGGGCTGAAATACAAAAGCTAGGTTACTATAACCATTTAAAGGGAAGACACCTTTTTGTTGTCATAATTAAGGGGCGCCAAATCGTCTTGTTTCAGCCATCCCATCGATATTTTTTCTACGCGAAAGACTGTTATTCCGAATAGGTCTTCTTTGCTTTCGGTTTCCTCTGGTGTCACATGATACTTTACCTTTATCTATAACAACTTAAAATACTTACTAAGGTTTGTCATATCAAATCAATTTATGAAGTAATAGTGTCTTTCCCAAAACACGACTCCATGACTGGGGTTACTGGATATCCTTTTACAAATGCGTCTATTTTTACCTAGTTCACTATTAAGTTCAAAATAAAATTCAACCTACAGTTGATTTCTAGTGGCATTAGACAATTGCCAATTGCCATAAGAATACATATATTTTACTAAAAACGGCTTAATTTCCTAACATTAGACTGACCCGGTACTACATAATTAACGAAAACCTGCTATTATCAAATCGACTTCCTAAGCTTACGAATATTGGTAGTTACATTCTGAATCGTATTTTTGGAAATATCCACTTGGCAAAAGCGCTAGGCAATATAGCTTTCTATGTCTGCATTCCATAGTTCTATAAAATTACCAGCGTATTGTCCACTTTGTAGCCGGCACTACACCATATGTGAAGCCCACCTTAAAAATTACCATGTACATCCTGCTTAATCCCTTCACAATGTTCTAATTTCAACTCCCTACAATACCATCTTTAAAATTAAACAAACCCTAGTTTTGGGCACTTTATTAGAGCTCATTACAATTTAAATACTTTAACATACAATTGTGCTAGCAATATGCCAACTTCCTATAAACGAACAGAAACAAATGGTATTTCGCGTACTAATTCAACAAAAAGCAAGTTTTTCATCATTTAAAAAGGTTCACTTACTCGCAGTTTATCCTACATCCGCGGAATAGGGACGTCCAAGAACACCAACAATGCACATTTCTACTAACATTAATTCACATAAACCAATAACAAATTTTCATTTCTGGACGTTAAGTTTTAATCCCTACACTTATTTACGATTCCATAATCACCTATGGACTTTTATCTTCCCATTTGGTGTATATTTAAAGTAAGGCAAACGCGTAACAGAGGATTTATACTTGCAGAATTCCTGAATTAGGCATATTATTAGAATTCCAGAATTTGTTGCTTTAAGAACTTGCCGTTCGCCGCGCGGTAATATTCGAATAACAAGTTTGAAAAATCACTTTTTGCAATTATTCCACCACCAGTGCAAGATACTCTATTTATGGTACCACAAAAAGTAGAACGTGAAATTTTCCACAGTTCTTGATAACCTTTTTTTAAATCAATAACGAATTACCTGCAACGCTTAGCAAAACTTATTTGTGACCTTTCTGACCAGTAACCGTAGTATACGGTATATTTCCCATTTCTGTTTTAATTAGTCTTTACAAATGGCTTTGTGAAAATGTTTATAAAACATCATATTAAGACTTATCATTTATCGCTCACCTTTTGTGGAAAAAATAGTTTAGAAGCTGATGACTAAACTTTCAATATACAAGTTTAGTACTTTTCTTGCCTGTACTTACGTTTAATTTCAATTCTCTTTTTCCTCCCGCTGAGATCAGTCTTTTGCAAACTCCGCAGCCCTTGAAAGCCGATGCTAACCCTGCCAAAGTATATTTATCTTATACATTGTAGTACACCTGCCCTTTATACTTCTATTAAGATATTCCCTGTTCTAATTATTTATTAAGGTTTTAATGTTGATAAATTTTGTAATGTTAATACTTAGCATAACACACTGTTCTTGTTTTACCTTATGTTTCTCTTGCAAAGCAGTTATAGGAATCAGGAAATAAAACTAAAGTAGGAGATGTGGATGGATCGAGGACAGCGCCACCGCCACCGCCACCGCCACCGCCACCGCCACAGCCACCGCCACCGCCACCGGACCGCCACACTCTGGACCAAAAGTTTTCTTCGACTAACCATTTTCATCTTTCGAGATAAATATATCTTAAATTTTCATCTTTCGAGATAAATGAGCATCTCATTTCACACGAGATAAACCTATTTTTAAGATTTTTACCGCTAACATTCTGAACCAAATAGTTTTCTTCGTCTAGCCAATGCATCTTTCGAGATAAACCTATCTTGTTTGGTATCAATTAATATTAGAATTTTCTCAGCTACCCGAATTTCTAGGAATTTTCAGATATCATCAGGAGCTACCCTTTTAAGATTTCTTACCATTTGCGATTGACCGTTCTTATAAATTTTTTAGTCATGCGATACATCTTGTTAGTCTAAATTTTGCATCCGAATCTGCAAACAGATTTGCAAAATACACACATACCCTCTGCAGATTCTTTCTCCACTTCCACCGAGATAAACCTATCTTGTTTGGTATCAATTAATATTAAATTTTCTCTACGAATTTCTAGGAATTTTATTCACTATCCCCAAGCTACCACAATTTTAAGATTTCTTACCTGTTGCGATTTCAACGTACTTATAAAATTTTTTAGTTGTGCGATACATCTTGTTAGTCTAGAATTTTATGTAGAATTCGAATCTGCAAATAGATTTGAAATCGGATCACGCCCTAAAGTTATACCCTTTAAGCTCAAATCTTATTAAAATTTTTGCTCGTATATATTTAACTCATTTTTAAAACCTTTTTTTACCTACATATGTAACCAATACAAAAGAAAACTTTAAAAATTTAATAATTATTTTGTTTAACTAATCATTCCAATAATGTGTTTTAATATATGTAAATAACATTTGCTTGAAATCTATGATTTCTCCTGTAATGAAAATGCATATTTGAAATAAATTTACCTTCAGATACCAACCATGTTAATTAATGAATTCATAGTACCATTGATTCTAATAATTAAATTTGTGTATGACATCATTAACTACCTAAATTTCAGAATTATCAAAATGTAATAAACCACATTAAGTACTGTTCAATAATAATCATAAAACAATATTGTGAAAGTAAATGGGTCTTACATATTGATATCCTACATCAATTTAAATTACCTTACGTGACGCTGTAGAAGCATTATAAACAAAATTCCGGAAACTTATGTAGCATTAATTTTGCATTACTTTTGTAACTCGTAATCCAAAAATATTCTAGAAAATTTATTGAATGCTAATTTGTTAACGAACATATGAATCACATGTTATATAATTTCTTTTCTTGGACTTTCTATTAATTATGTTGAGAATATGTTTCAATGACGCATTTGAAATCGAAATATAATTGTTTAGATTACAATAACGAGGTAATCAGCACTGTTAAACAGAACTTGTTGTACAGAATACTTACTAATAAAGCAATTTAATTAAATAACTACATATTTTCGAAAATGGCATGCTTGAATATTTTCTTTGGAAACAATCGAAGATTGCCGAAGACACTCGAAGAGTGCACAAACGCGGTCACTAAACCACAATTAATAATCGCCTTTATAGGTTTAACATTTCTACCATTACCAATGACTTTAATTTCTTATTGGAAGAATCCTTATTCTCCCACGCACTGTTGCGTAGCTGGATGCACCCTTTTGAAATATATGCTCGTTATAGGTTGTGCCCTCGGTTTTACTTAACTACACTTTGTGAGATCCCTTTAATCTTTTAATCGTGTCCTTCTCGCATACAGTAGGACTTAGCCTTACCAACAAATTCTAACACCAAGTCACCGTTAAACTCGTCTTTAAATTTCCACAACTTTTGTTAACATGCGGTATATTGTGTTTATTATTTGCGTACCACTTTAAACCTAAAAATAAAAACAGGATAGTTTAATACGTCTATTAATAATTTATGGTAATGTTGGCGATACAAATATGTAAAACAAACTTTATCAAAATATAATGTTTTAATAGAATACATACATGTATTGATAACATCTATAAACCGCACTGTGGTAACCAGAGTCTGGCGAATCTGGGATAGCCAAATCTCTAAACATTTGCAAGCGATTGCCTTTGCAGTTGCATCTTTTAAGTACTGAATGAAACATTTAATAAGTTCCAACACTGTCAAGTAATTTAAATTGCTGCAATCATTAGACAGAGAAATACTGGCACTGCTCTCTCCCTCTAATAACGTTTGAACCCTTTCTTCCTCCGTCGTATTTCCACATACTTTTTATATCACCAACAAATTTTTCGTAAAATTCTGGAAAGTTTCTACACCTTAACTCAACCATTTTAAAACAGATCAATTCTCATAAATTTAATAGCTTGATGCACTCGTACGCAGGTACAATAACATTCCATCTTTCGTAATCTCCATATTATATAAATTCTCTTTTTAAAATTGTTCAACAACCATATACTTCTATTAAAGGCTGTGCTCAGCTGCAATTTGAAATCTTGATCAATTGTATCAAACATCGTTTCCAGTAGTCAAACCATTTAATCTGACTTGTTTTGAGTCTTGAGCAAATTGGTGAATTTGAAATTCCACTTGAAAAGTACACAATTTCTTCCAATCAGTAAGAGAATGTTATCGTAGAATCAGCACACATACCACTACAGCAAATAACTTGGATGGCAGGTTGAAGACCACCATATAAATCAAAACCAACTTCTAATATATGGTGGTGATAATTTGGAGGAAATTCGCCTAACCTATGGGTTGACTTACCAACTAGTTGGTTGATATTTAATTGTGGTACTCGCACATCACTTGTAACGTCAACACAAGAAAATCCATCTTTAATTTATAATTTTAATCAAACTCGACGATACTTTGACGACTAATGCACTGGAACATGGCTCTCGCCTTTTATGCCGATGGTCGAGCGTGCGCAGCTCCTTATTATATTAGTTGGCGTTATATGCAAGTCTTGACTGGAAAAGTGACGCGTATAATTGTTTTATAGTGGGTTTTACCTGTATGTATTTAACCACCAACGCCATTTTAGAATTATTAAACAAAATTACTCTTAGCAGTATTTTTAATATACCATCGTGTAAGATTTCAATTATTATTGTGTTTTCCTCAGGTTCTCAAATCCCTCAGAATTTTTCAAATCGAATGACCCCTTACTGATTTGCAGATTAACCTTTGCAAGCACCGTATATAATTCATCTTTAATCTATTTCTAAACCGTATCGCTCTGTCTTTTGAGATAAACCCTGGTGTAACCTATAAAATTAGTATAGAATTTTCCTGGGAATTGAAATTAATTATCACGTCTTTTAAAATTAGTTCCAACAAGACCTGTATATATTGTATTAATATTCAAAAACCTATCAGCAAAACACCTTTGCATTTTATTTAGATTTAGCTCGATAATAGAGTTAAACTCAAAAATATTTATTAGTGGCTAGAATTGTTAAAATTTTCAATTAGTGAATCCACATACAAATGATTAAACCAAAAGGTATAATACATATATTAATTCTGCTGACCTAGAAAGTGGTTCGATAATCTATTTTAAATGTAGTTCAACATAAGACGTATATTCTAAATAAATTTAGTGAAATGTATGATCATTAGCCTTGCATTGTTTGTCGATGACGTCTGCCTATTAATTTAATAAAAGCACTTTCCACAATTCTAGTTAATATATGGGAATACACATTCTATAATTTGATTTAAATTGGGTTAATGTAAGGACAAATTATACTTATACTTTCTCTATGTACATAAATACGGGAAATGATACCAAAAGTTCATTTTAAGTTTATTTTGTAAAACGTAAAGTCGTTTATTGTGTAATTAATAGTAATACTGAATTTTCAGTCTTTGGTTTAAAATTTCGTGTGAGGACTATCGACAAAGAAGAGTAAGCCTTAGTTTGAATTTTGTAAACGTAGAAGAAATTAATATTTACATGTATAATTCAAAACTGTTAATCAATAATTTTTCTAGAATGAACATCTTAAGTATTGCGTGCAGTGTGCGAAAATGTTTTTACTGGATGTGATGCCATAAAAAACACGAAAGGCACATCGAGATGGTTTATTTCCAGGAGGAACTAAAAATTACAGCCAATGAGTGGGAACAAATTAAGGATTTGGAAAACCAATCGACCGCAGCGCATAAAGAACGTATAAACGCCGCAATTCAGTTAGAACGAACCAAGTTACTATTTGAAAAACCATACACCATAACAAAATCTTCTTCCAAAATCATAATTGTAGGCCTGAACCCGTTCGACGATTACAAAATAATTTTTAGATTTGTTGACACCATTTCGCAGAGCGTACTTGATGTATCCCTCAACGTATTTAGGAAGTTTATATCAAATCTTCCACACATTATACGCACTATGGAAGTTGGCATGCAAAATCAGATATGCAAATTCGACAACTTGCGTTTTATTTAAATAAAAATTGTTTAGTGAAGATGATGACATTTGATGGGAATTATATGATATTTACCAAAGGAACTTTAGAGCACTTTTAGGGTATCTCAGATCGTTCTCAACCATGCTAATACTTTAAAGAACTAACGGAAAAGGTACTCTAATATAGATCTGTTTCTGTTAGATGTCGCAATGGAAAGATATAATAGGAATGATGTCCTACAGAATCTCGCACATGATGTAATTAAAAGCAAATACAGTAATAGTGATATTGGGGTCATATTATACGAATTTATAAGAACCTACCCAAGATTGTTTGAAAACAGTATTTGTAAACAAGTTGAGTATATGGAAGAATACAACAGGTTTCCATTCCACGCATTTACGAGCGATGTTTAAATTTTAAGCCGAAGACTGAAAATTTTGTAACACTATTAATTACACTTTTGTTTTCTTATACGTTTCTAAATTGTTGTATTTCAACTACAGATATTAATAGCTGTCAATAAAATTATGTTATAGTTTTAAATGAAACGATTCTGATTAATAATTTTGTAAAACGTTTATAACACCCTTTTAAAAAATAATACACATCTTTGTTATAATTCTTTTCATAAGAACTTAGATACCCATTTCAGATACGTGGACATTTGAAAAATTAAACAATACCAATTTATGCTTTATATTTTATAACATAAACAAGCTAATATATACAAAAATAATTTCTAAATTCACATCATTCATTTCTTATGATAACAGTTGAGGTGGTTAAATTTTTTACTTTAAACTTACAATTTAGTATATATTCCATTTGAATATCTGCCAACAGTTTTATAAACCCCATCTTCTCGATTATTTCCATAAAATCATCCAGATCCTCAGGCATTGATAACACTGCAGTACAGTGCTGTGCTTCCTCGTATGACTGACACATAAGACATTTTCTCCTTCTATCAGCGTTGCCCACATTCTGCTTTTTACTCGTGAGCATTGCGAAATCTTCGAATAACCTCTCCAAAGTCTTTATACATATTTATTATATTGTCTCTTTAAACCGTACAATCAACAAATAATAACTTCTACGCGAACAGTCCTTTTATGAGCTACTCCTATTCGGATATGTACGCATCCGATTTGTGTGCACGAAACAACCGGTATGGAATGTATTCTATGAACAAAATCATTACATTTCTTAAGAAAAATGCTAAGGACTTTAAAATAATTATAACTCTTGTTAGACCTCTAGTCTCTAGATAAACGTTATTATTTTAGGTTGTGTCACTGTTTTCTAAATCAATTTCCTACATACTTTTCCTAAACTATGCGTATCAATTGACGGTTATACTTTACTCCATAACCGACTTGTATATATTTTCGTATTCGTCTCTAGCTAACATCCGTATAATAAAGATACAGGTTCGTCAACTGGTAACTTAATCTTTTTAAAACTAGCCTTTGTTTTCAACTTTAACGCTTGTTGTAGGTGAAATTCTTTCCGCTATTCCTTGTGACTAGGAATCGGTGATTTTGCAGGATCAATCAATTGTTTGTGCACCTCTTTGAATTTTGTAGAGATGCCTTTGTGTCAAAGTTCTTTCATGCAGAATCCTGCATAAAATGAAGCTTACGTTTATTTACAATAAAATTGTTAACGTTCGTCATCATCGGACTCTGGATGGGAACTAACTTTTTGAATAATGTCAAATATTTATATACTCGTCGAAATTCTTCCTATATCGACCATTATCCAAATCAAAATCTTTCACAACAGTTATAAAATTATGTTTTGAGTCACCCCAACACTGTAAACACATTTCTTTAAATTTCGGATATGTCATGTCACCACTTATGATCCGAATATGTCTAGATTGGTTTCATCCTGTTTCCATAATGCGATTACATTGGCGTTATCTCTGAGTCTATGTTTTAAGGCACTAGCGTAAGTTTGACATAGATAGAACGAATCTATTGCTTTATGTCACCGAACGAGAAAAATTGAGTGATTTTGCTTTGCTCGTTTGCAGGTATATCATCGAAAACCATAATTGAATCTTCTTTGGTATCTCTGGGTTCAATCAAATCATCGTAATTTTCAAACTCATAAATTTCTTCTTTTAATGGTGTAAAACGTTTCTTAACAATTCGTATTTCGGTTGATATAAACTTTTCGAAAATACATAGACATTTTGGAATCTAAGGCCGTTCTCGTGCAGGATCAGAGATATTAAAGCGTTGGTCTTCCCACAACTCGATGGTCCCACGAATATAGCTCGTATGTTAGACAGGAACAATGGGCCATGTTTACCATCCTTTCTTGCACTAGCAATAAAAGTTATCATAATTCTGTATTTTAACTTCTTTAATCTCTGGATGCATCTCTGGATGCATCTCTGGACATCGTTTATGTAATTTCTTCACGTTCTGCAACCTTTTAACATATCTGCATAACGTTGTTCTAGGTATATTATATTTTTTACTAGCAGCGTAGAAACTCGAGCCATCCAGGATATCCTCTGCTGCTTTTGGAATAGATTGTTTGGAGCACCACTGATTGCTTGAATGCGACATCTTTCGAAAAATGTCTTACTATAACTTCAAACTACTTCCTTATATACCAAATTTAATCTCCTGCTCACCCATGACCATATGACCACATGACTACATGACCATGACCATATGACCACATGACTATATGATTGCTTAATGAGTTTTCCATTAAAACCCATTCACTAATTGCTTTTAATGAGTTTCTCATTAAAAACCCATTACTAATTGCTTTTAATGGGTTTTCCATTAAAACCAAGTGTGGACCTAGGTTAGATAAAGGAAAATTAATAGGTTGGGTCGGCGCCGCGGCGCGGCTAACCTGCTATCAACCAATCACTGTTTGTCAGTGCGGTCGTTAATGCAATGAACTGTGGTGTTAATGGATGCTCGTGGCTGTTAATCGCTGCGTCATGTGTGTGATGTGTCGTGGTCGTCATGTGGTGTTCAGTGAAATATATGGGAGTGTTGCAGTTGGTATTATTCATGTGCTCTAATCTGCACCGACGGTATCTGGATATTCGCTGTATCGGTACTGAACAATGTTATCGATATTGGGCGCAGAAGATGCCTTCGCCGTGATCGAGATGGCTCGTGTTAAGCATGCTCTGGGTAACATGCTGGTGCAAAAATGACATCGCTGTCGGTCTGATCTGGGTTCTGTGCAAATATCGGCCACGGTGATGAAAACGTTTTACCGTGAAAGATTGGTACCATGGTTTGAAACGATATTGATTGAACGGAAATTCAGTGCGAGTGTTCGAAACGGTGCAAATCTCAATTTTCGTTCGGTATCGCTGTTCTATCTGTCACTTCGCCACGCCTCAATCAACGCCAATATGTGTAACCGATGCAATGACATATCTTTCGGATCATATTGACATGTTGTAATTAAAGTGTTTGTGACGACTAACGATTTTATAACGGTGTGTATATGGGAAAATTCGTAAATATTTGACGTGATTGTTCAAATCGATGACGACACGTTGATTTGTAAATGATGCATTTTATGCGATTCTATGGCGCGCAAGTATCGGTTCGAGATCGGTGATTGATCACTGGGTCTGGTCTGATGGCAAAAATCAAGCAACGTTAATTGAAACAGCTGGCGCGTTGATCGTTCACGGAAACTGTGCGAACGGTGAAGACACTGCGAAATGCTGAAGTCGGTGGGTAATGTAACCGTCTGATGGCATTCGTGAAACTGACGCAACAAATAACGTTTATCGGGAAGGTGTTCTGTAAAGTCATTTCTTGGTGATTTTGTTCGCCACCATCGTGCGTCGGTCGGTGCGATCGTACATCGAAATGGCTGTTCGCGTGACGTTTGTTGATTACGGACAAAGACAATATAATGTGTAAACTGGATTCGACTATGCTCTGATAAAGCAGAATGTGGGCGCTCGATAGAAGGAAATATGTGTGTCGGTCATGCGGCGGCAACTGTGCGTATCAGGAAATGAAGGAGATGCTGTTGGCTAAATGGAACTGGTCAAAATAAAGTAACCGCGACCATCTGAAATGTGTGTTAATTGTTTTTTGTGTTTGTTTTCGTGTGTTCGTTAAACAATGTATCTGCTGGTGTGAAATATATGTGTGTATTAAAATGTTATCGTTTAATCTATAAAACTATACACATCTGTGTGGTTGAAATGGCAATTTAGAAAATGGTGTGGTGTTACAAAATTTTCGGTCTTCGTAAAACGTCGCTCGCCGTGGAATGAACGTTTTCTATCAACGTTTACAATATGCTCTGGTGAGGTAAACGTATCAATATCACTGTGCTGTGCTGACATCGTGCGGTAAACTCATTCCGTGCGACATCGCTGGCTGGTGATGGGTGCCTTTAAGTCATGGTTGACGATCTGAAAAACAACCTGCATAATTTGTCAAATGTCATCTTCGCTTATTAAATAAACGCGTTGTCGATTATCTGTTTGCATGCTGCGTATAATGGTGATAACCACGTATGTTGAATCAATACGCCAAATGTTCGGCAAATCTATTTTGTATCGAGAATCGCGATTTTGGTGTGTATGGTTTCAAATAGCAACGGTTCGTTAACTGGTGCGGCGTTTCGTTATGCGCTGCGGTCGATGCATGTTATTCGTTGCTGTTGTTCCTCCTGAAATAAACCATCTCGATGTTCGTTGTGTTTTATGGCATCATCGTGCGTTGCACGCACTGCGCAAATGTTCATTCTGAAAAATGATTAACGGTTTGGTAATGTATGATTTCGTTTTCAAGACTTTTTGTCGATAGTCCTCACACCGAAGAAATTCAGTGTACTGTGATACACTATACGAACGGAGCAAAAAATGAACTGTTATTTCCCGTGTTTGTGCATGAAAGTAAATGTTTATCGCCGTTTTAAATCATATAGAATGTGTTTTGCTTGTGGTCGACGTCGTCGACAAACAATGCAAATCATGCATTCACCAAATAACGTCTTGTGAACCAACAAAAATAGTTGAACCGCTGGTGTCGTGCAGAATGTGTGTTTATCATTGTATGGTGACTGGTCAGCCGCTAATTTTGAGTTTAACTCTGATCGAGCTAAATCTAAATAAAAATGCAAAATTTGCTGATGGTAATATTAATGACAGTCTGTTGAACTAAGACGTGTTCAAATCCCAGGCTACATAGGTTACCAGGGTTTTAAAGAGCGATACGGTTTGAAATGATGGTGTTCGTGCTTGAAAATAAAATCGAAATCATTCGATTTGGCGTGAAGAAACCTGAGTTAATTGATCTGCGATGATACTGCTGTAATTTTGTTTAATAATTCTAAAAATGGCGTTGGTGGTTAAATACAGGTAAAACCTATATGCTTATACGCGTCACTCTCGCTTGCATATAACGCAACTGAGCTGCGCATCATAAAGGCGAGCCATGTTCCAGTGCATTAGTCGTCAAAGTGTCGAGTTTGATTAAAATTATAAATTAAACATGGATTTTTCTTGTGTTGACGTTACAAGTGATGTGCGGGTACCAATTAAATATCAACCAATTGGTAAGTCAACCTATGGGTTAGGCCTCAAATTATCACCATATATTAGAAGTTGGTTTTGATTTATATGGTCTTCAACCTGCCATCAGTTGTTGTAGTGGTATGTGCTGATTCTACGATAACATTCTCTTACTTCGATTGGAAGAAATTGTGTATTCAGTGGAATTTCAAATTGGTTTACTCAAAAAGTCAGTGGTTTGACTACTGGAAACGATGTTGACGGTGAATTGGGCAAGATTTGCGGCAGCTGAGCAGCCTTTAATTGTAACAAAAGATTTATATAATATGGATTACGAAAGATGGGAATATTGTGTACTGCGTGCGTGCGGTAATCTGCTGGGGAAGGTGAACTTTCCGGTACGTTGAGTGATATAAAAAGTATGTGGAAATACGACGGAGGGAGGTTCAAACGTTATTAGAGGAGAGAAGTGCCAGTATTCTGTCTGTGATTGCAGCAATTAAATTGCTTGACAGTGTTGGAACGTTTCCCCATTCAGTGCTGTGCAACCGCAGGCAATGCTAAAATTCGCCAGACTCTGGTTACCATGTATGGATGTTATCAATATGTATATTAAAACATATTTCTTGATAAATTTTATGTTGTTTTTTTATGTAATGAACGTGTTCTGTTTTAAGGTTTAAAGTGGTATGCGCAATAAACACAATATATCGCATGTTAACAAAAGTGAAAAAAAACGGTTTAACTGACTTGGGTAGAATTTGGTAATAACTGCAGGCTGATGGGCCAAAGTCTCTGTGTTAAGTAAAGCGGGTGCTATATAACAGCTTCCCAAAGTGAGCATGGCGCAACAGTGCGTGGGAGGCGTTCTCCAATGGTAAAGTCATTGGAAAAAAATGTTAAAAGGCGTTATTAAGGTTGTGACCGCGTTTGTGCTCTTCGTGTTTTCGGATTGTTTCAATGCCGTAAAAATTGCTGTTATTAACTGTGGTTCGTATTCGGGTATTTAATCTGTTTCGATTTCAAATGCGTCATCTGTAATTCAACATAATTAGAAAGTCGAAAATTATAACATGTGATTCACGTTCTTGCGTTCGTAATTGTGTTTTCTGAATTTGCTATTACAAAATATGCTATTCTACGTGATTTCCGGAATTATTATAATCTTCAGCGCCGTATTTGGGTGATTGATGTTCTATGTAATAACTTTCACTGTGTTTTACTATTGAACGGAATGTTTATTACCTGATTCTGAATGATGGACATACACAAAATTCTATTCTCGGCTAATCTTTCATGGTTGATGCTATTTTCAATTACGGTGCATTCTTCTTTCCGGAGAAATTAGATTTCGCAAAAATATTTCCATTACATGTTGTTACATTGGATGATTAGTTAAAACTGTAAAATTTTGCGTGTATTAAACATATGTCAAATAACAATTTAAATGAGTTAAATACGAAGTTAATAAATTGAGCAAAAGGGTATTAGGCGATGATTATCTGAGCAGATGGTGAATTCTAACAAATTCTGTAAATATAGCAAATGACTGGTCGAAAATCATTAAAAAATCTGTGGTATCATCGTCTCTGAATCGCTGTAAAATAAACAAAATAGGTGCTCCTGAATGATGCTGGTTTCGGTGGCTAAATTCTGATGATACCGATAGTTTATCTATTTGAAAATTTAGTTCAGAAATCGGTAAACATTTGTTCGAATGCTAATCTCGTGAGGAAAAAATTTTATCTCTAATAAGAGATGAAATGTGTGGCGGCGGCGGTGGCATGTGTTTCTGGCGTTTTTAACTGGCGGTGTTGGCGGATGGCGGTGGCGGTGGCGGTGGCGGTGGCGGTGGCGCTGTCCTCGATCCATCCACATCTCCTACTAACTAAGTAAAAACGTCGCCAGAAAAGTTTGTTCCACCCAATGTTCCTATGGTAGAAGAATCACTGAAAGTCGCAGTATAAATTACTTAAGATATGTTCTGTTGACTGCTCTTACTTTGTGAAACAGGTTTGTCGTAATTTTCTCTATAATTGTGGTGTTCTTTTGTTCGTAATTAAAAAACATATTGCATACTTATTTATTAATCACTATAACGGCATTGCCCAGTACGTGAAATAAAAACTTTAGTGAAATTTCAGTGTTTTAAGCATATTGTTGGTAAGTACATGTATCGTCCTTAACCCCAAAGTTCTTGAATTAGTAATGTTTAAAATTTGTATTCAAGTATATACCCTCAGATTTAAATTATTGTCTTTTACATATGTCAAACAGATTACTTTTCAGTTTCCAAAATTTCATCAAATAACTCAAAACACACATCGTTTTTGATAACACCATATTATCACAACAGTGCAACAACAAAAAAACGTTCCTGGAATATTTTCTCAATCACCACCTCGGTAGTTGATCTTCACCAGACTCGCGTTTCTGGATTACACCATCTTGCTGCTTTCCAATTTTGACTGCATTTTCTTAAATCGTTCATCCAGTTCCCCACAAATTTGTGGACGTCTTCCACACGACTGCCCGTACAAAATCCAAACTTCTCTTCCTCGTCCAACTAACTCGTTCATCCAGTTCTCCACTAATTCGCTTACTTACTTGTTATCCTACTTCAATGGTCTTAATTATTTATAATTATATTCGGCCCGTTTAAATTACTTGCACCAACTCGTGCATTTTAAACACTTGTAATTATTCGGACTACACTATCACACGATTTTCAGCTAGGATGGTCTTCTCTATACTACCAAAAGTAAGTGATGCGACTCAGAAAATATGAGAAAATAAGAGAGCGATCACCCCTCTGGCAATCCTTATATAGCCTCAAAATCCCTTATTGTGTCACGTATTTTACTTCATTTTCTGAACTTCCGTAACTGCCACTCACTTCTACAAAATTTAAATGTACATCACATATAACGAACTTTGAAAACCAGAATTTTACCACCAATAACATAATACTTTAAAACACGTTAAAACTAATCAACGGTCTAATTTTCTGTAATCTCTCTTTCTTATTGCCCTCACCAATCTTAAACACGCCTTTTATGTCTGCGTCTATATTTTTATTCCACCCATACGTTTATAACCCCTCTTCGATTGTTTCCAAAGAAAAAATATGGCGTAGAAGTTATTTAAAATTAAATTGCTTTATTAGTAAGTATTCTGTATACAACAAGTTCGGTGTTCCCTAAATACGTGCTGATTACCTCGTGTTATTAGTAATCTACAAACAATTATATTTCGATTTCAAATGTACGTCATTGAAACATATTCTCAACATAATTAATAGAAAGTCCAAGAAAAGAAATTATATACAGCTTTCACATGTGATTCACATGTTCGTTAACAAATTAGCATTCAATAGCGTAATTGTGTTTTCTAGAATATTTGCTGGATTACGAGTTACAAAAGTAATGCTATAAAATTAATGCTACATTGGAAGTTTCCGGAATTTGCATTATAATGCTTCTACAGCGTCACGTAAGGTAATTTAGGTAATTGATGTAGGATATCAATATGTAATAAGACCTATTTACTTTCACTCTAATATTGTTTTATGATTATTATTGAACAGTACTTAATGTGGTTTATTACATTTTGATAATTCTGAAATTTAGGTAGTTAATGATGTCATACACAAAATTTCTAATTATTAGAATCTAAATCGGTACTATGAATTCATTAATTAACATGGTTGGTATCTAGCGAAGGTAAGTGACACGCATTTTCAATTACGGATGCATTCTTCTTTTCATTACAGGAGAAATTCCATAGATTTCATACAAGCAAAATGTGCTTTCCATTTACATATTTAAAACACATTACATTGGAATGATTAGTTATTAAACTGTAAAATAAATTATTAAAATTTTGCGTGCTTATTTCTTTGTATTGGTTAAAGCATATGTCTTAGGTAGCGAAAAAGGTTTTAAAAATGGAGTTAAATATATACGAGCAAAAATTTTAATAAGATTTGGGAGCTTTAAAGGGGTATAACTTTGCAGGGCGTGATCCGATTTCAAATCTGTTTGCAGATTCGAATTCTACATAAAATTCTAGACTAACAAGATGTATCGCATAACTAAAAAATTTTATAAGTACGGTCGGAAATCGCAACAGGTAAGAAATCTTAAAATTGTGGTAGCTCCCTGGGGGATAGTGCAATCTAAAAAATTCCTAGAAATTCGGGTAGCTGAGAAAATTCTAATATTAATTGATACCAAACAAGATAGGTTTATCTCGTGGGTGGAAATGTGGAGAAAGATTTATCTCGCAGAGGGTATGTGTGTAACATTGCAGGGCGTGCTCCGTTTTCAAATCTGTTTGCAGATTCGGGATGTGCGTAAAATTTTAGACTAACAAGATGTATCGCATGACTAAAAAAATTTATAAGAACGGTCGGTAATCGCAAATGGTAAGAAATCTTAAAATCAGGGTAGCTTCCTGGGGGATGATGATATCTGAAAAATTCCTAGAAATTCGGGTAGCTGAGAAAATTCTAATATTAATTGATACCAAACATGATAGGTTTATCTCGAAAGATGCATTGGCTAGACGAAGAAAACTATTTGGTTCAGAATGTTAGCGGTAAAAAATCTTAAAAATAGGTTTATCTCGTGTGTGGAAATGAGGATGCTCATTTATCTCGAAAGATGAAAAATTTAAGATATATTTATCTCGAAAGATGAAAAATGGTTAGTCGAAGAAAACTTTTTGGTCCAGGGCGGCGGCGGTGGCGGTGGCGGTGGCGGTGGCGGTGGCGGTGGCGGTGGCGGTGGCGGTGGCGGTGGCGGTGGCGGTGGCGGTGGCGGTGGCGGTGGCGGTGGCGGTGGCGGTGGCGGTGGCGGTGGCGGTGGCGGTGGCGGTGGCGGTGGCGCTGTCCTCGATCCATCCACATCTCCTACTAACTAAGTAAAAACGTCGCCAGAAAAGTTTGTTCCACCCAATGTTCCTATGGTAGAAGAATCACTGAAAGTCGCAGTATAAATTACTTAAGATATGCTCTGTTGACTGCTCTTACTTTGTGAAACAGGTTTGTCGTAATTTTCTCTATAATTGTGGTGTTCTTTTGTTCGTAATTAAAAAACATATTGCATACTTATTTATTAATCACTATAACGGCATTGCCCAGTACGTGAAATAAAAACTTTAGTGAAATTTCAGTGTTTTAAGCATATTGTTGGTAAGTACATGTAACCCCAAAGTTCTTGAATTAGTAATGTTTAAAATTTGTATTCAAGTATATACCCTCAGATTTAAATTATTGTCTTTTACATATGTCAAACAGATTACTTTTCAGTTTCCAAAAATTTCATCAAATAACTCAAAACACACATCGTTTTTGATAACACCATATTATCACAACAGTGCAACAACAAAAAAAAACGTTCCCTGGAATATTTTTCTCAATCACCACCTCGGTAGTTGATCTTCACCAGACTCGCGTTTCTGGATTACACCATCTTGCTGCTTTCCAATTTTGACTGCATTTTTCTTAAATCGTTCATCCAGTTCCCCACAAATTTGTGGACGTCTTCCACACGACTGCCCGTACAAAATCCAAACTTCTCTTCCTCGTCCAACTAACTCGTTCATCCAGTTCTCCACTAATTCGCTTACTTACTTGTTATCCTACTTCAATGGTCTTAATTATTTATAATTATATTCGGCCCGTTTAAATTACTTGCACCAACTCGTGCATTTTAAACACTTGTAATTATTCGGACTACACTATCACACGATTTTCAGCTAGGATGGTCTTCTCTATACTACCAAAAGTAAGTGATGCGACTCAGAAAATATGAGAAAATAAGAGAGCGATCACCCCCTCTGGCAATCCTTATATAGCCTCAAAATCCCCTTATTGTGTCACGTATTTTTACTTCATTTTCTGAACTTCCGTAACTGCCACTCACTTCTACAAAATTTAAATGTACATCACATATAACGAACTTTGAAAACCAGAATTTTACCACCAATAACATAATACTTTAAAACACGTTAAAACTAATCAACGGTCTAATTTTCTGTAAACTCTCTCTTTCTTATTGCCCCTCACCAATCTTAAACACGCCTTTTTATGTCTGCGTCTATATTTTTATTCCACCCATACGTTTATAACCCCTTTTCCTGTCTTTGTCTTATGGCCTCCCTATTGCTCTGTCGTCTACGTTTAAAGCTCCCTTCTTCTATATGTGCGCCTTAAAAGATCGATATCGTGTAACGTAAAACCTGTTGCATCTGTGCCCCTGTCTTAGCCTCTACAACTATTCGTATACCGCGCTCTTGAAATTGTTTGCTACTATAAAATGGCCTCCTAGGTTCCCAGTTTCGTCCCGAAGTTCTATTAAAATTTGTCCCCGTCTCTAATAATTATCCCTCATGTTTTCAAATCTAACTATGTTAATTCTTTTCTTCCTATTTTCTCTAAGTCGTCCGATGCTCACATCGTCATACCTTTGCAGATATTATAAAAACATCTCCCTCTCGACAATATATTGCAAAGCTACATGTTGCTTAATCTCCACTTTAAAATGTCGCGAAAGACACTTTATAATCTGTCGGTCCGTCAAAGGTGGATTCAACTGCTTGGCTATGCTGTATTTGCAAATTGCATATTGTTCCCTACATCCAGCAGATTCACCCTTGTATCTTCCAGTAATTAAATCGTCCCGTACCTGATCTTGTTTGTGGTCGCTCCAATAATGTTTTAAAACTTGTCCTCAAACTCACTATATGATTCTATTTCCTGTCCTATTAAATTATACCAGGCCTCAACATGGTCTTTTAACAATGCTTTAACCGTGTTTAATTTCTCCTGTTCGTCATACAAATCTCCAACCAAATTTGTCATGCTATTTATAAAAATTTGAGGGCTTACCCTATTATCCCCGTAAAATTTCATTTGTTGATCTAATGATACGTTACTTGAACAAAATCTGAAACCATCAAAGTCGACACATTTTGTTTAATACCACTCACCTCTTTTTCAACCCTACCTAATTGATCTTTACACGAATCAGTTATCTCGGTCATTTTTGCATTTATCTCTTCCTCACAGAAGATTCTTACCTCAGTCTTTAACTGTCCTATTTCATGATTCAACCCTTTTATATTCCTTTCATTCTTATCGACCCTTGTTTCAACTTCCCCCATTTTTATTGTCCAACTGTTCTTAAATTCATTACACTCTTGGGTAGATCTATCTATCCTTTTACTCAAGGTTTCTGTCATTTGTAAATTTCTTTTCGTGTCTTGACTTAATAGATCAAATCTTTGGTTCGCGTCCTCGCTTATTTGTTCAAAATTCTTATTAGATTCCTCACTTATTCTCTCCAGCATCCTCAAAATTAGTTCATTACCTTGTTTACCTGATTCCATCTTCGACTAATCCCTACTTCCTCCTGCTTCCTCCATTTCTTGTGTTCTTTCAAATAACGCACTGTCACTACTACCTATTTCAACCCCTTGACTTTTTAACCACACTTTTCTCTGCATACGTCTCAATCACAACCACACATTCAAATTATTTACAAATTCTACACTCACTCAACTCTCTCTTAGCTCGCCAGTTTCCTGGAATAAAATTTTTTATTTTATATGGAAAATTGAGCCCCTCACGTTCGGGTCGCCATAAATTTGCTGTGTTTTAGGAGAGGCCTATCTGCTTCAAATAAAATTTTGTCATATAGAGCAACATAAAAGCTCACGAGAATTTTAGATTAATGTTTCAATAACGAACCAAAAAGTGAAATATTTTATCGTGAAGTGATTTGTAAAGATTGAGATTATGCAAAAAATTATTTGAGTTATATGAATTATAAGGGTGTACGTTTTTTTTTGAAATATTTTATTTTTTTATTAGAAAGGTGTAGAGAGAATGAGTAGTCGTGGTGAGTATATCGCAGAAGGTAGAGAGCAGAGCTAGCCGTGGTAAATCAACTTGAAGAAGCAATTTTTGTAAATACCAACTAGAACATATCGTAATTCAAGAAATTTGTAACAAAGTTTTATTTAGGTATAAATTGCTGGAGTTTAGTTCTATCACAGAAGGAGGAATTTAGGGCTTGATCCAGGAAAACCACTGCAAATTTATGGCGCTTAATTCGTGGGGCATGGTTCACAAATAGAGGTAACCACTACAAATTTTATGACGCCCAAAGTGTGGGGCACGAATTAGCAAGCCGATCTAAAAGATACAGAGCAATTTATGATGCCCAAAATGTGGGGCACGAATTAGCGAGCCGATCTAGAGGATACACTGCAATTTTATGGCACCCAACATTGGGGCACGATTTTTAGGACATAATTCCAGCGAAACCACAAAAATATATATTGCTGTGTTAATAAGGTCATTTAGGGATAGATAGAACCACTAGTATAGTGCACTTCATTAAAACAACATAAGGGCGCAGAAAACCAGACATTTCTACGCAGAAAATAAAAAATACAACGGTTGGGCAGGAACGTAAATGACAACACCCTGTATATCAACCATAGTCATAATTAATGTAAGAGATGAAAAATACTTTAGAAGATTTGATTAAATAAACGATTTGGCAAGTCATAAGACAACGTGAAAGGAAGTTGAAACACAATACGCATGCATAAATACATCATCATTACGCCAAAAATATCAATTGAGTCAGCAAGTGTAAAAATACGTAATAGAAAACGCATATAATTTAATACATAAATTATATTAAGAATACGTGACCAGAAAGGTAAAATCCAACACCTGATAGACTAAAACTAAACACGGCATGGTGATAAAAGCAAAGTTCGTCAAATTTATTGTACTAACAATAATTTACGTGAGCTTGTATTGAGAAAATCCTATAGAACCAATGCATTAACTTAAAGTATTACGTGAGTTATGTATCCCCCAATTTACTTATATATATTGAATATTAGAATCTAATAGGAATTATTAGAAATTGTTAAATAAATCATAAGTCAATTGCAACAATGTAATACAAGAATAAACCAGATAGGTTATTAACAGTTCATGAAAACGGATATGCACCTTTGTATCCGAGACGACAGTGATACTGCAGGTGGCAGGTCACAGGAGGTTAACATACCGCAATTACTTAGAAATAAGATTGTTACATTGTAATAAAGTGTAGAATTAAGAGAAAAGCAGACATGAGATCTGCAAGTTCTCACAGTCATGAGAGGGGGCAGGATATTATAAAAAGCCAGGGAATTCAAAGCCCGGCAGTCAATCTTTAAACTCCATACTTCGTTGTTCAAGCTATTCAATTGAGTTAGTCTGAGTGTTACAGTTTTTGCATTGTTGTTTACCTAGGCTACTCGTCCCAATATTAATAAATAAATTTGTTAAGTTTTGGAAACGTTTTTTAAGAACATCGCTCCAAAGGCCTGAACCTTAACTCGTGCTGAAGGTAACGCATTAGTTTTGTGTAGACGGCAAAAATCCATAGAAATATCCAAAACCTGGTATGTAAGAATCACGTACAATAGCGTAATCGTTAAACTCTGCGCTTGTCAATAGATAGGCAATCCTTTTAAATACGACCGGATTTGTAAACAAATCAGTTCAACATGAACTAAGGCTTAGTCCACATCACTTAGAAGAAAATATTTACGTGAAATAATTAGGAGTGATTTATTGTGAAGTAATAAATAGTACAATGGTAATTGTGAAAAATTGAATGATGTTCGTCATTTTAACTTTTTAAAACCGTCTGAATAATTACTGGATCCAATGAGGAAATTCGACAAGCATTTAATTCAATTATTAATTACTGGGTATGACCAGGAAGTTTAACAAAGGACGCTAAAATAATTTAAAGCTATGCTAAGAAAAATGCAGACCATATCTAAAGCAGATCTGGATTCAACGTTGGGACTATTAAATCACTAAGCTGAATATGGGAGCAGTTGGTACAGAGACTGATTCGAGCTTGAAACAACAGGTTAGTCAATCTGAACGTTTTGTTATTTTTAATCGTTATATATTTCTAACTCGAATAATTTCTAACGATTTTTGCTTCCGGTACCAGGTTGGGCGCCACTGTAACGATTTTTTGCTTCTTGACCCACGTTGGATGGGCGCCACTGAAACGACTCCTGTTTTACAAGAGACTGAAACGTCTTTTTTCTACATTAAGGCGCTAGTGAACAAAAATCTTTCGACATAGCTAGGGGTCTATTCCTGGGTAGAGCAATGAGAAGTGGGGAAGTAAGTCGAATTCTGTTTGCAAACCAAAGTTAAGCTAAATCAAATAGGCGCCACCATGTCCTGAGATAATTACGATAATTGCAAAGCACAGTTCTAAGGGCGGACGTGGAAACCCAAAGATAAAATGATTGCCTTCGTTAACAAAAGCCTGTCTTAACAAAATAAGACGCAGCTCCTGTAAGAAATTGCAAAGATTAAATAAATAAAAAAGTAGAACACCATTTGTGTCCTATAAAAGTATATAAAAATAAAAAAATGTATATCCAATATAATATTGGACTATTACTCAGAATTTTACTTTTGTGTATTTAGATTTGATCGCATTTGACCAAAATAAAAGCCTTAAATTTGAACTATTTGTTTACTAAACAAAACTCTTTCAAAATATCGAAACTTTTTAACAAAAAAATTGTCTTTATCAACTACAACAAAGTTAAAGTTTTGACTTATTTTCTCAAAACAACCACTTATACTTTAAACATAACTTGTTATAAATATTAGAGTGATAATAGTTTATAAGCATAACACACTGAATTACGTTCTAACCTGGGCAGATCTTTTCAGGTAGATTACAATTAATAGAATCTTATATAACGTGGATTTGAACTTTCACATTTACGTTTAATAATTTATATATAGAGAAGGCTGATCACAAAAATAGGAATGTTTTGTTTAAATTCCAGTACAGCTGCACGAAGCATCTGCTTTCAAAACAACATCTGTCAACTGTGCTAGGCAAAAAAAATGTGACGTCGAAAACATATGTTGAATTTATCGAAGGTTCAAATGGAACAAAGCTTGTTATTATAGAAAACTAATCTGACAAAATTTAGTTCTGTGGCTTATAAAACCAGTTCAACAATAATTGAAATTTACTCAACTTACATGTTGTAACCATAATAGCAAGTTTCCGTGCTCTAACCTTTTAAACACATGCAAGAAATATCTTATAACTAATAACGAACCAAAACTCCTTTTGTTGTTTCACGATGAATTGAGATGGAAATTATGTTCTCCAAACAAAGTTACCAGCCATTCCTAATTAAATATGACTGCATCCAAATTACATCCATAATTTCTAATCGACTGTTCCCAAATGACGGTAATTCTAAATCTTTAGATCCTACATGACGAATTACATTTGTTCCATTCTTCGTTGTCGCGCTAAATAAATTAATTCAAATTACATTAGATCGCAAAATGTATACTTTACCAACCGTTAGTAAAAGATACCTTAACAGTTAATAGTTGATGCGAAGATTGCCAGCCTCTAGCCGAAAATACATCTTAATCAAACTATTGCCAGCGGCCGACTGACTTGTCGTAACTAGAACCGAGTAGTCGCGACGTTAGAGGCGTGTAATACGAAATAAACAACTCGAGATGTGCTTGGAACTAGCTTTATGTGACACAGATATATTAACACAAGTAGATCACTAAGGAACGATGCACGCTTAGCGCAGTATTCTGGTAATTCTATGCAAATAATTATTATTGAAAATAAAAATGTTACAAATTTAAAAATTGCTTTCAGGAAATTTTATGTAAGGATCAACAAAGATCGTTTTTTAATATACGTTATATATTACGTAAATTTTGAAAGAAGTTTAATGGACGTTCATGTGGCTTTAGATAATAATAAGAGCGATTTTTGCTGGCCTTTTGATTAATCTTGGGATTTATAATAATTAAAAGAATTTTTATTCAATTATTAAAAGAAAGTTCTATTTAGAGAATTCTTAAACATTTCATGCATTGTAAATATTTTTGAGAATATTATAATAATTGTGCTTAATAATGTTTTGGTTTAAGGAAACAGGAAATAGAGGTAGAAGGTAAATTTAAAGGCTTTGTTGTCGTATTGTCGCAAGCTCCGTGCGTGGTTAAAAACTGAGCTAGCCCAGGTATTCAAAATTAAAATTAAAAATTGACAAAAAGAAAGTTTTAACCTTTTTATTTCACAAAATGGGGGGGGCACCGGGTTATTGCAACTATATCACAACAATATATACATACATATATAAAATCCCATTTATCGCTTTTTGGGGGTTGTATTCTCAGTTTCGGATTACTGCTTCCCTGTGTTTTCCTGGCGTATAGTGTGGAAACGGCTGGTTTTACGTAAAATGTGTATTTAACATTTTTTGAAGAACCATTTTTAGGGTTCCGTACTTTATAAGGTATAACAGAGGTTTTTCTAGAAAACTATGTAACGTAGTGATTTGAAATTTGGTACAATGCTAGGTTTTTATGACGCGCCTATATATCGACAGGTAGAAAATAGAAAAAAAATTTTTAGATTAAAATGGAGGGGGTTAATACGGTCAAAAGAAAAAAAGTTTTAATAAATATATCGTGTGAGGTATCATTTGAAAGAGGATTCTAAAAGGCTTCTAAAATTTTTTTTATAGTTTTCGGTCCAGTAGTCTCTATGAATAGCTCAAAATGTCCCAAAAGTTACCGCCCCCCCCCTGTTCTCCTACATTTCCAAAGCTAAAATTTTGATTTTAATAGGTGTAGTAGCTAGCTATTGAGTCATAGATTATCGGAAAACTGCAGGTTTTTTTGACAGTGTAATAGTTGCTGGGGAAAAAATTTTTAAACACAGTAATAGACAACGTATTTACTAACGTACCAGTACAATGTGGGACAATATATCCTTTTTTTCAGTTATCACAATCAAATTTGGATAAAATTTAAATATACATAAAAAATAAAAATGGCATAATTTGGTTTATTGATTGCTCACTGTAGTATTGGTACGGAACCCTAATAGTGCGAGCTCGATTCGCTCTTGGCTAACTTTTTTATAATTATATTTTATAATAACCGATAAAGTTATAGAACATACAGGAAAAAAAATATTTGCGAAAAACCAATTTCTGGGACACTTGACTTGAATATTTTGAAACTCAAGCAGGATATTTATGGGTACTTTTGACACATTATTAGCAATAGAAAAGTAAAGGTGTATGAATAATGTCTGCTCTTTTTAGTAGATGAATGTCTGTAACGAGTCTATTAGTAACTTTTAAGTTCATAGATCCCATATCAACTAGGCCAATATTCCAACAGTATATGATTCAAAAGCCAGTTATTCGGAAGCATTAAGTAGCAAGTTTTCCTCCATAATTAGTAAATCTGAGATTAAATTCCTATACCATTACGGATAATAAAACCGTCAGGTATCGTAAGTTTTGAGAACCAACAATCTCGCGTTTAACTTATTACCAATTAGCATTATAACATCAAGATACAAGATAAAGTAATTAACGATGGCTTCTTAAAATTTTTGGAAAGCAAGTTCGCCGCTTAAAATTATATTACATAATAAATTGACACATTTCTGCAAGAGATGACTCTAGAGAACCAGTAAAACTCAGTTCATAAAAATTAAGAGAACTTGAACTTAGTCTTCAACGATGTCAATGACAGTGACCTCTCTTCCTGTTAAGCGAGTTCAGAGTTGGTGTGCTTCAAGGTATCGGTACGCTGAAACCTTGACAGCTCCAAGTGTTAATTCTTAGAAGGAAAAGTAATACTTCCTTGGCGCCTTTTCAAGCGTGACCTCCTTTAAAAACATCAATTACATCTTGTTGTGTGTTTACATCGTAGTTTATATGAAGTCTTCATTTTAATTTTAAATGCAGAATTTTAAGTAATGGCTGAAATAATTAATGGCTGTAGACATGAAATGCTGATTTGTATCTGTTTCAAATGACTCATAGCAACATAGAATTTTATTTAGAGGTTTAGACTACTAGTTGATGTTTATATTTAAAATACAGTATAGTAGTGTTTCCGTTTGAGAATATATTTTGAAAGAATTTCATCTACGTTATTATAATTTTATGCAGGCTGAGATGTCAACATGCCTATCAACAATATTCATATACTTTTATATGCAATAAAAAATTTCGACATAGGATTGTGTCCCATTTCCATCGTGTAAAATAAAGGAAACTAAACTGTAGTCGCCATCAATCTCTGTAGTGAGATTTAGGGCTTGATAAGAATTGAAATTTAAACTGGTAGTAAGCGATATCCAAGACATACAAAGAAATTTTAACTCCGTAAAGAGAAGTTACTTTTCGACACTTTTTGGCATTTTTAAAGATTTGTCAAAGGTTTTCAATTCCAAATAATTTTTAGTTGCTGATATTGGAACCCGTACTTTGCTCTTTCATATACAGTGTAACTTGTAACGTTTTATTCATCGGTATTGCAGATTTCGAGCGCCAAATTTTATAGAGGGTTTACTCTCCGTTGTTCTGTGGTTCCCTGGGGTTTGGACACAAACCTGAATATCTTCAGTGAGGAAACTGATTCTAGCATGTTACGGTATTACGTGCGGACAAGAAAAAAAAATTAAGTAAGCAAAGCAAATCGCCCACACCGAATACCGTCACAAAGAAAAGGGATTCCAAAAAGATCGTGCTAGATAGAAAGTGGTAGTGTTGCGTCGATTACATAAAGAAAAAGGAAACCTCAAGAGAGAAAATTCATTTACAAACCCCAATAGACTCACAAACTTTACGATATTCGCGGCTTAATCTGGGAATTACCCTAAGGGTAAGCAATGAGATTGGGCATGGGCGAAACGTAAACTTAACTATAAAGAGGATGGGAAAAGGGAAGGGGGATTGAGCGCCACCGCATCTATATGGGCAATAAAAAAACAAAAGTATCCTATGAGAAGATGCAGAAACTAACAGGCTATAATGACTATCACAAAATATATCTGTTATACAAAGCAACACCTCTGGAAACCTCTCGAATATATCTACTTCAACTCCTACTACCATGATCCTGAAAGAAAATGTTTCACATTAAATTTTAATTAAAAGACACAGTTTGTGTCTCACAATAAAAGGTACTACAATACTTATAAATTAATCATCATGAACCTATCATTTTGAAGTAATTCCTTTCTTTCTTTCCAATATATATATATATATATATATATATATATATATATATATATATATATAGTTGATCTTCCTTTCAATATTTATATAAAAAGGTCAATTAGTTTATATATATATATATATATATATAATCTTCACGTTTTATTTGCTGAATATTAATTTAAAATAATTCAATTTATTGGGGATTGCAGCAATTAAGAAAGTCTACTCTTTTTTCTTTAACTCAAGCTTTCGAGATTTTATTTTTCTCTTCTTCAGGAGTAACTAAATAAATACAATGGTAAACAAATAAATAATTTTTAAAAGTTAAATACTTACGAATGTGAGGTTTGACTTAGATTTAAAATATTAATTTTAAATTACAAAAATATGTTTCAGAATTTTGAAGGTATAAGTACTACAAGTAAAAGACTGTACAAGCTACCCAGACGCAGGTATAGACACTGACTACAACACGGTAATTATGAAATCCACGTTTAAATTTAAAAATTTGAAAAAAAGAAACACAAAAAGACACTAACTTTAAGAAACTAAAAGATACCCACAATAAGTTTTGGAAAAAGTCGAACAAATTGCTGATAGGCATATGTAAAATTTCTGATACTAAAGAAGTAGAAGCAGAATGTAATAACATTACATCCAGTTTCGACATGGTGGTCAGAGACATTCTGGGGTATAAACAAAAAAAAATAAGAGATTGTGGGTGGTAAAGAATATTCTGAAGTTAATAGAAGATAGGCGAATATATAAAAACAGACCAGACGAAGCACGAAAACTAAAGAACAATGGATTTTGGAAAATGCAAAGAGGTACAAAATAGAAAAAACAGACAAAGCATACAGACTAATTACAATGAATTTTAGGGATATAAAACCATATAGCAAAAACATAAGGGGCATGGAAGAAGATATTTTTATAAAAAATGTAGAGAAAGTGGATAGATAACAAGAGTATAGAAGGAATTTATTTGCAGGACATGAACTAGAAGCACTAGAAGAGGAATCAGACATGGAAATCGATGATGAGATATCATATACTTCGAGATGAATTCGAACTGGCGTTAAAGAGTTTGAAAAATAATAAGGCAATGAGTATAAAGGTGCAAGTACAAACTCTGAAAGCCGCCGGACAACAAGTAATAGAACGTCTGTTCCAACTTGTAAGATATATGTATGAGGCAGTTGAGATACCCAAAGTTTTCAAACATAAAACAGTAATCACTACCAAAAAAGAGGTATGGGTAGATGTGAAAATTTTTGAACAATAAGTTTGACAGCACATGTGTCAAAAATATTAATTAGAATTATACAAAGACGGATAGAAAAACGAGATGAAAAAATATTAGGAAAAGATCAATTTGGATTTAGGCAAAACAAGGAACATGGTAAGACATTTTAGTCTTAAGGGTAATAATGGAGAAAACAATAGAAAAAGGTTTGTTGATCTGGAAAAAGCATTCGACAATGTAAAATGGGAAAAATACTTGTTACCGATTTTCAATTCCCTTAAATGCAAGACGTAATTGAAAATTGGTAACAAGGGCCAAGCTTCAGTAGTATTCATTATAACAACATATAAACAATTAGGCTAGATAGCTCAATTGGTTAGAACGCTGATTCGGAAAATCAGAGGTTGCAGGTTCAAATGCTGCTGTAGCCGTTCTTTTAGTGGTTTTCAATTACTAGTTCGATTTGAAATAGTAATTCAACTTTACATACAAAGTTGGGTTTTTCATTTCATCTTAAAAACTATATACATATATATATATATATATATATATATACATATATATAATATATATATATATATATATATATATATAATTTTAATTTTCTTGACCAATTATACTTTATATAATAAGGGGCTTTTTGTGTTTTGGGATATTTTAGGTCAAATAAAAACAATCGTTTTTAAATTCCTCTAATTACTTGACGTTTCGGTCGGGTTTCTGACCTTAATCGTAAGTCTGAAAATATGGTTTGTTTTATAAAATAAACGATTACAATGTTGTTAAAATTACTTACATAGAAATATTTAAATTAGAAATAGACTATGACATATGATTTTACTAGATGACATACATCATGAAGACAGTGAAAAGGTACTATATCTATGGGAACGTTACATGAATTTCAAAAATATAGGTTGTTGTAGTAAGATGGAATGTGATACAAAACTATTGGAATACTTTCTTGTGTTTATAAAGTTGGGAGTAAATGATGCCTAAATTTTTTTGGTCTTGTTTATTATTAATGCTGTTTAGTTCTTTTTGTATATAAAATGATTCTAAGAATAAACGTTTGTAGTAGTTCTGTTCTATTTCTAAAATTTGTGTTTCGTCGAAAGCCGGTTTGTGTTTTGTGGTATGTGCATGTATGGCAAGAGCGCAGTTATTTTTTCCAAGTTTTGTGTCACTGCGGTGTTGAGTTAACCTGTCTCGAAGCCATTGACTTGACTGTCCAATGTAGAAATAATTGCAACTGCAACGAATCTTGTATACTGTGTTGTTGCACATAATGGTTTCAGTCTTGTCTTTGAGATGGGTGAAAATGTTTTTCATTGATCTGTTGTAGTAGTATGTGATGACTATGTTGGGTCTTCTTAGTGTTCGAACGAGTAGTGGTGTTAAGTTTTGTATATAGGGTAATTTTTTGTATATAGTATCTGCATTTTTTGTGGTATTGTAAGTTGTATTGGTGTTTAGCATTTGATTGATTAATTGTATTGGGTATCAGCACTTCAACAACTTTAATGAACATTTAAAATTCACCATAGAACAAGAAAAAAATACAACAATTCCTTTTTTAGACACAAATGTCATTCGAACTGATGAAAATCTTCTAATTTTTGACTATTACAAAAAACCAACAAACTCTGGCAGGTATATTAACTACTTTTCCAATCATTCAAATAAACATAAAATCAACTCTTTATTAGCATTAAAACAACGCATAACAAAAATTAGCCATCCAACATTCATTAATAACAATATCCAAGAATTAAAGAAAGTTTTCATTAACAATGGATACCCAATACAATTAATCAATCAAATGCTAAACACCAACACAACTTACAATACCACAAAAAATGCAGATACTATATACAAAAAATTACCCTATATACAAAACTTAACACCACTACTCGTTCGAACACTAAGAAGACCCAACATAGTCATCACATACTACTACAACAGTTCAATAAAAAACATTTTCACCCATCTCAAAGACAAGACTGAAACTATTATGTGCAACAACACAGTATACAAGATTCGTTGCAGTTGCAATTATTTCTACATTGGACAGTCAAGTCAATGGCTTCGAGACAGGTTAACTCAACACCGCAGTGACACAAAACTTGGAAAAAATAACTGCGCTCTTGCCATACATGCACATACCACAAAACACAAACCGGCTTTCGACGAAACACAAATTTTAGAAATAGAACAGAACTACTACAAACGTTTATTCTTAGAATCATTTTATATACAAAAAGAACTAAACTGCATTAATAATAAACAAGACCAAAAAAATTTAGGCATCATTTACTCCCAACTTTATAAACACTAGAAAGTATTCCAATAGTTTTGTATCACATTCCATCTTACTACAACAACCTATATTTTTGAAATTCATGTAACGTTCCCATAGTTATAGTACCTTTTCACTGTCTTCATGATGTATGTCATCTAGTAAAATCATATGTCATAGTCTATTTCTAATTTAAATATTTCTATGTAAGTAATTTTAACAACATTGTAATCTTTTTATTTTATAAAACAAACCATATTTTCAGACTTACGATTAAGGTCAGAAACCCGACCGAAACGTCAAGTAATTAGAGGAATTTAAAAACGATTGTTTTTGTTTGACCTAAAATATCCCAAAACACAAAAAAAAACCCCTTATTATATATATATATATATATATATATATATATATAAAATCACAGGTATAGTATTCAAGAGTAAATTGAACTTTAAAGATTCATAAATTTTTTCATTTCATAATGAGATTTTAGCATTTGATACTATTTTCAAAAACAAAATTTTGTAAACCAAAATTGACAGATCTGTTGAATTGGTTCACATAAGCTTCAAATAAATCTCGCACGTAATATTTGTTACAAAAATTTAAATAACTTATGAATTATATAAATTAAAATTTTTTTTAAATTGACATGGTTCAGAAATAACACAGTTAACCTATTAATCATCAAGCACACTATGAATGGACTTCTATAAGCGACAGTGAACTTTACAAACTTTTTATGCGGCCACATGCATATCTCACATATTTTACAAAATAGCATTGAGTTACTTCAAAAGGACAAGGTTTCCCTTTTCTTTAAATTTCAACACTAAACAAAAAAAGAATCTGATGTACGCTTATTAGAGCATTGTTATTTCTACGACCTTTTATGCTAAATCTTAAATGCAAAATTAATCTCCTCTCGTAAAATTTAATATCGTTAGCAACTCTACGGGCATTTTTAAAAGTTTATAAGCGTGGTTATAAAGCTTCAACCATAACTAGCACAAAAAAATTCAATCACTCACCAGGAATTGACTCATATCAACGAGGGTTTTAAATATTTGGTTTTCACACATGTAAAGAAACTAAAGCTTTAATAAAAATTTTCAATTCACAAGTCTAGGGTTCCATCTGGGTAACAAAATCTCGCCGATGTCAATCGTTTATTTCGGGAATCCCGAAATAAACGATTGACATCATTACGTCATGCTTTTCTACAAAAACTCTATGAGCAACCTCAAATTTTTTCCTTTACGAAGATATTTTCCTAATCCACCGATGCGCGTTAATGGATACCAGTACAAGTAACCAGGTTGTCACTTTACACAATATTCAAGTTGTTTTGACGGAGTCCGGGAAAACTTGTACATCTCGACCCCCTCTAAAATGACCGTAAACCCTCTGCTGACCTAGAGGGCGACTCTTAGGTACTAGCTGCCAACATCTTCATCTGCTCGTCTTGTTACCGTTGTACTAGAGCAAAATGGGCGAATTTCCCCTTCGATACTCTCAATCCAAAGAACAAGTGATCTGTCTGAAGCGTCACCTCGTAACACTCTGCACAAGCGGTATGATAACTTAGTATTTTTTAAAAGTGGGTGCAGACCGCCTACGAATTATGCAACACAAGTAACTTGTATATTATGTATTTTTAAGACGTTCTGTCCTTGGAACAATCTTAAGTATTTGTTACTATTGAATATTTCCTTATGATAAATCCAAATCAAATTAAATAACAATATCTTTCATTTCTATTATGAAATTGTTTCTTCTGATATTATTATGCGAAATAAATAGGATCAGATTCCACAAACCTGCAACAAATAGAAGTGGCTTCAAAAGTTTGTACCATAGAATTTATATTTGTTACATTTCGTCCAATACTTTTCTAAGCCATAATTTTAGAACGACCCTGTAGATTATTTTCATATTTGGTACAGGTATATTGTTTTAATAGCCCAATCGTTAAATGTAAGAACTACAGTTAAAATCCAAATCCGAATTAAGAAAAATTTGTAAAATTGGAAAATTCCCAAAGTAACACCCAGTATATCTGAATTGTAAAAATTGTATGTGATATTTGAAGAGGACTGAAAAAACTGAGTTATATATTTACAAGTGCGCATTTTGTTCTACGACTGAAATTTTAAAGCCAAATTAAATTTATTGGAGAAATTCGTGCTACAAATTCATTAAATTATCAAGTAGGCTAGGTTAAGGAGACAACTCCGATAGTTTTTTTTTTTATAAACATTTAATGACAGAATAGTTTATGCGATTGCAAGTTTATTTATTTATTTGAAATAGTTATTAATAATTGTGAAAAACAAATATGTCTTATTCATTTTCAAATGAAGAGTATGCAGACATACTGTTTGTGTACGGTTTTTGCAACGAATACGACAGAGAAGCTGTAAGAGAATACATAAAAACGGTTCCCTAATCGTCAACCACCTCATCATGAGACATTTCCAAAAGTTTTTTTTTTTTTTGACAACATGGTAGATTTCCTACAGCAGCAGCCGATGATTATAATGAAAGGCAGCATTTGGACGTTGAAGACTGAATATTATGTAAATAGAAGATTAAATTTGAATTATTACCCATTAGATTTAATGATGAAATAAATAAATATAATCATACTCACATGCATTCGTGTACACTTACTACAATAGATAGATTAGGCTACGTTTAATGTGAGTGTACTTTATTCGCCTCCCCTCCACTGTGACCACTCTCGAATTGGATAGATCACCCCTACGATATTTGAATACATAACTAAATAAATAAATATATAAATAAATAATTTGACTTTCTTCTAGATATGGTTGAAATCAATCCAACAATTAGTACAAACCGCATTGGACTTGCACTAAATATACCATATAATTCCGTGTGTAGAAGATAAAAAAAAACAGTTTATACCGGTACCATATTCAACAAGTGCAAAGTTTAAAACACGTAATTTTGAATCAAGGTTATATTTTAGTATGTAGATACTTAGAAGAAGAATAATAATTAGTAGGTGCTTGCTTATTCACCGATGAAGCCCAATTGACAAAGGATGGCGTTTTCAATCTTAGAAATTCGCATATTTGAGCAGACGAAAGTATTTTTGTGACAAGACAAACACATTTAATTTTTTTCAAATGATTCACCCGAAGGTACCGCATTGACCAGGAAACGAGTTTTTTTTTACCTGGAAAATTTTAAGCCGAACCTTTGTTGTTCCAAGCAAGCTAGGGATGTTTAACATTCGTGACGACATTCATACACGGGACCTTCATCTTACCTCTGATCCGAACGAGATCGTATTTTTGTGAAAAATGCTAGCCTATCATTTTTCAAGCGGACCGTGTCAAGGCTCGAACCCGGGACCTTGGGCATAGTATTCACACGCATACCACTACGCCACGAAGCCACCTGAGAAATTCACAGCTTAGATTTTCTGTTAACGTATTGTGTGGTGTTTTAGACAACCGCCTTATTGGGTCACGTGCCTTATCACAAACATTAACTGGAAAAGACTATTTAGATTTTTTGCAGAATATGTTACCGGTTCTGCTAAAAGATGAAAATATTGGAGGAATGTATTTCCAGTACGATGAAGCATCTTCTCATTTGAGAATAATTGTTTAAAATTTTCTAAACGAGAATTTCCCAAATATGCGGATAGGCAGAGATAGGTTTTATGCAGGCCGAGATGTCAATATGCCTATCAACAATATTCATATACTTTTATATGCAATAAAAAATTTCGGCACAGGATTGTGTCCCATTTCCATCGTGTAAAATAAAGGAAACTAAACTGTAGTCGCGATCAATCTCTGTAGTGAGATTTAGGGCTTGATAAGAATTGAAATTTAAACTGGTAGTAAGCGATATCCAAGACATACAAAGAAATTTTAACTCCGTAAAGTGAAGTCACTTTTCGACACTTTTTGGCATTTTTAAAGATTTGTAAAAGGTTTTCAATTCTAAATCATTTTTAGTTGCTGATATTGGAACCCGTACTTTGCTCTTTCATATACAGTGTAACTTGTAACGTTTTATTCATCGGTATTGCAGATTTCGAGCGCCAAATTTTATAGAGAGTTTACTCTCTGTTGATCTGTGGTTCCCTGGGGTTTGGACACAAACCTAAATATCTTCAGTGAAGAAACTGATTCTAGCATGTTACGGTATTACGTGCGACCAAGAAAAAAAATAAAGTAAGCAAATCAAATCGCCCGCATCGAATACCGTCACAAAGAAAAGGGATCCCAAGAAGATCGTGCTAGATAGAAAGTGGTAGTGTTGCGTCGGTCACATAAAGAAAAACGAAACCACAAGATAGAAAATTCATTTAAAAACCCTTAGCAAATCAACATGTTATAAAAGAAAAACCAACACGCATAGAAAACAACATTTGTCCAAAACATATCACGAAGGATTTACACTGTATAAAAATCAACGAAAAAATATTTTAGACTCTTCTTTAATTACCTTAAACTAATTTTCTACCTCAATCCTAATTATACAACTAAACAACAATTTGTATATTGGACTGTTTTCTGTACTGTGGTTACCAGGAGTTATAGATCTTTATACCGGGTGTACCATAGGCAAACTGACAATCATTAACTACAAGTATATCACACATAGGGATTCCAAATAACCTTGGTTACTAAAAAATTCTACGACATTGGAAACATCATCAAAGGAATTCAGCAAACCAACACCGCCCCTGCAGCCATTTGGTCGCCCAGATTCTACCATATGTTTCAAAACAAAGATCGACGATGTGTACAAGGACAGATTTAAAATTCGTAGGTGCAGGAAAAAACCTCGTGTCTCTAAGTCATTAATAGAAATCAAACCGTCTGTGGTGATTACATTATTAGATAATTTGTATATAGCGATATTCACGTTCACTTACCATCGCGTTAACTATATTTAAACCGGTATTAGAATACGTCAAAAGAATTGCTGGTAAAAATTGTAAAAATTCAATACTGTATTTGTGGTATACAAAACGATATAAAACGCATTTAAAGTATATATATATATATATATATATATATATATATATATAGTATATATATATATATTGTTATGATGATAAGATTATTTAACACCATATAAGAACACAAGGGGGGAATACCTCATGTAAATATCATAAAAACCACAAAAAAACAAACATTTAAGTCCAATATGTACATAATTCGTTTATTATGCGAAAGCAAATACAAATCACCCTGTACAAAATCAACAACGAGCTACAAATAATTAAAGAAAGCTCATTCCGTAATAACTTCACTACATTCATTAAAATAAATAATTGCGCAAGCAATCCAATCATTTTAGTACATTCAAAAACATCCTTAAGCTCAAAAACAAATACAGATTCAACATATTTGAAGAAAAATAACCGTGAAATAAAATTTATTTCAATCCAAACGCATCTGAACGCGTGTAAATTTATACCAGTTTGTGATAATCTAACATTTAAAAACAAGAATATTTCATAAAGTATTGATATATGAGGCGACGGTATTACGTGCGATTTCGAACGTACGTAAAATACCATTTGTTAATTAAGACTCTCTAAGAAGTTCAGATATACGTGCAATTCAAAACGTACATAAAATGCCAGATTCAATAAAACCATCGTATGTAAATAAAGTATGGATATTAGAGACGACGGAATACGTGCAATTTAGAACGTGAATGCATTAAATCGTCCAAAACTCAACAGGTTGCAGATGTACAACCATAATTGAAACGCCTTTCTCCACGTACTGAGCAACTGATAGGGTTGCGTCAACCAATAAGAACGTGTGGTACATTCTGAAAGGAATTTAATACTATAAAACTAACAAAGCAGATAAAGGAGCATCGTTTTTATAATCCACGCGCCGACTGTACTAGTTGAAAGAAAATTATTACGTGAATAGGAGAAATATAAGTCAGAACTATTTATTCTATTTATAGTATGTTGCATTTATAATTTTACAGAATTTGTGTATTTAGAATTGTGCTTAGAAGTTGCATGTTATTAAAATATTTTGTGTAAAAGGTCTACAAAGATTTGGTTGGTACGTAAAATTATGTGTTAAAAAGTGGATATTTTTTTGAACGTTCAACGAAACGATTCGTGGTAAAATACAAATTTTTTTGCTGGCTTTAATTGCTATCAAAAGTTGTAAAAGTTATAATCTTCGTAAAGAGCTAATTCGATAGGAATACTTATTTTAATTTTGACTTAAAAGTTCTATAAAAAGTAAATGATATTAAAAAGGATGTAGATTTGTAAATTGTAATTTTATTTAGTTCATTATACAAATTTTTGGTAAATTTAGTTTAGCTTATTCGGAGGTATTGAGTGTTGGAGAGGAGCGAGTAAAAAAATTCTCTGTTATCATATCGTCGTTCACTCTGTGCGTGATATCACTGAGCTAGTTGAGGTATAAATAATTTAATAGTGTTAATTTTAAGTTATTTTGAAGGCACAAAGAGGTGGCGATCAGCAGGCAATTGGTTGTAGTACATTTGGCAAAGGGCTATATCGTAGCAATATATATATATATATATATATATATATATATATATATAAAGTTTAGGTGGATTTCGGATATTGTAAAGTAAATATCTGGTAGTAGTCAATTTAGACGATTAGTAAACTCTTTTAATCAATTCAAGCTTTCGAAAAATTTATTTTCTTTATCAGGAAAACTATAATAAAAGGATTACAACATTTCTTGGTACATAAATTGCTTACTTACGATTATACAGTCTATTTAATGAATAAGTGGAACATAACAGATATTAGAACACGTTGCCGAAATTGATAAAAACATTCCAAACACAATAACTAGCTTATATAATAATTAAAAAATTCAGTGGAAAAATGATTAAATATTAGTAACAAAGTAATATAAAAGTTATTAATTTAAAATAATTTAGAAAATGTCAAAATATAAAATACTTTTGACATATAAATTATGTCATAAGCAAACAGATAAAAATAATAATTAAATATAACTTGTCATTCTTGAAGTTAAAAAAAAAAAAGAAAAAATGTTTAAAAGTAAAAGAAATAAGGCACATAACTAGTTACTAAGATATACGATCCTTGTTATTTTTTATAACAGAAATAAGATGCGAGATACTATTAAGATTTTGAGTGTCAGCTTTTTTGTTGAGAGGGTGGTCTTGTAGCGCTATCGCTACCATTTCTAGGAAAATGCGTTTTCAGAGAAAGCCATTACCAAGAAATTTTGTAATCCTTTTATTATAGTTTTCCTGATGAAGAAAATAAATTTTTCGAAAGCTTGAATTGATTAAAAGAGTTTACTAATCGCCTAAATTGACTACTACCTGATATTTACTTTACAATATATATATATATATATATATATATATATATATATATATATTGCTATGATAGCGCTGTACGCCAGTGTAATTAACGTTCAGTTTCCTGCTGCCCGCCACCGCTGTGTCTCAAAACAACCTAAAATTTAAATATGTCTCGACTAACTCAGTCTAATCCACACAGAGTGCACAACGTTACGATAACAAAAAAATTTACCCCCCCCTCCCTTTATCTAATACTTTCCTACTTGAATAAGACAAACGAATTTGACCAAGATTTGTTTAATGACAAAGAAAAATATATCCACTCTATAGCTTAATATGAGTCACTATTCGACAAAATAAATCCCTGAATTAAATAATAATAATATCAATTTGTTTATCTCTAAAATTATAGCTTCCTTTAGTTAGTTTAAAATCAGTAAAAATGACACTCGTACATTATTGAAAACACCCTTAAATATTCGATGACCTTTCCTTTTTTACGTAAATTTTCACGTATAAAAAGATTTTTTATGATCCTTTACATAAATATTCTGGTATAATATTAGAAAAATGGTAGATGTTCAATAAAAAAGACAATAATGCCTTACGTTATTTAGATAATGTTCTGACCTGTAGATTTCCTTGCGTGTCTTATTGTTCTCCCTATTCTTGGCTCTGCTACTGGGAGCTGTTGACCAGCACCCCTGGATCGTTTTCAGTTAAGTTCACTTGTTGATTTTATAGTGCCGCTTGGCCAAACCCCATTCAATGCTTAAAACAATCCTCCGGTTTGTTCTCCGATGCGTAGATGCAAACTAATATTTTTATACAATTTTAAATTGATTTAAATTCGGATTTATTTGAAAATTTAGCTTTATGTACCAATCTAGAGTTTTCCCAGATTTCAGCTTATTACCTAGAGTTTTCTAAGGTTTTCCCAGAGTTTTCCAAGATTTCAGCTTATTACCTAGAGTTTTACCAGAGCCCTAAATTATAAATATTAGAATTATATTTAATTAATAAGCGTATTAAAAAAAATCCAACACGCATAGAAAGCAACATTTGTCCAAAACATATCACGAAGGATTTACACTGTATAAAAATCAAGGAAAAAAATAATGTACACTCTTCTTTAATTACCTTAAACTAATTTTCTACCTCAATCCTAATTAAACAACTAAGCAACAATTTGTATAAAGGAATGTCTTCTGTACTGTGGTTACCAGGAGCTATAGATCTTTATACCGGGTGTACCATAGGCAAACTGACAATCATTAACTACCAGTAGATCACACATAAGGGATTCCAAATAACTTTGGTTACTGGGTCTAACGTTCTTAATAACCGAGATACGGGGTGTTTCATACATTGAAACTAATGTTTTTTTCCGTGCATGTGTGAGTCGGGCACTCCAGAAGAACTATATTGACGTTAGGCGTAACAATGTTGTTGCTTCCAATAGACTCACAAACTTCACGATATTCGCGACTTAGTCTGGGAATTACCCCAAGGGTGAGCAATGAGATTGGGCGTGGGCGAAAAGTAAATTCAATAAGGAAATGGGAAAAGGAAAGGGGATTGAGAGCAACCGCATCTATACGGGCAATAAAAAAACAAACGTATCCTATGAGAAGATGCAGAAACTCACAGGCTATAATGACTATCAGAAAATATACCAGTTATACAAAACAACACCTCTGGAAACCTCTCGAATATATCTACTTTAGTTGCTACTACGATGATCCTGAAGGAAAATGTTTCAGATTAAATTTTAATTAAATACGCAGTTTGCGTCTTACAATAAAGGGTACTGCAATACTTATAAATTAGTCATCATCCTAAGAGTGTTATACCTAAAAGTGGATATCAAAGAGAAGTTACGTACGTCACTTCTATAACCTTATTCTGCTTCAGTATGCCATTAAATTTAACTACTCATAAATAAAAAACTTAAAGTTTTGAACCAAAAATATAATTTGAAGTAATTCCTTTCTTTCTTTCCTATATATATATATATATATATATATATATATATATATATATATATATATAAAATCACAGGTATAGTATTCAAAAGTAAATTGAACTTTAAAGATTAATAAATTTTCTCCTTTCATAATGAGATTTTACCATTTGATACTATTTTCAAAAACAAAATTTTATTGACCAAAATTGACAGACGTTAGATTGGTTCAGATAAGCTTCAAAAATATCTCGCACGTAATATTTATTACAAAAATTTAAATAACATTTGATGTATATAAATTAAAAATTTTTTAAAAATTGACATGGTTTAGGAATAACACAGTTAAGCTACTAATCATCAAGCACACTATGTATGGACTTCTTTAAGTAAAAATGAACTTTACAAACTTTTTATGCGGCCACAGGCATATCTCACATGTTTTACAAAATAGCCTTGAGTTACTTTAAAAGGGCAAGGTTTCCATTTCTTTTAAATTTCAACACTAAACAAAAAAAGAATCTGATGTACGATTATAAGAGTATTGTTATTTTTACTACCTTTTATGCTAAATCTTAAATGGAAACTTAATCTCCTCTCGTAAAATTTAATATTGTTAACAACTCTACGGGCATTTTTAGAAGTTTATAAACGTGGTTACAAAGTTTCAACCGTAACCAGCACAAAAAAATTCAAGCACTCACCAAGAATTGACTCATATCAACGCGGGTCTTAAATATTTGGTTTTCACACATGTAAAGAAACTAAAGCTTTAATAAAAATTTTCAATTCACAAGTCTAGGGTTCCATCTGGGTAACAAAATCTCGCCGATGTCGATCGTATATTTCGGGAATCCCGAAATAAATGATTGACATCATTACGTCATGCTTTTCTAGAAAAAACTCTATGAGCAACCTCAAATTCCTTCCTTTACAAAATATCTTCCTAATCCACTGATGCGCGTTAATGGATACCGCGAACAGGTAACCAGGTTGTCGCTTCACACAATATTCAGGTCGTTTTGACGGAGTCCGGGAAAACTTGTACATCTCAGCCCCCCTCTAAAATGACCGTAAACCTTCTGCTGACCTAGAGCGCAACTCTTAGGCACCAGCTGCCAACATCTTCATCTGCTCGTCTCGATACCGCTGCACTAGAGTAAAATGGGCGAATTTCCCTTTGGATACTCTCAATCTAAAGAACAAGTGATCTGTCTGAAGCGTCACCTCGTAACACTCTGCACAAGCGGTATGATAACTTAGTATTTTTTAAAAGTGGGTGCAGACCGCCTACGAATTATGCAACACAAGTAACTTGTATATTATGTATTTTTAAGACGTTCTGTTCTTGGAACAATCTTAAAGTATTTGTTACTATTGAATATTTTCTTATGATAAATCCAAATCAAATTAAATAACAATATCTTTCATTTCTATTATGAAATTGTTTCTTCTGATATTATTATGCGAAACAAATAGGATCATATACCACAAAGCTGCAACAAATAGAAGTGGCTTTAAAAGTTTGTACCATAGAATTTATATTTGTTGCAACATTTCGTCCAATACTTGTATAAGCCGTAATTTTAGAACGACCCTGTAGATTATTTTCATATTTGGTACAGGTGTATTGTTTTAATAGCCCAATCGTTAAATGTAAGAACTACAGTTAAAATCCAGATCCGAATTAAGAAAAATTTGTAAAATTGGAAAATTCCCAAAGTAACAACCAGTATATCTGAATTGTAAAAATTGTATGTGATATTTGAAGAGGGCTGAAAAAACTGAGTTATATATTTAAAAGTGCGCATTTTGTTCTACGACTGAAATTTTAAAGCCAAATTAAATTTATTGGGGAAATTCGTGCTACAAATTCATTGAATTATCAAGTTGGCTAGGTTAAGGAGACAACTCCGATAGTTTTTTTTTATAAACATTTAATGACAGAATAGTTTATGCGATTGCAAGTTTATTTATTTATTTGAAATAGTTATTAATAATTGTGAAAAATAAATATGTCTTATTAATTTTCAAATAAAGAGTATGCAGACATACTGTTTGTGTACGGTTTTTGCAACGAAAACGACAGAGAAGCTGTAAGAGAATACATAAAAACGGTTCCCTAATCGTCAACCACCTCATCATGAGACATTTCCAAGAGTTTTTGTTTTTTTTTTGACAACATGGTAGATTTCCTACAGCAGCAGCCGATGATTATAATGAAAGGCAGCATTTGGACGTTGAAGACTGAATATTATGTAAATAGAAGATTAAATTTGAATTATTACCCATTAGATTTAATGATGAAATAAATAAATATAATCATACTCACATGCATTCGTGTACACTTACTACAATAGATAGATTAGGCTACGTTTAATGTGAGTGTACTTTATTCGCCTCCCCTCCACTGTGACCACTCTCGAATTGGATAGATCACCCCTACGATATTTGAATACATAACTAAATAAATAAATATATAAATAAATAATTTGACTTTCTTCTAGATATGGTTGAAATCAATCCAACAATTAGTACAAACCGCATTGGACTTGCACTAAATATACCATATAATTCCGTGTGTAGAAGATAAAAAAAAACAGTTTATACCGGTACCATATTCAACAAGTGCAAAGATTAAAACACGTAATTTTGAATCAAGGTTATATTTTAGTATGTAGATACTTAGAAGAAGAATAATAATTAGTAGGTGCTTGCTTATTCACCGATAAAGCCCAATTGACAAAGGATGGGGTTTTCAATCTTAGAAATTCGCATATTTGAGCAGACGAAAGTATTTTTGTGACAAGACAAACACATTTAATTTTTTTCAAATGATTCACCCGAAGGTACCGCATTGACCAGGAAACGAGTTTTTTTTTACCTGGAAAATTTTAAGCCGAACCTTTGTTGTTCCAAGCAAGCTAGGGATGTTTAACATTCGTGACGACATTCATACACGGGACCTTCATCTTACCTCTTATCCGAACGAGATCGTATTTTTGTGAAAAATGCTAGCCTATCATTTTTCAAGCGGACCGTGTCAAGGCTCGAACCCGGGACCTTGGGCATAGTATTCACACGCATACCACTACGCCACGAAGCCACCTGAGAAATTCACAGCTTAGATTTTCTGTTAACGTATTGTGTGGTGTTTTAGACAACCGCCTTATTGGGTCACGTGCCTTATCACAAACATTAACTGGAAAGGACTATTTAGATTTTTTGCAGAATATGTTACCGGTTCTGCTAACAGATGAAAATATTGGAGGAATGTATTTCCAGTACAATGAAGCATCTTCTCATTTGAGAATAATTGTTTAAAATTTTCTAAACGAGAATTTCCCAAATATGCGGATAGGCAGAGATAGGTTTTATGCAGGCTGAGATGTCAATATGCCTATCAACAATATTCATATACTTTTATATGCAATAAAAAATTTCGGCACAGGATTGTGTCCCATTTCCATCGTGTAAAATAAAGGAAACTAAACTGTAGTCGCGATCAATCTCTGTAGTGAGATTTAGGGCTTGATAAGAATTGAAATTTAAACTGGTAGTAAGCGATATCCAAGACATACAAAGAAATTTTAACTCCGTAAAGAGAAGTTACTTTTCGACACTTTTTGGCATTTTTAAAGATTTGTCAAAGGTTTTGAATTCTAAATCATTTTTAGTTGCTGATATTGGAACCCGTACTTTGCTCTTTCATATACAGTGGAACTTGTAACGTTTTATTCATCGGTATTGCAGATTTCAAGCGCCAAATTTTATAGAGGGTTTACTCTCCGTTGTTCTGTGGTTCACTGGGGTTTGGACACAAACCTGAATATCTTCAGTGAAGAAACTGATTCTAGCATGTTACGGTATTACGTGCGGACAAGAAAAAAAAATAAAGTAAGCAAAGCAAATCGCCCGCACCGAATACCGTCACAAAGAAAAGGGATCCCAAGAAGATCGTGCTAGATAGAAAGTGGTAGTGTTGCGTCGGTCACATAAAGAAAAAGGAAACCTCAAGAAAGAAAATTCATTTACAAACCCTTAGGAAATCAACATTTTATAAAAGAAAAATCAACTCACATAGAAAACAACATTTGTCCAAAACATATCACGAAGGATTTACACTGTATAAAAATCAACGCAAAAATAATTTTCACCGTTCTTTAATTACCTTAGACTAATTTTCTACCTCAATCCAAATTAAACAATTAAACAACAATTTGTCTAGTGGACTGTTTTCTGTACTGTGGTTACCGCGAGTTTTAGATCTTTATACCGGGTGTACCATAGGTAAACTGACATAGATTAATTGCAAGTAGATCACACCCAGGAGATTCCAAATAACCTTGGTTACTGGGTCTAACGTTCTTAATAACCGAGATACGGGGTGTTTCATACATTGAAACTAAATTTTTTCCGTGCGTGTGTGAGTCGGGCACTCCAGAAGAACTATATTGACGTTGGACGTCAGTGAAACAATGTTGTTGTTGCCGCTTCCAATAGACTCACAAACTTCACGATATTCGCGGCTTAATCTGGGAATTACCCCAAGGGTAAGCAATGAGATTGGGCGTGGGCGAAACGTAAACTCAACTATAAAGAAGATGAAAAAAGGGAACGGGGATTGAGCGCCACCGCATCTATATGGGCAATAAAAAAACAAAAATATCTTATGAGAAGATGCAAAAACTCACAGGCTATAATGTCAATCAAAAAAGATACCAGTTATACAAAGCAACACCTCTGGACACCTCTCGAATATATCTACTTCAACTCCTACTACGATGATCCTGAAAGAAAAAGTTTTACATTTAATTTTAATTAAAAGACACAGTTTGTGTCTCACAATAAAGGCTACTACAATACTTATAAATTAATCACCATAAAACTATCATTTTGAAGTAATTCTTACTTTCTTTCCAATATATATATATATATATATATATATATATTGAAAGAAAGTAGAATTATATATATATATATATATATATATATATATATATATATATATATATATATATATATATATATATATATATATATATATATATATATATATATATATATTGCCGTGGAACTCCGCTCTAATTTAGTACTTTCTCAAAAACATTCGAGCCCCAACGTTAGGCCCTCAAAATTATGCGTGGAACTCGGGTAAAATCCTCCATACAAAAATATTTTCGAAAATTTTATATATTTTTCAAAACCCGAAAATTCAAAATTTAAATAATACAAAAAAAATATTTCTTACCCGTTTTCCTTTCTTCCTCGGTTGAATGGCCTTCTTCAACTGCTTCCGGCTAGCTCATTTGGACCTCCTTTTGGGTATCTATATTCACTCTCATATTCTATCATTCACGCACACTCCCAATAAAACCACAAAATACAACCAACATACAATCTTTTATTTATTCCTATTTACAAATGCAATTCAACACTGTCCATATTTTATTGTTCACGTTACACTTCAGTAACTCTTATTTTGTAATGTCCTGTATTTAATTTTAAAATCATCAAACACATAAAATGTACTCGGAGTAAATGGATCTTGAATAATGCCTTCTCTAAAATTCCTTCTTTATAATTTATTTATTTATTTTAATAATCTAAGTAGACTGTGGGGTATGGTGAGCTCATAATAACCCAACTAATTTTGCATAGTGTATGCCCTTCTACTTTGCATACTCTAAAAATTAAAAAACAAAGCCATGTACTCTTCACAGAAATTTCCACGTTCTGATGGAACGTTTAAAAGCTTTATAGACACCTTCAAATTTCTAGTTGAGTACCGTAATAGAGTTATTTACACATATTCTGTTCAATACGCAAATAATTCACACTACCTTGAAAAAACACTCTCATACGCCACCCCAATATTTACAGTTTATAGGAATTACAATTTTAAATCGTTACCTGGAAATTTCTAGAAGATCTCCGCTATGTAGAGGATGCCATGTATTTTTCTCCTTGGTCTGCAGGTCGTTTCTCGCTATTACTAGACGAACTCCATCTAAGCTGATCCGCCAAAGTCGCCTTCTCGGTGTAACCAAATTCCAAATTTCATTTCAATTATACTTCTTTCACAGTAATCTACGTTACTTAATGTCCCGACACGAGTTGATAAAAAAATTATAGGTGATACCTCAGTAAAAATTGCAATCTCGGCACACTAACCGCGTTTTAATTTAATTAAGAGACTACCACTAAGCAATACAATTTAAATGATTTTATAATACTTACAACTCGTGTTAACTTTCATACGTGCTTTTGGGACGATCGAAATAATAAGGGCTTTAATAGTATTCTCGTAAACTATTTATATCTGTTCAATGTAACCTCTCCTGGCCACATTTATCCGAAATCCCCTGCTCACAACAACACATTCCCACAATTTTGCACTCAACCCCATTTTCAAATCCGCGAATTTCCGTCTTCGTTATAATATTTTAAGAAAATTACGCTACTCTATCCTCGTGTCTATATCAAGTCAAACTAAACATATCGACCAATCGTAGACCTAATGACGTTTCTCAAATCCTTCCTATACTATTGTGGTCTCATGCTTATACGTTTTCTACGTCTTTTTCTAACCTTGTTTGAGTGGTAGAAAATTATTATCCTTGTTTGTGCGCTGTCTACTACACGTGGACTTTCTCATTAGCATTTCATGCTAAAACATCCAACCGTTTGAGCACTCCTTAGAATAATTTGTTCGTTATCTACAAATTAAACAGAACTTGACATTTAGAAAATACGCAGGTGTTCAATCGTAACGTTTTAAATAACACTTCCACGATTTAGAGTCCGGCGTATTTCTACCCCACTGATGTATTTGTCAGATAGTAACACGTTTCATCTAGGTATCCTTGGGTTTTTACACGCTTTTATGCAAATTATACATTAATAATCGTTCAATTAAATTCAAGTTAATTAATAAATTAATGGCATTGGTTTCTACCATTTAATTTCTTTGCAAACCTACTTAAATTTCATTAATTATTTATAAAATTTCGTTAATACCTGATACTTAAAAATGAATTAACTAATATAAATTTCGAACGTAATTTCTGGTTGTTCCTTTATACATGGTGTTTTGAAATTGCTTCGTTTATATTCATTTTCGATCTTTTAGAACAACTATAATATATATTGCTATAATTATAGGGTAGTTTAGGGGTAGGTTAAGTCACAGGGTTCCTAGAATAAATAAAAGAAACTTCCAGTTAACAAAAGCACGTAATTACAGATATTATAAGAGTAAATAGGTCACTATACATATTGTTAGTTGAGAACACACTGTATATAAAAATACATGAGATTAAACGCATAAGAAACAGAAATCTCCAAGAGTAGTTACAAGTTAAGATAAGATTTGAAGACGTAACAAAATGCATCAAAATTAAATCAACGGGAAACCTGTATAAATTGGCTTTATAAATACTTAACAAGTGCGTTAAAAATATCATCGTATACGCAGGCTAAAATTATGCATTATTTGAAAACTGTACGTGACAGCAAGTATTACATTTGTTCAAAAATCCAATTTAACTAGAAAATAAACAAACACATCTCATTTATTTCTGTTTAGATTAAAATAAGCAATCAACAATGAATACGTGGCTTAATAAAAGGAAAATCGTGGGATTTCTCATTTAAATATCATGGTATGTAAATGAATACGTGACAATTTAAGCATTCATCCAAGTATTTCAACTATACAATTGGTAAAATTTTCCGCAGTACACAAGAGATAAACGCAAAAGGCGTCGCCCCAACACGTGAATAAACGAATAGAAAACAAGAGGTACGGCATATAAATACGATAACAATTGAGCGACGAGTTTAGTATACGTTTTAAACTGGGCTACGACGATGCTCAGAAGTGCTAAATTATTTACGTAACCAGTAGTAAATGAAAATCATTTTGAAAAGTGTAAAAATTGTGCAAGTGTGATCCGATCTATTATAGACGTTAGTAAACAACAATTTAGTAAAAACACAATTTCTAACATAAATAAAACAACGCTCTGGTAAATACTCTGGTGAATTCTCTGGTAAATTCTCCTGTAAATTACTCTGGTTAATCACCTCCTGTTAAGTTACTTTGGAGATGGAAAACCTTTTATTTACTGATATACAAATTGAATCTTAAATTGGATTAAATTATGGGATTTGAATAACGATTTGGATAGTATTTTGGTTTTGATGTCGACTTTCAAATTTGACTCTAAATATTCAGACGGAGCACGAAAACTCTTGGGGATGCAGAGGAACTATAGGACCATTCCAGGTTAGCCATATTGATATAATTTATTACTGAAAACTGTTTTAATTCAATATTTTCGATACATGAAGAAGCAACAAAACATTAGTTTTATTGATCAATTTATAAAAGGTAATAGGCATCTTTAAACGTTTCAAAAGATCTCTAAATATAAACAAAAGGCTCGTTTTGCTGGCTTCAGTTTCTTAATCTGGTATCGGTAAATATTCTGAAAAGCAAAGATTTTAAAAGTTGTAAATATTTAATCATTATATTGTGTATTGTAGAGATGCTTTATTTAATTGAATTAGCTAGTTGAGGCAAAGGAAATCCATAACTTAACATTTCACATCATAGGTGCTTGATTAATAAAGGGGCTGAAATAACACAGCATTTTATCACATGCCCAATCGTGGGCTAAAAATTAATAAAACATCATAACGGCTCGTTGATCCTAAATAAAATATCACAGCATTTTATGTATTTGAACTATACAATTGGTAAAATTTTCCGCAGTACACAAAAGATAAACGCAAAAAGTGTCGCCCCAACACGTGAATATACGAATAGAAAACAAGAGGTACGTCCTATAACAATTGAGCGACGAGTTTAGTATACATTTTAAACTGGGCTACGACAATACTCAGAAGTGCTAAATTATTTACGTAACCAGTCATAAGAAATTAAATGAAAATCATTTTAAAAAGTGTAAAAATTGTGCAAGTGTGAGCCGATCTCTTATAGACGTAAGTAAATAACAATTTAGTACAAATACAATTTCTAACATAAATAAAACAGGTCTCTGGTAAATACTCTGGTGAATTCTCTGGTAAATTCTCCTGTAAATTACTTCGGTTAGTTCAGATCGTCCGGGAAAACTTGTACATCTCAACCCCCTCTAAAATGACCGTAAACCTTCTGCTGACCTAGAGGGCAACTCTTAGGCACCAGCTGCCAACATATTTATCTGCTCGTCTCGCTACTGCTATACTAGAGCAAAATGGCCGAGCTTCCCCTTTGATACTCTCAATCTAAAGAACAGGTGATCTGTCTGAAGCGTCACCTCGTTACACTGCACAAGCGCTATGATAACTTAGTATTTTTAAAAGTGCCTACGAATTACGCAACACAACTAACTAGTATATTATGTATTTTTAAAACGTTCTGTCCTTGGAACAATTTTAAAGTATTTGTTACTATTGAATATTTCCTTATGATAAATCCAAAGCGAATTAAATAGCAATATCTTTCATTTCTATTATGAAATTGTTTCTTCTGATATTATTATGCGAAATAAAAAAGATCAAACACCACAGAGCTGCAACAAATAGAAGTAGTTTTAGAAGATTGTACCAGAGAATTTATATTTGTTACAACATTTCGTCTAATACTTGTATAAGCCATAATTTTAGAACGACCTTGTAGATTATTTTCATATTTGATACAGATATATTGTTTTAATAGCGCAATCGATAAATTTAAGAACTACAATTAAAATCCAGATCTGAATTAAGAAAATTTGTAAAATTGGAAAATTCCTAAAATAACACCTTGTATATCTAAATTGTAAAAATTGAATGTGATATTTGAAAAGAGCTGAAAAACTGAGTTATATATTTATAAGTGTGAATTTTGTTCTACGACTGAAATTTTAAAGCCAAATTAAATTTTTCGGGAAAATTCGTCCTACAAATTCATCGAACTATCAAGTACGCTAGGTTAAGATGACAACTTCGATGGTTTGTCTTATAAACATTTTTAATAACAGAATAGTTTATGCGGTTCTAAGTTTATTTATTTATTTGAAATCAATCCAACAATTAGTACAAAGCACATTGGACATGCACCAAATGTACCGCATTGTTCAGTTTGGGGAAAATTAAAAAACAGTTTATACCCGTACCATATTCAACTACTGCAAAGATTAGAACACGCGATTTTGAATCAAAGTTAAATTTTAGTATGTGGATACTTAAAAGGAGAAGAATAATTAGTAGGTGCTTATTCACCGATTAAGCCCATTTTACAAGGGATGGGGTTTTCAATCTTAGAAATTCGCACGTTTGGACAGACGAAAATATTTTTGCTACAAGACAAACACATTCACACTACATTTAATTTTTTTCCAATGCTTCATCTGAAGGTACCACATTGGCCAGGAAACGGACCTCATCTTACTTCTGGTCTGAACGAGGGAGTATTTTGTGGAGAATGCTAGCCTATCATTTTTCAAGCGGACCGCGTCAAGACTTGAACCCGGGACCTTGGGCATAGTATTCACACGCATACCACTACGCCACGAAGCCGCCTGAAAAAATTCACAGCTTAGATTTTCAGTTAACGTATTGTGTAGTGTTTTAGATAACCGTTTTATTGGGTCACATGCCTTATCACAAAAATGAACTGGAAAGGACTATTTAGATTTTTGCAGAATATGCTACCGGTTCTGCTAGAAGATGAAAATATTGGAGGAATCTATTTCCAGTACGATGGAGCATCACCACATTTGAGAGTAATTGCTCAAAATTTTCTAAAAGAGAATTTCCCAAATATGTGAATAGGCAAAGATGTACCCCAAATCTGACCTACTCGGTCGCCCGATTTTAACCCAGTAAATTATTTCATTTGGGGATATCTAAAAGCCAAAATATACGCTACTGAGATTAACAGTGGAGAAGAACTTTATCAGAATTAATGATATTTGTGAAGAAATCAGAGCTAATCTATTAATAATAAGAAAATCAACTCAGAACACATTGAAAATGGCTCATAAATGTAATAACCAGAGTGGTGGGCATTTTAAACATTTATTATAAATGGTCCAATTTCCTCTCTATTGTTTTTGTTTATAAAGAAAGTCTATTCAAAATTGTACGTATTTGTTTAAAATTTTGTATAATAAATTTTCCCGAAAAACTTAAATTAGTTTTAAATTTTTAGTAGTTGTTTTGGAAATTATCAAATTATACAAATTTTTCCTAATTCGAGCCTGGATTTTAACTGTAGTGCTTACATTTAACGATTGGGCTATTTGAATACTATACCTGTAGGAAATATGAAAGAAATCTACAAGGTGGTTCTAAAGTTATGACTAACACAAGTATTGGATGAAATGGATGAAACACCCTGTATCTCAGTTATTAGCAGCGTTAGACGCAGTAACCAGGGTTATATGGAATTCCGTAAGTGTGCTCTACTTGCAGTTAACGTATGTCGGTTTACCTATGGGACATTTCTTATATGTAAAATATACATTAGGATAATATACACTTACAGAACCTACACGAGTTGAGGTTCGGGCTTTGGGAGCTGCGTTTTTAAGAAACACTCTTAAACTTCTTAACAAATTTAATTAAACAGAAATTTAATGTAGAATTTTGATTATTCTAAGTCGAAATAAATTGATTTAAATGAATTATAAGTCGTCTAAGCAAACTGCTGAATACTTTGACTGACTGCCGAGTCGTGGGGCTCCCGGGCTTTTTATAATGTCCCTACCCCCTCACATGGCTGTGGGAACTTGCAGATCTCATGTCTGCTTTATTCTTAATTCTATACTTTGTTACATTGTTACAATCTTAATTTCTAGGTAATTGCAATATCTTAATCGTCTGTGACCTGCCACCTGCAGTGTCACTATCGTCTGGAATACATTGTATTGCATCTGTTTTCATGAACTGTTAATAACCTGTCTGGTTTATTCTTGTATTACATTGTTGCAATTGACTTATAATCTCTTTAATAATGTTTAATAATTTCCTATTAGATTCTATTATTTAATATATATAGGTAAATTGGGGGATACATAACTCACGCGGTGGTTAAATTCTAATATCTACATAAAGCAAAAAATAAACAAAAATAAATAGTGGACTATTTTGAGTTCTGTGGTTTCCACGATTTCAAATCTTTATATATGCAGAATGTTCATTAGGAAAAGCATATACTTACATAATAGGCAATAGATATATAAAAAAAAAGATCCATCTACAGACCGAAATACAATTCGCTGCAGGCGGCACAGTATGATGTACTAATATAGCACCTAAACAGTAGGGTGACTCCAAAAATAATTTATATTGTAGCGGGATACTATTATTGCGTTCACCAATTTAGAACAAGTAATAACAAAAGTTTCTATTCACTATTTACAAGTTTAATTAACAATATATGCCTTATTTATAGATGTTGTCAGTCCAATTAACAATGAAGCACTATCACACTAATGCTATTTACAAGTACTAATGTCTTATTAAACTAAATCCTTAACCATAAGTCTTCTTAACAACACTAACATTATTATAATTTATTTATTACCTTTTTGTCTATTTATGCACAAGCTGGCGTTACAATATTTACGTTCACATAACACAAATTTATATTTACTATAAGACCTTCAAAACGTAATGACCTACTAACTATACACGATATGATTTACATACGACATTTGGATATAGACTAACTGATGTACACTCACCACCGATCTTATATATACCCTAAAATTAACTAGATAATTCATAGTCTGGTGTTTGCTCGAATGTTCTAGACTTCTGTAGAATACACTTCGATTAAGCAACATGCGTGTTTAGCGGGTTGCCTAATAGTTCGTAACACTGCTCCCTCTTTAAAACCGTTGCGTCCCGTAACTGTAAAAACATTTTGACGCCAATTTGATACCTGATGACAGTATCGGCAGCTACCTCCTCCGATGCATCCACGTCTTTGGAAATAACAGTCAACACTCTTTGCTTGGTCTTGGTAGGCAACCGGTTGATAGCAACAAACAAGGACCTGGATATTGGATCCCTGGAAAATAACTTCTAGGATATTTCGAACTATTCTCCAATCTAAGCGATTCAGCCTACAGCCTAGCTTGAACACCACTAGTCTCGTTACTGCATCTCCATCATCTGAGCCTTAAGATTCAGAAAAGCCTCCCATATAAGTCCATAACTAGGTCTCTGCCATGAAGAATTTTTGGTGACCATAGTAAACATAACAATTTTCATTCTGAAGAACCAAGGCTTTTCCTACAGTTGGTTGCTTTTGTACTAATTGATCCACACATCCAAACCTTTTATTAAGAACAACAACTGTTTCTCTTGACATTTGCAGATTTTAAGCTACGCAATGTGCAAGAGAATACCCTTCTGGTGCTCTAAACAGATTTTGCTGTTTTTCAGCAACAACGCCAAATATCGCCTTAGCGGAATCACTACACGCCGCCATGAAACTCTTAAAATTTACATGAATGATAAAAAAGACTTTCTTTCTTACTCTGTCTTTGGCAGAAAACTGGGGTTGAGAGCGTACCAAAACGCGATCCCCCTTTACGAAAATAGAAAGTTTACATGCATTATGACTATGTCTAAGCTGTCTTTTCCCCGCTTTTGTCCTTAACTTTCCTTTAGCTAGAAACACAAAATACTTGCGTTCTGCCTCACAATCAGGACCACTGATCGGGTTCACATAATCATTTGGCTTTTGGTGGCCAAAGTGCGTTTTGTTATCTATTTTAGAATCTACTTTCAATTTAACAGCCTGTCGGTATGTATTTTTGAACTCCTCCTACTCAAATATCTCCGCGTACTTAACAACACCTGTGGATACCCTGTTCTGCCAACCCTGTCCTGAACACCGTGCTCAATCTCAACATAAATATCGCATATGGCAACACAGGTTATATTCTCCTGACTGTTGCAACTCATAGCCGTTCAAATGTCTACTAGGATATCCGTGCCTATACCCTATACCATTGCCCTTATCAACGGAACCTTATTTCCGGACTACTTTTGAGTTCATTCTCCCCTAACAAATCATCATAATTATCGTTGAACAACGTAGAAACTACACGATCATTCCTACGGTCGGTATCTGGCTTATGTTGGTTATCGCACTCTCTTTCGACCCTCTCCGTCACTTAATTAGGGGCCCTATTATAGAAATTTTCCCCCTGAAAATTCCGACCTCCAAAATGATAAATCCCCGAATTACTCCTACCAGCAGTGCCTTTCCTATTAAAATACGAAAATAACTCGCGTTCATCCGTAGCATCAACCCGCTGTAAATATCGCTCTAACTCATCAATAGTTTTAATCTCAGAAGTAATCATTTCCCTGCGTATCTCGGTGTCAAAATGATCAGTCAAAATGTTGATAATCTCCTCCACAAGAAGAGCCGTCCCCAAATAACTTTCCTCTTTGCAGTTCTTTAAAAAATAATTCGCACATGACCTCCTCTTGAAGCTGCCGTACTTGAATTCATTGAAATATGAACGTTGCACTCGTGAATTTCAACCATGATGCAAGAACAAATTTTGAAGCTTTTGAAATCCATGCACTGTCCCCCATTAATTTCATCCATCAGCTGTCGAATCGCGCAAAGCACTAAAAGCTAGCGCTAATTGTTTATTGTGCGGTACTTCCGCTTTGATAAATAATGCCTCTAATTTATTTATACACATAATCGGATTTATAGGACCATCCGGCCTAAACATTATCGAGCTACTCCCCAATTCTCTCCAAACACTTAAATATTAGAAGTCACTTATTCCCGGGGCGTTAATTAATTGCCCCTCAATTACTTTCCTGTCGAACTGTTTGCTAACGGTCTTCAAATTACTCTGAATTGTATCCGTACCCAATGCCCCCGTTTAACTTTATACGATTATCGGCAAATACGGCAAGATTTGCATTCAATATTTTGTTGTTCGCTTTCAGATTTGCATTAATCACCTTCATTAGCGTAGTTAAATTTAAAAATACCTCATCGCTTTCAGCACACGAATTTTACCCTTCTTATATCGCCGTAAACGCGGTATATGCGACACAAAAGACAGTTGGTAACGATAATCCATAATGTGGAAATTAGCGCGCCCATCTGTCAATGACGTCACACAATATGCAAATTATTACACGTAATTTTCAAATTTCTAAAATATATTATAAAAACCAACACGGGGAACTTACGTGAATATGTAAAGCGTCTCGCAGAATTACCCCCTGATGGCGGCTCGTGGCTCCCTTCAGGATTATTTAAAGATGGCGGCTACGGGCTTCCTTCGGATTATTTCATGATGGTTCTCGGGTCATGGGCTGCTACCAGTTTGTATCTAAATTTCGTCGTCTTCTCTCTATATGTAGATAAACCTAGGGTAAGGAAGACAGGGTAAAAGGTACGATAATTTAGGAGCACAGGAAACCTACATATCCGAAAAAAAAAGACACGGTAAGATACGATACCACTCACTTCGCGTTTCCCAGGCAAGTTCCAGCGTCTTGCGGAAACTCCCCACTTTTTCTCTTCCCACACGCGTCGGTGCGAAATTCCTGCAACCACTTCTGAAGTAACGGAAATACGCGCACCAAGTCTTTTAAATTTGTGGCGCCAAATTCCCGCATATTAAAACTATATTAAAAAATGTCTAGTGCCGATTTTCGGCACGTGACAATCGCGACGAAACCATAAAAGAAAAAACTTAAAAAAAGAAAAACACTGTTAGCACAGTAACATCTTAAAATCTAAATCCTAACCACCCTACATAAATCCTAACTTAAATCCTACAAAATGTTTATTTAAAGCGCCACCTGGTTTTTTCGACCGATAACACGTCTTCCGGATTACCAGGAAACGGAATACGTAGCCCCATTGACCTTGACTACATTTATAGTCGACAGCACAAATTTGTCGGGGAGCATGAATCACTACTTAAAGTAAAACAAATGCGACAAGCGCCTAACCTATATACTAAAACTAAAACTAACATTTCAGTTTCTTACGTGCAGACGCACATGAGCGTTGCATCTAAATTGCACCTTTGTTGGCAAAAAGTGCCCAAATTTAAAAATGTTCAAAAGAGTGAGTTATTCTACACTCTAGCAAATTTTAATTACTGGTACTCTGGTTTAATAAACAACACACATCAAAACTTGTCCATGACATGGTTGTGAATCAACAAATTTACCAAAAGTACCACCTTACCAAATCCTTACATTGCTAACCTAACAAATTACATTTCTACCATCAGGTTAGCTTTTTTACTTAATATTCAAGAAATAATTCCCACGTCTGGTCATAGATACCAAACGTTAGGAAGATAAAAAGATAAAACAAGATCTCAAATTGTTATTGAAGATAATAGATAAGATAACGATATTGAGCTTAAGTTATTATCAACGGTAATAGGTGAGATAACGATATTAAGCTTTAGTTATTATTAGAGATAATAGGTAAGATAACGCGATATTAAACTAAAGTTATTATTAACGATAGTCGGTAAGATAACGATATTAAACTAAGGTTATTATTCAAGATAATAAATAGGATAAAGATATTAGCTTAGGTTATTATCAAAGATAATAGATAAGATAGGGATAGTGTGGCTCCGTGGAGCCGTTAAATGGGAATTTCTCGTACCCCCTAAAAAGAGCAACCTGTGAAGCAGGCCCGTTTGCAATAAACAGTACGAGGGACCGGCAAAGGCATTTGGGTGCATGCCTGCACCCGGCGTTAATTGATATCGGTGAAGTAATCACACGACATCCACACAATATATCGATACACAGATATACTCATGCACTCACACATTCACACACTAATACATACTTTCACTGTTAGCGCCCATATGCGCTGACAGCGGCACCGCATGACCTCACGAAAGATTCCCAGAGACGTGGTCCGGGTGTCTGCGAAAACTCTCCGCGCAACCACACGGTGACTAACGGAAATGAAAAGGCAGTAGAAATAGGAACGGTAAAAAGAGGGAGGTAGGTATTTGGAATGCATAAGAAGCACTTTCAGGTAGAAAAAATAGAGGAAGGGCTCGCATTGAGCTAAAGAGACAGAAGAGGTGGATAGCAAAGCACTACTCAACCAGCCAATGTAGTCAGTAGCCCGGAGTGAGGGAAAAATCACTCTTATATGATAGACGGATATTCCGGTACGAGAACACGTCTACCCAATGAAAAATAAGGCAGAAACGGAGGCAGTAGGATACGAAAAAGTAAAGTTTTTTGACAAGCGTCCGAGGGAAGGTAGAGAATCGTCCCTATTAAAACACAGATAGGTCTGAAGATCCACCTGCAATATTAATCCGACGAGTTAAGGTATATCATAAGTTAACAAAATTTACTAGACTCTTAAGAGAGCTAGTACAATCATTTTCCTAACGAGTGCATCCACTACGGTAAAAAAATCAGACAAAGGTTGACACAACAACTTAAAAGTATCACTACAGATACAATCACACAAAAAACCAACTGTTGGAAAGTAATTTTTAAAACGGTAACACCTTAAACACACAAAGATGCCTAATTATAAGCAGTTAAATACAGACACAGTGTCCCAATATGCTAAAACAACCGGGAATTTAATAAGATATCCCTAAGAAACGATAGCGCCTCACCACGAAGTTCAATAAAAAACAATGAAAAAAAATGTTTATAAGTTATGGTGATTTAGTAGGAAAAGAAACAAATAATAATATCGGATAATGTGGACGACTGTAATAATTCAGAAGAAAAACACATGAAATAGAAAATCCTAGTTTTTTGCAACTGCGAATATGAACTATTTCTTACAATGGCATAGGCCGCGACTCCTATGTGAGCCCAAAAAAGAAAAACATTCACTCTAACATCAGCTCAAACCAATAATAAAAATTCAATGAGTTATTGCAACCAAAGTTACGACAATTACTACACAATTAAACGATGTAAGGTAAATACTAAAAACCAAATAATATGTTGTAGGAAAAGTTCGAGGGTTAATTAAATAAAACGACAGAGTTATATTGGGGGTGTAGAGAATAAAGCGATATATAAGTAACGGTATGTTCAAGGAAAAGTCAACCAAAAGGAAAAAGATAGCTAATTTAAGGTAAGTAAGTTAAACGTGTAAAAGGTATATACTGTATAGGAGAAGGAATAAATATTTAAAGTTAACTAATTGATAGTGGGGGCTAAAAACATTAGATACATTGTCAAGGAAGTAAAACGTGAAAAGCTTTTAGATGTACGTAGGGTTGAACGATTTTAAAGATAATTTTTTGCCATCTAATGAGGTTTAAATCGATATGTGAAGAGATAAGAGTAATCCAAACTCGATTCACTGATAAAATTGTTGAAGAACAGAAAGATATCTTGTAAAACATATATTTACTAGGGTGGGAAGCTCTCGTTTAAGTTCCACCCAAACTAATAAAGAAAAATTTCAACATCATTCTTAAAAAAATGATTCACAAAATTGCTAAAACGACAACTTACCAACCAAATTCTCGTCTAGAGTTACGTAAAGCTGAGCGACCGGGGTCTCGTCTAGACTTATATACAGCTGGATGACCAAATTTGACAGTAAATTTCGCTTAATAGATCTTAAAATGCTGCGTTGAAATATTGATATATCTAAAAAACATGCAATCAAGACAAAATCATACTCGCTACACAAAAGAAATATTCTACGATACATGTATAAAGAAACAGTATTGCAAATGGTTAAAATATTCTTTTGATATCGCGGAAATTAGCAACAACTATCGTAAATGAGTTTAAATATAAAACGTTGACGACAATTTCAATATTACAGTGTTTAAAGGAGCAGATATTATTACAGCGTTTTGAAAGGTAAAAGATATGATTAGATAATTTCGTTAACTGTATTTGAAAAGAAAATTTCTTTAAAAGGCATTTGTAAATTACAATTGTTTAAATTACTAAGAGAACACTTTTTAAATGGTAAGAGGGCAAGATAGTGTTTTATGAAAGAAATACATCACGGTTAGGTATTTATAACACTTTAAAAGACACACTAAAAACTCAGTTAATTAGAAAATCTATATTTCGAGATGGAATTTTTGTTTATGCAAGTAATTGTAATTTACAAGTAATTATTTAGGTTATAAAAAGACACTCAAAATTATAGAAACATACATTATATATGTTATTTAAACGGTATCAGGCCAAAATGGTATTTAAGAGAAGGAATGTAACAAGATTACGTTACTCCAACGTTTTAGGAGATATACTAAAAACTCAAATGATTACGGTAACTGTTTTAAGACGTAAAGCTTCCTTTAAAAATAATTTGTAAGTCATAACTAAATATCTCGATTACTAAAAAACACGGTTAAAAGGATATTAAAACAAGGCAGTGTTATCCATGATTTGAAAACACCTTTTAAAGTCCAAAAAAAAAACAAGCAATAGTTATGTTTAATCTAATATAAAATAGATAATTTTCCTAATAAACAATGAATAAGGCATAAATTAATTAATTATTTATATTTAGATGTACTTACGTGTGAAATTCGAAAGTAAGATTATCTTGTTAATAACCACTTCTAAAAACTTGTAGTTCCATTTAAAAACGAACTAACCACACATTTAAGACAATTTAAATTAAAAAGGGGACACTACATTTAAAGTTGCAAGAAAATTAATTGAACTAGCAAAACATTTTAAAAACATAAGCTGAGTTTCAATAGTCAAAATGGCGGTTTATATTAAATTACCATAACAGCTGTCATATCTTCTATTAGGAAATCTCCAGGAATTTCAGAAGCACCACACTAAATTTGTATAAGTCAATAGATATTAAAAAATGAAGATAATTATATTTATTTTAAATGAAAAAGCTCTAGATCGTTAATTAATACATTATAAAGCCATAAAAAAAATTATTACACCCTAAAAACACGTTGAAGACGCCATTCTTATATCGCCGTAAACGCGGTATATGCGACACAAAAGACAGTTGGTAACGATAATCCATAATGTGGAAATTAGCGCGCCCATCTGTCAATGACGTCACACAATATGCAAATTATTACACGTAATTTTCAAATTTCTAAAATATATTATAAAAACCCACACAGGGAACTTACGTGAATATGTAAAGCGTCTCACAGAATTACCCCCTGATGGCGGCTCGTGGCTCCCTTCAGGATTATTTAAAGATGGCGGCTACGGGCTTCCTTCAGGATTATTTCATGATGCTTCTCGGGTCGTGGGATGCTACCAGGTTGTATCAAAATTTCGTCGTCTTCTCTCTATATGTAGATAAACCTAGGGTAAGGAAGACAGGATAAAAGGTACGATAATTTAGGAACACAGGAAACCTACATATCCGAAAAAAGACACGGTAAGATACGATACCACTCACTTCGCGTTTTCCAGGCAAGCTCCAGCGTCTTGCGGAAACTCCCCACTTTTTCTCTCCCCACACCCGTCGGCGCGAAATTCGTGCAACCACTTCTGAAGTAACGGAAATACGCGCACCAAGTCTTTTAAATTTGTGGCGCAAAATTCCCGCATATTAAACTATATTAAAAAATGTCTAGTGCCGATTTTCGGCACGTAACACCCTTCGGCCTTCATCTTTTTACTTTTGCGCCCTGCCATTGTTTACAGTAAAATGCACTTCTATCCTAATCTATAGCGTAGTATAAGCATAAACAATTATTATTCATCTAAATCTCACGTCCCACAGTTGCGCACCAAATAAGGCTTTTCTCTCAAACAGGATTCTTTTTTACGTGAATGAAATAGAGTAAATGATAATAGTTATGCTTCTGTATAATCCTTTAATACACGAATTTCTAGTGAAAATATAATAGGAATAATGGAATCAACTCGTATAAATGATTATTAAATCGGTCCTACACTACTTAAGAAACTAATTATAGTTCATCACGAAATGGTAAGTACTAACTGTCATTGTTCTTAAATTTAATACGTCCGAATATCTAACCGTAACACACGTGAACTGTTCTAAACTATATTCGGCCCACAACCGGTTCGTTTACTTTTCTTGTACACAATGAATTCGTTGGAATGATAAAAGCTCAGCTCTACATTCGCCCCAGCGCACTGACTGTCCTATTCACACAGACCCCAGGTGTCTATGATAATATTAATCGGAATCGATTCTACCTTATATTGCAGACAAACTGTCCTGCAGAGATGATCTCAGCCATCTTCACCACTGGTCTGCCTTGTTAAAAACAACTCCGTTTTCACGTGCATTATTCATAACGCACTTACTTACTTTTTAGTCGTACTTCAATAACACACTGCCAACCCGAACAACATGCCTCGCCTTCTCTTCATAACAGCCTTAACAATTTCGCAGAGCGTTTGTAACTGTATTAAAAAACGGGGTACTCTGTCATCCACTTCTTATAATAATACTCTCTTCTACTACTAAATAAGAATGGTTAAACGTAATGCTAAAAGAGATATTATATACAACTGGCGCGGCACCGTGTTTAAAAGCTAGGTAAGTTTTTGCACTTTAAATATTGTAGGAACATCACTCCCACATGAATTTAGATACCGCCAGGATTCTAACTCAATTCACCATCAAGACGGCTGCGCCAGATCAACGGGCGCTCGATAGGATTTCAAGTCAATTATATTATAAACTCCAAGAGACAACCCGGTTGAGTTCCTGCAAATTTAATAAGAATTGGGGTTGACTACTCTCTTAATCGTACGCCGGCCCTTGAATATTAAAAAAACTGTCCTTCTTACTCTGTCTTCGGCAGAAGACTGAGGGTGAGAGCGTACCAAAACGCGATCCCCCTTTACAAAATTGGAAACTTTAAGGGCATTACAACTATGTCCGAGTTGTCTTTTCCCCGCTTTTGTTCTTAACTTTCCTTTAGCTAGAAATACAAAATACTTGCGTTCTACCTCACAATCAGGGTTTCACATAATCATTTGGTTTTTGGTGGCCGAAGTGCGCTTCGTTATCTATTCCAAAACCTCCTTCCAATTCAACAACCTGTCGGTATTTGTTTTTGAACTCTTCCTCCTCAAATATTTAACCGTACCTAACACCTGCAATATCCTCATATGGATACCCTGTTCTACCAACAACGTCCTGAACACCTTGCTCAATCTCAACGTATATATATATATATATATATATATATATATATTGCCGTAAAACTCGCCCTAATTAGTACTTTCTCAAAAAACATTCGAGAATTTTTTTTTTAAATTTTCAAAACTCGAAAATTGCACTTAATAGAAAATTTTACAAAAATTAAATAATTTAAAAAAAAATATTTCTTACCCGTTTTCCTCTTTTCCTAGGTTGAATTGCTTTCTTCAACTGCTTCCGGCTTGCTCAGTTGGACCTCCTCTTGGATATCTAGATTCACTCCCATATTCTCTATCGTTCACGCACACTCTCAATAAAACCACAAAATAAAAAATACAACCTTTTATTATCACTATTTAAAAATAGAATTCAATATTATCCACATTTCAGTGATCAAGTTACACCTCAATAAATCCTATTTAGTAATGTCCTGTATTTTAATTTAAATTATCAAACACATAGAATGTACCCGGAGTAAATGGGCCCTGAATAATACCTTATTTTTCACTCCTTCTTTATAATTTATTTTAAATCTACGTAAACTCTGGAGTACGGTGAGCTCATGATAACCCAGTTAATTATTAATAATGTATGCCCTTATAATTCGCATACTCTTCCAACAAACAAAAAAAACAACCCATGTCCTGATGGAACGTTAATAAGCTTTATATACACCTTCAGATTTCTATTTAAGTACCATAATAAAGTTAGTTATACGTACTATGTTCAATACGCAAAATAATGCACAATACTTTCAAAATCACTCTCATACGTCACCCAATATTCATAGTTTATAACAACACAATTTCAAAGCGATACCTAGAATTTCTAGAAGATCTCTGCTCTGTGGACGATGCCGTGTATTTGCTTCTTTCTGGTCTGCAGGCCGCTTCTAGCTATTAGTAGAAGAACCCCATTTAAGTTGAACTGCTAGCGCTGCCTTCACGGTGTATCCATTTCCAAATCCAAATTAATTATACGTCTTTCATAATTATTTAATTTAATCCACGTTACTTAACGTCACTACACGAGTTTGTTAAAAAAATATAGGTGATACATCAATAAAATCTAAACTCGGCACAAGTCGCGTACAAATTATGAGGATAACAGCCTGCAATATAATTTAAAATAATTTTATTATACTTACAAACTCGTGATGACTTTCATACGTCGTCTGAAGCGATCAAAATATTAAGGGCTTTCATTATGTTTTGAAAAGTGTTTATACAATTTAGGCTGCCACCTCCTGGCCGCATTCACCCGAAGTCCTTCATTTACAACAACACGTTCTTAAAATTTTGAGCTCAACCGATTTCTAAATCCGCGAATTTCAGCGCACCGTTACGATCTTTTCTGAAAGTTAATCTACACTATCCTCGTGTTTGTCTGATGTCCAACTAACCATATCGACCAATCGTATATCCACTGATGTTCTACAAATCCCGCCTATCTAACGCTGTCCCTTGCTTATGCATTTTCTACGTCTCTTTCTAACATTGTTTTAGTGGTAGAAAATCGATATTCCTGTTCGCGTTCTACAACTCCATGTGGACCCAAAATCCGTGCCTTAAATAACCCCTAATTAGTGTTTACTGCGAACACATTCGACCGTTTACCCGATATTCTTTGAAACTTGTAGCTTTATCTACCCAAAATAAGTGGAAGCTGATATTTACAAAACATGCAGGTGCTTAATTAACCGACGTTTTAACACAACATTTCTATGAGCTTCTTTTCATGGTATTTCAACCATACCGATATATTTATTTGTTATAACGAACGCTATTCGGTTTGGATTTATTGATTTTTCATGCCTTTATGCATATTATACGTAAATAACCCTTTAATTAAACTCAATTAAATTAATAAATTGATGGCATTGGCTTCTACCATTTATTTTCTTTGCAAACCTACTAAATTTTAATCATTATTTGTAAAATTTTGTTAATACCTGTTACTTAAAAATGAACTAACTGGAATAAATTTCGCACGTAATTTCTGGTTGTTTCTTTTATACATGGTGTTTTGAAATTGCTTCGTTTATATTTACTTTTAACCCTTTAAAACCACTATAATATATATATATATATATATATATATATATATATACATACACAATCGCATATGGCAACCCGGGTTATGTTTACCTGCACGAGTAACAAACATTTAAGTTCTTGCTTTGTTTTCTAAACGTTTCCTTTAACAAACATTTCTCAAAACTAACTACAATAGCAGATCGGTCCACTCCGTCACATCCTAAAATCACATCTTTCGTCAAATGTTGTGCAACAATGAAAGGACAACCAAAGTGCACACTGCCGCTAGCGACTTCCAAATATAGCCATCGTTTGACCGCTTGGCCTTTACCTCTTAAAGCTCCAAAAACTGTTACGCCAGAAACCGATATTGATGGAATAATACCCTGCGTTGTGGCTACAACTTTATCATAAAAGTCCAGACTGATGCAACTCGTAACCGTTCAAGTATCGACTAAGATATCTGCGCCTATACCCTCTACTATTGCCCTTATTCGTCGGACTACTTTTGAGTTTAATCTGCCCTAACAAATCATCATAATTATCGTTGAACAACGTAGAAACTACACGATCATCCTACGGTGTCTGGTTTATGTTGGTTGTCGCGCTCTCTTTCGACTTTCTTCGTCGCTTAATTAAGGGCCCTATTATAGAAACTTTCCCCCTGAAAATTCCGATCTCCAAAATCATAAACCCCGAATTACTCCTACCAGCACCGTCTTTCCTATTAGAATACGGAAATAACTCGCTTTCATTCGTAGCATCAACCCGCCGTAAATACCGCTCAAACCCATCAATAGTTTTAATCCCAGAAGTAATAATTGCCCTGCGTATCTCGGCCTCAAAATGATCAGCCAAAATGTTGATAATCTCCTCCACAAGGAGAGCCGCCTCCAAATAACTTTACTCTTTGCATTTCTTTAAAAAATAATGCGTACGTGACCCCCTCTCGAAGGTACCATACTTGAATTCATTGAAATATGAAAGTTGCGTCCGAGATTCGAAATAACGTCCAAGAACAATTTTTGAAGCTATTGAAATCCGTGCACTGCCCCCCACCCCCCTAATTTCTTGCGTCAGCTGCCGTATAGCGCAAAGCACTGATAGCTAGCGCTAATTGTTTTTGGTGTGGTGCTTCCGCTTCGTTTAATAATGTCTTTAATTTATTGATAAACATAATCGGATTTATAGGACCATCCGATTTAAAAATTATTGAGTTACCTCCAATTCTTTCCAAACATTTAAATATTAAGAGCCACTTATTCTCGGGGCATTAATTAATTGCCTCTCATTTGCTTTCATATCGGACTGTTCGCTAGCGGTCTCCAAAATACTCTGAATTGTATCAGTACCTTCTAAGTTAATTTATAAAAGCGTCAGACTCAACTGAATATCCCCAATGTCTCCATTTAATTTTATTCGGTTATCGACAAGTACGGCAAATTATGCATTCAATATTTCGTTGTTGGCTTTCATATTTGCATTAATTTTTTTTAATACGTGTAGGTAAATTTAAAAACACCTTATCGCTTTCAGCACTCGAATTTTGCTCTTTGGCCTTTACCTTTTTGCTTTTGTGCCCTGCCATTGTGTATAGTAAAATGCAATTTTATTCTAGTCTAGACCGTAGTACAAGCATTAACAATTATTATCCCTTTAAATCTCACGTCCCACAGTTGCGCGTCAAATGAGGCGTTCCCATCAAACAAGGTTATTTTTCTAAGTGAATGAAATAGAGTAAATAATACCAGTTATACTTTTATATATTTTTTTAAAACAAAAATTTCAAGTATAAATATAAAAGAAATAATGAAATTAACTCGTATAAATAATTATTAACTCGGCCCTACACTACTTAAGAAACTAATTATAGTTCATCGCAAAATGGTAGATGTTAATTGTTATTGTTCTTAAATTTAAGAAGTCCGAATATCTAACCGTAACACACGTGACCTGTTCTAAACTATACTCTGTCCACAACCGGTTTGTTTACTTTCCTTGTAGACAATGAACTAGCTGGAATGTTAAAAGCTCAGCTCGCCCCCAGCGCGCTGACTGTCTTATTTACACAGACCCCAGGTCTCTATAAAAATATTAATCGGCATAGATTCTACCTTGTTTTGTAGACAAACTGTCCTACGGGGATCACTTCAGCAATCTTCACCACTGGTCTGCCTTGTTAAAAACACAACTCCGTTTTCACTTACATTATTCTTAACTCACTTGCTTACTTTTTAGTCGTGCTTCACTAACACACTGCCAATCCTTACGACATGCTTCGCCGTCCTTTCATAACTATTAACAATACTTGCAGAGCTTTTGGGACTCGATTAAAAATGGGTTATTCCTCTGCCCTCCCTTAAACTACTAAACCACTAAACAAGAATAGTTAAATCTAAAGCTAAAAGGAATATTATATACAACTACTGGCGCGGCACAGTGTTTAAAAGCTAGGTAGCTTTATTGTAGCTTATAAGCGATTTTTTAACCCACGAGCCGTCACTGATTGGCTTTTCTCTTTATAAAAGAACCAGCAATAAAATTTTCGTTCACTATGCTTGAACTACACTACTAATACCAGACAAAGTTATTTGTCTCCGTAGTTGTATTAACTGTTTATTTAAATAATTTGAATTAATAAATCAGCACACTGTTTACGCGTTTACTAATTAACAAAGGTCCAGAAAACGTGAATGTAAATATAACCTAAAGCTTCATTTAATATATATTAGATGTAAAAAAGGGGAATCCCGAAAATCAAATACAGAGAGTTGTCATAGTCCTATTAACAGCATTATGCCCGCCGGCATTTTCCTTTGAAATATTGAAAATTAAGTTCAAAGGTAGGAAAAGCTTTTGTGTAACTTGTTTTCATAATGTGTTTTAATAATTTACATTTTACTGTGTACGTTGGTTCATGGATCGATTCAATACGCGGACTCCAATATTCTATTATTAAGGTATTTACTTATGCAAACTATGAAACAGATTAAATATATTTTAGAGCGATATGAACATAAAGCAAAATAATTCTAGAGGAAGTGTCAACAGAATAGTGCTTTGAGTCAGCTTGGGAATCTCTATGCCATAGAAAAATGCTTCTTGCTGTATTATCAAGCCTGTTATAAAATATTGCTATACTATCTACTGACGTGGATGAGTCTTTTGGGTATAGTCTATAAAGAAACATAGCTGAGACCCTTAAACGAAGTTTAATGGAGCTGAAAACTATTCCAGCTTGTGTATATCCCAATACATCAGTCAGTGATTCATTATACAAACCTTACAACATTGTATTACTTTTATTTTGAGTGGTTCTGTTAATTATGTTAGACAAATAAAATGTGCTTTATTTATATACGAATGACTTATTTGCCGATAGAAGGATAGGAAATAAATTAGAGAATTTTAGAGACATTGGTGTAAAAAAGTGCCTCAAGAGAAACGTGCAACTTTTTAGCAGTTGATCAGTTGTCTTTAAACCAGTATATACGAATGTATTTTGAATTAAATATTTTATCAATAGTTGTTATACTTGTTAGTAATTCAAAAGATAGTCAACATCCCATGCCATAACCAAAAATAAAATGGGTTACCTAAAAAATTACTCCATGATCCAGGGAGCCAGGAACACAAATTGGGATGTGGCCCAAGACCCATTGACCTTATTACTCTGCTGACCAAAATTTAGCCAATATCCCAAATTTGACCCAAATTAGCCCAGTGATCTATAATACCCCCGTGACCAAAATTAACATCTTGACCCAAATTAACCCAGCAACTCAAATTCACATGCCACGGTGCCTTTATTAGTAAACGAATTTTGTCGAGTACACAATTATTAAACAATTTGTAACTCTAGTGTGTTATTTAATTAAACATTAGGTAGTAAAAATGAGTTTATTTATTTCAGTTAGTTAAATGATCATTTAGCACGAAACTAGAAAGTGAAATTTAGAAGCTTTGGTAGTGTACATTTAATAATGCCAGAATTTCAATATGATATTAAATTAATATACAGAATTAAAATAATAAAGCACCTAATACATTTTATTCAACCAGTAATAGAAATCGGGACTTTACACTTTTTGTGCTAAATTCAGTAGAACACAGATTTACACTCGACAAAGAACCGGCATATTAAACTTATTTTTACATATTCACAAGCGTTTAAAGAAACTCCAATTATGAGAGATTACTCCCAATTATCATATGCTCATAAATTAGTCATTAAAAAATTGTGTGCCAACGGCAGCAAACAGCGCAGTGTTAGGATAGGATAACCGGTCATATAAATCGGGCGGCTCCATGGCGTAGTTGGTATGCGTGTGACTACTACGCCCAAGGTCTCGGGTTCGAATCCCGACACGTTCCACTTGAAAAATGATAAGCGAGCATTTTTACAAAAATACGCCCTCGTTCCGATGAGAGGTAAAATGGAAGTTCCGTGTATGAGTGTTGTCACGCACGTAAAAGATCCCTGCCTTGCTTGGAACAGCAAGGGTTCGACAAAATTCAGAATTTTTTCAGGTAAAAGAACTCGCTTCCTGGCCAATGAACTACTTTCGGGTAGAGCATTGAAAAATCACATGTAAAGGGATCGCATATATCGAGCAGTTAGATGAATTACTTCGTGACAACGGATCTTGGGTAATAATCCATAGGGTGATGAACTTATAAAAAGCACGGATAATAAATTAAGAGATCGATCATTTTCAGTTATTTGTGAAAGGAGATCAGAACACAGCTTCAAAAGCGTTTGACATGCAGCCTTCGTAGTGCGGGACAAAGTTTATTATCGGGTAATTCAAATGACCCTTTACAGAAAACGCGAGTGAAAGAGCGGATATAAAAATATTGTTAAATGTGAAAGTAGCATGTTTTGGAAGCTTTTGTTTAACGCCAAGCAGGAGCGTTTGATTACTTGCAACCATTTTCTGCACTATAAGTCGCCGAACCTGTGTAAAGGGCCAACATAAACTGGAAATTACTAAATTTTTACTTTTCACCTGCTATTTCATAATTCATTATTGTGATTAGTGTTAATAATAGGATTAAGTAAATCTTATGATAAAAAAAGACCATTTACGTTGGTGCACACTTATTTACAGCGTATTGTAAATAAAGAATTTCTCATAAGAAGAAGCTCTTAATCATATTTGCATAATTTATATGTAAAAATTAAATTGGTTGAATGTCTATAATTTACAAATGTAAGTTGTTCTTTGTTATCTACGCGGATATTTGGCCAACTAGAAGTAGATTTTAGTTTGTCACTGTGGTTATTTACTGTGATAGCCATATTTGATGATATAGGTTGATTCTTTTTAGATGGGTTGGCGCTCAAATGTTTTATATAAACAAGGAATATTTAACAAAACTTTTGTGTTTATAGAACCCATCCCACGCTACTAAAAGCTTGCCAGTGCACGATTTACCCTTATGGAAAGGAAAATTTAATGTCTGTTTGCAGAAAGCACTGGAAAGATATTGTTTGTAGAAAACGAGGTACCAGAAACGGACGAAATTTTTATGCAAGGAGTAAGAAAACGTATAAGCATTATCAAATGTCGTAGACTGGAGCAAATTTTCAATTACTAACTGAAAAGACCTTGCAAGAAGAAAAAATGAATGTAAATTATAAGTTAAGAATGGATAAATTTAGAACTCCTAGTAAACATAAGTAAGCAATCGTTTTTTGTGTGTGTTACTGGTAAAATAAACGGTATATTATAAATTTGCTCTGAAGGATGAGGAACGGGTGCTACGGCTAACTACAGTGGTGCGGGAGTAAGTTTCTATGGAAATTATAAAAATACTAAAGTCTATAAAAATGATAAAAAATAAACATCCAAAATGGCTAAAACGCAAAACTACGTTACGATAACCACTCTTCTTGAAAGGCTTGTTCTGTTGTCATAATTAAGTGGCGCTAAACCATTTTGTCTCAATAATTTTTTTGAAATTTTCTTACACGAAGACAATTATTCCGGATAGGTCGCTTTTGTTTTGGTTTATTAAATTTGTCGCATTATACTTTACCTTGTTCTACAATACCTTCCAAACACTCATTAAATTGTGTCATATCAAAAAAATTTTTAAATAAGAGGCTTCTTCCAATTACAATTTCATCACTGGGGCGGCTGGATTTCCTTTCACAAATTTGGCTGATTTTACTTAGTTCATAAATAAGTTCAAATAAAATTCATCCTAATTCAACTTCTATTAACATTACATAATCACAAAATGAATACATATATACTTTCATATAAAACTTAATTTCCTATTATCACAATACCCAGATATTACAAAAAAAAAGAAAACTTTAAAAGAAAAATTAGTACTACTATTATCAAACCGATTTTCATAGTTTTACGAATATTGGTAGTTATTGAATTCCATTTCAGAAAATGTCAACTTAACAGTAAACAAAAACGTCGGTCAATGCAAACTTTATGTCGGCATTTCATAGTCCCATAAAAATACCAACTTGTTTTTCACTTCTTCACTGGCACTACACCACATGTAAAACATACCATAGAAATTATCGCGTACATTGTAATTAACAATTGAAAAATGTTTTAATTGAAATTTTATCCTTTAGCATACTTATAACTAAACAAACTCTAGTTATAGGCACTTTAGCCCTTTACCATTTGTCAAATCCAACAAAACATTTGTGTTTTCCAACTTCCAACCAATAAACAGATACTATTTAAAAATCGCATCTCAAGTTGATATTAACATACTTCTACATTATTTAAAAACAAGGCTATTTTACTCAAAGTTTATATCTGGTTTACCTCTAGGAATTCAAGGATGTCCATAAACACCAATCTTTTATTTTTTTCCTTCTAACAGCAGCTCCTTTAACACGAAACTAAATGCAAAATATTTGTGGGGTAAAGTGCTTAATCCCTTTCCCCGCTCGTTATGACATTCAATCCACGAACACGCACTTGAAACATACCCTACACTTGCAAGCGTAGTTAATAAAAATAAAATCGCTCCAGCGTGTTTTTTCCTGCGTCAAAATCTATGTTCGCATCTTGAAGTTAAATTATTTTTAGCTTCATCTCCTTCTTCAGGTTTAGTCATTATACAACATTTATTCCTTATTATAATGCATACTAACCGCGGTCAACTTCCAATTCTACAATGTACCATGTTTAATTTGTCCTTAAGGTAATGGTTATTGTATCATAAGTACATATGTCACATACTTCTTTTGTGATATGTATTGTTTTTGTAATATGGTATCATTCGGAATTCCTTTTTGGTCTGGGCAGACAAATGTGTATTATAAATCATCTTTTCATGAAAATTGCATACGTAGTGTTGTGTAATATTTAGATGTTTTTCTTTGCGGTTTTAAAATAAGTCATCGTCTTGTATCATTAAGTTAACAATGTATTTAAAAGAAATAAGTTAGCTTTTGAGGGTAAAGATTGTTATAGGAATTGCATTTACAAAAACAGAAATTTGAAATATCATGCTTAATTAACATTAACTATTTACGAAGTGTACTATACGGGATACGTCCATATTTATCCTATCACAAGTTGAATACTTATTGACTGCGTACACAAATTTTTCTAATAAAATCTGAAAACAGTATTTTCGTGTAAAAAAATTATATAATAGTTAAAATATATAAATTACAGCAGAGCTCTTTCGTTGTTAGCTATCTTCCGTGCTGTCAAGTTATTTTAAAATCTAATTAAATAAATAGAGAACATTTAAGCTATTACGCTAATATCACATCGAAAAGGACTAGTTAACAAATTTATTTTTCCAATAACTATGGATTACATCTTATCTGCGTCATTTTTTTCCAACTTCATCAATGACACAGACAAGATGTAATTCACATTTATTGGAAAAATCTATTTGTTAACAAGTCTTTTGCTATGTGATATTAGTTTAATGGTTTAAATATTCTCTATTTATTGAAGTAGTTAAAAAGTTATACGAAGTGTTAGAAAGGCGACTATGGAGTTACAAAAATCCCCTTTCCTAGAGAGAGAGAGGTCCGTAAAACGTTTCTTAAATGCACTGTTATTGGAATTACATACATTCTTTAACACTGCCACAGATGTTGCTGGTTAATTACAGAAAATTAGCAAAAATTCTACATTTAATAGAAAACCCAAAACGTATTCCCAATAGCAGTCAAAGTACGGTTGGTGACCTTGAAAATAGTTGAAATATGGTAGTTGAGAGTTTAGTAAGATACCTTTCTTATTTATATGAAAGAGGCCTGCGATATGTCGATTGTGTGTATGTCTCTCCCTTGCACTCATGCAACTGCCATTTAGAAACAATTACATGCTCACTCCAATCTAAAGTAGTTCTTGCCTTACACGTTGATTTTTCCGTAAGTGACATAGACGGTGATAGAGCTATATGAAGTAAATGAGAATAGTAATAAACAGAGTTGAAGTGGTATTGCCCAACTTACTCTCCTACCGGCGGTTTTTGGATATCTTACGTGTTAATTTATTTCATTGATATATATTCTGTGGCTTTGTTTGTTGCATGACGCCCTGCATTTCTGCATTCTATTTTAATCACATTTTAACATTCCTTATTACATATTTATTACATTGCATGTTTTATGGGATCTTTTATTTTAGTAGTCTTTATTGGCTCGCGTTCATCCTATTTAACGACTAACGCGTTATCTTAGTTGTATTAAATGTACCAATTTATTTTAAGAAAATTTAATTGCTTTAATTATACCAACCGCCCTAATTGAAATTATATTTTCTAAAAACGAAAGAAATAGAATGTCATGCTTAGTTAATATAAATTATTCCTAAAATCTACTATACAGGGTGTGTCCATATTTATTTTGTCTGTCTAAATTTAACACTACATTTCCTTATCTGATTTATAGTTCACGTAACGCGAACATGTTACACATTTTAAAACGCGCGAACACTAAATAAACACTCCATTTCGATTGTTTTAGGCTGCAAATAAAAACCAGTCTTATTTAAACATTGCAAAAGTAAAATAAAATATTTTTTACTTCATTTAAAGTAACATTTCAACTTGGTGCAGTTTTACGCAGAGTATATACTCAAATCTTATTTTCAGACTAAAGCCATAACATTTCATATCTGAGCTTTAACTGTAAGTTCAACCATAGATAGCTACATATTATCGGGACAATTCCATTACCGTATGCCGAAACGACTGTAAAAGCATAAAGTGTAATGTATTTTTGCATTATCTATTATATCAGTAATATATAATTTCGAATCGTTCAATTTATATGTTATTCAGACTAGAAAATAAAAGAAAGTGCTGGTAGATTCGTTTGAATAAACGTAAAGATACTAAAATCCTTCTTTAAAGTTGGATAATATCCAAAAAAATTTTAACTGATGTGAAGCTCTGAAATATTTCTTTCAGCTCTTGAAATCGTTAAATGTTAAATCGCTGAAACTTTGTTCTATGAATATAAGCGTAAATTAAAATCGATTAATACGTGTTTCTATCAGTTACACTAATTGTATCGAACGTAACTGTTTGTATCATTAATTGTGATTGCTTGAATACTTCCTAGTTGTTATAGCTTTACAAGGTGGTATTTTGTATTTAAGGTATAATTTACTATCGTGAGGTTAATATCGAGATATAAGATGTAAATTACCAGCTAATAATTAAGGCTATATTGAATGGTATCGTGACAAATGAAACCTGAAAGCAGCATGTCAAACTACTCGACAAGGGTCTTATTTAACACATCACTGACTTGGTTTGTTTAGCTGAGCGAACACTAATGTATCGATGGCCGTGATCTATATTTTCATGTTCTACAATTTATTTGGCATATCGTCGTTGATATGACGATACCTCCTAACTTGCAAATGTCACATTTTACTGGAGGACCTATAGACTTATCATAATATAAGCATTGTTGCAGCAGGATTCCAATTTTCGGAGCAGCTAGTCCGCCAGATTGAAACTTATATTTTCAGCGAACCAATCCCTTTAAAAAACTATATTGAGACAGTAATACAATTTGTTTTACAGTTATGGTACCACTACTTACTTTGGTTGCCCTTATATTTTCGTCAATACACAACTAATTTTATCTAAATTTACCTCATTAACAAAACCTTTTAACATATTTTTTGTTGGTCTTTTCACGTTTTTCCAAAGGCACCCAATATACGCAGTTCACTTAAGCGTTACCAGGACGACTACAATTTTAGTATATGATGCGTTGCCAACATACTTCCCACCGATAAAAACGATCCAAGTGAGTTTATACCCTACTAGTGGCAACCATGCGTTGTTCGGAACGACCACACTCTTCACATCAAGGACTGCAATCTTGGTTGCTGGACAATAGTAGGGTATTTAGTGACGTTCTGGGCCCTCTTTTCCACCCGATTCCCTCATTTCCACACAGATTTACATGTAAATTCCCATAAGGTGGAAATGAGGAGAATCCTCATTTCCACACACATTTACATGTAAATTTCCATAAGGCGGAAATGAGGAGAATCCTCATTTCCACACACATTTACATGTAAATTCCCATAAGGCAAAAATGAGGAGAATCCCTCATTTGCTCCCACATCTGGCGACAGTAATAAATAACATTACCATCTTAAATTTTGCACAATAGTTTTCTTCGACTAACCAATGCATCTTTCGAGATAAACCTATCTTGTTTGGTATCAATTAATATTAGAATTTTCTCAGTTACCCGAATTTCTAGGAATTTTTTAGATAGCATCACCCCCAAGGGAGCTACCCCAATTTTAAGATTTTTTACCAGCAGCGATTTTATTTTCGTCCACATAAATTTTTTATACATGTGGCACATCTTGTTAGTCTAGAATTTTACGCAGAATCTGAATCCGTAAACAGATTTGCGTTAGGACCACCCCCTGCAAAGTTACACTTTAAAGCTCTCAAACCTCTAAATTTTCACCACCCAGGTCATATGCTTTAACCAACTACTTAGAGGTATTAACACAAAGAAATTAAGCACACAAAAGTTTAATAATTTATTTTATCCGATTTACAGTTTAATAAACTAATAGAATACAATTTTTATAAAGTATAACATTATTTTGTTTGTGTAGCCGAATCCAAGCAGTTGAAAGTAACCTGTAACAGAAAAAAGATTAATGGGTTGTTTAAATAGCACTGTAACAAAAAAGAGATTAAAGTAAAAGAGAGGAAACGTGTTTTCAGTCAATAAGACATATTGTTGTTAATCCAACAATATGTTTTACCGTCCAGCGAGACCACGTGGAGGTAAACACATATCGCCGGGAACGAAGGAATTATTAAGGATGGGGATGGAAGGTATGCTTATAACTAACTTACATACTACTATATAAACACAATAAAATAAATACAAATATAAACAACTATCTAATATCCTTATGCCCCCATGCATATGTGGAAGTACTACCAGGGATGACATACTTTTTATCATCTTCTGCCGATAAACTAATTTTATTAATTAATTGGGTGTAAAATTGATGTTTTTTACTACGAATACATACCATGCTATACATAAGGGCACCAGAATTATTATACACAATGTCCTTAAAACTATCTAAACTAATCCCCGCCACTACACCACGCGATACCCCCTTGATTTTTTTAATTACATCCTTCTCACTAATGATGCAATACGACTTGGCTCTAGTCCCAACAAATTGTAACACCAAGTCGCCGTTGAATTCGTCCTTAAACTTGCCGGGAATCTTTTTGTTCACAAGAGACATATTGTATTTGTTGTCTCGAGGGTAGTCACTAGTGTCGAAACTATTTATAATAGCACTTATGTCACTATACAAGTTTTCTGTTTACACACTATACACTAAAGAGTCAGTGTCTGTATAAAGTAGCGAGAGTTTGGATCCATACAAATGTTTCATGGTATTATAATGAAAATCATACATGAGGGTCTTTGAAATATCTAAAACTGAAAAACCTGCATATATAGACTTGTTGTAAGTGACTTTTACCCTATCCATCTGTATAACAACCAAATTCTCACCTAGCACTATACTACTGTTAAAATTCGGGCGGGCGATAAGTCCACTCGCGCACAATTTTTATCCATCGTGTCCCCACCGCGTAACGATCTTCACATCAACCCTCTTGTCGACATTCTCCATCGTTTTTCCAAAGACTGCGTTATTCATTAATTTAAAAAAGTCTTTTTCAAACGCATTTCTAGAGGATGTCCTAAGGGTGGTGTTTAAATCGAAGTAGGGTTTTAACCAAGGCGATTGGTCGAATTCCAATACTCGATGGATGCCGGTGAGTTTAAGACCGTAACGTAGCGCCTGCTGCAGGTTTCTGTAGTGTATGATGACTTTTGTCGAGCAACGTGGTAAGTAGCTTCGGAGTCTTGGACGTTGGTGTTGGGGGTACCATGGTCTGCGGACAAAACGGCAAATCGTTGTGCTGATCGTGTAGGTCTTCTGGATACTCCAGATCTACCTCCAGGATGTATCTCTTGTCCCCTGTTACAGATATGTTGTCGATGTGGGCTTTCAGGAGGTTAAGCTCTTTCTCTTTCAACCACCTGAATCCGCTTATCGGCAGCGGTTGAGACATGCCCCATCCATATAAATTATTTGCGTCAAGGTACGCCAAGTATTTGGAGGGTTTGCTGAAAACGTAATTCTCCATATACTTATTATTGGCTTCGGCATACCGAGCACTGCATTGGGTTAACCCACCGCGAATGCCTTTCTTGACGAAATGATGCATTTCTACATCGGTGAATAGATCCAATTTAACTCCGGTATATTTCAGCATGGCGTCCAGGCTTAGACTAGGTGCCGTCATATATTGGCAGGGGTCCAAGTCGTACGTTTTCAAGCACACACCCCGGAAATTTTCGAACACGTCAGCTAATAATAAAACATCGGTCTTCAAGTAGAGATCGCTATATTCACCAAGCGTGCATATGTTGAAGGCGTTCCATACATTCTGAGCGTGATCGTACTCAGACAACGAAATCACAGTATTCGTGAGATCATTATAGAGTTCCTCTCGGGGTGGTAGACTTGTATTATTTAATACTAACGCGTCTGCCACATACCTGTACGGGAACACACCCTTTCTACGTAAAAAAGAAAACTGTTTGTCGTCGGGGAAACACTTCCTCATCTCAACAAACTGATCAAGTTCTAAATTTTTTACCAACTTGTCCAAGCTTGATGCCATGAAACGCGGGAAATCGATGAATCGCAGCTGTACTGTGGAATTGTTAGATTCATCATCATCATCATCATCATCATCATATTCTTCTACGTCTGGTTCTTCACCATATAGTCTCACATGCTTTGTGAAAGAAATGAATCTTTCCTTGTTATTTGGGATCACTGTAACGCGCTCCCTATCACATCCCAATTCCTTAATTATAAAATAAGAATCATACCCACTTAAATTGTGAAATATTACAGGGATGAAATTTGGCATCCGGTATTGGATGTTACACTGGCGATGTGCTGCGAAGCGAAATTTCCCTGTAAAATGACAGTGATCCCTTACTCGATCATCTCCCTATTGCGCATGCGCACCCCTGTATTTTTATTGTATCCTAACAATACCATTATATATATATATATATATATATATATATATAAAACCAAAACGTTTGAAACCATAATTATATTTCAATTCAAATACTTAACAAGTACACTACACATAGAAATACATTTTTATTCATTAAAACTAATACACACACACAAAAGTCATTTTTTCCTCCTTTTAATTGACAAATGTGTAGTATACATTTCCAAAGTTTGTACACGATTTTCGTTTGATCTGAGTTCCGTATAGAGTGTAGCTTTTGGAACATTGTACAGTGTGAGTATCACAATTAAATATCAACCAACCAGTTGGTAAGACAACCTCTATTTCCACCAAATTCTCACCACCATATAATAGAAGTTGGTTTTGATTTATATGGCGGTCTTCAATAGATGTATTGCATGGTTAAAAAATTTATAAGGTCGACCATAAAATCGCTATCGGCAAAAAATCTTAAAATTAGGGTAGCTCTCTGGGGGATGATGCAATCTAAGAAATTCCTAGAGATTCGGGTAGCTGAGAAAAATTTAATATTAATTGATACCAAACAAGATAGGTTTATCTCGAAAGATGCATTGGCTAGTCGAAGAAAGCTATTTGATATGTTATAGAGCAAAGAGCAAAATTTAGAGGTTCAGGACTTTAAAAGTGTAACTTTGTAAGGGCTGATCCTATTGCAAATCTGTTTACAGATTCGAATTCTGCGTAAAATTCTAGACTAACAAGATGTGTCCCATGGTTAAAAAATTTATAAGGACGACCATACTAGAGCGCTCATTGTATGATTAATGAGCCCTCCAGCAATGATGCGATGATTCTAATGGATAGCATTGAACATATCTATTGTATTTCTCAAATCATATAGCCGCTAATTAATAAAAAAGAAAGGTTTACGCTACTTTCACTATACGTCACATAATTGTAAAGCAATTAGTTTGTCCTCGTCTACGTATTTTCCAACTATTTAGCATTGTGCATGTAATTATGTTAAAACCAGAAAAATTTTAAAAGTCATGGGTTTTTGCGATATTCTGAAAACAGAAAGAAATGGTTTTAAATATTAAGCACTTATGGCTTATAAAGAACTCATTTCTAAAATCTTTGCGGTTTTAGATTTCTAGGGAAATGGTTGGTTAAGGCATATGTCATAGATGTACAAAAAAATTAGAGGCTCGGAGACTTTACAAGTATAACTTTGCAAGGGATGGTGCGATTTTAAATCTGTTTGCAGATTCGGATTCTGCGTAAAATTCTAGACTAACAAGATGTGCCACATGTATAAAAAATTTATGTGGACGATCATAAAATCGCTGCTGGTAAAAAATCTTAAAATTAAGGTAACTCCCTTGGGGGTGATGCTATCTAAAAAATTCCTAGAGATTCGGGTAGCTGAGAAAATTCTAATATTAATTGATACCAAACAAGATAGGTTTATCTCGAAAGATTCATTGTTTAGACGAAGAAAACTATTTGGTCCCGATGTGGGAGCAAATGAGGATGCTAAGATGAAAATGCAAGATAGGGTTATCTCGAAAGATGGAATGACTAGTCGAATGCAAGTGTGACGTAATCAAAATGGTTGAGGTAAAAATTCTTAAAATTGGGGTAGCTCTCTAGGGGATGATGCTATCTAAATAAATCCTAGAATTTCGGGTAGCTGAGAAAATTCTAATATTAATTGATACCAAACAAGATAGGTTTATCTCGAAAGATGAATTGGTTAGTCGAAGAAAACTATTGTGCAAAATTTAATATGGTAGTGTTATTTATTACTGTCGCCAGATGTGGGAGCAAATGAGAGATTCTCCGCATTTCCGCCTTATGGGAATTTACATGTAAATGTGTGTAGAAATGAGGGTTCTCCTCATTTCCGCCTTATGGACATTTACATGTAAATGTGTGTGGAAATGAGGGATTCTCCTCATTTCCGCCTTATGGACATTTACATGTAAATGTGTGTGGAAATGAGGGATTCTCCTCATTTCCACCAAACTATCACCTCCACCTCCTCATTTCCACCTTATGAGAATTTACATGTAAATCTGTGTGGAAATGAGGGAATCGGGTGGAAAAGAGGACCCAGAACGTCACTAAATACCCTACTGAGTATTGTACTCTCCCTTGGTTGTTCGAATACGGGCGCTCCTAACTTGGCCATCCTTACCAGCAAAGGTTTGAATTACGATCCCTTTAAGCCAAGTGCAGCGTGGAAAGTTTGGTACAATTAAAATTACTACTTCACCCACTTCTATCGGTTTGACTGGATCGGTTCATTTACTTCTTCTTGTAAGAGTCGGTACCACTTCAGTCACCCACCTCTTTCAAAATTTATCGACTAAAAACAGAGTGTCTCCAAGAACTCCTAATATATTGATCGGTTGCTTCAAATTTGCCTGGCAATTTAGCTCCAGAGAAATTGCCCAACAGAAAGTGATTTGGCGTAAGTGACTCTTGTTCTGCGGTGTCTATCGATAAGTAAGTAAGCGGCCGGCTATTCAGAATACATTCAACATCTGATAGTTTCGTTTCGGGTGTTATAATTTGGTACAGCACGATTTTCACAGAAGGTATCATCCGTTAGGAAGAACCTTCCATGTGTGGACTAGCAGGTGGATTGAAGTTCCACTTAGTTTCGGCTGTAGTAAATTGTTCTTGCAAGGCGTTGAAGTCCAGTTGCTTCTAGGCTTCTTTTAGTTCTTTTTCGGCTGCCGTTAAATTTGTACCGTTATCGCTAAACATCAGTGATGGCGTTCCTCTCCTGCTGCTGAAATTTCTAATAACCATTGCACACGAGTTTATGAATAGCGAATAGGCTACTTCAGAGGGTACTGCGCGACATGTCAGGCACGTAAATAAGACGCCGAATCTCTTTTCTGAGCGTCTTCCAATTATTACTAGAAATGGTCAGAAAAAATGTACACCAACATATGTGAACAAGTGAGCGTACGGTGCCAAGTGTCCTTCGGGTAATTAGCCCATTTCTGGAGGATTGGCCTTAATATTACGATTTTTACCAACCTGACAGTTGATTCTGACTGTTCAAAATATACGTGGCAAAGTTAAGATATATAATTTTGGAAGGATTTCGTTAACAACGGTTTCGTGACGTACATGATTGTACTTACGATGATACCAGTCAATCAGTAAATAAGTGATCCTATAATCTTTTGGTAGAATGATTGAAAGTTTTGTTTCACTTGAGATTGGAGCATTATCTAACCGTCCATGCAGTTGCAGTATTCCCAAGTTGTCAACTAAGGGAGAGTTTCCTAAGCGTACTCCCCTTATCTAGAATACATCTGGGGTCTCTTTGCAAATTCGCCATTTCGAGTGAAAACAAGTTCGTTTGTGCAAGCTTGTAAAGAAATTCTAAACTCTGTGTTAGCTCTTCCCCTGTTCGATGGTTCGATTCTACTCCTACTACGCTCGTACTAACTTGTAAATCGTTTTCCTTTATTCTGCGTACCATTCTTATAAACCATTTGACGTAAGCTACGCATCTCAACAAGCGTTCCCATTTTGAATAGCAGAAAGTATCAATAACTGGAAAATACTTTATCTGGATCGCCACGATTTGTTCATACATTTCTCGTTTTGGTTCTGAAATGTAATTATTCGTTGATTTAAAACTTTGCAGGGGCCATTGGTCAACTTGTAGTCTCAAGAACTTTGGACCTAAATACCAAGCGCTAGACGGCTCATATACATTTTTATTATACCACTTCGTAGTCAGGTCAGCAACATTTAGTCTTGATGGTAGATAGTGCCACCGCGTTACGTTTGTATTTGTTTGTATTTCAGCAATTCGGTACATTACAAATTGTTTGTACTTTCGGGGGTCATAACGAATCCATACTAAGACAGTTTGCTAGTCTGACCGGTAATATGTATCGTTGATTCCAAGCTCATGTTCTTTAACTATATTCTTTGCAAAGCGAGAACCCAGTACTGCAGCGAGAACTTCCATGCGAGGTATAAATATTGGGCTTAATGGCGCTACCTTAGCCTTAGCGGCTATAAATGGAATATGAATTTTGTTTTTGTAAACGAATCTAAAGTGTGCGATAGCGGATATGCACATTCGCTTTGCGTCCACAAACACCTACAACTCGTTTAGGCAGTCTTGTGCTCTCACGTCGTTATTGTAGCATCTTGGAATGTAAATTTGAGACACTTACTCTAAGTGTGAACGCCATTGTTTCCAACTAGGTATCAGTTCACTAGAGATTGGTTGGTCCCATTAAATTCCAATACACCAGACGCATTGTAGCAGGATTGTGAGCTGAATCGTATAGCATAATAAAAGACCGAGGGGATCAAAGATTGACATCAATAGTCTTAAGAGTTTTTTTTTTGGTTGGTGCATTTCCTTCATGTAGAATTTTAGTGCTAGCCGTAACCATACTAATTGCAAATGTCACGAATCTTGTCCGCGGCGTTTCGAATCACCTTCCAGTCGTCTATGGCAATTGGGGTGGAAGTCACCCGGAGCTTCCTGCAGTTGACGGCTTACGCCTTTTTCGTCTTCTTCGAGGTCGCTAGCAACAACACTTCCGGTATTGCTTGTCGATGTTTTGTGATGTCCTTTTGATGTTGAGGGCAATTACCGCGTAGCAACTTCCACAAGGGGCTCCGACTCCGCCTACCCAAACGCCGTAGACGCAGACTCCGTCTCCGACATCACGACCTCCTTCTGAGTCACCAACATATAGTTTTTCAGTATCACTTTCAAATTTTTCCTCCTTGGCAACGACCACCATTATGTCAAAAAACATTGTCGGCTGTCTAAAGTGAGGGAAACCACTTCTAAGTGATGGATGGTATTCTCTAGACAAAAGCAAGTCCAACGTAGGAAAAAATGAACTTGAATCAGAGATAGAGGGATACGAAAAAGTAGAGTTGTAGGATAAGCATGCTAGAGAAAAGCTATAGAGTAGAAAATGTCCCTATTAAAACAGAGATAATTAAATGATAAGCAGTTATTCGATGGTATAAGTAGAAAAATCTTCATATACCAAAATAAAACAATAAGGGATTAACGCTAAAAACCACAAAATGCTACAGCCCTTCACCGACGCGTTTAAAAGGAAACCAAAAAATATTCAAGTGTCCCTACAATATAGAAAAATAGTTGATATCAGAAATTATAAAATATAACTGTGATATCTTCTAAGTAAAATACATCGAATAGAAATTACTCGTAGTAGCAACAGTGGAAATCAATTTTTTACTACAGAGGCATAGGCTGCGATTCGTTGAATTGTTCAAACGGAAAATATGTCATCCACGATAAAAGAATGCTGTAAGTTGTGTCAAAATAAGAACAATAGGAAAATAAAAGATAAAAATATAAGAAAAATGAAGTAACTTATTGTAATGACAAGTAAATTTTCTTTGAAAACTAGGTGCGAGAGAACTATGTGATTCTGAGATGAATAAGGTATCTAAGAAATGAAAATGTTTGAAATAATCTATAGCTTAAGGCTTAAGGGTAAGATATATTTATGCATAACAAGATATAGTCAAGAGGTAGAAGTTTAATTTAGATAACAATAGAGAGCATTAAATATATTCATATAAAGATAGAGACTCGATTACCATTAATTACTAATTGTTAGGAGTAAATGAAAAAGTTTTAGAATTTTAGTATGCCATCGTTTGCCATGAAGATCTTATAATTCTAAACTATTGAAGGGACTACGCATTATACTTCACTTAAGATAAATTTGAGAGCTTATTTTGCAGTGATACCAGATACAAGATATTTTTCTCGAAGTTGCTTTAAGCGTAGATCCTGAATACGTTTCTAAACCAGACTGTCAAAACTGAGCGCGATAACATTTCCCACAACATTAAACACGGAACACAGATAATATAAGATACGATAAAGGCCTTAGGTAAGGAAATTAATGGTAAACTTTATCACACTATTTATAAAGCACTCGCACTAGCACTTCAACGTAAGGTAATCACATTTAGAATAAATCACGACGGGCCGTTCTTTTCAACTTGTAAACACACTCTCTCAAGTAGCGAGTTCTAATTGTTCCTGCATACAACATGTCAGTATCACGACGCCTGAAATCCGTCTACACACAAAATTTTATTATAATAAAGGCTATTTTCCTTAAGCATTGCTGTGGGAAACTAGACCACAATATTGTGTATATACCAAATCTAAAACTATATTACACAAATATGTGTAACACCCCTAAACTAGACGCCGCCTTTTTTTAACCATAGCGAAAGGAACGACAAGTCACCCAATCACCAGACTACTTTATCTAGACTAGCAAGAGTCTTTTTTGTTGCAATACTAACCATACAAAACTTTTCAGAGGGTATGAGGCTTGATACTTAAAGTTAACACTTGATTTCACTTTTTTTTACATTGCACATAAATGTATACACATTTTTAAAATATATTTAAGGTATCCTTTTAACCCAAACAAATTTAAAACACAGCCATTCTAGCTAAGATAAAAGCAGAATATGCTGCAGCAGTAAAAGTTTTATCTTAACTAATTAGTCAATGATGCTGCATTAACAATAATTCTCTTATTCCTACCGTACCAAAATACAAAACAAACAAGCACAAATGCTCTTCTTATTTACACATAATTCCTATCTTTTATCATATTAACCAAAGGTTTGGAACATCAATTAGTTAAGATAAATTCTCAAAGGTATTTTCAAAGAGCAAGATACATAAATAATTTATGATTTGCAGCATCACTTAGATACGGTAAGATCTCAAAAATATTTTTAATTAAATAGATAAACACACAACATATTTATGGTTTGGAGTATTAATTAAATAAGATAAAATCTCCAAGATAATTTCAAACAAAAAGATAAAAGACAACAATTTTTTTATATGGAAGCGCTACTCCTGGCAAGGCACACCGCTCCTCCTACATATAGATAATATAAAACAGCTTCCAAAAAAGTAGAGTGATCTCATGTAGGAGATCTTCTGTGAAGCGGCATCCGTTCATGCAAACAACATGAGGGACTACGTAAAAACGTGGATGTAGACCTTGCACACTTGGGTTGATTAAGAGAGCATAAGCCCTATAATTCACTTTCCAATCTTCACCCGAAGTTGACAAGGAAGCGAGTTTTTTTTACCTGAAAATTTTGAAGTTTGTCAAACCCTTGCTGTACCAAGTAAGGTAGGGATCTTTAATGTGCGCAACAACACTCACACGGGACCTATATTATCCGAACGAGGGCAAATTCTTGTGATAAAAGGTCACATAACAATTTTCAAGCTGTCCGCGTCAGGAATCGAACCCAAGACCTTATGATTAGTAGTCACACGCAAACCAACTTGGCTACGGAGACACCCTAAAACATGGCTCCTACATTTGAATTTAAAATGATTCGCCCGAAGGTACAACATTAACCAGGAAGCAAGGAGTTCTTTTTACGTAGAAATTTTGAATTTTGCCAAACCCTTACTGTTCCAAGCAAGGTAGGGATTTTTAACGTGCGTGATAAAACTCTTTTACCGAACTTACATTTTATTTCTCACCCGAACGAAGAAGTGTTTTTGTTAATAATGTTTGTCTAACATTTTTTAAGCGATCCGTGTCGCGAATCCAACCCTGGCCCTTGGGCTTAGTAGTCACACGCAAATCAACTAAGCCATAGCGCTTTAGAACATAAGGTCGCAGGTCAAACCGATAACATATTGCCAGGTTGACGAAAGACAGTGACAATACAACGGCATGCAGAGTTCTCCACACTTACGGTCCATTTCATAAAGTAAGAACCATCTAAACTATGCAGCGATTTGGAAAGTAAAAGAAGAAAATGAAAAAAAAAGATAAAGAGGGGGCGTTGAATGTACAGAGCTTTATAACAACCGTGTGCAAAGGAGTAGAATGGCTTGTATAAAGCAAAAGCAATAGAAAAAAAATAGTGGATAGCAATGCACTTCTTAAACAGCTAAAAGCCCGGATTGTGGAGAACCACTTTTATGTGATAGATGGTTGTATCTGAACAAGACAGTGCCAAGGAAGGAAAAAATAAATCTGAAACGTAGATAGAGAGATTCGGAAAGTAAGCATTTTAGGGTAAACATTCTAGGGAAAGGGTGGAAGGTAGTAAATATTTCTAATAAAACAGATAGGTCTGGGGCACAATATGCAATGTTAGCAATAAAATAAACCCTATGCTAATACGTCGATAATTAAAAGAAAATAACTAGGCATCAGATGAGACGTACCAAGCGCATTTGCAACGTTGGGAAGATCAAACGAACATAAAAACTACCAACTTAAGTATACCCATACAGTAAATCAAAAGCAGCAGCTACCACAAACATATAGAAATAATCATTCGATAAACACTTATCCAAAGAAAAAGTTAAAAGGTTTTTAATGTATCAAAAAACAATAAAAGATTAACGATAAAAGCAGGAAACGGCGACAGATCCGCCATCAATACGTTCAATAAAAACAAACAAGTTTACAAATGTCCCTATGATAAAAAAACAGTCGATAATAAAAATTGTAAAACACTCATCGAATAAAACTTTTCGTAGTCGCAACTGCAAAAATGGACTTTTAGTACAGAGCCGTAGGTGACGCTTCTGTGTGTGTTCAAAGAGTAAAGCATGAACCCAACATCAGCTAGTACAGGTTCTAAAGACTAGTTAAGTTGTTCAAACGGATGATCTGTCACCACAACAAAGGAATGCTCTGAGTTGTGTGATAATAAGTTTAATAAGAAAATGAAAGATCAAAATTTTAAAAAATTAAACTATTTAAGTGTAGTAATAAATAACATTCTTTTTAAATAAGGGACAAGAGAATTATGTGCCTTACAGCTGAATGATATCTAAGTAATGAAAAGATTTTAAATAATTTAGACCTTAGAGTAAGATATATTTATACAAGAAAAAATAAAGTCAAAAGACAGAAGTTCAATTTAGATAACGATAGAGAAACAATGTATTTCCAGATAACCGTAGAGACACAGGTACTACTATTGCTAATAGTCCGCAATGTTTGCTATTGGCATCTTGTAATTCATTAATTAATGAAGGGACTCTACAACATACCTACATAAAATAAATTTGAAAGTTAATTCTGGAGCAAACTTTTTAGCCATATAAGAAAAGAGATGTTTAGGTCTCATTATTTGTTTCAAAGCATAAAGGCAGTTTTATTTAACTTTGCATGTAGGTAAATTACAATTGTTAATTTAATATGCACGCTCAAAGCAGACACGAAAAGATAGAAATACAGAATTATGCAAGAATTACAGGTATTTGTATTTAATCTTTCAAGATGAAATTAAAAGGTTTTCCATAAATAAATACCAAACACCTGATATAAATAAGGAATTAAATAGAAGAATGTACAGATAGTACGTAGCACTCTAACCAAAACTCTCTTTGCAACAACAACAGTTCTACATTTTCAAACTGATTAAATAAGCCTTTTCACAACTTGTACATAAAAGGGAATTTGCTAAAAGCTCTCACAACAATTTGTTTTCGAACTAATTACTAACAGTACAAATATTGTCTTTTGAAACTACGATACTATCCTCTGAATGACTACCGAAGCACTACAATTAATTATTCAAGCACTAATTATTAGTTTATACTATCACTACAATATACAATAACTTGCATCAACATAGAGTAATTTATATCGACAGTAGACAGCAATTTTTATCACATCTTTCAAAGTTTTAAACCCGTATCATATCATAATCAAAGCTTTAATCGGAACTGTCTCAACTAACAGTCTTCACGGCAATTTACTTTTTATCCAATTGTTCTAATTATTTCAAATGCATCTTTGTAGTTTTTAAAAGCAAAGTTTTGTACTTATCAATCAAGAGATCTCGTATCGCAGGATCTGCTGTCATTCATCCTTTGTGTTCAAACGCTTCATTTAAGTTCTATTGTAATTATTCTGGTCACAGGTGGAATAAATGGCGACATTATACCGATATATTATTAAAAGCATGTATTCTTTTAAAATGAAGTTAAAAAGCTTTTGTCATAAAAACAAGCAGGAACCTAATAGAAATATGTAATTAGGTAAATTTTATAAAAATAATTACTATAGTGGAAGTTAATGATACAATAGCTTTTTCTAAAGTTACACTACAAAAAATCTGAAATTAGGTTATGTAGCTAATCCCTAATTTATTTGTGTTTTGAAGTTTAAACTACTTTTTTTGATAATCTCAGACATAAAGAGACTAGCGTAAAACATGCAAATACTTATCTATTGATTCAGACAAAATACCACCAAAACTATTTTTAAAAGGACTGGTAATTTTGTACAGAAAACACAAAACTATCAAAGGCATCAGTATTGTTTTTTTTAGAAAAGATAGTTAAGCTATTACATCAATCATTTTAATAAGTAGAAAGTTATAAATTATAAAAATGTTCACTCAAAACAAATAGGCAGTCAGTCATCTTAGAATTAGTATAGAAATGAACTAGTTAAAGTTATTATAATTTTTAAACCGAATAATTTTTAAAATTTTTATTATCATTTCTATTTTTAAAATTTGAAAACGGCCGCAAGTTACATATCCCCCAAATTTGGATATATATGTAATTAAATGAAACTATTAAAAACTTAAGTTAGATGTAACAATGTAAAATTGAAAGACATAAATAAAAAGTTATTGAAAGTTCACAAGCCAGACTTGAGAACGAAAGCAGGCATTGTATTCCAAACGTAACGTTATACTGCAGGTGCAGATAGCAGTTATTAGAATTAAGATAATTAAAATGTAATACATTGTATTAAATAAGCAGACATGAGCTCTGCAGTTCCCACAAGCAATGTGAGGGGTAGGTACAGCATAAATACCCTCGAGAGCCCAAGATGGTCAGTCAGGCTAGAGCTTTACAACTTTAACATTGTTGGTAGTTCAGCTACTCACCGTAATTTTAATTAAATTAGTGAACGTGAAGTTAGAATTATTTCAATCTCATACGTTACTGCATATAACGAACTTGTAATCAAAATTAACATTGTAATTCAGTATAAAATAAATTTGATAGAAGTGTTTTTTGGACGAAGCTTTTTAAAAAGGCTCTCCAGAGGCCCAAAACTATATGGCGTAGTCGTTAGTATTCCAGAAGGGCACCAGCAGAATCCAAAATTGAGGAAACTGGTGGTCTTGAATCTCTATTCTTAATCTGGAACAAAGAACCAACTGGGCAGTACAGGAATAGACAAAATCCAGAAACAAAAAGGAAAAGGAACAATGGAACTAGCAAACAAACTCTTCTAAGTACCAAAGTTTATTTTCCTAACCATCATCAACTGAAAATTGATATTAGCTAGTAAGAAATTTTTGTACAATTTTATGATTACAATTTATTATTTTTATCATTTCTGAAAAGAATTTACTCAAGAAGCTCGGTTAACAAAAGAATTATGAAGACACATTTATATGCACAACTATTACGATAAATAAAACGATTTATTCAGCACATCTAAAGCTTTAAGATATAAATAGAACGCAATTGCCTGTACCAATTTTATACAGTGATTATTACTGAAACTATTTATTTAAATTTGGTTCTTATCACATTCTATAACTAGACACTTTTAAGGTAACAAACTAAGGAAGGTGTATAATTATAAAAAAGCATTTTATTATTGCAACACTTGATTAATCAGCACAAATCTGAAATAAAAGCGTATAATTATAAGGCATTTATTGCAAGAGATTATTACTGAAATAAAATTATTTAGAAAACTTGAAACTCAACTCGCATCAGTTTGTATTATCTGTAAATGTTATAAATATACACTCCACGCGACAGTAATTGATGAGCCAATTACCAAGCAGAAATTCATTAATGTAATTATAGCACTTGATAATTACCTACAAAATATACGTAACACGATTCTTTAAATAACTATATACAAACTAAGCTGAAAAGTAACTCTTTGTTTATATAAAAACCTAGTACAAACTGGACTGAAAGCAACCATTAGATTATAGCAACCATGAATTCTGGTATAAAAGTCTACCTTGAGAGCATTCCCAAATACGACGGAAATCAAGCATTACGAGGTATCTTCATCACCGCATGCAAGATATTTTCAAAATCTTCTTATAAACCGGCAACAGCAAACGCAATGTTTTACTTTTCCGCCTGATAATAAGTAAACTGACCGAAAAGCATTAACACTAATTGCCAGCCAAGGTGATTTGATCAAGTGAGACAATTTTAAACGCATATTAATTGCATATTTCGGCGACCAACGTAACATCAAATGTCTGGTCCGATTTAGTAAACCCACGGATAAAAAATAACCAATCACCCTACCAATTCGGTACGAAATGTCAAGACGTACGAAGTTTAATTCTGACAAAACTAAAAATTGAAGAAACCGAAGAAACCCTTAATTTTCATCTACGTCGGAAGGAGTTGCATATCCCCAAATTAGGATATATATGTAATTAAATGAAACTATTAAAAACCTAAGTTAGATGCAACAATGTAAAATTGAAAGACGTAAATAAAAGGTTAATGAAAGTTCACAAGCCAGACTTGAGATCCGAGGCAGACGTATTTCAGACGTAACGTGATACTGCAGGTGCAGGTCACAGTAGGTTACAAGACAGAAATTATTAGAATAAAAATAATTAAAATGTAATACATTGCATTAAATACAGAAATAAGCAAATATGAGCTCTGCAGCTCCCACAAGCAATGTGATGGGCACATACAGAATAAACACCCTCGAAAACCCAAGATGGTCAGTCAGTCTAGAGCTTCACAACATTAACATTGTTGGTAATTCAGCTACTCACCGTAATTTTAAATTAATTAGTGAACGTCAAGTTAGAATTATTTCGATCTCATACGTTACTGCATATAACGAACTTGTAATCAAAATTAACATTGTAATTCAATATAAAATAAATTTGATAAAAGTGTTTTTTGGACGAAGCTTTTTAAAAAGTCTCTCCAGGAGGCCCAAAACCTATCTCGCGCCATAGATAATAATTATTTAGTAGATTGATAATTAGTAGATTATAAATTAGAACCACGAAAATTAGGTACCACTTATTATTATACAAGCAAATGTACAGTATATAATCACGGCTAGCCTAGAATACGCAATAGTTTTCCCAGAAATTGCAAGCGAACTATTTAATTTCATTTTACAAGCTGATCAAACAAATTAATTAGGCAATGCTTACCTTCTTAACACCAGTTAATAAATTCTTTACATCACTGCATTCTTAGAGCAGGAAAGCTAATGATTATTGTTTGTCTTCTTTGTGTTGTTTTATGCATAGGTCCTCAATCCTTTCGTACACCAGATTTTAGTAGCGAAATTCGGTGCCACTTCCTACAACATTAAACAGGGAACACAGATAAATAAGGTACTATAAAAACCTAGGTAACTGAATCGACCAGTAAACTTCACCATACTATTTATAAAGAACTCTCACTAATATTTCAAGATAGGGCAATCAGGTTCAGAATGAATTACAGCAGCTTGCGCTTTTTAACTTGTAAACACACTTGCTTGTATGTAGCGCATTCTCATTGGTCTGGAAAACAACATGTCCGTTTTAAGACCCGTGAGAATTGTCTACATCACAAACTTACATAATGATAGAGGATCTTCTCCTTAAGCATTGCTGAGGTAAACTAGACCACATATTGTGCGTAAATATTCTAAATCTAATATCCGTAAATTTATTCAAATTACCTAAACATAATCATTTACTAGAATCTTCTGTGAAGCATTTTTAATGCGTAACAAACTGTGATTGTCAGTAATTTGCAAAGAAAGAACAACCACGGATTTTGTTAAATTTCTGGTTCATCAAGGGTATATTTCTATTACTGCAAGTAGTTTCCTCTACAGGGAATGTCTTTAATGATCGTGAATATTGAACCATATCAACACTTGAAATAAAGTTTTATAATCTTAAGTGGAAGTGTTCATTTATGTAGTGCACATACTTTAAAATATCATGTGATACTCAATCAAGAACAAGTTTGTCTGATGCATAGTGTAGAAATTAAAAAATTTGACAGTTTTGCTACTTAAATAACACAGGAGGCGCAAATATAATAGACTATAAGCTGCCATTTTCTACATGATGTACGGGACAATGAAATTGCGTCGATAATATGTAAATTGTTCCTGAACTTATACCAAAAGCTCAGTTATGTAATGTTATTGTTAAAGTCTGAAATATCAAACTTGAGTGCAAACTTTACATGTAGCTACTAGTTAAAATGTTAATTTAAGCGATGCGGTTGGATTTTTACTTCTTTTTTATGAATACATTACGTTAAGCATATCTGTCAATCTATTTACATAACTTTAAGTTCCGAAATGGCACGGCAGTATCTTGATTGTGCTGCGGAGAACAGTAAAGTTTTTCCACTATCGTATTTTTAATGTCAACCTGTAAAGTTTTTACTGCCCTCATACATTAAGCTAGAAAATTTTAGTAAGTAGGGTTAAAATCAATAGGTGCGCTGCTTAAATAAGATTATTACTTTAGTGGTTTGAATAAATATTCCTTAGCCGAGTATTTATTTAATCTTTTTATACGTCACAGACATCGTATTTGGACTCCTCCAACAAAACAGATCAAAGCAATGTCAAGTGTACAAAGTTCAGAACATAAGTAGGGCCGCAATTTTTGGGAACTGGTTGTGTTTTTGGTTCCAGAATTCGGTGCGGGCGACTCCGTGGATCCGGGTTCTATTCATAAGTTGGACCACTTGAAAAATGTTAGGCGAACATTATTCACAAAATGGTGTGTGTGTGTGTGTGTGTGCGCGCGCGCGCGTGCGTGCGTACAAGTTGTTAAAGTCTCTACTTTGCTTGGAACAGCAATGTTTCGGCAAAATTCGAAATTTACAGATAGAAAAAAATACGCTTCCTGATCAATGTGAAATAGAGCATGGAAAATCAAATGTACGGTTTCAAAATTCGTCCAAATGTGTCCAAATACTCTCTAAAATTCAACTTTTTACAATAGATCACTGGACAATTGAGCTAGCGAAGGCCGCTTAGATGGTTTGGACATGTGGAAAGAATGAATAAAGATAGGCTCACCAAACGTATATATGAAAGTAAGACCACTGGTAAAGCTGAAAGTGGCAGAGCGCGTAAAAGATGGTTGGATGTAGTGGAGGATTCTCTGAAAAAGTCTGTGGAATAAGAGCGTGCCAAAAACAATGTATGAATGTTGCAACGGCGAAGGAGGGTGTAGAGACGGAAGGATGTGGTAAAAGATTATGAATGGTGCTGAGAGTAAAAGTAGTGTAGTGGTCTAAAGTAATATCCTGCATATCCCCTCTACAAAGAGGTGCTAAGTGTGATTACCCCAAAAGGGAATACCGTGTTTGGTGTGTTGTTGTTGTTGAAAGTTGTATTAAATTCAATTATTTAGTATCAGCTTCGGACCAATACCAAGGATGTTACCGATGTAGTTGTTTCAAAATTAGTTTGCGTATAATTGCACCCAAATCTCCTCCAACGCTACTTGAACTAAAATTTCAAATGTCAAAAACCAAATAAGTACAAACATTGAAATCGTCTGTGGTTAAGGGAATCCTGGAAATATTTTGCAAAGAATTTTCCAAACGAACACCTATTTGAAAAATGTGTAGTCAATTAAACTAATATCTGCTGTAATATATATTTAAAAGTAAACAAATATAAGGAAAAATTGGTACCCTTTATACTATTTTAGATTTCTGTTTCGCAATTGGTTCATAATAGTGTAACAGTTTGCTGCACCGTCAAAAAATAAATAAAGCCGTTACGCGAACAATGAAATGAGTAACAGCTACAGGGGTGTAAGCAAAAATTCGACTACAAGCGAACATTGGAAAAATGCGCGAATGATCTACTGCCTTTTGGTAACTTCTATAGTGTGCTTAACGAACAGATTCAGTAAGCGCTCCTCCCATGCACTTTGAACGCATTAACCGCCTTTTTAGGTATCAAAAGTCGGAAATAAAATAAAGCTATTGTCAGTGGGTGCCTCATGACTATACGGCGATTGAGCCATCAAATTGACGTTTTTAGTGCCAAAGAATTCACTTGTTTGAGTAGATTTGTGAAAGCTCGCATTGTTGTGGTGGTTGATAATCCAGTCTACTCGATTGATTTTCCTTATTTCTTCAAAGACTCTTGGCTCACAAATGGTCAGTGTGTGGCTCAGGACTATACGGCGATAAAACGCATCAAATCCGCGTTTTTAATGCCTAAGAAGTCACTCGTTTGAGTCGATTTGTAAAAGCTCGCTTTTTTATTTCTTCGAAGACTACTGGCAAACAAATGGTTGTATTCCATTCAGAATTGAAGGGTGTATGTTTTTTTAAAGGAACAGTTGCAGCATATTACTAAAGGTGATTGTCAAATTATGTGCAATTCAACGTGAACAAATCTCTTTGACGACCAAATGTTCCTGCAATATTGAATACGAGCTAGTTTCACTAATGACAAAGGATGCCTCAATCCCACGACAAGTAACACGATGTTTTCGCAGTATCGGTTCATGCACAGTGTTACGGGTAAATGAAACGTTAAATTCCTAAATTTCGAATTGCGCCGAAGAGGCAGAAATCCCGTAACAAGGATGTGCCGACTAACTACAGTGGGACAGACACGGGCCCCCATAGACGCAATACAAACCATAGGGAAAATGCAATAAATCATTAGGTGCAACTTCACACTTCGTTACCAACAACACTTACCTTGAGTAGCTCTTAACACTGTCAAATATATGGGTGCCAACTCTTCTAGTCTAGCTGAGTGATACTCTCCTAGACAAGTGCTACTTGAGGATTTTAATTATATAACACTTCTGGTGAATGCAGTTCCTTAAACAGAATTGTACCTGATGTTTCAACAACTAAAACATGAAATTTCTACTTATTACGTCACCTAATCTAATTTAAAAATGTTTGATTTTCCTATAAAAAACATGTATACATACAATAACTTAAAAGTTACTTACATCAATGTTAACATCATTACAACTGATTTTCCAATGCTCCATCCGCAGATGCTACATTGACCAAAAAGCGAGTTGTTTTTACCTGGAAATTTAAACTTTGGCAAACCCTTGTTGTTCCAACCAAGGTAGGAATCCTTAACGTGCGTGACAACACTAACACATGGGATCTACATTATACCTCTCATCCGAGCGAGGGCGTATTTTTGTGAAAAATGCTAGTCTAACATTTTTCAGGCGGATTATGTCGAGATTGGAACCCGGAACCTCGGACATAGTAGGCGGACATATGTAAACTACGTCACGGAGCCACCAATGTCAACCCTCGCAAAGTAACTGGGGTTATGGTCAGCCCAGAGAGATTTCAAATAGTCATATCAGAGCATGTTACGTTCTTGTTCTGACTAATTTCCTTCGTCCATAAGATCTTCCTGTCGCTAGTATATTCACAGCCTCTTACAAGTTGTTTACCCGTTTTTCCGTACTGTGGTGTTACCAGTCATCCCAGTTGCATGATTAAGTTAATTTCTTTCTGTTCATTATTTTTTGTTGTTTGTTAGTATTGCTGAGAGTTATGGATCACTTCTGTAATGTACATAATCCAAAGTTTAGTGACTGTGAAAAGTGTTTTGGATGAAGAAAGGGCTCTTAAAATGTATGGCAGTTCGTCTGAAACTACGGATAATATCGAACTTCATTCAGATACGGAGTCAGAACAAAAAGCGCAGTCAGACGAAGATGGAAATGACGAAGTTACACCACTAGCTAGGTCTATACAAAGTAAGAATTGACATATTTGGTCATTAGAAGCTCCACAACGGTTTAGAACACCCCAAAGGTATATAATAAAAGTACTGTTTGCTAAAAATAACGGTAAAAATAGTTTGACTAAAACCGATGTTCTTCATTCAATGGTTTCACATTGTTTACTTGATAGTGTAGTAAATTATACAAACCAAGAAATTGATATCATAATAGTGAACTACGCGGACCAAAGAAACACAAAAAACGGCGCTATTTTAGAAATATACGCACTAGTCGGTTCATTATATTTGTCAGAAAGAAGAAAAGACGGTCAGCTTTCAGTTGAGGAAATGTTTACAGTATCGTCGAAATATAAATGTATTATGAGTGAGAAGAAATTCAAATTTCTTCTTATTTGGATTAGATTTGATAATAAAAATCATCGTGATCGTAGTAACAAATTTGAATCTTTTCGTTGATATGGGATATTTTAATTTCTAGCTGTCGCAAAAATTAGTCCACATATGTATGTTACCATCGATGAACTATTTTTAGGGTTTAGAGAAAATGCCCTTTTAAGATATACATTGGTTCAAAACCTTATAAATGCGGCATAAAAATAGTTACCAAATGCGATGCACGCTCTTACTATACTACATGATAGTTGTGATACTATAAGTGGGCAAAGACAATAGAGATACCTCCGAGCCACTTGCAATATATTACGTGAAGTCTCTATTAACATCAGGTCAAGGCACTAATAGAAACATAACGACGGATAACTAGTTAACATCCGTCCCGCTTGATGGTTTATTACTAAAAGAGCACAAGTTCACGATGGTAAGCACTATTTGTGCAAATAAAGGAGAAATTTCTCCATCATTTTTGCCTAATAGAAAAAAGGGAAGTACTTTCTTCACAATTTGCATTAGACAAAAACCAATTGTGTCATTTTCATAAAAAAGGGGAACTCTGTAATTCTTCTGTTGACTATGAATAGTGAATCAGATGTGAGCCAGGTTAGAAAACAACCAGATATAGATTGCTATAACTCCACAAAAAGTGGAGTAGATACATTTGATAAAGTGGTTCATAACTATTTGACAGCAAGGGGAACTCGTCGATGGCCTTTGTGATTTTTTTTCTAATTGCTAGAACAAGCAGGCCTTAGTGCTTTAGCGCTATATTAAAATGTAGCAAAAAGTCAGATGAAAAGAAGAGATTTCCTAAAAATCTTAGGATGCAGCTTGTGAAACCTCATGTCGAGCGACGAATTCATCGGTCTTCGAGAGCCAGAAGAAGTCACAGAACCACCGACGAAGATAGTAAAGCAAGCCAGCTGTGTTCCATGTCCTAGAAAAAAAGACAGGAAAGTGAAAACAACTTGTGCAAAGTGCAGAAGTGCAGTGTGTGCCGAACATAGACGTGACATTTGTAACTTTTGTATGTAATTTTCTTTTAATTTAAATTGATTGTTTGTTAACGTTCCTGTAATTGTACGTCCAATTTTTGCATTTGTAACAAACTATTGACTTTTTTTGTCAGCCTTACTTGGATATTTGTGTCACCGACCTGCCACTTTAGTTTGCGACTTGTAGACTATTGGAACTGTAGATAACTCTTCTATGATAAGTAGAATCCAACACCTTGTCTGAATTTTTTTAGGTATGTATTTTGTATAAACCCGCTACTACATTTGATTTTCCAATGCTCCACCCGAAGGTACTACATTGGCCAGGCAGCAAGTTTTTTTACCTGGAAAATTTTGAATTTTGGCGAATCCTTGCTGTTCTAAGAAAGGTATGGATCTTTAACGTGCGTAACAACAGCCACACACGAGACCTCCATTTTACCTCTCATCTGAACGAGGGCGCATTTTTGTGAAAAAGCTTGCCTAACATTTTTCAATCGGACCGCGTCGGGATTCGAACCCGAAATCTTGGGCATAGTAGTCATACGCATACTAACTTCGCCACGGAGCCACTTGTATAATTCCTTCTCAAAATTAGTGGCTTTATTAAGTCTTTAGATAATGATTTTAAAAAATCACTTCTAACGAGTCATTTCATAATTCATATTGGCGACAAATAAGTTCAAAGCGTTGATGGCAGTGATATTCAAGATGTTGAAACATTGTGTTATTGGCCATTGTTGAGTATTTCTGGAGACATTAAATAACGTACACATCTTGTCGACTATATCTACACCAACTTCAATACGATTTTATTCTATTATTAGTTCTGGTTTATTAGTTGTTGCATCTAATTTATCATCATGATGGATGGTAGATATTAGTAACACGCTCTTATACTTTTTTTGAACGTACGACATAATAGTGCAGTTTCCCTGATATCTAAACATACTGGTTTCTATTAGTCGACTTATGGTATTTACAAACTCTAGAGCAAGCTCTATTTTGTTAGATCTTATTGCACCAACCACAGTTAGTTGCTTTTCATCCTATGGTCATATAGCTGCTTATTAAAATCTCATTTTCAACATAATGAACGGTGTTAAGAGCCTCCTGGTTCCATCTTATAATCTCAATCCGTTCATCAGTTTGCAAAAGTGCATCTACTATTTTTAATTAATTAACTTCAGAGTAGCTCCAGTATCGACGAACGTTCAATTTTCATTGTATTTTACAAACCAATGATGTTTCATCAATTAATTGCGTTTGATAACTTCTATGTTTCAAACTACTCAAACGTAAACGTTTTATTGCAACTCTGGATGGTTGATTTTGGAAATTAAATGCATCTTTACTCAACTTTACACATTGCTTGGTGTAGAAAAGAATGAATCATGAATGTCGATTACTTTCGTTTGCATACAAGAAATATCTCTATACGTCACAATTGAGATCTTTCCTGATCCGTTCGAATATAACAGGTGATTTAATATTTTCGAGGATTCCACAGATTTAATAATCTAATTAGTGTCAAGCTATGATTTATGTTAATCGTAACTCGAACCGTTTGTCCTTAGTAGCGTTTCATTCTATCTTATTGTAACCCGGAAAGGCATAAGTTAGTCCTTATCTATATCGATTTTATTTTGTAGCATTTTAATAGCCGCGCAAGTTCGTTGAAAATTGCGTTTATTCATAAATAAATTATGCAATATTCTTACTAATTGATGACGTATTTATCTATTAATCGCAAAAATTCTAGAAAAACTCTTAAAGTGGATTTAAATATTGTATACACACGGGAGTCAATTTAGTATTTTGAAAGTACATAATTATTTTATTCATTGCAAATGCAAGAAGATTTCTATGGATTAACACTGTACGGATGCATATTTTTAAACAAGATAAATCTAAGTTATTCTTTGTACTTTTAATTAATAAGGGTTTGTCTTTACGCTTTTGTAAATGCAATAAATTGACATTCTCTTTACGCGAATATTTTACACACAGAAAATTTATTGTATAAATAATTAATGCTCGCAATTGCTTTGCATCCTAATAAAGTACATGTTTTGATGTATCTTTAATAAAAATAAATATTTTGTTTTAAATAAAAATACGTTAAACTTACACTATTCTATGCTATTTATGGCGAATGAAGCGAATATTTTTATGGTACTAAAATGAATGGTTTTGTATTTGTATTTTCAAATTAATTTGCATTCAAATAAAAACATGGATTTAAGTAATTTAGCAGATTGCGTTTTCAATAACTAATAAAGCTATTTTAAAATAAAACTCGTATTTTTAAGTAATAACCGGAAAAATTAATTGTAATTGCTTTCTTATGCTTTGCAAATGCAATAAATTCATATTGTTTTTATACACGGAAGGTGTGCATTGTTTTTAAGGCATATGAAATGAAAAGCTTTGTATTTGTATAGGGGTGGAGACGTTAAATATTTGAAAATTTCAATTTTTTTCTGTTTACCTTGTGTTTGGAGAGGATTTTATTTACAGAGTTTGAGTTGGTGTACAATGCAAATACGCAAATTGCGCGTGCATAAATAATCACCCTGTATTATATAAGCATATTGTAAATAAACAGCAAGTAACGTAGATTGGATATATAAATTGTAAGATATTGTCAAATGCAGTTTGAGAAACTAAAATCAATGTGTATTTAAAAACCAAAAAATTAATAAATAATTTTGTGTACTGAAATTAAATATTTCCTATAAAGCGCAAACCCTTTTGCATTAAAAAGCAATCAAAGTTTAAATTAATTAACCCGTGGATATTGCCATTCATTATAAATAAAGAATTTTTAGAACAATGAGTCATCGGGATTTAGAAATACGTCAAATTCGCATAACATCATTAAGAAATAAACGTTTGTTCCAAAAAACAGCTTAAACATTGAAAACAACCCGTAAAATCTCTGGAACAACTGATAAGAAATAATTTATGATCTTCGTATTCACTATTGGAGAGAAGCGATACGCGACAATAATAGCATATGATAAACCAAGACAAACGCGAACCTCGCGAGTAGCGGGAATCAGATAAAAAGGTAATAAAATGTCAAAATTTTTACGCTAATTGGGTATTCCGGGACACCTTACATCATAATGTTCGATGTTATACTAGTATAATTCTAGTAAAAAGACAATTTATATATAAAGGAGCGCTTATCGTCTCGAAGAAAATTCATTCAATAAATTTGATCCGATGCAGTCGATGTAGATCAACAAATGTTATTTTAAAACACTAGTCGTTGCGTTATATAGAAGTATGCAGTAAAACATAGTTGCTAGGTTGCCATGAATATTCAAGTGATGTTTTTAAACCCAAATTACATTCAAAAATGGAATTATTAATTACGAAGGAAAGGCAAAATTCTTCAGTATAAAGCTATTTTAAAGATATAATAAATAATCAAAGGGAAGATTTAATAAAAAATGTACTTTGATAATTGCTGTTGGAAATCAGGAATTTTAATTTGGAAAAACTTGTAAGCCGATTTGGAGATTAATCTAAAGTAAGAAGATTTTTAATTACGAGAAGCGTTTTGTGGATTCTGCAAGCATCACTGTTAGATTTATTGTTAACTGATATTAGAGTATTTAGAGCTAGTTTAAGATAATCCTAATAATATTTTTCTTGTGTGAGGGACTTTTTTACCATGAGTTTGTGTTCAGAGTTCGATATACTCTAACCTTGAATAGATTATATGTCAGGGATTTCTTCTGGCTAAAACAAATCTTACCAACGTGGAAATAATTTATAACCAGGTGAAAGATTTTCAAAAGAATAAGTTTAATTCTGTAAATTTAAAATATGGTAAGCAACAATAATTTTGCTTGTAACAAAGACGTCTTAGAAATTATTTTATGTTTGGAAGAAACGATGTTGTAAATGCTGAACAATCTTAAAAATCGAATATCTGAATGCGCAAAAAATTTATTAAGAAGAGCTCAATTATGCATTGCAAACAATAGTAGCCACTTTGAATAAGGCATCTAGTTTAAGACAGGTCAACATTTTTAGTGAAATAATTCCATTATATTTATTGTGTAAAATTTGTAATGGGCGTCTTGATATCATTGTAAAGGGAATTTAAAGTTCTTTCAAAACTTTGAAAAAGAGATACTTTACTGTTTAAAAAAATTAAAGTTTTTATGCTGCTCTTTGGTTTTCTCATCAATTATTTTTTTGATTAAACAATTATAATAATTAACCACTAACTATTTCCTTGAAATTTTTTTTATGTCTACCATAATAACCCATATATATGCAGTGGCATGTAAAATCAATCACACAGTATATATATATATATATATATATATATATATATATATATATATATATTGATGCGATAAGGCCCGCGCTGTACCTTTCTTTCTAACTTTGCCTAGCTAGCTCAACAGAATTGACGGAGTTTTCAAAATGAAATAAAGCACAGCAATACCACAAAGCATTTTCACAGTATAAAATATTTTCTCTCATACAAAAGCATTTACAACATCGTTTCTCTCAAACATAAAATAATTTCTAAGAAGTATTTGTTATATAAAAAAAAAATTGTTTCTTACCTTATTTTTAAATTAACACAACTAAATTTCTTTTTATGGATGGTTTACCTGGTTATGTTAATTGCTAGGCTTGCAAGGTTCGTTTGGCCAAAAAAATCGTTGACAGATAATAATCTATTAAAAGGTCAGAATATTTCGAACTCTGAACACAAAGTCCTGGTAAAAATCCTCACAGAAAAAATACATGATTAATACTTATTATTCTACCTTAACTAAATACAAATGCTCTAATATCACTTAAAATAAATCTAAAAGTAACACTTGCAGAATTCACAAAAACACTCCTCGTAATTAAATATCTTCTTATTCTAAATTGATGTCCAAATCAGCTTACAAGATTTTCCATATTTAAAATTCTCGTTTCAAACAGCAATTCCCAAAGTACATTTTGCTTAAATCTTCCTTTCAATTATTTAATAAAAATTTTCGAATAGCGTTATATTGAAGAATTTTTTTTGTAAGTTTGCGTTTAAAACATCATTTCTATATACATTGTAACAGCGTCATTATTAAATTACAGTATGCATACTGTATTCTTCAAATATTATTTTCGCAAGACAAAAACTCCATCTTTAAATCAAAATAACATTTTGCTATCGAATTAAAGAATCAAATAAATCCTCGTTTTTAATAAACGCTTTCTTATGTACATGAATTTATCTGTTTCCAGAATCTAGTAAAATGTGCCCGATTGCATTCTAAACTACACTCGCCTATTTTATGTAATTTTGTTGGAAATCCTCATTATTGTACAATATTTTTAGCTTTATCGCCATGTTATTTCGCTCAGTTATTAGTCACGCGCTGTTTGTTTCGCTCCAACACATATACTATTATTGTGGTGTCGCATATCCGGATTTCTTTATATTTTAGTAACATTTATTTTTAGAATTTGGGTTTCAATAACCTCTTGTGACTCCTTATCACGTCAATATATATATATATATATATATATATATATATATTACTACAAAATCTCTAGCACCACGATTGGATGGCCATGGCCATTATTAATGCGAAATTTGCGGTCTCTAAAATACAAAAATGTTACAAACGTTCGACGCTGCTTAAAAATTAAAGGTATCTCTGCTTCGCAACGAAGTATGCCACGGCTGCTCAGCTGGTTTTCTGTAAATGAAACTAACTACTAAAAAATTCTGCTACGGTAAACCGCCTAAGTTTATTTACTTGTTCATAGAAAAGAAAACCAATATCAACATAAAACTCCTCATTCACTCATTAATTATACATTATATACATTCTCATTGGTAAAACAACACATTTTATAAGACATTTTGAAATCAATAATTACCTAAATAAATATTTCCAATTATTTTATCATAGAAAGTAACAGGGCTTTAGCACCATCATTTACTTTACCTCTGGTTTAGAACGAGCTTATAATAAGCCTTAATATTTTGTGCCTAATTTTGCACATCAGTCCCCCAAAAGTACCCTTTTACCTTGTACATACCAAATATTGTTAATACCAAAAATCATTTCTAAACCTAGATTTCACATAAAATACTGTACAATAGTGCAACAAAAAGTTCAATCTATAACTCTTCCCAATTTATCTTCTTAGTTTATAACATTATACCCACAATGCACAAAACGCCTGTTTATACACAAATGCAGAAAGAAACAACAGTTACCTGGATTCTATCACTGCCCCCAGGACTGCTAACAAACCATCAACGACTGCTGCCTATAGAAATACCCAATCTAGATTGCAATCACTACGACTGCTAGCTAGAACCATATCATCAAAGGGTTATCTTGTTTTCCACCTCCATACTGCATTCAGACTCCCAAACCTCTTCTATCATGTGAAGGTAATCAACCAGTTCAACCAAACACTATTTTTTATTCCATTTTCAATTTTATACTTGTTCACTTAGTGCAAGTTAAATATAATAGTTTTACTTACATAAACAGAATTTTTATGCAACTTGTAAACGTACGAATACTTGGAACTTTCAGCTGGTTGTTAGTGAAAAACCTTTACGCTACTCGAACTTAAAGACTAACAAACGAACTCAGAGCGAAAACTTCAGAGAGCTCCACAACCACCTGTTGGGGTTTATATTCTCTTTCTCACCCCACAAAAGCCTGCCAATACAAATATTGGCTTCTCAGTAAAACGTTCAACCGTAAACCATTCTTAAAATTTCACTAACTAACGTACACAAACAACCCCAAGCGACATCGAAATCCTAGAAACATTCTAACGTAGGTTCAGAATTCCTCGTAATATCTGTAACCGACACGATTTTTCAAAACATTTCTTTAAAAATTCGCGGAACGTTCACAACCCACACCCTTACTGGACTTGTTTTTCCTGTACTCAAAACTTCTCTCAACAATCCCGTTGTATAAATCGGCTAACAGACAAAGTTAACATTTAATACGTCCCTAATCCAACTAGTGTTGTATTTATCTCTCCAACCTACGCTCCAAAATCACCTCTCTCTTACTTTGTACTCACTTCATTACCTTATGTTCATAACACGTGTTATCCTCATCTCATTCTAACATTCACGTTAAAGCAAACCCTCCTTTACTTCATCTGCCTTAACCGTTGTCAACGAACGTTAAGCGTTCAATCTACACCTATCTTACTTGTACCTATTTTATATAATAATCTATCCTTTGTTTCCTTGTTGAAAGCCGCATTTGTAACTTACAAACGCTACCCTTTCCAAAAGCAAAAAATGTATTTAATTGACAGCAATAACCAACCACTCCTGGAATTTTCTGTTGTCCGTTCAACGTCTTATCTTTTAAAGATACTCCGAAAGCTTCGTTCGAATATAACCGCCACCTTTACTATTATAAACAGAACGATTTAAAGTGTTCAAGGTTTTAACGCTCCTAAAAATATACCGGGAAGACTTCGGCAAACAGCTTCAAACTAAAACGGTTTCAAATGCTAAAGCTTTTCTATAATTTAACTCTGAAGGTTACGTTGGTTCACAATATGAAAAATACAATGCTGTATACATCTTAAATGCTACGGTAAAAATATGTTTATGATATAACACACACGCTAATTTTTAATTAGTATTCATAGTTAACGGATGATGCTAAATCAACTTTAGCTTACTGAAATGATTCCGTAAAATTTATTGATTTCTACCTAAAGAAAAGCGTTTCACCTTGTTATTTACCCAATTGAATACAAATGCCGCTTTATCCCCCAAATATCACAGAAATATATTGGATTCTTTATTTCTGGACTTTATTAATATTGAATTAAGAGTAGATTTTGGGTTTTGCATCGTCCAATTTTGGACGAAGCAATGCCCAAGATCTAATGTAATCTGATGTTTACGGATATGTTTTCGAGGAGTGATAGCTATTTGATTAGCGGGGATGTCAATCGGTGGAGCGAAAATAAACAGTTATGTAATTTTAGAAGTCGGGAACTTAGAAAACTCGCCCATGAACGAAATTGCTTTATTTTACAAGTTAGTGTTTTTAGTATTTTGAAAGTAACCTATGGGCGGTGTTGATCTACAAAAATAACCTAATTCGAAAGGCCAAATTAAAGAAAATCTTTTTGTCAAATTTTGTTATTTTTGAATTTCGTCTCTGGTCATAGAAATTATTTCATGCTTTGGAAATTCATAAAACTATATCTACATAATTGTTCCTATTTAATAAGTCCTACAAATCTCAACTTACTTCCCTTGAATATTCTGTAAGAAGATGCATACCAACTCAGTTGGGTTTACTCATACCCTCAGGGTTTTAGAGAACGTTGCCAAATCCCCTGAAGTATCTGTAGAATAAACAATACATGCTGCAAAGTTATAAATTAAAAAAATATTTAAGATTAAACAGTATGAAAAATAGTTTTAGAAATTGCTAGTAAAGTGATTTCTAGTTTTCAATTAACAGATTTTATACCGCTTTCCAAATCTATGGTTGATTGCTGGCACTCTCATTCCAATCAATTACGTAATTAATTTCCATATAAGCATGATATGTATATTATTATAAGTTTTGTTGTGTTCAGAACTGTGTAACAATCAAACTACTAAAAATTTAATTGAAACTGAATTCATAATTCAATATTGCCTCTGTAAATGACAGCGCTGAAAAAACAAGAATAGCTAACTGTATACCAATTTCCAATTATTTAAAATGTGTTAAAAGCACCGAATGTGTGTAAATTTCATTTTGGTAATTTGTGTTCACGAACACTAAACAGCATTCTCTAATTTTAGTAGCAAGAGTCAAGCATATTGGCAATTATGGTTTAAAATTTATGAATGACTTCACTTATGCGACCTGTAACTGTGATCCCTAGAATCTTTCCCTATTAATCGTTTATGGAGGATTGATTATATTTGTGTTTGTGTATAATCACAAGGAATGAATCAACTCCAAGTAGTAATCGAATAAAAATTTCCAATAGATTGACTAAACTTCTCGTATAATGTGGAAGTTTTGTGGTTCGATATATAAACCGTACGACCCAACAGTTAATCAGTCCTAAGTCTTATTTCACAAGTGATATGAAATAAATTATTGTTGGGGTTGTTGAAATAAATATCTTTAATGTTGATAAATAGTATATAAGTCTATCAGCGTTCATATAAAAAAATTAAGAGTGCTATCAACGTACATATTTGGAAACGTTTCGGACACAGCGAAAATTTCGTGCTTTGGTGCTGTAATTATTGTTAGTAATTATTGAGTAATTATTTACCTTTGGTTTGCAAATATATACCCCCTCTAGCAATACGTCAGTTTTGAAAATATGGAAATTGTTTATACTTCTTACATTATAGTAAAAATTAAGAGAGCCTCTATAAATACATAAGAAAATCTCGAGCAACAACGGAAACTTATTATTCGCTTGATAAATTAGAAAACATTCAAAGTTAAAATTAACAATTTTAAAGCTTTCATCTTTAAGCTATATTCCTTATTCATTTACTATGTTGATTGTGATTGTATTTTAGATAGTATGGCATCATAGTTGACTGACTATTATTTATGTGTATTTGACACATTCTGTGTTGGGCACATACGATAAGGTATATAGCTTCGTTGTTATGTTATGTATTTTAATACATTGTAACTCAACTTTTTTTTTGTTTGTAGATTTAATCTTTACATCATAATAATTAATTATGCTGCCTTAGAAGACCGATTTAGTGCAAATGGATCTGCCAAAACCCCGTATATTAAAAATATTTAAATTTAGGAATACTGCACTTTATTGCCGTTATCCAAAATCTACCATTTCGAATGGACCTGCACCTTGCCGAAATTCTAGATTACTAGAACAAGTGAAATGGCTTGCGTGTTCTAATGAGCTAAAGAGCCAAACTACAGGTCCAACCAAAGTAGTAGGGTCGTTAGTGAGGAACCAGACTAAGACAGGTCCCCGAAAGAGGGCAGCGGCTCTTTCGGTACTTAGATTGGCAGAGACCATAGGGGTCGGTATGGCAGTCTAAGACACACTACCGCGATGTGGAAGGCAACGGGAAACGACCACATTACCTCCCAAGTACACGGCGTACCTAAATTATAATAAAATGATGGCATTCTCTGGGGTAAAAGATTCCGGAGTTAAAATAGTCCCCCATTCGGATCTCCGGGAGGGGACTACTTCGGAGGATGCGATCTGAAAGTTAAGAATAAAAGTCGGGAACATTTTGCTAGTCGGAGCGTGGAATGTTAGAACTAGGAAGCAAGTGAGTAAGCTAGAGAACCTAAAAATCGAAATGAATAGGTTATCATTAGACATAGTAGGGATCAGCGAAGTTCGGTGGCCAGAGGCGGGGGATTTTTGGAGTGGAGACTTCAGGGTAATTCATACAGGAGCCGAGGAAGGAAATTTGGGTGTGGGGATAGTTATGCGGAAAAAGATAGGATACTGTGTAGAAAATTACTTACAAAAGAATGAAAGAGTACTCATAGTTAGATTAGAATCTAAACCGGTAAACACAGTAATAATACAAGTATACATGCCCACCTCTAGCTACAGTGACGAAGAGGTAGAAACAATCTACAAAGATATCGAAGACATATTAAGACATGTAAAAGGACATGAAAATTTAATAATTACGGGGGATTTTAATGCAGTGGTAGGTGAGGGTAGGGAAGGAGCGATAGTAGGTTTATTTGGTTTAGGCACTAGAAACGACAGAGGAAATAGGCTGGTAGAATTTTGCGACAAGAACAATTTAATCATTACAAACACATTATTTCAACATCATGCTAGAAGACGATATACGTGGAAGATGCCAGGAGATATAGGAAGATATCAAATAGATTACATTCTTGTTAGACAACGGTTTAGAAATCAAGTAAAAGACTGTAGAAGCTACCCAGAAGCAGATATAGACACTGACCACAACATCGTAATTATGAAGGCCGGACTTAAATTAAAAAATTTGAAAAAAAGAAACGGAAAAAGGCACTTGGACCTACAGAAACTAAAAGAGAAAGATATTCAAGAAAGATTCGAAAAAAGGTCAAATGAATTGCTCAAAGATATCGGGAAAATATCTTATACTAAGGAAGTAGAAACAGAATGGAATAACATTAAATCCAGCCTCGACATGGCGGCCAGAGATATTCTGGGGTATACACAAAAAGTAAATAAGAAACTATGGATAACAAAGGATATCCTGAATTTAATAGAAGAAAGACGAAAATACAAAAATAAATCAGACGAAACAGGAAAATAGAGATACAAAGCCATAAAATGGGAAATTATTCGAAAATGCAGGAAACCGAATAGCAAAAATATAAGGGATGCGGGAGGAAATGTCATTATAGAAAATGTAGAGAAAGTGGGTAGATGAAAAGAATATATAGGGAATATGCAGGAGAAGAACTAACTGCATTAGAAAAAGAATCAGACATTGAAAATGATGACTTGGGATATCCTATACTTAGAGATGAATTTGAAATAGCATTAAAGGGTCTGAAAAATGATAAGGCGCCGGGTACAGATAAGGTGCAAGCGGAGACTCTAAAAGCCGCTGGTCAAGCAGTAACAGAACGTCTCTTCCAACTTGTAAGCTATATGTATGAGACAGGCGAGATACCCAAAGATTTCAAACATAACATCATAGTAACTATACCAAAAAAGAAAGGTGCAGATAGATGTGAAATTTTTCGAACAATAAGCTTGCCAGCACACGTATCAAAAATATTAACTAGAATTGTACAAAGACGAATGGAAAAACGGGTTGAAGAAATACTAGGAGAAGACCAATTTGGGTTTAGGCGAAACAGGGGAACACGGGAGGCTATCTTAGCTCTGAGGGTGATAATGGAGAAAACAATAGAAAAAGGGGAAAGCGTGTATATAGGGTTTGTAGATCTGGAAAAAGCATTTGACAATGTAAAATGAAAAAAATGTTCGAACTACTCAAAAAGATTGGAATGAGTTATAGGGATAGACGGATAGTACATAGCTTATACAAAGAGCAAACAGGAGTAATAGAATTAGAGCAGGAACGTAGAGAAGTAAACATCAGGAAAGGGGTAAGACAGGGATGTTCCCTATCCCCACTAATTTTAACTTGTACATTGAGGAGGCAATGAATACTGTCAAATGCAGGAAGACATTTGGAATTACTATGCAGGGACAAAAAATAGATATGCTTAGATTTGCAGATGATATAGCGGTATTAGCATCTAGCAAGGAAGAGTTAGAAGCTGCTCTCAATGAAATGGAAACGGTTCTAACAGAGAGATACGGTATGAAAATTAACAAAAGTAAAACTAAAGTACTAGTATGCAAAGGAGGGAAAAATAAATCAAAAACAAGAATACAAATATGTAACACGAACTTACAAGAGGTTAAGGATTTCTGCTACCTAGGAAGCCAAATAACGCAAGATGGGAAAAGCACAAAAGATATAAAACAAAAATTAGCACAAGGTCGTGCTACATTTAACAAGAAAAAGCAACTACTGTGCTCAAAGACCACAAACATAGAAACAAGGAAAAGATTGCTCAAAACATATGTGTGGAGCACAGCACTGTATGGCTGTGAAGCCTGGACAGTGGGAGAAGCGGACAAGAAAAAGGTAGAAGCCTTTAAAATGTGGTGCTACAGACGTATGATGAAGATATCATGGACAGACAAAGTTAAGAACGAAGAGGTACTAAAAATGGTAGGGGAAGAAAGAAATATGTGGAAAACGGTAAAAAATAAGAGAGATAGGATGATAGGCCACATACTACGGCATGAAGGAATAGTGCGGAATATACTAGAAGCAGAGATAGGAAAAAAGAGAAGAAGAGGTAGACCTAGGTTAGGCTACTGCACACAGATAGTGAAAGATGTAGGCTGTAGGCGTTTCAGGGAAATGTGTAGGCTAGCTCAGAAGATAAATCAATGGAGGTACGCATCCAACCAGTCCCAAGATGGATAAATTAATGACGAAGAAAGTAGCTGCACTTAAACATGATATTTATTATAAGCAACTACAAGTATGGAGGGGCAATATTCTCGAATAATGGTAATTGCGTGAAAGCATTTACTGGAAAACTATTATTTCGGCAAATGTCTAAGTGTTGGGGGATCTTGGCAGCCACAGGTTGCTTAACCCCCTTCAATAAATCTCAGTGAAAAAGGGCATAATATTAGAAAACAATAAAAGAAACATGATATTTATTATAAGCAACTACAAGCATTGGATGGGCAATATTCTCGAATTATGGTAATTGCGTGAAAGCATTTACTGGAAAACTATTATTTCGGCAAATGTCTAAGTGTTGGGGGATCTTGGCAGCCACAGGTTGCTTAACCCCCTTCAATAAATCTCTGTGAAATAGGGCATAATATTAAAAAACAATATAAGGGGAACCGAGCTGTATTACTGTGTGAGAATTTCAGGGAACCATGTAGGTTAGTTTAGAAAAGAAATAAGTGCAAGTACATGTCCAACCAGTTTTGAGACGGGAAACCCAATGACGAAAAAATAAGCGCAGACAAATCTGATGATTATTATAAACAACTAGCTGTTTGTTGTGAAATATCTGCAACTAATGTTGACTGTGCGAAAAGACATACTGGAAAAAATATTAAATCAGTAAATGTTCAAGTGTTGGGGGAACTTGGCAGCCACAGGCTGCTTACCCCCCTTCGCAACCACTGAATGTCGGAGAAATAGGGTATATAATTGTAAAACAATAGAAAGTGACCGAACTGCATCTAACAAGAAAGAACGGCACCTATGATGAAAGACAACAAACATAGAACAAAAAGTTGTTGAAAGCGTATGTGTGGAGCACAGCACAGACAATATGCCTACGAAATACGAGCAGTCTGAAAAGCAGACAGAAGAACAGTAGCGGCCTTTGAAATGCCGTGCTTCAGATGTTCGAGGATGGACAGACAAAGTTAATAACAAATAGGTTATAGAAACAGTAAGGGAACAAGGATATCTTTGGGAAAAAATATGAGAAGTAGAAGGGCATAATACGTTCTAAGGCATTTTTGGGGAATAGTGTGTGATATATGACAAGCAGAGATAGGAAGAAAGAGGCGCATGTAGACCTAGATCAGATAGTGATAGATGCAGACTGTACAAATTCGGGGAAATGTGTAGGTTAGTTCAGAATAGGAAACAATGATGGTACGTGTCTAACCAGTTTCAGGACTGAAGACCCAATGATGATGATCCAAAATCTAAGCACAATCGATTGCTCAGACTTACGGCCATTTTGATTGCATTTCGATTGAAATAACGAATGCGTTTGATGACGCAGATTCAATAGCATATACCGCCTTTAGAAAGCATGTGTTTTGTTATTTTTAAAAGCCGCCTTAGAACCTTAGGTGTAGTCTATAATTGAAAATAGTGCAGTCTGTACTAGATATTATCGCCTTTGATCGTACCCCATTTTGAAGGAAACACGACCATAGTTACAGGGTCTGTAGATCAATTTGACAGTCTCGTCCACAATACCGCTTCATTGATTAATATTGAGAAATTAAATTTTGTTTTTAGCTGTTGCAGCGGATAAGCTTGCTAGTTGTCAAGTTTATACCTGTATTGGGTGACAGTTTTCTTGTCGTAAATAAGGCCTTATATAAGCGCGTTACTAATCCACGTCTATTGGCAACCTTGTACTATAAAAAAAATTTTGTAATTTTATAGTTCTTTATCCTCGTGACTATCAGCTATAAATCAAACCTCCCAATTTTCTAAACCTTAATCTGATATCACGGGGTCGAGAATTTCTTCTTTTTCTTTTAAGCCCAAGGTAATGTCGGATGGTAAATGGCTTGAGACAAAGAAAAACTCTTAAGACATAAACGGCTAGTCGAGTGTTAGCTCTGGGTAGATCATGAGCTTGGGTCATGGGTGAATAATAGACCAAAAATACATTTAATGAGCGCCACCGTATTTTTTAATACAATAACCAACAAAATTTTACTGTGCTTGTATAAGGGGAATGCGGAAACCTTATCTTAACACCACTAACTTAGCCATAAAACTTGAATTTCACTCTTTCGGACACACTTACCAAGACCTCAACCACCAGATGTCATACAGATGTCTCAGCTTTACCTGTGAACAAACAAAAGCACAACATGGACACCATTTGTGTCCTCAAAAACATTTGCCAATAATAGAATAATAGAATTTAGGCATCTAAAATATACTGAGGAATTTATTTTCATTACACACACTTTTTACTTAAGGAGGACTTGCACTATTTTCTTTTTATTAAATGTTGAATAATAAAACGTCTTTCAAAAACAAAAGGAATTCTATTAGAATAAATGTCTGATTATATACATGCGACTGCAATATTTAAGTTTGTATCATTGTCATAATTTTTCATAATAATTCTAGTGAAGTTTAACATTCAAAATCAAGATCTATGAGTAGATCATTTCTATAGGATTTTATTAGATAGACATATAATTTATTAATTGTTCATAACACATAAGTTTATTTTAATCATTGTAGTACTTCCTTGATTATTACAACAAAAATTAATTATCAAACAGCAGAGATTGTAATACGCAAATATTCTAATTTAATTATAATCTACAAAAAACACGCGAATTTCATATATCAATGAAAATGCCTTTACAAGATCTGAAAGTCTTTAAACATAATGTAAAATTAACCAAGACAGCATATGGCGTTTAGATTGGAAAACAGAATCTACAATATTTTTTGTCTGACATAAGTTGTCATTAAGAATCTCATAAGATACATTGTTTGAGTACGTGTGCAAACAAACTGACAAGCAAGATACTTATTCGTTAATGTTACTAACTTCTTAAAAAAAACTACTTTATATTTTCGATACTCAAATAAACAATGTTGGGTAATTCATAATAATTTACTATAATTTCAAAGCTATGAAAAGTTATAAACCCTCACGTGTATCAAAATGTACAGCAGGTGCCAGACCTTGACGTCAGCTGTTGAACATTTCCAGCGTAATATCCGTGTGTTATTAGTCATCGGTAAGTTTGAAATATCGAGATCCCATGTAGAATGGACGTTTACTTTACTGCGTATTAAATTGAATATAACGAAACCATAACTCCTAGCTTTAAACTACTGCCATAAAAATTTGTTGTAGTTTATTATCGAAATTGTTGTTGAAGATATGTCCTCAAGATATTGCACTAAGATGAAAAATATTAGTATAATTTATTGTATTAATATATACCAACTGTCTCAAATGATGTCCAAAAGGGGTTCCATATTCTCAATTAATCTTCTTTCTAACTTTGTTAGAAGCCATGTGTTTCGACAGGGCCATATTGACTCTTTCTCGTCTGCAAAAGCGGCTTGCGCTCTCGGACGTTGGGAATAAAGTGCCGACTAACAACTTGACAGCGCTTGGTAACAAACTTCAGAGTATATATATACTAGAATCTATGTGTTATTACGAATATTATATATTAATTTTTATTGGATGATAATTCACAAATTAAATGCTTTAAAATACAGCTGTTTTATTTTTATTTTATTGAACTAACTGTAACTAGAAAAAAAATACGTTACAACCTTGCATCGGAAGATTATTAAGGAGAATCCACTTTTAAAATTGGTAAACTCTAAAATACTTTGAGCATTCATTGATTGTATCTCAGAGAACCTAATGATTCTAACTAACTTAGATATCTTATTTAACATTTACTGTAGACGACCTTCTTTTAGAAAAACTGGACTTATTTACCAGAAAACGTTTTGAACTCTAAATCAAATACCCAAACTAAAAGAATTAAAATGTTTTTACCACAACAATGTCCACCGTTGGAGATCAAGTCTTCAACCGTATCTAGTTCTTGGTCGACAACTGTAAATACGTCATCGCCTAAGAAATCTTCAGCGTTTCAATTTAAACTAAAAATTTTCGCTAACTTAGTTTTGTCGAATAAACAAGCCAGTTCTAGCAAGACAAATGTTTGTGTCGTCTTTTGAACCGTCTATAATCATATTTCATTTTAATAATCTTTGTATTAGTAAACCCCACCAATAGAGTAAGATTATTTTCTCTAAAATATATGATTTTTAGGTTACATGCATTCGTGATCAAAGAAAGGATTATTTCTGTATCTTATATTGTTTATACTCAACGGTTCTCAATTTATTATGGCTTTAGGATTTATTTGTTTTAATTAATAGTGTATTACCCTAGCGCCTATTGCCTCATAGTCTCGAGGCGTTTACGCGTAAAATTGTGTTTATCAAAAAATTTGTCTGAGTCTGGGAAAAAGTTTCAAGTAAGATAACATTAAATATATTAGATACAGCAAAACATCACAGGGTAATTTCAATTTATAATTTTAGTTCATATGTCCGAATTCTGCCGAAGATATCTTGTATTTATCCTGTGTACACAGTGAATAATTATTTTTATAGAGCACTTCGTCTTTAACATTCAAGGAAATAGTATGTAACTTTAAGTAAGTCAGTTAATCTTGCAAAAGTTATCGAACTGATTAAGGAAGTTAAACATTTAAGTTTGGATCATTCTCTACCAAGTTGGCTACATTTAATTTTAATAACACTATGCTTCCCATTAAATCGCAAACTTCATATTAGACAAAAACATGCTGATTCATAACAACTAGTTTTTTTTTTGAAAGTTCCTGTAGGATCCAGTCAGAACAAGCCAAATCTAGAAGCTATAGGATTTTAGTTGTGTCCTAACAGTCAACAGTCAAAATTTACTCATCAAGTTTCTATAAAAACCTCTGAAACTATAACCTACAGTAACTGTAAATAAATAAACACTTTTAATTATTTGCATCAACTTATAGACGTACCCACGGTACGGTATTCTTATTAGGTTAAGAATGTAGATAATAATTTTGTTTGCCGTAAACATTTTCCATTAGGTTAAATATTTTTCATGTATTTGGTTTTAATTTTTGATTAGGAATGTTTATATATACTTGTAATGAAAACATAATTGCATAATAATCATATATTGATGTCTCTCACAACTAATGTGATGACAATAGTTACAGTTTTATTGTAATTTAATATATTGCAATTAAGTAGAAGCGTGACTAATAATTAGGTAATTTAACGTTTCATTTTGGAAACCTTCCTTTAAGTTATCAGTTTTCAAGTAAGTATATTCGTGTCGTTATCATAACGTTTACAAAAAACAGATTATTTTCATTGGAGATCAAATTACATGCTCAACAAAAGCTACGTGAAATATATAAGAATTTCGTGCACCAATATCTTAACGCAGGTAATATGACATTACTCGAAACCCTGCCCTTTGGGAACAATAACGATTTTGTACCCCATCACCCCGTATTTAAAAAAGATAGTCATACATCTAAAATTCGTGTAGTTTCGACGCTTCCGTTAAAGGTAAAATTGACTGGTCACTTAATGACACTCAGTCTCAGTTGCATGGACCTAATCTCTAAAATAACATTTCATCAATTTGATTTATTGATATTCGATATATTTGGTTTCAGTACATTAGATGAAGGTTTTAAAGTTTAAAAGAATGATTGCCTTCAATTTGTGTTGCGTCCTGGGAACTACTTTTTAGGTAGCCAATACACTTCATGTGAAATCTGCTGATTAATTTTTGTTGGTAATTTCAAATAAATTCAATAATTTGAGGATTTGAAAACATTTTTTATCAAGTTTCTATTATACGGTTGAGGGGATAATTATTAAAGAAGCGTGCGATTACGTTACCGTATGGTATAAGCAGCCGTTTTTTATATTTATCTTGAGGAAGAAATTACCTTATTGCTATGATATTTAAACTTTAAAACTTTCATCTAATGTACTTAAATCAAATATATCGAACATCAATAAATCAAAGTCGCCTTTAATGTATGCCATAAATGTCAAACTTAAAATTTTTATTATTTTGGCAACGATCCTGGGTCATGGATCGAAACGTAAATAAAGATGATTTTAAAAACTACGAGTGGTATAATTCCGAAAAAAGATTAAGAAAAATGCTAAACAAACCACAACAAACATACAGGGAGTAATTATTTCTTTGTTTATACTATCAACTATTATTGATACCGATATGGACCATTATTTATTCCTATCAACTATTATTTAGACCTACCCTTAACTATATTTTATTTACACCGATTCCCTTGAACCTAACTCTCTTCTTTATCTTGAAAAAGGTCATTCTTTGTACATATTTAACGACCTTAACTCTTAACTTCTTCCCTATTTCTATCTCTATCTGTACAACTACTTCACGGACATTAAATTATCATTGATTTTTCTTTCCACTATCTTTACTTCAGACAAACCAAATAGTACCACTTTAAAATTATTAACTTTTCCCACTACACATAATCCTGAGTACCTTCTAGAATTTTTATAGCGCGGAATCAACCAGAAAAAATTCCTCAAATCAAGTTTACTAAAAATTATCTTGCCACTTAACTTCGTTAAAAGTGTGTCCATGGTTGGTGGACAATGAAATTGCGGTTTAGTCCGTTGATTAATTTTCCTCGCATCTAAACACAAACGAATGCTATTATCCATCTTTTTGACTACAACCAACTGGTTTAGAAAATGTATATTTGAATATTCAATTATGCAATCACTTAACATTTTTGCTAATTTCTGATTTACATGCTCCCTATATGCTTTAGGTATTGAATATATTTTAGAATTAAAAGGTTCGGAATTATCTATTTACAAACCATGCTCAGACCCTAACGCTGTGCTTACCTCTACACCTACTAACTCAGAATGTTTGTTTAACAATGCTTGAACTTCTTCTAACTTTTCCTCTGGACATTTATCGGTATAAAATTCTCTAACTTCTCCCTCATCTACCTCCATTAAATTAACACTTAAACTTACGTCATCTTGTGTGACATCATAACTATCCTTCCATATCCCTAACCTTTACTAATCTCCTCTTCATATCAATTATTAAACCTAACTTCATCATGCAATCCACACCTATGATACTTCTAAATTTAAGTTCAGGAACGATAACAAATTCCTGTTCACAGCTTAACAAGCCTATTCCTATCGTTAATATCACAACGCTATTCACTACAGCAAACTTCTTTTTATTCGGATCTACTAAGCGACTCCTCTTAATTAGCATAATCCTATCACAAATTTCTTCTTTAATTTTTTTAACGAATTCCTCCGATACTAAACTCGCCTTTGCTCATGAATCGTGCAACGATTCTACACTCTAATTTAAAATATTTATTTCTAAAACCGGCAAACAAATTTTCTCTACTACTTCTGGTTCCACCTCTTGGTTTGTCTTCCCTTTAAAATCCTGTCGTCCCCTAGTTTCACTACTTGGTCTTGGTCCTGGTCCTCTACTGCCTCTGTATACGTTCTCCTCGTAACGTCTGACCTATCTCTTACTCAACTGTCACAAACACCTGCACTTGTTTGTGCTCTTGTCGTGTCCAGTGAGCTATTTTGCCGTTGAACTCCCGGTCTCTGACTTATACCTCTTGTACCGCTATTACTTCTGTAAAAGTTGTTCCTTTGTTTCCAATTGTGCCTAAAATTTTTGTTGAAATTCATCCCTAGTCTATTATTGAAGGTCTCCTCGTTATTCTCAAATCTAAACTGATTCACGTTTCGGTGCCTATTCTCTCTAGGTTTCCCCGTACTCACATCATTATACCTCTGGAGGTATTCCAAAAATGTCTCTCTTTCGACTATATTCTGCAGCGCCACATGTTGCCTAACCTCTACTTCGAAATGCCTAGATAGATACCTAATTATTTGTCGGTTTGTTAAAGGCGGACTTAACTGCTTCGCTACATTATATTTTCTAATAGCTTACTGCTCCCTAGATCCTGCAAAGTTTCCCATATATTTTTTAATAATCAAGTCGTCTCTCACTTGGTCTTGTTTATGATCACCCCAATAATATTTTAAGAATTTTTCCTCAAAGTTTATGTATGATTCTATGTCCTGACCTACTAAATTGTACCAGGCCTCTGCATTATCCTTTAATAAAGCCTTTGCAACGTTTAACTTGGCCTGCTCATTATATAAATTACAAACTAAAGTCCTAATAATATTAATGAATATTTGCGGGTTCACACGATTATCTTCATAAAATTTCATCTGTTGATCTAGAGATGCATTATTTGTGAAAAATCTCGGTTCATCGCCCGTTAAAGCTGTCATATTCTGTTTTATCCCGCTTACCTCTCCTTGAAACCTTCCTAATTGGTCCCTACATGAACCGCTCACTTAAGTCATTTTACGGTTAATTTCTTCCTCACAGAAAATCCTAACTTTGGTTTATAATTGACCAATTTTTTGTTTGATTTATGCTATATTCCTTTCATTCCTTTCTACTCTCGTTTCAACCTCCCCCATTTTTACCGTCAAACTATTTTTAAAATCAATAAATTCTTTAGTACAGTATTTTAAATTTTTTCAGTAGTTGCACAAATATAGCAATAATAATTATTTCAAAGTAAATTTAGTCCTACATATAACATCCCATTCTAATTTTAAACAAGCATTTGTTCAGGAAATTCTATTCTATCAAAGTATTAAAACACGCAAACAGAACCACACCAACCGAAACCGTTCAGTTCTTAACCAAAGATTTTATTCGTCAAGCGCTCTGATTAACGTAAAAGCGGCTTCATCTTTTATACGTAAATTCCTATTATATTAAGTATTAAATGTTCTAAATTTACCTTTATACACATCAAAATTTGTTTCGCTGTCGCCGTATCATGCCAATGTTGACTTTTATTTAATATAAACAACAAATAACTACGTAACTATCTATTTGTAACGCTACTTTCATCGCTAATTAGAACGCAACTTTTTCAGTGAAGTGAATTACTTTTTCTGTTAAAATTTTTCCTCGATATCGAATGAATGACGAGTGAATTATGTATTTATTAAAGTAACACAAAACCTTCACTTATGTCTAGAATCATTCTTAAACAGAGCTTACCATTTTACAATTAATTATTGTCAATTTGGATGTTGCCCTTGTTGACTATAATGACATCTTTTTCTCAGCACAGCAATATATATATATATATATATATATATATATATATATATATACACAGATATTCAATGCAATCCAAATTAGTAATTTGAGAGAGACTGGAAATGAAATATTAATCTTGTCATAATTTAAACGTAATTAAAGCGTTTGCAAAATTTCCTGAAGGGAACTAGCGACATAATGACTTAATTACAATTAAATTTGCACACTTTTTGTTATAATATTTTTCTGTGTTCTGCTACATTTACAGCATAATCATATTCAAACCGGTCATATAATTAATTTCCGTGTACGCACGAAATGCCGATTATGATAATTTGTTTGTTCAAGTGGCTCAGGGCATTGTAAATATCAAAGGACTAAAAAATTCTAATTAAAACTGAATTCATAACCAAATACTGCTTCTTGGACTGGATGTTGTGTTAGAATACAAGAGCAGGTAACTGTTCCCAATTATGGGTCCACATAAATGAGCATTTAAATAAAATGTGTGAAAAGACAAAATTGGGGTAACTGTTAGTTTGGTAATTGTGTGATCGTAAATATTTGTTGACCTTCCTTAAAATTAATGTCGAATCTGTCGGCAATTATTGTATACTATTTATGAATATGGGGTCATTAGTTTTGATTAACAAATATACATAGGAATTCCCTTTCTGTATTTTGAGCAGGTTTATTTAAATTCAAACAAAATATTTGCGGTTTTATGATTTGGAAGGTTAGTAACAAAGCGAGAGTTCTTTTCAATTCTGCATAATTATTTTCCTACCTACATGGAAACGGCAATCCTAACATACTAAGAATAAAACCTTTCAACAGTTTACTACAAGTTTTGTACATTTTCAACAAAAGGTATTGTAACGAACTTTCTAATTGCTCTTTGTCTTCTATCTCCAATATTATTCATCGCAATCAGAAGCATTCACAGAGCCTTGTTTACGTTGACACTAGCTTAATCTTTATTTCTAATCACTAATTTAATCTTACTGATGTTACTAGTAAATGTATTTATTTAACAATTTATATGATGTTAGCGAATTTATAGTTACATTAATTTATGTATATCGAACGTTTATTAGGACGGAGTTCAAACTAATACTATTCTATCACAACGGGGTTTGCACTTGTATACAACAAGAAAAGTATAGACAAATCCATAATGTGAGACACATACCTTTTGAGAACCACTTTATTGTATTACGATACCTGTCCACATCATTCATTTTTATCGCTAGGCATGCGATTATATTGCAATATCTGTGAGTCATCCCTTCTTATCGCTAATCCGATATGAGGCAGCTTTTGTAAAACTAAACAAGCTCACTTTTTGAACGTTCCATATATTTCTTCATAACTGTCATAATGTTGAAGTTATTTTTAACAGTTGCTTTAACGGGTGCGCCCTATATGTTTGCTCGAAATTTAATATGTGTTCGTGCTTCCTTTGCAAGAGGTTCTTAATGAATATTACGGCATGATAGTTTTCTAACTTTTTTAGTGGCATTCTGACTGTACATACCTGGTGCCCAGAAAGTTCCTGGATAACATATGTAACGGCACCCATAAAATAGGTTCCATAATACAAACGTCATTTTTAGTTACAGACTGGTACCAACAACCATCTCTAAGAACTACAAATAGTTCTCTACTAGAAAGAGTTGTTCACCTACTGTCCCCTTATCACACGGGGACCAGCGAACACTATGAGCCGAATCAGGAAAGTTGAGATAAAGTAGTAAATACCAACCGGGTTCGGTATTTGTTTATCACTTATTACAATATCGACTCCAAACTTCTTGGATCATTATAGTTTTGTTTGTCTTTAAAATTAAGCAAAGGATGATACCGTTACTCATGATGAGGGCTCAATTTAGTAAGCGTGCTTACTAGAAGTAAAGAAATGAAATACGTTAAACAACTGACAATTTGTTGTTTCCTTAGCACCTAACTTAAATCTTACCTTCAAAGCCGCCCTCGCCATGCTATATTTAACGGTCACAAATCAAACCAATACTTTATGTTACCGTTGAATGAAGCAGTAAATTATTCAACTTGAGATTGCTTAGAAGGAGCGGGAATCCCGTAACAAATTTAGAAGGCACCGGCTAACAGCAGTGGCGCGGGAGTGATTCCATATAGAAACAATAAAAGAAAATGTATAACGAAATTGAAAAATGTAAAATCAATTGATTGCAATTTCTAACTACGTTACCAATTACACATACCTTAAAAAGCTTTCAACGCGGTCTTAAATTTATGGGTGCGAACTCTTCTAGTCTAACGATAAACCTCTGGACGACGGGTATACCTGGGATTCCTAATTAAGTACGATTTCTGATGAAATATAGGTTGTTTACAATTAAGCTATATATTTGCATAATCAAAACAAATACTTTTGGCTTACTGCGTCACCTAAATCTATTTGAATGCAAGCATCATAACTTTTTTCTCTTAAAAGGTACATAGACAGAGTAATGGAATTACAGAAATCAACTATCCTTTAATTAGTCATAATACTGCGATTTTATGATAATATTTTAAAGACGTCTTTAGTTTATTAAATAAACTTGCAATATCCAAGCTTATGTACATCTACTAAAATTTTACCCTATACCAAACACTGATGGCGGACGTTTTTTAATTTGATCGTATTAAATTAAACGATTGTCGAATGCCACCAACAAAGCAATAAAAATAATTGGTAATAGCAAAGAAAATTATAGTAGAATGCCTGTTTCTATAAGTATTTCTATTACACCAGGTTCGAGTTCACCTTGAGTAAGGTTCATGTAACTTCCAACCTCGTTGGTTTGGCGCCAACTGTCCGATCTCGATATTGGGTGCTTGCCAATTATCCGCTGGTATCACTCCCAATTGTCAATCGTTAAACGTCTCGCTTATGATGTTCGGTAACTCCCATACCACTGATAACGTTTCTAACGATTTCTTTGTTCCGGCTTGTGAGTTATTAGTCGGTTGATATTCGTCCACTGTCTAGCGTTTGTCATTTTTTCCCGCTCTTGAAGGTTTACGTCATTGTAAAGCATTCCTATTGAACTTGTGTACGAGCATGCGGTTTTATCATGCTGAGGCCACGTACCCACGCTGTCTCATGCCCTCAAAAACCCTAATAGATACATTGAAAACATGTTTGCATTGTATTTATTTTATATTTCTGTCGAGATTATGCGTACCCTAATATTTGTGAGTTATACTAAATAAGCGTCTGTGTTTAAGTAATTAATTACATTGCACGAATATTATTCTTTTATTGTCTGGGGTTTACTTTCTATTATATCCACACGTGTTTTCATGCAACGTTAATTTTTCTCATTCTATTGCAATTTGTCAAAAGCTCTCCTATACTTGGGAAAATTAGGGTGTATAACATGCATATTAATAAATTCACTGCTATTTACTGCTTCAATTATTATAAAAGCTTTCTTAAAGTAATTTGACCGCACTTATAAAGATTTACTAATATAATTATTTTGTTTACCCACTAACTCAGGTAACTTACTCATGCATACATCTTTGTATTTGACTTCATATTACGTAATATTGTAAAATGTTTTTTTTGCGTGTTTGGAGATAATTTATTGCCCTGAGTTACGTTCAGCAACATATTGTACCACAAATAACTTTCCGATTTCGTGATTTGATATTATTACGCTTTATATACCTAAACAATATGGGAATGTCCTGTTTAAAGAAAACTAATATCTACGAAATTATAATATACGGAGTACATCAGTATTTTTTTTTGTTCGCTTTCCATCTTGTTTCTATTTAACGTAATGCAAACGCGTTGCCGTTTCTACATTAGTAGTACCTAAAGGCACGACCTCAGACTCTTGCTTCTTTCAATGACCTGAACCACCAATTTAGATGTCAAATATTAATGTTTGCTGATGATGTAAAAATATTTTTATCTGTATCAAATGACTGTGATTGTGCCGCATTCAACCTCATTGAACCATCTTGCACAATGGGTGTAATGTCGTAAATTATCTGTTGACAAGTGTCTGAGAAAAACTCTAAAGTTTGCATGGTTCAAGATGAGTCACGCTTATCCAGCTAGAGGCTTTGATCACTCTGTTGTTGAACACTTTTGGAATCGATTCGTGTCAACAAATGCGTATTTGTTTGGGTATAACTTTCCTCTACCAGATACTGTATTACAAATTCAATTGGTCAAATTTACAAAAAAGCGAAACTTTTATGTACCCCAATTAAGTGTTACACAGGTACCAACTTACCATTTTCCGCCTGCTAGTACAAATGCCTTACTTAAATTGTCTATTCACTTACTGATTCCGTAAACTGTGGAAAGGTTGATATAAACGTGTGTAGTCTGGAACAATTATTGAGTGTAATAACGCACAGCTATTTCTTTTTCTTTTCTTTTCCTTTTTTAATATTAAAAACTTTCTATAGAAATTGGAATGCGTTTTATTTACATTGTCTTCTTGCGTTATTTTTATTGCAGTCGTCCCTAATATTATGATACTTTGATTTATACACTACCAGTAAGTTTGTTATTGTATCTATTGTCTTAATTAGTGTCTTCTAAGTAGCGTATGCTCTTAGACACTAAACAACTAAAAAAAATCAATGTGTAGGAAATATAAATGTCGCATTTATTAATTAGCGGTATTTTTTATATAAATTAATGTAATCAATTACTATACACCTTCCACGTCCTATTATTAGTATTGGTTAAATTAAAAAGCTCTCAATATGTACTTACAAATATTGTGGGTTGTGTTATATTCAGGCACTAAACGCCTACATACAAACATTTGTGTGTCGTTTTAAACACAGTCGTCTGGTATCTTTTTACGCCAATGCCTATAGCAGACGTTCTTTTAAAATGAATATTAAGTGATTGTGTGTTCTTTTAAAGCCCCTTCAAGATGCATAAGCCTTTTCAAAAATCGTGCAACCTTAGAATTGCCCTATAATTTAAGTAAAACGGTCTTAGTTAATTCATTACAGGTTTTTTTGTTGATACGCTAATGATTGAATTGTTGGTTGGGGTGGTGCAGCTGTTGGTTGCAGCGGTGTCTTAAATTTAGATAAAAAATTAAATTGTTAGTTAATGTTAGAACAACTGTTGATTGTGAAACAGTTTTAAACACACATAAAAAATCAGGTATTTGTCTTTTTATAAAAGATATTAGTCGTGAGCTTCCGTGTGATTAGTGGTGGATACCCATTGGTTGCGTCCACAGGTGTCCCAGTGTCACCGCTCGAGCAATCGACGCTGACATCAAGCTTTGTGGAAGAATAAACCTTACATTAGTGCGGATTCAGAGCGTTGAGTAGCCTAAAAGCCATAACATACGGGGAATAAATGTACGTCAGTGCGGACTAAACCTTGCACGATAATGGGTAGGCTAATCCTACATCGCGAACCAACCCACCAAAAATCTTACTGCTGCTTGGGCAGGTAGCAGTCTTGCATAGGTTAATACCACCATGTGTTTGTGCTGTGCCAGAGGACGTGTCCTTAAATACCTCTCCTGATATGTTGCAACTACTCCGGAACTGCCACAACACCAACACCAACAGCAGCTCCTAAGCGGGGTGAAAGACTAGCCAGGGAGTGGCAACAAGGGTGCCAATAGAAGAAACTGATCTAAGGGTTTAGACAGAAAGGGTGGAGGAATGCTGGTCTGGAGGCGCAAACTACTGCCGAAGATAAAGCTAGCCCTACGGCTAACCCACCCTTGGCACAATCTGCTGTCCGTTGAACAACCTCTACCTCCACACCAGCTACGTCTACTTCAAGGCTTGCAGAGGCCAAGACGACCGTAAGTGGGAAGGCGACTAGATCCGACGATACCTCCCCGCAGGCTAGACCGCTGAAGAGGAATTGAAGGCTAACTCCACTCAGGCTGTTTGCGGCGACTACGGAGTGGCAGCCGTAGTCGCGATTGACAGGAACAACCTTCGGGACAAAATCCCACAGATTTAAGCTAATGTCTTGCTATCAGTCATTGAGAAGGAGCTGGACGATTATGTTCGCCCTTCTCGCAAAAAACACCCAACCTTCTAACATGGACTAACACGACCAAAATAAACAACACACCATGGTCTGACATCCTCAAGCTCACCTGTAAAGTCGGGTGGCTGAGTGAAGGAAGACCATGTTAGTGTAAGGATGAACCCATCCGGTGGCCTAAGAGCGCTAAGACTACTGATCACAAAGTCCTGGGTTCAAATCCCGACACGGCCGACTGCTTGAAAAATGTCAGATGAGCATTTTTCACAAAAATTACGCCCTCGTTCGGATGAGAGGTTAAATGGAGGTCCCGTGTGTGAGTGTTGTCACGCACGTTAAAGATCTCTACCTTGCCTGGAACGGCAAGGGTTCGACAAAATTCTAAATTTCCAGGCAACAAAAAACTCGCCTCCTGGCCAATGTCGTACCTTCGGGTGGAACATTGGAAATGTAAATGAACAGCCTAAGAGCGCGTGCATTGGCCACCCTTTCAAATATCATAGTCAAATAGATAGTCGTGAGCGTCATTCTTTAAACAGGATTAGAATTTGATCTTTTATCATTACAGTTTGTAATGTACTATCAACGCTTACTGTGTATATTCTGGTTAATAAAGTAAGCCAAATTTTTTATTACCGCAAATTTTTTTATGACCTAAATTGTTTCAAATATGTTGCTGCAAATTTAATACATCTATTTAGTTGAAGTAATGAATAAATCCAGGTACAAAATTAAATTTTGAATGTTTTGGAATTTCATACAGAGCTGCGTAATGGTTATTTAATAAACTAGATTGCTAATTCTTAGAAATTTTGTTTTTGCAGAAGTATCATACAATGTAGTACTTGAAAAAATTATAAGACGGTCGTTCAATAAGTCCTTAGAAAATCCAAGAGATGGCGCTCGTCGTACCAAAAATTAATTTTTCACTGTAAGCAGCACTTCTAACTAGTCAGCTGTTAGAGTTGCAGCCGTATCCATCACGTAGTTTCGTTTTTGATGCTGATTGAAGTAAAAACTTTCATTTGATTATTACAATGGATAAAACTGAGTTTCGAGCAGTGATTAAACACTTGTATTTAAAAGGGTTAACGGCGAAATAAATCAAAGCTGAGTCGGATGAAGTTCATGACACATGTGCTCCTGCGTTTGCAACTGTTTATAATTGGCTAAATGAGTTTAAACGTGGCCGTACATCCACAAAAAAAGAACATCGTTCCGGAGCGCTGTGGATGTGTCTACCCCCCAAAATGATTGACAAAATCAACGATATAATTTTAAATAATAGACAAATAAAAGTGCGGAAAATAGTTGATGCCACAGGTATATCGCAAGGCACAGTCGCTTCAATTTTGCACAAAAAATTAGCTGCGAAAAAAATCTGGCAAGATGGGTGCTGCGTTTTTCTCACAGTAGAGAATAAACGCAATCGTGTGATCGCTTCTAAGGCTGTTTTGGCGCTTTTTCGTCGCAATCCTGAGGATTTCTGCGTCGATACATAACAGTCGAACGAAACCTGGATACATCACTATATTCTAGAAATTAAGAAACCGTCAAAACAGTGGATTTTTGAAGGTAAACGGGCTCCAATGAAAGCGAAGGAGGGGAAATCAGCCGACAAGGTTATGGTCGCGGTCTTTTGGGATGCACGCGGAATTATCTACATCGACTACTTGGAAAGGGGAAAAACGAGACTAAGAGAGTATTATGCGTCGTAATTGGACCGGCTGAGCGAAGAAATCAAAGAAAAATGTCCTCATTTGAAACGAAAAAAGATCATCTTTCATCAATACAATGCACGGGTGCACACCTGCGCAGTTGCGATGGCCACCGTATTTGCCAGATTTGGCCCCCAGTGACTTATTTTTATTTCCCAACTTCAAGAAATGTCTTGACGGACAAAGGTTTACGTCTAACGAGGAGGTCATCGCCCAAACAAATGCCTATTTTGAGGAGCTTCTAAAATTTTATTTTTGGGACGACTTAAAAAATTTGGAAAAGCACTTAGAAAAATGCATAAAACTGAAGGGACTATTATGTTGAAAAATAAAAAAATATCTACCCAAAAAAATGTTTTTTCTACTTTTTTCTAAGGACTTATCGAGCGTCTCTCGTATTTAGATGGCAAAATTGTCGATCCCACTAAATCCCACTAAAAATACGTAAGATTATTTTGTATGCGTATCTTGAAAGTAAATTCCTGTGTTAGTACTTTTTGCCAAATGAAAGGTTAACACAAACAACTTATTACTGTTTTTAGGTTAACATTAAGTGTTTTAATAATTTCATTAACCATCTCTAAAGTATTCAGGTCTGAAAGCTAATTGACCCATACAAATGATATACGCCTTATTAACGTTACTAAAGTAAATAAATTGAATGCACTGAGCTACTTAGCTTTGAAATAAATTAGTGGTTTATACTATTAATATAAATTGTCCTATGCAATATAAATTACTGTAGTGATCGATATAGATTATTGATTAGTGCTTGAATAGTTATTTATAGTGTTTCGATATTTAGTAATTAGGAAGACAGCATCGTAGTTTTAGAAGTTAGTATTTGTTAGCAGATTGGCTGGAAATAAATTGTTGTGAATGCTTTTGGAATTTCTCTGTAATTACGAGTTTTTGAAAAGGCTTGTGTAATAAGTTGATAATAAAGAACTGTTGTTTTGGAAAAGAGTTTTCGCTACATTACTGAAAGTGGGAAGCTTTATTTTTTAAATATTATTATTGGATATCTTGGATCACAGATAGTGATCCCATTGTAAGTTTTAACTGTAACTTTCCTTTTTAGGTGCAGTCACTTCTAGTGGGAACCGCTTTCGAGTGTCCTCAAGGTGTATATTGTTTGAGTCCTGATCATCAGAATTTCTACCTCTATTCTTATGTGTTGTTCCATCTTTTTGTAGGAGTATCGGAAGTAATGGCACCCTCCTCCTCCCTTACCATCTGTTATTGAACCAAGTAAGCCACCAATCTGTAGGGTTTATGGCCGAGCTATGTCGTGGTAACGCTTATACCTTTTTCTATGGCCGTTAGCAGTCTGTCACCTAAGCGTTCTTTTACGGTAGGTGATATATCTTAAACTTACCAGTGCAAAAAATAGATAAAAGAATTTCACTTCCATCAATAGCAGTCCATACTAAATCAAAATTGATACAAGTCTCTCACCCTACACTTCAATATTATGAAGATAGATTGAAAAACAACAAAACAATTTTTATAAGGTAATGCTACTCAAAAATATTTTATAAAAATTTGAGTATTTTAATTTTGAAGTGTTCGCTTACGAGAAAAATATTTCTATGCCATTCCATAAATTCAAATATAATATTTTAAGGATATACTATATTTTGCATTCTTAAGGTAAAACCACTTTGCAAATTAAAATTAATTCTAGAAATACTAATGGTTGTCAACATTTTTATGTAAATAAATATGGAGCAGTTTGCAAAAAATGGTAGGGTGTGAGTGGTTTTAAAATAGTTTACTTTTAATTCCCCATAAATGGAAGATGAAAGTAGCTTGAGTAATACAACTTCCTCTCCTCCATCATCAGGTACGTGACATTCTTAAACATAGTTTTTATCGAAATTCTTGTTAACCTCAAAATATACATTTTCTCTTTCAATGTTGCCCTCGTCGTTTGTAGTGCCAGAAATTCTTGTTGACTTAATGAATCTTCTATTTGTATGGAGTCTAGGTATAGATCAAAGACTCGTCTCTGTTTTTAAATTAAGCAATACTAGTAGATGCAGAAAGCGGGTTCGAGTGCCATAGTCACCACCACCAACAATACCTCCAGCACCTACTTCCTTCTCTATATACAGGGTGTTTACAAAAGATATATGCAGGGAAAAGTAAAAGATTTGGATTTAGTACGTTCCTAACTTCTGACGTCACAGCAGCCATCTTCGACAAAACTGTCATTTTGACATTTTTTGTTTGAGAAAACTATAACTTTGTCATTTTTGATTCACAAAACAGTCACTCTGACACTATTAGTAGCTTGCATGATGGCGGTCACCTTTGACAAAAACTTCTACATTGACACTTAGTTTATACACTGTTTTCTGTACTGATGTGAACTTTAGCGGTTAATGATGTTTTCAGCATCATATGTTTGTAAATAGTTCACAAATCTTATCTATGACACAAAATTTCATCATTAAAGGTACATTAATTAACTGAAGAAGATTAATGTTGTCACGTTTAAAGCTTAATAGATTTGAATATTTTACTCTGTATATATCTTAGCAATTTCATTTCCTATTCTAATTTCTATTGAGGTTAAGGAGATTTATGTAAGCCGTTTTTGATATATACATTTTAAGTACACTGTTTCCCTTCTCTTGTTTCAACCTAAAATCTTATTTCTGAAGTACTTTCTTTTTATTTCAATATATTGTAGCGTCAATGCGTCTGCCTCTAACTAGAATAACTACACTAGAATGTAAGCAAGTCGTTTGTACATAGAAGATGATCGATGGCTCCCGGCGACACCCTTTTTTTCAAAGGTTTTGATTGACAGGTACAAGAGTTTTGCATTTAACAGTTATTTAGATTACAATAGGTACGCTCGGGATGTTATTTGCACAATTACTGCTACATTTTAAAATAATATAAAAGCTTTGTATATAGCTTGCTGCCGTGGATATTGGATTAAGCTTTGACTGAAACAATATGCATTACCTTAAAATTTTGAAAGATGTGATATAAATTATTGCTGATATAAATTATTATAGTGAAGATATAAACTAATAGTTAGTGCTTAAAGAGGTAATCATAATGCTTCGATAATAAATAACTGAAAAGCATTTGTACACAGAAGATGATTAATGGGTCCCGACGACTCCTCATCCTTTAATGGTTTTGATTGACAGGTACAAGAGTTTTGCATTTAACAGTTATTTAAATTACAATAGATATTATTCGGGATGTTATTTGCATATTTCTGCTACATTTTAGAATAATTTAAAGGTTTTGAATATGTATATAGTTTGCTGGCGTGGATATTGCATTAAGCTTGGAGTAAAACAATATGTATTACTTTAAAATTTTGAAAAATGTGATATAAATTATTGCTGATATAAATTATTATAGTGAAGATATAAACTAATAGTTAGTGCTTAAACAGGTAATCATATTGCTTCGATAATAAATAACAGAAAAAATAGCATCGCATTTTAAGGAGCTAGTAAGTGTACTGTTCACGATCAGCTAAAAATAAAGTGTTGAAAGAGCTTTATACAACTACCATTGTAACTACCATTTGTTAAAAAAATTTGTAAAATCTGTTTGAAAATAAGGAATTGTTGTATTGCAAATAGAATTTTCGTTGCACTGGTTTCACAAGTAGTAGGATTAAAAACTTTTGAACAATTTGTATTTGCATGCTTGTAACACATATTCAACACAAGAACTTTACAGAAAAATGCCGAGAAACAGGACCGAAACGCTGCAACTTTGTTAGCTAAATTAGAAGAAAATGCGGAAAAACAAGAACAAACTGCAACAAACCTTGCAGAAAAGCTGAACGAAACCGCAATGAATTTTCAGGAAATTTTAACAGCGCAGTTAAACCAGAATGCAAAAGCAGTTAAACAAACTTTAATTGAAAATTACAGTTAACTTAGAGGAGTTTATACAGAAAACTACCACAAAATACTTGCAAGCCAAATTTTCCGACAGTTTACAGAAACTCAAAGCGGAGTTTTCAGATAAATTATTAAAGAGCTCGCGTAAAACAAAAGAAGAGATCCTGAGTATGGTAGATAGTCTTTAATATTCTGCAGATCATACTTAACCATGATCAAAGAAGCTACGGAGCCTTGACGTCAAGAATGTAAATAAGGTACGGCGACTCTCATCTGTAACATCAAGTGTACCACGCTCATGTGAAGAAACGTAAAAAGGCTAACGAGAATTTTCTAAAGTTTGAAGCAAATCTGTACTTACAAATATTGTGGGTTGTGTTATATTCAGGCACTAAACGCCTACATACAAACATTTGTGTGTCGTTTTCAACACAGTCGTCTGGTATCTTTTTACGCCAATGCCTATAGCAGACGTTCTTTCAAAATGAATATTAAGTGATTATGTGTCCTTTTAAAGCCCCTTCAAGATGCATAAGCCTTTTCAAATATCGTGCAACCTTAGAATTGCTCTATAATTTAAGTGAAATGGTCTTAGTTAATTTATTAGAGGTCTTTTTCGTTGATACGCTAATGATTCAATTGTTGGTTGGGGTGGTGCAGCTGTTGGTTGCAGCGGTGTCTTAAATTTAGATAAAAAATTAAATTGTTAGTTAATGTTAGAACAACTGTTGATTGTGAAACAGTTTTAAACACACATAAAACATCAGGTATTTGTCTTTTTATAAAAGATATTAGTCGTGAGCTTCCGTGTGATTAGTGGTGGATACCCATTGGTTGCGTCCACAGGTGTCCCAGTGTCACCGATCGAGCAAACGACGCTGACATCGGGCTTTGTGGAAGAATAAACCTTACATTAGTGCGGATTCAGAGCGTTGAGTAGCCTAAAAGCCATAACATACGGGGAATAAATGTACGTCAGTGCGGACTAAACCCTGCACGATAATGGGTAGGCTAATCCTACATCGCGAACCAACCCACAAAAAATCTTACTGCTGCTTGGGCAGGTAGCAGTTTTGCATAGGTTAATGCCACCATGTGTTTGTGCTGTGTCAGAGGACGTGTCCTTGAATACCTCTCCTGATATGTTGCAACTACTCCGGAACTGCCATAACACCAACACCAACAGCAGCTCCTAACCGGGGTGAAAGACTAGCCAGAGGAGTGGCAACAAGGGTGCCAATAGAAGAAACTGATCTAAGGGTTTGAACAGAAAGGGAGGAGGAATGCTGGTCTGGAGGCGCAAACTACTGCCGAAGATAAAGCTAGCCCTACGGCTGACCGACCCTTGGCACAATTTGCTGTCCGTTGAACAACCTCTACCTCCACATCAGCTACGTCTACTTCAAGGCTTGCAGAGGTCAAGACGACCGTAAGTGGGAAGGCAACTAGATCCGACGATGCCTCCCCGCAGACTAGACCGCTGAAGAGGAATTGAAGGCTAACTCTACTCAGGCTGTTTGCGGCGACTACTGAGTGGCAGCCGTAGTCGCGATTGACAGGAACAACCTTCGGGACAAAATCCCACAGATTTAAGCTGATGTCTTGCTATCAGTCATTGAGAAGGAGCTGGACGATTATGTTCGCCCTTCTCGGAAAAAACACCCAACCTTCTAACATGGACTGACACGACCAAAATAAACAACACACCATGGTCTGACATCCTCAAGCTCACCTGTAAAGTCGGGTGGCTGAGTGAAGGAAGCCCATGTTAGTGTAAAGATGGTAGCACAATGAACCCATCCTGTGGCCTAAGAGCGCTAAGACTACTGATCCCAAGGTCCCGGGTTTAAACCCCGACACGGCCGACTGCTTGAAAAATGTCAGGCGAGCATTTTTCACAAAAATTACGCCCTCGTTCGGATGAGAGGTTAAATGGAGGTCCCGTGTGTGAGTGTTGTCACGCACGTTAAAGATCCTTACCTTGCCTGGAACGGCAAGGGTTCGGCAAAATTCTAAATTTACAGGTAACAAAAAACTCGCCTCCTGGCCAATGTAGTGCCTTCGGGTGGAGCATTAAAAATTTAAATGAACGGCCTAAGAGCGCGTGCATTGGCCACCCTTTCAAATATTATAGTCAAATAGATAGTCGTGAGCGTCATTCTTTAAACAGGATTAGAATTTGATCTTTTATCATTACAGTTTGTAATGTACTATCAACGCTTACTGTGTATATTCTGGTTTATAAAGTAAGCCAACTTTTTTATTACCGCAAATTTTTTTATGACCTAAATTGTTTCAAATATGTTGCTGCAAATTTAATACATCTATTTAGTTAAAGTAATGAATAAATCTAGGTACAAAATTAAATTTTGAATGTTTTGGAATTTCATACAGAGCCGCGTAATGGTTATTTAATGAACTAGATTGTTAATTCCTAGAAAACTTGTTTTTGCAGAAGTATCATACAATGTAGTCCTTGAAAAAATTATAAGACGGTCGTTCAATAAGTCCTTAGAAAATCCAAGAGATGGCGCTCGTCGTACCGAAAATTAATTTTTCACTGTAAGCAGCACTTCTAACTAGTCAGCTGTTAGAGTTGCAGCCGTATCCCTCACGGAGTTTCATTTTTCATGCTGATTGAAGTAAAAACTTTCATTTGATTATTACAATGGATAAAACTGAGTTTCGAGCAGTGATTAAACACTTGTATTTAAAAGGGTTAACGGCGAAATAAATCAAAGCTGAGTCGGATAAAGTTCATGACACATGTGCTCCTGTGTTTTCAGCTGTTTATAATTGGCTAAATGAGTTTAAACGTGGCCGTACATCCACGAAAAAAGAACATCGTTCCGGAGCGCTGTGGATGTGTCTACCACCGAAATGATTGACAAAATCAACGATATAATTTTAAATAATAGACGAATAAAGTGCGGGAAATAGTTGATGCCACAGGTATATCGCAAGGCACAGTCGCTTCAATTTTGCACGAAAAATTAGCTGCGTTTGCTCACAGTAGAGAATAAACACAATCGTGTGATCGCTTCTGAAGATGTTTTGGCGCTTTTTCGTCGCAATCCTGAGGATTTCTGCGTCGATACATAACAGTCGAACGAAACCTGGAAACATCACTATATTCTAGAAATAAAAAAACCGTCAAAACAGTGGATTTTTGAAGGCAAACTGGTTCCGATGAAAGCGAAGGAGGGGAAATCAGCCGACAAGGTTATGGTCGCGGTCTTTTAGGATGCACGCGGAATTATCTACATCGACTACTTGAAAAGGGGAAAAACGAGACTAGGAGAGTATTATGCGTCGTAATTGGACCGGCTGAGCGAAGAAATCAAGGAAAAATGTCCTCATTTGAAACGAAAAAAGATCAACTTTCATCAAGACAATGCACGGGTGCACACCTGCGCAGTTGCGATGGCCACCGTATTTGCCAGATTTGGCCCCCAGTGACTTTTTCTTATTTCCCAACTTCAAGAAATGTCTTGACGGACAAAGGTTTACGTCTAACGAGGAGGTCATCGCCCAAACAAATGCCTATTTTGAGGAGCTTCTAAAATTTTATTTTTGGGACGACTTAAAAAATTTGGAAAAGCACTTAGAAAAATATATAAAACTGAAGGGACTATTATGTTGAAAAATAAAAAATTATCTACCCAAAAAAATGTTTTTTCTACTTTTTTCTAAGGACTTATCGAGCGTCTCTCGTATTTAGATGGCAAAATTGTCGATCCCACTAAATATTTATTTGAACTAAAAATACGTAAGATTATTTTGTATGCATATCTTGAAAGTAAATACCTGTGTTAGCACGTTTTTGCCAAATGAAAGATTAACACAAACAACTTATTAATGTTTTTAGGTTAACATTAAGTGTTTTAATAATTTCATTAACCATCTCTAAAGTATTTAGGTCTGAAAGCTAATTAACCCATACAAATGATATACGCCTTATTAACGTTACTAAAGTAAATAAATTGAATGCACTTAGCTACTTAGCTTTGAAATAAATTGGCGGTTCATACTATTAATATAAATTGTCCTATGCAATATAAATTACTGCAGTGATCAATATAGTTTATTGATTAGTGCTTGAATAGTTATTTATAGTGCTTCGATATTTAGTAGTTAGGAAGACAGTATCGTAGTTTTAGAAGTTAGTATTTGTTAGCAGATTGGCTGGAAATAACTCGTAAATTCTTTTGCAATTTCTCGATAATTACGAGTATTTGAACAGGCTTGTGTAATAAGTTGGTAATAAAGAACTGTTGTTTTGCGAAAGAGTTTTCGCTACATTACCGGAAGAGGGGCGCTTTATTTTTCAAATATTATTATTGGATATCTTGAATCAGAGATAGTGATCCCATTATAAGTTTTAACTGTAACTTTCCTTTTCAGGTGCAGTCAATTGTAGTGGGAACCGTTTTCGAGTGTCCTCAGGGTGTATATTGTTTGAGTCCTGAGTATCAGAATTTCTGTCCCTATTCTTATGCATTGTTTCATCTTTTTGTAGGAATATCAGAGGTAGTGGCGCCCTCTTCCCTTCTAGCCATCTGTTATTGAACCAAGTAAACAACAAATCTGCAGGGTTCATGGCCGAGCTATGTCGTGGTATCGCTTATACCTTTTCTAAAGCCGTTAACAATCTGTCACCTAGGCGTTCTTTTGCGGTAGGTAATACAGTATTGCCCGAAATAAACAGTACTGAAACTAAGTTGCGGTGTTTTTATGCGTGCGCTGTCACACTCAAGTTAGTTAGTATAGACCTGTCAAGTAAACCTCAAACAAGTAATTAGTAGGGCGTAATTGTTAAAAATGGTGTTAAGTACAGAGGAGAAAGTGTTTCTGGTAGAGCATTATTTTCGTTCATACGGAATCGGCCGACATAATGGTGCAAGTTTGCTATACGTGTCTGATCAATTCACACAAAGGTTTAATAAACGTTCTCCAAGTAATGCTGTAATTTTGAAGGTTATTGAAAAGTTTAGAAATACAGGTAGTGTATTGTGCCAACGAAAAGAAAACTCAGGGCGTCCCAGGACAGTTAACAACAACAATAACCATGAACGTGTTTTGAGCAAATCTTAGAAAATCCGAAAGTCAGCCAGGCAAGGACAGTGTTACAACTTGATTTAAAAGAACTTCCTTTCAAAGAATTCTGAAGGAGCTGGGTACATTTTCGTATGTGATTCAGGTACATCAACAACTACATCCTCGGGATTATCGCAGTAGAGTGGAATATTGCGCCAGAATTCTCGCGTTACAGTATGAAAATCCTGAATTTTTGAAAATGTTTGGTTTTCAGACGAAGCACATTTTCACTTGTCAGGCTATGTGAATCGTCGCACAAATCGATTTCTGGGCTTTGCCAGACCCGATGAGGTTCAAGAGGTTCCTTTACATAGTGAAAAAGTGAGTGTCTGGTGTGCTGTTTCCGGACACGGAATCATTGGTCCGTACTTTATCGAAGAGAATGGTAGGCAAGTCACACTTAATCAACAGAGGTACAGACAAATTTTAACACGATTTATCCCTGATCTACGTCAATTCTGTCGTGCACGTAACTTGGCATTTCGAGACCAATTTTTTCAGCAGGACGGGGCAACTTGCCATACTGCTGCCGCAATTCGTCAATTTCTTCAAGAACATTTTCCAAGCAAATTCATATCACGATTTACTGACTTCCCTTATCCTTCACATTCTCCAGACCTCACACCTCCAGACGCATACATTTGGGGCATGGCTAAAAATGCCGTTTTCAAACGGGCACCACAAACCATCGATGAATTAAAGGATGCCGTTAGAGTCTTCTTCGCAGCCCTTAGACAACCCTTATTCAATAACATGACCAGAAACTTAGAACATCGTAATGAAGTCTGTCTCGAACGAGGAGGTGCACATTTAGAACATATAATAAAGTGTCAATAATATGTATTTTTTAAATATACAAAACAATTACAATTTCAGTACTGTTTATTTCGGGCAATACTGTATGTCTTTAACTTACCAGTGCAAAAGGTAGATAAAAGAATTTCACTTCCATCAATAACAGTCCAAACTAAATCAAAATTGTTACAAGTCTCTAAACCTGCACTTCAATATTATGAAGATGGATTGAAAAACAACAAAACAATTTCTTTGAAGGTAATTTTGGGCAAAAATCTTTTATAAAAGTTTGAGTATTTTAATTTTGAAGTGTACTCCTACGAGTAAAATACTTCTATGCCATTCTAATATTTAAATATAATATTTTAAAGATATACTATTTTTTGCATTCTTAAGGTAAAACCACTTTGCAAATTAAAATTAATTCTAGAAATACTAATAGCTGTCAACATTTTCATGTAAATAAATAGGGAACAATTTGCAAAAAATAGTCGGGTGTGAGTGGTTTTGAAATAGTTTACTTGCAATTCCCCATAAAGAGGAAAGTAGGTTGAGAGATACGGCTTCCTCTTGCTCATCATCAGGTACGTGCCATTCTTAAACATAGATTTTATCAAAATTCTGGCAAACCTCTAAATATACATTTTCCGCTTCATTGTTTTCCTCGTCGTATTTATTCTATTTAGATCAGTTTGTAGTGCCACAAATTCTTGTTGACTTAATGAATCTTTTTCTTGAAATAGACCTAAATTTTTGTCGCTATACACGATAAGAATTAACATCGGTGATATTGTTCTGGTTTAACTCCTAACTTTTTCTTCTATAGAGTCTATTTATAGATCAAAGACTCGTCTCTGTTTTTAAATTGAACAATACTAGTAGATGCAGAAAGCGGGTTCGAGTGCCACAGTCACCACCACCAACAGCACTTCCATCACCTACTTCATTCTCTATATACAGGGTGTTTACAAAAGATGTATGCAGGGAAAAGTAAAAGATTTGGATTTATTACGTTCCTAAACTCTGACGTCACAGCAGCCATCTTTGACAAAACTGTCATTTTTACATTTCTTGTTTGACAAAACTATAACCTTGGCATTTTTTATTCACAAACTGTCACTTTGGTAGCTTGCATGGTGTCTGTCACCTTTGACAAACTGCTACTTTGACACTTAGTTTATACATCGTTCTCTGTACTGATGTGAACTTTAGCAGTAAATGTTGTTTTTAGCATCATATGTTTGTAAATAGTTCACAATTCTCATCTATGGCATAAAATTTCATCATTAGAAGTACATTAGCTGAAAGAGATCAATGTCGTGACGTTTAAAGCTGAATAGATTTTAATAATTTCTCTTTGTAAATATCTTAACAATTTCATTTCTTATTCTAATTTTTATTATGAGAAACCAATATACTAGGTTAAGAAAATTTATGTAGGCCGTTTTCGATATATACATTTTAAGTACACTTTACCTTCTCCCGTTTTAACCTGAATTCTAATTTTACTAAGTACTTCCTTTTCATTTCAATATTTTGTATCATCCATGTGTGTGTCTCTAACTAGAATAACTACACTGGAATGTAAGCGAGGCATTTGTACCCAGAAGAAGGTTTATGGGTCCTGGCTACACCTTATCTTCCAATGGTTTTGATTGACCCGGTACAAGAGTTTTGCATTTAATAGTTATTTAGATTACAATAGGTACATTCGGAATGTTATTTGCAAAATTTCTGCTTCTTTTTAGAATAATCTAAAGGTTTTGAATATGTATATAATTTGCTGCTGTGGATATTGGATTGAAGATTGTACTACAACAATGTGTATTACTTTAATATTTTGAAAAATGTAATCTAAATTATTGTTGATATAAATTATTATAGTGGATGATATAAACTAATAATTAGTACTCGAATAGTTAATCATAGGGCCTTGATAATAAGTAATTAAGAAATTAGCATCGCAGTTTAAGAAGCTAGTAAGTGTACTATTCACGACTAGCTAAAAATATAGCGTTGGATGAGCTTTATGCAACTTCCATTGTAACTACCATTTGTTGAAAAAATTTGTAAAACCCGTTTTGAAAATAAAGAATTGTTGTAACCAAATAGAATTTTCGTTGCACTGGTGTCGCAAGTAGTAGAATTAAAAACTTTTAAACAATAATCAACACAAAGAAATTTACAAGAATATGCTGAAAAACAGGACCGAAACGCTGCAACTCTGTTAGCTAAATTAGAAAAAATGCAGAGAAACGAGAACGAACTGCAGCAAACCTTGCAGAAAAGCTGAACGAAACCGCAGTGAATTTTTACGAAAATTTTACAGCGCAGTTAAACCAGAATGCAAAAGCAGTTAAATAAAATTTAATTAAAAATTACAGTTAAATTAGAGGCGTTTATACAGGTAGCTACTACGAAAAACTTGCAAGCCAAATTTTCCGGCGGTTTACAGACACTCGAAGCGGAGTTTTTAGGAAAATTGTTAAAGAACTCGCGTAAAATGGAAGAAGGGGTCCTGAGTATGGTAGATGATCTTTAGTATTCTGCAGATTATACCTAACCATGATCAACGAAGCTACGGAGCCTTAACGTCAAGGATGGCAATGGGGTACGGCGATTCTCATCTGTATCAAGTGTACCACGCTCATGTGAAGAATCGTTAAAAGGCTAACAAGAATTTGCTAAAGTTTGAAGCAAATATTGCTCGATTGATAAGACCAGCCTACCCAGAAGCACCGAATAACTTTCTAGAGATAGGGCCAACGTAGATCTTTATTGATAGAATATGCGTGGAGGATATCGAGAAAGCATTACCGCTGTCCTGGGCAGAGGCTTCGCGTGATGCGTTGGCAAAGCAGGCGACATATTTATTCTGTGGCAAGATAAAACGCACTAGAGAGTAGCAAAGCCAATAAAACGTGACCAGCAATCGAAGAGAAAGGGGTCACAAATCCGAAACCGCTGATGTAGGGACAGACAGAACATATGTAAACGGTTTAAGAAAAAAGCACGAGGAGTCGAAATTAGTAAAGGGAATCGACGGAACGGGTCGAAAGTTGACCTGTACAGATTCTGTCCCGAAATAATCGTGCACCTCGCACGGGTGAAATATGATCTTATTGGCCGGGCTACAATAACGATTGGCAGCCTCTACAGATGCCAACAGAATAAGAGAATGACAAAGACATAGCTGTCACTCTGGGTTTCAAAGTTAGAGAAGAAAGCCCCCACCTGCCAGGACATTAGCCGGTTGAGTAGAGCCCTGAACTCGTACTGGATACAATGGGATTCCATAAAAATAGAGAATGGTATTTTGGCGCGATTCTAAGAGAATGTAGATGTATCCGTCGGTACACTTCAGGAAGTGGTTCTTAAAAAACGAGTTTGTAGGTTTCAGAACATCTGCATAATTTAACCTCCCGAGGATACTTCGGCGTTCAAACTGGAGAAAATTCGTGCAAGGTTTTACTGGGTGGCTAGAAATTCGATGTAAAAGGGTGGTGCTGCAGGTCTCAGGGAAACCGTAAAGCCCTAATGTAGGGAACCCTTTTGAGGCAGTGTCAAGCGATATTGTCGGTTTATTCTCTGAGACGAACTCCGGGAATAAGTACATCTTGGCAATCTTGTACTATTTTGGAAGGGGACCGAAGCATATACGATCCCAAAGCAAGAAGCTACAACCGTCGCTGGCGTGCTTTTAAAGGAACCGTTCTACCGTCTTGGAATTCCTATTGAATTGAACGCCGATCAGGATAAAAATTTTGAGTCAGCGCTATTTCAAGAAGTTTGCTGGTTGCAGGGGTTGAGAAATACCCGAACAACAGCATTGCACCCGCAACCGGATGGTATGGTGGAACGAACTGCATCTTCGACAAGTACCTTTCAATTTGGTCTCCTAGCATCAGAGGGACTGGGACCAATATTTACGTCTACTTTTATTGTCCTATCCGTCTTCGGTTTGTGATAGAACTGGACAGACGCCTGCATGTGCTATGCTGGAACGCAAGATACGTCTACCAGGTGATCTTGAGTTTTGCTGTAAATCCGGGGATAACATCGTGGTCGAGAGCTACGCCGAGTAGCTCAAGCTTAAGCTGTACGACATCCATGATTAACGTTAGGAAAAATATTCAGAACGGAAGCGAACGAATGAAGACCATATATGACATTAAAGCGCAGGTTTTAGAGAGCGACCGCATCTGGCTATACAGCCCTAGATAGAGACGCGGTTTTTCGCTAAAGTTACAAAGACATTGGGAGTGTACGTACAAAGTTGTAAAAAGAATCAATGACGTGATATATCGGACTTATAAACTTCTAAGAAGAAGAACAATAGCGAGGTTTAACCGGTTAGACCTCTACGATAGTAATAACAAATGCAAAAAAGCAGCAAGCAGTGAGACAAACAAAGAGTTACGCTTGTGAGGATGACCAAGCTAAGCCTCTGTGCAGCGACACAAGCTAAACGAGACTTGGGGTAATGGAAGAAATTGAAGGTGCTCTATTTCACGTACCATCGGAATACTCCCTGGCACATTGCTTAGCGGCGGAGCTTGATATGTCCCGAGGACTTGCTTGGATGTTTAAAAACAATTTTGGTGGTCTATATCAACTTCGTTGGAAAGACCGGACCGACATTGGGGCATCTATTACTTGATGACTGATCAGCAACTTTTTGACAAATAGGAATAGCGGGATCTGTGGAATGCGCTGGTGGACTTCGAGAGTCAGATGATCATATTTGAAGGCAAAATCGGTTGTGAGCTTGATGGATTGAACTGTAGGATGGTACGGAAAATGTTAGAAGTATCCTTCGAGAAAACCGAGATCCAGATTTTTGTGTGTGATTATAAACCAAAGGGTACGGCGCTTGCTATAAAAAGTGTTGATCGCTACTTCTACCAACATGGAAACTTCAAGAATGGTTTTGATCGTCTTTATCACTACAGGAACTTCCAACGTCCGGATCGCAGAGTTTCTGGGTTACAACGGCTTTAAGAAGAGCGTAACGTAGCAAAATAATTACATTGGAATTTAAACGAGGCGTTTGCACACAAAGATGATTGTTGGGTCCTAGCGGTGGTTTTTTTGACAGGCACAAGAATCCCTAATTTAGGGTTATTTACATTACAATAGGTACATTTGGCATGCCATTTGTATAATTTTATATGTTTTAAAATTGTCTAGAGGTTTTGAATATGTATCATGGATATATAAGTTCTGTTCTGAAAAAAGCTTTGATTACAATATGTTCTATTTTAAGGTTTTTAAAAATGTAATATAAATTACTGTTGATATAAATTATTGTAGTAACAATGTAAACTAATAAATATTGCTTGGATACTTATTTATAATGCATCGCTAATAAAGTAGTTAAGAAGATATGATTACAGTCTAAGAAGTTATTAATTAAACTGTTAGCAACTAGCTTAAAATAAATCATTAAGAGAGCTTGTAGCAAATATCATTGTAAATAGTAGGTGTTGAAAAAGCGTGTATAATCTGTTTGAAAATAAAGAACTGTTGTTTCTGTAAATTGATTTCGTTGCAATATATATATATATATATATATATATATATATTTGTTTGTTACGAACGCTTGTAGTTAAGAACGTTATTTGATCTTGATTTTTGGGATAATTTCGTTCGAAAAAATATATAAATACTAATCCATTTATTGATCACTACGTTTCGGGTATAACTTTGTACCCTTAATCATGTGCTACAAAGATGTGATAAAAACAGTTATTAATATACAATATTAGTTTTACTTACATAAAGTGGATTGAGTATAAATTTAAATGAAAATTAAAACTAGTGTACTGTCATTATTAAAAGGTTATGTATACATGCAAAGACCTTTTGTTGATAGTGTTGTGTATACCTGTAAAGTGAAATTAATTATGTTATTGATTGACCACTGACAAAGGTCTGGCCAATACTAGTTGTGATGTTGTAGTTGACTAGTTAGTTGGTTATGTAGTAACTTGTTACGGAAAATATAAAGTTAATTTTTGTTGTTGGTAGTGAAGAGTAATGAGTATATAGAACTTAAATTTTGAATACCGGTTTTTCGTTTATGCTGGTTTTTTCTTTTTTAATGTGATACGCCTCAAAAATAATCGATGGGAATATATTTCTTCTGTTTCTAGAATGACGACTTCAGAATATTTTGGTTTGTGTTTGGTTGTTTGTATGTGGTTTGATAGTGCACAAGACCTTTTACCTATTTTAGCATCTGATTTATGTTGAATAATTCTATTTTTTAACCATTGGCTCGTGTGACCAATGTAACAACTGTTGCAACTACATTGAATTTTGTAAACTAAATTACTACAAAACATTTTTTCACCCATAATAGCTCAAATAGTCATGGACAACCTTCTAGAAAATGTAGTCCCACAACTACCATTCCAAATGATCTTTATAGTAAAATACGTAGATGACATAATTTGTTCAATTCCCCCAGATAAAATTCAAAATACATTAGACATCTTCAATAGCTTTAATACACATTTACAATTTACACACGAAATAGAAGTTAACAACAAAATACCATTTCTAGATACCCTAATTATAAGAAATAACACCAACAAACTTAAGTTCGATTATTATAAGAAACCTACGCACTCGGATCACTACATAAATTTCAATTCCAATCATTGTATTCAACATAAAATCAATACAGTCTTAGCATTAAAAAATAGAATTGAAAAAATCTGTGAACCAGAATTCTTAAAAAAAAACTTAGAATCTTTAGAAACAACCTTATTAAATAATGAATACCCAAAATCATTTCTAAAAAAACTGATATACCAGAATACACCATACATTCAACACATCAAAAATAACACACACATACCAATAATTTACAAAACCTTACCATACATTCAAAACCTAACTCCCAGACTCACAAAATTCTCAAAATCCTTCAATCAAAATTACTTTTAAATATAATAAATCAATCAAAGACCTATTCACTAAACTAAAAAACCCAACAGAAAAAATGTTTTGTAGTAATTTAGTTTACAAAATTCAATGTAGTTGCAACAGTTGTTACATTGGTCACACGAGCCAATGGTTAAAAATAGAATTATTCAACATAAATCAGATGCTAAAATAGGTAAAGGTCTTGTGCACTATCAAACCACATACAAACAACCAAACACAAACCAAAATATTCTGAAGTCGTCATTCTAGAAACAGAAGAAATATATTCCCATTGCTTATTTTTGGAGGCTTATCACATTAAAAAAGAAAAAACCAGCATAAACGAAAAATCAGATATTCAAAATTTAAGTTCTATATACTCATTACTCTTCACTACCAACAACAAAAATTAACTTTATATTTTCCGTAACAAGTTACTACATAACCAACTAACTAGTCAACTACAACATCACAACTAGTATTGGCCAGACCTTTGTCAGTGGTCAATCAATAACATAATTAATTTCACTTTACAGGTATACACAACACTATCAACAAAAGGTCTTTGCATGTATACATAACCTTTTAATAATGACAGTACACTAGTTTTAATTTTCATTTAAATTTATACTCAATCCACTTTATGTAAGTAAAACTAATATTGTATATTAATAACTGTTTTATCACATCTTTGTAGCACATGATTAAGGGTACAAAGTTATACCTGAAATGTAGTGATCAATAAATGGATTAGTATTTATATATTTTTTCGAACGAATTTATCCCAAAAATCAAGATCAAATAACGTTCTTTTATATATATATATATATATATATATATATATATATATATATATATATATATATATATATATATATATGTAGGAGGCACGTGGTAGAATTAGAACCATTCCTAAAAAGAAGAAAGGAAAATGTACTTAAAGTTTTTTGTCTGAAAATATATAAGATTTTTGTCTTATGAGAGATCCAAAAGGAAACTTAAATTGCTTTAAGTAAATAAAAGTTGTTAGTAAAGACAAAGCAGTCGTTAGTTTTAACAATAAAAACGAAAAATTAAACATTTTTGGAACTCTTAAAACTTATCTTACAATTGAGAAGGCTTTGAGAATGTATCAACATATGACGTAATTACAACAAGATACGAATTGATGCTAATGAATTACAAAAGACAGTATTTGTTTGGAAGACTACATAAATTAATATTGCAAAGTACGTAACAAAACAACGTAGGAGAGCTCCAAAATGCAGTTATTTTGAGTTCAAATTTGGAGAACACAATGGGTGTATGAATTTCATGCTTCATTTTTTCTTGCGTAGCCCTTTTATGTTTAGTTCGTTTCCAGAACCGTATTAAAAAAAATCAGTGTGAAAATGAATAAATAAATTCATCTTCCGAGTAGCATCAGTTGACCTACGGCGTCTCATTAAAAGTTTGAGTAACAAATTTAAATCTTATCTATACTAGAAAAACAAAATATTCTAAAAATCACGCGCCTTTTCTTAATTTGTAGGGAATTATATGGTGTTTATAACATCCGTTTTATTGAATGAATTACATTATGCACAGAAGATATATCAAAACAGGACACACCTGTAGTACATTTTAATGTGCCCCCTTACACATTTGCGCACAGTCCTAAGCGTTCCACCGTGACCTAGAAAACATTGCGCAACATAGCCAGTATAATGTCTCCGATTGCGGCTGTAATCCGTTTCTACTGCTCGATATTGTGTGTGCGAGCCCCACTCAATCCATATGCATAGAAAAACACGATTAAGATAATTCCAAACGATCTTGACGAAAACAACAGTATCCATAACCTCATCGTTTTGCAACTTTGGCTCCGAGAATTGCTTCAACATGTTGAGATACGCGTTACTATTAATTGTCGCGTCGGCAAACACGAATGGCCCATAGACCTTTGACCTAGTTAACCTCATCCATACATTCTCATTGGGTGTGTCCTGGTAACATTCTTGCAAGGTATTTGACTGCTCTTTAAGCCATATCCAACAATTGTGCCAACTCACATGTCCACACGTGTGAAATATCGCTTTATCACTAAACAGGACATGCTGCCTCAAATTACCATGTTCAACAGTTTCCAAGAGGCTATAACACATGGCTTGTCCGGCTGCAATGACCTCAGCCTCAAGCTTGTACACCAGCTGGATGTGATATATACGTTTCTTTAATGTGTAACGTAGCTTTTTCCATACAGTGTTTTATGAAACACCGAAATCCGGCCTAGTTTTGTAGTCGATGCGGAGCGGTTGCATCTGATGGCCTCCTCTACACGTAGCACAATCTGCGATTGTCGGTAGTCTCCGTAGCCGTTGATCATCCGCCATACTACCTGTTCGCGTGAATTAGTTAACTATAGTCTTGACAGCCACACTGGTGGGGCCTGGTTTCCGTAACCTACGGGTGAAATCTGACTGCACCTGTTTATACGTCAATTTACGCAGACGGGTATACAACAGCTGCTCGTGCTTCTGCCGTTAACATTCTTGCACGATACCTGCAAAAATAAATATTTGTTAACGGTATCACCGCAATGTATTGTAATTTTGTTAGAGTTATCAGTGAATTAGTGTATAAGATTATTGAAATAGTACAGAATTGCGAACTTAATATAAACACGTCTAACTGTATTGAAGATTTATGAAGCATCTGTAAAAACAACTAATAAACAAAAGCTAAATCTATTGGTAGGTGGATGTACACTTGATGTTATAGATTATAATCATGCATCGCGCTACCCTTCAATAACATGCGGCGCGCACACTTCAATAAATTTTATAATCACCTGGTATATAATACAATAACTATAGCCCTATTCTGTATAGCCAATAATCTAAAAAAATCTGATGTGTCAGCTTTATATAGTGTTACGTTCAAAACCTTGCAAGTGAGTTTTTCTGCATGAATATTTATTCATCTTACTTTTATTTAAAACACGCTAAAATTTATAAACAAATTCATAAAATCCATCGATCAACAAGCTCGATTTTCTGCCATGTGAATTATTGTTATTTCATAAAATTTCTCAAGTATAATTTCTATAGTATTTTGCTTAATAAAATCAAACAACCGCTTAGCAACTTTGCGCTATAAAGTAGTTGCAATATTTTCTAGCACCTGCAGTGACTACATTTTAAGTGAAGCTGCGCATAAATCCACCGCTTTCTTTTAAAAGATAAGACCACATAGCCATCTGCCTAGTAAATGAACACGCAATGCGTTTATTATCTATAAGTATATACTGTTATCCTGCAGCTGGGTAGATCTTTCAAAGTAATAAGATTGTTCTTTTGTTTAAAAATTTTTCGTTAACATGTTATCTCCTTGTTGGTAAGTTGTAGATTTTTGCAGCTGCCGTTTGAGAATTCTGCACACTTGATTCTTTGGCGATATCCTTGAAACCTAAATAACTACCACCATACATGGTTCTTTCTTTATAAAATAGAGACCGTGCTTGAAAGCGGTACATTGAATACAACATCCTCTTAGCAAAAAGACATGTTATAAAGTCGTGCTATTAAAATGCTTTTTGTGCTAATACAGTACAGTTAAGTAGTTCCAGTCCCAACGCATAGACAAATACAGCCGCATTTCCTGTAAGATGGTACGAAAAAAAAGATAGCTTCAGGTACAATGTTTTTCTCTGTTTGTTTTATTTGTAGCTGTTTTAGAAGATAGACATTTTTTTTTTGGGTTTGAGCCCGCACTAAATTGCAGACTATATGCTACGCCTACAACACGATCAATTATACACATTATTTTTAAAGCTAGTGCTAGAGTACTTTCTACTGTTTACTGCTCTGTCAACGTCCACAAATTACTGTTTGATTAAGATATTTAAAAATTCATGTTACTATATTTCTTAAACTTCACGAAGTGCACTCGCCAAAGCAGATGCTAGGGTAAATTTTATGTATAATTTCTTAGGACTGGAAACTACGAAGGCGAAGAAGGGCCACAAAAACTCGCTCACTTATTTTAGTTAAATTTCGACTTCGATGTCGAAATTTAGTTAAATTTCGACTTCGTTCTTGAAATTTATTAAATTTCGACTTCGCTGTCGAAATTTACTTGAATTTCGACTTCGATGTCGAAATTTAGTTAAATTTTGACTTCGATTTCGAAATTTATTAGATTTCGACTTTGATGTCGAAATTTACTTAAATTTCGAGTTCTATCTCGAAAGTTTGCTGGATTTTTAACTTACAGTCAAAAGTTTATTCTTGTTGGTATTTCAAGATCGAAGTCGAAATTTAACTAAATTTCGACATCGAAGCCGAAAATTTCGAGATGGAAGTCGAAATTTAACTAAATTTCGAGATCGACGTCAAAGTTTAACTAAAATAAGTAGAGCGATTTTTGTGGCCCTTCTACGCCTTCGTAGGAAACATTATACCGGTATGTAGATATGTAAATGCTATGTAATAAGATTTTATTCTTGCTATTTTAAATGTATACAATTATATTTTTATGTTATGTGTATATCACGTTATACAGGACGATGACGCAAATTATTGTTGTTTTTTTTTATTATTTTGTAAATATTCTTTTGATTATATGTTTTCCTACATGTGCGTAATATAAATTTTTTTGTTACTAATGTTTCCAATGTGTTCTTTCTACATCACCCAGCCCCACTCTACGACGTTGTTGGGCTAGCTCCAAAATATAATACTTTTGAATGTCGATTCTATCATTCTATTGATGTTTTGTTGCGGTACTTCAGTGTGGACAGTTTCTTTACTGACTTTGCTGTTTTCTTTCGTGTTTGCACAGAATACCGTAACAAATAGAATAAGAAAAGTGTGCAATTTAGGGACGTAATTTTAATTAAAATACGTCAGTTCTGAAAGTAACAGTTTAGAATACAGTCACAATGGCAAATGTCTGTCAGAAGTTATGGACAAGCTTCTGAAGTTGGAAGTGTGGCGTAATCCTAAACCAAGATTATTTGCTTCTGTAAAAACGGACCATGGCCAAATGAAACAGGTAGCGAAAAAGAATGTAAATGAGATACAATAGGCTGAATAAATAAACTCCAACATAAAAATGCGTAAACGAACATACATGTTCATTATTTAAAATTTAAATAATTCACAGTCTAGCTAAACACAGCCGTTAAATAAAAGGCTTCATTTACACGACATCGACAACTAAATAATTATGTCCGGTTTATAAAACACTTGAAGGAGTTTAATTGTGTTTCCAGATTTCTTATGGAGAACAACTAAAATTTATTTTACTTTATCTTGCCGACCCATAAAATGGCGGCTCCGTGGCCTAATTGGTATGCGCGTTCGAATCCCGACACGGTCCGCTTGAAAAATGTTAGGCGAACATTTTTCACAAAAATACGCCTTCGTTCGGATGAGAGGTAAAATGGAGGTCCTGTGTGTGAGTGTTGTCACGCACGTTAAAGATTTCTACCTTGATTGGAACCGCAAGGAATCGGCAAAATTCAAAATTTTTCAGGTAAAAAAAAACTCGCTTCTTGGCCAATGTAGTACCTTCGGGTGGATCATTGGAAAATCACATATATATATATATATATATATATATATATATATATATTAAATAATAGAATCTAATAGGAACTTATTAAAAATTGTTAAATAAATCATAAGTCGAATACAACAATGTAACTCAAGGATAGATATAAAAAGGTTATTAACAGTTCGTGAGAACGGATGCAATACAATGTATTCTAGACGATAGTGACACTGGACGTGGCAGGTCACACACGGTTAAGATATGCAAATAGCTAGAAAGTAAAATTGAAACAGTGTAACAAAGTGTAGAATTAAGAATAAGTAGCCATGAGATCTGCAAGTTCCCACAGCCATGTGAGGGGGTAGGGACATTATGAAAAGCCCTGGAGCCCCAGTTGACAGTAGTGAGTCTGAGTATTACAGCTTTTACAATGTTGTCTACCTAGGCTACACGGCCTAATATTAGTTCAATTAATTAAATTATTTGAATTTAAAGTTATTTTAATCAGTTGTCAAAATTCCATTGTAACTTATGGTTAAGAGAAAACCAATAAATTGTTACAAAAACTTGGAACAGTTTCTAAAAACACCGCTCCCAACGCCCGAAACGTAAAGCAGCCGATATGATGTCAAAAGGGCACTATAAATCCAAAAATCGGAAGACTGGTGACCAAAAATTTTAATTTGCAAACAAGGTTGGAGGAAGTACAAGCATCGACCGAATCCAGCAAAACAAACAAACGTGGGGAGATACAAAATCGAACGAGTCCACAGCCAGAAACCAAAGAAACAGATGATGAAACTAATGTAAGTGCATTTACCTTAAAACCAATTGACTTTTACAAATTTATTTGATATTTGCTAGTAATAGAGAAATTTTTATTATTTTATTATTCTATGTACAGAATTTTATTTTAGGCCATTTAACAAAAATAATTCACTTATATATTAAGGGAATTGTTTTTAAATACAAAAGATTATTTTTAAAGCAAAATAGCACAGACGAATTAAAGAATTATTACCAACATAACTGGTGCTCAATTATTAAATTAATACCAAACGTAACTGACAAAAACGCACCGATTTAATTCAGCAAACATAAAAACAGAACGTAATCAACTCCATCATTTAATACCGAAAGCAAACGCAATTTTTAAAACAAACAGTAACATAAACGATTTATTCCAGTTTTAAACTTCATCAAAATTCTATAATTCAAACACCTCAATTAGAGAAACGACTGTTTAAAATTTAACCTTCAGAGCATTTTTATAAATTAAAGAAACGCACTTTGCATTACAATCCATTAATAATTAATTCATCACAAATTGAAACAAAGCACAATTCTCATAAATTGCCGAGTTATTTCAGTACAAATACTGAATAAAAGCAAACGTTCATCATTAATAGCTATAGTTAACCCATATAAAAACGCGTATCGCAAACTTTACAATTGTATTACTGAAAAGCTAAAATTGATTTAAAGACGAGCATCGCAACACTTTATTAAGCATAGTGAATAATTCCTAATACAAATATATCTAAATATAATTTGTGAACGTAACATTTTATGCAGCAATTAATAAAGTAAAGAAGCGATTTACTTAATTTTCATATCAACCGAAAACAACACCTTTCGGAAAAGTATTAATAACTGTAATTATTACAATCGCATATTATTCAAAATTATCAAGAGACTGAATTACATCCTCAAGTAAACATAAAACCTTGAGATTAGATTATAACAAAGTAATTAACTGAAAACTCGCAACTAAAACTAAAACTCAAGTGGACGAGATAGACAAACATCCTACACGTTATACAATTCAATTAATACCCACAGAAAAGAGATAATTACAACAGACTTAATAAAAGCGGCAGAACTGAACAAAGATAAAGTCATAACTGACGCAAAGCATACGAAGTAAAGTAGTTACGGCAAGAAATTATTTATTCACATCGGAAACTTTCAGGAAGCAAAACTCAAGTACAATATACGACAAATTAACGTCTGCGAAATAAAACAAACGAACTTAAGGCTATAACAATTAACCAGTCATTATCGAGCATAAATCCTACGAACCAATTACCCAACCGTGTAACTAAGTACAAATATAAGCAACTACGATTACTTAAATAACTCAACACACTTCAAACTGAAAATTAATAAACCCCAACCAAAAGTAACAGTACAAACCGCGAAATAAATTTCAATTTTTACAAAATTTAAAATCGACTAATAGCGAAAGCAAGCCTTAACCAAAATGAGTTTAGATATGTAACTTTACCTTGAAACGATCCCACTCTTTAATGGAGAGCAAACTAACCTTGCGAATTTTATCGGAGTATGCAAAACATTTTTGAAAGCTTTCTACAAACCCGGAGATAACGAAAGTAATGTACTACTCTTATGCCTGGAATTAGTAAACTGACCGGACGGGCACTAACACTAATTGCCAGCCGAAATGACCTTGAAGAATGGCAGGATTTTAAACGCATACTAATTGCATATTTTGGAGATCAGAGAAATATTAAATGCTTTGTACGAGACCTGATAAACAACAACCAATCCCCGTATTAATTTGGAATGAAATTCCCCGACGTGAGAAGTCTAATCTTAACGAAATTAAAAATCAAAGAACCCGATGAAAATATCTGACATTTAAAAACGAAGATGTATGATGAAATGGCACTGGACACATAAATAAATGCACTACCAATACGACTACCAGATAAAATTAGGTTCCAACGTCCCCAAAAGCTAGAAGAAGCTATAGACATGATAATAGAAGAAGAAAATGTAATGTTTTACCAAAACAGGCTATACAACCCCAACGCAAATAGAAGTTTTATACCAATATAAACTATACAAGCAGCGAGACATACAACCACCCATCCAAAATTTGCACCACAAATAATAATCAAGAAACCGTTGCAGCTAGAGCATCTAGACTTAGACGACCTCAACCACGCCATGAAAATAATGGAAAACTACAAAGAACATTTAAGCGAACTCGAAGTGCCCAAGTTACACTATGACAATATAAGCGTTTAGACAATTGCGTGAATCATTCTAATAATTTTTCTAATTATATATGTATTTTATAAAATTTAATTTAGATATAAGAATAAAGCAAACAGTTTTAGATTTAAGGAAATAAAGAGAATAAAGAAACAATAAGTGTACCCTTAGAAACAATGAATTTTAGATAATGAAATTAAATGAATTTTATGAATTTTAAATTAAAAAGTAAGCGAGAAAACCCCTTACTTTTTCATGTACGTCGGGAAGATTTATGTATCCTCCAATTTATATATATATATATATATATATATATATATAAAATAAAGTATCTATAATAACAGGCTTTTAGGTCTGCTGGTTAATAAAATAAACTCTTTATTATAATCCAAGCTTTCAGTTTTATCTTTAAACCTTTTTCAAGAATACTAAAAATTGTAAAACGTTAGTATGGGCATACAATAATTAATTACTTACTAATATGAGGTTTTAAATCAGAATCGTTGACATAGATAAAATTCATAAATGTAAATAAAAGGTGAGGTATAAAGTTTTAAACAAAAATAAAAATAATGTTGTATTCTTATTTACATTTGAATGTTTCAGAATGACAATTCCTTTATAATTTTGACAGTTGCTGAGATAACTTTCTAGATGTAACTATTTTTCTAATAAGTTGATCGAAATTTAGATATATATATTTTATTAATGTATGCATGTATGTCTATATATACACATATATGCAAAGCTTGTGCTTTAACCATACACGCTAATACAAACAAACATAAAATAGATTTCGATAATCCTACAATATTGCAAATTGAAAGTAAACGATCCAAAAGAGAATTTTTAGAAATGTGATACATATTTAAAAACGCTAACACTATTAATAAAAAAAAAACTGATATAAACCCACTAAGCTCCATATACACCATACACCTATCTACTTCATTTTAAATCAAAAAACAAATTCAATGTAAATGATCACATCACTTAACAAATCGCAACATAGGCACACATACACATGCACACACACACACTCTCGCACACACACACGCACACACACACACAAACACACACACATACACATACACACATACACACACCACACACACACACACACACGCTTGCATATGTATATATTTGCATATATGTGTATATATAGACATACATGCATACATCAATAAAATATATATATCTAAATTTCGATCAACTTATTAGAAAAATAGTTACATCTAGAAAGTTATCTCAGCAACTGTCAAAATTATAAAGGAATTGTCATTCTGAAACATTCAAATGTAAATAAGAATACCACATTATTTTTATTTTCGTTTAAAACTTTATACATCACCTTTTATTTACATTTATGAATTTTATCTATGTCAACGATTCTGATTTAAAACCTCACATTAGTAAGTAATTAATTATTGTATGCCCATACTAACGTTTTACAATTTTTAGTATTCTTGAAAAAGGTTTAAAGATAAAACTGAAAGCTTGGATTATAATAAAGAGTTTATTTTATTAACCAGCAGACCTAAAAGCCTGTTATTATAGATACTTTATTTTATAATTTGCAAGATCGTTACACCACATAATTATATATATATATATATATATATATATATATATATATATATATATTAAATCATCATCATTTTGTTTTCGACCTTACTTAAGGTCGGTTTGACGCAGCTCTAACTTCTTTTCTATTCTGTGCTAATCTAAAAAGCTCTACATACCCTTCACAACCTAAATTTCTAATAATTTGACTAATATAGTTTGGTCTAGGTCTTCCTATATCCTTCTATCTTTTTCCTATCCAGCTGGCTCTACATAGATATTTGCAACCTGATGGTTGTTAAAGAACTCTAACATGTTTACATGATTACCATTTATAAGGAAATGAAATATAACCTGGTTATCCGCTTCAAAAAGGAAAAGTGTTAAATTATATGTTATGGTTTGATTTAAGCAACGAATCGCTGCCAACATGCCAGACCGCTACCTAATTGTGAGTTATGCCATGGTGACGTTTATTAAATTATATGTTATGGAAGGCTTAAGCAACGAAACGCTACCAACATGCCAGACCGCTAACCAATTGTGAGTCATGTCCTGGTGACATTTAGTTAACTGATTATTACTTTTCTTTTTGTTTTGTTTTCGAACTTACTTAAAGTTGGTTTGACGCAGCTCTAAATTCTTTTCTATTCTGAGCTAGTCTAAAAAGGTCTACATACCCTTGACAACCTACATCTCTAATAATTTGACTAATATAGCTTTGTCTAGGCCTTCCTACTCTATTTTTATTTGGTAGTCTATAATCTAAGACTTTGTTACATTTTTCCTTAATTGGGCTTAACTAGCGTTCTCTTCTTAATACCTATATCTGACTCTAGACGTTGGGGGTCAGCAAAACGAAGTGTTCCGACGTAACTAGGGGTCTATTCCTGGGGCAGAGCAATGAGAAATGGGGGAGTAAGTCGAAATCTGTTGGGGGATCATACTCAAACTAAAACAAATAGGCGCCACCAAGTCCGGATTGATTCACGTTAATGGCATGGCATATTTCTAAGGGCGGACGTGGAGACCCAAAGAAAAAAAGATCGCCTTCGCTGACAAAAAAAAACTGTCTTAACAGAATAAGACGCTGTTCCTGTAAGAAAGTAAAATAATTAAATCAACATAAAATGGGAGCACTGTTTGTGTCCCGCAAATATACCTAAAGAAATATATAAAAAAATATTTTCTATATAAGGGTGGCATCAAAGTTCAACTCTTAAAGATATTAATTTTTCGGTGGTTAGGTTTGATCACACTTGATCAAAATAAAAAACCTTAAGCATGGATTTATAATTTACTAAAAAGAATCTCTTTTTCTTTAAATAAAATTCAATGCAACAGAATTAAATAAAAACTTGGATTACTTTGTTAGTTTAAAGTAAGGTTTATCAACCTTATTCATGATCAAATATATTACAACAAGGTGTAACTTGTTACACAAAAATTCTCTAACCCACTCAGATCTGTTTAGGTCATTTACATTATAAAAATTAAAATACAAATTTTCTCTTTAAGTTAAATGTACTAAGTTCAGTTTAAAATAAAAAAGTTCACAAAATTATTATTGTTTTCAAAGGTGGTAATAGCGCAGTGCTAAGCAGCTGCTATCACGGATCCATGTGTCAACAACATATTTCAAACAAACAAGTGACGTAGGTACACCTGTTATTTTATACTGGAGCAACGTGTTGTTTCTTACAAAATTAACTGAGTGAATTTTAAGTTTGATACTGGGAAATCCAGCTTAGCAATAGATGAAGTGAATAACAAAGTCGTACTTCTACGTATCGGAACAAAATAACGTGTTTCTAGAGTGAAACACAAAAGAATTTCTTAAAGCTACTACGAACCAAACAAAACTGCATTCCTAGACTGGATTAGGAAGTGTATCACCATGCGGAATTTACAGCTTACATTCTACCAAAGTAGTATCTTCGCTCGGAGCAACAAACGATCTTCTATTAATTAGATCAGCTTTCCATCTTCTAAATACACATTGCAAAATGAAGTGGTTTTCTTAACGTCGATTCTAGTGTTCAAAGTTCTAACTGCATCGTAGATTGTATATTAAATTCTTATCGCCTAAATTTTGTCGCCTACATTCTTGTCGCTTAGATCCTCGTTGCGCTAAACAAATTTTCCAAATTAAATAAGATAATATCGTATATACTTTACCAACCGCTATTCAGAAAATGTGCTCACTTATTCAAATTGATACGCAGGTTACTGGCCATCGCCCTCGCATACATCCTGCTGCTTCTTCTACCTATGGCCGAGTGCTTATCACGCGCTCTCGGACGATCCGATGATCCAAGGGGGGGTGTCACCTTTAAACGCGCCTGCGACTGACTGTGGAATACACCGACATCCAAAACACATAGACTAACGAACTAAGATGCTGTTTTAATGTAATATTTGAATTGTTAAACGTATTACGACTTTACTTAATAAAGGTGTTTTATTATTTTCGTACATTTAATGAAGGGATTTATCAACCCAGAAATAAAATTGTTACACTACCCCTTTCCTAAAAGAAAAAAAATTTTTTCTAACAAAGAAAAACTTTAAGTGTAACGAATACAAAAAAATTTTTTTTTTTAGATATACTAGCCTCTTCTACCTTCCTAACTGACAATACAAATTCTTATGAATTTATTAAAACTAGGGGGACAATTATTTACAAATTCGAGTGTGTTGGTAACTTCGTGTATCTAACGTCCATCGGGAGACAAAATCGGGGAGTCACAATCGGTGTAAGTCAAAATTGGGAGGGGTCAAATTAGAAAGTCAAACACTCCACGGGACAAAAAAAATTCAAATTCAAAATAATCCTTTATCTTGAAGTTCTTACTCCTACCAAGGCTAGTATTTACTAACTGTAACCACATATTTTACTATTTTACAATTTATCTCAACTTCCAAAAAAAACTTTACTTCCTGGAGCTCAATTAGCTCTATCTACAAAAAAAGAATGTTACAACATCAAAATAGCATAACTATTCAAAATATTAACACTATAAAGTGACAATCAAAAGGAAGACCCTACTAATAGGTCTAAATTCAAAACACCATTATCACAAAGTGATAATCAAAACAAAAGTAACCTAACCAAAAGGTTACATACAAATTTCAAATACAAAATATTATCACTTTATCGCAAAGAGATAATCAAAACTAAGGTAACCTAACCATAAGGCTACTTATCAAATTCAAATACAAAATATTATCACTTTATCGCAAAGAGATAATCAAAACTAAGGTAACCTAACCATAAGGTTACTTATCAAATTCAAATACAAAATTGAACCAGATAGGGCTGTAATCTCCTACACCCTACTGATTATCCTATCACTAATTTCTAAACAACACATCCCATCAGTGATGGATCAAATGGTGAGGTTCACCATGCAAACTTTTGACCTTATCACACAAAAAGTTTGAACGGTCAAAAACAAGGGAAAGAATAAATCACTATTCTCTCTACCTAGATACGTAGAAATCAGGACTAACAGGTTAAATAGCCCACTTACTTCTACATCGGAAAGATATCTTTTAAAGACATCTTCTAAACACATTTTCGAATAACGCGCGAACAAAACGACCAGCGTGCACACCAATGCACACCTCAAATCTACTACAAAAATCCTTAACCACTTGTTCCAATTATCAAACAAAATTTTCAAAATTAACGAAACGACACTAAATCAAAAATCGGAACAAAACAAAGCAAACCACTACTTTATTGCTTAACATCAAAGAGATGACCAGACCGGAACTAATCGTCAGGATCATCATTTTCATTTAGATACGAAGCTTCAATGGGTTTCAAATCCTTTACGTGCCATTTTCCGGCTCTTGTCCCATCTTCATTCTCTAATTCATACACTAAATTGGAATGTTTTTTCGAACTTTACTCAAAACGAACTTTGGAGCTAACTTAGCGGAGAATTTATCACCAGCACTCGAGAGGACCTTATTAGCTCTCCAAACACTTTCTCCGACTTGGAATGAAATGTCTCTTCTTCTAAGATTGTAGCGTTTACTCGAACGTTGATAAGCTACATGCAAATTTTCACGGACATTTCCAAAATATCAAACAAAGTTGACGATCCAAAACATAAGAAGGTCTACTACTGGAAACGACATCAACATCCTCACCAGGTTTAAAATTATCACTTATAAGCTTTTCCACTTAAGGGTACCTGACGACCAAAGACTAAAAATTTGGAGAATAGTTGGTGGACTCATGTTTTGCTGAAGTTGAATTGCGTATTGGATCTTTGATATCTCACTATCCCACGTATCATGTTCTTCTACGTATGAACGGAATTGCAGTACCAACTGTCTTATTAATTCTTTCCACAAAATTGCATTGAGGAGCATAAACAGCATTGTACCAAATCTTTTGAATTTCGTACCTTGCACACAAAGCTTTAAAAATACGTCCAATTAATTGTGGACCATTATCACAAATAACAAATTGTGGTACTCCGTAGACAAGAAATACCTTTCCTCCAAAAACTTCTCAATCAAATGTGCCGTGGCACTACGCAAAGGTTGTAAAATCGAATACTTCGAGAACCAGTCACCAACAACTAAAAGCCATTTATGTCCGCGTTTGGAACGAGGAACGGACCCATCAAATCTAAAGCAATGGTTTGGAACGGAAGTCCAACTTCTTTTCCTTTCCCATCATGCCAAGGGGACCTTTGTTGGGTGGTTTTGAGCACCACAAATCAAACATTCCTACAAAATTTACGTACATCAAAGATCATCTTTGGCCAATAATATATTCTTGGAACACGAGACAAAGTTTTAAAGAACCAAAATGTCCTGCTGAAGGGGGGTCATGACATGATTTAATGACATCTTTACGCTGAGATCTTGGTACTAAGTACTTCCACTCTACAATATTCGCCGAATGCGGTAATTTGGAAGGTATAAACTTATAAATAAACCCATCTTCCACTTTCCATTGTGGGTAGCTTTGGGTGACAACAAAATTTTCTTTCTCAAAGACTCATACCACAAGTCTACGCATCAAGTTTAATCTCTACTAAATTAACTTCTGGATTTTCTAAAGGAACACCACGACTAAGACAATCTGGGACTATATTAAATTTTCCTTTCCTATGCACCAAATCAAATGAATGTTGCCTTAATCGAACTGACCATCTGGCAAGTTTTCCAGTTGGATTCTGAAGATTACTCAACCAAAGTAACGAAAATGATCAGTGACAACTGTGAAGCGAACTCCTTCCACCCACGGACGAAATTTCTCAATTGCAAAAATAACCGCTAAACACTCTCTTTCTGTGGTGGAATAATTGCGCTCTGTACGGCTCAGGGTTTTACTTGCGTACGAAATTACACGCTCTTCTCCTTTTATATTTTGAATCAAAACAGCTCCTAACCCAGTGTTGCTTGCGTCACACTCAACAATAAAGGGTGCCGAATAGTCTGGCTGTGAAAGAAGAGGTGCAGAAACTAATGCTTGCTTGATCAGCACAAATGAATTTTCTGCTTCCGCACTCCAATTTACAGTTTGACCTTTTTCTTTCTCTTAATGAGATAATTGATAGGCGAAACTAATGACGAAAAATTCTTTATAAAGCGACGGTACCAGCTGCACATTCCTATAAACCTTTAATCTCCGTCGTGGTTTTCGGTCGAGGAAAGTTAACCATCGCCGACACCTTATCGGGATCTGTACGAAGTGAGTTTGAACCTACTATATAACCCAAAAATTTAAGTGTTTTTTAAAAATTCACATTTACTTATATTTATAGTAAGGTTAGCTTCTTTTAGACGTTGCTTAACCTCTAACAATAACTTTAGATGTTCTTCAAAAGATGACGAACATAGTATTATGTCGTCCAAATAGCAAAACACATGAGGTTCAAAACGTGGACCAAAAATCGCATCTACTAAACGCTGTTGCGTCTGCGCAGCATTCTTCAACCCAAATGGCATGCATGTAAATCTATATTGTCCTCGTGAAATAACACTGAAAGCAGTCTTATCTTTAGATAACTCACTAAGAGGGACTTGCCAAAACGATTTTCTCAAATCAAGTGACGAAATATAGTTCGCACCTCTCAACATATTGAGAATTCTATCTACATTCGCAAGGGGTACGAATCATGAACAGTTAAGTCGTTCAGGGTTCTACCATCAAAACAGAAACGATATTCTCCATCTGCTTTCTTAACCAACAAAACCGGAGAGGACCACGGACTAGTACACGGTTCTATAACTTTAAGTCTAAGCATGTCGTCCAACTCATCATTCAATATCTTACTCATATATGGTGACATGACATATGGTTTCTTATGGAAGGGTTTGGCATTGCCTGTGTCTATGTCCATTTCAATTAGGTTAGTTCGTCCCAACCTATCGTCGCTGCTAATCTCACTAAATGAATTTATTAACTCTTGTGCTTGCGCACATTGAGCATCTGAAAGGTCATGCAAATCAAATAAGGAATCTTAGTGTTCAAAGGGATGGAAGACGAACCTATATACCCAATGTTGTTCTCAATGTTACTCTGAATAAACCAATTATTATTTCTAAAATCAGCAACTACACCAAATAATTTTGCAAAGTCACTACCGAATATAAAGGCATGAGGTAGGGACGGAACCACTAATGCATTAAGGAATACGACAGTCATTACCTATACAAATTGGTAAATCAACTGAACCTAAAACAGACTTTATTGAACCATCAGCTGTAGTAATACCTGTTTTTGCTGAACTAAAAATTTTAAGTCTAATTTCTAATTATTGAAAGAGCTAAGGATCCTACCACTGAGGTAGTGCATCCCGAATCTAGAAGACCGGTAATGTCTCTATCAATTAACTTCACCATAATGTAAGGTCGATTATCACACTGCTTCTCAATGAACAAAGTATTATTCTTAGGCTTCGGAGAGTCCTGACAAAATTTTTACAACTGTAAGCCATCTCGACCAATCGTCTTTACAAAAATATTTTTCTTGTTTACAAATCATAACTGTAGCCTTATTACGCGGAACAGGATGCCGACCACTATGCGCCTGCCGCCTTACTGGTTTTTTGAACATTGTGGACATGACGTTGCCTTAACGCCTTTTCGACCACATCCAAAACAAAAATCTTTTGGTTGCTCTACAATCTCTAAACCAATGTCCACTACGGGAGCAATTCCAACAAACAAAATTATTTCTCTTATCGGGACTAAAGAATTACAAACCTGAAGGACTCAAAGAACTCTTATCCGCTACTGTTGCTTGAGGATTAACTAATTTATTTTGAAACACCCTACTCTTAACAGCACAAATTTTTCATTCAACACCGGATGTTTGGTCTCAAATGGATGCTTAGAAGGATTACAAATCTTGTTAGGTTTACTAGAAGATGCAGAAACCAAGTTTAGTTTCATCAAAGAAGCTTCTTCTAACCTTTTACACAAATTTACTAAGGTAGACAAATCTTGAATGTCCGACAATGCAAGTGCTGAAATATATTCAGGATCAAATTTCTTCTTATCATCTTAACTTTAGTAACTTCTGCTGGCTCGTTGGTCAGTCTACTAAACAAAGTTTGCATATGCGCAACAAATAAAATAATCCTTTCGTCTTTACCTTGACGACGATGTCTGATTTTTTCCCAAATGTCATCATCTGAAAAACCGGGTAGAAAATCTTCCTTAAACGTTCTAACAAGAGTTCCAGTCTCTCAATGAATTTTTACTGTTCTAAACCAAATTAAAGCGTCACCCACAAAAGTTCACATGCTGATCCAAATAAATCAGCTTCGGATACCTTACGGATTGTGCTAAATCACTAACTCTATCTAAAAATGAATATAGTTGTTTGGGATCACCTGAGAATTTTACAGGCCATGAACCTATAGGTAAGGAAGGCGTTATATACGAAATCGAATGGGTAGGTGCACTAGCAACTGAAGGAGATACTACAACAGGACCGATCCAAATAGGTGGACTCTGTACTTTTATTGATTTTATCATATAACTCAGCTTCAATGGTTAATATCGTTGCTATGGTCTCATTTCTGAACTTAATTGCTTCCTCAGAATTTATTGAAGGAATTTTCATGCGCTTAACTCGCCCCGAAAGGTGGTTTAACCTTGAACACGCTCTCCTAAAATTGAGTCTGATGAATCACCTTCAAATTCGGACAAAACATTTCGAACTGACTCGACTGAAACAGAAATTTCTTTACTTTCCGTTGCAAAGTCTACTTCATAACACGAAAGATCAATCAAACAACCAGGCTTATCTATTTCTTTAGCTAACAATCTTCCTAAAATTTTCCTTTTCTCCAAGACTGGTCTCTCACTCACTACTCCTCTAATTTTCAGTTCATACTCCAATTCTTCTTTAAGTAGACAAACAATTTGGAATTTTTCCGACATGATTACACAAGCCTAATGGAATCAAACCTATAAATCTAAATGATCTGGACCTTACAAAATTATAAAACAAATTCGGGCTACTAAAGGTAAAAGTCAAAAGGTGTATTTGGTAAAGTAATTTTTGCCAAAACAATACCAAGAAAAGTATATTGGGTCAAAACGGAATGAAAGTTAAAAATAAATTTGACTAAGTTAATTAATTGACTGACTGTGGTTTAACGTTTCAACCAATCTTTTAAACAACCAAACCTTAATATCAAATAAACGTTGAGCAAACAAATCTTGAGGCAAAACAATTTTGAACAAACAAATTTCGAAGCAAATTAAATTTTGAACAAACAAATTTCGAAGCAAATTCAATTTTGAACAAACAAATTTCGAAGCCCCAAACGTTGCCGGCGCCAGTGTTACATTTTTCCTTAATTGGGCTTAACTAGCGTTCTCTTCTTAATACCTATATCTGACTCTAGACGTTGGGGGTCAGCAAAACGAAGTCTTCCGACGTAACTAGGGGTCTATTCCTGGGGCAGAGCTATGAGAAATGGGGGGGTAAGTCGAAATCTGTTGGGGGATCATACTCAAACTAAAACAAATAGGCGCCACCAAGTCCGGATTGATTCACGTTAATGACATGGCATATTTCTAAGGGCGGACGTGGAGACCCAAAGAAAAAAAGATCGCCTTCGCTGACAAAAAAAACTGTCTTAACAGAATAAGACGCTGTTCCTGTAAGAAAGTAAAATAATTAAATCAACATAAAATGGGAGCACTGTTTGTGTCCCGCAAATATACCTAAAGAAATATATAAAAAAAATATTTTCTATATAAGGGTGGCATCAAAGTTCAACTCTTAAAGATATTAATTTTTCGGTGGTTAGGTTTGATCACACTTGATCAAAATAAAAAACCTTAAGCATGGATTTATAATTTACTAAAAAGAATCTCTTTTTCTTTAAATAAAATTCAATGCAACAGAATTAAATAAAAACTTGGATTACTTTGTTAGTTTAAAGTAAGGTTTATCAACCTTATTCATGATCAAATATATTACAACAAGGTGTAACTTGTTACACAAAAATTCTCTAACCCACTCAGATCTGTTTAGGTCATTTACATTATAAAAATTAAAATACAAATTTTCTCTTTAAGTTAAATGTACTAAGTTCAGTTTAAAATAAAAAAGTTCACAAAAATTATTATTGTTTTCAAAGGTGGTAATAGCGCAGTGCTAAGCAGCTGCTATCACGGATCCATGTGTCAACAACATATTTCAAACAAACAAGTGACGTAGGTACACCTGTTATTTTATACTGGAGCAACGTGTTGTTTCTTACAAAATTAACTGAGTGAATTTTAAGTTTGATACTGGAAAATCCAGCTTAGCAATAGATGAAGTGAATAACAAAGTCGTACTTCTACGTATCGGAACAAAATAGCGTGTTTCTAGAGTGAAACACAAAAGAATTTCTTAAAGCTACTACGAACCAAACAAAACTGCATTCCTAGACTGGATTAGAAGTGTATCACCATGCGGAATTTACAGCTTACATTCTACCAAAGTAATATCTTCGCTCGAGCAACAAACGATCTTCTATTAATTAGATCAGCTTTCCATCTTCTAAATACACATTGCAAAATGAAGTGGTTTTCTTAACGTCGATTCTAGTGTTCAAAGTTCTAACTGCATCGTGGATTGTATATTAAATTCTTATCGCCTAAATTTTGTCGCCTACATTCTTGTCGCTTAGATCCTCGTTGCGCTAAACAAATTTTCCAAATTAAATAAGATAATATCGTATATACTTTACCAACCGCTATTCAGAAAATGTGCTCACTTATTCAAATTGATACGCAGGTTACTGGCCATCGTCCTCGCATACATCCTGCTGCTTCTTCTACCTATGGCAGAGTGCTTATCACGCGCTCTCGGACGATCCGATGATCCAAGGGGGGGGTGTCACCTTTAAACGCGCCTGCGACTGACTGTGGAATACACCGACATCCAAAACACATAGACTAACGAACTAAGATGCTGTTTTAATGTAATATTTGAATTGTTAAACGTATTACGACTTTACTTAATAAAGGTGTTTTATTATTTTCGTACATTTAATGAAGGGATTTATCAACCCAGAAATAAAATTGTTACAACTTTACTAAATAGTCCCTCTTGTCTTAACTGGTGCCCTATCATTCATATATTAAATAACAGAATCTAATAGGAACCTATAAGAAATTGTTAAATAAATCATAAGTCGAGTAAAACAATGTAACTCAATGATAAATATAAAAAGGTTATTAACAGTTTATGAGAACGGATGTAATACAATGTATTCCAGACGATAGTGACACTGCAGGTGGCAGGTCACACACGGTTAAGATATGCAAATAGCTAGAAAGTAAGATTGAAACAGTGTAACAAAGTGTAAAATTAAGAATAAGTAGCCATGAGATCTGCAAGTTCCCACAACCATGTCAGGGGTAGGGACATTATAAAAAGCCTGGGAGCCCCAGTTGACAGTAGTGAGTCTGAGTATTACAGCTTTTGCATTGTGGTTTACCTAGGCTACTCGTCCTAATATTAGTTCAATTAATTAATTTATTCGGATTTAAAGTTATTTTAATCAGTTGTCAAAATTCCATTGTAACTTCTGTTTAAGATAAAACCAATAAATTGTTACGAAGACAGTATTTAAAAACCCCGCTTCCAAGGTCCGAAAGGTAACTCATGTTACTTAATATTCTTAAGCACCTCAAAGTATCTTGAAGAAATTTCAGCGCAGAGGTTTTACACGACGCTAATGCGGGTAGTATACATATTTTCTCTCACTGATAAAATAGTTGAAAGTAAAACTTTGCCAAACATGTGAGTTATGTCACTCTTAGCTTGGTTGCCTGCACATATGTCATAAAAGGAGTCACATAAGAGACACCCGGAAAACGTTAAACTAATTTAGGTGTACTCAAAATTATAAGGAATTATAATGATGCAGTACATATTTCAGCTCTTCCTATATTTTCAAATTGTAAGTGGATGTCATCATGTTCTTGTATACAAGATTCATATCCTTTCAAATAAATTTTATAACGATAGCTTATGCTGCACTGTAGAAGGTATATCATATGCTTTAAAGTCAAAGAATAACGCTAACGATTTGTTCGCAACGTCTAGGAAGTATAAAACATATTTGTAATGAACGTTGACTTGAAATATGTGTATCTTAGCTTTTAACGACAAATATTGTGAGGAATTTCTTACACGATATTTACGAGTGCACTTTGCAATAGCGTACAAAGGATTCCTGGAATATAGAACCCTTTATGCAACTCATGAATAGTATGTCTTGTATATCTCTATTTTTATTAATGCAACTACATATAACCCTAACAACCCAGTAGAATTATTTATACTTCTTTCAACGTTGGCTTTAACATCCACGATGTGCCTTTCTCCGTAAGAATTATATGAATTTACTTCATGCGTACCATCCTCAAGTTATTGCAGACATAAAAACTTAAAAAATTGTATTGGAAAAAAGAAAGCAAAGAAAAAGAACAATGCAAGTTAAAAGTTTCTTTCTTTCTTGGTTAAAACTTCAACGCTGATCTGATGCAGTTCTGTTTTACATCCTGAGGTAACTCTTTCGGTGCCGTGTAACTATTTTAACCTATACTTTTCTTAATTTAGTCTAAATACTCGAGTTTTTGTCTTCTTTTACATAATTTACCTTCTACTTTCTCCTTTATTACGGTATTAAACACCCCTTCATCTTTCAAAATATAGCATATCATCATACTATGCCTTCTTGTAATTACACCTGTGAGCTTATGTTCCCACGCTATAGTAAACTTTATCTGACTATCTAATCCTATGCATTCCCGTATAGCACCACAGTACATTGTAAGTAAGAGTCACTGCACTTGCGGCAATATCCCCAATAGCACACCCGAAGGTGCTACGTTGTCTTTAAACGTGAAAAATAACATGCTTCAAATAAATCGGACCTCAAAATTAATTAAACGGTAAATATAGTTTAGAAACTAATAACGGTACCAATTGCGTCGATTTTGGAGTGTGTTTAATACAAGTCATGTAACATGTCAATTTGCCGTTGCCTCGCCATGTTGCACTGAGGTCCCACTTCCTTATACAAGTATTTCTTCATTTTAATTTTATATTAATACTGTTTACAATCACAAGTTAGTTTTGAATTGTGTAACATTTCCTTTTGGTATTATAAAATAATACACTAAATACGCCGATCTTTGGTCTTAATTTAATATTCTTTCTTTTGTATAAATAATATAAATAAGTATGATCAGATGTAATTTTCTAATTGGTAAATCTCTGAATTATGTCCATAAATACACAACTGAGGTATACATGAATCTGTCATTTAGGATGATTTTCTTGTTTGTTCCTATTTCAAAATGTGTAGTTATCTTCAAACCAGAATAAATTCTCGTGCTTTTGATATCTGACCGCCTTCTTTTGCACATACCATTTCCCGAAAAAGAAGTTCTTTCAAAGGTCAAGATGTCGTACCTGGTATATAAAAGGTGTCTTTTTCTTTTATTTTTGTTAAAATACAAAAATATCGTTTTAGAATATTAGTATAATGTATACGAAGAAAGCTGACTTGAAGGACCCATTCAAAATGTTTAAGAATGGTAAGTTGATTGCAGATAAAACTTTTAGACGGTTCCTCGTGGCGTATTACAATGCTTCGTTTTGTAACACGTTTATTTTCAAGGATTCTCTGCTGGGTTGTTCTCTGCTGGGTTGTTCTCTAGTGAAGCATCCTCCGGTAATACATACTCCGGTGATATATTCTCTGGTAACGTAATCTCTGGTGATATATTCTCTGAGGAAGTGTTCTCTAATGGAATATTTAACTAAACGTGCTAGGTTATCTAAGCCTGATTAATAAATTTTACTACCTAGAAATATTATGTATTATCGTATAAGACTTTTATGTTGCCGTTTATTTACCTTCCAAAATTAAATTAAATGTCCGTTAACCAAACATGTGACTGTGGATCAAAAGGTTTGGCTCTTACAAATTTAAAATTTGAGGTTAACACCAGACTAAAATATGGATAGTGTTCGTCTCAACAAGCAGTAAGAAGAAACTGAATTCTCTATAGTTGTGTACAAACCGGAGCTCAATACCTAAGTATACGTTTCTTTCATACTTCATGAATACAGGTACGAGTTGTTTTATCTACTTTTGTGACGGAACAACGTGCATGTGTTCCATTTTAAATCTCAAATATCTAGAAAAATAATGCATGTAAAATATAGTCATACTTTTACTACCTATTATCTTAACTAACTTAATATTAACTTTGCTTTCTTGGTATAACCTTACAAGTGTAAACATAAAAGCTTTCATAGAACCTTTTTGTGGATTTTGAGGTTATGTTCAATTTAAATGTTTAATTCAAATTCACTTAACTAAGTTAAATACAATAAAAAGTATTTATGATTTCTTTTTACTTAGAACGTTAACTTAAAATTGTGTCTAAGTTCAGCAATAATTCTAGATTTTCTAATATCTTATCTGGTAGAGTTTAAGACAATTTTAAAATTATGAGAGTGAATATATATATATATATATATATATATATATATATATATATATAGAAGAATAATCCACATTTGGAATGCAAATGAATGCTTAATATATATTAATAGTTATTAAGATCAAATGAACACCCAACTTAGTATTTAAAGTTGAATTACCATTTCAAATCGAACTAGTAATTGAAAACCACTAAAAAAACGGCTACAGCAGAACTTGAACCTGCAACCTCTGATTTTCCGGATCAGTGCTCTAACCAATTGAGCTATCTAGCCTAATTGTTCAGATGATGTTATACCTAATACTACTGAAGCTTGGCTCTTGTTAACAATGATCAAGTTATTAGTACATGAATTATGTATATGTAATTATATTATTATTAATAGAGAAGAATAATCCACATTTGGAATGCAAATGAATGCTTAATATATACTAATAGTTATTAAGATGAAATGAAAACCCAACCTTGTATTTAAAGTTGAATTACCATTTCAAATCGAACTAGTAATTGAAAACCACTAAAAGAGCGGCTACAGCAGGACTTGAACCTGCAACCTCTGATTTTCCGGATCAGTGCTCTAACCAATTGAGCTATCTAGCCTAATTGTTTAGATGATGTTATACTTAATACTACTGAAGCTTGGCTCTTGTTAACAATGATCAAGTTATTAGTACATGAATTATGTATATAACTAGATTCAATTTCCTTAAATGCAAGACGTAATTGAAAATCGTTAACAAGAGCCAAGCTTCAGTAGTATTAAGTATAACATCATCTAAACAATTAGGCTAGATAGCTCAATTGGTTAGAGCACTGATCCGGAAAATCAGAGGTTGCAGGTTCAAGTCCTGCTGTAGCCGACCTTTTAGTGGTTTTCAATTACTAGTTCGATTTGAAATGGTAATTCAACTTTAAATACAAGGTTGGGTTTTCATTTCATCTTAATAACTATTATATATATATATAATATATATATATATATAAATATATATATATATATATATAAATATATATTGCTATGATAAGAGGGTAATTTAGGAATAGATTAAGTCATAGGGGTCGTGGGATAGATATAAATAACTTTAACTTTAAGAAAATCAAATAATTCCATCAATTATAGGAGTAAATCGACTATTCTACACAAAGTCAATTTCGAGGACACCGTAAATAAAGGATATTTGATTTAATGTATGAGAAAAAAGCTCCTTTAGTAATAATCCGATAACATTTAAATAGAATAGTAATGTGTGCGTCGTATAATGTTTAAGTATAATTTACGAGTAAAGATAAGATTTTAGAAGCAACTAATTGCAGCAACTAAAATTATCGGGAAACAGATAAATTAACATTCCAAATATTTAATAATTACGTCGAAACTATCAACGCATCTATATGCAAACGCATCTTAATACGTCACTAAATACGTGACTAGAAAGAATACATTTGTTCAGAAAACCAACATTTTGTAACAAACAAATAAACACCAGGCGGATCAATTATTTGATAAGTTTTGGACTTGTAAAAGACATACATTAAATACGTGACTGGATAAAAGCAGTAATCGGAAATCCTCACAAAATGCTGTAATAAGCAGAACGCTTACGAGACTGAGAAAGCATTTCGTCGAAGAATTAAACCAGGAAATTTGAGAAAATATCGAGTTCTACCAGTGATAAGGCAAAGTACAAGCCTTGATCAAAAAACACGCTAATGGAAACGATTGGTGCGAAGTGCTCATAAATGCAATAGGAAATGAAGCAAAAAAGCAGTTCCTATTTAACCAGAGACAAACTATGCTCAAGTGCAGCAGAAAATTTACGTAATGTAATTAAGCAGTGAAACGTTAAAATTCTGAATAAATAAAATTTAAAATTGCAAAAATTGTGCGACGAAAAATAAGCCGATCTACAAATAGACGTAAGTTAAACAATTAATTAAATTTTATTTTTAATATTTAACAAAACAGGGCTTCTTTTATTGGGACGGCTTTTATTGGAGGCGATTCTGCTATTGGAATGGCTTTTATTGGAGGCGATTCTTTTATTGGGACGGCTTTAGTTGAGGCGGCTTTTATTGGGACGGCTTTTGCTGATGCCATTTTATTGAGACGGCTTTTGTTGAGTCGATGTTTATGTCGAGATCTAAGCCTTAACGCCAATCTAAAAATACGTCTGAAAGTGAGATCAAAAAGGTACTCTAAGTTAATTCAAGGAAAAAATACTAAAGATCAAAAGTGGATAATTCTGGCCAATAAGTAAAGCGGGCACAACAAGGGATGCAGACCACAAACACTATGAGAAAACTTCAGTGACCATTACAGGTTAGCGACTTTTAAACGTTTTATTATTTAAAGACTGTTTCAAATTTAATATTTGCTATGCATTATGTATTTGTAAGAGTAATCAAAAAGGTCATTTGAAAATATGAAAACAGGGAAAAGCATCTTAGAACGTTCGAAGAGAATTGAGAGTAATTAAAAGATATATTTGCTGGCTTTCAGGAAAACATAAATTTGTAAATGTAAATATTCTTTACTGGGAAAAATTTTTGAGGCTACACAACATTGTACATACTATCAATTATTATATTGTGTGATTTTGAACTGCTTTATTTGAATCCATTTAAAGGGCAAAATAAGACTTATTCAGTGAGCTAGTCGCAGTAAACAAATAAAATATAACGTACAACATTGGGGCTTAAAGGAAATAAAGAAAATATATCACAGCAATATAAATGGCACCCATCTTAGGGGCTTAAAATCCCAAAAAGCTAAGTCACGGCAATTTAGATGGTGCACAATCGTAAGGGCAATGCACAGCAATATATATATATATATATATATATATATATATATACATTGTGGTGGTTTTAAAAGGGTTAAATTTAGGTATAAATAATACAATTTCAAACACCCTGTATAGAAGAAACAACCAGAATTTACGTGCGAAATTTATTTCATTTAGTTAATTTAAAGTAACAAGTATTAACAAAATTTTAAATTTTAGTTAGGTTCGTCAAGAAAATAAATTGTAGAAGTCAATGCAAATTATTAATTAAATTGATTGAGTTTATTTGAAAGGGTTATCACGTTTAATACGCATAAAAGCTTGAAAAATCGATAATACCAAGGTAAAACGCTTTGCTAACAAACAAACACCCGTTGAATATAAAATACCGTGAAACGTAAACTCCTAGAAATGTAGTTTTAAAAACAATCGTTAAATTGAACACCTGCAGGTTTGGAAATGTCATGTTCCCCTTATTTGTGTAGATAAAAGACAGTATTCGAGGTATATCGGGCAAACGGTCGGACGGTTGGTATAAATGCTAACCAAAAGTTTCTTTAAAGCGCAGAAGGGATGGACAATCAATGATATGCTTCGGAATGAGACACGCATAATAGCAGTTAACTTCAAAACGCACGTATTCAGTCCACATGGATTAAATAGGACGCAAACAGTAATATCAATTTTCTACCACTCAAGCGAGGGTAGAAGGAAACATAGAATATGTATAAAAGTTTTAAGACGTCACTGAATATCTCATTGGTCTATATAGTTAGTTGCAAAACAGACAAACACGGGAATATTGAATGCGGGTTGTTCGGAAAAATATGATAACGACGAGCTAAATTTCGGAGATTTCGAAAACGGTTGAACCAAAATTTGAGGAAGTATTATTTTAAATGAAGTAGTTTGCGGGAAGAGTGGCCGCGAGGTGGCATTTCGAATTGTATAAATACTTTTAAAAAATTAATAGGGCTCTTTTAGTATTTTCATCGCTTCAGACTACGTACAGAAAGTTACCACGAGCTTGTAAGTATATAAAATTTTTTAATTAAATAGTACAGTGTTGGCCTCATAATTTTGAAACGCGGATACTGTCGAGTCTAAATTTTATTGAGGTGCAACGTATAATTTAACAAGCTCGTGAAGTGACGTAATGTAACGTAAATTAAATTAAGCAACTATAAAAGAAGTGTAATATACGTGGATTTGGATTTGGATGCATCGTGAATGCAGAGCAGGCAGCACAACTTAGAGCGTGTTGATCTACAAATAGCTGGAAGCGACGAGCAGAGCGGAACCACGAAACCGAGAGCGAAACAACATAACCACATCGTCAACGGAGTAGGGATCTTCAAGAAATTCTAGGTAACGCTTTAGAGTTTGTTGTTTTTGATAAACTATGAAGGTTATTGTGATGTGTGAAAGTGAACTATGATGGTATTTTTCATTATTTTGCGTATTGAAAATAATACGTATAACTAACTTTTATTATGGTATTTAAATATAAATTTAAAGGTGTATATAAAGCTTATTAGCGTTCCTCGGGAATTTAAATGTTTTATTGTTAAGAGTACATGGTTTTTTTTTGTGTTTGCAGTAAGCGTATGCACAGTAAAAAGCATACATTATTCATAATTAACTGGGTTATCATGAGCTCACCATATTCCAGAGTGTCCTAATTAAAATTAATTATAAATAAAAAAAGAAAAAAAAGGTATTATTCAGGGCCCACTTACTCCAGTTACATTCAATGTGTTTGATATTTCAAGTTAAAATCCTGGATTTTACCAAAAATAGAATTTATTGAGGTGTAACTTGAGCAATGAAATGTTGAATTTTTATTTGTAAATAGTGGTAAATAAATATTGTATGATTGTTGTATTATTTTGTGGTTTTATTGGGAGTGTGCGTGAACGATAAAGAGTATGATAGTAAATCTAGGTATCCAAGAGGAGGCCCAACTGAGCTAGCCAGGGAGCTGTTGAAGTAATAAAGTGATGAAACAGGAATCTGGGTAAGAAATTATTTTTTTGAAAAATTTTTCTATTGGCTGTAATTTTCAAATTGTATTAAAATTGAGAATTCGTAAGGGGCACGATTATAAATAAGGTACACAGCAATTTATGGCGCCCAACCTGGCCCTCGAGTTCCACATAGAATTTTAACAATTTTGTTCCAGGAAACTGGCGATCTGAGTGAGAGAGTCTGTTGTGTATAAATTTAGGTATATTTTGAGTGTGTGTAGGAGTGATTTGAACGTATGCAGAGAAAGGAGTGGTTAAGGAGCCAATGAGTGGAAATTGGAAGTGACGATAGTGCCTTGTGTGATAAAAATTCGAAAATGGAGGAAGCTTGAGGTAGTAAGGATCAGTCGAGGACGGAATCGGGAGAAGCAGGAAATAAAATAATTTTGAGAATGCTAGAGAGGATGAATGAAAAATCTAACAGGACATTAGAGGAAATGAGATAAAGTAGGGAAGAATCGAATAAGAAATTTGATCAGATGAGTGAGACGTTAAGCGGGGTTAGAGAGGACTCAAATCGAAAATTGGAGCAAATGAGTGAAGAGTCGAATAAGAAATTTGAGCAAATTAGTCAGAAAATTGACAATTCGACGAAAGAACTTTTAGAATTTAAAAATAGTTTGACGGTAAAAATGGGAGAACTTGAAAATCGGGTAGATAAAAATAAACGTGATATTAGAGGTTTAAATCTGGAAATGGGACAATTAAGGACTGATGTGAGGATTTTTTGTGAGGATAAGATTAATGCAAAAATGACTGAGGTAACGAACTCGTGTAAGGATCAGTTAGGTCGGGTTGAGAGAGAAGTGACCGGGAGTAAACAGAACGTAGCGACTTTAATGGTGGATGGTCCAAGGTTTGTAACAGGTAATGTGTCATTAGAGCAACAGATGAAATTTTATGGGGATAGTAGGGTAAGCCCGCAAATATTCATTAACAATATTAGAGGTTTAATAAGTAATTTATACGATGAACAGGCAAAATTGAATGTTGTAAAAGCTTTACTAAAAGAACATGCGGAAGCTTGGTACAATTTAATAGGACAAGGAATTGACACTTACACTGACTTTGAGGACAGATTTTTGAAACATTACTGGAGTGACCACAGACAAGACCAGGTACGAGACGATTTGATCACGGGGAAATTTAAAGGAGAATTTTTAGGAAGTAGGGAGCAATATGCTATACGACAGTATAGCATAGCGAAACAACTGAACCCACCACTGATGGACCGACAGATCATAAAATAATTGTCAAGACATTTTGAGGTTGAAGTGAGACAGCACGTAGCGTTACAGAACATTGTGGACAGAGAGATGTTTCTGGAGTATCTGCAAAGGTATGACGACGTAAACAGTGGACGACCTCGGGAATCAAGGGAACGACAGGAAAACACGGTTAGGTTCGACAACAGACGGGACAGTTACCCAAGACGGGGGAATAATTTTACGTATCAGCGACAAAATTGGGAACCGCGACGGACATTTTATAGGAGCAACAGTGTAGGAAGGGGACCTGCACCTAGACCGGGACCAAGGAGACAGAACAGTTCACCGGACATGAAGGGGACTTCAAGGACAAACCGGGAAGGTAACAACACGGACAGGGTTGAGACGCCAAGGACATACGCTGAAGTGACAGCAAGACCAGGACCGAGTAGGAAGAACAGACCTGGACAGGATTTTTGGAGCAGGACAAACCACTAGACATCACTGTGTACAAATATGAACATCCTAGGGAATTTTTGAAAATAGAAGAAGAAATTGAGCCAGAAATTGTAGAAAAATTTTGTTTGCCCATAATTGAGATTAAAATTTTTGAGAACAATTTAAGAGCGTTATTAGATTCAGGAGCTGAGGCGAGTTTGGTATCGGAGGAATTCGTCAATAAAATTAAAGATAAAGTGTGTGACAGGATAATGCCAATAAAAAGAAGTCACCTGGTTGCGCCGAATAAAAAACGATTTGCTGTTGTGAATAGCGTGGTTATTTTGAAAGTAGAGTTAGGTTCAGTAAGCTGTGAACAAGAATTTATAATTGTACCTGGGTTAAAGTTTAAAGGATATTAGGGGTCGATTGCATGACGAAGTTAGGGGTTATAATAGATATGGAGAGGAAAGTAGTTAGAATTGGGGATAAGATATTGCCCTGGAAGGCAAGTTATGATGTCACAGAAGATGACATGGGGTTATGTATTAATAGTATAGAGGGAGATGATGAAGAAGTGTGAGAGATCGACTCAGGGGAATATAGTGAGGAAAAGTTAGATGAAGTACAAGTAATAGTGAAAGAAGAAGCTGAATAAGTAGAGTTAGAGTCAGGCGCAGCATTAAGAGTGGATAACGAGTCAGAAGTAAGAAAGATAGAAGTAAAAATTACATTATGTGACACACAAGAGGTAAATATAGGCATAAGTGAGTTAAGGGGCAAGGATAATTTACGTAATTTGAATTTGAATTTAAAAGATTTTTGTGAAATGAATATTGTACATGAAGGGTCTAAAAGAGATGAAAAGTTTTGTATAGAGGGGAAAGCCAAAGATGTTGAGGTAGTATCGTTGGGTTTGTCCGTAGAAAAGGAGAGTATAATAAATGAGAAACAGACAAGTGTAGGGACAGAAAAAGAAATATTTAAGAATCAGGATAATATGGATGATTTTATTTAATGTGAAGTAACAGGGATGATAAGTATAGAAATAGAAGGAGGAGAAATAGGGATGAAAAGTATTAGGATGGTGAGAAGAAAGACTTGGAGGATTAAGAAAAGAGTCAGATTTAAATAAGAAAATGAAGCTTAATGACAAAAGAATAGAGATAGGTGAAGGGTAGTGTAGAAGTAGAATAGTTAGAGATGGAAATAGGTATATAGAAAAGTAGATGTAGGGATAGGACAAATAAGAATAGGTGTATATAGAAAAGTAGAGATAAGTGTATAATAGAGCAAAATTTAAATAGATAGGGATAGAATAGGTGTATATAGAAAAGTAGAAATATGTGTTTATAGAAAAATAAAACTAGGTATAGGATAAATACGGGAGATAGTTAGATATATGTATAGAATTAGGTATGTATAAGTAGGATAAGAATAGATAGTGATAGTAGGTAGGGTTAAAAGATATGAAAAGTGAAGATAAAGAGAAAAGTACAAAAGAGGTACGTAAAGAGTCAATAAAGGACTAAAGGGTGAAATAAAAAGAGAAGATAAAATGAAATAAGAGGCTGAAAAGTTAATAATGGATAGAAATAGTTAGGTAAAAGGTAGCGATAAGTGTGAATAGTTAATTATAAATAAGGATAGGTGTAGTTAGATAGAAATAAGTAGAGATAGTTGTAGAAATAGATAGAAATAGGTAGATAAGTAGTGATAGGTTGGATAAATAGGTATAGGTAGTGTTAGGTGAGTAGATAGGTGTATAGAAATAGCAGGTAGGATTAAATTAGAGTGTAGGTATTTAAATTCAGAAAAACCGGGAAGAGTTTTTCCTAGAATTGAAATAGAGGAATTATGTAGTGGTTTTAAAAGGGCTAAATTTAGGTATAAACAATACAATTTCAAACACCCTGTACAGAGGAAACAACCAGAATTTACGTGCGAAATTTATTTCATTTAGTTAATTTAAAGTAACAAGTATTAACAAAATTTTAAATTTTAGTTAGGTTCGTCAAGAAAATAAATTGTAGAAGTCAATGCAAATTATTAATTAATTTAATTGAGTTTAGTTGAAAGAGTTATCACGTTTAATACGCATAAGAGCTTGAAAAATCGATAATACCTAAGTGAAACGCTTTTCTAATAAACGAACACCCGTTGAATATAAAATACCGTGTAACGTAAACTCCTAGAAATTTGGTTTTAAAAACGATCGTTAAATTGAACACCTGCAGGTTTGGAAATGTCATGTTCACCTTATTTGTGTAGATAAAAGACAGTATTCGAGGTACATCGGGCAAACGGTCGGACGGTTGGTATAAATGCTAACTAAAAGTTTCTTTAAAGCGCAGAAGGGATGGACAATTAATGATATGCTTCGGAATGAGACACGCATAATAGCAGTTCATTTCAAAACGCACGTATTCAGTCCACATGGATTAAATAGGACGCAGACAGTAATATCGATTTTCTACCACCCAAGCGAGGGTAGAAGGAAACATAGAATATGCATAAAAGAGGAATAGCGTTAATACAGGCGGGGTTTCAAGACGTCACTGAATATCTCATTGGTCTATATAGTTAGTTGCAAAACAGACAAACACGGGAATATTGAATGCGGGTTTTTCGGAAAAATATGATAACGATGAGCTAAATTTCGAAGATTTCGAAAACGGTTAAACCAAAATTTGAGGAAGTATTATTTTAAATGAAGTAGTTCGCGGGAAGAGTGGTTGAGAGGTGGCATTTCGAATTGTATAAATACTTTAAGAAAATTAATAGGGCTCTCTTAGTATTTTCATCGCTTCAGACTACGTACAAAAAGTTACCACGAGCTTGTAAGTATATAAAACTTTTTAATTAAATAGTACAGTGTTGGCCTCATAATTTTAAAATGCGGATAGTGTCGAGTCTAAATTTTATTGAGGTGCAACATATAATTTAACAAGCTCGTGAAGTGACGTAATGTAACGTAAATTAAATTAAGCAACTATAAAAGAAGTGTAATATACGAGGATTTGGATTTGGATGCATCGTGAATGCAGAGCAGGCAGCACAACTTAGAGGGTGTTCATCTACAAATAGCTGGAAGCGGCGAGCAGAGCAGAACTACGAAACCGAGAGCGAAACAACATAACCACATCGTCAACGGAGTAGGGATTTTTAAGAAATTCCAGGAAACGCTTTAGAATTTGTTGCTTTTGATAAACTATGAAGGTTATTGTGATGTGTGAGAGTGAACTATGATGGTATTTTTCATTATTTTGCGTATTGAAAATAAAACGTATAACTAGCTTTTATTATGGTATTTAAATATAAATTTAAAGGTGTATATAAAGCTTATTAACGTTCCTCAGGAATTTAAATGTTTTATTGTTAAGAGTACATGGTTTTTTTTGTGTTTGCAGTAAGCGTATGCCAAGTAAAAAGCATACATTATTTATAATTAACTAGGTTATCATGAGCTCACCATACTCCAGAGTGTTCTAATTAAAATTAATTATAAATAAAGAAAGAAAAATAAGGTATTAGGCAAGGCCCATTTACTCCGGTTACATTCAATGTGTTTAATATTTCAAGTTAAAATCCTGGATTTTACCAAAAATAGAATTTATTGAGGTGTAACTTGAGCAATGAAATGTTGAATTTTTATTTGTAAATAGTGGTAAATAAATATTGTATGATTGTTGTATTATTTGGTGGTTTTATTGAGAGTGTGCGTGAACGATAAAGAGTATGATAGTAAATCTAGGTATACAAGAGGAGGCCCAACTGAGCTAGTCAGGGAGCTGTTGAAGTAATAAAGTGATGAAACAGGAATCTGGGTAAGAAATTATTTTTTTGAAAAATTTTTCTATTGGGTGTAATTTTCGAATTGTATTAAAATTGACAATTCGTAAAGGGCGCGATTATAAATAGGGTACACAGCAATTTATGGCGCCCAACGTGAACCTCGAGTTCCACATAGAATTTTAACAATTTTATTCCAGGAAACTGGCGATCTTAGTGAGAGAGTCTGTTGTGTATAAATTTAAGAATATTTTGAGTGTGTGTAGGAGTGATTTGAACGTATGCAGAGAAAGGAGTGATTAAGGAGCCAAGGAGTGGAAATTGGAAGTGACGATAGTGCCTTGTGTGATAAAAATTCGAAAATGGAGGAAGCTTGAGGTAGTAAGGACCAGTCGAGGACGGAATCGGGAGAAGCAGGAAATAAAATAATTTTGAGAATGCTAGAGAGGATGAATGAAAAATCTAATAGGACATTAGAGGAAATGAGATTAAGTAGGGAAGAATCGAATAAGAAATTTGATCAGATGAGTGAGACGTTAAGCGGGGTTAGAGAGGACTCAAATCGAAAATTGGAGCAAATGAGTGAAGAGTCGAATAAGAAATTTGAGCAAATTAGTCAGAAAATTGACAATTCGACGAAAGAACTTTCAGAATTTAAAAATAATTTGACGGTAAAAATGGGAGAACTTGAAAATCGGGTAGATAAAAATGAACGTGATATTAGAGGTTTAAATCTGGAAATGGGACAATTAAGGACTGATGTGAGGATTTTTTGTGAGGATAAGATTAATGCAAAAATGACTGAGGTAACGGACTCGTGTAAGGATCAGTTAGGTCGGGTTGAGAGAGAAGTGACCGGGAGTAAACAGAACGTAGCAACTTTAATGAGGGATGGTCCAAGGTTTGTAACAGGTAATGTGTCATTAGAGCAACAGATGAAATTTTATGGGGATAGTAGGGTAAACCCGCAAATATTCATTAACAATATTAGAGGTTTAATAAGTAATTTATACGATGAACAAAAGGCAAAATTAAATGTTGTAAAAGCTTTACTAAAAGAACATGCGGAAGCTTGGTACAATTTAATAGGACAAGAAATTGACACTTACACTGACTTTGAGGACAGATTTTTGAAACATTACTGGAGTGACCACAGACAAGACCAGGTACGAGACGATTTGATCACGGGGAAATTTAAAGGAGAATTTTTAGGAAGTAGGGAGCAATATGCTATACGACAGTATAGCATAGCGAAACAACTGAACCCACCACTGATGGACCGACAGATCATAAAATAATTGTCAAGACATTTTGAGGTTGAAGTGAGACAGCACGTAGCGTTACAGAACATTGTGGACAGAGAGATGTTTCTGGAGTATCTACAAAGGTATGACAACGTAAGCAGTGGACGACCTCGGGAACCAAGGGAACGACAGGTAAACACGGTTAGGATCGACAGCAGACGGGACAGTTACCCAAGACGGGGGAATAATTTTACGTATCAGCGACAAAATTGGGAACCGCGACGGACATTTTATAGGAGCAACAGTGTGGGAAGGGGACCTGCACCTAGACCGGGACCAACGAGACAGAACAGTTCACCGAACATGAAGGGGACTTCAAGGACAAACCGGGAAGGTAACAACACGGACAGGGTTGAGACGCCAAGGACATACGCTGAAGTGACAGCAAGACCAGGACCGAGTAGGAAGAACAGACCTGGACAGGATTTTTGGAGCAGGACAAACCACTAGACATCACTGTGTACAAATATAAACATCCTAGGGAATTTTTGAAAATAGAAGAAGAAATTGAGCCAGAAATTGTAGAAAAATTTTGTTTGCCCATAATTGAGATTAAAATTTTTGAGAACAATTTAAGAGCGTTATTAGATTCAGGAGCTGAGGCGAGTTTGGTATCGGAGGAATTCGTCAATAAAATTAAATATAAAGTGTGTGACAGGATAATGCCAATAAAAAGAAGTCACCTGGTTGCGCCGAATAAAAAACGATTTGCTGTTGTGAATAGCGTGGTTATTTTGAAAGTAGAGTTAGGTTCAGTAAGCTGTGAACAAGAATTTATAATTGTACCTGGGTTAAAGTTTAAAAGGATATTAGGGGTCGATTGCATGATGAAGTTAGGGGTTATAATAGATATGGAGAGGAAAGTAGTTAGAATTGAGGATAAGGTATTGCCCTGGAAGGCAAGTTATGATGTCACAGAAGATGACATGGGGTTATGTATTAATAGTATAGAGGGAGATGATGAAGAAGTGTGAGAGATCGCCTCAGGGGAATATAGTGAGGAAAAGTTAGATGAAGTACAAGTAATAGTGATAGAAGAAACTGAACAAGTAGAGGTAGAGTCAGGCGCAGCATTAAGAGTGGATAACGAGTCAGAAGTAAGAAAGATAGAAGTAAAAATTACATTATGTGACACACAAGAGGTAAATATAGGCATAAGTGAGTTAAGGGGCAAGGATAATTTACGTAATTTGAATTTGAATTTAAAAGATTTTTGTGAAATGAATATTGTACATGAAGGGTCTAGAAGAGATGAAAAGTTTTGTATAGAGGGGAAAGCCAAAGATGTTGACGTAGTATCGTTGGGTTTGTCCGTAGAAAAGGAAAGTATAATAAATGAGAAACAGACAAGTGTAGGGACAGAAGAAGAAATATTTAAGAATCAGGATAATATGGATGATTTTATTTTATGTGAAGTAACAGGGATGTTAAGTATAGAAATAGAAGGAGGAGAAACAGGGATGAAGAGTATTAGGATGGTGAGAAGAAAAACTTGGAGGATTAAGAAAAGAGTCAGATTTAAATAAGAAAATGAAGCTTAATGACATAAGAATAGAGATAGGTGAAGGGTAGTGTAGAAGTAGAATAGTTAGAGATGGAAATAGGTATATAGAAAAGTAGATGTAGGAATAGGACAAATAAGAATAGGTGTATATAGAAAAGTAGAGATAAGTGTATAATAGAGCAAAATTTAAATAGATAGGGATAGAATAGGTGTATATAGAAAAGTAGAAATATGTGTTTATAGAAAAATAAAACTAGGTATAGGATAAATACGGGAGATAGTTAGATATAGGTATAGAATTAGGTATGTATAAGTAGGATAAGAATAGATAGTAATAGTAGGTAGGGTTAAAAGATATGAAAAGTGAAGATAAAGAGAAAAGTACAAAAGAGGTACGTAAAGAGTCAATAAAGGACTAAAGGGTTGAATCCTTTTAAATTCCGATTTAGTTTAACGAGAAATTCCGATAATTAGAAATGGAGCCCACGGCAAATTAAGATGGAAGGTGGCTCTAAGTTGAGGAAATCTCAAAGGCAAAGCGGCTAGTCGAACTTATATGCTCTGGGTAGAGAATGAGCTGTGGGTCGGGGTGTAATTGCAACCACTAATAATAAAAATAAGGCGCCACCGTATTTTTTTATACTGAGAAGACCTAATACAAGTCCCTTGTACAAGGCTAATGCGGAAACCTTTTTCTATAACCGCTATATAATTTTAAAGACCTCCTAATCTTTAAAGTATCTTACCTTATGGCTCGACCTTGACCTTAGCAATCCTCCATTGCACCTGTGAACAAATTAAACAAAGAAAAGCACCGTTTGTGCATTCAAACTCAAAATAATTAAATACAATCAGAATCGATTTTCATTCCTCTTAAATAAAAGATAGTCTTTAGTCCGAAAATAAGAATCTATTCCTTTGGTATCCAATAAAGTAATTTTTACAAAAATATGTCTTCCTTTATAAGTTAATTTAAATTAGGAAGAGTTAATTACAATGGTTCTGAATATATCCGTACCAATTACTATTTAATGAAGTTTATATAACAGATTGACAAAGCATAAAATTGCTTATTTATAGAAAGAGTTAATTATGGTAAATTTACCTTAATTTCACAGTAAATAATTACAGATAATTGTTCATAAAATATCAAATGTAGAAATTTAATTTCTAGAGGTTCAAAGTTAGAAGAATTTACTTTATCTAATTAGTAGTGACATCTTCTGATGTTTCATTGAGTTAATAAAAGAATTTGTAGGAACAAATTACAGATTCATATCGTATAACTACGAAAAATATAATTGAGGTCTGTCCTTGACCTGTTCAAAGTTAACACAAGTCGGTTAAAGTAAAATTTATCTCGTTACTACGTCGACAGTTCAAACAATATACGAACATAATTTTTGTACATACCAGAACTCCAAATTGCACCTAAATACTTGCTTGAAAGCTGATGCATGTATTAACAACGGAATATTCCATTTTAAACAAACAGCTGCGCTGCATACTGAAAAACACGTCACTTGGCTTCCATTATCTGCGTTTCAATTTACAGATGTTCCAGGCGTAATTCACACCACAAGAAAGCAAATGTTGTTTGTAATTAACTTGAATAAATTATAAATGTGATTCCATATTATACAAGAATAGAATTGTTTTCATTTAATTTTCGCATGAATACTATTCAGAAAAGTTACTTATTTATAATTTACGTTGCAATATATTTTAAAATAAATTATTCCCAAAGTTACATGTTCCTAATGGTCTTTTAACAAAAACTTCATCGTTCTTCACGACTGGTTTCAACAAAAACATGGACCATCCAAAACAATTTCTGAAGATGGCTTACACGTGCAATCTTCCATCGTGCACGCTTCCAACACCAAAAATCAATCACGGACATCGCTCCTAAGAACAACTATCGACTGTTGAACCCCAGCTGTGTTAGAAGTGCCGAGCTGTTGCCCCTGTAACAGCGATACCTAGTTCCTGTGTATTGGACAATAGATGTTATTAAATTAAGTGGATTGGATAACATTATAATGTATTATATTATTTAATATTTAATAAAAGGATTGATTATACAGATATATATATTAGGTGGAAAATAAAATTGCTATAGGGTGAAATAAAAAGAGAAGATAAAATGAAATAAGAGGCTGAAGAGTTAATAATGGATAGAAATAGTTAGGTAAAAGGTAGCGATAAGTGTGAATAGTTAATTATAAATAAGGATAGGTGTAGTTAGATAGAAATAAGTAGAGATAGTTGTAGAAATAGATAGAAATAAGTAGATAAGTAGTAATAGGTTGGATAAATAGGTATAGGTAGTGTTAGGTGAGTAGATAGGTGTATAGAAATAGCAGGTAAGATTAAATTAGAGTGTAGGTATTTAAATTCAGAAAAACCGGGAAGGGTTTTTCCTAGATTGAAATAGGGGGATTATGTAGTGGTTTTAAAAGGGCTAAATTTAGGTATAAACAATACAATTTCAAACACCCTGTATAGAGGAAACAACCAGAATTTACGTGCGAAATTTATTTCATTTAGTTAATTTAAAGTAACAAGTATTAACAAAATTTTAAATTTTAGTTAGGTTCGTCAAGAAAATAAAATGTAGAAGTCAATGCAAATTATTAATTAATTTAATTGAGTTTAGTTGAAAGGGTTATCACGTTTAATACGCATAAGAGCTTGAAAAATCGATAATACCAAAGTGAAACGCTTTGCTAACAAACGAACACCCGTTGAATATAAAATACCGTGTAACGTAAACTCCTAGAAATTTGGTTTTAAAAACGATTGTTAAATTGAACACTTGCAGGTTTGGAAATGTCATGTTCACCTTATTTGTGTAGATAAAAGACAGTATTCGAGGTATATCGGGCAAACGGTCGGACGGTTGGTATAAATGCTAACTAAAAGTTTCTTTAAAGAGCAGAAGGGATGGACAATTAATGATATGCTTCGGAATGAGACACGCATAATAGCAGTTCATTTCAAAACGCACGTATTCAGTCCACATGGATTAAATAGGACGCAGACAGTAATATCGATTTTCTACCACCCAAGCGAGGGTAGAAGGAAACCTAGAATATTAAGAGGAATAGCGTTAATACAGGAGGGTTTCAAGACGTCACTGAATATCTCATTGGTCTATAGTTAGTTGCAAAACAGACAAACACGGGAATATTGAATGCGGGTTTTCGGAAAAATATGATAACGACGAGCAAATTTCGAAGATTTCGGATAGGAAGTATTATTTTAAATGAAGTAGTTCGCGGAAGAGTGGTTGAGAGGTGGCATTTCGAATTGTATAAATACTTTAAGAAAATTAATAGGGCTCTCTTAGTATTTTCATCGCTTCAGACTACGTACAAAAAGTTACCACGAGCTTGTAAGTATATAAAACTTTTTAATTAAATAGTACAGTGTTGGCCTCATAATTTTAAAATGCGGATAGTGTCGAGTCTAAATTTAATTTAACAAGCTCGTGAAGTGACGTAATGTAACGTAAATTAAATTAAGCAACTATAAAAGAAGTGTAATATACGAGGATTTGGATTTGGATGCATCGTGAATGCAGAGCAGGCAGCACAACTTAGAGGGCGTTCATCTACAAATAGCTGGAAGCGGCGAGCAGAGCAGAACTACGAAACCGAGAGCGAAACAACATAACCACATCGTCAACGGAGTAGGGATTTTTAAGAAATTCCAGGAAACGCTTTAGAATTTGTTGCTTTTGATAAACTATGAAGGTTATTGTGATGTGTGAGAGTGAACTATGATGGTATTTTACATTACTTTGCGTATTGAAAATAAAACGTATAACTAGCTTTTATTATGGTATTTAAATATAAATTTAAAGGTGTATATAAAGCTTATTAATGTTCCTCAGGAATTTAAATGTTTTATTGTTAAGAGTACATGGTTTTTTTTGTGTTTGCAGTAAGCGTATTCCAAGTAAAAAGCATACATTATTTATAATTAACTAGGTTATCATGAGCTCACCATACTCCAGAGTGTTCTAATTAAAATTAATTATAAATAAAGAAAGAAAAATAAGGTATTAGGCAAGGCCCATTTACTCCGGTTACATTCAATGTGTTTAATATTTCAAGTTAAAATCCTGGATTTTACCAAAAATAGAATTTATTGAGGTGTAACTTGAGCAATGAAATGTTGAATTTTTATTTGTAAATAGTGGTAAATAAATATTGTATGATTGTTGTATTATTTGGTGGTTTTATTGAGAGTGTGCGTGAACGATAAAGAGTATGATAGTAAATCTAGGTCCAACTGAGCTAGTCAGGGAGCCGTTGAAGTAATAAAGTGATGAAACAGGAATCTGGGTAAGAAATTATTTTTTGAAAAATTTTCTATTGGGTGTAATTTTCGAATTGTATTAAAATTGACAATTCGTAAAGGGCGCGATTATAAATAGGGTACACAACAATATATATATATATATATATATATATATATATATATATATATATATATATATGTATGTATATAATATATACAGGGTGAGTTTTTAGTGTGGCAACGGTCTATAACTCCGTTATTATAAAAGCTACGTAAATCAGATTTGGAGGCATATTAGGCATGCCTAAAGTGTACATTTTAAAAATATTTGGAAGCATACAGAGTGTTTCATAATTCCAAGGCATATTAAACTTATATTTTTTTAAATGGAACACCCTATATATTATTACATTTTTGGAAAGCCCATAAAAAGAACTTTAATTTGTTAACAAATTGTATCTGTCTATTCCTTTTAGTTTTTGAGATATTCAACTGTTTGTAGAAAAAATGACCCTGATTAGATACATTGCCACTTACTAGCGGTGGAAGGTGATTCTATGACGAAACTTTATACAACCTCAAGCAAGGCACTACATATAGTACGGAAATGGTGTACGGAAAACAAAATGAGTAGTGTTCCAAAAAAACAACCGACGTTATCATAAAAGGGAACCTCGAACAAGACCTGAACATAAAACTACACGACACTAAGATCAAACGAGCAAAATCATCTAAATATCTTGGGGTAATATTCGACGGAGAACAAAACTACAAACAACACATAAGGATAGCATGCACAAACGCTACAGTCACAATGAACGCCATTGCGAGCCAAGCACGAAGACAATATAAAATACCACTTCAGTGCGTACACTTTATCTGTCCGACTTTAATTCTCAATTACAAACGACTGCAGTTACGTCGATGAAACTGCTGTCTCTGTACCCCTCAAACGTCGGTAGATCGTTGTTGTTAAAGACTTTAAGATCTCATTTCGACAACGGATCAGCGATCTGCGACCCCTTGTCACACTCTATCGGACTGCTCTATAGTGAGAAACATTTACTTTGTTAGTTCTTCATTTTGTGGGTTTTGTGCTGCGAGTCGAGCGATAGGCAGAGCGCGTTTATCGGTTAAAAAATGTTTTGCCCAAGTTTTTATTTCGGCCGCCATTAAAAAATCTGATAAGTTATTTAACGTTATTCCACGCAAGTTCTATTATTTATTCTTATACCACTATGCGACCGCTCGCTGTTTTTGCAAAATCGCGACCCCTTCTACTAAAATCCATTTTTTATGGCTATACAAGTGTGGTTCCTTTGTAAATCCGGCATGGATCGTATTTTCTGAGAATAGATTTACAAAATTTTAGTCTACCCTTTGTCTTTCCTAGGCTCAATTGAGCGCATTGGATTTTCTTCGTTTTTACAGTTGCTGTAATATTTTCACAATCCATAATCAATACTATGTGTGATGGCGTTCTTTAATCTCAACATCATTGAGCAACTGCTCGACTTGGTGTTCTTTACTTAAAAATATTAGGTATACAGAACATGGCTGGAGCGTTTGTGGTGATTTAAAAGTCATAGCACCTTTGTTAGGAATGTAATTGGGTTAGACCAAGTACTGCAGTTTTCTCTGCGAATGGAACCGCTGAGCAAAGGATAAACACTATTTTTAAAAGACTGAAAGATGGGGGGAAACCTTGTTGCTGAAGAAAAAGTATTACAAATCCTCCTCTCGTTGATACAAAGAAGCTTTTGCTACCATCTCTGCACATTAAACTGGGAATCATGACAAACTTAGTCAAAGCTTGAAATGAAGATGGTGAAAAACTTCAATATCTGAGAGAAAAGTTTCCCAGACTAAGTGAGTCAAATATTTAAAAAAGAATTTTGATTGCGGTTGGAAATTCGTCACATCATAAAGAACGGTATATTCGAATCAAAACTGTGCGGATTGAAGATACTGCGTGGCTATCATACAAAAACGGATGTTGTAATTTTTTGGGAAATGTCATAGCAAAAAATTTCGAAGTTCTGAATTTTTCAATTTCCACATATACTACCTTGGATTTTGCAATGTTCCACCCGAAGGTATTACAATGGCCAGGATGCAAATTTATCACCTGGAAAATTTTGAATTTGGCCATACCCTTGCTATTTCACGCAGAATAGGGACCTTTAACATGCGTAACAACACCCACGCACGTGACTTACATTTTACATCTTTTCCAAGCGAGCGCATATTTTTGTGAAAGATGCTCGCCTAATTTTTTTCAAGCGGAACGTGTCGGGATTCGAACCAAAAACCTTGGGCATAAACGTCACACGCATACCAACTACTCCACGGAGCCGCCAATTTCCACATACATTATAATTTGAATAAGGGCCGCTATGGTTGCGGCTACGTCCCCAATGCGCCACCCAAAGGTACTACATTGGGTTTAAACGCGAAATTAAACGTGCTCCAAATGTAATCTAACTTCAAAATTAATCCTAACTAAAATCTAACAAACTAAAAAAAAACTAAAAATAGGGTTTGAATAATGGTATTTCTAGTTTTGATTTTGGAGTGTGTCCGATCAACAAGACACATGCGAAAGTAAAAGGGAAGCTAGCTAACTAATTAAAAATGGATTCAAATTTCTAAGCATTCGCCATATATTTTAATAGTGAATCCAGTTATTTTGCCCACTCTATAAATTTACAATTTTGTGCTCCCTAGTCTAAGTAATTTATTTTATCTTTAGTCTAAAAACCGTCCCTAGATATTCCTATCATTCCCTAACTGATTTATATTATTATTACAATCAAGTAGAATCTTCCTTCTATTAAAAATGTTGCCACCAAAAATGGCGGCAGAACGTCAGAAAAGATAATTCAAGCTCCATAATAATATAATACATGCAAAATAAATGTAAATATTGAATATAAATATCAATAAATATAAAATAAATAAAAATATATAAAAATCAATAAGCATAAGCGTGTAACAGTGCATTTGGCAGAAGCATCCCCCAAATAAATTATCAGGTGCACTCGCATGAGCATTATATTGACTAGCACCATTACACAGAAAACGTGCTAGTTAAATTATTTTAAAATCTGCTTATTACTACAAATCAATGCTTATGCGAGTACAGCCGTCACAACTATATTCTTATCTTCGTTATAAATTTCTCCAGCATCCGAGGATTTGGACGTCTGCCTACATCTATTCGTTTCTTACATCTAAGGGGAGTTGAATATGGACTGTTAAAGTCCTGGTGGATATGCACTGAACGTTCTGGGGGGTTCACGATCACTATCACTTTAAAAGTCCCGAGGGGATGCGTGGTTTCACTTTTTTTAATTTTTATTAATTTATTTTACTGATTTAAAATAATGAGAGTTTCTTGATTAAGTTTGTAATTATTTATTTATGTTTTGATTTATTCCCGATATTCCGCGTGTTTAAGTTTTGACAGTGATTGTTTTAGTGGTGTGGGAGTTGGTCGTGCATATTAGATTAGACTGTTAGAATTAATTGTTTTCTTCTTTTAATTAATATACAGGTTTTGGTTATATCATGCCCATCATATCATTTTTCACGCCAAGTCGAAACCTAAAATTTTTCAATCTCTCGCCCCCCCCCCCACCTCCGATTTACGCGCGGTTATCACCGTCCAATCTCGCGACCCTTCCGGCAAATTCTTTAAAGGCTGTCCAGAACGCCTTCTGGTGAGTCATTTCCCCGACTTCCTCTAGGCTCTTTGGCCATGCTAGCCCTACAATAGCTATTTTCACATCAGCTAACCCTCGATTTGCCACATCGAGGGGACAGTCGAAGAGCACGTGCTCTGCGCTTTCTGCGCCCTCGCCGCATTCACAGCGGTCGTTGTGGGTTAAACCGAATCTTTGCAAATACGCTTTCAGAGCGCCGTGCGCTGTCATGAGCTGTAACATTTTATGGTCGAGCTTCACTTCGATCTTATCTCTAGCTACAATGCTCGGTATGAATTTGTGGGTCAACCTGCCCGTGACAGCGTTGTTCCACCTCTCTTCTCATTACCGCATTGATCTTTCCTGCAGCTTTCTTTGAATCGGAGACCTCGGTGTTGACGAGTATGATATCCGGAAATCGCACGTTGCGGCCTCTTTAGCTAATTCTTCAGCCCTATCATTTCCTACGTTGCCATCGTACGACCTAACCCAGCAGAACTTTAAACGTCGAAACTCGAGCGCCGTATGCGCTATCCTCCCGACGTCCGCTTGTAGGTCTGTCGAGGTGTTCATGTTTGTTAAAGCCGTCAGCACCGATTTACTATCACTGATTATATAATACTCGTCGCTGCCCGTATGGTTTATAAACGTAATCGATAGCCTCTGGTATGGCTACCAGTTCGCATTGGAAGATAGTGCTCCAGTTCGCGAGTTAGGTTTGAAACCGAAACACCTCCCTTTCCTGCTTATACACGACAAACGCCGTGCCTGCTTGCCCGTCGTCCATACGTAAACCGCCGTATAAATTCTGATACCTTTCGCGTCCCCATCACTTTCGATAAACTCGATTCCTCTAATATCGGACGGGTGCACCAAGTCTAACACAACAATCTTTCTCGCAATTTCCCTATTACCAAGATTAATATCTTCGATAATTTCGCGCCCTTTTCCTATATTTATTAATCTCCTATCTCTAATCTCCCTAACGGCATATTCGATAAGGAGAGTCCTACTGATCACCAGGACCGCCTCCGTGGAGGTGGTCTAGTGCGCCCTCGTCGCTTTTACTGCGGTCATGCGTTGTACGCTCGTTAATTGACGCATCTCCCGGACTTTACAACCTTCTGCCTATACAAATGCTGAGTACAGCATTGTCGGCTCAATTGCTCCCGCATAAACCGTTCTCAGCGTTCTCCTCTGAAACCCCAGCTTTGTTTAGTCGCCGCCATCATTTTATTTGATATTTCGCTGTCCTTACTTTTTACGTATTGTACGTGCGCTTTCCAATTTAATTTATTGTCGATCTTGACGCCGAGGTAGGTAATAGAATCTTTAAACGGGATTTCCTCCCCTCTTAGTTCTATCAGAGGGGGTCGCAGTGCCGGTTTCGTGCCAAAATAAAGCGCCTCTGACTTCGCCGTGTTAAATTTTAATTTTACCGCCTGCGACCATTCGTGTAATTTATTAAGCGCCTTGTTCGGTTTTGTGCGCATATGCATTAACTATCGCGACAATTAGAAGCGTATCATCCGCAAACCCAACGACTGAGTATCCTGTGGGTAGCTTGACCATAAAAATGCTCTCACACAACAACTTCCAAAATGTGGGACCAGAGCATGACCCCTGCGGGCATCCTATTTCCAGCTCGCGCGACAAAATTTCACTCGGACTTCAACCTGTGCCAATCGCCTCGAGAAATACATCTTGACCAAAGACATCAAGTTTCGCGGACAACCCCTACGATCTAACTCGCAAACAATCAATGGCCACCAGGCAGCATCAAATGCTCCTGAAATGTCCAAAGCAACAACAACACAATCCTCTTTAGCATCTCTCGCCTGCTTAAATTCCCCCAACAAAGAACTCTAGTGCATCGATTGTCGACTTTCCCTTCAGTAGGAGGTTTTTGACAGTTCTGGCGCCTCTTTCCCACCCGAATCCCTCATTTCCACACAGATTTACATGTAAATTCCCATAAGGTGGAAATGAGGAGGTGGAGGTGGAGGTGGGACTCCCGCCTTGCTCTCCGCCTAGCTCGGACACCCCCCAAACCATTTTCATTACGTCACACCCGCATTCTTTCCACCCGCGAGATAAATCTTTCTCCACACTTCCACCCACGAGATAAATGTACATTGTTTGGTATTAATTAATATTAGATTTTTTTCAGCTACCCGAATCCCTAAGAATCTTTTAGGTTGCATCACCCCCAGTGAACTACCCTCATTTTAAGATTTTTTACCGCTATCACTCTGAACCAAAATAGTTTTCTTCGTCTAACCAATGCATCTTTCGAGATAAACCTATCTTGTTTAGTATCAATTACTATTAGAATTTTCTCAGCTACCCGAATCTCTATGAATTTCTTCGATTGCATCATCCCCCAGAAAGCTACCCTGATTTTAAGATTTCTTACCTGTTGCGATTTCCGACCGTCCTTAAACATTTTTTTAGTCATCCGATACATTAAATTAGTCTAAAATTTTACGCAGAATTCGAATCTGCAAACAGATTTAAAATCGGACTAGTCCTTACAAAGTTACACACATACCCTGTAGCGAGCATACCGCGACCGTACCACTACTCGCTTTTAATGTCACACCATACTTGCTATCTTGTTTAGCTCATCTTTCGAGATAAATGTACTTTGTTTGGTATCAATTAATATTAGAATTTTCTAAGCTACCCAAATCTCTTTAAATTTTTCACATAGCACCATCCCCCAGAGAGCTACCCCAATTTTAAGATTTTTTGCTAGGAGCGATTTCTGACCGTCCTTATAAATTTTTTAGTCATGCAATACGTCAAATTGGTCTAGAATTTTATGCAGAATCCGAATCTGCAAACAGATTTAAAATAGGACCACCCCTTACCATTTTACACACTCTCTAAATTATAAATTATCTGCAACACATACCTAAAAGAAAATCTAAAAACCATTCTTAAAACTTTTTATTACAGACAATTTCTACTAATACAGTTTAAATTTTGTAAACCACATTTCTAAATACATATTCACAATTTTTTATTCTTAACCTAGAACTTCTCATATCGGCTTATACTTATTAATATTTATTTCTAAATAGAGCACCTTTTCCAAAGACCAACCGGACCCACATGTTTCAAATTCCTCTGATTTTGTTCGCATGGTTTCGCTTAAGACCTCGTACATATTTTCCAGATTATTAGAAGACGTTATAACTACATTTTTTGTGTTAAAGGATTTCACATCGGTAGTCTCTTTCCCCATTTTGGTGTAAACGCCGCAAAGTTCGCAATAGACTTTTATTGCTGTATGTTGTATTCTTTTTTCATTAATTATTCGAATAAATTGCTCTTTCTGCTTCCAAAGAAACTCGGACCATCGTCGACACTGGCGTTCTTTATGCGATAGCTAGCCATACGGTTGTTAAACGCTGTGCTAACCATTTCTACACCATCGCCGCTAGTAGTAGTAATTGATGCATTTTATGTTTGTTGCTCCTTAAGTGTGCGGCATACGTAGTTTTTTCCATTTCGAAATCGCATACTTTACACATAATTCGTGGTTGTTTCGTACAAGACCCTTTAACAGCTGGCGGAGCTGAACGTTCACTGCTTAATGACATACCATGCTGTTTTTCCTTGTGTCGCTGTAAGCTGTCCATTCTCGTAAAAGCGATACCGCAAGACCCACAGTTTAAGTACTTTGCTGCGGACGGATGTATAAGCTTAACCGTGGACGATGTTACACCACAACATTTGTTCTGGTGCCGTTTGAGAGCATTTTTCCAGGTATAGGAAGCACCGCAAGGGTCGCATTTAAAAACGTTTGCAGATACCATTTTAGTACAAAACAAAATTCGCACTATAAGACTTTGGTTAAACTTCTAAGCGAACTAACTTATAACTAAAAGGTATACTTTTGCGTACCTGCTTTATGTACCCTATAGAATGCAAACCGAAGGTTTCCGAAGACGGCCGAACGATGTTGAGGATTCAGCGGGGAACTAAATGACGTCATTTTTTGCTAATCCTTGCTGCTCGTCCAGTACATTTAGCGCCAATGCATGCACTTGGTTCGCATCGTTGATGGTGCGAATGCCGTTAGTAGAAACATCGGACTGTCTTCTGTGTATAACTTTGTATTAAAATTAAGTTTAAATGACCCCATGCTAGGCATTAAATATTTTTAATTTTTGTTATGTATGTCAGAATAAACATCTTAGAATAGTATTACATTGTTCTCTATTTATAAAAGGCTATGACATCACCACCAGGGATCTGTCTAGGGCGTATACGATGGAAGCGGATGTTAACAGTCACCAAGCATCCAATTCTTTATTTGGTATGGTGTACTTGCCGGCGTATGTATCCAGAGTAACAGACACGATTTGTACACGCACATTATTAGTAAAATTAGTTTATCGAGCGAAGATGGCTAGCGTAACGTCATCCTGGAAGCATATCAATCTACGCATGGGTGGTATAAAAATATAAATATAAGATAGTTGTATAGATATTGTAAATCTATTGTATATATTAGTTTTAAGAATCCATAATTTTTAAGTTCTTCGCCCACCTTCCAAATCCTTCCTGTTTCTATCCTAGTTGACAGAATATACGTGTTATCTCCACGTGGTGTTCGCGGAACACAGCGGTTTTAGATTTCTCGGGAGATGGTGGCTTAAGGCGTATGTCTTGCGTAGCAAAAAAGGTTCTAAAGATGGAGTTAAATAAAAATGAGCAAAAATTAGAGGTTTGGGGTCTTTAGAAGGTATAACTTTGTATGGGGTGGTCCTATTTAAAATCTATTTACAGATTTGGGCTCCCTAGAAAAATTTAATGTTAGTTGATACCTAGCAAAATATATTTATCTTAAAAGAGTGACTACCCCGCGTATAATAAATACAATATAACACTTGTCGACGAAAAAGTTGTAGGGAAAATTAAAGACAAATTTAATGGGGATCTAGTATTATAATTTGTTGGTAGTAGGGCTAAGTCCTACTGTATTGCAAGCGAGAAAGATACAATTAAAAAGATTAAAGGGGTCTCACGAAGTGTAGTTAAGTAAAACCGCGGATGCTACAACCTATAACGAGCATATACCCTCAAAAGGAGTGGGCATGCAACAATGCAACAGTGCGTGAGAGAATAAGGAGTCTCTCCAATAAGAAATTAAAGTTTCCATGTACGTAGCACCAGTCATTGGGTAATGGTAGAAATGTTAAACCTATAACGGCGATTATTAATTGTGGTTTAGAAAAATAATAGTTTTCGTGGAATAAATAAAATAGCTTAGACTGATTAGTGTATATGGTTACATATTCTCGTAAACATCCACACACATCTGCTTACGTCCGTATACGGACATGGCGATGCAGGTAGTTTTTGTTTAACAACTTGTAGGAAAGATACGTTAGGTGTTAAGTGTGTGGAAGCCCGTAGGATCGTTGTATTCAAAAGGAACGGTGCGGCGAAATGTATGGCGGGTCCCGTTAGAATAATCGAAGGTAGTTAATCGATCGTATTAGATCTTTAAATATGCGAAAGTGTAAAAGCCTACATGAGCAAAATTTAATTTTCAGACAAAAAAATGCGCGATGTGCCATACCTTTAAAGAATGTATAGAATGCTGCTTTGCAGCGATCTTAACAGTAAAAAAAGCAACTGACTTTTTCTAGCAACTACAAGAATAGCAGTAGCGCAGAGAAGGGGTATGCATGTATTATACAGCCCATAGTTAGTTTACGGGTTGCTCGAACGTGTAATTGATTACGACTTATAGATCCCTCGAAGGTTTAAAAATTCTGAGACCATTGTCGTTTGAAAAATGTTTGGAAATTATCAGAACGGGAGCGGGTCGAAGTATAAGTTAGATGGATGATTGACCGAGTTTTTTCTACTTTTTAAGAGGGAATCGGAAGTTGACAGACATCGAGCATCTAATTCTCTATTTGGGCGATATCGAGTACTTACCGGTTCTAGAAATCATTACGTGCGGCCGACCGCTATGCGAAAGTGTAAAAGCCTACAAAAGCAAAATTTAATTATCAGACGAAAAAGTGCGCGATGTGCTATACTTATAAATAAAGTATAAAATGGTGCTTTGCATCGGTCCTAACAGTAAAAAGGAGAGTGATTTTTTCTAGCAACTACAAGAATAGCAGTAGCGCGGCGAAAGGGTATGCATGTATTATACAGCGCACTGTTACTATAAAATATGTTAGTTTACGGGAAGCTCAAACGTGAACAAATTAAATTTTAATCTATAATTAACCACGGTCGTAAAAATGGGAAATTAATGGTTAATTTTAATACCGCTAAGCATATACTTTTGCTTGGTGATTCATTTAGAAAATATTCAAGTCTACCATTTCCTAAAATATGACGTAGAAGTTATTTAAAATTAAATTGCTTTATTAGTAAGTATTCTGTAGGCAACAAGTTTGGTATTCCCTTAGTAAAGATTTATAGTGTTTTTATTAAGTTTTTGTTTATAGTAACACTGCATCTTCTACAGCACGACTTGCACACAATTTGTGTGCGTGTGCTACCACCCTTTGGATTTTTAATATGCACGCGATCCATATAACATGGAAGACGTTTCCGATGTTTCTACGAACGGCATTCGCACCATCGACGATGCGAACCAGGTGCATGCATTGGTGCTAAATGTACTGGACGAGCAGCAAGGATTAGCAAAAGATGACGTCATTTAGTTCCCCGCTGAATCCTCAACATCGTTCGGCCGTCTTCGGAAACCTTCGGTTTGCATTCTATAGGGTACATAAAGCAGGTACGCAAGAGTATACTTTTTAGTTATAAGTTAGTTCGCTTACAAGTTTAACCAAAGTCTTATAGTGCGAATTTTGTTTTGTACTAAAATGGTATCTGCAAACGTTTTTAAATGCGACCCTTGCGGTGCTTCCTATACCTGGAAAAATGCTCTCAAACGGCACCAGAACAAATGTCGTGGTGTAACATCGTCCACGGTTAAGCTTATACATCCGTCCGCAGCAAAGTACTTAAACTGTGGGTTTTGCAGTATCGCTTTTACGAGAATGGACAGCTTACAGCTACACAAGGAAAAACAGCATGGTATGTCATTAAGCAGTAAACGTTCAGCTCCGCCAGCTGTTACGACCACGAATTATGTGTAAAGTATGCGATTTCGAAATGGAAAAACTACGTATGCCGCACACTTAAGGAGCAACAATCATAAAAATGCCTCAGTTACCGCTACTAGCGACGATGGTGTAGAAATGGTTAGCACAGCGTTTAACAACCGTATGGCTAGCTATCGCATAAAGAACGCCAGTGTCGACGATGGTCCGAGTTTCTTTGGAAGCAGAAAGAGCGATTTATTCGATTAATTAATGAAAAAAAAATACAACATACAGCAATAAAAGTCTATTTCGAACTCTACGGCGTTTACACTAAAATGGGAGAGGAGACTACCGATGTGAAATCCTTTAACACAAAAAATGTGGTTATAACGTCTTCTAGTAATCTGGAAAATATGTACGAGGTCTTAAGCGAAACCATGCGAACAAAATCAGAGGAATTTGAAACATGTGGGTCCGGTTGGTCTTTGGAGAAGGTGCTCTATTTAGAAATAAATATTAATAAGTATAAGCCGATATGAGAAGTTCTAGGTTAAAAATAAAAAATTGTGAATATGTATTTAGAAATGTGGTTTACAAAATTTAAACTGTATTAGTAGAAATTGTCTGTAATAAAAAGTTTTAAGATTGGTTTTTAGATTCTCTTTTAGGTATGAGCTGCAGAAAATTTATAATTTAGAGGGTGTGTAAAATGGTAAGGGGTGGTCCTATTTTAAATCTGTTTACAGATTCGGATTCTGCATAAAATTCTAGGCTAATTTGATGTATTGCATGACTAAAAAATTTATAAGGACGGTCAGAAATCGCTACCAGCAAAAAATCTTAAAATTGGGGTAGCTCTCTGGGGGATGGTGCTATGTGAAAAATTTAAAGAGATTTGGGTAGCTGAGAAAATTCTAATATTAATTGATACCAAACAAAGTACATTTATCTCGAAAGATGAGCTAAACAAGATAGAAAGTATGGTGTAACATTAAAAGCGAGTAGTGGTACGGTCGCGGTATGCTCGCTACAAGGTATGTGTGTAACTTTGTAAGGAGTAGTCCGATTTTAAATCTGTTTGCAGATTCAAATTCTGCGTAAAATGTTAGACTAATTTAATGTATTGCATGACTAAAAAAATGTTTAAGGACGGTCGGAAATTGCAACAGGTAAGTAATCTTAAAATCAGGGTAGCTCTCTGGGGGGATGATGCAAACGAAGAAATTCGTAGAGATTCGGATAGCTTAGAAAACTGTAATATTAATTGATACCAAACAAGATAGGTTTATCTCGAAAGATGCATTGGTTAGACGAAGAAAACTATTTTGGTTCAGAATGTTAGCGGTAAAAAAGTCTTAGAATGTGGGGAAACTCACTGGGGGGTGATGCAATCTAAAAAATTCTTAGAGATTCGGGTAGCTGAGAAAAATCTAATATTAATTGATACCAAACAATGTACATTTATCTCGTGGGTGGAAGTGTGGAGAAAGATTTATCTCGCGGGTGGAAAGAATGCGGGTGTGACGTAATGAAAATGATTTGGGAGGTGCCAGAGCAAGGCGGAGAGCAAGGCGGGAGTCCCACCTCCACCTCCACCTCCTCATTTCCACCTTATGAGAATTTACATGTAAATATGTGTGGAAATGAGGGATTCGGGTGGAAAAAAGCGCCAGAACTGTCAAAAACCTCCTACTCCCTTCATAAAACCGAACTGTCGGTTATTTAAACCGCAGCTGTCTCGCACTAAGTGCTCAACTCGCGTAGTCATATAGCGAAACGCTTTCCCCAGCACCGGTAGCAAGCTAATTGGACGGTAGCTGCCCTGGTCTGACGCATCCGCCTTTTTAGGTGTAGGGATAAATTTCACGTTTTAGACTTTCCAGCACCGCGAAAATGCGCCTCTCTCTAAACAAAGATTAAACAACACGGCAAAGACACACGGCGTTAACAGGCCCGCCTCCAGAACTGCGTCTGAAGTGAGTTCGTCATGCCCCGGTGCCCTCTTAGGGTTCATCCTCCTAAGAGCCCTTACGACCTCGTGAACTAAGATTGCCTTATTGGCACCTTGCGTCTCTGTAGCTTCCCGACGTACTAAATCGTGCAACCCCTCATCCGCCTCGGGATTATCTAATAGGAAAATTTTCTCTAATAAATATTCCGCCGTGGTTTTAAAACCTTCTGTTTTTGCCATTTGTTTTCTTTATATTACCGAGAGCGGTTTTTATTGTTTCCCTCTTATTACTCGGTATGCGGGTCCCCACGGTTCTTCCTCGGATTTGGACCTTCTCCCTACAAATCTTGGATCTGTAAGTGACTTAGTAAAAGTTTGCACTAAGACTTATGTGTTGTGAAAACCGATACCAAAAAAATGGAACCCTACAATGCTCGCAGATTATTGTGTGACCCTAATCAAGGATGCCCCAGAGGTGGTATCCTACAAACGAAAACCACATGCAACATTCAGATTAGGTAGTGACGTGTAAGCATAATGTGTATTATAACACATGTATATTGTATACGTTACATAATAAAACTTTCCACTAAAATATATGAAAGCATTTGACGCGAGAGCGATAGAGAAATTCTGTTAACAGATTCTTATTCAGCGGCGAAAATCCTATAAGAAACATCCGTCGCACATTAGGAACAAAAAAATTTGTTATTTGGTGTTATCAAAACAAAAAATCGGCATCAACTTGTTTTTTAATTATCAAAATCCGTGTATATATAATTTTGTTACTCATAAGAGAACTTGCAACACGTGTTTACGTGTGTAGTAATTTAGACAAGTCGGAAATTGTATATCAGATACACGTGTGTTTGTTTATAAAAAATACCTCCGACAACGCACGTCCCAGCAACGTGTACGTTGTATTAATAATGAATATCAAGTAGGCTGAATAGACGCTAAGTCTTATCAAAAATGGCATTTATTACATTGTAGCATTAAAATGTGCATGTGGACATCTGGACAATATGCGTATTTGTCAAAAGGAATAAACATTCCAAAGGTCATATCAACAGCACCAAGAACCTACTACGTCTAGCAAAAACTGCAAGATCTACATGCTGATCTATGTAATGAAAAACTTAACTAGTAAGAACATTTTTTTCGTATGATGTCTTCAGAAGGATCAAGGTTGTATTTTAAGTAGAGCATACGTTATCAATTCGTGCTTGATAATTGCATTGCGTATTACAATATTTTTCAACTGTACTGCAGTAATAAATTCTGTGATTTATGAACCATCAGGCAACAGACATTCTGAAACCAAAGCAGTCGTTATGCTAATGGATAATTAAAGTTATGCTTTTGTTTACAAAGAGTATTATTGCCATTGACCTTTACGTATTGTTGTTGAGCGCTTTAAAATTAATGATCTACGGTAATTTACCACGTAGAAACAGCAAATGAATCAACATTAAGGCTCTCAACCGGTTGTATGAAAGAAAACATCACCGACTGTTACAGGACGCTCAGAAATGAAAGTCTGGAACTTGTTACAAAAGTAGGGCTTGTTAATGGTGAAATAGGCTTAAAAAATAATTCAAATTCTGATTTGTTCTGAAAGGGCGGGAATCGCGGACCCCGTACCAATAAAAGGGTGCTTCGGTTATCTGCTGTGATGTGGATGTGAGTTACTATGGATAAATAAGAAATTACAAAATTAATAACTAACAAGGTTTTTACTTCAAGAATTCCACATTACATAAACACTTACGCTGAATAGTCTTGTTTTTGTCAAAATCGGGGGGCGACAAACAGTCTGTCACCGCTTTGTTAAGCGCAGTTTCTGCATCGAAATATTTATTAACGATTTCAAGTGCATTTTCAATTTAAACGGTTGATTATCCATCACCTTGTATGATTCTATTAGAATATTTAATTGTAATTTAAAATACTTAAATTATTCTATTTTGCTATAGCATTAAAAAATATGGGGTTTCTGTTATCAAACAGCGTTCGCTTTCTTAAATATTTACTTATAGTTTATCATGGTAGTTTTCAATCACGAATCCTAAATGTCTTATTCAGTTATCTCTTCACTCCATTTTATATAAATTATTAATCAGTTTCAATGCAGGAAGTTAGGCACATCATCGTATACGTCCTTAATGATTTCCGTAATGTTGGTTGTATGTGTTTCATATCTCATATGTAAACACGGTATAGTCGAAATCAGGAAAGAATGAATGCACGTCATAGGTTTCTGAATTAAAAAACTACATACTTTTAAAGGATCTATCGGAATATACTTAATGCCTAAGATTTGAAAGTATGTCGTTTTTTAATTCAGAAACCTATGACGTGTATTCATTCTTTCCTGATTTCGACTATAACGTGTATTCGTGTAGTTGAGAACGCTAGAACCGATTTCCCATTTTTTGGTCGTGGTTATCATGTTAAAGTAATAAAATGAGTTTTGATGTAGGAGATTACCGAAGCACTTTCCAAGACAAGTGCAATACAGCTAGCTTTTTCTGCTTCTCTTACAGACATAGATGTGATTTGATTTTCTACAAGAGATATTGTCGAGGGAGGTTACGATTTAAACGCTTCATTATTACTATTGTTCCTGCTTTCCTTGCTGAACGAAAAATAGGATTGCTTTCTATTATAAAAATGGATGTTGTTACGTGATATAGTAATATAGTTCGTTCGGAGTATCCTAATGTTGCGATTCAATTTACTGTTGTCTGATTACTATTTTCGGCAATACAAGTAATGCAGCTCACGGAATTCCAAATACTAAATATATAATTACGAAATACTTTTAATGAAATTCACACACACACACACACACACGCACACACATTCACGCACACATACGCACACACACATATATATATATATATATATATATATATATATATATATTACTCATATTTAGACCAGGGTAGAAAATTAAATAATCACATCAAATAATTTTAATCACCGTGTATAATGAATATTATTAGATAATACGCGTTATTAAAACCGTGAAGCATAAAAATTTATTAGTTTCATTAAACATAAGAAATTTAAATCATGTACAAGACGCTTTATATCAAAAGAAGCAGTATTAAAAAGCTCTGCGTGTAATGTAATTATTCCTAAACAAATGGAAATTACGTGCAAAATTTATCTTAATTAACTCTATTTCAAGTAACCGGTATTGAACAAAACGGACAGATAATATCTACAGAACCTTGTAAAACCCAATAAAATGCAAATCCTAGAAGTGTTAGTTAGAAGTAGGATGTTTGAACACACCTGCGTATTTTAAAAGGCAATTTCAGTTTAATTTGTTTAGATAAACATGTCGATTCTAAGGATATTGGAAACGGTCAGATGCTTTAGCACGAAATACAAAACAGGGTTTATTTAAAAGCTCATTCGGCGAAAAGTTTGCAGATAATTAATGTTTACAAAGAATCTTGGAGAAACCGGGGCTTAATATTCACGAGAAGGTGCGATACGGGGTTATTAAACCCAGATAGTCCACATGGACTAAAATATAATCGATAATAAAGAATATCAGTTTGCACCAATACGAACAGGTTAGAAAAGGAAAGAAAATGCGTCAAGCAAAGACACATATAGTAAAGGCGTGATTTAAGCAACGTCACGAGGGTCACTGGTGGTTGAAAATAGAATGCAAATATCAGAGGTAGAAACAACAATTTCGGTACAAAATTAATTAGTTTTCTCGGACATGTTTGCGTGCCGTGTGAAATTTCTGATATTTAAATGGGGCGAGTGAAAAATTCGTAAAAACCGACGCGCGAGCGACGGACTGGGAACATAGAATGAAAAATTCTTAAGAATTGTCTGTTTTGAGGACAAAAGCGACGTGCCGGCTATTCGCTATATATACCGGTGGTAATATGAATTTCGGCCTCTTAGACTTTTGACTATTCGATGCGTTAAAAGCTCTTACATCCGCGACTTGATTCAAGATGTTAAACAGTGCATTTTAGTTTGATAAAATAATTTAAAGTTTGCTCGTATATTTTAGTGATTCAAAATAGTTTGTTATTTACGTGCTAACATGAATGTACTTCAGTGCACTTAGATACAAGGTAATAAAATTTAGTTTCACTGTACCAATTAGCAAAATTTACAACGACAAATGTATACACAAAAGTAGGCAGTTTTGGCGTATATTGGTGAAAGACGCATGAATTTCTTTGCTATTTTCGGGGTGTTAATAATTAAATGGTTCAAATACGTGTCTGGATCCACGAAACAAGGGTCAGATATACACAGCTGAGTTCCGGAAAAGCCCAGAAACAACTTTAAATAAATGGTGATGGAGAAAATTTTAAAAGCGTTGAGAATTAGAAGCCGTAAATATAATCCTGTTGGAATGGTGTGATTAACTAAAGGGACGATGTACATTGAAGCTACGAGGACAGTAACCTTCAGGTAAATTATACTATTTTGTTTGACATTTTGTGTGTGTTGAATAACTTTATAATTGATTTACTATAAATGGACATTAGTGAAATTGTACTAACCATAAAATTTTAATTTTAAGATGAAATTTGCTTGTTTAAGTAGAAAGGGTATTTAGTATTGATGTTCTGAATTATGATGAAACTTTGGGTATGTCTTTGAGCTCAATTAGAAAAACCTGGTTAATTAACGTAAAGGGTGGTAGATGCTCCTTTATACTCAGACTCCGGTCTGCTTATATTGTTATATTAATTAGTAGGCATCCAACAAGGACTTTAATTCTGGATGCACGTTAAAGTGATAATAAAATTAATCTTGAAATTCTTTTTAAAACTGAATTTTATGCTGAAATTTAATTTGAAAATTTAAAGTATTCTGAATATTGATGTAAATAGAGTTAACGTTGATGTTTGTGGTAGGAATGTGTTGTTTAATTTTATGAATGAGGAGGTTTATAAAATTAGGTGAGCAGCTGAAGCGAAACCAGGATCACAGCAGTTTATGACGCCCAATCGGTGGGACTAGAATTTTTGTTGAAGGACCCGGTTCCCGCATTCAAGGGTATATCACAGCAATATATGTTGCTGTGATATCCTCCTGAATGCGGAACTTCCTTCAACAAAATCTAGTCCCACAGATTGGGCGTCATAAACTGTGATCTCTTTCGCCTCGGCTGCTCACCTGTTATAAACCTCCTCGTTCATAAAAACAACACATTCCTAGCATCAACGTTAACTCTTTACATCAATATTCAGAATACATAAAATTTCAAAATTAAAACTCGGCATAAATTTCGGTTTTCAAAAGAATTTCAAGATTAATTTATTATCGCACAATGTGCGTCAGTTAAAGTCGCGTTGAATGCTCTAATTGAGCAGACCGAGTCTGGTAAAAGGGGCATCTGCCGTTATTAACCAGGTTCGTCTGGTGAGCTCAAGACTGCCAAATTTTCATCATGTTACCGAACATCAGGCTAAATACTCGCTCTGCTTCAACAAGCAAATTTCATCTTAAAATTAAAATTTTATGGTTAGTACAATTTCATAATGTCCATTTAAAGTAAATCGGTTATAAAGTTATTCAACACACACAAAATGTCAGGCAAAATAGTATAATTTACCTGAAGGTTACTGTCCTCGTAGCTCAAAGTACATCGTCGCTGATTAATCACCATTCAACAGGATTATTACGGCTTCTGTCTCAACGCAAATTTTCTCCATCACCAGTTGTTCTGGGCTTTCCGGAACTCATCTATGTATATCTGACCGCTTGTTCGTGGATCAGACACATTTGTCATTTTATTAACCCGGCAAATAACTTCATGCTTCTTTCCCAATATGCGCCAAAACTGCTGCTGATCTTTGTCGTTGTAAATTTTGCTGGTGCAGTGAAACAATTACCTGTATCTAAGTGCGCTGACATTCTGTTAGCACGTAACAACTGTACGGATCACTAAAATATACGAGCAAAATTTTAATTTGTTTGTCAGGCTAAAATGCGCTGTTTAACATCTTCAATCAGTCGCGGATGTAAACTTTAACGCATCGAATCGTCAAAAGTCTGAAGAAGCTTGTTATATTCATCTCGGTTATATAGCAAAAGCCGGCACGTCGCTTTGTCCTCAAAACAGGTAATTCAAAGATTCCTCATTCTATGTTCCCGATCTGTCGCTCGCGCGTCGACGAATTTTCACTCGTCCCATTAAATCTCAGAAATTTCAACACACGGCCGCAAGCAGTCCGAGCGAATTTGTGCGAAATTGTTGTTTCTCTGATATTTGCATCTATTTTCAACCATGTGACCCCTCTGTTTGACGCATTTGCTCTATGATATCCACGATCGATTATTTCGTCACATGGACTGTTATCTGGGTTTAATCGTATCTTCTCGTGAATTAACCTCGGTTTCCCAAGATTCTTTGAAACCATTGTTATCTACACAATTTTCGCCGTATGTGATATTTAAACTACGCAGGTGTTCAAAATAATATTAATTCTCAGAGCTTTTAAATAAACCCTGTTTTGTATTTCGTGCTAAAGCATCTGACCGTTTCCAATATCCTTAGAATCGACATGTTTATCTAACAAATTAAACTGAAATTGCCTTTAAAATACGCAGGTGTTTTCAAACGTAACATTTTAAATACCCTTCTACGATTTGCATTTTATTGAGTTTTACAAGTTTTATGCTTATTATTAATAATGGTTCAATTAACTCCAACTAAATATTAATTATTATCTGTACGTTTTAATACCGGTTACTTAAAATAGGGTTAATTAATATACATTTTGCACGTAATTTCCATTTGTTTCTTACGTAGAGCTTGTTAATACTGTTTCTTTTGCTATAAAGCGTCTTGTAAATAATTTTAATCTCTTATTTTTAATAAAACGAATGAATTTTTCTTCTCCACGGGTTTTTAATAAAGCGTATTATCTAATAAACTTCCTTATACACGGTGATTAAAATTATTTGATGTAATCCATTAATTTTCTACCCTGGTCTAAATATGAGTAATATATATATATATATGTATGTATATATTGTCGTGTAAATTATAGGTTTAGAGGCATAGAGATGAGTCAAGAAAATAAATTTGTAACGACCGTGTTTATAGGAAATAGGGATAATTTATTTACGCGCCATATTAATTAGTTTTGACATTAAAACGGACGGATAATTGCATACTTTTGTATTTATAAATCCGAATGTTAAATTTGCATAAGTGTAGAAGCTTTGTAGTACGTGGAAACTCAAGGATACGAATGTAATTAGCTTTAATATTTTATAAGTTGTAAATCAAGTACATCAAATAATAAAGAGAGCTTTTGGTTATATAAAATTAATAATGTAAACACATATTTTCCATTTAACTAAACAAGCGTTCGTTAAATACAAATCGTAAGAAATTCGATAAGTTGAACAACTTGGAAAATACGATATCAAACGGACAGTTGTTTCATAGAAAAGCCTGACAAATAAATAAACAAATTCAAGGAACTAAAATGAACGTTGAAATATAATTCTGTAGAAATTTAGTTATCGGTCGATGCACAAAACTACGAAAACAACAGGTGGTTTGAAAGCAAATTGAGACGGAATATCCATAGCGTAAAGCAGACAGAAAAATATAATAGACGTGGGACAAAACACTCGTTTAAAGTACGCGACAAGTTTGGAGGTCAACCACAATATCGATTTTATGTTGCTTGAGTGGGATTGTAAAAGAGACAACGAATATGTGTTAGACAAGGGTAAAATAGTGGAAGGCTGGACATAAGGATGGGAGAAATGTGTGTGATTGGTCGAATGTTAGAAGTTTTCAAAAAGATTGCGACCGTTGTATTTTGTTGATCAGTTTTCGGACTAAAGCGACGATGGAATAAGAATTCTCAGTTTTCCAAGTTTGTTACGTACAAATTTTTAAAATCGGTTACGATAGGAGAGCTTTTCACTGACATAGGGTACAAGAGGGGCGTATTGATCGTTATAAATACACTAGAAGACGCAGAAAAGCTCTTTCTTACTTCGATTATTTCTGTGACTTCGCTTAGCTTTTAATATAACATTCAGTTTAAAATTTTATAAAACGATGTTAGTACAGTCCGTCGGAAGTAAAATAAAAGTGTTGCTATTTAGTAGACGGTGCTGTAGTTACTTTCAACAAACTAACGAGGGATGTTACTAAGGTAAGCGTACTGAGAAATTATTGGAACGAGGATGTTCGAGGTTTGGTAGATATGGAAGGTGATTAGCTTGGTCTGGACAATTATCTGGGTAGAAACATTGAAGGCGTCTGCAGAGACTTGGATAGCGAGTGGAAATGGGTTTGATCTACGTATAGCAGAGAGGTGTATGGAAGCAACGACGAGGTTTTTGGATTACATCTTCAGAGGTGACGATGGAAAAAGCTTACTCCAGGTAACAAAATTAATTTCTATTGCTATTGCTTGAACATTTTGTGCTGTTATTTTGTGCTTGAGTGATTTGACACATTGGGGGTGTATTTTATGAACATATAAGCTCATTTGAAGGGTAGATGTAAAGGACAATTTGTATTTATTATTTAAAGGTGTAAATAAATAACATAAAATTTTGATGTAACGAGTAAACGAGACTTTAGCGTTGTTTTAAACAAAGATGCGACGTATTTAGGCATTTAGAGTAACTGGGTTTATACTGAGCTCACCAAAGATCAGAGTAAAAGTGAATTTAGGATTTCTACTCGTATAAAACAAAAACTGTCAAAATAAATTTAAGTCAAGAATTTTTAAAAGAATTAACGATTGAGATTGTAATATTTTATGAAGCTGTGTATCCGAATGTGTAAATATTTACTTGGTAATGGAAAATTTTTAATTTGTATGAATAAAAGGTAGTATGTTTCGTTGCATTATTTGAATGGTAATTTTATTTGGCAGTATATGTGAGAAAGAGTGAACTTAGGATAGTAAGTATCTATAAAAAATCAGACTTTAGAGCTAGCCGTGGTATGCAGAAACAAGGAGGCGTTTCAGAGGTATTGGAATATTTTCTTTGTTTTTCAGAAAGACATTTATGTAACTTACGCAGGAGCACAACCAGAGTAATCCACTACAAATTTTATGGTGCCCAATTCGTGGGGCACGAGTCCAGAGGTTTATTCACAGCAATTTTATGTCGGTCCAACGCTGGAGCTCGATCGATTTTTAAGAATAGCACAGCAATTTTATGACGGCCCAGCGCTGGTGCTCGATTTTTAAGGACTTCCACTGCAATATATATATATATATATATATGTATATGTGTGTGTGTGTGTGTGTTATATATATATATATATATGTGTATATATATAATGCTGTGATAAGGGGTTGTTTAGGGGTGTATTGAGTAGTAACTGTAAATAGCGATAGGAATCAGAAAACTGCATTTATTTAGCAGAAAAATAAGTAATTCGTACATTATGTAAATAACAAGCATTTAACACCCTATATATAGACCGTAATTAACATTAATCAATGCAAGTGAGCATATCTTTCAACAATAGAACGCGTATTCAGCAGAGAAATAATCGTACATGTATTTAAACTACGTTGAGGAGTGTTTTACAAGTTTATAAAATAAAATACGCAGAAGATAAGATGAAACCTAACAAATCTTCATGCAATTACGCGGGAATCATAAGCGCTTTGATAAGAGAACGCACTTTCAAATAAATATATACATAAACGAAAACAGCACTAGAGTTACATCATTTAGTTTTGTACAATTATCCAAAAGCATTATCTATACAAAACAACAGACGTAAGTGGAAAGTCTGGCCACGATAACAAATAATAAAGTATCAAACAATAGCAAATAACAAGCATAATTTCATCAGAAACAGCTCAAAAATGCAGGGAATATTAAAGACAAAAGCGGGTTGGTTGAAACAATCTGCAAAACTGCTTGGAAACACAACCCAAATGTAGTGGGAAAAGGCTATTTAATACCCAACGGTGATAAGACAAGTCAGTCCACACTTGATGCACGTCGAAGCCACGACACTTTTAACCAGAAAATAGTGCTACATAAAAAAATTGTGTTAAGAATATATGAAAAGTTTTGCCGTTTTTCTTAGAAAACGTGAGTAAAAATTGGGTAATTAATTTAAATTAAATATTTATAATTATATAGGGCTTCTAATCGGATTCTGGTACAATTCGAATTGACTTCTAATCAAATTCTAATTGTCTTCTGATACAATTCTGGTACAATTCTAATCTGCGTCGAAAAGAATTCTAATCTGAGTCGAAAGTATTTAAGGGAAAAGATCCAAAGCATATGCAGAGAAATATAAAATAAAGAAGCACGAGGGAATTTTTGGAAAACACGGGGTAACAGTACCCAAATATTGGTTCAACTAAGCAGAGCATTGGTATACGATTGAAGACAACAAGGGGGTGCTGATTCACAACACGAAACAACATATCAGGAGACCGCAGGTCAGATCTACTTGAGATATTTTTCAATTTAAATTTTAATACTGAATTTATTCAATTTATACAAAACTTGTAAAAAAGTCAACAAGAAACATTGCATACCTTAAATTTACGTAATAAATCATAAAGAGGTCTCGAACGTTCCAGATTTTTTTTGTAAATAGGTAGTTTTTGGTGACTTTATTTTAAATTAAAAGTATATAAATTATGGGATAAGTAATCCATCTGATATTAATTGATTGAAGGGTGCATTTAAAGAACTTCTAAAATTGTAAATATTATTTCCTTTCATTATATGACTGCTGATTGACTTCGTTTATCAATTCACACAGGTAATCATAAAAGGGTGAGAGAAAATTGATTATCGTAACGTTCTACACTCTGTAGATTAAAAAGAGCTAGCCGTAGCATAATAATAAAACTAAAAAATTAAAGTGAGAAATATAGAGCGGTGGCGTTAAGTAGAACGTTTATTACATCCGACTACAACAAGTGAGGGGCTACTACATCAATACATATATATATATATATATATATATATATATATATTATTACTGTAATATTAGGGGTTAAAAGGGCATTAATTATTCATTTGGTAATTTATTCCGAGGTTTAGCATGTGAAAATAACAAACAACGTTAAGACGCGTTTTTAAAGTCAATAGTTTAGAATTTAATTTGTTTCAAATAAAAATTCAAGAAGCTAAAATGTAATTTAGCTTTATTCTTACAGATAGTTACTCATATAGCTAAAAAGCAAGGCATTTCATATTTAATTTGTTGGAATATTTTCAAAAGCTTTGGCTTCATTTCAAACCGTTGTAGTTTCCAAGTAGTGTTAAATGAAAGCTTTTAGAAAATGCTTCAAAAATGTCAAAACATTTTAGCTTTCTGACTAGTTGGCAGTTATATTATTTGTTTAAAAACATTTTGAACGTGCTTTTAAGGAGCTAGGTTCCAACGTAGGGAACATAACAGTCGGACAAACAACAGCAATTCCAGTTACCGACGTCAATTAGCGAGGCTAAAGAAAAAATTTGTAGCTTCTTAAGAACGATCATAAACTTAAGCATACGCAGAAATGGTGTGGATTGGCAACAGCTTGAGAACGTGATATAAGAGAGATAGTTGATGTGAGTATAGATGAACAAGTGAGATAGGTATAACACGTATTACGGGATAGGCCTAGTTTGAACGTTAGCGTTCGTTGACATGGGTAAATACCCAAGGTTATTAGACTTGGTAGCAGTTGTTCGTTGTACAACGGGGATTGAAAACAAAGTAAGAGATAGGTGAATTTTAGCGCGTATGCTGTAGTGGAATGAGTGTAACAAATGCGTAGTTTAAATGGTAACTTTTAGTTGGTTTTGTATTTCAGGAAGCAGCTGAGCAGCCGTGAAAACTTCATTAAGCAGTAGTAGTAGAATTTTAACTAGTGAGACAGGAGATTGTAGCGATTATTGGCAACCCTGAATGTGAAGCTTCTTGTATTTTAAGAGAAAGATCGCAGTATTTAATTGCGCAGTTGTGGGACTTTTAAGCAAATATTTCGATGCAGACAGAACATCGTAGCAATTAATGGGCACCCAAAACGTGGGGCTACAGCTTTAGACGAGATTGTAGTATTTAGTGGCGCCCGGAACGTGGCGTTTTTGTATTTTAAGGGCATATATATATATATATATATACTATAAATGCGCTTTGTATCGGTTTGTATATAACAAAGACAGTATTGAAGTTTTACCATTTTTACAAGCAATTCTTTTGACGTATTCTAATACCGGTTTAAATATAGTTAACGCAATGGTGAGTGAACGTGAATATCGCTATATACCAATTATCTCATAATGTAATTATCGCAGACGGTTTGATTGTTATTAATGGCTTAGAGACACGAGGTTTTTTCTGCACCTACAAATTATTAATCTGTCCTTGTACACATCGTCAATCCTAGTTCTGAAACATTTGGTAAAATCTGGGCTACCCAGTGATAGAAGGGGCGATGTTGGTTTTGCTGAATTTTTTTGGTGATGTTTCTAATGTCGTAGAATTTTCCAGGGACAAAGACAGGATATCAGAAAGTCCACCTTTTGAAGGCATTATCGCATAGTATACTTTCTTTATGTGTATTGATACTTTGGTTTTCTGTAAGTCAGTTACCATAGTCGGCCTTTTCTATTTAGATCACGTTAGAATTTATAGGATAAAAATATTTAATCTTTTTCATGATAAACTTAATTTATGGCCATGCAATCGATTTAAGTTTTTTTTTAGAAAATTAGTTAAACATACAGGATTACATTAGTTTTATGTCATTAAGTTAAAGGGGGTGGAGAGACCGATAAGGTAGACAAAAATTGTTAATATACCTGGTGCCTAAAGCAAACAGTTTAGCTACTAATGGCCACACAAAAAGGTATTAAAATTGTTTTAAAACAACTACAATGTTAACTAGGTCACAAATAAAATATACAATGCATCATGCTTTAAAGTCGACCAATTAAGTTGTGACCTTCAGCAAACTTATATTAGTGAAATAGAGTGCATTTTTGCTGCTTAACGAAATATTTCAATGCACTTTAGCTGCTACTGAAATAAGTTTAAAATTTTTCCTACAATTCGCGTATTTAGATAATAATTACAAAAAAAAATAATATTCCATAATACTGATGTGGTCGACTGTATTGGAGTTATGATGTAGTTTTGCAATTGCTACAATTCAGCGTTTATGCAAAATACGATATCCTGCTTTAAGTTAAATGTACTTTTTCATTACATAGCTTGTAACCGGGTTAGATGTGGTGTGTTTTACCGGTTTGATTGTGTGTTCCACTACATGCGTAGGTAATGCACTTAAACGCAGTGTTGGGACTTAATTGTAATTGGATCTAAGTAATTGGAGTTTTTTGTCGCGTTAGTAGCTTACTGAGTTGTTTTTTGAAAATACAAAACCCGAGAAATATACCAACCACGAACTTGCAGATACGGTGGAAATTTCGAACACTTGTGAAATTATTTCATATGCCTTATATGATTCATGATAGCACTTGCACACGTAAATTGTTTCTTATAAACCATACGACATAGCAGCAGCCCTAAAACTTTTACGTAAGTTGACCTAGGTCAGACATTTAAAAGGCGGTCTAAGAGTAAAATGCCTTATAGGTGTTTTGTTCAGCTAGTCAATCTCTATCACCTCCTAAATTTACTTATATAAAACTAATGCCACCCTGTATGTTGTTTACATTTAGTCGCATTGCGTGAGGAATTTTGTGTAAACAGGTTCTGATTATAAAGTATAGGTTAGGTATATATACTGTGTAGAAACAATCTGATAAATTTTAATTGCTTTGGTTTAAGGTTATGAATATGCTAATGACAGCGGTTTTTATGGCTTGGGTATTAATTATAAAATCAAATTAGCATTGACTGTCTTCGGCATAAAAATTTAGAGTTACATTGTTGTTTAAGTGTAGCGTTATTACAAAATTTTATACCACGGCTGCAAAATGCATTTCGTCTCTTAGATGGATTTTGTTCGTTTATTGCTGTTGGCTATTCTTAAATTATTTTCTTGGCTTTCTATTTGTCAAGAGTTACTTCTAAAAAGTGTTAGTGAATACGATGTAAAGTATTTAAGAAATTATATTAAACATGTGATGAAACAATCCGTATATGTATATTTTTTAATTTCTGTTTATGTGAATTTCAGAGTTGCGGTTGAAACTAGTTTGAGGTATTTAAGGAGTGTATTAATTATGTTTGTAAACGTTTTTGTACTGTGTAGATTCTTTGGGATATGTTGGATAGATTTTGTTTTTTTTTCGCGGGTTGGTTTTCCTTTTTATAACATGTTTTTATTAAAGGTGTTGTAAATAAATTTTCTTTATTGGAATTTTCTTTTCTTCTTTTTTTAGTAACCCTCCCCACTCTACGACTTTCTAGCTGACACGGCATTTTGGATTCCTTTTATTATTGCAGTACTCGGTGCGGGCTATTTTCTTTGCTTACGTTACTATTTCACATCCGCAAAAGGTTTTCCAAACCTTTGTTCTAAACAATTACTCAAAACTACGAAATAGGAAAAAATCTACCCCGAGTGGCAAATAACAAACCAAAGCAACCTCCTCTTCCAGCACCAGGAGCCCACTGGCCTAGTTTGTAGAAATATCTGCTCACAAATAAGTACAACTCTTGTGGGTCACCGGCCATTATGATGGGTATGTGAATAAGGAAGTTGATCGGTTAGTTAAGCTGCATTATACTTATTTTTCGAGTCAACCATGCTTAGGTTTAGCAAGAAAACTACTGACGTCAAAATTCAAATTATGAACGCAGAAAAGGTAAAAAAGGTGTGGTGTAGGAGAAAAGGCTGCGGTATTCAATAATGCCCAACGATCCATTATCGGAGAGGACACTATATAGACCTGAAAACGTTTAATACATGGGCGTCTTTACTGACCACTGCAGATTATGGAAACCGCAACTCTTCTGGGGTTTGAGGTAGATCTTAGGTGTCCTATCTGCGAAGGCAAGAGGAAACCGCTAAGTACTGTACGTAGAACAAGTTGAATATATGAAGTTGTTGCATGGATATTCTAAGTAAGATGATCTTCATTCCCTGGCCAGACATGTTATCCTCCATTAGGTATGCAACAACTCTTGCAGTTAGAGAACAAAACAGGAAAAAGGAATAAATTGAAATGGAAAAGACTATTGGGTAATGCAGGGATTAGTAAAAAAAAACTAATTCTACTAGCTGCTGCGTATCCTGCAATTACTTAGCACCCGGTCAACTTTAAAGCAATCCATAATGCCTTTTAGTATCTTATTATTATAACTTAGGAATGATATTAAATTGTCCTTAAATAATATTGTGTCTGTCTTTTAAGTTATTATATTTAATAAGTTCTTGGTGCAGTTCTCCTTTGTCGTTGCATGTAGTATTATCAGTCGACAACTAGCAATTGATTATATTTCAGAGAGGCAAAGCAGAATTTCAAGGTTTGGGAAGAAGTATCTCAATTCAAATCTAAAAATATTGTTGAATTTACTTATTCTACGATTTATTTACTTACAAGAATAGAAATTCAACTCAAGGTTAGCCCGAATCTACAAAAATTACTACAATGAAGTCGAAAGGAATTTAATCCATTACATTATTGAATTATTTCATTCTGAAAAATAGTTGTCAAATGGTTGGTATCAGTTGTGCAATATCTTTTATCCCACTAAGCGCTTTGAGAAAAAATGCAAAGATAATGGTCAAATGATTGGTGCTAGTTGTTCCATATCTCGTATTCCATAAACTGTTTTTCCTAAGACGTATTTTAACTTCTAACATAATGAAAGACACACTTGCGAATAATTTCAAGACGTTCTTTTACAATTAACTCCAGTAGAAAACACATTCGTAGCCAAACTTGGTATACAAGTAGAACTCAAACACTTTCTAGTGCATATTTAGTGCAGTATACCTTGTTTTATACCTAAGAGAGATCGTTGTCCCAAAAAGCGAGGCAGTGTTCAACAGTATAGCAATACCATCTAGTAATTGAAATGTTATCAAGAAATAACAGAGGAAGAAGAGTGAAAGGTTATCATCTGCTCAGATACCAAAGCAATATCGAAAAGAGCTTGCTTTTCCAGAATGAGGGAGAGCAGGGACACATTGAATTGTTTGTCTACTCAGAAAGATGTACGTTCTTTTAGATTACAGGGCACTAATGTGCAGGCAAATGGGGAAGCTAATGGTCCAAAACACTTTTTTCAAATATAAATCAAGCCCATGTCTAACAATAAACTTACTGGCATCAGAAATAAAATTATCAGTGAAAAAAAGAGTAAAAAGGAGAAAGGTTGCAGGTAGTTAAAAGTAATGATAGTGGAGCCTCGTGCATTAAGACGGTATGAGTACAATATAGACCGCAAGTACTTATTGTGTTGGTGAGTGTTTTCACTGACCATTGTTGGCTATGGAAACACCGTAACCGTCCTAGTAGACCGTGGATGCCTGGATGGAAACCAATGGACAGTATATAGGAAAGTGTGAGGAGTATATGATGCTCAGGAGCGGAGTATTGCGTTTTGGTATTTTAGCCAAGGAAGAGTTGATCTTCCTTCCCTGACCAGACGTGATATTAAGAGCCTGACGCATTGAGGCAGTATGATTACTACATAGACTGAAAGTACTTATTGTGTTGGTAAGTTCCTACACTGGCCACTATAGGCTATGAAAATACCCTAACCTTCCGAGCAGATTTTGATGCACGGATAAAAACCAGTAAACAGTATATAGAAAAGTGTGAGGGGAGCGGAGTTTTACGTTTGGGTATTTTAGCCAAGGAAGAGTTCATCTTCCTTCCCTGACCAGATGTGATATTGATAAACCTGGAGCCTGACGTATTAAGGCGGTATGGTTACTACATAGACTGAAAGTACTTATTGTGTTGGAAAGTGTCTTCACTGGCCATTGTTAACTATGTAAACATTGTAACCTTTCATCAGAGATTGGATATCCGGATGAAACCCGATGGACAGTACATAGAAAAGTGTGAGGGGTATATGATGGTACGAAACGGATTCTTGCGCTTGGGGATTTTGTACAAGGTAGAGTTGATCATCCTTCCCCGACCACACGTGATATAAATGATAGTAGGACTTAACTCATGTAGGTGGTATAGTTACTATATAGACTTGAAGTACTTATTGTGGTGGTGAGTATCTTCACTGACCATTGTTGGCTATAGAAACACCGTAACCGTCCGAGTAGACCTCGGATGCCTGGATGGAAGCAGATGGATAGTATGTAGGAAAATATGAGGGGTATATGATGCTAAGGAGCAGAGTTTTGAGTTTAGGTATTTTAGCCAAGGAAAAGTTGATCTTCCTTCCTTGACCAGGCGTGATATTAATAATACTAGAGCCTGGCGCATTAAGGCGGTATGGTTACTACATAGACCGAAAGTAGTTATTGTTTTTGTGAGTGCCTTCAATGGCCACTATTGGCTGTAAAAACACGTAACCTTCCGAACAGATCTGAAATTATCGGATGAAAACCGGTGGACAGTATATAGAAAAGTGTAAGGGGTATAAGGTGCTAAGTGTTGGAGAGTGACTTCACTGGCCATTGTTAACTATGTAAACATCGTAACCTTTCTATCAGACATTGGATATCCGGATGAAACCCGATGGACAATACATAAAAAGTGTGAGGGGTATATGATGGTACGAAACGGATTCTTGCGCTTGGGGATTTTGGACAAGGAAGAGTTGATCATCCTTCCCCGGCCACACGTGATATAAATGATAGTGGGGCTTAACTCATGTAGGTGGTATAGTAACTATATAGACTTGAAATACTTATTGTGGTGGGGAGTATCTTCACTGACCATTGTTGGCTATGGAAACACCGTAACCGTCCGAGTAGACCTTGGATGCCTAGATGGAAGCAGATGGACAGTATATAGCAAAATGTGAGGGGTATAGGATGCTAAGGAGCAGAGTTTTGCGTTTAGGTATTTTAGCCAAGGAAAAGTTGATCTTCCTTCCTTGACCAGACGTGATATTAATAATACTAGAGCCTGACGCATTAAGGCGCTATGGTTACTACATAGACCGAAAGTACTTATTGTATTTGTGAGTGCCTTCAATGGCCACTATTGGCTGTATAAACATGTAACTTTCCGAACATATCTTAAATCCCCAGATTGAAACCGGTGGTCAGTATATAAAAAAAATGTGAGCGGTATATGATGCTAAGGAGCGGAGTTTTGAGTTTTGGTATTTTAGCCAAGGAAGATTTGATCATCCTTCCCTAACTAGACGTGATGTTAATAATACTGGAGCCTGACGCATTAAAGAGGTATGGTTACTACATAGACTGAAGGTACTTATTGTGTTCGTGAGTGTCTTCACTGGCCATTGTTGTCTATGTAAACATGGTAATCTTTCTATCAGACCTTGAATATCCGGATGAAAACCGATGGACAGTATATAGAAAAGTGTAAGGGGTATTTGATGTTAAGAAACGGAGTCTTGCATTTGGGTATTATAGACACAAAAGAATTGATCATCCTTCCCTGACCACACGTGATATACATGATGGTGGGCTTGACTCATTAAGGCGGTATGGTTACTATATAGCCTGGAAGTACTTATTGTGGTGGTGAGTGTCTTCAATGGCCATTGTTGGCTATGGAAACACCGTAACCGTCCGAGTAGACCTTGGATGCGTGGATGGAAACCGATAGACAGCATATAGGAAATTTGAGAGGTATATGATGGTAAGAAACGGAGTGTTGCGTTTGGGTATTTTGGACAAGAAAGAGTTGATTATCCTTCCCTGACCAGACGTGATATAAATGACAGTGGGGCTTGACTCATTAAGATGTTATGGTTACTATATAGCCTGGATGTACATATTGTGGTGGTGAGTGTCTTCAATGGCCATTGTTGGCTATGGAAACATTGTAACCGTCTGAGTAGACCTTGGATGCCTGGATGGAAACCGATGTACAGTATATAGAAAATTGTGAGGAGTATATGATGCCAAGGAGCGGAGATTTGCATTTGAGTGTTTTAGCCAAGCAATAGTTGATCTTCCTTCCCTGATCAGACGTGATATTAATAATACTAGAGCCTGACCATTAAGGCGGTTTAGTTACTACATAGACTGAAAGTACTTATTGTGTTGGTGAGTGCCTTTAATGGCCACTATTGGTTATGAAAACACCGTAACCTTCCGAACAGATCTTAAATCCCCGGATGAAAACCGGTGGACAGTATAGAAAAAAGTGTGAGGAGTATATGATGCTAAGGAGCGGTATTTTGAGTTTGGGTATTTTAGCCAAGGAAGAGTTAATCTTCCTTCCCTAACCAGACGTGATGTTAATAATACTGGAGCCTGACGCATTAAGTCGGTATGGTTACTATATAGCCTGAAAACTTATTGTGTTGGCGAGTGCCATCACTGGCCACTATTGGCTATAAAAACATCGTAACCTTCCAAACAGATCTTAAATCCCAGGATGAAAACCTGTGAACAGTATTGAAGTGATCCGTAGTGTTTTTAAGTCGTTTTCTTATTGGTCGATAATTATTACAAATATTATAGTGTACATTTCGATATTCGAAGGTATTTGTTAGAGTAGCTCAGTAACCACTTGCAGGTTTCTTAATGCAATCCATTATGTCAGAATTTATTTTATAATGCACGCATGAGTAGTGAAGATCTAGCTAGTCGACAAGGGTAAACGAACTTGATTTGGAGATATCAAGATGGATAGTTGAAACATTTCACTTGACGGTTTTTTATAAAGGGTAATGTTTTTAAGTTTCTAATGTAGTGGTTATTTAAAGTAATCTGATTACAACTTGAAATCAGAGTGTTGTTTGTATGTGATGTTGGTGTTTATTGTAAAACCGTTAGTTATTTAATCATTGAAGGAAATATTTATGTGTTACCTGTTGCGTTTGGCTTGGAATTTGATGCCGGTTGCTTTATGTTTGCCTAATATAGGTGATTTACGATTTTATTGCACGTTTTATGTATAAATGAGTGTTGTTTGGTTCAACAACTAAAAAATAATATTTATTTCTTCGAAATTGTTTATTTAGTCTCTAAATCAGAGTAAAACTAATATTTGTTTATTTGAAATAATGTTTATTTAGTATTTAATACGAAGTTGTAACTCCAACTGCATTGCACCTGTTACCGAATCAGTAGTAAATGAATCCTTACTGTGATTGTACTAGCAATTTGTACCAACACATCATAGCTTAAATAAATTAAATCAAATTATTAGGCAAGTTTGAATACGAACAGTATTATATTTCTATGTTATACTTGTTTTGGTTTTTATTGAATTAACCTCAAAGTTTTGTATATTTTTTTGTATGTAGTTTGTAATGCCACGATGTGTTTAATTTTTAAAAAGTATGTTTTAACCAATACAATTACAATAAATAATTTTTAACGTTTGCTTACTAGATTTCATATATCTAACTAACTTGCATTTATATAAACATTTTGCACCTGAATTTGGGCTTGTATTTGTGCTATAAAATTTTGATATGTTTTTACTGCCTACGTGTTTTATAATGTTTGATATTTGTTATTTATTTGACATTTTTATTTTATGTGTAATTGTTTTATTTCAGCATATTAACAACATATTCCACTGCATCGCTCTTATCTCGGTTTAAACTCACTGATATGTTTGTTGTTTTGTTTATCCTATTATCTAGCGGATGTTCCTATATAGTTAACTAGTATTTAACGTTTGTGATAATTGTTGTGATGTAATTAAATTAAACCTCTGGTATGATCGACCTTCAGGTGCCCTTCGCGTTTGCATTTATGACTATGTTGAAAATAGTCTATTCAATAATAAGCGCCTTTTTAACTATGCGCCATCATACCATAAGTTCATTTCAGTACTTGTAGTTGTACTATTTTGCAAATAATAGGAAGTCGGCTGGCCTTTGTGAAATATTTTGTAACACGGGCTGGAAACTGTTAATGCATGTATGTGGGCTTGTGTGATTGAGTTTTGTTGAATATTACTATCATTTTATGTCTGTGCAGGGAGGAACATTGGTAGTCAAGGCAGATTTTACCTTCCTAGTGTTCCCCTCTTTCAACTTTAACTGGGTAGTATTGGTTATCCTACCTCAGTACCTACCAGAAAAGACTAGCTGGATTACACTAACGTTTCTTCAGTTGTCATGTGTAGTATGCCTGGGTAACAGTTGACATTCCGTTAAATTCAATGTTGGTGATCTGGGTACTTGTACACTACCCATCCTTGTCGAGATGTGCCAAATGCAGTTGGAAGTGTGAAGGCAGTTTGGAGTTTTCTCTGCCGTGCTCTTTTCCCAATCGCCCAGGTTCAATACGGCACTGTTTGCTTTGAATGTCATTTTTCTATGTTTTCATGCCAATGACTGATTTAGAGGTTATTATTTTGATTAAAAGTCAGTTAGGTAGATACTGTAGTTTTATTTCAAACCTTCCCGCCATAACGCCATTACATTATAACAACATAAAGTAGGTGTCATCGAGCCACTGCCACTAGATGTTAGATCATGGAGCCCGGTGTACCGTATAGAGGGCTTTTGGGTCAGCCTTCAGGTCGGTTATACTACAGTATATAGAAAAGTGTGAGGGGTATATGATGCTAAAAAACGAAGTCTTGCGATTGGGTATTTTGGACAAATGAAGAGTCGATATTCCTTCTCTGACCAGACGTGACATTTTTCACTGGAATGACAGAATAAGGAAGAAGTAGAAAATCCGAAGAGTAGTGTAGGGAGTAGTAAAGAAGACCAAATGGCACCGTTGCTAGACGTCCTTTGTACTACCGCTGCTACTGTTACGTTGCAATAGGTCAACTTTGGAGCATTCTACGCCTTTTGGTATCTGATTTTATCTCATAAAACACTTTGAAAACAGTATGTTAGTCCTAGCATAATAAGATTTTGAATGCGTACGGTTTAACCTGTCTTTTGTTTAACCAATAACCCTAGAAAAAATAGTCGGTGGCCAAAGTTGGTTCTAGAACTCATCGTGTGGTGTTGGTTTTCTGTAACGTAATTAATTTTTGACCTAAAGAGACCACCTTTTCTGCAAATACTAAAGCAGCGTCTGCAACATAATAATAATACGACGTAGTAATATATCAGATAATCAATAAATATTCTACAATAATAACTTCCTGAGTACATTTCTCATGAATAATTAAATTTAATTTTACCCACGCTCCCAAATTTCTTATAAATAGATTAAACGAAGGACAACCACCTTCTGTGGTGATTAATAGTGTCATACCATTTTCTATCTAATTTTATCTATTCTAAATAATCATTTCCAAGACTCCAACAGTTATGCAATATTTACTCTCATTTGTTATTGAAATTAATTAATGTTGTAATTATATCTGCAAAAAACCTTGACAAACCACACGAGTAGAGCATATCCATGCAAACATATGGGTAATGTGGTAATGAGTATATGCCAGGATTAGTAAACACTTGACCTTGGCATGTTCCGCTATTCGAGCGTCGTGCAGTCTGGTATGATATGATATTTAGACGTCATTCTGCATTTTTCCTTGAAGAGTAAGAGTTAGTAGTATGACATTCATACTCCTGTTACTTAGTTAAACATGACTTATTAAATTCATCTTGTTTGCTAAGAAAAATCTAAGGCGAAACACGTTTTTCTCATTCTACAACGTTGTAATAAAAGCTTCAAAAATTTTTAAAATAGTGCCAAGCTTTGTTTAATATTTTCTTGTATGTGATATGAAGAACAAATATCACAAATAACCTCTAACTTAAATTATTTTTCAGATTAACAACAAATTCATAAATGCTTTTTCCAATGCTCCCTCTGTATCTCTAACGCAAACCACACAATAGCGAAATTGTCCGAGTGTGCCAATCGTATCGATGTTCAAACTGATGCCTTATATTCATCATAATATTTGCCCATTCGTTTTTGTATGCGATATGAGGAATAAATATCAAAAGTAACGTTGAACTTATTTGACTTATACTCGTTTTAAAATTTAACAATTCATCTACAAATGCTTTTTCTAATGCTGCTTCTTCTCTTTCTCTAGCGAAAGCAACACCTTGTTTGCAGAATTTATAGCAGTTTGGTAGTTTACTTTGATTACGCGGATATTCCAATTTGATATTAAATTAGGACGAACATTTAAAATAGTAAAGCGCCTAATACAATATACAAAAGTAATAAATATCGGAACATTACACTCACAAATATAAACAAAAAAATATTTACTTTCCATCAAATCATGGAATTCAACTTTAGACGATTCATTACCCTACATACAATAGAGCCTCTACTGAATGAAGCATTCCTCAATAACAATTCTTCATAGCACCAAAAAATTTTGACTTAAAAAAAAATACAAAAATTTTGTCGCAAGAGGAAACCTTCGAGTATTCCCAACTGAAAATTTCTCAACACTACTCAAATTTAACTACATTTAATTACTCCTTGTAGCAAAAAATAATTACTAGAATCCAAAAAAAATATTTAAACCTTAAATAGGACACTACAATAACTTCCACTCATCGTTGATGAGCAAACCTGATCATTGACAAAAGAAAACTAATGTACTAAACAACAAAAAGTCTAAAACGAATTTATAAATCAACAAGTGTAATTTACTTCAAAAATTCTAATCCTGTAGTTATCCTACAAAAATATCGGAATTAGAACCAAAATAGTGCTTCAAATCTTTAACATGCCAATTCCCAGAATTAGTACCATACTTGTAATTGGTTATCATGGAAACACTCTAGGATCTTTCACTTTGGATTAAAAGAGTTTTGTTTCTTGGGATAGAAACTTTATCTATTTTTTTAACTTTTCCTTTCGGTTGATTTACTTCAGTAATTCCGCAATGAGCTAGACTTTGTTGGTATTCTATAAGTAAATTTTTCTGTGTTTTACCCTTTCTATTTCGGGTGGCAGCGAATAAAGATTTTCCATCCTTGCAATAAAAATAGTAACTTTCTCGACAAGTCTTTGCTTATACAATTTAATTTCATTTTAAATATCGTCATCGATATCGGGAGACCAACGAATTTTTTTAATGATTCCACTAACGAATTCCAACTACAAATTGAATTTTGAACGCTTCTAAACCGTTCAAAAGCATCCCCATAAAACGGTTTAACAGCACAATTAAAAAATTCTTTCTCGGATACTTGCCTAGGCTTTGGAAATTCAGAAATATGTTTTAAGAAAGTATAAAGTTTTTTCGGCCCCCCGTTAAATTTTATATTCCAGCTCGATAATATTTTGTCCTTGGACAAGAGCGACTGCGATGATTGTTTCATCGTTTGGTGTTCATCGGTCAAAAGTTCTTGCGGAGGAGGTAGTTCAGAATCTAGCTTTAATGCGAAACATTTTTCTGCTAATTCTACATCTAGTTGCAAGTTATCTTCATTACTGTATAAAAGTTGTTTACGTGTAAAAGTAAGACCTTTAGCAAATCGTTTTATACGAGCGGTAATTTAATTTACTTTAGTTTGCAATCGAAATGACAAACTTTCTTTAGTTTAGTGTCAGTGATACAGACTCAGAAGTCAAGAAAATCTGAGAATGTAAACTGACATCAAGGTTCAGATTATAACAACTCACATTTAACAAGAAGTCACCTTGGTAAACATACTTTCAGCATTTCGAGGTTGTCGCGAGAGCTGGTGGCTGGAAAGATGAGGGAAGGGCAACCGCATGGATTGTTGCGTTACGCGGTAAGGTCTTGCACATTTGCAGACCATACTAGACTATGACCAAAGAAACTACGGGGCTCTAACATCAAGGCTGGAAATGAGGTGGGGCGACTCTCGTTTACAATAAGTATATCACGCTCAAGTAAAGAACAATTACCAAAAGCTTCAACAAAAATTTGCAAGAGTTTGAAGCAGATATTGCTCGCTTGGTGAACTAACCTACCAAACAGTACCAGATTGCTTTCTAGAGTTGGTGTGCAGACTTTCGTTGATGGAATACCCGACGAGGAAATCGAGCATGCACTACGGTTGGCACGGCCAAAGTCTTCATGCGATTCGTTGGCTCATGCTTTAGAGTTTGAGACGGCAAAGTAAGCGACGCATTTAATCTATGGCATGATATATCGCTCTGGACAGGAACGGGGCCAAGAGAACGTGGAGAGGGTGATTCGACAGGTACTGCGTGACAAGTAGTCGAACAAAAAAAGCAACCACGACAGAACCACGGAAGTAGGCACAGGCAGAGCCGATGTAAATGCCTTAAGGGAAAACATAAAAAGCCGAAATTAATCAGAGTGGGGGGTCAACAAAATGGGTGAAAATCGACCTGAACAGATTCTGTCCTGAAACTGGTCGTTCTCGTCACGCAGGTAAAATGTTACCTTGTTGCTGAGAGTACAGTGATCAACAATGATTGGCAGAAAGTACAGTTGCGACCGGAACAGGAAAATGACAACGACCTTGGTGTTATTTTGGGTTGGAAAGTCGTTGGAAAGCGTCACTCTCGCAAGACATTAGCCCGTTGAGTAGGCCCCTGAAGTTGTATTGGGCGCAATAAAATTCCCTGAAAATAGAGAAATGGATTTTGGTGCGATTTTTGGAGAATGGAGATGGATTCTTGAGTACCCTTCAGCTAGTTGTTACTTTAAGCTCAATGTCGAGGTTTTAGGACGGGCTTATAATCACACCTTCGGTCTTAAAAAGAGTCTCGAGTAAATCCGAACAAGATTTTACTGGCTACGTTACAAGGACGATCTGAAAGAGTGGTGCCGCAAATGCTAGCTGTGTGTACAATTGTAAAACTGTAAGGTTTTAAAGAAGCAATCTAACGTGGGGGGCTACTTTGAGAAAATGGCATTCGATATTGCAGGTCCATTCCCGGTGACATACTCTGGAAATAAGTACAACTTGGTAGCTACGGAATATTTTACGAAGTAGAACGTAGCGTATGTCATACTGAACCAAAAAGTTGGAACCGTCGTTGACGTGCTGGCAAGGAAACTGTTGTGACGCTTTGAAGTTGCTATGGAGTTGCACACCGACAGAGATTTTAAGTCAGCGTTATCTTAGGAAGATTACTGGTTGCTGGGTATGAGAAGCACACGAACAAGATCATGACATCTGCAATCGGATGGTATGGTAGAACGCACCTTATAGAAGAACCTTTCCAAGGCGTTTTACCAACATCGGTGAAACTGGGACCAATATTTACATCTATTTTAGTTAATTTATTGGTCTTCAGTTTATGAGAACACTGGACAAACACCTGCATTAGCTATGCTGGAATGCGATAGACGCCTACCGTGCGAATTTGAGCATGGATGTAAACCTTGAGGTGACATTGTGGCGAGAGCTACGTCTAGAATCTCAAACGTAAGATAATCGACATCCTTGGTAACATTACAAACAAGTTGAAAATGCAAGGCATTGTCGCAACGAACTTCCAAATGTAGACTTACTTTAAAACAATTTAAAGAATTTAAAATTATTATGTTGTAATAATTATAAGTATTCAGATAAAATAAAAATTAATTCCCCGGGGGGTCGGGTATCCGTGGTCAGATTTTGTGGGGGGTACCATATTTCGACTCAGCTATGTTAGAGGAGTCCAAATATGTATCGCACATTAATTTTGGACCTATTTGAAATTTTAATTTTCCCGACGGAATATCGCGGGGGCACGGCGTCCCCGTGGCCCGATTTCAACTGACATCAAAACTTAAGCTCAGGACACCGAGCTGAATCGATTGATGTATCACATTGATGTCCGACCATTAGAAAGGCCTTGGACGGACAGACGGACAGACAGACGGACGACAAATCGATTTCATAAACGAACGAAGTTCGTTGAAAATATCCATATCGCAAACGATCATATAAAGTCTAGATATAACATCAGAGCGCCAGAATATGGTTTTCCAGAGGGCAACCACGTCTGGTTATACAGCGCCAGAAGAAAGCGCAGACTGCCGCCAAAGGTACAAATACATTGGAAGTGTTCGTACGAAGTCGTAAAAAAAATAACGACCTAGTTATCAAATTTGCAAACTCCCAAAAGCAAGTATGATAATGGTGTATGTTAACCGGTTAACAACCCAATGATAGTGATGACGCCAGTAATGTCGAAGAACAACAAGCATTGAGACGAAAAAACTGTTATGCTGGTGACGATGAACAAAGGCTTGAACCGAGCTATGATTGGTTCATGGCTCTTTATAGCGGCACATGAGAGATTCGGAGTCACAATAACCAGTGGTTGGAAAGACGATACGGCTAAAGGACCGGCATCGGGGCATCTATTACTTGATGACTAAGCGACAATCGTCTGGTAAATCGCATTACCAGGATCTGTAATCGAATTTGAGACAAGAAGTTGGCCATACCCCAAGATTGGTTGTGGGCTCGATAGGTTGGCTGAAGAGTGTGATACGTTAAATTTTTGAAATCGATCGATTTCCGCATCCTTCATAAAAAATTTTATTTCTTAATTACTTTGTTCTCTTCTTATTCTGATCTATACGACTGTACGCCGTTTATGTTGTACCAAATTATACAAACGGTCATTTAACAAGTTTAATTGAAATAAATACGTTTTAGAATTTCTTTAAGTGTAGTAGTACGTGGTATACGTTCTATAACCGTGTTCAGAAATTTTCTGAAATATTTGCTTATTGTTCAACAACTTCGTTCTAAAAATTCGCTGAAATAGGTTCTAAACCACAATCTTATCGCCAAACCACATTTTAATAGTTTATTCTTTCAGACACTGCGTTGTAAAAATATAAACGCTTTCAATGGTATTGAGAAATCGTATTTGATCTACACGCGTTCAGCTAGCTGAAGTTTTATGGGCAATAATCGTCCCCTAATTAATTTATTCCCAGTATCGTAGATCGATAAAATACAAATTGCTATTCGTTGCCATAACCTTTAGGCAACTTGCTAAACATTTCTCACCATTCCGCTGCAGGGGTGGTTCAATGTAGTACTTTCGGGTGAGGCATTGGGGACGTGGCCGCAAGTATGGCGGTCCCTTATTCAAATTATAATGCATGGGTAGTTGCTAAACTACCGGATCATTACAATAAATGTTTGTTTGCGTTAATTGGATACTCTATTCTATTCGATTTCATACAACGTGCTGTTCGATGCAGCGTGCTTTTGGCGAAACGAAATGTTGTGAATCGCGACCTTAAGATGCTGTTTGTACGTAGTGTTCTAACCTAGTCTGCAGCCCGCACTTCCAAATTCTTTAAGATGGTATCAGAGGGGCAGACCGCTGGTTCTAATAAGGTACAGTTATTCTGTTTACTTTTCTTTTGACGCTGCTGTAGAAGATAGACCCTTCTTTGGCTGGTTGTAAAGTTTCGTACTAATGATTAATAAATAAATTACAGATTGCACGTTACAAAGTTAGATTCGCAGTACACGAGTAATTATGCAATTATGCTGTAAGTCACAAGTAGTTAAACCAAAGCTTGCGTTAGAGCACTTATTACTATTTTTTTTTTCTTTATACATTATTACTGACGTCAATAACTTGCTCACCAACTTCTAACTTAGAGTAAATGAACAACTGGTTGATTTGAGTTAGGGTTATGTTATTTAAATTTTCCGTTACCTTTTTAATTTACGAAGTGCACTTCACAAAGCAGAAATCAACTACTGTATATATTATGTCTACTTCTTTTCTTGTATATATTTATTGTTGAAAACATTGTGTAAGTATACTGGGATGTATATATGTACCCGTTATTTAGATTATATGTGCTTAAAGGTTTATGTGTATATTCTATAATATACAAATTGATACGGTTCTACAGCACCTTCTAACAGGACGATTACGTAAATGTGCGTTTTTGACTTTTGTAAATATTCCTTTTTGTGATTGTATGTTTAACTAAAGGTTCCTGATAAATCTGTTTACTGAAGTTTACAGTTTTTCTTTCCGTATGGCCCACCTCACTATACGATATTTTGATCTTGCCCAAAATCTAATTCTTTTGGATTTCTATTTTACCCTTCTCCCCGTTTTGTTGCAGTATTCGGTGTAGGCGATTTTCTTTACTTACTATACTGCTTTCTTTCTTGTCTGCGCGGAATAACGTAACAAGTGATGTAAAATATGCCAGAGGTACTGTTTCAGAAAACCGAGGTATAGATTTTAGTTAATGTTACAATCCAAATGATACGGCGCGTGCTATAAAAGTGTTGATCGCTACTTCTATCAACTCGGGAACTACAGAAATTGTTCCGGCTCTTCTGACCACCGCAGAAATCTCCAATGACTGGGTCAGAATGCTTTGGGACGGAACAGCTTGAAGAGGGGACAGTGTAGCGCGAATTGGCCTGTTTACGACACGATAATTACACTAGAACGCAAACGAAGGATTCGAATACAAAAGATAATTGGTGGGCACCCTGTGCGTGGCATTTTCAAATAAAAATGATTGGCAGGTCCTGCGCTGCAAGATAACTTGGTTCACATGCACAAGGCTTTTACATTTAAGAGCTATTTAGATTGCTATAAAAATCTCGAGAAAGTTATTAGCATAATTTCTTAAATGTTCGCAAAATAACTATTACAATTAAATCTGTGTAAATCTGCGGTGACAAATTTCGCAAGTCAGTGCTAATTGCAGCTTTGATTGCAATACTAGATCTGATTGAGCTTTAATCACGGTGTTAGTTCTGAAGTAAAGTTCCTAGCAAAGCGTTGCTTAGAGTATGTTGTATTTAAAGCTTTAAAATATGTAATATAAACTACTGTGTGTTGTCGATATAAATTACACTACTATCGATTTAAAATCGCCCTATTCGATGTAAATTAATTATAGTAATTAGTTCTGCGTGTATGAGGTAATTGTAGTGCTTCGATATTAAATTAAAGCGATTGTTAAAAGGATTTATAATCAGTTGATAATAAAGAACTGTTGTTATTACAAATACAGTTTTCGTTACAATATTTATTTTTATGCGCTATTGCTTTCTAAATTGGAATCACCTTGCTACGTTATGCAGCGTACGGGTCAGATAGAAAAAGGAAGGATGTAAAGTGCGGACCCGCACGAATCACGATGACGAAACAGAACGCAAGAAACTTAGAAATACCGGACTAACTCCTAATGCGGCGAGGAGGGGATTATTAGAAACACAAAAAATACATCGTCATCGATTATCTATTTACAGTAAACATTAATAAAAAATTCGGTTTGCAAAAAAAAAAATAGTTGTATTATAAAGAACAAATTTTAGAAATTTACGTTCGAAGTGCGTATTTCGTTTGACATTTAAGTATTCATTAATAAAAAAAAGAAAAGAAAAATTACTGCTTATGCTTACTCATAATACCAGCGACGCATGTGTTAAAGTAAAGAAAAAAATATTATTTACGGTCGAACAGATTCTAATAATCATGTAGTGATGTACTAGGGAGCACTAGCGACGCACGACCAACAAAAGTAAGAAGAAAAGAGGTGCTCCCGATATATGGGAACACTAATACAACATACCTCCAAGTGCCAGCTATTATCGTGTGCCTATTGCATCCATGGAGGTGAGTCAGCGAAGCGTCCGGGTGCTGGGATCCGGATATAGAGTCACAACGGTTGACAGATGTTAAGCGCTGCGATACTCCCGCAACAGCGGAACACATCCCAGCGCAGTTGGTTCTACATAAGTAAAATAATCGACCTACGTACAACAATTTGGCCTCCAGCTAAGAGGTAGAAAGAGAGTCTCACTAGTATTAATAACTCAGGAGCACCTACCGATACACCCAAAATCTACACTTCTCATAGAGAAAAACGTGCATCGCTCTTGGAGTAATATGTGTCAAAAATGTTACGCACCATAGGGATTATATACTGTTATTTATCATCTAAACTATTATTGTTTTCTTATTGTTGCAGGACTGAAAAATGTTAAACACTGAAAAGCGGATAGAGATTATTCTTCTGTGTGGAAGAGAAAGTTTCTCTAACATGGGCGTTGCAGATGAATTTAATAAGAGGCATCCTCAATGAGAGCCAGTGTCGCACATAACGGTTGGTAGATTGCTAGTAAAGTTCAAAGCTACAAGTAGTGTAGCTGATGCTCAAAGAAACAGCCGTCTAAGCACGTCAGAAGAGGATGTGGAAGGAGTTTTAGCAAAGATTATTACAAGTCCCAAAAATCAATCCGACGTACTAGCTTGGAAATAGGCGTTCCTCGAAGCACAGTATGGAGTATTTTGCAAAAGAACAACTTTCATCCGCATAAGGAGGACGAGTGGAATGGGCCCCACGATCACCAGACTTAAATGAGATGGATAGTGCAATGTGGGGTTACGTAAAATCCAAAGTGTACACAATTAGGATTAGAGACAAAGACCATTTGAAGGAGCTTATTTCAACTGTGTGTTCAATTACGTCTGGATTAGTGGCCAACATTCTCCGGAACGCTGGAGATCGTTTTCAAATATGTTTCGACTTACATGGAAGCCATATTGAACAAATTTTGTAAAATATATATTCACCCTGTGGTGCGTAACTTTTCGGACACCCTGTACAACGAGTAGTTTAAAAAATACATATGAGGACGAACTACAGAATCAAATTGAAATTGTTTTAAATAACAAGAATTCGAGCTTCGATCCTCGCGTTATCAACATACCAAAAAGGAGATTAGAAAATTCGATTCAAGTTTTATCAAATAATAGAATACACTATTTCAACGAGTATTTTGGTCGTAGCAGTACAAGGATTAATTTTACGCTATAGTAATGTGTAGCCAGTTAACGGATACTCAAAACAAGGTGCCAATTCGTCGTTTTAGAGAAGATAGATTGAAATTGAAAATTATTCGCGAGCGTATTTATTATAAAAGGTAAAATATATAGGATGTTATTGACGTATGGAAGTGTAGAAACGGAGTCGATGTGGTTTTTAATTCATCAGCCGTAAATGAACGTAATAACCTGTAGAGTAGATCGTAGACAAAAGCGAGTTAGAGTTATGTAAGTATATACTTGTGGAATGTTTTTCTTTATTACTGCTTTCCGGAAAGTCTTCCCTCTTCCTTTTTCTTTCTTGCGTAGTTTTGCTTCTATCGTTTACCGTCTGGATGTATTGGCTTCTATGTTGGTCGAGTTGATAGTTGATAGTTGTTTTATCCACCAACCGGCTCAACTTTCGACGCGACCATAATCCAGCTAGACCGCAAATCTTCGAAAGTAAAGGAAGCAGAAATATACAGAATATTGGATTTGGTTAAGATCGACTGTTCTAAATAGTTGAAGAATTTAAAGTCTACATTCTAAGCACCTTGCATAGTAATATATTAAGGAAAAAATCAAAAGTAGCATTACCATTAAAGGACTCACGATGCTTTGCCTACTTAGTATAGTAAAAGTTTTACATATACGGCGAATCCGTATTTAGAAGTTCTGTTAGTTGCATAAAACACGAACACTAGTTCAACAAAAATAATTGTTGCATATGAAAAATACGGCTTGCGTTCTTGAGTACGCTTCAAGGAGTTGTTCCTAAAAGCCTCGGAAAACACTTCAGTGTTAAGAAGGGTCTTGAGTAAGTTCGAACAAGATTTTACTGGTTAGGCTGCAAGGACAATGTGAAAGAGTGGTGCCGCAAGTGCCAGCTGTGTGCACAATTGTAAAGTAAGACTTTAATGAGGCAATCTAACGTGGGGGGCTACTTTGAGAGAATGGCAATCGATATTGCCTGTCCATTCTCAAAGACCTACTCTGGGAATAAGTACATCTTGGTAGTTACGGAATATTTTACGAAGTAGAGCGTAGCGTATGCTATACTGACAGTTGCAACAGTCGTTGAAGTGCTGGCAATGGAACTGTTGTGGTGCTTTGGAGTTGCTATGGAGTTGCACACCGAAAAAGGTTTAGAATCAGCGTTATCCTAAGAAGATTACTAGTTGCTGGGAATGAGAAACACCCAAACAAGATCATTGCACCCGCAATCGGATGGTATGGTAGAACGCTTATTCCGCACCTCGTGGAAGAACCTTTCCAAGGTGGTTTACCAATATCGTGAAACTGGGACCAATATTTACGTCTATTTCAGTTGACCTGTTGGTCTTTAGTTTATGAGAACACTGGACAGACACCTGCATTAGCTATGCTGGAATGTGAGAGACGCCTATCGTACGAATTTGAGCTTGGGAATCAGCCCGCGGGTGACATTGTGGCGAAAGTTACGTCCAGGAGCACAAACGTAAGATGAGCGACATCTATGGTAGCATTAAGAAAAATATCCATATCGCAAACGATCAAATAAAGAAAAAATATAACGTCAGGCGCAGGAATATGGTTTCCCAGAGTGCAACCACGTCTGATTATACAACCCAGAAGGAGGCACAGATGCCGCCAAAGGTACAATTAAATTAGGAGCGTCTGTACGAGGTCGTAAGAAGACTATATGACCTGGTTATCGAACTTGCAAGCTTCCAAAAGGGAGAACAATAATGGTGCATGTTAACCGGTTAACAAACATATTATAGTGATGACGCCCGTAATGTCAAAGAACGACAAGCATTGAGACGAAAAACTGTTATATGGCTCTTTATAGCTGCACATGCAAGATTTGGAGTCACAATAACCAGTGGTTGGAAAGACCATACAGCTAAAGGTCCGGCGTCGGGGCATCTATTACTTGATCACCAAGCGACAACCTTCTGATAAATCGCATTACCAGGATCTGTAATCGAATTTGAAGACAAGAAGTTGGCCATACCCCAAGATTTTGTGTGAGCTCGATAGGTTGGCTGAAGAGTGTGTTACGTTAAATTTTTGAAATTGATCGATTTCCGCATCCTTGTTGGAATCACCTTGCTACGTTATGCAGCGTACGGGTCAGATGGAAAAAGGAAGAATATTTAAAGTGCGGACCCGCACGAATCACGATGACGAAACCGAACACAAGAAACGTAGAAATACCGGACTAACTACCAATGCAGTGAGGGGGGGATTCCTAGCAACCCAAAAAAATACATCGTCATCGATTTTTTATTTACAGTAAACATTAATTAAAAAAATTCGGTTTGCATCAACAAAAGAAATAAATAAATAGTTGTATTATAAAGATCAAATTTTAGAAATTTACGTACGAAGTGCGCATTTCGTTTGACATTTAGTATTCATTAATAAAAAAAAAAAATTACTGCTTATGCTTGCTCATAATACCAGCGACGCACGTGTTAAAGTAAAGAAAAAAATATTATTTACGGTCAAACAAATTCTACTAATCATGTAATGAAGTACTAGGGAGCACCAGCGACGTGCGACCAACAAAAGTAGGAAGAAAAGAGGTGCCCCCGTCCCTATATATGGGAACATAATACAGCATACTTCCAAGTGGCAGCTATTATCGTGTGCCCATTGCATCAATGGAGGTGAGTCAGCGAAGCGTCCGGGTGCTGGAGTTCAGATGTTGCGTCAGCACGGTCGACAGACGTTGAGCGCTGCGACACTCCCTGCAACAGCGGAACGCATCCCAGCGCAGTTGGTTCTACATAAGAAGAATAATCGGCCTACGTACAACAATTTAGCCTCCAGCTATGAACTAGAAAAGGAGTCCTATTAGTATTAATAACTCAGGAGCACCTACCGATACATCCAAACTCTACACTTCTCATAAAGAAAAAACGTGCATTGCTCTTGGAGTAATAGAACGAGTAGTTTAAAAAAATACATATGAGGACGAACTGCAAAATCAAATTGAAATTGTTTTAAATAACAAGAATTCGAGCTTCGATCCTCGCGTTAACAACATACCAAAAAGAAGATTAGATAACTTGACTCAAGCTTTATCAAATAATAGAATACACTATTTCAACGAGTCTTGCGGTCGTAGCAGTATAAGGATTAATTTTACGCTATAGTAAGGTGTAGCGAGTTAACGGATACTCAAAACAAGGTGTCAACTCGTCGCTTTAGAGTAGATAGATTGAAATTAAAAATTATTCGCGAGCGTATTTATTATAAAAAGGTAAAATATATAGGATGTTATCGATGTATGGAAGAGTAGAAACGGAGTCGATGTGGTTTTTAATTTATCAGCCATAAATGAACGTAACAACCTGTAGAGTAGATCGTAGGCAAAAGCGAGTTAGAGTTTAAGTAAGTATATACTTGTGGAATGTTTTTCTTTATTACTGCTTTCCGGAAAGTCTTCCCTCTTCCTTTTTCTCTCTTGCGTAGTTTCGCTTTTATCGTTTACCGTCTGGATGTTTTGGCTTCTATGTTGGTCGAGTTGATAGTTCGTTCGTTTGTTGTTTTATCCACCAACCGGCTCAACTTTCGACGGGACCATAATCCAGCTAGACCGCAAATCTTCGAAAGTAAAGGAAGCATAAATATACAGAATATTGGATTTGGTTATAGATCGACTGTTCTAAAAGTTGAAGAACTTAAAGTCTACATTCTAAGCACCTCGCATAGTAATATATTAAGGAAAAAATCAAAAGTAGCATTACTATTAAAGGACTCACGATGCTTTGCCTACTTAGTATAGTAAAAGTTTTACATATACGGCGAATCCGTATTTAGAAGTTCTGTTAGTTGCATAAAACACGAACACTAGTTCAACAAAAAATAATTGTTGAATATGAAAAATACGGTTTGCGTTCTTGAGTACGCTTCAAGGAGTTGTTCCTAAAAGCTTCGGAAAACACTTCAGTGTTAAGAAGGGTCTTGAGTAAGTCCGAACAAGATTTTACTGGTTAGGCTGCAAGGACAATGTGAAAGAGTGGTGTCGCAGGTGCCAGCTGTGTGCACAATTGTAAAGTAAGACTTTAATCAGGCAATCTAACGTGGGGGGCTACTTTGAGAGAATGACAATCGATATTGCCTGTCCATTCTCAAAGACCTACTCTGGGAATAAGTACATCTTGGTAGTTACGAAATATTTTACAAGTAGACCGGAGCGTATGCTATACTGACAGTTGCAACAGTCGTTGAAGTGCTGGCATGGAACTGTTGTGGTGCTTTGTAGTTGCTATGGAGTTGCACACCGAAAAAGGTTTAGAATCAGCGTTATCCTAAGAAGATTACTAGTTGCTGGGAATGAGAAACACCCAAACAAGATCATTGCACCCGCAATCGGATGGTATGGTAGAACGCTTATTCCGCACCTCGTGGAAGAACCTTTCCAAGGTGGTTTACCAATATCGTGAAACTGGGACCAATATTTACGTCTATTTCAGTTGACCTGTTGGTCTTTAGTTTATGAGAACACTGGACAGACACCTGCATTAGCTATGCTGAAATGTGAGAGACGCTTATCGTACGAATTTGAGCTTGGGACTCAGCCCGCGGGTGACATTGTGGCGAAAGTTACGTCCAGGAGCACAAACGTAAGATGAGCGACATCTATGGTAGCATTAAGAAAATATCCATATCGCAAACGATCAAATAAAGAAAAATATAACGTCAGGCGCAGGAATATGGTTTCCCAGAGTGCAACCACGTCTGATTATACAATCCAGAAGGAGGCACAGATGCCGCCAAAGGTACAATTAAATTAGGAGCGTCTGTACGAGGTCGTAAGAAGACTATATGACCTGGTTATCGAACTTGCAAGCTTCCAAAAGGGAGAACAATAATGGTGCATGTTAACCGGTTAACAAACATATTATAGTGATGACGCCCGTAATGTCAAAGAACGACAAGCATTGAGACGAAAAACTGTTATATGGCTCTTTATAGCTGCACATGCAAGATTTGGAGTCACAATAACCAGTGGTTGGAAAGACCATACAGCTAAAGGTCCGGCGTCGGGGCATCTATTACTTGATCACCAAGCGACAACCTTCTGATAAATCGCATTACCAGGATCTGTAATCGAATTTGAAGACAAGAAGTTGGCCATACCCCAAGATTTTGTGTGAGCTCGATAGGTTGGCTGAAGAGTGTGTTACGTTAAATTTTGAAATTGATCGATTTCCGCATCCTTCATAAAAATTTTAATTTCTTAATTACTTTGTTCTCTTCGTATTCTCATCTATACGACTGTACGCCGCTTATGTTGTACATACAAACAGTCATTCAACAAGTTTAATTGAAATAAATACGTCTTAGAATTTCTTTAAGTGTAGTAGTACGTAGAATACGTTCTATAACTGCGTTCAGAAATTTTCTGAAATATTTGCCTATTGTTTAACAACTTTGTTTTAAAAGTTTGCTGAAATACGTTCTAAGCCACATGCTTATCGTCAAACCACATTTTATTAGTTTATTCTTTGAAACACTGCGTTGTAAAAATATAAACGACCTGTATGTTACTGAGAAATCGTATTTGATCTACACGCGTTCAGCTCGCTCAAGTTTTGGGGGTAATAATCACCATTCAGCTGCATGTGTGGTTGCTAAACTGTCAGATTATTACAATAGTTGTTTGTTTGCGTTAATTGGATATTCTATTCTATGTTATTCCATACAACGTGCTATTCGATGCAGTGTTCCTTTGGCGAAAAGAAATGTGAATAGCGACTTTAAAATGCTGTTTATACGTAGTGTTCTAACCTAGTTAAATTCGTTGATCCAGTGTCCATTGACAAGTGCAACTCGCATTTCCAAATTTTTTAAGATGGATTTAGAGACAGACAGCTGGTTCTAGTAAGGTACAGTTATTCTTTACACTTTTACTTTGATGCTGCTGTGAAAGATAGACACTTCTTTTGCCGGTTCTGTAATTTCACACTAATGATTAACCAATAAATTACAGATTGAATGTTACAAAGATATGTTCACAGTACACGAGTCATTATGCGTTAGAGGACTTTTTAGTGTTTCCTTTTTTTTATACATTAATATTAACGTTAACAACTTGTTTACCAAATTCTAAATTAAAGTAAACGAACAACTGGTTGATTTAAGTTTGGGTTACGTTATTTAAATTTTCTATTACGGTTTTAATTTACGAAGCGCACTTCACAAAGCAGATCTAAACTATTGTATATATTATGTCTACTTCTTTTCTGGTATATTTTTATTGTTGGAAACATTGTGTAAGTATACTTGGATGTATATATGTACCTGTTATTTAGATTATATGTGTTCAAAGATTTATGTGTATATTGTATAATATACAAACTGACACTTTTTATATCACGTTTTAACAGGTCCATTACGTACTTGTGCGTTTTTGACTTTTGTAAATATTTTTTTTGTGACTCTATGTTTAATTAAAGGTTCGTAGTAAATCTATTTACTGAAGTTTCCAACTTTTTCTGTTTGGCCCACCCCACTCTACGACATTTTGATCTAGCCCAAAAGCTAATTCTTTTGAACTTCTATTTTACCCCTCTCCCCGTTTTGTTGCAGTATGTGGTGTAGGCAACTATCTTTACTTACTTTACAGCTTTCTTTCTTGTCTGCACGGAATACCGTAACAAATGGTATGAAATATGCTAGAGGTATGTTTCAGAAAACCGAGGTCCAGATTTTAGTTTGTGGTTACAATCCAAATGATACGGCACTCGCTATAAAAGGTGTTGATCGCTACTTCTATCAACATGAAAACTGCAGAAATAGTTTCAGCTTTTCTTACCTTCACAGAGAGCTTCAATTGCCGGATCAGAGTGTTTTGGGACAGAATAGCTTAAAAAGGGGGCAGTGTAGCGCCAATTGGCCTGCTTCCGACCTTGCGAATTACACTAAAACGCCAACGAAGGATTTAAATACAAAAGATAATTGGTGGGCACCCTGTAGCGTGACATTTTCAAATAAAGATGATTGACAGGTCTTGCGCTGTGAGTTAACTTGGTTGACAAGCACAAGTCTTTTACATTTAAAAGTTATTTAGATTACTATAAGAAATTTCGAAAACGTTATTAGCATAATTTCTGAAATGTTCGCGAAATAACTACTACAATTAAATCTGTATAAATTTGCGGTCACAAATTTCGCAAGTCAGTGCTAATTGCAGCTTTGATTGCAATACTAGATCTGATTGAGCTTTAATTACGGGGTTAATTCTGAAGTTAAGTTCCGATCAAAGCGTTGCTTAGAGTATGTTGTTTTTAAAGTATTAAAATATGTAACATAAATTACTATGTGTTGTCGATATAAATTACTATACTATCATTTTAAAGTCGCCCTATTCGATGTAGATTAACTATAGTAATTAGTGCTTCGTATATAAAGTAATGGCAGTGCTTCGATATTAAATTAATGCGAGTGTTGCAAGGACGTGTAATCAGTTGATAATAAAAACTGTTGTTATTGCAAATACTTCGTTACAATATTTATTTTTATGCGCTATTGCTTTCTCAATTGGAATCACCTTGCTACACGTACGGGTCAGATGGGAAAAGGAAGAATATTTAAAGTGCGGACCCGCACGAATCACGATGACGAAACAGAACACAAGAAACGTAGAAATACCGGACTAACTACCAATGCGGTGAGGGGGGGATTCCTAGCAACACAAAAAATTACATCGTCATCAATTTTTTATTTACAGTAAACATTAATTAAAAAAATTCGGTTTGCATCAACAAAAGAAATAAATAAATAGTTGTATTATAAAGATCAAATTTTAGAAATTTACGTACGAAGTGCGCATTTCGTTTGACATTTAGTATTCATTAATAAAAAAAAAATTACTGCTTATGCTTCCTCATAATACCAGCGACGCACGTGTTAAAGAAAAGAAAAAAATATTATTTACGGTCAAACAAATTCTACTAATCATGTAATGAAGTACTAGGGAGCACCAGCGACGTGCGACTAACAAAAATAGGAAGAAAAAAGGTGCCCCCGTCTAGATATATGGGAACACTAATACAACATACTTCCAAGTGGCAGCTATTATCTTGTGCCCATTGCAATGGAGGTGAGTCAGCGAAGCGTCCGGGTGTTGGAGTTCAGATGTAACGTCAGCACGGTCGACAGACGTTGAGCGCTGCGACACTCCCTGCAACAGCGGAACACATCCAAACGCAGTTGGTTCTACATAAGAAGAACAATCGGCCTACGTACAACAATTTGGCCTCCAGCTAAGAACTAGAAAAGGAGTCTTATTAGTATTAATAACTCAGAGCACATACCGATACATCCAAACTCTACACTTCTCATAAAGAAAAAACGTGCATTGCTCTTGGAGTAATAGAACGAGTAGTTTAAAAAAATACATATGAGGACGAACTGCAAAATCTAATTGAAATTGTTTTAAATAACAAGAATTCGAGCTTCGATCCTCGCGTTATCAACATACCAAAAAGAAGATTAGATAACTTGACTCAAGCTTTATCAAATAATAGAATACACTATTTCAACGAGTCTTTCGGTCGTAGCAGTATAAGGATTAATTTTACGCTATAGTAAGGTGTAGCGAGTTAACGGATACTCAAAACAAGGTGTCAACTCGTCGCTTTAGAGTAGATAGATTGAAATTAAAAATTATTCGCGAGCGTATTTATTATAAAAAGGTAAAATATATAGGATGTTATCGATGTATGGAAGAGTAGAAACGGAGTCGATGTGGTTTTTAATTCATCGGCTGTAAATGAACGTAACAACCTGTAGAGTAGATCGTAGGCAAAAGCGAGTTAGAGTTTAAGTAAGTATATACTTGTGGAATGTTTTTCTTTATTACTGCTTTCCGGAAAGTCTTCCCTCTTCCTTTTTCTCTCTTGCGTAGTTTCGCTTTTATCGTTTACCGTCTGGATGAATTGGCTTCTATGTTGGTCGAGTTGTAAGTTCCTTCGTTTGTTGTTTTATCCACCAACCGGCTCAACTTTCGACGGGACCATAATCCAGCTAGACCGCAAATCTTCGAAAATAAAGGAAGCATAAATATACAGAATATTGGATTTGGTTATAGATAGGGGTGGGCGATACGGGATTTTGCGTATCGAATATTGATACATATTCTATATCGATATGTATCGATATATCGAATATCGATATATATCGATACGTATCGATACGTATCGATGCGTATCGATACGTATCGATGCGTATCGATATGCATCGATGCGTATCGATACACATCGATACGTATCGATGCGTATCGATACCTATCGGTACGTATCAATTCGTATCGATACGTATCGATTCGTATCGAGAAGTATAGATATATGTAGCGATTCGTATCGGAACGTTTAGATGTGTAGATTAAGTATCGGTACGAATCGATTAGGCATCGATAATTTATCTACTCTTTCTTTGGGAATAAAATCACAAGATCGTTGTAAAATAATGCATTTACTAACAGTTCGATCTTTCACTTAAGATTTTTTGTTATCAAAATAATTGAAGTTTCAAGTTTAATATTTGTGAAATAAGTATATATATATATATATATATATATATATATATATATAGTGGAGGGCGATACGGCATTTGGCGTATCGAATATCGATACGTATCGATACATATCGATACGTATCGATACATATCGATGCGTATCGATACATATCGAGTATCGATATATCGATATTTATTTTTCGCTGTATCGGGGGGGTCGATACGGGGGTCGTATCGATACGTATCGATATATCGATACGCCGACCCAGCCCTAGTTATAGATCGACTGTTCTAAAAGTTGAAGAACTTAAAGTCTACATTCTAAGCATCTCGCATACTAATATATTATAAATTAAGAGTAGCATTACCATTAAAGGGCTCACGATGCATTTCCTACTTCGTTTAGTAAAAGTTTTACATATACGGCGAATCCGTATTTAGAAGTTCTGTTAGTTGCATAAAACACGAACACTAGGTCAACAAAAAATAATTCTGCATATGAAATATACGGTTTGCTCATTTTAACCATATTAGTTTATCTTCCATTCTAAGATAATTTATAGCTTGGACCAAATAGGTTAACGTTGTAAGGCTATAGGCAATTCTAAAATTACCATTTCGTGCACTGAATCTATAGCGGTTTACAGAATTCCTCTTTCTTCTAGAATATCTTGTGCAATATTAAGTAAACACGCTCTTTTAGTAAACTAAGGCATCCAAGGTTAAGATACTTATAAAAACCGGAAAAGAAATCTCAAAAGGTAATGAGTACTTCACACAAGGTTAGTTACTTGTAATATGATCGCACGTATAAAAGCAGGTTTTCTTAATTTGCTAAATAGCCTTTTATGCAAAAAAAATCAGTGGGTGTTACCATTTTTGTAATTGATTGTACTGTTGAGGAATAAATCTTTTGCGATTAGTTAAATAGCTTATAAGGAAATACAACGACTGCTTCCACGCCCTGTGTGTTAACCTTCGTTTGTATAATTATTACTACGTATACAGTTGCTTCCAGGTTTGTGACAAAAATGTAGGTTTATGTTTAAAATCAAATGTTTACGAACTTGGAGTTTATGAAAATTAAGTCGACTTATAAAGGCTTAGTTCTGGGGTCAGCAAATCGGTAGACTTTAATAATATGCTATTATAAGGCGCATAAGGTACTTCAAATTTGGACTACTTAATTGCATTTGAACTTCACTTGGATAACGTGCTTGATACCTGTCTGAAGTAAGCCAAACCCGTTTCAGCGGACAAGTCAACGGAGATTCAGTGGCGTAGGGAAACTTAATCTAATTATTATTACTATTTTACTTCATATATAATGCTAAATATCTTGAATCAAAAAGATCTATAAAAATCGATGTGTCCTTCTTGCGTACGTTACATAACAAAAATTTATTACTGGCGAGTCACTACAGATGTGTGTGGCATGGCGTTGTCCTGATGGAACACAACACCTCTTCTGTTGGCCAATTCTGGCCGTTTCTGGTCAATCGCTAGCTTCAAACGGTCCAATTGTTGACAGTACAGATGCGAATTTAGTGTATGGTCATATGGAAACAACTCATAATAAATGATTCCTTTCCTGTTCCACCAAATGCACAACAGAATCTTTCTGGCCGTTAGTCCTTGTTTGGCCACCGTTTGAGATACTTCACCGCGCTTTGACCACGATCTTTTTCGCACAATATTGTCGTATGTGACCCCAATCACCATCCGTTTAAGAAATGGGTCGATTTTATTCTTTTTGGTCAAAGCTTCGCAGATGGAAATTCAATCCATTATGTTTTTTGGTGTTAATTAGTGTGCAACCCAAATATCGAGCTTCTTTTAAATTCAACTTTGTGAAAATGGTTTAAAACTGTTTTATGGTCGATTTTTAGCTCCGGGCAATGCTACGACTATTAACATGCCGGTCAACTTCGATTTCTTCTCTGATTTTATCGACATTTGTGACGACGGGTGTGCCTGTGCGAGGTGCATTTTTAACATCAAAAATACCTTAACGGAATCAATGAAACCAAAATTGCACGTAATCAGCTGTTACAGTATGGGGACCATAAACACCATTCAGAATTTCAGCCGCCTGGCTTGCATTTTCGCCTTTATCAAAGAAAAGCTGTAAAATGTACCGAATTTTCTCTATGTTGACTTCCATTTTTAACACCCTGTAACTCACAACTGAATAAATAAAAAAAAATAGCAAAATAAATTTTTTAGTGTGAAATGTCATCTTGACAACGAGCATAAATCTGAAATTATTTGATTGATACTTTACGAGATGTCGATCACTACAGCCATTTGCCAAAAAAAAAGGATTTTTTCCCCAACCTTATAATATCTGCAACAAGGTGATAATTGTGTGTTATTCTGGATGAAGAGATTTGCGTCACCAAGCCCAAAAGTGTCTATTTTTCAAAGTAACTAAAAAGCAATACGAAATTTGCTGTCTGTATAGAGAGTGGCAAAATATACCCAGCTATGGAATAGTATTATAATTTTGTTATTTCCATTGCAACTGTCTGTGAGAGAATACAGTCATCCTGGTACTGTGCCACCGCCAGAGCGTCGCGCAACCCACAATACCTAAAAATTTTACTCCGAACAATATCGAGGCTAACCTGACTTAACCGTAGATAGAGTCGTCTGATCTAACTTAAATATGTTGTCTAACCTCTGACGTCACCTTCGTATGGCGTAAATCCCCAATAGCGTAAATGGCCCTTGACGTGAATGATCCATTACATAAATAGTCCGTAGCGTAAATGGCCCATGGCGTGTTTGAATTTTTTAACAATGGGGTAAGTTCACTTTAATAGCGATATTTTTTTCCAGTCAACAAACTTAGGTTAGCCTTAATCATCAATTTTTCGCACATGCTAACCTGGGTTTGTTGACTAGAGAAAAACCATCTAACTGAAAGTAAACCAGCACATAGTCACAATGTCACTAATAGAGGTTAAACCAGACTATTTCATATTATGCAAAATATGCAAAAGGTCACTTTTAATACAAATAAAAAAGCATTTTTGTAAATTGGAGACGGTTTTTGAATACACATGTTTTGCACAAGTTATTGCGATATTTCAATACGTTAGATGGGTAAGGTGTGTTGCAAACATTTAGATGGCGGGGTACGGTGTTATGTGGCAGTGTGGGGCGCTGAGACATGATACTATTGTGGGTTGCCTAACAAGTTAGATGGGTAAAATAGGTTATACAAGTCCAGGTGGCGGTGTGAGGGTGGTTTAATAACGTGTTTGTGAATGTACTAACCGAAAATTTCAACAATCCTGGATACTAATAAATATTTTTGAGTTTCACTCTATTATTTAGTGAAATCTAAATAAAAAATGCCAAGGTGTTTTGCTATTAAAACATTATGCAGGTCTTTGTTGGAGCTAATTTTAAAAGACGTGGTAATTGATTTCGATTTCCCAGTAAATTCTATACTAATTTGATAGGTCATACTACTGGAACGTAAGAAATGTTGGTTATTCTAAGAAAACTTTTGTTGTGTATGTTATTCAGTTTTCACTTCTAAAGAATTAAATTTCGAGCTTGCCAAGTATTTAAAACAATAATTATAAGCTTCGCTTTATTGCATTAAACACTAATTAATCAGTGTCGCATTTAAATCTAGGTAAGTAATGAATTCCAATACCATGCATGTTAATTTATCAAATTTACGCTGAGGGTTTTTAAAATATTTCCAAACCTAAATTGATTTTTAAAGCATCACATTTTGAGAAAAATGTTCAATTGTTAGTTTTTAGGGCTTTTTAGAGTTGATCTTATATGAAAAAGTACTAGAATTTACTACTGGAGCGTAAGAAATATTGATTATTCTAAGAAAACTTTTGTTATGTATGTTAATCAGCATAGCGAAGAAAACTTTTCAGGTTGGTAAGGGATGTAACTTCGTAAAGGTTTAAAAGTGTTTCGAGTTGGTCTTAAAGTTTCGGCAATACCATAGTCAAAGAAAACTTTAATGATGAGGATCCCCATAAAGAGGATCCACTGTGAGAATCCCGTAAAGAAGATCCGCTGTGAGAATCCTGGTAAGGAGGATCTGGCCCGGGACTTACAATATTCCTCTACTCATATGTATACATACAAAAAACAAACTATGTTTAAACTAAGGTCAACTGATATTCAAACACGCTTGCGATACGCACAAATCGTTACCTAATTATTAGCAAAATTCAATAAGTGACGAAGCAAATTTTTGGCTTTCTGGTCGTGTTCTTAATTCAATTTCAATCCACAATGTTCTCTATTGTTGACTTTTCTTTGGCATTATGTCCTTCCTAACCGTACAATCTAAATAAGCAAGAAGCATTTCTAGAATGAAAAAATAAACAATAAATAATAAAAATCATAAATAAGTACATTCTTTAGTTGGAGGTTATGAGCTCTTGCTCTTGTCGTTTCGACCTGTGTTTCTGGATATTGCCTTTGGTCATATTGGTCGGTTGTTTATTTTATATTCATATGCAAGAACTGTAAACTACAGTGTATTAAAATTGCAATGCGATTTGGTATTTTGCGTTAGTTAAAGTTGAGTGCCTATACTAAGGTAAATGTTGAGAATTAGTGTTTAATTGCTCGCAACTCTTGTGAATGGTGGTGATGGTAGTTAGTATAAATCCGTGTGTATGGAAGGTGGAGGTTTCGGCTACAGAATGACCTAACTATCCGTTAGGCAAACAGACACTAAATACATTAATGTAAACGTATAACTCCCTTTCCAACAATTTTTTTTCCTAATGTACCACTTCTAAATACGTATTTAGACAACTAAGTGGACATTATCAGGAAAAAACTACTACTTACAATTGTTAAACTAACATTTAAACTAAGATTAAAGCCAGTTGCTAGTTTCTACTTCTGAGGATTTTCTCCTCGTCAATTACGCTGAAGTGAAACTTCATCATCATTGGGTCTTCAGTCCTGGAACTGGTTAGACACGTACCCTCATTGTTTCCTATTCTGTTCTAACCTACACATTTCCCTGAAATTTGCACAGTCTACATCTATTACTATATGATCTAGGTCTACATATCCTTCCTTTTTCCTATCTCTGCTTGTAATATATTCCATACTATTCCCCAAAAATGCCTTAGAAGGTATTCTGGCCTTTTATTTCTTTTGTTTTTTTCCACAGATATCTTTATTCCCTTACTATTTCTACAACCTATTTATTGTTAACTTTGTCTGCCCATGCTATCATCCTCATACATCTGAAGTACAACATTCTAAAAGGCTGCTACCGTTTTTATGTCTGATTTTCCTACTGTCCGTATTTCAAAGGCATACATACCGTGCTGCGCTCCACACATATGCTTTCAACAATTTTTTTCTTGTTTCTATGTTTGTTATCTGTGATCATAGGCGCTGTTCTTTCTTGTTAGATGCAGTTCGGTCCCCTTCTATTGTTTTATAATTATATACCCTATTCCTCCGACATTCAGTGGTTGTGAAGGGGGAGGCGGATCCGTGGCGTAGTGGTATGTGTGTGACTACTACGCCCAAGGTCCCGGGTTCGAATCCCAACACGGTCCGCTTGAAAAATGTTAAGTGAGCATTTTTCACGAAAATACACCCTCGTTCGGATGAGAGGTAAAATGGAGGTCCCGTGTGTGAGTGTTGTCACGCACGTTAAAGATCCCGACCTTGCTTATAACAGCAAGGATTCGGCAAAATTCCAAATTTTCCAGGTAAAAAAAAACTCGGTTCCTGGCCAATGTAGTACCTTCGGGTGAATCATTGGAAAATCACATGTAAGGTTGTGAAGAGGGATAAGCAGCCTGTGGCTGCCAAGTTCCTGTAGCACTTGAACATTAACTTTGGCACTATTAACTCAATTGTTTTTTTATAATTGTCCATTAATTTCACTGCGTGGTTGAAATCGTCGAGGTCTAGATGTTCTAGTTGCATTGGTTTTTTGATAAATTCGTTGTTTTTAGTAGCAATCTTCCAATATGTTGATCACTTTGCTTCCAATTAAGACTAAACTGTTATCGTCTTTGTTGCAATTGGCGGTTGCTATTACTTCTAGAGGAAATACACCAATCTTTTTGTTGTCCGTAACTTTTGAATTTTCATTATCTGTAATTTGTACTGATTTTGGCACAAAATTCTCGTAGTGATTGGAGAATCGTAATAGTTGTACTTCGCAGAGGCTATCTGTTTGTATAGCTGCTGTCGTTATTAATCGACATAAGTATTGGTCTCGTACCATTTCTTTGCATTTCTCATTTGTGACTCCATACCTAAGTTCATTTAGGGAAAGGAACTTGGTGTTTGGGATAATAACTTGATATTGATTGTTAACTTTCATAAGAAAAGCAAATAAATGATAATAATTAATTATAAGTATTAATCTCTACAATGTACGTAATTTCATGATTCTTTACATTGCCCTTTACTATGGCTATTTTTTCACATACAAATATATTAGATTGTTACGTACTTAGACGTAGCCGGAAGAAAAGTAAATACTAGGATAACTATTAAACGCGAAGAGTGGGGGGATTTGCCTACATACCAAAAAGAAACAAAAAAACACATCACCCACGATTATCTATTACACAAAAATAAATAAAAGATTCTGTACAAACAAGCAAAAAGAAAATGAATTAAGTGTTATTATTTCACAGCAAAGAGTTATATTGTATGGACAATTTAGGAATTTAGATACGAAGTGCGCATCTCGTATTTCACACAAAATAAAATTAACCAGTAGTAAATATACCTATGAGAGCTTTTATCAAGCGTTTTTAAAATTTCACCTAATACTTTTTGTAAAATAACTAATTAGTAGGAAAGAATTAACGTGTGGGAGCTTTTGTCAGACATCTTTTAGATCGTACATAGTACCGTTTGTAAAATAAACTAATCAGTATAAAAGAGTAAGCGTATGTCTGTCCAACATTTTTAACAAAGGTACTTCACACCTGTAGAGCGACAGTATCGATTAGCAGCAACGAACAATAGTTCTAGAATGTCACGTAACTACACCAAACGTTGATACGGAATAAGTCATTGACACACACAAAAGAAAACGAGCCCGGATACTTAACTCGCAATCCGTCGCAGGTGAGTCGGCACAGCAACGCCATGGTCGTCAGGATCTATATACCCTGCTATCATAACTGCAGCAGCCGGTCTACGGACAAAAGCAGTTGGTCTACAGACAAAAGCAGTGGGTCTACAAAAAAAAAGAGCCTATTTGGCTTCCAGCTAAAAAAGCAATCCACGCAAGACACCTCCTAGTTGTCGAACAGAAAAAAAACAAACGTGCATTTCTTTTGAAATACGGTGTAGAAAATGTTTCGACGTACAAGCTGTAGAATCAAATTCAACAACGGTTCAAATAACATAAATTCGAACTGAAAATCCTAGCTTATCGAAGCGCGATTGAAGCTGGAAAACCCGGGTTTTATCGGATAGTGCGCGACCTTATTTCAACAAGTCTTTACATTGGAACAATAGAGAAACCCATTATACGCGGTCGTTTTGTATACCAAGATAACGGGTACCTAAACAGGATATAAACTATTTAATTGTAGCACAAACTTATCGTTTCGAAATGAATAAGTTCAAAAAGAAAATTTGTAGAAAGCGTATTTACTATTAATTATGTTGAAGGATTAAACAGATTACCGGATATCTAAAACAGGGCATAGACTATTTAATTCGAATAAATTTTTGTTTTAAAAATAAAAGAGATTTGAGTTAACCAGGAAAATTTTAAAGCAAAATTCAAACGTAACAAGTTTTTTATTACTTCAAAACGTAGTTTACTATGAGTTATAAGTGATATGATTCCTAATAATTCATTTAATAAATCAATTGGTTTGATTATACTAGCATGCAAAGTATTTAATTTAGCAAAAGGTTACAGCATTTTCTAATGTAGCTAAAATTTGTTGAATTGCAGTAAGGGTTGATATCATTTGATTAAATATTCTGTTAAATTTTATTAAATCTTGCATTCCTAGCATTGTGGTAAACATGTTACTTTCAAAAGTTAGTATTCTATTTCTTATACTGTCTTAGTTCTTTAGTAATTTTCGTAGTGTATCGTTAAATTTTACTATGGCTGATTAAGTTAAGAAAATTTGGTTTCTAACAATAGTTTTTATATCATGCTGGTTGTCAATCAATTCTCGTATTGCATTGTCGTATCGTTCAGCATCTTGGTTGTCTAAATTACCTGTGATAGCTTTTATAATATTACCTTATCCGTTAATAATGCCTCTTTTCTGGCTTGTGGCTTGGTCTGTTGGTATCAATCGCTTGAATTTGTCGTCTGTGTTCTTTAGGATATTTGCCATTATGCTATTGTAATTAAGCATTTCTATCGCATACCCTTTTCCGAATTTGGCTGTGTCCATTGATTCCTTCAATCCGTCATAATTGTCTCTAATTTTATAAAATTCTTGTTTTAATTCAGTTAAATCAAATTTCTGTGCGAAAGTTCAATAGTCTACTGTATTTTGCATACTTTCCAATTTTACTGGCAGTAAACCGGTGTTGTTTTTTTATCTCTTCTACTATTATTTCGTTGGCATCCGTTCTACCTGGGTGGTGGTTGACGGCAAGGGTGATGGCTGTCTATCTGAAATTACAGTGTGTCTTAAATTCTTTAAATAGATATGTTAGGTTTTTTCGTTGTCTACTACTGCTACATTTTTTCTGAGATCTTTTTGATTTTAAATGGACCTAAATTTGTGGGTACCGTTGTGTGTCGTTTACTTTTGAAATTTCTCTCATAGACGGTTTGCCCTACTGCCAATTTATTTATATTGGCGTTGTTATTGCGGGTTTTTGTAATACGTTCCGTATCTTTGTCTAATTTACTTTTGACGTTATTGTAAGTAATTTTTAATTTTTCTTTGTGGTCTTTGGCGTACTGTTGATATACTTCTTTATTATACTATGTATCATAAGGGTTGCAGGAATCTGAGTGTCCTAATGTTAATTGCATGGGTGTAAATATAGTTGAGGAATCAATTGTGTTGTTATAAGCAATTAGGGCGTATAACAATAAATTAGTGATATGTTCTTTCTTATATGTTAATCTTAACAGTCTGATTTGTTCTAATAATGTTAAGTGCAATCGTTCAATCAATCCGTTCGATTCCGGGTGATTTTCTGTTATGAAATGAGTATTTATTTTATGGAGTTCTAAGGTATTTTGTATGGTTTTGTTTCTGAATTCGCTTCCATTATCTAAGGTTATTGATTCGGGTGTACCGTAAAATGTAAAGTACTGTAAAAATCCTTTGGTTAGATCAATACTATTTTTTGAAGTAATGGGCATTGCTTGGCCCACTTTGTCGAATGCGTCTACAGCCGATAAAAGATTTTGGACTTCTGCTACCAAAGTGTCTGCATGTAACTTTTGAAAAAGTTTGTCAGGTGTTTTGGTTAGCATTAAGGGTACTTTTGGTTGTGATCTGTCGTATTTTGCTCTATCATATAGTTTGCATTGATTAATGAAATCCGTGGCTAGTTCCTTCATGTCTTTAAAATAATATCTTATGAGTTGTTTTAAGGTTTCGTTTATTCCACGATGATTTGTTTTACCTTCGTGTTTGTTTCGAATTCCATCGTTTATTTCGTCTGGGTCATCTAAAGTTATTAATTTTCGTGGGCATCTGATAATCTCGGGTCCTAAATTATTAAACAATCAAATATATAATTCAGAAACTATTTTGTACAAACATGCGTTGTGAAATGAAAGTAAAAACGTTTTTTCTCCGGGGTATATTCTTTTAAAATTTTAATTATTTGCTCCTCGTTGTCTTTTTTCGTTATCTGAATTTGATATAGTTTTCTATTGTCTGTTTTTGTATATTTTACCGGTTCAGGGTTGGTTAAAACTTCGATGTTTATAAATTGATTCGGTTTCGTATCTATTGTTTCATTTAGAATTTTAATTGCAGTTTTTGGTTAGTTACTTTGCACTGAATGTAAAGTTTTCATTTCTTCAGGACCTTACCTCATCTCTGTTCCGTCAACTGACACTGTCTCTATGGCGTCGAGTTGTATTCTGCTTAATGCATCCGCATTATATATTCCGCATTATATATTTCTTTCTTCTATATGATCTTGTAGTCGTACGCTTCCTATCTAATCCTCCATCTCTGTAATTTTGAATTTGGTTCTTTGAGTTTAAATAACCATACTAATGTTCTATGGTCCCTGTATATATAAAATTTCCTTCCATAAAGATATGGCCTAAAATATTTTGTTGCCCAAATTGTGGATAATAATTCTTTCTCAATAGTACTGTACTTGTGTTCCGTTCCAAAAACCGACGAAGACGTCTGAACCTCTTCAAACTCTAAAAATTTTCTAACTATCGTTATTCAAGTTCTTACTCGACCTCCCAAGCCAATTCCGAAGCCTTCCCAAGAGTTTCGAAGACTGCTGAAGACTTTTACACCTCTTAAAACTGTATATATATATATATATATATATATATTATATTATAGTGGTTTTAAAAGATCAAAAATAAATATAAAAAGAAGCAATTTCAAAACACCCTGTATAAAGGAACAACCAGAAATTACGTGCGAAATTTATATTAGTTAATTCATTTTTAAGTATCAGGTATTAACAAAATTTTATAAATAATTAATGAAATTTAAGTAGGTTTGCAAAGAAATTAAATGGTAGAAGCCAATGCCATTAATTTATTAATTAATTTGAATTTAATTGAACGATTATTGATGTATAATTTGCATAAAAGCGTGTAAAAACCCAATGATACCAAGATGAAACGCATTGCTATCTGACAAATATATCAGTGGGGTAGAAATACGCCGGACTCTAAATCGTAGAAGTGTTATTTAAAACGTTACGATTGAACACCTGCGTATTTTCTAAATGTCAAGTTCTGTTTAATTTGTAGATAACAAACAAATTATTCTAAGGATTGTACAAGCGGTCGGATGTTTTAGCATGAAATACTAATGAGCAATTATTTAACTCGCGTAGAAAGTCCACGTGTGGTAGACAGCGCACAAACAAGGATATCGATTTCCTACCACTCAAACCAGGTTAGAAAGAGACGTAGAAAACGTATAAGCATGAGACCACAATAGTATAGGAGGGATTTGTGAAACGTCATTAGGTCTACGATTGGTCAATATGTTAGTTTGACTTGATATAAGCACGAGGATAGTGTAGCGTAATTTTCTTAAAATATTATAACGAGGTACTGAAATTCGCGGATTTGAAAATGGGGTTGAGTGCAAAATTGTGGGAATGTGTTGTTGTAAGCAGGGGATTTCGGATAAATGTGGCCAGGAGAGGTTACATTGGAAAGATATAAATAGTTTACGAGAATATTATTAAAGCCCTTATTATTTCGATCGTCCCAAAAGCACGTATGAAAGTTAACACGAGTTGGAAGTATTATAAAATCATTTAAATTGTATTGCTTAGTGGTAGCCTCTTAAATTAAAACGCGGTTAGTGTGCCGAGATTAAAATTTTTTGAGGTATCACCTATAATTTTTAATCAACTCGTGTCGGGACATTAAGTAACGTAGATTACTGTGAAAGAAGTATAATTGAAATGAAATTTGGAATTTGGTTACACCGAGAAGGCGGCGTTGGCGGATCAACTTAGATGGAGTTCGTCTAGTAATAGCGAGAAACGACCTGCAGACCAGGGAGAAAAATACATGGCATCCTCTTCAGAGCGGTGATCTTCTAAAAATTTCCAGGTAACGATTTAAAATTGTGATTCCTATAAACTGTAAATATTGGGGTGGCGTATGAGAGTGTTATTCAAGGTAGTGTGAATTTTTACGTATTGAACAGAATATGTGTAAATAACTTTATTACGGTATTCAACTAGAAATTGAAGGTGTCTAGAAAGCTTTTAAACGTTCCATCAGAACGTGAAATTTTGTGAAGAGTACATGGCTTTGTTTTTATTTTATTTTAAGAGTATGCAAAGTAGAAGGGCATACATTATGCAGAATTAGTTGGGTTGTTATGAGCTCGCCATACCCCACTGTTTACTTAAATTATTAAAATAAATAAATAAATTATAATAAAGGAATTTTAGAGAAGGTATTATTCAAGGTCCATTTACTCCGAGTACATTTTATGTGTTGATGATTTAAAAAGGTAAATACAGGACATTACAAAATAAGAGTTATTGAAGTGTAACGTGAACAATAACATATGGACAGTGTTAAATTGCATTTGTAAATAGGAACAAAAAAAAGAGTGTATGTTGGTTGTATTTTGTGGTTTTATTGGGAGTGTGCGTAAATGATAGAGTATGAGTGAATATAGATATCCAAAAGGAGGTCCAAATGAGCTAGCCGCAAGCAGTTGAAGAAGGCCATTCAACCGAGGAAGAGAGGAAACGGGTAAGAAATTTTTTTTTTGTGTATTATTTAAATTTTGAATTTTCGAGTTTTGAAAAATATATAAAATTTTCGAAAATATTTTTGTTGGTGAGGATCTTACCCGAGTTCCACGGCAATATATATATATATATATATATATATATATATATATAATAAATTTTAATTTGTTCTTCACAAATTCCTTATTGCGGACTGCAAATAACTTATCTTTATATATATATATATATATATATATATATATATATATACATTGCCGTGGAACCTAATTAAATCGAGCCTCAAAAACCAAAATATTCGAAAATTTTATTTTCGAAAACTCGAAAATAAATTTCACACAATAGAAAAATTAAAAAAAAAAATTAATCTCTTGCCCTGATTCCTCTCTTCATCACCTTAATTATTCTTCAGTTCCCAGGCTAGCTCAGTTGGGTCTCCTCTTGGATACCTAGATTCACTATTATACTCTGTATCGTTCACGCACACTCTCAATAAAACCACAAAATAATACAACCATCATACAATATTTATTAAATACTATTTACAAATAAAATTCAAGATTATCCACATTTCAGAGATCAAGTTACACCTCAATCAATCCTATTTTTATACTGTCCTGGATTTTAATTTAAAATATCAAACACATTGAATATACCCGGAGTAAATGGTCCCTGAATAATACCTTATTTTCGTTCTTTATTTATAATTTATTTTGAATTTGTATACTCTGGAGTATGGTGAGCAAATGATAAAACCCAGTTAATTATGAATAATGTATCCCTTTGTACTTCGCATACTCTTACAACCAACAAAAAACAAACCCATGTACTCTTCACAATAAAAATTTTAAATTCCTGATGGAACGTTAATAAGCTTTATATACACCTTTAGATTTCTATTTAAATACCCTAATAAAATTAGGCATACGTATTATTTTCAATACGCAAAATAATGCACAATACCTTCAAAATTTACTCTCACACGTCACACCATTTTCATAGTTTCATAGTTTATAACAACAACAATTTTAAAGCGTTACCTGGAATTTCTTGAAGACCTCCACTCCGTTGACGATGCGGTAAAGTTGTTTCGCTCTGCTCTGCTGGCCGCTTTTAGCTATTCGTAGAAGAACCCCATTTAAGTTGTGCTGCTTTCCCATCAAATTCAATATCCAAATTAGTTCCACTTCTTACATACTTGCGTACTTTCGTTTAATTTAATTTTAAATTTACGTTACTTCACGTCACTTCCCGAGCTTGTTAAAAATAAATATTGCACCTCAAATTAAAATTTAGACTCGCCACTTATTCGCGTATCAAATTATGAGGCCAAAACTGTACTATTTAAAATAAAATAATTTTATATACTTACAAGCTCGTTCGTAGCCTGAAGCGATCAAAGTACTCAGAGAACGATGTTTTAAAAGAAAGCGAGCCGTGCTAATTCGTCAAGTATTTATATGCTTCGACTGTAACCTCTCCAGACTCTCTTACCGTAAAAAATCTAATTTAAAATAGCACTTCCTCAAATTTTGTTTCAACCTTTTTCGAAATCTCCGAAATTTAGCGCGTCGTTACGATATTTTCCAATAAACCCGACTTCAAATATCCCCGTGTTTGTGTGTTTTAAAACTAACGATATATACCAATAGTATATGCATTAACGTCTTCAAAATCCCGCCTATCTTAACGCTATCCCTTTCTTATGCATATTATGTTTCCTTCTAACCTTGTTTGAGTAGTAGAGAATCGATATTCCTGTCCGCGTTCTATTTACCCCATGTGGACTGAATACGTGCTTTTTGAAATGCACTGTCCGTATGCCTGTCTCATTCCGACGTATTTCATTGACCCTCTATCCTTTCTGCACTTTAAGGAAACTTTTAGTTAACATTTACGCGAATCCTCCAACCGTTTACCCGATATTCTTTGAAACTTGTTTGTTATCTATAAAAATAAGGGGAACCTGACATTTAGAAACATGCAGGTGTTTAATTAACCGAAGTTTAAACACAACATTCCTAGGAGCTTCTTTTCATGGTATTTCAACCTAACCGATTTATTTGTTTGTTATAACGAACGCTACTCGCCTTGGATTTATTGATTTTTCATGCTTTTATGCGTATTAGACGTAATTAAACTCCATTAAATTAATAAATAAATTGCATTGTCTTCTAAAATTTATTTTCTTTACGAACCTACTAAATTTTAGTCATTATTTGTAAAATTTTTGTTAATACTTGTTACATTAAACCGAACTAAATAAAATAACTTTCGCACGTAAATTCTGGTTGTTTCCTCTATACAGGGTGTTTCAAATTGCTTTGTTTATAGTTAAATTTATATATTTATATTTATATATATATATATATATATATATATATATATTCATTCAATAAGTATTTAATCTTTGCTTGGTTACACAAGCAACAACGAAGCCTTCCGAAGAGTTCTGAGGAATACCGAAGACCTCCGAACTGCCGAACTGCTCCAAACAAATCATTCATTTTTAACCATTTAACATTTATTTGTATATATTTATGAACTCTATAATTATTTTGCTTATACATATTAAACAAATAATAGTGCCAAGCCTGCATACTTTCAGACGCCTCCCACCCGAATGATAACACTGTAAGATGTAGAACAACAAATAGGATTTGTAAATAATCTTGATGTGGCAAATATAAGGGTTGTGCAAGGGGGTATTAACAATTTCGTACGGCGACAATTGATAACACAATATTTTATTAGACTAATATAAAAAGTTAGGTTATTTTAAGTTTAATGTATAATATTTTAAATTAGCATTTCTTTAATTTTTTCAATAAACATTGTTTTTCTAATTCACCGATGTCCATCTTTGTACGATGTTGCCCTTCCATCCACCCAATTTCTAATTTGCCTTTCTGCATTTCTTGCTCATGTTTTTCTTTTATATTGCACATTCAATTCAAACTCATCTCTAAGAAAAATTGCTTTGGACTCCTCCAACTTGCTTTTGGCGTCTGTCCATTGAGAAACTTGATCTGTCACTGGATGTCGTGAAGTAAAGTACTAGTAGCTGTACCAAAACTTTGAAATTAATATTTGATGCGCTATTATGATTCATAATTACCTTTTTCGATTTTTTAAATATAAGCATAGAAGCGAATATATAGACCAGTCATTTTTTACTTCCAAAATATATGTTTTATTAAACGTAACTTTCAGTTACAGGAAAATCTTCCATATAATGGCTGGCTCCAATTTATTAAAGGTAGGTTTTTTTATACGTAATCGAACCCCCTGATACCGAATCTGAAAGAATTTTTTGGCGAAAATTAGGTTTTGACCTTTAAAATGACATTTTAAGGTCAAAAGGTCAAAAATATAAAATTTCGAAATAGACATGGTTTTATAGGTTTTCAACCATGGGGAATCCGATTTTGAGGTCCATTTGACCATACGAGGCCTTTTTACCCTTATAAAAGTCTAAAAAAATTCTTTTAAATCTTAAAAAGACTCAAATTTTCAAAAACTAAAGTTTGCTGTACCTAGCTCTATAATATAAACAAACATGCCCATCAAACTTAAGAAATAAAATAGATTTACAATTCAATTAGTTTTAAAAGTATGCAATAATTAATGTATCAATTTATATAAAGCGATTTATTGAGTTCTTTAGATTTAGTTTACATTTTAATGTACAAAAAAGTTACCAGAGTAAAATATATGAACATTTTGAAAATTTTTATAAATAATTGATTAAATATTTTAAATGGATTTTTTAAAATTAAGTTTTATAGGTAGTCAATTTTTTTTAATTTTAATTTTAGAAAGTAAATTAGTATGTATTTTAATTGCCTCAATAAAGGCTAAAAATCTGTCTTCCCCCTTGTGTAATTTCATCCACAAATACTCACACAAATGCTCAGCAATCTTGTCCTTTCCCCCAACACCCCCTCGTTCTAGACGATTCTTGATTGGCCTCCAATTTGATTCAATGGTATTTGTGTGGACTCCCGTTTCCGAATTTACAAACTCTTTGGAGTGGTTCACAGTCTGGTGGAAAAATCCTTCTTGATCCAGAGTATCATACGCCTTCCACATATCCGAGTAAATTATGGTACCTGGCAAAATATGCTTTTTATTAATGGTAAAGAGTAGCACGATCTCTTTTATTATCTGGGCATATTTCAAGAAGAAAGTTTTTCTTATTATCCCTTTCAATCATTCCAAATATCCAGTTCCCCTCAACCATACGACCTTTATTGAATTTTCGCTTCCCAACCTATAAAAATAAGATTTTAAATAACAATACTCAGATATTGGGTATGCATATATATTATAGAATTAAAAGCTTAGGTTTTAGGTATTCAAATTTGAATACCTAAAACCTAAGCTTTTAATTCTATAATATATATGTATACCCATAGTCAGTTAAAATTAAGTGTTATGGGTCAATTTGTCAATTTGGAATTGTCCGGGATCAATTAAGTCAAAATTTAAAACAAAAATAGTTTTAACCTTTGTAAGATCCTTCAAAAGACGAAATGTAGACATTTTTTAAAAAACCTAAAAATCACATGAAAAAAACTTATCTTTGATTCGTCTATTTCAACTATTTTTCCCTCACCACCAATTTTACCATTTTGTTCAAAATACCGGTCTAAATCAACCATGCAAACTTCTCGTGCATAGGAAAACCAGTCTGACACCGTCTCAGATGAAGTTGTTGTTCCGGGAATGGAAGTTTGTATGATTGTATTTTATAGTTGAATTTCCAGGCAAAACAGTAGGTCATGAACATGATTCGGTCAATTGACAGCTTTGACCCTAGCATAAAAACCATTTTAGGTTGAAATATAAAAATAAATTGATTTTTACTTGAAAACCACGTATTTTGTGCCATTGGAACTTTAACTGCTTTCCCATCCCGGTGGTTTTTCAATAATTGGCATCGAAAGACAGCAATTCCACACTCAAAACTAATTTGCATGAAGTTTTTTTTTGTACCTTTGGCACTCCTTGCAGCACATTTGTTGAGGTAAAGTCCGATTTCTTGACACCATTTTAACGATGAATCAAATGTTTCACAAATTTTTGAGAGTTCACGTAATGAGATCATTTTTAATAAGTCAAAATTGCAAAATTGTTATTTTTTTAAAAACTATTTTGCTGAACAGCTGATCATATTTCGTTACCAATAAGCTAAATAATGTTTTAAAAAGCGTGTTTTGTAGCATTGCATGGTGCATCAAAATTTGTGCTGCTGGCGAACTCTCGAAGGTAAGATTTAGGTCAAATAAGATTTTTATTAGGTTAAAGAGGCCACGTATAGTCAAATGGACCTCAAAATCGGATTCCCCATGGTTGAAAACCTATAAAACCATTTCTAGTTCGAATTTTTATATTTTTGACCTTTTGACCTCAAAATGTCATTTTAAAGGTCAAAAATTAATTTTCGCCAAAAAATTCTTTAAGATTCGGTTTCAAGAGGTTCGATTACATATAAAAAAACTTACCTTCAATAAATTGGAGCCAGCCATTATATGGAAGTGTAGCGCACCTACACTACATTACTTAACTTTCGCTCTTCTAATGCTGCGTTCATAATAAGGCCGCTTGCAGTTGAAGCATAATCATGCTCTACTACAACATCCACGCCTTTATTTTCTGGTGAAACTAAAAAGAACATTGTAGTAATTGAATTTTTGTATGTTTTAATCTCGGTGTTTGCTTCGTTTTCATCTATTATTTGCACAGTTTCGATTACAAATCACAAATTACTTATGTAAATAGTACACCTACAATATATACTTACTCTCTTCATCTTCATCAAATTCTGAAGGGTTTCCTTTTATTATATTTCCCAAAATATTGTTAATTTCAAAAGCTGTGTTTGTAAATGTAATATCTGTAGAAAGTTCACCTCCTGTTTTATGTAATGAACACTTTATATCAGCAAATTTTTTTATTTGCTTTTTTGGTTATCGTATCTTTTACGTTGCTTTTGCACTTCTTCACTAAAGTTATTAATAAGGCTTCTTCTGCTGCGTTAAAATTAGCAGATCTTTTCTTTAGTGCATCCATAACTATAAGGAGGGGAAGCAATGAATACAGAAGTTCAATATGGACAAATATGTATACCAATGGTAATGACACCACAAAACACGTATGAATGACACTAATGACAATGACAATACAGTTACAACTGCTTGTACAAATCAAACATATACGTTTAGTTGAATGAATATCAAATACGCATGCGTCATTAGTATCAACCTAACGTTTTTTCAGTTACGCAGCAGTTATGATAAACCCTGTCTAAATTAGCTTTGTACAACTCACGTGAAACTTAAGAGCACATTCAGTTGAGCGTCAGTTTACCTAAGCATGAGGCTGAACCTTTCATTGTACAATCAACCCTTACCCTTATTATATCTCTGAACAGAATAAATACATTAGAATGTAAACGGAGCGTTTGTTCACAAAGGTTAATTGATAAACCCCTGAGGCGCGATGGATTTGATTAACAGATTACAAGAGCTTTACTAACCACACAATAAGAAACCTTTAGGACGTTATTCCATAATTTCTGGTATGTTGTCCAATTAATTAGAGCAATCAATTGAGGTATAAATAGCTGTTAAGGAGTTTTGTAGTTTGTTTCTAATCGAAGATTTATTACAAAATGAATTCTACTTGAAAGCTTTGTAAGTTCTTACATGTAATGAATTAGTGGCGTATACGTTTAATATAAAATGCCATATGTAATATAAATTACTGTTATTATAAATTTCCTGTGAGATACATTACTGTAGTGATTGATTAAAATTTAATACATATAGTGATTGAAATAAATTAATTAGTGTACATAGGTATAAATAATTAAAAGGATAGCATTGCAGGTTTAAGAAGTTAGTATTTGAACTGCTAGTGATTGGCAAGAAATAAATCGTTATTATGAGAGCTTTTAGAATTTCACTGTAGCTACGAGTTGCTGAAAAGGCTTATATAATCAGATTAACAATCTGTGTGTGTGCAAATAGAGTTTTCATTACATTGATGTCAAGTAGTGGGACAGTAGTAAAAAAAACACATTTGGACGATTTCCATTTGTATACCAAAAACTCGTAAACAACAGAAAACAGATAGTGAAATTTTTTTTCTTTTTAAGGACATCAAGTCAAGCATGATGGAAAGCCTTACAAACCTGGCAACAAAGTTAGAAGAATTTTTTATAAATTGAAATGGAAATATAGAGAAACAACAACGAGCCGCCACAAACCTTTCAAAAAACCTTTAAAGGTATCCTGTAAAACGAAAGAACGTAGTAATTTCCTAACAGTACAAGCGCCGGAGCGTTCAGTCCCAATGATACAACAGCGCGCCCCAGAAGTAATGAATGTTGGGGAATGTAAATCGACGTCAAGGTTCAGAATAAAACGTTTCATATTTAATGCAAGGACACCTTGGCGGACATATTTCAAGTAATTTGATGCTGCAGCGAGGGCTAACAGCTGGATTCGCGGTAAAAAGGCAACTGCATTGATTGTCACGTTAGGAGGTGAGGTCTTAAACATTCTACGAATAATACCAGACCGTGATTAATGAAGCTACGGGGTGTTAATATCAAGGCTGGAAATGAGGTACGGCGACTTGCTTCTGCAATTTGTATACCACGCTCAATTACCGAAAGGCCAACGGAAATTTATCGATTTTGCTCGCTTAGTGAGACTAGACTACCCAATAGCACCAGATAGCCTTTTAGAACTGGTAGCCGTGCAGGCTCGCCGAAAGACTACACAAAATGAGGAGCCACAGCAAGCAACGCGTTTTATTTGTGACAAGGTTATAGTCGCGCGGGTAAAATGTGATATTGTTGGTCGGAGTACAGTGTTTAAGGATGATTGGTGGCCAGTACAATTAAGGATCCAATAGGAAAATGGCAAGAACATAGGTGTTATTCTCGGTTGGAAAACCAGAGCAGAATGTTCATCCTGAAAGTTCGTTGAGTAACACCTTGAAGTTGTACTGGACATAATAGTATTCCTTGAAGGTAGACAACGAGATTTTGGTGCGATCCTTAGAGAGTAGAGATGGATCTGTTAGTACGCTTCAGATCGGGGTTCCTAAAATCCGGGTGTTGGAGATATTAGTTTGTCTACATATCTAGATCGCAAGCGATCGGTTGAAGACCATATATTACATCAAATCCCAAGAGTCTAGTTTTAGAGAGGACAACCGCGTATTGCTATTCAACCACAGACGGAGACGTGGACTATCGTCAAAGCTACAAACAAGTTGGAAGGGTCTGTACAAAGTTATAAGGTGGAACAGCGACGTGGTATATCGGATTCGTAAGCTGCCAAAAGGAGAAACCGAACTACCAGGATATGTGGAAGGCGTTAGTGGACCTCAAGTGCCAAAATTAAATTTGGGAACAAGAAGTTGGCCATAATACTTAAGATTGAGTTGTGGGCTGGATGGGTAGAACTGAAAGGTGGTATAAAACATACTAGAAGTACTATCCCAGAAGGTCGAAAACAGATCTTGTTGTGTTAGAATCCAAATTGTGCGGTGTCTGCTGTGAGGAGTGTTGAGTGCTACCTCTATTAGCATGGTAGTTGCAGAAATAGTTTTGACTGTCCTTACCGCCACAGGACTTTCAACGTCTGGGTTACAGAGGATTCTGGGACAGAACGGTTTTTAGAGAGGGTAGTGTAGTGCCGTTTAGTCTACCTCTGAACAGACGAATTACACGTAAATGTAAACGAACTGTATGAACACAAAACACGACTGATAGGCTCCTGCGGCGTGATGGATTTGATTGACAGGTAACAAGAGCTTTATTAATCATACAATAGGAAACTCTAGAATGATACTTACAAATTTCTGCTATGTTCGCGAAATAATTAGAATAATTGAGTAAGGTATACGTAGCTTTTAAGGTGTTTTGAAGTTCAGTTCTAATTGGAGCTTTCATTACAATGTGAGTTCTAATTTAAAGCTTTTGTAAGTTCTTATATGAAATAAATTAGTGGTATATAATGTTAATATAAATTGTCCTATGTAATATAAATTACTGTTTATATAAATTCTCTATGTGAGATAAATTATTGTATTGACTGATATAAATTTAATATAGTGATTGAAATGAATTAATTATAGTGCATCGAAATAGATAACTTAGATGATGGCATAGCAGTTATAAGAAGTTAGTATTTGTACTGTAAGCGATTGGCAAAAAATATATTATTACTCTGAGTTTTTACAATTTTGCTGAAGCTACGAGTTGCTGAAAAGGCTTGTATAATCAGACTGACAATCTGTTTTTGTGGAAATAAAGTTTTCGTTACATTGGTGTCAAATAGTGGGAATGTAGTAAACAAAAACACATTTGAACGATTTCCATTTGTATACCAAAAAGTCGTGAACAACAGAAAACAGTGAAATCCTTCCTTTTTTAAGGACTTCGAGTCAAGCATGATGGAAAGCTTTACAAATCTGGCAACGAAGTTAGAAGTATTTTTTATTAATTTAAATAGAAATGCGGTGAAACAAGAACGAACCGCCGCAAACTTGTCAAAAAACCTTTAAAGGTATCGCGTAAAACGAAAGAACTTGGTAATTTTTTAACAGTACAAGCGCCGGAGCATACAGTTCCAATGACACAACAACACGCCCCAGAAGTAATGAATGTTGGGGAATGCGAATCGACGTCAAGGTCCAGAATAAAACCTCCCATATTTAATGGAAAGTCACCTTGGTGGACATATTTCAAGTAATTCGAGGCTGCAGAGAAAGCTAACAGCTGGATCGATGGTAAAAACGCAACCGCATTAATTGTCACGTTAAGATGGGAGGTCCTGAACATTCTACAAATAATACCAGACCGTGATCAATGAAGCTACGGGTTCTTAATATCAAGGCTGGAAATGAGGTATGGCGACTCTCGATCGCAATTTTTATACTACGTCCAATTACCGGAACGCCAACGAAAATATACAGTTATTGCTCGCTTGGTGAGACTAGACTACCCAATACTACCAAATAGTATTTTAGAACTGGTAACAGTGCAGGTCTTCATTGATGGACTGCGCAATGAGGATATCAAGTAAGCGCTACAGCTGACTTGGCCCAAGACATCACATAATGCGTTGACTTATGTTATAGTGTATTTGTGCAAGGTAGGTCGCTCTGATGAGGAGCGAAGCCAAGAGAGCTTGACAGAAGTGGTACAACGTGTACTTCCTGACCAGTTGTCGGAGAAAAAGGGCTATGATGTCAGAATTGTGGACATGGACAAAGGCAGAACCGACGTAAATGACGCAAGAAAGAACCTGAGAGGTCGAAATTAGTAGAAGGGATCGACGGAACGGGGCGGAAGTCGACCTCTACAGATTCAACTCAGAGAAACGTCGCGCGGGTAAAATGTGATTTTGTTGGTCGGTGTAAAGTGGTTAACGATGCTTGGCGGCCAGTACAGTTATGGAACGAACAGGTGAATGACAAGAACATAGGTATTATTCTTGGTTAGAAAACCAGAGGAGAATGTCCATCCTGGCAGGACGTTAGTTCGTTGAGTAGCACCTTGAAGTCGTACTGAACAGAATGGTATTCCTTGTAGTTATACAATGGGATTTGGGAGAGATCATTAGAGAATAGATATCGATCCGTTAGTGCGCTTCAGCTCGTGGTTCCTAATAGCCGGGTGTCGGAAATATTAGTACATCTGCATATCTAGATCCTACATGTGATTTTCCAATGCTCCATCCGAAGGTACTACATTGGCCAGGAAGCGAGTATTTTTTACCTGGAAAATTTGGAATTTTGCCGAATCGTTCCTGTTCTAACCAAGGTAGGGATCTTTAACGTGCTTGACAACACATACACACAGGACCTACATTTTACCTCTCATCCGAACGAGGGCGTATTTTTGTGAAAAATGTTCGCCCAACATTTTTCAAGCGGACCGTGTCGGGATTTGAACCCGGAACCTTGGGCGTAGTAGTCACACACATATCAACTACGCCACGAAGCCGCCTTCATATCTAGATCTCAAGCGATCGATTGTAGACCAGATATGACATCAAAGCGCAAGAGATTTAGAGAAGATAACCGCATCTGGCTATACAATCACGGACGGAGTCGTGGACTGACGTCAAAGCTAAAAAGACGTTGGACGAGCCTGTACGAAGTTATGAGGAACAACGACGTGATATATCTCATTCGTAAGCTACCAATAGGAAAAACCGAATTACTAGAATCTGTGGAAGGCGTTAGTGGATCTCAAGTGCCAAAATCAAATTTGGAAACAAGAAGTTAGCCATAATACCGGAGATTGGTTGTGGACTTTGGGTTGGACCGGAAGGTGGTACAAAAGATACTAGAGATACTATCCCAGAAGGTCGAAGACAGATCTTGGTGAGTGATTACAATCCAAATTGATAAGAACAAAGAGGTACTTGAAGTGGTAGGGGAAGAAGAAATATAAAAATAGGAATGATGAAATGATAGAACACATACGAAGGCATGCGGTAATAGCGCGAGATATTTTGGGCCTCTTGGAGCAACTTTTTAAAAACTTTCTTCAAAAATCTCTTCTATCATTTTTTTGAAACAGTAACTACATATTAATTTTTTAATTTAAAATAATTCTAAGTTGACTTTCACCATTTTAAATAAACTAAAATTTACGGTGGGTAGCTGAACTACCGACAATGTTAAAGTTGTGAAGCTCTAGACTGACTGGCCATCTTGGGCTCCTGAGGGTATTTATGCTATCCCTGCGCTCACATTGCTTATGGGAACTGCAGAGCTCATGTCTGCTTATTTCTTTATACAATACAATGTATTACTTCTTAGTAATCTAATTCTAATAATTGCTGTTTTATAACCTACTGTGACCTGCACCTGCAGTATCATGTTGCATCTCAAATACAATGTCTGTTTCCGTTCATATGTCTGGCTTGTGAACTTTCATTAACCTTTTTCAAATATGTCCTTCAATTTATATATTGTAACAGTCTAGTTTAAGATTTAATAATTCCATTTGATTACATATATATCCTAATTTGAGGGATATGTAACTCGCGGCATTTTTTAAAAGTAGATAAAGGAAAAAGAGATGTAGAGGTAGAGCTAGATTAGACTATTGCACACAGATAGCAATAGATGTAGGCTGTGGGAATTTCAGGGGAATGTGTAGGTTAGCTCAGAAAAGAAAACAATGGAAGAACGCGTCCAACCAGTTCTAGGACTGAACACCTAATGATAATGATACGATTTTACACCCTTTTTGTAAATGTGTGAATTCAAAATTTCTCTTAACTGACCGAAAACCCTATAAAACTGAACTGAAACCTGAAAGATATTTGTTTTCATTTAAACAACGAGCTTAAATTAGTATATGCAACACGACTTCATGCAAATAACATACGTATTAGTTTAATTAGTGCCTCGCTGCGAATATTCCATGAATTCCACAATACGTTGACCAAAGCCTTTTATGATTTACTCTGGCATTAAGCAAATACCCGACGTGAACTATTCGCATTAGTAATTTGCACTGATGAATCATATATAGTTGACAAAGAATAATTCCATTAGAAATAATTAAATGCACCTGTTAGGGTCGAGCGGTTGGATTACGATAGCTTCATACGTAAAAGATACTAAGCTGAAATCATACAAAGGGGTAAAACCCTTGAACAAGCTATTGACAAAGACAGTTATTAATATAGCAGGTTGCATTACAAAGTAAATAAACTTCAAGCCCAGACAGTATGTCGCCTCGTTAAGGATTTACAAAACAAAGTCCAGAAGTGCATGTTATGTAGAAAATAAACCAACAACTAAACTGCTCGTGTAAATAGATATGCAAACAAAGCGTGTGTTTATTCCTACTGCGTAGTTAATGCAGATAATAAATTATCTTTCAGCTGTTGAGAATTGTAAATAGTGTAGATTAGAAAGTAGTATGCGATAAGGCAGCGTTTAACTGTTTCTGATGTGTCAATATTGTAACTATTATTAGCTACTGATGGATTTAAAACGCGCTTTGTTTCCGTTAGACAATCTTTGTTCAATATCTCTGAAAACTAGATCGATCTTATGCATAAAGATAATTGTTTTGAAACGGGTGTTCATATATAAAGCCATATCAGTATTTCGACATAAATAGAACAATATAGTTGAAAGGAAAAAGCGGCACGCTTTGTGCGTGATTTTTCTGAACAACGTAACATATCGAAAATTGCAGATTTGTCTGTTTTTGCACGTTTTGTATCGTGATTTTGTCTAACGTAATATACCGAAAATTGCAGATATTTTCGATTTCGGCAGAAAATCGTTTTTCTGCTCTTTTCGTTCGCGATTTTGCGAAAAACTTAAACTTTTGATATAATTGCAGAAATTTTGTTTCGAGAGAAAATTTTTTTTTTACAAATTTCGTAATTTTGCTAAAAAAAACGCAAAATTTCGAAAATTGCAGATATTTTCTGTTTTCGGGAGAATATAGAGTTTCTGCACATTTCGTTTCATGATTTTTCTGAAAAACGAAAAATATCACGAAATATAATTGTTTTGGTTTTTGGGAGACTTTCGATATCGTAATTTTGACTGAAAACGTAAAATTTCAAAAATTGCAGAAATTTTCTGTTTTCAGGAGATTATCGTGTTTTTGCACGTTTCATATAGTGGTTCTGCGGAAAATCTTAAAATAGCAATATCTGCTTTTGTGAGCTTATTATGTTTTGCATTTTTCGTTTTGTAACTGCCGAAAAGCGTAAAATGTTGAAAATTGAATATATTTTTCGTTTTTCTGCAGTTCATCGCGTTTTTGCACTTTCATATCGAGGTATTGCTGATAAAAGTAAAATATCAAAAATTGCAATTGTTTTTAGTTTTCGGTTGCTTATTGCGTTTTTGCTTCTTTCCAATCCTGATTTTGTTGAATAACATAAAATGTCGAAAGTTATTTTACAAGTTTCGTATCGTGAATTTTGCGAAAAACGTAAAACATCGCAAAATACAATTGTATTCGGTTTCCGGGAGAGTATAGTTTTTTGCACGTTTGAAATCTTAGTTTCGACTGAAAAACGTAAAATTTTGAAAATTGTAAATATTATCTGATTCCGGGAAATTATTGTGTATTTGCACGTTTCGTATCGTGGTTGTGCTGAAAACCTTAAAATATCGATATCTGTTTTTGGGATTGTTTTTGGATTGTGACTATGCTGAAAAATGTAAAATATCGAAAATTACAGAAATTTTCGGTTTTCGGGAGTTTATCGTGATTTTGCAATTTCCTTTCGACATATTGCCAAAAACGTAAAATATCAAAAATTGCAATTGTTTTCAATTTCGGGTGATTATTGCGTTTTGCTCGTTTCGTTTCGTGATTTACCTGAAAAACGTAAAGTATCGAAAATTGCAGATAACTTTCTGTTTTCGGAGAGCATTTCATTTTGCACGTTTTGTAACGTGAAAATGCTGAAAAACATAAACTGTTGAAAATTTCAGATATTTTAGGTTTTCGGGATATTATCGTGGTTTTGCAAGTTTCGTATCGTGGTTTTGCTGAAAAGCTTAAAATATCGATGATATTTATGGGAGCTTTTCAAGTTTTTGCACGCTTTGTATTGTGATTATACTGAAAAACGTAAAATATCGAAAATTGCAGATATTATTGGTTTTCGGGTGATTAATGATTTTTTGCTGCTTTTGAATCGGGATTTTGCTGAAAAAGGTAAAGTATCGAAAATTGCAGAAAACCTTCTACTTCGGGGAGCATTTCATTTTGCACGTTTCGTATCGTGATTTTGCAGAAAAACGTAAAATTGCGAAAATTGCACATATTATCTGTTTTCGGGAGGTTATCGTGTTTTTGTTCATTTCGAATCGTGGTTTTGCGGAAAACCTTAAAATATTGATATCTGTTTTTGGGAGCTTATCATTTTTTGCATGCTTCGTGTTGTGATTATGCGCAAAAACCTAAAATATAAAAAATTGCATATATTTTTCGTTTTCGGCTGTTTATCGTGTTTTGCACTTTCTCATCGAGATATTACTGAAAAACGTAAAATATCAAAGATAGCAGTTGTTTTCGGTTTTCGGGCGATTATTGCGTTTTGCTCCTTTCGAATCGTCATTTTGCTGAATAATATTAAATATCGAAAATTGCAAATAACTTTCTGTTTTCGGAGAGCATTTCATTTTGCACGTTTTGTAACGTGAAATTGCTGAAAAACATAAACTGTTGAAAATTTCAGATATTTTAGGTTTTCGGGATATTATCGTGGTTTTGCAAGTTTCGTATCGTGGTTTTGCTGAAAAGCTTAAAATATCGATGATATTTATGGTAGCTTTTCAAGTTTTTGCACGCTTTGTATTGTGATTATACTGAAAAACGTAAAATATCGAAAATTGCAGATATTATTGGTTTTCGGGTGATTAATGATTTTTTGCTGCTTTTGAATCGGGATTTTGCTGAAAAAGGTAAAGTATCGAAAATTGCAGAAAACCTTCTACTTCGGGGAGCATTTCATTTTGCACGTTTCGTATCGTGATTTTGCAGAAAAACGTAAAATTGCGAAAATTGCACATATTATCTGTTTTCGGGAGGTTATCGTGTTTTTGTTCATTTCGAATCGTGGTTTTGCTGAAAACCTTAAAATATTGATATCTGTTTTTGGGAGCTTATCATTTTTTGCATGCTTCGTGTTGTGATTATGCGCAAAAACCTAAAATATAAAAAATTGCATATATTTTTCGTTTTCGGCTGTTTATCGTGTTTTGCACTTTCTCATCGAGATATTACTGAAAAACGTAAAATATCAAAGATAGCAGTTGTTTTCGGTTTTCGGGCGATTATTGCGTTTTGCTCCTTTCGAATCGCCATTTTGCTGAATAATATTAAATATCGAAAATTGCAAATAACTTTCTGTTTTCAAGGAGCATCTTATTTTGCACGTTTCGTTTCGTGATTTTGCTGAAAAACTTGAACTGTTGAAATTTGCAAATATTTCAGGTTTTCGGAGTATTATTGTGTTTCTGCATGTTTCGTATCCTGGTTTTGCTGAAAACCTTAAAATATCGGAATCTGCTTTTGGGAGCTTATCATGCTTTTGCACGTTTCGGATTGTGATTGTACTGAAAAACGTATATATCGAAAATTACAGATATATTCAGTTTTCGGGAGTTTATTGTGTTTTTGCACTTTCGTATCGAGATATTGCCGAAAAACGTAAAATATCAAAAATAACAATTGTTTTCGATTTCGGTGATTATTGCGTTTTTGCTCCTTTCAAATCGTAATTTTGCCGAAAAACGTATAATATAGAAAATTGTAGATAACTTTCTGTTTTGGAGGTGCATCTTATTTTGTACGTTTCGTATCGTGATTTTGCTGAAAAATGAAACTGTTGAAAATTGCAGATATTTCAGGTTTTCGAAGTATTATCGTGTTTTTGCACCTTTCGTATCGTGGGTTTTGCTAAAAACCTTAAAATATCGATATCTGCTTTGGAAGCTTTGCACGTTTTGTATCGTATTATGCAGAAAAACGTATAATATAGAAAATTGCAGATATTTTCGGTCATCGGGAGTTTATCGCGTTTTTACACTTTCGTATGGAGATATTGTTGAAAAAAGTAAAATATCAAAAATAGCAATTGTTTACGGTTTTCGTACTATTATTTTGTTTTTTTCTCCTTTCGAATTGTGATTTTACTAAACAAAGTAAAATATCGAAAATTGCAGATAAATTTCTGATTTCGGAGAGCATCAAATTTTGCATGTTTCTGTTGAAAATCGATATCTGGTTTTGTTAGCGTATCATATTTTTGCTCGTTTCGGATTGTGATTATGCTGAAAAACGCAAAATATCGAAAATTACAGATATTTTCGGTTTTCAGAAGTTTATCGTGATTTTGCACTTCCGTTCCGAGATATTGCCAAAAACGTAAAATATCAAAAATACAGTTGTTTTCGATTTCGGGTGATTATTGTGCTTTGCTTTTTTCGAATCGTGATATTGCTGAAAAACGTAAAGTATCGGATATTGCAGATAACCTTCTGTTTGCGGCGAGCTACTTATTTTGCACGTTTCGTATCGTAATTTTGCTGAAAAACGTAAACTGTTGAAAATTGCAGATCTTTTAGGTTTTCGGGATATTATCGTAGTTTTGCTAAAAACCTTAAAATATCGATAATGTTTTTGGGAGCTTATCATGTTTTGCCCGTTTCGGATTGTGATTATACTAAAAACGTAAAATAGCGACAATATAGATACTTTCGGTTTTCAGGGGTTTATCGTGTTTTGCACCTTGGTATCGAGATAATGCCGATGAACGTAAAATATAAAAAATAGCAATTGTTTTCGATTTCGGGTGATTATTGCGTTTTTGCTCCTTTCGTATCGTGATTCTGCTGAAAAACGTAAACTTTCGATAATTGCAGAAATTTTCTGTTACGAAAAAACATTGTTATATTACAAATTTCGCAATTTTGCTTAAAAAAAACTAAAATTTCAAAAATTGCAGATATTTTCTCCCTTCGGTAGAATATCGGGTTTCTGAACGTTTCGTTTCGTAATTTTCCGAAAAAGGTAAGATATCACCAAAATCCAATTGTTTTTGCACGTATGATATCGAAATTTTTACTGAAAAATGCAAAATTTCGAAAGATATTTTTTATTTTTGAGATATTATCGTGGCTTTGCACGTTTCGTATTGTGGTTTTGGTGAAAACATTAAAATATCGATAATGCTTTTGGAAGATGTTTGTGCACGCTTCGTATTGTGACTATCCCGAAGAAAACGTACGCGATCGGAAATTGCAAATATTTTTGGTTTTTGAGAGTTTATTGTGTTTTTGCACTTTTGTATCGATATATTATTGGAAAACGTAAAATATTAAAAATAGAAATTGTTTTCGGTTTTCGGGTGATCATTGCGTTTTTGCTCTTATCGAATCGTGAATTTGATGAAAAAGGTAAAGTATGAAAATTGCAGATAACCTTCTGTTTTTGGGGAGCATCTTATTTTGCACGTTTTATATCGTGATTTTGCTGAACACGCAAAATTTCGGAAACTGCAGATATTTTCTGTTTTCGTGAGATTATCGTGTTTTTGCTCGTTTCGTATCGTGGTTTTGCTGAAAACCTTCAAATATTGATATCCGATTTTGGGAGCTTATCATGATTTTGCACATTTCGTATTGTGATTATGCTGAAAAAACTAAAATATAAAAAATTTTGAATATTTTCCGTTTTCGGCCGTTTATCGTGTTTTGCACTTTCGTATCGAGATATTGCTGAAAAACGTTAAATATCAAAAATAGCAAATGTTTTCGGGTGATTATTGCATTTTGTTCCTTTCGAATCGTGATTTTGCTAAAAAATGTAAAATATCAAAAATTGCAGATAACTTTCTGATTTCAGAAAACATCGTATTTTTCACGTTTCGTATCGTAATTTTGCTGAAAAATGTAAATTGTTGAAAATCGCAGATATTTTAGGTTTCCATACTATTATCGTGTTTTTGCACGTTTCGTATCGTGGAATTTGCTGAAAACTTTAAAATATCGATATCTGTTTTGGAAGCTTATCGTGTTTTTGCATGTTTCGTATCGTATTATGTTGAAGAACGTAGAAAAATGTAGAAATTTTCTGTTTGCAAGAGATTATTTTGTTTTGACTGAAAAACATAAAATTTCGAAGTTTGAATATATTTTCTGTTTTCGTGAGATTATCGTGCTTTTGCACGATTCGTATAGTGGTTCTTAAAATAACAATTTCTGCTTTTGAGAGCATATTATGTTTTTGCCAGTTTCGTACTGTGACTATGCCGAAATACGTAAAATGTTGAAAATTGAAGATATTTTTGGTTTTCTGCAGTTCATCGTGTTTTTGCACTTTCATATCGAGGTATTGCTGATAAAAGTAAAATATCAAAAATTGCAATTGTTTTTGGTTTTCGGGTGCTTATTGCGTTTTTGCTTCTTTCCAAACCTGATTTTGTTGAATAACATAAAATGTCGAAAGTTGTAGATAACTTTCTGTTTTCGTGGAGTATCTTATTTTACAAGTTTCGTATCGTGAATTTTGCGAAAAACGTAAAACATCGCAAAATACAATTGTTTTCGCTTTCCGGGAGAGTATCGTGTTTTTGCACGTTTAAAATCTTAATTTTGACAAAAACTTAAAATAGCGCAAATTGCAAATATTTTCTGTTTCCGGGAAATTATCGTGTGTTTGCAGGTTTTGTATCGTGGTTGTGCTGAAAACCTTAAAATATCGATATCTGTTTTTGGAAACTAATCATGTTGATGCTGAAAAACGTAAAATATCGAAAATTGCAGGTATTCTCGATTTTCACAGTTTATCGTATTTTACCACTTTCGTATCGAGATATTGCTGAAAAACGAAAAATATCAAAAATAGCAATTGTTTTCGATTTCGGGTGATTATTGCATTTTTGCTCCTTTCGAATCGTAATTTCGCTGAAAAACATATAATAGTGAAAATTGCAGATAACTTTCTGTTTTCGGGAAGTATCTTATTTTGCACGTTTCGTATCGTGATTTTGCTGAAAAACGTCAACTGTTGAAATTTGCAGATATTTTAGGTTTTCGAGATATTATCGTGTTTTTGCACTTACATATCGAGATATTGCCGAAAAACGTAAAATATCAGATATAGCAAAATACAATTGTTTTTGAACGTTTGATTTCGTAATTTTTTCTGAAAAACGTCAAATTTCGAAAATTGCAGATATTTTGTATTTTCGGGATATTTTCGTGGTTTTGCACGTTTCGTATCATGGTTTTGATGAAAACCTTAAAATATCGATAATGTTTTTGGGAGTTTATCAAGTTTTTGCACTCTTTGTATTGTGATTATACTGAAAAACGTATAATATCGAAAATTGCAGATATTTTTGGTTTTCGGGAGTTTATCGTGTTTTTGCACTTTCATATCGACATATGACTGGAAATCGTGAAATGTCAAAAATAGCAGTCGTTTTCGCTTTTCGGGTGATTATTGCGTCTTTGCTGCTTTGAAATCGTGATTTCGCTGAAAAACATAAAGTATGGAAAATTGCAGATAACCTTCTGTTTTCGGGGAGCTTCTTATTTTCCACGTTTCGTATCGTAATATTGCTGAAAAATGTAAAATTTCGAAAATCAGATATTTTCTGTTTTTGGAAGATTATCGTGTTTTTGCTCATTTCGTACAGTGGTGTTGCTGAAATCTGTTTTTGGAAGCTTATCATGTTTTTGCGCGTTTCGAATTGTGATTATGCTGAAAAACCTAAAATATAAAAAGTTGCAGATATTTTCCGTTTTCGGCAGTTTATCGTGTTTTGCACTTTCGTACGAGATATTGCTGAAAACGTAAAATATCAAAAATAGCAATTATCTTCGGTTTTCGGGTGATTCTTGTGTTTTGCTTCTTTCGAATCGTGATTTTGCTGAAAAACATAGAGTATTGAAAATTGCAGATAACTTTCTGTTTTCGAGAAGAATCTTATTTTGCACGTTTCGTATCGTGATTTTGCTGAAAAAAGTCAACTGTTGAAAATGGCAGATAGTTTAGATTTTCGGGATATTATCGTGTTTTTGCATTTTCATATCGAGATATTGCCGAAAAACGTAAAATATCAGATAGAGCAATTATTTTCGATTTTGGGTGATTATTGCGTGTTTGCTCCTTTTAATTCGTGATTTTGCTGAAAAACGTAAAATATCGAAAATTACAGATAACTTTCTGTTTTCGGGAGAATATCGGATTTCTGAACGTTTCGTTTTATAATTTTTCTGAAAAAGGTAAAATATCCCCAAAACACAATTGTTTTTGCACGTTTGATTTCGTAATGTTGCTAAAAAAACGTAAAATTTAGAAAATTGCAGATGTTTTCTGTTTTCGGGAGAATATCGAATTTCTGCACATTTCGTTTCGTGATTTTTCTGAAAAACGAAAAATATCACGAAATATAATTGTTTTGGTTTTCGGGAGATTATCGTGTTTTTGCACGTTCGATATCGTAATTTTGACTGAAAACGTAAATTTCAAAAATTGCAGAAATTTTCTGTTTTCGGGAGATTATATTGTTTTTACTGAAAAACATAAAATTTGGAAAATTGAAGATATTTTCTGTTTTCGGGAGATTTTCGGGTTTTTGCCCTTTTCGTTTTGTGACTACCGAAAACGTAAAATGTTGAAAATTGAATATATTTTTCGTTTTTCTGCAGTTCATCGCGTTTTTGCACTTTCATATCGAGGTATTGCTGATAAAAGTAAAATATCAAAAATTGCAATTGTTTTTGGTTTTTGGGTGCTTATTGCGTTTTTGCTTCTTTCCAATCCTGATTTTGTTGAATAACATAAAATGTCGAAAGTTGCAGATAACTTTCTGTTTTCGGGGAGTATCTTATTTTACAAGTTTCGTATCGTGAATTTTGCGAAAAACGTAATACATCGCAAAATACAATTGTTTTCGCTTTCCGGGAGAGTATCGTGTTTTTGCACGTTTAAAATCTTAATTTTGACAAAAACGTAAAATAGCGCAAATTGCAAATATTTTCTGTTTCCGGGAAATTATCGTGTGTTTGCCCGTTTTGTATCGTGGTTTTGCTGAAAACCTTAAAATATCGATATCTGTTTTTGGAAACTAATCATGTTGATGCTGAAAAACGTAAAATATCGAAAATTGCAGATATTCTCGATTTTCGCAGTTTATCGTATTTTACCACTTTCGTATCGAGATATTGCTGAAAAACAAAAAATATCAAAAATAGCATTTGTTTTCGATTTCGGGTGATTATTGCATTTTTGCTCCTTTCGAATCGTAATTTCGCTGAAAAACATAGAATAGTGAAAATTGCAGATAACTTTCTGTTTTCGGGAAGTATCTTATTTTGCACGTTTCGTATCGTGATTTTGCTGAAAAACGTCAGCTGTTAAAATTTGCAGATATTTTAGGTTTTTGGGATATTATCGTGTTTTTGCACTTTCATATCGAGATATAGCCGAAAAACGTAAAATATCAGATATAGCAAAATATAATTTTTTTTGCACGTTTGATTTTGTAATTTTTACTGAAAAACGTAAAAATTTCGAAAATTGCAGATATTTTCTATTTTCGGGATATTATCGCGGTTTTGCACGTTTCGTATCATGGTTTTGATAAAAACCTTAAAATATCGATGTTTTTGGGAGTTTATCAAGTTTTTGCACTCTTTGTATTGTGATTATACTGAAAAACGAATAATATCGAAAATTGCAGATATTTTTGGTTTTCGGGAGTTTATCGTGTTTTTGCACTTTCATATCGATATATGACTGGAAATCGTGAAATGTCAAAAATAGCAGATGTTTTGGGTGATTATTGCGTTATTTTGCACGTTTCGTATCGTAATGTTGCTGAAAAACGTAAAATTTCGAAAATTGCAGATATTTTCTGTTTTTGGAAGAGTATCGTTTTTTTGATCATTTCGTATAGTGGTGTTGCTGAAAACACTTTCCTATCGGGATATTGCCGAAAAACTTAAAATATCCAAAATAGCATTTGTTTCCGATTTCGGGTGATTATTGCGTTGTTGCTCCTTTCAAATCGTGATTTTGCTGAAAATGTATAGTATTGAAAATTGTATATAAGCTTCTGTTTTCGGGGAGCATCTTAATTTGCATGTTTTGAATCGTGATTTTGCTGAAAAACAAAAAAATTTTGAAATTGTAGATATTTTTTGTTTTCGAGAGATTATCGTATTTTTGCTCGTTTCGTATCGTGGTTTTGCTGAAAACCTTAAAATATTGATATCTGTTTTTGGGAGCTTATTATGTTTTTGCACGTTTCGTATTGTAATTATGCTGAAAAACCTAAAGTATACAAATTGCAGATATTCTCCGTTTTCGGCAGTTTATCGTGTTTTTCAATTTCGTAGCGAGATATTACTAAAAAAACGTAATTTTCTAAAATAGCAATTGTTTTTGGTTTTCGGGAGCTTATCATGTTTTTGCACTTTTCGGATTGTGATTATGCTGATAAACGTAAAATATTAAAAATTACAGATATTTTCGGTTTTCGGGAGCTTATGGTGTTTTTGCACTTTCGTATCGTCATATTCCCGAAAAACGTAAACTATCAAAAACAGCAATTGTTTTCGATTTCGGGTGATTATTGCGTTTTTGCTCTTTTCGAATCGTAATTTTGCTGAAAAACGTAAAATATCTAAAATTGCAGATAACTTTGTTATTTCGGTGAACATCTTATTTTGTACGTATCGTATCGTCATTCTACTAAAAAACGTAAACTGTTGAAAATTGCACATATTTTAGGTATTCGGCATATTATCGTGTTTTTGCACGTTTCGTATCGTGGTTTTGCAGAAAACCTTCAAATATCAGTATCTGTTTTTGCAAGCTTATTATTTTTTTGCATATTTCGCATAGTGATTTTTCTGAAAAACATAAAATATCTATAATTGCAGATATTTTCGATTTTCGGTAGTTTATCGTGTTTTTACACTTTTGTATCGAGATATTGCTGAAAAACGTAAAATATCAAAAATAGCAATTGTTTTCAATTTCGGGTGTATATTGCGTTTTTGTTCCTTTCGAATCGTGATTTTGCAGAAAAACGTGTAATATCGAAAATTGCAGATAACTTTTTGTTTTCGGGGATAATCTTATTTTGCACGTTTCGTAACGTGGTATTGCTGAAAAAGTAAATTGCTGAAATTGCAGATATTTCATTTTTGGGATATTATCGTGGTTTGGCTGAAAACCTTAAAATATCGATAATGTTTTTGGGAGCTTGTCAAGTTTTTGCACGCTTTGTATTGTGATTATACTGAAAAGCGTAAAATACTAAAATACTAAAATACTAAACTTATTTAGTCTGTTTCTTCTACCATCGAATACCAACCCACATAGAAAAGATGCTTCTATAAAAAGGAACGGCTGAAAGATATTGAAATTACGTTGAAAACGAAAGTGTGGGATAAATTTACTGGAGCACAAGCACAGCAATATATTGTCTTATGCATTTCAGAGGAAACCGAAGTATATCGAAAACATCCGAATACAGTCGGGGATTTGGTAGGAAAAGACGCAGTAATAACACGAATTGTGTGTATAAACATGCAAACGTTGCAAAAATGTTGTCATGTACAGATAGAATCCAGCAACAGTTGTCGAAAATTACTCCGATCGCAGCCGTAGATTGAGTAGGAGGGAATAAAGAAAGCGACAGACAAATTTTGCATGTAAACACGTAAGCACTACAAAGTATCGTGTTTAATAGATTTTAAACGGGTCTTTGTTATACGAGCTTATACATTTTTGGTAGTTCCTCAAAAAAATTTCCAATTAACGTCTGTTAGTTGCGCTTCGCACGAAACACATATGGAACCTATATATTTCTCATTATTATTTTTCAACTCTTCTATCTAATAACCTATTTACACTCACATCCTTTAGTCTTTACGCCATATCTAGCAGGTATGCATTTTCGAGAACTTACTACTATTAAGGATCCAACACATCTCTCAGTCTTAACAAGAAATTAGCTATTTTTGTATTAATTTATCCCTTACTATGCACAACTTCGATGATTTTAACGAGCCTTTTCTTCTAGGTGTTTGCCATATTTTGAGCATAATTATAACAAACGTTATACTTATACAAACGTTATATTTATTTATTAAATAGTTATTAATTTCTGCTTAACAATCTTTTTATTACAAAGGGATTAGAAATATACAATAAAATCAAATGGATTATACGATACCTAAACAGCTTACACTCGTACTGCTACTTGCGGACTCATATCGGGCCAGATAGGGCCAGATCTGGCAATATCAGACCATGCCGGAAGATTTAGTGCCATTTCGGGCCATATGGGGCCATATCAGGCCATACTGGTCCATGCTGAACCACTAGTACCTTGTTTCGTAACCAAACTAGATCTAAATTTTACGTACCCGGACAACCAATAAAAATCCACTAATTGATTCGTTCTTTGCTTCTGGCTGAACTGCGTGTTTTATCTAGGTTAGATATGAGTGCAAAAACTTAGAGGTTTGGACCTTTAAAAGTGTAACTTTGTAAGAGGTGGCTCTATTTAAAATCTATTTACAGATTTTGATTCTGCGTAGAATTCTAGACTAATCTGATGTATCGCATGGTTAAAAAATTTATAAGGACAGTCAGAAATCGACCTTGGTAAAAATTCTTATATAAGGGTAGCTCCCTGGTGGATGATGCTATCCAAAAAATGCGTAGAAATTCAGATAGCTGGGAAAACTCTAATATTAATTGATACCAAACAAGATATATTTATATTGAAAGATGAAATGTCTAGTCGAGATAAATATTTGGTCCAGAATGTGTGTGGAAATGAGGTTATGATTTCCCTGTATTTGCTCTACTGATGTTAGACAAATAATTGTTTAAAATTGCAAGAGGTTTGAACTTGTTAATACACGCAAAATGACTATAGAAACAGTACTGGATATGCAATTTTAAGTTGACTATGCCATATTATTTAATTACAGGAACGGAACGTATCAAATTGCAAAATATAATAGAGATGTTAAAATTGGCAATGTATATTTCTATAAACACTTACCATGAAAGGTTTTCTCTCTGATACTATTTAATCAATGGGCTCTCGCCTGGTCTAGTTTATAATTCTTTGGAAGATGAGTTTTTCTAGTGGATCCTGATTAGGTCGCCCTCCTGTTTTTTTTTTACAATCAGTATATATTTTAAACATAAAAAACAAACACTTTTGTGTTACTGCGTCACCCAATTCTATTTCACCACAATAGTCATCATATTTTCCTGTAAATAGGTATAAACAACTTCTACATTGCACAAATTTACACAGGCAGTTTGATAAAGTACACTTATATTCAATAAATCATAGTAGTAGAATACACAGCGACATTTATTTTTGTTATACTGTTAAATATCCTATTTAAAATTCAATTCGTTTTCATAATCATACCCCTTGCCTTTAACAAGTAGGTCGGATGTTTTCTAATTTTATCAATGTCTATCTTAACAAAGCTAATTTATAAACGATACCAATAAAAACAAAGAAAAAATATAAATAGTTAATAAAACTTACAGGCCCAATGTTAGTATAGAAAAAGATTTCCATTAAGACGGGTAACCAATTTGCAGCTTGTGTTGATTTAGAACCAATCTATCCAAATTTATACCTGTGTTTAGGGTTGTTGTCGAATTGATCCGCGGATATTACCACGTCTTGGTCTCGTTGGTTGATCTTATAGCCCAAGGGATTTTTTAACTACTCTAATCAACGATTACTGTTACATATGTTCTGATCACCGGTTTACGAGCAATTAATTCTTTGTTTACGTCCACTGTCTGGCTTTCGTACCATTTCCCACTTACTATGTTTTCGAAAGGTATGTTATTGTATTTCAAGCAGTCGTATTAAGCTTACATTATATAACGCGAAAAACGCGCGATTCTATGTGGTTTAATCATTTGTTGCGTTCACTTATCGTAAACCGAAAATTTCCTGATTCTTTCATTTCATATACCTTTTTTTCCCATTACAAGGATGTCTATGGCTTATTAGCTCAATAAATATTCAAATTACTATCTTTGGACTTTTAAATGTATACCTGCATAGTAGATAACATATTCTTATCTGTGCTCATCCATTATCATATATTTGGTTTTCTCATTCATATATCTAATCCTGGCTTTATTTTAACAAAACGGCTGTGTAAAACTCGAGTTTGAAAGAAGGTCTGATCTTGTTTGCAAAAGTGGAACATTTTGATTAGGTTCATTTTCGAACTGGTTGGTCACTTTCAATCTGTCCTGAATAGCAAATACACGTGTTTCTTCTGATTTTCTGTACTTCCTGTGTATTTGGTAAGTGTGAAAACTATTTGCTGTTTGGTTTTGTTGGTTTTACTGGCCCTATTTTATCTGATCGCTTATGGTAACTAGCTTTGGTGCTGATTGGATTACACCCTGCTTTGCCTATAAGACCGATGTCCTAGAGAACAACTTCCGTGGATACAAAATAGTGCTTGGGATGGAGTCCGGTTTACTGTTACAATGATTACAGGAACTTGAAAGCCCGCGTGAGTTTTTGAAGTTCTAATACATCACGAATGCGGTAGCTCTCTTAAAGATTTTACGGAGGCTGCCTCTGAATATTTTATTAACCTACTAACAGTGACTATTTATAAGTTAACCATTCACCTCCCTCATGAAATATTTCTGTTGCTAGGTCAAGTGCTTATCTGAGTCCTTAAAGTTTACCATTGCAGGATACTACTAAAGCTTAGTGGCAAACATATCACCGTAATTAGTACTATTGTAGTCCACACATTATCATCTGTTTTTTGTGTCCTAAGTTGCTGCTTTTAGGCTTAACCCAGAGCAGAAAATACCTTTTACGGCGACGGCTTATGTACCAATTGCCGGACGTAGGGGGTAGTAGTTGGGAATTTAATCCCCTTGTTTTTAGAGATTTGTCTGTAGGGATAATTTTGTATTGCGTGATCACGTCAGGGAGCTCATGAACTTTGGTAATATTTAATATTTAAGTCACTGATATTTTCGCTTGACTGTGAGCGTGCACTATAATCTTAAGATTTTTTTTTTTTTTGATTGAAAATATACTTTGGAGTTATTTTCTGCCTGATAATAATAAACCGAGCTTTAGTAGTATCTTGTTCTTTTTTTTTGGGTACCTATAGGTTGGTAGATAGAAATTCGTGTTGTCATGATATACTATGGCCTACAGGAGACGAATGGCTTTATTGATTATATTTGTCCTGTCCACCCCCAATATACGACTACTGCAAGTCGGCGGTGCCTCCTTTTGCGGGTACCATTTTTGTCCTCAACGTTTATTTTTCTTCCTGACCCGTAGTTTTACCGTAGCACATTTTATTAAACGTGATTTTTGTTATCTCATGTCTTCTGCAGTCATCCTGTAACGTACATTTTTGTAGTTTAACATTTTACGATTTTTCCCAATTAGTAAACACATTTCTGTAACTACTATTTTTATATTTGATATTCACTCCTTAGGGAGTGCATCGTATTATAATGAGTGGATTGCATCGTCCTTGTCTTGCCGTTTGTATAAATTTTGTTGCTTATGTGAATATACAAGTCTAGATAAGAGACGATAAGAAGTTGTAATAGAACGAGTTGAATAAACAGATGAGCAGTCGTAGTTCGTTCTTGGTTCCTATATATTAATTACGTGGTAAAGACTGTTTCTTTTTGCTTTGACAAGAGTGAGAATTAATGCGGTATCAATTTCGAATTGTTCCTGAACAAGCGCGACACGATTTTAGTTGTCTTTCTTGGGAAATAAAAGTCGTATATTAACTGTAGCAGTGTGTCCTTCTTGAAGGTAGTATGCTATATATGTAACGTGTTTGGTTGACCACAAGTGTTGTGGTAAGGTCATTGACGGACGGTTTTAGTGATGCGCGTTTCTCTACTAATTGGTTTTTTTGTTTGCTTTTCTGTTGTAAATAAAAGTGATAGAACTTGTCGTGCGTTTTACGGAGCATTGACTTAGTGATACGCGTTGCTTTACTAATTGTGTTTTTTTAATTGATTTGGCTTTTTATATTTGAACTGTGTGTGCGATCTAGTTTTCGTGGTCCTTTTGTTATCAGAGTAGTGCATACTTTGGATTATCCAAATACAGTTTTAAGCTTGAGTGCTTCAAAAACAAATGATGATACAGTTGTAGCAGGTTTAGTAGAAAAAGGTTGCTTCTTATAAACAGGTATCTCATTCACTTGTAAAGCCAGTTGATACTGTAGTTTCTGAATTTTCTAACCCCAACGAATCTAAAATAGATCGTTGTTTGCGCAAATTTTCGTTATTCAAAAGCATTAGATTCTTCTTTGTTACCATAGGTAGCAAATAAAACCCCTCGCGTTACTGTTAGTTTAATGCATTACATCGTGCCTTGAAAGCGTGATTCTAAATTTTTATTACCATTTGTTTTTTCGATTTGTGTTACAAAAGACTTCGAAATTATTGTCTCAGGAAATAGAGTTAACAAGAATTTATCAATGCTACATAGGTCCATCAGCATGATAATGTCTGCTGCTGACGCCAGTGAAATACATAGGTGTGATTAGTGTAAAGTGTAAGAAATTCCATCAACACCCTCACAGTCAAGGGTGAAGTGCTTCGTTAGTGCAGGACATCGTGAATCTCACACTTCCGTTGCAAGGAAGCGTTGCTGAAGGACTTTTGTAAGTTGAACTATTTCCTACTTGTTATTACTTTAAATATCTATCCGTTGCTTTACCATATCTTTGTCGTTCTGATACCTTTTACAATAGACTTGCCTGCTATTAAGAAAAAAAAAAAGAAAGAAAAAAAAGAAATCAATCCTACTGAATTACTCATATCTATTGCGTCTTACCTATTTATCTTTTGTTAACATTTTGTCTGATTTATGTTTAATTGGTGTGTGAGGAAACGTTTCTGCTACTCCCCAATATTACCTCACTTTGTAATAAAAATTTTTATAATGCTGTTACCGTTGTTATATTATATAGATTATCCAAACAGTTTTTTTTCTTACATTCTACAAAGTACTGAATAATTTAGACTTATCATTGCTGCTATGCTTATTCTTTTCTTTATTTCAGGTTTGCTTAACTATTTTTTTCTTGCAGGTATTATCACTAACTCCTTACAGCCGCGTACATTGTATGTTGGTCTGCTTTCTACAACCCCCCCTAATCTCCGATTGAGCCCGGTCATTTCTTTGATTTTCTTTGTGTTACGCACGGCTACGAGCCAACGTAGCATAACTTTGGCGCCCGAACAGGGACTGCCACGAATTACGTAACGTAACATTCCATTCTATCGAGCCCGTCCGCTCCTTATACGAGTTAAAAGACGAATGTCTGAAATTAGAACCGGCAAAGATTTTGGCCGATAATGTAGTATCACCTAGTCCAGACCAACATACTGTTACTGCCGACCCGGATCTTATGTATAAGTCTGCTACAGTTGAGAAAAATACTTTTACTTCACTTAACCGAGCTGTTAAGGTTTCTTCTACGCCTACGGGTAGATCAGATACTTTCTCCGTACTTTCTACTGTTTTTCTTGCTAGTTCTGTTTCTACTCGTTAGGTCATATGCTTTAATTGCGACAAACTTGGTCCTCAAGTACTCCATTGCTATGGATGCGGACATAAAGGAGTTTCTCGTCGCAACTGTCTACACTGTCATCCTACTACTAATAGGTCATCGAATCATACTTCCAATTCGAATTTCTTCTGCTTCTCACTCTACGTTCTCTTCTGTACCCCGTCCAGGTCATCCTGCTACTACTATCAAAACACACCCTTCTTCGGCGAATATAGCTTTGAACAACATTTCTTCCGTCTTTAGTTCTGCATCCTTTCTTACACCTCCTTCTGTTCATCCTACTACCATCCCCTCCTACCTTTTTCAGCCCTCTGAGCCTTTCAACTATACTATTGATTTTTACGGCTATCACGCCTCTACTTACCGAATCTCTACTAACAAGAACCAAATTTCTTCCGTCGTTTTGCGATTCAAACGATGCTCAAATGGATCCTACGTTTTCACTTTCACCCCAAACTGTGCCTCCACCACCATCGCAACCCATATTTCGAATTAGTGACTTGCAGCTAGCTTCTCAAGGGTTTGATCCCGCTTTCTTAAACGATTCTACCCAAGAAATTTCTGTCGTGTCTGCAAGCACAAATGTCGCAGACATGACGGTAATTTCTAATTCAGTCAGCGAAGGTCCTGTTGATGTCCATGTACATGTATCTTTAATGTCTCTTGCCGTTTTTGTCAAATTTTACCTGTTCCTGGTTTTTTAAATGTTTTTACTCAAGAAATTTCTGTCGTGCCTGCAATAACAACCGTAGCTGAAGTGACGATAATTTCTAATACGGATAGAGAAGGCCCTGTTGAAGTTAGTAACCCGTAGCTGTGATGCCCGTTGCTGTTGTCAAAGTTTTACCTGATCTTGTTTCGTTATCTACTATTGTTAGGGAATCAGTTCCTATTGTGTCTGAAGTTTTGTCTAACTTCTTTATCGGACGTTAATGAAACGTTATCTACTCTTACTCATTTTTCTCATGCTGACAAAATGATACTTGCTGCGGTTCTTTGAGCGAAGGTTGGTGAAATCCTACCTGATGTCCAGTTATCTAATGTTGACGAAGTCAGCCTGATTCTGCTTCCTTATCTATTGTGGATGAAGTTTCTCCTGATGCTGTTTGTTCTTGTAAGGTTGATGAAATTCTGTCTGGTGCTGCTCCTTTCTTTCATGTTGATAAACTTCATTCTACTCCTATATCTAATATTGGCGAAGTTCTACCTGATACTGTTTGTTCTTGTAACGTTGATGAACTTCCACCTGATTCTGTTCCTTTATGTAATGTGGTTGAAGTGTTATTGGATTCTGTTCCTTTTCCTAAGGTGGATAGTCCTACAGCCAATGCTATTTTCTTTCCTAACTGTGATACTTCTAGTCCTTTAACTAACGTCGTTGAAATTTTATTTACTTGAGTCTCTCTAGCTAACGTAACTGAAGTGTGGTCTGCTTGTATTTTTTTCGGAAGGTTGATTCCCGTACAGGCAAAACTTTTTCTTTTTCTACCGTTGATATTCTGACAACCAATTCTAAAAACAAACTATTTTCTTCAATAACGCATTGTGAGTTTCCTAAACTACCAACGCCACCACTTTCTCAACCTCGTCTTACAACTACTACACCCCCTGCTGTTCCTGTTTGGCAGAAAACTGCCCAAAGGAAGCAGACATTATTCTATGCTCCTTCCAAACCTGAAGAAGTATGTTGGCAAAGTCCTAATGTTCTTGACCTCGGTTCGTCTTCTTGCTGGCAGCGCAAACGTCTTAAACTCAATACCTAGTCCTCGCGCCCCAGATTCTGATGCCGATTTTGCTATCTTTAGGACTGATTTGTGGACGTTACGATTTCTTTTTACTTTCATCTTTTGCTGGGTTTTCTTTTTTTCTTTCACCCGTTTGGGTCCGGAAATAGAACAGTCCCACGGTACGACCTACCTGTCGTAAGAGGCGACTAAATCGGTCCAACACATACGCACATACTTCATACACACATACACACGCACTTTATAAACACACAGATTACAGTTTGGTTCTCCACTCTTCCGTTCTCTTCTTGTACCCCAACACCCGTGTCTGTTCGGGAATAGAATAGCCCCATGGTACGACTTGCCTGTCGTAAGAGGCGACTACAGCAGCCCAACACATACACACACGCACACAACAAACACACACAGTTCATACACACGCAGGCACACACACACACACATACACTCACCTACTCACCCTTCAACACACACACTCACATACTCATACATCAACAACACACCCACATACACACACGGACGCACACGCACAGACATACTCATACATAACTACACTGGAATTCTGTTTTATTTTCTTTTGTAGGACTCTTAGGCTTTTTGTTGTTCTTATACTTGTTGTTTGGTGTTATTTTTTATGGTTTTTTCTTTATTTCTTCTTTCTTTCGTTTCACATTCCTCTCCCTTTTCCTGTGACTGGTTTTACGTTCTGTCGGTCTTCATGCTGACATAGTTAAATTTTTCGATCCACTTCCTGTGGTAGACGCTTTCTAGTCCACTTTTTTCTTTCCTTCGAAAACCACGACTTAGTCGACTTTGGGTCTAGTTAGCTGTTTTTTCTTTGTTTCTTCCTTTGTTGCGATTCTTTGGGTACCACAGCTTAAAGTAATTAATTTTTTTGTCTATCCAGCACTCTTGTTGTTCCCGAACATACTTTGAGGCTTGACACTTTTGTCATTTTGGCTGTTATTGTTGGTTTTCTTCCTCGCGTCTTTTCTTTACTCTTGGTTTTTCTACAGGAAACCAATCTTTTTTTGAGGTCGAATACTTTCCTGCTTCTTTTTTGATTAACATCCGTCTTTTGACGATTTTGGCAGTGTGGACGCCGTTTTACCTTTGTCCTCGCTTATTACTACTACCTACCTATCTCTCCCTGCGCTTATTTTTCACTTTTGGTTTTGCCCAGTTCTTTGGTTCGTCAAGCCGGATGAAAACTTTTTTAAATTTTTTGGTAGTGTTTTTTTTTTCTGGTTTCCTGAAGCAAATTTAGTTTTGGTTATCTTTTTATTGTATGTTGGCATCCGAGCCAAACATTAGTTGATTTTTTTTTGGGTTTTTTTTACTTAAGCAAATTTTTTTCTTCTTTGTTTGGTTTTCTGTTCTGTCCGCTCCTTTTGCTTTCCTACCTCGAACTTTTAATTTTGCTGGGGAAAGGAGAAGGGGGGAGAGAATTTGTTACGTTCACCTATCGTAATCCGAAATTTCCCTGCTTCTTTGTTTTCATATATTTCTTTTTCTTATTACAGGGACGTCTATGGCTCATTAGCTCAATAAATATCCAAATTACTATCTTTTGACTTTTAAATTTATACCTGCATAGTAGATAACATATTCTTATTTGTGCTCATCCATTATTACTTATCTGGTTTTCTCACTCATATTTCTAATTCTGGCTTTACCTTAACAAGCAGCCGTGTAAAACTCAAGTTTGATAGAAGGTCTATTGTTTGCAAAAGTGGAACATTTTAATAAGGTTTATTTTCAAACTTGTTGGTCACTTTCAATCTGTCCTGAGGAGCAAATACACGTGTTTCTTTTGATTTTCTGTACTTCCTGTGTATTTAGTAAGTGTGAAAACTATTTGCTGTTTGGTTACATTATTGTTATTTCTGGCTTTTTACCACCTGCTATTTGTTGGTTTTACTGGCCTTGTTACGTTTCTTTTCGTGGCCGCCACGTTGGGCGCCAAATTTTGTTACGTTTTTTTGCGGCAGCCACGTTGGGCGCCAAATTTGTTACGTTGCGTACTTCGTGGCAGTCCCTGTTCGGGCGCCAAAGTTATGCTACGTTGGCTCGTAGCCGTGCGTAACACAAAGATAATCATAGAAGTGACCGGGCTCAATCGGAGAGTAGGGGTGTTGTAAAAAGCAGACCAACATACCATGTACGCGGCCCTAAGGAGTTAGTGATAATACCTGCAATAAAATTAATTAGTTAAGCAAACCTGAAAAAAAAAAGAATAAGCATAGCAGCAGTGAAACATCTACGTTATTCAGTACTTTGTAGTAAAAGAAATACAGAAAAATGTTTCGTACAAACTGAGGTAATATTGGGGAGTAGCAGAAACGTTTCCTCACACACCAATTAAACATAAATCAGACAAAATGTTAAAAAAAATTAAATAGGTAAGACACAATTGATATAAGTAATTCAGTAAATAAATAGGTAAGACACAATTGATATAAGTAATTCAGTAAATAAATAGGTAAGACACAATTGATTCGAGTAATTCAGTAAATAAATAGGTAAGACACAATGGGTGTGAGTAATTTAGTAGTGGTGATTTTTCTTTCTGTCTTTTTTTTTGTCTGTTTTAAAGTAGCATGCAGGTCTATTGTAAAAGGTATCAGAACGATGGTAAAGCAACAGATAGATATTTAAAGTAATAACCAGTAGGAAATAGTTCAACTTACAAAAGTCCTTCAGCAACGCTTCCTTGCAACTGAAGTGTGGGATTCTACGATGTCCTGCACTAACGAAGCACTTCACCCTTGACTGTGAGGGTGTTGATGGAACTTATCACACGTTACACTAATCACACCTACGTATTTCACTGGTGCTAGCAGCAGACATTATCCCGCGTCGGAACTATGTAGCCTTGATAAATTTCTTGGTAATTCTATTTCCTAAGACAATAATTTCGAAATATTCTGAAGCACTAGTTTAATTTCAACTGGGTCCAAAGGTATATTATTTTCATAAACATCCCAAAAAGCAGTGATAAATTTCAACCAATACCTTGGTAAGCCGGTAATCTGCTATATTTCACAAATAACGAAATTTGCGCAAGCACTGATCTATTTCAGATTCTTTGTTAGAAAATTCAGAGACTACAGTATCACTGTATTGAAACAATCCAAAGTATGCGCCACTCCGAAAAGAAAAGGACCGCGAAGCTAGATCGCACACCCACAGTTTTAATATCAAAAGACAAAACAACTAAAAAAGAACCATAATGGGTAAAGCACGTGTATCGCTTAAGTACGTCCGTCAAAAGGTTCCGTAAAACACTTTTGTACAGTTAATATACAATTTTTATTTCACAAGAAAACAACAAAAGAAATCGTGCCGTGCTCGTACATGAACAATACGAAAATTAAAATCCCGCATTAATTCTCACTAGTTAAAGCAAAGAGGAAACAGTATTTTTAACGTACTTAGTATATCGCAATGAAGAACAAAACACGACTCCTATTTCACAAGACAAACAACTAAAACCACACATTAGTAAAATACGCGTAAGCAAATAAAACCGTCCGTCAAATGTTCCGTAAGGCACTTGTCTCACAAGAAAAACAACTAAAACAATTAGTAGGCACGCATAAGCAATAAAACCGTATTTTCAACGTAATTAATATATAAGAACGAAGAGCAAACTCCAACTCACTATCTGTTTATTCAATTCGTCGCTATTACCCGCTTATCGTCTCTTATCTAAACTTGTATATATCCACATAAGGAACCAAATTTATAGTTACGGCAAGACAAGGACGATGCAATCTATAATTAATACGATGCACTCGCCTAAGGAGTTAATAAATATTAAATATAAAAATAGTAATTTGTAGAAATGTACTTACGAATTGAGTATAAAAGCGTAAAATGTTAAAACTATAAAAATGCCCGTTGCAGCCTTATTTTATCTTATCGCTTATGGTAACTAGCTTCGGTGCTGATTGGATTACACCCTGCTTTGCCTATAAGACCGATGTCCTAGAGAACAACTTCCGTGGATACAAAATAGTGCTTGGGATGGAGTCCGGTTTACTGTTACAATGATTACAGGAACTTGAAAGCCCGCGTGAGTTTTTGAAGTTCTAATACATTACGAATGCGGTAGCTCTCTTAAAGATTTTACGAAGGCTGCCTCTGAATATTTTATTAACCTACTAACAGTGACTATTTATAAGTTAACCATTCACCTCCCTCATGAAATATTTATGTTGCTAGGTCAAGTGCTTATCTGAGTCCTTAAAGTTTACTACTGCAGGATACTACTAAAGCTTAGTGGCGAACATATCGCTGTAATTAGTAATATTGTAGTCTACACATTATCATCTGTTTTTTTGGTCCTAAGTTACTGCTTTTGGGCCTAACCCAGAGCAGAAAATGCCTTCTACGGCAACGGCTTATGTACCAATTGCCGGACGTAGAGGGTACTAATTGAGAATTTTAATCCCCTTATTTTTAGAGATTTGCCTTTAGGGATAAATTTGTATCGCGTGATCACGTCAGGGAGCTCATGAACTTTGGTAACATTTAATATTTAAATCTTACATTTGATTTTCCAATGCTCCACCCGAAGGTACTACATTGGCCAGGAAGAGAGTTTTTTTTTACCTGGAAAATTTGGAATTTTGCCGAACCCTTGCTGTTCCAAGCAAGGTAGGGATCTTTAACGTGCGTGACAACACTCACACACGGGACCTCCATTTTACCTCTCATCCGAACGAGGGTGTATTTTTGTGAAAAATGCTCGCTTAACATTTTTCAAGCGGGCCGTGTCGGGATTCGAACCCGGGAGTCAATATTTAAATCACTGATATATCCGGTTGACTGTGAGCGTGCACTATAATCTTAAGATTCTATTTTTTTTTTTTTTTGATTAAAAATATACTTTGGAGTTATTTTCTGCCTGATAATAATAAACTGAGCTTTAGTAGCATCTTGTTCTTTTTTTTTGGGTACCTATAGGTTGTTAGATAGAAATTCGTGCTGTCATGGTATACTATGGCCTACAGGAATACAAATGGTTTCATTGTCAACCCTTGATTATATTTGTCTGGCCCACCCACAATCTACAACTACTGTTAGCTGGCGGTTCTTCTTTTTTTTTTGTTACGGGTACCATTTTCTGTTCCCAACGTTTACTTTTCTTCCTGACCCGTGGTTTTATCGTAGCACATTTTATGGAACGTGATTTTTGTTATCTAATGTCTTCTACAGCCTGTATGTGGTTACATTGTATACTATTATTGTCTGTAATATTGTCTTTGTGAATGCAATTTAGATCATCGGCTGTATGTAGTTGATTTATTTTTATTGTAACAGAGTTACTTCTACATTATTTGGTTCATTTGGTGCATTTATTATTCTGTAACTTTAAATTTACTAATTTCTACCGAAAAGTGTAAAAGCTTTCTTATCTGCGTGGTAGTTACACGGAAACATAAATTTTAATATACCCTATCTTTCTTATCACGAATTATTCTAAAAGTTTTCCTAAAATAACATAACTACGTCATAAAGATTTATTTTTGGAATTGGCTTGCTTACCTAAACTAATTATTGTAATTACACGTACTCGCGTCTCTTATATTCGAATTCATAATGCATAACATTAAAGTCTGTTTTCTTTTGCAGTTTTTAAATACGTCATTGAGATAAGCTACGGTCATATGTACTATACAAAGAAACTTTCCGATTTAGTGGTTTAAGTTTGTTGCCTTAATTTCATTTATAGATCCTAAAAACAACTCAAACTACTATTTGTGAAATCACAATGTACAGGGTACAGCCATATTTATTCGATTCGTTTCAAATTAATTCTTTCTTTTCCTATCTGATTGATATCTAAAGTAACGCGAATACGTTTCAATCGATGGGGATCAAAATATAATGAAGCCCCAAATACAGTGTAATTAACAGCTGCATTCACCTTACATTACTCGACTATAATTATTGTCATAAAATGCTTCCTTAATAAAATAAATCCAACTGTTGCAATTAACACTACCAATAAAGATTCCTTCGAGATTTACAATAATTTGAAATTTCCAGAGTGTTTTATTCACCTAGTAAAGAGATGCAAGGTGAACTCTAAATATAGTCGGGTGTTTCTACATTTGCGGAATTAAAAAGACATACAGTCTTCTTAATCTGTATAAGGCAAAATACCACATCCAATGTCGATGTAATGTGATTTACTACTAACCTTCTTCGTTCCATACATTCTCAGTCATGGGAATTGATTTGCAAATACGAAAAATTACCCTCCAGTTAGTTAGCCAGCGGCTTATAAAATTATAGGTTAGACCCTTGCGTGATTCTTTTTACCTAGTTATACGGACATTGTTTACCGTTTTTTGCATTTCTTTTTTTTTTAATATGTTAATCTAATGATGTTTTGCGAGTTGTATCATTTATCTCTTAATTATACGAATTCATATGAAGTAATTGAGGTGTATGGTAAGGGTCATTAAGCTCTCCAGTTAATTAAACCTGTGGTGCTGTCGTAAGAACAAGAACGTAAGTTACGATTGATTGATTTTTAACCTGCTTAGATTCTCACGGTGAAGCTTTTAATTTGCGTATGGGCGCAGGTGTGCATTGAATAGATCAGACTTGGCCTTTTACAAACAAGGAAAAACCAGTTGATCTAAGTTGTTGTATTTATCATAAATGGTATACATGGATAATTGTCTTGCAGAAACTGCGGAATGAGATAACCCTGCTTGGGATAAGGAAACGTGAATAATGTTACATAATTTTACCATCGTTAACTACACTTAGAGGCTTGATACTACGACATGGTTTGCTGTGAGAATGGTAACAGGATTTGGTTTAGACAAAGGGGTTGTTTAATGCGGCTCAACAGCTGTGAGAAAGTGAACATAAATTAAGAAATACCTAAATGATAACGTTTCCCGCCAAGCTTACCTGTGAAAGTTTGTATATGTAGCACACTGTGCGGTGGTTAGACGACAAGAGATGTTATTTCCAGATACTTATGCCACACTTCATAGATAGCATGGTTCGGAGGGTGTCTTAATTACCTACAAAACGTTACTTGAAAGTTAGAATTGCGATAATAATAATATAACATACTGTTTACAAAGTAGGTTGAACGTTACTTACAAGCTATAAATTTACGATTGATTGCTTGCAATCGATTAAAACTGAATTTACTCCTATCAAAGCTTATACAGCCAAAGCGTTATGTTTAAAGGAGGGCAAGGGTAGATGGCAGTATCCTTTTGGGAATTTACACGAGTTATGTATCTCCCGATCTATGTATTTATAACAAAATGGAAGTTGTTAGTAATTATTAGAAATTATTAAAGAAATTATTAAGTCAAGTACAACAATGTAATTCAAAGATAATTAAATAAAGGTTATTAACAGTTGTAGGACGGATGCAATTCATTGTATTCCAGACGATAGTGATACTGCAGGTGGCAGTTTACAGATGGTTAAGCAACCGCGATTACTTAGAGTTAAGATTGTTACATTGTATCACTAATAGTATTAAGAAATAATCAGACATAAATTCTGCAAATTACCACAGACATGTGAGGGACAGGGACAACATAAATACCCCAGGAGCTCCAAGACCAGTCAGTCAATCTACAGTATTTTAGCTTTAACATTGCAGTTTGCTTAGGCTACTCACTTATATTAGTTCAATTATTAATTACTTTTCGACTAAGAGTATTTATAATTAAGATTGTCAAAATTCCATATTAATATCTGTTTAAACCAAATAAATTGTTACGAAGTTTTGGAAGAAGTTTTTAAAAACACCGCTCCAAATGCCCGAAACGTAACTGGCGCAGTTGTACGGATCCAGAAGGGCACTACGAATCCAAAAATCGGAAGACTGGTGACCAATAATTTCAATTTGCAATTCCGGAAGAACCCAAACAAAGTTGGAAAAGGTACAAGCATCGACCGAATTCAACCAAACAAACCTTGGCTGAGATACAAACATCAATCAAATCCAAACCAAACCATTGTGGACGAAGTACAAAAATTGCCAGAGTCCATGAAAGCGACGACGAAAATAATGTAGGTTTATTTTTCTTAAAACCAATTGATTTTTGACAAATTATTTGATATTAGCTAGTAATAGAAAAATTTTTTTTAGTATTTTGTATATGTACAATTTTTTTTATTATTGCAATTTATGCCATTGTTAAAAATAATTTACGTAGCCATTACGAGAAATTATTTTCAGATACGAGAATTTATTTTGAGAAAATTTATTTTTAAAGCAAGAGAATTTAAATAAGAAAACTGAAAAGTACAATTAATACTAATTATTATTAATAAAAAACCTAACTAGAAAACAAAACGCAAGAAGTTAATTCAGAAAACTTTAAAAATAGAACGTAATTAATTTACAATTTTATGTATTGAAAATTAAGTACCGAAAGCTAATGTAGAGAAAGATTAATTATAGAAACGATTTATTCAAAGTTTAACCTTCATCAAAGTCTATAATTAAACACCAAGTATTTAAGTTTTAGAAGCATTTTGCAATTATTATTAAATTAATCCATTACAAATTCAAACAAAGCTCAAATCTAAAACGCGATTCTGATACGAATTATTAATGACAACTATCAGTAAATGAAACCATTCACCCATTTGTAACTTTATAAATATCTACATTACTAAAAAGCTATCATTCAAACGTGACATTTTATGATTATATATTTCAGTACGAAGTAATTAATCGTAAAAGACGCGATTTATTTAATTTATCACCGACTGAAAAAAAAATCTTCCCGAAAACCATTCGCAACTTTATAAAGTATAATTACATATTTTCAGTACAAGATATCTAATTATAACAAAAGCATTTACGCAATTAATTTATCACGAGGCTGAAAATAAAACCTTTCAGTGGACTAAAATTTTGTGATTAAACAAACTTATTGTATAATTATAAAAGAAGACGTTGATGCAAATATTGTAGCAACGCAAATGATTGAAAAACTTGAAACTATAACTTAAACACTCAAGGTAACGAGAGAATACTGTTACAGAGAAACATTTTATACACATAACACGTACAGAGACGAGACAATTAAAAGGAGACTCAATTAATCAGCAGAACTGAAATAAAAACGTAATTAAACCTAACTGGCGCAAAAAAACGTACAAAGTATAACGCAAATTATTGCAAAAATATTAATGCACATAGAAACCTTTTGGAAATTTAAACCCGCAATAACTTTAGCATCTGCGAAGTATAAATAAACGAATTCAAGACTATAGCAATTAACCAGACATTACCGAACACAAAACTCAGCAATTTAATTAAAGTGATTCTCTAAATAACCCAACACACTTTAAACTGAAAACTAACAAACCAAACTAAAAAGTAACAGTACAAACCGCGAAATAAATCTCAATTTTTACAAAAAATTGAAATTAATTAGAAACAAAAATAACTATTAATCATTAGAACTCTTAACAATCATGAGTTAAGGTATGAAAATTTATCTCGAAAGCGTCCTTAATTTCAACAGAGATCAAGCTTTGTTAGAGAATATCATTACAGTGAGTGAAATATTTTTAAAAACCATTTACAAACCAAGAGATAATAAAAGAAATTTATTACTTTTACGCCTGCTAATAAGTAAACTGACTGGATGGGCACTAACACTAATAGCCAGCCGAGATGACTGAGAACAGTGGGAAGACTTTAAACGCATATTGATTGCATATTTTGGAGACCAAAGAAACAACAAATGTCTTATGCGCGAACTGATAAACTTAAAAATGGAAAATATCCAATCCCTGTATCAATTCGGAATGAAATGCTAAGAAGAAAGCAGTCTACTCTTAACAAAATTAAAAATCGGAAAACTTGACCAAAATATCCGGCTTTTAAAGACAAAAATGTATGACGAAATGGCACTGGACACCTACATAAACGCATTACCAGAACGACTATCGGACAAAATAAGATTCCAACATCCCCAAAATTTATAAGAACCCATGAATATGATCATATAGGAAGAAAACGTAATATATTATCCAAACAGACTATATAACCTCAACGCAAATAAAAGCTATTCACCAATAAAAACCATGCAAGCCGCAAGTCAAACAACTACCCAAACAAAATTCACTCCATTTAACGCACAAATAAATCAACCGCGAATTAACAACCCAAACTTTAATAACACGAGTTTTAATAATCAATTCAAACAATTTCCAACACCAACGTTCAACTCAAATTTTACAAAACCTGCATTTCCACCAAGATTCAATCAAAATATGAACCAACAAAGATCAGCATTCAGCGCAGACCCTATTAGAAATACACCAATAACACATAACAATAACAATCCTAATAATTACTACAAACCAACCCCTATGGATGCCTCTTCTGGTAACACCAGCCAAAATACAAAAATAACGCACATCCGAACAAGCAACAACCAAAAACGAAATTTTACATCGGAAGAACTATTTCATCAAGAAGTAGAAGAATTTGACAATGACCAGAATAATTACATTCACTCCAGTACAAACGATGAATCAAACCATTTAGAAAATTACGAACGTGACGAACCATGCAAAAAATTACGAAGAGGACGACGGAGAAAACGCGTGCTCAAATTTTCAGATAGACCGATTTATAAATGACCAAACCTAATAAATTTAAATTAAAATAATCACATTACCATATATAGAAATACCCCACGCACAACTTAAAATACTAATCGATACCGGAGCCTCAAAAACACTAATTAGCTCCCGAACCGTAAAAAAACATTATTTAGATTTTGTAGGACGAGAACCATTTAAAATTAAAACAGCTCATCAAACGACCCCACACCAATTCATAGCAAATATACCCTTACCACGAACATTCAATGTAGAAATGAAACACAAATTTTGTATTTTCGAATTCAACGAAAAATACGACGGACTAATAGGAATGGATCTTCTAAAAAAACTAAAAGCCAACATTGACATAAAAAACCTTTTATTAAGAACAAAACTCGGACGAATCCCCATTGAATTTCAAAATACTCAAACCGAGCAAAAATATACGATAGAACCCCGAACAGGAAAAAAAAATAAACCACATAACATTTAGTTGAAACCCCGCCGCATTAGTACAAATAAAAGATAATTATGCCACTACGATTCTAAACTCAAATAACTACCCTGTAGAACTATCTCTAACAAACCCAATTAACATAGAGGAATTAAATTTTAACGAAATGGAAATAGACGAAAACTTAGAAAACGATTACAATCCCGTAGAACACGACAAAATGTTAAGAGAAAATTTAAGTAACATTCGCTTCAATACTAACATTCACAAAGAAAACAGAGAGCAATTTAAGATTTATGTTTTGAATACCGAGACATATTCCATTGTGAAGGAATACCTTTAACCTTTACTAATACAGTTAAACATAATATAGAACTAACAGACATCAAACCAATTTTTACAAAGGCATACAGACTACCTCAGGCCAGCCAGGAAGAAGCCGACAGACAAGTAGCAGACTTATTAGAACATGATATCATACAACACACCAACTCACCTTGGAGCAACCCAGTATTAATAGTACCCAAGAAATTAGACGCCTCAGGCGTTAAGGAGTACCTAAATGATAACGTTTCCCCGGCAAGCTTACCTGTGAAAGTTTGTTTATGTAGCACACAGTGCGGTGGTTAGACGACAAGAGATGTTATTTCCAGATGTCCATGCCACACTCCATAGATAGCAGAATTTGGAGGGTGTCTGAATTACCTATAAAATATTACTTGAAATTTAGAATCGCGATAATAATAATTTAACATACTGTGTACAAAGTAGGTTGAACGTTACCTACAAACTATAAATTTACGATTGATTGCTTGCAATCGATTAAAACTGAATTTACTCCCATCAAAGCTTATACAGCCAAAGCGTTATGTTCAAAGGAAAGCAAGGGTACATAGCAGTATCCTTTTGGGAATTTACATCAGTTATGTATCCCCCAATCTATGTATGTATAACAAAATAGAAGCTGTTAGTAATTATTAAAAATTATTAAGTCAAATACAACAATGTAATTTAAAAATATATTAAATAAAGGTTTTTAAAGCCACCTCTCCCAAGGTCCTAAACGTAACTGGCGCAGTCTTACGGATCCAGAAGAGCACTACGAATCCAAAAATCGGAAGACTGTTGACCAATAATTTCAATTCGCAATTCTGGTAGAACCCAAACAAACTTGGAACAGGTATAAGCATCGACCGAATCTAACCAAACAAACCTTGGCCGAGACACAAGCATCGATCGAATCCTAACCAAACCAACGTGACGAAGTACAAAAATCGACAGAGTCCATGAAAGCGGCGACGAAAATAATGTAAGTTCATTTTCCTTAAAACGAATTGATTTTTGACAAATTATTTGATATTAGCTAGTAATAGAAAATTTTTTTATTATTTTATGTATGTACAATTTTTTTATTATTGAAATTTATGCCAATTTTTGAAAATAATTTACGCAACCATTACGAGAAATTATTTTCAGATACGAAAATTTATTTTGGGAAAATTTATTTTTAAAGCAAGAGAATTTTAAATAAGAAAACTGAAAATAGCAATTATTACGAATTATTATTAATACAAAGTAACTAGCAAACAAAACGCAAAAAGCATACGGTTCTCGCCGGTGGAGTCTTCGGGAATTTTGTTATTGCTTGGATGGCGGGAAAGGTGATCAGGGAGCTCGTTACGCGTTCCCGGACAGTGCTCAATGTCGAACTTAAATTCTTGTAGAAGTAGAGCCCATCGGGTAAACTTGGATTTGGCATCATTGGTGCGATCTAACCATAGTAGTGCTCGGCTGTCGGTGCGGAGAATAAAGTGTTGATCCTCCAGATAGGGGCGGTATTTCTTAATGGCCCGTATGACGGCTAGGCATTCTAGCTCGTTGATATGGTACTTGGTCTAGGTTTCGTTGAGCTTAGCGCTCGCGTAGTCGATGATGTGCTTATTACCATAGATTTCTTCATATAGAACGGCGACGACACCAAAGCTGCTAGCGTCCGTCTGCAGGACAAACTGCTTGTTAAAATCATGTCGGTGGAGTTGCAAGTCTTGTTGGATGTCAGTTTGTATGTTCTGGAATGCGGTTTCGGCTATATCTACTGGTAACGTCGTGTAATCTGTAGCAGGTCTGTGAGAGGAGCTTAGATCTCGGCACAGCGTGGAATGTAGTCCATTAAGCAGTTGCATAGTCCAAGAAAGGAACATAGCTGACGGCGGGTTTTTGGTCCTAGGCTTCCCTGATTTGTTCGATGTGTCGTAGTAGAGGACGATTGCCTTAAGTAGAGATGATGTGACCCCAATATTCTAGAGTGTCGACACCGAAGGTGCACTTGTCGAGGGCTAGATGTAGCCTGTGTGGCTGAAGTCTCTCAAATATGTGCACTAGGTGCTCTTCCTAATTGCGTGAGTATATGATCAGATCATCCAGGTAAACGAAAACGAATTTTTGGGGATATCCAGGTAGCACCTCTTGGGTCATTAGGTTTTGAGACCAAACGGCATTACTTTAAATTGGTGAAAGGCGCCATCTGTAGTGGTGAAAGCGGTGTAGTGTCTGGAGTTCTTTTCCATGTGTATTTGCCAGTATCCAGATTTCAAGGTCGATGGTGGAGAATACTGACGCTGTTCCCAGATCTTGTAGGGTTTCATGTATGATTGGTGGATACGAGCTCTCATTCTTGGTAACCGCATTAAGCTTGGCATAGTTCAGGCAGAACCTGGCTTGTCCATGTTTCTTCTCGACAATAACTATTAGGGAACTGTAGCTCGATGTGCTGGGTTTGATGATTCCCAGTGCCAGCATGTGCTCTACTTCGGTAGCGATGATTTCTGTCTTGGCAGGAGAACATCTTTACGCGGTGTGCAGAAAGGAGTGTGGTTTGTGGTTCGGATAATGTGTTAGGTACTTGCGGTGGTGGTATTGTGACTCCGTTCGCTAAGGATGGCTTGGGATTCTTGCTGGATATCTTGGTATTCGGGTATCAGGGGTGGTGAAAATTGATGTTTGGGTGTGACGATTGGTTGGTTGTGGGTGACGTCGTTATTTGCTTGTTTTATGTGCTCGGTGCCGGTGGTTTGCCCAATGTGGAATCAAATGGTTACACTGCCTAGCACGTCCATCTGTTGTCCGTTTCCTGCTAGTTGTGCGCCTGTTCGGATTTTCTGAATGTAAGCCTCTTTTGGCACTTGATCCCTCCTGATCAGGCAGCAGGAGGCCCCGGTGTCAAGCAATGCTTGTGGTGATTTCTTGCCTACCTGTAGCTGGGTTCTGGGCAGGTATACCATGGCGTAAGTTGCGTTTCTTATGTCTGTTGCGGCCGAACAGTGTGGTAGAGCGGTTTGGCCGCTGGTCCGTTTTTCGACCTTCTGGCGGGGCAATCTTGGTGCCAGTGTCGCTGGGGACAGAAGTGGTATCGTGGAAGTGGATTCTCGGTCCTCCGGTCGTTCGGCGGTCTAGGATTCGTTGGTCTGTTGGTGACTGCTGTGCGTGTCATCTTTTAGATATTCGCTTTGATTCTGGTTAGGCGGGTCACCATTTTTAGGATTCTAGTGGTAATGTGGCACTGAATTGGTTTTCGCAGTGCTGGAAGCAGCAGATCGGTGAGTAGCTCCAGGCCTTCGTTAATATCTATTTTTAAGAAACGGGCTTGGAGTGCCTTGGTGCTCAAGAACGCCGCAACTGCCTGTGTGGTTGTTTGTTTTGTGCCGAAATATTCGGCGGTTAGTCTCGCCTTGATGACTGGGCTGTCGTACTCGTCTAGGAACAGCTTCTTAAACTGGTGGTAATCAGGTTGAAATGCTTTGTAAGTGCAGATACCCGTAGCGGCGCTGTTTTGGCAGGTAGGTCGGTCTCGATTATTTCGATATTCTGGAGGAACTCGGACGGATCCTCTAGTGGTGTCTGCTGTGGTGATGCGATGTAGGTCTTCCACTAGCATCTTAATGGTGGTCGTTATTTGAGGTTGGGGGTCACTGGATTGTTTCAGTTCCAGAACTGTTGGTTATGTTATGATGGTCCCCTGAGCAGGTGGATGTTGTTTGGTGACGTGTTGTATCTTGGCAGGCTGGTTTGGCTCCGTGTCTGGGTTCGTTACAGGCTCCTGCCCGTAATCGTCTTCTTCTGAAGGCCCCTGACGTTGGCCGATATTTGTTATCCGGCTGGGTCTTTGTGGCTAGATATTGTGCAACAATCTCTAGTAGAACAATTAGACTTCAGTTTTATTTGCCAGATGCATTAAGACATATATACAACACTTACAGTCTAAGAAATAACATATATACAAGGGTGAAATGTATACAACAACTACAATCTAAGAAACAACATATATATATATATATATATATATATATATATATATAATGCTGTGATAAGGGGTTATTTAAGAGTGTATTTTATAGCAAAAGTCGTGCAGGAACCATAAATTATAATAGGAAGTAGAAAACTGCATTTATTTAGTAGAAAATTGAGTAATTGGGATAGTTTGTAAATAGTAAGCATTTAACACCCTGTATATAGAGTAAAATTAGTTTTAAGCGACGCAAATAAGCACATCTTATAACAATAGGGCGCATATTTAGCATAGAAATAGGTAATTCATGCATTAGGTAAATAAAAAATATTTAACACCCGGCATATAGAGCTTTAGTAATTTTAAGTAATGCAAACAACGATATTTTTCAGTAGAAGCACGCGTATTTAGAAGTAAGCATAGTTCATGTAATTAAACACGCATTCAAAAAGGATTCTAATTAGTTATGATATAATACGGAGATAAGAAATAAAACTTAACAAAGCCTTATGTAAGTGCGTACAAACAATCAACATTTTTGATAAGAAAAGGTAAGCAAAGATGCGTAAATAAATAAACATTCATGAAAATTGAAATTCAAATTGCATCTTGTATTTTGGTATAATATGGAAACGCGATTATTTACTCAAAACACCGCATGGTCTGACAAAGCATCTGTAGCAAACAACCGTTACTCGAAAAACCAAGAATGTTACATCAGGAAACCACTTTAAGTGTAGGAAATACAAAGACCTCATTGGTTAAGATTAGTAAGCCAAGCCCACATATGCAAAGGGGGTTCAACCCATATATTAACAGCGAGCAATGATATCGGAGCTCAGTTTTCAACTCAACAGGCCAATCTGCGTTACTCTAAATCTAAGTGTAACGCGTAATAATATTTTAATAGTAAAATTGTTTAGTGCCAGATAGTGCTACGAAGATGAAAATTTCTATTGCCGATTAACGTCTCCAGAGGGGGACGACAATAATTCGGAGGCTGACGATAATAAATCTAAGTTTGATGACAATGTTCTGAGGCTGTTTGACGAAAATAATTTGAGGCTGATGATAATTTTGAAATTCCAAAGGGGTGCATAATTTAGTAGATAATATTTCAAATGGGTATATAATAATTCCGAATTGGTGGAGAATAATTTCGAATACGATGTTAATGATCCAAATGGATGGTATAATAATGCATGGAAAATTCTAATAGCTGTTGGTTGATAATGGATGCGTCGAAAATCTTGGTACAATTTTGAGTTGCGAGAAAGAAATAAAGAAGCACGAAGTAAAAAGACCAAGTTATATCTTATTAGTTTTAAGACATTTTTTTCTATTTGAATTTGAATATTGAATTTGCATAATTAAGATAAACTTGTGTAACAGAGTCAGCAACGAACTTTGCATACGTTGAAAGTACGTAATATAATAACGGGGTTTTGAACGTTTCAGGCTTCTTTGATAAAAAAAATAGTTTTTGGTGACTTTAGATTGATTGCAAAGCATATGATTTTTGAGATAAATAAGACTTACAATATTGATTAATTGAAAAGTGTATTTTAATAATTTTCAAAAGCTGTACATAATATTCTTTTTATTATATGGAATTAATTAACTTCATTTTATAACTCAAATAAAAGCTAGCCGTGGCAGAATAATAAAATTGGTGGGAGCGTAATTTGATTAGGAAAACACAGAGAGGTGGAGCTATAAGTAGAAAACCCCATTGACACCGAGTACGGCGTTATCATATCAAGTATTTATTGGACGGCACAACGACGGGCTCGAGAGTTCCAGTTAGTACATAGCAATATATGCATATATATATATATATATATATATATATATACAAGGGTGAAATATATACAATTAGAGTATAAGAAATAAGGGTGGAATATGTACAAAGGTCTATAAGGTATTGTTTGATCTGCGTCGATCCGCGGCGTCTCGGTACGCCTTCCTTACAGCGAACCTCCTGGGGGTCGTCCGGGTGGACGAATGTGGTTCTACACCGTTGTACGAGATCCCTCTGTCATGGCGCCGCCCATGCAGCGTTGTGGCGTGGGCGGCGGTGTCGGACGGTTTTGGGCTAGGGAAAGCGCCAAAGCGTCGGCGTCGTCGTGCTGTCTCGAGCTCAGAGTAGAACCGAGGTCTTCTTCAAGGATGTCCCGGGCTAGGTAAAGCGCCAGGGTCTTATGGTAGTTCCTCAGGCTAGAAGAAGTTTTGAGGGAGGGTTCGAATGTTTTTCTCTAGTCTAAGAGAAGCGCTAGATGATTGAGTCCAGGGACGGTCTGGTCAAAATGCAGCTTGTTTTATACGTATTCTTGGGGATAGTGGGGCGATCTGCAGCCAATCAGCGTGCACGATTTTTGTGTTGGGGGTTGTGGTATTCGTAAAAGCGGCAAACCGTGTTAGGGTATATATGCAGGTGTTGTGACCGCGCGCCTGTCATAAAAATGTACACCGTCACGAGACAAGGTCGGTGACATCTTTAATATAGATTGGATTCAACAAGATGTTGCACCGCCTCATGAGGTTATTTAAAATCTAAAATTTGTATCACAAGGGCGGAAAATCTTGACGATTTAAAACGGCGAAAAACTCATGAAATTCGTCTTATAGAGGCAATGTTCTTCAGGAATTTTTACATAGAAATGCTTACTATCAATAAATGAATGGGTGGCAATTTGAACATTTAATATAATTTTAGTTTAATTTTAATTTCTTGAGACGTATTTTGGTTGAAGATTGATTAAATAATTTGTGATTGTACTTATTTATTGCATTAGTTAACTTAATTCTTGGAAAAATTAATTTCTCGGAAACTAATCGACCAAGATTAAAAAGTGAGACATTTTTGAAAAGAGGTCGAAGTAGGCTTTTTAATGATATGTCACTTGACCCCTATTGCTATTTAAGATTTCAAGGATCGATATCACCACACCTTAGGGGATGAATCTACAGAGCTAAAACTGCAAGCAATAAAACTGCCAGAAAAACTAAACTTGACGTGTTTTTGGAGTTAGGGATGGACTCGGGCCGGGCCGGGCCGGGCTTTTAATAAGTCCGGTCCGGCCCGACGCAGAAAGGCAACCGTCCTGGCCCGAGGCCCGACCCGAAATGAAAATTGACGGCCCGGCCCGCCGAAATTTCGGGCCGGCCCGACTTTCATTCAGCGAATAAGAAGATATTTGTTTCTGTTGTGTTCAACAAGTAACTATCACTCTTTTGTTTAATTTAAGAGTATAATCATTTTGAATTACAATCAAGATACTTGTGGAACATATCGTAGTATATCAATTGATTTTTGATTCTGTTACGTACCTAGACGTAGCCGGAAGAAAAGTAAGTACCAGGCTAACTATTAAACGCGGAGAGTGGGAGGATTCGCCTACATACAAAAAAGAAACCAAAACACATTGCCCACGATTATCTATTAACAAATAAAAATAAATAACGGATTCTGTACAAACAAGCAAAAGCAATAAATTAAGCTTTACTATTTCAAAGCAAACAGTTAAGTGATATAAACAATTTAGTACATTAGATACGAAGTGCGCATCTCGTATTTACACAAAATAAAATTAATCAGTAGTAAATAAACCTGTGAGAGCTTTTGTCAAGCGTTTTTAAAGTTTCACCTAACACTTTTTGTAAAATAACTAATTAGTAGGAAAGAACTAACGTGTTGGAGCTTTTGTCAGATATCTTTTAAATCGTACATAGTACCGTTTGTAAAACATACTAATCAGTACAAAGGAATAAGCGTGTGTCTGTCCAATATTTTTAACACAGGTACATCACACATGTAGAGCGATAATATCGATTAGCAACAACGAACAATAATTCTACAATGTGACATTTCTTGTCACATAACTACACCAGACGTTGATAAGAAATATCCCATTGACACACACAAAAGAAAACGAGTTGCATACCTGTAGGTGTCCGGATACTTAGCTTGAAAACCGTCGGGAGTGAGTCAAACAGAAACGCCGCGGTATTCAGGATCCATTCACTCTGGCATCGTAACTACAGCAACGACCTACGGACAAAAGCAGTTGGTCTACAGAAAGGAAGAACCCATTTGGCCTCCAGCTAAAAAAGCAATCCACGCAAGACACCTACCAGTTGTCGAACAGAAAATAAACAGAGGTGCATTGCTTTTGAAATACTGTGACGAATAATGTAGAAAATATGTCGACGCACAAGCTGTAGAAGCAAATTTAACAATAGTTCAACTAACACGAATTCCAACTGCAAATTCTAGCTTATCGAAGCGCGATTAAAACTGGAAAACCCGAATCTTATCAGATAGTGTGCGACCTTATTTCAACAAGTCTTTACATTGAAACAATAGAGAAAATCATTATAGGCGGTCGTAATGTCTAGCAAGATAACCGGTACCTAAAACAGGATATAACTATTTAGTTGTTGCATAAACTTGTTGTTTCAAAGCAACTAGATTTAAGTTCAGGAATTTATTCGAGAGCATGTTTATTATTAATTATGTTGAAGGATTTAACAGTAGAAACAGAATTTATTTGAGCGGGTATAGAATTAATAAAAGAGAAAATAGTGTAATTAATTTATGCTGAAAATAAACGTAACAATTTTTTAAAAAATATTATAAATAAGTAACAAAGGTACAAAATGTTTAGCAATTTTCAATGTTGATGAAATTGTACGCTTAACGTACCTTATAACATGTATAATAAATTTGCATCTGCTTTATTTTGTCGTTCCTACTTCAAAGAATTTTACTAAAATTACCTACTTGAAATTAGAGAGTTGTTGCAAACTCATTCCAAGCAGACTTTATTAAAAGAACCTTCAAATAAAGTATCCTTTTTTAAAAGTTTGCATCCAATCTAAAGGAGTGTTACTGCAAGTGTTTTTTCTCTTACACTTTATTCTGACATATATGTTTAGTATTCTATATCTATAGGTTATGTTTTAAAAATGAACAAAGAATTAATCTCTTTTGTAATAAGGTGACCTATAATACATGTTTAACTATATTGGAAAAAATCAAAGAAATTGTATTCACACAAAGATGAACCTTTTTTTATTATTTGAGTCTTTTATTTCCCACTGATTCGATAACATTTGTATGTGTTGTCAAAGTGTTTTCACGGAATACTTTTTGAGTTTACTTCAAGACACTGTTTTTACTTTTTTCCAAACATATAGCATATCTGTTTTTAAAAGGATTTTTACATCTTACTTCTAGGAAAAGCATTACAAAACAGCATCCTCGTATTTAGAGCGTTGACGTTTTATATCTTTTTCGTGTTATAAACTTGGACATTATATTTCTAAATTTAATTACGGAAACAACACTACAAAAATTTTCGCTATATTTATACAAAAAGCAGACAATTAAATGTAAGTTTGTGCGTTAGGCATTTGGCATATGTCAAAATTAAGGCACCTTAAATAAAAGCATTCCATGCCTGTATTTAAATTAAATAAAGGTATTCTGTATTTTAATAAAGTACAAACATTAAAAGTGTAATTGCGTATGTGTAAATGTCAAATAAGGGAAAACTTTATTAAAAAATTGGTAAAATGAACGTTGCGATAACTCTCTAGTGTTTTAGGCGGTAGACATAAATTATACACGCGATTGATAATATCGACGTTCGCCGCATGATTGAAATTTGAAGTATATACATATACATATTATAAATCGTGCAAACTTTTGAATTATGAATAAATCACCTAGTTTGATGTATCTGGGCATTTTTAACTTGCCTAAAGTACAACATGAGGAACATTAAATAGGACTAGAAAAAAATATTCGGTATAAGAAGTGAGTTATGATATCACGTCTCCTTTACACTAAACAAGACGAAAAATTAATTAATGGGTTCATGAAGACACTACGTGAAAATATAATTAAGAACGTGTACTTACTCAATGTGAGATAGAAGTAAAGGGACGATGGAGTATCTACTCGTGCGTTTTTCGGCCCGAAAAGTTCGGGCCGGCCCGAGTCGTTTGGCCCGGCCCGGGCCCGGCCCGAATAAAGTAGTCAACGGCCCAGTCCGGATTCGAGCCCGAAATCGGGCCGTGCTCGGGCCGAGCCGGCCCGAAAGCCTGAGCCCGAGTCCATCCCTATATGGAGTTTTCATAAAAATACCTCGTTTTCATTATATTATTAGGGATGCGGACTTAGGGTCGAAGGGCTACTATGTGGTGAATTTAACACTCCTGGTCAGCAAAACTACTGGTTCTGAGGATGTCCTTATACTTAAACATGCATTAGCCAATTATTGGACACGAATGCAATAGAAATGTACCTGTTTGCTCTTTGATTACCCAATGTCTATTCATTTATTCATAATGCCCATAAAACGTAATAGGGTTGGGCGCAATTCTTCTACTTAAAAATCCTAAATCTTTTAAAAATTCCTGAACGGAATAAAAATGGCTAGTTAAAACGACGTCTGTTAGATATTTTAAGTTAGTTGCTCGACGGTGCATTAATAATAATTTTACTGAGAACTGCGTTAGTTAAGCTTGCGTATCTAATGGCGTGGGCTGTCAATTGACATAATGTTCCAGAACACATTAACCTTAAGCTATATTCTGTGTAAATGATAGTCTGCAATCAAATTTAATATGCATAAAATTAATTTGTGTATGCAAACAAGAAACAGTATAAACGCATAGCGGAAACTACTGCTCGTTTAGCTATAAAGCACTGCGGTAAATAATAAAACAAAACCGAAACGCTATTGCATTAATCATCCACCAAGAATGAGTTTAAAATTATTATCATTCATAAATTTCTTAAACTCAGATTCTTATCAGAAACGAATTTATTTCGCAGCGTTGTGGCGTCGGCGGCGGTGTCGGACAGCTTTGGGCTAGGGAAAGCACCAAAGCGTCGTCGTGCTGCCTCGGGCTCAGAGCAGAGCCGAGGTCTTTTCGACGATGCCCCGGGCTAGATGAAGCGCCAGGGTCTTCCAGTAGTTCCTCACCCTTGTAGAAGCGCTGAGGTTTCGACTGTTTCTTCACTAGGCTAGTGTAAGTGCTTGATCTTTGAGTCCAGTGACGGCCTGGTCGAAATGCAGCTTGTTTTATACTTGTTCTTGAGGATAGTGGGGCGACCTGCATTATAATTTGAATTAGGGCCGCTATACTTGCGGCCACGTCCCCAATGCTCCACCCGGAGGTACTACATTGGGTTTAAACGCGAAAAATAGTCGTGCTCCTAATTTATTTTTAGGGGCGACCTGCAGCCAATCAGTATGCGCGATTTTTGTGTTGGGAGTTGTGTCAATCGTAAAGGGCAAACCGTGTTAGGGTATATAAGCAGGTGTTGTGACCGCGCGCCTCTCTTATAAGGATGTACACCGTTACAAGACAAGGTCGGTGACATCTTTAATAGAGTTTGGTTTCAACAAGATGGTGCAGCGTTTCATTTCGCGCGTCATGTTTGTGAATTTCTAGATGCTAACCATCCAGGTAGATGAATTGGCAGTTGAGAGTCAATAGAGTGGCCAGCAAGATCGCCAGATCTTGCCCTACTTGATTTTTTTCTGTGGGGATATTTAAAATCTAAAATTTATGTCACGAGCTCGGAAAATCTTGACGATTTAAAACGGAGAATATCTCACGAAATGCGTCTTATAGAGGTAGGCACAATAAACAATGCTCTTCAAGAATTTTTAAATAGAGTTGCCTACTGTCAAGAAGTGGGGTGGCAATTTGTACATTTAATATGATTTTAGTTTAATTTTAATTTCTTGAGACGTATTTCGGTTGAAGATTGATTAAATAATTTGTGACTGTACTTATTTATTGCATTAGTTAACTTAATTCCTGGAAAATTTAATTTCCCGGAAACTAATCGAGGAAGATTAAAATTAAGACATTTTTAAAAAGAGGACAAAATAGGCTTTCTAGTGATATGACAGTTGCCCCCTATTGTTATTTAAGATTTCAAGGGCTGATTTTACCCTACCCTAGGGGATGAATCTACAGAGCTAAAACTATAAGCAATAAAACCGCAAGAAAAAACTAAAATTGACGTGTTTTTGGGGTTTTTATAAAAATACGTCGTTTTCATTTTATGATTAGGGATCCAGAGTTTACGGTCGAAGGGCTACTATGTGGTGAATTTAACACTCCTGGGCTACGATTCTCCAACTTAATAGAAAAACTTACTTTCGTACAAAAATTTGAATGCGGTATTCTCAAACTGTGAATGTCATTCGTATACGAATGTTTCTGAGCGAAAAGTTACTACTGGTCTGTAGTAGTATAGAATCTTGATGAACGTATAAATGTATTTCGATTTAAATTTTGTATTAATTGTTTATATCTAATATTATTATTAGTAAATTTTTAATTAAAAGCAGGTATGTGCAGCACAATTTTATTAATCATCAAAATAGGTTTATAGATTCCAAAGTCAAAACATACAAAAGTTAGGTTAGGTTGAAACGAATTTATTGTTTTAGGATGGCAAATTTGCAAGAGTATATGTTTATTGATGGCTTGAATGATTTGGAAGAAGCAGAAATCCTACAAGATGCTTCCCAACGTACTTTCCATTCTAGAGATGATCCCTTTGTTCATTTATCGGATAATCAATTTCGTAGAACATACTGTTTGAGTAAAGGCATGGTTGTTCAACTTATAGATTTAGTAGAACCCTTTTTACGACAACAAACAAGAGGTTCTGCAGTTGATGTTACTACCAAGGTTTATGGCTTCTTGTAATTCAAGCACTTCATAATTGGAAGTTTGTAGGTTCTAACAACATTAAATTTTCTTGCATATGGCAGTCACCAGTTAGACATTGAACAAAATATTGACGTAGCTATAAGCCAATCTTTGGTTAATAGGGCTATCCATGAAGTTGTGGATGCATTAAACAGGCCAGAAATATTTAGACAAAGCGCGAGATAATTTAATTACAGGAAAATATGATCAGAACTTAGGCATGATCAGAGAAATATACGCCATACAAAAATTCAGTCTAGCGAAACAATTAGATCCGCCGATGGAAGAAACTCAAATCATAAAGTACTTAGCGGGACATTTTGGCGAAGAAATAAGACATTATGTAATGATTCAAAATATAGTAAATAGGGAGATTTTCTTGGAATATCTACAACGTTGTGATCAGTTAGGACAAAGTCGTGTAGCGGAAGGTAGGATGGTACCAAAACAGCGAGAAAATTTAGGTAGAATGCAAAGAAGCACAGAAAACAATAGATCGAATAATAGGAGAAACTATGGGGGAAATTTTTATAGAAACAATTACAATAACTACAATCACAATAGTTTTAGAAGGAACTGGAACACAAGAGACACGCCAAGAAGAGAAACATAGCGAACGAATCACGACAAAAATATAAATCAGTGTACGCTACACGCACAACATCGGGAACAATCAGCATAACCTACAAGAACGAACTGTACCTATGCAGAAGTTACGAGTCAGGCAAGACCAACTACGTCGAATCAGGATTTTTGAAAGAGGACAAACCAAGTATGCCGTTAAAAATAAATGGATACGAACACCAGCGTGAATATATAAAATGTGAAATGGAAAAGGAAATGAATAAAAGCTTATTACCGATAATTAAATTGAAAATTGGAAATAGTCGAGGTGGAACACTTATTGATACGGGAGCAGAAGCGTCGTTAGTATCTGAGGACTTTGTTAAACGGGAAAAATTAATAGGGAGTATCATGCCCATTAGGAAGTTTAATTTAATAGCACCAAATAGCAAGAGATTTGCAAATGTGAGTAAAATAATAATTCTGGAATGTGAAATGGGTAAGATAAAGTTTGAGAATGAATTTATAATAGTGCCGGGGTTAAGAGTAAATGCAATATTTGGTGTGGACATAATAGATAAGTTGGGTTTAAAAATAAATGCCGAAGGAAGGGCAATAGATGTAAAGGGGGAATATATAAAATGGGATAATGAGAAGAGCATTGAAGTCGAAGGAGACTTTGAATATTAATCAATTTGAGGGTGGAGTTGATATAAAGGGGGATATTGAGGATAACATAAAATGTTCAGAAGAAGTAAAAGAAAAGGTAAAGGCATTGTTAGTAAAGATTTCAGAACTAATAGGATCAGAATCCAGAATAGCAACGGGATATGTGAAGAAATTAGAAGTTGTAGACACAGAGACATATAAAGAAATTCCGTTTGCAAGAAAATTAAGAAAATATATCGGGTTTTATAGAAAAGGGCAGAAGTATAAGTGTGAAATGGTTCCTTTTGGTTTGTTGAAAAATAAGGGTATATGGGAACCGAATGAAGAATTTGGGAATGATAGTTTAAAATTTACAGAAGTTTTGAGATATGATGGAGGATACATTAGGGGGAAAAACAATAATAATAATTTAACTTCAGAAAATAAGTTTGAAAAAAGCGTGAAAGACAAACTCATTGCAGAGAATAAACTCTTGATAATGGAGAATAGAAATTATACAAATTGTAAATATGAGAGAACAATGGAACATAGGATAGGTTAACAATAAATTAGGACAGGTAAAGACAAATAGGAGAATTAAATAGGGATACTAACAAATTAGGATATCATCATAAATTAGGATAGATTTAGGAACTATTAGAAAACAATAAAGCATAGGATGGGTTAATGAAAGTGGAACTATAAGTAAATAAAACATATTTTAAATATTAGCAAACAATAAAGCATAGGATAAGTTAATAATAATTAGGATAGGTTTAGGATAAGTAGGAGTAGCATAAGTTGATGTAAATATGAGTGATTTATTGGATATAGAAAAAGATGATGATGTTTAGGGTAAATAGAAAAAGTATATGTAAATAAGAAAAGTATAGATAAATAGAGATTTAAATATTGGTAGATCATAAAAGGTAGTGTGTTAATAGAAAAAAGGTATGTAAATAGGAAAAGTATGGATATAGAGTTAGTGAAATATTAGTAGAGCATAATCAGTAGTGTGAAAATAAGAAAGGTATATGTAAATAGGAAAATATGGATAAATAGGGAGTAAAATATTAATAGATTATAATAACATAATAGTAATAAAATTTAGAATGAATAGGTGTATAGGTATAATATAAATCAAAATAGGAATAGGGATGTAAAAATAATGTAGGAGTTGTGTAAATAGCAAAAGAGAAAATAAAAATAAAAGAATTTTGGACCAATGTAAATTTTGGCTCACGTTGGGCGCCAAATGTTAACATTTTCCAAAAACTTTTATTTTAATTTGGGGGATTACTGCTATAATTATAGGGTAGTTTAGGGGTAGGTTAAGTTATAGGGGTCGTAGAATAAATAAAAGAAACTTCCAGTTAACAACAGCACATAATTACAGATATTATAAAAGTAAATAGGTCACTATACATATTGTTAGTTGAGCGCACACTGTATATAATAGTATAAGAGATTAAACGCATATCCAAGAGTAGTTACGAGCAAAGATAAGATTTAAAAATGTAACGAAATGCATCAAAATTAAATCAACGGAAAACCTATATGAATTGGCTAGATAAATATTCAACAAGTGCGTTAAATATATCATCGTATACGCATGCTAAAATTGTGCATTATTTGAATAAATCGTACGTGACATAAAGTGTTACATTTGTTCAATAATCCAATATAACTTAGAAATAAACAAACACCAAATTTATTTCTGTTTAGATTAGAATAAGCAAACAACAATGAATACGTGATTTAATGATCGAAAATTCGTGGGATTTCTCAATTAAATATAATGGAATGTAAATGAATACGTGACAACTTAAGCGTTCTTCCATGTATTTGAACTATACAATTGGTAAAATTTCCCGGAGTACACAAGAGATAAGACAAATGGTGTCGCCCCAACACGTGAAAACAAAGAATAGCAAACAAGAGGCAAGGTCTATTAATACGATAACAATTGAGCAACGAGTTAGTATACATTTTAAACTAGGCTGTCAAGATACTCAAAAGTGCTAAATTATTCACATAACCAGTTAAACGAAAGTAAAATGAAAATCATTTTATAAAAGTGTAAAAATTGTGTAAGTGAGCCGATCTATTATAGATGTAAGTAAACAAAATTTAGTAAAATTACACAATTACTAAAATAAATAAAACAGGGCTCTGGACACGACTCTGAAGATGACTCTGGGGATTACCTCCTGTTAAATTAATTTTGGTAATCACTGACATGGTAAATGTTCTATTACTGTTTTGTTAATTACGGAGATAGAAAACCTTTTATTGGATTAATTTATGGGATTTTGAATAACAATTTGGATAGTATTTTGGTTTTGATGTCGACTTCCAAGTTCGACTCTAAATATTCAGACTGGGCACGAGAACTCTTGGGGATGCCGAGAAACTACTGAACCACTACAGGTTAGCTATATTGATATAATTTATTTCTGTAAACTGTTTTAATTCAATAATTTTTCGCAAATGTAAGAGGCAACAAAATCGGGGTTTCTTTGATAAATTTATGAAAGGCAATAGGCATCTTGAAACGTTTCAAAAGATCTCTAAATATAACAAAAGGCTTGTTTTGCTGGCTTCAATTTCTTAAATCTGGTATATGCAAATATTCTGAAAAAGGGGAAGATTTTAAAAAGGTTGTAAATATTTAATCAGTATATTATGTATTGTAGAATTGCTTTATTTAATTGAATCAGCTAGTTGAGGCAAAGAAAATCCATAACTTAACATTTTACAAATGCTTGATTAATAAAAAGGGGAAAACACAGCATTTTATGGTCTGCCTAACCGAGGGGCCTTATATAGGGGCTGGTGAAGTATCACAGCATTTCATGTACGCCCAAGTCGTGGGGCTGAAATAACACAGCATTTTATGACATGCCCAAACGTGGGGCTAAATATTAAAATAATAGCAAAGGGGATAATAAAATAACACAGCATTTTATTGCGGCCAATTCGTAAAGCGAGAATAACAAAGGTTTTTATTTTTCTACAGAAAGATAACACGACAGCATATATAAGCAATAAAAAACTAAGATACCTTTCTTTAAGCTTTCCAATCTTTCTTGCCCCCGTTCATTTGATTTAACTGAAAAGATACCTGCTGCCACAGATTTCTGCTAGTAGTAAATATAAAATCTGTTGAAAATTTACTACTCGATAACTCTGGATGCTGTTTCATAAATTCCAGCAGTTAATCTTTTTGAGCAGCACTAATAATCCCTGCCCTTTTGCAATTTCTGCCATTTTAAGTAACAATATCCAATGATCCAATTCAACAAAAAACCGTTAAGAAACAAAACCGCAAAAACTGATAAAAACTAATAGCCTAAAAATAAATTCAGCATCTGTCATACCGTATAACATTAGCAATTTGCAATGTTGCCGTATTAGTTTTTCTATCACACACGATTTCAACATCATGCTAGAAGACGATATACGTGGAAGATGCCAGGAGATATAGGAAGATATCAAATAGATTACATTCTTGTTAGACAACGGTTTAGGAATCAAGTAAAAGACAGTAGAAGCGATCCAGAAGCAGATATAGACACTGACCACAACATCGTAATTATGAAGGCCGCACTTAAATTTAAAAATTTGAAAAAAAGAAACGGAAAAAGGCACTTGGACCTACAGAAACTAAAAGAGAAAGATGTTTAAGAAAGATTCGAAAAAAGGTCAAATGAATTGCTCAAAGATATCGGGAAAATATCTAATACTAAGGAAATAGAAACAGAATGGAATAATATTAAATCCAGCTTAGACATGGCGGCCAGAGATATTCTGGGGTATACACAAAAAGAAAATAAGAAACCATGGATAACAAAAGATATCTTGAATTTAATAGAATAAAGACGAAAATACAAAAATAAATCAGATGAAACAGGAAAACAGAGATACAAAGCCATAAAATAGGAAATTATTCGAAAATGCAATAAAGCCAAAGAACAATGGATTGATGAAAAGTGCAACAGGTACAAACTAAGAAGGAAGTAGGAAAGACAGATGAAGCATACAAACTAATTAGAATCAATTTTAGAGATATAAAACCGTATAGCAAAAATATAAGGGACGCGGGAGGAAATGTCAATACAGATAATGTAGAGAAAGTGGGTAGATGACAAGAATATATAGGGAATTTATATGCAGGAGAAGAACTAACTGCATTAGAAAAGGAATCAGACATTGAAAATGATGACTTGGGATATCCTATCTTAGAGATGAATTTGAATTAACATTAAAGTGTCTGAAAAATGGTAAGGCGCCAAGTACAGATAAGGTGCAATCGGAGACTCTAAAATCCGCTGGTCAAGCAGTAGCAGAACGTCTCTTCTAACTTGTAAGCTATATTTATGGGACAGGCGAGATACCCAAAGATTCCAAACATAACACCATAGTAACTATACCAAGAAAGAAAGGCGCAGATAAATGTGAAAATTTTCGAACAATAAGTTTGACAGCACACGTATCAAAAATATTAACTAGAATTGTACAAAGACGAATGGAAAAACGGGCTGAAGAAATACTAGGAGAAGACCAATTTGGGTTTAGGCGAAACAGGGGAACACGGGAGGCTATCTTAGCTCTGAGGGTGATAATGGAGAAAACAATAGAAAAAGGGGAAAGCGTGTATATAGTGTTTGTAGATCTGGAAAAGCATTTGACAATGTAAAATGGAAAAAATGTTCGAAATACTCAAAAAGATTGGAATGAGTTATAGGGATAGACGGATAGTACATAGCTTATACAAAGAGCAAACAGGAGTAATAGAATTAGAGCAGGAACGTAGAGATGTAAACATCAGGAAAGGGGTGAGACAGGGATGTTCCCTATCCCCATTAATTATTAACTTGTATATTGAAGAGGCAATAAATACTGTCAAATGCAGGAAGACATTTGGAATTACTATGCAGGGACAAAAATTGATATGCTTAGATTTGCAGATGATATAGCGGTATTAGAATCTAGCAAGGAAGAGTTAGAAGCTGCTCTCAATGAAATGGAAGCGGTTCTAACAGAGAGATACGGTATGAAAATTAACAAAAGTAAAACTAAAGTACTAGTATGCAAAGGAGGTAAAAATAAATCAAAAACACGAATACAAATATGTAACACGAACTTACAAGAGGTTAAGAATTTCTGCTACCTAGGAAGTCAAATAACGCAAGATGCGAAAAGTACAAAAGATATAAAACAAAGATAAGCACAAGGTCGTGCTACATTTAACAAGAAAAAGCAACTACTGTGCTCAAAGACCACAAACATAGAAACAAGTAAACGATTGCTCAAAACATATGTGTGGAGCACAGCACTGTATGGCTGTGGAGCCTGGACAGTGGGAGAAGCGGACAAGAAAAAGGTAGAAGCCTTTGAAATGTGGTGCTACAGACGTATGATGAAGATATCATGGACAGACAAAGTTAAGAACGAAGAGGTACTAAAAATGGTAGGGGAAGAAAGAAATATGTGGAAAACGGTAAAAGATAGGAGAGATAGAATGATAGGCCACATACTACTATTATGTATATTTTTTCTGTCAATCTATACCACAGCAAATTGTGGTAGATTAACATTACCTATCGAGAATTCTTATGTATTTGTATTAAGCCCAGGGTAAGGTTTGGATGGAAATTGGCTTATAGTTAAAAAACACTCTAAAGACATTGAACTAGCTGGGTTTTCTGGCCCACGGTTGCATGAGATTGGGTCAGTGGGTATATTTGAATTGAAAGAAACAGAATAAAGGACGCCACCTAAATTTTTTATAAAGCAAGAAACTAAATGAATTTGCTTAAAGGGAAATTTGGAAACCTATATTACCATAAACCACTTTGAATACAAAGTTTGATAATCACACATATCATACTTACATGTGCTGGTCTTCAAACATCTAATGTTGAGTGGGGTGACTCTGAAACATAGTTTCTACCAACATAGACACCCTGTATATATATATATATATATATATATATATATATATTACGGATCAGTATGAACATGTAATCTTTAAATTAATTTCAATTGTGTCTACTATCTGGATACTTTTTTGGATAAGTTTACTTTGTAAACACCGTACCAATTTTTGGGAGAATTTAATATTGTTGAAAATGAACTGAAGTCCAATAAAATAATTCTGTATTCTCTTTAAAGAAAAGTAATTAACATCATGATAAATAACATTGTTAAAAAATTTTAATTCTTATGAAAATGATTTGTAAGTGAGAAATTTAATTATTGACATTTTATATTTTATAAATTAGTCTTGTAGCGCTACGCGAACTCACAGTGTTTAAATATTGCTTAATAAACGTTTGGCTAAAATCAACAATAATCAGATTACTTTAAATTCCAATTTACATGATATAGCTTTCGAGTGTTATAATTTAACATATTAATACTTCAATTTGTCAAAACAAGATAACTGAGGAGGTATATTCACACCTGTACAATCGGTGAGATATGATATATAATTTGAACACGCTATTAGTAAAAAATATAGGTTACGGTATTCATTGGACTTTATACTTTACAAAGGGATTTTTAAATTCAATTCACAAAACATTTATACAAGTGATATTAAGTTGCATAAAGCAACGTAATGTAAAACAAATTTCATAAGCATATAATTGCATGCACAATTTACGCAGTGGACTTTGTAACGTCCGCCTTATGTTATAACAAATACATTCTTACCGACCGCGGCAATGATCTGCAACCTTGAATCGACCTGTGCATCAGTAGAACGTGCTGGTTACAAGCAACATCCGTCACATGTGGAACACAGTAGTTTACGGCTTTGCCTGCTAAACGAGTTCCATAAATTAAAGTGAAGTCTCCTCCAAAATTACTACAAGACCATCCTTATTTCGGTATCAAAGTTTCATATTTCTTGATTATAAAATTACACGGCGTCAAAGCCTTACGTTCAAAATTATACGGGATCAGAATTATACGGGATTACAGTTGTACGTTATTAAAGTTGCACGTTAAAAGTAGTAGGTTAAAAATGTTGTTGGTTAAAAATGTTGTAGGTTAAAAGTTGCACGTTCGCAAAGGGATTTGTACACTACATTATTAATATAGTTGTCATGGACAACTTCAACAGACTGCTCGTCGGTTACGACGTCGTCGACAGGAAAACTTGGTTTTCCTGCACATGTTGAACCTTTCCAACACGGAGCGATCTTTCAGTTTAACTACTAAACGAAAAGTGATAAACGATCGCCAATCGTCGGAACGATTTTAAAATCTTAGATACTTTACGATGTAGGAACACGTTAACAAGTTTGTATATATAAATGTTATCAAAAGGAATATGTAATTTGTATATTTTACTTGTAATTAGGATTAAAATGTGCTTTGTGAGTTTATTGATTATTAAATATGTAACAATAACTGAATGAATTATGTAAATGTTGTTAGATAACAACTAAAATAACAGCTACACCGCGCTAAGGTTAATAACCAAATTTTACCGAAAATTTATATGTTACACTACGGCATGAGGGAATAGTGCGGAATATACTAGAAGCAGAGAAGAAGTAGACCTAGATTAGACTACTGCACACAGATAGTGAAAGATGTAGGCTGTAGGAGTTTCAGGGAAATGTGTAGGCTAGCTCAGAAGAGAAATCAATGGAGGTACGCATCCAACCAGTCCCAAGATGGATAAATTAATGACAAAGAAAGTAACTGCACTTAAACATGATATTTATTATAAGCAACTACAAGCATTGGATGGGCGATATTCTCGAGTAATGGTAATTGCGTGAAAGCATTTACTGGAAAACTATTATTTCGACAAAAGTCTAAGTGTTGGGGGATCTTGGCAGCCACAGGTTGCTTGAGCCCCTTCAATAAATCTCAGTGAAATAGGGCATAATATTAGAAAACAATAGAAGAAACATAATATTTATTATAAGCAACTACAAGCATTGGATGGGCAATATTCTCGAATTATGGTAATTGCGTGAAAGCATTTACTGGAAAACTATTATTTCGACAAAAGTCTAAGTGTTGGGTGATCTTGGCAGCCACAGGTTGCTTAACCCCCTTCAATAAATCTCAGTGAAATAGGGTATAATATTAGAAAACAATATAAGGGGAACCTAGCTGTATTGCTGTGTGAGAATTTCAGGGAACTATGTAGGTTAGTTTAGAAAATAAATAAGTGCAGGTACATGTCCAACCAGTTTTGAGACGGGAAACCCAATGACAAAAAAATAAGCACAGATAAATCTGATGATTATTATAAACAACTAGTTGTTTGTTGTGAAATATCTGCAACTAATGTTGACTGTGCAAAAAGATATATTGGAAAAAATATTAAATCAGTAAATGTTCTAGTGCTGGGGGAACTTAGCAGCCACAGGCTGCTTACCCCCCTTCGCAACCACTGGGTATATTATTGTAAAACAATAGAAGGGGACCGAACTGCATCTAACAAGAAAGAACGGCGCCTATGATGAAAGATAACAAACATAAAACAAAAAGTTGTTGAAAGCGTATGTGTGGAGCACAGCACAGACAGTATGCCTACGAAATACGAGCAGTCTGAAAAGCAGACAGAAGAACAGTAGCAGCCTTTGAAATGCCGTGCTTCAGATGTATGAGGATGGACAGACAAAGGTAATAACAAATAGGTTATACAAACAGTAAGGGAACAAGGATATCTGGGGAAAAATATGAGAAATAGAAGGGCAGAATACGTTCTATGGTATTTTTGGGGAATAGTATGGGATATATGACAAGCAGAGATAGGAAAAAAGAGGTAAATGTAGACCTAGATCAGATAGTGATAGATGCAGACTGTGCAAATTTCGGGGAAATCTGTAGGTTAGTTCAGAATAGGAAACAATGATGATATGCATCCAACCAGTTTCAGGACTAAAGATCCAATGATGATGATGAAACGATTTCCGTAGAACATGTTTCTACTATCGCTGGAGAATTGAACAATAGAAATGTTTTAATAGAATAATTTTCTAAAAGAATGTTTTCGTACAAGTTGGAATATCGTAGCCCTGGTCAGCAAAACTGCAAACTGTTAGAACTGATTCTGAGGATGTCCTTATACTTTAACACGCATTAGCCCAAATATAGGTGCATTATTGGACACGAATGCAATAGAACTGTACCTGTTTGCGCTTTCATTACGCAATGGCTATTCATTTATCATAATGCCCATAAAACGTAATAGGGTTGGTCGCAATTCTTCTACTTAAAAATCTTAAATCTTTCAAAAATTCCTGAACGGAATAAAAATGGCTAGTTAAAACGACGTCTGTTAGATATTTTAAGTTAGTTGCTCGACGGTGCATTAATAATAATTTTACTGAGAACTGCGTTAGTTAAGCTTGCGTATCTAATGGCGTGGGCTGTCAATTGACATAATGTTCCAGAACACATTAACCTTAAGCTATATTCTGTGTAAATGATAGTCTGCAATCAAATTTAATATGCATAAAATTAATTTGTGTATGCAAACAAGAAACAGAGGAAACGCATAGCGGAAACTACTGCTCGTTTAGCTATAAAGCACTGCAGTAAATAATAAAACAAAACCGAAACGCTACTGTATTAATCATCCACCAAGAATGAGTTTAAAATTATTATGATTCATAAATTTCTTAAACTCAGATTCTTATCAGAAACGAATTTATTTCGTAAGAGGTCCTATTCTAATTCTACTACTGAAGGTTTGTACTTTGTGTTTAATAGCGTAACGCCGATATGATAATGGAGATTTTATGCTAAATGTTTGCGAAAATAAAATTAAAACGTTAATTTATTATTGTTGTGATGTTTTTCAATTAGTTTGTAGGCGCTTAATGGAACTCGCAAAAGCGTAACAAAAGTTTAACATATTCCTTGTATTTTGGCTAGACGGATTTCGAGGAAAGTTTGTGCATTAATTGGGATATGACATAATATTGTTCTACGTAAAGCTTAAAATTATCAACTTATACATATTTAGAATCGTAGTCTACTACCTACCCACACGGTCTATCTCACCTATGAATGTATACATCAAGCGGGTTATGCCGGAAATGTAGATCTATACGAAGAATATCAAGAGTCGTCGTCCCCGTAAGAAATCCAGTAGACCGCAAAATTTAAACAAACAACTGCTAAAAATTGCAATTTAAGTTCGCGGTAATATACGAATTTAATTGTTTTTCTGCAGTCAACAAAGCAAAACTCGTAAAAAGTTCTGGGTCAATGAAAGATTGCTATAGCACGTTTGCGTTCTTAATTACCTTATGCTTTACTCAGAACCTTTCCAGAAAGCTGGAAATGATTTTCGAACCGATTCACTTCCCAAACGCAAAATGCCTGACAGGCATCATCATCCTATGATCTACGGGATCACAAAGTTACCTATTAGATAATTTCAAATGATTCACTGAGTTTAGCAAATAAATTAGTATCTAGAAAAATAAAATATAAAATGGACACTTTCCTAAAATGCGCTGTTTTTGGGTGCTCAATACGTAGACTTGGTGGATGCAGATATCCCGAGCTAACCTTTGAATTTGTTTAACCCTTAAAAGCATATAAATTTAAGGGTGGGCGATACAAGATTTTGCGTATCGAATATCGACACATATTCTATATCGATACGTATCGATTTGTATCGATGTGTATCGATACGTATCGATCCGTATCGATACGTATCGATGCGTATCGATGCGTATCGATACGTATCAATAAGTATCGATTCGTATCGATACTTTTCTATTCGTATCGATTCGCATCGATGCGTATCGATACGTAGCGGTACGTATAGATAAATATAGCGATTCGTATCGGAACGTTTAGATGTGTAGATTAAGTATACATATCGAGACGTAGCGATACGTATCGGTACGAATCGATACGCATCGATAATTTATCTACTCTTTCTTTGGGAATAAAATCACAAGATCATTTTAAAATAATGTATTTACTGACAATTTGATCTTTCACTTAAGATTGCTTGTTATTAAAATAATTAAAGTTTCAAGTTTAATATTTGTGACATCAGTATATATCTTGTAGTGGTTTTAAAGGGTTAAATTTAAGTATAAACAAGGCAATTTCAAACACCCTGTATAGAGGAAACAACCAGAATTTACGTGCGAAATTTATTTCATTTAGTGAATTTAAAGTAACAAGTATTAACAAAAATTTACAAGTAGTGATTAAAATTTAGTTAGGTTCGTAAAGAAGATAAATTGTAGAAGCCAATGCAAATTAATAATTAATTTAATTGAGTTTAGTTGAAAGGGTTATTACGTTTAATACGCATAAAAGCTTGAAAAATCGATAATACCAAGGTGAAACGCTTTGCTAACAAATAAACACGTCGAATATAGAAAATACCTTAAAACATAAACTCATAGAAATGTTATTTTAAAAACGTTCGTTAATGAACATCTGCATGTTTTGGAAAGATCCTGTTCCCCTTATTTGTGTAGATTAAAGACAAGCTTCGAGGTATATTGTGCAACGGTAGAATGTTTCGCATAAATGCTAACTAAAAGTTTCCTTAAAGCGCAGAAGGGATGAACAATCAATAATATGCTTCAAAATGAGACAGGCATAATAGCATTTACTTCGGTAGGCACGTATTCAGTCCACATGGGTTAGATAGAACGCGGACAGTAATATCGATTTTCTATCACTCAAACAAGGTTAGAAGGAAACATAAAATATGCATAAGAGAAGAATAGAGTTAATATAGGCGGGGTTTTTAAGACGTCACGAGATATATCATTGGTCGATATAGTTAGTTGTAGAACAGACAAGCATGGGAAAATTTGAATGCGAGTTTTTCAGAAAATATCGTAACGACGCGCTAAATTTCGAAGATTTCGAAAACGGTTGAACCAAAATTAGAGGAAGTATTATTTTAAATTAGGCATTTCGCGGAAGAGTGGCCGAGAGGTGGCATTCGAATTGTATAAATACTCTAAGAGAATTAGCATCGCTTTTTTTTAACTTCGATCTCTTAGTATTTTGATTGCTTTAGACTACGTACCGAAATTTACCACGAGCTTGTAAGTATATAAAAATTTTTAATTTAAATTTGAAACGCGGATAGTGTCGGGTCTAAATTTAATTGAGGTGCAACATATATTTTAACAAGCTCGTGTAGTGACGTTATGTAACGTGGATTAAATTAAACAATTATGAAAGAAGTATAATTAATTTGGATTTGGAAATTGGATACACTGTGAGGGCAGCTCAAGCGGCACAACTTAAATGGGGTTCTTCTACTAATAGCTAAAAGTGGCCTGCAGAGCAGAGCGAAGCAAATATACGGCATCGTCAACGAAGCAGAGATCTTCTAGAAATTCCAGGTAACGCTTTAAAATTATTGTTGTTATAAACTATGAAACTATGAATATTGGGTGACGTGTGAGAGTGAATTTTGAAGGTATTGTGCATTATTTTGCGTAGTGAAAATAATACGTATAACTAACTTTATTATGATATTTAAATAGAAATCTGAAGGTGTATATAAAACTTATTAACGTTTCATCGGGAATTTAAATTTTGTAAAGAGTACATGGGTTTGTTTTTTTTATTTGTTGTAAGAGTATGCGAAGTACAAGGGCATACATTATTCATAATTAACTGGGTTATCATGAGCTTACCATACTCCAGAGTTTACGTAGATTTAAAATAAATTATAAAGAAAGAATGAGAAATAAGATATTATTCAGGGCCCATTTACTCCGGGTACATTCTATGTGTTTGATAATTTAAATTAAAATACAGGACTTTACAAAATAGGATTTATTGAGGTGTAACTTGATCACTGAAATGTGGATAATATTGAATTTTATTTGTGAATAGTGATAAATAAAGGATTGTATGATTGTTATATTTTGTGGTTTTATTGAAAGTGTGCGTGAACGATGCAAAGCATAATAGTGAATCTAGGTATTCAAGAGGAGGCCCAACTGAGCTAGCCTGGGAACTGAAGAAGAATTAAGGTGAAAAAGGTGAATAAAAGAGAGGAACGGGTAAGAAATAATTTTTTTTATTTTTTTTATTTTTGGCGAAATTTTCGATTTTGTATAAATTAATTTTCGAAACTACTGAGTTCCCGTGAGCTCCACGGCGATATATATATATATATATATATATATATATATATATATATATGCTATGTTACTCTCTAAATTATCATGCCCCTTCGTTGTGCGCCTTATTAATTTTGCTATGTACTCTAAATTAATCGCGCTCCATCATTTGGACGACCATTTTAATATTTACTATGAATAAACAAGATTGTAATTATCTCCTCCGACGTTGGGCTGTCTTATTAATATTGCTATCAATTCCCTCCAGAAACTTAACTGGATTTTATCTTGAAGCAACCTTGTCTGCCAATAGCAAAATTCGATACGTTACCGCCTTGCGTGTTATCAATTTCTTATTCAACTCGTAGCTCCTCCTTGAACTACTTAAATCTTATGACCTCGGCTAGCATTTATTTGGAATTATAAAATTCAGTTAATTTCGATTTTATATAATGAAACCAATATATTATGTACAGCTTTTGTAAATTATTTGAAATACACTTTTCAATTAGTTAATGTTGTAAATTTCATTTATTAAACATCATATACTATTTACTCAAAACCCAAAGTCACCAAAAAGAAACCTATTATCCTTATCAACGAAGCGTAGAACGTTCTAAACCTGTTATCATATTACCCATTTTATACTTATGCAACTTCTTTTGTTGACTTTTTCACAAGCATATTATATTAAGCAAATTCAATGTTCAAAATAAAAAATATATAGAAAAACAAAATGTCTTATAACTAAAATTCTGACCTGGTCTATCTTCTTCACATCGACGCTTCCATTTGCATAAAAATTATCTTTCCCCAATTCAGGATTACATATAAATTATTGCCATTACCCCATGGACTACCATTATTCATTTATGCACCCCAATTTATTGTCGTTCCATTTCCGATTTATTACTTCTTATTAATCAATTTCCTCTAACTTCGAATTGTATTATTCTTCCCCAGACTTAGAAAATGTATTACTCTATTTTCCCCCGTACTTCAAAATTGTAGTTTATTTTCCCCAGACTTCGAAATTGTATTACTGGATTTTCCCCGGATCTCAAAATTGTCGTTTGTTTTTCCCCGGACATCAAAGCCGTTTAATCGGTAATTATAGTTTTCATCTTGGCACTTATTTTATCTTTCACTTTTAAAATTATTACGTATTACTTTATTTCATATCGACGCACTTCGGCCTTTGTTGAGTTGCAAACTGACTTCTTTATCACTGTGCCTGCTAATATATTATTCCGTTCCCACTCCGTCCGTGGGTATGGTCTAGAACTCGTCGCTTATTTGTGACCAATCAAATAATTACATTCAAAGTAGTTTCTGATGTAACTCTCCACGATTCCCAATAATTGTAACCTGCTTGCAGCTGTCTTTCGTTATCAACATGCTGTGTTTTGATGGATCTAATTGCTTTTCCATAAACAACTGATGCAATTCGACTTTTAATTTTCATATTCACGCAATTTTTAATCTTGTTTCTTATCAAAAATGGTTAGATATTTGTACGCATTTATAATAGCTACCTGAAGCTCTATTTCTATCTACGTATTAATCTAATTGTTTGGAACTCTTAAATGCGTGTCTGCTTACACTTTATTATATTTACATATAAATATACGCGTGCTTTCACTGAAAAATATCATTACTTGCTTTACATAAATTAACTAAACTTTATCTACAGGGTATTAAATATTTACTATCTATTTAATGAATGTCTTCCTGGTTTCTACGCTAACTATGCGTCTTCCTATGTTTATCTGCGTCGCTTAAAACTATTTGTACTTTATATACAGGGTGCTGACTGCTTACTATTTACAAACTATGTCCATTTCTCAATTCTTCACTAAATAAGTGCATATTTCTGCTGCCTATGGTAATTTCTCATTTCTAAATGACCTTTACTATAAAGTACACCCTCAAACAACCCCTTATCACAGCATAATTCCCCCAAATTAAAATATAAAATTTTATAACAATGTCCTTTTTGGCGCCCAACGTGACCTTAAACTCACAATGGTATAAAATTATTATATTTTTATTTCTATTTTAAAATATAACTTTTTCTTTATTAAACCCATATTTACATTTTATTTATTTCATACCTATTATCCTATTATACTATACAATTCATACCTATACCTATCCTTATATTCAAATCCTATTCTATTATCCTATATATACCTATTCATAAATTTATTTTACATTTCCTTTCATCTATTCATGTTTCTTTGCATGGGTCAATTAAATTACATTTATTTCTAACTTCCCCTTTCATCACTCTTGAATCTGGGTCCTTTTTATTTATATTTCTTAATCATACTTTTGAATCGGGGTCCTTTTAATTCGTATTTCCTAATTCTATCCTTATTGTCTATCCTATAACCTAAAAATCTAACCCTACTTTGAAGAAATTCACACTTTCCTAAATTCAAAATCAAACTAGCTATATTCAGCTCTAACAAAATCCTATCTAACTGTACTAAGTGTTCCTCTACACTGTCACTAAATATTAATATTTCATCCTTATAGTGGATACTAAATTCCTCATACGGTCCCAAAATATTCTTCAGCACATTCTCTAATGCACCCGTACTTGAGGACAAACCAACCGGGACCACCCTAAATTGGTATAATTTTCCTTCTACCGAAAAACCCGTATTCTTCCTTGATTCTCGCGCTAATGGAATCAAACAAAATAAACTTTTTAAATATAACCTGCTATAAATTTTCCTATTACCTATTTTCCCTAATATTCTATCTATTGCTGGTGGACAATTATATTGCGGCTTCATTCGCTTATTAATTTCACTTGTATTTATACACAACTTAATACTATTATCACTTTTCTTTACGACGACTACTAATGAATTCACAAAATTCGTACTGGAGCTCACTATAATACCTTCACGTAACATTTCCTCAATTTTTTTCTTCACTCTATTTCCATATACTACTGGAATAGGATATACTTTACTGTTAAACGGCTCTTTATTTATTATTTCCAACTTGTGCACATAACCCGTGGCAATTTTCGACTTCGACCCAATTAATTCTGAATGCTTATTCAATAATATATTCACCCTATTTCTTAAATCATTTGGACACTTAATATCTTCATTTTCGTTACCCCCATTATTTATCTCATCACTAAACTGATTAATATTCACGCAGTCGTCTTCTATTTCAATATTCCCTTCTTCATACCATTTAATATATTTCCCATTGCGCTCTATCTTTTTGCATTCTGCATTTATCTTCAACCCCAACTTATTTATCATATTCATCCCAAATATAACATCTATCTTCAGTCCAGGCACTACCATAAAATCATTTTCCCATATCATATCTCCCATTTCACATCTCAGAATTACCATTTCATTTATCACACTAAATCTCTTATTATTTGGTGCCACCAAATTACACCTCGCTATAGCTATCGCTTTATCCCCCAATTTCTCTCGTTTAACAAATTCTTCCGCAACAAGTGATGCTTCTGCTTTAGTATCAACTAACACTTTAACTATTTTATCTTCCACCTTTAAATTAATTATTGGTAATAAGTTCCTTTCAAATCTTCCTAATTCATTATCCATTTCATGTTTAATAAACTCGCGCTGTTTTCTGTATCCGTTAATTCGTAGAATTTTCCTTGGTTCGTCCGTACTCAAAAATCCTGATTTCGCGTCGAAGGTCCTGCCTGACTCATTATCCCTGTATCTGTGCGATTCGTATTCCTTATTTGCGTACAATTAATATCCCTTGCTTGTGTCCGTTGATCATCATTTTCCTGCCTATTTATTCCTCTATTATTATAACTCCCTCATGATTCGTTCTCTTCATTCGTTGCCTTGGTATCTGACCAGTATCCCTGTTTTGCCTAAAATCATTATTAAAGTTGCCATAGTTCCCCCTATTAAAATTTCTTCCACGATCATAATGGTAATTGTTCCTTTGATAATTGTTCCGAGTCTCATCAATATTCCTTATAAAATTCGTGCGTCGATCCCTAACATTATTTTCTATTTTATAATCAAATTCCAAATCATCATATCTCTGCAAATAATCAATAAACGCATCCCTATCTACTATATTCTGCGTCGTTATGTACCGCTTTACTTCAGCGTTAAAATGGCCTGCTAAATATCTTATAATATTTTTATCTTCTAAAGGAGGATCCAATTGCTTCGCTACAGTAAATTTCTCAATCGCATATGATTCTCGCGTTATTCCTTTCGCCGAATCGTATCTTCCCATACTTAAGTTATCCCGAATTCTATTTTGCTGATTGTCACTCCAGAATTGACGTAAAAATTTGCTTTCAAACTGTTCAAATGTTTCTATTTCACTCTCCACTAAATTGTACAACTTTTCAACCTTCCCCCTCAGTATGACCTTGATTAAATTTAATTTGTATAATTCATCTGTAGATCCTTGTATCAACATTTAAAATTTTTTCAGAAATATTCGGATTTAATTTTCCGTCCCCGTAAAATTTAGTAAACTATTCTATTGAAAGGTTTGTTTGAACTGGCCTAATTGGTTCTCTATTAAAATTTATTGGATTACTTTTTAAATTATTTATTTCTTGATTTATTGATCTGAACTCCGTTTCGCAATTTTCTTCAATTTTACCTAATTTAATATTTAAATTCGTAATTTTATCGTTGGATTCGCTTTCGTATTCTTCTTGTTTCGTTTTAACTAAAGTAATATGATCCCATACGCATTTTATTTCATCAGAAACTTTCCCAATTCTTTCATTCATCTGTGCCTTAAACTCAGCGATAGTGTGTTTCGTTTCTTTCAGACCATTGCTAAGAATTTTGATCTCATTCCACAATTTCTCGCTGTATTCATCCATTTTTGTTGTAACTATTTTTATGGATTCTTCACTTCTGTCCATTTTATTATTTAATGCCATTAAAATCTCCAACATTTTGGCTTCTTGTGAAATTCTCGGTTCTTCGCTCAAACTTCTCTCCAACGTTATATTTTCTTGGGATCCTTTCTCCATTTTGAAATTGTTATTTTTACTCTAAACTTTTAAATACTAAATAAATCTACCTAACTTTAATTACTGTACAAATTTCTTGTTTTTCCGCTAATTGAAACTTTTCAAATCCCCGGTTTAGTTTAATTAATTTATTTTTAATCTTACGGTCGTATTTTAAAATTTAATTTAATTTAATTCGCGCCTCTTAATCTCAGGTTGTATTTTATTGTGGTTTAATTCATGCCCTAACGTTGGTGCGACATATTTATTTGCTATGTTACTTTCTAAATTATCATGCCCCTTCGTTGTGCGCCTTATTAATTTTAGCTATGTACTCTAAATTAATCGCGCTCCATCATTTGGACGACCATTTTAATATTTACTATGAATAAACAAGATTGTAATTATTTCCTCCGACGTTGGGCTGTCTTATTAATATTGCTATCAATTCCCTCCAGAAACTTAACTGGATTTTATCTTGAAGCAACCTTGTCTGCCAATAGCAAAATTCGATACGTTACCGCCTTGCGTGTTATCAATTTCCTATTCAACTTGTAGCTCCTCCTTGAACTATTTAAATCTTATGACCTCGGCTAGCATTTATTTGGAATTATAAAATTCAGTTAATTTTGATTTTATATAATGAAACCAATATATTATGTACAGCTTTTGTAAATTATTTGAAATACACTTTTCAATTAGTTAATGTTGTAAATTTCATTTATTAAACATCATATACTATTTACTCAAAACCCAAAGTCACCAAAAAAAAAATATTATCCTTATCAACGAAGCGTAGAACGTTCTAAACCTGTTATCATATTACTCATTTTATATTTATGCAACTTCTTTTGTTGACTTTTTCACAAGCATATTATATTAAGCAAATTCAATGTTCAAAATAAAAAATATATAGAAAAACAAAATGTCTTATAACTAAAATTCTGACCTGGTCTACCTTCTTTACATCGACGCTTCCATTTGCATAAAAATTATCTTCCCCAAATTCAGGATTACATATAAATTATTGCCATTACCCCATGGACTACCATTATTCATTTAGGCACCCCAATTTATTGTCGTTCCATTTCCGATTTATTACTTCTTATTAATCAATTTCCTCTAACTTCGAATTGTATTATTCTTCCCCAGACTTAGAAAATGTATTACTCTATTTTCCCCCGTACTTCAAAATTGTAGTTTATTTTTCCCAGACTTCGAAATTGTATTACTGGATTTTCCCCGGACCTCAAAATTGTCGTTTGTTTTTCGCCGGACATCAAAGCCGTTTAATCGGCAATTATAGTTTTCATCTTGGCACTTATTTTATCTTTCACTTTTAAAATTATTACGTATTACTTTATTTCATATCGACGCACTTCGGCCTTTGTTGAGTTGCAAACTGACTTCTTTATCACTGTGCCTGCTAATATATTATTCCGTTCCCACTCCGTCCGTGGGTATGGTCTAGAACTCGTCGCTCATTTGTGACCAATCAAATAATTACATTCAAAGTAGTTTCTGATGTAACTCTCCACGATTCCCAATAATTGTAACCAGCTTGCAGCTGTCTTTCGTTATCAACATGCTGTGTTTTGATAGATCTAGTTGCTTTTCCATAAACAACTGATGCAATTCGACTTTTAATTTTCATATTCACGCAATTTTTAATCTTGTTTCTTATCAAAAATGGTTAGATATTTGTACGCATTTATAATAGCTGAAGTTTTATTTCTATCTCCGTATTAATCTAATTGTTTGGAACTCTCAAATGCGTGTCTGCTTACACTTTATTATATTTACATATAAATATACGCGTGCTTTCACTGAAAAATATCATTACTTGCTTTACATAAATTAATTAAACTTTATCTACAGGGTATTAAATATTTACTATCTATTTAATGAATGTCTTCCTGGTTTCTACGCTAACTATGCGTCTTCCTATGTTTATCTGCGTCGCTTAAAACTATTTGTACTTCATATACAGGGTGCTGACTGCTTACTATTTACAAACTATGTCCATTTCTCAATTCTTCACTAAATAAGTGCAGTTTTCTGCTGCCTATGGTAATTTCTCATTTCTAAGTGACCTTTACTATAAAGTACACCCTCAAACAACCCCTTATCACAGCAATATATATATATATATTTATATATATATATATATATATATAGGGGTGGGCAATACAGGATTTTGCGTATCGAATATCGCTACATACTCTATATCAAATATTGATACGTACCGATACGTATCGATACGTATCGATCCTATCGATACGTATCGATATGTATCGATGCGTATCGATATGTATCGATGCGTATCGATACATATCGATACGTATCGATATGTATTTTTCGCTGTATCGGGGGGGTCGATATGAGGGTCGTTTCGATATATCGATACTCCGACCCAGCCCTACATATAATTGCAGAATTACAACATTGGAAATTATGCCTCTCATTGGTAGTATAGTGAGATATTCCTGCAACATTGCCGTTCACCCTTGCACCCTATAGACTTGCATATGAGTAGTAGGATTGGGGGATACGAGAACAGCGCCACCGCCGTAGCACCGTCATCTAACCTAGGTTTTACTCGTAAATTCCCACTATAAAGTCTTATTTTAAAGGAATTTTCTTCTTACTCCCTCCTTGGTAACCTCCTTGTAAAGGGGGATTTCCTTCTTGGTTCATTTTTACCCCCATTATCCCTACCATAAAAATCGGTAAAACCCCTAAAATTTAGGACCAACCCTTACAACCACCATATAGGTAAAATCACCACTTCGCTATGCTTTCGGTTACCTAGTTTCGGTTACCTTTCCAAGGTCGTGGTGACGTCATAGCCTTTTATAAATAAAAGCCAATGCAATACTATTTCAAAATTTTTATTCTGACATACATAACAAAATTTAAAAATATTTAATGCAATGCATGGAGCCATTTAAACTTAACTTTAATACAAAGTTGTACACAGAAAACAGTCTTTTCTTTATGTTTGTTTGTAATGGGTTTAACTTTATCTAATTTTATTCGTAGCTTAAAATTTAAATCAACACCCAAGTCTTCTATCTTTTTTTCTAGCCAATAGTTTGATACATTGAGACCGTCTAGGTTTTCGAATTGTAAAATGTACCGAAGCTTATCTCTATATATAAAGTCTTTGATTTCACCGACAACCAGATCCATTACTTCGTGTAATTCTTGCAGCTTGGGACAATCTCTTAATCGCGACTCTCCCACTATATGCTGCATACGTTTCTTGTTAGCTTGATCGACTTCTTCTTGTCGGTATTGGAAGGAATTCTTGTTCTCCCACTGACTGTTGCGTAGTTGCATGTCCACCACTTTTGGGAATATATGGTCGTTATAGGTTGTAGGACCCTCTGTTTTAAATGATTCGAAAGGTTCTTTACTAGGCACATACACAATGTTTAGCGGAACCCCTTTGCGTGTGGTGTACGCCAAGGTTACGAAACCCACATTCCTTAGCTCGTCTGTGTTATTTGCCATTTTGATAGTTACGTTTTTCGAATAACCTGTTAAAAAGTATACGGATTTAGTACCATCCTCTGTTACGTGCCGAAAATTTCGGCACTAGACATTTCTAAAATAAGTGTTAAAATAAATAAGTGGGAGAATTTCGCGCCATAAATTTAAAAGACTTGTTGCGCGTATTTCCGTCACTTCAGAAGTGCGTTGCGCGAGACGTCGCGCCGACGCGTGTAGCGGCAGAAGAAAGTGGGGAATTTCCGGAAGACGCTTAGGGACTTGCCTTGGAAAAGTGAATAAGAGTGGTTGATCAGGTATCTTATCGTGCCTTTTTGTTATGTAGATCCCTTTTTCTCTCTTATCTTTGATTATCGTTCCTTATAAACCCGTTCCTGTCGTTACCTCTACATAGGAAGAAGATAGCGAATTTGGATACAACCTGGTTTGAGATCCACAACCCGAGAAATAACGAGTCCACGGAGCCCCGCAGCCGCTAGTCTGGAATAATCCTGAAGGAAGCCACGAGCCGCCATCAGGAAGTATTTCTGAAAGAATCTTTACATGTTTACGTAAGTACCCCTTAGGGGTTATGTAGAATGTTCATATATTAAAAACCTATTGTAATAATTTGCATATTGTGTGATGTCATTGACAATTGGCTCGTTAATTTCGACATTAGGTAATATCGTTACCAACTCTCACTTGTGTCGCATGTGCCGCGTTTACGGTAGTGTAAAACCTCCTCCGCAAGAACGCTTATATAACTAAATGGGTCTTTCTTACTAACCACAAATGAATACAACTTGTAAGACCCGGATGTATCTAAGTCAGTCCATCGGCACATAAAATAATCTTTTAATTCTTCCTCATTTTCTCTAACGCGATGTTCTCTGTCTAACACATCTTTGTATTGTTCGCGTACTGCCGCAGTGTTTTCCATGTAGTCCAACTTTCGCCTTTTTGCAACCATTTCCTCTAATTCCAGCTCTTTTTCTTCCACTTACAGCGTAAGGCGTGCACAATGAGGCAATTTTCTTTAGCGTAAACGGATAGAGTTTACTGCCAATATTTACCGCTGGGCGAATTTAAGGTGTATTTATCAACCCCAATTCCGAAATGACTATTTCTTATGGAATTGTAGAATATGATGTTGCAGATTGTGTAAAATATGTACTACCTGCTATAATGTAGCACTTGTGTAAGATTTTTATTTTATTTTGGCCGTCTTCCTCCTCTACTATCTCCAAATAATTTACAGGTAAATAGTTAAAACTAAAAGCCTCTGGTTTTTCGGACAACTTAATTTGCAAGCTAATCAATTTCTTTGTAGTGCTATTCCCCCAATACACGTACTGTAGTAGGTTATTATACAATAAACAGCAGCTATTTTGTAGTTTGTTCGATAGCTTACTCCACATTTTGGCAAGTGGTACCGAGTACATTGGCGCCTTTAGGAAGCATAACTTACTATCTTCCAATAAGGTAAAACAGTCTTTTAAGGGATTATACACCTGTGCCGCACTGACTTAGTTTCCAATTGTACAGTTGTATATTGTCGCTTCCAATCGCGTAATACCATGTTCTTTGGCCAAAGTAGACACGAATGTTTCCCTTAAACGTGTATCTGGACAACGCAAGTATTTGATTTCCAAGTTTTTTATTATCCCCAGGACTTGTTATTTGACACATAAATTTGTTGCATATCTTAATTCTTGCATTGTTTGTTAGCCATGTTAAACAATCGAATCCCACAGTTTTATCGTTGTCAACTATAGTATTGCAGTTTTCTGCGTAATCGCCCTTGTAGCAAAAGTTATGGTTTGTAGTTAAATAATTACACATCTCCATCTTGCTAAATATGCCAACAAAATTTTGGGTTACACCCATGTCAAAAAGATAGTAACAATCTTTTTTGGGTCCGTCTAATATATCTGCAGTTCTTCTAATAAAGTTTACAACTTAACATCTGCTAGTTCCACTTTGTACGGAACATATATAAGATTTCGGAATTTTTTATTAATGCTTTCGAGGCCTTCTCTTCCTATAATTTCTTTTACTCCCTGGCCCATCATGTTAGTACTTTCCATGCCTAGCGGAAACAAATTGGTCGAACTTTCTTCGTAGATACCTGTTAAATGCACCACAAATTTGTAACGTGCATTTTTAATAGTTTAACATTTTACGCTTTACCAAATTTGTAAATACATTTCTGTAACTACTATTTCTATATTTTATATTTATTAACTCGTTTGCGAATAATCTCTTCAAATTATATTACGCGATTATCGACTTTCACTCTCTACAATTCGATAGTGTGGTTAGGTGATCGAGATTGAAACACATCCTTAGGCGAATGCGTCGTATTATAATTTGAAGATTGATTTTCATTAATAAATAAATTGCAAGGAATGAATTGTAAATTGGATTATTCGTAAATTACTTTCCGACTTATCGAATATGATAAACCGCTGTAATTAATTAGTAGATATGATTGTTGCATTCATTTATTAGATGTTCCTTATGTTATTAACAAGTCGACATAAGAGACGTTACGCGGTTGTAATAAGAACGATTGAATATTAACAGATGAGCAGTTGTAGTTTGTTCTACGTTTCTATATATATTAATTACGTTAAAAATACTGTTGCCTTGTTGCTTTGAAAATAGTGAGAATTAATGCGGGATAAATTTTCGAATTGTTCATGAACAAACACGACACGATTTTAGTTGTTTTTCTTGTGAAATAAAAGTTTTATATTAACTGTAGGCAGTGTAGTTCTGATGGCTTTTGAAGGAAGTATGCCTTAGATGTAACGTGTTTGGTTGACCACAAGCGCGGTTTTAAGGTCATTGACTGACGGTCTTAGTGATACGCGTTGCTTTACTAATTGTGTTTTTTTCTGTTGATTTATCTTTTTATATTTGAACTGTGTGTGCGATCTAGTCTTCGCTCTAGTCCTTGCTTGAGTAAAATTTCGTTATTCAAAAGCATTAGGTTTTTCTTTGTTACCATAGGTAGCAAATAAAACACCTCACGTTACTGTTAGTTTTAATGCATTACATCGTGCCTTGAAAGCTTGTTTTTCTAAATTTTTATTACCTTTTTTTTTATTTGTGTTACAAAATATTTCGACATTATTGTCTCAAGAAATAGAATTAACAATAAATTTATCAATGCTACATGGTTCCATCAGCATGATAATGTCTGCTGCTAACACCAGTGAAATACGTAGGTGTGATTAGGGTAACGTGTGATAAGTTCCATCAACACCCTCCCAGTAAAGGGTGAAGTGCTTCGCTAGTGCAGGACCTCGTGAATCCCCAACTTCAAATGCAAGGAAGCGTTCCTGAAGGACTTTTTGTAAGTTGAACTATTTCCTACTTATTATTACTTTAAATATCTATCCGTTGTTTTGCCATATCTTTGCCGTTCTGATACCTTTTACAATAGACTTGCTTGCGATTAAGAGAAAAAAAAGAAAGAAAAAAAAATCAATACTGCTGAATTACTCATATCAATTGTGTCTTACCTATTTATCTTTTGTTAACATGTTGTCTGATTTATGTTTAATTGGTGTGTGAGGAAACGTTTCTGCTACTCCCCAATATTACCTCACTTTACGATAAAAATTTTTTGTACTGCTTTTATCGTGATTATATTATATAGTTTATCTAAACAGTTTTATTTACATCCTACAAAGTACTAAATAACTTAGACTTTGCATTGCTGCTATGCTTTTTCTTTATTTCACGTTTGCAGGACTAATCTTTTTTATTGCAGGTTTGCTATTCTAATTTCTTTTATTGCAGGTACTGTTACTAACTCCTTACCGCCGCATACATCATAGGTCAGTCTGATTTCTACAATCCCCCCTAATCTCCGATTGAGCCCGGTCATTTCTTTGATTTTCTTTGGGTTACGTAGCATAAATTTGGCGCCCAACGTGGCTGCCACGAATTAACGTAACAAATTTCTTATTCTTTTCGGACAAACATCCTTTTGTTTGCAGATGTTTGCTCGGCGTCAGATAGGTCGCAAATTTTAACCAACATTATATTGTCACAAAATGGTTCCGTAATTGTTGTGTGTAGTCTAGCATCTGGTCGCTTTCGACATAACAAATATTAATAATATCTGTCACCAGATTATTGTTGCACATATTTTCTGTCGGCAGCCACAATCCAAATCGCTCATTTGTCGGTTTCACTTTATTCCCAAGAAGTTGAGGAACGTTAATCACCTTAGAGACGCTCATGTTTACCGTTCTAGCTATTGCCGAATACTAAATTGAATACGAAAAATTGCCCCCTATGTACCTTACAGCGGCACTAACACACTTAATATACACTCTTGCAATTCACTACCACATCACACTTACACTCGCACTATGAACAGAATCAGCCCCACTTTACGTGCACAGTCGACGACACAGGTAGGGGCACAAATCACCCTCACCAAACCTTCAAGAACCCCAGTTGTCAGGAAATATTGATTCTATGGTCTTAAATATATGTAAATACTATAATGTACGGCTAGTATGTGCTCTGGCCTAGGTATAGTCCACAATAAATTAATTTAATTATCTATCTATCTATCAATCAGTCAACATGGGACCAGAGTACTTGCAGTAGAATGAAAAGTAGGCGCTTGTGCACAAAGGATAATTGATGACTCGTGTCTTTACACTTTTCGGATAAATTTGATTGACGGGTACAAGAGTTTCGCATTTAAGGGATATAAATTATAATAAGAAATTTCGAGAACGTTATTTTCATAATTTCTGGAATATTTGCAAAATATTAGTACAATTTAATAGGGGTTTCGGGAATAAGTTTTAATTGAAGTGGACTTCCGATTGAAGCTTTGATTACAATATGTTCTAGTTTAAAGCTTTGATGCTTGTGATATGAAATAAGTAGTACTACCTAAGTATTGTATGTGTTGATATAAATTATTGTAGTATTCATATAAATTAATATAAATTAAAAATAGTACTTGGAAAGTTAATTGCAATGTTTTGATAATAAGTAATTAAAAAAAAAGCATTATAGTTTAAAAGATAATACTTGGACTTTAAGTGATTAGCTGCAAGCAAATAATTGAGAGCTTTTAAAATTCCAATGTAACTACGAGTTGTTGGAAAGGTTTGTATACTCAGTTTGAAAATAAAGAACTGTTATTATTGCAAATAGAGTGTTCGTTACATTAATTTAGGAAACTGAGTTCCGTCCTAATATGTATTTGACAAACATAAAGCAACGCTCTTGTAGTTTTTAGTTTATGATTTGTATTGCAATGCTATGTTTACTGAACACTATTTTACTATGAAATCAGAATATACAGCACATACCAATATTAAGTTGTTTCTTCTAGGTTTATTTTCTCCTTTGTCTCCGGTTTTTATTTAAGGTAGCGCTAAAGTGATACAAATTTTCAAATTTGCAGCTCTGAACACCCTAGAGAAATAGTCTCTATACAAAACCACTGACAGTTTGGTGCAGCTTTTGGGCTGGTAAGTCCATTTATTTGAATTTTTTAAACATCACCCAGAAAGGATTGTTTTAGTTAATGGAATTAGCTATCAAACAATGTTCAGATTTTTGTTGACTTGAAGTTGATGTTTCGGAATAGACAACCTAAATTCTCTATAAGACACAACTATTTTGAAAACCTATACGTCGTAGGTCTACCACTGCGAAGACCTTTCATTAAATTGATTTCAGTAAATTTGTATTTACTGTAATCTTTTCATTTCAGGTGTTTGAAGATACGCTTGAAATGAACGCTTCCTGTATATGTATTGTATGTCTGTTATCGCGTTCCTTCTCTATTTGTTTTAAAGTCATCATTTTTGACTACATTTTTATGACAGGAAATAGCAAAGAATTCTTTCTAAAATAACAACAAATGTCAAAATACTGAATAATTTAGAAAACTATTTTACGAAAATTTGGTTTAAATTATCTAAATTTACAGCTTTTATTATACTAGATAATACTGAACGTTCTTTTAAATATGTATGAAACGGTATCTTTGTAGATTTTAAAGATATGCTGTACCCAAACTGACTGAAGAATAAACTGTTAATGTTTTTATGCTATTGTACTAAAATGTTTCGTTTAACTTCCGTAATTTTTTTTATATGAAATTAATTATGAACGCTTGTACAAGGCACCAGGTCGCACTTAGGATCTACTTTTGCTAACGAAACAATCGTCATCTACATACAATAGGCAGTAGATAAAATAATACTTACTTCCTCATGCGATCAAAACGAGGGAATGTATGCATGGGCGGGTTGAATTTAAATAAGCATATAATCAACACCTTCTGTATATAATATTTAGAGTTGTTTGGAAGATTCAGAAAAAATAGGTATTAGGACGATCTTTTAATTTCCGAATAGGCATTCTAATATCTGCTGCAGTTTTTGCAGATTTTGGGCATTTGAAATGGTTTGACGAATGCGAGGGTATACGAGAAACTTCAGTTTAGTACTCTTTATTCAGTCGAATTAAGTCCGATTATTCGCAATTATTTGCAGAGTATCCTTAGTATACTGATGTGCCTCTACAGATATCATTGATAATAGTTATTAACATCTATAAACCGTGTGGTTGATACTTCGACTAATTTCCCTCTTACATGCAGAATTGGCGTTAGTTGTTTTAATTAACTTTATTCTTCAAACGAGACGTAACTGTTAATGCATCAGTTAGATTTCAGTGGTGAGGGGTGGGTTCTATAAAAACTATTGCAAATCCTTTTAGGGGTGATTAACTTTTTTTTAATTAACTAATAGCATCTATTTATAACCATTCCTGGATAGAGTATCCATACTGGTTAGTAAAATATATACAGTTTAAATGAGATATATGGTTTTCGGTGAGGCAAATCCCCCTTTCGTCACAGTGCCTGAAAACTTGATGTAGGGGAATAAACAATGATGCTGTGCATTGTGTGGAGTGTGGGATGTAGGGAAGGTTATGTGTTAGAGTGTTTAAGTGTTATTGGGGGTTTTGTGTTTACGATGTCGGTGAGATATTTGTTTAGTAGTTCAGGATTGTGCGTGATGACGTGTGTTATGCTAGGTAGTGGGGTGTAGGAATCTAGGTTTAGTGCAGATTTAAAGTTTGAGCGAGAGGTGGATAGCAGTGAACATGTGTAAATGACGTGGTAAGGAGTCTCAGGTATGGAGTTATCGCAAGGACAATATGGAAATGGGATGATGTTGAAGGAGTGAAGTTTGGATCGAAATTTGCCGTAAGAGGTTAGGCATTGTATCGTTTGAAGGCTGGAGTGGGATACGTGTTGTGGGACTTTTAGTAGTTCGGGGAACAGATCGTATGTGTATCTGCCGGATAGGGATGTGGACCAGAGTTGTTGCCAGGAATCGTTTAACAAGGAACGAATGCGGGTTTTAATGTTGGACTTAGGCAGTGTTCTGTATTCGTCAGGAGTTAGGATGGTGTCGTGGAGTTGGATTGGAAGGTTGCGCTTCAGGTTTCAGATTTGTAAAGTTGCGATGAGTTGTAATTCTATGGAAGGGATTTGAAGAATGGTATATAGGGCTAGTGTAGATGTGGTTTTGTATGCGTGGGATGTATATAGTAGGAAGGGGCGTATTATTGTGCTTAGTTTCGTTCTAGAAGGTATCGGATGCGTACTGTATGATACGGATTATAATTTGGGAAAGATCAAGCGTCGAGTGTGTGTGGATAGATGTACTAAAGTTGGAAGTGATTGGTGAAGGTTTTTAGTATGATCTGTTTTTTTTTTGTTCTTAGTTTGATTAAGTGCGTGTGTGTGTGTAGTCGTGTGTCTATATACAGTCCTAAGTATCGTTTAAGGGTAGAATCTAAGCGGAAGGTTTAGGATCTTGATCTTGGGAGAACGTTGTGGGTTTAGGAACCCTTTCAGCACGAGGAGTTTTGATTTGGATGGGGATAATGGTTGTTTATTTAAAATGGACCAGAATTCTACGTAGAATGTCAGTGTTAGGGCTGCTTGTTCAATGGATGATCTGGAGTTGCCGTAGATAAGAAACGTGACATCATCTGCGTATGCGAGGGTGGTGACGTTGGATATGTTGTGTAGGAGTAAGGGATTAATGGTTATGCTCCAGAGGGTGGGGGATAAGCAGGAGCCTTGGGGCATCCTTGGGAAAGGGATTTGGTTATATGGTAATAATTTGAGGTTAGGCATGCTATTATTGAGGTTGCAATGTAGTATCTTCGGGTGGAGCATTGGAAAATTAAATGTAATGTTATTGAGGTTGGCGGCTCCGTGGCGTAGTGGTATGTGTGTGACTACTACGCCCAAGGTCCCGGTTCGAATCCCGACACGGTCCTCTTGAAAATGTTAGGCGAGCATTTTCACAAAAATACACCCTCATTCGGATGAGAGGTAAAATGGAGGTCCCGTGTGTGAGTGTTGTCACGCACGTTAAAGATCCCTACCTTGCTTGGAACAGCAAGGGTTCGGCAAAATTCAAAATTTTCCAGGTAAAAAAAACTCGCCTCCTGGACAATGTAGTACCTTCGGGTGGAGCATTGGAAAATCACATGTAATGTTATTGAGGTTAGGCGGCTCCGTGGCGTAGTGGTATGTGTGTGACTACTGCGCCCTAGGTCCCGGGTTTGAATCCCGACACGGACCGCTTGAAAAATGTTAGGCGAGCATTTTTCGCAAAAATACACCCTCGTTCGGATGAGAGGTAAAATGGAAGTCCCGTGTGTGAGTGTTGTCACGCACGTTAAAGATCCCTACCTTGCTTGGAACAGCAAGGATTCGGCAAAATTCAAAAAATTTTCCAGGTAAAAACTCGCTTCCTGGCCAATGTAGTACCTTCGGGTGGAGCATTGGAAAATCACATGTAATGTTATTGAGGTTCGTGCGTCGCCGTGGATCAATGTAGTAAGCGTAAGTCTACGGATCCCAAGGTCCGGGTTCAAATCCCGACACGGCCGACTGCTTGAAGAATGGCAGGTGAGCATTTTCACAATAATTACGCCCTCGTTCGGATGAGAGGTTAAATGGAGGTCCCGTGTGTGAGTGTTGTCACGTACGTTAAAGATCCCTACCTTGCCTGGAACGGCAAGGGTTCGGCAAAATTCTAAATTTCCAGGCAACAAAAACTCGCCTCCTGGCCAATGTAGTACCTACAGGTGGAGCATTGAAATGTAAATGAACTGTTATTGAGGTTCCCTCACAGACTAGAGTTAGGGGAGAAAATCCCGTTCAAAGAAGCCATCGCGTACCTCGGCGTTAAAATAGACAATAAATTAAATTGGAAAGCGCACGTACAGTATGTAAAAAGTAAGGACGGAGAAATATCAAATAGAATGATGGCGGCGGCGAAAATAAACTGGGGTTTCGAGGCGAATCGCTGAGGACGGTCTATGCCGAGCAATTGAACCGGCAATGCTGTACGCAGCATCCGTATGGGCGGAAGGTTGTAAAGTCCGGGAGATGCGTCAATTAACGAGCGTGCAACGTATAACCGCGGTAAAGGCGGCGAGGGCATACAGGACCACCTCCACGGTAGGCTGTCCTGGTGATCAGTAGGACTCTCCCTATCGAATATGTCGTTAGGGAGATTAGAGATAGGAGACTTATAGATATAGGGAAAGGGCGCGAAATTATCGAAGATATTAATCTAGGTAATAGGGACGTTGCAAGAAAGATCGTGGTATCAGAGTTGGGGCACCCGGCCGATATTAGAGGAATCGAGTTTGCCGAAGGTGATCGGGACGCAACGGGTATCAGAATTTACACGGACGGTTCACGTATGGATGACGGACAAGCAGGCGCGGCGTTTGTCGTGTTTAAACAGGGAAGGGAGGAGTTCCAGTTTCAAACCAAACTCGCGAACTGGAGCACTATCTTTCAGTGCGAATTTGTAGCCATACGAGAGGCTATCGATTAGGCAATAAATCACACGAGCAGAGTCGATTATTATATAATCAGCGACAGTAAATCAGCGCTGACGGCATTAACTAACATGAACACCTCGACAGACCTCCAGGCGGACGTCTGGAAAATAATACATTCAGCGCTCGAATTTCGACGTTTAAAGTTCTGTTGGGTTAGGTCGCACGATGTCAACGTAGGGAATGATAGGGCTGACGAATTAGCTAAAGAGGCCGCGAGGGGCGACTTTCGGATATCACATTCGTCGATACCGAGGTCTTTAATTAAAAGAAAGCTGCGCGAAAAATCAATTCGACAATGGGAAGAGAGGTGGAACAACGCTGCCACGGGCAGGTTGACCCACAAATTCATACCGAGCATAAAAGCTAGAGGTAAAATCGAGGTTTAGCTCGATCACAAAATGGTGCAGTTGATAACAGGGCACGGCGCCCTGAAGGCGTATTTACAAAGGTTCGGTCTAACCAACAGCGACCGCTGCGTATGCAGTGAGGGCGCGGAAAGCGCAGAGCACGTGCTCTTCGACTGCCCGCTTGAGGCGGGAAATCGAGGTTGGCTGATAGCAAACTAGCTATCCTAGGTCTGGCATGGCCAAAGAGCCTAGAGGAAGTCGGGGAAGTGGCTAACCAGAAGGCGTTCTGGACAGCCTTAAAAGAATTCGCGGGAAGGGTCGCGAGATTAGACAATGACAACCGCGTGTAAAATTCGGTGGGGTTTTAATGTTGGACTTAGGCAGTGTTCTGTATTCGTCAGGAGTTAGGATGGTGTCGTGGAGATTGGAAGGTTGCGCTTCAGGTTTCAGATTTGTAGAGTTGCGATGAGATGTAATTTTATGGAAGAGATTTGAAGAATGGTATATAGGGCTAGTGTAGATGTGGTTTTGTATGCGCGGGATGTATATAGTAGGAAGGGGCGTATTATTGTGTTTAGTTTTGTTCTAGAAGGTATCGGATGCGTACTGTATGATACGGATTATAATTTGGGAAAGATCAAGCGTCGAGTGTGTGTGGATAGATGTACTAAAGTTGGAAGTGATTGGTGGAGGTTTTTAGTATGATCTGTTATTTTGTTCTTAGTTTGGTTAAGTGCGCGCGTGTGTGTAGTCGTGTGTCTATATACAGTCCTAAGTATCGTTTAAGTGGAAGGTTTAGGATCTTGATCTTGGGAGAACGTTGTGGGTTTAGGAACCCTTTCAGCACGAGGAGTTTTGATTTGGATGGGGATAATGGTTGTTTATTTAAAATGGACCAGAATTCTACGTAGAATGTCAGTGTTAGGGCTGCTTGTTCAATGGATGATCTGGAGTTGCCGTAGATAAGAAACGTGACATCATCTGCGTATGCGAGGGTGGTGACGTTGGATATGTTGTGTAGGAGTAAGGGATTAATGGTTATGCTCCAGAGGGTGGGGGATAAGCAGGAGCCTTGGGGCATCCTTGGGAAAGGGATTTGGTTATATGGTAATAATTTGAGGTTAGGCATGCTATTATTGAGGTTGCAATGTAGTACCTTCGGGTGGAGCATTGGAAAATTAAATGTAATGTTATTGAGGTTGGCGGCTCCGTGGCGTAGTGGTATGTGTGTGACTACTACGCCCAAGGTCCCGGGTTCGAATCCCGACACGGTCCTCTTGAAAAATGTTAGGCGAGCATTTTTCACAAAAATACACCCTCATTCGGATGAGAGGTAAAATGGAGGTCCCGTGTGTGAGTGTTGTCACGCACGTTAAAGATCCCTACCTTGCTTGGAACAGCAAGGGTTCGGCAAAATTCAAAATTTTCCAGGTAAAAAAAACTCGCCTCCTGGCCAATGTAGTACCTTCGGGTGGAGCATTGGAAAATCACATGTAATGTTATTGAGGTTAGGCGGCTCCGTGGCGTAGTGGTATGTGTGTGACTACTGCGCCCTAGGTCCCGGGTTTGAATCCCGACACGGACCGCTTGAAAAATGTTAGGCGAGCATTTTCGCAAAAATACACCCTCGTTCGGATGAGAGGTAAATGGAAGTCCCGTGTGTGAGTGTTGTCACGCACGTTAAAGATCCCTACCTTGCTTGGAACAGCAAGGATTCGGCAAAATTCAAAAAATTTTCCAGGTAAAAAAAACTCGCTTCCTGGCCAATGTAGTACCTTCGGGTGGAGCATTGGAAAATCACATGTAATGTTATTGAGGTTCGTGCGTCGCCGTGGATCAATGTAGTAAGCGTAAGTCTACGGATCCCAAGGTCCTGGTTCAAATCCCGACACGGCCGACTGCTTGAAGAATGGCAGGTGAGCATTTTTCACAATAATTACGCCCTCGTTCGGATGAGAGGTTAAATGGAGGTCCCGTGTGTGAGTGTTGTCACGTACGTTAAAGATCCCTACCTTGCCTGAAACGGCAAGGGTTCGGCAAAATTCTAAATTTCCAGGCAACAAAAAACTCGCCTCCTGGCCAATGTAGTACCTACAGGTGGAGCATTGGAAATGTAAATGAACTGTTATTGAGGTTCCCTCACAGACTAGAGTTAGGGGGGGAGAAAATCCCGTTCAAAGAAGCCATCGCGTACCTCGGCGTTAAAATAGACAATAAATTAAATTGGAAAGCGCACGTACAGTATGTAAAAAGTAAGGACGGAGAAATATCAAATAGAATGATGGCGGCGGCGAAAATAAACTGGGGTTTCCGAGGCGAATCGCTGAGGACGGTCTATGCCGAGCAATTGAACCGGCAATGCTGTACGCAGCATCCGTATGGGCGGAAGGTTGTAAAGTCCGGGAGATGCGTCAATTAACGAGCGTGCAACGTATAACCGCGGTAAAGGCGGCGAGGGCATACAGGACCACCTCCACGGAGGCTGTCCTGGTGATCAGTAGGACTCTCCCTATCGAATATGTCGTTAGGGAGATTAGAGATAGGAGACTTATAGATATAGGGAAATGGCGCGAAATTATCGAAGATATTAATCTAGGTAATAGGGACGTTGCAAGAAAGATCGTGGTATCAGAGTTGGGGCACCCGGCCGATATTAGAGGAATCGAGTTTGCCGAAGGTGATCGGGACGCAACGGGTATCAGAATTTACACGGACGGTTCACGTATGGATGACGGACAAGCAGGCGCGGCGTTTGTCGTGTTTAAACAGGGAAGGGAGGAGTTCCAGTTTCAAACCAAACTCGCGAACTATCTTTCAGTGCGAATTTGTAGCCATACGAGAGGCTATCGATTAGGCAATAAATCACACGAGCAGAGTCGATTATTATATAATCAGCGACAGTAAATCAGCGCTGACGGCATTAACTAACATGAACACCTCGACAGACCTCCAGGCGGACGTCTGGAAAATAATACATTCAGCGCTCGAATTTCGACGTTTAAAGTTCTGTTGGGTTAGGTCGCACGATGTCAACGTAGGGAATGATAGGGCTGACGAATTAGCTAAAGAGGCCGCGAGGGGCGACTTTCGGATATCACATTCGTCGATACCGAGGTCTTTAATTAAAAGAAAGCTGCGCGAAAAATCAATTCGACAATGGGAAGAGGTGGAACAACGCTGCCACGGGCAGGTTGACCCACAAATTCATACCGAGCATAAAAGCTAGAGGTAAAATCGAGGTTTAGCTCGATCACAAAATGGTGCAGTTGATAACAGGGCACGGCGCCCTGAAGGCGTATTTACAAAGGTTCGGTCTAACCAACAGCGACCGCTGCGTATGCAGTGAGGGCGCGGAAAGCGCAGAGCACGTGCTCTTCGACTGCCCGCTTGAGGCGGGAAATCGAGGTTGGCTGATAGCAAACTAGCTATCCTAGGTCTGGCATGGCCAAAGAGCCTAGAGGAAGTCGGGGAAGTGGCTAACCAGAAGGCGTTCTGGACAGCCTTAAAAGAATTCGCGGGAAGGGTCGCGAGATTAGACAATGACAACCGCGTGTAAAATTCGGTGGGGTTTTAATGTTGGACTTAGGCAGTGTTCTGTATTCGTCAGGAGTTAGGATGGTGTCGTGGAGATTGGAAGGTTGCGCTTCAGGTTTCAGATTTGTAGAGTTGCGATAAGATGTAATTTTATGGAAGAGATTTGAAGAATGGTATATAGGGCTAGTGTAGATGTGGTTTTGTATGCGCGGGATGTATATAGTAGGAAGGGGCGTATTATTGTGTTTAGTTTTGTTCTAGAAGGTATCGGATGCGTACTGTATGATACGGATTATAATTTGGGAAAGATCAAGCGTCGAGTGTGTGTGGATAGATGTACTAAAGTTGGAAGTGATTGGTGGAGGTTTTTAGTATGATCTGTTATTTTGTTCTTAGTTTGGTTAAGTGCGCGCGTGTGTGTAGTCGTGTGTCTATATACAGTCCTAAGTATCGTTTAAGTGGAAGGTTTAGGATCTTGATCTTGGGAGAACGTTGTGGGTTTAGGAACCCTTTCAGCACGAGGAGTTTTGATTTGGATGGGGATAATGGTTGTTTATTTAAAATGGACCAGAATTCTACGTAGAATGTCAGTGTTAGGGCTGCTTGTTCAATGGATGATCTGGAGTTGCCGTAGATAAGAAGCGTGACATCATCTGCGTATGCGAGGGTGGTGACGTTGGATATGTTGTGTAGGAGTAAGGGATTAATGGTTATGCTCCAGAGGGTGGGGGATAAGCAGGAGCCTTGGGGCATCCTTGGGAAAGGGATTTGGTTATATGGTAATAATTTGAGGTTAGGCATGCTATTATTGAGGTTGCAATGTAGTACCTTCGGGTGGAGCATTGGAAAATTAAATGTAATGTTATTGAGGTTGGCAGCTCCGTGGCGTAGTGGTATGTGTGTGACTACTACGCCCAAGGTCCCGGGTTCGAATCCCGACACGGTCCTCTTGAAAAATGTTAGGCGAGCATTTTTCACAAAAATACACCCTCATTCGGATGAGAGGTAAAATGGAGGTCCCGTGTGTGAGTGTTGTCACGCACGTTAAAGATCCCTACCTTGCTTGGAACAGCAAGGGTTCGGCAAAATTCAAAATTTTCCAGGTAAAAAAAACTCGCCTCCTGGCCAATGTAGTACCTTCGGGTGGAGCATTGGAAAATCACATGTAATGTTATTGAGGTTAGGCGGCTCCGTGGCGTAGTGGTATGTGTGTGACTACTGCGCCCTAGGTCCCGGGTTTGAATCCCGACACGGACCGCTTGAAAAATGTTAGGCGAGCATTTTTCGCAAAAATACACCCTCGTTCGGATGAGAGGTAAAATGGAAGTCCCGTGTGTGAGTGTTGTCACGCACGTTAAAGATCCTACCTTGCTTGGAACAGCAAGGATTCGGCAAAATTCAAAAAATTTTCCAGGTAAAAAAAACTCGCTTCCTGGCCAATGTAGTACCTTCGGGTGGAGCATTGGAAAATCACATGTAATGTTATTGAGGTTCGTGCGTCGCCGTGGATCAATGTAGTAAGCGTAAGTCTACGGATCCCAAGGTCCGGGTTCAAATCCCGACACGGCCGACTGCTTGAAGAATGGCAGGTGAGCATTTTCACAATAATTACGCCCTCGTTCGGATGAGAGGTTAAATGGAGGTCCCGTGTGTGAGTGTTGTCACGTACGTTAAAGATCCCTACCTTGCCTGAAACGGCAAGGGTTCGGCAAAATTCTAAATTTCCAGGCAACAAAAAACTCGCCTCCTGGCCAATGTAGTACCTACAGGTGGAGCATTGGAAATGTAAATGAACTGTTATTGAGGTTCCCTCACAGACTAGAGTTAGGGGGGGAGAAAATCCCGTTCAAAGAAGCCATCGCGTACCTCGGCGTTAAAATAGACAATAAATTAAATTGGAAAGCGCACGTACAGTATGTAAAAAGTAAGGACGGAGAAATATCAAATAGAATGATGGCGGCGGCGAAAATAAACTGGGGTTTCCGAGGCGAATCGCTGAGGACGGTCTATGCCGAGCAATTGAACCGGCAATGCTGTACGCAGCATCCGTATGGGCGGAAGGTTGTAAAGTCCGGGAGATGCGTCAATTAACGAGCGTGCAACGTATAACCGCGGTAAAGGCGGCGAGGGCATACAGGACCACCTCCACGGAGGCTGTCCTGGTGATCAGTAGGACTCTCCCTATCGAATATGTCGTTAGGAGATTAGAGATAGGAGACTTATAGATATAGGGAAATGGCGCGAAATTATCGAAGATATTAATCTAGGTAATAGGGACGTTGCAAGAAAGATCGTGGTATCAGAGTTGGGGCACCCGGCCGATATTAGAGGAATCGAGTTTGCCGAAGGTGATCGGGACGCAACGGGTATCAGAATTTACACGGACGGTTCACGTATGGATGACGGACAAGCAGGCGCGGCGTTTGTCGTGTTTAAACAGGGAAGGGAGGAGTTCCAGTTTCAAACCAAACTCGCGAACTATCTTTCAGTGCGAATTTGTAGCCATACGAGAGGCTATCGATTAGGCAATAAATCACACGAGCAGAGTCGATTATTATATAATCAGCGACAGTAAATCAGCGCTGACGGCATTAACTAACATGAACACCTCGACAGACCTCCAGGCGGACGTCTGGAAAATAATACATTCAGCGCTCGAATTTCGACGTTTAAAGTTCTGTTGGGTTAGGTCGCACGATGTCAACGTAGGGAATGATAGGGCTGACGAATTAGCTAAAGAGGCCGCGAGGGGCGACTTTCGGATATCACATTCGTCGATACCGAGGTCTTTAATTAAAAGAAAGCTGCGCGAAAAATCAATTCGACAATGGGAAGAGAGGTGGAACAACGCTGCCACGGGCAGGTTGACCCACAAATTCATACCGAGCATAAAAGCTAGAGGTAAAATCGAGGTTTAGCTCGATCACAAAATGGTGCAGTTGATAACAGGGCACGGCGCCCTGAAGGCGTATTTACAAAGGTTCGGTCTAACCAACAGCGACCGCTGCGTATGCAGTGAGGGCGCGGAAAGCGCAGAGCACGTGCTCTTCGACTGCCCGCTTGAGGCGGGAAATCGAGGGTTGGCTGATAGCAAACTAGCTATCCTAGGTCTGGCATGGCCAAAGAGCCTAGAGGAAGTCGGGGAAGTGGCTAACCAGAAGGCGTTCTGGACAGCCTTAAAAGAATTCGCGGGAAGGGTCGCGAGATTAGACAATGACAACCGCGTGTAAAATTCGGTGGGGTTTTAATGTTGGACTTAGGCAGTGTTCTGTATTCGTCAGGAGTTAGGATGGTGTCGTGGAGATTGGAAGGTTGCGCTTCAGGTTTCAGATTTGTAGAGTTGCGATGAGATGTAATTTTATGGAAGAGATTTGAAGAATGGTATATAGGGCTAGTGTAGATGTGGTTTTGTATGCGCGGGATGTATATAGTAGGAAGGGGCGTATTATTGTGTTTAGTTTTGTTCTAGAAGGTATCGGATGCGTACTGTATGATACGGATTATAATTTGGGAAAGATCAAGCGTCGAGTGTGTGTGGATAGATGTACTAAAGTTGGAAGTGATTGGTGGAGGTTTTAGTATGATCTGTTATTTTGTTCTTAGTTTGGTTAAGTGCGCGCGTGTGTGTAGTCGTGTGTCTATATACAGTCCTAAGTATCGTTTAAGTGGAAGGTTTAGGATCTTGATCTTGGGAGAACGTTGTGGGTTTAGGAACCCTTTCAGCACGAGGAGTTTTGATTTGGATGGGGATAATGGTTGTTTATTTAAAATGGACCAGAATTCTACGTAGAATGTCAGTGTTAGGGCTGCTTGTTCAATGGATGATCTGGAGTTGCCGTAGATAAGAAACGTGACATCATCTGCGTATGCGAGGGTGGTGACGTTGGATATGTTGTGTAGGAGTAAGGGATTAATGGTTATGCTCCAGAGGGTGGGGGATAAGCAGGAGCCTTGGGGCATCCTTGGGAAAGGGATTTGGTTATATGGTAATAATTTGAGGTTAGGCATGCTATTATTGAGGTTGCAATGTAGTACCTTCGGGTGGAGCATTGGAAAATTAAATGTAATGTTATTGAGGTTGGCAGCTCCGTGGCGTAGTGGTATGTGTGTGACTACTACGCCCAAGGTCCCGGTTCGAATCCGACACGGTCCTCTTGAAAAATGTTAGGCGAGCATTTTTCACAAAATACACCCTCATTCGGATGAGAGGTAAAATGGAGGTCCCGTGTGAGTGTTGTCACGCACGTTAAAGATCCCTACCTTGCTTGGAACAGCAAGGGTTCGGCAAAATTCAAAATTTTCCAGGTAAAAACTCGCCTCCTGGCCAATGTAGTACCTTCGGGTGGAGCATTGGAAAATCACATGTAATGTTATTGAGGTTAGGCGGCTCCGTGGCGTAGTGGTATGTGTGTGACTACTGCGCCCTAGGTCCCGGGTTTGAATCCCGACACGGACCGCTTGAAAAATGTTAGGCGAGCATTTTTCGCAAAAATACACCCTCGTTCGGATGAGAGGTAAATGGAAGTCCCGTGTGAGTGTTGTCACGCACGTTAAAGATCCCTACCTTGCTTGGAACAGCAAGGATTCGGCAAAATTCAAAAAATTTTCCAGGTAAAAAAAACTCGCTTCCTGGCCAATGTAGTACCTTCGGGTGGAGCATTGGAAAATCACATGTAATGTTATTGAGGTTCGTGCGTCGCCGTGGATCAATGTAGTAAGCGTAAGTCTACGGATCCCAAGGTCCCGGGTTCAAATCCCGACACGGCCGACTGCTTGAAGAATGGCAGGTGAGCATTTTTCACAATAATTACGCCCTCGTTCGGATGAGAGGTTAAATGGAGGTCCCGTGTGTGAGTGTTGTCACGTACGTTAAAGATCCCTACCTTGCCTGAAACGGCAAGGGTTCGGCAAAATTCTAAATTTCCAGGCAACAAAAAACTCGCCTCCTGGCCAATGTAGTACCTACAGGTGGAGCATTGGAAATGTAAATGAACTGTTATTGAGGTTCCCTCACAGACTAGAGTTAGGGGGGGAGAAAATCCCGTTCAAAGAAGCCATCGCGTACCTCGGCGTTAAAATAGACAATAAATTAAATTGGAAAGCGCACGTACAGTATGTAAAAAGTAAGGACGGAGAAATATCAAATAGAATGATGGCGGCGGCGAAAATAAACTGGGGTTTCGAGGCGAATCGCTGAGGACGGTCTATGCCGAGCAATTGAACCGGCAATGCTGTACGCAGCATCCGTATGGGCGGAAGGTTGTAAAGTCCGGGAGATGCGTCAATTAACGAGCGTGCAACGTATAACCGCGGTAAAGGCGGCGAGGGCATACAGGACCACCTCCACGGAGGCTGTCCTGGTGATCAGTAGGACTCTCCCTATCGAATATGTCGTTAGGGAGATTAGAGATAGGAGACTTATAGATATAGGGAAATGGCGCGAAATTATCGAAGATATTAATCTAGGTAATAGGGACGTTGCAAGAAAGATCGTGGTATCAGAGTTGGGGCACCCGGCCGATATTAGAGGAATCGAGTTTGCCGAAGGTGATCGGGACGCAACGGGTATCAGAATTTACACAGACGGTTCACGTATGGATGACGGACAAGCAGGCGCGGCGTTTGTTGTGTTTAAACAGGGAAGGGAGGAGTTCCAGTTTCAAACCAAACTCGCGAACTGGAGCACTATCTTTCAGAGCGAATTTGTAGCCATACGAGAGGCTATCGATTAGGCAATAAATCACACGAGCAGAGTCGATTATTATATAATCAGCGACAGTAAATCAGCGCTGACGGCATTAACTAACATGAACACCTCGACAGACCTCCAGGCGGACGTCTGGAAAATAATACATTCAGCGCTCGAATTTCGACGTTTAAAGTTCTGTTGGGTTAGGTCGCACGATGTCAACGTAGGGAATGATAGGGCTGACGAATTAGCTAAAGAGGCCGCGAGGGGCGACTTTCGGATATCACATTCGTCGATACCGAGGTCTTTAATTAAAAGAAAGCTGCGCGAAAAATCAATTCGACAATGGGAAGAGAGGTGGAACAACGCTGCCACGGGCAGGTTGACCCACAAATTCATACCGAGCATAAAAGCTAGAGGTAAAATCGAGGTTTAGCTCGATCACAAAATGGTGCAGTTGATAACAGGGCACGGCGCCCTGAAGGCGTATTTACAAAGGTTCGGTCTAACCAACAGCGACCGCTGCGTATGCAGTGAGGGCGCGGAAAGCGCAGAGCACGTGCTCTTCGACTGCCCGCTTGAGGCGGGAAATCGAGGGTTGGCTGATAGCAAACTAGCTATCCTAGGTCTGGCATGGCCAAAGAGCCTAGAGGAAGTCGGCGAAGTGGCTAACCAGAAGGCGTTCTGGACAGCCTTAAAAGAATTCGCGGGAAGGGTCGCGAGATTAGACAATGACAACCGCGTGTAAAATTCGGTGGGGTTGGTGGGAGGATTGTAAAATTTTAAATTGACTTGGCGTGAGTAAGGATACGAGCATAGATATAACCAAAACCTGATATTAAAAAAAAAAAAAACATGATAGTTATACCCAAATGTTATGCACGAGAAACCCCCACACCATTAATACAGTCACTGCCTATCTTCATAATTATGTGCGGAAAATCGGGAATAAATAATAACAAATAAACAATAACAAATAAATCAGAAACCCTCATTAAATTAAATCAATTAAATAAACAAAATAATAAAATAGAGTGAAACCGCGCATCCCTCCCAGGACTTGAAAATGAGGTGAAAGTGATAGTGATTGTGATCCCCCCCAAGAACATTTAGTGCATGCCCACCAGGACTTTAGCAGTGCACCCCATTTTCCCCTTAGAAGTAAGTTACAGTTAGATGTAGGCAGACGACTAGATCTTCGGATGCTGGAGAAGTTTATTATCGAGGTAAGACTTAAATTGTGGCGGCTGTACTCGCACAAGCATTGATTTACATTAATTAGTAGTTTTTGATATAATTTAACAAGCACGTTTTGTGCGTAATGGCTCTAGCCGACATAATGCTTGTCCGAGTGCACCTGATAAATAGGGTGATGCTTTTGCTATTTTGTGCACTGCCATATGCTTAACGCTTATTAGACATTTATTTATATAATTATATTTATTTATATTTTATATTTACACTTTATATTTATTAGCATGTATTGTAGTATTTTGTGGCATATTTGTTTTGTTTGACGTTCTGTCGCCATTTTGGTTGCAGTATATATTTGGGAAGGAAGAGTAGAGTTGTGAAGATTGTAATTATAATATAAATCAGTTAGGGAATGACAGGGAAAGCTAGGGATGGATTTAAATAAGTTAGCTAGATTTGGATAGTTTTAAGACGACCCTTCAGGTCGCACTGGTAAGCAGAGCCGGCGTCTGCTATCCGGTATTACGGATCCCTCCCCCTCCCATTTTTGCTTGTGTCTTGTTGATCGGGTACACTCGAAAGTCAGCGCTCGGGATACCATTATTTACAACCCTGTTTTTAGTTTTTGGTTTTAGTTTTTGTTTCAGTTTGTCAGATTTTTAGGTTTGTTAGATTGTTAGCGTTTGTTAGGTTTGTTAGGTTTTTAGGTTTGTTAGATTATTATTTAGTTTTTTATTTAGGGTGGATTAACTATGAAGTTAGAATGAATTAGAAGCACGATTATTTTCGCGTTTAAACCCAATGTAGTACTTACGGGTGGAGCATTGGGGACGTGGCCGCAAGTATAGCGGCCGTTATTCAAATTATAATGTTATTGAGGTTCCGAAACAATTGAGCCGGCAATGCTGTACGCAGCTTCTGTATGGGCAGAAGGTTGTAAAGTCAGGGAGGTGCGTCAATTGACGAGCGTACAACGCATAACCGCGGTAAAATCGACGAGGGCGTACAGGATCACCTCCACGGACGCGGTCCTGGTGATCAGTAGGATTCTCCCTATCGAATATGTCGTTAGGGAGATTAGAGATAGGCGATTAATAAATATAGGAAAAGGGCGCGAAATTATAGAAGATCTTAAATCTTGGTAATAGGGAAATTGCAAGAAAGATCGTTGTATCTGAGTTGAGGCACCCGGCTGATATTAGAGGATTTGAGTTTGCCAAAGGTGATGAGGACGCGATGGGTATCAAAATTTATACGGACGGTTCACGTATGGACGATGGGCAAGCAGGCGCGGCGTTCGTCGTGTATAAGCAGGAAAGGGAAGTGTTTCAGTTTCAAACCAAACTCGCAAACTGGAGCACAATTTTCCAGTGCGAATTGGTAGCCATACGAGAGGCTATCAATTACATAATAAACCATACGGGCAGAGACGAGTATTATATAATTAGTGATAGTAAATCGGTGCTGACGGCTTTAACAAACATAAACACCTCGACAGACCTCCAAGCGGACGTCTGGAGGATAGCGCGTACGACGCTCGAGTTTCGACGTTTAAAGTTCTGTTGGGTCAGGTCGCATATTAGTAACGTAGGAAACGATAGGGCTGATGAATTAGCTAAAGAGGACGCGACGGGAAACTTTCGAATATCACATTCGTCGATACCTAAGTTTTTGATTAAAAGAAATTTGCGTGAAAAGTTAATCCGACAATGGGAAGAGGTGGAACAACGCTGCCACGGGCAGGTTGACCCACAAATTTATACCGAGCTTAGAAGCTAGACGCAAGATCGAGGTAAAACTCGATCATAAAATGGATCAGTTGATAACAGGGCACGGCGCACTGAAAACGTATTTACATAGGTTCGGGTTAACCAACAACGACCGCTGTGAATGCGGTGAGGGCGCGGAAAGCGCAGAGCACGTGCTTTTCGACTGCCCGCTTGAAGCGGCAAATTGAAAGTTGGCTGATACGAAATTAGCTATCGTAGGTCTAGCATGGCTAAAGAGCCTAGAGGAAGTCGGGGAAGTGGCTAACCAGAAGACGTTCTGGACAGTCTTTAGAGAGTTTGCAGGAAGGGTTGCGAGATTAGATGGTGATAATCGTGTGTAAGTCGGGAGGGGATGGTGGGAGAATTGAAAAATTATAGATATCGACCTGGCGTGATTTTGACATGATAAGAGCATGATAACCAAAACCTGATAAAAAACCAAAAAAAGACAAATGAAAAACAAAAAAAGAAAGAAAAAAAGAAAGAAAGAAAACCAATAATAATTATAATTAAATAAGTATACCCAAAAGTCTAATATGCACGACGAACACACCACTAAAACAATCACTGTCCCACCTTCTACGCGCGGAAAATCGGGAATAAACGAAACAAATAAATAACAACAAACTAAATCAGGAAACTTCATTAATTTAAATAAGTGTAATAAATAAAGAAATAATAAAATAGAGTGAAACCGCGCATCCCCCCAGGACTTAAAAGTGAAGTGATAGCGATTGTGACCCCCGAAAGTTTAGTGAATTGTAACAATTACGACTTTCTGTTATTCAAATATACAATTTTATTCAATACACCTAGTCAATAAATATTAAATTTCTATTGAAACCTTTTATTCTGAATTCATACATAGTACGCCATCTACAATAGAATAGCAAAAGTAAACTTTAAGTAAACTCTAGTTGTTTGTATCTTGATTCAATATCTCTCTTCTCGGCGCATGCTCGTATAGCTAAGATTGCCTCGTGGTATAAGCCATTTTGATATCAGATGTAATCCGAATACCACTATTATCCAGGGCCTGCAGGTTTTTAATTAAACATGCCGTTCCAACAATTAGTTAAGTGGAGTCAACGTGCACCATAAGTTTAGTCTTGGTGATAGCAACGACCTAAAATGGTTGTAGATCTATTTTTACGCGCAAGTTTTTTTTTTAGTTTATAGTTTTAAAGATTAAACTACCAATTATTGAATACGAAGACAATATTAATTTCGAGTTTTAAAATATTAAATTCAAGTCACACGTAATGAAGCAATGGAAATCAAGTATTATAAAAAAACAAGCGTTAACCATAAGGCAAGCACGAGACTGAGAGGCAGCTTTAATTGTTGCTAGGGTGGAAAGTGGAAACCCTCACATGTGATTGGTTTGTATGAAGGTCAAATCCGAAACCCTGCGTCAGCCACGCTCAACTATACGAGTAAGGACGCAGATGTTTAAAAAATTTTTTAAAGAAGGAAAATCGGCCGCCAAACAGATAGCCAGCGGTGAGTCATCGTCCATTTTTATACCTATATTCTATTCAAGAAACTTTCATTTAAAATGCTCAAATAATTTTTGAAGAAGCTATATATAAATTTGTTTAAAATTAATCCTCGAAATTTTGCTAAGGTTCATAGATCAATTAATTTGTTTCACTTAAAATTTAATTTGAAAGTTTAGTATTTGAATAAGGCATAATTGACCTTAATATTTTCAAGGTATTTGTGTAAGATTATGTTTGACGTTACAAAGTTGTATTAAAAGGTTTGCTTTACTAAACATGTGATGTGATAAGAATTGTTTGCTGAATTATTGTGTATAACACATTGTGATAATACACCTGAAGTATAGTTCAGTATCGACAATAAGTATTTTTCTTTGACCTTTGATTTTATTAAAGATAGCTATAAAAAATAGAGACATAACCAGCTAAATTTTTTTTGAATATGTAATTTGTTTCTTGTACACTGAACAGGATCCTATTCAATTAGCATGAAGTCACTGTAACATAAAATAGAAGTCATATATTTCTTAAAGAAATTTCAAGTAATTTATGCAATAAAGAAAAAATATTCCAAGAATGCTTAGAGATTAATATTAAATAGTAATAACGAAACAGTTTCTAAAGTCTCCTTATAGATAAGTTTGTATAAACGATGTATATATACTTTATTTTAAAAATAAAAAAAACAATAGAAAAAATATTAAATTGTCTCAAAATTTTCTTTCTTTGAAGTCAAGAGTAATTGTCCTACAGAAGCAAACAGTTTACAAATATGAAATCTTAGTATTAAAGAAAGGTATCATTGGTGTTAAAGTTAAAAGTTTTTTTTTTGAAAGTATACTTTTGACTTGTGGATTTACTTATAATTTTTTTGTGATAAAGTAACTAGGCTTTAATGAAGCCCTAGTTTGAACATGTTTAGGTGTGGTTAAATTTTCAGATAGCACGAGATCGTAGTTCCCATTCCAGATTGCAGAGAACAAAGTAAGTATTTTTGTTTATGTTGCTCGTCTTAAATTTTTTTCTTTCGAAGATTTCCGTATCTGATCTTCGGATAGTTTCTTATCAAACACTCATTAAGATACGGTGGCGTCCAGTAAAATTTCTTTTGTTTTATCGTATACCATCCTACGACCCTAGCTCATAGCTCTGCCCTAAGTTGAAGAAACTCAGCTGGCTGGAAGATCTCTTTAGAGGGACCCTTTTTTTTCTCAAAGCCATTCAACATCCTTTTTACCCTGGGCTTGACCGTCAAACAGGAACCCCTCGTAATCTATCGAGTCTCTGCCGCCTGTATGGTAGAGCAGACATATTATTTTCCTTTTGAGGAATTTAATAAGTTACAGCATATCCACCAGGACTTTAACAGTGCATATTCAAGTCCCCCATAAAAATAGAAAACCAATAGATATAGGTAGACGACCAGATCTTTGTATGCTGGAGAAATTTATATTGGAGGTAAGAATAAAATTGTGGCGGCTGTACTCGCATGAGCATTGAGTTGTGATTTTAAACAGATTTTGAAATAATCTAACAAGCACGTTTTTGTGTAATGGCGTTAGTCGATATAATGCTCATGCGAGTGCATCTGATAATGTATTTGCTTTTGCTAATATATACACTGTTACATGCTTTTGCTTATTCAGATATTTATTTATATAATTATTATATGTTTATTTATATATTTATATTATATTTATATTTATTTCTACACTTATATTTTTGCCTGCATTGTATTGTTTTGTGGCTTGATTTAATTCGTTTGACGTTCTGTCGCCAACTTTTGGTCGCAGTATATATAGAAAAGAAGATTGTTATATATAATATGTCAGTTAGGGAATGATAGGGAACGTTAGAGACAAATTTAAGATAAAATACTTAGATCAGGTAGGACGAATTTGTAAATTTATAGAGCAGGCAAAATATCTGGATTCACTATTAATACCTTTGGCAATTGCTTAGGAAATTTGAATCCATTTCAAATTAGCTAGCTAGATTTGGATAGTTTTAAGTCGACCCTTCATGTCGCACTGGTAAGCAGAGCTGGCGTCTGCTATCCGGTATTACGGGTCCCTCCCCATCTCGTTTTTGCTCGTCCTGTTGATCGGGCACACTCCAAAGTCAACGCTAGGGATACCATTATTTAAACCCTGTTTTTAGTTTTTGTTACAGTCTGTTAGATTTTTATTTAGGGTGGATTAATTATGAAGTTAGAATAAATTAGAAGCACGTTAATTTTTCGCGTTTAAACCCAATGTAGTACCTTCGGGTGGAGCATTGGGGACGTGGCCGCAAGTATAGCGGCCCTTATTCAAATTATAACGTTCTTGAGGTTAGGAATGAGTTAATTGTTATGCATAGGTTCGAAGGAAAGTGGGATAGTCTTAGTTGATTTAACAGGTTAGGCCACCAGAATAGGGCGAAAGTGGATTTGAAGTCAAGCAAGAGCGCGATGGTGTATTTGGATGTGGAATTTTTGACGGAGGAAACTAGGAGGCACTGTCGTTGGGTCTAAAGCCGTGTTGAGATGGGGATAGGATGTTGTGGTCTGTGATATAGGAATTGATTTTGTGAAGGATTGTTTTCTCAAGGAGTTTGCCTAATGTAGGGAGAAGAGCAATTAGTCGATAAGATTTTGGGTCTTCTGGTGGCTTGTCAGGTTTTAGGATGAGGGTTATTGATGCGGATTTGAAAGATTTCGGGAAGATTTCTATGGATAAGCATTTTTGGAAGAGGATGTGGGTGGGATTTCTGATTATGGACCAAGTTTGTTGTAGGATTAGATTTGTGATGAGGTTTGGTCCAGGGGCACTTTTTAGATTGAGGTTCTTGTCTAAGTTATCTAGTAGGGTTATGTCTACGTCTTGGTCTGATTCGACGTCTGATGGGGTGCTGGAATCGTTAGTAGCCATCGTCTTTGTTTAAATTGTTAGAATTTTTAATGATTTCTATGGATTAGAGGTCAGGATTGTTTGGATTTTAGGAGAGACGTTGGGGACTATGTTATCAGATTGGGCGGTTTTTGTTCGGCAAATGGCAATGGATACGTTTGGGATATAAGCTAATTCTGCGACTAAGTGTTCTAAGGAGTTCTGTGAGTAAATGAGTGTAATACGGTCTGCGGAGGGGATGTCTCTATCTACGTCGGAGATGATTAGTTTGGGTATTTTAGGTTTGGGTATGTGTGTATTGCATGAGGTTTGTGTTAGAAATTGGATCAGGTTGATGTCGGTTGGTTTAGTGGTGCGGATGGTGACGGATGTATTTGTGTTGGGACGTAGGTAATGATGGGAAAGAGGTTACATTGGCGTATGTAAAAGGTTGTGGTGCTTGAATTGTGTAAGTTGTAGTAGATGTAGAAGGTTGTGTTTCTGAGTTTTTACTCAGAAAGAAATTTCTATCTAAACAGCAAAAAAATTAAATAAAAAAAGGTACTATTTAAAAAAAAGCAATTTTACTCTATGGAGACATTCAATAATTGTTCCACGAAGTGCGCATTTCGTAGCTAACATGCAATAAGTCTAACCTATAAAAAAAGAGAATAATGCTGATACTTTTGTATAAGCAGATGAATTAAGTAGAAAAAAAGCATTAAATTTAGAAACTAAACTAGTAAGGATTTTACCATAAGAAACATTGGCGTATCTAATTTCAAAAAGGGTCAGCACGATGCGAATTGGGTTTATTCCTTGGTATGTTAAAAAACAAAAACAAGTCACATAAATGTGACGAGATACTTATCTTGCCAGTCATCGGAAGCGGATCAGCACAGTATCGCCGCGGTAATCAGCAACAACCATGCTGCTACCGTAATTGCAACAGCGATTTGCACGCAAGAGTAGTTGATCTACGCCCAAGAATAATCGGGTTACATAACAAGCAATTTGGCCTTCAGCTAAGAGGGATGCAGTTAGGATCTACACTTCTTATAAAAAAAGTTCATCGCTTTTGAAATAAGTAATTTAGAGAATACATCTAAGGACGAACTGTAGAATCAAATTGAATTTGTTTAAATAACAAGAATTCGAGCTTCGATCCTCGTGTTATCATATCTCATTTTACATAAGAATCAATTATACGCGGTCATAATGTATAACAAGTTAACGGATACCTATAACAAGGTATTGACTACTAAATTTTAACATAAACTTTACGTTTCGAAATAAATAAGTTTAAAATAAAAGTTAGTAGGAAGCGTAATTATTGTAAGCAGGATGTTGTCGACGTATGAAAGAGTCAAAACGGAATCGATGTGGTTTTTAATTCATCGGCCGTAAATGAACGTAGCAACCTACTATTCCAGAATTGCCTCTCTGGAATTTTCCGTGACCCATTTAAATATGCTTCCATCTCCCTTATACTCAAACCCAACTAGCAAGAAATAAAGGGAGAGGAATCCGTAATACTGGTAGGTCATTTGTGGGGACTCTAAATCAGGTGAACCCACCTAATCCACTAATCGCTTTTTAATGAGTTTTATCTTTAAAAACCCATTAACACTAACTGTTTTTAATGGGTTTTCTCATTAAAAACTCATAGCACTAATCGCTTTTTAATGGGTGTTTTCATTAAAAACCCCTTAGCACTAATCGATTTTTAATGAGTTTTTTCATTAAAAATCCATTACCACTAATCGCTTCTTAATGTCTAAAATCCGACCACCCCTTACCGTTTTACAAACATAAACTCTAGCGAACATATAAATGTTCATTTTTTGTTTCTTATAAGATAAACATATCTTGTTTGGTATCGATTAATATTAGATAGTTTTCAACTATCTGAATTTTTAGGAATGTTTCAGATAGCATCATTTCCTAAAGCGGTAACTCAATTTTTAAAATTTTCACCGGTAGCGATGTGACACATCAAATTAGTCTAGAATTTTACGTGGAATCCGAATCTGCAAATAGATTTAACATCCGACCACTTTCTAGGAAATTCGAATCTGTTTGAATTTTTCAAATAGGACCACCCCTTACAAAGTTACACCCTGTTAAAACCTCGTACCTTTACAATGCACGGACAGCGTCTCTCAGTACCTAAATGTTTGCAACCGTACATACACGCACACTATGTCACAAGCGACTGCGAGGCAATCGCTTGCGCAAATGTTTAGAGATTTGGCTATCCCAGATTCGCCAGACTCTGGTTATCACAGCGGTTTACAGATGTTATCAATACATGTATATAATTTATTAAAAAAATAATACTTCTTGATTAAGTTTGTTGTACTTATTTGTATCGCCAACATTAGTAAAAAATTATTAATAGACGTATTAAACTATCTTGTTTTTTATTCTTTGGTTTAAAGTGGTGTAACCGATAACTGCATTCCTTTTAACGTCACCAAATATGCGGTTAATAGTATGGAAAGTTGTACGGGAATTGTTTTTAAAATGAGCATAAGTAACAATAGCAAAACCCTCATGCACACCATGACATGTATACGCAGGCAAAAGCATATAATTTATAGGCAACTTATAAATAAAATCAGTTTGTCTGGAGGCGACGACAAACGTTTTATTATACCTGGGAGCGCGTTAACCTATGCATGGGGGCAGCAAAATATAGATAAGTTTTATTTTACATAGTTTAAGTGTGTTAGTTTATATAGTAACTTTTTATGTATAGTAGTTTATAAGATATTGTAGTTTTAAGTTTCGAGTTAATATTATATAAACAAACAAAAAATTGAAAGTTTCTGGGTTTTATAGGGGTGTAACTTTGTAAGAGGTGGCCCGATTAAAAACAATTCAAACGGGGTTAGATTGTCCGGGAAGTTAGGATTCAGGTCCAATTAATAGATTACCCAGTATAAAAGAGAATAGGATGGCGCTTCTGACATAGTATGCGTGTATGTTGGGTTGCAAACATTTAGGTACTGAGAGACGCTGTCCGTGCATTGTAAAGGTACGAGGCTTTAACAGGGTGTAACTTTGTAAGGGGTGGTCCTATTTAAAAAATTCAACCAGATTCGAATTCCCTAGAAAAATCTAATATCAGTTGATACCAAACAAGATATATTTATTTAAAAAAAAACAAAAATAAACTGTTATATGCTCGCTAGAGGGTATGTGTGTAAAACGGTAAGCGGCGGACAGCTTTTAAATCTGCTTGCTGATTCGTATTCTGCGAAAAATTCTAGACTAATTTGATGTGTCGCATGGTTAAAAAAATTTATAAGGATGGTTGGAAATCGCTACCGGTAAAAATCTTAAAATTAGGGTACCGCCCTAGGGAGTGATGCTATCTAAAAATTCCTAGAAATTCAGGTAGCTGAGAAAAATGTAATATTAATTGATACCAAACAAAATATTATTTATCTTAAAAGAAACACAAAATAAACTTTTATATGTTCGCTAGAAGGTATGTGTGTAAAACGGTAAGGGGTGGTCGAATTTTAAACATTAAAAGACGATTAGTGCCAATGGGTGATTAATGAGAAGCCCCATTAAAAATTGATTAGTGCTAAGGGGTTTTTAATGAAAAACCCATTAAAAAGCAATTAGTGCTAATGAGTTTGTAATGAGAAAACCCATTAAAAAGCGATTAGTGTTAATGGGTTTTTAATGAGAAAACCCATTAAAAACCGATTTGTGGATTGGGTGGATTCACCTAGTCCAGACACCCCACAAATGACGTACCGTGGGTATAGGGTGGAAATTTTCTTTGAGTTTTTTCCAGTTGGTGTTTTTAATGTTGTATTTCGTACCTGTTGTTGATGTATTATGTCTGGAGGGTCGGGTTTCGGGTTTTCTGTTAAAATCTAAAGTGACCAATCAGATTGTGATGACTTATTGTTGCCCTGCTGTTAACCCTCCAGTTGATATATGTCGGTATGCACTGCTACTTGCCACCGTAATATCTATGTTGCTTTTCACCCCGGCCCTGTTTTTGAAAGTTGGCGGGTTATTAGGTTGGTTACTAATTTCTAGTTGTTGTTGATGTAGAAGCTGTTCGACCTTTTCGCCTCTGTTATCGGTGTCGTTGCAATGCCACAGTGGAGATTTGGCGTTGACATCGGCTGACAGGATGGTTGGTAAATGGTTGTGCGTACGAAAAACGGTCTCTGCGTCCTTTAGGTATGCTTCCGGTTCGTGTCTGTAATGGGACAACCTGTCGAAGTTTTACTTACCCAGGGTTAACATGTTATAAGTTCAAGCTTGTTTTTATTTTTGTATTCTTTAACACTACTTGCCTGAAAAAGTAACTCGGTCGTAGTTTTCTGTTCCCTCTTGGGAAGAGTAAATTCTTCTTTACCGAAGAAAACACCATTGCTCCAGTTAGTCGTCTTATACAGACAAGGGGCTCCCCAGGATTATTCTACTTTGCATCTAAAGGGGCTTTGGTATGTTATGCAAAAGCAGTTTATAAATTAATGTAATTATTATAATTCTCTGTCACAAGAAAGTATTCTACGCTTCAATATACGTTCTGTACTCACTCTTCCTTTTTCACATGGTTTCAAAAATTCTTGGGTTTCTCTATTTTGTGGAAAGCCGTTTTGAATCTTTAGTGCAACTAATGTTTTTGTTAAAGCGTTATGAAAATAAGCAAACACATATTAAAAATAATAATCACTTCTTAAAACGATTATACGCATGACGTTTTTGATCTACAGATTATACAATAAAGCGGCTTGCTATTTTTTCAATATTAATTGTATTTAAATGGCATATTTGATGAGCTTACAGCTTTCGTTAAACAGTAAATTATTACAAACGTATAGGAACAATTAAATTCGTTTAACGTTAACCCACGAACAAAATAATATAGAAGCTTCACGTAAAATAAAGCTAAATACAAGCGAAAGGTGCGCCTGCATTTCAGCAACCTAAAATACTCGCGTTTCATAACTCATTACTTTATACCAGCTTTGGGTTACTAATCGTAGATTTTAGCAGTAAACGTAAAAAGTTTTTACCGCTTTTTAGATACCTTAGAGGGGAAAGTGACATAGAGTTCATTTATTTTAGTTTTTGTAAAATTCTTTCACGGAAGGCGCAACATAAGTGAAGTCTGTTTGTGGTCAGCAGATCAAATCCTGCAAGTAGTTTTTTATTTTTCTTAAGTAGACACTTCACGAGGATATCAACTTCTAAGATCATTTGGCTCCATTAAACATGCAAAGACACCACACACTTTCAGGAAAAAAATTTTGCTGTAACAGGAATCGAACCCCACAATTACTTTGTGGTTGCCTACGAGCGAATCCCCTAGAGCAGTGGTCAGCAAACTCGTCATACAAAAGAACCAAATATAAACAATACAAAATTGAAGTTTATTCGAAGAGCCATTTTTTTAAACTGAAGGTTTGGTTTTTTAGAGACATTTCTATGGAAACACAAATCGCGCAATCAACATTAGGTGAAAAAACTGGTTGGACGCGTATCTGTATTTATATATGTTCTGAGCTAGCCTACACAATTCCCTGAAATTCCCACATCGCCTATATTCAGCTCGGTTCCCCTTCTATTGTTTTGTAATCATATGCCCTATTTCACCAAGATTCAGTGGTATGTAGAGAGTGTTAAGCAGCTTGTGGCTGCCAAGAATCTCCCAACACTTAGACATTTGCCGAATTAATAGTTTTTCAGTAAATACTTTCGTACAATTAACTCAGTTGAGAATATTGCAAGACCAATACCTGTAGTGGTTTATAATGATCGTCATGTTTAAGTAAATTAATTTTTTTCATCATTAGTTTTTCCATCTTGGGACTAGTTGAATGCTTACCTCTATCGATTTCTATTCTGAGCGAGCCTACACATTTCCCTGAAATTCCCACATCCCACATCTTTCACTATCTGTGTGAAATAGTTTAACCTTGGTCTACCTTTATTTCTCTTTTTTCCTATCTCTGCTTCTAATATATTCAGCACTATTCCCTCATGTACCTCTAGTACCTCTTTGTTGTTAACCTTGTCTGTCCATGATACCTCCATCATACGTCTGTAGCAGCACATGTCTATATAGCACACGTCTATATTTTTCTTGTCCGCTTCTCCTAATGTTCAGGCTTCACAGCCGTACAGTGCTATGCTCCACACATGTTTTGAACAATCTTTTCCTTGTTTCTATGTTTGTTGTCCTTGAACATGGTAGTTGCTCTTTTTGTTAATATAGCACGACCGTTTGTTTTTTGTGCTTCTCCCATCTTGCGTTATTTGGCTTTCTAGGTAGTAAAAATCTTTAACCTCGTGAGTAGTAGGGTAGCTAAGCCGGTTTGGCAACAGAGATCCACAGCAAGATATGTATACGCCGGTTCGAGAACAATATGAACAGCTAAGCCGCTTTGGGAAACAAAACGTGCAGCAAGATATGTATACGCCGCTTTGAGAACAAAATTGTCTTTGTGTGTAAATTTGTTGCGTCGGGGGGTCGTTAGGTCTTTGGGGTGTGCGTTTGGCGGGGTCGTTAGATTTTTGTCGTGGGGTGGTGCGCGTGCGCTGGGGTGGAGATATTTTCTTAAGAAATTTTTTTAGCAGCGTTCCCGACGTTAAATATTAAATATTAAATTTTAAAAAAATGTTGTTTGTGTAGAAAATGGAGTTCACGTGTTGGTTCGTATTTTTCTGGGGTAGGTTAAGCTAAAAATTAAAACGCCGCGGTGAAGAATTTTTTAATATTAGACAAACGCGTGCAAGTGGTAAAGAGTGTTTTAGCTCTCCTCATAAGCTGCGTTTTGTACGAAGTAGAAAATAAAATTGAGAAAACTATACGAAATGTTTTATGATGGAGGTCAAATTTTAAACGTTTGCAGGTAAAATCTTGTAAAAAAGAAGTCGTTCACTTCTCGCAATTTCAATGTCACGATAAAATACTAAGAATTTGCATGCAGTCGAATATAACCTCGTGTTTTTATTTGGTAATATATATGAAATCACGTCGACATTCGACTTTTAATATAATGTATTTAATTAACATAAGGTGTGTTGCAAAACATTTCAAGACAGGTATGTCGTATATTACCTTTTGGTTACATCATCCCAAAATAATTTATACAAGTACACTGAACTTGCAGTCGGATCTAACATATAATCTTTTAATTATACCCGTATGAATTTAAAATATATGCAAATTATACCACCTTTCATCACGATTTATTTGACTCTCAAATTATTTGATTTGATCTTATATCAAGGCTTATTATTAACTTTTACAACTCAAGGTGTAGCATCAAGGTTTTACGTCACTCTCAAACTATAGAACTTAATAAAAATAGCTTTCCTTAGCACCAATATCATTTAGAAAATATGTGTTTCATTAACATATACTTATTTTTAAATATTTCCTACCAAAATTTATTTAAAAATTTAAAAGTTCTTTATTTTCATTTTCATATAGGTAAAATCACCACTTTGCTATGCTCTCGGCTACCTAGTTCCGGCTACTTTTCCAAGGTCGTTGTGACGTCATAGCCTTTTATAAATATAGAGCAATGTTAATACTATTCTAAAATTCTAAAAGAGTCTTTCTTACTAACCACAAATACATACAGCTTGTAGAACGCGGATGTATCCAAGTCAGTCCATCGGCACATAAAATAATCTTTTAATCCTTTCCTCTTTCTCTAATAAGATGTTCTTTGTCTAACATATCTTTGTATTGTTCGCGTATTATCGCAGTGTCTTCCAATTAGTCCAACTTTCGCCTTTTGCATGCATTTCCTCTAATTCCAGCTGTCTTTTCTTCCACTTACAGCGTATGGCGTGCATAGGGCAATTTCCTGCAGCGTCAACGGAGAGGTTTACTGCCAATATTTACGCGTTGTCGTACAACCTCTGGGCGAATGTTAGGCGTACTTATCAACCCCGATACCGAAATGATTATTTCTTTTGGAATTGTAGAATATGGTGTTACAGATTGTGTAAAATATGTTACCTGCTTTAATATAGCACTTGTGTAAGATTTTTATTTTATCTTGGCTGTCTCCTACTCTACTATCTCCAAATAATTTACAGGTAAATAGTTAAAACTAAAAGCTGAAAGCACATACTTTATCAATTTTTCCCTTTCTCTGGTTTTTCTGACAACTAATTTGCAAGCCCGTCAATTTCTTTGTATTGCCGTTCCCCAATACATGTACTGTAGCAGGTTATTATACACTAAACAGCAGCTATTTTGAAGCTTGTCCGATAACTTACTCCACATTTTGGCGGTACCGAGTACATTGGCACCTTTAGGAAGTATAACTTACTATCTTCCAATAAGGTTAAACAGTCTTTTAAGGGATTATACACCCGTTCCGCACTGACATAGCTTCCAATTGTACAGTTTTATATTGTCGCTTCCAATTGCGTAATACCGTGTTCTTTGGTCAAAGTAGACGCGAATGTTGCTCTTAAACGTGCATCTGGACAACGTAAAAATCTAGTATATAATTTCAAGTTGTTTATTAACACCAGGATTTGTTATCTGACACACAAATTTTTGTATATCTTAATTCTTACATTGGTTGTTAGCCATGTTAAACAATCGAATTTAATTAAAATTAAGTTTAAATGGCTCCATGCTTGGCATTAAATATTTTTAAATTTTGTTATGTATAATGCCAGAATAAAAATTTTAGAATAGTATTACATTGTTCTTTATTTATAAAAGGCTATGACGTCACAACGACCTTGGAAAAGTAGCCGAAACTAGGTAGCGAGAGCATAGCGAAGTGGTGATTTTACCTATATGAAGAATTTTGTTATGTTAAAAAAACGTGCAAGTGGTAAAGAATTTTTAGCTTTCCTCAAAAGCTGTATTTTGTATGAAGTAGCGAATAACATTTAGAAAATATACGAAATGTGATATAATGGATCTAATTATAAAGTCTGCATGTAAAATCTTGTAAAACATGTTGTTCACGATTTCATTACCAAGATAAAATAACAAGAATTCGCAGTCGAATATAACCTCGTGTTTTTTATTGAAATTATAGCTCTCTGGTAATATATATGCAAATCATTCAACTTTTAATATAATGGATTTAATTAACATAAGGTGTGTTTGCAAAAACATGTTAAGACTATTTCCTTCTTGGTATGCAAATTATACCACCTTTCATAACGATTTATTTGACTCTCAAATAAAAAATTAATTTGATCTTATATCAAGGGTGTTCTTGCTTACATTTAGCAATTTCAATATATATTTAATATGTGTGTGTATATGTAAAAAAGTTAAGACAGGTCACTCGTTATTTTATTCATGATTGATCACCAAAATAATTTATACAACCACACTAAACTCGTACCCGGATCTATATAACCTTTAAATGTATGCAAATAATGTCGTTATTTAAAACGTGGTGAAGAATTTGGATGGGGATGTACTCATTCTCAAATGCGGAATGGTACTCCATAAGGCGTTCTGAACGGAGGCTTTGCACGCATTAAGTGATTGAATACTTCGGAATTTTAGGTTAAGCAAAACATGCACGTGTTGAAGAATCTGAGAATTTCAAAAATTATTTTTGTATTAAATATAAATATTAAAAGAAACACACAATATTTTAATGTTTTATTTACAAAACTTACATTCTTTAATTGTCCCTATCTTTTGTAGGTGGCGGTAGCAGATTCTTATTTGAATAAAATATAGATAAGACTTCCAATTAAGAAAAATGTATCTTAGTTAAATGGGGATTTTATTAATTATAGTTTAGTAAAGTGCATGGTAGTTAATGACCTCGAGGTTGTGATATTTAAACAACATACCGATATATGTAAATTATATATGGAAACTGCATAACTTCAAATCATTTTAGCATAAGTTAATTACCAAAATTCATAATTTCTACTTCCGTTAAAACACATTAAGTAAGTAAGTTTATACATACCGATAATACAATGGTAAAAATTCTTCTACAACACATTAAACAGCTTATTTATATTTGCTACCTTAAACAACTATGCGGAGTGCATATAAATGTCAGAGGAAGATTTCTTATCGTTCCTTCCAATCTTAAAATTTATATCGTCAATAAAATAATAAACAGATTACTAATAATAGGTCGTCAATGGAACTAAAACACATATACAAAATGTGTACAAATGAAAAGACCACTTATTAATTTCATGACTGTAAATTCCTTTAAAGATTTGATATTCATAGGTAGTAACAATGTTGGTGCTATATAATAAACGACTTTTATGAGCATAGTTTAAATTAAAATAACACCGAAATTTATGTAAATTTAATAGTTCTGGTTTATAGTTGGTTGATTTTGGAGAATAAATTTTATGAAACTTAGGTTTAAGAAATTAATCATTTTCAGGTGGGATTAAATAAAATGTACTACTTTGATGATAAAACCTATGCAATGCTTTTTATGTTTACACAACTATAACATACTTTAAAATTTAATACCTCGGTAGTAGAATATAATTTTTAATTGTATTATTGTAACATAAAGTTTGCATAAAAATGCAAAATACATATCCGTTAAGAGGAATTTTTCAATATGATACTTACAGATTCGTTAGTAAGTTTTACAATTAAACTTATTTCAAGACATTTTTGAAACACATTTACTAGTCTCAAGGAATATGTATGTATGTAGGTATAAAATATACAAATAAAAACACTACTTAATGTAAACATTATTCTTTATTAAAATGAATAATTGGTTATATGTACAAACCAGTTTTGAGTACAATTACATCTGTGGTTGCGCAATTGAATGACGAATGTCGTGTGGTATGCTAGAAACACTTGTGTGAATTGGTGTAATACTTTAATTTATGTAGAGGAGTACACCCTAAATCTTCTAGGTTAATAACATTTAGGTGTGGAAATTCATTGTAAATTGCCATCATCTCAAGATATACCGTGAAAGTTTCTGCTTAACCATACCTTTTGGTATTTGAAGCGAGCTGATAGACAGTTCCAAGAATATGTGGTTTCAGCACATATGTTATTGCAACTCCATTCGATAGGGATAGTTGTAAAACAGCCATTTCTTTAAACACAAAGTTATTATGTGCAATTTTAAACCTTTGAACGTCGCAACTAATGGACTATTAATTTTAGACTTCACTCACAAACTGGTTGCAGGATTGTAGCGGACCAAACGATCGTGTAGAATGAGGCAGTACGCTGTAGTGTGAGCTTTAAGCGCTTCTTTCATTTGAAATTCTAATCGTACGTCAACCGCTCCCACTTTCACTATTTCGTTTTGATGGGAACAATCGATGACTACAAGTGGAGCGTGCGTTTGAAATTCATTGGGTGTTAATATCGGCTCGCTGATACCCCGTAGTACGATTGTTGAAACTGTGCATACATCTCATATAGTATAGAATAGCGATTGGTATCGAAATCAATGTTAAGATTATCGTAAGGATACATAGATGAACCCAGATGTAATTTCATATTGGTCAACTTACAGTGGTCGAACTGACTGCGCCCCTTTTGCGGATGTATCGGTTTGAAAGCAGACAATAACAAAACGTGGTTTCTCCACTTGAGAAGCCGTCTTCACGGCCCAGGTATGCGTGTGTGTTGTATGTAATTCTGGATATTCGTGTAGTTCCCAACTGCGAAAGCTTATGTCCATGGTGGCATTGCGTTGAATATGTTTGAGTAGTTTTAAGCGCTCTGCATCTGCAACGGTTATATGTGGAATCCGCCATGATATATGTGTAATAGTAATTTTGATTGACTCTTTGGTATCAGAATTCGATATAGCTGCATCGTCAGCACTACTTCTAATAAGAATAAGCTCCTGTTTGATATTCAAAAGAATTTTCGGTAGTCCTCCGCAAATCCTAAAACCATGGCGGGAATGCATACGTTGAAATGACCATTAGCATCAACGAGATCAAGCTTATCGATGGGGACCAACCGGCGTTTCTAAAGCGACGACTTTCGCTATAATCGTAGGATAGGAAATTTTTAATAGTCGTAGTTATACCTGGATTACGAACGCGGTCAATAGTCTTTCCACCAAGTTCATAACGAATTTCATCAAATAAAAATAAAACTCCGTTGTTGACAAAATCGGCTGTAGGCGAAACGCCACCATCTGACTTATTCATTGTACCCTCAATATAAATTACGCTGTCCCATGGTAGTGTATAGACATCTTCGTTTTCTATTGGAATCCGTATAACATCGTTCTTCTCATACGTGGTATTGGAGTACGGAGTATGCATATGTTTGTCGGCATTGACGATGGTTGTATCAAATATAGCACGTTGCGTAACATTTAAAATATTACTATCCATTTTAACTATGTAGCACTTTGAGTCCTAATGTTTGCAGAAATTTAACGTTTTCCGGTGTTAATCGGTGCACTGGTGTCTTGTAACTGGTAAAGGTGCTGACAATGCGTCTATTAATAGGTTTTGGTGGTTTATGCTCATAGCGCAAAACCATTGTTTAAAGACGCTTTAGATAAAGTCTAATCGTGATGGTTTCCCGACGAAAAGTGATGAGATTACCGTTTTGATCAACTATTTTAACAATGATGCGATCGATGATTCGTGTATTAAGTGGCATATAGGTGACGTTTACGGGTTTTCAATAATCTTGTACCCTGCAGCAACTGCAGGAAAGAATTGATGCAAAATGTACAGGTTTGCTATTCCGATACGATCCGACCACAAGATTACATTCAATACATATTGAATTGATTGGAAAGACTTGTGCCGGATGGTCCGAAATAGCAGTAGTGAGAGCTGGTAGTTTACGTTTCTCAAAACCCAGCAACGAAGCAAGTGAATTTGGTTGTGTAAAATCCACTATACCTGATGCTTTGATTTCTGTATGTAAACTGTTATTATTGGCTCGAATATCAATAAGATAACGTTTGGATGAAGTGCGTTCACGGGGATCGTTCAGATTACGTCGTACGAACTTATTAATATCTGCCCTTCATAAGTTCCTTCTGGTAAAGTAAGCACGATGTCATCAATGTAAAATTTATTGTTCGCTTCCGTTACATTGGGAATTGAAAATATGTATCAAAGTTTGTAAGACCAATAACGTATTCATGGTCATCATCGAGAACAATTGGTGGGTTGATGATTGCGGTGAGCGTAGATTCAGTTCCAGTTAAAGTAAATGTGTACATGTTCGGTGGTTGACGATAAACTAACAACTAGTCGTATTCGTAGTTGGGATGGGGTAATAAAAAGCAAATTCCTGAAACACTTGCAATATATGGTTTTAATTAAACACTTTTATACAAAACAGTTAAAAATACACTAAAATCAAATAATATATAACGTTGTTAGAAACTTAACGGAGGACTATTTTGCAGTAAAATTTCAATACGAAGTGTCCACAGGTAACAGTGTTAAGCGGTTGAAATTGTTCATAATTATAATAAGAGTGCATGGTCCTGATGAGGTTAAGTATTTGACAAGTTCCTCGGAGGTCGTAGATTACCAATGCTATCATAATAGACTGCCCTTGAACCATCTTTTTGTACGCGGTCCAATGAGTTCCCACACCACGTGTAGTATCATGATTAAGAATACCACATTCTCGCCAACGAATTGTGTTTGGAAGTGAATTGCGCATGAATATTCCACGAAAGTGGGATATTGGTAAACGTTTTATGTATTTGTTCAAGTCAACATTGGTCAACGCTCGCATAGGTAGGTTTAACGAATGCGTTGAGTTTTTTTTTGTCTTTGTTTAGCAAACCTTGCCCGTGTGTAAGAAAAGGCTTTAGGTACAGTCCATGTCCACGGCGATAAGGTTTCAAATAGAGACCCTTTCCAAGTGTCACTGCCTCTTGTGCCATATTATGTCGTTTCGCTTCATCTAATTGTTGTTGTCCAAGTTTAGCATCGTTGACAGCTTTTGCAATCCCAGCTGCTCCACCCGACAACGCTCCAATTGCGGAAAGGGCTGCAAAAATAGGTATCAAAGGTAGGAAACCACCAGTTTTGGGTACAGGGATTACACGTGGGATGCCACGAATTTCATCTGTTATATCTTTAATCGGTGCCACTGCAAGTTTAGCAGTTTTAATAAGTCAGTCGGACGAACGTTTTAATGCGTTCCCAAATGGTGCGAATTAAACGCTTGAATGGTATACCACTTCCTGTACGTAGACGCTGACCACGTCGTTTTCCTTTACACCTTATCGTTTTCTTGCGACAACCCATACCAAATTTAACTTTGGCATTCATTGCAGAACCAACAGCAAACGCAGCAAGTTTTTCACCTAACGAAGCGTCGGGTGCAGTACGACGTTTTGTGCTGTTTCGGCAAGACGTCGATCAGCTTGGTGTCGGGTTGTTAAGTCTGTAGAAAGATCGTAGGCGATGTCGTGTAGTTTGCAGGCTTCGTCTAAGGGATTACGACCTATATCACCACGCTCGAGGCGTTTCTGAAGCTTAGTACCCGGTCCACAGAAGCGATACCTGGTAAATGTAATTCTACCGGTAAACGATTGATAGCACTATTGAGTAACCCGTAGCCACGATAGGATTTCATTAATCTTGTCAGTCGAAAGGTTTAAAGGAGACTGGTCATGCGTGTAGAATTACTCGCTTAAATTTACCATACTGCAATTACGTTTTAGTATATGGATAGAATGCGTCTGGTAAAGCAACAATTGGCGTTGCCAATTACGGACCACAACTGCAGCAACAACACTAACGTGCAAAAGCATGGACTACTATTACCATCAACAATACGGTGTATCATTACAGGTCCATCCAATTGTGGTAAAACTAATGTAGTCATCGGTCTCTTGAAACATCCGAATGGTGTACGCTTTGAAAACGTTTATCTCTACTCAAAATCCTTGTATCAACCAAAGTATCAGTACCTAGAGAGGTTATTACAACCAATAAAAGAAATAGGATATTTTGCGTTTAACAAATGGGATGCAATTGTTACTCCAGCGGATGCAAAACCTAATTCGATATTTATTTTCGATGACGTGTCGTGCGATAAACAAAATGTAATGCGAGAATATTTTTCTTTAGGTCGACATAAGGCCATTGATTGTTTTTACCTATGTCAGACCTATTCCAAAATACCTAAACAATTGATTAGAGACAATGCTAATGTCCTAGTGCTATTCAAACAAGACGAACTCAATTTAAAACACGTATACGCTGACCATGTAAACACGGATATGTCGTTTAACCGGTTTAAAGAATTGTGCGGCTTATGCTGGCGAGATCGGTATGGGTTTCCTGGTGATCAATAAAGATGGCGATTTGCAGAACGGTCGCTACCGAAAAGGTTTTGACACCTATATATACTTATAAAGCACATAAATAGCATATCACTTCCTACCCGTTTCTAGACGATGGCAGACGACGTGAAAACCAAACGAGAACTCATAAAAGTACGAAAGGCAGTCAAGAGGAAATTACAAGCGCTAAAAGCAGGTGTGGTTGAAAAGGAGCTTGCATTAAGTAAAGTCTATGCACCTATTACAAAACGTTTACAAACACTTCAGACCGGTCTGCTGAAAGATATTAAACAGGAGTCCAAGATCGAAAGCCAGCACTGGTTACCACAACAACATGACGTACAATCTACTCCTAAAAGACGCCCTAAATTTCTCGATCAGGTGCGCAGTTCCACACCAATCGCCGCACCACCAATAGAGGAGGCATGGGAACACAATCCTCATAGCCCAGTCCAGTCTGTGGAGTCCACTTTCGAAGAATCGGAGAGTAGCGGCAACACTCCAGAGACCCATACAGAGTACGAACGGTACCTAAACAGCGAAGAACATCAGACCTCTTACAACGATTCTTACCATCGGTAAGATACTATGTCGATAATCTGTTTTCCAACTTTACTGGTATTTATAACAATGACACGGAGCACTTGCGCAGGGATAAAGTACGTTTTAATCCGGAGACAGGAAAATTAATGATTGGTGATTCGGACATTATCTTCGGGATTGGTGAAAAGGTGTGTGTAGAACGATTTTGCTACAACGGTAGCAAAGGGTTGTACGAGCAACTGTTCCTTCTCAATCCTTTGGGTAAATTCTCACTTAAAGAAATTAACGATTATGCGGACATTAAAAAAAAATGCAATGTATAGCTTACGACAGCAAACTATAAACCCAGTGGTCGTGGTTCTCATGGATTATAACGAGAAGCCACTAGAGTATGTATACTTTGATGATCCCAACGAACTGTGCGAACGGCTCAAGCTTCTGGTCGCCTCGCAAGATGCAGGTAACACCGGTCACACAAACGAAATTACATCGATTATGGAAGAATTACCGAATTGCGTATAATAGCGTAGATTGTGCGACTTGTTATTCATTATCACGATGGTTATCGACAAGTTTGGCATGCGTCTGACTGTGCTTCATATATTTCTTATGATGATTACTACGATTTTGACAACATGAGATTAGCGCGTCGCTACACCACAAGAAGATGATGATGCAGTCACGAAAGCGTACTTAGAATCGCGGTTAGCAACGCTACACCAGCAAGAGGGCGAACCAACGCTTGGAAGTGGTTCCACTATTCAGCAGTATATAGACACGCTTGTGAAGGAGACAACAAACAGTATGATAACACAATTCTCGAGCGAGTATGTTACAAGATCAGACTTTAACCATTTTGAAGAGATGATGCGTAACCTTGTTCCAGCCACTGTGAACGCTAATGTTGCACAAATCGTAACCAAACGGATAGATGATTCTATGAATAGCATATATAAGACATTAGACGCTGCTATTCAACAAGTGAAAGCACAATTTAGAATAGACATTGCACGAATTCAAGCAGATATTCAACAGTTGCAAGAGAAACTTAAAACGCACGCATATAGCCGTCAACCATACACACACACAATATTAGCAATATGTCTGTAAAGAGCAAATCGTCCACGAGTTACATAAGCCTGCTCGCATTAACTTTCCTAGAAGACATGTAATCACAAAAGGATTAAACGAGCTGTTTCAAGCCGATTTGGTGGAAATGATCCCATATGCAAAGATGAATAAAGGATTTAGATACATTCTAGTTGTTATCGATGTATTTTCTAAATACTTATGGGCCGTACCGGTTAAGCGCAAGACGGGTAAGGCTGTTTCAAACGCTTTTCAATCAATTTTCAACAAAGACCATCGTATTCCACGGTACATTCAAACGGATTTGGGAAAAGAATTTTATAATTCAACATTTAAGGCTTTAATGGAAAAATATGAGATTACACATTATAGTGTGTACAGCAATAAAAAGCTTGCGTAGTAGAACGCGTTAATCGTACCTTAAAGTCAAAAATGTGGAAACAATTTAGTTTGAATGGTTCGTATCGATGGCTGAATATACTATCCTCACTCGTGACTGCATATAACAACACCAAACATCGAACAATCGGCATGCGACCTGTAGATGTGTCAAAACGCAATGAACGCAAACTTTTCAATACAGTGTACAGTACGATCAAAACAGTTAACTTAAAGAGTAAAAATTTTCTGTTGGGGATCATGTTCGCATTAGTAAACATAGAGGTCAATTTACCAAGGATACACACCAAATTGGTCTAACGAAATTTTACGGTGTACAAAGTGCATTTGACTAATCCTTTAACGTACCTATTGCGCGATAGTCGAGGACAACCAATATTAGGCGGCTTCTATGCAGAAGAACTTCAACGAACACACTATCCGGATGTATATTTAGTGGAAAAAGTATTGAAGAGAGTTAAAATCAAGTATATGTGAAATGGTTAAATTTAGATTCTAGCCATAATAGTTGGATATCCAAAATCATATTTTGTAGATTTGCTGTTACGTGTTTGTTTACCATCATATGTCATTCATCAATAAAAATTTTTTACTGTTATATGATTTATTACAGCGACACACACACACACACACACACAAATTACATCTATGTACTACTAATTACTACACTAGTTCTACGTCAAGAAAGTTGTTTATAATTCCTCATGCCCGAAGCGCAAAACGTTGATGTAGGTTGATTTTCGCTGTTTTGGTTGAACTTGAGTATTTCGATGTCCGTGAATATGTGTAAATAACAAGCAGGTAAAACACATTACCTTCTCAGCTAACAATTTCTCCCGTACTTGACCAACACTCGAGGTATATATATTTATTGTAAAAGGTATGCGACACGTACAATAGCATCCTCCATTATATCTAATAAGTGCTATCTATAGCGCATCAGGTAGGATTACCAAGATGGCATGATTTACATACAAAAATAGTATTAAACTAAAACAATAACTTTAATAGCATATACACTTTTTTATAATCATCTATACTATTTGATGGCCATTTTCCCGAATCCGGACCACACGTCCATCCTGGTTGCTGTTTTGAGCCCTCCATTGCCAAATTCTTGAGGAGCCAGTTATATGTTGTTCTATGAGGGCCAACTACATTAGGTTGGTACTTATAATTTACCTTATACTTTAAAATTAACTTCAATACTTTTTTTAATACCATAGGTTGTGCGAAATATACAACATCTACAATCATATCGTCAATCGCTGTGACCAGTGATTTATAGTTGCATTTTATATTTATGATAGGATATGCCTTCGTACTCAATACAGCTCGGTTGGTTAGTAATTCTTCAAGGAAATATACATCGCTCAAACTATAATTACTCTCTATTGCGTCTAGTACACCGCGCACCTGATGACATTTTAACTCTGTTTTGCCGTTGCAAGCATCAATGAAGTTTGATACAAATTGATCGCACCTACTCTGTTGATTAAACAGCATGTCCATTACATCAATGGATGTATCATTGGTCAGCGTTAGCCATTTGAAGGCTTTAAAGGGAACATGAACACCTACTTTGAACAGTATACGTTTGATTTTGTCTACATCATTCAATACTATGGCATGTTTCAGATGTTGGTGTAAAATGCGTTGTTCACTCTCGAACAAATCGTACAGTACATTGTCCATGTTAACTTGAAAACTTCGCACCACTATCGTCACTATCGTTGTTGTTCCACTCACTGCGAGATCTATCCAAGTACCTAGCTTTTATGGCACATTCATCAAAATAGGTAATGCTAAAGTGTTGTGATACTGAGCATCACCTAGTTATTCGTCTGATAAACCCCCCACTAGTTTTTGTAACAGCATTAACAAATCAACAACCTCGAGATGATCTCTGGCAAGGCGACTCTGTTGAATTTGAGCAATATATTTAAGGAAAATCCAATTAGAGGTGTGTTGGTGGTGATAGATTGTTATTCAAATTATCTATGGGAATATCCTTCACTTTTAACGAAGGATCATGCCCGGTAAATTGCAAATTAATCAAAAGAGCATAACGTTAATCATTACTCTACATACAGCACAAAAAGCTGTCATAGCCATGCGAGAAATATGTTGCCTGATAAATACTCCTGTATGATTGTTGTGGTTTTGACAATTTTACAACGATCCTAGGTCATGGATCGAAACGTAAAGAAAGATGATTTTAAAAACTATGAGTGTTTTAATTCCCAACGAAGATTAAGAAAAAGGTTGCCTGATGTCGCTAAATCTATATATATATATACCAATGTTTAATACCTTGAAAGTAATAGGAAAATAAAATTTAAAGTTGTCAACCATGTTCGGGTGGTAATGTTGATTCGGTCATTGATACCTACTGCAAGTTAAAACAAGTCGTATACAATGATAAAAGTTTTTGAAACTAACTAAATGTGATCTTGAATACATGCTTTGTAAAAGCGATATAGTTCAGATTCTGCTACGATTCTTCAACAGACGGCAATAACAATAAAAACTCTGTTTAAATTAATTTTTAATAACGACTTAACATTGCGTAATTCTATTAAAATGATTTGAAATATAACGAGAATAACTTATTGAATTAAAGTAGGTTATTTATAAGTACTAAATTCTACAATAATTAAAACGAGTTTGAAAATAAAATGTATTGACAATGTAGCTATACTTGTAATTTATTCTGCCAGGATCAACAAAATATAATGCAAAATAGTTGTTTTAGTTATAAATCAGAACCATATAATTTACATATGGGGATATGTTGTCATAATAATACTATAAATAGCACAATCGCCGAGGTCATTAACTACCATGCACTTTACTGAACGCGGTTGTTAAAGGGCGTTATATGAACGTTTTTGCAAAGAAATAAGTAATATTTATCTCAGTTTGCGAGATGTTGAAATGTTTAGATCCGTAAGTTATGCATATCTTTTAGAAAACATATTTGCTTTTATGGAACAAATTTTTGCTTTACATTCCTTAACTTTAATAATTTCACTAATCATGTTTACAGAGTCTTTTAAATAATAATATCCTTTGAACATACTATCATCTGGAATACAAATTTTGTTATACCTATATCTAGTACTAATAATAATTAGTGTCTCTAGCACTGTAAAATTTAACTAGAATAATTAATTCACAATCTTTTATAGTGTTTAATTAAATCGGTCTTTTAACAACAAAAGAGGTATTTTGCACATTGCAAATTATTATTACTATGCTTGTAGCAATAAATATTACATAATAAATTGCTGGTTATTCACCTAACAATAAAATTTTACACTAAGAAGATATAATTGGTGTATGCTGGGTTGCCTGCCATAGATATGCATATATTTTTTAGAATTCAATTAAATTTAAGTACACGTAGGTAAATGTGTGAAAGTTACTTTACATTTCAGTATTCAGCTGTATTGTAAATAGTTACTAATATTGTATTGAAAAACGACACCCAGTATTGTCAGCTGTGTAAAAATGTTTTGTTTCGGCAGTGAATCAATCAAACTGTATGAAAATATATGAACTCATTAGCATGTAATTAAAATAAGCTGGTAAGTGAAACTAATATAAATAAAACATTCAAATTTTGTGTGTTTCTTTTTAAAATTATATATTTAATACAAAAATATTTTTTTTAAAATCTCGGGGGATTCTTCAGCACGTGCACGTTTTTGCTTAACCTAAAATCTCCGAAGTAGTCAATCACCTAATGCGTGCAAAACCTCCGTTCAGAACGCCTTATGGAGTACCATTCCGCATTTGAGAATGAGTACATCTCCATCCAAATTCTTCACCACGTTTTAAATAACGACATTATTTGCATACATTTAAAGGTTAAATTTTAGATCCGGGTACGAGTTCAGTGTGGTTGTATAAATTATTTTGGTGGTGCAATCATGAATAAAATAACGAGTGACCTGTCTTAACATGTTTTTTTTGCACACACACCAATATTTTAAATTAAAACCATTATAAAATACGAGTCGAATAATTTCTCCTATTCTATTTGATATTTAATACAAAATAATGGGGCAGAGCCCCGTTTAGGGCAAGTTTAGAAGCTCCCTTCCCCCACCATTCATCATTTTGAAAGTGATTATGTCATCCACCACATTTCCTATTTTTGCTTAACCTAAAAGATCTCTCTTTAATTAACTAAAGCAACGAGAATAAAAACAATGACGAAGCTCTAAAGATCACCGCTAAATTCTTCACTACATGCACGTTTTTGCATAACCTATAAATTTTTATCACGTTTGTGCAATTAAACGAGTTTATATATACAATGTCTAATACGTCATCTACATACAATCACCAAACCGCTAAAAGTAAAAGAATTTTATTACCACATAAATTAAATGTATAATTACATTTAAATATTTAAATATATTCAAATTGCTAAAATGTAAGCAAGAACACCTCTTGATATAAGATCAAATTAATTTTTTATTTGAGAGTCAAATAAATCGTTATGAAAGGTGGTATAATTTGCATACCAAGAAGGAAATAGTCTTAACATGTTTTTGCAAACACACCTTATGTTAATTAAATCCATTATATTAAAAGTTGAATGATTTGCATATATATTACCAGAGAGCTATAATTTCAATAAAAACACGAGGTTATATTCGACTGCGAATTCTTGTTATTTTATCGTGACATTGAAATTGCGAGAAGTGAACGACTTCTTTTTACAAGATTTTACCTGCAAACGTTTAAAATTTGACCTCCATCATATAACATTTCGTATATTTTTTAATTTTATTTGCTACTTCCAGAAGAAGAAAATGAAGATTTACTTAGTTTACTAAACGAATTTTTGGAGCAAAATATTTAATGAATAAATAAATATTAAAGAAACACATATTTTCTAAATGATATTGGTGCTAAGGAAAGCTATTATTATTACGTTCTATAGTTTGAGAGTGACGTTAAAACCTTGATGCTACACCTTGAGTTGTAAAGTTAATCCATAAGCAAGAAATCCTTGATAAAAGCAAGTTCAGTGTACTTGTATAAATTATTTGGGATGATGTAACCAAAAGGTAATATACGACATACCTGTCTTGAAATGTTTTTGCAACACACCTTATGTTAATTAAATACAATATATTAAAAGTCGAATGTCGACGTGATTTACATATATATTACCAAATAAAAACACGAGGTTATATTCGACTGCATGCAAATTCTTAGTATTTTATCGTGACATTGAAATTGCGAAAAGTGAACGACTTCTTTTACAAGATTTTACCTGCAAACGTTTAAAATTTGACCTCCATCATATAACATTGCGTATATTTTCTCAATTTTATTTTCTACTTCGTACAAAACGCAGCTTATGAGGAGAGCTAAAACACTCTTTACCACTTGCACGCGTTTGTCTAATATTAAAAATTCCTCACCGCGGCGTTTTAATTTTAGCTTAACCTACCCCAGAAAAATACGAACCAACACGTGAACTCCATTTTCTACACAAACAACATTTTTTAAAATTTAATATTTAATATTTAACGTCGGGAACGCTGCTAAAAAATTTCTTAAGAAAATATCTCCACCCCAGCGCACGCGCACCACCCACGACAAAATCTAACGACCCCGCCGAACGCACACCCCAAAGACCTAACGACCCCCGACGCAACAAATTTACACACAAAGACAATTTTGTTCTCAAAGCGGCGTATACATATCTTGCTGCACGTTTTGTTTCCCAAAGCGGCTTAGCTGTTCATATTGTTCTCGAACCGGCGTATACATATCTTGCTGTGGATCTCTGTTGCCAAACCGGCTTAGCTACCCTACTCTCGTGAAGTTCTCGTTACCTATTTATATTCTTGTTTTTAGTTTATTTTCCCCTCCCTTGCATACTAGTACTTTAGTTTTATTTTTGTTAATTTTAATACCGTATCTCTCTGTTAGAACCGCTTCCATTTCATTGAGAGCAGCTTCTAACTTTTCCTTGCTAGATTCTAATATCGCTATATCATCTGCAAATCTAAGCATATGAATCTTCTGTCCCTGCATAGTAATTCCAAATGTCCTGCATTTGAAGTATTCATTGCCTCTTCTATGTACAAGTTAAAAATTAATGGAAATAGCGCACATCCCTGTCTCACCCTTTTCCTAATATTTACTTCTCTACGTTCCTGCTTTAATTCTATTATAGCTGTTTGCTCTTTGTATAAGCTATGTACTATCACTCTATCCCTAAAACACATTCCAACCTTTTTGAGTATTTGGAACATTTTTTTTCATTTTACATTGTTGAATGTTTTTTCTAGATCTACAAACCCTATATACACGTATTCCCCCTTTTCTATTGTTTTCTCCATTATCATCCTCAGAGTTAAAATAGCCTCCTACGTTCCCCTGTCTCGCCTATACCCAAATTGATCTTCTCCTAGTATTTTTTCAGCTCGTTTTTCATTTGTCTTTTACCGTTCTAGTTAATATATTTGACACGTGTTGTGTCAGACTTATTGTTCAAAAGTTCTCACATTTATCCGCGACTTTCTTTTTTGGTATGGTTACTATGATGTTACGTTTGAAATATTTGGGTATCTCGCCTGTCTCATACATGTAGCTTACAAGTTATAAGAGACGTTCTCTTACTGCTTGTCCAGAGGCTTTTAAGCTTTCTGCTTGCACCTTATCTGTACCCGGCACTTTACCATTTTTCACTTTTAATGCTAATTCAAACTCATCTCGCGGTATAGGATACCCAAGACATCGTTTTCAATGTCTAATTCCTGTTCTAATGCGGTTAGTTTCTCTTCTGCATATAAATTCCCTGTATATTCTTGCCATCTAATCACTTTTTCTACATTTTCTATAATTACGTTTCCTCTCGCGTGCCTTACATTTTTGCTATACGGTTTTATATCCCTAAAATTCATTTCAATTAGTTTGTGGATGTATGGGATGAATGAGGTGATATAGATATGTTAATTATAGGGAAGGACCAATTGATTTTTGTAGCAATACCGATGGCAGTGGAGCGGTTATGTAATAACTAAAACAACTACAACAAACTACTTAAGGAAGGGTATAAATACCTTAAAGCCTGTGCCGCTGTGGGCAATAAACGTCACACACAAAAGGGTTAACGAACAACCAAGAACACGCACGTTCGGTGATGGTGTCGCTTCCAAAAGCTCTGATACAACTGTGTTTTGCAACGGTTCGAGTACGACTGTCACTTCACGCACTGCCGGCATAAAATGTTTCACTAAAACTGTAGCTAATAGTATTTATTGTCACCAATACCAATAAATGTTCAATGATAACGTAACAGTTTGTATGCTTCGACTGTTTTTCCTATTTCCATCTTCGTTTGTACCTCTTTGCGCTTTTCATCAATCCATTGTTCCTTAGCTTTTTTGCATTTGCGAATAGTTTTCCATTTTATGGTTTTATATCTCTGCTTTCCTGTATCGTCTGATCTATTTTGATATTTTCGTCTTTCTTCTATTAAATTCAGGATATCATTTGTTATCTATGGTTTCTTATTTTCTTTTTGTGTATTCACCAGAATATCTCTGGCCGCCATTTCTAATCTGAATTTAATGCTATTCTATTCTGTTTCTACTTCCTTAGTATCAGAAATTTTCCCAAAGTCGTTCTGTAATTCATTTGACTTTTTTTCAAATCTTTCGCGGATATCTTTATCTTTTAGTTTCTCAAAGTCAAAGTACATTTTTCCATTCCTTTTTTTAAAATTTTTCATTTTAAGAGCGGCTTTCCTAATCACGATGTTGTGTTCAGTGTCTATATCTGCTTCTGGATAGCTTCTACAGTCTTTTACTTGATTTATAAACCGTTGTCTAATAAGAATGTAGTTTAATTGATATCTTCCTATATCCCCTGGCAATTTCCACGTGAACCGTCGTTAAATTGTTTTTGTCGCAAAATTCTACCAACCTATTTACCCTATCGTTTCTCTTGCCTAAACCAAATAAACCTACTACCGCTCCTTCCTTACCCTGACCTACCACTGCGTTAAAATCTCCCGTAATTATTAAATTTTTATGTCCTTTTACGTAATTTAGTATATCTTCGATATCTTTGTAGATCGCTTCTACCTATTCCTCACTGTGGCTGGAGGTGGACATGTATACTTGTATTATTACTGTATTTACCGGTTTAGATTCCATTCTAATCAGGAGTACTCCGTTTTTTTTTTGTAAATACCTTTCTACACAGTACCCTCTTTTTTCGCATAACTATCCCCACACCAGAATTTTCTTCCTTCGATTCTGAATGAATTACCCTAATGTCTCCACTTGTAAATTCCCCCGGCTCTCGCCACCGAATTTTGCTGATCTCTACTATGTCTAGTGCTAACTTATCCATTTCAATTTTTAAGTTCTGTAGCTTATATATTTGCTTTATACTTCTGACGTTCCACGCTCCGACTCACAGAATGTTCCCGATTCTTTTTCTAAATTTTCCGATCAGATCCTTCAAAGTAGTCCACTTCCGAAGATCCAAATGGAGGACTATTTTACCAGGCGGCTACTAAGCTCAAGGTCTCGGGATCGAATCTCGACACGGTCCGCTTAAAAAATGTTAAGCGAGCATTTTTCCTAAAAATACGCCCTCGTTCGGATGATAGGTAAAATGGAGGTCCGGTGTGCGAGTATTGTCACGCACGTTAAAGATCACTATTTTCCTTGGAACAGCAAGGGTTCGGCAAAATTCATAATTCTTCATGTAAAAAAACTCGCTTCCTGGCCAATGTAATACCTTCGGGTGGAATATTGGAAAATCACATGTAGGGGACAATTTACTTCCGGAATCTTTTACCTTAGAGGATGTCATCATTTTAAATAGATCATTGGAACGCGGAAACCATTCCACCTGCTCTAGTAATCTTGAACTTCTTCAAGGGGCAGGTCCTTACGAAATGGAGACAACGGTATATCTCGATTTTTTTTAAATGTCTACCTTATTCTTAGAATCTCGAAAAAGCTCTTCAGATGCACTTATAAAACAACTCTTTACATACTCTACGTTCGTGTTATGCTTTCCTCTTTGACCAGTTTTTCGACTAACTACAAAACTTGCCCTATAAACATTGTTAGAAGATTGCACCCAATGATTAAAAACAAAAACTCACCTTTTTTGTCTCCACTGGAGTTCCTCGACTACCTTATTTTCTTGCATCATCAACGGGATATTTGGTGCTCCATGATTCATGATTCCTAAAGTGCCTTTCTAAATTACCTTTTTGTTATGTGCAATTTTTTCTTGTCAAACAAGACAGGTCGGAAGCAAAGATTCCTGTCCACTCCATGTTGAATTCACGGTTTACATTTTCCGTTTTTTTGCTTTTTCTTAGTAGCCTCGATGGGCACCAAAAAAATGTTGCACTTTGAGTAAAAATAAATCATCAAATACAAAATTATGACAAAAGTAAAAAGAATTATTAAATACCTGTGGAATCTATAGATGGAAAATAGATATAACTGTATAAATTGATGACTAACATATTGTTATCCGGCTGGGTTTTCTGCGACTAGATATTGTGCAACAATTTCTAGTAAAACAATTAGGTTTATTTTTATGTGTCTGTTTCGGATGCAACAATTACATATATACAAGGGTGAAACATATACAATATATACAATATAAGCAATAACATATACAAGGGTGAACGATATATAACAATTACAATCTAAGAAATAACATATACATATATATATATATATATATATATATATATATTATGCTGTGATAAGGGGTTGTTTAAGGGTGTACTTTATAGTAAAAGTCGTTTAGAAATTAGAAATTACCATAGGCAGCAGAAAACTGCATTTATTTAGTAAATAATTGAGAAATGGAGATAGTTTGTAAATAGTAAACAGTCAACACTTTGTATATAAAGTATAAATAGTTTTAAGCGACGCAAATACACACAGGAAGACGCATAGTTAGCGTAGAAACAAGGAAGACATTCATTAAGTAAATAGTAAATATTTAATACCCTGTAGATAAAGTTGTAGTTAATTTAGACAATGCAAATAATAATATTTTTGAGTGGAAGCACACGTATTTTATATGTAAACATAATAAAGTGTAATTAAACACGCGTTCAAAAGACTTCCAAAGAATTATGTGAATACGGAGATAAGAAATAGCGCTTCAGGAAGCATAGTAAATGCGTACAAAATAGTTAACCATTTTTGATAAGAAAGAAGATTAAAAAATGCGTAAATAACAGGCAGATATGAAAATTAAAAGTCAAATTGCATCAGTTGTTTATGGAAAAGCAATTAGATTCATCAAAACACCGCATGTTTGATAACGAAGACGGTTTACAATTATTGGAAAGCATAGAAAATTAAATCAGAAAATACTTTAAATGTAATTATTTGATTGGTTAAAATGAGCGATGAGTTTGTAGACCATACCCACTGACGGAGTGGGAACTAAAAGATATATTAGCAGGTACAGTGATAACCAAGTCAGTTTACAACTCAACAAAGGTCGAAGTGCGCCACTATGAAATAAAGTGATACGTAATAATAATTCAAAGTGAATTGTATAAGTGCGAAAATGAAAATTACGATTGCCGATTAAACGTAAGTAGATTTTGGTGAATTTATTTTAAACTAAAACATAATAATAATAGGGCTCCTAAAGCCGGGGAAAAATTCAAGTTCTAAAGCCGGGGAGAAAAAATACAATTCTAAGTCCGTAGAGAATAAATGGGAAAATAAATGATGATAATCCAATTCTAAGTTTGGGGAAATTGATAAGAAGTAATTCTAAGTCTGAAATGAGACGACAATAAATTGGGGTGCATAAGTATAAGTTAATGGTAGTCCAGAGGGTGATGGCAATAATTTAAATGCAATGGTTCAAGCGTGTGGATAGACAATAGTTCGAATGGGTATGTAATAATCCTGAATTGGGGGAAGATAATTTTTGTTCAAATAGATGGCTTAATGCATGGGAAATATTAGTGGATGCGTCAATTGCAAGAAGAAAATAGACCAGGTTAGATTTTTAGTTGTAAGACATTATTTTTCTATATTTTTTATTTGAATATTGAATTTGCTTAATATAAATATAAACGAATGTGAAAAAGTCAACAAAGGATTTGAATACGTATAAAGTGCGTGATAAGATAACAGGTTTAGAACGTTCTACACTTCGTTTATAAAGATAATAGGTTTTTTTGGTGACTTTGGGCTTTGAATAAAAGGTATGTGATTTCTGATAAATGAGGTTTACAACATTAATTAATTGAAAAGTGTATTTTAAATAATTTACAAAAACTGTACATAATATTTGTTTCAATATATAGAATCGAATTAACTGAATTTTATAATTCCAAATAAATGCTAGTCGAGGTCATAAGATAAAGTTAATGGGAGTGATTTGATAATTTTAAATAGTTCAAGGAGGAGCTATAAGTTAAATACGAAATTGATAACAAGTAAGGCGGTAACGTATCAAAGTTTGTTATTGGTAGACAAGGTTGGTTCAAGATAAAATCCAGGTAAGTTTCTGGAGGGAATTTATAGCAACATTAATAAGACAGCCCAACGTCGGAAAACGATAATTCCAGTAGTTCATAGCATAAATAATATGGTCGCCCAAACGGTGGGGCGCGAATAATTTAGGGAGCATAGCAATATATATATATATATATATATATATAACAAGAGCGAAATATATACAAAGGTCTATAAGGTATTGTTCGTTCTGCGTCGGTCCGCGGCGTCTCTGTACGCCTTTCTCACAGCGAACCTCCTGGGGTCGTCCGGATGGACGAGTGTTGGTTCTACGCGGTTGTACGGAATCCGACCGGTGTATAAAGGGACGGCTTGCCACTCTACGGGTGTGGCGGTAGTGGTGACACTGGTCGTGGTGGGAAAGGCGGTCGCTATAGGAACTGCTTAAATGAAGTTTTTGATCATTTCTACATTTTTTCATTTCAGTGTGGCAGAAAATAATTTTCAAAAGTGAAAAGGCATTTGTAAAAAGACGTGGAGATAGGTGCAGAGAAAAATTATATCGTTTGGCACCAACCATAACGAAAATCGCGTTCTCAGAACGTGACTAGCTCTGCTAGTAAATAATATTCCGGACCTGCACTAAACATTTCGTTGAAAATCCCCAGCCATGGAATTAAAGAGCCAACCACTGACTTAGACCACTACAATGCTCAAATTTGTTAATAGCGTTTCCTCGAGATTTGACTTTTGATTCTATTACCTCTGTGCATGAAGTTTATTTCTTTTTTAGCTTAAGTAGAGTAGTTTAGGAGGAAATCCAAGTTAACCAACTTGGAATTGCAAAATTGTTGGTCGTTTTATATTTGAAGGAACTTTGTTTAAATCATACTGTTTCATATTTGATGATTGCTCGTATTGTTCATTTTTATACGCTTAATTCATCCATCCAAAATTTACCGAGCGTGCCTCAAATCCGTTAGAGAAGGTAGATCAATTTTTCATAGAACACTTCGTACATAAAATCCAAACCATCGACAAGCTCCCCTACATGTGATTTTCCGATGCTCCACTCGACGGTACTACACTGAACAGAAAGCGAGTTTTTTCTACCTGAAAATTTTTGAATTTTGACTCGCCCTTGCTGTTCCAAGCAAGGTAGGGATCTTTAACGTGCGTGACAACACTCACACACGGGACCTTCATTTTACCTCTCATCCGAACGAGGGTGTATTTTTGTGAAAAATGCTCGCCTAACATTTTTCAAGCGGACCGTGTGGGGATTCGAACCCGGGACCTTGGGTCTACCAATATGCCGCTTGGTAAGTCAATTACTTGACTGGAGGTTATCAAACAAAGCTGAGTAGTCTAAGTATGTTCGGATAATTCCATGCCTAGTGGGACACGTTGCTTCCCAAATTGACAACATTTGTATTGGAAATAACACATGTTGTGATGGACGAAGTCGATAGCAGCAAATTATGGAACGATAAGTCAATCACTCGTCAGTTAATAATATAAAAGGAAAACTTCTGGAACTATACCAGAGTGAAGGCTTGTAGCTAAATAGACAACCATAATTTAATGCACGAATTGACGATACGTACCAAAAATACGTCTGTGTTTAAATAAGGCTTGTAGTTTATTAGGTTTGCGATATATTTAATTTTTGATACTTGCCTATGTATTTTGATACTTGCCTATGTATTTGCATGAAAAGGTAAGTCTGCTATATAGTTAGGAACAAGTCGTATATAATTGTGTAAATACATGTGTATATTTGATTTTTTTCCATTATTGTAACGGTATAGTTACTGTTTTGCTATAATAAATTGTTTTGCTGTTATGTAAAAGCTTGATTAAGTATTTAGGTCATCCAACATCTGCTTTTAGAAATCTTCTTTGCAGTCCTAAATAGGTCTACGTGTCTTTAGGGGTTCATGTCTATTTTAGATTTAAAGCAATGTCGCTTTTAATGAAATTTCAGCTTTATTTTTAAGCTAGAATCACTATTCTGATTTTAATTTTGTCACCTTCATGTAAGTTTTTTTCTAGGGCTTTTCCGTAGCAACCCTGCGATTAAGGGGCGTCCTAGTCATTTCCCGATAAAGATCGTATTTCATACCCGATACCCTTCAGGAACCCTCTTTAAAAACTTTCACCACTCGTCCCACTGGATCAGTCAGCAACCAACTTTATTAGTACAGTTGCGGTTTTTAGTATTTTACTAAAACTGGATTTCTAGCGGGTACTTCACCAAGTTTTCTGTGAATTCTAGAGACTGAAACTGTACGTAACAAACCGTCAAAAAGAAAAGAGATTTCAATGTTGTGCATTTCTCAGATAAAATTAAGAAAGACTTTGTACACCGTTCATTAGAAAAACTACATTTAATAATACACTTCAACCATTATGGCTATAGTTTACAATATATCAAACCAAAATCAACGAAATCAACAGATAATTAGCTACAAGCCAAATATCATCATAAAATACAATGTTTCAATGCATCAATCCAGTTACACAAGGGCAAATTAAGTATGCGTCTTTCACACGTGCAGGAGGAATGTTATACAGTCCCCCCCATATGAGAGTGGGAGAAATGCAGAAACTAGGTACCCGCCAAACAACAGCTATTCCATTACTTGCGAACCAGTAACGACTAGACGTGTAACGGGTTATATAAGGGAAGTTGAAGAAACCTATTTGCTAGAAAGTAGCACGAGCGTTTAACAAGGTGATCCACGGATATCGACAAAAATCCGACATTAATTTTGGACAGGGTAGTTTTATACAACTTTGTTGCAAAATTAAAAATAGTTCTTTCCCAAGCTAAATTCTAGTTGGAGAAATAGATGACCTTAATTAAATTTGCATTGAGTTAAAGTGTGTTGAAATTTATTTAGGTAGCCTTAAAAGGTTTATATGTACTTGTTTACAGGATTAATAATATTATATTGTATTATAAGTAGATTTAAGTGACGCTGTGAAGCTGTTCTTTTTTGATTGAATATATTCCACCGGGATGTTAATGTAATTAAAATTCCCAAGGATTACTCGTTCTACATAGGATTATCATTACGTTAGACAAGTTGGGGCCCACAAATTTGACAATATTAAAAGTCTTATAAAGTAAGTGTAATTGGTAACGTAGTTTTAAATTGCATCTAGTTAATTCGTAAAATATTCGATCTTTTATTACATTAATTTCACTGTTTCTTTAGTGACCCACTCTTGAACCACTGCAGTAAGCTCGTGCACCTTTAATTTGGGACGGGATTCTTGCCGTATGGAAATTCCAAATATAAGAAATTAACGTATCTTTTCCACCTAACACTATGTTAAGTTATTTCACTTGAAGAGGTGTATAGTCAGGTTATTGCTATAAGAGGGTCCATAATCTTAGTAGGCTCGGTAGTTATTGTATAAATTAATAAAAGTAGTTTTAAATTTGAAAGAACGCCAATTTTTTGATCACCCAAGAATGCTTATTGCGTTGTATGAAATACAAATAAAATTTTTCTGTGAGTATCTATGAGAAAAAATGTTCAATTGTGCTCGACTCAATTAGTTGCTTATAACCCTCCGTACGGTACCTTGACATTTAGGTTCACGTAATCAATATTCACAAAACGCTGCATCAAAAAGATTTACTGAGGTTTAGAAATAATTTCTAACTTGTCTTGCATCTACATGCCCTTTCTAATCGGCCTGTCTAGGATTTATACCACTATAAAGTAAATTCTTTCGGCCGTACACGGAGACTTCATTAAGACTCACAAGATGCATAGTCCACATTATTGCCAACATTTATATCCATTTCCACCAGCTTTGCCTCCATAAATTTAGGGTATGGGCTCGATTGCCTTACTAAAATTATCGGCGTCTGTCTCTCTTTGCTTTTCTGTTGCATGTATTTGGAGCTTTAACGGCAATTTTCCGTTTTATATAAAAGATTCGGTTTGGTTAGTGTAAATGGAGCTAACGTGTGTCTCTGTCACAAACTGGTAATCGCTTTTATAGAAGGATTACGACAGTAATTAGTCTCTTGGATTTCCCAAATGTAGTTATTAATTGCGAAATGGTTATTCTCCATTCATTACGCATAGTTATGTAAATGGTGTCACTGTATTTGACAGAGACACGTTTTTCGTTTTAATCCTTACATCTTTGAATATTGGACAAAATTAGTCCTGACAGTCCTTTAACCCCGTCTACGTAACGAGGGTATGCAGAATGCTTCTGGTATCCGAAAGACTACTCAATAATACTATTTCACACCTAAAGGCTAAAGTATAAAGAAGAATACTTATATTCTTATCGATTAGAAAATATGTGAGGCTATCTTTAAAAATGCATATAAATTTAAGAAATTAAGCTATAAGCAAAAAGCAAATGGAATCTATAAGTATTTGAAAACGATAAAGTCACCATGCAAATCAGTACTATTTAAATCTCAATTGAAGTATTTCTTGTATTTTCGACTTAGGAAGGCACGATTTTTCTTCTAGTTTATTGAACTCGTCGGACCGACAATTGAACTCCTTATTCCTTGATAAGGCTTGAAAAATAGGTAATATACTAAAACATTTATTAATAGATGAACTGGAATATATTTGCAAGTAAAATTATGATATTTTTATAGTTTTATGATGAAACTAAGAAACGTTGTGCTTATATCAAGCACCCGGGTTCAAGTGAAGTGCCAATGCAAAACTTAAATATAACAACGGTATCTTGCGTGACCCAACTTTAAATAAGTTTATGTAACATTCTATGCAGTCATCTTTTACAGTTCTAAAATCTATAAATCTCCAACAAGTGCTTGATACGTGTTAAGTGAATTAACCCGTGACATATCTTTTCAATTATCGGATAACCAGTTTGCATTCCTTATATTTAGTAAATCTAACATTTTTTGTATAAAGGCCAAGTATTTCCTTTGTTCCTGAATTCAGTACTATTTATTTTATAATTTTTAGTGACATTGCAAGCTTGGAATGATTTTACTATTTATATAAATACGTTAAAATACCCTCAGAGGTTATTATTGCTCTCGAGAAACGTACTGTAAATACGCTTATTCAAGTGTCGCCGTTCTCTATTCCAATTGGTTATAGAACATCAGTTTATTTGAATAAGTAAAATTTCGCGGGATGACGAATGAGTGTTAAACCGATGAAGCTAATTTACATGGATTTAAACGAATCACTTCAGTACCGGGAGTCAACAAAAGCTTTTGTATTTTTCGGAGTTCAGTTCTAGAGTGTTTTTAGTTTGGGGTTTGTTATCTCTTTAATTTTTTTTACCTTTTTTTACCTTAGGACACTACTGGAAATTGAAAGCAGCAATGCAATCAGCAATGAAAGAAGACCGAACCGTAAGGACCCTGAGAGTAGCTCGTGTTCAGCGGTTCTGAACTGTAACTAATGATCCTGTAGAACTCTTCGATATGAATTTGCATATTTAAACTTTAAAGTAGGAGGTATATGTATTAATAAAAGATCTTGTTAAACAAAATCACAACAATTCTGTGAATTTTTTTAAGGGAACCCGCACGTGAACGTAAATTAGAAGGACTGTAACTTAACATCATGAATCTGCAAATGGGAATTGGTTTTATACACTGTTATTATGAATGCGGTGGAAAAAAGTTTTTGATGACAAAGATTTTGTGCGAAAATGAGTTTGAAAGCAAAGCCTTGCCAGATAAAAATCCATGATTTGATTAGCAAATTTAAAAGAACAGGATCTGTATTTAATCTCTCGAGATTCCAAAAGTGGGTGATTTGCAAGTTTCAGAAGTTCTCATGACAATCAAAACATAGGGCCAATAGTAATCCGCTTCGAATTAGTAGTATTACAACGGTTGGAAGTGATATATCGCATTTTTTAAAGAATTTTCACAAAATTTAAGAAAATTATTTGATAATCTTCACAAAGAGCTAATTCGATAGGAATATTTATTTTAATTTCAATTTAGAAATTCTGTAGGAAAGTGAAACGTGTTAAAAAGGGCGTAGATTTGTAAACTGTAATATAACAAAATTTTTATTTAGTACATTACACAATTTTTGGTGAATTTCGTTTGTCTCATTCAGGTGTATTGAGTTTTGGAGAAAAGTGAGGAAAAATTCTTCGTTATCATATTTTCGTTTCACTCTGTGCGTGGTATTACTGAGCTAGTCGAGACATAAATTTAATTGTGTTAATTTTTCATTTATTTTAAAGGCACAGAGAGGTGGCGATCAGCAGGCAATCGATCGTTGTACATCTGGCGAACGGCGATATCGTAGCAATATAAACACACATACCAAACACAAACACGAACCACACGAAGTACCAGAGTTGTAAAGCCTGCGTGAATCCGATTTCCGGCTACCAATGGTCACGAAGCACGCAAAAAAAACGCCAGTCCCTAGCCAACGATTCTGATTTCCGGCTGACAAGGGTCGGAATCGAAGGCAAAAACTAATATGAACACAAGCAACAATGCACATGGTACACACATACGCGCGCACACACACGCAGAAACTCACAAGGACCAAACAAAGGCATCGGGGCTTTTAATCCTACGCTGTTCCGTGATATGTATAAATTGATGACTAACATATGTAATTTTATGAATCAGTCAGCAACCAACTTTGTGACTACAGTTGAGGTTTTTAGTATTTTACTGAAACAGGATTTCTAGCGTGTACTTCACCAAGTTTTCTGTGAATTACCGGTTAGATACTCTTGTGGCAAAAACTGTACGTAACAAACCGTCAAAAAGAAAAGAGATTTCAATGTTGTGCATTTCTCAGATAAAATTAAGAAAGATTTTGTACACCGTTCTTTAGAAAAACTCTATTTAATAATACACTGAAACAATTACGGCTATAGTTTATACTGTATCAAACCAAAATCAACGAAATCAACAGATATTTAGCTACAAACCAAATACCAAAAATACTATGTTTCAATGCATCAACTCAGGTACACAAGAACAAATCAAGCATGTGTCTTTCACGTGCGAGAGGAATGTTATACTATCAATCACCCCCAGATGAGAGTGGGAGAAATGCAGAAACTAGATAGCCGCCAAACAACAATTAACAATTACTCGCGAACCAGCAAGGACTAGACGTGTAACGAAGTGATCCACGGATACCGGAAAAAATCCGACATTGAATTTGGACAGGGTAGTGTCATACAACTTTGATGCAAAATTAAAAATAATCCTTTCTCAATATAAATTCCTGTTGGCGAAATAGATGACCTTAATTAAATTTGTATTCAGTTATAAGTACTGTTATTCAACTTGTGTTGAAATTTATTTAGGTTGCCCTAAAAGGTTTATATGTACTTGTCTACAGAAATAATAGTATCAAATTGTATACAAGCTGTTCTTCTTTGATGGAATATATTAAGTGATTTTGAGTACAACACATTCTACCAGGATGTTAATGTAATTAAAATCCCCAAGGATTACTCGTTCTCCACAGGATTATCATTAGACCAGATAAGTTGGCGCCCATAAATTTGATAATATTAAAAGTCTTTTAAGGTAAGTATAATTGGTAACGTAGATTGAAATTGCATCTAGTTAATTTGTAAAATATTCGATCATTTTATTACATTTATTTCATTGTTTCTTTAGTGACCCATTCTCGAACTACTGAGGTAAGCTGGTGCGCCTTTAATTTGCTACGGGATTCTCGCTCTTCTGGAAATTCTAAACTTAAAAAATTAACGTTTTATTTCCCCCTAACACTATGTTAAGTTATTTCACTTGAAGAGGTGTATAGTAAGGTTATTGCTTTATAGCAATGAGGGGTTTATAATCATAGTAGGCTCGGTAGTTATTGTGATAAAATAACAAAAGCAGTCTGAAATTTGAAAGAACGCTCATTTTTTGGTCACCCAAGGATGCTTATTGCTTTGTATGAAATACGAATAAAATTTTTCTGTAAGTATCTATGAGAAAAAATGTTTAATTGCGTTCGACTCAATTAGATGCTCATAAGCCTTCGTATGATATCTTGACATTTAGGTTCACATAATCAGTATTCACAAAACGCTGCATTAAAAAGATTTACTGAGGTTTAGAAATAATTTCTAACTTGTCTTGCATCTACATGCCCTTTCTAATCGGCCTGTCTAGGATTTATACCACTATAAAGTAGATTCTTTCGGCCGTACACGGAGACTTCATTAAGACTCACAAGATGCATAGTCCACATTATTGCCAACATTTATATCCATTTCCACCAGCTTTGCCTCCATAAATTTAGGGTATGGGCTCGATTGCCTTACTAAAATTATTGGCGTCTGTCTCTCATTGCTTTTCTGTTGCATGTATTTGGAGCTTTAACGACAATTTTCCGTTTTATATACAAGATTCAGTTTGGTTAGTGTAAATAGAGCTAACGTGTGTCTCTGTCACAAACTGGCAATCGCCTTTATAGAAGGATTACGACAGTAATTAGTCTCTTGGATTTCCCAAATGTAGTTATTAATTGCGAAATGGTTATTCTCCATTCATTACGCATAGTTATGTAAATGGCGTCACTGTATTTGACAGAGACACGTTTTTTCGTTTTAATCCTTACATCTTTGAATATTGGACAAAATTAGTCCTGACAGTCCTTTAACCCCGTCTACGTAACGAGGGTATGCAGAATGCTTCTAGTATCCGAAAGACTTTTCAATAATAGTATTTCACACCTAAAGGCTAAAGTTTAAAGAAGAATACTTATATTCTTATCGATTAGAAAATATGTGAGGCTATCTTTAAAAAATGCATATAAATTTAAGAAATTAAGTTATAAGCAAAAAGCAAATGGAATCTATAAGTATATGAAAACGATAGAAGTCGCCATGCAAATCAGTACTATTTAAATCGCAATTGAAGTATTTCTTGTATTTTCGACTTAGGAAGGCACGATTTTTCTTCGATAGGATTTAATCTTCTCTAATTTATTGAACTCGTCGGACCGACAATTGAACTCTTTATTCCTTGATAAGGTTTAAAAAATGGGTAATATACTAAAACATTTATTAATAGATGAACTGGAATATATTTGCAAGTAAAATTATGATATTTTTATAGTTTTATGATGAAACTAAGAAACGTTGTGCTTACATCAAGCACCCGGGATCAAGTGAAGTGCCAATGCGAAACTTAAATATAGCAACGGAATCTTGCCTGACCCAACTTTAAATAAGCTTATGTAACATTCAATGCATTCATCTTTTACAGTTCTAAAATCTATAAATCTCCAACAAGTGCTTGATACGTGTTAAGTGAATTAACCCGTGACATATCTTTTCAATTATTGGATAACCAGTTTGCATTCCTTATATTTAGTAAACCTAATATTTTTTGTATAAAGGCCAAGTATTTCCTTTGTTCCTGAATTCAGTACTATTTATTTTAGAATTTTTAGTGACATTGCAAGCTTGGAATGATTTGACTATTTATATAAATACGTCAAAATACCCTCGGAGGTTATTATTGCTCTCGAGAAACGTACTGCAAATACGCTTATTCAAATGTCGCCGTTCTCTATTCCAATTGGTTATAGAACATCAGTTTATTTGAATAAGTAAAATTTCGCGGAGTGACGAATGAGAGTAAAACCGATGCAGCTAATTTACATGGACTTAAACGAATCACTTCAGTGCCGGGAATCAACAAAAGTTCTTGTGTTTTTCGGAGTTCAGTTCTAGTGTGTCTTTAGTTTGGGGCTTGTTATCTCTTTAATTTTTTTTACCTTTTTTTACCTTAGGACACTACTGGAAATTGAAAGCAGCAATGCAATCAGCAATGAAAGAAAACCGAACCGTAAGGACCATGAGAGTAGCTTGTGTTCAGCGGTTCTGAACTGTAACTAATGATCTTGTAGAACTCTTCGATATGAATTTGCATATTTAAACTTTAAAGTAGGAGGTATATGTATTAATAAAAGATCTTGTTAAAAAAAATCACAACAATTCTGTGAATTTTTTTAAGGGATCTTGCACGTGAACGTAAATTAGAAGGACTGTAACTTAACAGTATGAATCTGTAAATGGGAATTGGTTTTATACACTGTTATTATGAATGCGGTGGAAAAAGGTTTTTGATAACAAAGATTTTGTGCGAGAATGAGTTTGAGAGCAAAGCCCTGCCAGATAAAAATCCGTGATTTGATTAGCAAATTTAAAAGAACAGGATCTGTATTTAAACTCTCGAGATTCCAAAAGTGGGTGATTTGCAAGTTGCAGAAGTTCTCATGAAAATCAAAACATAGAGCCAATAGCAATCCGCTTCGAATTAGTAGTATGAACATAGTATTACAACGGTTGGAAGTGATATATCGCATTTTTTAAAGAGTTTTCAAAAAATTTAAGAAAATTATTTGATAATCTTCACAAAGAGCTAATTCCATAGGAATATTTATTTTAATTTCAATTTAGAAGTTGTGTAGAAAAGTGAAAGATATTAAGAAGGGCGTAGATTTGTAAACTGTAATATAACAAAAATTTTATTTAATACATTACACAATTTTTGGTGAATTTCGTTTGTATCATCCAGGTGTATTGAGTTTTGCAGAGGAGTGAGGAAAAATTCTTCGTTATCATATTGTCGTTTCACTCTGTGCGTGGTATCACTGAGCTAGTCGAGACATAAATTTAATTGTGTTAATTTTTTATTTATTTTAAAGGCACAGAGAGGTGGCGATCAGCAGGCAATTGATCGTTGTAAATCTGGCGAACAAAGATATCGTAGCAATATAAACACACATACCAAACAGAAACACAAACCACACGAAGTACCAGAGTTGTAAAGCTTGCGTGCATCCGATTTCCGGCTACCAATGGTCACGAAGCACGCAAAAAAAAACGCCAGGCCTTAGCCAACGATTCTGATTTCCGGCTGACAAGGGTCGGAATCGAAGGCAAAACCTAATATGAACACAAGCGACTAAGCAACAATGCACATGGTACACACATACGCCTGCGCGCACACACACGCAGAAACTCACAAGAACCAAACAAAGACATCGGGGCTTTTAAGCCTACGCTGGTCCGTGATATGTATAAATTGATGACTAACATATGTATAACTACTAACATATGTAATTTTATGAATCAGTCAGCAACCAACTTTGTTAGTACAGTTGAGGTTTTTAGTATTTTACTGAAACAGGATTTCTAGCGTGTACTTCACCAAGTTTTCTGTGAATCCCGGTTCTATACTCTGGTGGCAAAAACTGTACGTAACAAACCGTCAAAAGAAAAGAGATTTCAATGTTGTGCATTTTCAGATAAAATTAAGAAAGATTTTGTACACCGTTCTTTAGAAAAACTCTAATAACACACTGAAACAATTACGACTATAGTTTATAATGTATCAAACCAAAATCAACGAAATCAACAGATATTTAGCTACAAACCAAATACCAAAAATACTATGTTTCAATGCATCAACTCAGGTACACAAGAACAAATTAAGCATGTGTCTTTCACGTGCGAGAGGAATGTTATACTATCAATCACCCCAGATGGGAGTGGAGAAATGCAGAAACTAGATAGCCGCCAAACAACAATTAACAATTACTCGCGAACCAGTAAGGACTAGACGTGTAACGAAGTGATCCACGGATACCGGAAAAATCCGACATTGAATTTGGACAGGGTAGTGTCATACAACTTTGATGCAAAATTAAAAATAATCCTTTTCAATATAAATTCCTGTTGGCGAAATAGATGACCTTAATTAAATTTGTATTCAGTTATAAGTACTGTAATTCAACTTGTGTTGAAATTTATTTAGGTTGCCTTAAAAGGTTTATATGTACTTGTCTACAAAAATAATAGTATCAAATTGTATACAAGCTGTTCTTCTTTGATGGAATATATTAAATGATTTTGAGTACAACACATTCTACCAGGATGTTAATGTAATTAAAATCCCCAAGGATTACTCGTTCTCCACAGGATTATCATTAGACCAGATAAGTTGGCGCCCATAAATTTGATAATATTAAAAGTCTTTTAAGGTAAGTATAATTGGTAACGTAGATTGAAATTGCATCTAGTTAATTTGTAAAATATTCGATCATTTTATTACATTTATTTATTGTTTCTTTAGTGACCCATTCTCGAACTACTGAGGTAAGCTGGTGCGCCTTTAATTTGCTACGGATTCTCGCTCTTCTGGAAATTCTAAACTTAAAAAATTAACGTTTTATTTCCCCCTAACACTATGTTAAGTTATTTCACTTGAAGAGGTGTATAGTAAGGTTATTGCTTTATAGCAATGAGGGGTTTATAATCATAGTAGGCTCGGTAGTTATTGTGATAAAATAACAAAAGCAGTCTGAAATTTGAAAGAACGCTCATTTTTTGGTCACCCAAGGATGCTTATTGCTTTGTATGAAATACGAATAAAATTTTTCTGTAAGTATCTATGAGAAAAAATGTTTAATTGCGTTCGACTCAATTAGATGCTTATAAGCCTTCGTATGATATCTTGACATTTAGGTTCACATAATCAGTATTCACAAAACGCTGCATTAAAAGATTTACTGAGGTTTGGAAATAATTTCTAACTTGTCTTGCATCTACATGCCCTTTCTAATCGGCCTGTCTAGGATTTATACCACTATAAAGTAGATTCTTTCGGCCGTACACGGAGACTTCATTAAGACTCACAAGATGCATAGTCCACATTATTGCCAACATTTATATCCATTTCCACCAGCTTTGCCTCCATAAATTTAGGGTATGGGCTCGATTGCCTTACTAAAATTATTGGCGTCTGTCTCTCATTGCTTTTCTGTTGCATGTATTTGGAGCTTTAACGACAATTTTCCGTTTTATATACAAGATTCAGTTTGGTTAGTGTAAATAGAGCTAACGTGTGTCTCTGTCACAAACTGGCAATCGCCTTTATAGAAGGATTACGACAGTAATTAGTCTCTTGGATTTCCCAAATGTAGTTATTAATTGCGAAATGGTTATTCTCCATTCATTACGCATAGTTATGTAAATGGCGTCACTGTATTTGACAGAGACACGTTTTTCGTTTTAATCCTTACATCTTTGAATATTGGACAAAATTAGTCCTGACAGTCCTTTAACCCCGTCTACGTAACGAGGGTATGCAGAATGCTTCTAGTATCCGAAAGACTTTTCAATAATAGTATTTCACACCTAAAGGCTAAAGTTTAAAGAAGAATACTTATATTCTTATCGATTAGAAAATATGTGAGGCTATCTTTAAAAATGCATATAAATTTAAGAAATTAAGTTATAAGCAAAAAGCAAATGGAATCTATAAGTATATGAAAACGATAGAAGTCGCCATGCAAATCAGTACTATTTAAATCGCAATTGAAGTATTTCTTGTATTTTCGACTTAGGAAGGCACGATTTTTCTTCGATAGGATTTAATCTTCTCTAATTTATTGAACTCGTCGGACCGACAATTGAACTCTTTATTCCTTGATAAGGTTTAAAAAATGGGTAATATACTAAAACATTTATTAATAGATGAACTGGAATATATTTGCAAGTAAAATTATGATATTTTTATAGTTTTATGATGAAACTAAGAAACGTTGTGCTTACATCAAGCACCCGGGATCAAGTGAAGTGCCAATGCGAAACTTAAATATAGCAACGGAATCTTGCCTGACCCAACTTTAAATAAGCTTATGTAACATTCAATGCATTCATCTTTTACAGTTCTAAAATCTATAAATCTCCAACAAGTGCTTGATACGTGTTAAGTGAATTAACCCGTGACATATCTTTTCAATTATTGGATAACCAGTTTGCATTCCTTATATTTAGTAAACCTAATATTTTTTGTATAAAGGCCAAGTATTTCCTTTGTTCCTGAATTCAGTACTATTTATTTTAGAATTTTTAGTGACATTGCAAGCTTGGAATGATTTGACTATTTATATAAATACGTCAAAATACCCTCGGAGGTTATTATTGCTCTCGAGAAACGTATGATCTAAATACGCTTATTCAAATGTCGCCGTTCTCTATTCCAATTGGTTATAGAACATCAGTTTATTTGAATAAGTAAAATTTCGCGGAGTGACGAATGAGTGTGAAACCGATGCAGCTAATTTACATGGACTTAAACGAATCACTTCAGTGCCGGGAATCAACAAAAGTTCTTGTGTTTTTCGGAGTTCAGTTCTAGTGTGTCTTTAGTTTGGGGCTTGTTATCTCTTTAATTTTTTTTACCTTTTTTTACCTTAGGACACTACTGGAAATTGAAAGCAGCAATGCAATCAGCAATGAAAGAAAACCGAACCGTAAGGACCATGAGACTAGCTTGTGTTCAGCGGTTCTGAACTGTAACTAATGATCTTGTAGAACTCTTCGATATGAATTTGCATATTTAAACTTTAAAGTAGGAGGTATATGTATTAATAAAAGATCTTGTTAAAAAAAATCACAACAATTCTGTGAATTTTTTTAAGGGATCCTGCACGTGAACGTAAATTAGAAGGACTGTAACTTAACAGTATGAATCTGTAAATGGGAATTGGTTTTATACACTGTTATTATGAATGCGGTGGAAAAAGGTTTTTGATAACAAAGATTTTGTGCGAGAATGAGTTTGAGAGCAAAGCCCTGCCAGATAAAAATCCGTGATTTGATTAGCAAATTTAAAAGAACAGGATCTGTATTTAAACTCTCGAGATTCCAAAAGTGGGTGATTTGCAAGTTGCAGAAGTTCTCATGAAAATCAAAACATAGAGCCAATAGCAATCCGCTTCGAATTAGTAGTATGAACATAGTATTACAACGGTTGGAAGTGATATATCGCATTTTTTAAAGAGTTTTCAAAAAATTTAAGAAAATTATTTGATAATCTTCACAAAGAGCTAATTCCATAGGAATATTTATTTTAATTTCAATTTAGAAGTTGTGTAGAAAAGTGAAAGATATTAAGAAGGGCGTAGATTTGTAAACTGTAATATAACAAAAATTTTATTTAATACATTACACAATTTTTGGTGAATTTCGTTTGTATCATCCAGGTGTATTGAGTTTTGCAGAGGAGTGAGGAAAAATTCTTCGTTATCATATTGTCGTTTCACTCTGTGCGTGGTATCACTGAGCTAGTCGAGACATAAATTTAATTGTGTTAATTTTTTATTTATTTTAAAGGCACAGAGAGGTGGCGATCAGCAGGCAATTGAACGTTGTACATCTGGCGAACAAAGATATCGTAGCAATATAAACACACATACCAAACAGAAACACAAACCACACGAAGTACCAGAGTTGTAAAGCTTGCGTGCATCCGATTTCCGGCTACCAATGGTCACGAAGCACGCAAAAAAAAACGCCAGGCCTTAGCCAACGATTCTGATTTCCGGCTGACAAGGGTCGGAATCGAAGGCAAAACCTAATATGAACACAAGCGACTAAGCAACAATGCACATGGTACACACATACGCCTGCGCGCACACACACGCAGAAACTCACAAGAACCAAACAAAGACATCGGGGCTTTTAAGCCTACGCTGTTCCGTGATATGTATAAATTGATGACTAACATATGTATAACTACTAACATATGTAATTTTATGAATCAGTCAGCAACCAACTTTGTTAGTACAGTTGAGGTTTTTAGTATTTTACTGAAACAGGATTTCTAGCGTGTACTTCACCAAGTTTTCTGTGAATCCCCGGTTCTATACTCTGGTGGCAAAAACTGTACGTAACAAACCGTCAAAAAGAAAAGAGATTTCAATGTTGCGCATTTCTCAGATAAAATTAAGAAAGATTTTGTACACCGTTCTTTAGAAAAACTCTAATAACACACTGAAACAATTACGGCTATAGTTTATAATGTATCAAACCAAAATCAACGAAATCAACAGATATTTAGCTACAAACCAAATACCAAAAATACTATGTTTCAATGCATCAACTCAGGTACACAAGAACAAATTAAGCATGTGTCTTTCACGTGCGAGAGGAATGTTATACTATCAATCACCCCCAGATGGGAGTGGGAGAAATGCAGAAACTAGATAGCCGCCAAACAACAATTAACAATTACTCGCGAACCAGTAAGGACTAGACGTGTAACGAAGTGATCCACGGATACCGAAAAAATCCGACATTGAATTTGGACAGGGTAGTGTCATACAACTTTGATGCAAAATTAAAAATAATCCTTTTTCAAGATAAATTCCTGTTGGCGAAATAGATGACCTTAATTAAATTTGTATTCAGTTATAAGTACTGTAATTCAACTTGTGTTGAAATTTATTTAGGTTGCCTTAAAAGGTTTATATGTACTTGTCTACAAAAATAATAGTATCAAATTGTATACAAGCTGTTCTTCTTTGATGGAATATATTAAATGATTTTGAGTACAACCCATTCCACCAGGATGTTAATGTAATTAAAATCCCTAAGGATTACTCGTCCTCCACAGGATTGTCATTAGACCAGATAAGTTGGCGCCCATAAATTTGATAATATTAAAAGTCTTTTAAGGTAAGTATAATTGGTAACGTACATTGAAATTGCATCTAGTTAATTTGTAAAATATTCGATCATTTTATTACATTTATTTTATTGTTTCTTTAGTGACCCACTCTCAAACTACTGAGGTAAGCTGGTGCGCCTTTAATTTGCTACGGGATTCTCGCTCATCTGGAAATTCTAAACTTAAAAAATTATAGTTTCATTTCCCCCTAACACTATGGTAAATTATTTCACTTGAAGAGGTGTATAGTAAGGTTATTGCTGTAAGAGGAGTTCATAATTATAGTAGGCTCGGTAGTTATTGTGCTAAAATAACAAAAGCAGTCTGAAATTTGAAAGAACACTCATTTTTTTGTCACCTAAGAATGCTTATTGCTTTGTATGAAATACGAATAAAATTTTTCTGTAAGTATCTATGAGAAAAAATGTTTAATTGCGTTCGACTCAATTAGATGCTTATAAGCCTTCGTACGATATTTTGACATTTAGGTTCACATAATCAGTATTCACAAAACGCTGCATTAAAAAGATTTACTGAGGTTTGGAAATAATTTCTAACTTGTCTTGCATCTACATGCCCTTTCTAATCGGTCTGTCTAGGATTTATACCACTATAAAGTAGATTCTTTCGGCCGTACACGGAGACTTCATTAAGACTCACAAGATGCATAGTCCACATTATTGCCAACATTTATATCCATTTCCACCAGCTTTGCCTCCATAAATTTAGGGTATGGGCTCGATTGCCTTACTAAAATTATTGGCGTCTGTCTCTCTTTGCTTTTCGGTTGCATGTATTTGGAGCTTTAACGACAATTTTCCGTTTTATATACAGGATTCAGTTTGGTTAGTGTAAATAGAGCTAACGTGTGTCTCTGTCACAAACTGGTAATCGCCTTTATAGAAGGATTACGCAGTAATTGTTCTTGGATTTTCCAAATTAGTTATTAATTGAATTTATTCCATGCCTCAAATCCGTTAGAAGGTAGATCAATTTTCATAGAACATTGTACAAAATCCAAACATCGACAACCCCTACATGTTTTACATAGCTCCACTACGGTATACCGATACGAAACCGAAGTTTTTACCTGAACAATGATTTTATTTTGACTGCCCTGCTGACATGTCACAAGGTAGGTCTTAACGTCGACTAACCTACACGACCTTCATTTTACCTCTCATCCGAACGAGGGTGTATTTTTGTAAAATGCTGCTAACTTTTCAAGCGGACCGTGCTGATTCGAACCCGGGACCTTGGGCATTCCTGGAACGTAGTCTCGGTTATCAATAGCGTAAGTAGTCGAAATATGCTAATGCTCGGTATGCATCCTATGCATACCTTTTGAATACAATGTTATGCAATCTACGAATTGTACATGATAGGAATGTATTGATGAAATAGTAAGGAACTGACTCAAGTAGGCTGTAGTAAAAGCACAACTAATCGATTCAAATACCAAAGATACTTGTAATACTGTCAATATTGGTAATAGGTATATTTAATTTTATATTATTCTGCAATTATAATGCTATAAGTTGAATGTAATATATTGAATGTTTATATTGAATAAGTGTATGATATTTGTTATATTGTTATCGTATATATGTATGTTATATGTAATGTATTATTTGGACATTGCTATATGCAATTATTGTTAGTAAATTGTATCGATCTATAGGTTAGACATGTCTAAATTGTTAATTAAGTGTTTATATTCTTGATTAGTATTAGATACATTTAATGTGAATTTCATTATTGTTTTCATGTAATGTAAGTAGTTGCTGCTAGTATTTCGAAGATCGTATTAATCCTTACATCTTTGAATATTGGACAAAATTAGTCCTGACAGTCCTTTAACCTCGTCTACGTAACGTAAATTATTTAGATTCGCAGTTGAAGTATTTCTTGTATTTTCGACTTAGGAAGGCACGGTTTTTCTTCGATAGGTTTTAATCGTCTGCACGCAAATTTATCGAATTCGTCGGACCCACTATTGAACTCCTTATCCCTTGATAAGACTTGAAGAATAGGTAATGTACTGAAACATTTATTAATAGATAAACTGGAATATATTTTCAAGTAAAATTATATTATATTCTTATAGTTTTACGACGAAACTAGGAAACTTTATGCTTACATCAAGTACTCGGGATCAAGTGAATTGCCAATGCAAAACTTAAATATAAAAACGGAATCTTGCGTGATGCAACTTTAAATAAGCTTATGTAACATTCAATGCATTTATCTTTTACAGTTCTAAAATCTATGTATCTCTAACACCATAATACAAGTGCTTGATACATGTTAAGTGAATTAACCCGTGACATACCCTTTTCTATTATTGGATAACCAGTTTGCACTCCCAATATTTAGTAAATCTAATATTTTTTGCATAAAGGTCAAGTATTTTCTTTGTTCCTGAGTTCGGCACTATTTATTTTATAAATTTTTAGTGACCTTGCAAGCTTAGAATGATTTTAATATGTATAAATACGTTAAGGTACCCTCGGGAGTTATTATTGCTCTCGGGAAACGTAATCTAAATACGCTTTATTCAAGTATCGCAGTTTTCTATTCCAATTGGTTATAGAACATCAGTTAATTTGAATAAATAAATATCGCGGAGTGACGAATGAGTATTAATCCGATGAAGCTGATTTACCAGGACTTAAATGAAACACTTCCGTACCAGAAGTTAACGGAATCTCTTGTGTTTTTTAGAGTTCCGTTCTAGTGCGTGCTTTTAGTTTGGGGCTCGTTATTTCTCTAACTTTTTACCTTTTTTCACCTTAGGACACTACTGGAAATTCAAAGCAGCAACGCAATCAGCAATGAAAGAAAACCGGATCGCAAGGACCCTGATAGTAGTTTGTGTTTAGCGGTCCTGAACTGTAACTAATAATCTTGTACAACTCTTCGATATGAATTTGCATATTTATACTGTAAAGTAAGAGGTATGTGTATCAATAAAATATCGTGTTAAACAAAATCACTACAGTTCTGTGAATTTTTCTAAAGGTATCATGCACGTAAACGCATATTAGAAAGATTATAACTTAACAGCTTGAATATGCAAATGAAAATTGGTATGATACACTGTTATTATGAATGCGGTGGAAAAGTTTTTGATAACAGGGATTTTGTGCGAGAATGGGTTTGAGAGCAAAGCTTTGCCAGATAAAAGTCGGCGATTTAATTAGCAAATTAAGAAAAACAGGATCTGTATTTAATCTCTAGGTTTGGAGGACTAAAAGTGGGTGACTTGCAAGTTGCAGAAGTTTTCATGAAAATCAAAACATGGAGCCAATAGCAATCCGCTTCGAACTAGCTGTATGACCACAACATTAAAGCGGTTAGAAGTGACATTGTTTGTAGAATTTTCGCAAAATTTAAGAAAATTATGCTTAAATTGCATTCGTTATTAAAATTGTTTCAAATGAAAATTCAACTTTTGAGTATCCGGCATTAAATTAGGATCATTTTTCTTTCAATCGTCGAGTTAATTATCGAAACTGTTGAATGTGGTCAGCTGCAAGTTTACATGATATCGCACAGGAGTGCCTTTATGACAAGAACGGGTTACGCTCGTCCGTTATTTGAGCAAATAATAGGCCGGAGAAAAGAATTTATTATATAAAATCGCCTAAAGGAGCCTCATTACTTAAATACCGTAAAAACCTTATAAAAGCTTGAACGGTTTACATTTAATAACATGGCTATTTCGTTATAATATTAATATAGAACACGCATAGTAAAATACCTAGTGCATTCTTTTGGAAAAAGCATAAAAGACCGGAACTTCACATTCTGCATATTAAATTAGAAAAATACGCACAATTTCAGGTAAATAACCAGCTTAAGAAAGTGTATGTATCTGTATTCAAACGAGTTGGAACAAACCGAAATTATAGTTAGTTACTCCAATAGATAGAAACTCATAAAACAGCATAAATTTTAAGGTGTAGTGACCAACAAATGACGCGGCCCCAGGGCCGGATTTATGTTATACGGAGCCTTGGTCTAAGGCCGGTTTTGGGGATCTTACACTACACTATGACAATAATAAATTTTAAGAAAAATGTGTTATTTATTAATTTTTATATATTTACAACTAATTCTAAGTAAATGCAATGTCAACCTTAAACAAACGTAATAAATTTCAACACCTAGGATTTCCACTTTCTTCAGTAACAATTTGAAAATGCGGAAATGGTCACTTCTGTCGTCATCTTTGACCAAATTACCCTTAGTTGACAATAACGACAGATTTGTTAGACGATTTTCTCAAAAAGTTTCGTAAGCAGGTCTTGATTAATTTCAGGGTAGAGAAGGATCTTTCCCTAGACGCGTTAGTTACGAGAATAATTAAAAGATTTGTAGTGGTAGTATTAAAACATTTAAAAATGTAGGTATCAGTTTGTTGTTATGTATGTATTTTAAGATGTTTCGAGCTGATTATAGGAGCGGCTTGTGCTCCATTGTCCTTACAAATGACTTAAAGGAGGAGCAATCCAGAGGGAATTCATCATAGAGATCATCTTTACATATTTGTCTTTGTGCTTTCGCATTGCTTCTGATGTTATTGTCGCCTAAATCATTTACCTTCATCTTAAGCTAATAGTTCTTCCAGGAGAGTATATTTCTTGAATCATTTTTTACATCATTGTAGCCTGTCAATGACGACGTAAAATCTATTGACTTTAAAGGCTGTATTGGCATCGAAATGTTGATCTCCTTGTCCGGTTTCGAAATTTTCTTTTCATTGTCGTTTGTCATTTTCTGAAAAACCAGCATTTCTGCTTAAAACACATCCATGTTCAAGAAAATATTCAAATCTTTCTTCCAATTTGGCTACATACTCAATCATGCCTTTATTGAATGCCACTGATTAGTGTAAATCAATATCTACCTTTTTAACACGTTGACTGTCTAAACGAGGTTTTATGTCCTACAGAACAGCCAACATTTTTTTTAATTTAAATTTAATAAAATGCGTTTTTCAGCGTTTTCTTTAATATTAATAATTTTTTGGTGAGCCTTTATACCCAAAACTAGTATGACTCAAGAGTTGAGTCACCGGTTTCTGAGCTGTTCTATACGTGAAAGCTGTTTAGAAGCATTATTGATATAAATTGAACAGCGATCTTTTTATACCACCTTATCGTCTTCTAGCCTAAACTATGTTTTTGCATGCTGTCTGACCTCTTTTCGGTTAGTTTCAAAATGATTCTTCATCTCTTCGCGTACTCTCTTTGCTCCACAATCACGAGATTAAGCGGGCATGTCCCCAATACTACTAGCAGCACACTTTTAGAGACCGTCCTGTCCCCGCTATTTCCGCAACGCGCCTGTTGATATCGTCCTGTATCAGGTACAGATTTTAGTTGCCATAATTCTTTGGCAATGGCTAATAGCGGTGGTATTTTGTTTCCACCTCAGCGCTAGAGTCCATACTGGTGTAGAATATAAAATAATCCCATCAATGGCTATCCGTAAGACTATCTTTTTACGGAGTTGTCCCTCCTACGTTCGGTAGAATAGAACATAGCGTGTTCGTTGTTTTGCTTGCCATTTCACAGACCCTTCCACCTGACTAGAGCATTATAGACTGTAATCCAGAGTTACCCTTAGATATACTGCTTTTGGAACCGACTTGATGGAGTGCCCGACCACTCTTAATGTAACTTTCTTGGCGGAAAATAACCGCAGTTGTTTTCTTGGGGACTATTCGATGCCCGTGGTTGACCATTTGTAACGGGCATTTTTACAGCCTAACCTTTTTACGCCTTTTTCCCAATTCGTAATTACATTTCTGCCTATATTGTATGCAATTTAACTCGCGGGTATTACTTTTAAAAGATGGTTTAATTGAAGATTGGTTTTCATTAATAAATACATTGCAATGAATGAATTTTAAATAGAATCATTCGTAACTTGTTTTCCAACTTAGTGAAAATTACAAACCGCTTGGAATTAATGATAAATTGCTATTCGTATAAATGTTGTTCCTTATGTGGATATACGAGTCTAAATATAAACAGATAAGAAGTGTAGTTCTGATTACCTTTGAAAAGAGGTATGCTTTTAGATGTAACGTGTTGGATTGACAAGAAGTGCGGTTGTAATAACAACGAGTTGTTATGAACAGATGCGTAGTCGGTTTTTGTTCTTGGTTCCGGTATATTAAGTACTTTGAGTGATACGCGTTGCTTTGCTGATTGTGTCTTTAGTTGTTTTTCGTGTACAATAAAAGGTTTACGGAACATTGACTTAGTGATTACGCGTTGCACGACAAATTGTTTTTGTTGCTTTTCTGTAAGAAATAAAAGTTGTAGAACTTGGAAAACCCGACCGCACGTGGATGTTTTTACGAAAGATTGATTTAGTGATACCGTCGCTTTACTAATTGTGTTTTTTGTGGATTTGTCTTGCTATAGTTGAACTGTGTGCGATCTAGTTTTCGTGGCCTCCTTTTCTTATCAGAGTAGAGCATACTTTGGTATATTCAAACACCGTTTTAAAACTTGAGTGTTTCTAAAAATGGTGATACAGTTGTAGCATTTTTAGTAGGAAAAAAAAAGAGGTTGCTTCTTATGAACAGGTATCTCATTCACTTGTAAAGACAGTTGGTACTGTAGTTCCTGAATTTTCTAACCCCAACGAATCTAAAATAGATCTTTGTTTGCGCGAATTTGGTTATGCAAAAGCATTAGCTTTTCCTTTGTTACCATAGGTAGCAAATAAAACGCTTCACATTACTGTTAGTTTAATGCATTACGTCGTGCCTCGAAAGCCCGTGACTCTAAATTTTTATTACTATTTTTCTATACAATTTGTGTTACAAAATTTTTCAAAATTATTGTCTCAGGAAATATAATTAACAAGAGATTTATCGATTACGTAGTTCCACCAGCATGATGATGTCTGCTGCTAACACCAGTAAAATACGTAGGCGTGATTAGTGTAAAGTGTGAGAAATTCCATCCACACCCTCACAGTCAAGGGTGCAGTGCTTCGTTAGTGCAGGACATCGGGAATCCCACATTCAATTGCCAGGAAGCGTTGCTGAAGGACTGTTTGTAAGTTGAACTATTTCCTACTTGTTTATATTTTAAATACCTGTCCGTTGCTTTGCCATACCGTTGGCGTTCTGATACCTTTTACCATAGACTTGCATGCTATTTTAAATAAAAGAAAAAAAAAAAAAAATCAATTCTACTGGACTACTCATATTAATTGTGTTTACCTATTTATATTTTGTTAAAATTTTGTCTGCTTTATGTCTAATTGGTGTGTGAGGAAACGTTTCTGCTACTCCCCAATATTACCTCACTTTGTACTAAAGATTTGTTATATTGCTTTTAACGTTGTTATATTATATAGATTATCCCAACAGTTTTTTTTTATTCTACAAAGTACTGAACAATTTATACTTGATCCGTATGCTATGCTTTTTCTTTGTTTCAGGTTTGCAGGACTCATTTGTTTTTTTTTCAGGTTTACTATTCTAATTTTTCTATTGCAGGTACTGTTACTAATTCCTTACAGCCGCGTCCCTTATAGGTTGGTCTGCTTTCTACAACCCCCCCTACTCTCCGATTGAGCCCGGTCCTTTCTTTGTTTTTCTTTGTGTTACGTACGGCCACGAGCCAACGTGGCTGCCCCGATAATAACGTCACACATTCACTCGATAATTTTGGCCATACTATTTTGAAAAGTATTTTTTAAATTTGTTCTGTGTGTGTGTGTGTGATGTGTGTGTAAAATCCTTTCCTCTATGAGGCTCAGTTCTACGAGTTGTAAACACGCACCATTTTTGCCATGCCCCCACGGCCAAAACTTCTAAACACAACTGCTATCTTATAGCCTAGGAACGGAACGTTTGCAGTTTCTACGCCACAACTCATGGGTTAATGTCCTGAAATGCGTGAGAAAATAATAATCGTGAAACTTACACGTAATATCTTAAATTAAGCTGAGAAAGAAAAACCTGTTCGCACTTGGTTTAAAAATTATTTAAAATTAAATACTTAAATAAGATATGAAGCTAAGAAATGCGCAACAAGAGTCTCGTCGTATGTATTAGAGTCGTTAATATGTTTATAAACGGTATTGTTTACATAGTTGGTAAGGAGTTTTTTTAATGTGTCTTCATAATTTACTTTATTTATTGAAGTAATTTCTGCGGTTTGTAGAAAGTTCTTAAAAGTTTCCTGACCATTTTGGAAATAAGATTTTTATTATTTAAAAGGTGGATATGCGTCTTATAAGATAAAATGTATTAATAAGTTACTAATTAAAGTGACGTCACGTTACAGATTTGGATTTGTCCGAAGAGGCAGGCAACTAGTAACAATTTTGGGGGTGAACCGGCTAATTAAATAGTTGCTGGTGTGGGTTCCAGGGAAAAAATTATAAAAATAAAACTTTGAAATGGCTAACATATAAACAAGCTACGTTACAACAAGCATTTACCTTGAAAAAAATTACCTGTTGTCATAATTAAAAGACGTCAAACCGTCTTGTTTCAGCAATCCTTTCGACATTTTTCGTGCACGTAAGATAATTACTCCAAATAGGTTTCCTTTGCTTTTGGTTTCCTAAATCTTGTCACACCATACTAAGCCTTATTCTACAATACCTTAAAAACACTCACTAAATTTGTCATATCGAAGAAATTATTAAAATAAAACACTCCAAATACGCCTTCATTATGGGGTGGGTGGCTGGATATCCTTTCACAACTTTATATACTTTTAACTAGTTTATAAAAAGTCCAAATTTGACTTTGTTAGCATTAAATCAGCATACTATATGATTTAGATTGTTTCCTGAGCAGGCGTTATAACTTCTTTTGTCTATTGTTTATTGTTTTTATTCTTTTTGTATCGTGTTTCAGTGCGTGTGTAAATAAGAATGATGAGACTGAATTTTACAAAATGCTCTCGGTACTCAAAATACTGTCGTTTTGTTATTTTGTAGGTATGCTTTCTTCTGTAGGGAACAGTATTGTGACCGCCAAGAGAACGTTTTCAAACACTTGCTGGCTCATTTTTATCTGCATACACTCAAGAACACGATACAAAAATAACTTTAAAAAACGAGCAGAAAAAGCTACTGCACCCGTATGATGGAAAACATTCTTTATAAGACTGATTTTTCCGTGCTGGCGCTATAACTCTTTTTATGTAAGTTTATTTTGTTTTAATTCTTTTTGTGTCAAGCTCCTGTGACTGTGTAGATGAGATTGGACAGATTGAATTTTTAAAAATGTCTTTGGCAGCCATAACATAGTCCTTTTTTGTTTTTTAAGAATTCTTTCTTTTATGTATTTTGAAATTTAAAAGGCATTTTTCAAAAATTTAGACTGTACATTTTCATCCGCACCTACTCAGGAATACGGTACAAAAAGAAGTAGAACAAAAACAAAATAAAAAAAGTTGTCAGCAAAGCTGACTTCTGCAGCTAGAAGTTATCATAAGAATACGAATACTTTCAAAAAACTTACTTCCTTAACATCAAACTGGCCCGGCATTGCTAAAAAGAAGAAAATCTTAACAGAAAAATTAATTTTATTCCTATAGATTCAATTTTCCTAGGTTTACGAGTATTGGTAATTGGTTTTGGAATCCCATTTCTGGAAATCTCAACTTACCAATAAGTAATAACGTCGGTTAAGACAGTTTTTCCTTTTCGCGTTCCACAGTCCCTAAAGAATATCAACTGAATATTGTTCATTTCTTAATTGACATTACACCATATATAAAACCTGCCTCAAAATTATCATGCACATCCAAATTAATCATGAAACAATGTTTTAATTTCAATTTCCTAAACTGGCATACTTAAGACAAAACAAACCATACTTTTAGACCCTTTAGTCTATCACCAAACATAAATGAACAAAACAATTGTGTTAGGATTCTGCCAACTTCCTATAAATAAACATAAACCACTTATAATTTGAATTTCGATATGACATTAACATATTCTGACATCATTTAAAAAACAAGTTTACTTACATTTTATTTTTCACTTTCCTGTAGAAATGTAAGGATGTCCAGGAATACGTCTTTCATTGGGTCCCTTTTAAGAGCGGCTTTTTTAACATAAAACAAAATCCAAAATATTTGTGGGATGAACTCTCAGGTTCAGACCCCTTTCCTCTTTCGTCACGAAGTTAAATCCAGGAACGCGTGATCGAAACCTACTCTGAGATCGCTCGCGTTGTTCCCTCCCCTGCGGAAAAGCTAGGTTTATATCTTAAGGCTTCACAACTTTTACTTAACATCCTATTGTTTCAATCTAAGACTCGGAAAAATAAGGTATTAAACTATCCGATAAAACCGTGTTTTCAAGTTTGTTAATCACTTTTGATAACACCAATATTACTTGGAGCGCTGGGAATGTAGTTAAACAAATTAATATTCACTTTCTCTTCCATATACACAACGAAAACATTCGTTATATTTTACTGCTTCGGTTTTCTTCGTGGGAATTTCGCGCACACAATACAACGAGATAAGTAATAATGGTTTTACAAACCTATACCTTTCGGCGATAATAAATTAATTCACCTATAACCATTCTAGCTTCTTCTGGTGGACCTAAAGCTTCTATGGATTGCCGTCCGTTGTTGTGATGGGAAGACCAACCCAAGGCGGAATCACGCCCCCCTCTGTTTCGTTCCGTCTTTAGAGATGGTAGGAGCCAGCCCGACGGTGGCAACTCGAGGGTGAGTGTTAATATACTATTTACGCCATTTGCTAACTACACTTGATGAAATTGTGATTACTTTCTCCGCTTAATTATATGTACCGTAGGCGTACGATGATGATTTATAATTATTGGTTTCCCTTGTTCTTTTTTCGAGTTATACAATTTTATTAGTTAAGACACTGTACTGCCAATGTGGTGGCATAAATAATTTTATATTTACAACCATTTAGAGCTGTGGTTTTTAGGGTTGCGTTTGGGTTTTTTTGTTATTGCTAAATAATGTAAGGGGTAGATACCTAAAAACGACAGCTCGCCATTTTAAAAATAATTTCTTTTGATTGTGTGGATATGTGTAACTTTTAATTATGGATTGTTTATTTTTTGGGCACTATTGTGCTTTTGTACACATTTTTTTTTGTAAATTAGTGGTTTTTCGTTTGTATATGTTTAATTGTGCATGAGTGAGTATATTTTTATTTCAGGCCTTTCCTTGGTTTTTGTATGTAAAATACCCTGCTTACTCACCGATTGAGCTCGATTATTTTCTCTCTTTGGTTTTTTTTCTTTTAGGTTACGTCGATGCACGTAGCATAAGTTTTGACGTCCTGGCGTGGGACTCCAAGTTTGTTGTGGGTAGCTTTTACTCTGATTCTGTTTTAGTTAATTTTTTGCTCCGATTTTGGTTGATTAACTTTGTCTCCGATTTGGCTTCGTTTAATTTCTGGCCCAATTCTTGTTTGTTGTTATTGCCCGATTTCCGACATTATTTACTTTTCTCGGGCTGAGGCTAACTTTTTTTTTATTTTCTTCCTTTACATTTAGACTGCTATTTATTTTTTCTTTCGGCTCTTTGCTGTCCCTCAAATGCGGTTCGATCTTCCTTATTTCTTGTGTGGGTTCGATCTTCTTAAATTTTGATTTTGTTTTCTTTCTTGATCGCTAAGTATCTATTGGTTGGCTCATTTCAGATTATCGCAATTGTATTTTCGCCGATAATACTAGTCCGTTTAAAACGCTGGCGCCCTATCCTACTATCTATTTTGTTGTTTCGCTCTTATTGGTGTTCCTGAAGTTTATTCATCGGATATGTTTTAAATTGTCATGTATTCGCAATAACTTTTTTTCTTGAGCTTTTATCTAGTTACTGTTAGCCTTTATTTAGTTACTTTCTCTCAATTTCGTTTTTATTCTAATTCAAAATGACTAATCATAGGTTGGTGGTGTTTAATATGATCTGTAAGAGACGGCTGAAGTCATCCGAAAGCATTACTAACTATTTCGCGTGTAAGACGGGTCTGTTTGAGAACTATGGTTCTTTTAGTGAAGATGATCAATTGTACGTTTTGCTTCGTGCCCGTGATCCATTTTATAGAACGATTTTGCCTACCGTCCACTCCTTGCAAGACTTAAAGGACAAATAATGTCTGAAGTTAGAACCAGCAAAGATTCTGGCCGATGATGCCGTATCACCTAGTCACAACCAACATACTGTTACTGCTGAACCGGAATCAGCCCCTGCTACAGTGCCTAAGTCAGTCGCTACTCCTTTTTCAGCTTAATACTAAAGCCTTTCTGTATGAGAATGGAACTTGAAATTTTCTGGTGTCCCGAACACTCTTACTGTACATGATTTTTTGGGATGGGTCGAAAAACTCCGACGAACTCAACATGTGTCAGAATTGCAGTTATTTCAGTCTGCAGTGGACCTGTTCGAGGCAAAAGCGTTACTTTGGTATCGTGGTTACCAGCATAGGTTTTCTGACTAGAAGTCGTTGTCTAATTTAATGATTCAACATTTCAACCCCGGATTTTGTTTATAAGTCTGCTACTATTGAGAAAAATACTTTTACTTCACATGACCGAGTTGTTAAGGTTTATCTTACGCTTACGGGTAGATCCGATACTTCTCCCGTACGTTATACTGCCCTTCTTCCTAGTTATACTTCTACACGTCAGGTTAACTGCTTTAATTGCGACAAACCTGGTCATGTTTCGACACGTTGTACCCGGCTGGAGTTTTGTCTGTTCCTACTCCGTTGTCTAACAGTGATGAAGTCTACTCCTTTATCGTACGTTAATGCAACGTTACCCACTCTTACTCATCTTTCTCATGCTGACAAAATGCTACTTGGTTCTGTTCTTTTAACTAAGGTTGGTGAAATCCTAGCTGATGTCCTGTTGTCTAATGTTGACGAAGGTCAACCTGATTCTGCTTCCTTATATATTGTGGATGAAGTTCTTTTTGATGCTGTTTGTTCTTGTAACGTTGATGAACTTCTACCTGATTCTGTTCCTTTATGTAATATGATTGAAGTGTTATCGGATTCTGCCCCTTTTCCTAAGATTGATATTCCTACAGCCAATGCTGTTCTCTTTCCTAACTGTAATACTGCTAGTTTTTTTATCTAACATTGATAAAATTTTATCTGTTTCTGTCCCTTTATATAACGCAGTGGGCTCTGCTTGTGTTTTTTTTCGTAAGGATGATTTTCGTACAACCAATACTTTTTCTTTTTCCACCGTTGACTTTCTTACCACCAATTCTAAAAACAAACAACTTGTAACTGGCATTTTTAATAGCTTAACATTTTACGCTTATTCCCAATTAGTAAATACATTTCTGTAACTACTATTTCTATATTCGATTTTCAATTAATAAATAAATTGCAAGGGAGCGAATTTTAAATAGGATTATTCGTAAATTACTTTCCAACTTCTCGAAAATGATAAACAGCTCGTAATTAATTAGTAGATATAAATTTTGTTTGTGGATATACAAGTTTAGATAATAGTCGATAAGAGGTTATGGTAACAACGATTGAATAGAAACAGATTAGAGAGAGTAGTTGTAGTTTGTGTTTTGTTCCGATAATTACGTTAAAAATGCTGTTTTCTTTTTGCTTTGAAAATAGTGTAGTTCTGATGGCGATTGAAATAGTATGTTTTATAGGCGAACGTGTTTGAGCGACGCACGTGTGTTTTAAAGTCATTGACTGACGGTTTTACTGATACGCGTAGCTTTACTAATTGTTTCTTTGTTGCTTTTCTGTTGGAAATAAGAGTAGTTGTAGTTTGTTCTTGGTTCCTAGATATTAATTGCGTAAAAAGTACTGTTTCCTTGTTGCTTTAAAAAGAGTGAGAATTAATGCAGGATAAATTTACTAATTGTGTTTTTAGTTGTCTTTCTTGTGAAATGAAAAGTTGTATATTAACTGTAACAGCGTAGTTCTGTTTACCATTTGAAGGAAATATGCCTGATATGTAACGTGTTTGACGTGCTTGTTTACAGAACACGGACGGTTTTAGTGATACGCGTTGCTTTACTAATTGTGTTTTTTTATGGCGTTGTCCTTTTCTTATTTGAGTAGTTCATACTTTGAATTATCCAAATACTGTTAATACTGTAGTTTCTGAATTTTCTAACCCCAAAGAATCTACAATAGATCTTTACTTGCGCAAATTTCGTTATTTGCGAAATATAACAGATTACCGGTTTACAAAGGTATTGGTTGAAGTTTCTCACTGCTTTTTGGGATGTTTAAGAAGATAATAAACATTTGGTCCCAGTTGAAATTAAACTAGTGCTACAACATATTTCGAAATTATTGCCTCAGGAAATAGAAGTAACAAGAAATTTATCAATGTTACATAGGTCTGTCGCGTGATAATGCCTGTTGCCAACACCAGTGAAATACGTAGGTGTGATTAGGGTAACGTGTGATTAGTTCCATCAACACCCTCCCAGTAAAGGGTGAAGTACTTCGCTAGTGCAGGACCTCGTGAATCCCACACTTCAAATGCGAGGAAGCGTTCCTGAAGGACTTTTTGTAAGTTGAACTATTTCCTACTTATTATTACTTTAAATATCTATCTGTTGTTTTGCCATATCTTCGTCGTCATGATACCTTTTACAATAGACGTGCCTGCGATTAAGAGAAAAAAAAGAAAGAAAAAAATCAATACTGCTGAATTGCTCATATCGATTGTGTCTTGTCTATTTATCTTTTGTTAATATTTTGTCTGATTTATGTTTAATTGGTGTGTGAGGAAACGTTTCTGCTACTCCCCAATATTACCTCACTTTGTACTAGAAATTTTTGTATTGCTTTTACCGTTGTTATATTATATAGATTATCTAAACAGTTTTTTTTACATTCTACCAAGTACTGACTAACTTAGACTATGCATTGCTGCTATGCTTATTCTTTTTTTCAGGTTTGCTTAACTATTTTTCTTGCAGGTATTGTTACTAACTCCTTACCGCCGCATACATTATATGTCAGTTTGCTTTCTACAACCCCCCCTACTCTCCGATTGAGCCCGGTCATTTCTTTGATGTTCTTTGTGTTACGCACGGCCACGATTACCGTAATATAAATTTTGGCGCCCAACGTGGCTCCCACGATTAACGTAACAAACTTCTTTCTATAACGCGTTTTGAGTTTTCTAAACTACCCTGGCCACCTTCTAAACTTCGTGCTACAACTACTACTCCCCCTGCTGTTCCTATTCGGCAGAAAACTGCCCAAAAGAGGCAGACATTAGTCTATGCCTAATCCGAACCTGAGGACATTTATCGGCAAAATCCAAATGTCCTTGATCCCGTTTCATTTTTTTACTGGCGGCGCAAACGTCTTAAGTTCACTACATAGTCCTCGCGCCCCAGATTCTTATGCCGACTTTACTCTCCTTAGGACTTGATTTTTGAACTTTACGATTTCGTTATTTACTTTCCTGTTTGCTGAATTTTATTTCTTTTTGTTCTTGTAAGAGGCCACTACAGAGGTCCAACACATACACACACGCACACTTTGTACACGGACACTACATACAAACACAATTTACACCCACCCAAACACACACACGCGCACACACTCACACACACACACACGCACACACATAGATACATAGCTACACTGGGATTCTGTTTTATTTTCTTTTCTGCGAATCTTAGGTTTTTTTGTTTGTTCTTGAACTTGTTCCTTGGGATTATTCTTTTTGGTTTTTTCTCTTTCCTTGTTTTTTTTTCGGTCCTTTCGTTCCCCATTCCTCTCTTTTTTCCTGTGGCTGGTGTTATTTTCTGTCGGTCTTTGTGCTGACTTGGTATAGTTTTCGAACCACTTCTTGTGAGAGGTGTTTTTTAGTTCGTTTTCCTGTTCTTCGAAAACCATGACTTAGTTAACTTTAGAACTAGTTAGCATTTCCTTACTTTGGTTCTTTGGTTGTTGCGATTCTTGAGTACCACAGTTTGAAGTAATTTCATTTTTTTATCTAGCTTTCTTGTTGTTCCCCAGCATACTTTGAGGCTTGATACTTTTGTCATTTTGGCTGTTACTGTTGATTTTTTTTCGCGCTTCTTTTTTTACTATGGTTTTTCTGCAGGAAACCAATCTTCTGTTGAGGTCGAAGACTTTACAGTTTCTTGTTTGACGAAACATCCGTTCTTTGACGACTTAGAAAGTATTGACGCCGTTCGACCTTTGCCTTCGTTCCGTGCTACTACCTATCTATTTTTCCCTGTGTTTTTCTTTAATTTTAATTTTATTTTTGTTTTATTCGGTACTTTGGTTCTTCGAGCCGGATGAGAATTTCTTTTTATTTCGGAGCGCTTTCTTTTGGGTTCTTTTTTTATTTATTCCGTTAAGCGAATTCTTTTTTCCTTTTCTTTCTATTATTATTTAGTGGCCTTTTGAGCCGGATGGGAGTTCTTTTTTTAATTTGGGGTGTTTCTTTTCTTCTTTTTTGTTTTTGTAAAAGTATTTTCTTTTAGTTTTTTCTTAAAGGAAATTTTGTATTGTGTTTGGTATTTTTTGGTACTATCCACTCGCGTAATTTTGCTTTTCTACCCCGACCTTATAATTTTGCAGGGGGGAATTTGTTACGTTCATTTTACGAATAAATTAAAACCTCCCCCTTTCTTACATTATTCATGCATGTTGATTCGGTTCCAATCCTACAACAACATTCTGTATATCTTACCGTTCTATAATAAGTACGCTTCCTAGCGATTTTCATTTAAACCAATTTTTGCAAATTTGAAAAGCTTATGCTATAAATTAAATAGTCAATACCCTGTTTAGGTATCCGTGAACTCGTTATACCTTGCAATAGCGTGTAATTACTTTCTCTATTATTTCAATCTAAGAGTCGTGGAAATAAGGTATTGAACTATCCGATAAAACCGTGTTTTCAAGTTTGCTAGTCACGTTTGATAACACAAATCTTGCTTGGAGCACTATGTATTTAGTTAAACAAATTAATATTCACTTTCTTTTCCACATACACGACAAAAACGTTGGTTATATTTTTGTTGTTTCCTTTTATCGTGGGAATTTCGCGCACGCAATACAGCGTGGTTAGTAATGATGGTTTTACAAACCTATACTTTTCGGCGATAATAAATTAATTCATCTATAACCATTCTAGCTTCTTCTGGTGACTCCAAAGCTACGATAGATTGCCGCCTTTTGTTGTGATGGGACGACCACCCCAAGGCGAGATAACGCGCCCGCCTGTTTCGCCCCGTCTTTAGAGACGGTAGGAGCTAGCCCGACGGTGACAACTCGAGGGTGGGTGTTAATATACTATTTACGCCATTTAGTAACTACACTTAGTGGTCGTTACCTGATTTTCATGATGTGAGATAGTATGAAGCGTGAATATTACACCTATTGTGATCATTTTTCCGCTTAGTTATATGTACGTATTCGTAGGCGTACGATGATGATTTATAACTATTGGTTTACCTTGTTTTTTTCTGAGTTATAAAATTTTATTAGTTAATACATTGTACTGCCAATGTGGCATAAATAATTTTATATTACAAGCATTTAGAGCTGTGGTTTTTTGGGTTGCGTTTGGGTTTTTTTTTTGTTATTGCTGTTTAATGTAAGGGGTAGATACCTAAAAACGACAGCTCGCCAATTTAAAAATAATTTCTTTTTATTGTGTGAATGCGTGTAACTTTTAATTATGGATTGTTCATTTTTTTGGGTACTATTGTGCTTTGGTACATATTTTTTTTGTAAATTAGACGTTTTTGGTTTGCATATGTTTAATTGTGCATGAGTAGGTATATTTTTATTTTAAGGCTTCCTTTGATTTTGTATGTAAAATACCCCGCCTACTCACCAATTGAGCCCGGTCATTTTCTTTCTTTGGTTATTTTTCCTTTAGGCTACGTCAATGCCGTAGTATTAGGTATCATTTAGATACTCTTTATGGTCGGGATGGGACGATAACTGTCTATTGTAAAATATATTTCCATAGGAAACTCATAAGTCGCGTCTTGTAACATTTAAATTTGTTTTTGTTTGCGGTTTCGAAATAAGTCATTGTTCTGCATTAGTACGTTAACAGTGTATTTAAATAAAATAATATTGTACCTTGTTATCTGAATTACCTTTATAGAAACAAAATGTTTAAATACCATGCTTAAACTAACTTTTACCATCGAAAACTAAATTTCTTTCTAATCTGATTTATATCTAAAATAACGTCAACAAGTTGCAAATAGTCTGTGAGTAGATAGTTATCTTTTTTATTTTTTACAATTATTACTTGAGCCCACCAACGCGAAATGCTTTCATCTAAGTTTAAACGTTTAAAAATTTCTGAATTTCGTTCTCTATAAACAGCTCAAAAATTTGAAATAATTTCCATGAAGAAAGCGGCGTTTTTACTGCAGGTAGATGGCGCTTATGCATTTTTCATATAAACTATGATCTAACATTATAATATCACTACCAGAGACGTAATCGACAATTCCACAATTATTTGATCAAAGCAACTTACAACGCATATGTTCGCATCTGTCATAATAACCGGTCATTCTTTTAACGTTTGACATATAAGTTATTTTCAGTGATCTATGTATTTGTTAGCATTTTCAATAATTTATAGTGCCTATTCGTTAAAACCGCGTCAAAATATTCGGATCAGTGCTTTCGTTTCGGTATTAGTGCTCGCGAATGAAGTAAAATGACCATGCAGAAGAGGTTAGTCACCGTCGGCAACTACCGGCTTACTGGAAGAAAACTTGGTAAAGGAAATTTTGCAAAAGTGGAAGAGGCCGTGCACAGCATACTTAATATTAAGGTAAGTGATGTATGTAGTAGCTATTGTGTCTATTTTGTATTTGTGTAGCTAATTGGAGCGCCAAAATGTTTCCAATTTTTAATTCCAATTAGTTGTTGAAATTGTCGTAAGAAACAAACATGTAGGCCTAGAATAGTGTAAGGGAGTTTAGTTTAGGTAAATATTGGCTTCTAGTATAGTAAAATATCTTATAATGATGTACTGACTAACTCCTTATTGTTCTGATTTTAACTTTATTCGAGAGTATCCGCGGCTAAAAAATTTTTTGAAGTTACATTAGAATCAAGAAATGTTACTCCCCTTCTTGGGCTTACGAAATTATATATTTTAGACCAATATCAATTCTTTCTTGCCCCGCAAAATATTTAGTAGGAAGCTCTTATGCCGATTTATTTTAATTAATTAGATGGAAAATTTGAAATTATTGGAAAATTTTAGTTTTGGATAAACTTCTGAGTAGATAAGCTACCTTCGTATAAGCACAAAATCGACGACTTTTACGTGTATTTTCCTATAGGAAAATAAAAAACTGATTCTGGTCATATTTGTACCCTTCAAGGTCATTCACACCAGAATCTCGTGATGTTATTAATACAAATTTATTAAATCAGAGACCATATGATGTGCTTAAGTGGACTTGAGGGAGTGGTTTCTTTAAAACGAAGGGATCTCGAGAATCTTCCGAATAAGCTAGAGGTCTATTCCTCGGGTAGAGCTTATGAGGAGTGGTCGTGGGTTTTACGACAAAACATTGTTTACTTACTGACTCTAAAATACAAAATAAGGGGTGCGAAGAAGCGCCACCAAGTCCTTGAATTTTAATCGCGGGTTTGCCCTAAGGGAGAACTTAGAAATCCTTAGAGGGAAAAATCGTATTTACTGCTAAAGCAGGAGCTGTAAAAAAATAGTATTAATAGAATAATGAAGGACGCAGAAGATGCACTCTTGCTGCCTCACACCATAAAGAAAAGGAATAGCCATCAAAATCAATAATTTAAACATTATTATATAAACAAATTTAAGCATTAAATTTCTTGAAAATGCTGTTTAGTGCTTCCTTATCAAGTCACAGCTAAAAGCTTTATTTTTATAAAAGGGTATTGGTACATTTTTACTTTTTAACTCAGTTACTCTATCGTTGAACTTACTTGTCCAAAATAAAATAATTACTCAAATAAATTTAATAATTGTTTCTTAATTGAATTTAGTTTTCTTTTTAATAAAATTTTATATACAAAATGTACATCAATAATGTGATCAAATTTTAGACTCAGATATTACTTATGAAAATCATGACTGTCTTTACTAGGAATAAAAAAATATTAATAATGTATTTAACATGTCTATGTGGCTTTCTAAATTAATTACCCAAAATACACAGATCTGTTACCTTGGTCTACAAAAGTGTATTAAATATTCAAAGACAAATAAAATTTGTTCTGGTAATTACTTGAGGTGTAATTGAATTTAAATGAAATATTCTGTTAGGATTAAATAAGGATATTCTTAATCATAATCATTTGCAATAATAACATATATAATCCATAATTCATACTATGGTAAATTCCAAATAGCAAAACTTTTTGCAATTACATTGTAAAACAAAAGTCATAAAATGCTACAATGTTGTTTTCAATAATCTGTCTCGCTGTAAAGTTATACGAACAGTTGTAGTCAGGTTAAGTGGATAGAAAAACTCTTACCATGCAAACTGGTACTTTTAACTTCATTAAAACAAATACTTCGTCGAAACCACATGTGTTGGCCTACAATCCTTTGACAAACAAATGACGTCAGCGTACTGTCCACATTTTATTGCATAATATACTGGATCTTTACTGGGAACCATCTACTCGGACTTTTTTTTTAGCAAATCAAAACAAATCTAATCCATAAACAGGCTATTGGAAGTACACCATTTTTGACGTTTCTTTAACTTATGTGTAAAGAACAATTATTTAACGATAAATTGAAAAATTAAGCATTATATTGGAGCCCATAAACTCCCAAGCTTATCGACGCTGAATGTCCAGAATAAATATTTATTACATTTACGTTAGTGTGTTAGTTAAATTAATCAAAATTTGATCACGGCGCAGACGTTGGGCGGCAGTGTAATGACTTTTTGCCTCACGTTAGTTTTATATAACCAATCGAGGGTTCTTATATAATAGTAACACGCCCAGGGTAAAGTTAGGATGGAAAATGGCTTTTAGAAAAAGAAAACTTTTGAAAGACTTTTAGCTAACTGGATTTTGACCCGCGGTCGTATGAAATTGGGTCAATGGGTTTGATAAATTTGGAAAATAATATAATGGACGCCACCTAAATTTTTTATAATACAACTGAATTAAATTGCGAGAAATGGAAAATATTGAAACCTAAATTATCACTAACCCCTTTAAATACAAAGTTTGATTACCACAAATATGTTACTTACTTCTGTTCGTTGTTTCAATGGACTGATGAAGTTCTAGGACTGCTCTGAAATATAAATACTACCAACAAAGATACCATTTATATCTTATAATCCTGTAGGAACGCGAATTCTTATTTTCAGTTTCAGTTAGTCTTCATCGTATCATTATATGCTTTCATAGCGAGTGAAATTTTTCAACTACCTTAGGACTTTTGGGAAATTTAATAAATCTTCAATAAGAAACTGAAGTCAAAAAAAATTCTATATTACTTTTAAGACAAATTAAAAGCTGTTGTAATGTATATTATTAAAAACAAAATTCTTATTGGTGTAGTTTCCATGTTTTATACAGGAGTAAAACAAAATTTTTAAGCTTTAATTACTATTAAATCATAATATGATTTTTGTTTTTGTTACAATATTTACTTTAATAATTAGTAGTCCGGGGTAGCGCTACGAAAGACTTTACATTTTTTTTAAATTACTCAACTTCCAACAAAATTATTATTGGATAATTTTATTTAAGTTTAACCTTCACCTTTTGGTATAAAGGCTTTGTTAGGTTAACATCTTGGCATATCATTTGAAGTAAACAAGATAAACAGTATCATTAAAATTGAACTTGACTTTGTAACTAACAGGTGACAATTGCTTATTCGTACATAATACCTATTTATTGTTATAAGTTTACGAATAATTTATAAATTTGAGTACATCATTAATTATTTAAAACTGTTCTTTAAATAATAAACATTAGAAATTTAGAAAAAGGGATAAGCCTTTAAAGAAATCACTACATATAAACGGAATGAATCATCGTAAAAATGCTGCATAATCTTAAAAAAAATTGAATGGTCTTACCAAATGGCGGCAAATGACCTGTTAACCTTTAAACCACATGTTGATGAACGAACAATTTACAGCATGTCTAGGTGCGGACCAGAAATCCAATTCTGTCCAACATAACTGCATACAAATTTATATAATAAATGAAAGTTACAAATTTAACTTGAGCTTAATCGAAGTTGTACTGTAATAAATTTCATTATAAAATTAAATTAATTTCATATTCACACAAACCGTTGCGAAGATAGAGTTATATTAACGCATAAGTCGTCTTAGACAACTTTTAACTATCTGCCTATTTTATTTCGGCGTTTTTCGCCAGGAAAACTTAATTTTTCTTACCATCTTGCCTGACTGATAACCAGCAAGCGACCTTTCACTTCAAGAAGAAAACGAAAAGTGACTACCTGTCACTAATAGACGATCAAACTCGTATATTTTAGATGTTATAACTAAAGGAGCACGTGGACATGGTTTGAATATGTTATCCACACAATACGTTGCAGATTGCAATTCCAATTGAAATTGTAGTGTACCTTGAAATTTCTTGTGTTATTAAATATACAAGCGTATTAAAATCAATAATGGAATAAAACGTTGTTGAATAAATACTAAAATTTGCGGTAATATGGACAAATAATATTATTAAAAATTTTAAATGTTACAAGTGACATTGAACTTGACAATTTATAGAAATTAAAATTCGCCAACCATTTAGATTATTTTTTTAATAAGTTTAGTGAAATTAATATTAACAAATTTAAGGAAATTATTATTAGAAATTCAATGAGCGCTATAATAAAATCATTTAGTCTGACATAATAATAATTTAATCTGCTTACCTTATTAGAATACGCAGAAAATCAAATGCATCTTGCACCTGGTTAAACAGCAACGTTCATTGCCGCTCGCAGGATGATGGCTTGGACCTAATGGACCTGCATGATGCTTGTAACTCTACAAGTGGTTGGGCCAGACTGAATCATCCGGTTGACGAGATGCGCACTACACATATATAAATCGCCTGACATTGGAGATGAAATTCAAACGACCAACGTTTACTAATAGTAACTAGAAAAACTTTAATAAGTAATAAATGCCGTGTGATTGGGCTATACGGTCCTGGTATGAATATTTATTTACGTCACAACATTAATGGTTTATTTAAATAAACAATGCAGTGTGTTTTATAAATAAATTTATTAGGATTTGTAATTGTCAAGGTATTTACTTTCACTTTCCAAGTTCAAAGTTTAAACTACACCACATCTGCTCTACTCTCATATCGACCAATGAAAAATCTTAAAAGCGATAGAATAGTACCTTTGTTTCATAATAAGTGGGCTAGGAATATTGGAATTGGACATGCGCATTGAATACCCCTAGCCTGTCTGAAGGAATTAAAAAGTTTTAAGGAGTAGTTGTTCCAGTTGTCTGGTATCGGCGATTGCGCAACAGAAATAAGTCAAAAAATGGTAAATAATAATTCAATACACAATCCATTACAGGGTTTGACCATCAGCAGCTAATAACGACGGTGGCCGACCAATTGCAGCATAATCAACTAATGACGTACCAAGAAAGCAGTCCAGGAAAGCGGTACAACAACCTACAAGACAATTTCGTTTAAAATCAAATTACTCTGTAGGAGTAGGTATAGTGAAACACACACTTTATTTGTACTCATCCAGGTTTTTGCATTGGGATTTTATTAAAATTGGACGTATAGAATTTAGCACATCCTGACTATAAACTAAGTTACATAGTACATAGAAGCATGATCAGATAATGCATTTTAAAGCCTTGAAAAAACGATGATGCTTTATAGCCACCAGGTAGCACTTTATACTGTATGTAGCAGATATTGGACGATGACAATTTGCTTTGAAACCGGGACTAAAAATCAACCAATATCGATAAACTCTCACATTGTCATTCATATCGTATGAAGATTGTCCAATCACCAGCCCAATAATCAGAATTTATTTACCAGTAACTATATCCAATAAAATATAATTTTTAAAAGTAATTCTTCGTTTACATATTACTATGATACGTGAGTGCAAAGTAGCGTTGTGCAACAATTGCCATATCGCCACATCTACTCTTATCGACAAATAGATACCATTTTCTTTATATGCATATCCAAATTCCATCTCTAGCTATTTGACTTTACCATTATATTATTAATGGCAAAAGACGTAAATTAACCGTAGAATAATTGATAACCATTACTGCCCTTCGGAAGCCAAAGGCGCTATTCATAGTGTCCCCAGATAGATGGATTTTACGGTGATCGATGTTTAAGCTATGCTCCCCGTGTTAATAGGTCACCACAGAAACATGTTGGCGCCAAATGTCGCTATGACCATCGCCACAGCGATAAAAACTGTTCAACATATGATCATTTAACAAATCTTTACTAGGTGGAGTAGAAAATGTTACATATAGTAAAGAATTGTAACATTGTGTTTATTTATCCAACGCTGTAAACGTTTTAGGTTTTAATAGTTGTTATAAACTTATCTTAGACCTACATGTCTTCAGCCTAAGTGTCATATGCTAGAGTACCAGCAAACAAACATCCTCCTCCAGTTTATATCACTTACCAAGATGAATTCCGTTGTTGCATGTTATAACCGCTTGACTTTGCACCTACATCAGAGCTTTGTGTTATGGAATTTGGTATTTTGTACCTTTCAACTGTACGTAGTTTTAATTTTAGTGTCCACACTTTGTTTACATATGTTGGGTTGTATTAAATATGGCAATTCGTACATTTCAAACGGCACGTACGCTTTTGCCTCAATTCCTTATACTTTATGAAATATACCCGCTTATAAATGTTTGCCTACAAACTGGTATAAATTATGTATTTTATTAACCAAGATTTATTACGCAAATGCATCTAGGTTGAAAGAAACTTTATGTTACGTTTATTTTACTTTAAGTATGCAAAATTTGTATTTATTTTGAGCTTAGGAATGTTTTAAGTGTTTTAAAATTAATTGAATTGCGTCCGCAATTATTTATTTCGTTGAATGCGGTTAAGTTTTTATTGAATGTGTTTCCTTTAATTAACTGTAACTCGTTTTGGTTTTATACAGGATGATTTGTATTTGCTTTTGTATAATGAACGAATTATTTACTTTTTATTATTTAAATGTTTGGGATTCTTGATTTTTATAATGTTTACATGAAGTATTTCTTTTTGTGACATTATATACCCTTAAATAACCCTATTGTCATAGCAATATATATATATATATATATATATATATATTGCCTTGTACTATAGTAGAAATCATGGCCCCCAATGTTGGGTGTCCATAAAAATGCTTCGCTTTCTCAGGAACCTTGGTGGTTTCTTCGTGCCCATACTATTTGAGTTGCTATAACACTTGCTGAAAATAATAAAAACAAACTCCACCAACTTCCACCTAATTAAAATTTTTGAGTCCAAGCTTTGAGTACCTTCTGAAGATGCTTTTCTAACTGACATTCCACTGCTAGCTCTGCTCACTGCTTCTTCAGGGATACTCGCCACAGCTACTCATTCTCTCAACAACCTTGATAATTAATAAAAAATAAAAAAATTAAATCGACAAAAACATACGACTCTTTTATTCTAACAACATATATAATAAATTCACACAATCTCAATATTTACAATCTGCATCCATGTTAAACATTTTTTATACCTCTACTCGGAATTAAAAGAAATCAACTTAATATACCCCCGATTCTATGCTCCTCTACATTTCATTATGTTAGTTTAAAGTAGATGGGCCTATCCTGGAACCTTAATTTATTTTCTCCTCGTCTATGGTGAGCTCAGTATAAACATTTTTATATTTCCGTGTACAAATTTTAGCACTGTAAAATTATCAAAAGACCCGTCTACCTCCTACATCAGTAAAATATTATACGAGCATTTACACCCTCAGATTTATAATAAAAAAATTGTCCTTTACATATATCCATAAATTAATTTTCAGTTCATAAATATTTTCACCAAATAAAACTCAAATCACTACCAGTTTAAATAAATCAATACCAGCACAACAGCCCGGAAGACATGGATGTCGTCCAAAGGCGTCTACGTGTGCAGAACCCCTGGGCTGACATATCCAAGTGGTGCGTTTTCCACACCGCCACAAGAGATCAACCTCCAGGGAGGCTGATAGTCTTTGGCGTTGGGGAAGACGTGAGGGAGATTATCAACAGAAAGGGAGGCAAGCTACATTATAAGCTCACCTCACTAAATCTCAAGATACAAAAAGTGCAACCTGCCGCAGAGGCAGCTCAACCGGCTGCCGCGCAAAAGCAGGCTCAACCTCCACCTCCTGAGCAGCTACAGCGAGCTCCGCTCCTACAGCAACCTCAGGAGGCTGAGGTAGATGAACCATCGACTGCGTCAAGCAGTCAGATGGACACAGCAGACTCGGATCCGCTGCTAGTGGGATGGCTTGCGGAAGAGTAAGTAAAGCGTCGCTGGACAGCCCGCCCAGCGACGCTTGATAAGCAAGTTTGACCCGTCACAGACCAATGGCGGGACTAAACTTTATACAATTAAACCTGCAACATTGCAGGGCGGCTGCAGCATCGTTATGCAGACACCTGAGCAATAACCAGGCCATTGCCCTTATCCAAGAACCCTGGGTGGCATGCTCAGGAATCTCGGGACTAGGGAGTCTAAATGGTACTATCTTTGCGGCTAGTAACCAACCTAAGCCTAGGGCATGCATCTACATACCCAGGCACATAAATGCCCTCCTCCTGCCACAACTGAGTGGCCGTGACGTCACAGCCGTACAGATCACATGCAGGCTGGGAGGAATTACTGACATAATCTTGGTTTCAGCCTATTTTCCAATTGACCATGACCCACCTCCTCCGGAGTTGATGGCAGTCATTGATCACTGTAATAGGCACAAAAGCATCTGATTATCGGATGCGATTCCAACGCGCACCATGTGGTATGGGGTAGCGCAGATACTAACCCCGTGGAAAACTACTACTCGAGTATATATCGAGTAAGAATCTGGAGATACTTAACTGGGGCAGCGAACCCACGTTTGTGACATCTCGCTTCCAGACAGTCATCGACTTAACCTTGCATCGTCAGATATTTCAAGGCATATCTTGAACTGGCAGGTGACGCCTAAAGCGACACTGTCAGATCACAGATTGTTAAGTTTTAATTTAAAGGCAGCAGTAGCTGTCTGTAAAGAATACAGGAACCCAAAAGCGACCAACAGGTCTGTCTACCTAGACAGCTTGGAGCAACGCCTTTTGACATCACAAGGTACTGACAACCCAAAAACTATAGAAGAGCTACAGAGATACTCGGTCTCTACAAAACTCCATCGTAGAGTCCTTTGAACAGGCATGCCCGGTCAGGACAGATTCTACTCGCTCCAGTACTCCATGGTGGGGCGCGGAGCTACAGAAGCTGAAAAGACCCTGGGCAAACTGTTTAATAAGGCAAAGAACACCAGAAGTATGGCTGACTGGGAGGCATATAAAGCCACCAGCGACTATACAAAACGACAATTAGAAAACGACAGAGAGACTCATGGAAGACCTTCTGTAACTCAGTCGAGTCTACCAATGCAATCTCTCGCATTAACAGGATCTTGTCCAAAGACCCTCGTCATCAACCATGCTGTCTGAAACGTGTGGATGGTACATACACCACCAACGAGGCAGAAACAGCGGAGTTACTCGCGGACACGCACTTTCCAGGCAGTGTCACACGACCTTTGTCTTACGGGTTGATCAACCCAGCTCGGCCCCTAACGGGGCCGACTGGGAGGTTTCTAACCGGGTAGTGGATGAGAGAAAATTAAATGGGCTATCTCAACTCTCAAACCGTTTAAGTCCCCTGGAAAGGATGGCATCTTCCCGCCCTACTACAGTGGGGAGTGGAGAGGCTGACACCGTTCCTTGTGGTACTTTTTAGGGCTGTATTGCTTTTAGATACATCCCCAGCAGTTGGAGAGAGGTTAGAGTTGTCTTCATTCCTAAACCAGGCCGGAAGGACTACTCCCAGGCTAAATCCTACAGACCGATCAGTCTCACGTCTTTTTGCTAAAGACCTTGGAGAGATTGTGCGACAATGATATGAGGGAGAGGATAATGCTTTCTTATCCACTTCACCCAAATCAACACGCCTTTATACCAGGTAAATCAACGGAATCTGCCCTGCACGCTGTTGTAGGACGGATCGAAAACCCAGACACATAACATGTCCGCCTTAGGCGCATTTATTGATATTGAGGGTGCGTTCAGCGAAACTACTTTCGCAAGCATCGATAGAGCTCTACGGACACATGGAGCTGAGGACACCCTTCGGCAGTTTACCATGCAGATTCTGCAATGTCGACGGGTACACATAAATGTGGGGAAACCTCAGTAATTAGGGTGGTGGATAAAGGCTGTCCCCAGGGGGCGTGCTGTCACCGCTACTATGGAATTTAGTAGTGGACAGCCTTCTCCAACGTCTTAATGAGGCAGGTTTCTTCACGATAGGTTACGCCGACGACTTAGCTATTCTAATAGTCGGCAAATTCGAACAAGTGCTGTGTAATTTGATGCAAGCAGCACTAAGGATCACGGAGCTCTGGTGCTCCGACAACTTTAACCATCAACCCCAACAAAACGGCGTTGGTGTTGTTTTCCAATAAAAGGAAGCTGACGGTAACTAAATTGCCAATGCTCTTCCAAACTTCCTGCCCTTATCAGCAGAAGTCAAGTATCTGGGCATTATACTTGATAAGAAGCTGAACTGGGCCAAACACCTACAAATGAAAACTAGCAAAGCCAACCAAGTGTTCTGGCAATGCAAACGTGCCATAGGCAAACTTTGGGGTCTCCCACCAAAGGCTGTCCTGTGGCTATACATCATGGTAGTAAGGCCGATGCTCTGTTATGGCGCTGTAGTCTGGTGGCGCAGGACCAGACTGGCCCATACAGTCCAAGACCTTACTCATATCCAAAGGGTGGCTTGTCTAAACATTACAGGTGCATTGCGTTCCACACCTACTGCAGCCTTAGAAGCCATCTTAGGCCTCCTCCGCTGGACCTACATGTGGAGGAGGTGGCTTTGAGAGCGGCAATGAGGCTGCGGTTCAAAGGTCTATGGATCGATAAGGGAGGCGGTGGTAGACACCACAACATACTAAGAGAGGCGGTGCGGAACACACCTATCTTGGGAGGAGTGGTTGATTCGATCGCACCCATAATCATTTCCAGGAGGCGCTTTGGGGTTTGTCTAAACACTGAGGACGCCTCCTTAACGGAGATCTCCATCTACACAGATGGCTCCAAAACAAATGAAGGTACCGGGGCAGGCATTTTCTCCGATGACCTAGACCTTCATGAAAGTGTTGCGCTGGGCAGGCTGGTAACTGTCTTCCAAGCGGAGGTCATAGCCATTATGCACGGCGCTAACGCCATACTGGAACGTGGAATCCAGAACAAAGCTATACGCATCTTGAGCGATAGTAGAGCAGCTCTTCTGAGCTTAAACAAGCAGAAGCTTCTCTCGGGGTGGTATACCAATGCCATCGTGTTCTCGAGCTCGTTTCTGATACAAACGCCCTTGAACTGGTTTGGATCAAAGGGCATTCAGGAGTACATGGTAACGAACAGGCAGATTCTTTGGCGAGGCAGGAGCGGCTCGGGGTTTTGTCGGCCCTGAGCCATCGGTTGCTATTGCGCCATCTGTGGTGTTCTCCATGATAAGACAAATAACACACCGCCGTCACAAGGATAGGTGGGCTTGTACATCAAGCTGCCGGCAGGCAAAATGTTTATAAGGTCTCCCATGACCAAAATAGAAAAATTTGTCATACGCTTGCCAAGACAGAAACTACGGCTACTAGTAGGTATTCTGTCCGGGCATTGCACTTTAAGGAAGCACCTGCACAGGATGGGTCTGTCAGACAACCCCACCTGTCGCGGTTGTCAACAGGAGGATGAGACGGCGGAACACATTCTGTGCACCTGTCCGGTACTCGCCCGACTTCGAGGATCCATGCTGGGGGACTTTTGGCCCGAGAAGGCCGGAATTCGAGACACCCCCTGGTCCGACATCCTCAAATTCACCTGCAAGGTCGGGTGGTTGAGCAATGAAGGACCAACCTAGGGCAAGGAAGGCAGCACAATGGGCCCACCAGGAGGCCTAAGTGTGCGTGGCTTTAAGTCACCCTTCCCAAGTTAATCAATCAATACCAGCCACAACAGTTTTAACAATAAGAATCGTTACCTGGAGAGTATTCTGCTTTCTGATCATCACCTCTGTAGATGCTCTCCAAAATGACTGCACGTACCCGGATCACTTCACGTAGATGCCTTCCATTGTGAACAGCAATTCCATTTCGAACTCGCTGTTCATCCAAGTCATCAACAATCCCTGCCGCTCCAGATCCAAACATCACCTCTTCTTTCAGGCAATGTGCAACAAGCACCTCGTTCAATATACAAATATTCTCTACTTTCCAGTCATCCTGCTTCAATTATTACAACGATTTACTACGGTTCACTCCCTTGAACTCTAACTTGCATCTACTTCTGCATAAAGCTTATGTTGGACTGCACTTGTCACGTGGTTTTAAGCTAGGATGATCTTCTTGTAGAGTTGGAAAATAAGAGAGAGAATTCCGCCTCCAGTAGCGCTTAAATAACCGCAACCCCACTTCAGTTGCCTGTATATTTGTTACCCATTTTTTGTAAATTTGTAAACGGCTACTCAATTCTACAAATTACATTTGTACGTAAACACAAAGGTCTTTCGCAACTCAGAAATCGACAATACAAACACTTCATTACCGCAAAGAACTGTCTAACCGTGCCAACCGTCTAAATATCCTTTGAAATTTTTCTCTTTCTGTCAACTCCACACAAATACAATCACGTCTATCGTGTGCCCGTTCATCCAATTATCTCCCTTGCACTCTTATAATGACATCTCTCAGCCTTGTCTCCTTTCCTACCTAAAGTGTCTATGTTATTTCTGCCTGTCTCGTATCTCTTTCTGTCCCATGTTTTCTGTCTCGCTTGTAGCCCTTCTATTACCATATTGTTCACGGTTATTTCTCCCTTCTTTTATGTGTGCCTTGAAAAATCGATACCGTCCACAAACATGTTGCATTTTTGTCCCGCTTTTTGCTTTTTAAAGTATACTTGTCTGACACGCGCTTGAAAATGTTTGTCACTTAAACATCTGATATCTTTCATTTGCCTCTGTTACATATAAAATATTGTCTGTCTCTTAATTTTATTGATCTGTTTTCAACTAGTCGACCGTTGCTATTAGCCTTGCATTTTTCCGTTAACATAATTTACCTCGAATTATATTCTGAACGTAAACTAGCCTTACAAGAATCGTTTATTTACTCCAACCTCTGTTTTATTAAGTCGTTGACTGTTTTAACGAGTATTCCAATATTAAACCTTGTAACGTTCGTTGAAAGCTTTAGCTTATGTTGTATTAAATAAATATACCTTACTTATACTATTGATTTTTATACTGAAAAGCTCTACACTATTAACCTTTGTACACAATTTTCGACCTTGTCGTCGATCTTAATTGTTGTCCTATCACTACATTAACGTATACAAGTTAAACCTACATAATAATATGTAATTTTATCCCAATCTAAGTTTATTAAAGCGTTTTAAATAAATTATTGATTTCTATATGCAAGGTACCTATTAATAGATAAATGCTTGACCTATTTACACCTATCTAAGCCTACCATATCACAGTAATATATATCTTTTAAGAATATTACCTACTGGATCGGACTCTTTTAAAACGAACTGAGGAAAAGACAGGTAATTCCAATTTGTTGTACCGTGATACCAAAAATATCCAACTATTTTTAATTAATCTGACGCTTTTGCATCTGGGATGTTCCGCTTAATGTCTCGGCAAGTCACTTCTAAAAAATAACGCCATATGCACACCCTATCTTGTATGCCTCACATAAATACAACAATAAGTTATTAATTCTTATCTAATGCGGCGTCGTAGTATGCTTGGAAAAAATATATTGTTGAGCAATTATCATTATCTTTTATGTTTTAATTTATGCAAATCAATTCACATAACCGGAAATTATTATTTGATAGGAAATTAATTAATCTAAACAAGTAATTCATACCAATTAGCTTTTCACTTGAATATAACTCTCTTAACTATCAAACAATCCGATTTGAAACGCACTTCCAAATGGTTTAGCGGTTAGTAAATCCAAAAATTAATTACTTAGTGTTTGTTGTAAAAGCTTATACTTCAAAATTAAAATTGTTAAAATATGACATATTTTACCTACTAAATGAATTGCATTTTAAAATATGCTAAAATGGTGCATAAAATTAATTTCAAATTTATTTGCGCATTTAGTTCGTTTGGGTTATAAAATATTTGCTCTTTGTTCATTTTAGAACTAGTGACTTTTGATATTGTGTATGCATGCTTTATTTATTTTAAAACTATAATTAAAATACTTCAATATTCCTAACGACTACTTCGATAAGCATTTTCACCTCAATAATAATACACACAGTGTAATTTTTAAAACTACTGGCAAAACCCTTCACACTTTAAGTAGTAGAGATGAACAGAAACGTGTTCTGTAGTACCAAGATAAAAGAAAACTGTGAGCGTTAATTACTCTGCAATTATATGGTTAGTTGCTCGCTACTCTCAAAATCCATGCCTTGATTTCGGCACTCGATGTTTAAATAGCCCCCCACGGGTATATAATCATTTGGTTTTGCTTTTTTTTCTGAAAGAGCCTTTTTCTTCTCTAATGTTGTCATGCGCCAAAAAAGCTCCGCAATTTATATGTTAGTATTATTTAGGGTATACACATAGTGAATACGGTTTAGGAGTGTCATGGCAATGTTTTATAAGAATAACTTCTTATGAACGTGTAACTTTGTGGTAAAATTGGGCCCTACGGTCGTGGAACGGATACAACGTTTTCCGACCAATTCGGACGCGTAACGAATAGTGGTGGTGATGAACAAGTGGATGGAAGCGTCGTTTTGATGGGTATTCTTCGCATGACCAACTATATTGAACGAAGTGTGCGGGAGTGCATATAGACTTGTGATGAAGTGCGTCTGTCAGTTCTTAACTATCCCTATTTAACTTCGTATGTACCTTGTCTTGTTCTTGTTTATGCTTTACGAAATAACAACGGATTACATCAACTAGAGCAACAAGTCGCACGCACGCGGCACAAATGTGGAAAACAATAAATATTTGGTAATGTCTGCCAGCATGCGTTAAACTATGAAGTAAGTTATGCGAATCAGTTAATTTACTTGGTTTAATTTGAATGGTAAATTAAGTAATTTTATCATCTGTAGATTCCATACAACGAACAAGTCCTCTGTCTATGCCAGCAAGTAACTAACCGTTACCGTTAATTTTAACAATGTTCAGAAGCGTATGTACTTTGGAATCTTCCAGTATCTACTAATACCTTTCCCCTGCCATTGCTCCATAGTAGATGAATAGGTGGATTCTGGGACAGATCTACATTCCTCCCGATCCATCCGATCCTCCCGATTCATATCTAACCTAGGTTTATACATGTAAATTCCTATAAGGAGGATCTGCTAAGTCTTATTTTAAAGAGATTTCCTCCTTGTGGAGAGAAATGTTCTCCTTGTGGGAGTGAAATTTCTTCCTTGTGGAGGGGATTTCTTTCTTGCTTCATTTTTACTCCCACCATCCCTACCTTAAAAAATCGGTAACCTAACCCCTATGATTTTCGAGATACCTCTCGATACCTCTCGGCACCGCACGTCTTTTGTATTCCCATCTTTTTAATTTTTATCTTAACATCTACGCTTATCGAGTTACAACCCTCAATTTTATAACTTTTTTATTTAGCACAGATGTTATAAAATATACAAATCATGGAAGCTAGTTTTGGGTAGTGTAAGTGTGGAATTTGAATGGATTTAGAGCATGGGACGTACAAATAAATATAAGACATTTATAATCTGCAGCTTTTTTTGCTTCTTTTGTCGATTTTTCACTAATAGAAAATGAAAATGGTGAATACGTTGTCCATTTTTCTTATTTATCGATAGACCACTGATTCAAATTCCTATAGTATATGTAGGTTGGCATAGTTTGACGTTTAACTTTTCTTCTGCTCATTGAATCGGACGATACACAAATCACAGCTTAATGGATGGTGTTATAAAGTAGTAGCTTCAAGAGTCCCTATCTTGGTTAGCTGACAAGCGTACAAAAAGGAACAGCCGTGTATTATCCGTACTACCTGTCACAATAAGACTGACTGGTGAATTAGCACAGAGCCTGCACTCTACTTGAATGCAGTTTAGCAAATGCTACGAAATGATTAAACCAACTTACAACTCTACGCCGAAACAAGACTTAACTTACCTGTGCAAGACTTGGTAGCCCCTACGGATTGCAATTGGTACTGAAAAGCAGCGCGTGGAAGTTAAAAAAACTTGGAGATTTAATTAAATTTCCAAAATACCTTGTGTACTATTCTATTCCCAATCATCATTTTTATATTTCCGTTAAGGATTTGTGTGGTGTTAAATGCCAGTCGGTTCCGTGGATCAGACGGGTTTGCGTATGACTGTTGACCTCAAGAACCCGGGTTTGATTCCCGACATAGACCGCTTAAAAAACGTTAGACGAGCATTTTTCAAAAAAATGCGCCCCCTTTCGAATGCTAGATAAAATGCAAGTCTCGTGTGTAAATGTTGTGACGCAATTTAAAGATTCCTACCTTGCGTGGAATAGCAACGATTCGGCAAAATACACACGTCGGTTTGCTTTTTTTGACAATAAATTTTGAATCCTTATCTGAAGCAGCAGCACCGTAAATCGCCACAATCGTATGCAATCATATCATTCTCAAAAGATGTACTGGTTTTTAGAATTCTTGCTCCCTGGAATGAAAATAGCCTACATTGCATATAAGAGCGCCATCCTCTAATGCTCCCACAAGTTAAACATTTGGACAGGCGTATTAAATTGTTAAATCATTGGTCGGATATTTGATGATGGAGAGTAGAGGAATAGGCCGATTCTGGAACAGATCCTTATTCCTCCCGACCCATCCGATCCTCCCGATTCATGTCTAACCTAGGTTTTTATATCTATATTCTCATAAGGAAGATCTGCTGTCTTATTGTAGAGGAATTTCATCCTTGTGGGGAGAGATTTCCTCCATGTGGAGGTGAAATTTCCTCCTTGTGGATGGTGGAATTCTTTCTTGCTTTATTTTACCCCCACCATCCCTACCATAAAAAATCGGTAACTTAACCCCTATAATTTTTGAGATACCTCTCTGTGCCTATCGGAACCGCACGACTTTTGTGTTTCCACTGTTCTGTTTATAGTGTAAATAGTTTACAGCTACATTTTATTTTCTATTGTGTTTGTTAATTATTTACGTCCGCCTCGGGATATTTAAATTTGTTCGTAAAATTTCCATAGTTTACTGGAAGCACGCGCAAACAAGTGCCGCGAGTGATAAACGACTATTCCGCATGTACAAGAACACAGTGTATTGATTGGAAAATCCACGAAGCTCAGGAGTATCGATTTGTCGTTCGAACCGTCCGCATCGCTATTTTACACGTTCTAGCTAGAACAAATTATGAACTGCTTTTTGTCAGAACCGATAGTGAAATAAATGTGCTTCGCTTCGCCCGAAAAAGGCAGAGTAGATGTTACATGGTTTTTTCGTTTGCACGGCTTCATAAATCACCAGGTGAGTGCTTTTAGTAAACGTTTGATTTGGTTAAAAACATTAATTATTTGTTGTTTGTTAAAATATCACTTAATTTTTTATACAGTCCACTTTTCTCTCCTATTTAGCTATCGTAGTTTGTAACCGCATGTTATAATTGGTAAGCTTCTCGCCGGATTTGAGTATACAACAAATTCAGATAATTAATTATACCGCTCATCAAAGCATTGACAGTTAATTAGCATAATTTGTATCGTTGAGTTGTTTACGAGCATTTGTTATCACATTTACAATAGTTTTACGTATTTTGTTATCGCCGCCAGGCTTTTTATAAATCGTTAAGTTCTCGTTCTTTATTTCGTCCGCTTTGTATTTAATTTAATCATGGCAGAAAAGTTGAAGCGTAGTGGTTTTCTACGGAAAATGGCAATCAATTCGCTAGAGAAAATGTTTGAAATCGCTCAAAAAAGCACTCTTGAAACAGCTTTTTTAGATTTATTTCGCGCACGGTAAGAATCTCTGGAAACCGTCAGAGAAAATTTTCTTACACACCATAATTGGATAGTGGGTGCAATTTTTCCGCCCGTGACGCTGATGAAAAATTTGAGATGGAAGACGCTATCCATAAACGTTTTGATATCAACTATTTCAAATAAAAGCGCTCTATTTCAAGCTGTTTACCAGCCAATCTTCGCCTCGGGATGATGTGTCCCCGCCGCGAGATACTTTAAAGTCGAAAGTATTACTCCCCCCGCTGTCGCTGCCTACGTTTGTTAGGAAAAGTTGTCTGTTTGAAAGTTTCATTGATCGGTTTGATAGTCTAGTTCATCTTAATAACGATTTGTCGGACGTAGATAAATTTTCGTATCTTCAATCAGCACTAAAAGATTCCGCACTCCTAACCATTAAAAACTTTGACCTCACAGAAACCAATTACGCTCTTGCATACACAAAACTTCGTAAAAAATATCGTAATATTCGTCGCATTACCTCTGCTCTATGGAACAATATAGATAAATTTCCCAAATTAAATTCCGAGTCGGTTTGCAAAAATTAGTTGATACTTTTGTGGATAATATACAGGCGCTTAAAATTTGATTTACCCATAGAGTAATGGGATTTTATTCTTGTACAAATAATTCTAAATCGCTTGGATGTACACACTGCTCGTAGTTTTGAAATGCTTCAAGATCCGACCGCTATCTCATTGTATAAAAAGTTAATTGCTTATCTGGAAAATACGTGTAAATCCTTATCGAATTTGTCGCTAAATTATAAAACTGATTTAAACAAAGTTATTCATTCAAGTAACCCGTCTAAGCTTTGCTCCGCCGTTTCCTTGTTAGTACAGACCAAACCTAATGTTTATAAATGTCCGCTTTGCAAACAAGATCACAATCTTTATCGCTGTAATGATTTCGTCAAGCTTTCGTCGCAAGATCGCTACAACTTTGCAAAAAACCAACATCTTTGTATTAATTGCCTTAGTAATTCTCACATTTTAAATAAATGCCGGTCTACCTTTTCATGTCGCCAATGCAATCAACGTCATAATTATTTATTGCACTTCGATCGCGTTTCGTCTATACCCGCTTTCGCTGCTAGTGATTAGGCTCGTTTGAGTCTGGACACCGCCGCCTCTAAGGTATCACCTCGCACTATTCCCGCTATTCAAGACCGCTACAAGCCTTCCGCTCCTCGTGCCTCTGAGGATTTATCAAATTCGTTTAGCTGTAGTGGTCCATCAATTCGCGCAACCCCGCTCCTTTGAGTATCCTGATACTCAATCCTTAAAAGTTTTAGGTCTTTAATGAAACCCCACTTCAGATAATTTTTGTTTTCTAGTTTAGCCATTAACTACCTGCTGTACCAAGCGCAACCTACTGTCTAACTTAGCCCGTATTTTGACCCCATGGGACTTTTATCCCCCCTTACCTTTCTGGTAAAACACTTAATTCAACGTTTATGGTCGTTAAAATTAGACTGGGATGACCCCTTTCCCTGACCTCCTCCATTTGTAGGAGAGATACTTGCATGAGTTACCGCTTCTTTCGAATTTCGCTTTACCCCGCTTGCTTATCGCGCCACAGTTTACTACGTGCGAAGTTCACTGCTTTGCTGACGCTTCCGAACGTGGCTACTGTGCTGTTGTTTATTTTCGCTTTGTTACTCCTTCCGCCGTCGAGGTTCGCTTAGTGTGCGCTAAGTCTAAGGTCGCACCCTTTCGTACAATTTCTTTGCCCCGTCTCGAATTGTTGGCCGCCACACTGGCATCCAAATTATTAATCTTTGTTCTTAAAATCTTTGATTCGAACCTTACTTTTCATAAAATTTACTGTTGGTCTTACTCCATGGTAGTACATTCGTGGATTCGTTTCCGTCGCAGCGTTGGAAGATTTTCGTCGCCAATCGTGTAGTTTACATTCAGGAAAACATGTCTCGCGCCTTTTGGCATCACAACCCCTGCACCGAGAATCTTGCCAATGTCGGGTCACGTGGTTTACTCCCTACTGACTTGTGCCAATGTTCTCTATGGTGGGTGGCTTCACCAACCTTGTATCGGTCTTTCGAAAACTACAGTCCATATATTCCGCCTTCAGATATTTCTGAAGTTCTCACTGAACAACGTTCTATTGTTTTATCCGCTGTCGAATCGTCCTCTTGGATTCAATCAATTCTAGAAAATCACTCTTCCTTTTGATTTATTACTCGCATTGCTGCTTGGATTCTCCGTATTCGTCATAATCTACGTCACCCACTCGAAAAGTTCCCTTTGCTTAGGTATACTCAACAATCTTATTTTGCTATCGAGCTTGAAGCCATTCATTCTAGATCCCCTTTAAAAAAGAGTGTTCGCAAATTATCCCCGTTTATTCGTGATGTAATCTTGCGTGTCGGAGGTCGTCTGGCTCACGCGTCTTTGTCCTCTGACCGTAAATTTCCCGCTTTGTTACCTAGCAAAAGTCGATTCAATGATCTGTATGTTACTTACGTTCATTTAAAATATTTCCACGCGGGTGCTCAAATGGTCCATTTCTCGTCAGTCAGCACTTCTGGATTATTTCTGGAAAGCAATCTATTCGTCGTATTTTGAGTCAGTGTCTATCGTGTTGGAAGACCAATCCGGTCGCATTGCAACCTCCCATGGGCAACCTGCCTTTATGTCGAGTTACTCTAGTCAAACCTTTTTTATGTTTGGTCGTCGACTTTGCTGGTCCCTTTTCTATTACTGGGTCATAGCTATACCTTTTGCCTTCAGTGTATTCTTTTTCTTCTTTTGTTTTTTGTAGATCCTTTTTTTTCTTTTTTCGCTTTTTTCGCTTGTTCATTCCGCCCCTCCGCCTTATAGTTACTTTTTCTTTAAAATGCCTTGGGCGGTATGTTCCGTTTATAGTGTAAATAATTTATAGCTACATTTTATTTTCTATTGAGTTTGTTAATTATTTACGTCCGCCTCGGGATATTTAAATTTGTTAGTAACATTTCCATGGTTTACTGAAAGCACGCGCAAACATGTGCCGCGAGTGATAAACGACTATTCCGCGTGTGCAAGAACACAGTGTATTGATTGGAAAATTCACGAAGCTCAGGAGTATCGTTTTCTCGTTCAAACCGTCCGCATCGCTATTTTACACGTTCTACATAGAACAAATTATAAACTGCTTTTCGTCAGAACCGATAGAGAAATAAATGTGCTTCGCTTCACCCGCAAAAGGCAGAGTAGATGTTACATGGTTTTTTCGTTTGCACGGCTTCATAAATCACCAGGAGAGTGTTTAAACGTGTTTAAACGTTTGATTTGGTTAAAAACATTAATTATTTGTTGTTTGTTAAAATATCACTTAATTTTTTATACAGTCTACTTTTCTCTCCTATTTAGCTATCGTAGTTTGTTATTGCATGTTTTACCCAGCTTTTTAATTTTTATCTTAACATCAACCCTTATCGAATTACAACCACCAATTTTATAACTTTTTTATTTATAAAAGTTTCTAATCGTGTATGGTAATATCGATTTAATTTTTCTTGGAAATCCGAATCTACCATTAATTTAACCTTAGACCAACTCGATTTAAATAATTGGTGTAAGCAAAACAGTAGTACACATTCCTTTAAAACAATTTTATTTAATTATAAATATACAGTGTACACTTAACATCTATTTTCATATAGATAAAATTACCACTTCATTATGATTTCGGTTACCTAGTTTAGGCTACTTTTCCAAGGTCGTGGTGACGTCATGGCCTTTTATAAATAAAGAGCAATGTAATACTATTGTAAAATGGTAGATTAGGACTTCCAAGAAAAATTAAATCGATATTACCATACACGATTAGAAACTTTTTATAAATAAAAAGTTATAAAATTGGGGGTTGTAACTCGATAAACGTTGATGTTAAGATAAAAATTAAAAAGGTGGGAATACAAAAGTTGTGCGGTTCCGATAGGCCACGAGTGGTATCTCAAAAATTATAGGGGTTAGGTTACAGATTTTTTAAGGTAGGGATGGTAGGGGTAAAAATGAAGTAAGAACAATTTCCCCCATCCACAAGGAGGACATTTCACCTCCACAAGGGGAAATCTCTCCCCACAAGGAGGAAATTTCTTAAAATAAGGCTTAGTAGATCCTCCTTATGGGAATTTACATGTAAAGACCTAGGTTAGATATGAATCGGGAAGATCGGATGGATCGAGATGAATATGGATCTGTCCCAGAATTGGCCTATTTCTCTACTCTCCGTCATCAAATATTCGACCAATGATTTGGCAATTTAATACACCTGTCCTAATGTTCAACTTGTGGGAGCATTAGAAGATGGCGTTCGTGCATGCAATGTAGGCTATTGTCACTCCAGGGTGCAAGAATTCTAAAATCCAGTACATCTTGTGAGAATGATATGATGGCAAACTATTGTGGCGATTTACGGTGCTGCTTGAGACAAGGATTCAAAATTTATTGTCAGAAATAGCAAACCGACGTATGAATTTTGCTGAATCGTTGTTATTCCAAGCAAGGTAGGAATCTTTAACGTATGTGACAACATTCACACACGGGACTTGCATTTTATCGCGCATTCGAAAGAGGGTGTATTTTATTAAACAAGCTCGCCCAACGTTTTTTAAGTGGTTTATGTTGGAATCGAACCCGGGTTCTTGAGTTCAGCACTCATACGCGCACCACTAAAGTCCTTAACAGAAATATAAAAATGATGATTTGGAATAGAATAGTACACAAGGTATTTTAGAAATTTAATTGCCTCTCCAGACTTTACTAACCTTCACGCCCTGCTTTTCGGCACTAATGGCAATCCGTAGGCAGCTTTCAGGCCTTGCACAGGTGAATTAAGTTTTGTTTCGGCGGAGAGCTGTTAGTTGGTTTAATCACTTCGTACCATTTGCTAAACTGCATTCAAGTAGGGGTGCAAACTTTGTGCTAATTCATCTGTCAATCCTATTTTGGCAGGTAGTACGGAAGATACATGGCATTCCTTTCTGTACGCTTGTCAGCTAACCAAGATATTATAGGGACCCTTGAAGCTACTACTTTATAACACTATCCATTAAGCTTTGATTCAGTGAGAAGAAAAGTTATACGTCAAACTATGCCTACATATACCTACATATACTATAGGAATTTTAATCACATGTCTATCGATAAAAAAGAAACACGGGCATGGTGTCCACCATTTCCACTTTCTATTAATCAAAACGTTTTAGATGTCTTATATTTATTTGTACGTACCATACTCTAAATCCATTCAAATTCTGCACTTACACTACTCAAAACTAGCTTCCATGATTTGTAGTTATTTTATGTCATCTATGCTAAATATGATGTGAAAGTTCTGCTGTTTGCTCGTAGAGAGCACGTTGTAATAGAGCCTCTGGAACAATTTGTACTGCAAAGCAGTATTCATATATCTCTCATGAATGTTCGCTATTATTTTTGATTGCTTATCTAGGGGAGACTCTATTATTTGTTTAATGCAATTCCTGAAAATAGCTAGCGTATTCCCACACTACATTTATATTCCATCACACTTAATATAACAGCATTGTATATGACCACCGACTGCATTTACCCATTGAGAAATATGTATGTCATCATCATTTCCCTAGTGCACAATGCTCTGTCGCTGTGGCACACAGGCCAGCTATGCATCATCGCCGATTTTATTCGCTTCAGTCTAAATGGTAGGGTGGCAGATTGCTGTGTGTAATGAGCTGTATCTTGTAGATAGCTAGCTGTATTAACATAAAGCGCTTAAATTTTATAGTCAATAGTACTACAAACTCAATTAAAGACTAGAAAATTGGAACAAGTTTAACGATTCCAATCTGGAAAAATGATGACATCGCTGTCAGTCACAGCGGAAGGAAAGCGGCCGATGATCGATCAGCGGCAAAGGGATTAATGGAACCGACCGTCTTCAGATAGCTTTCCGTAGTTTACGACGCGACTTTAGCTGACACCCTACCGACTCCTTATTCAATGAAATATTATGCCATTAGTAAATTACGTGGTGTCTACCAAAATTCTGGTGATAGCTCTGCGGTATTTTACTGTTTGAAAGTAAGTCACTGTCTACCTGAGGTTTTGCGGACACTGAAGGCACGAACAATGCAGTGTCAAGCTCCATAATTTTAACACAGAAATCAATTGCTGTTCATTAGAGCTCTAACTCTGAGACAAACATTTTTCTAACCTGTTCAGAGAGTATTTAAAACTCGAGATGTTGATTGTATCAAATACTGCAACCATGTTCCTTCCATGAAGATATCTACATTGCAATGTTAACGTAAGTTGTTTCCACGAACTAGTTTTATACATATCCTCAAACTTCATTTGGTAAAGAATGGTGTAAACATAGATCTAAATACATATGTTTAAAGATAGATTCAAATATTTGGTCAACGTGCAGCTCATCCCCAACAAGCTTGAAAAGCTTTTGGAATTTTATTACGGATAAAATGAACGTTACGTTTTAAATTTAGATTTGCTCTGTAGAGACGGCTACCCCGTAGCAATTTTAAGGGTACTCCGGCTAACTTCAGCGGTTCAGGAGTGGATTCCTGTGGTAGAAATAATAAAAATAAAAAATAGTAAGGGAACAAACTTTGTCAAACAAACTACGTCACGATATTCATTGCCCTGAAAGGTTTCTCAATTTTCATAGTTGAGGGGAATCAAACTGTCTTGTCTTAGCAATCCGGTCGATATTATCCCCATACGGATAGTCTTCTTTGCTTTTGGTTTTTTTTAATTTAGCGCGTTATACCTAATCGTTTTTTACAATCCCTTAAAAACTTACATAATGTTTGGTTAAATTCAATAAATTGTAAAATAGGATGCCTCTCCCAAAAACAACTACATCACTGGGGTAACTGGATATCATTCTACAATGACCTTACCAATATTTAATTCATAAACAGATGCACATAAAATTTAGCCTACACTTAATTTCTATTGCATATTAAATATTACAATATAAACGCAAATATACTAAAAAGCCTAATTCCTTAACCTCAAATTGACCAGGTCTTACTAAAAAAAAATCAAAAAGAAATTGAATCACATTTGACAATAATACTAAACTAACCACTCCAATTTTCTTCTTTCTGATATTCAATTACATGACATTCTAAATTCCATTGTTTAGAAACGACCTTAATATCAAACACGGAGAAACAGTTAACTACCAACTACTCCTTCAGCAATTTAGTGTTTATTCAAAATTCTAAAATTTTATGCTTAAACTACGACTAAATTCTTTCAATAAAACTTATACTTAAAGTTTACATATACATAAATAAAAAGTAAAAATATAAAACCTCATATATCATTTACCGTTTAATTTCCAAATATATCTTTATATTTGATGACGCTCAGACACTATCAGTATTTTCACTTTCATATTTCTATAATACACTTTTCTTTTCTACTAACAGCTTCCTTCACACACACACACAATACAAAATTCTAAATTATTGAAAGGGTGAATTTGCCCAATCCTACCCCATTTTTAACCGGTCGTAACAAGGTTAAATTCAACAAACCCATAAATTGGAACGCACCCTACCCGTTCAAGCGTAGTTCAAAAGAATGAATCAGACACCGCGTGTTTTTCCTACAGGAATCTATATTTTTATCTCAAAGCTGTCTTTCTTTTCAATTTTTAATCTCTCATACAGACTCAACGGCATGGCCTTCCAGCTCTATTATGTGCTCGTATGACTACATTCGACCTATTGAATTATCTGCTCGCGAGTAATTAATTAATTCTTTTCAGTTGCATGTCTAGCTACCCTTATTTATGTCATTCTGCATATCTTTGGAGGATTATGTCATGGTTCAACCTTTCTTTTAAGCTTATATTGAAACATGTAAAACATGCGTGATTCTATGTTGTTTACTTATGCTAGCGTCACATTCTGTGCGTTATCTCATGTTTTTAGGAATATAAATTAATTCATTAAAACATTTAATATTGCATTGTATATGGTTAAACTATCTCTAGTCTATGTTTATGAGCTTTACTAAATAAGCGTTCGTGTTTTAAGTAACTAATTACATTGTTATAACCATATTTATATATCGCCCTGATAAATTGTACACTACATCTGTAATTGTTTCAGTGTACTATTAAATTTACTTATTTGTCATGAACTGGGTACAAAAGCATTTTTAATTTTATGTGAAAAAATCTAACATTGAAATCTGTTTTTTGCGGTTTTGACATAATTTATGAACCTGAATTACGTGCAAATATGTATTACACAGAAATTGAACTTTGCTTTCAAAACTGTAAATGACAAAAAAGTGAAATCAAGGACTTTCATCTATTCTAATTTGGTAATTCGCGTTTAGCTACAAAACTTAAGATTTTCAATATATTACTCCGTCGAAGTTTAATGAAGGTCATTTTTTACTTGCTAATTTTCCTCTAAATTAATGAATCTATGTATATGTAAATTCGGTGAAATAAGCTTTAAGTTACTCTGGGGTGCATCAAAATTAATAGCTTTTAAAGGAATAAGACCCACTCATTTACAAATATTTACGATCAATTACAGTTCTTAGACACATCAAACAGCATGCGATGGTTATAGTTAAATCAACTTACATTTTTTTGCTTCATTCATTTAAAACTTCATCCCCATCAACAGGCAGAACTCTTTACAAGTAAAATTTTAACCTGTTGTGGTTGACAAAAGCTCCCGAACCTGTTTACTTTTTTACGAGACCGGTATGTAATGTCGGTGTTTAGTTGCCTACGAGGGTCTATCTAATCTTTGACAACCTAGATATTTGAATACCGGCAACCGTCATCTTGCACCGTTTTCGAATTTCAAGAGGTTGCTTGCTGGTGTTTAATAATATAATCCGAACTAATCTCTTCTTACTATTACCCGTGCGTTTTATAAGTTACAACGTTCCTGGATTATTATCCAATGGCCTTGTTCTCACGAATGGTACGTCTTAAGCCGTTTTATTTTTGAGTTCAATGTCATTGTGTCCGCGCAAACTCTTGCTTCTTTCTCACGCCTGTACATGTAACGCATTAAAACTTATGGTTGGTTACATGTTTATGCCACGGTCATTTGGGGGAGTATGTTCCAAAAAGTACCGTACGAACGAAGAAAAAAAGGGGGTTGAGACAAATGAATAGAGTAATAGAAGGGAAAGAATATATAGGTAAAGATATAAATTGCACGGGGTCGAGTGGTAGGCCGGTAGATAGAAAAGTACGTGCCCAGCTATGCGGCTAAGCTGCTTGTGGAGAGTGGGGTGGATAGCTAACCGCTTGTGGCGGAGTCCAGGTGAGATTGGTCAACTGCAAGAACGGAATAGAAACTCGGAAAGTCCCAGGAACGCCGTAGAAACTAGATCCAACGTCGCGATCCCACTGCGACGCGTAGGTACCTAGTCACACCACTGCGAGCGAAGGAAGCACAGAAGATAGAAAATAGTGGTCATCGAAGGACAACGCTAGCTGAAAGAAAATATTAGTAATTATAACAAATAAACGCCAGGATTCAAAATTCTTTGGTATATAATGAGGTATTGGCAAATAAACAGTTGATATAAAATCAATTAATTTAATTTAAGGATTAAAGTGCTCAAGGTAAACTAAAATGACGTAATACCCCAATTCTTAAACATCAAAATCACACTATATATTTGAATTAATCGTAAACGCCTCTTACGTACATTTATTATATTACTAATGTTAAATTCACGCATTACAAATGTGTGAATTATTGCCAGAAAAAATTGACTGTTAAATCAACTCAGCAACAAGTGCCCTGAGAGGACTGTTAATTGTGGGTTTACACAATAGAATTATTTCTTACAGCATAGGCCAAGTACCAGTTGAATTTCGTGTACATCCTACAACTAAAAGGTTTAGTAGGTTAGTTACATAAAATAAACAGCCAACACGTAAAAATTGTAATGAAGACCACGTTGGTTAATTTGTAGTTAATTTTCAATATTTACGTGAGAAACTCTAAACGTTACCAGATGTGAAACATTCCAAGTAATATAATCATCTGACATCTACTATGATCAATCGAAGGCTGGTGGAATAACTACCGTAAATTTCGAGATATGTGAGGAACAAAATACAAAGTAGAATGTAAGGTAAAGGGCTTAAAGTAGGATCTTATAAGCTAAAACCAATATCGTTTAAGATTAAGTAATTATAGCATTACTATACATACCAACGACGATAACGCGTAATACGAATATAACAAAGTTGTCTCTTAATTTATTAGTATTAAATGAATTAGTTGTAAGTAAACTCGACAGAACCCATTAACAAGGTGTAAAATTAGCAGAACGAGTTCACCATACAATGAAACAAACGTTAGCAACTTTAGAATAGAATTAAATTGCGAGCATTGGATAAAAACCAGCACCCAATAAACAACAAGTAAATCGACTGTAACGCAGCTACAAGGTAAATTGTGAAGTGAAGGCAAGCCAAGAGATGGCGTGACAGGTCCCAACAAATCTAATAATAATTATAAAATAGGAGAAACTGAACTGTATGAAAATTAGCACGTTACAATTATTGTGGTTGTATGCTGTGGGTTCAATTCCATGATTAAATGGTTTGTTTTTGATCCCGTGTGAATGTCTACAGATTATTTATCTATCCTATAGTTTTTCTAAATTTAATACAAAGAGAAGTAAAGTGCCGTTTGTATCTAATACACCGGAATGCTTTTGTGTTTAATACTACAGTGAAAGATTAACATTATTAAATGTAAACTACCTAAGCCAATAACTTTTTCAGAGTGCCTTATTTATATAAAACCTCATCTAACTAACTAAATTTTATAAATACTTTTCTACTACCTAATGTTTCATTAAATAAGTAACACTCTAGCGTTACAAAATGTTATAATAGTTATTTACGATATGAGTACCGTAACAGTTCATGTTACGGTACAAGATGGTAAAATTGACAAAAGAGGCCGAAGACCCGAGTTTGGTAAATCATTGAGTATTGTAATATGAAGCTACGATACAGATATCGTACAACTTTTTATCCACTATTTATTAATTATCACTAGCATCGACCAATGATAGTAATATTATATGAAAAATAATATTACGCAAATCAAAGTAGTAGGCTAGAGCCATTTGCTATAGTTCTGTCACGAATCTGTCAGTAGTGCGAAAATGTGTTGTTTCCACATCAGCAATTACAAAAAATTTGTAGTCAATGATTACAATAAATAAGTTCATTAGTTTCATTTTATAGTCGTTAGTTTACTTTACCTACATTATACGCACTAGTGCGGTAAAATATGTCATTATGACATTTAAATGAATGTCAAAGAATGACATTAAGTACTAGTAGTAGATATAGTTCTTGCAATTTCTAAACCGACTTTCGTCAGCAATATTTGTGATGTCATATATTGGCGCCGTTACCACTATCAAAATAGCAATTCCTCGTAACTACAATGACGCTTTCGGTACAATATAGATTTTGCATTTATTTAGTAATTGGTGACGGAATGTGGTTTGTTACTTTTAAAAGGTAACTTGTAAAATGATTTTATACTGACAAAATTGCAGTCTAAGCTGTTTGGCTTAATAATAAATGTCACTATGCAGGAATTTGTACTAGTGAGCATATTTGAAATGTAATTGAATGTTTCTAATGTGTTGTATATTCTTATTTAAATAGCCATACGCATAGCCATAGGCACGGAATAATAGCCATCGATAATCATGACTTTCCGAGGTTATGCTTATTAAACTAAAGAAAGAGGACGAACAGTTATGAAAATTTGTTTTTTAAGGTTTGCCGGATGTTCTATACATTTGTGTTGATTAGTTGCCACTGCAGTCTGAATCCCAGTTGCTGTTATCGCTTTCTTTATTTACATCAATGACCAACGGTGCTACAACCCTTATATCAAACTGAATTTGCATTTCGCATATTTTCATTTTAAAATCCATATTTTAGGAAGGTAAAGAAATTACATTCTAATTCTCAAGGGGAAAACCAAGGGTTGGTAGTTCTAAATTAGTTTAGCGTATTATTAGTAAGTCCGGTTGTCGAAACCCCATCAGATATACGAATCATTTTAAAGAATCCACATTTAAACAGTTATTCTATTCATGTATATTCGTTCCTAACAACCCGTTTTGTATAGACAAGCTTTGACTTTCACATTCCTGTTCGCATTCCTGCTACGGCAGATGTTAGGTTCTTCCAAGAATATGCAGCGAGGGACAAAACATGTATCACGTGCCTGGTTCATGGCACAGGCATGAAAATGTACACTAGCGTTAGTTGGCAACACCGTTACACCCCCGTTCATTTTGCTAGAAGGGTAAGAGATTGTATGAAATAGTGAGTAAGAATTATGCGACGGGCAGTGTTCGTTGGGTACTGAAAGAGATAAGATGTGAAGGCTCGGTGGTTGATCAAGAAACGAAAAGCGAAACTAAGTCACGCGCGGAACTAACTTAGCAATTCGTGTCGAAGGTCAGTTTCCTTTGAACGCAATTGGCACTCTTCAATAGTTTTGAAGGATTTTCGGCGCGTGACAATATAGGTTTTGTTATAACCGGAACGATCCTATTTTATTTTATATAGGACGGATTAGGTAATTCGAAGATTGATAATTCGTGGAGAGCCGCCGAAGTAATATAGTGTAAACCTCGACCCAACAAACACTGACTTATTAAATACGGAATTAATTTTACGTTTAGGTTTAATGTTTTAGCTAGTGGTGAGTTTCGAGTGAACTTAGATTGTTTTATAAAGGTGGTCGTGATTAGTGACTCATCCAATTAGAATTCATTAGTGGGATGAACATATTCTTCGTGTGATCGTATCCAAATTCAGTTTTCCGCACATATCACTGACTCCATTGCTGAATTAAAAAAAGCCGTTTGCTGATGTCGCTATCCTGGAACTTCGACGCACCAACCAAAAAGATCAGGGGAACTGCGGGCTGAATTCCTGTGGTAGCTATACCAGTAAACTGTGAGTAATGTTTTTTTCTTTTTTTGTTTACCTAACTACAAACTGTTTAAACATTGTTCGACGTTACTTCTGGTAGAGTATGAAATGAAATTTTAAAGTTACGCCATGATTTAATTTCAATTATCTATTTAGTAGTGTATAATTCGATTAGCGCGAGGGTCCTCTAGGGCATAAGTTAAGAATTTTCTTGATGTCAAAATATATATATACTTGTCTATAATGGTGACCGTAATAAAATCCAAGTTAGTCATTTAATAAATAAGATATTAATGAAGTGACTTATTAATAAATTAACGCATGTGAGTGCTTAAATCAGAAGAACCGTGTTTTGCATAATCTCTGTATAGTTATAATTAATCCATGAAACTAAATTTTGACAAGTCATATTTATTTGTTAACAGGAATTCAGTTACCTTATTTTTTTATAGATAGTTTTGTGGAAACCTTAGTTACCTAAGGAATTTATAGGTAAGACCGACTCACTACCTTAGATATTTCAACCGGAAGTAGAGTGCATATAAAGTACGAAGACCGGGAACGGTAATCAGCTTGGCACAATTGTGGAATTAAACATTTTCACGGCCAGGTAGGACTTATCCGGGTTCTTGTCTTCTCTGAAGGACTAGGAATCCGTGCCATTTTAGGCGGAACTCGACTAAGATAAGGGTGTTGCCCTCATATTACCCTGACCTAAGACTAACTTCAATATAATATTATTTCCAATCCCCTCCCCTTCGACCCACGCCCATCGCGACTAGCCAGCCGAGCCGCGGTATAGTTTACTCCTAGGAGCAGACTTACCTCGTTTGTTCATGCCCTCCCCCTTTCCAACTTTATGACAATTTGGCATGTAACAACCATCCTTTAATGATTGTTTCTGCCCAAACTTGAGGCATTACAGCCGCTAATGCTTCGTGTCACATTGCCATACAGTTTTCTATAGATCTGCCATCCTTGCCAACGTGACGATTTAAATAATTTTTAGCAATACCTTAAATCAGTTCAATTGGATTAAAAATACAATGGTAGTGAGGCAGTCTTAGTACCTTGTTACATTCACTTTCCGACAAGGAACTAATCCGTATCTTTTTTCTTTCATTAATCATTTACGTAGATTCTGCTTCTATCCTCCAACAACACTCGGTATATTTTACCTTTTTAGAATAAGTACGCTTTCAAAACGAAAAGCTCTTTTACAATCGAATAGCCGGTATCTTGTTTTAGGTGTCCGCTGGCTTGATACTTATTCCTATAGAGCGTAATTAATGCTATACCATTCCAACCTAAAGGTTCGTTGATATAATGGGTGTAACTCATTTGATTAAGCGTGTTTCCAGTTTCTAATCACCTTTTGGTATGTTTGATAATGCTGGCATGGATATGAATTGGTGCTATTAAACGAACTAATATTCATTTTTTCTTCTATATACGATCAAGCATAATTATCGTTTCCATTCGCTGTAAACTCTTCGTGCACACACCACTATGTGCTTCCTCCGGTGGCATAACGGTCTGTAGAATTGTCGCTCCTCTTGGTATAGAAGAATGCACAGGTTGCGTGGTCCCAGATCCATCTGTCCCGCTTTGGTCCTAGGGAGGGTGTGATAAACCCAGCACCGTGGACGAGTGGCTCATGCATTTACAAGATTGCTTCGTATGTACCAAAATTACTGAACTATTTTAGTATTTATGGCCGTAATATTGAGGCATTGTTTTTTGTTTTGAATGACTAAACTTGGTAGTTGTAAAATATTATTTTCCGTGAGTGGATATGTGTTGGTAATATTCTATTATTGCCGGATGTTTTTTTTTGGAACAATTTTATATATTTAATTCGATGTTTACGATGGTGATTTCAAACAGTTGTTTTTGAAAATGTAAATTTGTGTAATTAAGACAAATATTCTATTATTTAAGGATTGGTTTTTGGACAATTTTATATATTTAATTTTATGTATATAACTTTAGACTTACGATGGTGATTTAGAGCTGTTGTTTTTAAAGTTGAATTTTTTTGTGCTAATTAAGATTTGTAGTGATCTAAAAACTGCAGTTTGCTATTTTAAGCAGTGATTCTCTTTCTTCTGATAGATGTACATTGTAGTTATTGATTTTTTTTGTTTGTGGGTAGTCCACGCTGTTATGCCCCTCCAAAATGTCATTTAGGGTAATTATATGTATTAATAAGCATTGTTGATTTCTTTTCTTTATCTCAGGCCTTCCTTTTATTTTTTGGTAATTATAAAATCCCCCTACTGGCCCATTGAGTCCGGTCATTCTTGTAGTGTCCGTCCGACTATGTCAAAGTATGTAGTAATCTTATGGCCATACTGTTCATCTAAACGATCAATTTTCAAAATTTGGTTGGTTTGTTCCTACAATTTGGAGAAACATGTTAGTCAGCTGAATTGCAACCACATGCAGCAGTTCACTTTTTAAAGATGCTTACTTCGAAACGAGTTCCATTTTTACTAAGCCATTCTGCTATATCCGTTTTCTTCCACGAAGTGTTTGGTATTTTTTGTTCTGTAGTACTGTGCTACGAAGCGTTATCGAAGACAATTACAGATGGTATTTCTAAATTTTTTTAGTAGTTGATTCTTAAACCAACGAAAAAAGTTATCCTTATTCATTTCGCCATGATAATCTTGACTTTTTGCCGATGAACTAAAGACCAATCCACTACCATCAATAAAACCATCTCCATTTGCCTGTATGCAACACTATGTGCCTAAAATGCAGAACTACTTCATGCATTCACATTATCAAATGTAAATCTCACTAACTGTTTGCCGTCAACTCTTTTACTTTTTACACTTTTCAGATTGATATCTTGCCAAGAACGGCTTATAGAACCGTTTTGAAAAATTCATGTTTTATCCAAAAAACCAATTGATACAAGTTTTCTGGTTTGACTTTTATATAAGTTTTCAGAAATTGCACATTTCTATTGACAACATCGTGCAACTCCATAAGTGCCGGTCTAGGGTTTTCTTGTTTCCACTTAAAACCCATATTATGTAGAACTGTATTCAACGATCTTCGCTACCCTTAAAGAACCCAGCGTGTGTTACCTTTTGCCACAAGATTTTTACAGAAATATGCTCGTCTAAAATTATTTAATGTTATATAAACAATTTCAAAGTTAATAAAATTTACTCACAATTTTCATACATTCTGTAAATTACAATACGAATACCACATTTAGTAAATTCGTCAACTTCAGTAATTGGTTTTTGTAAACTCGTTTCTTGGAAGTCAAGGGTTCATTGTTTTTAACTGCCTGTAACACAGCAGTTACCGCGGACAGAGTGATATGTAAAGCAGCTGCTACACGCTAAAATAGAATTAATGAACTACAAATTGAAGTAAATAATTAAATTACCTCGCGAACTGCCGTCAAAGGAATAAATGGACCATCGTTATATCGTTCTTGTCCAAAAAACGCTATCAAATTAGCTACAACTAGATTCCCTCAACTTCCTAAACGTGAACTGGACATGGTATATTAATCCAAACAAAAATAACACTAGAATGTTTTGAAAAGAACAATTTTAAATGCAAGCAAGAATAACATAAAATGCGGGACAAAAACTACGCAAGAACTAAATGACAAAATAAGAACGCCAACGAAGATCTAACATAACCAATACAAGTAATATTAGGTGTCAACAAATGTCTCAAATGAAGGCGGCAACATTGCAAAACTTACAAACCGAAAAGGAAACTTTTTCTGGAGTTAGATTAAGACAAGAATATCATTTGTAGTTGATATGGCGTGACGTCATTTGCGACGAAAGTCGGTTTAGAAATTACGAGAACTGTAAATTACTTTTCCCAACCCAATATACTGTAACTAGTGTCCCATATGTATTAAAAAAGCGTTAATTAAAATTAATTTTATAAGGTGAACCACGGATAAGTAACAAAAGAAAAAGGGTAATTATTTTTGAGAGTAGATTAGCTATGTTAAGTTTAGAGCATAATAAATTGCTAGGAATGGGGGCTTGAATAACATAGCAATATACACGAATTAAGTTCATGATTTTAGAACATTTTTGGCTTGTTGTGTAGAAAGGAATTCACGAGCGCAACGGTTTGTTGGTTTTTATTGCTTTGCGATTTTACAACAAACACAATTAATATTTATGAGAATGCTAGCAACAATTGTATGCTCACAGAAATAGTTGGGCATAAAATTTATATTGCAAGACTATCTTATACGTAAAACAGCTATTCAGAAATTCATTCACTTGATCTTGGGTTTCGTTTTCAAATTTTACTTTCTGATCAATAGACTTACAGAAAATAATAATTTCTTGCAGATACGTAGACGCTAGAAGCTTATTAGGCTTTTTAGCTTTTACTGGACTGTATTCAGCTATTCGTATGAACACCTCATCACTCCAAAGCTTTTGAGTGTATTGTATGCTAGTTCAGAACTAGAACACTGATCAATATTCTCGCATTCTTCAGCAGTTAGTCACCGTAATTTCCACTTACAATGTTAACAAGAATAAATTCCAGAGAAATGTGTTAGCTTTATGATAACAAAATTACAACGACATCGCTTGCTTAACACGCAGTGCTATATTTTTAAGGCTACAATACAATACACGTACATTTCTGTGGAATTTCTTAAACCCCATATCCGGAATATGTTTCTGAGTAAACTTGTTATCAAGTAAAACACACGATTATGTTTACTCCCTATAAATCCAAAATCTGGTCATTGGTTGTGATATGATTTTATGATGAAGATAGTTTAAAAACTGACGGTCAACGCCACTACGATCGATCTTGCTGTTCAAGGGATGCGAGGGTTCCTCGGCGCATGATGAGACTTTGACGGATCACCCTTAACACACGATTACTTCCTTTGAAAACCGATCGAGTTGAAGCGTCTGTGTAGTGTATCGTAGATGGGATATTATACACTTTGTATTTAATTTTATAGGATATTAATAAAAAATTGCCACTTCTAACCAGCTTAGGTTCTTCGTAAGGCACAATTTTATCATCTCTTCGCGAGTTTCAATCATCATAGCTATTCTAAACTCTGTAGAGACATAGAAGTTTAATATTAAACTGTGCATAGACATAAAAATGCGAGCCTTGTCTCATTGCTACTTAGTAAAAAGTGGTTAAAAAAACATGCCTTAACGTAATGTGCAAACCAAACGATATTATAATTTATGTAAGCGACGCTAAACGACCATTTCCCCTGTGCTCCACTTGAAGGTACTGCTTTGGGTTTAAACACGATAGATTTCGATTTCGGCAACTTTGAGTTACATTAGCCCAATGAATGAAATTTAAATTGGCTCCCGTATGTTCGAGTTTAGAGTTAAATAAATAATGCTGAAAGCTGCAGAGCAATAGTAAATGAAACGCGAAATGGGTAGCGTCATGATAATGACCTCAAAAAAGTCTAGCCTTTCTGACCGTTGCGACCTAATATCGACATAAAACTAGCCTGGTATACAAAATTATTGTCTTAGGCATTTAATTCACAAAACAAATTAATTCGCCTAGTCTAAGGTATTTCACTATGCTACGTACCTAGACGTAGCCGGAAGAAAAGTAAATATCAGGTTAACTACAAACCGCGGAGAGTGGGGGGATTCGCCTACATACCAAAAAAACAAAAAAAAGCACTTCGCTCATGATTATCTATTAACACACGTTACAGGCGGAAAAACTACTACGTATGTATTTTCCAGTAAAATTATAAAATGGGGGCGGCCTGCAAAACAAAAATTAAAGGGAGGTCACCGGCACTAGCTAGCGGAAGGTCGTGGATCATATAGAAGGTTAAAATTTTGCATAAAGAGTTAAATTAATCTATAATATACTACAAAAAGAATTTGGCACTTACCTTTCACAAATATTGTGGTTTAATGACAATTACCAAAGGCGCCAGACAAGTCGAGAATGTCCTAATGTTCGTGCAAAACCTTGAGAGACTTGTCATTCCAAGGAGGACAATTGTTTCTTTTAATCAACTCTTATCCTTTTGAATACTTATGCAACATCCATGATAAAAAAATAATAAAAAAGTATTGACTTACTCATCGGCAAACAAAACTATTTAATTAACAGAGCAATAAACGTGAACCTCTTACATTCATTGATTTTAATTTAGAAATTTAATTGAATAGGTGAATATGGAATTATGAAAATTTTGCGTACATAAGTAATTCCCAAACATTGTATATGAAAGAAAGCTTATATTATAAATCTTACACTAAATTAATCTTACGGTTTATGGCCAAAACGTCCTAACAAATAAATTAACTAAAATTGGTCATGCTACTTAACTATAAAAACTTACTACAAATTGTCCATTGTTTGATGGCTTTCCTTCCAACGTAGAACAGCTCTTAAATTGAGGGAGAGAATCTCGCTTGTTGCTCTTGTGTTTGTGATTTTTAATAATTGAATGGCACACGAACCCGGCAGGATCTTATTGACAATATCACCTACTTGTGCGTCACACGCCTACAAGCTTTTTATTATTACTTTATACTTTGTATCACTATAAATCCGCGAACTTCCAGGCGAAACCCTCGCGACTGGAAGAGTAATCACTCCTTTCCAATTTTTACTATCGTGATACTAACGGAGATATTATATCTGTGATGCCGGAGAACGCTACCCGCAAACTACGTTTTTTTCTACTTCTTGACTACGGACAGCCAGCCCCATTGGAAAAAACTCTCCGTCTTTTGGCTAAAGCCTTAAGTTGTATAGATTAATTCCTACTCTAACCATTTTTTACGTCATTTTCTGTTATCCAATGACTGAACAAAACCTCTCACAAAACCAAGATTTTAGAAACCAAATCCAACCCCTTTTTAGATGAGGGTCACGGAAACAATTATTTTTCTAAGGGTTTAAATATGTTGTATCTTCTCGAAATTTTAATTATTGAAATGTTGACCAAACCACCCGTTGGCGACAGTAGTTTGCCATTAACAAAAGACCGATTAACCCACTTGAGCCGAAATGGATTTTAAATACAATGGATGTCTTCAGACTACTTAAAATTACTTGCAATCTTTGAACAATTCAAATTGAAAATAGTTTTGCTATTTATAATGTTTCGTTTTCTATAACCCGCTGTCAATCAAAGAAATTATTAAGCAAATTAAGCTTTTCAACAGAAAATTGCTTTTCTTTATTTACGTTAAAAGGTACTATTCCATTTTAATTTTATCAGATTCGTCAATCTGTAACCGACCTAAACTTTAAGAGGTTTATTGTATTTGATTTACAAGGGTAGAGCTTTAAATTATGATGACTTGCCGCTGGAATTTCTAATAGTTTAGCCTAAAGCTATTTGTAAACTTGGTCATTTATGAGGGATGCTAACGAAATATGAAAGTAATTTATTGTTGGAATTTTTGTCTATAAGTTATGCAAGTTACTGAATTTTAATTAATTAATTAATTTGTTTAATATTTAACATTATAAAATAATGTTACACACATAAAAATAAATAAAGACCCCTACAAACAAGCAAAAGTAATAAATTAAGCGTTAATATTTCAAAGCAAACAATTATGTGATATGAACAATTTATTACTTTAGATATGAAGTGCGCATCTCGTATTTTACACAAAATAAAATTAATCAGTAGTAAATAAACATGTGAGAGCTTATGGCAAGCGTTTTTTAAATTTTACCTAATACTTTTTGTAAAATAAACTAATTAGTAGGAAAGAATTAACGTGTGAGAGCTTTTGTCAGACATTTTTTAAATTGTACATAGTACCGTTTGTAGAATAAACCAATCAGTATAAAAGAGTAAGCGTGTGTCTGTCCAACATTTTTAACAATGGTAAATCACACCCGTAGAGCGATAATATCGATTAGCAGCAACAAACAATAGTTCCACAATGTCACGTTTCTTATCACGTAACTACACCAAACGCTGATACGAAATATGCCATTGACACACACACAAAAGAAAACGAGTTGCATACATGTAGGTGTCCGGATACTTAGCTTGCACGCCGTCGGGAGTGAGTAAAAATAGAAACGCAGCGGTATTCAGGAACCATTCACACTGCCATCGTAACTACAGCAGCAATCCACAGACAAAAGCAGCTGGTCCACGGCAACGAACAGTCGGGTCTACACAAAGAAAGAACCCATTTGGCATCAAGCTAAAAAAGAATCTGATTAGAATGGGTAAGCGCGGAGAAACACACCAATACACGCAAGACACCTCCTAGTTGTCGAACAAAAAAAAACAAACGTGCATTGCTTTTGAAATACGGTGACGAATAATGGTGAAAATATTTCGATGCACAAACTGAAGAATCAAATTCAACGGTCGTTCAAATAACATGAATTCGAACTGCAAATCCTCGCTTATCGAAGCGCGATTAAAACTGGAAAACACGCTATCAAACAAAAGTAGGATCCACCATCTCAACAAGTTTTTAAATGGAAAACACAAGAGAAGCAATTATACGCGGTCGTAGTGTATGCCAAGATAACAAGTACCTATAACAGGATATAAACAATTTAATTGTAGCATAAACTTGTCGTCTCAAAGCACCTAGATTTAAGTTGAAGAATTTAACAGTAGAAACGGAATTTATTCGAGCGGGTATTGAATTAAACAGGGAAATTTTAAAAACAAAAGTGGAACATAACAAATCCGCCCGCAAAATTAGCAGGTTGTGGTAGGAAAATAAAAGTACGGGAGTGGGCAGGACAAAAAAGCCAGAGAGAAAAAAAATCGTTTAACAACTAAAAGAAAATTCGTTACGAAAACAAAGCAAAAAAAAAACCCGTAAAAGAATAAGAAATTTGAAATGGAAATGGCAAAAAAAAATTAATAAATAAAATAACAAATACAAAAGTTCTATGTTACATTCGCATTTGCCCTGTAAGGCTTTTCTACTTTTGTCAAAATTGAGAGGCGCCAAATCGTTTGTCACAGCAATTTCCTATGATAATGTTTTTATATGAGTTACTGTTCGTCCGTATAAAATATCTTTTCATGGGTATCCTAAATTTTCTGACCATATATTTACTTTGCTTAAATCTACCCTAAAACACATTAATTCTGTCATATTTAAATAAATTTGTAAAATACAATGATTTTTACATAAGGTTTTATTAATGGGGTAGCTGGATATCCTTTAAAAATTACCGATTTTAAATATTTCATAAACAAACTGAAATAAAAATTCAACTTAGACCTAAATTCTATTATCAAAAAATTGGCAAAATTTGGTTACGCTATTCCGTACAGATAAGAAACCACGAGTAAGAAAAAAACTAGACCCCTGGAATGGTTATCAACCATAAAAAAGATGAATAAAATAGGTTCCATGTGTGTGCTAAAAAGGAATCGTTGTCTTCCCATGGGACTATTCGCCGAATATGTCTCCTACTGTACATCATCGACCTGCCTCTGGTACCATTGTAGCAGATCTAAAAGTGTGTGCTTACAATTGTAAACGGACCGGATACTTTTATGAAAAAATTTTACTAGTTACAGAGCTTGACTAATTTGGACTTATAAAAACCGAAGCAAAGCTATGCCTCTTAAAAAAAAGCATCTTAAGTAACACCACGACTTTTCAGGGTTTCTTCATGCGAAAGGATGCTGCATAGAATAGAATCTCCTCCAATGCTCATATATATATATATATATATATATATATATCAAAAATAAATGAATACTTTTGAAGAGAAGGCAACAGATTGTAACATGTTTTCCTTTCAAAGACATTTCCCATCGATCAAGCAACCACATGCAAAGTATTTTCAAAATACCATCTGTGTATAAGCGGAATTATGAAAGCAACTGGGCTCAATACAACATGTGGACTTTCACAAAGCATGTACGCGTGAAAACCATGGCTGTTCATTCTGTTAGGTATGTATGCAACCCACTTGGCAGAATTAAATAGCTTAGTGTATAATTGGTGGCCTATATCCTTTGGAAATTTACTATCTTTATTAACAATGCAGGGAAAGGATGAGCTGGTGTAGAATTTTCATTGTTCGTAGTCTGTGTCCGTGAACACCTCTTTGATAAGGAAATACCGCGTTTTAACGCAATAATAATATTTCGTAGGAACTGTATTAATAAACAACATTTTGCCCACTTTAAAGCAAGCACATTTGGCAATCGGAATTAACCTTTGTTGATCCCAAACCCTCTGTTTTATGCTAACTCATTTCATTAAACGTTTTTATTTAAGAGATGCAGGTGTTTGAACTATATTTCAGCAAACCTATTTATCCTTTGATAACCAAAGCAAACTAACAAAATAGATTCCAAATATTTAACTTGTTGCTGAACACTTAATAAAGATCTTATAGAATGCTTAAGTAAGTAACATTTCAATTTGAAAGGTAGTCGATGTTTGTTAATGAAAATTTGTGATCGTGAATACTATACAAAAAGCAAGATTTAATTACGAAATGTACGATGCAGAATCGGTACGTATCAATTTTCTTTCATAAAAAAAATAATTTCTTGTCCTCAGATTTGCTCAAGTATTGCTAAAACACACCCTAAAGAAAAAAATATTAAATTACATCCAACAATAATAATTAATTTCAAGCTTTCCTCGTTTTCCATACGAATGATGTGACATTATAAATCCCAATTTGGTTGGTAATGCACTTAATAATATATAGAAAACAACTTTTTCGTTCTACCCTTTCACTGTCCATTCCAATAATATTAAGTATTTATACTTTTACTAACATTAACTTTCACCAATAAAACTTCTATTCAACATTCAATTTCGTCACTAATTATTCCAACCCAATAATTAATTTCAATTCTAAATTAATTCCTTATAACGTATATAACAACGATTACGCATTTTAGTTCATAAGTGCATAATTAAAAATTGTTAAACGTAAATACTATCTACCCACTATGCAATTTAAGGGTATTTAAGAACATCACTCTCCTACAATTATTCAAAAACAGAAAACTCCCTTGCACTAAACAAGCCCATGGTTCCATTTTAATGCAAAGGTGCCTCAACCTTTGTTTTCAAAAGGTTCTCACGCGTTCTCTCGCGCCCGTGAGTTTATAAAATTACCCTGCAACTTGCAGATGTATTTCACGTTTACAAGCGGATCGCCGCCTATTCCCTTTTTGGAGCTTCTGTACTTTCAATCTCACTTTTTAATTTGCATTATACTAATTCCCCAAATAAAAACTCACAATACATCATACACAATTTTTCTGTTTAATTCGCGCCTCTCTCGACATTTTGATGTTAATGTATTGCCGGTCCACAGTTAATTTGTCTATAATTCATTCTACAACTCGTCTAACAAATCTGTTTTTTTCACATTCTACTTTCTTATGTTGTGGCTGTCCTTTGTTCATTGTCTTCCTATTGGGTTTATGAAATGAAACACTGAGAAAGGGCCTGTGTTGTCATGTGACCTTGTTTAGCTTTACATTTGCGTTTACTTTGTCTGAAGCAGTATAAATGCATGCATTGTAATCTATTGTATAAAATGATTAGTTCATATCTGTAATCTAATATGGATAAATCTCACTGTGTCGGTGTCTGGGGCTTAATAATGTATTTAAGTAGGTTTAAGTTTTTTCTTGTATTGCAACAATGTCTATTCCCCTTTCCCGTCTAATTTTTATTTCCCGCAATGCCCAAACGTTACAAGTATCGCCAATCTGACAAGCTGTAAATACACCTCATCCGTTCTCGGTTAGTAGTGGATTATAAATTAAATGTGTTATTTATTTTTTTGGCGTGGGTTCTTAGAATCAATTGAGAGAAAATATTGTTTCAGAGACAACTAGAAACAATTAAGATCAAAGTCACCTTTGAATGTAAATGTATTTAATTATGTGTGGCTCTTAATAACAGTAATTAAATAATAGCGGTCTTACAGACTTAGGAACTGTACGTGTCTTTCACTCCAAAGTGCATCGAAAACTTAAGTTATGTTATACAAAGTGTCATTACATTGGTCGGGGAAACTCTGAGTTTCTCGTTACTTGCAAACGATTCAAGTAAAGTAGTAGCTTTAAGATACATATTCCTTAAAAGCATCGTAAACATGTCTCAGAACAAATACTACGACATCCAACTAATTTGCTACTATCGTACTCTGACCATTAAGTAGGAAATCACACGATCATGTGGTAATGTTTTTGTAAAAAAAACACATCAAATGATGACGATACATGCCAGTAGATTAACTGTTAATGACCGATTAACAAGAAGCTGCTGTTTCTTCAACCGTCAAGATGCATGGTCGTAAGATTGTCTTTTACACAACGTTGTCTTGAGATTTATTCAAGTACGAGAATTCAATCAAGCAGTAATCCATCGTATGCACTGCATCGGAGCGATAATGGTTAATCACTTTAAACATTTTATAAAGATAGATAATTATTTTACATGAAGGCATATGAATAGTTCCTTGGAAATTTATGTGTAACACGTTGTATGAATGTTGTGATCCGATCGAAAATTAACTTAGTTGGTGGTCAGGCATGAAAGAAGTTTTAAGACATCATAAATTCAGGAGCTGGACGTTATAAACACGATGGACAACTGAATACTCTCAACATATGCTGAGTTCACACACACATTGGTATTATACCATCCATTCGGTCGAAAAACTCGAATAAATGGAAAATATAAAATTATATCAGCAGTTGTGCTATATAGAGAAATCTATAGAGCGAATATGGTTTAATATTTGTTGAATCCATCAAAAATGTATAAGCTAAAGCGCCGCTAGCAAGGACATAAATATGATTATTAAAAGTGTTAAAAGTGGAATTCACAAGAAGATATCTACGTTATCACTTGCTCACCGTATGTATTAAGATTAAAATTGTAAGTTCATGTAGCATTTAATTCATAAACAATAGATATCATTATTTCCCACTAACTTCGCTGATTACTGAACTTATCGACACAGAGTTGCTACCAACAATTTATTTTCCCATAAGTACTTGTTTCACCACATAAAAATTGTCGTGCGGGTATTTTAAGAGTTTGATATTTTCAACTATTATACAAAACATTTTCAAAATTTAATCACACCTATTTATATAAATGGAAACGTGTAATAAACTACAATAAAAGCTGTAACGCCTTGGCGTTTCGAAGATAAAAACCAAATGCAAAATGAGTAAATTTAAGCTTAAATGGATAAAATTATTATTGATTCGTCCTAATATTAATGCAATGTGGTATTTATTTATTTTTTGTTTTTAGAAAATATTATTTTAATTAGGCAGTCAGTATAAAAAATGAATTTTCTTAAAATGAGTTGGTACAATTCAAACACAATAATAAGAAACCCACGAATCATTCAATCGGATACACGTCGCGGCAATGAAAACCGCTGAAATAAAGGTTCTCATAAATCATAATGTAATAAATGTGATGAATGTAGGGCGTCATGCAATAAACTCACACCACGAAATCAGAAAGTTTTTTATATTAAGATATATATATATATATATATATATATATATATTGCCGTGGAACCTCCGGGTTCTCAGTAGTTTCGAAAATTAATTTATACAAAAATCGAAAATTTCACCAAAAATAAAAAAAAATTAAAAAAAAATAATTTCTTACCCAGATTCCTCTCTTCCTCGGTTGAATTGCTTTCTTCAACTGCTTCCGGCTAGCTCAGTTGGACGTCCTCTTGGATACCTAGATTCACTATTATGCTTTGCATCGTTCACGCACACTCTCAATAAAACCACAAAATACAACAATCATAAAATCTTTTATTTATCACTATCTACAAATAAAATTCAATATTATACACATTTCAGTGATCAAGTACACCTCAATAAATCTTATTTTGTAATGTCCTGTATTTTAATTCCAATTATCCAACACGTAGAATGTACCCGGAGTAAATGGGCACTGAATAATATCTTATTTCTCATTCTTTCTTTATACTTTATTTTAAATCTACGTAAACTCTGGAGTATGGTGAGCTCATAATAACCCAGTTAATTATGAATAATGTATGCCCTTATACTTCGCATACTCTTACAACAAACAAAAAAACAAACCCATGTACTCTTTACAAAATTTAACTTCCTGATGGAACGTTAATAAGCTTTATATACACCTTCAGATTTCTATTTAAATACCATAATAAAGTTAGTTTTACGTATTATTTTCAATAAGCAAAATAATGCACAATACCTTCAAAATTCACTCTCATACGTCACCCAATATTCACAGTTTCATAGTTTATAACAACACAATTTCAAAGCGTTACCTGGAATTTCTAGAAGATCTCTGCTCCGTTGACGATGCCGTGTATTTGCTTCTTTCTGCTCTACAGGCCGCTTCTAGCTATTAGTATAAGAACCCCATTTCAGTTAAGCTGCTTGCACTGCCTTCACGGTGTATCCAATTTCCAAATCCAAATTAATTATACTTCTTTCATAATTATTTAATTTAATCCACGTTACATAACGTCACTATACGAGCTTGTTAAAACAATATATGTGACACTTCAATAAATTCTAAACTCGGCACAATACGCGTACAAATTATAAGGCCAACACCGTGCTATATAATTTAAAATAATTTTGTATACTTACAAGCTTGTGGTAAATTTCGTATGTAGTCTGAAGCGATCAAAATACTAAGGACTTTTATTATATTTTGAAAAGGTATTTATACAATTTTCGATGCCGCCCCTGGCCGTATTTCACGCGAAGTCCTTCATTTACAACAACACGTACTTAAAATATTGGTTCAACCGATTTCTACATCCTCGAAATTCAGCGCGTCGTTACGATATTTTCTAAAAATTAATATTCGATATTCCCGTGTCTTGTCTGATGTGCGACTAACGATATCGACCAATAGTCTCTGCATTGACGTTTTACAAATCCCGCCTATACTAACGCTGTCCCTTGCTTATGCATATTCTACGTGTCTTTTTCACCTTGTTCGAGTGGTAGAAATCGATATTCCTGACCGCGTTCTACAATTCCATGTGGACCCCAAAATACGTGCTTTAAATAACCCCTCATTAGCGTTTAATGGGAAAACATCCGACCGTTTACCCGATATTCTTTGAAACATGTTTGTTATCTACAAAAATAAATGGAACTTGACATTTAGAAACCTGCAGGTGTTTAATTTTAACGAACGTTTTAACACAACATTTCTACGAGTTGGATTTTCAGCGTATTTCAACCCCACCGATATATTTGTTTGTTAGCAACGCGTTTCACCTTGGTATTATTGATTTTTACACGCTTTTATGCGTATTATACGTAAATAACCGTTCATTTAAACTCAATTAAATTAATAAATTAATTGCATTGGCTTTTAACATTTTTTTTTCTTACGAACCTAACTAAATTTTATTCATTATTTGTAAATTTTTGTTAATACCTGTTACTTAAAAATGAACTAACTGGAATAAATTTCGCACGTAAGTTCTGGTTGTTTCCTTTATACAGGGTGCTTTGAAATTACTTTGTTTATACGTAGATTTAGCCCTATAAAACCACTACAATATGTATATAAAACTTTTATAGTAACGACCTTGCCATAATCATATGAATTGTTTTTATTGCGGGTTTTAGGTATGCTGGTAAGTAGGTATATAAACTCTTTCATTAACTGCCTAAATTTTCGGATTTATTTTTGAATCCTTGAGCACACGCTTTCTATAATTATATAAAAATGAATGGGCTAAACTACACATAGAATCTGTATAAACTTACAAAATTGAGATTAATAAAGAGATTGCATCTAAATTAAAATGTAGTCGTAAAAGTAGTTTGCATTTGACTAAGGTGTAAAATTAAAAATTTGTATATTCTATTAAAGTATTTAAAATGTCTTTTTTGAAGTTTTTATAAAAACAGTATGACACAATTTGTTTATTTATCTGCATGAGCAAGTGTATGTATGCATGGAAGCAGACCTAAAACCCGCAATAAAAACAATTCATATATATATATATATATATATATATATATATATATATATATATATATATATATATATATATATATTATATATATATATATATATATATATATATATATAGTACATACGATGTATAAATAAACACCCACTTTACGAAGAATTGAAAGAGGGTTTTTAACTATCCAAAGCAAGCTAGTAATTTGCATAGCCATAAATGAAAAAATTTGTTTGTTTCATAAAGGGAATAAACGTTCATCGACTAGTTTCGATCTCACTGGATCTCATCTGGTTGAAGTGCTTTATCAACCTTATGAAACAACCAAAAACTATTGGTTAAAAATAATTACGAAAGAATCTCTGTAAGATGGCAAGAGTAAAATAAGAACGCCATCAGTTGAGAAACCACTAGTATTGAACTATTTAAGTACAAAAGTAAATTCGAAATTAAGTCAGTAATTCATAGATGGCTTTAACAAATACGTTTCACCTTTGGGCTTTGTTAGATGTGTTAAACGCAAAAATTATTGCAAAAATATAACACACCGTCCCTAGGCGTAAAGTGGGTGTTTATCTATACATCGTATGTACTGTTTTATTAATTAAATTTGCTATAAGCTATTATTTTTAATATCTTGTTTAATTTTGATCGATACCTCTCCAGGGTATTATGCCGAGCGCCGTCAAGGGACGGTGTGTTATATTTTTGCAATAATTTTTGCGTTTAACACATCTAACAAAGCCCAAAGGTGAAACGTATTTGTTAAAGCCATCTATGAATTACCGACTTAATTTCGAATTTACTTCTGTACTTGACTAGTTCAATACTAGTGGTTTCTCAACTGATGGCGTTCTTATTTTACTTTTGCCATCTTACAGAGGTTGTATATATATATATATATATATATATATATATATATATATATATTACTCATACTTAGACCAGGGTAGAAAATTAAATAATCACATCAAATAATTTTAATCACCGTGTATAAGGAATTTCATTAAATAATACGCTTTATTAAAACCTTGAAGCATAAATAAACTCGGTCGTTTCAGTAAAAATAAGAAATTTAAATTATTTATAAGACGCTTTATATCAAAAGAATCAAATGGAAATTACGTGCAAGATTTATATTAATTGATTCAAGTTTGGGCAACGAGTATTAAACGAAATGTACAAATAATAATTGAATATTTAATTAGGATTCACTAAAAATTAAAGAGTATTAATTTTAATTGAAGTTAATTGAACCGTTAGTAACAGATAATATCTATAGAAACTTGTAAAAACCCAAGATTATAATACCAGAAAATAAAGCTCTGAGAATTAATATTATTTTGAACACCTGCGTAGTTTAAATATCACATACGGCGTAAATTTTGTAGATAATTAATAGTTTCAAAGAATCTTGGAGAAACCGGGGCTTAATATTCACGAGAATGTGCGATACGGGGTTATTAAACCCAGATAACAGTCCACATGGACTAAAATATAATCGATAATAAAGAATATCAATTTGCACCAATACGAACAGGTTAGAAAAGGAAAGAGAAAATGCGTCAAGCAAAGACACATATAGTAAAAGGCGGGATTTAAGCAACGTCACGAGGGTCACAATTGGTTGAAAATAGGATGCAAATATCAGAGGTAGAAACAACAATTTCTGTACAAAATTAATTAGTTTTTCTCGGACATGCTTGCGTGCCGTGTGTTGAAATTTCTGAGATTTAAATGGGACGAGTGAAAATTCGTAAAAATCGACGCGCGAGCGACAGACTGGGAACATAGAATGAGGAATTCTTTAGAATTACCCGTTTTGAGGACAAAAGCGACGTGCCGGCTTTTTGCTATATATACCGAGATGAATATAAACAAACCCTCTTAGACTTTTGACTATTCGATGCGTTAAAAGCTCTTACATCCGCGACTTGATTGAAGATGTTAAACAGTGCATTTTAGTTTGATAAAATAATTTAAAATTTTGCTCGTATATTTTAGTGATTCAAAATAGTTGGTTATTTACGTGCTAACATGAATGTACTTCAGTGCACTTAGATACAAGGTAATAAAATTTAGTTTCACTGTACCAATTAGAAAAATTTACAACGACAAATGTATACACAAAAGTAGGCAGTTTTGGCGTATATTGGTGAAAGAAGTATGAAGTTATTTGCTATTTTTCGGGGGTGTTAATAATTAAATGGTTCAAATACGTGTATGGATCCACGAAACAATTGTCAGATATACATAGATGAGTTCTGGAAAAGCCCAGAAACAACTTTAAATAAATGGTGATGGAGAAAATTTTAAAAGCGTTGAGAATTAGAAGCCGTAAATATAATCCTGTTGGAATGGTGTGATTAACTAAAGGGACGATGTACTTTGAAGCTACGAGGACAGTAACCTTCAGGTAAATTATACTATTTTGTTTGACATTTTTGTGTGTGTTGAATAACTTTATAATTGATTTACTTTAAATGGACATTAGTGAAATTGTACTAACCATAAAATTTTAATTTTAAGATGAAATTTGCTTGTTGAAGTAGAAAGGGTATTTAGTTTTGATGTTCGGTAATATGATGAAAATTTGGGTATGTCTTTGAGCTCAATTAGACGAACCTGGTTAATTAACGTAAAGGGGTGGTAGATGCTCCTTTATACTCAGACTCCGGTCTGCTTATATTTTATATTAATTAGTAGGCATCCAACAAGGACTTTAATTTTGGATGCACATTAAAATGATAATAAAATTAATCTTGAAATTCTTTTTAAAACTGAAATTTATGCTGAGTTTTAATTTTGAAATTTTAATGTATTCTGAATATTGATGTAAATAGAGTTAACGTTGATGTTTTGGTAGGAATGTGTTGTTTTTTATGAATGAAGAGGTTTATAACATTAGGTGAGCAGCCGAGGCGAAAAGAGGATCACAGCCGTTTATGACGCCCAATCTGTGGGACTAGAATTTTTTTGTTGAAAGGACCCAGTTCCCGCATTCAAAGGAAAGATCACAGCAAATTTTGGCGACCACAACGTGAGGGCTCTAGCTCCAAATAAAATTTTTGTGATTTTATTCCAGGAAACTGGCGATCTGAGAGAGAGAGTTTCTGTGTGTGTATAAATTTAAGAGTAGTTAGAGTGTGTGTGAGTGATTTGAACGTATGCAGAGAAAAGAGTGGTTAAGGAGTCAAGGAGTGGAAATTGGAAGTGACGATAGTGCATTGTGTGAGAAAAATTCGAAAATGGAAGAAGCTGGAGGCAGTAGAGATCAGTCGAGGACGGAATCAGGGGATCAAGGAAACGAGATGATATTGAGAATGTTAGAGAGGATGAGTGAAGAATCGAATAAGAAATTTGACCAATTAAATCAGGAATTAGGGGATAAAATAGAAAAATCGACGAGAGAATTTACAGATTTTAAAGATAGTCTTACCGTGAAACTGGGGGAAGTAGAAAATAAGGTTGATAAAAATGAGCGTGATATTACAGGTATTCGACAGGAAATGGGACATTTAAGGTCCGAAGTACGCATTTTTTGTGAAGAAGAGATTAGATATATTAAGGGAGAAAATAATTTTATAGCAGACGCGTTTAGTAGAAACAGGGACATGGATAACAAAAGACCGTGTGACATCATGATTGCCATGAACAGTCTACTACAAAATGATTCAGTATATGGAGAAGAGGAGATCTTGAGGAACCAGTGGCAGAGTGAGGAGCTACAGATTGTTAGAACGAAGTTAGAAAACGAACCGGGATTTAAAAACTTCCATATGATAAACGGCTTTTGTGTAAAAATTCAAGAATTGGAAGTGTATGTAGTGGATAGGGTACAAGCAAAATTAATTATCAAAGATCTGCACTTAAGATATGGTCACATAGGAATCCGAAAGACATGGTTAATTTTAGGGAAACGTTTTTTCAACTAAAGACTTAGGGTTAGTAAAGTCAGTCATCAACACTTGTCACTTATGTACTTTAGGAAAGTACAAAAATAGTACGAGTCAGGATGTGGTACAAAGTATACACGTACAAAATCCCTGGACTTAGTTGCTATTGATTATTTGAGCAATCTAGTCCGAAGTACAAAAGGACACAAACATGTGCTGATTGTGACGGATGTGTTTTCGAAATTTACCAAATTATATCCCACTCGGGATTGTAACACAGTCGGAACAAACAAGAAATTGGAACAATTTTGTAGGAAGTAGGAACTTTTAAACGGGTATTAGCAGACAATGCTACTTATTTTAATAATCAAAGATTTAGAGATTATTGGGAGAGGCAAAACGTTAAAGTGGTGTTTTGTAGCATAAGGCATCCTCAAGCGAATCCAGCTGAGCGATATATTCAAGAGACGGTTAAGTTTTGCGTTTAGCTTCACATAGGAATCATCGTTTATGGGAGGACAATTTGTCCAAGGTTGAATCTTTTATCAATGAAACCCTAGTACCGTGACAGAAATCAGTCCCATTATGCTGATCAAGCAACAGTATCCCGAAAGACCATGGCAAATTGTGCCTAGGGACGATGAATTTCAACAACTTTTGGTAGATGTGAGGGAGAGGTTAAGGAAGAGAGCTGAAAAATATACAAGGAAGATGAACGCAAGAATTAGAAAGAGGGTAAAATTTAAAGTGGGAGACCAGGTAGTAGTAAAAAGCTTGAGAGTAGGGAAGAGAGATAGGATGACATGTGCTAAACTACACTTGCCATATGAGGGACCTTTGAGATAGGTGAAGTAGTAGGGGAGTGCACATATTTATTAAGGGAAGTAGGTACGGGAAATGAGAGGGGACGGTTTCACGTCAACCTACTATTCCCTTATACCGGAGAACCAGCACCACAGGAGAAATAGGTGTATATGAGAGTTAGATTTAAATAGGATAGGGATAGAATAGGTGTAGATAGAAGAGTAGAAGTAAGTGTTTATAGAAAATAAAGCTAGGTATAGGATAAATATGGGAGATAAGTAGAAATAGGTTTAGGATGAGAATAAAGAGGAAATGTAGGAAGAAAATAAGATAGGTTAAGTATAGATATTTCATATAAGATTAATGGCGAGTTAGGAATAGAGTAAGGATAGGATAGGTATATAGGATTAGGTAGGATGAAGTAAAGTATAGTGAAGATTAGTTAAAAGTTAGGAATAGGATAGGTATATAGGATGTATATAGGATTAGATGGATAAGTAGGATGAAGTTAGGGATAATTTCAGTTTATAAAATTAGGTGAGAGTTAGGAATAGGATAGGGATATAGGGTAGGTGTAAATATTTTTTTTGGATTGGAGACAAAGTAGGTAAGTTAGATAGATAAGGGTAGAGAGAGATAGGCAATTTTTTTTGTAATTTTTTTTTGTCTAAATGCTTAATATTTGCATTCAAATAAGTGGGATTATTTGTATTCAAATAGGGGGAAAATACTCATACTTAGACCAGGGTAGAAAATTAAATAATCACATCAAATAATTTTAATCACCGTGTATAAGGAATTTCATTAAATAATACGCTTTATTAAAACCTTGAAGCATAAATAAACTCGGTCGTTTCAGTAAAAATAAGAAATTTAAATTATTTATAAGACGCTTTATATCAAAAGAATCAAATGGAAATTACGTGCAAGATTTATATTAATTGATTCAAGTTTGGGCAACGAGTATTAAACGAAATGTACAAATAATAATTGAATATTTAATTAGGATTCACTAAAAATTAAAGAGTATTAATTTTAATTGAAGTTAATTGAACCGTTAGTAACAGATAATATCTATAGAAACTTGTAAAAACCCAAGATTATAATACCAGAAAATAAAGCTCTGAGAATTAATATTATTTTGAACACCTGCGTAGTTTAAATATCACATACGGCGTAAATTTTGTAGATAATTAATAGTTTCAAAAATCTTGGAGAAACCGGGGCTTAATATTCACGAGAATGTGCGATACGGGGTTATTAAACCCAGATAACAGTCCACATGGACTAAAATATAATCGATAATAAAGAATATCAATTTGCACCAATACGAACAGGTTAGAAAAGGAAAGAGAAAATGCGTCAAGCAAAGACACATATAGTAAAGGCGGGATTTAAGCAACGTCACGAGGGTCACAATTGGTTGAAAATAGGATGCAAATATCAGAGGTAGAAACAACAATTTCTGTACAAAATTAATTAGTTTTTCTCGGACATGCTTGCGTGCCGTGTGTTGAAATTTCTGAGATTTAAATGGGACGAGTGAAAATTCGTAAAATCGACGCGCGAGCGACAGACTGGGAACATAGAATGAGGAATTCTTTAGAATTACCCGTTTTGAGGACAAAAGCGACGTGCCGGCTTTTGCTATATATACCGAGATGAATATAAACAAACCCTCTTAGACTTTTGACTATTCGATGCGTTAAAAGCTCTTACATCCGCGACTTGATTGAAGATGTTAAACAGTGCATTTTAGTTTGATAAAATAATTTAAAATTTTGCTCGTATATTTTAGTGATTCAAAATAGTTGGTTATTTACGTGCTAACATGAATGTACTTCAGTGCACTTAGATACAAGGTAATAAAATTTAGTTTCACTGTACCAATTAGAAAATTTACAACGACAAATGTATACACAAAAGTAGGCAGTTTTGGCGTATATTGGTGAAAGAAGTATGAAGTTATTTGCTATTTTTCGGGGTGTTAATAATTAAATGGTTCAAATACGTGTCTGGATCCACGAAACAAGGGTCAGATATACATAGATGAGTTCCGGAAAAGCCCAGAAACAACTTTAAATAAATGGTGATGGAGAAAATTTTAAAAGCGTTGAGAATTAGAAGCCGTAAATATAATCCTGTTGGAATGGTGTGATTAACTAAAGGGACGATGTACTTTGAAGCTACGAGGACAGTAACCTTCAGGTAAATTATACTATTTTGTTTGACATTTTGTGTGTGTTGAATAACTTTATAATTGATTTACTTTAAATGGACATTAGTGAAATTGTACTAACCATAAAATTTTAATTTTAAGATGAAATTTGCTTGTTGAAGTAGAAAGGTGTATTTAGTTTTGATGTTCGGTAACATGATGAAAATTTGGGTATGTCTTTGAGCTCAATTAGACGAACCTGGTTAATTAACGTAAAGGGTGGTAGATGCTCCTTTATACTCAGACTCCGGTCTGCTTATATTGTTATATTAATTAGTAGGCATCCAACAAGGACTTTAATTTTGGATGCACATTAAAATGATAATAAAATTAATCTTGAAATTCTTTTTAAAACTGAAATTTATGCTGAGTTTTAATTTTGAAATTTTAATGTATTCTGAATATTGATGTAAATAGAGTTAACGTTGATGTTTTTGGTAGGAATGTGTTGTTTTTTTTTATGAATGAGGAGGTTTATAACATTAGGTGAGCAGCCGAGGCGAAAAGAGGATCACAGCCGTTTATGACGCCCAATCTGTGGGACTAGAATTTTTTTGTTGAAAGGACCCAGTTCCCGCATTCAAAGGAAAGATCACAGCAATATATATATATTGCTGTGATATGTACAAAAAGCCTCTCCATTAATCTTAAACTAAGGTTTTCAAATCGAGTCCCACAGATTTGGCGCCAAGAGAATGCTGTGATACCACCAAAATCCGGATACTCCTCTTTTCGAATCGAGCCCCTACGAATTGGGCATCAAGAATGCTGTGAAACCACCAAAAAGCTATTCATTACCTTAACTGTGTTGGTCCATTGACTTTCTTCTGTTAATCGCCTCGGCTGCTCCTCTAGATAACTTTCATCATCCTCATACATAAAAAAAAAAAACACATTCCTACCACAAACATCAACGTTAACTCTATTTACATCAATATTCACAATACATTAAAATTTCAAAATTAAAATTCAGCATAAATTTTAATATCAGAAAATTTCAAAATTAAATTCATTATCGTTTTAATGTGCATCCAGAATTAAAGTCCTTGTAGGATGCCTACTAATTACTATAACAATATATGCAGAGTACAAAGGGAGCATCTACCACCCCTTTACGTTAATTAACCAGGTTCGTCTAATTGAGCTCAAAGACATACCCTAAATTTTCATCATAATCCAGAACATCAATACTAAATACCCTTTCTACTTAAACAAGCAAATTTCACCTTAAAATTAAAATATTATTGTTAGTACCATTTCACTACTGTCCATTTTGAGTAAATCAATTATAAAGTTATTCAACACACACAAAAATCTCAAAGTTCAAACAAAATAGTATAATTTACCTGAAGGTTACTTGCACTCGTAGCTTCAATGTACATCGTCCCTTTTGTTAATCACACCATTCCAACTGGGTTATATTTACGGCTTCTGATTCTCAACGCTTTTAAAATCTTCTCCATCACCATTCATCTAAAGTTGTTTCAGGGCTTTTCCGGAACTCTCTGTGTATATCTGACCCTTGTTTCGTGGATCCAGACACGTTTATGCACCATTTAAGTATTAATACCCCGAAAATAACAAAGAACTTCATACTTCTTTCACCAATATACGCCAAAACTGCCTACTTTTGTGTATATATTTGTCGTTGTAAATTTTTACCAATTGGTACAGTGATACTAAACTTTATTACCTTGTATCTTCTTTTCTAAGTGTACTAACGTACATTCATTGTAGCACGTAAAGAACAAGCTGTTTTAAATCACATAATATTCGAGCAAACTGTTTAAATTATTTAATATTAAAACCGGAAAACTAAAAAGCACTGTTTAACGCGTTCAATCAAGTCGAAGTTCTAAGAGAGCTTGTTCATATTAACCTCCGTATATATAGCGGTTAGCCTGTCTGTCGGTCTGTTCCCCAAAACGGCCAGTTTCTAGAATTTCGTCATTCTATGTTCCCATTCCGTAGCTCGGTATCCGATTTTTACGAATTTTATACTCGCCTCAGTTAAATCTCAGAAAATTTCCACACGGCACGCAACGTCTGAGAATACCTAATTAAATTTTATACAGAAATGTTATTTCTACCTCTCAATTTTGCCTTTTACTTTCAACCAATCGCAACCCCATGACGTTGCTCTACTCACGCCTTTTTACTATATGTGTCTCGGTCTTGCGCCTATTATCCGTCTCTATCTACCCTGTTCTTATTAGTGCAAATTGATATTCTTTATTATCGATTATTTCAGTCCATGTGGACTATCTGGGTTAAATAACCCCGTATCGCACCTTCTCGTGAATATTAAGCCACGGTTTCTCCAAGATTCTTTGTAACCATTAATTATCTGCAACATTTACGCAGAATGAGCTTTTTAAAAATACGCAGGTGTTTAAACATACTATTAATTCTCAGAGCTTGATTTCATGGTATTTTATTGGGTTTTTCAAGTTTTTATAGATATTATATGTTACTAACGGTTCAATTAACTTCAATTACGATTATTATTAGTACATTTTGTTTCATACCGGTTACTTAAAATAGAGTTAATTAATATAAATTTTGCACGTAATTTTATTTGTTTCTTTACTAGGATAATTAAATTACCCGTAAAGTTTTCTAATACTGCTTCCTTTTATATAAAGCGTCTTATAAATAATTTAAATTTCTTAATTTTAATAAAACGAATGAATTTTTATGCTTCATGCTGTTATTTAATAACGCGTACCTTTTCCAAAAGCTTCTACACAGTGATTAAAATTATTTGATGTGATTATTTAATTTTCTACCCTGGTCTAAATATGAGTATTTTATATATATATTGCTGTGAAATTTTCAGCCCCACGATTGTTTTTTAATTTTTAGCCCCACGTTTGAGCATGTAATAAAATGCTGTGATACTTTCCTTATTATATTTAGCCCTTACGATGGGCGTACCATAAAATGCCGTGTTATCCCCATTATATTAATCAACCACTTATGATTTGAAATGTTAAGTTATGGATTCTCTTTGCCTCAACTAGCTGATTCAATTAAGTAAAGCAATTCTACAATACACCATATAATAATTAAATATTTACAACCTTTTTGCATTCTTTCCCTTTTTAGAATATTTACATATACCAGATTTAAGAAATTGAAGTCAGCAAAACAAGCCTTTTGTTATATTTAGAGGCCTTTGAAACGTTTTAAGATGCCTAATACCTTTCATAAATTGATCAACGAAACTAATGTTTTGTTGACTCTTACATGTACCAAAAATATTGAATTAAACAGTTTTCAGTAATAAATTATATCAATATGGTTAACCTGGAATGGTCCCATAGTTCCTCTGCATCCACCAAGAGTTTTCGTGCCCAGTCTGAATATTTAAAATCTAATTTGGAAGTCGACATCAAACCAAAATACTATCCAAATCATTATTCAAAATCCCATAAGTTAATCCAATTTAAGGTTTAATTTGTATATCAGTATATAAAAGGTTTTCCATCTCCGTAATTAACAAGACAGTAAGGGAACATTCACCATGTAAGTAATTACCAAAGTAATTTAACGGAAGTGATTAACCAGAGAATTTACCAGAGTAATCACTAGAGAATTTACCAGAGTATTCTCCAGAGCCCTGTTTTATTTATGTTAGAAATTGTAATTTTTACTAAATTGTTGTTTACTTACGTCTATAATAGATCGGCTCACTTGAGCAATTTTTACACTTCTTAAAATGATTTTTATTTACTTTCGTATAACTAGTTACATAAATATTTTAGCACTTCTGAGTATCGTGGTAGCTTAGTGTAAAATGTATACTAAGCTCGTCGTATTTATAGGCCCTACCTCTTGTTTTCTATTCGTGGTTTCACGTGTTGGGGCGATACCTTTTGCGTTTATCTTTTGTGTATTCCAGGAATTTTGCCAATTGTATAGTTCAAATACTTGAATGAATGCTTAAATTGTCACGTATTCATTTACATACCATGATATTTAATTGAGAAATTCTTCGAATTTTCGTTCATTAAGTCACGTATCATTGTTGATTGCTTATTCTAATCTAAACCGAAATAAATTTAGTGTTTGTTTATTACCTAGTTAAATTGGATTTTTGAACAAATGTAATACTTTATGTCACGTACGATTTATTCAAATAATGCATAATTTTAGCCTGCGATACGATGATATACTTAACGCACTTGTTAAATATTTATCAAGCCAATTCATATAGGTTTTCGTTGATTTAATTTTGATGCATTTCGTTACTTTTTAAATCTTTTCTTTGCTCGTAACTACTCTTGGATATTTCTATTTCTTGTGCGTTTAATCTCTTGTGCTTTTATATACAGTGTGCTCTCAACTAACTGTGACTTATTTACTCTTATAATATCTGTAATTATGTGCTTTTGTTAACTGGAAGTTTCTTTTATATATTCTACGACCCTTGTGACTTAACCTACCCCTAAACTACCCTATAATTATAGCAATATACATATATATATATATATATATATATATATATATATAAAATACTCATATTTAGACCAGGGTAGAAAATTAAATAATCAAATCAAATAATTTTAATTACCGTGTATAAGGAATTTCATTAAATAATACGCTTTATTAAAACCTTGAAGCATAAATAAACTCGGTCGTTTCAGTAAAATAAGAAATTTAAATTATCTATAAGACGCTTTACATCAAAAGAAGCAGTATTGAAAAGCGCAGTGGATAATTTAATTATTCCTAAACAAATGGAAATTACGTGCAAAATTTATATTAATGAACTCTATTTTAAATAACTGGTATTAAACAAAACGTACGGATAATAATTTGTATTCGCTAAAAATGAAAGGATGGAAATCAATTTTAATTGGAGTTAATTGAACCATTATTAATAATAAGCATAAAACTTGTAAAACCCAATAATAGTCAAATCGTAGGAAGGTTATTTAAAATGTTACGTTTGAACACCCTGCGTGTTTTAAAAGGCAATTTCAAGTTAATTTGTTTGGATAAACATGTTGATTCTAAGGATATTGGAAACGATCAGATGCTTTAGCAGGAAATACAGAACACCTGCGTATTTTTAAAAAGCTCATTCTGCGTAAATTTGGCAAATAATTAATGTTTCAAAGAATCTTGGAGAAACCGGGGCTTAATATTCACGAGAATGTGCGATACGGGGTTATTAAACCAAGATAACAGTCCGCGTGGACTAAAATATAATCGATAATGAAGAGTGTCAAGTTGCACCAATACGAACAGGTTAGAGAAGGAAAGAGAAAATGCGTCAAGCAAAGACACATATTGTAAAAGGGCGGGATTTAAGCAACGTCAAGGGGTTGCGATTGGTTAAAAATAGGATGCATATATCAGAGGTAGAACAACAATTTCTGTATAAAAGTAATTAGTTTTTCTCGGACAACTTTGCGGGCCGTGTTGAAATTTTCTGAGATCTCAATGGGGTGAGGACTAAATTCATAAAATCGACGTGCAGGCTACAGACTGGGAACGTAGAATGAGGAATTCGTTGGAATTACCCGTTTTAGGGAACAAAGAGACGTGTCGGCTATTCGCTATATATACAGGCGGAATATGTGTTTCTCTCTTAGACTCTTAGACTTTCGACGATTCGATGCGTTAAAAGCTCGTGCATCCGCGACTTGATATTAAACAGTGCATTTTAGTTTGATTAAATAATTTAAAGTGTGCTAGTATATTTTAGTGACTCAAAATAGTTGGTTATTTTACGTGCTAACATGAATGTACTTCAGTGCACTTAGATACAAGGTAATAAAAGTTTATTATCACGGTACCAATTAGTAAAATTTACAACGACAAATGTATACCCAAAAGTAGGCAGTTTTGGCGTATATTGGTAATATTGGTAAAAGGAAGTATGAATTTCTTTGCTATTTTGCGGGGTGTTAATGACTAAATGGTTCGTAAATGTGTCTGCATCCACTGAACCAGAGGCAGATATACACAGATGAGTTCCGGAAAAGCCTAGAAACAACTTTAAATTAATGGTGATGGAGAACATTTTTAAAGCGTTGACAACATGAAGCTGTAAATAGAATCCGGTTGGAATGGTGTGATTTACAAAAGGGACGATTACACTGAAGCTACGAGGACAATAACCTTCAGGTAAATTGTACTATTTTGTTTGACATTTTTGTGTGTATTGAATGACTTTATAATTGATTTACTTTAAATGGACATTAGTGGAATTTTTCTAACCATAAAATTTAATTTTAAGATGAAATTTGCTTGTTTAAGTAAAAGGGTATTTTGTTTTGATGTTCGGGAATAGGATGAAACTTTGGGTAGGTCTTTGAGCTCAATTAGACAAACCTGGTTAATTAACGTAAAGGGGTGGTAGATGCTCCCTTTATACTCAGACTCCGGTCTGCTTATATTGTTATATTAATTAGTAGGCATCCAACAAGGACTTTAATTTTGGATGCACAGTAAAATGATAATAAAATTAATCCGGAAATTCTTTTTAAAACTGAATTTTATGTTCAAATTTAATTTGAAAATTTAATGTATTCTGAATATTGATGTAAATAGAGTTAACGTTGATGTTTGTGGTAGGAATGTGTTGTTTAATTTTTATGATTGAGAATGGAAGTTATCTAGAAGAGCAGCCGAGGCGATTAACAGAAGGAATCAACGGACCAGGTAATTTAAAAGGTTTCACAGCATTCTTGGCGCCCAACGTGGGGCTCGAATGTTTTTTTTTAAAGGGCCAGTACCTGCAAAGATGAGAGGTTACACAGCATTCTTGGCGACCCAAAAGTGAGGCTCGAGTTCCAAATAAAAATTTTGTTATTTTATTCCAGGAAACTGGAGATCTGAGAGAGAGAGTTTCGGTGTGTGTATAAATTTAAGAGTATTTTAGAGTGTGTGAGTGAGTAGAACGTATGCAGAGAAAGGAGTGGTTAAGGAGTCAAGGAGTGGAAATTGGAAGTGACGATAGTGCATTGTGTGAGAAAATTTCGAAAATGGAAGAAGCTGGAGGCAGTAGAGATCAGTCGAGGACGGAATCAGGGATCAAGGAAACGAGTTAATGATGAGAATGTTAGAGGAAATGCGATTAGCTAGGAAGAATCCAATAGAAAATTAGAACTGCTAAGCGATGAAGCTAATAGAGCTAGGGAAGAATCTAATAGAGCGAGGAGGAGTCCAACCAAAAATTAGAGCAGATAAGCGGGAAAATTGAACAAAATACTAAAGAATTTACAGAATTTAAAGATAGTCTTACCGTGAAACTGGGGAAGTAGAAAATAGGGTTGAAAAAATGAGCGTGATATTACAGGTCTTCGACAGGAAATGGGACATTTAAGGTCCGAAGTACGCATTTTCTGTGAAGAAGAAATAAACGTAAAAATGACTGAAGTAACGGACTCATGTAGGGATCAGTTAGGCAGTGTAGAACGCGAAGTTAGTAGTATCAAATACAACATGTTAAATTTAACGGGGGATGGTCCCAGATTTTCTACAGGTGGAGTATCATTGGACCAACACATGAAGTTTTATGGCGATAACAGGGTAAATCCACAAATTTTTATTAATAGCGTAAGAAATCTAGTGGGAAATTTATTTGACGAACAGACTAAACTAAATACGATAAAGGCTTTATTAAAGGACAACGCGGAAGCATGGTACAATTTAGTAGGACAGGACATAGACACGTATCAGGACTTTGAAGACAAATTTTTACAACATTACTGGAGTGATCACAAACAGGATCAGATTAGGGACGACTTGATTACAGGAAAATTTAAGGGAGAGTTTGCAGGTTCTAGGAGCAATATGCCATCCGCAAGTACAGTGTGGCCAAACAACTGAATCCACCATTGACGGACAGACAGATTATCAAGTACCTATCACGACATTTTGAACAGGAAATTAGACAACACGTGGCCTTACAAAACATCACAGAACGGGAGACATTTTAGAGTATTTGCAGAGATATGACGATGTATGTGTTGGACGGACAAGAGAGATACGAGAACGAAACGTTAACACAGTTAGGTTTGACAACAGGACACCGAATTATCCGAGACGGCCTGACTACAACAGAAATTTTCGACCGAATTGGGAACGACGAGGACAGGAATACAGGAGCAATAGTGCGACTAGGGGACCGACGCCAAGACCTAGTTACACGAGACAGAACAGTTTACCGGAAGTAAACAGGACTGTGACCAGCACGCCGAATAGAGATAGGGACACGGATATTAACACGAGGAGGACGTACGCACAGGTTGTAGAAGGACAACCAGGACCAAGCACGGAAAACAGGATGAGACAGGATTTTTAGAACGCGACAGACCACTAGATTTCTGTGTAAATGTATACGAACATCCACGTGAATTTTTCAAAATTGAGGAGGAAGTAGAGCCAGAAACTGAGGAAAAATTATGTTTGCCAATTATTAATTTAGAAATTTTTGAGAATAATGTAGAAGTATTACTTGATACAGGGGCAGAGGCGAGTTTAATATCGGAGGAATTCGTCAGCAAAATTAGGGATAAGGTTTGTGATAGAATTATGCCTATAAAACGTAGCCATTTAGTAGCTCCAAATAAAAAGAAGTTTGCTGTAGTAAATAGTGTTGTGGTGCTTAGGATAGATATAGGAGGTTTAAGCTGTGAACAGGAGTTTGTAATTGTACCTGGACTGAAGTTTCAGAGCATTTTAGGTGTTGACTGTATGATGAAGTTAGGGGTTTTGATAGATATGGAAAGGAAGGTAATAAGAATTAAGGATAGGGTAGTGCCATGGAAAGGCAGTTATGAAGTCACAGAGGATGACACGGGGTTTAGTATTAATGTAGTAGAGGTAGAGGATGATGAAGGTAAACAGATCAACACGATAAGATGTCCAGAGGATAGGAGAGTAGAGGTTCAAGCTTTAGTACAAGAAAATGCAGAATTAGTGGGGTAGAAGCAGCATATCGGGAGCAGGTGAAGGCAGAATTATTTTGACGAGGTTAAGTGGCAAGTTTGTTTTAATAAAGTAGATTTAAGGAATTCATTCTGGCGGATTCCATTACACAAAATTCTAGAAGGTACATAGGATTTTCCATAGAGGAAAAATCGATAATTGTAAAGTAGTATCGTTTGGTTTGTCGGCAGAAAAGGAAATAAGAATAAATAAGAAACAGACAAGTGTAGGGACTGAAGAAGAAGTGATATTTAAGAGTCAGGATAAGAGGGATGATAAGTTTATTGTATGTGAGATAATAGAGATGTTAAGTATAGATATAGAAGGGGGAGAGATAGGGATGAAGAGTATTAGGTTGGTGAGAAGAAAGACTTGGAGGGTCAAGAAGAGAGTTAGATTTAAATAGAATAGGGATAGCATAGGTGTATATAAAAGAGTAGAAGTAAGTGGTTATGGAAAATAAAGCTAGATATAGGACACATATGGGAGATAATTAGGAATAGGTTTAGGATGAGGATAAAGAGTAAATGTAGGAAGAAAATAAGATAGGTTAAGTATAGATATTTCATATAAGATTAGTGGAGAGTTAGGAATAGAGTAAGAGTAGGATAGGCATATAGGATTAGGTAGGGGGAAGTAAAGTATAGTGAAGAGTAGTTAAAAGTTAGGAATAGGATAGGTATATAGGATGTATATAGGATTAGATGGATAAGTAGGATGAAGTTAGGGATAATTTCAGTTTATAGAAGTAGGTGAGAGTTAGGAATAGGATAGGGATATAGGATAGGTGTAAATATTTTTTGGATTGGAGACAAAGTAGGTAAGTTAGATAGATAAGGATAGAGAGATAGGCAAAATTTTGTAAAGATTTTTGGCAGTCTAAATATTTGATATTTGCATTCAAATAAGTGGGATTATTTGTATTCAAATAGGGGGAAAATACTCATATTTAGACCAGGGTAGAAAATTAAATAATCAAATCAAATAATTTTAATTACCGTGTATAAGGAATTTCATTAAATAATACGCTTTATTAAAACCTTGAAGCATAAATAAACTCGGTCGTTTCAGTAAAATAAGAAATTTAAATTATCTATAAGACGCTTTACATCAAAAGAAGCAGTATTGAAAAGCGCAGTGGATAATTTAATTATTCCTAAACAAATGGAAATTACGTGCAAAATTTATATTAATGAACTCTATTTTAAATAACTGGTATTAAACAAAACGTACGGATAATAATTTGTATTCGCTAAAAATGAAAGGATGGAAATCAATTTTAATTGGAGTTAATTGAACCATTATTAATAATAAGCATAAAACTTGTAAAACCCAATAATAGTCAAATCGTAGGAAGGTTATTTAAAATGTTACGTTTGAACACCCTGCGTGTTTTTAAAAGGCAATTTCAAGTTAATTTGTTTGGATAAACATGTTGATTCTAAGGATATTGGAAACGATCAGATGCTTTAGCAGGAAATACAGAACACCTGCGTATTTTTAAAAAGCTCATTCTGCGTAAATTTGGCAAATAATTAATGTTTCAAAGAATCTTGGAGAAACCGGGGCTTAATATTCACGAGAATGTGCGATACGGGGTTATTAAACCAAGATAACAGTCCGCGTGGACTAAAATATAATCGATAATGACGAGTGTCAAGTTGCACCAATACGAACAGGTTAGAGAAGGAAAGAGAAAATGCGTCAAGCAAAGACACATATTGTAAAAGGGCGGGATTTAAGCAACGTCAAGGGGTTGCGATTGGTTAAAATAGGATGCATATATCAGAGGTAGAACAACAATTTCTGTATAAAAGTAATTAGTTTTTCTCGGACAACTTTGCTGGCCGTGTTGAAATTTTCTGAGATCTCAATGGGGTGAGGACTAAATTCATAAAAATCGACGTGCAGGCTACAGACTGGGAACGTAGAATGAGGAATTCGTTGGAATTACCCGTTTTAGGAACAAAGAGACGTGTCGGCTATTCGCTATATATACAGGCGGGAATATGTGTTTCTCTCTTAGACTCTTAGACTTTCGACGATTCGATGCGTTAAAAGCTCGTGCATCCGCGACTTGATATTAAACAGTGCATTTTAGTTTGATTAAATAATTTAAAGTGTGCTAGTATATTTTAGTGACTCAAAATAGTTGGTTATTTTACGTGCTAACATGAATGTACTTCAGTGCACTTAGATACAAGGTAATAAAAGTTTATTATCACGGTACCAATTAGTAAAATTTACAACGACAAATGTATACCCAAAAGTAGGCAGTTTTGGCGTATATTGGTAATATTGGTAAAAGGAAGTATGAATTTCTTTGCTATTTTGCGGGGTGTTAATGACTAAATGGTTCGTAAATGTGTCTGCATCCACTGAACCAGAGGCAGATATACACAGATGAGTTCCGGAAAAGCCTAGAAACAACTTTAAATTAATGGTGATGGAGAACATTTTAAAGCGTTGACAACATGAAGCTGTAAATAGAATCCGGTTGGAATGGTGTGATTTACAAAGGGACGATTACACTGAAGCTACGAGGACAATAACCTTCAGGTAAATTGTACTATTTTGTTTGACATTTTTGTGTGTATTGAATGACTTTATAATTGATTTACTTTAAATGGACATTAGTGAAATTTTTCTAACCATAAAAATTTAATTTTAAGATGAAATTTGCTTGTTTAAGTAAAAGGGTATTTTGTTTTGATGTTCGGGAATAGGATGAAACTTTGGGTAGGTCTTTGAGCTCAATTAGACAAACCTGGTTAATTAACGTAAAGGGGTGGTAGATGCTCCTTTATACTCAGACTCCGGTCTGCTTATATTGTTATATTAATTAGTAGGCATCCAACAAGGACTTTAATTTTGGATGCACAGTAAAATGATAATAAAATTAATCCGGAAATTCTTTTTAAAACTGAATTTTATGTTCAAATTTAATTTGAAAATTTAATGTATTCTGAATATTGATGTAAATAGAGTTAACGTTGATGTTTGTGGTAGGAATGTGTTGTTTAATTTTTATGATTGAGAATGGAAGTTATCTAGAAGAGCAGCCGAGGCGATTAACAGAAGGAATCAACGGACCAGGTAATTTAAAAGGTTTCACAGCAATATATATATATATATATATATATATATATATATATATATACAGGGTGTCCACGTCCTCCGTGAAAGTTATATAACTTTTATGTTATTTAAGATATCAACTTCCCGTTTTTTTAAAACGATAGCCACGGCTAGGCTGCACAATTTAAAAATATTTTCTCCTATATACAGGGCGTGCCAATATGGTTTCCAACCCAAAGTTATGTTTTTAAACGAAACCTCTAGATTTGATACCATATTCTAAAAGCTCTTGATGCTGATCAAAATCATATAGAGGTACTATAGGTCTACAATGGACGGTTTGCATTTTATGAATCATTTTATGTCAAAATCATGTCAAGTTTGAAAAATTGCAAAAGTTTTCGTATTAAACTTGGAGAGTTGATTTTTTCACGACATCATTTTCCACATCCTGTTGTATTATTATCCATAGCGCGATGTGCTTGTTTTTACTTTTTATTGTACAAGGTGAAGTAAAACGCAAAATGAACAAAAAGTCAATTTTTTTAAACGACACCCGCCATATTGGATTTTGCCATTGAATAACGTTTTTGTCGAGCTTTTTATTGATATATAATTTTTTATAGGTTACATGAAAAAAAAAAATCTGACAAATTGAGAAGACCGATTTATTTTAGGTAGTTTTCATCATTTAAAAGAACAAGTAGGCAACTGTCATTAAATTTAATATCAAATATCCAGTGCCAAAAGGGCACAACAATAAATAAACTTTTATTTATTAATGACAGACAAAAACAAGCTTTAACAATAACTAAGCATGGAAAAACAGTATAATAATGTAACGAACAGGAGTAAGTTGACTACAATAAGTGTTCAAAAATATTACCATTTTGTTCGATGCAGACTGCTAGTCTTCTGATGAACAAAATTCGTACTCGGGTCAACATTGCTTCGTCAATTGAACGAAATGCTTCCCTTAGTCTATCCTTCATTTCGTCAGGAGTTGTTGGACGAATTTTATAAACTTTTTCCTTAACAAAACCCCATAAAAAGTAATCCATCGGAGTTAAGTCAGGAGAACGTGCTGGCCAAGCAATAGCTCCACCTCTACCAATCGACTAATGAGAATAGTTTTCATTATGAAAACCTCATACAATTGTATGATTATGTACGGAAGCACCATCGTGTTGTATCCACATGTTCCCTCTTGTATTTAAATCGACATTCTCCAACAAAAAGGGGAGATCCTTATCAAGAAATCGCAGATACCGTTCCCCATTTAAAATACCGTCGAAGAAGAACGGACCAATAACATGGTTACCAATAACACTTCCCCATTCATTAAGGGACCATTGATGTCGATGATCAACAGTTCTTAACCAATGGATTTTCGGTTGTATAGTAATGCATATTATGCCTATTGACTGATTCGTTGCTTTTGAACGATGCCTCGTCAGTGAACAAAATGTTCGAAATGTAATAATTTTCGGCAAACACATCACTCATTCTACTTAAAAATTGTATGCGATTCTCAAAATCATCTCCATATAGTTCTTGATGAAGTTCGATGTGATAAGGGCGGAATCGATGTTTCAATATTATATTGTACGCTGTTTTTGAAATATCAGTTACTAGAGCGATTTCTCTGGTGCTCAGATTCGGATTTTCTTCTATCATCAGCAAAACTTCTAATTCGGATTCGTCGTCAATTCATTTTGCTATTATTTCACACTTAGAATATGTAACGTTTTCAATAGCTCCAAATCTATCTCGCAGCTTTTCAAAGGTTACAGTTCCTGGAGTTCTCAAGTTTGGATATTTTTGATGATAGATTCGACTTGCCAATAAAAGGTTTCGATCAGCTTCTCCAATACAATATATCATATTAATTAATTCTTGACGTGTGAAATTCATTGTGACAACAACAAATTGAACGGCAAATTTTTAAAATAATATTGACAAGATATGTCAGATTTGATGCTAGTAGCCTACTTAGTTTTCTCTAGTCCAAAAACTACATAAAAACATTTTTTAACAATTTTTCAGAATTTTTTCTCATGTAAGCTATAAGAAATTATATGTCAATAGAAAGCTCCACAAAAACGCTATTCAATGGCAAAATCCAATATGGCGGGTAAAAAAATTGACTTTTTGTTCATTTTGCGTTTTGCTTCACCTTGTACAATAAAGAGTAAAAACAAGCACATCGCGCTATGGATAATAATACAACAGGATGTGAAAAATGATGTCGTGAAAGAATCAACTCTCCAAGTTTAATACGAAAACTTCTGCAATTTTTCAAAGTTGACATTTTTTTGACATAAAATGACTCATAAAATGCAAACCGTCTATTGTAGATCTATAGTACCTCTGTATGATTTTGATCAGCATCAAAAGAGCTTTTAGAATATGGTATCAAATCTAGGGTGTTTCATTTAAAAAACATAACTTTGGGTTGGAAACCATATAGCCACACCGTGTATATAGGTGAAAATATTTTTAAATTGTGCAGCCTAGCAGTGGCTATCGTTTAAAAAAAAGCGGAAGTTGATATCTTGAATAACATAAAAGTTATAGAACTTTTACGGAGGACGTGGACACCCTGTATATATATATAATATATATATATATATATATATATATATATATATATATATATATATATATATATTATATATACAGGGTGAGTTTTAGTGTGGCAACGGTCGATAACTCCGTTATTATAAAAGCTACGTAAACCAAATTTGGAGGCATATTAGGCACGCCTAAAGTGCACATTTTAAAAATATTTGGAGGCATACAGGGTATTTCATAACTCCAGGGCATATTAAACTTATATTTTTTTAAATGGACCATCCTATATATTATTACATTTCTGAAAAGCCCATAAAAATAGCTTTAATTTGATATCAAATTGTATCTGTCTATTCCTTTTAGTTTTTGAGATATTCAACTGTTTTTAGAAAAAATGACCCCAATTGGATACATTGCCACTGCACTAATACACAACTTATGTTAATTTTCAAGATGCAGAAAATTTTACCATATACCATAGTATATTTGAAAATATCACTTTTTTGAAATTTCTTCCCAGTATACAGGGTGTGTCAGGTTTTGCAAAATGCAATTTTTAAAATTTTTTTTAAATGGCACCCTACCAATTTTATATATACAATGTATAGTTCATTAAGTGTCCTTTCATTTTTGTTAAGCATTCCCTATACCTAAATCCATTACTTTCTAAGATATTTTTGATTTTCTTCAAATTTTATGAATGTTTTTAATTTACATAACTAAAAATAACTTACTATTGAAGAATATTATAAAACAATTAATACATTTTGATTAACAATTAACTACACTTATCCAATAACAATTTTCACTAAAGATATAACAACCTACAATAATACGCTATCAACAGAATTCTGCCAGATCAACAATATGCATTTTATAGAAAGTGTTCAAACAGGAAATCAGGCAGGCTTCGAACGTTCCTAGATGCTTCTACCTGTATTCATATTTTTCAAATGACCTTTTTGATGACTCTTACGAAGACACAATGTATAGCGAATATTAAATTTGAAACAGTATTTCAATAATAAAATGTTTAAAAATCGCTAACCTGGAATGATTACTGGAGTTTCCTCATAGTCTGTGGTCTGCATCCCTTGTTGTATCCTCTTTACTTATTGGCCAAAATTATCCACTTTTGATTTCTGGTATTTTTAGATTTGCGCTAAGGCTTAGATCTCGACATGAACATCGACTCAACAAAAATCGTCTCCACAAAATGGCATGAACAAAATGCCGTCCCACTAAAATGGCATCAGCAAGAAGCTTCCAACAGAAGCGTCCCGATACAAGAAGCCTCCAATAAAAACTGTCCCAATAAAAGAATCGCCTCCAATAAAAACCGTCCCAATAAAAGAAGCCCTGTTTTGTTAAATATAAGAAATAAATTTAATTAATTGTTTAACTTACGTCTATTTGTAAATCGGATTATTTTTCCTCGCATAAATTTTTGCACTTTCAAATTTCATTTATACTGAATTTTATTTCACTAATTAATTACGTAACTTTTTACGGAATTCGAGCATAGTTGGTGCTCAGTTGAATATGAACTAAATGTTATTTATTATATATTGAATTTATAAGTCCTTTCCACCAATAGTTTTCATTGGCGTGTTTATAATCAAGGCTTGTACTTTGCCTTATCTGGCAGAACTCGGAATTTTTACAAATTTCCTGGTTTAATTCTTCGACGAAATGTTTTCTCAGTCACGTAAGCGTTCTGCTAAATTACAGTATTTTGTTAGGAATTCTAATTATGGCTTTTATCAAGTCACGTATTAAATGTTTGTTAATTGAAAGTCCACGATTTATCTTATAATTAAACCGCTTGGTGTTTATTTGTTTGTTACAGAATGTTGGTTTTCTGAACAAATGTGTTCTTTCTAGTCACGTAACGATCTTCTAATAATGGCGTATTAAGATGCGTTTGCATAATAATTACGTTGATATTTTTGGCGCAATTATTAAATATTTGGAGTACCAATTTATCTATGTTTCCCGGTAATTTATTTTGATGCAATTAGTTGCTTCTAAAATCTTATCTTTACTCGTAAATTATACTAAAACATATTTATACGACGCACACATTACTATTCTAATTAAATGGTATCGGATTATTACTAAATGAGCTCTTTTTTCATGCATTTAATCACATATCTTTTATATACAGTGTCCTCGCAATTGACTTTTTGTAGAATAGTCGATTTACTCCTATAATTGCTGGAATTATTTAATTTTTAAAGTTAAAGTTATTTATATCTATCCTGCGACCCCTATGACATAATCTACCCTTAAACTACCTTATTATCATAGCAATATATATATATATATATATATATATATATATATATATAGCTAAAACAAAGGTAGTGAACTCTTGGGATACACTCGTTGAACGAGTGTATCCCAAGAGTTCACCACCTTGTTTTTAGCTATTGATTTACGTTCAAGAATTTAGTATATATATATATATATATATATATATAAATATATATATATATATATATATATATTAACAGTTTTAAAATGAACTGAAAATCCAACTTTTATGTAAGTTAAATTACCATTTCAAATCAAACTAGTAATTGAAAACCGCTAAAAGAGCAGCTACAGCAGGATTTGAAACTGCGACCATTGATTTTCTGGATCAACGGTCTAACCAACTGATCTATGCAGCCAATTGTGTATATGGTATTATAATTTATACTACTGAAGCTTATTCTTGTTACCGATTTCAGTAGTATAAATTATAACACCATCTAAACAATTGGCTGCATAGCTCAGTTGGTTAGAGCGTTGATCTAGAAAATCAATGGTCGCAGGTTCAAATCCTGCTATAGCCGTTCTTTTAGCGGTTTTCAATTACTAGTTCGATTTGAAATGGTAATTCAACTTTTCATAAAAAGTTGGGTTTTCATTTCATCTTAAAACTGTTAATATATATTAATAAACATGCATTTGCATTTCAAACGTGAATTATTCTTCTTAACTGCAATATCATAGTATTTATCAACTTACCTTGTGAAATTAACTACCTAAAATATATATATATATATATATATATATATATATATATTGTGTGTGTGTGTGTGTGTGTGTGTGTGTGTGTGTGTGTGTGTGTGTGTGTGTGTATTTTAGCTAAACAACGTTTTCTATTTTAATAGATAAATTAAAGGTGACTTTTTATTGTTTTTATAAATCTAAAGAACTAAAGAATGTTAATTTAAACATTTGTATATGTAGACAAAATTTGTTTTCAGCCACTAAAACTAAAAACCTGGTGATTTATTAACAATTATTAAATTTAATGTTTTTTAACTTGCTTAGTTGCGTTGGTAAAATATAAATGCTTCAACCGACAGATATGATAATACAATATTCTTAGCGCAAAGATGCTTTGTTGATAATATTCACGAATATTAGGTAACAGATAAGTAATTATAATATTCCATACAAAATAACAAAGTTTTCAATGTATTCATTCAGATTGATCGCAAAAATATGTTATGGGCACGTGGTTTTTGGTGGCTCTTGCGTGAGAGTACTCTAGACATTCAAGCCGGGATCACGTGTTCAATTCTATACACTCGATACCATACCTTCCAAAGTACATATATAACAGCAGATTGTTACGTTCTAAACCCTGGAAGTAATTTTTTCTGCATGCATATTTATTCATCTTCTATTTAAAATGACCTAAAATTTCTCGACAGGCTACATTTTCTGCCATTTGAATTAGTGTTATTTACTATATAAAATTTTGCCTTATAAAATCCAACAACCGTTTACCACTTTTACGCTACAAAGTAGTTGCAATATTTTCTATCACCTGCAGTAACTACATTTAAATTAAAGCGGCACATAAAAGATAAAGCCGCTAATAAAGATGCACTGCTACTCCTGTAATTAAACGAAACCAATACTAGCACAGTTTGTGCGGTCTGTTAATTATCATCATAAAATTTTATAGGCATTAAGAACTAAGTCCCATCTCATTCCAAATAATAATCATAGACGTGACCAAAATAATTTTCTATTCTCTTAGTTACCAACTAACAAAAATATTTATTTACAATTAATTTTTTAACAAGAACGCGTCATATAAATTTAATTTAGTAGTATTTTTTCCTATATCTTAAAAATTTTTGCAATCATTTTTCTTATAGATAATTATGACGAATGATATACTAACAAAATTTTAATTAGTCTTGAGTAGCACTACGATAGACTTCACATACAAGCATTAATATAATTTAACTTCCTCTTTCATTTTTAAGTTTCAATAAAGCATATCTAATCTGACCAGCAAACAGCGAATTTTTAATGTCAGTGAATTATTATTACTAACTAAAATTTTCTAAAATGAAATAATTTATTTTCCTGAACTTGAATCATTATTAATTTTTCTAGAATGATAGTTTAAATGTTTACTTCTAAAAGCAAAACCTGCATACTACTTTCTATAATTTTTTAACTGCACTTATCAAAAATAAAAATGGAGTCTTTCTAAGGTTGGAACGTCCCGTTCTAAGTTTTATAACTCATTGCAACTTTTAGTATCTTTTTAACATAATGCTCTGTGGTTAAGTATTCTGTTATGGTTAGAAGCCTTTGAATCTCTCCTTTGGTTAGATATTTCACTGAATTGACATTTGTCAAGTTGTTATTATAGTACTGTCTTAATGTGATGCACATTAATTTGCTGTTGTTCATAAAAAGTGGTTTAATTGTGGGAAAATATTATCTCACCTAGGGGTAATAACGAACCCATGTGGTGGCTCTTCCTTCTTGATCCAGCCTTCGAATCGAAACGACGAACTTGGTGCGTTAGCAAAATTTATATTTATATATTTATTTTAGCGGATTCTAGCTTACTACCTTGGATAAAATTAATCTTTCTGGTGTTTGTGAGTAAGAAAGTTAATTATTACGCCTTTGGCGGATTTCACGTCGTTTTTATTAATACTATTGGTTTGGCCTTCGCTCAGTTAGTGAAGCACATTTTTGTGATATTTGTTATATTTTACCCACATTATTATGTGGTAAGTAATTGCTTTGTAGCACTTCTTGTTCTATGCGTTACATGAATTTTAGGGTCCAAATTTAAGTCCAAATTTACGCCTACGTCCAAATTTACGTCTAAGACTACGACTAAGTCTATGTCTACGTCTGCGTGCGAGTCCAAGAGTAATTACATATTTTAGGTTTAGCAGTTCCAATTTAAGTAGATGCACATTTGTGAAGATTTGTTTAAGTAATCGTTCTGGTGGTATTACGATTACCCAGACTCGACAACTTACTGAAATAGATGGTATTGAAGCTACCGACGAAGAACTAATTATTGATACAATAAGTTCCATCTGCTGGACTACCGAAATATTAATCGAAACCTGTTGGAGTTATTCGTTGATGAATATTACACCTGAAGCGGTTTTGTGTGACCATCTGTAATTGCTGTACTCCCGTTAAGTTGGATTTGGAATCCTTGACTGCTACTGGTGCATTGGAATTACTTCTTGAGGTCGTATACTTCCTTATTTAAGTGTGTTGTGTATGTTCTGTTGAGATTATTGGATTAATACTTTTGTGTATGAAACCTTATATTCACCCTCTTATTATTTTGCTTTGCATGCAACCATACTTACACCTGTGTTGTAAGGTGGGTTGCGATAATTAACGTAAAATCTGTATTTATGATAAAATTATTTAGGTATTAATGTTTGAATGCTTCCTTAGTAAGTGCTATGTTCTTCTGATTAATGCTAACAACTAGTTAATGCGTTCCAGTGATTTTTACATATTGATTGTAAATCTAGTCACGAGCTTAGACCCTTGGTTAAATTATTACTCACTTGAGTTATGCGGTTATAGCGTACTTAGTGGCCACCAAGTCTGCGTACCCGATTATTACTTAGTACGAATTATTTTTGCGTATGGGCTCGTGCCCGGGTATTCTGAACACCATTGCGTTATTACTGTTAAATATTATTTATACAATCACCTGGAGTAAACATATATTTGCTTATTGGGAGCACTTAGCTTGGTTAATTTTCTCTTGAATCATTTAGGTTTGAATCTTGTATGTATGATTATTTGTAGAATTATTTGTTCTAGTGAAATTTATATTTATGTGTTTGATTTCATATTTGGTATTGTAGTTACTTCAATAAATTCAGGTTTAATTCTGTGCCCTGTTAATTTATTGATATAGTGAGTTACCTTGGGTTTTGCCCGAGAATAGTGGAACATTTCTCGTTGATTCTGCTTGCTCCTGTTCCTGGCGCCCATTAATAAAATAGTTAGTTTTGACTTATTGGATCTTTCTAGTGGTTCCTTATGGTCCCTGAATGCGATTCTTTACCCACCGCCCTGATGAGTCTTTTCTGAGCTATTCCGGAGCACTATTTGTCATCGTAACGTTAAGGAACCCATTATATCGATTGGATATCGAATTTTTACCGTGGCAAGGTTCTCTCTGAAATCACAAGGATTCTATAAGGTCAAACAGCGTGGCGTGACTTACAAATTAACAACTCGAACAAAACTTAGAAAAACACTTACTTGTTTGTAACCCAGATGCTGTCAAGACTTGAACGTCTTTACAGAACAAATAACATACCAGATGTTAAATACTGGTGAAAATATCTGCGATGCACTTAAACCATTTCTTGAATTTTATATGAAACTTGAAGCTTCCTTATATTATCATGAAATAGGTTGTTATTTCTCAGACCACCTAACTTCAATATTTATGTTAAATTTAATAAATTTCTATATGAATCCGCGTTACATAGTTGCATGTGTTTCTGATGCTTTAGGTTTCTTTTTTAACTTCGTGTTTTATTCATCTATCTGTCAGAAAAGCGTCGCCAGGAATGTATTACACGATGTCTTCACTACCATTAGCTATCTTTCTTTCTTACGCGGCACCAAGCATAATTGCTCAAGGCCATCGTTCTTATCAGAACTCGACTTACCCGCGCAACAACCAAGGTAAAAGTGACCGAATTAATATTCTGACAACTGGTTGTGCATGCGACTGTTATAACGATCATTCTATTTATACAGGAGAGAGGTCTTACAATGAATCTTATAAAAGCTATTTTTTGTCACCGCGCAACTTGAAACGATGCTCCCAGTTTTGAAGCATAAAGTTAGATTAATACAACTCGTAATAAATGTAAAAGATTAACAGAATCGTAAAATTAATTATTACTTAGAAATTTGCAGAGATATAAGGCTTAAACTAACCTTCTATCAAAATATCCATCAAAATACTGCTGGAATATAAACTTGTTACAACATTGTTGTCAAATTATGCTTCTTGGGCTAGTTGAATATTTCTTTACCAAAATGCACACAAACTTCTTTGTTGTTTTTAGAGAAAAACGGTTTAATCTTCTTTATTTAAAACACATACAATATTATAGCCCCGTCGCGCGGGTACGCGAGCCACTACAGTCAGTTGGTAGCAATGTTACATAATTGTAAAAATGACGCGCAAATTAAAGATTACGTCACACAATATTCGAATTATTGCAACACAATAAAAAGTTATACTAATTTTAAAGAAAACCCCAAAGGGGTACTTACGTAAACATGTAGGTCAACTCCAGCGCTACTCCATGATCGCTATAGCGGGGCTCCGTGATCGTTCTCGGGCGTGGGTGATTGTTGGCTCTTGTCGAGTCCAAATTCAATTGTCTTCTTCTTATATGTAGGGAGCGACAGGAAACTGGTATATAAAAAACGATAATCAAGAGAAGGCAAAAGGAATCTACATAACACAAAAAAGACACGACAAGACACACAAAACAACTACATTTCTTCGAGTCTCGATCACCAGTCCAGTCACGTATGCCGGAAATCACCTTTCTTCCTTCTTGGCACACCGCGTTGGCACAATCTGGCGCAAACGCACTGTCCTAAGTGACGGAAATACGCGCACGTCCTTTTAAATTTATGGCGCGAAATTCTTACAATTAAAACTTAATTGGAAATGTTTAGTGCCGATTTTGGCACGTGACAATCGCGACAAAGCCATAAAAAAACTTAAAAAAAGAAAATGACTGTTAGCACAGTAATATCTTAAAATCTAACTCCTAACTAACCTACATAAATCCTAACTTAAATCCTACAAAATGTTTATTTGAGGCGCCACCTAGTTTTTTCCGACCGATAACACGTCTTTCGGATTACCAGGAAACGGAATGTGTAGCCCCATTGTCTTTGACTACATTTATAAGTGCACACACGAGTCTTTAATGTGGCGCAGTTATAATCGACAGCACAAGTTTGTCGGGGAGCATGAAACACTACTTAAACTAAAACACAAATCGGTCTGAAGGACCACCTGCGATATTCATACAACAAGTTAAGGTATATCATAAGTTTAAAAAAATTCACTATACTCTTAAGAGAACTAGTACAATCACTTTCCTAACGAGTGCATCCACTACGATAAGAAAATCAGACAAAAGTTGACACAACAACTTAAATGTACCACTACAGATACATTCACACAAAAACCCACTGTTTTAAGGTAATTTTTTAAAACGGTAACGCCCTAAACACTTAAAAATGACTAATTACAAGCAGTTAAATACAGACACACTGTCCCAATATGCTAAAACAACCGAGAATTTGATAAGATATCAATAAAAAGCGATAGCACCTCACCACGAAGTTCAATAAAAAACAACGAAAAAAATGTATATATGTTATAATGACTTAGTAGAAGGAGAAGCAAGTGATGATATAGGATAATGTGGGCGACTGTAATAATTTAGAGGAAAAACCCATAGAATAGAAAGTTCTAGTTTTTTGCAACTGCGAATATGAACTATTTCTTACAATGGCATAGGCTGTGTCTCCTATATGAGCCCAAAGAAGAAAGTATCCACTCTAACATCAGCTAAAATCAATCATAAAAATTCAATGAGTTATTACAACCAAAGTTACGACAATTACCACAAAATTAAACGATGTAAGGTAAATACTGAAAATAAAATAATATGTTGTAGGAAAGGTGCAAAGATTAATTAAATGAAGGGACAAAGTTATAGTGGGAGACCTAGAGAATAAAGTGGTACATAACTAACGGTAAGTTCAAGTAAACCAGAAGCAAAAAGTTTAAGGTAAATAAGTTAAACGTATAAAAAGTATATGCTGTATAAGAGAAGGAATAAGTAATTAAACTTAATTAATTCATAGTAAGGACAAAAACCATTAGGTAAATCGCTAAGGAAATGAAACGTGAAAAAATTTTGGATGTACGTAGGGTTGGACGATTTTAAAGAAAAGTTTATGCCAACTAGTGTAGTTTAAAGCGATTTGTGAAGAGATAATAGTAATCAAAACTCGATTTACTGATAAAATTGTTGAAGAACGGAAAGATATCTTATAACACATATATTTGCTAGGATGAGAAGCTCTCGTTTGAGCTCCACCTAGACTAATGAAGAAAAATTCCAACATCATTCTTAAAAAAATGATTCACAAATTGCTAAAACGACAAACTTACCAACCAAATTTTTGTCTAGAGTTACGTAATGCTGAGCGACCGGCCCTTCTTGGGTCTCGTCTAGACTTACATACAGCTGGGCGACCAAATTCGACAGTAAAACTCGCTTAATAGATCTTAAAATGCAGCGTTGGAATATCGATGTATAAAAAATATGTTATCAAAACAAAATCATACTCGCTACACAAAAGAAATATTCTACGATACATGTATAGAGAAACAGTATTTCAAATTATTAAAATATTCTTTTGATATCGCGGAAATTATTAACAACTATCATAAATGAGCTTAAATACAAAACGTTAACAACAACTTCATTATTGCAGTGTTTAAAGGAGCAGATATAAAGAGATCCAGTTTATTACAGCGTTTTGAAAAGTAAAAGATATACTTAGATAATTGCGTTAGCTGTATTTGAAGACAAAATTTTCTTTAAAAAGGGATTTGTAGATTACAGCTGTTTAAATTACTAAGAAAACACTTTTAGCACAATATGAGAGCAAGATAGTGTTTAAGACAACAAATATAAGGTTGCGTTAACTATATTTGGAAGCAAAATTTTCTTTAAAGGAATTTGTAGATTATAATTGATTATTTAGGTTATAAAGAGACACTCAAAATTATAGAAAAATAAATTATATGTGTTATTTAAACGGTAGCTTTAAAAATTGATCCAAGAACAAGTCAAGATAGGTTAAAGAAAATTTCAGAAGTAAAGTGAATATTTTAACTAAAGTTACTGGCAATTTAAAAGATTTCTTTCCTCTTCTTCATAATGGATAGAAAATAAAGCTATTTACTTATAGTTAAAAATACTTACAGGCAAAATTATATAATCCAAACATGTGTTTAAATGAGGTTATGTTATGTAATAGACAGACCTGAAAGATATGCACTTTTAATTTTTATTCTGAACCGAATTAGGTACTTATTTAAGAGAATTTAAGTTAGAAACACACTATTTTTTATAATATTACGAGAATTACTTGGATTTGCAATACATTGTAAAAAGTATACCAGAAAAATTAATATCAATATGGCCACTCATGTTAAATTAGCATAACAGGTGTCATTTCACTTCAGTTGATTAACATGGTAACCTTCAGTGCTACCACTCTAAATTTTATAAGTTAATAGATATTAAAAAATTCAAATAATTATTTATTCTTTAAATGAAAAAGCTACAAATATAGTTAATTAATACTTTATAAGATATAAAAAGATCAGAAAAAATTTTTTATTCATAGCCCCGTCGCGCGGGTACGCGAGCCACTACAGTCAGTTGGTAGCAATGTTACCTAATTGTAAAAATGACGCGCAAATTGAAGATTACGTCACACAATATTCAAATTATTGCAACACAATAAAAAGTTATACTAATTTTAAAGAAAACCCCAAAGTGGTACTTACGTAAACATGTAGGGCAACTCCAGCGCTACTCCATGATCGCTACAGCGGGGCTTCGTGATCCTTCTCGGGCGTGGGTGATTGTTGGCCCTGGTTGAGTCCAAATTTAATTGTCTTCTTCCTATATGTAGGGAGCGACAGGAAACTGGTATATAAAGAACGATAATCAAGCGAAGTCAAAAGGAATCTACATAACACAAAAAAGACACGACAAACACACAAGACAACTACATTTCTTTGAGTCTCAATCACCAGTCCAGTCACGTATGCCGGAAATCACCCTTCTTCCTTCTTGGCACACCGCGTCGGCGCAATCTGGCGCAAACGCACTGTCCCAAGTGACGGAAATACGCGCACGTCCTTTTAAATTTATGGCGCGAAATTCTTACAAATTAAAACTTCATTGGGAATGTTTAGTGCCGATTTCTGCACGTAACAACAAATCATATTGATATATTTATCGTATGTATAGGTTAAGCTTTTAAAGGGTCTTAAAGGTATGTTGCAAATTTGGTCAGAACCTTATAACCTGGAAAACTTGTAACGTTCGTGCGTTTATTAAGCATACATTTGTACGGAGGCGTAGAAGGGCCATAAAAAAATCGCTCTACTTATTTTAGTTAAATTTCGACTTCAATCTCGAAGTTTATTAAATTTCGATTCGATGTCGAAATTTGGTGAAATTTTGACTTCGATTTCGAAATTTATTAAATTTTGACTTCGATGTCGAAATTTAACTAAATTCGATCTCGAAATTTATTAAATTTCGACTTCGATGTCGAAATTTAGTTAAATTTTGACTTCGATGTCGAAATTTAATGAATTTCGATTCGATGTCGAAATTTAGTTAAATTTTGACTTCGATGTCGAAATATAGTTTACTTTCGACATCGAAGTAGAAATTGAACTATATTTCGAGATCGAAGTCGAAGTTGAACTAAATTTCGAGATCGAAGTCGAATTTTAACTAAATTTCGACATCGAAGTTGAAATTTAACAAATTTCGAGATAGAAGTCGAAATTGAATTTCGACAACAAAGTCGAAATTTAACTAAATTTCGACATCGAACTCGAAATTTAATAAATTTTGAGTGAAAAGTCGGAATTTAACTAATCGACATCGAAGTCAAAATTTAACTAAAATATGTAAAGCGATTTTTTGTGGCCCTTCTACGCTTTCATACATTTGTATATAGGAAAGCATTTATCAATTTTAACAAGTTCAAGAGCCTTAGTACGAAAATACAAAAAAAAACCCTTAAAATTTTATAAAATTTGGGTAGTTTACAATTTATAGTGGGAGAGTTATGAGATTTGTTTTTCAGGAGGAAGAGATTTTTAAAAGTATTTTGGTCAGACTAAGAGATGTGTAGCAACCAGACTTAAGCAACTTTTTGTTTATTTGAAGCATGACGAATGTTTCAATACTTAAATATTTCAAGTTGCCGATGCCATTCTTTGAAACGTTGAATGTTTTTAACAAGGCAATAGCTTCAGAAGGTGTATATGTACAACGTATTTAATTACATCTAAATACTACATCACTCAATAAGTCCGTAGGATGATACATAGATGGCGTTGCTATGTAATAATCCATATGATTTGTAGGAAGTACTAACCTTAAAAAGATATCTGTCAAAATTTCATGACAATCCGACGATTAGTTTACAAGTTACAGAGGTTCAAGTGACGATACTTTTGAGTTTTTCAAAAAAATGAATTTCAAGCAATTTCGCGTGTTGATTTATCATTGCTTTTTGATGGGTAAAAATACCATCGCAGCCAAAGCATGGCTTGATAAGTGTTGTCCGGGCTCTGCTCCATCGAGGCAAACGGTGGAGAAGTGGTTTGCTGATTTTAAACGTGGCCGTACAGACACTGACGATGCTGAACGCTCTGGAAGGCCAATTGAGGTGGTTACACCGAAAAACATCAAAAAAGTCCACCGAATCGTTTTGGAAAACAGAAAAGTGAAATTGCGTGAGATAGCTGACACCTTGAAGATATCAGAAGGCAGTGTGCACACTATTTTGCATGAACATTTGTCCATGAGAAAGCTGTTCTCAAAGTGGGTGCCGCGTTTGCTCACAGTGGACCAAAACAACAACGTGTCGATGATTCTGAGAGCTGTTTGGAGCTGTTCAACCGGAATAAAAGGACTTTTGCGTCGGTATGTGACAATGGATGAAACATGGATCCACCACCACACTCCAGAGTCTAATCGGCAGTCAGCTGAGTGGACTGCAGCCGGAGAACCACGTCCAAAACGGCCAAAACCGCAAAAGTCGGCTGGTAAGGTTTTGGCGTCTGTATTTTGGGATGCGCACGGAATTTTGTACATCGACTATCTTGAGAAAAGAAGAAGAATCAACAGCGAATACTACATGGCATTATTAGTGCGTTTGAAGGAAGAAATTGCCAAAAAACGGCCACACATGAAGAAGAAAAAAATTCTCTTTCACCAAGACAATGCACCGTGTCTCAAGTCGATCGCAACGATGGCCAAATTGCACCAATTGAGCTTCGAATTGCTTCCGCACCCACCGTATTTTCCAGATTTGGCCCCCAGCAACTACTACCTGTTTGCAGACCTGAAAAAAATGCTCGCCGGAAAAAAATTTGACTCGGATGAAGAAGTGATCGCTGAAACTGAAGCTTATTTTGAGGCCAAAGACGAATTGTTTTACAAAAAAGGTATCGAAATGCTAGAACGGCGTTGGACTGATTGTATCACTCTTGAAGGAATGTATGTTGATGAATAAAATCGAATTTCGCCAAAAAAATGTGTTTTTCTTAGTTATCCTACAGACTTATTGAGTGATGTGTTAAATGTGCTACCGGTGATCATCACCTAATGATTGAAATATGCGGTCAGTATTTAAAAATAATTGTGGTTAAAGTGTTTTGATCATCCTTACATTAAAGTTTAGGGTAAATCAACTAAAATTTTCTTAAGCTTTTAAAACAGTTTTGGAGGAGCTTTAAAATCTTATACCTTTTGTTGAATTGAATTTTTTTCCCACTTATTATACCGGCTGTTGGGAATTTTAATTGCAGTTTAAGAAAGTACATAAAACACTTTGTTATAACTAAGTTAATGTGGTAATTTGTTAAAAACTTTCTCGAATTTATTGAGAGCTTCGCGTTTCATTTTTAACGTACCAAATCAATGACAGACGCAAAGTAAGCTATTTGCATAACAATCAATTATTTATACCTACTCCTTGCCTTCGACGTTTCAGTATCACAACATTCATACACCCCCGTTTCTCCAACTTGCGAAATCAAAGGAACCAATTTATGTTATTGCCTCAAAAGCTGCTGCTCGGTTAAGGTTCCCTGCTATATACCAACTTAATTGGCTCACAATTACTAGCTTCAAGTAAACAACAAGATCGTTTCAGGTTTCACATTACTTCCGACCTCTGCTTAGAAAACTTTGACCTCATTCCTTAGTTGATCTGATGCTTTTCTGTGGGTGCTTAAATTGAAAAGCACAATTTAAAAAATGAATGTTAACGGAATATTCAGAAATAGAGGGGTAATTTTGTATTACATTAAAGTACGCGTTAATTCTTCTAAAAGATCCCTACCGAGATCTCTGATCATTCCAAACAATATGTACTACACGTATGTACTAGTGCAACTGTTTTCTTTGATGCACTATGAATTTATTAATTCAGAGCATTAATCGACTAACTTCTATATCCTGATTTTAACAACTCGCGGCAACTACTTATCTCATACGAGACGGACTAAACTAATACTAACCGCCAGCGACGGCATTTATATCTGACCAAATGCATTCGATACCGTTCTACAAATTACTAGAAGTTGGCGCATCGTTTTCGCATCTTACCATTGTATTCAACTCTTGTAGCTGTCAATCATAGCATCGTTCGTTTAATGCGTTTTATCACTTTCATTCTTAGACGCTCCGACGATAGCGTTACAATGTGTAATGAAAAAGTCAAAGTTATTTTAACAGTTTCGTTAAAGAAGTCACGTAGAGTAGAAGCTGTTTTCTAAATGGAAGTATGAAAGCGCTAGAAGGGCCACAAAAAATCGCTCTACTTATTTTAGTTAAAGTTCGATTTCGACGTCGAAATTTAGTTAAATTTCGACTTCGATCTCAAAATTTTATTAAACTTCGACTTCGATGTCGAAATTTAGTTAAATTTGGACTCGATGTCGAAATTTAGTTAAGTTTCGACTTCGATCTCGAAATTTATTAAATTTCCACTTCGATGTCGAAATTTTTGTTAAATTTCGACTTCGATCTCGAAATTTAGTTAAATTTTAACTTTGATCTCGAAATTTAGTTAAATTTCCACTTCCAGTTCGAAATTTATTAAATTTTGACTTCGATCTCGAAATTTATTAAATTTCCACTTCGATGTCGAAATTTTTGTTAAATTTCGACTTCGATCTCGAAATTTAGTTAAATTTTGACTTTGATTTCGAAATTTAGTTAAATATCCACTTCCAATTTGAAATTTATTAAATTTCGACTTCGATCTCGAAATTTATTATATTTTGACTTCGATCTCGAAATTTATCAAATTTCCACGTCGATGTCGAAATTTAGTTAAATTTTGACATCGATCTCGAAATTTATTAAATTTCGACTTCACTGTCGAAATTTACTTAAATTTTGACTTGGATCTCGAAATTTATTGAATTTCGACTTCGATGTCGAAATTTATTTAAATTTCGACTTCAGTCTCGAAATTTAGTTAAATTTCGACTTTGAAATCGAATTTAGTTAAATTTCGACTTCGATCTACAAAATTAGTTAAATTTCGACTTCCATCGCGAAATTTAGTTAGGTTTCGACTTAGATGTCGAAATTTAGTTAAATTTCGACTTCGATCTCAAAATTTAGTTAAATTTAGACTTCGATCTCGAAATTTATTAAATTTCGACTTTTATCTCAAAGCTTTGCTGGATTTTTAACTTACAGTCAAAAGTTTATTTTTATTGGTATTTCGAGTTCAAAGTTGAAATTTAACTAAATTTCGAAAAGTCGAAATTTAACTAAATTTCGACATCGAAGTGGAAATTTAATAAATTTCGAGATCGAAATGGAAATTTAATAAATTTGGAGATCGAAGTCGAAATTTAATAAATTTCGAGCAGGAAATCGAAATTTAACTAAATTTCGAGATCGAAGTAAAAATTTAACTAAATTTCGAGAACGAAGTCGAAATTTAACTAAATTTAAACATCGAAGTCGGATTTAAACTAAAATAGGTAGAGGTATTTTTTTGTGGTCCTTCTACGCCTTCGTACTCGCATTTAGAAAACAGCATCTAGTTCACGTGACTTCTACAACAAAACCGTTAAAATAACTTTGCGGTTTCTAAGTCAATTACACTTAATGCAACTAAAATTTGATTAAAATGTCTTGCCAGCTGAACACTGATACACATGAAGTCAGGGTTATACAAGCTACACCAATATTTATTTATCCATTTAAGAATAATCTACCTATTTTGGCTTCGTTTCTGTTTAACCTAATGCCGACGCTCTACACCTGTGTTAAAGAGAAACAGCGTGGAACACTTTTCTCAGTAACGTATGGAGCTGAAGGTATCGGGAGGCGTTGAAGTGTAGGGTTGGAACTAGGACCCTTGCCGTTTTGTGCTTGCATGACAGTATAAAATAAATACAAACTACAAATCCACTGATACCTACGTGATCAAGGAATCGTTTTAACAAGGTATTATTAGAGATAAACCTGTAGAAGCCCAAAAATATCCAAAACAACCTACGGTTGGTCGTAAACTTTGAACAAGAGCTCAGATAAACCAATGAATTTTAAGATGGGGCGTCGACTATATAACGCGCAAGTTTGATAAACAGACAGTCTTAGTTTGAACTAAGCACAAGCTACATCACAGGCTCAAGAATTTAAGCTTCGAGTAAATATTCGAATTAAACAATTAAAATTTTGTGAAAAGTCGTTTTATAAAATATTTTAAATAAATTATAGTGAAAATATATTAGACAAGTTTAGCTGTTTACGGGACAACGTGAGTAGAAATTTATTAATTAATTTAGGTTAAATATTTATAGTTTAGGGCTTTAAGTCTAAGTGACAGTACGAAATCTAAGTCTAAGGGACATTACGAAATCTAAGTACGAAATCTAAGTCAGGCTACAAAAACCTCTAAGAGAGATAACAAAATTTAAGTGAGATTACGAAGATAGTACGAAGTCAAAAAATTCTAAATGACATTACGTAAATTGAAGATATATTACGAAAATTCAAAGAACATTACGACATTATGAAAATTTAAGAGAGATTACATTAAACGGGGTAAAACTTGGAAGCTAAATAAATTGAATGGAGCAACTCAACCGAATGTAATATTGGGGTAGTGATCCACAGCACGCAGCATAAAGACGCACAAGGAAAACTACAGGTCAGAAATATCTAGCATAGGGCATTATTTTCTATTTATTATTTTTGAACATTGATCATATTTTTTACTTGAATATTTTATGTAAAGAGTCATCAAAAATTTATTTTGTACGTGAAAAATTTCGTAAAAAAAAGGGAAAATTTTAAACGTTCAGAGAAATTTTTAGTAGAGTACAACGTCCTGTTGCTGGCTTTAAAATAAGGAAAGGGAGCTTTAATTTTTGGAGATAAACAATTAAAATTTTATATGATTATTTGATTCAGGGGCTCATTTTTGTCATACAGTCAAGCAGATTAAGCTGTGAAGTGTATATGATTTTTTTTCTCATTATACAAATATTAATCGACTTCGTTTTATCATTCAAAGCAGGAAAAGTTTTAAAGAAAAAGGGGTAAATCATTTGATCATCGTAACGTTATGCACTCTGAGTGAATTAAACTGGGCTAGCCGAGGCACATATTCAAATTTTGGAATATTAAAATACACAGAGCGGTAGTGATCAGAAGGAGACAGAGTATAATTACATCGATGTGCAGCGTTATCGTATCTATATATGAATATATATTGTTGTGTTACTCGCAGCGCCTACGATTGGGTGCAATAAAATGCTGTGATATTCTTGCTCCACGGCTTGTGCGGACCATAAAACGCTGTGTTATACTCTTATGCCACTCAGGCACTAGTGAAAATGGTAATTTATAGTTTTCTTTTGCCTCGACTAGCTGATTCAATTAAATAAAGCACTTCTACAATACACAGTATAATGAATGAATATTTACAGCCTTTTTAAATATATTCTCCCTTTTTAAATCATATACATCTGTCAAATTTTTAGAAAGTCAAGCCAGCAAAACGAGCTTTTTTTATTTACCTTTAAAGACCTATTGAAACTTTTCTAGATGTCTATGCTTTTCATAAATTTACACAAGAAACCCCAATTTGTCGGCTCTTACACTTTAAATTATTATTGAGATAAAACAGTTCAAAAATAAATCATATCTAAAATATTTGAGATAAAACAATTTTAAATTAAGTCATATCAAAGGTGCTCCTAAGAATTAAAGTCTAGATCCAAATTGTTATTGGTGCGTTAATTCCAATGAAAGGTTTTTCATTTCCGCAATACAATATTTACCATCAATTTGCTTGTACAGGCAGCATTTTCCAAAATTGTATTTCTGATCGTAATGGCTCGTAATTTAAAGTTCTAACAGGAATCGTAACATTATTTTGATTGTAATTTAAGATGGTAATGGTAGTTTTCGGATGTTAATCACGATGATAATTAAGATGGTAATTGAGATTGTAATTCAGCTGGTAATTGAGATTGTAATTAAAATGGTAATTGAGAGCCGTCTCAGAAGTACGGCACTTTTTGCACAATTATACACTCTAGAATTTCACTGTTAATTTAATTTATTATTTACGTAAATATTTAGCACTTTTAAGTATAGTAACTGTCCAGTTTCAGAGTATACCCTCGATATTCAATTTTCAAGGTATTTATAGGATCGTCCCCCTTTTGTTTGTGATTTGTTGGCTTCACGTGCTAGGCGAGGCCAAGCGTATTATCACTTGTTATTTTGGAAAGTTTACCAATTGTATGTATTTTAATTGCATGACGCGGTGCTCTAAGTCACGTAATTTAAATGTTATACCTTACATCTACTTCAGAAACCCCAGGAATTTTTGTTCATATCGATCACGTAGTATTGTTTGTTGGCCTTATTCTAATCTAAATCGAATAAATTTGGTGTTTGTTTATTTCCTAATAAATTGGATTTTCGAACAACTGTGATTTTTTAGATCACGTACGCTTTTAAATAATGCATATTGCTGCGTGCGTTTACGATAATATCTTAACACACTTTTTGAATGTTTATCTAGCCAATTCATGCCAGGTTTTTACTGATTTAATTTCAATGCGTTTTGTTATATTTTTAAATTCTAATCTTTGCTAGTAGCTACTCTTGGATATGTGTTTTAATCGTTTGGACTGCTATATACAGTGTGCTCGCAACTAGTAATATTTATAATAACCCATTTACTCTTCTAATATCTATAATTCCTTGCTTCTGTTACTTGGGAGTTTCCCTTGCTTATTCTACGACCCCAATGACTTAACCTACCCCTAAATTAACCCTATAATTACAACATTAAATATATATATAAGAAGTTAATTTAAGGGTATATTAAGTCATAGGGGTCGTAAGATTAATGTAAGTATTATTAACGTTAAGAAAACCAAACCAATCCACCATTAAATAGCAGTAAATCGACTATTTTATATAAAATCAATAGAGAGCCCACTGTATATAAATCGTGACCAAAATGCAATAAAATTTTGACTTTCTACAAAATATGCTACACAAAGTTAAACGTCTACTTGTGAAATGAAGCATCTGAACAAGAATCGGAACAGGAAATTCTTAGAAATACCGAGTTTTGCAGAGATAAGCGCAAGGTACGACCCCTTCATCAACAAACACACAATAAACGCCAATAAGAAAATAGATAGGAGTCTATAAATACTATGGGGCCGTCGTAAACATTTAGTATCTGTTCAACCAAGGCACTAACCACGTCAATTGAAAGTGTAATGTTACGTAAAAGTGAAACTAGAAAAAATTAATAATTTATTTAAATAATAAAAATTAAAAGTGCCAGTTTACAACAAGAAGTAGCCGTATTGATCCTAAAACGTAAAATAAACTATTAATTGAATTTTATTCTAATATGTAAAAATTTAGGGCTCTGAGTGTACCTCCAAATATACTTCTAATTAAACGCCTGAATGTACGTCTAAAGGTACCTCTAAACAAACCTTCAGTTCTAAATATCCGTCTAAATAAATAGCTACAAACAGACTTCAAGAAAATTCTAAATAAACGTACAAGGAAACACAAAATAAACGTCAAGATACTCAAATTAAACCGCAAGTAAACTCAAGTCATTTTTAGAATCCAAGGGGAAAATTCAAGCAACAAGTAATTAATCATTCTAGTCAACAAGTGAAGAAACTACGCTAACGAGTCAAGCGGCAACAATCCATCAATATTGAGAGTCAATTCCTAGAGACACGCAGGGAAAACATAGGTCAGATATTTTATTCATTATTAGTATAAGACTGTTTTTCAAGTTTTAACATTTAATATTTGCTATATCAAATATCTGTAAGGGTTATCAAAAATCATTTGAGAATTTGAAAAATAGAGAAAGGATCGTTTGAACGTTCAAAAGGTACATAAAAGTAATAACAGTGGTATTATTTTTACTGGCTTTCTTATTGCGGACTGCAAATAACTTGTTTTTTGTTTATTTGAATTGCCTTTGGGGCATGAACCCGGGTGTCGCCACGAGAAGGTTTGTTACGTTTGCAAATAAATTTTACTGTAACATTTCGCAAATCTCAAAGGCCAAACATACTTTTATAGCCATCTATGGAATCCATTATGTAGTTTCGATTCAATTCTGTATTTCCACACTTAGTAGTGTTGGTGTTTTATCATCTGGTGGCGGTTTTATTTACTTTTGCCATAGTACGGAGATTGTTTCGAAATTATACCAGTATAATAGCTTCGATTACTTCATAGGGTTGGAAACTAATCTGCTCTGATGGGGCTTAACAAGCCGAAACCGTCGGTCAGTGGATGTTTCCTCCCCTGTGAAGTAATAAAGCTATTGTTTTGTTAATGGCTATATAACGACTAGCCCGATTTGTATTTGTCAATAGCTCTTACTATTTTCATAAAAGTTTGTTTACAGATACATCTTATTTTATATATATATATATATATATATATATATATATTGCTGTGATACTTCACCAGCCCCTACGATGGTTTTATTTATTTTTAGCCCCACGGTTAGGCATGTCATAAAATGCTGTGATATTTTATTATATTTAGCCCCACGACTTGGGCGTACATAAAATGCTGTGTTACTTTCCGCCCCTCGATTGGGTCTATCATAGAATGCTGTGTTATCCCCCTATATTAGGCCCCACGGTTGAGCATACCATAAAATGCTGTGTTACTTTCCGTCGCTCGATTGGGTCTATCATAGAATGCTGTGTTATCCCCCTATATTAGGCCCCACGGTTAGGCATACCATAAAATGCTGTGATATTTCTTCAGCCCCTCGATTGGGTGTAGTATAATGCTTCTTTTATATTAATCAAGCACCTATGATGTGAAATGTTAAGTTTTGGATTTTTTTTTGCCTCAACTAGCTGATTCAATTAAATAAAGCAATTCTACAATACACAATATAATGATTAAATATTTACAACCTTTTTAAATCTTCCCCTTTTTCAGAATATTTACATATACCAGATTTAAGAAATTAAAGCCAGCAAAACGAGTCTTTTGTTTATATTTAGAGACCTTTTGAAACGTTTCAAAATGCCTATTATCTTTCATAAATTGATCAATAAAACTAATGTTTTGTGGACTCCTACATGTATCAAAAATTATTGAATTAAAACAGTTTTCAGTAATAAATTATATCAATATGGCTAACCTGGAATGGTCCCATAGTTCCTCTGCATCCTCCAAGAGTTTTCGTGTCCAGTCTGAATATTTAGAGTCGAATTTGGAAGTCGACATCAAAACCAAAATACTATCCAAATCGTTATTTAAAATCCCATAAGTTAATCCAATTTAAGATTCAATTTGTATATCAGTAAATAAAAGGTTTTCCATCTCCGTAATTAACAAGACAGTAATGGAACATTCACCAAGTAGGTAATTACCAAAGTAATTTAACGGAAGTGATTAACCAGAGAAATTACCAGAGTAATCACCAGAGAATTCACCAGCGTATTCTTCAGAGCCCTGTTTTATAGAACATTTCCCATGTAAGTAATTACCAAAGTAATTTAACAGGAGGTGATTAACTAGAGAATTAACCAGAGAATTCTCCAGAGTCATAACCAGAGAATTAACCAGAGCCCTGTTCTATTTATGTTAGAAATTGTATTTTTACTAAGTTGTTTTTACTTACGTCTATAATAGATCGGCTTACACTTGCACAATTTTTACACTTTGTAACAATTTTATTTTTAATTAATAAATCCCTTCATAAAAGTGCGAGAATAATAAAACACTTTTATTAAAATAATGGTCAAATACATTTAACAACTAAGTTAATACGTTAAAGCAACATCGTCCTTTGGTATTCTATTTGTGGTTAAATATCTGTGTCGTCTACAGCTATTCGCAGGCGCGTTTCGGTTTGACAGTCCCCTCCTCGGACGCCTCGGTCGCCCGAGCTAGTTTTGTAATCAGTCGGCCATACGTGTAAGAAGCGATAAGATTTACCAAAGACTGCAGGCCGGCAATTTGCGTATCAACTTTGAGGAGTCGGGACACATCTTTGAATAGCGGTTGGTATCGTATAAAGATTATTAACTTGTTTAATTTGAGATAATTTATTTAGCACGACGTGAAGAATGCTACAATTAAAAATGCAACTTAGAAAATAGGAAATTTAACCCATTTTATGAAGACCGCTTTGTTATACGACGTGAAGAATGCTACAATTAAAAATGCAACTTTGAAAATAGAAAGTTCAACCAATTTTAAGAAAACCACTTTGTTATACAACGTAAAGATGCTACTTTGGCGAGGCAACGTGATTCAACATCCGGATTGCAGCAGCTGCCGAATGTATCGTGACAGTATTTGATTCTACACGTGGAACAACTCCATTTGGTAGAAGTTGTTTAGTATGAGCTTGGTTCACACTACATGCAGTAATCTTCGCATGAAATAACAAGTACCTCATCAAGACGAGAAAAGCAGTTTTTGGTTCGTAGATAGCTTTAAGTACTTTTTATGTGTTTCGCACTAGAAACACGTTAATTTGTTCTAATGTGTAAAAGCATGAATATTATAAAAGTTTCAACTATTGCTGAGCTGGATTTCCAGTGTCGAAATTAAAATTCACTAATTTGATGTTTTGAGAAACAACACGCGTGGTTCACTATGAATCGTTAGTAACAACAACAGGTGTTACTGACGTCACTTATTTTTCTGTAGTATACTGCTGACAGATGTGTTCTTGAAAGCAAATGCGTCGAACAGCGTTAGCACAAGTTATGTAAACAAGAGTATTTTTGTGATCTGTTTTTTTAGAAACTAAAACTAGTACATGTAATTTAAAAAAGAAAAACTTGAGTAGTAACATTTTTAGATGTAACCTGCCTGAACAGATCTGCACGGGTCGGAGTTTTTTTGTGTAACAAGTTTACAATATACTGTAAAATGTTTGATTATGAATAATTTAGATAAACCTGAAATTAAAATTCACGAAGTAATTCAGTTATTAATTAAATTTTTGTTGCAATTCATTTTATTTTAAAAGCGATTCTTTTTAGTAAATAATTGGTTCAAGATTAAAGTTTTTTATTTTGATCAAATATGATCAAACCTAACCACAGAAAGCTAACATCCTTAAAAGTAGAATTTTGATGCCAACTTTATATTGAAAATATCTTTTTACTACTTCTTTATGTATATTTGCGGGACACAAATAGTGTTCCACCTTTTTTATTAACCTAACTATTATAATTTCTTACAGGAACAGCGTCTTATTTTATTAAGACAGGTTTTTGTCATCAAAGGCGATCCTTTTTCTTTGGGTCTCCACGTCCGCCTTTAGAAATATGCCATGCCATTATCCTGAATAAGTCCGGACTTGGTGGCGCCTATTTGTTATAGATTAAGTTTGACCTACAAACAGATTTCGACTTACCCCCCCATTTCTCATAGCTCTACCCAAGGAATAGACCCCTAGTTATGTCGGAAGACTTCGTCTCACTAGCGCCCATGAGTGGGGCAGGAGCCTCTAAGGAGAAACCGTTGCAACTTTTCAAAATGATTTTCATTTATTTTCGTCTGAGTGGTCACGTGAATAATTTAGCACTTCTGAGTATCGTCGTAGCCCAGTTGAAAATGTATACTAAACTCGTCGCTTAATTGTTATCGTATTTATAGGCCGTACCTCTTGTTTTCTATTCATTTATTCACGTGTTGGGGCGATACCTTTTTCTTTTCTTTTTTGTGTACTCCGGGAAATTTTACCAATTATATAGTTCAAATACTTGGATGAACGCTTAAATTGTCACGTATTCATTTACATACAATGATGTTTAATTGAGAAATCCCACGAATTTTCGTTTATTCAGTCACGTATTTATTGTTGATAATGTTGATAATCTAAACCGAAATAAATTTGGTGCTTGTTTATTTCCTAGTTAAATTAGATTTTTGACAAATGTTGTACTTTATGTCACGTACGGTTTATTCAAATAATGCATAATTTTAGCTTGCGTATACGATGATATATTTAACGCACTTGTTAAATATTTAACAAGCCAATTCATATAGTTTTTCCGTTGATTTAATTTTGATGCATTTTGTTACGTTTTTAAATCTTACCTTTGCTCGTAACAACTCTTGGATATTTGTATTTTTTATGCGTTTAATCTCTTGCACTTTTATATACAGTGTGCTCTCAACTAACAATATGTATAGTGACCTATTTACTCTTATAGTACCTGTAATTATGTGCTTTTGTTAACTGGAAATTTCTTTTATTTATTCTACAACTCCTGTGACTTAACCTACCCCTAAACTACCCTATAATTATAGCATTAAATGTATATATATATATATATATATATATATGTGTGTGTGTGTGTGTGTGTGTGTGTGTGTGTGTGTGTGTGTGTGTGTGTGTGTTGTTGTACTGAAAATGATCGAAATACATAACCTAGTAATTACACAAGTTTCAAACTTGTTCTATGAATAGAAAAACCTATTAAAAGTTTAATGTAAAAGTAGAAAATAAGTGCATTAGCGACGTTATCGTGTGAGAACGTGTTTATTAAATCTTTTGAGGATTCTAACAAGCGACTGATTAGCTCATTCGCGACAAAGAAATGGAGCCTATTAAAACACAACTTAAATTAAATAAAAGGTTTTAATTACAATTTTGTAGACTTGCAAAAAGATTAAGAGGAATTTTTGAACGTGCGAATGTTAAATTAGCTACGGATTTATTTACGTTCCCTATCGCTGACGATCTTTGGTTTGCAATACCATCAAACATCAATCGTTGTATTTCTGTGCATCAGAAATTGTCTTAAAATTATCGAAAACTGTATAGATAATACTTAGGTTTCCTTGGCCTCTATTAACGTTTCGCTCTTTTTGCTGTCGACTGAAACACGGTGCAAGCCATTTACATATCGATCAATTATTTATACCTAGTTATCTGTCTTCGGCTTCTACGCCTGAAGCATCACAACAATCGCACATATGTTTCTCCAACTTTCAAAATCAAAGGAAGAAGAATTTATGTTATTCTCTTACAGGCCGCTGCTTGGTTAAGATTCTCTGCAGTATATAAAGCCAATTGAGTCACAGTTACTGGTTTCAAGTAAATAAAAAGTCTATTTTTGGTATTCTAAAAAAAAGAATTTCAAACTCATTACTTAGCAGTCTCTGAAAGCAATTGAGTAATATAACTGCTGGATAGATTAATGATTATTCTAACGAAAACTTTTTTGCAGTAACAACAGTTTTTTATCATCAACTAATTGCACAAACCCATTCAACTATACTCGTAGCTACAGTAAAATTCTAAAGCGCTCAGGACAATATATTCCAGTTAATCTCTAACAGTAATGCTAACTGCTTAAAGCTACAATGCTATTTTCTTAATTACTATCGAAGCACCACAATTAACTGTCTAAGGATTAAGTGTTAATTTATATCGATTACTACAATAGGTTATATCACGTAAGATTATTCATTTTAAACGCTATGCTAACACTAATGTATTATATATCACTACTTTATGGTTCAAGACTCCGATAAAAAGACTAATATTATAATCAAAGCATTAACTATAACTAAACTAAATAATTCTCATTACGGCAGTTTACATACATAATCAATATTTCTGGACTACTTCTATAAACGTGCTAAAATTATGCCAATAACATTCAGAAAATTCCTATTGTAAGCTTAACAAAGCTCTTAAATGCAACTCCTTGCAAACTGTCAATCAAGTCCAACTAAAATGTGACGCCACAGGGTGCTATTAATTATACTTTGTGTTCAGATGCCTCGCTTACGTTGAGCCGTACTTTAATGGTTAAAGGTAGATCAAGCGACATCACGCTACATTATCATTGAATTCAGGTATAACGTTTCAATTCTACAGAGCAAGAAACCAAAATTATGAAAGTCTGATGACATTCGCCAGCTGCGTTAAGATTTTCAGTAATTGAAGCTTGCATAAAATATTTGAAGGAATATACCGAATGAATTACGATATTTATATGATTTCATTTAATTATTTAATAAAAGTTTTCTTAACCCGTGGGGCAAAGTTTGTCTATTCCTCTTCTTGAAGAATATAAATAACGAGAAAAATAAATTAATCTGGGGTAGTTTGGCTTCGGCTCTGTCACTATTAGTTAACCGCTCTTGCATATTTATTAACTAGATCAATACAAGGGCACCGCCAGTTCTAAGGAAGATCACAAACCCCTAGAACACAATGCTGCACCATTTAATGGCTACAAAACCTTCACGCAAATTATAAGCATTTGTTTTCGATAAGGTAACATTGCATCTGAAATAAACTGAAGTAGTTAAACGAAAGTAAAGACACTTACGGGAAGAAATTTATGTTTCGTTTTTAATTTGGATTTACTTTTTAAAGGCAACAACGTCTAAGAGTTTATAGAGTGCACCGGCTAACTACAGTGGTACGGGAGTGGATTTCTATGAGAAAAGAGTACAAGATTAAAATTAGGATTATTTAGCTATAGAAAATTCATGTTACGATGACAATTATTACGAAAGGTTTTACCTGTGGTCACATTTAGGGCGCGCAAATCATCTGTCCCAGCAAGCAACACGATATTTCCCCTACACCGAGGACGGTTATTTCAAATAGGTTCTTTTGCCAATGGTTTTCTAATCTGTCCTTCGTACTATTTACCTTCTTCCTTTAAACTGAACTTAAAAAAAGGTAGCGTAATAATTTTTGTCAGTTAAAAGAAACTTAGGAGTGGAGGGTCTTTTAAGCCATTGGAATCCCCAATACCTGCTACTACGAATTTGTCACTGGCAAAGCTGGGTATCCTTCCACAGGTTAGTTGTTTCACCTATTTAATAAATCAGACTCCCCAATACAATTACAGTTCACACAAAACCCTAGCTAAATTTTTATACTAACCCATCTTTATTTGACCAGGAATGAGTAGGGGTTTTATGCCGACTTTGGAACACCTCCTCCGCCTCAATACAAGATCAAGCAATTTTTTGGTAGCTTAAAACCTTACAGCATTTAAATATTCGAATCATTCTGCATGAAGTGCTATCGGAACGTTCCCGTGCTTGGTCAAAATTTTTTGTTTGCTTGCGTAGGCCAATATGGCTCCCACTATCCAGCGTTTTGTCTTACGTGTTGTCCCAAATTTTTCTACTGCATCAGAACGGTGACCTTTCATGCGAAGTTTCACATTCGGAATAGAGCAAAGTCACAGGATTCTAAATTTATTAAATCTAAAAGGTATGGGATGGCGACCACATCGCTTTAGGCCAAAAATTATGTTGCTTTTAGCGCAGCGTGAACAGGTGCATTGTCGTGATGCAACGTTTTTGGCCTTTTCAGCGTTTGGGGCCTCTTTCGTTGCAATTCTTTACAATACCAACTGATAGGAACTCACAATGAATAATGTCTTTGATGTCAAAAAAGAACACGATGAGCATAGTTTTGTTGCACTTCCGACTTTTCGCGTGTAGATAAACGATGGATTGTAGTGTGTAAATTTTTATGGTCGTTGTCCATAATATTATTGGATTTTTCCGGGCTGATTTGCCGTGGTTGGTTCGATTTCACATTTACACCAAACGTGTTGTTAACAGCTACGGAAACAGTATTAGTGGGACCGTTGAGCTTTTATTAGTTGAGATCTTTTTGGTTGCTCGTTGTGTACTGAATTATCAACTGGAGACACTGCAATATTTATAGGCATGATTGGCTCATGCGTGATTTGTTGATCTTTTATAATGCGTTGTTGACAATTAGGTATGTTCAACCACCGCGGACCTGCCAGACAGATAACGACGGCAGTGTCTTTTGGGTTCTTTTATCCCTGTGTTAATGATGCGCTGCGTTGTGACGTATGCTGATCAAATTGAGCAGAAGATCCTGTAGATTCCGGCAGCGGATGGAATCTTTGGTAGATATTGGTACCTAACTTAGCCAACATGTAAGCTTCAAGACCGAGTTGATGTTGTATTTTAAAGATCCTTGAGATACTGGCAGTGATTTGATAGTTATTTCTTTAGGAGTAGTGCCTCTGTTTTGTCTTGTGTTTAGTAAATCCGTTAGCTTGTGGTGAAAGATTCACTTTATATTAATATCTGTTCACAGATGTGGTGTGTACGTATCAACGTTAAAAATACAGCTCTACTCTGGCTTGGGTGAAGATTTGGCTCCTTGTTCAAAGATAAATCGGTTTGTGTCGGTTTCCTGTATACTGTGTAGCCGAGAGATCCTTCACCCCTTCATGTTACTAATATGTCCAAGAAAAGTATCTGATTATTCTTCACTTTCTCCATGGTGAACTATATTCAAAAATGAATGTTGTTCAAGTGATGCATGAGGTCATATAGTGCTATTTTATCGCGGCTTCAGATCATAAATATGTCATCTACATTGAATTGACATGTAGACTTGTAGACCGATGTTATAATTGCTTCTTTCTCGAAGAGTTCCATTTAGAAGTAGGCAACCACTGGGTTCAATGGACTTCTGCTCATAGAATCTTTTGTTCCGTGAAAATACATGGTTGTCAATACATGTTAGTGGAGGTGTGCTACGTCATTTGGGAAGAAATTACAAAGGTGTACTAAAGTCTCTACCAGGAACCAACGTAAACAGTAATATTATATCGAAGCTGACCAGTAAGTCTCCTGGTTGTTGACTTCAGGCTTATACTTCTTCAATGAAATGTGCAGAGTTTCTAATGTACGAGTTGGATGCTCCAATGTGTCTACAAAATTATTGTCAAGTGTTTTGCCAAGTTGTAGGTTGGCGATTTGTGTATCTTTGGCAGTTTATGCAGACGTGGTGGCAGCGTTCCAGACTTTTTTAGTACAGGTTTTTCCTCAATTGAAGTAGATAACTTTTTGATAAGCTAGTTTGTTTTCCTTTACTTCTGGCCGTTGTATTCTACTGTAGTGTACTGGACATGAATGGATCCAACATGTCGTAGTTGGTAATCTTTGTAGTTCGTGTTAACGGTTGCATTTTTCTTGTCTGCTGTTGGAGTTACGGTTTCGTTATGGTTTTACAGGTTTCATGTATAGGTTCTTCTCGGCTGAGTTGCTTTGAGGTGTTTTTGCTAGCCGTGAGATTTTGCAGGCTTCCACTCGTATTTCTTCTACATGAACTTGCAGCAGGTTTTGGTTGCTAATTCCACATTGGCGATTATGCTTTCAATCGACACACTTAATGCGTTATAGCAAGATTTTGTCCTCAGGCAAGTTCCGTCGTATTGGTTGTTGTAAGCTTAGTCGGGTATATTTACCCTACATTTGATTTTCCAATGCTCTACCCGGAAGTACTATATTGACCAGGCGGAAGTAAATTTTTTTAACCTGGAAACTGAATTTTGCCGAACCCTTGGTGTTTCAAACAAGGGCGGCTCCGTGGCGTATTTGGTATGCGTGTGACTACTTCGCACCAAGGTTCCGGGTTCGAATCCCGACACGGTACCGCTAGAAAAATGTTAGGCGAACACCTTTCACAAAAATACACCCTCGTTCGGATGAGAGGTAAAATGGAGGTCCCGTGTGTGAGTGTTGTCACGCACGTTAAAGATCCTTACCTTGCTTGGAACAGCAGGATTCGGCAAAATTGAAAATTTTTCAGGTGAAAGAAACTCGCTTCCTGGCCAATGTAGTACCTTCGGACGGAGCATTGAATAAATCAAATTTAGTAGTGTTTCAAGCAAGGTAGGGATCTTTAACGGGATTGAGAGCACTCACACAGCGGACCTACATTGTACCTCTCATCCGAACGAGAGCATATTTTTGTGAGAAATATTCGTCTAACATTTTTCAAGCTGACCGTGTCGGGATTCGAATCCGGGACCTTGGGCTTAGTAGTTACACGCAAATCAACTAAGCCACGAAGCTACCTAGATATGTTTACCAATGTCTTATTCCTCTCTAGGACAGGAGACGGTTTCTTCACTGCAACGAACTGGTTAAACTTTATTCTGCCGTTAACAAATGTAGCCGTTAACAAATGTAGGCATTGATTGTGTACACCACTCCTAAAAATTAGTTACCGTACGGTCGTGCTCTTTGTTAACACTTCAAGTGACTCATGATAATCCTGGCGGCAAATGCTCATGCTTATGTGCTCTTCTGTATTGCCATCATTACACCGAGGCGATATATGCTCACACTGCTTATTACTTTAAAATGTGCGGCCCAGGCTACATGATTCTTATGGGCAATATGCTTGTTATAGATATTGCGTTGTTGGAAATTATTAAAAATTAATAAATTCTTATAAAATTAACCACACAATAATGCTAAATCGTATAATGAGTGTACTAAGTATGTGAGAGTATGCAACTAACCATATTCTCAAGTAACTGACCAATAAGTACGTAACATACACATATAAACAAACATCAAACAATAATGGAATCATCCAACGTCCCTCGAAGTACAAATGGAACCGCCTAAACGTACAATGCAAACAAAACCGCAGTATAAAAGAAGTTCCAAAAGCTAAAGCGCATCACTTCTTTTTGTTCTCTCTTTAAGAAAGCCACCAAACTTTTTAGAGGAACTTAAGGACAGCATAAGACAGAAGCACAAGTTCTTCGTCTACTAAGAGTATTCTTCAAGATGATTTCATTGAGACCACCAAATAAAATTGGTCAAAATGGAGCGGAATCTCAAAACATTACTGACTGGATCGTGGCATAACACAGATTGGACCCGCTCGACTTCCAAAGTTACGACCATCTAGATTACCTCCTAGGATACGTGACGCCAACAAGCACGCCAGGATTGGAAACATCAAACATCAAATCGCTCCAATGTCAAACAACCAAAAAAGCCGCCCGTACGCCAAGGTCCTCCCACCAGCCACTATGTACCGAAGCTTATGGATTTTTGACTTTTACAATGTGTCACACTGCATTCAGCGTAAACCGGGTCAGGGACATCACCTCCTACACGACACCAGATCCAGGTCTGCATGGTGAGGCCTCGATATCATTTAATTCTTCTACATAGAAACATGGTGCGCAACTATATAAACTTGCTTTCGATTCTAGTGTTAAAGGCATTTATAATTTAATTACGTACAAAGACAATTGTAAATATACAGGGTGTTCCAAAATAAACTACCATAAGTTGGAGAATATATAGATCTTGACGAGTTATCAAGAAAAGTTTCTTGTAAACACGCCCATTTCCATTATACAGGGTTATGAAGTGATATTGAAAAATACATGATTTTAGAATATTTTCATTTAGGGTAGACACTTTAACTTGAAAATAGGTACACGTTAGTTGTTTATTAATACAAATTATTACACTTCATTTCGACAAAATGGGATAATTCATTGGCGTAGAATAAGGGGTGCGGAGAGGTTATCAAACAATTTTGACCTATACTTTTTGCACAACCTGTATTTCATAACGGGTGGGTTTATAGGAAACTATTATCTAACTTTTCCTGATAACTCTTCAACATCTATATATTCCCCAATTTACGGTACTTTATTCTTAAACACCCTTTATATGATTTAACTGGTAAATAAATGCTTTTTCTGTTTCTACGAAGCATTGACAAGGAAGTTCAAAAAACCGCATCTACAAAATACCGTGCGATTGTAACAAGTTTTATATAGGAAAAACTTCAAGACTATTTGAAGTTCGATTAAAAGAACCTAAATTATTTATAAAAGTAGAAAATTTGAAAAACGAATCCGAGACTTTCAATAAACAAAATATTTGTATAACAACATTGGTGTCTGACAAGTGTAAACCCGCCATAGGGTCGCCTCAGAATCATGTTAAAATCTACCAAAGAGGTAGCCTAAATCATAATGGGTTTTTCTCCTCAAGATAAGTCAAAAAAACGGCTGCTTAAGCCTTATGGTAACGTATTCACAGACTTTTTTAATAACCATCCTCTCAATCGTATAAATAGAAATATGTTAAAAAATGTTTTCCAATCCCCAAGTTATTGAATTTATATGAAATTCAACTATATAAAAATTAATCAGCTGATTTCATGTTAAGCGCATTGGTTACCTCAAAGTCGCTTCCAAGGTGTAACACAATTTGAATGCACTCTTTCTCCTAAAATATCAAATTTTCACCTACAGTAGGTATTTAAACCAAATATATAAAACATTAATAAATCAAAGTCACCTTCAATTTATGTCATAAATGTCAAACTTAAAATTTTTATTATTTTGACAACGCCTCTAGGTCATAGATCGAAACTTAAATAAAGACAATTTTAACAATTGTGAGTGGTTTATTTTCCAAAGAAGATTAAAAATAAAAAGAATCTCAGAGGATCTTCTACATTTATATGATTAGTGTTTGTTGCCAATTTGTAAAGAAAAATAACCAATGACCGGTTTTGTAGTTTTTGCAGATACTTAGATTGGTCCACTTTTTTTTACAAAGCGCCAACAAACGTGTGGATTTATAAGATTGACTTAAATTTTAATACGCATCGGAAAATTTTCAAAACGCCTTCTTGACCAATTCCATTAAAAAAATCGGAAATACAGGTCATTGTTTGTTTTTTATGCACGTTGCCAACAAACACAACTGTAGAAATTGTTTTTGGTCTAGAAACTCAACATGACCTGTATATAGTTCTTTCATTGAATGTCACCTACAGTATTTGCTATTGAATTCGTTAACTGGATATTTAAATTTTTTATTTATAACTTTACCGTAAATTTATACTTAAATTAAGCGCATTATGAACGTATATGTTGTTACGTTCAATTACGGCCGATAAATTAAAAACCACATCAATTTTGTTGCTACTCTTCCATACGTCAATAACATCCTGCATATTTTACCTGTTTATAGTAAATACGCTTGCGAATAATTTTTAATTTCAATCAATCCACTCTAAAATGACGAGTACACGCTATGAATTCTATAGTTGGCACCTTGTTTTGAGTATCCGTTAACTGGCTACACATTACTATAGCGTAAAATTAATCCTTATACTGCTACGACCGAAAGATTCGTTGAAATAGTGTATTGTATTATTTGAGAAAGCTTGGGTGAGTTTTCTTCTAATCTCCTTTTTTGGTATGTTGATAACGCGAGGATCGAAGCTCGAATTCTTGTTATTTAAAACAATTTTATTTTGAATCTGCAGTTCGTCCTCATATGTATTTTTCTAAACTACTCGTTTTATTACTCCAAGAGCGATGCACGTTTCTTCTTTATAAAAAGTGTAGATTTTGGGCGTATCGGTAAGTGCTCCCAAGTTATTAATACTAGTAAGACTCTCTTTTTAGTTCCTAGCTGGAGGCCAAATTGTACGTAGGCCGATTATTCTTCTTAAGTGGAACCAACTGCGCTGATATGTGTTCCGCTGTTGCAGGAAGTGTCGCAGCGCTCAACACCTGTCGACCGTGGTGACGCTACATCTGAACCCCAGCACCCGGACGCTTCGTTGACAAAACAACATTCATATGCAAATTATGATAGCAGATATAATACTCGTCCTTGGAAAAGTAAATATGTTCTTATCTCTAAAATATAATACCAATCGGTCGTAGCAGTACTAAGTTGTTTCTCAACTGGATATTGGAAAACCGATAAAAGGAAATCCTCAGGAATCCCCATACAACTTTTATTTTTTTTAGGACCCACAACAATGTCCACAAACTTGAAAGCAAAAATGCAGCCATCACAATATATAAATTCCTAGTAAAATTTTCTCATAAAGGATCAGATGTACAAGATAATAATTGCGCGTAAAATAAGATAAACTATAACAAAAAGAGTACACGCTGCCCACATCAAAGACAAATGGTTACTATAAATTCCAGCAAAATGCCGTTTACCAGAATAACTACGTAAATTGGTATATAAAGCTTTGACTAAAATAAATCCCAACAAATTACAGTCGGATGGCTATTCATAAATTGAATAAACTTAGAAATTTTAGAAGAGCCTGTAACACATCGTTTTTTCTTCTTGAGGATCAAAATTTAACAAGAGCTAACGGTTATCAAATAGCTCCATGGTACGACCTGCCTGTTGTAAGAGGTGACTACAGCGGTCCAACACATAAACACACGCACACGCTATACACGCACACTACCCATCCACATACACACACGCACGTACATACACATACGCCCAACACACACACACACACACACACACTTACACACACCCTCACGCGCACACACACTCACACATACACACACGCGCACACGTACCACATAGTCATACATAACTACACTGGGATTTCGTTTGATTTTCTTTTGGAAATAAGGTTTGTCTTCTTACTGCAGTTTTAATGCTGCTATAATGTGGGTTTTGTTTGCATTAGTTTACTCCTCTGTTACTTTGGATCCACTTTCCTTACCCTATCCTCTTGCTGTTCTTACTTGTTGTTACACCGATTGTGTTTCGTCGATCCGCTTTTGTGGTAGGTGCTTTCTAGTCCGTTTTCCTTTTCTTTTGGAAACCACGACTTAGTCGACTTTAGGACTAGTTAGCATTTCTTTTCTTTGGTTCTTCAGTTGTTGCGATTCCAGGTTACCACAGTTTGTAGACATCGTTTCTTTTACCAGTGCTCTTCCTCTCTTCCTCTCGTTCTCCCCTGTTGTTCCTTTGCATACTTGAGGCTTGACCCTTGGGTCGTGTTTTGGCTTGTACTGTTGGTTTTCTTCCTTGTTCCTTTTCTTACTTTGTTTTTTCGCGAGAAATCAATTTTGTCCCTTGAGGTTGAAGACTTTACTGTTTTTTCTTAGAAGCATCCGTCCTTTGACGACTCTGCAGTGTCGATGCCGTTTCAACTTAGTCCCCGTTGATGGTTTATTACCCGTTTTCCCTTCAATTCTTAATTTTTTGGTGTGTTTCTTCGAGCTGGATGAGAATTCTTTTTTTTGGGTGGTTCTTTTTTTGGTACCATTTGTTATCGTAAACAAATTTTCTTTTATTTTTAAGCGATTTTTATTGTGTTTGGTTGTTTTGCCTCCTTTCGGCACTGCTCACTCCCGCACTTTGGCTTTCCTACCCCGACCTGTTAGTTTCGCGGGGGGGATTTGTTACGTTCGATTACGGCCGATGAAATAAAAACCACATTGATTGCGTTGCTACTCTTCTATACGTCAACAACATCCTATATATTTTACCTGTTTATAATAAAGACGACGAGTTTGCGCTATAAATTCTATAATTGGTACCTTGTTTTGAGTATTCATTAACTGGCTACACATTACTATAGCGTAAAATTAAATCTTATACTGCTACGACCGAATGACTCGTTGAAATAGTGTATTGTATTATTTGATAAAGCTTGGGCCGAGTTTTCTAATCTTCTTTTTGGTATGTTGATAACGCGAGGATCGAAGGTCGAATTCTTGTTATTTAAAACAATTTCATTTTGATTCTGCAGTTCGTCCTCATATGTATTTTTCTAAACTACTCGTTCTATTACTCCAAGAGCGATGCACGTTTTTTCTTTATAAAAAGTGAAATTTTGGGTGTATTAGTAAGTGCTCCTGAGTTATTAATACTAGTAAGACTCTCTTTCTAGCTCTTAGCTGAAGGCAAAATTGTTGTACATAGGCCGATTATTCTTCTTTAGTAGAACCAACTGCGCTGGTATGTGTTCCGCTGTTGCAGGAAGTGTCGCAGCGCTCAACACCTGTCGACCGTGGTGACGCTACATCTGGACTCCAGCACCCGGACGCTTCGCTGACTCACATCCGTGGATGCAATGGACACACGATAATAGGGCACTTGAGGGTATGAGCACCTCTTTTCTTCTTACTTTTGTTGTTCGTGCGTCGCCGGTGCTCCATATTACTTCACTACATGATTATTAGAATTTATTCTACACTCTGGTATTATGAACCAACATAAGCAGTAATTTCTCTTTTCTTTCTTTTATTAATGAATGCTAAATGTCAAACGAAATGCGCACTTCGTACGTAAATTTCTAGAATTTGTTATTTATAATAAAACAATTTTTTTTTGTTGATTCAAACCGAATTCTTTCCTTTATTAATGTTGACTGTAAATAGAAAATAGATGACAATGTATTTTTTGTGTTGCTAGGAATCTCCTCCTCTCCGCATTGGTAGCTAGTCCGGTATTTCTAGGTTTCTTGTGTTCTGTTTCGTCATCGTGATTCGTGCAGATCCGCTGCATAACGTATCAATGTGATTTCCTGTTGGGAATGTTGTGGCAGGCTTTCGGCAACGCGTGACCGCTGTAGGCCCATGAGAATTGACTCTTCACCGTGAGTGTGGAAATACAATAGCCTTTTCTGTAGTGAAGTAGACTCTTTGACCGTCCTTGAAGTAGCCAGTTATGTTTCAGTGCTGCGGAAAGAGATCTCTACCTTATTCCTTTCCATCCTCTACTTTTAACTTTTATTAATACCTTTTTAAAACATGATTAGTAGTTTTTGACCAGGTGCAGGTCCTTGTGCTATACCATAAGTTTTGAAAAAATTTGTGTACGCGAACATGCTGGTTTCTTTTCCGATGCTAATATTTAGGCCGCAACATAGATTTTACGTGCTGCTTGCAGAACTACACATGTATTCTGGAAAATTACTCTGTAAAGACATTTTTCTTTGATAAATTCTTGTTATGCAATTTTATTTCAGAATAAAAGCTTTGCAATAAAATTCCGAGTCTGTTAAATAAATATGTAAATATTAGGTAAACATGTTGCGCCCATTAATTCTCAATATCGGAACTATTTATAAATCATTACCCAACTCTGTGGCAGCAGCCGCAAATTGCACATTTATAGACGGTCCAGGCAATAAATCTCGGAAATTAGAGCCAGGCTGAAGCCTTACGTAGAATTTGGTGGCAACAGATTTTCGGTGATATGCATTCTAAGGAGAAAGGCTATGGTGTTGGATTTAAACCGACCGCGTACATTCGAACCCTGCAAAACCCTATACAAACAGGACGAGGCGTTCGTTCGTATTATCACGACTAGCCGCGCCACTACAATAATAAACAGCATTCTATCGACACAATGAAATGAAATGGGTTTGTTTGATTAAATTTACAGTGGCCGTGCTAGCTTTCTCTTTTGATACGAAACTCAGCAAATACGCTTTGACTTTGCGGATTAGAAAGCGGACTGAACCTCTTTAGAAAACTTTGAGCCGTAACTCTGCGCCAATAATTTCAGAGAAGCGAAAAGTGCTAACTCTGCTTATGTCTGATTCTTATTTATTTGATTTGAAAAAATGAATGAGTTTTAGTTGGTTTTAGGCATTGCAAAAGTTTTGCTGTGTATTTGCGATTTAGTATAACCTTTGAGTTGATTTGTGTTCTTTTTTGTATTTCGCCCACCATGTACCCGAATTTGTATTTTTCAATGAAGTAAATTAATCAATCGCCTTCCAATTACTGTTGTGTCTAATTTTTTAAATACAAACAATTTTTTCAGTAATTTATTTCATGCTATCTGTGAATTAATACTCCGACTACCCCAACAGTCTGACCGTTAACGCTTGTACATCGAATTATAAAGTTTCCACAGTATACTAGAAATCAGGAGACCCTTTCTCTAATTTGCGACCCTTGCAGAAATCAATAAATCTATTATTCGTTTAATGGTTTATCTCTTTTATTTCTAGATTATTCCGTTGTATTACTACAGAAAAAAATTTTAATATGAACGTTCAAGAGGTATTAGATACGTAAAAGCGTATAATTATAATATTAATTTGAACCAGGTAAATCAGTCCATTATAAGATTCAACTAAATTGCATTTAGTTTTGGTCCAAAAGATTAAATAGCTATTTCACAGTGAGGTTTCTTCCTCAAACTTCTTTAATTTGAGGAATTGCCGTTAGAATCTACTCTAATCATCTAGGTAATAATTTTTAGGGGAAGTATAAGGCAAGCGCTTGAATAGGACTGTCGAAGGTGAGTATTCTGTTGAGCGTCTTTTCGATAGTAGTTTCAGCTGGAAAATGTAAAAGTTACCAGAATCGGAAATCGAGGAAGTGGATCTGACAGTGCTCTACTGGGTTTGAAGACATACCACAATTTCAGTTTGTAAATTCCGCAATGTAGCTGAAGAAAATAATCCAATACTTGTTTTTAGCATTCATTAGCATGGATATTTCTTCTAATTGGTTCTAACATGTCATGGTTGTTAAAACTCTTGAAGAACTATTTTAGTTTTGAACATTCACTTGTTAATGGTAAGTTTAGTTGGTCGTAAAGTTTGGGAGTATTAAATTTTTGATTTAAGTTGGTCGTCTATCCTTACCACATTAATAAATAAACTGATTTTTAAATTACATACCCCTAACTATCAAATTTGCGAACAGATTCTGAATAAATAATCTGAATGCCGCTTGCTGTTAACACGATTTGAAACACGCATACTTAAGAGAGCGACGCAAAGCCGTACAGGGTTGGAGTGTTTTAATGTCCACAAGCATTAGACTAGGGGAAGGAACTACAACTTTGCCCAAAGGATAATCAGACTTATATATGGGTGATCATAAACGTGAAAAGTACACAGAGTATCATCAATTGCTAAAGGGGCTCGTAAAACGTTTAAGAATGGAAGTAGGAAAGTTTACATCCCTGTGCATGAAAGGGAGATATTGAAATTGTCTGCAGTTAATGCGTCATGTGCTGCTAAAGTTGTCACCAAACAAGCCGGAGGTTGGAAACAAAATTATCGAAGATTATACGGTTTCTTACGTTAAATCGCTGCATGCGATCAATTTCTGCACCCTTCATGTAAATTTTAATTCCAAAATACTTTATTTAAGAGCCTACTAAACTTCAAGCGATCGCCCGCGTTTTATGCTATTTCAATTAAAATGAATATTTAAAACCTTACACAAAAATTTCCTTAAGTGTAGAAATACACAATATATATTTTAAAACCGCGATCTAAATTCTCTAAATATTCGATTATTGTCCAACTTCATTTTAAAAACAATATTTGCGTCATTGTTCAAAACGACCTCGCTATATAATTTCATGCAAATAAGACAAGCAGCTGCTTGTTATTTCCAATAGCTTATTCTTCGAACCACGTTTGAAGCGGCTGCCTTGTACAAATATAAAAGCTTTTAATAGTTAGTACTGAGAAATCCTATTTCGTTATATTTCAGGTGTTTGAGCTTGCTCAAGTTTTATGGGCAATAATCGTCGCCCAATTAATTCGTTCCCAGTATTGTGTATCGAAAATAATATAAATCTCGATTCACTTCTATAAGTTACTCTATTTAAGCTAAACTATTACGTTCTTAACCAGCAAAGTTTTATTGTAGGTATTGCAGTGCAATACAATAAATCGCTATCGTTTCTATAAACCTTCAGGCAACCGATTATACGTTACGGTTCCTTAGGTTATATGCAAGATTGCATACTTGCTTCAACGCTTAAGAATATACTTTGGTTTCCTATGCGAAAACAAAATTTAGTGGAACTGATTATCGTATTATTGAGGCCTTTTGCTTTCTTTATTGCCTACACTCTAGGAATATTTTCCAAATGACAACTGCAATGTTAGGTCATTCCATCTTTGTCCTCGATGATTGCTACCTTACACTTTTTCTTTTCTTATGTCCTTCATACTTCTTGATTTGGTCCGGTATAGTGTGCCTTCCAGTCGGATAAAAAATTGTTTTGTTGATTTTTAAGTTCCTCTTGTACTGTTTTTAAGCGAATTTCTTTTGGTTCATCCTATTAGTGTATTGGTCCTTCGAGTCGGATAAAAATTCTTTTGGTGCCTTCGTGTTCTTCTTGTAGTGTTCTTAAGCGAATTTTTTTTTGGTTCATTTTATTAGTGTATGTAGCTTCTTCGAGCCAAGTAAAAAAACTTTTTGTTGATTTTTGAGTTTTTCCTTGCAGTTTTCTTAAACGAATTTTGTTTTGGTCCATCCAATTAGAGCCGGATAAATTAATTTTTTGGTTTTTGTTTTTCTTCGAACTTTCTCAAACGAAGTTTCTTGTGCTTTGTGGTATTAATGTACTTCTTGCTCCGTTGCTACTGCTTCCTACACCAACCTTTTAATTAGGCGAGGTGAGAATTGTTGGTTTAATTAATCGCGACTTGGAGCATAAGTACATAATCGCACGTGTATTGTCAGCATAAATTTGTGACGTGCTGCCTGCAATTTATTAGATACTCACTAGCAATAAAAGTAAACGCCAAACGAAGTGTCTATTCTTCACAGCAGCATCAAAAAGTAAAGAAAACAGAAAAAAGTTTCCTTAAGTTTTAAAATATATTCCCCTTTTTTTATACTTTAGGAAATTTGTATATAGGGTTTTAGATATTCATTTTAATTGAAATCGCATATAAAGCGGGTCGTGGCTTGAAATGTAGGAGGCGCTTAGTCAAGGTACATGGGAGATGCAGAAATGGATCGCTTGCAAAATTAGAACTGCAAAATTTCTTTCGCTTATACCAGTAGTGGGGACTCGGAGCATTAATGTCAGTTGCTGGTGTAGCTACCGCTATTTTAAAAGCCCTAAAACACCTAAACTATTAAAAAGAACTTAAAGAAGACGCTTATAAAAATAGATTAATAAAAGAAGGAAGTTTAAAAGGGATCTGCGCTTTGTTTACAAAAACTGATCGCAGCGTTGACGTACCTCCGATCTGCACTTTCACATATGTAGTACTCTCACACGCATACAGACGCGCGTGCACGCACATGTACACATATTCAAACGCACACGCACACGCACAAGCATACGCACAAACACCAGCACACGCACACAGCACACAGGTACACACCACGCACACACATAATAGGTAAACAAATAAATAAACAAATAAATAAACAAATAAATAAACAAATAAATAGACAATAATAAAACAAATATATAAACAATAATAAAACAATAAATTAACAATAATAAAACAAATAAATAAAAAAATAAATAAGCAATAATAAAACAAACAAATAAACAAATGACTAAATAAACAAATAATTAGAGAAATAAACAAACAAATAAATAAACAAACAAATAAATAAACAAATACATAAACAAATAAATAAATAAACAAGTAAACAAACAAATAAACAAACAAGTTAAAGAATAAATAAACAAATAAATAAATAAAGAAATAAACTAATAGATTGTAACATTTTGCATATAGGCCATTACCAAACTGCTATATGTTCAATAATTTGCCGCGATCCAGGCGTGAATATGTAGTCGACTTGTTTATCGATCTGCGCCGTCATGTTCGTGGCGTTCTAGGCGTCGGCCCGATGTACTTGGTCCATTATTGTATCAGATGCAGTCAGCTAAAACGGATATTAAAGAAACGTGGTGGGAAGTTCCTTGTCAAGATGGGTCGATTAAAATTCGATTCATAGGAGAGACACGTCGCTTAGTGCTGAAAAGGGCATATATTATTATTATTGAAGACAATCAGCATCATAAACAAGGTCGATAAAACGGTTCGGAAGCATGACAATATGGCGTCTTTATAGAGAATAATTTATTTAAATTTTTAGCAAGCAGTTTCATCTATAAGTTTCATCTATAAGTTACATCTATAAGTTTCACCTTTAACAATAAATATATAATGGATTTCTGAATTGATTAGCATAATTTTGGTTCGTATGGAAGTCGTTAAGCTTTGGAGATGTTGACTTATTCGTTCGTAATGTATCTAAGTTGCACATGGTTATAATTTGGAGGTGTTGTAAGTGTGTGAACACTTTAGTTCGGTAAGTACGCTATTATTTGTTGTATCAAACACCGACTCACAAGAATTGATTGTGCAACATGCCGACTTAGAGGATATATAATTTTCTAAATGATTTTTTTTTAAATTCAAGAAATTTCTGGTAATTAAATATATTAAAGTTTTCTGTTAAATGATTATAAAATTGTAGCATATTTTCATATACTAGGGTATAAAAGCTTTCTTATTAAAATAAATTATGTGCCACTGAATATATACAAGATAATTCGCTTAACAATTTAAAATAGTTTTAGTGTTGTAACGTATCTTTTTATTTAGTTACACTTTGCTTATTAATGTAATATAATATCTCATAAAATAAAAATATAATTTATAAATTTCTAATCACTAAAATTAATTCATAAAATATATAATAGCATATGCGCTCATTTGCTTTAAAGATCTAAGTTTCTATAATAAGAATCGTCAAGTCATTTCGTGTCACTTTTCTATCAGCGTTCGAACAGGTAAGCTGCTATCAGCGGCGTAGAAAGGTCAAGATGGTATCCAGACACATGGCCTGTAATACGGTCCGCAAGAAGTTGTGATTGATTTAACCTTCGTGTCGGGATGTGGTTCCTGGCAGCTGTAGTGTGCGGATTTTATTTTGTATTCCACCTTTAGCAGCTCAGTAGATTCCTGCTGGTCGAAGAAATAGAGGTCCCCCATCATTAAAACAGTTAGTATAATTAATTAGATAAATTTTATTAATGTTTTCCTCATAGTGCAATATTGTGAATATCATCCTTACCATAAATACTGCTGAAATGAAAATTTAGTTTGAGATTTAAAATACAAGAAAATTATAGGACGTACTTAATGAAGGATTGGTTTGGCTAAATAATGTTTTGTTCAGAAGATCATTTATAATTCCAGCGTTAAATTCATTCGTAATGATGTGTTTCCTATTTGTGCATCGCAGATGTTTATGGAATATTCCACATCTGATGTCATAAGTTCAAATTTTTTTGGTCGCACTGTACTTCGACACATGAGCGATATTTGATCTTTAATCCCAGTTATAATTATTTACATGTTTTACGAAAGGTAGAAGGTTGAAATTTTACCTTGATTTAGTTAACTTAAAAATTATTTAGAAGAAGAAAGATTCCGTAATAAACTTGTAACCTTGCAAAATTTTAAAGATGACTATGTAGTTTGCTTATTGTAATTGTTTCACAAACAGATCGCGTTAACTACACTGAAAAAGTTGTTATTGACATATGATGTCAAAAATATCTAACTAACATGTTATTTTACGTTATTTTAAAAATATCTTTAGTAATTTTGAAGTCATGTAATTTGATTCTTAAACAACGTGATGAATTTTTTATAGATATTAAGTAAAACTAACTCTTTGTTGAAAGATGCAATTTTATAAGACGTTAAATAATTAAATTTAATTGTGAAGTCGACGTAGTACTACAGATGACTAAAAATTAAAATATGCAATATGAATTATTAAAAGAGCTCAAACTTTATAGTAAATTTAGTCAGAAATATTCAACTTAGAGATCTTTATGTTTTATTGAAGACAGAACCATACTAATTTTTCTCTTCTATAAACATTTTAGTTGAAAAAGATTATGTTAAAACAAACTGAATGAATTTAATTGAATAGAATCTATTTTTGCATAACTCTTTTATTATCAAAAATTCAAGTAAAAGTTATAGGTCATTCATTGTGTCTAATGATAACAAATACCCTGGGTGTATATATTCCTGGAACTCAAAAAAAGTTATATTATTTTTGGTGAATATTTTTTTAAGGACACAAACGGTGTCCATGTTGTGCATTTGTTTGTTCACAGGTTAAGCCGAGACATCTGTAACACATCTGGTAATTGAGATTTTGGTAAGTGTTTTACAAGGTTGATATTCAGGTTTTGTGGCTATATAAGCGGTGTAGATTTAAGGTTTAGCATTCCTCTAATTCAAGTACAGGTATTTTTTGTATGTTGTTGTATTGAAAAATACGGTGGCGCTCATTATCTACATTTTTGGTCAACAGACATCCCATGACCCAAGCTCGTGATCTACCCAGAGCTAACACTCTACTAGCCGTTTATCTATAAAGAGTTTTTCTTTTCTTCAAGCCGTTTTCCATCCAACTTTACCTTGGGCTTCCATCATTAATAAGAAATTCTGGACCTTGTGATATCAGGTAAGGGTTAATGATTTATGGTGGTCCAATTTGCTATCTGATATTCGCGAGGGATTTATACGTTTCAGTGTTTTTGAATTCAGAATTAGATAATCTTCCGGTAAAAATAAAATCACTTTATTTAAAATATGTTAGATAATTTGGCTAAATTTTTTGTATTAATTGTTAAATTTAAATAGTCTATTATGGCACATCTTGGTTTAACATCTGCCAGATAAACATCTGGACTTGCATGTTTACTCAAACAAGTTAAATGTATGTTGTACAAATGAATTGTATGATAAGCTAATCTTGACTTATCCTTGTGAGCGGAGAACAAAGATCTTTGCTTGAAGCATTTGTTTAATGTAATGAAATAATTTTATTTGATGGACTTCACCCATTAACAATCGCTAGGTTTGAAGCGTTTGCTCAATGTAATGAGATATTATTTTTATGACGGGCTTCACCCACTAGCAACTGCTAATTTGTCAATTCAACATCGATAAGACCTTTCCACATGTTCTTATAATTTTGGTTGTCTTTAATTTATTTTATTTATCTTTTTTTTTTTGTATATACAAGAACTTCAAATAACTTTATTACATATCTGCAACTTAAGGTAATAGTTTTATTTCTGGAAATTCTAGCTACAAGGTATAAGAGTAAAAGAAACACAGTTATGTTGTTGAGTATCTATCTTCAGGCATAAGTTAATTCTCTTAAGGTTTATCTACGTCTTTCCTTGGGAAATTTATTTTTTTGTTTATGTGTTTGACGTAGTGGCGCCCTAAAACTGTACAAAGACAGGTTAACTAATAGAAAACCCCCCCAATCTCATGCCTCCGCAGGAATAGACCCCGAGACTAGTCCGCGAGCTTATATAATTCTTATTGGAAACACTGCTTGGCTCTATGTCATCTTAATTGAAGCTACCCTCTGCATTATATTAACCAAAAAGTAAAAAATTATATAACAAAATAAACAAATAAATATACAAACAAATAAACAAACAATAAACAAACAATTTAAAAAAATAAATCAGGAAATAAATAAAAAATAAATAAACTAATAGATAAACAAATAAATATACAAACAAATAAACAAATAAAAACGTATAAATAAACAAACAAATAAGTAAGCAAACAAATAAACAAACAAATTAAAAATAAATAAAGCAATGAATAAAGAAATAAATAAACTAACAGATAAACAAATAAATACACAAAAATAAACAAATAAATAAACAAATTAAAAAAAATGAATAAGGTAATAGATAAAAAATAAACAAAGATAAACAAGTAAATATATAAACAATTAAACAAACAAATTTAAAAAATAAATAAGGAAATAGAAAAAAAATAAACAAAGATAAACAAGTAAATATATAAACAATTAAACAAATAAATAAACAAACACAATTAAAGAAAAACAAATAAACAAACAAACAGACAAACAAATTAATAAATAAATAAACACAAAAATAAGCAAATAAGTGAACAAATAAATAAACAAATAAAGAAACAAATTAAAATATAAATAAACATAAATAAACATATGCCTCATTTAATGGGATTGCTGTACCTAGCCGTCGCTTAGTCTATGCTTAACCAGAATAATACAGCTGAACGTAACGAAGCATCTGTTCAAAAGGAAAATTGGTAGCCACCTTATGGTAACATTTTCAGATGGACAGCTTATAAGCGGTTGCATTTAAAAGCGTTATTACCCTTACAAAGGAACCTTCTAGATATTCATTGCATAATTCTATCACGTCCTCAGAATAGTCCACCACTATTGACTATATATACAAATCGCCATCATGTGCATTACTTAGTTTCAAATCAAGTTTTGATGATAATACAGTTCTATTTAGGCCTCCAATAATAAAATGGTGATATGAAGTATATTACTGTTAACCTAGCATTAAAATAAATACCTGTGCTGATACATGTGATATGAGTTATTGTATTGATCGCAATAAATTAAAACTGTGTACTGTGGTAGGTAATTATGGTGCTTCGAAAGTAATTAAGAAGATAGTATTGTAGCTTTAAGAAGTTAGTATTTGTACTGTTAACAATTAGTTGAAAGTAAATTGTTGTAAATGCTTTAGAGCAGTTAAAAGGGCTTGTGTAATTAGTTAATATTATGGCAAAGGAGTTTTGTTACACTACCAAAGGGTTCGAAACCCACACATGACACCAGTGTAACGAAAATTTTTTTGCAACAACTGTTCTTAATTATCAACTGATTCTTCAGGAGCTTTAAACTACTCGTAGCTACAGTTGAATTCTAAATCATTTCCGAGAATTAATTAATGTTAATTGTTAAACAGTACCATACTAACTTCTTTAAAGCACAATGTTAATCTTTTTAATTACTACAGAAACACTATAATTAACTATTGAAGCACTAAGTGTTAATTTATATCGATTACTGCAGTAACTTACATCACACGGAGGTATTTATTTTAATACCGTTAACTCTTACTTATTTCATATCACCACTTTATAGATCACGACTTTAATAAAAACTGGTAATATAATCAAAGCCTGAAATCTGCCTAATTAATAATTCTGAACCCTTTTAAGAACTACTGGAATTATGTAAATAACATCTAAAGAGTTCCTATTGTAAGATTAATAAAATTCTTAAATACAACCTCTTGTAAACTGCCAATCAAGTCAATCTAAAAATATTAATTCTCCTTTGTATACGGATGCGTCGTTTACATTCAGTTAAATTATTTTGGTCAAGCGTAGACTAAACAACGCCTCGTCACATTAACTAATTAATATTTGTAGGTGTGAATATAAAAAGCTAGGAACAAGCTATATTGACTTTCGATGACCATATGGTAATGAAAAAATGAATATTATTTAACATAGTTTCAACTAAAATTATGCAAGCAATATCAAGAAGATTCCTATTGTAAGCTTAATGGAGTTCTTAAAAGTAATCTCTTATAAACAGTCGGTCAGGTCCATCTGAATATGTCATACCACACAGGGTAGCTACCAATTACCCTTTTTGTACAGATTCCTCGTATACACTGAGCAGTATTATTTTGGTCAGGTGTAGACTAAGCACAGCCTTGTTATATTACCGAATTAACATATGTAGGGTATGAATCTCAAAAGTAGGAAGTGTGCTGTTTTGAATTTCCATAATAAAAAAATGAATATTCATTTAACATGAATTAAACGAAATTTTGAAACTACTGTAAACTGAGTATTCGTGTAATTAATTATTTTACTCTAAAGATAAATGAGAACACTATTTCATAAGCACAAAATGGCAATATCCTTTTCAATTACTGGTACCAATATTAAGTAAAATAACTTAAATTAAACGTTAACCCTAGGTTAGAAACGTTCGATTGACGTATTCCAAGACAATCTTGTAGGGTAAAAAAAAATAATCTGAGTTATACATTAGCGATTAGAGTTTATGCCTGCCTAATATTGAATGGTTTAACGGCAATTAAATTAGTATATCTAGTATATAGCGGCGAAAGAATATTACGAATTTATGAACAACAGTAGTCATACAATTGGATAAAAAATAATAAATACCTGCATTGTCGAAACTACATAGGCACACAATGATGTACAATATTTTACTTGGCCAAAAACTTTACAAAAGTCCTTAGATGTTACGTCGTGAGCAACATTCTCTACAGGTGGCGGACTACCGTAACAGTAAATTAGTGCACCGGCTAGCTTTCAATTCTACTAAATACTTTTACGCTTACCTTAAAAGATCTTTAACGTCTTCGTGTATACAATGCCTTAGAGCGACAACCCACCTAAAAAGAATCAACACAATAAGGCCTACTTGAAAGAGGGGTGTTTCGGGTAACTATCAGTACAGTTTTTTCACCTGATAGAGGTTGGAGCCTCGACTGCACCTATCTCAAGTTCTACTAATTTAAAATAAATAAGAAAAAACCACATCGTGTATTCCTAACATATATTATAAAACACGATTTTCAAAATAGTATACACCAAAAAAGAAAACTATGATCGACCTTTAAGTTGACCAAACACGTGTTTAGCTAAGAAAGACTTAAGATTAACAGAGATACAAGTTCATCAAGATTAACCAATGTAAATTTTACTTGCTACTTTCCTTCTTTAATATGAGAATTTGATTAAATACGCTTTAAATTTGCACGAGCTGCACCAACGTGAATAGTCCTCCTTACTGTTAAGCTCCACGCATGTACATATACTAACAATCAATTTCAGTTAATTAATACAACAAACAGCATGCCATGGTCACAATCTCGATAATAAGAAATTTATTGACGTACAGCTTTTGTTTTTGTTCTCTCAGAGGACTCGTTACAGGTAGAAATCCAACATGTTGTGCTTGATAAAAAAGCCCAACGCTGGTCCTTGTCTAATGAATCCGGTAATCACATCCGCGTTACTCGCGTTCAAAACCCTGTTTCTTCACTAATAGCATCGGGTTTAGGTGCCGTCATGTTAACTTCGCGTGCCTGCTTTTCTAACATTGTTCCGTACCGCAATCGAGTTCGAGAGTTTGCTATCTGCTGGCTAATAATGATCTGCTTTCCTTTACTATCCGTGGGCTTTTGGAAGTTGTTCGTGATAAAACCGTAGTAAAATATATTTCGTTTTTACGAATTGTGCGTGTAAACTATCTTAATGTCGAGATTGATGTCATTCTGTCCGTGTGAAACGTCATTTTGTTCCCACGTTTTTAAATTTAATACCGAAAGTTGGGTTATCCATCGTCTGCATTAATTTTAAGGCTGTGTTTTATGAATATATGGTTATGAGGGTGAATCATCCATGGTTGATGATTCTTGAACTCGTTTGAATTTGTACTAATAACTTTAATATGCCGGTTATTTCTCGATTGTCTGTGTGTGTTGCTTCTGAATTTAATACAAATGTGTGCAAAGTATCGATATTTATTAATATTTGTGCTTAATGTACTGAGTGATTTACTATTTTTTAAACATAATTTAATATTGCATTGTAAATGCTACGTTGGTAAATGTAAACTGTCAAATCTTCTAAATTTAACACCCTGCTTTCGTCTTAACTGAAGTTAATAAATTCACATTTACTACTTAATGTTGGCTAAAAATAACGCGCTTTTGTTATATGTTTCTTTCTTGGAACCTCACCTACAGAGACCGTAAAGACGTGTTCAAGCTTTGACGAATTTGTGAGAGTTGCCCGGTAAATCACATCTTACGGTCAATACAAATTATGACATCGCCAACATTTTAAACGATTAGCGCAAATGAATCCCTCATACTCAATGCTAGTTCCTTTGTAACGCAATATTTTGTTGTAAAACACGTATACAGAAGTATTGCTAACTTAATTGCTGTCACTTAAAATACATGACATTGAGGTAATCGGTGACGAGTAAATATCCTCAGTGAAACTAAATAGTTTGCGTTTTTACACCTAAAAACTCGAAACATTAATAGTTATATAAAATAAAATAATATAAAATAAAATAAAATAAAATAAAATAAAATAAAATAAAATAAAATAAAATAAAATAAAATAAAATAAAATAAAATAAAATAAAATAAAATAAAATAAAATAAAATAAAATAAAATAAAATAAAATAAAATAAAATAAAATAAAATAAAATAAAATAAAATAAAATAAAATAAAATAAAATAAAATAAAATAAAATAAAATAAAATAAAATAAAATAAAATAAAATAAAATAAAATAAAATAAAATAAAATAAAATAAAATAAAATAAAATAAAATAAAATAAAATAAAATAAAATAAAATAAAATAAAATAAAATAAAATAAAATAAAATAATAAATTGTTTCTTGCGAGGTCCCTAGAAATGTAGGATTGAAATATCTTGAAATTATATCAAATTAGACCTTGAATAGTGATCACTTATTCCCTCGAAAGATTATAATGAATAAATTATTAAAATCTTTCTAGTGCAGAAGCACACGTCTAACTATTTTCTCAAAAACTGAGTCTTGTCTGACATTCACTCTCTTCATTACATTTGTAAACGAATAAGGAAAACTTTAAAAAGATAAAAGTCTTAAATGGAGACAATGGTGATGACAAACATTAAAGCTTTCCCGAATATAATACCTAAGAAATGTAGCTAGCTAAAAATTAACCGCTAAATATTCTGCCATTTTTGTCCCATTTGTTTCTGAATTATTAAGCAAAAATGTTTTGTTGTAATGGAAGTGTCATTTGTCACCTGTTATATAAAATAAACTGAAGGAACGCTTTAGAGGTAAATAACTTTAAATGTCAGTTAGGTACATAATGTTTGACGGCATAAACCATTTTAGTACTGCTCTTTTATTTTGTTTATGGCAAAGCACATCAAAAGAAGCTTCTATTACGTATAAAGCAAGTCGAGAAATAACTTTGAAAGACATTTAATATAGGGCAAATGATTACGGTTATGACCGGCGATTCGAAGCACCCTGATAATGGTTTCAACCTTAGCGAAGCATCCACAGCCAATGTGGCTTGCCTACTTTTCTCTGCGGATATCACAAACGCATTTTCAAGTGCTTTCTAAACTCTTTTCTTTAAAAATTTTGCAAACAAGATTATATTGTGGCGGTGGGAATCTGTCTAACCTTTTAGGGAAACTACTTGCATACATTTTGTTTGAAAGTAAATCATGTAGAAAACTTTTCCACCATCGTGTCTGTTTGATCTACTATTAGAAACGTTCAGAAACTCTTAAGAATATTTGGCCTAATAGAAACATTCTAACTATTACAATTGAAGTAATAATTACCTATAAGTGGAGTGGCTGTGCCAATTCTAATCTCCCTCAAGGCCAAGAGGTCAAAGCTTAATTACGTACTAAAGGAAATAATCCTTTGTGCGAAGGTAATAAAGTAATATGGCATAGAGGTTTGAGGTTAAAGGTTTTTGGCATGCGTTGGTAAATAAATTAAACTGTCATACCGCATTGAAAACCTTGAGGTATTTCGTAAACAATAAGGTGTTTACAAAAACTTTTGAAAGATTAAATTGCTATTTATGACTTTACAAACCAGGTTTCATAACAGCTAGATTGTTTTTGGCAAGATTATGAATACAGAATGTTGCGCTTATCCTTGTAATTGAACCAAAATAGAAAATAACAAATTGCATATGGGATCAAGAATTATTAAAAATTCGGAAATCTATTTAAATTGGCAAATAAATATTCTTGGCAAATTTTTTCATTTTCTTTCTATTGTTTTAATACTTCATTGTTGTTTCGCAAAGTAATTTTTTACATAGTAAAAAAAATGTTACAGTATTGAATATATCAAGCTGCTCAAGGATAAAAGAATGAATCGTCCATTTTCTTGAAGCTCAATATGCCCTTCTACTTACTGAAATTTTAAAAATTAGTACTATAATTTTGGGTTGTCAAAAATATATAGTTTCGCAACCGCAGGCTATATGAGTAAAAGTCGAGTACAAGCTTTCGCATTCCACTAAAATCCACGCTGTTGGTACCACAAGACGATTGCTTATCACCTGCCCGTTTTAGCGCGTATTTCTATGACTTCACATGCGATACAAACGTGAGATGCACATTGTAAGCGGGGGAAACCAGTTCTACTGGCAGATGGGGTGCTTATTGTTCAAGACGCGACGCATAACAGGTCTACTATATTTGACATTAGATCATTGAAACAGGATCCTACTGGAGGTACAACTGAAGGTATATACTTATTCAGAAATTATAAAGTAAGTAGTATCATTTTGAAATTCCATAAAATGCATCGTTTGGCAACGGGACTATACGAGTAAAAGTTGAGCACAAAACTTTTGCATTCCACTCAAATCCACGCTTGCGGAACCACAAGACGATTGCTTATCACTTGCCCTTTTCGGCGTGTATTTCTATGACTTCCCATGCGATACAAATGTGAGATGCACATTCTACGCGGACGACTTCATTCTACTGGCAGATGGGAGTGCTTATTATTAAGGCACGACCATTATCGACATTAAATCAAAGAAACGGGATCCTATTAAAGGTACGACTGAAGGTATATACTTATTCAGAAATTAAAAAAATTAGTACTATAACTTTGGGTTACCATAATTATGTATCGTTTGGTAACCGGACTGTACGAGTAAAGGTTAAGCACAAACTTTCGCATTCCACTCAAATCGACACTGGCGGTACCACAAGACGATTGCTTATCACCAGCCCTTTTCAGCGCGTATTTTTATGACTTCCCATGCGATACAAATATGAGGTGCACACTCTAAACGAGGGCAACCCGTTCTACTGGCAGATGGGGTGCTTATTATCCAAGGTACGACGTACAACAGGTCTACTAGATTCGACATTAAATCATAGAAACAGAATCCTACTGGGGTACGGCAGAAAGTATTTACCTATTTATTTAGAAATTTAAAAAATTAGCACTATAGTTTTGGGTTACCATAATTATGTATCGTTTGGTAACCGGACTATACGAGTAAAAATTAAGCACAAATTTTCGCGTTCCACTTAAATCCACGCTGGTGGCACTACAAAACGATTGCTTATCATCTGCTCTTTTCAGCGCGTATTCCTATGACTTCCCATGCGATACAAATGTGAGATGCACATTCTACGCGGACGACCCCGTTCTACTGGCAGATGGGGGTGCTTATTATTTAAGACACGACGCATAACAGGTCTACTGTATTTGACATTAAATCATAGAAGCACGATCCTACTGAAGGTACAACTAAAGGTGTGTACTTATTTAGAAATTAAAAAAATTAGTTCTATAATTTTGGGTTGAACACAAACTTTCGCATTCCAATCAAATCTACGCTGGCGGTACCACAATACGATTGCTTACCACCTGCCCTTTTCAGCGCGTATGTCTATGACTTTCTATGCGATACAAATGTGAGATGCACATTTACCGCGGACAACCCCGTTCTACTGGCAGATGGGGTGCTTATTGTTCAAGGCACGACGTATAACAGGTATACTATATCTGACATTAAATCATAGAAACAGGATCCTACTAGAAGAGAAGGTGTATCGAATGTACCTTCTACCCAAGCTAAGCAATGCGTGAGAGGCATGATACACATATTTGTCCAAGCAAACAAATCTCAACTACCAGCCTCTCACCATACGGCTAATCACGATCGCTCCATTGTACGTCAAAGACGATACCACGAAGCAATACCTGAAAATTACCGCTGTGAAGGTTGGACACCGCACAATCGAGAAGAAGGATAACTTCGAACACCTGAACATTCTCAACATCGCACCGTTAGGCGGTATGCCACAAGACTCGAAAGAGGACCAAGAACTATGATGCAATCTTAAAATAAGCAGAAAAGAAAATTCCACCAGCAACAACAATCAAGCAGTAAAAATCTTAGGATTCACGCTGTTTAAGGAAGTAAACCCTGAGAGGGTCAAACTCGACAACAACCGATGCGTGTATTAATATACGTGGAATTATGTTGAAAAATAGATTAGATTTTTAAGTATAGACAAAGGTGTTAAAACAATTGTCCACGTTTTTATTTTATACCACAACGGTACTTACTTAAACAGTTTGTATGGCGATAAAAAAGATTAAATAAAATTGTATTATTCATTTGCCGTGCTCTGACTTTTTTTAAATAGTTACCCGAACCCGGTAAAGTGGAAAGCTTTTATAGACAAGTGTGGGACTCTCCTAGCGGCATACCGACTAAAACTACTCCCTTTGGGGTGCGTCTGCCAGACGGCTCTGCCGCACTGCAACCTGAAAGGCCTATTATGCTGACCCTGGTTAAGTATCATACCCAGTCTACAAAGCCTGCACCCCGAATTATAGCGTACAGGTCCCTTGATGAAAGGGTATCAACTACCTTCTGGTCTAACTTTGGTCGTCCGAATAGGCGCTGTCTCATTCTACCCAACGCCTCGCATCTGCATAGTACATGGATTGCAGTATCCGGTTCCTCTAAGCAAAGTCTCGTTATATTTGTGCATCTTCTGAAGGGGAACCTTGACAGAAGTATGTCCTGTCAAGAACCACACAGTGATTCTGAGCTGTTCCCTGCTGAAACAAAGTAATTCCTGGGTACTGTTTTTGTTAGGCCCCTTTACCAGCGCCTTGTTATGTGTTAGTTCTGGTCTGGCCAGTATCTTAAGTATTGGTTGCACATCCATTCGCTAATATAGCTACGGATGGCAGCTTTTGTAACTCTCAAGGCAGGTTCGAGACCGATAAATGGCCCCTACGCCCCTGTCTTGCAAGTTTGTCTGCAATTTCATTTCCCTTGAGTCCTTGATGGATTGGCACCCACTGTAATGCAACAGAGTTCTGCTGTGCCAGTCCATTAAGTGCCTCAATACATTCCCATACGTCTTGATGACACTTTCTGACTTATTAGAGTCTTAAGTGCCACCTGGCTGTCACACAATATAGATATGTCTTTTAATAAAAGCACCTCTTATACTTTCCCGCTCACTTTGCAGTATGGAGGTATATTTCCGTTTGAAAAGCGGTAGCGTTTGCCCCTAAGTAACGCTTAAACGTACCTCCGGTCTCTCTCTAAAGAGTTCAGATCCGGACCCGATCTCGCCCTTAGAGCCATCCGTGTACCAGACCATGCTGCCCGGAGGTACTCTACCCTTTCATTTTTTCCCACTCCATATCTTGGGTAACAGTCTTAAAGAGTGTATCCGGCGGATGCTGGGGAGTCATTTGGTCCGAACGTATCTCAAACAGATGCCCCCAATTTCTTCCAAGCAATCTCGTATGCTCCGTCCCTTCAATAATCCTACACTGAAGGTTCTTAAGTCTGTATTGTCTAAGCCTTGCCTCCCCCACCACCACCAAGTGTAGCGTGGGAAGTCCAAGGAGAGTCTCCATAGCAGCAGTAGGCGTGGAACACATCTCCCCTGTAATATTTAGACAGACTAGTCTCTGAATCCTGCCCAACTTTATTTTGGTGTTTGACTGTTCAACATTGGGCCACCATACCTAGGCTGCATATGTTATTGCTGGTCTGAACACCCTAGTGTACAACCAGTGTACCATGTTTGGTCTTAGTCCGTTCATTTACATTTCCAATGCTCCACCCGAAGGTACTACATTGGCCAGGAGGCGAGTTTTTTGTTGTCTGGAAATTTAGAGTTTTGCCGAACCCTTGCCGTTCCAGGCAAGGTAGGGATCTTTAACGTGCGTGACAACACTCACACACGGGACCTCGATTTAACCTCTCATCCGAAGGATTTGTCGCAAGTGCGTCTAGATATTCTTAAAGAAGTTTCCGCCTTGCAAACAATCTTATCGATCTGCAGGTTTCATGTGAGTTTGGAATCCAGAGTGACTCCAAGTACACCACTTAGCCTGACAGGCGGACTTCGTTACCGTTAACGAAGAGGGGTGTAATGCCCGCAATCTTCCTTGTCCGGATATAAGGTACTAAAGTAGATTTTTGGGGTGTTGACTCTAAGACGTTCCCCTGTTGCCCATTTCTCTAATATTGTTAAGTTATCTTGCATTCGGTCCCTGTTAATATTAATGTATTTACCCTCCACTAAGTCAGCCAAATCATCAGCATATTCTAGCGGGGCAAACCCTTCTCTACTCAGCTACCACAACAGTCCGTCCATGACTAGGTTTCACAACAGGGGAGACAAGACACCCCTGCGGACATCCTCTTGCCACTCGGACCGCCATGGTATCTCCAAGCAGCTCTGACTTTTATTTTGATAAAGATTTATGAAGCATAATGTGACGTTATGGGATTGTGAACCTGTCTAAACTTCTAGAAAGGTTTGTGTCAATGATCAGCTTCAAGTCAATAATATTTATATCGCAAAAATTTTTATCGCAGCTATCTATATCATTTTTGTTTGTTTTACTTTAATTAGAGATAAATGATATTTAACTGGATTTTTTTTATCGAAGAAGCGCGAACTTCCAGTTATTATCCACAGCTGAACAACTTACTCCTAGGATTGAGACATTTTGAAGAGTCAACTTCGTTTATTATACCGTTATTTGTATATAAAAGGAGCAAAGCATCTCTCAACTTTTAATGTAGTGAGCTTTTTAGTAACCTTAAACCCGCTCTTGCTTTAGTTAGATAATGCAGCAGCACTTAGCTTACAAAATGCATCCACGTTAAGGTATTACGTGTCTGAGAACTTACGCTAATATCGAGGAAAATAGCTTAAAGCAGGAATCTGATACGACGCTATTATGTCTTTACGAACTCTTTTAAATTCTGCAGTATACGTTTACTCGGATGCCGTCAATCTATGAAGTCACAACGACCGCATCAAAAGAGATCATATTATGGATTTCTGCTAAATTTAAGAGGATTCTCTAATAGAGTTTAGATCTTTAGATGTAATGTACCAAAAAGTATGCAATCATGCACAAAGTTTTCGGTGAGGGAAATTTTTCTAGTACCAGTTATGGAATTATTTGTCGGAAAATCTAGGAGAGGGTGAGGAACTAGAGCACGTGTTAATGACCTTTCCATTCAGTTATACAAATTGTGACCCGTTTATACTCGGTAGCCAGATAAATGTAGCAACAGAAGCTATATTTGTTATATGGGAGCTATCTTTTTCTGATATTTGCTACGGGCGAATGAATCGTTAGGCAGTTAAATTTTAAATTGCACAAAAGTGGCGGAAATACCGTAACAAAATGAGGGTGCAGCGCTAACTATAGTGGTGCGAGAATGGGCTCCTATAAAAACAAAAAAAAAAGTAAATGTAAATAGGAATAGTGCAATTACAAGGTTACGTTACCACTAACACGTTGCAAGGTTTTTCTGTATTAAATCAATTGGCGCCAGCTTGTTTGGTCTGAGAATGATTTACTAGAAGACGAATATTCCAAAGGATTCCTAATTAGGTCAGCCACCCGGAGGAATCTAGTTTTTTTACAATCACTCTATTTTCTTAATAAAAAAAACCATCTCACTGCATCACCTAAATCTATTTGAATACGAGCATTCTAACATAATTCTTGTAAACAGGTACACACACAAAACTTTAAAATTACATAGATTGTCCGACATTGTTTTAGAGACAATACGGACTGAATAAAGTTGAACCATCAGTATTAATCCAACGTTTATTTTAAATTTCCTATAAAATTAAACTCTTACTATTATAGTTGCAAACAGCTAACACTTACAATGTGCGTTTTAAAGCTTATTTTGTTTAATACAATCAACCTACAGAAGATTTAACGTTTTGATAGATGTACTTTGACCAGGTGTCACTTTATTTTTCTGACAGTCAAACAAGTGCATATTAGCTCATAGTTTTCTACATATTAGAATAGTGTAGATGGGATTAAGCTAACGCGACATCCTTCCAGAAAAGCGAGTCACCAAAGAGTATCGCTTTACTATTTCGACTTAACGTCTAATATGGCGACCTTTGACGCTGGTCGTGTATATATGCCGCCAATCGGTTTAACGGTCACTTGTCGAACTTGATTTCGTTTTCGGCTCTCTCGAACTCTTCAGCTTTGAGTGCTCCTTCTGCTTTACGAATTTGTCACATATAGAAAAAGCGTAGAGCCCAAGCCGTACTTCTGAGGAGACGCTGCAATTTGGAGAATCGAGTTGCTGGAACTATGCCGTTGCTATTGCTTATTAATTAAACAGCAAGGACTCTTAGTTATTCGCATTCTTGTCCTGTGATGAAGCAGGTTGTGCCTTTGGCCAGTCATCTTCATTAGTCTTTAGAAAGTCTGGATCGCAGAACCACTGACTGTTTTCTGAAAAGTCGGGATGTGTATTTCACTTAGTCACCACGTCTGCAATATTTAGTTTAGACGGCATATAGTGCCATTCTAGGGCTTTGCTATGATCTAGAACTTCGCTGATTCGAAAAGCAACAAACTGCTTGTATTTTCTATTATCGTTTGTTACCCAGTTTAGGACGTCAGCGGAGTCCGTCCAGAAAAATTTGACATGTATATCAACTTTATGTGCTCTGCTAATTGAGGTCATCAGACGAGTGCCGAGTACTGGCACTTGGAATTCTAAACGTTAGATTAATGCTGATAGTTCAACTTTATTCGAAATAATGTGATCAGTCCGTAATGCTTTTAAAACACTTACGGACATTGATCATTTCACTTTTGATTAGTTATAACATTAACTATCCAACTATTGTCGTTGTAACACGTCTTCAACTTTATCAAACTAAATGTGAAGGTCCAGGTTCGGTACATTTAATAAATTAATCTAATAAAATGCCACCTACAAAATCATAAGAAAAATACTTAACTAGCTAACCAATCTTACAGTTAAATCTTTGTCTAACTCAAAAGTTCCATTGAGTCAGCATTGAGTTCATACTACAAAGGATAAATTACTTCCAGCGTCTGTTGGTTTGGAACCCGCAGGTCTAAAATTTTTATTTTTGTTGTCGAATCGTTGTCGAATAATCCGCGGATATTACCAGGTTTAACTCTCATTTAACACCTTATCAACTGTTATCTTCTACATGTTTTGGGTACAAGCTCGGCGGTAATTAATTTCATTGTTTCCTCCACCTTTCGTCATCATACTCCCTACCTTTCTATGGCTTAAAGAAGTATGCCACATCGAAGAATTTTTCTCTTTATTGTATATTAGAAAATCAAATAGCTGCATATAACAACTTTCATATTGATGCAGGGTTTCGTTTTAAGAATGACCTCTTTATTAGATCTTAACTATTAAATGCTGTGTGCATACTGCATACTTCAAAAACATTTCACAATCTAACATATTCGCGACTGCAATGAACTGAATCTAATTTACTCATTGAATGCATTTAATGTCGATTGCTCCTGATTATATATAAAATTATCTCCATTCTAGATTGTCCGACTTTTGTATGAAACATAGTACACCGTAATTGTCTAAGTTTTCTGAGAATAACTCTGTTTATTACCTCATTAGCGTGACTTGTTTTGTAGTGACGTGTGCTGCCCGTCCTTGTTCAATACAAAGAGGTGATTGTGGCGTCGCATGCTATCATGTAATAATGTGAAAGATAATAAAATCAATTTTCCGACATTTTTATTATTCACGTCGTTCTTAGAATAAACGTTTGTTTATTAATTAGGTATTTAAGTAGTTCTAAATACAGATGACGCATTTTTTCTAATTCCTTTCGAGACATTAAAATGTTATACGGAAGTTATCTCATATGACCAATAAAAACTTTATTTGCATTTTAACGATGCAATAAGATTTGCATTGTTTTTACACGGATATTTTACACACGCGTAAATTAGTTATTACATAAATAACCAATACTTTTAATTGCTTTACCAACAGGTATTGCACATGCAAAAGACCCGCATCTTTATAATTGTAATGAATGATTGATTTTTAGGGTAACTAAAATATGCCTATATATATAAACATATATATATATATATATATATATATATACATTGTTATGGATTCAAAGGGTTAAATTTGGGGTAAGCAATGCAATTTCAAACACCATGTATAGAGAAAGGAGCAATTTATTTACGCGCAAAATTTAGTTCATTTATTTAATTTAAACGAACAGGTATTGACGTATTTTATAATTAAGGATTGAAAAGTAATAGGTTCATAAAGAAAACGAGTTTTAAAAACAAATAGAAACGCATAATTAATTTAATTTATTTTAATTCAACGTGTAATAGCATTAAGAAACACACCAGGGTATAGAAAATCGATAATCTCAAGACAAAAGGTTCCGTGGTAGCAAACAGACGTCAGTTGTATCAAATACCGTGAAATATAGACTCCTAGAATTGTTGTTTAAACGGTCAATAATTAAAAACACCTGCATGTTTGAAAAGGTTACCTTCTTCGAATTTATCAACATAATAACGCGGGCATCAAAGAAAATATTTCCAACCGTCAGTTGCTTTAAACAACAAAATAACAAAGTTTCTTAAAGAGAGGAGGAGATGCACGATCCATAATATGCTACAGATAGAGACGGGTATAAACACATTGGTTTCAAAACGCACGTATTCAATCCACGTGGAGTCATGCGACGCGGTCAGCAATATCGATTTTATATAACTCAAGTGGGGTTGGAACGCGACATCAAATTTGCATAAGACAGAGATAGAAATATTACAGGCGGAGTTTTATGACGACACAGGACTGTATCATTGGTTGAAATAGATAGTTTTACAACGGACGAACACGCGACAGGTGAAAACGATTTTTCGGATTAAATTGTGTGTCTGAGGTAAATTTCTGGGAGCTTTAAGTTAGTTAAATTAAAATTTGCAGAAGTATTATTTTAAATTAAGTATTTTGCATGAAGAGTTGCCGAGAGGTGGCATTTTAAATTGTATAAATACTCTATGAAAATTAATAAGGCTCTCTTTGTATTTTCATCGCTTTAGACTATGTATAATAATCAACCGACGCTATGGTAGAGTTTTGTGAGTATTGAAAAAATTTATAATTTAGTAAAAGTAGTATTAGCACTTATAACGTGGTAAGTTGAGGCCTTGTAGTTATTAACGTGTGTAGTGTCGAGTGAATTAAATTAACCGATATCACTTATTGAGTTGTAATTAGTGTACCAAACTGCATATATCTGTGAATAATTGTTTGTAAATAGCGATAAATAAAGATTGTATGATTATTGCATTATTTGGTGATTTTATTGAATGATGTGTGAGTGGGAAGGTAGAGTGATTGTAAATTTAGGAGTGTGTGTGAGTGATTTGAACGTATGCAGAGAAAGGAGTGGTTAAGAAGTCAAGGAGTGGAAATTGGAAGTGACGATAGTGCCTTATTTGACAAAGCAAGAAAAATGGAGGAAGCTGGAGGTAGTAGGGATCAGTCGAGGACGGAATCAGGAGAAACTGGAAATGAATTGATGATGAAAATGTTAGAGGAAATGAGATTAAGTAAGGACGAATCAAATCGAAAGTTTGAGCAAATTAATCAGAAAATTGATAATTCGACGAAAGAATTTTCAGAATTCAAGAATAGTTTGACGGTGAAAATGGGGGAAGTTGAAAATAGGGTAGATAAAAATGAACGTGATATTAGAGGTTTAAATCAGAAAATGGGACAATTACGGACAGAAGTGAGAATCTTCTGTGAGGACGAGATTAATGCTAAAATGACAGAAGTAACGGACTCATGTAAGGATCAGTTAGATACGGTCGACAGAGAAGTGACCGGAATTAAACAAAATGTAGCAACTTTGAAGGGAGATGGTCCAAGATTTGTAATAGGTAATAAGTCGCTGGATCAACAAATGAAATTTTATGGGGATAGTAGAGTAAATCCTCAGATATTCATTAATAACATTAGAGGTTTGGTAAATAATTTATATGACGAACAGGCCAAACTTAATAATGTGAAAGCTTTACTGAAAGACTATGCTAAAGCTTGGTACAATCTAATCGGACAGGAAATCGACACGTACAGTGACTTTAAAAACAAATTTCTTAAACATTACTGGAGTGACCACGGACAGGACCAAGTAGGAGACGATCTTATCACAGGAAAAGTTTAAAGGGGAGTTTGCAGGAAGTAGGGAACAATATGCTATACGAAAGTATAGCATAGCCAAGCAACTAAATCCACCACTGACTGACAGACAGATAATTAAGTATTTATCACGACATTTTGAGGTTGAGGTGAGGCAACATGTAGCGTTGCAAAATATTGTGGACAGGGAGATGTTTTTGGAGTACCTGCAAAAGTATGATGACGTGAATAGTGGACGACCTCGTGAAAATAGGGAACGACAGGTAAATACCGTGAGATTTGATCAAAGACGGGACAATTATGCAAGACGGGGGACCAATTTTACATACAACAGACAGAACTGGGAACCTAGACGCACGTTTTTCAGAAGCAACAGTGTAGGTAGGAGACCTGCACCTAGACCGGGGGTAACTAGACAGAACAGTTCACCGGACATAAGGGGGACATCAACAACAAATAGGGAAAGTGACAACACGAACAGAGTAGAAACGCCAAGGACATATGCTGAAGTGGTAGCAAGACCGGGACCGAGTAGGGAGACCAGACCAGGACAGGATTTTTAGACCAGGACAAACCACTAGACATCACTGTGTACAAATATGAACATCCATGGGAATTTTTAAAAATAGAGGAAGAAGTTGAGCCAGAAATAATAGAAAAATTTTGTTTGCCCATAATTGATATTAAAATTTTTGAAAAAAATTTAGGAGCGTTATTAGATTCAGGAGCTGAGGCGAATTTAGTATCGGAGGAATTCGTCAATGAAATTAAGGAGTTTTATGACGACACAGGACTGTATCATTGGTTGAAATAGATAGTTTTACAACGGACGAACACGCCACAGGTGAAAGCGATTTTTCGAATTAAATTGTGTGTCTGTGGTAAATTTCTGGGAGCTTTACGTCAGTTAGATTAAAATTTGCAGAAGTATTATTTTAAATTAAGTATTTGGCGTGAAGAATGGCCGAGAGGTTGCATTTTGAATTGTATAAATACTCTAAGAAAATTAATATTGCTCTCTTTGTATTTTCATCGCTTTAGACTACGTATAATAATCAACCGACCTTATAATAGAGTCTTGTGAGTATTAAAAAAATTTATAATTTAGTAAAAGTAGTATTAGCACTTATAACGTGGTAAGTTGAGGCCTTGTAGTTATTAACGTGTGTAGTGTCGAGTGAATTAAATTAACCGATATCACTTATTGAGTTGTAATTAGTGTACCAAACTGTATATATCTGTGAATAATTGTTTGTATATAGCGGTAAATAAAGATTGTATGATTATTGCATTATTTGGTGATTTTATTGAATGATGTGTGAGTGGGAAGGTAGAGTGATTGTAAATTTAGGTATCCGAGGAGAGGCACAGCTGAGCTAGCCAGGGAAGCTGCTGAAGATTGCTGCAGCAAAATAAATGGGTAAGAATATTTTTATAAACTTTTTTATTGTTTTTTAAAAATCAGTGTTGACTTGGGCGATGTCATACCCATAAGTCCGATCACAGCAATCTTATGGCATCCAATTCGTGGGGCGAGAATTTCTTTAGAGCTATTCACAGCTATATATATATATATATATATATATATATATATATATATATTGCTATAATACCGCCGCACGCCGGTGTGATTATGCGTTCAGTTTTCTGCTAAACGCCACCGATCCGTGTCTTTAAATAACCTCAACTTTATATTTTAAATATAACTTTTTTTATATGCCTTGAACAGCTCAGTGTAATCCACACAGAGTGCATGACGATACGATAAGATACAAGTTTTAACCAGCATTTTTCTCTAGCACCTTCCTATTTGAATCATGTATACAAAACAAACCAAAATTTGTATAATGATCAAGCGTATATACACTATACAGTTTAATAACTTTTATAATTTGATTTGCTATTCATAAATTAACCCCTGAATCAAAGTGATAACATTAATCTGATTATTCCCAAATTATAACACCCTTAGAGTCAGCAAAAATAGCACTGTATACTACTGAAAGCACCTTTAAACGTTCAGACAAACTTCTTTTTCTCTATGTAAATTTTTAAAAGATTTTTGATGACCCTTTACAAAATATTTACTTCAATACATGCAAAAATGTAAATGTTAAAAATAAAATCCTTATGCTAATACCGAATATTCTTATTTCTGACCTGCGTTTTTCTTGCTAGTTTCCAATTCTTAGAACTGCCTCTGCATGTAATTGACCAGCACTCCTGGATTGTTGGCAATTAAGCTCTTTTGTATGTTGGGTAGTACAGCTCGCCCAGTCAAACCCTTCGTTGATTAATTTTTCTTTTCAACGCTCAGATGCTTATGTATACTTAATACTGCTTAATACTGCTTAATTAGATATCCTCGCTAGAGTAATTATTTAGATCTATGCCTTAGAGTAGTTATTTAAATTCGTTTCTTAGCGTAGTTATTTAAATTCTTTTCTTAGCATAGTTATTTAAAGTGGTCACTTAGATTTACTTAAATTAGTTCGCCAGAGTTTACTTAAAGTGGTTATTCAGGGTGTTTATTCAAAACCGTTTTTCAAAGTTAACGGCAACTTCTATCGTATATTGGCACTATAACTATTCTTCAAAAATTTTTCTATCACGACTTTCACTAAATAATTATTTAATTTTTACTATTTTCACTCCGCGTAATATTTTGCTTAAGCGGATGCGGGTTGTGCCTTGGTCGAAAAAAGACTAATTGTTTATTAATTTCAAGTTCTATATAAAGGATACTCCCCTCATCTGTGTCATTGGTTTTCCGAGTGTACTTTGTTATTCGAGGCGTTGCACTTTGCGTTATCATGCAACCTTCGGATTTCCAACAAAATTATAATAAAAACTCGTGTCCAAGCGCTGCACTTCCTCACGTAGGCATTTAATTTGTATAGTGTATTCCTTCGAATATCAAACTCTAACCTTTCTTCATGTCACGCCCGCTTGTTTATGTTTGCATTTATTAAATGTTCCCCGTTTAATTTATCACGTAACCAAACGTCTGTTTTGTATTTGTATTTCAAAATTGGTTAAATTTTAAATGAATTTTCGATGTCTACAACTAAGAGATCACGTAGTCAAATTTCTATGATGACGTACATTGAATGCGTTTATGCGTTAATGAAACATATTTGTTTTGAATGGGATTCTTTTATAGCTAGTATGTCAGGTTATTTCTTATCACTAATTGCATATTTATTTTAATGAGACTCGTTGCGTTTAAAGTGCTATTCCTGCGTTTTTATTTTTGGTTTTATGCTTGCATATATTTTAAAATGCATTGTGTGACAAGTTATTTATCTTACTAAATATGATTTGATTTATGAAGAATGAGATTCCTTTCATTAGTTAAAGTTAGTCGTGATTTATATACAGTGTGCTCGATATTAGCTTTTTACATAATTGGCGAGTTACTCCCATTTTATGATGAAATTGTTTAGTTCTAAACTTTAGTAATATTTACATGCAGCGTACTACTCTTATGACTCAATATACCCCTAAATTACCCTATTATCATAGCATTATATATATATATATATATATATATAAAATAAGATGTATTTGTAAATAAACTTTTATTGTTTTCATAAAAGTTTATTTACAGATACATCTTATTTTTTATTGTGTTCTACACAAATTTCTTATTGCGAACTGCAAATAACTTGTCTTGTTATTATTATGGTTTGCCTATGGGGCAAGAAAACGAGCGTCGCCACGAGAAGGTTTGTTATTGTTGCAAATAAATTTTGCTCTAACATTCCGGAAATCTCAATGGCCAAACTTACGTGTATATAGCCATCTATAGAACCACGATGTAGTTTCGGATCAATTTTTGTACTTCCACGCTTAGTAGTGTTAGTGTTTTACCACCTGATGACGATATTATTTACTTTTGCCATAGTACAAAGATTCCTTCGAAATTATATCAGTATAATAGCTTCGATTACTTTATAGGGTTGGTGGAAACTAATCTACTCTGACGAAGCTTAATGAAGCAGAAACCGGAAGTGGATGTTTCCTACCCTTGTGAAATAATAAGGCTATTGTTTTGTTAATGGCTATACAACTAATAGCTCGATTTGTATTCGTCAATAAGCTTATATTGTTTTCATAAAAGTTTATTTACGGATACATCTTATTTTTTATTGTGTTCTACAAAAATTTCTTATTGCGGACTGCAAATAACTTGTCTTGTTATATATATATATATATATATATATATATATATATATATATATATATTGCTGTGATACCTTTAAAATCCGTGAACTACGCTTTTCGCCTCGGCTGCTCACCTAATGTTATAAACCTCCTCATTCATAAAAAACAACACATTCCTACCAAAACATCAACGTTAACTCTATTTACATCAATATTCAGAATACATTAAAATTTCAAAATTAAAACTCAGCATAAATTTCAGTTTTCAAAAAAAATTTCAAGATTAATTTTATTATCATTTTACTGTGCATCCAAAATTAAAGTCCTTGTTGGATGCCTACTAATTAATATAACAATATAAGCAGACCGGAGTCTGAGTATAAAGGGAGCATCTACCACCCCTTTACGTTAATTAACCAGGTTCGTCTAATTGAGCTCAAAGACATACCCAAATTTTCATCATATTACCGAACATCAAAACTAAATACTCCTTTCTACTTCAACAAGCAAATTTCATCTTAAAATTAAAATTTTATGGTTAGTATAATTTCACTAATGTCCATTTAAAGTAAATCAATTATAAAGTCATTCAATACGCACAAAAATGTCAAACAAAATAGCATAATTTACCTGAAGGTTACTGTCCTCGTAGCTTCAAAGTATCGTTTCTTTAGTTAATCACACCATTCAACAGGATTATATTTACGGCTTCTGATTCTCTACGCTTTTAAAATTTTCTCCATCACCATCCATTCAAAGTCGTTTCTGGGCCTTTCCGGAACTCATTTGTGTTTATCTGACCCTTGTTTCATGGATCCAGACACGTATTTGAACCATTTAATTATTAACACCCCCGAAAAATAGCAAAGAAATTCATGCGTCTGTCACCAATATACGCCAAAACTGCCTACTTTTGTGTATACATTCGTCGTTGTAAATTTTGCTAATTGGTACAGTGAAACTAAATTTTATTACCTTGTATCTAAGTGCACTGAAGTACATTCATGTTAGCACGTAAATAACAAGCTATTTTGAATCACTAAAATATACGAGCAAACTTTAAATTATTTAATCAAACTAAAATGCACGGTTTAACATCTTCAATCAAGTCGCGTATGTACGAGCTTTTGACGCATCGAATCGTCAAAAGTCTAAGAGGGCTTGTTTATATTCATCTCGGTATATATAGCAAAAAGCCTGTCTGTCGGTCTGTTCCCCAAAACGGGTAATTCTAAAGAATTTCTCATGCCATGTTCCCAGTCTGTCGCTCGCACGTCGTTTTTTCCGAATTTTCACTCGCCCCATTTAAATCTCAGAAAATTTCCACACGGCACGCAAGCATGTCCGAGAAAAACTAATTAATTTTGTACAGAAATTGTTGTTCTACCTCTGATATTTGCATCCTATTTTCAACCAATTGTGACCCTCGTGACGTTGTTTAAATCCCGCCTTTTACAATATGTGTCTTTGCTTGACGCATTTTCTCTTTCCTTCTCTACCGTGTTCTTATTGGTGCAACTTGATATTCTTTATTATCGATTATTTTAGTCCACATGGAGTGTGAAATAACCCAGCTTTAGCAATTCTCGTAACTATTATGCGACGTTTTCCCCAAGATTCTTTGAAACATTAATTATCTGCAAAATTTTCGCCGTATGTGATATTTAAACTACGCAGGTGTTCAAAATAATATTAATTCTCAGAGCTTTATTCCGTGGTATTTTAATCTTGGGTTTTTACAAGTTTCTATAGGTATTATATGTTATTAACGGTTTAATTAACTCCAATTAAAATTGATTTCTATCCTTTTCATTTTAGCGAATACAACTTAAATATTAATTATTATACGTACACTTTGTTTTACTACCGGTTACTTAAAATAGGGTTAATTAATATAAACTTTGCACGTAATTTCTCTTTGTTTAGGAATAATTACATTACACGCAGAGCTTTTCACTACTGCTTCGTCTTATAAATAATTTAAATTTCTTATTTTACTGAAACAACCGAGTTTATTTATGCTTCATGGTTTTAATAACGCGTATTATTTAATAATATTCATTATACACGGTGATTAAAATTATTTGATGCGATTATTTAATCTTCTACCCTGGTCTAAATATGAGTAATATATATATATATATATATATATATATATATATATATAAGTAGTGTATTTATGGCGTAATCACTGCCTCATTTCCTCCAGAATCCCTCATTTCCTCACTCATCTGGACCAAAAAGTTTTCTTCGACTAACCATTTTTCATCTTTCGAGATAAATATATCTTAAATTTTTTATCTTTCGAGATAAATGAGCATCCACATTTCCTCCCACGTGATAAACCTATTTTTAAGATTTTTACTGCTAACATTCTGGACCAAAAGTTTTCTTCGACTAGCCATTTTTTATCTTTCGAGATAAACCTACCTTGTTTGGTATCAATTAATATTAGATTTTCTCAGCTACCCAAATCTCTAAGAATTTTTAGATATCATCACCCCAAGGAGCTACCCCAATTTTAAGATTTCTTACCTGTAGCGACTTTTGAGCGTTCTTATAAAATTTTTTAGTCATGCGATACATCTTGTTAGCTTAGAATTTTATGCACATCGAATCTGCAAACAGATTTAAAATCGGACCACGCCCTGCAAAGTTATACTTTAAGCTCTTTTGCTCGTATATATTTAACTCCATTTTTTAAAACCTTTTTCGCTACCCAAGGTATATGCTTTAACCAACACAAAAATTAAGAACACAAAAGTTTAATAATTTATTTATCCAATTTACAGTTTAATAAACTATTACAATTTTTACAAAGTATAGCATTATTTCCTGTGTGTAGCCGAAAGTTTAACCTGTAACAAAAAAAGATTAATGGGTTGTTTAAAATAGAGGTGTAACAAAAGAGATTAATGTAAAAAGAGGAGACGTGTTTTCAGTCAATAAGACATATTGTTGTTAACAATATGTTTTACCGTCCAAGCGACACCACGTGGAGGTAAACACATGCCGCCGGGAACAAAGGAAATTTTAAGGATGGGGAGGGTAGATATGCTTATAACTAACTTATATACTATATATACATAATAAAATATAAACAACTATCTAATATCCTTATGCCCCATGCATAGGTTGATATGCTTCCGGGGATGACGTAACGCTTGTCATCTGCGCCCGATAAACTGATTTTATTAATAAGCTGTGTATAAAGTTGGTGTTTCTTACTCCGGATTGATACCATCGTATTCATGAGGGCATCTCTATTATTAATAACAACATCCCTAAAACTATCTACACTAATCCCCGCCACCACATTACGACTAACACCCTTAATTTTCTTAACAATGTCTTTCTCACTAATAATGCAGTAGGACTTAGCCCTACTACCTACAAATTCCAACACCAAATCCCCACAAAACTCGTCTTTAAATTTCCCCACAACTTTTTGTTCACAACGCGGTATATTGTACTTATTGTTTGGAGGGTAATCACTTGTATCAAAATGCTCAATGTTTGCACTAATGTCACTATACAAGTCTTCAGTTTGCACACTATACACTAAGAGTCTGTATCTGTATAAAGCAGGGACAATCTGGGACCATACAGAGGAACCATAGTACTGTAGTGAAAGTCATACATTAGCGTTTTGGACAGATCTAAAATTGACAATCCTGCATAAATCGGTTTTGTCGTACTTCACTTTTACACGATTCATCTGTATAATCGCCAGATTTTCCCCAACACTAAGCAACTGTTAAAGTTTGGTTTCGAGCAATTAGCTTGTTCGCGCACAACCATTTACCAGAAGCATCCCACCGGGTCACGATTTTCACATCTACACGTTTGTCCACGTTCTCCATAGTCTTCCCGAACACCGCATTATTCATTAATTTATAAAAGTCTTTCTCAAATGCGTTTTCGCCGACATCCTCAACCCGGTGTTAAGGTCGATATACGCCTTCAACCATGGAGACTGAGTAAACTCTAAAACCCGGTGGATTGCTTTTAGTTTTAGACCGTATCGCATACACTGTTGCAAATTCCGATAATGAATAATATAGTTTTCTTTTCCGACAGAGTTGCTAACAATTTAGCTGTCTTTGATTTGGGTGATGGAGGTACCATGTTTTCAGGACAGAAGGGTAGATCGTTGTGGGAATGGTGTAGATGTTCGGGGTACTCCAGATCAACTTCTAGAATATAACCTTTCTCGTTGGTTTCAGGTATATTCAAAATTAGTTCTTTTAGGAGAGCAATCTTTCTAGCATCCATCCATCTAAAATCACCAATGGGTAGGTGCTGTCTCATTGCCCATCCATAAAGATTATTAGCATCCAGATATGCTAGGTACTTGGATGGCTCGTCAGGGTTGTAATTCCCCATATACCTATTATTCGCTCTAGCATATCGTTGACTGCATTGAGTCAAGCCTCCCCTGATTCCGGCCTTAATAAAATTATGCATGCTAATATCCATCAACAGCTCCAGTTTTACACCAGTATGTTTAAGCATCGCATCCCAGCTCAAACTTGGAGCTGTCAGGTACTGGCATGGATCCAGATCATACGTCTGCTTGCATACAGAGCGGAAGTTTTCAAAAATATCTGCAAGTAGTAGCACATCGGTTTTCAGGTATAAATCGCTATACTCCCCAAGCGTGCAAATGCCAAACGTATTCCACACCTTCCGTGCGTGCTCGTAGTCCGCATCGCTGATATCCGTAGATGTTAAATTATTAAAAAGGTTTCTTTCGGTGGTAATGATGTCTCGTTCAGTACTACAGCATCGGTGATATAGTTGTATGGAAAACGCCTTTCCGCGTCAACAACCCAAACTCTTGCTCATCGGGGTAGTATTTGCGAGTTTCCAACAAACTGGGTAGTATCAAGATTCTGACTCAACTTGTCCAACGATGAAGCCATGAATCTTAACGAGTCTATAAACCTGAGCTGTACCGCTGTATTGTCAGATCCTTCAGGCTCATCATCACACTCCTCTGGTTGTTCACCATATAACCTCACATTTTTAGTGAACGATACGAAGCGTTCCTTATTATTAGGGATTACAGTGATCCTCTCTTTATCATACCCCAACTCCTTCACAATAAAATGGCTATCGTACCCGCCTAAATTGTGAAATACAACAGGGATGAAATGAGATACCCTGTACTTTATATTGCATTGCGGGTGTGCAGCGGGCGAAAGCGACCAGTCAAGTGGTCGTGATCCCTAACTCTTCACTCCCAAGAGGCTTTTACAAATTCCGCAATCCACTGTCATATGAAACAACAACTCATCTAGGGGTTCCATTGGAAGCATGGGGTGTTTGTTTTAAAATTTCACCAGTCGTCGAGCTTCTTCTTCCATCTTCTCCATAAACACTTTGGCAGCTTCAGGCCCCTGTACAGCTCAAACTTGTTAAACGAGTCATCGTATGAACATTTGATATAGTATGCAAAACTGTAAGGGTTCGTGTGTCTGGATGCTATTCGTGAACGAAGAAGATGTATCTGGAACTGCAGTACTAATAGGTTTTAACACACTCGAAATCAGCGTATATCACAAACGGTACGGTCATTTGTTTGTGAATATTAAAAACTCAGGCACCATGTTGCTGCAGTCGGCATTGTAGTCACAATATGGTTGCATTCGTGCTTGTTGTCGGTGTAACTCCTCCTCCGAATGAAAGTATATCAGGCATCCATCGCATAACATGTTTGAATCCGGTGCGGGCAGATGACTGGTTTTAACCAACCCTTAAATTGTTGATCAAACAAAATGTTCCTTATCCGATCTTTCTGAACATATAACAAAGTTACATGCCGATCCCTCTTGCGTGCTGTAAAGTGAAGCGGTCCACAATCGACTTGCCTTCTATACCAAAAACATTAATGCTTATAGCATTCTGCTCCTCGAACCGGGGTATGTCCTTTATGAGCATCGGGAACTGCAGTCCTGTCAAATTGAGAATGGTGCTGTAATGGGGTAGCTACTGACCCTTTGCGGATCGTGAGCACCTGGGGTACAATGCAGCCACAACACACCAGGCAAAACATGCGTTGTCCTCATTTTGTATATTTATAACTGCTCTGGTGTTTCGAACCCATTTGGGGAGCTCGATGTACGAAGACCCACGCAAAGGGTTGTACTTGTTTACATTTATCTCCAAGTACAACACCTGTTTCAGACTCCATCCTAAAACTTACAAATTAGAAAAAATCAATAATTGTAGAAACTAACCAGAATCACGCTCCTGGAACTCCTCAGACTTTGCCGACATTACCTCCATAAAGGTGTTGTAGATCTCCCCAAGGTTACTGGAGGAGGTGACCACAACATTTCGAGTGTTAAAGATTTAACATCTTCAACACTGTCCATCTTGGTGTAACCACCAAACACCTCCAAGTTCACCTTGAGGATAGGTGATCTTTAATTTCTCACCAACTAATTCGATGAACCTCTCTTTCTGCTGACGCAAAATTCTGAGATGTCTAGAAATACAATTAGGTTAAACACTCATTCAATGTTTTGAAAGTATACATACCACTAGTATTAGCATTTTTAATTCTGTATGTAGCTACTCTTGTTTTAAAAGCGGTGGCTACAACCTCTACACCTCCATCCAAGACACGACTTGTATTAGTCTTGTGAGTGTTGGAGCGCTGGTGGGCTGCCATGTTAGCCACATCCACACCACACTCTTCACATCTTCGCGACTTCTTGGGGGCAGGTTCCTCAACTGTTGGTGCAGCAGGTCGCTTGACCCCGGATGGACCTGCAACGGGGACAACCACACCATGCTTGGCATCCTTGTGCCGTTTCAAGTTGTCCCTCCGCGAGAAGGATGCCGGGCACACATCGCAGGTAAACAAGCCGGGCTTCTCATTTGATACCAACTCATGCTGCTGGAGCTGGTGGCGTTTTAAATTATCGCTTCTCGAGAAGGAAGCCCCGCAGACGTTGCAGACAAAGGAAGCCATTTTCTATAAAGAAATTAAAACTGGTCAAAGACTTTTAACAGTTGTAACTAGTCAAAGACTAAACAGAAACTGAATATATATTGCCTCGTACCATGCTTTTATACCCTGTTGGTATAATTAGCTAGTTTACTTTTAAAAACCCAGCGTCGTTTAACCTTGAGTAACATTCCAAACCAGTCTATTCACGTCGGTAAAATCAATTAGCTTCTTGCTTACGCACTACATGTATAATTATCCGAGAACAATTTACGCATGCGCAACAACAACCCTGAAACATTTAAAAGGATGCTATGCAGATCATCCTTCTCAGTCATCTCAGTGAAATCAGTGCAAAGCAATGGAGTCTGCAGGTGTTAATGATGCACAAGTTTCGTATACCGAAAATCTGATTAATAAGTTTACGTATAGTTTAAGTGAATTGGGTGAACACCCTCATAATGTGGAAATTGGGTTTGTTATAAACCAGAGAATAAAACCCGTATTACGATTGGTGTGTAGCAAGAAATATTGTGGTCGCCATGTTCTGGAATTGACATACGAAAATTGGTTAGCATTTACAAATTTTCAAGTGGAATTTCAAATCAATGTATTTTCTCGTGACGTGCTAAACACTCGATTAAATGGTGCACTCGAAACGGAAGATCTACACATACAACTAGGAGGTTCGTTCTTTATCACTCTGTCACCAGTGTCTGGATCAACCGAGAACGAAACGTTCCAGTTAAAAATAATAATGGGTAATAGCTCGATAGTTATAAACGAATTGGAGTGCCGTAAACTATTCCATATGCGAGAGTTGTTTGAGTATCAACTTAAGCAGTTGGAAAGTCGTGACTTCCCAGCATTATACAGCGAATTAGTAGGGTTTGTTGCTAATTCTAATTTAAATGATTGTGATCGGTTTAATACTCTGACTGAAGGGAGAAACGAATTAAAATCTTGATTGAAGGCGAAGTTCGAATTGGCAATATTTTATTCTACAACGAATTGAATCAGAGCGCACTAAATGCATTGGAGCTGGTTATATGTTTTCCGGATATATTTGTGCAAGATGTGATGCGTACAAGAACATTAGTGGAAATGTTTAGACGTTTAAATTTGTCGGAATCTGAAGATTCTGGTTATGGTGATAACTAGAAAGAGTATTTTATAAAAGACAGCTCAAGAGACATGGATATAAATGTATTGTTATTGTAAATATATTGTAAATTTTTTGAAAAAGTATAAATAGACTCGTTGTTGTTTATTTATTTAGTATAGTTTGAGATTTTTTGAGTAAACACATGATTATCTGTTCTGGAGAGGGTTTAATCAACAGCGCTATAAACAGGTTACCGTTTGAGCTGCATATTCCAGGTTATCAGTACTGCGGTCCTGGTACAAAGTTGGATGAACGCTTAGCAAGAGGTGATCCTGGAATAAACGAATTAGATAAATTGTGTAAAGACCACGACATTGCATACTCCAAGTACCCGACGATCTTCCAGCCAGACACCGAGCAGATAAAATTTTAGAAGAAGAAGCCTGGGGAGAGTTAAGTCTAAAAACGCAAAGTTTGGGGAAAAAGCCGCAGCTTGGTTTGTGACAAACGCTATGAAAGCGAAGAGAAAATGGGTATGGGTTTAAAGAAGAAAATAAGTTTTAAAGGTGGATTTTGAAGAAAATACGATTCGCAATAGACCGAGTTGGTTCCGACAACTTGAAAAAGCTGTTAGATGTTGGTATTCTAATTGGTAAAAATCATAAAAGGAGCCGGTGGGAGAAACAAAATTAAAGTCCCACGTATTATACCCGTTCCACAGAAAGGAGGTTTTCTACCATTGATTCCGATATTCGCTGGACTAAGTGCTCTAGGAGCACTAACAGGTGGTGCTGGGGATAGCTAAAGCAGTAAATGATGTCAAGACAGCCAACGAACAGCTTAAGGAGAGCGAACGACACAACAGATCTATGGAAGGCCATTACCGTTGGGAAAAAGGAAATGGAATGTTTCTAAAACCATACAAAAAGGCACAGCATTATTCTTGAAACCGTACAAACAGGGGCGTGGCATTTGTAAAAAGTATCAAAAACTAAGCAAGTTACCTCGAAGAGCTCTTACCGATGTAGATATAAGGAAACACGCATCTAACATTCCTCATTTTCGTGGTGTCTTTTCTAGAGATCAGTTACAGAAGATTACACAGCGTGTCAACGAATCGGGAGTGATTAATTTGGATACCACCAAAGGTTCGGGTACACATTGGGTGGGGTACCGAAAACGTGGAAATAGCGTGTATTACTACGATTCGTTTGGAGACTTGAGACCGCCGGAAGAAGTAAAGAGATATTTTCGAGGTTGTAAAATTTACTACAACAGTGTACCGGAGCAGACTTACAACACATACAATTGTGGACATTTAGTGTTAAAGTTTCTTAGTGACAATGGCTAAAACAGTGAGCGTGTTCGGGTATGGTAATGTCATATCGACAGGATCCATTTACCCACCAATTAAATTGAAACAAGACGGTGAATATGCTTTGGGTCTAGTGGGATTGTACACTTGTAACACTGTGCAAAACATACACCCGGGAAACAACATATTATACTTTAACGATCCAGAGCATCGCAGAATAACCATTGAACCCGGATCATACGAATTAGAAGAAATAAATGCATATATACAGGACGTCTTCAAAAAATGGTTCAGTCAGAAGCCGGACATCAACGAGAACATTGAAAATATTTTAAACTGAGTGCCAACAATAATACATTAAAGTGTTCTATACGAAGCAGTATACCGATTGATTTTGGGGCAAACCGTAAAACAATATTGGAAGCATCTTGGGGTTTACCAACCGCAAATTGGCCAGATACCGTACATATCGCTAATCAGCAAGTGAACATAATATCGGTCTCAAACATTTTGTGGAAACCAATATCACCAGCGGATCTTCAGAAACAATTTTCTTACGCACAGCATATTCGAATTCAGTCTATCTGTACCACCCGGTATAATCTGGAAAAGGAACCTAACCACGTCATATATTATCCGCTGAGCGTGACAGAAATTGATAATATTACAATCAGACTAGTCGATCATTTGGGTGAATTGGTAAACTTTTCACCGGAAACATACACCTGTGTGAGACTGGAAATAAAAGTAGCTGAAAATGCCTATCGATTTTGTATATAAAGCAGCTACAACACCCCAGACGATTAGAAGTGAATACGACGTCAAAGCGTCAAGTTGTTGAGAGACTTACAGCAGAAGAAATACGTTTCTTAAAATCTTTGGGATTAAAAGTTATAAATGATGGGAGGCAGAAGTAAACGCAGCTTAGATCTCCACGGTGATGAAAACGTTAAACTTGGAAGGCTTAAATATGAGGACGTGCCCAAATTGGATGTGTTTGGAGGTTATAAATTAGACGAACCATAATAAAGGAAGATTATTATACATATCTTCCCTTTACATTGAATGCAGAAAACAACGATGAATTTCAATTGAAATCCAGAGCAGTGATAACATCACATACCCTCATGAAAGTTTTATATTTATAAAGGGACCTATAAGCCTACGGAAACATTAAGGAAGCGTCAACAACTGGAGACCCGATTAGAGCAGCAGAACCAGACCCTAAAGCTTACGAATTTACTAGAAATGCACCATATTTTCTGTTTGAGGAAATTCAATACAAATTGGGTAATAATCAAATAATAGATGTCTGTCGAATCCCTGGAATTACAAGAACTATTAAAGGTTTAGTATCCATGGAAGAATCAGAAACAAAATCTATTACACATACCGGGTGGAAACCCGATACCATATTCCAAGATGGACGGTTTAGTTGTGCTATACCGCTAAAAACCATTTTGGGTTTTGAAGATTACAAGAAAACTATCGTCAACATGCCTCAAGAGCTGATTTTAATCAGATCCAAGTCGGACGTAAATTGCTACAAGTCGATTGGAAATACAGTAACGTTTAAAATACAACGTATTTCATGGGAGGTCCCCATATAACATTAAGCGACTTTGCCAAGGCGTCGCTGCTTTCGGAAATGCAAAATCAATCATCTATAATGGTTGCATTCAGAAAATGGGAACTACACGAATTACCGTCTCTAACACAATCAAAGTCGCAAGTATGGAGAATTAAAGTATCGAACGAAACAGAGAAGGCTCGGTGGATATTACTAGCGCTGCAAAATGGAAAATATGATAAGAAAGAAGAAAATGCTACAAGCTTTACGAATGCCAATATAACCAATGTCAAAGTGTTTTAAACTCTCAGATGTTCCCTCAAGGTCGATTAAATTTGGACTTCGAGCAGAATGACTACTTGCCGGCGTACCTGTCTTATGCATCTTTTATGGAAAAATACTACCCGAACAAATCCTCAAATAAATGTTTAATGGACTACAACAGGTTTAAGGAATCACCTGTCTTTGTAATCGACTGTCGTCATCAATTTGAAAGCATCAAGGATGCAACGGTTGATGTAAGAATGGAATTAGAAGCTTCAAGAAATTTTGAACCGTCGATGAAGGCTTATGCTTTAATTATACATGACTCTATGTTTGAATATAATCCGTTTACGGAAATTGTTAATAGATTTATTCACAATTAAATATTTTGTTATATATTTTTAATAAAATTGTATAAAATCTATGTTGTTTTAATATTAATAAGATTTTTTTGGTGATCCAAGACAGTTTCTCACGTACTCCGGTGTACACCTAAGCACACCTGTATGCGCACCCTGCGCGTGCCACCCCTGCCCATGCGCACCCCTGGGCGCACCCTGCCCATGGCACCCCTGCGCGTGCCACCCTGCCCATGCTGGTATATAAGGAATATTATTTTCAATTTGAATCAGTTTAAACTTATATTTGAAAGATGTACACCAAGGAATCTTTAGAAAGCAGTTAGTGAAATACAAAAGGGTATTAGTGTTAACTCTGCAAGTAGGTTATATGGTATACCCAGAAGAACGTTAAGCAGGCATTTGGATCACCGTAAACCTCAAAAGAAGAATGGTGCTCCTAGGTCGGAAAATGTGAGAGACACGGGTGATGCTATACAAGAAGTTAAAATACCTATACAGAATTATGATAACTTTGCTATTGCTGTGCAAAGAGGATGGTAAACATGGTCCTTTGTTCCCGTCTAACATACGAGCTATATTCGTGGGACCATCGAGTTGTGGGAAGACCAACGCTTTAATATCTCTGATCTTGCACGAGAACGGTCTTAGATTCCAAAATGTCTATGTATTTTCGAAAGTTTTATCAACCGAAATACGAATTGTTAAGAAACGTTTTACACCATTAAAAGAAGAAATTGGTTACCATGAGTTTGAAAATTCGATGATTTGATCGAACCCGGAGATACCAAAGAAGATTCAATTATGGTTTTCGATGATATATAAACGAGCAAAGTAAAATCACTCAATTTTTCTCGTTCGGCCGACATAAAGCAATAGATTCGTTCTATCTATGTCAAACTTACGCTAGTGCCTTAAAACATAGACTCAGAGATAACGCCAATGTAATCGCATTATGGAAACAGGATGATACAAACCTTCGCCATATCTTTTCGGATCATATAAGTGGTGACATGACATATCCGAAATTTAAAGAAATGTGTTTACAGTGTTGGGGTGACTCAAAACATAATTTTATAACTGTTGTGAAAGATTTTGATTTGGATAAGGGGCGGTATCGGAGGAATTTCGACGAGTATATAAATATTTGACATTATTCAAAAACTAGTTCTCATCCAAAGTTTCATGATGACGGACGTTAACAATTTTATTGCGAATAAACGCAGTCTTCATCTTATGCAGGATGCTGTACGAAAAAGTTTGTAGCGTACAAAAGGAGACGCTACATCTCAGCAAAAATTCAAAGAGATGCACAAACAATTGATTGATCCCTTGTAAATAACCGCTTCCAAGTTGCAATCGATCACCGAAAAAATTCCCAACACCTACAACAAAGGTTAAAGTTGAAAACATGGACGTACCTATAAAGAAAATTAAACAACTCGTTCCAGAAGAACCGTTCCATCTTTACTATGCGGATGTGTTAGCTAGAGACGAGGACGAAAATATTGACAAATCAATTTATGGAGTAAAGTATAATGCGGAAACCGATACATGGAGTTTGTGGAAAAGTGTATTGGTAATTAACCCGGAAACTAGCGATATAACATTAAATAATGTGATATATCCAGGTACGAATGGTTTATACAACCTGCTGGTTTACAAAGACATCAGCCCCGAAGATGGCGATTTCAATTTGCATGAAGATTTGCCGAATTACTTGGAAATGATCAAATCTGCGTCGATTTTGAGAAGAAAGTTTAACCCATTTGCGGTGCACGATTTAAGCGGGTTCCCAACAAATAACAAAAGTTTAACAAATATGTGCAAAAATATCTCACCGAATTTCGGAGGAATCCTGAAAGAAAACAGCCAAAGAGAAGAAAACAGTCAAGGGAGCGGGTTTAGGCTTTTCTAATCGGTTTTACAAAAGTTTAAATTCAAAGCCGGTGCAATATGTCTACTGGAATAATGTACATGAACTTGTGGATCGGCTGAGATTGTTGAACGCATCCAACCGAGCTGGAAATACAAGCGAGGAAAACATTAACGAGATGGTGTCCATAATAGAAGAGTTGAGAGAAGAAGGTATAATACAGTGAGCTCAGTAAATAATTACACAGTTTTAAAATGCCTATCGACCGCTTCGGACGTTCAGAGCGTAAAGATGCTGATATTCGGCGCGGTCCTCCAGGTCGAGGATTTGTGCTAACGTTGGATGGTGATGGGTACGATATGCAGCAAAGAAGGTTAGTGAATTCATCAGACCCGAAAGAAGATGGTGATTGTGTTAATCAGAGGAGTACTATAGTATTCAAGTCTGGAGAAGAAACAATTAGTTTTCGTAAAAGAAGGCTAGTGGATGTAATGGATCCTAAAGAAGATAGTGATTGTGTTAATAAGAAATCTGTAATCAAGCTCGTGAATCAAGCCTTTACATACTGTCTAAAAGTTCTGATGATATACAGCGTAAAGATAAAGCCTTCAATGCAAGAAACCAGCGTATCGCAATGCTTGCTCAACCAGTTGAGCCATCTGATGCAGTTAATAAACAGTATGTAAATGAAAAATTGGATAAGCTTGTATCTGACTTTAAAACGTTTATACAGTTTTTTATTAATTTGACTGCAACTTCCGAGACAAATGAGAAGGAGCTCGGTCTTGCAATAGCATCAATTTACGAAGCGTCACCAGCAGCTATAAAAAACAAATACTACAAACCAAAGCTTCAGTTTATGTCAAAGGTGCAATTGGATAAAGATAACCCTATTAGTTTAGCAACAGTGTTAAGCAAAAATGAGTAAAGAAATCATCGTTAAGGAATTATTTAAACCTGCAAGAAAAATTTTCAGCGTCGTCATACAAATCTGAAACATGTGAAACGTGATCTTATCCAATCGGACTTGTGCGAAATGCAGCCTTACTCGCGTGTGAACAATGGGTACAAATATATTATAATAGCAGTGGACTGTTTCACAAAATATGCTTTAGCTGAACCTTTAAAAAATAAAACTGGATCAGAAGTCACAAATGCTATGAAAAAAATATTGGACAAAATGCTGCAAGGAGAAAATAACGTAAAATCAATCTACAAACGGATTTTGGGAAAGAGTACTACAACCGCTGTTTTAAAAATCTTATGCAAAATATAAGATAAACCATTACTCTACGTATTCCGCAATCAAAGCTGGTATGGTTGAGCGGTTGATTAGAACAATCAAAAACAAATTGTACAGAAGATTTTACTTGCAAGGCAGTCATAAATGGGTGAATATTTTGCCTAAGGTTATGGAAGAATACAATAATACACCGCATCGGGCTATTAACATGACACCTATGGAGGCAGAAGAACATCCGGAAAGAATAAAACTTTACACCGCTAACAGCGTTTCTAAAAGTCGCAAGAAGTTGTATAAGGTTGGAGACATTGTGCGTATATCAAAATATAAAGCAGTATTCGATCGAGGATTTCACCCAAACTGGAGTACAGAACTATTCAAAATTGTTAAAGTACAAAAACGAGACCGACAACCTATCTGCTACAAGATTTGGAAGGTCGGCCAATTCTAGGTGCTTTTACGGTGATGAAATTCAGCTCACAGCAGCACCCGACACGTACTTAGTGGAAAAAGTTTTACGGAAACGGAAGCACGGGCGCGAATTATTAGTGTCGTGGTTGGGGATGGTAAAAGTTGGATTAAGAAAACAGACTTGCTTTAGTATCATCCAGATAATTACCTGGATGAAAAAATCATAAAAGGAGGAGTAAAGTCCCTTAACTGGATATACGGGGAGATTTGCTTAGAACCCCATTCCCATCTGTTATTTGAAGCAGGAAGCATGTGTTTCATAATCGATTTACAAGGATATCAATACAAAACTAGTGATTTCTATTGCAAGGAGATTGCCATTTTGGATGTAGCGAATAATATAATATGGCATGAGATACTGGACATGGCTGTGGAGTATAACACCCTAAGTGATGATTTCAAAAGCAAGTTCAGTGGTTAAAGCAAAGAATCCATGGGCTTAGCTGGGATGGACAGTCCACAAGTGGATATACAAATGTAGGCGATTTGCTGAAAGAAGTCATACCACCCAATGCTACAATCTATGTTAAAGGCGAACAGAAAAGGCAGTTACTCTCAAAATATTTATCAAACAACATTTTAAACATGGAAAGTGTTTTCTCACTTCCAAAGCTCAAAGAATTAAGAAGATTCGGTAATAGGTACAATCACTGTTTAAACCATTGTTTGAATAATTTAAGCTGTTCTAAAGAAAACGTATTGTTATTGAGGTCTTTTTGTTTAATGTATTAAATTTTTAATAAAATATTTTGTCAGAATTGTTTTTATTCTAGCAAAAGCATACCTTTAAAATTTGGAAAAGTATATCTGTAAAACAGCGCATTACTTTGGAAAAATTAATGTTTTAAAATACAAATAAGAACCAATAACAGAATACATAATAATTGGTGTTTGCAAATAAATTCAGTTCTACTTTAATAATATTTTAATAATACTTACCCTTAAACCTTCAAAACTTTCCACAAAAGAACTACACGAAACGATTGTTTAAAATTTCGAGGGCTTTACACAAAGCGTGTGAAACTAATAGAATTTTTCTAATTACACCGCGTTATATACGTTTGAAATCCGTTAATTATACTACTAAATGAGGTTTGTATTTTCCCAATCGAGGCCAAAATAGAGCGCTCATTGTATGATTAATAAACCCGGAATTTTCTAATGGGTGGCATTGAGCATATCTATTGTATTTTTCAAATCACATAGCTGCTAATTAATAAAAAGAAAGGCTACTTTCACTTTACGTAACATAATTGTAAAGCAATTAGTTTGTCCTCAAGTTGTAGCACGCATTTTCAATTACGAATGCATTCTTCTTTCATTACAGGAGAAATTCCATAGATTTCATACCAGCAAATGCGCTTTCTTTTAGATATTTAAAACACATTACATTGGACATCAAAAGTCGACCTTGCCATTTCTACATTATTGTTAAGCATGCATTGGAATTTTGGATGCGGTAATTTCTTGTTTAAAGTAACTTAGTTAAATAAAGTGTAATTTAAATTGTGATTGTATAGTCAGTTATTGCAATTGAAAACACATTCAGGGAATAATTTATTTGCTCTATATATTTTACAGTAGCGTTTCCGAACAAAACTTTCTGCTTTTAATTAAATTTCCTTTGTTCCCGGCGGCATGTGTTTACCTCCACGTGGTGTCGCTGGACGGTAAAACATATTGTTAACAACAATATGTCTTATTGACTGAAAACACGTCTCCTCTTTTTACATTAATCTCTTTTGTTACACCTCTATTTTAAACAACCCATTAATCTTTTTTTGTTACAGGTTAAACTTTCGGCTACACACAGGAAATAATGCTATACTTTGTAAAAATTGTAATAGTTTATTAAACTGTAAATTGGATAAATAAATTATTAAACTTTTGTGTTCTTAATTTTGTGTTGGTTAAAGCATATACCTTGGGTAGCGAAAAGGTTTTAAAAATGGAGTTAAATATATACGAGCAAAAGAGCTTAAAGTATAACTTTGCAGGGCGTGGTCCGATTTTAAATCTGTTTGCAGATTCGGGATGTGCATAAAATTCTAAGCTAACAAGATGTATCGCATGACTAAAAAATTTTATAAGAACGCTCAAAAGTCGCTACAGGTAAGAAATCTTAAAATTGGGGTAGCTCCTTGGGGTGATGATATCTAAAAATTCTTAGAGATTTGGGTAGCTGAGAAAATCTAATATTAATTGATACCAAACAAGGTAGGTTTATCTCGAAAGATAAAAAAATGGCTAGTCGAAGAAAACTTTTTGGTCCAGAATGTTAGCAGTAAAAATCTTAAAAATAGGTTTATCACGTGGAGGAAATGTGGATGCTCATTTATCTCGAAAGATAAAAATTTAAGATATATTTATCTCGAAAGATGAAAAATGGTTAGTCGAAGAAAACTTTTGGTCCAGATGAGTGAGGAAATGAGGGATTCTGGAGGAAATGAGGCGGTGATTACGCCATAAATACACTACTTATATATAAATATATTTCTGCAATCATTAAGAAATCATTTCAAAAATTTAAATACTTCTTTTTTCAAATATATTTAATTATGTGAATGTTTATTTGTATTTATTCAAACTACAATAATTTATGTTTAATTTAAAAGTTTGATTTATATTCTTTATTGTTGAAATGTTTTGTCAATTTTAGATAAATTGTTTTTATACTTTTGCAGTAATTGCCTTGCATTCCTTTCTTTTATATATTTCCGAATCAAAAATTTGTTTCTGAACAGATGGGGAATTACTGTGCTAACATAGCCTTATAATTTACAAAAGTATATAACATACTCGTATATGATATGGTTATCCTTGTGTGTCTCTAACTGAGAAAATTGGTAGCCTCGCTAGATTCGACAAAGTATAAACCGTTAAATATCCTCCTGTTTAAATGCAATTGGTCTCAGAATTACTAAACTAAAATGTTCTGTCGTAATGTCCAGTTCCATTTGTTACCCGGCATATAAAACAAATTGAGTGTACGGTTTAGAGGTAAATGGCTTTAACTGTCAGTCGTCTACATAATGGTTGACAATATAAACTATTTAGTCGGTGCCCGTTCCGTTTTATTTATGGCAAAGCACATGAAGAGGATGCTTCCATTAAATACAGAGTAAGTTGAAGAATAACTCTCAAGGCCATTTGAAAGCACTGGAGACGATTACGGTTACGACTGGTGATTCAAAGCACTCAGATAAAGAATTGTGGTCTGGGCGAAGCATCCTGCGCCGATTTGATTGGCCTCTCTTTGAATTTCGTATGAAAATACCGAAAATTCGTGTTTAGCTATTTCCTGAAAGCTTTTCTATTCTGAATGTTTGACAAACTTTGATAATCTTCTGAACGTAACAATCCTAACCCAATTCTTTATAAAAGAAATGAAAAATACATACATTGCGTGTCAATTTCAGGAACCTTGGTGTTGCCTTAGCTTTATATACCCACCATACGAAACCTCAGATTATGTTATATTGTAAATGAAAACTGGAACACGTTTTCTCCTTCTATGTTTTCTCTATTTTCCTTATGTACAATCAGCAAAGCTTTGTGGTTGGGCATAATTCCTTCCATCATTGCAGTTTGTAATTCATTTTTTTGCCGATTTTATACATATTAGTCATCTCAACTTATGGAAGGTAAAAAGTAGACTTTGACTTGCAGACTTTATTAGAATAAAAATGTAGTAACTCTGCTGACATGAGAAGTTAACAAACTAATTTTTCCCACGGAATCTGACACGCACCTCGAATAAAATAACTTCTATGAGCTAACTAGCTACTGAACATGGAAATTGCAACGCCAAAAAAGGGCTAGTAACCGTTTGAGCAGATTTTGGCAGAAACCCTGATGTATTATAATTTTTGTTTTGTTTGTTTTGTTTTGTGTAAATGAAGTAGCTTTAGTGTAGTTTTAAACTAGTAATCAAAAAACGCTGGAAGGCTGCTTCGTACTAAAAATTAACCTCACTAGTGTGTGAGGGTACCACAAAATCTTTTCTTAGTTACAAGTGTCGCGCAACCTAAGGGGCTTGCTTTACTATAAAAAAACATTTATTGTTTAAGCTTGTAACCTAGCTAAACTAATACAAGTAACAACAGTTTGTTTGGCGTTTGATATCGTATTTGTTTTATAATTTAATACTATCTAAGTACTACCTTATTACTAACTATCCAAAACACTCCTACTACTACCCACCACGTTAAGTTTACAAATCTCTATTTCCACAATATCCCGTGTACTTGTTTCTACCCTACGTGCTACTCTCTAGCTTCTAAGCTATCGGCAGCCGGAAATTCAAAGCCCAGACTGCAACTCAACCTAATTGACTTGCCCTCCTGCAAGGCGGGACACGTCCATACGCCCTAATTTTACACCTCTTAGCTTACCTTACTTAATATATTCCCAATTTACTATTGCCTTACATGTTGCTCCCTGGGATTATAACTATTGGAAGCCGAAATCCGGATCCCAGGTTGCAACTAACCTAATTGACCTTTCTTCCTGTAATCGGCAGTCGTACGCATGCGGAATCCGTACATACATCCTAGTTTTACAGTTCTAAACCTACCTTAAATCTAAAGTCCCATAATCCTACGTTTTTCGCACTTGATATATCTCCAATTTGTCCTATTACCCTACGTGTTACTCCCTGTGATCCAAGCCATCAGCGGCCGAAATCCAGATCCCAGGTTGCAACTTAACCAAATGGACGCGCTATCTTGCCATCGGCAGCCGGATACAGGATGAGCACGTTCATGCGCCCTCCAAAACTACTTTTAATTAATCCTTTACCTCTATTCTACTTTTTACCTCTACTCCATGTCTTAGGCTAGTCCTGTTCTCCCTCTGTGTGTGTACTTTCGTGTCCGTAACCCTGTGTCTTCTGAGATTCTTCAGGTATTTTTCTTTCTCTCTTTTACTGTGGGTCTGTACAAAAACGTTTAGATACTCGTACAAGTATTTATTTCGTATAATGTCATATACTGCGGTGTTCCCAGTTGTCTTCTCGAATTTTCCGTTTCTGGTTCGGTTTCATTATACCTTAACACTTGAAGATCGGGAGTCCCAATTTCACCGCACGTGCAAAAGTTGTTTTCGATTTTCTTTCAGGTCTGTATCGGTGGTAAAGCCCATGTGTTAGGAAATGGACGATACTGTACGTCGGTTGTAGATGTTTTATGTCAAATCGATGTTATACATTTGGCAGAAGGCGGTATATTCTTCTACCCACATTGGCGTTTTTCTACCGTATTTGCCAGATTCATGAGAGTTCTTACCTGATCTCTTTCTTGTTTTGCGCGTTGATTTTGGCTCTTCGTCTTTTTTAATCCAGTAAGTTCCGACCCTTTGTCTGATTAGGAGGTCTAAAGGTGGGACGTAGTTCTGTACGCACCAGAACGTTGCATCAAGACCGCCCGTTGGAATCTGCTAGTTTATTTTGAGATCTTGTAAAATGCAGTTCATACTCCCGCATGCAGGCTGCATGTGATTTTATCCTGGTTTGAAGGGTATTCATATACAGTCTTATAGTGTTGACAGATAACTTGTAGTCGCATTATGCAAGAGTGATTATTCTCTTTTCGTTTAATTGCACTGCCAAATATTTAGTTGTCCGCGTTCTTCTCGTTTTATTATAGAAGAATTAGTGGTTAAAAGCCTGTACGCACCAAAACATCATGCCTGATATAAGAAGGTAAACTGCTTTTGCCACAATCCTCACTTTCACAGCACAGGTGACTGATGAAGCAAATGTCAAGACAAGACCAGATAAGTCCTCAGAGCAGCTGGTACTCCAAAAAGCTTCACTGCATAGTAGTACCACAAACCACTTCTGGGACTAAAATTGATCAATGGGTCCCAACCAAATAAAGTTAACACACGAAAAACAACCCTATTACAGGATCACAGATGGTTACAGACATGGTAACACGCGCTAACACCACATACTCCAATTACGCTTGCGAATATCCAATTCCATTTTTTGGGGATAATTGGAACCAATTTGACTGTGATATCCAACACTCTCCAAGGAGACGCTGTCAACTAGTGGAAAACGTATGAGGTATTGTAATCAAACTACTAACAATTTCAAGAATTATTTTTGAAGGACTATCATCGACGTAGCTCCGTTTTTCGCACCTAGAAGTCGGGAAATAAACAAACGGTTGCACTGCACTAGAACGTCGTCTGACCTAAAAATGGGTGTAATCTACAAAAATCGAACGTTGTCAAAATAAAGGTGGTGCATAGCTATAAGCAGTACGGCGCACCACTTGACAGAGGAGCAAGTCTTTAGGTTTGGTTTAGCTCGTATCCGCTCTAATTTAGCCGATTTTGCGATTAACCTAGAGGAAGATGAACTACTATATACACAAGAGACGGTAGAAATAATATCCCAAACCAAAATATATGGCACACCAAATTTCATAGTGTCAACTGATGTGGTCGAGGACATCGTTCCAAGACAAACGCTGTTATTTAAAGATCACGCTGAATTTTGAGCAAAGGGCGCTGCACTTTGCCACATGACAAAGAGAAACATGTACTGGTACACACCTGCAAGACTAGCGCACGCATATCAACAACTATCATTTCGCCAAACAACTTTTCAAGTTTTCTGAAACATAAATTGAAACCAGAAGCTTCTCGGAACATTCCTGAATCTACGATAACTATGAGCACTAGAGCAAGTAGTCCGAACGAACCCACACGTTCAATTTAAGTTACCACCGTAGCGTTTTCACCACTTATCGCACCAACTATTGTTGCAGATTTAGCCATAAAGGCTCGTGCAGCAACAATAATTTGATATTATATAAAACGGAAGCACCAGTTGATTTATGATCACCGCTTGTCGGCATATCCGTAACTTTTTGTAAGTATTCATTCATATAATCTGGTTTTGAAATTAGTAGTCAAAAATACTTTAACGACGCTTTACACCATTAATTAATCTAAACCAGTATGCAAGTTGTTACCAGATGTCGAACACATCTTTTATCTATTACGACCTCGGGCAGCCGAATCGACTTGTTTTGTTAGTGTTGGATTCCACCTGATCTACGGTATCTCCTCATTGTACCAAATTCTTAACGGCTATTAATTAAAACTAATTACTTTAAGCTTAAAGGAACCCATTTGTACAATATAATGCTTATTTCACAAAACCGACAGTTGTGTTTGAAACTCACCACAAGGAGAGCGTTAATTGAAAGCTTGTAGCACCGTCTTCAACGTCCTCCACATTATAAGAAGTAGGCAGTTTGCGGCCCTCTGGCTAGCTCTACAAAAGCCCGGGGTAACTGTGACGCCATTTTTGAGTGACCATGTTGTAGGGCACATTATAATCTTTCCAGCCATTTCACGTCCACAGCTTCTCTTACGAGAACTTTGGCGGCATTACCCACTTGGCGGCTCCGTGGATCAGATAGACTTTCCATACTACTGCTGATCCCAAGATCCCAGGTTCAATTCCCGACACGGAGTATAGTTACTCCATCCGATAACATCTATAGAAGAATATGTTACAACCTGCAACGTTAGCGATTAAATAAGTTATATGCTAACACGTGGATAATTAAAAATAACTAGGCTCTAAATGAGACACAGGCCGTCTTCCTACCGGGCACAACTACTGCGATAAGAAAATGAAGCAAAAGTTAAAACTATCAACTTAAATGTACCCTTACGATAATTTCAACAACAGTGGCTATCGTAAACATTTAAAAATAATGAAACGATGAGCAGTTATTCAAGTATAGAAGTATGTAAATTTTAAATATAGGGGAAAAACTACTAGAAATTAACAGTGAAAATAACAAAAAGCGATAGTCCCTTACTAACACGTTCAGAAAAAACAGCAAAATAAGAGTACAAACGACCCTATGATATACAGTTAATATCAGTAATTATAAAAATGATCGAGATATTTGCTCAAGAAATCATTGAATACTAATTTCTCCTACTCACAACTTTGTATATTGACTTTTTACCACAGAGGCATAGATTGCGGCCTTATGGTAATATAAGCAGTAAAGCTGCAACTCGACATTAGCTATTACAAGTCCTAGATTTGTTGAGTTGTTCAAACGTAGGATATATCTACCACAACAAAAAAAATTAGCCCGTTATTGAAAATACGAATAATAGGGAGTAAAAGATGAAAATTTAACAAAAAAGTTAAGTTGGAAAAGATTTGGAATAATTCATAACTAAGGAGTAAGATCAAGTCAAAAGATAGGAATTCAATTTAGATAACGGTAGAAAAGATGGGATATAATGATATAAAGATAAAAATACATGTATCAATAATTACTAATCGTTCGGAATAGAAGAAGAAAGACTTTAGATCCTTATTAAGCCATGAAAATCTTGTAATCTATAAATTATTGCAAGAAGTACTTGATATTTTTTGCATAAGGCAGATTGTAAGCTGGTCTCAGAGCAAAAAAAACTTATTTATATTAAAAGGAGATATAATTTGGTGTTATCTTTAGTTTTAGAAACTCTTTATGTGAGTATACGTATAGGTATTTCATGTTAGTTATTTTAATACAAAATGTAGAACAACAATTTACAAATTAGGGGAAATGCAGGTATTTTTGTAAATATTTACTCTCTAAAATTTAGCTAACACGTATTTTCATACAAAACAAGGTTCAAGCGCCCGGTAAAGAATAAACAATTAGATAAATCTTTGTAAGAGCAAACATAATACTAAAAATTTATTATATAAAAGAATTTTTTCTTTAAAATAAACAAAGATAAAATCGTTTTTTCTTTAAAAAACGCTATCAAACATTTGTATAAAAGATAAGCGATTTCACAAATTTTTTAAAGGTAAATACAATCATGAAAGTTATTTAATAATAGGTTTTTTTCAATTAAAAATACGAAAAGTTTGTTACGTTCCAATTTTGCTTTTAAAATTTCCTTAGTTAATTCAATACCCGCTCGAATAAATTTCTCAACTTAAATGTATTTGCTTTGAAGCGACCAGTTTATGCTACAATTAAATAGTTTATATCCTGTTTTAGGTACCCGTTATCTTAGTATACATTACGACCGCGTATAGTGGTTTTCTCTATTGTTCCAATGTAAGGACTTGTTAAACTAAGGTCGCGCACTATCCGATAAAACCCGGGTTTTTCCAGTTTCAATCGCGCTTCGATAAGGGAGGATTTGCAGTTCGAATTCGTTTTATTTGAACCATTGTTGAGTTTTATTCTGCAACTTGTGCGTCGAAACATTTTCTACATATTCGTCAACGTAGTTCAAAAGCAATGCACGTTTGTTTTGTTCTGTTCGACAACTAGGAGGTGTCTTGCGTATATTGGTGAGTCTCCCCGCGCGTACCCATTTTAATAAGATTTTTTAGCTGGAGGCCAAATGGGTTCTGTCTTTCTGTACAACTCCGTTTGTCTGTAAACCAACTGCTTTTGTTCGTAGACCGCTGCTGCAGTTATGGTGGCAGGGTAAATAGATCTTGACGACCATGGTAATGCTGTGCTGACTCACCCCCGATTACAAGCTTAGTATCCGGACACCTACAGGTATACAACTCGTTTTCTTTGGTGTGTGTCAATTGTGTGTATCCGGACACCTACAGGTATGCAACTCGTTTTCTTTGGTGTGTGTCAAAAGTGTATCAACGTTTGGTGTAGAAACGTGACATTGTAGGACTATTGTTTGTTGCTGCTATTTGATATTATTGCTCTACAGGTGCGATGTACTATTTTTAAACATGCTTGTCAAAAGAACGCACACGCTTTACTGATTAGTTTATTTTACAAACGGTACTATGTACAATTTAAATGATGTCGGACAAAGCTCTCACACGTTAATTCTTTCCTACTAATTAGTTTATTTTACAAAAGTGTATTAGATTAAATTTTAAAAACGCTTGACAAAAGCTCTCACATATTGATTTACTTCTGATTAATTTTATTTTGGTGTAAAATACGAGATGCGCACTTCGTATCTAAATTTCTAAATTGTCCATAAATATAATTGTTTGCTGTGAAATAATGACACTTAATTTATTTTGTTTTTGCTTGTTTGTACAGAATCCTTTATTTATTTTTATGTGTTAATAGATAATCGTGGGCGATGTTTTTTTGTTTCTTTTTGGTAGGTAAGCGAACCCCGCACTCTCCGCGTTTGATAGTTAGCCCGGTATTTACTTTTCTTCTGGCTACATCTAGGTACGTAGCAAATTGAAGGCAGCTTAAGTTGTTATTCCGACAGGTTTTAATTAATTTGAGCTTTAAGGCTTAAGGTAGCAGTCCTGGTAACATCAGGCATAAAGAAACTAGATTAAAAAAACGTGCAAATGCTAACCAATTGCTATAAATAACATAACATGCAGAACTTAGCTGCTAAAATAATACAGTGAAAGAAATTTTATATAGAAAAAAAAAACAATTTTTTTCAAAGCTTCAATATTCTACTACCTGAAATTTAAGTAGACTTAGCTTCCCCCCGAAAGTAACCGTGTTTAAGGTGTGTGTGTGTGTGTGTGTGTGTGTGTGTGTGTGTGTGTGTGTGTGTGTGTGTGTGTGTGTGTGTGTGCATGCTTGAGGGCATGGATTATGTGTGTGTGTGTGTATGAGTTGTGTTTGTGGTGTTGATATTCGTGTTACGTTCCCTTTCTAGGACCACGACCATTGGCAGCCGGAAATCCCAGTCGTTAAAGAAGAGCGCTCAGCGGATATTGCCTTATCAGCCCGTACCATCGGCAACCGGAAATCCAGATGTTGAAAAGGCAATGTAAGTATGTGAATAGGTATTTGGGTTTGTACAGTGTTTGAGAGGTGTTTGTGTAAGTTTGGTTCTTAAAATTTAGCGTTAGTAAAAAGAAGAAATTTCCTATTCTACTACTTACGATTAACTTATACTACTACTGTTAATTAGTATTTGTTAGAGACAGGGATGATAATATGTAGAAGCCTGCAAATTCTACATATTAGGCGGTGGGAGTCTTTTAAAGGTGGATTGATGCTTTGATCTTTTTGCTTCTGGTCAACAAGAGCGGAGCTCTTGGAATATCAGGAGATCCGTCTCCGGTTTCTGGGGCAGAGCCCCGTCCGAGGAGAGGTGGTACTTTTACGTCACTGTCCGGGTAGTTTTGTTTGTGTCCTCTATCGATCAAGATAACGTTGGTGGATGAGTGCCGTGGTTTTTTGTGCGAGTGCATTTAAGTTGGGAAAAAGGTTTTCGTTCCAAATCATTGCGTGTACGGTCTTGTTGAATAATGTTTGTCTATGTGCGTGAAGGTACGGTTGTAAGTCAGTACACTCGAATACTAGATGTTCCGATGTTCCTATTTCTCCGCACGTGCATATGTTGTTGTCAACTAAATGCATGCGTTTTCTATATGTTTGATAGGGTCCGTGGCCAGTGGGGTAATGAATTAATTCTTGACTAGGCACTAGGTATTTGACTATTAGGCGGTCTTTGATATGTGGGATTATTGCATATACCTTTCTACCGGTTGTGCTTTGATCTCAACGTGTCTGCCATTCCGAGAGTATGTAGTTCTTTATTTCCGTCTTTGTCATGGGCAGTTGGTTTGTGTATAAGATGCGTTGTAGTTGTTGGTTGTCTTTGTGTTACGTTCAATTACACCCTGCCGAATGGTATTTGTTAATTTTGAGGTTCCTTATAAATACTTCGGCGCATTCGTTTCAATATTCCATAACTACCTGTCATAAGAAATGTACCTGACTGTATCTGCTAATTAAACCTATCAGTCTATTCCTTTAAAGCGCATTCTAACACGATGGAAATAAATGCTTATTCAACATCCCATATGTTTAAATATGTACAACTACTATCTTGTAAATAACCATTGCTTTTGTAATAGACCAACAGTTTATTTATTAAAAATGTGGCACTCAGAAATATTATTCTAGCAAATATATTAGATTGTCTACAATTGGTGATTTCCAAAGAATGCATGTGTTCTAATTTTTAACAGGAATATGAGTTAGATTAACATAAGATTCATTCAAAAGTACTTAATAGACGCAATTGTAGTCAAATGTTTTGGTTCACATGCTAATAAAATATGGGGATTGCTTATCTTTTTGTGATCCGGAATTTCATGTATTTTCAATCCTGCTTTTGGAGGTTAAATACACACCTTCTACAGGGTTAATACCGTTCTTGTCTTCAGGAGCAATGCACCCAGGTTGCGGTTTCAGGAACAAGGAGATCTTGCTGGAAGCATTGGTAAGTCCTGGAGCATTGATTCATATTACTGAGGTTTTCCTTTGTAGCTCTTCGGAATAGTCTGATCTGTCCTTAGTCACAGGCCACTTTAGATCTTTACCGTAACCACTAAAAAACTTGTTACTGCCACCGAAATGATTCTGCCAAAGGAATTTTTGTCGTGTCTGACACGGTAGAGTTATTGAACCCGGAACTATGGTGCTTGTTGCAAATGCTGTGAAGATTCTGCCTGCTCCTGTTCGTGTTTCTGCTCTTGGCAAAGAAGAAAATCCGAAAGCAGCTGATGTTTAACACGTTTCTGTCTTAGTCTACTGCTGTAGGAAAAGAAGGCAGTCCTAACGCGGCTGAAAATCTCCTTCAGGTTTTTCTTGTTGATTGTAGCAATTAAGTTTAACCGCTACCGCTTATGAGTTTTTTTTCCTATGCGACCTGTTTCAGACACACTACTTCCACGCATGTTGGCGGTCCAAGTGCAATCTGGCAGTCATCTGCTGGTGATCATGAAAATCACGTAAGTAGTTTATTTTTAACTTACTCATAAAAGGTTATATGGTTATGAGAACTAAGATTTAACATCGTGCTATCGATTGTAATTTGTTTTTTATTGTGTGTAATACTGAAGAAAAGATCGTTCGGGATAATTTGTCCTATACGAAGTAATATTTCCGTCACGGGCTGATTTTGGTTTTTCGTTATTTTATTTGCTTATACCACGTTTCACTTGTGCAAATTATAGCTTGTAAATAAAATTTATACCTGCATGCCACCTGCTTTTTCTTAAGTAAGAAAATTTCGAACATTCTGACTCACCCCACTCTACGCTTTTGTAGCTAGCCCTGTTAATCTAGATACCAGTTACTGTTTTTTTTTTATATACGTTTCCCACTTTTCAATGTAACAATTGTGTGTAGGATAGTATATTGCAGCTCGCTGTTTCACTACTAGGTCTAAGGGCATAGCTTTCACGAGTACATAAAGTGCATCATGTGTGGTAGTTCCAAAGCCCGCGTCAGTAAAATACTTTGTTGTGTACTGTTGATTTTTTGTATAGGTTTGATTGTGTAAGGCGATGTTCCCAGTCATATGATACCATAGCTACGAGCACATTGTTGAGATAAAGCCATTCGCAATTAAATGGTATATTATAGGTCCTTTGGGTCAGCGTTACAATGTTCTGCATTGCAGAAGTAGCACTTGCACACACGGTGTTTATATGTATTAAATAATTCTGTTTTTCGTCTAATGTTAAGCCCAGATATTTTGTGTTTTGTTTTCTACTTATATTTACACTTTTTAGTTTGATGGTGGGGTTCCTTCATCACAAGGTATGAAGTTTTGTGGTGTTACGGTCATTTTTGTGGTTTTGCACCAACTTTGTGTTTGGGTTAGGGCGATGTTAGCCTTACGTTCGATTTCCCTTATGGAATTGCCTTCCACCACCAGCAAGATGTCGTCGGCGTATGCACCCGTCGACAACACTTCGCCAACAGTGTCCAGCTTTTCCAGAAGTTCGTCCATTCAAATATTCCAAAATTGTGACCTGCATACAGAATCTTGCGGGCAATCCTTGTTTATTTGTTTGGTAATGCTCTCCGTGCCTTATAAGGTTACGTACCTGTCCCTGCAGTAGCTCCTGAAGGAATGGTGCAGTTGTGATGGACAGTTTTTGGTCGTAAGTCTGGTAAAAAGTGAAAGCCGTCAAAGGTTATGAAATGCGCCTTCTATGTCCACTAGTATTAATAAGATGTATTTTTTGTGCGATTGCTTGATGGTTTGTATGGCCTGGTTTATGCAGTGCTTTGTCGATTTGTTTTCTATGAAGCCGTATTGCCTTGAGTGTACTCTTTTGATTTGTCTGTGGTCCTGTATTTGTTTACGTAGTACTTTTTGTGCGTTTTTCCTAGGGTGTTCAAAAGGCATATGGGTCGGTAAGAGCCTGGTTGTTTAGGGTATTTACCTTTCTCTTTAAGGATTTGCTTGTTTCCAGATGTTCGCAAAAACAGCTTGTCGTATGCATTTATAGTACAGTGTTGTTAGCGTCAGTGTTAATTTACCTTCAGCGCTATGCAAATCTCCGCAAGGATTCCATCCGGTCCTGGTGCTTGTTTGCTCTTCGATTAGCATAGTGCGTATCTCACTTCATCTTCTGTGAAAGGATCTAAGTTGTCATATTGTCTGTTCCAGGGTCGGTTACCTACGATGTTTGTGTCAATTACTCCTTGTCGTCTAAGTCGTTGTTCGCCAGAGTCGTCTTGAACGATATATGTAGAAAATGTAGTTAGGTTAACAGAAATTACCTTAAACGAATTCTAAATTATGGGGGTTTAATCAAAGCAGCCATAACGATCGGCTATTTCTAACGTTAGTATCGAAATGAACCAAATAAATTCGTAGTTTTTTTAACCAAATTAATTTTTAAAGATTATACTATTTTTATTTTTTAAATTCGAGAATAAACCTTAGATAATAAAGTATTTATAAAAATAGAACAACAAAAATGGACGCCAATTGTTATAACAGATTACAGTTACAAAAATATATCGCTTGCTCGTCAGGATGGCGGAATATGATTATTGCAACGAATTATTCAATTCACTTTACGACATACAAATTAAACGTAGTTCAGCTTAAGTTGTATTATCTAAATGTCCAAGTTCTAAGATAAAGTCGCTTCATAAATCCTTTGTATTCCGGCATTTGGAAAGCTGAAATGCTAATGATATTATTGTTCGTCTGAGTATACCGGGTCGTGAATTTAAATCGTCTTCTATAACAGATTCAAGGCGGAGTTCGATAATATATTCTATAACATTCAAAAAATACCTAATAGATATAAAAGGAATCGACAAAAACTCCACAAATCCTCAAGATAAGGTAGTTACGTGTAGAATAGCATGATGGTCACCGTTGTTTTTAAATTCCCACCATTCCTTGTACGTAACGCGCTTCTATTGGTCATCGATAACGACGCATATTATTTCACACTGTGAGAAATTGTATTAACAGTCCATTCTTAAGAAATACATAATAATAAACTTTTTTTAAAAAATTCCGAAGGTAATTCACACGACCCATTTTCCAGCTAAATTACAATGGATAATACCTTTAAATTAGTGACGAGATCCCCTATCATAATTGCTAACTGGAAACGTTAGAAAGCAATTTTGGAGCGTAACAAATTAGTGCTGTTTGGTATACAACTATTTATTTGCGAAACTCATTCACGGAATTAAGAAAAGCATTACAAAGCGTGGCATCACGGCAATGCCAACTCGAATGCAGCACATCAAACAATCGATTATTTGTAGATACAAAATATAAAATTAATGTCGTTTCATTGACAATACTCGCTAAATCTGTCGCCTGTTCTGTTTGTGTTTTTGAATGTAAAACAAAAGATGCGTAAACCTCTTTCACCTCAAGAAGCTGTTGAAGCTTTCTAAAACCATATTCTTCAGATATTAAGGTTAAGTGGAGAGAAATATTCCAAGAATGTTTTTGTATACGTGCACACGTCCGTGATTTGATAATGCATAAAATTTAAAAAAAAAAAACCTTTTTTCCGGAGCTTAATCAAAATCCTATAAACTAGCTCTGGTTCTATACTTTATTCAAGCTTTATTCAGTTTTGGTTTTAAATAAAATAATCTTTAAAGTTAGTCGAAAATGAGTTCATTCACCTTCATTAATAAAAGCTTTAGGAGCCATTACATTAACAAAAATTAAATGCTTTATAATTAATACTGAAAACCTACAGCAGCTTTTCAGGAAAGCTTACTTTTCAGGCAGTTTAAAAATTCATTCTTTTTGCAAAGTTAAAGCCATTCAATTAGTTTTGAATCCGAAGCTTGGCAATAAAAGCATGAGTCGCTTTAAATAAATATGAGATGATTAGGTAAATATGGCGCACCATTAATTTTCAAAATCATTTATAAATCATTGCCCAACTCGTAGCACCGACCGCAAATTGCACATTTATAGACGGGCGAACGGACATAAATCGCAGAAATTAGAACCTAGCTGAAACCTTACGTGGAATTTTGTGCCACTAGCTTTCCCCCTGTGTTATGTTTTCCGAGAACAACGGCTATGGCGTTATATTTAAGCCGACCACGTTCACCCTAGCTCTACAAAACCCTATATAAACAGGACTCCGCGTTCGCATTATTACTATTGACCGCGTCGCTAAAATAATAAACAGCTTTCTATCGACACAATGAAATGAAATGGGTTTGTTTGATTAAATTTAGACTCTATCCGTGCGAGCTTTCTCTTCTGATGTAAAAGTCTGCAAATGTTCTGTGACTTTAAAGACTGAAAAGATGTGAGAGTTTTTTACAATAATATGAGAAAAATAAAAGCTTGCAAAAGTTGCTTTCTGTTTCATCTTCATTCGTTCCGTTTAAAAACCAAATAGAGTTTATCTTATTTTAGCTACCACAAAGGTGTCTGTTAAGCTACGTATCGGTAATGAGTTGAATGATCCTTTGATTATTTTCACTTTTTAATATTCTTTTGAAATGTTTATAATCATATTTCATTTAAATGGTTTTTGTATTGATAAACCCAGTCGAAGGGTTAAGGTTACTTCTTTTAAAAATACAAATTATAGCTTACATGCATTCTTCTTGGTCCGAGGAAGTACTATTTTAGTGTACCATTGTAATCCATATACTTAAACTCAAAGATTATCAAATTCAGTAAGGTGGTTTTATGATTGGTAATAATATCGTCATTATTTTGTATTTTATATTATTGTTGTTTGCTTTTGATTAATAATGTATAACGCTTGCACCTGTGAAATTACCGTCATAGGCCGAAAAATTCTAACGCGTTAAATTATACCGATTTTGAAAATAGTCAAATATATTCCTTAGTTCAAGTTAATGATTTATAAAAATAACTTTACATATGTTATACAAAGTAAAGCAAAAAGAGTAATATCAATTTTCAATTTTAATTCATTTTCCAAATTCTGCCGATGATGGCTTTGAGTTTCTATGAAGGAAAATCTATCTGTTTGTAATTTTGTAAAGCGAATTAAAATAGCTAGCATACAAACCTGAGTACATAGAATTAACATTTAAATAACAAGTTATCAAACTTAACCAATGTGATTTGTCAATTAAAGTCGAAATTATATCCTATCACGTGGGAAGATTTTACCTTTAGTGAGAATTAACTAACGTACGAGGGTTAGGTGAAAAGTTCTCGGTCTGACACAGAGATGGCGTTACAATTAGCAAAAATTTGTGCTTTCCGCATGCGTGCACATGTCATTAGTTCGTATGACAAGTTTAAACTTGCTATCTCAAGTAGTTTGTTTACACGTATTTTTTTAAGCAGACGTCTTATGCGTGTTTCCTTTAGATGGATAAACGTGAATATCGTGTGGTCATAAAATTTTTCGTTTTGGACAAATTAACCCCTCAGGAAATTCATTCAAAGTTGACAAAAGTTTACGAGACTCTGCCCCTTCCCTCTCAACCGTTAAAAAGTGGGCAGCTGAATTTAAACGTGGTCGCATGTCTCTCAAAGATGATCCACGTGAAGGACGATCAAAAATTGCAACCACACCGAAAACGATCGAAAAAGTGCATGATATCGTGTTAGACCATAGGCGAGTGAAAGCGAAAGAGATTGCTGAGGCTGTAGGAATATCGGACGAAAGAGTGCGAAACGTCTTACACAAAGAGTTAGAAATGCGAAAACTCTGCGCAAGATGGGTGCCGCATTTGCCGAATGCCAATCAAAAGCAAATGCGAAAACGAGTTTCGCAGCAATGTTTGGCCCGGTTCAATAAAGATCCGAGCGATTTTGTGCGGCGATTTGTTACTATGGATGAGACGTCAATCCACTATTATACGCCAGAAACGAAACAGCAGTCGAAGCAGTTGGTGGAAGTCGGTTGTTCAGCGCCAAAGAAAGCGAAGTCGATCGCATCTGCCGGAAAAGTGATGGCCAGCGTGTTTTGGGATGCGAAAAGAATTCTGTTAATGGATTACCTTGAAAAAGGCAGAACAATTACAGGCCAATATTACTCTACCCTTCTTGACCAGCTGGATGCCAAAATTCGCGAGAAAAGGCCTGGCCTGAAGAAGAAAAAAATCATCTTTCATTAAGACAACGCACTTGCACACAAGGGTGCGTTGGCGTAGGAAAAATTTACGGATTTAGGGTACGACTTGCTCGGCTATCCCCCTTATTCCTTTGATTTAGCGCCCTTAGACTTCTATCTGTTCCCAAACTTGAAAAATTTTGTTTCTGAGAAGCGCTTCGTGTCCAATGAAGAAGTTGAGAAGGCCGTAAATGAATATTTTCACAGCTTTCCAGACTCTCACTTCCGGGAAGGAATACTGATGTGGGAGAAACGCTGGACCAAGTGTGTTGAAGTTAAGGGGGATTATTATGTCGAAAAATAAAATCATTTTTTCACTGAAAATTGCTGTCTTTCATTGTAGGCCGAGAACTTTTCACCTTACCTCGTAAACGTGCCCAGAATATATTTTTGTTATTACTTTCAAAAAATTATAAAGTAACTTCATTTGCTGAAAACGTTTTCCCTTATGATATATACCTTAATATATTTGATATTTGCCTAAGATTGTTTGTAAGTACCTGTGATTAATTTCTTAATTGTGCAGTACATTAGAGAGCTCTGTACATTTGTGTTTTTACAACTAATGGAAAGATAAAGTTTCCAGCATTGACATACTAGAAGATATTGCCATTACACAGAAGCGTGATTAATATGCCGGTGATTTAGCATTTGATTTGGAGAAACCTTCTTCATCTAGCAGTTTTACATGGTTACGTTAGTGTCCCCACCAATACGATTATTTTAGAATTGTTTTAAATTAATCTATTCAATTATAACTCGTGTGTTTTAAGCCAGAATCGTTTTCTTGATGTCGGGTTTGAATATCCTCTTTTTATTTCCTCTGAGGCTTTTTCTTAGGGATCCCCGTTTTTAGAGATTAGGTGTTGTCCAAGATCATTCCTAATTGAGAGTAGTATTTTTCACACAATAGTATTCCGGGACCCCCTTCGAACACTTACACAATTCTTCTCAAGGGGGTTACCCGGCAATCATTACTGTTGGTGTAGTCGATATTTTTGATACTTATAACACAGAATTTTAGCGAGGTATTTCGGCAAGTTTTTTCGTGAAACCGGCCAGGTTTTTTGGGGGCAAAGCTGTACGTATAAACTATGTTCTGAAAAATCAAAATATTTTTTTGGTCTGATATCCGTAACCAATGGTTATATAGATGACCTCTGATTATATATTTTTCCATATAATTGTTTGCAAAATCAGGACCAGAAAAGTGATATACGAGGACCGTCAGGAAAGTAGTACCCGTTTGTACTGTGTGAAGCGCTGGTGAGTAGAGTAGCATTCGGACAAGTTATAACACGTTTAGCTATATTACAGCAGTCTATGTGCAAAGTTACGCCTTGCTGGTACTGACTGTGTCCTTTCTGTGAGTGTTTACAATGTTCATAAAAATATAGAACGCCACCAGTTGTGAAATTAGGGCTCTGATTAGATTTCTCAACGCAAGAAATGTGAACCCCTGCGATAATCATCGTCAACTAAAGGAAGTGTATGGTGACCATGTTATGGATGAGTCATCAGTTCGGAATTGGTGTCGTAATTTCAGTTTTGGCAAAGACAATACCCATGGAGAAGAACGTTCCGAACGACCGTCAGTAATTACGGACGAACTGCTGAGTTTAATTAACGAATTCGTGAAGGCCGATCGGCGCGTAACAATTGATGAGATCAGTGAAAATTTCGCAATGTCTCATGAACAATTCAATCGGGGAACTTTTAACCATCTACCCCACAGCTCAGACTTGCCACCCTCAGATTTTTATCTGTTTACAAAACTCAAGGACTTTTTGGCAGGAAAGAAATTTGAAAGTGATGATGAACTGAAAGCAGCTGCGACTTTACATGTGATTTTCTAATGCTCCACCCGAAGGTACTACATTGGCCAGGAAGCGAGTTTTTTACCTAAAAAATTTGGAATTTTACCGAACCCTTGCTGTTTCAAGCAAGGTACGGATTTTTAACGTGCGTGACAACACCCACACACGGGACCTCCATTTTAACTCGCATAGGAACGAGGGTGTATTTTTGTGAAAAATGCTCGCCTAACATTTTTCAAGCGGGTCGTTTTGGGATTTGAACCCGGGACCTTGGGCGTAGTAGTCACACAGAGGAGTACAAAGCTGGCATACAAAACTTGTCTCACGTTATGTTAAATGCTTAAATTTGCGAGGTGACTATGTGTAGAAGTAGTGTAAAGTTTGTTCTTTTCAAATAAAACATTAAAATTTGTTAAGATGTACTAGTTTATTTTTAATTCAAAAACGGGTACTACTTTCCAGACGGCCCTCGTATATAGTACTCATACCAGTAGATAAACCGCTTATAGATAAGATAAAAACCCGTTTCTACATTTCGCATCAGAAGTTTTACCCCCTCCCCTACAGATCATTTTTGTAAGCTCCAATGTCATTCACGCCCCTTTGCCCCTACATTCTGTTACGTGCATTGGCGTAGCCTAATACAAAAAGGAAGAAGAAAGAAAATACAGAAACTGACCGGGCTCATTCGTTGAGTGGGCGGGGTATAATACATACAAAAATTGAAGAAGGCTTGAAATAAAAATACACGTACTCATTCATTAAAACCACACAACATAAAAAAATTATTATTAAACAAAAAACATGTTATATCAGTACATTAGTACCAAAAACAAATGAAAACAAAAATAAGTAGTAATCACAATATGCATGTCAGGAAGAACCAAGAAAAAAAATCAATTCCTAACATAGCGAGCTGCCGTTTTTAGGCCATCGCCTCCTCAATTATTTCCAAGGTAACAGGTAGGCCTATACATCGGAAGAAGCACGCTGGTTTGAGTGCGCAAAATCCCCCCGAAGAAAATGGAAACAGCAAAAATATAACGGCTATTTTCGTTGTGTACAAAGAAAAGCAAGTGAATATTGATTGGTTTGACTAAAAAACGAGAGGTCAAAAAGTAATATTGGTGTTATCAAACGATTGGAAGCTGGAAAACGCGGTTTTATTGGATAGTACGCGATCTTAGTTCGACGAGTCCTTAGATGGAAATCACATAAGAATCAATTATACACGGTCGTACTGTATAACCGGTGAACGGATACCTAAAACAAGGTACTGACTATTTAATTATAGCATAAACTTTAGGTTTCAAAGCAACTAGATTTGAGTTAAAAATTATAGTAAAGCGGGCTTATGATGAACAACTACAATAGATAGGATGTTGATGAAGGATTTAAGAATAGCAACAGAGTAGATTTAACAAAATTATTATAAAGCGGCTTATGAATTAACATGGGAAAAAGAGAGTATTTAATTTATCCCGAAAATAAACGTAACAATTCAAGAAGGTTTAAATCTTGGATTTTTTTATAGGAAAATACATGTGGTTGAGGATTGGTCAAAACGAGATACGTAGCAAAACATTTATTAGATTTTTAATAATTGAGTATCATTAATGAATATTTGTAACAACAAATTTAACATCATATTATTAATTAATTTAACAATCCTGTATTGTCCACCTACTTGGACAAAACAGGATAGCAAAGGTGGACAAAACAGAACAGTAATATTAAAAGAATAAGAATTAATATTAAATAAAAAATATTTATAAAAAGAAATTTGCTTTACTCAATACCACAAAGCTTTTTATTATAGAAAAAATAAATGCAAATACAATAAAAAAAAGTATATATGCACAAAACCCGCTGGAAGATTCTTCATTCTCATCATTCTCATGTCTGCACATACTTCGAGGGCTCAACCATTACAATACTGGCATCTTATTCATACTTCTTTCAGTTTCGATTTTGAATACCGTTCATTACAATAAATACAGATTACATCATGGCCTCCTTCTGCAGAAATATTTCCTACAACAATTCTTGGGTGCATTCACTTTTTACCTGACTTTTCGCTTGTTAATTCTTTTGCTTTTTCCCCTTATCATACTCAATTGTGACCTTTTTTAGTCTGTGCTTTCTCAACGGCCTCCGCGTGCTCATTTTTATAAGGTGCAGATGTACGTATCGCTGATTCTCCCCTCCTATCATTAGGATTGCATTTTCTTTCGCCACAAGAAACTAGAGTAATAACTTGGAGGATAACAAAAATCTTTTTTGCAAATATCGTGAATAAGACGGAGTTGTATTTTTATAAAACTGTTTAAAAGAAATGCAAGCAAGAAAAGTTTTGTAACGCGTGTAAAGGTGTTTTAGGTCTTGAAAGCGTCTTGGTGCAGAAGCGGTAGTCTTGGTGTTACAGGTTCCGAAGGTGCTACATAATCGCAAGTGTTACATGATTGACTTGTTGTTGCAACTGACTAGTATTTTTTTGTATTGAGTTTCAACACGCTGTGAGAGGGTAACTTCAGCTGGTTGAAACAGCCGGTCTAGAACACATCACTATTTAACGGATTAATGCCCGTTCTTGCAAAACTATTAGAAGCTATTCCGAAACAAGCAGCATTCATATACGTATCACGAAATTGATTGTAACACATCGACCTGAATGCTGCAGCAACCATTTTGTAAAGCTAGCGCGTTATTTAAGCAAAGATTAAGTAATAGAAAAGAATATACTAACTTCAGCTAGTTAAATGAGCTCTAAACAGAAAAACAGCCTGGGATATTTATAGAAGCTTCGATGGTGTACTTCGTGGCTATTTCAATATTAAATTAGGTTAAGGAATTAAAATCGAACGGCACCTAGTACATTTTTATTCAACCAGCAATAAAAATTTCGACTATACAACTCTTTGTATTAAAATAGAAAGGTAGAGATGGATGTGAGTAAATAACCGTCATAGAAAAGCTTTTTTGTTTATATTGATACGAACTCAAAAAATACGCCACCCTAGTAGATTACCCCGATAATCACGAGTATAATTATCGCTATAAAAGTAATGCATTGCGAACTTAAGCAAATACGCCGTTATCATAAGTGTGAAAACAAAATGACCCATCACAAGAAAAGACGACCTTGACCCAGACCTAAAGACGGCAGTTAAACGCACTACCCTTTGAGAAGAAAATATCAAATGCGATGACTCTTGGATAAAAAATTTATAAAACCTACGGATAATAATAAGGAGACAGATTCAATATTTCATCTTCAGTTACAGAACTGCAAATTCGATTGACACGCTACTATTGCCGCGCGGGTTAAAGGTTGATTATGCGGGTCATTTTAGTGCGGTATTTAAGCTTTGCCATTACGATTAACAGGTTCACAAACTCGAGTCAATCACGGTGTTACAAATACAGGTGAAAGTGCCGCTGTCTTGCAAGATTTTATTTAACGTTAAGTTAGAGTATTGAATTATCTGCCACCAAAAAAATCTTGCACTAGGTGGATTGTTCGGAGCTTTGCAAAAGGAACTATAAACCGCTAAATTATTAAATTTTTGCTATCCAGTTGCTACACGTTTCATGCTGCTGTATATTTGATAATTGTGATTAATTGTAATCGTACAAAACAATAAAACTTATTATTAAAAGAATTTTTACATTGATGTACGCATATTTAAAGCGTATTGTAAACAGGAAATTCTTATATACAGTACAACCACACTTGTATCCGTATAACTCATACCTACCAGCTAATTTGGTTGGGTGTATATGATTGATAAATTTCAGCTCCTCTTTTAGCTATATACATATTGGGTAAATTAGGAATACATCTTAGTTTTCGCTGTTTGTTATTTACTATAATATTCATGTTTGATATTATAGGTTAGTTAAACGACTTGGGGTTTTTGTTACTATTTAAAATTAGTAGGTAAGAAACTTGGACACAAGGTTCCATTAACCTTTCCTGCAGTAAGAACAATTAAATTGTCTATCGAAACACATATCTTGGGGGGGTTACTGCTTGGCAATAACCACGTAGGTTGGCGCTTAAAGGCTTCATGAGACAGAGTTCAAAAGCATTTCAAGGTGGGTGTAACAATATTTAGAAAAAAGTGTTATAATCTATGTACCAATAATACTAAAAGCTAATCGGTGCACTATTTACTGTCAACGTCACTTTGCTTTTGTAAAGAAAAATTAATTCAGGTAACTAACCTCAATTCAGCAGGTGCCAATTTTTAAACTTCCGCAGTATAATACATACTTAGCAGCGACATAAAGCTGACATCCGAAGACTATAGCCGATGTGTCGTATGTGTGACTACTAAGCCCGAGGTTCCGGGTTCCATTTCCGACGCAAACGGCTTGAAGAATGTTAGGCAAGCATTCTTTACAAAAATACGTTTTTGTTCGGATGAGAGGTAAAATGCAGGTCTCACGTGTGTGTTGTCACGCACGTTAAAGAACCCTACCTTTAAGGGAATTATATCTGCTTGAATTTAGATAAATAGTAACATAATATTTTCTTAGTATCATTATCTCAACTAAAATTTACAGATTACTTATTTCTTTTATTAAACTTTTAGAAATAAAACGATTATGAAATTTGACTAATATCTAATAAAATTTGTTTCTCTTCATTTTTGTACAAAAAAATTAACAATGTATATACGACTGCATAGGAATGAATGCATAAGAACTTATTTAACGTGCGTGACAACACATGTCACGCACGTTAAAGAACCCTACCTTGCTTAGAATAGCAAGGGTGCGGCAAAATTCAAAATTTTCAGGAAAAATAACTCGTCTCCTGCTGAATACACTACCTTCTGGTAAAGTATTGGAAAATCAAATGTAAGGTATGTAGTATGTGAGGCTTACTGCGTGGGTTGAATAAGTTCGCGATTAACTACTAATTCCAAGGTCCCGGGTTCCATTTTCGACCTTCGGGTGAAGCATTGGAATACAAACGTAAGGTGTGTAGTCTGTGCTGCGGTTGCGTGGGTTAGATAGGTTCGCGGATGACTACTAATCGCAAGGTCCCGAGTTCCATTTACGACATGAATTGTTAGGCGAGGCTAGGCGAACATTTTTCGCAAAAATACACAATCAATTGGTCGAGAGGTAAAATGTAAGTCCCATGTGTAAGTTTAAGATATCTAACTTTCCTGGAACGGCAAGGATTCGACAAAATTCAAAATTTCTAAGTTAAGAAAACTCGATTCCTGGCCAATGTAGTACCTTCGGGTGGAGCAGTGGAAAGTTAAAGGTAAGATTGTGTCGTGTGAAGTGGGAAAGGCACAACGTTACAGTTTATTGTTTCTAGTGTGTTTAATTATTACTAAACTTTAGGTATGAATCGCATGCCTGTTTAATAATAAAAGCTCAGGAAAGGTAAATAAATCGGATTGCATCCACCCGAATGAATGGTAGTAAGTTAAGCTTACAGATGAAGCTATTTCTAAGAGTTTGATTTGACTCTTGTTCTAGGAAGAACAAACGCTGGCGGCATAAACACTTCTGAAAAACTCGTACATATTTCTATGGAAACTAAAATTCGGCGTTCTGAAGCTTAATTGTCGTTTTTCACGCAACCATAGAATCTTGAAGCGTTTCTTCGGCACCGTCACCGCTTTTGCCAACATTGTAAATTTGATTGGAAGTTTGTAACCGTATTTTCTTTTGCTAGATATAGATTTTCTGAGAATGGCATTTGTTTAAAATGTAATATGGCCAAACAGTGTTGCAAAAAAGGGTGCTCTCGGTCTAAACTCGGGGTCTATTTCTGCGGAGACATGAGGTGGTCGGGGTATTTTCTGAGACTAAACCTTAAATATAAATAAACTTGGGCGTCACTACTTCAATAAAAACCAATACTAAAACAAAGTCATCCTAACGATAGACGCAAATAAGCCTTAAGGGAATTATATCTGCCTGAATTTAGATAAATAGTATCATAATATTTTCTTAGTATCATTATCTCAACTAAAATTCATAGTTTACTTATTTCTTTTATTAAACTTTTAGAAATAAAACGATTATGAAATTTGACTAATATCTAATAAAATTTGTTTCTCTTTATTTTTGTACAAAAAATTAACAATGTATATACGACGGCATAGGAATAAATGCTGAAGAACTTATTAAGTATGCAAAAATCACAATAATTAACAGGCTAGGCCTGTCATAAAAAAATTACTTAATATCTTATACCATTAATCATACGCTGTAATCGGAGATCTTTGATATAGCTCACAAAAATTGTCTTTAGTTTAAACTCTAATCTTTCCAACGTTCTACTATATTTTCTTGATATCATGAATTTGCTTAATACAAGTTTTACTCTACGACATAAGTGTCATCTGCTGTTATTAAACATGGAAAACTAGATTTTTATCTCTACCTAAGCTGTTTTGAAATGCTTAATCTAATGATCGTTTAATATAAGAATATGGCTACAAAAAATTACCATATCATCCTAAATACATTAAATAAAAATATAGTTTGTTTTAATAAGATAACCTTCAAACTTGATACACAAAATGTTAAATCTCATATTTGCTAATCAATTACTTTTCAGTTTAGCTAAGTGGATTTCTCAAACAAAACGTTTATCAGGTACGCGTTGAATCTTCTTAATCGTTAAAAAGAAATTGTACTTACCCAAGCTTGACGACATTAAATAGCAACAATAAAATACTGAACACCAGTCTAATCAGAGCATTATCAGTTTGCCATCTTCTTCACGATAAACAAGAATTTCTTCCCAAAAACTGATAATTATCTCTTGCGTTAACAATAATTTTATGTCGAAATCGATTTCCTCTTTTATATTTGGAATCCACAGATTTTATCACTTAAAACTGCTTGCGTTTTGTAAATACCCTGTTTTAATTAAATCTACGTTCTAGCTTAACTAGGTGCTGTAGCCCCAATGCCAAGCAATATGGCATTGCCATGGGTGGAGTTTTCTTAAACCCATGTCAGTTTGAAGATCACACCACCTTTTCTTAAAAAACGTATGTACCGACTACATGCTACCACAAGAAGAATCTTTTGTACTTTCCGATCTATGTGCATGACCATCCGGACCACGTCTGCGCGAGATATCAAATACGTTAGCTATAACTGGCCTAAATTCCGGCAACCCACATAGCACGAAGTGCATTATGTATTTGCCTAAAACTAAAGTGTTACAAGTTATTTTATACCTTTCAAATAGATAATTAAGAGAAAAGTGAAAACGGATTATTAGCAGTAGGTCTGTTATAGTCCATAGCTCTAGCAAGTGATGTTGGTTCTGGAGGTCATCTAATGTAAAGTCAAAAAGTCGCGCCTTTGTGGTTGAAATAAGTTGGCGACTTCATGACTTAGTTGGTTCGAGTGTGTTTACTAATTTCAAGGTCCCGAGTTCGATTCCCGACACGAACCGCTTGAAAAATGTTGGGCGAGCATTTTTCATAAAAATACACCCTCGTTCGGATGTGTGTGTGTGTGTGTTTGTGTGTGTGTGTGTGTGTGTGTGTGTGGTGTTGTTGCTCGCGTTAAAAAACCCTAATTTGGTTTTCCAGTCAAAATAAAAATTCGCTTCCTGGCCAATGTAGTACTTTTGCATGAGGTAGAAAATCAAATGTATATCCTCATAATGCGCTTACTTGTATCACTTGAAGAATGCGTGATTTCATATGGTTTGATAATTGATTATCTTTATCATAGACCTTTAACAATCCTGCAATTGAGTACATTTTAACCTTTAACTTTGTATTATATTTGAGTCGAGTGAGACTTTTGTGACCTCTAACCTGTAAGTTGTGAGTTTGACTAAGTTATCGACTTATCAAACTGATTAAACTACATTGTAATAATATTTTTTTATCACGTTTGGGGTTACTATGTCTTGTACCGTTTAATTTTACTCATTAATTATTCTAAAGGCTTTCTTAAAGTTGAAAAGATTATGATTTTCATTGGTCTGTTTACCCAAACTACGTACGGCAATTACTAATGCTTGCATCTTTGTGTTTAATTTTGTATTACACAATATTGAAATCTGTTTTCCTGTTTGCGGTTTTGAACTAAGTTATTGACCTGAGTTACGTTCAACAATGCATTTTACCAAAAACTATATGGCTTCGTTGCTGCTTGTTACCTGTTCCTTTTAGAAAACTATAAATTATTGAAATTTTATTGTTAATTAACACCACTATTTGTGGAACCATAATGTATAGGTACATGCGTATTTATTCTGCTTGTTTAAAATTAATTCGCCCTATTCTATTCGGTTTCTATTTAAAGTAATACAAACGCGTTACGGATTTAAACATTTATAAAGACAGAGGAGCAGATGATATACTTGCAGAGTTACTAAAATATCCCTAAGAAGAAGCTCAAGATGTCTTCTCGCAGTTGATATTTAATATTGACATCTGGATTATTCGGTGGGTCAAAACGTCTAAAATTTTATACTATTCTTATAGGTTTCTGTCAGTTTGAGTAGTTTACAATGATTTCGTTCGTTACAATGGGCGAGAATGTTTATGTATCCACGTTCGTAGTTAAAAAAATAGGATTTAGTTTGCAAAATCCATCATTGTTAAAATGATATGGCATAGATAGAACGTCTCTAAATTCGTTGAAAACATTCAGCTTAAAGCTATATTATTAACTCTTTTAATACGTAAATTATAAAATTGCAAGACAATGTTGATCTATAACTGAGTTTTATAGGGGCGGATCAGGACATTCGTTTTAGAAAATCTTGCTAAATTTTGATGGAGGATTTAGTAATAGGATTTACGTCTTTAGCTGCGACGTAATAAAAGGAATGGCCAGAGGGACAAAAACTTTTCAAGGAAAAGAAAGCTATAATCAGGCACAGAACTGGAGCCCGGAAACTCTGGGAGGCGGATAAGGAATTAGAGAGTGTTAATGACTTTTTCATTTAGTGGCGCAGATTGTGACAAGATAGCTGGTGGTATCTTAGTGAAGAGGCGCCAACAATAGCCGTATTCATTATCGACGCTATATCCTTCTCAACCCATTACATCCAGAAAGTTCAAAATAATAGTGGTGAGGCGTCATGTTGCGGCGCTCGTCAAGTTTAAGATGCTTATAAATGCTTATTGCAGACTAATAAATAGTTATTAGTTTCTGAATTTTCTTGTCTTAGCATTAACTTGCAAATTGCATGAATTTTACACATAATCGTGTACAGGATAATTCACTTAAGCTTGTAGGTTATGGGATGTTTAGAGTTTACTGCAAGTATCAATAATATTTATTACTCTATTACATATTTGATTATAAATCTATAGCTCAGTTTTAATATATTTTGAATTGAAGTGCGAGATAGGTTTTGGGCGTTTGGGAGCTTTTTTTTTAAAAAGTTTTGTCGCCAAAAATTCTTCTATCAAATTTATTTTTAATTGTATAATTACAAAAATAACTTATTTCTGTTACAACAACTTAGACGTTTATATTCATTAAACATTAAGTTATTGAAATTGCCAAAAACACTTGAAGTTAATAATTCAATAATTAATAATTAAAAAGTATGGTGAGTAGCTTTAACCACGAACAATGTTAAAGTTATGAAGTCCGAAGACTGACTGACGATCAGGGGCTCCTCACAGTTTTTATGGAATTCCTGCTCTCACATCATCTCGTGGGAAAGTAAAAAACATACCGTCTGATACTGCTTGATAAACATACATTGTCTTATTCTAAGTAACTTTAATTAAGACTGTTTTATTGCAGTTCATTGTGTCTGCACCTGCAGTATCAGGTTGTTTCTGAAATACAAAATAGTTACTTCTGTTCTCATGTCCGATATAAACTTTGATTTACCTTTAGTATTATAACCTTCAATTAATACCATCTAATATGCTATTGCTAAGACATAATAAATGCGTTTAATTTATATACATTTTAATATGGGAGGATATGTAAGTTGCGTATTTATAACAATCCTTCAGTAACGTAACTAATGTTTACAATTCGTACACTTCGTGATGCAATGTACTTGATTAGTCGGCGACTAGAAACATTTCATCAGAAAGGATCGAAACCAAGATAACGCATACAAGACTGGATTGAATCGAAGCTGAGTGTAGAGTTGAGTTTTGTAAACCAGCGGTGGTATTAAGCTCTCTAAAATGCAGCTATTACACGCGGTTAGAATCAGTAAAGCGCGTTAAAGTTATAGTGGGGATGTAGATGCTTTTAGGTGCTTAAAAACTCTTTGATGAGGAAATTTGTGCAGCTAGAAGTTTTTAATACGACAAATCATGACGAAGTCCATTATTACAATTGCTAGACGGTAGCTGTTAGCTACATGTAAACGAAGCGCTAAATTATTAAATTTGAAATTACCTAAAAGGAAAGGGAATTCTATAATGAAATAGAGATGCGCCGGATAGCTACAGTAGTGTAGCAGTGGGTACCTATAGAAACAATAAAGGAAATGAAAATAAATAGAATAATGTAACAATTAACTAGTTGCAGCTTAAAGCAATGTTATCAATAGCACTTACCTTCAAATGCTTTCAACACTGTCAAATTTGTGGGCGCCAGCTCGTCTAGCATAATCCTATGGGATTTTAATTACGTTGATCTGCTGCAGGACTGAGGCCCTTATTGCAATCAATCGATATATTTAATCAAGACAACACAATCTCATTGCGTCACCTAAATCTAGTTTTAAAATAGTATCATATTATTATTTCTAAATAGGTATTTCCAAAAAATTTTAAGTTATCTAAATAAATTACAACACAAATTGCACAACAATATTCTTGTGGACGGGTATGCATACACCACCTGAAGTTACATAAATTAATCACCTTCATTTGGTCACACCTTTGTTTATTTGCTTATAACTATTTAACCACATGCTTCTTTTTGTTAATTTTAATTCTACTGTCCAGATTTTGTCAATCTAATAAAGTAAATAGTATAACATACAATATGGGTGGACGATGTAACAATTTAAAAAAAATGGATAATGAAAAAACTCGTTAAAATCACTAATTTGCAATCTTAAAATAAGTTTTTATATTCATAATAAATTTCTAGTTCCATATGGAAAACAATAAATGATCCACTATATTCTATTATTTCTATAGCAAGATTAAGTTCTATACTTCGCCATAATAACAAAATTAAATACCTTAGGTCTTTGAAATCATGTTGTGAACGTCAAGGTATGTTTAAAAGCATTTTTCATTAGGAATTGTAAGTAAATAAATTAATGTTCTCTAATGTGTCAACATTGTCCAAGTTGTTTTATGAACACGGCTCGTGGTCCGTCCTAGTTTGTTAAGCACCTGCTTTTATTTGCATAAATTTCGTGTAGATAAGGTTTTCCGAATTGAGTCGTTCCAATAAACAGTTGCACTTCATTTTCCGAAAAGTTCGAAATGAGATCGTAGATAGTAGAACATAGTTTGTGAAGTAAAACGGTACATTAAACTTAAAGACGATAATACCGCTTTTCGCAATCAAAAAAATCTATTTGAAGTAGTTTATTCTCCTGAAAGTAAACCGCGAATATCATGGAATGCCTATGACCTGAGCCTGATGATTTTGTGCTACGGCAGAATAGTTTCGTAGGAGTGGCTATTTACGACTTACTATTAAGGTTGAGTGTTTCATTTGCCGAATTCGTTATTGAATTTAAAAACCGGTTCACTACACAACCTCCTTTGAAAGTTCAAAACGTCGATATCCTAGCTAGCCGAATTACTAAAAAAATTCCATCATTTCATTCCACAGGATGCGTTTCGTAAAACAGTAATTATATTTAAAGTTTCTGATTTTTAAAGTTTTAGATATTTTGTTGAAATAAAGGTACTTAAGTAAATTTCTCTATTAAAAATTTTATAACATTAGAGCTTTCTCGTTTGAGAAAGACCGATCTAAACAATTCATATTAAAAGTTTCATTGTGTGATGATTTGTAACAAAACTAATCTTGTATAATAATAGAAAACCACTTAATACTCCTCTTTTATAAATTAAAATTTAGCTAATTTGAATTTGTAAACGGAAAACCAGATCTAACATACCATGATTAAAATACTATATGTGTAAATGGATAATCTATTTACAACTCCTGTTTTAATAATTAAATCTAGAAATCTATAATATTATTTGATATCGTTGTTGAATATGAATTTTACAGACTTGTTGCGATTAAAATATTCATCTCTCAGTAACAAAATGGACATGTTATTACGTTAGCCCTTTCGTGCATTTTATAATTTAAGAAACACACATGCTAAACCATTGTTGTGGACGAACACGTTTAACTGATTGAGACAGGATCTACCTCATATTTCGTCAAAATATTTTTACCCAAGATTTTATGTAAAAGAATTTAGAATTAACAAACACAAAGGGTTTTTTGTACCTGCCCTTCAAAATTGTTCAATACTTCTTAAATACAGCGGCGTTCGAGTTAAAATTACATTTTCTTTAATTAGAATAAGTAAATTCCGCCCGGGCCGATATCTACCTCTCACTTGGGGTAATAACCATAACCGAAGGCATGCAGTTTTAACCTTTCCATCTTCCAAATATAAAACTCGACAACTTTAAAGTATGAATGAAAGTGTCTAGCAATTTTAAAACTACAGTAGCGTTTTACACTCCTCATGTCTACCTAAACAAGTTTTATAAGTACATACTACTACAAAACAACAGAATCATTTATAATTATCTACTACACTTACAACTGAGTGCTAACTTTTTTGAGGCCACAATTTCATCAGCTGGAGTCCACATTGAGATATGTCTATTTGATTTCCTTTCGAGGTGATATTGAGCTAAACTGTCCAATTAAATAATTAGTTCTTCTCAATCTATCCCAGGATTCACTATGTTGAACTTTCAGTAGCTAATTTATCACCCATGAATGTTTTTCGATTTCTCTTATCTAAAATAACAATTCACATGTCTATTCGTTAATGGTTCGCCTACTAACACATTAGTTCTTTTCCGTCGGATATCTATCTTTTGTCATTTCTCCCACTTACCATGTGTTTAGGGAAGCAGGGGGTATAGCATGGTACAGTTTTCCTATTGTGTATGTGTAATGAAACACGAGAAAGATGCGCTGTCATTTGGTTTATTTATGATAACGTTATGTTTTCAAGTCTTTAGCAATATAACTCGACACATTGTATTTTATGGTATGACTATATGATCTGTAATCTGATATTTGGGGGTTTCATCAACTATGCGCCTTATTTTAAGCAATCACTATATTGTGTGAATATACTTATGCTATTGTCTGGCGATTACTTTGTATTTTTACTACTCGTCCTGCATGTAACACCTATATTCTCCTAAAAATTCGAAAAAACTTTCCTGTATTTAGAAGAATTATGATATGGAACATGCACATTAATAATTTCAGTTTATTTAAATCTTTATTCTCAAGACTTCCTTATGACGGCTTTATGAAAATTTACAGTTACAAATATTCTGTTTAATCTTTCTGTGGTTTTGAAATCATTTATTGACCTGAGTTGCGTTTAAGTATGTTTTCCACCGAAAAGAAAAACTACGCTTTTGTGGTTTTAAATGCATGACCTAAATTTTCTTTAAGACAACTAAAAAGTTATTGAAATACCATGTTTAATAAACTCCATTATTTATGAAACCATAAAATACAAAGTACATAAAAATTAATTTTCTACTTTTAGGATTCTCTGTTTGATCAACATATTTTTAAGACCATCTTCAACTCCATCAACAAACCTCGTGAATTCTTATACTTTTGAAACTTACACACCTTGTCTAAAAACCCATCACGTCTTTAATCTTACTTGTATTTCTAAAAACATTTTAGAAGTAACTTTATTAAGACCCTTGGAAGTTAAAGAAATGGAAGATTAACTTATCTAACACTGTCATTAGTGGTTGTTGATTGCAGAGTCAGTTTTGTGAATGATAATTCTGATTATCTGTACTATAACACCTATCATGAATGAATAACCCAATTTTTGAAATAGTAGAGCGCGATAAGACTATTTAATGGCCCATAAATTATAATCGAAGGGGAAAACGACAGGCGTTTCTTTTGAACGGCATCAATTAGCGTAGATAGTAAAAATTTTACAACCCGTTAAATTGACATAACAGCTATTTTAGGCGTGTAAAATGAATGAATTTCTAGGTAAGTATACATCACATCAACTGGGGAAATGTAGAAAATTCAGGAACTTAATTTTTTTGTATAATAGGCGGTATAATAATTAAAAGCTAGTTAGTCGGTTAATAGTGATCATTCACTGATAGTCGGCGAAGAGTTAAGAGTAGTCCGACTATAAAGGCAATTAGTTATAATGTATTTAACGGTCACTAGAAATTGTAATGAATTGAAACTAAGTGCAATTACATATATTAAAGTATTTCATAAGGCAATTATTTCTTTCAACCTATGAAGTAAACTTTGACGTGCAAACGTAAAATGTTATTAAAATTTGAAAAACTTAAATGGAATTAGGTGGTCAATGAAAACTACGGGGGATTTAGAAATTGATATTCCGATGCAGTTATTATAGTACAAAATGGAGACGAAAATTTGATCAACAAAGTCTTGATGAATCCTGTAGGATTTAATGGTTGTAACGCAAGTATATTTTTGTTTAAATCTTTTGAAGGACATCTACGTGCTAGAGTTAATTTAAGTAGGTTAAGCTTGCATAAAATTTTGTCGTATGATTTGTGAGTGAATAACTTCCTGTTATTTTTTGAGGTCAAATTTTGAGTTAATTTAAATTTTACAAAAGGTTTTTGAGGTACTTGAGCCAGTTCCATTAAACATTTTTTTCTTAACAAGAGCATTAAAATAATCCATATATCTTAAAAAGAGAATTTTGTTACTTTGGGGTTACCAATTATAAACAAGGATTATGAGAAAGCTATTAATATTTAGTAGTTATGAAAGGTTTTTTGGTTTAAGTTGCAAATTGCATTTATAGGTTTTTATGCCTGTGCGTGGAAGTAAATTTCTTAGATAATATTTTTTGAAGAAAAATGTTTCTGAATGTAGTGATCATTATAATTTGAAGGGTTGTTTATAAATATTTATTATTATTACAATTGTGATGTTGAAAGTTCGTTGTTTCATTTCATCTGAGTTAGCAAGGTGACACGGGCATTTTTAGCCAATAATTCTCATCAGAACAATTTTGTTTTTTGATAGCACCTAACATTGAAGCTCGTAGACAACCATCCATACTTCTACTGACACACACGGCCATACATAGCATATGGTTGCAATAGGCAACACAATGTACTTGTAGAGAGTTGTACTATCAATCTATATTTCACATTGCGAGGAAGAGTGAACCCTCTCCAACAATACGTCCTTTATAGAAACAAAAAGTATTATAATGCAAAATATTGTACGAGTAATGTAATGGGGTAAAAATAAGATGGTATGGGTCGGTAAAATATGTCTAGCTCACCGAGTTAGAAAGATTTAAAAGAGTTTAATTAAACAGTCCGCAACGAAGCGATTGGATATATGCGCACCTCTTTCGCACTCATACAACTGTCGGACACAGTTTATTACCTGTAAAATCCCACCTGCAGCAGTCCTCGTCTTACACATTGACTTCCCGGCTTCCACATAGAAGGCGATAAATTATGATAAAAGTATAAGACAGAAATTATGTTGCGCTGTTCAATTTACTTTACTACTTTTTCTTTATGGGTGTTATTTTGAAGTGGTATGCCATAAAATTATACCTATTGTGTATGTAGTTTCATTTTAATTTAAACAATAGCTACACTGTGCGAAATAATTTAAATAAGTTATAATATGGAAATAACAAATGACCTATTGCCCACTATAACATTAGCAGACCTTCTAAGAAAGCAATACACGTAACGTTTTTAGGATCTCGGATGCCAGAAGCAGCCGCGCTTGTAGCTTCATTGTGATTTATAATTTTGTCTGGAGATGAATAGTTCAAGTATAATGAACGAAAATTAAATTTGTTGGTTATTTTTTAAAGGAAAATGCCAATGACCGGTGTCGCTTAGGTTGCAGCTCGTCAGACTGGCGCATTTCTCTTTGAAAAAGAACCAACAAAAGTCTTGAATTAAAAAGGAATTATAGTGTATTAAAATATATACAAAATGTTTCTCATACGCCCTCTATACTCGAATATAAACAATTTACTTTCGGAAACTTATTCTAATTTCCGATACTTGAGTGAAGATGGCATTGCTAGACAAAATTTAGTAGTATTAACTAGTGTATGACAAGCAAGGTGAATATAACAAATGATCTATCTAAGAAAGTACTACAGCTAATATTACTGAGATCTCAGTCGACAGCTAACGCACTTTTGACTTAATGGTGACATAATTTTTTTCTGGTGATGAGTAGTTCAAGTGTAGAGAACGAAAATTAAATTTATTGGTTATTATACAAAGAGAAAAGCCAATGACCGGTATCGATGTGTTTACAGCTCTTGAAACTGGTTATTTGTTATTTTCACCTAAATTTTCATAGACTAGTTAATAATAATAATAGTTAATAATAACATTAAAGTACCACAAACGAATCGTATATGGTTCCTTTTTTTAATACTTTAATCTACCGTAGCAATTTTTATTTTGTAATTGCGTATCAAGAATTACTTGTGGACAATACGCGAGTATGTGATGTTTTTTGATATCAAAGATTTAATATTGGGTAACCACAGTACTAAAACAGTTCACTGTACGTATATATTTGTCTAATTGGTTTTTATAAATACTAGGATTAAATTAGAAAATTAGGTTAAGGCAATTAAAGAAGGATATTAATTATTTTTGCTTCGATTTTTGGTACTGTGTAGATCCTCCAGGATATTTTGTAAAAATATTGCTTTTGTTGCAAGTTGATTTTTTTTTGTAACATGTTGATTTCATCGGGTTTATAAATTAAGTAACTTTTTTGAGGTGTCCTTTTTTTTTCTGTGTGACCCACCTCACTTTTCGATGCTGTAGCCTGCACGGCATTACTTCTTTGAATTCCTTTTTTGCTGCGGTATAGCACAATCCTACCTTAGTAAATTCATCTTGTTACGGTATTCCGTGCGAACAGAAACAAAAAAGTAAAGTAAGCAAAGAAATTAATTCGCACCGAGTACCGCAGCAAAAAAGGAATTCAAAGAAGTAATGCCGTGCAGGCTAGAGCATCGAAGAGTGAGATGGGTCCACAAAAAGAAAAAGGAAACCTCAAAACAAGACGGTAATTTAAGGGTATATTAAGTCATAGGGGCCGTAAGATACATGTATATATTATTAACGTTTAAAAAAACCAAACAATTCTATCATTAAATGGGAGTAAATCGACATTTTTGCATAAACTCAATAGCGAGCATAGTGTATTTAAATCATGACTAATTTTAATTCATAAAAGGAAGCTCATCTTCAATTACCAGATCCTATTTAGCAAGAATAATAACGTGTACATCGTATAATACGTTTCAAATTAAATATGCAAGTCTAAGATTAAAAAGAAATACGCAAAAATGACGTTTTAAACACAACAAGTTTTATTAAAATAAACACGCAATCGGTGAAGGCAAACAACTTGGCATACCAGCTACAATATAATCTCATTCTTAACATTAACGCATAAACGCATTCAAATACGTCACAATAGAAAATAGACTACGTGATCTACAACATTGTAAGAGCTTAAAATCCAACAGGTTTGGGATCATAAATATCAAACAGCAAACGTTCGGCAACATGATAAAAATTTAAATAACAGCAAATAAATTCAAGCGGACGTGACTTAAATGAAATATAAACTTGGATTTTTTGAGGAATATGCTATGTAATATAAACGCCTACGTGTGAAATGCAACGACTTAACAAGAGTCTTGACAGGAAATTTGTAGAAAATCCAAGGCCTGCAATGATAAGCGCAAAGTGCAACGCCTTAATCAACAAACACGCGAGTAAAACCAATGGGAAAAATAGGGAGTGGAGTCTTTATAAATAATGCGGACTTCGTCAACAACCAGTATCTCTGTGACCAAGGCACCAATCGCGTAAATTAAAAGTAGAATATTACGCAAAGTGAACTTAGTCAAAATAAATAATTTAGTGAAAATTCAATTGCCAATAAATACAACATAAGTGGCCGTTTACTTTCAAAAATGTAGGGTAAATTATTAATTAAAACTAATTCCAATATTTAAGGATTTGGGGCTCCACGTAACCTCAATTAACTTTAAGGAATTTCAAGTCATTCAAGTAACCTCAAGTAACTTCGAATCATTTAAGTAATTCTAATCATTAAAATAAAACTAAACAAAATCTAAGATGAATCCGAAGGGGAAAAATTCAAGAAGAAGCTGTACCAGAGAATCAAATTGGAAACAATCCAGGGGTGCTGACAATTTACACGCAGACACAGTTCTAAGAAACAAACAGGAAAAACGTAGGTTTTAACATTTTCTATTGTGTAGATCGAATTATTTGTAAGAATCATCAAAAATCTTTTGAGAATTTATGCAAATAGAAAGAAGGTCATTTGGACGTTCAAAAGTGCTTCAAGTAAATTACAGTGGTATTTTTGCTGGCTTTAAGGGAGTAGGATTTTGGTGTAATCAGATAAATATCAATATTTTATTCAAGGGTTAATTTTTGGATACGAAATCAAAGTTAAAATACAAAGTGTACATATTCTCAATTATTATACAAATTTTGGTTACTTTCATTTACATTATTTTAACAGATAGGAGCTAGATATAAAGGCGGTTAAACATTCTTTATTGTCGTGGCGTCGGGCATTTTGTGTAGATTAGACTGAGCTAGCTGAGGTATATATAAAAAATGGTATAGGATTTAGAGACGCAGAGTAGAACCGGGAACGAACATAGCAATATATATAAGTATAAGTATAGGGTAGGCAACCAATCATACCTCTATTAACATACAAGATCATATACAGTGTATACATAGTGCGCAACCCAATTACGGGTGAATGATGCGTTAAATTATTAAATTTGCAATTTTCCAAAAGGGAAGAACATCTCGTAATAAATAAACATTTCATCGGCTAACTACAACAGTGTGGCAGTGGGACTGTATAAAAACAAATAAAGAAATGCAACAAAATGTAATAATTAACTAAGTGCAATTTCAAGTTGCATTACTAATAACGCTTATCTTGAAAAGCTTTCAACACTGTCAACTTTATGGGCGGTAACTCGTTTAGTGATAATTCTTTGGACGCCGAGTAATCCTTGAGGATCTTAATTACGGCGGTCTACTGGTGAAATTGTGTTATTACAATCAGTCGATACATTCAATCAAGCAAAACAGTCTCACTGCGTTATCTAAATCTATCCTTAATGTAGTATTAAACCATTATTTTAGTAAAGAGGGACATATCGAAGTTTTAAAGTTACCTAAATGAATTTCAACACAAGTTTCATAACAATCATCTTGAAAAAAAGGTACATACAAAACTTAAAAGTTAAAAAAGTCAGTTAAATACAAGGTAGCATAACAGTCTTACTGTGAATCTGTTCGCATACCGCAAATAAAATTGCATAAATTAGCCACATTCAGTTTGTTACACTTCTTTCTTTAGCTATAACCATTTAACCACATCCTCCATTTTGTTAATTTTAATTTTAAAGTTCAGACTTCGTAAATCTACTAAAGTTAAGAGTATAACCTACAATATGGGTGGACGTTTTATACTCTCAATGTCCAGCAAAACAGGTTTCATAAAACGTTACCATAAAATAACAGAACGGCTTTATCAATGTCTACTGAACTTACAAATATGTGCAAATTTAATTAAGGGCTATCCATTTCGCCAGCTGAAATCTATATTGAAAAAGGATTATTTAATTTCCCACCAGGTGGTATGGAACTAAACTTTCCAAATTAAATATTGGATTTTTGTCAATTTATTTGCGGATCATCACGAACATCTACTTGCTAATCCACAACCAATGGGATTCTTTGACTTCCTTTATGTATGATAATCTTGCACATCCCTTTTCGTTACTGGTTTGCGAGTTTGTGTGCTTCACAAAGTGTCTGTGTTTTTAAGTAATTACTACATTTTACGGATGTGGTTATATTGTATTGGGTTATTTTGTATTGCAGCTACCGTGTTTCCATGTAACATTAATTTTTCCTAATCCTACTACAAATTGTAAAAAGTTCTCGTGTTTTTTAGTATAATCATAGTAAGGAACATGCATATTAATATCTTCATGGTTATTTGCTTATTTTTTACAAATCGTTTTTTTAAAATGACATTAAACACTAAGAAAATATACTCTTCTAAACATTTGGTTTATCTTTTTTGTAATTTTGAAGTAATTTATTGACTTGAGTTACGTTAAATTATATATTCTACAGAAATATAACGTATGCTTTTATAGAACTAAAAATTTATTGATCAGCTATGCTTAATGGACACTACTCATGGAATCAGAATTATACAGGAAACATTCATATTAATTTTGTCTGTTTAAAATCTTCTCCTTTTCGATCCGGTTTTTATTTAACGTAGCATCAATGTGCAACAACCTGTAAGAGGGTTACCATGTTTATCAATATTTCGCATATATAAAAAAGACCTTTGCAACATAGAATAAATACAACAAGTTGACTTAGACAAAGAGCTATTTTAAATACGAAATAGGCGTAATCTAAAATGGTTAAGAAATAAAAAGAGGGCATATGGCAAATGTTATATATGACGTTGCATAGAATGACAACTTGGCGTTGTTGAAGAACTGCTTGAGTAGCAACACAAAGGGTTATATGGGTTAAAAGGGTTAAAAGGGTTAAAAGGGTTAAAAGGGTTAAAAGAGTAAAAGGGTTAAAAGGGTTAAAAGGGTTAAAAGGGTTAAGAGGGTTAAAAGGGTTAAAAAGGATAAAAGGGATAAAAGGGATAAAAGGGTTAAAAGGGTTAAAAGGGTTAAAAAAGTTAAAAGGGTTGAAAGAGTTATAAGGGTAAAAAGGTTAAAAGGGTTAAAAGGGTTAAAAGGGTTAAAAGGGTTAAAAAGGTTAAAAGGGTTAAAAGGGTTAAAAGGATTAAAAGGGTTAAAGTGTTAAAAGGATTAAAAGGGTTAAAAGGCTTAAAAATGGTTAAAAGGGTTAAAAGAGTTAAAAGGGTTAAAAAAGAGTTAAAAGGGTTAAAAGGGTAAAAAGGGTTAAAACAGTTAAAAGGGTTGAAGGGTTGAAGGGTTGAAAGGGTTAAAAGGGTTAAAAGGGTTAAAAGGGTTGAAAGAGTTAAAAGGGTTAAAAGGGTTAAAATAGTTAAGAGTTAAAAAGGTTAAAAGGGTTAAAAGGATTAAAAAGGTTTTTTAACCCTTTTGGGTTAAAAAGTTAAAAGGGTTAAAAAGGGTAAAAGCGTTAAAAGGGTTAAAAGGGTTAAAAGGGTTAAAACAGTTAAAAGGCTTGAAGGGTTAAAAGGGTTAAAAGGGTTAAAAAGGTTAAAGGGGTTAAAAGGGTTAAAAGGGTTAAAAGGGTTATAAGAATTAAAAAGGTTAAAAGGGTTAAAAGGGTTAAAAGGCTTATGGGGTTAAAAGGGTTAAAAGGGTTAAAAAAAGTTAAAAGGGTTAAAAGGGTTAAAAGATTGAAAGCGTTAAAAGGGTTAAAAAATTAAAAGGGTTAAAAGGGTTAAAAGGGTTAAAAGGGTTAAAAGGGTTAAAAGGGTTAAAAGGGTTAAAAGGTTAAAAGGGTTAAAATGTTAAAAAGATTAAAGGGGTTAAAAAAGTAAAAAGGGTTAAAAGTGTTAAAAAGGTTAAAAAAGTTAAAAGGGTTAAAAGGGCTTAAATGGTTAAAAGGGTTAAAAGGTTTAAAAGGTTAAATGGGTTAAAAGGGTTAAATAGGTTAAAAAGGGTTAAAAAAGTTAAAAGTGTTAAAAGGGTTAAAAAAATTAAAAACGTTAAAAGGATTAATAAGGTTAAAAGGATTAAAACGGTCAAAAGGTTATAAGGGTTTAAAAGGGTTAAAAAGGGAAAAGGTTAATAAAATGAAAATGGTTAAAAGGTTGAAAAGGTTAAAAGGGTTAAATAAACTAAAAAACGTAAAAGGGCTAAAATGCTTAAAAAAGTTAAATGGGTTATAAAGGTTAAACGTGTTAAACGGGTTAAAAGGGTTAAAAAGTTTTAAGGGATAAAAGGGTTTAAAGGCGTAAAAGAGTTAAACGGGTAAAAGGGCCAAAAGAGTTACAAGGGTTAAAAGGATTAAATGCGTTGAAAGGGGTAAAAGTGTAAAAGGGGATGCAAGGGTTAAAAGGGTTAAAAGGGTTAAAAGGGTTAACAGGGTTAACATGGTTACAAGGGTTAAAAGAGTTAAAACGGTTAAAAGGGCCAAAAGAGTTAAATGGGTTAAATGGGTTAAATGGGTTAAATGGGTTAAATGGGTTAAATGGGTTAAATGGGTTAAATAGGTTAAATGGGTTAAATGGGTTATATGGGTTAAATGGTTAAATGGGTTAAAGGGGTTAAAGGGGTTAAAAGGGTAAAAATCGTCAAAAAAGGTTAAATGGGTTAAAAGTGTTAAAGGTGCTAAAAGGCTTTAAATGTTTAAAAGGTCTAAAATATCAAAAGGGTTCAAAATGCTAATAGTTTCTCTTGAACTCATACAACTGATCTATGGAGATAATTTCCTGTAAAATCTTGCCTACTGCAATCTTCATATTACGCACTGATTTTCGCGTCTGCCGCATAGACGGCGATAGAGATATATAGTAGGTAAATGAGGCTATTAAATGGCAAAGATGAGTTTGTGCTGTCTATTTAAACCACAGTGTCACATCCGAACATGTCCATTCAAATAAAACATTGGCGTGTCTTAACGATATCTTATAATTTGTTCAAAATGTGTAATGTAGAATTGGAAATTTTTCGGTGGCTTACTCTGTATACAAATACACTTCCGCAATCAAATCCAGCAATCATATTATTTATTTTGGATGCCAATGCGGCAAAATGTTAAAAATAAACTAACAGGGTTAATTTTTCGCTAAGAGAAGCTGCCTTGAAGCATAAGCGTTTTTGAAACGTAAACGAACAAGGCGCCAAGTACAACTTATTCTCAAAGTTTAAAACTATACTCTGTATATGTTTAAAAAAAATAGGTTTTAAAAGTTAAATTGCGTTACTGAATGTTAAAAGTGCTGCGGTTGAAAAATAATTCAGAGCACGCGAATTCCATAATGCCTCCAGCTGCAGTGTGTAAACCCAGACTTTTAATTTCACCGTAGATTAGGCAGACTAAATTTCTCGACCAACAAGTAATTTCGCCGACGTTTAATTATTACCACCATCACAACGTCCCTGCGCCTTTGTTTCCTACTACTGTGGTATCCCAATCATACCACATCCGTCCAACTTGAACTTCATAGCAGCCGCACGCATCTGAATTAAATTTACTACGTGACTTCACTGGAAATGGGGTAAAACTTTATGTAAGTGAGTCGCCGAACCCTACTGCTCAAAGTAATTACGAACAAGACCTGCTGTTGACACCAGAAAAAACTGTTGCAGTCGTACGTGTGAGTGATGGAAGGCAGTAAACGTAAATTCGTATCAGGTTACCGTTAGAGTTTTCGGATACTTTCACTAACTTTCCGGAACAACATCATTATTTGAGCAAATTACACAGGCAACTTCGGTGAATCGAATTTCTAAATTATAAAATATATCCAGAAACCACAGCCTGGAGTAAACAGGTAGTAGCAAACGTAGCGAAATAATTCAGTGTGCTGCGGTAGCTAGCTACACATTAGAATTCTTGCTACCATGTCAGAACGCTGACAGGTCGGTGAAATGGACTTACTTGAAGGACGTGCGTGAGCCCTTACATTTTCATGAATATCCATCCATTCAGTACGCCCGTCCGCTCATTTGTATATTACTGAAGATTACTATTCATCAAGTGCAATCAAGACGAACGGCATTATAATAATAAAGGGAGGGATATCCGGCTTTCGCTCCGAACCGATTCCCGGCAGGCTAATTTTTCATCAAAATTATAAATTGTTGTGCTAAATTTACTGCGCACGCCATGATAAAATTAAATATTAACTTACGAGCACGGAATAATTAGGAACTTCGTCTTCTTGTCTTTCCTTGCAAGTTATTCTCTTGGAATTGTTCATTAATTACGCATTCAGAACCGGAAAGGACGAACTATTTTGGTGCGAGCAGCTCAAATTTATCTTCCGTATTTAATTGGAGGGCTATTTGTTCATGCAGTATCGATTGCGCCTTCCGCATAGATAAATCTATGATATGCATAGTGGAGAGTTTTGCGAATACCGTATTTTGAATTCGATTTACGCAAAAAGTCAAGTGATCTAGTACGGTGTCACAAATCGCAAAAGACCAATCATAGCTTCTGCTATAAAGTGCTACGGGTGAAAAAGTCGTTAAATTGCCAAATGTTAAGTTGTTTACAGGGTATTGAATTTCCGTAACAAAATAAGGCTATACCGATTAGTTACAGTGGCACGGGCGTCACTTCCTATGTAGCCAAATGTAGAGTGAAAAAAGTGTACAGGTAAGTTAGATTATCAAGCTATGCTTCTAAAATCACATACTCTGAAAGACTTTCGATACTGTCTTATTTTATGGGCGCCAATTCGTCTGATCTAGTGATAATCGTCTGAAAGACAAGTATTCCTAGGGATCCTAATTAAGTCTTTCTTCTAGTGGATTGTAGTTCCTCTTACAGCCAAACTATATTTTTAATAAAGAAAAACATCATCTCAGTGCATCGCCCAAATTTATTTCAATACTGCACCATAACATTATTTCTGTAAACAGGTACACATAAAAAATTTTAGATTACATAAATCAAGTCACATTCTACCATTGTATATTTCATATATAACATTCAAGACATATCTTCAATCATTGACGAATTAAATTCCAATATCTAGGTTTCGCAAATCTAATAATGTAAACACTATAACCTACGATATTGGCGGGCATTTTATAATCTTTTCAGTGTCTAGCTTAACAGGTTTTATAAATACGTGCTACCTACAATACATATTGAACAATTTATAAGTCGGTAACAACTTTGGAGCCGGATGCCAGTTTCAATAAGGATTTCCATTTCGCCAGGCTTGTGCCCACGTTGCAAAAGAATCAGTTAATTTTCGTCCAAGTGGGTTTGGAGCCAATCTGCCCAAATTGGACATCGGGTCTTTGTCGATTTATTCACGGATATAAGCAGATTGACCACTTGTTTACTAATCTCATATGCAATAAGGTTCTTCAAATTCTCTTTATCAATGCTAAACCTTCATAAATTTTCTCTTGACTGGTTTGCGAGTAATTAATTAACTGTTTTTGTTCGCTGCCTAGCTTTCATCTTTCTCTGCCACTCTATGAAAATTTACTATTGTGATTCTGTTTATACCACTTAACTACGATAACTACTCATGCTTAAATTTTTGTATTCAAATTTGTAATTCATTATATTGAAAAGTATTTTCTTCTTGTAGTTTTAAAATAATTTGTTAATCTGAAGTTACCTTGAACTATGTATTACAAAAAATATAACTATGGTTTTGTAGTTCAAGTTCATTGCTTGAATTCCATTTATTGAATTAACGACTTTGTTGAAACTTCACGCTTAATGAACACTTCTCTTTGTGAAATCATAATATAGAGGGTACATTCTTAATTATTAAGCTTGTATAAGATATGTTTTCTTTTTTCCTATTAAGTGCCTATCTAAATTAGGCAAGGGCGTCACAGGAGCAATAGAAAAAATGGTTCCAGGTAAAATAGACGTCTAAAGAATTATTTTAAGTTAGTCGGAAGGAACGAAAACTCCGCAGCAATACAAGGATACGTCAGCTAACTACAGTAGTGCTGGAGTGACTTCCTATGAGAACAGACGATAAAGAAAACTAAGGAAGTAAAAAAATAACAAAGCTTTAGATTTTAAATTCTATATTACGTTAACATATACCCCGAAAGTTTTTCCTTCCAAAATCGCGGGACGCCGCAAGATTTTTAATGTCACTTCTATTAAGACAAAAATAATTTCTTTCTTTTCTTACTGTCAGTCCTCATTCTGGTTATATTTTACGATCCACTTCTTACGGTATGTGCTTTCTAGATCTTTTTTCTTTTCTGCCAAGCTTCCGGGTCTCGGCTCTCGCTTTCCGGTTTCCGAATTTTGTATTTTGTGTACATCAGTAACCCATGCTTAAGTACAAATCGTGGGTTCCAGATGGCTTTGTGACGTAGTTGGTATGTGTGTGACAACTATGCCCAAGGTACCGTGTTCGAATCCCTACACGGTCGGTCCACTTGCAAAGTGTTAGGCAAGCATTTTTCATAGAAATACGCCTTCGTTTGGCTGAAAAGTAAAGTGGATGTCCCGTATGTGAGTGTTGTCGCGAACGTTAAACATCTACACTTTGTTTGAAACACCAAGGATTCAGCAAAATTCAAAATTTTCAAGGTACAAAAAACTTGCTTCCTCGTCAATGTAATACCTTTAGGAGGAGTATTAGAAAATCAAATGTAGTGTTGATCCTCTGGACCATGCTCATCTGTCCTTGGCTACCGTGGTATGTTAATCGAGTCACCTAAATCCTGTATCAAACGATTGCCTTGTAGCTTACATTAGGGTTGGCTTATAGGTATTACGTAACTATTAGAATAATTATTTGCGGGTTTACTAGAGTAATTATACAATGTTTGTTTTTGACTTAAGGTGTACTCTCATTTATAGTTTTAATGCTTGTATGTGGTAATAGTTTTGTATAATTTGTGTTGAAGAAAGAGGCTTGTGAATGTAGCAAGTATTATAAATTGAAGCATCGTTTATGAATATTTTATTAGAGTTGTGATGTTGAAATTTCCTTGTTTCATTCCACCTTAATTAGGTAGTACGGGCATCTTCAGGTAGTAATTCACATGAGATTAATGTTGTTCTCATAGTACCCTTCATTGACTCCCAACGTTTGAGCAGTTTAAGCAGGCAGTTTACAGCTATATATATATATATATATATATATATATATATATATATTACTCATATTTAGACCAGGGTACAAAATTAAATAATCACATCAAATAATTTTAATCACCGTGTAGAAGCTTTGGGAAAAGGTACGCTTCATTAAAACCATGAAGCATAAATAAATTCGGTCGTTTCAGTAAAAATAAGAGATTTAAATCATGTACAAGACGCTTTATATCAAAAGAAACAGTATTAAAAAGCTCTGCGTGTAATTTAATTATTCCTAAAAAAGAAACAAATGGAAATTACATGCAAAATTTATATTAATTAACCCTATTTTAAGTAACCGGTATTAAACAAAGTGTACACATAATAATTAACATTTAATTTGTATTCGCTAAAATGAAAGGATAGAAGTCAATTTTAGTTGGAGTTAATTAAACCATTATTAATAATAAGCATAAAAGTCTGTGAAAATCCAAGATTATAATACCAGAAAATAAAGCTCTGAGAATTAATATTATGTTTGAACACCTGCGTAGTTTAAATGTCATGTACGGCGAAAATTTTGTAGATAACAAATGGTTTCAAAGAATCTTGGAGAAACCGGGGCTTAATATTCACGAGAAGGTGCGATACGGGGTTATTTAACCCAGATAGTCCACATGGACTGAAAATAATCGATAATAAAGAATATCAATTTGCACCAATAAGAACAGGTTAGAAAAGGAAAGAGAAAATGCGTCAAGCAAAGGCACATATAGTAAAAGGCGAGATTTGAGCAACGTCACGAGGGTCACGATTGGTTGAAAATAAGATGCAAATATCAGAGGTAGAAACAACAATTTCTGTACAAAATTAATTAATTGTTCTCGGACATGTTTGCGTGCCGTGTAAGAATTTCTGAGATTTTCAACTGGCGAGTGCAAAATTCGTAAAAACCGACGCGCGGGCTACGGACTGGGAACAGAGCAAGCGAAATTCTTTAGAATTGTCCGTTTTGGAGACTCGACCGACAGACAGGCTAACCGCTATATATACCGAGGTGAATATAAACAAGCTCTCTTAGATCTTCAACTTGATTGAACGCGTTAAACAGTGCTTTTAGTTTTCCGGTTTTAATATTAAATAATTTAAACAGTTTGCTCGAATATTATGTGATTTAAAACAGTTTGTTATTTACGTGCTAACATGAATGTACTTTAGTGCACTTAGATACAAGGTAATAAAATTTAGGATCACTGTACCAATTGGTAAAATTTACAACGACAAATATATACACAAAAGTAGGCAGTTTTGGCGTATATTGGTGAAAGAAGTATGAATTTCTTTGTTATTTTTCGGGGTATTAATAATTAAATGGTGCATAAACGTGTCTGGATCCACAAGACTAGGGTCAAATATACACAGATTAGTTCCGGAAAACCCTGAAACAACTTTAAATAAATGGTGATGGAGAAAATTTTAAAGCGTTGAGAATCAGAAGCCGTAAATATAACCCAGTTGGAATGGTGTGATTAACAAAGGGACGATGTACATTGAAGCTACGAGTGCAAGTAACCTTCAGGTAAATTATACTATTTTGTTTGAACTTTGATATTGTTGTGTGTGTTGAATAACTTTATAATTGATTTACTCAAAATGGACAGTAGTGAAATGGTACTAACAATAATATTTTAATTTTAAGGTGAAATTTGCTTGTTTAAGTAGAAAGGGTATTTAGTATTGATGTTCTGGATTATGATGAAAATTTAGGGTATGTCTTTGAGCTCAATTAGACGAACCTGGTTAATTAACGTAAAGGGGTGGTAGATGCTCCTTTGTACTCTGCATATATTGTTATAGTAATTAGTAGGCATCCTACAAGGACTTTAATTCTAGATGCACATTAAAATGATAATAAATTTAATTTTGAAATTTTCCGATATTAAAATTTATGCTGAATATTAATTTTGAAATTTTAATGTATTGTGAATATTGATGTAAATAGAGTTGACGTTGATGTTTGTGGTAGGAATGTGTTTGTTTTTTATGTATGAGGATGAAAGCTATCTAGAGGAGCAGCCGAGGCGATTAACAGAAGAAAGTCAATGGACCAACACAGTTAAGGTAATGAATAGCTTTTTGTAGGATTCACAGCATTCTTGACATCCAATTCGTAGGGGCTCGATTCGAAAAGCGGAGTACCCGGATTTTCGTGGTATCACAGCATTCCTGGCGACCCAAAAGTGAGGCTCGAGTTCCAAATAAAATTTTTGTGATTTTATTCCAGGAAACTGGCGATCTGAGAGAGAGAGTTTCTGTGTGTGTATAAATTTAAGAGTATTTTAGAGTGTGTGAGAGTGATTAGAACGTATGCAGAGAAAGGAGTGGTTAAGGAGTCAAGGAGTGGAAATTGGAAGTGACGATAGTGCATTGTGTGAGAAAAATTCGAAAATGGAAGAAGCTGGAGGCAGTAGAGATCAGTCGAGGACGGAATCAGGGGATCAAGGAAACGAGATGATAATGAGAATGCTAGAGAGGATGAACGAAGAAGCCAATAGAGCTAGGGAAGAATCGAATAGAGCGAGGGAGGAGTCCAACAGAAAATTAGAACAGCTAAGCGATGAATCTAATAGAGCTAGGGAATAATCGAATAGAGCGAGGAGGAGTCCAACCAAAATTAGAGCAGATAAGCGGGAAAATTGAACAAAATACTAAAGAATTTACAGAATTTAAAGATAGTCTTACCGTAAAAATGGGGGAAGTTGAAAATAGGGTTGAAAAAAATGAGCGTGATATTACAGGTCTTCGACAGGAAATGGGACATTTAAGGTCCGAAGTACGCATTTTGTGAAGAAGAGATTAATGTAAAATGACTGAAGTAACGGACTCATGTAGGGATCAGTTAGGCAGGGTAGAACGCGAAGTTAGTAGTATCAAATACAACATGTCAAATTTAACGGGGATGGTCCCAGATTTTATACAGGTGGAGTATCATTGGACCAACACATGAAGCTTTATGGCGATAACAGGGTAAATCCGCAAATTTTTATTAATAGTGTAAGAAATCTAGTGGTAAATTTATTTGACGAACAGACTAAACTGAATACGATAAAGGCTTTATTAAAGGACAATGCGGAAGCATGGTACAATTTAGTAGGACAGGACATAGACACCTACACGGAGTTTGAAGACAGATTTTAAAGCACTACTGGAGTGACCACAGACAAGACCAGGTACGAGACGACTTAATCACAGGAAATTTAAGGAGAATTTTCAGGAAGTAGGAGCAATATGCTATACGCAAGTATAGCATAGCAAAGCAACTGAACCCACCACTGACGGACCGACAAATTATTAAGTATTTATCACGACACTTCGAGGTAGAAGTAAGACAACACGTAGCACTACAGAACATAGTAGACAGAGAAATGTTTCTAGAATACTTGCAGAGGTACGACGACGTAAGTAGTGGACGACCTCAGGATAATAGGGAAAGACAGATCAACACAGTTAGGTTTGACAATAGACGGGACAACTATGCTAGAAGGGGGAATAGTTACGGATACCAGCGACCGAATTGGGAACAGAGACGACCATACATTAGGAGTAATAGTTTAGGAAGGGGACTTGCACCGAGACCGGAACCTACCAGAAGGAATAGTTCACCGGACATGAGGGGGACTGCTAATACAGACACGGAACGAGTGGAAACGCCTAGGACATACGCTGAGGTGACGGCTAGACCAGGACCGAGTAGGGAAAACAGACCTGGACAGGATTTTTAGAACGCGACAGACCACTAGATTTCAGTGTAAATGTATATGAACATCCACGTGAATTTTTCAAAATTGAGGAGGAAGTAGAGCCAGAAACTAAGGAAAATTTATGTTTGCCAATTATTAATTTAGAAATTTTGAGAATAATGTAGAAGTATTACTTGATACAGGGGCAGAGGCGAGTTTAATATCGGAGGAATTCGTCAGCAAAATTAGGGATAAGGTTTGTGATAGAATTATGCCTATAAAGCGTAGTCATTTAGTAGCTCCAAATAAAAAGAAGTTTGCTGTAGTAAATAGTGTTGTGGTGCTTAGGATAGATATAGGAGGTTTAAGCTGTGAACAGGAGTTTGTAATTGTACCTGGACTGAAGTTTCAGAGCATTTTAGGTGTTGACTGTATGATGAAGTTAGGGGTTTTGATAGATATGGAGAGGAAGGTAATAAGGATTAAGGATAAGGTAGTGCCATGGAAGGGCAGTTATGAAGTCACAGAGGATGACACAGGGTTGAGTATTAATGTAGTAGAGGTAGAGGATGATAGGGTTAAACAGATCAACACAATAAGATGTCCAGAGGATAGGATAGTAGAGGTTCAAGCTTTAGTACAAAAACATGCAGAATTAGTGGGGGTAGAAGCAACAGCAGCATATCGGGAGCAGGTGAAGGCCGAATTATTTTTGAGGAGGTTAAGTGGCAAGTTTGTTTTTAATAAAGTAGATTTAAGGAATTCATTCTGGCGGATTCCATTACACAAGGAGTCTAGAAGGTACATAGGATTTTCCGTAGAGGAAAAATCGATAATTGTAAAGTAGTATCGTTTGGTTTGTCGGCAGAAAGGAAATAAGAATAAATATGAAACAGACAAGTGTAGGGACTGAAGAGGAAGCAATAGTTAAGAGTCAGGATAAGAGGGATGATAAGTTTATTGTATGTGAGATAATAGAGATGTTAAGTATAGATATAGAAGGGGGAGAGATAGGGATGAAGAGTATTAGGATAGTTAGAAGAAAGACTTGGAGGGTCAAAAAGAGAGTTAGATTTAAGTAGGATAGGGATAGCATAGGTGTAGATAGAAGAGTAGAAGTAAGTGTTTATAGAAAATAAAGCTAGGTATAGGATAAATATGGGAGATAATTAGAAATAGGTTTAGGATGAGAATAAAGAGTAAATGTAGGAAGAAAATAAGATAGGTTAAGTATAGATATTTCATATAAGATTAGTGGGGAGTTAGGAATAGGATAAGAATAGGATAGGTATATAGAATTAGTTAGGGGGAAGTAAAGTATAGTGAAGATTAGTTAAAAAGTTAGGAATAGGATAGGTATATAGGATGTAGATAGGATTAGATGGATCAGTAGGATGAAGTTAGGGATAATTTCAGTTTATAAAATTAAGTGAGAGTTAGGAATAGGATAGGGATATACGATAGGTGTAAATATTTTTTGAATTGGAGATAAAGTAGGTAAGTTAGATAGATAAGGATAGAGAGAGATAGGCAATTTTTTTTGTAATTTTTTTGTCTAAATGCTTTATATTTGCATTCAAATAAGTGGGATTATTTGTATTCAAATAGGGGGAAAATACTCATATTTAGACCAGGGTACAAAATTAAATAATCACATCAAATAATTTTAATCACCGTGTAGAAGCTTTGGGAAAAGGTACGCTTCATTAAAACCATGAAGCATAAATAAATTCGGTCGTTTCAGTAAAAATAAGAGATTTAAATCATGTACAAGACGCTTTATATCAAAAGAAACAGTATTAAAAAGCTCTGCGTGTAATTTAATTATTCCTAAAAAGAAACAAATGGAAATTACGTGCAAAATTTATATTAATTAACCCTATTTTAAGTAACCGGTATTAAACAAAGTGTACACATAATAATTAATATTTAATTTGTATTCGCTAAAAATGAAAGGATAGAAGTCAATTTTAGTTGGAGTTAATTAAACCATTATTAATAATAAGCATAAAAGTCTGTGAAAATCCAAGATTATAATACCAGAAAATAAAGCTCTGAGAATTAATATTATGTTTGAACACCTGCGTAGTTTAAATGTCATGTACGGCGAAAATTTTGTAGATAACAAATGGTTTCAAAGAATCTTGGAGAAACCGGGGCTTAATATTCACGAGAAGGTGCGATACGGGGTTATTTAACCCAGATAGTCCACATGGACTGAAAATAATCGATAATAAAGAATATCAATTTGCACCAATAAGAACAGGTTAGAAAAGGAAAGAGAAAATGCGTCAAGCAAAGACACATATAGTAAAAGGCGGATTTGAGCAACGTCACGAGGGTCACGATTGGTTGAAAATAAGATGCAAATATCAGAGGTAGAAACAACAATTTCTGTACAAAATTAATTAATTGTTCTCGGACATGTTTGCGTGCCGTGTAAGAATTTCTGAGATTTTCAACTGGCGAGTGCAAAATTGTAAAACCGACGCGCGGGCTACGGACTGGGAACAGAGCAAGCGAAATTCTTTAGAATTGTCCGTTTTGGAGACTCGACCGACAGACAGGCTAACCGCTATATATACCGAGGTGAATATAAACAAGCTCTCTTAGATCTTCAACTTGATTGAACGCGTTAAACAGTGCTTTTAGTTTTCCGGTTTTAATATTAAATAATTTAAACAGTTTGCTCGAATATTATGTGATTTAAAACAGTTTGTTATTTACGTGCTAACATGAATGTACTTTAGTGCACTTAGATACAAGGTAATAAAATTTAGGATCACTGTACCAATTGGTAAAATTTACAACGACAAATATATACACAAAAGTAGGCAGTTTTGGCGTATATTGGTGAAAGAAGTATGAATTTCTTTGTTATTTTTCGGGGTATTAATAATTAAATGGTGCATAAACGTGTCTGGATCCACAAGACTAGGGTCAAATATACACAGATTAGTTCCGGAAAACCCTGAAACAACTTTAAATAAATGGTGATGGAGAAAATTTTAAAGCGTTGAGAATCAGAAGCCGTAAATATAACCCAGTTGGAATGGTGTGATTAACAAAAGGGACGATGTACATTGAAGCTACGAGTGCAAGTAACCTTCAGGTAAATTATACTATTTTGTTTGAACTTTGATATTGTTGTGTGTTGAATAACTTTATAATTGATTTACTCAAAATGGACAGTAGTGAAATGGTACTAACAATAATATTTTAATTTTAAGGTGAAATTTGCTTGTTTAAGTAGAAAGGGGTATTTAGTATTGATGTTCTGGATTATGATGAAAATTTAGGGTATGTCTTTGAGCTCAATTAGACGAACCTGGTTAATTAACGTAAAGGGTGGTAGATGCTCCTTTGTACTCTGCATATATTGTTATAGTAATTAGTAGGCATCCTACAAGGACTTTAATTCTAGATGCACATTAAAATGATAATAAATTTAATTTTGAAATTTTCCGATATTAAAATTTATGCTGAATATTAATTTTGAAATTTTAATGTATTGTGAATATTGATGTAAATAGAGTTGACGTTGATGTTTGTGGTAGGAATGTGTTTGTTTTTATGTATGAGGATGAAAGCTATCTAGAGGAGCAGCCGAGGCGATTAACAGAAGAAAGTCAATGGACCAACACAGTTAAGGTAATGAATAGCTTTTGTAGGATTCACAGCATTCTTGACATCCAATTCGTAGGGGCTCGATTCGAAAAGCGGAGTACCCGGATTTTCGTGGTATCACAGCATTCCTGGCGACCCAAAAGTGAGGCTCGAGTTCCAAATAAAATTTTTGTGATTTTATTCCAGGAAACTGGCGATCTGAGAGAGAGTTTCTGTGTGTGTATAAATTTAAGAGTATTTTAGAGTGTGTGAGAGTGATTAGAACGTATGCAGAGAAAGGAGTGGTTAAGGAGTCAAGGAGTGGAAATTGGAAGTGACGATAGTGCATTGTGTAGAAAAATTCGAAAATGGAAGAAGCTGGAGGCAGTAGAGATCAGTCGAGGACGGAATCAGGGATCAAGGAAACGAGATGATAATGAGAATGCTAGAGAGGATGAACGAAGAAGCCAATAGAGCTAGGGAAGAATCGAATAGAGCGAGGAGGAGTCCAACAGAAAATTAGAACAGCTAAGCGATGAATCTAATAGAGCTAGGGAAGAATCGAATAGAGCGAGGAGGAGTCCAACCAAAAATTAGAGCAGATAAGCGGGAAAATTGAACAAAATACTAAAGAATTTACAGAATTTAAAGATAGTCTTACCGTAAAATGGGGAAGTTGAAAATAGGGTTGAAAAAATGAGCGTGATATTACAGGTCTTCGACAGGAAATGGGACATTTAAGGTCCGAAGTACGCATTTTTTGTGAAGAAGAGATTAATGTAAAAATGACTGAAGTAACGGACTCATGTAGGGATCAGTTAGGCAGGGTAGAACGCGAAGTTAGTAGTATCAAATACAACATGTCAAATTTAACGGGGATGGTCCCAGATTTTATACAGGTGGAGTATCATTGGACCAACACATGAAGCTTTATGGCGATAACAGGGTAAATCCGCAAATTTTTATTAATAGTGTAAGAAATCTAGTGGTAAATTTATTTGACGAACAGACTAAACTGAATACGATAAAGGCTTTATTAAAGGACAATGCGGAAGCATGGTACAATTTAGTAGGACAGGACATAGACACCTACACGGAGTTTGAAGACAGATTTTAAAGCACTACTGGAGTGACCACAGACAAGACCAGGTACGAGACGACTTAATCACAGGAAATTTAAGGAGAATTTTCAGGAAGTAGGAGCAATATGCTATACGCAAGTATAGCATAGCAAAGCAACTGAACCCACCACTGACGGACCGACAAATTATTAAGTATTTATCACGACACTTCGAGGTAGAAGTAAGACAACACGTAGCACTACAGAACATAGTAGACAGAGAAATGTTTCTAGAATACTTGCAGAGGTACGACGACGTAAGTAGTGGACGACCTCAGGATAATAGGAAAGACAGATCAACACAGTTAGGTTTGACAATAGACGGGACAACTATGCTAGAAGGGGAATAGTTACGGATACCAGCGACCGAATTGGGAACAGAGACGACCATACATTAGGAGTAATAGTTTAGGAAGGGACTTGCACCGAGACCGGAACCTACCAGAAGGAATAGTTCACCGGACATGAGGGGACTGCTAATACAGACACGGAACGAGTGGAAACGCCTAGGACATACGCTGAGGTGACGGCTAGACCAGGACCGAGTAGGGAAAACAGACCTGGACAGGATTTTTAGAACGCGACAGACCACTAGATTTCAGTGTAAATGTATATGAACATCCACGTGAATTTTTCAAAATTGAGGAGGAAGTAGAGCCAGAAACTAAGGAAAATTTATGTTTGCCAATTATTAATTTAGAAATTTTTGAGAATAATGTAGAAGTATTACTTGATACAGGGGCAGAGGCGAGTTTAATATCGGAGGAATTCGTCAGCAAAATTAGGGATAAGGTTTGTGATAGAATTATGCCTATAAAGCGTAGTCATTTAGTAGCTCCAAATAAAAAGAAGTTTGCTGTAGTAAATAGTGTTGTGGTGCTTAGGATAGATATAGGAGGTTTAAGCTGTGAACAGGAGTTTGTAATTGTACCTGGACTGAAGTTTCAGAGCATTTTAGGTGTTGACTGTATGATGAAGTTAGGGTTTTGATAGATATGGAGAGGAAGGTAATAAGGATTAAGGATAGGTAGTGCCATGGAAGGGCAGTTATGAAGTCACAGAGGATGACACAGGGTTGAGTATTAATGTAGTAGAGGTAGAGGATGATAGGGTTAAACAGATCAACACAATAAGATGTCCAGAGGATAGGATAGTAGAGGTTCAAGCTTTAGTACAAAACATGCAGAATTAGTGGGGGTAGAAGCAACAGCAGCATATCGGGAGCAGGTGAAGGCCGAATTATTTTTGAGGAGGTTAAGTGGCAAGTTTGTTTTTAATAAAGTAGATTTAAGGAATTCATTCTGGCGGATTCCATTACACAAGGAGTCTAGAAGGTACATAGGATTTTCCGTAGAGGGAAAAATCGATAATTGTAAAGTAGTATCGTTTGGTTTGTCGGCAGAAAGGGAAATAAGAATAAATATGAAACAGACAAGTGTAGGGACTGAAGAGGAAGCAATAGTTAAGAGTCAGGATAAGAGGGATGATAAGTTTATTGTATGTGAGATAATAGAGATGTTAAGTATAGATATAGAAGGGGGAGAGATAGGGATGAAGAGTATTAGGATAGTTAGAAGAAAGACTTGGAGGGTCAAAAAGAGAGTTAGATTTAAGTAGGATAGGGATAGCATAGGTGTAGATAGAAGAGTAGAAGTAAGTGTTTATAGAAAATAAAGCTAGGTATAGGATAAATATGGGAGATAATTAGAAATAGGTTTAGGATGAGAATAAAGAGTAAATGTAGGAAGAAAATAAGATAGGTTAAGTATAGATATTTCATATAAGATTAGTGGGGAGTTAGGAATAGGATAAGAATAGGATAGGTATATAGAATTAGTTAGGGGGAAGTAAAGTATAGTGAAGATTAGTTAAAAAGTTAGGAATAGGATAGGTATATAGGATGTAGATAGGATTAGATGGATCAGTAGGATGAAGTTAGGGATAATTTCAGTTTATAAAATTAAGTGAGAGTTAGGAATAGGATAGGGATATACGATAGGTGTAAATATTTTTTGAATTGGAGATAAAGTAGGTAAGTTAGATAGATAAGGATAGAGAGAGATAGGCAATTTTTTTTGTAATTTTTTTGTCTAAATGCTTTATATTTGCATTCAAATAAGTGGGATTATTTGTATTCAAATAGGGGAAAATACTCATTTTAGACCAGGGTACAAAATTAAATAATCACATCAAATAATTTTAATCACCGTGTAGAAGCTTTGGGAAAAGGTACGCTTCATTAAAACCATGAAGCATAAATAAATTCGGTCGTTTCAGTAAAAATAAGAGATTTAAATCATGTACAAGACGCTTTATATCAAAAGAAACAGTATTAAAAGCTCTGCGTGTAATTTAATTATTCCTAAAAAGAAACAAATGGAAATTACGTGCAAAATTTATATTAATTAACCCTATTTTAAGTAACCGGTATTAAACAAAGTGTACACATAATAATTAATATTTAATTTGTATTCGCTAAAAATGAAAGGATAGAAGTCAATTTTAGTTGGAGTTAATTAAACCATTATTAATAATAAGCATAAAAGTCTGTGAAAATCCAAGATTATAATACCAGAAAATAAAGCTCTGAGAATTAATATTATGTTTGAACACCTGCGTAGTTTAAATGTCATGTACGGCGAAAATTTTGTAGATAACAAATGGTTTCAAAGAATCTTGGAGAAACCGGGGCTTAATATTCACGAGAAGGTGCGATACGGGGTTATTTAACCCAGATAGTCCACATGGACTGAAAATAATCGATAATAAAGAATATCAATTTGCACCAATAAGAACAGGTTAGAAAAGGAAAGAGAAAATGCGTCAAGCAAAGACACATATAGTAAAAGGCGGGATTTGAGCAACGTCACGAGGGTCACGATTGGTTGAAAATAAGATGCAAATATCAGAGGTAGAAACAACAATTTCTGTACAAAATTAATTAATTGTTCTCGGACATGTTTGCGTGCCGTGTAAGAATTTCTGAGATTTTCAACTGGCGAGTGCAAAATTCGTAAAAACCGACGCGCGGGCTACGGACTGGGAACAGAGCAAGCGAAATTCTTTAGAATTGTCCGTTTTGGAGACTCGACCGACAGACAGGCTAACCGCTATATATACCGAGGTGAATATAAACAAGCTCTCTTAGATCTTCAACTTGATTGAACGCGTTAAACAGTGCTTTTTAGTTTTCCGGTTTTAATATTAAATAATTTAAACAGTTTGCTCGAATATTATGTGATTTAAAACAGTTTGTTATTTACGTGCTAACATGAATGTACTTTAGTGCACTTAGATACAAGGTAATAAAATTTAGGATCACTGTACCAATTGGTAAAAATTTACAACGACAAATATATACACAAAAGTAGGCAGTTTTGGCGTATATTGGTGAAAGAAGTATGAATTTCTTTGTTATTTTTCGGGGGTATTAATAATTAAATGGTGCATAAACGTGTCTGGATCCACAAGACTAGGGTCAAATATACACAGATTAGTTCCGGAAAAACCCTGAAACAACTTTAAATAAATGGTGATGGAGAAAATTTTAAAGCGTTGAGAATCAGAAGCCGTAAATATAACCCAGTTGGAATGGTGTGATTAACAAAAGGGACGATGTACATTGAAGCTACGAGTGCAAGTAACCTTCAGGTAAATTATACTATTTTGTTTGAACTTTGATATTGTGTGTGTGTTGAATAACTTTATAATTGATTTACTCAAAATGGACAGTAGTGAAATGGTACTAACAATAATATTTTAATTTTAAGGTGAAATTTGCTTGTTTAAGTAGAAAGGGTATTTAGTATTGATGTTCTGGATTATGATGAAAATTTAGGGTATGTCTTTGAGCTCAATTAGACGAACCTGGTTAATTAACGTAAAGGGGTGGTAGATGCTCCTTTGTACTCTGCATATATTGTTATAGTAATTAGTAGGCATCCTACAAGGACTTTAATTCTAGATGCACATTAAAATGATAATAAATTTAATTTTGAAATTTTCCGATATTAAAATTTATGCTGAATATTAATTTTGAAATTTTAATGTATTGTGAATATTGATGTAAATAGAGTTGACGTTGATGTTTGTGGTAGGAATGTGTTTGTTTTTATGTATGAGGATGAAAGCTATCTAGAGGAGCAGCCGAGGCGATTAACAGAAGAAAGTCAATGGACCAACACAGTTAAGGTAATGAATAGCTTTTGTAGGATTCACAGCATTCTTGACATCCAATTCGTAGGGGCTCGATTCGAAAAGCGGAGTACCCGGATTTTCGTGGTATCACAGCATTCCTGGCGACCCAAAAGTGAGGCTCGAGTTCCAAATAAAATTTTGTGATTTTATTCCAGGAAACTGGCGATCTGAGAGAGAGTTTCGGTGTGTGTATAAATTTAAGAGTATTTTAGAGTGTGTGAGAGTGATTAGAACGTATGCAGAGAAAGGAGTGGTTAAGGAGTCAAGGAGTGGAAATTGGAAGTGACGATAGTGCATTGTGTGAGAAAATTCGAAAATGGAAGAAGCTGGAGGCAGTAGAGATCAGTCGAGGACGGAATCAGGGGATCAAGGAAACGAGATGATAATGAGAATGCTAGAGAGGATGAACGAAGAAGCCAATAGAGCTAGGGAAGAATCGAATAGAGCGAGGGAGGAGTCCAACAGAAAATTAGAACAGCTAAGCGATGAATCTAATAGAGCTAGGAAGAATCGAATAGAGCGAGGAGGAGTCCAACCAAAAATTAGAGCAGATAAGCGGAAAATTGAACAAAATACTAAAGAATTTACAGAATTTAAAGATAGTCTTACCGTAAAAATGGGGGAAGTTGAAAATAGGGTTGAAAAAAATGAGCGTGATATTACAGGTCTTCGACAGGAAATGGGACATTTAAGGTCCGAAGTACGCATTTTTTGTGAAGAAGAGATTAATGTAAAAATGACTGAAGTAACGGACTCATGTAGGGATCAGTTAGGCAGGGTAGAACGCGAAGTTAGTAGTATCAAATACAACATGTCAAATTTAACGGGGGATGGTCCCAGATTTTATACAGGTGGAGTATCATTGGACCAACACATGAAGTTTTATGGCGATAACAGGGTAAATCCGCAAATTTTTATTAATAGTGTAAGAAATCTAGTGGTAAATTTATTTGACGAACAGACTAAACTGAATACGATAAAGGCTTTATTAAAGGACAATGCGGAAGCATGGTACAATTTAGTAGGACAGGACATAGACACCTACACGGACTTTGAAGACAGATTTTAAAGCACTACTGGAGTGACCACAGACAAGACCAGGTACGAGACGACTTAATCACAGGAAATTTAAGGAGAATTTTCAGGAAGTAGGGAGCAATATGCTATACGCAAGTATAGCATAGCAAAGCAACTGAACCCACCACTGACGGACCGACAAATTATTAAGTATTTATCACGACACTTCGAGGTAGAAGTAAGACAACACGTAGCACTACAGAACATAGTAGACAGAGAAATGTTTCTAGAATACTTGCAGAGGTACGACGACGTAAGTAGTGGACGACCTCAGGATAATAGGGAAAGACAGATCAACACAGTTAGGTTTGACAATAGACGGGACAACTATGCTAGAAGGGGGAATAGTTACGGATACCAGCGACCGAATTGGGAACAGAGACGACCATACGTTAGGAGTAATAGTTTAGGAAGGGACTTGCACCGAGACCGGAACCTACCAGAAGGAATAGTTCACCGGACATGAGGGGGACTGCTAATACAGACACGGAACGAGTGGAAACGCCTAGGACATACGCTGAGGTGACGGCTAGACCAGGACCGAGTAGGGAAAACAGACCTGGACAGGATTTTTAGAACGCGACAGACCACTAGATTTCAGTGTAAATGTATATGAACATCCACGTGAATTTTTCAAAATTGAGGAGGAAGTAGAGCCAGAAACTAAGGAAAATTTATGTTTGCCAATTATTAATTTAGAAATTTTTGAGAATAATGTAGAAGTATTACTTGATACAGGGGCAGAGGCGAGTTTAATATCGGAGGAATTCGTCAGCAAAATTAGGGATAAGGTTTGTGATAGAATTATGCCTATAAAGCGTAGTCATTTAGTAGCTCCAAATAAAAGAAGTTTGCTGTAGTAAATAGTGTTGTGGTGCTTAGGATAGATATAGGAGGTTTAAGCTGTGAACAGGAGTTTGTAATTGTACCTGGACTGAAGTTTCAGAGCATTTTAGGTGTTGACTGTATGATGAAGTTAGGGTTTTGATAGATATGGAGAGGAAGGTAATAAGGATTAAGGATAGGTAGTGCCATGGAAGGGCAGTTATGAAGTCACAGAGGATGACACAGGGTTGAGTATTAATGTAGTAGAGGTAGAGGATGATAGGGTTAAACAGATCAACACAATAAGATGTCCAGAGGATAGGATAGTAGAGGTTCAAGCTTTAGTACAAAACATGCAGAATTAGTGGGGTAGAAGCAACAGCAGCATATCGGGAGCAGGTGAAGGCCGAATTATTTTGAGGAGGTTAAGTGGCAAGTTTGTTTTAATAAAGTAGATTTAAGGAATTCATTCTGGCGGATTCCATTACACAAGGAGTCTAGAAGGTACATAGGATTTTCCGTAGAGGAAAAATCGATAATTGTAAAGTAGTATCGTTTGGTTTGTCGGCAGAAAGGAAATAAGAATAAATATGAAACAGACAAGTGTAGGGACTGAAGAGGAAGCAATAGTTAAGAGTCAGGATAAGAGGATGATAAGTTTATTGTATGTGAGATAATAGAGATGTTAAGTATAGATATAGAAGGGGGAGAGATAGGGATGAAGAGTATTAGGATAGTTAGAAGAAAGACTTGGAGGGTCAAAAAGAGAGTTAGATTTAAGTAGGATAGGGATAGCATAGGTGTAGATAGAAGAGTAGAAGTAAGTGTTTATAGAAAATAAAGCTAGGTATAGGATAAATATGGGAGATAATTAGAAATAGGTTTAGGATGAGAATAAAGAGTAAATGTAGGAAGAAAATAAGATAGGTTAAGTATAGATATTTCATATAAGATTAGTGGGGAGTTAGGAATAGGATAAGAATAGGATAGGTATATAGAATTAGTTAGGGAAGTAAAGTATAGTGAAGATTAGTTAAAAAGTTAGGAATAGGATAGGTATATAGGATGTAGATAGGATTAGATGGATCAGTAGGATGAAGTTAGGGATAATTTCAGTTTATAAAATTAAGTGAGAGTTAGGAATAGGATAGGGATATACGATAGGTGTAAATATTTTTGAATTGGAGATAAAGTAGGTAAGTTAGATAGATAAGGATAGAGAGAGATAGGCAATTTTTTGTAATTTTTTGTCTAAATGCTTTATATTTGCATTCAAATAAGTGGGATTATTTGTATTCAAATAGGGGAAAATACTCATATTTAGACCAGGGTACAAAATTAAATAATCACATCAAATAATTTTAATCACCGTGTAGAAGCTTTGGGAAAAGGTACGCTTCATTAAAACCATGAAGCATAAATAAATTCGGTCGTTTCAGTAAAATAAGAGATTTAAATCATGTACAAGACGCTTTATATCAAAAGAAACAGTATTAAAAGCTCTGCGTGTAATTTAATTATTCCTAAAAAGAAACAAATGGAAATTACGTGCAAAATTTATATTAATTAACCCTATTTTAAGTAACCGGTATTAAACAAAGTGTACACATAATAATTAATATTTAATTTGTATTCGCTAAAAATGAAAGGATAGAAGTCAATTTTAGTTGGAGTTAATTAAACCATTATTAATAATAAGCATAAAAGTCTGTGAAAATCCAAGATTATAATACCAGAAAATAAAGCTCTGAGAATTAATATTATGTTTGAACACCTGCGTAGTTTAAATGTCATGTACGGCGAAAATTTTGTAGATAACAAATGGTTTCAAAGAATCTTGGAGAAACCGGGGCTTAATATTCACGAGAAGGTGCGATACGGGGTTATTTAACCCAGATAGTCCACATGGACTGAAAATAATCGATAATAAAGAATATCAATTTGCACCAATAAGAACAGGTTAGAAAAGGAAAGAGAAAATGCGTCAAGCAAAGACACATATAGTAAAAGGCGGGATTTGAGCAACGTCACGAGGGTCACGATTGGTTGAAAATAGATGCAAATATCAGAGGTATAAACAACAATTTCTGTACAAAATTAATTAATTGTTCTCGGACATGTTTGCGTGCCGTGTAAGAATTTCTGAGATTTTCAACTGGCGAGTGCAAAATTCGTAAAAACCGACGCGCGGGCTACGGACTGGGAACAGAGCAAGCGAAATTCTTTAGAATTGTCCGTTTTGGAGACTCGACCGACAGACAGGCTAACCGCTATATATACCGAGGTGAATATAAACAAGCTCTCTTAGATCTTCAACTTGATTGAACGCGTTAAACAGTGCTTTTAGTTTTCCGGTTTTAATATTAAATAATTTAAACAGTTTGCTCGAATATTATGTGATTTAAAACAGTTTGTTATTTACGTGCTAACATGAATGTACTTTAGTGCACTTAGATACAAGGTAATAAAATTTAGGATCACTGTACCAATTGGTAAAATTTACAACGACAAATATATACACAAAAGTAGGCAGTTTTGGCGTATATTGGTGAAAGAAGTATGAATTTCTTTGTTATTTTCGGGGTATTAATAATTAAATGGTGCATAAACGTGTCTGGATCCACAAGACTAGGATCAAATATACACAGATTAGTTCCGGAAAAACCCTGAAACAACTTTAAATAAATGGTGATGGAGAAAATTTTAAAGCGTTGAGAATCAGAAGCCGTAAATATAACCCAGTTGGAATGGTGTGATTAACAAAAGGGACGATGTACATTGAAGCTACGAGTGCAAGTAACCTTCAGGTAAATTATACTATTTTGTTTGAACTTTGATATTGTTGTGTGTGTTGAATAACTTTATAATTGATTTACTCAAAATGGACAGTAGTGAAATGGTACTAACAATAATATTTTAATTTTAAGGTGAAATTTGCTTGTTTAAGTAGAAAGGGTATTTAGTATTGATGTTCTGGATTATGATGAAAATTTAGGGTATGTCTTTGAGCTCAATTAGACGAACCTGGTTAATTAACGTAAAGGGTGGTAGATGCTCCTTTGTACTCTGCATATATTGTTATAGTAATTAGTAGGCATCCTACAAGGACTTTAATTCTAGATGCACATTAAAATGATAATAAATTTAATTTTGAAATTTTCCGATATTAAAATTTATGCTGAATATTAATTTTGAAATTTTAATGTATTGTGAATATTGATGTAAATAGAGTTGACGTTGATGTTTGTGGTAGGAATGTGTTTGTTTTTATGTATGAGGATGAAAGCTATCTAGAGGAGCAGCCGAGGCGATTAACAGAAGAAAGTCAATGGACCAACACAGTTAAGGTAATGAATAGCTTTTGTAGGATTCACAGCATTCTTGACATCCAATTCGTAGGGGCTCGATTCGAAAAGCGGAGTACCCGGATTTTCGTGGTATCACAGCATTCTTGGCGACCCAAAAGTGAGGCTCGAGTTCCAAATAAAATTTTGTGATTTTATTCCAGGAAACTGGCGATCTGAGAGAGAGTTTCTGTGTGTGTATAAATTTAAGAGTATTTTAGAGTGTGGAGTGATTAGAACGTATGCAGAGAAAGGAGTGGTTAAGGAGTCAAGGAGGGAAATTGGAAGTGACGATAGTGCATTGTGTGAGAAAAATTGAAAATGGAAGAAGCTGGAGGCAGTAAGATCAGTCGAGGACGGAATCAGGGAAAGGAAACAGATGAAATGAGAATGTGAGAGGATGAAGAAGAAGCCAATAAGCTAGGGAAGAATCGAATAGAGCGAGGGAGGAGTCCAACAGAAAATTAGAACAGCTAAGCGATGAAAATCAAAGAATCGAATAGAGCGAGGAGGAGTCCAACCAAAAATTAGAGCAGATAAGCGGGAAAATTGAACAAAATACTAAAAATTTACAGAATTTAAAGATAGTCTTACCGAAAAAATGGGGAAGTTGAAAATAGGGTTGAAAAAATGAGCGTGATATTACAGGTCTTCGACAGGAAATGGGACATTTAAGGTCCGAAGTACGCATTTTTTGTGAAGAAGAGATTAATGTAAAAATGACTGAAGTAACGGACTCATGTAGGGATCAGTTAGGCAGGGTAGAACGCGAAGTTAGTAGTATCAAATACAACATGTCAAATTTAACGGGGGATGGTCCCAGATTTTATACAGGTGGAGTATCATTGGACCAACACATGAAGCTTTATGGCGATAACAGGGTAAATCCGCAAATTTTTATTAATAGTGTAAGAAATCTAGTGGTAAATTTATTTGACGAACAGACTAAACTGAATACGATAAAGGCTTTATTAAAGGACAATGCGGAAGCATGGTACAATTTAGTAGGACAGGACATAGACACCTACACGGAGTTTGAAGACAGATTTTTAAAGCACTACTGGAGTGACCACAGACAAGACCAGGTACGAGACGACTTAATCACAGGGAAATTTAAGGGAGAATTTTCAGGAAGTAGGGAGCAATATGCTATACGCAAGTATAGCATAGCAAAGCAACTGAACCCACCACTGACGGACCGACAAATTATTAAGTATTTATCACGACACTTCGAGGTAGAAGTAAGACAACACGTAGCACTACAGAACATAGTAGACAGAGAAATGTTTCTAGAATACTTGCAGAGGTACGACGACGTAAGTAGTGGACGACCTCAGGATAATAGGGAAAGACAGATCAACACAGTTAGGTTTGACAATAGACGGGACAACTATGCTAGAAGGGGGAATAGTTACGGATACCAGCGACCGAATTGGGAACAGAGACGACCATACGTTAGGAGTAATAGTTTAGGAAGGGGACTTGCACCGAGACCGGAACCTACCAGAAGGAATAGTTCACCGGACATGAGGGGGACTGCTAATACAGACACGGAACGAGTGGAAACGCCTAGGACATACGCTGAGGTGACGGCTAGACCAGGACCGAGTAGGGAAAACAGACCTGGACAGGATTTTTAGAACGCGACAGACCACTAGATTTCAGTGTAAATGTATATGAACATCCACGTGAATTTTTCAAAATTGAGGAGGAAGTAGAGCCAGAAACTAAGGAAAATTTATGTTTGCCAATTATTAATTTAGAAATTTTTGAGAATAATGTAGAAGTATTACTTGATACAGGGGCAGAGGCGAGTTTAATATCGGAGGAATTCGTCAGCAAAATTAGGGATAAGGTTTGTGATAGAATTATGCCTATAAAGCGTAGTCATTTAGTAGCTCCAAATAAAAGAAGTTTGCTGTAGTAAATAGTGTTGTGGTGCTTAGGATAGATATAGGAGGTTTAAGCTGTGAACAGGAGTTTGTAATTGTACCTGGACTGAAGTTTCAGAGCATTTTAGGTGTTGACTGTATGATGAAGTTAGGGGTTTTGATAGATATGGAGAGGAAGGTAATAAGGATTAAGGATAAGGTAGTGCCATGGAAGGGCAGTTATGAAGTCACAGAGGATGACACAGGGTTGAGTATTAATGTAGTAGAGGTAGAGGATGATAGGGTTAAACAGATCAACACAATAAGATGTCCAGAGGATAGGATAGTAGAGGTTCAAGCTTTAGTACAAAAACATGCAGAATTAGTGGGGGTAGAAGCAACAGCAGCATATCGGGAGCAGGTGAAGGCCGAATTATTTTTGAGGAGGTTAAGTGGCAAGTTTGTTTTTAATAAAGTAGATTTAAGGAATTCATTCTGGCGGATTCCATTACACAAGGAGTCTAGAAGGTACATAGGATTTTCCGTAGAGGGAAAAATCGATAATTGTAAAGTAGTATCGTTTGGTTTGTCGGCAGAAAGGGAAATAAGAATAAATATGAAACAGACAAGTGTAGGGACTGAAGAGGAAGCAATAGTTAAGAGTCAGGATAAGAGGGATGATAAGTTTATTGTATGTGAGATAATAGAGATGTTAAGTATAGATATAGAAGGGGGAGAGATAGGGATGAAGAGTATTAGGATAGTTAGAAGAAAGACTTGGAGGGTCAAAAAGAGAGTTAGATTTAAGTAGGATAGGGATAGCATAGGTGTAGATAGAAGAGTAGAAGTAAGTGTTTATAGAAAATAAAGCTAGGTATAGGATAAATATGGGAGATAATTAGAAATAGGTTTAGGATGAGAATAAAGAGTAAATGTAGGAAGAAAATAAGATAGGTTAAGTATAGATATTTCATATAAGATTCGTGGGGAGTTAGGAATAGGATAAGAATAGGATAGGTATATAGAATTAGTTAGGGGGAAGTAAAGTATAGTGAAGATTAGTTAAAAAGTTAGGAATAGGATAGGTATATAGGATGTAGATAGGATTAGATGGATCAGTAGGATGAAGTTAGGGATAATTTCAGTTTATAAAATTAAGTGAGAGTTAGGAATAGGATAGGGATATACGATAGGTGTAAATATTTTTTGAATTGGAGATAAAGTAGGTAAGTTAGATAGATAAGGATAGAGAGATAGGCAATTTTTTTGTAATTTTTTGTCTAAATGCTTTATATTTGCATTCAAATAAGTGGGATTATTTGTATTCAAATAGGGGGAAAATACTCATATTTAGACCAGGGTACAAAATTAAATAATCACATCAAATAATTTTAATCACCGTGTAGAAGCTTTGGGAAAAGGTACGCTTCATTAAAACCATGAAGCATAAATAAATTCGGTCGTTTCAGTAAAATAAGAGATTTAAATCATGTACAAGACGCTTTATATCAAAAGAAACAGTATTAAAAAGCTCTGCGTGTAATTTAATTATTCCTAAAAAAAGAAACAAATGGAAATTACGTGCAAAATTTATATTAATTAACCCTATTTTAAGTAACCGGTATTAAACAAAGTGTACACATAATAATTAACATTTAATTTGTATTCGCTAAAAATGAAAGGATAGAAGTCAATTTTAGTTGGAGTTAATTAAACCATTATTAATAATAAGCATAAAAGTCTGTGAAAATCCAAGATTATAATACCAGAAAATAAAGCTCTGAGAATTAATATTATGTTTGAACACCTGCGTAGTTTAAATGTCATGTACGGCGAAAATTTTGTAGATAACAAATGGTTTCAAAGAATCTTGGAGAAACCGGGGCTTAATATTCACGAGAAGGTGCGATACGGGGTTATTTAACCCAGATAGTCCACATGGACTGAAAATAATCGATAATAAAGAATATCAATTTGCACCAATAAGAACAGGTTAGAAAAGGAAAGAGAAAATGCGTCAAGCAAAGACACATATAGTAAAAGGCGGGATTTGAGCAACGTCACGAGGGTCACGATTGGTTGAAAATAAGATGCAAATATCAGAGGTAGAAACAACAATTTCTGTACAAAATTAATTAATTGTTCTCGGACATGTTTGCGTGCCGTGTGAGAATTTCTGAGATTTTCAACTGGCGAGTGCAAAATTCGTAAAAACCGACGCGCGGGCTACGGACTGGGAACAGAGCAAGCGAAATTCTTTAGAATTGTCCGTTTTGGAGACTCGACCGACAGACAGGCTAACCGCTATATATACCGAGGTGAATATAAACAAGCTCTCTTAGATCTTCGACTTGATTGAACGCGTTAAACAGTGCTTTTTAGTTTTCCGGTTTTAATATTAAATAATTTAAACAGTTTGCTCGAATATTATGTGATTTAAAACAGTTTGTTATTTACGTGCTAACATGAATGTTCTTTAGTGCACTTAGATACAAGGTAATAAAATTTAGGATCACTGTACCAATTGGTAAAAATTTACAACGACAAATATATACACAAAAGTAGGCAGTTTTGGCGTATATTGGTGAAAGAAGTATGAATTTCTTTGTCATTTTTCGGGGGTATTAATAATTAAATGGTGCATAAACGTGTCTGGATCCACAAGACTAGGGTCAGATATACACAGATTAGTTCCGGAAAACCCTGAAACAACTTTAAATAAATGGTGATGGAGAAAATTTTTAAAGCGTTGAGAATCAGAAGCCGTAAATATAACCCAGTTGGAATGGTGTGATTAACAAAAGGGACGATGTACATTGAAGCTACGAGTGCAAGTAACCTTCAGGTAAATTATACTATTTTGTTTGAACTTTGATATTGTTGTGTGTGTTGAATAACTTTATAATTGATTTACTCAAAATGGACAGTAGTGAAATGGTACTAACAATAATATTTTAATTTTAAGGTGAAATTTGCTTGTTTAAGTAGAAAGGGTATTTAGTATTGATGTTCTGGATTATGATGAAAATTTAGGGTATGTCTTTGAGCTCAATTAGACGAACCTGGTTAATTAACGTAAAGGGTGGTAGATGCTCCTTTGTACTCTGCATATATTGTTATAGTAATTAGTAGGCATCCTACAAGGACTTTAATTCTAGATGCACATTAAAATGATAATAAATTTAATTTTGAAATTTTCCGATATTAAAATTTATGCTGAATATTAATTTTGAAATTTTAATGTATTGTGAATATTGATGTAAATAGAGTTGACGTTGATGTTTGTGGTAGGAATGTGTTTGTTTTTTATGTATGAGGATGAAAGCTATCTAGAGGAGCAGCCGAGGCGATTAACAGAAGAAAGTCAATGGACCAACACAGTTAAGGTAATGAATAGCTTTTTGTAGGATTCACAGCATTCTTGACATCCAATTCGTAGGGGCTCGATTCGAAAAGCGGAGTACCCGGATTTTGGTGGTATCACAGCAATATATATATATATACTGTAGTGGATTTAAATGGTTAAATTTGGGTATAAACAATGCTATTTGAAACACCCTGCATAGAGGAAACATCCATAATTTACGTGCAAAAGTTATTTCATTTATTTAATTTAAAGTAACAAGTATTACCATAACTTTATAAGAAGGGATTAAAAATTTGTAGATTCGTAAAGAAAATAAATTGTATAAGCCAATAGAAATTATTATTTAATTTAATTCAGTTTAATTCAAAGGGTTATAAAGTCAGAAAACGCATCAAAGCATGAAAAATCGATAATTCCAAGGCGAAACGCGTTACTAACAAACAAACAGACGTCGAATATAGGAAATATCTTGAAACGTAAACTCCTAGAAATGTTATTTTAAAACGTTCGTTAATTGAACACCTGCATGTTTTGGAAAGGTCATGTTCCCCTTATTTCTGTAGATAACAAGATAAGCTTCGAGGTATATCGTTCAACCGACGGTTGTTTTGCATAAACGCTAACCAAAAGTTTCTATTAGCCCAGTTGGGATGAACAATCAAAGATATGCTTCAGAATGAGACAGGCATAATAGCATTCACTTCGGTAGGCACGTATACAACTCCATGTAGAGTAGATAGAACGCGGACAGTAACATCGATTTTCTACCATTCAAACAAGGTTAGAAGGAAACATCTAATATGCATAAGAAAAGAATAGAGCTAATACAGGCGGGGTTTTAAGATGTCACTGAAAGGTATCATTGGTCTAAATAGTTAGTTTTATAACAGACGAGCACGTTACAGATGAATGCGGGTTTTTCGGAAAATAGCGTCTTGACGAGCTAAATTTCGGGGAGTTTGAAAACGGTTATACAAAATTTGAAGAAAGAGTTAGTTTGCAATTAGGATTTCGGGTAAAGTGTGTCCGAGAGGGGCCTGGCTTATAATATAAATAAGCTAGCGAAATTGATAGCTTTCTCTTTGACTTCTTTAATTTGCATCGCTTACGACGTACCAAAAATCTACTAACGAGCTTGTAAGTATTAAAATTTATAAATTAAATAGTGCAGTGTTAGATTGTTGTGGCCTGATACTTTGAACGCGAATAGTGTCGAGTTTATTTATATTTTCTTACAATTTAAAAGTTCATAAATACAACTCCGCTTGCGCGGTATACTAGACACCACTGGCAGTTGGTAACGCTAATCTTTGTACAGATTTTGGCGCGCCCATCTGTCAATGACTTCACCAATATACAAATTAATTACGCCATTGACGGAAAATATGCCAATTTTCGTACAATAGGTTATAACAGCGAAATACTCACATGAATATCTCCCTGAGTTAAAGTTGGCTTCTGTTGACGTCCATCAGAGCTACTGATGGCCCCTTTAAGGCAATTAACGGAGGTACGTCTACCGTCCATCCAAATGGCTTCGACTGGATCTCAGGGCTCCACTCCGGAGTGTTTAAAGATGGTGACTGCTCCGGTGCTGTTGGCGGAGCATGGCCTCCAATTTGTTCCCGGGGTCGTGGACTCGGTTGCCCTAGGCGGCTTCAAATTGTCTCCTTCCTATGTAGGGAATAAACAGGGAAAACCAGGTATAGGAGCGACAAACAGTCAAACAAGGCAAGGAAACCTACATAGATACAAGATAACGCACGATACGATACCTGAACAAAACCGCTCTTCACCAAGGTCAGAGGCAAAAAGCACCGTTAAAAAGACCACCGGAAAAAAAACCCACTTTTCTGTCCTTTCACGCGTCGGCGCGAAATTATTCGTTCAACCCATTTTTAACGTGACGGAAATACGCGCACCGAGTCTTTTAAATTTAAAGGCGCGAAAACTTCCGCACATAAAAATTAAGCTAAGAAAATGTTTAGTGCCACTTTGACACGTAACAATTTAACTAAGGTACACCGTATACTGTAACAAGCTCGTAACGTAAATTAAATTATGCGATAACAAAGAAGTTTAATATACTTGGATTTCGATATTGAGTTGGATCTTGAATGAGTAGCATGCAGCGCAACGTAGATGGTGTTCATCTATAAATAGCTGGAGGCGGCAAGCAGCGCATTACCACTAGGCCGAGGGTTCAGGAACTTAATACATCGTCAACGGAGTTGGAATCTTCAAGTTTCGAGGTAATGCATTAGAATTTGCTGTTTTTTTATAAACTGTGAAAATTATTTGTGATGTGTGAGAGTGAACTTTGATGGTATGTTTCTTTGTTATTTTGCGTATTGAAAAGAATACGCATAAATGACTTTTATTATGGTATTTGAATATAAATCTAAAGGTGTATGTAAAGCTTATTAACGTTCTTCATGAATTTAATTTTTATTGTTAAGAGTACATGGGTTTTTTTTGTGTTTGTAGTAAGAGAATGCAAAGTAGGAAGCATACATTCATAAACTGGGTTATCATGAGCTCACCATACTCCAGAGTGTAATAATTAGAAAAAATATTAATAAGGTATTATTTTGTGCCCATTTACTCCTGTTACATTAAGTGTGTCTAATATTTCAATTTAAAATCCAGGACTTTACAAAGATATCATTTATTGAGATGTAACTTGAGCACCGAAATGTACATAATCTTGAATTAACATTTGTAAATAGTGGTAAATAAATATTGTATGATTGTTTTATTATTTTGTGGTTTTATTGAGAGTGTGCGTGAACGGTAAAGCGTATGATAGTAAATCTAGGTATCCAAGAGGAGGCCCAACTTAGCTAGCTAGGGACAGGTTGAAGAAATCAAAGCTGATGAAAGCAGAATCTGGGTAAGAAATTTTTTTTTGAAAATTTTCCTTTTGTGAAATTTTCGATTTTTGTAAATTAATAAATTTTTGAAGCTACTGAGCCAGAGCGAAGTTCCACGGCAATTATATATATATATATATATATATATATATATATATTACTGAAGTTTATTCTTGGAAGTTGGTCAGGTCAGTTAAATAAGTCGAGAAATTCTAATAAATTCTAATAAAAATAAACAAACATTGGAAAAAGCTCGTATTAGTATCTTATACACCCCGATACTTTCTGATAAAATAAAAAAATGTCTTAATGCATACAATATTCAGGTAATCCACAAACCAAACAACTCAACAAAAAATATTTTCACGAAACTCACGCCAATAATTGATAAAAAGTACAAAACCCACACAATTTACCAAATTAACTGCTTAGAATGTCCAGGGGTGTATATTGGTAATACTAAACAATATTTAAACAAGAGGATATACGAGCATTAATATACTATTAAAACAAGTAACAAAAAAAGTACGGCACTAGCGTTTCATGCGATTGAAAAATGCCACCAGTTTGATTTTGCTAATGTTAACATTTTAGGTATTGAGGCTAATGATAATGTTAGAGGTTTTTTAGAAACCATCCACATACAAAAAAACACCAACGCCATCAATTCTAAAACGGACCAGGATGGGTTTGTAAATGTTTACTTTAATCTATTAAACAAAACATAACCATTTTCTCAATAAATATTACCTCCATTTATTCCAAATACTCGATATAAATTGCCATTTTCAACATAAATATTACTACTCTTATAGATAAGAAACAACTAGTTTATATGTTCTAATGTTAGTCCACTTTCGTATCTGATATCGCTAACATTGTTATATTGTTCTCAATTTTTATTTTTTATAACTATGTTGTTTATATTTCAACCCTTGTTAGTGACTATTCCTTATGATACATACAAAATACTACCTGTTGTTATAGTGATATTGTAAATTAACAAGTTAAAATTTCTGGTCTGTATATTTTATAGTTTTTAAAAACTTTATTTTAATTATAACTTTTTATAGATAATCTATTTGATAATGGTCTTGTTGACCGAAACGCGTCATAGTAAAATATATTGATTTTTTACAACTACGATTCATTATTTCTCGACTTATTTAACTGACCTGACCAACTTCCAAGAATAAACTTCAGTAATATTTATTTTTATGGTCAAGAATAATTTCCTGTTATATATATATATATATATATATATATATATATATGCGCGCGGGTGTGTGTGTGTGTGTATAAATTTGTTTATTGTATTTTTGTTTTTGTATCTTACTTATATCTTATTGTTTACTTGTTTGTTCCTTTATTCTTTTTATATTTCTATACTTTACTGTCGTTTGTTGTGGGACTGTCGGTTTTGTTTTGACACCCTCCTCTTCCCCCCGCCCGCTAACATCTTCGATCGCATTAGCGCGCCCTTCCCCATATTCCCGTTTTCTCTTCTATTGCAGTAATTCGGGCGAAACGTTTTTGACCAATTCTCATTCTCATATGTTTGTTTGACTGGAATTTATTGCTCGGAGCAATTAAAATATTGTTCCATCCGTTGTCCACGCGTATTCGAATGCTGGTGCATTTACGTTTAACAGTATCTTACCCTCTACATGTGATTTTCGAATGCTTTATCCGAAGGTACTACATTGGTCAGGAAGCGAGTTTCTTTTACCTGAAGAATTTTCAATTTTGCCGAACCCTTGCTGTTCCAAGCAAGGTAGGGATCTTTAACGTGCATGACAACACACACACACAAACACACACACGGGACCTCCATTTTACTTCTCATCCAAGCGGGGGCGCATTTTTAGGAAAAATGCTCACCTAACATTTTTTAAGCGGACCGTGTCAAGATTCGAACCCGGTACTTTGGACGTAGTAGTCACTACGCCACGGAGCCGCTTAACAGTGTCTTACCGTGCATTTACATTTTCAATGCTCCACCCGAACGTACTACATTGGCCAGGAAACGAGGTTTTGTGTTGCCTGTAAATTTAAAATTTTGCCGAACCCTTGCCGTTCCAGTCAACGTTGGGATCTTTAACGTGCGTGACAACACTCACACACGGGATCTCCATTTAACCTCTTATCTGAATGAGGGCGTAATTTTTGTGAAAAATGCTCACCTGCCAATTTTCAAGCAGTCGGCCGTGTCGGAATTCGAACCCAGGACTTTGGAATCCGTAGTCTTACGCTTATTAAATTGATCCACGGCGACGCCAACAGTATTTTACCTTACATTTGATTTTCCAATGCTCCACCCGAAGGTACTACATTCGCCAGGAAGCGAGTTCTTTGCCTGGAAAATTTTGAATTTTGCCGAACTCTTGATGTTCCAAGCAAGGTAAGGATCTTTAACGTGCATGACAACACACACACGGGACCTCCATTTTACCTCTCAACCGAACGAAGGCGTATTTTTGTGAAAAATGCTCGCCTAACATTTTTCAAGCGAACCGTGCTGGGATTCAAAGCAGTATCTTACCTTACATGTGATTTCCAATTCTCCACCCGAAGGTACTACATTGGCCAGGAAGCGAGTTTTTTTTACCTGGAAAATTTGGAATTTTGCCGAACCCTTGCTGTTCCAAGCAAGGTAGGGATCTTTAACGTGCGTGACAACACTCACACACGGGACCTCCATTTTACTTCTCATCCGAACGAGGGTGTATTTTTGTGAAAAATGCTTGCCTAACGTTTTTCAAGCGGGCCGTGTCGGGATTTGAAACCGGGACTTTGGGCGCAGTAGTCACACACATACCATTACGCCACGGAGCCTCCGCAGTATCTTACCGCAAGTTGGAGCATTGTTGAACAATGGTCAGTTTCAGTTTTTGAAGCGTCTCTTAATTATTTTGCAAGCGTTTGTTGGAATTTTTGAGCTTCATTAATTACAATTTGTCCTAAGCATGTTGTAAAGAAAATCTGTAATCCTATTTTATGGGCTTCGTTATTTATGTATCAGTTTTGCTGTGCGATATCAATAATGAACGAAATATAGAACTTACTGGTTTTTTAAGCTTGTCCTACGAATTTACGATACAAAATAATAAAAGTCTATTTAAGAATTTCAATGTCATAAACAAAACTAGCTGGTCACCAGGTTGAGAAAGAAAATAGATGAAAAAATTCAATATTAGGACTATACGTTTGTAGTGGTAATTGATTGATTAAAGCGTCCATGGAACCTAATTATCTGTTGTTTGTACGTGGAATTTTAACTTACCCTTCCAGTAATATAAAAATCTTGCTGGGACTGGTAGTGCTATGTAGTGTTGTGTTAATTCTAACAGGTACAAGATCAAAAATTTGAAAAAAATGTAGTGGAGGGCTGACGTAGCATAGGACCTTAAACTTTAAATTGCTATAACTATGCAAATTTTGGAGTGCTAGCTGTAAGACTGGTGGTGCTCTGTGGTGCTATGTTAGTGCTATCAAGCGCAAGATAAAAATTTAAAAAAAGTGTAGTGGGGCTGACATCACCTTGGCCCCTTCAACTTTGAACTTTAATAACTGACATAGTTTTTGGGTGATAACTACCAGTCTTGTGGTGCTATGGGGTGCAACGTTGGTGCAATCAGATGCTATACAAAAAATTAAATAATTTGGTGTTGGGGGGGGGCAAGATGATTTTGCCCTTTACCCTATATTTGATTTTCCAATGATCTACTCGAAGGTACTACATTGGCCAGGAGCGATTTTTTGTACCTGAAAATTTTGAATTTTGCCGAACCCTTGCCGTTGCAAGCAAGGTAGGGATCTTTAACGAGCGTGACAGCACTCACACACGGGACCTCCATTTTACCTCTAATTTCAACGAGAACGTATTTTTGTGAAAAATGCTCGATTAACATTTTTCAAATGGATCATGTCGTGATTTGAACCCGGGACTTTGGGCATAGTAGTCACATGCATACCAGCTACACCACGGAGCCGCCTCATACCCCTTTACCGCAGTCAAAGTTCAAAGTCGCGCGGTTTCCTCTCACCGCCGAATAACCTGCTGATTTATATACTTTTGGACTTGAGAACTTATCTCTCTTTCTTATGGTTGTGTACTAATCTTTACCAGCAGAAGTATTCATCGGGTTTATTTTTACGGTCATATACGTCCTGTTTTACGTTAAATCACGTTTTAAGCGCGTGCTTTTTTTGTTCTTACACAATGCCAGCGGGTTTATACTATCTTACAAAATATTTTCCACGTGTTTTGCATCCGAGGATGGTTATATTGTAATGTTTTTATTATTTTATCAAATCGCATCGACCGTCAGGTTAGTGTCGTTTCTCGTATGGGTTAAGGATCGGACGTTTCCTTTTGTCAACCGGTTGCATTTATTCTAACCTTATCTTAGTGAATATTGTATTATCTCTCTAACCGATGATTTCTCTCTCTTATTCATTGTAACAAAATTAATTTTATTCACGTCCAGTTACAATTTAAACAATAACCATCTTTTCTTGGTTTCAATGCAATTTTAAAGTTCCTAATTAAATGTTTTTGAAAAATATATAACATAATTTATACACTGATGGGTAACATATTACGGGTTCTTTTTATCCCCTAATGTAACCAGTGACCTTTAAGGAAGAATTTCCTTAAAATCATAAAACGCAAATATCTTCCGACTATGCTGGGGGTCTATTCCTTGGGCAGAGCTTATGAGGATTGATCGTGGTTCTTTTTACAAAGCATTATTTTCTTACTAGGACTGCATTCTTAACAAAACAGAGGTTTAAATAGGGCGCCACAAAGTCGTTAACTTTAAACACAGGGTTTCCCTAAGGAAAACTTGGGCGTCCTTAGAGAGGCATACCGTATTAACTGCTAACGCAGAGCTGTAAAGAAAATTTAATTAAATTTACAAAAATGAGGACACAAGAGGTATTCTCTTGTTACCTCATATAAAAAAAAACAAAGATTAATCAGGCAACAATATTTTGAACACAGATTTTATGCTTCCACATCTAAAAAAGGCTATAAAGCTTCTTGTTAAATTGGGGTTACCACTTTACGCTATTTTATCTTATATCTGGTACTCTACTTCTGAACGTACTTGTTCAGAATAAAACAATTAATTAAGAAAATTAAATGTTGCTTCTTTAATTAAATAGTTCCTTCATAAAAATTGTAAATATGAAATTCATATTTAAGAAAAGATAATACAAGTTTCATCTACTCATAAGGTAGGCTTATATATTCAAAGGAAATATTAAAAACTTTAAATGTTGTTTTCGTTACAAAAATTTAACTTGAATTTATACTAGAAATATCAGATCTGTTTACATATTTATAAAAATTTAACTACATTGTCTATAAATTCATCATTCAGAAATTGTAAGTGAAATCATGCATTTATGAAACATTAATAAGAACTCTTTAGGTTTGCTTAATTTCATTAAAATTAGTAAATGTGATTACACTGCACTAGAATTGACAATAAAAATTTACTAAGGTCCTTTTTAGTTTGTTAAACGGATTAATGATAATAAGTGGTTGCAAAGATATTTTCTGAAGCAGCCTCGTATCAAAGATCACCAAATGTAGACTTGATGTAAGAATAATACTAATCCCTTACCTTGGTTCAGCAGTGTTGTTTACGTGATGGTGTTACAGCATGTTAGGGCAGGTGTTAATACATACGTTCTTCAGAAAACAAGTGACGTAAAATCCACATCTTCTACAGGACACAAACAGCTGCGTGATCCTTAGACCGGACCATATGAACTTCGTGCGTTTACCTTATACGTACAAACTGGACCAACCAAAATCCAATATAAAACTTGGATGTTCTACGGTGTGTAGATCTTGACCAAAATAATTACCATCATATAGTCGTCCTCCTAATTACTTGTAATTTCACACTCGCAACTTCAAAAATATCATTTCTATTCATCATCGGACTTTATTTCCAAACCATAAAAATTTCTACGTACTTTGTAGAACGTTTCCTTAAATCTCGCATAACATTACATAAAATCCAACTATTCATCGTACTGTTGAAGGACGTTCATCTTGAATCGATATTTTATATCGCAAAGTTGACGTGAATGAACTATAACTTGATACTCGCAGGTGCGAAAATAGAATTAATATGCTCTTGAAATACAGCATACAGACTGCCTTATTTTTATAAAACCAGATAAGGCGGGTTCATTTTAACAAATGAACATACGGAAAAGCCTTACAATTGATATACAAAACGGTTTCTTAAAAGGTTCTTTCTCTACATTTGCAGGAGAATTATAAAATAAATATTTAATCAAAGATTTGCCGGAACATTTCAATAAGTATCTAATTGAAGATTTTCTAACGAAGCGTTGAAAGGCATATTTTATTGTAACTTTTACGAAATTATTAAAGGAGTATTTTAAGTGCTACTTAAAGAAGTGTCCAAAGAATTATTAAATAAATTTATCAAAAGAATTATTCAAACGAAGTTATTAAAAATTTTTTTCAAAAGACATTATAAAAAGACGTTATAAAAAAAACTATCCAAAAACGTTATTAAAAGAGCGCTACAACAAAATTATTTAATTTATCTAATAACTTATCTTCAACTCTTACCACTGATAAAACTACTACGGCTAGTGTTCAGCGCACTAGGGCTCTACTACCGCACAAGGCCAGACGCAAATGACATGCTAGAACTCTTTTGGTTTCCATGATGGTTCTCGACGAGAGCTCTAGCTAAAGTGAGTGCTGATGCAATATGCACGAAACTGGAAAGCTGCTTGGCCTTGATAATATTTATACTAACATTCGACGCCTGATGTTAGCAACCAAACTAGCATTTCTGTATGGCGGTTAGCACTCATAATACCAATACTGGTATTTATTTATTTACAAATGGTTTACCTGATATAAATGACTAGACAAGAGTTTGTAAAACTAAAAATTCATTGACGTTCTGTAGTGGTCAAAAAAACTGTTACAAGTATTCTGAACTACAGACGTATGATGAAGATACCATGGACAGACAAAGTTAAGAACAAAAAATACTATATATGGTAGGGGAAGAAAGAACTATATGGAAAACAGTAAAAAATAGGAAAGATGGGATGATAGGCCACATACTAAGACATGAGGGAATGGTGCGGAATATATTAGAAGCAGAGATAGGAAAAAAGAGAAGTAGAGGTAGACCTAGGTTAGACTACTGCACACAGATAGTGAAAGATGTAGGTTCTGAGAATTTCAGGAAAATATGTAGGCTAGGTCAGAATAGAAATCAATGGAGGTACGCTTCCAACCAGCCGCAAGATAGAAAAACTAATGACAAAAATAATAACTGTACTTAAACATGGTGATTATTATAAACAACTACACATATTGGTTTTGCAATACTCTCAACTAATTTTAATTGTGCGAAAGGATTTATTTGAAAACTATTAATACGGCAAATGTCTAAGTGTTGCGGGAACCTTGGCAGCTATAGGCTGCTTAACCCCCTCCACATACCACTGAATGTCGGTGAAATAATTAGAAAACAATAGAAAGAAATCGAGCTGTATATAGGCTGTTGTGAGAATTGCAGGGAACGGTGTAGGCTACCTCAGAACATAAATAAGCTGAGGTACAAGTCCAACCAGTTTCAAGATATAAAACCCAATGACGAAGAAATAAGTGCTCTTAAACCTGATGATTATTATAAAGAACTACAGGTGTTGGTTGTGAAATATTTTCAACTATTGTTGATTGTGCAAAAAGATAAATTGGAAAAACTATTAATTCGACAAAGGTTAAGGTGCTGGGGGGAACTTGGTAGCCAAAGGCTGCTTACCCCCCCTTCATATACCACTGAATATCGGAGATATAGGGTATATAACTGTAAAACAATAAAAGGTGACCGAACTGCATCAAACAAGAAAGAACAGCAGCTATGTTCAAAGACAACGAACATAGATACAAGAAGAAAACTATTCAAAGCATAGTGTGGAGCACAGCACAGTACAGCTATGAAATAGGGGCAGTAGGAGAAGCAGACAAAAAGAGATAGAAGCCTTCTGGAATGTTGTGCGTTAGATGTATGAAGATGGTAGCATGGACAGACAAAGTTAATAACAAATAGGTCGTAGAAATAGTAGAGGAATAAAGATATCTGTGGAAAATGAAAAAATAGAAGAAATAGAAGGACAGGATACGTTCTAAAGCATTTCTGGGGAATAGTACGGGATATACCACAAGCAGAGATAGAAAAAGCGAGGTAGAGGTAGACCGAGATCAGACTTTCGCACACAGATAGTGATAGATGCAGACTGTGCAAATTTCAGGGAAATATGTAGGTTGGTTCAGACTAGGAAACAATGAGGGTACGCGTCCAACCAGTTCTAGGGCTGAACACCTAATGATGATAATGATGATTTAGAACTGGTCATACAATTTATGTCCGTATTCTTATACAAGGTAAAATTCCGGTTAATTGTTCAAACAAAAGAAGCTTGTAATCTTATTGTTATCTACACCTTGATTACTGCACAACTACTAATATGCAAGATGTGTTCTTACTAAAAATCCTAGCCCTTCAACCCCAAAACTAATAAATAAATGCTTACCTTTTATGTTTACTTAGAAAAACGCTCCAGCGTTACAAGTTTATCATCTCATATCCGTATCAAGAGTAGTAACAATAAACCGCTTGTCAACAGTTTGAGTTATACCATTCAGTAAACTCAGACGGTAAATGGAAATGTTGAAAAGTTGAATTTCAGTTAAAGAGAAGTTGTTCCATAGTTGAATCGGTATACACCAAACGTCCTACGGGGAAAATTTCAATTACAATTTCGAAAACCTGCTGGTAACGTGCACTTCTAAATAACAAACTTTATTTTTCCATAATAATATGAAGAATGAACGTATGCCTAAAGTTATATAGTACACACATCTTTTATCATTTTATCATGGCATAAAGTTAATGAAGGAGAAGTTTCAACGACGTGCTCGACGGTAGTGCGTGCATTACCGTTAAGAACAGCGAAGGGAATAGGCAATATCTGCTTCAAACACGTGAGCGCAGTGGGTCATTAGACGATTTACAAACTTATCTCGCAGCTATGCCAGTTTCCGAATGAGTTCATCATTGAAGTGTTTACATAAATTCCATTATTCGCTAACAGACCTAGGAAGTGTCCAACAATGCACATGGTCGATATTGATTTTCAGTACTGTTTGAAAATAGGTTACAGATATCTGTTTAGTGCCAATTTCCAGTAAGACCACGTTTAATAGCTTTACTGAATTAAAGTTTACTGATAGCTATCGTAACATTGAGAAAAGTGCATTTCTCTATAAAAACTCAATGTGTACTGAATCGTGTACGGCTTAGAAATGAATTGAACGGTTCAGGAACCAGAAAGGGCTTACTGAGAAAGCTGAAAAGTTTCCTGAAAATCTGTACTTGTGCTATTTACAAAATTACGTAACTGCAAATTAGGTTCTACTAAAGCAGTGTCCATCTTAAACTGTCTCAAAAATACTGCCACAAACGAAGCCAAGTAGCGTAGTAAAAATTGCAAGGATTTGTATAATATATATCTCACAGGAGTTAAATACTATAAATATTAAAAAGAAAACTTTGGGAAATTACTTAAACCATTACAATTCGGCTTTGCAACCCTGAATGGCGCCGAAATTGTAGCTCATGCTGCTCGCATATGTTTAAATAACTTTCAGGGAAAAAATATTAATGAAAATAGACTTTAAAACCGTTTACAATTTTTGATAAAATTCATAAACACACTCCAAATTTGTCCGCCTATATAAGACAATGTTATGAATACTCTTTGTTTCTTTCTTTTGACAAAAATATCGTTAATTCAGAAAGAACACTACAACAAGGAGATCCGCTAGGACCACCCCAATTTTGTTTAGCAATTGACGACTTAATTAAATGTATAAACACAGAGTTTAATGTATGGTATCTAAACGATGGTAGCATCAGCGGCAATACTATATCGGTTTTTGAGAACTTTAAAGCAATAATTGAAAATTCCAAATCTATAGGCTTAGAAATTAATTTTGAAAAACGCGAATTATTAAACATTTCACCAAAGAATAGAAAATACATTCAAAAGCTGTTCAACTCTATTGCCCAAATATTACTATACCAGATAAAAATAATTGAACCCTACTTGTAGCACCTTTTTGTGCAGAATCAATCTCCAACTGTATAAATAAAAAAATTGATTCATTATCAATAATGGCCGATCGACTACGATCCAATATGATCTCATCACATACATCATTTTTCCTACTTAAAAATTGCTTTGCCATTCTCACACTGACATACATTCTAAGCTGTAGTCCAACTTGGATATACCCTGACATATTAAGTTCCTTCGACAATTTACTACACAATACTCTAGAGGAAATACTAAACATCAAACTTAATCCAACCGAATGGGCACAAGCTTCATTACCTATTAAATGAGGTGGCCTGAGAATCCGAACGGATCATTCACTTGCGTTACCAACATTTTTATCTTCAATTAATGCATCCTGGCTTCTAATTCAAAATATTTTTTTAAATTTCAAAAATGTTCCGGACGAAACTCTACATTTAGAGACAGAAGATTTATGCAAATCTGAAACAAAAATACCAAATATTATAACAAACTAACATCCACGTGTATCCACGTCAAGTAATTGCACTGCAAATTTAAATTAACAATGGCCATAAGACTCGCTAATAGTTACTGCTGTTCAACTGCCAATGATTTCCATTTACGCCTAGTTTAGTGCAAACACAGTCGGTAAAGCGTCGACATGAAGTGCATTAACAAAAACGATTTCACTTTTAATCGACTTTTTTCTCACATGGGCTCCAAGCATAACCGTTTAACGCCATGTTCTTATTCCAAGGACGACTTTCTTAACCGATCCGCCTAAGTGAAAGTGCCCGAATTCTGACGTATCCTACCGCTTGACAATAGTTACAACGATCTTTATAATTATCGAAGGAGGGAGGTCTTATAATAACACTTGTAAATGGTATTTTATGTCACCGCTCGACTTGTAATTCATGTTCTCGTTTTGGAAGCTTACGTTAGATTAAACAACATGTAATAAATATTACGTAAAAATGTGTAGAGATATTAGGCTTGAATTGACCTTCTATAAAAATAATAATATAAATATTCGTCAAAATATTGCGGGAAAATAAACTTGTTACAATATAACACACAACAAATCTATCTATAAAAATGAGACATACCTTTATTAGATATTGCTTCAAAAAAATATGCTTAAATCTGCTTCAAACCATATACATAAGGCATGCATTCTTGCAGTTTTATCAAAATACTCAAGATATTTGGTTAGAAGTTCTACGGTCGGCTTCCTTAGGGGCTTTACTAGACAACAATTCTTTTAGAATCACCGCAGAACTTAGATTAGGCGCGAAGTTATGCACACTACATACATGCATCTGTGGAACTGAGGTAAATGAATTAGCCATTCATGGACTTAGTTATCGTCTTAGCGCAGGCCGTCACATACGTCATAAAATCATAAATGACCTAATTATACGAGCGCTAGTTTCAGCTGACGTTTCTTCTATCCTTGAACCTTATTATTTATTCAGAGATGACGGCAAAAGGCCAGACGGAATTAGTTTAATATCATGGAAGTTAGGAAGAGCAGCAATTTGGGATTTTACTTGCTGTGACACATTTGCTCCCTCATATGTTACTGCTTGCTCATATAAACACGGTTCTCCGGGAATTGCTGAAAAAAACATAAAATTAAAAAAATATTTTTCTTTATCAAATCTTTACCTATTTTATCTAGTTTCGATCGAAACCTTCGGAACCTGTGCAGAACTAGGATTAAAATTCTTAATAGAAATAGGTAAAAAAATTACACACAATACATAGGACAATAAAGCCACTGACTTCCTATTACAGAGGATCGTTTTAGCAATTTAAAGAGGAAACGCTATTTCTGTTCTCTGAACAATCCTACCATCTAAAAATTTTAAAAAAAATTTTTACCTTCAAAATCTTTAGGTAATAACACGTACACTAAAAACAATAGTAAAACAGATCCAATCGATAAACATTTATCTGATTTATTTTACTCAGATTTAATTAGAACCAGGAAAATGACCATAGACCACTTACTATAAACTACCTAAAGGAAAACGTTAATCTTTCAAAAACAAATAATATAATTAATAGTGACTTCACATCCAAAGAGAAAATATTAAAGATAAAAAAATGGGAGAAACGAAAAGACAAAAACAACTTAATGTAAATTTTCCAAGAACACGTGGTTTAACAAATTTAGGCAATACTTACTTTTTTAAGTTTGTTATACAATGTCTCGGACAAATACCATATTTATTACAATTACTTCTTGAAAATTCAAATTCAGAACAATATTTCCAACTCCCTAATTCATTTGATTAAATTTTGGAAAAATTGTACCCTTTAAAGCACATTTTAGCACAAACGCTATAAGAATTACAATAAGGTAAACCAGAAATATATAACCCCAGTATACTGTTTTCAAGAGTCAAGCAGACAATGCCACAGTTTGCTGGAAACGAACATCACGACTCACATGAATTGCAACGACATCTAATAGAAGCAATACGTGAAAATCATTTAAGAAATTATCAAGCAGTAATTTTACAAGAAACGGAACTTAATCTAAAAATGAATCTATCATGTACTGAAAACTATAGAGAACATGTACAAATTTATGAACAGCTAAACTTTGAGCTATTATTACCCCACTGAACAGGAATTTTGAGGCACATAAATTACTGCAATTCAGTGTCGAGATTGCAACCACATTTCACATCAAGATGAACCCTTCCTTGATCTGAGTTTGCCAATATCAGAAAAACAAATTTCTCTATTATTTCATCACAAAATAAAACAATTTGACGAACATAAATCATCACAACACCAAATAAAAAAAGTAAAACTTGTAATTAAAAATCCCACAAAAACAACAAAAGTGCTCTAATCAAGTAGGATCTACTGACAACCAAACTATCACCAGCCAAATTGAAAAACTAAAGATAGCAGTCCAAAAGATGAATCTTACATTGATAGAGAAGATACCATCGACAGAAATATATCCTTATTTAACGGCAACAAGAAAATACATATTGTCTATAGAGATTTTGATATATACCAAGATAAAAAAACAGATGAAGAACATTATATAAACGATACATATGGAAATACTATAGTGCCAAGATATCAATGTAAAAAAACTGATTACTCTGTGCAATCTTGTTTAAGCTAATTTACGGCATGTGAGTTACTTACCGGAAATAATAAAATATCCTGTGATTGGTGCACAAAGAGACAAGTTGGACCTGATAAAAAAACTGTTTATACCAATGCCATTAAGCAAATTTTAATCAACATTCCACCTCTTGTATTGATTTTAGATTTAAAGAGATTTCAAACCCTAAGATTTCGGTCAACAAAATCGTTCCCTATGTTACTGGATTTAACACCATTTTGCTGAAAAGAAAGTCAAAACCTTCAAGGGTTGAACTTTAATCGATCCAAGGTATTATACACATTATACGGCGTTGTACAGCATAACGGTTCTATTCATCATGAACACTATGTCGCATATGTAAAAGTAAGAACGACGCTAGACAACGATCGTCACCGTTGGCAATTCCTACCTAAAAATAAAAAACATTTATTGTTTTCACAATGCAAGGCCACAAAAAGTAGTACTGGCATTCCAATGGGAAAAGGTACTATATTAATGACTCAAATATTTCAGAGGTATCCGAAAAAAGTCCTTGAGACACAGGCATATTTATTATTTTATGAACGAATATTGTAATGTTCTCTATTCAAAATAGCTTTTATTTTAACTAATTGTATTTGTATTGTAACGTATTTTTTTTCCTAGTTACACCAAGCCTAATAAATTAATAATAAAACAGATAAATTTTAAAGCATTTAATTCGTAAATATTCAGCCAATAAAAATAAAGGTATAATGTTCATAATAACACATAGATTCTAGAAGATATATATTCTGAGGCTTGTTACCAAGCGCTGTCAAGTTAATAATCGACACTTTTATTTCCAACGTCCAAGAGTGAAGTCGCTTTTTGTAGACTAGAGATAAAAGTCAAGATGGCCCGACTAAAACACGAGGCGTCTAATAGAGTCAAGAAGAAGAACTTGAATTGAGAACATGGAACGATAACATACATCATTTAAGACAGTTGGTATAGATTAATACAATAAATTTTACTAATATTTTCTCATCTTAGTGCAATATCTTATGGACATATCTACAACAACAATTTTCAATGTTAAATTATAATAAATTTTCGTCGCAATAATTTAAAGCAAGCAGTTATGGTTTCCTTCTATTTGATAACTACGCAGTATAGCAGTAATTTATTCTACAAGGAATCTTGACACTACAAACTTACTGATGATTAATACGCTGGAAAAAATACAACAGCTGACGTCATGATTTTGCACCTGCAATTTATTTGGATACACGTGAGTGTTTGAAACTTTCCATAACTTTGAAAGTATAGTAAATCATTATGAGATTTCCTACGTTAATTATTAGAGTAACAAAAATATAAAGTAGTTTTTTTAAAGTTAGTAACACAACGAATAAATATCTAGTTTGTCAGTTATTTGTACACGTATTCAATGTGTTTTAAGATATTTAGAATGACAACTTATGTCAGATAAAAAATAATATAGATTCTGTTTTCCTAATCTAGACGCCAGATGTAGTCTTGATTTAATTTTCACATTTTGCTTAAAAAACATTCAGGTCATGTAAAAGCTTTTTTTATTGATGCTGAAATTCGCGTATTTTCTTGGTAGATTACAGTTAAATTTGAGTATTTGCATTTTATAATCGTTGTTTTTTTATGACAAATCTTTTTTGTAAATGGTCAGTGAAGTACTTCAATGATTATGGTAAAAATAAACTCATGTGTTATGAACTAATAATTTATTACATGTTTGCTTAAACTAAATTTTATAGAAATGATCCATTTATACATATTTATTTTGAATGTTAAACTTCACTAAAATTCTTTTTATAAAAAAAATTTATGACAAGATAGTAATCATATATATATTGCAGTCACATGTATATAATCAGATTTCTATATATAAATAGAATTCCTTTTGTTTCTTTTGAAAGACGTTTTATTATTCAACATTTAAATTAGGAAAAAGAAAACTAGAGCAAATCCTCCTTAAGTAAAAAGACAGAGTAATGAAAATGAATCCCTTTAGTATTTCACAGATGTTTAAAGTCACTTATTATATTTTTGGGCATATGCTTTTGAGGACACAAATGGTGTCCATGTGGTGTTTTTGTTTGTTCACAGGTAAAGCTGAGACAACTGTTTGACATCTGGTGGTTGAGGTTTTGGTAAGTGTGTGCTAAAGAGTGAAATTCAAGTTTTATGGCTATGATAGTGGTGTTAAGATAAGGTTTCCGCATTCCCCTTTTACAAACACAGTTAAATTTTGTTGGCACTTGTATTAAAAAATACGGTGGCGCCTATTAAAAATATTTTTGGTCGATTATCCACCTATGACTCATGCTCATGATCTACCCAGAGCTAACACTCTACTAGCCGTTTAACCCTTAAGAGTTTTCTTTGTCTAAAGCCGTTTTCCATCCGACATTACCCTGGGCTTGGAGTATAAAGAAGAAAATCTCGACCTAGTGATATCAGATTAAAATAGAGAGTTTTAGTATATAGCTGATAGTCACGAGGACAAAGAGTAATAAACTTACAAAAAGTTTTAATTACCCAGTTTTAAGTTACAGTATGTAATAAGTCTTAAAATAAATTTACTTGAGGCATTATAAATACCCCTAACTAAAATTTATTTTATACCACATACCTATTTTGAACATTATGTGGTCAGCATCAGCAGCAAAGCTATAAAAAATAATAAAAGATGCTGTTCAGGAACTCTTCTGGAACTATTTATTTCGCCACGTAGGCTAAAGTGAACTTTTCGAAAAGACAACTGGCGTGGCTTCGAACGTCTGACGAATTTTTCTCTACACGTAAACAAGTGACAGACTAAAAGCTAGTGAACCATTTGTTCAAAGTGTTTTAGACCCCTTCAAATTCTTCTCAATACACTTTATAACAGTGCAAACTACATGTCAACTAGCTAATAGATATACTCCAGTCATGAAAAAACCCTTATATTTTTCAAAATGTTACAATCAACAGTAGTTATAAGCGTAGTAATAAAAAATCAATTATGTCGAGGATAGATGAATTTTAGCTTCAATAATCAAAGGTTTGTCAGTTATTGGGAGCAGCAAGATGTAAAAGGGGGAATTTGGCAGCATACGACATCCACAAGCAAATCCAGCAGAAAGATACATACAGGAAACTGTAAAGTTCCTACGCTTAGCTTCACATCGTGACCATAGGTCGTGAGAGGACAATTTGTCAAAGTGTTAACAGAAGCAAGAGAGAAGCTGAGACGTTGTGCGGAGAAATATGTACGGAGGATGAACGCCAAAATTAGAAAAAGGGTTAAGTTTAAAGTTCAAGACCTAGTAGTGGTTAAGAGCCTACGTGTAAGACGTAGAGACTTGAGAACATGTGCAAAACTACATCTGCCATATGAGAGACCGTGAACTAAACGCAACTAATTAAAAATTGACAAGTACTCCGTTCTGCTTCTCAATTGGTTTATATAGTATCCAATCTCCACGTCATCCAGTTCTAGAACAATTAGTGTAGTTTTACTCATACGGCTGATGCAGTTTTTTCCGGAAATTGATGTTCTATGGCTCAATTAGGGCAATACTTTACATAAATAGCTGTTATCGCTCGCTTTACAATCGTTATCTCTTGGTTTACGGGTTTTTAATCGCCTTACCTCACATTCTAGTCACGCTGATTGAAATGTCAAATCATGTTATTTGTTATTTTGAAGATAATTATGTCACATGCTCGTTATCTAATTTGATTTATGGGTTTTGTACTTCCAAGAATGATTGAAATTTTCCATCTGTATAATAAACAAACTAGGTGTTTGTTGAAAAACGCAATACAGTTTTCAATCTAAAATATACGAATTCTAATGAGGTGTAATTTTTAATCTTGTTATCAAATAAACTGGATGCGTTTTTAACTACTGTTTTCAAGAACAACATTTTAGAAACATGAGTTTCCAACTTACGTACTATACGCGTTTTAAATTGAATTGAATACTTTTTAATTAAAAGGATTTGTAGTTAGAAAAATATTAACGGATTTTAACTAATTTAAATATACTGTTACGCAATATAAATAAAGCTCATTACATCAAGAGTTTCACGGTTGGGTACAATTTACAGAATTTTGTAATTGCAGAGTTACGAGAATTAAGCAAAATTGCTTCATTTTTCTTTGGTTTTGAAGTGCTGTGTATACACGGTATGGTGCTTAATGACTTTTATATAACCACTTCACATCTATATATATATATATATATATATATATATATATATTGTTATGGATTCTAAGGGTTAAATTTGGGGTAAGCAATGCAATTTCAACCACCCTGTATAGAGAAACGAACAAATTATTTACGCGCAAAATTTATTTGATTTATTTAATTTAAACGGACAAGTATTGACGTATTTTATAATTAATGATTGAAAGGTTTAAGGTACATAAAGAGAACCAGTTTTAAAAACAAATAGAAACGCATAATTAATCTAATTTATTTTAATTCAACGTAAAAGCATTAGAAAACACACCAGGGTAAAGAAAATCAATAATCTCAAGGCAAAAGGTTTCTTGGTAACAAACAGACGTCAGTTTTATCTAATACGGTGAAGGATCAACTCCAAGAATTGTTGTTTTAAACGGCCTATAATTAAGAACACCTGCATTTGTAAAAGGTTACATTCTTCGAAATTATCAGCATAATAAAGCACGTCTTCATAGAAACTAGTTTTCAACCGTCAGTTGCTTTGAATAACAAGCTAACAAAGTTTTTAAAGAGCAAGGGAGATGCACGATCGGTAATATGCTACAGATAGAGGCGGATATAAAAGCATTGGTATTTAAAACGCACGTACTAATCCACGTGGGGTAATGAAAAGCTGTCAGCAATATCGATTTTCTATAACTCAGGTGGGATTTGGAACGCGACATCAAATATGCATAAGACAGAGATAAAAATATTACAGGCGGGGTTTTATGACAACACAGAATAGTATCATTGGTGGGGAACGGAAAGTTTTACAAACGTACAAACAAGCAACAGGTGGGAGCGATTTCGGATCATACGACGTGTTCACGAAGTGAATTTCAGGAATCTTCAAGTCGGTTATATCAAAATTTGCAGAATTGTTATTTGAAAATGAGTTTTTCGCGTTAAGTGTGTCCTGGGGGTAGCATTTTGAAAAATATAAATACTCTAGGAGAAGTAGGAGTGCTCTCTTTGTATTCTCATTGTTTTATACTACTTACAACAATAGACCGACGTTATAGTAGAGTTCTTGGGAGTATTAAAAATATTCATAATACAGTAAATGTAGTACTAGCACTAGTACTTGTAAGTTGTGGCCTTCTAGTTTAACGTGAGACACGTGTAGTGAATTAAATTAACCGAGGTCCTACAACTACTATACCAAGCTAGTAAATCAATGAATAGAAGTATAATATACGTGAGTTTGTATGCTGTTATGGAATGGTAATTGGAAGCAAAGCGCTTGGCGGAGATTGAGGTTCTGATCTATGAATATGTGGAGTATTAGAGCGCATAGTCACGAAGCAAAGGGGTTCTGGTGATCATCGTCGAAGGGATGGAGGCCTGAAGCATTTTCCAGGTAACTTATTTGAAATTTCTGTTATCTGACAAACATTTGTATTATTTGGTAATGTGTGAGTGAATATTGGGGTTATTTATGGTTATATAACGTATCGGAAAAGATAGGGGTACTGGACAATTATTGGGGTTGCGTAAAATATTGAAAAGGGGTGTATTTAAAAACTACTAAATTTTATTATGAATATAAATTGGATTGTTAAGGGTAAACGGGTCTATTAATTTTGTAGTAATTTTATGCAAGGTAAAGGGCATGCATTAATAAACTGGGTTATTATGAGCTCACCATACTCCAGTGTGCAATAAATTTGAGGTATTATTTGGGGACCATCTACTTATATTGTATTAAATGTGTTTGCAAATAATAATTTAAAACAAGGACTTTAAAACATATCACGTATTGAGTTGTAATTAGTGCACCAAACTGTTTGTACCTGTGAATAATTTGTTTGTAAATAGCGGTAAATAAAGGATTTTATGATTGTCGTATTATTTGGTGATTTTATTGAATAGTGTGCGAGTGGGAAGATAGAATGATTGTAAATTTAGGTATCCGAGAAAAGACACAGCTGAGCTAGCCAAGGAAGCTGCTGATGATACTTGAAGCAGAAAAGTAACGGGTAAGGAATGTTTTTTGAAAATTTTTATTTTTGAAAAGTATTTAATGACTCACTCTCGATTCTTAAACTTTAATCCACGGATCCACAGCTATATATATATATATATATATATATATATATATATATTTTGATGTGACTAAAGATTACATCAAGTCATCTTCCATTATATGATAAAGATCTGACCTCATAAATGCAAGAAAATTAAAAAATTAGAAAGGCCAAATTGTTTAGATATTTATTTGTATCGACAAAATTTCTGAAATGTCCGGTGTAAAAAGTATGCCGCATTGATTTAGCTTCAAACCATTAAATTTTGTAGCAAAAAAAGCTTTTCTAATTAAAAAGTGTAGCTATATGACCTCATGTTGTTGAAGACCTTAATGTTTAAATAAGTAAAAGACGCGTCTAATTATTATATAGCCCGTGGTAGATTTTAAGTCCTTAGGAGCTTTTTTAAAAAGTTTATTTCCAAAAATGCAACTATCGAATTAATTTTAATTCTATAATTACAAAAAAGATTTGTTTCTTTTACAACAGACTCGAGCGTTTATGTTCATTAAACGCAAAGTTAATCAACTGAAAAATATTACAAGTTAATATTTTAATAAATCAGTAATTAATAATTACCAATGATTAGCTTAAACACCTAACAATGTTAAAGTTATAAAGTTTAAAGGCTGACTGGCGATCAGTGTTTCTGACATTTAACATGAAGCCTCTGGTCTCACAATCTTCTGTAGGAAACTGCAGATCTTGCTTTCTGATGAATTGATAAATCGTACAATGTCTTTATTCTAAGTAATTATAAATTATAAACTCATGATATCCTTTGTTATTCATGGTTTCTTATTTTCTTTGTGTGTATAGCCCAGAATATCTTGCAAGCCGCCGAGTCTAAGCTGGATTTAATGTTGTTCCATTCTGTTTCTACTTCCTACAAATCCGAAAATTTTCCGATATCTTTCAGCAATTCATTTGACCTTTTTCAAGTCTTTAGTGGATATCTTTATCTTTTAGCTTCTCAAAGTCAAAGTGTCTCTTTCTGTTTCCTTTTTTCAAATTTTTAAATTTAAGAGCGGCCTTTATAGTTACGATGTTGTGGTCAGTGTCTATATCTGCTTCTGGGTAGCTTCTACAGTCTTTTACTTGATTCCTAAACCGTTGTCTAACAATAATGTAATCTATTTGATATCTTCCTATATCTCCTGGCATCTTCCACGTGTATTGTCTTCTAGCATGATGTTGAAATAATGTATTTGTGATGATTAAGTTGTTCATGTTTCAAAATTCTACCGGCCTATTTCCCCTGTCGTTTCTCGTGCCTAAACCAAATAAACCTACTACCGCTTCTTCCCTACACCCACCTACCACTGCATTAAAATCTTCCGTAATTATTAAATTTTCATGTCCTTTTACGTATCTTAGTATGTCTTCGATATCTTTGTAGATCGTTTCTACCTCTTCGTCACTGTAGCTAGAGGTGGGCTTGTATACTTGTATTATTACTATGTACACCGGTTTAGATTCTAATCTAACATGAGTACTCTTTCGTTCTTTTGCAAGTAGTTTTCTACACGTCGTCCTATCATTTTTTCGCATAACCATCCACACACCCAAATTTCCTTCCTCCGATCCTGTATGAATTATCCTAAAGGCTGAACTTCAAAAATCCCCCGCTTCCGGCCAGCGGACTTTGCTGATCCCTACTATGCTAGTGGTAACCTATCCATTTTGATTTTCAGGTTCTCTAGCTTACCTACTTGCTTCATACTTCTGAGATTCCACGCTCCGACCAGCAGTATGTTCACGAATCTTTTTTTATACTTTCGGATCACATCCCCGAAGTAGTCCCCTCCCGGAGATCTGAATGGGGGACTATTTTACCTTTGGAATTTTTTACCCCAGGGAATGCCATCACCTTTACTAACAATTTCTGTACGCAGTTTATCTGAGAGGTAATGTGTTGGTTTCCCGTTGCCTTCCACATCGCAATAGTGTGTTTTAGAATGTTATACCAACCCCTATGGTCTCTGCAACTCTAAGTACCGAAAAAGCTGATGCCTTCTTTCGGGGACCTGTCTTAGTCTTATAAAGTTTCGTTGTATTCTCAACTACCAGAGCGATTAAAAAAACATTAATTTAAGAACTCGTGAATGTTAATGAGCATACGTAAATGAAACGTCTACATTCTCGAACAAACTCGAACGCGAAAACGACACATAGAGATACGACTAGATTGAGGGCACTGATTCTCAAAGATGCTACTTCAGAGGGGCCGCTTTATAAAAGCCAATCTGTGCATAGTAGAAGACAGTTTTGATAGACGTCGGCAAACTGTCAATGAAATTAGATAATACTTTACGTAATTAAAAGTGGTACATAAAATATATAGTGTTTGGTATTAAGAATTATTTACATACGTTAAAATAGAAGATAGACGGTTTGAAACCAACTAAAAGCTATTGTAAAGGAGAATTTGCCTAAAGATAAGAAAATTAATGGGGGATCTATGAACATATATTGGTAATGGAAGAGTTTGCATGAAAATTTGAATTTTATAATTATTCAAAAGAGGATGGAGCAGTAACTCATGGTTATTATACTTTAGAAACGATAAAGAACAACCTGATCTGTAGCGGTAAAATTTACAGCAATTGGGCTGCTTTTTCTGTTTTCCATCGGTATGACACAATGACGCGAATAGGAGTTATTGGATAAGTCAAAAGTTTCTGAATCTCAATCTTATAGTCCGTGGACAATACCACGATCCATCCAAACAAATAACGTTCTAAACGGAATTCGAATACCTAACCACCAACTTTGGTTTTAATCGAATCTGTTGTAAAATTATTAATTTGCCTTTTTAAATGACACGTATGTATGTGTGTCTATGTGTGTACGTACGTTCAGTGTGTTTGTGTAAGATTGTTGTGCATGAGTGCTAGTGCCGCAAGTTAATTGGGGTTTTAGTTTTACAGTGAAGATTTTGTTTTTGTTTAGGAATAAGTTGAATTTGTGCCAATGTGGATTGAGTGAATTAATGCTTGATAGAGAGAAGTGTGAATTCCAGGTTGATAGGTTTTTGAATTTTGTCTGTAGGAGATGGTAATCGGGCAGGCAAATATAAAGTGAGCTGATGTTTCTGGATAGGATTGAAGAAGGGACAAGTTGAAATAGATGAATTTTTCTATAATGCTAACGTGGTTCGTAAGTAATTGGATGATATGTATACTGTAGTAAGGAATGTGGAATGGGACGTATGTAATACTAGAAAAAATTTTGTGCGTGCGTCTACCTACAGGGAATAGAGTCAGGAGTTATTACCAGGGTCGTAGGACGGAATTATAGATACGGGATTTGATATCTGTGGTAGGAATGGTGTGGTGGTTGTCATAGTCAAGTGTGCAGTTGTGATAATTAATAAGACTTCTGAGATTGAGGGTTTGAAGCTAGATTATTGGGTTGTAAGTACATTTCTAAGGTTGGGATCTGGAGCAGGGTGTATATGGATGCTATAGTGATAATTTGGTATTCTCTTGAGGTATACATAAGGAATGGAATGGGCACATGATCTTGTTGAAAAAATGTCGGTGGGATGGGGGAATTAGTGGAAGCTAGGTTGTTACGTTCAAAATCCTGCAAAGAATTTTTCCTGCAATTATTTTTATAATGCCCTAAATTTTCTCAACAAGCTCGATTTCCCGCCATTTGAATTTGTATTATTTAATAAAATTTCTCAAGTAATTACTCTATACAAAGTAGTTGCAATAAATTCTAGCACTTGCAGTGATTACATTTCAAGTAAAAGCTGCATGTAAATGTGCAGCTTTCTTCTAAAAGATAAGACCGCTTACCACCTGCCTACATCTGCTTACAATGGACTTGTTATCTGGTATTCTGCAGCTGTTAAGATGTTACAAAGTAACAAAAGTGTCCTCCTTTGTTTAAAACCCTTTGATAATTGCGTTATCTGCTTGTTGGCAAGAAGCTATAGTTTTATTTCGGCAGCTGTTGTCTGAAAATTCTGCACACATAGTAATTCGGCGATATCTTTGAAAATCAAATACCCTACCCCCATACATGAGTCTGGCCTTATAAAATAGAGACCGTGCTTTGAAAGAAACCATTACCGAAAAGATACATGATGTAAAGTCGCGCTATTTGAAATGCTTTCTGTGCTAGTATAAGTGAAGTTGGTGGTTACAGCATGCAGCCAGCCCATAGAGAAATGCAGCCGCATTTTTGCAGCCTTAAGATGAGACCAGCATGAAGCTGATTGCTCAAGGTACAGTTTTTCTATTTCCATAATTCTTTATTGCTGCGTAAAGAATAAACTTTTCATTTGCTGCTATTGCGTATAATTATCCGATAAATTGGCACTACCCCGTTACACAACTTACGTGCACGATGTACGAAAAACTATGTTATTATTCTGTAAATTAAAAATTAATTACTCAAAGTTTTTGTTAGAGTCCGTTTCACTGTTTATTTTGTATTTCAGTATAAACCTTAACTAAAAGAACTTACGCATCACTTTAAAAGTAGATTAATATTTGATTAATTTAAGTTAAGGTGTCTAATTTTAATGTTACATTCTTTCTGAGGAGGTGCACTTCAAAAAGCAGCATGTACATATAATTTAGGTATATTTCTTTTTCTAGATTTACTGTATAGTTTGTTTTCTTTTCTTTTCTATGTATTTAAGGTGAACCATTAAGGTATTTGATCATAAGATGTTATATTTGCTTACCAATTTTTATATGTTATGACACAATCACGATTACGCAACTTATTTATTTTATTGCTTTGTAAATAATCTTCCAAGATTCGATGTTATCAATAGAGTATCTCAGAGGTTTCCAATGTGTTTCTATTTTCACCCACGCCCCTCTCCAACGTTTTTGAGCTAACCCAAATTCTACCATTCTATCCCCCGTTCTGTTGAGGTATTCGGCGTAAACATTTCTTTACTTACTTTTACTGTAACATAAATATATTCTATAGCATTATGATCATAAGAACCGCTTCAACATAAATATATTCTGTGGTATTTAATCCATGTGTTCGATGTTGTAAAATCATAAAAGAACAATTCTATATGAAAGCGGGTAGTCGTGTTCACTTAAGGAACTTAAATGTTTTGTACGGAGATATTTGGTATTTTTATAACCATCAAGAAACGAATTTATTTGGAGCTTAGTAGGTTGTGTTGTCTACCTTTTAGGCGGATATTTCCTACGCATCCGTACAATCGGTACAGCGCGTGTGCATACCGGTCACGAGATAGGACACGCCGATGATGTGTCGCTAGAAGGGGCCGCCATTTTGTCTTGATAGATGTAGTCGCGTGAGCATTCTTTAGTTTGTTAAGAAGATGAAACTCCAGGCCTTACCTAAGTGGGGCCTCCACATCGGTTGGTATGGGAGATGGTAGAAGGTGGTGAGTTTTGCTTTGGGACGCGGATGAAGTGCCAAGCTCCTGCGAATCCGGCAAAGCGCTAAAACACGCCATTCCTTAAAGATTGTTTTGAGATTTGTTAACGTGTATGACATTACGGACGGAATGTAATGATGGTTTATGTTGTATTTGAATCCAATATTGGAGAGCAGTTCATTTGTCGAGGCGATTAAAGTTTAATAATAACCAGTCGAGAAGCAGATTTTTGGAACATGTGTGCTGGTAATTAATAATTAGATTTGGAAACAAAAAACCTACAGGTATCAATCTTTCTTTATTCTGTTTGTGAAGATTCATAAATGTTCGAATACATAAATTTCGAAGTCCGTTTGATCGAGTTGAAATTTTGTATGTTTAGAGTAGCATGAAAGAAAATAGCTAAAAATTAATACAGTAATAGTATTACAAATTTGTATAAAGTCACTTGTTAACAAAATGATAGTTCAGTCCACTTTTTTTGCCTTTTAAAATATTTATCTACTCATATTGAAACCTTTATAAGCCTCTAATACCAGATGTAAATGAAAAGTTGTTTGCTTAAATTAAAGACACATGTGATTCGTTTTTAATAGAAATAATCTTTGTAAAACTTGTAAACCAGAACTCAGATCTGAAACTTGGTACTAAAACTTGTTTGATACATGATAATTAATTTAAAGATCTGTTAAGTCAGAGCAGATGTATTGAAACTTAATTTTATTTTGTACAATTTATTACCACATTTAAAGAAACATTTAACAAAGAAAAAACATATTAAATTCCATTTTTAGACTCAAGTTTTTTTTATTCAATGCATATTTAGATATACTAAATTATTAAAAGAACATGAGCTTGTTAATCGATGAAATTGTACAAGGCTGAAGTAATTTAAAAAGGCCCCTATTTGCTGCAACTGGTTTGTTATAAGTATTTATTCCTGATTTAAAAAGCTTTGGTGTGTTAATCTCCATATTATCCACTTGCAGTTATTAACAGGTATTTTTATTGGAAAGCACAAACTGTGTTTTTCTAATAAAGAATTTGTTGTGTATTTTGTTCCAGGTTCATCGTGACCAGAGAGGTAGTAAGTATGTTCCAGAGATTTCCAGATACTTCAGTTTAGTAAGTTGTAAGTTTAATTGCATTTATATCCCATGAGTTTCTGTATCTTCTCATAGGAATATTGAATTTTTAGTGTAACCGTTCATTCAGATACAGTGGCGCTCAACCCATTTTCCTTTTGTTAGTTTATCGTAGAGTTTAGACCATCACCACCCCTTTTCTCATTGCTCACCCTTGGGGTAATTCCCAGACTTAGCCGCGAATAGTTAAAGCTTCACTTTATCCTTCAACAAGGAAGTTTAAAAAAAAAAAAGGTGGAAAAAAAAGTTATTTCACTAGCGCAACCAACGTGAGGCTCGATGGTCGTTCGTTTAAAAAGGGTTTGCTCGATTAGTAACAAGTTGTTACAACATCGTTTAACTATTGGCTTGTGGTAAACTCAAAATAGCTTGGTTAAAATTTTTTTATAGTACTCATGTCGTGTCTGGAACCTCAAAGTTTGTTTGATAGTCGTCTAAATGTTGTAGCAGGTATAAATTCGTATTAAAGTAAAATTTTTCGTTATTTCAGAGTTGAACTGGTTAAAAAAAGGCAGCAATGATGATTTGTGAGCAGAGCAATTATGTTAATAAGAAAGATTGGTCAGATTGGTTAAGTGTAGTAAAAAATTTTTGTCATAATGAATCACAACCCAAGACTGATTCATTATTTATTAAAAATCTGGTGATAATTGACCATAGGTGATAGTAAAGTTGTTTGATATAGATAGTACAGGTTTATTTGATTCTGGATGTACTATATCGATAGTAGGTTCATCTTCCATTCTTATTAGTTATAATAGTTGTTTGTTTAATTTCTTGATTTAAGAAATAATGATTTAAGTATTTGGTACATTGGTGTTTACTGTTGAAGTATTGTTTGAAAATTTGCTCTTGTGCATTGGCACGTTTTTGATTTGATTCGTTTTGGTAGCAATTTTTCTATTTATATCCGCATTGCAACGCAGTATGTTAAGTTGTTGGTAAGTCTAAGCGAAATTTGTCGTAGTAGTTTGTCGGATAGCGGTATATTAGTCTAGACGGGACTCGTGGAGAGTTGGCCGCTCAGCATTACATTAGTCTAAACGAGACTCGTGGTAAGTTTGTCGCTTTAGCAGTTTGGTCATCATTATTGGAGGTTAGTTATGATGTAATTTTTTGTTAATTAGTCTAGGTGAGGCTCATAGAGGAGTTTGTCATGCTAGCAAGTTTATGCGTTGTGAAGCACTATAGTTTTTCTTAACAGTTTGATTAGGAGTAGTGTAAGAGTGTACCAAAATATTTAGTTATTGTTATTCTCAATGGAAGGTTGAAAGCAATTTAATATATAAATTTATTACGTCTAAAATTAACATTGTTTGCGAAGCTCATAGAAAAAGTAAAATTAATGTTGATCCCGGTTGTCTTAGTCGTGCAATTCCAGAACATCATATCATAAATTTAATAGAGGTCTAGCTTGATAATTTAGAAAATTTGTATGTGTCGTCACGTGATAAGATTTTGATGTCACCTGAGAAATACCCTCAATGGAAAGTTGAGAATGAGTTTGTTTTTAAGTTTATTCCATCGAATTTGCCTTTAACATCTAACATCGTAGAGTGGAAATATTTAGTTCCGAAAGCCCAACGGGAAGAAGTTATCAGATCGTGTCATGATCCCTCAGTTGCGGGACATTTTGGATTTTCGAAGACTATTGCCAGAGTTCAGGAAAATTATTATTGGCCAAAAATGAGTTTAGATGTGCTGAAATTTTGTCGTGCATGTTTAGTGTGTGGTGCACAAAATCTTCTAACACAGGTCCTTTAGGTCTAATGGGAAAAGAGAAAGAAGCTAAATTTCCATTTCAGATAATTGCATTGGATCTTATGGGTCCATTCCTCGCTCGAAATTAGGATTTAAATGGCTTTTGGTAGTCGGAGATTGGTTTTCGAAATACACAATTTTACATCCTTTACGCAGTGCAAAGTCACATGTTATAGAACAGTTTATGGAACAAAAGTTTTCTTAGTGTTTGAGTGCCACAATTTATTATTTGCGATAATGGTTCAAATTTAGCTGGTCGAATTTTTAGGTCGTTATGTAACAGGTTTGAGATTCAGAAAATATGGTATAATGCTGTTTATGCGCCGCAGTGTAATTTTGTCGAGAGAATTAATAGAACAGTAGGGACAGCTATTCGATCTTATCTTGAAGAACATGATACATGGGATGCTGAGTTAGCGCAGATTCAATTTGCTATTAATTCTGCTAAACATGAGTCGACGGGTTATACCCCGAATTTTTTAGTTTTTGGTCGTCATATCCCTATCACAGGAAAGTTTTATGGTAGTGGATTTACTCCCGAAAGTGATATCGAAATCATTCCTGGTAGTCGCCCATTATATACTTCTGATCGTCAAGGTATTTTTAAGGTATTTGAAGACGTTCGAACGAAACTGCATTTAGCTTATGAACGTTCGAGTAATCAATATAATTTAAGGAGGAGAAATATTTCTTTTGAAGTTGGTAATAAAGTATGGAGGTCCAATAAAGTATTGTCGAGTGCGAGTAATAAATTTTCTGCTAAACTTGCTCCAAAGTTTGTTTTAAGTATAGTTAAAAAGAAGTGCTCGAGTGTGGTATATGATTTGATTAATTTGGATGGATCGAGAGCAGGTAGATGGCATATTAAAGATCTGAAACCTTATTCCGCCATCAGTCCAGACTATCCCTCAAAGGATTAATTAGTCGTTTATGATTTCTTTTGTCGAATAAGAGGTGTTCGATTGAAAGCTTTTCTGGTATCTTGTTGTTTATGGAAATCGCCAGTTATTTCAAGTACTTTTAGTCATCAAGAAACGTGTTTTTGGATTATTCAATTTAAGTGGTTAGTTCAGATAAAATATAATTTCGTCTGTGTTTTGTTTTGGTTCATAGTAGAGTTGCAGAAGTGTTGGTGATGTCATACATGTTAACAAATTATCAATTTAAATAGGTAGAGACAAGTAGATTGTCTGGTGTATGTTGTTATCATAGTTGTGGTGAGACCATGTAAATAGTTGTTGTTTCATTTTGTGAGTGTATTTAGTTTAAGTTAGGTGAATGATCGCTTAAGTGAGATTCGCTTTTGAGACGGTCACTTGAGTGCTGTTATGCTTGGAGTAAGCGAGATGCTTACATGGTAATTTTTTTTGAGACGAGTTGTGTCGGAATGTTTGGTGCGGCCATTGTAGTGTAGAAAATTTTTTGGAGCGTCCGGATAAAAGAAAATTGGTTAGAAGTGCTAACTATTTTCTTTGTAGAAACAGTAGCTAGTCAGTGATGCTACTTGGTTGTTGAATATTTTTTGTCAAGAAGAAAATATTTTGGATGATCGTTGATATCCATATAGTTGATGTGGGTTTTCAATTTCGTCTAGTATTAGTGAGACTAAATCAAAGAAAAGTAATTTTTTGTAAATACAACATTCTTTTGTGATTCCTGTGCTGGATTCCTTTTTTTTTGCTCAGCAGTAATGGAAACATTTTCATAAAGATATTAATATGTAAATACTTTGGAATTGGTTTTTCGATTTTGTGTTAATAATGCTAAAGTTGTTGGTAAAAAAAAAATTTGTTTGTTGTTTTACGATAGTTTACGTCGAGGTTTTATTTGAGTTTTAGTTTAAGTTTCGCGAACTTAGTAGGTTTGTTCTTTGACAGGTTGTAACTCGTGAGTATTTGACCTCAATATTTTGTCCTTTACCGATCATGTCTTCCTACCGATTATGTCTTACCTATTTTGTTTCCTAACGGATGTGTGGTACGCAGAGTTACCTACTCACTCGCTTGTTTACACCTTATTTTAGTATTAGTATAGTCGCTAGTAAGAAATTTTTGAAATCAAGTTTCAAGGTTATTTTAGTTGGTTGGATTTTTATAATGGTATTTTGGTACCCATTTTTGTTTAAGTAGTAGTTTCGTCTTTGTTTATAAAAAACTTCTCGTTTAAGTATATGTTGGCATATGGTTAATCTCAAAGTTTTTTTCTTTTTGTTCGGGGCTGTGTAACATAAATATATTCTATAGCATTATGATCATAAGAACCGCTTCAACATAAATATATTCTGTGGTATTTAATCCATGTGTTCGATGTTGTAAAATCATAAAAGAACAATTCTATATGAAAGCGGGTAGTCGTGTTCACTTAAGGAACTTAAATGTTTTGTACGGAGATATTTGGTATTTTATAACCATCAAGAAACGAATTTATTTGGAGCTTAGTAGGTTGTGTTGTCTACCTTTAGGCGGATATTTCCTACGCATCCGTACAATCGGTACAGCGCGTGTGCATACCGGTCACGAGATAGGACACGCCGATGATGTGTCGCTAGAAGGGCCGCCATTTTGTCTTGATAGATGTAGTCGCGTGAGCATTCTTTAGTTTGTTAAGAAGATGAAACTCCAGGCCTTACCTAAGTGGGGCCTCCACATCGGTTGGTATGGGAGATGGTAGAAGGTGGTGAGTTTTGCTTTGGGACGCGGATGAAGTGCCAAGCTCCTGCGAATCCGGCAAAGCGCTAAAACACGCCATTCCTTAAAGATTGTTTTGAGATTTGTTAACGTGTATGATATTACGGACGGAATGTAATGATGGTTTATGTTGTATTTGAATCCAATATTGGAGAGCAGTTCATTTGTCGAGGCGATTAAAGTTTAATAATAACCAGTCGAGAAGCAGATTTTTGGAACATGTGTGCTGGTAATTAATAATTAGATTTGGAAACAAAAAACCTACAGGTATCAATCTTTCTTTATTCTGTTTGTGAAGATTCATAAATGTTCGAATACATAAATTTCGAAGTCCGTTTGATCGAGTTGAAATTTTGTATGTTTAGAGTAGCATGAAAGAAAATAGCTAAAAATTAATACAGTAATAGTATTACAAATTTGTATAAAGTCACTTGTTAACAAAATGATAGTTCAGTCCACTTTTTTTGCCTTTTAAAATATTTATCTACTCATATTGAAACCTTTATAAGCCTCTAATACCAGATGTAAATGAAAAGTTGTTTGCTTAAATTAAAGACACATGTGATTCGTTTTAATAGAAATAATCTTTGTAAAACTTGTAAACCAGAACTCAGATCTGAAACTTGGTACTAAAACTTGTTTGATACATGATAATTAATTTAAAGATCTGTTAAGTCAGAGCAGATGTATAGAAACATAATTTTATATTGTACAATTTATTACCACATATAAAGAAACATTTAACAAAGAAAAACATATTAAATTCCATTTTAGACTCAAGTTTTTTTATTCAATGCATATTTAGATATACTAAATTCTTAAAAGAACATGAGCTTGTTAATCGATGAAATTGTACAAGGCTGAAGTAATTTAAAAGGCCCCTATTTGCTGCAACTGGTTTGTTATAAGTATTTATTCCTGATTTAAAAAGCTTTGGTGTGTTAATCTCCATATTATCCGCTTGCAGTTATTAACAGGTATTTTTATTGGAAAGCACAAACTGTGTTTTTCTAATAAAGAATTTGTTGTGTATTTTGTTCCAGGTTCATCGTGACCAGAGAGGTAGTAAGTATGTTCCAGAGATTTCCAGATACTTCAGTTTAGTAAGTTGTAAGTTTAATTGCATTTATATCCCATGAGTTTCTGTATCTTCTCATAGGAATATTGAATTTTTAGTGTAACCGTTCATTCAGATACAGTGGCGCTCAACCCATTTTCCTTTTGTTAGTTTATCGTAGAGTTTAGACCATCACCACCCCTTTTCTCATTGCTCACCCTTGGGGTAATTCCCAGACTTAGCCGCGAATAGTTAAAGCTTCACTTTATCCTTCAACAAGGAAGTTTAAAAAAAAAAAAAGGTGGAAAAAAAAGTTATTTTATTACTGTTTTCTTTTGTGTTTGCGCGGAATACCGTAAAATATATATATATTTTTTTTGCTCCTCGTACTTACCCAAACCCCGTGTGCGTACGGAATTAGAATATTCCCACGGTACGACCTGCCTGTCGTAAGAGGCGACTACAGCGGTCTAACACATACACAAACACTTCTTACACACACGCATACATACACACACATACAAACCCGTTCTCCCTCTCACACATATATATTTTAGGTTGTTCTTTTTTAGTTCTCTTAGTTTTGGTACTACTTTCTTCTAGTTTTATTATAGGTTATTTTTTTTTATTTTTAGTTTTATTTTTCCATTCCTTTTTATACACCTTCCTTTCCTTATCCTTCTGCTGGTTTTCTTACTGCTAGTCCTCTTACGAACTTGTTAAATTTTTATTCGATCTGCTTCCTGTGGTAGATGCTTTCTAGATCTTTTTCTTTTCTTCGGAAACCACGACTTAGTCGACTTTTAGGCCTAGTTAGCTATTCTTTTCTCCGGTTGTTCGTTTAATACGATTCTTTGTTACCACAGCCTAAAGTATCTCAATTTTTTTATCCAGCATTCTTATTGTTCCCTTATATACTTTGAGGCTTGACATTTATTGTCTCATATTGGCTTGTACTGTAGGTTTTCCTCCTTGCTCGTTTTCTTACTTTGGGTTTTTTCGCGAGAAACCTATTTCTTTTTCTTGAGGTGGAAAACGTTACTGTTTCTTTACGAGAGATATCCGTTCTTCGACGACTTTTTGCAGTGTTAGGCCATTCCATCTTTGTCTTCAATGATTGCGACCTTATACCTTTTCCTTTTCCTATATTCTTTACACTTCTTAACTGGTCCGGTGTACTGGTCTTCAAGCTGGATAAAAACCTTTGTGTTTGCGCGGAATGCCGTAACAAGGTGTCTGCAGCAGAACGAATAGGATTTCCAATCCGATTGAGGGTTAATTTGCGGATTGGTTGTGTAAGTCGTACTGGCTTTAAAAGAGCATGTTGCAGGTTGTTTAAGACGAATTTACTTTTAATCCGAAGGTTGCAGATATATATATATATATATATATATATTCGTTTTTAGAAGGATTTCAAGATAGAGGCCAGTGTCAAAGGCACTTGACAAGAAGGTTATGGTGGCACCGAGTAAATTTTAGAATTTTGGGGTAGGTAAAAGTGTACTTTGAGAAGAGACATTTTTGCATTAGTCGGCGATACAGGTTATTTGTTGAGTGGTTACCAGGATTTAATTTCGTACATGAGAAGGGCAGCGGTTTGTTCTAAAAGGAGAGGGAATTATCGTGAATAAGGAATTCTACGTCGTCTGCGTTTACAAAAGTGGACACGTTAAAGGTACTTAGTTCTAATAGTCTAGAAATTGCTGGAGAGTGGACATGCGAGAGGTTAATTAAAATTCTTATGATCGGGAATAGATTTGATGGGAAGTTAGTGAATTTTAATTGGTTGCGGAGGTTAGGCCACCAGACGAGGTTAAAAGTGGAAAGCAAGTTCATTAGAAAGATCACAACAGCAAATATGAAGGAGCGAATTGTCTTTCTGAAATATAGTCTTTGCAGAATCCATGTTGATTGGGAGATAGCAGAGAGTGCGCTTTTATGTGGAAGTTTAATTTGAGGAGTAAAATATGTTTAAGCAGTATTCCAAAAGTAGAGGTCCTCGAGTGGTTTATTCGGTTTAGGAATGAGAGATATGTAGGCGAAGAAGGTTGCGGCTTATTTCTGTGATTAGGGACTAGTGTTGTTACAGGATGAAGTTGGTGATTTGTTCCAAGCCTGGGACTTTGCATGGATTGAGATTTGCTAGTAATGAATATAAGGTTTCGTCATCGAGGTCAACATTTGGTGCATTGTTGTGGGGGGTCTGTTGGGTTAACGTTGGGACGTTTTATGAGGCTGAAACTACAGCTGAGTCCGATACTATTGACAGAGAATTTTCAAAAGTGGAAAGTAGAGTGCTAGTGGGCGTGGTTAGTATCGTGGGAGACTGGTATTTATTAGCCTATGAGAAGTAGTTCAGAGGTATGTACTATTATTTTTAATTCTGGTTTGGTAGTATAGAATCTCGGATTTCGTAAAATTTATTAAAATTGCGGTAGTGGTACATGAAACGGTGTTTATAGTGTTTCGTTACCGGTGTGCCAGTGGGAACACTTTGGAAGCACGCCACTCTTATTCTGTATTTACCAAGTCATTACTACCTTAGCTTGTAATGGTTCAAACGAGTTTTATGGATTAGGTGAAAATGGTTTATTTAATAAACTATCCTATGATGCCCGACGTGAGAGATTTATACATATACGGGTTGAGTTTTTAAAGTGATAAAAAGGTGTATCTTGAAAACGGTGTAAAACTTTTTGTCAAATTTTCGTGAAGAAATTGGATGACGGGGGAGATATTTAATTACATCTTTTTCTGTTCTGATTCTATTGTGCGGAACGTTGGATTGAAACTTTGGACATTTATACGAAATGATAGATTATTTTAAATAGAAGTCGACTCTTGGCAAAACTAAGTGAGTGTGCAAGAAATTTTGATTTACATTTTAGTTACAGAATTATGGTTTCAAGTTCAAATGTAAAAAAAATTTAAATATAAAGTTTTAACGTATTTATCGTCTGTGATGCTCGAGAAATTGTCCGAAATGTCTCCCTTAAGCTTCCAAACAATTTCTCACTTTTTTCTAAATGAATTTTGTACATTCTGCAACATTTCAAGTATCACTAATGAGCAAGCAAAGCGGATTCTGTTTTGCACGTCATCTAGTGTTATAGGTGCAGCTACCGCCACTTTTCTTTTACAAAACCCCAAAATAAATAATCAAGGAAGGTAAAATTCGAGGTCCTAGCAAACCAGTTGAGCGAACCAAAGCTACTATCTAACTTGAGTACAAATAACGCGTTTCCATGGTAACAAACAATAAACAACATTAACGTTCAGCAAAACAGACGTAATGTGTAAATTAAAATAATTTTTTTGTATCATAATTTTGTAACCGAAAGTGCAAATCAATATTGTAGCGCCAAAAGTTTGCCTTTGACCTTTGACATTAGAATGTAAGCAAAGCTTAAGTTTTTGTACACAAAAGTTGATTGATAGGTCTTGGCGACACTTCACCTTTTAGATGGTTTTGATTGACAGGTACAAGGGTTTTGCATATAAGAGGTATTTAGATTACGATGGTGTCTCAGGAATGTTATTTGCATAATTTCTGGTACGTTTTAGAATAGTCTAAAAATCTTAAATATATAAATTTCCGTCGTGGATATTGTAGTTTAGTCCTGATTGAAGCTTTGATTACAATATGTTGTCACAGTAATTTAGATGAAAGCTTACAAAGGTAAGTTCTTTAGGGTAGATACGGTGACTTATTGCACCTCGGCTAATAAAGACTCTTCTGCAGGGGTGGATCTTGATTCCTGCAAGTAGGAGGTTAAGAACCCAACAGACCTACAAGTAAATACAGTATAAAAGGAGCCAGAGACTTGATTAAATTGCCGAAAAACTGTAAAACCCTAAGTCCCAATGGTTTCGGATAATATCACACTTAAAGAGCAAAATAACTGTAACGACGGTAACCACTACAATCATATAACTATATTTCAAAATAACTGAATTACAAGCACACGCACATTATCTGAAATTAAATACACACCACGGTGGCAATGCAAATATAAACGTATTTAAATAACACACATAAAGGATAATATAAAACGGTATCCCACTAAAAGCAATGAATTTAAAGTATCTTTCGCCTGTTGGCGAGTACAGATTGACATTAAACTAGCCGCAAAATGTTTCTAGCTAGTAAGTAAATTTCAAAAACACAGAGGAGAAAGGCCTTACAATAATACACACAAATGGCTTTTCACCTACAGGTTGGCAATAAATATTAATTAATGTAAATGATTATTCACCAGAAAGCGGCATAAACTGAGCATACCTGGACGATGCAATCGCTAGCTAGTGAATCGCTGTGCTCCAGTGCTGACCTGTAACATGAGTAAACACACGAACAGCTGGTGGTAGGATACCAAGGGTTTGATATAATTTACTAATACTTGCGTAACACAACACACAACAAATACAGCATAAATTCTAAATATACAACCTGGAGTCCGGATCACAAATCAATGCATTCTGCTTTCAATGATTCTTCAGTACCTAAACCACAGAATGTAAGTAATATTTAATCTTGAATTTAAACGGGAATCCAAACGGATGATTAGTACAGAATGAAGTGGGCTCACAAAGAGCATCCAAGGGCTGGTATAAGAATCTGTTATACCTGAAACTAAATTTAAAAACAAGACTGAATAGCACAAGATTAAAAGACAAGGCTTAATACCGAGATTAAGACCAAGGTTAAAAATAAACCCTGAAATAAATAATATTAGTCCTGAAATTTCTGGAAGTTATACTTTACCACAGAAGTGGGTTTCAATGAATTAATAGCTAACGAAAAGCAACTTTGATATTTGTACAATACAAGATTCTGAAAGATAAATAATTAATATCAGAAAACACATAACAGAAAACGTGGGTCACCTAATATAAGTAAAAGCATGAAATATCCGCAAGGCGGTATTGTGAGTAGAAATTAAACGTATAAACCAATGAAATACCAAAATCTACTCTGCAAATATATCATTTAATACATCCAAAACCGCTATAAGGCAATATGAAGATGGATGAATCAAAAAACTGCTTGTCAGTAGCGGCGTTCGTTGACAGAAGAACAATAATAATAATAATAATAATAATATATCTTTATTATTTATAAGCAAATCTCGATACATATGAGAAAGAAAAGATTCTCCTAGCGAGGTTTAGGCTATAAAGCCCACTCTTACACCTAACTAGGACATATCTTGTACAATAAAATATTTATTTAGTACAAACAATAACTATATATACTTACATACGCCACCACACTTGCATGCACATTTTACACAAACATCCACCCTCCCTCACCACACACACGTACAAAACACATCACGCACGCTGGGCCCACTATTCCCCATTCCATATTAAGAAGTTTAGTTGCAAGATAGTAGATACTCCTGATATGCTTTTCTAAATTTAAATAATGTTGTGCAATTTCTTATATTTATGGGTATACAGTTCCAGAGAGACGATCCGGATACCAAGAACGATGAATGATACATTTCAGTACGGTGCATTGGTATTAGCAGTCGTTTTTCATCTCGTGTGTTATGGTGTCCTGTGGAAACGTAAGAGAAATTTGAGGTTAAATACGAAGGTCCAAGTCCATGTAAGAGTTTATAGAGCATTATTGCCTGATGTAACTGTCGCTGTTTCACTAATTTTAACCAAGAGAGCTTATTGAAATATGGTGTAACATGCTGACGACATTTGATGTCAAAAATAAACCGAATGCAACTGTTGTGAACTCGCTGTAAACGATTACTGTTGTCCATAGACAAATGATGATATAAAACATCTCCATAGTCAAAAATCGGTTGAATAAGCGACCGAATAAGTTGTATTCTTAAACGAACTGGTAAAATCGTTTCACTCTCTTAAGACTATGTAACGAAGCATACACCTTTTACATATATACATTGTGTGGGCTTTCCATGACAGATTCGTGTCGATCATTATACCAAGATTCTTTACTGTAGTAGACAGTGGAATTGCTAAGCCATTTAAATATAAGGGTGGAAGAGTTAAAATATCGATTTTACTCAACAATTTGGATGACCCGATTAAGATTGCTTGGCATTTTAACGGATTTATAGTAAGTTGGTTATCCATTCCCCACGAATTTATACTAGAAAGATCAGTGTTAAGATTATTAATAGTACGGAAAATATCGTTGGGATGAAAATGTGAATAAACCTGTATATCATCTGCGTAACAGTGATATTTACTGAATTTCAAGACTCTAGAAACATCCTGTATATACAAGGAAAAGAGAATAGGGCCAAGCACACTTCCCTGTGGTACTCCAGCTTCCAAATTCAGCCAATCTGACAAGTTAGCTCCATCCTCCGTAATGACACGCTGTCGACGACCGCTCAAGTACGACTCAAACCATTGCAAAGCATCATCAGAGAAATTATTGAGCATCTTTAACTTGCCAAGTAAAATTTTGAAGTTCACACTGTTGAAAGCTGAACTGAAATCAAGTAATAGTATAATAGTTAGCTGTTTGCAGTCCATGGCTTTCTTCGCATCATCGATTATGCGGATTAAGGCCGAAGTTGTAGAGTGGTGCTTACGAAAACCGGATTGAAATTGGTCAAATAGCTTATTTGAATTTAGAAAATTTGATAATTGATCAAAAGCAATATATTCAATAGATTTAGAGAGGCAGGAAGAATACTAATTGGGCGATAGTCAGATGGTGATAAAGGGATGAATTTTTAGGAAGTGGATGAATAAGCGCCTGTTTCCAATGATGAGGAAAGTATTTGTACTAAATGAATGGTTAATGATAGAGACAAGAGACTGTAGAGCATGAGGAAGCACCAATGAAAGCATTGCCTTGGATATTTGGTCAGCGCCTATTGCACTTGATTTAATGCGCTGAATTGATTTATACACGATGTCATTTGTAACTTGATGGAAGCAAACTTAGGGCACATTGGAGTATTTAAGGAGGATAAACTTATAATAAAGTTATCCATGCGCTCTTGATCAGTGATCTTTTTAGAATTAAAATGGTCATTTAGAGAATTAAGGCATAAATTGTGTGGAATACGAACAGGCGCTTTCCCAACCCCTAGTGACTTCAGCGCTTTCCAAGTTTTAGCGGAATTTAAATTCGTGGATAGCGAATAATAGTAGCGTAGCTTGGAGTTTCTAATTAGCTGCTTGGTTTTATTTCGCAGGTACTTGAAGTAGTTATAATTTTCAACTGTAGGAACACGTTTAAACCTAAATGCCGCAGCATTTCTAATTCGCCGCATTTCATTGATTTGATCATTTAGCCAGGGAGCCTTCGGTTTTGTGATACGAATAGTTTTGTACGGAGCATGAAGATCAAAGAGATGTGTAACAATAAGATTAAATTTACGGAGTTTGCAGTTTACGTCATCAAATAAGTCAATATCACTCCAAGAAATTCTGCCAGCGTCATTCACAACTCTGCCAACATCCATATCTTTAAAGTTCCTAAATTTCTTATATTTTGGAATAAGCTGCGGCAGCTTCACTGAAAAGACGCGTAAATTAGGTCGTGTTTAGATAGTTCTAAAATAGGAATTTGCCCAAAGTTGATAACTTTATCCCTGTTTAAGGTGATAATATGATCTATAGTGGTGTGCACCTCAGTAGTTGCAGTTATAAGATGATGAGTTGGTTGTAGTGGTAATATGTGTAAATTGCAGATATCTGCAATGTTCCTTAGGTAACGAGCATCCGAAGCGTCGCCATTCAAATTTATATTGAAGTCGCCTAACAAGATAATGACATTATATATAGGTAGAAAGTCACAAAGAATCTCTTCTATGTCAGACAAATAACCAGTATTTGGAGGGCGATACACTGTCATAACGAGCATTTTGCAGTGTTTGAATAAGATTTCAACACATATATATTCGGGCCTATCACGATGAGTAGTTTGTGACTTGACAATTTCCAGAGCTTTTAACCCTCTCTTATGTATATGGCAACACCGCCGCCACGTTGTTGTTTACGATCATTCCTGAAAAGGCGGTATCCGTGTAATTGAACTAAATTATCAGGCAGAGAGGGTTTTAACCAGGTCTCTGATACGGCAACACAGTGCGCGCCACTATTTTCAAACGTATTAGTAAAATCGTCAAATTTACTCAAAAGGGATTGTGCATTTACGTGACAACAGTGAAAAGCCCTCGGATGGATATTCAGAGCTTCCTGAAGAAGTGCAGATGCTGACGGAACACTCGGAAGGATAGACAAGACATCGAGAACATAAACATCATCAGGAATTTCCACATACATCTTGCATAAATCTATAAAACTATCAGCCATATTCAATTAAATAAAATAAATATAACAATAAGTAAAATACGGTTTGGAGGAAAATAGCGAACCCATCATTCACACACCAATAAACACAAAACAAGCATATCCTAAGAAGTACATAAATAATAGATAGTACTCACTAATTGTAATATAAGTATAAAAAAGAGTATTCCACATCATATGCATTCACGCAATATTTGTGAAATATAAGACATGAAGCAACCTCAACCCATTTTTAACTAAGGTGGGATGTTTAATGAATATCATATGTGTTAATAAATTGTTAATCAATTTAATATTTATAGATAAAATAAAACGGATGTATGATATAGGAACCGTAGTTTACTAATTGAGTGAGCAGTTTGTATAACAATGTCTATATTCAGTTAAATGTTAAATGTTTACTGTTGCACGCAATAAAACAGAAAGTTAGAAAGCATGAATGAGTAACAAAATCAAAAACAAAAACATCATCGCTGTGAAAGTTGCAATGATGTAGTATTACCTCGACTGCGTGTATTATAAGCTCCGCCTTTCTTAATGCCAATATCAACTTGTTCAATATCTGACCCATTTTTAACCGACATAATTCTGCCATTTGGTAAGGAACAATATACTCTTCCATCAGATGTCCAAGTCCTTTTGTTTCCTAATTTAGTTTGCATTTCTTTATAAAGGTCTAGCCTCCTTTTGGTTAGAGACTCGGTGATAAGTAAAGGGTTCCTTTAAGTTTACTCTTGAGAATCCATACTTGCTTTCGAAACCGATAGGAGCAGAATTTTACTATGATGGCCCTAGGTCTGCTTGTATTCGCTTTAGCCACACCGATGCGATGGCAGCGATCAATCATAGTATCAGTGCAGAAATCCGCAATACATAGCGTGTCATGAAACAGCTTAAATAGCTTATCAGATAAATCCTCCTTTGTTTCCTCCGGTATACCATGAACTACTAGCAAGTTTCTACGGCTGTACTGCTCTAGTTGATCAATCCTTTCATTTACATTAGCCACGAGTTCCTTTAGTGCAGACACACTTACTACCATTTGGTTTCTAAATTCCTCAATGGCTTCCTCGACAGGTTCTTATCAACCACCTCCAAATTGAACTTATCAATTTAGCCAAGATAAAAGGTATTACAGACCATGAAGATCTTAGCACGGAAATAATACCAAATTACTATGAATAATGGGAAATGTAGAAACTACAAAACCAACCGTTTTAATGCTATAGTTTAAAGTTTTGAAATATGATATAGATTACTGTTCATATAAATTACTGTTAATTTTAATTACTGTAGTGATTGTCTAAATAATAATTAGTGCTTGGATAATTAATTACAGTGCTTCGACAGTAATTAATAAGATAGCATCGTGGTGTTAAGAAGATAATATTTATATTGGTAGGGACTAGTTGAAAAAGAATCCTTCGGAGAGCTTTTAGCAAATTCCATTGCAGCTACGAGTTATTGAAAATAAATAACTGTTGTTGTGCTAATGGAGTATTTGCAACAATACTTTTTTTGCACCCGTACTTACCTACATTCCAATTTTATAAAAAAATTCTATCGTTGAATTTAAAAATTTAAAGTTACCTCCGCCTCTGAAAATTACGTAGGGATAGAAATATCAAGAATACGTTTAAATCTATTTTCATCTTTTACAATTACTTCATGAAAATTTCACAATAAAGTTTTATACGGTCCCGAGATATCCTTTTATAACACATTCAAAACTCACCAGGTATAAGACGTAGAAGAACAAATTATAAATAATGTTGATGAAAGTCTTGCAGTTTACGTAGACATGTTGCTTTGATGAATTCTACATCACCAACTCCTTTACCCTGCATCCAAACGAGGAAGCCTTTAATGTCCGAGATTATCAAATGAGAGTGGTGCTTTGTCATTTGATTACTACGAGAAGCTGCTGAATGAACCGAGTTGATGACATTATTTCTACTGTTGAAGCAGGATTTATCAAGGATGACATTGTAACTTTCATAATAGTCACGTCTAACCTGCGAAGACTCAAGTCATCATCGAACCCAACACCATTGGGGCGTTAGGACAATTTATTTGTTACAACGTTTTACAAGTTTTGCATATCTGGAGGTATTAAAAAAAACATTTAGACGATTTACTTCAAATACAAAATCTGTTTTATCCAAGATGAAGCCCCGTCGCATTATACGGCGCTTAAAGAACATTCATGTAACCTATTTCTTGTGAGATGGCTATGACAAGGAGGTGCCATGGCATATTCTGTGAAATCGTCAAATTTAATTAAACTTTTGTACATCAGGATGCTTAGCAAGTTTAGTATAGACGATCCTACGGGTATGCGCCAAGGAACAGAACGCTGTTGTCAGATAATACTAAATCACTCAATATTTTTGAAAGGATGCAGGACCTTTTAAACCAGTAGGTAGCTCTTGTTTGGATGACATTTTGAACATCTCCTTTAATTAAATTTTGTCGTAGTTGGTTCTGGAATCCTAACAAAAATTAGTTAGGTTTTTGCTCTAGTGGAATGTCAGAATTCGATATTTTGCGAACCGGTGCATATTAATATTTTTAAATTTAATTTTGACTATACAAGTAGTTTTGAAATACCCTGTATATATTCCTTTGGCTTCTCTCTACTTTCATCGTTTTTGGAATCTGATACTACCTTATTTTGAAACGTTTATACGTTCCATCTTTTATTGAGGTCAAACTTAAGGTATTTAATTTTTCCAACATAATGTGTAAATCTAGGCATGCAAAAAGCAGTATAAAAATCCATGTAATCCTCTGTTGGTTAGTGAGAGAATTTTTGAAGCGATGAGAAGAGGATTAGATTATTAGAGGCTCAGTTAACTGTGATGGCGCCTCGTTTGCAGTAATTACGTTAATGCACGTAACGTGCTCAACTTATTGCGAGGTTCAGGGAAATTTTAGATTTCCCAGCAAGCCTGTTTTTAGTTGATTCCATTTACGGTTCATGTCGCACTTAATTCATTTAAAAACCCGCAGCACAATTTATTACACGTTTAATTTCTATACTAATAAAGAGTAAACGAAGTTTGCCCAATTTCGCTGTACATGCATCAAGCTCGAAATTTAAACAAAGCTGCTAAATCCGAAGAGGTATATACAAATTGACGTTCAAAATGAAGTTTTATAAGTTTTTCCAAAAATTGAAGTCGTCGTTAATCAACCTTTGCAAATTTGTATGGTTGAACTTTTGAACAGTTTTGGAGTAATAGAATTTATGAGAACACTTCAAATGATAAAATCATTCTGAAACTGGTATAGATACGAGATAAGTTTGTAAATTGCCTAATGACCAAATGAGCTCACGTGCTTGAAGCATATATTGCCTATTCCCTTTCGCTGTTCTTAACGGTAATGCACGCACTACCGTCGAGCACGTCGTTGAAACATCTCATTCATTAAGTTTATGCGATGATAAAATGATGAAGGATGTAATATATAACTTTAACTATACGTTCATTTCTCATACTATTATTTAGATAAGCACAATATGAGATACTGGAGTTGCCTTACACTGGACGTGTTAGAGGTCATTAATAACGTTTCCCCACATTTACTTTGTGGAATTTTGTGGCACTCTTCTAAATAAATCAGATTGAAATTCAACAACTTGTATATCCACAATATTACATCAAACCGAAGTGAATTTTGACCTCCCTCAAATACCTAAAGCGATTCGCATTCTGCTGTTATGAATCTGTGATAAAAATATACAATCGTTATAGAAAGAGAAAAAGTAAATACTAAATACTCTCCAAAAACTTTTCCATAGACACTTCGCTTTGTATTGCTGTTACCTTTATTTCACGTAATACAGCATAGTAACTGAATTGAAATATGGACCATCATAAGCTTGACTAGATACAACTCAAAACTACCTCCATTCATAGCGAATTCTTTAAATAACTTGTAATTATTTTTACATCTGTACTAAATTGGTGCCACTTGTTATCGTTTGAGTGGGAGGCGTCTTAAAAGCAAGTAAGCTTGGCTTAGTTAATTGTTTAATAACTGCAGCAATATAATCATAAGTTCCAAAACAAATATATAAAATTAAAGTAAAATTGATTTTTCTGGTGCTTGGAGTGATTCGGAAGCCTTCGGTTCTCTTCAGAACTCTTTGGAAGTTTGATGCTTGCGTGTGAACACCAAAGTAAACTTGACCACTGGTATAATGCACGTCTATATGGTTTGAAGGCGGTGGAAACGGCTTCGGAGTTCCTCGGAACTCTTCGGAACTTTAGTGTTGTTCCAGGGAGTTAATGTTTGAAATTAGACATTATTACTTTACAATATTTACAAGTATGGAGGGGTCGGAAGTCTTCGGTTGTCTTCGGAACCCCTTGGAAGGCTTCAAAGTTGAGTAGTAAAGTTCAATTATAACGTGAATAGCAAATAATTGAAATTAAAAATTACTAATGTGCAATATTTACAAGTATGGAGAGGTCGGAATTTTTCGGTTGTCTTCGGAACACCTTGGAAGGCTTCAGAGTTGAGTAGTAAAGATCAATTAAAACGTGAATAGCAAATAAAAATTACTAATGTGCAATATTTACAAAAATGGGGAAGTTCAGAAGTCTTTGGTTGTCTTCGGAACGTCTCGGGAGCCTTCGGACTTGACTGGTAAAGTCCAAAATTAACTTGAACGGTGATGAATAGCGATTAACTACAGGTTTGGAGGGTCCAGGCGTCTTCGGTGATCTTCGGTATACTTCGGCAGACGTCGTGGACGGTGGTGCTCCAGACCTAGTAGAGTCCGGTTCCGTCGAACTCTACTGGAGTGATGTCCCGGAGGTAGACCTGACAGATGTAGTTGTTGTCATTACAATAATCGATCTCTTGGGCTGTGTATGAAGTGTATTGACTGACTGCCTCCAGCGACGGTGGTAGTGGAGATAGAAGCCTCGGTTGCAATTTCATGGAACGGATTGCACGTCGAAGACCGTTATGTTCTTGTTTGCGGGCTACTTGATATGCAGAACGAGGCTTACGGCCCATACGTAGTATTTGTTGACTTTTACTAATGAATTATTATGACGGCCTCCAGGTACGGCGGCGGACAGCGTAACGTTCGGACAGGATGCAGGCTATGATGAGCGCTGCGTTAGGATTTTAGCAAGCTATGGCGAGCACCGCTTGGAAAGGTTTGCAGGCTTTGAGGAGCACTGCAGGGAAGAGATTCCCAGACTATGGAGAGTACTAGGATGTCTTCTGCGGAATTCGAATTTATATTTATATAAATCTGGTCGCTATCCTTCCTGTGTTGAAAAACGTTTATCAGACCTTTAACCAATGAATTGTGTTGTCGATTTTGATTTCGAAACAAGATTATTCAAATTTTATTAACACAAAGTTTAGTTGGAATTTTTGGATGTTGTTCTATTTTCAGCACGTGTACTCTTATATAATCAAATTTACATTCGCAGTTCGCTCAGTACTCTGCCTGTGATGGTAGCGTTAACATTCTCCCCCGCTGAAGAGGGTAGCGTAGCTTGATTGATGCGGGGAGGTAGTGGGCGTGTGGATGCTGGTCGCATGTCTTTGGAATGTATTTTTATGTCTCCCCGTTCCATCCGGACCCAGTAGATGTTGGGTCCGGCTTTTCTTTGGATTGGGTGAGGTCCATCCCATTTGGCTTCGAATTGGTTTCTTTTGGAGGGATAGCTTCTGACCATGACCATTTCCCCAGGTGAGAACAAAGCGGGATCCTAGTTTTGGGCATATCTTTCTTTAAAGCGGTGCTCGCGGTTCTGAATCTCTCGAATGCGGCGCAGTCGAGCTTCTCCCTGATTGTCTACTGGCGGTTGGTAGAGGTCTCCTGGATGGTGTAGCTCGTATCCCAGTAGGGCATAGCTGGGCGTAGTTCCCGTGGCCGCGTTCTATCTGGTGCGGAGGAAGTACATTATTTTAGGGAGTTTCCGGTCCCATAATCGTGCGTCGTGTTGGATTGCGAAAACTCGCAAGGCTTTCTTGACCTTCTGGTTCCGGCGTTCTACCAGGTTTGCTTATGGGTGGAAGATGGGTGTAGTCCAGTGGTGACAGCCCCACTGGTCCATGATTCGGTCCCATCGTTTAGATATGTACTGGGACCCATTGTCGGTAAGGATCGCTCTTGGGTATTCATACCGGAAGATGACCTCGTTTTTAAGCAATTTGATGACAGTGGCTGACTTGGTGTCAGGTGTTGGGAATGTTTCGACCCATCTACTGAACAAGTCGGTTACGACCAGTATGAACCGGTTGTTCTGAGGTGAAGTGATGTATAGCCCCATGGTGTCGACGGATATGACTTCCCATAATCGGACGGGTAGATGTGGTCGGAGGGGTGCTTTTTGCTGATACGGACCCCTTTTTGTAGCAGCGCAGGTCCAGCATTGATTTACATATTGTCTTACCGCGTCACCGACTTTAGGCCAGAAGTATCTATCGCTGAAGACGCGGTAAGTTTCGTCGGGGCCTAGATGTCCAGCCAGATCATGGAAGGCGTGCAAAACGTCGGTCTGTGCATCGGTGGGCACCAGGAGCCGGTTCTGTTTAGGTTGCATCGCCAGAGATATCCATCTTCGACAACAAAGTCTTGTAAGATTTTCTCTTCGTGAGGATTCTGGGGACCTCTCTGTTTTACGAGGAACCATTCTTGGGTCATTTGTCCAATGACTTCGCTGTCCCGTTACGCAGCTTGTATTTGTTCGGACAGGTCCACTACGGCTACGTAGTTGGCCTGAAGATAGTTCGGGTCGTTTGGTGGTAGCAGGCGGTTTTCTCTAGTGACCTTTTCGGGGATATCGTTGTTGATGAGATGGCGTGAGAGATGGTCTAGTAGCTCATTCTGAGCCCCGGGGCAATGTTGTATGTCGAAGGAAAATTCCTGTAGCAAAAGGGCCCAGCGCGTGAGTTTGGAGCGGGTGTCTTTAGCTTTGTTCAACCATAGCAGCGCACGGTTGTCTGTACGAAGTGTAAAAGGCTTATCCTCCAAGTACGGTCGGTACTTTATAACGGCCCAGATTACCTCCAAACATTTTTGCTCATTCACGTGGTAGTTTCTCTTGACTTGATTGAGTTTGGCGCTGGGATAACTGACGATGTTTCAAATCCCTTAGGTTTCTTGGTAGAGGACTGCTGCTATGCTTATTCCACTGGCGTTGGTTTGTAGAATGAAAGGTTTGTTAAAGTCGGGTCGGTGGAGTTTTAATGGCTGGCTGATGGCCGGTTGGATGGCTTGGAAGGCTTGCTCGGTTTCTGTAGTCCACTGGAAGCGTTGAATGGTTTGGAGTAAGTTGGTTAGCGGTGCTTGAATTTCGACACACAGCGGGATATAGTCTCGGAGTCAATTGGTAAGGCCGAGGAAGGACCTCCGCTGTAGTCGGTTCGTGGGTCGATTTGCCTTTTGGATCTGTTCCATGTGTTTTGGTATGGGTTGATTACCTGCGGCGGTTATAACGTGGCCTAGGTATTCAAGGTTTTGTACTCCAAACCTGCATTACTCCAAAGCCAGGTTGCGCCGGTGTCGTTCAAGCCTTTCTAGAACGAGTCGGATGTGTTGTAGATGCTCTTCCCAGTTATTGGAGTAAATTATTAAGTCGTCCAGGTATACGAGTACGAACTTGTGGAGGTTCATCAGCTTCTGAAAACTGGCCGTGGCATTTTCAGTCTAAACGGCATGACGCGGAATTGGTAACTGGCTCCATCGGGTGTGGTGAATGCCGTTAAAGGTTTGGACTCGGGGTCGAGCGGTACTTGCCAGTATCCCGATTTCAGGTCAAAAGTGGTGAAAGCGGATGCCGTGCCAAGGTCTTGTAGAGCTTCGTGAATGATTGGTAAGTTCGAGCTTTCATCCTTGGTGATGGAGTTTAGTCTCCGATAGTCGACGCAAAATCGTGGTTTCCCATCTTTTTTTTCCACGATTACTATAGGGGAGTTGTAGGCCGAGGTGCTGGGCTCGATGATTCGGTTAGCCAGCATATCCTCTACTTCTGCTGCGATGATGGTTTTTTTTTGTGGGGAGTATTGATACGGCGGCAATCGGAAAGGCGTGTGTGGATTGGTCCGTATCGTGTGGCTGGTGCTGGCGGTGGTGTAGGTTGTGTTGGTCCGTTGACCACGGATTGGAACTCCTCCAGGAGTCCGTAAAATGTGGGTTGGAATTTGTCGAGGAACTGGTGGACTGTGGTTTGTGAGGGTGGCCTGTTGGCGGAGATCGGCATCGTCCCCCTGTTCCAGTGGAGTGTCTGGCGGTTGGGTGTTCCAAAGTGTACGGCTCCTTGCTCGTGGTCCATGACCGCCTTTTGGCTTCGGAGCCAGGATTCTCCCCGGATGACCTCTTTTGCAAGATTGGTTACTACCAAAAAAGTTTCGTGGTCCGTCACTTTCCCGAGGGTGAATGGTGTGCGGAATTTTCTTTTTATTGCCATTTCAGACCCTGCTTCGGCTAGTTAGGCGGAGGCATGGTAGGGTTCTACCCGTGAGCCTGCGGGTATTCTATCTTCCCTAATCATGCACGCCGATGATGCTGTATCTAGGAGTGCGTTGAGCGTTTTCTTTCCTATCGTGACGGGGATCCTTGATAGTAGATCATCGTGGGTAATGTTTAATCGCGCCAGTTTGTTTGGCCCGGCCGGGCGGTGTGCTGGTGCGGCTCGGCCGGAGCGTAGTTTCCCGAGTTTCTGATCGGGCAATCCCGGTGCCAGTGTCTTTGAGGGCAGAAGCGGCACCTTGGTAGTAGTTCTGTGGTTTTTTGACGTAGGGCAGCTGATGTCTTTACTGTCGCCTCTTTTAGGTTTTCCTCAATTCTCGTGAGGCGATTGACCAGTTCCAACAATGTCGTCGGTAGGTGACACTGGATCGGGTTTCTCAGTGTCGGTAGGAGAAGGTATGTGAATAACTGTATGTCTTGGTTGGTGTCCAGTTTTAGGCGGCGAGCTTGTTGTACCTTCGTGCTCAGAAAGGCGGTTACCGGCTAAGACGCCGTCTGTTTTTGTCTATAGTAATCGGAGGTTATTCTGGCCCGAATGGTTGGACTGTCGTACTTGTCCAAGAATAACCTTTTGAATTCGCTGTAGGTGGGTTGGAACACGGGTTATGTTTCCAACCATGTGGCTGTTTGGCTCGGAATTGAGCGGTTGTTGTGGGTGCATCCGCATTTATTGCTTCCATTTGTTCAAGAAAGGGTGTGGGGTCTTCCAGAAGGGTGCCACCAATAGTCAGTTTTTCTGTTTCGGGGGTGGCTGTGGTGACGTGGTACAGGTCTTCTACGAGCGTCTTTATTGTGACCATTCTGTCGGCCAGTTGTGTTTGTTAAGCGCCACTGGGTTGTTGCAGTCCCAGAACTGTTAGTGGTTGGGTGGCCTCTTGGGTCGGAGGCGGCTGGTTGGTGTCCGGCTGGACGTTAGACGTGGTTTGATTCCTCGTCTCGGGCATGCTAATGGTTCTTGCAAGCGCGCTGTTTACAAAATCTTCTTAGAAGACGGCCCAAACACGTTGGACGCTTCTGCATACTAGACCTTCTCTTTTGTTAGCTTATTAATTTTTTACTAATATGACGTCGTATTATGCTTAGAAATACGAGTTGAATACATTTCAGACATTTAAATGCTTTAACGAATGAAATCTAACTTTATGGTCGGAAATCAGTATTTAATAAAAAATTGTTTAGTCAAAGATAATTTTTGAATTAATTTAACTTTTAAGTAACTGGTATATGATAAATTAAAATAAAGAAATCTGGGATCGTTAGACACGATTGACAAAAAGACCAAGCTTAATTGAAGATGTAGCTGAAATTATAGTAACGTACACGATTTAACACTTTTTATTTTCCTAATTAAGAAACGGTAAAGTGTTCGAGTACAAAACTGAATATTACAGTGCGTAACCTTATATTTACAACTAGTAACCCGATTTTAAGTGATCATTTAAGCTTTGCAAGAGAGGCTTTAGATTGTACTTTGTTGTTACAAACAATGTCGTATTATCAACTTACTTGGCGCAACGTCCTCTATATTTATATTCAATAGATATTGGGTAACTGTACAATGCTATACTATAATATTGAAATAAAATGCAATAATAAGTTGAACTTTAATGCAAAGCCTAGATCGAGCTAGTATTTGTAAGATAGAAAATACAAGGTCCCGGACAGGATTCCAACCTGAAACCTTCGTCTTTGACAACCGATGCGCTAACTAAATCTCGCTACTCTAATGTCTAACTACAATTGGAAATATATACAAACCCAAACCATATACGCAGCCATACCTCAACCTAACTTTCAATTATGTTTGGCATTTTTGTCAATAATATCTAACAATGTCAAGTTTATGACAAGTCACATATAAATAGGAAGCTATGCTCAAAATTACGGCTGCAAGCCAACTATTAAGTAGAAATATTCGCATTTAATAGTTGGCTTGCAGACGTAATTTTGAGCGTCGCTTCCTGTCTATATCTGACATATTAAAAAAACTCGACACTGTCAGATATCATTGACAAAAGTGCTAAACGTAATTGAAACTTGGGTTGATGTAAGGTTGCGCACATAGCTTTGCAACTCTAATTACCCGTTCGAGTAGCGCAACTGTTTAACGCGTCGGCAAATCGAAACCGAAGGCTACAAGTCCAAATTGTCTGAAAACTTATATTAGGCTCTGCACGAAAGTTTAAGTTATTATTTCATCATATCAAGAATTGCTCGAACTTATACGTTGAAATCTTTACTCAAACTTACATGGTCGATGATCTCGTAAAAATAAATGAATATTACATGTTGTTTGGTTTAGGAAAGAATCACCCCTATTCTATTTAGGTTGCGGTTTATGTACAAAAATTATCTCTATACGTCATTTTCCAGTTATCTAGATTCATTTGGAAGGATTAGTCGCCGCTGATGTAAGAATTTACACCGATTTCGGATTTTAATGATTTAATTCGTGTCAATTCAGCGCGGTCGATATGTTGTATGAATATCGTGTAAGCGTCGATTATCCTCTTACTACCCACGAAGTTAATGTTCACGGTCTTTTTCTCTCTTATTGTACAATGAAACCCTATTAAAAATATTTCTTATCATTTTATTGCATATTAATGTAAGCGCGAGTTCCTAAACCAGCATTTATTCAATAATTAACTTATACAACATTTCTTAATAAAAATGACGTATTCGGAAATTCTAGAATTAATGTTTTGTTTGAAACTCATAAAGTAAAGCTAAGTGTTATCTCCACATAATTAATAACGACTTCTTAATACTTTGTAAATGCAATAAGATTTGCATTCATTTGTATTCTAACAAGTCCCGATGCATATTTTAAACAATATAGCTTAAATCAAAGTAATTTTTAGTACTTTTAATAGGAGCTTTGTATATAAATGAAATAAGATTTGCATTAGCGAATTTATTTTGTTTTTATGAAAATGCATTAAAGCTCGCAATAGGTTACTATGGCATTATTAGCGATTAATTTACATAACGTATCTCACTCGGCTAAAAAGAATTGATTTAAAAATAGTTGTAAGTATGTAATAACAATAGCTAGACTAGTCTAGACTACTCTAACTATTTGTATAAACTAGTATAGCTATTTGTTATTGCATACTTACACCATGCAAATATATTTAAAAATAATGTTACTGAATATTTTAATTACATGTGATCAAGATTTATAATAACCGAAACGCGTAATTTTTGGATTTTATATTAGTTTAGTGAAAAAAGAAAAAGAATTAATGGTATTAAATAACCTACTTCCTAAGAGAAGAAAATTTTTATATTATATATATATATATATATATATATATATATATATATAATCTTCACGTTTTATTTGCTGAATATTAATTTAAAATAATTCAATTTATTGGGGATTGCAGCAAATTAAGAAAGTCTATTTATTTTTTGTATGTGAATTGTTTGCATGTGTACATGCACACACATATATGTATTTCTATACATTTATATATGTTTATATGATAAAATGAATGTGATTCTATTGCTTCTACGTCTTCCTACTACTTGTACAAATTTCTCATACAGACGTACATACTCTTGCGTTTTAGTTTATGTTTGTTAGTTAATTAATTATTTTAATACTTGTTTAATATTTAAAATTTATCCAAGGAATTATTATTTTTGTATCACTAATTTTAATTTTGTAGTACCCATTGACATTGACACTTACTTTTACCTTCAAAATTCTGAAACATATTTTTGTAATTTAAAATTAATATTTTAAATCTAAGTCAAACCTCACATTCGTAAGTATTTAACTTTTAAAATTTATTTATTTGTTTACCATTGTATTTATTTAGTTACTCCTGAGGAAGAGAAATATAAAATCTCGAAAGCTTGAGTTAAAGAAAAAAGAGTAGACTTTCTTAATTTGCTGCAATCCCCAATAAATTAAATTATTTTATATATATATATATATATATACTATATATATATATATATATATATATATATATATATGTATTGACGTTATAAGGGGTCACGAGAGGTCATTGAAGCCTAAATTGTTCAAATAAATCCCACCAAAATATAAAATGACCCGGATAAATAGAAATGCCCGAATATTCATGGTTACACCCTGTAAAATACAAGCGTACCTTTTTTTATTCATTAAAGTGTCATGCAAAAACACAAATTGCGCGTTTATAGATAATCATCCTGTATTATATGTGTATTGTAAATATATAGCAAGTAACGTAAGTTGTATATGTTACAATAATTAATTGTAAGATACCGTAAAACGCATTTAAATGTGAACTCAATTTGACCTTTTTAAGATAAATACCAAGCCATTTATTTTCACTTGCTAATTATCAAGGCATTTTGGATAAAAATGTTTTTTATTTGCTGTAAATAGCATAGAATAGTACTAGCTTTACGCATTTAGCATAAAAACTACAATCTTGTTAAAAGCCCCCAATTCTAACCTTAATATGTGTATTAAAAACACGTGTTGATGTTAAAAGCAAATATTTTTTTAAAATGCAATCCCTTTTGCATTTAAAAGCAATTAAAGTTTAAATTAATTACCCGTGGATTACAGAAATTTACTTTAAATAAAAATTTTTTTAGAATATTAGGAATATAAAACGATGAATTAAACGCATTTAGAATTTGTATGAACTCATTAATAAATAAACATTATTCCGAGAAACGGACGGAACACGGGAAAGCTACAAAATCCAAGAATTGATTATCTTTTGTAATAGTATGCGACGTCACAAGAATCGTATATGTGCTAAACAAGGACAAACAGCGTGCGTCACTAATAACTGGAACAAGATTACGAGGTAATTACGCCGCAATTTTAGACGCTGAGTTTTTCTGTAAAACTTTGGATCATTATGTTCCCTACTATTCTATAACCTTCTGGATTTAGATAATTTGGGTATATAAGGAAGCGTATTTTTAAAACGAAAATTCATTCGATTCTTAAATTCGATTGTGAAATGTTATTTTAAGTCGTGAGCTATTGCTCAACGAAGATAATATTTGAAGTATGCAGTAAGCATACTGTAGTTTAATAATTACGATGGTACAATGTTTATAGATGCGAAGTTCTAAGTGCAAGTTACATAAAGAAAAAATGGAATTTATTATTTACAATAAAGAGGGAAATTTCTTCAAGTTAACGCTATTTTAAAAACTTTATTAAATAACCGAAAGTCAGATTTAACCGAAAATGTACTTTTGTAACTGCTGCTTGAAACAAGGATTTTAAATATGAGAAATCTTATAACCTGTTATGGACATCAATTTAAAGTAAGAAAATACTTAATTATGAGAAGCGTTTTTGTGGATTCTGCAAATATTACTTTTACATTTATTTTTAACTAATATTGAGGTATTTGTATTTAGTTTTAGATAGTTCTAATAATTCTTTTTTGTAAGGAATTTTTACTAGGAAAACCTGTGATCGGAGTTCGAAACACTTTTAATAGATTATCTGTCAGGAATTTTTTGGCCAAACAAACCTTACAAGCGTGGCAATAAACATAACCAGGTAAACCATCCATAAAAAAAGGAAAATTTAGTTTTGTAAATTTAAAGTAAGGTAAAGAACAGTATTTTTTATATAATAAGTACTTCTTAGAAATTATTTTGTTTGAAAGAAACGATGTTGTAAATGCTTTTTGTATGAGAGAAAATATTTCATACTGTATAACTGCTTTGTGATATTCCTGCTTTATTTCATTTTGAAGACTCCGTCAATTCCGTTGAGCTAGTCAGGCAAAGTTAGAAAGCAAGGTAAGTGAACAATTTCAAGTTTACAATTTGCTGTATCTGTATCACAGCACTCTTTTAGTGACGCTCACAACGTGGGCATCATCTCAGCAATATATATGTATGTATATATATATATATATATATATATATATATATATATATACGTAAATATTGCTGTGACATCGCTTCGCTTTGTGGCGTTACTGAAAAAGTGATATGAAAATGGTCGCACGTGAGGTGCCGCTAAAAGAGTGTTGTGATAAGGCCGCGCCGAGGTGCCGCTAAAATAGTGCTGTGACAAGGCTGCACTGAGAGCGTCACTAAAAGAGTGCTGTGATACAGATACAGCAATTTGTAAACTTGTTCACATACCTTCCTTTTTTAACTTTGCCTAGCTAGCTAAACGGAATTGACGGCAGTAGTACAAAGCATTTATACAGTATGAAATAATTTCTAAGTAATATTTCGTACAAAAAAAGAAGTTGTTTACTTTATTTTAAATTCACAGAACAAAATTGTTTTTATAGATAATTTACCTGGTTACGTTTATAGCCATGCTTGTAAGGTTAGTTTGGCCAAAAAATTCAAGACAGATAATCTATTAAAAGGTCAGTGTATTTCGAACTCTGAACACAAGCTCCTTGTAAAAATCCTTAACACAAAAAAAATTATCTTAAACTAGATGCAAATACTCTAATATCAGTTACAAATAAATCTAAAAATAATAGTTGCGGAATCTACAAGAATGTTCCTCGTAATTAAAAATCTTCTTATTTTAAATTGATGTCTAAATCAGCTTACAAGATTAAAATCCTCGTTTCAAACGGCAGTTACCAAAGCACATTTTTTTGGTTAAATCTTCCTTTCGATTAATTAATAAAATTTTTTTAAATAGCGTTATCTTGAAAAATTTTATCTCTTCATCGTAATTAATAATTCCAATTTTTATGTAAGTTGCGTTAAAAAACATCTTTTCTATATTCATTGCAACCTCGCAACTACTAGATTAAAGTATGTTTACTCTATACTTCAAATACTATCTAGGCATAGCAACAGCTTGCGACTTAAATTTCAGAATCGAAGGAGTTCGAAACCCAATGAATTAATTTCGAATGAATAAACGCTTCCTTATATACAAAATATCCATTTTCTAGAATGTTACTCGAATATGTGGAACACAATGATGCAAGATATTTCGGAAAAACTAATTAGCATCCTATAATCGCGGCGTTTATTCCACATAATATTGTTCTAGTTATCAGTGACATGTTCTGTTTGTCCTTGTTTTACACATATACTATTATTGTGGCGTCGCATACCAATGCTAAAGATAACCGATTTTATCCGATATTTTGTGATTTTTCTACGTTCCAGTCGCTTCTTAGAATAAAATGTTTATTTATAAATGAGTTATTTACGTAGTTTTAAATACCGTACTTTAAACATCACTGGAACCAAGAAATCTTTAAGTTATTGGAAGCAAATCCAAATTGTCGCTTGAACAAGCCTCATCATCAAAATTAAGTCTTCAGTCCTGGAACTGGTTAGCCGCCTACCTCCATTGTTTCCTAATCTGGACTAACCCACGCAATTCCCTGATATTTCTACAGTCTGCATATTTCACTATCTGCATGAACAAGCTTCACTTTGGCAAAATTTTGTCAAAAGTTTGACCCAGATGCATGACGCCCGAGAATATTTTAAGCGGTTTTAAAGCGACAGGGTTTATCCATTTGATCCGACTGCAATTCCTGAAACAGCTTCCATTCCCTTACTAGTAACTGAACGTCTTTATGCTGCGGAAATGGATCACAACAACACTAATAATATTAACAACGGTATTGTGCAATCCTATGACAATAATTCAAATGAATTCCCCTCAGTATGATGAAAAACATTACTAACCAGCAAAAAAATCCTGATAAAATCAAAAACAGTTATGAATCACCTATCAAGGCGAATGATACAACACAGACAAAAGTAGAAAGTGAAGATCTTAATACCTCTTTTAAAAAACTGTTTCTCACACCTGAACTGTTTAAATTGAAGAAAAATAAACATTCAAACACAAAATCTCTCGATTCTAAGGCACAGTCTGTTACAAAAGACCTGTTCTCCTCAACATGTTCTAAATCCAAACCAATAGTATCCAAACTTACATTCTCTAAAATAAAAACCAGAGAACAACCTATTGCATCATCATCATCTAAGGTGTCAGTGAGAAAATGCCTAGAAGATAAGCTTCCAAAAATCGAGTCTTGGTATTGGTTTTGTGTGTTTCAAAACAGAGCAATTAGATATGCAAGGCTGAGTGTTTAGTGGCATTTGGTGCCATGAAATATGTATTGGTTTTGCAGAAAATGTTAAAGATGACTTCATTTGCGTACGTTGTGATTATGTTTTAGCTATTTTTTGAAGACTTTGGTGTTTTATTGGTATAATAATATGTTTTATTTTGCTTTCTTTAGCATTAAACATAACGCTTGTTAATGCCTTTTACATTTAGTTTAATTTGTAACAAATCAAACATCACATATTGCATAAATTACTAAGTGCCACTCTGGCTTTTACACATTTATGGTTTTTCAAAACGATCCAATCCGAACCAAGTAAAGGTTTAAAGTGTTTTATTAAGTTTTTGTTTATAGTAGCACTGCATCTTCTACCGCACGACTTGCAACCAATTTGTTTGCGTGTGCTACCACCTTTTTGGATTTTTAATATGCACGCGATGCGATTGTTGATCTGTATAACACGGAAGACGTTTCCGGTGACTTTACTAACTGCATTCGCAGCATGGACGATGCGAAACAGATGCATGCATTGGTGCTAAATGTACTTGACGAGCAGCAAGGATCGGTAAAAGATGACGTCATTTAGTTCCCCGCTGAATCCTCAACTTCGTTCAGCCGTCTTCGGAAACCTTCGGTATTCGTTCTATAGGGTACATAAAGCAGGTACGCTAGAGTAAACTTTTTAGATATAAGTTAGTTCGCATACAAGTTTAGCCAAAGTCCTTTAGTGCGGATTTTGTTTTGTACTAAAATAGTACCTGCAAACGTTTTTAAATGCAACTCTTGCAGTGCTTCCTATACCTGGAAAAGTTTTCTCAAACGGCACCAGAACAAATGTTGTGGGGTAACATCGTCCACGGTTAAGCTTATACATCCGTCAGCAGCAAAGTTCTTAAACTGCGGGACTTGCGGTATCGCTTTTACGAGAATGGACATCTTACTGCGACACAAAGAAAAACAGCACGGTATGTCATTAAGCTGTAAACGTTCAGCTCCGACAGCTGTTAAAAAGTCTTGTACAAAACAACCACCAATTATGTGTAAAGTATGCGATTTCGAAATGGAAAAGACTACCTATGCCGCACACTGGAAAAGCAACTGACATAAAAATGCAGCAATTACCGCTACTGGCGAAGATGGCGTAGAAATGGTTAGCACAGCGTTTAACAACCGTATGGCTAGCTATCGCATAAAGAACGCCAGTGTCGACGATGGAGTGTCCGAGTTTCTTTTAACACAAAAAATATTGTTATAACATCTTCTAGTAATCTGGAAAATATGTACGAGGACTTAAGCAAAACCATGAGAACAAAATCCAAGGAATTTGAAACACGTAGGGCCGGCTGATCTTTGGAAAAGGTGCTCTATTTAGAAATAAATATTAATAAGTATAAGTCGATGTGAGGAGTTCTAGGTTAAGAATAAAAATTGTCAATATGTATTTAGAAATGTGGTTTACAAAATTTAAACTGTATTAGTAAAAATTGTCTGTAACAAAAAGTTTTACGAATGGTTTTTTAGATTTTCTTTTAGGTATAAGCTGCAGAAAGGTTATAATTTAGAGGGTGTGTGTAAAAGGGTAAGGGGTGGTTCGATTTTAAATCTATTTAGAGATTCGAATTCTGCATAAAATTCTAGACTAATTCGATGTATCACATGGCTAAAAAATTTATAAGGATGGTCAGAAATCACTACCAGCAAAAATCTTAAAATGAGGGTAGCTCCCTGGGGGATGGGGCAATCTAAAAAACTGCTAGAGATTCGGGTAGCTGATAAAATTCTAATATTAATTGATACCAAACAAGGTACATTTATCTCGTGGGTGGAAATGTGGAGAAAGATTTATCTCGCAGAGGGCATTTGTGTAAAACGGTAATGGTGGTCGGTCCTATATCAAATCTGTTTGCATATTCGGATTCTGCATAAAATTCCAGATTAATTTGATGTATGGCATGGTTAAAAAAAATTTATAAGGACGGCCAAAAAATCACTACCAGCAAAAAATCTTAAAATGAGGGTAGCTCTCTGGGGGATGATGCTATCTGAAAAATTCCTAGGGATTCGGGTAGCTAAGAAAAATCTAATATTAATTGATACCAAACAAGGTACATTTATCTCGTGGGTGAAAATGTAGAGAAAGATTTATCTCGCAGAGGGCATATGTGTAAAACGGTAAGGTGTGGTCTTATATCAAATCTGTTTGCAGATTTGGATTCTGCATAAAATTCCAGATAATTTGATGTGTCTTTTGGTTAAGAAAATTTATAAAAACGGCCAAAAAATTACTACCAGCAAAAAATCTTAAAATGAAGGTAGCTTCCTTGGGGATGATGCAATCTAAAGAATTCCTAGAGATTCGGGTAGCTGAGAAAATTCTAATATTAATTGATACCAAACAAGGTACATTTATCTCGTGGATGGAAATGTGGAGAAAGATTTATCTCGCAGAAGGCATATGTGTAAAACTTTAAGGGGTGGTCCTATTTTAAATATGTTTGCAGATTCAGATTCTGCATAAAATTCTAGACTAATTTGATGTGTCGCATGGATAAGAAAATTTATAAGAACAAGGCAAAAATCTCTACCGGTAAAAAATCTTAAAATGAGGGTAGCCCCTAGGGGATGATGCAATCTAAAAACTTTTTAGAGATTCGGGTAGCTGAGAAAAATCTAATAATTGATACCAAATAAGATAGGTTTATCTCGCGGGTGGAAATGACTAGTCGAAATAAACTATTTGGTAGGTTTGCTTATAGAGCAAAGAGCAAAATTTAGAGGTTCAGGAATTTAAAGGGTTATAACTTTGCAGCGGGTGGTCCGGTTTTAAATCTGTTTGCAGATTTGGATTCTGCATAAAATTCTAGACTAATTTGATGTGTCGCGTGGTTAAGAAAATTTATAAGGACGGGGCAAAAATCGCTACCAGCAAAAAATCTTAAAATGAGGGTAGCTCCCTGGGGGATGATTCTATCTAAATAATTCGTAGAGATTTTGGTAGCTGAGAAAATTCTAATATTAATTGATACCAAACAATGTAGATTTATCTCGAAAGATGCAATGGCTAGTCGAAAAAAACTATTTGGTCCAGATGCGTGTGGAAATGTGGATGCTGATGGAAATGTGGCAGCAGTTTGTCACTAAATACTCAACTGTAAACTTTGCTTTTAAGGATGTGAAAGTTTTTAAATTTTAAAAAATAATTAAAGTACGTTACTTATTTTTTAGTCCTATTTTAGGTGGGTCATTATAACCGATTACAATTTTTCTTGTGGGCTTGATTAACCGAATGTTAAGATAATAAAGCACATTTGCAACATTTTTCTTGAAAGCATACTTTAGGTTTCGCATGCATTTAAGACTGCAAGTATGCATGCAGTTTCATGGCATGCAATTAATCGACCAATAAATTTAGTAAATGCTGCCAATTAATTTAATTATTTCCACCATTAGTACATATCCCAAAAAAAAGTTGTTTTTTTGCCAATAAATATAGTAATAGCTCCAATATAATTAGTAATTGATAAAAATGGTTTGTGTTAATTTACTACAAAATTGAAGTCATAGGTTAAGAAAAATTCACAAAAGAATAATCACAACAACAAAAATCAAGCAAATATCCCAAGATTCACTGTAAAGACAGGGCATTGCCTACTTTTGCAGGCCTTCCGGGACCTCTTTTCGCGTTTAGTGAGATAGCATTAGCCTCCATTGGAGGTGAGTAATCAGAGTTGATTATAGCAATGCAAACTAAATGTTTGCACACGTAGGACTTGTAAAACTTAGGGCAACTACAGTGCGATTCTTTGAGCCATTCTCCACCACTGTTATATGTGACAATCCATATGCGGTCCAGGTGACCTTTGACGAATGTGTCATAGGAACGATAGCGCAGCTCCTTGGTGTGTGCAAGAAACTTATTCAGTTCGGTATCTGTAATGGCTTTTCGATTGTTGGTAGTAGTGAGGTTAGATGGAAAAAGTAGTAAATAGTTTGCTGATGTTTTTGCTGAACATGTTTCATGTAAAGTTGTGAATATTGCCATGCGTTTGTTGATAGCTTTATATTGATTGGAGGAACCTCTTCAAAGGCCACCGAATGGCCGTACACCAAATTCCTTTTTTTGGACCAACTTTTGAGCAATTTGCCAACCATGCCAACAAACTTGGCGAGAGGAAGCTTGCGTCGGTTCGTGTCTCTAGGCCCCTTCAAGTTTCGGTTTGTCGCTTCTAAGTGGTTATTTGTTTTTGTGTAGCCGACAGCATAACCTTCATACCAGGTATTCTGCTCCTCCACGTAGTTTGCGTAAAAGTAGTCCAGAAAGTGATGGATTTCGTGATTTTCGGTTTCATTTTTCCATTTATCAACAAACAATTTTGAACCAAATGAAAATTCTTTTTATGATCGGCACCGTTGCAAATCATGAATATCCTTTATCACCTCCTTTGTCTTGGGATAGGTAAGAGATTTTGAGTGTTCTTTTATATTTTTCATAACGTGAAAAAAGCACATAATACGTTTGAAATCATGTCCAAACACAGCAGCAAAACCATTTGTGATTCCAGGGGCACAGTCGCCAAGTAGAACGGTTGGAATAAATTGAGGGTTTGCTTTCTTTAAAGTAGAAAAAGCAAATTCGTAGTCTGCTGAGGCCTCATTGGTAACTAAAGCCATCCCAAATGGGTGGAAAATCTTTTGCTTATCAACACTTCCAACCGCAATTGCAGGCCACTCTTCCAAGTTCAACTTGTATGTAGCGTCGATAGCTACAAGGTCGGTAAATTGCATTAACGAAAGTAGCCGTTTGGTAGACCACAAGATGCCCACCTTCCGAGTAGAGTAGTCAAAGTTATAAGCCACAACATACGGTTCGTCATCTTTCTCTGGGATAGGTAACATTGGCTGAATGTAGACTTCAAGCTCACCAAGTGTAGTGATTTGCTTGTCCAGTGCTGCCCGATAAAGTTTCAGATGATTAGTAAGGTCAGATTAGTCAGGTGGATTAATATTCTAAAATGATTAAAAAATTATCACTAGCACGAATATTCTTACTGATAATAAATACCTTGTCAATTAAAGAGTCGATTATTTGTTGTGGTTTGTCGACACCCATATCGTGCAGAGTGTGAATTACCTCTTTTACCTCTTCAGGTTTGCCACGTGGATCTTTTGCTTTATGGCTATGAGGTAGATCAGTTTTGAACACCAAGCAAACATCATCATCATCAGGACAGATGATGTAGGCACGAAAATCGCATTGTTTGTCAGTATTACATAAGAAGTAATACTTCTCGCCGCGAGACATCTTGGCACGTTTATGACCGTTGCTGCCATGGTAGTCAATTCCACCAAAAGTCTTGATAAACTCAATAGCACTATCATAATTTTCAAAAGACTTTATAAACTTGCACGAAAAGTTTTTTGCCCTCCTTTTCTTCGGTAGCTTCTCTGGAGATCTATTTTCGATGTTTTCGTCATCAATGTATGTTACAGGTTGGGATGGAACAGTTGCCAAATGAGATAAATCCATGCTGTAGGTGATAATGATGGTAAAAACACAAAAGAGGAGAATGAAGAAAATATTAATGACAGAATGACAGAATGACAGAATGACAGAATGACAGAATGACAGAATGACAGAATGACAGAATGACAGAATGACAGAATGACAGAATGACAGAATGACAGAATGACAGAATGACAGAATGGCAGAATGGCAGAATGACAGAATGACAGAATGACAGAATGACAGAATGACAGAATGACAGAATGACAGAATGACAGAATGACAGAATGACAGAATGACAGAATGACAGAATGACAGAATGACAGAATGACAGAATGACAGTATGACAGAATGACAGAATGACAGAATGACAGAATGACAGAATGACAGAATGACAAAATGACAGAATGACAGAATGACAGAATGACAGAATGACAGAATGGCAGAATGGCAGAATGCAGAATGACAGAATGACAGAATGACAGAATGACAGAATGACAGAATGACAGAATGACAGAATGACAGAATGACAGAATGACAGAATGACAGAATGACAGAATGACAGAATGACAGAATGACAGAATGACAGAATGACAGAATGACAGAATGACAGAATGACAGAATGACAGAATGACAGAATGACAGAATGACAGAATGACAGAATGACAGAATGACAGAATGACAGAATGACAGAATGACAGAATGGCAGAATGACAGAATGACAGCAAATGTAGACAGCAGACAGTTTGTATGACAGTGTGACAGTAAATAAAGCGGCTATATTAACACAAGCAGCCTAAATTGAGCTATTTTAGCAGATTTTGGATAATTCAGATTAAAAAACAATTTTTTTACTGGAATAAGTACTAGATTATTGCTTAAATTCAATTTTGATAACATTACTAATTATTTGGGGAAAATTTCAATGTACTTGGGAAAAGTACTAATGGGAAAATAATTAAATTTATTGGTATGATTTACTAAATTTATTGAGCCCAAAACCTTATTGTCCAGTTTCATTTAAGCAGTCTGAATTAAGATAATCTTATACTTTGTTATTTCTTTAAACTAAATAAAGTAGTTTCTTTTTACTGAGCCTTATTTGCCGCAGTACCTTATTCTTTAGAAAGTTGGGTTAGGACAACACTGTTACTTAATAATAAAAACCGAATGATAACTGCAATTGAGAAGTAAGTTGTGAAGACTAAAAGGGAGTCAGTAAGCGGTCACGTCCCAAGTCCGAAGAGTTAAATCCACAGATTTAGGGTCATAACATGGGCAGAACTGTTGGTCCGTTTAAACATTAGCCATAAACTGTGCTTAATATCTAATTTAGAAATCGGAACTGTGTGCAAATGCGGATTTATTACCATTCTAAACATCCATCATTCTCGGGATTAAGCGATTCCGGCTAGATTAATGTTCGTGCACCGCACACCATTATTAATTACAGATTTCCCAGGAGTAGATGCGATTCTCGCACTACTAGTCGCACCTGTTCAAATCATTGCTAATGCATGCGATCCCGTTTACAATCGAAAACCCCACCCTTTGAGCACAATGCACTAGGAAAGTTACCGTAATGTGTGAGAGAAAACCTGTCAAAAGCAGCTGCTTCCAAGCTCGATATACAATTACTTTTTGTCTGTTATTAATCCATTTTCAACTAACTCGACGCTCAACCCCGAAACAATGCATGTGTTGCAGTTGAATTACATCCACTTTTCGGAAATAAATCCTTTGTTGGTACAAAGCTTGTGGCGATTTTGTTAACTAACAGCGGATGTAATACAAATAGCGCAAATAGAGTAAACAGCAACTGAACAACTCGGCCCCCAAACTGAACACTATGCAAAATTATTTCCTTGCGGTTAAACATCTATCCAATACAATACACTTTGATCTACTGGGAAATTACTCCGCACAAATTTGCACTACCTTAGAAGCATATTTAAATTTACACAGTATTTGAATGCTGAAGCAATTTATGTTTCAGCAAGCAAATAATATGAGAAAAACTTTTTTGAAGAGTTATTTCTAAAAGCAATCTACATTGTAATTTAAAATCATAATTAGTCATATTTTTAGAGTATGATATTGCTTGGAGAAGGAATTTGATTAAATCTTGGAGTAATTACGAGTGACAAAGTATTTGGGGCAGATAGCTTCTTTACGTTTTGTGTACATCAACCGGTGCTACAAAAAATTTCACAAAAAGCTCGCTAGAGCAATTTTTGAAAACAAAAGGTGTATTTAAAATAAGACAGAAATTAAGGGCGCTTCCTTATGGAAAAATCGTCGTGTATGCCATAACTATGTAGTGAAAAATTATTGAAAACCAAAATTAACTTATGGTACAAGTATGAATGCGAAATTTATATCAATTTCACTAAAAACATGGTTCTTAAATAAATATAATATATATATATATATATATATATATATATATATATATAATAGTGGTTTTAAAAGATTAAAATAAATATAAAAGAAACAATTTCAAAACACCCTGTATAAAGGAACAACCAGAAATTACGTGCGAAAGTTATATTAGTTAATTCATTTTTAAGTAACGAGTATTAATCAAATTTTACAAATAATGATGAATATTTAGTAGCTTTGCAAAAGAAATAAAATGTTAGAAGCCAATGCCATTAATTTATTAATTTAATTGAATTTAATTAAACGGTTAGTGACGTATAATATGCATAAAAGCGTGTAAAGGTCAACAATACCAAGGTGAGACGCGTTGCTAACAAACAAATATATCAGTAGGGTTGAAATACGTAGAAAATCCAACTCGTAGAAGTGTTATTTAAAACGCTCGTTAAGATTAAACACCTGCAGAATTTTAAATGTCAAGTTCCAATAATTTTTATAGATAGCAAATGGTTACAAAGAATATCGGTTAACCGTCGCATGTGTTCGCTGAAAATACTAACGAAGGGTTATTTAAATCACGTAGTAAGTCCACGTGGTGTAGATAGCAAATAAACAGGAATATCGATTTTCTACCACTCAAGCAAGGTTAGAAAGAGACGTAGAAAACGCATGAGCATGGGACAACGGTTGTATAGGCGGGATTTGTGAAACGTCAGTAGGTCTACGATTGGTCGATATGGTTAGTTTGACTTGTAACAGGCACGAGGATAGTGTAGCGTAGTTTTCTGAAAATATCATAACGACGTGCTGAAATTCGCGGGATTAAATATTGGTTGAGTGCAAAATTGTAAGAAGTATTATTTTAAATGAAGGATTTGGCGTTAGGAGGGTATGGAGAGGTGACATTCGAAGTGTATAAATATTCTAAAGAGGTAGCACGGCTCTCTTCTCTTTTAACTTCGTGCCCTTAATATTTCAAAAGCTTCAGACTACGTATGGAAGCTACCACGAGTTTTGTAAGTAGAATAAAATTATTTTAAAATTATATTGCACGGTGAGCTTCATACTTTATACGCGGTTTGTGTGCCGAGATTACATATTTTTTATTGAAGTATCACCTATAAAATTTTAACAAGCTCGTGTCGGGACATTAAGTAACGTGGTTTGAAGCAACTAATTGCGAAAGACGTATGTTTAAATTAGATTTGGAATTGGATTACACCGTGGAGGCGGCGTTGGCGGATCGGCTTAGATGGAGTTCGTCTAGTAACAGTTAGAAAAGGCCTGCAGAACAGATATAAGAAATACATGGCATCGTCCACAGAGCAGAGATTTCCTAGAAATTTCCAGGTAACGATTTGAAATTGTGATTCTTATAAACTGTGAATATTGGGTGACGTATGAGAGTGATTTTCAAGGTAGTGTGGATTATTTACGTATTGAACATAATACGTGTAAATAACTTTATTATGGTATTTAACTAGAAATTTGAAGGTGTCTATAAAGCTTTTTAACGTTCCATCAGAACGTGAAATTTTTGTGAAGAGTACATGGCTTTGTTTTTTTAATTTGTTGTAAGAGTATGCAAAGTAAACGGGCATACATTATGCATAATTAGCTGGGTTATCATGAGCTCACCATACCTCAGAGTTTACTTAGATTAAAAACAAAATACATAAATTATGCAGAAGGAATTTTAGAGAAGGTATTATTCAAGCCCCATTTACTCCGGGTACATTTTATGTGTCTGATAATTTAAAAGAAAATACAGGACATTACTAATAGGATTTATTGAAGTGTAACGTGATCAATGAAATATGGACAATATTGAATTTCATTTGTAAATAGTAATAAATAAAAGATTGTATGTTTGTTGTATTTTGGGGTTTTATTGCGAGTGTGTGTGTACGATTGAGAATATGAGAGTGAATCTAGATATACAAGAGGAGGTCCAAATGAGCTAGCCGGAAGCAGGTGCAGGAAATTGGCAATTCAACCGAGGAAGAGAGGAAAACGGGTAAGAAATTTTTTTTTTAATTATTTAATTTTTGAAAATTTTTCTATTTTCGAATTTGAAAATTTAATAAAATTTTCGAATATATTTTTGTTGATGAGGATTTTAATCGAGTTCCACGGCAATTTATGACGGCCCAATGTTGGGGCTCGAATGCTTTTTAAGAGAGTACTGAAATAAGAGCGGAGTTCCACGGCAATATATATATATATATATATATATATATATATTGTTGTGTAACCTTGTATGAATCCTGCCCCTACGACTTGGGCGTCATAAATTATTGTGCATGCCTATACCAATCGTGCCCCAAGAATTGAGCGTCATAAATTGCTGTGTAACTTCGCTCTAGCTCAGTACTTCTCTAAAAAAGACATTCAAGCATTTTAATTTACCAAAAATCGTCATAAATTTCACAGAAGGAGAATTTTCAAAAAAAAATTTTTTACCTAGATTCCTGCTCCATCACCTTTAGATTTATATTCAAATACCATCATCAAAGTTAGTTATAGGTATTATTTTCAATTCGCAAAATAATGCAAAATACCATGAAAGTTCACTCTCACGCATCACAATAATTTTCATAGTTTATAAAAATACCTCAAATTCTAATGCGTTACCTGGAATTTCTTGAAGATCCCTACTCCGTTGACGAAGAAGTTAAGTTCCTGCACCCTCGGTCTCGTGGTTCTGCTCTGCTTGCCGCCTCCAGCTATTTATAGATGAACACCATCTAAGTTGTGCTGCATGCTATTCATTCAAGATCCATCCAAATCCAAATATATTACACTTTTTTGTAATTGCAGAATTTAATTTACATTACTTTACTTTACTTTACTTCACGAGCTTGTTAAAATATCTGTTGCACCTCAATAAAATTAAACCCGACACTATCCGCGTTTCAAACTATGAGGACCACACTGTACTATATACAAATTTTAAATACTTACAAGCTCGTGGTAGATTTTTGTACGTAGTCTAAAGCGGTGAAAACACAAAGAGCCCTATTAATTTTCTTGGAATATTTATACAATTCAAAATGCCACCTCTCGATCACTTTTCACACGAAATACTTCATTTAAAATAATACTTCTTCAAATTTTGGTTTAACCGTTTTCGAAATCTTTGAAATTTAGCTCGTTGATACGATATTTTCCGAAAAACCCGCATTCTACTTTTCCCGTGTTGTCTGTTGTACAACTAACTATTTAGACCAATGATATATTCAGTTACGTCTTAAAAACCTCGCCTATATTAACTCTATTCCTCTCTTATGCATATTATATGTTTCCTTCTAACCTTGTTTGAGTGGTAGAAAATCGATATTCCTGTCCGCATGCTATCTAACCCACGTGGACTGAATACGTGCGTTTCCAAATGAACTGCTATTATGCCTCTCTCATTCCGAAGCATATCATTGATTGTCCATCCCTTCTGCGCTTTAAGCAAACTTTTGGTTAGCGTTCATGCGAACCGTCAGACCGTTTGTACAATATACCTCGAATTTTGTCTTTTATCTACACAAATAAGGAGAACGTGACCTTTCCAAAACATGCAGGTGTTCAATTAACGAACGTTTTAAAATAACATTGCTAGGAGTTTGCGTTTCAAGATATTTTTTATATTCGTCGTGTTTGTTTGTTAGTAAAGCGTTTCGCCTTGGTATTATCGATTTTTCATGCTCTTATGCGTATTAAACGTTATATCCTTTTGAATTAAACTCAATTAAATTAATTAATTAATATCCATTGGCTTATACTATTTATTTTCTTTACGAACCTATTTAATTTTAATCCCTACTTGTAAAATTATGGTAATACTTGTTACTTTCAATCAACCAAATGAAATAAATTTCGCACGTAAATTTTGGTAGTTTTCTCTATACAGGGTGTTTGAAATTGCATTGTCTATATCTAAATGTAACCCTTTAAAACCACTACAATATATATATATATATATATATATATATATATGATAATATGTACATGTACATTATACTATATATATATATAATATATATTGAAAGGGGTAAATAGATAGAGACAATAAAATTTTAACAACCCTGTATATAGAAAAGAACAAATTATTTACGCGCAAAATTAATTTAATTCATTTAGTGAAAACAGACGAATATTAGAGTAATTCTATATTTAATAATTAAAAGATTAGGATCACATAAAGGAAGAGAGCTTCAAAGCAAATAGACATTCAAGGATACGCATAATTAATTTTAATTTAGTTTAAGCAAATACATATAAGTCTCAGAATTAAAGTCCTTGTAGATGCCTACTAATTAATATAACAATATATTGGCAGACCTGAGTCTGAGTACAAAGGGAGCATCTCCCACCCCTTTACGTTAATTAACCAGGTTCGTCTAATTGAGCTCAAAGACATACCCAAATTTTCATCAAGAACATAACTACTAAATACTCCTTTCGACTTAAACAAGAAAATTTCACCTTAAAATTAAAATTTTGTGGTTAGTACAAATTCATTACTGTCCATTTTAAGTAAATAAATTATAAAGTTATTCAACACACACCAAAACATCAAAATCCAACAACAAAGCATAAGTTACCTGAAGGTTACTGCACTAGTGGCTTCAATGTACATCGTCCTTGCTAATTTCACCATTCCAACTGGGTTATGTTTACGTCCTCGGATTACTGGTCGCTTTTAAACATTTTCTCTACACCACCATTCATCTAAAGTTGTTTCAGTGCTTTTCCGGAATTCATTTGTGTATATCTGAAGCTTGTTTTGTGGATCCAAACACGTTTACGAATCATTTACTTATTACCACCCCCGAAAAATAGCAAAGAAATTAATACTTCTTTCACAAATATACGCCAAAACTGCCTACTTTTGTGTATTCATTTGTCGTTGCAAATTTGACTAATTGGTACAGTGATACTAAACTTTATTACCTTGTATCTTCTTTTCTAAGTGCACTAAATTACATTCATTGTAGCACGTAAAGAACAAACTGTTTTAAATCGCCAAAATATACGAGCAAACTGTTTAAATTATTCTATCAAACTCGGAAAACTAAAAAGCACTGTTTAACGCATTGAATCAAATCGAAAATCTAAGAGAGAGAAACTCATATTAACCCGGGTATATATAGTGGTTAGCCCGTCTGTCGGTTTTATCCCCAAAACGGCCAGTTTCTAGAATTTTGTATACTATGTTCCCATCTCGACCGCCTGTGCGTCGGTTCTTATTAAATTTGCACTCGCACCAGTTAAATCTCAGAAATTTCGACACGGCTCGCAACGTCTGGGAATAACTAATTAATTTTTATACAGAAATGTTATTTTTACCTCTCAAGTTTGCATCTTATTTTCAACCAATCGTGACCCTCGTGACGTTGCTCAAATCCCGCCTTTTACTATATGTGTCTTTGCTTGACGCATTTTCTCTTTCCTTTTCTAACCTGTTCTTATTGGTGCAAATTGATATTCTTTATTATCGATTATTTCAGTCCACGTGTATTCTTATCTGGGTTAAATAACCCCGTATCCAGCCTTCCCGTGAATATTAACCGACGGTTTCTCCAAGATTCTCTGTAACCATTTGTTATCTGCAAAATTTACGCAGAACGAGCTTTTTTTAAAAATACGCAGGTGTTCAATCGTCCTACTTCTACCTAACACTTCTACGATTTGAATATTATTGGGTTTTTACAAGCTTTTATGCATATTATATGTTCCTAACGGTTCAATTAACTCCAATTAAAATAATACCCTTTAATTTTTTAGTAAATCCTAATTAAATATTCAATTATTATCTGTACATTTTGTTTAATACTTGTTACCCAAACTTGAATCAATTAATATAAATTTTGCACGTAATTTCCATTTGTTTCTTTACTCGGAATTATATTATATTATATTACACGTGGAGCATTTTAATACTGCTTCTTTTTATATAAAGCGTCTTGTAAATAATTTAAATCTCTTATTTTTAATGAAACGAATGAATTTTTATTCTCCACGGTTTTTTAATAAAGCGTATTATCTAATAAAATTCCTTATACACGGTGATTAAAATTATTTGATGTAATTCATTAATTTTCTACTCTGGTCTAAATATGAGTAATATATATATATATATATATATATATATATATATATTATATACATGGAGATCGGCTTGACTACTCAAACACGCCACATTTCATGTTGCACCAATTTGTAGTTTTTCAATGGGATAAAACTTGCGTCCGGCTCAATTGAGCTTGCTTAAACAAGCCCAACGTGCTAAGTCCACATGACACTTATCTCGTTGTTTAGTGTTACAATGTTTTAAGAGTCTCTAAAATATTTTCCGAACCCTTTCGCAACAATTTGTGCTTATATTCGACCTGATTAAAAATTGCTAAAGTCAACGTTGCTTTTCACCGCTCTAGAATATAAACCAATCTAAAAGTAAATTACTAGAAAGGTAGTTTTTTAATATAAATGTTCACTCTTCTAAATAGAAAAAAACATAATTACTTGTGCATAGTAACATTCTTTTTTGATGGCATATGCCATCAATAGATTACATCACCGGAAGCTCTATATGTTATTCCGGGCTTAATAAGTTTAACCGCAGAGTTAACTAAAGTGATCGTGTTCGTCTCTAGTAGTTGACCCCCTGACCCGCCCCGGATGCCGCCCACAGGTCACTAGAACGAGACAATTCTACTACACTAATTGCTTGTTTTGATGAAATGACAGCCAGTTCTACCACCCGTTAATTAAACTAAATAAAGCTAAGCCTTTTAACGTTAATTAAAAGGTTTATTCTTGTCAGAGCACATTTCTGGGAAATAATAAGTCGAATATAATTGTTGATTGAGCGTTTGCGTTTCATTCATATTAATACTCTTTTCTGAAAACTATTGTCTAGAACGCCTTTTGAACTAGAAAATCACTGCCCAGTAGGTACGGTTTGAATGGAAATGAGTGGAAGTTGTAGCGTAAAAGAGGCTGTAATAATGCTATGAAATGATTTGTCACCTAGAAGAATGTAGTTTATTCAGCTTAATCTGCCTGCTAAAATTTAGAAAGGGTGTATGGGACTAAACTTCAAACTGCTCCTCGTGCGGGAAGTAAAGAGCTCTTTTCTTTGGACGCGACATTGCATGACACCGATTTCCGCTCCTCTGATATGCTACGCGAAATAGACACATTCATGCGAAAAGCGTTTCAGGTACAAGTTCTGTTTTGTAATTTTCTTATTCACAGCATTGTGCGATGCTAGTTTATAACTGTAACTACTAGTTAAAACTGATAGCTAACCAATTGTAAAAATTCATAATTTTAGCCCACACTCTTTAACTATCCCGCTTAGGAGACTGAAACAAAGTTAGAAGCTGTGGTGCGCGAAAAGTTTGCTGTAGGCGTACGCACCGTCCAAAATAATTTCACGGATTCTGAACGCTAGCCGCCTATAATCCATTTGGCTGGAGTTATTAAAGTCGCATTACTCTCTCGATGGTATCGAGCCGGTCAACCGCATAGCCCCGCAATCATTAACCTTTGGGTTTCGATTGAAGTTTGCACCATTATTATGGGGCAGGATTTGCCATTCTTTGGAAAGCAAGTACAATTTTGCATACGTTGCAATTTCCGCATTAAAGCTATAGATACCATTCTAAAAGTTCAATTAAATATCAATTAGCCGTACAAACGAGACTTACTTTGAAAGATAATACAACGAACTTCATTTTTACTGTTCTCTATTTGATTACTCACAAATACAAAAAAAACCTAAATCAGTAAGTCGGACTATATCATTTATCTAGACATATACATTAAACGTATTTATTTTAACGGTTTATCCCAAATATTAAACTCGCGAATTCATACTCTAATTGAAAATTATCTCTCTGTTGAGACATATGCAGTATTATGTAGCCTAATTAGGATTGTTTTCGAATCTTCTACCATTACTAAAAATTTCAAGCTATTTCTTGATTACTCGCCTTTCTATGCTTTTGAAGTTTTTAAGTGCCCCCTTGTAACTGTCAATCAATCCATTGTTGGTTTAATGGCTTTATCCCTTTCATTTTTATGCACGTAGTCGCCTTTATTACAATACAAATGCCATAAAGGATATTAACGGTTTTCGAACAAAATTTCTGTTAGAAGGTACAAATTTTGACTATTTTTGTGATTGTGATTAGTCTGATTTAATTTTTCTTAAGATCGTTTGATACACGTTAGTTATCCCACCACTCAGTTTGTTTTTCTTCTTCGCAATTTTATTTTCTTCTAACTTCCTTGATACACAATTACGTTAACGAAGAAAAACTTTTCTATTGTCATCATCATAATCCTGGAACTGGTTAGACGCGTACCATCATTGTTTCCTATTCTAAACTAACCTACACATTTTCCTGAAATTTGGACACTCTGCATCTATCCCTATCTGATCTGGGTCTACATATACTTCCTTTTCCGTACATCTGCTTGTAATATATTCCATACTACTCCCCAAAAATGCCTTAGAATGTATTCTGCCCTTCTGTTTCTCCCATTTTTTTTACAGATATCCTTGTCCCCCTACTATTTCTATAAGCTACTTGTTATTAACTTTGTCTGTACATGTTATCATCCTCATACATCTAAAGCACAGCATTCCAAAAGGTTGCTACCGTTTTTTTGTCCACTTTGCTTCTTTCCGTATTTTATAGGCATACTGTGCTGTGCTTCACACATATGCTTCCAACAATTTTCATTTTGTTTCTATGTTTGTTGCCTTTTATCATAGGCGCTGCTCTTTCTTGTTAGATGCAGTTCGACACTCCTCTATTGTTTTACAATTATATACCCTATTTCTCTGACATTGTGTGGTTGTGAAGGGGGTAATCAGTCTGTGGCTGCCAAGTTTTCCCAGCACTTAAACATTTACCGATTTAATATTTTGCCACTATATCTTTTCGCACAGTCAACATTAGTGCCAGATATTTTACAACCAACACCAATAGTTGTTTATAATAATCATCAACTTTATCTGCGCTTATTTTTCGTCTTTGTCTTATATTTTTGTACTTTCCCAATCTTGCGCTATTTGGCTTCCTACGTAGCAGAAATCCTTAAATTTTGCAAGTTATTGATACCTATTTATATTCTTATTTTTGACTTATTTTCCCCTCCTTTGCATACTAGTACCTTAGTTTTAGTTTTGTTAATTTTCATACCGTATCTCTCTGTTAGAACCGTTTCCATTTCATTAAGAGCAGCTTCTAATTCTTCTTTGCTAGATGCTAATACCGCTATACCATCTGCAAATCTAAGCATATTAATCTTTTGTTTCTGCATATCATCTCCAAACGTCTTCCTTCAATTGACAGTATTCATTGCCTCTTCTATGTACAAGTTAAAAATTAATGTGGATAAGGCACATTCCTGTCTCGCCTCTTTCCTAATATTTAGTTCCCTACTTTCTTACTCTAACTCTATTACCGCTGTTTGCTCTTTGTATAAGCAATGTACTATCCGTCTATCCTTAAAACTCATTCCAATCTTTTGGAATATTTCGAACATTTTTTTCCATTTTACATTGTCGAATGCTTTTTCCAGATCTACACACCCCATATATACTCTTTCCTCCTTCTTTAGTGTTTTCTTGATTGTCACTTTCAGAGCTAAAATAGTCTTCCGTGTTCTCCTGTTTCGCCTAAACCCAAATTGATCTTCTCCCAGTATTTCTTCAGCTCGTTTTTCCATTCGTCTTTGAATTCTAGTTAATTTTTTTGATACGTGTGCTGTCAAACTTATTGTTCGAAGATTTTCACATCTATCCACGCCTTTCTTTTTTGGTATAGTTACTACGATGTTACGTTTGAAATCATTCGGTATGTCGCCTGTCTCATACATATAGCTTACAAGTTGGAAGAGACGTTTTGTTACTGCTTGTTCAGCGGCTTTTAGAGTTTCTGCTTGCACCTTATCTGTACCCGGCGTCTTACCATTTTTCAGACCCTTTACTGCTAATTCAAACTCATCTCTAAGTATAGGATATCCCAAGTCAGCATTCTCAATGTCTGATTCCTGTTCTAATGCAGTTAGTTCCTCTCCTGCATATAAATTCCCTATATATTCTTGCCATCTACCCACTTTCACTGCATTTTCTATAATGACGTTTCCTCTCGCGTCCCTTATATTTTTGATATACGGTTTTATATCCCTAAAATTTATTCTAATTAGTTTGTATGCTTCATCTGTCTTTCCTACTTCCATCTTAGTTTGTACCTCTTTGCACCTTTCATCAAACCATTGCTCTTTAGCTTTCCTGCATTTGCAAATAATTTCCCATTTTATGATTTGTATCTCTGTTTTAGTCTGATTTATTTTTGTATCTTCGTCTTTTATTAAATTCAAGATATCCTTAGTTATCCACTGTTTCTTATTTTCCTTTTGTGTATACCCCAGAATATCTCTGGCCGCCATGTCTAAGCTGGATTTAATGTTATTCCATTCTGTTTCTACTGCCTTGGTATCAGATATTTTTCCGATATTTTTCAGTAATTCATTTGACTTTTTTTTGAATCTTTCTTGAATATCTTTATCTTTTAGTTTCTCTAAATCAAAGTGCCTTTTTCCGTTTCTTTTATTCAAAGTTTTAAATTTAAGTGCGGCCTTCATAATTACGATGTTGTGGTCAGTGTCTATATGTGCTTCTGGGTAGCCTCTACAGGTTTTTACTTAATTCCTAAACCGTTGTCTAACAAGAATATAATCTATTTTATATCTCCCTATATCTCCTGGCATCTTCACGTATATCGTTTTCTAGCATGATGTTGAAATAATGTGTTTGTGATGACTAAATTGTTCTTGTCGCAAAACTCTACCATCCTATTTCCCCTGTCGTTTTTCGTGCCTAAACCAAATAAACCTACTACTGCTCCATCCCTACCTACACTTACCACTGCATTAAAATCGCCCGTAATTATTAAATTTTCATGTCCTTTTACGTATCTTATATGTCTTTGATATCTTTGTAGATCGCGTCTACCTCTTCGTCACGGTAGTTAGAGGTGCGCATATATAATTGTGTTATTACTGTGTTTACTGGATTAGATTCTAATCTAACCTTCGCTGATACCTACTATGTCTAGTGTGAACCTATTCATTTCGATTTTTAGGTTCTCTAGCTTACCTATTTGCTCCATGCTTCTAACATTCCACGCTACCACTCGCAAATTGTTCCCGACTCTTATTCTGGACGTTCTGATCGCATCTTCCAAAGTAGTTCCCTCCCAGAGATCCAAATGAAAAGACTATTTTAACTTTAGAATCTTTTACCCTAGAGAATGCCATTATTTTATTATAATTTAGGTACGCTGTGTATTTGGGAGGTAATGTGGTGGTGTCCCGTTGCCTTCCACATCGCGGTATAGCGTGTCTTAGACTGCCATACCGACCCCTATAGTCTCTGCAAATCTAAGTACCGAAAGAGCCGCTGCCCTCTTTCGGGGACCTGTCTTAGTCTGGTTTCTCACTAACGACCTTACTACTTTGGTTGGACCTTTTGCTCTTTAGCTCATTAGAACACGCAAGCCATTTCACCTGTTTTAGTAATCTAGGACTTCGGCAAGGTACAGGTCCATTCAAAATGGTTTCTCTTGTATAAAATATTTTTTTTCAAAAAACAAATATGAATATATTTTTTCCCTTTTGTTCTGGGGCAGTGTAACGTAACATTTTTTCCTGCGGTAAGTTACAGCTTCGTAAATCTCTAGGATTCACTCCCCAAATTACTATTTTGTGTTTCATGTTACTGTTTAGCTTAATAGTACTAAATAAAGTTCTTCGTCCGGGTGCTAGAAAAGTTGACTATAATTTAGTCCAGTTAATAAGTTTGCTCGTGTTATAATTTTTAGAAAATATTTTCTTTTAAATTATTAGTACTTAAATCTCACCAATACACAACTGGTGTGATTGTTAACCTCTTTACTAAAGGTCATTATTGACAGTTACTTGCTATCTTCATTAAAAATTTTTACTTGCGTGGTGTTTGGATCATTTTTTGTTTAATATCCAGAGAGTAATGTCTTACCTGTATTTTTGAAAGGTATGTTATATACTTTAAATCAGTGTTTCTTAAAAAATATTTATATAGGAAAGATGGTAAAGGAGTCAAACGTACACCAAAACTTAGGGGTGCCTCATTAAAGCTATACAGGGTGTCTGGAAAACACGTGCACAACGTGTGAACAAAAGATTTCTTATCTCAAAATAGATTGATTTGAGCCAACTTAGCCTATACACAAGTTGCTTCATTTAACCGCTAGAGGGCTTCAAAATTCGTGAATTTTTTTGATATTTTAAAATAACTCGAAAACGCGTCGATATATTTTGACCATCTTTTAGGTTTGTTTCCATTTTCAATTAACATTTTGTGGTGCTGTACACAATGGTTTTAAAAGCACACGAGTGTCCCAAAAATGATGTATTGTATAAATATCTGACCTTAATTTTTTGCTGCTTATGCAATGACTACCAATTTTTTTATGAATAGTCGACTTAATTTGGAAACTTCTTTGTTTTTTGTAACATTTTGATTAGATGAGAGGTTGACAGAAAAAAATAATTTCAAATATTTGCATACATTCATCATCATTGCTGCATTAAGTGTAAAATGGGGCAAATAAGAAAACGTAGTATGTATAAAAGTAGACTTTGCTTCTTATATATCATTTAATTTGACTTTCATTTAACCTCGTTTGCCTGTCAAGTCGTGAATTTCTGCTTAATTCAATAAAATTTTGCATTTTCATATTTCATCATGAGTAGTTACACAAATGCCGAACAGGTAGAGATGCTTTTGGTTTTCGGATTTTGTAAAGGTAATAGTCGTGAAAGCGTCAGAGTCTACAGGGAAAGATTTCCTCTTCGCCAAATGTCAAACGACCAAACATTCGCAAATATTCAAATACGTCTTCGCGCAATAGCTAATTTGTAGGAGCATCATATCCCTTTCTATTCCATCGATCCGGATATTTTTCATGTAAATGTCGTCGAACAGCTAGAGTAAAGTGGGGGAGGAGCACCATAGTGCATGAACGACATGTCTTGGCGAAATAGTAATGGCAGATCTTTTAATAAATTCCGTAATGTTTGTTGTAGAAGGTTAAAGTAATTGTCTCCGTTTAGTCGATTTGGTATTACAACAGGACCGATAATAAAATTATCAATATCTCCTGCGCAGATATTAATCCTAAATTCATAGTGATAGTGAGTTACCTACTTTTGTTGCATGAGGATTTTTTACAGCATAAACATGTTCATTATGTACGTTAGTGATACCAGATCTTGTGAAAGAAGCTTCGTCTGTAAATAAAATTTTGCGACTGAAATTTGCATTTTCATTTCTCTGATCTTGAATAAACTGACAGAAAGCTAGACGCCACTTAGGATCAATAGGTAAAAGGTCTTGTATCTGTTGAACATGGTTTGGGTGTAATAACTGTTCCCTGAAAACGTCGTGAACAACATTTTAGGAACATATAGTTCAAGTCCTAAGCGTCTGGTGCTTATTTTTGGGTCTTCCTCAGCTCTATTCAAAATTTTGTCCTCCAGATCTGCAGCTTTTGTAACGCGCATTTCTTGACTGAAAGCTACCATTTTCGCGAAAACGTTTTTCAATATTTGCGAATGCTTGTTGGTTTGGCACTTGTCGATCAGGAAACCTTTTCCTGTAGACCCTGACGCTTTCACGACTATTGCCTTGACAAAATCCGAAAACCAAAAGAATATCTACCTGTTCGGCGTTTGTGTAATTACCCATGATGAAAGATGAAAGATGCAAAATTTTATTGAATTAAGCAGAAATTCACGACTGCAGACTAAGGTTAAATGATAGTCAAATTAAATGGCAAATAAGAAGTAAAGCCTACTACTATACACACTATGTTGTTTTATTTGCCTCGTTTTACACTTAATGTTGAAATGATGATGAAAGCATGCAGACATTAAAATTTTTTTTGGCAAACCGCTCATCTAGTCAAAATGTTACACGAGACAAAGAAGTTTCCAAATTAAGTCGACTGCTCATTGTCATTGCATAGCCAGCAAAAAGATTATGGTAAGATATTTATACAATACATAATTTTTGGGACACTTGTATGCCTTTAAAACCATTGTGTACAGCACCACAAAATGTCAATTGAAAATGGAAACACACCCAAAAGGTGGCCGAAATATATTGACGCTTTTTTGAGTTATTTTCCAATATCAAGAAAGTTTCACGAATTTTGAAGCCCTGTAACGGCTAAATGAAGAGTAAGTTGGCCCAAATCGATCTATTTTGAGCCTTCTCACGATGTACACGTATTTTCTAGACACCCTCTATATTCAGATATAATGTATCAGCTTCTTGAGGGCATGTGAAAATTTTTCATAACACAATCTCATTTTAGGGTGGTTTTTAGTTTTAACTAGTCTGCTCTAATAAGCTTTTCGTTAAAGTGACTATGCCTTTTGTGATGGAATAAGTAGACATTTTTTTTTGTATGATTGAAGTTGCTGGAATTTATACATAATCTCCTCGCTTATGTACGCCGGATGTAACTTTTAAGCAACTTAAGTTTTTACATTGTCGAGCTTGTTCAGCTTTACTTCCTTGGTTTAAGTACCTCAGGTGACGTTGTTGACTATATACTAGTAAATACAGATGGGTAACAATTTTTACTCTAAAGGGTGAGTTTAATTTACCGATTTATGTAAATGGTGAAAAGTAAGTGTAGCGTTTTCTAAATTATTTGTGCTGAATGTGACATTAACAGAGTAATGCAAGCTATGTGATTACGTATATTTCTAAATTACTTTGGAGAATAAGTTAACAGACGGTTTGTAAAATTAAAAGTTTCATGCAATGTTTGTTATCCGTTTGCTTTAAAAAGTGTGTGATATACCTAATATTTCACAAATGTTTTGTCGATTCAAGATTATTATAAAATTAATACCACTGTTATCTATATACAGTATATTTTTCAACTAACATTATCTGTTAATCTTGTATTTTACTATAAAATACGGCATTCCCGCCCCTTATGAGCAAATCAAAATTTATAACTGAACCTCACCTTTACCAATAACGGTAATTTTTGGTGTTCATTTCATCTTGCAAGCACATCATAAATTATTTTCTGCTTTTCTTTCGAATTAAGAACAACTAGCAACGCTAATGATTCACCTTCTCTTAATCGACCCTTAGGTCACCTCATTCCATCCATCTCAATCCCAGCATTTTGTTGTAGAGTGAAATCCGTGTATTATCCTTTCCTTGAACAATTTCATTGTTTGATGCCCGACTAACGCGAAATATATTGTACGATACACACGTCCTTGAGCTTTCTGGGCTTCTTATTTTACAACGTTTAAAACAACTCGTCGCTGGCCACACATAGCCTCTACCGTCTACACATTTCCGCTGAGACGGAACCAACTTTTCTGTCTTAGGTTCGTTATTTCTTCAAACCTAGTTGTTATATTACATTCTCCCTTAATTAAATTTCTTACTCTACTTTTCGTGTAATACCGATCGTATGCCTCACTTGTCCATTGTGTTCTCAGTATATTAATTTTTATGGTTGTGTTTATATGTATGTGGTTTTGGAATGTATATTTCCACGATTGATAGTTTCTTAAACCCTTGTGAATTTGTACACATGAACTTTAATATTACGATTATTTCCTGTTGTCCATCTGTAATTTTCTAAATTTAATACAAAGCAGTGTAAAGTACACTTTTTATTACTGTTTGTATTTAATGTATTGAGTACTCCCCTATTACACTTCCATCTTAATTTAATATTATATTGAAATGGCAACGTTATTAGATGTAAACTACCAAAGTTTCTAAATTTTTCAGGCTGGTTTTGTGCTGCAAGCTTATTTATCAAACTGAAATTAATTAATAGTTTTCTACTACTAAATGTTTGCCTAAGTAACGCGCAAGCGATACTAACGTTACCACTGCGAACATAAAAAGATTGATAAATGACTTAAGCCACTTTCAAAATGATTCCCCAACAACCAATCATAGACAACGCATATTTAACTTACAAATTTAATTCAATATCTCTAGTTAAAAAGGAGATATTAGTCACCACAAATTAAAAAAACGATTTGATTGAGTTGACCTAGATTAAATACCGGTTTGGTAATGGAAGTCAACCATGATCCCACTATTATAAATAACAACTGCAGAAACCCATTTCCACGGTTGTTGGGATTAGTAGTGACATTTATCGAAATAACCTCTGATAAATACTCTAATGAACCCCTGTGACACAACTTCAGTCACAAACCTTTTCAAAACTCGTAGCTATAGTGAAATTCTTAAAGCATTCGCAATTTGTTTCCAGCTAATCGCTAACAGTACAAGTATTAACTTCCTAGAGTTGTTATGCTAACATCATCATTACTATCGAAGCACAATAATTAATTATCCAAGCACTAATTATTAATTTATATCAAAGTCTAATACTTAGTGTGTATTGATCACTAGAATAATATATATATATATATATATATATATATATATATCACATGGGGTAATTTATATTAATATTATGGACCACTAATTTATTTTACTTCAGAACTGTATAGCTCTAATAAAAACGTAATATTATAATCAAAGCATAAATTAGAACCCTACTTAAAAACCTCTTCACGGCAATTTATACCATATCTAATTGTTCTAGATTATTTTAAGAATGTACTAGAATATAGGCAAATAACATTCTAGAGCTTTTCTATTGTATGGTTAATAAAGCCCTTAAATGCAAACTATTGTAACCCGTCAATCATGTTCATCTGAAGACGTCACGCCGTAAGATGCTCATCAGTTATCGTTTGCGTGCTTCGTTTACTTTCTATCCATTATTCTGTTCAAAGGTAGACTAAATAGCGTTCGTTACAGTACAAACTAATTTAAAAAGGTCTGTGGTTATATAAACAAATAATATGTAATACACATGCAGAAAGTGTGACTGTAAAACTCCTGTCATTAGATATTATTGTTTTACTGAGCAATGATTCAGTTTGCACAGGGTCAATACAAATAACGGACGAAGAATATTCCAGAAATTAAATATTTGGGATTGTGTGGCGATATGTACAAAATCTAGACCGAGGAGCAACTGGCACTTTATACTTAATCGATAAAATATACTTTTACAATCTAAAATCGTAGTAATAAAATGACTACGAACTTCTTTGAAATCAATTAAAATCTTCAAAAGTCAGAAATAATTTGATTGCAAAGTAAATATTTATTAAACAGTGAGACCTATTTCAAACTACCCTCAGATAGAATTATTACAAGCTTTATTCCATTTAAAAATTTGATAACTGAGTTTTAATTTGGGCTTTTGCACGATTTGATATGTGTCTAAAACAGAAAGCAAAAAGCTGGAAACGAAGTGTGAGCGTTGTAAATGTAGGTAGCAAAAATTTTAATTAAGTTATAATAACCCTTTAAATTTATTACGTACTGGGCTATTTCATATTTTCATTAAAGCTTTGTGTCCATTTTAGCTTTTTGCAGTGTTTTCGTAAATGATACAAACCATCCATTATTTTCAGCTCAAGTTTCGGCTCCAAGCAGCTCATACGTCATGTAGGACGCTTTTAGTTGTCAGAAGGGACTAAAGGCAGTGTTCACAGTATAACTAAATTAAATCCCGCCTTAAGGGACATACCAACAGAGTGTTCACAGAATTGCTAAATTAAATTCCCTTTTTTCCTGTGTTGCTGTAAATTGCAGTTTTAAGATGCTTTGAGGAAGTAATAGAAAAAGTATTGCCCCAAACGATATCCATCGCAGCTGTTAATCGGTTGCTACCCTGAAATAAAGTCAACAATTGAACTATAAAAGAAACCTTGGGACAAGGATTATAAAAGCGATATTTGAGTATTGCAAACCCAGTGATGTAGGACAAGCAATTTCATGATAATGCGTACTGAGTTAAAGATGAATCCGTACTTGCCTAGTTTGACTTTTCATTCTTGTGCATTCAAGCAGCAATATAAAAAATAGTTCCTTATGTGACACAAAATCTGTTTTTACTGGAAAAAAATCAACATTAAGCACAGCCCAAAATAAACAACCGAAAAAAGTGACTGGCTGCTTTGGCTTTGCCTCATCAGACACAAGTATTTATGTGATTTACCACTATAGCTTTACAACGGATGCCTTTAGACTTACTTATGAGTCTTGTTTCTGCCTCCGCGGAGCAATCGAGTGTGGTATTTATTCCGCTTATACGGGGTACAACGTTTAGTTATCAGTTGCATTGCTAACTTCAAACGAGATCCAGTCTAATGCTGAGCTATATCAGAAACAAGATTGGCTAATCATATTAGCGACGGCTGTGAAATGCTTGCGCCTCGTTAGACGATACTAAAACGAGATACACCTCTACCGTCTACGAAGAATGTGTCTAAGTTAAAAACGCATCTAACGACAATATATTATCACAATTTTGTACACAACACAGAATTTTATTTGAAAACAGTCACTACAACGTACACGCAATTAAAATCAGTTTATATTTCTAAAGTTTTTGTCTCAATCTTTAAGTATTACTTATTTTTAATTGATTTAAAAACTTTTCGATGTGTTGTAACAAGTTTATTTTCCTGCAATATTTTGACAAATATTTAGGTTAATGTTTTTTATAAAAAGTCAATTCAAGCCTATTATCTCTACACATTTTTGCGTAATATTTATTACATGTTGTTTAATCTAACATAAGTTTAAAACCGCGGGCATAAGGTATAAGTTAAGCGGTGACATTAAATACCATTTACAAGCGTCATTATAAGAGCTCCCTCCTTCGATAATTATAAAGATCGTTGTAACTGTTGTCAAGCAGTAGTATACGTCAGAATACGACATTTTCACCTGGGCTGTTGCTGGAGAAGGTCGTTTGTTCTTGTTGTAAGAACATGGCATCGGGTGATTATACTTGGTGTTGGAAACATGTGAAGAAATAAGTCGATTTAATAAGAAAATCGTCTTTGTTAGTGCACTCTATGTCGACGCTTCACAGAATAAGTTTGCACTAAACTAGGCGTAAATTAAAATAGTTGACTTTAGAATAGCAGTAAGTATTATCGAGCTTTAGGGCTTTTGGTAATTTAAATTTGCAATGCAATTTATTTGATGTGGCAATTTATTTGACTTGGAAATTTACTTGACGTGGATACACGTGATTTTCGTTTGATATTCTGTAACAAGGTTAATTAATTTATGTGGTTTTGAAGAATTTTAACCTGATTATTGTTGAAACAAGAAGATTCCAATTATTATTAAATATTCCGGAAATGGTCGAAATACATCGCAAGTATTTTCCTGATGGATAAAGATCTGGTATGTAATTAGTGTTTTCTAAGTACGTCAAGCTGTAACCTTTGGAATGACAAACAAGCAAATTTTTATTTGTTCAACGTGGAAATTTCCTAGTTCGTTATATAATTGACCTCTGGATAACTTTGTCATTTTTGAAAAGAACTTGATAAACTTCAATTTTATTTTTCATTAGTACAAACGAAATGATGATAGAGGGCAGTATATATGTAAATTAAGGGTCAACTTTCAGGACTAACAAAAACTGAAGCTATCATTTGAATACCAAAATTATCTAAGTTCAAATAACTAAATTGTTTTATTTTGCTCTACAATAGTTATAAATTAAAATATTTTAATATACAAATCATATGTGAAGTCTCTAAGTAGTACTACCAAAGGCTAATAAAAATCTGTAATATACCTTTAGTCATTCTTAATGATCAAGTTTAAACAATTGCAAGAATAATCATTGCTAGATTCTTATAATGTTAAAATAACAACACTATCTAATTTTTGTGAGATACAGGTGTTGAGAACATTATCGTGTATATAAGTACATATCTTTCCTAACCATAATTTAGTTAATTTTTTTGAAGTAAATTTGTTAAGATAAAACTTTGTAAATAATTTTCAACTGAAACTTAAGAGAATACAAATTCATTTCGGTTAAGTCAATGATTATTAGTTGAAATGAATGAGGTCTGATTCTTAATAATTATGAATTTTTTTGAATTAATTAACAGAATGCACAAACTGTGCTAGTCTCGGTTTAATTTGATTACAGGTGTAGCAGTGCATCTTTAATCAATATCGAGCCAGAAGGTAAGCATTTGTAAGAATTATTTTTTTGTAATATTTTTTGTACAGCGGAATTTGAGTATAGGTTTCCGCATTCCCCTTGTACAAACAGACTCAAATTAGGTCATCATTGTATTAAAAAATTCGGTGGCGCCATATTCACTATATTTTTGGTCGTAATCCAACCCCGACCCCAACTCATGTTCTACCCAGAGCAAATCACTCGACTAGCCGCTTAGCCTTTGGAGGTTTTTCTTATCTACGAGCCGTTTTCCATCTAAACTAACCTTGGGCTCTTTACATCATCAGGAAATCTTCGTTATTTATTCTTGTGCCTTTCAGTCGGCAATATAGGAGTAAAAACCCATTAGTAAGCCCAAACTTAATAGTGTGTGCGTAAATCCTGGTACAAAATAGTTAGCATCTATAAGAAAAACGTACAGCAATTCACATAGTAGTTTTTATTCTTCTATAAATCTGCAATCTAGACTACTACAACAATCGCACTTACCTACAATTGCTGTAGTGCCCTGTCCTTTAACTTATTTTATCCTCTTTCCTTCTTACGCTAACACTAGAAAATTTTAACCCATTCAACTAAAGTGTTAGTCCTTAGTTTACATTACCTTGCGTTCTGACTTCGACTACCAATAACCGGAAGTCATTTTCGGAATGCTCGGCCCTACCCTAAATCTTACATCCTATGTTTGTACTAGTTTCCAAATACTGTAAGTTTCGTATAGCTAGTTAAACATTAAATGTTTTGTTTCAGTTTTTTATTCCAACCTAGTATTTAATTCCATAATTAACATTTTTTAGTCTAATGATTTATAGCAAAAGTAAATAATAATAATAGTGTTTCTAGGTACATTAGTTTGTATTTTTTTGCTACATATTTCTTGTATTAGCTTATTATAGCTGTTTTAATTAATTGATTGATTAATTTTTTAAGGTTTCTTTTGTGGTGTTGTTAATTATTTATCGTCAGTTGTTAGATCGAAACACCTTCGGTACTTTTTTGTGCACCTTGGGTTTTCGATCCCCTTTTAATGAAGAGAAATCGATAGTCTTCCGACTAACCCTGGGGTATATTTCTCGGGTAAAGCTTATGAGGAGTGGTAGTGAGTTTCACATAAAAAATATCGTTTTGCGTACTGACTCTCAAATAAAAATAGGGGGTGTAAAAAGGGCGCCACCAAGTCCTAGTATTGATAAAGCATAGGTTACCCTAAGGGAGAACTTGGAACCCCTCAGGGGGAAAAATCGCTTTAACTGCGAAAACGCAGGATCTGAAAGAAAACATGGTTATTAGAATAACAAGGGATGCAAAAGATGCACTCTTGCTACCTTATACAGTGTAACAATTTTATTTCTTGGTTATTAAATCCATCCATAAAAGTGCAAAGTTATAAAACGCTTTTATTAAAATTATAAGTAAAATACATTTAACAACTTTGGTAATACGCTAAAGCTGTATCTATATGTAGCATTCTATGTATAGTCAAATATCTGTGCCTTCGATAACTGTTCGCAGGCGCGTTTTGGTTGAAAGCCCCCACCTGGGACACGCCGTCGTCCGAGCGAGCGTGATAACCAGTCGGCCATGCGAGATTGTTGAGTCAAAATGTACGATTGGAAGCAGGCCGCCAATTTGCGGTTACATTTTAAGCAGTCGAGACCCATCTTTAAATAGCGGTTGGTATCCTACGAACGTTATTTAATTTGTTTAATTGAGATATTTTATTTAGCGCGCAAATAACCACAATAAAAGCAACTTTGAAAACAACTATTCCAACCACTGATGTTAAAACCACTTTGTATTACAGTCTGTAGAAAGCAACTTAGATGGTGGAAAATTTGACTAATTTATAGAAGACCATTTTATTACAAAACGTAAAGATGTTATTTGGTAAGGCAGCGGGGTTCAACATATTGCAGCAGCTGACGGATGTTTTATGTTTTGTTTTAAAAGAGAATCTTTTGAGTAAATTATTGGTTCAAGATTAAAGTTTTTTTATTTTGATCAAATATGGTCAAACCTAACAACAGGAAACTAATATCCTTAAGAGTAGAATTTTGATGCCAATTTTATATAGAAAATATTTTTTTTAATATTTCTTTAGGTATGTTGGTGGGACGCAAATAGTGTTCCACCCTTCTATTAAGTTAATTATTGCAATTTCTTACAGGAGCAGCGTCTTATTCAGTTAAGACGGGTTTTTGTCATCGAAGGCGATTTTTTTCTTTGGGTTTCCACGTCCGCCCCTAGAAATATACTACGCAATTATCATAAATAAGTCAGGACTTGGTGGCGCCTATTTGTTTTGGATTAAGTTCGACTTACAATCAGAATTCGACTTACCCCCCCATTTCTCATAGCTCTACCCAAGGAATAGACCCCTAGTTATGGCGGAAGACTTCGTTACACTTGCTCATAACTTGAGGCCAGCTATATATAAGAAAAATTAGTTTCACTGGCTTCCAATAAACGTAGGGCAGGTGCCTCAAAAAAACAATAAACGTTTCACTGGCTCACAACGTGGGGCTGGTGAATGTAGAAAAAAAAACGTTTCAACAGTAGAGAGAAAAAGAAAAGCTGTTAACACCTATAATTTAAACATAAATAGCAAAAGGTAATTTAGATATCAAACTTCTTGAAAGCGTTGTTTAGTACTTCTTTATTGTATCACAGCCAACAACCTTGTTCTTTATAAAAGGGGATATATTCTCTTTTAACTTATTTATCTTTACATTTGGACTTACTTGTCCAAAATAGAACGGTTGTTCCATTAAATCAAGTGATGGTTCTTTAACTAAATTTGCCTTTTTTTCTGTTGTAAACTTTATAAGCAAAATGTGTACAATAAGGACGTGGTCTAATCTTTTAGACTCGGTCATGTAAATATAATAGTTTTGATAATCTCAACAAAAAATTAAACACAACCGCAAAGCTTTTAATACCCAAAATTCACAGATCTGCTTACCTTGGTTTAAAGATATTTATCATAAACTAAATGCTAAGTAAAATTAATTTTCGTGATTAATTTGTATATTACTGAACTTGAATTAATATGCATTTTTTTAGGTTAAAAAAGTAAATCAATAATTTTTAAATAATTTTGTAGTAAAGTTAACATAAGCAATAATTTATCTGTTACAACGATATTCAAACAAAAATACTCTCAATTTCCTCGTAATCTAATTTTAGTCCAACGCTACTATTTTAGATATCAAGTAATAGTTCCGTTGTCAGGTTATTTAAACACAGCTGTTGATACGTCATGTTCTTAGATTAACGCTTACTTTTCTATCTGGTTGCAAGTCACAACGTCATTACAAAACAGTTACATTGGTGCTACCACATGTTTTAGCTTGCGGTTCTTAAACAAACAACTGACGTCACAAAACGTTATACATCCTCATATTGCAATATCGAATTAAAAACTTAACAGAGCATTAAACTGGACTATTATAGAGAACCATTTTTGTAAACTTGTAGAACAATTCATCCAAGTAAATCGATCAATATAAAATAAATCCATCGATCGGATTATTCCAATAAAGCAATAAAACGAGCTATCAAAATGACCATCCTTTTTGTTTCTCCTTTAATTTATATTAAAGCAAGATTTGTTGCGTTTATTTTGAACATCCTGTACATTTTTTCTGTTAATAAGAAATACGCAGTCTAATAATTTCTAACTCAAATCCTCTTGGCGTTAAAAACGAAAATTAATTTAGTAAATTAAAATAATCCTTTCACGTGTTAATTCATTTATCTATTTGTATAGATTCGATTCCTATTGTTACATCCTAGAGTCTAATTAATAATTAATACTCCTTCTAAGAATTCCTCAACGTAAAGTTTATGCTAAAATTAAACAGGCAATAACTGGTTCAAGGCATCTGATAATTGATTCTTATATGCTTTCCATTAAAACCTTTGTCGAATTAAAACCGCGTATTATTATAATAAAGCGTGTTTTTCCAGTTTTATTTCCTTAACAACAATATTACTTTGAGTTCTGGTCATTAGTGAAACGAAATTAATATTCACTTGCTTTGCAATCTACAGAGCGAAAACACGTGTAGCATGGTTGATTGTTTCAGTTTTTCTGTATGAAAAGTTTGCGCACGCCCTATAGCGTGTTTCTTCCGGTGGCCCTCAAAGCCACAATGAATGGTCGCCCCTTGTTGTGATGGAAGGATCATCCCAAGGCGGGATCACGCGCACCTCTGTTTTGCACCGTTTTTAAAGACGGTAGGAGCTAATCAGACAGTGGTGACTCGAGGGTGTATTTATACACTAATTTTCTTATATGGGTGCCCTGTAGTTGTTGGAAACAACATATGTACACGGGTCTACGGATGCATCACTTTGTTGGTGGTAAAATGACTGGTTGTTTGTATGTGCGAGGATATTATTATGTTTACTGATTTCTTTATTAAGATAATTTTATGTATAGAATTCCGTACTTACAATGCTGATTTCGAGCTATAATTTTTAGTGGGTAATTTTGTTCCTTTTTCTTGTTTGAGATTAATATAGAGGGTGATCTAAAAACTGCAGCTCACCATGTTAAAAATGATTCTTTTTTTATTCGTAAATATGTATATTGTGTACCTAGGAATTGTTTATTTTTGGTACTATTGTGTTATGTATATAATTTTTTTTTTAAATTAGTGGTTTTTAGTTTGTAAATGTTTGATTGTGCGTGAGTATATTTTTATTTCAGGCCTCCCTTAATTTTTTTTGTAGGTGTAATACCCCGCCCATTCGCCGATTGAGCCCGGTCAATTTCTTCTTATTCTTCCTCGTTTTTATTTTCTTTTTTTAGACTACGTCGCTGAACGTAGCAGATTATATCGTGATAAAGTAAAAAACTAGGAACGTGATGAAGTCAGGATATGATGATGTCATAAGTGAGCGCTATAATAAAATCATTTAATTTACTTTAATTATTAATTTGGCTTGCATACCGTTATCAGAAACAAATCAAAATCAAGTGCATTTAGCACTTGAAGGCACTGCCACGTTTATGGCGATTCTTAAATCGCTGCCTGGAACCCTTGTAAAGCCAATGTTGCTTCTTATCGCAGCTAAAAGCCAAGAGCGACTGGTATTCGTTCAACATTATTAACACGACGAATAAAAGTCGTCTGTCATAGGAAGTACTATTCAAACAACCATCGTTTAAAGAATGTGTCTATAATATCTTTCTTGAATATTATACGACTCGTGATTGGGCAATACAGTACAAATCGAAATATATACTAATATTGTGAAATTAATTATTTTGTTGAATAAACATTGCAAAGAATGAAATAATTAAAATTATATGCTTTATAGGCGTCAAAAAAAATTGTTATAAGATTCTTTGTTAAGTGTTGTGATACACTGCAAGTGTACATTATCAGTGACTGTTTGTGCAAATATTTTCAAGTGTTAGTAAGTATTCTCGTATATGCGTCTGCCTGTTCTGGCAATTGCCCATCTGTTCCGCCATTTATATGATGGTTCGGTTTATTTCTTCTTTTGTTTTGTCTTGTGTGTTAAATATCTCCGATTTTGTTCAGTAGTTTTGCAAATCGTTGCTTATTAATCAGATCCAGTGGAGAAATTTTTATCACAAACGACAGAGCATCTAAGAATGTGGTCATCGTATGCGCGCTTGCCCCTAATGGCAATTGTCCATCTGTTCTGCCATTTTTCTGATTGTCCGTTTGATTTCCTTCTGTATTTTGTCATGTGTGTTAAATAGTCCCGATTTTGGTTCACGTTCCTCTAATATTTTTATTACCTATTTGTTATTAATCTTGTTTGTCCATGCTATCATTCTTATACATCTGAAGCACAAGATTCCAGAAGACTTCTCTCTCTTTCTGTCTGCTTTTCCTACTGTCTCTCTTTCATAGACGTACTGTTCTGTACTACACACATGTGCCTTGGACAAATTTATTGCTGTTTGTATGTTTGTTGTCTTTGAACATAGCCGCTGTTCTTTCTTGTTAGATGCAGTTCGGTTACCTTCTATTGTTATCAAATTATATTCCCTATTTCCCCGATATTCAGTGGTATATGAAGGGAGGCGGCTCCGTGGCGTAGTTGGTGTGCGTATGACTACTACGCCCAAGGTCCCGGGTTCAAATCCCGACACGAACCGCTTGAAAAATGCTAGGCGAGCATTCTTCACAAAAATACGCTCTCGTTCGGATGAGAGGTAAAATGGAGGTCCCGTGTGTGTGTTGTCACGCACGTTAAAGATCCCTACCTTGCATGGAACAGTAAGGGTTCGGCAAAATTCAAAATTTTTCAGGTAAAAAATCGTTTCCTGACGAATGTAGTACCTTCGGGTGGAGCATTGAAAGATCACATGTGTGGTATGCTAAGGAGGGGAAGGAGGGGGGGAGTAGTCTGCAGCTACCAAATTGTTCCAGCACTGAGCATTTGTGGAATTAATAGTTTTTCCAATATATCCTTTATCACAATCAACATTAGTTATAAATATTTCACATCCAACACTTGTAGTTGTTTATCATATTCAGCAGATTTAATTGCACTTATCTTTTCGTCATTAGGCTCTCCGTCTTGAAACTGGTCGGACGCGTACCTCCACTTATTTATGTTCTGAGCTAGCCTACACGTTCCCTGAAATTCCCACAACAGCCTATATAAAGTTCGGTTCTTCTTCTATTGTTTTCTATATATATATATATGCTCTATTTCACCGAGATTCACTGGTATGTGAAGAGAAGTTAAGCAGCCTGTGGCTGACAAAGCTCCCCCAACACTTAGACATTTGCCGAATTAATAGTTTTCCAGTAAATCCTTTTGCACAATTAACATTAGTAGAGAATATTGCAAGACCACTACTTGTAGATGTGTACAATATTCATCATATTTAAGTACAGGTGTTTCTTTCATCATTTGTTTCTCCATCTCGGGACTTGTGGGATGCGTACCTCCATTAATTTCTATTTGGAGCTAGCCTACACATTTCCCTGATATTCTCACATCCTACATCACTAATCAGTGTGCATAGTCTAACCTAGGTCTACCTCTACTTCTCTTTTTTCCTATCTCTGTTTCTAATATATTCTGCACCATTCTCTCATGTCTTAGTATGTGGCCTATCATCATCCTACCTCTACTATTTTTGACTGTTTTCCATATATTTCTTTATTTCTCTACCTCTTTGTTCTTAACTTTGTCTGTCCATGATATCTGCACCATACGTCTGTAGCACCACATTTCAAAGACTTCCACCTACTTCTTGTCCGCTTCTCCTACTATCCAGGCTTTACAGCCGTACAGTGTTGTGCTCCACACATACGTTTTAAGCAATCTTTTCCTTGTTTCTATGTTTGTGGTCTTTGAGCACAGTAGTTGCTTTTTCTTGTTAAATGTAGCACGACGTTGTACTAATCTCTGTTTTATATCTTTTGTGCTTTTCCTATCTTGCGTTATTTGTCTTCCTAGGTAGCAGAACTCTTAACGTCTTTTAGGTTCTCGCTACCTATATGTAGTCTTGTTTTTAATTAATTTTCCCTTCCTTTGCATACTAGAACTTTAGTTTTATTCTTGTTCATTTTCATACCGTATCTCTCTGTTAGAACTGTTTCCATTTCATTAAGAGCAGGTTCTAGCTATTCTTTGTTAGATGCTAATACCTCTACATCATCTGCAAATCTAAACACATCAATCTCTTGTCTCAGCGTACTAATTCCAAATGTCTTCCTGCATTTGGCAGTATTCATTGCCTCTTCAATGTACAAGTTAAAAAATAGCGGGGAAAAGATATTCCCTGTCTAACCCATTTCCTAATATTTAATTCTCTACGTTCCTGCTCTAATTCTATTACCGCTGTTTGCTTTTTGTAAAAATTATGTGATATCTGTCTATCGCTAAAACTCATTCCTACCTTTCTAAGTATTTCAAACATTTTTTTTCCATTTCCTAATATTTAATTCTTTACGATCCTGCTCTAATTCTATTACCGCTGTTTGCTTTTTGTAAAAGTTATGTGATATCTGTCTATCGCTAAAACTCATTCCAACTTTTTTAAGTATTTCAAACATTTTTTTTTCCATTTTACATTTTCGGATGCTTTTTCCCGATCAATAAACCTTACATACACGCTTTCCCTCTTTTCTAACCACAAGCACCCTTTTGTTCTTTTGTAAGTAGTTTTCTACACGTTGTCCTATTGTTTTTCGCATAACTATCCCCACGCCCAAATTTCTTTTCTCTGATCCTGTATAAATTACCCTAAAGCCTCCGCTCCAAAAATCCCCCGTCTCTGTTCGCCGAACTTCGCTAATACGTACCATGTCTAATGCTAACCTATCCATTTCAATTTTCAAGTTTATAGCTACCTACTTGCTTCGTACCCCTGACATTTCACGTTCCGACTCGCAGAATGTCACGACTTTTTTTTATACTTTCCCATTACATCCCCGAAGGAGTCATCTCTAGATGATCCGAATGGGGGACTATTTTAACTCCGGAATTTTTTACCCTAGAGGATGCCATCATCTTTAATAACAATTTAAGTGCGGTGTGTACTTGGGGGGGGGTAATGTGGTGGTTTCCCGTTGCCTTCCACATCGCAGTAGTGAGTCTTAGAATGCCATACCGACCCCTATGGTCTCTGCCACTTTAAGTACCGAAAAAGCTTTTGCCCGTTTTTGGCAACCTCTATTAGTCTGGTTACTCAGTAAAGACTCTACTATTTTGGTTGAGTCTGTAGTTTGTCTCTTTAGATCACTGAAATGCGCAAGCCATTCCACCGTTCTAGTAATTTAGAACTTCTTCAAGGTGCAGGTCCATTCGAAATGGTAACGATTTTCCAATTGCATATTCTTATGTGATAAATTAGGTTAATACAATGGGTGCATTATGAGATTTTTCAAACTAAGGAGAATAGTTTATATTTTTTTGTGTCTGAAAATTTTCCTAACTTGTGTAAATACGTTTGAATAAAAGAAAAGGAAACTATGTGAATAATTAATTTGTTTATTATTTTTGTTGATTTGCTTAGAATTGTTTTTTGAAGGAAGTAAATTGGTTAATACCAATGCCAATGAATACTTTTACTAGCTAAAATCTTTTTGAATACTTTTGGCCTAGTAAAGTTACTAATGTTTAAGATCAAATTATTTGTGCTTCGAGATAGTAAAGTGAAGGATTCTGTTTACAAAACTAGAAATTCAATGTGATACAAAAGAGCAGGTTAAGCAAAAAGCTAAAACAGCGTATTGTTTTTTATGAATATAAGGTATTGATAACATTTATATTTCTGACTTGCCACTTATATTAGTTTGGGACACAAATGGCGTTCCTTATTTATTTCTTTCTTACAGGTACACCATTAGTTTGGTACTGGCGTATGGGTTGCTTATCAACCATGTTTTTCAGTTACACTTCTTAGGACTTCTACGTTTTTCCATGAAATATTTTCCTCTCCCCCAATAACGTAATGGCGCCCTATTTTAACTCCGGGATTTTTTACCCCAAAGGAAGGCATCACCTATAATAATAATTTAAGTGCACTGTGTACTTGGGGAGTAATTTGGTGGTTTCCCATTGCCTTCCACATCGCAGTAGTGTGTTTTAGAATGCTATACCGACCCCTACTGTCTATGCCACTCTAAGTACCGAAAAAGCTTCTGCTCTCTTTCGAGAACCTGTCTTAGTCTGGTTCCTCACTAAAGACCCTACTACTTTGGTTGGAAGTTTGTCTCTATAGATTACTGGAACGCGCAAGTTCTAGTAATTTAAAACTTCTTCAAGGTGCAGGTCCATTCGGAATGGTAATGATTCTCCAATTGCATATTTTGTTGTGATAAATTAGGTTAATACGATGCATTCTGAGATTTTTGAAACTAAAGAGAATAGTTTATATTTTTTTTGTAAATATATGTTTGAAAATTTTCTTAGCTTGTTTAAATACGTTTGAATAAAAGAAAAGGAAACTATGTGAATAATAATTAATTTGTCTATTATTTTTGTTTATTTACTTGTTATTGTTTTTGAAGGAAGTAAATTGGTATTGGAATACTTTCACTAGCTAAAATCCTTTTGAATACTTTTGGACTAGTGGAAAAGTTACTAATATTTAAGATCAAATTATTTGTGCTTCGAGATACTAAAGTGAAAGATTCTGTTTACAAAAATAGAAATCCAGTGTGATACAAAAGAGCAGGTTAAGCAAATAACTAAAACAGCGTAGTGTTTTATTATGAATATCTGATATTGATAACATTTATATTTCTGACTTGGCACTTATTTTAGTCTAGGACTAGGACACAAATGGTGTTCTTTATTGATTACTTTCTTACAGGTACATCAGTAGATTGGTACTAGGGTATGGGTTGCTTATCAACCATATTTTGGGTTTCACTTCTTATGACTTCTACGTTTTCCCATGAAGTATTTTCCTCTCCTCCAATTACATAGACCGTTAATTAGATCTCGAGCATGACGCTTTTCTATTCCCACGTTTTGGCTTTTAATACTCATCTTCAGTGCCATATTTCCATAAGACTTCCTCTAAATTGGGAAAGTTGTCACACTCTAACTACCAAAAACCTCCTGAATTTTGCGAATATTCTCAAACGATATCACCAAACGTCCACATTATTTTAAATAAGCTATAAGCTTGCTAAGGAACTGATTCATCAACTTACTAGATGGTTTTACCTACAAAGTACACTTTGTAGTTATTGGAACAATATTCGATAGGGACCAAAGACGTGCTGTTGTAACTATTTTGAAGCTATGAATAATTTTAACTTTTATTATTGTTGCAGGTGAGTTCAAAACTTGAATGTACAGAACATCAACATTCTGCTAATGATACAGGTAATGTAAGTTAAGCTTAGTCAGTAGAAGACATCATACAACACATTTAAAAAATTATAAAAGTAAATAAATAATGGGAATATTTACGGTATTTGGTTCAGGAATGTTTTGTTGTACCGTGGAGTAGAGATGACATTTATAAAAACTACTTAAAAAAATAATGATGGTGATATCAATTTGCTTAAACCGACAAGTGTTGAATTCTAAGGTATTTAAAATTTTTTGCTAAATCGACTACCAGCGTTGCATTAAAGTAGTGTACTATTTTTATTACAGTGTTGTTTCATATTTTGAAGTAGCGCATGCGTATGTTATCTGATTGTTAAAACTAATAAATTACCATAAGTTTACTATGGTAACATTCCAAATACCTAAGAATATCTGGTCTATTAGCATTATAAGTCTACTTTCAATTAGGAATGTATAAAATTAAATGAATAGTGTTTAATCTTAATAACCAAGTTATTATTATTAAATGATTCCGTATCATATGTCTTAGCTATCGCTAACCAGCTTTCAAAACTACCCTATGTAAATTGGCTTGATTTTAATACTGAATAAAGAAAAACTTAACCAATACACAGTCGGATGTCGTGTTTTCTGAGCTGCACGTACAGATAGGACAATTATTGTTCTTACTTAAATCCAGCTAAACATCAAGCTCATACTTTAAAGCTTTCAAGTAAAAGCAACTATGCTTTCCTTAACAGCAAAATTCGCATAAATAATCTAACTTTGTTTACTTTCGAGTGGTTTTTTCTTTTATTCTTTACATTAAGAAGACTAAGGATACATTAATACATTTCTGTTACTTAAGACCGCTGTGAGTTAAGGTTTATAACTGATTTATTTTTTACATTGAATCATCATCATTAGGCCTTCAGTCCTGAAACTGGTTAGACACGTACCCTCATTGTTTCCTATTCTGAACTAACCTATACAATTCCCTGAAATTTGCACAGTCTACATCTATCACTATCTGGTCTAAGTCTACCTCTACCACCATTTTCCTACCTCTGCTTGTAATATATCCCATACTATTTCCCAAAATACCTTAGAACGTATTCTGCCCTTCTATTTTTCATATTTTTTTTCAACAGATATGTTTATTCCCCTACTCTTTCTATAATCTATTTGTTATTAACTTTGTCTGTTCATGCTATCATTCTTATACATTTGAAGCGCATCATTCTAAAAGGGTGCTACCGTTTTTCTGTCTGCTTTTCCTACTGCCCGTATTTCATAGGCATACTGTGCTGTGATGCGCAGATATGCTTTCAACAATTTTCTTCTTGTTTATATGTTGTTGTCTTTGCTCATAGGCGCTGTTCTTTCTTGCTAGATGCAGTTCGGTCCCCTTCTATTGTTTTACAATTATATACCCTATTTCTTCGACATTCAGTGGTTGTGAAGGGGAGGCGGCTCCGTGGCGTAGTTATGTGTGTGACTACTACGTCCAAGGTCCCGAGTTCGAATCCCGACACGGTCCGCTTGAAAAATGTTGGGTGAGCATTTTTCACAAAAATACACCCTCGTTCGGATGAAAGGTAAAATGGAGGTCCCGTGTGTGAGTGTTGTCACGCACTTTAAAGATCCCTACCTTGCTTGGAACAGCAAGGGTTCGGCAGAATTCCAAATTTTCCAGGTAAAAAAACTCGCTTCCTGGCCAATGTAGTACCTTTCGGTGGAGTATTGGAAAATCACATGAAAGGTTGTGAAGGGGAATCCCGACACGGCCGACTGCTTGAAAAATGGCAGGTGAGCATTTTTCACAAAAATTACGCCCTCGTTCGGATGAGAGATTAAATCGAGGTCCCGTGTGTGAGTGTTGTTATGCACGTTAAAGATCCCTACCTTGCCTGAAACGGTAAGGGTTAGGCAAAATTCTATATTTACAGGCAACAAAAAACTCGCCTCCTGGCCAATGTAGTACCTTCTGGTGGAGCATTGGAAAATTACATGCAAGGTTGTCAAGGATAGGGCGTTGCCGTGGACCAATGTAGTAAGCGTAAGACTATCGATCCCAAGGTTCTGGAGCCGGAACCAGTCACGGCCTACTGCTTGAAATGGCAGGTGAGCATTTTTCACAAAAATTACACCCTCGTTCGGATGAGAGGTTAAATGGAGGTCCCGTGTATGAGTATTGTCACGCACGTTAAAGATCCCTACCTTGCCAGGAACGGTAAGTGTTCGGCAAAATTTTAAATTTCCGGGCAACAAAAAACTCGCCTCCTGGCCAATATAGTACCTTCGGGTGGAGCATTGGAAATGTAAATGCAAGGTTGTGAAAAAAGTCGTCTCTGTGGATCAATGTAGTAAGCCTAAGACTACGGATCATAAGGTCCTGGGTTCGAATCCCGACACGACCGACTACTTGAAAAATGGCAGATGAGCATTTTTCACAAAAATTACGGCCTCGTTCGGATGAGGTGTGTGTGTGTGTGTGTGTGTGTGTGTGTGTGCGCATGTGCGTGTGCGTGTGTGTGCGTGTGTGTGCGTGTGTGTGCGTGTGTGTGCGTGTGTGTGCGTGTGTGTGCGTGTGTGTGCGTGTGTGCGTGTGTGTGCGTGTGTGTGTGTGTGTGCGTGTGTGTGCGTGTGTGCGTGTGTGTGCGTATGTGTGCGTGCGTGTGTGTGTGTTGTCACGCACGTTAAAGATGCACGGTTGTGAAGGGGGTAATTAGCGTATGGTTGCCAAGTTCTCCCAGCACTTCAACATTTTCGGGTTTTCAATTTTTTCCAATATATCTTCTCGTACAGTCAACGTTAGTTGCCGATATTTCACAAATAACACCTATAGTTATTTATGATAATTATCACATTAACTGCGCATATTGTTTCGTCATTAGGTTTGAGAGGTTAAATGGAGGTCCCGTGTGTGTGTTGTCACGCATGTTAAAGATCCCTACCTTGCCTGGAACGGCAAGGGTTCGACAAAATTTTTAATTTCCAGGCAACGAAATAAAAAAACTCTCCTCATGGCCAATGTAGTACCTTCGGGTGGAGCATTGCAAATGTACATGCACAGTATGTGGAGGGAATTAAGCATCCTGTAGCTGCCAAGATCCCTCAACACTTTTTCATTTGCTAAATTAATAGTTTTCCAGTAAATTTGTTCACACAATTAACATTATTCAAGAATACTGTCTAACCAATATTTGTAGTTGCTTATAATAATTAACGTGTGGAAGTACAATTAATTTATCATATTAATTTATCCATCTTGGGACTGATTGGATGCGCACCTCCGTTGATTTCCATTCTGAGCTAGTCTACACAGTTCCCTGAAATTCCTTCAGCCTACATCTTTCACTATCTGTGTGCAGTAGTATAACCTAGGTCTTTCTCTACTTCTCTTTTTTCTTATCTCTGCTTCCAATATATTCCGCCTATCTTCCTATCTCTCCTTTTTTAACGTTTTCCACATATCTCTTTCTTCCCCTACGATTTTCAGTACCTCTTTGTTCTTAACTTTGTCTGTCCATGATAGCTTAATCATACGTCTGTAGCACCACATTTCAAAACCTTTTACCTTCTTTGCGTCCGCTTCTCCTACTGTCCAGTCTTCACAGCGATACAGTGTGGTGCTCCACAGATATGTTTTACGCAATCTCTTTCCTTGTTTCTATGTTTGTTGTCTTTGAACACAGTAGTTGCTTTTTCTTGTTAAATGTAGCACGACCTTGTGCTAATCTTTGTTTTATATATTTGTGCTTTTCCCATCTTGCGATATTTGGCTTTCTAGGTAGCAGAAATCTTTAACGTCTTGTAAGTTCTTGTTATCTGTTTGTATTCTTGTTTTTGATTTATGTTCCCCTCCTTTGCATACTAGTATTTTAGTTTTATTTTTGTTAATTTTCATACCGTACGTCTCTGGTCAATAATGGAAAAAACAATAGAAAAAGGGGAAAGCGTGTATATAGGGTTTGTAGATCTGTAAATTTATTCGACAATGTAAAATGGAAAAATTTTTTCGAAATACTCGAAAAGACTGGAATGAGTTATAGGGATGGACGAATAGTACATAGCTTATACATAGAGCAAACAGCAATAATAGAATTAGAGTAGGAACGCAGAGAAGTAAACATTAAGTAAGGGGTGAGACAGGAATGTGCCCTATCCCCATTGAAAAGGCAATGAAAACTCTCAAATGCAGGAAGGCATTTGGAATTCTTATGCAGGGACAAAAATTCATATGCTTAGATTTGCAGATGATATAGCGGTATTAGCATCTAGCAAGAAAGAGTTAGAAGCTGCTCTTTATGAAATGGAAACGGTTCTAACAGAGAGATACGGTATGAAAATCAACAAAAATAAAACTGAAGTACTAATATGCAAAGGACGGGAAAATAAATCAAAAACAAGAATACAAATATGTAACACGAACTTAAAAGAGGTTAAGGATTTCTGCTACCTGGGAAGCCAAATAACGCAAGATGGGAAAAGATTAGCACAAGGTTGTGCTACTTTTAACAAGAAAAAGCAACTACTGTGTTCAAAGACAACAAACATAGAAACCAGGAATAGATTGCTTAAAACATATGTGTGGAACACAGCACTGTACGGCGGTGAAGCCTGGACAGTAGGAGAAGCAGGCAAGAAAAAGGTAGAAGCCTTTGAACTGTGGTGCTACAGACGTATGATGAAGATATAATGGACAGACAAAGTTAAGAACGAAGAGGTACTAAAAATGGAAGTGGAAGAAAGAAATATGTGGAAAACGGTAAAAAATAGGAGAGATAGGATAGTAGGCCACATAATACGGCATGAGCGAATAGTGCGGAATATATTAGAATCCGAGATAGGAAAGAAGAGCAGAAAAGGTATACCGATGTTAGACTACTGTACACAGATAGTGAAAGATGTAGGCTGTAGGAGCTTCAGGGAAATGTGTAAGCTAGCTCAGAATAGAAATTATTGGAGGTACGCTTCCAACCAGTCCCAAGATGGATAAATTAATGATGAAGAAAGTAACTGTACTTAAACGTGATGATTATTATAAGCAACTACAAGTATTGGTTGGGCAATATTCTCGAATAATATTAATTGTGTGAAAGGATTTACTGTAAAACTATTATTTCAGCAAATGTTTAAGTGTTGGGGGATCTTGATAGCAACGGACTGCTTAATTCCCTTTTCTGGATCTCGGTGCAATTGGGCCTAAAATTAGAAAACAATAGAAGGGGAACCGAGGTGTTTGAGAATTTCAGAGAACTGTGTAGGCTAGCTCTGAGTATTACTATGTGCAGGTACGTGTCCAATCAGTTTTGAGACGGTAAACCTAATGACGAAAAAATAAACGCAGATAAATCTGATGACTGTTACAAACAACTACAGGTGTCAGTTGTTAAGTATCTGCAACTAATATTGACTGTGCGAAAAGATATTTTAGAAAAAATATTAAATCGGAAAATTTCAAGTGCTGGGGAACTTGACAGCCACAGGCTGCTTACCTCCCTTCAGAACCCCTGAATGTCGGAGAAATACGGTATATAATTGTAAAACTATAGAAGGAGACCGAACTGCATCTAACAAGGAAGAACAGCGCCTATGATGAAAGACATTAAACATAGAAACAAGAAGAAAATTTTTGAAAGCATATGTGAGGAGCATGGCACAGTATGCCTATGAAATACGGGCAGTAGAAAATCAGACAGAAAAACGGTAGTAGCATTTTGGAATGCTGTGCGTCAGAGGTTTGAGGATGATAGAATGGACATACAAAGTTAATAAGTAATAGGTTATAGAAATAGTAGGGGAACGAGGATATCTGTGGAAAAAAAATAGGAGAAATAGAAGGGCAGAATGCGTTCTAAGGCATTTTTAGGGAATAGTATGGGATATATTACAAGCAGAGATAGGAAAAAGGAGGTAGATGTAGACCTAGATCAGATAGTGGTAGATGCAGGTTTTGCAAACTTCAGGAAAATGTGTAGGTTAGTTCAGAATAGAAAGCGATGATGGTACGCGTCTAAGCAGCTCCAGGACTGAAGACCTAATTATGATAATGATGGTGATGATGATTGTTTTTCGTTGTTGAACAGGGATGATTGTAAATAAAGTAGTATACAAACTTCGCCGATCGTTGCTTCATAGTACCTCGATTTATTGATAATCGTGGCGATACGCGGCTTGGTCATCAAACTTTGCCTTGGTAATGAAGCACCTCTCATCTCGACATGTAATCTACCATTATACAACTTTTTTAAAAATTATACCCAGTATCGTAAATAATTGTATGTGTTATTGAAACAGAAATGTTATGGATTATTTGAAATCACAACAGTTTTTGTTAGTAGTGCACAATTTTTGTGAGTACTTCAGGTTTTTGTTAATTAGACATATTCATTTTATACAACAATGAAAAGCTAACTAGAAAGAAAATTTAATTTCTTTAATCCAGACAATTTTAGTTAGTTGTATACAATTTGTTACTTTGTATTTTATGACACGCGCTACTGATAGCGGTGGTTTTATAATGAAAGTATCGTTTTAACGCAGTAATTAATAGTTATAAAACCGGGACGGATAACTTATATTAAATAGTAGGATAAACCTCTACAAATAGCTACAGGATGATAGGGATACTAAAAATAATCTATTCTCTAATCAAAATACAGGAATTTCAGGGTCTTGTCTTTTGAGTAGACATTTTGAAACCTTCCATTGCTTTGTAATTTCAGCAATTTTATTAAGGTTACGCAGATGATATACAACTATACTACTACTTCTACTCGACCAATTTTGTCCAATGTCCATGCCTTTAATAATGTCAATTAGGACCTGCAGAGGATTGAAACATGGATTTTGAGTAATTTTCTTACTATCAATCCATGTACACACTCAAGGTAATTTTTTTTGGCAGAAAAAAAATGATAAACAAAGCAACCCTAACTAATTTTCGTTCCTTAAATTTAGGTAGATCTACTATTACATTAACTACGTCAGTGAAAAACCTGAACACATCCCACAGCATTATCAAAATTCCTGAACATGTAAGTGTGAAATTTCTACACATCCATTGCTTTCTGATTTTTTGAACACCTTGGATTCAGTGACGATCAGTGTATTTTAAGTTAAAATATCCAGTACTTATCACCTATAAATATGTAAAACCTGAGTCTGAGTGTTCTAATGTCGTGGTTTATGTTGCGCCTGATTTACTATATTTTGTATTTCTTTTTATAGTTTCCTATCAAATCGTTCATAAAGTTTCCTATGGGTTTCATATAGTTACAAAGAAAAATAAAGATATTAAAATTATTTTTTAACCCGCATCATAAACTACCAATTACTAAAAAAATAATTGCTTCTTTAGATTCGACTGTTTATCATTTTTAAAAAGCCCCGAGCAAAAGAAAGCCCATTTTAACAATTCGCATTACTAATCCGTCAGCACACAGAGCTGTTCTGCGTATTCCTTTATCCCTTAAAAGATTTCCTTGCAAATGGATTTCGCTTTAATAATAGAACATTCCAGTTAAAAGAATTCCACGCTCCCGGTTTTTAATTATTAGCTCTGTTTGCTGACGATGTCTTGTCCCGTTCGCCTTTGACGACGTGATTATCATTTCGAAGACTTATTAGTACAGGCTTTTGAGTCCTTTGGGATGTCTCCTTCTTTGTCACGAACTACTTTTTAGGCGCACTTGTTTTGTTACTGCATTAATACCATGTTGCCTTTGAACACGGATTTGTATGTATTGCTTTATTTTTACCAAACTCGCTTCTTTGCTGAAACCACGTTTATATTATTTTCAGAAGCCATGTGCGCGCACGTTTATCCTTCATAGACGAATCCATTTTATTTTGTGATCAAATAAATTTAGATATTACATGAATTTAATGTAAGATGGGATTACATCCTGTTCAACAGTTAACTCTAAATCTAGATTTTTGCAATGTAATAAAAAATTCATATCCGCTTAATAGATATTTAACAACGTTATTTTAAAAATAACTTTAACAACATCTTTATATCCACAGTCGTATATTACTAGAAATCGAAATCTCCCCTTAGCTAAAAATGTAGAGGAGGTCCAATATTCTACTCTAAACGCTTTATCTCATTAATAACAGAATAACTTCGTATTGTATTCTTGTTTCCTGCATCTACACACATGCAATATACATCAAAAACCATCTAGATAAAGTTTATTTTTAGTCACTGCACAATACAGATTGCAATTAGGATACAATATAACCACCTGTTTTTGATAATTAAATTAGAATTCATTGAGGTAATTTATTTTAATTTATTACAGTTTATATTGCCGTATTAACGATTTTGTACAAGGATCGCTGTTACACATATTGGGCTTAATGATTCAAAACTAAATTAATCAATTTTTATGAAATTTGTAGGTTGAGAAACGATTGTATGGCTGCTCTCAAAATTCTACCTAAAGAAATCATCATCATTAGGTCTTCAGTCCTAGAACTGGTTAGACGCGTACCATCATTGTTCCCTATTCTGAACTAACCTACAGATTTCCCTGAAATGTGCACAGTTTGCATCTATAACTGCCTGCTCTAGGTCTACATCTACCTCTTTTTTCCTATCTCTGCTTGTAATATATCACATACTATTCCCCAAAAATGCCTTAGAACGTATTCCGCCCTACTATTTCTCTTTTTCCCCAGATATCCTTGTTCCCCTACTATTTCTGTAACTCATTTGTTATTATCTTTGTCTGTCCATGCTATCGTCCTCATACATCTGAAGCACATCATTTCAAAAGGCTGCTACCGTTTTTCTGTCTGCGTTTCAGACTGCCCGTATTTCATAGGCATACTGTGCTGTGCTCCACACATATGCTTTCAACAATTTTCTTCTTATTCTGTTTGTTGCCTTCCTCATACGCGCTGTTCTTTCTTGTTAGATGCAGTTCGATCACTTTCTATTGTTTTACAGTTATATGACCTATTTGTCCGACCTTCAATGGTTGTGAAGGGAGGTAAGCAGCCTGTGGCTGCCAAGTTCCCCCAACACTTAACCATTTGGCGATTTAATATATTTTCCAATTTATCTTTTCGCACAGTCAACATTAGTTGCAGGTATTTCGCAACCAACAACTAGTTGTTTATACTAATCATCAGATTTATCTGTGCTTATTTTTTCGTCATTAGGTTTTCCGTCTCAAAACTGGTTGGACACGTATCTGCATTTATTTATTTATATTCTGAGCTAGCCTACATAATTCCTTGAAATTCTCACACAGCATGTGTATTCAGCTCGTTCCCTTTCTATTGTTTTCTAATTTTATACCCTATTTTACCGAGATTCAGTGAAAGAGGTTAAGCAACCTGTGGCTACCAAGATCCCCCAACACTTAGACATTTGCCGAAATAATGGTTTTCCAGTAAATCCTTTCACACACTTAACATTATTCGAGAATATTGCCCAACCAATTCTTGTAGTTACTTATAATAATCATCATGTTTAAGCACAGTTATCTTTTCGTCATTAGTTTATCCATCTTGGGATTGGTTGAATGCGTACCTCTATTGATTTCTATTCTGGGCTAGCCTACACATCTCCCTGAAACCTATACAGCCTACATCTTTTACTATCTGTCTGCAATAGTCTAATCTAGGTCTGCCTCTTCTTCTCTTTTTTCCTATCTCTGCTTCTAATATATTCCGCACCAATCCCTCATGCCGTAGTATGTGGCCTATCATCCTATCTCTCCTATTTTTGACCGTTTTCCACATATTTCTTTCTTCCCCTACCATTTTCAGTACCTCTTCGTTCTTAACTTTGTCTGTCCATGATATCTTCATCATACGCCTGTAGCACCACATTTCAAAGGCTTCTACCTTTTTCTTGTCCGCTTCTCCTACTGTCCATGCTTCACAGCCGTACAGTGCTGTGCGCCACACATATGTTTTAAGCAATCTTTTCCTTGTTTCTATGTTTGTGGTCTTTGAGCACAGTAGTTGCTATTTCTTGTTAAATGTAGCACGACCTTGTGCTAATCTTTGTTTTATATCTTTTGTGCTTTTCCCATCTTGCGTTATTTGGCTTCCTAGGTAACAGAAATCCTTAACCTCTTGTAAGTTCGTGTTAAATACTTGTATTCTTGTTTTTGATTTATTTTCCCCACCTTTGCAAACTAGAACTTTAGTTTTAGTTTTGTTAATTTTCATACCGTATCTCTCTGTTAGAACCGTTTCCATTTCATTAAGAGCAGCTTCTAACTCTTCCTTGCTAGACGCTAATACCGCTATATCATCTGCAAATCTAAGCATATCAATTTTTTGTCCCTGCATAGTAATCCCAAATGTCTTCCTGCATTTGACAGTATTCATTGCCTCTTCTATGTACAAGTTAAAAATCAATGGGGATAGGGCACATCCCTGTCTCACCCCTTTCCTAATGTTTACTTCTCTACGTTCCTGCTCTAATTCTATTACTGCTGTTTGCTCTTTGTATAAGCTATGTACTATTCGTCTATCCCTATAACTCATTCCAATCTTTTTGAGTATTTCAAACATTTTTTTGCAATTTACATTATCGAATGCTTTTTCCAGATCTACAAACCCTATATACATGCTTTCCCCTTTTTCTATTGTTTTCTCCATTATCACTCTCAGAGCTAAAATAGCCTCCCGTGTTCCCCTGTTTCGCCTAAACCCAAATTGGTCTTCTCCTAGTATTTCTTCAGCTCGTTTTTTCCATTCGTCTTTGCACAATTCTAGTTAATATTTTAGACACGTGTGCTGTCAAACTTATTGTTCGAAAATTTTCACATCTATCCGCACCTTTTTTTTTTGGTATAGTTACAATGATGCTACGTTTGAAATCTTTGGGTATCTCGCCTGTCTCATACATATAGCTTACAAGTTGGAAGAGACGTTCTGTTACTGCTTGTCCAGCGGCTTTTAGAGTTTCTGCTTGCACCTTATCTGTACCCGGCGCCTTACCATTTTTCAGACTCTTTAATGCTAATTCAAACTCGTCTCGAAGTATAGGATATCCCAAGTCATCATTTTCAATGTCTGATTCCTGTTCTAATGCAGTTAGTTCCTCTCCTGCATATAAATTCCCTATATATTCTTGCCATCTACTCACTTTCTCTACATTTTCTACAATGACGTTTCCTTGTGCGTCCCTTATATTTTTACTATACGGTTTTATATCCCTAAAATTTATTCCAATTAATTTGTATGCTTTGTCTGTCTTTCCTATTTCCATCTTAGTTTGTACCTCTTTGCACTTTTCATCAATCCATTGTTCTTTAGTTTTCCTGCATTTTCGAATAATTTCCCATTTTATGGCTTTGTATCTCTGTTTTCCAGTTTCGTCTGATTTATTTTTGTATTTTCGTCTTTCTTCTATTAAATTCACGATATCCTTTGTTATCCATGGTTTCTTATTTTCTTTTTGTGTGTACCCCAGAATATCTCTGGCCGCCATGTCTAGGCTGGACTTAATGTTATTCCATTCTGTTTCTACTTCCTTAGTTTCAGATATTTTCCCGATATCATTCAGCAATTCATTTGACTTTTTTTCGAATCTTACTTGAATATCTTTATCTTTTAGTTTCTCTAAGTCCAAGTGCCTTTTTCTGTTCCTTTTTTTCAGATTTTTAAATTTAAGTGCAGCCTTCAAAATTACGATGTTGTGGTCAGTATCTATATCTGCTTCTGGGTAGCTCCTACAGTCTTTTACTTGATTCCTAAACCGTTGTCTAACAAGAATGTAATCTATTTGATATCTTCCTATATCTCCTGGCATCTTTCACGTATATCGTGTTCTAGCATGATGTTGAAATAATGTGTTTGTGATGATTAAATTGTTCTTGTCGCAAAATTCTACCAGCCTATTTCCCCTGTCGTTTCTCGTGCCTAAACCAAATAAACCTACTACCGCTCCTTCTCTCCCCTCACCTACCACGGCATTAAAATTACCCGTAATTATTAAATTTTTATGTCCTTTTACGTATCTTAATATGTCTTCGATATCTTTGTAGATGGCTTCTACCTCTTCGTCACTGTAGCTAGAGGTGGGCATGTATACTTTTATTATTACTGTGTTTACCGGTTTAGAATTTAATCTAACCATGGGTACTCTTTCGTTCTTTTGTAAGTAATTTTCTACACAGTATCCTATCTTTTTCCGCATAACTATCCCCACACCCAAATTTCCTTCCTCTGCTCCTGTATGAATTACCCCAAAGTCTGCACTCCAAAAATCCCCCGCCTCTGGCCACCGAACTCCGCTGATCCCTACTATGTCTAGTGATAACCTATTCATTTCGATTTTTAGGTTCTCTAGCTTACCTACTTGCTTCATACTTCTAACATTCCACGCTCTGACTCGCAGAATGGTCCCGACTCTTATTTTTAACTTTCCGATCGCATCCTCCGAAGTAGTCCCCTCCCGGAGATCCGAATGGGGGACTATTTTAACTCCGGAATCTTTTACCCCAGAGAATGCCATCATGTTTGTAACAATTTAAGTACTCTGTGTACTTGGGAGATAATGTGGTGGTTTCCCGTTGCCTTCCACATCGCGGTAGTGTGTCTTAGACTGCCATACCGACCCCTATGGTCTCTGCCAATCTAAGTACCGAAAGAGCCGCTGCCCTCTTTCGGGGACCTGTCTTAGTCTGGTTCCTCACTAACGACCCTACTACTTTGGTTGGACCTGTAGTTTGGCTCTTTAGCTCATTAGAACACGCAAGCCATTTCACCTGTTCTAGTAATTTAGAACTTCGGCAAGGTGCAGTTCCATTCGAAATGGACCTAAAGAAATACTAAATTTTTATTTGCTGTATGATTTGCGTACTCTCACTTACTCAAGTTTTATACTTGACATAGATTGGTATTTATTTGTGCGTATTTGTTCGTAAGTTCTTACTCTGGAAGGATTAAGTGTAAGTGATAATTTAACTGTTTTTAATTATGTTAGCGCCTTGACATATACAACTAGATCAATCAAGTTGGCTAACCTTTAGTAAAAAGTACATTTCGTTGTACGGATAAATGATATTGTTACAGGCTCTAACCAATAAGACTTACCAAAATTTCAATTTTCCCATGAGGGTTTATATGTATGTTTTGATTACTGCAAAATGCATACGCTCTGCTACAATAACGAGTCTAAATCCCGTTCCACGCAGTTATGATCTGAAGATTGTTATGTTCCAATTTTGCTTTAGAAATTTCCCTTGTTAATTCATTAAAGTTAGAAACTTTTCTAGTAAGGATTTTATCATAACAAACATTAGTATATCTAATTTTAACTTGGTTTTATCCCAGGGTTTGTTAGAAAAAGAAAACAAGTCACATACGTGTGTCGAGATACTTATCTGGTCATCCCACAGAAGCGAATTGACTCAGCATCACCGCGGTAGTCAGCAGCAATCATGCTAATACCGTAATTGCAACGGCGGTCTACATGCAAGAGCAGTTGATCTACATCAAGAAATAATCGGGCTACGCAACAAGCAATTTAGCTTCCAGCTAAAAGTTAAAAAAAAGGAAAATCTCACTAATATTAACAACTCAGGAGCGCTTACCGATTCACACCAAACCTACACATTAGATAGAGGAGAAACGTGTATCGCTCTTAGAGTAACAGAACGAGTAGTTTTTACAAGTGCATCGACGCACAAGCTGCAGAATCAAAGATTAAAAGGAGTTTAAAATAATTGAACTCGTAAAGCAAACATCTGCGTTATCGAAACGTGATTGAAACTGGAAAACACGGTTTTACCGCAGAATAGTAGTATATATTATTTTGACAAATCTTTAGATGGGAAACCCAATAGAACGCAATTATACGTTATTGGAATCGGAAAGTATAACGCGCTCACGGATACCTAAACAGGATATTGACTTAACTGAATTTTATCATAAACTTGTCGTACCAAGCAAATACATTTAAACTGAGAAATTATTCGAAAGCGTACTTATTGCAGAAAAATAAAATATACATGATGTAAACTATTTAATTGTTGCATAAACTTGTCGTTTTTAAAGCAAAAGGGATTTGAGTTGAAAAGTATTAGACAGTGTATTTATTATTAATGAAGTTGACGGGTGTGAGAATAGCAACGTAGTTGATTTAACAAAATTATCGTAAAGCAGACTTATGAATTAACAAGGGAAATTTCTAAAGCAAAATTGGAACATAACAATCTTCAGATCATAACTGCGTGGAACGGGATTTAGACTCGTTATTGTAGCAGAGCGTATGCATTTTGCAGTAATCAAAACATACATATAAACCCTCATGGGAAAATTGAAATTTTGGTAAGTCTTATTGGTTAGAGCCTGTAACAATATCATTTATCCGTACAACGAAATGTACTTTTTTTTTGCTTATAGCTGGCACCAGCTATCATTAAATTGCAAAGCTAGCACCAAAGCCGTTTCAGAAATATGCTCAATAATATGGTGGGGGTCAGTTTGACGTTAGCCTCCCCGTTGTCCAATTTGCTCACAAACCTAAAACGATATAACTTAGAGCTAGCACCAGCTAGCACACAAGTAAGAAAGCTAGCACCTTAAAAACAAGATGGCGTTGATTCTTTTAAGAAATTTTTAACCCCCAGTTGTCCAATAAAATTTCGCCGCCATTTTGTTTTTAAGGAAGCTATATAATGCTAGATTTTGGAGCATATTGTAGCGGGGGGGGGAGGTGGGTGCGGAAAGTTGCCCCACCGAATTTAATTGGCAATATATCTGAAATGGCTTTAGTGATAGCTTTTCAACTTTGGTGATAGCTGATGCTAGCTATAAGCAAAAAAGTTATAGATTGTAGAGTAAATCGGACAACTGGGAGGGAGGGGCAAAATTATTTTAAGAAATCGCCATAGTTTTGTTTTTAAGGTGCTAACTTTCTTACTTGGGTGCTAGCTGGTGCTAGCTCTAAGCTACATACTGCTAGGTGTTAGAGCAAATCGGAGCACGGGGGGAGCCTAGCGTTAAGTTGTCCCCCCGAATATAATTGGTCATATGTCTGAAGCAGCTTTGGTGCGAGCTCTACAACTTTGGTGCTAGCTGGTGCTAGCGATAAGCAAAGAGGTGCTAGATTTTAAAGCAAATCGAACAACTGGGGCGGCTAGCAATTTATTTTTAAAAATTGCCACCATCTAGCTTCTAAGGTGCTAGCTTTCTTACTTGGTGCTAGCTGGTTCTAGCCCTAAACTACATGGTGTTAGGTTTTGGAGCAAATCGGAGCACGGGGGGTTTAGTGTCAAGTCCCCCCCTCCCCGAAAATAATTGGCCATATTTCTGAAACAGCTTTGGTGCTAGCCATACAACTAGCTAGCTAGTGCTACGTATTAGCAAATGGGTGTTAGGTTTTGGAGCAAATCGGTCAACTGGGTGGGAGCCAACTTGACGGACCTAATGCAATCCCTCTATCCAGGCGTCGATTAAGGAAGAGTCAGCACACAGGCCAAATCAAATAACAAATTCACTGTCGACGGCTATAATGAAAGACAGCAGCGATACACACTTAGACGGAGGTACCCCACGCCCACGGCCCAACGTCGTAACAACCCTCCAACATGCAACGGCTTAGAAAATAAATGAAAAGTAGATAATAAAGAAAAGATTAAAGAGGAAGGTGGGAGATTTGAAGCTTTATAGCAACTAAGTGGGGTAGAGAAAAGGAAGAGATTGCATTGAGCAATAGCAATAGTAAAAACGGTGGCTAGCGAAACTACTACTCGATCAGCAAAAGTGTAGTCAATAAAGCAGAGAGGGGAACACCACTTTTATGTGATGTATGGTTGTCTCGGGACTACTACAGCTACAACAGAAGAAATTTAAGGTTGAAAATGGAGATATAAGAAAAAAGTAGGGTTTTAGGATAAACATCCTAGAGAAGAAGTGGAGGGAATAATATGTCTTTATTAAGACAGATTGGTCTAAAGGACCACCTGCAATGTTAACTATAATCTAAAGCCTAAACCACCGCGTGGATATTTAAAAACAGCTAGGCTCTAAATGAGACCCAGACAGATCATTCTCCTACCGAGCGCATATGAGAATCAAAATAAAGGTAACGTCATCAACTAATCAACTTAAATATGCCCACATACCAATATCAAAGACACAACAGTAATTGTGCAAAAAACGGTTAATTAAAGACAAAAATGGGAAATTTTCAATACCACCACAATATACGGAATAATATTTCAAATGACACAGGCCACAGTCTCTCATCAATACGTTCAGGAAAAAAACAAAAAATGCATTAACATTCCTATGATACAAAACAATTGATAACGGGGATTATAAAAAAATAATGATTGACATATATGCGCAAGAAAACACTCTGAATAAAAATTCCTTGTAGTCGCAACTATGGAACTGAGTTTTTACTACAGAGGCATAGCTTACAGTTGCCATGGGTTTCCAGCATCGGAGCATCAGCTTGTACAAGTCGTAAAGATTGGCTTGGTTTTTCAGGCGAAAAATATGTCAACCACGATAATGAGTGTAATGGGTTGTGGAATATTAAGGTATAAGAAGAAAATGTAAAAGAAAGTAGATTTATTTGCGTGTAATGACCACAAGAAAAAAATTATAACTAAGAATGGGAAGTCTGTCTTTTAAAATCTAAAAATTATATATGGCAAGACAAGGCAAGGAGATTGAAGGGGTAATACTCATTCAGATGTACTATAGGATACGTTAAAGGATATATACTAAATTTTCGTAGAAATACACTATATTGGAGCTCGATAATTAGATGTTTGGGTACGGAAGATAAAGCTAAAAGAAAAAATTGATCGGAATAGGAACGGAAAAGGAGAAATATATTTAGATGAAGGCATGAACATAAACGTAAATAAAAACTACTCGTTAGGAGCATACAAAAATGCTTTTAGGTCTTTAATATGCCTACATCCTTGAGCTTTGCCATTTGAATCTTGTAGTTCAAAGTTCAATGGAGAAATTAAGCAAGAGATTGTACGTAGGATGAATATAGGCGCTAACTAAACGAAAAACCTTTAGTGGCACCAGATAAAACATGATTTTCCACACTTGTTCGTCAAAGGCAAAGAAAATATTTTTTTTACGTAGCTTGTAATGATTTTTGCTTTTTTCATAAGCTTTGACTAAATTGTTCTGACATTGGTAAAGATCGGTATTGTCAGGAACAGAACCATAATAACTATCGTTAATTGAAAAATATTTCAACCCCGGCGATCGTGTTCAGAGCCACTTCCACAGTTGGCAACACGGATACTATCCACGTTCACATTATTGCACAACAAAGATATCACGACATAACTACGTATCAAATTGTATCACATGCCAAATACGTTTACAATGATACAAGCTGCACTTTAAAAAGGTAAAAGATACTCACTTAAAATGTGGAACGCTTCACGATTTTGCGGTCATCCTTGCGCAGGGGCCATGCTGATTTCCATGTATCTCGTTTGGGTGTGGGTTGCGTTACGCCATCGTTGAAACCAGATTTAACGTTTTCCCTCTTTTTTGTTCGTAGGTAGGACGAAGGAATAAAGGTGAAGGCAACGATAAAGCAAAATAAAGAGGAAACCTACATTCTGAAAGAGAAAAGACAAATGAACGACACCGGCAAACGTCACCGTTCGACGTCTAGTTGGCTAATAATGTCGTGTCACACACCGCACGCTTGCGCCATCACTCCGCGCCTGTGCATTCTTTTTCGGCGACGCAACTGTCCGGGATGGTGGAAATTTAACAAGTTTATTTGAAAAAATGGCGGGAATTTAGTCACATATTTAAAAATGTACAATGCCAATTTCGGCATATAACAAGTATAACGACCAAAAACTAAAAATGAAGGTGAGAAGGAGCAGCTTCATGCTTAGAGGTGCACAAAGCTTGTCCAATTTTAAATATGTTTTCGTGCCATTCATTTAGTATGGTCGGATTCTATATAGGAAGAGATAGCGTTAATAACCACACGATTGGCATGTTTTTTTGGATTTATTTTCGCATGATACCTGGCAGTAAACCAGATTTTCTGAACTTTACAACTCTACGAAATTTTTTTGAAATGAACTGTGTACCGTTGTCACACAGAATAATTAGAGGCACACAGAAAATACAAGACTTGTTGCTCTAAAAGTTTCATAATCGCCGAAGGGGTAGCCATTGATAAGGTATGAATAGAAACAAATTTAAAAATAAAAAGTCAGGTAAACTATCCATAAGAGACGAGATTTAGTTCTGTAAATCAAAAATGAGGTAAGAGACATCTTGATAATTAAGCAAATACATGCTTGTTAGAAATAATTTGAAGAAACGATGTTGTTTTTGTATGAGAGAAAATATTTCATTCTGAATAAATGATTTGTAATATTGCTGTGTTTTATTTCATTTCGAAAACTCCGTCAATTTCATTGAGTTAGCCAGGCAAGGTAAAGTCAGTAAGGAAGGTAAGTGAATAATTTCAAACTTTACAATTTACTGTATCTGTACCACAGCATTCTTCTAGTGACGCCTCAACGTGCGGCGTTGTCACAGCACTTTTTTAGTGACGCTCCAACGCGGGGCTTGTCATAGCACTCTTTTAGCGGCGCATCAAAGCGAGGCTTGTCACAGTAATATTCACACAGTAATATATAATTACGTTCGGCATTTTTGTCAATCATATCTGACATTGTCAATTTTTGACTTATGTCAGTTATAGACAGGAAGCTATGCTCAAAATTATGGCTATAAGCCAAGTATTAAATATATAAATATTTTAGGTAGTTAATTACACAAAAATGCCGAACGTAATTAAAAGTTAGCTTGATGTATTGTCGTGTACACAATTTAAATTTGTAAATTTCCCAATTGTGTCATCGGTCTCGGTGGCGTAATTGGTAAACGCATGGTTCCGGCAAAACCAGGATACAAGTTCAAGTCCTGTCCAAGACTTTATATTTTCCATCTTTCAATTACTAACTCGATTTGAAATGATCATTTGGGCTTTGTATAAAAGTCTAAGTTATTATTTCATCTTATTCACTATAATACGATAGTATTTATCAACTTACCTTGTGTAATTAACTACTTAATATATATATATATATATATATATATATATATATATATATATATATATTGCTATGATATCGTAGCACGCCGATGTGATTAACGTTCAGTTTCCTGCTAAACGCCACCGCTCTGTGTCTTTAAATTACCTCAACTTTAAATTTTAAATATACCTCTGTCTCGACTAGCTCTGTTTAATCCACACAGAGTGCACGACGATACGACAACAAAGAAAGCTTAACCCCCTTTTACTCTAGCTCTTTTCTACTTGAATGAAATAAACGAAACAAACCAAAATGTGCTATTCATAGATTAACCCCTGAACAAAATAAAAATATCAATCTGATTATGCCCAAATTATAACTCCCTTAAAGCCAGCAAAAATAACATCGTATACTACTGGAAGTACCTTTTGAACGTTCAAACGACCTTATTTCTGTCTATGTATATTTTTAAAAGATTTTTGATGCCACTTCACAAATTAAATACTTCAATATAAGCAAAAATGTAAATATTAGAATTGAAATAAAGTCTAATGCTAATATACAATATTCTTATTTCTGACCTGCGTTTTCCTTGCTTGTTTCCAATTCTTAGAACTGCTTCTGCATGTGATTGACCAGCACCCCTGGATTGTTTCCACTTAACTCTCTTGTTTACTGTGTAGCACAGGTCGCCCAGTCTAACCCTTAGTTTGATTAATTTTTCCCTTCAATGCTCATATGCTTATGTAGACCACTGCTTAATTTTATATAACTTCGCTAGAGCAATTATTTAAATCCGTTTTTAGGTTCGTTACTTAGATTCGTTACTTAGAGTTCATTAGAGTACGTTAGTTAAATTCTTTACTTAGAATAGTGACTTAGATTCGTTACTTAAAGTAGTCACTTAAAATTCACTAGAGTACGTTACTTAAATTCGTTCACCAGAGTGGTTACTTAAAATCTTTACTTAGGGTCCTAAATTATTAAATATTAAAATTAGTTTTAATTAATAATTGAAACTTACGTTTTTCAAAGTTAACGGCAACTTTCATCGTAGAGATCGGCACTAGAATTATTCTTTTAACATTTTTATATTACAACTTTCCCTAAATAATTATTTAATTTTTACTCCGCGTGATAGTATACTTTGAACTGTTATCGATTGTGCCTTAGTCGAAGAAAGACTGATTGTTTACCAAGTTCTGTTCTATATAAAGGTTCGTTCCTTCACTTGTATTATTGGTTTTCCGAACGTGTTTTGTCAATTGATGCGTTGTACTTTGCCTTATTTTGCAGCCTTCGGATTTTCTATAACGTTACCATCAAAACTCGTGTTAAAGTGATGCTTATCCTCACGTAGGCATCCAATTTGTATAGTGTATTTCTTTGGATATTCAACTTTAAACTTCCTTCAAGTCACGTCCGCTTGTTTATATTTGCATTTATTTAAATTTTATCACTTAACCAAACGTCTGTTTTGTTGTTTAGTACTCCAAAATCTGTTGGATTTTATATGAATTTATCATGTACAGATCGCGTAGTCAAATTTCTATGATGACGTATTTGAATGCGTTCATTTATTTTATGCGTTAATGTTTTGAATGGGATACTTTTATAGCTAGTATGTCAGGTTATTTCCTTTCACTAATTGCGTATTTAATTCAATAAAACTGGTTGCGTTTAAATGGTTATTCCTGTGTATTTATTTTTAATTTTATGCTTGTATATTTAATTTAAAATGCAATATATGACGTACAAGTTATGTATCTTACTAAATATGATTTGATTTTTGAAAAATGGACTTCCTTTCATAAATTAAAGTTAGTTGTGATTTATATACAGTGTGTCCAATATTAGCTTTTTGCCAATATATATTGCCGTGTACCCTAGTAAGCCCAGTACTTTCTCAAAACACATTCGAGGATATTATTAATTTACCCAAAAATTGTCATAAATTTCACACAATAGTTAAATTTTCAAAAAAAATAATTTCTTACCCGGATTCCTATCTTCATCACCTGAATTCTTCAACCGCTTCCCTGGCTAGTTCAGTTGGGCCTCCTCTTGGATACCTAGATTCACTATCATACTCTTTATCGTTCACGCACACTCTCAATAAAACTACAAAATAATACAACAGTCATACACTATTTATTTACCACTATTTACAAATAAAAATTCAAGATTATTTACATTTCGGTGCTCAAGTTACACCTCCATAAATTCTATCTTAGTAAAGTCCAGAATTTGAACTTGAAATATCAAACACATTGAATGTAACCGGAGTAAATGGGCCCTGAATAATACCTTATTTTTCTTTCTTTATTTATAATTAATCTTAATTAGGACACTCTGGAGTATGGTGAGCTCATGACAACCCACTTTTTTTATGATTAATGTATGCTTTTTACTTTGCATGCGCTTACTGCAAACACAAAAAAAACCCATGTACTCTTCACAATAAACAATTTAAACGTTAATAAGCTTTATGTACACCTTTAGATTTATACTTAAATACCATAATAAAAGTTAGTTATACGTATTATTTTCAATACGCAAAATAATGCAAAATAGCTTCATAGTTCACTCTCACACATCACAATAATTTTCATAGTTTATACAAACAACAAATTCTAAAGCGTTACCTGGAATTTCTTGAAGATCCCTACTCCGTTGACGAAAGCGTTAAGTTCCTGCACCCTCGGTTTTGTGGTTCAGCTATTTGTAGATGAACTTGTGCTGCATGCTCTGCATTCACGATGCATCCAAATCCAAATCCAAGTATATTACATTTCTTTTATAAATGCGTACTTTAGTTTACGTTACATTACGTCACTTCACGAGCTTGTTAAATTATATGTTGCACCTCAATAAAATTTAGACTCGACACTATCCGCGTTTCAAAATTATGAGGCCAACACTGTACTACTTAATTTAAAATTTTTATATACTTACAAGCTCGTGGTAAATTTCTGTACGTAGTCTCAAGCGATGAAAATACTAAGAGAGCCCTATTAATTTTCTTAAAGTATCTATACACTTCAAAATGCCACCTCTCGGCTACTCTTCACGCGAAATCCTTCATTTAAAATAATACTTCCTCAAATTTTGGTTCAACCGTTTTCGAAATCTCCGAAATTTAGCTCGTCGTTATGATATTTTCCGAAAAACCTGCATTCAAATTTTCCCGTGTTTGTCTGTTTTACAACTAACTATATAGACCAATGATATATTTAGTGACGTCTTGAAACCCCGCCTGTATTAACGCTATTCCTCTCTTATGCATATTCTATGTTTCCTTCTAAACTTGTTTGAGTGGTAGATAATCGATATTAGTGTCCGCGTTCTATCTAACCCATGTGGACTGAATACGTGCCTTTTGAAATAAACTGCTATTATGTCTGTTTTATTCCGAAGCATTTCATTGATTGTCCATCCCTTCTGCGCTTTAAGGAAACTTTTAGTTAGCATTTATACGAACCGTCCGACCGTTTACCCGATATACCTCGAATTTCGTCTTTTATCTACACAAATAAGGGGATCATGACATTTCCAAAACCTGCAGGTGTTCAATTAACGATCGTTTTTAAAACAACATTTCTAGGAGTTTACGTTTCAAGGTATTTTTTACTCAACGGCTGTTCGTTTGTTAGCACGGTGTTTCACCTTGGTATTATCGATTTTTCAAGCTCTTATGCGTATTAGACGTAATAACCCTTTCAACTAAACTCAATTAAATTAATTAATAATTTGCATTGGCTTCTACAATTTATTTTCTTTACGAACCCAACTAAATTTTAATCACTACTTGTAAAATTTTGTTAATAGTTGTTACTTTAAATTCACTAAATAAAATAAATTTTGCACGTAAATTCTGGTTGTTTCCTCTATACAGGGTGTTTGAAATTGCCTTGTTTATTCCTAAATTTTTTAAAATCACTACAATATATATATATATATATATATATATATATATATATATTGCTGTGATACCACCAAAATCCGGGTACTCCGCTTTTCGAATCGAGCCCCTACGAATTGGATGTCCAGAATGCTGTGAATCCTACGAAAAGCTATTCATTACTTTAACTGTGTTGGTCCATTGACTTTCTTCTGTTAATCGCCTCGGCTGCTCCCCTAGATAGCTTTCATCCTCATACATAAAAACAAACACATTCCTACCACAAACATCAACGTCAACTCTATTTACATCAATATTCACAATACATTAAAATTTCAAAATTAATATTCAGCATAAATTTTAATATCGGAAAATTTCAAAATTAAATTTATTATCATTTTAATGTGCATCCAGAATTAAAGTCCTTGTAGGATGCCTACTAATTACTATAACAATATATGCAGAATACAAAGGAGCATCTACCACCCTTTACGTTAATTAACCAGGTTCGTCTAATTGAGCTCAAAGACATACCCATATTTTTATCATAATCCAGAACATCAATACTAAATACCCTTTCTACTTAAACAAGCAAATTTCACCTTAAAATTAAAATATTATTGTTAGTACAATTTCACTACTGTCCATTTTAAATAAACAAATTAGAAAGTTATTCAACACACACCAAAATCTCAAAGTTCAAACAAAATAGTATAATTTACCTGAAGGTTACTTGCACTCGTAGCTTCAATGTACATCGTCCCTTTTGTTAATCACACCATTCCAACTGGGTTATATTTACGGCTTCTGATTCTCAACGCTTTAAAATTTTCTCCATCACTATTTATTTAAAGTTGTTTCAGGGCTTTTCCGGAACTCCTCTGTGTATATCTGACCCTTGTTTCGTGGATCCAGACACGTTTATGCACCATTTAAGTATTAATACCCCGAAAATAACAAAGAACTTCATACTTCTTTCACCAATATACGCCAAAACTGCCTACTTTTGTGTATATATTTGTCGTTGTAAATTTTTACCAATTGGTACAGTGATACTAAACTTTATTACCTTGTATCTTCTTTTCTAAGTGCACTAACGTACATTCATTGTAGCACGTAAAGTACAAGCTGTTTTAAATCACATAATATTCGAGCAAACTGTTTAAATTATTTAATATTAAAACCGGAAAACTAAAAAGCACTGTTTAACGCGTTCAATTAAGTCGAAGATCTAAGAGAGCTTCTTCATATTCACCTCTGTATATATAGAAGTTAGCCTGTCTGTCGGTCTGTTCCCCAAAACGGCCAGTTTCTAGAATTTCGTCATTCTATGTTCCCATTCCGTAGCTCGGCATGCGATTTTTACGAATTTTGTACTCGCCTCAGTTAAATCTCAGAAAATTTCCACACGGCACGCAACGTCTGAGAATACCTAATTAAATTTTATACAGAAATGTTATTTCTACCTCTCAATTTTGCCTTTTACTTTCAACCATTCGCAACCCCATGACGTTGCTCTACTCACGCCTTTTTACTATATGTGTCTCGGTCTTGCGCCTATTATCTGTCTCTATCTACCCTGTTCTTATTAGTGCAAATTGATATTCCTTATTATCGATTATTACAGTCCATGTGGACTATCTGGGTTAAATAACCCCGTATCGCACCTTCTCGTGAATATTAAGCCACGGTTTCTCCAAGATTCTTTGTAACCATTAATTATCTGCAACATTTTCGCCGTACGTGACTTTTAAACTACGCAGGTGTTCAAACATAATATTAATTCTCAGAGCTTTATTTTATTGGGTTTTTACAAGTTTTTTCACAGACTTTTATGCTTATTATTAATAATGATTTAATTAACTCCAATTAAAATTGACTTCTATCCTTTCATTTTTAGCGAATACAAATTAAATATTAATTATTATGTGTACACTTTGTTTAATACCGGTTACTTAAAATAGGGTTAATTAATATAAATTTTGCACGTAATTTCCATTTGTTTCTTTATTAGGAATAATTACATTACACGCAGAGCTTTTTAATACTGTTTCTTTTGATATAAAGCGTCTTGTACATGATTTAAATCTCTTATTTTTACTGAAACGACCGAATTTATTTATGCTTCACGGTTTTAATAAAGCGTACTTTTTCCCAAAGCTTCTACACGGTGATTAAAATTATTTGATGTGCTTATTTAATTTTCTACCCTGGTCTAAATATGAGTAATATATATATATATATATATATATATATATATATATATATATATGTTATATATCTTTTATAAACATGGCCAATTTTAAGACAAGAGATAGATGTTAGACGCTAGTTGTTACAGATATTACAAATTTGGATTACAGATGTTCCAGCAGTGTCTTTGTACTTTCTTCAGGCTATTTGTTAAAGATAAAAGTGTTGTTATGGAAGCGGTGGAAACCCTGTAACGCTTTTAAGTGTAAACTGGCTAACTACAGCGGTGCTGGTATGGGTTCCAAGAAGAAAATTACACCATTATAAAAAATAAACGTTTGAAATGGTTGAAATACAAAATCGACGTTATAATAACTATTTACTCTGAAAGGTTTTACCGGTTGACGCAATTAAACGGAACCAAACCGTCTTGTCTCTGAAATTATTTTCGTATTTTCCTCACATGGCTTGCGGTTATTTCGAATAGATATAGTTTGCTTTTGGTTTCTTAAATTTTCGACATTGTATTTTACCTGTATCTACAATACCTTAAATATACTCCTTAAATTCTGCCATTCCAAAGAAAATTTGAAAATAAAGAACCTTTCTTAAATTCTACTACATCACTGGTGCGGCTGGGTATCCCTTCACAAATTTGTCTATTTTTACTTAGTTCATAAACAAGTACAAAAATTGAATTCAACCTACACTTAATCTCTATTAACATTGAACACGTACCATAAGAATACAAACGTTTTCCAAAATAGCTGATTTCCTAACATTTAATAGGCCAGGTATTACTAAACAAAGAAAGAACTTTAAATGGAAAATGAATACTGTTATCAAACCAATTTTCCTAGATTTACAAATATTGGTAGTTACATTCTAATTCATGTTTCAGAAAATTTCAGCTTAACAGTAAGCAAAAACGTCAATCAATACAGATTTTCATGTCCGCATTCCACGGTTCCTTAAAAATACCAACTTATTGTTGTTTATTTCTTAATTGGCACTGCATAACATGTAAAACCTACCTTAAAAATTATCATACACACCCTAATTAATAATTAGAAACATTTTTTTTCTAATTCCTACACTAGCATACTTAAAACTAAACAAGCTCTAGTTCTAAGTACTTTAGCGTATCACTATTTAAATAGTCCAACATACAATTGTGTTAACATTATGCCAACTTCCACATTTACAAAAAGAAAATGTATCTTCTCACAGTTTATTTTCCAGTTTATCCGTAAAAATTCAAGAATATCTTTCTAACAGCAGCTCTCTTAACACAAATCGAAATCCACAATATGTGTAGAGTGGCCCCTCCAGTTGCTAACTTCTTTCCCAAGTCATAAAAACGTTAAATTCATCAGTTTGTGATTGCATCATACCCTGCACCTGCAAGCACGTGTTTTAACTTGTATGTCAATCAATATTCACATCTTGAAAATGTGTTACTTTCAACTTTACTCCCGTCTGCATACTTCTCTCTTTTTGTAATGGGTGCTAAACGCGGTCAAAGCTCTGCTTTTGCAATCTAAAATATTTAATTTGTGCTTAAGTACAAAGGTATAATACCATATTTACTTATAGATCACCTACCCTTTTGTGACGTTTTGTTGTTCCAATATGGTACCATTTGAATGTCTTTGATGGTCGAAACAGACAACTGTCTATTCATAATATATCTTGCTATGGAAAGAGCATATTTAGCGTCTTGTAACACTTGTATGTTTTCCTTGCGGTTTTAAAATAAGTCATCTTCCTGGATTACTTTATCTTAAATGCGCAAGTTGTTACAATTGGTTTTTTTGATATCGCGACATATTACATCGCATTGATTTTTAATAAAAACGCTGAAGACTACTTGTCTATATTTTGAGTTTACCTTAGTACCTAATTCAAGTTCAAGTCTCAAGGGTATCAATGTTTAAAATTTGTAATTAAAATTCCTATTTTAGTTTGCAATCATTGTTGTATTGCGAGTACGCAAAGACTCCTCAAAAATGCGCATCGTAGAGAACAAAAGGCTTTCATACAGTTTATAGATTGGAACTTCCCTATTAAACTTTATGATAAAAGTTTTACTATATTTATTTAAAGTGCAATTATAGCTAATGGATTGTAATGTCATAACACATTATCGCATTACCAATGTTATATTACGTATAATAACTCTGAGTGCATACACATTTGCATCGTTATTGATTTCCTATAATTACAGGAAATGCGTGCTGAATATTATTTAGCCCCTACTACAGTTAATTCCCTTAGTAATACCACGTTAGCAAACAATTCCAAAAATCGTGCACGGCTCTCAAATCCGAATAACGATTATCTTTACGATTATTACAGTACCCCATCCTCTAGGGACCGCGTGTTGAACAACAAAATCCAAGCCAATTTCCGGTGAATTGTGTAATGGTCAAACAACTCTTAATAGTTAAGTAGTAGGAAGCATCAATCCTTCTACGTCTTGTAAAGGATTCATTCAGGGAGCAACGTTAATTTAATTAGAGGCTTCATAACTTATATATTGACTGATGAGTGCGTGACTGTCAGGAAGGGTACGCATAAACACCCTTTATACTTTACTTCACTCAAGGTGCGCCAGGTACTCCCTTAAGGCATAGCAATATTACTGACAGGAACTCACGCGGAGACTAATAATTATCTAATGTTGTATCGCCCAAGTTCTCAAATTGCTTTCGATGTTACGGCTTTTATTAAATTGAATGTAGCTTTTGTTTTCGTGTTATAGAATGTTTAATGCGAAACATTTATCAAAGAAGCTTATTAAAAGTGTACATCTTAGATGATAATACAGTGAGAGTTCCCCATTAAAAAATTCAGGAGTTAACGGAACATTGAATAATTGGCTTTGTAAATACTAACCACGAGAAGCAGTGAGGGCGCTAACCCTTATGATTCCCCTAAAATATAAACATGTTCTGATTTATCACTATATTAAAACAATTGATTTAGTGCTATATTACTTATTTGGCATATTTTCAACTCATTTTCCATAAAATACTCGTATAAAAATAAAAGCTTACTACACACATGCTACGTATTTTAATGAACTCATTTACTATTTTTTAATTGGTCCAATACAAGCCTTATTACTTGCAAATACAGGGAAACCCTAACATACAGAAATGATACAACACATATCACTGATGATAATTACTACAATGTCTACTAACACTAAATTTCTTCTTAACACGACGATTATATTATATCTATTACTGAGTAATTTATTTTCACAAGAACTTAGTTTGTGGTAACAATAGGCGTACTTATCTTAACTATCGATTCGATAATTTATGCATAAAACTCGCGGATTCATACTCAAACTGAAGTTGAAAAACTTTCAGGTTGTTGTAAAGCTTACATGTTACTTAAAAATGCCTGACACTTTTAGATTATTTGCTTTGGTTGCTTTGGTTCCTTAAATGCACACCTGTAGCTGTCAATTAATCCATTCTTGGTGTACGACTTTGACCATTTTAATTCTAGACCCTTCGGTGCCTTTATTATAGTGCCTATCTTTATTATGTTACGTTCAATTACGGCCGATGAATTAAAAACCACATCGATTCCGTTGCTACTCTTCCATACGCCAATAACATTCTATATACTTTACCTGTTTATAAGAAATACGCTTGCGAATAATTATCAATTTCAATTTGATTCTGCAGTTCGCCTTTATATGTATTTTCTAAATTACTTACTTTTAAGAGCGATGCACGTTTTTTTATAAGAAGTGTAGATCTAGACTGCGCCAAATTGCTTGTTATGTAAGCTCCATTATTCTTTGACGTAGATCAACTGCTTTTGCGTGCAGACCGCTGTCGCAATTACGGTAGCAGCATGGTTCTTGCTGACTACCGCGGCGATGCTGTGCTGATCCGTTTCCGATGGCTGGCAAGATAAGTATCCCGACACATGTATGTGATTAGTTTTCTTTTTTTAATAGACCAAGGGATAAACACAATTCGCATCGTGCAGACGAACAAAACACTTTTTTTTAAAACCCCACTTTGAAAGTAGATACGCTAATGTTTCTTATGGTAAAATTCTTACTAAAAAGGTTTCTAAATTTAATCCTCCTTTTTTACTTAACCCATCTGCTTATACAAAAATCAGCATTATTTTTTTGCTGTTAAGATTTATTGCATGTTAGTTATGAAATGTGCACTTCGTGGAACAATTATTGAATTTGTCCATAGAGTAAAATTGCTTTTTTTAAATAGTAACTTTATTTAATTTTTATGCTGTTTAGATAAAAATTTCTATTTTTTTTATTGTAAATAGAAAATCGTGGGCGATGTATTTTTTTATGTTGTTAGGAATCCCCCCCCCCTCACCGCATTGGTAGTTAGTCTAGTATTTCTATCTGACCCATACGCTGGATAACGTAGTATAAATTTTGACGCCCTGGCGTGGGGCTCCGATTTTCTTTAATTAACTTTTGCTCCGAGTTTTGTTTTAGTTAATTTTTGGCTCCGATTTTGGTTGATTAACTTTCCTGACTGTGATACTGCTAGTCCTTTATCTAACATCGATAAAATTTTATCCGTTTCTGTCTCTTTAGCTAACGTAACTGAAGTGTGCTCTGCTTGTGTTTCTTTTCGTAAGGTTGATTCTCTTACAGTCAATCCTTTTTCTTTTTCTACCGCTGATATTCGGACAACCCATGTTGTTTCCCTTTCTACCATTGACTTTCTTACCACCAATCCCAACAACAAACTTTTTTTCTATGACGTATTTTGAGTTTTCTAAACTACCCATACCACCTACTAAAACTTCATGCTACAACTGCTACACTTACTGCTGTTCCTGTTTTGCATGCCCAAAAGAGACATAAATTAATCTATGTGGATTCCGAACCTGAAAATATATGTCGGAAAAATCTTAATGTCCTTGATCTGGTGTCGTTTTCTTACTGGCGACGAAAACGTCTTAAGCTCAATATCTAGTCCTTGCGCTCGTTTCTTATGCCAATTTTGCTCTCCTTAGGATTTGATTTCTGGACGTTACAATTTCCTTTTTACTTCTCTGTTTTGCTGGGTTTTCTTTCTTTTTTTGCACCCGTGTGGGTCCGGGAATAGAATAGCCCCATGGTACGACCTGCCTGTCGTAAGAGGGACTACAGCGATACAATACATACATACACCCACACACTTTATACACATCCAATCCATACCCACACACTTCATCACTTCATACACATACATACACACATACACCCACACACTTCATAAACACACAGTTCTACTTGGCTCTCCTTTCTTTCGTTTTCTCCTTGTACTCCTTGCACCCCGTGTGGGTCCGGGAATAGAATAGCCCCAAGGTTCGACCTGCCTGTCATAAAAGACGACTACAGCGATTCAACACATACACACACGCACACTTTATACACGCGCATTATCCACACACACACGCACGCACGCACACGCACACACATACTCATACATAATTACAGTGGGATTTTGTTTTATGTTCTTTATGCGATTCTTAGGGTTTTTTGTGGTTTTGTTCTTGGTTCTTGGTATTATTCTGTTTGGCTTTTCTTTTTCCTCGTTCCTTTCATTCCACACTCCTCGCCTTTTTCTTGTGGCTGGTTTTACGTTCTGTCAGTCTTCGTGCTGACAGTATATGTTTCGGTCCACTTCCTGTGGTAGGTGCTTTGTAGTCCAGTTTTTCTTTTCTTCGAAAACCACGACTTAGTCAACTTTAGGTCTAGTTACCTGTTTTTTTCTTTGGTTCTTCGTTTGTTTCGATTCTTTGGGTACCACAGCTTCAAGTAATTTCATTATTTTTGTCTATCCAGCATTCTTGTTGTTCCCGAGCATACTTTGAGGCTTGATACTTTTGTCATTTTGGCTGTTACTGTTGATTATCTTCCTTGCTTCTTTTCTTCACTTTTGGTTTTTCTGCAGGAAACTAATCTTCGTTTGAGGTCAAAGATTTTCCCGTTTCCTTTCTGAAGAAACATCCGTCCTTTGAGGTCTTTGACAGTATTGACGCCGTTCGACCTTTGCCTTCGTTCCGTGCAACTGCCTACCTATTTTTGCCTATGCCTTCCTTTAATTTTTATTTTTTTGTTTCATCTCGTATTCGAGCCGGATAAGAAATCCTTTTTTATTTCGAAGCGCCTTCTTTTGGGTTTTTCTTTATTTATTTATTCCGTTAAGCAAATTCTTTTTTCCTTCTTTTTCTATTATTATATATTGGTTCTTCGGGCCGGATGAGAGTTCTGTTTTTGAGTGGTTTTTTTGGTTTCTTTTGTTTTCGTAAACGAATTGCTGTGTTCAACGAATCTTTTTTTTGTTTTTTCCTTTTTTTGGTACTGCTCACTCCCGCACTTTGGCTTTCCTACCCCGACCTGCTAATTTTGCTAAAGGAATTTGTTATGCTCAATTACGGCCGACGAATTAAAAACCACATCGATTCCGTTGCTACTCTTCCATACGTGAATAACATCCTATATACTTTATAATAAATTTGCTTGCGAATAGTTTTCAATTTCAATTTGATTCTGCAGTTCGTCCTTATATATATTTTCTAAATTACTTACTTCAAGAGCAATGCACGTTTTTTATAAGAAGTGCAGATCTGGACTGCATCGCTCTTAGCTGAAGGCCAAATTGCTTGTTATGTAGGCCCGATTATTTTTTGACGTAAATCAACTGCTCTTGCGTGCATACCGCTGTCATAACTACGGTAGCAGCATGGTTGTTGCTGACTACCGCGGCGATGCTGTGCTGATCCGCTTCCGTTGACTGACAAGATAAGTATTCCGACATATGTATGTGACTTGTTTTTTTAACATACCAAAGGATAAAGCCAATTCACACCGTGCTGACGAACAAAACACTTTTTTTTTAAAAAACCTACTTTGAAATTAGATACGCTAATGTTTTTTATAGTAAAAGTCTTACTAGAAAGGTTTCTAAATTTAAAGCTCTTTTTTTACTTAACCCATCTGCTTATACGAAAATATCAGCACTATCTTTTTACTGGTTAGATTTATTGCATGTTATCTACGAAATGCGCACTTCGTGGAGCAATTATTGAATTTGTCCAGAGAGTAAAATTGCTTTATTTTTAAATAGTAACTTTATTTAATTTTCTTTGCAGTTTAGATAGAGATTTCTATTTTTTTTTATTGTAAATAGAAAATCGTTGGTGATGTATTTTTTGTGGTGCTAGGAATTCCCCTTTCTTCGCATTGGTAGTTAGTCCGGTATTTTTATCTGGCCTGCACGCTGCATAACGTAGCAATTATATAAACATACAAAATACCAACGTACCTAAAAATAGTGTAAGAATGTTTATTTGTTTAGTTGTTTATTTGTTCTAACGTTTCAGTAGTATGCTACCTGAAATTTATGCCGACCTGGCTTTCCCCTAGAAAGTAACCGTGAGTAAGGTGTGTATGTGTGTGTGTATGTGTGTGTGTGTGTGTGTCTGTGTGTGTATGTGTGTGTGTGTGTTTGTGTGTGTGGGTGTGCGCGCGTTTGAGGGCATGTGTTATGTGTGTGGGTGAGGTTGTATGTGTGTTGTGTGTGTAGTGTTGATATCCGCGTTACGTTTTCGTCTAGGATTAGGACCATCGACAGCCGGAAATCCCATTCGTCAGCTAAGAACGCTCAACGGATATTGCTTTATCAGTCCGGACCATCGTCAGTCGGAAACTCAGATGTTTAAAGGCAATGTAAGAGCGTGAATAGGCATTTGGGTTTGTACAACGGTTGAGAAAGTAACCGTGAGTAAGGTGTGTGTGTGTGTGTGTATGTGTGTACGCGGCCTTGAGGGCGTATGTTGTGTGTGTGCGCGTGTGTGTGTGAGTGATGGTGAGGGTTATGTGAATGTGTGTTGTGATGTTGACATCCATGTTACATTCCCCGTCTAGGACCAGGATCATCATCAGCCGGATATCCCAGTGTGGTAACTCGTTGTTTCTGTCCTGTAGTGGGATTGTCCTTGTACTGTATTGTAGGGCTGTTTTTAGTGTGATTGTTAGTTTCGTTATTGCAGAGTCCAGATCTGCTATTGAAATGATGTTAGGGTCTTAGTGCGGAATGTGTCGTTAAAGAAATTTTCTCCAGTTTGTTGTTTGAATTGTACTGTTGTTCCGTGTTGTAGGGTTCGTATGTAAGGTGATGATGACTGGGAGATGGTCGGAGCTTAAGTCTTCGATGACTTCTGTCTTGTTGGTATTCGTGTCGGAAGGTCCAGTCCAGGTATGTCGAGGTATTTTCCCATCGCGTATGTGTAGAGGATGATGCCGTCTTGGTTGTTCACTCTGAAACCCCATGAATGGTGTTTTGCGTTTGGGTCTCCAGCGATTAGTGTCGGTGTGTCATTGTCGAGAAGTAAGTCCATGTCTTCGGGCCTTAAGCGGATGTGTCCAGGACTTCTGTATGCAGCCACCAATTTTAAATGTGAGTGGTTCGTTCTAATTTTCGCTGCAATGAAGTCCATGTATGTATCCGTGATGTCGACTAGTAAGTGATGTATTCGTCTGTGTACCAAGATTATTGTCCCGCCATGTGCTTGCTGTCCAGGTTGTAGCGTTCTGTCTTTCCTGCAAGTCGTGTAGTTGGCAATTCGGAGTTGTCTTTTTGCAGTTAGTGGGGTTTGTTCTAGTAGCGCCAAGTCCAAGTCATGTTCTTGCAGGAAATGTTTAAGTTCGGGCAGTTTGTTTCGTATTCCGTTAGCGTTCCAGTAGAGGATGGTCAATTTTTTCTTTTATACGGTGTCAGACATTAAGGGATGAGAGAATGTCAATGAGAGCAGTTCAGATTATGGAAGTGACGGATTCTCCTGCCATGTATGCGCTGACGTCTCTCTGAATTATTTGCATCAGCTTGTGCAGTATTTTACGTAAGGTCGACGTGTCGTCATTGGTAGTAGGTGCTGCTGGATTGACGGTCTTGTGAGGGATCAGACGGGATGAATGAGGTATTTGTGGTTCTGTTTCTGATTCAACTATTGGACTTGTTGTTTTGCGGCGGTGTCTTCATCTTTTCTTGGTTGTCTTTTTTTCAGTGCCATCTTGCGTCGGTTGAGCACTCGTGTAGGTATCGATTGAATCATCAGCTGACCTTGGTTTCGGAGCTTTGTCGGTTGATTGCTGGGCGGTTTCTTAGGTGTAGGTCGATACTTGAGCGTCGGTTGGTTCTATACGTGGAGGCGTTGTCCTCTCTTGTGTAGTGGCATGTCTGATTCTTCCGTGCGTGACTCTGGTCTAACCTTCTTCGTCTGTTTCCGGTGCTGCTTGTGGTCGGGGAGGTACTGAGGCTGCTCTGTGTTTAATAGATTTGCTACTTTTAGGGTATCACACAAAATGAGTTGGAGATTTTGATTTTCTAGGCATTTGTTCTATGTTCAGCACGTGTAGTTTGATATAGGGTAACATAGTGTTATCCGGCTGGGTTTTCCGCGACTAAATGTTGTGCAACAATTTTTAGTAAAACAATTAGGTTTAATTTTTATTTGTCAATTTCGGATGCATTAGAACAAATATACAGCAATTACAATCTAAAAAATAACATATATACAAGGGTGAAATATATACAAGGTGTTGTTCGTTTTGCGTCGGTCCGTGGGGTCTCGTTACGCCTTTCTTACAGCGAACCTCCTGGGGGGTCGTCCGTGTGGACGAGTGTTGGTTCTACACCGGGATCCTGCTGCTCTCGGCGTCGTTGGCGTCGTCGTCTGTTCTTTTCTGTCGCGGCGCCGCCCATGCAGCGCCGTGGAGTCGGTGTCGGACAGCTTTGAGCTAGGGAAAGCGCAAAAGCGTCGGTGCCGTCGTGCTGCCTCGGGCTCAGAGAAGAGCTGTGGTCTACTTCGATGATGCCGCGGGCTAGGAGAAGCGTCAGAGTCTTCCGGTAGTTCCTCAGGCTAGGAGAAACGCTAAGGTCCAGACTGTTTCTCCACTAGGTTAGGAGAAGTGCTAGATATTTGAGTCCAGTGACGGTCTGGTCGAAATGCAGCGTGTTTTGTACTTATTCTTGAGTATGGTGGGGCGACCCGCAGCCAATCAGCATGCGTGATTTTTGTGTTGGAGGTTGTGGTTATCGTAAAAGGAGCGAGCTGTGTTAAGGTATATATGCAGGGGTTGTGACCGTGCGCCCTTCTTATAAAGATGTATATTGTCACGAGACAATGTCGGTGACAATAGCGCTAAATTTAAGAATCAGAATATGTACGACTTCAGTGATGTACATGTTCTCATGTAAATAAAAAATTCTTTTAAAAAATCGTTTTCGTAAGTGACTAACTTATTTCACAACTTAAGTAACTCAATGTTCACGTATACTTACATAATGATACCCCCTAGAAAATACCTTATCGTTAGCTACAGGTTCAAACTCGTTTACGATTTATAATAACAATTATAATAAAACAAACCGCGGACACATTGTACAGAATAGTGTTATAAAGGTTAAATTGCAAGCCGTGTAATAGATGTACTGTTAAATCAAGGTATCTCATGAAATGATTAATGTGAGGATCCATAAGCAAATGGGAGAGGGCAAGATTATTAAATGCCCATACTCTGGATAATGTGACATAAAAAATTCGCTTGCCCTTGGTTGTACAACACCAAAACTAGGCATTGGAAAATTTATTCATATTCACGATTATTAATCTTGTTGCGTTATTTACCATGACAAGTTCAATATTTCACCAATGTGAAAATTCTCCCCCTTTTTCGGTAGGTTTCAAAATTACTCTAAGCTTTGAAATGACAAATTTATAATATAACAGCTACAATTTGTCAAAATTTCGCAAGCGCTTTATATTTATAGCGTGTATAGAGTTTTAATCGCATCGTCATGAAAAGTAAGTATCCCGACCAACAAGCGCAGAATGGTAGGACATCGAATAATACCCACGTGTAACGTGTATTATAAAGGAATATTTTCTTGTAAAAGGCTTTGAGTATTAATTCCATAGGCTGGATATTTAATGACCGGTAATAGCGTCGACTATTATATACCATTTTAGTAGAGAAAATTATTTAGCTAGCAAATAAAATTTGCTGTAGTATAGGGCAAGCAATTTTAAGTAATATCTTCTACACAAGTAGTGGAGTAGAGCCGGTTTGAACGCATACTGCTTTTCTTATGATGCAATCCCAAAAGGGCGGAGCCTGTTAGAACCAATATGTGTATTAGTTTAAAAGGTAAACGGATACGTCGAAAAGTATATTCACTCACTATTGTGAAACATTGAAAAAGTTCATCAGCTGAATAAATATTAAAATTTTGTAGTAAATTGGTTGCTTTTAACTTGAGGGTTTAGGTATTAAGTGTGTATATGCATCCTTTGAAGTGCAAAGTTGTGTTAAAATGTGCCGTGTGTTTATTGCTCTTTAATTGGTTATTAAGTGTAGTTTTAATTATTGGAACTTTGTAGCAAATTTTTCCATCAGTATTTTTATAAATATTTATGCTGTTGTTTTGATAGAAGGTTATTTCAAGCCTTACATCATTGTAAATTTCTAAGTGGTAACTGATTTTACGGTTCTGTTTTACCTCATGTATTTATTACCTGTTGCATTAATTTAACTTTATGCTTCAAAACTGTGAGCATCATTTCAATTTGTACGGTGACAAGTAGTAACTCTTATAAGATTCATTTTAAGATCTCCCTCCTTCTATAAGTAGAATAATACACTCGCTCTTTTTGCTGTCGAATTGATAAACACTTTTGCATTAGCTGTTGTGGGTGAAAGTCAAACTTCTTATCAAGAGGATGGCCCTGAGCAATTATGCATGGTGCCAGGTTCGAAAAAAGCCGTAAAACTAGGAAAATGTCGTGTAGTGATTAGATTCCTTGCTTCATTCTAGTTTTGAAAAGAAAGCCTTTCCTATTATGTTTCTGCTTCAGCGATGTCTGTAATACACGATGTTAATTTTATCAAGCGCCAGTAACACGGCGAGTATAAATTAATCTCACGATGTTTTGTTAATTTTTTATCGTAGTGGAACAAAACTAATTTAGAGATAGGCGTATAATTTCGGAAGATTTAATTTGAATATTGAAATGCTAGAATATTCAGTGTCTGGAATTTGATTTTGAATTGATAAATTTATTTACAGTAAGATTTTGGTTAGGGTTTACATCGGATGATTTGAAAAAAACTATCAATTCCGTGATGGTATTAGTAGGCTTCAAAATTTGCATAAATTAATGAAATGGTATAAGTGCATCACTGATATTGTGTAAGCTGTTGAACATCTGGTATGTTGTTTGTTCTGAAAGAACGTGCAAGTTTTGATTACATCTGTGTTTCAATCAAGTAAGTGTTTACAAGTTTTGCCCAAGTTGAAAATTCCTAAGCTATTTACCGTCGTTTGACCTTATTATCTCTTTGTGATTTTGAAGTGAATTTTAGAGAAACTCTATTTTTAATATAAATATGTGCCGTTAAAATTTATAGAGGGCAGTATGCTAAATTGTTTACATTTTTGAAATAATAAATTGAGTATGTCCGGAAAATTAAAATATTTCATCTTAAATAGTATTGGTTGTTATTAATAAAATACTGAGATTCTAAAAAATTTTTGTTCATTGGTTAGGTTATGAATGCCTAATTGAACGTTCGAAATATTTGGAAGTAAATTAAATGTACACTTATATGTAAAGTCTATCGTAGTACTACGCAAGACTAAATCAAATTTTTGTTAGAATATCATTAGTCACTTACATAGTGCGAATTTTTAAATATCTATATGAAAAATAATTGTCAAATTTTGAGATGTAGAGAAACAAAATTGCTGAATCAAATTGATAATGATGTGTACATATTGAGTAATCATTTGTAAATATTTATTTTCGATAACTCCGATATTAAGAAAATAGAAACTTATTTTGGTTATGCCCTTTGATTATTATTTTGAATGAGATTATATTTAGTTCATAGTATCTATGAAATTTAATGGTGATAATTAATAGAATGCACAAACAGTGCTAGATATTGATTTTATTTAGTTACAGAAGTAGAAGTGCATCTTTATCAACTATAACGTGGAAGTAGATAAATATTTCGTAAGGGTTATATTCATGCAAAATATTTGTACAGCGGTATAGTGCTTATGTTTCCGCATTCTCCTCATACAAGTAGGCTGATGTTTGTCATTAGTTGTATGGCGCCATATTCACTTCATTTTTGATCGTAGTTCAACCCCGATCCAAGCTCATAATCTACCCAGTGCAAATTACTCTACTTAGTCGCTTTGCCTTTAGAGGTTTCCTTACTTATAAACCGCTTTCCATTCAAAGTTACCTCGGGCTTCTCATCGCAACAGCGAATCCTCGTTTTAGTTACCCTTGCGCCTGACATTTGGCAAGGTACGTGCTTTATATTACCTTATCCCAAGGTAATTGGTCACAACTTTTAATATATAGTTTACCTCATTATCTTTCATATGGTGTTGCTCCTGATCACTACAGTTCACTTAACGGTTTATTCTTGCTTTAGATGATCAACCTCCATCATTTTATAATTTATTTATTCGTATAGTTTTTTCAATTTATCATACAACAAAGGTCATCGCTTTACTGATACCATAATATTCAAAAATAACCCGGCATAGCTCATCTGGCTTTAAGCAGTACTAGTTATTATTTACTATTTATCAATTTGGAATTTTTGCACTTTTGTATTTTATCACTTACTTGATTTTTATAGTTTTTATTATTTTTACAATGGCTGCCAGTGCTACACTTGTGGATCATTCTCTTGTGTCTTCTGGTTTTAAATGTTGCTTCAAGAAGACCTTTAACAATCATGTTTGTACTCATTGTTTTAATATTTACAACAAAAGCTGTTTAAATAAAACTAAAATTATTATTTTGCTTAGTGACAAGTTACTGCTCATCAACGAGCTCTTCTAACTCTTCTGATATTGCCATCGCAGTTCAAGAGCTAAACTGCATTATTAAGCAAACACTTGCTAACAATCAATTATTGGGAAGTCTTTTTGCTAAACTCATGGAAGATCATTTTAATATTCGTGAAGCTACTGGCACTAATGTAAATCATCTCTATGAACTGCTATGTGAGGCTAATTTTAGGATTAATTTACTAGATGCTTAAATTAGAATATTGCATGTTAGTTTAGACAGAAATATTAATCCAATTCCTATTTGTTCCCACACAATTGGAACTCAGACTCTCGTAGCTCTTGATTCTATCACTAATTCAATTTCACCTTCACCTTCTTTTTCTTCTCGAACTCCAACACTTATTACTACTGATGCTTGTTCCCTCACTGCAAATTCCGACTCTAATAACATGTTTTCTAACGATTGGTTTGAAATCATGTGTGGATACCCCCTGTTTATGCTAAAAAATCTACTTCATCCTTTAAACAGCGTTTCACTATCTCTAACATACAAATACCAACTGATGGCGCGATATCACTATTCTCACTAGCACACCTTACCTACCGTGAACGTTGATATCGCCATTACTGCTGCAAATGATGCTTCCTCTGTTAATATTATCATACCTGATGATGTTACTAACCTTGAATCACGCGTCATTTACAGCTTATCTACCCCTCTATCGATTAAATAAAAAATTATTTTTTTAAACTGAACGCCATGGCTATGCTTGAGGGCATTTATTGCACAGCATGTTCGATAAAGATTAGTTTGATATTATAGCCATTGTTAAACCTAGTGCATCTTTCCTCAAAATATCTACAAAATCCTAAAAACCTACCTACACTCACGTTCTGCAAACTTAAACTCCAACTACTTTTCAATCACCAAACCCCTATCCCAGGGCTGTCCACAAGTATCAATCCTCTCACCCATACTATGGAACCTTTATATGAACTCCCTTCTGGACCTTGACATCCCTAATAGCTGTACCTAGGTCGATGCTGATGATCTAACCTACCTCATACACGGAAACTCCCGCAAATCCTTAGAAAATACTGCCCGCTTCCTGATGCAGAAAATCGAATCCTGGTCCTTACTAAATAGCAACCTCTATTACCCGCTAAATCCAAAATCCTATTACTTAAAGGACATCTCCGACGCACCCCCACTATCCACATATTTAACACACCTTTAACCTTATCCTAATCTACCACATTCCTTCGAATCCAAATCGAAAGAGGATTTAAAATGCACGCACATCTATCATATCTCCGATCCAAAACCAAATCAATCCTTAACAATATACACCATTCACTACCAAAATCCATTCCCATCATAGGTATTGCAATAGACTCCTGGCACCCCCTTACAACACCTCATTCTTGCAAAAAATTTTAATCCAATCATAAAACTTTTCCTACTATTTTCCACAAGTCTTCAGAACAACCACCTCAGCATTATACATAATTGTGAAACGACCACCTCTAAACATGCTGCTCCACTCCAAAGTTCAACTTCTAAACCTAAAGAAAAAAAGACCAATACAATTACATGACCGCACCTTACAACCCACAGAATACAAAACAATGACACAGACAAACATAAAAACCCAATTACTAAATCTCTAATGCACAGCTGACAAGACCAATTGAACAACGAAGTCACAGGTAGACATACATACGACATTTTCCTATATATAACAAACATCTCTGAACATATTCTCCAACCGATCGGACACGGCAAATTCTTACAAAAATTCACTCCTTCCAACTAATCCCCTCTCCTTATTGTCCCTACTGGAACCAAAACATTACTGCCCCCTCCCTCCACTTAATATACTTATGCCAAACTCCATTACTCCCCAAACCCACATAAAATACACAATACAACTTGATCCTTTTACCCCACCACCTAGCATCAATTTTCTCGCAACTAACTATCCCCTCCAATTTTACCATTTCATAAATAAAATTTTTATCACAACTCCCCTCCCCTCCAATAATAATATTTCCTTCACACCTATATCCTCACCTCAACAACGCTACACTGCACACCAAATTTTTCTGCCAACAGCTCAAGATTAACTCGACAATTTAAAACTTCTGTTCATATTCACTAGGTTAGGCCTTTGGCCCAGGAATAGCGTACAACAATAAATAAATAAATAAATAAATAAAGATAAAAATCTTTTGAGCAAGGTGTTATTGATTTCTGTCCCCTTTCTAAAGGGTTTTCACGTACTGACTCCGTCATAGTTTTTGCTAGTTCAAATAATGCCCGTTGGGGATTGACCTTGACCAATCAGTTTTTACTTACTCTCCGTAGTAATTTAGCTCATACTAACGTTATCTTTATTGTCCCTCTCTTTTCGCATAATGCATTTGCTGTCAATGATATCATTTTCCAAAATAACCTATGCTATTCTCTTTCTTCAAAAATTGTGCACATTTTATTGATCCTTTAGGTGTTTTGAACATATGTAATTATACACGCTATGAGCTTTATATTAACTACTTAAGAAAATTAATACTCATGGTTGAGATATGTGGTCTTATAGGTTCTGTGTGTGCTACACTCGCCAACCGACTGGACACAAGATGAAATAATTTAACTAAACTGTAGCACTAAGTAAAACAAAGCATCTTAGCACCCCGACTTAACAGCGTTTTCTTTCAATAAATAAACGCTGTATAGAATATTCTTTCTTTATGAGCTCATTGTGTATTTATAAGGATTGAAAACAATGGACTTGCGTTTTAAAAATAATTCCCGGCGATAATATGTGAAGTATTCTGTACCTGTAAAAGCATATTTTCCAGATGGTAGCTGCAAAATATTCCTAGAACAATAGCCAATTAAGCAAAAGACTTCAATATACTATGGCGATTTCTACGAATTTGTCCACATAGAAAAACTTCGTCTGTTTAAAGGGTTTAATAAGTTTGCAACCCTCTTTACAGCAATCTGGAGTAAAATGTACAAAAGGTTGTCTAACTGCTTTAGAAACAACTGCAATTTATTGTATCGAACTACAATACCTAGAATGAACTAATTGAGGGGACGGTTTATTGCTGATTAACTTGAACGAGTTGAATACGAGCAAGCTAACGAAGCGCGACGACAGTATATTTCGTAGTAAGCGTATGGATAATAAATCTATAAAAAGCTTTCATTTAACGATATGCAGGTAGTTTGGAATGTATTCAATGAATTATACTTATTAAAAGTAGTTTAACGATAAGCATATGTTTCAGAGACCTTATATAGCGAAGCTTCTTAAGCTTGCAAGGCAAAGCAAATTATAGAATAGATTCCACATATTTATTGTCATACTAAACACTTAAGGAAACTACCGGACGTTTTAAATAAGTATTAATTACAATTCAACTTGTTAAATGACAGCTCGTATTATTTAAAATAAAATAAAAAGGTAGAGTCGTTTAAATTAAAATCTTTAAGAGGCGCTTATTAATTTATATATTTATGTGAAGGATGCAGAAATAGACCGATTGCAGGGATATAACGTAATAAGACTTATGTTTTTTTTTTAACTAAAGCAAATAACAGTACTCTTGTGACTCAAATGTCCAATTCGTTGTTTACCTCATACAACTACAGGTTTGGCACCCACATTATAAATTTTGCTTGATTACCATAGATAGACACTTACCTTACTTTATTAAGCAAGAAGTAAAAAACAAGTTTGTTAATACAAAGCATAAACATGGAAAAGGTAAAGTTTATCTAGAAACAAAAGCCAATGAGGCAGGTTTCCAGAATCTTTTCGTTTAAGATTGTCCTACATTGTCACTCAAGATCTAAATTGTATGCAAAAAGCAAAACATTTTCAGAATACTGTAGATTCAGAAATCGTATTAAGCTTTACTAAAGTTTAGACCGACTTTTTAAACCCTTTATTGTCATAAAGACCAAAACAAAAACGTCAAGATAGTTTTTAAGTTTAATATCCAAAATATTCCGCTAGGCAATGATTTTTTTAAAGCTCTACCAAAGCCCAAATTAAGGCGAACAAGTAACCTTTAAAAGCTCCACAAACCAGAAGCTAATGTTTGAAGTTTGGTTAACTAGTTAATTCAACATCAAAGCATTTATATGCGGTACGTGCAAAGGTGTATGTACTCTACTCTGTCTGACAATTACAAGTTTCAATATCTCTAAAACTTCCACTAAATTAACTTCAGTTCGGCGTTTTAAAGTGTTGAGCAGAAATATTGAGACATATTTTAGGAGCTCCAAACTTTAGCTACATGTTAGACCAGTTTAATCCAGAAGTTCTATGCGCGCACTACATAGGTTTCAGTTGGGCGCGTTCACTCGCTTGAATAAACGAACCCCGACAAATTCTGAAGCAAGTACTAAGAAAACATAGTTATTGCTAAATTGTAAACCTAGACTAAGAAATCCCATAAGTTGTCACATATTCAATTTAAATTATGTAGGATGTTTTTTTTCAGTCTACGACTAAAACGAATACTCGGTTGAAGTTTTTCTTTAAATTTTGTGTTGGAAATTGTAATTGCAATGGAATTTCAGGATTATGTTGTTGGTACGGTTTGAAATAAACGATTACAAAATAGGAATTTGAATTCCCATGAGCTTATGACTTGAAGTAATTTAAAAGACCAATGCTTTCCGTATTCTCTATCTTCAGTAAACTAATGAGATTTAATAATATTTGCCTTGCTAGATATAACCCTCAAGACCAATTCACTGAATGCATTCTTCTGATATTGTATCAGAAATAAAGGCTAAATTATTAATTCTCCAATTTATTTTATAAACAAATCTGCCCTACAATATGCACTGTAGGTCTTTTTGATTATCACTATATTATCTCAACGAGATTTTCTGCTTGGATTGGGAAAGTTTTTTTATACACTAAAAGAAGACCTCGGCTCTGCGTTGAGTCCGAGGTAGCACGACGACGCTGACGCTTTGGCGCTTTTCCTAGCCCAAAGCCGTCCAACACCGACGCCACAGCGCCGCATGGGCGGCGCCACGGCAGAGAAGAACAAACAATGACGCCAACGATGCCGAGAGCAGCACCTGCGGCAACAGCAAGGAGGGAGGGAACAACGACGACAGCGATTACGAGACCGACACCTACTCCGCCAGTTTCTACAGCGACCGCCTTTCCCACCACGACCAGTGTCACCACTTCCGCAAACTACCCGTGGAGTGGAAAACCGTGTCTTTGGACACCGACCGGATCCCGTACAACGGCGTAGAACCAACACTCGTCCGCCCGGACGACCCCAAAAGGTTCGCTGTGAGGAAGCCGTACCAAGAAGCCGCGGACCGACGCAGAACCAACAATACCTTATAGACCTTTGTATATATTTCACCCTTGAATATGTATATTATTTCTTAGAATGTAATTGTTGTATACATTTCACCCTTGTATCTACGTTATTTCTTAGATTGTAATTGTTGTAGATATGTTCTAATGCATACGAAACTGACGAATAAAAATCAAATCTAATTGTTTTACTAGAAAGTGTTGTACAATATTTAGTCGCGGAAAAACCAGCCGGATAACCGTGTTACCCTATATCAAAGTACACGTGCTGTGAAATTCCGAAGAACACCGGAAAGCTCGGACAATAAAACGAACGACATGTTATGGTTCGAGTGGGCGGCGTCTGTTATGTTTAATGTTCACAAGCAAAAGAAATAAAAAGAAAGTTCATAAGTACACAAATATACAAGTAAAAGTCAAAATGAACAGTTTATGCAATTTAAAGCAGTCTTCGGTAATCTTCGGAAGGCTTTGTGGTTGCTCGTGGAACCAAGTAGGAACTTAAATACTAAGTAAACAAATATATACACGGTTCGAAAAGGTTCAAAAATCTTTGGTAGTCTTCGGAATTCTTCGGAAAACCTCGGGATTTCTTGGTGAGGCTGAGTGAGAGCTTGAATACCAAAAATAAAAAGGTATTTATAGTTTGAAGAGGTTCAGATGTCTTCGGCGATCTTCGGGGCTCTTCGGAAGGCTGCTTGGTTTACTTGTGGAACAACGTGGAGTTATAAAGAATTAGGATATGTACACAGGGGCGGTACATTGAACATATATACAACATTAAGGGAGTTCAGAAGTTTTCGGTAGGCTTCGAAAGTCTTCGGAAGCCCTCGGGTTTTATTCGTGAGGCTGAGTAAAAGCTTGAGTAACGAAAATAAGAAAGTATTTATGGTTTGAAGAAGTCCAGACGTCTTCGGCGGTCTTTGAGACTCTTTGGAAGTCGTGGTACCCTAGGCTTCGTCGAGCATGTTGCCACTGAATTCCATGGGGTGTTATCTCGGAGGCACAACGCACAGATGCATTCGGCGTCACCACAATAGATGTCCTCTTGAGACGTTATCGCTGTTGGGGCGGCTGGGATAGATTCTTGCCGCGCCCCTGGAAATGCTGAAACTGATCTGGTGACGGCGGCAGTGGTGACAGTAGCTTCGGCAGTGGTAGGATGTCTCGGAAGGCACGTCGGAGAGCGTTTTGCATCTGCTTCCGGTTAACCTGGTGGTTCGAATGGGGTTTTCTGCCCATTCGTAGTTGACTACCATTGACCAATTAAATGCGACGTGCCTTACATGTGATTTTCCAATGCTCCTCCCGAAGGTACTACATTGGCCAGGAAGCGAGTTTATTACCTGGAAAATTTGAAATTTTGCCGAACCCTTGCTGTTGCTAGCAAGGTAGCGATCTTTAACACTCACACACGGCACCTCCATTTTACCTCTCATCCGAACGAGGGCGTATTCTTGTGAAAAATGCTCGCCTAACATTTTTCAAACGGACCGTGTCGGGATTCGAACCCGGGACTACTACTACTGAATTCAACTGGATCCGCAATCGTATTTATGCGCTTTTTTCCCCTATGCAAGGTATGTTGAAGAAACGTTAGTGGAATGGGCATCCAATAGATTTGCTACCATTAAAGTAGCAAAAATAATGATTTGGAGATCTCGATTTTCGAGGCCCTTGTTCTATGTTCAGCACGTGTACTTTGATATAGGGTTAACGTCCTATAGTCTTCTTCTATATACCAAAACTAGACCCTTCATTCCTATTGGTTAACCCAATAGATTTTTTCTAAATACCAAACATAAGAAGGAAAGGCTATAAAAGAAATTTCTTGATCATCAATTAGCATTCACTCAGAGTTCCTCAGAGCCGGGGTAATCAAATAGAAGTGCTGTCCGTAGCTCGCTATCTTCTACCAGCAGCGCAGTCCCATAGCTTGCCACTTTCTGCAACACTAAATCGCTGTCCTACAGCCCGCTGACCCCGACGTCTCAATAAACAACGCCAACGCCCACTGCTTTTTTGACACCTACATCCACATCCTAACCAGCGGTGTTTAAATCACAACCTGTTAACGCCCACGGCACCCCAAGTAGTGCGCTGCATCACGACGCCGATATCTCAACGAACGGTACCCTGCATCACGACAACACCGCCGTTTATATACAAACTTTACCAACAGTGCTGAAATCATAATTTGCCGACGCCGACGCCGCAACGAATAGTACGCTGCACCACGACAACGACGCTTTTTGCATTGGACGGCTGTAGTAAGCCATGACGTCTTCCGAAAACCAGTCGCTCTATGGAGTTTAACGAAGACTTATAACTGTATGTAATTGCTTCAACCTGTAATATATATTGTTAGTAAATAATAGTTAGTAAAAAATCCAAAACTTTTACACTCTGCTTAAGACTTTGGTATCGTCCACAACCACCGGCAGAAAGCCATTCCAAGTAAGCCGTCTTCACTTAAGATATTGATAGCAGGAATTTGCATGGACCAAACATCATGCCCGAGATGAGAAGTCAAACAGCTACCAACACCCAACGATACACCAATCAGTCACCTCCAGCCCAGTAAGACACATAACCGCCAATTGATCCGAGATTGCAACAACCCAGTGGCGCTCAACATCAACAACAAACCATCAACAAAATGGTAGCAATCAAAACGCTAGGGGAAGACCTCTACCACGTATCCACTGCAACCACCAAAACGGTGAAATCCCTATTTTCCGGCAACCTCCTGAAAGATTCAACAGAGTTCTTCCAACAAACTGAAGTAATGGAGAAAGACCTACCAACAACAACCGCCCAACTGCAAGGCCATGCATCCCAATGGTGGACAGCGTTCGAAACGTTTTGCCCCAGTTACAGCGACCACAGCCATCACAGTGAATATAACCGCATACTATTATGCGCAGAAACAGACGATACCTCTACCAATAGCGGCCTTCTTCAGCACTAAGATATGGCAACCCCCTTACGCCTAAAGATAGAGACCAACCACGACGTAGAACTGTTCACGGACCTCCACTGTCGGAAATCCAATTCAATGCCACATGTCGAGAACTCTATGGCAAATAGTCACGCGCCTCACCGGAACAGAAAAGAACGCAATGGAAGCAAGAAAAGGGTCAACCGGCCCCACCACAGCAGCTAAATCTCCACCTGCAACAGAGTAACTGCCAAGATGCGCCTTTTTCCCACAACGACATTGGCATAGAGACTGTCCAATCAGGGCGTCGGTAAACGACGCACTGACCGAGCAACGCCAGCGCACCGCTCGGCCGGGTAAAAGGAACTGGCATGACTAAATATAACCCACGATGAATATCTACCAAGGATTTTCGTCATCATACACAAAACAACCTTCCACGCACTAGATACGGGAGCATCGTCATGTATGATCAGGGAAGATCAAATACCTACAGGCCCACGGAAAGAAAGCTATCGTACTTCCGCCATCTAAGCGCAACAAGCACAGAAATGGTCATCAAAAGGACGTTCCGCATGCCATTCATTCTTGAACACGTGACGAACCACAAAACTCTCTTGGTAGTAACTAACCTCATGACGCTCCACTGGAACCGAGTGGTAACGCCCGTCACCTTCAACAGACCACCCACGCCAGCTGCAACCCACCAGTTTGCAGTCGAATTCTTGCCTAGCAGCCTTCGGGAACAATTCCAACCAAAAATCAATAAGCCAACACGGCCAATTACCACTGCCAGCACAAGCGAAAACCGCCTATTGCCACTTGATACCAATCTATACAGACCACAGGCCAATTACGCAGCCCACGTTGATCTACCCAAACATGTGTTATTTTAATTATTGTAAAAACTTTTAAAGTAACACGACAATGCTATGAAGATTTACTATTTTAATATTCGATATACACAACTAATTCGGGAAATTACTCGTGCTTACATTTTTGTATACTACTGGGTACCATGTAATATTATTTGTTTTTTCTTTTTTCGGATTTGAAATAATTTATTAACCTGAGTTACGTTCAACTATATATTATACAAATCATATGACTGTTTTTATGATTTTAAATTTAATGACTGAATTCCCTGTATGTAGGTAAAGATTATTGAACTGTCATGCTTAATGAGCATTACTATTCATGAAATCAAAATATACAGGATATATTCGTATTTATTTTTTTCGTGTAAGACTAATTTTCTCCTTATGTATCTGGTTTCTATTTAAGGTAACGCAAACGCGTTACAAGTACTTGCAGTAACAAAAGGATATTCTGAGACAACCGACTTGAAAAAGTGATTGGAACATAGTGGAGACTGCAAAATTCTTCACATACCTATATATTTTTTCGGTTTACCGTTTTTAAGAAATGGTGTACCGCACACCTTGGAAAGTTTTGAGGCGGGGCTTTCGGTTTTGGGATTGAAGGGTTGGTGCGAGGATAAAAAATACCACTAGTAATAAAATTTGTGAAAAACGTCTTTAGAAAAGGCCTGAGAATAATTAGGTTAACTTCAAAAATAGAAAACGAGAGAAGGGTATAAGCCTACCTGAATAAGCACGAAAGTGTCACTTGAAAATCCGTGTTTTCTCCAACCTCAGCTTTTTCACACGTGTCTAAGAAATTTTAGCCGCGAAATTGATTAAAACGTTTGTGCAACAGATATTTTTTCGGTACGCTAGGGTATGTTTTCTGTTATAGGCTTGGCGTGTATGATTGACTACAAAGTCAAAATCTGCTGAACCAAGTAAAATAAAAATCGGTCTTCATAGACTTTGATATGCATACCTCAGTTTTCATATTCTTTTTATACTAGACTATCTAAGAATTTCTCTGTATCTTTACAATTTTTAAACTTAAAGTGTTCAAACGTTGTTGAATTTGTAGTGCAAGTTGATCATTTTATGATAAATGCAATTCCAACTCCTAGCAATACTTAACTTTCTCCAAACTCTAAATGGTGTTGTCTAATCATTCGGTAAGCACCAAGAGCCGTAATTGTACTAAAAATCCGATTAACGATGACAATGTATAAACATCTACAATGAAAGAACAGGGGGAAAAAGGGACAGTGTCGAAAGGTTAAGTTTACAGTTCCATTAAACGTAATAGAAATAGATTGAAGCTGCTTAATTGCAAAAAATTTAATTAAAAATTTCAAATTAAGAACAAAACGAAACGACAAATATCATTTCGGTAGGGCACTTGTTCCAACTCTTGGTAAAAAGTAAATAACACGAAAAAATGTTAATGGGGCTGGTTGGTATTATGTGAAGCCGACGTACAAATTAACGACAGCCTGCTGGAAAATTCCTGCGTCATTTAACGCAGCCCAGCACAGAAATTAAAAATGAATAAAAATACAATTTTATTGTTCGTTTCACTGAAGCTGGCGTTTTAGCATCGTATTGTTTTCAAATTCTCCTAGAAAAGGAAGCTAACTGCTCTGCCTCTTAATACAAAGCTAACGCTAAATCCTAGCAGAGTTCTACTCCACAGATCAAGGATTACACTAACAGTTTAATGATTGTACATTGATAACTTTTAAGAAAAAAATTCTCAGTTCTCTTAAGATATCCAGCCAAAGTGCATTTTGTAGGAAGCACTTCAGATGAAGCGAACGCGAACTTAAGGAAACATCAAGTGCTTAATTTTATTTTCGTGTTGGGTTTAATGGCGTTGTACACGATGTTCAGTTAATTTAAGTTTTGTAAGTTAACTAAATCACTTTAAAAAGAAGAGTTCAAACCTATTGGATCAAATCAAGACTTTAAAGTGTTTCTTAGGTGCAAAACTTTCACACACACAAAAACGTTTTACCGGAACTTATTAATATATATGTGAAGACATGTAACGCTAGGGCGTTAGCTAAATCAACATTAAGCAGTAGAAAAGGATTTATTAATTTCAGTTACCTAAATGAACTTCTAACATGAGAAATGTCCTGTAAAAATTTAGAAAGTGCGAAAGTTGTATCTAATAATATGGATATTTTAATGTAATGTTAAATTAGAATACAGAAATAAATTGCAACGTATTTATTATATTAAATACAAACGTTAATGCCTATCGGGACTTTACACTCTTTGTATATAATCTAGGAAAAACAAATGTAGACACCGAGAAAATAACCGTTCACAATAGTATTTGTATAAGTTTTAAAACTGCAACTATGCAATCTACACCCCAATCTACAAACTCATAATAGAGCCATAAAATTAATGCGTTTACACACAGAGAACGTACCTGACCGCAACAATCAAGCAAGTTAGACGTACAAAGTGCGATAATAAAGTTTTGAAGTAGTAATGAGATATAGCTATTAAGTTCGACAAAAGTTAGTTAAGAAATATTGAATCGGCGATAGCGGACGTGTAAGCCATAGGTTTTCCGGGTTAAAAGAGGCCGACAAAAAACTGTATTAAACGTTTCTGGATAGGTAGGAGGGAAGGCTCAAGCAGGTAGGTATGTGTGGAATTTAAATCGCGTCGGTAACGCATTAAATAAAAAAATTAGGTAATAAAAGGGTGATAAGTGGGTTTTACTCCAAATATAGGGAGTTAGAATGCGTTATCTAACGTGTCGAGGAAGTAAAAGTTGAATCAATGGTGTACCTGGACTACTTAAATTTCTTAACGGTGAGTAAAATATGAGCTCTTTGTGTAGTTAAGATTTATAATTATGTGCCCATGGATTTTAAAATTAAATCGCTTGTATTTATGCAGTCGGAAATTAACTTTTTCGTAAATAATTATTCTGTTGAACTATGAAAAAGCGAAGGAATTAGTATTGTTTAAATTTAAGCACAATATTATCGGGAAAAGAAGTTTGAACATTTTCAAAGAGTAAGAAATTAGCTTAGTTGTGGAATTATTGTTAGTCAAAGAGTAAAAACAGTGGTATTGCACTGTTTTCTATGTATTTTTATTAAGTAATTTCCAGAAACGGGATTTATAATGTCATATAGATAAATCTTAAACTAGAGCAACAGCATAGTGGCATTATTTATGGATTAGTGTTTCTTCTTTAAGGATTTCTGTTAATAATACCTAGCCAGCTATATGTTACATGAAATTTGTTATTGTTTTGAGGTCGATGTACGCTATTTATTTTGCAGGACTTTACTGTTAATAAAGTTTAAACTCGGATTTTTATTTGTAGTTATTTACAATACAGAGGACAAAGAATACTACTATAGTGAGCCTGCTTATCGTAAAAGGCAATTAAAAGGCGCAGGAATGGGCAGCAGCCTTACTGGCTAAAAGATATTGAAGGAGAGTCTGTTGATCTCGGGCGATCCTCAATAATTTGCAAGGTTGTAGGAGGTTGGCCATGACAGATACAGCTTTTTACTAAAATCTTTAAAAACTGCGTTGTGGAAAGATATGGGGACCTACCACACTGTTTCCCAGGTATACGTGGCCTAAAACTCGAACCGTGTATGATGGCAGTTCACAAGTAAAATTCTTGTCCGGATGTAAAATACCCCCTCATTCGGATCTGCGGTAGACGGTACTTGGGATTCGTCATCCTAAGAATTTAAAACAACGGTTCGATCTAGTAATAGGGACTTGGAATGTAAGGTCATTACTTAGAGTAGACAAGTTAATAAATTTATTAGTCAAAATGAGAAAAAGAAAGCAGGTCACTTTAAGGTATTAGTGAGGTGAGATAGCCAGATTGTAATGACTTTTGGAAAGATAATTATAGAATAATTACAACTTCCTCAAAAAATAGACAGGCAGGCGTAGGAATAGTGTTAGCTAAAAGATTAGGACGTAAAGTTAAAGAGTACTTACAATTTAGTAATAGAATAATTATGTTTAGATTGAGCACAAAACAAGAATTTCATAGTTATGGGCGATTTTAATGCGTCAGTGAGAGAAGGTAGTGAAGGAAAAATAGTAGGAAAATTTGGGCATGGTACACGAAATGATAGAGGAGAAAGATTAGTTGAGTTTTGCCAGTTTTACCACTATTCGAACAACATGTTAGAAGAAGATATACCTGGAAAGCGCCAGGTGATAGGGCTAGATACCAAATAGATTATATTTTAGTTAAACAAACTAAGTTAAAGACTGTCGTAGTTATTCAGGGGCTGACATAAATAGCGATCATAACTTAGTTAAAATGAAGTGTAATCTAAAATTTAAAAAATTGAGAAAGGCAAAAAGAGAGGGATGGGATCTACATAAGCTTAATGATAGTGAGGTATAAGAAGAATATAAACAAGTATTAGATAATAAGAAGCTATCGGAGGGAACGCAAAAAATAAATGGAAAAAAATAAAAAGGACTGTACATGATACTGCAACACAGACTATATGTAAAAAAAGTAGAAGCGAGAAAACTCTGGGAAACAAAGGAGATATTACATTTAATAGAGAATAGAAGAAAGCGTAAACCTTTCGGAGAATTGGATAGTCAAAGTAAGCAAAAATATGATAGAGTTAGAAATAAGATAGTACATAAGTGTAGAAAAACTAGAAATAAATCGATACAAGATAATTTGAGAGTAGGTAAGACAGACAGGGCTTACAGGGCAGTTAAAAGGTTTTTCAGAAAAAGTAGGAAAAGATGTGCATAATGGCAGTAAGGATGAGAATAATGAGATTCTAATAAATAAAGTTGAGGGAGACGATATGAATGAGTTAGAGAACGACCAAGAAGAGGATGTAGAAATAGGGTTCTCAATATTAACAGAAGAATTTGAAAGAACTGGTAGGGATCTGAAACTAAATAAAGCGCCGGGGATAGACGAAATATCCGTGAATTAATAAAATATGCAAGTTAGAAAACTCTAGACAGATTATATGAACTAGTAAAAGTAATATATGACACAGGTGAGGTCCCAATACATTTCGAAAAAAATATCATTATCCTAATCCCAAAAAAGTCAGGAGCTGATAGGTGTGAGAATTTTAGAACGGTTAGTTTAACTTCCCACGCTTCCAAAGTACTAACAACAATAATTAAAAATAGAGTAGAACTTTTGACTGAGAATTATTTAGGCGAAGACCAATATGGTTTTCGTAAAGACGGAGAAACTAAAGAACCGATACTAATGATTAGGGTCATCAACATCGTCATTGGGTCTTCAGTCTTGAAACTGGTTACTGGTTACTTGAAACTGTTTTCTATTCTGAACTAACCTACAGATTTCCCCAAAACTTGCACAGTCTGCATCTATCACCATCTGATCTAGGTCTACATCCACCTCTTTTTTCCTATCTCTGCTTGTAATATATCCCATACTATTCCCCAAAAATGCCTTAGAACGTATTCTGCCCTTCTATTTCTCATATTTTTTCCCAAAGATATCCTTGTTCCCCTACTGTAGCGATAAAGATGATAACTCATTAGCCGTTGCGCTGTACCTTAGCTTGCTCCTGTGTACATCAAGTCCCATTAGATTACTTACAACAATGATATATTGTGTAGTTTAGGATCTAAGGAGGTTGTAAAAAAAATTCAGCCCGTATGAAATAAGTTAAAAATTTTAAATTTTTTACTTATTCGAACGCTTGGCAACAGTATATTGTCCCTCCAAATAGTCTGCAGGACATGATTTTTGCCTTCTTAAGATGACATCAATTAGTTAAAGCAATTTCCAAACAGTATGATATCGGAAATTTTTACTATTTTTTTTACATGTTAGCGGCTTATCCGCCACCGCTGTCCCGCTATCCGGTTTGCAGCAATGCATTTACACGATTGGGGGTTATTGAAATTATTGAAAAAAATCACAAATCAACTGGTATGAAATATGTCATTCAAAAGTGTGACGAGCTCCCAGACTAAAAGATAATTCAAATTTGAGCTTGAACTTGAAAGGACGTCCACTGATATTGGGTTTATCTTGATAAACAGAAGCTGGGTCACGCTACGGAATGATACACAGAAGGAAGTTTCATCGTTTTCATAAAAAGCAGAATGTAGCTACTTTTCAAACCTTTCTATACTTTTGATGAATTACTTCATATTTTTAACTTAGTCAATTACATAGGTTCGTTACTATAAGTCATTTTGTGAATTTTTATTGTGACAGGTAAAATATTTGCGGCTACTGGTGAAGTATGCAACACTACGGCAATATCGTAATTATCTCTAGTTGGTATGAGAATTCTAAAAGAGCTAGATTTTGATATTTCAGATTTTCTTCATATATACAAAATGATAGAAATGCTGTTTTCTTTTGGTACAACATCAATAACTTTCCTTACCCACTCCAATGCTAAGTAAACTTTGCTTTAAAAGGTACATTAAAGCGTTTTAAGTCGACATATTTCCTCCAAAAGTATATAAATGTAATGGGAATTTTATTTGATGCGATGTGTAATAAATTTCGAATCTGAAGTATACAAACATTTTGAATTTAGTGCTGCGACAACTAAGAACTAAGTGCACTTCCTAGCGCTTTAGAAGTTGCAAACATACATTTTATTATAGCTGACGTATTTTTGCTGCTATTTGTGATTGTCAAATGCAGGATATACACTGAAATACAGAAGGAAAAGATATTTTATATATAAATACGGCGATAAAAGGGGAATGTGGGATGATTGGATCCCGAGCTGTAAGGCTGCGACTCCCGCAAAGTTTCATTTAATGAAATGTTGGCTTTTTGACACGTTTTTAGATATCACGTTATTGAATTTAATATGGTATTTGATTTTCGCTTTCCAATCTTCCGCAACTTTTTATACTAATATGCAAAATAGGTTTGATTCGCTGTTTACTAAGTTTATGAGATTTTATTTTCAATCAAATATTTATTCTTTAGGCTTTTATACGTTTTTTCCAAATTTAACAAAAATATTTTTTCTGCAGCCACAATTCGTGAGGTTCGTTTACTTTTAATCGGTGTAAAAAGTACAACATATTGCTTATGGAAAATCATAACCTCCATACATTCTTCAACCCTAGCTTCATCTAGATCCTAGAACGTCGCAGGGGTGCCGACTTGTAAAAACGATTGGTGGAGGCTCGCTTCAACACAAAGGGATGTACTATCCGATTGAAACTTGTTACGGGTGTTTGAAGCGTTAAATTATTAAATGCTGTAACAAAATAGAATGCTCCAACTAACTACATGCATGCTTATGGAAAATATTTTACGCATCGAAGCTATAAGTTCCATATATTTTCCGATCCTAGCTTCATCTCGATCCTTCCACATCGCATGGAGGCCTACTTGTAAAAAATATAGGTAAAGGTTCGCTTTAACACGAGGGTATTTACTGTCCCGTTGAAACGGATATTTAAAGCGTTAAATTATTAATTTTGAAATTGCCAAAAAACGTGAAAATCCCGAAACAAAATAAGGATGCAACGGCTAACTACAGTCATCCGGAAAGAAAATAGAACAAACCTGAACAAACAAAAATTTACCTTTTCTCATTAAAAACCCATTAGCACTAATCGCTTTTAATTGAAAACCCATTAGCACTAATCGTTTTTTAATAGGTTTTTTCATTAAAAACTCATTAACGCTAATCGCTTTTTAATGGGAAAACTCATTAGCACTAATCGTTTTTTAATCGGAAAACTCATTAACGTTAATCGCTTTTTAATAGGAAAACTCGTTAACGATGCTATCATTTTTCTTTACGTCAGATCCACCTTCCTTATGGGATCCACCACTCGGAGCGTGTTTTCTTAGGGTATGATACACGCAGCGCCACCACCGCAGTCTCACTCTAACCTAACCTAACCTCAAACGTCAGGTGCATACGTCACGCCCGCCATCTTTTAAAGATTTTTTGCTGGTAGCGATTTCTGACTGTCCTTATACATTTTTTAGTCATACAATACATCAAATTAGTTTAGAATTTTACGCTGAATTCGAATCTGTAAACAGATTTAAAATCCGAGCACCCCCTGTAAAGTTATACCCCTTTAAAGTCCTAAACCTCTAAATTTTGCTCTTTGCTCTATATGCTAACCTAACAAATAGTTTTCTTCGACTAGCCATTACATCGTTCGAGATAAACCTATCTTGTTTGTTATCAATTAATATTAGAATTTTCTCAGCTAGCCGAATCTCTAGGAATTTTTTAGATTGCATCATCCCCCAGGGAGCTGCCCTCATTTTAAGATTTTTTGCTAGTAGCGATTTCTGACTATCCTTATAAATTTTTTAGCCATGCGACACATCATATTAGTCTAGAATTGTATGCAGAATCCGAATCTGCAAACAGATTTGAGATAGGACCACCCCTTACCGTTTTACACACACACCTTCTAAATTATAACTTTCCTGTAGCTCATACCTAAAAGAAAATCTAAAAACCATTCTTAAAACTTTTTATTACAGACAATTTTTACTAATATACAGTTTAAATTTTGTAAACCACATTTCTAAATACATATTCACAATTTTTTATTCTTAACCTAGAACTTATCACATCGGCTTATAGTTATTAATATTTATTTCTAAATAGAGCACCTTTTCCAAAGACTAACCGGACCCACGTGTTTCAAATTCCTCTGATTTTGTTCTCATGGTTATGCTTAAGACCTCGTACATATTTTCTAGATTACTAGAAGACGTTATAACTATATTTTTTGTGTTAAAGGATTTCACATCGGTAGTCTCTTCAACCATTTAGGTGTAAACGTCGTAGAGTTAGCAATAGACTTTTATTGCTGTATGTTGTGTTCTTTTTTCATTAAGTAATCGAATAAACCGTTGTTTCTGCTTCCAAAGAAACTCGGACACTCCATCGTCGACACTGGCGTTCTTAATGCGATAGCTAGCCATGCGGTTGTTAAACGCTGTGCTAACCATTTCTACTCCATCTTCGCCAGTAGCGGTAACTGTTGCATTTTTATGTCTGTTGTTTCTTAAGTGAGCGGCATAGGTAGTCTTTTCCATTTCGAAATCGTATACTTTACACATAACGTCTTCCATGTTATACGGATCAACAATCGCATCGCGTGCATATTTAAGATCTAAAAGGGTGGTAGCACACGCACACAAATTGGTTGCAAGTCTTGCGGTAGAAGATGCAGTGCTACTATAAACAAAAACTTAATAAAACACTCAAAACCTTTACTAAGGGACTACCAAACTTGTTGTCTACAGGATACTTACTAATAAAGCAATTTAATTTTAAATAATTTCTACGCCATATTTTCGAAAATGGCAGGCTTGAATATTTTCTTTGGAAGCAATCGAAGATTGCCGAAGACACTCGAAAAGTGCACAAGCGCGGTCACTAAACCAATTAGCATTAATACCGAGTATTCCGTACTTTCGTAGGTTGCTCATTTCCTAGAACCAAATCTTTCGCAAAGCGGTCGGTAGCACGTAATTACTTCTAGAACCGGTAAGTACTCGATATCATCCAAATATAGAATTAGATGCTCGATGTTTGTCAACTTACGATTCTCTCGTAAAATGTAGAAAAAACTCGGTCAATCATCTATCTAACTTATACTTCGACCCCCTCCCTTTCTGATAATTTTCAAACATTTTTCAAACGACAATGGGCAGGACCATGGTATATAAACGAACATTGTATGCATTTGTGGTTAGTGAAAAAGACTCTTTCCACGTGGTGTTCGCGGGACACATCGGTTTTAGATTTCTCGGGAAATGGTTGGTTAAAGCATATGTCTTGGGTGCCGAAAAAGGGTTTTAAAGATGGAATTAAATAAAGATGGATAAAAATTAGAGGTTTGGGTGTTTAAAAGGCGTGACTTTGTAAAGGGTAGTTCTATTTAAAATCTATTTGCAGATTTGAGCTCCCTCCGATAATGCATAATGCATAGTGCATAATGCATAATATAGGTATCTTAAAAGAGTGACTACCCCGCGGATAATAAATACAATATACCGCTTGTCGACAAAAAAGCTGTAGGGAAATTCAAAGACGAATTTATGGGGTTCTAGTATTAAAATTCGTCGGTACAAAAACCAAGTCCTACTGTATTGTAAGCGAGAAAGACACGATTAAAAAGATTTAAGGGGTCTCACAAAGTGTAGTTAAGTAAAACCGAGGATCCTACAACCTATAACGAGCATATATTCCCAAAAGGGATGGGCATGCAACAACGTAACAGTGCGTGGGAGATTAAGGATTCTCTGTAATAAGAAATTAAAGTTTCCATGTAAGTAGCACCAGCTATTGGGAAATGGTAGAAATGTTAAACTTATAAAAGCGATTATTGATTGTGGTTTAGAAAATTAGTAGTTTTCGTGGACTAAATAAAATAGCTTCGACTGATTAATGTATATGGTCACATATTCTCGTACACATCCACAAACATCTGCTTACATCCGTATACGGACATGGCGATGCTGGTAGTTTTTGTTTAACAAATAGTAGGAAAGATACGTTAGGTGTTAGTGTGTGGAAGCCCATCGGATCGTTGGATTCAAAAAGAACGGTGCGGCGGAATGTATGGTGGTTCCCGTTAGAATAATCGAAAGCGGTTAATCGATTGTATTAGATGTTTAAATATGCGAAAGTGTAAAAGTCTACATGAACAAAATTTAATTATCAGACAAAAAAGTGCGTGATGTGCTTTACTTTTAAAGAAAGTATAGAATGGTGCTTTGCAGCGGTCCTAGCAGTAAAAATAGCGACTGACTTTTTCAAGCAACTACAAGAATAGCAGTAGCGCAGAGAAAGGGTATGCATGTACTATACAGCGCACTGCTACTATAAAATATGTTAGTTTACGGGTAGTTCGAACGTGTAATTGATCACGACTTATAGATCTTTCGAACGTTTAAAAATTCTGAGACCATTGTCGTTTGAAAAATGTTTGGAAATTATCAGAACAGGAGGGGGTTTAAGTATAAGTTGGATGGATGATTGACCGGGTTTTTTCTACCTTTTACGAGGGAATCGTAAGTTGACAGACATCGAGCATCTAATTCTCTATTTGGATAATATCGAGTACTTGCCGGTTCTAGAAATAATTACGTGCTACCGACCGCTTTGCGAAAGATTTGGTTCTAGGAAATGAGCAACCTACGAAAGTACGGAATACTCGGTATTAATGCTAATTGGTTTAGTGACCGTGCTTGTGCACTCTTCGAGTGCCATTTCCGAAAATATGACGTAGAAATTATTTAAAATTAAATTGCTTTATTAGTAAGTATCCTGTAAACAACAAGTTTGGTATTCCCTTAGTAAAGGTTTAAAGGGTTTTATTAAGTTTTTGTTTATAGTAGCACTGCATCTTCTACCGCAAGACTTGCAACCAATTTGTGTGCGTGTGCTACCACCCTTTTGGATCTTAAATATGCACGCGATGCAATTGTTGATCCGTATAACATGGAAGACGTTATGTGTAAAGTATGTGATTTTGAAATGGAAAAGACTACCTATGCCGCACACTTAAGACACAACAGACATAAAAATGCAACAGTTACCGCTACTGGCGAAGATGGAGTAGAAATGGTTAGCACAGCGTTTAACAACCGTATGGCTAGCTATCGCATTAAGAACGCCAGTGTCGACGATGGAGTGTCCGAGTTTCTTTGGAAGCAGAAACAACGGTTTATTCGATTACTTAATGAAAAAAGAACACAACATACAGCAATAAAAGTCTATTGCGAACTATACGACGTTTACACCTAAATGGTAGAAGAGACTACCGATGTGAAATCCTTTAACACAAAAAATATGGTTATAACGTCTTCTAGTAATCTAGAAAATATGTAAGAGGTCTTAAGCGTAACCATGAGAACAAAATCAGAGAAATTTGAAACACGTGGGTCCGGATAGTCTTTGGAAAAGGTGCTCTGTTTAGAAATAAATATTAATAAGTATAAGCCGATGTGAGGAGTTCTAGGTTAAGAATAAAAATTGTGAATAAGTATTTAGAAATGTTGTTTACAAAATTTAAACTGTATTAGTAAAAATTGTCTGTAATAAAAAGTTTTAAGAATGGTTTTTAGATTTTCTTTTAGGTATGAGCTACAGCAAAGTTATAATTTAGAAGGTGTGTGTGTAAAACGGTAAGGGGTAGTCCTATATTAAATATGTTTACAGATTTGGATTCTGCATAAAATTCTAGACTAATGTGATGTGTCGCATGGCTAAAAAATTTATAAGGATAGTCAGAAATCGCTACTAGCAAAAAATCTTAAAATGAGGGCAGCTCCCTGGGGGATGATGCAATCTAAAAAATTCCCAGAGATTCGGCTAGCTGAGAAAATTCTAATATTAATTGATAACAAATAAGATAGGTTTATCTCGAAAGATGCAATGGCTAGTCGAAGAAAACTATTTGTTAGGTTAGCATATAGAGCAAAGAGCAAAATTTAGAGGTTTAGGACTTTAAAGGGGTACAACTTTACAGGGGGTGCTCGGATTTTAAATCAGTTTACAGATTCGAATTCAGCGTAAAGTTCTAGACTAATTTGATGTATTGTATGACTAAAAAATGTATAAGGACAGTCAGAAATCGCTACCAGCAGAAAATCTTTAAAAGATGGCGGGCGTGACGTATGCACCTGACGTTTGAGGTTAGGTTAGGTTAAAGTGAAACTGCGGTGGTGGCGCTGCGTGTATCATACCCTAAGAAAACACGCTCCGAGTGGTGGATCCCATAAGGAAGGTGGATCTGACGTAAGGAAAAATGATAGCATCGTTAATGAGTTTTCCTATTAAAAAGCGATTAACGTTAATGAGTTTTCCGATTAAAAAACGATTAGTGCTAATGAGTTTTCCCATTAAAAAGCAATTAGTGTTAATGAATTTTTAATGAAAAAACCTATTAAAAAAAGATTAGTGCTAATGGGTTTTCAATTAAAAAGCGATTAGTGCTAATGTTTTTTTAATGAGAAAACCCATTAAAACCCCATTAGTGCTAATGGCTTTTTAATGAAAAAACCCATTTAAAAAACGATCAGTGGCGCGGTGGCGGTGGCGCTGCACCAGGATCATCACTAATCTCTACTCTTATAGGTTCTGCATTGGGTTTAAACGTGAAATTGAACGTGCTTCAAATGAAATCTAACTTCAAAATTAATCGATTGTAAATAAAAATGTACTAACTGAAAGTAAAACTATCATTAGGGTTCAAATAATGGTATCTCTAACTTTGATTTTGGAGTGTATCCGATCAACAAGACACAAGCAAAAGTAAAAAGAGGTAGGAATCCGTCTTAAAACTATCCAAAGTTAGTTAACTAATTTTTAAAAATGGATTCAAATTCCTAAGCATCCGCCAAAAATTTTAAAGGTGAATTCAGCTATTTTAACAGCTCTATAAATTTACAAATTCGTCCTCTCTGGTCTAAGTAATTTATTGTATCTTTAGCCTAAATCCATCCCTAGCTTTCCCTATCATTCCCTAACTGATTTATATTTTAATTACAATCTTCACAATTACAATCTTTCTTTCCACAAAGATGCTGCAATCAAAAATAGCGGCAGAACGCCAGACAAAACAAATCAAGCCCAAAAATAATAAAATACATGCCAAATAAATATAAAATAAATATAAAATGTTAATATAAAATGAAAATATAAAATATAAATATAATTGTATGAATAGATATCTAATAAGCGTTAAGCATATAGCAGTGCAAGAAATAGCAAAAGCTTCACCCAATTTATCAGGTGCTCTTGCATAAGCATTATGTCGGCTAGCGCCATTATGCACAAAACGTGCTCGTTAATTTATTTCAATCTATCAATCTACTTATTAATACAGATCAATGCTTATGCGAGTGCAGCCACCACAATATTTCTTCTTACCTCGATAATAATTTCTCCAGTATCCGAAAATCTGGTAGTCTTCTTATGTCTATTTATATCTTACTGCTAATGGAAGATGGATTTGCACTGCTAAAGTCTTGGAAGGTATGCAGTAAACATTCAGGGGGGGGGGGGGTCACAATCACTATCACTTTTATGTCTCGGGGATGCGCGGTTTCACTATTTTTTTTTTTTATTTATTTACTGATTTAAATTAATGTGGGTTTTCTGTTTATTTTGTTATTATTAATTTGTTTTCGTTTATTCCTGATTTTTCGCGCGTAGAAGGTGGAACAATGATTGTTTTAGTGGTGTGGGGGTTTGTCGTGCATATTAGACCTTTGGGATTTTTTAATCATATGTATTACTATATGCTACATTAAAATTCAACTCAAGTCAATTTCCGCGCCAAGTTCGTTATCACCTAATATCCGTCCTGCTATTTCCCTAAGCCCTATTATCTGCTTCAAGCCTATCCACCCTACCTGCAAATTCCTTATCCGCGACTCAGAACGTCTTCTGGTTTACGACTTCTTGGACCTCTTCCAAGTTCCTAGACCATCTTAGGCCTTAGATAACTAACTTTCTCTCAGCTAACTCCCCTATTTGAAGGCTCAATGGGGCAATCAAAGAGCACGTGTGAAGCACGCAACCGTCGTCATTCCCAAACCCGAACTTTCTCAAGTATGCATTGAACGCCCCATGATCTGTAACGAGCTGCACCATTTTATGATCGAATTTAACTTCAATGGAGCAAACGACACTATATTTGATTTACCAATGCTCCACCCAAAGGTACTACATTGGCCAGGAAGCAAGTTTTTTTTTTACCTAAAAAATTTTGAGTTTTGCAGAACCCTTGCTGTTCCAAGCAAGGTAGGGGATCTTTAACGTGCGTGACAACACACACACAAGACCTCCATTTTACTTCTTATCCGAACGAAGACGTATTTTTGTGAAAAATGCTCGCCTAACATTTTTCAAGCGGATCGTGTCGAGATTTGAACCCGGGACCTTAGGCATAGCAGTTGCACGCATACCAACTACACCACGAAGCTGCCGGGAGCATACGACAACTGGAACCCACGACTCGGACTTAAGCTTTGGTTCTGATATATCGCAAAATACGAAATGTGAAAACCGGGAGCCAGGAACCGGGAGCCGGGAGTCGGTAACCGGGTAATCTCAAAAAAATGTAAATAAAGTTTTCCATTAGACTATTTGTCGAAATTGTGATACTCGTTATACATGAATACAACAACCAAACATTACAACTTGTAGTCAAACAATAAAGATATTCAGTCCACGAAGTACAAACGGGTTTTTTTAAAAATTGTTCCGGAAAACCCTTTTCCAATAACATCACTCAATATGTCTTTATAACAAGATCAACTTGTTTTCTTCCGCGCCAGAATAGTGAATACAAAGATACGATAACGTACTGAGATTCCAATATATCATGTACGTACAAACTAACATTGGCAATACAAAAATCAGGGCTTTTGGGTCACCTATCGAAGTAAATTGAAATAGAATATTATTATAATTCAAGATCACAGGTGGCTTCATCTAGTTACGATTTAAGCGATGTCAATTAACTATAATAGTTATTGTGTAACATATAAATTTCTCTGTAAATTTATTCATTGACTTTACCGCGGTGCATCTATTATTTTAGTCTTTATTTAATTACATTTGTATAATTAATTCATTCGTTATTGCATATTTAATAACCGATAAACTTCAAGGCACACTTCAATTTTAATTACAATTACAATCTACTACATACCACATCGTCCTTACTAATAACACACACACATATATATATATATATATATATATATACAAACTTGTTAGCGTGCTCCAACGTCTTGTAGTATCTAAGAATTTCAAGTTGTTCCGACGATTAGCGATCGATTGTCACTTTTCGTTTCTTCGTTGATTTGAAAGGTCGTTTGGTATTTAATTAAAACACTCAAGATGTTCAGGAAAATCAAGTTTTCCTGGCAAAGGCGGCGTAATAGATTGTCCGTGACAACTGAAGTAGTGTAGTGTACAACCCTTTTGGCGAACGGTTTGTTTAAATGTGTAAGCATATTAAAATTAATTATTTTATTACAGTGTAACTTCGATAAATCTGGACATGCAGAAAATCCCGTAATGATTTTGATGTAATTTCACATAATTTCGATGCAAGCTTAGATCATCCAAAAATAATTTATTTAATTTGGTTGAATTAAATTTTATGGAACTCGTTTAAAATACAAATGAGTAAGCAATTTCGTTCGACACATGGCCGACTTCGCTAGGCAGCTGCGTGTTCAACTGATGTACATGTCGTTTAAAGGTTATAGGTCATTGCTGCTATCGGTAAGAATGTATTAGTTCTAAGATAAAACTGCCGTAGCAAAGTACATTACGTAAGCTCTTGCATGTAATGAATTGCTTTTAGAAGCTTGTAACTACTTCAGGTTTCCTTGTGCAATTCATTATTACTCGTACAAATAACTTTGTTAATTAATTTACCACAAGCTCATTTTGTTAAAGTGTAAAGTACAATGAGTACAACTTTTTTTTTGTAATTAATAATGTGTTCAGTCTAAGAAATTATACCTCACCGATTATACAGATATAGACATACCAGCGTCAAAGTTATCTTGTATACCATAAAATGAAATACCAACATGTTAATTTAGAGGATCTAAGTCCTGTATGATGAAATTTGAACTTAGAGTATTTAATCAAGTAATAATATTTGCCAAAAGTTAAGTAAAATTTACTAAAACATTGTAAGGTCGTAGTAGCGCTACTTTGACTATTTAATATGAAAAATAATGTCTATAATTAAATATCTGATTCAAAATTTACATTTATAAGAATTTAAATTTTATTAATTACATTTATGATTTATATTGTTTTCTACTTATCTTAAAGAGAATATAGAGTTATTTTTTTTGTATTCAGTTCATTTCTCAGTAATCATTAAATTTTTTTAAAGTTTGTTAAGTATTTAAAAGGTTAAACTTACCCGAAAGCAGTACCACGATGTAGTGGAAACAAATTGAACTTGAATCAAAGATTACATATTCATACTGGCCCGTAAAATATATAGGGTGTCTATGTTGGTAGTAATTATGTTTCAGAGTCGCCCTTCTCATCGTTAGTCCATTGCAGAAGACAATCAGATGTAAGTATCATATTTGTGTCAATCAAACTTTGTATTTAAAGTGGTTAGCGATAACTTGGGTTTCCAAATTTTTCTTCAAACAAATTCCTTTAGTCAGTTGCTTTATAAAAAATTTAGGTGGCGTCCATTATCTTATCTTCTTTCAACTTAACTATACCCACTGACCCAATCTCATGCGATTGTGGGCCAAAAACTCAGTTAGCTAAAAGTCTTAAAAGTTTTCTTTTACTAAAAGCCAATTTCCGTCTTAACCTTACCCTGGGCTTGTTACAGTTACATAAGAATTCTCGATAGGTAATATAAAATCTACCACGATTCTTATTGTGGATTAGATAAAAGAAAAATAGATTATAATTGAATGTTAAAAGTATTATAGGCGGGTCGTATAATTTATTAATACTTCCGACCGTGAAAGCGACTATTGGCGAAAACGGAATAGTTAATTAGAAGAATGTAAAGAAATTCTAATTTAGGGAAATAAGCGTAACAGGCGTACACTCATCTAATACAGGTTAGCTAAAGTAATAAGTAATTGGTCATGGGCTTGGCGTTTCTCCTGCGTTGGAGACATCCTAGAACAGCGTCGTTTTGTATGCGGCCATGAAGAACTAATGCGTTTAAACACAGGTGAGGACTTGTCCCCACTAAATGTAACCAGAGATGTTTTTTTAGCTCTTGGGTCGCAGCAATAACCGCTACCAGTTCGGAAGCGAAATCAGATTCCATGGAAATAAAATGGCATCCTTGTTCACACACATTCCATACGATACGTATTCTGTACGGGCCTACGTAATTTGTCTGCATTATCCTCGGGATTAAAGCCGCGAAATTCTAATTCATATATGAGCTCAGTTTTCCGTAACCGGTTTACATGAATGCGACAATATGCCATGGTACACAAAAAGAAAAAGAAGGAACTAATTAATAAAGGGTAATCAAACCTCCACGTCCCACTAACAACAGCAACAGAATTTTGTAACCAGCAGCGCAGCTTAGAAACCCACCACGTGTAACGGACGGCTATAAGATCAAAATAAAAAAAACAACTCTAGACTTGACGGGGAGAACAAAAGGTACATTGAGGAAAGAAAAGAAAATTTCTGAGCGCCCGAATTTTCAACGGACTAGAATTATTGGCGAAAATACAAGTCCAATAATGTGAGATTAGCCAATCATTGACATTTAGCGATTAAGAAGGAAAACAAAACTAAAATTTAAGAAGATCGAACCCACACAAGAAATAAAGCAAATCGATTCCCATGTGAGGGACATCAAAGAGCCAAATTAGGCAGTAACAACAAAAAATCGGAACAAAAGTTACACAAAACAAAATCGGAGCCAAAGTTAAACCAAACAAAATTGGAGCCAACGTTAAACAAAACAAAATCGGAGCCAAAGTTAAACAAAACGAAATTGGAACAAAAGTTACCCAAGACAAAATCGGAGCCCCACGTCAGGTCATCAAAATTAGTGCTACGTACATTGACGTAGCTGGCAGTACAATAAAAAATACCTGGGCTCAGTTGGTGAGTAGGCGGGGTCTGACAAACACAAGAGAAAAATAAAGGATGGGCCTGCAATAAAATACACGCACTAAGTCGTAACTCCTAACAAAGCATAAAAAACCTCTAATTAAAAAAAATATGTTACAAAGCATAGTAGTAGTACCAAAATTGAAAACAAAAAGGATCAATACTTATCACTATTGTACATATATCCGGGAGAACAAAAAAATCACTTCTTAAAATGGCAAGCTGCAGTTTTTAGGTCACTCTGCTATATTAATTTTCAAACAAAAAAAAACAAATTACCCCTATAAAAAACAATAGCTCTAAATCAGCATAGTAAGTACAGAATTAAAAACCAGTCATTTTACAACTAACAAGGTCATTCATCCATAGAACCGTGGACATATGTTGTTTCAACAATTACATGGTACCCATATAAGAAAGTAGTGAGTAAACATTCACCCTCGAATTCGCAGCGTAGGGCGGATCACGCTCTCCCTAAAGGCAGGGCGGAGCAGATGGAATAGGCTCCCCTCCATAAAAAAGGGGCAAGCGTCTTATCAACCAGGGCCCAAGCAACAAACGGTTCTATCCAGCGGAAAAAGTTATAAAAAGTACATTAGACCCCTTTACAAAAGAAAAGTACTTGTTTTTAAAAAGTACTTACCACACAGTGGCGTGTGTACGAAAAGTTTTTAGAAAACAACGAAGGCGACAATTATGCTTGATCGTATACTTGCAGGAAGAATCAAGTAAAATGGAATCGTTTAATAACACAAATTCAAAATTCAGTCCTCCGTAATCAAATACAAAATGTGATTAGAAACCCAAAACACGCTTTATTAAAGAATACGATACATTATTTCAACGAGTTTCTAGATTGAAGTAATATACGGAGTAATTACGCTTTATAGCAATGTGCATCAAGTCAACGAACACTTAAAACAAGGTACGAACGATGTATCTTATAGCGGAAGTTTTCTAATTCGCAGCAAATGGGTTTGAATAAAATTGTTGACAAACGTACTTATTGTAAGAAGGCAAAATATACAGGACTGAAACAGAATCTACGTAAACGAATAATAAAGGACAAAAAAAAAAGTACGTTTTAAATTTACCGTTGGAAAGTGAACGTAACAAATTTATTAACTTCTTTTTCTAAATCCTTAACTTTTCCTTCACAGATTTCAATTTCTTTTTTGATATCAGGATTAAAAGTATTTGCAGTTACCAACTCTGCAAAGGATTCTTTGTCTAAAACTGATTTTAACTGAAACCGTAACTCAGCGTAAGTAGTAGCAGGTAAAACTAATATTCTCCGAGTTTGAAATTCATACAACATTTCATCTTTTGACAACCTATATGGGTTCATTTTAAAAATTTTGTATAACTAACCAGACGTGACCAAAAAGTTTTATTTAAAATTTCTAGCATAAGCGAGAATTATATTGTCGAAAAATATTAACTAAGATCCTGTCCTATATCTAAACCTGAGGTATAAGTGACCAAATCGGGCCCTAGATGTTAGGTGTCAATTTTCTGTAACGCTACAGGAAACAGAATGAGTAAAGGATATTCTTATTACGTTTAGATTGATTAACGTAACTACACGAGGTGAGACCCAAATCTGAATCATGTAATATGGTGCGATTCAAAGACTAGCACCAGGATGGACCGTGGGCAGTGATTGCTAACAAAATAGTGATACTTATATTAGGGAGTCAATTTGAAAAAAGGTTCTATTGCACCATACACAAGAAAGGACACATAAATCTCTGCAATTAAGTAAACATGTCTACATTATGATGAAATACTCATAATATTTTACACTCACAACAAGTTCAACAAGAAAATCCTGTACGCAACAATAATTAAATTATTCTACAAATGCGTAGCATGTATGGCCCACAAATACTTTAAAAATCTATCTTGTAATTTATGGTTCACACCACCAAGAATTAACTTTACTTCCCTTGTGTTTTTTTCCTTGATAGTTATCCTAACCCGGTGGAGTGAAAGGCTTTTATAGCCAAAGTATGGGACTCTCCTGTCGGCGTACCCACTAAAACCACTCCCCATGGCGGGTGCGCCTGCCAAACGGCTCCGCCGCACTGCAGCCTAAAAGGCTTATTGTGCTGACCCTGGTTTGATATTATACCCAATCTGCAAAGCCTGCACCCCAAATTATAGAGTATAGGTTCCTTTCGGGTCTAACTTTGGTCGCCCAAATAGGCGCTGCCTCGTTCTATCCAACGCCTTGCATATGCATAGTACATGCATTGCAGTCTCCAGTTCCTCTAAGCAGAGTCTGCATTCAAGGTCTCCGTTATATTTTTTTATCCTCTAAAGGTAAACCTTGACAGAAGTGTGTCCTGTCAGGAACCCCACAGTGATTCTAAGCTGTTCCCTGCTTAAGCTCAGCAGTTCCTGGGTTCTGTTTTTGCTAGGCCCCTTTACCAGCGCCTTGCTATGTGTTAGTCATTGTCTGCAATGCCAGTCTCTTTTGTGTTGGTTGCACATCCATTTGCTAATATAACTACTGATGGCAGCTTTTGTGACTTCCAAGGCCGGTTCGGGACCGACAAAAACCCTTGCGCCCCCTGTCTTGCGAGTTCATTTGCTATTTCATTTTCCTTGAGACCTTTATGGCCTGGCACCCACTGTAATGTAATAGAGTTTTGTTGTACCAGTCCATTAAACGGCTTACTACATTCCCATACCAGTCTATATGACACTTTCTGACTTGTTAGAGCCTTGAGTGCCGCCTGGCTGTTAGACACTATGTAGGTGTGTCTTTTAGCAAAGGCACTCCTTATACTTTCCCGCACACTTTGCAGTATGGCGTATATTAAACGTACCTCCGGTCTCTCCCTGAAGAGTCCAGATCCGAACCCGGTCACGCACCTAGAGCCATCCGTGTACCAGACCAAGCTGCCCGGAGGTAATCTACCCTTCATTTTTTCCCACTCAGCATCCTGGGTAACAGTCTTGAGGAGTGTATTCAGCAAATGCTGGGGAGTCATTTGGTCCGAACGCACCTCGAACAGTTGCCCCCAATTTCTCCCAAGGAATCTCGTATGCTCCGTACCTTCAATAATTCTGGACTGAAGGTTCTTAAGTCTGTATAGTATAAGACTCGCCTCCCCCACCACCTACAAGTGTAGTGGTGGAAGGCCAAGGAGTGTCTCCATAGCAACAGTGGGCTTAGAATACATCGCCCCTGTAATACTTAGACAGGCCACTTTCTGGATCCTATTCAACTTCATTCTGGTGTTTAATTGTTCAGCCTTGGCCCACCATACAAAGGCTGCATATGTTATTGCTGGTCTGACCACCCTAGTGTACAACCAATGTACCATGTTTGGTCTTAGCCCCCAGGATTTCCGCAAGTGCGTCTTATTGCTAAAGAGGTTTACGCTTTGCGTACGATCTTTTCGATCTGCAGGTTCCATGTGAGTTTGGGGACAAGACTTACTCCCAAGTACACCACTTGCCGGCAAGCCGATTTCGTTACCGTTAAGAAAGAGGGGTGTTATGCCCGCAATCTTCCTTCTCCGGGGTGAAAGGTACTAAGGTGGACTTTTGGGGGTTGATTCAAAGGCCTTCCCCCGTTGCCCACCTCTCTATTATTTTCAGGGCTTCCTGCATTCGGTCCCTAATAATATTGTTGCATTTACCCTCCACTAAGACTGCCAAATCCTCAGCATATTCCACCAGGGTAAACCCTTCTCTGCTCAGCTCCCACAACAGTCTGTCTATGACTAGGTTCTAAAACAGGGTAAACAAAACTCCCCCTGCGGGCATCCCTTTTCCACCCGGACTGCCATGGTATCACCAAGCAGTTCTGTGACTACCACCCTTCTACTTAACATGCAGTCTATCCATCTGCTGCAAGTTTCCTCCATCCCAACTGATCTGGTGACCGTCGGGATGGAGCTGAAGGATGTTTTATCAAAGACTCCCTCGATGTCCAAAAAGGCACTTAAAAGGATTTCTTTGTTAGCTAGAATTTTTTCAGTCCTGGAAACCAGGTGGTGAATAGTTGACTCTATTAAAAGTTCTGCTCTAAAAGCAAACTGGTTTGGGTGTAATGGGTTTGTCGCAAAACACTCCCCGTGATATGCCTGTGAAGCAGTTTTTTCATCGTCTTAAGAAGAAAGAACATAAGACTGATGGGCTAGTAGGATTTTGCCTGTGAGTGGTCCGTACGACCAGGTTTAGCAATAAAGGCTGCCCTAGTTAACCTCCAACTGCGCGGAATGTATTGGAGCCCTCAAAACTCTGCAGATCCAGCTCAGCAGAAGATTTGATCCGTTTTGTAGCATGGCTGAGATAATCCCGTCAATACCGGGAGATTTATATGGTATGACAGTATTTATCGCCCATTTGATTTTTTGGAAGGTAATCACCTTCTTCGCTACAGCCCAGTCTTCCTGAGATGCCCTCCTTTCAGGGGCCTTAGGCCCCTGGGCTTGCCACTCAAAAGGTGATTGTTCCAATTCCGTCGAACCAGGAAAGTGAGTTTGGAGCAGAAGAGCCATCGTCTCCTTCTCTTCCTGGTAAAATTACTGTCCCCCATGGACAGTGAGCCAATAGTTCTCTGGGTATCCTTCGAGAGAATTCTTTGAAGTCTGGCACATTCAGGGTATTCTTCGACATCTTTACAGTACCTCTTCCATGATTCCCTTTTGGCCTTCCTCAGAGCTTTCTTGTACCCAAAAAGAGTCCGTTTGTACACCCCCAACTTCCTGATTTTTTGTATTATTAAATAAAATTCTTACCTGTCCCTTCAGTTGTCTGAGTTTAGAGTTCCACCACGAAACCTTCCTGCTAGTTCTCCTCTCCAACTGAGAGCAGTTTTTGTTATATGGCGAAGTTAACCGCGTTGGTAATATTTCCCGCGGCCATTTCAATATCCAAACAGCTTTGCACTGTTAAAACCTCGCTTGCAAGATCCAACTTATAGTTACCTCAGTCAGTTCTTCTTGGATTGCGATAAATCTCCTTCACCTGGTTGAGCCCGGTAAAGGAAAATATGATGTATTTGTGGTCTGAGCAGCTCACCTTATTAGACACATGCCAGTTCTTTACTAAGTTGCTTAATAGAGAACTTATAGTTATATCAATAACTTCCGTCCTACGTCTGTTTACGAAGGTTGGAGTATTACCTTTATTCAAAATGTCTAAATGATTTGCCATTATAAATTGCATTATGGCTATACCTCTAGGATTGGTCAAAGTACTGTGTGGTGATCATTTGCGTCGCTACCGATGACGAGGTGAGATCTATCAGCTCTGCACTTAGCCACCAGCTCCTCTAGTTTCCTTGAGGGCGGAAGTTTATAGAGGAGTCGAACGGAAGATAGGCCGATCCGAGTATTATCTTCTTCGTCCCACCTTGAGCGCAACAAGGTCTTGTTGACAGAATTCTGTAAGCTGCAACCACTTAAGGTTGTTGTTTATTAGTGTACAAGTCCTGGGTCTATCGGTGAATCTACTATATACAAGTGCCCAACCGATTGAAACCAGTCCTAGCACCTTTCCCTTGCCAACCCAAGGTTCCTTCCCTTGTGTTAGCACTTCAACAATTTCTCAAGGAATCGGTACGACACGCGTTTCCAGCGATCCTTGTAACTAAAGATAAGAAGATACTCGCAAAAAGTAACTTGTTCCATTTGATTAACAAATAAAACTTTCACTTTCAAATAAGCAATTCCGACCTAAAATATGACAGCAGAACGAGTGCGTTCCATATCACTAGCTAGTTAATGGCAAATACTTTCAATACCTAGTGCAACATTCAAGATATTACACGGGAAATTGTATCGTGGTAGAGATGACACGTTACAAAGGTAACTGTGAAACGCGTCTACTTCATTACCGGGAAAGCTATCACACCCCCACTTGTGCCAGAAGACTATTCTCATTGGCCCATGATAGTCAGAGGACCGTTGGTAGCCAACCGCACAATCCCTAACAGGAAGTCACAAAAAGTTTAGAAAAAGCGATGAATTAAAGCAAAATTACATATCAAAAATTAAATACTAAAAGGAATTTTGTATGTGTCAAAATTACACGTATCAATTTCTAATACAAAAAACGCCTTTAGGAATTGCAACACTTTTATAATGCTAGAACAAAACCTTTTGTCTATTAGTGATTTTAAATACAACATTTGAATATTATTTTAGTAACTTGAAATATGTAAGTAACCTTCAATTTATAATAATTCTTCTTACCAAATGACAAAGTGATTGTAAAGAAACGCAACAGAACAACGTTTTTCTTATTAATACTCTCTTACCAATGCACAAATTTTCGCGATTCTGTGCTTAAAATCCTCACTGCTACATAATCTGAAACCCCCTCGACTTTTCATCGATTTCATTCAATCGACAATAAATTTGGATAACAGAAAATGCCTTTTAATAAAGTATTTCAAAGGGTCCTGCAGTCACCAGGCAGAGTTATTTGTATCGTGACGAATTTAATTTTAGATAATCCGTGTTATCGACGACAGCTCAGGGTGTTCAATCAGGTCAAACTCAATCGACATAGGGCGTTGCGATTGCCCCGAACACGATGGCAATCTATCCTTTCAAACCCGATCATATCAGGAATCCATCTAATTTAACACGACCCCTATTATATAGGGACATCGAACATCAAACGTTCTACAAAATCTGCAATGGCTTTTCTGAATCTCTCTTTGCACTAGTATTTTTAATAAGAAAGTGGTTGATCTTGAGTATGATGGATAAAGGTAGAGTGTTTACGTGTGCACACCTTTCTCAAAAGCTCTGTACATGTTTAACCAATGCAGACCCAACATAAATCATCACCCTTCTCTTGAATTTTGTTCGCTTAGGCGGACTGTAGCACGGATAATACACATATGATCTGAAATATAGATGAAGTTTTCAGGAATGGGGGTTTTAGGAAAAGGAACGCCGCTCTAACGTGATAAAACGGAAAATAGGAAATGAAAAAGTACACCTAAACAACATTTTATATTGTTGGGGAGAGTTTGCCTTACTTTATTCATCAAAACTTGCTCGATTATTCGTAAAGGTAGAATAAGCCAAACACAGTTACTTTAAAAGCACGTTTTAAAGCTTATGACAAATTGGTTGACTTAAAAATCTGCGTGACGGTTTTGCTACGACTAAAGCTTTTTCCTTAAATTTATTTAGCTGTTACGAAACTGTAGCGAAAAACAGAATAAGACAATAGAAGTTTTCAGTTTATATCTGCCTACTTATTTTTATTCTATTGTTCTTTAAAAGGTATTCATACTCAAAATGTTACATCTGCTTCACCACTTTAAAAAATCAGCTTCTGTTTTATGGCCCCGAGATAGTTTTCTTTTGTGCGTAATCTCTTAAATTTATTTTGCCAGTTTTAGTTGAAGGAGATTTCTTTTCTAAACAATCACAGTCACGTAGGACACGTGTCATGTGTTATTTTGACGTGTATCAAATTCCTTTCAGTATTTAACTTTTATATGTAATTTTATATTATTTTTAAATTAAGCGACTTTTCTTACACATTTACGCGACTTCCTGTGGAGCTTTGTGTGATTGGTTATCAGTGATGGTCCGATAATTATAATTTGAATAACGGCCGCTATACTTGCGGCCACGTCCCCAATGCTCCACCCGGAGGTACTACATTGGGTTTAAACGCGAAAAATAATCGTGCTTCTAATTCATTCTAACTTCATAGTTAATCCACCCTAAACAAAAAACTAAATAAAAATCTAACAAACCTAAAAATCTAACATACCTAACAAACTCTAACAATCTAACAAACCTAAAAATCTGACAAACTGAAACAAAAACTAAAAACAAAAAATAAAAGCAGGGTTGGAAATAATGGTATCCCTAGCGCTGACCTTGAAGTGTACCCGATCAACAAGACCGTAATACCGGATAGCAGACGCCGGCTCTACTTACCAGTGCGACCTGAAGGGTCGTCCTAAAACTATCCAAATCTAGCTAACTAATTTAAATCTATCCCTAGCTTTCCCTACCATTCCCTAACTGATTTATATTATGATTACAATCTTCACAATTTACTCTTCCTTCCCAAATATATACTGCAACCAAAATGGCGACAGAACGTCAAACAAAACAAATATGCCACAAAATACTGCAATACATGCTAATAAATATAAAGTGTAAATATAAAATATAAATAAATATAATTATAAAAATAAATATAATTATATAAATATATAAATAAATGTATAATAAGCGTTAAGCATATAGCAGTGCACAAAATAGCAAAAGCATCACCCTATTTATCAGGTGCACTCGCACAAGCATTATGTCGGCTAGCGCCATTACGCACAAAACGTGCTTGTTAAATTATTTCAAAAACTATTAATTAATGTAAATCAATGCTTGTGCGAGTACAGCCGCCACAATTTAAGTCTTATCTCGATAATAAAATTCTCCAGCATCGGAAGATCTGGTCGTCTGCCTACATCTAACTGTAACTTACTTCTAAGAGGAAGATGGGGGTGCACTGTTAAAGTCCTGGTGGGTATGCACTAAATGTTCTTGGGGGGATCACAATCACTATCACTATCACTATCACTTCACTTTCAAGTCCTGGGAGGGATGCGCGGTTTCACTCTATTTTATTATTTTTGTTTATTTTATTGATTTAATTTAATGAGGATTTCTGATTTATTTGTTATTGTTTATCTGTTATTATTTATTCCCGATTTCCCGAATATCCGCACATAATTATGAAGATAGACAGTGACTGTATTAATGGTGTGTGGGGTTTCTCGTGCATATTGGACATTTGGGTATAATTATCATGTTATTTTTTTTTAATTTTTTTTTTTATTTTTTATATCAGGTTGTGGTTATATCTATGCTCGTATCCTTACTCACGCCAAGTCAATCTAAAATTTTCCAATCTTCCCACCAACCCCACCGAATTTTACACGCGGTTATCATTGTCCAATATCGTGACCCTTCCCGCGAATTTTTTTAAAGCTGTCCAGAACGCCTTTTGGTTAACCACTTCCCCGACTTCCTCTAGGTTCTTTGGCCATGCCAGACCTAGGATAGCTAGTTTGCTATCAGCCAACCCTCGATTTCCCGCCTCAAGCGGGCAGTCGAAGAGCACGTGCTCTGCGCTTTCCGAACCCTCACCGCATTCGCAGCGGTCGCTGTTGGTTAGACCGAACCTTTGTAAATACGCCTTCAGGGCGCCGTGCCCTGTTATCAACTGCACCATTTTGTGATCGAGCTTAACCTCGATCCTACCTCTAGCTTCTATGCGCGGTATGAATTTGTGGGTCAACCTGCCCGTGGCAGCGTTGTTCCACCTCTCTTCCCATTGTCGAATTGATTTTTCGCGCAGCTTTCTTTTGATCAAAAACCTCGGTATCGACGAATGTGATATCCGAAAGTCGCCCGTCGCGGCCTCTTTAGCTAATTCGTCAGCCCTATCATTTCCTACGTTACCATCGTGCGACCTAACCCAACAGAACTTTAAACGTCGAAACTCGAGCGCTGTATACGCTATTCTCCAGACGTCCGCCTGGAGGTCCGTCAAGGTGTTCATGTTAGTTAATGCCGTCAGCGCTGATTTACTGTCGCTGATTATATAATAATCGTCTCTGCCCGTGTGATTTATTACGTAATCGATAGCCTCTCGTATGGCTACCAATTCGCACTGGAAGATAGTGCTCCAGTTCGCGAGTTTGGTTTGAAGATGATCCGATCATCGTCCGTCGATGAAAATTAACTATTTAGCGCGAGTGGTGGTAAGATAGATTTCCCGACAAGGAAAGAATACTTTTACCAGTGAGATGTACCGAGAAAGATTTTCCTTTTCTGCCTTTACCATTTTGTCTATCCTTAAGTCTTACTTCGAGCAGATGCAGCGGATTTATAGTTAACTACAGGGGCTCCATCCTAAAGACTGTCTTGAAGAAGCTACGGGAACTGAATTTGCATGCCGTTATTGTACTCGCTTTTTTACGTTAATTAGTCATTTTGTCTTCGCGTATTTTTGTACTTTAAATATTAAGTGATGTAGCGAAATTTATACCTCTTTATATAACCGTTAAGTGGATGTTTAATATAATCATCATCATCATTAGGTCTTCAGTCCTGGAACTGGTTAGACGGTACCCTCATTGTTTCCTATTCTGAGCGAATCTACACATTTCCCTGAAACTTGCACAGTCTGCAGCTATCACTATCTGCGTGCGATAGTTTGATCTAGGTCTACTTCTACCTTTTTCTTCCTATCTCTGCTTGTAATATATCCCGTACTATTCCCCAAAAATGCCTTAGAATGTATCCTGCCTTTCTATTTTTCCTATTTTTTTAGTTTTCCAATGATATTCTTATCCCCCTACTATTTCTATAACCTATTTGTTATTAACTTTGTCTATCATTTTCTTAGATCTGAAGCACAACATTCCAGAAGACTTCAATCTCTTTCTGTCTGTTTTTCCTACTGCCCCTATTTCATAGACGTACAGTGCTGTGCTTCTCGCATACGCTTTTAACAATTTTCTTCCTGTTTCTACGTTAGTTGTCTTTGAACATAGCCGTTGTTTTGATGCAGTTCGGTCCTCTTCTATTGTTTTACAATTATATACCTTATTTCCTCGATGTTCAGTGGTATGTGAAGGGAAAGGTAGGTAAGCAGCCTGTGGCTGCCAAGTTTCCCCAGCACTTGAACATTTGCCGAATTAATAGTTTTTCCAATATATCCTTTCGCACAATCAACATTACTTGAAAATATTTCACAAGCAACACCTGTAGTTGTTTATAATAATCATCCGATTTAATTGCATTTATTTTTTCGTCATTAGGTTTACCATTTTGTAACTGGTTTAACGCGTACTTGCACTTATTTACATTCTGAGCTAGCCTACACAGTTCCCTGAAATTCCCACAACACCCTATGTACAGCTTGGTTCCCCTTCAATCGTTTTCTAATTATATGCCGTATTTCAGAGAGATTCAGTGGTATGTAAAGGGGTTAAGTAGCCTGTGCATATCAAGATCCCCCAACGCACAGACATTTCTCCGCTTCTCCTACTGTCCAGGTTTCACAGCCGTACAGTGATGTGCTTCACACATATGTGTTAAGCAATCTCTTCCTTGTTTCTGTTTGTTGTCTTTGAACACAAAAGTTGCGTTTTCTTGTTAAATATAGCACGATCATGAATTAATCTTTGTTTTATATCTTTTGCGCTGTTCCCTTCTTGCGTTATTTGGCTTCCTAGGTAGCAGAGATGCTTAAGCTCTTTAAAGTTCTCGTTACCCATTTGTGTTCTTGTTTTTAATTTATTTTCTCCTCTTTTGCATACTAGAACTTTAGTTTTATGTTTGTTAATTTTCATACCGTATTTCTTTGTTAAAACTGTTTCCATTTCATTAAGAGTAGCTTCTAACTCTTTCTTACTAGATGCTAATACCGCTATATCACCTGCAAATCTAAGCATATCAGTCTTTTGTCCTTGCATAGTAATTCCGAATGTCTTCCTGCATTTGACATAACTCATTGCCTCTTCAATATACAAGTTAAAGATTAATGGGGAAAAGGCACATCCCTGTCTCACGCCTTTCCTAATATTCATTTTATACGTTCCTGCTCTAATTCTATTACTGCTGTTTGCTCTTTGTATAGCTATGTACTATTCGTCTATCTCTAAAACTCGTTCCAATCTTTTTGAATATTTCGAACATTATTTCCATTTTACATTGTCGAATGTTTTTTCCAAATCTACAAACCCTATATACACGCTTTACCGCTTTTCTATTATCACCCTCAGAGCTAAAATAGCCTCCCGTGTTCCCCTGTTTCGCGTATACCCAAATTGATCTTCTCCTAGTATTTCTTCAGCTCGTTTTTCCATTCGTCTTTGTACAATTCTAGTTAATATTTTTAACACGTGTGCTGTCAAATTTATTGTTCTAAAATTTTCACATCTATCCGCGCCTCTCTTTTTTGGTATAGTTACTATGATGTTACGTTTGAAATCTTTGGGTATCTCGCCTGTCTCATACATATAGCCTATAAGTTGGAAGAGACGTTCTGTTACTGCTTGTTCAGCAGCTTTTAGTGTTTCTGCTTACACCTTACCTCTACCCGGTGCTTTACCATTTATCAGGTCTTTTAATGCTGATTCAAACTTATCCCTAAGCATAGGATATCCCAAGTCATAATTTTCAATATCTGATTCCTGTTCTAATGCTATTAGTTCTTCTCCTGCATGTATAAATTCTCTACATATTTTTGCCATCTAATCATTTTTTCTACATTTTCTATAATTATGTCTCCTTCCGCGCCCCTTATATTTTTGGTATGTGGATTTATATCACTTAAACTCGTTTTAATTAGTTTATATGCCTCGTTCATCTCAGCTTGTACCTCTTTGCGCTTTCCATCAATCTATTTCTCTTTAGCTTTTCTGCATTTGCGAATAATTTTCCATTTTATGACTTTGTATCTTAGCTTTCCGGCTTCGTCTGGTTTGTTTTTGTATTTTTGTCTTTCTTCTATTAAATTCAGGATAATCTTTATTATCCATGGTTCTTTACTTTCATTTTGAGTATATCCCAGAATATCTTTGGCCGCCATGTCTAAGCTGGATTAAATGTTACTACATCCTGTTTCCACTTCCTTAGTATCAGAAATGTTTCCGGTATCTTTCAGCAATTCATTTGACTTTGTTACGTCCCAATTTTGCTTTTAAAATTTCCTTAGGTAATTCAATACTTTTTTCTGTTTTTTTTGTCCTGCCCAATCCCGTACTTTTGTTTCCCTACCCCGATCTGTTAATTTTGCTGGGGGGAGTTTGTTACGTTTCAATTTTGCTTTTAAAATTTCCTTGGTTAATTCAATACTAACTCAAATAAATTCCTCAACTTAAATCTAGTTGCTTTGAAACGACAAGTTTATGCTACAATTAAATAGTTTATATCCTGTTTTAGGTATCCGTTATCTTGGTATACATTACGACCGCGTATAATGATTTTCTCTATTGTTTCAATGTAAAAAGTTGTTGAAATAAGGTCGCGCACTATCTGATGAAACCCGGGTTTTCCAGTTTCAATCGCTCTACGGTAAGCAAGGATTTACAGTTCGAATTCGTGTTATTTGGACCGTTGTTGAATTTGATTCTGCAGCTTGTGGGTCGAAGTGTTTTCTACATTATTCGTCGCCGTATTTCAATAGCAATGCACGTTTGTTTTTTCTGTTCGACATGTAGGAGGTGTCTTGCGTGGTTTGATTCTTTTAGCTGGAGGCCAAATAAGTTTTTTTTTCTGTAGACCGTTTTGTCCGTAGACCGCTGATGTAGTTACGGTGGCAGAGTAAATAGATCCTGACGACTAAGGCGTTGCTGTACTGACTCACCCCCGACTGATTGCGAGCTAAGTATCCCGACATCTACAGGTATGCAATTCGTTTTCTTTTGTATGAGTCAATGGCATATTCCGTATCAACGTTTGGTGTAGTTACGTGACAAGAAACGTGACATTGTAGAACTATTTTTCGTTGCTGCTAATCGCTCTACAGGTGTGAGGTAGCTTTGTTAAAAATGTTGGACAGACATACGCTTCTTCTTTTATACTGATTGGTTTATTTTACAAACGGTACTATGTGTGATTTAAAAGATGTCTTACAAAAGTTCTCACAGATTTATTTACTACTGATAAATTTTATTTTGTGTGAAATACGAAATGAGCACTTTGTATCTAAATTCCTAAATTGTCCATACGATATGATTGTTTATTGTAAAATAATAACACTTAATTTATATTCTTTTTGCTCGTTTGTACAGAATTCTTTATTAATTTTTATGTGTTAATAGATAATCGTGGGCGATGTGGTTTTTTTGGTATTTAGGTGAATGCCCCTACTTTCCGAGTTTGATAGTTAGCCTGGTATTTACTTTACTTCCACGTCTAGGTACATAGCAACTTTTTGAAATCTTTCTTAGATATCTTTATCGTTTAGTTACTTTTCTTAAATTTTCTTAAATTTTTTAATTTAAGAACGGGTCTTCATAATGCCTATATTTGCTTCTGGGTAGCTCTACAGTCTGTTACTTAATGGCTAAACCGTTATCTAACAAGACTGGAATCTATTTGATATCTTCCTATATCCCCTGGCATTTTCCACGTGAATAGTCTTCTAGCTTGATTTTGAGATAATATGTCTGTGATGATTAAATTGTTTTTGTTGCAGAATTCTACCATCCTATTTCTCCTGTCGTTTCTCGTAGCTAAGCCAAATAAACCTACTACCGTTCCTTCCCTACCTTCATTTACCACTGCCTTAAAATCTCCCGTAATTATTAAATTTTCATGTCTTTCTACGTATCTTAATATTTCGTCAATATCTTTGTAGATCGCTTTTACCTCTTCGTTACTGTAGCTTAGGTGGGCATATATACTTGTATTATTACTGTGTCTACCGGTTTAGATTCTAATCTAACCGTGAGTACTCTTTCGTTCATTTGTATGTAGTTTTCTACAGTGGCCTATCTTTTTTCTCATAACTATCCCCAAATCAGATTTTTTTTCCTAGGATTCTGTGAAATTACCCTAAGGTCTCCGCTACAAAAAGCCCGTTCCTCTGGTGGAAGGTTAGTTTTTCTAAGGGATTCCTGTTGTTAAGGTGGCATACTGTTTCATGCAATCCCTCTTACAAAAAATTCCATCTGCCTGGTTAATGAAAAACATCATCTTATACTACAATCAACTCTATATCTACTACAAGCTAACATAGCTACTGTAAAACAAAAAGAAAAGCTTCAGTTATGAGTGTCTAACTGGCCAAGCCGTGTTAGCTGGAAAGAACAAAAACAAACCAAAATCATCTTTTCTACAACTTCCCTCATTAATTTGTTACGTTCAATTCTAAACGTATCAGTATGTTTATTTAATTTAGAATTCTTTTAGAAAATCTCCACGCTTCCGTTTCGAATTCTTGTGTAACTAGCTGTCATGAAAAACGTTCTTGATTATGCTTTATAAATAAATAAATGGATTGGTTCCTGTTAAGCACATCTTTAATACAATTGATGCGAGTACTTTTCCAACACTCTGTAGAACGTTATTAACGCATTAAGTTTAAGTTAGAAGTGCCTCAATTTATCCATTTTTTTTAAGATAACACAGTAAATATACTTGACTATCTACAATCCTTGTTTTCTGAAAAGAATATATTTGCTTTATTTATAATAATGCTAGTTTGAATAGCATACATTTTATAAAATTGTATTTGTATTTGCCGGTTTTCGTTAGTTATTCATTCATACCAACGATTTTAGAAGTGTTTTCTTGGCATGTTGAAGCCTTTTATATTCCGATTTAGTTTAACGAGAATTTCCGATAATTAGAAATGGAGCCCACGGCAAATTTAGATGGAAGGTGGCTCTAAGTTGAGGAAATCTCAAAGGCAAAGCGGCTAGTCGAACTTATATGCTCTGGGTAGAGAATGAGCTGTGGGTCGGGGTGTAATTGCAACCACTAATAATAAAAATAAGGCGCCACCGTATTTTTTTATACTGAGAAGACCTAATACAAGTCCCTTGTACAAGGCAAATGCGGAAACCTTTTTCCTATAACCGCTATATAATTTTTAAAGACCTCCTAATCTTTAAAGTATCTTACCTTATGGCTCGACCTTGACCTTAGCAATCCTGCACTGCACCTGTGAACAAATTAAACAAAGAAAAACACTGTTTGTGCATTCAAACTCAAAAATAATTAAATACAATCAGAATCGACTTTCATTCCTCTTAAATAAAAGATAGTCTTTAGTCCGAAAATAAGAATCTATTCAACTGGTATTCAATAATGTAATTTTCTACAAAAAATATGTCTTCCTTTATAAGTTAATTTGAATTAGGAAGAGTTAATTACAATGGTACTGAATATATCCGTACCAATTACTATGTAATGAGGTTTATGTAACAAATTGACAAAGCATAAAATTGCTTATTTATAGAAAGCGTTAATTATGGTAAATTTACCTTAATTTCACAGTAGATAATTACAGATAACTTGTTCATAAAATATCAAATGTAGAAATTTAATTTCTAAAAATTAAAGTTGTAAGAATTTACTTTATTTAATTAGTAGTGACATCTTCTGATGTTTCATTGAGTTAATAAAAGAATTATGCAGGAACAAATTACAGATTCATATCGTATGAGTACGAAAAATATAATTGAGGTCTGTCCTTGACCTGTTCAAAGTTAACACAAGTCGGTTAAAGTAAAATTTATCTCGTTACTACGTCGACAGTTCAAACAACATACGAACATAATTTTTTGTACATACCAGAACTCCAATTTGCACCTAAATACTTGCTTGAAAGCTGACATATGTATTGACAACGGAAAATTCCATTCCAAACAAACAGCTGCGCTGCATACTGAAAAACACGTCACTTAGCCTTCGTTATCTGCGTTTCAATTTACAGATGTTCCAGGAGTAATTCTCACCACGAGAAAACTAATGTTGTTTGTAATTAACTTGAATAAATTTATATATGTGATTCCATATTATACAAGGATAGAATTGTTTTCCATCAATTTCGCATGAATACCATTCAGAAAAGTTTTTTTATTTATAATTTACGTTGCAATATAATTTAAATATAAATTTAATTATTCCCAAAGTTACACTGAAAATTTCAATTAATATTATTATAGAAACAAATTCACTTACTGTTCCTAATGGTCTTTTAACAAAAACTTCATCGTTCTTCACGACTGGTTTCAACACAAAAATGGACCATCCAAAACAATTTATGAAGATAGCATACACGTGCAATCTTCCATCGTGCACGCTTCCAACAGCAAAAATCAATGACGGACATCGCTCCTAAGAACAACTTTCGACCTGCTTGAACCCCAACTGTGCCGGCCGAGCTTGTTGCTACCCAGTAACAAAATTACCTCGCAGTTATTGAGTAGAGGGGGCTTTAAGAAGGATACCACACAAAAGCTTTTATATTGTCTCCGTAGAATTTAACTTTTAACATGAACTAAATACTAGTTCTTTATTGGACAATAGATATTATTAAATTAAGTGGATTGGATAACATTATAATGTATTATATTATTTAATATTTAATAAAAGGATTGATTATACAGATATATATATATTAGGTGGAAAATAAAATTGCTACACTGTGTTACTCAAATATTGGAACTGTTTATCATCCCGTTTCCGTATTTGACTTTCGCGCTGATCTTGTTTTCCGCGCCAGTATGTGCGCAATTCGTAATGAATTATTATTTCAAGAGAAATGCACACTTCCTCGGATAGGCTTATCCTTTATGCATTAGTTAGTTCATACGCTCTTATTAAAACTAATTAAGTTCCTTTTTAGCTTTTTTTCGTAGCCGTGCTTTTCTACGTAAACTAAATTATTGTTGTTTGTTACGTAGCCCCAAATGCTCTTTAGCATCGGCCCGCTGTTGCGAGTATGATCCCAGCATTAATGCATCCTGATCACCATGTTGATGTTTAGCTGATTCGCTTCCGATGATTTCGCTGCAAAATGAGTATCCTGGTAAGTCAAGGTATGTGATCTATTCTTTTCTTTTTTACATATCAAGGGATAAACCGAAATCACATTGCACCGACGAGCAAGACACGTGTACCGAACCTGCTCAAAGACTAGCTTCACTGGTGTTACTTATTATTTTAAATTGTTATAAAAATCTCTCTAATTGTAGTATGTTCAAATTTAAATTGCTTTTTTTGTTCATTACCGATTAGTTTTTTTTCTTATATGTTAGCTACAAAGTTCGCACTTTGTGAATCAATTATTAAAAGTTGTAAATAGAGTATAATTTCTTGGTTTAATTAGTACCTTTTTATTTATTCGTTTGCTTGTTTAAATAAAAATTTTTGTTTTTCTTAATGGTGTATAGAAAATCGATGGCGATGTACTTTTTGTCTATGTGACTCACCTCACACTCCGCGTTTGTAGATAACCCGATATTTTTGCTTTACTTAACCTTACAAATTTTACCGTTCCATATTTTAAATAAACACATCATAATCTGATATAAACTGTCTTCTCATATAAGAGTGGAAATCACTCGACACACAATCTTGGCGCCCTCTCTCCTTTCAAATCATTACACTTCAGTATAACCTTCCTGATGTATAATGATATATTTACAACATTACAAGAATGGCATACAAATTCAGAATGAATCAATTACAGTTTAATGCTCCATGAACGTCTACCTTCAAAAAACTCCATAATCATGTGTCTTAGGTCGTTGTTGTAGGTGAACCAAGATTTCCAACTAATTGCTGAGTGATTAACCTCCAACTTTCTGTAGACTTTTTACAGTATTGGTAACAATTACATTATGTCCGCAAAGTTCATCACGTTTTTTCGCCAACCTACAAACTATCACATTAGCCGAGTTTCCCGTCACCACCCGATTTTTTCATGGTTACCTTTGTTATAGTTTGCGCCAAATTTACCCGCCATTGTTATATTTTTACAGATCACGTTTTACCGTGTGATGCAAGTGCTGTCTCAGTCAAATTTACATGCACTGATTTAGGTAAAATCAAATTACTTACGTGAGGTGTATTTCGAAACTTCATTTCAGGCTCCAGCACGTGGTTGTTGGGTTCGATTACGCCATGTTGATCACCAAATTTGCTATGCGTCCTAAACTTTTATTGCACTCGTAGGTGGTTGAAAAAAATAAGGTACCAGGTACATTAAAGGCAAGGTACAGGAAACCTACATACCTGTTTCCAAAAAAACATACACTCCACTCAGATAGTTGTTGCTTGGTTCACGTCTCGTGGCTTAATCCCCGTTCTCGACACTCGCGCACCTCCGCATTCCTTCTGCGCAGATGCGACTGTCAGCGACGACGAAAGTTAGCGTTATTAATTAAAAAAGTACGCGGCAATTAAGTTATAAATTATATCTAAATCTAAAAATGATACATAGCCAGTTTGGCATGTAACACCTTAGCGTTCTTTTTGCATCCTCAATGTCTGAATTTCTCTTTCCCGTCTGTCTACGAAATTCGATGCTTAAACTACAACAAATCCTACATTGGGTAGGCTAACAGAAGAATTAGCCTTAGGGAAAAAGAAAATGAAAACGAAATAAAGAAAAACGATAAAACCTCATCGCTAGCTCAGCACTACAGGTCACAACATCGACTTCAAGAATACTAGAACGTTAACTAAGATTGAACACTATACCTCGAGAATAATCCGAGAAGCCATTAAAATAGAAAAACGCCCACACAGACTTAACACAAGGGATGATTTCCAAAAACTGCCGCAAAAATCTCCTTTTGTAATTAGGGTTTTCGTTCATGAAGTATTTCCTACTTAAATCTTTTATGTACAAAACTTTTAAAATAAATTCGATAGTTGTAACATCACCTAAAAATCTGATTCAAACGTATCTTATCAGTTATGTTTAATAATTTTTTTATGTAATGGCAAAACTTACCGAGGTTTTCGCTACCCTCAAATCAAATTATTCACTCTCACACAAAGATTTGCACACAAAAACTTACGTAACTTAGCTAACTAATGATGTTCTTTGTATAATTTTTAAAACTGTATAATTTTTATTTAACCTTGTAAGTTGTGCTGGTCGTTTATTCCATATTTGTTGAAAATTTTCCATCAAAATTGTATTCCAAATACATATACAAAGGTCGTCCAAATCGTTTAAAATTTAATCATCAATTTATTATTAATTCCATTCCAGTTTCATACATGCATTCATTTCAATTGATTGTAATTCTTTAATCCAATTATACATTGTAGCTATTTACTTTTTTTACAATAGCAATAAACTTTCAAAGTCAATTAAAGTTGTTTGTTTACTACAACACACCACACCTAAATATCATTGCATGTTAGACTAGCATAGTGACATCTAAGATGAGTTTCAGTAACTGATAATTAACTCTTTTAATTGGTTATATAGCATGAAATCCCGTGGTACGTTACGCATTTTGAGTAATCACGTTGGGTATGGTTATTACGTTTTCATTCGTCGAAATGTAGAGGTCCGTCCTTCCAGTAGAATCTAAAATCATTCTGGATGATGTAACTTTCACAAAATGTGGCATTTTGCGACCTGAGATACTAATTTATCGACATGCTTTATGACTGTAATTCATGGCTGTCGTTATTTGTTTTATCTTATAATGTTCACTTTTAATTTAAACGTTTATTTACCTTCACTATTAATGGAATTTTCCCAAAGTTCAGTGGACAGGTTTTTATTTTTCAATTGCAATACACTTTTCCTATAAATTCTATATACGCGCTTTCGTCAAAAACACAATGGTTTGTTTAGCATTATTATACTCACCTCTCCACACTTTTAATATGCTTGTTATGAATTGAAATAAAAATTAAATATTATTTCAGCAGTTTCCCTTAAATCTTATATTAATTACAAAATGAAATTGTTTTATAAAGCGTTTGTTTTTGTGAGTGAAAGTACTTGCGTTCGTTTGTATGTAAACACTATCCATTGGAATCTTTTATAATCATCACGCATTTCTTCGTTATACTTTTTGTATGGAGCTCTCAAAAGAAAACTTCCTTCTACGTGGAACATTGTGAATACCATTATTTTGAGCTCAAAAATATTCTCTTTATCACCACGAAAAAAAATTTTTCCATTACGAGTTTATGCCTTTGCAATTCAATATACTAAGCGCTTCTACAAATACGCTATGAAATGGATATGTACAAAATTTGAACTTCTTTTAAAATTTTGTTTAGGTTAACGGCGTTGTATGTTTATTAAAGATCACGAGTTGTAAAGAAATATATGAAGTCAATTGACTCAAATATGGAATACAAATTCTTTCTAAGAATAACAAAAATTAACATGGGATTTTATTTAAATAAATTTGATGGATTAAATAAAAAAAAGTACGCGCCTCTTAGCAACTGGATAACCAGGTGTACGTTAAGTTCCGTTAAAGTCTAGCATTGGATGTCAACACGCAACACTCGATTGAAAATCGCAGGTGGTGGATTATAGTAGAATTTAGAACAAAACAAATACCTGTTTGTGATATAAAATCTTTTCAAATATAAATTAAATCAAGATTTATACTTTCGATGTTTACTAAGTTCTTTCTTTCCATGCTTTCTTACACCCTTTTCTCCCTACCTACCTGCCTATTTCCTTGTCGCTCTTATCATCCCTTTCCATTCTGCTCCCTTTCCCTCTTCCCATACGCCTTTTTCTTCCCTAATCTCTATTAATTTTCCTTCTTTACTTTGTTCCATCCATCTATCTTTCCCATTCTTCCTTTTTTTCTATTTTGCTTTCGCCTTTCTTCTCGCTCCCCATTTCCCTTTACCACCTTTCTTACCCCTACCTTCTTCTTCTTCTTTTTCTCTCGGTTATGTTAGTTTTTAAGCTTGTTAACTTTTGTTAACAGTTTAACAATGTAGAAATAGCAAGTGTTTCTGCAACTGGGTGAAGTAGATAACAATCAGGTTTATAGATTATGTAACGCTGTTGGATTGCTTCGCTTACATAAAACAAAAACTTTAAAGTATTTATTTGTATGGGTCTACTTTTATATTGAAGAACTGAATTTCAATCGTGGTGAAAAAATAGATGAAGAAATTTATGATGTAAAATTTAATTGAAAACAGCTATAATCTAGTTTGCTGGTTGTAATAAAGTGATAAGTAGCAGACAAAAGTATTCGAAAACATGATGGTAGCAACAGCAGTCAGGTAATTTATTGTACCAGTTCTTTTCTTTGAGTAAGGGTTTTCAACCATCGATTTTGCATTCCAAATAGTTACCATTTTATGACCCGATTTATGAATGTTTTAAAATTAAATCAATTACCTGTTTCTATTTTTAATTTCTGTTTAGCTAAATATTAGGCATCGAATTTGGTGTAACAATCTAATAAATACTAATAATAAACCAGATTTTTTCTTGAGACGTTAACCTCATTTAAAAATATTCAAAAACTATATAATAAAATATAGAAGAAAGTAAGCTTTTATCAGTATTAAACCAAAAGAAACATAAAAAAATCAAAGTCTGAACTTACACCATAACAGTTTTACGTTATATTTATTTACATAATTTATACATACTTACACCATCGTTTATACTTTTCTAAAATATACCTTTACTCCGCAATACGAATAAATTGTCCTTATTTGTACAAACAATAAATTGTTAAATGAAAATGATGAGATATTTAATGGATTAAGCCAAAAAGTTACTACCTCTTATAATAAAACTATGTGACGGATGGTGGGTGGTGTATTCCGCCGTTAAAGTTCTTTTAATGAAGTTAGAAGTAAAACAGAGATTTATGCAATACAAATGAGTAAACATTTAATAATAAAACCAAAATAAGTACACAATTTAATGTAACAGGCTTAAGGTAATCACTGTTGGTAAACAATATATTATATTGGTTTCGATACAGGTTCTCGAGCTCTACGATGTAAACACAACGGCACGCTATAGACAACTGATAGTGCCAGGAGGGCGTGATAACGAGACGAGGCACACAACACTGAATGACGGCGTTACAATTATCAAATTATAAAACACTATATAAATTGCAAATTAAATATTATAAAAGTCACATATCTTAAAATCAACTTCAACCTTTATTTGCAGATGCTAGCTTCTGATTTATCAGCCCTTCCATACAATCCTACAATTAAGGTTCTGTCAATATAGGTCTCATCCACATATGAATTACCATGTAATTTGCTTAACGTGGGTGCCGTTTTAACTTTTATACGAGATTCATTAGCAACAAGTCGAGAAAACTAAGCAGGAAGTCAAAACGAATTTAATGGAATTAGAACAGAACTTGAATAGAACTTCTATGGGAGTCGTAAAATAATCCCCTATTATTTAAACTATTCCAACTTATAAGTTTTCCCAAAATTTGCAAAAATCAACTAACTACAAACACTTTGAAACAGTTGGAGGCTTAAATTTGCACTAAGTTTTATTTTATCAGTCATTGCTTAATTCTAAAATAGCTTCGTTTGTTAGTAGAACATCAGTAATCATCCATTTCAACTCAACTCGACTTATTTATAGCTTCACATCAAGCGTGTAAACAACAACCTCGTTCAGAAGATCTGCTACTCGTTTATTGTATATTAAAATTGTTAAAAATTGCGTAGCCCCAAATCAATAGTTTTAATCGTTTTAACTTGGAAATGGGAGCAGAGGACTGAAGATGTTTAAACTACTCCAGAAATAAAATTTAGACTTTGCCATTTGAGAAATTATGCACCATTTCTTCTTACATTTTTGGGTAAGTTTATTCAATTTTTGGAAATGATTGGTTGATTTACCAGAAATAGAATCTCCCGAATAATTCTTTAAGATGGGGTCAATTATAAGTTGTTTATCCTTAAACATGAATAGATTAAAGCTTACCAGTAGAATAGGATTTAAGGATCCTAGCACAGCGCCGCCGGCACCGCCGCTAATAGGTTTTTAATGAGTTTTTCATTAAAAACCCACTAGCACTAATCGCTTTCTAATGGGTTTTCTCGTTAAAAACCAATTAACACTAATCGCTTTTTAATTGGAAAACTCATTAACCGTAATCGCTTTTTAATGGGAGTATTCATTAACGATGTTATCATTTTTCCTCACATCGCATCTATCATTACGGCCACCGCCACAGCAACCTAATTGTCATATCATGCTTTCTATCTTGATTAGCTTATCTTTCGAGATAAATATATCTTGTTTGGTATCAATCAGTATTAGATTTTTCTCAGCTACCTGAATTTTTAGGAATTTTTTAAATAGCATCACTGTCTTAGGCGGTATCCCTATTTTAAGATTTTTACCAGCAACGATTTCTAACCGCCCTTAAATATTTTCAGCCATTTGACATATCAAATTAGTCTAGAATTTTGCGCAGAATCCAAATCTGCAAGTAAATTTAAAATCCGACCAACCCTTAGCGTTTAACACACATACCCTCTAGCGAACATATAAAAGATTTTTTTTTCTTTTAAGATAAATATATCTTGTTTGGTATCAATTAGTATTAGAGTTTTTTAGGGAATTCGAATCTTTTTGCATTTTCCAAATAGGATCACCCCTTACAAAGTTACACCTTGTTAACCTGCTGCTATAAACAAAAACTTAGACCATATCTTTAAGCCCCCATGCGTTAGGTTGCTGTACTATTAGGGATGACGTATCTTTTGTCATCCTCGCCCGACAAACTATTTTTATGAATTAATTGGGTATAAAGTTGGTGTTTATGACTTCGAATACACACCATGCTATGCATAAGGGCACCAGAATTATTATGTACAATGTCCTTAAAACTATTTACATTAATGTTCTCAACTACACTTCGTGAGATCCCTTTAATTTTTTTAATCGTGTCTTTCGCGCTTACAATACAGTAGGACTTAGCTCTACTACCAACAAATTCTAATACTAGATCCCCATTAAATTCGTCTTTGAATTTCCCTACAACTTTTTTGTTGACAAGCGGTATATTGTATTTATTATCCGCGGGGTAGTCACTCTTTTAAGATAAATATATTTTGTTTGGTATCAACTAATATTAGATTTTTCTAGGGAGTCCAAATCTGTAAATAGATTTTACATAGGACCACCCCTTACAAAGTTACGCCTTTTCAAGACCCAAACCTCTAATTTTTGCCTATCTATATTTAACTCCATCTGTAAAACCTTTTTTTGCTACTCAAGGCATATGCTTTAACCAACCATTTCCCGAGAAATCTAAAACCGCTGTGTCCAGCGAACACCACGTGAAGATAACACGTATACTTTGTCGGATTAAATCCGACTTAGGACGAATAACAAAACTGTTCCTAAGCAAGAGAATGTAAGCGATATGACGGTATCCGACATATTGGGGCATCTTCGGCAATATACGCCCCACTTTGTAGAGTACATAAGGGGTAATCTTTCGAATTCAATTTAGTATTTGGCAGTAGATAGAATGGTAAATATGAGCGTCTCCAAGGTGATTAGCGTTTCTCAACTTCTTGGGAATAAAGTGAAACCGAAAAATGAGCGATTTAAATTGTGGCTGCTGGCAGAAAATATGTTCAACAATAATTTGGTGACAGAGATTGATAATATTTGTTATGTCGAAGGCGAACAGATGCTGACTGGTGGTCTACACACACCAATTACAGAACCATTTTGTGACAATATAATGTTGGTTAAAATTTGCGATCTTTCTGACGCCGAGCAAACATCTGCAAACAAAAGGATGTTTATTCTAAAGAAATTTGTTGTGCATTTAACAGCTATCTACGAAGAAAGTTCGACTGATTTGTTTCCGCTAGGCATGGTGTTAAAGCTTTTGTTTTCTCCGGAAAGCACTAACAAGATGGGCTGGAGAGTAAAAGAAATTATCGGAAGAGATGTGTGTTCGTACAAAGTGGAACTAGAAGATGCTAAGTTGGAAACTTTATTGGAAGAACTACCCGATATATTAGACGAAATAAAAAAAAAGTTATTTCTATCTTTTTGACATGATGCAACCCAAGATTCTACTGGCATATTCAGCAAGATGGAGATGTGTAATTATTTAACTATAGACCATAACTTTTGCTACAAGGGCGAATACGAAGAAAACTGCAATTTTATAGTTGACAACGATAAAACTGTGGGAATCGATTGTTCAACATGGCTAACAACCAATGCAAGAATTAAAGGATACAACAAATTTGTGTGTCAGATAACAAGTCCTGGTGTTAATAAACAACTTGGAAATCATATACTAGATATTTTTTGTTGTGCAGATGCACGTTTAAGGGAAACAGTGCGTCTACTTTGACCAAAGAACATGGTATTGCGCGATTGGAAGCGACAATATACAACTGTACAATTGGAAACTATGTCAGTGCGGAGCAGGTGTATAATCCTTTAAAAGACTGTATAACCTTATTGGAAGATACTAAGTTATACTTCTTAAAGGCGCCAATGTACTCGGTACCACTGGCCAAAATGTGGGGTAAGCTATCGGACAAGCTACAAAATAGCTGCTGTTTAGTGTATAAAACCTACTACATTCCTCTTAATCTTCTTTGGGAATTAAACCACTCATAGTTTTTAAAATAAACTTTATTGACGTTTCTATCCATGACCTAGGATCGTTGTCAAAATAATAAAAACTTCAAGTTTGACATTTATGACATAAATTGAAGGTGAGTTTGATTTATCGATGTTTGAAATATTTGGTTTGAGTACACTAAGTAAAAATTGAAGGCAATCATTCTTTTAAACTTTACAAATTTTTACTTAGTGTACTCAAACCAAATATTTCAAACATCAATAAATCAAAGTCACCTTCAATTTATGTCATAAATGTCAAACTTGAAGTTTTTATTATTTTGACAACGATCCTAGGTCATGGATCGAAACGTAAATAAAGTTGATTTTAAAAACTATGAGTGGTTTAATTCCCAAAGAAGAGTAAGAAGAATGCTAAACAAACCACAACAAACATACAGGGAGTATTTACAAACTTACTACAGTACGTGTATTGGGGGAATAGCAATACAAAAAAATTGACTGGCTTGCAAATTAAGTTGTCCGAAAACCCAAAGGAAAGGGAAAAATTGATAAAGTATGTGCTTTCTGTTTTTCGTTTTAACTATTTACCTGTAAACTATTTGGAGATAGTAGAGGAGGAAGATAGCCAATATAAAATAAAAATCTTACACAAGTGCTACATTAAAGCAAGAAGTACATAATTTACACAATCTGAAACACCATATTCTACAATTTCAAAAGAAATAATCAGTTCGAAATTGGGGTTGATAAATACGCCTAACATTCGCTCAGAGGTTGTACGACAAAGCGTAAATATTGGCATTAAACTCTATCCGTTTACGCTAAAGGAAATTGCCCCATGATGCACGCCATACGTTGTAAGTGGAAGAAAAAGACAGCTGGAATTAGAGGAAATGGATGCAAGAAGGCGAAAGTTGGACTACATGGAAAACACTGCGACAATACGCGAATAATACAAAGATGTGTTTGACAAAGAACACCTTATTAGAGAAAATGAGGAAGAATTAAAAGATTATTTTATGTGCCGATGGACTGACTTAGATACATCCGGGTTCTACAAGCTGTATGCATTTGTGGTTAGTAAGAAAGACTCTTTTAGTTATGTAGGCGTCCTTGCGGAAAAGAATGGTACTAAATCCGTATACTTTTTAAAAGGGTATTTTAAAAACGTATTTATCGAAATGGTGAATAACAAAGACGAACTAAGGCATGCGGGTTTCGTAACCTTGGCGTACACAAAGGATTCCGCTAAACATTGTATATTTGCCTAGTAAAGAACCTTTCGGATCATTTAATACCGAGGATCTTACAACTTATAACGACCATATATTCCCAAAAGTGGTGGGCATGCAACTACTCGACAGTGAGTGCGAGAATAAGAATTCTCTCCAATACCAACAAGAAGAAGTCGATCAAGTTAACAAGATACGTATGCCGGATATAGTGGGAGAGTTGCGATTAAAAAATTGTCACAAGCTGCAAGAATTACACGAAAAAATGGATCTGATTGTCGGTGGAATTAAAGATTTTTTATATAGGGATAAACTTCGGTACATTTTACAATTCAAAAACCTAGACGGTCTCCATGTAACAAACTATTGGTTAGACTTGGGTGTCGATTTAAATTTTAAGCTGCGAATAAAATTAGATAAAATTAAAACCACTCCCAACACGTATAGAAAGGACTGTTTTCTGTGTATAACTTTGTATTAAAATTCAGTTTAAATGGCTCCATGCTTGGCATTGAATATTTTTAAATTTTGTTATGTATAATGTCAGAATTAAAATTTTAGAATAGTATTAAATTGGTCTTTATTTATAAAAGGCTGTGACGTCACTACAAAATAGCAGTCAAACAGAGAGGCACGCGCATGTGCTTGGGTGCGCATGGTTACGTGTGCGCATAAGGAGGGATGTGTCTGGGCGTACACGAGGGAAGCGGAAATTAACAGTCACCAAGCATCTAATTCTTATTTGGGTGGTATCGACTACTTGCCGGTGTATGTATCCGGAGTAAAAAACACGTTTGTACACGCAGCTTATTAGTAAAATTATAGACTAATTTCATGTGTCGCATGACTAAAATATGTATAGGGACGGTCAGAAACCGCTGCTGGTAAAAAAATCTTAAAATGAGGGTAGCTCCCTGGGGGATGATGCTATTTAAAAAATTCCTAGAAATTTAGGTAACTGAGAAAAATCTAATGTTAGTTGATACCAAACAAAATAGATTTATCACAAAATATGAAATGGTTAGTCGAAGAAAACTATTTGGTTCAGAATGTTACCGGTAAAGATTCTAAAAATTGGGGTACCGCTTTAGGGAGTGATGCTATCTAAAAAAAAATTCCTAGATTTTCAGGTAGCTGAGAATGATCTAATATTATTGAAACCAAACAAGATATATTTATCTCGAAAGATGAAATGGCTAGCCGAAGAAAACTATTTAGTCCAGATGTGTGTGGAAATGTGAGCCCAGGATTCCTGATTTCCCTCTACTCTTGCCGACCCTAAAATCCCCGATGGAAGGGCAGGCATCTGTATATTTCGTCCGGCTAATCTATCTCCTTCATCCTCATTATTAAAACATAATAATAGTATATCTTTCTTACAATGCTATTCGATGATCCGTGACTGCAAAACAATTTTGTATATATATATATATATATATATATATATATATATATATAAAGTAAACTTTTCAATATTTTTAATTTTTCCATGCAAAATTTAAATTTTTAAGAAATATTTTATATGGCAATAGTTGCAATATTTTCAGTGTATGAAATCTGAAAGGTTTTAAACAATTTAAAGAATTGTTTCCATATGGTATCTACTCGTATTAAATTATTGAATAACTTCTATCGCTTCTTATTTGGCGTAAGTATTACCTACAAAAACTGCTTCATGCACCCAACTTTCCACCCACACTTTTGCTCAAGAGAAGGAGTTTCTCTCACTTATTTGAGTGGTGTATGTTAAAGTTCATGGTCGTGCCAAAAAGCAAAATAAAGCCTGTTGCGGTTTGTATTTTACTTTGAGATTAACGTCTGGTTTATTGCATACTTTAAGGGCATTCTGTGGGATTTATAGTCCACTCCAAAGCAAACGTAAAAGCAAATAAAGTTTTCCACCTCTTTGCTTAAACCCGTTTGTGATTTCTGCGTATTCCTAAAGATTTTATAAATGCAAACACTATTTCCTTTACGAGCATAAACTTCAATGAAGTTCTTTCACGAGACTACAGTAACTAGACGACTTATAGCTTTAAACTTGAATAGGTTTTATAACATTCAGCAACAAGTCCAGATGTTCCCACCCTAAACAATATTCAACTCTTTTAAACCACAAGACATCAATTACAACTACAACAGCAAGCCCTAAGCGCGATACAAACAACTTCTCGTAATCTACTTTTCCATCGTTCCTCTCAGCTGAAAATATACAGGAAAAGCAACATGCTGGAGGCTTAAAATTGTACAAGTTGGTTGGAAAACATCCGTCGTTGTGTTTCTGTTGCGACACTGCTATTGTATTCCGTTTGGACATAAAATGTGGGAGAAGCCATTTGTGCAGCACTGGCGTATATCTTAGGTCACATCTCGTTTCAGTTTGGTGCTAAATGTTGCAAAGGGACGACAGGACGAAGGCGTCTGGTAAACAACTCCAGACGCTGTCGTCTATCTCCCCGTATCACACAGCACTCAGCACGTGCCAAGCTTTGCTGCTGATCCAGATTGATCGCAACCACTTCATCCATAATGTACAGTTATTGCTATAATGGTCTAATATCTCATATTTATAGTTGTCAAAGTAAACTGATTATTTAGTTTGAGGGCATATAAATACGAACATATTTCTAGATGGATTTTAGGGTGCTACGATAAAAACTTTGTAGGGATTTGGGCAGCATTCTTTGTTTTCTGTTGTTTTTGTTTTATCCAAAAATTATTGAACGCCATTTGCTATAAATTGCTCGTGACTAGAAACAAAGTTTTGCGCTTATATTTACCTAAAAAAACTTATGAAAAAGAACCGATATCAATCTCTATAGCTTATATTGGGCTAAATTTCATGCAGAATGACTTGTAATCACAATTACCGAAACAGAAACAAAAATCCCAACCACATATATGTAACATAATTCAAAGAGTAAGTGGAAAATTTAGGTGTTACATGTAGGAAGAAGAGAAAACCACAAAGGAAGGCAAGAACATATTCAATTTTACGGGTTGCTTACAGGCGCGCACCGTAGATTTATTATTTTCCGAGCTCGTTCAATCTTGGGGACGCTTGCGGAGCTAATCTAAGCGCGGAACGTGAATGACAATGCGGGATATGTTTTCATAAGATGCCGTGAAAACGACGATTTGTGTGTACAGCGGGATTTATTATTAAATTACGGATCAAATTCCGGATGTGTCGTTAAATTGCGCTTACAAATTTGGGATTTACTACCAATTTTGCACGCGAACGCGGTTACCTCAATATACACGATCATTGATCCAGATTATGAAACGCATCCAGAACAACCACAAATATTTAGCAACCTTAGCGGAAATTACACGTTTTCACAAAAGCTGAATATACAGTTTGGAATCGTTATCGCTCCTACTGGTGTAATTTCAGTGAGCTTGCTACGTGATGGTGCAATTGTATAAAAGCGTGTTTTTGAGTATTTGTAGTACACAGTTTGATTCAGCACACGCCTTTGCAAAAAGATTAATCTGTAAGAGTGTAAACTAACTCTATGCGCAAGATCTTATCCATCTGACCCACTTTTTAATTATAGAGGATTTTGTGAAAACTTGTTTTGACAAGTCATGTTGTCATCAGTTTCGAGAGATTGTACTTTTCCTTAATTATAAGTCATGCATCTTAATGCCAAAGAAGTGTGTGCGAGAAAACATTGAGAGACAAAGTGCCAAACGCATGAGTCAGAGCAGAGTGTAGGGTGCAATCGACCCTTACGGTGTTGAGCGATTGAAGCACGTTTAGCTGGTTTGAGCATGTGGATAGAATAAATAAGGATAAACTTACCAAGCGTATATATGCAAGTAAGGTGACTGGTAGAGTTGCAAGGGGCAGAACGCGTAAAAGATGTTTGAATATAGTAGAGGAGGTACTGAAAGAACGACAGCTGAGAAGTTTGCGGAATAAACAGACATGCCAAAAGCAATGTATGAATGTTGCAGAGTGTAACAGACCCGCCTTTCTTGTTTGGTTAATAAGCTATGCGAGTTATGTATCCCCCAATTGATATATCTATAAAGAAGTAGAATAATTAGGAATTATTAGAAAGTGTAAAGAAAATGTTAAGTGAAGTGCAACAAAGTAAATACAAGGACAATTTATAGAGTTTATTAACGTTCATGAGAACGGATGCGCTACTTTGTGTCGCAGACGATAGTGACACTGCAGATGTCAGGTCACAGACGGTCAGGTCTCGTGTTTACTTAGAAATTAAGATTACAACATTGTAATTATGAATAGTATTAAGAATAAGTAGACATGAAATCTGCAAGTTCCCACAGCTATGTGAGGGGGGTAGGAACATTATAAAAAGCCCGTCAGTCAGTCAAAGTATTCAGCTTTAACATTGCAGTTGCTTAGACTACTCACCATAGTACAATTTAACTAGTGTAATTTCGATTTATATGTAATATTAAATTAACCTGTCAAACTTCCATAAGTAAATACGGTATTAAAAAATTAATTTGTTAAAAAGTTTTGGAACTGGTTTTTAAAAAGACAGCTCCCAAAGCCCGAATCTTAACTGGCGCAGTCGTACAGATGTCAAAAGGTCACTAGAAAACCCAAATTCGAAGAACTGGTGGCCTGGAATATCAATTCCGAATTTGACAAAACCCAAACAGAAGTTGGAGGCGAAACAAGAATGGTTCAAACCCAACAAACCAAACAGAAGTTGGAGGCGAAACAAAAATCATTCAAATTCAACAAAAGAAAACTTGAAGGAGATACAAGCATAGATCAAATCCAAAAACCGACGTGGAAGAAGTGCAAAAATTGACAGTATCCATGAAACAATTAATGTAAGTTCATTTCTTTAAACCAATTGAATTTTAAATACTCCCTGTATGTTTGTTGTGGTTTGTTAAGCATTCTTCTTAATCTTTTTGGGAATTAAACCACTCATAGTTTTTAAAATCATATTTATTTACGTTTCGATTCGTCACCTAGGATCGTTGTTAAAATAATAAAAACTTCAAGTTTGCATAGAAGTTTTTATAATTTTGACAACGATCCTCGGTCATAGATCGAAACGTAAATAAAGATGATTTTAAAAACTATGAGTGGTTTAATTCCCAAAAAAGATTAAGAACAATTGAATTCTATTTTACCAATATTTAATATTTGCTAGTATAAGAGAATTTTTTATGATTTTACTATTTATATATGTATATTGACTATTTTTACTACTATTTTATGCAATTTGATGAAAATAATTGACTTGTACGCTAAGAGAATTATTTCTAAATTTATTTTTGCTTAAAAGAGACCTATTAAAACTAGAGAACTAAATGACGCATTACATGCGCACTTGAGACAATTATTACACAATTAACTGGCGCACGAATTATAGAAACAAAAACGAGTTTTTAAATTACTAATACGAAAATTAACTAACGCACAAAAATTTACCCAAAAATAGAACGTAAATTCATTTACAATTTAATACCGAAACCTTTGTATATAACGTAGCTAAAACTATGGAAACGAATTATTCAAATACAAACTCATTGCATTACTATAAATAATAGAAACACCTTGCAATCTATTAGTAACTTAAATTATTATTACGAGTTAACACAAAGCGCAAATCCAAACGCAAAATCTCATCATCGCAAGTGAATAATTTTAAATCTCAACTTTGAACGTAACGAATACAAAGCTATTTCAATACGAATATATCTAATTAATTACTGAACAATACCATCCAAGAACGTTTATCACAAACTATTTAAAAACGCATCGCGATATATAAAATTAACTTAAGAAACCTATAAATAATTACGCTATTGAAAACGCGCGTCGCAACTGTATAAACGCTAATTATTAAACGCGACATTGTATGGTTAAATACTTCAAGACGAGATAATTAATTAAACGGAATAAAAGTGTTTAAAAAATTATTTATAAAATATAATTGCATATGTTTGTTACGAAAATATTCACTTATACAAAAGCACTACACGATTTATTTAAGACCATTTACCGAAATTAAAATTACATCTTCAGTAGTTAAAAACCTTGCACATTAAAAGTACAAAAGAGACGTTAATGCAGCACAATTAACCGAAAAGCAACAATCTTTCAATAGACTACAACATTGTATTTAAAACAATTCATTGTATTAATTATAAAGAGACATTTTATGCAACTTTGAACAACACAATAGACGGAACCTTGCAATTCTATATTTAACACCAAGTTGACGAGACAGGAAGCATAGTAGACACTTATAAATTATACTCACCCACGGGAAGAGATAAATGTAACAGACAATTAAATTAACAGAAATAACGAAAATAAAGTTTTAACTGGCGCAAAGCAAACCAAGTGAAATAAATTTCCGCGAAATTACTCAGTAACATTAAAACTTTCAGGAATCAAACCTACAATAAAATTAACATCCGCGAAGTAAAAATAAACGTAATCAAGGCCACAGCAAGCAACCAGACGTTACCAAGCGTAAACCCCATAAACTAATTGCAGCTTCGTACAACTAAGTACAATTACAAGCAGCTCAATTCTTTAAATAAACTAAAACGACTCAAGCTGAAATTAATAAGTAACGCGACGCAATCTAAACTGAAAATTAATAAACCCAAGCAAAGAATAACAATACAAACCGCGAAATAAACCCCAATTTTTACAAAAATTTGAAATTAATTAAAATCAAAACTAAATATCAATTGTTAGAACAACCCCCAGCCATAATGAGTTCAGATATGAAGATTTACTTGGAGACAATTTCAACGTATAATGGCAATCAAGTTTTATTAGTAAATTATATCACCGCATGTAGCCTATTTTGAAAACCTTCTACAAACCCGGTGACAACAAAAGCAACGTATTACTCCTACGCCTGTTATTAGTAAACTAACCGGACGGGCACTAACATTAATTGCCAACCGGGATAAGTCAGAACAATGGGAAGATTTCAAACGAATATTGTTAGCATATTTTGGCGATCAACGTGACCTAAAATGCCTAATACGCGACTTAATAAATCCTAGAATGGAAAATAACTAATCCCGTACCAATTCGGAATGAAATGCCAAGATGTAAGAAGTTTAATCTTAACGAAAATAAAAATTGAAGAACCCGACCAAAATATCGGCCTTTTAAAAACAAAGATGTATGACGAAGTGGCATTAGACACATACCTAAATGCACTACCAAAACGACTATCAGACAAAATCAGATTCCAACGTCCCCAAAACTTAGAGAAAGCCTTGAATATGATAATAGAAGAAGAAAACGTAATGTATTACAGAAACAGACTATACAACCCCAACGCGAATAAAAGTAATCCACTAATAAAAACTATACAAGTCGCGAGAGAAACAATTCCCCCAACAAAAAATTACACTATTCAATGCACAAACAAACCAACCGCGAAGCAATAATCCACATTTTAATAACGCAAACTTTAATAATCAATATAAACAATTTTCAAAACCAACGTTTAACTCGAATTTCACGCAACCCGCATTCATACCAAGATTTAACCAAAACGTAAATCAACAAAGGCCAGCATTCAGCGCGAATTCTATTAGAAATTCACCAATGACAAACAATAATAACAACACGAATAACTATTACAAACCAAAACCAATGGATACCTCATCTGGTAACACCAGACCAAATACAAAAATAACGCACATTCGACCAAACCGTAACCAAAAACACACTTTACAACGGAAGAACTATTTCATCAAGAAGTAGAGGAATTTGATAATGACCAGAATAATTACATTCAGCCCAGTACGAACAATCAATCAAACGATGTAGAAACTTATGAAACGCGATGAATCATACGAAACTTATGAAGAAAACGACGAAGAAAACGCGTGCTCAAATTTTCAGATAGACCGATTAGTAAACGACCAAACTTAATAAATCTAAATAACATAAATCACCTAGTACTACCCTATAAAGAGATACCCCATGCCGAATTTAAACTATTAATCGATACCCGATCCTCAAAAACAATATTAGCCCCCGAACCGTAAAAAACACTATTTAGACTATGTAGAAAGAAAACCATTTAAAATTAAAACAGCTCATCAAACAACCCTATACCAATTCGTATCTAACATACCTTTACCTAAAACATTCAACGTAAAAATGAAACATAGATTTTGTATTTTCGAATTCAATGACAAATATGACGGACTACTAGGAATGGACCTTCTAAGAAAATTAGGAGCCAACATTGACATAAAGAATCGTTTATTAAGAACGAAATATAGACAAATCCCTATTAAATTTTAAAATACCCAAGTTGAAAAAAAATACACAATAGAACCCCGAACAGAGAAAAAAATTAGAATCCCAGTAAATTCAAATAACAAATTAGGAATAATAAATCATATAACATTTCAACAAGAAGTAGAGACCCCAACCGCATTAGTACAAATAAAAGATTATTATGCCACAACGACGATTTTAAATTCAAATGACTACCCCGTAGAGTTGTCATTAACCAACCCAATTAATGTAGAAGAATTAAATTTTAACGAAATGGAGATAGATGAAAATTTAGAAGACAATTACAAGCCCGTAGAAAACGACAAAATGTTAGGAGAAAATTTAAGTAACATCCGCTTTAATACCGACATCAATCAAGAAGAGCAAAGAGCAATTAAAATTTTATGTTTTGAATACCGCGGCATATTCCATTGAGAAGGAATACCCCTAGCATTTACCAATACAGCAAACATAATATCGAACTAACGAATGACAAGCCAATATTCACAATAGCATACAGATTAGGCAAGCCAAGAAAAACCCAATAGACAAGTAGCACACCTACTAGACCAAGATGTTAGCATTAGTTCTTGGAATTTACTATGCTATGTAAACCAAAGATAGTTGATTATAAATATGATAATCTTATACAAATAAATACTGTAACTAAAACAGAGCATTGCACCTTACAACTTTTAATATCTATAACAGTTTTGTTATAAGTAAAAAAAATCAAAACGGCACTAGATAAGAAATCTGAATTTATTATTTTGGATCACAACACCCTCTAATTAGCAAATAAACCCTCTTGCAAAATCTAGATACCTATATCCGTTTAAGAATTATAAGCAAAAAAACCATAATGGCACTAGTTAGAAATTTGAAAATTGTGTCATTGGTTGCACCACGCTCCAATTCCAAAAATGAGTCTTTGTAAAAGTTTTATATCTATAACAGTTTTCGAGTTAAAGCCCTTAATGTAAAATTTACAGTCCGAAATGCTAAATATTTTGCAAGTCCCAAAATATTCAAAATCTAAAATCTTAAAAATTTGGGTTACAAATGAGCACGAATCAGATCATTTCAAATCGTATATCATATTTTAGAAATTTCATTTATCATTTTTTTATAAATCCGAAATCAAAGTCGACTTCTGCGAAAGATTAACAAGAAAATCAAAAACATGTTGCATAGAAGATTTTACGTCTCCGCTCACTATACTCAAAGGTAGTAGGATTAGTGCATCCTAGCGCCTCCTCTTCCCTCCTTAGCATCCCTCACTCTTCCTCCCAACTCCTCCCTCCGCAACCATCCTCCTCCTTACTCCTCCACAATCCTCCTAACTTCTCCTCACTTCTCCTCGCTCCTCCCTCCTCCAAACTCTTCACTCTAACCTAGGTTAGGTGGCGCTGGCGGAGGCGCTGAAGCGCTGCACCAGGATCGACCAATCCTACTACTTTTGAGTATAGTGAGCGAAGAAGTAAAATCCTCTATGCAACATGTTTTTGATTGTTCTTATTAATCTTTCGCAGAAGTCTGCTTTGATTTTGGACTTAACACAAAAATTTATAATGCAATTTCTAAAATTTGATATATGATTTGAAATGATCTATTCGTTCTCATTTGTAACCTAAATGGCTCTATCTAACTTAATTATCAAGATTTTATATTGCGACGTTTTTCTTTTTTCTTAAATGGGCGCCAGTGAAGCGTAGTCTTCCGACGTAACTAGGGGTCTATTCCTTGGGTAGAGCTATGAGAAATGGGGGGGGAGTCGAAATCTGTTGGTAGGTCACACTCAAACTAAAACAAATAGGCGCCACCAAGTCCGGACTGATTCACGTTAATGGCATGGCATATTTCTAAGGGCGGACGTGGAGACCCAAAGAAAGAAAGATCGCCTTCGATGACAAAAACCTGTCTTAATAAAATAAGACGCTGTTCCTGTAAGAAATTATAATAGTTAGCTTAATAAAAAAGGTGGAACACTATTTGTGTCCAGCAAATATACATAACGAAATAGTGAAAAAGTATTTTCTATATAAAGTTGGCATCAAAATTCTACTCCTAAAGATGTTCGCTTTCTGTAGTTAGGTTTGATCATATTTGATCAAAATAAAAAACTTTAAGCTTGAACTAATAATTTACTAACAAGAACCTCTTTTATTTTAAATAAAATGCAATGCAACAAAATTTAATAAATAATTGAATTACTTTGTGAATTTTAAATTAAGGTTTATCAACCTCATTCATAATCAAATATTTTACAGCAAGGTGTAAATTTATTACACAAAGATACTCTAACCCGTTCAGATCTGTTCAGGCCGATTACATTGCAAAACTTACTATACAAGTTTTCCTCTTTAAGTTAAAAGTACAAGTTTTAGTTTCAAACGAAAATGATCACAAAAATATTCTTGTTTACAAAAGTTGTGCTAACGCAGTGCTAAGCATTTGCTTTCAAGGATACATCTGTCAGCAGTATACTACAGAAAAATAAGTGATGTCAATAATACCTGTTGTTGTAACTAACAATTTATACTGAAGCAACGTGTTGTTTCTTACCAAATCAAATTAGTGAATTTTAATTTTGACACTGGAAATTCCAGCTTAGCAATAGTTGAAACAAACATCATATTCGTACTTTTACACATTGGAACAAATTAGCGTGTTTCTAAAGTGAAACACAAAAGAATTACTTAGATCTACTACGAACCAAAAAAAACTGCTTTCCTAGCCTTGATGAGGTACTTGTTCTACCATGCGAAATTTACTGCATATATTATGGATCCAGCTCATCTTAAACAGCTTCTACCAAAGTAGCATCTTTACGCTGTATAACAAAGCGATCCTCTTTAAATTGGCTCAACTTTCCATCTTCCAAGTTGCACCGTACACGTCGTAAAACACAGTGGTATCAACAACCGGGATTTAATTTCCTATTTTCTAAGTTGCATTGTTCACGAACGTAAAATAAAGTGGTTTTCTTAAAATCGATTAAAGTTTTCAAATTTCTAAGTGCATAGTTGATTGTAGTAATGTCTCTCGTCGCGCTAAACAAATTATCCCAAATTAAATAAGATAATAACTTTTATACTTTACCAACCGCTATTCAAAAATGTGTCCTCACTCATCAAAATTGATACGCAGATTACCGGCCATCGTTCTTTCATACATCTTGTCTCTTCTTCCACGTATGGCCGAGTGATTATCAAACTCGCTCGGACGACCGGAGGATCCAAGGGGGAGGTTGTCAAACCTAAACGCGCCTGCGAATGGCTGTAGAATACACCGATATCCAACCACAAATAGACTAACAAATCAAGATGCTGTTTCAACGTATTACTTTACTTGTTAAATGTATTTTAACATTATTTAATAAAGGTGTTTTATTATTCTCGCTCTTTGATGGAGGGATTTATTAACCAAACAATAAAATTATTAAAAGTGTCTTATTATTCTCGCACTTTTGATGAAGGGATTTATTAACCAAAAATAAAATTGTTACAATATTTTGAAAATTTTAGAACTTAGAAAATTTTTAGTATTTTGGACTTTAAAAAATTTTAACATAAAATTGTAAATTTTATACCAAGGCCTCTAACTCGAACTGTTATAGATATCAAAATTTTACAAAGACACAATTTTTCAATTGGAGCGTGGTGCAACCAATGACAATATTCAAATTACTAACTAGTGCCATTATGGTTTTTTGCTTATAACTCTTAAACGGTATACACATCAAGATTTTGCAAGAGGGGTTATTTACTAATTAGAGCGTGTTGTATCCAATATAATAAATTTAGAATTCCTGTCTAGTGCTCTTTTGACACTTTTTACTTATAACTTAAAACGGTTATAGACATTAAAATTTGTAGGATGCAATGCTCGTGTTTTAGCTATAGTATTTATTTGTATGAAATTATCATATTTATAATCAACTATTTTTGGTTTTCATAGTATAGTAAATTCCAAGAACTAACGCTAACATTGGCCAAGTAAAAGGAAAATATCATTTGTAATACTTAACTATGTTCTTATCATTTTAATGATTTGTGTTTATTTTAGTTGAAAAGCTTAGATCCGATTTCGATACATCTATATAGTTTTCATAGAGTATCTTTCACAAATTGATTAATCGTCTACTACGTTCGGTATTCACGGTCAAATATGTATGTATGGATACTGTATTATGGGTAAGCATGTTTTAACATATAATAGGAATAAAATGGGTGTATTATACTCCTTTTTATGCAACTATGAATCGACTTAGTTGGGTTACTTTCTACGAAGTTGTACCTTTGAATTGGTGGCTTATTATAATAACTCTGCGGTCAGACAGGCTCAACCCAACTGCTGGCAGTCAGAGTTACACCAATTCACACCGATTTTGTTCTCGTCAGCATCAACTTAATTGCACTGTTTCTCAGTTCGACCAGATATAATACCACTGTAATGATAAAACTTAGTCATAACATCCGTTTAAGTTTCAAAGACAATTTATTTAAAGTTAGTTGTTGCGTATAACTTTTGTGATATTGCAATAATACTAAACTATTCCTTTATTTGTATAATCAGATCTAGGTCTGGTTGTGGTTGCTTTAATGGGAAACTTCCTTGAATTTATCGCCATCAGAATAGGGTGAAATTGCCTTATAGGGTGAAATTGCGTTATAGGGTGAAATTGCCTTATAGGGTGAAATTGCGTTATAGGGTGAAATTGCCTTGTAAGGTGAAATTGCCTCATAGGGTGAAATTGCCTTATAAGGTGAAATTGCCTCAAAGGTGAAAGCGTCTCCGTCACAGGATCATTGATTCTTTTTACTTATATTAAACGTATGGCAGCGCTATAGTTTAAAATTTAAACATGGCTCGTAAATATTTGGAATGGGAACCTGTTGTACGCTTCCATATTCTCAACTTGTCTACAAATTCCGTTTTCAGACAATCTTACATAGGATCCTTAAAATATTGCGGTGAATTTCGAATAGCTCTGTGGTAGAGAGAAGTGACTGTATATAAAATTAAGTGATAATTTAACAAACAACATATAATTAATGGTTTTAATCAGTTCAAGCGTTTACTAAAAGCATTCACCTGTTGTTCACCAAGCCGTGTCAACGACAAGAACGATGTAAACAAAAACTACTTTTCTCTTTGGCGGGTGTAGTGAAGCACATTTATGACGATAGCGGGATTCTGAAGAAAAGCGGTTCATTTAATTAATTTGTTCTACGTAGAACATGTAAAACAGCGATGCGGTCTGTTCGAACGACAAATCGAAAACTCTGGCTTTGTGGATTTTCCAGTCACTACACTGTTCTTGCACATGCGAAATAACAGTTTTATTACTCGCGGAACTTGTTGGCGTATGCTAGAAGTAAACAGGGAAATTTTATTTTAACAAATTTAAATATACCGAGGCGAACGTAAATAATCAACAAACTCAAGAGAAAATAAAATTTAGCTTTAATTATTTACCATATAAACGGAACAGGTTCTTATAAATTTTTATAACATGATCCCAACATCAATATTACTGTACTTGCTTTTAATTACATCATGTGCGAGATTGTGTAAAACATCATTCGAATCAAAAAATTTTGAACCGTCAATGAAGGTTTATGCTTTAATTATACATGACTCTTATGTTTGAAAATATCCGTTTACGGAAATTCTTAATAAATTTATTCACAATTAAATATTGTATACGTCTTGCTTTTTACTAAAATTGTATACTACCCATGTTGTTTTAATATTAATAAGATTTTTGGCGATCCAACGCCGTTTCTCACGCATCCCGGTGTACGCCCAGACACACCCTAGCCCTAAGCATGCGCATTCCCGTAATGCTGGTATATAAGGGGTATTATTTTCAATTTGAATTAGTTTAAACTTATATTTGAGAAATGTACACCAAGGAATTTTTAGAGAAAGCAATCAGTGAAATGCAAAAGGTGTGTTAAATACACGTAAATCTAGTAGGTTGTACAATATACCTAGAACAACGCTACGCGATTACCTCGATAAACTTGATGCTCGAAATAAAAGTATAGAATCAAATATCTTGGAAATGTAGGCTGCAAGACAAGAAGTTAAAACACATACACAAAACTTTGATGCATATGTCACTTCTAGTGCAAAAGAATTTGGTAAACATAGATCTTTGTTTCCAATATAAGCGTAATTTACCTCAATACTGAACTTCGGAAACGAGCAAGGAATGAATTTGAGAAGAACTTGTTCAAGCTAATGTATAATACAGTCTTTGGAAAACGATGGAGAATATACGCAAACATTGTAATGTGAAACTTGTGCAAAACTGGGAGGAAAAATATGGAGCCAAAGCCAGGATATCTAACCCTCTACTCAAAAATGTTACAATCTTCGATGAAAACCTTGTGGCGGTAGAACTTCTTAAATCTGAAATATATTTTAATAAACCTATATAATGTTAGTATGTGTATTCTCGACATAGCCAAGTTGATGATCTACGCTTTTCACTATGGATATATGAACGCAACCTTTGGAGTTGGGTGCCGAGTTCCTTACACAGATACGGATATTCTAATTTATAAAATACGAATTCTGGATCCTTATGAAACTATGAAGCAGAACGGTCAGCAACGTTTCGATACTTCCGACTATCCTTCCAACAACGTTTATGGAATTCTGCTAATTAACAAAAAAGTCTTAGGGATGATGAAAGCCGAAACTAATGGACGACTTATGACAGATTTCATTGGGTTACGATCTAAAATGTATGCTACAAGAATTTTTAAGACAACCGAGGAAGAAGAAGCTGAACTCTTACGAGAAGAGGAAAAATCACCTGCCATCCGAGACTATAGTGTTACAAAAAAAATTAAAGGGATTAAAAGATCAGTAATAAAGAATAGAATTACGTTTGAGGATTATGTCGACTGTATAGAAGATTACAAGGAAGTATTTGTGACTCAGAATCTAATTCATCCAAGCACCATCTCTTAGGAGAATATTGCTTCAAGCCCGCATGATGATAAACGCCACTTACTTCCTGGTTCGTACGCAACACTACCTGTTGGACATTATTCGATTGTAGAGCATGAAGAAATATAATACTTATTGCAAATGTAGAATATTGATTTTAAATATATTATCCCCAATAATATTTTATATAGTTTATATTAGGGTTATCCCATCCTTAAAAAGTGAATGTAATAGACTCCTCCGTCCTGAGTGTTGGTTTAAAAGTGACCTGAATTAATCTTAAGATCCTCTTTATGGGGATTTCAATGCTTGGTACAAAAAGTGTAAATTGAACCTTAGATTTTTCCATAAGAAAATACATGGGAAAATTGCACTCTTTGAGGCCGTACGCCCCTTGTATACCTACTCCAACATTGTATTAAGTTGTTATATTTCAATAAAATAGCATGAAAAAGTAAGGCAACATATTTTCTTTTCTCATACATTGATTTAAGCACTCAATTTCATATTCATAGATGTGGTGTATATAATACATCCCACGGGTAGCTACACAACATTCTACAGCGCAGGTAGTTAAAGGTTAAACAAATTTTAAAACAAAGATGAACCTACTAGTGTTTATGTTTTATTGTCGTGTTAGAAATTCTTTATGTGCGACCTTTAATAAAAATTTGGCTGCTTTTTTTTAGGCTTAAAAACCTATATTCTATGTCTTCAGATGTAATCGGCTTAGAAATTTCACTAATGTTCATTTACATTGCATCGTATCAATATGCCACGTACTCTCACATGGTCCTTCATCCCGTAAATAATAAATAACTTTTATGACTTGATATGTAAATAATTATTAAACGGACTACGAGTAACTTTCTGACAACTTTCCTGTACAGTACGCAATTTCGCAATCTATTTTATAATATCCAACACAGGGGTCGATACCACCGTTTACGATATAACCATAATAAAATGGAAGCGTTAATGTTGAAAGAGCCGATAGCGTCAAATGCTTTTTAGTAAAAAGCTGATCAAATCGATATCGCACGACTGAGTGACTGCATCAACAGTGCAATAACTACCGCATTAACTTTGTAAAAGCTCTCTCGCCTGAAAGCAGTCAACCCTTCCAGCTAAATGTTGGTAGCATACAAAAATATACAACGATAAAAAATACTACTAAATTTCCCTTAAATTCCTAATGAATATAAAGTAGGTCTTATCAAAGGGAGGTTTGGAAATAGACATGATTCCACTTTGCTCCCGCATAGTGTTTTGCTCCTCTTCAATCTGATTTATTGCGGTCGTTCCTTATTGGTTTGGAGTAGCTTCGAGGTAAATTTAGATGCGGATCAACCATTTCTCTGTAAGCTCTAAAGCAAAACGGCCATAGCAATATTACAGTGGAAGGATTACCGAACGCGTTGGGTCAGTGAGATAACATTCAGTACATGCAAGTTGTGTTCTGATAACATGGGTTGGGCCGGCGGCCACTTGGCTAATGGTGCACCCCTTGGGACCCTCAGTCGTTGATGAGGTACCCACTTAATAGGTACATGTCATCTAAATTCTCTTTGATGTCGACCCGCAAATAACTTAAATGAGAGTTGCAGTGCCACAGGCACCATCCATATTAAGAGCACGTTATCATTTTACGACGTTACATTAAACTGTTATCCTACTTGAAACTTTATAGGGTTTCGTAGGTCCGTTAAAGACCGTTTTAATTAAGGTGTTTCAGTTTATTTCCGGAACTAGGGTAAATTATATAAGACGTTGTATACCCACATTTTTCTCATGCAGTACACGGTAAGCTAAATGCGTTGTAAAAGTTGGGTTAAGAAGGCAGAAATAAATTGTGGAAGCATTGTAGCAGTGTCTCCATTTTGCACCATTTGATTTTCACATTCAGCTCATCTGTTACATAAACAATTGTGTAGTACAGAATAACAGCGATGCTTAAAATCCACAAGTCTCACATATGAAAATATGTTTAAATTTTACCTTCTAAACGCTTTTTTAAGAGCTCGTCTGGATTTTAACAGTCAAGTTTATTATTACACTGGTGGATATTCGACTGGAAAAGCACAATACCATTCTAAATGAGCGACTCCGCACCGCGCCTATACTATCCATTTACAATAATACCACTCCGTTTTTTCCACAATCACATTTCAGTTGCTTCAATTCAGGAAAATACTCAGAAGTTTTGCTTTTAATAACAGCATTTACCTGACGAATATTTTTTGTTGCAAGTGTAATGCGTTATTAATTTTAACTGCTTGTAAAAGTATAAAGTTGTTATGTGTTTGCGTTACGTTAGATAGAAAACAAATAAAAAATGACAAAATTTATTTTAAACGGCCTTAATAAATATGAATATGCCTTGTATATTATGGTTTTACGTGTAATAAAATTTATTAAGCATAACTTCATAATTTTAGTTCCACAATGGAAATTTAAACAATGAACTGTAACCACAAAACCATAGTTATGTATTTTTTTATAATACATAGTTGAACGTAACTCAGGTTAATAAATTATTTGAAAACTGCAAAAAAAGAAATAGATTTCTATATTACACGTAACAATTTTGAATACATAAATGTAATCACGGGTATGTAACAAAATTAGTTTGTGTAAAGAGAATAATTGCAATAATAAATTTCTTTAGCGCAATCTTATTAGTTTGAGAAACATTTTAGATTAGTTACAGGAATAAGTAGCATTGGAAATATCAATATGCAAGTTTCGTACAATAATTGCCACAGGAAATAAACGAGCCTTTTACAGTTTTAGTACAATTGATCAAAATTAACGTTGTATGGAAACAAGTGCAGTTATACGGGATAACCCCCTCCCACTGACAATATAACCAAAATATTATCACAATAGTTTAACCACTCAAATATAGACACTGCTTTAGTAAAGCTCTCTAATGATACGTTACTGTTGACATAACCAGACACATCATATAATATAAAAGTTAACAATGTGTCCATTTGCAATATTGATGAGCACACATAATAACATTAATTACGCATTTTTTACGTGATTCAATATAAGTTGAATATTAAGACCGTAATACAATGACATTTTCTTCAAGAACATGATGAGCGGAGAAAAGAACGGATGCTAGACAGTGAATTAATAACCCGCGAGCTGGTAACGAAAAACATGTAAAAGGTTATCATTGATAAAAAGAAGTCGAAGAATTTCCTTGGCTATGAACTTTGCAACATGGCGATATTTACCGACCAATCGACAAGAACTGGATATTTAATGTGGATAGTTTTCTCCAAAAAACCAACTACGTTGGAACCTCAATAATCTTTTATCAAGGTGGATTTAAGCTGGCGAAATTGACATGTTTTTTTAAACGCATTCAACTATTCAGCTGTAAATTTAATAGTTTGTTTACAATTTTTTTTTGTTCAATGTGGCATGTATTTATGAAACCCGCTAAGCTGATCATTGAAATTAGAAAACCCTCACCAATATTGTAGGTTATAGTGTTTGCTTGATTAGGTTTATAAAGCATGAACATTGAAATTTAATTCAACAAGGTTGAGAATATGTATAATTAGTTATAGGTGAATATTAAATGGCGTGACCAACCGAAAGCGATTTGATTTATAAATTTTTTAATCTGTATGTGTGTTTGAGTTTACAAAAATACTGTTATTCTGCTTTAAGCAACTCTTTACTTATGTGTATGTATCTGCCTACGTGAGTACGTTATGCTGGTTTTACTTGAATTCATTTATTTAATTTTTCAGGTTTTGTATTTGTACCTATTTACCGGAATTGTATGATGTTTTATTAAAATAGATTTAAGTGATGCAGGGACACGATTTTTTCATTATTGGAAATATAAATTGACTGTAAAACAAAATCCGTTCCATCAGAAAACCGCCCTAGTTAGGATCCCCTAGAAATACTCGCCTTCCAAAGGATTATCTCTAGACCCAACGGGTTGGTGCTCGATAGTTTAATACATAGGAACGCATTTGAATAAAAGTGTTATTGGTAACGTAGCATTTTCATTGCAACTAGTTTTATTTACATTATTTTGTCCTATTTGAATCTTTTTGTGTATGTGTGTATACACACACACACACACACACACACACACACACACACACATATATATATATATATATATATATATATATTATAAGTAGTTTTTTACACAAGGTAAGTTGATATATATATATATGGACCCACTCCTGCAGCACTGTAGTTAGTCGATAAACCTTTAATATGTTACGGGAATGACACCCTCTTTGGGCAATTGAAGATTTAACGTTTCGTTCACCTGCAACATAACCCTATGAATGTATAATTTTGGTACCGACCAAAGATCATGTTTCAGATTTCAACGTATTATTGCTTGATTGATAAAAGAGTTTTCACGCTAACTGTAAGGCTAATTCGCTAAATAATATATATATTGCTGTGATTCCTCTCATATCTCTAGGTACTGGCCCTTTCAAAAAAAAAACATTCGAGCCCCACAGTTTGGGCGTCAAGAATGCTGTGAATCTTCTCATATCTCTAGGTACTGGCCCTTTAAAAAAAAACATTCGAGCCCCACAGTTTGGGCGTCAAGAATGCTGTGAAACCTTTTAAATCACCTGGTCCGTTGATTCCTTCTGTTAATCGCCTCGGCTGCTCTTCTAGATAACTTCCATTCTCAATCATAAAAATTAAACAACACATTCCTACCACAAACATCAACGTTAACTCTATTTACATCAATATTCAGAATACATTAAATTTTCAAATTAAATTTGAACATAAAATTCAGTTTTAAAAAGAATTTCCGGATTAATTTTATTATCATTTTACTGTGCATCCAAAATTAAAGTCCTTGTTGGATGCCTACTAATTAATATAACAAGATAAGCAGACCGGAGTCTGAGTATAAAGGAGCATCTACCACCCTTTACGTTAATTAACCAGGTTTGTCTAATTGAGCTCAAAGACCTACCCAAAGTTTCATCCTATTCCCGAACATCAAAACAAAATACCCCTTTTACTTAAACAAGCAAATTTCATCTTAAAATTAAAATTTTATGGTTAGAAAAATTCCACTAATGTCCATTTAAAGTAAATCAATTATAAAGTCATTCAATACACAAAAAAATGTCAAACAACATAGTACAATTTACCTGAAGGTTATTGTCCTCGTAGCTTCAGTGTAATCGTCCCTTTTGTAAATCACACCATTCCAACCGGATTCTATTTACAGCTTCAAGTTGTCAACGCTTTAAAATGTTCTCCATCACCATTAATTTAAAGTTGTTTCTAGGCTTTTCCGGAACTCATCTGTGTATATCTGCCTCTGGTTCAGTGGATGCAGACACATTTACGAACCATTTAGTCATTAACACCCCGCAAAATAGCAAAGAAATTCATACTTCCTTTTACCAATATTACCAATATACGCCAAAACTGCCTACTTTTGGGTATACATTTGTCGTTGTAAATTTTACTAATTGGTACCGTGATAATAAACTTTTATTACCTTGTATCTAAGTGCACTGAAGTACATTCATGTTAGCACGTAAAATAACCAACTATTTTGAGTCACTAAAATATACTAGCACACTTTAAATTATTTAATCAAACTAAAAGCACTGTTTAAAATCAAGTCGCGGATGCACGAGCTTTTAACGCATCGAATCGTCGAAAGTCTAAGAGTCTAAGAGAGCGAAACACCTATTCCCGCCTGTATATATAGCGAATAGCCGACACGTCGCTTTGTTCCCTAAAACGGGTAATTCCAACGAATTCCTCATTCTACGTTCCCAGTCTGAAGCCTGCACGTCGATTTTTATGAATTTAGTCCTCACCCCATTGAGATCTCAGAAAATTTCAACACGGCCCGCAAAGTTGTCCGAGAAAACTAATTACTTTTATACAGAAATTGTTGTTCTACCTCTGATATATGCATCCTATTTTAACCAATCGCAACCCCTTGACGTTGCTTAAATCCCGCCCTTTACAATATGTGTCTTTGCTTGACGCATTTTCTCTTTCCTTCTCTAACCTGTTCGTATTGGTGCAACTTGACACTCTTTATTATCGATTATATTTTAGTCCACGCGGACTGTTATCTTGGTTTAATAACCCCGTATCGCACATTCTCGTGAATATTAAGCCCCGGTTTCTCCAAGATTCTTTGAAACATTAATTATTTGCCAAATTTACGCAGAATGAGCTTTTTAAAAATACGCAGGTGTTCTGTATTTCCTGCTAAAGCATCTGATCGTTTCCAATATCCTTAGAATCAACATGTTTATCCAAACAAATTAACTTGAAATTGCCTTTTAAAACACGCAGGGTGTTCAAACGTAACATTTTAAATAACCTTCCTACGATTTGACTATTATTGGGTTTTACAAGTTTTATGCTTATTATTAATAATGGTTCAATTAACTCCAATTAAAATTGATTTCCATCCTTTCATTTTTAGCGAATACAAATTATTATCCGTACGTTTTGTTTAATACCAGTTATTTAAAATAGAGTTCATTAATATAAATTTTGCACGTAATTTCCATTTGTTTAGGAATAATTAAATTATCCACTGCGCTTTTCAATACTGCTTCTTTTGATGTAAAGCGTCTTATAGATAATTTAAATTTCTTATTTTTACTGAAACGACCGAGTTTATTTATGCTTCAAGGTTTTAATAAAGCGTATTATTTAATGAAATTCCTTATACACGGTAATTAAAATTATTTGATTTGATTATTTAATTTTCTACCCTGGTCTAAATATGAGTATTTTCCCCCTATTTGAATACAAATAATCCCACTTATTTGAATGCAAATATCAAATATTTAGACTGTCAAAAAAATCTTTACAAAATTTTGCCTATCTCTCTCTATCCTTATCTATCTAACTTACCTACTTTGTCTCCAATCCAAAAAAATATTTACACCTATCCTATATCCCTATTCTATTCCTAACTCTCACCTACTTCTATAAACTGAAATTATCCCTAACTTCATCCTACTTATCCATCTAATCCTATATACATCCTATATACCTATCCTATTCCTAACTTTTAACTACTCTTCACTATACTTTACTTCCCCCTACCTAATCCTATATGCCTATCCTACTCTTACTCTATTCCTAACTCTCCACTAATCTTATATAAAATATCTATACTTAACCCATCTTATTTTCTTCCTACATTTACTCTTTATCCTCATCCTAAACCTATTCCTAATTATCTCCCATATGTGTCCTATATCTAGCTTTATTTTCTATAACCACTTACTTCTACTCTTTTATATACTCCTATGCTATCCCTATCCTATTTAAATCTAACTCTCTTCTTGACCCTCCAAGTCTTCCTTCTAACCATCCTAATACTCTTCATCCCTATCTCTCCCCCTTCTATATCTATACTTAACATCTCTATTATCTCACATACAATAAACTTATCATCCCTCTTATCCTGACTCTTAAATATCACTTCTTCTTCAGTCCCTACACTTGTCTGTTTCTTATTTATTCTTATTTCCTTTTCTGCCGACAAACCAAACGATACTACTTTACAATTATCGATTTTTCCCTCTATGGAAAATCCTATGTACCTTCTAGAATTTTTGTGTAATGGAATCCGCCAGAATGAATTCCTTAAATCTACTTTATTAAAAACAAACTTGCCACTTAACCTCGTCAAAAATAATTCTGCCTTCACCTGCTCCCGATATGCTGCTTCTACCCCCACTAATTCTGCATTTTCTTGTACTAAAGCTTGAACCTCTACTCTCCTATCCTCTGGACATCTTATTGTGTTGATCTGTTTAGCCTCATCATCCTCTACCTCTACTACATTAATACTAAACCCCGTGTCATCCTCTGTGACTTCATAACTGCCTTTCCATGGCACTACCCTATCCTTAATTCTTATTACCTTCCTTTCCATATCTATCAAAACCCTAACTTCATCATACAGTCAACACCTAAAATGCTCTGAAACTTCAGTCCAGGTACAATTACAAACTCCTGTTCACAGCTTAAACCTCCTATATCTATCCTAAGCACCACAACACTATTTACTACAGCAAACTTCTTTTTATTTGGAGCTACTAAATGGCTACGCTTTATAGGCATAATTCTATCACAAACCTTATCCCTAATTTTGCTGACGAATTCCTCCGATATTAAACTCGCCTCTGCCCCTGTATCAAGTAATACTTCTACATTATTCTCAAAAATTTCTAAATTAATAATTGGCAAACATAATTTTTCCTCAGTTTCTGGCTCTACTTCCTCCTCAATTTTGAAAAATTCACGTGGATGTTCGTATACATTTACACAGAAATCTAGTGGTCTGTCGCGTTCTAAAAATCCTGTCTCATCCTGTTTTCCGTGCTTGGTCCTGGTTGTCCTTCTACAACCTGTGCGTACGTCCTCCTCGTGTTAATATCCGTGTCCCTATCTCTATTCGGCGTGCTGGTCACAGTCCTGTTTACTTCCGGTAAACTGTTCTGTCTCGTGTAACTAGGTCTTGGCGTCGGTCCCCTAGTCGCACTATTGCTCCTGTATTCCTGTCCTCGTCGTTCCCAATTCGGTCGAAAATTTCTGTTGTAGTCAGGCCGTCTCGGATAATTCGGTGTCCTGTTGTCAAACCTAACTGTGTTAACGTTTCGTTCTCGTATCTCTCTTGTCCGTCCAACACATACATCGTCATATCTCTGTAAATACTCTAAAATGTCTCCCGTTCTGTGATGTTTTGTAAGGCCACGCGTTGTCTAATTTCCAGTTCAAAATGTCGTGATAGGTACTTGATTATCTGTCTGTCCGTCAATGGTGGATTCAGTTGTTTGGCCACACTGTACTTGCGGATGGCATATTGCTCCTAGATCCTGCAAACTCTCCCTTAAATTTTCCTGTAATTAAGTCGTCTCGTACCTGGTCTTGTCTGTGGTCACTCCAGTAGTGTTTTAAAATTTGTTTTCAAAGTCCTGATACGTGTCTATGTCCTGTCCTACTAAATTGTACCATGCTTCCGCGTTGTCCTTTAATAAAGCCTTTATCGTATTCAGTTTAGTCTGTTCGTCAAATAAATTTCCCACTAGATTTCTTACACTATTAATAAAAATTTGTGGATTTACCCTGTTATCACCATAAAACTTCATGTGTTGGTCCAATGATACTCCACCTGTAGAAAATCTGGGACCATCCCCCGTTAAATTTGACATGTTGTATTTAATACTACTAACTTCACGTTCTACCCTGCCTAACTGATCCCTACATGAGTCCGTCACTTCAGTCATTTTCACATTAATCTCTTCTTCACAAAAAATGCGTACTTCGGACCTTAAATGTCCCATTTCCTGTCGAAGACCTGTAATATCACGCTCATTTTTTTCAACCCTATTTTCTACTTCCCCCAGTTTCACGGTAAGACTATCTTTAAATTCTGTAAATTCTTTAGTATTTTGTTCAATTTTCCCACTTATCTGCTCTAATTTTTGGTTGGACTCCTCCCTCGCTCTATTAGATTCTTCGTTCATTCTCTCTAACATTCTCAATATCATCTCGTTTCCTTGATCCCCCGATTCCGTCCTCGACTGATCTCTACTGCCTCCTACTTCTTCCATTTTCGAATTTTTCCACACAATGCACTATCGTCACTTCCAATTTCCACTCCTTGACTCCTTAACCACTCCTTTCTCTGCATACGTTCTAATCACTCTCACACACTCTAAAATACTTTTAAATTTATCCACAAACAGAAACTCTCTCTCTCAGATCGCCAGTTTCCTGGAATAAAATAACAAAAATTTTATTTGGAACTCGAGCCTCACTTTTGGGTCGCCAAGAATGCTGTGATTCCTCTCATATCTCTAGGTACTGGCCCTTTCAAAAAAAAAACATTCGAGCCCCACAGTTTGGGCGTCAAGAATGCTGTGAATCTTCTCATATCTCTAGGTACTGGCCCTTTAAAAAAAAACATTCGAGCCCCACAGTTTGGGCGTCAAGAATGCTGTGAAACCTTTTAAATCACCTGGTCCGTTGATTCCTTCTGTTAATCGCCTCGGCTGCTCTTCTAGATAACTTCCATTCTCAATCATAAAATTAAACAACACATTCCTACCACAAACATCAACGTTAACTCTATTTACATCAATATTCAGAATACATTAAATTTTCAAATTAAATTTGAACATAAAATTCAGTTTTAAAAAGAATTTCCGGATTAATTTTATTATCATTTTACTGTGCATCCAAAATTAAAGTCCTTGTTGGATGCCTACTAATTAATATAACAAGATAAGCAGACCGGAGTCTGAGTATAAAGGAGCATCTACCACCCCTTTACGTTAATTAACCAGGTTTGTCTAATTGAGCTCAAAGACCTACCCAAAGTTTCATCCTATTCCCGAACATCAAAACAAAATACCCTTTTACTTAAACAAGCAAATTTCATCTTAAAATTAAAATTTTATGGTTAGAAAAATTCCACTAATGTCCATTTAAAGTAAATCAATTATAAAGTCATTCAATACACACAAAATGTCAAACAAAATAGTACAATTTACCTGAAGGTTATTGTCCTCGTAGCTTCAGTGTAATCGTCCCTTTGTAAATCACACCATTCCAACCGGATTCTATTTACAGCTTCAAGTTGTCAACGCTTTAAAATGTTCTCCATCACCATTAATTTAAAGTTGTTTCTAGGCTTTTCCGGAACTCATCTGTGTATATCTGCCTCTGGTTCAGTGGATGCAGACACATTTACGAACCATTTAGTCATTAACACCCCCGCAAAATAGCAAAGAAATTCATACTTGCTTTTACCAATATTACCAATATACGCCAAAACTGCCTACTTTTGGGTATACATTTGTCGTTGTAAATTTTACTAATTGGTACCGTGATAATAAACTTTTATTACCTTGTATCTAAGTGCACTGAAGTACATTCATGTTAGCACGTAAAATAACCAACTATTTTGAGTCACTAAAATATACTAGCACACTTTAAATTATTTAATCAAACTAAAAAGCACTGTTTAAAATCAAGTCGCGGATGCACGAGCTTTTAACGCATCGAATCGTCGAAAGTCTAAGAGTCTAAGAGAGCGAAACACCTATTCCCGCCTGTATATATAGCGAATAGCCGACACGTCGCTTTGTTCCCTAAAACGGGTAATTCCAACGAATTCCTCATTCTACGTTCCCAGTCTGTAGCCTGCACGTCGATTTTTATGAATTTAGTCCTCACCCCATTGAGATCTCAGAAAATTTCAACACGGCCCGCAAAGTTGTCCGAGAAAAACTAATTACTTTTATACAGAAATTGTTGTTCTACCTCTGATATATGCATCCTATTTTTAACCAATCGCAACCCCTTGACGTTGCTTAAATCCCGCCCTTTTACAATATGTGTCTTTGCTTGACGCATTTTCTCTTTCCTTCTCTAACCTGTTCGTATTGGTGCAACTTGACACTCTTCATTATCGATTATATTTTAGTCCACGCGGACTGTTATCTTGGTTTAATAACCCCGTATCGCACATTCTCGTGAATATTAAGCCCCGGTTTCTCCAAGATTCTTTGAAACATTAATTATTTGCCAAATTTACGCAGAATGAGCTTTTTTAAAAATACGCAGGTGTTCTGTATTTCCTGCTAAAGCATCTGATCGTTTCCAATATCCTTAGAATCAACATGTTTATCCAAACAAATTAACTTGAAATTGCCTTTTAAAAACACGCAGGGGTGTTCAAACGTAACATTTTAAATAACCTTCCTACGATTTGACTATTATTGGGTTTTTACAAGTTTTATGCTTATTATTAATAATGGTTCAATTAACTCCAATTAAAATTGATTTCCATCCTTTCATTTTTAGCGAATACAAATTATTATCCGTACGTTTTGTTTAATACCAGTTATTTAAAATAGAGTTCATTAATATAAATTTTGCACGTAATTTCCATTTGTTTAGGAATAATTAAATTATCCACTGCGCTTTTCAATACTGCTTCTTTTGATGTAAAGCGTCTTATAGATAATTTAAATTTCTTATTTTTACTGAAACGACCGAGTTTATTTATGCTTCAAGGTTTTAATAAAGCGTATTATTTAATGAAATTCCTTATACACGGTAATTAAAATTATTTGATTTGATTATTTAATTTTCTACCCTGGTCTAAATATGAGTAATATATATATATATATATATATATATATATATATATATATTAACGTGATAAGGGGTCACGAGAGGTTATTGAAACTCTAATTCTGAAAACAAATTTAATTAAAACGTAATAAGATCTATAAAAAATGGGATTTTCCGTAAATTCATGGTTACGCCTGGTATAATACAAACGTACCTCTATTCATTAATGTAACATGCAAAAACGCAGATTTCGCGTGTATAAATAATCATTCTCTATGATATAAACATATTGTAAATAAATAGCCTAGAACGAGCTTTGCTCATTTAGCATAAATATAAATAATTTCGTGTAATTATTATAAAACGCAAACCCTTTTACTTTAAAAAGCAATCAAAGTAAATTAAGTAACCCATGGATTGTAGCAATTGATTCTATGTAAAAGAACTTTCTAGAATATGAGTCATCGATATTTAAAACAACGTAAAAACCCATTAAATAAACATTTTCATTTCAAAAAGCAGCTTGAACATCGAAAAAACGAGCAAAATCCTTGGAATAATCGAATATCTTTTGCGTTATTATGCAACGCCGCAATAATAGAATATGAGAGACATAGACATAGAACGTGTCACAGATACCTAAAAAAGATAAGAAGGTAATTAAATGTCAAAATTGTATACGCTAATTGTTTATTCCGGAAAACCTTACATTATAATGTTCGAGATTATACTGGTAAAATTCTGAAAAACAGACAATTTGTATATAAAGGAGCGATTATTGTTTCGAGAGGAATTCATTCATTAAATTTGATCCGATGCAGTCAATGCTTAAAGTAGATCAAAAACATTAAAGCGCTAGTCGTTGCGTTATATAGAAGTATGCGGTAAAACATAGTTGTGAGGTTGCAATGAATATTGAAGTGACGTTTTTAAACCCAAATTACATACAAGAATGGAATTATTAATTACGAAAAGATGGCAAAATTCATCAGTATAAAGCTATTTTAAAGATGTAATAAATAATCGAAAGGAATACTTAATTTAATTGCTGTTGGAAATCAGGAATTTTAATTTGGAAAAACTTGTGGCCGATTTGGAGATCAATTTAAAATAAGATTTTTAGTTACGGGAAGCGTTTTGTGGATTCTGCAAGTATCACTGTATTAAAATTAATATTAAATTTAAATGGCCCCATGCTTGGCATTAAATATTTGTAAATTTTGTTATGTATAATGTCAAAAGAAAAATTTTAGAATAGTATTACATTGCTCTCATTAATAGTAGATTAGGACTTCCAAGAAAAATTAAATCGGTATAACCATACACGATTAGAAACTGTTGGTAAATAAAAAAGTTATAACATTGGGAATTGTAACTCGATAAGGGTTGATGTTAAGATAAAAATTAAAAAGGTGAGAATACAAAGGTCGTCGGAGCCGACTGGCACCGAGGGGTATCTCGAAAATTTTAGGGGTTAGGTTACAAATTTTTTAAGGTAAGGATGGTGGGGGTAAAGTTGAAGCAAAGAAAAAGATGCTCCCTCCCCCTTGTCCACAAGGAATAAATTTTACCCCACACGGAGGAAATCCCTCCTCACAAGAAAGAAATCCCTTTAAAATAAGACTTTATAATGGGAATTTACACATAAAAACGTAGGTTAGATATGAATCGGGAGGATCAGGTGGATAGGGAGAAATGTGGATCTGTGCCAGACCCATCCAAACCCTCTACTTATTTGGATATGGCTTTATTCGATCCAAAAAAAGTAGTTCTGTATCAAGAGAGCGATCTCCCAGCGAATGCATTGCAGAAGGTGCGCGAACTAATTCCTATGGTTGACAGAAACAAACTTAAAGAAGAGTTTATTTCATTCACAAAGTTGTGACAAGCATTTATCAAAAATCGTTGCATGCAAATTACAAAAGTAATGTTTTCGAAGAGGTTGGAAATGTATTATATGAGCAAGAAGCAGACGAAAGTGTAGACGAAAGCTATGATATTCTTCCAGAATTGTGAATTGAAATTCTTGGTCACCAGTCTTCCGATTTTTGCATTCGTAGTGCCATTCTGGATTCGTACGGCTGCGCCAGTGTTTTTAAAAACTTCTTCCAAGACTTCGTAACAATTTATTTATTTTTCAAACAGATATTAAATATGGAATATTAACAAACTGGTTTAAAATTACTCTTAAGTCAAAAAATAATTAATAATTTAACTAATATGAGTGAGTAGCCTAAGCAAACTGCAATGTTAAAGCTGAAATATTTGAGACTGACTGACTGATCTGGGGCTCACGGGGTATTTATTTTGTCCCTGCCCCCCACATGTCTGTGGGAACTTGCAGAGCTTATGTCTGCTTATTTCTTAATTCTATTAATTATACAATTTAACAATCTTACTTTCTAAGTAATCACGGTTCTTAACCGTCTGTGACCTGCCACCTGCAGTATCACTATCGTCTGGAACACAATGTATTGCATCCGTTCTCACAACTGTTGATAACCTTTATTTAATTATCTTTGAATTACATTGTTGCACTTGACTTAATAATTTCTTTAACAATTTCTAATAATTCCTAATAACTTCTATTTTGTTTTACATACATAGATTGGGGATTCATACCTGGCGTTAAATTCCAAAAGAAATAAGAGTTTGTGATTTTTCCATTAAGTTTAGTAGATTATAATCTGCTCGAGCTTTTTTAAAATTTCGTAAATACAGAAAGAACAACCACAGCAATAAACATTTACAACTAGTACCAACATGTTGTATGTATTCCACATTGACTGTTTTATTATGCAATGAAGGGTTCGATATATTTAATGTACAGGCCACAATATGTACCTATCATAACAGTTCATTGGCGTGATTATGTCAAGTGTGCACGACTTAAGGCAATGAAGTACCTGTATTTTATGATGCAACGTCTCTAGTTGTTTGGATGTCCAATGCAGTGTTGTGTCATTTGATTTATTTTTATCTAAATACATCCCTAATATTCTCAGAGTGCTCGTATTGTTCTTGCAACCAGCGTAAGCAAGTTTAATGTATGAATAACAATGTGTATCTATTATAATAGTTTATAAACATTATTATGTAAAGTGAGCACAAACCAAGGCAAAAAATACCTGTATTCTCTAACGCAATGTCTTGAATTGCTTAGGTTTTAACAACTTACATGAATGTTGAATACTTCATTGCTGATAATAGAAGAAAAGGAAAAGTTTACATATAAAATTCGATCAAAAACTAATAAAAAATTAATTTCCCTAACCTCGACATACAAAATCTTAGGGATTTTAACAGATTGTCTGGGTCTTCGTTATGTATTTATGTGTAGAAATAAAAAATTATGATTTAATGGGTGCTTTTATATGTCACAGGAAATGTTCCTGTTTGCTTCCATCAATTGCTGTTTTTCTTTAATTGAGGTTAAATAGAGCTCCTTCACCTTGGCTTCCCACCAAACGATTTATTGAGATGTAGCATGTTCACCAGAAAGTACTAGTCTTGCAGCACTTTGCACCACCAAAATAACAGCTTGCACCATACTGGAAAAATAGGTGCGGTAATTTGTTTATGAGGGGGACTAGAATGGCGCTAGCCCCCCTCCATTTGAATTTCAAAAAAATGATTTGTGCACCAGTTAAAGGAAAGCTTGCACCACCTTTCACCACTAAATTTAGAGCTTGCACCATTTTCAATAAGTCGTCACATTATATTCTTATTCCTATCTCTGCTTATAATATATCCCATACTATTCCCCAAAAATGCCATAGAACGTATTCTGGCCTTCTATTTGTCTTATTTTTTTCCACAGATATCCTTGTTCCCCTACTATTTCTATAACCTATTTGTTATTAACTTTGTCTGTCCATGCTATCACCCTCATACATCTGAAGCATAGCATTCCAAAAGGCTGCTACCGTTTTTCTGTCTGCTTTTCCTACTGCCCGTGTTTCATAGGCATACTGTGCTGTGCTCCACACATATGCTTTCAACAATTTTCTTCTTGTTTCTATGTTTGCTGTCTTTCATAATAGGCGCTGTTCTTTCTTGTTAAATGCAGGCCTATCCTATAACTTGACTTAAATTTGCTTAAAACTTCCCGTGACGCGTATATTACGTGTTTCTGCATTATCTTGCAGGTACATTTGTAACCCAATTATAGTAAACTCCTCCCTAAACAGTCACGTAGTAATTAGATAATATAATTAAAATAAATACAATATTGTAGTATTTTAATTAAAAGAGGCACAAAAGAATGTCAGCATTAGAAGTGGTTCGACTTGTTTTGGTAGTAGCACTTGATCGTAAGGTTGGAATAAGACAATGATTAATCTAGAATAATAATGTGAGACTTATTGAAGGTGGTGCAAGCTATAAATTTAGCGGTGCAAGGTGGTGCAATCTTTCCTCTAACTGGCTCACATATCTTTTTTTTAAATTCGAATGGAGGGGGGCTAACGTCATGCTAACCCCCTCGAGAAAAGACCCTGTATCTAATTGTCTAAAGTGGTGCATGCTCTAAATTTAGTTGTGCAAGATGGTGCAAGCTTTCCGCTATCTGGTGCACATATCATTTTTTTGAAATTCAAAAGGAGGAGGGCTATTGTCATTCTAGCCCCCTCCAGAAAAGACCCTGTATCTAATTTTCTAAAGTGGTGCAAGCTCTAAATTTAGTGATGTAAGGTGGTGCAAGCTTTCCTCTATCCGGTGCACATATCACTTTTTTGAAATTCAAATGGAGGGGGCTAGTGTCATTCTAGCCCCCCTCATAAACAAGTTACTGCAACTGTTTTTCCAGCATGGTGCCAGCTATTGTTGTATATAGCGAAACCATTATTTTAGATTACTTTTAAAATATTACATTGTAACAAAATCAATAAGCCGCACATCCTTTGTTCTAGGAAAACTTGCATCATGCTTATCAAATGTCATGTTCTTGAAATTACCTCATCACACTTATCTTTTTGTATAATTAATCTTTAGGTCATGTCTTTACTTTGTAACAACCACAATTAGGTTTCCTGCAAATGTTCTAGAACTCAGGGAAGTTTTGGCTTACCACTATTAAACATACATTTTTATCGCCTGCCACAACCTTAGACAGAAAACCCATTTCTTGTTATCAGCAGTTATAAAAGACGAAGCACCAGAGAGTCAGTCAGTCAGTCAGTCTGTGTGTGATCCTAGTTCATCCTTTGCTCTGGTGCAAGTCGGCTCAGAGCCAACCATCAGAATAGTGACTTAATCTATTATGGTTGCTGAGACATTTTAGTAAAGATGGTCACGTAAGTAATTCTTTAACTCTTTTACTGCTTCACATTTTGTTAACATATCATTTAGCTTTAAGTTTATTTATTGTCCATTAAATACAGTTGTTTATTTCGTCATGTTGTTATTCTGCTCGATACTAGATCCCAAGGTCCCTAGGACCTGAGTTAAGTACCACCTCTCGCTACTAATGACTCTGCGATCACATCACCAAGCTACGCCATCACGCCCAAGCATAATTAACAATCAACGAAAGTGTACTTAACACTATTATTTTGGTGGTGCAAGTGGTGCAAGACTAGTGCACATACTACATTTTAATAAATCGTTTGGAGCCGGGCCAAGTTCTTCGGATTTAAACAATTTTGGAACCATTGGTTAATACATGTTAAGCCGAAATCATAGTAATATCGAATCCTCCTTTTTTTTTGTCAAAGCCCTACCTAACTGAATAAACCATTCAATGATAGTTATTTTTTTTATATTAAGGTCACCTAATTTTTTTCTGTTTAACGTCATTACTTTTAAATTTTCTTTTGATGACTTATAAGCAAACCTTTTGCTTTAGCTTTTGAATTTTATTTTAATTTATTTACGTACAGAACGCGTGCTATTTTTTATTCAATATTTGTAAGACTCAATGGGACAACGAGACGTTGACATATTTTGCTCTTTCTCCGACTGAGTCATAATTATTTTTCTCTATATAAGACATTACCGAGGAAATACAAATTTTTTTTTAATGGTTACCATAGTTCGTCGATACTGAATATAGAACAAAAAATAATCTTATCTTAACTACGAATTAGAACAACGACAATTTTTTCTCCCCTAATCCTTTTTACGTGGATTACAATTAATTAATTTTTATGCCACATGAACATTTTACTTTAATATGGCACAAACCTAAGTGATTTTTGGTTTCATTTATATATTATTGTATATTATTTTCCCTGGAAAGTATTAACTCCAGATGACTAGGTATTATGAATAATTAACTCAGGTGATTTTGCTTGTTCCAACCAAATTTCTCTAAACGACTAATACGTCATCATGTATTTAAGAAGTTTGAATAGAATTTCTTATTCACACATTCCTTTATGTTTGAATACTCTTATCCAACTGACAGTGAACCAATCTCTTTTTCGCTGACAGCAGGATTTGAACCCGCGATTAGTGATTAAGAAACTTTATAAAATTTTATGTATAGTTTATTGTTTACATTAGCAGTTAAGAAATTTGTTTACGAACTACTAATTCTTATTTTTATTTTATTTACAACACTAATTTGTATTTTTTATTAAATCCCCTCAATTTTTTTTGCGAGATCTCACACTTTTTGTCAGCCAAATCAGAGAATGCGACAACACATTCTAAATACTAATAGCAGCAACTCACAATAAATAGGGAATAGCTAAACGATGGCAAATACTACTAATATTATTGACTTAGTCATGAAACCCTAACCTAACATCACCACCCAAAATGATGCAGTTTTGATTTTGGATGATTACTGATTTTAATTGGATATTTTACTACTAACTATAATCCAATGCATACACATGTTCCATTTTATGTTTACTTTGGACTATACACTGTTTTACTAGAACTTATGAATGCGAAACATCGGACACGAAATATGATGTTAAGTGGTCGCGAACACTTAACTTCACTTTTCTACGTCTACAACCAAATATACAAAGTCACATGGTCCAAGATTACTTTATCGTGCTCAGCTTTATAAAGCCACCACTGAGATAGTGTACACCTTTTATAAGCACAAGAAGCACAAGAGCACATATTTCCTATTCAAAAAACTTATTTTCCTTTTCCATAAACTCCCATTCCTTATGGATATGGATACATCTTCTTCACGACTACACACTATAGTCGAACAACCTTTCCTTGTTTTGGAACGAATTGGAACTATTATTTTGGAACAAAATCATGTACTAGTGCTTTCACCTAAACAATATGGAACCAATTGAGTACGGCACTAACCAACAATCAATTTTTTCTCAACTTGTGTGACCACGAACATCGTTTCATCAATACAAAGCATTCATACTGCTTGCATTCAACAGCTGCAATCATCCTGAGACTTCTTTAGTCACTAGCAAGTTAATTGCCACTTGTCACCAGCGTGCCCTGATCAAGCACCACCAACTTTTGGTATGAACTTTTTATCTGTTAACCTTTAAGCCATCATGCATTGACATTTAAAATTTTTTTTTGTGTGACGCCTTCATACCCTCGCTCTGATTTACCACTTGTTTACTTTTTTTTAATTTTTAAATTATATTATATATTGTATTGATTTGTATTTTGTCTTAAGTATTTTTTGTATTTATACTCCTTTACATATTCTTACTTCATATATATTTCGATAGGTTTTACTTTTTTACTTTTACATTTATGCTTTTAGTTATATTAACTAAGTTTTTAAACAATGGTTAGTTCCTTTATGTTTAAATCAATTTAAAATTACTTTCAATTAATACTTTAACTTGTATTAACATTGACAGCACTTTTAAGTTATATAATTCTTTCATGTTTAAAATTTTTAAACTTAACTTTTGCAATTTTATATTTTTACAATTTTACTTTTTAACTTTTGCTTTTTGCAGTGACCATTTGCTTTGAATTGATTGGATTTATTTTGATGTAAATGACTTCTTATATACAATTGTCTCCTTGCCAAACCCCTTTATATTTTCTTTTCAACTTTTACTTTATTCTTTTTTTTTATTTATTAAATTTGGGGTCCAAATTTTTCATGGGCGGGGCATGTGTTGTATATAGCGAAGCCATTATTTTAGATTACTTTTAAAATATTACATTGTAACAAAATCAGTAAGCCGCACATCCTTTGCTCAAGGAAAACTTGCAACATGCTTATCAAATGTTACGTTCTTGAAATTACCTTACTACACTTATTTTTTTGTATAATTAATCTTTTAGTCATGTCTTTACTTTGTTACAACCACAATCAGGTTTCCTGCAGATGTCCTAGAACTCAGGGAAGTTTTGGCTTACCACTAATAAACATACATTTTTATCGCCTGCCACAACCTTAGGCAGAAAACCCATTTATTGTCATCAGCAGTTATTAAAGACGAAGCACCAGAGAGCCAGTCAGTCAGTCAGTCTGCGTGTGCTCCAAGTTCATCCCTTGCTCTGGAGCAAGTCGGCTCAGAGCCAACCATCAGAATGGTGACTTAAACTTTTATGGTTGTTGAGACATTTTAGTACAGATTGGAACGGGCATTTTTGTAGTTTTAAACTTTTACGATGTTTCCCAATTTATAAATGCATTTCTGCAAATTGCTGTTTCTGTATTTGATATTTATTAACTTGTGTGTAGTAATTTAAAGATAGATAAATTGAAAATTATAAACCGCTGTAATTAATTATTATATATGATTGTGGCATTCGTGTTTTAGATGTTCCTTATGTTATTAGCGAGTCTAGATAAGAGTCGATACGCGGTTGGTATAACAACGATTGATATATCTACAGAGAAGCAGTTCTAGTTTGTCCTTTGTTACTATATGTTAATTACGATACGTTGTTAGTTTTCGTGCTTGGTTCTTATATATATTAATTACGTAAAAGTTACTGTTTGCTGTTTTGCTTTGAAACGAATAAACAGATAAGGAGTGTTGTTTTGTTCTTCGTTTCTATATGTGGATTACGGTAAAAATGCTGCTTTCCGTTTTGCTTTGAAGATAGTGATAGTGATGTTATATTTATTAACTACAAGCACGTGTGTCTTAAGGTCATTGACTGACGGTTTTAGTGGTACGCGTAGCTTTTACTAATTGTTTTTTTGTTGCTGTGATACTGTAGTTCTGAATTTTCTAACAACAAAGAATCTAAAATAGATCTTTGCTTGTGCAGGTTTCGTGTTTGCGAAATATCACAGATTACCGGTTTACTAAGGTATTGTTTGAAGTTTCTCACTGCTTGTTGAGATGTTTGGGAAAGTAATGTGCATCTGGTCCCAGTTGAAATCAGACTGGTGCTGCGGAGTGTTCCGAAATTATTGTCTTAGGAAATAGAATTACCAAGAAATTTATCAACTACATAGTTACGACGCGTGATGTTGTCTGCTTCTAAACCCCAGTGAAGTGCGTGGGTGTGATTGGTGTAGCGTGTGATGAGTTCCATCAACACCCTCACATTCAAGGGTGAAGTGCTTCGTTGGTGCGGGACATCGTTGAATCCCACGCTTCAAATGCAAGGAAGCGTTCCTGAAGGACTTTCTGTAAGTTGAACTATTTCATACTTGTTATTACTGTAAATATCTATCCGTTTGTTTTGCAATATTCTTCGTCGTTCTGATACCTTTTACAATAGACTTGTATGCTATTTTTAAAAAAAAAAAAACAATCAATACTACTGAATTACTCATATCAATTGTGACTTATCTATTTATCTTTTGTCAACATTTTATCGGATTTATGTTTAATTGGTGTGTGAGGAAACGTTTCTGCTACTCCCCAATATTACCTCACTTTGTACTAAATATTTTTGTATTGCTTTGACCGTTGTTATATTATATAGACTATCGAAACAGTTTCTTTTTTTACATTCTACATAGTACTGAATAACTTAGACTTCTCATTGCTGCTATACTTATTCTTTTTTTTTTTAGGTTTGCTTAACAATTTTACTTGCAGGTACCGTTACTAACTCCCTACCGCCGCATACATCATAGGTCAGTCTGCTTTCTACAACCCCCCCTACTCTCCGATTGAGCCCGGTCATTTCTTTGACTTTCTTTGTGTTACGTAGCATAAATTTGGCGCCCAACGTGGCTGCCACAAAAAAACGTAACAAGATGGTCACGTAAGTAATTCTTTAACTCTTTTACTGCTTTACATTTTGTTAACATATCATTTAACTTGAAGTTTATTTATTGTTCATTAAATACTGTTGTTGATTTCGTCATGTTGTTATTCTGCTCGATACTAGATCCCAAGGTCCATAGGACCTGAGTTAAGTACCACCTCTCGCTACTAATGACTCTGCCATCACATCACCAAGCTACGCCATCACGCCCAAGCATAATTAACAATCAACAAAAGTGTACTTAACACTATTATTTTGGTGGTGCAAGGTGGTGCAAGACTAGTGCACATACTACATTTTAATAAATCGTTTGGAGCCGGGCCAAGTTAACGGACCTTTTTTAAATTCGAATGGAGGGGGGCTAAAGTCATGCTAACCCCCTCGAGAAAAAACCCTGTATCTAATTGTCTAAAGTGGTGCATGCTCTAAATTTAGTGGTGCAAGGTGGTGCAAGCTTTCCGCTATCTGGTGCACATATCATTTTTTTGAAATTCAAATGGAGGAGGGCTATCGTCATTCTAGCCCCCTCCAGAAAAGGTCCTGTATCTAATTTTCTGAAGTGGTGCAAGCTCTAAATTTAGTGATGTAAGTTGGTGCAAGCTTTCCTCTATTTGGCGCACAATCACTTTTTTGAAATTCAAATGGAGGGGGCTAGTGTCATTCTAGCCCCCCTCATAAGCAAATTACTGCAACTGTTTTTCCAGCATGGTGCCAGCTATTGTTGTATATAGCGAAGCCATTATTTGAGATTACTTTTAAAATATTACATTGTAACAAAATCAGTAAGCCGCACATCCTTTGTTTTAGGAAAACTTGCATAATGCTTATCAAATGTCATGTTCTTGAAATTACCTCACCATACTTATCTTTTTGTATAATTAATCTTTTGGTCATGTCTTCACTTTGTAACAACCACAGTTAAGTTTCCTGCAGATGTCCTAGAACTCAGGGAAGTTTTGGCTTACCACTATTAAACATACATTTTTATCGCCGACCACAACTTTAGGCAGAAAACCAATTTCTTGTTATCAGCAGTTATAAAAGACGAAGTACCGGAGAGTCAGTCAGTCAGTCAGTCTGTGTGTGATCCTAGTTCATCCCTTGCTCTGGAGCAAGTCGGCTCAGAGCCAACCATCAGAATGGTGACTTAATCTTTTATGGTTGCTGAGACATTTTAGTAAAGATGGTCACGTAAGTAATTCTTTAACTCTTTTACTGCTTCACATTTTGTTAACATATCATTTAGCTTACACTATTATTTTGGTGGTGCAAGGTGGTGCAAGACTAGTGCACATGCTACATTTTAATAAATCGTTTGGAGCCGGGCCAAGTTGACGGAGCTGTTAAATAGATGTATTCGATCGCCCTAACACTTACTATACAATCATCTACACTATTTTTTCTTCACGAGTTATGTAATCCCCCATTTGATATATATAAAAGAAACTAATACTTAAGAAGTTATTAGAAATATTAGAAAATCTGCAACAATGTAATTGAAGGACATTTTAATTCAATTTATTAACGTTCATGGGAACGGAAGCGCTACAAAGTAGCACAAGGATAAGTGACACTGAAGATGTCAGGTCACAGACGGTTGTAAACAGTCACGTACCGAGATTACGCAGAAGTAAGCTCGCAACAAAGTAGTTATGAATAGATTTAAGATTACAACAATGTATTATGTATAAGAGTCAAATGAAAGCAGACATTAGGTCTGCAAGTTCCCACAGAACTGTGAGGGGGTAGGGAGATTATAAAAGGCCCGGGAGCTCCACTCGCAGTCAGTTCATCAAACGTTCAGCTTTCACATTGCAGTTCGTAGATAGCTCACTTGTACAATTAGTAATTAATTTTCGACTTAGAATAATAATTCAAGATTGTAAAATTCCATTGTTCAAATCTGTTTAAACCAAATAAATGTGTTAAAGTTCAAAAAGTCTTTTTTAAAAAGGACCGCTCGAAGCCACGAACCTTAACTCACGTTCAATAATATTTTTTTAAGTTAGTATAGAGTCCGTTTCGTAAAATATACTAAATTACATATTTGAAATAATATATAAATTATGTTATGGGCTATAAATATAGCTCAAGACGCTAATATTTGCGGTTAAAACGTTTATATAAATTCAATACTTTCCTTTTACATCCTTTACTCGTGCTAAATTATAGTAAAAAGGAAGCTCCAAGTACTGAATTCTCGTGCTGATGCTTTGCACTAACGGAAAGAATTTCCACGATGGCTGATGCAATACCACTTTGATGGAAACGCATTTGTAGAAATGTATAAAAAGGACTATCTCAAGCAAAAGTGTTTAAGCGCATTTTAATCTCTACCGCTATTATAAGTTTTTGAAATTTTAAACCTGCAACTAGTAAACGCTCAACTTTAATTTAAAACCTCGCAGAGGTCAAAACCCGAGGTCATTAACGAGAAATGTTCAAATTGAAACCTCTTCAGACTGTGCCGTGATGCACTCCATTTTTAACAGGACGTGTACGTTATCGTGTAGCGTTGAAGAATTCCGTTTCAAGTAGGCTTTATACGTCAAGTCTCGACATAAACTTAGCGATTTCCACATCGCCAAGCTTTTCAATGGAGTGATGAACTTTGATGAAACTTGTGATGTCTAGCTAGTGGAGAGGAACTTCATTGTGTTGGATGGTTTGTCAATGTCATCTTTATACGGGAACCGCTTAATGATAAAACAATAAAGAGGAATTGCAGAACTGCATATAAAACGAACGTAAATCTTGATTATATTTGCCTAGTGGATGAGTTTTCAGAGTTTATTGAATCTGTCTGCTATGCTTTTGACAGTGATGGTTAGTGAACTGAATAATAGTGCTTGTTTAGTTATTAAACAGGAAGATGACTGTAAGTATGGCGCGAAGATATAACTTGCAACGCTAGTGCGTTTTTTAAACAAACATTAGGTGAAAGAAAAGGATTTATTAATTTTAGTTAATTAGTTGATCTCTAGCGCGAAATACAGTAAAAAATTTATAGAAACTTTGATGGTTTGCATTAACAACGTGGTTGTTTCACTATAATTTTATATTAGGATACAGAAATATACAAGAGAGTACCTATTGTATACAAATACAACCAGTAATAAATATCGAGGTTCTGCATTTTCCATATTAATTCAAGAAAATTAATTTAAAAACTTTGAAAGATTTTGATAAATAACGAGACTAGGAAAGCGTATTTGTAGACATTCACAAGAGTTTAAAGGTTCTACATTTTCCATATTAATTCAAAAAAAATAATTTAAAAACTTAGAAAGATTTCGGTAAATAACAAGACTAGGAAAGCGTATTTGTAGACATTCACACGAGTTTAAAAGTTCTACATTTTCCATATTAATTCAAAAAAATTAATTAAAAAAGTTAGGCAGATTTCGGTAAATAACGAGTCTAGGTAAGCGTATTTGTAGACATTCACACGAGTTTAAAAAACAAATTATTAAATAATGGAGTTGAACAACCATAATAAATAAAAACGCTACTTGTAAACCGTGAGAGGAATTGAGAGCTCACACAAATTCAAAAAACCGAACCATGGTGGATCATCCCTTCTCCTCTAGTAATAAACTCTTACTTATACAGGCATCGTCGTGCGGATAAGTCGTAGATCGGGAAGCCAGGGTGACGGTTGTTAAAGCTCGAAATTATTAGGGAAACAAGTTTTCAAACGCGAACATAAACGCTGAACTTAAAAATTACTACACAGGTAAAAGTGCCTCTGTGTTGGACGCTTTTCCTCAATTCAAAGTTGGAACATTGGATTACCTTCAACCCTTTTGACATACACTACAAGGTCGCTTGAGCTTTGTACAGGATCAGCAAACATGTAAGTTATTGAATTTTTGCTTACGACATATTTTGTGCGGTATGTATTGAATAATTCCATGAAAAAAAAATTATTTTGATTAAGACAACTTTTTATGTTTGTGCACGCTTAGTTAAAGCGTATTGTAAACGGGAGATTCTTATATGGAAAAACACCACCATTGTAACCTACTAATTTAAATGTATCAATTAATTTGGTTGGATGTCCAAAATTGACTTTTTCGTTTAGATGCGTCTATGCTTCTCCAAATAAGAATAGAGTTTAGTTTTGGTTTTACTGCGTTTGTTATATAGTGCTAAAATTGTCTTTTGGAATATCCATCCTCTATGGAGATTGAGATCATGTGCATTGGCATCAAAAAACTTTATTAGGGACTAAGTTCAATAATGTTTCCAAGTAAGTGTAAGAGTATTTAGTGAAAGAGTATTTGCATTTCCTTAAAAAGAGTAGCATTTGCTTTATGCAACCCACTTCTCACTACTAAACGCTAGCTGGTGCATTATTTACTGTTACGTCTTTGTTGTAGAGTAAAATTAATTCAGGTGATTAGCATCAATTCGGCACGTAAAAAACTATCATTTAACTTTCCGCGTTGTAACCAAATTTTCAATTTCACAATCTCAGCTTGTCTATACTTTTAGAAAATTTTGTTACATGCAAATGTCTATCAATCGCGAAACTCTACAGAATAAAATAACATCTGGAACAACACCAGCTGGGTTCTGAAATGTTTAGCGAAGGATGTGATACGTCGTACAGAACATCAGCAACTAAAAGGATAAGTTTGAGGAATAATTAGCACTCATATCCCCCATTTACAACCGAAGGCTTAAAAAACTTAGGTGATGCAAGAGCTATAGGTATAGCAAATAATATATCATATCTTACACATATTTTCCCTTAGAAAAGTTTAAGGTCTGGAAAAACCATTTATTATAGATATGAGGACCATTCACCCTACTGACCCATTCATTCAAGAATCACATTATACGCATTCCACATGCTGTCTACACAGGGTACGCAAAATTTCCCCAATCTTCTTCTTCACCCCCAACCACCATCTCAATATCTAGCAATGCCAAATACTATTTCTTAGCGACTCACATGCTAATTCCATTTCCCATAAGGGTAATAAGAGAGCACAGCTATACTACCGTGTTTTGGCTATATAAAGTTACTTATATCCATGGTGTTTTATTGTATGTCCTGAAATAGATTATTAATTGCACAAATTTACTCGTTCGAAGAATTAATCTTTACTCGAAAGTTACATGCTCGATGAATTAATATTGAATGTCGAATACCGAAGGCATGCCGATTACTGAATAAATCGTTCTAGTTTATTTTCGGTTTATATACCAATATAATCTCTATACGTCATGTTCCATGTCCTTCCGGTTCTATTCGGAAACATGACACACCTGGATGATGCAATATTAACGCCGATTTCACGGTTTTAATGAGTTAATTAGTGTGAGGCCATAATTTATCATTCTTCTGAAGGGTCGTCTAATCTTTTCTAATACATAAAGTTAATGTTGGTGGTCTCAATCTCTTATTACAGAGAATTACAGAGAATCTTGGTACTCAAAAACGCTTGGTTTTGAAAAAGACTATTTCATGCTGATACAACAGTAGAAATTTCGCTACCAGAAGAATTTCATCATACTTTATGCGCATTTAACAAATGAGTTGGCCACGGAGGCAAAGATAAGTTGCTGTATACTTTCAAAACAAAATGATAGGAGAATTTTAAAAACTGTGTGGCGTATGTCAATCTAGAAAAAAGTCTCCAAAGAAAAGATTCTTTGTCGTCTAATAGTATCCAACAACTTCAACAGTTGCAGTCAGGTTGACGTGATCGATTTGCTTTCAACTCTAGACCGATAATACAAGTGGTTGTTACATTATCAGTAGCACGCGTAAGAATTCAGTTTCCTGCGGCCTTTGACTTCAAAGAACGCAGCAAAAATAGCAGTAGAACTCTTGAACATTTTTTTTTAGAACTTGGTTGCTCTTACATAATACAAAGCGATTCTGGTTGTAAATTTACTACTACGATCATAAAACAACTGGCTACCATGCGGTCAATGTGTAAAATCGCTAATGGCAGACTAAGGCATCTAGTGGGCCAAGGGTCGGTCGAGACATCAAATCAAGATGTGAGTCCGTGCTATGTTTTTTGCTAATTGATCATGACACAGAATTTTGCTGTTGGTTTTACTTTGTTCAATTTTTAAAAAAACAACTTCTTTTCACAGTACTATAGAACGTACATCGTATAAAGCGTTCTTAAAGCTTTATTTGGCACCTATGTCATTATAAGATTTCAATATTACCACATTTCAACTAATTTATTAGAAAACCTTATTACCGAGGAGGACTTGGAAAATTATTTCCACCAGCAAAATACAGATAATGTGATAGTAGAGTCAACAGTTAAATTGGCCATAAACTGGCTATAAAATTTAAAAAAATTGTTGATGTAACAAAGACAGATAGATGGCAACTGGATGTGAATAATATTCTGAAAAAGGTAATAAATAAAAAAATGAGCTTTTAAAATCAGTTGGCGTTCTAAAAGATTGGCTATCCATATATCAACTACTATATTTTTCGATTCAACGCTACCAAGTGAGTCCACTTTGTGTAGAATCGCAGTAAAGTTATCTTTGTTTGGTGGTTAGGTAAAACAAGTACTTGCTAAAAAACATAACCAACATTAAATCTTCCAAACTGGGACATCGCCGCATTCTTTGCACCTTGCAGTGGAGCATTCAATTGTCAATTACTGCTTCACACATAGTTTTAAGAAATTTAGGCCTAGAACACCTGTAGCAAATTGAGCAGAGTTTACCGTTTTGTAACATTGTCGGCGGTCTTCAACATTGCAAATTTAACGCATTTGTTTGTTAGCAAGTACTTAGAAGGTAAAAAATGCCATGTCGATAAAAAATAATTTAAAAAACTCATTTCCAATGTATTGCAGTTTGATGTAAGTAAGTGCCTCTACACTTGAGGCCACGTCTCCAATGCTCCACTGGAAGGTGTTACATTGGGTTTGAAAGCGAAAATTACGTGCTTCAACAAAACTAAAATTAGGACCTAGGCAATGGTACCTACAGCATTGATTTTGGAGTGTCTGATCAACAACATACTAGCAAAAGTAAAACAGGAGATATTCGTTAAACCGTGCAGCAGCCGCCTGCTCAGCTTACTAGTGCATTGCAATTAATGCAAGGGCCGCCACACATACGGCCACGTTCCCAGTTCTCCATCCAAAGGTGTAAATGCGAAAAATGTACGTCCTTCGAATCCAATGTGCTGCAGCATGGTATTGGACAACACGGCGATGTTCATGACCTACAGGCTACAGTTGCTGTTGTAACTAAATCTATAGGCGCAAACACCTTTGAGTTGATATCAGTTTTAAAAAACATCTTGGAATACTATGGTGTTCCAAACACCGCATAAGTAAAATGTAGTATTTTGGGCCACGTGTTTTCTTACTACTGTAGTATTGTTACTCTTCAATTAGTTTTACAACAAATTTATTCAATTATTAATTGTAGGGATTCTTATATAATTAACTAGGATGTTACACATTGTATAAATGCGGTTTTGAGTTCCCAGCAACGTCTCGGGTTCCTTAGAATTACTTTATTTCATAATGTACTTTGCTAAGTAGACGTTTTTCTACGATTGATATACGTCATTTATTCGACAAATTAGAACGCGTAACGAAGACGGATGGTGGCTTTGACAAGTGAAAAAACCAGCCGCCGTAAAGATTCTACACGTAGCTACCGTACCTTGGACACTTAAGTTAGTGCTTCATAATACAGAGAAGTTTGGCTTGTCGATTCCTTGTCTGCGTCTCTTACCGTACTTGTTTGTTCCAGTATGTTGTAAGATGTATTAAAAGCTCCACTGCATAGTTGTTATAGACGACGATTCAAACGTACAAACCGAGTATACGTAGTTAGAGGAACAATACGTAGTAGTATTCCAGCGTGGCACATTCATTATATTTGATCCGATGCAGTCAATGCTTAAAGTAGATCAAAAAATGTTATTTTAAAGCGCTAGTCGTTGGGTTATATAGAAGTTTGTGTTAAAACACAGTTGTGAGTTTGCAATGAATATTGAAGTCACGTTTTTAAACCCAAATTACATACAAGAATGGACTTATTAATTACGAAGAGATGTAATAAATAATCGAAAGTAATACTTAATTTAAATGCTGTTGGAAATCAAGAATTTTAATTTGGAAAAACTTGTAGGCCGATTTGGAGATCAATTTAAAATAAGATTTTTAGTTACAGGAAGCGTTTTGTGGATTTTGCAAGTATCACTGTATTAAAATTAAAGTTAAGTTTAAATGGCCCCATTCTTGGCATTAAATATTTGTAAATTTTGTTATGTATAATGTTGTAACGTATTTTTTTTATTCAGTTTCACTTTGTTTATTAATGTAATATAATATCTCAATAAAATATAAATATAATTTATAAATTTCTGATCACTAAAAATAATTCATAAAATATATAATAGCATATGCGCTCATTTGCTTTATAGGTCTAAGTTTCTATAACAAGAATTGTCAAATTGTCATGCCGTGTCACTTTTCTATCAGCGTCTGAACGGGTAAGCTGCTCTGCAGCGTAGAAAGGTCAAAGATGGTTTCCAGGCACATGGCCTGCTGTCGAGTTCGTAAAAGAAGATAGAAGTCCTCATCATTAACACATGCAATATCGTGCATATGGTATATATCGTAAATATCGTAAATATCGTATATATCGTCAATTTCGTGAATATCGACCATTCCATAAATGCTGAAATGCTGAAATGAAAATTTAGTTTGAGATTTAAAATACAAGAAAATTATAGGACGTACTTAATGAAGAATTGGTTTGGTTAAATAATGTTTTGTTCAGAAGATCTTTAATAATTCCAGCGTTAAATTCATTCGCAATGATATGTTTTCTGTTTGTGCATCGCAGATATTTATGGAATATTCCACATCTGATGTCATAAGTTCAATTTCTTTTGGTCGCACTGTACTTCGACACGTGAGTGATATTTAACCTTTAATCCCAGTTATAATTATTTAAATGTTTTACGAAAGGTAGAAGGTTGAAGCTTTACCTTGATTTAGTTAACTTAAAAATTATTTAGAAAAAGAAAGATTCCGTAATAAACTTGTAACCTTGCAAAATTTTAAAGATGGCTATGCAGTTTGCTTATCGTAATTATTTCACAAGCAGATAGCGTTAACTACACTGAAAAAGTTGTTCTTGACATATTATGTCAAAAATATCTAGCTATCCAATTTAAATATCACATGTTATTTTACGTTATTTTAAAAATATCTTTAGTAATTTTGAGGTCATGAAATTTGATTCTTAAACAACGTGATGAATTTTTTTATAGATATTAAGTAAAACTAACTTTATGTTAAAAGATGCAATTTTATAAGACGTTAAATAATTAAATCTAATTGTGAAGTCGACGTAGTACTACAGATAGCTAAAAATTAAAATATGCAATATGAATAATTAAGAGAGCTCAAACTTTAGAGTATTTATAGTAGTTTTATTCAGAAATATTCAATTTAGAGATCTTTTTGTTTTTTTTTAAGACACTACCATACTAATTTTCTGTTTTATAAACATTTTAGTTGAAAAAGATTAGGTTGAAACAAACCTCTTTTATTATTAAAAATTCAAGTAAAAGTTATAGGTCATTCATGAGCAAACATTGTGTCTAATGATAATAAATACCATGGGTGTATATATTCCTGGAACTCAAAATAAGTTATTTTATTTTTGGTGAATTTTTTAAGGACATAAACGGTGTCCATGTTGTGCATTTATTTGTTCACAGGTTAAGTCGAGACATCTGTAAGACATCTGGTAATTGAGATTTTGGTAAGTGCTTTACAAGGGCGAAATTCAAGTTTTTAAAAGAGACTTTTAAAGCAAAAGAGAATTTGTTTTGAAACGAGAGAATTTTTTAGAACAAAATAGTACAATTATTACAATTATTAAACAAACAAATCGTAGCTGACGTACTAATAATTATTAATACGAAAACGCAACGATTTAATTCAGCAAACATAAAAATAGAACCCAACAAATTTTACCAATTTAGTACCGAAAGCATATGTATAAAACGCAATTCTTAAAAACAATTAATTACAGAAAGGACTATTTAAAACTTGACATTCATCGCACTTTATAAATTATAGAAACGCACATTGCAATCTATTAATAAATTAAACCATTATAAAATAAAACAAAGCGAAATTCTCACATAAATTACGACCATGCACACATCGCAACTTCATACAAAGTTATTTCAGTATAACTACTAAATAAAAGCTGTGATTAACTATCTACATTACTGAAAACGTACATCGCAAGTGTATAAAAAAACAATTATTAAACGTAACATTTTATGCAGCAATTAACGAAGTAAAAGACGCAAACTATTGATTCTCACAACTTCAATAATATAATTGCATATTAAATTATATAAAAGCATTTACGCAATTAATTTATCAAGAGGCTGATAATAAAAATCTTTCAGCAGATTTAGAACTTTGTAATTTAAACAAGTTTATTGTATAAATTATAAAAGAAACTGATGCAAATACTGAAACAAAGTAGATTAAAAGCTTGCAATCCTACATTTAAAACATTTAAGATAACTAGACAATATAATTACAAAGAAACATCTTACATATTTATCAATTACAACACCCACGGATAAGAGATAATTAAAGCAGACTCGATTAATAAGCAGGACAGAAAGAGAGACAATAAAATCGTAACTGGCGCAAGAAAACGTACAAACTATAACATAGTTATTGCAAGAATATTAATTCCATAGAAATGGTTCAGAAAATTAAAACCGTAATGAAATTAACATTTGTGAAGTATAAATAAACAAATTCTAGGTTACAGCAAGCAACCCGACATTATCGAGCATAAATCCCTTAATTCAAATTACAGCACCGTATAACTAAGTACAATTATAAGCAACTGCGATTCTTTAGATAACTCAACACACTTCAAACTAAAATTAACAAACCAAACTAAAAAGTAACAATGCAAACCGCGAAATAAATCTCAATTTTACAAAATTTGAAATTAATTAAAAGCGAAAGCAACCCTTAACAAAAATGAATTCAGATATGAAGATTTATCTTGAAACCATACCTAACAACGCTCTCCTTGCGAATTACATTACAGCATGCGAAATATTTTTGAAAATCTTTTACAAACCCGGAGATAACGAAAGCAATGTACTACTTTTGCGCCTGGTAATAAGTAAACTGACCGGACGGGTACTAACACTAATTGCCAGCCGAGATGACCTTGAAGAATAGCAGGACTTTAAACGGATACTAATCGCATATTTTGGAGACGAAAGAAACAAAATGCCTCATAAGCGACCTAATAAACCTTAGGACGGAAAACAACCAATCCCCGTAGCAATTCGGAATGAAATGCCAAGCCGTGAGAAGACTAATCTTAACAAAATTAAAAATTAAAGATACCCGACCAAAATATCAGACATTTAAAAACAAAAATGTATGACAAAATGACACTGAACACCTATCTAAACGCATTTCAAAAACGACTATCAGATAAAATCAGATCCCAACGTCCTCAGAATTTAGAAGAAGCCATGAATATGTTAATAGAAGAAGAAAATGTAATATATTACCGAAACAGACTATGCAACCCCAACGCAAATAAAAGTTATTCACCAATAAAAACTATACAAGCAGCGAGACAAACAATCCCCCAACAAAAATTCACACCATTCAATGCACAAATAAATCAACCCTAAATTAATATTCCAAATTTTATTAATACAAATTTTAATAATCAATTTAAACAATTTCCAAAACCAATGTTCAACTCAAATTTTACAAAACCCACATTTCAACCAAGATTCAAACAAAACGTAAACCAATAAAGACCAGCATTCAGCGCTAACCCTATTAGAAATACACCAATGACAAATAACAATAACAATCCTAATAGCTATTACAAACCCCCGAAACTGTATTAATAACGCTTACGTTGGGTCAATTTCGAAAATAGTCTTGACCAATAAAATTTCTCCCGAAATAGGAAAGATAGTAGCAGAGAAGACATGTCAAGTATTCGGACGTAAACAATAATTTAACTTTATTTATGTTTATTCCAATTAAATTCAAATTAAAAATATTTGTTTCTATGAACATTAATTTTTTTGCGGCCCACCGAAAGTTAAGCATTGTTTATTTGGCCCAAGCTAGCTTTTGAGTTTGACACCCCTGTTCTAGACTGTATCACAAAGTTATTGCAAACAGTTTTGTTTGGTGGATTGGGTTTTGTTGAACAATGTGGATATTTTTTTCTCATCGGTCTATTCATTTAAAGCATGGTTTTAGTACAACTTTGTAAACGTGAAAAGCTCTCTTGATAGTGGCAAATGATATAATTCAATTGCTTTTCTGCAGCTAAATGAAAAATTGTTGTGTAGTGTAGAGTTAGTTCTACGTACTATTTTCTAAGTGTAAATTCAGGTACTGGTATAAATTAAGAGGGTAATTCTGAAGCGGACTATGTAGTTACGTCGACGTGCACACAAAGCAACGATTTATTGCGCACTTTAAGTAATTTTGTATATGAGATCAACTTGGATGAACCGAATTGGAGAAGGTCATTAGGCACTGGTGTACACAAGCGACTAGAGTATTAATTCAGCTCTAAAACTATTTCGAAGCGAAGTACATAATGCAGTCCATTTGTTTCGTGCGCTCGACGCAACGATGGTGTCATGAAACCGAAGTAAACTGGTAGCATGTTTAATTATGAAGCACAGTAGGCGCATTTGTATGCAAATGGCGTATCGTTCTGACTCAGCACCTACGGTAGCTTTTAACGCGGATTAAAACGTGCGAGTGTCCGTATCTGGAGAAATTTACACACGGACTTTACCCTGGGATAGGGGATTAGGATTTGATTGCATTTTGATATGAGCTAATGTGTTCCTAGATATAAAAAGTTTTGGACTGTTTGTGGCAACGTTCAGACTACGTGTAGATCAACCCCAAATACGTGTATAAAGTGGAATATTTGACACGGGTTATAGCTAATGTTCGCCTCTCTTGAGCACGTGTCGTATCATTTACATCATTGTTAGTGTAGCTGACCACCGCAGAGTATTAACAGCGAGAACAAGCACCATTATTAAAATGATACGAGAGCAATTTGTTAGACATATCTATACTAGACGGCACAGCTAACGTCCTCCATTGAATCTGTTTATCTGTTTAATTTTATATACTTGTAAATGAATATCTTTTAGTAAACTCTTAAATATTAGATATGGAGGATTTAAATCATTAGCCTTTTCTTTAGTTGAGAAAATTTACAAATTATATATATATATATATATATATATATATATATATATATATTGCCTGGAATGTGCCTTTTGGTCACAGGAACTGGTACTTTCTAAAAAACATTCGAGCCCCACAGATTGGGCGTCATAAATTGCCGTGAAACTCTCTAATTTAGCTCCGTACCTCACAAGTTTTAAAAAAAATAACTTTCAAAAATATAAAATTTCACAAAATTTTCTTACCCGGATTCTGCTTCATCAAATTAATTTCTTCAGCAGCTTCCCTGGCTAGCTCAGCTGTGCCTCATCTCGGATACCTAAATTCACTATCATTCTCCTTACCGTTTACACACCATTCAATAAAATCACAAAATAATACAACAATCATACAATATTTATTTACCACTATTTACAAATAATAATTCATGGTTATGTACGGTTCGGTGCTCAAGTTACACCTCAATAAATGCTATCTTTGTAAAGTCCTTGTCTTTAAAATTGAAATTTCAAACACATTTAATGCAACAGGAGTAAATGGGCCCCAAATAATACCTTATCTTTATTTATTACTGCACACTGGCGTATGGTGAGCTCATGATAACCCAGTTTATTAATGTATGCTTTCCACTTTGCATACTATTACTACAAACTTACAAAAAACCCATGTACTCTTAACAATTAAATTTAAATTCATCAAGCAATTTAATAAGCTTTACGTACTCCTTTTGTTTTATATTCAAAATATCATAATAATAGTCAGTTATACATATCTTTTACAATACGTTAGATTACCAAAAATAACCATCAAAGTTCACTCACACATCACAAATAATATCAACAGTTTATATAAAGAAAACAGCAAATTCAAATGCGTTACCTGGAAAAAGCGTAAAAAGTCCATCTCCGTTGAAGAAGCTCTATATTCCTGAACCCCTTGGCTTTGTGATTATGCTCACGCTCCACCAGCTATTTATAGATGACAACTCAGTTTAAGCTGAGCTGCGTGCTACCAATTAACACCAATTCCAACATCCAAATCCATGTATATTACACTTGTTTATTATTGCATTATTAATTTACAAGCTTGTTAAAAGTATTCGTGGACCTCAGTTAAATTTAAATTACACTCTATTATACTCGCGTTACTAACTATAAGGCCACAAATAATCTAATACTATTTCACTGAATGTTACAAATTTTTAATACTCACAAGCTTTGTCAGTTGATTATAATACATTGTTACGCGATGCAAAATTAAAGAGATTCCTCCTAATTCTCCCAGAGTATTTATATCATATAACTAGGCCCCCTTGGCCACACTTTACGCGAAATACATAATCGAAATTAATATTTCTCCAAATTTTGTATAACCGTTTTAAACTTCTCGAAAATATACCCCCGTTAACACGCTATATCAGACAAACTATCACACCACCTGTCGCGTGTTCCTCTATTCTAAAACTAACTATTGCGACCAATCATACATTTCAGTGACGTCTTAAAACTCCGCCTGTAACATCTCTATTCCTGTCTTATGCATATTTGATGGCGCATTCTAACCTTGCTTGCGTTGTAGAAAATCGATACGGCTGCCCGCGTCTTCATGGACTCCACGTGGATCAAATATGTGCCTACTAAAATAAACGTTTTTATGCCCGTCTCATTCTGAAGCATATTATTGATTGTTCATCCCTTCCGCTCTTTAAGAAACTTTTGTTAGCGTTTATGCAAAACCACCGACGGTTGAACAATATTTCCTTGAAGCTCGCCTCGTTACCTTCACAAATAAGCGGAAGATTACATTTCACAGTATTTTATACAACCAACGTCTATTTGTTTGTTACGAAAGCTTTTCGCCTTGGGATTATGGATTTTTCATGCTCTGATGCGTTTTCTGACGTAATAACCCGTTGAATTAAACTAAATTAATTAATAATTGCTATTGGCTCATACCATTGATTTTCTTTATGAACCTATTGCCTTTTAATCCCTAATTATAAAATCCTGTCAATACTTGTTAATTTAAATTAAATAAATGAAATAAATTTTGTGCGTATATTATGTTCCTCTCTCTACACAGGGTGTTTGAAATTGCATTGTTTATACCCAAAATTTAACCCTTTAAATCCACTACAATATATATATATATATATATATATATATTGCTGTGTTTACTGGAATCAATCTCTGGAACTCCCTAAAAATCATTCAAGCCCCAACATTGGGCCGTCATAAATTGCTGTGTTTCCCCTAAATATCGTGCCTCTTACGAATTATCAATTTTAAAACAAATTGAAAATTGCACACAATAGAAAATTTTTTAAAAAAACAATATTTCTTACCCAGATTCTGCTTACATCATTTTAATTACTTAACAGCTCCCTGGCTAGCTCAGTTGGGCTTCCTCTTGGATACCTAAATTCACTGTCATATTCCTTATCGTTCACGCACACTCTCAATAAAACCACTAAATAATACAACAATCATACAATATTTATTTACCACTATTTACAAAGAAAACTTCAAGATTATTTACATTTCGGTGCCCAAGTTACACCTCAATAAATTCTATTTTTGTAAAGTCCAGGATTTTAACTTGAAATATCAAACACATTGAATGTAACCGGAGTAAATGGGCCCTGAATAATACCTTATTTTTCTTTCTTTATTTATAATTAATTTTAATTATTACACTCTGGAGTATGGTGAGCCCATGATAACCCAGTTAATTATGAATAATGTATGCTTTTTACTTTACATACTCTTACAACAAACACAAAAAGACCCATGTACTCTTAACAAAAAAAAATTTTAATTCCTGAGGAACGTTAATAAGCTTTCTATACATCTTTAGATTTATATTTAAATACCATAATAAAAGTTAGTTATACGTATTATTTTTAATACGCAAAATAATGTAAAATACCTTCATAGTTCACTCTCACACATAAACACAATTTTCATAGTTTATAAAAACAACAAATTCTAAAGTGTTACCTGGAATTTCTTGAAGATCTCTACTCCGTTCACGATGCGGTTAAGTTGTTTTTGCTCTCGGTTTCGTGGTTTTGCTCTGCTGGCCGCTTCTAGCTATTTGTAGATGAACACCATCTAAGTTGTGCTGCATGCTCTGCCTTCACGATGCATTCAAAACCAAATCCAAGTTTATTACACTTCTTTCATAATTGAGTACTTTAGTTTAGTTTAATTTAATTTACGTTACTTCACGAGCTTGTTAAGATATATGTTGCACCTCAATAAAATTTAGACCCGACACTATCCGCGTATCAAATTATGAGGCCAACACAGTACTATTTAAATTAAAATTTTTTATATATTTACAAGCTCGTGGTAAATTTCTGTTTGTAGTCTGTAGCGATGAAAATACTAAGAGAACGAAGTTAAAAGAGCGCGATGCTAATTCTTTTCGAGTATTTATACAATTCTGAGTGTAACCTTTCCAGACCCTCCTAACGCAAAACATTTAATTAAACTAATTCGTTCTTCAAATTTTGGTTCAACCGTTATTGAAATCTCCGAAATTTAGCGCGTCGTTACGATATTTTCCGAAAACTTAACATTTAATATTCCCGTGTTTGTCTGTTCTACAACTCACTATATCAACCAATGATATATTTTGTGACGTCTTAAAAACCCCGCCTGTATTAACGCTCTTCCTCTCTTATGCATATTCTATGTTTCCTTCTACCCTCGCTTAAGTGGTAGAAAATCGATATTACTGTCCGAGTTTCAAACTAACTCATGTGGACTGAATACGTGCGTTTCGAAGTGAACTGTTATTATGCCTGTCTCATTCCGAACATATCCCTGATTGTCCATCCCTTCTGCGCTTTAAGGAAACTTTTAGTTAGCATTTATACGAACCGTCCGACCGTTTGCCCAATATTCCTCGAATACTGTCTTTTATCTACACAAATTAAGTGGAACATGACCTTTTCAAAACCTGCAGGTGTTCAATTCGTGAACGCTTTGAAATAACATTTCTAGAAGTTGGCTTTTTAAGGTATTTTATATTCAACGGCTGTTTATGTGTTAGCACAGCGTTTCACCTTGGTATTATCCATTTTTCATGCTTTTATGCGTATTAGACGTAATTGCCCGTTCAATTAAACTCAATTAAATTAAATAATAATTTGCATTGGCTTCTATAATTTATTTTCTTTACAAACCTAACTAAATTTTAATCACTACTTGTAAAATTATGGTAATACTTGTTACTCTAAATTCACTAAATGAAATAAATTTCGCACGTAAATTTTGGTTGTTTCCTCTATACAGGGTGTTTAAAATTGCTTTGTTTATACCTAAATTTAACTCTTTAAAACCACTACAATATATATATATATATATATATATATATATATATATATGCTATGATAACGCTGCACGCCGATGTTATTAGCGTTCAGTTTCCTACTGCCCGCAACCGCTCTGTGTCTCTAAACAACCTAAAATTTAAATATGCCTTGACTAGCTCAGTCTAATCCACACTGAGTGTACAACGGTACGATTACAAAGAATTTACCCCCTTTTTTATTTAATACTTTCCTGCTTGAATGAGACAAACGAAATTGATCAAGATTTATATAATGACAAAGAAAAATTATATACACTTAACAGATTAATAAGATGTACTATTTGACAAAATAAACCCCTGAATCAAATGATAATAATATCAATTTCTTTATCCCTAAAATTATAGCTTCCTTTAGCTAGATTAAAGCTAGCAAAATAGATAAACACTGTACTCTATTGGAAACACCCTTGAACGTTCAATGACCTTTCTCTTTTACATAAATTTTCACGTATAAAAAGATTTTTGGTGGCCTTTTACATAAATAATAATTGTAAATATTCAGGAAAAGAAAAATAATGCCTTATGCTGCTAAATAATGTTCTGACCAGTAGTTTTCCGTGCGTGTCCTATTTTTGGATCTGCTACTGCGTGCTGTTGACTAGTACCCCCGAATTGCTTTCTGTTGAGTTCACTTGTTGATTTTATGATACGGCTTGGCCAAACCCCATTCAATGCTTAAAACAATCCTCCGTTTTGTGCTCCGATCCATAGACGCAAACCAATGTTTTTATGCAATTTTAGATTGATTTAAATTTAAATTTAACTACTCAACAACAAAAACGCTGCGACGGTAGATAGCCTCCTCATCATCATTAGGTCTGTAGTCCTAGAACTGGTTGGACGCGTACTCTTATTGTTTCCTAGTCTGAACCAACCTACACATTTTCCTGAAATTTGCACAGTCTGCATCTATCACTATCTGTGTGCGAAAGTCTGATCTCATTCTACCTCTACCTCTCTTTTCCTATCTCTGCTTGTAATATATCCCGTACTATTCCTCAGAAATGCCTTAGAACGTATGCTGTGCTTCTGTTTTTCCTATTTTTTTCGTTTTCTTCAGATATCTTTATTCCTCTACTATTTCTACAACCTATTTGTTATAATTTTGTCTGACCATGCTACCATCCTCATACATCTAAAGCACAACATTCCAGAAGGCTTCTATCTCGGTAAATAGCTTACATTTATTAAAATACCAGAAAACAATCTACACGCTAAATTCAACATTAAAATCCTCTGTCACACATTAATTACATTTGCCTTACATGCTCTTTAAAATACTCCCTTAACAGTACATTTCAAATTCGATATCAAATTTTATTCCTGATAAATACAGTATTGCCCGAAATAAACAGTACTGAAACTAAGTTGGCGGTGTTTTTATGCGTGCGCTGCCACACTCAAGTTAGCTAGTATAGACCTGTCAAGTAAACCTCAAACAAGTAATTAGTAGGGCCTAATTGTTAAAAATGGTGTTAAGTACAGAGGAGAAAGTGTTTCTGGTAGAGCATTATTTTCGTTCATACGGAAGCGGCCGACGTAATGGTGCAAGTTTGCTATACGTGTCTGATCAATTCACACAAAGGTTTAATAAACGTTCTCCAAGTAATGCTGTAATTTTGAAGGTTATTGAAAAGTTTAGAAATACAGGTAGTGTATTGTGCCAACGAAAAGGAAACTCAGGGCGTCCCAGGACAGTTAACAACAACAATAACCATGAACGTGTTTTGAGCAAATCTTAGAAAATCCGAAAGTCAGCCAGGCAAGGACAGCGTTACAACTTGATTTAAAAGAACTTCCTTTCAAAGAATCCTGAAGGAGCTGGGTACATTTTCGTATGTGATTCAGGTACATCAACAACTACATCCTCGGGATTATCGCAGTAGAGTGGAATATTGCGTCAGAATTCTCGCGTTACAGTATGAAAATCCTGAATTTTGAAAAATGTTTGGTTTTCAGACGAAGCACATTTTCACTTGTCAGGCTATGTGAATCGTCGCACAAATCGATTTCTGGGCTTTGCCAGACCCGATGAGGTTCAAGAGGTTCCTTTACATAGTGAAAAAGTGAGTGTCTGGTGTGCTGTTTCCGGACACGGAATCATTGGTCCGTACTTTATCGAAGAGAATGGTAGGCAAGTCACACTTAATCAACAGAGGTACAGACAAATTTTAACACGATTTATCCCTGATCTACGTCAATTCTGTCGTGCACGTAACTTGGCATTTCGAAACCAATTTTTCAGCAGGACGGGGCAACTTGCCATACTGCTGCCGCAATTCGTCAATTTCTTCAAGAACATTTTCCAAGCAAATTCATATCACGATTTACTGACTTCCTTATCCTTCACATTCTCCAGACCTCACACCTCCAGACGCATACATTTGGGGCATGGCTAAAATGCCGTTTTCAAACGGGCACCACAAACCATCGATGAATTAAAGGATGCCGTTAGAGTCTTCTTCGCAGCCCTGAGACAACCCTTATTCAATAACATGACCAGAAACTTAGAACATCGTTATGAAGTCTGTCTCGAACGAGGAGGTGCACATTTAGAACATATAATAAAGTGTCAATAATATGTATTTTTTAAATATACAAAACAATTACAATTTCAGTACTGTTTATTTCGGGCAATACTGTATTTCCAAATAATTAAATTTTAAAAAAACCAATAGGGCTTTACCGCATTTTTTTTACTTTAATCCAGGTTTAATACGAGCTCATAGTAACCTTAACCTCTTGTGCTAATTTTTGCACATTAGTAATCAAAAAAACCCTTTTACCTTGTACATAACTCAAATATTACAAATGCCATAAATTACTTAACATAAATTCCTAATTATAATGAACAACATTTAAATTAAATTGTTCAATTAGAAATCTTTTGGATTGCTCGTCTTTTTAGTTCTTAAATTATACACCTCAAGGCACTTGGTCATTAAGCACACATATACAATGAAAAAGCATCAGTTATCTGGATTCCATAACCGCAATCGGGCCCGCCATCATTCCATCAATGACTGCAGTCTTCAGTAAAACTCCAATCTGATTTGCAATCACCGCAACGCAAGGCTGCAACCACATGACCCAGACGTCGTCTCGTTCACCAATTTAATAGGACTCCCAAACTTCCAAAACTCTTCTACTAATAGCGTAAATTATTGGTACTCAACCAAACCGACTGACATCTACTCCATTTCCAAGTACATACTTTGCACACTTAGTAAAAATTTAAAGTAAACTGTTTGTACCTACATCAAATTGAGCTTTATTGTCGAAACATAATAGCTGTAGGCTCTTAGAAACTCGGCTAGTGACATTTGCTTGTTGGAAACTCAAAGAGTAAGCTTTACGCAGTTTGAAGACTAAGAGAGTGCTTTCAGCTTGTTGAAGACCAAGAGCTTTTCATCCATGTTCGGTGGTTTATATTCTGTTTCTCACCCCCCAAATCTGCCAAAATTCCTGAAAATTTCTACAATACAAACACATTTTACTACAATTTTTTGAAAACTTTCACCGGCCACTCGTTTTCACAAACACCACCCGAACTTACACAATAATTTCAGAAATTTATTTAACCAACACTCATTTTTTTGAAAATCACTTGAAGCTAACAAACATGCGCTCATTACTAAATGATTTTCTTGTATTTTGATCCACTACCTTAAAACAACCTTGAACGAACACTATGGTTTTAAACTACGCCCCTCAATATACTACGTGGTATATCTATCTCACTTCAACATACGTGCTAAAATCATCTATCTCTTACTTTATTTTACATGTTTGTGGTATTGCTAACACCTGCTCCTCACTCCACTAACTTCGTATTCTCCTCCTAAGCCAACAAACGCTAACTGTCATACTAAACCTATCTCATTTATACACATGCTATACAATAACTCCTCTTTGTTTCTTTGTTGACAAGCTTCATTTGTAACGGTCTACAACTGTCGTTAATCCATACCATTTTTTAAGTTTTATGTAGTTTTAAAAGGTTATGAATTTCTCTAATTGACGTCGGAGCCAACAACTACCTGGAATTTCTGTTGTTTGTGCAAGCTTATCGCTCCTCATACAAGGAAACATGCGACGGTTACATCTGTTTTTAACTTAATGATACTAGGAAGGTTTCTTCAAAACATTTTTAAAAGATTCTATTTAATATAATACACCTGCCAACTTTGTTGTATTTAACACTACTTGAAAATTAAAACGGTTTAAAATCTTAGAAATGAAGATAAAAGCTTTTCAGAAACTACGCTTATTAAACACGACGGTTAAATATGTGTATGAGATGACTTTTAAATGCTATCTTACGCACGGAATGTTTCTAACATGACACACGCTACACTTCATAAGTATTTACATCTGCAAGATGCTGAAAAATATTGCTATATACTGCCTAGACGTTGGGAGCCAATGAAAGAGGCGATAAAAAAAATCTGGTGTGAATTATCGACTAAAGATTAAATGAAACAACGAAACTCTAACATCAGAATTATAATTTCATGGAATATTCATTAATAAACAATCTTTTCAATAATAATAATTGTTATATCCACAAACATCTTTCTTCAAAACACATTTTCCAAAATATTACCTACCCACAAGCATTAACATCTACAAAAGTAATTTACAACTTAAGGCTAAAAACAACATTTCATAACTACTATTCATAAATAATTTGCACCGTCTTTGTTTGTAACTAGTATTCCTCAAACTTTTCGTATATAAGTCACTATGTACAAAAATTTTCTTTTAGAGAGGCGTATGGGTAATTTGTATGTTTAAAATCCGTTGTATTGCTGATCAGGCACACCTAAAGAACCTTTTGTTATAGTCAATTTAACACGAAATTTGCAAATAAATCTGAAATTATCTAGTTACAAGAAGCATATGTATGCCAAAATCTTATGCAATTTTAATTTACTTAAAATAACTATAGCACGCAAATGACTTTCTAAAGGTTTAAACATCGTTATACTTGCGTTTTTATTAGTAAATTATGCAGGATTCATGCATTCGTCAAACCAAATCGTTGATTAAATTTTCATCTCCATATTGTTCCATAACAAATGCATCAGAAAGTCAATGTTCTATTCCTCCATTTGTATTCACATTTATTATATGGTAATTCATTTCATAAATTAATCCCATTATTTTCTTCCAATTTGAGTTATTCTTATTTTAATAAAACTTAATTTGCACGTACAATGCTGTACTCCGTAAGTTTAAAAACACGTTATTCTTGACAAATATTTTAAACATCCAATGTGAACTTGTACGTAATTTAAGTAGCTACAACTCGTAGTTTACCGACAAACAGATTATCTGCGAGTAATATATGCAGACCATTCTCCGATTTAATTATTTCCCGCTTTAGATAATAAAAGTTTTAATACGTCATTTACCTTGGAAACTTCTATAAGTTTCTTGTTGAGTTGATGTAAAAATTTTCCGGAAATGTGTTTATTTTACAGGTTTATCCCATCTAAATAGCTGTCATATCTGATTTATAAAGTTGTAAAAATCTTGCTTTGTTTACTAATTCAAAGAGTGAATAAAAATCTTACCGGTAGTTGCTTGTTATCACTCTTCCTTATCTAAATTAGGTCTTTAAACGTTTTATGACACCTCACACCTCGCTAATTGGGATGTTCATTCACATTCCCTTTCATCTGCTTATATTTTCAATTGAGATTATTGTATTTTTTGTTGCTACGGAATTAACTGGAATTTTGAAAATTTAGAGAATTGTAGTAGTTTCATCTTAAGAATATAAGTTTTTTGCACCAAAATGTTTTTAATGGAAAAAAATTCTTAGAAATGACCTAGGAGGGCTATTGAATAATGTTTTCAGAAAGAGTAATTTGATGTGTAAGTAACGCCACACATTTTTGAATTACATTTTAACTGCTACCTTTTTGTGAAGGATTTCTACGGATATTTCAAAATACATAATATGGCATGGAGCGTGTTTCAAATGGCATTTAGTATCAAGGAATGATTTACATTTTCATTAACTAAAAATACTACTGTAAATCTTTTTAAGGTACTATATACATAGTGTTTCAACACGGTAAGGAAGTATCTAGTATTAGAAAAATTTGTTCGTTTCTTCGGGTTTGAGATGTTGTATGAGTATGTTATGGTGCTCAATGCCCCCTTCTCACATCAATATAAACACACACACACAGCCACACACACACACACACACACACACACATATACAGATAAAAATGTATCGACTGGATGAAATTGGAAATTGCTAGTATAATAAATATATTAGGGAAGCAGTCAGTTAATTGTCAAATTAATAAAACACTCTTTTATGCATTCAAGCTTTCAATGTTAATTAATTTGACAATTAACTGACTGCTTTCCTAATATATTTATTATACCATAAATATATTTTATGTATATATATATACATATATATAATGCTATGATAATATGGTAGCTTAGGGGTAGGTTAAATCATGGGGGTTGTATAATAAATAAAAAAACAACTTCCGCTTTAAGTAAGGCACACAATTTCAGAAATTATAAGAGTAAATCGGTCACGCTACATATTGTTAATTGAGAGCACACTGTATATAAAATACACGGGATTAAATGCATGGGAACATAAAGAGGTCTAAGAGTAGTTTACAAATAAAGATAAGATATTAAAACGCAACAAATTGCATCAAAATCAAATCACCGGGAAACCTAGATAAATTGGCATTGCAAAGATGTAACAATTGCGTTAAAAATATCATCGTACACGCATTCTAAATAATTCATTATTAGAAAATCGTTACGTGACTGGAAGAAATCACATTTGTTTAAAAATCCTATATTCTGTAGAAATAAACAAGCATCAGGCGATAAAATTTAACAAACATCAGAATACGTAAGTTAATAGAAGGCAAACGTTGGAAATTCTCAAATTATACCACGATATGCGGGAGGCATACGTGACAGTCAAGGCATGCATTGAAATATTTAAAATAAATAATTGGTAAAGATCCCAAGGTATGCGCGATAAGCAAAAGTTCCGTCTCAGAATGTAAATAAGCCAATGAAATCAGGTGGAAGTAGGCCTTATATATATGATAGTGACGGAGCGACAGTTTAGTTTATATTCAAACTGGGCAACGACTATATTTAAAAGTGTTAAGAACTTACGTAACCAGTGAATCAAAAATAAAAGTAAATCAATGTTAAAAATTGCGAGAATTTATGCAACGAAAATAAGCCGATCTATAATTAGACGTAAGTAAATCGACTTAATTAAAAAATCAATTTCTAATATCAATAAAACAGGGCTTTCAATCTGGACTTTAATTTTAGCTCTTAATATCGAGTTTTAATTTCGACTTTTAATTGGAAACATATTTTGATTGAAATGGCTCTAATTTGGGATATTTAAGACGAGTTTAATTTGGGACTCCGAAATTTGAACATATTTAAACTTTGAAGATAGTAAAAATGAAAATATTCTAACTTGGACATATTCTGACTTGGTACGATTTTAATTGGAAACAATTTATGGGGCAGGTACATTAAGCAAACACAGAAAGGGGATGCAAATCATGGACAAGGATTGAACTACAGAACCTATTCCAGGTTAGAAATCTTTAAAACACTTTATTATTGAAAACTCTTTTTAATTTAATATTTATCACAATGTGTATTTGTAAGAGTCATTAAAAAGGGTCATTTAACAATTTATGACAAGGGAATAGGCATCTTGGAACGCTCGAAGGTCCCTGAATAAGTAAAAGATATTTTGCCGACTTTCAGAAAACTATAAAACTGGTATATGTAGATATTCTGTAAAAAGGGAAAATTTGGAGAGTTGTGAATATTATCAATGATTATATTGTGTATTGTAGAATTGCTTTATTTGATTCAATAAGATCTATTCGGGGTAAAAGCCTAATTTAACATTTTATAACTTTGGGGGCTTAAAATAATAAAGGAATCAGACAGCGAATATCACAGCAAATTTAATGACACACCTAATCATAGGGAATAACACAGCAATTTTGTTACGCCTAAATCGTGGGGTCGAGTATTACAGTATTTTATGATGACGTCAAATCGTAGGGCGAGTTTCACAGAAATATGTATTCGATAATTGCCCTAATCATTAGTATCGGTTATCTAGTACCTCTGTCTTTACGAAAACCATATAGGTCTTCGCCTAAATAATTCTGAGTCAAAGCTTCTACTCTTGTTTTAATTATTGTTGTTTGTATTTTCGAAGCGTTGGAAGTTGAACTAACAGTTCTAAAATTCTCACACCTATTAGCTTCTGACTTTTTTGCGATTGGGATAATATAATCTTTTTCGAAATCTATTGGGACCTCACCTGCGTCATATACTACTTTTAGTAGTTCATATAATCTGTCTAAAGTTTTCTGACTTCCATATTTTATTAATTCTCCGGGCATATCCTCTATCCCCGGCGCTTTATTTAGTTAAAGATCTCTAACAGGTCTAACAAATTTCTCTCTTAATATTAAGAACCCTATTTCTACATCCTCTTCTTGGTCGTTCTCTAACTTATGCATATCGTCTCCTTTATATAAATCTTTTAAATATCTTTTTCATCTATCTGGTACTTCAACTTTATTTATTATAAGCTGATTATTCTTATCTATAATTCCATTATATTTTTCCTATCTTCCCTGGAAAGCTTTTAACTGCCCTGTAAGCCCTGTCTGTTTTACCTACTCTCAAATCATTTTGTATTCTTTTACAATTCTCCTCCATCCATTTATTTCTAACTTTTCTACACTCATGTACTATCTTATTTCTAACTCTATTATATTTTTGCTTACTTTCAGTATTCAATTCTCTGAAAAGTTTAAGTTTCCTTCTATTTTCTATTAAATCTAATATATCCTTTGTTACCCAGCGTTTTCTCGTTTCTATTTTTTTCTTACCTGTAGTCTGTGCTGCTGTACAGTACTTTATATTTTTTCCCTCTATTTTCTATATTCCGTCCTATAGCTATCTCTTTGATCTTATTATCTATTACTTGTTTATGTTCCTCTTTTACTTCACTATCATTAAGCTTACCTAGATCTCATCCCTCTCTTTTAGCCTTTCTCAATTTTTTAAATCTTCATTTTAACTAAGTTATGATCGCTATCTATGTCAGCCCCTGGATAACTACGACAGTTGTTAACTTGGTTTCTAAATCTTTGTTTAACTAAAATATACTCTATTTGGAATATAGCCCTATTTCCTGGCGCCTTCCAGGTATATCTTCTTCTAACATGTTGTTCGAATAGGGTGGTTACAGTTACTAATCTATGTTCTTGGCAAAACTCAACTAATCTTTCTCCTCTATCATTTCGTCTACCATACCCAAATTTTCCTACCATTTTTCCCTTGCTATCTTCTCCCACTGACCTATTATAATCGCCCATAACTATTAGATTCTAATCTCCCTTTACTTTTCTCGCTATACCATTTATGTCCTCGTATACCTTTTCTACTTCCTTATCACCGTACTGAGTTGTTGGCATGTAAACCTGTACTAAAACGGTGTCTGTGGGTTTCGTACTCATTCTATCCATAATTATTCTATCACTAAATTGTAAGTACTCTATAACTTTACGTCCTAATCTTTTACCTAACACTATTCCTACCCCTGCTAGCCCATTAGTTAAAAAAGTTGTAATTATTCTATAATTATCTTTCCAAAAGTCATTACTATCTGGCCATCTCACCTCACTAATACCTAAAATCTCCAGCATTCCTTTTCTCATATCGACTAATAAATTCGTTAACTTATCTACTCGAAGTAATGACCTTACATTCCAAGTCCCTATCACTAAATCGAACCGTTGTTTTAAATTCTTACGATGACGAGCCCCAAACACTCCCTCCCAGAGATCCGAATGATGGGGTATTTTACCTCTGGACAAGAATTTTACTTGTGAGCTCTCCATCATACATAGTTCGTGTTTTAGGCCACTCATATCTGGGAAATATTGTGGTGGGTTCCTATATCCTTCCACACCGCAATTTTTAAAGATTTTAGCAAAAAGCCGTATCTGTCACGGTCAACCCTCAACAGCAAAGTGTAGATGATTAAGAAAAATAATAGCATACAGCTTCGTGCAATTTCATGACAGTGCAATTTGTTTAACCCTGAACAAGATAGTTTTTACTGAAACTAACTATAAACTATATCAAGCTTTATTCATGATAATTTATTCTCACCTCTGTTTAAGCAATACTTTATAATGTTCAGGATTTTCATTCAACCTCTCAATAATTAATCATCTGATTCCGAGAGTTGGGCTAAAGACTCGCGATTCCATTTCCGCTTTTGCTGGAGAGTGCTTAGCTTTCCAATTATCGGGCGTTATGTTACCTGCTCATTCGATGCTGAAGCCCTATTACTGAAAGTTGACAAGCCTAAACGTAATCGTTTATAGAACGTGTCATAATATCAAGTTAATTAAATTAAAATAAAATATAGATTTTGAAAATTGGCTGAAGCATAGGATTCCATTTGCTTTTTCTATGTTGTGATTCGTGCGCCTGTGTTATGATACTTCGTAAGAAATCTAATGCATAAACTCTATTTCTCTTTTACTTTCCGAAAGACTTTCCTCTACTTGCGATAGACGAACTGTATTTGTTTATAGGAAATTGTTCTTGGTCTTAATCCTTCTCGTGTAATTTTCTTTTAGTGACCCTTTGGAGAAACACAAATACTGCTTAATTGAAAATCACGGTTGTCTAAGGCGTTCGGGTGTAATGTATATGCCGAACGTGAGTACAAGGTTTGCAGCTTACAGTACAGTAAGGCAGAAAGGGTACAGATTACTGCGTTCTAATAACTTAAAAGAAGATTAACCATTCACGGCAATCTTAACAGTGTTATACTGTTACTAACATTAATATATCGTCAGTAGGTGGACTCTAAAAGTCGTCCTTGAACTTTTATTTGTGATGTCACAGGTCAGTAACATGGAATTTATCCCACTAATTTTACCTGCCTGGTGACTATTATACTTTTATATGTAGATACCAACCTCATATACAGGGTATTTTAGAATAAAGTACCGTAAATTGGGGAATATATAGATATTGACCAGATATTAAGAAAAGTTAGATAAGAGTTTCCTGCAAACCACCCGTTTCCATTACACAGGGTGATAAAGTGATATTGAAAACTACACGTTTTTTAGAATATTTTCATTTAGGGTAGAGATTTTAACTTGAAAATAGGTACACGTTAGTTGTTTACTAATACGAATTATTGAACTTCATTTCGACAAAATAGGATAACCCATTGGCGTAGAATAATGAGGGGTGATCCGTCTGTACATTTACCAAATGCAACACGTTTAATAAAAGCAAACAATTTTAACAACGCTAATGGACAAATTTAATAAATCTTAGAATTTTCAAACTAATCTAATATTATCCATCAAAAATAAATACGTTAGCGTATTAATATGATTTGAACAACCTTGTGTAATCATAATAGGAATATAATGTGGACAATCAAAGCAAAACTAAACGCAGAATACATTATTTATGTAAATTATACAGAGTTTTGATGAGCAAAATTTATTTCTGTTACACTGCCTTTCTCCAAAAAGAAAAAAAGATTATCACAATCAAAAGATTTTTTGGTGTAATTTTTGAGTAACAGCTACACAATTCTAACTAATGAATGATACGTATACGCCTAAACAACTAAACGAAATATAAAAAATCTAAGCCCGACCTGTAGTTCTATTTAGCAAAATCAGAGAATACGTGTAACAATTCTAATAAAGAAGGCATAATTATAAGTAAAAGAGTGCACCTGTAACTGCGCGTACCAAACGTCCAAAGAGGAGACACTTTCGAGGAAAATAATAAGTAACATGGCAAAATCAATAAGATTAACGCTCTTGCTTAATACAGAAGAGGGTATAAGAACCACTACTACAAGCCTAGCAAAATCTTTTGCACAATATGTTCAAACTACTAATCTAACTAAAAGTATATAAGTGCATGAACACACATACACCTATACATATTCAACACTATTAAGTACTAATTTAACAAAAATATTTATCCTCAACCAAGTTTTAGGGTTATCTAAATTTTTAACTAAATGCTAAATACATACTTCCATTAAAATGTTTAATTTGCTAAAAATTTTTAATTACTGTTCTAAACATAGAAGAACAACGTGAGTTACGTTTCGGGCCTTGAAAGCAGTCTTTTTAAAAACTTTTTCTAAAACTTGTAACAAATTTTATTATTCAAACAGATATTAAATATGAAATTTTGACAAACTGGATTTAATATTCTAAGTCGAAATAAAATTAATAATTGAATTAATACTAGGGCAAGTAGCCTAAGTAAACGGCAATGTTAAAGCTGAAATACTGTAGACTGACTGACTGATCTGGGGCTCCCGAAGTATTTATGTTGTCCCTGCTCCTCACATGTCTGTAGGAACGTGCAGAGCTCATGTCTGCTTATTCCTTAATCCTATCCATTACACAATGTAACAATTTTAATTTCTAAGTAATTGCGGTTTCTTAACCGTCTGTGACCTGCATCTGCAGTCTGGAATACAATGTATTACATCCGTTCTCACAACTTGCTTGTAAACTTTTAATAACCTTTATTTAATTGTCCTTGAGATACAATGTTGCATCTAACTTAAGAATTCTTTATAATTCTTACTAACTTCTAATAATTTGTATTAATGGTACATATAGATTGGGGCATACATAACTCTTGTAACTAGCAGAAATCAAATCTAAGTTACTGCATTACCAAACTTTTCTTACAACTATCTATATTCACAAATTGCATAAACTACACGCGGGTTTCCGGCATCTACTCCCTAAAATCAACTGCAAAGTCAAGTCTTACCCAACTTCATCAAATTTAAAGAAATTTGCACCAAAAATGAAACTGTGAAGTAAAGTCGCATTATCATAACTTCATGACAAAATGGGTAGATACTTCACACCAACTGCTTACTACAAACCACAAACAAACAAAGTTTTTGTAGTATCGCCACAAATTCTTTGAATCACTGCTAACAAAACCTTTAACAAGATTCCTCAAAATAAATATGGTCTCTATTCATTAGAGAACACTTACTCAGGTGATCTACTATACAAGCTTTTAACAAAACTTAGTTCTAGGAACAAAAGTGTGCGGTCAACTAAGAAGGGGGCGGCTACAAAACAAAAATGACCATAACAAGTCTACAACATCCTTACTTACACTAAACTTTCTCAAATGTGCAACTACTGAACTTTAAACAAATGTACAGTAACTGTACTCAACTATAATACTTAAATGAAGACACAAATTTCCTCAAAAGTCTTCATTACTAAGAAAACTATACAAAAATAAATTTCTAAGGATCAAGAGCTATCAACTCCTATCTTCAGGATCGCTGTCTACAGAATCTAAGGGTAGAGAATGGTTTCAAATCCTTAATATGCCACTTTCCTGTTTTTCTTTCATCTAAATTTTCCAATTCATAGACTAATTTCGAAAATTTCTTAGGTACTTTACTCAAAACAAATTGTGGAGCTAACTTAGCTGCAAATTTATCTCCAGTACTCGAAAGTACTTTATTAGCTTTCAAAACTTTATCTCCTCCATCAAAAAAACTGTTCCTTCTCTTTAAGTTATACTGACGACTAGAACGTTAATATGTTAAATTTCTCCGTAACATCTTTTAAAATATCGAAAAGACCTTGACGATCTGAAACATAGGGTAACCTATACTAGAAACAATATCAACATCTTCACCAGATTCAAATCCAATACCATAACATTTACTACTTAAGGGAGCTTGACGACCAAAGACTAAAAAATTCAGCGAATAACTGGTAGCTTTATGCTTTGCTGAATTAATGGCGTACTGAATTTGTGTTAACTCAATATCCTACGTGTCATGTTCTTCAACATACGAACTAATGGCGGTACCAATAGTTCTGTTTATTCTTTTAACAAATTTACACTGTGGGGAATAAAACGCGTTGTACTAAATTTTTTGAATGTCATACTTTTGACACAACGTCTTAAAACTACAACTAATTAACTGTGAACCATTATCACAAATCACAAACTGTGGTACTCCATAAATCAGAAAAACTTTATCTTCTAAAAGCTTTTCAACTAAATGTGCTTTGCCACTACGCAAAGAATGTTATAAAGTAAATTTCGAAAACCAGTCTCCACCAACTAAAAGTCACTTACAACAAACAATGAACCAACGAACTCCAAACATTAAGAACGTCTTTTCTTCTAGAAATGTTTAATACATATTTGTCTTTGTACTCCCAAGTGTGTGTAACAAAGTTAACTTTGAGAACTAATCAGCATAAAATTTTTGTGAAGTAAAATTATGACGAAAAAAAAATCCAAAAAGTATAACTCGCAATTTACTAAGCAAATCTTCTATAAAAACTAATCACCACGATGGTTAACCAAAACTAAATAATCTGGTACAGTCTCGCCCTACTCATAACCAAAATGTCGAAAATGTTGCTTTTTATTAAATAAATTAATAATTAAGGAAACGTATCTGGTTTTAATTTAAGGAAAATGATGTGAACCGAAAGAGCTAAAGTGTTTAACATTTGAAGTTTGACGTACTTGGTCCGTATATTTTAGTGATCACAGCATAGTAGAAGATTCTTACTTAAATATGCTGCAGAATTTTGTCGTAACCAATCTTGCCCTATACGTCATAATACCTAGTTACTTTCAACAAACTGTTGTACCACCGCATTCCTTAGTGCTTTGTCATTACCTAAATAAAACATTTGTTTGAGGCTAGATTGGAAGAGCTAGTGCATTGCCTTGATCAGCATGGTCACTAGACTTGGCTCCGTACGATTTTTGGCTACAGGGAATGCATGCCACAAAACCTATTGACGTAATGACCTTAAAGAACCCATGACAACCTTTGTCCGCTCTATATCTACCAAAATGTACAAACGAGCTAGGATCTGTATGATGAAAAGACTTCGCATATACGTTGAAAACCAATAAATACAGATTGCAGGAATATTAGCTTCAATAGGACTTGTGCACATAGTGTGCATTATTATGTTATTAAAATACAAAACAAAGTCTATGTAACTGATAACGTCTTTTTGGACATCGCGGTGCAATGTTAATTGTTACAGTGTAACTACTGCAAAAAACATTTTATAGTATCAAGAACATGTGATAGCAGTATCATTAAACAAAAAGAAAGAACACGCGGTTTCCACGTAGTCAAATGTAAGCTCGATTAGAACGACCGTATACCAATGGCATAGCCCCTGACGCGTAACCAGTGAAGATTAATATGAAGCTGGATAGTAGACGTAAAAACAAAGTTAATTACTCGTGAGCAGGCAACCAGAACACACCTGAGAGTAAGCGTTGATAGAGTAAGTGGAGTGAAAGCTATTGGAATACGAGGTTAGCCAAAGGGATTCGAACGTTGTGCTATCCGTGGATCAATTAGACGACATAATAATTATAGAAAGAAACTGGACAGATTGTTTGCAATAGACGTAGTTAAAAATTAAATACCAGTCGCAGACTGAACTCAAACCTGGTTTGATGGAGGTAGATAATTCAACACGCGCAAACTATAAAGTTTGATTAACTTATATTTTGTGATGGCGTTTATGTATTAAGCTTGCTTAGACAGGCATTGATAAAATTAGGAAACTCCCGCCTGAGTTATATAGTATAAGGTTTATTTTATTATAAAAACTAAAATTGAATTTAAATAGAAAATTAGACAATTTAACGAAATAATTGTAGTTTGTTGTTCTAATGCTATTATGAGTCGAAAATGAGTTTATTTTAGCAAGCATCCGTGTAAATTTAGGTAACTCAAAATTTGTTTGTACCGGTTTACAGGTATAATGTTAAGTCTATTGTATTAAAATAGAATTGGGTGGCGTAGTGAGAAAAGAGTGATTGTTTTTATAGTGTAGAATATAGATTATAATGCCTGTTAAAGGAACCCCATCCCACCAGGAGGCCAAAATATACAGAATTCACTTGGGTTACTCGTCATTTAGAGAATCGCACCATAGACCAGACGAGTTGGTATCCCATAATTAAGAAATACGTATAACGCATTTCAAGGTAAGTGCTTGTGTCTATTCAGGAATCCACTTCCGTACCACTGTGACTGACGGGTGCCCCTTAAATTTGATACTGGATTCCCACCCTTTCTGGGAAATTCAGTTTAGCAACCTAAGGATTCTTTTTGTTTCTCCATCATATCTTAAAGTTGTTGAAACACAATTTGTGTATAATTGTCTAAATAGAGCATAATTGTTGATAGTTTCTTATCCTCATGTTTCTGTCCATGTTTGTTGACATTTGTAAACTTTGGCGGTGTAGGTTTTGTTATTATCATTTTTGTCTTGTTGCGGTTCCCTGGCACTAGTATTGCGCTGCTTAACATAAGTTTCTATTTTCTGTGTAAACGGCTTGCTTTGGATAAAACCGGAAATAGTGCTTTTTTGATAGTGTTTGATATATGGGAACCAAAATATATACGTTATTAAAGATAAACTCTCTAGATATTTAACACAATATGTTGGTAAAGCTTTTTATGTGTTTCTAGCTAGTTTTGTAAAGACTTTTACGTCGGTACACTTTTGCCAAAATATATTTAACTCTATGTCATACTATTAATTTTGATATTCCCAACTTGTAGTATTTGTATAACATCTCCACGTGAATTTATACTTCGTTGTGTGCAAATTGAGTATTTAAAAAACTGCTATTTATCAATGAGTCGTCAGGAAACAATGCAGTTTGCGAAGGGCCAATAATTTATCTTGATTACCAATTTTTACTTTAAAATAGACTTGCCTAACAAATGTGCTGATGTATGTCGTTTGACTGAAACTGGTAAAACTACCACATATTTAACAGAACGAATCGGGAGAACTTAAGCACTTACGATGCGCAATAGCAGAGGCAAACGCAAGAAAAAACTTCAGCCATTATATAAATAAAAACTAAACACTACTACACTTGCATATAAGCAAGAACACGGACTTTACGTCGGAATGCGCTTCACATATCAGAGCGACATACAACGTCTCACTACAGTGTCTCGAGCGTAACTGAACTAGCCTAGCCAAGTATGCTCCTGTTGCTGGTCTCCTACGGCGTTATTTACAAGGCGCCAGTCGGATAAGGTTTATGTCAACCAATAGAAGAGTACTATCGCTTCCTATGATCTACGTTCACTCTCGTGGAGAGTGATCATATTTACATACGGCGGAGAGAAATAACTTGACGTGATAAAGTAAAACCAACTACAATTTTGAAATCAGCATGCCTATTTAACTCTAAGATACCTCACAAATAGAACTCAACAGAAACGGTGTTACAAGTTGTTCCTTTGTGTAATTGCATAGTTAAGTTATGACAAATCGAAAGTGAATTGATTTATATGATTGTGAAATATTGTGTGTGTACCTGTTTACAGAAATAACGTAATGATCCTCGTATTCAAATGGATTTAGGTGACGCAATGGGACACAAATATTATTCTTTGTAGAGACTATAGATTGATTCTAAAAAGGATTCCATTCTCCCAGGAGGGCGACCCAATTAGCATCAACTTGGAGAACTCGTCTTCCTCAGGATCTTCTCCTAGTCTAGACGAGTTGACGCCCATTAATTAAGGACGTATCAAACAGTTTTAAGAAATGAGTATTTATGGTAACATAGCTGAATAATTTAATTTTCGCATGATTTTTATACAATCTATCGATTTATTTATATAAGAATTTCCGCACTACTGTAGTTTTCCGGCGCACTCTTAATTTGATAGGGGATTCTTGTCTCTTCCGTGTATTTCAAAATTTAACAAGAACGATTCGTTCACCCGTAGCAAAGTATTCCACACGCATATGTATTTATGTCTACATGTCATCCGGTATGTTTTACTTTATGAATTACGGTCTCATGTTAGTAGATATGCTACCTTCGTTCTGGATAAAAAACTGTTTTTTTCCCATATATTTTTATGGACCAATTCTAAAGTCCATATGGTCATTCTTGGTAGATACAAAGGTCATTCACCCCACCATTGACCTGCCACGTGCAAACCTCCATCTATGATACCATATAACCCTTTGACGTCACAGTCTAAATTATAGCTTATATCATCTTGTTAGAAACTATAATGTTTACTTACAAATACTTTCCAACACAAAGAAACATATTACAAGAATCATAAAAGTATTTTATTACGCATATCTATATGATGCATATACATTGCTCTTATGTCTAATACAATATTTATTTAATTTTACATATATTTATAACTATATCATTTACTTATATCTAAATTACCATATATTTAAATTAAGGTATAACTAATGATTGCAATATTTACTTATATCTAAATTAATTAATTAACTATAATGTAAATTTTAATTTATATACTAAATTATTATACGACAGACTACCATAGAAAGTTTATACATAATTAAAATATAATTAGAGCTGCCGTCGTCACTGACCAAACCTAACAACCTATCTCCATGTAGTGGTAATTTATGTAACCATTATAATTTGATTCCTACTTCGTATTAAACATTATGTTAATGTTTTCTGCAAGCACTATCAGATGGACAAAATGAGTTCAATCGCCATACATCTGATAATGAATATTCAGAAAAAGCTTGCCATCATGCCATTTTATTCATTAACAATCGTGGCAAAACTTGCAAATTTAATTGTGTAATAGTATAGAAAGTGGTTAATATATCTATCATAAAGTGTCCAAAGCGTTTTTGTGTAAGTAGAAACTTTAGCTCTGAATGCATGCTTAAGGTCATTTACAAATTTTTTGTTTATAAAGAAATTGCTATAAAATTTTTTATATGAGTCAAGGTCACTCAATCAGTTAAAGGAAGAGCTTTCGATTTATTTTTTCGACATTTTGCTTGCTTTTCGAGATAATCGCGTTTTAAGACCTTTTGTTAAAAAATGGTTATTTGATGATAATTTGAAAACGGTTAGAGATATCTAATTTTTGCAAAGGCAATTATTGGCGTATTTAAGTATGTTGCATCGATTGGCGTAATTTTCATATTGGTATGTAGTGCTTTTTTGGTTTTTTAATGATAACACGGAAACGGTTAGAGGTAGCAACATTTTGTAAAGACATTGACTTGCGTATTTAAGTATGCTGCATCGATTGGTGTAATTGTTATATTGATACGTAGTGCCTTTTTGGTTTTTTACGGATATCACAAAAACGGATAAAGGTAACTAAATTTTGCAAAAACAATTATTTTTACATTTGAATATACCGCATTGATCGGTGTAATTGTTATATTGATACGTAGTGTCGTTTTGGTTTTTGGATGATGACTTGAAAACGGTGCAAAATATAAAAAATTTGTAAATTATTTTAGTAATACGCATCGATTGGTGTAATTGTTATATTTATTTCTAGTGCCCTTTTGGTTTTTAATTTATAATTTGAAAATGGGGTATATTTGTATTTTGTCTAGACAATTATGAACATATTTAAGTATGGTTTATCGATTTGTGTAATCGTCACATTTATGATTAATAACATTTGACCGAGATAGTGTTGTAATTTCCGAAATATACACCAATATTTTGTTTAGTAAAGAAAATAATTTTGCTATGGTTAACTACGTTGTTATAATTGCACAACACGCTATAATAATTGCGAGTGTGGTTGCCCTTTGCATGTGCTTCTGATCAAAGCTAGATCCATGGTGCTTGCGACATAGTTCCAACTCAACGTCTAAAGTCTGGCCACTATAAATTGAGGTAAACGTTAATGCACTGTGCTACCTTGCATTCAAATATCTTGACAATAAACAAACACATAGTTTTAGAAAATGGCATTATGATTGGATATAAAGCTACTGGGAAAATAAATTGGGGTTTGAACTGGTGATCGGCCATTCTTTATACGGCAGGTACCACAATGTGGGAGTGTGTCGGCGTTGGATGATTTTTAGTCTTGCCTACAAACCAGCTTGTCATCCGCTAATGTCAGGTATATACAATATAGAGAGAATGCTGCCTGGTGGCTATAAAGAACTACCGGATCCCCTAGACTTCAAATTGTAACAGCTTATTATGATCTTTTGTAGTAAATTACTTGGTAGTGTGACAATTTGGGTATATATAGAACAGTTTGGTCATAGGTTAAAAAATGGTGTGGGGTGTGCAATAGTAAAACAGTATACAATTTTATACAACCTTATTCTAAAAACACTATGTAGATACAATTATATAGGTGTCATGCCTACTAGCTAGATAAATCGTTCTTTTCTAACCACAAAACAAGTGACGTTGTTTATGCAATTCTCAGAGGTGTGACGCAAAAGCAAATTGCCTAAGGCTGTGCATACATCGTTGGTTGTCTGGCATTATCGGTAATGCGTTACACTCTATAAGATGCATATGGAAGCACTTTTCTTATCTGATTTAGTATGAGAGCCTTTTTTCCATAATAGTGCAGTATGCATAGTCTTCAAGGGCTATTTACCTGGATATTATATCTTCTATAAAGTATCTGCTTTCACAACTTATATTCCTCCACTCTGGGTTACAACTAATCATTTGATCAGTTTCGATATTTATATATTGGTCGAAATTCTTCCTATACCGTCCTTTATATGCATCAAACTCTTTCACAATAATCACAAAATCATGTTCCGAGATTGTATCATCTCCATTCCAGCACTGCATGCACATTTTTTTAAATCTTGGATATGGCATGTCACTATCAATATGATAAAAAAACATGTGCCAAAGATTTGCATTATCCTGTTTCTATATTGAAATAACACTAGCGTTATCTCTAAGTGTACGTTTTAAGGCGCTTGCATAAGTTTGACATAGGTAGAATGAGTCTATTGCTATATGTCTACATACCAGAACTACTTCTTAAAATTGAGGATAGGCGGACGGGGCTGTTTGAGGGCGGGCGTAGGTGGGTGGACGTGGGCGGGCGAGCGGGCGTGGGTGGGCGGGCGAGCGGGCGTGGGCGGGCGGGCGGGCGTGGGCGGGCGAGCGGGCGTGGGCAGGCAGGCGGATGTGGGCGGGCGGTTTATATGCAGCCCAGTAGAGGAAGGTAGTCTGTGGATGAGTTGCGCTGTTAATTTAATTTAAGCTCTGTGTGTCATGGCTGATTTGATGGGCAATACAATGTGAGGGTGAGTCGTCATCGTATGAATTTGATGTAGATATTCTAGACGTTTCCATGCATGAACCGATACGAACACAGGTCTATATTCTAAGTTTATAATTATTCTGGGTTTTCCCATCCCCCACCAAATGGGCTCCTCCGCAGGTTTATAAACCGTTGCTATCAAGCAAAGCGTCAGTTCTTATTCATCCTTGCGATAGGCAGACCTATCTTTAAAACATACAACAGTCTTTATTAAGTGTAAAAATTGGTCGTGTGTGTTACTTTTGCAGAAAGTTGAGCAACCAAAATGCAACGTTTCGTGGAATTAATAAAAAATATTGCCACTCTACTTGGACTGGTGCAACATCATGATGATGGACGAATCGATGAAGGACTATGGTTATGCAGGACTGGAGTTAACAGAATAAAAAGTGCCACAAAGAATACAAAGTCTGTTTGGGGAATAACAACAACTACTAGCATCGTTGGCAAATATTAAGACCTTGCGTAGCCAACTAAAAATAGCGCAAAAAAGTGGAGCAGGTATTGGTACTACAAAGAAAACTGCAAAACATCGAGTACAATGGAAAGATTCAATCTCTGCATTCCGGGGACGCATTCATACCGGAATTATTAGTAATCTTAAGCACAAGGATGTGATGATCTATTTAACCGACTGCAAAAGTGTTTTCGACAGAAGAATTCATGATATGCTTAAGCAAAAAGAGGCTGTTAAAGTTAACACCGCATTTTGTGGAGAATTTGAGGTTGTGTCTGGTTCCAAAGTTGTACGCGAGTATGAATACTTTACAACATCAAACGCTCCAATATTCAAAAACACTAATCTAAACAACTGGTTGGACATTGATAAATATATATATGTATATATATATATATATATATATATATATATATAATTTAGGTGTAAATATAAATAAGTTTAACTCTATGCGGGGGTCATCCTATATAGAGTTGCCACATCAGACAAAATTTAAACATCCATGTATTAATGTAAGGAATAATGATCAGGTATGTTTAGCATGGTTCATTGTATCTGCACTTTATCCTGTTCAACATAACACTAATTGCATTTCATCATACCCACATTAATCACATATATTAAACTTAAAGGGAATCCAGTTTCCTATGACTATAAACCAACTGAGAAATTTTGAATCTCAGAACGATACATCTGTTAATGTTTATACCCTTAAACTAAACAAACGTAAATTTACAACCGCTCCTTTATTCGTATCAGATAATCGAAAGAATAATCAAGTTAATCTTTAATGATTCTTAGCCAGTACTATGATAAAGATTTGGAAACCTATAGAAACGATACCATTGAACCTTTTAACTCTCATTATGTTTGGATTAAGGACATGAGTCGATTAGTGTCATCTGAACTTAGTTCTGATGATTCAAAGAAGCATTTTTGTGATCGTTGCCTCCACTATTTTACCACACAGTTAAAATTAAATAAACATGTTATAAATTTTAAAATGAAACAATTGGGGGTACCTCGATTGCTTACAGGAAATGATAAAACCGTACGTTTCAAAAATTTCAAAACAAAGTTAAGGTTCCGTTTACTATATACGCAGATTTAGAGTGCCTTCTAAAACCTATCGGAGACGCTAAAAAGTATCAAGAACATGTACCACCCAGTGTTGGGTACATTGTAAGGTGGAATACGATGACTCATCATTCAATCTATCACACCGTGGGGAGGATTGTATAAAATGGTTTGATGTTGAACTTCAACAGTTTGCAGAAAATGTTGAGACCGTGTTTATGTGTCCGCATGACATGACACCTTTAACACTGCAACAGAAAGCTGCCTTCTTGGCCTCAACACATTGTTATATTTGTGATAAACCATTTACTGTAGATAACATTAAGGTTCGCGACCATAACCATTTTATACCAAACAATAACTAGAGAGGGCCTGCACATTTGGGTTGTAATATAAATCAAGACTCTTGAACAATTCCCATCGTTTTCCATTGCGGTTAATCTAGATGGTCGTATAGAGTGACTCCCAGTAACTAAAAAAAGGTATATTTCTTTCACTAAATATATTCCTGAGAACTTGGTTGCCTTTCGATTTATTGACAGTTTTTGCTTTATGAGTTCATTTTTAGACACACTTGCTTTATACATAACCGATTATCCGCTTTAAATGACGAACAGTTTCAACTATTGATTCAGAAGGGTATATACCCATATGATTTTATTGATAATTTTACAAAATTTGACAATATTTGTTTACCTAGTCAGCAGCAATTTTTTAACACATTAGAGGATAAGGCAATCTCTAACAAACAGAATGAACATGCACAGAGAGTATGGACATCATTTAATATTCAAAACTTGGGTCAGTATTGAGATTTATACCTAGAAACTGACGTATTTTTGTTGGCTGAAGTTTTTGAACAATTCCGTTAAAGTTGTCATTCCACTTATGGACTAGATCCTGCTCATTACTACATATTACCTGGGTATACTTGGGATGCAATGATGAAGCATACGGGCCAGGAACTGGAATTGTTGACTGACATCGATCAACTTTTGTTCATCGAGAAAGGTGTACGAGGTGGTCTTAGTCAGGTTTGTGCAGAACGATGTGTTACTGCTAACAATAAATACCTACCCATGATCCTTCCAAACAGAATAAGTATCTAATGTACTTTGATGTAAATTACCAGTATGGATGGGCCATGAGTATACCTCTTCCGTACGGATGTTTCGAATAGTCTGATAACAATATCAATGTAACCTCAATTCCCGATGATGCTTCTGAGGGTTATATACTAGAGGTTGATTTGGAGTATTCTGAATCCATTCACGACCTACATATGGATATCCCATTTTGACCTAAACATATAGACCCAACGACTGGAAAAACACCTGTAGAAAGAACACAAAACATCAAATTGATGGCGACCTTGAATTCTAAGCAAAACTATGTGATCCATTACAGGAGTTTAAAACAAGCGTTGGCAAATGGACTTAGATTAAAAGCTACTCACAGGGTACTTAAATTTAAACATAGCTGCTGGCTAAAGTCATATATTGATTTAAATGCAGATCTCCAAAAGCGAGCTAGGAACGAGTTTGAAAATAATCTACTCAAATTGATGAACAACGCTGTTTTTGGTAAAACAATGGAAAACAAGCGAAAGCATTGTAATGTTAAGCCTGTTCAAAATTGGGATGGTAGGTATGGTGCCGAAGCTCGTATATTCAATCCAATTTTTGATGAAAATCTTTTATTGGTAGAATTAAATAAATCAGAAATATACTTTAATAAACCGATTTACGTAGGCATGTGTGTCTTGGACTTATTGAAACTCACAATCTATGATTTTTATTATGGCTACATGAGTGCTACCTTTGGAAACGACTGCAGTGTTTTATATACGGATACTGATAGCCTCATGTACAAAATCAACAATCGTGATTCATATGAAATTATAAAGCGGGACTGTCGCCAACGTTTTGATACTTTTGACTATTCAAACGATAACGTCTATGGAATTCCTTTAGTCAATAAGAAAGTACAGGGGATAATGAAAGATGAAAACAATGGACTGATAATGATAAACTTTATCGGATTAAGATCTAAAATGTATGCTACAAAGATTTTTAAAACACCAGAAGAGGAGGAAACAGAACGTTTGCGTGTGGAAGATGATTCCACACCGCTGCCTACTGCTCTCATCAATTTTGGTCTAACCAAAAAGATTAAAGGTTTATAGAAATCAGTTATTAAAAACAAAATTACATTTGAGGACTTTGTACATTGTGTGGACGAGTATAGAGAAAAATTTCTATCTCAAAATTTAATCCATTCATCTAAACATCATGTTCATACCATCATTCAAAACAAAATAGCTTTAAGTCCTCACGATGATTAAACGTCATTTGATCCAGGGATCATACGGAACACTACCCCTACACTGAGAAAAGTGATTTGGTTGATACAACCAATTCTGTTGTTTTGAAGAGTAAAGCATTTGATCAAGTATTTTTTAGTCGTTCTAAACGAAACTATATTCACTGAACCGCTTGTAGATGGTTAAACTAACATCAAAAATTAGTTGACTTAAATTTGTTTGTTTGAATGCATAATAACAGTTGGTTAATAAAAGAATGCAAAAGTGAAATTCATTGAACATCAGTCGTATTTAATACAAACTAATATTGTCAACAAATTTCATATTTTAGTCAATACTACATTAATGCTGAAAAAAATCCATTTTAGTTAAATGAATGCTGAAAAAAGTGTCAAATGAACACGTTTTGTAACAAATTTAACATTGAAACAAACGTACTCTAGCTTGTTGATTTAAATAAACTACGATAGCCAAATCAAACGTCGAGGTTATTTGTTAAACGCAACGGTATTTAGTACGTCTCCGATGCTGCGTATTGGATGTACAGCGCGCGCACATTATATCTTTAATATACTGCTACCCTTCGACTGCGACACGTCAACACGGCGTCAAGCGTTACTTAGCATTGTTTATTGTGTTAGTTTCCATAAAAGCATTTCAACCAACTAAAAAAATACATGAAAGATAAATTTGGTATTCTGTACTATGTTCAAACAAAATCTTTTCGTCTAAAAACACGTAAGTACCTTCTTATAAATTGGTCTCATTGCCCATAACTAAATGCCGTTGTTTTAGCATTCAACTGTATAAGCAAACGTCTAACTTCAAAGACCAATGGCAACCTCAAGGAATAAACAAACTTTCAATAATCAGTGTCAGTTTCATAAAGTTGAAGTGGAAGCTAAACTGAAAATTATGCAGGATGAACTAGAGTTAATGTAACATTCAAGGCGAGATTTGATTCAATATCCAACTTGATTATGTGACTGAATGAAGTTATTTTAAATCAATATTTTTTAAAAATCTGTTAGGGATGAACAAACTCATTATTTTGTTGATCGCCAAGTTGTATTAAAAAAATTGATTAAAATAATTGCATTAAATCAGAATCAATCAAGCTGGATATTGAATCAAACTACCTTGGATGTTTAAACTAATTCTATTTCTAAACAATGTACAACGCAACGAAATGACTGGTTTGACAGCTAAATGTTTCAATTCAACACAATAAAAGTTTGATTAAACCAAAAATGTTATTATTTAAACCCTTATTAGCCACTTAGCGTAATAATTATTAACTGTGTTCAACATATGGGTTAGTTAAACCAATGACGCTTTTTGGTTAGTGGAAAAATTTGCATAGTTTGTTTTAATGCTGCAAACCCTTTCAAGTATTTGCTTCAATGATTTTTATATGTAAGTGGGATATTCAACGTGTTGATTTAACATAACAGTTTATTTGATATAAGTATTAAATAATTCAAATCAAACCTACAAGCAATTGAAGGAACGATACCTAACATTCAAGTTACATTAATAGCGATTTAAGTAAGTGCCATAATTATTGTGGTACAAATTTAGGTTTGTTTGCTTCAAAATCGGTTTTCCAACATTTTATTATGTTCTATTTAATGCATGTAGATCATTGTTTATATACAAACCAAAATTCTAATTGAATCAACTAATTTTCAGTTAAAGCAAGAAAATCCTTTTCTCAGTGTAGGTCATTATTCTATAGGTAGTATGGAAGTTGATTAGACAACACCTTATAATATAATAGATTTATAAATTTAAATTATATGTTAAAGAATATGTATGTATAGTTGTTTGCAATATAGGTGCAAATATGTATGGATTAACATAATAATGTTAAACTGTGGGGGCAGCTCTAATTATATTTTAATTATGTATAAACTTTCTATGGTAGTCTGTCGTATTTTAAATATATGGTAATTTAGATATAAGTAAATGATATAGTTATAAATATATGTAAAATTAAATAAATATTGTATTAGACATAAGAGCAATTTATATCCATCATATAGATATGCGTAATAAAACACTTTTATGATTCTTGTAGTATGTTTCTTTGTTTTAAGAAGTATATGCAAGTAAGCATTATAGTTTCTAACAAGATGGTGTAAGCTATAATTTACTGTGACGTCAAAGAGTTATATAGTATCATAGATGGAGGTCTGCACGTGGCAGGTCAATGATGGGGTGGAGGGACCTTAGAATTGGCCATAAGAAATACAAGGGAGAAAACCGGTTTTTTTATCCAGAACGAAGGTAGCATATCTACTCACGTTATATCAGTTCATCAATAATCAATGTGGTTTGTTTGAAGGCACATAAGAGCCGTTGCCGCCCAAATCATAGCTATGTAAGGCTTTTACACCATCCGCTATTGGTTTATGATTTATCAAAGTTAATTACAGATTCAACTATCTACATCCCAATCGACAGGCTTACGATTTATGTTCAGATCCAAGGTTATAAAGCTTAAACAATGTTTCAGTAGCTCTCTCTAAAATTGTCACAGAACGGATTTTAGTGCGAAAGCGAGCAAGCCACATTAAGCAAAGCAATTAAAGCATTAATGTGAAGAATTAAGGAGCTATAGGTGTGCATGGCGTCGCAGCAATAATAAACCCATTGAAGCCATGTAATCTGTAGCATTACTGGCGCGGTTTATGACCCGCCACAGAGCTTTTGAAGCTGGGGCCAATTTGCAATTACAGTTTTTGCTGGTAGCAATTCGGCTTGCGAGGTTCATATTTTATGTGCTGCATCTCTGCGTTTTATGGAGCGGATGTACGCTGTGGCACCGTCGAAAGGCATTGCTATTGTTCGCGTAATTAAGTTTGAGGTTATCTACAGTTATGTGCATTTACTATCATCCCTGTCTAATTTTATTAGGCAGCCATGTGCACTCTCAAAGTATGTTCAATTTGCAGGAAGCAGCTAATTTTGATAGGAAAACAAACAGTGATTCAACGTACAGCCATGCTGTTCGATTTTATGTGCAATACTGGAGGCCCCAGAAACTGAAACTACTAATCTTTTGTGACTATTTTATATTCACCCATTTTCTGTTTACGACGCTACTAACACTAGAATTATCTTTCACATTAAGCTTTGCAAAGTAAACCAAGAGATAACTTCCGTGATTCACACTACAATTTTTCATTACTACAACTGGGTATGAGGGCAAGAGATTGCTCCATTTACGTTTATAGCAATAGGAAATGATGTAGAAAGTGCCAAATTGTGTTGCCAAACGATTTCTGCATCCGCTCAATATTATACTCTGTTTGGGGCAAATTCGTTTTATTGGAACGCATGAAAGGATGAAAATCGTAGCTATTTTTTTTAGATGCTTAACTATACTCAATATATCTTTCACAACATGTGTCCTTTTATTATCAAGTACAATAGTGGTACCCAGCCAATTCTTGAAGATTCGTCGCAACGATATTAATTCCCTTTCCCTTTTCAGTATAATGCAGGATTTGACAGAGTTTTATCGTATTCAAGAGCACTACGGACGTTCGTTCCTAATCTCCGGTATCAATTTTCGATGGCAATCTCTGTGATTTGTGGCAAGCCTGAGGAGAATGAGTGTCCCCGCCCCTCATCTGTCATCTACTTTTTCCTCACACACTTCGTATATCGTATCACAGGAGAAGCACAAAATTCCTGGTGGGTTACAGAAAAATATCCAAGCAGAGTTCGCATCTTTTCTACCTCATAGTTTTTGCAGCTTAACCGTTTTATCATTGCGAAATTTCTTTTTGATGTTTGTCCTTTATTTATTTTCCGTCTGTAATCATCTCTCGAGCTTCTACAACCCCTACTAATTTATTTTGAAGCGACCGAAGCGATAAGCGGAACCTTGTTATTATATACCCTGTCCACGTTCAATTCGCGAAAATATTATTTTATAGAAAGTAAGGTGAATCTGGATCTGATTTTTGGTGCTGCTATGAAAAGGAAATTAAAATACCTTATCGACGAGCGTTTTGAGTAGAGAATCATAACTCACTTTATAGCATATTCCAGTAGCAGTTCCGTTACTATACAAACCCTATATAAAAGGGGAAATAGTAGTCGTGTATTAAAGCGGATTCTTTAAAGCTTAATTTAATATAAAAGTTATTTTTGCAGCCAAGACGCTGAACGAAAAATTTAGCATTATCCTTTCTGAACTTTTTATTAAATGTAGTTACATCAACACTTTAAAAAGATCTTGAACAATTTATATGGGAATAAATTCTGAAAGTAACTGAATTAACATAACTTACCTGGATATATAGAAAAGTATATCAAACAATTGTTCAATATTCTTCAAAGATATCAAACCACTGTCTAAAATAACTTTTCAATATTGATCGCGCAGCAATATGTATGGGCTGACGGATTTCCTGGAAATATCGATCTTATTTCTCTAGTATTTGAATAAAATATACTTTTGTTTTTATAAACAGCGCAAATGCCCGTTTTAAATAGTCATGGGTGTTATCGTTCGAGTGGGCGACGTCTGTTTAATAAGTATAAGCAAAAATAATTATAAGTTTCATAAATACATCAAAATAAAAGTGAAATAATTAAAATTGAATGATTTTAATAGTTCGAAGCAGTTCGGAAGTCTTCGGTAATCTTCGGAATTCTTTGGAAGGCTTCGTGGTTGCTTGTGGAATCAAAATAAACTTAAACACTTATTGAATGAATGTATATATAGCTTAAAGGGGGTGTAAAAGGCTTCGGTAGTCTTCGGATCTCTTTGGGAGGCTTCGGAATTTGCTTGCAAAGCCAAGTAGGAGCTTAAATAGCGGTAGTTAAAAAATATTTACAGTTTGAAGAGGTCTAGACGTCTTCGGCTGTCTTCGGAACTTTTTGGAAGGCTTCGCGTTTTACTTGTGGGACAACGTTAAGTTACAAAGAATTATGATATGAAATTGAAAACTACAAATTGACAATATATACAAATATAGAGGGTTCAGAAGTCTTCGGAAAGCTTCGGAATTTATTTGTGAGGTCCTGTAAGAACTTGGATAGCGATAATTAGAAAATATTTACAGTTTTCAGAGACCAGACGTCTTCGGTGATCTTCGGTACCCTTCGGCAGACGTCGTGGAAATGGTACCTTAAGCCTCGTCGAGTGTGTCGCAGTGGAATTCTACGGGATGTTGTCCCGGAGGTAGACTTGACAGATGCAATCGGTGACATTACAATAAACAACTTCTTGGGATGTACTTGTTGTGGGGGCGGTTTGAATACGTTCTTGCCACAGATGGTTTGGCGATGGTCGCAGAGGCGACAGAAGCTTTGGGTGCGGTAAGATTGAACAAAGCGCACGTTGAAGAGCGTTCTGTGCCTGCTTCCGGTTGGCCTGGTGCATGGAACGGATCTTACCACCCATACGTAGTTTATTTGACTATTAACGATGACTTACAGTCGCGTGCCCCAGGTGCAGTGGCGGGCAGCGTCACTGTCGGAGAATACACAAGCTATGTGGAGCACTGCGTGTTGTAGTATTAACAGGCTATAGAGAGGGCTGCTCGCTGAAGGTTTTGCAGGCTATGGGGAGCACTGCAAGATGATTCCTTAGGCTATGGTAAGCATTAACGAATGTCTTTCGAAGAATTTGCAATTATATTTATGCACTTCCATTTCCTATGCTTCCTGTGTTGAAAAACGTAAATAATGTCTTTAACCAATGAAATTGTGTGTTTCAATTTTCGATTGTAAAATAATCTTCAAATTTTATTTGACTAATGAGCGTGCTGATTTTTGTGTACCACAAAAAACGAGTTGGAAATTCTCGCGATTCTTAGTTTGTTCTGTGTTCAGCTCGTGTACTTTGATATAGTCAACTGCAATTCTTTAGTTTGTTCACTGTTCAGCTCGGGCGTGATGATAGAGTCAACATGGGGATTCTCCGACTATTGCAGGAGGAAACTAACCAGAACAAATACATTTTTCCCACTCCTAATAAACTTTTACAGGTTCTTCTGCTTCTATAGATATAAATTTTTCTAAAAAGCGTAAATATCTATTTGACACCGCTTTGGGAATCTCCCGCCTATCGGAAAAGACAACTAACTGGAACAACTTGTTACTTGTGAATGAATCGTTAAACTGTTAAATTTTTGAATTGACCATAAAGTGCAGGAATCTCGTAACATATTACAAGTGCATAGGCTAACTACAGTGGTACGGGGGTGGGTTCTTATACAAGATGAATCGTAACTTACGCAGTTAACTGAAAGTGCTAATAGAGGGACCTATAATGAATAATTTTTCTTAGTAAACTAACAGGCGAAGTGCAGTATTAACTAAAGTACAGTATTTTAAAAACAATTACCCACTTGTTGAGAACCACTGATACTAGTGCACAATTTTAATTAAAAGACATGATTTTTCGATAAATCAGTGTGTTTGATTAGAATTAGCGATCGTTTATTGTCATACCAATTGTTGTTTGGTCGACGCCTATCAAGTGAGTCAATTGTCCTACCGTAAGTAATCATCATCATCAGAAAGTCTTCAGTCCTGGAACTGGTTAAACGCGTATTCTGAACTAACCTACACATTTTCCTGAAATTCCCATAGTCTGCATCTTTCGCTATCTGCGTGCAATAGTCTGATTTAGATCTACATCCACCTCTCTTTTTTCCTATACCTGCTTGTAATGTAGTCCGCAATATTCCCCAAAAATGCCTTAGTCCGCATCCTTTCCTTCTATGTCCCTTTTTGTTTGTTTTTCACAGATATCTTTATTCCCTTACTATTTCTATAACATCTTTGTTATTAGCTTTATCTGTCCATGCTATCATCATCATACATTTGAAGCATAACCTTCAAAAAGTTTCTTCCTTTTCCTCTTTGCTTTTTCTACTGTTTCTATTCCATAGGCGTACAGCACTGTGCTCCACACATATGCTTTCAACACTTTTGTCCTTTTGAGTTAGCCTAGATACTTTCCTGACATTTCTACAGCATATTTACAGATCGGTTCGCCTTCTATTGCTTTCTAAATAAATGCCCTATTTTACTGATATTCAGTTGTATGTGGAGGGGGGTCAAGCAACCTGACGGTTTCCAAGATATCCTACAACAAAGACATTTGCCGAATTAATAGTTCTCCAGCAAATTCTTTTATACAATTAACATTATTTTTGCAAAACCAACACGTGTAGTTGCTTATAATAATCATCAGGATTAAGTACAATTATTTTGTTTTTCGTCATAAGAATTCCGTCTTGGAACTTGTTGGACGTGTACTTACATTGATTTCTATTCTAAGCTGGCCTACACATCTCCCTAAAATTCCCACAGTTTACATCTTTGTCCATCTGTGTGCAGTAGTCTTACCTAGGTCTAGCTTTACCTTTCTTTTTTTCCTATCTCTGGTTCTAATATATTCCGCAATATTTCCTCATGCCTTAGTATGTGATCTATCATCGTATTTCTTCTATTTTTTATTGTTTTCCACATATTTGTTTCTTCCCCTACCATTTCTAGGGCCTCCTTGTTTTTAACTTTGTCTGTCCATGATATCTTCATCGTACGTCTGTAGCACCGCATTTCAAAGTCTTCTAAATTTTTCCTGTCCGCTTCTTCTAGTGTCCAAGTTTTACAGCCGTACAGTGCTGGGCTGCACACATATGCTTTCAGCAATCTTTTCCTTGTTTTTATATTTGTTGTCTTTAAACACAGTAATTGCTTTTCCTTGTTAAATGTAGTACAACCTTGTTTTATATCTTTTGCGCTTTTTGCGTTATTTGGCTTTCTAGGTAGCAGAAATCCTTAACCTTTTGTAAGTTCTCGTTTCCCATTTGTATTCTAGTTTTTGATTTATTTTCCACTCCTTTGCATTCTAGTATTTTAGTTTTATTTTTGTTCATTTTCACACCGTATCTCTCAGTTATAACTGTTTCTATTTCAGTAAATAAATAAACTTTAAATTTCTAGAATGAAGAGACAGAATTATACCAACGAAAAGTATTGTGACATGTTAATCACTTATAGCATGGATAATCAAAACGCGGCCACAGCAAGCAAATTGTATTGGGAACGGCTTTGCAGGCGAAGAATTCCTGATGCGGTAACCTTGCGCAGATTAGTGCACCGAGCTTGAACGTCTAGGTCATTGAAACCCACACAAAGTCGTGATAGTGGTAGATTCCTCTACATTTGATTTTCCAATGCTCCACCCAAAGGTACTACACTGGTCAAGAAGCGTTTTTTTTACCTGGAAATTTTTTATTTTGCCGAACCCTTGCTATTGCAAGCAAGGTAGGGATCTTTAACATGCGTGACAACACACATACGGAACTCATCCGAACGAGGGTGTATTTTTGTGAAAAATGCTCACCTAACATTTTTCAAGCGGACTGTGTCGGGATTTGAACCCGGATAGTGGTAGACCTTACATGTGATTTTTCCAATACTTCACCCGAAGGTACTACATTGGCCAGGAAGCGAGTTTTTTTACCTGGAAAATTTAGAATTTTGCCGAACCCTTGCTGTTCCAAGCAAGGCAGGATCTTTAACGTGCGTGACAACACTCACGCGCGGGACCTCCATTTTACCTCTCATCCGAACGAGGGTGTATTTTTGTGAAAAATGCTCGCTTAACATTTTTCAAGCGGACCGTGTCGGGATTTGAACCCGGAACCTTGATGGTGATAGACCACATCGCCATGGTGTAAGTGTAGAATAAGACATTTTGGATATGCTAGATGCTGCACCCTTTTTAACTACTCGCGAAATTTCACGGAAGCTAAGAGTGTCTCATTGAGTGTCTTAGCAAGGAATGATTTAAACCCCTATCACATCCAGAGGGTTCAAGGGTTAGTGGCAGCTGATTATCCTCTGCGTCAATAATTCTGTAAATCGCTACTTACTTAGCATATGCGAAATTCAAATGATCCTAGAATAATATTAGCGACAGACAAATTGTATTGTGCCTGAGATGGGACAATAAATTTCCACAACACACATCTATAGGCTGAAAAAAAGCACTTGCTATTCATCACAGCCGGTTTCAACAACGGTTTAGTATTAATCTATGAACTGGCATTGTTAATAATACTCTAATAGGTACATATGAAATACCTACTCGCTTTAATAGATAGTCCTACCTTGCTTTTCTACGAGATGCACTACCAGAACCGTTAGAAGAGGTTCTTTTAGATTTGCGCCACATAGGTGGTTTATGCATGATGGCTGTCTTGCTCATTTTAGTGGTACTCTACGTAATGATCTTAACACCACATTTTTGCAAAAATTAATAGACTGGTTGGACAAAATCCCTGTCGTCCACGCAGACCCGATTTAAATCCGATGTATTTTTTCTTATACGACTACATCAAACAACCCGTTTATGCCACGGAAGTAAACAATGCAGATAAACCACGTAAACGAATTAACATTGCTGCGGGAAATCTACGTTTACAGTTTCCACGGCTATCCCAAAACTGGTTTCGGTGTGCACAAATCTGTGTCGACGTGCACGGTAGAGATTTTGACTCTCCATTGTAGAAACAATCTTGTATGCTGTTCTCCAAAATTTTTTTTTCTACTGTTTCTGTTTTGCGTGAATTTTTGTATATCTTTATAATAAAAGTTGTTTTTTTAAACGCTCTTAGTATATCACTTCGGTTAGCTGTATAAGCTACCAGTCACCCTGTATGTATAAATTGATAAATTGCCTAAAAGTTATCGCCTTTTTATTTATATTAAGGGATTTTTCCTATTAGTTTTTTCTCTATGTGACCAGCTGAAAGGCACAAGAAAGTTTTACGAGGATTTCCAGTAAGTGTATAGAGCCAATGGCAAGTTTCGGTGGAAAATGGCTCGTAGATGAGGAAATCTCAAAAGGCTAAGCGGCTAGTCGAACTATTTGCTCTGGGTAGAACATGAGCTGTGGGTCGGGGTTGGAATGCGACCAAAAATGTAAAGAATATGGCGCCACCGAATTTTTCTATACGAAGAAGACCTTACAAGTCCCTTGTACAAGGCGAATGCAGAAACCTTTATTCAATTACCGCTATACAATTTACTACTGCAACACAATCCCTAAAGTTTCTTACCTTATGGCTCGACATTGACCTTTATAGATGCACTCCTACACCTGTGAACAGATTAAACAAAGATAGCACTGTTTGTGCATTTATACCCAAAATTTAAAAATTAATTCGAATTAACCTTCATTCATTCCAATTAAAAAGAATAGTCTTGACCAAAATAAAAATCTATTCCTTCAGTATTTAGCATGTTATTTACAAGACATCTTTTTTCTTTAATATAAGTTTGATTAATTTAAATTCTTGAAAAATATGTACATAAGGTACTTGATAGTATAAGTACTTCTCACCGTTAAAACATGGTAATTTCTATTAGAAATGTCTAGCAAAATTTATTTAAAAATGAGTGAACATGAGTTTACTTTCTGAATAATTAACTATAGGTAACAATTTCGGTTGGTTTGGGTAGTACTACTTAATCTCACAAAAATATTCCACCCAGCAATTAGTGGAATATGAAATGTAAAAATTTAATTTCTAAGATTTGAGTAAATCATGTTTCGAATAATTAAATCAATTTACATAAAATATAGAATTTAACTTTTCTTATCTCATAATGACATTTTCCGTAAATTAAATGTATTAATAAAAAGATTTAAAATGAAAATTTACAGGTTTCTGTTGCTTAATATGAAAAATAAATAGTCTGTCATTCACCTAACTTGAAGTTCAGATCACGTGATCAAACAAAAAAATTGTTTGTCTGCTATATCCATGCAACAGCTGACATATATGAAAGTAAATTTACATACCAGATGTTCATCCGATGGAAAAATACCTGCTAGGCATATGAGCTATACCCGGAATTATAATTGATGATTTATAATTCGCCTCTTTCAACAACTAAAATACAGGAAATGTCCAATTCCATACAACCAAATTAGCTGCTTACTGAAATTCCAAACCAATCAAAGCGTCCATATTAAATAATTGATGCACGCCAAATCGACATTCGTACAAAGGTTAAACTTTACTAAATACTGATAAATTCCATTTCTTGTCTAAATAAATTAGTTATACTTCTTAAATTTTCCTAAATTTTCCTACGTTGCATGTTAACTAAAATTGCATGCTAACTAAAAATTTCAAGTTAACCAAAAGTTCATGTTAACTAAAAGTTGCATGTTAACCAAAGGCCCTTCAAACAAAATAACGTCTCGTCATCTGCGAGCTATTTTTAAGCAAGTGTGGACAACAAAAGTGCGCGTCGCCGAGACGATATCCTATCAAGAAAACAATTTAAATTACGTGTGCTTCCAACACGTGGATTCAATAAACGTCATCGTCCTTGCGTTCAAGGAACAATTGACCTCTTCTGACGACAGTTGAGTTGGAAGTGATAATATCACGCGGGTTACCGCCTGACAACAAGCTTAATTTTACAATTGTCTAACAGAGGAAACTCTTAAGATGACACTAACAAAAAGTATCTTTTGTCACAGCATAATTTAAAATTTTACACTTCCGAATTGAAAGTTAATATTGTATTTGACAATATGTAATATGTATTTCTTAGATTGTGTAGCATCATTATGCATTAAGTTGATTATTATTAATTAAATAGGTTAAATATCTGTAGACATAATGACAGAAAATAAAATCGTTACAAAGTAACGGGAAAAGTAGAATCATCGAGCAACGTAGTAAAACACTTACCGAAAAAGGTTTTTGGTACTCTATAAGAACACTTTCCCAAGGGATTCCAGCGTATGTCTGCCTCCTGGTGGAACCAATCTACACAAAGGGAACAGGCACCGTCGTCTCACCGCGTCACCTCATTCTATTTTACCACAATAGTTACAACATTAAACAGATATATAAAAACAAAAAATTCAATTTTGCTTGATTATTATTCCTGTAAACCGGTATACATAAAATTTCAACTTACATACGTACGCTCAATTTTGGATCTGTCATTACTTTCAAATAACTAACTATAGCAACTTTACTTCGAGTCTTTAACCTTTCTAAAATAAATGTCAAGTGGAGCATTTGCTATTTAATAAATTAGATAATATAATCTACCGTTATTGTGGACGTTTTATACTTTTATCACTGTTTAATTTAATAAGCGAGATAGGTATTGGGCCTTTGGGAGCTTTTTTTTAAAAAGAATTTATTTTCAAATTTACACTCCTATCAAGTGTAGTTTAATTTATACAGAAATTACAATTAAATTTAACAAGTGGTTACGTTATATTCATTAACGTTTTAACAATTGAAAATAATCAGTGTTACTTTTCATTAATTACTTAATTAAAACTAAAATTGAGTATCTTGAACAACCAACAATGTTAAATTGTAAAGCTCGAGTCTGACTGGCCATCTTAAGCTCCTGAGGGTATTTATGCTATCCTTGCCTTTCACATTGCTTGTGGGAACTGCAGATCTCATGTCTGATATTTCGTGGTACAATACAAAGTATTACATTTTAATTGTCTACTGTGACCTGTACCTGCAGTGTCATGTTACGTCTGGAATACAAGGTATTCACATCCGTTCTTATGTCTGGTTTATGAACATCTATTAACCTTTTGTATATGTCCTTCAATTATACATTGTAACAATCTAACTTAAGATTCAATAATTCCATTTGCAGTATATGAAACTAGCGTCATGCGAAAATGACACCCATAAAACAAAAAAAAGGTTATATATAACTAGCTAATACAACGTGCACCGGTATCCTTTTGTGAATAAAGATTTACATTGAGCCAGGATTGCATTTGCCTTCCGACGCGTTATTTATCTCCCCCTAGGTGGGATGGTAACCAGTCTGTCCAAATTGATTTCTTGTCTGGTCCTTATCGAATAATCCGAGGATCTCTCTACGCTTAACTCCTTTGGCTATTCTCATGGCCCAAAATGTTCCCTCGATTACCCTATCGGTGCTGAACCTGGAACGAAATTACCAAAAAAATGTTCTTAGAAATTGTAGATTTTATCTTCAGTACAAGCTTTTTCTCTTATGAATATAAATATTATAATCAAATTTCAGGATGTACAATGGGTTCAAATATAACCCCAGTCATAGCACAAATTGTAATGAAATCGCTTTTTGATAATGTTATATTATCTCTTCTTTTTAATGCACCCTTCATAAAAATTTGTGGATAATATAACAGCAGTACCTGATAATAAAATCGATGAAACGTTGCAAACATTAAACAATTAAAATTCCAACATACAATTCACAATAGACACTGAAAACAAATACACAGTAGAGGATAGCAGCGCCGCGATGCCGTTACCACCTTCACCATCACTGTAACCGCCACCGCTACAGCTACCGCCACTGCCACCGCCACTGCCACCGCCACCACGTTCAATCAAATGTTTTTTGATGACTTTTTACACGGATATCAAAGTACATGTAAGTTGCTAACATTCAAAGAAAGATAAGATTTATGCTGTTAGTTAAATATAATTGTTAACCTGGTGTTTTTTCGATTGATATTTTACGGGAGCCTCCTTGTTTGAATCAGTTGCTAGATTAGTGATTTCCAAGTAGTAAACGCGTAGCTCTGCGTGCACCCCAATACTTTGAGCTGCCACAGGGTGTTGTTAACCAGTGCCCTCGTGTTGTTTTAAGCTTAACGTCCTGATTTACAGTTTTCTTAGCTAGATTTCTTATTGATTTGTTCAGTTCGACTTCTTTATTGAATTACTTAGTTCGTTTTCTTATTGAATTGTTTAGTTCATTTTCTTATTGAGTAGCTTAGTTTGATTCCTTTATTAAATTACTTAGTGCTTTAATTAATAAATTGTAAAGATTTGTTTATTACTAAATTAAATTTAAACTTACGTTTTATGCCAACGGTCAATTTCTTATACACTTGTATGTTTGAACGCGCACCTGACTGTATTATTTACTCAAAGTTTTAATTCTTGTTACTTTTACTTATAAATTTTTGTGTCACTTCACAATTGAACTTTGCGTAATACTTTTATTTCAATAAGTACAGCTCATGTTTCGGTTTAAGAAATCAATGACTGTTATCAGCTTAGTGTGTATTATATAAGCAAGCCATTTCACGTGCTGTCATTGGTTAACCGTTCTCTATCTTGTTATTTTACCATTGAAAAGGGGTTGCGCTTGACATCATGTAGCCGGTTGGATTTTACTCGGAGTTATGCGTTAAATACGTTTCTCATACGCTTCAAAAATTACGTAATTGTAATTTTGTACAGAGATTTGTGAACTTTTATATTTAATCTTGCACGTACACCAAAACAAATGTTTCCATATTTTGTTTTCCTCATATGCTGGATTTTATTCGAATTTGGCGATTTTACACTTTAAACATCACGTAGGCAAATTTTTATAATGGGATTCTTTAACAGATGACGTAAATTAGATGCGTTTATTGACTTCTTGCGTTATGAAGTATGCTTGTTTTGAAAGGCTTGTTAGTTGTTGATTTTGTACAAGTTGTTCGATATTTGCCTTTTGCATAATTAACGAATTGTGTACTTTTTATGATTCAAATGTTTAGTTTTCTTGACTTTTGGGTTATTTACATGAAGTATACCTCTCTTGTGACCTTATATACTCTTAAATAACTCTATTATTATAGCAATATATATATATATATATATATATATATAAACATAATTAACAGGTGAGTGAGGTATACATACTATCGATCTTCTTTGTGAATAATCCACCTAATTTTCTGTATAAAAATTGTACGTATCCAGTCCAATTGATTTCTAAAAGTGTGTTTTCAATATTAAACGCAAGAGTAAATCTAGAAATGTTATACATTTCTACGGAGTATTAAATCGTAGAAATAGGTATAATCAGCAATTAATTGAAACAACGTAACATTCATATTTGTATAAATCAAAGCCAAAAATTTATAAATGTTTTTAGACATACATTATTGGACAAGTCAAATATGCAAATCTGCATTTTCCAAGAAATGACAGAAATCTCTAGGAAAACGGCACATGTGCGGCAGCTTTTGTAATACCCGCCTTGACACGGAGTCACGACTTGAAACTTCTGTTAGCGTGTAATGAATATATGTAGAACAAGTGTGTCAGTCGAAACCCAATTTTAGCGGGCACCATCTGTCATCCTCACCGTAAGTTATGTCGTGCTCTATAATTTTTCGCTCTGTTCCGCATACGAAAAGAACGCGAATATGCTTATATAGCAAATCATGGATAAAAGAAATGGTTCCAGATTTCGATTCTTTTTAGAAATTGTACACATCCACAAACATGACAATGTCACAAACAATTCCACTAATTATTTTATGATGCATCGCTTGAGAGTTGAACACTTTCGCGATTCAGTTCGTCACAACGTGACCAAAAGATGGAAATTTTGCAACCCTATTTAATGATGGAGTGAGTTGTTGCTTCAGATTTTGTAGAAATGCATTTTAGTAGATTACAATAACTTTAAAATGGAATAGAAGACAACCCTACGTTGTACAACCGCTTGTGACTTAAGCAACATATCCCGGGATATCCTTTGCAAAATTTAAGTATTATGAAATTATTTACAACTTGACAATTTTGCTTATAAAAATATTTTAAAAGTTTTTATACGGGGTGTGAATGAATAACTCTAAAAACTTAAGGGAGCGATTGCTTGTTGAACATTAACCGGAGGTTTGTTAAATAAAAAAATAATTTGTTCAGGTTGAGATGCCACCTTTTAAAAGAAGTGTCAAAAAGTTGGGTTTTAATTTTTTTCATGGACACGGAATAAGTTGTTACGGAATACCGGGCGGACAAGGAAGAGAGCAACGAAAACAATGTAATTAGTCCGCACCGATTGCCACAGCAAAAAAGGGACCGGAAGAATGTTGTGTTAACTAACTAGTCGTAAAATGGGTGGAGAAGTAGAAAAGAATAAAAGGAGAAAAAACTCGAGACCGATTCACCCCGCATGATTTTACATAGTAGGTTAAGTTAAAGCGTGTCATATTTTCATTTCCGAATATTCATCTTAATGTTTAACATCTTTTTCATTACAGTATTTTGCGGTTGATTCAGTCTCCCATTAAAAAATGTATACAAAAAAAATCACAACACCATTTGTTGTTATAAAATAAATGTCATGTATGTAAACGTACACAAAACAATCACTTGCTTACATAATAAACCACCATTTTAAACGTTGTCCTCCACTTGATGTTCCGTCTATTCTTGTAGCATTAAAACTGCTTGGTATCACTGGCGATCATGTGATATCTCACTTGTTGTTTTTATGTTTAAAACAGCAACCCAGCACTTGTTTATGGAAAAATCATTAAAATAGTCGGTGTTGCATATGATAAACAAAAAGATGGAGCAAAATATACCTTTCATTTAGTGTGAACGATAACTTTTACTAAAATGCATGCATTTTATACCATCTAACAAAACTTTTTACAACCCCAAGGGAATGCTATCTCTATTTCAAGCGTATGCATATATAGATAATACCAGAAAGTATAAATTTAAACATGCAGACCTTGAAATAAAGGGCGAGTGCAATTGGTTGCCTATCTACGCGGATTGAAGTTATAGAAATATAGTAAAGGTTAAAGTTAAATAAGTAGGAACTAAAATGTTTTTTCAAATATGAAACCGTAAATCTTTTTAAATATGAAATAGAACGTAACAAAGTGACAAATAGAATTTAGTAGACGCGGGCTGCTCTTGAGAAGACTGTGGACAATCATTTTACCCTAAGATTATAAAGGATTGAGAAAGCCACATGCAAACCTTTATTCGCATTTAGGTTTTTCATGCAGCTCTACCCAATTTTCAAATACATCGGATATTTTGACGATTCTAAATGAAAAAATCATTCGAATTCTTTTTAAATTTAATTATTATTTAAGAAAAAATCAATTTAAATTTAATAATTAGCATAATTTTCACTACGCATAAGTTTAATCGAAATGTAATTTGTCTTGTATGCGATTGCTAGCTTGACATTTCGTAATTGTTTATTGACGACAATCATTGTGATTTAGTGATGGTGCTGTGATCATTTTAAAAACCTTTTTGTGAAAATTTATGAATATGCAGATGTTTTCTCGTGAATAAATGACAGATATGCATTTGATTTATGGTCTGACTAGTGGCAATTTTTTTATCTATGTCTAGAACATATGTTAAAACGTTTCTCGAACGTGTGGCCACTCGTCACATATCGTTTGACGGGCTTTATCAACGATTACAAAAACCTTAACCATTCACAAAGAGAAAGTACTATTATGGCTGCCAACGTAAAATTAAAGCACTAACAGTGGCTGCAGCAGTACATAATTTAGTCGACGAGTAACCGGACATCAGTACTAGTAAAATTGCCTGACAGCTAGGTATTAATCATATGACAACATTTGTCATTTTTTAAAGAACAGTTTTTATATCCTTACCACATACGAGTTAATGCACTTTTACTACAAAATGTTTGGCAACTGTAGCGCCACCCTGTTATTTAAAACCTCATTAGGTGAAGAAAAGAATTTATCAAATCTCAGTTAGTTAGGTTGCAGGAAAACATCCTGGAAAATTTATAAGTTTTGGTAGATTACATTAAATAGCGTTGTGTTGCGGGTAATATGAGCGTGAAGACAATTAATTTTGATTTGCTCTAAAGGGGTGGAACCCCTTAACAATATGGGTGCTTCTACTTGCGCTGGTGCGGGAGTAGATCCCTATGGATAAATGAGAAAAGAAGATAAAGAAAAATTAAAAAATACAAATATAATAAATAACATGGCTTAAATACAAAAAATCTACCTTATATTAACATTTGCTCTGAAAGATTTGACTTTTGTCAAAATCGAGACGCGCAAACCGTCTGTCACGGTAATTTCTGATGATGTTATTTCTGTACGGAAGACGGTTTTTCTGCATAAAACTTCTTTGCTTCGGTCATAATAAAATAAAAGTGCAAATTGGAATACTTTTTCCAAATAAGATACCGTCCCTGGGGTAGCTGGATATCATATACATTTAGCTGACTTCACCTATTTCCTAAATAAATTGAAATAATATTCAACCTAGACTTAAACTTTGTTAACATAAAATGAATTTCAATATATAACTACAAATTTACTTTCATGACACAAATTCTTAACTTCAAATCTGGCCAGGCATTGCTAAATTAAATCGTAAAAAAAAATATTAAGAAAACGTTAAAATATATCCAACAACGATAATTCATTTCAAGTTTTTCCCGTTTTTCATACGAATCAAATGTCATTATAAATACCAATACGGTTGGCAATGCACTTGACACCACATAGAAACAACTTTTTCTTTTCTATTCATTCATTGCCCATTCCAATTATACTAAATTTTTATGCGTTTATTAACATTAAATTTCATTAATAAAACTGTCATTACAGACTTAATATATACAATTCTGTCACTAATTAGGCCAACCACATAATTATTTTTGCTTAATTAATTTTTTATTATTAAAATATATAACCTTGCCTTATAGAAATACATAACATTGCTTTTAAAGCGTTGTATAAGGGCATAGGAGTACTTACTTTTTAATTCCAAGATTTACAGCTACCGCCCGTTTTTTCCTTTTATCATTTCTTAAATATCTAATTACAGCAACTCACTGACTCTAAACATACCACAAAGTTCCATTTAAATAAAAGAATGACTCGCCAGGCCCTAACCCATTTCTTTTTAAACGGTTATCACGACATTATATACGCGCACACGCCTATGAAACTACCCTGCAACTTGCAGATGTGTTTTAGGTTTATATATTAATCGTCGCCTTCTCCTTTTCTTCAAGAATGCGATCACATTTTTCTTGAAGCTTTTGTACTCTCAACCTGACGTAGAAACTAACGTGATATCAATCTCCAACCCCATCTCCACCCCTTTGTCCATTCGCGCGTATCTCTACATTTTGATGTTGATTTATGACTGGTTTACAATTAATTCATTATCCATTGTATGCCTAGTTTCGGTATTTATTTTTCCTATTCTATATCCGTACTCCAGAGATTCTTTGTTATTGCAGAATTTTGCTATTTATCCTAAGAAATGACGCGGGAGATTCGTATTTTCATGTAATTTACTTAGGTTTATATTTGTATTGTCTTTACATTTACATTATATCAACTTCCTATATAAAAACTCACATTCTATCAACCTTTGACCACCTGTTCTATTCGCGCGTATCTCTACATTTTGACGTTAAGTATTGCCGGTTCACTATCAATTGATTAGTAGTTCAATTACCGTGGAACGTTTTAATCCCGATACCCATTTATTAATCTATTTCTTATGTTCTTAGTCCGCAAACTTATTCCCACTGCACAATCTTGCAATTAAGTTTATGAAATCAACCCGGTAAAGTACGTGTTTTCATGTGATTTACTTAGGTTTACATTTGTGTAGGTCTGAAGGAATATAAATACATACATTGTAATGTGTTCTATGAACAAGATTAATGTACCTGCAACCTTATACTTGTATATTTTCCTTACACAGCGTCTAGTTGTTACATTGTACTGCTGTATGTTTGTGGTTTTCTTTGTGGTATTTGCAACCACGTTTATTAAATTCAATTTATTTAACTAAAGCTTCTAGAGGCTTGCATTTGGGATGCATATATTAATAAATTTACTGCTATATACTTAATAATTTTGTAAGCTTTCTTTAAAAATAGCTTGCTTCCATTATGAAATTTTAGGGTTATAATTGATTTGTTAGCATTTTTGTGGTTTAAAATAATTTACAGTCCTGGATTGAATTCCAATATGTATCTAACAGACACTGAATGATTAAATTTGTAGATTTATCTTTATGATTTGAATAAGATCACTGATTTTACAGCAATGTCTTGTTCTTCTTAACACTGTTATATATGAAATCAAAATTATATAAAGTGCTTCAATGGCAAGTTTTTCCATTCAAGACAAACTTTCTCCTTCTTCTCTAATTTTTATTTCCCGTAACGCCCAAATGTTACAGTTATCACACGCGTTAGTGTTTCTAAACCTAAATTAATACAATATTATGCTGGAGTTATAAAATAAAGCATAGCAACTTCTAACTGAATTAGGAATTTATCGGCTAACATGCAGGCTCGTGTCTAACGACTAGACGTAGTCATTTTTAACATTTAGTTTTTCCTTTAAAAATAATTAAATTTACGAAAGATTACAACAGAATTTTTTGTTCAAAATAATTCAAGCTCACCAAAATGTATTTTAAAATGGCGGTACAGCTGTAAGGATAAAAGCTGCCGACGAAAAAAGTATAGAGATGACCTCTTTTACCCCCTTATAATCCTATGAAGAAAGTAATAAATTGTCCACTGGGCGTCTTCTTCATAGTAGCTAAGGTCAATTCTATTTTTGACATTTATTCCGTATCTAAGGAAAAATTAAGAACTTCCAAGAGATTATCGTTGAATATATTGTTAAAAGTATTAACGCCGTAGTCACGAGTTCTTGTACAAGGTAGGGGTCTTTTCTATTCCATTTTAAAAGTAATTGTAATCAATTAAAATGCATCTCTCCCAGATCTTAAACAACCATTCAATTCTGCATTCAATGGAGTTGCTACTGTCATACTTTAGTACTTCGAAAATCGCCTTGGAAACATATGTTTATACTCTAATAAAATTCTTGCGAATCTTCTATCCCTCGATAAATAGACATTATTAGTATCACAGTATGTAGGCTATGCATGTTCTTGGTCCAAATCTACCACTTTTATATGTATTTCTCTATAAGAAACTTTAAGATCCATTTTGGTCATTTTTGTACCAACTATATGAATTTTCATAAGCAGCTGAGGCCTTCGTTAGTCGTCATATCTCGTGTAGTTGAAGAATTGGTTACGCTTTTCCAACATCAATGATTCAGCATAAGAATAGATTAAAATAAAGCAATAAATAAACGAAAATTGAAACTTATTGCATCATTTATACGTACATTTACAATAATAGTATATTCTTATGCATATTTTAACATAACACACACACACACACACACACACACACACACACACACACACACACACACACACACACACACACACACTCACACATACACACACGAGAAATAACCGTTCTTAACGAAGTTATTTGTACAAATTCACAGCGGATGAAGGAACTGTGGCCCTGAAACTATATACCCTAGGAACCACAATACGCATAAAAACAGCCAAAAAATGGTGTTGGGAATGAAACGTGTGATGCAGTCATCGATGTATAATGTAAAATCGTGGGATGAACGAGAGTTCATACGGATAGACTGGTGACACCGAAAATATATCGGTTCAGACGCGCAATTCGTAAAAACGAAAATAGCGTGCAAATACACTTAGAAAAATCTACCGACGGTAAAGGAGGTGAGCATATCAAATTATTAAATACTAGAAATTCGACAGAAGCGTGCGAATTCGATCGACACACAACCATCGTGGACCAGAATGACGTTAGAAACAGTTACAATGGTTAGCGTGACTTGAAGTTATCAATGAAAAAGAATAGGCTTTCAGAAGCGGAGAAACGCGAGTGTGAATACACAGTTAGGTGCGGTGGTTTTGCATTGAACGCCAAATTCTGTGTAAAATTCACCTAAAAAAGGAGAAAAGTAAAATTTCCAAATTTTTAAATTTTATCTTTGTAAGCGTACACGCGCATTTTCTCAACAAGATAAATGTATTCCCATGCAAAATAGGAAATTTAAGTAAATATAATGTTGTGATACCATTGAAGAACGATGCGCAACATTAATCCGTGTGTAAATAATAATTTTCTAAAAAAATACCTTTAAAAGAAGTCTTATTGCATTTATAAATTATAAGAACGAAACTCAATTTTAAAATTAGCATGCATTGATAATGTTAATTCAATATTAGATTACACAGATAAGGAAGCGAAACTGTGAGTAGTTATTGCATAAAGCGGGTGACTAATGCTATGAGAACTTTGAAGAACGATGACGTATGAAGATTATTTGATGTGTAAAACGGAAATAAATTAGAACAGGGTCATTCGTTCTTTTAGCATCGAATAAGTAATTTCAAGATTTGTATTTCATTCTGTAACATAGAAGTTTGTACATAATTTAAAAGACGTAACTATTGTATAAAGTGCAATAACCGTTTTCAATATAAACAATCTTGGTGCAAGTTTGCAAGCTACGTTCATTTGCAAAAGTACTTTTAAAAACGATTATTTCAACAGATGAAAATCAATTGTGAAAATACAAAAATTTAGAACCACGCAGTTTTCGATGCTGTTAATTCTAATAAAAGCGATATTTTTATAAGCTAAGAGTCGTAAAGTACAAATTTGTTTCAAAACTAGAAACTCAAAGTAGACTAAGCTCAAATAAGTTTTTAAATTTTTTTTTACGTATAAAAATCATTTGAAAACATTTCAGCAATTTTGAGGCCAGAGCTCGAGGCCTTTTTGACCCTTACCAAGACTTCTGCACAGCGTTGTTGATCGACTACGGTGACCCGAATAATAACAACAACAATAATGAAAATGTTTAAATTATCCAGAACATGTTTGTTTGACTTTATAAAATCTGAAATAAAGCAAATTATTCAAAACATTCTTTTTTACTTTAAAAACTGAACTAAGGCAATGCCTTTTAAAAGAAAGCATCCTATGTAACACCGCAACCTTTGAAAGTTTCTTCGCGTGAAAGGACGTCGTATAGACTAGCATTTCTTCCGACGTCCAAGCGGTATATATAGGGTAAAGTGGGCACCAGGTGGTAACGTGGTTTCCTTTCAAATACGTTTTCTATCGACAAAAGACAACTGCCAAGTATCTCAGTACACCACCTGCAAACAAGCACAATTAAGAAAGTAAATGACGGCTTCCACGAAGTATGTCCCTATTTTCCAATGCTTCACCCGTAAGTACTACATTCACTAAGGGTACCTCCATTTTACCTCTCATCCGAACGAGGGCATATTTTTGTAAAAAATGATCGCCTAATATTTTTCAAGCGAATCGTGTCGGGCTTTGAATACCAATTACACCACAAAGCCGCCTAACCCAAAGTATGTCCGTTCATTTACTTTTCCAATGCTCCACCAGTAGGTACTACATTGGCCAGGAGGCGAGTTTTTTGTTGCTTAGAAATTTAGAATTTTGCCGAACCCTTGCCGTTCCAGGCAAGGTAGGGATCTATAACGTGCGTGACAACACTCACACACGGGACCTCCATTTAACCTCTCATCCGAACGAGGGCGAAATTTTTGTGAAAAATGCTCACCTGCCATTTTTCAAGCAGTCGACCGTGTCGGGATTTGAACCCGGGACCTTGGGATCCGTAGTTTTACGCTTACTACATTGATCCACGGCGACGCCCCAAAGTATGTCCGCGTGAAAACGACGTTTGTTAAATTTGATAGGTATATCTACAAGTTACATGGCAGAATTGTATTGCGGGTGGCCCACATAATCAAGAGACATTTACTATTTCGAGTTACAATACCGAAAAAATAAACAGGTTGACAAATTTCTATGGTATCCGTAAACACCTGTATGATAACGGAACGCTATAATAGTATTTCAAGCTAGCTCAGTAAATGATTTTATTTAAGAAATGCAGGTGTTTAAGCTTATTTTAGAAAACCATAATGTGAAAATTTTTAACCTTTGCTAACCAAAGCAAATTAAAATAGAATATATTCCAAATATCCAACGTTGTATTTAAACACTTAATGAGATTTTATAGGAAGTTTGAATTGAATTGAATAAGTAAGTGTCTCAAAATGAAGATTCGTATGATCGTGAATACAATTAGGAATACGTGATTTAACCAGAAAATGTACTATGGAAAAATTGTACGTAACAGACTGTTTTAAAAATGTTAGGCAATTATTTTTTACAATAATACGCCCTCATTCGTATGAGAAGTAAAATGAGGGTCACCTGTTAGTGCTGTCATGCACGTTGAAAATCATTACCTTACTTGGAATAGCAAGGGTTCGGCAAAATTCAAAATTTCCAAATAAAAAAATCTCGTCCCCTAGCCTATGTAATACCTTCGGGTGGAGTGTTGGAAAATCAATTGTAGTGTATAGGAATATGCAACGGTAAATCCAATTCGTCCAGCCGATAAGTTGTAACAGTTTTTTCTTTACGCTGCCACTAGGTTGCGTGCATTAGACAATTCTCCGGCAACTTATAAAAACCCACGAATGGAAAGTCAGTGATATTTGGTACTGACAGAAGCTTCTGATCAGATTCAAATAATAATTAATATGAGAAATAGTGAGCAGCTTTTTCCATATGACAGTTTTATCTAATAATGGGTGTATAGCATGCATTAAACAGAAATGAAACAAAACCAAAGCGCTAACTAGCTTGAAGGATGTTTATATAAAGCCGATATTATAAATTTCTCGTTTGCTAGTATACAGTGAAACAGTCTTCTAGATAATACTAATTGTGCATGAAATTTAATTGATTTTACTACATAATAAACTGGTAAACGCTTTAATATCTACACGCCGGAACCGCCACCTGTTCATTGCCAGAAGTCAATATTAATGGATGCTCTTCTTAATATTCCCCAATTCGCCTTCTTGCTTTCTCACCCTCCATATCCATTAGCGTTGCCCGTTCAATTACCGAGATTGTTTCTTCGAGCCGCTGATGCTTCAACATAATAAAAACATGCCTCCGCCCAAGCAATGTTGTATTAATATTTCAGGAGGCTTTCGCGTTAATGTTGTTTCATGCCTTGTGCAATGTATGATAAGCGTTTGTATCAGATATCGCAGCTTTTACTCTTGATACGGTTAGTTTGCCCTTGTAAAACGTATAAATAATATATAAATTCACGAACACGATGAATGTGTATTTGTCATTGTGCAAAGGAAAATTAATAGCTTTGCATGGGTAGGTGGCGTCAGATGAGGGTGGTTGCTAGAAAGTGATGGAATATCATACCCTTTAACAACAGTAAAACCGCAGTAAAGGTTTCTCACGGAAACGTTTACGCCCATCATCTCCTCTTTGAGTTGTCATATGTCAGCATTGGTAACTTGGAACCGCTTTTTATAATATTTTCCGAAATCTCATGTAAGCATTTCACTAAAGGCTTAACTACCAGCAAATTGTATTTCCACCACTAAGTGGTCGTCAGAAAACCTTCTCTTCATCATCAGGCCTTCAGGAACTGGTTAGACGCGTACCCTCATTGTTTCCTATTCTGAGGTAAGCTACACAATTCCCTGAAATTTTTTCAGTCTGTATCTTTCACTATGTGCGTGCAATAGTCTGATCTAGGTTTACCTGTACCTCTTTTTTCGTATCTTTGCTAGCGATATCTCCCGCACTATTCCCAAAAATGCCTTAGAACGTATCCTGCCCTTCCATTTCGCCCATTTTTTTTTGTTTCCCAGAAATATTTTTAATTCCCTACATGCTATGATACTCATACATCTAAAGTGCAACATTTCAAAAGGCCTCTACAGTTTTTTTATCTGTTCATCCTACTGCCCATATTTCATAGACGTTCTGTGCTGTGCTCCATACATATGCTTTCAACAATTTTCTCCTTGTTCTTATGTTTGGTGTCTTCGAATATAGCCGCTGCTCTTTCTTGTTAACTGCAATTCGGTTTTCCTTCTATTGTTTTACAAATATATACCTTATTTCCCCTAAACTAAGTGGTATATGAAGGGGGTTAAGCACACTGCGGCTACCAAGATTCCCCAACACTTGAACATTTGCTAATATAATAGTTTTTCCAATATATACTTTTGCGCAATCAACATCAGTTGGAAATATATCAAAACCAACACCTGTAGTTGTTCAAAACCATAATTAGAATTAAGTGCAATTATTTTTTTGGTCATTAGGTTTTCCGACTTGAAACTGGTTGGACGCGAGTTAAGGTTCGGGCCTTTGGAGCGGTGTTTTTAAAAACAATTCCGAAGACTTAACAAATTTATTTTAACTTAAAACAGAAATTACAATGGAATTTTGAATAACTTGTAAAATAATAACTTTAATAAAAAAAAATAATAATTGTACTAAGGCGAGTAGTCTAGGTAGACAACAATGCAAAAGCTGTAATACTCAGACTGACTGCCTTAATTGAGTAGCTTGAACCACGAAGTATGGAGTTCGAAGACTGACTGCCGGGCCTTGAGCTCCCGGGCTTTTTATAATAACCTGCCCTTCACACGGCTGTGGGAACTTGCAGATCTCATGTCTGCTTTTCTCTTAATTGTACACTTTATTACAATGTATCAATTTTATTTCTAAGTAATTGCGGTATGTTAACCGCCTGTGACCTGCCACCTGCAGTATCACTGCCCTCTCGGATGCAAACTTGCATGTCCGTTCTCATGAACTGTCGATAACCTCTCTGGGTTATCCTTGTATTACATTGTTGCAATGAACTTATACTTTATTTAACAATTTCTAATAATTCCTATTAGATTCAATATATTCAATACATATAGATAATTGGGGGATACATAACTCGCGTACCTCCACTTATTTCTATTCTGAGCTAGCGTACACAGTGCACTGAAATTCCTACAGCCTAGATACAGCCCGGTTGCCCTTCTGTTGTTCCCTAATTATATGCCCTATTTCACCGAGATGCAGTGGCATGTGAAGCGAGTTAAGCAGCCTGTGGCTACCGAGATCCTACAGCACTTAGACATTTGCCGAATTAACGATTTTCTAGTATATTTTTCTGCACAATTAACATTAGTTGAGAATATTGCAAAAACAATACCTGTAGCGGCTTATACCATCAGGTTGAAGTACAATTACCTTTTCGTCATTAAGTTTTCCATTTTGGAACTGGTTGGACGCGTACCTCCATTGATTTCTATTCTGCGCTAGCTTACACAGTTCCCTGGAATTCCCACAGCCGGTATCTTTCACTATCTGTGTGCAATAGTCTAACGTAGGTCTACCTCCGCACTATTATCTCATACTTTAGTAATTGACTTATCATCCTATCTCAGTAGAGTATTTAGTGAAGAACCACCACCTCATTTGCTCCAGAATCCCTCATTTGCTCCCTCATCTGGACCAAAAAGTTTTCTTCGACTAACCATTTTTCATCTTTCGAGATAAATATATCTTAAATTTTTTATCTTTCGAGATAAATGAGCATCCACATTTCCTCCCACGAGATAAACCTATTTTTAAGATTTTTTACCGCTAACATTCTGGACCAAAAAGTTTTCTTCGACTAGCCATTTTTTTTTATCTTTCATCTGAACCAAATAGTTTTCTTCGACTAACCATTTTTCATCTTTCGAGATAAACCTACCTTGTTTGGTATCAATTAACAATAGATTTTTCTCAGCTACCCGAATCTCTAAGAATTTTTCAGATTGCACCATCCCTAAGGGAGCTACCCTAATTTTAAGATTTCTTACCTGTAGCGACTTTTGACCGTTCTTATAAAATTTTTTTAGTCATGCGATACATCTTGTTAGCTTAGAATTTTACGCAGAATCCGGATCTGCAAACAGATTTAAAATCGAACCACCCCCTACCGTTTTACACACATACCCTCTAAATTTCGCCTTTGCTCGTATATATTTAACTCCATTTTTTAAAACCTTTTTCGCTACCCAAGGTATATGCTTTAACCAAACAGTTAGAGGTAGTAACACAAAAGTTTAATAATTTATTTATCCAATTTACAGTTTAATAAACTATTACAATTTTTACAAAGTATAGCATTATTTCCTGTGTGTAGCCGAAAGTTTAACCTGTAACAAAAAAGAAATTAATAGGTTGTTTAAATAGACCTGTAACAAAATGAGATTAATGTAAAAAAGAGGAAACGTGTTTTCAGTCAATAAGACATATTGTCGTTAACAATATGTTTTACCGTCCAGCGACACCACGTGGAGGTAAACACATGCCGCCGGGAACAAAGGAAATTTTAAGGATGGGGAGGGTAGATATGCTTATAACTAACTTACATACTATATATACACAATAAAATATAAACAACTTAACCTATATCCTTATGCCCCCATGCGTAGGTTGATATGCTTCCGGGGATGACGTAACGCTTGTCATCTGCGCCCGATAAACTGATTTTATTAATAAGCTGTGTATAAAGTTGGTGTTTCTTACTCCGGATTGATACCATCGTATTCATGAGGGCATCTCTATTATTAATAACAACATCCCTAAAACTATCTACACTAATCCTCGCCACCACATTACGACTAACGCCCTTAATCTTTTTAACAATGTCTTTCTCACTAATAATGCAGTAGGACTTAGCCCTACTACCGACGAACTCCAACACCAAATCCCCACAAAACTCGTCCTTAAACTTACCCAACACCTTTTTGTTTATAAGTGGTATATTGTATTTATTGTTTGGAGGGTAATCACTTGTATCAAAATGCTCAATGTTCGCACTAATGTCACTGTATAAGTCTGGCGTCTCAACACTATAAACTAAAGAGTCTGTATCCGTATAAAGCAGGGACAATCTGGGACCATACAGAGGGATCATAGTGTTGTAGTGAAACTCATACATAAGAGTTTTGGACAAATCTAAAATTGACAATCCTGCATAGATTGGTTTATTATAATTAATTTTAACACGATCCATCTGTATAATCGCCAGATTTTCCCCCAACACGGTACAACTGTTAAAGTTAGGTTTAGCTATTCGTCCACTCGCGCACAACTTTTGTCCTCGTGCTCCCACCGCGACACAATCTTGACATCGACCCTTTTGTCCACGTTCTCCATTGTTTTACCAAAAACCGCATTGTTCATAAGTTTGAAAAAATCTTTTTCAAACGCGTTAGCGGCAGAGGTACGGAGATTCGTGTTGAGATCAATGTAGGGTTTGAGCCACGGTGATTGCTCGAACTCCAACACACGGTGAACTGTAGTTAATTGTAAGACCATTGCGCAGAGCCTGTTGAAGTGCTCGGTAATGGATTACATATTTCTTCTTATCAAAAGTGTGGTGAGTAGCTTTGGAGTCCTAGAAGACAGTGTTGGTGGAACCATGGTCTCGGGGCAGAAAGGCAAGTCGTTATGCAAATCCTGAAGCTGTTGTGGGTAGTGCAGATCAACCTCTAGGATGTACCCCATATTGTGTGTAATGGGGATATTCAAAATGTTATCTTTCAGATGGTTAACCTGATCGATGTTTAACCACCTGAAAACCCATGTGGTAGTGGTTGACTCATAGCCCATCCATATAGGTTGTTGGCATCGAGGTATGTCAAGTACATGGAGGGTTCACTGGGGTTGTACTCCTCCATATACTTGTTGTTGGCACGAGCATACCGATGACTACACTGAGTGAGACCACCTCTAATGCCTTTCTTAATAAAGTGGTGCATATCAACATCGGTTAATAACTCCAACTTCACCTCAGTGTGTTTCAGCATTGCATCAAAGGCGAGAGAAGGAGCTGTCACGTACTGAGCCGGGTCGAGATTGTACGTTTAGACAAACGTTTCTGAAATTTTCAAAACGTCTGCCAACAGTAGAACATCGCTCTTTAAATACAGATCGCTGTATTCACCCAAGTTTCGTACGTGAAACTCCTCCCACACCTTCTGCGCATGTTTATAATCCGCATCGCTAATAGTCGTAGAAGATAAGTCGTTGAAGAAAGCATGTTTTGCGGGCAAAGAGGTTTCATTCAATACACTTACATCAGAAATGTATGAATACGGGAAAACACCTTTCCTCGTCAGCAAACTACGCGATCTGTCGTCTGAGAAAATTTTGGACCTCAACAAACTGTTGAGGTTCTAAATTCTTCGTCAACTTATCCAACGATGATGCCATAAAACGAAGCGAATCTATGAAACGCAGCTGGATCGTTGAATTGTGATCATCTTCAGTATCTGCATCTCCTGCTAATCGAACATACTTCGTAAATGAAATATATCGTTCCTTATTGTTGGGGATCACCTCTACACGTTCTTTATCACATCCTAGCTCCCTTACGATAAAATGTCCATCGTAACCACTCAAATTGTGAAGAATCACTGGGATAAATTTAGGTACCGTGTATTTAATGTTGCATTGGGGTGTGCGGCAAAGCGAAATCTCCCTGAGAGGTGGCAGTGATCCTCACCCTCTCATTTCCCAAAGGCTGCTTACAGATGCCACATCCTCAACCATATGAAACAACAACTCATCTAGGGGTTCCATTGGAAGCATGGGGTGTTTGTTTTAAAATTTTTCCCAATCGTTGGGCTTCCTCTTTCATCTTTTCCATAAAACTTTTGCGGCTTCAGGTCCTCTGTACAGCTCAAACTTGTTAAACGAGTCATCGTATGAACATTTGATATAGTATGCAAAACTGAAGGGTTCGTGGTGTTGTGTGCTGTTGGTGAAGGAAGAGGTGGGATCCGGAACTGCAGAGCTAATAGGCTTCAACACACTTTCGAAGTCAGCATAAATCACGAACGGTACCCTCATTTGCTTGTGAACGTTCGTGAACTCGAGGATGTTATTGAAGTGGTTCGGCATGGTTGTCACTACATGGTTGCAGTCGTTTGTTGAGTGTTGGTGTAATTTGTCTTCGGATGGAAAAACACCAAGCATCCATCGCAAATCCATTTGCGGGTGCACTCACGAGAGATCTGCTTACCCACTAGCTTCCCCAAATCTTTGATCCAACAGTAGTGGGATTTGCACCCATCCTGAATGTACAGTAGGTTCACATGCCGAACCCTTTTATTAGCGGTGAAATGTAGCGGTCCAACGATGGACTTGCCTTCTACCCCAAACACGTTGATGCTGATGTCGTTCTGCTCCTCAAACCTGGGAATGTCCTTTATGGGCATCGGGAACAGTACTCCTGTTACGCCGAGTACCGTCGAGTAATGCGGGTAGCTACTGACCCTTTGCGGATTGTGAGCATCATCAGGATTCAGCTGCCACAACACACCAGGCAAAACATGCATTGTCTTGATTCTGGATGTTAACGACGGCTCCCTTATCCTGAATCCATTTGGGAAGCTCGATGTAGGAGGATCCGCGCATTGGTTGGTACTTGTTAACATTTACCTCAAGTACAACACATGTTTCAGAGTCCATCCTAAAATTTAAAAAATTAGAAAAATTAATAATTGTAGAAACTAACCAGAATCACGTTCTTGGAACTCGTCCGACTTAGCCGACATCCTCTCCACAAAGGTGTTGTAGACCGCTCCCAGGTCACTGGAGGAGGTGACCACAACATTTCGGGTGTTGAAAGATTTAACATCTTCAACACCCTCTGCCGCAGTCATCTTGGTGTAGCCACCAAACAACTCGCAATTAACCTTGAGGGAGGTGTGTATAGCCAGCTGTTCCCCGACTAAGGTTATGAACCTCTCCTTCTGCTCGCATAGAAAATCCAATAGACCTAAAAATACGAACTAAGCAAACACAAAATACTTATAAAAAATACATACCACTAGTATTAGCATTTTTAATTCTGTATGTAGCGATTCGAGTTTTGAATGCGGTTGCTACTACTTCTACACCTCCATCCAGGACGCGGCTAGCATTAGCTTTGTGTGCGTTTGTGCGTTGGTGGGCTACCAAGTTGACAACGTCCACATGGCATTCCGCACATCTCCGCGACTTCTTGGGGGCAGGTCCCTCAACCGTTGATGCGGTCGGTCGTTTGATTCCAGATGGTCCGGCAACGGGAACAGCCACACCATGTTTGGCGTCCTTGTGCCGTTTCAAGTTGTCCTTCCGCGAGAAGGATGCAGGGCATGCATCGCAAACAAAAAGACCGGTGGATTTCGATCCCACGTCATGTTGTTGGAGCTGGTGCCTCTTCAAGCTATCACCCCTCGAGAAGACAGCCCCGCAGACGTTGCACACGAATGATGCCATTTCTCTATAAAGAAATTAAAACTGGTCAAAGACTTTTAACAGTTGTAACTAGCTGAAGACTAAACAAAACTGAATTTATATCGCCTCGTACCATGCTTTTATACATAATTGGTATAATTAGCTACTTTACTTTTAAAAACCCAGCGTCGTTTAACCTTGAGTAACATTCCAAACTAGTCTATTAACGTCGGTGAAAATCAATTAGCTAGTTTACTTTTAAATTAGGAGAAACCCAGCGTCGTTTAACCTTGAGTAACATTCCATACCAGTCTAATCACACCAGTAAAACCTAATATTCTTAACTAACCTTGAATCGGATTACAAACTAGTTCATGCCTGTCTGTAACATACTGCAAATGATAATGAGGAGCATGCGCAACAACAACCCTGAAACATTTAAAAGGATGATCTGCATAGCATCCTTCTCAGTCATCTCAGTGAAATCAGTGCAAAGCAATGGAGTCTGCAGGTGTTAATGATGCACAAGTTTCGTATACCGAAAATCTGATTAATAAGTTTACGTATAGTTTAAGTGAATTGGGTGAACACCCTCATAATGTGGAAATTGGGTTTGTTATAAACCAGAGAATAAAACCCGTATTACGATTGGTGTGTAGCAAGAAATATTGTGGCAACCATGTTCTGGAATTGACATACGAAAATTGGTTAGCATTTACAAATTTTCAAGTGGAATTTCAAATCAACGTATTTTCTCGTGACGTGCTAAACACTCGATTAAATGGTGCACCGAAACGGAAGATCTACACATACAACTAGGAGGTCCGTTCTTTATCACTCTGTCACCAGTGTCTGAATCAACCGAGAACGAAACGTTCCAGTTAAAAATAATAATGGGTGATAGTTCGATAGTTATAAATGAATTGGAGTGCCGTAAACTATTCCATATGCGAGAGTTGTTTGAGTATCAACTTAAACAGTTGGAAAGTCGTGAGTTCCCAGCATTATACAGCGAATTAGTAGGGTTTGTTGCTAATTCTAATTTAAATGATTGCGATGGGTTTAATACTATGACTGAAGGGGAGAAACGAATTAAAATCTTGATTGAAGGCGAAGTTCGAATTGGCAATATTTTATTCTACAACGAATTGAATCAGAGCGCACTAAATGCATTGGAGCTGGTTATATGTTTTCCGGATATATTTGTGCAAGATGTGATGCGTACAAGAACATTAGTGGAAATGTTTAGACGTTTAAATTTGTCGGAATCTGAAGATTCTGGTTATGGTGATAACTAGAAAGAGTATTTTATAAAAGACAGCCTAAGAGACATGGATGTAAATGTATTGTTATTGTAAATATATTGTAAATTTTTTTGAAAAAGTATAAATAGACTCGTTGTTGTTTATTTATTTAGTATAGTTTGAGATTTTTGAGTAAACACATGATTATCTGTTCTGGAGAGGGTTTAATCAACAGCGCTATAAACAGGTTACCGTTTGAGCTGCATATTCCAGGTTATCAGTACTGCGGTCCTGGTACAAAGTTGGATGAGCGCTTAGCAAGAGGTGATCCTGGAATAAACGAATTAGATAAATTGTGTAAAGACCACGACATTGCATACTCCAAGTACCCCGACGATCTTCCAGCCAGACACCGAGCAGATAAAATTTTAGAAGAAGAAGCCTGGGGAGAGTTAAGTCTAAAACGCAAAGTTTGGGGAAAAAGCCGCAGCTTGGTTTGTGACAAACGCTATGAAAGCGAAGAGAAAATGGGTATGGGTTTAAAGAAGAAAATAAGTTTTAAAGGTGGATTTTGAAGAAAATACGATCCGCAATAGACCGAGTTGGTTCCGACAACTTGAAAAAGCTGTTAGATGTTGGTATTCTAATTGGTAAAAAATCATAAAAGGAGCCGGTGGGAGAAACAAAATTAGAGTCCCACGTATTATACCCGTTCCACAAAAAGGAGGTTTTCTGCCATTGATTCCGATATTCGCGGGACTAAGTGCCCTAGGAGCACTAACAGGTGGTGCTGCGGGGATAGCTAAAGCAGTAAATGATGTCAGGACGGCCAACGAACAGCTTAAGGAGAGCGAACGACACAACAGATCTATGGAAGCCATTACTGTTGGGAAAAAAGGAAATGGAATGTTTCTAAAACCATACAAAAAAGGCGCAGCATTATTCTTGAAACCGTACAAACAGGGGCGTGGCATTTGTAAAAAAGTATCAAAAAACTAAGCAAGTTACCTCGAAGAGCTCTTACCGATGTAGATATAAGGAAACACGCATCTAACATTCCTCATTTTCGTGGTGTCTTTTCTAGAGATCAGTTACAGAAGATTAGACCGCATGTCAACGAATCGGGTGTGATTAATTTGGATACCACCAAAGGTTCGGGTACACATTGGGTGGGGTACCGAAAACGCGGAAATAGTGTGTATTACTACGATTCGTTTGGAGACTTGAGACCGCCGGAAGAAGTAAAGAGATATTTTCGAGGTTGTAAAATTTACTACAACAGTGCACCGGAGCAGACTTACAACACATACAATTGTGGACATTTAGTGTTAAAGTTTCTTAGTGACAATGGCTAAAACTGTGAGCGTGTTCGGGTATGGTAATGTCATATCGACAGGATCCATTTACCCACCAATTAAATTGAAACAAGACGGTGAATATGCTTTGGGTCTAGTGGGATTGTACACTTGTAATACTGTGCAAAACATACATTCAGGAAACAATAACTTATACTTTAACGATCCAGAGCATCGCAGAATAATTATTGAACCCGGATCATACGAATTAGAAGAAATAAATACATATATACAGGACGTCTTCAAAAAATGGTTCAGTCAGAAGCCGGACATCAACGAGAACATTGAAAAATATTTTAAACTGAGTGCCAACAATAATACATTAAAGTGTTCTATACGAAGCAGTATACCGATTGATTTTGGGGTAAACCGTAAAAACAATATTGGAAACATCTTGGGGTTTACCAACCGCAAATTGGCTGCAGATACCGTACATATCGCTAATCAGCAAGTGAACATAATATCGGTCTCAAACATTTTTGTGGAAACCAATATCACCAGCGGATCGTTCAGAAACAATTTTCTTACCCACAGCATATTCGAATTCAGTCTATCTGTACCACCCGGGTATAATCTGGAAAAGGAACCTAACCACGTCATATATTATCCGCTGAGTGTGACAGAAATCGATAATATTACAATCAGACTAGTCGATCATTTGGGTGAATTGGTAAACTTTTCCCGGAAACATACACCTGTGTGAGACTGGAAATAAAAAGTAGCTGAAAATGCCTATCGATTTTGTATATAAAGCACGCTACAACACCCCCAGACGATTAGAAGTGAATACGGTGTCAAAGCGTCAAGTTGTCGAGAGACTTACAGCAGAAGAAATACGTTTCTTAAAATCTTTGGGGTTAAAAGTTATAAATGATGGGAGGCAGAAGTAAACGCAGCTTAGATCTCCACGGTGATGAAAACGTTAAACTTGGAAGGCTTAAGTATGAGGACGTTCCCAAATTGGATGTGTTTGGAGGATATAAATTAGACGAAACCATAATAAAAGAAGATTATTATACATATCTTCCCTTTACATTGAATGCAGAAAACAACGATCGAATTTCAATTGAAATCCAGAGCAGTGATAACATCACATACCCCCATGAAAGTTTTATATTTATAAAGGGTACCTATAAGCCTACGGAAACATTAAGGGAAGCGTCAACAACTGTAGACCCGATTAGAGCAGCAGAACCAGACCCTAAAGCTTACGAGTTTACTAGAAATGCACCATATTTTCTGTTTGAGGAAATTCAATACAAATTGGGTAATAATCAAATAATAGATGTCTGCCGAATCCTGGAATTACAAGAACTATTAAAGGTTTAGTATCCATGGAAGAATCAGAAACAAAATCTATTACACATACCGGGTGGAAACCCGATACCATATTCCAAGATGGACGGTTTAGTTGTGCTATACCGCTAAAAACCATTTTTGGGTTTTTTGAAGATTACAAGAAAACTATCGTCAACATGCCTCAAGAGCTGATTTTAATCAGATCCAAGTCGGACGTAAATTGCTACAAGTCGATTGGAAATACAGTAACGTTCAAAATACAACGTATTTCATGGAGGTCCGCATATAACATTAAGTGACTTCGCCAAGGCGTCGCTGCTTTCGGAAATGCAAAATCAATCATCTATAATGGTTGCATTCAGAAAATGGGAACTACATGAATTACCGTCTCTAACACAATCAAAGTCGCAAGTATGGAGAATTAAAGTATCGAACGAAACAGAGAAGGCTCGGTGGATATTACTGGCGCTGCAAAATGGGAAGTACGACAGGAAAGAAGAAAATGCTACAAGCTTTACGAATGCCAATATAACCAATGTCAAAGTGTTTTTAAACTCTCAGATGTTCCCTCAAGGTCGATTAAATTTGGATTTCGAGCAGAATGACTACTTGCCAGCGTACCTGTCTTATGCATCTTTTATGGAAAAATACTACCCGAACAAATCGTCAAATAAATGTTTAATGGACTACAACAGGTTTAAGGACTCACCCGTCTTTGTAATCGACTGTCGTCATCAATTTGAAAGCATCAAGGATGCAACTGTTGATGTAAGAATGGAATTAGAAGCTTCAAGAAATTTTGAACCGTCGATGAAGGCTTATGCTTTAATTATACATGACTCTATGTTTGAATATAATCCGTTTACGGAAATTGTTAATAGATTTATTCACAATTAAATATTTTGTATATATTTTTAATAAAATTGTATAAAATCTATGTTGTTTTAATATTAATAAGATTTTTTTGGTGATCCAAGACAGTTTCTCACGTACTCCGGTGTACGCCTAAGCACACCTGTGCCCATGCGCACCCCTGCGCGTGCACACCCCTGCCCATGCGCACCCCTGCGCGTGCACACCCCTACCCATGCTGGTATATAAGGGAATATTATTTTCAATTTGAATCAGTTTAAACTTATATTTGAAAGATGTACACCAAGGAATCTTTAGAGACAGCAGTTAGTGAAATACAAAAGGGTATAAGTGTTAACTCTGCAAGTAGGTTATATGGTATACCCAGAAGAACGTTAAGCAGGCATTTAGATCTCTGTAAACCTCAAAAGAAGAATGGTGCTCCTAGGTCGGAAAATGTGAGAGACACGGGTGATGCTATACAAGAAGTTAAAATACCTATACAGAATTATGATAACTTTGCTATTGCTAGTGCAAGAGAGGATGGTAAACATGGTTCATTGTTCCCGTCTAACATACGAGCTATCTTCGCGGGACCATCGAGTTGTGGAAAAACTAATGCTCTAATATCTCTGATCTTGCACGAGAACGGTCTTAGATTCCAAAACGTTTATGTGTTTTCTAAAAGTTTATATCAACCGAAATACGAATTATTAAGAAACGTTTTTACACCATTAAAAGAAGAAATTGGGTACCATGAGTTTGAAAATTACGATGATTTGATTGAACCCAGAGATACCAAAGAAGATTCAATTATGGTTTTCGATGATATACCTGCAAACGAGCAAAGTAAAATCACTCAATTTTTCTCGTTCGGCCGACATAAAGCAATAGATTCGTTCTATCTATGTCAAACTTACGCTAGTGCCTTAAAACATAGACTCAGAGATAACGCCAATGTAATCGCATTATGGAAACAGGATGATACAAACCTTCGCCATATCTTTTCGGATCATATAAGTGGTGACATGACATATCCGAAATTTAAAGAAATGTGTTTACAGTGTTGGGGTGACTCAAAACATAATTTTATAACTGTTGTGAAAGATTTTGATTTGGATAAGGGCGGTATCGGAGGAATTTCGACGAGTATATAAATATTTGACATTATTCAAAACAGCTAGTTCTCATCCAAAGTTTCATGATGACGGACGTTAACAATTTTATTGCGAATAAACGCAGTCTTCATCTTATGCAGGATGCTGTACGAAAAAGTTTGTAGCGTACAAAAGGGAGACGCTACATCTCAGCAAAAATTCAAAGAGATGCACAAACAATTGATTGATCCTTGAAATAACCGCTTCCCAGTTGCAATCGATCACCGAAAAAATTCCCACACCTACAACAAAGGTTAAAGTTGAAAACATGGACGTACCTATAAAGAAAATTAAACAACTCGTTCCAGAAGAACCGTTCCATCTTTACTATGCGGATGTGTTAGCTAGAGACGAGGACGAAAATATTGACAAATCAATTTATGGAGTAAAGTATAATGTGGAAACCGATACATGGAGTTTGTGGAAAAGTGTATTGGTAATTAACCCGGAAACTAGCGATATAACATTAAATAATGTGATATATCCAGGTACGAGGGTTTATACAACCTGCTGGTTTACAAAGACATCAGCCCCGAAGATGGCGATTTCAATTTGCATGAAGATTTGCCGAATTACTTGGAAATGATCAAATCTGCGTCGATTTTGAGAAGAAAGTTTAACCCATTTGCGGTGCACGATTTAAGCGGATTCCCAACAAATAACAAAAGTTTAACAAATATGTGCAAAAATATCTCACCGAATTTCGGAGGAATCCGAAAGAAAACAGCCAAAGAGAAGAAAACAGTCTAAGGGATCGGGTTTAGGCTTTTCTAATCGGTTTTACAAAAGTTTAAATTCAAAGCCGGTGCAATATGTCTACTGGAATAATGTACATGAACTTGTGGATCGACTGAGATTGTTGAACGCATCCAACCGAGCTGGAAATACAAGCGAGGAAAACATTAACGAGATGGTGTCCATAATAGAAGAGTTGAGAGAAGAAGGTATAATACAGTGAGCTCAGCAAATAATTACACAGTTTTAAAATGCCTATCGACCGCTTCGGACGTTCAGAGCGTAAAGATGCTGATATTCGGCGCGGTCCTCCAGGTCGAGGATTTGTGCTAACGTTGGATGGTGATGGGTACGATATGCAGCAAAGAAGGTTAGTGAATTCATCAGACCCGAAAGAAGATAGTGATTGTGTTAATCAGAGGAGTACTATAGTATTCAAGTCTGGAGAAGAAACAATTAGTTTTCGTAAAAGAAGGCTAGTGGATGTAATGGACCCTAAAGAAGATGGTGATTGTGTTAATAAGAAATCTGTAATCAAGCTCGTGAATCAAGCCTTTTCATACTGTCTAAAAAGTTCTGATGATATACAACGTAAAGATAAAGCCTTCAATGCAAGAAACCAGCGTATCGCAATGCTTGCTCAACCAGTTGAGCCATCTGATGCAGTTAATAAACAATATGTAAATGAAAAATTGGATAAGCTTGTATCTGACTTTAAAACGTTTATACAGTTTTTATTAATTTGACTGCAACTTCGAGACAAATGAAAAGGAGCTCAGTCTTGCAATAGCATCGATTTACGAGGCGTCACCAGCAGCTATAAAAAACAAATACTACAAACCAAAGCTTCAGTTTATGTCAAAGGTGCAATTGGATAAAGATAACCCTATTAGTTTAGCAACAGTGTTAAGCAAAAATGAGTAAAGAAATCATCGTTAAGGAATTATTTAAACCTGCAAGAAAAATTTTCAGCGTCGTCATACAAATCTGAAACATGTGAAACGTGATCTTATCCAATCGGACTTGTGCGAAATGCAGCCTTACTCGCGTGTGAACAATGGGTACAGATATATTATAATAGCAGTGGACTGTTTCACAAAATATGCTTTAGCTGAACCTTTAAAAAATAAAACTGGATCAGAAGTTACAAATGCTATGAAAAAAATATTGGACAAAATGCTGCAAGGAGAAAATAACTTAAAAATCAATCTACAAACGGATTTTGGGAAAGAGTACTACAACCGCTGGTTTAAAAATCTTATGCAAAAATATAAGATAAACCATTACTCTACGTATTCCGCAATCAAAGCTAGTATGGTCGAGCGGTTGATTAGAACAATCAAAAACAAATTGTACAGAAGATTTTACTTGCAAGGCAGTCATAAATGGGTGAATATTTTGCCTAAGGTTATGGAAGAATACAATAATACACCGCATCGGGCTATTAACATGACACCTATGGAAGCAGAAGAACATCCGGAAAGAATAAAACTTTACACCGCTAACAGCGTTTCTAAAAGTTACAAGTATAAGGTTGGAGACATTGTGCGTATATCAAAATATAAAGCAGTATTCGATCGAGGATTTCACCCAAACTGGAGTACAGAACTATTCAAAATTGTTAAAGTACAAAAACGAGACCGACAACCTATCTGCTACAAGATTTGGAAGGTCGGCCAATTCTAGGTGCTTTTACGGCGATGAAATTCAGCTCACAGCAGCACCCGACACGTACTTAGTGGAAAAAGTTTTACGGAAACGGAAGCACGGACGCGAATTATTAGTGTCGTGGTTGGGGATGGTAAAGTTGGATTAAGAAAACAGACTTGCTTTAGTATCATCCAGATAATTACCTGGATGAAAAAATCATAAAAGGAGGGAGTAAAGTCCCTAAACTGGGTATACGGGGGGAGATTTGCTTAGAACCCCATTCCCATCTGTGATTTGAAGCAGGAAGCATGTGTTTCATAATCGATTTACAAGGATATCAATACAAAACTAGTGATTTCTATTGCAAGGAGATTGCCATTTTGGATGTAGCGAATAATGTAATATGGCATGAGATACTTGGACATGGCTGTGGAGTATAACACCCTAAGCGATGATTTCAAAAGCAAGTTCGGTGGTTAAAGCAAAGAATCCATGGGCTTAGCTGGGATGAACAGTCCACAAGTGGATATACAAATGTAGGCGATTTGCTGAAAGAAGTCATACCACCCGATGCTACTATCTATGTTAAAGGCGAACAGAAAAGGCAGTTACTGTCAAAATATTTATCAAACAACATTTTAAACATGGAAAGTGTTTTCTTACTTCCAAGGCTCAAAGAATTAAGAAGATTCGGTAATAGGTACAATCACTGTTTAAACCATTGTTTGAATAATTTAAGCTGTTCTAAAGAAAACGTATTGGTATTGAAGCATTTTTGTTAATGTATTAAAATTTTAATAAAATATTTTGTGAGAATTGTTTTTATTCTAGCAAAAGCATACCTTTAAAATTTGGAAAAATATATCTGTAATACAGCGCATTACTTTGGAAAAATTAATGTTTTAAAATACAAAGAACCAATAACCGAATACATAATAATTGGTGTTTGCAAATAAATTCAGTTCTACTTTAATAAAAATGTAAACTTACCTTAAATCTTCCTTCAAAACTTTCCACAAAAGAACTACGCGAAACGACGGTTTAAAATTTCGAGGGCTTTACACAAAAGCGTGCGAAACTAATAGAATTTTTCTAATGACACCGCGTTATATACGTTTTGAATCCGTTAATTATACTACTAAATGAGGTTTGTATTTTCCGTAAATACGCACTTTTCAGCACCTCGTGGTATTGGTAATCTACAAACAATTATATCTCGATTTGAAATGCGCGTCATTGAAACATATTCTCAACATAATTAATAGAAAGTCCAAGAAAAGAAATTATAAAACAGTATTCAAATGTTCGTTAAGAAATCTAGAATATTTGTTGGATTACGAGTTACTTTCAGTACTTAATCTGGTTTATTACATTTTTGTTAATTCTGGAATTTAGGTGGTTAATGATGTCATACACAAAATTTCTAATTAACATACATGGCTGGTATCTAGCGAAAGTTGTAGCATGCATTTTCAATTACGAATGCATTCTTCTTTCATTACAGGAGAAATTCCATAGATTTCATACCAGCAAAATGCGCTTTCTTTTTAGATATTTAAAACACATTACATTGGACATCAAAAGTCGACCTTGCCATTTCTACATTATTGTTAAGCATGCATTGGAATTTTTGGATGCGGTAATTTCTTGTTTAAAGTAACTTAGTTAAATAAAGTGTAATTTAAATTGTGATTGTATAGTCAGTTATTGCAATTGAAAACACATTCAGGGAATAATTTATTTGCTCTATATATTTTACAGTAGCGTTTCGAACAAAACTTTCTGCTTTTAATTAAATTTCCTTTGTTCCCGGCGGCATGTGTTTACCTCCACGTGGTGTCGCTGGACGGTAAAACATATTGTTAACGACAATATGTCTTATTGACTGAAAACACGTCTCCTCTTTTTTACATTAATCTCATTTTGTTACAGGTCTATTTAAACAACCTATTAATTTCTTTTTTGTTACAGGTTAAACTTTCGGCTACACACAGGAAATAATGCTATACTTTGTAAAAATTGTAATAGTTTATTAAACTGTAAATTGGATAAATAAATTATTAAACTTTTGTGTTACTACCTCTAACTGTTTGGTTAAAGCATATACCTTGGGTAGCGAAAAAGGTTTTAAAAAATGGAGTTAAATATATACGAGCAAAGGCGAAATTTAGAGGTTTGAGAGCTTAAAGTATAACTTTGCAGGGCGTGGTCCGATTTCAAATCTGTTTGCAGATTCGGATTCTACATAAAATTCTAAGCTAACAAGATGTATCGCATGACTAAAAAAATTTATGCGGACGGTTAGAAATCGGTCTTGGTAAGAAATCTTAAAATTGGGGTAGCTCCCTTAGGGATGATGCAATCTAAAAAATTCTTAAAGATTCGGGTACCTGAGAAAAATCTATTGTTAATTGATACCAAACAAGATAGGTTTATCTCGAAAGATGCAATGGCTAGTCGAAGAAAACTATTTGGTCCAGAATGTTAGCGGTAAAAAAAATCTTAAAAATAGGTTTATCTCGTGTGTGGAAATGCGGATGCTCATTTATCTCGAAAGATGAAAAATTTAAGAGATATTTATCTCGAAAGATGAAAAATTTAAGATATTTATCTCGAAAGATGAAAAATGGTTAGTCGAAGAAAACTTTTTGGTCCAGATGTGTGTGGAAATGTGGATGCTGGTGGAAATGTGGTGCTGGGTTCACTGATTTTCCTCTACTTATCTCTTCTAAGTTTTACTGTTTTTCACATATTTCTTTCTTTCCCTACCATTTCTAGTACCTTTTTGTTCTTAACTTTGTCTGCCCGTGATATCTTCATAATACGTCTATAGCACCACTTTTCAAAGGCTTCTATGTTTTTCCTGTTTGCTTCTCCTACTGTCCAGGTTTTACAATCGCACAATACTGTGCTCTACACATATGTTTTAAGCAATGCTTTTCTTGTTTCTATGTTTGTTGTCTTTGAACACAGTAGGTAGTTTTTCTTGTTAAATATTGTACGGCCTTGTGCTAATCTTCGTTTTGTATCTTTTGTGCTCTTCCCATCTTGCGTTATTTGGTTTTTTATGTAGCAGAAATCCTTAACCTATTGTAAGTTTTCGTTACCTATTTGTACCCTTGTTTTTGATTTATTTTGCCCGCTTTTGCATAATAGTGCTTTGGTTTTGTTTTTGTTAATTTTCAAACAGTATCGCCGTTAGAACTGTTTCCATTTTATTAAGAGCAGCTTCTAACTCTTTCTTGTTAGATGTTAATAGCACAACATCATCTGTAAATCTCAGCTTATCAATCCATTGTCCTTGCATAGTAATTCCAAATGTCTTCCTGCATTTGACAGTATTCATTGCCTCTTCAATGTACAAGTTAAAAATCAATGGGAATAGGGCACATCCCTGTCTCACCCCTTTCCTAATGTTTACTTTTCTACGTTCCTGCTCTAATATTATTACTGCTGTTTGCTCTTTGTATAAGCCATTTACTATCCGTCTATGCCTAAAACTCATTCCAATCATTTTGAGTATTTCGAACATTTTTTTCCATTTTACATTGTCGAAAGTTTTTGCCAGATCTACAAACCCTATATACACGCTTTTCCTGTTTTCTGTTGTTTTCTCCATTATTACCCTCGGAGCTAAAATAGCCACCCGTGTTTCCCTGTTTCGCCTAAACGCAAATTGATCTTCTCATAATATTTCTTTAGCTCGGTTTTCCATTCGTCTTTGTACAATTCTAGTTAATATTTTTAACATGTGTGCTGTCAAACTTATTGTTTGAAAATTTTTACATCTATCCGCACCTCTCCTTTTTGGTAAAATGAACATGATATTGCATTTAAAATTTTTGGGATCTCGCCTGTCTCATATATATAGCTTTCAAGTTGGAAGAGACGTTCTGTTACTGATTATCGGGCGGCTTTTAAGAGTTTCTGCTTGCACCTTAACTGTACCCCGCTCTTTGCCATTGTTCAGGCTCCTTAATGCTAATTCAAACTCATCTCTAATTATAGGATATTTTCAAGTAATTTTTTTCAATATCTGATTTCAGTTCTAATGCTGTTAGTTCTTCTCCTGCATATAAATTCCCTATATGTTCATGCCATCTAACCACTTTCTCTACATTTTCTAGAATGACGATCTCTTCCACGACCCTTATAATTTTGCTATACGGTTTTATATCCCTAAAATTTGTTCTAATTGGTTTGTATGCTTTGTCTGTCTTTCCTATTTCCATCTTAGTTTGTACCCCTTTGCACTTTTCATCACTCCATTGTTCTTTGGCTTTCTTGCATTCGCGAATAATTTCCCATTTTATGGCTTTGTATCTCTGTTTTCTTGTTTTGGCTGATCTATTTTAGTATTTTTGTCTGTCTTCTATTAAATTCAGGATATCCTTTGTTATCAATGGTTTCTTATTTTCTTTTTGTGTATATCCCAGAATATCTCTAACCGCCATGTCTAAGCGGAATTGGATGTTATTTCATCCTTTTTTCTACTTCCTTAGTATAAAAAATTTATCCGATATATTTCAGCAATTCATTTGACTTTTTTCAAATCATTTGTAGATATTTTATCTTTTAGTTTCTCAAAATCATTGCCTTTTTCCATTGCTTTTTTTCAGATTTTTTAATTTAAGATGTTGTGGTCAGTGCCTTTATCTGCTTCTGGATAGCTTCTACAGTCTTTTGCTTGATTTCAAAACCGTTGTCTAACAAGAATGTAATCTATTGTATATCTTTCTATATCTCTTGGCATCTTCCACTTGTATCCGCTTCTAGTATGATATTGAAATAATATGTTTGTGATGGTTAAATTGTTCTTATCGCAAAATGCTACTAGCCTATTTTCCCCGACGTTTCTCGTGCCTAAACCAAATGAGCCTACTACCGCTCCTTCACCACCCTCACCTACTACTGCATTAAAATCTTCCATAATTATTAAATTATGGTGTCCTTTTACGAATCTTAGGATGTCTTCAATAGTTTTGCAGATCGCTTCTACCTCTTCCTCGTTGAAGCTTGAGGTGGGCATGTATACTTGTATTATTGCTGTATTTACCGGTATAGATGCTAATCTAACCATGAATACTTTTTTGTTCATCTGTAGGTAGTATTGTGCACGGAGTCCTTTCTTTTTTCGCATAACTATCCCCACACACGAATTTCCTTCCGCGGATGCCGTGTGAATTACCCTAAGGTCACCGTTCCAAAAATCCTTCGCCTCGGGACACCGAACTTCACTGATCCCTACTATATCTAGTACTAACCTAGCCATTTCAATTTTCAAGTTCTCTAGCATACATACTTACTTCATAGTTCTAACATTTCACGCTGTGACTCGCAGAATGTTCACGACCCCTTTTTCATGCATTTCGATCCCATTCTCCGAAGTAGTTCTTTCCCGTAGATTCAAATGAAGGACTATTTTAACTCCGGAATCTTTTACCCCAGAGAATTCCATTATGTTTATTAGAACATAAGTATGTTGTGTACTTGGGAAATAATGTGGTGGTTTTCCGTTGCCTTCCACATCGCAGTCGTGTGTCATAGAATACCATACCGACCCCTATGATCTCTGCCACTCTAAGTAAAGAAAGAGCTGGTTCCTTCTTTCGAAGACGTGTCTTAGTCTAGTTCCTCACTAAAGACCGTATTGCTTTGGTTGGATCTGCAGTTTGACTTTTTAGATCACTGGAGCGCCGAAGCCATTCTACACGTTCTGGTAATCTAGAACTTCTTCAAGGTGCACGTCCATTCGTAAACAAAAGAAACCTTCTAGTAGGCAAATTCAATGAAGTTTTGCAAAACTGAGAATATGTTCCTTACGACGCAAGCTAGTGATCTCCACAGCACAGGGTGAATCAAGGAGGGTATTAGTGTAAGTTTGACGATTTCAGTCCGGATTTATCGCATACCTACGAGCTTTGTGTAGTTGTTAAGTTAGTTCGTTCGGTTTATCTTTAAAATAGAGTTTTGCCTAGTGCTACCCTGGCAGATACTACAACATCTTTATCTTCTGTTGCATAATTATTCTCACGATCAGTATTTCCATCTTCATCACTACTTTGTCCCTAAACTGATGGTCAAAGATATTCAGAATGAAGTAAGCTATCAGTGTCAGAGAAGTCTTCATAATCATTAAGATAAATAATTTCGCTCATATGATTGGCCAAATGTTCTAGTTTTTCTTTGCTTAAGTATTCCTTGAATGCCATATTTTGTACCTAAATGTAAAATAAAACTGTATATAATTATAGAAAATACTATAGTTATCTACTGTAGCAAATATCTACATATTTAGCTACTATACAAAAAGAAAATCAATTCTGTACTGAACGCATAACGTTGTCCAACTACAACAAACAAATTTTGTAACACAGCAATTTTGAATTACAACTTTACCTACTATTAAACGTCATAAACCGTTTCACTAACCTTAAATAAATGCCTACTATTTTATTTTACTATTATATTTTACAAATAATAACAATTTTAACAACTTTTTTTCAGTATCTAGGTGAGGTTATAATCATCTCTCTTGTTAACTTTGACAACTGAAAGAAAATAATCATAGATATAAAGATACATAGATCCTTAATCCTTAATAATTTGGCAAAAAGGATGTTGTTGAGACGTACCAATATATGGCAAACAATTCCTTAGTTGTTAGAACCATTTTTATAAAGGAAAAACAAATATGTTGCAGTTCTGCAACCATATGCATCTAAGAGTAACACCCGTTCACATAGCTGTCAAATTGTACTTTCAAAATATAACAATAACTTAAACTGCATAAAGTTTACAAGTAATTTATAAGGATGGGCTGATCTTATTACAAAAGACTTTGGTAAGGCTTCTTTTCTTATTAAAACGTTTAAGTACAAATAACTTTTCATTTACCTAACCCCATCTCAAGTTAGTATACTCGTTTTTTTAGGTTAAATCTACAACGACTCCCCGTCAGCAATCCTCTTTTCTTATAACAAATTTTTACATCTTTCATTCGTCAAATCGATAATTTCAATGACAGCTCTATCCTTTCTATCAATTAAACAAGAAATCTTTTGACGCAATGTGGTTGTTGTCCGAAAAAGGTTATGTGAACTTTACCATAATCAGATGGAGTTGCAAAGTGTCAAAGCTTCTCTTTGTCAGCGACCTTGTCTCTTGATAATGTACATCTTTAACACGGCTCGCGCCTTTTGCGACGACCACAACCCCCAACACAAAAATCGAGCACGCTGGTAGGCTGCAGGTCGCCCCACCATCCTCAAGAATAAGTATAAATCAAACTGCATTTCGACCAGACCGTCACTGGACTCAATCATCTAGCGCATCTACTAGTCTAGTAGAGAAACAGTCGAGACCTTAGCGCTTCCCCTAGCCTGAGGAACCACTGGAAGATCCTGGCGTCTCTCTTAGCCAGAGGCCTCCTCGAAGAAGACCTCGGCTCTTCCCTGAGTCCGAAGTAACATGACGACGCCGACGCTTTGGCGCTTTTCCTAGCCCAAAACCGTCCGACACCGACACCACAACGCAGCATGGGCAGCGCCACGACAGAGAAAAACAGACGACGACACAAACGACGCTGAGAGCTGCACCAGCGGCGAAGCAAGGAGGGAACGAACAACAATGACAGCAATTACGAGACCGGCACCTACTCCGCCAGTTCCTACAGCGGCCGTCTTTCCCACCACGACCAGTGCTACCGCTACCGCCATCACCCGTGGAGTGGCAAGCCACCCCTTTGGACATCGACAGGATCCCGGACAACGGCGTAGAACCAACACCCGTCTACCCGGACGACCCCAAGGGATTTTCTGTGAGGAAGGCTTACCGAGACGCCGCGGATTGACGCAGAACGAACAACACCTTGTAGACCTTTGTATATATTCCACCCTTGTATATATGGCCGTGGATCCTCAGGAACACTCGTATTTTCCTAAAAACCAATCAAGCCCCACGAATTGGGCGTCATAAAAATTGCCGTGGAAGTCACAAAAATTCGTGCCCCTCGAATTGTGCGTCATAATATTTTCTGAAAAAAAAATATAAAAAAAAATTGTTTCTTACACTACCTTTTTAAACGACTTCTTATTCCTACTCACCCTGGCTAGCTCAGCAATCGGCTTCTTCTTGAATACCTATTATTTTAAGTACATACCTTTCTCACACACAGTCAAATGAAATTACCACTCAAATAATAAAGAAAACATACAACCTTTTTTATTTACACATATTAACAAGTTTCCATTATTAATAAAATATTTACACCTTGGTACAGACAGTTTACTAAAACTGTTACCACCTCAATCATTAATTATTTTAAAGTCCTCGATTTTAATATATTTCAACAAATTCTATATAATACGAGTAGATGGGCCCCTCATGCAACCCTAGATTGATTTTATTCTGGTCTATTTTGAGCTCATTATAACCCAGTTTCTCTAAATGCTTTTAAACCTCGCATTTTTCTTAGAAAACAAATTTAGAAACCCGTTTACTCCTTACTACATTTTATATCATGAATAAACATTTATATCTCATCAATAACCTTTTTAAATAATCAAGATTAATTGTCCTGCATATATATCGTTTTAAACGAGTTTTTATGGTAATACACACAACCCCAGTAAGTCAAAACGCTCAAACACAAAATATTAACAAAAATGTTTATATAAAAACAGGAAATTAAGTTTCTTTACCTGCAGTAGCTTTCGTTCCTCGTCACCGCTGAAGATGGTTACTAGAAACCTTCGTCGTTGTCATATACTCCGATTATGCATGGATCCAACTGATCACCCACCGTCCAAACCTCTGCCACCACCTCTATTCTTCTACCCAGCTATTTGCCTTGTCCCATTTAACATTTCATATCCAGTATACTTCATGCATACTATTTAAGCTTTAGGCTTTGCTTACCAAAATACTATTCCTTCATTCAATAGAGTGGTTGTAGTAACGGCACCTTTTATCTAGACCTTAGCACCCACTCGTGCAATATCACTTTTACTACTTTTACGGTACCTTACTACAGCTTTACATATTATCAAAACAGGATGTTGTATGCAACTTTTCCAAATACACAATAATTAATACACGTAAGAGCATATACTATTAATTACGTTGAAGATCTAAGCGCGATCTCAGATCTAAAAGGAAAGAGAGCCTCAACATCTTCGTCCGAGTATTTATATGCTTTTCACACCACTCAAGGAACCTCTCTTCAATGAAAAGCTTATTTTTAAAAGCACTTCTACAAATTTTGAACGTAACGTCTGAAAAATTCCGAGATCATCATAATGCTACCCTGAAATTCGTTTACTACCTCAACGGACACGCATTTCTCACAACTGCCTAGCTTTAAACCAATGGTATCGCTTTCGCCCCTTCTAACGCTCCACCTATCAGCTATCTTTTTCTGTTCTATCCATATTTATTGTCTCATTTAGAAACCCCTCTCAAGCTACAGAAAATCGATATTGTTGTTAGCCTTCACATTTACCCGTGTATTTAGACGTGACTTGTAACCAACGCTTTCTTATACGTTTCTCTGTCTGTCTTACATTATCGATCGTTTATTTCACTCAGTCTTCAAAGCACTTGTTATTGTTAGCAGTTTGTCAAATCGACCGTTGCAACAATTCCATAGAAATACTGTCTCAACGTATAATCCAGTTCTACGAACCTGACATTTAACCACAGGTGTTTTTTCAAAACCATTTGTCGTTTAAAATAACAATTCCGAGTTTTTTCCCTTCTTAGTATTTGGAAACGAACGTTTGCTTTTATGTAAATGAAAAGACGCGTTTAAATTATTAATTTTCTATACTTGCAGGTTCCCTTTCTGCTTGATTTAAAATTATTACAATTTAATTCAAAATTATTATAATTACTTATGCGTATCCTTGAGTTTTTATGTACTCTAAAGCTTTATCCCTTTGTGTAATTTTAACATTCTAATTTAGATATAAAAAAATATCTTAATAACCATCCGTATTCATTATCTAACTGATTAATTTGGCGAGCAACTAAATTTTAGCTATTTTCTATATACACAGTTGATAAAATTTTATTGTCTGGACCTATTTAACCTATAATTCTACAACGATATATATATATATATATATATATATATATATATATATATATATATATATATATATATATATATATATATATTGAAGGGCTACTGCTACCGCGTTTCTCTAATTTAAAACTATGTAATAACAAGAGTCTTTATTACTCACTGTTCACAAGTCTAATTAACAGTATATGCCTTATTTATAGATGTTTTCAGTCCAATTAACAATGAAGCACTATCACACTAATGAATTTACAAGCACTAATATCATCTTAAACTAACTTTTTTACCATAGGTCCATTAACAACACTAACACAACTATTCTTTATGACACTTCTATGTATTTATGTATACTACAAGCTGCATGTACATTAGACACGTGCACTTAACATTTATGTTTACTGATAGACTTCCAAAAGCTCAAATACGTTTACTGTACACGATATAATTTATATTAGACATTCAAGTATAGACTAACTCTTGCATTCATTAGCGGTCTTATATATACTCTGGATTAAAGAGGATGACTCATCCTCCAGTAATTGCTAGAAGAATTCTCGAATCATTGAGAATAAACAGTGCTTGCGGCGTTTTGTGAGTTTGAAGGGTTGCCTACTAGAGTAGCTCGCTACAATATACTTATATATATATATATATATATATATATATATATATATTGCTATGCAGTGCCGGAATTATCAAACCCCTATGTTGGGCTGTTATATTATATGCTATGTACTCTAAATTATTCGCGCTCCATCATTTGGACGACCATATTAATATTTACTATGATTAAACAAAATTGTAATTATCTCCTCCGACGTTGGGCTGTTTTATTAATATTGCTATCTATTCCCTCCAGAAACTTAACTGGATTTTATCTTAAACCAACCTTGTCAATCAATAACAAAACTCGGTACGTTACCGCCTTACTTGTTATCAATTTCCTATTCAACTTGTAGCTCCTCCTTGAACTATTTAAATCTTATGACCTCGGCTAGCATTTATTTGGAATTATAAAATTCAGTTAATTTCGATTTTATATAATGAAACCAATATATTATCTACAGCTTTCGTAAATTATTTGAAATACACTTTTCATTTATTAAACATCATATCCTATTTACTCAAAACCCAAAGTCACCAGAAAAAACCTATTATCCTTATCAACGAAGCGTAGAACGTTCTAAACCTGTTGTCATATTACTCACTTTATACTTATGCAACTTCTTTTGTTGACTTTTTCACATTCATATTATATTAAGCAAATTCAATATTCAAAATAAAAATTTATATAGAAAAATAAAAATGTCTTATAACTAAAAAAATCTGACCTGATCTATTTTCTTCACAGCGACGCTTCCATTTGAATAAAATTTATCTTCCCCCAATTCAGGATTACATTTAAATTATTGCCATTACCCTATGGACTACCATTATTAATTTATGCACCCCAATTTATTCTCGTTTCATATCAGACTTATTACTTCTTATCAATCAATTTCCTCAAACTTAAAATTGTATTATTTTTCCCTCAGACTTAGAAATTGTAGTTTGTTTTCTCCCCGTACTTCGAAATTGTAGTTTATTTTCCCCAGACTTCGAAATTGTATTACTGTTCCCCCAGACTTCAAAGCCCTATTATTTTTATGTTTTAGTTTAAAATAAATTCATTAAAATGTACTTACGTTTAATCGGCAATTATAATCTTCATATTAGCACTTATTTTATCTTTCACTTTTAAAATTATTACGTGTTACTTTATTTCATAGCGGCGCACTTCGGCCTTTGTTGAGTTGCAAACTGTCTTCGTTATCACTGTGCCTGCTAATATATTATTCCGTTCCCACTCCGTCAGTGGGTAAAGTCTAGAGTTCGTCGCTTATTTATGACCAATCAAATAATTACATTCAAAGTAGTTTCGGATGTAATTCTCCACGATTCTCAATAATTGTAACCTGCTTCCAGCTGTCTTCGTTATCAACATGCTCTGTTTTGATAGATCTAATTGCTTTTCCATAAACAACTGATGCAATTCGACTTTTAATTTTCATATTTACATGTTATTCACGCAATTTTTAATTTTCTTTCTTATCAAAAATGGTTAGCTATTTGCACGCATTTACCTATGCTACCTGAAGCTCTATTTCTATCTCCGTATTAATGTAATTGTTTGAAATTCTTTTGAATGCGTGTCTAATTACACTTTATCGTTTACTTATAAATATACGCGTGCTTCCACTGAAAAATATCATTACTTGCTTTACCTAAATTAACTAAAACTTTATCTACAGGGTATTAAATATTTTCTATTTACCTAATGAATGTCTTCCTGGTTTCTACGCTAACTGTGCGTCTTTCTATGTTTATCTACGTCGCTTAAAACTATTTATACTTTATATACACGGTGTTGACTGCTTACTATTTACAAACTATCTCCATTTCTTAATTCTTCACTAAATAAGTGCAGTTTTCTGCTGCCTATGGTAATTTCTCATTTCTAAATGACCTTTACTATAAAGTACCCTTAAACAACCCCTTATCACAGCAATATATATATATATATATATATATATATATAAATATATATTATATTTCTTAGATTGTAATTGCTGTATATATGTTCTAATGCATTTGAAACTGACGAATAGAAAACTAACTTAACTGTTTTATTCAAAATTGTTGCACAATATTTTAGTAGCGGAAAACCTAGCCGGATAAGATCTTAAACGATGTTGAGAAAGTCTTGCAACGTAAAACAGTAGACGAATTTCTACTGGCGTCTTTATAATTATTTTAACTTGACGGTTACGGGTTTCCTTTATAGAAACAATTGCATGCATATACGAATTTTATGCTTGTATTTTAAGTTTACTTATAAGTGTTCTAAAAATACAAATTTCCAATTTATAATACCACACACCATCGCCCTGCGTGTTTAGAGTTTTAATAGTTCACACAGATTAAAAAAGTTCTATTTACAGCCTTGTGGGTCATATTTAGGATATATAAAAGCGGTCACGTTGTACAATCATGACCGCCGCAGTTAACACGTACATGAAAGGAAGTGTTGTAAGGGAAGTTATAATACAGCTTTGCCACAATTTATTGTATTATAGAAAATATGTGCCACATGTGCGAAAGCTTTAGGGAATTGTTTGCAGGTTTGGCTTTTTGTAAGGATTTGTAAACTGTTTCGAATTATACACCTCTACAGCTTCATTAGAAGGCTTTATCGTAACACCAGACATCCGAGAACTATACGCTGTAATTCCACCAACATCCATAAACAAGCTAAGATGAAGCTAGGAATTACATTAGCCAAATTCTATCCAGTAAAATATTTCCTACGAAGTTTGTTGCCTGATAAATCAAGGAGTTGGTTCTTTTAAGAAATGTTTTTTCCTGTTGGTTTTAATATTTTCTATCTTAAAGATTCTTTGTTTAATAACTCGTATTTTTCTGTTTAACTTTGTGTTTTCTATGCGTGGAGTTGAAATTAAAACGTTGGTGAAATCTTTTCTAAACTGCACTATAATTTATTAGAACCTATTGATTATGCTTCCATAGAAAAAAGCTCCACTGGAATTTTTGCTAACTTCTATCTCTTTTACTACCTTCATAAAGAATCAGTAGATAACCTTTAGGCGTATCAGAAAAAAATTGTTCATTTTGCTTGCATTGTCCATAAGAAAATTTAAGATTAAAAAGACCTATTTTTTTATTTATAAATTAACCTTATGAGTCGTAGGGTCCGGACATTGTGGTGGACGCCATAGGCGACAGACGGGTTACCCGCCATGTCGTCCGGCATGTTGCCCGGCATGTCACCCAACATGTCGCCTGACCGGCTAGTAGTCATGCGAAGTGAATGATATTTGAAACTCACAAAAATGGTCTTCTTGGACCTGGCAGAAAACGTGTAAAATGAACAATTTTTAACTGCTACCATACTTACGTTTGACTTAAAGCTAAAGAATAGAAATTGAAGTTATTCGAAGAACACCACAGCGTTGTAAATTCTAACGTTTAAGTCAGAATTTAGCGTTTTAAATGCCAAACCCTATAGTATTAAGTTTCCAAGGATTATTTTTGTTTAAGTTTTTCAATATGACGTATCCTAACTTAGAGTAACTTTCTTTCTTGTTCGCATTTGCAATGTCGATTTGACAGCTCCATACTGTTTTCTACGCTTTTGGTGTCTTGTAACTATCTGTAGTATCAGCTTTCACAACTGTTCTATATATCTAAGCCTTTGTCGTTCTCTACAAATTGTAAATTGTGGTCTGTTCTCTGTCAATGTCTCAATTATTCTTTCATGCCTCTCGTTTATATTATAATTATATTTAATTTACCGCTTGTATTTATTTTAGCATTCGGAATTTGTTAATTATTTACCTCCGCCCGGTGTATTCAAATTGTCATTGCATATACCGAGTATTACTTCAGACACCGCGCCTGTTTGTAAGTGTCGCAATAACGACAAACTTTGCTGTGTCTTTTACATGTGCAAGAACTTCATATCACCTGCCATGGGGAAGACAATAGTCAAGAGTTGGTAATCGCTTCCCGTCCTGTACGGTCGTAATAAGATTATTCCGTTTTCGTACGACCGCAGTCAATAATTGTTCTGCGCTTCGCTATTTTTAAAAGGGTAAGTGTTTGAAGTAAATGTTTGTGTTTGTTTATTATTAACATTTATTTTCGTATACATGTTTCACTTTTCTCTCCTCTGTTAGCTATCGAAATTACCACAAAAATTAGATCGATCACTTCTTATCGGATGTGAATGTTACAACAAATTTTAAATGACAATAGAATTACGTTGGCATATCACTCATCAAAGCATTGCAAGTTTGATTAAACCTCATTTATTTCGTTATCTTGTTTACGAGTCTGTCTTAATTTCTGGTTCGGCATCAAAATTTGTATTAGGCTTACGTATCTGTTAGTGTCGCATTGCCTTTTATTTTGAAACACCGAAGTTTGCTTCCATTACATCCGCTTTTTTGTACTTACTTAACTTGAATTATGGCAAAGAAATTAAAACGTTGCTATTTTCTACGCAATATTTCGATCAACTCGCTACATAAAATGTATGAAATCGCTCAGAAATCGACAGTTGAACCAACTTTTTTAGATTTGTTTCGAGCGCAATACAATCTCTTGAAACAGTTCGAGCAAATTTCTTCGCACAACATAATTTTATAGTTGGTGTGCTTGCTTCCGCCGATGACGCAGATGAACAATTTGAAACGGAAGACGATATTTGTAAACGCTTCGATAACTATTTCTTTAAAATAAAAGCGCTCTATTTCAAGCTGTTTCCGAGCCAATCGTCGTCGTCTCGGGCTACTGTGTCCGCTCCGCTAGATACCTTTAAATCGAAAGTTTCATTTCCACCCCTGACTCTTCCTACGTTTGAGGGGGAAAATTGTTTTTTTGAGTGATGGCTTGGTTCATCTTAATAACGATCTGTCGAACGTGGATAAATTTTCCTATCTTCAATTAGCACTGAAAGGTTCGGCACATTTAACCATTAAGAACTTTGACCTTACAGAAGCCAATTACCCTCTTGCCTACAATAATCTTTGCGAAAAATATCGTAATATTCGTCACAGTACCTCAGCTATACAGAACGATATTCGAAAATTGCCTTAGTAATTCTCACTTTAAATAAATGCAAGTCTACTTTTTCGTGCCGCTAATGCAATCAACGTTATCATTCCTTATTGCATTTAAATCGCGTTGCGTCTAAACCTGTTTTCGCTGTTTTCGCTTGAGCCCGGACACCGCCGTCTTTAAAGGTTTACCTTCAAAGAGTCCCGCTACTCAAGACTGCTGCAAGCCTTCCGCTCGTCTTGCCTTTGAGGAATCATCGACTTCGTTTAGCTACAGTGGCCCGTCAACTTCAAATGTCGTTTTATTTACTTTCTTAGCTAAAACTTCAGTCGTTTTACTTTCCAGCGTTCAAGTGGAAATTGCTGATTGCTATGGTTCTTTCCAAAGACTTCGCGGTTTACTCAATCCGGGTAGCATGACTTCTTTTATTTCGCAAAATAGTGTGAAACGTTTAGGTTTTCGTACCACTCCCCATTCCCTTACCCTTAGTAGTTTATGCTCAATGCGCTCTGCAGCTCTACATGGCGCTGTCGACGTCGCGCTCAAACCAATAGGTCTTTCTTCACCGATTATTAATTTTTAAGCTGCAGTGCTTCCCAAAATTTGTGAAAATTTACCTACTTCTAATATTTCTTTAGAACATTACAGTCATCCGGCTAACCTCAAGCTGGCTGATCCGCATCTTGCTCAATCTGGGCCCATTCATTTATTACTTGGCGCGGATATTTTCCCCCAAGTGTTATTAGACGGTCGCATCCAGGGTGCTAGCAATCAACCTGTTGCTATTATTACTATTTTTGGATATGTTTTGATGGGAAGCATACCTGCCTGATCCGCTTTTGAAGTAACTAGCTTGTTTTGTATGACAGATTCTATTTCCTCATTGGAAAATATTGTCGCTAAATTTTGGGAAGTCGAAGCTGTCGCAACCGCTCAACCTTTTACGCCTGAAAAACTCTAGTTAAAAAACATTTTGTTGATACGTTACGCCGCAATGAAGAAGTTTGATATATCGTCTCACTGCCGTTTCGAGATCAAGAACCATTTTTCCAGGTTGTCGTGATCTTGTCTTAGAACGATTTATTTCTTTAGAAAACCGTCTACGTAAGCAACCTCGTGTATACGAACAGTACGTTTAGTTCATGTGTAAATATGTGGATTCTCAACATATGCAATCTGTTGTTAGTGGGTCTCATTCGGACTTTATTTAATTGCATCCTGCATCATTGCGTTGTAAAATCCGAAAGAATAAGTACGAAATTACGAGTTATTTTTAATGCTACCGCTAAAACTCTGTTTCAATCATCCGTAAACGATGACTTCGTTGTTGAGCCGAAACTGCAACCAGATATTACGGCAATTTTGTTACAATTACGTTTACATCTTTATGCTGTCACGGCCGACTTTCGTCAGATTAAGAGATAAATTCTTGTAAATCCCGCTCAGTGTGACTATCAACGAATTGTTTGGCGCTTCTCCACAAAGGACCCCATCCAGAATTTTAAATTGAATACCGTTACTTAAGGAATCAATTGTACTCATTTTCTTGACGCGTACGCTTCTGCAGTTGGCCGTAGACGAAGAGAATTCTTATCCGTTAGTCTTTTTTGCTATTCGCCACCATACATTGGCGACATCGCTACTGGTGGAGATTCTATAGAATCAACCCTCGATCTACGTAATCAACTAATTGCTCTTTTAAAACTTGGAGGTTTCGAACGTAATAAATGGTCAAGTAATCATCCCGCTACGCGGCAATTCGCGCAACTCCGTTTCTTTGAAGATCCTGATTCTCAACCTAAATGTTCTAGGTCTTCAATGGAACTCCACCTCAGATAATTTTTGTTTTCTAGTTCAGCCACTTTTTACGTGCAGCGACGTAGTCAACAAAAAAACAACATAGAAGAAAAAAGAGAAATTGGCCGGGCGCAGTTGGTAGAGTGGGCGGAGTATAATACCTACAAAAATTAAATAAGACCTGAAATAAAAATAAATTATTATCCGCTCCGTACAACCTGTAGGAGAAATCCCCGCCACCATCAAAAAAGGAATTATACGTTATCGAAATGTTTAACAAATTAAAGGATACCTAAAACAAGGTATTGACTTATATAAATTTTATCATAAACTTATTTCCAAAAAAATAGATTTGAGTTAAACAATTATTGTAAAGCGGGCTTATGACAAACAGGTAAAATATACAGGATGTTGATGAAGGATTTAAGAATAGCAACGGAATTGATTTAACTGTAAAACAAATTAAAAAGGAAAAAGGGGTAATTAATTTATCCCGAAAATAAACGTAACACACCTCTTGTACCAAGCGCAACCTACTTTCCAACTTAGTCCGTATTTTCGACCCTATTGAAGTTTTATCCCCCCTTACTTTCCTGGTGAAACATTTAGTTCAACGTTTATGGTCGTTAAAATTAGAATGGGATACTTCCCCTCTCCTCGACTTCCTTCGTTTGTAAGAGAAATACTTGCATGAGTTACCGCTTTTTTCGGATTTCGTTTTACCCCGCTTGCTAATCCCGCCCCAGTTTACCACGTGGAAAGTTCCTTGCTTTGCTGACGCTTACAAACGTGGCTACTAAGCTGTTGTTTATTTTCGCTTTCTTACCCCTTCCGCCGTTAAGGTTCGCTTAGTGTACGCCAAGTCCAAGGTCGCTCCTATTCGTACAATCTCTTTCCCCCGGCTCGAATTGTTGGCCACCGCATTGTCATCCAAATTATTAATCTTTGTCCTCAAAACCTTTGATTCTAGCCTTACCTTTCATAAAATTTACTGTTGGTTTGACTTCATGATAGTACTTTCGTGAATTTGTTCCTCACCGCAGCGTTAGAAGACTTTTGTCGCCAATCGTGTTGCTTACATTCAGGAAAACATGACTCGCGCCTCTTAGCATCACATTCCCCCCGCCGACAATCCTGCCGATGCGGGGTCACGTGGTTTACTCCCTACCGACTTGTGCCAATGTTCTTTATGGTGGGCGGCTTCGCCAAACTTGTATCAGTCTTTCGAAAATTACAGTCCACATATTCCGCCCTGAGATACTCCCGAAGTTCTCACTGAACAACGTCTTATTGTTTTATCCGCTGTTGTAACCTCCTGTTGGATTCAATCATTCTAGAAAATCACTCTTCCTTTTCTTGTATTACGCGCATTGTTGCTTGGATTCTCCGTTTTCGTCATAATTTACATCACCCACTCAAAAGGTATTCCGGATCTTTGTCATCTTCTGAATTGCACAACGTTTTGATCACTTATCTTGCGTATACTCAACAATCTTTTTTTGCTATCGAGCTTGAGGCCATGCAGTCCGGATCCACTTTAAAAAAGAGTTTTCGTAAGTTGTCTCCTTTTATTCGTGATGGAATCTTGCGGGTTTGGGGTTGCCTGGATCACGCGCTTTTATCCTCTGACCGTACATTTTCCGCTTTGTTACTTATCTTTATGTTACTTACGTTCACTTAAAATATTTCCACGCGGGTGCTCAGATAGTCCATTTCCTCGTCAATCAGCACTTCTGGATTATTTCTGGAAGGCAATCTATCCGTGGTGTTTTGAGTCAGTGCCTAACGTGCTGGAAGACCAATCCGGTCGCCTTGCAACCTCCTATGGGCAACCTGCCTTTATGTCGAGTTACTCAAGTCAAACATTTTTTTGTGTTCGGGCATCGACTTCGCTGGTCCCTTTTCTATTACCATGTCTCGACTACGGGGCGCCCAAGTTTTAAAATTGTATTTATCTCTTTTTATTTGTACGGCTACCAAAGCGCTGCATCTTGAAGTTGTATGCGATTTGTCCACGAACGCCTTTCTAGCGGCTCTGGCCGATTTATTGTCACGCGTGGTCACTGTGATCACCTCTATAGTGATAGTGGCACAAATTTTGTGGGTACTCTTAAACGGTTAATTCATCTCGCCAAGCTTGTTGCTTCTAAGGACCATATTTCGTGACATTTTATACCGCCGGCTTCACCTCATTTTGGTAGCTTGTGGAAGGCGGGAGTAAAATCGGTTAAAACCTTGCTCCTGCGTACTATTGGCGAGCAAATGGTAACTTTTGAGGAAATGGCTACATGACGCCATCTTGAACTCACGTCCTCTCGCCTCTTTAAACAATGGCGCCAATGATTTGTGCTGTCTTATGCCAGGTCATTTCTTAACATTGACCCCTTTAACCGCCGTTCTGGAGCGCGCCCATTCTCACCTTCCGCTTAACTGTCTATCTCGCTGGTAATTGCTCCACCGAATCCAACAAGATTTTTGGTTCCGTTGGTTCGAGGAGTATTTGCACTCGCTACAACAGCGCTCCAAGTGGTACATACCGCCTCCTCAAGTTGAGTTGGCATCCTTAGTGCTGATTAAGGTCGCTACTGTTCTTCCTCTTCGTTAATCTCTCGGTCGTGTTGTGGCTGTGCATCCTGGGACGAATTGTGTTTTTAGGGTGATCACGCTTAAGACCGCTCATGGCGAGCTGAAGCGTCCTGTGTAAAAGCTTTGCCCCTTGCCCTCAATGTAGCAATAAGGGTTTATTTGTAAATCTTTTTTTTTTTGTTTTTTCATTTCGCTCCTTCCCTTTAATTATTTTCTTTAAAACGCCTTGCATTTTAGTGGGCGGTATGCTTTGTTTATACTATAATTATATTTAATTTACCGCTTGGATTTATCGCTTCCCGTCCTGTACGGTGCATGTTTGTGTTAAATGGTGTCAAGACACACGGTTTGACTCTGTTATACCAAATTTGAAATACATTGTTAGTGGCGCGATAAAGGTTGGATATATGCATATACATCTAAAGTGAAATAGCATGTAACTGGTAGAACTGAACTACACAATAGTATAAGCTCATCTGTTTACCCCAAATATCTTTCGAAATCCAAATAAGAAATAGGAGAGACGTCACTTCATTTTGTATCAGGACAAGGCAACCCCTTGCACTCTTCGTACAATCTGCTTTAAATTCTAGTGACTTCTTTACACTTCTAAAAATGAAAAATCAGCTTTGTGTAAGCAGGCAACGATTTTCAATGGCAAAGAATTCCCTGGAAGTGTTTAGAAGGAAATTTCAGTATACGATCTTCAGAATCAAATAAATGATAAGAGTATTACACGAAAATCTGAAGGAACTTCTTAAACAACTTGTCAGTCGTCAACGCCAATTGAATAACTAAGAGCTGCTAAAATTATTACAGATGTTGCAGAAAAACTTTGCGATATCCTGAAACACTATTCAATCCAGATTAAAATTAAATACATTATTAGCAGCCGTTATTGGTGGAAAACTATAATTCTCGGTTACTGTAGAAAGAGGATTAGCCAAGCGTGAAGAAATGATTGCGAGATTAAATAAAAGGTACACATTTGAATATGCGAAAAGTCGAAACCTTACACACCAGTTAAATAGACCAAACAGACTACAGAGACAATTAACTAAATGGCTTTTGAAGAGGAATGCATTGATTGTTCTAAGAAAACCGAAGGGAGCTAGCACAAATCGAACTGCATCTATTTTTTTGATGATTTAAACAACTTGCAGAACAAATATACATAGCCATCTAGACGACATTTATAGCTACATGTTCAGTCATAGATGTGAAGAAGTCTAGCTTGATTTATAACTAGACCCGACCTACACTCCGTTAGTGTTTATGGTACTGCTATAATTGTTTTAGTTAGTAACAAGTTTTAGTACCTAGAGTAATTTTCTGCATGGATATAGTGCTGCTTGCTTATTAGTATGACCAGGACTTGAAAGAAGTAAAACCATAACCCCGCGTAATTTTTTTTCTCTGACTTTAATGTGTTCCTACATGGTTTCGCCTTATTATCTACGAACTCTCGCACTTTGGAGGCAAGTTGCAGAATTCGCTTTTCTAGAACTTCGGTGAACAAACAATTTATAAAGAAGACCTCACGCTGAATCCTCAAACGAAATCAACAGCAACTACGAGTTAGAGAGTTATTTGCTTGCTCTGTCATTTTAAATCATCTAATGTTTTTATTATGAGTTCTTATTGAATATAATTGTACCAAGCTCACTTACTTCGTTTAGAAAAGTTTTTGTTATTATTATCAAAAAGGCAAACAGTTTCTAAAGAAATTCATGTCATTACGCATAAGTATGGTGTCCGCCATATCACCGAGTGAAGACAAGGACATCACCATCTATCACATCTTCCCATCTTTTCTTCAATCCACTCCTTTTAGACCGATCTACGACGAGGTCGTTTTCTATTATTCGTTTCTTATTTGCCCCAACTTATTTACTAATTTGTTAGAATTGCTAAAATATGTTACTTTGATTAAATTAAGATTAAATTTGTATTTATGGCATAAAAGAATTAACAAAAGTACTATATTTATAATAATTTAACCTGTTATTTTTAATTTTATAAACAAGGCTACCCTTGACCAAAATCATACAGCTAAACGTAAACGAGGTATCTGTACACAAAGTAGTCACCCTTTTGTGTGACATCTTCAGACGGTGTATATGGACAGTTTAAAAGAGGTTGTATTTAAGAACTTGACTAAGCCTACAATAAGAACCTTCTAGCAGTTATTTGCACAACACTAATACGTTCTTAATATAGTCCAGAGTTATTATTTTTGCAATCAAATTGTCATGTACAAGCATAGAGTTTAGCTTTAATCCTAGCTTTGATTAAAATACTAGTTTTTAGTCAAGCCATGATCTATAAAGTCGTGAAAATAAATAGCTGTATGTGATATAGTTTATTATAGTGATCGATATAAATTAACACTTAGTGCTTTGAGTTAATTGAGATGATAGTAATGTAGATTTAAGCAGTTAGTATTTGTACTTCCAGCAATTAGCTGGAAATAAATTGTCGCAAGTGCTTTAAAATTTCACCGTAGCTATGAGTTGATAAGAACGCTTGTGTAATCAGTTGATGATAAAGAACTGTTACTATCGCAATAGAGATTCCGTTACATCATATTCACAAAAGCAAAGTACCTTTTAAAATAGCTAAATTTTATTCTGGTTGCAAATCGATGGGACAAATAAGCGTGCCGTGTTTGTTTGCCTAATTTTTAACCTCATAAATTGTATTTGTGCTATTAAAATTATATTATTTTCTGATTATACTTATAAATCCAGCAAAATACATACATATACATTGAAAATTTACATGAATTGAAGAACATTAAAACGTTTTTTAATCTGTATTTTTGGACGGCGCGTTTATGTACTGCCATAAATAAAGTAACACAAGTTATCCCCATTATGTCCAAAAATATATGGTTAAAATGGGTTTACTATCAAACAACATTAGATTTCATGGAAGGAAGGCCTTTGAAATGCAAGTTATTGTACTAAAAAATAGCACACCACTATAATTACGATAACAATGAACCCCATGTTTGGAAAATAAAAGTATGCATCTGTGAGGCATGGATATTAAGCAAGGAAGTAGAGGTTAGAATTTTTTGAGAGATGATGTTTTGAGTTAAACTTCGGTAACCACGAATGGTGGTATAAATATTGAAATGTTTCGTAGTGTTTCTAAATCGTTTTCTCATTGGTTGATAATTATTACAAATATTATAGTGTACATTTCGATATTTGAAGGTATTTGTTTGAATAGCTCAGTAACCACTTGCAGGTTTCTGAACGCATTTTGAGATGTCAGAATTTAGAGTAGAAGGAGCGCATGCGTATGGGTGATCCAGCTACTCGACAGGTTTGAAAAAGCACTTTGTTTCAAGATTTCAAAGTGGCAGGTCGAAAAATCTTCCACTTGGCGGGTTTTATTAAAAGGTAATGTTTTATAAGTTGATAATGTAGTTGCTAGTTTAAGGTAATCTGCTTGCATCTTGTAATCCCAGCTTTGTTTTCAATGTGATTTTGATACTTATTGTAAAACCGTTAGTTAGTTAACCATTAAAAGGAATATTTTTATGATTACCTGTTGCTTTTGTCTATGAATTTACCATTTGTTTTATTTATCAGGAGTAATATATACTGTTCCTGTCGATTTACGATTTTATTGAAATTGTTTATGTATAAATTAGTGTTGTTTGTGTAAACGGCCAAAAATAAATATTTATTTATTTGAAATAATGTTTGTTTAGTCTTTAATACAGAGTTTGAACTTCCATTGCATTGCCTTTATTGGCGAATCAATAGTATAAGTGTACCCTACTGTGATTTTACGAGAATATATGAAAGGTACCATTTGCTTAGATACATTTAACCAAATTATTAAGTAGGTTTGAATATGAACTGTTATATTTCTATGTTATATTTGTTTTGGTTTTAAGCTAGAAATTGAATTAACCATGAAGTTGTGTATATTTTTGTTTGTAATTTGCAATATCACTATGTGTTGAATTTTAAAAAAGTATGTTTTAACCGATGCAATCATAATGAACAATTTTTAACGTTTGCTTACTAGATTTCCTATATTTTAACTAACTTGCCTTTATATAAACGTTTAACGCCTGACTCTGGACTTGTATTTGTGCTATAAAATTTTGATATGTTTTGCTGCCTACATGTTTTATAATACTTGATATTCCCGATACCTTTAACACTTTTATTTTATGTGTAATTGTTTTATTTCAGCATATTAACCACATATTCCACTGCATCTTTCATACCTCGGTTTAAACGTAATTATATATTATTGTTTTGTTTATCCTATTATTTAGCCGATGTTCCTATATAATTAACTAGTAATTAACATTTGTGATAATTGTTGTGATGTAATTAAATTGAACCTCTGGTATGATCGACCTTTACGTGCCTACGCGTTTGCATTTACGACTATGTTTGAGATAGTCTATTCAATAATAAACGCCTTTGTAACTATGCGCAATCATACCATAAGTTCATTTCAGCGATTCATGTCGTCTTGTCAATGTACTTGCAGTTGTACTCGTGCAAATAATAGGAAGTTGGCTAGCCTTTATGAAATATTTTGTAACGCGGATTGGAATCTGTTAATGCACGTATGTCGACGCGTGTGAACGAGCCTTGTTGATGAACATTACTAACATTTTATGTCTGTGCGGCAAGGAACATTGGTAGTCAAGGTGCAGGTCTTCTTCCTGGTGTTCTCCCTCTTCAACTTTAGCTGGGTAGTATTGGCCTCGCCGACCGCAGTACCTACCAGAAAAGACTATCTGGTTTACACTAACGTTTCTTCAGTTGTCATGTGAGAAATGCCTAGGTAGCAGTTGACATCCCGTTAAATTCAATGTTGACGATTTGGGTATTTGTACGTTATCCGTCCTTGTCGAGGTGTGTCAAATGCAGTTGGAAGTGTTGGGGTTTTCTCTGCCGAGCTCTTTTCCCAATTGCCCAGGTTGAGTACGGCACTGTTTGCTTTGAATTTCAATTTTATTTCTTTGATGCCAATGACCTATTTAATGGTTATTATTTTGATTAAAAGTTCGTTATGTAAATACTGTAGTTTTATTTTAAACCTTTCCGCCTTAACGCCATCTTCCCAGTGTGAATTTGGGTTACATTATAACAACACAAAGTAGGTGTCGTCGCGCCACTGCCACTAGTTGTTAGATCATTGAGCCCGGTGTGCCGTTCATAGAGGGCGTTTGATCAGCCTTCAGGTCGGTTACATTACAAGATTAACAAAGTTTATAACAACGGAACCTTCCAGTACTTACGAATAATAACTATAACCTAAAGCGGCGGTAGCATGACAAGGAACTATATACTTTTTTGACGGAACTCGAGAAATGCCAATAACTTTATATCTCACTATAGTTACTAATTCAGCAGCGTTTGCACAACTACAGTCGCGACACACACAACTTAAGCACTTGAAGATTAATCGCTGTAAAACCATAGGCTTTACTATATACACGACGGAGGGGAATTTTTACCTGCAGGATACATCTTAAGCGAAAATTAAGGTTAACTTTAACAATAAGTACAAACGGAACAGATGGTGTTATAGAAAAACGCTTGAGAAAGTCGGGATAGATAAAGTTAGTGACAAAGAGTCTTGTAATTTGTTTAGAAAAATAAGTGTTATTAAAAGAGGGCGTTATAGGATAGCAGATCGTGCTTTGAGGCATGAAAAAATAATTATGGCATTGATAGAGGGTTAAGTAAAATTATAAATTTAGAAAAACAAGTATTCAAATATATAAAGTAACCTAATAAAGATGTAGGTTGTAGCGCGTTCGCGTTATTTTATATATAAACCAAAAAGGAAAGAAAAAATTATGTTGGATGGCAGAATAAACATGGACGCAACCTTGTTACCCGTAAGACGAGTGGGCCAGTAGAAAAGAAAGAAATCTGTTTCGTCATTTTATCGTATCAAAAACAATTTAATTAATCGCGTGTAGCAATAGACAGTTTACGGTATGTGCGACAGTGCCAAACTGATAATCAACAAGACTTTTTGGTTAGTTGTGGTGACAGTATTAACGTAGATGTTATGGACTTCAAATGTGCACGGCCGGTTCGTTAATACAAGTTTCAATGATAAGCATGTCCACCGCGCGTACATCAAACAATCAAGTACTCAGGTATGTGTTTATCCTAAAATTTAATGCAACGTTATTACTTGTTCTTACATTTATATTTGGTGTCATTAATATCACTGAATTAATGTGGTCCTTAACCTACGAACATACAGTATTGCCCGAAATAAACAGTACTGAAATTGTAATTGTTTTGTATATTTAAAAAATACATATTATTGACACTTTATTATATGTTCTAAATGTGCACCTCCTCGTTCGAGACAGACTTCATAACGATGTTCTAAGTTTCTGGTCATGTTATTGAATAAGGGTTGTCTCAGGGCTGCGAAGAAGACTCTAACGGCATCCTTTAATTCATCGATGGTTTGTGGTGCCCGTTTGAAAACGGCATTTTTAGCCATGCCCCAAATGTATGCGTCTGGAGGTGTGAGGTCTGGAGAATGTGAAGGATAAGGGAAGTCAGTAAATCGTGATATGAATTTGCTTGGAAAATGTTCTTGAAGAAATTGACGAATTGCGGCAGCAGTATGGCAAGTTGCCCCGTCCTGCTGAAAAATTGGTTTCGAAATGCCAAGTTACGTGCACGACAGAATTGACGTAGATCAGGGATAAATCGTGTTAAAATTTGTCTGTACCTCTGTTGATTAAGTGTGACTTGCCTACCATTCTCTTCGATAAAGTACGGACCAATGATTCCGTGTCCGGAAACAGCACACCAGACACTCACTTTTTCACTATGTAAAGGAACCTCTTGAACCTCATCGGGTCTGGCAAAGCCCAGAAATCGATTTGTGCGACGATTCACATAGCCTGACAAGTGAAAATGTGCTTCGTCTGAAAACCAAACATTTTTCAAAAATTCAGGATTTTCATACTGTAACGCGAGAATTCTGGCGCAATATTCCACTCTACTGCGATAATCCCGAGGATGTAGTTGTTGATGTACCTGAATCACATACGAAAATGTACCCAGCTCCTTCAGGATTCTTTGAAAGGAAGTTCTTTTTAAATCAAGTTGTAACGCTGTCCTTGCCTGGCTGACTTTCGGATTTTCTAAGATTTGCTCAAAAACACGTTCATGGTTATTGTTGTTGTTAACTGTCCTGGGACGCCCCGAGTTTTCTTTTCGTTGGCACAATACACTACCTGTATTTCTAAACTTTTCAATAACCTTCAAAATTACAGCATTACTTGGAGAACGTTTATTAAACCTTTGTGTGAATTGATCAGACACGTATAGCAAACTTGCACCATTACGTCGGCCGATTCCGTATGAACGAAAATAATGCTCTACCAGAAACACTTTCTCCTCTGTACTTAACACCATTTTTAACAATTAGGCCCTACTAATTACTTGTTTGAGGTTTACTTGACAGGTCTATACTAGCTAACTTGAGTGTGACAGCGCACGCATAAAAACACCGCCAAATTAGTTTCAGTACTGTTTATTTCGGGCAATACTGTATAATTAAAGTTACAATAATTAAAACATTCCCTTCAACACAAGTCCTATTTCGCAGTAACCCTATAATTACCCATTTAATAATTCCCGCTTCCAAAATCAGTAATGGAACATTCGTCCAATTTACATGTAACAAAGGAAGGGAAGGAAAGAGAACCAGTCGAATATTGGAGGCGGGGTGGGGAGCGTGGGTTCCAAAGAACAATGCGGCAGGATCCACTAATGAATTCATCTCATTTATAAGAATCTGTACCTGAAATGATAAATTAGCATAAATCGTATGTAAAATATAACTCTAATAAGTAAATTGTATGAATTTAAATGGCATAACAATATTAAATTGCTGGTTTAAGTACAAACATCTGAACTCTTTAATCCTCACGTACTAATATTAAATATTAATTATATCCACGTGGCATTTAACCACTGTAATTAATCACATTCTACATTGGCACACCAATCAACTAATTAATTATATTTACACAGCGGCATTAACGTATGTATCGTGATTATCGTTAGAATTTTAACTACTTATTCTATATTGGTGCAAACGAGCCCGTTCTAAATAGAAGTACTGAAACATATAAGCAAAAAGAGAATATATATTTACAATAGTACATTGAAATACAATCCGCAAATTATTGGGCAAATCCTACAGCGTAAAACAGTTTACGTGAACTCTAAGCATGTCTAGAATGGAAGGAGTCTACGTACCATAAGGAGTCAAGTAATAATGTTCCCGACACGTACCTGTTAAACGATGTGGTAACTTTTAAAACCGGTAACGAACAGTTCTACCGATAGGAAACAAAGCGTTATATTTAAACCGCATGCATACTTTAATCACATCGTAACCCAATTTGTACATTCAGTTAATAACAACATCAAGGCGTCGTCTGCTTTGCTGCATAGTACCCTAAGCTTTGAACCAAAGCATCATGTACAGTTTTTGGGTGAGTCAGTCGTAGTGCTTACTCGATTGTCTTGTCTTGTATTCCATCAATAAGAACTTGCACTGCCACCAACTATAGAAAGCTATCCGGCGCCTTTAGGCAGGCTAGTCTCCCCAAGCGACCGCTATCTGCTTCAAACTCCTGAAATTTTTCATTGGCTTTTTGGTAACGCTTCCTCAGTTTAGCGTGGTACAACTGCTGCAGATAACTCGCCGTACCTCATTTCCAGCCTTGATGTAAGACCCCGTAGCCTTTTTGGTCATGGTCTGCAAAATATTCAAGGCCTCACCTCAGAACCTGATAATCAACAGGTTTACCATTTTACCATCGTTCCAGCCGTTAGCTCTCCCGGCAGTTTCAAATCGTTTGAAAGATGTCTACCAAGATAGATTTGCAACAAACTTGCGTGGTTTTGCTCTGAACTTTGACGTCTATTTGCACTACCCGATATTCTTGAATTCTGAGTCGTGTTGTTGTATCACCAATACTGACCGTTTTGGTGCTCTCTCTGTTAGGGAACAATCCGATCTTCCATCTCCAGCACCTTTTCTTCCATTCTCGGCGGGTTTTCCGAAAACCGTGCATCCAATGTCTGTAAGCTGTCAGACAATTTGACTTCCAGCTTTTCCGCGGTATCTGTAGTTTCCTGTATGAATTCATCTCTCAGTTGGCTGTAACTTTAAACCAGTTTTTGTTCAAAAGTTTTTACATTCTAATCTTGCGCTGCAAAATTTTCCTGTTAACTTACGGCGGCTTGGTTCAGTTTTTCTGCAAGGTGTGCAGAGGCTCGTTCTTGTTTTTCGGCATTTTCTTTTAGTTTCGTTTCCAAACTCGCAGAATTTAGGTCTTGTTGCTCTGCAAAACTTTCCTGTAGTTGTACGAAATTTTCAGCCAAGCTCTTAGCAACGCTTGATTTAAAGGCCTTCATCAACAAAAGGATTTCGATATCCATTTCCTTTTTTTTGATTAGGAGTGACAAGTATGCAAATAGGAATTGTTCAAATTACTGTTGACCCCACTACTTGACACCAGTGTATCAAAAACTATGTTTGCACAATCACCAGTTCTCTATTTTCAACCCGATTATACAAGTCTTCACAAAAACTTGTAGTCACCATAAAATTTGTAAAAGATCTTTTAACGTTTCATTCACTTTCCGAATTAATTGCTAACAGTACAAGTATTATCTTCTTTAACTACGATGCTATTTTCCAAATTACTAATGAGGCACTATGATTAATTTATCTTAATTTGCATGATCACTACAGTGATCTATATCACTACTAATTTGTATCAACCGTTCACAGAAAATTATATCACACTTTTCAAAGCTTTAAGCTAGACCATATCCTAGTAAGAGCTGCAATTAGAACTACACTGCAGAACCCCTTAACGGTAATTCATACTTTATCCCATTGTTCTAGGTTAATTTACAATATATCTGAATTTGCAACTAACCTTTCGAATGTACCTATTGTAATCTTTTGAATGCAAAGTTTGACCACTGTCAATCAAGAGATCTCGCACTGCAAGGTGCAGAAACCCTTCCTTTACGTTCTAGGCAATTATTCTGGTCGGAATAATTGGCGTTATAATTTCTTCCTTTATAAATTTTATACTCTCTTTTAAAAACGAAAGTTTCCACAAATTCAATCGAGCTACTGAGCTTGAAAAAGCACCACATTGTATATTTAACTACAAAGGGGAAAAAGCTAAAGGATAAAAGTTAACCCTAATCTCGAAGTCGTAGTTTATTGATCGTATGTACAACTCTATTCATTAGAAGTGTACACACTGCATTAGATACCTGCTTAGATGTGAAGGATCATTCCATTTTTGAGAAAAATGATCATGTAGTAGGAGTGGCAAAAAACAAAAGCAAACTTGGTCAGCAGAATTTTCTTTCTCAATCATCCACATCAGATTTCCACAAAAACTTTTATCGGCCATTATTTATAAATATACGACAATAAATTTTGACGCTACTCAATCATTAACTTGTTGCGTTAAAGGCATATTAGAAAAAAGTTTTCCAAGAACTTAACCTGACCATAAAAATTGACAAACTAAATTCCGAACTCCCTCTAACCCGATTTACTTATTTGCAGAAATATGCTATCTAAACTAAAATTGCCAAACTTGTTTTAACAGAGATAAAATAGAAGTTCTGTAAACCACGACTGCCACCGCATATCTGTGTGGAAAGTGCCGGTAGGATATTCGGAGCCGTTGTATCATTGAGTTCGCGCCCTTTTATTTATGGGGCATATAAATCAAGCGGACACAACAATACGCACAATGGCCGCCTTTGGACGGACGCATTCGATAACGCACGCGAAGCTCCATCGGTAGTAGACACTTGCGAATTTCAACACTAAGCTTTTGTTTATCTAAATTAGCACATTAATTACAATAGGGTGCAATTGTCTGCACAGCTCCATTAGTTTTTGGTGAAACATTTCAATTGACACATTTAGAGAAGTACTCTGTTTGATAGCGGTATCCAGTGATAAAATGAGTAAGCATTGAAATAATGCATTAGGTAATTGCTGTGGACAATTGTGGACTGTATGGTTAAGAGTATGCGCTTTTAAGCCATGCGTTTGGAATTCAAATAATAATAAACTGCAATTTCAAGAAATGATGGTAACTCTTTTGCAGCTTGATGTAACAAGGTTCTTGTTTAAAGTTAGATAGCCAAACCATTGGCGCAATATTTAGGCTGTGCTGTGAACTTTAAGCTGTGGGTAATTACTGTGCTGCGAAACGATAGGTCGGTATCGTTATTACTCGAGATACGTTTTGAGGTGCATTGTAACTTCAAAAATCTATTCCATATAACCTTTAATAACGGAAACACGCAACTGAGGTATAATTGGGCTAAACCAACCTTAGACAGTAATTTCAGGAGGAAAATCCGAGATTACAATGTGTATTAAATACAACCAGTAATAAAGACTCAGACTTTACACTCTTCGTAACGAATTATAAAAATTACCTATAAAAACCGGGAACACAATCGTTCCCAATAATATGTGGGTAAATTCACCTAGGGTGCGAAATACCACAGAGACATAAGACTGCATAAAATTTAATGCGTTGTGAACAACAAATGACTAGCTTTTGGTATTAGATGTAAAGCGTGGGAACAATGATTACCCACACGGATGGAAGACATTAAACTCGACCGTAAGACAGCTTCAGTCGCATAAAATGTGAGAACGGAATTTTTAAAACGGAATTGAAACATAGGACTAAGTTTGGAAAAATTGACTACAAAAAAAAGAAATGATAGTTGAGTGATAGGAACCATGTCGCTGGAGGTAAGTCGTGATCCCTCAGGAGCCGATATTGAATTGTTTTGATCTTTGCTAAATACTCGGACCAGAAAGATCAGGCACGTGAAACGTGGCTTTATATTTGTGTCGGTTGGGGTTAATGAACTCTGAAAGGGTGATAAATTGGTTTTACTCGTCAATGGAAGTTGGAGTTTAAATAAATAAAATGGGTTGACCTAACGTACCGAGGAAGCAATAATTAGGTAAATAGATCATTTGCTACCCTGAATATCTTTCATCTTTAGTTTTAAAGATAATCTGGAAAATTAAAACCGTTAGTATACCATATGAGCTTTTTGTTTGTTTATGATGTTTAATTATGTACCCGTTACCCGTGGTTTATAAATATAAATAACTTATATCTATGGTGTAAGGTATTAACATTTTGTTGGACTATAAAACAGCAGCGCAAACAGTTTTACTTACATTTTAGTATAATATTGTTATAAAAGGAAGTTTGAACATTATAAAAGAGTAAAAAATATTTAAATACAAAATTAATTTTAAAATTATGGTTAGTTAAAGAGTTCAAGCTTAGTATCTTAATGGACATTGGGAAGTTAAATAAAAAGTGTGTACTACGCTGTTTTTCTCTATATTATTGTTTAAGGCATTTCCAAATAAATGTGATATAAAATGTCATATAGATCAATCTGAAAAACTAGAAGAATGAAATGGTAGTATTATATACGGTTTAATATTTTTTTAAGAAGTTCTGTTAATAATACCTGTATATTAATACATTTATAAGTACATTTCCGGATTTATCGTTAATAGTGCTTAACCTTAGACAAACCTCTATTTGGAGTTATTTATAAGATAAGTAGAGTTGGTTATCGTGAAAGGATATCCATATTTACAAGAGTTCGTTAAATTGCAACATTGCTTTAGTTTCACAAAAGTGAATGAGTATCTTTAAGGCATGAGTAAAAAGGTAAAAGATAAGGTGATGAAAATTTAGAACATCGAAAGCAAGGCGACTTATCCGGTATAACCGTTTTCCAGGTAGCGAAAATATTATAGCAATTGTTGAGACAAAACGGTTTAGCGTCCTTACTTTTGACAACTAGTAAAGTGTTTCAAGGCAAGTCGTACTTGTAAACTACTTTCGTATATCTGCCATTTTATAATTTTATTTAGTCTATCATTTGTTATGCATAGGAACTCACTCCCGCACCACTGTAGTTCACCGGTGCACTTTTAAAATTGTCTTTTTGTGATACTCGTAGCATAACGTCATTTTTACGCGTAACAATGTAATCCGATGCCTTCCAAAATTTTAAGAATATTTTTCATTAATAAGTTACGATACAATCATTCATTATATATTGATATAAGAAGAACTTCCCAGTAAACCACACACCTCGAATTAAATAAAATATAAAATTTCAAAATATTTATCCACTAAAAGAAACAGAAATATTTAAATTAGCACATTTATTAAACTTACATTAATCATTTAATAGTTAATATTCTTATTAACAACTTGAAATAAAATATCAGAATATAATCGATAAACTCTAAAATCACTTCTGTATGCGCCTATACAGATGAAAAAAGGCTTTTGTAGATAGGCGCCAGTAATTAATGCACGCAACTAGTTCTATCAAAATATGGATAATTAATAGGCACTGTGAGCAGTCAAGGGTTCAGATCTATACAAATTTGTGCTTCGTCGAATGTTAACTTAAGCTATCCTGCTTATAATTGTATCTCGTTTGTCATCGCATAAGCAACAAAGAACAAGCGCCATTGTCACTATTTACTTTGCTTCACAAACCAATTTTTATCGGAGTCTTGTGATGCCGTGGTGGTGTCGAGATCAGTTCGGGTGAGAATTACTTTAAGATTTGTTATTTATAAAACTGACTTTCTGCTTGTACGCGTTATTTAAAGTTGTTCTTCAAAATGTTTGGAAAATATTTGATAATAATGCAATCATAAACATGAATAATGTAACCAAAACTATTCCCGTTGTTTTGTTTAATATTGTAATTTAGTTTACGTCTTTAGATTATTATGATAAAAGCGCGGTACTTGTAGATTATGCTCATCTTCGTGATACGCGCTAAATTAACGATAGTTACCTGGATTAATTTTACTATACAAAAGGGACAACAGTAACTGTTGCGCCAGCTAGCTTTTATAGGTGTTACCAGACGAAGTGTCCATAGGGGTTAATTTGTAATAATTATTGGGGTTATTGTTATTATTTGCCATGAGTGTATTTCTGTTAGAAGTTACGCCAAATGTTTACCACGTTCGATTTGCGTTCTGATTGAATTTTGGTGTAAATGTGGGTTTTGTAAAAGTCGAATTTAATGCTGGTTTGGGAAATTGTCGAAATTGATCGTTAAAATTTGTATTATTAAGGTTTTGATTATTAATTCTCGATTGATTTTTTGGTGCGTTAAATGATGCAAATTTGTGTTGTGTTGGTATTTGTCATGCGGCTTGTATAATTTTAATTGGTAGGTATTTTTGTTCACATTAGGATTATAAATCCGGTTCCTGTAATACATCACGTTTTCCTATTCGATACTTAAATTCAATGCTTTTTCTAGATTTTGGGGATTTCAAAATCTTATTTTGTCCGATAATCGCTCGGATAACGCGTTTATTTAAGTGTCCAATGACATCTCATCGTACATTTTTGTTTAAATTAAGCATACGTTTTGGGTCTGGTTTCTCTAGTTTCAATTTAGTTAGGATTAAACTTCTAACGTGTTGACAACGCATACCAAATTGGTATGGTGACTGATTATTTTTTATTCTTAGGTTTAATAAGTCTCTCATAAGGCATTTTAGATTACGCTGGTCTCCGAAACACGCGATTAATATTTTCTTGTAGTCCCCCAATCTGTCAAGTCATCTCTACTTGCAATTAAAGTCAAGGTTCTGCCCGTTAGCTTACCTAGAATCAAGTTTAATAGCCAATTGTTCCGTTCAATGTCCCCTTGCTTGTAAAATGATTTTAGAAATGTCTCGCACGCAGTAATAAAAATCACTAGTAAAGCTTGATTTCCATCGTACGTTGGTATTGAGTCTAAAAATAACCTTGAGTTTTCAGTGTTTATTTTTATAAACTACTTAATCTGTTACTTCAGTTGAGTTTGTATTAAAGTTATTTAATGAATCACCTATTGTTACGTGTACTGCATGTAGTAATAAACCTCTGCTATAATTACATCGATTTCAGACTTTTACTGAATAACTGTCTCCTTAATAATCGTTGCAATAAATTGTACATAAATGTGTATAATTATAAACCTTTGTTATAATCAAGTTCAGACTTTGCTGAGTAAATTATTTTTGTAATAATAACTTGTGATAATAAATTGTAATGATAAATTGTATTTAAATTCTCTCGTTTTAAATCTTATTTGCTAACATCATTATTCAATTGACAAAAATTGTTAAGAAAAATGAACTGTAGGTATTCACAATAATTTCCTTCCTTTTTATTGAATTTGGTCGATTCTGTACTTCTTTATAGTTTGTTCTTCCAGTGAAGAATTGAAATTCACGGTTACCAGTTTTTCAATTTTGGAATTGCCAGTATCCTTATGGTATCCGTTCCGACTGTGCCAGATAGGTTTTGGGCTTTGGTGAGTTTCTTTTTAAAAACATTTATTTCCAAAATCATTTCTATCAAATTAATTTTATTACAGTAATTACAAAATTATTTAACAACTTGTACGTTATGTTCATTAACTTGACTTTTAATTTAACAAATTAATCAAAGTTAATATTTGAATAATTACCAATGAGTAGCTGGAACTACCAACAATGTTAAAGTTATGAAGTTTGAGACTGACTGACCATCAGGGGCTCCTCAAGGTATTTATGTAATCTTTGCTCTCACATCATTTTATGGGAAAGTGCAGATCTCACGTCTGCTACTTCTTGATAAACATACAATGTCTTATTCTCAGTAATGTTTTAATTAAGACTGCTTTATTGCAGTTCTTTGTATCTGCACCTGCAGTATCAGGTTGCGTCTAGAATACAAAGTAGTTGCTTCCGTTCACATGTCTAATACGAACTCCGATTAACCTTTACTATTGCTACCTTCAATTAATACATTGTAGCATACTATTACTAAGACAATAATGCGCACAATTTTAATTGAAGATATGTAATTCGCTCTGTTAATAAACTTCAGCCCACACTGGTGCGAAGTGCTGTAATAAAAACAGTTAAAATATTGGTTTAGTGTCATTCACCTAGTTTTTGAGAAATTGTCGTGATGGGAGATTGGGAAGGATGTTGAATGTTATTGGATTGTGGTCACTGGAGGTTATAAGATGGGATATATTCCAGGAGTCAATTAGATTACGGGCTGATGGGGTGGCAAGGGTGACGTCAATATTAGAACTGTGGTTTAAGGATTCCCAGGTTGTTGTGTTTGATGGAGTGTTTAGGATAAATAAGTTGTGTTGGAGGATGAAATTTTCAAGGAGGGTGCCTTTGTCGTCAGTGGTGTCATTGTACCATAACGTAGAACGTGCGTTGGCGTCTGCACATATAAGTGTCGGTTTGTGTGTAAGGGTTTGTAAAGTGTTGTCCAGTTGTTGTAAGTATGTCTGAATGTTTTTGCTGTATTGAAAGTAAGCCGAAATAATGTAGATGGTACCAGTCTTCCAGTGTATTTCAGCGGTCAGTACTTGTGGAGTAGAGTGGGAGAGGATAAGGGATGCGTCTATTTGGGGGTTGTTAATGATGATGGCTGCTGTTAGGTTAGGGTCTAGTGGATGTGGGTGGATACGAGATCGAGTATAGGGAGGAAGGTTAGGAATTTTGTTATTTATAAGGTAAGGTTCTTGTAGGACAGCTATGGATATTTTTCGTTCGACGAGGAGATGAGCAAGTTCAAGTGTTGCGGAGCGAGAGTGTTGAAGGTTGGCTTGAATGACTGAAATGTAGGAAGGTGATAGGTGGGGATTATGATTGGGCATAAGAACTTGCGTGGTAGGATTAATAGCCATAATCGGTACGTAATTTAGAAATTTCTAAAGATTGTTTATACACAGGACAATCAGGGCTGGTAACAGAATGGTTGTGGGGGCGGTTGATGCGTTGGCAGTTGGAGCAGATGGGATGTGCGGATTGGTTGGGACATGATCTTAGGGTGTGTTCTTGGGCACAGTGTCCACATGTAGTTGTTGAACGACAAACCTTGGCTGAGTGTCCAAAGCGTTGGCAGTTATAACATCTCGTGATCGAAACAAGATCACGGATCCTACAGGACTTATAGCCAATATAGATATGGGATCTTGACGTTAAAATCGTTCGAAGCCTGGGAGAAACGTTAAGGATGAAGTTGTCGTTAGCGTCAGGTCTGGGGCGGCGTATGGCTACGTATGCCTCGGAACGGAATTTATTTATTTATTTATTTATTTATTTATTTATTTTCGCACGCAGTAATAAAAATCACTAGTAAAGCTTGATTTATATCGTACGTTGGTATTGAGTCTAAAAATAACCTTAAGTTTTCAGTGTTCATTTTTATAAACTACTTAATCTGTTACTTCAGTTGAGTTTGTATTAAAGTTATTTAAAGAATCGCCTATTGTTACGTGCACTGCATATAATTATAAACCTCTGTTATAATTACATCGATTTCAGACTTTTGCTGAATAACCGTCTTCTTAATAATCGTTGCAATAAATTGTACATAAATGTGGATAATTATAAACCTTTGTTATAATCAAGTTCAGACTGAATAAATTATTTCTGTAATAATAACTTGTGATAATAAATTGTAATGATAAATTGTATTTAAATTCTATCGTTTTAAATCTTATTTGCTAACATCATTATTCAATTAAAAAAAATTGTTAAGAAAAATGAACTGTAGGTACTCACAATAATTTCCTTCCTTTTTATTGAATTTGGTCGATTCTGTACTTCTTCAAAGTTTGTTCTTCCAGTGAAGAATTGAAATTTACGGTTACCAGTTTTTCAATTTTGGAATCGCCAGTATCCTTATGGTATCCGTTCCGACTGCGCCAGATAGGTTTTGGGCCTTTATGAGTTTCTTGTTAAAAACATTTATTCCCAAAATCATTTCTATCAAATTAATTTTATTACAGTAATTACAAAATGATTTAACAACTTGTACGTTATGTTCATTAACGTGACTTTTAATTTAACAAACTAATCAAAGTTAATATTTTAATAATTACCAATGAGTAGCTTGAACTACCAACATTGTTAAAGTTATGAAGTTCGAGACTGACTGACCATCAGGGGCTCCTCAAGGTATTTATGTAATCTTTGCTCTCACATCATTTTATGGGAAAGTGCAGATCTCACGTCTGCTACTTCTTGATAAACATACAATGTCTTATTCTCAGTAATGTTTTAATTAAGACTGCTTTATTGCAGTTCTTTGTATCTGCACCTGCAGTATCAGGTTGCGTCTAGAATACAAAGTAGTTGCTTCCGTTCACATGTCTAATACGAACTCCGATTAACCTTTACTATTGCTACCTTCAATTAATACATTGTAGCATACTATTACTAAGACAATAATGCGCACAATTTTAATTGAAGATATGTAATTCGCTCTGTTAATAAACTTCAGCCCACACTGGTGCGAAGTGCTGTAATAAAAACAGTTAAAATATTGGTTTAGTGTCATTCACCTAGTTTTTGAGAATCTTTATGACTGTGAATTTTAAAGCGCATTTACGTATTGGTTCTTGTTAAGGTATACTTAAAGTCCATGACTGGTATGCTGGTATAAACTGTTTTTTGCGTAACAGATTGTAAATAGATGCAGGGTGCAGTTGCATTTAATTAATTGCTTAGGTCCCATCATATATATTTTCCACATCATTTGCTCTCAAAGAATGCGGCTCCCAATGAACTTTTTAAAATTATATGTAATTAAATTCCATGCTCCGTTTATCTAAGAAACATCAAAAGCCAAATTCCTTTGATTACCGTCACCGGATCTTTATAAATTGCTATATAGCAATCCATACGTCTCGAACCACAAAGCTGCAAACGACGCTTTTTCTCAAAGACAGACAGCAAAAAATCTGTAATTGGAAAAAGCAAATAAGCTCGCAAATCACTTCGTAACAGCTTTCACGACTGGCAAGAACTATATTTGATTGCCAATAAAACTAACGCAAGCTTTTTGGCTTTATTATTGTGAGATTTTATAGCGTCTCCTTTTCCTTAGCTTGCAATTTAAACTAACAAGTGGTAGTTTTTTTACGGTATGCAAAACAGATTTGTCACCCTAATGAGAAAATAGCTACAACACACAAGTTTAAAACCCTGAACGGATACGACATAATATTGCAATTGGATTTGTTCCGGTTGCAAAGCGAAAACACTTCGCTCTAAACGGAATTTGAGAGAGATGAGGAAGTTACATTTTACTTGTATGTATCTAGCATACTATTCACTATAAATATTTGCTTTAGCTGAATTGAGTAGCAAAACCTTCGCAATAAACCACAATTTCTCTAACTTGTTTACATAATAAACAAAAGTGATGCGACAAGCGACGCTGGAAACTGAAACATAATTCTGGTTGTATTTGCTTTTTGGTATTATTTTAAATTTATATTGTGTGTGACACTGGATAAGCCAAACTCCTTTTAAGCGCACCAAATTTCTGTACTACTTAAAATTTAGTTAATCGTAGCTCATGCATAAATACAAAAACACCGAATAAATTAGTACATACCTAAAAGACATTTCTTTTTATCGGAGTTTATCTTTTGACACAATTTTTTGCCATCCGCCTTACGTGGACACTGCAAAATCAAAATAAGTATTTTAGTAATTTAGAAAGGGTGCCAGATTGATTTTGGGCCCTTGGAAGTGTCTTTTTAAAAAGTTTTGTTTAAGTACTACTACTATCAAAATTAATTCTATTATTTTAATTACAAACAGACTTGTTTTATTCACAAACAATTAAGTACAAGTTTGAAATTTTACAAACTGCTATTTGCAATAATAAATAAGTAATGGTGAGTAGCTTGAATTCTAACAATGCGAAAGTTATGAGATTGGAAGACTAACCGACTAGCAGAGCTTATTGCATTTAGCATGAAGCCTCTGGTCACTCATCGTTCTGTGGGAAACTGCAATATTGCTTTTATTTTGTTTCTTGATAATCATACAATGTCTTAATTTCTAGGTAATTATAAATAAATTTGCTTGGTAGCAGTTTGCTGTTCCTTATCTATTGTATCAATTTGCGTCTGTATTACAAAACAATTGTCTCTTAATCAATGCCTAGTATGAACTCGGTTGACACTTATAATGCTTCCCATAATACAATGTATCATCCTATTTCTATATAAATAATTATTTCATTTAATTTTTAATACATATTAATATAAGAAATGTGCAACTGCTCGCCTTTTAGTTCAAAAATTAATGGTTGATTACTTAATTTTTAAAATTGATTGCTCCTAAGGACCGGAAATTTAGAATTTTGTCGAACCCTTGCCGTTCCAGGCAAGGTAGGGATCTTTAACGTGCGTAACAACACTCACACACAAGACATACGTTTAACCTCTCTTCCGAACGAGTACGTAATTTTTTGTGAAAAATGCTCACCTGCCATTTTTTAAGCAGTCGGCCGTGTCAGGATTTGAACCCAGGACCTTGGGATCCGTAGTCTTACGCTTATTATATTGATCCACGGCGACGCCGCCTAAATAATAGCCCACGAGCTTTTTGTGTACATACATTGAATGAACAAAAAATCAAGGACCTCTTCCACACGCAAAATCTGGGGAAACAGATAAGCAAGGAGAAATTCGACCAAGACTTCAACCGGGACCCAAGCGTAAAACAAAGTTTTGCCATATGGCTGCGGTTAGCAGAAAGTTACGCAACATACCAAACAAACAAAAATATACGCAGAATATCGGTGCCTAACAGTTAGACTCACTCGCTGGTAGTTTTTAAATGCTTGAGATGTCAGAACCAGGGACACGTAACCGGATATTGTCCTAAACAACAAGACATGTGTGGCCATCTTAAAATTACGTCCGCTTTCTTTTCCTAAATCGTAACTCACGCACAAAAACAAAAACACTGGATGAATTAGTACATACCTAAAAGACATTTCTTGTTATCGGAGTTTGTTTACTTTTTGACACAAATTTTATGTCATGCGCCTTAAGCGGACACTGCAAAACCAAAATAAGCGTTTTTGTAATCTAGGAAGGGCTCCAGATTGATTTTGGGCCCCTGGAAGCGTCTTTTAAAAAAGTTTTGTTCAAGAACTACTACTTTGAAAATTAATTCTATTTTTAATTACAAACAGACTTGTTTTATTCACAAACAACTTAAACATTAAGTACAAGTTTGACACTTTACAAGCTGTTATTTGCAATAATTAATAAGTGATGGTGAGTAGCTTGAAATCTAACAATGTGAAAGTTACGAGATTCGAAGACTAACTGACTAGCAGAGATTCTTACATTTAGCATGAAGCTCCTTGTCACACATCGTTCTGTGTAAAACTGCTATATTGCTTTTATTTTGTTTCTGGATAATTATACAATATCTTTATTTCTAGGTAATTCTAAATAAGTCTGTTTGATTGCAGTTTATAATTGTATCAACTTGCGTCTGTATTACAAAGCAATTGTCTCTTATTCTAAGCATAGCATGAACTCGATTGACGTTTATTACATTACATTCCATAATATAATGCATCATCCTATTTCTATAAAAATAATTATAGCATTTAAGTTTTAATACACATTAATATAAGAAATGTGTAACACCTCCTCTGTCAGTTCAAAAATTAAGGGTTGATTACTTAATTTCTAAAAGTAATTGCCCTAAGGGATCAACTGTTGTTGTTTTAATCTTATATCTAATGTACATTTTACGTATATCGTTATTAACAATATCAAAATTACCAACACAATTGTCTAGACACTAATATTGTCGTAGTGTAACTTTGGTTTTTTAGGGTATTTAAATGTTCTGCGTGGTTGAGGTCGTCTAAATTCAGATGTTCTAGCTGCATATGCTTCTAGAAAATTTCGTTATTTTCGGTTAGGAGAATTTTGATGTGTAGTGTGGGTAGATTTGCAAATTGCTTTATCCTTGCCGGGTTTTGATATATACTCGGATTTTAATTTTAGGAAGCAATCTTCCTTAATGGTGATGACTTTGCTTTCAATCAGTGCCGTCTTCGTCTTTGTTGCAGTTGGCGGTTGCTATCACTTCTTGCAGAAACACTGCAATCCACTTGTTATCCGTAACCTGTTGAATTTTCATTTGTGTAATCTGTACTGAATTTGGCACACAGTTTCGTATTGATTAAAAAACCGTAATAATTGTACTTCCCAAGGATTAAATTTCTTCTTTTTATGAATATTTTAACTGACTTTGTTTATTCTCACACTTGTAAGGTTTGTTTGGCCAAAAAATCTTTGACATACAATCTATTAAAAGATCTGAGCGTTTCAAACCCTGAATACAAACTTTCCTGGTAAAAATCCTTTACAAAAACAATTATTAGAACTATCTTAAACTAAATGACAAAATTGAAACTATCAGTTACAACAAAATTATACTTGCAAAAATTCACGAAACGTATCTATATCCAACTCATAATTAAATATCTTCTTATTTAAATTGACGTCCAAATCCGCTTACAATATGAAGCATAATATCTGGATTTAGAAACAACAGTTACGAATTTTTATATTTGCTTATATTTTCTTTTCAATTATTTAATAAAATTTTTAAATATTAAAGAATTTTTCCTCTTCATTGTATTTAATAATTTCCATTTTCTTTTATGTAATTTGCGTTTAAAACATTACTTCTATATTCATTGTAACAAAGTAATTATTAAATTACACTACGTTTAATGCATACTTTAAATAATTATCTTCGCAAGCAACAGCTCACACAATCACATACACATACAAACACACAAACATGCACACGTGCGCGCGACACCTCCTACTTACACATGCACCTGTACACACATAAAACAAAGATAGTAATAATTAAAAATTCTGTCAAGTCAATATTTTAGTTTTTCTGTATTAAAGTTTTTATCTTTTCAAACACTATTTTTAATAATTAATGTACACTTAATAATTTCATTTTAAAAAATATTTATTATTAACCTCATTGTAAGTAACGTAAGGTTTTCATATTTATAAAATAAATCTATGTTTATATTTTTAGTTAAACCTGTGACCAATCATACAAAATATATGCAAAAATTTCAATGCTTTTTTGTATAATGTGCAAACACCTATTGCACGCCCCGTACTTTTGCAACGTTTGGTTGGTTATTTAATCAAAATTGTTATTAAAATGCCTCGACTATTTGAACTCTTTATTCTCAGGGTGTCCACCTACTTACCGTGGGTTCAGTGGTAAGTAGATGTGCAATGCCCAACCAAACTGCACTCTCTTTTGTTTTAGTACTAATTTTTGAATCTAGTTTTGTATATGCCAAATTTTTATGATCAACGTTGCCTTGTGCCAAATTAATTTAATACCACAAATTTATGACTTTTGACGTTATAAGATATTTCACAGCACTCACCTGGATTATACTTTGTTTCCGGCCTCGTTTACTGCTGGCTCAAAATCCTCATCGCTGTATGCGCCTTTACACGGTTGTACTATCCTGTTGAAATTCCGTCTCTCCTCCAGGTATCTTTCCTTAAATTTTTAGTTGCTCCCAATATCTGAAATAAATGACCCGAATTTTAGAATTTAGAATACCCGTTTATTTTACTTCCCCTGCGCTAATTCTTCCGTCGTAGTTTCTGCGTTGACTCTTCCACTTCCAATTACTGCTCTTACGTGTTCTCCTAATTTCGCTCCTCTTGTTCCAAATTAATACGTCCGCCTTTAATCCGCACTCAATCCAAATCTATCATCGTCCTGTTCAAAATCACTCAATGCCCCGCTATATATACATCCATATCAAAATCAATCTTTGTCCCTTTTTATAACCACTCAATGCCCTGCTACCTATAAATCTATATCCAAATCGATCCCAAATATTCTTCCTTCTTAAAATTCCAATCCGATGCCTTCTGCCTTTATCAATATCGTTCCAAATCTATCTTACTATTCGTCGCTTCGCCGTCGCACTAATACAAATCTTTACTCTTCCTTGTCGTCGCTATTACTTATTTATGTCCCGATGCTGCTCTTTACCCTTCTTTAACAATCAAACTATTTCAAAATCAAACACGTTTATTAATCTTTAAAATCTTTACACAAACTAGCGTAGTTCTTTAAAATACGTCTTTATACCAAAAATATTCAAAATAAACTCCCCTTGTTTACTTTCCAAGGTGATAATTATAACATTACTTGCCTACTACATTTCAAATTACATAAACTAAAATCGTCCAATAATATTAAAACACTAAGTTTGTGTCGCACATACCATAAATTATGTCCTTTTACACTTTCATAGTTTACACATAATATTCTAGTATTGGTTCTAAATATTTTACAATCCTTCAATCACATTTGACATTGTTATCACTTATAATTTTGAGATCACATATTCGTCCAAAGGTTGATTCTAATTAAACAAAAGCCAAAATAAATCACACATGACCCTGGATCGGCGTGGTTGATAGTGGACATCCATAGACGCATCCGGTTTTCGGATGGCAAATGTACTTTCAATGGCCTATTAAATTCTAACTCAGTATAAACCCTTGAGCACTGTGTATTTTATCACGTCATCAAGTCATTTTAATTTACCTCTTGGCACTTACATTTCAACTACCCTTTTGAATACTTTAGCATATGTAAAGTACGGCAAACATACATTTTTAAATTATGGGATCAGATGAATAGGACAAACGAAATTCCCCAAAAATTTTATAATGAATTAAATAGAATTTCTTGTCGTATTATAATTTACAAATCTGTGCCCTTTTTAATATTATTTACCTTTTATGAAACTTTTAAATCAAAATTAAAATAAATATTCCTGTCGAATTAGCTTTTTACGAAGATTATAAATTTTTACACCTTTTAAAGCAACTAAAGCCAGCAAAAAAATGTACCTTACCGCAAATAGTTTCGTTGCACGTTAAAAGACATTCCCTTTTTAAGCATAATTTTACGTAGCAAGCAAGCTTTTGTTGACCTTTTACACACTATATTTTAATCACATTCAAATTTTAAGCTCCTTTGTAAAAACACAAATTATGTAAAATAACAAATGAACATGCTATAAATGGAATAAATAGTTCTGACCTTATAGTTCTTCTGCTTTTCTTGCTGTAGGTTCCAGGTCCCAAATTCACACTTGTTCTGGAACTTCCAACAAATCGGCTTAGCAATGACTTAATTATTATCCATCTGCTTGAATGGTTGTTGTTGTGATTAATTGACATACGTATTGGCCGAGTGTCATTTCTTTGCGTTTTTACTTGTGAGTCCTTACCTAAGTTCATTTAAGGAGATGAACTTGCTTTCAGGGATAATAATTTGGTATCGACCATTAACTTTTATAAGAAAAGCAAATAAATGATATAAATTATAAGGGTTAATTTTTACAATTGAAATTTTCATGAGAAATGTAATTTCGTGATTATCTACTAGCTTATTACTATGGCCATTTTTCTAAACACAAGTATATTAAATTCCGTTGCTTTAAAAGGTAGCTCTCTATGGGTTATAAACGATACGATTCCTATTATTTCTATTAATAAATCAAACTGTTCGATAATACTAGTATGCGCGGAATTTAATTTAGCAAACTGTTACGGTAACTTTCTGAAATAGACAAATTCTGCATTAAATCGCAACGACCTTAATTGAAAAACATTGGTCGAACCCCTCCTTATCTTATTCTCACAAATAATCCAAACTTAACAAATATTCAAATATTACAACTGTTACGTTTTTACGTTTTACGGTTCGTAAAACTCGAACATCTTTGGGTCGTCGTGAAGCACCTTGTCAGACCGCAATACAGAAATTGGTGGAAAAATTCGAGCTGTTGGGACAAGTTAGTGATGTGAAGAATAAAACCCGTGCACGTCGCTCAAGAACAGCCGCTAGTATTGCTGCTGTAGCCGAAAGTGTTGAAGAAAGCTGTTACGTTAATTCGAGGCAGCCACGTTGGGCGCCAAAGTTATGCTACGTTGGCTCGTAGCCGTGCGTAACAAAAAGAAAATCAGAGAAAAAATGACCGGGCTCAATCGGAGAGTAGGGGGGTTGTAGAAAGCAGACCAACCTACCATGTACGCGGCCGCAAGCAGTTAATGATAATACCTGCAATAAAAAAAATTAGTTAAGCAAACCTGAAAAAAAAGAATAAGCATAGCAGCAATGAAACGTCTAAGTTATTCAGTACTTTGTAGAATGTAAATAAAAGAAACTGTTTAGATAAACTATATAATATAACAACGGTAAAAGCAATACAGAAAAATGTTTAGTACAAAGTGAGGTAATATTGGGGAGTAGCAGAAACGTTTCCTCACACACCAATTAAACATAAATCAGACAAAATGTTGACAAAAGGTAAATAGATAAGACACAATTGGTATGAGTAATTCAATAGTATTGATTTTTCTTTCTTTCTTTTTTTTTCTATGTTTTAAAATAGCATGCAAGTCTATTGTAAAAGGTATCAGAACGACAAAGATATGGTAAAGCAACGGATAGATATTTACAGTAATAACCAGTAGGAAATAGTTCAACTTACAAAAGTCCTTCAGCAACGCTTCCTTGCGACGGAAGGGTGGGATTCAACGATGTCCTGCACTAACGAAGCACTTCACCCTTGACTGGGAGGGTGTTGATGGAACTTAGCACACGTTACACTAATCACTAATCACTGGGGTTAGTAGCAGACATTATCACGCTGATGGAACCAGGTAGCATTGATAAATTTCTTGTTAATTCTATTTCCTGAGACAATAATTCCGAAATATTTTGTAACACAAATTGTAAAGAAAAATAGTAATAAGAATTTAGAATCACGGGCTTTCGAGGCGCGATGTAATGCATGTCATCTGAGAAGTTCTTGCATTAAACTAACAGTGACGTGAGGTGTTTTATTTGCTACATATGGTAACAGAGAAAAATCGAATGCTTTTGAATAACAAAACTCACGCAAGCCATGATCTATTTTAGATTCTTTGTTGTTCGAAAATTCAGAAACTACAGTATCACTGTATTTAAATAATCCAAAGTATGCGCTACTCTCATAAAAAAAAGGGACCACGAAAACTAGATCGCACATACAGTTCCAAATATAAAAAGGCAAATCAACAAAAAAAACAATTAGCACAGCAACGCGTAATCACTAAGTCAATGTTCCGTAAAACACGTGCGGTCGAGTAAGACAAGTTCTATCACTTAACAGAAAAGCAACAAAAACAATTAGTAAAGTAACGCGTAAGCAATAAAACCGTCTGTCAATGACCTTAAAACCCGTGCGGTCGAGTAAACACATTCTACAGTTAAAATACACCTTTTATTTCACAAGAAAAACAATTAGAACCGTGCCGCGTTTGTTCATGAACCATTCGAGAATTAATCCCGCATTAATTCTCACTATTTTTAAAGCAAAAAGGAACAGCACTTTTAACGTACTTATTAAACAGGAACAAAGAACAGACTCCACAATTCGTCGCTATTATAACCGCTTATCGACTATTATCTACCTCGCTAATAACATAAGGAACATCTAAAACGTGAATGTCACAATCGTATTTAACAAATAATTACAGGCTGTTTATCGTTTTCGATAAGTTGGAATTTATTTATTAATGAAAATTAATCTTCAATTTATCTATCTCTTAAAATTAATACACGCGAGTTAAATTGCATACAATTCTAAAATATTCTGCAGTATTTCTTTTATACAAACAGCGATCCCAAAGAAACAATGTATTTTTAAGTATGCTAACAGAAAGGGAGCGTAAAATATTAAGGTACGAAAAATGCCCGTTACACAACTGTCCTGCATATAATTGTTGCTCAGTACGTGGAATATATCATATAACCATTTATCAATTCGTATTTGTTTCTTCTAAACACTTTAAACTTTTTGAAATATTTGCTCCTCAAACGACTTTAAATAATGTCTCGTTTCTTGAAATAGGCGTTTGTTATTTCAACAATCAATTCGTTAAAACAAGCAAACATTTCCTTCTAAAAATTTCTCTCTCATTAAATACTCTAGTGGTTTGTAGTCGGCGCGTTTACGGTAAAATTCTACTTCCTAGTATCTACACCTGCTTGATTGCTCAAATTTTTTGCACAATAAAAATTGTCTTCCTAATTATTTCTATCCTTTTCTAAAAGTCAAGCAACGTATCTGCATGGCTGTGTTTCTAGCTGCCTAAATAGCAGGAATATTTCAAAATGTATTTTGTTTTGCCCTGCAGACAACGAAATTCAATGGAATTAATCATGACATTTTTGCTTGCATTCTAGAAAGATTTTGCCGTTGTCGTCTAGAATAAATATTTTCGTTTGCCTTATTAAATTGTGTATTCCTAATATTATGGTTTGCATACTGTTGCTGCGCAATTAAGTTAATTGTGTATGTTTGTGTATTTATTGTCTTTCGACTTTGCATTAAGTTATTAGTAACCATAGTAGTATTTTTATGATTCACTTGTCAGTTTTTGATATAATAAATTAAAAGGAAAATTCTTCAAAAGGTTAATTAAATACCACGAAATGGGTGCAATCATACTTAAGACAAACTTGAATGAAATAAGTGTTGGTCTTTGTTTGAAAGAAATAAGCATAAAAGCAAGAAGTCTAGCACCAACATTAATAAAAAGAGTCAGATATGACGGGTTTAATGTGATACGTGCACACCATCTATTTTCAAGAGCTAATATTTTGTTTGTTATACTGTCCTAGTTATTTACTAATTTTGGACGTCATCATTAAATTTTACTCTTGTGTGATTGAGTTAAAGAAATTTGATTTTTAACAACAGTTTTTATATCATTTTGGTTGTCAATCAATTGTTGTATTGCATTATTCTAGCGTTCAGGATCTTAGTCATTTAAATTACCTGTGGTAACTTTTATAATGTTACCTAATCCATTTATAGGTTTTCTTTTCTGTCCTGTGCACAGTAGTCGCCAGTGAAAGAGGTTACGTTATTTATTAATTTGTTTTATCTAAATTTGTTAAACATAAAGTTTGCGCTTGAGGAACGCTACGAAATTATTGGATATATAAAATTGTAAGAGGCGCCACATAGACTGCTCTTGACCAGAATAATACACATTAACGTAAACGTTGTATCTATACACAAAGGAAAGTAGATACCTACCTGGGGGCGCTACATTGTCGGATGGGATGAGTTACAGTTTACAAAAGGGTGCACTCAAAAGCTTTATTAAGCTCATAATAAAAGCCTTTTAGATGTAATTTACATAAGTCTGGTACATTCTTAGTGTTATCTATAACAATTGAAATAAGTATATAAAACGCCCTTCACCAGTATTCGAATCTTGATCTACAAAGCCGCGATATGAAATAAATTACTGTTAAATTAAACACCTCCAGTATGTGATATAAATTATTGCAGTGGTCGACATAAATCGACAGTTAATGCTTTAATGGTTAATTGTAAGTGCATCGATTGGTAACTAAGAAGATAGCATTGTAGCTTTAACGTAGTTAGTATAGTACTGCTAGTGAGCTGGAATAAATTGTCTTAAGTACGTTGGAATTCCACTGCAGCTACGACTAGTTGAAAAGGCTCGTCAATCGGTTGATAATAAAGAACTGTTATTGCAAAAGAGTTTTTGTTACAATATATAACGAAATACAAATTAAGAAAAGTTACTGCTAGCCTCGAAATGGAATTGGGTTTGGAAAAAAAACATGATGGTTGAATTTCAAATACAAAACCCTTATATGCATAATCATTTACATCAGAAATGACTAAAGCACTTTCGAAACATTTCCTGAACTAAACAGAAGAATTACCAAGTTTAAAGTGAGGAAAGCCGCGAGTAATTTAATTCCAAATTTAGACGAGGCTTTCTGTTTACTCTCAAAACAAAATAAACCTAATACTAGTGTAATAAGTATAAGACAGGTGATGGTTGTGGCACGTGATAGTCATGATGGTACGCAATTCCTCCCTTGCTGCGTGTATCGATCGTTGCGGCACGCGTTTGCCCTTTTATATAATCTTCCACGATAATTAACAAGTAACCTATTAATTAATATCCCCTTCGAGCCATTTTGTCATGTAAATGTATAGGAAATGCATGGTGATATCTGTATAAGAAGCTTAGTGTATATGCATATGATATTAGGTTATACTCCATTAATACTTGTGACACTAATTATAATTTTACAAAAATGAAATTGGTTTATTTAATTAATCAGAGTAAGACATATGGATTTATCAGTTCAGTTTTGTGAATTCGCAAAATGCGTATCATTTACAACGTCTACAAAGTATGGCAGTCCGTTTTAGTGAGTCATGATCATTAATTTCAAGAGTTGTACCTTTTTTAATTATAATGTATGCCCTTAGTTACATATGAATTCGTTTGATTTGTTAGCTAAGTTAGCGTTTCCTTACACTATGTAACGTTTGGGCGTTACAAGAAGTAAAAATCAGATGTGAAAGGGGGAAAGTAATTTAAAACAAACAACTTCCTATTGAAGCAGCCTGTGTAATTTTAATTTCAATGTAATAATGTTTAACGAGCTATTGCAATAAATAGTAGTTCTATAGGAAACCATAAATTTAAAAATTACAAAAGCAGGATTTTATTTTTGTACAATACATTCGGAATAAGACTCCAATTCATTAATTATTTTAAAAGTCACCAAAAAGGAAAACAAAGTTTAATACGTTACTCATAATATATTAAGAAAGCCTACATAGTTACAATGTATGTAAGACGCAATAAAAATCTAGTTTTACAAAGCAACACACGAAGGAAAAAGTTGAGTTGATGAAACTCCCAGGGATTAAATTACAAATCAGACATTGTATAGTCTAAATCATGAAAGAATGAATTTACGTCATAGGTTGCTGAATTAAAAACGACATACTTTCAAATCTTATGCATTAAGTATATTCCGATAGATCCTTTAAAAGTATGTCGTGTTTTAATTCAGAAACTTATGACGTGAATTCATTCCTTCATGATTTAACCTATATTTATTTATGCGTTCATTTATATCACAGTTACGCTGAGTTAATACAAATTAACAATGACAGCAGGCTTCTTACACATGTTAGGCGTATGTCAATACCCTACTCTTCTGATTAAGAAAAAATGAGGATAATGACATAGCGAGACAGTTATTTGAACAAAGGAATTGAATTCCTTTCGTCATCAACACGAACAGATGTGGGGTTAGAAAAAAGCAAAGGTTTGGGTTTGTCGTAAACACCCTACTAACTATGATATAATAAATGAGTATTCACGTGATTGAGAACGAACTTTTGACATAACCTACGAACGAAAGGAAATTGTGATGGTTTGTGTTCCAGCAAAGTATTTTAGAATTCAACGCCCCTAAGGATTAAATTATTTTTTGGTTAAATGGAGTTCAGGACCTAAAAGGTAAAATTGTTATAAAAATAAACGTGTTACTGGAATTGTATCTGTGGTTATCATTCATAAAATACTTTCCCAATATTTAGCATTACAATTTTCTTTTATTTTGAATATAAGGGTCGGACAATGTGAATTTAACCAGAAATAATGCAGATATTTAATCATAATAGTTAGATGCGTCAACAGTGAACTGATAATGAATTTTACCAATTTTTTTTAATGTATGTTGCGGTAAGTACGTTTTAAACTTTGTTTTATGACTATTTGTTCCCAGAAATGTTTATACAATATTTTGTAGGATAGATTTAAGCCAGGTGAATTGAATGCAGTTATGTTAAAACCGGGAGGTGGTCTTGTGTAAGAAAATCCATTTTACCAAAAGAATTTAAAATCCTCTGGTTTACACGTTGGTCAGAGGAATCTCTATTACCCTATATGTTGTTGACACCCTTTGAACAGTACAAATTGAAAACCTACAGTGCAAATAATTACATAACTTGCAATCGCACATAGGCGATATTTTGATCACTACTCAACTTTACTCAATTTTCTGCCATTTATTGCTATAGGAACACACTCCTGCACCACTATAGATGACCGGTCCATCTATATTTTGTTACTTGATTCTCGCTTCTTTTGATTACTTTAAAATTTAAAAACTTAGTGCTTCAAACACTCGTAATAATTCATTTAAAATTAGATTATTGCATTGGCCTTGTTAGAATTGATAAAAGATATTCGGTTGTTTCACTTAATCGATTTCTTCAGGTGAGAGAGTATAGATGATATGATACGGACCTTCCTGACGTTTTAGTATATTCTCTAAATGAAAAGTCATCTAATAAGTGTAATAAAATTTTGTTATAAAAAACTCGAGTATGCCAATTTATATAATTAATTTTAGTATTTGGCATTTTGCTAAAATTCCATGTAACCGTCTATCTTGCAACGTAATCCGACTGCATTTATTTCGTGCGTTTGTTTATTGTCATTATTGTACTGCCCAAAAATCAACTAATATTGAAACCGTTAGACAACTTTTAACTGATGCTCTATTTAACTGTCTTGTTGGTTAGAACAGCAAAGTCCGATAAACTCTAGCAACCAAGAGTACTCCAAGCTCTCAACTTTAGATAAATATTATGTTAGTGAGTATCTACCATTTCTAATTTTTCACAAGCAAACCCTCTGTTTCTTAATAAAATTATCTGCGCTAATTCATACAACCAACTTACACAAGAAAGATGACAAGAATGTCACAAGCTTAATATTTCGTTCTAACAAGTGAAAATTAAAATCGATGATGGAAGACCCAAATTAGCATCGGCCCTGTAGAACCAGTGGAAGCGTCCTCAACAACGAATATACATCAAATTCAAGGACTTATTAACGATGTGCAAGTTGCCTATTTGTATAAAATTATATAAAATGTAATATAAACCAATGCATAATTTATCTTCAATACGTTGTAGAGTTGAGCAAACTAGAAACTTCCAATGGAGCAAAGCTCGTGTTTGTAAACAACATTGTAGAAAATACGTACATAGCTGATTGCGATGTTTCCGAAAAGAAATGTTCTGATAATCAAATTCTACTTATTATAATCTGTAAGAAGGCGCATGTGGTTTATAATAAAATACCAGCTTCTAATGCTATATTGAAATAGAAATTTTGTTATAATTAAATTTATATCTAAATACTTGAATAAAAAGCCTACAGGGTGATGGATAAGGAACCGTTTATAAATACGCAAATGACTGTGAATTGAGTAAGGAACATAAAATTATAAATAAGTACTAGCGAAAATATTTACATGCAGGGACGGCATGAGTTACACACTCCCCAAATCAATATATATGTACATTTAAATAGAATTATTAAAATTTAAGAACTATTGTTACATAGTATAATTGAAGTCGTAATAAAAGATTAATAAAAGTACACAAACCAGACTTGAGAACGGAAACAGTTATATTGTATTCCAAACGAAATATGACACTGCAGGTGTAGCTCACAGTAGGCAATAAGACAGCATTTGATAGAGTTAAGATTATTAAAATGTAATGCTTTGTATTGTATCAAGAAAGAGCAGACATAAAGATCAGCATTTCCTACAAAGTGATGTAAGAACAGGGCTAGCATAAATACCCTGAGGAGCCCAAGGTGGCCAGTCAGTCTCGAGCTTCACAACTTTAACATTATTAGTTGTTCAAGCTACTCACCATAATTTTTAGTTATTAATTATTAATTGTTAACTCCAAGTCTTTTTGTCAATTACTTAAAGTTTAGTGAATATAAACGTCTAAGTTGTTGTATCAAAAATAAGTTATTTTTTTTGTAATTAAACAATTGAAATTGAAATACATTTGATAGGAGTGTAAATTTGCAAATAAAGTCTTTTTAAAAAGGAGCTCCCAAAAGCCCAAAAACTATCTCACGTAACAACTTGATTCTAAAAGCCACTTCTGTAATTGCAAATTCTATAACATAATCATGTCAATGTCCTGACTTAAAGTATTGTAGCGCCGATTGGTCTGCCGCTGACCGAAATAATTACAATAGAACAAAATCAAAGCGTTTGTATACAAAAAATGATTGATAGAACCTGTGACGCAAGATCTCTTGATGGACAGGTACTAGACTTTGCATTTAAAAGACTATAACAGGTACATTTAAAATGTTTTTTGCATAAGTTTTCGTATGTTTTCGAATTAACTGAAATGCATATAAATTGCCGCCGTGGATATTAGAAGTCAGTTTTAATTCAAGTTATGATTGAAGCTTTGATTACAATATGTTCTAGTTATAAACTGTAATATAAATGACTGCCGATATAAATTACTCTATGTGATATGAATTACTGCAGTAATTATATAAAATAATAATTATTGTTTAGATAGTTAATTGTAATGCTTCAATAGTTATTTAGAATATGGCATCGTATTGTTAAGAAAATAATGCTTGTACTGTTAGTGATTAGCTAAAAAGGAATTATTGGGACCGCTTTCGGCAAATTCCATTGTAACTACGCGTTGCTAAAAAGGCTGGTATTATCAGTTTGAAAATGAAGAACTGTTGCTATTGCAAGAGTTTCCGCTACAGTATATTTGTCGACTACCTTTAGATATCAATAATTTATTTATTTATTTGTTCCAACGTTTTAGTAGTCTGCTACCTGAAATTTAAGCAGGCCTGGCTTCCTCCAAAAAGTAACCGTCACTAAGGTGTGTGTGTGTGTGCGCTTGGGGGCAGATGTTGTGTATGTGTGTTTGTGTGTGTGTGTGTGTGTAAAGGTTGTGTGTATATGCGTTGTGTGTGTGATGTTGATATCCGTGTTACGTTCCCTGTCTAGGACAGGATCATCGGCAGCCGGATATCTCAGTCGTCAAGGAAGAACGCTCAACGGATATTGCCTTGTCAGTCCGGGCCGTCGGCAGCCGGAAATCCGGATGTTGAAAAGGCAATGTAAGTGTGTGAATAAGCTTTGTGTTTGTAGGGTGTGTGTGTGCGCGCATGTGTGTGTGTATGTGTGTGTGAGGCTTGTGTGTATGTGTGTTGTGTATGTGATGTTGGTATCCGTGTTACGTTTCCTCTTTAGTACCAGGACCATCGGCAGCCGGATATCCCAGTCGTCAAAGAAGAACGCTCAACGGATATTGCCTTATCAGTCCGGATATTGGCAGCCGGAAATCCAAATGTTGAAAAGGCAATGTAAGTGTGTGAATGGTGTTCTGTGTTTGTACAGTGTTTCAGAGGTATTTTGTGTGTTTCTGTGTGTATAAACGTGTGTGTGTTTGAAATGTTAATTCGTGTTTGTTTGCCCAGATTAACAAAAAGTTGGATTGAATTACATAAAAAATTAGGTTCTTTCAGAGGAAAGGATTTGTTTATCGTATTATTTGCCTCAGGTATGTGTAAGTTTGGTTCTTAAAATTTAGAGTTAGTAGAAAAAAAAAAAATTCCCCATTCTACTACTTAAGATTAACTTATACTACTACTGTTAGTTATTACTTGTTAAAAACGGGGTTGCTAATATGTAGAAGCAAGCAGATTCTACATAAGGGGGTTGAATTGTTTCAAAGTCGGGTTGATGCTTTGATCTTATTGCTTCTGGTCATCAAAAGCGGAGCTCTTGGAATTCCAGGAGATCGGACTCCGGTCTTCGGGACAGAGCCTCAGTCCGAAGAGAGGTGGTACTTTTATGTCTCTGTCCGGGTAGTTTTGTTTGTGTCTTTTATCTGTCAAGATAACGTTGGTGTATGAGTGTTGTAGTTTTTTGAGTGAGTGCATTCAAGTGTGGATAAAAGTTTTCGTTCCAAATCATCTGGTGTAGAGTATTATTTAATAATGTTTGTCTATGTGCGTAGAGGTACGGTTGTGAGTCATTACATTCGAATACCATATATTCCGGTGTTCCTTTTTTTCCGCACGTGCATATGTTGTTGTCAACTAAGTTCATGTGTTCTCTGTATGTTGGATTGGGTCCGTTAGGTATTGAATAAATCTTCGACTGGGCACCAGGTATTGGGCTTTTATGTGGGTTTTAATATTTGGGATCATTGCGTATACTCTTCTGTCGGTTGTGCTTTGATCCCATCGTGTCTGCCATTCTGCAAGTACGTAGTTCTTTATTTTCGTCTTTGTCGTGGACAGTTGGTCTGTGTTTAAGATGAGTTGTAGTTGTTGGTTGTCATTGTGTGTAAGATAGTACATAGCAGCTCACTGTTTTACTACTAGGTCCAAAGACATAATTCTCACCAGTACATGAAGTGCATTATGTGCGGTAGTCCCATAAGCCCTCGTCAGTCGCAGTAAAACACTTCGTTGTGTACTGTTAGTTTTTTGTCTAGGTTTGATTGTGTTAAGGCGATGTTCCCAAGCGCTCGTGGCGTATGATACTATAGCACCGACCACACTGTTGAGATAAAACCTTACGCAATTAAGTGGTATCTTATAAGTCCTTTGGGCCAGCACTGCGATGTTCTGCATTGCAGAAGTTGCACGTGCACACACGGTGTTTATATGTGTAAAGTAATTCTGTTTTTCGTCTAATGTTAAGTCCAGATATTTTGTGTTTTCTGTTCTGCTTATATTTACACCTAGTTTGATGGTGGGGTCCCTTGCCATCCCTTCATTGCAAAGTATGTAGTTTTTTTGTGGTGTTATGGTCATTTTCTTGGTTTTGCACCAACTTTGTGTTTGGGTTAGGGCGATGTTAGCTTCTGGAATTGTTTTCATCCACCAGCAAGATATCGTCGGCGTATGCAATCGCCAACAACACTTCGTCAACGGTGTCCATCTTTTCCAGTAGTTTATCCACTGCATTATTCCAAAATAGGGGCCCGCATATGGACCCCTGCGGGCAACCTTTGTTTATATGTTTGGTAATGCTCTCCGCGCCTTGCAGGTTTACGTACCTGTCCCTGCAGTAGCTCCTGAAAGAATGGTACAGTTGTGATGGACAGTTTATGGTCGTACGTCTTGTAAAAGGTGAAAACGGCCAAAGGTTATTAAATGCGCCTTCTATGTCCACTAATATTAATAAGACATATTTTTTGTGTGATTGCTTGATGGTTTGTATTGCTTGATTTATGGCGTCCTCGGTCGATTTGTTTTCTGTGAAGCCGTATTGTCTTGGGTGTACTCCTGTGGTTTGTCTGTGATCCAGCATTCGTTTACATAGTAGTTTTTTATACGTTTTTTCTAGCGTGTTTAAAAGGCACATGGGTCGGTAGGAGTCTGGTTGTTTGGGGTCGTTACATTTCCCTTTGGGAATAATCACGGCATTTGCCTGTTTCCAGGTGTTCGGAAAACAGCTTGTCGTATGCATTTATTGTACAGTGCTGTTAGCGTCGGTGTTAATTTATCTTGTAGCGCTATGCCAATTTCCGCAAGGATTCCATCCGGCCTAGGTGCTTTTCTGCTCTTCGATTGGCATAGTGCGTATCACATTTCGTTTTCTGTGAAAGGATCTAAGTTGTCAACTTGTATGTTCCATGGTCGGTTACCAATGTAGTTTCTGTCGATTACTCCTAGTCGTCTGAGTCGTTGCTCGTTAGTGTCGTCTTGAACGTTGTCAGCAAGCAAAACTGTTTGTAATAGTAGTGTCGCAGTTTCACCCAAGTCTTTTTGTATGTACCGTCTTGTTTTATTAAAGTCGAATAAGTCATCGGTGGTTTCATTTTACCCTGAGCGATTTTATAGGGTATCCCCCATTTTTTAATTTTGTGTCTTTCCACGAATAATTTCCATGACCTCCTCTTTATGTCAGTCAGTTCTTTTTGGTATATGTCTTTTAAATGTCGGTAATTTGTTAGGCGGTATTCTCTGCCGGCCGGTGTTAGGGAGTTTTGGTAACTTTTTCTCGCTCGCTGTGTTTCCTTTTTTAGGTTTTGTAAGCGTCTTGTTCATTGAATTGTCTTTGTGTGTCGTGTTTTTTCTTGTTCTGGGAGCACCTGCTTCATTGTCTGTTTAATTGTGTTGGTGAGTAGTTTTATATAATCGTGGATGTTTTCGTCTAAACTTATGTGTTGTGGGGTACAAATGTGTCCCTCAGTTTGTTCCAATTTGCATTTCGTATTTTTTATCGTTGCACTTTAATGAAGTTTTGTGGTGTGTCAAATGGCCTGGTTGTCATGTCAATGTTGAACATGATTAGGTTGTGGTCACTGACAGTTTGGTGTTCTAATACCTGCCAGTCTTGTTTGTAGTTGTACGCCAGCCAATTTGTCAGTGTAACATCTATGTTTGTTCCTGTTCTTGCATGGGTGTTGTATGTGGATGGGTTATTAGGAAGGTTGATTACTTCGAGTTGTAGTTCGTTAATCAAGTTTTAAGCTTGTTCTACGCGTTCGTCCGTGAGGGAACTGTGTCACATCGGGGATTTTCCATTTATGCCTGCCATAATATCAATAGCTCTTCGGTTATATAATTTCTTAATACAGTGCGGTCGCGTTACTGCGAATCCCTGGTAGTCTAAACCCCGCAGTAGTCCGAATGGCCTGCGCCAACGGCATACGAACGTGCACCAATAGGAATATTTCTGTTATATTTGCGGGTAGGCGGTATATATGTAATAATTTTCTCATGTTTGCGATGTCAATTCAGTGTCTATAGTGCTGTTGTGCAGAAGTGCAAAAAATCGCAACCATATTGTTATTTATGCATCATTCATGCTTACGTCGTTTACAATGTCGTCAAAAATGAAACATGTAACCCTATCGTTGGAGGAGAAGTGTAAAATAATTTGACGATTCGATAGCGGTGAAACACTATCAAAACTTGCTTCAGAGTATGATGCCGGAAAGTCAACCGTAAGTGACATTAAAACAAAAAAGACAAAATTCTCTGCTACTATTTGTGAATAGAATGTGGTTCTGGTAAGCGGAAAACATTAAGATCAGCTGAAAACCCTGATGTTGAATGTTCTTTGTACTTTTGGATTATACAACAAAGAGCTAAGAACAATATTTTAACTGGTGACATTACTGCTGAAAAGGCTAAATTTTTTTATCGCGAAATGATGGACAAGGATGATTTCCGAGCTAGTAAGGGGTGGATAGATAATTTCAAGAAAAGGTTTGGAATTAAGGTTCTTAGTGTAACTGGTAAAAAAGTTTCGTGCAACGTTTAGGCTTTCGAGAATTTTAAAAGCATATAAAAATTAGATTGAAGGTTAGATTCTTAACCGTGAACAAGTTTACAATGTAGATGAATCCGGCTTGTACCGGAAATCACTTCCATGGAAAACCCTTGTCTTAGCAGGAGAAAAAGATGCGCCAGGGCGGAAAATCAGTAAGTAGCGTATAACATTCTTCCATTGCAGCAATGCTCTTGGAACTCACAAATTGCGGGTGTCGGTAATTGGCAAAAGTAAAAATTCTAGAACATTCAAAAACTTTATTCTTCCGGCAAAATATTACAGTCAGAAAAGTGCATTAATAAACAGGGAAATTTTTATTGATTGGTTCCAATTTGTCCCTTCTGTGAGAAATCATTTAAAATCTATAAATTCGCCTCAACATGCGCTTTTGCTTTTAGACAATTGGCCAGGGCATCCTTCAGTTGAAGTACTAATAAGTGATGCTAAACAGATCTATTCTATGTATTTACCACCTAACGTTACCGTTCTGGGTCAACCGATGGACCAGGATGTCATCTGTGCAATAAAAGCGTGCGGAGACGGCTATTAAGAGTCGAACAATTAAAGATGCGATTTTGTCTCTAACGAACGCTTGGAATGAAACCTCTCACCAAAACATTGTATCATCATGGAAAAATCTGTGGCCGCTTGCCGAACACTCGGCGAATGAAAATGTGTCTGTTGACGTTGTCATCCCTGAAATCATTGATGTCCTTCAGTCCATTCATTTGCCGTCTAAAGAACAAATCACAAATGCTGATGTGACCGTGTGACTTTACGAAGAATCGAGGGAAACATGTCACGAAATTCTAACGAATGAGGAGATTATTCAATGTATACGGTGTTACACTTAGGCAATTGTTATACTGCGCAATTGTTATACCCGCGATATATTTCCCGCCAATTGTAACTTATACCGGCCACGTTTTAAAAGTGATACAACCACTTTTTAAGTCAATTTGCAAGCACAATTTAAATCAAAACAGATTACTTACATGGCGGCATCTGGAAGTTCGTCTCAGAGTCCCACGATGGTTTTGCAGGTTAGGCTTAGTTACCCATGTTGAATCAAATTATATCCGTCTTCCTTTTACTGCACTCGTAGGGAAACGACAGGATTAGGCAACGGGTACTACAAGCAAGAGGTAGGAGGAACCTACATCCTAAAAAGAAAAGACACACCACACCAAGATACTTGTTGCGTCGTCGAGGGCTCGTAACTTAATGGCGTCTTTTAACACCACGCGCGCACTCCGCATTCTTTTGCGCAGACGCGGCTGTCAGGGACGACGGAAATTGACGTATTCATTCAAAAATATACGCGGAAATTTATTTACAAATTAACAAGCTTCCATTCAGGGATGCTAGAGATTTTGTGAGAAAAGGAAGATACAAATTTATATAATCTATTATTCCTCACACAAAAGGTGGAAAATTTATCGAGATTTTCAGAAACTTTTTCTATCATATCGAGATACCAGGCATCAGGAATTAGATCTGGGAAGTTAAGAAAAGCGACATCACGAGATAAGGCATCAGGTACGATATTTAATTTACCAGGTCTATGGCGAACATCAAAGGTAAATTGAGAGATACTTAAGTTCCATCTTGCCAATCGACCTGCAGGTTGCTTTAAGTTATTTAACCATGTGAGAGCAGCACAATCAGTAATTACTGTAAAATGTGTCTTCAACATATCCTCTAAATTTTTCAATACCAAATATAACCGTTAGTAATTCACGTTCGGTAGCTGAATATTTTTGTTCAGCAGAAGTTAAAGCACTACTAGCATAAGCGATAAGGTGTTCTAGTCCATTATTTACTTGAAACAGCATCGCACCTAGACCAGTAAGTGAGGCATCAATTTGAATATAAAGTCTTTCGTCAAAATTGGGCGAAATTAAGGTAGGTGCAGAAGTGATTAATGTTTTGATTTGTTCAAAAGTCTGCTGAGTTTCTGAATTCCATTCAACAGATTGACTTTTCTTTTTATTTTTATTTAAGGCAGTACTGGGTGTAGATATAGTTGAGAGATTAAATAGAAAACTGCGATAATAACTAATCATTCCTATTAAACGATTAATTTCGGTAACAGTTTTTGGTGTTTTTAATTTAGTCATGGCGTCAACTATAGCAGGATCTGCTTGAAGACCAGTTTCATCGATAATAAAACCAAAAAATGTAAGAGAGGAACACCAAAATCAACACTTCTCCCAATTTTTTAAAACCTGCTGCATTTAGGCGTTCAGCAACTTCATTAAGTGTAGCGATATGTTCTTCAAAGGAACTCGAAATAACCAATATGTCGTCTAAAGACACAAAAGTGCGTTCTTGGTGTAAGATAGGACCTTACGTTTGATCCATAGTACGCTGTAAAGTTTGTGGTGCATTACAGAGACCAAACGGCAAGAAATTATATTCGAACTAACCCCGACCTGAAACACAAAAAGCAGTCTTTGGACGTGAAGATACGTCAAGAGGGATCTGATAAAAAGCTTGTCTAAGATCGATAGATGAGATAAATTTAGCATTGCAATGCCGACTTAAAATAGAATCAGTACAAGGTAATGGATAGGCATCGGCTACAGTTACAGAGTTAAGCTTTCTTCTGTCAAAACCAACACGCCATTCATCATTCTTCTTACAAACCAATAACACCAGAGACATCCATGACGAATTTGAAGGAGAAATAATACCGGATTTAAGCATTTTATCTATTTTGGAATGCAAATGTTTTTGTAATGCAGGCGATAAGGCATATTGACGTTGCTTAAAAGGAATGGCATCACCCGTAGAGATAATATGGGTTGCGGTAGTGACACAAGCAAGTTCAGAAGTATTTAATTTACGAAATTTGTCAATTGTGGAGTTAAGAATTTCATTCTGGGAATCGGTAAGAGAAATTTTATTAGATATACCAGCTGGGGCACAATAGTTTGTTTTTAGAGAAGCTTGCCAAGAGAAATCTTGGAAATATAAAAATTAATTAAAAAGTTGTCAAAATTCAACGCCAAGTAAAAATGGGTAAGCTAGTGTAAGCACAATTAAAAATGGAACATCTCGTTCAAGTGACTATACGAATTTTTCATTTGAGAGAACCAGTTACTATATATATATATATATATATATATATATATATATATATATATATTATTGTCGTCAGCTAAATTGATAGAGGTTTTTTCTGGAATAACCTGAAATTTAATGTTTTGTTTAGATAATTGCTGTAAGCCTTTGTTATTCATAAGAGAACATGACGAACCCGTGTCCAATGAAGCAATTAGATTTAGAGAACCAATAAAGATAGGTAAATGCGGGCTATTATCTAAAGGTTTTTTAACAAGTTGTAAGGCATTATAATGTAATTAGGGGCCGCTATGCTTGCGGCCACGTCCCCAATGTTCCCCCGAAGGTACTACATTGGGTTTAAACGCGAAAGGTTAACGTGCTCTAAATTTAATCTAACTTCAGGTTAATCAATACTAAATAAAAATCTAACAAACTGAAACTAAAAATAGCATTTAACGAATGGTATCCCTAGCGTTGATTCTGGAGTTAGTCTGAACCACAAGACACGCGCAAAAATGAATGGAGAGGGATCCGTAATACCGGATAGCAGATGCCAGCTCTGCTTACCGGTGCGATCTGAAGGGTCTTTTTAAAACTATTCAAATCTAGCTAGCTAATATTAAAAAATGGATTCAAATTTTCTAAGCATTTGCCAAATGTTTAATAGTGAATCCAGCTTTTTTGCCTGTTTATTTACAATTTCGTCCTTCCTGGTCTAAGTATTTATTTAAATTTCATTCTAAATTTGTCCCTAGCGTTCCCTATCATACCTTAACTTACATATTATAAGTACAATCTTCTTTCCTATATATATACTGCCACCAAAAATTGTCGGCAAAACGTCTAGCAAATAAAATTAAGCCACAGAACAAAAATACAGGCAAAAATATAAAATAAGTATAAATATAATGTAAGTTGTAAGGCAGCAGAATTTGTATGGTAAAAGGAATAAACTGTTTTCAGCCAATTTGGCAGGGGTGGAACGACATATTTCAGATTGGGGAGGCGAGTACTTTGAATTTAAGGTAGCGGTAATGTTGTTATTACTAGGTACGTTAAGTAAAGGTTCAACATTCGGGGTAATTTTATGCTTTAATTCTGTTGACATCTGGGTGTGTTAAATTGCTCTTGTCGAGAACGAGTTTGACTCTTTGAGATATTCACGTCCCGAGTAGGAATATCTCTGACAAAGTTTTCCGATAAATTAGGGTTACATTTTATACATTTAAATTTATAGGTATTGTTACGACCACAGCCAAAACAAAAGAGGTTTTTTTGGGTATGTGCAAACATTATAAGTATGTCCGCTTTTCTTACAATTGCATGAGGTAAATGAGTTTGTCACTGGAGAAACAGGGAGATTATTAGTAGATACTTTACGAGAGGGTTCCGACTGACATGCTAAGTCAGGTTCTAGTATGCTGGATTGTTGTGCTGGGAGAGGACAGTTTTTATCTATACGTAACTTCGCTTCTTGAAGAGAGCGGCATAAATCTTTAAATTGAAGTAAAGAAAAGATGTGTTGTAAAGTTAAATGTTCAGAAAAATATGGATTTAGATTCCTTAAAAGCTGGTCAATAATTTTGGTTTCGGGTGGTTTTTATCTAATCTGCTATATAAAGCTTCAATCGAGGTGATAAAGGAGATTACGTTTTCGTTAGGTCCATGGGTACGATTATTTATTTCATTCTAGAGATCAGTTATATAGCTATGAGGTAAGAAGTCGCGTTTTAAGCTAGTAACTAACTCTTCTCAAGTAGAAATCTGGTTTCGTATATTTCTATACCAAATCAAAGCTGAGCCAGAAAATAATTCTCCTGCTGAAAGAAATAAATCTTGGTCTGTACAGTCACAAGAAATTTTAAAATCATTTACGCGGTCTAGGAATGACATTAAGGAAATTTGGGAGTCAAAGCACGAGAAAGGTAAGTCCCATTTACACACGGGTATAGATTTGAGACACAAGGTACTCCGTTGCAAAATTGTAAGATTAAGGGAGGCAGAAAGCACATTTTCATCTGAAGCTAAGTTAGGTTTTGGAGAATGATTCTTTTAATTAAGAGAGCGTCAGATAAGAAAGTTGGCTTCGTTCCATTAGCCTGCTCATCCTTAAGTAATGGTAACAAGCCTAACCGTTGCTTTAAATGTATTACACAAAATCTAATACGTTTTAACTCTAACTTTGAAGGTGCTGGATTGGTTTTATGAACTATATTGTTAATATCGTCTAGAGATTGTTTAATCTCGCAGGTATTTTGTGAAAAATCGGAAGTTAGTGTACGAGGAATTAATTGTCCGTCAGCTTCCTGCGCAAATACGACCTTTAATTGCAAACGCCTGTCGTTTTGGTTTGACGCAGGTTGAATACTGCGTGATTCCAATTCGAAGATCGTTTCAATAGACTTAAGATATGAGGGATTCATCATATTACTGTATATTACTAAATAGATATACTAAGAGAAGATTAAGGGAAATAGACGATAGTGGTTTTTTAAGAAAATAAATTTTTTCTAAAAAAATCCGCAAAAACTATTTAATTATTCAGGTTCACTTTAATAAATATCCGCCACATATACAATAGTTATACTAAGATCTAGAGCAAAAACCAGTATTAACAATCTAAAGAATTTCAAGCTCCAGATAATTATTTAATCAAATTTAATGTGGTCTTAAAGAATTTTTAAGATAAGAAATAACAAATGAAGAAATTAGATTAGTAAATTATCTATACATAACAATACTTACTGGATAAATTATTTATATCCAAAGGCAACCCGTTTTAGTTTAACCCAAATTAGGTTAGATAATAATTGTTCAGCACATCTCAAATATAAATACAGTTTTTGAAAAGAACATTTAAATAACACTGTTTTTATAAATAAAAGGTAAATTGCACTAAACTTGAAACTGCATTTTTAAGGTTAGTGAAAGTAAAGGTAGTTTTAACCAGTTAAATTGACATTTAATGCCTCCTCTAATGCAGCCAACCAAAAAAGAAATTACTGGAGGTAACTAAAATTTAAAAGTTGCCATATTAACTATCAAAAGTCACTAGAAATGAAACTTACTTAATTATCGATTTTGAGTGAACAAACCATTTTTTTTAAAAAAACATGAACATTTTCAAAGCTAGTATCTCACAAGTTACAATAAAAGTTACACACAACGGATTTTAATTTTCAACAAATACGTGTAAGAGCGCCATTGTTGCACTTGGACAATTGTTATACTGCGCAATTGTTATACTCGTGATATAATTTCCGCCAATTGTAACTTATACCGGCTACGTTTCAAAAGTGATGCAACCGCTTTTTAAGTCAATTTGCAAGCACAATTTAAATCAAAACAGATTACTTACATGGCGGCATCTGAAAGTTCGTCTCAGGGTCCCACGATGATTTTGCAGGTTAGGTTCAGTTACCCATGTTGAATCAAATTACATTCGTCCTTTTTTACTGCACTCGTAGGGGAACGACAGGATTAGGCAGCAGGCACTACAGGCAAAAGGTAGAAGAAACATACATCCTAAAAAGAAAAGACACACCACACTAAGATACTTGTTGCGTCGTCGAGGGCTGCTAACTTAATGGCGTCTTTTAACACCACGCGCGCACTCCGCATTCTTTTGCGCAGACGCGGCTGTCAGGGACGACAGAAATTGACGTTTTCATTTAAAAATATACGCGGGAATTTATTTACAAATTAAATCTAACGTGATGCATGCCAGTTGGCATGTAACAACGGGAAGACGCAGAAAGTAGTGACCAAGAAGATGCCGCAGCAGTATCCGTTAAAACTGTTAAACACTCAACAGCTTTGCAAGCATTCAATACATGTTTGGCGTGGACGGATGAAAATAATGTTTCTTTGCAACAACAGCTTATCCTTTGACAAATGCAAGATGATGCACTTACAAAATCAGGTCAGACAAACATAAAAGGCGTTTCCAAATGATTTTTACATGTATATTTACTAAGTATGTATGTAGGTTGTACTATGTTTTATTAGATACATACTTATGTATGTATGTACATACAGTATGTACATACCTGCTATGGGTATTTTTCATTGTTTTTACAATCCCTCTATAATCCGAACAAATTGATAATCCGAAATGCTCGTGCAAACAACTATTCGGAATAACGCGACCCCACTGTAGTAATTTTTGCTAAGCTATAAGTAATAACGTTCAATAAAATAGTGTTATGCTTTTCATATAGGAGCATATAGTATACACATTCTTACAACTAGACCACAATTGCTGATTACAGTGGAAAGAAACTTCAAGCAACTTATTTCAAACTTTATTATGAACTTCTATAATCATGATCTAAGTCCACGAAAAAGTATACGATTACTTTCATGAACAGCACTAAAAGCGATGCCACAGAAAAGTTGAGAGCGTTACTTCAAATTGGCTGTCACATAAATCATTATCCATCAGACGTATCCGCTTACAGTTGCTTCATCTAAAAGTTGACAGTCATCATTAGATGACAGGTCAATGACTATGCGAACATCTTACTTTCCGGTTGCATCGTAGCTCTATAAGCATCAGTTCAAGTCGAATTTTGTTTAAGCGTAACATTTCCATTTTATAATTAGTACGCTTATGCTGAAAGCCACGTTTTTGTTCAGGGACTTCGAAACACTTCTAAAGTGAAATGTGTAATTTGAATTGTAGCTCCCTTGAAATTCCAGGATCAGGTGGCCTACGCTAAAACGCGCCCTTATCAATGCGTTCTAGATTTACTCATCCAGTGACTGAGATGCTTTTTAGGGCATCAAGTTCTGTGAACGGAGAAAGGTGTTGCATGGATGCTTCTAATTGAATTTACGATGACAGTTTAGACCCCACGAGGCTGTATATTTGGCGACGACATTTCTTCCGAGATGCCAATATCGTGGATCCCTACGGAACGATCTGCACTCTCTCGTTCTCGCTCTCATGAGACACCGATACAGTACTAAAAACGAGAAGTCATAGTTACAGGGCATGCCTAAAAATGGGTTGAGAAATTTCGTCCTATCTGTGATAGTATTTTTACATATCAACATGAAACTTGTATCAAAATGTGATATAAACTTATAGTAAACATGTAGCTTTAAGCAGGTCGTCCGATATGAAGTATGCCCCACTCAAAAGTTTGTAGTTTCAGTCACTTATTACATATTACAATTAGATCTGAAGCACAAATATTGCTGCGAAAAGGTAAACCATCGACATGTTCTCTGATTAAACATTTTCTTACGGATAAAATGAGCAGTACATTATAAATTTACCCTGAAAGGGTGGGGACCGCTTAACAATTTTGGAGGCACACGGGCTAAATACAGTGGAATGGGAGTGGATTTTGATTGAAGAAATATTATGACTAAAATAAAAAACTACGCTACAGTATTTGCTTTCTCTAATATACGTTTTTCTTGTTACAATTAAGGGACGCCAAACCGTCTTGTCTCAACAATACCTTTAGATACTATTTCTATACGGAAGACGGTTATTCCGAATAAGTCTAGTTTGCTTTTAGTATCTTAAATGCATCACCTTATACTTTACTTTTCTCTAAAATACCGTAAAACACTCTTTAAATTATGTTCAAATTAATAAAAAGTGTAAGACACAATGCCTCTCCAAAATGCGACTCCATCACTAAGGTGGCTGCATATTTTTTTACAATGACCTAATTTTATCTGTTTCATAAGTAAATACAAATAAAATTCAAACTACATTTGACCTCTATTGACATCAAGTAATTGCAATATAAATATAACTCTACCTAAAAAACCCTAATTTCTTAACCTCAAACTGGCCAGGTATTACTAAAAGAAAGCCTAAAACAATAATACTATCACTTTGATTTTCCCATTTTTGATATACCTGGTTAATTTTATTAAGCGTTTTAAATAGAAAAAGGAAAATTACCCGAATGTCATTCGGTGACAACATTTTTTGAACTTTTCAATGAATTTGTTAAAAAGTGATAATTAGGTCAAATGACAAGAAAATGATAGCTCATTACCTGTCATAACTAAAATATAATAACAGCGCAATTATACCAGTAACAATTGGTCAAAGAGATTGATGTTTTTGAAGTTTAGTGAATTAAATATGTTATAGTGACAAATTTTTTACATGACCTTAGGTTTTTATTTTCGATAAATGCAAGTCTAATAACTACTATTCACAATAACAAGTATCATTTACAAAGTCTTGTTTAAATTAACACTAGCTTAATCACTGTTTGTCGCAGTAATTGTGTTTTGTCAGTAGAATAGATGAGACACTATCATAGCACTAATCATACTGGCAGTTTGTTTATCTAACACATTTATATCACGTGAGCAAACTTATTTTTATTTTTTTTAATCTTTGCATTAGTTTGTATACCAAACGTTTATTAGGACGGAATTCAAACTAATACAGATCTACCGCAAAGAGGTTTGTCCGAGTTTTTCGGGATTTATCTTGTGTTTTTTTTTCTGGTTTTCTCGCGATTTTTCAGTTTTCTAGAGTTTTTTCGGTGTTTCTCAGTTTTCTAGGGTTTTTTCGGTGTTTCTCAGATTTTTCGAGTTTCTCGGGGGTTTTTGAGGTTGCTTGTCTTTTGTTTTTTATGGGTTTCCTCCTGGGGTTTTTTCGGGTTTTGTTGGGGTTTTTCAGGTTCTCTAAGGGCTTCTTTCGTTTCACTGATTTTTTCAGGGTTTTTCGGAATTCTCGTGTTTTCTCATCTCGGGATTTCTCGCGTTTTCTCGGGTTTTGTCTTGGGTTGTCTCGGATCTTATTTGGTTTACGCTAATTTTCTCAGGGTGTCTCGGTTTGTCTCAGGTTTTCTTGGGTTTTCTTGCTTTTTCGGGTTGTATAGCGTTGTCTGGTTTTTAGGGTTTTCTTGGTTTTTTTGGGTTGCCTCGGGGTTTCTCGGTTTGTCTCAGGATTTCTCGAGTTTTCTCGCTTTTTTCGGGTTGTTTCGCGTTGTCTGGTTTTTTTCGAGTTTTCTCGGTTTTTTTTGGGTTGTCTCGGCTTGTCTCAGGCTTTCTTCTCGAGTTTTCTCGAGTTTTTTTGAGTTTACTCAAATTTTCTCGAGTTTCTCGAATTTTTTCGAGTTTTCTCGAATTTCCTCAATTGAGCAAATCGCCGAAGTTGTTTCGACGAAGTCTACTAGGACAAAGTGGCCTTGATACGATCAACTCTCTGAAGTTGTGTTGACGAAGTCTATCAGAGCAAAGTGACCCTGATGCGACCAACTTTCCGAAGTTGTACCGACGAATACTGATAGGGCAAAATGATCTTGATCAGATCAACTCCTCGAAGTCGTTCCAACGAAGTCTAGTAGGTCGGAGTGGTCTTGATCCGATCAACTCGCCAAAGTGGTTTAGACGAAGTCTACTAGGGCGAAGTGGTCTTGATACGATTAACTCCCCGAAGTTGCTTCGACGAAGTCTACTAGGAAGAAGAGGTCTTGATTCAATCAACTTCTCAAAGTCGTTTCAACGAAGTCTACAACGGCGAAGTTATCTTGATCCGATAAACTTCCCGAATTTGGTTCAACAAGGTCTACTAGAGCAAAGTGGACTTGACCCAATTAACTCCCGGTATTCGTTTTAATGAAATCTTCTAGGGCAAAGTGATCTTGATCAGATCTACTTTCCGAAATCAGTTCAACTAAGACTACTAGATCCACGTGATTTTGATTTAAACAACTCCCAGAGGTCACTCGATTCGATCAACTCCCCGAAGGCGTTTCGACAAAGTCCACTAGGGCAAAGTTACCTTGATTTGAATTTCCCGAAGTTATTTCAACCAAATCTACTATGGCGAAGTTATCTTGATCTGATCAACTTTCCGAAGTCGTTTTGACGAAGTCTACTAGGGCAAAGTGACCTTGATTCGAACTTACCGAAGTTGTTTCAACAAAATCTACTACGTTGAAGTTTTCTGGATTCCATAAACTTTGCCAAGTAGTTTTAACGAAGTCTACTAAGGCGAAGTAATATTGATCCGATCAACTCACCGAAATAGTTTTAACAAAGTCTGCTAGGGCGAACTGATCTTGATCCAATCAACTCCCTGGAGTCTGTTTAATAAAATGTACTAGGCCGAAGTGGCCTTGATCAACTCTTCGAAATCATTTTGACAAAATCTACTAGGTTTAAGTGACCTTGATCCGAACAAATCCCCGAAGTCGTTTCAACGAGGTCTACTACGGCAAAGTTATGTTGATTCAATAAACTTCCCGAAGTCGTTTCAACGAAGTCTACTAAGCCGAAGTGGTCTTGATCCGATCAATTCCTCTAAATCTTTTAACGAAGTCTACTAGGGCGAAGTGATCTTGATTCGAACAACTCCTCGAAGTCAATTTAATGAAGTCTATTACGGCAAAGTTATCTCGATTCTATAACATCTCCGAAGCCGTTTCAACGAAGTATACTGGCACGAAGTGGTCTTGGTCCGATCAACTCCTCGAAATCGTTTTAACGAAATCTAAGGCAAAGTAATGTTGATCCGATCAACTCCCAGAAATCGTTTTAACGAAGTTTACTAGGGCGAACTGATCTTGATCCGATCAACTCCCCCTAGTCGTTTTAACGAAGTCTATTAGAGCGAAGTGATCTTGATCCGATCAACTTCCCGTTGTAACGAAGTCTATTAAGGCGAAATGGTCTTAATTCGATCAACTCCTCGAAATCGTTTTACCGAAATCTACTAGGGCACAATGTCTTGATTCGATCAACTCTCCGAAGTTTTTTCGACGAAATCTACTAGGACAAAGTGATCTTGATCCGATCAGCTTCCCGAAGTTGTTTTGACGAGGTCCACTAGAACAAAGTCTACTAATGCAAAGTGACCTTGATGCTAACAACTTCCCGAAGTTGTTTCGACAAAGTCTGCTTGGGCAAAGTGTCTTTAATGCGATCAACTACCCGAAGTTGTTTTGACGAAGTCTACTAGTGCGAAATGATCTTGGTGCGGTCTACTCTGTGAAGTGGTTTTGGTAAAAGTGTCAAGAGGGTATAATGCAAAAGAGGTCTTACGTAGTCGTGAGGGGACTACAAGCCGTTTCTTTCAGCATTAACCTCTTTAAATTGTCTTTAATAAAACCTTCACTTACTAATATTGCTTCAGCTCCTGTATCTAAAGGTAGGTATATCTCTTTTCCATCTACTTGCAATTTTATTATGGGTAATAAACAATTTTTGCATTAACTTTTAAATCTTTTTCCAAATCACGTTTTATAAATTCAAGCACATTTATTAATTTCTACATTCTTCTAAGTTTATTGATTTCTGTTAGTTAAATGAGCTTTCAGTATAAATTAAAGTTGTGGGAGTCTACATGCAATAATGTGGCTGTTCCAATATGATGTTAAATTGGGGTTAAAGGATTAAAATAGTATAGCATGTAGTACATTTTATACAAACAGCAATAGATATCGGGACTTTACACTCTTCGTATTATACTAAGAAAATAGCCAGCACAGGAAAGTTTATTGGTACTCATTTACACGAGTTGAAAAACAAACCACTGAATGATGTAATTGATTCGCCTCAATCATCATAAAACTAGCCATAAAAATAATGCATTGCACATAAATTTGTGAGAAATTACGTGCTAATACGAATTCAAAGAATCCGCAACCACCAGTATCATACACTCATACTGGAGTAAAAAAAAAGTGTTTTGCCTAGTTAAACAAATGACGTCCCTTTTGGTATCAAATCTAAAAGTTTGAGAACAAGATGGTTTGTCACATAAATAAAACTACATTGAACTCGAAAATTGGGCCGTTAGACCCACTACTACGTGAGAACGTAATCATTCCAAAATGTTGAAACGGTCATTTTTGTAATTTAACATTTTACGCTATCCTCAAATCATAAATACATTTCTACAAATTACTATTTCTATATTTAATATTTATTAACTCCTTAGGCAAATGCATCGTGTAATTAGTTATAGATTGCATCGTTCTTGTCTTGCCGTAAATATAAATTTTGTTCCTTATGTGGATATACAAGTCCAGATTAGAGACGATAAGCGGTTGTAATACGACGAATTGATATAAACAGGCGCGGAGTGGTAGTTCGTTCTTGGTTCCTATATATTAATTACGTGAAAAAGACTGCTTCTTTTTGCTTTGACAAGAGTGTAAATTAATACGGGATCAATTTCGAATTGTTCCTGAACAAGGGCAGCACGATTTCAGTTGTCTTTCTTGTGAAATAAAAGTTGTATTTTACTGTATAAAGAGTAGTTCTGATTACTTTTGAAGGAAGTATGCTTTTAGATGTAACGTGTTTGATTGACGGACGTGTTTTAGCGATGCGCGTTACTCTACTAATTGTTTTTTTGTTGCTTTTCTGTTGTAAATAAAAGTGATAGAACTTGTCGTGCGTTTTACGGAACATTGACTGAGTGATACGCGTACTTTACTAATTTGTGGTTTTAGTTGTTTGTCTTGTGAAATAATAGTCGTAGAACTTGCTAAACTGACCGATTCTTTCTTTAGGATTAATGTGTGTGCGATCTAGTCTAGTGCCCCGTTGTTTTATCGGATTAGTGCATACTTTGGATATCCAAGTACAGTTTTAAGCTTGAGTGCTTCAAAACAAATGATGATACAGTTGTAGCAGGTTTAGTAGAAAAAGGTTGCTTCTTATAAACAGGTATCTCATTCACTTGTAAAGACAGTTGATACTGTAGTTTCTGAATTTTCTAACCCCAACGAATCTAAAATAGATCGTTGTTTGCGCAAATTTTCGTTATTCAAAAGCATTAGATTTGTCTTTGTTACCATAGGTAGCAAATAAAACACCTCGCGTTACTGCTAGTTTAATGCATTACATCGTGCCTTGAAAGCGTGATTCTAAATTTTTATTACCATTTCTTTTTTCGATTTGTGTTACAAAAGATTTCGAAATTATTGTCTCAGGAAATAGAGTAGACAAGAGTTCATCAATGCTACATAGTTCCATCAGCATGATAATGTCTGCTGCTAACGCCAGTGAAATACATAGGTGTGATTAGTGTAAAGTGTAAGAAATTCCATCAACAGCCTCACAGTCAAGGGTGAAGTGCTTCGTTAGTGCAGGACATCGTGAATCTCACACTTCCGTTGCAAGGAAGCGTTGCTGAAGGACTTTTGTAAGTTGAACTATTTCCTACTTGTTATTACTTTAAATATCTATCCGTTGCTTTACCATATCTTTGTCGTTCTGATACCTTTTACAAAAGACTTGCATGATATTTTAAAACATAAGAAAAAAAAGAAAGAAATAAAGAAAGATCAATACTACTGAATTACTCAGATCAATTGTGTCTTACCTATTTATTTTCTCTTAACATTTTGTCTGATTTATGTTTAATTGGGGTGTGAGGAAACGTTTCTGCTACTCCCCAATATTACCTCACTTTGTATTAAAAATTTTTGTACTGCTTTTACCGTTGTTATATTATATAGATTATCCAAACAGTTTTTTTTTTACATTCTACCAAGTACTGAATAATTTAGACTAATCATTGCTGCTATGCTTATTCTTTTCCTTATTTCAGGTTTGCTTAACTATTTTTTTTCTTGCAGGTATTATCACTAACTCCTTACAGCCGCGTACATTGTATGTTGGTCTGCTTTCTACAATCCCCCCTAATCTCCGATTGAGCCCGGCCATTTCTTGGATTTTCTTTTTGTTACGCACGGCTACGAGCCAACCTAGCATAACTTTGGCGCCCGAACAGGGACTGCCACGAATTACGTAACATAAATTTTTGGCGCCCAACGTGGCTGCCCCGATTCATGTAACATAAATTTTGGCGCCCAACGTGGTGCCACAAAAAAAAACGTAACAATGTTAGTTCGGGTCGATTAACTGGAAATCGTTGCTCTTCTAGTAGTTGCAAAATGATTCTGCTGATTTGATGTCGTCAAGTTGTACAAAAGAATACTGAAGTACGTCTTCGGAAGTTCACCATATTGTCACTGTAACCATACTTAGGCGGAGTTCTACTTTTGCATAATGCTATTGAGCTTCAGCACAATCTAACCATTGTTGAAAACATTTACAGCTGTCGTAGAGCACCCATTTTCATCACAAGTTACAACACGGATAAATGGTATCTTGTTTGGATTAAGCATCGATAATTACAATAATCGTCGTAATTGCTTTGCAGGCTTTAACGCGTGCGAATCCTATCTCTTGAATTTGTTTCCTTTTCTAGTCAATTAAAATGACGACTTACTGTGTTTATTGATACGTCAAATATATAAAAAGTTTTCTAGTAAATTTCACAAATTTTGTTCAATGTCTATTATTGGTAGCGACAGTTACAGGTAAATGTACTTTAGCTTAAAACGTTACCGTGCAGAAGGCGTAACGGTATTAAAATATTTTTAACAAGAATGAAGGATAATAATATAAATCAAGGAAATTGCTTACCTTGTGAGATCTAGATAATTGAGGTTGGTGCAGCTAATGGTGGCATCATTGTCTGCGCGATAAATGTTGTGTATGAGTTCGTTCGACCGTACATCAAGGTCCTCTCTGGGTCGTCGGTTTATTTCTTCATAATTGGTAGCAACGTTCATAGGACTGAACTGCGACAATAGGAACAAAGATAAGGTATTTGAAAGGAACGGTAGAGATAATGACACAAGTGACTAACTGTATCGCCGCACTCACTTTTGCATTGTCGGTTTAATTAGGTAGCTCAAAATAATATACCCCAACATGGCATCTACACGAACTCGTCGAAAGTCTTCCAACCGTCGAACATTCTCATTAGTGGAGGAACATTATTTCGAACGTGAGAAAACGTACATTTACACGAACTCCTATCATAAACATTATAAACTATTTCTAATAGTCCCTGAAAATGTATAGAAATTCAATAGCAGCATATTTATGCGTCATACGTATTTATACTATAAAAATAATAATGACAAATAATATTGCAATTAGGATTAGAGATCCCTTACACCTAATTTGTTGTAAAACTTGTAACGCAAAATAGGTGTATCGCGTATCGTCTCTTGCCATAACTCTTGTTTGTTTAAGGTCGTACTTGACCGCCCACGTGACTACTTTTCCTAGTCAAAGTTGTGGAAATTTTAGAACCAAAGACGCATGCATGGTACATTCGTTGCGTCCTCTCCAAATATCTTGAAGTTTTATTAACCGCTACCGTGGCATTGAAAGCTTTCCGAAATTGACGAAAAAGAGTATCAGAATATCATGCGTTGAGAACATTTTTGGAACTTTCTTTATAGAGTTGTGCAAAGATAATTATTATATCTAGTGACAAGAAAAGAAAGTCAATTTTCTGTCAAAACTAATTGCAAATGAACCAACCCCAAGTTGATTTAAACGATTGACGCTTTTGAAGTTTAATGAATCGAAAATTTAATATGCAAGAACCTGAATATTTCCACGTAGTTATTCCTTCGTTCAGCTTTTGCATCAAAATTGAGATTCTAATTGCAATTACAAGAGTTATCAAAATACGAAAATATTCCTATATGAAAACGTTCTAATGTTCGTATCCCTAAATATTTTGCATGGATTATTTTACAAAGGTGGCAGAAAATTGTCATCTGACATCTGTATAAACATTTTCATCCCTTCTTAATTACTCTGCTTAGCATATTGATAAAGTATGGAAACTCCCTGCCCTGAAAGACCAATGCGAATTAATCTAGCTGCAATAAACAGAGATTACCGCAGATAGCGGTGAATTCAGGCGGCAGATATTCCCTGAATTAGTTCATTTAAATGTTAAAATATGGTGATGGCCCAGCGGGACGTTACGTCAAACTCGGATCACTGTTGAACCTTGCAAGAGTAATCAGCATTAATGCAAACTTAAAGTCGGTCGTAAACAGCTGGGTGCCGTATGGGGTGGCATTCCGTGGTTGTACATAATGATTTCTAGCGATTGCAAGAGATTTTCCGGAAACTCGTTGCACTTGTTACTTTGCGTAATTACTCTGCAAGAGCTCTTTCATGTAAACTAATTCAGTTTAATCTGGATCCGTTCCACCGTGAGTCCAGAAACCAAACTTAATCCGATGGGAGGTTTCGTTAGAGATAGGAATAAAGCATTTTGCGTTTTGACGAACTACATACAGCATTTTAGCTGTATCATCCCTTTAAAATTGTACATTATATAACAATTTGGATTTAAGGCTAGACCTGGATATTTCAACAGCTAAGCTATTGTCGAAACAAAGCCGTTCGCAAAGTTATAAATGTCCAATTGGTCGTATTTAGGTTTTACATTTTTAATTTATGGCTTGTGTAATGGTAGTTATCCTTTCATCGCTGCTTTTAAATTAGACGCAGTAATAAAAAGTTAAGAGAAAATTCACTGACCGTAGAAAATCTCCCTTCTGACAATACCAAATTGCATTACAGCGGCTTTAAACTTCAAAGAAGTATATTACGACCCTAATAAAAAGTTGATTGGCGAAAGTTTTCTAGAGGTTTAAAACGCGCATTAATTTATGTACTCTTCAAAATACCACTTCATTACATCAAAAGCTTCTTCTACAAGAAGAATGAAAAGTTGGACCTTCATGTATACCTACATGCTTACGAATTTAAATGTCAGTAGATACAGTAAGCGGCGTCTGGGACACCACCACCACCTTCTCATCTATGTTAATTTCTATAAGGAGGTGGAGGTTCGACGAAGAGGATCCTACTTATAGAGTTTGGTTCCGCACGGTTCTTAAATAATCTTGATTAACTATACTGTTTTCTAAACTAGTTTTACCCTCCAACCCTAAAAAATAGGTAACCCCACTTCTAAAATATTCGAGGTAGTCCTCGTAACCTATCGACTCCGCACGACTTCTAAATTTCCAACATCATATTTTAACCTTGAACGAAGTCCTTCTCAAGTTACAACCACAAACTCCAATTCTCTAACTTTTTTGTTTCTAAATAGTTTCTAAATGTACAAAGTATTAGGTGGTATGAAATTTTTCGTGAAGTTCCAGTATTACTTTCAATTTAGACACAACTCCTAACAGTTTTACAGCCCCTAAACTACAGTTTTATATCATTTCGTTTATAAACATTTTCTTAGCGTGTAAAGCATCGAAAAGGCTACAATTTTCTTGAAATCTTAATCTGATATAATATTTAATCTAAAGACCGACCTTTATAGACTACAACCCCAAACCGCATAGCTTTTTGAAAATTTATAAGCATTTTCTTTGCGGTTAAAGCATTGTATAGACTCAAATTTCTTTAGGAGTCCGAATTTGCACTTAATTTAACCTTATACTAAAACCTAAGGATTTATAAAGACGGTGCACCTCAAAAAAACGCCAATTACTCATAGTTACTTGAATATAAGATACTTATATATTTTACAATAGTCGTATGAAAATAGCTACTGGTCGAGGCATGAAATGCAGTCATGCCACAGAACATTAATTAATAAGCAACTTATAATTTGAATTTTAATTCAGATAATATATTATACATAACATAGTAGATACATTTTTACTCACAAAACACAACCATTTCTTTATTTTTATTCGGAGTTGTTTTTTACTTATCTAGCTTAATTCTTGTTTTAAAACTTAGATCTATACTTTCTTCTTGTAGTTCTTCTTGTAACCAATAATTGCATGCGTGCTTTTGATTTTCGAAGTACAAAATATCACAAATTTTGTTTCTGTGCCTCCATTCTTTTAATTCCAGCAATAGTATGTTCTGTTCCATAATCTGCTTGTTCGGGTAAACGTCATCTAGTAAAGTTTACACAATCCTTTAATTTTTGCATAAGAACTATGTTGACTCTAAACTTCAAAGAAGTATATTACGACCCTAATAAAAAGTTGATTGGTGTAAGTTTTCTAGTGGTTTACAACGCGCCTTAGCTTATGTATTCTTCAAAATACTACATCGTTACATCAAAAGCTTCTTCTACAAGAAGAATGAAAGTTGGACCTTCTATGTAACTATCTATATATACCTACATGCTTACAAATTTAAATGTAAGTAGACACAGTAAGCGGTGTCTGGGGAACCATCACCACTTCCTCCGTGTTAATTTCTATAAGGAGATGGAGGTTCGGCAAAAAGGATCCTACTTGTGGAGTTTGGCTCCGTACGGTTTTTAAATAATTTAGGTTAGCTCTAGTGTTTTTTAAACCAGTTTTACCTTCCAACCCTAAAAATAAATAACACTAATTCTAAAATCACCGAGGTAGCTTTCGGAACCTATCGACTCCGCACGACTTCTAAATTTCCAACATTCACATTTTAACCTTGAACCAAGTTCTTACCAAGATACAACCCACAAACGCCTACTCTATAACTTTTTTGTTTATAAATAGTTTCTAAGTGTCTAAGCATTAGGTGGTATGAAATTTTTCGGAAAGTAAGAATCCGGTATTACTATCAATTTAGGCACGACTCCTAACAACTTAACAGCCCTTAAACTACAGTTTATAACATTTCGTTTATAAACATTTTCTTAGCGTCACTACCACTTCCTCCGTGTTAATTTCTATAAGGAGGTGGAGGTTCGACAAAATAACAGAAATTTTTGTTTCTGTGCCACCATTTTTTTAATTCCAGCAATAGTAAATTCTGTTCCACAATCTTTAATCTTTAATTTTTGCATAAGAACTTCGTTGACCTTAAACTTCAAAGAAGTATATTATGACCCTACTAAAAAGTTGATTGGTGAAAGTTTTCTAGAGGTTTAAAACGCGCCTTAATTTATGTATTCTTCAAAAAACTACTTCATTACATCAAAAGCTTCTTCTACAAGAAGAATGAAAAGTTGGACTTTTAATGTAATTATCCACATATACCTATATGCTTACGAATTTAAATGGCAGTAGACAGAGTAAGCGGTGTCTGGGTTACCACCACCACCTTCTCCTCCATTTCTATAAGGAGGTGGAGGTTCGACAAAGAGGATCCTACTTGTGGAGCTTGGCTCCGTACGGTTTTTAAATAACCTAGGTTAGCTCTAGTGTTTTTTAAACCAGTTTTACCTTCCAACCCTAAAAATAAATAACACTAATTCTAAAATCATCGAGGTAGCTTTCGGAACCTATCGACTCCGCACGACTTCTAAATTTCCAACATTCACATTTTAACCTTGAACCAAGTTCTTACCAAGTTACAACCCACAAACGCCTACTCTCTAACTTTTTTGTTTATAAATAGTTTCAAAGTGTCTAAGCATTAGGTGGTATGAAATTTTTCGGGAAGTAAGAATCCGGTATTACTATCAATTTAGGCACGACCCCTAACAGCTTAACAGCCCCTAAACTACAGTTTATAACATTTCGTTTATAAACATTTTCTTGGCGTATGAAGCATCGGAAGGGCTAAAATTTTTTTGGAATTTTAATTCGATATTACATTTAATCTAAGACCTATCTTTATCGATTACAACCCCAAACCGCCTGCTTTTTTTTAAATTTATAAGCATTTTCTATGCGGTTGAAGCATTGTTTAGACTAAAATTTCTTAAGAAGACTGAATTTGCAATTAATTTAACCTTGAACCAAGACCTAAGAATCTATAAAAATAGTGCACCCCTAAACAACGTCAATTAATTGCAGCTATTTGAATATAGAATAATTATATATGTTGTAATAGTCGTATGAAAATAGTTATTGGTCGAAGCATAGAATGTAAAGTCATGCAGCAGAACATTAATTAACAAGCAACTTCTAATTTTAGTTTTTATTTAAACAATACATACACACTACAGTAGATCTATTTTTACTCACAAAACTTAACATTTTTTTTAATTTTTATTCTGAATTGTATCTGTATCTAGTTTAAATTTTGTTTTATAATTTAGATCTATTTATTCTTCTTGTAGTTTTTGTGTGATCAATAATTGCATGCGTGGTTTTGATTTTCGAAGTACAAAATAACAGAAATTTTTGTTTCTGTGCCACCATTTTTTTAATTCCAGCAATAGTAAATTCTGTTCCACAATCTGATTGTTCGGGAATATGTCATCTAGTAATGTTTACACAACTCTTTAATTTTTGCATAAGAACTTCGTTGACCTTAAACTTCAAAGAAGTATATTACGACCCTACTAAAAAGTTGATTGGCGAAAGCTTTCTAGAGGTTTAAAACGCGCCTTAATTTATGTATTCTTTAAAAAACTACATCATTACATCAAAAGCTTCTTCTACAAGAAGAATGAAAAGTTGGACTTTCAATGTAACTATCCACATATACCTACATGCTTATGAATTTAAATGGCAATAGACAGAGTAAGCGGTGTCTGGGTTACCACCACCACCTTCTCCTCCATTTCTATAAGGAGGTGGAGGTTCGACAAAGAGGATCCTACTTGTGAAGTTTGGCTCCGCAAGGTTCATAAGTAACCTATGTTAGCTCTACTGTTTTTTAAACCAGTTTTACCCTCCGACCCTAAAAATAGGTAACCCCAATTCTAAAATATTCGAGGTAGCTTTCGAAACCTATCGAGTCCGCACGATTTCTAAATTTCCAACATTCATATTGTAACCTTGAATCAAATCCTTACCAAGATACAGCCCACAAACCCCAATTCTCTAACTTTTTTGTTTATAAATAGTTTCTCGGAGTACAATGTATTAGGGGGTATGAAATTTTCGGAAAGTAAGAATCCGGTGTTACTTTCAATTTTGGCACAACCTCTAACAGCTTCACAGCCCCTAAACTACAGTTATATAACATTTCGTTTATAAATATTTTTTTAGCGTATGAAGCATCGAAAGGGATAAAATTTTCTTGGAATCTTAATCCGATATGACATTTAATCTAGGATCGACCTTTATCGTCTACAACCCCAAACCGCCTTTTTTTTTAATTTATAAGCATTTTCTTTGCGGTTAAAGCATTGTATAGACTCAAATTTCTTTAAGAGTCCGAATTTTCAACTAATTTAACCTTATACCAAGACCTAAACAATTATAAAGACGGTGCATCCTGAAACAACGCCAATTACTAGCGGTTATTTAAATATAAAATACTTATATATTTTACAATAGTCGTATGAAAATAGTTACTGGTCAAGGCATAAAATGCAAAGTCATGCCACAGAACATCAATTAATAAGCAACTTAAAATTTGAATTTTAATTTAGATAATGTATTATACATAACATAGTAGATACAGTTTTACTTACAAAACACAACCATTTCTTTATTTTTATTCGGAGTTGTTTTTTACTTATCTAGCTTAATTCTTGTTTTATAATTTGGATCTAGATTTTCTTCTTGTAGTACTTCTTGTAACCAATAATTGCATGCGTGGTCTTGATTTTCGAAGTACAATATATCACAAATTTTGTTTCTGTGCCTCCATTCTTTTAATTCCAGCAATAGTAAGTTCTGTTCCATAATCTGATTGTTCGGGTATACGTCATCTAGTTATGTTTATACAACTCTTTAATTTTTCCGTAAGAACTTCGTTGACTTGTTTTACTTCTTTCTTTGTAAAGGATGGATTCTCCATCTTCTTCCAGACATCCGAAAAAACCATAACCCTCTACTTTGGAAATGAGTGGCCATTATATGTCGTATTACCATAGATCTAAATGTTACAAAATACTCTTTTGTATGAAGGTAAATCAAATCTATTCCGTTAAGAAGAATTAACATGTGTCCTTGTTTTGTATGCCCTTGTCTTGCATCGTACAACTTAGTAAACTGGGTTTTGTAAAATCCCTTTAAAATATACACAAAGTTATGTAAATTCTTCTGTATAAGAACTCGTGTTTAGGAATACATTTCTCGGCTATTACCTGTAAATTCAGAACTATTATATACGCCTGATATCTCCAATTTTTTCCAGCAGGTTTTAAAATAATTTATATCTCTTTTATCATTATTCAGTTTTGCATTCTTTTTCTACTAGATGTCTATACTGCTGCTTTGTCTTTACCATTTACTCTATCTTGCTTTTTTTTTAATATTTTTCTCCCAATTCTGGTTTTCTCTTCTTAACTGTTAGTACATAAATAACAGACACCGACACATATTTCTTTTTTCTTACAGCGTACAGTAAAAGTTTGTTACATATATTGGTTTGCTTTCATAAAAACTTGCGGAAAAACATTACTTGTCGTGATCAGTCATTGATCGTCGATGTTTGCGTCTTAGGAATTGTCGAGAAGGATGTTCCAGACTTTGCGGAAAACATCCTTTCGGCTTTAACATAACATTCCTTTGTAATTAGTACCTTACCTTGGTTCGATTTATCTTCCACAACTTCTATGTACTTAATTCGTTAACAGTTACAACGGATTGCGGATATTGCGTAATTTATTATTTTGTAAATACTTCCTGTAAGTTTGTTGTGGTTTGTTTAGCATTTTTCTTAATTTTGTTTGGGAATTAAACCACTCATAGTTTTTAAAATCATCTTTATTTACGTTTCCATCCATGACCAAGGATCGTTGTCAAAATAATTAAAATTTTCAAGTTTGACATTTATGACATAGATTGAAGGTGACTTTGATTTATTAATGTTCAATATATTTGGCTTGAGTACATTAAGCAAAAACAAATTCTTAAATTTTAAAAGAATGATTGCCTTCAATTTGCGTTGGGCTCCAGGAACCACTTTTTTAGGTAGCCAATACGCTTAAATTGAAATTAGCTGATTAATTTTGATTATAAAACTTCTATAAATCCAATAACCTGAGGATTGTATCTATACGCGAACCAACTAAGCCACGGAGCCGCCTTACACGATATAAACCACAGATTATAAACTGATGCAATAAGCATAAATAAGAAATCGCGGAAGTAAAATATTTCATAAACCTAAATACTGCGATTGTAGCAAAACAGAGGTGTGAAAATGCAGAATACAACGCGCAAAGATAATGTGAGAAGACATGTCGCGACATACATCTAGACTATAAAAAAACCGGTGTGTAAAAATTCTTGGTGTGTAAACATGTAGACCAATAGATTGCTCGGTAGGAGGGCCACGCAACTCGTTTGATCTTCGCCTACGATATAGGCAAGCACGTTTTCTTAAAATTTACAGTCCTATCAGCCGGAACTGAAAAAAACGGAGCTAAATAAATAAATAGCAGGCCGATAAACTGAAGGGTTGATTCACATAGCAAATATATTTTTTGTATTAAGTGAGATGGTAGAACTGAAATGTATAACGAGAAATGATGGACCATGAAAAAGAAGTAACAGTGGCGTTTCTGGACGTCTTTATATTGGTTAGATATTGACAAAAAAGTGAACTTTGTATTAAATTTGAATGATTGGTGTATATTATTACGTGCTAGTTAATTTTTAATATAGGATATATATTTGTGTTTATGGTACGTTAGGAAGATAGCAAAAGGTTAACATTTTCCAAGCACTATTGAATAGTAACAGGTTAAGTCGCTTTGAGCTAGACCTTTGTTTATTGCTAAATTTAACATTACCAGAATAAAAAAAGTTATCACATTTTAAAATAATTAATAAATATATGCTGATGATTTTTAATATCAGCGGTATAGATTTAGGTTTATTCATCATTAAGAAGTATAGCGAAAAGCTAATATGTCTCAAGGACTATTAAATAATGGCAGATTACCTGGAACTATATTATTGTGTTCAACTAATTATTATATTACCAAAAATCGGATTATAACGCTATTTATTTAGTATTTTGAGTAAAAGTGAGTCAAGGTATGTGGTAACAACATATAATTCTTTTGTTAAGAGGCATTTCGTAAGGTACGTGTATTTTTGCCTGGTTTGATGATAGGAAATGTAGAAAAATTTGTTTGCCCTTTTGCTTAAGGAAACTGCACTTTAAAAATGTTCTAGCCACGTGCACGTGTCAAATATTAAACTAAAACAAAATACAATAAAATGAAAAAGTGCAAATACCTTTCATTTTGGCTAAACAGCAATCTGTAAACCATTTGTCTAACTCAAAGGTTGTTAGTTATAATGAAAATTTCTTAAAATCGCTAGCCATGATAAAATACACGAAGGACAAGATAAAATGCTGTAGCCACGTGCAGGTGTGCCAAATATTAAAATAAAACCAATTACAATAAAATGTAAACCAGCTCAAATCTTTTATTTTTTTCGACGAAGTCCATTATGGCAAAGTGGCTTTGATGCGATTAATTCTCCGAAATTGTTTGGACCAAGTCTACTGGGACTAAGTGGCCTCGACCCAATCTACTCCCCGAAGTTCTTTTAACGAAAACTACTAGTGCGAAATGGTCTTGATCCGGTCTACTCCCCGAAGTCGTTTCAACGATGTCTACTAGGGTGAAGTGGTCTTGAGGCGTTCAACTCCCTAAAGTTGTTTCGGGAGGTCTACTAGGGTGAAGTGGCCTTGATGCGATCAACCCCTCAAAGTTGTTTCGACAAAGTCTACTCCGGCGAAGTCGCCTTGATACGATCAACTCCCTGAAGTTGTTACGACGAAGTTTACTAGAACGAAGTGGTCTTGATACGATCAACTCCCCGAAGTTGTTTCAACGAAGTCTATTCCGGCAAAATGGCCTTGATGCGATCAACTCTCTGAAGTTGTTTCAACGAAGTTTACTAGAGTGAAGTGGTTTTGATACGATCAACTCCTTGAAGTTGTTTAGGCGAGGTCTACTAGGGCGAAGTGACCTTGAAGCTATCAACTCCCCGAAGTTGCTTCAACAAAGTCTACTAGGACTAAGTGGCCTTCACCCGATCTATTCCCCGAAGTCATTTCAACGAAAACTACTAGGGTGAAATGGTCTTGATCCGCTCTACTCCCCGAAATCGCTTTACGAAATCTACTAGGTTGAAGTGGTGTTGATGCGGTCAACTTCCTAAAATTCTTTCGGAGAGGTTTACTAAGGCGAAGTGACCTTGATGCGACAAACTTCCCGAAGTTATTTTGACGAAGTCTACTCTGGCAAAGTGGCCTTAATGCGATCAACTCTGAAGTTGTTTCAACGAAATCTACTAATGTGAAGTGGTTTTGATGCTATGAATTCCTTGAAGTTGCTTCGGCGAGGTCTACTAGGGCGAAGTGACTTTAAAGCGATCAATTCTCCGAAGTTGTTTTGACGAAGTCTACTCCGGCGAAGTGGCCTTGATGCGATCAACTCCTGAAGTTGTTTTGACGAAGTTTACTAGGGCAAAGTGGCCTTGATGAGATCAACTCCCCAAAGTTGTTTCGACGAAATCTACTCCGTCGAAATGGCCTTGATGCGATCAACTCTCTTAAGTTGTTTTGATGAAGTTTACTAGGGTAAAGTGACCTTGACGCGATCAACTCAGCGAAGTGTGTCCCTGTGAACGGGTATATGGGGTCTTGTCGCCCAACGTAGTCCCGAAAGGATTACAAGCCGTTTCTTATTTTATTTTAATAATTGACACACGTGCACGTGGCCAGAACATTATAGCTTGTTTTCGTGTATGACGCCATGGCCACAGATTAAAAAAATTGGCAATAAAACGAAGAACCTCGAAGTTTAACATGAGGCTTATAAATTGTTACTTAACCAAGATAAAACATTTTCACGTTTAGATTTTATTGTAATTTGTTTCATTTTAGTTAGCTGCGTTGGTACTTATATTTCACATATTTAACGTTAATTGAGATTAGGTTTGGATTATCTATCATTAAAATCTTTGTAAAACATGCAGAAGCATAAAATTGAGACAGGATATCGGGCCACCCCAGTGATGATATTGTAATAGACGGTAATGGAGGTATCAAATGCTTTGGGAGACGATTTATCCTAAATTTCTTTAATTGGGCTAAGTTAAATGAGCCTTTTTTAAAATCTAATTTAAAAAAAGTATATTATAAATTAATGAGATTTAGAGAACCAAGGGCAAAGGAGACATATTCGGAATAACTACATTTCGGGTATGTGGTCTACCGTAAGGCAGGTTTGCCGAGTTAGGTGGTGGTTTAGCGCACTCCCAATTGCGACGGAAAGAATAATTGAAAAGCCTTTCAAGGTAAGTGCTTATATGAGAGTGCCCAATATAATGTTCCTCTTCTCATAGGAATCCATTCCGCACTACTATAATTAGCCTGTGTACTATTTATCCTGTTACGTCACCCCGTCCCTTCATAGTATTTTAAAGTAGTAACGTTTGTAACAGTTTAAATTTTACTGTTACCAATACTGTTGGTTAGGCAATGTTTTCTACTTATTCTGATAGATAGACCACCATACATACATACCGGCCGTGTAGGAACGTGTTTGCTTAAAAACAACATTTTTAAAACCATCTGTGCTTGGGAGGGATATTATCTACTTCGTTAGATACGCGAATTTTGTCTTTAAGCACTGCACAAAAATGGGTCTTGCTAATTGTGAACCTGAGCTTAGCCTGAAGAGCTTCAAGTATTTAGGTGCTTCCAAGTTAGTTGGTTCACCTTGTAATATTGTGCAAAGACGAAGGTGGGTAAGTGTACTTTACTTTTATTAATTTGAAATCTAGTAAGGGATTTTTCACTCCAGCACTTAATTACGGATCCAGGAAAGTGGCACTTAATTGCGGATTCACGAAAGTGGAATTTATTTGCGGGCTCATGTGACATTGAATTATGGCGAGAAGCACGCAATACTAAATTTTTCCCGGAAGCATGTGGAAATAATTTTCATCCTGTCTTATTCCCTCTAGAATCAAAAATACATATGTTTTTAATAGAAGTCGTACATTGTAAATTCTAACACCTGAGTTTGGAACAACCCTAAACATTATTCGTTGCCATTCTGAACACACCCTGCAATGCCGCCACCATTTCTGAAGTTTATTGTTAGCAGCTGTCTGTACAAACAATTTACCATTTAATAAGTTATTTCGCCTGGAATCCATAAAAATACGTTTTGGTAATGGAATCATAAATTATTGAAAGCCGTTAATCGAGCACGTTGTTCAATGGTGTTTTTGAAGCTCTTATCTGCCCAGGTGTTGTTCTTGGTCGATCAATAATAGGGAGTTCTGGTTGAGGCTCACTAGGTAACATCGCTATTCAACTTATTTATTAGGTGACAACAACTATGTACCTACCACACACGCAAACAGGTATTACCAATTTTATTCTTTTTATAATAACAAAATTCTAATTTTATGCGTAGTTAAAAGTGCCTGTAAAATTTTTAAAACAGCACATGAAATTTCATTAACCTAATTTTTTGCTAAATTATTACTAACCTAGGAACTTCAAGTTTGTACACGTCAAACAATTAAAACGAGCTCGCTTGAAATACATGACGACTTCATTCCAAACTAAAATATTTAGCAATTTGTTTATGCCGTTTGCATTCCAGCAATTTTTTTAAATTTTTATTGTTCAATTGGCAACGTTTCTTTCTGTAAATATTCTAAAAACAAAACACTCGTTTTTGTATAAATTTGGTTGTATGTAACATTGGTTGCAGAATTATTAATAATATATTTTTTACTCACTAAAATAGTGACAATGTGTTATTGTTTATTGAACTTGGATTAAATCAAGTGTATGGTTTTACTGGTAAGAATAACAATTCAAAGATCCCACTGCAGGCCTTGAGATAAGAGTGCAGTTCATGTTTAGTTTAACAAGAAAATTTTAACTTCAAAATTTTTTTTAAAAATAAATAATTAGAAAGGTTACACGTTAAGTCATATCGACGCGTAACATTTTTTTGCAAAAATTGACATTACCTTGTTTGTTGCCTACGCTTAAGTCACATCTATGGCGCTGCAAATATCAGTTCTCTTCAAATTGAATTTTGTATGGCGTTACTGACCACTCCTTAAAACTCGAAACGTGGTAACTTGTGCGAGTGACGTCCAATTGTTGTTTTTGGGTCATTGTATACACTTTCGTGCACTGCATCAATGTTTTCATTTGACCAATCATATATTTGTGTTGTTTTGCTCATAACCAAATCGTTTTTTTAAATTTTTTTAAATTTATGCAGTTATTTCTTTAAGTACTTGATATCTTTCTCTAATCGTGAAAGTTTTCAATAGTGCAACTTTGAATGACCGATTATTTTCATACTATATTTGTTTAAACCTTACGTATTGTTCAGTTGTAAATTGCGCCATCTTCGTTACTGCTCTTTGTTTGTAAATGATAGTTATGGAATATGAGACAATGAATAATTTTGTCTGGCATGGGGAAAGTAATTCGAGCATAGAAAACAAAAAAATTGTTGGTTATTTTGCAAGAAGAAAAGCCCGTGACCGGTTTCACTGTTCTTGCAGATCATCAGACGGACGCATCTCTTTTTTCAAAACAACCATCTAGGTTCTGAAATTATACACAAATTAAGGTGTATTTATAATACAAACAGTTTCTCATGTGCTCTCTATACTCGAATATAAACAACTAACCATCGATAACTTTTACAAGACCCAACATGATCAGCATAGATGGAGTCGCCAGACAAAATTTTTAAAAACTTACTCAAAAGACAAGATGAAAAATAAATAAACAAATGGCCGAATTCTTAATTAACATTGGCGGACCTTCTAAGAATGTTCTACACCCAATGCTAATTGAGGATGTTGGCCTACTGAAACTAATGCGTTTCTAGCTACTTGATAATGAATAATTTTGTCTGGCACGGGGAAAGTAATTCGAGCATAGAAAACGAAAATCAACTGCTACGTTTATTTTCGTAAATTGTTAATTAGTTATATACAATAATTTTTATCTTAAATTCCTTTGGCGTTCAACACAAAAATTAATTCCGTTAATTAAAAATAACCCTTTCGTGTATTAAAATTTGTATGGTAATTAATAATAAATATCCTATCTGTCAGTTGATAACTCTTGGTGCTTCATTCGAAAAATAAATATCCTTTCTAAGAATTTCGTCCCGTGGAATTTACGCCTTAATTAGATAGGCGACTTTCCAAGTATTTTAATAATTAAATGCTGGTGTGTTTTCCCTTTTTAAAGAATTCAGAGAATTTATTTTAATAAAATTAGGGTTTTCCTGGTTTATTTCCTGGCTTTGGTGCTTTAACAAATGTAACAATTCATTTGCTGTTCGATTAGCGATTAGAAAACACGTGGTTTTATTTCGCTCGTTTTCTTGATGCGAATTTCCGGCACGCACAATTTAGCGTGGTGAGTATATGGAGTTTATATAAAACCATACGTTTCGGCTTCATTAAATTAATTTCTTGTTTGTAACTATTCTAGCTTCCTACGGGGGACACGTTAATCCCTTGAGCTGTCGTTTCCTCTGGTAATGGGAGATCAAATGCGTTCTGCCTGGGCGTAGGCCTACCCACTTGCTGACGTGGACCAGCGACAGTCTCCACCCGGATGTCAGTAACTCGAGCGTGAGTTCTTTTTTTTTTCTTTGTATCCGCTTCTTACTTCGGAACCAGAACGCCTGTGATTGTACCGTTCAACTATGGTATTGCTAAATTCAATTCTTACATACGAAAATTATTAAACTATTTTGGGTATTTTCTGCTCTTTTCGTACTGCTTTACTATTTGGTTATAAATTACTAAAACTATACTAATTATTACTGTAAAAACTGCTTAAAGACTTACGGGTACATTTGAGAATGTTGCCATTATGTATGTACATATAGGTTAAGTTTATATTTACGATGATCTAGAGCTGTGGTTTTTAGGGTTGCGTTTGTTTCTTTTTTTTTCTAGTTACTGTCAGGGGGTAGTTGCCTAAAAACTACAGCTCGCCATTTTCATAAATAATTGTTTTTACTGTGTTGTGTACATATTTTGTTTAATTATAAATTCTTTCTTTTCCTTTGTATGGTTTGTTCTGAGTGTGAATAAGTGAGTGTTTATTATTTTTTTCTATTTATTTCAGGTTTCTTTTTAATTTAGCTATAGGTATCAGACCCCGGCCACTCACCGATTGAGCCCGGTCATTGTTTTCTTTCATTTTCTTGTTTTTTTTAAGTTACGTCAATGTACGTAACATAAAATATTGGCGCCCAACGTGGAGCTCGATTTGCTTGTAAGTAACTTCTGCTGCGAATCTTTTTGTGCTTAATTTTGGCTGCGATTCTTTTTGTAATTAATTTCTGTTCCTATTCTTTTTATGATTAATTTCTTCTGCGATTTGGTTTTCGCTAATTTTCTTTTGCTACAATTTTGTTTTATGTCACTTTGGCTCCGATTTTATTTTAGTTAATTTGGCTCCGAGTTCGTTTTAGTTAATTTTTGCTCTGATTTTTTGTTTATTATTGTTAGTGTTTAAGGTCCTACATGACCTGCATGTTCTCGGTTTGATATTACTCATGTTTCGTCCCTTACGTTCAATATTATTGGTTGGCTTATTTTAGATTATTGGTCTTGTGTTTTCGCCAATAGTTCTAGTCCGTTGAAAACGCTGGCGCCCAAAATTTTTCTTTTTTCTTTCTTCCCTCTCTGCACATTTTGTTCTCCCCGTCACGTCTAGAGTTAGTATTTTCTTTCTCCGATTTTTCTTTTATTCTACAGCCCTGTTCTAATTTCTGTTTTGTTGTTTTGCTCCTATTGGTGTTCCCGAAGTTTATCCGTCGGATATGTTTTTAATTGTCATGTATTCGCAATAATTTTCTTTTCTTTTGAGCTTTTATCGAGTTACGGTTAGCCTTTATTTCATTACCTTCTACCCATTTCCTTCTTGTTCGTATTCAAAATGACTTTTTTTTCGGCTTCCTACTACGGTCTCCCAGTGTGGGAGTGGAATTTGAAATTTTCTGGTGTCCCCAACACTCTTACTGTACGTGATTTTTTGGAACGAGTTGAAAAACTCCGACGAGCTCACCATGTGTCAGAATTAGATTTATTTGAGTCTGTAGTGGATTTGTTCGAGGCTGATGCTTTACGTTGGTATCGTGGTTTTCGGCATAGGTTTTCTGACTGGAAGTCGTCTAATTTACTAATTCTTCATTTTGAACACAACGAGCTTATTTCTAAGGCTACTACTATTGAGAAATATACTTTTGCTTTACATGACCGAGTTGTTAAGGTTTCTCCTACGCCTACGAGTAGATCCGATACTTCCGTACTTTCTATTGTTCTTCCTCCTACTTCTACTCATACTCGTCAGGTCGTATGCTTTAATTGCGACAAACCTGGTAATGTTTCGGCCCGTTGTACTCGTCCTAAAGTACTCCATTGTTATGGTTGCGGACATAAGGGAGTTACTCGTCACAACTGTCTCAAATGTCATCCTACTACTAATGGTTCCGCGAATTAGACTTCCAATTCTATCCTCACCTTTAGTTGCCTAACTTCTTCTACTTTTCCTTCTACGTTCTCTTCGATCCTTCATTTAGGTCCTCCCGCTCCTACTATCAAAACCTACTCCTCTTCGGCAAATATAGCTTCTAACAAAATTTCCTCCGTTTCTAGTTCTGTCTCCTATTCTACTCCTTCTGCTCGCCCTACTTATACACTCTTACCCCAAAATGTGCCTCCACCACCCTTACAACCAATGCTTCTAATTAGTGGCTTGCAGCTAGCTTTTCAAGAGTTTGTTCCCGCTTTCCTAAACGATTCTACTAAAGAATTTTCTATCGTGTCTGCAAGCACAACGGTCGCTGGAATGACCATAACTTCTAATTCCGTCTGCGAGGGTCCTCCGAAAGTCCATGGACCTGTATCTTTAATGCCTCCTGCCGTTTTTGTCAAAATTTTACCTGTTCCTGCGTTCTTAAATGATACTAATCAAGAAATTGCTGTCGTACCTACAATAACAGCAGTAGCTAAGTTGAGGCGGCTCCGTGGCGTAGTGGTATGTGTGTGACTACTACGCCCAAGGTCCTGGGTTCAAATCCCGACACGGTCCGCTTGAAAAATGTTAGGCGAGCATTTTTCACAAAAATACACCCTCGTTCGGATGAGAGGTAAAATGGAGGTCCCGTGTGTTAGTGTTGTCACGAACGTTAAAGATTCCTGCTTTGCTTGGAACAGCAAGGGTTCGGCAAAATTCCAAATTTTCCAGGTAAAAAAAAACTCGCTTCCAGGCCAATGTAGTACCTTCGGGTGGAGCATTGGAAAGTCACATGTAATGTAGCTAAGTTGACAATAACTCCTAATTTAGTCAGCGAAGGTTCTGTTGAAGTTCACGAACCGGTGTCTTTAGTATATGTTGCTGTTGCTGTCAAAATTTTACATGTTCCTGATTTCCTAAGTTGTTCAACTCAAAAAATTTTTGACGTGTCTACAAAAACAGCCGTAGCTGAAGTGACGATAACTTCTAATTCCGTCTGCGAAAGTCCTGTTGAAGTCCACGAACCCATATCTTTAATGCCTCTTCCCGTTTTTGTCAAAATTTTACGATTCTGCTTTCTTAAATGCTTCTACTCAAGAAATTTCTGTTGTGCCGGCAATCACAGCCGTAGCTGAAGTGAAGATAATTCCTATTACGGATAGAGAAGGTCCTGTTAAAGTTAAGGAACCCCTGCTGTGATGCCTGTTGCTGTTGTCGTTAAAGTTTTACCTGATCCTGTTTCGTTACCTACTCTTACTCATTTTTCTCATGCTGACAAAATGCTACTTACTTCTGTTCTTTTATCTAAGGTTGGTGACATCCTAGCTGATGTTCTGTTATCTATTGCTGACGAACTTCTACATGATTTTGCTCCTTTTCCTAAGGAGGATACTTCCACAACCAATTCGGTTTTCTTTTCTAACTGTGATACTTCTAGTCCTGCACTTAACTTCAATGAAATTTTTCTGCTTTTGGCCCTGTCTCTAACGTAACTGAAGTGTGTTCCGCTTGTGCTTCTTTTCGTCAGGTTGGTTCTCGTACACTCAATCCTTTTCTTTTTTCCGTCGTTGATATACTGACAACCCATGATGTTTTCTTTCCTGCCGTCGACCTTACCACCCATTCTAACAATAAACAACGTCCTTCTATGACGCGTTTTGAGTTTTCTAAACTACCCTTGCCACCTCCTAAACCTAGTGAGATAACTACTACAACCCCTGCTATTCCTATTCGACAGAGAACTGCCCAAAAGAGGCAGATCTTATTCTCTACGCTCCTTCAGAACCTGAGGATATAGGTCGACGAAACCCTAATGTTCTCGATCTGGTTTCATTTTCCTTCTGGCGGCGTAAACGCCTTAAGCCCAATACCTAGTCTTCGTGCCCCCGATTCTTATGACGACTTTGCTCTCCTCTGGATATGATTTTCGAATATTGCGATTTCGGTTTACTTCCCGGTTTTACTGAGATTTCTTTCGTTTGCTTTCCTTTCTTCTTTTGCACCGGTGTGGGTCCGGGAATAGAATAGTCCCATGGTACGACCTGCCTGTCGTAAAAGGCGACTACAGCGGTCCAACACATACACGTACAGACTTTATACACACATACACACACTCCATACACGCACACATTTCATGCATCTACTCATTTCTGTTTGTTTCTCCTTCGTTTGTTCTCGTTTTAGGTATTTTTTTTTTACCCGTGTGGGTTCGGGAATAGAATAGCCCCATGGTACGACCTGCCTGTCGTAAGAGGCAACTACAGCGGTCAAACACATACACACACGCATACTTTATACACGCATAACACATACCCACACCCTTCTTACACCTCCACACACACACCCACACCCACACACACACACACGCACGTACTCACCCACACCAACTCATACCTAACTACACTGGGATTTTGTTTTATTTCCTTTTGTGCGATTTTAGTTTTGTTTTTGGGTTTTACACTTGGTGTTGGTATTATTCTTCTTTGGTTTTTCTTTTTTCTCTCGTTCCTTTCATTCCATTTTCCTTTCCCTATCCTTTTGCTGGTCTTCTTTGCCGTCGGTCCCTGGACCGATTGTGTTTCGTCCATCCGCTCCTGTGGTAGGTGCTTTCTAGTCCGTCTTTCTTTCTTCGGAAATCACGACTCAGTCGACTTTAGGACTAGTCAGCATTTCTCTTTTTCGGTTTTCGTTCGTTGCGATTCTTCGTTACCACAGTTGAGAGTACATCGTGTCTTTTTACCAGCGTTCCTCCTCTCTTCTTCTCGTGCTCCCTTGTTGTTCCTTTTGTTTACTTGAGGCTTTACCTTTGGGTCCTCTTCTGGCTGTACTGTTGATTTTCTTCCTCGTTTCTTTACTTCTTTTGACGTTGAAGACCTTACTGTTTCTTCATAAGAAATATCCGTCCTCCGACGACTTTTTCAGTGTCAATGCCATTCCATCTGTGTCCTCGACGATTGTTACCTTTCCCTTCTCCTTTTCATATGTCCTTTTCATTTTTGGTTTTAATTCGGTTCTTTGGTCCTTCGGGCCGGATGAAAATTCTTTTTTAGTTTTTTGGAGTGTTTCTGTTAGTTTTTTTTGTAACGAGTTTTCTTTTAGTTTCCAAGCGAATTTTTTTTGTTGGTCCTACCCACCTCCATTGTTTTGCTTCCCGACCCCGACCTTTTAATTTTGCTGGGGGGATTTGTTACGTTCATTTTCGTAAATCATTAATTAGTTATATACAATAATTTTTATCTTAAATTCCTTTGGCGTTCAACACAATAATTAATTTCGTTAATTAAAAAATAACCCTTTCGTGTATTAAAATTTGTATGGTAATTAATAATAAATATCCTATCTATGTTAGTTGATAACTTTTTGTGTTTTATTCGAAAAATAAATATCCTTTCTAAGAATTTCGTCCCGTAGAATTTAAGCCTTAATTAGATAGGCGACTTTCCAAGTATTTTACTAATTAAATGCTGGTGTGTTTTCGCTTTTTAAAAAATTTGGCGAATTTATTTTAATAAAATTAGGGTTTTCCTGATTTATTTCCTTGCTTTGGTGCTTTAACAAATGTAACAATTCATTTGCTGTTCGATTAGCGACTAGAAAACACGTTGTTTTATTTCGCTCGTTTTCTTGATGCGAATTTCCGGCACGCACTATTTAGCGTGGTGAGTATATGGAGTTTATATAAAACCATACGTTTCGGCTTCATTAAATTAATTTATTGTTCGTAACTATTCTAGCTTCCTGCGAGGGACACGTTAATCCCTTGAGCTGTCATTTCCTCTGGTAATGGGAGATCAAATGCGTTCTGCCTGGGCGTAGGCCTACCCACTCGCTGACGTGGACCAGCGACAGTCTCCACCCGGATGTCAGTAACTCGAGGGTGAGTTCTTTTTTTCTTTGTATCCGCTTCTTACTTCGGAACCAGAACGCCTGTGATTGTACCGTTCAACTATGGTATTGCTAAATTTAACTCTTACATACGAAAATTATTAAACTATTTTGGGTATTTCCTGCTCTTTTCGTACTGCTTTACTATTTGGTTATAAATTACTAAAACTATACTAATTATTACTGTAAAAACTGCTTAAAGGCTTACGGGTACATTTGAGAATGTTGCCATTATGTATGTACATATAGGTTAAGTTTATATTTACGATGATCTAGAGCTGTGGGTTTTAGGGTTGCGTTTGTTTTTTTTCTAGTTACTGTCAGGGGGTAGTTGCCTAAAAACTACAGCTTGCCATTTTCATGAATAATTTTTTTTTACTGTGTTGTGTACATATTTTGTATAATTATAAATTCTTTCTTTTCCTTTGTATGGTTTGTTCTGAGTGTGAATGAGTGAGTGTTTATTATTTTTTTCTATTTATTTCAGGTTTCTTTTTAATTTAGCTATAGGTATCAGACCCCGCCCACTCACCGATTGAACACGGTCATTTTTTTCTTTCTCTTTCTTGTTTTTTTTTTAAGTTACGTCGATGTACGTAACACTACATAGGTTGTTGGTTATTTTGCAAGAAGGAAAACCCGTGACCGGTTTCACTGTTTTTGCAGATTATCAGACGGACGCATCCCTTTTTGCAAAACACCCAAGTTCTGTGATTATACACAAATCAAGGTGTATTTATAATATAAACAGTTTCTCATGCACTCTCTATACTCGAATGTAAGAAGGCGCATGAGAAACTGTTTGTATTATAAATACACCTGAATTTGTGTATAATCCCAGAACTTAGTTGGTTGTTTTGTAAAAAGGGATGCGTCCGTTTGATGATCTGCATGAACAGCAAAACCGGTCACGGACTTTTCTTCTTGCAAAATAACCTACAATTTATATTGATTTTCGTTTTGTATGCCTGAATTGCTTTCCCCATGCCAAACAAAATTATTCATTATCAAGCAGCTAGAAACACATTAGTTTCAGTAGGCCAACATCCTCAATTAGCATTGGGTGTAGAACCTTCCTAGAAGGTCCACGAATGTTAAGTAGGAATCCGCCTACTTGTTTGTTTATTATTTATGGAATATGAGGTCTCTATCCGAGACAGAGCGAAAATGGTACGAAATTCAAATCTCAACATCCTTTGCTTAAAATTATTTTAATTCTTATGTTTTTCATAATCATAATGTATCTGAAAAGCTACAGATTTCCAATCGAATCTATGATAACGTTCTCGGCTTAATGTGAAATTTAAGCTAGCAATTGCCGTTTTCCTGATTTACATTTTTAGTGCGTAAATAGTGATCTGTTTTCGTACTTTTCTTTTTTTAGAAAGTCCCTTGTTATATATAATACCAAAAGTTGATTTATATTTATTTTTGCAAGCGTTTATTAATTTGTGGACCAATTAAAAATTTGGCGATGTATTGTCAGATTTCAATAGCAACTATCACAATTTTTTCTAACATTCCACATAGCTAGACCGATCATTTAAAGACGTCCCTTCTTGTTTAGGGTGGTTGATTTGTAACAACAGAAATATTTTTTCAATAAAACTAGGCAAAATCTATATTAAAAGACCATAAACCCGTCGAGGCCTGACAAGTCTAACTTGCTTTCCCTGATCTACGTCGTTTATTGTCTCTTAAAATTTAAGTGCCCGACAATAAAAGATAAGGTCTCGAAATCTTTTCAATTGAATCTAAATTGGAGTACTAAAACGAAATGCAAATTATAGCAAGACTGTTGGGGTCTTGAAACTTATTTAATAATCGATTGTGTATGCCTCCATGTATCAATTTGGAAGGCCGAAACTTTATAATGTAAGCTTCTTCCGTACTACGCAAACCTCTATTATCGTGATACTATTGTTACTTATTACTCTCTGGAGAAATTACGCGGTAGTGCTGCCTGAAGCTTCACAGGAGTCGAGTTAGCTTTAACTCTAAACAGAAACCTCTAAATCTTCTCATTCCAATATACCACAATCATTTGCGACTTGCTGACAATGCATTTTCCTAAAACTCTGTTTTCAGTGAAAAAACTGTGAGTTTTAACATTCGAATGATGTAATATTACGCGAGAGCGATGTCGTATTTCATTTGTGTCCATGTATTGACAGTTCGAGTACTTGTATAACGTGCGCGATACATGACAATCCGTTGTTTGTGATTGTCCACTACTGAAATGGGATCCTTTGTACCGGGATATCGAGCATGTGCTTTCATCTTGCTACGTATATTGACACAACACTCGACAAGACACCATACCTATTTCAGCAGTCTTACCAAGATACAGGGAAATAAGGAAAAATCTAGTAGACGTCACCGAGATACAACAATATTTGTTAAAGCAACAGCTTGTCAGAAAAATACTTTTATAATGTCTAAGTTTATAGTAGATTGTACTTTTAAAAAAGTTTGAATTAGTTTTCATCCAGAATTGCAGAACGAAAGCGCTCGAATTGCATGTTGTTCCTGATTGGTATGATGCGAGATTACATTGGTATGTAATTAACTTTGAAGTTCTTTAAAATTTTGAACTATAGATTTTTTCGCCTGGCAAAGACTCACTGCGAAACATTTGTTGGAGTGCTAGAAAATATCAGTTACAACTTTCCATTTGTACGCTATTTTAATACAATTACAAGTGGTATGTGTTGGATACCGAAAGTAGCGTCATCAGTTTACGTTTGCAGCACATTTTGAATGGCTGAAATTTATGTCCCACGGTTTACATGTAGCGCATTAATTTGTATGGCTGGTTTTATGACTATTTAGGTTGTAGGGTGTGTCGGTTCAATTTCATGACTCAATGGTTTGTTTTTGAACTCGTGTACACGCTTACAACCAGACTCTCCTATGCCGGTTATTTCCTGAATGTATCTTTATTTTCTAAGTTTACTATGAAGAGTGTAAAGTCCCGATCGTAATCGCTGTTTGTGTAAAAAGTACTATTAGTTTTACTATTTTAATTCTTTGTCGTAATTTAATATTACTTTGGAATAACTACGTTATTAAGTGTGCGCTACAAAGATTTCTAATTTATGCTGCAAGCTAATTTAACTAACTGAACTTAATAAACTCATTTCTACTACTTAATGTTTGCTTAAATAACGCACTAGATAATCACTAACAACCATGCACTATATTAACATTCAAAAGACTATTAATTTATATTATACTAATTAACTAACTGTTGGATTCCAAATTAAATAGACACAAGCGAATCTATTTCAGCCATCAAATATAATAATTTACTACGTACACTGACGTAGTCGGACGAAACGTAAGTACCAGGCTAGCTATCAAACGCGGAGGTAGGGGGATTTACCTAAATATCACAAAAAATAAAAATAGTACACACAAAAAAGTACACAAAAGAAATTTAAGCACATCGGCCACGATTATCTATTAACAACTAAAAATAAATAAAAACAAAACAAAATTTCTTGATTTGCATGGACAAATAAAAGTATTAAATTTTAGTGATATTGTAAAGGACAAATTTGATAGTGAGTCCACAAAGTGTGCATTTCGCGGCTAACATGTAATGAAATTCATTGAAGCAAAAAAAAGACTAATGTTTCGATTTTCTCAATAGCAATAGCAATAGCAATAGCAAGTTTTAAATGTAGATTTTCTCAATAGTACTAGAGTTAAATTTAAGCATTAAAAGTAAATTTATTCCATAGCAAATATGTTACAATTAAAAATAGCGAACGTTGATTTTCTTAATAGTACAGGTGTTAAATGTAAGCACTAAGTGTAAATTTACTTCATAGCAAATATGTTAAAATTAAAAATAGCGATGTTGGTTTTCTCAATTGTACAGGTTATGTTGTAGTAAGAACTAACGAATTATAACCTGCCCAGCCAGCTGTTCAACCAGTGTGGTAAACTGGTTTCACGCCATCAACCCTTGATAAATAAAAATCCCTGACATGTATAAAAGAAAAGAGGGCAAGTACCTCTATGCCTCAGGGTACTTATCTGACCAACCGTGTTCAACCAGTATGGTGAATTGGTTTCACACCATCAACCCTTGATAAATAAAAATCCCTGACATGTATAAAAGAAAACAGGGCAAATACTTCTATGCGACAGGATACTTATCTGACCAACCGTGGGAGTTGAATCAACACAGCGACATACAGGCCATCGTAACTACAGTAGTGATCCACAAAAAAAGCGGCTCCATGGCAAAGAACAGTCGGGCCTACCCAAAGAAAGGACCCCTTTGGCCTCCAGCTAAAAAAAATCTAAAAAGAAAATCGGATTAGAATGAGTAAGCGCGGGAAAACTCACCAATACACGCAAGCCATCTCTATCTTGTCGAACCAAAAAAAAGACGTGCATTGCTTTCAAAGTACGGTGACAAATCATGCAACAAACATCTCGACGAACAAGCTGCAGGGTCAAGTTCAAAAATGAGTTCAAATAACACGAATTTGAAATGCAAACATTTACATTATCGAACGATTGAAACTGGAAAATACGGTTTTATCGGAATAGTTCAATACATTATTTAGACGAAGGTTTAGATTGAAACAACAGAGAAAGTAATTATATGTTATAGGAATGTTCAACATATCAACTGATACCTCCAACAAAGTCTCGACTAATTAATTATTGCATAAAGTTTCGTTTTAAAGCACAATGGGTTTGAGTTGCGAAATTATTAGAAAACATATTCATTGTAGAAAATAAAATATACCGGATATAAACCATTTAACCATCGAACAAATTTTCGTTTTTAGCATGAATAGATTTGACTAGAAATGTTATTATTGCGCGTACTATTGTAACAAGGTAAAAATACTGTATGGGGTTTTGAATAGATACAGAGGCTATGTAAATGAAAAACGAATTACCACAAAAAGGACGCATCTGAATATTGTCGAAAATAAACGTAACAAATTTATACCACAATACCACATTAAAAGTATATGACATACTAAGGGACGTAAGTAGGATTTACAGTGAAGAAACGGTTTGCAGCCCGAGCGAAACGAAGGCTGTAAAATGTCGAGGTACCGTAAATCCCTTACGTCCCGCGGTATGTATATTGTATTTCCCTGCCTATAAATTCAAAATCATTAAAAATGCTCTTAAATTAAGTTTAAAATTCAAATAAGAATAGAGAATTAATTAGGCTTAGACCCGTAACCATTGCTTCTTTCATTTGGATAACAATCACTTACGTCCCAAGAGAAGTTAGTTAAAATTTTCGTCCCGCTTCATATGCATCCTAGTAAATGCAACTTATGGATGGTCGTTTCATTGACGTAAGTGTCACTTACGGCTAAGGTATGGAAAAACGTATTTATTTTTACATTTGATTTCGTTTATTTCATAATCGTTTATACTTCAACTAGTACTTCAATTAAAACTAAAACTGACTGATCAAACCGAGCTGTGTCCTCTTATGTGCAATTGCTTTCAATTATTTTAAATATTGTCAGAAATATCTAGAGGTTTAAGTAAACCCTTGTAACTGTCAATCTATTCACTGTTAGTTGTATGTATTGTCCCTAAGGTGTATACTCTTTCGCGCGTTTGTTACAGTAAGTAATCACACTTTTTACACCAACAATAAAATGCCAAGGGTATTGTTTGTCACAAATTAGATATTATTCAGGTGCTGAATGTTAATATGAAGTGCTATCAGAATGTGGCTGAACCTCACTCGGTGCGGCTGTGGTACGTGCCAGTAGAAGCAAGAAGCCAGTGCAGAAGCGACGGTAACGCAATACCTAATGAATCGGAGTGCCTGGTTGCGTTGCGTTGAGAGGTCGTGTTTGGTCTACGCGTTGTGTCTTGTAATTGCGTGTTACCGTACATAATGATAACTGATAAATTCGAGCAACGAGCTAGCCTCCACTTTTGTTTTAAGTTTAGTGAATCAAAAAAGCAGTTGCCATAGTGGAAGAATCTACGATCACTGCAACCGAAAAAATGCACGACAAGTTAGAAGTGCAACGAAAGCCAAACTCAAAGTTTTTCGGCATCAAAAGCATTGTCCATTTCAAGTTCGTGCCACTTGATGTTACAGTGAATTCAGAATCTTATTGAGACATTTTGAGCCGGCTGAAAGTAAATGTGCAATAAAAAGACCCAAATTACGAAAAGACCAAAACTGACTGCATTACAATACATGTATACTAAAAATGACATAGTATTCTGTTGTAACAGTATGGTCGCCATCTCACACCCGCTATATTCACCGGATTTAGCACCCTGTGAATTTCCTCAGCTCCCAAAAGTGAAGAGTTTTACGAAGTTTTGACATAGCGGAAGACATTCACAACAAAACGTAGGAAGTGCTCGATAGCCAGTAGGAAAAGATTTTTTGGCACTCTCTAAGTATGGAACACGCGTTAATTGCGTTGTATCTATTTGCATGGAAACTACTTGAAAGAAGATGGGAGCCACTACTCGGCAAGGGTAGCATAAAAAGTATTAACCTGGTCAGAGAGCTTTCCGATAGCACCTAGTAGTGTGTTTCTAGTTTAGACCGTGTTATATTAAGAGCTAATAGAAAATTAACTCTTCAAGACACCTTCTGGCGTGATAGAGACCATGAGTCTGTTCATCTAGAACCTTCCAAGTACTGCTTATCCTGATGGTCTTGCAAAAGTGAGCCGATCGTCGAGTTTAAAAGTTTTTAATATGACGCAAAACCCGAAATGACCCTATTTCTAGAGGTCTGCAATAAAATCGGATTTGTCAAACATTTTTTTAAGCTTTATCTTTTTTTTGTCGATTGCAGACATCCTACAAGTGTGAATGGATAGCTTCATCATCAAAGTATATAGCCCTTTAAAAGTTATTGTTCTGATTTAAGTTTTAGGGATTGATTTTTCTGCCACATTTGTTTGTTTCATGACCAGCCCTTATTTTATAGGGATGTAAATTTTGCAATTTTCAAGTAAGACGCGCTATTTACGTGAGGCAGGTCGTACTTGAATAAATAAGAGATCGAGGTTCTTAGATGTTATTTTTTTTTCATTTTGTGTTAAATTATTTTAGGAGTATAGCCGGAGCATATTTCTTCTTTCTATGGCTACTCCTTTCTAGGTGTTCTTTGCATGTTAGCTGCAATTGAGTGGTATGGAGTTTTAATGTAATTCATATTTACGTAATAAGGGGTCACAAGAGGTCATTGGAACCCAAATTCTACAAATAAATCCCACCAAAATATAAAAGATTCCGAAAGAACGGAAATTTCCGTAAATTTATGGCTACGCCCTGAATAATACAAGCGTATTTTTATTCATTGTTGTACAAGCGAAAAATGCAATTGCCCATGCATAAATAATCCCCCTGTATGATATAAGCGAATTGTATACAAATAGCACGTAACGTAAGTTGTATATGTAAAAATAATTAATTGTAAGATAGCGTAAAACTCATTCAAAGCGAACGTAAATCAATCATTTTAAGATAAATACAAAGCCATTTATTTTCACTTATTAATTATCGATACATTTTGATTTGCTGTAAATAGCTTAGAATAGTACTAGCTTTACGCATTTAACATAGCAAACTACAATCTTATTTGAAAACCTAATTTTAACCTTAATAGTTGTATTAAAACACGTTTTGATGTTAAAAGGAAATATGTTTATAAAATGCAATTAAAGTTTAAATTAATATCCCTGTGAATTACAGACATTTATGTTAAATAAAATTTTTTTTACATGATTAGGAATATAAAAGGACGAGTCATCCGTATTTAGAACTACGTAAATATCTAATTAATAAATGAAATATTTATTCTGAGAAGCACTGGAACACGATAAATTCCACAAAATCCATAAAATAACCAATAAAATTGATTAACTTTCGCATTACTATACGACGCCACAATAATCGTATGTGTTAGAGCAGGACAAACAGCTCGCGTCACGGATAACTGGAACGAGTTTATGAGGTGATAAAACTCAACAAATTTGAACGATAATGAAGATTTCCAAAACAATTACGTAAGATGGGCATTTATTATTTAAAATGGAATCGCGCACATTCTACTAGCACTTAATCAAAATTATATCACCACTTTATAACCAGTACTTCGATGAAAATTCTTATTTATCCTCAAGATGAGCGTCTTCATATACTTAATTCAGTTCTTCTTGAATGTTCTGAATACAAAAAAAAAACAATCCAGATTTATTCAAATTAACGTCTAGAAAGTTTCTTTTAAGAGATTTGTAATGTCTTAAATACATCCTTTTGTAAACCGTCAATTAATTGTGTTCAGAAAAATACGTAGATGCGTTTTGCAACATATAAAGTTATTTAGATTTGCGGTTAAAAAATGAGCCACTGGCCTGCATTATTATGCTTACAATGTATTTAGTAGAAATAATGTTATGCTCTTTGAAGTTAATGTTTGTTAACTGAATGACATTTATAGCAACAAAATTTGAAATATCATTTGTAACTAACATTCGTTATACGTAAAATCTATCATACAAGTGCTACGGTAATCCGTCTAAGAAAGAAAGTAGTAAAGTAAGCAAAGAAAATTAGTCCCCATCGTGTACCGCAACAAAACAAAAGGAATCCAAAGAATTAGCACCGTCCTAGCTAAAACATCGTAGAGTGGGGTGGGTCACACAGAAAGAAAAATTAGAAACCTAAAGAAATAAATTTATTTACAAACCTTTTAAAGAAAAATATGATATCAAAAAGGATATTTACAAATATTTCTGATAAAACAACATTTACTCACACCATCCTGGAGGACTTACATAATACAACAAAGCTGCCGCCAAAAACAATTAAGCAATGCCCAAATTGGTGGCCTATATACTGTAGCATAAATCTAAACGCGTTGTTGACTAGAGCCAGAGATAACCTTTGGAAATAAAGGTTTTGATAACCCAAAACAACACTTTCCAACGTATTAAAGCAAACCCATATTGCAAGTATGTTAACTTTTATAACCAAAACCCACGTTTCATGCTATCCAAATAAAAATATTTCTAAAGCAACTGTTTTGATAACTAAATACGTTCATAAACTTAATTAAGAGATGCATGTTGTTAACAATAAGTTTCCATCATATTAGAATATTTGATAAATAGATACCAGCTTTCGCTATATCCAAAATAAAATAAAATTTTAGGTTTTCGCGTTATCAAAATAAAATAGAATCAAAATATTTAACTTTGTAACTGAATATTTAATAAAATTCAACATGATGTTTGACAAATTATCGTTTAAGATTGAAAGGGAGACAAACCTACCACTAAGCATCCAAAATATCGGTGGAAACAATAAGAGATATGAAATTTAAATTAAGTATAGGCAAAATGTTCTAGGTACAAGGACCGAACGTAACTCATGATTGATCTATATTTAGTTTGTTTATGCAAATTTTCTAGCTAATTCATAGCTAGCGTAATGCAACGCGATACAGTAGATCGCTCTGCTAAAAGCATTGCCGAAGTCTCGAAACATACCAGTCTGTAACTTTTAGACCATATAGCTAAACACAAGGAAGTTAGCTTTGTCGCTAGAAAACCCTACCCTAAAAAAGAAAGAATAACTACGGCACGCGATGACTTGAATTTGGTGAGACCAGCTCTTGCAAATAGAATTCGAACAGCTGATTTACATTTTACTACTACGGGAAAGTAACTATCCCTCAAACTGTCACAAGTGCAGCTGCACTCAAGAATCAGAGCTTTGAAACACTGGTTGACCCGTATGCACCGGATAGCTAAGGTAAACTTTGCCCGAAATTACATCGATTGAGGCGTGCGTGCATCGATTTAATCACGTGATTTTTGCAGATGAGTCTAGATTCCGGTTGTTTCGCAACGATGCGCGCATACAAACATGGAGACGCAGATGCGAGCGAGATTTAGACTCAACTGTAGAAGAAATCGCCCATTTTGGAAGAGCTTCGTTATGATTTGGAGAGGTATAACTTTAGCACGAATCTGAATGCTTTTTAGGATGGCATTGTGAATACTCAAGGGTATCTAGAAGAAATTATAGAGCCACATATAAAACCATTTGTGGCAGAAGAAGATTCACAGTTTGTTCCGCAACATGATAATGCAAGACAACCACGCCGCACGGGTCGTTACACAATACCTTCAAGATCATAATATTGAGGTTTTGGACTCACCATCGAATTTCCCTGATTAGAACCTATTACTTTTCCAGTTGGGCGTAAATTATACGTTAACCCCGAGCGTAATTTATTATGCCCCAAATGTGGTCGCAAATTATTGCCGCCAAACGGTTATAGATCTATATGGAAAGAAAGCAATTAAAAAATAAGCAAAAGGCTCTCCATTAATAACTGTAACCGTAGGTGTGCCCTCTGCGCTCGTTGCCTCCAGCCAAGAATCACCGTTGACGTCTACATACAGATCTGGTTGCGTGCTTTTGTCCTGATTCTTACAATGAACTGTGTTGAACCTACACTTTTATGGGACACAAGATATTATTAAGGTAATTGGAGTGATATGAGGGAATCTGCATGCTTTCTAGTGTGGCATTGTGAATTCTTAACGGCATCTAAAAGATATTATAAAGTCATATGTCATATCATTTGTGGCAGAAGAAAATCCATAGTTTGTTCTGCAACGTAAAAATGCAAGACCTCCATGTTGTACAGGTCAATACGTAATACTTTCGGGACCATAATATTGAAGTTTTAGGTGACGACCAAATTATTCTGATTTAAACCTATTACTTTATTAGTTGGGCGTTAATTATAAGTTACCAGCTTGGGCGTAAATTATACGTTAGTCCGAAGCGTAATTTATTATACCAAATGTGGTCGCGAATTACTGCCATCCAACGGTTACAAATCTATATGCAAATAAAGCAATTAAAAAATAAACAAAAGACTTAATTCCATTAATAGCTGTAGTCAAGGGTATGCCTCCGCGCTCATTGTTTTCAGCCAAGAATCACTGCTGACGCTTACATGTAGATCAGGTTGCGTGGTCCGTTTCTTATGTTTTATCCATATTCTTGCAGTGAAATGTGTTGAACCTTTTAGGGACACTAGACAGTTATGAAAGAACCAAGGGACACTTTCTGCAATAAACACACTCGATTCAATAAATCGATATTGTCAGGTAGTTGGAGATTAGGTTAAGTTTAAAATGCGCGTTTCTCATGAACTAGTCGTTGTCCCCACCATAAAAGCGTGTCTCATTGGCGAAGCGCAATAATTACACATTCCCTCGGCTTGAGAAAAGGTGTAATTATACGAATACGTCGATAAATTAAGACTTTTGTTTTCAGTCCGTATGAACCCAGAAACCACAATCATTACACGTAATGACTTAATTAACTATCGATGAAAAATTTTCCTTTTGGATTAAAAATTCACAATTTCTAATATTGAAGCGAAAACTTTGTGCAGCCGAAAGGCATAACGAAACATTGAGCATCTCTAAGGTTTTCTGCAGAGAAGGTTAAGGAATTAACCGCCTCCAGAAAAGTCAGATCAGTTTTGAGGAACGCTCCAAGAGGAGTTGAACAACATCTCTAGGGCGATGGCTAGAAACGTGGTTGCTACGCTGTTGTCAAGGTAGTTGAAGACATACACACGGAGAATTTTTGTTACTAATTTGCTTTTTTTCTAGTTTTCTAGGAATCAAATTTCTGGAAAGTTGCTTTTTGTTATCTTGTATTGCTAACTTTTGTTTTTTTGATAAATATGTAAGAAATCCAATCATTTTACAGCTTTAAGGTTCGTTGAATCAAGACCGATTAGCAAATTAGCAAGTACATTAAAGGTTAAGACCATTTTGCAAGTTGTGTTCAAATCATTTTGACTAGTTCATAAAGTGTTGGATCATAGCTGAAAAATATACAACAAACGGTACTCATAAATGCAGTCGTTTGTAAAATATTTATCATTCAAAGTAATTACGACTTGTAAAATATGAAAAGAGATCCATATAATAAAAAGAATGACACGCAAACTATCAATTTTATTGTACTCCGAATTAAATACAGTAGTTTAGTATGTGAAAACAGTGGGATATGTATCCTATTTGATTATCTTCTGTACGATCAAACTCATTAGCTGCTAGTGAATGCGCATTCATTAAAACGTTTTATTAATTTAACCCCTGTTTTATACTCTGTCTCGCAGAGACACGAGATATTTGATGAAGTTTTCTAAAATTATATTGGGATTTTGTTTAGGAATTTCATTTATACGGTTGAAGTTGAAAATCAACGCTCGTTATTTGATTTTCCTCCGCTTGGTCCAGCTGAATTTCTAAGTAACTTGTGTTAAGGGTGTAGTTTTGTTTTGCTGCTGATTTTGAAGATTCCTAGCCCAAAACGGTCCTTGTCATTCAATTCAGTGCGGATCAAAAATCCCCTTATTAACTTTAGAATGGATAATGCCTTTTCCGTGTAATTGGTGCTGTTTATATAATACTAAGTAAAATATGACAGCTAAAAGTTTGAAATTAACCCCTGGGGCGCCATTTTGAAACTCTTCTTCTTATGGAAAAGAGGGTTGAGCGATACATCAATTTAAAGCCATTTTTGTTCTTAATTTAATTTCTCAATTTGACCATATGATTCGATTGTTTTCACATGACAACCAATAATTTTGATAAAGATGAAAAAACTTAATAACCGAAAATTTAAAAAGTGCAGCACATGACACTAACTTTTTACTTTACAAGATGCTCGAAATATTCAGCTAGAACAACTTCGCAAATAAACATCCTGTTAGGGAGTGGTTCTCTAACATTGTAAAGCATTTTTGGGGTTGCTTTTGTATAAACATCAATAACACGTTGTTACGTTTATTTTTCTCCCTAAATTAATCACCCCTTTTTTTATTTGTTAATTTATAAACCCGCTTTACCATAATTTTGTTAAATCGATTCCGTTTTATGCTTAAATTCCTCAACAACACCCTATATCCACTTTGTTTTTAAAACGAAAATTTATTCGATAATTAAATAGTTTAAATCCCGTTTTAAGTATCCGTTAGTTTGTTAAACGTTCCGATAACGTATAATGGTTTTCTCTATTGTTCCAATATAAAAACTTGTTGAAATAAGATCGCGCACTATCTGATAAAACTGTGTTTTCCAGTTTTAATCGCGCTTCAATAACGCGAGGATTTTGCAGTTCGAATTCGTGTTATTTGAACCATTTTTGAATTTGATTATTTACTGCTGATTAATTTTATTTTGTGTAAAATACGAGATGCACACTTCGTATCTATAGTACTAAATTGTTCAAATCACATAATTGTTTGCTTTGAAATAGTAACGCTTAATTTATTTTTCTTTTTGCTTGTATGTACAGAATCCTTTATTTATTCTTATTGTTAATAGATAATCGTGACCGATGTGTTTTTTTTTTTGGTATTTAGGCAAATCCCCCACTCTCAGCGTTGGGTAGTTAGCCTTGTATTTACTTTTCTTCCGGCTACGTCTAGGTACGTAGCATAAATTTTGATGCCCTGGCGTGGGGCTGCCAGTTTGTTTTAGTTAATTTTTGTTTCGATTTTTTTTTGTTGTTTGTGCCTAAGTTCCTACATTACCCGCATTTCTCGGCCTGATGCTACTTGTTTTTTCTTCCTTTACGTTCGACCTATTATTTATTTTTTCTTTTTCTTTCGGCTCTTTGGTGTTCCTTATATGAGGATCCGTTTTCTTGTGTGGGTTTGATTTTCTTAAAATTTAGTTCTGCGTTTCTTCTTAATCGCTCAACATCAGTGGTTGGCTAATTTCAGATTATTGTACTTGTGTTTTCACCAATAATTGTAGACCCTTTAAAAGCTCTGGCGCCCTATTTCTGATTGTATTGACTTTATTTTCTTACGTTTAGTAATTTTTTATCCAAATTTAATCAGTTTGTTACGTCCGTATTGAATAAAATCGTTTTGTTTCGATTCACTTCTGATATTTTATAGTTTATTCGGTGGTTGTTGGTACTTTTGCATTACTCTGATACACAGTGTGTATTTACTTTGTCACAATAGCTATGTGGGGTTTGGATGTAAATAGGCTGTTAAGATACGAAGTCCAATATGAGTTATCTTCTCGAGAATTTTACTCTGACATTAAAGTCGAGGGGTTGCGTACAGCCCTCCGCAACGCGATTCAAGTGGAAATGCATCGGTCTTTTACTCTTAGCCCTTATACAATTACCTTTACAGAGAATCATGAGGCGATTAAACGCGCGCTTACTGAACTTGGACCTCTTTCCGACGATTTTACTAGGGATGTTACTGATAATAACTTCGCCCGTTTACGCTCCTTGTGGGTACACATTCTGCGACGTTGTGAATTGATGTTGGCTAACTCTGAGGAGGAAGCCCTTATGAAAAATAAATTATTATTCGCTTTACAGACCATTGGTTCGGATGTTGAGGCGACTGTTAGAAAATTCAAACGTTTAACTTTTAGTCAATAGCTTTCCTCCAGTTCTCAAACTCTTAATGTAGCTACCACCATTGCCGAAGAAGTTCCTTATCTTTCTTCTGATTCCAAGGAAGAATTGGATACTTCTACTGCCATCAATACTATGACCCCTACTAAAGGATACCCGCTCGCTAAATTGAATGTCTCTTTTTTAGGTGAAGTTTCTCTACCGGAATTCTTGTTTTGTATTAAGTAATTCAGTGTTTTGCGTAATATTTCTGCTCAGCAACTTTTTCGTTTTACTCCAGAATTACTTACCGGAAAGGCTTTACTTCTTTTCCGTGCACATCAGCGTTTCCTTAAATGTCGGGACGACGTTGTTACTTTATTAAACTCAGAATTCCTACCCCTGGATTTTGCTTATAAGTCTGCTACTATTGAGGAAAATACTTTTACTTCACATAACCGAGTTGTTAAGGTTTCTCCTACGCCTACGGCTAGATTATATACTTCCTCCGTACGTTCTACTGTTCTTCCATCTAGTTCAACTTCTAGTCAGGTCGTATGCTTTAATTGCGACGAACCTGGTCATGTTTCAACCAGTTGTACTCATCCTAAGGTACTCCATTGCTATGGTTGTGGATAGAAGGGAGTTACTCGCCACAACTGTCCACACTGTCATCTTACTCCTAATAGGTTTTCGAATAATCCTTCAAATTCTGCCCTCAGCTCTAAATGCCTAATTTCTTCTGCTCATACCTCATTCGGGTCATCTTGCTACTACTATCAAAATATACCCTTCTTCGGCAAATGTAGCTTCGAACAAACTTTCTTCCGTTTCTAGTTCTGCATCCTATTCTACTCATCCTTCTGCTCGTCCTACTTATTCACTCTCACCCCAGACTGTGCCTCCACCACCATTAAAACCCATACTTTAAACTCTCAAGAGTTTGTTTCCGCTTTCTCAAACGATTCTACCCAAGAAATTCCTGTCGTGTCTGCAACCATACATGTCGCTAAAGTAAAGATACATTCTAATACGGATAGAGAGGGTCCTGTTGAAGTTCATGAACCTGTATCTTTAATGTCTGTTGCTGTTGCTGTCAAAATTTTACATTTTCCTGCTTTCTTAAATTGTTCTACTCAAGAAATTTCTGTCGTGCCTGCAATAACAGCTGTAGCTAAATTGACGATAACTTCTAATTTAGTCAGCGAAGGTCCTGTTGAAGTTAGTGAACCCGTAGCTGTGATGCCTGTTGCTGTCATTGTCAAAGTTTTACCTGATCCTGTTTCGTTATATACTATTGTTAAGGAATCAGTTCCTATTGTGACTGATGTTTTGTCTGTTCCTACTCCGTTGTTTATCAGTGATGAAGTCTCACTTGATTGTACTCCTTTATCGGACGATGATGAAACCTTACCTACACTTACTCATTCTTCTCATGCTGACAAAATGCTACTTGCTTCTGTTCTTTTAGCTAAGGTTAGTGAAATCCTAGCTGATGTCTTGTTATCTAACGTTGACGAAGGTCAACCTGATTCTCATCTATTGTGGAAGAAGTTCTTCCTGATGCTGTTTGTTCTTGTAAGGTTGATGAAATTTTATCTGGTTCTGTTCCTTTTTTTTTCATGTTGATAAACTTTATTCCACTACTTTATCTAACATTGACAAAGTTTTACTTGATACTGTTTGTTCTTGTAACGTTGATAAACTCCTACCTGGTTCTGCTCCTTTTCCTAAGATGGATACTCCTACAGCCAATGCTGTTTTCGTTCATAACTGTGATACTTCTACTCCTTCATCTAATGTCGTTAAAATTTTATCTGTTTCTGTTTCTTTATCTAACGTAACTGAAGTGTGCTCTGCTTGTGTTTTTTTTCTCGTAAGATTGATTTTCTTATAAATAATACTTTTTCTTTTTCTATCGTTGATATTTTGACAACCCATGATGTTTCTCTTTATACCGTTGACACTCTTATCTCCAATCTTAACAACACACAACTTTCTACCTTAACTCGTTTTGAATTTTCTAAAATACCCTTGCCGCCTCCTATATCGCGTGCAACAACTACTAGACCCCCTGCTGTCCCTGTTTTGCGGAAAACTGCCCATAAAAGGCAGAAATTTGTCTATTCTCCTTCCGAACCGGAAGATGTTTGTCGACGAAATCCTACTGTCCTTGATCTAGTTTCATTTTCTTTCTGGCGACGCAAACGTCTTAAGCTCAATATCTAGTCCTTGCGCCCGTTCCTTATGCCGATTTTGCTCCCCTTAGGTTTTGATTTCTGGACTTTTAGTTTGTTTTTTTTACTTGCCTTTTTGCTGGGTTTCCTTTTTTTTTTTTCTTCCTCCTTAAACCCGTGTGGGTTCGGAAATAGAATAGCTCCATGGTACGACCTGCCTGTAGTAAGAGGCGACTACAGCGGTCCAACACATACACACACGCACACTTTATACACGCACAACACATACCCACACACTCCTTACACACCCACACACACACATATACACACACGCACACACATATACACACACACGCACGCACACGCACACACCTACTCATACATAACTACAATTAGATTCTTTTGTACGATTCTTAGTTTTTTTTGGGTTCTGTACTTGGTGCTCGGTATTACTCTTTTTAGTTTTTGTTTTTTCTCGTTCCTTTCGTTCTACATTACTCTCATTTTTCCTGTTACTGGTCTTCTTTGCTGTCGGTCCCTAGTCCGATTCTGTTTCGTCCATCCGCTCCTGTGGTAGGTGCTTTCTAGTCCGTTTTTATTTTTTTGGAAACCACGACTTAGTCGACTTTAGGTCTAGTTAGCTATTCTTTTCTTTGGGTCTTCGGTTTTGGTTACCACAGTTTGTAGTACATCGTTTCTTTCACCAGCGCTCTTCTTCTCTTCCTCTCGTTCTGCCTTGTTGTCCCTTTGTTTACTTGAGGCCTGACCGTTGGGTCTTGTTTTGACTTGTACTGTTGGTTTTTTTTCTCGTTTCTTTTCTTACTTTGTTTTTTTTTTGCGAGAAACCAATTTTTTGTCCTGAGGTTGAAGAATTTACCGTTTCTTCACTAGAAACATCCGTCCTCTGACGACTTTTTCAGTGTCAATGCCGTTCCATTCTAGTCCTCGTTGCTTGCTGCCTTTCCTTCTTTCTTTTTTCCTCTCTTTATTGGCACTTCGAGCCGTATGACAATTCTTTTTTTTTATTTTGGGGTGTTTCCTTTTTCTTTTTTATTTTTGTTTGGTTTTCGTAACGGATTTCCTTTTAGTTTTTAAGCGAATTTTTTTGTTTGGGTTTTTTTTTCTCTTTGTTTTTTTTGTTCTTGCCCACTCCCATTACTTTTGTTTTCCTACCCCGACCAGTTAATTTTGCTGGGGGGGGATTTGTTACGTTTATTTTCCTCCATAAATTAATTACCCATTCTTTTATTTGATAATTCACAAGCCCGCTTTACTATAATTTTGTTAAATCGATTCCGTTTTAATTCTTAAATATTTCAACAACACCCTATATAGTGCACCTGTTCAGTATGAGCCCGCTTGACATAATTTTTAATTCAAATTTACTTTATTTTTAAAACGTAACTTTATTGGATAATTAAATAGTTCAAATCTTATTTTAGGTGTCCGTTACCTTGTTAAACCTTTCGATAGCGTATAATGGTTTTCTCAATTGTTCCAGTGTAAAGACTTGTTGAAATAAGGGTGCGCACTATCCGATAAAACCGTGTTTTTCAGTTTTAATCGCGCTTCGATAACGCGAAGATTTTGCAGTTCGAATTCGTGTTATTTGAACCATTTTTAAATTTGGTTTTTCAGCTTGTGCGTCGAAATATTTTCTACATCATTCGTCACAATACTTCAAAAGCAATGCACGTTTTTTTTTTGTTCGACAAGTAGGAGGTGTTTTACGTGTATTGGTGTGTTGTTCCGCGCTTACCCATCCTAATAAGATTCTCTTTCTACCTTTTAGCTAGAGGCCGAATTGGTTCTCTTTTTATGTAGACCAACTGCTTTTGTCTGTAGATCAACTGCTTTTGTCTGTAGACAAACTGCTTTTGTCCGTAGATCGCTAGTAGTTATGGTAACAGGGTAAATAGATCCCGACGACCGTGTTGCTGTGCTGATTCACCCCCAACGGATTGCAAGCTAAGTGTCCAGACTCATACAGGTATACAACTTGTTTTCTTTTGTGTATATCAATGGCATATTCCGTATCTGCGTTTGGTGTAGTTATGTGATAAAAAACATTGACACTGTAGAACTATTGTCTGGTGCTGTGAAGCGATATTATCGCCCTACTGGTGAGATGTATTGTTGTTAGAAAGGTTTGACAAACACACGCTGATTCTTTTCTACTGATTGTTCTATTTTACAAACGGTATTATGTAGAATTTAAAAAGAATGTTTGCCAAAAGCTTTAACACATTAATTCTTTCCTACTGATTAGTTTATTTTCTAAAAAGTATTAGGTAAAATTTAAAAAAAAACGCTTGACAAAAGCTCATATGTTTATTTACTGCTGATTAATTTTATTTTCTGAAAAATACGAGACGCGCACTTCGTAGCTAAAGTACTAAATTGTTCATATCACATAATTGTTTGCTTTGAAATAGTAACGCTTAATTTATATTTCTTTTTGCATGTTTGTACAGAATCCTTTATTTGTTCTTATGGTTAATAGATAATTGTGGCCGATGTGGGTTTTTTTCGGTATTTAGGTAAATCCTCCACTCTCCGCGTTGGGTAGCTAGCCTGGTATTTACTTTTCTTCCAGCTACGTCTAGGTACGTAGCAACGTTGTTAAAGTTCATGTAAGGATTCTGGAGCACTTTAGATTTTAGGCAGTCCCACAGAGAATAATCTGTGGTGAGAGAACCGATGATCGCGCATGTCAGTCCATATGTTCTTGGTGACCAATCCACCTATCCTGATAAGCTATATCTAAATAATTTCTAACCGCTGTAAAATAAGGCTGCGGTGCACCATCGTGTTGGGAAATAACGTCCACATGGAATTCATGTTGGTTTTGGGCTATAGTATCATTAACTAGAGGAGTAATTATGCCCTGAAGTAATTCCATGTACTTCGAGCCACTTAACACGGTCACTACAAAAACCCGATGAGGATTTTCATCAGAGACCTTATTAAATTTTTTGTAATTTGGAATATCGAATGTGTTTGTAGCTTCTTACATGCACTATCATGCATCATCAACAAGTTTTTGATTTATTTTTGGCGTTTTCAAGTTTCAGGCGCTCGCGTGTATCAGCACTGGACATCTAATCCCAACCTTGCGAGCCGCACACGCATCTACGCATGACGGCTTTATCGATGACAACTGTTGCTCAAAAATGGTATAGTTAGGAAAATTTCAAAAATACAATCCGATCTAGTAAAAAGACACGATACAATAAGTAGTAAGGTTATTATGTGTGAGTTATAGTTGCTTAATCCCAACGGTGCACCTGGGCACAAGTTACAAACATAGATGGTATCATTACGTTTTCCATCAGCATAACATTTTTACAAGATTTCTTCGGTACCTTTCTAAATATCTTTTTATCTCTTACTTGTGAAATATGTTTCTCCTGTTTACGAACAGAGGGCAAAGTGGTGGAGTTCTTGGACTCCTTTAGTAACTTAAGGATAACTTATAAACGGAAATCGTACAGGGTCATCTTTTTTCCTAGATATTTATTGAACAATTAATGGGCGTGGATCATCATTAATTGCAAAATATAAACAAAAACTATAGTAGGTCTTCTAATTATTTTCGTGCGCATGGATAATATGCCAACATTTGGTCTTGGTGATTTATACGAAACAAATTTATTGTATTGGACTATTGGCAATGGTTTCGTTTCTTTGTCATTACGCCTAGTTAGGATGTTTGCCATTTCATTCCTATGTTCATAAAAAGTGTATATCATTTCCCATTGGACTATCAATACACCATTTGCATATTTTCCAACAGTCTTGTCTTTCTTCGGTGCCTTGATTTCAAATCTGCTGAAAGTGTTTACGATGAGTACATGGAGTGCCGGTGCCATGGGTTTTCCTTTCAGAAAGTTTCTTCGCAAGTTGATAACTATTGTAATAACTGTCTATGTATTCAATGTGTACTATATCCAATTTTTCCTCTAGCAATTACATCACATCGTTTTATGCACGTCTTTTCTTCCTAAATCATCTATCTCTCCAATGTAAACTAAAAACTTTATAAAGATGCCTTCAGGTGTTGTCAACATTTATAATATAACTTCATATCTGATGTACTTCAGAAAAACAAATTGCCCCTCCACAAAAACATAGATTCCTCATCACTCAGCTTTCGTCCAGGGTAATAAACACAATTCGTTCTCCGTTTGAAAAAATTTATTATTCCCCTAGTTTTATATAATCGATCTTCGACAACTGGTTCTCTGTTTTGAGGGTTTTTGCAAAACGTGTGGTACGTATTATTATCAGAAACCGATTCCTACCTATTCTTAGTAAAAACATCAAAGCTGAATAATGGTTCCGCTTTCCAATAACGTTGAATCTTATTTCACCGTAGGTGCCCCATGTGCAATTATAGTATTCTTAAGAACAGTAATAACTAGTAATCTGTAAGCTCCTTCTGGGCAGTTATTCTTAAATCTCCTTGGTTTATGGATGGATAAACTCTTCGAATGCTACTAGTTTGCTTGCTCCGTTACTATGTTTAACAAATCATCATGCAGTAGGTGTCTAAAATGGCGTATAGGCCCACTGCGAGAAACAGGAATTAACAATTCTTCTCTTATAGTAAAGAATTAAAGTTTCATGGAAATTGTTACGGGTAAGAAGGTACTTGAGTGAATAAATTTAAGGTGGCCCTCAAAAGATAAGAGCCCCGTAACAATATAAATGTGAATCGGATAACTGCGGTGGTGCGGGAGTAGGTTGCCATGGAAAAATCATAAAAGAAGATCAAAAAAATCAAAATAAGGTCAATCCATACTAAACCAACTAGTCAGCTAACTTGACCATATCCGATCTCCTTGAAACTTTCAGGAACCATTCTCTCAAAATATCTAAGTTAAAATATGTTTTGGAAAAATTATAAATAATTAGGTTTTGTTTTTATAGTTTACATAAAAATCAGTCTTTTTGTTTGCGCTGATATTTTCAATCTTAATTAACCTCCATTCTATAAGGAGTACCATAAGGTACCATAAGGTACCATAAGGTTTAATTTAATAGTCCCCTTGGGTAAAGAATAAAAAATATTGAACAAATCAAACAACAAGTCAATAGATTCTTCCTGTAGCTGTTGTAGAATCAAACTTTGCTAAAATTTCACTTTTATCCACAACTAGTATATCATTAAATTGTGAGTATTTGAAAGAGGAAGAAGGACCATGTGATTTTACAAAACTTATCTTTACATCGTCTCTTATTTTTAACACAACCTAGCCACCGCTTATCTGAGTATTACATGTTACAAAGCTAACAATGTCATTAACGTCCAGATCGTCATCAGTGTCATCAACTGACACTATTTCTACACTGGTTTCCTCTGAAAATGAGCAGCGTTTCACTTAAATTCTTGTCTCATTCATAGGACTGTAACTATGAATTTGTTGAATATCTTTTATTATTGTTGTCAACCACTTCCTGAACCTTTTGTCTTACAACCAATGTGAAATTATCTAACACATCATTAAATCTTTTAAATCTTTTTCGATTTCTCTTAAATCTCTGATTGAATTCTTCCCAAATCTGTTTTAATTCCTGACCGAATTCTTACCAATGTTACTACTCTTTCCGTGTAATTGATGCTGTTTATATAAGACTAAGTAAAATATGACAGTTGGAAGGTTGAAATTAACCCCTGGGGCGCTATTTTGATACTCTTCTTCTTATGGAAAAAAGGGTTGAGCGATACATCAATTTAAAGCATTTTTCTTCTAAATTTAATTTCTCAATTTGACCATGTGATTCAGTTGTCTTCACATGACAACCAATAATTTCGATAAAGATGAAAAAAACTTAATAACCGAAAATTTAAAAAGTGCAGCACATGACACTAACCTTTCATTTTATAATATGCTCGAAATATTCACCAAGAACATCTTCACAAATAAACATCCCCTTAGGGAATTTTCCTCTAACATTGTGAAGCATTTTTGGGGTTACTTTCGTACAAACATCGATAATATGTTGTCGAAGTTCATGTAAGGATTTTGGAGCTTTTGCTAAACTTTAGATCTTAGACAGCCCCACAGAGAACAATATGTGGTGAAAGAACCGATGATCGCGCAGGTAAAAACACACGACACACGATGAGAGTTATAGTTGCATAATCCCAACAATAGTCTGCTGCATCTGGACACGAGTTACACACATAGATGGAATCATCCTTTTTTCACCAGCATAACATTTTTTACAAGATTTCCTCGGTGCCTTTCCAAATATCTTCTTATCCTTTACTTTTGAAATATGTTTTCTCTGTTGTAGAGCAGATGACACAACTTTAGTAACTTCGGGATAGTTTATAAACGAAAATCGTACATGGCCATTCTTTTCTCTAAGTATTTACTGAACAATTGATGGACGTTGATCATCATTAGTTGCAAAATATAAACAAAAACCATAGTAGGTCTTCTAATTATTTTCGTCCACATGGATAATATGCCAACATTTGGTCTTGGTGATTTATAAGAGACAAAAATTTATTGTATTGAACTGTTGACAATGGTTTCAATTTTTTGTCATTACGCCTAGGTAGGATTTCTACCATTTTATTCCTAGGTTCATAAGAAATATATATCACTTTCCATTTGACTATCTATACTCCATTTGCATATTTTCCAACCGTTTTGCCCTTCCTTGATGCTTTGATTTCAAATCCGCTGAAAGTGTTTACGTTGAATACATAGACTGCCGGTGCCATGGGCTATCCTTTCAGAAAGTTTCTTCGCAAGTTGATAGCTATTGTTTTAACTGTCCATGTATACCATGTGTCCTACATACAATTTTTCCTCTAGAAAGTGCATCACAATTTTTCATACACGTCCTTTTCCTCCTAAATCATTTATTGCTCCAGTGTAAACTAAAAATTTTATAAAGATGCCTGTAGATGTTGTTAACGTACAATTTAACTTCATGCCCATACCGCTTACTTTTGATGTACGACTAAAAAAAAAATCGCCCCTCCACAAAATCAAAGATTTCTCAATACTCAGTTCTCGTCCAGGATAGTAAACACAATTCGTTCTATGTTTGAATAATTTATTATTCCTCTAATTTTATATAATCGATCTTCGGCTACTGGTTTCCTGTTTTGGGAGTTTTTTTGCAAAACGTATAGAACGCATTATTATCAAAAAAGCAATTCCTGCCTATTCTTAGCAAAAACAGAGTTGAATAACGGATCTGTTTTCCAAAAGCCTTAAATTCTATTTCACCGTATATGCCCCATGTGCAATTGTACGAGGGTAAGATGAATAGTTCTCGGCCTACAAAGAAAGACTGCAATTTTCAGTAAAAGAAATGATTTTGTTTTTCGACATTATCCCTTTTAACTTCAACACACTTGGTCCATCGTTTCTGCAACATCAGTATTCCTTCCCGGAAGTGAGAGTCTCGAAGGCTGTGAAAATATTCGTCTACGGCCCTCTCAGCTTCTTTATTGGACATGAAGCGCTTCCCAGAAACAAATTTTTTCAAGTTTGGGAACAGATAGAACTCTGAAGGCGCCAAATCAGGGGAATGGGGGGGATGGCCGAGCAAGTCATACCCCAAACTTGCCAATTTTCCCATCGCCAACGCACCCTTGTGTGCAAGTGCGTTGTCTTGGTGAAAGATAATTTTTTTCTTCTTCAAGCCAGGCCTCTTCTTGTAAATTTTGGCATCTTGCTGGTCAAGAAGGGTGAAGTAATATTGGCCTGTAATTAATTGTTTTGCCTTTTTCAAGGTAATCTATTAATAGGATCTCTTTCGCATCCCAAAACACGCTGGCCATCACTTTTCCGGCAGATGCGATCGACTTCGCTTTCTTTGGCGATGAACAACCGGCTTCCACCCACTGTTTCGACTGCTGTTTCGTTTCTGGCGTGTAATGGTGACAAAACGTCGCACAAAATCGCTCGGATCCTTATTGAACCGGGCCAAACATTGCTGCGAAACTCGTTTTCGCATTTGCTTTTGATCGGCATTCAGTAAATGCGCACCCATCTTGTGCAGAGCTTTTGCATCCCTAACCTTTTGTGTAAGGTATTTTGCACCCTTTCGCACGATATCTCTACAGCCTTAGCTATCTCCTTCATTTTCACTCGCCTATTGTCCAACACGATATCATGCACTTTTTCGATGGTTTCCGGTATAGTTGCGGTTTTTGGTCGTCCTTCACGCGGGTCATCTTCGAGAGACGTGCGACCACGTTTAAATTCAGCTGCCCACCTTTTAACGGTTGACAGGGAAGGGGGCGAAGTCTCCGTAAACTTTTGTCGACTTCGGATGAATTTCCTGAGGGGTTAATCCGTCCAAAACGAAGAATTTTGTGACCGCACGATATTCAAGTTTATCCATGTTAAGAAAACGCGCATAAGACGTCCTCTTGAAAAAATTCGTGTAAACAAACTACTTGAGATAGCAAGTTGAAACTTGTTATACGGACTAATGACATATGCACGCAGGCGGAATGCACAAATTTTTGCTGATTGAAACGCCATCTCTGTGTCAGGCAGAGAACTTTTCACCTTAACCTCGTAGTATTCCTAAGAGCACAAATAACTCGCAATCAGTAAACTTTTTCCAGGTAGTTATCCTTGAGTTCCCCTTGATTTGTAGATGGAAAAACACTTCTAATGCATACTCGTTTGTTTGCTCCGTTATTGTGTTTATCAAATCATCATGCAATAGGTGTCTAAAATAGATATAGGTTCACTGCGAAAAAGAGGAGTTAATTAACAATTCTTCTCTTATTGTAAAGAAATAAAGTGTCATGAAAATTGTTACATGTAAGATGATACCTAAGTGAATAAATTTAGAGTGGCTTTGAAGAGCCGAGGAGTCCGTAGCAATGTAAGTAAGCGTCGGCTAACTGCGGTGGTGCGGGAGTGGAATCTCATAGAAAAAATACAAAAGAAAATAAAAAAAAAATTCAAAATAGGATCATTCCATACCAAGCCAACCACTCAGCCAGCTTGACCATCTCCGATCTCTTTGAAACTTTCAGGAATCAATTTCCCTAAATGTCTAAATTTTTAGAAAAATTACACATTATTAGATTTTCATGTAATTTATTTTTAAAATTTGCATAAGGACAAGTTTTTTCGTTTGCGCTGTCATTATCAATCTTGATTAATTTTAATTGCATAAGCCGTATAGAGTTGCTTGACCCATCATTTTTAAGAGAATACCTTTAGCTTTAATTTGATATTCACCTTGACTATCTTGGGTAAAGAAGACAAAATATTGAAGAAACAAAGAACTTTTTTCAAAACATTTTTGAGATGTTTTTTAAAAAATGTCAGGCAAATATATGTTTTTAGTCTTGCTGTAAACTGTAAAATCTAAAGTTTACAGACTAGGATCCTTAATGAGATAAGGAATTATGACAAAAAATTTAAAGTTACCGTGAAAAATTCTTGTTTTAGTGTGTTTTTAAATCTTATTACGCTATCCATCATACTAAATACTAGTACATAGTCAAACATAAAACAAGGAAGAACAGTCCCAAAAAGCTAAAAGTTTAACCTGGTAACAATTAATGAGCGTTTGTTTAGAGTTAGCAGTCAAAGAAGTAGTTACGCCAAAATAGCTACAGATTGGTTCTTCAAAAAATTTGATCATAACACCTGGCAGCAATCTTCAAAGTGAGCACGAGAACTTCTGCGAGGTTAAGCGGTGAAGAATTTAAGCACCTCGGGTCGGGATGGTCTTTGGAGAAAGTGCTTTACTTGGAAGATAACAGCAATAAGTATAACCCGATGTGGGGGTTCAGTGGTATAATGAGAAGAACCCTGCAAAACCAAAATGAAGATTTAAATTTTATACTTAAAATTCTGTCAGTAAAAATTTATGTGTATTAAAATAGATGGTTAGCGTACACTGTATATTTATAATTAAATAAAAGTTTTTTTTAAAAGAATGTGTACTACTTTTTTGTTAACATCAATTTTGTACATCGAGTTGGTCTAAGGTTAAAATAATGGCAGATTCAGACTTCCAAGAAAAATTGAGCATATCCAGTACTTTAGGCGTTAAAGAAATGCTTATAAATAAAAAAGTTTAAAAATGGGGTTTAGGAGTTGGTCCTAGATTAAAAATAATGTCGATGTGGGATCTCCTAGAAAATTTTAACATATCCAATGCTTTACCTACGCCTTAGTAAATGTTAATAAATAAAATAGTTATAAAATTGGGGTTTGGGGTTGTAAGGGTTGGTCCTAGATTAATGATAATGTCGGATTGGGACTTACAAGAAAATTTAAGCGTATCCGATATCTTACCTACGTGTTTAGAAAATGTTAATAAATAAGAAAGTTATAAATTTGAAGTTTGGGGGTTGTAACTTGGTGAGGGGTTGGTCCTAGAATAAAATTAATGTCGGGTTTAGACTGCCAAGAAAATTTTAGACCATCCAACACTTTACACATTAAAATGTTTATAAATAAAAAAGTTATTAAATTGGGGTTTGAGGGTTGTAAGGGTTAGTCCTAGACTGTCGGATTCAGACCTCCAAGAAAATTTTAGCATATTCAATACTATACGCGCTCAGGAAATGTTAATAAATAATAAAGTTATAAAATTGGGGTTTAAGGGTTGTAACTCGATACGGTTTGATCATAAAAAATTTAAAAAGTGGGAATATAAAAGTCGTGCGTAGCCGATAAGTACCTTACATGTGATTTTCCAATGCTCCACCCGAAGGTACTAGATTGGCCAGGAAGCGAGTTTTTTTTACCTGGAAAATTTTTTATTTTGCCGAACCCTTGCTGTTCCAAGCAAGGTAGGGATCTTTAACGTGCGTGACAACACTCACACACGGGACCTCCATTTTACCTCTCATCCGAACGAGGGGATATTTTTGTGAAAAATGCTAGCCTAACATTTTTCAAGCAGACCGTGTTGGGATTCAAACCCGGGACCTTGGGTGTAATAGTCACACATATACCACTACGCTACGGAGCCGCCAGCCGATAGGTATCTTACATGTGATTTTCCAATGCTCCACCCGAGGGTACTACCGATAGGTACCGAGAAGTATCGCAAAAATTTTAGCGGTTGGGTGATCGATTTTAGAGTAGGGCTAGTGAGAAGTAAAAATGATTTAAAAAACAGTTGAGCTATCTAGGTTAACTCGGTAGCACTGCGGTGACAAAGTCCATACGGACGATAATCCCGCCACTGTTCCAGAACCGGTGTCATCCACTAGCAAGTGCAATGCATTGATTTAGAGGTAGGGTTTCTTTTAAGTGTCACAAATAGGAAGACTGTTGAGTAGCGATGAAAAAGTTGCTCAAAAGTTTGACAAACAATAAAACAAATAATCCAAAAACCCTTCTCTCGGTTTTGCATTAGTTTCCAGGTTGCACTTGTTATCAATCTGCATCCAATGTTTGCAATTCACATTTTCTTTACCTTACAATCAAGTTGAATGTAGCTCTAACCAGTACGTAATAGTACGCCATGTGGACCACAACTCCTGATTTCATTGAGATACCCCACTTGCCACGGTAAAAATTCGATATCTAATCGATATAATGGGTTCCTTAACGTTACGATGACAAATAGTGCTCCGGAATAGCTCAGAAAAGACTCATCAGGGCGGTGGGTAAAGAATCGCATTCAGGGACCATAAGGAACCACTAGAAAGGTCCAATAAGTCAAAACTAACTATTTTATTAATGGGCGCCAGGAACAGGAGCAAGTAGACTCAACGAGAAATGTTCCACTATTCTCGGGCGAAACCCAAGGTAACTCACTATATGAATAAATTAACAGGGCACAGAATTAAACCTGAATTTAATGAAGTAACTACAATGCCAAACATGAAATCAAACACATAAATATAAATTTCACTAGAACAAATAATTCTACAAATAATCATACATACAAGATTCAAACCTAAATGATTCAAGAGAAAATTAACCAAGCTAAGTGCTCACAATAAGCAAATATATGTTTACTCCAGGTGATTGTATAAATAATATTTAACAGTAATAACGCAATGGTGTTCAGAATATCCGGGCACGAGCCCATACGCAAAAATAATTCGTACTAAGTAATAATAGAGTACGCAGACTTGGTGGCCACTAAGTACGCTGTAACTGCATAACTCAAGTGAGTAATGATTTAACCAAGGGTCTAAGCTCGTGACTAGATTTACAATCAATATGTATAAATCACTGGAACGCATTAACGAGTTGTTAGCATTAATCATAAGAACATAGCACTTACTAAGGAAACATTCAAACATTAATACCTAAATAACTTTATCATAAATACAGATTTTACGTTAATTATCGCAACCCACCTTACACACAGGTGTAAGTATGGTTGCATGCAAAGCAAAATAATAAGAGGGTGAATATAAGGTTTCATACACAAAAGTATTAATCCAAATATCTCAACAGAACATACACAACACACTTAAATAAGGAAGTATACGACCTCAAGAAGTAATTCCAATGCACCAGTAGCAGTCAAGGATTCCAAATCCAACTTAACGGGATTACAGCAATTACAGATGGTCACACAAAATCGCTTCAGGTGTAATATTCATCCACGGATAACTCCAACAGGTTTCGATTAATATTTCGGTAGTCCAGCAGATGGAACTTTTTGTATCAATAATTAGTTCTTCGTCGGGAGCTTCAATACCATCTATTTCAGTAAGTTGTCGAGTCTGGGTAATCGTAATACCACCAAAACGATTACTTAACCAAATCTTCACAAATGTGCATCTACTTAAATTGGAACTGCTAAACCTAAAATATGTAATTACTCTTGGACTCGCACGCAGACGTAGACGTAAATTTGGACTTAAATTTGGACTTGAATTTGGACCCTAAAATTCATGTAACACATAGAACAAGAAGTGCTACAAAGCAATTATTTACCACATAACAATGTGGGTAGAATATAACAAATATCACAAAAATGTGCTTCACTAAATGAGCGAAGGCCAAACCAATAGTATTAATAAAAACGACGTGACATCCGCCAAAGGCGTAATAATTAACTTTCTTACTCACAAACACCAGAAAGATTAATTTTATCCAAGGTAGTAAGCTAGAATCCGCTAAAATAAGCGATATAAAGTTTGCTAACGCACCAAGTTCGTCGTTTCGATTTGAAGGCTGGATCAAGAAGGACGAGCCACCACATGGGCTCGTTATCACCCTTAAATGAGATAACATTTCCCCACAATTAAACCACTTTTTATGAACAAAAGCAAATTAATGTGCATCACATTAATATAGTACAACAATAACAACTTGACAAATGTCAATTCAGTGAAATATCTAACCAAAGGAGAGATTCAAAGGCTTCTAACCACAGAGCATTATGTTAAAAAGATACTAAAAGTTGCAATGAGTTATAAAACTTAGAACGGGACGTTCCACACTCTAAAATTTTCAGCATTTATCAAAGCTTCTAACAGTGATATATTTTTGTATTCTTAGTATAAAACTGTATTAACAATATTGTTTATATTTTTTATAAAGTTTATTGAGTACTATCATAAGATCTAACAATTTCATCTGTTTTAAATTTTTTTATGCAACTGCATCTAGCTGCAAAATTAATTTGTATTAAGTTTATTATGTATTGTCAAAAAAATCTGACATTAAAATTTTTCGTAACTTTTATTATGAAGTTGTATAAAAAATACGGTTGTATTTCATAAAGTCAATACGTTATAAGATCTAACAGTAATGTTTTATAAAATTTAATATGTACTGATATAAGATCTGACAGTAATTTTTTTTATTCTCATTATGAGACTGCATTAAAAATACAAGCTTATATATTTTTATAAAGTTCAACATATATTGTCATAAGATCTAATTATAACATCTTTCACAACTTTTTTACACAACTGCTTCAAAGTGCAACATTATTTTTCATAACGTTAAATTAATACTGCCATAAAATCTACTGCTATATTTCGGTGAACACTTTTAAGGGTTGCTTATTTTATACATGTATATGTAGTTACAGTATGAAAAATGAAATAAACAAATGACCTGTTACTTACTTAACACTGGCGGACCTTCTAAGAAGATACTGAATCCAGTGCTAAACGAGGAAGTTGGTCGACGGAAACCAATACGTTTCCATCTAAATATTAATAAATAATTTTGCCTGGCATGGGAAAAGTAATTCGAGCATAGGGAACGAAAATAAATATAAATTGATTGTTATTTTGTATAAAGAAAAGCCCGTGATCTGTTTCACTGTTTTTGCATATCATCAGACGGATGCATCTTTATTTGCAAAACAACCATCTAGGTTCTGGAATTACATACAAATTAAGGTGTATTTATAGTGCAAATGCTTCTTGTGCGCTCTCTATACTCGAATATTAGCAACTAACTATTTTAGACTGTTTCCAGTCTCCGATGTGATTGTATAGATGGGACCGTCAGACAAAATTTTAATAGCGAATCAAAAGACAAGATGAAAAGTGAAATAAACAAATGACCTGTTACCTACTTATTCGTTTATTTCATTTTTTATCTTGTCTTTTGACTTGCTATTAAAATTTCGTCTGGCAATGCCATCTATACTATCACGTCGGAGACTGAAAACAGTCATCGATGGTTAGTTGCTAATAGTCGAGTATAGAGGGCGCATGAGAAGCATTTGCACTATAAATACATCTTAATTTATGTATTATGCCAGAGCTTAGTTGGTTGTTTTACAAATAGAGATGCGTCCGTCTGATGGTTTGTAAGAACAGTAAAACCGGTCACGGGCTTATCTTTTTGCAAAATAACCAACAATTTATATTGACTTTCGTGCCCTATGCTCGAATTACCTTGCCTGTGCTAGGCAAAATTATTCATTATTATTTAATTGGAAACGTATTGGTTTCTGTCGACCAACTTCCTCGTTTAGCAGAATCTTCTTAGAAGATCTGCCAGTGTTAAGTAGGTAACAGGTCATTCGTTTATTTCATATTGTTTATCTTGTCTTTTGACTTGCTATTAAAATTTTGTCTGACAATGCCATCTACACTATCACGTCTGAAACTGGAAACAGTCATCGATAGTTAGTTGCTTATGTTCGAGTATAGAGAGCGCATGAAAAGCATTTGCACTACCCCATATCTTAAAAACTGTCTAACCCGTCTCTGTGTTAAAGTTGAGAGGTGCAAATCGATTGCTGATAGGGATTTGCGTCCGAGGGGGGTTTGTGTTAGAGGTGCGGGCGGGTCGTGGTGTAGTGGAAAATTTTTGCGTGCGTGCCATAAATGCCCTATAGTAGGGGATAAAGAATACTACTATAGTAAGCCTGCTTATCGTAAAAGGCGATTAAAAGGCGCAGCAAGGGGCAGCAGCCTTGCTGGCTAAAAGATATTGGAGGAGGGTCGGTTGGTCTCGGGCGATCCTCAATAATTTACAAGCTTGTTGGGGTTGGCCGTGACGGATACGGCTTTTGCTAAAATCTTTAAAACTGCGTTGTGGAAAGATATGGGAGCCTACCACAATATTTCCCAGGTGTGCGTGGCCTAAAACACGAAATATATATGATGGAGAGCTCACAAGTAAAATTCTTGTCCGGAGGTAAAATACTCCCTCATTCGGATCTCCGGGAGGGGGTACTTGGGGCTCGTCATCGTAAGAATATAAAACAACAGTTCGATTTAGTGATAGGGACTTGGAATGTAAGGTCATTACTTAGAGTAGATAAGTTAACGAATTTATTAGTCGAAATGAGAAAGGCAAAGCTGGACATTTTAGGTATTAGTGAGGTGAGATGGCCAGATAGTAATGACTTTTGGAAAGATAATTATAGAATAATTACAACTTCTTCAACTAATGGACAGGCAGGGGTAGGAATAGTGTTAGGTAAAAGATTAGGGCATAAAGTTAAAGAGTACTTACAATTTAGTGATAGAATAATTATGGTTAGATTGAGTACAAAACCCACAGACACTGTTTTAGTACAGGTTTACATGCCAACAACTCAGTACGAGGATGAGGAAGTAGAAAAGGTATACGAGGATATAAATAGTATAGTGAGAAAAGTAAAAGGAGATGAGAATTTAATAGTTATGGGCGATTTTAATGCGTCAGTGGGAGAAGGTAGTGAGGGAAAATGGTAGGAAAATTTGGGTATGGCAGACGAAATGATAGAGGAAAAAGATTAGTTGAGTTTTGCCAGGAACATAGATTAGTAACTGTAAACACCCTATTCGAACAACATGTTAGGAGAAGATATACCTGGAAAGCCCCAGGTGATAGGGCTAGATACCAAATAGATTATATTTTAGTTAAACAAAGATTTAGAAACCAAGTTAAAACTGTCGTAGTTATCCAGGGCTGACATAGATAGCGATCATAACTTAGTTAAAATGAAGTGTAAACTAAAATTCAAAAATTGAGAAAGGGTAAAAGAGAAGGATGGGATCTAGGTAAGCTTAAGGATAGTAGGGTAAAAGAGGAATATAAACAAGTATTAGATAATAAGATCAAAGAGATAGCTGTAGAAGGGAACGTAGAAAATAGATGGAAAGAAATAAAACTGACTGTACATGATACAGCAACACAGACTATAGGTAAGAAAAAATAGAAGCGAGAAAACCCTGGGTAACAAAGGGGATATTAGATTTAATAGAGAATAGAAGAAAGCTTAAACCTTTCAGAGAAGTGGTTAGTGAAAGTAAGCAAAAATATAATACAGTTAGAAATAAGATAGTACATGAGTGTAGAAAAGCTAGAAATAAATGGATGGAAGAGAACTGTAAGGAATACAAGATGATTTGAGAGTAGGTAAGACAGACAGGGCATACAGGGCAGTTAAACAGTTTTTGGGAAGATAGGAAAAAATATAATGGTCTTAGAGACGAGAATAATGAGCTTCTAATAAATAAAGTTGAGGTAGCAGATAGATGGAAAAGATATTTAGAAGATTTATATAAGGGAGACGATATGGACGAGTTAGAGAACGACCAAGAAGAGGATGTAGAAATAGGGTTCTCAATATTAAGAGAGGAATTTGATAGAGCTGTTCGGAATCTTAAACTAAATAAAGCGCCAGGGATAGACGATATTCCCGCAGAATTAATAAAATATGCAAGTCAGAAAACTTTAGATAGATTATATGAACTAGTGAAATTAATATATGATACAGGTGAGGTTCCAATAGATTTCGAAAAATATTATTATCGCAATCCCAAAAAGTCAGGAGCTGATAGGTGTGAGAATTTTAGAACGGTTAGTTTAACTTCTCATGCTTCCAAAATACTAACAATAATAATTAAAAATAGAGTAGAAGCTTTGACTGAGAATTATTTAGGCGAAGACCAATATGGTTTTCGTAAAGACAGAGGGACTAGAGAACCGATACTAATGATTAGGTAATTATCGAAAAAGGTTACAAAAAATAAAAGACTCATTTCGCATTTGTAGATTTAGAAAAGCATTTGATAGGGTTAATTGGATTGTTATGTTCAGGGTTTTGCAAAAATAGGAATCTCTCATAGGGATAGAAAATTATTTACAGTCTATATAAAACCAAAGTGTAGTAATTAGATTTGATGAAATAGAAAAGGAAGCTAAGATTAGAAATGGTGTTAGACAGGGTTGTATACTGTCTCCTTGATTTTTAATGTTTATATTGAGGAAGCTTTAAACTTAGCTAGAGAGAGAAAAGAGATAGGTATTAGTGTACAGGGACAGAAAATAGACATGTTACGTTTTGCAGATGATATAGCCATTATAGCAGAGTCTAGAAAAGAGTTAGGAGAGTTTTAAATATTTTAGATGAGATACTACGGAGTAACTATAGTATGAGAATTAACTCGGTAAAGACAAAGATAATGACAAGTGAGTTACAGCCTAGTTACAAACCAAAATTAAAATAGGTAATACCGAGTTAGAGGAGGTAGATGAATTTTGCTATTTAGGTAGTATAATTACAAAGGATGGACGTAGCAGAAGGGATATAGTAGCTAGAATAGCTCAAGCTAGAAAATGTTTTTAAAAAGAAAAACTTACTAATAGCTAATAGTATTAGTTTAGATAATAGAAAAAGTTTTTAAAGTCGTACGTATGGAGCGTTCTACTATACGGTAGTGAGACTTGGACAATTAAAGAAGTAGATAAGAAAAGGATAGAAGCTTTTGAAACTTGGTGCTATAGGAGAATGTTAAAGATTAGCTGGACAGATAGAGTAACAAACGAGGAAGTTTATAGAAGGATAGGTGAGGAACCCTGTATGTGGAAACAATTGAAGGTCAGGAGAGATAGAATGATAGGGCACCAGTTAAGACATGAGGGACTATTTAGTAAAGTCTTAGATTATAGACTACCAAATAAAAATAGAGTAGGAAGGCCTAGACAAAGCTATATTAGTCAAATAATTAGAGATTTAGGTTGTGAAGGGTATGTGGACCTTTTTAGATTAGCTCAGAATAGAAAAGAATTTAGAGCTGCGTCAAACCGACTTTAAGTAAGTTCGAAAACAAAACAAAAAAATAAAAATCAGTTAACTAAATGTCACCAGGACATAACTCACAATTAGTTAGAGGTCTGGCATGTTGGTAGCGTTTCGTTGCTTAAGCCTTACCATAACATATAATTTAATAAACGTCACCATGATATAGCTCACAATTAGGTAGCGGTCTGGCATGTTGGTAGCGATTTGTTGCTTAAGCCTTACCATAACATATAATTTAATAAACGTCACCTTGACATAACTCACAATTAGGTAGCGGTCTGGCATGTTGGTAGCGTTTCGTTGCTTAAGCCTTATCATAACAGATAATTTAATAAACGTCATCATGACATAACTCACAATTAGGTATCGGTCTGGCATGTTGGTAGCGTTTCGTTGCTTAAGCCTTACCATAACATATAATTTAATAAACGTCACCATGACATAACTCACAATTAGGTAGCGGTCTGGCATGTTGGTAGCGATTTGTTGCTTAAGCCTTACCATAACATATAATTTAATAAACGTCACCATAACATAACTCACAATTAGGTAGCGGTCTGGCATGTAGACAGCGATTCGTTGCTTAAGCCTTACCATAACATATAATTTAACACTTTTCCTTTTTGAAGCGGATAACCAGGTTATATTTCATTTCCCTATAAATGGTAATCATGTAAACATGTTAGAGTTCTTTAACAACCATCAGGTTGCTAATATCTATGTAGAGCCAGCTGGATAGGAAAAAGATAGAAGGATATAGGAAGACCTAGACCAAACTATATTAGTCAAATTATTAGAAATTTAGGTTGTGAAGGGTATGTAGAGCTTTTTAGATTAGCACAGAATAGAATAGAAGTTAGAGCTGCGTCAAACCGACCTTAAGTAAGGTCGAAAACAAAATGATGATGACGTGCCATAAAGAGGTTTTTATCGCAAAAACCCAATACTAAATAAGAAATAAGGGTATTTCTGAAATTTATTAAATTGAAGCGACGTATTCGCTAACGTGTTAAAAAAGCTAGGATCCCTCGAAATTGTCCGATCCGAAAAGCCGAACAAGCAGTGGGACGAAGCAGACAACGGGTCGGTTACTGTTAGTGAGAGAGAGACAAGATTGAGTTGGTTTCCAAAATTCATATTCGGTTGCTAAAAAAGATCTGAAATATACCAAACAAAGCAACCCGTATCTTAAAATCTGAATTATTAACGGTTTGCAAGCTGGTACTATGGTATTTTCTTAAAACATTTATTAAAAATTGAATAATTAATTCGAGAGACATCAAAAACAGGAAACGAATACCGGCGTAAACGTACGAGTGTGATGACATCCTTTTTTTTCAAATTTGTTAAATTTAAAATTATAAATCATCTAATATCTCTTATTAGTACCGATAATTGATTATTATTATACAAAAGCATCGCTTTTTGATATACACCGGCTATTTATTTCAAAAATAATTAATTATTACATTTGACGTTTTTTAAAGAAAATAATACAATAGAGTGTGATTTGTTCAAAAATTGGTGTATTTCGTATGTGTCCGTTAAAATGCAAGTATACTACCAACAGATTTCCAATAAGCGTTGGCTTGATATCGTAATGCTAGTATTTCTGGCTACCATTCGTAAGGTGAATGGTTCGATGCCCAGTAAAATTTACTTTTTTTTTTAATTTTCCGTCAACTTTTTAACAACCAACAGCATTTATTTAATAATATGCATAAAAAAACCAAATCATTTTTTCATATGCCTCACTCCGATCTATAATTTCTAAATTGTATACTATACTTACTTACAACCATTTTAATGGTTTATTTTTCTTGAAATTGTTCAAATTCTAGAAACGTATTTTCTTATGTATTAAAAAAAGTTAGGATCGTTTGAAATTTTCCGATTTAGAAACACGAATGCGCAGTGCATCAAAACTAACAATAGGTCAATTTGATTTGGTGCGAGGTAAAAAGACGATCAAATTGGTTTCTAAAATTTGTATAGGGCAAGTAAAAATTATGTCATATACCACAACACACTATTTATATTATTCTAGAACCTGCATTATTAACCGTTTGCGAGTAGTTATAATACTTTTTTTAAAAATTTCATTTAAATTTGCGTAATTAATTCGGATCTGGTCAAAAACACATTACTAAAATCAGCGTAGTCGCACGAAAAGTTACCATCAAAATCTTAGGTGACACAATTATTTTAGAAATTTTTTAAATAGGACGAAATAAAATATCTAATATATATTTTTAGGCTTTAAAATCGACTAGATATTTAAAAATGTATCAACTTTGAATATAGACGATCTAAATTTAAAGAAAAATAATTAATTTTATACGTCGAGAACAAACAAGCACGACCGAATTGTTACATTTATTTCTGTTATGAAAATAATATTTTGGACAACACATACAATGCCAAACTTATATTTTTGGTGTTATATTTTTTATTAGGATTTTAAAAATAAACAGTATTTTTAAAGAGAACATCAAAATAGTGATTAATTCAGAAATCGCTATATTTCTTATACTCTTATACTCCCCGAATTGATTTCGACAAAGTCTACTAGGGCGAAGTGATCTTGATCCAATCGACTCTCCAAAATGATTGCGACAAAGTCTATTGGGGCAAAGTGATCTTGGACCGATCGATTCCCCGAAGTGATTTCGACAAAGTTTAATGGGTACAAAGTGGTCTGATCCCATCGACTCCCAATCGTAGTTTCGACAAAGTTAACTAGGGCGAAGTGGTCTTGATCCAATCAACTCCCAGTTGTCGGTTTGGTAAAGTCTACTAGGGCGAAGTGGTCTTCATTCAATCAACTCCCAGTTGTCGGTTCGGCAAAGTCTACTAGGGCGACGTGGTCTTGCTCTGATCAGCTGCTAGTTGTCGGTTCGGCAAAGTCTACTAGGACGAAGTGGTTTTGATCCGACTAACTCCTCAAAGTGTTTTCAACTGGCGCGAAATTGTCTTGATCCGATCAACTCTTTCAAGTCGCTTTTATATCTCAAGTCCTCAACTCACTCAACTCGCTCAACTCACTGAACTGGCCTATTCAAGGAATCTTCGGCGTAATGGGTAAATGGCGCGCAACGTAGTCCCGAAGGAACTGCAAGCCGCTTCTAGTAAATACACCTTAATTCGTGTATAATTCTAAAACTTGGTTGGTTGTTTTGCAAAAAGAAATGCGTCCGTCTGGTAATTTGCAAGAACAGTGAAACCGGTCACGGGCTTTTCTTTTTGCAAAATAACCAACAATTTATATTGATTTTCGTTTCCTATGCTCGAATTACCTTCCTTATGCCAGGCAAAATTATTCATTGATTGTAGTTACTGTGTTTATTTAAAAATGCTTCATGGCACTTTAATCTAACACATCCATAATAGATCTATTACAGCTGTGGTCATAATTACTGTAGATGTAATATTTAAACAAGAGAAGGTTTTTATGATTAATTTTTTATATATAAAAAACTGTAGATGACTTTCTTCATGTTCTGAAAAAGAAAGAATTTAAGTTTATAGAAACCTTTACAATTTATGAGGTTATTATTTTCCCAACGGTCATGTTCACTAATATTAATTAAAACATTAAGGACTGACATATATAAAATAGGTTTAAATGGAGTCTAATACTATATAATAAAAGTTTGTTATGGATCCAATGCGACACGTTTTAGAGCGAGTTCACTTGAACAACTAATAAGTACTTTATATCTTTACAGTGTCTTGTATTTTTTGTTGTATTAGATTTAGTCGTCTTGAGGTTTTTATACTATTCTCTAAAAAAGCTGCTATTGGTGTACAAAAAGTTCTGAGCTTTTTCTTGCAAAATTCAATATTTACTTATAAAAAAAAAAAAATATTAATCAACGAAATATTCCCCGTTTGCATCGATGACCTTTTTCTATCTTTTGGGCAGCTTGCAAATTTCATGATGATAGAAGCTCACTGGCTTCAAGGCGATAAAGTCATCAATGCATTTTTGTACCTCTTCAAATGTCACAACAAAGTGTGTATCAGCCTAGTGATGCTGCAGCGACCGGTATAGGTAATAATCGGAAGGCGCCATGTCTGGGCTATACGCCGCATGTCGGAGAAGTTCCCAGCTTAACGCAAAGATATCGTCCTAGTCACTTTCGCAACATGTGGCAGGGCATTGTCATGAAGCATTATCAATTTACGACGTCCTTTGCCAGTAAATTGCCTCTTTTCTTCAAACGCATAGCTCAAATTGGTCAATTGTTGCTGAAAGCGATTTGCCGTAATTGTTTCACCCGGCTGCAACAACCCGTAATACAATACACCTTTCCAATCCCACCATATGAAGAGCAAAACTTTCTTGCCGTGGATATTAGGCTTTGGAGTCGATGTCGAAAGTTGACCAGGGTCAACCCATGATTTTTTACGCTTCGTGTTAATAAAAGTATCCACTTTTCATCGCCTGTAATGATTTGGTGCAGAAAATCCTTTTTTCGGAAAACAAAGGGAGTGCGGTGTCACGCCGTCGATTTTTGTTGTCTTTGGAACCCATCTGCCTCCCTTCTGAACTTTTCCCACTGCACATAAACGTGTAGAAATGGCTTGTTGCGTAATGCCAAGCTGTTGTGCAAGGTCCTTTTTAGTTTGTGCAGTTCGTCCGTATCAATCTTTTGAGGGTGTCCTGCACGCGGTTCATCTTCAAGACTGAAATCTCCTTGGCGAAATTTTTGATACTACCTTATATACGTAGCATGACTTACAGCCTTCTTTCCATATACAGCACAAATCATTTCAGTGGCTTCAGCAGCATTTATCGTCAGATGAAACGCGAAGTGGATGGAAAATTGAATATGCTCTTTTGTTATTGCCATCGTGAACACTACTGATTTTGCAGGTTATGTGCATCAAACGTCAAACCGCATGGTATTTTGAAAGACCAAATGTCAACGTTGCAAAACCGTAAAAGAGCGGGAAAACCAATGAATTTTGAATTGTGGTTTCGGTTGTATGAAATCTAAAGCTCAAAACTTTTTTTGTATACTGTAACGATTTTTTTTCTCTCTAATTGGCTCCGCTAGCCTCACGCATGGGCGCTAGTGAAACGTTTTTCTAAACTTCTGGCCGACACTACTTTATAATCACCATGCTCCAAGTTAGGTGTCTGCAAAATAAAGTCTTCCGACGTAACTAGGGTCTATTCCTTGGGTAGAGCTATGAGCAATGGGGGTAAGTCGAAATCTGTGGGGGACACTCAAACTAAAACAAACAGACGCCACCAAGTCCAGATTGATTCATGTAAATGGCATGGCTAATTTCTAAGGGCGGACGTGGAGACCCAAAGAAAAAGATCGCCTTCGCTGACAAAAACCTGTCTTAACAGAATAAGACGCTGTTCCTGTAAGGAAAAATAATAATTAAGTCACATAAAAATGGGAACACTATTTGTGTCCCTCAAATATATCTAAAAATGCAAAAGAATGTTTCCTACATAAGGGTACCATAAAAATTTAACTCTTATTGTTTTTTTGTTTATCAAGTCTGATCAAACTAGATCAGAATAAAAAGACTTTAAGCGTGGATTATAAATTTACTAGAAAGAATTTTTCTGTTTCTGTAAATAAAATTTAATGCAATAAAATAAAATGAATAATTGAATTACTTGAAAAATTAATGTAAAGTTTATCAACTTGATTCTTACTCAAATATATTACAACCCAGTGTGACTGGTTATACTAAGGTTTTCTAACCCAATCAGATCTGTGTAGGTCATTTACAAATTAATATACAAAACTTTCTTTTTAAGTTAACAGTATTAAAATCGATTTGAAGTCAAAATATTCACAAAGATATTCTCTAATTTTATCAAAGGTGGTAGTAATGTAATACTAAACATCTGCTTGCAATTGTGCAATTGTTGACGGCTTATTTCAAACAAACAAGTGACGTAGCCGCAGCTGTTAATTTATGCTGAAGCCACGTGTAGTCACATATCTACGAAACTAAGTGAAATTTAAATTTGATACTGGAGAAAACCAGCTTAGCTACAGATAAACTGAATAACAAATTTGTGCTTCTATAAAACAAAACGAAATAACGTGCTTTTAGAAGGAAGCACTGAGGAAATCTTAAAGCTATTACGAACCAAACCCCGGGCTGCTGTCCTTGGCCAGATTGGGAACTGCATCGCCGTGCGGAGTCTGCAGCTAATTATTCCTGCTTTCCATGCTTTAAATACAGGTGTTGAAGCGAAGTGGGTTTCTTACATTGATTCAAAGTTGCATAAATTTTGTAGCGTCATCTTCCATGGTCTAATCTTAGTTATAAATATAATTTTCGTTGCGTAGTTTGTAAGTCGTAGTTTGTAAGTCGTAGTTGCGCTAAACAAATTTTAAATTAGATACTATGATAACGAATATACAATACCAACCGTTACTCAGGAAGTGTGTCACACAATTAATGCGACCCGGAGGTCACTCGCCATTCTCTTCGAATGCATGCTGTCGCTGCTTTTACCTATCGACGAGTGCCCCTGCCGCGTTCTTGCATGGTGGGAGGTTCCCGAGGGGGGTTGTCAATCCTCTCACGCGCGTGCCTGTGGCTGTGGAATACACCGACCTCCGAAACAAATAGACTAACGACTCTAGATACTGTATTAATGCAAAAATTTGATTGTTACACGTATTATTACTTTAGTTAATAAAGGTGTTTTAACATTCGTTGTACCTTTAATGAAGAGATTTTTAATGCGAAAATAAAATTGTTACAATACCTTAACACATCTCAATTATGCTACTGGGCTTAGTGGCGCCCTTAATATTATCTATCGTTTATATATTTGACCCTGTAAATACATTTCCATCTTGTAACCCATCAAACGTCCTACCCCGCGTTCAAGCCTCGCTGGCCTAAAAAGTTCGTTAGCCAGTTTTGTCAAATTAGGTTTCTTTACCCTTATTGGCCATTTTTTAACGTTTCTAACCCTGGGCCATAATTTCAAAAACAGGAACCCTGTGCTCCTTTTGTTTTTGTTATAGTTTATTTAGGGCCACACTTATAACTAACAAAATATAGTATAAATAAAACATTACAGTATAAATAAATTAATAGCGCACCAATCCAATACAGCGTACGCAGTTGCATTGGTAATAGATTTAGTGCGCTTGTTGTGTTAATAAACATCTTATTCTTTGTAACTATTATCAGTGATCTCTGTAGTAGCATTTAAGAAGATTAAGGATCCTCTGTAAATGTTGGTGAATAATTATGATCGTGTTAAACTGAATAAAGAAGTATAAACTAAAATACGTCACGTTGGTGTGGGGAACGTTACATTATAGGCCTCAATTACACCAAGCGCTTACAAACGATCGGAACAACACAAATTACGCCCCAAATTGGAACGTAATACTCTAAAAGAGAACGTCGAAAACGAATTTCCTTATGATGTATTTTTGATGAAAATTTTCAAATTTTTTTACCTAATGCACATTTACCTGTGACGCGATTTTCTTTTATGTTTTTCTAATAAGTTCGAAACACGAATTTTACTAGGTTTTATCAAAGCTCCCTATCGAAGTGCTCTTGAGCAATTTTTCACAATCACAGTCCACATGCTAGTGATCTTTCAGTGTCATTACAACAAACTAACATATAAGCAAACCCTGCATCATTTATTTATCCCAATTCAGTTGCTGCCTCTATGGGGATTACTGTACGGCAAAAGGGAAGTACTACATGCGTAGCATTCGTAACAATAATCTTAACACACGCAACGTTCGACAGTGCTTTTATTAAAACAAATAAATTCTAGTATAAATTTTATTGAGAGCATTTGCTTCGAAGCGGTTGGAATGGCGTTTATCGATATAATTTTCTATTAGGCCAAGTTGGTTATTGGAATGGAACAGCGATTTGACTGAATTGTCGAGCATTGTTTAACGATTATGATGGGTTGGGTTGGAACTTTTGCCAAGCGTACTTTCAGATTTGTCCAAATTTTCCAGATGTGAAACTCCCGCTGATAATTTAAGTGTAATGGATTTTGCCGCTTTATTGACTTCTTTGAAGTTTGTCAACTTTAAGGGTTTGGGATGGAAGCGGCGAGCAATTAATTGAACGAGTGTGTTTTACCTCTTTGGATAATAATCCAACGTAAACGGTTTATAAAAGTGTATATCAAACGCTATTTTTTGTGACGTCACTGACGTCATTAGTAACTGTCGCCCAGTGGCGTTCGTCAGCTTCCGTGTTCACGCCCGCTTAGTTGATTTATTATAGCTTTGAGCTAGCAAGCTCTTTGGAAAACCTTAGGAAATAAGTGTTCCCTATACGCAAGCTTTTGCACTACGCCTTATAATACATTTATGTCGCAACTGTCTTAAAGTTTTCAACGAAAATGGGTTTGTGGATACAAACTGCGTTTCCTCTTTATACTGCTATTTGCTGATCCTTTCATTATTAATCAAAACAAATTTGTTCTAGTCATTCCGGTATTTTTAGATACCATTAATTTTTGTTTAATACAACCATCGCTGAACGTAATTTGAGTGCAGAAAATAACACTTAGTACACCAGAATAAAAACTTTTTTTTGCGCCGAAGTTACGAAATTATCGTATCGGTAGAAATTATGTTGTTCATTGGGAGGGTGTTGATTCCACTAGCAAATGCTTTAAATGAACAGGTTATCAAGCAGCATGTTTATTGTTTAAAGGCACTTTTGTTCAATCGTAACTTAAACAGTCTAGTCATGAGACCAATTTCCGAAGGTAAGAGTAGAAAAAGACACACTACAAATGTATAAGAATAATCGCGTTCATCACTTCTAGTTTGTTTAATTTAAATCAACATTAACGAAGCGAACATGTACAAATAACATAATTCAAAACATAACTATAGTAATTTTGTAACATTCTGTTACGTGCAGTTTTTGCATTGGAATATTTCCATTCTTACTTAATTAAATTTTCACATTCCTTACTATACTCACAGTCATTTGAATATTTATTAGCAATTACGGCCGCCTTCTGAATTTTAAACAATTACGTATCCATCACTATATATGATTCTATTAGAATATGTAATTATAATTTAAAACACTTTCAATCTATCCTATTTTGTTATGGTATTAACAGCATGGGGTTTTTGTTATCATCGTTTGTTTTCTTAAATACTTACATTGAGTTTATGTACGTGTTTCATCAAGGTTATTTTCAATTACGAATTCCGGTTTTTACACCTTACTTAATATCAATTACGTTTCTATAGTGTCAATTTGGGAAGTTAGGCAAACCATCCTACGCATCCTTCATAATTTCCATGATCTTGGTTGTTTATATTTCTTATTTCGTGTTTAGATAATTTAACGTATATTCGTTGTAGTTTCGAACTTTAACGGAGTTCCCATTTATTGGTGGTAAATTCGGTTATTAAAATAATATAAGTTCTGTTGTGCAAGTTTACCGAAGAACTATCCAAGACAAGTGAAATTTCAGTTAGTTTTTTCTGGTTCTCTGATGGGTTGCTGGACATTTTGAGAAAAAATAACCATCCAATCATCCTAGGTTTTTTAAAGAAAATTAGGTAGAAATATATTGTTTATGTTTGGTTTCATTGTGTGAGAAATTCTGCATTACCAGATTCTAACTATAAAGTATAGCGTGTAGAAACAATCTGCCAAATTTTAATTGCTTTGGTTTAATGTTATAAATATGCTAATGACAGCAGTCTTTATTGTTTAAGTATAAATCATAAAATAAGGTTAGCATTGACTCTCTACAAAATCTTCCGTATAGAAATTTAGATTTACATTATTGTCTAGATGTGACGTTATTACATAACTTTTTACCGTTTCTGCGAAATGCATTTCGTCTGGTAGATGGTTCTTTCTTCATTACTATTGTATACTATTGAATTATTTTCTTGATCTTTACTTTACTTTTAAGGAGTGATTGTGGACACTATGCATGTATGTATAATATATATAATATATATATAATATATATATATATATAATGCTTGGTGACCTTGCAGGAATAATACTTTTTCTTTGTAGGTTTTTTTAGCTCTGCTGGATTTAAATAAATATCCTTTTTTATGGTCTAAAGCTTCGCATAAAATTTTTTATGCTTGATCACTGGCTACAACTGTATTAACGCTTTGAAAAGGATGAATAAAGATAAGAAGAACTTACAGTGGGGATGGTTGAAATTGACATCGGTGTTTGGAATGAAATAATGTTTCTTATAGAATAAAGCTGTACCTGAAGACCAAATACATGAAACTTTAGAAATATTCAACAAATACAATCCAAACATACAATTTATCATTGAAATTGAAAATAACAACACGATCCCATTTTTAGATATGTTATTAAAAAAAAAACTGGTAGTTATAGATTGGTATCAAAAACCAATGAGTTCCAAACGTTACCTAAATTATAAATCAAATCATCCCTTTAGCATGAAAATAAACTTTATATTAGAATTCAAGAACAGGGTCAAAAGGCTATCACACACTTCTCTATATACAAAAAACTTATTACTTTTGGAAAACATATTATTAGATAACAATTATCCAAAAACAGTGATCAATAAACTTCCATATAATCACAAAACAACAACAACAAAAGATAATCACAATACACCAAAATCCAAATACACCCCAAATTTATAGACTAATAGCATTTATTGAAAATTAAACTACTAAATTAAGCAAAGTATTTAAAAACTTAAATGTTAAAATTGTCCCAAACAGCGATGGTAGCGTGTCAATTCAATTCAAATCTCTACTCTACTGCCTGGTTTCTAATAACTAAAGATATACCCTTCTTTATTATTCGTGGGTATTATACGTTTCAACAAAGTTATTGCACGATCTGTCCTATCCACGGGTAGTGCGTCTAAGCTGTTTAACTTTTGAAGTCAATATCGGTATGTCCATGTGAATGGTCGGGATATTCTCATACTTTTGCATTTGATACCACGTTCTCAACACTTTTTATAGCTGTAATTTATAGGTGTATGGTTATTGGGGTGTATCTTACATGGTTGCAATTTCTTAGACCCATGTGAATTTATACAAATAACTTTAATATACCGGTTATTTCCCGGCACCTATTTATAATTTTTTGGCATTCAATACAAAGCGGTGTAAGTCCCGATCTTTATTACTGTTTGTATATAATGTACTAGGTGCTTTCCTATTTTAATTTTCTTCATCCTAATTAATATTATATTGAAATAGCAACGTTATTAATTATTTGTGCTAAAAGCTCATTTAATTGACTGAAATTAATAAACTCATTTTATATTTGCTTAATTAACGCACTAGCGTTACATATTTACTAAATGTGAATATTCTGGGAATTTATAAAGTTTTATACATAATATTCTTATCACTTGCATTATGCATGGTACTATACTACTCCTGGATTGAGATGTGATGCAAGTTTTCCTTTACTAATATTGAATTAAAACTGATATCGATGCGCTAGGAAAGGGTCATTAGAGGCAGATTTGGTTAATGTATAGGTGGAGAACGAAGTGCAAGTAATATAAATTTGAACACATTTAAAAACAACAAGCTGAGTTTATAGTTAATGCTTTTAGATGGTGTATGCTTGAATCATTATATTATATATTTCTTAGTAAGGTCAAAGTTTATATATTATTTAGATGCGATATACAAAATTTGGATCTTTAAGTTCTAGTTATTGTAAATTTTGAATACATAAGTAGATATCACGTACTCCTAAGTATTACACGATAATCATTAAAACTCGCCATTATGGACAATTGAGCTTTACATTATTACCCCATGGAAAAAATCTTAACCGTTATTTACGCCAGAGTAAAGTCTAATAACCGCGCAAGTACACGCGCATGCGTACATGCACGCGCAAGTGCACGCATACGCACACGCACACCCATACGCACACCCACACGCACACCCACACGCACACGCACACGAGTGCGCGCGCACACGCATGATCGCACGAAGTTCTATACTTCACAACATTAATTTGCAAGTGATACAAGCTTGCATTGGAAATACGATTCATGAAATATTTACAAGCTCACGACGCTCACAACATTATTTAGTATTAAATTTCTTAAATGAAATAATAATTCGGACTTTTATGTATAGTCTAAATAATCATTTAAAATCGAGCTAGTAACTGAAAGGTAGAACACATAATCTCTCGGACAAGATTCGAACCTGTAATCCTAATTTGTATGTCGGCGTACTAACCACTGGAGCCTTTGAAAACCCTGATTTCAACTGGAAAGACAGAGAAATCTTAAACGCGTACGCTACTATATATCAATCAAAACATTCATTTGTGTTTGACATTTCTCGCTGTGCAGCTGTCGTAATACAGGGATTCAGTAATTGGTATCCTAACCTAGTTATCTAAGTTAATTAGGTTCATTTATCTTTTTATTTGGTATTGTAAAATTTGTGCAATATTATTACGTTTTTTGAAGGGCAGCGCGATGAATTTTATTGCCTTTATACTTGTCTAATTGACAAGTAATAAGGTAGCGATATACAATAATTGTAGGATCGGCAGAAATGTTATTTTTTGCAATCCAACCATTATGACTAAAAATTTCAAACCTAATTATTTAACCAACTTTATATGTGGCACTTTTTATTTGGTTTTTTAATAGGCGTCTTAAAGTTTTTTTGCATAAAATTATCTAGTTTTAGTTGCACATCCAGCAATATGTTCGTGAAAAGAATAACATGCGCTGAGGTTGCTTGGAAATTGATTATATCAATTTAGTGCCTACTCTACGCAGATACGATTGAAATCAATATATGTACCCATTAATACCAAGTATTCAAACTGAATTTTATCTAAATTTTTGATATACACTTGGAACGTAGATAATAAAGACTTGTCGTTTCTATTAACCTTGAAATACATAATTCCATAGAGTCAGACGCTTTCACAGCTAGAGTCATTATAAATATTTATGGTTACGGATTGAGACCGTGTCATTTTTAAATAATATTTATAATGACTCCGGCCGTGAATGCCTCTGACAATATCACAAAAATCTTTACAGGAAGGATATTGTAAACAAAACAAAAACTTTATTCATAATCATTCATGCATCAATTTCTCGCCGTATATAAACTACCACTTTCGCTACTTTCACCAATTACATTTTCACAAGACACCTTTTGGATTAAATTGGCTGGTGAGTCTGCTAGTTCAGAAGTAGCTCTTTTATAATTTTTTACACATTAACTTGTTTACTTAATATTTTATCATTCTTATATTATTTTTATATTTATTTCATTTCCTATTCTTATCCTGATAAAACCCCTTACAAAAGTGGGGAAAACGTCGACCTTAGTCAAAAAATGACACGGTCTTAACCTGGAACCATAAATATTTATAGTAATTCCATAAATTTTGAATTACAGACATTTTTTACCATGTCAGTTTGAACCAGATGTGGTGTCATCGATCTCTATAAAAAAGTTTTTACCGGTGCATGCTATAGTTTCGTCCATTTTGTCCTTAGCAGAAAAAACTATAAATAATTTGGATGAATATGTGAATAAAAATCAGAAAGTGATAATGGTTTTATACGGTACTTTTATCGGTAAAACCACAACTTGGTAAACATGGGCAAATTAACAACTCTATCTGGATTAGAAATTATAAACTGGCAACCGTAGTGTTGGTCAGGTCAGAATCCAAATATATGTGACAATTATTGCGATTACTTTATCCTAGTGTAGCGTGTTTAATTTGATCAGTAATTATTCGCATTGAATTACGAGGATAATGCGCCAAGCGTGCCTTATTCTCTAATAATGTTCCATATAGTACATAATAGAACGCTTCGTTTTAATGATCTTCTTATAGTAAAATATCTGTATGACTTAAAGTTATTTTGTCGGGCATCTCTAGCTGTTGCTTTCGTATTTCCCCACCTTTAACCGCGAGTCTGTGAATCGTCGCTATGATTCGGTTCTAGTTTGGTTAGTTAGTCGTACCTTAGCTATCAATCCATCAAGATGTTTTACCGGCTAGAGGTTTGCGACATTCGATTGAATTATTTGTGTGAGCGGTCAAGTCATGGTAGACTTGAATAAATTTCAGTAACTTCTAGTAACGGTTTGTAATTTATACATTTTACGAACTCAATTTAATTTTGTTTCATTTATTTAGCGCGCCTACGAAAAACAATAGAAAAGGACAAGTGAAGATTTTGTTTTGTAAGTTGTATGGTTTTGTACAAGGATTGGAGATTACAGACATGTGGACGTAATTGCTGTTATCCTAAGTTTGAAATGGCTTATAGGATTGTTTGGAACTGATGGAATTTCTGTCCGGATTTGTCTAGGAATATCAGATGCAGTTTGGTTCGTTATAAAGTTTAAAAAATTTTTGCACGTGTTTAGAATGTCATTTGTCTTTGATAAACAGACGGTTATAAAAAAAAACACGAAATTTGCTATCATGTTATGAACATATGATCTGTTTCACTTTCGATTATTGTTGAACTGGTTTTACAAACCGTAGAAAGAAATTTTGTCAGGTTAGGTTTATATAATTGTAAGCTTTGTTCCATTTGAACTTTAGATAAATTTCAAGGTATATTTTCGACGTTATACTTTTTTGTGATGTAGCACCATTTGACAGATGTTTGCCGTGAAAGCAGATGTTTCGCGCAGCTTTCCTAAAATTCAAATTAAACATTCTTCAATCTTGAAGTTAGCTATTATTCGCAGATAAATTATAAAAACTAAGTATAAAAATTTAAATACACGCTGCGTAATAATTATGAAACTGTAATCTACCTGATAAGATCTGCCCAAGATAGAAATGTTAGTTCAATGCATTGTGGTTACAAATTATTTTGATCAAATATTTAAAACAAGCTTATGTTTAGAGAGCAGTGTTTTGCTTTAAAAAGACAAAATTTTGACTTTGTTATAAATGTTATTGTTGAGAATTTTTTCTACATGTTAAAAAGTTATGATTTTTTAAAAGAAAGTTTTTTACTTCAGTAAACAATTAGCTAAACTTTGAGACTTTTATTTTGGTCAAATGCGATCAAATCTGATAACATAAAGGTAGAATTTTTGGGTAATAATTTTGTGCCAATATCATATTGGATATACATTTTTTTATTTTTAATAGTTTTATAAGACACAAATGGTGTTCTACTTTTTCTTTATTTAATCTTTGTAATTTCGTACAGGAGCTGCGTCTTATTTTTATAAGACAGGTTTTTGTTAACGGAGGCGATCGTTTTATCTTTGGGTTTCCACGTCCGCCCTTAGAATTGTGCTTTGCTCTTATCGTGATTATCTCAAGACTTGGTGGCGCCTATTTAACTGTGTTTAGCTTTGGTTTGCAAACAAAATTCGACTCCCCCCCCCCACTTCTTATTGCTCTACTTACGAATAGACCCCTAGCTATGTCGGAAGATTTTTGTTCACTGGCGTCCAAACAACTACAAAAAATTCGTTTCACTATCTATTAAGAACGAAGATGTATATACCATACCAAAAAATTTTACAAATGAATGAACCGTTACATTTCTAAATTTTGAATTGTACAAAATGGATGATAGTACTATAACAAATTCAGGGTGCAGAAGCTAACTACTGTGGTGCAGAAGTGGGGCTCCATAGAAACAAATAAAGAAATGGTAAAAAGGTCGCTAAATGTAAAGATAAATAGGTGCAATTGCAAGCTATGTTTTATATGTACTGAATTAATGGGCGCCCACTCGTCTGGTCTAGGATTAAACCTCCGGAAGTCGAGTATTCCTAACAGATCCTACTTTTTCGGTCTCCTGGTGAAATAAAGTACTTTTTACAAAATACTAGACTATATTTCTAAGAAAAGAAAGCAATCACTTTCAACTCGCAACGCCACCTAACTATATTCATGTACACGCATAATAAAATTCTTTCTGTATACAGGTACACACTCAGAATTCTGAAATTACATAACTCAATGCACTTTCATTTAATCATAACATCAACGGTCCAATTATAGTAATTGAAAATGCGTTATCAACTTTTCAAAAGAAATTGCAATGTCCAGGTTTTATACATCTTACAAAGTTTTATAATTTCAGCAATATTTAATTTAACAAGGAGAAATTTATAACTAGCAACTAAACTTACAGTTGAATAAAAAACTTCCTAAAACACGGATTGAGTTCACGTTACGTCGAGTTAATCATTTCCATCGTCTGTTGCTTTGGAAATGGTCAGTTCTAAATTTAATCAGCGTTGTCGGGTTTTGTCAAAAATCTGCTGATATCACCCCGTTTAACTCCGATATGCTAATTTCATACCGAAATGAGTTTATTCAACTACCCTCTCATCGGACACCCTTACATGGGTACTCGCCTCCGCATCGCAATTCATCAATTTTTTTGCGTCGTACGCCTAGCTCTCATCTTTTCCTCCCACTCTCCATATTTTTGAGGGTATATTATTGTATCATGGCCCTCATAAGGATCCGTCCTGATATCGCGTGAAAAATATGACTTCCTGCGGTCTTATGCGTGATTATCGTTATTGCAAATACTCAACAGTCCTGCAATTAGGTGCATTGCAATCATTAAAATAATATTGTATTTGATTGTTATGTTGGGTAATGTCAATTATAATCTGATATCTGCAGGTTTCACTAAACCATCAGTTGTACTTAAGTGATTAAACTACATTGAATTGATATTATTTTTATCTTACCTGCGGTTAGTATTGTAACAATTTTATTTCTTGATTATTAAATCCATCCATAAAAGTGCAAAGTTATAAAACGCTTTTATTAAAATTATAAGTAAAATACATTTAACAAGTTTGGTAATACGCTAAAGCTGTATCTATATGTAGCATTCTATATATAGTTATATATCTGTGCCTTCGATAACTGTTCGCAGGCGCGTTTTAGTTGAAAGCCCCCTTGGGACACGCCGTCGTTGGAGCGAGCGTGATAACCAGTCGGCCATGCGAGATTGTTGAGTCAAAATGTACGATTGGAAGCAGGCCGCCAATTTGCGGTTACATTTTAAGCAGTCGACATCCATCTTTAAATAGCGGTTGGTATCCTACGAACGTTATTTAATTTGTTTAATTGAGATATTTTATTTAGCGCGCAAATAACCACGATAAAATCAACTTTAGAAACAACTATTCCAACCACTGATGTAAAACCACTTTGTAGGAAGTAACTTTGATGATGGAAAATTTGAATAGTTTGTAGAAGACCATATTACTACAAAACGTAAAGATGTTATTTGATGAGACAGCAGGGTTCAACATTGTAACAATTTTATTTTTGCAGTAGGAGAATCCATTCATTAAACGTACAATGAATAGTAAAATACCTTTATTAATTAAAATAAATATTCAAGTAACAATCAAACTTTTATAGTATTATAATATCAAGGATTATTAGTCGAGTTGTTTCCGAGTTCGGTGTAATTTCACAGCCACTGGCGCGCGCGTGAGAGGTTCGAGAACTAAAATCCGGAACCTCCCACCATACAAGAAAGCAGCGAGCGCACTCGTCGATAGTTAAAAGTAGCGTCAAGATGCATTCTAAGAGAATGGCGAGTGACCTCCGAGTCGCTCTATGTTTGTGAAACACTTCCTGAGTAACGGTTAGTACCTAATCCACATTTTGTATATTCGTTGTCATATTAGCTAATTTACAAAATTTATTTAGCGCAACGACCCATTTGAACTCGCAACGACCTATTTGAACTCGTAACGACACATTTGAAATCCCAACGAGAAATTCGAAAACTGCATGGATAACGTATATATCGCACACCACGTCGAAAATCGCAACTGTAAAATTTGAGACAACATGATCCCTTTGAAGTTACAATTTAGAAAGCTTAATTTGTTGGCTACGCAATGAAAAATTATTTTAGTAAATAAATTTAGACAACGGAAGATTACGTTACAAAGTAATGCTGCCGTGATCCAAGTAAGGAACCCGCTTTGCTCCTACACCTGTGTTAAAGCATGGAAAGCAAGTATAATTAGTTGCTGTTCCCGCGCTGCGAGGTAATTTCCATTACATCAAGGGACAACTGCTGCTCTTGGGTTCGTAATAGAATTAAGGATTTCCTGAGTACTTTCCTTCTGAAAGTACATTATTTCATTTTGTTTGTTAGACGTACAAAATTGTTATTCAGTTTACCTGTAAATAAGCTGGTTTTCCCCAGTATTAAATTTGCTTTCACTTAGCTTCGTAAATACGTGATCACACGTGGCTTCAACGTAATTTAACAGCTGCTATTACATCACCTGTTTGTTTGTTCACTATTGTCAACAATTGCCCAATGGCTAACACATGTTTAGCATTTTAGTACAACCACTATTGATAACATTAGAGAATATCTTGGTGATTATTTTGACTTCAAACTAAATTTAAGTTTGTTAACCTAAAGAGAAAATTTCGTATATTCATTTGTAAATGACTCACACAGATCTGATTGGGTTATAAAGAAACTCTAGCATTTTTAGTTACATAGAATTATAAAATATTTGAGTAAGGATTAGTTGATAACCTTTACTACCAGTTTTGCAAGTACTTCAAATTTTTATTTTTATTTAATTACAATGATACTTTATTTACTGAAACCAAGAAAATTCTTATTAGTAAATTAATATTCTTCATTTAAAGTTTTTTATTCTGATCTAGTCTGATCAGACTTGGTAAACAAAAAGCAATAAGAACTAAAATTTTATGATCCCATTATGCAGAAAATATTCTCTATACTTTTAGGTATACTTGAGGGACGCAAATAGTGTTCCCATTTTTATGTGACTTAATTATTATTCTTTCTTACAGGAACAGCGTCTTATTCTGTTAAGACAAGTTTGTGTATCAACGAAGGCGATCTCTTTTTGGGTCTCCAAGTCCGCCCTTAAAAAATAGCTATGCCCCTAAAATAAATCAATTTGGACTTGGTGGCGCCTGTTTGTTTTTTGTTAAGTGTAACCCTCCATAGATTTCGACTTACCCCCATTGCTCATAGCTCTACCCAAGGAATAGACCCTAGTTACGTCGGAAGACTTTGTTTTGTTGACCCCAACTTCTAGAGTCAGATGTATGTATTAAGAAGAGAGCATTAGTTAAGCTCAATTTAGGAAAGAATGTGACCGTTTGGGGTTAGCGATCAAGAAAATATAATACGTTTCACTAGCGCCCAACGCTTGGGGCTTCGAAATTTGTTTGATCAAAATTTATTTGGGGCTCGAAATTTGTTTGTTCAACGAGTAATTTGTTGAAATTCGTTCGTTCATAATTTAATTTAGCTCGAAAGTTGTTTGTTCATAATTTGATTTACCTTAAAATTTATTTGTTAAAAATTAATTTGCTTCGAAATTTATTTGTTCTAAATTTAATTTGATTCGAAGTTTGTTAGCTCTAAATTTATTTTGCTTTGAAGTCCATTTGTCCAAAAATTATTTTGCTCGAAATTTGTTTGCTTAAGGTTTATTTGACACTTAGATTTGTTTGTTTGCTTTTGATAAAAGATTGGTTGTAACGGTAATCCCCATACACTCAATTCGTTAATTTGGTCAAATTTACTTTTGACTTTAGTTCTGTTTTGACCCTTAAATTTTTTGATATTGTTTTGGCAAAATAATTTTACCAAAAACATTTTTGATTTTTACCTTTAGTAGTACGAATTTGTTTTGATAGCTTTTGTAAGATTCGGATTAGTTAGATTTATCGGTTTGATTCCATTAGGTTGTAGTAACCATGTCGGAAAAATTCCAAATTGTTTGTCTACTTAAAGAAGAATTGGAGTATGAACTAAGAATCAGAGGAGTGGTAAGTGAGAGGCCAGTGTTGGAGAAACGGAAAATTTTAGGTAGATTGTTAGCTAAAGAAATAGATAAGCCTGGTTGTTTGGTTGACCTTTCGTGTTATGAAGTAGATTTTGCAACGGAAAGTAAAGAAATTTCAGTTTCAGTCGAGTCAGTTCGTAATATTGTGTCCGAGTTTGAGGGCGACTCATCAGACTCAATTTTAGAAGAGCTTGTTCAAGGATAAACCACCTTTCGGGACGAGCTAAGCGTATGAAAATCCTTCAATAAATCCCGATGAAGCAATTAAGTTTAGAAATGAGACCGTAGCAACGATATTAACTCTTGAAGCTGAGTTGTACGATAAAATCAATAAAAGTACAGAGTCCACCTATTTAGATCGGTCCGTTGTAGTATCTCCTTTAGTTAGTGCACCTATCCATTCGACTTCGTATGTAACACCTTCAGTACCTATAGGTTCATGGCCTGTAAAATTCTCAGGTGACCCCAAACAACTACATTCATTTTAGATAGAGTTAGTGATTTAGCACAATCTCGTAAGGTATCCGAAGCTGACTTATTTGGATCAGCATGTGAACTTTTGTGGGTGACGCTTTGGTTTGGTTTAGAACAGTGAAAAATTCTTTGCGAGACTGGAACTCCTTGTTAGAACGTTTAAGGAAGATTTTCTACCTGGTTCTTCGGATGATGACATTTGGGAAAAGATCAGAAATCGTCGTCAAGGTAAAGACGAAAGGATTATTTTATTTGTCGCGCATATGCAAACCCTCTTTAGTAGACTGACCAACGAGCCAGCAGAAGTTACTAAAGTTAAAATGATTAGAAGAAATTTGGTTCCTGAATATATTTCGGCACTTGCATTGTCGGACATTCAAGATTTGTCGACCCTAGTAAATTTGTGTAAAAGGTTAGAAGAAGCTTCTTTGATGAAACTAAACTCGGTTTTGGCGTCTTCTAATAAACCTAATAAGATTTGCAACCCTCTAAGCATCCATATGAGAACAAACATCCTGGGTTGAATGAGAAAGTTTATGCTGTTAAGAGTAGGGTGTTTCAGAATAAATTAGTCAATCCTCAAGTAACAGTAGCGGATAAGAGCTCTTTAGAGTCCTCGGTTTGTAATTCCTTTAGTCCCGATGAGAGGAATCATTTTGTTTGTTGGAATTGCTCCCGTAGTGGACATTGGTTTAGAGATTGTAGAGCAACAAAAACTTTTGTTTTGGATGTGGTCGAAAAGGCGTTAAGGCAACGTCATGTCCACATTGTTCAAAAACCAGTAAGGCGGCAGGTACATAGTGGTCGGTATCCTGTTCCGCGTCATAAGGCTACAGTTATGATTTGTAAACAAGAAAAATACTTTAGTAAAGACGAGTGGTCGAGATGGCTTACAGTTGTTAAAAATTTTGTCAGGACTCTTCGAAGCCTAAGAATAATACTCTGTTCATTGAGAAGCAGTGTGATAATCGACCCTACATTATGGTGAAATTAATAGATAGAGACATTACCGGTCTTCTGGATTCGGGATGCACTACCTCAGTAGTAGGATCCTTAGCACTTTCAATTGTTAGAGAATTAGACTTGAAAATTTTAGTTCAGCAAAACAGGTATCACTACAGCTGATGGTTCAATAAAGTCTGTTGTAGGCTCAGTAGATTTGCCAATTTGTATAGGTAATGATTGCCGCATCCTTAATGCATTAGTGGTTCCGTCCCTACCGCATACATTTATTTTCGGTAGTGACTTTGCAAAATTATTTTGTGTAGTTGCTGACTTTAGAAGTAATAATTGGTTTATCCAAAGCAATGTTGGGAACGACATAGGGTATATAGGTCCGTCTTCCATCCCTTTGAACACTGAAGATTCTTTATGTGGTTTACATGACCTCTCAGATGCTCAAAGTGCGCAAGCACAAGAGTTAATAAATTCACTTAGTGAGATTAGCAGCGACGATAGATTAGGACGAACTCACCTAATCGAATTGGACATAGACACAGGCAATGCCAAACCCTTCCACAAGAAACCATATGTCATGTCACCATATATGAGTAAGATATTGAATGAGGAATTGGACGACATGCTTAGACTTAAAGTTATAGAACCGTGTACTAGTCCGTGGTCCTCTCCAGTTTTGTTGGTTAAGAAGGCAGATGGAGAATATCGCTTCTGTTTTGATGGTAGAACCCTGAACAACTTAACTGTTCATGATTCGTACCCCCTTGCGAACGTAGATAGAATTCTCAATATGTTGAGAGGTGCGAACTACATTTCGTCTCTGGATTTGAGAAAATCGTTTTGGCAAATCCTCTTAGTGAATCGTCTAAGGATAAGACTGCCTTCAGTGTTATCTCACGAGGACAATATAGATTTACATGCATGCCATTTGGGTTGAAGAATGCTGCGCAGACGCAACAGCGTTTAGTAGATGCAATTTTTGGTCCACGTTTTGAACCCCATGTATTTTGCTATTTGGACGACATAATATTATGTTCGTCATCTTTTGAAGATCATCTAAAGTTATTAGTAGAGGTTAAGCAACGTTTAAAAGAAGCTAACCTTACCATAAATATAAGTAAATGTGAATTTTTTAAAAAAACACTTAAATTTTTGGGTTATATAGTAGGTTCGAACTCACTTCGTACAGATCCCGATAAGGTGTCGGCGATGGTTAACTTTCCCGTCCGAAAACCACAACGGAAATTAAAAGGTTTATAGGAATGTGCAGCTGGTACAGGCGCTTTATAAAGAATTTTCGTCTTTAGTTTCGCCTATTAATGACCTCATTAAAAGTAAGAAAAAGGTCAAACTGTAAACTGGAGTGCGGAAGCAGAAAATTCATTTGTGCTAATCAAGCAAGCATTAGTTTCTGCACCTCTTCTTTCGCAGCCAGACTACTCGGCACCCTTTATCGTTGAGTGTGACGCAAGCAACACTGGGTTAGGAGCTGTGTTGATTCAGGATGTAAACGGAGAAGAGCGTGTAATTTCGTACGCAAGCAAAACCCTGAGCCGTACTGAGCGCAATTATTCCACCACTGAAAGAGAGTGTTTAGCGGTTATTTTGCAATTGAGAAATTTCGTCCGTGGGTAGAAGGAGTTCGATTCACCGTTGTCACCGATCATTTTCGTTACTTTGGTTGAGTAATCTTCAGAATCCAACTGGAAAACTCGCCAGATGGTCAGTTCGATTAAGGCAACACTCATTTGATTTGGTGCATAGAAAAGGAAAGTTCAATATAGTTCCAGATTGTCTTAGTCGTGGTGTTCCTTTAGAAAATCCAGAAGTTAACTTAGTAGAGATTAAACTTGATGCAGTAGACTTGTGGTATGAGTCTTTGAGAAAGAAAATTTTGTTGTCACCGAAAAGCTACCCACAATGGAAAGTAGAAGATGGGTTTATTTATAAGTTTATACCTTCCTTATTACCGCATTCGGCGAATGTTGTAGAGTGGAAATATTTGGTGCCAAAGTCTCAGCGCGTAGATGTCATTAAATCATGTCATGACCCCCTTCAGCAGGACATTTTGGTTCCTTAAAACTTTGTCTCGAGTCCAAGAATTGTATTATTGGCCAAAGATGATCTTTGACGTACGTAAATTTTGTAGGAAATGTTTGATTTGTGGTGCTCAAAAACCACCCAATAGAGGTCCCCTTGGAATGATGGGAAAGGAGAAAGAAGTTGGACTACCATTCCAAACCATTGCATTAGATTTGATGGGTCCGTTTCCTCGTTCCAAACGCGGACATAAATGGCTCTTAGTTGTTGGTGATTGGTTCTCGAAGTATTCGATTTTGCAACCTTTACGTAGTGCTACCGCACATTTGATCGAGAAGTTTTTGGAAGAAAAGGTATTTCTTGTCTACGGAGTACCACAATTTGTTATTTGTGATAATGGTCCACAATTAGTTGGACGTATTTTTAAAGCTTTGTGTGCAAGGTACGAAATTCAAAAATTTGGTATAACGCTGTTTATGCTCCCAATGCAATTTTGTGGAAAGAATCAATAAGACAGTTGGTACAGCAATCCGTACATACGTAGAAGAACATGATACGTGGGATGTTGAGATATCAAAGATCCAATACGCGATCAACTCAGCAAAACATGAGTCCACCAACTATTCACCAAATTTTTAGTTTTTGGTCGTCAGGTACCTTTAAGTGGAAAAGCTTATAAGGATAATTTTATACCTGGTGAGGATGTTGATGTCGTCTCCAGTAGTAGACCTTCTTATGTTTTGGATCGTCAACTTTTGTTTGATATTTTGGAAGTGTCCGTGAAAATTTGCATGTAGCTTATCAACGTTCGTGTAAACGCTACAATCTTCGGAGAAGAGACATTTCATTCCGAGTCGGAGAGTATGTTTGGAGAACTAATAAGGTCCTCTCGAGTGCTAGTGATAAATTTTCCGCTAAGTTAGCTCCTAAGTTCGTTATGAGTAAAATTCGGAAAAAACATTCCAATTTAGTATATGAGTTAGAAAACGAAGATGGAACAAGAGCAGGGAAATGGCACGTGAAGGACTTGAAACCAATTGGAGTATCAGATCCAAATGAAAATGATGATCTTGACGATTAATTCAGATCCGATCATCTTGTTGATATTAAGTAATGACGTAGTGGTTTGTTTTGTTTTGTTCCAATTCTTGATCTAGTGTCGGTCCACTAATATTGAGTATTTTGTTTGAGGAGTGAAATAAGTGGTTTGAGATTTTGTAAGTTTTGTAAGTTGAGGTGTGCCTTGGTGCACGCTGGTCGTTTTGCTCGCGCGTTGCTCGGAGATGTGTTTGGAGGATGTCTTTGACAGATATCCTTACAATGTAGAAGTAGGTGGGCTATTTAACTATTGGTCCTGATTTCTACATGTCAAGGTGGAGAAATGAATTGTTCTTTCCTTATTCTTTTGACCGTTAGAAGTTCTTAGATTTGATAAGGTCAAAGTTGACTTGGTGATTTTCACCGTTTGGTCCATCACTAATGAGATCAGTTGTTCGTTAGCAATTAGTGATAGGATGATCAGTAGGGTGTAGGATTCTACAACCCTAACTGGGTTATTTTGGGTTTGAAATTTGATGAGTAACCTGATGGTTAGGTTACCTTTGTTTTGATTATCTCTTTGTAATAAAGTGATAATATTTTGTATTTGAATTTGTTAAGTAACCGTATGGTCAGGTTACCTTTGTTTTGATTATCTCTTTGTAATAAAGTGATAATATTTTGTATTTGAATTTGTTAAGTAACCGTATGGTCGGGTTACCTTCGTTTTGATTATCTCTTTGTAATAAAGTGATAATACTTTGTATTTGAATTTGATAAGTAACCTTTTGATTAGGTCACTTTTGTTTTGGTTATCACCTTGTGATGATGCTTAAATTTAGACCTATTAGTAGGGTATTTCTTTTGATTCTCACCTTATAGTGATGATATTTTGAATGGTAATGCTGTTCTGATGAGGAAGCATTCCTGTTTTTTTGTAAATAGAGCTAAATGAGCTCCTGGAAGTGAAGTTTTTTTTGAAATTAGAAGTAAATTGTAAGTGTTTGATTTTAGGTCAGAAATATTAGCCTTATTAGAAGTAGGAATCTCGAGTCAAGAAATTTTGTAAATTTAAATTCTTTTGTCCCGTGGAGTGTTTGACTCTCTAATTTGACCCCCTCCCAATTTTGATTATTACCGATTGTGACTCCCCGATTTTGTCTTCCGATGGACGTCAGGTACACGTAGTTACCAACACACTCTCAATTGTAAATGAAGGTCCCCCCCATTTGAGTAAATTTATAAAATTGCATAGTTGGTTAGGAAGATAGGAAAGGCTAGTATTGTTGTAAAAAAAAAAATTTTTTTTGTATTAGTTATATTTGAAGTTTTTTTAAGAAAAATTTTTTCTTTTAGGAAAGAGGTAGTGTAACAATTTTATTTTTGCAGTAGGAGAATCCATTCATTAAACGTACAATGAATAGTAAAATACCTTTATTAATTAAAATAAATATTCAAGTAACAATCAAACTTTTATAGTATTATAATATCAAGGATTATTAGTCGAGTTGTTTCCGAGTTCGGTGTAATTTCACAGCCACTGGCGCGCGCGTGAGAGGTTCGAGAACCAAAATCCGGAACCTCCCACCATACAAGAAAGCAGCGAGCGCACTCGTCGATAGTTAAAAGTAGCGTCAAGATGCATTCTAAGAGAATGGCGAGTGACCTCCGAGTCGCTCTATGTTTGTGAAACACTTCCTGAGTAACGGTTAGTACCTAATCCACATTTTGTATATTCGTTGTCATATTAGCTAATTTACAAAATTTATTTAGCGCAACGACCCATTTGAACTCGCAACGACCTATTTGAACTCGTAACGACACATTTGAAATCCCAACGAGAAATTAGAAAACTGCATGGATAACGTATATATCGCACACCACGTCGAAAATCGCAACTGTAAAATTTGAGACAACATGATCCCTTTGAAGTTACAATTTAGAAAGCTTAATTTGTTGGCTACGCAATGAAAATTATTTTAGTAAATAAATTTAGACAACGGAAGATTACGTTACAAAGTAATGCTGCCGTGATCCAAGTAAGGAACCCGCTTTGCTCCTACACCTGTGTTAAAGTATGGAAAGCAAGTATAATTAGTTGCTGTTCCGCGCTGCGAGGTAATTTCCATTACATCAAGGGACAACTGCTGCTCTTGGGTTCGTAATAGAATTAAGGATTTCCTGAGTACTTTCCTTCTGAAAGTACATTATTTCATTTTGTTTGTTAGACGTACAAAATTGTTATTCAGTTTACCTGTAAATAAGCTGGTTTTCCCCAGTATTAAATTTGCTTTCACTTAGCTTCGTAAATACGTGATCACACGTGGCTTCAACGTAATTTAACAGCTGCTATTACATCACCTGTTTGTTTGTTCACTATTGTCAACAATTGCCCAATGGCTAACACATGTTTAGCATTTTAGTACAACCACTATTGATAACATTAGAGAATATCTTGGTGATTATTTTGACTTCAAACTAAATTTAAGTTTGTTAACCTAAAGAGAAAATTTCGTATATTCATTTGTAAATGACTCACACAGATCTGATTGGGTTATAAAGAAACTCTAGCATTTTTAGTTACATAGAATTATAAAATATTTGAGTAAGGATTAGTTGATAACCTTTACTACCAGTTTTGCAAGTACTTCAAATTTTTATTTTTATTTAATTACAATGATACTTTATTTACTGAAACCAAGAAAATTCTTATTAGTAAATTAATATTCTTCATTTAAAGTTTTTTATTCTGATCTAGTCTGATCAGACTTGGTAAACAAAAAGCAATAAGAACTAAAATTTTATGATCCCATTATGCAGAAAATATTCTCTATACTTTTAGGTATACTTGAGGGACGCAAATAGTGTTCCCATTTTTATGTGACTTAATTATTATTCTTTCTTACAGGAACAGCGTCTTATTCTGTTAAGACAAGTTTGTGTATCAACGAAGGCGATCTCTTTTTTGGGTCTCCAAGTCCGCCCTTAAAAAATAGCTATGCCCCTAAAATAAATCAATTTGGACTTGGTGGCGCCTGTTTGTTTTTTTGTTAAGTGTAACCCTCCATAGATTTCGACTTACCCCCCCATTGCTCATAGCTCTACCCAAGGAATAGACCCCTAGTTACGTCGGAAGACTTTGTTTTGTTGACCCCCAACTTCTAGAGTCAGATGTATGTATTAAGAAGAGAGCATTAGTTAAGCTCAATTTAGGAAAGAATGTGACCGTTTGGGGTTAGCGATCAAGAAAATATAATACGTTTCAACATATTGCAGCAGCTGATGGAAGTATGGTGATGACGTTTGATAATACGCAGCTTTGGTTCGTAGATAACTTTAAGAAATTTTCCGTGTTTCAAATTAGAAACACGCTATTTTGTTTAGTGCATAAAAGCACGAAAATAATAAAATTTCAATTATTTGTTGTACTGGAATTTTCCAGTGTTAAAAATTATAATGCACAATTTTTAAAGTTTTAAGAAACCATACACGTGGTTCATTTTGTTCTGTTGGTAACAGCGACAGGTGTTTTTGACGTCACTTGTTTGTCTGCAATATACTGCTGACACCTGTGTTCTAATATACATATGCTTTGAACAGTGTTTGCCTAAGTTGAGTAATCAAGAATATTTTTGTGATCTTTTTTTATTAGAAATTGAAACTAACACAAATAATTTAGATAAGGAAACTTGAGGAACTATGTTTTAATTTGTAACCCACTCGAACAGATCTGCACGGGTCGGGCCTTTGTTTTTGTAACAAGTTTACACTAAGTTTTAAAATGTTTGATTATCAACTATTTTGATAAACCTTAATTTAAAACTCATGAACTCACTTAATTATTTATGATATTTTGTTGCATTGAATTTTGTTTTAAAAGAGAATCTTTTGAGTAAATTATTGGTTCAAGATTAAAGTTTTTTATTTTGATCAAATATGCTCAAAACTAACTACAAGAAACTAATATCCTTAAGAGTGGAATTTTGATGTCAACTTATATAGGAGATATTTTTTTTTATTATTTCTTTAGGTATGTTTGTGGTACACAAATAGTGTTCCACCCTTCTATTAAGCTAATTATTACTATTTCGTACAGGAGCAGCGTCTTATTCAGTTAAGACGGGTTTCTGTCATCGAAGGCGATTTTTTTCTTTGGGTTTCCACGTCCGCCCCTAGAAATTTACCACGCTATTATCATAAATAAGTCAGGACTTGGTGGCGCCTATTTGTTTTGGATTAAGTTCAACTTACAATCAGAATTCGACTTACCCCCCCATTTCTCATAGCTCTACCCAAGGAATAGACCCCTAGTTATGTCGGAAGACTTCGTTACACTTGCTCATAACGTGAGGCCAGCTATATATAAGAAAAATTCGTTTCACTGGCTTTCTATAAACGTAGGGCAGGTGCCTCAAAAAACAATATTTGTTTCACTGGTGCCGGCAACGGCTAGGCACTCTGAAATAAAAGAAAAAACGTTTCACTAGCGCCCATGCGAGAGGCTAGCTGAGCCCAGTTAGAAAATACGTTACAGTATGTTGCTACGTATCTAGACGTAACCGGAAGAAACGTAAATATTAGGCTAACCACCAGACGCGAAGAGTGGGAAGGATTCACCTACATACCAAAAAACAAAAAAAAAGCACGTCGCCTACGATTATCCATTAACAATAAGAATAAACAAAAGATTCTGTACAAACAAGCAAAAGAAATAAATTAAGCGTTACTATTTCAAAGCAAACAATTATGTTATACCAACAATTTAGTTTTTGTCAAGCGTTTTTAAAATTGCACATAATACCTTTTGTAAAATAAACTAATCAGTAGAACAGATTAAGCGTGTGGGAACTTTTGTCAATCATTTTTAACAATGGTACATCACAACTGTAGAGCGATAATATCGATTCACAGCAACAACAATAGTCCTACAGTGTCATGTTTCTTATTATGTAACTACACCAAACACCGATAAGGAAAATGTCCTTGATATACACAAAAGGAAACAAGTTGTATACCTGTATGTGTCGGGATACTTAACTGACACGCCATCAAGAGTAAATCAGCACCGCATTGTCACGGATCTATTTATCCTGTTACCATAACGACACTAGCGATCTACAGGCAACGGCAGTTGATCTGTGGCAAAGAACAGCTGGGCCTACATAAAAAGAACAAATTTGGCCTCCAGCTAAGAGCGATATACCAAGATACCTTCTACTTGTCGAACCAATAAACGTGCATTGCTGTAGAAAATATTTCAACGTACAAGCTGCAGAATCAAATTAAAAATTGGTTCAAAATAACACAAGTTCGAACTGCAATCCTCGCGTTATCAAAGCGCGATTAGCAAACTGGAAAACGCGCTATCAAATATTAGTAAGATCTATTATTTTGACAAGTCTTTAAATGGGAAACACAAGAGAAAGCAATTATACGTTATCGGAATGTTTAACAAATTAACGGATACCCAATACAAGGTTTTGACTCTTTAATTTATCGAATAAATTTTGGTTTTAGAATGAAAAGATTTGACAGAAATGTTATGATTGCGCGTACTATTGTAACGAGGTAAAAATATGAGATGGGGTTTTGAATCTATCGTCGAAAATAAACGTAACAATGTCTTCTAACTTTTAATTTTGCTTAGTGATTATTCTAAACGCTTCTTAAAGTTTGTTTACACAACTAAATACAGTAATTGCTCTTACTTGCATCTTTGTATTTGAATTTATAGTACATAATATTGGAAACTGTTTTTTTTGGCGGTTTTGAAATATGTTATTGACCTGAGTTACGTTCAACTATGCGTTGTACAAAAATATATCTATGATTTTGTGGTTTACGGTTATTGCTTGAATTCCCTTTATAGTACTAAAAAGGTTATTGTACTATTACGCTTAATGAATACTACTATTTGTGGAATCATAATATACAGGGTGCACCGTATTTATTCTGCTCGTTTAAAATGAATTTTTGTCTTTTTATTAGGTTTTCTATTCATATACCGTGAACACATTATAAACCATCCAATTTGATTACACTATTGGCAGGTCAAATTATCATTCTATCAATTAACTGAGCGATACAGTCTAACTAAATAATCAAATGTTACGTAAAAGAGCAATTGCGAATCATTACGTATTTAGTATGCTCACCAAGTGCACTTTTAAACGAGTAAATTCCATTTTAAATATTGGTATTTGCTTTGAAGTGGCCTCAATTGCGTTTATCGGAATGCTTTCCTATCGTACTAAACTAGTTACTGGAACGGAAGAGTAATTTCGCTGAACCACCACACACTGTGAAGCGGTTATAATTTGTTTTCCTAGAACTTATCTGAAACAATTTGAAATCTCTCCATATTTTCTGTGTACGTATTAAAATGTATATACCAATGACAAACTTTTATTTGGATAATAATTACGCATTATACTTGTATGTCGTCCACCCCTTGACGAAAATCCGTTTTACGTTTCAAAATGCAAGCATCTTACTTTGTGACGTCATTGAAGTCATTAATTACTGTCTCTCAGTGGCTTCCGTCAGTTTCTATGTTCACACCCGCTTAGTTGATTTATTATCATTCTAAGCTTACAGGCTCTTGGCAGTAAACCTTTGAAAATATAGGCTTCCAATTTCCAAGTATTTTACTATGGCGCGTACGCATTAAGCCTTTCTTAGAAATAATTTTCTCTTTATAACTGCTTCGAGAGTTTAACTTTGCTCTTCTTTCTGTGTCAATTTTCTGTAAGAACGAAATTGTTTCTGATTGGTGAATTAATTCCTGATGTCACAAATCTCTGATTAATGCAACCGTTATATGTGTCTAATGCCCAAATGATAAACAATTCGGCTTCTTTAACAGAAGGACTAAAATTAAATATAACAACTTCTAGCATTATAATGTGAATAAGAGCCGCTATACTTGCGGCCACGTCTCCAATGCTGCACCCGAAAGTACTACATTGGGTTTAAACGCGAAAATATAAACGTGCTTCAAATTAAATCTAACTTCAAAATTAATCCATCCTAAATAAAAATCTAACAACCTGAAACAAAAACTAAAAATAGGGTTTGAATACAGGTATGCCTAGCGTTGATTTTGGAGTGTGTCCGATCAACAAGACACACGCGAAAGTAAAAGAGGAGGGATACGTAATACCGGCTCTGCTTACCGGTGCAACATGCAGGGTCGACTTAAAACTACGAAAGCTATCTAACTAATTAAAAATGGATTCAAGTTTCTAAGCATTCGCTAAATAAATATTTAAATAGTGAATCCAGCTATTTTGCCTGCTCTATATATTTACAAATTCGTCCGCCCTGGTCTAAGTAATTTAGCCTAAATCTGTCCCTAGCTTTTCCTATCATACCCTAACTGATTTACATTATAATTACATTCTTTTTATTACATTCTTCCTTCCTATAAAAATGCCGCCACCAAAAATGGCGGCAGAACTTCAGAAAAACTATATATATATATATATATATATATATATATATATATATATAAAATACTCAAATTTAGACCAGGGTAGAAAATTAATTAACGACATCAAATAATTTTAATCACTAGGTATAAAGAAACAAATAGAAATTACGTGCGAAATTTATATTAATTAATTCAACTTTTTAAGTAACGGGTATTAAATAAAGTGTACAAATAATAATTAATATTTAATTAGTATTCGCTAAAAATTAAAGGGTATAAGTCAATGCCATTCATTATTATTTTAATTGGAGTTAATTGAACCATTAGTAATATATAATAAGCACAAAAGCCTGTGAAAATCCAAGTTTGGTTAAAATACCATGAAATAAAGCTCGGAGAATTATATTCAAACCTTCATTAGGAGCACACACCTGCAAACCTTTAAATGTCAAAGTTCTAATAAATTTGAATAGATAAACATGCAGCTTCTACATATATTGGAAACGATCGGATGCTTTAGCACGAAATACAAAACAGCGTTTATTTAAAAGTCACGTCGCGAGTCCACGTGTAGTTTAGACAGCCGATAATAAAGAATATCGATTTGTACCACTCAGACCAAGGTAGAAAGGGATGGATAAAACGCGCAAGGCAGAGACACGAATAATAAAAGGAAGGATTTGAACAACGTCACGAGGTTTACGATTGGTGAAAATAAGATGCAGATATGAGAGGTGGAAACAACAATTTCTATACAAAATAAATTAGTTGTTTGCAGACGCGTTACGAGGCGTGTGAAAAATTCTTAGATTTTCAACTTGGACGTGTGCAAATTTTGTAGAATCGCTGTGGCGGACTGTCGAAAGGGAACATAGAATGCGAAATTCTAAAAATTGTCCGTTGAGGGACAAATTCGACGTGCAAGCGCGCTATTATATAAAACCGTGTTAATATGAGTTTCGCTCTCTTAGATTTTCGATTTTTATTCAATACTTTAAACAGTTTGGCTTTTAGATTTTTTATTTTATTGAATACTTTAAACAGTTTGCTCTCTTTATTTTTTTGATGTTATACGATACTGCAAGCAGAATACGTGCTACGATACAAGTTATTATGCATTAGTGCACTTAGAAAAGATAGATAAGGTAATAAAGTCTAGTTATATTTGCGGGTATTACTGTACCAATTATCTAAATTAGTAGCGATAAATAAAGACATTTAAGTATGCAGCTTTGTATAGCGTGAACGAATTATGAATTGCTTTGCTGATTTTTTGGGAGTGAGTAATCAAGTGTTATTCGTAAACGTGATTGGATCCACAAAACAAGATTTAGATATACATAGGTGAGTTCCTGAGAAGTCCTGAACCAATTTAGACGAATGGTGGTGTACAAAAATTTTAAAAACGTTCAGAATCTGAAGCCGTAAACATAAACCAGTTGGAATGGTAAAATTAGCAAGGACGATGTACATTGAAGCCACGAGTGCAGTAACCTTCAGGTAAATTATACAATTTTGTTCGATCTTTGATGTTTTGGTGGGTGTTGGATACCTTTATAATTTGTTTGATAAAAATGGACAGTAGTGAATTTGTATAAACAACAAATTTTTAATTTTAAGGTGAAATTTTCTTGTATAAGTAGAAAGGAGTATTTAGCAGTTTATGTTTTGATTATGATGAAAATTTCGGTCTGTCTTTGAGCTCAATTAGACTAACCTGTTTAATTAACGTAAAGGGGTGGGAGATGCTCCCTTTTGTTCAGACTCAGGTCTGCAAATATTGTTAAATTAATTAGTATGCATCCTACCAGGACTTTAATTCTGGATGCAAATTAAAAATGAGGACAAATTTAAACTTGAAATTTTATGATACTGAAATTTATGCTGAAATTTAATTTTGAAATTTTAATGTATTATGAATATTGATGTAAATAGAGTTAACGTTGATGTTTGTGGTAGGAATGTGTTTGTTTTTTTTTATGAATGAGGATGAAAGTTTTAACTAGGTGAGCAGCCGAGGCAGAAAGAGTAAAGAGGCGATTATCAGAAGAGATTCAACAGGGCGAGAATCACAGCAAATCTTGGTGCCCAATTCGAGAGGCTCGAATATTTTGTTTTACTTTGGTGAGGCTTTTTGTAGGTTTCACAGCAATATATATATATATATATATATATATATATATATATATATATATAAAGAGCTATAAGCATATAACAGTGCATAAATTAGCGAAAACAACACCCAAATTATCATGGGCACGCGCACAAGCATTATGTCGTCTAGCGCCTTTACACACAAAAACTTGCTTGTTAAATTATTTCAAAATCTGCCTTTAATACAAATCAATGCTTCTGCGAGTATAGCCGCCACAATTTTTATTACCTCGTATATAAATTTCTCCAGCATTCGAAGATCTGGTCGTCTGCCTACATCTAGTTATTCTTACTACTAAGGGGAGTTGGATATGCACTGGTAAAGTCCTGGTGGGTATGCACTAAACTTTCTGGGGAGGTTCACAATCACTATCACTTTAAAAGTCTTGGGGGATGCGTGGCGTCACTCTATTTTATTTTCTTTATTTATGTACTGATTTAAATTAATGAAGGTTTTTGATTTAGTTTGTTATTTCTTATTTGCTTTGATTTATTCCCAATATTCCGCTGATAGAAGGCGGAACAGTGATTGTTTTAGTGGTGTGGGAGTTCATCGTGCATATTAGATTTTTGAGATATTTTTTTATTATTACTATCTGCTACATTAAAATTCTACTCAAGTACATTTCCGCGCCAAGTTTGTCATCACCTAATAACCGTCCAGCTATTTCCCTAAGCGCTATTATTTGCTTCAAGTCTAACCACCCTACTTGCAAATTTCTTAAGCGCAACCCAGAACGTATTCTGGTTCGCGACTTCCTGGACCTCTTCCAAGTTCCTAGACCAACTTAAACTTTCGATAGCCAACTTTCTGTCAGCTTACCACCTATTAGAAGTTTTGATGGGGCAATCGAAGAGCACGTGTAAATCACTCTCCGATTCTTCGCCGCACTCGCAACGTTCGTCATTACCAAGCCCGAATCTTCTCAAATATGCCTTGAACGCCCCATGACCTGTAACGAGCTGCACCATTTTATGATTGAATTTAACTTCGATTCTGTCCCTAGCCTTTATACTTGGAATAAACTTATGCGTCAATCTGCCTGTGGTAGCATTATTTCACCTTTCCTCCCTCTGACTAATCGATCTATCTCGCAGCTTCCTCCTGATTAACAACCTTGGTATTAATGAATATGATGCACAAAACTCCCCTGTGGCGGCTTCCTTAGCCAACTCGTCGGCCCTATCGTTCCTCTTGTTTCCCTGGTGAGACCTGACCTAAAAGAACTTCAAATTCCGAAAACCTAGCGTTATACGCTCTATTTTCCAGACATCACCCTGGAGATCGGTCGAAGTGAGCATGTTAGAAAGGGCTACTAAAGCGGATTTACTATCGCTAATGATAGAGTACCCACTCGCGCCAGCGTGGTTGATGACATACTCTATAGCTTCCCTTGAAACCACCATTTCGCACTGAAAAATGGTGCTCCAATCCCCGAGTTTTGTTTGGAAATGAAACACTTCCTCCTCCTCTTTGTACACAACAAATGCTGCGCCTGCCTGCCCGTCGTCCATTCTCGAGCCGTACGTATAGATCCTAACGCCTCTAGCACTTTCATCTCCTTCAACAGATTGAATCTCCTTACTATCCGCCGAATTCCCTAATTCCGGAATTACTATCTTCCTCTCAACCTCTCTGTCCCCTAGGCCTAAGCTTTCGATGATGTTCTGTCTTCCCCTTGTATTTATAATTCTGCGATCTCTAATTTCTTTTATAACGAGCTCGATCGGAAGAATTCTACTAATAACCAGCACCGCCTCCCTAGAGGTGGTCTTGTATGCCCACGCCGCCTTAACCGCCGGGATTCTCTGGACGCTTCCCAACTGTCTAACTTCCCTAACCTTACAACCTTCTGCCCAGACCGATGCTGCGTACAGCATCGCTGGCTCGATTACTCCTATATAGATTGTCTTCAAAAATTCGCCTCTAAATCACCAATTGTTTTTTGCAGCCGCCACCATCCTATTGGATATTTCGCTTGCCTTAGCCCTAATATACTGCACATGCGCCTTCCAGTTTAATTTATTGTCGATTTTGACTTCGAGTTAAATGATAGCTTCCCTAAGCGGAATCTTTTCGCCGCCTAGTTATTACCTAGGGAGGCGTTGCCCCGGCTTTGTACCAAAATAAAGAGCCTCCGACTTCGAAGTATTAAATTTTAATTTAATCTCCTGTGACCATTCTAGTAGCTTCTCTAGCGCCTATTTGGTTTGGTGAGCATTTTCATAACCAGCCTTGAACTAACAATCCTCCTCTGGATTATCCGATCGAAAACCATCTGTGTGTTCGCCGTCTAATTTTCTTATACTGCCAAGTGCGATTTTTTGCTGTTTGCTTTTTATTACGCGATACGCGGTTTTCCACGGTTCTTTTTCCGTGTTACGCGTGCAAAATTCCTTGAAATCTATTCGATCGCTTTTATTCTATTAGTATTTTATATTCGCGATTGCTTCGGTTATACTCAATTTTTCTTTGCTCTCGCATTCACCCGAGGCACGTTGGTAGCGACACCTTAGATTACGCGATTCCGACCTTTTGGTTGTTAGTTCGCGTGTCCACCAGGGTACCCTGCCTTTAAATGTTTTCTTACGCGGCATAGAATGCGCCGACGCTTCTTCCACAGCGTCGTTTAGTTTTTCGCGAGTGCTTCAATTTTTTGTGCCTCTCGGCAATTTACTAATTCGTTTTCAAGCGCGGGAATGCTTTCGCAAAATTTTTGCTTGAATTGTTCCCAACTCGCATTTTTATTACAGAGCGCGGAAAGATTGATAATTGCCCGTTTACGTGTGTTTCGACGTCGATATTCCATGTTATTGATTTGTAAGCGGAGATCGCTACCTCGTCTGACCCTAACTCCCAATTTTCGACTGCCCCTAACAAACCGTGTGCAACTGCCGTGACATCAATAAAACTACTACTTATATGCCCTTCGAACGTGGGTGTGTCGTTGTTGCTGACAAAGCTAAGATCCCACTCTGTTAAAAGATCAGCTACCTGCGAACCCCTATCATCTTCCTGTGCACTACCCCACAGTAACGACGATCAGCTTTCGATTTCGACCGACCTTACGAAATACAACTCGATTTGATTAATTAATTCTTCGGTTTGGGGATTTTCCCGCCGGGAGTCGACCGGCGGGAAGTATACGCTAATTACTATTATTGTTTCGGATCCTGTTTTTATCTCTGGCGTCGTTAAAAATTCATTTGTCACATTATTTAATATTATCCCGGCGCACGTCCCGTTATTTATTATTATACCGCAGCGCGGTCGTTCGCTATTCGCGTTTAAACAATTTCTAGCAGAGAATAATTAGTCATAAGGCTGTGTTTGCGTAATTTGTACCCAAAGCTTTTGGGCTTTCAACGTACCGTCGTCAACACTGTTGGTGAATAAAACTTTACATACAGAGATTAATATAATTGACTAACACTATAAGAAATCTCAACTTCCTACCACTCACGAAACTGTTGCTTTTATCAAAGGACCCTCACCATCCCTGGCAAAAATTCTGAAACCAGGCTACACCGAAATCGTTCATAACTACGAGGGCCATTTTTTTCAACCTCCGATCGCTCCGTGTAGACGCTACGCTGGTAGTAGAGAGCGGGCATGCGCTGTAAGCGACTGCGCAGCTCTTGCACTACACACTCCACCATTGTTGACATTCAGGCGTCAGTCGGCGTTGTGCTACAGCCACGTAAACATGTCCGCTATTATTGATGCTCCCGCCAAGTGTGAAGTGCGAAGTGTGATTCGTTTTCTACAGGCTGGAGGCCATAGTGCTGCAGAAATCCATCAAATAATGAGTCGTGCTTATGGGGAAAACTTCATGGGTAATGGTGTTGTGCGTGAATGATGTCGTAAGTTTAAAGATGGCCGTAATAATGTGCATGATGAAGGGAGCCAAGGGCGCAAATCTGTCGTTTCAGATGACCTGGTTCAACGTGTTGACAGAATGGTTAAAGAAAACCACAGATTCACCATTACTGCTTTGTCTACGGAATTTCCAGAAGTTTCAAGGTCTGTTTTGTACTCTATTGTTACTGAACGGTTAGGCTACAAAAAACTTTGTGCACGTTGGGTCCCAAAAATTCTGACGGACGGCCACAAAACTCGACGAATGGCATTAGCGTTGGAGTTCCTTGAGCATTATCATGATGAAAAAGACAACTTTTTGAAATCAATCGTGACCGGGGATGAAACCTGGATTCAATACGACACACCGGAAACAAAACGACAATCACAACAATGGATGCATTCAACTTCACCAAAGAAACCAAAGAAATTCAAACAAACCTTCAACAACAGAAAGACCATGGCTACTGTGTTTTGGGACCAACAAGGTGTGTTACTTGTGGAGTTTTTGGAGCCCGGAACCACAATCACTGCAACTGTTTATTGTAAAACTTTACGACGGTTGCGTAGAGCCATTCAGAACAAACGAAGCGGAAAGCTGACCGCTGGAGTTGTTCTGATCCACGACAATGCCCGTCCACACACTGCTGGAGCAATTCAACGGCTTCTCGAACAATTTGGGTGGGATATTTTCGATCATCCGCCATACAGTCGTGACTTAGCACCAAGCGATTTTCATCTTTTTCCTGACCTGAAGACGTCGATTGGTGGGAAGCGCTTTCAAACCAACGACGACCTTCAAACCAACGTCAAGGACTACTTGAATTTATTGGCGGCAACTTTCTTTGAACAGGGTATTGAAAAGCTTGTCCACACATATGACAAATGTCTTAATCTCTTCGGTCGAAAAGTAACCGTAAGTGTACCAATCTTTTGGTAATAAAATTATTGTTTTATATGAACTTGTCTTTTATTTATAGCCTATCGGAGGTTGAAAAAAAATGGCCCTCGTATAATAAATTAATAATCTTTTTTACAAGCATCAAAGATCAATGGTTAATCTAGGTCGTCTATATAGCTAGAGGTTCGATTGGAGATTCCTACCGACAAATAAGACAATATTTGTGCACTAAGGTAACAAGCCACAAAAGTACACCTGAGCGAAGGATGCTTGTTATTGACCCTTTGCAGGATTAATTGGCAATATGCACCGATTCTGTGATATTAAAAATGACTGTAACAGTGTTTAGGTTCAGAAATATCATACACTTTTTCTTTTTTTCAAATTTTTGATTGAACAGCTCCAAAACCCAATAACGGATCGACACAAACTTTTGAATGTGATAGACCTAAATTGATTTATGCAAACCGTTATTGTTTTGATTTGACTATTCAATTTGAACTAGGTTGAAACCTGATCTGAAAAAAAAGGTTTGATATTTTGTAACGTTTCGACTACCTAAAATAGAAACCGGATGCAAAAAGAGGAAAATTAGTCTTAAACGGACAAATTGATATTGATGTACACTGTATAATTCTGGTTTCATGAATAATAGTGTTTATTAAAGCAGGACATTGCAATAAATTTTTAGTTTTAAAAAGTGTAATAAACTTAGAAACACCAAGTGTTATTTCTGTGTAGTACATATTGAAACGCAACTCAGGTTTGTAAATTAATACAAAACCACAAAAAGGTAAACAAAGTATTTAAAACAATAAATCTTCGTTAAGGGGTAACGTTGTTTAAAGGAAGCTTTTAAAATATAGAGTAACCGTGGAATTATTAATATAAATATTCCGTGTCATAATTATTCCAAATATAGAAGCATTTTACAAATTTTAATAAAATGACGTGGAAATAACATTGCATGATTACATTGCAAAGTAAACCACATACCATACCCATATTCATTCAATGTAGTAATCGCTTAAGAACGCAAACTCTGTTACGCCTCGTTGGCTTCACATGCTTTATTTTAATATTAGGTAAACATGATTTTTTAATCCGAAATTGAAACTATTATTTCTCATCGTTAATTTAAGTAGGTTAAGCCACATAAAATTTGCGGTTGTTAAATTCTCATGAACTGGTATGTAAAGGACCTATAGTTTATTGTATGTGATCTGTTAAGTACACATTTTCTCATACCCGAAGCAATGTGCGGTAATTACCTCAACCAATGAGAACGTTCAACGGTTGAGGCAGTTTTAACGAGTTTTGTGTAAAGGTACGCGATTTTCGATGCGTTTGCCTTGGCCGATTTTCGTGAAAAGTGGGATTGAAAGTTATTGCATGACGCAGTAACGTTACCTTTTTGAAATCCTTACCTTACTGGTGCTACAAACTGTTCTAAGTTTCAACAACGACTTCACTGCAAAATTTCCAGAAAACCTCCGTCGACCCAAACGAGAAGCCTATGGTACGCGTAGATGCAAGGCCGGTTTACAAGGAATAAAGGATATTGGAACCATCTTAAACCATTTTTTGGTTAATAATTGTTCTTTCATGATTGAAAACTTATGTAAGATAACAACCTATGTAAAAACAAAGCTTTAAACAAAAATACATTGATCTGTAACTAATTGACAGTTACTATAATCTCCTCCAACGTGGGCGCCATTAATACGTTTCTTTGTGCTAATACACGTACATTTTACTTAATTAACAATTTCCGTCTAATTAGTAACACAGTTTATGGCTTTCTGCAACGGAATCAATTTATGATGGGTTCTGGTTGTCCGGTTTTCCACAAATTTGTGACGTAGTGCTCGATATCTCTTCAACTTACTTTTCGTTAGGGAATTACCGTTCTACAATAAGCACCCATCACAAATCTGCAAAAAATCGAACAACCAGAACTTTTGAGAAATAGGTTCCGTTGCAGAAAGCCATAAACTGTAAGTGTCCCTAATTTAATAAAAATTTAGATCGAATTTGCATAATTAAACTGAAATTGTTAATTAATAGGTACGTGTGGTGGCAGCTCAAAAATTGTTTCAACCCTTAGTTAGTGAAACTCACCAATTACAAGTTGCAAATAATTAATCATATCATACAATACAAAATAAAAATGTTTGAATGTATTTACTCAGTCTGCTAGAATAATGAAATACTCGTAGGCACGTGACATTTACATGATGAGATTGTATGGATTCACGCCTGATTCACTTGGAGAAGAAGTGTTATACCATGACATAACCACCACCAAACGTAATGAAGTGTAGGAAAAAGAACGAAAGCTAGGCAGTGAACAAAGGACGATGAATTAATTGTTCGCGAGCTACACACAAGAACATATGTGAGGGTGATCGCCGAGAAGTTGATCGAGTACATCTCCTTGGTTATGAATTATCAAACAAACATTAATGTGGCAAAATCCTACGCATTTTTGACCAAACTCAACAACATTTAGAGTTGGAACAGATTGGTTCCAGTGCAGTAAATATTATCATTATGAAAACCTAAGGCACAATAATATCCACATTAGTCGTATCAAATTAAAAATTGCTTTACTGATGGTTGGTAGCATCTACGTATGACATTTGTTCACTTAAATATGTATAAAATCATACAACGTTTATTAGTAGTTACAGTGTAGTGTTAAGTAATTATAAAACCTGGACGTTGTAAGTTTTTAGTTGAAAATCTGAAACGTGTTTTGAATTATTATAATTGAATCATTAAGGTTATGGTTAACTAATATGAACTGATTTGTTTACAGGAATATTATTATGTTGGTAATATTTACATTGATTTAGGTAACTTTAACATGTTGTATATATACCCGTTTACAAAAACCATGAGATAATGTTCTATTCAAACAGATTTAGATGCCGCAGTAAGTTGAAATTTGTTTTTCATTTGTTTAAACAGATAGGTAGTCTTTTGTTAAATAAACTCCGTTTTACTAGGAGGTTAACGCAATAAAATTCCGTTGTCCCCCTTAACAAATTTTTCTTTTTACAACAATCCTCATAAACCTAATGATCTTTGTATGTTAGAAGATTTATTCCTCTCATAATGAAGTAGCATGTTTTTTTCCAAATTTTCTTATTTTTGGTATACGTGTTCCTATTTCAGGGAAATTTTATGTTTCGTCTAATAAACCCTCTGAAGACGTTAATACAATGCCTGAATATAGGACAGCATATTCTATGAGAATCCAAACAAATAAATTTTCTTATCGATTTATATTATTTGTCATTTCTTTTACCTAAGAAATGTAATTATCTTAATGAGAAACCTCTTAATATTTTGGTTTCAATCCCACAATTTCACCTATCCTAATAAAAACTAAATTATAACCCCCTATCTTGATAATAGATTACACTATCTATTTGACTATACCAATTTTGACCTTACCAATGTCGCCTTACTGATTTTTGTCTCCCTGTTTGATACACGTCAGTTATCCCACCACTCAATATTAAATTTTTGTAATTTTTTCTACCTTTACTATTTCATATCTATAAATCTTTTTTCCAGAGTAAAAATTATCTTTTTCTTAAAATTATTTACTTTATTAAAAAAAAATTATTCGTAATTTCATTAATTTTTTTCTCTTTGGTACGGGGCTGTGTACCATGCCAATTGGCCGAGGCCTGGCAATGTTACAGAATACTTCGCACTTTATAAAATACTTGTGTTTACCTTACTCTAAAGACATATTTTATGATTTCTTGGAATTAACATTGATTTCAAATATATATTTATGTCTACTCTTGTACTCGAAAATATAACTAGATGCAGAGATTACTATATTTATTCACAATTTTCTTTTTTATCCACATAGTATAAATAAATACGTTTACTGTAATTATCTGATTGGTGGATTTCTATTTCAAAACACAACTAGTGTGGATCTAAACCCATGTCAGAAATATCTTCTATCTATTTTTCATTACTTTAACACTTCCAACAAGATTTTCTCCTCCTTTGTTCTGGTTTATCAGAAAGATTAATATAACGTCCCCTTTCACTATCCTCAAGCCTGCAGTGCACACGTATCTAATTCGATTTGCCTTCAAATTGCCATGAGGTTAGTTATGAAATCTCAACATACCTGTAAGATGAAAATTTGCCTATTTGGACCAGTTTTTTAAATAAAAGATGGGTCCAAGAAACATTTTGTTACAGAAATATCTACTCCAAATATTTTGATACGAAAATATCTACTACTAATTTGCTTCAGAAATATTAACAAAAATACTTTATTCTAAAAAGTTATCCTAAAAACTTTTGCTCCAAAAACTGTTGCCTCGGAAATATTAATACAAAAAGAAAACATTTTTATTCTAAAAATTATCTACTATTAAACCTTACCTCGTGAATATATTTTAGTTCAAAATGAATATATGGCTTTTTGTATAAATGCAACACATCGTATGCATTTTGAATTTGTTAAGAACTCCAGATATCTTTCACCTCTGCAACATAAAAACAACTGAAAGCCAGAATGTCTTTTGATGGAAATAAATAGCATTTCATTGCAACTATTTGGTGGACACGATATTCCGTCTCCTTAGCAGTTGAAGACTTTGTTTGACAGCGGCAGATGCTACTCCTACAGAACGCCTGGTACAACTCATATAAGTACTAGGATGTTTCTTGCCTCAGGCATAAATTTTGTTGTAATTCCTTTGTCGATAATATTAGTTACCTAACCTACCTTTAATAAATATCTACCTTATCTGATAATGTATTCACAATAGTATCTTGTCTTATTACCTTTTTAATATCTAAATTGCCTATGTGAGTATTCACAATATTACCTTGCCTTTTTGCTTATTTTGCATATAGTTAAAATATGCTTATGAATAAGTATTCATAATATTTTTTTTTCTATGGGTTAAAATTTCCTTAATATATAGCTTAAGAATTAAATATAACTATCTTATTTGTCTTTACAGAAAGCGCCAGGTGATAGGGCTAGATACCAAATAGATTATATTTTAGTTAAACAAAGATTTAGAAACCAAGTTAAAAACTGTCCTAGTTATCCAGGGGCTGACATAGATAGCGATCATAACTTAGTTAAAATGAAGTGTAAACTAAAATTCAAAAATTGAGAAAGGTTAAAAGAGAGGATGGGATCTAGGTAAGCTTAATGATGGTAGGGTAAAAGAGGAATATAAACAAGTATTAGATAATAAGAGCAAAGAGATAGCTGTAGGAGGGGACGTAGAAAATAGATGGAACGAAATAAAACTGACTGTACATGATACAGCAACACAGACTATAGGTTAAAAAAAATAGAAGCGAGAAAACCGTGGGTAACAAAGGAGATATTAGATTTAATAGAGAATAGAAGAAAGCTTAAACCTTTCAGAGAAGTGGATAGTGAAAGTAAGCAAAAATATAATACAGTTAGAAATAAGATAGTACATGAGTGTAGAAAAGCTAGAAATAAATGGATGGAGGAGAATTGTAAGGGAATACAAGATGATTTGAGAGTAGGTAAGACAGACAGGGCTTACAGGGCAGTTAAAAAGTTTTTTGGGAAAGATAGGAAAAAATATAATGGTATTAGAGACGAGAATAATGAGCTTCTAATAAATAAGGTTGAGGTAGCAGATAGATGGAAAAGATATTTAGAAGATTTATATAAGCGAGACGATATGGATGAGTTAGAAAACGACCAAGAAGAGGATGTAGAAATAGGGTTCTCAATATTAAGAGAGGAATTTGATAGAGCTGTTTGGAATCTTAAAATAAATAAAGCGCCAGGGATGGACGATATTCCCGCAGAATTAATAAAATATGCAAGTCAGAAAACTTTAGATAGATTATATGAACTAGTAAAAGTAATATATGACACAGGTGATGTTCCAATAGATTTCGAAAAAAATATTAAATTCCCAATCCCAAAAAAGTCAGGAGCTAATAGGTGTGAGAATTTTAGAGCTGTTAGTCTAACTTCCCACGCCTCCAAAATACTAACAATAATAATTAAAAATAGAGTAGAAGCTTTGACTGAGAATTATTTAGGCGAAGACCAATATGGTTTTCGTAAAGACAGAGGGACTAGAGAACCGATACTAATGATTAGGGTAATTATCGAAAAAAGGTTACAAAAAAATAAAAAGACTCATTACGCGTTTGTACATTTAGAAAAAGCATTTGATAGGGTTAATTGGAATGTTATGTTCAGGGTTTTGCAAAAAAGTGGAATCTCTCATAGGGATAGAAAAATTATTTACAGTCTATATAAAAACCAAAGCGTAGTAATTAGATTTGATGAAATAGAAAAGGAAGCTAAGATTAGAAATGGTGTTAGACAGGGTTGTATACTGTCTCCTTGATTTTAATGTTTATATTGAGGAAGTTTTAAACTTAGCTAGAGAGAAAAGAGATAGGTATTAGTGTACAGGGACAGAAAATAGACATGTTACGTTTTGCAGATGATATATCCATTATAACAGAGTCTAGAAAAGAGTTAGGAGAGCTTTTAAATATTTTAGATGAGATACTACAGAGTTACTATAGTATGAGAATTAACTCAGTTAAGACAAAGATAATGACAAGTGAGTTACAGCCTAGTTCTAAACCAAAATTAAAAATAGGTAATACCGAGTTTGAGGAGGTAGATGAATTTTGCTATTTAGGTAGTATAATTACAAAAGATGGACGTAGCAGAAGGGATATAGTAGTTAGAATAGCTCAAGCTAGAAAAATGTTTTTAAAAAAGAAAAACTTACTAATAGCTGATAGTATTAGTTTAGATAATAGAAAAAGTTTCTTAAAGTCGTACGTATGGAGCGTTCTACTATACGGTAGTGAGACTTGGACAATTAAAGAAGTAGATAAGAAAAAGATAGAAGCTTTTGAAACTTGGTGTTATAGGAGAATGTTAAAGATTAGTTGGACAGATAGAGTAACAAACGAGGAAGTTTATAGAAGGATAGGTGAGGATCCCTGTATGTGGAAATAATTGAAGGTCAGGAGAGATAGAATGATAGGGCACCAGTTAAGACATGAGGGACTATTTAGTAAAGTCTTAGATTATAGACTACCAAATAAAAATAGAGTAGGAAGGCCTAGACAAAGCTATATTAGTCAAATTATTAGAGATGTAGGTTGTGAAGGGTATGTAGACCTTTTTAGACTAGCTCAGAATAGAAAAGAATTTAGAGCTGCGTCAAACCGACTTTAAGTAAGTTCGAAAACAAAACAAAAGAAAAATAAAAATCAGTTAACTAAATGTCACCAGGACATGACTCACAATTAGTTAGCGGTCCGGCATGTTGGCAGCGTTTCGTTGCTTAAGCCTTACCATAACATATAATTTAATAAACGTCTCCATGACATGGCTCACGGTTGCGTAGTGGTCTGTCATGTTGGTAGCGTTTCGTTGCTTAAGCCTTACCATAACATATAATTTAATAAACGTCACCATGGCATAACTCACAATTAGGTAGCGGTCTGGCATGTTGGCAGCGATTTGTTGCTTAAGTCTTACCATAACATATAATTTAACACTTTTCCTTTTTGAAGCGGATAACCAGGTTGTTACGTTATTTCGTGGCAGTCACGTTGGGCGCCAAATTTATGCTACGTTCGCTCGTAGCCGTGCGTAACACAAAGAAAAAACAAAGAAATGACCGGGTTCAATCGGAGAGTAGGGGGGGTTGTAGAAAGCAGACTGACATATAATGTACGCGGCGGTAAGAAGTTAGTGACAATACCTGCAATAAAATTAGTTAAGCAAACCTGAAAAAAAAGAATAAGCATAGCAGCAATGAAAAGTCTAAATTATTCAGTACTTTGTAGAATGTAAAAAAAAGAAACTGTTTGGATAATCTATATAATATAACAACGGTAAAAGCAATAAAAAAATTTTTAGTACAAAGTGAGGTAATATTGGGGAGTAGCAGAAACGTTTCCTCACACACCAATTAAACATAAATCAGATAAAATGTTGACAAAAGATAAATAGATAAGACACAATTGGTATGAGTAATTTAGTAGTATTGATTTTTCTTTCTTTCTTTTTTTTTCTATGTTTTAAAATATCATGCAAGTCTTTTGTAAAAGGTATCAGAATGACAAAGATATGGTAAAGCAACGGATAGATATTTAAAGTAATAACAAGTAGGAAATAGTTCAACTTACAAAAGTCCTTCAGCAACGCTTCCTTGCAACTGAAGTGTGGGATTCAACGATGTCCTGCACTAACGAAGCACTTCACCCTTGACTGTGAGGGTGTTGATGGAATTTCTACACTTTACACTAAACACACTTACGTATTTCACTAGTGTTAGCAGCAGACATTATCACGCGTCGGAACTATGTAGCCTTGATAAATTTCTTGGTAATTCTATTTCCTAAGACAATAATTTCGAAATATTCTGTAGCACTAGTTTAATTTCAACTGGGACCAAAGGTATATTATTTTCATAAACATCCCAAAAAGGCAGTGAGAAACTTCAACCAATACCTTTGTAAACCGGTAATCTATTATATTTCGCAAATAACGAAATTTGCGCAAGCAATGATCTATTTTAGATTCTTTGTTGTTAGAAAATTTAGAAACTACAGTATCAACTGTCTTTACATTTGAATGAGATACATGTTTATAAGAAGCAACCTTTTTTTTGTTTAGAAACACTCAAGCTTAAAAACTGTATTTGGATAATCCAAAGTATGCACTAATCTGATAAAAAAAGGACCACACACAGTTCAAATATAAAAAGATAAATCAACAAAAAAACACAATTACTAAAGCAACGCGCATCACTAAGTCAATGTTCCGGAAAACGCACGACAAGTTCTACTACTGTTATTTCCAACAGAAAAGCAACAAAAAAACCAATTAGTAAAGCTACGCGTATCACTAAAACCGTCCGTCGATTTTCCGTAAACAAGCACGTGCGGTCGAGTAAAACACGTTCGCCTATAAAGCATCTTTCCTTCAATGTAATCAGAACTACACTGCTCTACAGTTAATAAACAACTTCTATTTCACAAGAAAAACAATTAAAAGCACAATTAGTACAGCAACAAGAAAACAGTATTTTTAACGTAATATATCGGAACAAAACACAAACTACAACTCCAATCTGTTTATATGAATTCGTCGTTATTACAACCGCTTATCGACTCTTATCTAGACTTGTATATTCACATAAGGAACTAAATTTATGTTTACGGCAAGACAAGAACCATGCAATCTATAATTAACTACAAGCTGTTTAACATTCATTCCTTGGAATGTATTTATTAATGAGAATCAATCGTCAATTTATCTATCTTTAATTAATACCCACCAGTTAAATTGCATACAATTTTGAATTATTCTGCAGGATTTCCTTTATACAAACAGCGATCCCAAAGAAACGATGTATTTTTAAGTACGTTAACAGAAAGGGAGCGAAAAATGTTGAACTACAAAAAATGCCCGTTACAAGGTTATATTTTATTTTCTTATAAATGGTAATCATGTAAACATGTTAGAGTTCTTTAACAACCATCAGGTTGCTAATATCTATGTAGAGTCAGCTGGATAGGAAAAGATAGAAGGATATAGGAAGACTTAGACCAAACTATATTAGTCAAATTATTAGAGATTTAGGTTTTGAAGGGTATGTAGAGCTTTTGGATTAGCACAAAATAGAAAAGAAGTTAGAGCTGCGTCAAACCGACCATAAGTAAGGTCGATAACAAAATGATGATGAAAGCTTTGTATAAATGTTTATAAAACAACACATTAAGATTGTGATTTTCTGACCAGTGATCGTATACATATTATAGAAATAATTGTTCAATTGTTGAAAGAATTTCAATATAAAAGTTTAGTAGCTGTCTTGCCTTCAATTACGTTTAACTACTAATTTCTCTTCTTGCTCACCCTGAGATCAGTCTTATGTAAACTCCGCATCCCTTAAAGGCCAATGCTAGTTCCGCCAAAGTATATTTGTTTTATACTTTGTACACCTATCCTCTGCTTTACCTCGGAAAAGAATACGATACAGACTGTCAACAATCGTCTGGTTGTTGACGACTAATGAAATTGAGAGTTCCGCGCTAGTACAGATGTGATTGCTTGCCCCGCAATAAAGTAGACACTTTTTGTAGTAGCGTAAGCTGTACATAGGCGAGTCTTTTACATAATTTGTATTATTTTATCTATAATGTTCCTAGGTCTCTTTTGCTGATTTGGATAACCACAAACGCCTGTCTGAAGATTGTCTTTTAAACGCTGGGATAAAAATGTAGCTGCATAATCATTTTATCTCCAAATTGTTTTGTGTTTGAAATATTGTGCAACGTTGCGAAAATTAAATCTGTTTGAATAAGCCTCAAATTAGATTTAAAATATCTCAATGTATTAAAATATTGCAATTAATTTAAATGAACATTTAACTTAAATGTAACAATGTATAGAGATTAGTCATTGTTAAAACATAGTTATCTTAAGCTATAATAATTCAAGTATAACAGTTTAACTAATTTTAGGTTTATAGATCGCTGAATATAAAAATACCGATTTAATCCAATCATTTAACTATATACCCGATATAAATTCGCCGACACTTTTGGCTGTAATCTATTGACAGGAACAAATGGAAAAACTTAGAAGTTTATCTAGAAAACTTTTTTGCTATACAGTTTGGAAGAATTAAAGTTTTATCGTTTCGGATAAAACTTAACATAGTTGTTCGCTGTAAACAGATTTTCTGTAAATCGTAACCTAATTTTCAGATTTCAGAAATAGTTGTTTACTAGACGCCATATTGAAATATACTGAACTATCTACAATTTTACATTTATTAATCAGAAATCGACGTATAAAGGAATTATAATCGAGAATACATGTGGATTCTTCACTTGCAATTGTAAGCTACTCTGAGAGTCGTAATTATGTTTTTATTTTGGAAAGTTATTTAAAAAGCAGGAGGATTGACCACAATTGCACATTGAATCAAAATAATTCGAATGCGTTCGCACAGTAAGTTTGTGGGCACTCGTAATCAAGTCTTATTGTAGTCTCAACGATTAATCCCCAACTGAAGAGTTTACAAAGTAGACCTATAATTAAAAATGTCTGAGTGTTTTTCTACAATATCCTCGATAATAACTTTATAGCGAACTTGAAAATTAAGAAAAATAGTAACACGAAACCTTCAGACATCTATAATCGTTGTTAGGTGAACAGGACAACACATTACTTAACCAAAGACAAAAATTGGAGAAGCCTGGCGCAACCGATTTTAGTAATCTGTTTGAGGTTATATGACACATAGAGCACAAATACATGCAATGCCACGTTATGTCAAGTTATCCTCTTTAAAAATATCATTTAAAACAAGTTTTAGCTGGCGAAAAGATAAGAGCATCCCTTGATTTAAAAACCCGTGTGTAAACATTTATCCGCTTTAAGAATACGAAATAACTTCAATGTCAAGTTATACTCTTTAAAAGCATCATTTAATAAACGTTATTTAATCCAAAACGTAATACACTGCATTTAACTACATTTTTTAAAAAAAAATATTTTTAGACCTTTCGAAAACTATAAATCAATTTGTAAAGGACAGCGAATTATCAAACGTCAACTTATAGAGCCCGATAACACCGGTAAAGACTACAAACCAGATAAGATAACAAATTTTAGTGGATATAAACTATTACAGAATTGCATAAAATTGTAATAGAAAGTGAAGCGACAACTATTTGTTCCATTAGTTAATAACAGGTAGTAAGATTTAATGGTTGCGATAAATCTTTAACTGACAGGCTGCTTACGATAAAAACACGAAATTATAGTTAATTGTAACATTATGGATTGAGTTAAAACTCCTAGAATGCGATCGGAAGGTTCGGAAACAATGACATATTTAGAATTTTATTATATAAAGCCGGTACAAAATGAGGAGCATTCATTCAACATAAGTTATTCGGCACTTAGTCATTGATAGATAGTTGCTGAATAGCTTTTTATGCAGCACAATGACTGCATAATTATCTTAGTGGAGGAACATTTGCTATTTTAATCTATTAAAATAAAAGTACTTTTGAAAACGGATGCAGTAGATTTTGAAATATGAAGATCAATTAAAATTGAAAGATAAAGAAAATGAAACCAGGAATTTTTTGATGCAGTTATTTCTAAATGGGAAAGATTTTTAGATAGCAATTACAATCAAACACAAATGGTAATGGTGATATGAATACCAGCAAAAAGATGACCATCCAAAAACGTTTGTTTAAAATCATGAGAGATATAATTTGTGTATTATTATGTAGGTTTAGCTCGTATAAGTTTTTCTGCGTATAGAAAATTACTTGCGAGTGCATAATTTGCTTAGTAATTTTGAGGTCAAATTCTGAGATGGTTTACGAAAAAGTCTGCTCAAGGTTGCTGATCAGCCACACAGAAGCAAGGTAATCAAAGAATGTTTAAACTATTCATCTACGCTTCAAAGAAAATTTTCTGACACATCAGTGGAAGCAAGCATCCCTAGCGTTATTTCTTGACTCCCAACGTGGAGCACTTTGTTGAAACATCCGCAACATATTTTTTGGCTCCCAACGTAAGGGCTCACATATAAAGGAACATCCATAGGAATATTTCTTGGCTCCCAACGATTGGGCAGTTCATTTCGTAATATTCGTAACAAAATGTATAAATCTTAAAGTGGATTTTAGAATTATTGTAATTTTAGTATGTCTTTGCCGAAAGCTATGTCTTTACCTTAAATTGCATTATTGTGTTTGTATATTCTCCTTGGTTGATAAGTTAAATTGTATTGGTTTCTTTTCGAAGTGGTCGAACATATCCAGCAATTCCCCCAACAAATTTTTTACTACATGTAGTAGTTCCACTTTTGCGGAATAAATATAGAAATTTCATACCTATTATTGGTATTTTTCAGACTCTCCTAAGCATGCGGTATTTTTCTTTCCCTCTGTAGCAAGAAGATGGGGGTTTCCAATTCCATAAGGTTCCCATTTTAAGAATTTTTATCGTAGGTAATTATTAAGTATCGTATTCCTTTTTGATTCTCCATTCATTTCAACTTGCACTATGATATCACAATGTATTTTTCTAATGTTATATGATTTAGAATTGGTTATTATTCAGTTCTGGATGATAATATAATCTTAGCACATGAATAAATGTTTTATATCCATTTAATTTTATTTTGGTAGTGGGTAGATGTTTTAGCATGGTTAAACTATTCATTACTAACTTTTGTATTCTGTAAATGAAAATAAACAAATGAGCTGTTACCTACTTAACACTGGCGGGCCTTCTAAGAAGATATTGCACCCAGTGCAAATCCAGGAAGTTGATTGATGGAAACCAATACGTTTCCAATTAAATAGTGATGAATAATTTTGGCTGGCATGGGAGGAAAGTAATTCCAGCATAGGGAACGAAAATCAAAATAAATTGTTGGTTATTCTGCAAGAAGAAAATCTCGTGACCGGTTTCAGTGTTCTAGCAGATCATCAGACGGACGCATCTCTTTTTGCAAACCAACCAAGTTCTGGGATTATACACAAATCAAGGTGTTTTTATAATGCGGAATGTTTCTCATGCGCCCTCTATACTTGAGTATCAGCAACTAACTATCGATGACTGTTTCCAGTCTTCGACATGATAGTATGGATGGCATTACGAGACAAAATTTTAATAGCGAGTCAAAAGACAAGATGAAAATGGAAATAAACATCGAAACGAAAAAAATTGATTTATCACACAAGATTCTGAATTTTTATATTTAGAAAATGTAAGTACGTTAACTCAAATCACTTTAAAGGATTCTAAATTATGACGGTTTAATAAATAAACGGCTGAGGTCATGAATAATGTAATATTCAAAAATACGGAAATAATTCCTTTTTAGCAAATGAATTTTAAAAAGATATACTATTATTATTTTTTGAATTCGAATAGAATTAACCTCAAATAGTACTATTCCAAATTAATACGTGACTGATACATTAAGAAATATAACCAATTGTTACTATGACAACAGTACAGTAGCTTATCGCGCACTAGTCTAGATGGCGTAATGATATTGCCCAATCTTTACAATCAATATTATTTGGTTTGGTTTACAAAATGAGCATGGAAATTAATTATAATCAGACTTACTTTTTGTCCATCTAGATACAATTAAGTTCAAGTAAAGCCAAGTAATGAATACTTTTTATTGCGGCATTTGGCAAGGCTGAAATACTAATGCTATAGCTGTTCGTCTACGTAAACCGGGTCATAAGTCTGAATTTATTTCTCTAACAAATACATTTAGCGGAGTCCGTTGTTTACCTAAAACATTTAACAGGAACACAGATAAAAAATGCGACAGCGGGAATAGGATACGAATCGGCGGAAAAACACTCCACACCATTTATAAAGCGCTAGTATCTAGTTCTTCAAGATAAGGTAGTTACGTGTAGAATGAATCATGTCCGCTGATGTTTTAACTTCCAATACTCGAATCAATGACGCATATGCGTTCAAATGTGGGAAACGTCTACACTGCAAAATCATAATAAAAAAATTAATTTTTAAACCCCTGAGGATAATTTGCACAGCTCTATTTTCTAGTTAATAATATTGTGTGATATCTCTAGATTAATTACACAAATGATCCTGTACAACGGACTATTACTGAGGTCTGTGTGAAGTCAATTGAAGCGTAAAAACAATAAGCAACGTGGAAGATATATTCAGTACCGATTAGACGAAGGGCTTTAAGGGATAAATTAAACAATATAGTTGAATGTTAAGAAACAAGTAAAAAGTTAAACAGACATAACCTCGATATAGTGATCACGTGAGACGTGGGAATGTAAAATTTAATCGAGTTTGAACTACTTTGAAAATCACAAAAATAGTTTATGCGAATTAATACTAAAGATTTTTCTTATCGAAAAATACATGTGATTGAAACAATTTTTATCTAATACGAAGGCAGTTTTTCTACTCATTTGTTTTTCAGAATTAAATAACAATTCATATTCTATTCATTATAGGGTGTTCCAAAATTGCTGGGAAATAAAACTACCACGTATTGTAGACGTCAAAATAAGTCGATTGGACCCAATTTACCTAGATACCAAAATGCACCGTGTGTTTGTGAGTAGTTCAAAGTTTACTTAAGAAATCACATTTTTGTACCCTGTTCAGAAATGTGTGAAACAAATTTATTAAAATTTGACAAAAGTGCATTCTAGAGGATTACCCTACTTTCAGTAATCAAAGGCACCCAAAGAAAATTATAAAGGGGTTAAAACCACCACCTTCGCTCCTTGCAATTTTTGTTATTCTTTCATACGGGTGGTAATACCGTTCTAAGACACTTAACAGAAATACTGACCTATCATCTTCATTTTTTGACTCTTTAAAAACTCCGTATTTCGCTTAGTTTCAAGGGAAAAAAATGTTTTCTCAAACACTGCTAAACGATACTCATAAACATAAATGTCATAAAACACAATCGTATCACTTTAGTTTTTGGCGCTTTTGACGGTAAATGTTATAATAATTTGTTCGCTCCAGTTTGCTTGTATACTGTTTTCTTTACCGCTGTCACTATTTTAAAGTAAAAAATGGTAATCAAGATTAATTATTGGCCCTTCACAAAGTGTACATCCTGTGTTTATAAAAAAAAACTGCATTGTTTCCCGACGACTCATTGATAAATATCAGTTTTTTAAATGTTCAATTTTAATTCCCATATATCAGACACTATCAAAAAAGTACTATTCCCGGTTTTATCTAAAGCAGGTCAATTGCACAGAAAACAGAAACTTATATTAAACAGCGCAATACTAGTGCAAGAAAACCGCAACCAGGTACAAATCATAATAACAAAATCTACGCAGGCAAAGCTTACAGATGTCAACAAACATAGAAACATGGTAATAAGAAACTTGCACGTTTCAACAATTATGCTCTATTTCGACAATTATACACAAATTGTGTCCCAACAATTTTATGCTATGATCGAGAAACAAAGACATACTGTCACGGATAAAAGAATCCAGTATTAAATTTAAGGGGCACCCGCTAGTCACAGTGATACGGAAGTGGATCCCTGAATAAACATATTAATAAATTACAAAATGTAATGGGGAATAGTTGAAAATATCAAACTACGTTACCATAAACACTTACCTTGAAATGCGTTACCAACTCGTCTGGTCTATGGTGCGATTCTCTAAATGACCAGTTCTCCAAGTAAATTCTGTATATTTTGGTCTCCTGGTAGAATGCGGTTGCTTTAACAGGCATTATAATCTATATTCTAAACAATAATCATTCTTTTCTCACTACGTCACTCAATTCTATTTTAATACAATAGACTTAACATTATACCTGTAAACAGGTACAAACAAATTTTGCATTACATAAATTTATACGGATACTTGCTAAAATACACTCATTTTCGATCCATAGTAGCATTAGAATAACAAACTACAATTATTTCGTTAAATCGTCTAATTTCACACTTTATTTTCAATTTTCGTTTTTATAATAAAATAAACCTTATACTAAAATACTCGGGCGAAAGTTTCCTAATTTTATCGATGCCTATCTTAGCAAGCTTAATACATAAACGCCATCACAAAAACTAAGCTAATCAAAATTTATGGTTTGCGCGTTTTGAATTTTCTATTATATAAAGATATCCATCAATTCAGGTTTCAGTTCAGTCTGCGACGGGTATTTAATTTCCAACTATCCTTATTGCAAACAATCTGTCCAGTTTTCTTTTTTAGTTATCAGGTCGTGTAATTGGTCCACGGATAGCACAACGTTTGAATCCCTTTGGCTAATCTCGTAACCCAATAGGTTTCACTCCACTTACCCTATCAACGCTTACTCTCATGTATGGTCTGGTTACCTGCTCACGAGGAATTAATTTTGTTTTTCCGCTTACTGTCCAGCTCTCATTTTAATCACCACTGGTTACGCTTCAGGAGTTTTGTCATTGGTATACGGTCGCTCTAATCGTGATTACTACGTGAAAACCGCGTGTTCTTTATTTTTGTTTAATGATACTACTATCACATGTTCTTGATACTATAAGATGTTTTCGCAGTGGTTACACTGTAATAATTAACATTGTACCGCATTGTCCAAAAAAAGGTCATCACTTACATGAACTTTTTTTTCATTTTAATAACATAATAATACACACATGTGCGCAAATCCTATTGAACCTAATATTCCTTCAATCTGTACTTATTGGTTCTGAACATATATGCGAAGTCTTTTTACCATACAGGTCCTAGCTCGTTTGTACAAGTTGGTAAATATAGAGCGGTTGTCATGGGTTTTTTAAAGTCATTACGTCAATAGGTAGTATGCGTTCGTTATTGCACCATTCCCTGTAGCCAAAAATCGTCAGGAGTACAAAGATACATATGTATTAAAAATTGCTAGGAGAAAAGGCGTTCTTAATATTTGGAGTCTTTTGGTTTATTGTTTGTTATAAGTGACTTTTAGTTGATGGAGACTGGTTTTCGAAATTCACTTTGTTACATCTTTTGTGTAGTGCTAAAGCACATTTAGTTGAAAACTTTTTAGAAGATAAAGTTTTTCTGGTTTATGGAGTACCACAGTTTGTGATTTGTGATAATGGCCCACAGTTAATTAGTCGTAGTTTTAAGACGTTGTGTCAAAAGTATGCCGTTCAAAAAATTTGGTTCACCGCGTTTTATTCCCCACAGGGTAATTTTGTTGAAAGAATAAACAAAACCATTGATACCGCTATTTGTCCGTGTGTTGAAGAACATGACACGTAGGATATTGAGTTAACACAAATTCAGTATGCCATTAATTCACCAAAGCATGAAGCTACCAGTTATTCGCCAAATTTTTTAGTCTTTGGTCGTCAAGCTCCCTTAAGTGGTAAATGTTATGGTATTGGATTTGAATCTGGTGAAGATGTTGATATTGTTTTTAGTATAGGTTACCCTATCTTTCAGATCGTCAAGGTCTTTTTGATATTTTAAAAGATGTTAAAGAGAAATTACATTTAACATATCAACGTTCCAGTCGTCAGTATAACTTAAAGTGAAGAAATAGTTCTTTTGATATAGAAGATAAAGTTTAGAGAGCTAATAACGTACTTTCGAGTACTGATGATAAATTTGGAGCTACGTTAGCTTCAAAATTTGTTTCGAGTAAACTAAGAAATTTCCAAAATTAGTCTATGAATTAGAAAATTGAAATGAAAGAATAGCAGAAAAGTGGCATATTAAGGATTTGAAACCATTCTCTGCTCTGGATTCTGTAGATAGCGATTCGGAAGATAGGAGTTGATAGTTCTTGACCTTTTGAAATCTCTTTGTGTATAGTTCTCCTAGTAGTGAAGACTTTTGTGGAAATTTGTGTCTTTATTTAAGTATTATAGTTGAGTACAGTTACTGTATATATGTCTACAGTTTAGTAGTTGCACATTTATGAAGGTTTAGTCAAGTAAGGATGTTGTAGACTTGTTATGGTCATTTTTGTTTTGTAGCCGCCCCCTTCTTGGTTGCGCGCACAATCTTTTTCTTAGAACAAAGTTTTGTTGAAAGTTTGTATAGTGGATCACTTGAGTAAGTGTTCTCTAAAGAATAGAGACCATATTTATTTTGAGGAATCTTTTGAAAGTTTTGTTAGCAGTGATTCAAAAAAATTGTGACAATACTACAATAACTTTATGTTTGTTTGTGGTTTGTAGTATGCAGCTGGTGTGAAGTATTTGCACATTTTGTGATGAAGTTATGATAATGCGACTTTACTTTAGAGTTTGGATTTGGTGCTAATTTCTTTAAATTTGATAAAGTTGGGATAATACGACTTCACTTTGCAGTTGATTTTAGGGAGTAGATGCGTAAAACCCGCGTGTAGTTTATGCTATTTGTGAATGTAGGTAGTTGTAAAAAAAGTTTGGTAATGCAGTAGCTTAGATTTGATTTCTGCTAGTTACACGTTGTTTTTTTTGTTTGGAACAGTAATTAAGAAATTTTAGCAAATTAAACATTTTAGTGGAAGTACAGTATTGCCCGAAATAAACAGTACTGAAACTAAGTTGGCGGTGTTTTTATGCGTGCGCTGTCACACTCAAGTTAGCTAGTATAGACCTGTCAAGTAAACCTCAAACAAGTAATTAGTAGGGCCTAATTGTTAAAAATGGTGTTAAGTACAGAGGAGAAAGTGTTTCTGGTAGAGCATTATTTTCGTTCATACGGAATCGGCCGACGTAATGGTGCAAGTTTGCTATACGTGTCTGATCAATTCACACAAAGGTTTAATAAACGTTCTCCAAGTAATGCTGTAATTTTGAAGGTTATTGAAAAGTTTAGAAATACAGGTAGTGTATTGTGCCAACGAAAAGGAAACTCAGGGCGTCCCAGGACAGTTAACAACAACAATAACCATGAACGTGTTTTTGAGCAAATCTTAGAAAATCCGAAAGTCAGCCAGGCAAGGACAGCGTTACAACTTGATTTAAAAAGAACTTCCTTTCAAAGAATCCTGAAGGAGCTGGGTACATTTTCGTATGTGATTCAGGTACATCAACAACTACATCCTCGGGATTATCGCAGTAGAGTGGAATATTGCGCCAGAATTCTCGCGTTACAGTATGAAAATCCTGAATTTTGAAAATGTTTGGTTTTCAGACGAAACACATTTTCACTTGTCAGGCTATGTGAATCGTCGCACAAATCGATTTCTGGCTTTGCCAGACCCGATGAGGTTCAAGAGGTTCCTTTACATAGTGAAAAAGTGAGTGTCTGGTGTGCTGTTTCCGGACACGGAATCATTGGTCCGTACTTTATCGAAGAGAATGGTAGGCAAGTCACACTTAATCAACAGAGGTACAGACAAATTTTAACACAATTTATCCCTGATCTACGTCAATTCTGTCGTGCACGTAACTTGGCATTTCGAAACCAATTTTTTCAGCAGGACGGGGCAACTTGCCATACTGCTGCCGCAATTCGTCAATTTCTTCAAGAACATTTTCCAAGCAAATTCATATCACGATTTACCGACTTCCCTTATCTTTCACATTCTCCAGACCTCACACCTCCAGACGCATACATTTGGGGCATGGCTAAAAATGCCGTTTTCAAACGGGCACCACAAACCATCGATGAATTAAAGGATGCCGTTAGAGTCTTCTTCGCAGCCCTGAGACAACCCTTATTTAATAACATGACCAGAAACTTAGAACATCGTTATGAAGTCTGTCTCGAACGAGGAGGTGCACATTTAGAACATATAATAAAGTGTCAATAATATGTATTTTTTAAATATACAAAACAATTACAATTTCAGTACTGTTTATTTCGGGCAATACTGTATTTATTTAGGATTTAGGTAAAAATTTAAATAACCCTAAAACTTGATTGAGAATAAATATTCTTTGTTAAATTAGTACTTAATGGTATTGGATATGTATAGGATTGTGTGTGTTTATGCACTTATATACTTTTGTTTAGATTAGTAGTTTGAATAAATTGTGGAATAGATTTTGGTAGGCCTGCAGTAGTGATTCTTATACCCTCCCCTGTGTTAAGCAACAGGGTTAGACTTACAGATTTGGCCATATTACTTATTATGACTTATCGAATGTGTCTCCTCTTTGGGCGTTTGGTACGCGCAGTTACCGGTGCACTCTTTTGCTTGTGATTATGCTTTAATTAAAATTATTAGAAGTACTCCTTGATTTTGCTAAATGGAACCACAGGTCGAGTTTGGATTTTGTATATTTTGTTTAGTTGTTTAGGTGTATACATATCATTAGTTAGAATTGTGTAGCTGTTACTGAAAAATTACACAAAAAAAAATTGTTTGATTTTGATGACGATTTTTTTCTCTTTGGATAGAGGCGGTGTAACAGAAATAAATTCCGCTTATCATAACTCTGTATAATTTACATAAATGATATATTCTGCGTTTAGTTTTGTTTTGAAAGATTTACTTCACCGTAATATTCCTTGATTATCCAAATTAAATTTCTATTATGATTGTACAAGGTTGTTCAATTTTCATTAATACGCTAACGTATTTATTTTTGTTCGATAATATTATATTAGTTTGAAAACTCTAAAATTTATTAAATTTGTCCATTAGCATCATTAATCTAGTATATGAACTGGTCATTTGCCTTATGCACCTGTAACGCGTTTGATAATCTTTGATTCTAATACATACGTGGACACTTTTGTGCTAGGATTAGGTGAGAGAACATATTGGGAAGAAATAGTTCCATAGCATGTGAGCGTAGCTTCGCTTAGTCGGGTCGAAACAATGACCTGGTCTACATCAATAGACGAAACTACTCAATGGTATGTTTCTCTTTATTTATTTAAAATAAAATTATTTCTTTTATTAGTGCAACAATTCAACAATGCAATAATTAATTAATTAAACAATTAGACAATCATTAGAAATTTATTAAAAATTATTAGAAACTATCCAAGAACCTTGAGAATTCTAACGTCGACAAGATTATTTGGTTTTGATCATGTGAAATTTGGTTAACACCTGAGTTATCTTCTTTGATTTCACATAAGTTATTTTGTACATATTTGTGTTTAGGTGGAGAACCACAAACGGTAGTCTTGTTTTTGATTAATAATGAACTCTTTCTTACATTTTTAAATTAGAAATGACTAACGGGTCAGTTATTTTTAGTTACTGTGATTAAGCTTTTTGAAACATACAGGTTTCTGCGTTTTCCTGTAACTTTGGTATTAGAGATTCAAAAGTCGTGGCACCCTTAAGTTTTGTTTTTGTTTGAATTGAAACAAAATCGACTCTCGACCCCTTCTCATGCAAGAACGCTGGATTAAATTCCACAGTTAGCCGTATTAACTTACAGGATGCTTTCTACTTACGATTAGCCGTTTGTCAACCAACTTTACCCTGGGCTATTTTCACATTCAGAAAATCTCGGTGTACTAAAGGGACATTAGGTGTTAGATTGCCGTTATTGTTTTAATTCCAATTACTGCTGTATAATTTTGGCAGTTAGCAAATTATGGAGTTCTTTTTAATGAGCAGGTAGAAATGCTACTAGTTCTTGGATTCTGTCAGGGAAACTGGCTCAAAGGTGTCAGCATGTATTAAGAGAATTATCCAAACCGAAGAATTCCAAATCAGAAAATCTTTGCCCAAATCCAAAGACGTCTTCGAGAACAATTGTGGAACAGAATTCAAAATGCTGTAAACGCATTACGATAAAACGATGTGGTTTAAGATGGGCGCATGTCAATTTCATACATCGAATCGACCTGTCCATTAAAGATGGTGGAGGTCGCATTGAACACTGGTTGTAAAAAAGTGTTGTCTTTGTGTCCACGGTCAACTGAATTTGTGTTTGAACTCTTCTCACGGACAAATGGTACATTTTGGTATGTAGGTAATTTAGGTCCAATCGACTTATTTTGACGTCTACAACACGTGGTAGCTTTATTTTCCACCAATTTTGGAACACCCTGTACTGTTCCTGTTGTTGTATCTCCAAGGTACGGAGAATCTAAAATTTGGAATTAATTACACAATCGTGATTACTGAATCAGACGTAGTGTTTGCGATTATAAATAAAAGTAGGAACATTTAATTTGTGTATACTTCCAGTGTGGGCGGTGAAACGTAATCCGGGAACGATACGAAAATTGAAAAGCAAAATATACACAAGCATTTTCTACGAAAACATCAAAGCATCTGTATTAAACAAACCTAATAATATACTTGTCTTTGATAAAGTTTCCAAGTATTCCCAATTCGCGTGCAGGGAACGCCTGAAGAGCCCTAAGGAGATATCGATTCTAACAACTTGCGTAAATACGAAACTTTCAGTTACTCAGAGGTTCATTTCTCAACACTGTTAAAAGTTTGTTATCCCGAGCGCTTTGGCACAAGGGCATGCGTTTTATTTGTAAACAGTTTGCACATAATTACTTGTAATAAACGAGCAGGGGTGTATGCAATGGCATATTGACAAGAGGACAAAACAGTTATGGTCATTCTGGCCAATGGCGACAGATGTGCTTCAGTGCTTAATTTACATGCAATTAGAACAAAACGTGACTTCAGCTTGAAACACGTGACCCATTCAGCTACCGTCATATTCCAATCTAAATATCTACGAGGCACTGTATATATTGCGTTCGACTCAATTACAATTTTGACGTATACATAGCTTTTGTGGAAGGGAAATCTTGATTCAAGGAGAGCAGTTGACAGTACACATGTGCTTGGGTGATTTTGTACTCGTAAAAATTTAGGAAAATATAAAAAGAAGCAAATTCATCACCAAAAGACACTGCTTGATTTAGATATTTGTAGATTTTGTTATGGGTAAATTAAACGTTTCGTTAATAAATTTTGATTTGCTTTGAAGGGACGGGGCTCGGTAACCACGTAAAGATGTTTTGGCTAACTACAGTGGTGCAGAAGCAAGTTTCTAGGGAAGAAATTATAAAAATGGTAAAAATAAAGAAATAGTAATAATAAAGTGACTGAAATATAAATAAACTACGTTACAAAATCACTTACCCTAAAAGATTTTTTGTTTTGTCATAATATGGAGGCGCGAAGCCGTCTGTCTCAGTAATCTCTTCGATAATATACCTACACGGAAGACTGTATCCCCGCATAGGTCCTTTTTACTTGAGCTCCTAATCTGCCACGTTTTACGTTATCTTTCTTTAAAATATCTTAAAGTTTATAAAGTTATGTCATAATAAAAAAAAATGTAAACAAAAATTTCTCTTTCAAATACGATTCCATCCCGGGGGTGACTGAATATCCTATAAAAATGACCTACTTTATGAATAAATGCCAATAAAAAACCTCTAGTGACACTAAATAATTCAAATAAAAATATAGATATACCTAAATTTCTTAACTTCACTCTGGCCAACTAATACTAAAAGAAATTTTAAAAGAATATTCCTAAATGAAATTCATCAATAATACTATCGCTTCAAACCTTTTTGCTTTCCATATCAAATTACCTGATATTATAAATCCCTAGTTCTGAAAATATCGTTAATAACAAATATAGAAAACAGCTAAGCGCTAGTTTATTCTTATATCATTTCATTGTTTAATCTAAAATACTAAACTTTTTTACTTTTACTAACACTAAATTCTACCAATAAGATTTACATTTAAAATTTAATACGTGCATATATTTGAACATTTTAGAATGTTCCAAATCATTCCAGCTTTCTTACACGATAATATGCTTAAATTTAGCTAACACTAATTCCATCACCAATTCATTGTTCAACAAAACAAGTTAATTTTCGCGTTCGCTCTTACTATATGAATACCAACCCGTTTACATTTAAAATTTCACATTTATGTTAATAAAGTGTAACATAAAAGCTCACAATATAACTCACGATTTAATTTCAATCATTAAAACTTTTATGTTGTCTAGTGGGTACATTTCTCGTTTTCCAGCTAATACACCTCTCTTAACTCAACACAACACAAAATTACAAATTAATGGCGGAGTAAACTATCCAGATGCTAACCCCTTTCTTTGGCCACATTTGTCACGACACTATATCCGCACTCCCACGTGTGTAAACCTACCCAACACCTGCCAGGGTACTTCAATTTCAAGTCGCACGCCTTGTTTTTCACTGCGAGAAATTTGCCATCACATCTTGGAGCTCTATAGTTTTAGCCTAGCTTTTAACTTAACCACATTCCCACGCCAACAGCGCGTTGTTACGCGGCATTACTTTTTTATATAGCTGCAGTTTGACGTTTTATAATTAACTGTTTGCGAATAATTACTTTCTTTCACTTTTCTATGGGATATCGTTACTTTAGTTCCCTCACTATAAAATCCTTTTACGTATACGATACCTAACTTTCTATGGCTTATACTTCGTACTTAATTTTTTGTAACTTAGTTGATACATTGTAAATTTATATTTTATATTGATGAGTGGTTCGCAATTTAATATCTGTGGATTTAACTAACAAAGCATCTGGGTTTGAATTAATTACTACATTGTAAACTATAACCGTAATTGTTTTGGTGCATTATTAAATAAAATTAATTCTAACTACGATGTACAAAAGCTTTTCTAACCTTAAGTTAAAAATGCATTAGATTAAAAGCTGTTTCCTGTTTGTGGTTTTAAAATAATTTATGTATTTGAGTTCCGTCTTAATATGTATTTTACCATAAATAACTCTGATTTTATGGTTTGAGTTTATTGCATCGCGCATTGTATTTATTACGTACTTTCTACATTGTATGATTTATGAAATTTTTAATTACGGCAGTTTATATTATTGGAACATTTATTCTATTTAATGACTAATGCGTCATCTTACTATTGTATTAAATTGTACCTATTTTATTACAAAAAGCTTCATTTTTGTTGTTCTGATTATACCAGCTGCTCTAATTAAAATTGTATTTTCTAAAAGCAAGAAAGTTGAAATATCATGTTTAACTGTGACTAGTTATTCGTGAAATTTATCATACAAGGTGCGCTATATTTAAGTTGTCAAATTAAAAAATTTTTCCCGTCTAATTTATAACTAGCGTAACGCAACGCGTTACGATTTTTACTTATGCCACGTTTTCCTAGCTTAAAGTATAAAGATTGGTTAGGAACACCTAAAAAATGCACTTGGAATCACTTTCAGTAAGCGAGAAAATTACAGAAACTTCCGTAAACGCTGCCGTGTGATTAACAGAAGTACAAGGTGGCCTAAAAGTCGCTAGACCATTTAAAAATTTAATATCTTTTCACAATTAATTTTTCTGACTTATTGATTTTTAATTTTGAAGCACATTCCTGGGCAATTAAATAAGAGAGAATCACCGCTGCGCATCGTGTTACAGTGCTATTTAAAAAATTAACGATGATCTTTGCTACGTACCTAGACGTAGCCGGAAGAAAAGTAAATACCAGGCTAACTACCAACCGCGGAGAGTGGAACGATTCGCCTTCATACCAAAAAAACCAAAAAAAAAAGCACGTTGCCTACGATTATCTATTAACAATAAAAATAAATTCAAAATCTTTGATTCACATGGACAAAGAAGATTATTAAATTCCGCCGCCATCATTTTATTTGATATTTCGCCGCCCTTACTTTTTACATATTGTACGTGCGCTTTCCAATTTAATTTATCGTCGATCTATCTTGCCGCCGAGGGATAATTTGATTCTACAGCTTATACATCGAAATATTTTCTACATTATTCGTAACTGTATCTCAAAAGCAATGCACGTTTGTCTTTTTTTGTTCGACAACTAGGAGGTGTCTTGCGTCTATTGGTGGGTCTTCCCGCACGTACCCATTCTAATAAGTTTCTCTTTTTAGGTTTATTTAGCTGGAGGCCAAATGTTTTTTTTCTTTCTGTAGACCAACTAGTTTTGTCCGTAGACCATCTGCTTTTGTCCGTAGACTGCTGCAGCAGTTATGGTAGCAGGGTAAATGGATCCTGACGACCAATGGCGTTTCTGTGTTGACTCACCCCCGGCGGTTTACAAGCTAAGTATCCGGACACCTACAGGTATGCAACTCGTTTCTTTTGTGTGTGTCGATGGCATATTCCGTATCATCGTTTGGTGTAGTTACGTGACACTGTAGAACTATTATTCGTTGCTTCTAAGCGATATTATCGCTCTACAGGCGTGAGGTGCCTTTGTTAAAAATGTTGAATAGACATACGCTTACTCTGTTATACTGATTGGTTTATTTTACAAACGGTACTATATACGATTTAAAAAGAATGTTTGACAAAAGCTCTCACACGCTAGTTCTTTCCTACTAATTAGTTATTTTATAAAAAGTGTTAGGTGAAATTTTAAAGAGGCTTGAAAAAGCTCTCACGGGTTTATTTAATACTGATTAATTTTATTTTGTGTAAATACGAGATGCACACTTCGCATCTAAGTTCCTAAAATGTCCGTACAATATAATTGTTTGCTGTAAAATAATAACCCTTAATTTATTTTCTTTTTACTTGTTTGTACAGAATCCTTTATTTATTTTTTTATGTGTTAAGAAATTGTCGTGGGCGATGTACTTTATTTTTTTGTTTTTTTTTTGGTATGTAGGTGAATCTCCCCACTCTCCGCGGTTGGTAGTTAGGCCTAGTGTTTATTTTTTTCCGGCTACGTCTAGGAACGTAACAACTTATATTTAACTACAATCCTAACAACCTCAAAATGTTCTTACTATTTCCATGGCAACTATCGCAAACAAATAAATAGAAATATAACGCGCGGAGCTCGCAAGTACTACTGTTTTTGCACCATTTTTCTGACATACTGTATTAAATCAATACACCTTGTTTGTTAAAACTGCAGACGAAATAGTTAAGCGCTAAGTTTTAAAAAGGTTACATTCCCAAGATCTTTATAACTTTATTAACGAATTTCACAGTTATTGATCCATACAATAGCCCTTAAATGAATTTACATAATTCCAAGTTGCTCAAAAATAAAGTTCTCAAACAAACTGAATACCAAGTTACAAATCTATATTCAGCCGAACAAGAAGTGAATCATAATTGAAAGAAAATGAATCGTTTGTATATTTTACATCAGATTGTTCATTCCAAGTTTAGTCAACAAGGAATTTATATTAAAAGCGCCCTCGGCACATTAATTAATTCTGTAAATTTCCAGCTTTAGGATCAACATTACGATTTCCGCGTTACCTCTGTAAACGTCCGATGAGTAATTGAGATGAGCTGAACATATATAGGGCTTCCGTTTCCATGGAAAACATGACGGAGTATGTACGAAACGGTCTATGGTTATAAGGCCATATAATTGCATGTAAATGAAACAATCAAACACATCAATCGCCATTTTGCCAAAGAAGTCCGACATAGCTATTCTGTCTTTTTGCTGACGTAGCTGTAAACACTTTCTTTAATTGCCAAAGTTATGTCAGTGCTCACCAACGCAGTAATAATTGTCCTGTTGAAACAATTGCGAATAACTTTAGCTTCATTGGACAGATATTGACATTTGATTTGCTTTATTTCGAAGTTGTTTAGCACCAACGATAGGAATGGTGGATTTATTGTCTCAACACTAAGCTTCTGAAGTACTTTACGGTCTTTACATCAATGTTTCCATATCATAAAGCGTCATAGCTGTAGTAACTAAAACTTTGTGCAAGAGGATTTTTGATATGCAGTCAACCCAATTCACTTTTCTTTGTTCAATCCAATACAAGCTTAATTATTCACATTAATTTACAGGGAATCGTTAATGTACTGAGATGGCGCTACGGTGTTTACTAACTAAAGTACTTCTCAAAACGAAGAAAACATTGTATTCATTACTAAATTGAACTGCGTAATTTATCTAGGCAAACGTGAACCATTCCTTCTTAATTTATTTAGATATTAGCATATTTATTTTAACAATCTATGTAATATTTCATTTCATATTACTCGTGGGTTAATGTTCAGACGGAACTAAACTCCCTGCTAATCGAACGGTTTATATATATCAAGCCATGGTACCGTCTACATTATTTTAGCAGTCTGCAAAGCTTTTAGATTCTATTTGGTATAGGTTCCTTAAATACACCTCTGTAACTGTCAATTAATCAATTGTCTGTTTAATGACATATTCTCTACAATTTAAGAACCTTTGGAGTCGTTACAGTATATTATTTATTACGAAACTGCAAAACAATGCAATGTGTTGCTTCAGTAGATAAAATGTTGTTTTATTTATCGCTATACGTTTAAATACTATAAATACAAACAAAAATAAAAAATTGCAAATTTTACGCCTATACCAAGCAATTTCACTCCAAAATCCTCAGACTTAAAATCTTGGAGCGGTTAAGGCGAGGGGAAACCCAAATGAAGGCGAACTGTAATTGCAGAAAAGTAAAGCTAGAGCAGTTGTGTAAACACAGATGCGGTGTAGTTTTATTATTTTAGAGTAACTATTTATACAATTAACTGCAGTTTGTACACTGTGTTCCAGAAAAGCAGTGAAGACAATATTAATGCCGCCACAGGTATAGAAAATGGTTCGAACTAGCCAGTACTTGTATTATACTATCAAAAGTACAAGGATTCCAATACTATTCTACACCAGTTTCACTGTATACTGTTAGAAGAGAATGCATTCATCAATGAGATAAGTTTTGTTTTTAGCGCATTGAATTTTTAAAACAAAACACGAAATCATATCTTTGGGTTAATCGCCAACACTTTGTCATTCTATTTAGAATAATTTGTATACAATGCTGCAGAGATAGAGAGAGGGAATGCGCGTACGTGTGTGTGCGCGTGTGTGTGGTGCGTGTGAGAGAGAAGAGAGAGAGAAAGAAAGAGAGAAACGGAGAACGAGAGAGAAAGAGAGAGAGAAAAGACAAAGCGAAAGAGAAAGATAGAGAGAGGAGGAGATATAGGGAGAGAGCAAAAGAAAGAGAGGGAGAAGTCGTAGCTCGTCAAAAAACATAAGAAATTAATCATACTATCAGAGTAGTAACACTTAGTACTGTATTTAGTACTTTTATACTAGAGCTGTATCGCGGGCAAAGAAAACTTGAAACAATTTTTTGAAAACACCGAGAAATTAAAAAGAATGAAAAATGACTTAATTTCAATAACTGATCAGAATTCCGGGAGTTTATATATTCTGGCTTCAAAGCAATAATTGATAGGACAAAATCTGCAAGCATAGGCAAATTAACAAAAAGGAAACGTGTGTTAAAAAGCAGAAGAATTAACAGAAGTAGTACATAGTACGGGGGTCTGGCGGCTCCCGGAGGAGATCAATGACCACTTGTAACGAATAAGTACGGGTTCAGTAACCTTTTCGTGTGACGTCACGGATCACACGTATGTTGTGGTCATTGGCCTTTGTGTTTTCGTGAGAAGTTGTTCTGGGGTGACGTAACTGGTCGGGTTCATTGACTTTTACACCGTGCGGGTTCTGACAACTTCGGATGCTGTCAATGACTCCTTGCGACATCACGGTGCGAGTTCATTAAACCTTGTGCGTAACGTCATAGATCGCGTGTGTGTTGGCGGCAATGACCTTTGCGTTTTTCGTGGGTAATTGTTCTGGGATGACCTTTAGACAGTGCGTGTTCTGACAACTACGGATGCTGTCAATGACCCCTTGCAACGCCACAATTCGAATTTAATGATGTGTCGATGGTGAGTTTGTTGACCTAGTTTCCCGCGCTTATGACTGTTGAGCCGCTACAATGTGAACCGTTTGGTTAGGGTAGTTGACCTTTGATTTTGCGCGTTCTTTGTGTTCTCGTTTTTTGGCGATTGCTTCATAGATAATATGATTAAATTTGTTTTCTCGCGTTTTTTCGCGTAATTCAAGCGCTGCAAGTCTAATTCAATAATCTGTCGGTGGTGGGTTCGTTGAATGTTGGATTCTTGCGCTTATGACAGATGAGTTGTCGCCGCAGCGTACACTGCTTGTTTAGGATCGAAGGCCTTCGCGCGCTTCTATCGGATAGCTCATTACTGATTTCACGTAAGTGTCGGTCACAGGCCGCAACACAAATTGAATTCAATCATTCTTTTAAACTTTAAAATTTTTACCTAATGTACTCAAACCAAATATAGCGAACATCAACGAATCAAAGTCACCTTCAATTTATGTCATAAATGTCAAACTTGAAATTTTTATTATTTTGACAACGATCTTAAGTCATGGATCGAAAGATAATTTTAAAAACTATGAGTGGTTTAATTCCCAAAGAAGATTAAGAAAAATACTAAACAAACCACAACAAACATACAGGGAGTATGTATATCGACCTTGTTCAGTGCGACGAAACGCATCAACAAAATGTTTTTCAACTAGAGTTTCTTCAGACGTGAAAGGTTGAGCGGCGGGGACAGATTTAACTTCCCAGAATTTAGCGACAATATCTTCCAATGGGGAAGTAGAATCTGTCTTACAAAACAGGCTAGTTACTTCCGGAGCAGGCGAGAAAGGTATGCTTATCATTAAAACATATCCTAAATTAGTATTGATAGGAACAGGTTGATCACAAGCACCCTGGATGCGACCGTCTAATAACACTTGGGGGAAAATATCCGCGCCAAGTAAGAAATCAATGGACCCAGATTGAACAGAGAGCGGATCAGCTAACTTGAGATTAGCCAGATCACTGAAATGTTCTGATTAGAAGTAGATAATTTTTCACAAATTTTGGGAAGTACTACAGCTTGAAAATTAATAATCGGTGAAGAGACACCTATTGGTTTGAGCGAGACGGCAACAACGCCATGCAGAGCTGTAGAGCACATGGAGCCTAAACCACTAAAGGTAAGGGAATGTGGAGTGGTACGAAAACCTAAACGTTTCACACTATTTTGCGAAACTCGATTCGAGTAAACCGCGAAATCTTTGGAAAGAACCAGAGCAATCAGCAATTTCCACTTGAACGGTGGAAAGTAAAGTAAAGTAAAGCGACGGAAGTTTTAGCTAAGGAATTAAATAAAACGACATTCGAAGTTGATGAGCTAAACAAAGCCGATGATTCCTCAAAGGGAAGAGGAACGCAAAGCCGGTATCGGTCTTGAATAGCGGAGTTAGTTCAAGGTGAAACCTTAGAGGCGGCGGTGTTCGGGTTCATTTGAGCCTGGTTACTCGCAGCGAAAACGGTTTAGACGAAACGCGACCGAAATGCAATAAGGAATGATGACGTTGATTGCACTGACGACATGAAAAAGTAAACTTGCATTTATTTAAAATGTGAGAACTGCTAAGACAATTAATGAAAAGCTGTCTTTTTTTGCAAAATTGTAGCGATCTTGCGAAGAAAGTTTGACGAACTCATTACAACGATGAAGATTGTGATCTTGGTTACAAAGCGGGCAATTATTTACATTAGGCTTTGTCTGTACTAACATGGAAACGGCGGAGCGAGACCTAGACGGGTTGCTAGAATGAATAACTTTGTTTAAATCGGTTTTATGATTTACCGACAAATTTGATAAAGATTTAGAAGTTTTTTTCATATAAGCAATCAACTCTTTATAGGATGGGATAGAGGTAGGATCTTGATGCCATTCAAAACTATGGGCAGTGTGTGCATCAAGGCGATTTAAGATCATTTGCACAAGAAAAAAATCCCAATGCTCTATAGGCACATCAAATTTCCTAAGCGCTTGTAAATTATCGGTAAAGGTATCAACTTATTTTTGCAAACCTGTGGGATTATCAAAATTCAGTTTAGGAAATTTATTAATATTGTTCCATAAAACGGGGGTATTGTGGCGAATACTACGATTTTTTTCGCGAAGTTTATTGTAGACAAGAGGGTAATTGGCTTATGTAAGGTCAGAGTTCGTAATGGTTAAGAGTGCCGGTCCTTTCAGTACTGCTTGAAGATAGGAAAATTTGTCCACGTCTGGCAGATCGTTATTAAGATGAACTAAACTATCAAAGCGGTCAATAAAGCTTTCAAACAAACAACCTTCCCCCTTAAACGTAGGGTGGACCAGCGGTGGAAGGGAAACTTTTGACTTAAAGGTATCTAGCGAACGGACACAGTAGCCCGAGACGAAGGCTGACTAGGAAACAACTTGAAGTAGTGCGCTTTTATTTGAAATAAATAATAATCGAAGTGTTCACAAATAGCGTCTTCCATTTCAAATTGTTCATCTGTGTCATCGGCGGAAGCAATTACACCGACTAAAAAATTATGTTGTGCAAAGAAATTTTTTCAAGCCGTTTCAAGAGATTGGTATTGCGTTTGAAACAAATCTAAAAAGGTTAGTTCAATTGTAGATTGCGATTTCATACATTTCATGTAGCGAGCTGGTCGAAATATTGCGTAGAAAACAGCTACGTTTTAATTTCTCTGCCATAATTAAAATTAAGTAAGTACAAAAAAACGGATGTAATGAAAACGAACTTCGGTGTTTTAAAATAAAAGGCAATGCGGCGCTAACAAATACGTTAGCCTAATACAAATTCTGATATTAAACCAGAAATCAAGAAAGACTCGTAAACAAGATAACGAAATAAATAAGGTTTGGTCAAACTTGCATTGCTTTAATGAGTGGTATACTAACGTAAATCTATTATCATTTAAAATTTGTTATAACCTTCACATCCGGTGAGAAGTGATCAATGTTTATTTTTGCGATAGGATTTAGATAGCTACGTGGTAAAGAAAAATGGACATATATATGAAAACAATAAATGATAATAAACAAAAAAAATAATTACTTCAAACACATACCCTTTTTTAAAATAGCGAAGCGGAGCACAATTATTGGTTGCGGTCGTACGAAAATGAAATAATCTTAATGCGACTGTACAGGTTGGAGAGCGATTGTCGACTCTTGACTCTTGTCTTCTCTATGCCAGGTGATAAGAAGTTCTTGCACATGTGAAGAACACAGCAAAGTTTGTTGTTATCGCGACACAGGCGCGGTGTCTAAAGTAATACACGGTACATGCAATGACAATTTGAATGTACCGGGCGGAGGTAAATAATTAACAAATTCAAAATGCCAAAATAAATACAAGCGGTAAATATAATTATAATTTAAACGAAACAGGTACTAAGAATTGTTTTCTTTAAGACTAATATTTTATTTGGATTTATAAAGAAATAAAATATTATACACTGGCACTTTTAGTTAATGCCGGCGATATTTTGTGGCTTTCGAGCAGCATTTATTTATAATGGTATATGCTATGACTCGTAGGAGTATAGCAATATATAATTAAAAGCAATATGATAAATCACGGTGCGAGCAGTGCACATTAGCTTATGGTTTGTACGAAAAATAAAATTTATTTAAATTGAATTGAAATTATCACGAATGGTACTAGAAAACTACTACCAACCTGAATAATGTCGGACGAATTTTGCATTAAACTGAACAATCGCTTTTTTTAATGAGTTTATACAGTTCGAGTTAACATCAGAAATCGAATTTTACCGCCTTAGCTTCCAGTAAAATTAAGAGAAGTGATGCTTCCAATTAGTATTTTAAGGCTTTGTTAAAAATATTTAAAAAATTTCCTTATAATTTTATATTGCTAAAAGCCTTTATATAATTTTCCATTTCACAGATCTAATTTTTCCTAATCAAACCTCTTGTTTAATTAAGTCTACTTAGAGGGCGTTAACATTAAGGCATAAACCTCTACTTTTGTGCATGTGTCACCCTTAGAGTACTAGTGGAACTGAAAAGCTTTTCCAATAACCAAGACTTGAACTGTATGCTGCTAAATACCGTTGTAAGAAACGGTTTAGGAATAGCTTCTGTTCATAAAATTTTGAAACCTACTTTTCTAATAATTCTACTCTGTGCCCATTTAGGGATATATGTAAACAGCTTTTTATTTTCCTTAGTCACTAAAATTTAATAGATAGAAGTTTGCAAAAAGATTTGTAATGTCCTAGAAGATTAAGTAAAAGACAACTTCTAGAGATTTAGAGACAGCCGAATAACTAACTTAATGTTGATCTATGAGCACGTGCATGACGTGAGCTTTGCCTCGACGGATTTGAGGAAGGTCTAATAAGTTCGACTGACGTGAATTCCCAGGCTGCAAGAATGTTCAACTTCATCAAGCCTTTGAAACAAACCAGCACTCCGGATTAAATGAGAGAGTTAAGCAAAAGTTAAACTGTTTTCATACTCATTATCAAGTGCTATAAAATATGGATGTGACTAAATAAATAATTTCACATCTAAGCGACGTTCCAACAATAAAGACTTAGTTTGCTAACTTTTGATCGCTATCAAAATGCTATTTGATCCAAATTGTTTTAAATGGCTAATGTTGATAGTCAATATTTTTTTGTAACCAACTCATTAATTGAACAAATACTAAAGTATTCGAACAATTTCATACATGTATTGGCCACAAACTTGGTACTTCTAGTTAACCAGATCGAACAAAATTAGTTAGATTGAGAAATATTATCAAACACCTTGTTAAATTGCACAGGAAATGGTAAACCTTATAACGTTTTGCCTTACTAAGGGGGTTATTTTTTTTACTCCTATGTGACCGACTGAAAGGCACAAGGATAGTTTGTTACGTTTTATTCGTGGCAGCCCCGTTGGGCGCCAAATTTATGCTACGTTGGCTCGTAGCCGTGCGTAACACAAAAAAAGTCAAAGAAATGACCGGGCTCAATTGGAGATTAGGGGGGTTGTAGAAACAAAATAACATATTATGTATGCGGCGGTAAGGAGTTAGTAACAGTACCTGCAATAAAAAAAAATTAGAATAGCAAACCTGCAATAAAAAAGATTAGTCCTGCAAACCTGAAATAAAGAAAAAGCATAGCAGCAATGAAAAGTCTAAGTTATTCAGTACTTTGTAGAATGTAAATAAAACTGTTTAGATAATATAATCACGATAAAAGCATTACAAAAATTTTTATCACAAAGTGAGGTAATAGTGGGGAGTAGCAGAAACGTTTCCTCACACACCAACCAAACACAAATGAGACAAAATATCAACAAAAGACAAATAGATAAGACACAATTGGTATGAGTAATTCAGTAGTATTGATTTTTCTTTCTTTCTTTTTTTTTCTATGTTTTAAAATAGCATGCAAGTCTATTGAAAAAGGTATCAGAACTACAAAGATATGGTAAAGCAACGGATAGAAATTTAAAGTAATAACCAGTAGGAAATAGTTCAACTTACAAAAGTCCTTCAGCAACGCTTCCTTGCAACGGAAGTGTGGATTCAGCGATGTCCTGCACTAATGAAGCACTTCACCCTGGACTGTGAGGGTGTTGATGGAACTTATCACACGTTACACTAATCACACCTACGTATTTCACTGGTGTTAGCAGCAGACACTATCATGCTGATGGAACTATGTAGCATTGATAAATTTCTTGTTAATTCCATTTCCTGAGACAATAATTTCGAAATATTTTGTAACACTAGTTTAAAAAAAAAATGGTAATAAAAATTTAGAATTAGAATTAGAATTAGAATTAGAATTAGAATTAGAATTTTGTTTTTAGAAACACTCAAGCTTGAAACGGTATTTGGTTACTCCAAAGTATGCACTACGCTGATAAAAAAAAAGGATCACGCAGACTAGATCGCGCACACAGTATTAAAAGTATTAAAAAGACAAAGCACCAACAAAAAAACACAATGAGTCAAGCACGTGTATCACTAAAGTAAGTCCGTCGATGTTCCGTAACAAACACGTGCGGTCGAGTAAACACGTTCGCCTATAAAACATCTTTCCAACAGAAAATCAACTAAAAACCGTGTCGTGCTTGTTCATGAGCAATTTTAAAATTTATCTCGCATTCATTCTCACTATTTTCAAAGCAACCGGAAAGCAGTATTTTTAACGTAATTAATACATAGGAACAAAGCACAAACTCGCACTCAAAACACAATTAGTGAAAGCCACCAGGAAACAGTATTTTTAGCGTAATATATCGGAACGAAGAGCAAACTACAACCCCCTATCTGTTTTCATTCGTTGTTACTCCAACTTCTTATCGACTATTTATCTAGACTTCGTTAATAACATAAGGAACAGAATTTATATCAGCGGTTAGACAAGAACGATGCAATTTATAATTAATTACACTACGACGCATTCACCTAAGGATGTGTTTCAATTTCGATCACCTAACCACACTATCGAATTGTAGAGAGTGAAAGTCGATAATCGCGTAATATAATATAAAGGGATTATTCGCAAACGAGTTAATAAATATAAAATATAGAAATAGTAGTTGCAGAAATGTGTTTACGAATTTGGTAAAGCGAAAAATGTTTAACTACAAAAAATGCCCGTTACAAGGTGACGAGGATTTTCTGTAGATGTAAAGAGCCCAAGGTTAGTTTCGGTGGAAAATGGCTCGTAGATGAGGAAACCTCCAAAGGCTAAGCGGCTAGTCGAGCGATTTGCTCTGGGTAGAACATGAGCTCTGGGTCGGGGTTGGACTGCGACCAAAATATAGTGAATATGGTGCCACCGAATTTTTGTATACTAAGAAGACCCAACTTGAGTCTTTTGTATAAGGTGAATGCGGAAACCTATACTCAAATACCGCTATACAAAAATATTCTCACACAAAAAACCACGGCACTCATTCACCAACGTTATCTTGACGGATAAAAGACACAAACAAAACTACCCGGACAGAGACATAAAAGTACCACCTCTCCTCGAACCGAGGCTCTGCCCCGGAGACCGGAGACCGATCTCCTGGAATTCCAAGAGCTCTGCTCTTGACGACCAGAAGCAACAAGATCAAACCATCAACCCAACATTGAAACAATCCAACCCCCTAATATGTAGAATTTGCATGCTTCTACATATTAGCAACCCTGTCTCTAACAAATAATAACCAACAATAGTAGTATAAGTTAATTTTAAGTAGTAGAATAGGGAATTTCTTTTCTTTTTAACTAACGCTAAATTTTAAGAACTTACACATACCTGAGGCAAACAATACAGCAAACAAATCCTTTCCTCTGAAAGAGCCTAATTTTTATTTATGTAATAGTATAAGTTCAAACATGTACAAAATTATAATTCAATCCAAACTTTTAGTAACCTGGGCAAACATAAACACTAATTAACATTTCAAATACACTTCACACACACACACACACACAAACACACACACACACACAAACACACTCTCACACACACACACACACACACACACACACACACACACACACACACACACACATAAACACACAAAACACCTCTTATGCACTGTGCAAACACAAAACACCAGCCACACACTTACATTGCCTTTTCAACATCTGGATTTCCGGCTGCCGATGATCTAGACTAATAAGGCCACATCCGTCGAGCGTTCCTCTTTGACAATTGGGATATCCGGCTTCCGATGGTCCTGGTCCTAAAAGGAGAACGTAACACGGATACCAACATCACACACAACACTCATACACACAACTCTCCCTCTCTCTCTCACACACACACACAAACACACACACACACACACCTAAACACACGCTTCCATTGCCTTTTCAACGTCTGGATTTCCGGCTGCCGATGGTCCAGACTGATAAGGCAACATCCGTCGAGCGTTTCTTTTTCACGATTGGGATATCCGGCTTCCGATGGTCCTGGTCCTAAAGGGAGAACGTAACACGGATACCAACATCACACACAACACATATACACATAACTCTCTCTCTCTCTCTCACACACACACACACACACACACACAAAAACACACACACCTAAACACACGCTTCCATTGCCTTTTCAACATCTGGATTTCCGGCTGCCGATGGTCCAGACTAATAAGGCAACATCCGTCGAGCGTTCCTCTTTGACGATTGGGATATTTGGTTCCGATGGTCCTGGTTCTAAAGGGGGAACATAACACGGATACCAACATCACACAAAACACACATACACACAACTCTCTCTCTCACTTTCTCTCTCTCACACACACACACACACCCACACAAACACACACACACACCTAAACACACGCTTCCATTGCCTTTTCAACATCTAGATTTCCGGCTTCCGATGGTCCGGACTGACAAGGCAATGTCCGTTGTGCGTTCTGCCTTGACGACTGGGATATCCGGCTGCCGATGGTCTGGTCCTAAAGGGGGAACGTAGCACGGACCAACATCGCACACAACACACATACACACAACCCTCCCCCACACACACACATAACACATGACGGTTACTTTCTGTGGGGAAGCCAGGTCTGCTTAAATTTCAGGTTACAGACTACTGAGACGTTGGAACAAATAAATAATACAAAAATATTACGAGAACCCAATCCCTAAAGTTTTCTTAACTTATGGCTCGATATTGACCTTTAAAGATGCACTGCTACACCTATAAACAGATTAAAACAAGACTAGCACAGTTTGTGCATTCATTTCAAAAAATTCATAATTAATAAGAATCAAACCTCATTCATTCCAACTAATAATCATAGTCTTGACCAAAATGAAAATCTATTCCTTTAAGTTGCAGTTTAAAATTATTTACAAAACATCATGTTTATAAATTTGACTAAATTATGATAATAGAAGATATGTACATATGTACTTGGTAATAATCAGCATCTCTCAAAAATAGAATAATGTAGTTTTTACATTAGTAAGGTCTAGCAAGCATTTATTCTTGAAAATGTTTAAATTTGAATTTTCGGATTAATTAAATTTATATTACAACTTTATTTGGTCTTGGTAGTACTACATAGACTTCACATTAAATGGTAAAATATTCCAATTATTAATTAATGAAAAGCAAAATGAAACAATTTAGTTCTCTAAAATAGTCTTAATTTTTGTTAATTCTGAAAGTTAACCTTATCTATCTTTATATTGCCATCTACCATTTTTTGTTAGTACTAATACAAAGATTAAAAGTGAAGCTTTATAGATTCCTTTCACCAAAGTTTAAAAATAACTTGTTTGTCATTCACATAATGAACTAGAAAATTTCCACGCAAACAAACAAAACTTATTTGTCTGTTATACCAAAAGTTGCAGCTGACGTATTAAAAAAACTAATTACCTACCAGATGTTAATTCATCAGAAAAATACTTGCAATGTATTAGGGCCATACCCGGAATGATAATTAGTAAATTGAAATCTTCTTATTTCAGCATTTTCAGGTTAAAAATTTTCAATACCACACAATCCAATAAACTGGATACTGAATATCTAACAACATTAAGGGCGTTCGCATCGAACAAATGAACCACGCCAAACCGACTACCATATAAAGTAAAATTTTAAATAGTTGCCAATAAATTTTCCAATGATTACTAAATAAATTCTATAAATTTTCTTAAATTATAGAAGTTGCATATGTTGCATGTTATCCTAAAGCCATTCAGAACACTTTAACGTCCCGTCTTATACGAACTAATACCTGCCAAGCGTGGACATATAATCAATTTCGCCAAGACGATTTCATCTTGAAATCGATCTTAATCTTTCGGTGCTTCCAACACGTGGTCTGCAACGCCATGTTCTTTTATTTAAAGAACAATTGACCTTCTCTAACAACAGCTCAGGTGGAAGTGTTCTATTGACGTATGCTGCCGTTTGACAACTGTTATGATTTTTACAATCATCAAAAGGAGGGAGCCCTTCTAGTGACGTTAACAAATGGCATTTTCTGTCACCGCTTAATTTATAATTTTATGCTCTCAATTCGAAAGCTTATATTGTATTCAACCATATGTAATATTTATCACGTTGATTGTGCAGAGATATTATATTTAAATTGACTTTTTATGAATTAATTAAATTAGGTATTTGTGAAAATATTGCTAGAAAATAAACTTGTTACAACCTTCTCATTAACCCTTGATTCGATAGGTAAGTACACTTGTACGTTTAGGGACGTTTAAATAAGAAAATATATTGTTTTCAAATAAATAGTTGCATTTGTCAACGAAGGGTTGCATTTGTACCTTAAAATTGTAACATGTAAATTAGCCGTTGCCTTGCCATGTTAGATTATGCGTCCCACTTCCTTGCATATAAATGTACTCTTCAATTTAATTTTATATTAATACCGTTCACAATAACAAGTTAGTTTTGGTTTATGTAACAATTCCCTTTAGTATTAACAATTAATACACTAAATATGCCTACGTTTGGTTTTAATTTCATATTTCTCCCTCTGTATACATAATATAATAAAATGTTATAAAATGATTTAAAAGATGTCTGAGGGTAAAAACACACTAATTTACCACTCCTATTAATGTTTTCTAAATTTAAAACTGACTATAATAAGAAGAGGATTGATAAGTAATTACTTGTTAAACTAGGCTAAAGTGCTATTTACTGGTGGTGAAGCGTTTGAGATTTAAAAGAAATGTTTTGGGTAATTGTTCTTTAATAAAACGTTTATCTAATGTAATTTCAACTAAATAGGCTTCGGTTGATAGTAGGTAAGCTATGTTCGTACGAGCGCAAACAAACTGTTTTCTTATGGGATTTAACATGGGCAATTCTAAGGTCCAAAAGACCATTTTTGCCTGTTACAAAGGTCATGCACCCCGAGGTCGTCGCAAATATTCCTACATCTAGTAACAAGAAACTGTACAATAGTTTTTTCAACTAAGCATTTTTTAGCTCCAGGCATGAATCTTGATCTCGACATCCCGATCAGGGTGCTAGACCCCCACCCCCACCCCAAAAACGCCAACGCACTTGCAAAAATGTGCACATCTGGTAACAGTATTAAATAACATTATCACAATAGTTTTCTTCAACTAATCATTTTTTAGCTTACGGGGCACGGATCGCACTCTCGGCACCCTGATCCGAATCACCACCACCACCCCAACCATCTTGTTAGAAACTATAAAGCTTACTCACATATACTTTTTAAAACAAAGAAACATATTACAAGAATCATAAAAGTGTTTTATTACGCATATCTAATTGATGCATACACATTGCTCTTATGTCTAATACAATATTTATTTAGTTTTACATATATTTATAACTATATCATTTACTTATATCTAAATCAACATATATTAAATTAATATATAACTAACGATTACAATATTTACTTATATCCAAATTAATACACTGTATTGTAAATTTGAGCTTATATACTAAATTATAATACGACAGACTACCATAGAAAGTTTATATATTATTAAATTATAATTAGAGCTGTCCAGACAGTTTAACATTACTGTTTATCGATACATACTTGCACCTATATTGCGATATAAATTAACATATAATTTAAATTTATAAATCTATTATATTATAAGGTGTCGTGTAATCAACTTCCATACTATCTATAGAATAATGACCTATGGGTAGTGTTCTGTATGATCCCTGGATCAAATGACGTTTATCATCGTGAGGACTTACAGCTATTTTCTACAGGTGATTTTCCAGTCATTGGGTCAATGTGCTCTGGACAGAAGGGAATATCCATATGTAGGTCGTGAATGGATTTAGGATACTCCAAATCTACCTCCAAGATATAACCCTCAGAACAATCATCGGGAATTGAGGTTACATCAATATTGGTATCGGTCCATTCAAAGTCACCATATGGAAGAGGTTGACTCATAACCCACCCGTACTGGTTATTTACATCAAAATACAATAGATATTCATCAGGTTTGGATGAATCGTAAGTGCGTAAATATTTATTGTTAGCTGTAGCACATCGTTCCGCACATACCTGGCTAAGACCGCCACGTTTACCTTTTTTAATGAACAAGAATTGATCAATATCCGTTAATAACTCAAGTTCCTGGCCTGTATGCTTTATCATTGCGTCCCAAGTATACCCAGGTAATGTGTAATAATGAGCAGGATCTAGACCATAAATGGATTGACAACTTGATCGGAATTGTTCAAAAACTTCAGCCAACAACAATACGTCAGTTTCCAGATATAAATCCGAATATTGACCCAAGTTCTTAATATTAAATGTTGTCCATACTCTTTGAGCATGCGCATATTGTTTGACAGAGTTTGCCCTATCTTCTCATGTATTATAAAATTGCTGCTGGTTAGGTAAGCAAGTGATATCAAATTTTTCAAAACTGTCAATAAAATCATATGAATAAATACCTTTCCGAGTTAGTAGTTAAAACTGTTCATCATTTAAATGTGTTAATCGGCTTTTCAACAGCGGATGATTAGTTAAATATGAAGCAAGTGTGTCTAGGGAGGAACTCATAAAGCGGAAACTGTCGATAAAACGGAAGTTTACCAAGTTCTCTGGAATAAATTTAGTAAAGGAAATATATTTTTCTTTAGATATAGGGAGTACCTCCACACTGTCTTCCAAATTAATAGCAATATCTTTGATAATAAAATGGGTGTCATAACCGCTTAAGTTGTGAAAAACGATAGGAATTGTTCGAGAGTCTTGGTGATTTATATTACAATCCAAATGTGCAGGCCCTTTATAGGTGTTAGTTGGTATAAAATAATTATGATCACGAACCTTTATATCTCCATCATTAAATGGTTTATCACAGACATAACAATGCGTCGCAGCTATGAAATCAGCTTCCTGTTGCAATGTTAAGGGGGTTATATCATACGGACACACAAAAACTGTTTCAACATCCTCCGCAAACTGTTGTAGCTTTTTTGAAAACCAATTTATGCAGTCTTCACCGCGATATGACTGATATAACGATAACGAATTATCATACTCACATTTGACATAGTATCCCACACTACACGGTATATGTTCTTGATATTTTTGAGCATCCCCAGTGGGCTTCAAAAGACATTCTAAATCGGCATATATTACAAATGAAACTTTAACTTTGTTTTGAAAATTTCTAAAACAGAAGATTTTATTTTCTTGTGTAGGCAACCGAGGTACACCCAATTGTTTCATTTTACAATCGTCGATATGCTTTATTAATTTTTCCTCTGTAGTGAAGTAGTGGAGACAACGATCACAAAAATGTTTCTTTGAATGATTAGAACTAAGTTGAGATGACACTAATCGACTCATGTTCTTAATCCAAACATAATGAGAGTTAAAAGGTTGAATGGTATCGTTTTTATAGGTTTCCAAATCTTCATCATAGTACTGGTTATGAATCATCAAGAGGTAACATGTTTGTTTTTTCTATTATTCGATATGAATAAAGGAACGGTTGTAAATTTACGTTTGTTTAGTTTAAGGGTATAAACATTAACAGATATATCGTTCTGAGATTCAAAATTTACAAGTTGGTGTATAGTCATCGGAAACTGGATTCCTTTTAAGTTTAATATGGATGAATAATGAGCATATTTAGAGAGCCTTTGAGAATCACGAGCGACGGGATAAAGTGCAGATACTATAGACCATGCAAAACATGCCTGGCCATTATTCCTTACATTAATACATGCTTGTTTACGTTGTATTTCAGGTGGCAGCTCGATATATGATGATCCCGCATGGGGTTAAACTTATTTATATTGATACCTAAATTATAAATATTAATCAATGTCCAGCCGCTGTCGTGTTCTTGAAAATCTTCTAATTCAGATGTTATTGGTTTCGTAACATTCATATCAAACCAGTTGTTTAGATCGGTGTTCTTGAATATTGGGACGTTTGACGTTGTGAAGTACTTATATTCTCGCATAATTTTAGAACCAGTCGTAATTTCAAATTCACCGCAAAAGACGGTATTAACTTCAACAGCTTCATTGTTCTTCAGTGTATCATTAATTCTTCTTTTGAAAACACTCTTGCAATCGGCTAAAAAGGTCTCTGCATCTTTATGTTTGAGATTACTAATTACACCGGTATGAATGCGGCTTTGAAATGCCGAGATCGAGTCCTTCTAATGGACACGATGGTTAGCGGTTTCTCTTTTGTTTTCATCCCCTGCTCCTCTCTTTTGCACAACTTTTAGTTGGGTACGCAGGGTTTTAATATTTGCCAATGAAGCCAGTAACTGTTCTTTTTCACCAATAGACTTTACACGCTTTATAGCATCCTGTAATCTACGCATTCCAACCCTGCATACTCGCAGCCCTTCTTCAACCTGTTCAATACTATGCTGGTGTTGCACCAACCCAAGGAGGGCTGCAATATTTTTTATTAATTCCAAGAAACGATTCATTTTGGCAGTTCAATGTTCTGCAACAAGTAACACACGATCAACTTTTTACACTTAATAAAGACTTCTTAAAGATAGACTTGCTTGTTACAAAGCTGAATAAGAACTGACACTCCGCTCGATAGGAGTGGTTTATATACCCGCAGACGAGTCCATTGAGGGGGGGTAGAGGCAGAATAATTATAAACCTAGACTTTAGACCCGTGTTCGTATCGGTTCGTGCATGGAAACTTCTAGAATGTTTACCAAAAAAGATCAGAGAATAATCAAATTTTACCCTATGGGACAATTTCGCTATATAGATCAATTTCACCCTATGGGGCAATTTCATCCTATTCTGATGGAGATAAATTCAAGGAACTTTGCCATTAAAGCACCCTGGATCTAGCTTTGGTCAGAAGCACATGCAAAGGGCAACCACACACCCATGCGCATCCCTGCGCGTGCGCACACCTGCCCATGCGCATTCTTGTAATGCTCTAACCGTTTTTAAGATATACAGCGAAATCCAAAAGGGCACTACGTATCAAAATAACAATTACACCGATCGATGTAGCATAACGCAGATATTAAAATAATTGTTTTTGCAAAATTTAGTTATCTTTAACCGTTTTGTGTTATCTGTAAAAAACCAAAAAGGCACTACGTATCAGTATAACAATTACACCGGTCGATGTAGCATAATTAAATACGCAAGTCGCTGCCTTTATAAAATGTTGATATCTTTAACCGTTTTCGTGTTATCATTAAAAAACCAAAAAGGCACTACATACCAATAAGATAATTACGTCAATGGATTCCTTATGCTCAAATACGCAAATAATTGCCTTTGCAAAATTTAGCTATCTTTAACCGTTTACAAATTATCATCAAATAAACATTTTTTTAACCATAAGGTCTTAAAACGCGATTATCTCAAAAAGCAAGCAAAATTTCGAAAAAATAAATCGAAAAATCTCACTTTAATAAAACCTGGTTCTGATTGAATGACCTTGACCTATATAAAAAAAAATCATATCGATATCTTTATAAACAAAAATTTAGAAATGACCTTAGGCATGTATTCAGAGCAAAAGTTTTTACTTACATAAAAACGCTTTGGACACTTTATAATCGATATATTAACCAGTATGTAAACTAATGCAAAATTAAATTTTCAGGTTGTAATACGATTATTAACTGAACAGAATGGTATAAAGTCAAGTTTTTCTGAATATTCATTATCAGATGGACAAATGAGTTCAGTCACCATCCATCTGATAATGAATATTGAGAAAAACTTGACTTTATACCATTCTGTTCAGTTAACAATCGTGATCAGGGTGTCGAGATCAAGATTCATGCCTGGAGCTAAAAAATGCTTAGTTGAAGAAAACTATTGTACAGATTTTTGTTACTAGCTGTAGGAATATTTGCGACGACCTAGGGGTGCATGACCTTTGTACCTGGCAAAAATGGTCTTTTTGGACCTTAGAATTTCCCATGTTAAATCCCATAAGAAAATCGGTTTTTTTGCGCTCGTACGAAGATAGCTTACCTATTGTTGTTTATTTGTAAATTTCATGTTAACTGTTTGATGGATACTCTATTTCACACACAGTCGTTTTCATCTGTAATTCTCACAATTTCCTCTTGCATTTGTGCTCTCATCTCCACAATTGTTTTGTTGGTTTCCTTAAACATCACTTAGAATTTTTATTTCATTGCCTATTTTTTTCCATTTTCCTCCATTTTTGTCCATTTTATTATTCAGTGCCATTAAAATCAACACAATTTTTGCTTCTTGTGGGGTCTGTTGTTCTTCGCTAGAACTCCTATTAAATGTCCTTTCCTTGACTTCAGTTTGCGCATCCTGGATGATTATGCTCTCTTGGCATCTTATTTCCACTCCTTGATTTCTCAGTGCCTCTCTACTAGTTTCTGTATCCCCTTGTCCATTTTTTTGAAAAATTATATTTACACTAAACCTTAAATACTAAAATAAATTTATAAATTTTTCTATTTTCTACCTGTACTTCCTAAATTTAACAAATTTCTCTTAAAATCTCTCTCAAAATACAACTTTTTAATTATAACCCCAGTGCTGATTTGATAATTTTATTTTCTGAAATCTCGTGTCTCTACGATTAGATTGTAATATAATTTATTTGATTTCGTTCGAGCCTTAGTCTTGGTATGACAATTTTATTTTGTTCTATTCTAGTTCCACGGTCGTGTCGCCAAATTTATTTGATTTTATATTCTCGCCCCACGCTTGATGCGCTATATCCATTTGGGGATGTGTTATTTTAGTTCAGTCCTACGTTGACCGTGCCATATAACTTTTCGGGGCTATATTTTGATCCAGCCCCACGTTGGTGACGACATATATTTATTTGATATGATAACGCAGCCACCAAAAATGATACTATTACTGAAAAATCTAGAACGTTCAAGACCTTTCCCCCGTTATACGTAAATTTTTACGTATGAAATATTTTTGTTGACTCCTTACAAAATATAGAAAATATAGTCAATGTTAAAAAAATGAAATAAAGCTTTTATTTAGGTAGCCCTGACCTGTACTTTTCCCGGTGTGTCCTTCTTTAGTTTCCCCTTTGATCAGCTAGATCAACACACCTTGATTACCTTCAATCGAGTAGCTTTTTTAAAACAATGCTCTGTCTTTTGCTTCCTCACGTGAATTTGAACCAATAATTTTCATTAATTTATTTCTAAAATTTACTGCGTGCTTTATTTAGATTTGCTGGTCATAAGTTAAACTTGTAGTAACTTAGAATTTTCCTTGTCTGGACTTAGAGGTAACTTAGAATTTTCTAAGAGTTTTGTTAAAGTTTTCTTAGAATTTTCTTAGAGTTTCCTTAGAATATTCTTAGAATTTCTTTAGAGTTTCATTAGAGTTTTCTTAGAATTTTCTTAGAATTTTCTTAGTTTTCTTAGAGTTTTCTTAGATCCCTACATTATAAATATTTAACCTAAATTAACTAATAAAATTTCTACTCACATTTTAGAGCAAACGGCGACACCTTTTTCGTCTATTTTCACTATAATTTATTTAAAAATATTGTATAACAATACTTTTCACTAATTTTAATTATTTAATTTAAATATTAATTCGACGCGTAAATTTTTGAGTAACAGTGACGCAGCTTCGATGTGGTTCTAATTCAGACTCTCATCAAACTCTGGGCGTTATATAGTCAATCTCTATCTAAAATCCATTGGTTTATCTAAACTGTCGTTCAAAGATTGCAGCCAACCACAGGTTGTTTTGGATATTTTTGTGATTTTACAAGTTTATTTCTGATGGAACGATTCAGTGATCACGTATTCTCCTAATATTTCTATTATTTATCGATCTTTGACCGCTTGTTTTGGTATTATTACTGAAAATTTTAATTTACAACAGTGTAATTGTGCCAAAAGTCTCTATGGAAGTATAGCTTGGGTCTGACAGAAGATGCACATTAATCGTATAAATTCTGCAGGAATGAGGTTCCTAAAAAATGTGTGTGGAAAAGCATTGAGAGATAAAGTGCCAAACGAATGGGTCAGAGCAGAGTGTGGGGTGCAAGTAACCATTAAGGAGTAGAGCGAGCGAAGCACGCTTAGATAGTTTGGATATGTGGAAAGAACGAGCGAGGATAGACTTATCAAGCGTATACATGCAAGTAAGAGGACTGGTACAGCTTCAAGCGGCAGACCGTGTAAAGTATATTTGGATATAGTAGATGAGGTTTTAAAAGAACGACGGGTGAGAAGTCTGAGGAATAAAAGAGCAAGCCAAAAGCAATGTATGAATGTTGTACAGGCAAAGGAGGTGTGTCGGAACCGAGAGATGTGGAGAAAGATTATGAGTGGTGCTTGGAGTATAAGTAGTGTAGTAGTGTAGAACTATACCCTGTGGATCCCCCAGAAATAAGTGCTAGGTTTGGTTTGTTACATTCCAAATATGGAAATGTACATTGTTAATATCCGTCACTCCGGACAGTTGCGTTTGCGCAAAAGAATGCGCAGGCGCGGATTGAATGACGCAAGTGCGCGGTGTGTAATACGACATCATTAGACTACGAGGCCTGAAGCCGAGAACAGCTACCTGTGTCGTGGTGTGTCTTTTTTCTCTTTTCAGATGGTAGGTTCCTTATCTCTACCGTCTATCGTTCCTTCTACCTGGTTATCCTTCCCCCCCCCACAAATATTTGGGATAGACGAATAAATCTGGCTCAACGACGGCGTGATGGACCTACAAGGAGATGACCCTGGGATATAACTAAGGTGCGATATAAGTGAGCACATAGCTTTATTTATATTGAAAATTGAGAATTATATCACTTTTAACGTGTTTGGTATTTGATGAAAATGTCGCGTAATTTGCTGTGTAATCATGTGATATTAAACGATTGCGCAATATTATGAAACGCAGGAAACCGCAGCAATGACGCCCAATACGTGTGTTGAAAATAAGTCCGTTTTAACCTCCAATTTATCCTGTAAGATGTTAGCTTTGAATATATTTATATCGGTGTAAAAAAATTCAGTTTTTCTCTCAAATATCTAATAATTAATAATTTTTAAAATTTTTAGTGGCTTTTGGGTAGAAAAAATACAACTTGGCAACATCGCATTTAGTAACTTTTATCTTATGTTGTGGTGACATTTGATGGGCTTGGAATGTCAATCTAAATGATCAAGACCGCCATTTTTTAATAGTGTTTGTTTACTTTTCAGGTATACTATTTTAAACTGAGTTAATTGGCCTTGGCATTTCTGTTGAATAATTACCTAATGTAATTTGGGATTGAACTAATATATGTATATATATATATATATATATATATATATATATAACAGTATATACGATGTATAGATAAACAACCACTTTACGAAGAATCGAAAGAGGGTTTTTAACTATCCAAAGCAAGCTAGTAATTTGCATAAATAAAAGAATTTGTTTGTTTCATAAAGGGAATAAACATTTATCTCAAAAACTTAAACTTTTAGGCAAAGCCCAAATGATCATTTCAAATCGAGCTAGTAATTGAAAGATGGAAAATATAAGGTCTTGGACAGGACTTGAACCTGTATCCCGGTTTTGCCGGAACCATGCGTTTACCAATTACGCCACCGAGACCAATGACGACAATTGGGAAATTTACAGATTTAAATCGTGTACATGACGATACATCAACCTAACTTTCAATTACGTTTGGCATTTTTGTCAATCATATCTGACATTGTCAAGGTTGATGTATGTCATGTACACGATTTAAATTTGTAAATTTCCCAATTGTAGTCACCGGTCTCGGTAGCGTAATTGGTAAACGCATGGTTCTGGCAAAACCATACAGGTTCAAGTCCTGTCCAAGACCTTATATTTTCCATCTTTCAATTACTAGCTGGATTTGAAATGATCATGTGGGCTTTGCCTAAAAGTATAAGTTATTATTTCATCTTATTCACTATAATACGATAGTATTTATCAACTTACCTTATGTAGTTAACTACCTAATATATATATATATATATATATATATATATATATATATATATATATATATATATATATATATATATATACCTTTGATGTGTTTAATAACTATCTTAACCTCACTTCTAAGTGAATAAAAATGTGCTCTTGGGTTAAATAATTCGTTTTGTAAGTACCTCTATACATAATTAACTTTATAGTTTATTTGCTATCCCTCATGAAAAAATTTTTGATATTATATAAGATTTGATTATATACCTGTTTTAACCAATATTGGTTTAGTTTATTGATAGCTGTTTTTAGTTTAAATTTTAGTTAACTATCATATTATCTTTGTTTGCCATAATTTTTAACATGGTTAAATAACTTAAAACAACCTGCAGGTCGGTTGGCAAAATGGAACTCAATTTACCTTTGACGTTCGGCAAAGAACTGGCAAATTAAATATTGTACTTGATGCCTTATCTCGTGATGTCGCTTCTCTTAACCTCCTAGATCTAATTCCTCATGTCTGGTATCTCAACATGATAAAAAAAGTTTCTGAAATCCAAATAAATTTTCCACCTTTCGTGTAACGAATTATAGATTATATAAATTTGTATCTTCTTCATCTCGCAAAATCTCTAACATCCCTGAATGGAAACTTGTAGTCCCTACCCCTAACCGCAGTGAGGTTCTTAAATTGTGTCATGACGACCCTATAGCTGCGCACCTCGGTGGTACGAAAACCTTAGCTAAAATATCTTAACTATATTACTGGCCTACATTAAAACAATCTGTCTGCTGTTATATTAGGAACTGTAAAATTTGTTGGTCTCAGAAGAGCTCTCAAGAAGCTCGTTCTGGTTTAATGGATAACTTTAAACGTGCATCTTATCCCTTTCAATTAATATCGCTTGACTTATTAGGACCTCTCCCTTGATCGAAAAAAGGTAACCAATATCTTTTAGTTGTCACCGATTGGTTTTCTAAATTTGTTATGGTGCAATCGTTACGTAAAGCCACATTTGCCACCATAATCAAATTCCTAGAACAAAATGTATTTTTGATCTTTGGTGTCCCACAAATTATTCTCTGCGATAATGGGGCGCAATTTATCTCAAAAGATATTCAAAATTTCGTTAAGAGTTATAAAGTACAAAAAATTTAGTTTAACGCACAATACCATCCCCCAGGTAAACCCTACCGAAAGAGTAAATAGTCTTAATCACTGCTATCTCTTTATATATCGACTTAGACCACACTAAGTAGGATGAAAATATCTTTAAAATCGCTCAAGCTTTGCGTACCTCTAAACACAAAGTAACCCATTTTATTGACTCGTTTCTTGTTTTTGGAAGATATACTCCAATTAATAGTAGTTATTATGGTTCAGTTCCGGACAATACCAACGTAATTGAATTTGACGAAAAAGTACGCTGGGACAAAGACCAACAATCACTACCTTCTATCTTTAACGACGTTAGAAAAAATTTCTTAAAAGCTCACGAAAAGAGTAAGGATCACTACAATCTGCAAAAACGAAATATTTCATTTGCTTTAGGTGAACAGGTCTGGAAAAAGAATTATGTCTTATCTGATGCGACGAAAAAATTCTCTTTGAAATTAGTCCCAAAATTTATTTTATGTAAGGTCATTCGTCTTATTAGTCCACTTATTTATGAACTCCATAACACCGAAGGAAAACGCCAAGGAAGGTGGCATATCAAAGATCTTAAACCATTCTCTGCTGACCCAAATGCTAATTAATAATTTTCACGTTTCATTTCTTTAACGGTTTACCTAGTGCTTTTGTCCCTGCTATAAATTAGTTAACTTTATTCCGCTATTTCTTTTCTTATACAATATTCACCATCTACACTTTTGCCTTATTTACCTTAAATTAGCTTTTTGCTGTCCGTTAATTTTCCCTTCAATTTATTGTTAGCCACATATCTGTTTATTATCTAGGTTCTCTAATATAACTCTGTCGCACCAATTAATTAATCTTAGCACCTTTTCTTCACTAGATTATTTTGTTTTTAGCATTTATCTTACGTTCTTTAATTTCAGGGTGATTGTCGTAACTTTGGTTGCAATAACTCATTGAACTTTTATGATTGGTTTTAGCTGATGTTAAGTGGACTCCCATAGGAGCCGTGGCCTGTGCCTTTGTAAGAAATAGTCTATATTCGCAGTTGCAAAAAACTAGAAGTTTCTATTCCATGCGTTCTTCTTCTGAACTATTACTGTCGCTCACTTTATCCTTTATCATTACTTGTTTTCTTCTTCTATTAAGTCATCAAAACATATAAACATTTTTTTGTTGTTTTTTATTGAACTTCGCGGTGAGGTGCTATCGCTTTTTATTGATATCTTATCGAATTCTCGGTTGTTTTTAGCATATTGGGAGAGTATGTTTGTACTTAACTGCTTATAGTTTGGGTATTCTTGTGTGTTTACGGCATTACCGTTTCTAAAAAATTACCTTGTAACAGTTGGGTTTTTGTGTGAAGGTATCTGTAATGATACTTTTAAGTTGTTTCAACTTTTGTCTGATTTTCTTATCGCAGTGGATGCACCCGTTAGGAAAATGATTGTACTAGTTCTCATCAGGAGTCTAGTAATGTTTTAACTTATTAGGTATTCTAACTTGTCTGATTAATATAACAGATGGTCCTTCAAACCGATCTGAATTTAACATGGGCAACTCTCTACCTTCTCTCGGACGCTTGTCTAAAACTCTACTTTCTTCTTATCCCGCTATCTCCGTTTCCGCCTTATTTTTCATTCGGTAGACATGTTCTTGTCCCGGAATACCCGTCTACCACATAAGGTGATTTTTCCCTCACTCCGGGCTACTGATCACATTGACTGGTTGAGTAGTACTTTTCTATCCACTTTTTCATATCGCTTTTACTCAATGCGAGCCCTTCTTCTATTCTCTTCTACCTGGAAGTGTCACTATTACATTCCAAAATGCCTACTTCCCTCTTTTTACCTTTTCTATATCTCTACTGCCTATTCATTTCCGTTTGTCACCGTGTGGTTGCGCGACGGGTTTTTACAGACACCCAGACCACGTCTCTGAAAATCTTTCGTGAGGTCATGCGATGCCGCTGCCAGCCGCACGTGACCGCTAACAGTGAACGCATGTATGAGTGTGAGAATATGTGAGTGTAAGAATTTACATATATATATATATATATATATATATATATATATATTACTCATATTTAGACCAGGGTAGAAAATTAAATAATCACATCAAATAATTTTAATCACCGTGTAGAAGCTTTGGGAAAAGGTACGCGTTGTTAAAACCGTGAAGCATAAAAATTCATTCGTTTCATTAAAAATAAGGGAGTTAAATTATTTACAAGACGCCTTCTATAAAAAGAAGCAGTATTAAAATGCTCTACGTGTAATTTAATTATTCCGAGTAAAGAAACAAATGGAAATTACGTGCAAAATTTATATTAATTAACTCAATTTTAAGTAACCGGTATTAAACAAAATGTACAGATAATAATTAATATTTGATTAGGAGTCACTAAAAATTAAAGGGTATTATTTTTAATTGAAGTTAATTGAACCATTAGTAACATATAATATGTATAAAAGCTAGTAAAAACCCAATAATATTCAGATCGTAGAAGTATTATGTTTGAACACCTGCGTAAAATTTGCAGATAACAAATGGTTACAGAGAATGCTGGAGAAACCGTAGCTTAATAGTTACGGGAAATGCTAATAAGGTGGGTTATTTCACAGTCCACATGGACTGAAATAATCGATAATAAAGAATATCAATTTGCACCAACGAGAACAGGGTAGATAGAGACAGATAATATGCGCAAGACCGAGACACATATAGTAAAAGGCGTGAGTGGAGCAACGTCACTGGGTTGCGATTGGTTGAAAATAAAAGGCAAACTTGAGAGGTAAAAATAACATTTCTGTATAAAAATTAATTAGTGATTTCCAGACGTTGCGAGCCGTGTCGAAATTTCTGAGATTTAACTGGTGCGAGTGCAAATTTAATAAGAACCGACGCACAGGCGGGCGAGATGGGAACATAGTATACGAAATTCTAGAAACTGGCCGTTTTGAGGACAAAACCGACAGACGGGCTAACCACTATATATACCCAGGTTAATATGAGTTTCTCTCTCTTAGATTTTCGAATTGATTCAATGCGTTAAACAGTGCCTTTTAGTTTTCCGAGTTTGATAGAATAATTTAAACAGTTTGCTCGTATATTTTGGTGATTTAAAACAGTTTGTTCTTTACATGCTACAATGAATGTAATTTAGTGTACTTAGAAAAGAAGATACAAGGTAATAAAGTCTAGTATCACTGTACCAATTAGTCAAATTTGCAACGACAAATGAATACACAAAAGTAGGCAGTTTTGGCGTATATTTGTGAAAGAAGTATGAATTTCTTTGCTATTTTTCGGGGGTGTTAATAATTAAATGATTCGTAAACGGGTCTGGATCCACAAAACAAGCTTCAGATATACACAAATGAGTTCCGGAAAAGCACTGAAACAACTTTAGATGAATGGTGGTGTAGAGAAAATGTTTAAAAGCGACCAGTAATCCGAGGACGTAAACATAACCCAGTTGGAATGGTGAAATTAGCCAGGACGATGTACATTGAAGCCACGAGTGCATTAACCTTCAGGTAACTTATGCTTTGTTGTTCGATTTTTGATGTTTGGTGTGTGTTAAATAACTTTATAATTTGTTTACTTAAAATGGACAGTAATGAATGTGTACTAACAACAAATTTTTAACTTTAAGGTGAAATTTTCTTGTTTAAGTAGAAAGGGGTATTTAGTATTTATGTTCTGGATTATGATGAAAATTTGGGTATGTCTTTGAGCTCAATTAGACGAACCTGGTTAAAGGGGTGGTAGATGCTCCCTTTGTACTCAAACTCCGGTCTGCATATATTGTTATATTAATTAGTAGGCATCCTACAAGGACTTTAATTCTGGATGCACATTAAAATGATAACAAATTTAATCTTGAAATTTTCTGATACTGAAATTTATGCTGAATTTTAATTTTGAAATTTTAATGTATTGTGAATATTGATGTAAATAGAGTTAACGTTGGTGTTTGTGATAGGAATGTGTTTGTTTTTTTTTATGATTGAGGATGAAAGTTTTAACTAGGTGAGCAGCCGAGGCGGAAAAGAGTAAAGAGGCGATTAACAGAAGAAAGCCACTGACGGACCAGTTAAGTTAATAGCTTTTTGTAGGTTTCACAGCATTCTTGACGCCCAATTCGTGAGGCTCGATTCGAAAACCGTAGTTCCCGGATTTTGGTGAATTCACAGCAATATATATATATATATATATATATATATAATATGTATAGATATGTATATAAGTATGGATGTCTTATTGATATCACTCAATGCCGTTGCAGGAATGCACCCACGTGCTTTTTTTCGGTCCCTCATACCGTTATAACTAACGGGTCGGCTCACAAGTCGCTCTTTTCTTGGGGTATGAGTATCTTTCCTGTATAACGGCTTTAAGGAGCCACTCTATCTTGTATCTTTGTGATGGATGACAAAGCGACTTGGTGAGCTGGGGAATTCTACTCTATATCTTTAATGTATATAGTCGTAGCGTGCCTTAGCGTGCTGAGAAATTTCGGATCTATCTATTGTTATCTAGTTTTATGTTAATATCTTTATCTTACCTACTATCTTTGATAATAACTGGAGACTTTGTCTTACTTTCTTTTGTTTTCCTAATGTTTGGTATTTATGATCAGACGTAGGAATTATTTTTTTGAGTATTGAGTTGTTACGTTAATTCGTGGCAGCCACGTTGGGCGCCAAATTTATGCTACGTTGGCTCGTAGCCGTGCGTAACACCAAGAAAGTCAAGAAATGACCGGGCTCAATCGGAGATTAGGGGGGGTTGTAGAAAGCATATAATGTACGCGGCTGTAAGGAATTAGTGACAATACCTGCAATAAAAATAGTCAAGCAACCTGAAATAAAAGAATAAGCATAGCATGCTGATCAAGCATAAATTATTCAGTACTTTGTAGAATGTAAATAAAACTGTTTAGATAATCTATATAATATAATCACGATAAAAACAATACAAAATTTTTTATCACAAAGTGAGGTAATATTGGGGAGCAGCAGAAACGTTTTCTCACACACCAATTAAACATAAATCAGACAAAATGTTAATAAAAGATAAATAGGTAAGACACAATTGATATGAGTAATCCAGTAGTATTGATTTTGTTTTTCTTTCTTTTTTTTTCTTAGTAGCATGCACTTCTATTGTAAAAGTTATCAGAACGACAAAGATATTGCAAAACAACGGATAGATATTTAAAGTCATATCAAGTAGGAAATAGTTCAACTTACATAAAGTCCTTCAGTAACGCTTCCTTGCAATTGAAGTGTGGGATTCACGATGTCCTGCACTAACGAAGCACTTCACCCTTGACTGTGAGGGTGTTGATGGAATTTCTTACACTTTACACTAATCACACCTACGTATTTCACTGATGTTAGCAGCAGACATTATCAGGCTGATGGAACTATGTAGCATTGATAAATTTATTGTTAATTCTATTTCCTGAGACAATAATGTCGAAATATTTTGTAACACAAAAAAAAATGTTAATAAAAATTTAGAATCACGGGCTTTCAAGACACGATGTAATGCATTAAACTAACAGTAACGTGAGGTGTTTTATTTGCCACCTATGGTAACAAAGAAAAACCTAATGCTTTTGAATAACGAAATTTGCGCAAACAATGATCTATTTTAGATTCTTTGGGGTTAGAAAATTCAGAAACTACAGTATCACAACTGTATCATCATTTTTTTGTTTTTAGAAACACTCAAGCTTGAAACGGTATTTGGCTTCTCCAAAGTATGCACTACTCTGATAAGAAAAAGGACCACGAAGACTAGATCGCACACACAGTTCAAATATAGAAAGATAAATCAACAAAAAAACACAATTAGTAAAGCAACGCGTATCACTAAGACAATGTTCCATAAAACACACGTCAAGTTCTACTACTTTTATTTCCAACAGAAAAGCAACAAAAAAACAATTAGTAAAGCTACGCGTATCACTAAAACCGTCAGTCAATGACCTTCAAACCGCGTTTGTGGTCAATCAAACACGTTACATATATAGCATACTTCCTTCAAACGCCATCAGAACTACACTGCTATCTGTTTATATAAACCCGTTGTTACCATAAACTCTTGTCGACTATTATCTCCTTCGCTAATAACATAAGGAACTTCCAAAACGTGAATGCCGCAATCATATCTAATAATTAATTACAGCGGTTTATCATATTCGATAAGTTGGAAAGTAATTTACGAATAATCCAATTTACAATTCATTCCTTGCAATTTATTTATTAATGAAAATCAATCTTCAAATTATCTACTTTTAAAGTAATACCCACGAGTTAAATTGCCTACAAATCTGAATTATTCTGAAGTATTTCCTTTATACAAACAGCGATCCCAAAGAAACGATGTATTTTTAAGTACTCTAACAGAAAGGGAGCGTAAAATGTTCAGCTATAAAAATGCCCGTTACAGAGTGAAGAAGCTAGCCTGGTGCTAGCAATGGAATTTGTTAGGTTAGGAATGTAAGAAATTAGTAAGATGGTAATGTTGGTAAATTTGTTGATTCACAACCATGTCAGTAAAGAGTTTTGATGTGTATTGTTTATTAAGCCAGAGTACCAATACATAAAAATTTGCTAACTTGTATAGTAACTTGCTCTCTTGGGCATTTTGAAATTTGGGCATTTTCTTGCCAAAGAAAAAACAGTTTAAATGCAATGCTTATGTGCGTGTGCACTTAAAGACTGTAATGTTAGCTCTAGATTTTGTATATATGTTAGGTAACTTGTCGCATTTGTTTTAATTATAGTAGTGTTTCGTGCTCTCCGACAAATTTGTACTGTCGATTATAACTGCGCCATATCAAAGACTCATGTGTGCATTTATAGATGTAGTTCAAAAACAATGAGGCTACACAATCCGTTTCTTGGTTACTCGTAAGACGCGTTATCGGTTGAAAAAACAGGTGGCGCCTAAAATAAACATTTACTAAAATGTAAGTTAGGGTATATGTAAGTTAGTTAGGCTTTAAATTTTAAGTTTTTACCGTGCTAACGGTCATTTTCTTTTTTTATGATTTTTTTCTTTTATTTCTTTGTCGCGATTGTTACATTCCAAATTTGGAAATGTACATTGGTAAATATGCGAGTAAATTCCCGCGAATATTTTAAAATAAACATGTTAATTTTCGTCATTCTGGACAGTTGCGTTTGCGCAAAAGAATGCGCAGGCGCGGAGTGAATGACGCAAGTGCGCGGTGTGTGATACGACGTCATTAGACTACGAGTCCTGAAGCGGAGAACAGCTACCTGTGTCATGGTGTGTCTTTTTTCTGTTTTCAGATGGTAGGTTCCTTTTCTCTACCTTCTATCGTTCCTTCTACCTGGTTATCCTTGCTGCCCCCCCCCTCAAACATAGAGAATAGATGAATAAATCAGGCTCGACGACGGCGTGATGGACCTACAAGGAGATGGCCCTAGGATGTAACTAAGGTGCGATTTAAGTGAGTACATTGCTTTATTTATATTGTAAATTGAGAATGTATCACTTTTAACGTGTTTGGTATTTGATAAAAATGTCGCGTAATTTACTGCGTAATCATGTCATGTTAAACGATAGCGCAATATTATGAAACGCGGGAAACCGCAGCAGGTTACCCCGATAGGGAATACCGTAACTGGTGTGTTGTGTGTTGCTGTAGATATATTCACTTTTAAAACATTGAAAAAATGCTTCGGGGCTTTTCTGACAACCTGATGAGATTAGCAATTTTCACACTCTATGTATGTACATCATAGTTTCATTGTATTACAATGACGTAATGAAAATCTTAAACTACAGAAATTTTGCAAAAAATGTTTTTGCGAAAAATGTAGTTTTGTAGTTGTTTACATACAGATTTTATTTGAGTAGAATACAATTTTACCACGTTGCTATTTGTACAAATGTAAGATATTGTAAACGAATTATCAAAAGTGTAAAAACTTTCGTGATTTAACAGTTGACAATGATCTTGTTAAAGAGTAATGAAGGTTGCTTAATTAATAAAAAATATACAACTAAGAAACATTTTCTTCTGAAGTATAGCTTCCTATAATGAAAATCGCTACAATTTTCGAGCCTCGTGGTTAAACGGGCAAAGGGTCTTAAATAATTCCAAATTAAATTGTCATTGTGACATTCAAAGAATTTAATTGGAATGGCTGTTGTAGAAGCACATCAAACAGCTTTGTCAATATCCCGAGATGTATAGGTCTAATTGAACGGCTGGGTTCAAAGCGAGCTGTGATCGTTGTGGTTGAGACGTAGAGTTATGCGTAAGAAACGTACAAGATTCTGATTATGCGACTTGATCACCGTTTGAGAACGTGCTGAAACCTACGCAGCTTGATGTTGGATGATTCACTACTTAAACTCAGGGTGTAAATTGAGACACAACTCTAAAGTTTTAATTTGAAGTTTAGATTGGATTAATTGAATCCTCTTGTTGTTGTTATGTCAAACAAGGTAATATATTTTTTGGAGGTATTTTATTTTGTTTTAAAGATGGGTAATGCCAAAAGTTTAATGTTCGATTAAAAACTTTTATGAAGCAGATATATATTTCACCTGTGGAAAAATGGATGAAAGTTAACTTTTTGGCCAAATCATAATTTTTTAGAGCATTTAAACCTAGTTAATTTATCTCGGGCTCTGGTGAGGTAATTCTAGGAAATTGGAAAAGCGTGAAAAATGTGCATATGAAACTATGTATTGAAAAGTTAGTACAGCACAATATCAAGTTTTTAATTAAGCAAGCTTGTAACGACTTTCTTGGAACCTGAATGTGAGCTCTAATTCTATGTTATTTAGGATATTGCGAAAGCGTTCAATGTGGTTTAATGTAAATTAACATTGTGAATATTATAGCGCTATATCAAGAATAATGCTATATAGTTACGAGATTCACTGCTAAAATTCGTGGAATGTTTGTACACCTTGTATTCGCAGCGTTTTGCAATTGTCATATCCGAATAATTTGACATCTTTAGCCTATAAATCAGTCGACAATTCGATTTCAAACCTTGAAGCGTTGTTTCAAATGAAAATCTCGACTCGTTGTTTACGAGCGATAACTTTTTATAATTTTTGATACGGTTTACTATCACAGAAATGTATGGAAAAGTTCAGTACCTTATTTGGGGCTGAACCACCATTTAAAACTATTAGTAGGAGAGCTGTTGACAATGTTCAGTGATTATTAACTCAAAGCCTATTTATTGTGGAGATGATGAGGGAAGTATGCTCATGTACCCGTATTAAGGATTTTGCCAGATAGCGGTATGGGAGGGGTTCCGAACGCCCTCAACATGTAAAAAAATAAGTGTCCCAAATATTATTTAGTCAAGGCTAAAAATTTATGCACAGCTTGTGTAGTGATCTAAGAATGCAAGATAGTATTTACGGAGCGATACATCGGTTTTTAGAGGGTTGCCGATCACCCCAAACATGTCATTAATAGGTCAAGCTTGAAATTTTGATATGTCGATGCAGCTACAAATTCAATCATATATTTTAAGGTGCAGACCAAAATGTCGGTATTAGCACCCCTGCGGAACAATTTAAACATATCTTTGTCATGTGGCCGAAGTAGATAATATACCTTCCTTCTGGCACACTTCGATCCTCACTCGATCGATCCCCCCACCCTGCCTTCTATTTCGCAGTTGTTGAGGTGGTGTGCCTTGTAAATTCAGACGATCCTCAAGACACTTCTGGCGCACATCGTTTCTCACTGGATCGCCGCCCCTTCCTACCCCTTTCTGCTTGCCTACTAGTTGTAGGGTGTTGAAGGGGAAGGGGTCTTATGACAATTCTCATGACTCGTATGAATTCTTCATTATGTTTATCGGCTTTGCGGGTGTCCTATTCATCATTCTGCGGGCTAGAAAATTTTTAACGATAGTGATAGGCAGATATAATTAGCATTGTGAAATTACATGGGATTATTTAGCACTATTATTTTAATATTATAATTTTACTTTTTAACATATATCATTTTTAATATTAGACTAGTATAAGTGTGTTCTTAAATTTTAGAATTAAGTTGACTCCATAATTGGACTTCTATACATATGTCTGTGTAGACTTTATTAATAAATGAAATAAATGAAATTATGTTTATCGGCTTTGCGGGTGCCCCATTTGGCATTTTGCGGTCTAGAAAATTTTTTTAACGATCCTCATGACTCGTATGAATTCTTCATTATGTTTATCGGCTTTGCGGGTGCCCCATTCGGAATTTTGAGGTTTAGAAAAAATTTTAAAAAATTTTAAATTGAGTGAACATATGTCCTGGGGTTTAAAAATCAATTCGAAATTATATAACATAGATATGGGGAAAAGTTATTGGCATCGTAGTAGGTCAAATACTTACACGGTGTAATGAGATCGTACTCTTCGTCCATGTACTTGTTGGCTGCAGCGCAACGTTCCGTATGGGCGGGCGGACCGGTTGCACGGGCGGGCGGGCAAACGAATGCGGATGAACGGGCGGACGGGCTGGTGGGCGGACGGGTGGATGGACGGACGGGCGGGCAGGGATGGACTATTTAGTATAAAAGACTGCTTTTGAAATTTTTGAATCAGTCTTAACAGTATATTTGAAAGATGTACACCAAGCAATCTTTAGAGAAAGCAATTAGTGAAATTCGGAAAGGTGTGTTAAATACGCGTAAAGCTAGTAGGTTGTATAATGTGCCTAGAACAACGCTACGGGATCACCTCTATAAACTTGGTGTTCGAAATAAAAGTAGAGAATCAAATATCCCGGTAGAAGCTGCACGACAAAAGTTAAAATACACATACAAAACTTTGATACATATACCACTTCTAGTGCAAAGGAAGTTGGTAAACATGGACCTTGTTCCCATCCAATATAAGGGCAATATTTGCGGGACCATCGAGTTGTGGAAAACAAACGCTCTAATATCTCTCATTTTACATGAGAATGGACTTGCATTCCAAAACGTCTATGTGTTTTCTAAAAGTTTATATCGGCCAAAGTATGAACTGTTAAAAAGTTATTTGAACCCTTAAAGACGGATATTGGTTACTACGAATTTGGGAATTATAAAGATTTGATTAGGCCAGAGGATGCAAAGAAGATTCAATTATTGTCTTTGATGATATTCATGCAAACGAACAAAACAAGATCGCACAGTTTTTCTCCTGTGGTAGACATAAGAGTATCGATTCCTTTTACTTATGCCAAACGTATGCCAGCACAGTAAAGCACGGACTTAGAGATAACGCTAATGTTATTTCAATATGGAAACAGGATGATGCAAATCTTTGGCATATCTTTCTAAATCATGTTGGCAGTGATATGCCCTTTATAAAGTTTAAAGAAATTTGTCAGCGATGCTGGAATGGTGGTGACTCGAAATATAGTTTTATTACTATTGTAAAAGATTTTGATTTGGGTAAGGGGCGATATAGAAAAAATTTCGATGAGTATATAAATATAGAAGAAGCCGTTAATGGTTAGCCCCAATCTCAAGTTTCATGATGACGGCCGCTAAAGATTTTATTGTAAGCAAACATAAGCATCATTTTATGCAGGATGCCGTACGAAGGAAGTTTGTGGAACGCAAAAAAGATATACTACTTCACAACCAGATTTCAAAGAAGCTCATAAACATTGCATGAGCCTTTGCAAATCACCGCTTCCCAGTCATAAAGAATAGCAGAAAAATACTAAAACCTATGAAGGAGATTAAAGTTGAAAACAAGGGCGAACTTTTAAAAAAAGATTAAGTTACCAGTTAACGACGAGCCTGTACATCGTTAGTATACGAACGTGCTGGTTAAAACTGAAGACGAAAATATATACACGTCAGTTTATGGAGTTAAGTATAATCCCCAATCTGATACGCATAGTTCGGGAAAAAGTATATTGGAAATTGATACAGAAAACAGTGACATAACCTTAAATAATAAAGGTCATCCTAGCACTAGAGGGGTATCTATAATAGAAGAATTAAGAGAAGAGGGTTGTATAATAGAATAAGCATAACACAAATCGAGCACAATCAGGGGCATATCCGAACAAGAGTAGCTCATATAAAAGGACTGTTGGCATAGAAGTTATAATTTATCGATTATACAGTTTAAAGAGGTGATTAAACAAATATGTATAAAGACTTTGGGAAGGTTATTCGAAGATTTCGCAATGCTCTACGAGTAAAAAAGGCGGAATGCGGGCAACGGTTTTCGATAGAAGGACAAAAATGTCTTATGTGCCAGTCATACGAGGAAGCAATACAGCACTGTACTGCTGTGTTAGTATTGCCCGAAGATTTGGATGATTTTATGGAAATAATCGAGGAGATGGGATTTATAAAACTGTTGGCAGATATTCAGATGGAATATCTTTTAAATTCTAAGTTTTAAGATAAAAATTTAACTGTCTCAATTACTGCCATAAGAACTGAATGATGAGAATTTACAACATCAACAGTATCAACAACATCGATAACATCAACAACATCGATAATATCAACCATATAATCAACTTTACCAACCTCATGAAACCATTAAACAATTACAGCACCAACGCCCACAACATCAGCTTTGCCGTCTCTAATATTATAATGGGCAGGAGCAAAATATTAATTGGATAAGAAAAATGCTTTTCCTTATACATCCAATAGGGTGGAACGCTAGACTACCGAAAAGATTCCAAAGGATAGCCAATAACTGGATATCTATATAATTTGTATCTGCATTGTATTTTGTAAAAATAAAGTTGTATAAAGTTGAATAATGTTTTGATAATACGCTCATAATGAAATGTCGTTTTACATCACTTTTGCGAATACAGCGCTAAGGTCATCGTAACGGATACTATAGGGCTACGCTCGATCAATAGTTGCTCAATCGATTGCAATCTAAGTCGCCAATACATTGTGATATTCTAATCGTACCCGATGTTACTCTAACCTATGATCCAACAGTCCCATATATATCCAAATTGTCACATTACTAAGTAACTTACTACAGTTAATCACAATAGCATATTGCAATATAAAGCCTAGGGGTGGGGTACGACGGTTCTTTATAGCCACCAGGCAGCGCTTTTTTTATACTATATATACCTGACATTTTAATGGATGACATCCTGGTTTGTAAGCAGGGATTAGGATCATCCAATGCCGATACACTCCCACATTGTGGTATCTGTCGTATAAATATGGCCAACCACCAGTTTAAACCCCAAACCATTTTCCAGTAGCTTTATATCCATGATGCTATTGTTAACAACCGAGTTTACTTATTGTTATGATATTTGGGCGCAAGGTAACACGGTGCAATAACACTTACCTCATAGCCTATTCGCTGAGCTTTTGATGTTGAATTGGAACCATGCCGCAAGCACCGTGGACCCGGCTTTAGTCAGAGGCGTGTGCAATGGTCTACCATGCGCACAAAGATCAAAGCAACATAGTAAATATTTTTGACACCTTTATAAATGAATTATAGCTATTAAGTTGATATTAACAAAACATGCAGTTACATATACACGATGGATAAGATGCCTGTTGTGCTAGCCTGTATAGAATTATGGACTCTCAAAGCAATTATGCGTAGCCAATAACAGAATGAATAAATGCGATTGTTTTGTTATGATGCAAATTATTAGGTAAAATGAATTAGTAATATTGTAAGCAGAAGGGAGGGAAGGGATAATAAACGACAGCATTCTATAATTTATAATGAATACGACCGTGGGCTACTTCAGTTTTATTCTAGTATTTTTAATAGTTTGTAAATTTTGATATTGATATTGGAATTGATGTGTAAATATAATATAATATAAGAATTAAAAATTAAAACCAGTAGTTTACATGGAAACTGAGCATGTCACCAACCAGGTCAAAAAATAGATTTTATAGGTATTTCAGTTATTAAAGACATTGCACCAAATTCATTCCTATAATATGCCATGATGCTAACCAATCATAATCCTATTACATAATACTAAAAACTAGTGGTAGCGGCGACTTAAGTTGCTGCTACAGTTTATAAACCTGTAAAACTTAATTCATATACAAATTTTCATGCTACTGAATAAATAAGATGTAAATAAAATAGCCGAGCGCCTGCCTATTTGCAACATTTATTAAAACGTGTATGCAACGGTCATATTAATATACACGTCTGGCGAATACTAAACACATAATTATGCTAAAATAAGTCTTTTAAAATAAGCATCGTCATCATCTGAAACAATGTGCTGTTAAAATCTGGCCACAAAAATTAGTTTACTTACCTAGAGCGACTTCACAAAACTCGATTCGTAAACTGAAAGGCCGAGCACTTTACGTTAATGTATCAGCATATGTCATAAGGAAATGCTCCGAGTGTAAACACCAGGAATCCATCTATGAGCAAAATGCTTAACCATTACTATTATTGTGCTATTCATTAGCAGAAATCTGCACAAATCTGCATAAATATTACGTCCAATGCTATTTTTGTTTGATGTCTGAAAGCAACTAATTAAAATATTGCATCATCCGTTTTACATAATTCACGTATGTAAAATTTGTAAACATTCAATATTTGTGCAATTTAAAGAACGAAATAATGCTTAACATAATCAAATGAGGTATTTTCATTATACAATACAATAATAATTATTACAATAGGTAACCCTATTTTGACTATTAAAAACAATGTCGATGTGTGAGCTCAAACGATTAGTTATTTGATAAAAACTTCTTGGGGCGCGATTCGAGTGGTCAACGGCCTACTTAAACATGTCTATGCTTGTATAAATGTGCGTGACGTCATAAATATCATAGCTTATAAATATTTCTAGCTGTAAAATATATTAACCGGATGCACGTTTGAGGCTTCTCGCGCTTTACTAAGTTCTATTTTTAAAATGAAAATTGCTTTGTATTCACAGAATGTCGGTCTTTAATTTAAAGATCCAAACACATAATAACCAATATAATTTACAGATTTTTAAAATGGGTCACTAATAGAAAAGATTTTTATAATACGTACTAATTTGCCTTATGGAGAGCTGCATTCGCGAGCGTCTTTGGTACCACGATACAATTATGTATCATGAAACCGCACCAGAAAATTGAATAACAACGGCACATATTTTTTCGGAGCACCGATTAATGCAGATTTTATAAAAAATTTGTTCATGCCATCTGGTTCATCGAATTTCACACTGTTGTTTAAGCCAAACACTAGTAAATTTAAATAAGTAAGGTGTTTCTGTATGACAATTAAACTACTGATGTACCATCGTATAGATTGCGGCTATTTTCTGCAATTTACAGAAAGTGAAATCATTATACATATCTGAAAAAAATATATAAATATCCAATCAAGCATACACACGCCCAAAAATGTTCGACTTACCTAGAACGATGTTTAATTACAGTAAAAATATCAGTCGAAGGGTGTTAACCTCTCACGATCACCCGGCGACTATGATTAGTCTCGAACCCCACAAAAGTTATAAAATGATTACATCATGACTCATCCAAAATTCTACATCACGTCTGTGCGAAGCTCGGTAAAATTGAGGTCAGCGCTGCTTTTATATAGAGTTCGAATATGTTCAATGGATCCTAAGATATTAACAAAAATTATTAAAATTAATTAGAAACCTAAAACTATCTCAAAAACTATTTAGAATTTTACTAAAAGTCGCGCATTAAATATATAATTCATATACAAAATCGCGTTCGTCTTTGTCAATATCTGGAACCACACTAAACCGTACTAGAAAATTAAATCGTTAGTATCACAACGATACATATATTTTCTTCAGCGCGCCGATTTAACTTGATTTTATAAAAATTTGTTTTTCGCCTAGCATATATGAAAATAAATCATATCTACCCTAAAAATCTGACTGAAAGTAAATCTTTGCGTTTCTAGGGCCGCAAAACTCATAATAGCATGATTTTATAGGTTTTCCCGATCTAGACACCTATGACTATCATTGAGATTCATATATTGCGGCTTTGACGTTTCAAATAATTTATCATTTAACCTCGGCGTCGGTGTATTGTTAATAAGAGTTTCAAATAAAAATATAAAATAATCATAGATGAGTAGTGAATAATTGTAATTCTAACTGAATAACTGTTAGTGAAGATGAATGATAATTTAGACTGTGATGATGATGAAGGAATTACAAGTACTCCACCGGTGTTGCAAGAAGAAGTGAGCAATGCTTCTTTAAATCTTTTACCTAAAAGTCTAGAGAACGGTACAAAAATACTATGAATTATTTAATAAATAGAAAAAAAAAAAAAAAGCTAAAAATGTAACAGAGAATGTTTTAATTGCGTATTTATCAGAAAGATCGAAACGTGTAAATGCTACTACTCGATGGGCTAAATTTTCAATGCTAAAAGCACTTTTAAAGTCAAAGAAAATATTAATTTTGATGATCATCATAAAGCATTCTGTAAACTACCTTCCCAAAAATCTAAAATTTTGATTCAAGTACAATAAATGTATTCAATTTTTAAGGCGGCAGATGATTAGGAATATCTAATGATAAAGGTATACAAATAAAATTATTGTAAATTTTTAGATTAATTTTACATTGCAAGTTTCTCTTATTGTGGGAGTATACGGAGCTTGCCGCCGAAATGAGTTGACGAATATGAAACTTGACCACATAGATATTAGTGGACACGTATTGATTGTTGCAGTTCCACAAACCAAAAATAATATTACAAGAACATTTACAGTCACAAACACTACAGTTGATGTACTGAATCTACTTACAATATACAACAAATATGTTTCTATTAGACCTCCCACATTACTCATAATTCCCTATTCATTTATTACAAAATAATAAATGTACAATACAGCCGATCGGGAAAATGTATTTAGCAAAATTCCAAGCAAAATAGCCACCTTTTGAAATTGGTTGAACCTAGTACATACACAGACCAATGCTTCCGCCGTAGTTCTGCAACTCTATTAGCTAATGCTGGAAGTAATTTAATAACACTTAAGATACCTGGAGGATGGTGTTCTTCTGCAATTGCTTAAGGATATATAGGTGATTGGTTATCAAATAAGATTAAAATTTCTCAAAATTCTAACAAACCAAGAACATCAACTGTCTAGTACCAGCACAAATAATACAATTCACATGTTAATTGCTCTTAAACCAAATAAATGAAATACCAATTAATGTAGATAGACCGTCAACGTTATCGTAAAAATGTCATCATGCTACCAGCATCTCAAATACTTACCAAGTGCCTACAAATTCTGGTATCACTATCCATAATAATGGTCAAGGGATAATTAATATCAATTACTATAATAAATAAATACGTCAAATGTTATTAACCTTCTTTATTTTATGGTTTTTCTATTTTTCTTTAATGTTAGACGAAAAACAGTTGTGTATCACACAGACAAAAATGCATTAGTATTCCTTAGCTATCAGCTGCATCTAATAGCTGCGGGCTGCTAATGAGCACTTTTTGTCCTTGTGAGACAATATACTATATACCGTCTGGTTACTCGAATTTTGCCCTATTTTTAAGCCTAAACACTAATAAAGTTAAACAAGTAGGATTGTTAGTTATCATAGCAGAATATTTGTATTTCAACAATATGTAAACTTTATAGCGCTTCCTTAAATTTTATTATATTAAAAACGGGTTTTTTGTGATGTTCTTTAAACATTAAGCTGTAATTTAAGTCCAAGCATGAAATTTGTATAACAATTATAAGAGCGTAAAAATCTATACATTGATTCGATTTATGAATTTTCAAAATAATTATCGACCCGTTAGAGATAAAAAATTCTCGGGGCATGATTCGAGCGATCAACGACCTACTTAAACGTGTTTATGCTTGCATGAATATGCGTGACGTCATAAATATCATAGCTCATAAATATTTCTAGGTATCGTTCTCTATTAATTGTAGAAATGACCATTAATCACGATTTATAGGAAGAAGAATACATTTGTCTATATAACTCGAAAATATCAGTGCTGGTTTGATATATATAGCTAATTTTATAAATTAATTACTGATTCGATAGCAATAAGAATGTTTAGTTTGAATCCAAAATTTATTATTAACGTTTTATATCACATTACTGTTAAATTCCGGGATTATAAACCGAGTAATACAGTTCTTGAATTGCAATTAATTCAGGAAATATATTGTTTCTCTAATAACGCGGTTTCGAATAGGTAGGCTGATATACAGATTTTGTAATATAGTTTATTCATAAAATCGATTTCTTATGCAAATTATTTATTGTACTGTACTATTTATGTGTCGTTTTGCTTTATGCAAATCACAAAAATGGCCGCATTCCATACGATACGATGATACATCTGTCTATAATTAACCGCAAAATACTAATTATAAAATGAGCTATATATTAAAACAGAGAAAAATTACTTTTACCTGACGTTGAGATAATCAAAGCGGTTGATAATTAATCAATTTATAAAACTGAATACCCTTCAAATCGACCGATTTACATATATTTTAAATTCAGGCAATTAATTGTTTTATGATGTAACTATGTTGTCTTGACTCATCTAAATTCTTCGGCACGTCTGTGCGAATCTCGGTAAAATTAAAGGTCATCATAGCTTTTATTAGAACTCGAATATTTCAGTGGATTCTGAAATATTAACAAAAATTACTAAAATCTATAGAAACCATAAATTATATATCGAAAATTATGCAGAATTTCCGTATAATTAAATTAAATATGTCACTCACCTAACTGCTATGATTAACGGACAGTAAAACCGGAAAAAAACTGGTCCGAGCGCACTTTACGTTATTATATTACCATATCTCGTAACAATATGCACCAGGAGTAACACCTGAGGTCCATCTATATTCATACCGCACAAACTATACCTATGTGTCATTCTTTTCGTTTGTCTCGATCTGTTAACGCAGATTTCTGTTAAAGAATAGCACATAGGTATAGTTGGTGTAATATGAATATAGATGGACCTCAGGTGTTTACTCCTGGTGCATATTGTTACGAGATATGCTAATATAATAACGTAAAGTGCGCTCGGACCAGTTTTCCTGTTTACTATCAATGCAGTTTTGAGAAGTGGTTGAAGGTGAGTATTAAACCTTTGTATACATATTTAACAGCATATTTTTCAGATTAATCTGCAAGTTTTACGGTGTTAAAAGACACATTTTAGCTTAATTATATGTATAGTATTTGCTTTTTAGATAGACGTGTATATTATATATAATCGTTGACACGTTTTGACGAGCTTTTAATGTTGCATATATGAATTACATATTTAATTTTAATTTAGCGTAAATTCGACTTAGTTTCGGGATAATTTATGGTTTCTAATAGATTTTAGTAATTTTTGTTAATATTGTAGGATCCACTGAAATATTCGAGTTCTAATAAAAGCTATGATGACCTTTAATTTTACCGAGATTCGCACAGACGTGATGTAGAATTTTGGATGAGTCAAGACAACATAGTTACATCATAAAACAATTAATTGCCTGAATTTAAAATATATGTAAATCGGTCGATTTGAAGGGTATTCAGTTTTATAAATTGATTAATTATCAACCGCTTTGATTATCTCAACGTCAGGTAAAAGTAATTTTCTCTGTTTTAATATATAGCTCATTTTATAATTAGTATTTTGCGGTTAATTATAGACAGTGATCATCGATCGTATGGAATGCAGTCATTTCTGCAATTTACAGCGAACTAATCCTAGAAATATTTATGAGCAATGATATTTATGACGTCACGCACATTCATGCAGGCATAAACACGTTTAAGTAGGTCGTTGATCGCTCGAATCATGCCCCCGAGAAGTTTTTATCAAGTAACTAAACGTTTGAGCTCACACATCGACATTGTTTTTAATAGTCAAAATAGGTTTACCTATTGTAATAATTATTATTGTATTGTATAATGAAAATACTCCATTTAATTATCTAAAGCATTATTTCGTTCTTTAAATTATCCGAATATTGAATTTTTAAAAAATTTTACATACCTGAATTATTTAAAACGGATGATACAATATTTTAATTATATGCTTTCAGACCTCAAACAAAAACAGGTACAAGGTTAATTCTATGCAATCAAATCGAGCATTGGACGTAATATTTATGCAGATTTCTGCTAATGAATAGCACAATAATAGTAATGATTAAATATTTTACTTATAAATAAATACCCGGTGTCTACACTCGGAGCATTTCCTTATGACATATGCTGATACATTAACGTAAAATACTCGGATTTTAACAAAACATTGTTTCAGATGATGACGATGCTTATTTTAAAAGATTCATTTTAGCTTAATTATGTGTTTAATATTCGACAGACGTGTATATTAATATGACCTTGGCATACACGTTTTAATAAATGTTGCAAATAGGCAGGCGCTCGGCTATTTTATTTACATCTTATTTATTCAGTGGCTTGAAAATTTGTATATGAATTAAGTTTTATAGGTTTCTAAACTGTAGCAGCAACTTAAGTCACCGCTAGCACTAGTTTTTAGTATTACGTAATAGGATCATGATGGTTAGCATCATGATATATTATAGGAATGAATTTGGTGCAATGTCATTAATAACTGAAATACCTATAAAATATATTTTTGAACTGGTTGATGACATGCCCAGTTTCCATGTAAACTACTGGTTTTAATTTTTAATTCTTATATTATATTATATTTACACATCAATTCCAATATCAATATCGAAATTTACAAGCTATTAAAAATACTAGAATAAAACTGAAGTAGCCCACGGTCGTATTCATTATAAATTATAGAATGCAACAATGCTGTCGTTTGCGGTTGGCGCCATGGTTCTATATCGAATAAGGTCCGAAAACATAGCAATGACTATTTATTATTCATATAATGCTAATTTTTCTGTTTTTAGTTGTATCGCAAGTTCCCCAGACGTAACTGTGTTCCATTCCTTTAGGAGCATCTCCACTGGGGCGACGTTTTATTAGCGATCTGTGCGCATTCTTTCTAATTTACCTATTTCCGATCATCTAGCTATTTATAAGAGGCCTCAGCCCATTTTCCTTTTCCGCGAATGCGAAAACATTTGTCTGCGTTCATTAAGCTGAGTAATAAACATCGTTTTATTGTGCAGATCACATAGGAATCCTGGGCCGAAGTTATATCGGTTACCTGTGAGCATGCGCTTTAATTTACCTTCTTACAATCATCTGGCTATTTATAAGGAGTCTCAACCAATTTTCCTCAATAGTGTTTCTTCTACGACTACAAAACCTCATAATTTACGTGTTTTAAACTATAAATAAACATCATTTTATTATACAAATTTCAAAGGAATCCTAAGGCGATGTTATATTGGATGCCTGTGAGCATGCGCAGTAATTCACCTGTTTACGATCATCTGGCTATAAATATAAGGGTCTCATCCCATTTTCCTCAGTTGTATTTCTTCTACGATCGCAAAACCTCGTGGTTTACGTGTTTTAAACTGAGTAACAAACAAATCCTGGACCGAAGTTATATTGACTGCCTGTGAGCACGCACTTTAATTTGCCTGTTTACGATCATCTTGCTATTTATAAGAAGTCTCAGCCCATTTTCCTCAGTAGTGTTTCTTTTACACCTGTAAAACATTGCAATTTACGTGTTTTAAACTGAGTAATAAACATAGTTTTATTGTGCAGATTACAATGGAATCCGTCAAAGTATTCGTCTGCGATGTGTGCCAGAAAACTTCTCGATCCAGAGCAACCTTAACCGACACAAAAGGAGGTTCATAATATCATTAGACCACCACGTCAGGTTACAGCCTCAGCTCCACCGACTGGATTATCAGCACCAGTATCATTTGTGTGCGACATTTGTGATATGGGGTTTGGGCGTCGAGCTAATTTAACCCGGCATCAGCACGCTCTCCACGGAAATACTATTTCTTCTACATCGATGTCAGCCAAACGTGGAGCATCACCACCACGTGCTGCACCTGCCCCAAAACGCCAGCGACAGGACATACGATATTGCAAGGATTGCAATATGGACGTTCCTTCACGCCAGTTCCCTGGACATTTACGCAGTGCCGCGCATAAGACCAAATCCGGAGACCCCGAACAAGAAGCGATACAGCTGTTATCGTCAGCCTTCCGCTCCCGGATCGCAACTTACCGCATCAATAATATGTCTGGTTGTAGAGACATTGGAGACTTTTTACTTGAACAAAAGCGGCATTTTGTAAAGTTGATCCAGGACACCTTGGAGGTCCACACGACCCTTAAATGTAATGTGGAAGTGTTTGGTATGTACACAAAGATGGACTTGGGTGATACCGAAGCAACTAAATCTTTCAATACCAAGAATCAAATTATAACCCGATCGAGCGACTTGAACAAAGTGTATACGGCGTTTTCTCGGGAGATGCTCGATAAATCCCAAGAATTTGAACATCACCAGTCCGGTTGGGCCTTACAACGTGTCCTGCATTTAGAACTAAACATCAACAAATACCAACCACTTAGGGGATCTTCTTACATTGACCTTCCACGCTGGATAAAAGCTAAAAAGCGGTGGTGAATGTTAAAACCGAGACGCAGCCTGTTTTGCATACTCCATTGTAGCAGCGTTGTATCCTGCCAAGTATAACTCCCAACGTCTTAGCAAGTACCCCCATTACTCGAGCTGCTTAAATATGGGTGGTATAGAGTTCCCTATGGCCTTTGACAAGATTGCCAAGTTCGAGGCTTTGAACGATCTGAGTATCAATGTATTCGGAGTGGAAGGAAGGTCTATTGTTGGTCCTCTACATTTTACTAAACGCAGGAGAGCCCGGCACGTTAACTTGCTTTACATCCAGGATGAAGAAAAGGTCACTTCTGTTGGATCAAGGATTTGGGACGTCTGGTCGGTAAACAGTTATCAAAAGATCGCTTACATAAATGGATCTGCGATGGATGTTTAATCTTTTTTCCGACTGAGACTGCCTTAATTAGGCATACTAAGCAGGACTGTAACCATGTCGTTACCCAAATGCCCACCGTCTTCAACAACGTTTTAGAATTTTCGGGCATCCAAAAACAAATGCAGGTCCCATTCGTTATTTATGCAGACTTTGAGTCGCTCCTACAGCCGTACAGTTTTGCAACGCCCGATCCCTCCACATCATCTACAACACCGCTTCAGCTGCATACCCCTTATAGCTGGGCATATTACATTAAATGCTGCTATGACAACTCCCTCAATAAATTTGAGATCTACCGGGGTCCAGACGCCGCACGTAAATTTGTTACCAAACTTAGAGAGGGAGCTAGACGTCTGGGTAAGATATTGACGACGAATGTGCCCATGATTCCTTTGGATGCCCAGAATGAACTTTTGTTCCACACTACCGAAGACTGTGGGATATGCAAGAAACCGCTTGGAACAGACCGTGTGCGGGATCACAACCACTTGAATGGTGTGTACCGCTTCCCTGTACACTCCAAATGTAACATCCTCTATCGGGTTCCGCAGTTTATCCCAGTGGTGTTTCACAACCTTAGTGGATATGATGCTCATTTCATCATAAAAGAACTGGGGTATGATAATGAGAAGATTAACGTTATACCGAACAATAAAGAGCGGTTCATCTCGTTTTCAAAAACTGTACGACTATACGATTCAGAAGTGGTCTTAGACGGACAAGAAAAGACTGTCGACAAGCCCTGTGTCCAACTTCGGTTTATCGACTCTCTCCGATTTATGGCGGCCGTGTTGGATACACTGGCGAATAATTTGCCCCAGGACCAGTTTGTAGAGGTCAGACGTCACTTTCCGAGGACTCCAGGTTCCAACTGGTTACCAAGAAAGGTGTGTTTCCATACACTTACATACAAAGTATGGAAGTATTGGACGAAACAGCTCTTCCACCACAGGCTGCCTTCTACAATGATCTCGCCTCTACATCCATTACCACCGACGAATACGACAGGGCTCAGAAGGTATGGAGGGACTTTGGTCTTAACACGCTCGGAGAATATAGCGACCTCTATTTGAAGACAGATGTACTGTTGTTAGCAGACGTCTTTGAGAACTTTCGCCGGGTGTGCATGTCGACTTATGACCTTGATCCGTGCCAGTATGTGACAGCGCCCTCATTAACCTGGGACGCCATGTTAAAATACACCGGCGTGAAACTGGAGCTCCTCACGGATATTGACATGTACTATTTTATAAAGTCTGGGATCAGAGGAGGTTTGACCCAGTGTAGTGGACGCTACGCTGCTGCCAACAACAAGTACATGGAAGAGTACGATCCTGCAGCTCCGTCTAAGTATTTAGCATACTACGATGCCAATAACTTGTATGGCTGGGCCATGAGCCAGGCTCTCCCTCTTGGAGGATTTCGATGGTTGCCCTCTACCGATATAGCCGAACTACATGCCACCATCTTAAATGTTCCCAAGGACTCTGCGAAAGGATTCATTCTGGAGGTCGACTTGGAGTACCCTTCACATTTACATGATCTCCACAACGAGCTGCCGTTCTGCCCGGAAATGAAAACGTCGCCTTATATCACATCTAAGGCTCCGAAGCTCCTCGCCACCTTAGAAGACAAACACCGCTACATTATCCACTACAGGAATCTACAGCAGTGTGTGCGGAATGGATTAGTGTTGACCTCCATCCATCGGGTTCTCGAGTTCGACCAGTCTCCATGGTTGAAGCCTTATATCGAGTTGAACACGGACCTTCGCACTCGTGCCACTAACGCTTTTGAGAAGGACTTTTTCAAACTCATGAACAATGCCATCTTTGGTAAAACCATGGAAAATATAGACAAGCGCGTCGACGTGAAGCTTGTGACTCGATGGGAGTGTAACGGGAAGACCTTGTGTGCGAGTACCCTGATTGCCCGCCCGAACTTTAATTGTATTCTGGTACTAGGCGAAAATTTAGCACTCATACAGATGGACCGCGTTAAAGTCACCTATAATAAACCTATATATGCAGGCTTTTCGATTTTAGACCTATCAAAAACCTTGATTTATGACTTTCACTATGAGAAACTGTTGCCTCTGTATGGGTCTAAGCTTTCGCTTTTGTATACAGATACCGATTCGCTCGTGTATAGTGTCGAAACAGAAGACTTGTACAGTGATATTCATACCCACCTGGACCTATTCGACACTAGTGACTACCACCCAGACAATAAATATAAGATCCCACTTGTAAACAAGAAAGTGCCCGGAAAGTTCAAGGATCAGTTTGGTGGTGAGATAGTTTTAGAGTTTGTGGGTACTCGCGCCAAGAGTTACTGTATAGTTAGTGAAAGGGATGTAATAAAAAGATTAAAGGGTTAAGCGTAGTGTTGCGCAGGGTATAAGTGTTGGCAGTTTTAAGGACGTAGCACATAACAGTAACTTCCGAGCCCTCGTGCATTCGATGCGAACTATTAGGAGCAAAAAACATGATTTGTTTACGCTGTTACTTAGCAAGGTCAGTTTATCGGGCGCAGATGATAAGCGTTTCGTCATCCCTAACACGACCTTAACGTATGCATGGGGCCATAGTGAAATAGATAATAGATTTTATTTTACTTAGTTTATAAGTTGTATATATTGCTCGGATTTAAGTTGTACACATTACGTGACTGTTTTAGGGTCACAATGTATATACATGTTTAGCCTAAAAACGTGTACAATGATAATATTATTGTAAATATAGACATATACAAAGAATTTATTACTACTGTGTATAGATTGTCTAATAAATTTTATTTCTATATATATTGCATTTATTTTTATTTCTGTGCTCAATCACCGATCCCAGAGAACGGAAACAATTACCCTTTACAATTTTGATTACCCATACCTATGCCATATAATTTTGAGTGCATATGTTAGCTCGATTTAAAATTTTTAAATTTTTCTAAACCTCAAAATTCCGAATGGGGCACCCGCAAAACCGATAAACATAATGAAGAATTTATACGAGTTATGAGGATCGTTAAAAATTTTCTAGACCGCAAAATGCCAAATGGGACACCCGCAAAGCCGATAAACATAATTTCATTTATTTCATTTATTAATAAAGTCTACACAGACATATGTATAGAAGTCCAATTATGGAGTCAACTTAATTCTAAAATTTAAGAACACACTTATACTAGTCTAATATTAAAAATGATATATGTTAAAAAGTAAAATTATAATATTAAAATAATAGTGCCACATAATCCCATGTAATTTCACAATACTAATTATATCTGCCTATCACTATCGTTAAAAATTTTCTAGCCCGCAGAATGATGAATAGGACACCCGCAAAGCCGATAAACATAATGAAGAATTCATACGAGTCATGAGAATTGTCATAAGACCCCTTCCTCCTTCAACACCCTACAACTAGTAGGCAAGCAGAAAGGGGTAGGAAGGGGGGCGGCGATCCAGTGAGAAACGATGTGCGCCAGAAGTGTCTTGAGGATCGTCTGAATTTACAAGGCACACCACCTCAACAACTGCGAAATAGAAGGCAGGGTGGGGGGATCGATCGAGTGAGGATCGAAGTGTGCCAGAAGGAAGGTATATTATCTACTGGCCGAACCAAGTTTTTTACCTACTACTTTACTACTTTCTGTAATAGCAAACATTAAAACAAATTGATTAAATTTTAACGATTTGTATTGTATTCTCCACTGACTTTGTGCAACTGTCAGTCATTATGTAACAAGGGTTGAGCACTGCCCCGTCGGACGCACCGTCCTATCAATACAAACGCATAAAGTAGATTGAAGATTAAATTGTATTTTTTGTGAATCAATGGCGGACAATAACGCGAAACCTAAAGAGGCTATAATAATTTAAGTCAGCTCCATTGCAGCAGGGCATTTCTTGAACATTTCCGTACCTTTTCCTGATGATGGAGATGGAATTTGGAATATTTCCTATTTCTTCTTCAAAATCGCGAAAATTAAAAAGATAAATTTTTAATTTACATTCATTTGAATTCATTTTCATTGCTCGTATATGATTGTAACGGGCATTTTTGTAGTTTTAACCTTTTTACGCTGTTTCCCAATTTATAAATACATTTCTACAAATTACTATTTCTATATTTAATATTTATTAACTCGTTGACGAATACGTAAAATTGCATCGTTTCCATTGAATCGCTGTTTGTATCAAGTAAATACGTCCAAATAGTTTTCATGTTGTATGTAATTTAACTTGCGTGTATTAATTTTAAAAGATAATTTGAAGGTTGATTTTCATTAATAAATAAATTGCAACGAAGTTTTAAATTGGATTATTAGTAAATTGCTTTCCGGCTTATCGAAAATGATAAACAACTGTAATGAGTTATGAGATATGATGGTGCATTCACGTTGGATGTGCCTTATGTTATTAAGATAGTATTCGACCAGAGTTGATGGTAACAACTAGTTTTAAATAAACAGATTAGAGTGCGGAGTTCTGTTCTGTGTTTCTATGTAGACGTACGTGAAAAATACTGTTCCTTTTTGCTTTGATAATAGTGAAAATGAATGCGAGAGGAATTCTCGAATTGGTCATGAACAAACGCGGCACGATTCTAGTTGTTTCTCTTGTGGAATAAAAGGTGTATTTTAACTGTAGAATGTGTTTACTCGACCGCACGGGTTTTAAGGTCATTGACAGACGGTTTTATTGCTTACGCGTTACTTTACTGATTGTTTTTTAGTTGATTTATCTTTTTAAATTGGAGCTGTTTGTGCAAATTTTGTTATTCAAAAACATTAGATTTTTCTTTGTTACCATAGGTAGCAAATAAAGCACCTCACATTACTGTTAGTATAATGCAAGAACTTATCAGATGGCATGCATTAATTACATCGTGCCGTGAAAGCACGTGGTTCTAAATTCTTATTACTATTTTTCTTTACAATTTGTGTTACAAAATATTTCGGAATTATTGTCTCAGGAAATAGAATTACCAAGAAATTTACCAATGCTACATAGTTCCATCAGCGTGATATTGTCTGCTGCTAACCCCAGTGAAATACGTAGGTGTGATTAGTGTAACTTGTGATTAGTTCCATCAACACCCTCACAGTCAAGGGTGAAGTGCTTTGTTAGTGCAGGATATCGTTGAATCCCACACTTCAGTTGCAAGGAGGCGTTGCGGAAAGACTTTTGTAAGTTGAACTATTTCATACTTGTTTTTACTTTAAATACCTGTCCGTTGCTTTGCCATACCTTTGGCGTTCTGAGACCTTTTACCATAGACTTGAATGCTATTTTAAATAAAAGAAAAAAAATAATCAATAATACTGGACTACTCATATTAATTGTGTTTACCTATTTATATTTTGTTAAAATTTTATCTGCTTTATGTCTAATTGGTGTGTGAGGAAACGTTTCTGCTACTCCCCAATATTACCTCACTTTGTACTAAACATTTGTCTTTATTGCTTTTACCGTTGTTATATTATATAGATTATCTAAACAGTTTTTTTTTACATTCTACAAAGAACTGAATAATTTAGACTTTTCATTACTGCTATACTTATTCTTTTTTTTTCAGGTTTGCTTAACTATTTTTCTTGCAGGTATTGTTACTAACTCCTTACGCCGCATACATCATATGTCAATCTGCTTTCTACACCCCCCCCCACTCTCCGATTGAGCCGGATCATTTCTTTGACTTTCTTTGTGTTACGTAACATAAATTTGGCGCCCAACGTGGCTGCCACGAAAAAAACGTATCATGATAAAGTTGGCCTACAAAAAAAAACAGGATGTGACAGCTGATCTGAAAAAAATAAAATTAATGCCAACTTACTGCAAAGAGATAATTTTATAAAAGCTATAAAATTGAATTTAAATTCTTTTGATGCAGAAATTGATAAAGATCGTGTATACAATACAGTAAAAGCTGCATCGAATGTTATATCCGATTTTTTACTGAACACATTAGAAAACGGAAATGAGTTGCGCGAGAAGTTTATAGCTGAATATTCAAAAAATGTCGATCGTTTCAAGACACCAATTAAAAAAAAAGCAATTCTTAATTTTGCGCCAGGTACCAAAAAGAAGCTAGTGAAGAGATTGGTAGAAAGATTCAGGAAATAAGAATTCAGCGCGATTTGTTTGGACGCCTATTAGCTTTCTCATTGGGGAAATCACGTTGATCTTATAAAAGTTCTAACGTATCCACTGACACCCTTCTCAATGTCACTGTGCCATTTCGATGGTTCTATATGTAAGACAAATAAATCGACGTTGATGAATTTGTTGGCTGCTGAAGTGGAAAGTGAAGCTGCATCCTATATCGATGTTGTTGTATTAGACGGTCTTTTATATTACATTTGATGAAAGATGTACCTAAATTGTTTGGGAACATTGCAACAAAAATACTACAAGTTATCACAGGATACAAGGCTAACCGAGTCCATGTTGTCTTAGATAGATATGCGCACCCAACTATAAAAGATTATAAGCATGAGCTGCGTAGTACTTGTTCAGTTTGTCTTGCGGCTTGTATGGTTGTTATTGGCAAATAGCTTTTGTTTGCGTTGGGGTTGTATAGCCTATTTTGGTAATACATTACGTTTCCTTTTTCTATTATCATATTTATCTTCTTCCAAATTCTGGGGATGTTAAAACCTGATTTTATCTGATAGTCGTTCTGGTGCATTTATGTAGGTGTCCAGTGCCATTTGTCATACATTTTTGTTTTTAAAAGTCGAATATTATGGTCGGGTTTTCGATTTTTAATTTTGTTAAGATTAGACTTCTGACGTCTTGGCATTTTATTCCAAGTTGATACGGGGATTGGTTACTTTTCATTCTTAGGTTTATTAGGTCGCGTATGAGGCATACTATGTTACGTTGATTGCCAAAATATGCCATCAATATCCGTTTGAAGTTTTCCTACTATTCTAAATCATCTCAGCTGGTTATTAGTGTTAGTGCCCGTCCGGTCAGTTTGTTTATTATCAGGCGTAAAAGTAATACATTTCTTTCGTTATCTCCGGGTTTGTAGATTGTTATCAAAAATATTTCGCACGCTGCAATGGAACCCCCTAGCTAAGCTTGATCTCCATTGAAGCTAGGTATGGTTTTGAGATAAATTTTCATGTTTGAACTCATTTTTGTTAAGGGTTCTAATAATTAATAGTTACTTTCGATTTTAATTAATTTCAAATTTTTGTAAAAATTGAGATATATTTCGCGGTTTATAATGTTACTTTTTTGTTTGGTTTGTTAATTCTTAGCTTGAAGTGTTTTGGGTTATTTAAAGAATTGAGTTGCTTGTATTTGTACTTAGTTATACGGTGCTGTAATTAATTTGCGGGATTTTGTGTTCGGTAATGTTTGGTTAATTGCTGTGGCCTTGAATTCGTTTATCTATACTTCGCGGATGTTAAGTTGTCGCAGGTTTTAGTTTTCTGAAAGGTTTCTATGGAATTAATATTCTTGTAATAATTTGCGTTGTACTTTGTACGTTTTGTTGCGCCAGTTACGATTTAATTTAATTCCTGCTGATTAATTGAGTCTGTTATGATTATTTCTTCTTCGTAGGTGTTGTAATTTATAAGTGCATAAAATCCTTCCTATTAACTGTACGGTCTTGTTACCTTGAATGTTTTAATTTATAAAGTTGCAAATTTTCAGTTAATTGCGTTGTTACAATATGTGCTTCAACGTCTCCTTTGTACTTTAATTACAGAGTTTTTTAAGTCTACTGCAAAATTTTTATTTTCAGTCTCGTAATAATTAATTGCGTGCTTTTGTATAATTAAATATGCAATTATACTTTATTTGATTTTTCTGAATAGGTTTTGTTTTTAGTCTGTTTGAAATTGAATAGTTTGCAACTTTTATCTCGTTAATTGCTGCATAAAATGTTACATTTAAATGTGGCTTTTTACAAAGTTGCGATAGCTTTTCAGTAATGTGGATATTTATAAAGTTGCGATGGTGAATGATTTTATTCACTGATGATTGTCAGTAACAATTTGTATCAAAGTTGCTTTTTGTTTTAATTTCTAATGGGTTAATTTATTAATAAATTACAAAGTGCTCCTATAATTTATAGAAGTGCAATGAAGATTAAGTTTTAAATAATCGTTTTTATAATTAATTGCGTTTTATACATTAACTTTCGGTATTAAATTTTTTGTACATAAAATTGTAAAAATAATTACGTTCTACTTTTGGTATTTCAAAAATCGATTTTGTTTTATTTCAACAATTCGTACGTCAGTTACGTTTTGGTTTGTTTAATAATTGTAATAATTGTACTTTCAGTTTTCTTGGTTAAAATTCTCTTACAATTAGTTCTCGTTTGAAAATAATTCTCTTAAAATAATTCTCGTTTGAAAATAATTCTTTTAGTAAATTAATTTCATACAATGGCATAAATTGCAATAAAAGAAATCTGTACATACAAAATAATAAAAATAAAAAAAATTTCTATTACTAGCGAATATCAATAAATTTGTAAAAATCAATTGGTTTTAAAGAAAATGAACTTGCATTAGTTTCATCATATGTTTCTTTTGTTTTCTGGCTGTGGGCTCGGTCGATTTTGTACTAAGTTCACGTTGTTTTTCTTTGGATTTAGTCAATGCTTGTACCTCTTCCAAATTTGTTTGGTTGGATTCGATCGATGCTTGTATCTCTTCCAACTTTGTTTGAGTTCTGCCAAATTGGAATTAAAATTTCAGACCATCAGTTCCTCGAATTTGGGTTTCCTAGTGACCCTTTGACATCCTACCGACTGCACCAGTGACGTTTCGGGCCTTGGGAGCGGTGTTTTTAAAAACTACTTCCAAAACTTGTAACAAATTTTATTAGTTTATACAGACAATAATTATGGAATTTGGACAAATTGTTGTAAACTAACTAAGTCGAAATAAAATAATTAATTAAACTAATATTAGGGCGAGTAGCCTAGGTAAACAACAATGTTAAAGCTAAAATACTCAGACTGACTGACTGCTCCTGGGGCTCCCGGGGTATTTATGTTGTCCCTGCCCCTCACATGTCTGTGGGAACTTGCAGAGCTAATGTCTGGTTATTTCTTAATACTATTCATTAATACATTGTAACAATCTTATTTTCTAGGTAATTGCGATGTCTTAACGGTCTGTGACCTGCCACCTGCAGTATCACTATCGTCTGGAATACATTGTATTGCATCCGTTCTCATAGCTGTTAATAACCTTTTTATATTTATCCTTGAATTACATTGTTGTACTTGACTTAATAATTTCTTAATGGTTTTTGATAATTTTTACTAGATTCTATTTTATAATACATATAGGATTGGGGGATACATAACTTACATCGTTAATGATAAGCTGTCATGTCAGATCATGAAGAGGCAGATACAAAAATTATCTCTCGCGTGTCACAACTTGATGAGCCTTGTAGTATTCTAATCCGATGCTCAGACACTAGTGTTTTGGTAATACTGTTAGGAAATATAATCCATTTTCAACATTTACACCAAATATGGATGGAGGTAAGAGTTAGAAATTCACAACGTTACATCGACGTGACGAGTTGCATGCAATACTATAAATATCATTATCAAGAGGTTTTCCTGGCTTACATGCTCTAACAGGATGTGACCACAATCCTTCCTTCCAAAAACCACTTGAAACCTTAGGTATGAACGACGTTGATATTTTTACAGTGTTTCCCGTTTTGGATGAGTTTATTTGCCGAATGTACGGTATTTGGAATGTAAATACCGTAAATAAAGAACGTTTAAAATTATTCAACAATGCTTACAAAATGGAAAACACAAAATCGTTCAAAAAACGCATCCGGAACTACGACGCATCACTCTTACCACTATGTTCTAATGAAGCACAACAGCGGCTATTACGAAGCCAGTATATTGCCAACATATAGCTTAACGCAAATTTGCAACGACCAACATGTAAATCTTCGGAAAATCATGGTTGAAGAAATAAGAAATTTTTCAAATTCCATTTCCATCATCAGGAAAAGGTACGAAACGTTCTGCATATAACATCGTAATAGGTGATAAATCAGCTAATATACATCACTGTGAATTCGTAGGTATATGCATCCAGACGTGGGGAGCCAATAAAGGATGCTTTATGAAAACAAAAATGATTCGGTGTGAATTATTACCTAAAGATGCCCATATTACCTTGATGGCACAGATCTAATGACACAGCGAAACTTTAACATCAAAATTATAATTTCACAAATATTTATCAACAAACAAAATAATAATAATAATAACTGCATCCACAAACATCTTCCTTCACCACACAATTTCCAAAAGATTACTTACACACTAGCATTAAATCCTACAAATGTAATTTACAACTAAAATCTAAAAAAAACATTTTATAACTACTAAATATTAATATAGGTTTACCCAGTCCTAGTTTATAATTAGTAATCTCAATTTTTTTATGTGTCACAAAAATTTTCTTTTAGAGAAGGGTATGGATAATTTGTTTATTCTTCAATTAACCCGTCTAAGTGTGACTAATCAGTCACCCTTAAAAAACCTTTTTTTAACGATAAACAGGGTTTCCTTTCGCATATTGCTTAATTGATGAAGTTCCTGTGAACGGAGCCATTTGTTCACTCAAAATTTGACCTCAAAGAATCAGAAAATTATCCACTCACAAATAACATCTATTCGCCAAAATCTTGTGCAAGCTTAATGTACCTAAATTAATTATAGCACGGAAATGTTTTTATAAAAATTGAACAAAGATATACTTGCGTTTTTAACCATTAATTATGCAGAATTAATAATTCTTCAAACTAGGTTGTTGATCATTTTCCAACATATTGTACCATAATAACTGCACTAGAAAATCAATTTTCAATTCCTTCGTTTATGTCTCCATTAATAAGTTAATTAACTCCGTAATTCTTCTTCCTATTTAAGTCGTTTATATTTCAAGAGAATTTACTTTGGACGTTATATTTTACTCCATAGCTTTTAAAAAAACACTGCTTTAACCAATATTTTAAACGTCGAACGTGACCATTGCGCGTTAATTTAAAATATAACTCTTAGTTGATCGTTAAACGCATTATCGGCAAGTGCCTTTATAGACAGAGCATTAGTAACTCTTTGACCAACCATTCGTGAATGCCCTTATTTTAATTATTTCCTCGCTTTATATAATATATGGGTGCTCAGGTTATTATCTTCCGGAAGCTTCTATGATTATCTAGTTGATATGATTCATTAAGCTGGTGAAATCTCGTCGAAAATGCCGTTAGTAGCTACCTTACGTTATCTAAATTGCCTGTTAGTTTTAATTTATTAGTTCGTTAATTGATGAGGCTACAAGAAAGAATGGAAATGCTCATAAGTAGTTGTTTGTAATCGGGCTTATCTTATCTAGTTTATAGTCGTTATACACGTTTATCCGTTTTGAATGCATCTGCGTTTTGAAGAAGTTTTAGATTACTGGAACAAGTGAAACGGTTTGAGTGTTCTAGTAAACCAAAGAACCGTACTGTAGGTTTAACCAAATTAGTAGGGTCTTTAGTGATGAAGCAGACTAAGGCAGGTCGCCGAAAGAGGGTAGCAGCTTTTCGGTACTTAGAATGATAGAAACCACCCCATAGCTTTTTCAGTAGGTACAACATATACTTTTGCCGAGTCGAATCAATTGGTATATTAAACCCTACAAAAAATTTCTAGAATACAAATACTTACAGATAATATTAATAAAATACAAAAATGTGAATTAGTACTAAGCAAATCACAAAGATATTATATAAAGTTTACAAAATGTCAACTTGCACTTGGCGTACGCTAATATTGACCTTTCAGGGTGAGAGTACTTTCACCTCCGAGATTATGACTTTAACAACATACTTTTGAATACAAAAACCGTGTAAACTGCTCTTCGTTATAAATAACTTGCTAAATAAATTTTGAATTAGTTAATTCTTATAACTACAAAATTCATACCAAAATCATTGAATACTCGATGCGTTTTTCCAATAGTTGTAAAACATAAAACTTAAAAGCTTATCTGGCCTTAATTACAGTAGTTTTGAATTACGTTCAGTTAAACAGCTTTTCAACGCAGACGTATATTTTCAGAATTGACCTCGAAATAAAATTATTAACACCAAGTTTAAATTGAAAACCCGATTCGGAACAAATTGTTTGCAGCAGCACCAAACTAAATATGTTACAACAAATCCTAGCAGCACAGTTAGAAATAATTTAGTTAAGCGAAGAAGGCATTAATAATCGAAGAAATATTTGCATTGGTATTTAAACCTTTCAATTGAAACTTATTACGTAATCTTAAAGTCGTACTGAAAGTGGTACTCAAAGTGATACTTAGAGTGATAGACCAGAACAACCCAATTACCAAAATAATTAAAACATGCAAATTTTATTTAATTTTAAATTGGCGTAGTGAAACTACTTAAACTACAATTTTCAAATAAAATATTGTTATTCGTACTTATGTCGTAACACTTAATTCTTTTTTCAGTGGTTCACTAAGAATGCAACAAGTATCCCTTCAAAGAAAATCTGCTCTTATTTATTGTGTTGAATTTGGTTTAATGAGCCATTTTTATTCTACGCATTGTGCTAAACTTGGTAAAATGCACGTACGCCCTGACCAATAAAAGCAAACTCCTTTTTTATATAGAAGATTCTATTCGTTGAGCGCTTTCAGTATTGTCAAATCTACGTCATTGCTATATGTAAATTCCAGTAACGTTAGTTGCTATTAATTTGTAATTTCACCGGCTGTAGATAACAACGTTTTGATTTGTGGTTATACCGCAAGTGTTGGTTTTGTATACGAAATTATTTAGCTTACATGACTATTTGGATGATAGTACAATTATAATCATAATTTGATCTTTCGCATAATCCTAAAATTTACGTGATGTTTTTACACTAACGCAGTTTTCAGCATGTCTATTCCATTAATAACTTTCGATACTAAATGAATGTAAAGTATGCACAGAGCATTTGTCAATTTCTTTAATATGATACGCATTTTTAAATACCAAGCGCCATTAATAAAACTTTGAACAAATATAATTAACTTAGTTTTTAATTAGTATTTATCCCTAGTTTTTCACGACAAACTGTATTAATTACCTACGGTATTATGGTAACAAATGTAGATACGAATAACCAAATTTTAAAAATGTACATTATCTGTGTGTAAGTGATATTTTGCTAGGAAATCAAATTTAAGCTTTTACAGAATTTTGTTAATGGCTGTCGTAATTAGGGTTGTCAAAGCATTAAATGTGATACGTAGTTTGTATTATAATGTTGGGGCAGGGTTTGCTGTATCTATGGTTTACCAGACTCAAGTAATTTATTTCTTCAGCATTATAAGAACGTTTCTGGGCTGCAATTTCAAAAGAAGGGTTTCCAAGTATATCCGTAATTCCAATCTAATGTAAAAAATTGAAACGCTGTCGAATTGCACTTAACTTCTATGGCCAAGAGAAAATCCCGCAATTTTCCAATGGCGCAGTGAAATCGGCACTAATCTTTAGGTGAGAATAAAAACTGAAATGTCGTCTCACTTTGGTGTGATATCGATGAACACGTTTTCTAGTGGACTATTGGGGCACTAACGAGCGACCACTCAGTCTTGCAATACCGACGGCAATCCGTTTTATGTGTGGACATAAAAATTATCAATCTCGTTGAAACACTAGCGCATTCGCTATCGGCAACATAAAAGCGACGCCCTTTTATTACGGTTTGGCTTCCGAAACCAAAGGCACCTTATCGCAGCTAATCAGTGTCACCTGAGGCAGCAAAATAAACGTATTCAAGCGTTTCAATGTCTGCTGCTTGCCTTTCGCTAAATCCCGGGAAAGCTTTCAATATATTCAGCACGGTATAATTTAAAAATATAGGGATCACTGGAATGTTGAGAACATAAAAAGCACATTTTCATCATGGAAATGTTTACAGTTGGAAAATGGAATGATATGAAGAGCAATATTAAATCTTTATAAAACGTGTATTTGTCTTAAGCAACGTGAATGTGACGTTCTTGTATTGTAGCTTCTATATACATCAATATCGCTTAATAATGTATACTTTCGTGTAGTAAACCACTAAAGAAGACATATACGCCATAGGCTTCTTACCTGCTCCATAACATACTTTTAATACCTTTTAAAAGCTTGACGATAAAGATAGGCATATGATTTTTACATTTTTAAGTAAGGATACTTTTATACGTTCTCCTATGAAACCAATAAAGAAGTTTATGTCATGTTTATTTAACTAATTTAACGGGACTGATTTGACTATGATATTTATGTCAAATTTATTTTGTGCATTAACCTCATTTGCTTGTTCTGCAGGTGTTTTGTTTCATCATCATTAGGTCTTCAGTCCTGGAACTGGTTAGACGCGTACCATCATTGTTTCCTATTCTGAACTAACCTACAGATTTCCCTGAAATTTGCACAGTTTGCATCTATAACTATCTGATCTAGGTCTACATCTACTTCTTTTTTCCTATCTCTGCTTGTAATATATCCCATACTATTCCCCAAAAATGCCTTAGAACGTATTCTGCCCTTCTATTTCTCTTATTTTTTCCCCAGATATCCTTGTTCCCTTACCATTTCTATAACCTATTTGTTATTATCTTTGTCTGTCCATGCTATCGTCCTCATACATCTGAAGCACAGCATTTCAAAAGGCTGCTACCGTTTTTCTGTCTGCGTTTCAGACTGCCCGTATTTCATAGGCATACTGTGCTGTGCTCCACACATATGCTTTCAACAATTTTCTTCTTGTTTTATGTTTGTTGTCTTTTCTCATAAGCGCTGTTCTTTCTTGTTAGATGCAGTTCAGTCACCTTCTATTGTTTTACAATTATATACCCTATTTCTCCGACCTTCAGTGATTGTGAAGGGAGGTAAGCAGCCTGTGGCTGGCAAGTTCCCCCAACACTTAACCATTTACTGATTTAATAGATTTTCCAATATATCTTTTCGCACAGTCTTCATTAGTTGCAGATATTTCGCAACCAACAACAACTTGTTTATAATAATCATCAGATTTATCTGCGCTTATTTTTTCGTCATTAAGTTTTCCGTCTCAAAACTGGTTGGACACGTACCTGCACTTATTTATATTCTGAGCTAGCCTATATAGTTCCCTGAAATTCTCACACAGCATGTGTATAAAGCTCGTCCCCCTTCTATTGTTTTCTAATTTTATGCCCTATTTCAGCAAGATTCAGTAAAGGGGGTTAAGCAACCTGTGGCTACCAAGATCCCCAACACTTAGACATTTGCCTAAGTAATGGTTTTCCAGTAAATCCTTTCACACACTTAACATTATTCGAGAATATTGCTCAGCCAATTCTTGTAGTTACTTATAATACTCATCACAGTTATTTTTTCGTCATTAGTTTATCCATCTTGGGATTGGTTGGATGCGTACCTCCATTGATTTCTATTTTGGGCTAGCCTACACATCTCCCTGAAACCCCTACAGCCTACATCTTTTACTATCTGTGTGCAGTAGTCTAACCTAGGTCTGCCTCTTTTCTCTTTTTCCTATCTCTGCTTCTAATATATTCCGCACTATTCCCTCATGCCGTAGTATGTGGCCTATCATCTTATCTCTCCTCTTTTTTACCGTTTTCCACATATTTCTTTCTTCCCCTACCATTTTTAGTACTTCTTCGTTCTTAACTTTTTCTGTCCATGATATCTTCATCATACGTCTGTAGCACCACATTTCAAAGGCTTCTACCTTTTTGTTGTCCGCTTCTCCTACTGTCCAGGCTTCACAGCCGTACAGTGCTGTGCTCCACACATATGTTTTAAGCAATCTTTTCCTTGTTTCTATGTTTGTGGTCTTTGAGCACAGTAGTTGCTTTTCTTGTTAAATGTAGCACGGCCTTGTGCTAATCTTTGTTGTATATCTTTTGTGCTATTCCCATCTTGCGTTATTTGGCTTCCTAGGTAGCAGAAATCCTTACCCTCTTGTAAGTTCGTGTTACATACTTGTATTCTTGTTTTTGATTTATTTTCCCCACCTTTGCATACTAGAACTTTAGCTTTAGTTTTGTTAATTTTCATACCGTAACTCTCTGTTAGAACCGTTTCCATTTTATTAAGAGCAGCTTCCAACTCTTCCTTACTAGCCGCTAATACCGCTATATCATCTGCAAATCTAAGCATATCAATTTTTTGTCCCTGCATAGTAATCCCAAATGTCTTCCTGCATTTGACAGTATTCATTGCGTCTTCTAAGTACAAGTTAAAATTCAATGGGGATAGAGCACATCCCTGTCTCACCCCTATCCTAATGTTTACTTCTCTACGTTCCTGCTCTAATTCTATTACTGCTGTTTGCTCTTTGTATAAGCTATGTACTATCCGTCTATCTCTATAACTCATTCCAATCTTTTTGAGTATTTCAAACATTTTTTTCCATTTTACATTGTCGAATGCATTTTCCAGATCTACAAACCCTATATACACGCTTTCCCCTTTTTCTATTGTTTTCTCCATTATCACTCTCAGAGCTAAAATAGCCTCTCGTGTTCCCCTGTTTCGCCTAAACCCAAATTGGTCTTCTCCTAGTATTTCTTCTGCCCGTTTTTCCATTCGTCTTTGCACAATTCTAGTTAATATTTTTGACACGTGTGCTGTCAAACTTATTGTTCGAAAATTTTCACATCTATTTGTGCCTTTCTTTTTTGGTATAGTTACTATGATGCTACGTTTGAAATCTTTGGGTATCTCGCCTGTCTCATACATATAGCTTACAAGTTGGTAGATACGTTCTGTTACTGCTTGTCCAGCGGCTTTTAGAGTTTCTGCTTGCACCTTATCTGTACCCGGCGCCTTACCATTTCTCAGACTCTTTAATGCTAATTCAAACTCCTCTCTAAGTATAGGATATCCCAAGTCATCATTTTCAATGTATGATTCCTGTTCTAATGCAGTTAGTTCCTCTCCTGGATATAAATTCCCTATATATTCTTGCCATCCACCCACTTTCTCTACGTTTTCTATGATGACGTTTCCTTGTGCGCCCCTTATATTTTTGCTATACGGTTTTATGTCCCTAAAATTCATTCTAATTAATTTGTATGCTTCGTCTGTGTTTCCTATTTCCATCTTCGTTTGTACCTCTTTGCACTTTTCATCAATCCATTGTTCTTTAGCTTTCCTGCATTTTCGAATAATTTCCCATTTTATAGCTTTGTATCTCTGTTTTCCTGTTTCGTCTGATTTATTTTTGTATTTTCGTCTTTCTTCTATTAAATTCAGGATATCCTTTGTTATCCATGGTTTCTTATTTTCTTTTTGTGTATACCCCAGGATGTCTCTGGCCGCCATGTCTAAACTGGATTTAATGTTATTCCATTCTGTTTCTACTTCCTTAGTATCAGATATTTTTCCGATATCTTTGAGCAATTCATTTGACTTTTTTTCGAACCTTTCTTGAATATCTTTATCTTTTAGTTTCTCTAAGTCGAATTGCCTTCTTTTTTTTTCACTTTCTTAAATTTAAGTGCAGCCTTCATAATTACGATGTTGTGGTCAGTATTTAAATTTAAGTGGTCAGTGTCTATAACTGCTTCTGTGTAGCTTCTACAGTCTTTTACTTGATTCCTAAACCGTTGTCTAACAAGAATGTAATCTATTTGATATCTTCCTATATCTCCTGGCATCTTCCACGTATATCGTCTTCTATCATGATGTTGAAATAATGTGTTTGTGATGATTAAATTGTTCTTGTCGCCAAATTCTACCAGCCTATTTCTCCTGTCGTTTCTTGTGCCTAAACCAAATAAACCTACTACCGCTCCTTCCCTACCCTCACCTACCACGGCATTAAAATCCCCCGTAATTATTAAATCTTCATGTCCTTTTACGTATCTTAATATGTCTTCGATATCTTTGTAGATGGCTTCTACCTCTTCGTCACTATAGCTAGAGGTGGGCATGTATACTTGTATTATTACTGTTTACCGGTTTAGATTCTAATCTAACCATGAGTACTCTTTCGTTCTTTTGTAAGTAATTTTCTACACAGTATCCTATCTTTTTCCGCATAACTATTCCCACACCCAAATTTCCTTCCTCTGCTCCTGTATGAATTACCCTGAAGTCTCCACTCCAAAAATCCCCCGCCTCTGGCCACCGAACTTTGCTGATCCCTACTATGTCTAGTGATAACCTATTCATTTCGATTTTTAGGTTCTCTAGCTTACCTACTTGCTTCATACTTCTAACATTCCACGCTCCGACTCGCAGAATGTTCCCGACTCTTATTTTTAACTTTCCGATCGCATCCCCCGGAAGTATTCCCCTCCCGGAGATCCGAATGGGGGACTATTTTAACTCCAGAATCTTTTACCCCAGAGAATGCCATTATGTTTGTTATAATTTAGATACGCTGTGTACTTGGGAGATAATGTGGTGGTTTCCTGTTGCCTTCCACATCGCGGTAGTGTGTCTTAGACTGCCATACCGACCCCTATGGTCTCTGCCAATCTAAGTACCGAAAGAGCCGCAGCCCTCTTTTGGGGACCTGTCTTAGTCTGGTTCCTCACTAACGACCCTACTACTTTGGTTGGATCTGTAGTTTGGCTCTTTAGCTCATTAGAACGCGCAAGCCATTTCACCTGTTCTAGTAATTTAGAACTTCGGCAAGATGCAGGTCCATTCGAAATGGATGTTTTGTTTACCGAGTATAATTTTACTAGTAAATCTTTTGATTGCATTTTTAATTGTACATTATTTATATCATTAGATAAATATTTAGTGAAGACGTCATTTTATCAAAATATTGTTACGCCGATCGGTCTGTCCCTGATCTTAGCCCTTTAAGCTGCGTTTGTTTATTCTGTTCGGTGCACTCAGAGTGCTTCAATTCGTTCTAGTAGCGTTTGATTATTAAAACGGAGTTAGCACCATGCACACTATAGTTTGAATAAAATGAAAAACCCTTACCACAAAAAATATTTTTTGTGGTAAGGGTTTTTTCATTTTATTCAAATTGTGCCACAGTGTTCCTATAGATTATTATACACTATAGTTGTTCGTAAATTCAGTTACAGGGTTAATTGAACGCGTTCTGAAAACTCTAGATGTTTTAGGCGGTGTATTTGAGAACAGCTTCAAACATAACCTCTAATTTTGTTTACATTCCCAATTTTAAACTTAAGCTACTGTAAATTTTCAACATGAGTGTAGAAAACGGCACATTGATATTTGTTTGCCGGGCTTGTGAACATTCTAGTTCAGACCAAAATAATATTGCCCAACATATTTTTTCTACGACTGTTTTGGAACGAGCCTATTTTAGGTGTGTTTTTGATAGAGAAATCTACTACATTCTATACAGGTTTTTATTCCCGCACTCGTTGCTAGGCAAGTTGCTAAGCAACCAGTGCGGGAATGTTCAATTTGCACGGTTGCGCTTATATTTCTATTAATCAAGTAGCCCTGCACTTGCATCTTATCTCCAATGACGGCCGAGTTTTCAAAGGTGGGCTATGAAACAAATAATAAACCAACAAATGTCAAATAAATAATTTCATACTGTGAAAGCGTTTAAAATCTTAAAGTATTTGCAAAGTCTTTAAAAAATGGCTAGTGATAGTGAAAGCGAACTAGAACCGACGCTTCCAAATATTGTGGAAGCTGCAAATGCAACTACATTAAATTTATTACCGGAAATTTCCAAAAAAAAATTGAGACTGCTTATAAATCGTTTATGGATTGGCGAAGAGATCAAAAGACAACATCTTATTCTGAAAATGTTTTAATTGCGTACTTTAATGAATTATCTAATAAGTATAAATTTCCGACATTGTGGACGCATTATTCTATGTTGAGAACAAGTCTCACCATCCATCATAATGTAGATATATCAAAGTATGGAAAATTAAGAGCGTTTCTCAAACGAAAGTCAAGCGGTTATAAATCGAAAAAATTAAAAATTTTTACAACAGAGGAAATAAATAAATTTATTACTGAGGCTCCGGATCAACAGTTTCTTCTGACAAAAGTATGTAATATTAACTTAGGAGAATAATGCGTGTTTATAGCTATTTTTATATTGTTACAGACTGCATTAATTATGGGAATTATGGGTGCTTGCCGCAGACAGGAATTACATCAGATGAAGATTACTCATTTCATGGAATTGGGTTCTGCGATATTAGTTACAGTTCCCGACACGAAAACAAAAATTATACGCAGCTTTACGATAACGAGTAATTTTTATGAAATCACAAAAAAATACTGGAATCTACGTCCATCAAATGCTTGCGATCCTAGTTTTTTCTTAAATTATCAGAAAGGAAAATGCACCACACAAAAAAGGGGGTATCAATAAATTTGGTGCTATGGGAAAGCAAATTGCAACGTATTTAAAACTATCCAGTCCGGAATTATATACTGGTCATTGCTTCCGGAGATCTTCCGCCACTATTCTTGTAGATGCTGGAGAAGATATAACATCTTTAAAAAGGCACGGTGGCTGGAAATCAACATCAGTCGCCGAAAACTATATAGCCGATTCTTTAACAAATAAGTTGAATGTAGGCAACATAATACAAAATTCAATTGATAGCACATCAAATGGTCCATCAACGTCCAAAGACAAGAATTTCCAACGTCAAGAAAATTTAGTTTTTGGGAAAACACTTTCTACAATGACGTTTATTAATTGCAATGTAACCTTTAATATTGTTAATAATAATGAATCTAAAAACTAAATTTAAATCAATTTATTTACGTTTATTATGATAAATTTGTACTTTTCTTTGAATTTATGTATATTCACAAACGATAATAAACTTATGATATTAATAAAATGTATACTCCTATACTTACCATGTATTTTATAATATTAACAAAAGAGGTATCACATTTAAAAAGTACGTACTACAGTTGTAGAAAAAGTATAGTGTACAACACGCATGGAATGCCCATTTCTCACTCGTATGATTTGCAGCACTCGCTTTATCATACTCGTGAGAAATGGGCATCATTCCATGCTCGTTGTACAATATACTATCGAAGACGCATGATTTTGGAGGTAAGAGACATATTCATTTAAATATTACATGTATGAATTAATTTAGATGACTATTTTGCACAATTTAATGCAATATCCACATATGTGGTGTCTCCAAATCATGAAGAAGATATGCCAGAAGTTGAAGATAAAAGTGTAGCAGATCAAAAAATGTGGATTAATAACAATGTTGTAGCATTGATTGATATAGTAAAAACCCACTACGAAGACTTTGACAAAACATTAAAAAAATTTGTGTGGACAAGAATTGCCAATGACTTGTCAAATGTTTTAAAAAGAAAAATCCTTGCAAGAGAATGCGAAGCAAAATGGAAGTCGTTAAAACGTACATATAAAACTATCCGGTCAAATAATGAAACTAGTGGAAGGAAGCGGAAACGTTGGGAGTTCTTTGATGCAATGTATGAAGTGTTATTTAAAAGATCTAAAATAGCACAATCAGCTACGTGTAGTAGCACCTGCGATCTTCAAGTAGCAGAAAATCTGGTAAAGACAACTAACATGGATGATGCAGCAGGTTCTTCCACAAATGAAATTTGTAGTTCAAATTTATCAAAACATAGGAAGACCAAAGCCAATATAGCAGATCAGCGACATAAAGATCGAATGGAGCGACAAGATCGATTCTTGAATCTTTTTGAGAAGTTTGTTAGTGAATTAGCTACAAAGCATTAGTTATTGTGTCATAAAACATTTTCTTTGTTAATAAATATTTTGATTTAATTCTTATTCCATATTTTGTTGAATTGTATATTGTAGAAGTATTGAAGTATAAGTATTAGGTTCATGTAGTAATTCAAGATTGTTTCTAGTTTTTAATTGTTATTTAGGTTTCGATTGATTCGGTGAAGGTTTTAGCAATGTAAGAGCAGTAAGTATGTAATAATCAAAGCATAAAGACTAATACAATAGTTCTAAGAATTGGAAAATCAAAATACAACCTTAGTTAATTTTAAAATACATGTATTATTTTAATGATTTAACTTTTATTTCCTGTATAATATTGGGCAACGCTAAACTGGCCAAATCACATTACACAATATGGATTATTTATTATTCATATACATTCACATACAATTGTTGATATGGAATAGAGATGCGGCACAACACAGCAGTTACGTTGATACTGAGCATTAAGTATAATATAAAAATCCAAATAGTTTTAGTTGCCTTTTCAAATAATTAAGGACAGTGAATTTACCAAGCTCATTCTTTTGACTTCGGCCTCGCCAATATCTGTATTTTCAATATCGATATCTTCTATATTTCTGGGATTATTTCTTCTCTCTTCTAGAACTTCTGCATTTAGGTCTAACAAATCTACTAATCTGTCATTTGAATAAATACATATATTATGTAAAATACTTGCAGCAATTATTAAAAGACTGATCAAATCTAGTCTGACCGTTTCCAATGATTTCAATCTACGAAACCGCCCTTTTAACAGACCAAATGCATTCTCAATGACTGCTTGAGTTTTGTTTAATGTGACATTAAAATTCATCTGCCTGTTTGATAAATGTGTGTAAGTTTTAAAACCTACTAATAAAGTGGTGGATAATTGGTAGGCTAGGTCTCCTATCAAAAAGCTGTCATTTGGAAAAGAAACTTCACCATTCTGGATTTTTTGATATAGGTGTAACTTTTTTTTTGTTTGACCTCCACTCGCTGGATACAAGTGAAGCCTTATTGGTTCTCGGCTAAGTCTGGGAATTACCCCAAGGGTGAGCAATGAGAAAGGGCGTGGGGATGGTCTAAACTCTACAATAAGCTAACATAAAAAGAAAAAAGGGGAATTGAGCGCCACTGTATCTATATGGATAATAACACAAGAAACTCTATACTCCTATGAGAAGATACAGAAACTCATGGGATATGAGCACCATAAAAAAACTTACAACTTAATGAACTAACACATCTGGAAACCTCTGGAACATACTTACAACCTCTTCAATCTCGATGATCCTGAAAGAAAAAGTACACAACAAATTCTCTATTAAAAAGATACTGTTTGTGCTTTCTAATAAAAAGGCATGCTAATAATTACGGATGGGTAATCTTGAAATTACCACACCAAAGATATTTGAATTAAAAATGAATACCTAGAACAAATCAGTTGTAGCATATCTGTGTTTTTTATATTACTTCAGCGTTCGTTTAATTTCATTATTCAAAAAATTTATTTTCTTTAAAAAAATTTAATAAAATTAATTGTGCATGGAATAAAAAACTTGAGTCCAAAAATTAAATTTAATATAGTTTCTCTCTTTTCGTTTTTTTTAAATATGATTACAAAAATGAAATAATATAATTGAATTCTTTATAAATCTGTCTTAACATAACAAGACCTTAATTTTAATAATATTTTATAACAAAATTTCTGATACCAAATTCTCAGATCTGTTTATTGGTTTACATCTGTTTTTCACATTAAGTTTAATTTATTTTTTAAAAAAAGTTTTAATCACGTGCAGCTAACTTGGATAAATAACATTTCAACTTATTCAAGTATAATGACCTTCTTAAAATTTGACATCTGTAATGAACTTTTTAGAAAACAGGAAATGGACTTTAGAATCTCGATATTTTAACATGTGAATACTCGGCGTATCTTGCAAAATTATTTTAATAGCATTTCTTAACAATAATCTTCCACGTTGTTCTTTATGCACAAAATTTAGTATAACTAGACAATTTTCGACTACAATTTATGTGAGCACATTCAAGGTCTCACAAACGTATTAAAAGAAAGGTTTGATACCTGTTTTTAATGAAGCTGTCACCCCTAGTCATCGAACAGCGATGCACATTTTCTGGAATCCGCTTGCTAATTTATTTCAACAAACATCAAACAAAGGCTGAAATTTCTTAACAAACGAACATTGTCCTAATCTCTTTATATGTATTTCTAGTTACTTCATGTGTACTTCCTATGTATGTTACTTCATCATGCGCTAAGGAAATAAAGATATTTTATAAATTATTTGAATAATGCGAACTCGCCGTTAACAAATACCGACTCGAACCATTTCAAGAAGAAGCGTGATCAAGCGCCTTGCCGGAGTCACAGGAATGAATCCTCCGTGTCCCAAGACGAACAGCCCTCCTGTCTCTACTTCGACACGCCTATTCTGAGGCCCCACTTATGTAAAACTTGGGAGCCCATCTGTAGATGATGCAGTCTGAACTACATTCTCAAATACAAATGGCTGCTTGGTTATTTATTCCGAGCAAGTATGGAACCGCTTATCTGCGTAGCGCGTCACCTCGTGACCGTATGCACGCAAGCGCTATCCTAATTTTAACGACTGAACGGGTATAATCCGCCTGAAGGTTAGGCAACACAAACGACTAGTTCCCTTTTAAATATGTTTTTTGAGCGTATATTATTATTAAATATTTCTGGGTAAAGCATTTAAGTTATTTAAACGGTCATGATTTCCTATTCCATTGTGGAATTGTTTCTTTCAGATATAACAGTATCAAATACGAGAATTAAATACCACAGACTAAAATTGTACAGATGTGATTCTTGCAAGAATAGTGCTACAGAATATATATTCGTTACATAGGTCTGATCTTCTAAACAAGGTAAGGTCATGGACTGGTCCTGCTTCTCCTATATATATATGTCTTTGAAAAGTAAATCACTATCACATACGCCTTGAAATAAAATTGAACGACAGCTCTTTCTATTAATAAACGAACTATGGTTTACCAATAGTGCTTTAATACGAATATGACTTCCATCTATTGCTCCTATGACTCCTTAAAAACACTAATTGAAGTAAATTCCAAAGAAATACAATATTTAACATTAAGCTTATGACGATTCCGGAATTTTGTAATTGTTTCTACAGCTCTTTCCCCAGTAGGCCAAGAAATGATGTTAAATTTAATATTCATCTTTAGTAGTAAATGACAACAACGATAAAGTATATCCCAACATGTTGATTTTGTTACACCAAATCGATTTGCTACAGATCTAAAAGAACAAATGCTGCAAAAATATATGCAAACATGCAGCATGTAAACTGCATAGTTACTATTTTGACCCTTGCTCACCTAAAGCATTCCAAGTTGGCTAAGTAGCACAACATTATAAGAATTTGCTTTTCCAACAGAACTGATGGTCTTCCAGCTTTTAAAACAGGATCGTAGACAGACTGCTTCATTCTAAATAAAGATTCAAAAGAATCTGGATCTATTTGAAAGTGCATCTTAAACTGTTTATCCGACATATCCATGATGGCAACCTCATAAAAGTTGTATATTTTATCATCATAGCATTCCTCGCGTTCGCTGTCGCTATCTTGGTTAAATAAATTGTTATTCACAAATTGACAAACGTATCCCATTCCCCTTATTCCAATCATTTCTATTATGTTTAGTATCTAAACCAAAACAACCAAATAAACACATTTGACATTATTGACAGAACGGAACACCATACGATCTAAATGCGTTCAAAATGGTTTTGTATGCTTTTTAAATTCTGAAATCACGTGACTATTCACTCCATTCACGCTTGCACGGTTAGTGCTCCACTCCGTAACAAATAAACGAACTCGCCTTTACTGCCATAGAGTATACCTTACGAAATAGAAGGGAATCATCCATTATCAAAATTATAACCTTAATACTGACTTCCCATCTATGAGACGAGGCTGGTACTAACAAGAAACGATTTCGTTAATTGTACTGTTTACACTACTAACGTGCCAATTTATACAAAAAAAGACAACGACAAGCGGTGTACGCAAACGGTCACCCATCCAAGTACTGACCGCGCCCAACGTTGCTTAACTTCGGTAATCGGAGGAGAACTAACTCAACTCAAAACAATTTTATGTACAAACTTAGGATGTGCTGGTTATATAATTTACATGTCACATACATAACAAATAAAGTATATTTATTTTAAAGTGAACACTTCCTTGATATGCTCTTGCTCACGCTTATCATATCTATATACGGGTTTACTGTTGCTTTTGAATTCGTCACTGCTGGTCATACAACTTAAATGTATGTTACCATTTTTTTCATCTTTTGTATTGTGGATTAGTTGAGAGGAAAAACGTTGGAAGAAGAAAAAACCTGTTTTAGGGTTGGTTGTAGAGTTGATTTCATATTTTTTAGAGTTTTTGCCTGAAGATAGCAAAGTTTTGGTATGGCAGTCGATGCTTAATTCTGAATGGAGCATCTTCTCGTGTTCTTGTTATGTTTTTTATGAGTACATTACTATTATTTTGTGTATTGTAAAAATTTTCAGCATTTTTGTTTATATAACCTGTTATGCACTCCACATCCGCTTTGGCGTGGAGAACTTGAATTTGTGTGTATCAATTGGCGTCGGTTACCAAACGCAGACATTTGTTCTGGAATTGCCGGAGGGGTTCCATTGCAGTTTTCGAAATATTGCACCAGACTGGATAGTCTTAGGTTATGGTTGGTCTTATTAACGTAGTGTATATAAGATGCTCGTTCTTCTGAGAGTTTACTCCGCTTGGACAGTAGTGAGTATACGAGCTTTTGTAGCATACCCCTTTTGCAGGTTCTTTTTAATATTTAATTTAAAGTTTAGTCTTTGGTCCAAATAGACACCTAGATATTTGACAGTAGGCACCATGTTAACAGCAACATTATTCACTTTAATTGATTTAAAAATTTTGGTGTCTTTAAATTTTCTTTGGAATATTATCACTTCAGATTTATCACTATTTAGTTCTATTTTCCAATGTTTGTAATAACGCACTAAAATATTTATATGGAACTGAGTTTGTTGGCTGAAAATTTGTGCCATATCCAAGTGGGCATATATGGCCGTGCCATCTGCAAGCAGTGCTGTCGACGTTCGTGGGAATTCTGGTAGGTCGTAAATGAATAATGTGAAGATCTTTGACCCTAGTATAGACTCTTGGGGAACTCCTGAATCTATTGTCTTCTTTGATGATCCTGCGTTGTTAACTTTTACTATAACTGAGCGTTCAGTTAGGTATGAGTGAATCAGTTGTATCCAGTGTGTCGAAATTTTCAAGTTTATAAGTTTAAAGAGAAGCCCTATTGTCCACACCCTATGGAATGCTTTTTAATGTCTAAGAGTACTATGGTAGTTGCTTTATTTTTGTTAAAGTTTGTTATAGTATCTGTTACAATGCGTGTCACATGTTGTGTCATGTTGTGACCCGGTTTGAAACCAAATTGTGTATGCTGTATAAGAGGTGTAGTTTCTTCAATATCTGAAATTCTCTTTAAAATGACTTTTTCAGCCACTTTCGCCATGGTACACAGAAAACTTATGGGCCTGTGACTTGAGGGTTCATTTGAGGGTTTGCCCGGTTTTAGTATTGGTATGACCAATTCTGTTTTCCATGGCTTTGGAAAGTATTTTTGTTCGATCATGCTGTTTATGACGTACACCAGTTGTAGTATGGCTTTTTAGACATGTTTTTCAATACCGATACCAGGAGCTTTATTATTTTGGAGGTGATTTATTATTTCTCTAACTTCTTTTAGGTGGGTTATAGTTTCCGATAGTACTTCGGGTGTTAATCTTTGTTGGCTCCCCTGTGCAACAAATCTCATCTTGTTCCGGAGTGCTGTGTGTCAGCGTGTGTATCTCTTTGAAACAATCTGCAATAATTTCAGCCTTCCTTTCGTCGGTTTGTATTTTTGTTTTTTAATTGTGGAATTTTTTCTTTTGTTCGTTTAAGAGTTTTTGTGAGTTTCCACAGTGTTATCTTGCGGTTTCAGATCTCTTAGTTTCTCCTCCCATTGCTGGTTTTTAAAATCTTTTATGTTATTTTTATGCTGTTATTGGCATCAACAACTTGCTGTTTCACTACTTTTTTTTAATCGGTTTTTGTGTTTAATAGCTTATAGTATTTGGTCAGGTAATTTATCTCGATCAGTGTTTACTGTTTTAAGTTGGGTGTTGTTCTTTATTGTTTTCTCCATTATTTTTGTATAGGTGTATACTAATTGATCTAATTCTTCGTTATTTTTAGGTTGACGTTTGAGAACTATGTTAGCATCTAACTCTTTTCCGAATTTTTTCCAGTCAGTATTCTTGTATGACCTTACTATTACGCTATTGTTATTTCTTATAATTCCTCTTAACTGTAGGTATACCGGGTTGTGATCAGAATTTAGGGCTGCTAAGGATTGTGGAAATGTGGGATAAGTTCTGTTTTTTGCTACTATTAGATCGATTGTAGTCAGTGTTGAACCATTCTAGGGAATATGGGTTGGACTATCAGTATATATGACTTCTAGCCCATTATTATTTATAAATTTTCTTAGTGTGTTTCCTCTGGCGTTGTTTCAATGGCAGTTCCATGTGAAATGTCTGGCATTCATGTCACCAATTAATAATAACTTATCACCAACATTAAATATTTTCCTTAAATCTGTATCCTTAAAATTAACTCTAGGTGAATTATATACACAAACTAAGTGTTAATTATTTTCTAATTTAGTAGCTATTATCTCAGGTGTAGTAGTGGGAGTATTTACAGTAGAATGTGGTATATTATTTTTAGTAATCAAAGCTATTCCTCCTTGGCCGCTTTTGTTCGGCGCATCTTTTCTGATTACTGAGTAATTTCTAATTCTGACCTTGTCTTTGTTTTATAATTTTGTTTCATTGACCATCATAATGTCTATCTTAAATTCATTAATAAATTGTATCAATTGACCTATTTTATTATTTAGTCCGTTTGAGTTCCAGGTGGCTACGTTTATTTTATAACTCAACTGTCGAGGTTAACAATAAAATTATTGAAAGCGGTAAATTTTTTCTATAAGATTTTGGCAGGTTTTTAGTATAATGTTTAGATCTTTTACTGCTATTAAAATGGCCCTAATATTAATTAGCGAATTTAATTGTTTCAGCTCTAGCATCAGTTCATGATATTCTTGTCTATTTGAATTTACATTTACAGGAGCATTTTTACCTGATGTGTTATTTGTTGTAGTGGATGGTCCCATTTCATGATAGGTTTCTGTTTGATTGGACTTTACCTGTGGTTTGTTCGCAATTTTTCCCAATGCTGGGTACTCTTCTTTGTTATTGATGTCTGGTGGCCTTTTGTTCTTGAGGATTTCTGTTTGTCTGGCTTAATTATCGATTTCTTTTTTCATTCTGTTCACAATTTTTGTGTATTCGATGAATTCTGTACCTAATGCTCCATTTGTTTTACAAGAAATAGATGTCTACAAATATTTAGGAATATGCATTCTTATGTCTGTGATTCACTTGCCTAATGTCTTCACGCATAGTAGTGGATATAATAAAGGAGAGATTGTCACAAAAAACCTTTGAGAAAATACGAAGAACTCTGCACTTCAATGACAATAGTACTATGTCACCACGTGAACATAAAGACCATGATCGCCTGCACAAAATAAGACCAATTCCATATGTAGAGTTTTTACCAGTAGATGAACAGATGTGTGCTACTGAAGTCAAAATTTTTTGCGTCAATATATGCCTGCTAAGCCCCACAAATGGGGATACAAATTTTTTGTGCTTTTAGGGGTATGTGGGTACACATACAATTATAAAGTATATACCGGACTGTGGAAAATCAACTCGATGAAATTGATTTGGGAGCACGTGCCAACACTGTAATGAGGTTATTGCGTAACTTGCCAACAAAATGAAGCCACACGGTATATTTCGATAATTTTTATACCACAATAACCCTTGGAGTTCAACTTGCAGAACAAGGTATTTTAAGCCTCGGTACTGTTAGAAGAAACAGAATACCAAATTGCCCTTTACCAACTGAAGCAGACATGGAAAATGAAGTTTGTGGTATGAGTTACGAGTTTGTGTCAGAAATGGATGGTGTGCATCTTTCTTTACTTACATGGAAAGATAATAAAAGTGTTAATTTATTATCAATATATATATAGGAACACTTCCTAAACAAAAGGTTGAAAGATATGACAAAAAAGAGAAAAAGAAGATAGAAGATGTTTGTGCCAACATCATAAAAGATTAAAAGAAACACATGGAGGAGTCCATTTGGTTGATAGTTTTATAGGTCGTTATAGAATATGTATAAAATTGAAAAAGTGGTATTTCCGGTTTTTCTACCATGTCCTCGATATTACCATGGTAAATGCTTGGATTTTATACAAAAAGTGCAATAAACAAAAGAACAATAAAAAAGCTTGGGTTTGGCAGAATTTAGAATTGAAGTTGGACAAACAGTGTGTATGGTGGTTGTTCGTGCTGAAACCAAAAAAGGACGAAAGTCATGCTGGGGAAAAAAAATTAGATGACGGACAACGCCAATATAGTACTTCAATTCTGCCCAAAGATATAAGAACAGATGAATGTTCTCACTGGCCACAATGGATAGAAAAGAGAATTCGTTGCAAGATTCTAACTTGTACTAGATTTACTTATGTCCAGTGACAAAAATGTTTGGCAGCTTTGAGTTTCAACAAAAATAAAAAATGTTTTAAAAACTTTCATCAGTAATAATGTCCTAAAATAAATTTCAAAACCAATTTTTGTTTATTTTAAAATATATTAAATCCTTTAGTGCGCAGTGTTGCATATATGCATAAAAAGAATTAAAAAAAACAATATTTCACTTACTGCATTTTTTTAAACATTTTTACAGTAATTAGTGTACAAGCTTCAATAACATATATTTTTTTCACTAAATCTCCAAATTTTGCTCAATAAAGTGTTAATAATTACATTTGAACGTAAACAAATGGTTGGTCAACAAAAGATGATTGACGGGCCTGTCGCCACCACATTTTGAAGATGGACTTGATTCACAGGTACAACGGTTTTACATTTAAGAGTTATTTAGATTACAATAAGAAATCTCGAATATTATTTGCATAATTTCTGTTATATTCCGAAATAACTAGTACAATTTAATAGGTATAAATTAGCCGTTAAGGGTTTCAAAATTCAGTTGTGATTGAACCTTTGATTACAATATCTTCTAGTTTAAAACTTTGAAAGATATGGTATAAATTACTGTGATATAAACCCCCCTATTGGATATAATTTAATTATAGTACTTCGAATATTAATTAATAATTAGTATTTGGATTGTTAATTGTAGTGTTTCGATATGAAGTTAATTAAGAAGATAGTATCGTAGTTTTAAGAAGAGTGACCTTCCGATATTCGGATCGAGGCAAAGAAAGCTTTCCTTGAATTTCCTCCAATTAATATTTAAAATGCATTGACGTTACGAAAAAAAAGCACGCCCTTGTTCAAATCAGAATTAGTTTTTATTATAATCACGGGCAAACCGTGAGATTATGTTTTCAATCCGTAATGTGTTCATGTTTTTGTGTGTACATTAACTAATACAATCAGTATATAAAGATAAAAGTTGTTTAATATCTCTGTACACGTCTACGTCTTAAAACCGTTGTCATACAATTAATCCAACATATTTAATATAACATATGCGTCTGAAGACGATATAGGACATATAATTAAGAAGTTGTTTATTCCACTTGCAAATGATTAATTGCTTTCGTAGAACTTTCTGTATACTGGCAAAAGTATACAGAAGGAGCTCTAGTATACTAAGGAAGGTATACAGAAGTATCTTCAAACATACATTAGACCCACCAAAAAATAAAAGAAATCGGAAAATAGAAATTTCCGAAGCTTCATTGTTCCACCCTGTATAATATAAGCGTATTGTAAATACATAACAATTAATTTGCACACCGAAAACACAATTCCGTGCTTATAAATAATTACTCTAATATAAATACAAATTATTCGTTTGTTATAAAAATGCACTTTCCGTGCATAAAATAAATAATTTTGTGTATAAAAACACGTTTTAAGTTACCGTTTAAGCAAACCACACTTCGCGTGTATTTGAAAACCCCAATTTTAAATCAATAATACAGCCGTGCGTACAAAATTAAGCCATATATTTAAAAATAATTACTTTGAGATACCGTTTAACGCATTACATGCGAATGCAAATTGATCATTTCTAAGATAAAAATACAAAGACATTTGTTTGTTATGAAAATACATTTCCCGTGATTAAAACATTCGCTTTATTTAGCGTAGGAAACATATCAATCTTGATAACCCTTTAATCTATATTAGTATGTATAAAAACAAATTTTAGTTACTTGAAAGCAAATATCTTTTAATTGTCAAGAATACAAAGCTTTTGCATGTGTAAAACTCGTTTGGAAAGCTTTAATTAATCATATAAATTGATTTCCCTGTAACATTTTAATAAAGCATGTTCTCGAATTTTCGGGAGAAAATAGAGTAAAAAATGTCGTAAAAACGTTAAAAATTAATTTTATAGCTTTCGTAGTGCCGTAGGAACGAGTGCGACGAGATCATTAATTTTGTTATGTTAGAGGACAAACAGTAAGCTGCGATTCGACGCAAACGAGGTAATACATTATAGAATTTCCTGAAATCTTGCGTCATATAGGTGTGTAATCTTTGAATCGAATCCCATAAAATCTAGAAAAAGTGACATAGTCAAAATTAATTATTTATAAACGGGAACTTTATTAAAGAGATTCATTAATTCGAATTAATTAATTCAATTCATTTTGATCTACGCGATCGATAGTGTAAAAATTCATTCATAATTTCGCGTCAACCAAGTAAAAGTAACGTTAATTATAATAAAATAATATGCAGGTTTTACATATGAAATTTATACGTTGAGTAGTTTCAAATATTAAAAAAAACTATCGAATCGGTTATTTGTTCAAAGTTGATTATTTTGTAAAATACCATGAAAATTGGAGATTCCTCGATGCAAACGCCACTTCAATAATTAAATCGAAGATGCACTTTTGGTAACTGATGTTCTAAACGAAGCGAATATGGATGATTTTATAAACTGGGAATTGAACGTCGATTTAAAATACGAGGATAATGAAAGAAAGCTTTGGATACGCGCTCTGTAACATACAATCATAAATATAAAATTTTACTTGCTTTGTTTATAACTGAGATTTTAGTATTTTTGTCATATGAATTTAAGGTCGAATAAGATTTTATCATATAATTTTTTTGTAAGGTATTTACCAGAAAGCCTGTGGTCAGTGTTCGAAACACTTTGACTTTTAAATAGACTACCTGTCAATGATTTTTTGACTAAACAACCATACAAGCGTGGGAATAAAATCCAGGTAAACTATCCACTAGAGAAGAGATTTGAGTTCTGTAAATTTTAACCAAGATTAGGTGAAGAATATTTTGATAATTAATTAAATATGTACTTGTTAGGAATAATTTTATTTAAACAAAACTATGCTGTAAATGTTTTATATTCTTTTGTATGAGAGAAAATATTTTTTACCGTATTTTATTTTATTTAAGGGGTGCCACTAAAAACAGTGTATTTGATTTTGAATCACAAAAAACACGGGAAATTTTAGAACAAAGAGTACTATATTTGCTACAATCGGTGTACAAAAGCATGCTACGTAGGATTTGTAACTCTGTTAGAACAAGGTATCAAAAGTGTGTGGAACAGAATGGTCGTCGTATTAAACAATTTCTTTAAGTAAATGTGAACTTTAGGTACTGTTTCTTTTCTATTTATTTGTATGATTTTATCGTCTCTTCATTTTACAGTATTGCTTAGAATATCTTTTACTTCCATTTGTCATTGGTGTTTATTTTCATAGCCTACTAATTTCATATTAATGATTAATTTACATTTTAATTATTATTTTCCGTATCACTAAAAATTTCTTCAGCCATGTTTACATCGTTGGAAAGCACTTTTTAAGGACCATCTAACAAATCGAAAATCCTGTCCGGGCCTATATTTTCCATCTCTCGATTACTAGATCGATTTAAAATGATCACTACGTGGGCTTTGCATAAAAATTAAAAAATTAAAAATATTAAAACTTTATTATTTCATAGATTACAATGGCAGCTATAAAATTAACGGTATTTCGAAGAGGTTACATCATGCGATGAGTCAAACCTACTGGAATATGGGGAAAGCTTTTTCGAACCATTGACGCATTGAAAATTTTATTATATAAAGTGATGAAAGAACGCAAACGGGGAATTCAAGATCGATGATTTATAAAGAAGATATATTTATAAAGTACTTTTGCTGGTAACTGCAAATTGTAAGAGTTGTTATTTAAATTTCATGCAAGGTCATGCTCGACGTTTAGATATTTGTTAAAGCAGTTTTTTAAATGTATGCAGTAAAATTCCGCATACAAAAATTAATTCTACTGAGATATGAGCGATTTATATGGGAAGAAGAATTATGGAGTTATTTCACTTATTAATTGAAACATAAACGGAGGAATTAAAAACTGATGTTCTAATGCAATTATGTGGTAAAAATGGAGAGGGAAATTTGATCAACTATTTGGTTTGAAGAATTAGAAACTCTACATAATTTGGTTAAAACGCAAGTATATCTTTAGTTAAATTTTTAGAAAGTCATTTGTGTGATGTAGTTTTCTTTTAAGTGGGTTAAACGTGTATAGATGCTATTTATGAATGGATAATTTCCTGATGCTTCGAGGTAAAATCTCGAATTAATTTGAGCTTTACAAAGGTTTTCTTAAGGGTCATTGATGAGTAACACTTAGACGGGTTAATTAACGATACCGCTTTAGAAAAGAAGAATTTTGTGACTTATATAAGAAAAGTTTTAGAATTACGAAGTATAAACTGGGCTTGAACAAATTCTCTATTATGGTTAGTAGTTATGAAATATTGTGTTTAGACTTAAGTTGTAAATTGCATTTATAGGTTTAATGCTTGATAGTAAGTAATTTTTATAGATATTATGCGTTGAAAAAAGATGTTAGTGGATATTGCGATTATAATACTGCTTATAAATATTTTGTCGTTAAAATTGTGACTTTAAAATTTCGTTGTTTTATTCCATCTGGGCTAGCAGGACAACGCGTACCTTCAGGTTAATTCACATTAGATCAATTTCATTTCTTTTTATTAAAGCCCAACAGAGAGCGGCATATTTTCTATGGCTACACAAGATTTACAGCACTCTTTATTGACTTTCATCGTTTGGGCAGTTTTACGCCAGCAAATTTACAGTAACTTTATATATATATTTTACTCTGAAAATGCTCTTCTTTTGTTCGAAGCTCCACGCTTGGGAAGCCATCATACTCTGAAGTCTACCTGGAAAAAGCCCCACACTTTGGACGTTATTATTCTGCGAAGTCTTGGGTCTGTTAATCTCGAGCACCACCGTTGAGCGCCATTATCTCCTAAAGATGCTCTTCTTTTTGGACGCCAAAATACTCGCAGCATTTTTTGTATAGTAAAAAAAAACTTAGCTTCATTAATATAGTTCTCCACGGACGCTTTACGGTTACCTGTAAAATCCTATCCAACTTTTCTATAAAGGAAACTCGACTACAAAAAAAAATTCATCACAATTTATTAACACAGAATATCCCACAACGAACTTTTCCAATTACTATTGCATACATTCATTAGTTACATATATTCACGTTGATTACTAATTTATTTTTATTGAATATTTTTATATACAATTTTATTCATCTGACTAAATATACTATTGAAAGTAACTGAGCTTAACCCCACACCTAGTAAAGCTCTAAGCAATACGTTCACTCGAAGCCACTCGCTAAGCTGCAGAAAAACAGTTCGAAGCATTGGAGTGCACGCAGAGCCGCGGGTCAACAACCACTAAACTTGCAACTGATTTGAAACAGGACACTCTCGTGGGAATCAATTGGAAGAATATCAGGTTAGAATTAAATTTTCAATTAATAGCATAAGTTTTATTTTGAATATTTGAAACTTACATGTACTTAGATTTTTTGTGTAAAGGATTATTAAAAATTTGGTAATACATAGAAAATACGTTAAAAAAAGAAAAATGTTCATTGAATGTTCAACGAAACATTCAATACAATGCATAATTCTTTATTTCTAGCTTTAATTGCTTAAAAGAGGTTGTAGATTATGGTAATAAATAAATTCAATAATTATTTTAATTCTGATTCAAAAGTTCTTAAATAACTTATAACAGTACAAAGATCGTAGAGTAGAAAATTGTACATATTTCTTAGCCTATTATACAAATTTTGACGAATTTCGTTTATCTTATTGAGGTACATGAAGTGTTAGAGGGAAGGGGGTAAATATTCTTTGTTATCATATCGTCCTTCACTCTGTGCATGGTAAAACTGAGCTAGTCGGGGCATAAATTTTATTGTGTTTTTTTTAAATTATTTTAGATATTTTAGAGACACAGAGACAATGCGATCAGCAGGTAACTGATTATACAAATTAGGCGGCAACATCGTAGCAATATATATATATATATATATATATATATATATATTACTATGATAATAGGGTAGTTTAGGGGTAGGTTAAGTCATAGGGGTCGTAGAATGAATATAAACAACTTCCACTTTAAAAAAAGCATATAATTTCAGAAATTATAGGAGTAAATCGGTCACTCTACATAATGTTAATTGAGAGGACGCTGTATATAGAATATGCGGGATTAAATGCATGAGAACATAAAGATGTCTAAGTGTAGTTTACAAGTAAAGATAAGATTTTAAAACGCAACAAATTGCATCAAAATTAAATCACTGGGACGCATAGATAAATTGGCATTGCAAATATTGAACAATTGCGTCGAAAATATCATGGTACACGCATTCTAAATAATTTATTATTAGAAAATCGTTACGTGACTGGAAGAAAACACATTTGTTCAGAAAACTAATATGCTGTAGAAATAAATAAGCTCCAGGCGATTCAATTAGACGATAAAATTAACAAACATCCAAATACGTGAGTTAATAAAAGTCAAAAGTTGGAAATTCTCGAATAATACTACAATATGCAGGATGCTGACGTAACAGACAACACATGCATTGAAAGATTTAAACTAAGTAATAGATAAAAATTCTGAGATATGCGAGATAAAGAAGAAGTATCGTCCTAGAATGTCAACAAGCCAATGAAATCAATTGGAGGTAGGACTTATACATACGATAGTAACGAAGCGACATTTTAGTCGATATTCAAACTGAGCAACGACTATGTTCAAAGGTGTTAAAAACTTACGTAACCAGTGAAGCATAAATCAAAATAAATCAGAGTTAAAAGTGCGAGAATTTGTGCAACGAAAATAAGCCGATCTATAAATAGACGTAAGTAAATCGAATTATTAAATTTATTTCTAATATCAATAAAACAGGGCTTTTAATTTCAATCTTTAATTTTGGATTTTAAATTTGGATTTTCAAACTGGATTTTAATTTGGGATATTTAATTGAGACAACTTTAATTTAGGACTTCTAACTTTGAACATAGTCTAATATTGGAGATAATTTAAAATGAACGTATTGTAATTTGGGCATATTCCGACTTAATACGATTTTAATTGGAAGCAATTTATGGGAGGCGATTCTTATATGAGGCCGGCATATCAATAAGCAAACCGAACACAGAAAGGAGATGCAGATCATAGACTAGGATGGAACTACAGAACCCATTCCAGGTTAGCAATCTTAATACAATTTATTGTTGAAAACTGTTTTTGATTTAATATTTGCCACATTGTATATTTGTAAGTCATCAAAAAAGGTTACCTAAAGATTTATGAAAATGGAATTGGCATCTTGGAACGTTTAAAGGTCCCTGAATAATTAAAAGATATTTTTGCTGGTTTTCAGAAAAACATAAATCTGGTATATGTAGATATTCTGTACAAAAAGGAAAATTTTGAGTGTTGTAAATATTATCAATTATAATATTGTGTATTATAGAATTGCTTTATTTGATTCAATAAGATCTATTCAGTATGCTAGTCGGGGTAAAAAATCCTAATTTATCATTTCATAACATTTGGGCTTAAAATAAAAATAAGAAAAATCATAGCAAATTTATGACGACCCAACGCTGGGGCTCGATTGTTCAGGTAATTCACAGCAATATATATATATATATATATATATATATTATATATATATAAACAGTTAAGATTAGATTTTGGGTTTTACTTCGTCCAAATGTCATAAATTATTCAAAATGCCAAAGTCATTTATTAATACCTGACGTTTCGAAAAATATGTTTCCTTACACTTAGTTCTATAATTAAACAGTTAATATTTTTGAAGAATTTCTTAAAAACTATACTTACGTTTATTAAACCGTTAGTCTTTTATGAAATTCTGTGTTGAATGTAATTAGTATTGGTTTTGTTTTGTTTTACTAACTACGTTATTAATACTAAAAATTACAGAAGTGTCAATTACAAATAATAAAATAAAATTTTTAAAATTAAAGATGTTGTTGCTTATAAATTATATAAAATTATGATAATCTACTGTAACATTATAATCGATCTGCACGTGTGTTTTACGGAACATTTGACGGACGGTTTTATTGCTTACGCGTGCCTACTAATTGTTTTTAGTTGTTTTTCTTGTGAGATAAATGTTTTAAGGAACATTTGACGGACTTGCTTTAGTATACACGTGCTTTACCCATTATGGTTCTTTTAGTTGTTTTGTCTTTTAATATTGAAACTGTGTGTGCGATCTAGTTTCGCGATCCTTTTCTTTTCAGAGTAGCGCATACTTTGGAATATTTAAATACAGTGATACTGTAGTTTCTGAATTTTCTAACAGCAAAGAATCTAAAATAGATCATTGCTTGCGCAAATTTCGTTATTTGTGAAATATAACAGATTACCGGCTTACAAAGGTATTGGTTGAAGTTTCTCACTGCTTTTTGGAATGTTTATGAAAATAATATACCTTTGGTCCCAGTTGAAATTAAACTAGTGCTTCAGAATATTTCGAAATTGTTGTCTTAGGAAATAAAATTACCAAGAAATTTATCAAGGCTACATAGTTCCGTCGCGTGATGGTGTCTGCTGCTAACCCCAGTGAAATACGTAGGTGTGATTAGTGTAACGTGTGATAAGTTCCATCAACACCCTCACAGTCAAGGGTGAAGTGCTTCGTTAGTGCAGGACATCGTGAATCTCACACTTCCGTTGCAAGGATGCGTTGCTGAAGGACTTTTGTAAGTTGAACTATTTCCTTCTTGTTATTACTTTAAATATCTATCCGTTGCTTTACCATATCTTTGTCGTTCTGATACCTTTTACAATAGACTTGCATGCTATTTTAAAACATAGAAAAAAAAAAGAAAGAAAAATCAATACTACTAAATTACTCATACCAATTGTGTCTTACCTATTTATTTACTGAATTACTCATATCAATTGTGTCTTACCTATTTATTTACTGAATTACTCATATTAACTGTGTCTTACCTATTTATTTTTTTAACATTTTGTCTGATTTATGTTTAATTGGTGTGTGAGGAAACGTTTCTGCTACTCCCCAATATTACCTCACTTTGTACTAAAAGTTTTTGTACTGCTTTTACCGTTGTTATATTATATAGATTATCCAAACAGTTTTTTTTTACATTCTACAAAGTACTGAATAACTTAGACGTTTCATTGCTGCTATGCTTATTCTCTTTTTTTTCAGGTTTGCTTAACTAATTTTCTTGCAGGTATTGTCACTAACTCCTTACCGCCGCATACAATATATGTTGGTCGGCTTTCTACGACCCCCCACCCCTACTCTCCGATTGAGCCCGGTCATTTCTCTGATTTTCTTGGTGTTACGCACGGCCACGAATTACGTAACATAACTTTGGCGCCCAACGTGGCTGCCACGAAAAAAAACGTGACAAATATAGTTCGCCACGGACGCTTTACGGTTACCTGTAAAATCCTACCCAACTTTTCTATAAAGAAAACTCGACTACAAAAAAAAATCATCACAATTTATTAACACAGAATATCCCACAGCGAACTTTTCTAATTATTATTGCATACATTCATTAGTTACATATATCCACGTTGATTACTAATTTATTTTCATTGAATATTTCTATATACAATTTTACTCATCTGACTAAATAGACTATTGAAAGTAACTGGGCTTAACCTCACGCCTAGTAAAGCTCTAAGCAATACGTTCACTCGAAGCCACTCGCTAAGCTGCAGAAAAACAGTTCGAAGCATTGGGGTGCACGCAGAGCCGCGGGTCAACAACCACTAAACTAGCAACTGATTTGAAACAGGACACTCTCGTGGGAATCAATTGGAAGAGTACCAGGTTAGAATTAAATTTTCAATTAATAGCATATGTTTTATCTTGAATATTTGAAACTTACATGTACTTAGATTTTTTGTGTATAAGATCATTAAAAATTTGGTAATACGTAGAAAATATTCTTCTTAATCTTCTTTGGGGATTAAACCACTCATAGTTTTTAAAATTATCTTTATTAACGTTTCGATCCATGACCTAGGATCGTTTTCAAAATAATAAAAACTTCAAGTTTGTTATCATATTGTCGTTCACTCAGTGCAGGACATAACTGAGGTAGTCGGTACATAAATTTTATTGTGATGTTATGAAACCTATTTTAGTTATTTTATAGGCACAGAGACAAGGCGATCAGCAGGTAATTGATAGTAAAAATTAGGCAACGATATCGTAGCAGTATATATATATATATATATATATATATATATATATATATTAATAGAGAAGAATAATCCACATTTGGAATGCAAATGAACGCTTAATATATATATAGATATTAAGATGAAATGAAAACCAACTGTATTTAAAGTTGAATTACCATTTCAAATCGAACTAGAAAACCACTAAAAGAACGGCTACAGCAGAGGTTGCAGGTTCAAATCCTGCTGTAGCCGTTCTTTAGTGGTTTTCAATTACTAGTTCGATTTGAAATGGTAATTCAACTTTAAATACAAAGTTGGGTTTTCATTTCATCTTAATAACTATTTATATATATTACTCATATTTAGACCAGGGTAGAAAATTAAATAATCACATCAAATAATTTTAATCACCGTGTATAATGAATATTATTAGATAATACGCGTTATTAAAACCGTGAAGCATAAAAATTTATTAGTTTCATTAAACATAAGAGATTTAAATCATGTACAAGACGCTTTATATCAAAAGAAGCAGTATTAAAAAGCTCTGCGTGTAATGTAATTACTCTAAACAAATGGAAATTACGTGCAAAATTTATATTAATTAACCCTATTTTAAGTAACCGGTAATAAAACAAAGTGTACACATAATAATTAATATTTAACTTGTATTCGCTAAAATGAAAGGATAGAAGTCAATTTTAATTGAAGTTAATTGAATCGTTAGTAACAGATAATATCTATAGAAACTTGTAAAACCCAATAAAAAGCAAATCCTAGAAGTGTTAGTTAGAAGTAGGATGTTTGAACACACCTGCGTATTTTAAAAGGCAATTTCAGTTTAATTTGTTTAGATAAACAAGTCGGTTCTAAGGATATTGGAAACGGTCAGATGCTTTAGCACGAAATACAGAACAGGGTTTATTTAAAAAGCTCTGAGAATTAATATTATTTTGAACACCTGCGTAGTTTAAATATCACGTACGGCGAAAATTGTGTAGATAACAAATGGTTTCAAAGAATCTTGGAGAAACCGGGGCTTAATATTCACGAGAATGTGCGATACGGGGTTATTTAACCCAGATAGTCCACATGGACTAAAATATAATCGATAATAAAGAATATCAATTTGCACCAATACGAACAGGTTAGAAAAGGAAAGAGAAAATGCGTCAAGCAAAGACACATATAGTAAAAGGCGTGATTTAAGCAACGTCACGAGGGTCACAATTGGTTGAAAATAGGATGCAAATATCAGAGGTAGAAACAACAATTTCTGTACAAAATTAATTAGTTTTTCTCGGACATGTTGGCGTGCCGTGTGTGAATTTCTGAGTTTTAAATGGGGCGAGTGAAAAATTCGTAAAAACCGACGCGCGAGCGACGGACTGGGAACATAGAATGAGAAATTCTTTAGAATTACCCGTTTTGGGGAACAGACCGACAGACAGGCTTTTTGCTATATATACCGAGGTGAATATAAACAAGCTCTCTCTTAGACTTTTGACTATTCGATGCGTTAAAAACTCTTACATCCGCGACTTGATTCAAGATGTTAAACAATGCATTTTAGTTTGATAAAATAATTTAAAATTTTGCTCGTATATTTTAGTGATTCAAAATAGTTTGTTATTTACGTGCTAACATGAAGGTACTTCAGTGCACTTAGATACAAGGTAATAAAATTTAGTATCACTGTACCAATTAGCAAAATTTACAACGACAAATGTATACACAAAAGTAGGCAGTTTTGGCGTATATTGGTGAAAGACGCATGAATTTCTTTGCTATTTTCGGGGGTGTTAATAAGTAAATGGTTCAAATACGTGTCTCGATCCACGAAACAAGGGTCAGATATACACAGATGAGTTCCGGAAAAGCCCAGAAACAACTTTAAATAAATGGTGATGGAGAAAATTTTAAAAGCGTTGAGAATTAGAAGCCGTAAATATAATCCTGTTGGAATGGTGTGATTAACTAAAGGGACGATGTACTTTGAAGCTACGAGGACAGTAACCTTCAGGTAAATTATACTATTTTGTTTGACATTTGGTGTGTGTTGAATAACTTTATAATTGATTTACTTTAAATGGACATTAGTGAAATTGTACTAACCATAAAATTTTAATTTTAAGATGAAATTTGCTTGTTTAAGTAGAAAGGGGTATTTAGTATTGATGTTCTGAATTATGATGAAAATATGGGTATGTCTTTGAGCTCAATTAGACGAACCTGGTTAATTAACGTAAAGGGGTGGTAGATGCTCCCTTTATACTCAGACTCCGGTCTGCTTATATTGTTATATTAATTAGTAGGCATCCAACAAGGACTTTAATTCTGGATGCACATTAAAATGATAATAAAATTAATCTTGAAATTCTTTTAAAACTGAATTTTATGCTGAAATTTAATTTGAAAATTTAATGTATTCTGAATATTGATGTAAATATAGTTAACGTTGATGTTTGTGGTAGGAATGTGTTGTTTAATTTTATGAATGAGGAGGTTTATAAAATTAGGTGAGCAGCCGAGGCGAAAACAGGATCACAGCAGTTTATGACGTCCAATCGGTGGGACTAGAATTTTTTGTTGAAAGGACCCAGTTCTCGCATACACAGGAGGATATCACAACAATATATATATATATATATATATATATATATATAATATCTATGTGTGTGTGTGTGTAGTTAATAAGATAAAATAATGAGTTACACTTTTCTGCAAAGCCCAAATGATCACTTCAAATCGAGCTAGTAATTGAAAGATGGAATGTATTAGGTCCCGGACAAGATTCAAACTTGTATCTTGAAAGCTGAAAGTTCCATTTACGGCTATTTCAGCTGTTTGGCATTTAATGTAGGCCTTGCCAAACAGTTCCATTACATCAAAAGCACTCAGAGCACGTTCATTGAGTCGCAACCATTGCCTGATTTCCTCACTGTAGTAGACTTTTAGAGGACCCATGAAGGTTTTATCTAGAGGCTGTAATTTATGTGAGCAATGAGGAGGCAGTGACACAATGGTAACGAAATTGACTTTTGCCAAATCAATAACCTCAATGTTCTGTGTGTGGCTGAAGTGCCCATCCAATAGCAACAACACTGGTTTTTCCTCGCTAGGATTTGTAATCTCGATGAAGTGTCTGCAAGTTTTGTTCCAGGTGGAGCCCCTTTTTTTTAACTGCTCACTCATGTTTTTCCTTGGAAAAATCACTAAAGGGGCAACAAATGAGCCACTAGCACTCATATAGGCAACAACAGTTATTAGAGCACCACGTTCTCCCGATGTCAGGGCAGCTACCTGTTTTTTGCCTTTAAGGCCAATTACCTTTGCTACTTTAGATTGAACCACAGTAATGCCGCTCTCATCGACGTTGTATATTCGGTCTGGTGTGAATTTTCCTTTGTCGTATACATTTTCCAGAAGGTTATAAAATGTCTGTGTTCTCTTTGCTAAACTCTAAGGCCCTGCTGTACGACGTTCCAGTAGGTTTCCTTTCTGACAGCTTTGCTTTGTGGCATGTAAGAAAAAGGCTAACCCACTTTTTACCTGCAATATCATCTTTAAAAGGATGTTCTATGTTATTTTTTCTGCCACTTGTACGGGCATCCTTCTCAAGTCATTCCGAATAAGGCCAAAAAAGAAGCTTCCATAACAAGGCAGTACTGAACTAATTCTTTTTCAAGATCTTTGCCTTAGGTGTACCGTATTTTATGTTTGATAACCGCATAAGAGTTGTTTTTGGTACATTAAATTGCTTAGAAGCCTTCTTCCAACCCATCTTCTTTTTTCGAACTGCGTCAATGGCTTTAGCCATTTTCGATGGACTTCACTTCGTATGGTCAATCTTCGCCATTATCCTCTTGAAATCTAAAACAGAATTCAAAGAGAATAATAGTGTGCAGAGACATATACAGCAGGTTTTTAAACATGACAAATAAGGGGGTCCACTTTAGGAAACGTACGGGGTCCTCTTTGCGCGACTATAGCCTAATTATTGTTTACATAATAACTTTTTAATGGAACATTCAAATACATATTATCTACATTTTTACTATTCAAGAATATATATATATAATTATATATATATATATATATATATATATATATATATATATGTTAAAAACCTTATCTGCCAAAATATAGGAAGAATGTCAAATAACGTATTACACTAAAGAATGTTTATCTAACAACAAAACGCGTAATGGCGAACTGACAGCTAGCGGGTGAAGCAGGTGACGTGAGCGCTCCACTTTATAGTGGTAGAAGTCTAAACTAATAGTTACGATTGATTCCGAAAGAGTTCAGCACCGTACAGAGCCAGAAGACCAGGGGTCCACTTTAGGGGGAGGGGTCCGGTTTTGGACACTTTCCTCTACCATACGCACAACGTACAAAACTCAATAAAGCTTTTAGGCTGAGATTGTATATTTTAAAATAAACTTTTTTGAAAGGAAACGTTTTCGTTTGGCAAAACCTTTTGCACTAAAGTTGTTGTTCTATTTACTTCAATTATGCCCAAATATTTTGAAATCGAATTTATTCCTTTCTCATAACTTCGACTAATCTAGGTTGAGCATATCCAGTATTATGAAAGCTAAACGCATCTATATACTTTCAATTGATTTTGCTTACATGATAAACCACGTGCTGAAGTTTTTAACGAACTTTTAGTTGAATATACTTTTACTCAATGTGAGTTTTAACCATCTCTATAGTTTAGTGTATAAAGTTTCAATAAAGTTTGAGTACGTAAAGGAAACATTTTTAATATTTGTCTAATGCTTTAGAAACCATTACTAATTTCAAACTAAATCAGGAAACTCATTTATAACAAACTCAATTGATGCTCCTTTATGAAACTTACTTTCAAAGAGCATACGAGCTTTTAGTTCGTATTTAGTGTGGGCTATTCGAACCACACAAAGCGTCTTTCAGAAGATTATATTGAGTAAACAATTTGCACTGTAATATGCTTCAATCATAGCGCTGAAGTTGACTTAGCAGCAGTTTAGCAATTTTCAGAAGTTACAATAGTTAACCTGCGAGTGGCAGAACAATTTTCTTCTCATTTGCAAATTACGGCAGCAGCTGTTCGTCCTCGTTAATCCTTTATACTTCTTGCAGCTATCTCTATTTAGAAACTTACGCGTAGTTGGAAGTAGAGTAGATTCAAGTCACTAATCCCTTTCGGAGCGGCATTATTAATGAGTAGACCAAAACTTTGGTGGGCTGACATTCCCCAAGCTGGTTGCAACAATATTAGCGAAGTCTATCGATCCCTCAACCTGCTGATGTTACTACTAGTTCTAGAAATTGGCAATATGTGGGTATAAATCCGTCTGATTCTTAGGTACCAACTTCAGTGTACATAGCAACTTGCGATATTAAATGGTCTTGTGTATGTTTGAGTATTTATTCATGTCGGAATTCGTTCACTTACAAAGTGGGTTTAAGTTATCCTAAGGATGGTAATTGAAGTTGACACACTGCATTGTTCCAAACTGAGGTCCGCGGTCACCTATGAAATGCGAAGCGATTCGAAGGAGGTTGAAATTCTGGGCTATTTGCGATGTTCCCAAATCCCCTCTTTTTTAGTGACATTTTCTTTTCTAACTGAACTATTTATACTTTGAATTTTCTATTAGTTTTAGTAGTAGTTATTTATTTATCTTAAAATTTCTAAAAACTAATTTTTAAAATTTTACCTTTAGTAATTTTTTCGATTTCTTCCTCCATTTAAGATAATAAGATATGACGTTTTATAATTGAAATTTGGTTTTACTGTAATAAAAGTTAATGGGGAAAAGGAACCATGTATGTTTAGTGTTCTAAAGTGTGAGAAGCAACTTCTCCGAAGCCCAACAAATTAGAGATACGTGCATAGAGCATCTCAGCTCAATAAACAAAGGCGCTAACTTTTTAAACGCCAAGCCCAACAACTGCACAAATCTACACTTAATCACACAGAAATGTTTTTAAAACTCTAAAATTAGTCCACAGCGTTCGAGAACAGTTGATAGTATACATTGCGTGGGCATTACGGTTAACAAGATCCTTGCGAAAAGAGCACGACTTAATATTGAAATATTTTGTATATTCTGATTTCATGTATAATAGTGTTCAGTAAGCATGACTTTGCAATAAATTGTTTGTTTTATTCAAATAATAAACTTAAAAACCACAAAAATAAACGTTTTATCTCTGTTGTGTGTATATATATACCGGGTGTTCCAAAAGTATGGAAACGGTAAGATATTTTGCTTGGAACTCCTTTTCGGAAAAATGCCTCCAACAAAGTTGTAGGATTTTTGACACTCGATTGAATAGTGACCTTAAATTCGATCTTGACTTGCCCTACAAGGTCATTTGAAGATCAACTATGTTTTTTTAAATAAGGACCTCTCCTTTTTATTGCGGATTTGGAAAGAGCAGGAAATTTTACATTCAAATATGTCCTTCACCATGACCTCGACCACGACCTTCATCGTCACTCCAAAGTAAATGTTATTTTTGCAACGAGTACTCTGAATAACTTTGCGGCAATTAGATTTTTTGAAAAATGATAAGAACGAATGTTTTAGGATTTTTCTCAAGCTATTTAAGGTGGCCTTGGATTTGACCTTGGCCTTGTCCTTCAAGGTCATTTCAAGGTAAATGGGAACCCCTACTTTTTATTACAAACTTGAAAAAAGCAGGAAATTTTAGATTCAAATATGACCTTGACAATGGTCTTGACCATGGCTTCAACATTATTCCAAAGTCAAATTTGCTTTTGCAAGGGGAATATTGAATAACTTTGAGGCAATTAAATTTTTGAAAAATGATAAGAACAAATGTTTTAGTATTTTTCCCACGACCTATTAAACGGATCCCGCCAAAATTAACGCAGTCCAACGCGAAGCTTAGTCACAGCAATATATATATATATATATATATATATATATTATTATTTATAAGCAAAATAGCGTTACAACGCGTAACACTTAAGTTATACCTCATTAAAATTGTTGTTTTTTTTGTTGATAACATTTACGTATGACTGGTACGTAAAATATTGATAAAGTTATACAAAATCCACTGTTGGTTTACGATAGCGTTTTGTTACTATAGATATAAAACCAGGACATTGCAAGTTATAATTGAAAATTTGAGACGTGTTTAATATGAACTGAGTATAAAATTTTACAATTTTGTCTGTGTATATGTTTGCAGTAATATTGTTATGTTGCTGATGTTTGAATTAATGTAACTTTAAAACCTTATTTGTATACCTGTTTACAGGAATAATAAATTAATGCCTTATTAAAACAGATCTAGGTGACTCATACGTTCAAATTTGTTGTTTTATGCGCCTTAACAGTTAACATTTTGTAAAAGAAGTTCTATTTCACCAGGAGGTCAACGTAATTATAACACCCAGAAATACTGGTCGTCTAAAAGTTTCTCACTAGACTAGACTAGACGAGTTGGCACACATAATTTAGGACAGGTTAAAAGTTCCTCAAGGTAACGTAGCTTGAAATTGCACTTACCTTATAGCCTTTATAGTTATTATGGGATTTTATTTTACGAGAATTTCCAGTAAGAGAATAGAGCCCACGGCAAGTTCTGATGGAAAATGGCCCAAAGTTGTGGAAATCTCAAAGGCAAAGCGGTTAGTCAAACTATATGCTCTGGATGGAACATGAGCTGTGGGTCGGGGTTGGATTGCGACCAAAAATATGAAGAATAAGGCGCCACCATATTTTTCTATACAGAGAAGACCTTACTCAAGTCCCTTGTACAAGGCGAATGCGGAAACCTTTATTCTATAACCGCTATACAGTTTATTAAAGACAACATAATCCCTAAAGTTTCTTACCTTATGGCTCGACTTTGACCTTAGTATTCCACTGCTTCACATGTGAACAGATTAAACAAAGAATAGCACTGTTTGTGCACCTATACTCAAAAATTTTAAAATTCAAATGGAATCAACTTTCATTCATCCTAATTAAAAGAATAGTCTTGTTCAAAATAAAAATCTATTCCTCTGGTATTCAATTAACGTGCTTTTTACAAAATATCCTTTCATTTATTATATATTTTTGATTAAATTAATTTGTGAAAATTATTTACAAAGGCACTGGATAAAATCAGTACCAATCAAGTTAAATGTGGTTATTTCTGTAAGAAATATCTATCCAAGTTTTATTAACAAATTGATTAAACATAAAGTTGCTTTCTAAACTGTTACTTACTGATAACAAAAATGTTGGTTTGGGTAGATCTACCATAACCTCACAATACATAATTCCAGATAGTTATTAATGAAATAGCAAACATGGAAGTTTAATTTCTAATTTTTCTTAAATAGAAGAATTTACTTTCTCTATCACATAATGACATCTTCCGTAGTTTCAGTGAATTAATAAAATATTAAGAAATGTAAAATTTACAGATTCCTATTTTTAATATTGAAAAATATATTTATAGTCTGTCCTTGACCTTTTTTGAAGTTTAAATACTTTATTAAACAAAAAATTATCTAACTGCTATGTCCTTAGTTCAGCTAACATATGAAAACAAATTTCTACATACCAGAACTCCGTCTGACTGAAAAATACATGCTAGGCGTCTTGCGTCAGCATTAAAATAAGGAAATCTCCAATTTAGAACAAATAATTTTACTGCATACTGAAACTCCACATTACTCGGCATCCATTTTGAATAATTAAATTTCGCCAGGTCCACACTCGAACAAAGCGTAAACTCCTATATGTTCTTCTAGTGCTTTTAATAAAAATTACGTTAAACCAGACTCCTGTTAACTAAAGATGGTATGTTTTTCTTCAAGCTAAACATTATTTCCAATTTTCATCTTATTACCAATCTGCATGTTAATTTAAAGTTGCCTTACGTATAAATTAAACTACGAAAATTATCAAACGTTTCATGTTATTTTAAATTGAATACTATATGTAAAATTGCATGTTATATATAAAGTTGCACTGAAAATCTTTACTTAATATGGTTACAGAATCAAATTTTACTTACTGTTAACTACGGCCTTTCAACAAAAATTTCTCGTCATCTGCGAGCTGTTCCAACAAGTGGACAACACAAAAGTGCTTTTCGGAGATGACATTTTCCTCTAAGAACAACTTAAATCGTACGTGCTTCCAACACGAAAAAACTGCAAAACCATTGTCCTCGGATTCAAGGAACAATTCGACCTGCTTTCACCACAGCTGTATTGGAAGTGTCGGGTCAAGCGAGTTGCTGCCCGGCAACAAGATTACCTTACAACTGTCTAACAGAGGGAGCTTTAGGAATGACACTAAATGAAAACTTATTTTGTCACCGTGTAAATTAAATTTTAATTTGAATTGAATGCTAATACTTTATTAGGCAATAGGTAATATTTAATTAGTGGATTGTATAGCATTATTATGCATTATATTGTTTATTATTAAATAAAGAGATTAATTATATGAACACATCTAGATAAGAAATAAAATCGTTACAACCTATTTAGTAAATTATTCCATTTCTTCGTTTCATTTCTTCAATTATGCAACGTACCTAGACGTAGTCAAAAGAAACGTAGAATAACCAGGCTAACTACCAAACGCGGAGAGTGGGGGATTCACATAAATATCAAAAAGCATATCGCCAACGATTTTCTATTAACAACAGGAATAAATAAAGATTCTATACAAACAAGCAAAAGAAGTACATTAAGAGTTACTATTTAGAAGCAAACAATTATATTATACGGAGGATTTAGTAATTTAGATACTAAGTGTGCATCTCGTATTTTACATAAAGAAAACCAATGAGTAAAAAGATTAACATGTGAGAGCTTTGGTCAAACATTTTTAAAATTGTACATAATACCTGTTGAAAAATAAACTAATCAGTAAAGAGGATAAATGTAGGCGTTGTTTTGACAAGCGTGTTTAAAAATAGTACATCGCACCTGTAGGGCGATTCTAATATCGATTCGCAGCAACAAACAATAGTCTTACAGTTTCACGTTTCTTGTCACGTAGCTACACCAAACGCTGATAAGGAATACTCCCTTGATAGATGCAAAAAGAAAACAAGTTATATATCTGCACATGCTGGGATACTTAGCTTGTACGCCGTTGGAAGTGAATCAGTAGTCAAATCCATTTACCCTGTTAACATAACGGCACCAGCGATCTACAGCTAGAAACAGTTGACCTGTGGCAAAGAACAGTCGGGCCTACATAAAACCAATTTGGCCCACAGTTAAGAGCTAAAAAGAGAATCTTATTAGTATAGGTAAGCGCGGAAGAACTCACCGTGCACCCAAGATACCCCCTACTTGTCGAACAAAAAACATTCATCGCTCTTGAAGTACTGGGGACGAGTAATGTAGAAACATACCTCAACGCACAAGCTGCAGAATCAAATTAAAATTCGTTTAATAACAAGAACTCGAACTTCCATCCTCGCGTTATCAGATGTAATTAAAGACTCGAAACGCGCTTATCAAATAATAGTTTGATCTATTATTTCGACGAATATTTCGGTCGTAATAGTATAAGAATTTAATTAAACGCTATAGTAATATGTAGCAAGCCAGTGGACATCGAATACAAGGTGCCGAATATTTCAAATTATAGAGTAAACTTTTCATTTTAAAGTAAATAGATTTAAGTTGAAAATATTAGAAAGCGTACTTATTATAGGAAGGTAAAGTATACAGGATGTTGCTGGAGTATTGAAACAGAATTTACGTGAATGAATAAAGTAAGACAAAAAGGCTGTGTTTTAATCTATTGTCAAAAGTGAACATAACAATTGCTTGTATAGGAACACACTCGCACACCACTGTAGTTAACTGTTGCACCCTTATTCTATTACGGGGTTTTCCGTCCTTTCTGAACAATTCCAAATTTAAGAGTTTAACCTTTTTCGCTGCGGTATTAAGAAACATTCTCAGCTCTGTAGTGAGTAAAATTTTGCGATGGTATACGCCTTATTACGAGGAACGAGGTTTACTGAGGAGTGAGCAAAGATTGAGTTACGATCCCCACTTTGTTTCAAAAACGCGTTGAAGACGTTTACCAGCTACTAAGCTAGTTAAATACTCGTACTCGTACGTATAAAACCCATTACTTACAACATGGATTTGGCAAAGCGCGTACGTATATATACAGGAATAGCAGTATAGGTACGAGAGCTCAGATCGTAAATATGTGCATTTATAGCAACGAAATGAATAACGTTTTATTTACCCGTAACAAAACGTCAGTGGTTGCTACCGTATTGCATTAGTTTGATTGCTTTATATATATACTTGATACCAATCTGTTTTGCGATCTTATAAAAACTTTCTGATTGAGTCATCATCATTAGGTCTTCAGTGCTGGAACTAGTCAGACGCGCACTCCATTGTTACCTATTCTGAACTAACCTACACATTTTCCTAAAATTTCCACAGCCTGCATTTATCACTGTCTGTTCTAAGCCTACATCTACCTCCTTTTTCCTATCTCTGATTGTTGTGCATCCCGTACTATTCCCAGAAATACCTTAGGACGTATTCTGCCCTTCTATTTCTCCTTTGCTTTTCCCACAGATATTTTTATTTCCCTACTACTTCTATAACCTATTTGTTATTAGCTTTGTCTGTCCATGCTGTCATCCCCATGCATCTGAAACACAACATTCCAAAAGGCTGCTACCGTTTTTCTGTCTGCTTTTCCTACTGCCCGTATTTCATAAACATACTGTGCTGGGCCCAACACATGTTTTCAACAATTTTCTTCTTGTTTCTATGTTTGCTGTCCTTGATCATATGCACTGTTCTTTCTTGTTAGATGCAGTTCGGTACCCTTCTATTATTTTACAATTAAATATCCTACTTCGACGACATTCAGTGGTAGTGAAGGGGGCGGGGGTTCCGTGGCATAGTTGGTATGCGTGTGACTACTACGTCTAAGATCCCGGGTTCGAATCTTGACACGATCCGTTTGAATAATGTTAGGCGAGCATTTTTTACAAAAATTGGCTCTCGCTCGGATGAAAGGTAAAATGGAGGTCCCGTGTGTGGGTATTGTCACGCACGTTAGGGATCCCTACCTTGCTTGCAACAGCAAGGGTTCGGCAAAATTCAAAATTTTTTAGGTAAAAATACTCGCGTCCTGGCCAATGTAGTACCTTCGGGCGGAGCGTTGGAAAATCACATGTAAGGTAGTGAAAGAAGGTAATCAGCCTTGTTAATAATAATCATCAGATTAATCTGCGCTTTTTTCGTCATCAAGGTTTTCCGTCTCAAGACTGGTTGAACACGTATCTCCACTCATTTATATTCTGAGCTAGCCTACACAGTTCCCTTAAATTCCCACACAGCCTATATACAGCTCGGTTTTCCTTCTATTATTTTCTAATTATATGCCCTATTTCACCGAGAATTAGTGGTATGTGAAGGGGGAGGCGACTCCGTGGCGCAGTGGTATGTGTGTGACTACTACGCCCAAGGTCCGGAGTTTGAATCCCGACACGGTCCGTTTGAAAAATGTTAGGCGAGCATTTTTCACAAAAATACACCCTCGTTCGGATGAGAGGTGTAATGGAGGTCCCATGCGTGAGTGTTGTCACGCACGTTAAAGATTCCTACCTTGCTTGGAACAGCAAGGGTTCAGCAAAGTTCCAAATTTTTCAGGCCAATGTAGTACCTTCGGGTGGAGCATTGCAAAAACACATGTAAGGTATGTGAAGGGGGTTAAGCAGCCTGTGGCTGCTAAGATCCCCCAACACTTAAACATTTGCCGAATTAATAGTTTTCCAGTAAATCCTTTCTCACAATTAACATTATTCGAGAATATTGTACAACCAACACCTGTAGGTGCTTATATATGTTTAAGTACAGTTATTTTTTTCGTCATTAGTTTATCCATCTTGGGACTGGTTGGGTGTGTACCTCCATTAATTCCTATTTTGAGATAGCCTACATATTTCCCTAAAATTCTTACAACCTACATCTTTCACAACTGTGTGCAATAGTCCAACCTAGATCTACTTCTACTTCTTTTGTTTTCTATATCTGCTTCTAATATATCCCGCACTATTTCCTCATGTCGTAGTATGTGGCCTATCATCCTATCTCTCCTATTTTTTACTGTTTTTCACATATTTATTTCTTCCCCTACCATTTTTAGTGCCTCTTTCTTCTTAACTTTGTCCATGATATCTTCATCATACGTGTGTAGCACCACAGTACAAAGGCTTCTACGTTTTTCTTGTCCGCTTCTCCTACTGTTCAAGCTTCACCGCCAGTAGGAGGTTTATGGGGCGACTGGGCCCTCATTTCCTCCCGAATCCCTCATTTCTTCCATCATTTCCTCCCGAATCCTTCATTTCCTCCCAAATTTACATGTAAATCCCCATAAGGAGAAAATGAGGGAATCCCTCATTCCTTCCCGAATCCCTCATTTCCTCCCAAATTTACATGTAAATCCCCATAAGGAGGAAATGAGGAAATCTCATTTTCCTCACTCATCTAGACCAAATAGTTTTCTTCGATTATATGTAAATCCCATAAGGTGGAAATGTGGAGATGAATCTTAGCATCCACATTTCCACACACACCCACATTTGCCCCCTCATTTGCTCCCGAAACCTTCATTTGCTCTCGAATCCCTCGTTTCCTCCCAAATTTACATGTAAATTCCCATAAGGAGGAAATGTGGTGGAGGGACTCCTAGGAGAAAATGCGGAGATGTAAATTCCCATAAGGAGGAAATGTGGTGGAGGGACTTCTAAGAGGAAATGCGGAGATTTATCTCCACATTCCCACAAGCATCCACATTTGCTCCCACATCTAAACCAAATAGTTTTCCTCGGCTAGCCATTGAATCTTTTGAGATAACCCTATCTTGTTTGGTATCAATTAATATTAGATTTTTCTCAGCTACCCGAATCTCTAGGAATTTCTTATATTGCATCATCCCCCCAGAGAGCTACCCTTATTGTAAGATTTTTTTACCCTTATAAATTTTTTAGTCATGCAATACATCTTGTTAGTCTAGAATTTTACACAGAATTCGAATCTGCAAACAGATTTAAAACCGGACCACCCATTATAAAGTTACACTTTTAAAGTCCTAAACCTCTAAATTTTCGCCCCCCAAAACATATGCGTTAACCAACTACTTAGAGGTATTAACACAAAGAAAATAAGCACACAAAAGTTTAATAATTTATTTTATCCGATTTACAGTTTAATAAACTAATACAATACAATTTTTACAATGTATAACATTATTTTATTTGTGTAGTCGAATCCATGCAGTTGAAAGTAACCTGTAACAAAAAAGAGATTAATGGGTTGTTTAAATAGACCTGCAACAAAAAAGAAATTAAAGTAGAAGAGAAAAAACGTGTTTTCAGTCAACAAGACATATTGTTGTTAATCTAACAATATGTTTTACCGTCCAGAGAGACCACGTGGAGGTAAACACATAACGCCGGGAGCGAAGGAATTATTAAGGATGAGGGTGGTAGGTATGTTTTATAATTAACTTATATACTACTATATATACACACTAAAATATATACAAATATGAACAACTATCTAATATCCTTATGCCCCCATGCATATGTGGAAGTACTACCAGGGATGACGTACCTTTTATCATCTTCTGCCGATAAAGTAATTTTATTGATTAATTGGGTGTAAAGTTGATGTTTTTTACTCCGAATACACACCATGCTATGCATAAGGGCACCAGAATTATTATGTACAATGTCCTTAAAACTATCTACACTAATACCCTTCACTACACTACGCGATACCCCCTTGATCTTTTTAATTACGTCCTTCTCACTAAGAATGCAATACGACTTGGCCCTAGTCCCAACAAATTGTAACACCAAGTCGTCGTTAAATTCATCCTTAAACTTGCCGGGAATCTTTTTGTTCACAAGTGGTATGTTATATTTATTGTCTGGGTGGTAGTCACTGGTGTCAAAATTGTTAATGTTTGCGCTAATGTCATTATACAAGTCTTCTGTTTCTACACTATACACTAAAGGGTCAGTGTCTGTGTAAAGTAGTGAGAGTTTGGATCCATACAAATGTTTCATGATATTATAATGGAATTCATACATGAGGGTTTTTGAAATATCTAGAATAGAAAAACCTTGCATATATAGGCTTGTTATACAAAACTTTTACCCTATCCATCTGTATAATAAACAAATTTTCACCTAGCACTAAACTACTGTTAAAGTTCGGGCGGGCGATAAGTCCACTCGCGCACAATTTTTTTCCATCGTGCCCCCACCGAGAAATTATCTTCACATCAACCCTCTTGTCAACATTCTCCATCGTTTTTCCAAAGACTGCGTTATTCATAAGTTTGAAAAAGTCTTTTTCAAACGCATTTCTGGCGGATGTCCTAAGGGTGGTGTTCAAATCGATGTAGGGTTTTAATCAAATTGATTGGTCGAATTCCAATGCACGATAGATGCCGGTGAGTCTAAGACCATTACGTAGCGCCTGCTGCAGGTTTCTGTGTTGTATGATGTAATGACTCTTGTCGAGCAATGTGGCAAGTAGCTTCGGAGTCTTGGAGGATGGTGTTGGGGGTACCATGGTCTATGGAGAAAACGGTAAATCGTTGTGCTGATCGTGCAGGTCTTCTGGATACTCCAGATCTACTTCCAGGATGTATCCCTTCTTCCCTGTTACAGATGTGTTGTCGATGTGGGCTTTCAGGAGGTTAAGCCCTTTCTCTTTCAACCACCTGAATCCGCTTATCGGTAGCGGTTGGCACATGGAGGCGTCGCCGTGGATCAATGTAGTAAGCGTAAGACTACGGATCCCAAGGTCCTGGGTTCAAATCCCGACACGGCCGACTGCTTGAAAAATGACAGGTAAGCATTTTTCATAAAAATTACGCCCTCGTTCGGATGAGAGGTTAAATGGAGGTCCCGTGTGTGAGTGTTGTCACGCACGTTAAAGATCCCTACCTTGCCTGAAACGGCAAGGGTTCGGCAAAATTCTAAAGGCAACAAAAAACTTGCCTCCTGGCCAATGTAGTACGTTCTGGTGGAGCATTGGAAATATAAATGCACGGTTGGGACATGGTCCATCCATATAAATTATTGGCGTCAAAGTACGCCAAGTATTTGGAGGGTTTTCTGGAAACGTAATTCTCCATACACTTATTATTGGCTTTGGCATACCGAGCGCTGCATTGGGTTAACCCACCGCGAAAGCCTTTCTTGACGAAATGATGCATTTCTACATCTGTAAATAGATCCATTTTAACTTCGGAAATTTTCGAACACTTCAGGTAATAATAAAACATCGGTCTTCAAGTAGAGATCACTATATTCACAGAGTGTACATATGTTGAAGGCGTTCCATACATTCTGAGCGTGATCGAATTCCGACAACGAAATCACAGTATTCGTGAGATCATTATAGAATTCCTCTCGGGGTGGTAAACTTGACCTATTTAATACTGAGGCGTCTGTCACATACCTGTACGGGAACACACCCTTTCTGCGTAGAAAAGAAAACTGTTTGTCGTCGGGGAAACACTTCCTCATCTCAACAAACTGATCAGGTTCTAAATTTTTCACCAACTTGTCCAAGCTTGATGCCATGAAACGCAGGGAATCGATGAATCGCAGCTGTACTGTGGAATTGTTAGATTCATCATAATCATCATCTTCTTCTACGTCTGGTTCTTCACGCTGTGTACTTGGTAGGTAATGTGGTGGTTTCCCGTTATCTTCCACATCGCGATAGTGTCTTAGACTGTCAAACCGACCCCTATGGTCGCTGCCAATCTAAGTACCGGAAGAGCCGCTGCCCTCTTTCGTCTTAGTCTTGTTCTTCACTAACGACCCTACTACTTTGGTTGGACCTGTAGTTTGGCTCTTTAGCTCATTAGAACACGCAAGCCGTTTCACCTGTTCTAGTAATGTAGAACTTCGGCAAGGTGCAAGTCCATTCGAAATGGTCTAATTAAGTAATCGCTGAAAAACGATTTCTAAGGGTTTTAGGTATGCACTACCTTTTATCCATCGATTCTAATTTTAAAAAAGAGCATACGACATTCCTTTTTAATTCAAAAGAAGCCCGAATATAATAATACTCTGACAAAATGTTTGAAGAATTTCTATCCTGTTCTACGTTTTACCTATAGAGAAATAATACAAAACCAAAAAAAGCGATATTTTAAAGCGACGAATGACGAAATTTCTAAAACGCCTTTTTCGCAATACTCTGAGACTCTTTTGTTGCATTTTCGTTTTAGGTGCCTACAAGGTCTTTACATCTTAATATCCAACACTTGTCATTACGATATTACACCAAATATAACGTAACGTAAGGACTAAAATATCTCCTGCTATTTTTCATACTCTTTGTTTGTCAGCGACAATGAAGCTCAGGAAATATGAAACATTCTCATTTTGACGAAAATCCGAATGATGGATTACCGCACGTTATATTTCTTTAAAATTCTTTTAGAACAATGAATTTTAGGTATTTTTTACCTGTCATAAAAGGTTTTATAACAAAGTAGACGAGAGCACGCGCAGTTTTTAATCAACTCCCTATTCACGTGCACCCTCTGTTCCCTTGGCGTTTTCACGCTATGACCCTAAACTGTCAGTAAGTATTACAAACATGCGAACAAAACAATTGCTTAAAAGTAAAATATATTGCAACCCCGCATTTATAAGAAAATCGTTTTCCAGCCATATTTTAATATCCGCTTTTGGTAGTAAAATAGCATCGAAATGCTGTTGAATATATATTGAGGATTGTGGAGTATAAGTTCCTCCACAAATCAGAATTCAAATCTGAGACATACATAATATTTTTCTGAATACTAGACTACGACATGTTGGTACAGGGAATGTTAATTTGGTTCTGTTTTACATTCACTGCATAAAGAATTCTACGTGCAACCTGTTTAGGGTGGTTTATACAGTATAAGTATTCCAGTGCATTATAAACGTAGCATAAACCTTTGCAGTACGTATAAACCTTACCCACAGGATATTTATACCAAAGTTCCCTACTTCCCCTATAACCATATAAGCAAGAACTGCATGGAATTTTGAAACGTGATTCTACGCTTCATATCCGAAGCTTTCCGTTTAGACTAAATCCCCAAAAGGGTGTTTTGTGCTTTTGTATTTCGTTTCAGTAAGAAATGCAATTTAAGCACAACCTGGCTAGGATCTTTTGTAGTATACAATTGTCACGAACAAATATGTCTTTGACTTGTAAAAGAAACGATTTTTCGGACTTCTATTATACGGGATGACTTGTGTTTTAATCCTTGAATAATTGGGCTTTTATATAAGGGTATATTAAAAGCTCCCCCTTCTTATTCGCTGAAGCCTTTTAGGGTTTAGTGTGATTTCTAAAACGAGAATATATGAAAGTATTTTGTATGCCAGCAGCTTTCGTATTTCCTTTCCTTTCTGCGTTGCTTTTAAATGGCACCAGGCACTCGTTAAGCGAGGTTTCTTTGACAATCTACTTCAGTAAAGGCACGCGTTACAAAATTGGAGTTGAACTATTGTTAATTAACTGCAATTTACCAGAGGTTATATTATTTTAAGGTTATTTTTACAAACTAGTGGTGTATTAGCATAACGTCCTTATGTCAGACTTAATCGTATTAATTAATTGCATAACTATTTAATGAAGGTACACATTACAAGGAGACATGCAACAATTTACAAATATTTGTAAGATGTATGCAACGTACCTCATAGCAAGCCCGTCTCTCCTTTGATCATTCTATTCGATAGGGAGGTGGCTTTCTATCAAAGCAACAAGGCAATTATTGAAAGCAGAAAGGTTATACAACAGCACACGAGGATGAAGCACTGTGTCCAAAAACCGCACTTAACTCAGTTATCGAACACCGAACTATATTTGGGAAAAAAAGTCTAGAAGAGACATACCCTCCATTTGATTTTTCCAATGCTGCACCCGAAGGTAGTACAATGGCCAGGAAGCGAGTTTCCTTTTACCTGGAAATTTTTAATTTTACCGAACCCCTGCTGTTGCAAGCGAAGTAGGGATCTTTAACGTGCATGACAACACACACACACACGGGACCTCCATTTTACCTCTCATCCTAATGAGGATGTATTTCTGTGAAAAATGCTCACCTAACATTTTTCAAGCGGTCCGTGTCGGGATTAGAACCCGGGATCTTGGGCACAGTAGTCACACGCATACCAACTACACCACGGAGCCGCCACAAGGCACATACCTAACATATGATTTTCCAATACTCCTGCCCAAAAGTATTATATTGGCCAGGAAGCAAGTTTTTTTTTTAACTGGAAAACTTTGAATTTTTGCCGACCCCTTGGTACTTCAAGCAAGGTAGTGATCTTTAACGTGCGTAACAACACTCCCACACGGGACTTGCATTTTACCTCTCATCCGAACGAGGGCGTATTTTTGTGAAAAATGTTCGCCTAACATTCTTCAAGCGGACCGTGTCAAGATTTGAACACGGGACCTTGGGCATGGTAATCACACGCACACTAACTACACCACAGAGCAGCCAGAAGGCACATACCTTACATGTGATTTTCTAATGCTCCAACTGAAGGTAGTACATTGGCCAGGAAGCGAGATTTTTTTAACCTGAAAAATTTTGAACTTTGCCGAACCCTTGCTGTTCCAAGCAAGGTAGGGATCTTTAACGTGCGTGACAACACTGACACACAGGACCTACATTTTACCTTTTATCCGAACAAGTACGTATTTTTACGAAAAATGCTCTCCTAACATTATTCATGCGGACCGTGGCGGGATTCGTACCCGGGACTTTGGGCGTAGTAGTTTTACAAATCCAATTCATAGGACTAATTTTTACAATGACTCATTTACTGTTAAAGCTATTCGACAATGGAATTTGCTTCCGATAGATATTAAAATATCTAATTCAATTAGTATTTTCAAAAATATATTATTAAACTGTATTTCTTCAACAAGACCTAACTTTCATGTGATATGCTTCCTATTGTTCCGCATTCCCATCCGTTTCCGTCCTTCCCCATCCCTCTATGTTTTTCGTTTAACGTTCAAATAACTTTGCATTTTTATTTAATAATAGGTATACAAATCCGATTACTAAGTTAATTTTTCTATTGTTTATTAACTTGAGGTTTCGCCAATGGTAAATTGGAAGAAATCGCCAACTGGCGATAAATTCGCCATTTGTGAACTTTGTAATTAGATTATTATTTTTTTTTCTATTTTATGCCCACATGTAGAAATGTACAAGTTCTCAATAAAGAAGTCATTATTATTATTATTATTAGTAGTAGTAGTAGTCAAACGCATACCAACTGCGCCACGGAGCCGCCTAGAAGACACATATCACAGAAAGTGGATCGAAGAAGTGAATCAAATTAGTATGAAAACTGTCAGTAAGGAAACAGGCTAAAGGAAAGAGAAAGCAATGTGGAGCAAAGAGAACGAAGAAGCAACACCAAAATATAAAAACTCTAAGAAACAGCACCAGATCCGAAAGAACAAGACAAAACTAAAGAAAAGGAAGGACAACTACAAATATATGAGTATGGTGTGTGTGTGTGTGTGTGTGTGTGTGTGTGTGTGTGTGTGTGTGTGTGTACGTGTGCTGAACCGCATCAGTCGCTTCTTACGACAAGCAGGTCGTACCGCGGTATTATTCTAATCCGTACCTACACGGGGTTAGGTGGGTTTGTGTGCGGGCGAAATAATAATAAAAGAAAAAAGAGCAACACTTATAAAGTAAAAAAATAATAAAAAAGTGCAGGATCCAGAAGCTAGATGCCAAAGGAAAGCAAAAATTCGTGTAAGAATCTGGGAACGGAATGACCAGAAATAGGGTTTAAGACTTTTGTGCCGCCAACAGATCATCAAAATGGTCGTGGCACGTTTGAGGATAGATAAGTCCAAGAAGAAACAATATTACTGATGGAGAAAAGACCAAAGAATTTAGGAGCGATCTTAGCAGAGACACTATATGAAACTTCAGTTCCTGCTTATTCGAATATACGGGTTCGCTACAAATTTATTATTTCAAGTACGGAAGTTAGGCAACCAACTTTGCTAGTGCTTTATTTCATTCGCAAATCCTTATGTTTATGTTATATTTTTCGATTCCTTATCTAGGCATGTGGTTTTGATAATCAAGAATTCCAAAATATTAATATTTTAAAGTACAATTGAAAATAGTTTTTGGTACCGTTATTCTGTTGTTACTATAAATTGGTATGATTTCGCAATGAAATTTTCTCACGAATACGCTGTTAAAGGTTCCTTTATAAATCGTATTTTGTGTTTGTATTACAGGAAATGAGTAATTTAAATGAATATTGTGGCTGCTGTTTCTTCACGGCGGTATGGTTTATTGACTGTGAACCCGACCAGGCAGTTGAAAGGAAATACCTATATGTTGTTGGCACAAATTGGGTTACGATACCATTAAAGTATACACCCAGTTTTGATATCAAGGTTTTGATATAATTTATTTTCCACTTCTATGTTGGAGAAGTATATTTAGCATTGCATTTTGTGATTGGTTGACGTTATTTTATAGTATTGCGTTAGAAAATAAATTTACGTTACCGTTATGCTGTCTTTATATTTTTAAGCATAACGAAAGTATTATAAGACAAAAAGTGCGCATCCAAAAGCTTTATATTATGTACTAAAGCACACAATTATTAAATAAGCATACAATCGCCGATTACAATGAATTGCACAAAAGAAAGATTTTGTAATTAGAGCTAGGTCAGGACAACTAAGGGGGAACGAATTGCTAAGTAGTATTAAGTAAATGGTAGAGGGTCATTGATAAAAGGAGCTTATTATAAGAAAGCAGCTGGTCGCAGTTCATAAGTTAAATAAATTAAAAGAAAGTGGTACATTTAGAAAATGGTGTCATATCTTTCGATATATACCCAATGAAAACGCTATAAGAATAAGCTTCGTTATGTTGCTTTTGTCCTAACAAACCTTATTTTAATAATTAAACAGAGGGGATTCCTAATCCTACAAGAGGAGCATATATTTATTATAATTTAACTAGTCTAAGTAGGTTATGGCGCATAAGAATGTGGTATGAATTCCCACACTTTGAGGTATCGTGCGTTTGCTTCAGCCAATGGGAACGGCGATAGAAGAGAGGGTTTTTTAAAAGTTACTATAAAACAAGCGCTATGAACGGCAAATTATTTAGGCTCTTCTACCGAGCAGACGTAATGATCAATCAGTGCAGGTAATGCAGTAAAGTTGTCTTTGAAATCCCTTGCCGTCCCTGATAATTATGTTTATTCCATAATGTTATGTTGTAGATTAGCTACAAACTTTGCTACAAATCTGATGTTAAATAGGCTCGCGACTCCAAAGGGACCAGTGTATGTGTTAAAGGACTGATACATAGCATTTGCCGCGCAAAAATAATCGTAATAAATGGATTCAGTAATTATCTCTATCCACTTTAAATACCTAGATTCGAGGTAAGCTTGATTTATTTACTGGGTTATTGTTTATTTGTAATGTTAAAATTTGTGTAATATTACTACGGTTTCTGTACGGTGACGCGGTGAACTAACATACGTTTGCATATGACTATCATTTAGCTATAATAATTTTGGCGCCTAAAATCGTGGTTTCATTTACTGTCTACTAATTGTTTAGCTATAATAATTTCTATCTGAGTTTGCTCTTTTCAAATTTTGAATACCAGAAACGAAGTATTATTTCCTTTTTGCATATGTAAATTATCGATATTACAGTTTATACTTACCCCAAATTAAAACGGCGACCGCCAGATTTAATTAAATAGTTCTTAATTTGTGGGATATATCTACATTATTTGAGTATTAAAGAATTATCTAACGTGCGTACAAAAATCTGTTTTGCAACTAATATTCATAGTTTTTATCTGTTCTGTGGAAACTTAGGTAGTGAAGTGCAAATTTAGTGTTCTACAAAATTAGGCTTAGATTTTCCCTTACTCATGCCAAATGATAAGTAAATTTGCCTTTTTCATTGTAAAATAAGCTATATTTGCCTAGAAGTCAATAGCTTAATTTTTAAAACAAAATTTAATTACAAACAAACATATTCGAATCATTTACTAACCTTACTTGTACATAGATCTTCAAAAATACTTTTTTACTTAAAGAACCTTTGTCTAATTGATCTCTAGTGGCTTAATTGATTTATTAAATCATTTACCTATAAATAAAAGTCTAATTGCGTTTTCATAAGAGAAATGTTAGTTACTTTTAAACTAGTGTTATTGACTGCATTTATAAAAATTTCTCTAATAACTAATTTTTATTAAGTGCTTAAAGTTTGTTTTCTTAATTAAATATACTTTATATTCTGAATTACCGGTAATTTTAATCAGGTATTCATATACAAGTACTATTTTGTGGGTTTTATAATAAAAAGGTATCTTCATTTCTAAACATTTTTACTTATAGGCAGGGTTTAATATCGTTCTAAAAAGTAAACAGATATAGCTGAGTATTTCTAGTAACTGCTACTTTTTATTCTTTGCGTTTAAAACCTGTTTTGGATGAAAAATACTTCAAATTATTTTCTTAAAAAATTAATATGTACACTTTTCTTAACTGTACATTTTGGTGATTTTATCTTATATATTAAATAACTAACATGATGTACCTACACATAAAGTTACTTCAAATTTTCTTTCTCTTTCTACGCTCAAACGTAAAACTAAATCATTTCTTATCTAATACAAGTAAGAATTTTCCTTTAAAACCAACTTCCAATTACACCTTAGGCAAAGTGGCCTCAAATTAAGTTATGAAATACAAGATTTTTCATCATAACTTTTTTTTTAATCTCTAACGATTAGCAAGTACTCATGCCTGTCGTCTCACCTTTAATTAAGTATACACCTTGTCTTCTCTACTATTATTCAAATTGAACTCATATCTCTTGAATTGATTGTCGTGTACATTATTACGTAAGGCTTACCTTGAACGAATTGTCTTAGGTTGTGGCACTCGGGATGTAGCTAATAAAACTTGTACTCCCTTGGCGTGCGAGGAGTGCGACGTAACGACACTTCCAATACAGGACTGAGGAATCGCAGGGTGTTAACGTGGGTTGCAACAAGAGCAGTGTTGGCTAGGACTCGAACTAGAATAGCAACTCATTGTGTATCACGTCTATTTAATTATAAAAACAAGTTGCACGATGACAATTACAATGAACAAGGCAGGTTATGTTTAAAAGCAATACTTAAGTTAAGATTAGTAGTAGGTGTAATACAGGCTATCCACCGCCTCATTTCCACCAGCTTCCCTCTTTTCCACACACATCTGGACCAAATAGTTTTCTTCGACTAACCATTTTCGTCTTTTAAGATAAATTTTGCTTGGTATCAATATTAGATTTTTCTCAGCTACCTGAATTTCTAGAAATTTTTCAGACTGCATCACCCCCCCCCCCCGAGCTACCCTCATTTTAATATTTCTTACCAGCAGCGATTTATGACCATCGTTATAAATTTTTTAGCCATGCGACACATCAAGTTAGTCTAGAATTTTATGCAGAATCCGAATCTGCAAACAGATTTAAAATCGGACCACCCCTTACCGTTTTACAGATATACCCTCTGCGATATAAATCTTTCTCCACATTTTCACTCATGAAATAAATGTACCTGGTTTGGTATCAATTAATATTAGATTTTTCTCAGCCACCCAAATTTTTAGAAATTTTTTAGATTGCATCATCCACTAGGGAGCTACCCTCATTTTAAGATTTTTTACCGGTAGCGATTTCTGACCGTCCTTATCAATTTTTTAGCCATGCGATACTTCAAATTAATCTAGAATATTACGCAGAATCCAAATATGTAAACAGATTTAAAATAGGTCTACCCCTTACAAACCTCTAAATTTGTGCTCATCTATATTTAACTCCATTTTTAAAACGTTTTTTCGCTACTCAAGACATATGCTTTAACCAACCATTTCTCGAAAATCTAAAACAGCTGGAATTTTAGAAATAAGCCCTTTATAACCCATAAATGTTTGATATTTAAAAATATTTTTAAACAGTAAGTAATGTTTTGTTTTTAGAATAATGTAAAACATTCTTATGTAATGTGTTTTTAATATATAAATGGGAAGGTTAAGTTTAACGTCATCATCGCCCGAATTACATGTGAAAGCGATGTATAATTTCTTTTCAATGAACATTCTATTAACTATATCATTGACTGCGTGTTTTTGAGGTATACAAGATATATGTTGCAATGCCATATAATTATTTATTTTATCCGATTTACTGTTTAATAAACTAACAGAATACAATTTTTACATTGCAAAGTATAACATTGTTTTATTTTCTTCGTGTATCTGAATCCGAGCAGCTGAAAGTAACCTGTAACAAAAAAAAGACATTAATGTGTTGTTTAAAAAAAGAGGAAACGTGTTTTCGGTCGATAAGACATATTGTCGTTAATCTAACAATATGTTTTACCGTCCAACGACACCGCGTGGAGGTAAACACATGTCGCCAGCAGCGAAGGGATTATTAAGGATGGGGATGGTGGCTTATAACTAACTTACATGCTACTATAAACAAAAACTTTAAAAAACTTAACCTATATCTTTATGCCCCCATGCGTAGGTTGCTGTACTATTAGGGATGATGTACCTTTTGTCATCCTCGCCCGACAAACTAATTTTAGTAATTAATTGGGTATAAAGTTGGTGTTTATGACTTCGAATACACACCATGCTATGCATAAGGGTAGCAAAATTATTATGTACAATGTCCTTAAAACTATTTACATTAATATCCCTAACTACACTTCGTGAGACCCCTTTAATCTTTTTAATCGCGTCTTTCTCGCTTACAGTACAGTAGGACTTAGCCCTACTACCAACAAATTTTAATACTAGACCCACATTAAATTTGTCTTTGAATTTCCCTACAACCTTTTTTGTTGACAAGCGGTATATTGTGTTTATTATCCGCGGGGTTTTGTAACCTTTGAAAAAACCTCAATAAAACACTAACGTTTTATATCATGCCATTGGCTACAAGATGGCTACTAATAAAATAATTATATAACTTCTACATAATATTTTTGGTATTATGATTTGTTTAGTTTCCAAATGAATCACCGAGCGAAAATTGAATCTCATTTGTAAGCGCAGTTAATTTGTTTTAAATACATGACTAGGTCAGTTTTGTAGATTATTTGGAAGTGAAACTCGAATATTCCTACGAGGCGACTAATTGTATTTACCAGAATTAAAATTGTCGTCGGCCTTACCACTCATTTTGATAAAATTCTCGTTCAACTTTCTATACTATTAATCACATATTTGGTGACGCTAAAGGAATACAGCTATCGGTTACACCACTTTAAACCTAAGAATAAAAACAAGATAGTTTAATACGTCTATTAATAATTTTTGCTAATGTTGGCGATACAAATAAGTAAAACAAACTTTATCGAGAAATATAATGGTTTAATAAAATATATACATTTTCTTAATCTTCTTTGTAAATTAAACCACTCATAATTTTTAAAATCATGTTTATTTACGTTTCGATCCATGACCTAGAATCGTTTTCAAAGTTTCAAGTTTGACATTTATGACATAAATTGCAGTTGACCTTGATTTATTGATGTTCGAAATATTTAGTTTGAGTACACTAAGCAAAAATTTTTAAAGTCTAAAAGAATGATTGCCTTCAATTTGTGTTGCGGCCTGGGACCGACTTTTTTTAGGTAGCCAATACGCTTAACGTGAAATCAGCCAATTAATTTTATTGGCGAATTTTATATAAATTCAGTAACTTGAGGATTGGAAAACATTTTTTAACATGTTTCTATTTATACAATTGAGAGGATGATTATTAAAGAAATGTGCGATTACGCTACCGTAAGGTTTAAGCAGTCGTTTTTATATTTATTTTGAGGGAAAAATCATTATAATTTAGGCTACTTCTTTTGTAGATTTTAACATGGTTCTGAGGTGACCCTCAGACGGGTTTACACTTGTCAGATACCAATATTGTTCAATGAAGATTGTATATGGATCTGAGGCGACCTCATGGCGGGTTTACCCTTGTCAGATACCAATACTGTTCAACGAAGATTTTATATGGTTTTGAGGTAATTCCTATTGCGAATTTACACTTGTCAGATACTAATTCTGTTTTACAGGGTTGCTAATATGCATATTGTTATGTATCTAGTTATTGTATGTATAAATAGAAATCATGTAGGCTGTATTTCATACTAATATAGCATGAAAACCCAGGAAATACTTGCAATGCTACCTAGATATTGTGGGCATTTGATTTTCATTTGTTATTTCTTTTGTTATTTCTTTTAGTAATGGAATCCATTGTTTACTGAAAGTCACGGATTCGTTTGCTACGCAATTATTTTTATGTAGGGTTATATAAGCAGCTTCTTTAATTTTGCGTTTTTGGTGGTTTTCTTCTTTGTCGATAATTTTTGCGTCCCCCATTTGCAAGCATGTTGGCAAATCATGGATTTTTCAAATTTTTATTCTTTATATATGATTTATGTTCTTTTAATCTAACTTCAAATGGTCTGGAACTTTCCCCTATATAAAACTTGTTACCTTCGCACGGTATTTTGTAGATGCAGTTTTTTGACCTTTGTATTGCGTTTTTGGGGTTTGTTTTTGTTAATTGTGTTTTTAGTGTATTGTTGGTTCTAAATACTGTTTTAATTCTGAATTTGTTTCCTATTCTTTGGATTTTTTTGGAGAATCCTTTTATGTATGGTATTGAGAGCATTTTGTGGTGTGTATGGTTGTTTTTGTTTTCTTTTTCTTTATTTTTAGGGTTTTTATTCATTTCTTTCTCTATTATTCTTTTGGGATATTTGTTTTCTATTAGTGTACATCTGATTAGGTCTTTCTCTTTCTTTAAAATTTCTTCGTTTGATGATATTAATTTTGCTCTATCATACATGGTTTTGATAATTCCTCGTTTGACACATTGTGGGTGGTTTGAATCGAAGTTTAAGTATCTGTTTGTGTGCGTTGGTTTTCTGTATACCGATGTATTAATTGTTGTATCGTTTTGCTAACTAGAATATCTAAAAACGGAAGTTTTCCATGTTGTTCTAATTCATATGTGAAATGGAAATATTTTTAACTAAAGTGAACTGAAGTACACAAGGTGAATCAAATTCTTATATAACATTATTGTACCCCCAATCTTAAACCTTGACTCATTTTAAACCTGTCGTTTAGCTATAATCGTTTCAGTATTCTTTCTTATTAGCAATTCTGAAAGGAGCTAGCTATCTTAATTTTGTCCTACTTACGATGGGCTACATAAATGCTTTCAAATGTAGAGTTTGTAAATTAGTACACTAATATGTTAAAGAAAGATAAAGCAATTTGAAATGTGAATTCCCTTTCACTCAAAGGTATGTTCAATATAACTTGCGCAGGAGAAAGCGTGTCGAATTGGGATTGCAATGCAAAACGATATTGAAATGTGTTTAAGAATTCACTCACTTTAACTAGTTCTATTGGCTACTTGTTAAGTGCGTGTAGTTTATAAACTAACCTTCCTGTTTGTTAAGAGTTTGTTAGTCTTTAAGTGCATTTTTAACCATCGTAGAAAAAAACATGACAACAGCCAAACGCAATGCCCTTTCGGCCATTAATACTTTGCTTTCATTCCACACCCAATTTATGTAAATGGTCGTTTCATTCAATAGAGTGACTTTAAAAGCTGTTTTCTAGACAGCTTTCCTATTCGGAAATGTGCCATCAACAAAAAACTGACAAGCACAAATATTCTCAAAATGAAGACACAAACTAGAAAGAAACTCCCAATAAAAAGAAAGTAATTTTTCAATGAAGAAGTTTCGAAAAAGCGAGGTAAAGTAAAGAACGCAACCGAGATATAATACATACAAGGAAGTTCTGTGGAAATGGTTAAAGTTAGAAACTGCTGCATGCGATGTTTTCTTATGAAATTGAGTAGCACCGGAAGATGAATATTTTAGTCTGACAAGGGCTCCTCAACGTTGTCTGATAAACGCTAGATAAATACGACGTCATATCCTCACCAATAATAAAAGTTTCTCTTACGCGAAAAGCGGCTTTATTTTTTGTTAGTGTAACTTTTGAAAGGACACTCGTGGAGCTCTTCAAACGAAATTCCATGTGATTGTTGTAATTACAGAACCATGCTATGCTTTAACGGTTTTCATTGTACACTTCAAGACGCTGTTGCTTTCTAGGACCTTTGCTCGTAATTGGACTGTGACTGATTACCTGAAGGGATATAAACAACGGTATACTTGAGCACGTGCGGTCGTCAGCAATCGCTCAAGGAGCTTCTTTAGATAAAAAGAATCCTGTCTTGCATTATGATTACTACGAGTGGTTGAAATCATGATTTTAACGAAGCTTTGGTACTTTAAAATTCAGACTCTCGCATCGCCGAAAGAAACACTTTTGTTAATGAAGTGTTCAATTTAATTGTTTTAAAGGACGAGTTATTTCGCTCCAACAGCACGCATGTGTTCAAGAAGACAGACATATATTGTTACCCATAAGACTAGCGGGCCAGGAAGAAAAACGATATCAATAAAAATAAAACGAATGCCACGCTAACACGGTCGAAGATTGGGGAAGGGAGAGGAGGGATAAAGAACGAAAAGACAAGACCCACCACCAATTCGCCTCTTGTAGAACATCTGTACCTGAAATGATAAATAAACACAAAACATATATAAAATATAACTCTAATAAATAATTTCCATAAATTTAAATGCCAAACATTATTAAATTACTTTTAAAAACAAACATCTGAATACTTCACTCCTCACGTACTAATATCTGTTAATTATATCTGGTAACAATAAAGCTGAAGGTTATTTTGTATATAAAGAACTACTCCATTATACACCCCCTAAATGTTGCCGCATACTTTAAGATACCAAACTAAGTAGCATTAATCACTATAATGAAATTGCCGCAACAAACAACAAATTAATTATATTTACACATCGGAATCAACTTACGTATTATAAATATTGCCAGAATTTTAACTACTTACTCTATATTGTCGCAAAATGATCTTGTTTTGAATGGAAGCTACTGAGATATAAAAGCACAAAAAAATATTTATTTAGAGTAGTACATTTAAATGCAATCCCTAAATTATTAAGCAAATCTTACAGAAAAAACAGTCCACGTCTACTGATCAAAACTCAAACATTACCAGAATGTAGGCAATCTACGTACCATAGGGGGTCAAGTAAACAGCTGTTGGTCACCATAATATGCAGTTCTCTCACGCAGACTGTGAAAGGTACTGGTAACTTTCCAACTGGTAACGAACAGTTACACCCAAAGATAAGACGAAGTATTAATATTCAAACCAAAAACATATGTTTGAAGTCGGTTGGCAACCGTATCTTGATTTTGTAATAGGGTAATTAATTACATTTTTAAGCATTATATTAAAACCTCGATAACAAACCCGCGTGTATACTTTAATGGTATCGTAACCCAGTTTGTGCATTCACTTGCCAACAGCATATAGGTATTTCTTTTCAACTCCCTGGTTGGGTTCTCAGTTAATAAACCATACCGCCGTGAAGACACAGCAGTCACAATTTTTATTTAAATCACTTGTTTTATGTGTGACAAACACAAAGTAGACTTATAAAGAAACCTTTAACAGCGTATTAGTGAGAAAATTTTATTGCGAAATAAACATACCAACTTATAGTAGCAACAGAACAACGAAGCCAAAAACGATCTTCAATTGTATTTTAAAATATTAACATTTAGGAAATTTTTGATTATCAAAACCACGTGTCTAGATAAGGAATCGAAAAAAATAGCATAAGTATGATGACTTGCGAATTAAATGTAGGGCTAGCAAAGTTGGCTGCCTAACTTCCGTACTTGAAATAATAAACTTGTAGCAAACCCTTACATTTGAATAAGCAGAGACTGAAGTGGTTTCTAAATCAATGAGGCAGTTAATTTGCAAGAACAAAATAGGACGTAATAACCTTTGGAAACTATTATTAATGGTTTGAATTACCACATGTCCATATGAAGGATAATTCGATATAAATAAATGGTTACACTACCGAGCAGACGTAATGATCGATCAGTGCGGGTAATGCGGTAAAGTTGTCTTTGGAATCCCTTGCCGTCCCTGATAATTATTTTTATTCCATAATGTTATGTTGTAGATTAGCTACAAACTTCGCTACAAATCTGATGTTAAATAGGCTCGCGACTCCAAAGGGACCAGTGTATGTGTTAAAGAACTGATACATAGCATTTGCCGCGCAAAAATAATCGTATTAAATGGTTTGAGTAATTATCCCTATCCACCTTAAATACCTAGATTCGAGGTAAGCTTGATTTATTTACTGGGTTATTGTTTATTTGTAATGTTAAAATTTGTGTAATATTACTACGGTTTCTGTACGGTGACGCGGTGAACTAACATACGTTTGCATATGACTATCATTTAGCTATAATAATTTTGGCGCCTAAAATCGTGGTTTCATTTACTGTCTACTAATTGTTTAGCTATAATAATTTCTATCTGAGTTTGCTCTTTTCAAATTTTGAATACCAAAAACAAAGTATTATTTCCTTTTTGCATTTGTAAATTATCGATGTTACAGAGTATCCTTACCCCAAATTAAAACGGCGACCGCCAGATTAAATAAATAGTTCTTAATTTGTGGGATATATCTACATTATTTGAGTATTAAAAAATTATCTAACGTGTGTACAAAAATCTGTTTTGCAACTAATATTCATAGTTTTTATCTGTTCTGTGGAAACTTAGGTAGTGAAGTGCAAATTTAGTGTTCTACAAGATTAAGCTTGGATTTTTCCTTACTCGTGCCAAATGATAGGTAAATTTGCCTTTTTTATTGTAAAATAAGCTATATTTGCCTAGAAGTCAATAGCTTAATTTTTAAAACAAAATTTAATTACATATTCGAATCATTTACTAACCTTACTTGTACATAGATCTTCAAAAATACTTTTTTACTTAAAGAACCTTTGTCTAATTGATCTCTACTGGCTTAATTGATTTATTAAATCATTCACCTATAAATAAAAGTCTGATTGCGTTTTCATAAGAGAAATGTTAGTTACTTTTAAACTAGTGTTATTGACTGCATTTATAAAAATTTCTCTAATAACTAATTTTTATTAAGTGCTTAAAGTTTGTTTTCTTAATTAAATATACTTTATATTCTGAATTACCGGTAATTTTAATCAGGTATTCATATACAAGTACTATTTTGTGGGTTTTATAATAAAAGGTATCTTCATTTCTAAACATTTTTACTTATAGGCAGGGTTTAATATCGTTCTAAAAAGTAAACAGATATAGCTGAGTATTTCTAGTAACTGCTACTTTTTATTCTTTGCGTTTAAAACCTGTTTTGGATGAAAAATACTTCAAATTATTTTCTTAAAAAATTAATATGTACACTTTTCTTAACTGTACATTTTGGTGATTTTATCTTATATATTAAATAACTAACATGATGTACCTACACATAAAGTTACTTCAAATTTTCTTTCACTTTCTACGCTCAAACGTAAAACTAAATCATTTCTTATCTAATACAAGTAAGAATTTTCCTTTAAAACCAACTTCCAATTACACCTTAGGCAAAGTGGCCTCAAATTAAGTTATGAAATACAAGATTTTTCATCATAACTTTTTTTAATCTCTAACGATTAGCAAGTACTCATGCCTGTCGTCTCACCTTTAATTAAGTATACACCTTGTCTTCTCTACTATTATTCAAATTGAACTCATATCTCTTGAATTGATTGTCGTGTACATTATTACGTAAGGCTTACCTTGAACGAATTGTCTTAGGTTGTGGCACTCGGGATGTAGCTAATAAAACTTGTACTCCCTTGGCGTGCGAGGAGTGCGACGTAACGACACTTCCAATACAGGACTGAGGAATCGCAGGGTGTTAACGTGGGTTGCAACAAGAGCAGTGTTGGCTAGGACTCGAACTAGAATAGCAACTCATTGTGTATCACGTCTATTTAATTATAAAAACAAGTTGCACGATGACAATTACAATGAACAAGGCAGGTTATGTTTAAAAGCAATACTTAAGTTAAGATTAGTAGTAGGTGTAATACAGGCTATCCACCGCCTCATTTCCACCAGCTTCCCTCTTTTCCACACACATCTGGACCAAATAGTTTTCTTCGACTAACCAATTTCGTCTTTTAAGATAAATTTTGCTTGGTATCAATATTAGATTTTCTCAGCTACCTGAATTTCTAGAAATTTTCAGACTGCATCACCCCCGAGCTACCCTCATTTTAATCTTTCTTACCAGCAGCGATTTATGACCATCGTTATAAATTTTTTAGCCATGCGACACATCAAGTTAGTCTAGAATTTTATGCAGAATCCGAATCTGCAAACAGATTTAAAATCGGACCACCCCTTACCGTTTTACAGATATACCCTCTGCGATATAAATCTTTCTCCACATTTTCACTCATGAAATAAATGTACCTGGTTTGGTATCAATTAATATTAGATTTTTCTCAGCCACCCAAATTTTTAGAAATTTTTTAGATTGCATCATCCACTAGGGAGCTACCCTTATTTTAAGATTTTTTACCGGTAGCGATTTCTGACCGTCCTTATCAATTTTTTAGCCATGCGATACTTCAAATTAATCTAGAATATTACGCAGAATCCAAATATGTAAACAGATTTAAAATAGGTCTACCCTTACAAACCTCTAAATTTGTGCTCATCTATATTTAACTCCATTTTTAAAACGTTTTTTCGCTACTCAAGACATATGCTTTAACCAACCATTTCTCGAAAATCTAAAACAGCTGGAATTTTAGAAATAAGCCCTTTATAACCCATAAATGTTTGATATTTAAAAATATTTTTAAACAGTAAGTAATGTTTTGTTTTTAGAATAATGTAAAACATTCTTATGTAATGTGTTTTTAATATATAAATGGGAAGGTTAAGTTTAACGTCATCATCGCCCGAATTACATGTGAAAGCGATGTATAATTTCTTTTCAATGAACATTCTATTAACTATATCATTGACTGCGTGTTTTTGAGGTATACAAGATATATGTTGCAATGCCATATAATTATTTATTTTATCCGATTTACTGTTTAATAAACTAACAGAATACAATTTTTACATTGCAAAGTATAACATTGTTTTATTTTCTTCGTGTATCTGAATCCGAGCAGCTGAAAGTAACCTGTAACAAAAAAAAGACATTAATGTGTTGTTTAAAAAAAGAGGAAACGTGTTTTCGGTCGATAAGACATATTGTCGTTAATCTAACAATATGTTTTACCGTCCAACGACACCGCGTGGAGGTAAACACATGTCGCCAGCAGCGAAGGGATTATTAAGGATGGGGATGGTGGCTTATAACTAACTTACATGCTACTATAAACAAAACTTTAAAAACTTAACCTATATCTTTATGCCCCATGCGTAGGTTGCTGTACTATTAGGGATGATGTACCTTTTGTCATCCTCGCCCGACAAACTAATTTTAGTAATTAATTGGGTATAAATTTGGTGTTTATGACTTCAAATACACACCATGCTATGCATAAGGGTAGCAAAATTATTATGTACAATGTCCTTAAAACTATTTACATTAATATCCCTAACTACACTTCGTGAGACCCTTTAATCTTTTAATCGCGTCTTTCTCGCTTACAGTACAGTAGGACTTAGCCCTACTACCAACAAATTTTAATACTAGACCCACATTAAATTTGTCTTTGAATTTCCTACAACCTTTTTGTTGACAAGCGGTATATTGTGTTTATTATCCGCGGGGTTTTGTAACCTTTGAAAAAACCTCAATAAAACACTAACGTTTTATATCATGCCATTGGCTACAAGATGGCTACTAATAAAATAATTATATAACTTCTACATAATATTTTTGGTATTATGATTTGTTTAGTTTCCAAATGAATCACCGAGCGAAAATTGAATCTCATTTGTAAGCGCAGTTAATTTGTTTTAAATACATGACTAGGTCAGTTTTGTAGATTATTTGGAAGTGAAACTCGAATATTCCTACGAGGCGACTAATTGTATTTACCAGAATTAAAAATTGTCGTCGGCCTTACCACTCATTTTGATAAAATTCTCGTTCAACTTTCTATACTATTAATCACATATTTGGTGACGCTAAAAGGAATACAGCTATCGGTTACACCACTTTAAACCTAAGAATAAAAACAAGATAGTTTAATACGTCTATTAATAATTTTTGCTAATGTTGGCGATACAAATAAGTAAAACAAACTTTATCGAGAAATATAATGGTTTAATAAAATATATACATTTTTCTTAATCTTCTTTGTAAATTAAACCACTCATAATTTTTAAAATCATGTTTATTTACGTTTCGATCCATGACCTAGAATCGTTTTCAAAGTTTCAAGTTTGACATTTATGACATAAATTGCAGTTGACCTTGATTTATTGATGTTCGAAATATTTAGTTTGAGTACACTAAGCAAAAATTTTTAAAGTCTAAAAGAATGATTGCCTTCAATTTGTGTTGCGGCCTGGGACCGACTTTTTTTAGGTAGCCAATACGCTTAACGTGAAATCAGCCAATTAATTTTATTGGCGAATTTTATATAAATTCAGTAACTTGAGGATTGGAAAACATTTTTAACATGTTTCTATTTATACAATTGAGAGGATGATTATTAAAGAAATGTGCGATTACGCTACCGTAAGGTTTAAGCAGTCGTTTTTTATATTTATTTTGAGGGGGAAAAATCATTATAATTTAGGCTACTTCTTTTGTAGATTTTAACATGGTTCTGAGGTGACCCTCAGACGGGTTTACACTTGTCAGATACCAATATTGTTCAATGAAGATTGTATATGGATCTGAGGCGACCTCATGGCGGGTTTACCCTTGTCAGATACCAATACTGTTCAACGAAGATTTTATATGGTTTTGAGGTAATTCCTATTGCGAATTTACACTTGTCAGATACTAATTCTGTTTTACAGGGGTTGCTAATATGCATATTGTTATGTATCTAGTTATTGTATGTATAAATAGAAATCATGTAGGCTGTATATCATACTAATATAGCATGAAAACCCAGGAAATACTTGCAATGCTACCTAGATATTGTGGGCATTTGATTTTCATTTGTTATTTCTTTTGTTATTTCTTTTAGTAATGGAATCCATTGTTTACTGAAAGTCACGGATTCGTTTGCTACGCAATTATTTTTATGTAGGGTTATATAAGCAGCTTCTTTAATTTTGCGTTTTTGGTGGTTTTCTTCTTTGTCGATAATTTTTGCGTCCCCCATTTGCAAGCATGTTGGCAAATCATGGATTTTTCAAATTTTTTATTCTTTATATATGATTTATGTTCTTTTAATCTAACTTCAAATGGTCTGGAACTTTCCCCTATATAAAACTTGTTACCTTCGCACGGTATTTTGTAGATGCAGTTTTTTGACCTTTGTATTGCGTTTTTGGGTTTTGTTTTTGTTAATTGTGTTTTTAGTGTATTGTTGGTTCTAAATACTGTTTTAATTCTGAATTTGTTTCCTATTCTTTGGATTTTTTTGGAGAATCCTTTTATGTATGGTATTGAGAGCATTTTGTGGTGTGTATGGTTGTTTTTGTTTTCTTTTTCTTTATTTTTAGGGTTTTTATTCATTTCTTTCTCTATTATTCTTTTGGGATATTTGTTTTCTATTAGTGTACATCTGATTAGGTCTTTCTCTTTCTTTAAAATTTCTTCGTTTGATGATATTAATTTTGCTCTATCATACATGGTTTTGATAATTCCTCGTTTGACACATTGTGGGTGGTTTGAATCGAAGTTTAAGTATCTGTTTGTGTGCGTTGGTTTTCTGTATACCGATGTATTAATTGTTGTATCGTTTTTGCTAACTAGAATATCTAAAAACGGAAGTTTTCCATGTTGTTCTAATTCATATGTGAAATGGAAATATTTTTAACTAAAGTGAACTGAAGTACACAAGGTGAATCAAATTCTTATATAACATTATTGTACCCCCAATCTTAAACCTTGACTCATTTTAAACCTGTCGTTTAGCTATAATCGTTTCAGTATTCTTTCTTATTAGCAATTCTGAAAGGAGCTAGCTATCTTAATTTTGTCCTACTTACGATGGGCTACATAAATGCTTTCAAATGTAGAGTTTGTAAATTAGTACACTAATATGTTAAAGAAAGATAAAGCAATTTGAAATGTGAATTCCTTTCACTCAAAGGTATGTTCAATATAACTTGCGCAGGAGAAAGCGTGTCGAATTGGGATTGCAATGCAAAACGATATTGAAATGTGTTTAAGAATTCACTCACTTTAACTAGTTCTATTGGCTACTTGTTAAGTGCGTGTAGTTTATAAACTAACCTTACTGTTTGTTAAGAGTTTGTTAGTCTTTAAGTGCATTTTTAACCATCGTAGAAAAAAACATGACAACAGCCAAACGCAATGCCCTTTCGGCCATTAATACTTTGCTTTCATTCCACACCCAATTTATGTAAATGGTCGTTTCATTCAATAGAGTGACTTTAAAAGCTGTTTTCTAGACAGCTTTCCTATTCGGAAATGTGCCATCAACAAAAAACTGACAAGCACAAATATTCTCAAAATGAAGACACAAACTAGAAAGAAACTCCCAATAAAAAGAAAGTAATTTTTCAATGAAGAAGTTTCGAAAAAGCGAGGTAAAGTAAAGAACGCAACCGAGATATAATACATACAAGGAAGTTCTGTGGAAATGGTTAAAGTTAGAAACTGCTGCATGCGATGTTTTCTTATGAAATTGAGTAGCACCGGAAGATGAATATTTTAGTCTGACAAGGGCTCCTCAACGTTGTCTGATAAACGCTAGATAAATACGACGTCATATCCTCACCAATAATAAAAGTTTCTCTTACGCGAAAAGCGGCTTTATTTTTTGTTAGTGTAACTTTTGAAAGGACACTCGTGGAGCTCTTCAAACGAAATTCCATGTGATTGTTGTAATTACAGAACCATGCTATGCTTTAACGGTTTTCATTGTACACTTCAAGACGCTGTTGCTTTCTAGGACCTTTGCTCGTAATTGGACTGTGACTGATTACCTGAAGGGATATAAACAACGGTATACTTGAGCACGTGCGGTCGTCAGCAATCGCTCAAGGAGCTTCTTTAGATAAAAAGAATCCTGTCTTGCATTATGATTACTACGAGTGGTTGAAATCATGATTTTAACGAAGCTTTGGTACTTTAAAATTCAGACTCTCGCATCGCCGAAAGAAACACTTTTTTTAATGAAGTGTTCAATTTAATTGTTTTAAAAGACATCGAGTTATTTCGCTCCAGCAGCACGCATGTGTTCAAGAAGACAGGCATATATTGTTACCCATAAGACTAGCGGGCCAGGAAGAAAAACGATATCAATAAAAAGAAAACGAATGCCACGCTAACACGGTCGAAGATTGGGGAAGGGGGAGGAGGGATAAAGAACGAAAAGACAAGACCCACCACCAATTCGCCTCTTGTAGAACATCTGTACCTGAAATGATAAATAAACACAAAAACATATGTAAAATTTAACTCTAATAAATAATTTCTATAAATTCAAATGCCAAACATTATTAAATTACTTTTAAGAACAAACATCTGAATTCTTCACTCCTCACGTACTAATATCTGTTAATTATATCTGGTAACAATAAAGCTGAAGGTTATTTTGTATATAAAAGAACTACTCCATTATACACCCCCTAAATGTTGCCGCATACTTTAAGATACCAAACTAAGTAGCATTAATCACTATAATGAAATTGCCGCAACAAACAACAAATTAATTATATTTACACATCGGAATCAACTTACGTATTATAAATATTGCCAGAATTTTAACTACTTACTCTATATTGTCGCAAAATGATCTTGTTTTGAATGGAAGCTACTGAGATATAAAAGCACAAAAAAATATTTATTTAGAGTAGTACATTTAAATGCAATCCCTAAATTATTAAGCAAATCTTACAGAAAAACAGTCCACGTCTACTGATCAAAACTCAAACATTACCAGAATGTAGGCAATCTACGTACCATAGGGGGTCAAGTAAACAGCTGTTGGTCACCATAATATGCAGTTCTCTCACGCAGACTGTGAAAGGTACTGGTAACTTTCCAACTGGTAACGAACAGTTACACCCAAAGATAAGACGAAGTATTAATATTCAAACCAAAAACATATGTTTGAAGTCGGTTGGCAACCGTATCTTGATTTTGTAATAGGGTAATTAATTACATTTTTAAGCATTATATTAAAACCTCGATAACAAACCCGCGTGTATACTTTAATGGTATCGTAACCCAGTTTGTGCATTCACTTGCCAACAGCATATAGGTATTTCTTTTCAACTCCCTGGTTGGGTTCTCAGTTAATAAACCATACCGCCGTGAAGACACAGCAGTCACAATTTTTATTTAAATCACTTGTTTTATGTGTGACAAACACAAAGTAGACTTATAAAGAAACCTTTAACAGCGTATTAGTGAGAAAATTTTATTGCGAAATAAACATACCAACTTATAGTAGCAACAGAACAACGAAGCCAAAAACGATCTTCAATTGTATTTTAAAATATTAACATTTAGGAAATTTTTGATTATCAAAACCACGTGTCTAGATAAGGAATCGAAAAAAATAGCATAAGTATGATGACTTGCGAATTAAATGTAGGGCTAGCAAAGTTGGCTGCCTAACTTCCGTACTTGAAATAATAAACTTGTAGCAAACCCTTACATTTGAATAAGCAGAGACTGAAGTGGTTTCTAAATCAATGAGGCAGTTAATTTGCAAGAACAAAATAGGACGTAATAACCTTTGGAAACTATTATTAATGGTTTGAATTACCACATGTCCATATGAAGGATAATTCGATATAAATAAATGGTTACACCTCCTTGCCCTGTTTGGTCGTAAACATATCCTTTCAGGTGATTATTTCGGGCAACAGTCCGAAATAATCTACATCCCTGATCCCAAACATCCTTCCTCTGATCCCGAACACTTAAAAAAATTTGCTCCCATGTTCTCAAGAAACTTTCCGCTACCTACTGTAATACCCATAGCCATTATAACCTCCTTCGTCACCCTCTGTCCTTTCTATTAGGCGATTCCGTTTGACGCCATAATTTCACTGTTTGACGTTTCATGTCATGTCACTGCTAAGCTCGCTCCTAAATTCTTTGGTCCTTTCTCCATAAATAATGTGGTTCCTTTTTGGACTTATTTATCCTTCCGGTGCCAAAAGCATTTGGCAAGTCAAGAACCTCAAACGTGTCACGACCATTCTAATACTCCTACCTCGCTTTGTTTTTTTACTGGCGGCGCAAAAGTCCTAAACCCCATTCCTAGTCATTGCGCACCCAGGTTCTTACACGAATTTTTGCTTTTCTTTGGTACCTAACTTCTGAATCATGCACTTATTTTGTATTATTTCTTTACTTTATAAGTCTTGTTCTTTTTTCTTTTACTATTATTCCGCCCTCACACAAACTCACCCAACCCCGTGTAGGTTCGGATTAGTATAGTACCTCGGTACGACCTGCCTGTCGTAAGAAGCGACTGAAGCGGTCCAACACGCGCGCGCGCACACACACACACCATACTAACATATTTTTGGTTGTCCTTTCTGGTCTTTATTTTTGTCTTCTTCTTTCGGATCTGGTGCTGTTTCTTAAAGATTTTCTATTTTAGTTTTGCTTCTTCGTTTTCTTTGCTCCACATTGCTTTCCCTTTCCTATATCCTGTTTCCTTACTGTTAGTTTTAATACTAATTTGACTTAATTCTTCTATTTACTTCCCGTGGTATGTGCCTTCTGGCGTCGCCGTGAATCAATGTAGTAAGCGTAAGACTACGGATCCCAAAGTCCCGGGTTCAAATCCCGACACAGCCGACTGCTTGAAAAATGGCAGGTGAGCATTTTTCACAAATATTACGCCCTCGTTCGGATGAGAGGTTAAATGGAAGTCCGTGTGTGAGTGGTTGTCACGCACGTTAAAGATCCCTACTTTGCCTGGAACGGCAAGGGTTCGGCAAAATTTTAAATTTTCAGGCAACAAAAAACTCGTTTCCTGGCCAATGTAGTACCTTCTAGTGGAGCATTGGAAATATAAATGCACGGTATGTGCCTTCTAGGCGGCTCCGTGGCGTAGTAGTATGTGTGTGACTACTACGCCCAAGGTCACGGGTTCGAATTCTGGCAGGTCCGCTTGAAAAACGTTACGCGAGCATTTTTCACAAAAATACACCCTCGTTCGGATGAGAAGTAAAATGGAGGTCCCGTGTGTGAGTGTTGTTACGCATATTAAAGCAAGGGTTCGGCAAAATTCCAAATTTTTTAGATAAAAAACTCGCTTCCTGGCCAATGTAGTACCTTCGGGTGGAGCATTTGAAAATCACATGTAAGGTATGTGCCTTCTAGACATTTTTTCTTTTCTTCTGAAACCACGACTTTTCGGTGCTATTCTTTCTTTCGAATGTTTGTTTAATACGATTCTTTGTTACCACAGTTTGAAGTACTTTAATTTTTCTATCCAGCGTTCTTTTCGCTCCCTTGCATACTTGGAGACTTGACGGTAACTGTGTCGTTTTGGCTTGTACTGTTGGTTGTCGTTCTCGTTTCTCTTTTTACTTTTTGGTTTTCGCGAGAAACCAATTTTTTGTCTTAAGGTTGAAAACTTTACTATTTCTTTAATAAAGATATCCGTCCCACGATGACTTTTGCAATGTTAGGCCATTCCATCTTTTGTTATCGGTGATTACTAAACTGTACCTTTTCCTTTTTTTTATATCCCTTTACACTTCTTGACTTGGTTGGTCAACGTCCTTCTAACCGGGTAAAATTCTTTCTTTTTGTGTGGTTTTCTTGTAGTTTTCTAAATCAAAATGTTCTTTCGGTTCATCCTATAAGTACATTTTTGTGCTAAGGAGTCTGAAATAAATTGTTTTTGTGTTTTTGGTTTACTTTACATTTTCTTAAACAAATTTTCTTTTCGTTTGTTTTATTAGCGCACTGCCTGCTCCTATTCTTCTGCTTACTATGCTGACCTTTTAATTTTGCGAGGCGGGGGATTAGTTACGTACAGTATTAGCATCGTACACTTTTGGATTAGATCTCGCATTTACCATTGTATCATGATCATACAAATTTTCCTTAACAAGTATCAACTACCTTCCAAATTGAAACTTATTCAAGCATATTATAAAATCTTAGTATTTAATTACAAAGTTAAATATTTTGAATATATTCTATGTTAATAATTGCTAAACATGCTGTTTTATTATTACGATGTAAGAAAATTTGCCTTGGTTAACAAAGATGGTCGTGAGAATTCTTCGCCACTTTTTTAAACCTTTCTCAATTCGTTCCCTTCAAACTAATTTAAGTGTTTGTATATTGGAAGAAAGTCGGTTGGTATTGGCGATCCTCAATAATTTACAAGGTTGTTAGGGGTTGACCGTGACGGATACGGCTTTTTGCTAAAATCTTAAAAAACTGCGTTGTGAAAAGACATGGGAACCTACCACAATATTTCTCAGGTATGCGTGGTCTAAACGCGAACATGTATGATGGAGAGCTTACAAGTAAAATTCTTGTCCGGAAGCAAAATACCCCTTCCTTCCCACCCCATCCTACCCCATTCGGATCTCCGAGAGGGAGTACTTGGGGCTCGTCATCGTATGAATTTAAAGACAACGGTTCGATTTAGTGATAGAGACTTGGAATGTAAGGTCATTACTTAGAGTAGATAAGTTATTGAACTTATAAGTCGAAATGAGAAAAGGAAAGTTGAACGTTTTAGGTGTTAGTTAGGAGATAGCCAGATAGTAATGACTTTTGGAAAGATAATTATAGAATAATTACAGCTTCTTTAACTAATGGACAGGCAGGGGTAGAAATAGTGTTAGATAAAAATTAAGACGTAAAGTTAAAAAGTACTTACAATATACCGATAGAATAATTATGGTTACATTGAGTACGAAACCACACAGACAGTGTTATAGTACAGGTTTACATGTCAACAACTTCGTACGAGGACGAGGAAGTAAAAAAGGTATATGAGGATATAAATAGTATAGTGATAAAAGTAAAGGGAGACGAGAATTTAATAGTTATAGGCGATTTTAATGCGTCAGCGGAAGAAGGTAGTAAGGAAAAATGGTTGGAAAATTTGGGTATGGTAGACGAAATGATAGATGAGAAAGATTAGTTGAGTTTTGCTAAAAACATAGATTAGTAACTGTAAACACCCTATTCGAACAACATGTTAGAAGAAGATAAATATACCTGGAAAGCGCCAGGTGATAGGGTTAGATACCAAATAGATTATATTTTGGTAAAACAAAGATTTAGACGCCAAGTTAAAAACTGTACGTACTTATCCAGGGGTTGACATAGATAGCCATCATAACTTAGTTAAAATGAAGTGTAATCTAAAATTCAAAAAATTGAGAAAAGCTAAAAGAGAGGGATGAGATCTAGGTAGGTTTATTGATAGTGAGGTAAAAGAGGAAAATAAACAAGTATTAGATAATAAGATCAAAAAGATAGCTATAGTAGGGAACGCGGAAAATAGATGGAAAAAAATAAAAAGGGCTGTACATGATATAGCAACACAGACTATAAGTAAGAAAAACGTAAAAGCGAGAAAACCCTGGCTAACAAAAGAGATATTAGATTTAGTAGATAATAGAAGAAAGCTTAAAACTTTCAGAGAATTGGATAGTGAAAATAAACAAAAATATAATAGAGTTAGAAATAAGACAGAGCTTACAGGGCAGTTAGAAAGTTTTTCGGAGAACAGGAAAAAATGTAATGGTATCAAAGATGAAAATAATGAGCTTCTGATAAATATAGTTGAGGTAGCAGATAGATGGAAAAGATATTTAGAAGATTTATATAAGGAAGACTATATGGATGAGTTTGAGAACGACTAAGAAGAGGATATAGAAATATGGTTCTCAATATTCTAAATAAAGCGCAGGGATACACGATATACCCGCAGAATTAATAAAATATGCAAGTTAGAAAACTTTATACAGATTGTATGAACTAGTAAAAGTAATATATGACACAGGTGAGGTCCCAATAGATTTCGAGAAAAATATTATTAACCCAATCCTAAAAAGTCAGGAGTTGATAGGTTTGAGAAGTTTAGAACGCGGTTACTTTAACATCCCACGCTGAGAATTATTAAGGCAAGGACTAATCTGGTTTTCGTAAAGACAGAGGGACTAGAGAACCTTTACTAATGATTAGGGTAATTATCGAAAAATGTTACAAGAAAATAAAAAGACTCTTTTCGCGTTTGTAGATTTAGAAAAAGCATTTGATTGAGTTAATTGGATTGTTTTGTTCAGGGTTTTGCGAAAAATAGGAATCTCTCATAGGAATAGAAAAATTATTTACAGTCTATAGTCTATAGTAATTAGTTTTGATGAAATAGAAAAGGTAGCTAAGACTAAAAATGGTGTTAGACAGGGCTGTATACTATCTACCTTGATTTTCAATGTTTATATTAAAGAGCTTCAAACTTAGCTAGAAAGAGAAAATAGATAGGTATTAGTGTACAGGGACAGAAAATAGACATGTCACGTTTTGCAGATGATATAGCCATTGTAGCAGAGTTTAAAAAAGAGTTAGAAAAGTTTTTAAATATTATAGATAAGATTCTATAGAGATGCTATAGTATGAGAATTAACTCGGGAAAGACAAAGATAATGACAAGTGAGTTACAGCCTAGTCCTAAAGCAAAATTAGAAATGGGTAATACCGAGTTAGAGAAAGTAGATGAATTTTGCTATTTAGGTAGTATAATTAAAGTTAAAGATAAGAGTCAGGAACATTCTGCGAGTCGGAGCGTGTAATGTTAGAAGTATGAGGCAAGTAGGTAAGCTAGAGAACCTAAAAATCGAAATGAATAGGTTATCACTAGACATAGTAGGGATCAGCAAAGTTCGGTGGCCAGAGGCGGGGGATTATTTGAGTGGCGACTTCAGGGTAATTCATACAGGAGCAGAAGAAGGAAATTTAGGTGTGGGGATAGTTATGCGGAAAAAGATGAGATACTGAGTAGAAAATTACTTACAAAAGAACGAAAGAGTACTCATGGTTAGATTAGAATCTAAACCGGTAAACACAGTAATAATACAAGTCTACATGCCCACCTCCAGCTAGAGTGACGAAGAGGTAGAATCGATCTACAAAGATATCAAAGACATACTAAGATACGTAAAAGGACATAAAAATTTAATAATTACGGGGGATTTTAATGCCCTGGTAGGTGAGGGTAGGGAAGGAGCGGTAGTAGGTTTATTTGGTTTAGGCACGAGAAACGACAGGGGATATAGGCTGATAGAATTTTCCGACAAGAACAATTCAATCATCACAAACACATTATTTCAACATCATGCTAGAAAACGATGTACGTGGAAGATTCCAGGAGATATAAGAAGATAACAAATAGATTACATTCTTGTTAGACAACAGTTTAGGAATTAAGTAAAAGCCTGTAGAAGCTACCCAGAAGCAGATATAGACACTGACCACAGCATCGTAATTATGAAGGCCCCCACTTAAATTTAAGAATGTGAAAAAAAGAAACGGAATAAGGCACTTGGACTTAGAGAAACTAAAAGATAAAGATATTCAAGAAAGATTCGAAAAAAAAGCAAATGAATTGCTCAAAGATATCGGGAAAATATCTGATACTAAGGAAGTAGAAACAGAATGGAATAACATTAAATCCAGCCTAGACATGGCGGCCAGAGATATTCTGGGGTATACACCAAAAGAAAATAAGAAACCATGGATAACAAAGGATATCCTGAATTTAATACAAGAAAGACGAAAATACAAAAATAAATCAGACGAAACAGGAAAACAGAGATACAAAACCATAAAATGGAAAATTATTCGAAATGCAGGAAAGCTAAAGAACAATGGATTGATGAAAAGTGCAAAAAGGTACAAACGAAGATGAAAATAGGAAAGACAGACAAAGCATACAAATTAATTAGAATGAATTTTAAGGATGTAAAACCGTATAGCAAAAATATAAGGGACGCACAAGGAAACGTCATTATAGAAAACGTAGAGAAAGTGGGTAGATAGCAAGAATATATAGGGAATTTATATGCAGGAGAGGAACTAACTACATTAGAACAGGAAACAGACATTGAAAATGATGACTTGGGATATCCTATACTTAGAGATGAGTTTGAATTGGCATTAAAGAGTCTGAAAAATGGTAAGGCGCCGGGTACAGATAAGGAGCAAGCGAAGACTCTAAAAGCCGCTGGACAAGCAGTAACAGAACGTCTCTTCCAACTTGTAAGCTATGTGTATGAGACAGGCGAGATACCCAAAGATTTCAAACGTAGCACCATAGTAACTATACCAAAAAAGAAAGGCGCGGATAGATGTGAAAATTTTCGAACAATAAGCTTGACAGCACACGTGTCAAAAATATTAACTAGAATTGTGCAAAGACGAATGGAAAAACGGGCGGAAGAAATACTAGGAGAAGACCAATTTGGGTTTAGGCGAAACAGGAGAACACGGGAGGCTATTTTAGCTCTGAGAGTGATAATGGAGGAAACAATAGAAAAAGGGGAAAGCGTGTATATAGGGTTTGTAGATCTGGAAAAAGCATTCGACAATGTAAATTGGAAAAAAATGTTTGAAATACTCAAAGAGATGGGAATGAGTTATAGAGATAGACGAATAGTACATAGCTTATACAAAGAGCAAACAGCAGTAATAGAATTAGAGCAGGAACGTAGAGAAGTAAACATTAGGAAAGGGGTGAAACAAGGATGTGCCCTATCCCCATTGATTTTTATTTTGTACATAGAAGAGGCAATGAATACGGTTAAATGCAGAAAGGCATTTGGAATTACTATGCAGGGACAAAAAATTGATATGCTTAGATTTGCAGATGATATAGCGGTATTAGCATATAGCAAGGAAGATTTAGAAGCTGCTCTTAATGAAGTGGAAACGGTTCTAACAGAGGGATACGGTATGAAAATTAACAAAACTAAAACTAAAGTTCTAGTATGCAAAGGTGGGGAAAATAAATCAAAAACAAGAATACAAGTATGTAACACGAACTTACAAGAGGTTAAGGATTTCTGCTACCTAGGAAGCCAAATAACGCAAGATGGGAAAAGCGCAAAAGATATAAAACAAAGATTAGCACAAGGCCGTGCTACATTTAACAAGAAAAAGCAACTACTGTGCTCAAAGACCACAAACATAGAAACAAGGGAAAGATTGCTTAAAATATATGTGTGGAGCACAGCACTGTACGGCCTGGACAATAGGAGAAGTGGACAAGGAAAAGATAGAAGCCTTTGAAATGTGGTGCTACAGACGTATGATGTAGATATCATAGAAAGACAAAGTTAAGAACGAAGAGGTACTAAAAATGGTAGGGAAAGAAAGAAATATGTGGAAAACGGTAAAAAAGAGGAGAGATAGGATGATAGGCCACATACTACGGCATGAAGGAATAGTGCGGAATATATTAGAAGCAGAGATAAGAAAAAGAAAAGAAGAGGCAGACCTAGGTTAGACTACTGCACACAGATAGTAAAAGATGTAGGCTGGAGGGGTTTCAGGGAGATGTGTAGGCTAGCCCAAAATAGAAATCAATGGAGGTACGCATCCAACCAATTCCAAGATGGATAAACTAATGACAAAAAAATAACTGCTTAAACATGATGATTATTATAAGTAACTACAAGAATTGGTTGGGCAATATTCTCGAATAATGTTAAGTGTGTGAAAGGATTTACTGGAAAACCATTACTTCGGCAAATGTCTAAGTGTTGGGGGATCTTGGTAGCCACAGGTTGCTTAACCCCCTTCACTGAATCTCGGTGAAATAGGGCATAAAATTAGAAAACAATAGAAGGGGAACCGATCTGTATACACATGCTGTGTCAGAATTTCAAGGAACTATGTAGGCTAACTCAAAATATAAATAAGTGCAGGTAGGTGTCCAACCAGTTTTGAGACGGAAAACCTAATGATGAAAAATAAGCGCAGATAAATCTGATGATTAGTATAAACAACTGGTTGTTGGTGGCGAAATATCTGCAACTAATGATGACTGTGCGAAAAGATATATTGGAAAATATATTAAATCGGTAAATGGTAAAGTGTTGGGGGAACTTGGCAGCCACAGGCTGCTTACCTTCCTTCACAACCACTGAAGATCGGAGAAATAGGATATATAATTGTAAAACAATAGAAGGTGACCGAATTGCATCTAACAAGAAAGAACAGCGCCTATGAGGAAAGGCAACAAACATAGAACAAGAAGAAAATTGTTGAAAGCATATGTGTGGAGCACAGCACAGTATGCCTATGAAATACGGGCAGTCTGAAACGCAGACAGAAAAACGGTAGCAGCCTTTTGAAATGCTGTGCTTCAGATGTATGACGACGATAGCATGGACAGACAAAGATAATAACAAATAGGTTATAGAAATAGTAAGGGAGTAAGGATATCTGGAGAAAAAGATAAGAGAAATAGAAAGGCAGAATATGTTCTAAGACATTTTTGGGGAATAGTATGGGATATATTACAAGCAGAGATAGGAAAAAAGAGGTAGATGTAGACCTAGATCAGATAGTTATAGATGCAGACTGTGCAAATTTCTGGTAAATCTGTAGGTTAGTTCAGAATAGGAAACAATGATGGTACGCGTCTAACCAGTTCCAGGACTGAAGACCTAATGATGATGCTAGTATAATTACAAAGGACGTATGTAACAGAAGGATATAGTAGCTAGAATAGCTCAAGCTAGAAAATGTTTTTAAAACTGAAAGATTTACTAATATACCTTATGGTATTAGTTTAGATAATAGAAAAAGTTTCTTAAAGTCGTTCTATTATACGATAGTGAGACTTGAACAATTAAAAATGTAGATAAGAAAAAGATAGAAGTTTTTGAAACTTGGTGTTATAGGAGAATGTCAAAGATTAGTTGGCAGATAGAGTAACAAATAAGGAAGTTTATAAAAGGATAGGTGTGGAACCTTGTATGGTGAAATAATTAAAGATCAGGAGAGATAGAATGATAGGGCACCAGTAAAAATATGAGGGATTAACCGGTTTACTCAGAAAGCTCAGAAATTCCAGGAGGTGCGGGAACGAGTGGTTGCCCTTGCAGATGTTGGCCCAGGCTAGCGGCAACCCCTCGCATGTGGTATTTTCGTGATCCTTTAAGTTTTTGCCTGTTAAAACCTGTGGATATGTAATAATAACTCGTAGATGGATTTATGTAGTTTAATCAATTGTAACCAATGTCACAAAATAAAAAAACAAACACAGCTAAATAAAAAAAATGCAGCACGCACAGTAACTACAACGGGGCCAGCGGCGTTGCCATAAAAAAACAAACAAAGGAACAATACTACAACTATAACTTATCTGTAAAGTACAATCCAACTGATCCTCATTAGCATCAACTATCACTGCCACACTCTTACGGATAAATGTATAATTTATTTGCAACGCAAAGTTCACAAATTAACTGGGTTCTCGCACAACCGACACGCGTTCTGATAACGTGCCGCACTCTCTCGCACGTTTAACCCCGATTGACCTTTTTACCTATCGGACCAACTTAAACATTACGGATACTTCTCCCTCTTATTATAGGGGGCGGCCTAGTACAGGGACTATTTAGTAAGGTCTTAGATTTCAGACTACCAAATACAAATAGAGTAGGAAGACCTAGACAAAGCTATATTATTCTAATTATTAGAGTTTTAGGGTGTGAAGGGTATGTAGACCATTTTAGACTAGCTCAGAATAGAAAAGAATTTAGAGCTGTGTCAAACCGATCTTAAGTAAGTTTGAAGACAAAACAAAAAAATTAATGAATAAAAATCAGGTAACTGAATGTCACCATGACATACCTCACAATTAGTTAGCGGTCTGGCATGTTGACAACGATTCGTTGCTTAAGCCTTACCATAACATATAACTTAGTTAACGTCACCATGACATAACTCACAATTAGTTAGCGGTCTGGCATGTTGGCAACGATTCGTTGCTTAAGCCTTACCATAACATATAACTTAGTTAACGTCACCATGACATAACTCACAATTAGTTAGCAGTCTGGCATGTTGGCAGCGATTCGTTGCTTAAGCCTTACCATAACGTATAACTTAGTTAACGTCACCATGCCATAAATCGCAATTAGTTAGCGTTCTGGCATGTGGGCAGCGATTCGTTGCTAAGCTTCACTATAACTTATAACTTAGTTAACGTCACCATGACATAACTCACAATTAGTTTATTATACTCTATATTCTAAGGTATACTCGTTAAATTTCCGGCGAGTAATTTATAAGAGCCACTACGACAGTTGGTAACATAATAAATACGTGCGTAATATTGCGCAATAAGGAGTTACGTCATTATTACGCCTCAAATTATTATCACATACAAAGAAAAAATAAATGTACTCATGTAAACTGTGGAGCTCTTCACAACATGGCAGCTATTCTGACGTTAGTTGTGCGTTGTTGGGCGTGGGTCGTCCTTCGACCCCGTTGATACCTGATTCGTTTGTCTTCTTTCTTCTTGTGTAGCGGAACAACAGGAATAAGGTGAGGAACGATAATAGATACTACAGAGGAAACCTACATTACCTAAAAGAGAAAAGACAACATAAATGGCACACAAATCAACCTCCCTGTTCGACGTTTCGTCGACTAGTCCTTGACGTGACGGAAATCACCACTTACTTCCACACTCCGCGTCTGCGCAATCTCGGGCGCTGACGCAACTATCTAAAGTGATGAAAATGCACGCACAAGTCTTTTAAAATATTGGCTCGAATTCACTCGCAAATTAGAAACTTACAATGCCAATTTTGGCATGTAACAAATTAGCAGTCTGGCATGTTTATTTATTTACAATAAAGGACACCAAACAGAAGGTATAAATCTTCCAATGAAGGTGGCACAACTTTATAATACTGCAGTGACAACGGAATTTTACAAATTCAAACTTAATTATTAATAGCTTTGATGTAGTAAAAATAAATGACTATAAAGCTAAAAAACTAGTATAAGACTAAAATAATCAATATTTAACACAATAGAAATAAGATGTTTCTACAAATTTTAAACTTAACAAATTCAATGTTAAAACATTTGCATTAAATAGCGTTTAAATTTTCTAAGACTATAGCTAAATATATCCAGGTTGGTGCTGTGTACGTAATTATTGTAATTACGCATAATTCTTGTGACTGGAGCATTTAAACCGTGATTGGTGTTACAATGTTCTAAAGCAAATAGAGGAGGGTTTCGGACAGGGTATACAGGAACGTTAAAACACAAGGCTTCGACTAAAAACTCACTATCAATCACGCCATGTAAAATTTTGAAACGAAAAATTTGCTCAGTGATCAACCTTCTTTTTGTTAGCGAATGTAAATTATAAAAGCTGAGGTTTGATTCATAAGGCGTATGGTATAAATATCTATTGAATCTATAGTTTAAACTATTAATAAATTTTTTTTAAATTCGTTCGATACGAGCTGTATATATATGGTAAAAAGGAGCCCAAATAATTGCAGAATATTCTAAATGACTCCTAACATAAGAATTGAATAGTAAAATTAACGATGAAGGATTTTTAAAGTTTCTATTTAATCTGAGGATGAAACCTAGGTTACGACACGCTTTGTTAACAATATTATTTATATGCGTTTCAAATGTCATTTTTGTGTCAAGGGTAATACCGAGATCTTTGACAATAACCTCACTTTTCAATATTTGACCATCTAGATGATAAGCGTTACTGATAATTATTCTGTTACGCGTAAAGGACATTTTGCTGCACTTATCTATATTTAGTGAAAGTTTATTTTTACGACAGAAATTAGAGAATCTATCCAAATCTTGTTGTAAAAAGTGACAATCATTTATTGAATTTATAGGCAAGTAGACTTTCAGATCGTCTGCGTACAGTAAAAATTTAGAATGCTTAAAACAGTCTGAGATATCATTGATAAATATAATAAAGAGCAAAGGGCCTATATGTGAACCTTGCGGATCACCGGAGCTTGCTAAGAACCAATCTGATTGTTGGTTGTTTGCCACAACGCACTGTTGACGAGATGTCAGATATGAATGAAGAAATTTTAGTAACATACCGCCTATACCAATCCTCTCCAATTTAAGAACCAGAAGTTGGATGCAGACCTTGTCGAATGCGAATGCGAATGTTAGCAGCGATTCGTTGCGTAAGCTTTACCATAACATATAACTTAATTAACTTCTCCATGACATAACTTACAATTAGTTAGCGGTCTGGTATGTTGACAGCGATTCGCTGCTTAAGCCTTACCATAATATATAATTTATCACTTATCCTTTTGTGGAGGGAATAACTAGGTAATATTTCATTTCCTTATAGATGGGAATCATGTAAACATGTTGGAGTTATTTAACAACCATCAGGTTGCTAATATCTATGTAGAGTCAGGTAGATAGGAAAAAGATAAAAGAGTATCGGAAGACCTAGACCAAGCTATATTAGTCAAATTATTAGAAATTTAAGTTGTGAAGGGTATGTAAAACTTTTTAGATTAGCACAGAATAGAAAAGAAATTAGAGCTGCTTCAAACCGACTTTAAGTAAGGTCGAAAACAAAATGATGATAATTGTATATTTTCAAGATAGCTTCATAAAAACTCCCTAATATGTTTGAAAGTTTCGTAATACTCCAGTCTTAACACTATTTGAATTTATAGTCTATAGGGGCGGAAAATTATACCTTGCACCCGCGTGGCAGATACTCTTGACTCGTCCCTGGTTGTATGGGCGAACTGTAGCAAATTTTACAATAAAAATGTTTGACGGGTTAACGAACGAGTCCTTGTATTAGCTATTTTGTAATATACCTATGAATACAAATTGGCCGCCTAGAAACCTACACGATTTTGCTAGTCTAGAAAATTGTATATATGTGCATGCTCTGTTCAACGAATAGTGTGAAAAAGAAAGCTAAACAACTGCATAAATTCTAATGATTGATATAATTTGATCACTTGAAGTTCTGTAGTCTTAACTTAAAATTTATCGTCTATATTATAGTCTTAAGTGAAATTATTCATGTGCATTTATGAAATGATGTGCTCCTGTCAATAATGTTCCATATACGCTTCGACAGGCAGCATTTCAGCTCCCCATATGCATGATTTGACGTCTAATTTAATGATGTCTGAACCAGTAATATGCATCGTAAGCTGAAAATAACAACATAAATCTGCCTGGTATACATTCAAGGTATTGTACGTTACAGAGAAACGTAACTCACGATGCAAAAATTTTCAACGACGTCACTAGGGATATGCACGTTAAAAATCGCTTACAGATCGCTTGAAGCAAATTCTGCATTTTTATAGAGATTTCGTGAAATATATTAAAACGGGTCTTGGTAAGAACGTCAGTTAGTGTCAACCGCCGTCAACAGGATAAAAAATGATAGTCAATTGTCATGCTGAGCGCTAGAAGCTCCAATTACGCAGTAAATGTCCGAATGTCGCACGTAAAGCACCATAACTACCGCCCTCCTACGGTTAGAAACGCAAATCACATCTGTTTGCGCGCTTCACGTAAAAAATGAGGTACTATTACGCGAGATGCCTCCCTTTTGTGATGTTTAGTCGCTTCTATTTGAATATAAAATATAAAATGCCAACGAGAAAAGCTTGCGGCTCATATTAAAAGACTCGATGGTAAATCGTAAATGTTCAAGAAGTATTTTAGGTGTTGCAGGGTCATAAAATATTTATATTCCTTTCTAGCAGCATTAATGTATAAATTTCTTATTAAAGTCGTTCTCAATCATGATATAAGTACAAACTGCATAAAGAATGACACTAATGCTCTTTATGCTTACAAAACTTATACAGATTAATATCTGATGTACGGCATTTGACTTAAATTACCTACAGCTTAAACTTGAACAGCTTTGTTACCAAGCAAAGCTCTTGCCTTTAACAATTCTGTTTATAAATTGTTTTATGTTTGCACGAAAACAAAAATCTTAGGTGCAGCTAAGTGATATACAAGAAAAGCTCTTTCAATTTTTCCTTATAATTGATGCGTTATCAGGACCATTTCGGTAGTATCTGGCGCGAGATAGTTCTTGTGTCTCTTGGAGCTTCTTTTAAAAAGGATTTCTTCCAAAAAACACTTCTATCAAATTTATTTAAACAGTAATTACAATGGTTTAACAAATTATACGTTATATTCATTAACGTCTTAGTTTCAAAATAATCAAAGTTAAATGTTACTAATTAATAATTAAAATTACGGTGAGTAGCTTGAACAACCAACAATGTTAAAGTTGTGAAGCTCGAAACTGACTGGCTATTATGAGCTCCTCAGGGTATTTATACAGTCCCTGCTCTTACATCACTTGTGGGAAATGCAGATCTCATGTCTGCTATTTCTTGATACAATACAATGTATTACTTTTTAATAATCTTAATGCTAACAATTGGTTTTTTTATAGTCTATTGTGACATGCACCTGCAGTATCACGTTACGTCTGGAATAAAAAGTAGTTGCTTTCTTTCTCACGTCTGATTAATGAACTTTTATTAACCTTTTTTAATGTGAATTTCAATTATACAATGTAACAATCTATTTCTTAATATACATATGTATTAATTTCATATATCCAAGATACATTTTATACAATAAATGTACAGTTAATAAAATTATTATAATGATCAATAAAATTGTCCAAACACTGATATTGTCGTAATGTAATTGTGGCACTTTTAATTCACTTAAATATTCTTTACAACTGTCCATTAACTTTACGGCGTGGTTGAGGTCGTCTAGGTCTAGATGTTCTGGTTTCATTGGTTTTGTAATAATTTTGTTGTCTACGGTTTGTAGAATCTTGAACGGTTGTTCGGGTAGATTTGCAAATAACTTCGGCATTGCTGGGTTTTGGTTTACTCGGTTGTCTCGCAAACAGTAATGAAACTACCTAATAAAGCTTGGTTACCGCCGTATAGTGGAATTGAATCTAGCTACAGTTTCATGTTTTCAGATTTTATTTTTATAGTTACTTTCAGTCAAGTTTGTATTAAAGTTATTTAAACAATCACTTATCGTTACGTATATTGTGTGTAATTATAATAACCTTGGTTATAATTACATCGGTTTCAGACTTCACTAAATAATTGTTTCGTTAAATTGTTGCAATAATAAAGTACATAAAATGTGTTTGATTATAAACCTTTATAAGAGATTATAATGTGATGAAAATCAAGTTTTTCAGATTTTCTGAATAATATTGCTGTAATAAAATGGTACAAAGAACTGTGTTATAATTATACAATATAACACAGACTTTTGCTGAATAAATCATTAATAAATCGTGATAAAATTGTATTAAATTGTGCATAAATGCGTATATAAAATTTTTTTGTTTCTTACTAGCTAATATCAATATGCAATTGAAAATGGTTAGAAAATGAACTTTTGGTACTTACAATAATTTGATTGCCAGCTCCATTAGCCGTCCTTCTTTTATTGGACTTGGTCGATTTTTGTACTTCGTTTAATTGGTTGGTTTTTGTTGCAGTCAAAAAATTAAAATTAAAGAACACCAGTTCCTCAATTTTTAATTCGCTAGTGCCCTTCTGGAATCCTACAATCGACTGCGCCAGATAGGTTTTGAGCCTCTTGAAGCTTCTTTTTAAAAAGGATTTTAAAAAATCACTTCTATCAAATTTATTTAAACAGTAATTACAATGGTTTAACAAATTATACGTTATATTCATTAACGTCTTAGTTTCAAAATAATCAAAGTTAAATATTACTAATTAATAATTAAAATTACGGTGAATAGCTTGAACAACCAACAATGTTAAAGTTGTGAAGCTCGAGACTGACTGGCCATCATGAGCTCTTCAGAGTATTTATACTATCCCTGCTCTTATATCGCTTGTGGGAAATGCAGATCTTATGTATGCTATTCCTTGATACCATACAATGTATTACTTTTTCATAATCTTAATTCTAACAATTAGTTTTTGTACAGTCTATTGTGACCTGTACCTGCAGTATCACGTTACGTCTGAAATAAAAAGTTGTTGCTTTCTTTCTCACGTCTGATTAATGAACTTCCATTAACCTTTTATAATGTGTGCTTCAATTATACAATGTAACAATCTATTCTTAAGACTTAATAGTTTCATTTAAATATACATATATATTAATTTGGGGGATATGTAACTCTTCCCGACTTAGATAAAAACTAAGGGTTGTACTTAATTTTTAAAACTCATTGTGCTTAAGGGTTCGTTATGATTTCTTTATTAACCTTTGTTTCTTTCTTCTTATATCTAAGATACATTTTATACAATTAACATACAGTTAATAAAATTACTATAATGATCAATAAAATTGTTCAAACACTGATATTGTCGTAATGTAATTTTGGCACTTTTAATTTATAATTGTACATTAACTTTACGGCGTGGTTGAGGTCGTCTAGGTCTAGATGTTCTAGTTTTATTGGTTTTGTAATAATTTTGCTGTCTTCGGTTTGTGGAATCTTGAACGGTTGTTCGGGTAGATTTGCAAATTTCTTTGTTATTGCTGTGTTTTAGTATACTTGAATGATTTCACTGTTTAATTTTAAGTAACAGTTTTCCTTTATGGTGATTACTTTGCTCCCAATCAAGGCTAAACTGTTTTCGTCTTGGCTGCAATCGGCGGTTGCTATTACTTCTTGCGGAAATACAGCAATCCACTTGTTGTCTGTGACTTTCTGAATTTTCATGTTCATAATTTGTACTGGTTTTGGCACACAATTTGCATAGTTATTGTTGTTGCATTCGTAACTTTCTGCACGATTTGTTTCCTCGTCCGTATTGGAGTTTGCATAATTATCCATGTCTTGATTATTAAAATCCTCGGAAGTAAAGTTTCGTTTTGGGTGTAATCAGGTCTGATTTGAGATATTTTAGTATTCTGTGTGGTGTTACCAGATGAAGTGTTTATAGGAGTTGGTTTGTAATAATTATTGAGGTTGTTGTTGTTACTTGTAATCGGTGTGTTTCTGTTGGGATCTGCGCCAAATGTTTCCCGTGTTCGATTTGCATTCTGATTGAATTTTGGTGTGAATATGGATTTCGTAAAGTTTGAATTAAATGTTGGCCTTGAAAATTGTCGAGGTTGATTGTTGAAATTTGTGTTAGTAAAGTTTAGATTGTTAATTTGTGGTTGATTCATTGGGCGTTAAATGGTGTAAATTTCGGTTGTATTGATATTTGTCTTGCCGCTTGAATTGTTTTAATCGGTGAGTAATTTTTATTTGAGTTAGGATTATATATTTTATTTCTATAATACATAACGTTTTCTTTCTCTACAATTAAATAAATTGTTTGTTCTAAGTTTGGGGATGTTGAAACCTTATTTTGTCTGATAATCGTTTGGTTAACGCGTTGATGTATATGTCTAAGGCCATCTTATCGTACATTTTTGTCTTTATTAATCGTATGTTTTGGTCGGGTTCTTCGGGTTTTAGTTTGGTAAAATTGAACTTCGTACGTCCTGACATCTTATACCGAATTGATATAGTGATTGGTTGGTTTCCATTCGTAAACTTATTAGATTTCTGACAAAACATTTGATATTACTTTTGTCTTCGAAATATGCTATTAATATTCGTTTAAAGTTGACCCACTCTACGACGTCATCCCTGCTAGCTAGCAAGGTCAATGCTTTCCCGTTAATTGGAGATTATTTAGCATAAAAGCCAAACTCTGCGAGCTATACCCCCTTGTTTGTAAAAGAATTTCAAAAATATCTTGCAAGCAGTAATGAAAATTCCTAATAAAGCTTGGTTACCGTCGTATAATGAAATTCAATCTAAGTACAGTTTTATGTTTTCGAAATTCATTTTTATAGTTACTTTCAGTCAAGTTTGTATTAAAGTTATTTAAACAATCACTTATCGTTACGTATATTGTGTGTAATTATAATAACCTTGGTTATAATTACATCGGCTTCATACTTCACTGAATAATTGATTCGTTAAATTGTTGCAATAATAAAGCACATAAAAGTATTTAATTATAAACATTTATAAGAGATTATAATGTGATGAGAATCAAGTTTTTCAGATTTTCTGAATAATAATTGCTGTAATAAAATGGTACAAAGAACTGTGTTATACTTATACAATAAACCACAAACTTTTGTTGCATAAATCGTTTTATTAATAAATCGTGATAAAATTGTAATAAATTGTGCATAAATGCGTAAATAAAATTTTTTTGTTTCTTACTAATAATATATAATACTAATATCAATATGCAATTGAAAATCATTGGAAAAATGAACTTTTGGTACTTACAATAATTTGATTGCCAGTTCCATTAGCCTTCCTTCTTTTATTGGACTTGGTCGATTTTTGTACTTTAATAATTGAAAAATCCTATTTCATAATTTCACATCTAATGCGTATGGAAAAATATTTATTTACATTTAATAACAAAAATATCTCATTTGTAAACATTCTAAAAGAAAATTTTCATTTAATAAACGAGTGATGGCATTTTAAAATATGCTTAAAAACCTTTATTTGTATTAATAGCAAAAGCTTGTATTTCCATGCAAAAACGAATTAATCTAATTAATTTCAAGTATTGATAAGTTTATACAATTAATTCAAAGTACATCGAATATTGAAAGCTCTGGATAGTTTACACAATAGGCCAGAAACTACGAGAAGGTGTCACAATGTTAACGCAAGAAGCACATGTTTTATATAAAATGTATCAGAACATGATCAGATTCTCGGAAATACGAGAAATACGACATGTACATTATTGAAGTTGTTCGAACCTACCAGAAGGATGACGGTTGTAAGGCGTTGATATATTTAAAACCAATGCGTGTAGCGGTAGAAAGTTTAATATTAGTTTAAACGCCGGCGCGGTATGTTGTTGTTCATAGTCTAGATACGTTACGTAATTAATTTTATACATACAATGGACCATATTCGGCAGCTATTGGTTATTTAAAATATATTCAAAACGCAAATCGACAATTAAATACAAATTAAAGTAATTTGAAGATTGAAGTTTAATCTAATATTGAAGATTAATTGTAATATGAAATGGAAGTTAACTCCTTAAATGATTTGGTATTGTTTTATAAGAAATGATTTTTTTATATTTGTATTTAAAATATTGTTTGTGAGAACGATATTGTGGATTCATGGTATATATATATATATATATATATATATATATATATATATATATATATGTTACATAGGATGAACTTAATTTAATTTAAGAGTGGAGACAAAAACACCACGTAATTTATTCTACTTAAATTATAAAAGGAATATTTTTTTAAAGATTTTAAGCAATAACAGTATTGTTTTATTGTTAAATTATGCGGTCGTCCTTTTACCATTGACATCCAATTTACAATTGACATCCATGTTTAAAATCGTTGAAAAAATTTCATTAAAACTGCATTTCAAATGTGTATACCAAGATATCATCCAAATCTTTTAAAATAAATTTACCATTAAATGCGATTGGAAAACCTTTTTTAAATTCTTAACTAATAAGTAGAATGTATTATAGGTACGTTTATAAATTCACACAGGTAAACAAAGTATTTATTCATTTACAGTTGCTATAGGTTACAGTTTCAGAAGTTTTATTATAAATACTTAAAACAATTTTTCATTGAAAATGACTAAAGTCTGCGATATTCTGAACTAAATTTGTTCTAATCAGATCCTACAAACTTCTAGGTCTTCGATAAAGAGCTTGATGTTCTTAGTTAACATGTCCTTTTTTCCAACATGAAATTGTTCATTGTCACCAATTGTTCCTAAAATTAAAAGTAACCAACCTGGTAAGGTATTATTCAGAACGTCATCACATCAATCAGTTCGATACCTTGCTATCAAAGGTTTACTATACCTACTCAAGTTTGCATGAAATCTCTTTTAATAGTAAGCAGAAGTGCTCAACAAAGAAGTTATCTTTCCAACATACATGAAGAGATTATCTTCGGCAGAATTCAAACTAATGAGTTAAGACTGCAAATTGAAATTAATTTTGTTATTTTTCTTTACCAAACATATAAATTGCTAATTTACTGAAGCATTAACTTGAACCAAAAAAAGGGGAGTTTTCATTTTCTAAATCAGCATAATTTTAGCGTGTGAACTATTTTTGATTCAAGACGATGAAGTCATAGGCGGTTAAGGGTAATAAAATAAAGCTAATTGCACGTTTTAAAAATACATGATGTAGATCAGCAATGAAATAGAGCTTTTCTCAATGCATTTCTTTATATAAACATTTGTCGAAAGCTTTTAACTTTTAAAAAATCGATACTTTTGCGTAAATGTTACTTTACTATCCTTTTATAACATCAATTACAATAGGTATTTCCACAAAGTCGAGAGTCATATGCGTAATTCACCCCTTGATTGAGTACATTGACCTGCTGATTAGAAAAAATAAAATCGATTTCTTAGAAATCACTTTCTGTGCTATGTCGCCTCTTTCCTTTATATTTGTACGGATATTTTTAAAAACATCAGCTTAAATTTTAAGTTATTATTTTCTAAAAAATAATTTTTATTTTGCGTCTATATCAATCTACGTCTCTTTCTTAAGCATTAGTCAATAAATTTCCATAAAGTTATTAATTACCCCGTATACAGGGTGTTTCTAGATTTGATGTAAAAATTTTAAGGGCGCATTTTTGAGACGAACATCAGACTTTCCTTCCGAAAATCATGTGTCCTAAAATGCGCCCCTCCGATCTACAGCCATTGGAAGTTGCGCGAAAAAATAGATTATTCTGAACTGACTACAGTTACCCACCAAATGTCTTAAAAATTTGGAAGCTCCTGTATATTTTTTGTCTCAAAAATGGCGCACGTTTAATTTTATAGGAAATTGATAGGGTTTCAAACGTTTGTTGGCGGAAAATTTATGTTTCGGATTAAAAATTTTGAATTTGAATAACACAATTTAGTCAGTCATAAAAAGTTTTTACATTTTTATAGCTTTCATTTTTTTGATACAGCTATCAGTTCTAGGGGAAATCGTTTTTGATAGAAAAAATAACATAGTGGCTGCTGTGACATAGTACTCCATTCTTCTCGTCAAAGACTGTCGTACGCGCTCGAAAATTCCGGGAATGTCTCTAACAATTTGAAAGGCATCAATGATACATTGACGGAGGACTAGCACGAAGGCACTGGATCTGCATCATAAACTAGAACTTTCAGATATATCCATATAAAGAAGTCTATAGAGTGCAGTATGTGGAGCGCGAGGCCAAGCTATAGGACCTGTTCTCCCAATCCACCGATTTAGAAACACTATGCTTAATTATCGCGTACTGTTAAACGAAAATGACGGGGTGCACCATACATGCAAGAACTGCATGTGCTGACGAACTCTTAAAGGCACATTGTGCAATAATTTTGATCTCTCGCGCGTTTACTAAGTACATTATTAGAACTTCAAGCGCCACTGAAAATCTTAGGAAAGCAAACCCTGAACGCGTTGGATGTGGTGTGGGTATAAGCTATGTTCCTGTAAACTCTCAGACAGTTACATGAGATACACCCAAATCACGTCTATTTGTCGAGTGGTGAAATCAGGATTCTCGTCGATGATATTGAAAGTCTGTTCTTCTGTCACTGGGTTACAGGCTTCTTGTTGACTGCCCGCATCAATTCTGAAAGTCTGAAATCTGCCGTATTCGAGGAGATGACGATGGCTATTTGTAAAAGTTTGAATATTAGGCAACCGGAATATTAAAATAATCTTGTTATGTTGATTACAAGTGCGTTCCCATCAACCAAACGATAAACATATGTTACGTGCCAAATTGGCTCTTAAACATGTTTTAGTTTAATTTTGATGTACGGAAGTTTCGCGTCATAAATTCAAAAGACGCGGAGCGCGTATTTCCGTCACGTCAAAAGTGGGTTGGACGAATAACTTCGCGCCGACGCGTGAAAGACAAAAGTGGGAGAAGTGTTTCCGTGACTCTCTGTAACGTAGCTTTTTTGCCTGAACCTTCGAGTGGAGTGGACGTTTTTAGGTATCGTATCGTGCCTTATCTTTATTTATGTAGATATCCTTGCCTGATTGTCTTTGTTTGTCGCCCTTTACCATGTTCCCGTCTTTCCCTGCATAGGTAGAGATAATTTGCAGACGTTGGCGAACCGTACTGCACGACCCTGGATGAACGAGCCCATGACTGCCGGAGCTGGTCCGAGCGCTTTGGAAGAGCGTTGGGCGTACCATCTACAAATTTTCCGCCATCGAACGTTTGAACCCCTTTCGATCTAAAATTAAGTGTACAACATTTTTGAGACAAAAATGAAGAAAACGCATAAAGATGCAGAAGTTTTCAAATTTTCAAGACACTTGGTAGGTACCGTATGATACGCTTTTTATGAAAAGCTTTAGCGTTTATTGTATTAGTGAAGTACCAGGGATTTTCAAAATATTGTGAAAACCACACAAATATTTGGTTATTACAAAAGTCCAGTCATTGACTTATCTTTGTGGTCTGAGAGAATGCAAATTAGGCATTTCTCGCATCCTTTACACCGGTATATCCACCAATGTGCGTCTGAGAACTGTAACCTCCTTTGGAGGGAAGAAACATTTCGTGAGGCAAATGTATCAAAACAGAAGGACTTAGCTACCGACCTCCCTCGAGTCTAGACGTGTTTTAGTGCTTCGACATATCGCCGAAGTGATCCCTTCGCTTCCGTATCCATCCCATATCGTTATCGGCGCATCATCGAAGAGAGCTACAGCCAGGTAAACACTGTGACAGCAGGACTTTCCTGCAAGAAATCTGTACCTGCAACATCAGTGCAAAAAAACACAGACAAGTATCTATACTTTGATACCGATCTGAGAAATAAGATGGAGTAAATAGGGTTTTAACAACGAATTGTTGAACTTGAACCCACTAGTTTTGTTACTAAAGTAATGACTCTTGTGAGTGAACTTTTGAACGGCAAATTAGATTCCAATTTTGTGCGCTCTCTGATTTATAACCTATAAATGATACAGGATTTTTAATTACGTTATCCTATTTATTTAAAAGAAAACTGTAAAAACTTACCCGGGATTATCCACCAAAAGCAAAGTAAAGCAAAATCTTGTATTTCCTGCATTACAATGGGACCCAGCAGACGCGCTTTACAAGTGGAAACAGTTTGCTTTCTTCCCTAAGTATAAAATGCCTTGTCATGCGACATTCCGTTCATTCATCATTCCATACATAAAAGCTGTTGACATTTGCACGTACAAAATATGAGCTAAGTGTTAAAATACAAACGTTGGTGAATCCAGAGACTGAGACATCACATTTCGCTCAAAATAATAAGTTACTTTCTAATTCCTTGCGCTCAAATTTCTATCAAGTGTCTCAAACTTCAATAATGCGAATCCCTAAGAGGCCGATGTGCGTGCGTACACATTTCAAGTTAGGATATGCGCTTTCCTGAAAGCCGCTTCGTTCTACGAGTTATGCGTATAAAGCCAGTTAATTAGGGTCTAAATCAGTGTTTCTATCTACCACTAAGGGATGGTTATTAGGGATATAATTATAGTAAGAGCATCCACCAAAGCCGTCTGCTATTCACGGCAAGGTCTTGAAATGAGAAATGTATTGCGTTAATTATTTTGTTATGTGAGATCATGAGACACCGATGAAGATAAAGTGTTCACTTACAGTAAGCTTAAGTTTAAATTTATTTTACATTTTACAGAAAACCGTAAGAATTGCAAAAATGTAAAAAGAAACCATTTTGTAAAGGTTTTCTACCTAGCAATTTTACTCAATCTTTCACTTATTAACAGCAGTTCGCTGCTGTTTCCTATCTTGAGCTAACTCCTAACCTATGGCTCTCTTAGTCTGGTCTATAAGCTTGAGACTTTGACTTTACCTTCCTCTACATACTTTACCTGCTGCTCTGCGTTCTAATACTGTCCTAATTATTCCGGCATACCACAAGATATGTCCTATAATCCTGATACCTTATCTTTTAATTAAACTTGTAATTCTTCTACGCTACCGACCAATTTATACTACTCTAACCTATCGCTACTGATCTAACCTCTTCTACTAAACACATGCATTCGCATATAGCGTCACATCTTGAAAGCGTCCAACATCCAAGCATGCTACAATAATATCTTCCTATCAGTTACAGCTTTCATAGATTTTAGTATGAACTATGTTACTTGCATGAATACATGCAATGTACTAAGCGAACTTCGACACACGAGTTTGACTATATCAGAGTACACGTGCTGAGCACAGAACAATTCCAACTAAAAATTATATATGACCAACATTTTTATAATCTTGTTTGGAAATCAAAAATCGACAATGCAATTCATTGGTTAATCCTCTGATAAACGTTTTTCAACATACGATGGATAGCGACCTGAAGACTATAAATACAAATTCGATTTCTGCAGAAGACAGTCCTAGTGCTCATCATAGCCTGGGATTCTCCTCTCCTCCGCAGTGCTCATCTAGCCTGTGAAAAACTTTTTCAAAGCGTCGCTCACCATAACACGCTTAATCCTAGCGCAGTGCTCACCATAGCCTGCGTCCTGCCTTAAACGTTACCCTATCCGCCGCCGTACCTGGAGGCCGTCGTTGTAATTCATCAACACACAACTAACAAGCACGTACGAACGCTCAGCTTCGTTCCATACTACACCGACGTCGTTATTGTGATTGCATCCGTCAAGCTCTACCACAGGGACGACATCCCCGTAGAGGCATCAACCCCACGACGCCGCCGAAGACTTCAGAAGACACCAAATACCTTCTGAACTCTTGCTTTTGTATATATATATATATATATATATATATATATATATATATTGTAAATAGTAGTTTTTAAGTGCATATTTTGACCCACCACTAAACACACGAAGATTACCGACGAGAGCCGAACACCACCGAAGATGTCTGGACCTCGCCGACCTGTATATATGTCTTAATCTTCACTGTTAAGTTCACACTGGGCCTCTTCCGAAACTTCCCGAAAAAAGCCGAAGCCTTCCGAAGACCGACACACCCCATTAAATGGCGCATACAGTTTACTTCTGGCCCCACAGCCCCCCTAAAGCCATCTGAAGCCATCCTAACTCTTGATTTATTTAATTTCACATTTATTATTTTGTAAACTTAGAACTTATACTGATTTTTCTTATGTTTATTAAACAATAAACTAAGCCAAGCCTACTTGCTTACAGAAGCCGCCCCCTTCGAACGATAACAAATGTCGCCCAACGTGTCTGGGCCGTCTTCATAAGAAGATTTTGCAAACAGCGCGCTTGCAAGGACCACCATCAAGCCCGAGACGAAGACTTTAAGCCACCTCTAACGTCCAGCCGGACACCAACCAGCCGCCTCCAACCCAGGAAGTCACTCAATCAACAGTTCTGGGACTGCAACAACCCAGTGGCGCTCAACAAAACCGATCAACAAAATGGCCACCACAGCCACCCCCGAGGCAGAGAAACCTACATTCTCTGGCACCCTCCTGGAGGATCCCACAGAATTCCTCCAGCAAATGGAAGTGATGAATGCGGATGTACCGACAACAACCGCACGATTCCGAGGCCAAGCGGCTACATGGTGGAAACCGTATGCCGTGTTCCGGCCCACCTATATCGAGTTCCGAAGATTCTTTTTGGATCAGTACAGCGGTACAACCAGGAACTCGGAAAATAGCACCCCGACCGATCCACGCCAGAATACAGGCTGGTCGGTCGCAACGAACTGGCACAATTAAACATCGCCGACGATGACCCACTACCAAGTATCCCCGTCACGTTCTTGGTAGTCGCAGACCTTGCTGAGGATGTCATCCTGGGCGAACCATGGCTACAGACATGCAGACCACGAGCTACCAAAACACAGCCCGTGTCGATCTGAATAATATTATGCAGCGCGCACAACCAGAAAGGAACACCTATGGACGGATGTCCCAAGAAAAGGTGCCCTTTTGAACACAAGCAGCAAACGACCCCAGAAGGGTCCAACGCCGCCACACGACGGTGACGCCCATCTCCGCCACACCAAATGCTACTAAGCAGTTCACAGACGAATTCTTACCCAGCCGCCTCTGGGAAGGATTCCCAGCAGTGATCAATGGGACAGCACCGCCTACTGCCGACACCGGCACCAGCCCATTATCACTGAACATAGAAACAGAAAGGAATACTTACGGACGGATGTCCCAAGAAAAGGTGCCCTTTTGACCGCAACAAGCAGCAAGCGACCACGGAAAGGTCCAACTCCGCCACACGATGGTGACGCCCGTCACCGCCACACCAACTGCCACTAAGCAGTTCGCAGACGAATTCTTGCCCAGCAGCCTTTGGGAAGGATTCCCACCAGTGATTAATGGGTCAGCACCGCTTACTGCCGCCACCGGCACCAGCCCATTATCACTGAACATAGAAACAGAAAGGAATACCTACGGACGGATGTCCCAAAAAAAGGTGCCCTTTCAATCGCAACAAGCAGCAAGCGACCACAGAAAGGTCCAACGCCGCCACACGACGGTGACGTCCGTCACCGCCAAACCAACTGCAACTAAGCAGTTCGCAGACGAATTTTTACCCAGCAGCCTTTGGGAAGAATTCCCATCAGTGATGAATGGATCAGCACCGCCTACTGCCGCCACCGACACCAGCCCATTATCACTGAACGTAGAAATACGCAGAGCACGAGCTAACTACACAGCCCGTGTCGATCTGCCTAATGTTGTGCCGAGCGCACAAACAGAAAGGAACACCTATGGACGGATGTCTCAAGAAAAGGTGCCCTTTCAATCGCAACAAGCAGCAAACGACCACAGAAGGGTCCAACGCCGCTACACGACGGTGACGCCCGTCGCCGTCAAACCAACTGCAACTACGCAGTTCGCAGACGAATTCTTACCCATCCGCCTTCGGCTAGGATTCCCACCAGTGATCAATGGATCAGCACCGCCTACTGCGCTTAAAACGCTATTCTACTTTTTACAACGTTTCACTTCTATTGTCAATCTTTAAGTGTCACAATGTTTTCAGTTTCTCTAATTTTCTGACCCTAGTACTACCGTTTTTTGTTTGCTGCAATTATCTTTCGTTACGCGAGTTACGTTTCGGGTCTTGGGAGTTCCCTTTTTAAAAGTCTTCTTTCAAAACTTCTTGTAACAATTTATTTATTATACAGAAATTACAATTAGAATTTTGACAAACTTGATAAAATTATACTAAGTCGAAAATTATTATTAATTGAATTTAAATGAGGGCGAGTAGCCTAATCAAACAACAATGTAAAAGCTGAAATACTCAAGACTGACTGATATGGGGCTCTCGGGGTATTTATGTTGTCCCTGCCTCTCCCATGTCTATGGGAACTTGCCGAGTTCATGTCTGCTTATTTCTTTATTCTATTCATTATACAATGTAATAATGTTAATTTCTAATAATTGCGGTTTCTTAACCGTCTGTGACCTGCACCTGCAATATCACTTAAGTCTGGAATACAATGTATTCACATCCGATCTCACAACTTCCTTGTGAACTTTATAACCTTTCCTTTATTTATCCTTGAAATTACAATGTTGCATGTAACTTAAGTTTCTTAATAGTTTCCTAATAATTTCTATTTAATTGTACATATATGAATTGGGGAATACGTAACGCGTTGAATTATCTTTAGGTTTGTAGTGATCTGGAGAGTTTCCTAAATCGATATTCATTGGTTGATAATTACAGATATGATAGTGAACATTTCGATATTCGAAGGTATTTTGAACAACACAGTAACTGATTGCAGTTTTCGAATGGACTCGGAGATGACATTAGAATTAACCGTTGTAGGGTTTGTCTGTCTGTCTGTCGAGAAGTTTTATTCGGCGTTTTACTTAACTTTACTTTTAGCGTTTAAAATGAAAGGTTGAAAAGCTCCATTTGGCGATTTAATTAAAGGTAATGTTTTTAATTGTATTTTATTTATTAAGATATCTGATTGCAATGGGAGTTTTAGTACATATTCAATATGATTGTTTGTGTTTTAAAATAGTATTTGATTTATTGATGTAATTGCTATGTGTATCTTTGTTAGTAATTTAATCCACTTGGTTCGAGTTTAATTTTTAAATGCACGTTTATTTAACTTGTATTTTGTTGCATATGGTATGTATTTGTTACAAGCATATTTTAATAATTGTTTTCCTGTTATGATTATGAAATTGTTTTATTTCTGCTTTTAGTTGTGTTTATAATTGCATGTCTCGTTTATGAAACCTAACCTTAAGTTAGTTTGACATAATCCAATATTTATAGCGTACAATTCTATCGAAAACTATATGATATTTAATGATTCTTATTAAGATGTAACTAAACGAACCTCTCCTGTGCTATTTACGCATTTGCATTGTGTTGGATATAGTCGATTTAATTTATAAGCACCTTTGCTTGGTACCATCACAGCATAAAATCGGGTTATAACTTCATATTTGTTTTGTCAATGTACTAGTAGTGGTGTTTATGCAAATGATAGAGTGTAGGTTAGCCCTTATGAAATATATTGCAAAACAGGCTGGAAACTGTTAATAGTTTGTATAGTAAGCGCATATGTTTGAGCCTTTGTTGAGAATTACCATCATTTTATGTTCGTGCGGGGCTGAACATTAGTAGGCCGTTATTTTCCTGGTGTTCTTCCTCTTCCAACTCTAGCCGGATACTCATGGCTCAGCCGCCTCGGTACCTTCCAGAAAAGAATAGCTAGACTATACTAACATTTCTTTAGTTATCATATGTAGAATGTCAGGGTATCAGTTGACATCCCGTAATATTAAAAGTAAACGGGGTGCTTGCACTGTTTGCTCTATATGTCTAATTGCCGGTAACTTAGTTTTAAGGTTATTGTATTACATTAAAAGTAGGGTCGATATATGCTCTAGTTTTATTTCAAATCAATCCACATTAACACCTTCTCACGGTGTACATTTGAGTTATGTGTTGGTCACAAAGTAGGGATCATAAGTCACTACTACTAGACTACTTGTTTATGGAGCCAGGTATTGTCAATAGAGAACGTTCACTCGTTCTCGGGTAGGTTCCACTACAGGTTACTGTAACTCCGTGCAGTTTATTCTACCTTTGAACAGAATAATACACTAGAACGTAACGAAGTATCTTTCATAAAGGATGATTGATAGCCACACTGCGGCGCGACATCATCAGATGGACTTGATTGATAAGCTACAAGAATTGGCATTTAAGGGTTTTATTAATCTTACAATGGGAATAGTCTTTTATTCTCATCATTGAAATTCTCAGTGACTGAAATTTTTTGACCAGAATCATTTGTTTTTTTGAATAATTTATTATAGACAATTACTTGTCTATTTCGGAATTCGGTATATATAAGTGGGGCCAAGGATTCCTGAAGGGAATGTGTGAGTGCGTAATTTTGATCTCCAAATTTAAAATAGTAATACTAGACCTGGTTATAAATTTGGTGATCCTTCTGTTGACTTGTTGGCTAGTGTGCGTAAGTAGATCTCTCATCTTATCTGTTCTATTAGTAATATGATGTCTGAACAATCTTGAACGACCTAATAACGTTTTGTTCAGGAAGTTACCTTATATTCAAACTTTAACGCCCCTTTTGGCAAGAATTTTGAGACAATCAGACATTAAAATAGCGTTTAGTTATGAAAAATCTGTAGGAAAATTTTCACTAAGCTGAAAGATAAAACGGAAAAAATGTTAAGTAGCAACATTATTTATAAAATAACATGTTCCTGCAATAAAACATATGTGTGTAATTCTAGTCAGTGGTTGAAAAATAGACTCATTCAACATAAGTCATATATAAAATTGGGGAAGAACAGCTGTGGCCTCCCACAACATATAGATATGACTCATCATACCCCAAATTATGATGAAGTTCAAATTTTAGATTCTGAAACTAATCATAAATAAGCTTAGGCTTTTTTTGAAGGCGTATTATATAAGAAATGAAGTCAATTCGTTAAATTTTAGACAGGACACCCAAAATTTGCATCCTATATATTCCAATCTGTACAGAATTGCAAAGTCAAATTTTAGTTTTCAACAATGAGGTGAAGGCCAAAGCGCATCTTATTTTACCTAATAATCGTACAAAATGTGGAACACGCTCTCACTTTTATCAGACTGGTTTTATATTAATTCATTCGTAGTTGGTCGTTTACTCTATAAACAAGTGATTTTATTAATTAAATTTAAATAATCCCTTTTTGGGTGCTCCAATATTTGTATTTTAACCAGTTGTGACTAACAACAACCCACCCTAATGTGTAAGGTTGTGTTTATAACTTTAATATTTATGCATTAACAATTAAGTAAGTAATTTTTAAAAATAACATTTTTTTATGACTGTATTGACAACAACAACAACCCTTGCCGAAACGTCGATTTATAATTAAATATATGCAAAATATTATTTTGTTTTAATTTTTTGGACTAAAATATCTCAATTCTACTGCAACGTTTTATCGAAAAAAACACTATTATATATATATATATATATATATATATATATATATTGCTGTGGACTGAAGTGGCCTGACGTTGGGAGCCAATAAACGATGCTGTAGATTGAAGAGGTTCTATGTGAACCTTATAATGACACGAAATATTTGTTTACAAACAGTTTTTCCAATACTAATTATTACATCCACAACACTTTTTCTTCTACAAATAATGTTTTAGATACAATATTTAGGACGAACACCTTTTCTTCAACGCAATCTTTAAATATTAATGTTAGAGTCCAGCAGAATTGCCACAACGGTTTTGCCTTACGAACAATATCAAATCTAACAAAAAAATATGTAACTTTAAAATAATTACTTACTTATACTAAAAATACATCCAAAATCTTTTTTATAATTAGGATGAGCACACACTATTCTTAAGCACTTAATTTTCATTCAAAAATACCCCCTTAATTAAACCTTATTATGTACAAAATTTGTCAAGATGAGTCGGATAACTTTATATCCACCCCTATAAAGTCGGATTTGAACATATCTGATGAGTTAGGTTTATTTATTCCGTATGTACTAGCAAAAGCTCACCCTAAGCTGCCGCCCTTCAAATCAAATTATAGACTTGTACATACAATTCTCACACAAAGACTTGCACACAAAACAAACATCTAATCATATAACTTAACTAAATGTTAAATAATATAATTTTTTTTTCTGTGACGGGAAAAAAATTTTATATCTAATGTTTCTTGACAAATAACAAAATGTCACTTTTTATAAATTTACTTTTTTCCCTCGGTGAAAAAAATGAGTACTTTTTTTCCAGGTATGTGCAAATAAGTAGGAACACAAAAATATTTAATTTAAAGCCGGGTGCAACACCTGTGTAAACGTGAAGCACAAAACTGTCCATTTCTGATTTCTAAGTATTCAAAACAACCTATAAAAAAAACTTAAGTAAGCAATTTGCCAGTCCTTTCACATAAATTGTAACAAGCCCCTGATCCGCTTGTTGATTGACTTTTGTCCAATATTTTTTTCAAAGCATTTGTAACTTCCAGACCAGTCTGGTTTTTTAATGGTTCCGCCAATGCATATTTTGTATAGTAATCCACCGCTATTGGAATATATCTGTACCCATTGTTCACACGAGAGTAAGGTTGGAATTCGCACAAGTCCGACTAGATAAGATCGCGCTTTACATGTTTTAGATTTGTGCAACGACGCAGAAAATGTTTTCTTGCAGGCTTAAATAATTTCTTAACGAAGATTTCTTTACTCATTTTTGCTTAACACTGATGTTAAACTAATAGAACTATCATTATCTAGTTGCACCTTTGGCATAAACTGAAGCTTTGGTTTATAGTATTTGTTTATTATAGCTTCTAGTGCCGCCTCGTAAATCGGTGATAGAGCGTGACCGAGCTCGTTTTTATTTGTGTCAGAAGCCGTAGTCAAATTGATATAAGCTTCTTCAATTTTTTATTTACATATTGTTTATTAGCTGCATCTGCGGGTTTAACTGGGCGAGCAAGCATTGTGATACGCTGTTTTCTTGCATTGAAGATTATCCTTACGTTGTATATCATCAGAACTTCTAAGACAATATGAAAAGGTTTGATTCAAGAGATTAACAGCATACTTTTTAGAAAAACAATCACTATCATCATTCAGCTCCGATACACTAACAAGTCGTCTCTGCTGCATGTCGCACCCCCCACCGTCTGCAGTTATTATAAAACCTCGTCCAGGATGTCCTCGCTGACCAAATTGCAAGCGCTTACGTTCAGAACGTCCAAAGCGATCCATTGACATTTTAAAACTGAGCAATTGTTTTATTACGCTTATTCTATTATACCCTCCACTCTTAATTTTTCTATTATAAATACCATTTCGTTTATGTTTTCCTCGCTTGTATTTCCAGCCTGTTTAAATGCATTGAATAATTTTAACAGGTCGATTAGTTCGTGAATGTTTTTCCAATACACATACTCAACAGGACTCGCATTCAATTTTGTGTAAAACCGTTCATAGAAACCCAAACCTTCACCTTTGAGCACCCTTTTAGACTTTCTTCGAAGATCTGGGAAATGTTTTAGTACATAATTTTTTTATTGAATGCATCTAACCAGAGTCTATTTTATATAATAATAAATTGGGATCTTTATGAAAGTATGAAGCGGGGTTGTTACAACGTGTCGATACTTCCGACTATCCTTCCAACAACATTTATGGAATTCCGCTAATTAACAAAAAGGTATTGGGGATGATGAAACATGAAAATAATGGACGATTAAAGACAGATTTTATTGGGTTACGATCAACTATGTATGCGAAAAGGATTTTTAAGACAGCCGAGGAAGAAAAAGCTGAACTCTTACGAGAAGAGGAAGAATCACCTGGTATCCGAGACTTTGGTGTTACAAAAAAATTAAAGGAGTTAAATGATCAGTAATAAAGGATATAATTACGTTTGACAATTATGTTGACTACATAGAAGATTACAAGGAAGTATTTGTAACGCAGAATCTAATTCAATCATCCAAGCATCAGGTTCACACCATCGCTCAGGAGAAGATTGCCCAAAGCCCGCATGATATAAACGCAACTTACTTCCTGGTTTATATGCAACACTACCTGTTGGATATTATTCAATTATGGAACAAGAAGAAATATAATACTTATTGCAAATGTAGAATATTGATAGTAAATATAATATCTTCAATAAAATTTAATATAGTTTATATTGTGATGGTGTAATAGCCGAATATCCTAATAATTTATAGTTATTATATTGAATTAAGTTTTATGCCTTTAAAAGGTGAGTGACTTATTACAGGAAGTGCAAAGTGCGGAATTGTACTGTAAGACAATCAATAGGAAGTACATGTGCAACGAACTCTAGGCTAGGTGTAATTGGAATTATTAAGTAAGCATAATTGCATAATTATTGTTAGCAGTTAAGAACTAATATAGAATAAGGACATTAATAGTCTAACCCTAAGATGTAACGGTTGTACTGCACTTTGAAGCGTTAATTAAATTAAATGTGAAATGGTTTTCGACTTTGTTTATAATCACCTCTACTAAAGACCCCAAGAGAACACTACAATATTAGTGTTATCCTATTCCTAAAAACTGAATGTAATAGACTCCTCCGTCGTGGGTGTTAGTTGAAAAGTGACCTGAATTGATCTTAAGATCCTTCTTATGGGAATTTCAATGCTTGGTACAAAAAAGTGCAAAACAGACCTTACATTTTTCCATAATAAAATACATGTAAAAATTGTACTTTTGCGCTCACACGCCCCTTGCATACCTACTTTTAGGAGTGTTTGAGAACACATTTTTTCCCCTCAAAACTAAGCGAAATACGGAGTTTTTACAAGTCAGGAAATGAAAATGATGGTTAAGTCTTTCTGCAAAAAAGGCCGAGAACGATATTACCACCCGTAAGAAAAGTATAACAAAAATTGCAAGGAGTGACGGTGGTTTTAACCCTTCTACAATTTCCTTTGTATTTGTTTGATTACTGAAAGTCGGGTAATCCTCTAGAATGCACTTTTGCCAAATTTCAATTTGATTTGTTAAGTAAACATTGAACTCTTCTCACGGACACACGTTACATTTTGGTATATAGGTAAATTGAGTCCAATCGACTTATTTTGACGTCTACAATACGTGGTAACTTTCTTTCCCAAGAATTTCGGGACACCCTGTATATCTACTAATATTTTTACACTTGTACTGCATATTTACAAAGTTTCACAAGTATAACGGAAAAGATTTTACGTTTAATTTAACTTTGGAAGGTACCGGAATTGACGGTACATTGTAATTTAATATATGATTTCTTACATAAGTTGTCTAACATTTCCGTTGGCCCTATTGTATTTACTTTTCGCCGTTAAATTATTTCATTCACACAGTCCTATAACTTCGTTTTAACTATACCTCATACTTCTAATACAATTAGGGTAATGAAAATGTGCGTTCATCAACAAGAAAATTCAGAAAGAGCGTGACGATTATCATTATACTGGGAGTAACGATAATGATCACTATTATAGCAACAAAAGCTTAACTATGATCATTTTGTGCGTTTTTCTTAACTTCCTATTCGGAACAACACGTGAAGGCGATTATAATAAGTCATCGTCTGCTATCATAATGATGTTGTTTTTTTCAGGAAGCTACAATCACGAATCGATTCAAACAATGTTACGAATCTATTAGAGTCAATAGCGGGGTCGTTCCCGGCAGTAATGTACTTTTGAGGATAGATGGCGCGCTTTTAACGAGCTCAATTGAATTAGACACCTAAATTATGTTGGTTAATGGGGTAATTCGATTGGGCGGTTGTACTGCCATCAATACGACCCTAATGGGTCGGTCCCGTACAACAACCGATATCTATATTAGAGAAAGGATTATATTCAGTTATCGTCTATCTTCATCCCTTAGCATCTCGAACATTACGGAGGAAAGCTAAAGTAATAAAAATCCGACGCACGAAGGGAGTGACAAAAAGATTACAGCTAAATGGAAATGAGTCGCAAGCGAACAAATTAAATTATACGATAAATCGCATTTTAAGGGAAATCGGGTAAATATCCTAAGTATTTTCGCCCTTTTGAAGGAATGGACAATACAACACGTTTTGCATAATACAATAGGAATCTGTTTGAATGCTGTCTTGAATTAATCACGACATTCATTTTGCATCTGTAGGGGATCTAGCAGGAAACTGATTTCAATTTTCAGCAATTCTTTTTGAAGATACTTGAACGACAAAGCAAATTTCCTGATTTTTCAATGCTCAATGGAATGCTTGATAACAACCGAGCGACCAGCATTCAGATTTAAGCAAATAGTTCTATTCAGTAGCAGCAGTATTTCAATAGTGAGTTTAACGACCAGTAACTTTAATTTCCAAGGTTGGTCTACTGGGTTGAAAAATAAATTGCACGGACTAAATTGTCCTGACTGCTGTAACACTGGCTGCAACATTATGGCTTTGCAAACTAGATATATTGTATGTTCCAACTAAATAGTTTTCGCCTTCAAGTTCCATACAAGGTGCTTTGTAACGCGATTTACTGACTTTACTGTATAGCATTATTACGAAGAATACTATTTTAAATATATTATGTGTAAACTCCTATACAAATTTCATTATAAAATTTTTTTTTCTCTTCTTAGTCACATCCTCAAGGGTTGGTCGACATTTCTTCCCCACTGCTTCAGACCGTGTGCTAGTTCCTTTACTGTCCTGTAATTACCTACGTCTTTCTTAATTTCTACCAATGTTACCTTTTGCTCTGGCCTCTATCACTGTCCTAATTCTTTCTAACGATATTGCCTGTCCTCGTGCAGTAGTTATTCTACGCCGGTTTGGAAACAAAATTTGCCCTTTCATATACAAAATTTGCTTTTGGAAAGCCCATCCGCATAAAATAAAATGCGGGCAAAGCGCTAGGGTTCCGGTGCCTTTGTTGGTTGATAGTTTGCTCAATGATGAATGTGTAATGGTGCTCCTTACGCCTTTCGTGGTGACGCAGCGCCGGGTGTCTTTGTTGTTAAGGCGTCGCCGTGGATCAAAGTAGTAAGCGTAAGACTACGGATCCCAAAGTCCTGGGTTCGTATCCCGACACGGCCGACTGCTTGAAAAATGGCAGGTGAGCAATTTTCACAAAAAATTACGTCTTCGTTTGGATGAGAGGTTAAATGGAGGTGCCGTGTGTGAGTGATGTTACGCACGTTAAAGATTCCTACCTTGCCTAGAACGGCAAGGGTTCGGCAAAATTCTAAATTTCCAGGCAACAAAAAACTCGCCTCCTGGCCAATGTAGTACCTTCGGGTGGAGCATTGGAAATGTAAATGCACTGTCTTTGTTGTTAGATAGTATAGTGAATAGAGCTTTGCCCTCGTGGGGGCGCTCGTGTCTTTGCTTAATGAAGAACGGAGAACCTTAGAGCTTTGTCCCTCGTTTTTTATTCTCGTCACATTAGTTACTTGATACCTACTGCAAGTTAGAACAAGTCGTATACAATGATGAAAAGTTTTTAAAACTTACTAAACATGATCTTGAATACATGCTTTGTGAAAGCGATGTAGTGGTCAATCAAGTAAATCTCTTAAAAAACGAACTTTTATGCATAAAATAGAAATGTTTTGGATTTAGTGAAAATATTCTCACAATTAAATATATTTTACGTTTTTATATGACTTGGATGATTCAAAATAGTGTACTCTGTTCAATATATTATAAATTAACCGCAAATTGATAGGTTAGATCAGCATTGCCGGGCCGGCGACGCTGACCTAATTTCTCAATTTTTCCTGCTATCTAACCTAAGTCCACACAAGTTCAAGTAACCTTACCTAACTCCAGATAACATCAGTTAATCTAATTCCTGACAAGTCGAATCTTTTAAAACTATAAACCAGAATATATTGTAATCAAAGCGTTAATCGGAACTTACAGCGTGAGCAAAGCTGCGATCAGAACTAGTTATCCGTACCCAGAAGAAAAATGCTGCAAAACAGTTTTTGTAAAAGTAATATTGCAAGTGAATTTCTAATTTATTTTTGTTCGTATTGAATATGTAGTAAGTTGGTTCTAGTACTTATTAACAAACTAGATTTTTTTAAGGGGAAATATTAAACTTCTGGCTAAAAAAGAGAAAATGGTTTTGCAGCAGTAAATAATTAAACAACCTTTAAGGCTGTTGTTAGTTTTAACTGAATGTACACATACGAAATGTTAAATACAGGACATATAATTACGTTTACAGGCTACTTAGCTTCGGTTAGATACCAATACCCGTATTAAGAATTGCCACTATCATATACCTACATTTCTAGTTTTTCCGTTTCAACTAAATTATTTTTCACTTAATCTCACATACATTCTTTATATCATATTTTATCAATTTGACACAACTTGTTCCTGACATAAGAAAATTGTTATGTAGAAAATATGAACGGGACTGATAAAGACTATGCCTGATTTTGGGCTTGAAGTAAATAAATATAGGGTAACAGAATCTGTAAGCATCATATTGGAGAATTCCTGTTAACGGATATATATTTTGCATTTTCTTATGCAAATTTTATGTTACAATATTACAATGTTACATCCTTTAATTAAAATTATATTCCACTAGCGAAGTATTAAACTTTAAAGTATGTTATAGTTGTGTAAACAAAAAAGACATTGGGCAGGTTTTTATTATCAACGTAGTACATATTTTTTTAATTAACCACAGCTGTAAATAATTACTTTCTTAAATTTGGGTTATATAAAATATATTCTACTAAATTAAAGATCAACAAATCATGATACAAAATAGTTGTTTTACGTATGAACCAGAACCATATAATTTACATATATATCGATATGTTATTTTAATTTAAACTATAATTAGTAAAATCCCCGAGGTCATTAACTAAGATGCATTTTTCTTAATGTAGTTGTTACAGCAAGTAATATTTCAGTTGGCAAATGTTGAAACTTTTGTCAATAGGATTGCATGTAGAATTCAAAATCATCTCTAGTTGATATTCTAAAATTTTCTAATAAGTAGGTACATACATTCAGACATTACGTGTGTCTTTTTATATTGTAATATCCCTCAAACATACTATCATCTGCAATACAAATTTTGTTATACCTACATCTATTGCTAATAATAATTGTTGTCTCTAGCAGTGTAAAATTTAACTGGAATAAACAATGCACAATCTTTTTATTGTGTTTTATTAAATCGTTTTTTTAACAACAAAAACAAGGTATTTTAAACATTGCAAATTATTATCACCATGCATATAGCAATAAATATTACATAACGGCTGCTACTTAGGTTATCCACCTAACAATAAAAGTTTACTCTAAAAAGACATAATTGGTGTATGCTGGGTTGCCTATCATATAATTACCAACTATTAATTTCAAATAGGTTGTTTGTCACCTTACTAATCACTTTATCCCTAACAAGTTATAATTTATGCACGTTGTGTTGCCTGCCATACATATGCATATATTTTTTCTGATTCAATTAAAGTTTAGTACACGTCTGTTTATTGCTTTTTATGCTACATTGTCTGGTTCTTTTCAACATTAATCGAACTTAAATTACTCGCAATCCTCCAGGGGACTTTTAAGACATTATCCTAGAGTAGGTGGTATTGCACAATATTTGCAAAATATTTACTTCTATAAACTAATTTCATTTATTACTGAAAATTGTTATTATTTAATAAAATTTAAAGCTATTAAAGTTAATACTTGCATACAACCTTAGGTTTTTTTTCATGAACAAATAACGACATATCTATTTTTGTGCCATTTGCATATATCTATATTTTATTCAAAGTATAATTAGAAAAGTTTAGTCACATTCAGTATTACAGCTGTGGTGTAGATAGTTATTCATATTATATCGAAATTAACGGCAAACAGTATTGCCAGCTGTGTAAAAAATGTTTTGTTCCTGTAGCGAGTCAATCAAACTGCATGAAAATATGAACTTATTACCATGTAATTAGAAAATGAAAATTATATATATATATATATATATATATATATATATATATATTTATTACTAACAAATTTTTCTGACATTAATAAGACAATGCTAAAACAGAAAAATTGAATAAATAAGGATCTGCTGCCGCCACTCCCCAAAAAGATAAAGACAATTAAAGAATGTAATTTTTTCTAAATTAAACATTAAAATTTTGTGCGTTTCTTTTTTAACATTAAATATTTAATATAAAAATAAATTTCGAGATTCTAGGGGGATTCTTTAGCACGTGCACGCTTTTGCTTAACCTAAAAAATCTCCGAAGTATTCAATCACCTAATGGGCGCAAAGCCCCGTTCAAAACACCCTTGGAAGCCCCATTCCGCATTTGAGAATAATTACGTTACCATCCAAATTCTTTACCATGTTTAAAATAACGACATGATTTGCATTTATTTTAAATTCAAACGACTAGAATTAGGATGAAAAAACGAGGTTATATGTTAGATCCGGCTGCAAGTTCCGTGAAAATGTATTAATTATTTTGGTGATGCAACCATGAATAAAGATAACGGTATACTTGTCTTAACATGATTTTGCATACACACCTTATCTAAATTAAAACTATTATATTACGAGCCGTATAATTCTGCTATTCTTTGATATTTAACACTAAAGTAATGGGGCGCAGCCCGTTCACAACACGCTAGGTTGCTCCATTTCCCATTCATCATTTTGAGAATCTTTACGTCATCCACCACATTTCTTATTTTGCTTAACCTAAAAATCTCTCTTCAATTAACTAATGCAGCGATAGTAAAAGCGAGGGTGAAGTTCTAAGGAGCACCGCTAAATTCTTCACCACATGCACGTTTTTGCATAACCTAAAAATCGTTCCTGACGTTCAATTTTTGTTTATCCTAAAAATCTCCGAAGTAATCAATCGCCTAAAAGGGCACGGTCTCGTTCAGAACACGCTAGAGAGCCCCATTCCGCATTTATTATTTTGAGAATGTTTAACGTCATCCACAAGTGTTTCTTATTTTTTGCTTAACCTAAAATTCTCTCTCTTCAATTAACTAATGTGACGAGAATAAAAAACGAGGAGGACAAAGCTCTAAGGAGCTCCGTTCCTCATTTAGCAAAGATACGAGCGCCCCACGAGGGCGAAGCCTCATTAATCATAATATCTAACAACAAAGACACCAGCGGTGCACCCCCACGGTGACGAGGGCAAAAGCCTAAGGATCCCCATTACACATTCATCATTAAGCAAACTATCAACCAACAAAGGCAGCGGAGCCACAGCGTTTCGCCCGCATTTTATTTTAAGCGGATGGGCTTCCCAAAAGCAAATTTTGTATATAAAAACGCAAATATTGTTTTCAAACCGGCGTAGCATAACTACTTCGTACCAAGCCTCTTTTAATTATGCTTGTAATACTTTTGTTTTTGCGAACCATTTCAAAAATCCCATCGTTACAACTTTGTCTGCCCAGCTGGTCCGAAACGTTTTCCAATATCGTATTGTACTGCATTGAATCGGGAAGGGTTGTAACCGCCATAAAGGGAGCCCGCTGTGTTGCCTTCTTTGCACTAGCTTGATCCTCTCTTGCTTAGTCACCCGATGTTGCAAGTGAACCCAAGAATGTCGGACCAGAAAGTGCCTTCCCCCCAGGTTTGATTTTTTCAATGCTCCACCTGACGGTAGTACATTGGCAAGGCGGTGAGTCTCTTAATAAGAAAATTTTGAATTTCCCCGAACCTGTGCTGTTCCAAGCAAGGTGGAAATTTTTAAGGTGCGTGACAACACTCACACCCGGTACCTACACTTTACCTCTCTTCCGAACGAGGGCGTATTTTTGTGAAAAATGCTTGCCTAATATTTTTCAAGCGATCCGTGTCGGGATTTGAACCCGCCATAGAGTACCGGCGCATAGGATGTGCGTGGCGTCTCATTCTCCTGTTAACAACCGCGACAGATAGTCACCTAACAGACCAACCATGTGCATGTACTTTGCAGTTTACAGTACTTAGAGAAAATACATACCAATAGTTGTAGTTTCTGTTTCGGCAGACGAAAACAGAACCTTTTTCGATGTCTGTCAAGAGAGACCTGTCGGCAACTTGTCGTACAATTCCACCTGTTCTTATGCCGATGTTAGGTAGTTTGCCTTATCATGGTGAACATTACCGATGGCAGTATGGAAACAGACGGTTCAGAACCTACAAATCTCTGAGCCGATCCTGGTTTCGCCAATTCATCCGCCTCCTCGTTGCCATGTACCCCTGAATGTCCTTCAATCCATGCTAGCTCAAGAACATTAGTACTGGAAGCAAGCACAAGAATTCAATGACAATGTAGTACCACCCATGGGAAGAGGACCATTTGTACTGTCTTGTTGTCACTCAGAATATGTAGGTTTTATTCTGGATTCTACTTTTTAAAATGACATTTGCACCATGCCTGATGGCTGTGACTTCCGTTCGAAAAACAGTAGCCTGCGTGATCAGTTTAACGCTTTGGCAAAGGTGAAGGTTATCTGAAAAGATGCATGCAGCTTTACGTTTGTTTGTTTTGGAATCAACTTTGTAGATAGAGATTTCGCTGGGGGCGACGTCATAATAGTCAGTACAGACCCTAGCGCGTTGACTGAGTATCACAACGACGGCGATCAAATGCACCAGTCCACCCAGGAGTGGCGTGGTACGCATCACTTGTCGTAGGATCTCGTGGTGTTTTCCCTATCTACACTTATTTATCTACATACTCCTAAACCGCAACTTTAGTGCTGCCCTCAGAAATATCTTCTCTACATGCAGGTCCAGTAGATTGAGACCAAGAATGGTTTCGTAGGCTGCAGTGGGTGTAGATCGCATTGCGCCCATGATACTTTAACAGGACAGTCTTTAAATATGCACCAATTCCTTGGTTGCGTCAGTCAGTCTGGTCATGGGCCGCCAATCCACGCCGCCGTAGCAAAACACTGATCTAACTACCGCAGTGTATAGCCACAGCATGGTCTTCGGTGGAATATCCCAAAGCTTGCCTATGGCACGTTTGCGCTGCCAGAATAGTACGTTGTCTTTCATAGTTTTTACTTGAAGTTTCTTGGCCCAATGCAGCTCCTTGTCAAGTATGATTGCCAGATACTTGACCTTTTCCGAAGGGGGTAGTGGTGTGTGAAAGAGTAATGACAATCTAGTTACCATTCTATTTTTTTGTTTGTAAACAACACCAGCCCTGTTTAGTTTAAGTTGGTTGTCCAACAATAACATGTACTCGATGACATTGCAAAAGCCGCATGATTAACTGCCGAAGAGTGTCCTGAGCCCCACGCTCTTGCAGTGTTTTGTTAATGCTTGCGAAAGTAGTTTCGGTTAAACGTACTCTACGATGTCAATAAACACACATAAGGCAGACATGTTGTTGCTGAGAGATTCCTCAGTCCGTCCTGCCAAGGCTTAGAGGGCAGACTAGGGGGGATCTGCCTGGTATATAAGCATGCTGGTTTGAGTGAAGTGGATAAGTGTATATCATTCCTTTCCTCATATCGTGGCAGCACAATTTTTTCAAGGTCTGTAACAGAAAAGATGTTAGGTTAATCGAACGATATAATTTGGCCGGGAGTAATCCTTCTGGGCTGAATTGGAACTGGGTTCATTCAAATTCAAAATTTTCAGGTATAAAAAAACTCTGTTCCTGGCCAATGTAGTATCTTCGGATGGAGCATTGAAAAATCAAATGTAGGAACAGAAAAACTAAATTATTTTAATCGGCGATTATCGAGTTGGAATTATACTGCATTTTAATTCAAAGCTTACAGATTTATTTTGTCATTGGATGCATTAAAAAATTTACTCTCTGAATAAAAGCAGAAGCAAAAGCAGAAGAAATCAGGCACCTACAGATGAGGACAGAATTTGAAGTATGATTCGAAGACCTATTAGTAGTAGGATGACAGTGTGGCCAGTTGCGGCGAGAAACTCCCTTATATCCGCAACCATAACAGTGGAGTACTTGAGGACGAGTACACAGTCGAAACATGACCAGGTTTGTCGCAATTAAAGCACCTGACCTGATGAGTAGAAGCAGCGCTAGGAAGAAGAACAGTAGAGAGTACAAAACAAGTATCTGATCTACCCGAAGGCGTAGGAGAAACCTTAATAACTAGGTCATGTGAAGTAAAGTTATTTTCCTCAATAGTAGCATATAAGCATGACTTGGTTCAGAATTTATTTCGTCTAATAGGCGTTTATTATAATCCACGGGTAGGAATTCATCGTTTAATAAAGTAACAACGTATTTCCAACACCTTAGCGAACGTTGATGTACTCGGAAGAGACGTAAAGCCTTTTCGGTAAGTAATTCCGAAGTAAAAAGAAAAAATTCCTGAGCAGAAATATTACGCGAAACACTGAGTTCCTTAATACGAATCAAGAATTCCGATAGAGAACCTTTACCTGAAAAAAAGAGATATTCAGTTTAGCGAGCGGGTATCTTTTAGTAGGGATCATAGTATTGACAGTAGTAGGGGTATCCAATTCTTCCTCGGAATCAGAAAAAATATAAGGAACTTGATAGTAGTAGAGGTATCCAATTCTTCCTCGGAATCAAAAGAAAGATAAGGAACTTCTCCGGTAACGGTGGCAGTTACATCAAGATTTTCTGGGTTGGAGGAAGGCTGTTGCGTAAAATCCGTAAAAGTAACTCGCTTCAATTTTCTAACAGTCACCTCAACATCAGAACATGGTCTGTAAAGCGAATAATAATTTATTTTTCGTATGGGCTTCCTCCGCTGAGCTATCCAACATCAACTCACAACGTCGTTGAATGTATACCCATAAAGATCGTAAACGGGCAAACTTAGTATCAGTAACATCCCCAGCAAAGTCGTCAGAAGACGGTCCAAGTTCAGTAAGCGCGCGTTTAATAGCCTCTTAATCCTCTGTAAACGTAATCGTCTAAGGGTTTGAATCGCGTTGCGGACGGCTTTACGCAACCCCTCTACTTTAATGTCAGAGTCAAATCCTCGTGCAGATAAATCATATTGGAGTTCAGGTTTTAATAGCCTATTCACATCCAATCCTCACGTAATCATTGTCACAAAAGAAATACACACTGTAAATTTTATTGAATACGAAAGTGGTAAAAGGATTGAATTTCAAAAGGAGTACAAAACGTAAAAGAATACAGTCAATAAAATCTAAAATAGGACGCCAGAGTTTTCAAAGAATCTTGAATTATTGGAGAAAAAACAAGTTCAATAATCTGAAATTAATCAGTCAATGATAATGAGCGATTACGAAAAAAAACTAAACTAAAATTTAAGAAGATTGAACCCACACAAAAAATAACGAAACGAAATAAATACCAGTTTAGACGTACGGGAAGAAAACATAAATAGCATCAGGCCGATAGATGCGGGTAATGTCGGAAATTAGGCAGTAACAACATACAAAAATTGGGCCAGAAATTAAGCGAAATCAAATCGAGCACAAATTAACAAAAACCAAAATCGAAGCAAACATTACCCAAGACAAAATCGGAGCCCCACGCCAGGGCGTCAAAGTTTATGCTACGTTCATCGACGCAGTCTAACACAAACAAACCCAAAGAAAGACTGACCGGTCTTAGTCGGTGAGTAAGCGGGGTATTACACATACGCCAGGGAGTCAAAATTTATGCTACGTTTATCGACGTAGTCTAACACAAACAAATCCAAAGAAAGACTGACCGGTCTCAGTCGGTGAGTAGGCAGAGTATTATACATACAAAAATTAAAGAAAGGCCTGAAATAAAAATATACACACTCATTCACAACTCGCAACTAAACATACACAAAAGAAGACCTCTAATTAAAAAAACATGTACAAAATAGAGTAGTACCAAAAAACAATAGACAATCAATAATTACAAACTACACATATCAACAAAATCAAAAGAAAACATTTTTAAAATGGCGAGCTGCCGTTTTTATGTATTTACCCCCTACATTATTTAGTAACACAGAAAAAAACCCAAACGCAGCACTAAAAACCACAGCTCTAAATCATTGTAAATATCAAATCACACATATTAGATGGTCACGATAAATACAATATTAATAATAAATATCATCTCACTTGACGATAATCATTTTAAAAATTCTAAGTTTATTCAATACGTGGAACCTGATAAACATACTCTTTCGACCAATTTTACAAGACCCATACAAGAAAATAGTGCACAAGCACTCATTCGAGCCTTCACGGTGTAGGTTTGGGTCACACCTTACCTAATGACAGGGCGGAGCAAAGGAGCTCGAGATCCCGCAGTGTGTGTGTCCTCCCATAACAAAAGAACGGCAATGCAATGCGCCGTCAGGTCCACTGGAGGAAGAAGCACGCTGTAGGGCGTGCGCGAAATTTTCATAAAGAAAAACAAAAACAACCAAAAATACAACAAATGTTTTCGTTGTGTAGATCGAAAAGAAAGTGACTATTAACTTCGTTTAACTAATAACCAGAGCTCAAACTAATATTGTTGTTATGAAACGTAATTAAGAAACTTGAAAGACGGTTTTATCGGATAGTCCAATACCTCATTTCGACGAGTTTTAAATTGAAACAATAGAGAAAGTAATTGCACGTTATCGCAATGTATAACAAGTTCACGGATACTTAAAACAAGGTATAGACCATTTAATTTATAAAATAAACTTTCCATTTTAAAACTGTTAGATTTGAACTTGTAAATTACTAAAAGCGTATTTTATTGTAGGAAGGTCTAATATAGCGGGTGTTGTTAGAGGATTTAAGCAGAATCTAAGTAAATGAATAATGAATCAAAAAGGGTAAATTTTTATTTAGTCGTAAAATGAACGTAACAGTTCTCTTGTTTAGTTTCTTAGACCACCCCAATCTCCAACTGTGTTAGCGTGGTATTTGTTTTCTTTCTTTCCCTTCCCTTGTTATCGCAATTCGGGCGAGCATTGCGTTACTTTAAAACTCATCAAAATCATCAGTAGATAATAAACCGTTTACAATTTCCAAATGCACAACCGACTGCATCAATTTTTTTACTAACTACGTACATCCTTTTATACTATAGTGCATATGGTGAAATGAGGTAAACGGCAATTCCTGCTCACGAACTGGCTCGAAAGGCTCGGCTCGAATACATAGTCGGCTCGACTAGGCTTGACTGAAACGAGCCTCGGCTCCGCTAAGCTCAAAACTCGGCTCAAATTCGAACTGAACTTTGAGCCGATCCGAACTAGATTCGACCTGGAGGCCAATGCTAGTTGTAGTTAATGTCCGCTTTTGTAACTTATGGGTAGCAACGGTGAAACCTATTCGAAAATTCTTGGAACACCAAAGATGAAATAAGTCAGTTTAAAGATGTTGCTCAAAGTGCAATGTAGTACCTACGGGTGGAGCATTGGGGACGTGGCCGCAAGTATAGCGGCCCTTATTCAAATTATAATGTTGCTCAAAGTTGCACAGTATTAACTAACATAGGTGGCATAATTCAAATTCTAACATGCTATTTGTAAACGTATTGACTTAGATCAAAAGGAGGTTGTTTTCAAAACTTTGTGTATATTTTTCCCTTTGACTATTTTCTATCAAATAGTGAAGGATTTCTACAGTCAAAATTCTACGTTCAGTTATAAGGTTGTATACAACAAAAGATCATAAAAAGGTCTTGCAAGTTATAATATTATTTGAAACCAGCAAGCTGTGAATTGAGACCTTAAATTCCTTTATCAAAAAACCCTAGAGCTACTAACTTCAATTTTCAATTTGTGAAACGATTGATAACAGGCTCTACATTCAATTGAACTATAGAATACATAGGAAATAAAAAATTGCAAAATTTGACTTGCTAATAGGAACAACTTGAATACATGTCGTATAATTCTCAAGTCGGTGAGATCAATCAAGATGTCAGAAGCCGATAGAACTGCAGGTAAAGCGGAAATCAATAACAGAGTTTAAAAACGCCAGTCAGAAATGAAAGACGAAGAACGTCGTCACGTTTACTATCTTGTCATGAAACTTGCGGTGCATTAACTTCTGCAACGTATATGGAGGAGCTCTTAATCATCTTCTAGAATATTGGGATGACACAATGGAAAATCTGGATATATTTGGATCAACTATACAAAGCACACGGGGCTCGCTTTTACGACGTACGTTATAAATATAGAAAGCGTATGGAAGAGTTCAACACATAAAAACGACAACTTGTTACGATGTTACTACTTTACACGATATGAGTGAAGACAACCTTATAAAACAGGTGCTACTAGTTATAAATATTGTAGTAGATGAGTAACTAAAGCTGAAATTAGTACTTTCACTTTTAAAGTAAACTGAAGACTGGGAGCGATTTCTTAATAAGCTGTGACACAGATGTAACAGCTCTTCTGTTTGTTTTCATAACCGAAAATAAGAACTTTGAAAGCAACAGCTTTAAGCTAAAGCAAACAGACAAAAATCCTTTAATGGAAAGTAAATATGCATTTCCCAAAAAAATTATTTAGTCTGAACAGGTACGGAACGGCCAAGTTTATGCACCTTCACGTTAACAGTAAAAACATATCTAAGAACTTAAAACAACGTGTAGAGATTCGGTGAATTCATCGCTCAATATTGCAATATTTCGGGCAGTCAGCCCAGCCGGTTTATGTGTTACATCTTTATGAAGAGAGGAGAGGAACGAATAAAGACTTTGGACCTGCCTCAAAACGATTAAACAACAGGTTTGGTCGGTAACAAAACAATATTGAAGGACCACTCATTAAAGATCTTTCAGATTGATACCAAAGTACTCTCCACATCTTGAGGCATGTCACTGCAACATACTTAGTATGATTAGAAATGTTTAGAATCCAAGCCACGGTTCCCTGAAAACCCGACTCCATCGCCGGAAAGTGAAAATGTAGGTAAAAACCTGCCATAACCTTGACAATGATATTTTCACGCCTAAATCATAAAATTTATTATGTAAGGACGCTTCCACTGTCAGGTGATTTTCTATGAATAATATTGTTTATTAATTAAAATATGTCAAAAGTTTTTTTCTTTCTCTCTTTTAATTTAAAAAAAAATAGAGCAATTTTTACTGATTACATGTAATTTTATAATTTTGCCAATGCTTGCGTTGCATTAGTATTTGACATACTATCTAACCTAAAAACATTAACTTTACTATCGGACCGCAAAATAGTGTCCAATTTCATATTAACTCCGTTTCTTCTGTTCCTTATTCCGGAAACATCATTTTCTGATATTTAGATAGGTTTTTTTAAGAATTACTGTTTGGATTTCAATAAAGCTAATGACTTAAAATTAAAGCTGCTTCTAAATAATTTTACAAAATTTAAGTTTATCTAATTATGAAAACTATAAAATTCTGTACCTAATATCGCACACAAATCTAATATTTGACCTATAAATAATTTATTTTTATGATTTGTCCCGTATAACGTGATTTATTTTGAAACACCGCCGTATTTATTTTAGCGTTATATATATATATATATATATATATATATATATATATATATATATATTGCCGTGAAACCTGTTTAAATTGAGATTTACTTTTGGGTCTCGTAAATTGCCGCGTAATGCCTGTATGTAGCTCTCAGGAATCTCAGCCGATTCGAAAATCATTAATTTTAAATTTTCGAAAATTGAAAAGATCACCAAATAAAAATTTCAAAAAAAAACATATCTTACCCAGATTTTGCTTCTGATAACTTAAGTCTTCAACCGCCTCCCTGGCTAGCTCAGTTGGGCCTCCTATTGGATACCTAGATTTACTATCATACTCTTTATCGTTCATGCACTCTCAATAAAACTACAAAATAATACAAGAATCATACAATATCTATTTACCACTATTTACAAATAATAATTGAAGATTAATTACATTTCATTGCTCAAGTTACACCTCAATAAATTCTATCTTTGTAAAGTCCAAGATTTTAAATTGAAATATTAAACACATTGAATGTAACAGGAGTAAATGGGCCCTGAATAATACCTTATTTTTTCTAATTATAATTATTTCTACTTAGTACACTCTGGAGTATTGTGAGCTCATAACCCAGTTCATTTTATTAATGTATGCTTTTTAACTTTGCATACTCTTACTACAAACACAAAAAACCCATGTACTCTTAACAATAAAATTTTAAATTCATGAAGAATGTTAATAAGCTTTATATACACCTTTAAATTTATATTCAAATACCATAATAAAAGTTAGTTATACGTATTCTTTTCAATACGCAAAATAAAGCAAAATACCATCAAAGTTCATTCTCACACGTCACAATAATTTTCATAGTTTATATAAAAAACAGCAAATTCTAATGCGTTACCTGGAATTTCTTGAAGATCCCCACTCCGTTGACGATGAAGTTAAGTTTCCTGCACCCTCGGTCTCGGCTCAGCTCTACTTGCCGCCTCCAGCTATTTACAGATGAACACCATCTAAGTTGTGCTGCATGCTATTCATTCAAGATCCATCCAAATCCAAATCCTAATCCAAATCCAAATCCAAATCCAAATCCAAATCCAAATCCAAATCCAAATCCAAATCCAAATCCAAATCCAAATCCAAATCCAAATCCAAATCCAAATCCAAATCCAAATCCAAATCCAAATCCAAATCCAAATCCAAATCCAAATCCAAATCCAAATCCAAATCCAAATCCAAATCCAAATCCAAATCCAAATATATTACACTTTTCCATTATTGCATAATTTAATATACGTTGCTTTACTTTTTACGAGCTTGTTCAAATCTCTGTTGCACCCCAATTTAAATAAACTCGACACTTATCGCGTTTCAAACTATGAGGCCAACAATCTAACACTGTATTATTTAATTTAAAATTTTAATACTTACAAGCTCGTTAGTAAATTTCTGTACGTAGTACGCGCTGCCAATTTAACGAAATCAAAGAGCGAAGTTAAAAGAAATCAGAATACCAAAGATAGCGATGCTAATTTTTTTAGAGTATTTATACAATTCAAAATGCCACCTCTAGGCCACTCTTCACGCGAACCACTTAATTAAACCAACTCGTTCTTCAAATTTTGGTATAACCGTTTTAAAATCTTAGAAAATTAGCTTGTTGATACGATATTTTCCGAAAAGCCCGCATTAAATTATCCCGTGTTCGTCTGATGTACAACTAAATATTTAGACCAATGATGTATTTCAGTGACGTCTTGAAACCCCGCCTGTATTAACTTTATTCCTCTCTTATGCATATTCTGTTTCCTTCTAACCTTGTTTGAGTGGTAGAAAATCGATATTACTGTTTGCGTGCTATTTAATCCATGTGAAGTTGTATACGTGTTTTGCGAGTGCCATTTAATCAATATTCTTTGAAACTTGCTTGTTATCTATAAAATTAAGGGGATCATGACGTTTCCTAAGCATGCAGGTGTTCAATTAACGATCGTTTCTAAAACAACATTTCTAGGAGTTTGCTTTTCAAGGTATTTCATATATTCGACGTGTTTGTTTGTTACTAAAGCGTTTCCAACTTGGAATTATCGATTTTTCACGCTCTTATGCATTTTGGACGTTATCTTCCTTTGAATTAAACTCAATTAAATTAAATAATAATTTCTATCAGCTTATACACTTGATTTTCTTTACGAACCTATTAAATTTTAATCCCTACTTTTAAAATTTTTGTAATACTTGTTACTTTAAATTAAATGAATGAAATAAATTTCGCACGTAAATTATAGTTGTTTCCTCTATACAGGGTGTTTGAAATTGCCTTGTTCATACCTAAATGTAACCCTTTTAAACCATTACAATATATATATATATATATATATATATATATAAATATTTTAGGTAGTTATATATATATATATATATATATATATATTTACTACGAGTTTCTCTTGTTACTAATCTCATGTCCTTCTCTTGGGTGGCCATAAATATTGCAAACTCGGGCCCCAACTTTGAGCGTCAGAAAATCACTTTAAGTCTCTCTTGTTCGCTGAAACCCCACAAATTGGGCGCCAAAAATTCTACGAGTTTACCCTTGATAAGAGCCCCACAATTTGTTTCTAAATAAATTCTTGCGAGGTTTCTCTGCTACTCAGTTTTAAGCGTATGATTAAGTTTTCAAGCTCTTTTCCTACTAAAACACAAAATTAGGAAAACCAAATTTTCATCTTCAACAGTGTAGTTTGCCACGACTGCTCTGCTGCTGTCTGAAAATTACAACTAACTACTCTACAAAAGGAAAATGTTGTAACGGTAACTCTCATAGATTTATTCAAAGAAAATTATACACCGACAATCATCATCAACGTCTGGTTCACAGATCAATTATATTACATGCTCATCTTTTCAAATAATACATTTATATCACATATTACCCAAATTAATAATAATTAAAAGTAACAGGGCTTTACCACCAACCTTACGTTACCCCTGGCTTAATACGAGCTCATAGTAAAACCTTTAACTACTCGTGTTAATTTCTGCACAACAAATTATCAAAGGTCCCCTTTACTTTTTACATAACAAAATAGTACATCAATCATTTTTATTAACCTAAATTCCCACATAAAAATATATAGTAAGAGAATATCATAAAAGTTCAATCAATGACTCTTGTCGATTCTGTTACGTTTAGTTCAACAGCACATTCTCAGAAAGTACAAAAGTCATTACACATCAGTCAAACACAAAAAGCAAATTTTAACAAACATCCGTTACCTGGATTTCTCTACTGCCCATGGCTTTGCTATCATATCATCGACGTCTGTGGCTTTCATCAATAGCTGTGCCTTCAGTAACGTCTCCAGTCCGGATTACACCAGCCATAACTGCAAGCTGCTACTCTATCCTCTTGACTACCAGATTAAAGGTACATCCAAATTCCACAATTTTGCTGCGGATCCCATTTACGGTAGGTATACAATCAAATCGCGCTACCATCGATCTCTAATCCATTTAATGTACATACTAGGCACCCAACAAAATATCACGCAGTCTGTACTTACTTATTTAAGTCTGCTGCACACTTTTTTTTTATTTTAAAAGCTTTTACAATACATTTGCTGACTGCTTGTCGAAACTCAACACCACTGGTGTCAGTTATATTTCAAACTGTACTCAAAGACTGATATCATTTGTAGACAAGTCAGCTGTAATCTCATTCACTACTAATAGCGTATTAGTCAGCGACGAAGTAAGAGCGTAAAGAAAAGAAAGTTCCACCACCAACTCCTTGTATTTATATAGGCTTTTCTGCTCCTCTAAAGCTTCTAAATTCTCGCAAAATCTGTCGATACAAACAAACAAGGCTTCTAAGTAAACTTCCAATGGTTACAAAATTCTTAAAACCCACAAGCTAAAGTTCACTCACTTCTTCGAAATTTATATACAAAAACTTAAACTGCCACTTAAATCCTGGAATTTTGTCTCGGCACCAAACCCGCTCACGTAGATATTTTCTCCGTATCTTTCTTAACGGACACTTACTTCTCCGAAATTTAGTCCCTACTGGCAAAAGTTATTGTTAAAAAATACGCTTCCCATACTACACATATTATAGCCGCCTCCTTTGAACATACTCCTTCAATCTCCTATTATATACCTTGTCTAACCCCAATCTGTTTTCATCTCACTGCCTTGTTTGAACCCCAAGTTTAACAAATTTTGTATCATGTCTTTCTTTCTTTTGCTAATTCTGCCAAAATAATTCCTCTTTGTTTAGTTAACCACTTGCATTTCAAACCGACAAAATAACCCCACTCCACAAACAATAAATCCCTCATAAGTGGACATCGCCTGCCACCTTTCCTAAAATCGATGTTGTTTCAGTCGCCTTATCTACAAATTATACTCGGAAACCTTATTAAAACTATAACCGCCTCGCCAGTATTGTTGTTTTACGCGATCCGTAGAATTCCAAGGATTTAAAATGCTCCCACTCTTTCCAATATACATCCAATCTTGCTCAAAATCTTAGAAAAGCGTTTAAAAAATTACTCCTCTACGCTATAACGTAATTATTGAAGGTTATATATCCACTTGAAAACTATAATGGTCAATGTTTGCTTTTAGAAACATTGCTTAGAAAAACAGTTTAAATATGAACAGAAATTGTTAAAACTTTATATTTACACCCTATGCTACACTTATTACCTACAATGATTAAATATTATTACGATTCTTTTTAATACACGCTAAGAATATTTACATTATGGCACACGCTATTTTTATTAGTATTCATGGTTATACGCTTATGCTACATTGCATTTAAGCACCCTGAAAGTTCTTTGTAAAATTAAATCCTACACCAGTAATTTGCAAAAGCGTTATAAATTGTTGTTTTTTGCTATTTACATGCTGAAACTCGAAATAAATTATCAAATGAATTATCTAACCCGTTTTACCATTCAAATACCACGAATACAATTTTTATTTAGTAGTATAAATATATTTATACTTGCAATTTTTGATGGGGCTTTGAAATATTTACTTCAGAATGATTTTATTTTATTTGTTTAAGATTTCAACGATTGAAAATCGTTTTTTTGCATTAAAAGCTAAAATTCTTTATTTAAATAAACGTGTGTAAAATTTTTTTGTTGAACATTTTGTATACCTACTTTTGCAAATAAAAACTTGTAATTTGTCTTCTTATAGATTTTTCATAAATTATATTTAAGTTGTTAAAATAAATTATTTGCACGAAAGAAATTTACTTCGAACCTAAAAATTGTCTGTTAAATTGGCATTAACGTTTATTTGATGTATAGTAAGATGGGTCGTCGATTCATTTATCTATGAACTAGAATATCTCGATGGCAAGCCACAAGGGAAGTGGCATATAAAAGACCTAAAGTTTTATATCAATAATACTCTTCTACAATATTTAATACATTTTGGCTTTTCATATTTAAATGAGTAAAACACTTTAATTTTTGTTTTTATTCTTTTAATAATTTGTTTTTAAATTGTTTTCATTTTTATGACTTTTATTTTTTATTTATATAACATGCCTTAAATAATATTTTTGGCCGTTTAGATATTCAAAGTATCGTTAGTAACTTCTTTAATAGTTTTTAGGTTACTATTTTCCTTACTCCTCCCTTTTTTTGGCATGAATATCTTTAGGACTTGTCGGAGCTGATGCGAGTTGATACATTTCAAAATGGGTATACATGATGATCGACAACGATGCCTACCTTGGAGGTAGTCAATATTTGTAGTTCCAATGACAGAAAATTTCTATTTTGTGTGTTTTTGTTCTAGAGCTTTCACTCATTTGCCTATTTCCCCCTCTAACCCTTATTTGTAATTTGGAAATCTCATTGCATTTTTTAAATTTTTGGCTAACAGGATAAAACGTTGTCGTTTTTTATATACTCCTTTTGAATATGGTGATGTCTTCAAGTCGAGTGTGAGTATTTTTGGGAACAATGGGGCGTGATTTTGTTTTGCTTTTTGTACTAACTATTGGGTCCCTTCAGACCTCCTGTTCTTTTTACTTAGGGACTTTTATCTACCTCTTATAGGACGCTTACTAGAAAACTACCAACCTTTTTTTCATATTCCGCTGTCTCCTTTTTCGCCTTATTTTTACTTTGACGGATCTGTCCAAAAGCATACCGTTTGTCACATAAGAGTGATGCTCCCTCACTCCGACTTACCAACTCTGTTTTGGTGAGCTAAGTTGCGTTTTTGTATCCATCTCGACTACCATCTTTTGCTCAATGTGAGTCTTTTATCTTCTGCTTTCGCCTCGAAACCTACAATAGCCTGCTACTGATACTAACTTTCTTCTTTAAGTGATTTTTCCTATTTCCTATTTCCATACGTGACCACTGTCTTAAGTCTTAAGCGGCGCCTTTATTATTGTCAAATTGTTTGCCTTTTGCACAGTGAAGCACAGGCAATCCTGTACCCACGGTAAACCGGTTACTTGTGCGTTTAACAGAACGGATATCACTTTTCGAACCTTCATTTTGGGCACAAGAAACCCTCTTTTAATGGTTTTATAGGACCACCCTGTGTTACATTGTAGGTTTATAATGATCTAATAAGTATAAATATGCTAAGTTTGTTTTGGGGATTTTGTTATCGCGATCGGAAAACTCAGTAGAACTTTATTATATGTGGAATTCTTTCTGCCGTGAACTACAAACTTCACTTTAGAACCTGGATTCAAAAGCAGTGATTGTGTGGTTGAAGTGCAGTTCAGTGTGTGTTTTTCAATGTAGTGACTTAACTATCGTCCCCATCTCTCTTTACCTTATTCTTTTAGGGCATGTGACTAAAATTTTATTAGAATGCGGACTACGGCTCTCTAAAAACTCGACTTCGTCGCCGGAGAGCGAAAATGTAAGCAAAACCTGTTATAACATTGGCATAGAAATTTGCATGTGTAAATGTTCTATGTTCGATGTTTGACCATCGTGTAGTTTAGTGTTAGTGTGCTGCTCTGGCAATTGATAACGGTAAAGCAAATAACGCTCTTTACACGTGATCAAAGAATGGAAATCACTGAAATAATTAAGGAAACTATTGCAACCTCCTCTCCTATGATAAGATGATTGTAAATATTGTGAGTAAGATATGGGACAATATTGAAACCAAATTTGATACAAGAATTGTTGAGCTCGAAACAAAAGTGAATGGTCTAAAAGCTGATAAGAAAACTTTTGAAATTAACCTCGATTACATTCAACAATATGGCAAGCGTAATAATCTGAGAATATTTGACTTCGCCGAGTGTATAAATGAAGATACCGAAACTTATTTCATAAATGTTTTGCAAGAAAACGTAAGCATTAAAATATCTGCAAATCAAAATAACGCTGTCACCATTTTGTCCAAAAATTAAACAACAAGCCCCGTCCCATTATCGATTAATTTTCGAGTTACAAGCATAAGGACTTCCTGGTCAAAAATATACGCAACTTAAAAATACAGCAATTATACTTAAGGAAGATGTAATGTACTCAACTAGTGCTAGAATAAAACGTAAGTCGTGTTGTACATTCTTTATTCTCAAAAAGTCAAAATTAATTATAATAACAAAATCGAGGTGAAATTACCGTTATCTTTTCCATGCGCCCTACTTATTCTCGATGCACTACAATACCCCTCTCATAAATTTAACCTATCCGGAGACTTAATGTTCCGACGTAGCCTATCCGATCCGGACACTGTCTGATTTACACTCCGGCGTGTGTTTGAAACCCCCCTTGATTGGGTTGCTTCCTCTACCGGTTTACTAACCATCGGTAAACCTGGCAAATCTTTCCGGGTGCCGCTATCTGCAATGTCTTCCTTATCGGCTGGTTCTGCCGCCACAGCCGGTAACCTCAACGAGTATCTTTCACCCACGTTCCCGGGTATTTCTACCTTGTTCCAATTACCCGTCGCACTAGTAGATGGCTCATTAGTAGAGTTCTCATCGCTAAATTCGACGTTCTCGTCCGACTCTTCGTGAGGATATTTTAAAATTTGGTCTTGGTGACGCTTCCAAATTAGTTCCTCACCATAAGGTTTGCATAGATACACCACGCTGCCTAGAACTTCTTCGATTGTAGCTTTTGCACACGACCTTTTCTTGGGATTTCTATAGTCTCGGCCATACACGATTTCCCCCAATTTACACTTTGGTACCACCTCTTTCTCGTACTTAAAACTTTGACCCATCTCCACACGCCTTAAAATGTCCAGCCGTGTTTTTGGTTTAAACTTAAATACTAAACTTGAAGGTGGTACTCCCTTAGTACAATGGTCAATGTTCTTAAAATAAAAATTGGTTCATCAAGGTGTTAAAACTCACCCTTTCATTCGCCGTATCATTTATAATCTTTAAAGGCTGTGCTTAAAACTCTTCACTGAATTTTCAACTTGCCTGTTACTCGAAGAGTGCCACACCGGTGAAGTCATAAACTGAAATTTACTTCTTCTACGTGTATTGGATTTGTCAATGATATCTCTATGGGGTAATCGTTTGAGTTTAAAATTGTTCTGTTGGCGTAACTGTCTTTTATTTGTACTCACGCGGTGGGTGTTTCTACTCTTTGTTAAAATGTCATGTGATTTATGACGCCTATGTCGTTTTTTGACTTTACTAAAACTAGGTTTGATTGTGTATTTTTGATCGTTTGAATATTACTGTTTTGGAATTTAATGGAAATTTGTCCGTGTTTCGTTCTCAGTAATCGGTTTTTTCATGTCGATGTACGCTCCTAAATTTTTTAGAAGATCCATGCTTATTAATCCGTCGTATTTGTCTTTATATTCAAAGATGCAAAATTTGTGTTTCATTTTTACGTTAAAGCTTTTGGTAGGGGTATGTTTGCTATAAATTGGTGTACCTATTGTTGTTTTGTGGGCTGTCTTAATTTTGAAGGGTTCTCTTTCTACAAAATTTAAATAATGTTTTTGTACAGTTCTGCGGCTAATTAAAGTTTTTGAAGATCCGGTATCGATCAGTAATTTGAGTTCTGTGTGAGGTATTTCTATGTAGGGTGAAATGTGTTATTTAAATTAATTATTTTTGGTCGTGATGAATGGGTCTAGCTGAAAATTTGAGCACGCATTTTCTTCTTCGTCCTCTCCGTAGTTTTCGTAGGGATTGTGGCATTCGTAATTTGTCTCCTTGTCTCTACTCGAAGTTGAGTCGTATTCGCGTCCGGGTTGTCAAAATCTTCTATTTCTTGGTGAAATAGTTCTTCGGAAGTGAAGTTTCGTTTTCAGTTGTAGTTTGGTCTGACTTGTGATATTTTTGTATTTTGTCAAGTGTTACCAGATGAGGTTTCCATAGGTGTTGGGGTTATTATTGTTATTTGTCATCGGTGCGTTTCTGTTGGGGTTTGCGCCGAATGTTTGCTTTTGTTGATTTACATTTTGATTAATTCTTGATGTAATTGTGGGTTTTCTAAAATTTAAATTTGGTCTTCAAAATTGTCTAAATTGGTGGTGGGAGTTTGTGTTAAAGTTTAGGTTACTAATTCGCGGTTGATTCGTTTGTGCGTTAAATGGTGTAAATTTTGATTGTGTGGATATTTGTCTCGCGGCTTGTATAGTTTTTATAGGTGAGTAATTTTGGTTTGCGTTAGGTTATATAGTCTATTTCTGTAGTACATAACGTTTTCTTCATCTACACTCTTGCAGTTCACTACCATATCACACTTACACTCACACTATGCACACAATCAGCACCACTCCAAGTGCACAGTCGACAACTAAGGTAGAGGCACTAATTCCTCTCACCAAAGCTTCAAGTACCTCAGTTGTCTTTGAATGATTTATTCTATGTTCTTAAATAGATGTAAACACTATAATGCACGGCTAGTATGGGCTCTGGCCTAGGTATAGTCTACAACAATAAATTAATTTATCTATCTATCGGTCAACTATCTACAATAATGTCCATTGCCTTTTCTAAATTTTGGAGATGTTGAAATCTTATTTCGTCCGATAGGCGTTTAGGTAAGGCGTTGATGAATGTGTCGAAGGCCATTTCGTCGTACATTTTCGTCTTCAATAATCGGATATTTTGGTAGGTTTCTTCAATTTTAACTTTATCAAAATTAAACTTCGTACGTCTTGACATTTCATACCGAATTGGTAAGGTGCCTGGTTATTTTCCATTCTTAGGCTTATTAAATCGCAGACCAGACATTTGATGTTCCGTTGGTCGCCAAATTATGCAATCTGGATACGTTTGAATTCTTCCCACTCGATCAGATCTTCTCGACCGGCAATCAGGGTTAATGCTCTGCCGGTCAGCTTACTGATTATCAGGCGTAATAGTAAAACATTGCGTTTGCTGTCTCCTGGTTTATAAAAAATTTTAAAAATATCTAGCACGCGGTGTTGAAGATCCCTAATAGTGCTTCCCTTCCGTCATATTGAGGAATTCTCTCAAGATAAAGCTTCATATCGGAATTCATGGTTGTTAATAATAATGGTTGCTTTCAGTTCAGTTGGTATGTTTTTGTATAAATTAAGAGTTACTTTTCAGTTTGTATTATTAGTTTTCAGTTTGGCTTGTTACTTTACAGTTTGGTTTATATACAGTTATTTAAAAAATCGTTTTACGTATATTTTATATGTAATTATCAAGTGCTATAGTTACATTGAGAATTTCTGCTTAGTAATTGTCTCATCGATTACTTCCGCGTTGAAGTGTATATTTATAACTTTTAGATATCACAATTGTGGCGAATTGATTTTTAGGTTTTTTCTGAGTAATAATTTTCTGCAATAGCAACGTTATAATTATACGCTTTTTTCAGATTTGTGCTGATTAATTATAATTAATTAATGATAAAGTTGCTATAATTGTTTCGTTAAATGTTTCATTAATAAGTGCATGAATGCTTCTTTATAACTATAAACTTCAGTTAATTTGTTGCCTTGAAATGTTTAATTATAAAGTTTCAGGTTTTCTGAATAAATTCTTTCAGTAAAAATCCCTGCAAAAATGATACAAATAATTGCGTTCTATTTATACCCTAAGCTTCAGTCTTGCTGAATAAATCGTTTTATTCATTTAGATCTTATTAAATTGTAGTTCTTGTGCATAAATGCGTAAATATATAAAATGAGTTTGCTTTCGTTAATAATTGCGATAAAATGTAATTATAAATTGTGCAAAAATGCGTGTATAGTTTTTCTGCTGCTTTCTAGCTATTATCAATAATTGAAAATGGTTAGGATAAATACACTTACATAATTTTCATTGCCAGTTCCATCAGTTTTCTTTCCTTGGGCTTGGTCGATTTGTTACCTTGTCCAATTTTTGTTTGTTCTTTTAGATAAAGAATTAAGATTCACGACCACGAGTTCCTCAATTTTGAATTTACTAATGCCCTTCTGGAATCCGTTTCGATGCGCCAGTTAGATTTTGGGCCTCTTGGAGCGACTTTTTAAAAAACTTTTCCAAAAATTCTTCAAACAAATTTAATAAAAACAGAAATTACAATGGAAATTAACAACTGGCTGCGTTATATTCATTAACGCTTTTAACAATCAAAATTACGTTCACTAATTAATTAAACTAAATTTGAGTAGCTTGAACAACCAACAATGTTAAAGTTGTAAAGCTCGAGACGGACTGGCTATCCTATCTTGGGCTCCTGAGGGTATTTATGCTGACCCTGCCTCTCACATTGCTTGTGGGAACCGCAGAGTTCATGTCTGCTGTGTTCTTTATTCATTTATACAATACAAAGTAACAATCTTAATTCTAAAAATAAGTTTCTTACAGTCTTTTGTGATCTGCACCTGCAGTGTCAAGTTACGTCTGGAATACAATGTATTCACATCCGTTCTCATGTCTGGTTTATCAACTTCCATTATCCTTTTGTAACCTGTCCTTCAATTATACATTGTTGCATCCAACTTAAGTTTTAATGATTTCTATTTAATTATACATATACATTGATTTGGGGGATATGTAACTCGCGTACCTCAATTGATTTTTATTCTGAGCTAGTCTACACAGTTTTCTGAAATTTCCACAGCCTACATCTTTCACTATCTGCGTGCAATAGTCTAACCTAGGTCTACCTCTGCCTTTCTTTTTTCCTATCCTGCTTCTAATATATTCCGCACCATTCCCTCATGCCCTAGAATGTGACCTTTCATCCTATCTCTCTTATTTTGTACTGTTTTCCACATATTTCTTCTTTTTCCTACAATTTCTAGTAACTCCTTGTTCTTAGCTTTGTCTGTCCATGATATCTTCATCATACGTTTGTAGCACTACATTTCAAAGGCTTCTATCTTTTTTCTGCCCGCTTCTTCTACTGCCTAAGCTTCACAGCCGTACACTGCTATGCTCCACGCATATGCTTTCAGCAATCCTTTCCTTGTTTTTATGTTTGTTGTTTTTAAACACAGTAATTGTTTTTTCTTGTTAAATGTAGCACAACCTTGTTCTAATGCTTGTTTTATATTTTTACGCTCTTCCCAACTTGCGATATTTGACTTCCTAGGTAGCAAAAATTCTTAATCTCTTGTGAGTTCTCGTTGCCTATTTTTAATTTATTTCACTCTTCTTTACATAGTTGTAGGCAATGTAAAAAATAGCCAGTGGAGTAATAGAGTAAGAAATGTAGCAGAAGAAAAGTAGACACGTCAAGGCATTGGTAGATATAATAATAATTTATCTATGCACGCACAACTTTTTATTTTTTAATCGGGGTTAACGTGCTTTTTAAAAATACATTATTAAGTTACAGTTATTTTCAACAGTTTGTTGTGATGTTCTTTAAATTTGTATTTTATATGGCACATATAGGGCACCTCATTGGAGCAAATTGTTCGGGCATTCAATTTAAGCAAAAGCATATGATATACTTTTAGCAAATCGTTCTGCTTGCTGCAACATCAAATACGGAAGGAATCCTAGCATAAAATACATAAGCTTATTTTCTGAAGCCTCTTGAACATTATCCAAAACAACTTTCAGAGTTAAATTTCTAGGACGTCGTTTTATGCTAAGTACAAATTGTGCCATATACATCGTTAGCTAAATGTCTTTGTGTATTGTATGTAATAACATTATATACATTAAAGTTAGGGAAGTCGTAAAGTAATTTTAGGCCGCAAAATGATTCTTGTATAATATATCACAAACGAAGCCTGTATATGGCATACACGAGACAAAAGCAACGCGTTTCAACTTCAAACGCAGTTGACTCTATAGAGCACAATTCGATTGTACAAACATGTCACCCAAGGGCAAATGTTTAATAATGAAACAGGCATTTCAGTAATTAAAACGGCAGTAGAACTAAAAACTTTTTCCTGCTTCAACCTCTATGATGACAAACAAAAATCCAACATTTTAATATTTTAAAATTTTAGATGTCTGTCTTTTTTATTTTATTTTGGTATCAAACTCTATCTAGGCTTTTGACACATCCTGGTTGTATGGTTTAAAAGAGTATATACAAATACATAAAAATTTTAAATATGTAAATTTTTACAATAAAGAAAAAATGACGGTGATGAACTGGTAGTGGAACTTTCTGTCTCTTCCTTCGTCGCAGTCAAATCTGGTTGTGCTGATATTAAATGTCAAAGGTAAACGGCGTGCATGAATATAGATCAGTGAGTATGAGTTTCGTATAAGTATATTTTTTTGTGGTGTTGGGGTTGGTTGTGAAAGTGTGTAGTACCGTTCATTTACATTTCCAATGCTCCACCAGAAGGTACTACATTGGCCAGGAGGCGAGTTTTTTGTTGCCTGGAAATTTAGAATTTTGCCGAACCCTTGCCCTTCCAGGCAAGGTAGGGATCTTTAACGTGCGTGACAACACTCACACACGGGACCTCCATTTAACCTCTCATCTGAACGAAGGCGTAATATTTGTGGAAAATGCTCACCTGCCATTTTTCAAGCAGTCGGCCGTGTCGGGATTTGAATCCGGGACCTTGGGATCCGTAGTCTTGCGCTTACTACATTGATCCACGGCGACGCCAAGTGTGTAGTACCCCGAATTTTTGAGGATCGGCGGTTTTGTGATGTAGATTTTGTTCTCTGGGAAAGGTTTAGTTTTTATGGATGTTGGTTACGAGGGAGTTGATGCTTGGAAATTATTAGGTTTAGGTGTTTCTGCATTTCTTCCAGGGCTTTTAATAGTGAGTTTATTAAAGTCAGTAAGCCCAGTGGCGCTCTCCTTTGTTTACTTCTTGTGTGAAGTAAAGTAGAATTGACCTACGCCCACTCTCATGATCTCACTTGAGTTAATAATCAGAATAAACCGTTTTATCTTACTAGGGGTTCCTTTTTCTACAGCCATTTACCATCCAAGTAACACTGTGGGCTTGTTTTCAACATAAGAAAACATTCCCTTTTGACAACACTAACGCCCAATGCTAGGACAGATAAAAAAAATTTATACTAGCGCATTCAAACGTGGGGCTCGATGTTGTTTTACCTTTTTTTAAAAATTTCATATTTTAAGATTTTGTTTAATTTGAATTTGAATTCGTTTTTTTGTTTGATTTGTTTCTGCATGGTCTGGCAAAGCACTTTGTGTTGATTAAAGTTGTTTGTGCCTAAAATTAACTTTGTTCCGGTACATTTTGTTTTTCTATATATTTCGTTAGTAGATTCAACGTCACTTAGACAATTTTAGTAGGAATTCAGGATTTTTGTTCATATTTGTTCAGATTCATAAAAATTATTTCCAACACTGAAAGTTTTTACTTTTAGTATTCAATAAGTTTTGATAATTCTTTTAAGGATTAACTTGAAATCTCACGCGTAGGGTTTATTATTAAAGTTTTAGAACTGTTTCCAATATGGCTGAGAAATTCCGCGCGTTACGTTTTTAGTCTTGGGAGCTGTCTTTTTAAAAAGTCTTTTTCCAAAAACTTTTGTAACAATTTTTATTTATTTAGAAATTACAAATAGAATTTTACAAAACTATATAAAATTACTCTAAGTCGAAATTACTGTTAAATGAATTTAAATTAGGGCGAGTAGCCTGAACAACCAACAATGTAAAAGCTGTGAGGCTCAAGACTGACTGACTATCTTGGGGCTTCCGGAGTTTTTATGTTGTCCCCGCCCTCACATTTCTGTGGGAATTGCAGTGCTCGTGTCTGCTTATTTCTTTATTCAATTACATAATACAAAGTTATAATCTTAATTCTAATAATTGCGGTTTTATAACCGTCTGTGACCTGCACTTGCAGAATCACGTTGCGTCTGGATTACATTGTATTCACATCCGTTCTCATAACTTGCTTGTGAACTTTCATTAACCTTTTCCTTATTTATCTAACTTAAGTTTCTTAATAATTTCTATTTAATTATACATATATTGATTTGGGGGATATGTAACTCCCGTAAAGTGTTTACTCAAAGAACTATTAGAGAGCGAGATGAGAACTAGAGGTGTAAATAGTCAGAGACCAGTGGCAGATAAGAAAAAAATTTTGGGGAATATTGTTAACCAAGGAAGTTAACAAATCTGGTTGTCTGATAGATCTATCGGGATGAGGTAGATTTTAAAACTGAAAGGAAAGAAGTTAATGGTTCGACTGACTCGGTACAAGCTGTTTTGTCAGAATTTGATGGAAATCCTTTGGCTTCGATTTTTAAGAGAGTTTCTACATGGCTGATTTATTTGTCTGGTCAAGTGAAGCGTATGAGGGTATGTTTTGCTAATCTGGTACATTAAATTTCACTGTTGTTACAGTGTTTGAGGATTGCTTTTGTGCAGAAGGCATGATTTTGTTTTGCTAGCAGTTTTTTGAAGTTTATCAGCATTGCAACGCAGCATGTTTAGTTCTGTTTAATCTAGGTGAGACTTGTCGTAGTTGATCGCTCATCAGTACATTAGTCTAGACGAAACTCGTAAAGAGTGTCCAGTCACTAGCTATACTATTGCGGGCAATAGTTATACTATTGCACAACTGTTATAGCCTTACGCGGCAAATTTCCGCGCCATATTGTAACTTGTACCGACCACGTTTTCGAGTGAAACAAGCGCTTTTTAAGTCATTTTGTAAGCCCGATTTAAATAAAACCAACTACTTACATGGCGGCATCTCGTAAATTCATCTCCGGGTCCCTCAGCTTTTTGAGGTTGGGTTGCGTCAGGCCATGTTAAATTCAACTACCATCCGTCTTAAAACATTTTTCCCCTTGTAGAGGTTTGATAGGAAACACCAGGTAAAGGAACGACAAGGCAAGGTACAGGAACCTACATATTTCTGAAAAGAAAAGACACACCACTACCGAAGATAGTTGTTACTTTGTCGAGGGCTCGTAACTTAATAGCGTCTTTTAGCATCACGCGCGCACTCCGCATTCTTTTGCGCAGACGTGACTGTCAGGTACAACGGAAGTCTATATTTTCATTTAAAAATATACACGTGAATTTATTTACAAATTAAATCTAAATCTAAAAATATGCATTGCCAATTTTGGCATGTAACAAGAGTTGGTTGCTCCACAGTACATTAGTCTACACAAAATTCAAAGTGAGTTTGTTGCTTTAGCAGTTTTACATCACTCTTTAGGTTGGTGATGATGTAATTTTTTTTGTTATTAGTCTAAGTGAGGCTCGTAGGGGAGTCTGTCATTCTAGCAAATTTATGCGATGAAGGACACTTTTATTTATTTCGACAGTTTAGTTACGAATAGAGTGAGAGTAGGCGTCCAGTCTAAGATGAAAAACTTTAGGTTGTTCAGAATCAAGTTTAAAAATAAAGTACACCTTTATCAAGCACAGACTATTAGTAGTGGTGTTCTTGTGTCTACACATGTTAATTCTTCAAGTTCAAATAACAAATAAATTGTTCGCATATTGGTCATCTATTTAGAAAATGTAGTTCCAAAAACAATTTTTTGTTATGGATTTGGTCCAAACGGAGTTAAGGTGACTTCTTGTCAACTGTGTTCAGAAAACGAATGAAGCAGAAAACGCAATAAGTTGGCGTTCTGTTTATATTTGTAAGACTACTATTATGTTATGTGAGCAGGGTAATTTCTTTTGTGATGAGGAGTGGAGAAAATGGTTGAATGTTGCAAAAGAATTTTATCAGATTCCCTCTAGGTCTAAAAATAATTCTTTTTTTGTATAAAAGAATTGTGATAATTGTCTGTACGTCATGCCTCCCTATATGAGTAAGATTTTGAATGATGGCTAAAATTTGTTGAACTATGTATGTAATGCACGGGGTATTTGGGGTTGGGCGTTCGTTTACTTGTTTGTTAATTATTCGCCATAGTCTTTTTTCATTTCCAACACTTGTAGAGCCTGTCAGTATACTGGGCAATCTGGGCTGGTGATAAGATAGTCGTGGGACGGTTTAGTCTGGAACAGTTTTTGTAAGAAAAAGAGATGGGTAGTGGGAGGTTTGGAACATTTTTGGGTTAGATGTTGACTAGTACAGCGACCACTAGCTGTGAGAGATCGATAGGATTCAGCAACAGGTCAGTAATATGGCAAGATTTATAACCTATAGAAACATGCGAATTAGAGGTCAAGAAGGATCGGAGTCTTGGTTAGACGTTTAGGATCAGGCTATCAGAATAATCAAATTTGGAACGATGGATGGCAATAAAGATCTCGGATCGGTATGTTTCGTCAGTAATTAATAGGTCTAAAGAATTTTTTCCCCTTAACTTTTAACTATGCATACCACCCCACACAGCGCTGGCCCTCCAGGTATTACGTCCCAGTATGACTACATTTTTGATGTTTTCTAATTGTCAACCATGAATAATTAATTATTTATTATCCGTCGGATGTAGTTGTTATTATTTTGTTTGCCCCTCTTTCTTATGTTGGCTGTAGCTTTTTCATAGTGCAGTCTTTTTATTGGGTTTATGGAACGAATCCCGTGGAACGCAATTGCGATTTCCTGCAGTCTTTGCAATATAAATAAATATATTGTAAAGTATAGTAGTAAATAACTTTATCATCTGGCATATCATATTCGTTAATTTTAGTACTTAAGGTCAATTTTTTTATATTGTATTGCAACTATGTATAAAATTATGTAGCTTTTAATTTAATTTATTTAACTAAAATTTATTAAAACTCCTTTATTTAAGATGTATATTAGTGAGTTATCTGTTATTTATTTTCGAATGACATGATTCTGCCAAGAAAATTTACTGTAATAATATTTTGTTTATCGTTGTGGTACTATAATATAGTTTATGACCCTAAGTTCCGTTCCAACATGTATTTAGCTTTGATAAAACGATTATTTTGCGGTTTTTAGGTACGTGAGTTTGATACAAACCAGTAATTTTATTAAAATACCATGCTTCTGAATATTATTATACAGAAAGTCAGAATTAATTTGTCTTTATAAAATTAAGTTTTCTCTTGGCGCCTTCGGTTTTTATTTACCGTAGTGACCATGCGCTACATGTTTCAGAAAAAAACAAATTTTGTTACCATACTTTAATGATGGCTTGATAAAATGAAATATCATGCTTTGGGACTCAAAAGTGTATTGAAAAAGGGGTGAGGAGATTAGAAAAGGAAAGAAAAGGTCTATATACAGCAAGTTCAGAGCATTGAAATTGGTACGAAATTTAAAATGCTACAAAATGCATAAATTATATTAAAAATTCAAATGTTTTACAAACGGTTCCACGAGGGTATGCAATTTAAGTATAAAATATGATACCAGGCGTCTGACCACCCAAAACTGCGCGTTAACTGATATGGTGCACTTACAGACAGCTGGCTCGATTACGTTCATGACTATGACTTCTTCTTTCTATTGCGGAATATTCTGTGGTTTGTTTGCATAATTTTTTGACTTAACAAATTCCTACATAGGGTTGGATCGTAGGATTTAGCAAGTCATTCTTAACTACCACGTAAGAAGAAGCGTTGATGAAATTTTTCATTCAATAGAGCAACTGTTTCACAAGAGGTGTACTCCATCCTTCTGAAACCAAAGACTATGAACTGCCATATTTTCCAAAACGGGTCACAATCAGTAGGTTAGCATACTTCTGCAACAATCGTCGCTAATCGTGACAGCAGCTGCCTCGCAATCTTCCAAGAAATATTGCCCGATCCCTCTTCCTGCCTAGAATCCATACAATACGGTTGCGTCCTGTGGGTGCATTCTACATTTCGTAAGTTCTCGAGGATGCATGGTGATGCTAATTCTATAGCTTCGTGTGTTCACGTAGCCACTGAGGTGGAACTGTTTTTCATCCGAAAAAGTTATGGCTTTCGTAAAGTCTTCGTCTCCAGATAGTCCATTCATTATTTATCGACCATTTGTAGTTTTTACAGTGGTCAGCAGCTTTCAACCCTCTTATAGGCGTGCATTTTAATATCCTTTGAAAGGATATAATGCAATAAATTTGTCAACAAAACTGCCTGTTGAGCTCAACAAACCTGCCTGTTGAGCTCAACGTCGAAGTGATATGCAGGTGATCAGCATCACGCTGTTTTGCACGACTGCGAAGTTTTAGGTGTTCGCACAGACCCCTACATTTGACTTTCCCAAGCTTCATACAAAGGTACTACATTGGCCAGGAGGTAAGTTTCTTCTTATCTAAAAATTTTTTATTTTGCCGAATCCTTGCTGTTCCAAACCAGTTAAGGATCTTTAACGTGGATGACAACACTCACACACGAAACCTCATCCGAACGAGGGCGTATTTTTGTGAAAAATACTCGTCTAAAATTTTTCAAGCGACCGTGTCGGTATTTGAACCCGGAATCTTGGGCATAGTAGCCATACGCATACCAACTACGCCACGTAGCCACCGGTTTAACGTCCAATACAATACCTGCTGATTCAAACTTTCGTACAATTTATCAAATTGCACCTTCGGTCGGAACACCATAACGAGTCAGTATCCCAGCAATACACGAATGGTTTCTGTAGGATTTTCATTATTTCTGTAAAAAGTTTCTAACACCACAACACAATTCGCAGTAGTAATTCTCTCCATAGAGAAATAAACACTAAACTACAATATGAACCAAAAGACGTTATCATACTATGAATGGCAAATATAAAAGATAACGAAAATGACAAACCCAGAGCTGCCAACCGTCGTTAGGACAAATGACGACATTTTTAAATGCATACCAATTTCCTATCCACACATTAAAAGTAAGCTGGGCAGACTAGCCATAAGATGACGACTACGATCTAGCGGGTAAGCATGGTTAAATACAGAGACGCCTAGTCCGGAGAAAAAAGGATGTCTTTGGTAAATTTAAATAACGATCCTGTTTGTGTGAATTATGCAAAATGAACAAATAGCTGTGGAAGCTATAACGTTGTGTGTCACAACTTTCATTGAGGGTGTTTGTTCTATTTTAACTTATACCAACATAAATACGTATACAACCCCAATATAGTAATTGAGATTTAGACAGTTCAGTTTCAAATGGAACTAAAGCACGAATATTGGCACCCAACATAGCTCCCTACAAACTTTGTATCGCATTCCAATGATGTTATAACTAATAGAAACGTTGGAAGCATTTCTAAATTCGAAAACTTTCTCAGCTTGTGTTAGATTTTATCCGTATTTTAGCAGACATCCTAAAGCTTGATCGTGGTTTGTTTTATTTGGGATAACTAATTTATCAAAGTTACTGCATTGACGGCCTAGTTCGGTAAATGGAAGGATGTGAACTTATATCGTGGTTTATTTTTGGTACAGTTAAGCAAACGTTAGATTTTGGAGTTGTAAGTAGTTGTTTAGATAAACATTTCAACTTTATTTGAGCTTTTTGTGATTCCATGTTTATGTTAGCCCGAAGTTTAAAGTCAAAACCGAAAGCGTTAATTTTTTGTATCGTATGTATGTATTTACTTTATTTTTGTTTCTTGCTATCTCTTGTTTATAAAGCTTTATCTAGGAATTTTTAATCTCTTAAATATATACGTGCCTTTTGTAGCTTTTTAGATATTCGGTCACAGTAATAGTGAAAACTGTTTTAGTTTTTAATTTTAGAACTAATGCACGCTTCAAATTAACAAATACCATACGCATTTCTTTCTAATAGTTTTCTACATTATCAATATTATTATCATCAATATTAATTTGAGTGTAAAAGTAAATAGTATGACTGCTTTTTCAAAAAAGTTACCAAATTTAAAAAAAGAACAATGCAATTTGTCGTCTATTACATACCGGGTTATCCAAATTCCAGCAACCATAAAATATTTTTTCTGGACCGCATTTTTTAGAAAAATTTTTTATACAAAATATTTAGGATTGTCCTCCAGCTATCTGGTGGTGGCCTTAAAGTTGACCTTGACACTGACCTTGAAGGTCAAATCGTTGTTAAGTTCTCTTTTTCGAATAGACACCCCTATTTTTTATTGCGAATTCGGAAAGAGCACAAAATTTTATAAATGATCTTGACCTTGACTATGACCTTGAGATGAACTTGAAGGTCAATACCAAGGTCACGGCAATTTTGAAAATTTTGTGCCTTATCCGAATCCACAATAAAAATAGGGGTTTCTATTTAAAAAATTGACCTAAAAAACGGTTTTACCTTCAATGTCACGGTCAAGGTCAACTTCAAGGTCATCAACAGATAGGTAGAGCACAATCTAAAGCATTTGTAAAAAAAAATTCTCTAGACAACCTAAAATATTGAAAATACTTTTTCTTAATTGACTTCAATTGTCTTCAAGGTCTTCTCAAGGTCGAGGCCTAGGTTCGGGTCATTTATAAAATTCTGTGCTCTTTCCGAATTCGCAATAAAAAATACGGGTTTCTATTTGAAAAATTGACCTAAAAACGATTTGACCTTTAAGGTTACTGTCAAGGTCAACTATAAGTCACAAACAGTTAAGTGGAGCAAAATCTTGAGCATATGTATAAAAATTCTTCAGAAAACCTAAAATATTGGAAATACTTTTTCTTAATTGACCTCAATTGTCTACAAGGTCATCTCAAGGTCATAGTCAAGTCAAAATCATTTATAAAATTTTGTGCTCTTTCCGAATCCGCAATAAAGAATAGGGGTGTCTATTTGAAAAGGTGACCTAAAAAACGGTTTGACCTTCAATGTCACGGTCAAGGTCAACTTCAAGGTCATCAACAGATAGGTAGAGCACAATCTTGAGTATTTGTAAAAAATTCCCTAGACAACCTAAAATATTGGAAATATTTTTTTAATTGACCTCGATTTTCTTCAAAGTCATCTCAAAGTAAAAGCCTAGGCTCAGGTCATTTATAAAATTCTGTGCTTTTTCCGAGTCCGCTATAAAAGGTAGAGGTTTCTATTTGAAAAATTGATCTAAAAACGATTTGACCTTCAAGGTTACTGTCAAGGTCAACTTTAAGGTCACAAACAGTTAGGTGGAGCACAATCTTGAGCATATGTAAAAAAATTCTCCAGAAAACCTAAAATATTGGAAATACTTTTTCTTAATTGACTCCAATTGCCTTCAAGGTCATCTGAAAGTCATGGCCAAGATTAAGGTCGTTCATAAAATTTTGTGCTCTTTTCGAATCCGCAATAAAAAATAGGGGTGTCTATTTGAAAAAGTGAACTTGACAACGATTTGACCTTCAAGGTAATTGTCAAGGTCAACTTTAAAGTCACAACCAGATAGCTGGACAACAATCCTAAATATTTTGTATAAAAAGTTTTTCCAGAAAATGCGGTCCAGAAAAAATATTTTAGGGTTGCCGGTCTAAACTAAAATGGATAAAGGCTTCGAAGTAAATTATGGAACTGGTTTTTGAATAAACAACGACAAACTCCTGCAAGATAGTTTTTAATTTTAATGGAAGAATATGGTATATACATTTTCAAAGCATATAATGGAAAATTAATCTTAAAATAATTGATTGATACTGGTATTGGATTTGGATAGTTTGCATGAAGTAGAATTACATTTAACAATTTTGTTAATTTAACAATAAATCATTGTTTATAAAATCTTTAAAAGATTTTTCTCTTATTAGTTGAGTAGTCTGCACTAGATAAAAATTTTGCATGTAAATCTTTTTGAAAGTGGATAATTTGTTTTAAAAATAGTCCAATTTCGGAAAATTTGGTCATTATAAAAACATTTAGTAAATATAACTGATCAGCTACGTTTTAATTCGTTTTGAAAGGTGTATTAAAAATTATCTATTGCGATTTTTACGATTTTTACATAGTATGATAAGGAATGATTTGTGAATGGAAATACTAATTACAAAGAGAAATTCTTGTGGACTCTATGTTAGTTTAAGCAAGTGATTATCTAGTAATTATAAAATTTTGATCTTAAATTTAACATTTTATGACAATATTGAACTCTATGTTTAAATTTTAATGTTAGTATGTAAGTACTTTCTGCGGATATTGTTTGTTAAAGAAAAGCTGTATGTGGAAGTGGCAATTGTTATATGAAAGATAGTTTGTTAACAAATATTTGATATCATTACAAGTTTAATGTTTGATTCCTGTTGCTTCGTTTAAACTGAGCTGGAAAAGTAATTAAGGCAACACTTTTATTCGGGCGTTTTCAGGCTACAATCCAAGGCACCTTTATCGACGCCCAACCTGGGACTCATTTTTTTACTGCTTCAATCCACGGCAATATATATATATATATATATAATGCTATGATAATAGGGTAGTTTAGGGGTAAGTTAAGTCATGAGGGTCGTAGAATAAATAAAAACAACTTTCACTTAAAGAAAAGCACACAATTCCAGAAATTATAAGAGTACATCGGTCACTCTACGTATTGTTAATTGAGAAAACACTGTATATAAAATACACGGGATTAAGTGTATAAGAACATAAAGATGTCTAAGAGTAGTTTACAAGTAAAGATAAGATTTTAAAACGCAACAAATTGCATCAAAATTAAATCACCGGGAAACCTAGATAAATTAGCATTGCAAAGATGTAACAATTGCGTCAAAAATATCATTGTGCACGCATTCTAAATAATTCATTATTAGAAAATCGTACGTGACAGGAAGAAATCACATTTGTTCAGAAAACCAATATTCTGTAAAAATAAACATGCACCAGGCGATTCAATTTAGACGATAAAATTTAACAAACATTCGAATACGTGAGTTAATAAAAAGCAAAAGTTGGAAATTCTCAAATAATACCACGATATGCGGGATGCATACGTGACAGGCAAGGCATGCATTGAAAGATTTAAACTAAATAATTGGCAAAAAATCCCGAGGTATGCGAGATAAGCAGAAGTATCGTCCCAGAATGTAAATAAGCCGATGAAATCAGGTGGAGGTAGGCCTGATATATACGATAGTGGCGGAGCGACAGTTTAGTCTATATTTGAACTGTGCAACAACTATGTTCAAAAGTGTTAAGAACTTACGTAATCAGAGAAGCAAGAATCAAAGTAAATCAGAATTAAAAAGTGCAAGAATTTATGCAACGAAAATAAGCCGATCTATAAATACACGTAAGTAAAACGACTTAATTAAATCCATTTCTAATATTAATAAAACAGGGCTTTCAATCTGGACTTTAATTTTGGCTTTTAATATCGATTTTCAATTACGATTTTCAATTACGACTTTCAATTTCGACTTTTAATTGGAGACATATTTTGATTGAGATGACTCTAATTTGGGATATTTAAGACGCTTTTAATTTAGGACTTCGAACTTTGAACATACTCAAATTTTGGAGATAGTTTAAAAATGAAAGTATTCTAATCTGGACATATTCTGACTTAGTACGTTTTAATTGGAAACAATTTATGCGACAGGCACAGTAATAAGGAAAGCGGACACAGAAAGGGGATGCAGACCATGGAATAGGACGGAACTACAGAACCCATTTCAGGTTAGCAATCTTAATACACTTTATTATTAAAACTGTTTTTGATTTAATATTTGTCACATTGTGTATTTGTAAGAGTCAACAAAAAGGGTCACTTAACAATTTATGACAATGAAATAGTTGTCTTAGAACGTTCAAAGCTCCCTGAATAAGTAAAAGATATTTTTGCTGGCTTTCAGAAAACCATATATCTGGTATATGTAGATATTCTGTAGAAAAGGAAAATTTTGAGAGTTGTAAATATTATCAATTATTATATTGTGTATTATAGAATTGCTTTATTTGATTCAATAAGATCCATTCGGGGTAAAAACCTAATTTAACATTTCATAACATAATGGCTCAAAATAATATTAAAGGGGATATCACAGCAATATATATATATATATATATATATATATATATAAAAAACAGGTTATTTGCAGTCCGCAATAAGAAATTGTGTAGAACAATATATAAAATAAGATGTATCTGTAAACAAACTCTATGAAAGTAATAGAGTCTATTGACGAATACAAATCGGGCTGGTAGTTATATAGCCATTAACAAAACATTAGCTTATTACTTCATAGGGGAGGAAACATCCACTGACCGACGGTTTCGGCTTTATTATGCCTCCTCAGAGTGAAATAGTCTCCAAGAACCCTATGAAGTAAACGAAGCTATTATACTGGTATAATTTCGAAACAATCTCTGTACTATGGCAAAAGTAAATAAAACCGCCATCAGGTGATAAAACACCAACACTACTAAAGTGTAAAAGTACAGAATTGAACCGAAACTGCATAGTAAATCCTATAGATGGCCACACGTACTTGTATAGCCATCTATAGGATTTACTATGTAGTTTCGGTTCAATTACTCCACACTAGTAGTGTTGGTGTTTTATCACCTGATGGCGGTATTTACTGCCATATACAGAGATTGTTTCAAATTATACCAGTATAATCTTCGATTACCATGGGGTTCTTGGAGACTATTCACTCTGAGGAGGCTAAAGCCGAAACCGTCGGTCAGTGATCTCTAAGTAATAAGCTAATGTTTTGTTAATGGTATCTACCAGCCCGATTTTCGTCAATAGACTCTATTACTTTCATAGAGTTTGTTTACAGATACATCTTATTTTATATATATATAAATATATATTGCTGTGATAAGGGGTTGTTTAAGGGTGTACTTTATAGGAAAGGTCATTTAGAAAAGAGAAATTATCATAGGCAACAGACAACGGCACTTATTTGGTGAAGAATTGAGAAATAGATATAGTTTGTAGATAGTAAGCAGTCAGCACCCTGTATATAAAGTATAAATAGTTTTAAGCGACGCAGAGAAACATAGGAAGACGCATAGTTGGCGTAGGAATGAGAAATACATTCATTAAGTAGATAGTAAATATTTAAATACCCTGTAGATAAAGTTTAGTTAATTTAGGTGTAGCAAGTAATAATATTTTTCAGTGGAAGCACGCGTATATTTATAAGTAGACGATAAAGTGTAATTAGACACGCATTCAGAAGAGTTCTAGACGATTAGATTAATACGGAGATAGAAATAGAGCTTTAGGTAGCATAGGTAAATGCCTACAAATATCTAACCATTTTTGATAAGAAAGCAGATTAAAAATTGCGTGAATCGCATGTAAATATGAAAATTTAAAGTCGAATTGCATCAGTTGTTTATGGAAAGGCAATTAGATCTATCAAAACACAGCATGTTGATAACGAAAGACAGCTGCAAGCATATTATGATTATGGAGAATCGTGGTGCATTACATCAGAAACTGCTTTAAATGTAATTATTTGATTGGTCAGAAATAAGCGACGAGTTCTAGACCATACCCACGGATGGAGTGGGAAATAAAGAATATATTAGCAAGCACCGTGATAACGAGGTTAGTTTTGAACTAAACAAGGGCCGAAGTGCGCCGTGATGAAATAAAATAATACGTAAATTTTAAAAGTGAAAGATAAAAATAAGTGCCAAGATGAAAACTATAATTGCCGATTAAAAACGTAAGTACATTTTTAAGGAATTTATTTTTAAACTAAAACATAAAAATAATAGGGCTCTGAAGTCCGGGGAAAAATCCAGTAATACAAATCTGATGTATGAGGGAGAAAAATACAATTTTGATGTTCGGGGTAAAGAAGAGTAATACAATTTTGAAGTACGAGGGAAAATAGGTTTGAGGAAATTGATTGATCAGAAGAAATAAGTCAGATATGAAACGACAATAAATTGGGGGTGCATAAATGAATAATATTAGTCCATAGAGTAATGGCAATAATTTAAATGAATTGGGGAAGATAAATTTTAAATGGAAGCGTCGATGTGAAGAAATAAACCAGGTCAGATTTTTAGTTATAAGACATTTTGTTTTTCTATATATTTTTTTATTGAATTTGCTTAATATAATATGCTTGTAAAAAGTCAACAAAAGGAGTTGCATACAATGAGTAATATGATAACAGGTTTAGAATATTCTACACTTCGTTGATAAAGATAATAGGTTTTTTTTGGTGACTTTGGGTTATGAGTAAATAGTATATGATTGTTAACAAATGAGATTTATAACATGAGCTAATTGAAAAGTGTATTTCAAAAAATTTACAAAAGCTGTATGTGCAGAATATATTGGTTTCATTATACATAAAATCGAAATTAACTGAATTTTATAATTTCAAATAAATGCTAGCCGAGGTCATAAGATTAAATAGTTCAAGGAGGAGCTACGAGTATAAATAGGAAATTGATAACACGCAAGGCGGTAACGTATCGAATTTTGCTATTGGTAGACAAGGTTGGTTCAAGATAAAATCCAGTTAAGTTTCTGGAGGGAATTGATAGCAGTATTAATAAGACAGCCGTAGGAGGAGATAATTACAATCTTGTTTATTCATAGTAGATATTAAAATGGTTGTCTAAATGATGGAGCACGAATAATTTAGAGTACATAGCAAAATTAATAAGGCGCACAACATAGGGGTATGATAATTTAGAGAGAACATAGCAAATAAATATAACAGCCCAACGTAGGGGCATGATAATTCCAATATCATAGCAAATAAATATGTCGCACCAACGTTAGGGCACGGATTAAAGCACGATTTTACCACAGTAAAATATAACCTGAGATTAAGAGCGCGAATTAAATTAAATTAAATTTTAAAAATACGACCATAAGATTTAAATAAATTAATTAAACTAAACCGGGGATTTAAAAAGTTTCAGTTAGCGGAAAATTAAAGAAATTTGTACAGTAATAGATTTATTTAGTATTTAAAAGTTTAGAGTAAAAATAATAATTTCAAAATGGAGAAAGGATCCCAAGAAAACATAACGTTGGAGAGAAGTTTGAGCGAAGAAAGGCGAACTTCACAAGAAACCAAGATGTTGGAAATTTTAATGGCATTAAATAATAAAATGGATAGGAGTGAACAAGCCATAAAAACAGTTACAATAAAAATGGATGAGAACAGCGAGAAATTGGGTAATGAAATCAAGATTCTTAGCGATGGTTTGAAAGAAACGAACCACACGATCGCTGAGTTTAAGACACAGATGAATGAAAGAATTGGGAAAGTTTCTGAGGAAATGGAATTCGTATGGGACCATATTACTTTAGTTAAAACGAAACAAGAAGACTACGAAAGCGAGTCCAACGATAAAATTACGAATTTAAATATTAAATTAGGTAAAATTGAAGAAAATTGCGAAACGGAGTTCAGATCAATAAATCAAGAAATAAATAATTTAAAAAGTAATCCAATAAATTTTAATAGAGAACCAATTAGGCTAGTTCAAACAAACCTTTCAATTGAACAGTTTACGAAATTTTACGGGGACGGAAAATTAAATCCGAAGATATTTCTGAAAAATTTTAAAATGTTGATACAAGGATCTACAGATGAATTATACAAATTGAATTTAATTAAGGTCATACTAAGAGGGAATGCTGGAAAATGGTATAATTTAGTTGAGAGTGATATAGAAACATTTGAACAGTTTGAAAGCAAATTTTTACGTCAATTCTGGAATGACAATCAGCAAAATCGAATTCGAAGTAACTTAAGTATGGGTAGATACGATTCGGCGAAGGGAATAACGCGAGAATTATATGCGATTGAAAAATTTACTGTAGCGAAGCAATTAGATCCTCCTTTAGAAGATAAAAATATTATAAGATATTTAGCAGTTCATTTTAACGCTGAAGTAAAGCGATATATAACGACGCAGAATATAGTAGATAGAGATACATTTATTGGTTATTTGCAGAGATATGATGATATGGAGACTGATTATAAAATGGAAAATAATTTTAGGAATCGACGCACGAATTTTGTAAGGGCGCAGAGAAATAATACGGAGAATTGGAATAATTATAGAAGGAACAATTATAATTATGATCGTGGAAGAAATTTTAATAGGGGGAACTATGGCAACTTTAATAATGATTTTAGGCAAAACAGGAATACTGGTCAGATACCAATGCAACGCATGGAGAGAACGAATCATGAAGGAAGTTATAATAATAGAGGAATAAATAGGCAGGAAAATGATGATCGACGGACGCAAGCTAGAAATATTAATAGTATGGAAATGAGGAATACGAATCGCACAGATACAGGAATAATGAGTCAGGCAGGACCTTCAACGCGAAATCAGGATTTTTGAGTACGGACGAACCAAGGAAAATTCTACGAATTAACGGATACAGAAATCAGCGCGAGTTTATTAAACATGAAATGGATAATGAATTAGGAAGATTTGAAAGGAACTTATTACCAATAATTAATTTAAAGGTGGAAGATAAAATAGTTAAAGTGTTAATTGATACTGGAGCAGAAGCATCACTTGTTGCGGAAGAGTTTGTTAAACGGGAAAAATTGGGGGATAAAGCGATACCTATAACGAGGTGTAATTTAGTGGCACCAAATAATAAGAAATTTAGTGTGATAAATGAAATGGTAATTCTGAGATGTGAAATGGGAGATGAAATAGGGGAAAATGATTTTATGGTAGTACCTGGACTGAAAATAAATGTTATATTTGGGATGAATATGATAGATAAGTTGGGGTTGAAAATAAATGCGGAATGCAAGAAGATTGAGTGTAATGGGAAATATATTAAATGGTATGAAGAGGGGAATATTAACCAGTTTAGTGATGAGATAAATAATGGGGGTAATGAAAATGAAGATATTAAGTGTCCAGATGAGTTAAGAAATAGGGTGAATATATTATTGAATAAGCATTCAGAATTGATTGGGTCGAAGTCGAGAATTGCCACGGGTTATGTGCACAAGTTGGAAATAATAAATACAGTTGTTTATGGAAAGGCAATTAGATATATCAAAACACAGCATGTTGATAACGAAAGACAGCTGCAAGCATGTTATGATTATGGGGAATCGTGGTGCATTACATCAGAAACTGCTTTAAATGTAATTATTTGATTGGTCAGAAATAAGCGACGAGTTCTAGACCATACCCACGGATGGAGTGGGAAATAAAGAATATATTAGCAAGCACCGTGATAACGAGGTTAGTTTTGAACTAAACAAGGGCCGAAGTGCGCCGTGATGAAATAAAATAATACGTAAATTTTAAAAGTGAAAGATAAAAATAAGTGCCAAGATGAAAACTATAATTGCCGATTAAAAACGTAAGTACATTTTTAAGGAATTTATTTTTAAACTAAAACATAAAAATAATAGGGCTCTGAAGTCCGGGGGAAAATCCAGTAATACAAATCTGATGTATGAGGGAGAAAAATACAATTTTGATGTTCGGGGAAAAGAAGAGTAATACAATTTTGAAGTACGGGGGAAAATAGATTTGAGGAAATTGATTGATCAGAAGAAATAAGTCAGATATGAAACGACAATAAATTGGGGGTGCATAAATGAATAATATTAGTCCATAGTGTAATGGCAATAATTTAAATGAATTGGGGAAGATAAATTTTAAATGGAAGCGTCGATGTGAAGAAATAAACCAGGTCAGATTTTTAGTTATAAGACATTTTGTTTTTCTATATATTTTTTTATTGAATTTGCTTAATATAATATGCTTGTAAAAAGTCAACAAAAGGAGTTGCATACAATGAGTAATATGATAACAGGTTTAGAATATTCTACACTTCGTTGATAAAGATAATAGGTTTTTTTTTGGTGACTTTGGGTTTTGAGTAAATAGTATATGATTGTTAACAAATGAGATTTATAACATGAACTAATTGAAAAGTGTATTTCAAAAAATTTACAAAAGCTGTATGTGCAGAATATGTTGGTTTCATTATACATAAAATCGAAATTAACTGAATTTTATAATTTCAAATAAATGCTAGCCGAGGTCATAAGATTAAATAGTTCAAGGAGGAGCTACGAGTATAAATAGGAAATTGATAACACGCAAGGCGGTAACGTATCGAATTTTGCTATTGGTAGACAAGGTTGGTTCAAGATAAAATCCAGTTAAGTTTCTGGAGGGAATTGATAGCAGTATTGATAAGACAGCCGTAGGAGGAGATAATTACAATCTTGTTTATTCATAGTAGATATTAAAATGGTTGTCCAAATGATGGAGCACGAATAATTTAGAGTACATAGCAAAATTAATAAGGCGCACAACATAGGGGTATGATAATTTAGAGAGAACATAGCAAATAAATATAACAGCCCAAAGTAGGGGCATGATACTTCCAATATCATAACAATATATATATATATATATATATATATATATATATATATATCAAATGTGTATGTGTATATATATACAAGGTGTTACATAATTGAATCTCAATATTGAAGAAGTTTAAATTCTGGACTTGAATTTCGCATTTGTGTATTTAGCTACTTAAATCGAAGAGGTGGAGAAAGTTATTTTACATCGTATTTAAAAGCGACACCCATTTACTTTTTGTGTCCCTTTAGACTATTGTCAACTTAATAGCCAAACATTATAGTTTCATAACCACACTCTCTTCTAAATACTCATCGTTACAGTTTTCTCGGAAAACGATATCGATACTCATATATTATTGTTAGTACAAGCTTATTTAATCCTAACATAAACTTTAAAATCGCTAAGCATCTTCCTATGTGTTTTGTTACGTTAGCTTGTTGAAATGAAGTGATCCTGCATTGGTATTCAACTACCCCAATTAAGCGCCTCCCTAAAAACGCTAATTTAAGCCCGTTTTATGTTATTCTCGAATTATACAAGTTTAACAAGTTCAATAAATACGTTTTAAATCGTCCTGTATAAAAATTCCCTCGGTGTAGAAGTACGTGGAATATATCCTATAATAGTTTATACATTCATTGAAATAATGCTATCCTAAACCCACTTCTAAAGAGCTAGAAGCTTGCCTTATCAATTCCCTGTAACACATTCTAACAGCTGCTTATTATTTTCAATAGTTATTTGTTGAAAGTAGCAAACACTTCGCCGGTTTTTAAAACAACTTCTAATAGATATTTTGAAAGATTAAAAGTTCTCGCTCATTGAAATATTTTAATGGGTTGGATATCTTGCTCATTTACTGTGAAAGTCTATTTTATTATCTGCACGTGTTCGGTCGCTCAAGTTTTATGGGCAATAAAATCGGTCTCCTAATTAGATCATTCGTGGTATCCCCGTAGCGTGGATCCATAAAAATCAGGCAACTGGTTATACGTTGCGTTGTCTTTGGCAGTATGCAAGGTTGCATATTCGTTTGTCTTAAAATATATTTTGCTTTTCCAGGCTACCAACGAAATTCAATGGAATTAATTATCAATACTTGCATTCTAGGAATGCTACGCTGTTATTGTCTTGAATATATTGTACTTGCTTTTTCAGAAAACTTAACATTTTATTGCTGGGAATGGTAAATTGCTAACACTTTTCGTTTTCAAGTTCAACTTTTAAAAGTGTCTCTTACTTAATCGACTCTACTCTTATGTATCTGATTCTAATGCTATACAACGTCCGTTGAGCGTTGTATAGTCGCCATTTCACAATTTCTTTTTTACATAGTGTGTTAGTATAATTAAGTTGCTTGATTCAGCACCCAGTCGTAGTCAAATGCAGCCTGCATTTCCTCATCCTAACATGGTACCTGAGAGAAGCTGATAGCTTAAGGAACAGTTTTTCTGTTAGCTTTATTTTGTTGCTGGTGTTGTTTTTGGTTGATTCCGCAATAAGTTGCAAACGATTATGCAATTATTCTTAAAGCTTGCGTTAGGCCACGTTTTACTGTTTCGTTTTCTGTGTAAATTAATGTTAACGTCAACGACTAGCTAGTTAATACTTGATTACGTTATTTAAAATTTAATGTTACGTTCATTAGTTTTACGATTTGCACATCCCAAAGCAGATGTTACTGTATTATTTTTTGTACATATTTAGGGCTAGAACATGTTCTGAGTATTCTTTCTTGTATATATGTACCTATTATTCAGGCAATAAGTTTTTATTCTTAATATTTTCAAATGTTTAAGTCTATATTGTATTATATGTGAATTTACGATTTGTTTACATCACATTACAACGAATGATTACGTAGATGTGTGGTTTTGACGTTTGTAAATATTGTTTTGGGACTGTATGTTGATTTTTACTGAAGTCTCCAATTTTTATTTCTGTATCACACACCCCACTCAACAATGTTTTTAAGATAGTCCGAACTCTAATTCTTTTGGAAGTCGATTTTACCATTCGATCCCTGTTTTGTTGCTATCTTTCTTTTCTGCACGGAATACTGTAACAGTTTATTTCGATTGAATATCCCTCTCTTATTTTAACCGTATAAAGCTGTAATAATGTTTAATCTCTTTAACCTTTACATCAATAGCTTTCTGCTTCCTCCATTGCTAATAACTGCAATCGTGTTATCTATCTTGATAATATTTCTTGGTAATGATGAACCCTTGTCGCGTTTTCTGATTAACATAAAACTTGTATAGCGTCTAGCCATTACTAGTCGCTTTAAATACATGTTCGCACAAACGAATTTCTGGAACTTCTGTTAAAAGATATTTTTTGAACTGCTTATGTTTTCTGAGTAAAGGTAAATTTAAACTATTGGTTAACCCGAATTCGACTTTCATTACAACTGCCGCTACTAGAAAACGTTATTTGAAAATAAAATGAAAAGCGTTTAATCCCCTTCAAATTTATAATGAAGTATAAATTGTTATTATAGTTTAGTATTTATAAAATAATAAGAAATTTGCCATTCAATATTCTTGTACCCAGATTGATTTAAATAATTAAAATTTATTTTTTGGATGTTGAAACTCAGATTTTTTGATTAGAAAAGAATTAATTGAATTTATTTTTTACGCTTGTAGTAACTTACGCACAATAATATATTATTGTCAACAAGTACTTTATAAATAAATCGACTATTATAAATATACGATCATGAATGGACCCCTTAATAATTTAACGGCTTTATATAATAGAATCCTCAATACGTAATAGGTTTTCAGGAATGTCCACACCGTTTTAATTGGTCTGACCCAATGTATGATGTATTTTTTTCGAAATTGTTAATGGCTACCTTACGTTATCTAAATTAGCTAATTTGTAAAGTCATAAAAATTTTACTATTTTAATTGGTGTGGTGTACAAGAATAAATGTTTGTTATTTTAGTTGGATGATTGAAAATGGTTAGCGATAATTGTTTGTTATCGTACAAAATAATTACCTGTCATTTACTTAGATTCATAAGTTCATCTTCGCTACTGAATTGATTTTTCACAATTAAAATAATCTTGTTTAAAATTGGATCTTACGTTTTTTATTAAAATAGAAAGATATTTCTAGAAAAATGAATGAGCTGTTCAAGCTTCTTGTTAAATATTTACAAAAGTGAGTTGTAACTTTTTGATAATATTTTCAGTAGTAGCGTAATGTAATTTAATATTTTTGATCAAGTTACACAAATGGCACATCGTGTCCTTAGAAACACAAATGGTATATCGTGTCCTTAGGAGGACAAATAATAATTTGTTTTTAATTAGAAACACGGGTTTTATTATCAAGAAATGACTTTAGACTATGTAAGGGGTTCAATAAAATAAATTATAGTAACCTTTCGTATTACTAAAATATTATACAGGGTGTTCTTTTACGAAAAATTAAGTATTATAAAATCTTAATTTTCTCTAGTTTTGGGTCGTTTTACTTACAGAATATGGTGTTTATTGACCTCCTTATTGCATCAATATATGTAATATAAATATAAAGTTATCTGGGTCAAAAATCAGAAAGTATGAATTTATGCGTAAAATACAACGGTCAAAATCACCCCAATCGCTAGTAAATATTGTATCTTGTAACCGCAGTTTTTGGAAAAAGTTTATTGATAAATTTTACAAGTTTATAAGCTATGGTTAAATTTAAAAAAAGATAATAAAGAAACGCATTGTATTACTCCATTCTACTGTTCACAAGCTTAATCGCTTCGCTGCAAAATATTTGTCAATCCTTCTGAATTGACGTAAATATACACTTGCTAAAAGCAGCAAGCTTGGAAAAAATCTACCGCAAAGTTTTGCTTTGTATAAAACCCACAACATTTAAGGCGCAGAGTAACTTATCGCATAATACATCACAATGGAATAACTGGTAAATGGTACATATCGCATACTATAAGAGACTAAGGCTTTGTGTTTGGACATCAAACGTGGTTTGCTTGCCTTTAATAACCAGCATGTTGGTTACACATACATGGCAACGTAAATACGTTAATATACAAAACGGCCAAACAAAGTTCAAACACTAAACTAACTACCGAACTACCCTGCAACTCATATAACACAGCAATTCCGACGTTTGCTTTACTTTAACAAAAACAAACCATGATACAAGTTTACATCTATCTCTCTAATGTATCAGCTTGTCTATATAGTAACTTTGATAAATTAGTTACCCGAGATAAAACAAATCACTGCTAGAATTAAGGACGTACGCTTTTACGTCTGTGGAAAAACTTTGCCCAAGTTGGAAAGGTTTTTCACTTTTTAAGATGCGTTTCCATCATTTCTGTCAGTCCAGTTAGTATTGAAACGCGACACGAAGTCCACGAGGAATTAGGATAGATTGCTTCGTTTGACCCTACGTTCACAGCTTAACCTCAACAAAAATCACGATGTGTTCTACAATTAAAGCAGGTACAGAGTGTTTAACAACATATCGTCGGGTGACGAAAAAAAGTCACCTAGTGTTATTTTCAAACAAAAGAGATAATCAAGAATTAAATAGATTTTTGAGAGATAAATCCAACTAGAAAGCAATTAAATGCAAAATCAAATGTAAATATAAAAAATATTTTACCCTTCACATGCGTATTTAATTTTTTTAAATTATAATCCATTGCATTTATTAAGAATCCGTACGTTCTACTGTTCTTCTTCCTAGTTCTACTTCTACTCGTAAGGTCGTATGCTTTAATTGCGACAAACCTGGTCATGTTTCGAAACGTACTGTCCTAAAGTACTCCATTGCTGTGGTTGCAGACATAAGAAAGTTACTTGCCACAACTGTCATTCGAATCATACTTCAAATACTGTCCTCACCTCTAAGTGCCTAATTTCTTCTGCTTCTCACTCTACATTCTCTTCTGTACCTCATCCAGGTTATACTGCTACTACTATCAACACATACCCTTCTTCCGCAAATACAGCTTCGAACAAAATTTCTTCCGTCTCTAGTTCTACAAATTTTTTGCTACACCTCCTTCTGCTCGCCCTACTACCATCACCTCATACCCTTTTCAGCCATATGAGCCTTTGAGCTGTAATATTGATTTCTTCGGCTATCACGCCCCTACTTACTTAACCTCTACTAACAAGAACCAAATTCCTTCTGTCCTTCGCAATTAAAAAGATGACCAACTAGACCCAACTCCACCCCAAACTGTACCTACAACACCAGTGCAACCCTACTTCAAATTAGCCACTTGCAGCTAGCTTTTCAAGAGTTTGTTCCCGCTTTCTTAAATGACTCTACCCACGAAATTCCTGTCGTGTCTGCAAGCACACAATAATTTCTAATTCAGTCAGAGAGGTTCGTGTTGAAGTCCATGAACCTGTATCGTTAATGCCTATTGCCGTTTTTGTCAAAATTTTACCTGTTCCTGCTTTCTTAAATGATTTTAGTCAAGAAATTTCTGTCGTACCTACAATAACAGCTGTAGCTGAAGTGACGATAACTTCTAATTTAGTCAACGAAGGTCCTGTTGAAGTTCATAAACCTGTATCTTTAATGCCTGTTGCTGTTGCTGTCAAAATTTTACATGTTCCTGCTTTCTTAAATGCTTATACTCAAGAAATTTTTGTCGTGTCTGCAATAACAGCTGTAGCTGAATTAGCGATAGCTTTTAATACGGGTAGAGAAGGTCCTGTTGAAGATAGGGAACCCGTAGCTATAATGCCTGTTGCTGTCGTTGTCCAAGTTTTACCTGTTCCTCTTTGGTTATCTACTATTGTTAAGAAATCAGTTCCTATTGTGGCTGAAGTTTTGGCTGTTCCTACTCCGTTGTCTAACAGTGATGAAGTCTTACTTGTTTCTACTCCTTTATCGGACGTTGATGAAACGTTACCTACTCTTACCCATATTTCTCATGCTGACAAAATACTACTTGCTTCTAATTTTTTAGCTAAAGTTGGTGAAATCCAAGTTGATGTCTTGTTATCTAATGTTGACAAAGGTTAAGCTGGTTCTGATTTCTTATCTATTGTGGATGAAGTTCTTCCTGATGCGGTTTGTTAAGTTTGTAAAGTTGCCAAAATGCTGTCTGGCGCTGCTCTTTTCTTCATGTTGATAAACTTCATTCGAGTCCTTTATCTAACATTGGCGAAGTTCTACTTCAGACTGTTTGTTTTTGTAACGTTGAAGAACTTCTGCCTGATTCGGTTCCTTTATGTAATATGGTTGAAGTGTTATCGGATTCTGCTCCTTTTCCTAAAGTTGATATTCCTACAGCCAATGCTGTTTTCTTTCCTAACAAAAATACTTCCAGTCCTTTATCTAACATTGGCGAAGTTCTACTTCAGACTGTTTGTTTTTGTAACGTTGAAGAACTTCTGCCTGATTCGGTTCCTTTATGTAGTATGGTTGTAGTGTTATCGGATTCTGCTCCTTTTCCTAAAGTTGATATTCCTACAGCCAATGCTGTTTTCTTTCCTAACGGAGATACTTCCAGTCCTTTATCTAACGTCGTTGAAATTTTATCTAATTCTGTCCCTCTATCTCACAGTACTAAAGTGTACTCTGTTTGTGTTTCTCTTCGTAAGATTGATTCCCGTACAGCCAATACTTTTTCTCTTTCTACCGCTGGTTTTCTTGCAACCCATTCTAAAACAAACCACTTTCTTCTATGACGCGATTTGAGTTTTCTAAACTACCTTTGCCCCCGCCTATATCGCATGCTACAGCTACTACACTCCCTGCTGTCTGTGTTTTGCGGAAAACTGTCCATAGAACGCAGAAATTTGTCTGAACTTATTCAGAACCTGAATATGTTGGTCGACGAAATCCTAAAGTCGTCAATCTCGTTTCATTTTCTTGGTGGCAGTGCAAACGCCTTAAGCCCAATATCTGCTCCTCGTGCCCCAGATTCTTATGACGACTTTGCTCTCTTTAGGTTTTGATTTCTGGACTTAAGTTTTTTTTATTTACTTCCCTGTTTGCTGGATTTGCTTTCTTTTTCTTTTTTTCTTTTCTTTTTCTTTTTCTTTCCTTTTCTTTTCTTTTCTTTTCTTTTCTTTTCTTTTCTTTTCTTTTCTTTTCTTTTCTTTTCTTTTCTTTTCTTTTCTTTTCTTTTCTTTTCTTTTCTTTTCTTTTCTTTTCTTTTCTTTTTCTTTTCTTTTCTTTTCTTTTCTTTTCTTTTTCTTTTCTTTTCTTTTCTTTTCTTTTCTTTTCTTTTCTTTTCTTTTCTTTTCTTTTTCTTTTCTTTTTCTTTTCTTTTCTTTTCTTTTCTTTTCTTTTCTTTTCTTTTCTTTTTCTTTTCTTTTCTTTTTCTTTTCTTTTCTTTTCTTTTCTTTTCTTTTCTTTTCTTTTCTTTTCTTTTCTTTTCTTTTCTTTTCTTTTCTTTTCTTTTCTTTTCTTTTCTTTTTCTTTTCTTTTCTTTTCTTTTCTTTTCTTTTCTTTTCTTTTCTTTTTCTTTTCTTTTCTTTTCTTTTCTTTTCTTTTCTTTTCTTTTCTTTTCTTTTCTTTTCTTTTCTTTTCTATTGTTTCTTCCAGGGTAGAACGGGTAGAGGTCCAACAGTAAATAATAAGTATGGTATAAGCAGGTAGGTATGAGTAAGAAAAGAATTAAGGAAGGGAAGAAAAAAAATGACCGCTGAAACAAAAATGTACCTTATAAATACGTGCCTTAGTCGGCCTTATTGCAGTCGAAAGGAATCTTTTACCCAAAAATTTCCGCAAACGAAAGTGTACAAACTCTACTATCTAAAGTTGTATATCCATAAATCCTCATAAGTAGTTTGCATTGATAAACTGAAAATGTCTCTTGGTTGTTATTTATGGTATAAGTAATTAATAAAGTGAAAATAATTATTTGATTGAACTAATAGGTGACGGAATTGTATATATGCTGATTTTATGCTGAAAGATTTATTGGTAAAATTTAGTTTTAGCTAAATCATGTGACTTTATTATTTTGAGTGAACAATGAAAGAATAAAAGAAGAGTTTGCATTTAACTGTTTCCTATATTGTTTTTAAAGACATTTCCAAAAATTGGGTCTGATAAATACCATGTAACTGAATGTTAGAAACAGGAATAGTGTAGAGTAATAGCATTGTTAACGTAGTAGATTTAGGGTTTTTTTAAAGATCTTTTAGTAATACCTGGCCAGAATGTGGTTAAGAATTTTAGATTCTTTTGAAAAATTTATATAACGTTGAAATTATTTTGTTCATAGAATTCAAGTTTAGGTTAAATTTTTATTTGAATTTATTTAAAAGTAAGGTACAGCAGACTCATTTGTATATGATGTCCTGCTACCTCTGTGATGAAATCGCATTGGGAAAGCATTTAACTTTACAATTTTATTTAATTTGACCAAAATGTAATAAGCATTTGAAGATATTTGGGAGGAAGGAAACATAAACTTACAAAATTTAGAGACACGGCGCAAAGGAGATTTATGCGAAATTACAATCTTTTGTGTAGGAATAATATCAAAAGGGATTGCTGTGACAGACGGTTTGGCGACGCATTCTTATATTGTTACGGAATCCCTGTCCATTCAGAGCAAATTGAAATTTAGTAACAATTCGTAACAAGACTTATTTGTTCAACAGTTTTATATTCGTCATGTACACGTAGACTAAAATAAAAATTATTTGTACGTTATATTTCCAGCTTTGCGTTTTTATATAAATTTTGAGCTTAGTATTCAAGTAGTCGCTTGCAAAATTCATTGTAATCTATTCTCTACGTTGCTAGTATATAAGCTATGTTCGTTCTGGGTAAAAAACCTGCTTTTTTCCATGTATTTCTTATGGAGCAATTCTAAGGTCCAAAAAGACAATTTTTGTGAGCTCCAAAGGTCATTTACCCCACCATTGACTTGCTACATGCAGATCTCCACCTATGATACCATATAACCTTATGATGTCACAGTCTAAATTAAGAGGGAGGATGTTAGTTCTAAACCCACCACCACCACCTCCACCCACCTCCACATCCCTCCACATAACTCCACATCACTCCACATCACTCCACATCATTCCACATACCACGATTACCACCACCACCACAACCACCACCTCAACCACAACCACCACCACCACCACCACACATGCAAAAAACAATATTCGCACATTTTGTACGAGTATTAACTAACATTATCATCTTAAATCTGCACAACACTTTTCTTCAACCAATCATTTTTAGCTTCTGGCATTGATCGCGCTCTCGACACCCTGATCTGGGCAGTCGGGCCCTAGCATCCTTCCACAGCACCACCGGATCTGCAAATTCTTCCGCTAATTTGTGGTAATATTTGTATAAATCTACTAGATTTCTACCATATTAGCAAATATTCGCACATCTAGTAACAGTATTAAATAATATAGATCTACTACAATACATATATTATACAATGAGCGGAAAGAAAGGATTTTACTGGATTAATCGTGAGTAAATGTACCAAAATGAATAAATTTAGGCACATTCTAATAGTTGAGTTTAACATTTAGCTCGCTGTGGTTATAATCTATCCACAGATTTTAACAATAAAGTTGCTAAAAATGTGTCTACTGTTTCTCTTAATTATTATACATTTTTTTTTGTTTTAATAAGCATTGTATAATAGAAGATGTATTGTAATAGATCTATGTTATTTAATACTGTTACTAGATATACGAATATTTGCTAATATGGGAGCAAACAAGTAGATTTATACAAATAGTACCACAAATTAGCGGAAGAATTTGCAAATCCGGTGGTACTGTGGAAGGATGCCGGGGTCCGACTACCCAGATCAGAGTGTCGAAAGCACGATTCATGTCGGAAGCTAAAAATGATTAGTTGAAGAAAACTATTGTGCAGATTTAAGATGACAATGTTATTTGATACTCTTATAAGATGTGCGAATATTTTTTCTTTTGCATGTGTGATGGTGATGGTTGTGGTGGTGGTTGAGGTGGTGATGGTGCTTGTGGTGGTGGTGTGGGTGGTGTTGATGGTTGTGGTGGTTGTTGTATTGGTGGTGGTTATGGTGGTGATGTTGTTGGGGGATGTGGTGGTGGTGTGTGGTGGTTGTAGTGGTGGTGGTGGAGGTGGTTGTGGTGGTGGTGGTGGTGGTATGTGAAAGGATATAGAGGGATGTGGAGGGATGTGGAGGTGGGTAATGTGTGGTGGTGGTGAGTCTAGAACTAACATCCTCCCTCTTAATTTAGACTGTGACGTCATAAGGTTATATGGTATCATAGGTGGAGGTTTGCATGTGGCAGGTCAATGGTGGGGTGAATGACCTTTGGAACTCACAAAAATGGTATTTTTTGGACCCTAAAATTGGTCCATAAGAAATACATGGAAAAAACCGGTCTTTTATCCAGAACGAACATACCTTATCTACTGTTGCTTCTTGTATTTACACAAAATTGTAAAACGGGTTGACTGAATACCCTGTCCAAATGCCACGAAAACGCTTTCTTTCATAACTAATTCACAAACTCAAACGCACAAAACCTGTCTTAAAAAACAATATCTTTCTCGTATTCTAGAAATTAGTGTTAGTGACGAAACGCCATGCGACATCAAATATACAAGTGTAATCCTATAATGGAAGGGTTCACGCATAGATGGCTCTAAACGACATGCACGGTTGCGCTATGCATATGCAAAGAGAGGGATATGTAATAAAATATGCAATCACCACCCGAGAGAGCCATGTTTTTTACTTGAGTCGTTAATCCGATTAGAGAGTATGCGCCACCCGGCCGCCTACATTATATAAAATGAACTGCTTAAGCTGAAAGGTCCCAGATCTGAGAGACGTCAGATGACTAATGATCCTTTCAATATTCTATTTATGACTGATTTGTTTCGGGTTAATCAAGCGTCCTCGTTGGGGTAGCATTGCACAAGGTGTATCGTAAGACGACCAAAACCGTATCAAGGGGTATGTAATTTCCTAACTGATTTGTGAATGGACAGATGAAGATTACAGCGTGAACCCAATCTCGTAGGGTTCACAGCACGGATTACTACCTTGGTTTACGTATTTAATTCCGGGAATTGCTTATGAATTGAAGTACATTTTATAATTCTGTTTGAACACGCCGAAATGTTTGCTTTAACCTACACGGTATTGACTATGAAAGCCTCGTTTGCTGCCACAATGTCGAAATGTTGAAACGTTCAATAGCAAAAGCAGAAGGAAGCTCCTTTGGGATTCTCCAACATTAAGGATTTTATAAAACTTCTTGCAGTTGACGTCGTTGGACCTTTTTGCGATATCACCAGCGATTTAAATACACATCATTAGGGTGCGTTCGCTTAATGATAAACTAATCACTAGGTTTTGTTCAATTAGGCCATTGTGCGTCTAATGTGGCGTCAAGTAGCAGCTTTTCCAACACGCTACTCATCTGCAATTCATCGGTTGATTCCCTAATTTCGCTTCCCTTGGGTTATTTCACTATACAACATCCCTTCAAGTTGTTAGTCCAGTAATTGATGCGTGTTTGATGGTCGTCCTCTAGAGTTACGAACTTTATAGAGTTTATGTATTTATTGCTTTTTCATTCTTTAGGTATTTTTGAGACCTCGTTTATATGGCAATTACATTCGAAACTTACGTAGCAGCCTATTGGGCATTTTACAGAAAATTGATTAATTTCATTGGGTTTATTTCTGGCAGTCAATTTGTTACTAGATTTTTAAAGTCATTTTAGATACACAAATGTACGCATTCAAAAGTTATTTTGCTTTTATTGTGCGGGACCGGTAATATAAAAGCCGTAAAAGCTTAAAGCGTCGAGAATATAATAGGATTTTTGTCGTTTGTAAAAATTACCATATTTATTTATTGGCCTATTTTCGGATTATTTTTGCTGATACCGCTATTTGACAATGCCAAGGAACTAGAAACGAACTCTTTTGAAAACTTTGTGGTTTGATGGGACTTTAGGAAAGTACAAAATTTATTATGTAATCTAACACTTAAAAAGTAGTTTTGCTTCAAGTCCAGCTTTATTCCTTTTACAGATTACACAGGCCAACAGTTGTTTTGGTGCCGGGATGCTTAATGAGCTGTCTTATTTGCGAGCCTTAAAATATTCTTGCTTTAATTTTTTCCGTACTCAACTAAGGCAAGCAAGATAAATATCATAATTTAAAAACATTTAGCCAACCAAGCATGATCCAAATAAAACTTAATTTTAATACCAAGTTCGGCACAGAAGAAATCTGTTCCTTCTTTACGTTTGTTCGGGGTAGTTTTAATTGTATCTTTTATTCGTAAGTTAAAATTCAAATCGATGCCTAAGTCTTCTATCTTCTTTTCTAGTCAATAATTGGATACATAGAGACCATCAAGTTTTTGAATTGCAAAATATACTCAAGTATGTTTTTATACACAGAAACTTTAATTCCATAAACAACGAGATCAATTCATTCGTGTAATTCTTGCAACTTGTGTCAATCTTTTAGTCGCGGCTCTCCAACTATGTCCTGCATACGTATCGTGTTGGCTTGCTCGATTTTCTCTTGTTGGTATTGGAGGCAATCCTGATTCTACAACCCACTATTGTGTAGTTGTACGTCCATCACCTGTGGGAATATATCACCCTTATAGGTTATAAGACTCTCGGTTTTAAGTGATCCGAAACGTTATTTACTGGGCAGTTATACAATATTTAGCGAAACCCCGTTACGTGTCGTGTACGCCGAGGTTATGAACCCCATCTTCCTTAGTTCGTCTATGCTATTTGCCATTTTGATAAATACCTTCTTAAAATACCTTTTAAATAGTATATCAATTTAGTACCATCCTTTTCAGCAGGAACGTTCACATACCTAAAAGAGTCTTTCTTACTAACCACAAACGCATATAGCTTGTAAAACCCCAAATGTATCTAAGTCGGTCTACCGTGTTACGTACCTAGACGTAGCCGGAAGAAAATTAAACACCAGGCTAACTACCAATCGCGGAGAGTGGGTAGATTCACCTACATACCAAAAAAAAGCAAAAAAGTTACATCGCTCACGTTTATCTCTTAACAAATAAAAAAAACCAGTAAATACATAATTCCGTACAAACAAGAGAACGCAATAAAAAAAAGCGTTATCATTTCAACGCCAACAATTATATTATACGGACGGATTGGATAGTGGATCCACGAAGTGCGCATTTCGCGGCTAACATGTAATAAAACTCGGTAAAGAAAGAAAATTATTGCTTAAAATTTTCCAATCTCAAGTATGTTAAATTTAAGTATTAAATGTAACTCTACTCACTAGCAAGTATGTTAAATTTTGAAGTATTAAAGGTAAATATAGGTTTTCCATCTAGTACAGGTGGTAAACTTTAGCATTAAATACAGCCCACGTTGTAGCAAGAATTAACGACGTATACCCAGAAGCACCAGCGCAACCAGCTGTTCAACAAGTATGGTGGACGGGTTTTACACCATCCACCGTTGATAAATAAAAATCCTTGACATGCATAACAGAACACAAGGCACATACCTCTCTACGTCAGGATACTTAACTTGTCAACTACCGGGGGGGATAAAGTCAGCATAACAACGTAGCTACCAACGTAACTACAGCAACTGGTCCACGGCAACGAACAGGTGGGCTACACCCAGAAATAATGCCTTTGTCCTCCAGCAAAAAGAAAACTAAAAATAGAATCTGTTTAGATGGTGTAAGCAGTGGAACACTCACCGATACACGCAAGACATTTCTAATTGGCAGAACAACAATAAACGTGCATTGCTTTTAAAGTAATAGAACGAGTAATGCAAAACAAATTTCGTTGCACGGGCTGCAAACTCAAATTCAGAATAAATTTAAATTACACCAATTCGAAATCCAAACATTCGTGTTATCGAAACGCGATTCAAACTGAAAACACGGTTTTACCGGAGAATAGTAGGATATATTCCTTCGGCAAATCTTTAGGTGGAAAACCCACTAGAACGAAATTATACGTTATCGGAAGGTATAACGCGCTCACGAATACCTAACAGGGTATTGACTTATTTAATTATACCATAATAAACTTTACGTTTTAAAGGAAATAGATTTAAATTGAGGAAATATTTGAAAGCGTATTTATTGCAGAAAAATTAAATATACAGAAAGTAAACTATTTAATTGTAGCCTAAACTTGTCGTTCTTAAAGCAAAAGGGATGTGAGTTAAAAATTATGGGACCGCGTATTGATTATTAATCGATGAAAATATACGGGATGTTCAAAGTAAACGTAACAACCGGCACATAAAATAATCTTTTAATTTTTGCTCATTTTCCTTAAATATGAGCACAGCGCCGCCACCGCCACCGCCGCTAATCGCTATATCTAATCTAGGTTTCTACATGTGAATTCCCACTATAAAGTCTTACTTTTAACGAATTTCCTTCTTGCACCCTCCTTGCTCTCCTCCTTGCTAGGACACTTCCGCATCAGCCAGTTTGATTACGTCACACCAGCCCTCTTTGATTACGCTACAGCGCCGACAACTCAAATTATTTCACGTCCGCCATCTTGTTTCTTTACTTTTAAAGATATTTCCACCGCGTTTGGGGTTTGCTGGAAAGGTCCTGTCCGAGAACTACAGATCCGACAGGTGTACATAATTATTTAGGTACAGTTTTCTGTTTTCGTGGGTGATCTGTTAATTGGATCCGAACCCTAATTTTCCGAGCTATCTAACCCCGTTTGAATTTTTAAAATCGAACTATCCCTAATATATACCAGAAACTTGTATGCTTTGGAAACTAAAATTTTGAATAATTAAAAGTAGAAAAAACAAACATTTTATTTTAAATAAGAAATTACCAACAACCGAAAAAATTCCAATGCTTGTTTAACGATAATGTACAAATGGGAAGGACGATTGATTTCGTTCGATGTTATCATTTTTCCTTACATCACATCTGTTATTACCACGATAGCATCATCGCTACCTAAACGCTTGCAACCCACAATACACATATAACTTAGGTAGGACAACCCACAATGCACGAACAGCGCCTCACTACTTAAATGTTTACAAGCCAACATACACGCACACTACGTCATAAGCGCCATTCTGATCACTTCTATACTGGGTAATCTGTTAATTGTGAAAGGTACTTTCACAAGTAAGAGTCAAACGTCATTGACAAAACAATGCAAGGAATCATACATTTCACTGTTATTAAATTAACGATTTACTGTTAAAATTGCTTATAACTAATTTTAACGTTGTCTAATAAAACAGCTATAATCAGTTTTGTAAATACTTTGGAAGTGAAACTCGAATATTCCTACGAAATGCCGCCGGCCTTACTGCTTATTTTTAAAAAAATTCCCGTACAACTTTTCAAAACCATTAACCACATATTTGGTGACGCTAAAAGGAATGCAATTATCGGCTACACCACTTTAAACCTAAGAATAAAAAAACAAGACAGTTTAATCTCTCTCCATTTGAAGTAGTACATTTTTATAGCATAATTTTAGCACATTCTGGCTACGCAGCTTTCTGGGATTGTGCACTTACTGTAGAGGGGTCGTTTTCGGGTATGCGGATATTGCTAATCCCTTGATCTATCTGACTGAAAATGCGTTCCAACAGCTAAATCTTTTATTGACAGCAGCTTCGTTCTTAAGCTGTCCTTGGTTAAAGGGCAAATTCTTTTTGGATACGGACGTAAGCAATGTCGCCATCGAAAGTTAGATATTTCAGATGCCAAACTAGCAAAAGGGAATCATTGGATACTTTAGCAAGGTGCTCTCGAAACCAGAATAGAATGATTGCGTTGCAGGGAGGAAACTGTTGGCTGTGGTAAAATTCGTGGACTTCTCCGAAGAGCAAATTACGTATGAGATTTTGTTTAACTTCGATTACAAATTTTAGCAAGTATGTTAAACCGCGAGCAGGTGTTTTGAAATTCGAGTACAACACGAATAAAAAGATGCGCACCTGCCAGCTCAACAAAGAATTGGATCTTGTTTTTCGTTAAGGCAGCAGTTAGCAGAAAGAGAGAAAAGACTGTAATTTCTAGACGTAATTCATTTTTATAGATGAACTGGAAATTAAAACATGAGTACAATTCCACCTTTTTGTTTATGATTTATAAATACACACATGTTGATTTTAAATGTAAGTTGTAAATAGTTTGTATGTTATTAGTAGGAAATTGACATAATACTAAAGTATTATTTTTTTGTACTATCGAATAGCTACGGATCTAACTGTCTAGAACTAGTTTTGTTTAAATTTGAGTATGATATTATCGGGAAATGAAGTTATAACATTTCAAAAGATTAGAAAATATTTGCGTTTTAATTTAAAATGTAAGTTTTATTTGTAGGGTATATTGATAGAGAGAATTGGTGAAAAATTGAGCATTTTTAATGAACAGTGGAACGGTAAGAGAAAAAGTTTGTTTTCTGTATACTTTTATTTATTCCAGGAATGGGATTTAGAATGTCATGTGTATCAATATTGGAAACTAGAACAATTTGTGCGTTAGTATTATTTATTAATTTAGTGTTTTTAAGGATTTATTTTAGTGCTACTTGGCAAGTTCTATATTAGAAAACTGGTTTTGTTTTTAAAGTGAATGTACATGTATGTGCATCTCATAGGTTGGATGTTAATAGAGGTTAAGCGTAGGTTGGATTTTATTTAGACTTGTTTATAAGATAGGTGAAAGCAGACAAATTTGTTAAAGGATATCCAGCCACTCCAGTGATATAATTGTAGTACAATGGATTAGAGGTTCCCAGTGTTTTGGGTGTCCTCCATTTTGAAGTTGCTTTAATATGACCAAAATTAAGTATTTTTAAGCTGTTGTAGAGAAAAATAAAGTATGAGATGACAGATTTGGAAAGCCAAAAGCAAAGAAGACTTATTCAGAATAACTGTCCTCAGTGTAGAGGAAACATCAAAATATTTTTAAAAACAAGACGATTGGGCTTCCCCCATTTGTAACAACAGGTAATACCTTTTAAGGCAAGTGTTTATTGTAACACAGTTTTTGTAATTTAAGTATTCTACTATCTATTTTTTTATTATTTTTTCTCATGGAAACTAGCTCCCACACAAGTGTAGTTATCCGGTGCACCCTTCAAATTGTGACTACGTTTCCGCCCTTTCTGGGTGATCGAGCGCCTTCTATAACGGATAGTTACACAAAATATCGAAGCGGAGGTGTCTGAATATTTGAGAACATTGATAAAAAATATATAGGAAGGTAAAATAGAACGTATCAAGTTTTAAACATTAATTTCTGATGGTATCACGATCTTTGTGAGAGATACAATTTTTACTACGTAATCTCAAAGTACGTTCTCATTGTCTGGTAGGGTTGCTAATGAAAAGCTATTCTTCGGGGCGCATAATTCGAAGTGAATTTGTAAAATGGAATTTACAGGTTCTAGAAATTTATAAACAAACCATGACCATTCAACCGCTCAATTTAAATTTTTTATGGATTTAAATGTAATGTAGTTAGGAGGTGCAAGTGAAACTATTTACAGAAAAATATTTTCTAAGATATCAGTTATAAAATCGTTCTTCTAACCCATCACTTTGTTTCAGGTTGCCATCAAAATTATGGACGTTGAGCAAATCAAGGAAGAATATATGATTAAGAATCTCCACAGGGAAGCTCGTATTATGTCACAATTGCATCACCCTTGTATTGCTGCCCTTTTCCAAACAATGCAGGTCAGATTTTTACAACTCACTTATTGTATTTTCAATAACAAAGAGTTTGAATTGCACCTTGTGTATGATCGTACCGAACTAACTAGATCGAGCCATAATTTAAAAACTCATGTTGGAGCTATAATATAGGGTGAATCGGAACCATACGATCAAATTTCTAGTGGTCACTCAATGCAATAATAAAACAGATTCGAATATAAGAGTAGGTGTTTTGGCCGACTTCGGGACACCACTTTCCACCTTTTAGTAAGATTGGATGATGATATCTGCGTATCTAATTCCTATTCGGTGACTCTCTCGATCGCAACTATATAGTGGGTTTGGAACGTCGAGACATTTTGTCAGTGTGTCTGTCCACCAATAAGAATATCTGACATCTAAGATATAATATAGCATTCTTTCTGTAATTATCATTTAAATTACGTTACATTATCAAGTTATGAATTTTAATAATCACACACATACACACATGTGTACCCCACCTCAGAGGGAGCTAGATATGAAGATTGTGATGCACAATTACTATCTCTCACCACTTTTTTTATAAGGGTCCATGTAAATAGGCTCCTGCTTCTTTCACAAGTGCATCGACGAAAACTCTAATTACCTCCTCTCACCACTCTACCTATAGAGCCCGCCCTGATATAAATCATACTTTCAATGATTGCCAATTGGAATGCAGTAACGCCTCCCAAAACCCGTTATTTTATGGCTATACAGGTGTGGTTCCTGTATGATCCCGATTTTGATTTTTTTTTCGTTCATTATTTTATCGAAATTATTTGTGGCCCCTCTGCCTCTACCTAAATTAACTTGCGCATAATTGATCATCATGCTTCTCGAAACATCGACAATTGGCCGAAGATCCATAGTCAATGTTCCTGGTGATGACTGCTTTCAGACGCTGCATCGTTGGGCACTAGCTGGACTTGGGATCGTGACGAGTGTCGACCTTGACACTACCATCCCTATCGTTCGATCTCGCACAGACAACACAACAAGAAGCTGCCCGCCTACAGTTCTTGAACTCATGCCCCACTTCGACGCAGTTACCGCAAAACTGCACCCGTTCTTTACACTCCGCTGACCTATGACCGAAATCGTAATAGCGATGACACTGGAGAAGTGATCGCGAGCCCAAACCCTACGTCAACACAGACCGACCAAATCCGCCAAGAAACACCTCGAAGACAGCACTGGCCAACGGATATCTGGGTCCCCTGCAGCCGAACCAGAGCTTCTCCTTGACCTCCTCGTCGAACCTAAGCCCCCTGAAGCAGGGATTCTGAATAACCAACCATTTCACGAGCTCTTCTTGCTTGATCATCCTCTCAACCTCTTCTCAATGGTCCTCGACGTCAAACCCTGACAAGCCTCGCCCACAGTCAACTGCAACCGCTTTGCGTCCTCCCGACCAGCACACTCGACAACAACGCCGCCGCTACGCGCCCGACCTGCTCCGTCCTCGCCACTGCGATTGATACCTCCGCCACTACCTCCTTCACCTCGCCTCGCACCATCGTAAGACCCTTAACTATTCCCAAAAGCTGATTCGCAACGTCTCGGAACTTGTCCGCGGCGTTGCGAATCATTCTTCTGTCGTCTAGAGTGATGGTTGCCGAAGTGTCAGGGACCCGCTTGTGTATAAAGCTGTGCGGCTTCTTCGCCCGGCACATCAAGCAATCCAGCTCGACTCAGGTTCGGCTTCACACACAAGGGGCGCCGGCCCGTCCAAATCCACAACCGCAAACCCAGGCTCCCTCTGCGACGCGACTACTTCCCAGTCGGGCTGCGATACCTACTTTTCTACCGCGACCGCGAGCTTCTTTTCTCCGACGCAGCTTCCGATTGCTCACTCCTGACCGACTCCGACCGACAAACTCATTTTCTTCTTCGGCAACGGCTTCTCATCTCGATGGACAACCATACTAACAAATCAAAACGACAAAAACAGCAGGAACAAACAAAAACCCAGATCAAAAACGACCTAACCGTTTCGACGTTAAATAAACTCAAAAATATAAACCGCTAAACGGTACAAATAGCAGCGAATACAAAACAAAAACGTTACTCAGATAAAATACCTAGATTTAGAATGAACCATAAACTTCCTGGTATTTATTTATTTAAATTTATCTATTTATTTAAATTTCAAACAGCCAAATGAAATTTAAAATTTATCAAAGATAAAATAAATGCTTAACGCCAAAATAAAATCACAACCCAATAAAAATATAACGCAAACAATACTATTTATTTATTTAAATTTTTTAAACCGCCAAATCAAATTTTAATTTTAAAAAGCTAATTAATTCTAAAATAAAATCAAATTTATAAACTACCCGGCTCTTAATTTAAATATAGAATCAAACAAATAACAACACGTGCAATTCGAGCCTGATATTGGAAGCACTAATCGCTTGCTTACTCGGTGCCCCGTACGACCTTCAACTGTTTCACCACTAATTAATCCCAAAGACCAACTTTAAGTAGTCTTTAAATACGCGTTACTAAAAAATAAAATATTTTAATTAAAATAAACGCAAATTTTTGGTTTTTAAGCTATTTGTTTAATTCAAAAATGACCTACATTTTGGTTTTTAGTTTGTTGCTTTATTACACGCACACTGCAGAATTTTTCCGAATTTAGTTGCTTGTTTTACGCGGCTTTTAACCCGATTTACTTTGTTTTTCAATAAATTTATTAAAAACGCCTTTTTAAATTATTTTGAAATTATTTTGGGGTGTTTAGTTATTAGTTTTTGGTTTATTAGCCGGAAATTTAATTTAGTTTATTTTTAAACACGAATTTTGGTTAAAATTTAAGTTAAAACGAGATTTATTTAGTATTTATTCGATTTAAATTTAGTTGTTGGTTTTATTTCACTGCCCTATGTATTAAAATTAATGCCATACAATAATATAATTAAATACAATAAATAATTAAGCTTTAAAATAAAAATATAATAATAAACACTATATAAAAACTTACTTGTTTGCTGTCCGCTCACTTCAAGCGCTAACTAGAAAGTCAAGAGCCTATATACAGCTAGATTCCCCTTCTATTGTTTTCTAATTATAAGCCCCATTTCACCGAGATTCAGTAGTATGTGAAGGGGGTTAAGCAGCCTGTGGCTGCCAAGGATCCCTCAACACTTAAACATTTGCGGTATTAATAGTTTTCCAGTAAATCCTTTCGTACTATTAACATTAATTGAAAATATTGCAATACCAATACCTGTAGCTGTTTATAATAATCATCATATTTAAGTACAGTTCTTTCTTTCGTTACTAATTTTTCCATCTTGGGACTGGTTGGATGCATACCCCCATTGATTTCTATTCTGAGCTAGCCAACACATTTCCCTGAAATTCCCACATCCTACATCTTTCAATATCTGTGTGCAATAGTCTAACCTAGGTCTAAAATAATTATACCACCGGAATGGAATTAAAATAATAAAGTCATCCACTGACTTCATGGGTTCACGAGGCGACACAAAAAACTATCACTACGTCAATTCGAAATCACATCCTTAAGTAGAACTTCCAGTTTTAGTAAAACGAATACTACAAGTTTCTTCTCAAATTATACAAGAAACACAATTTTGCACCTAACATAATATGGCATCTTGACAAAACAGGCTGTATGACCGTCACAAAACCACCAAAAGTAGTAGCTGTTCGGGGTACGAAACAAGTTGTACAAATTGCTTCGGCAAAAAAAGGCACACTGACAACAGTCCCTTTTTATCAGTGCTTCGGGGAGTATAATTTCCCTGTATTCAAATTTCCACCATATTATTGTAAAAATAACATGCTTAAGGGAGCTCCCGTTGGACAGACAAAGTTAATAATATAGAGATTATAGAAATAGTAGGGGAATAAAAATATGTGTGGAAACAAAAGAAGACGTGAGAAATGGAATTGGCAGGATACGTTCTAAGACATTTTTGGGGAATAGTGCAGGTTATATTACAAGCAGATATAAGAAAAAAAAAGAGGTAGATGTAGATCAAACTACTTCACGCTGATAATGAAAGATGCAGACAGTGTGAATTTCAGGAAAATGTGTAGGTTAACTCATAATAGGAAACAATCGAGGTTCCTGTCTCACTAGTTCCAGGACTGAAGACTTAAGATGATTGCATATTGAGCTCGCGTTAAACCTTGTTCTGCATTATATTTTTCCACCATTAAGTTGAATTGTTCAATGTTTCCCTAATGAAATTCCAGAAATTTTCTTTCAAAATTCTCAACTGTTTTTACTTCATGATCATTTAACTCAAACCATGTTTTTGCGTCCTCTCTTTACCTGGCCTTGACTATATTTAGTTTCTGTTGCTCGTTGCTATACATTTTAATTACCGATTCTAAATTCTTAATAAAAATTTTCGAATTAATTTTATTATACCCGCAATCCTTTGTTAACATTCATGTGGCAACGCACTATTATCATATCAAAGTTCATCTATTGAAATTACTGGATTTTACATTTTTAACGTTTGCATGTCCGTTTCTAAATTTTGTACTATGTAATTAACTTCTTCGTGATTATTTGAAAATGTATCATTTAAGTGTTCGTAATTACCATTCAATTTGCGTTCATTAGATCTACTCCGATTGCACACGATTTTTCTACTTTAATTGCCTTTTGATTTATTAATTCGCTCATACTGTTAAATTTACCTTCAGTTCCTTTTTCTAAATTATTTAATATCCCATTAGTACCATTAATTTCGTTATTAAATCCCTCCTATGATTCATTTAGCTTTTGATCGCTTTTACCTATTAGTTCTGATCCGTTTTGTTTTATAAAATTAAGAGTATCCTTCATACTAATTTCTGATTTCGTTGTATTTAAGTTTTGTGCCAATCCCTGCATAATGCTTGATAATATACGAAAAGAAATAAATTACAAACTGGTTCTACTGGAATTCATAAATTTTACAAATTAACAAAGTTGTAGCCGATTACATGCCCCTTTGTTGGGTCGCCATTAAGAAGTGCTGTCAACTCCGCCGTATAGTTGGAATCCAACAAAAATGTTGCAAAACTCCGCCCTTGACTTAAGACATCGATGAGCTCTTGAATTACTGCTTTCAAGAGAATTTCTTCCCAAGTGGTAGATACCAAAACTCCTTGTAAAGTTTGTGGAAATTCTTAGTTTAACGTTTCGTTATCAAAAGTTAAAGCTTAATCAAATAGTTTTAATTCATGCACCATATGTACAATTGTTTTAAATGTTACATTTATCAGACAAGTTATTTTTAGTCAATAATTTTAAAGAACGCCAATTCAATATAAAAGAATGTAATGTTAGTTACGTTATCAACGTTATTTCGTCCTTTTGGTAATGAAAATTTAATAAAGTTTATATTATCAAACTGGTTATTTTTATACAGTGGCTTCAAAATTCGCATTTTATGTGACTAAGGTATTGCACTAAATTTGGATAGGTTTGCGCACAAAAATGTCCATAAAAATTACTATTAAAAAGATTTTGATTGCAAATACGTGTAAATTTCACCTTACATAACGTAATTGTTATTAATAATACAAAAATGAGTACTCAAATATCACCAACACATATAAATGTTTATAAAGCGTTTAAAAATAGAAAAATTTTTGATCTTGTTTATTGAATGTGAAACCGTCGATTTTTGTCCTTGGTACTCCAACTAATATAAGTGACGTTTCCTCTTCGATTTATCCCGTATTTTCTAACCAAAATTTATTTTCATTGCTTAAGATTATTTTGATTACCAAAATTTGACTATTTCTTTAGTTAGCATATACCATGACTCCTATTTAACATATCATTTAAAGTTAATTTTTCCTGTCCACCACTTAGAGTATCATCATTTAAAATTCTATAAAATTCTGTATAATTATCAGTTATATAATTTTTACCTTTGTTAAACAGCTTTCTGTATCACTTTAAAAATTTCACTCAGTTCATTTTTTCATTTTTAATTAAATTCATTGTATGCTCCACCCACATAGGCGTGCTAACATAGAACAAAATCCCCTTCTGGATTTTGTTTGGTATTTGTACAACTTTTAATCTTTGTGATAATGGATTTATCGGTCGGATTGAAAGTTTCCCAACACTTGTCTAGTTTAGAATTTCTCTACAAACAAAAAATTTTGATACACTTTTAGTGACTGTAATGCATATGTTTTGATTACTATTGCGCCTTTATTAACCTCATATTGATATAACAAAATAATGATCGATTAAAACACACCGGTCTTGCAAAACAGCACAATGTTTGGACTTTTGCACTGATAATATTGTTAAACTGCACATGATGGCTGCATAATTTTTTCAATTACAAGCTATTTATGGCATTTTTATGTTATTTTGTGTATGAAATTATATTTTGAACCTTTCCCTTGAATTAATAAGTATTTCCAATATGATAACGTTTACAAATGAATATTATTCTATGATTGCACTCTAATTCCCTGAAATAACTTTTTTAACCTCCTGAATTTAATCCAAACACTATAATTCGAATAAATCATACTCTTTATGTAATATTTTACCGATTAATATTTATACACTTTGTAATCTTGAGCTACATAAACTATTCGATTTATTTTTATTGCTATAACATTTTTAATACGAATGCTATTTTCTAAGCATTAACATGAATATGCTGTTAAAAAATCATTTCTCATTAAAGTGAGACAATCTATTGTTAAGAATCTGTAATCATCAAATGCGAACACGTGTCGTTAGCTAACAAATCGGTTTCCTACAAAATATTTAGTTCTTCAACGAGCACTGCGAGAAAGTCAAACGTGCTTTACTTGCCGGGGTAAAATAAGCGTAAAGATTTCGGTTGAAAGGTGGGGAAGAAAGATACTGTCTGTCTCAGAAATTTTTTTGATACTATTTCTACGCGGAAAACGCTTACTCCGCATAGGGTTCCTTTGCTATTGGTTTCTTAGATTTGATCTTACTATACATTTCCTATTTCTAAAATATTTTAAAACGCGTATTAAATTTTCGGTCAAATTAAATAAAATTGAAAAGTTAAATGCCTTCCATATACGATTTCATCACTGGGCTGACTGGATATTCCTTTAGAATGACGTAATTACTACCCTATACAAAAACTTGCGCGCCGTTAAATTTTACCCATCGAAGAAATTCAGGTTACATCTTGAAGCTTATTTCGTTCAACCCTTTACTTACTCTCTTTCCCTTACTATTTTCTCGTGTTATTAATTTTGATACTTTCTAATTAACTACTCGCGGATAACTAATTTTATTTTTTCCATCCGGTCTAGCTATGGTAATTTCTTCCACTTTAAAATCTAATGACGTAAAAGGTGCATGACTTTCTATGGTTTATACTGCGTGCTTAATGTTTCTCTACATAACTGGGTTAATACATTGTAACATTATATTTTATAATGATGTTTGCTTCGTTATCTAATATCTGGGGATTTCACTAAATCATCGACTTCTTCCTTGTATTTAACAACACTGTAATAACCTTATTTTTTATCTTGACTTACATTGTAATTATAGCTGTAATTATTAGGGTGTATTATTAAATAAGAATATTTCTAGCAAACGAGGTACAAAAGCTTTCTTAATTTTATGCGAGAAATGCACAACATTGAAATCTATTTTCACTTTAGTATTAGTCATTAATAATAAAGTAAAAAATTATTAATAAATATGGTGTTAGATATAACAATCCTGACTTGTACTTCCATTATGAGCGGAAATATACCTGCGTATTGGATTGGGGCATAGTAGCTAATGTTTTAGTGTACAATATAACTATTTGTTTACTAGAGCTATTTAAAAAGCATTTGTGGTTTACAATCCAGGTAATCTGAAGATTTGTTTAGATATTCTTAAAAGAACAAGTAATCCTAGAAAGAATTATCTGGAAGCTGAAGACATTCGCGGCAATAAATCATTTAATTCTGCATTACCTATTGGTTTTTTACATTCGGCTCACTTAGAATTACAAGCAATATGACTAAAAAATATATATAGAACATGTACAGATAGAATTGGTCAAATAATAAATAGTGTTATAGATTTTTGGTATCGGAATGACTTTCATGAACTTGTAAACGCTTACGCTTGTTGGTCTTGTCTCAGAGAACAGAATCTAATGCAATGGAAGAAAGCATCCTATTTCCGCTAGTAAAAACAAGCATCGCAAAAAAGAAGAACAAGATAATGAAATGAAAAAAGGGTCGCGATGTAGTGCAAAAATACTGTACAAGTGAAGGTGTAAGGAAGAAAACGAAAACAACAAGAACATTGTGTTAATATGGAGATATAAAGGAAGGCAAACACCTAAGGTATCGTCGCTCTTATTGAATCTGGAGCAACGGTATATGGGTTTTCTGGTGCCTCCTCCTCCGCCGCCTACGCTAATCGTTTTGTAATGGGAAAAACTCATTATCGCTAATTGTTTTTTAATGGAAAAATTCGTTAACGCTAAATTTATTAACACTAATCGTTTTAATGAAAAAATTCATTAGCACTAATCGTTTTTTAATGGTAAAATCATTATCACTAATCGTTTTTAATGTAAAATCTCATTAACGATAATACCATTTTTCTTACTTCACATCTGTCAACCTCTATTTTTCTTATGTCACATTTGTCATCCGCCATTTTTTCTTACGTCATATGTTATCCACCATTATTTTACGTCACATCTGTCATCCGCCGTTTTTTCTTACGTCACTCGCTATTTTCTTTACGTAACATCTGTCATTCGCCATTTTTTCCAATCGTTATAATTTTCGATTTACTCTGTATATATCCACCTTTACACCATTCTGTATATACATTTTACCGCAAGTTCTTAGAAAAAAAATCGTCTCAAGCGAGATTCAAACCCGTTTCTCCCGCATGCAAAGTAGATATCTCAATCACTACACTATCGTCATTCGAAATTATTAATTGCATATCTCAGTATTGCTGTAATAACATACAACCCATTTTTATTAAAAAATTAACTTAAGCTCATTTAAATATGAAAAAATTTCAGAATGATTAAGAACCGGTCACAGACTCCATTTTAATTTAAAAATTAGCTTGAGAGCACCAGCTCCAAATTTTATATAGACTTACCCTATATATTTTTTACTAACGAGCACCAATAAGACACTTAATTCTCAAACAGGTACCCTCTAGACTTCTACAGCGGTCAATAAGCCTTAGTCTGAAGATCTTGAGGTTTAACTTACTTTTAACTACCCCCCACCTTTGTCCCCCTATCAATTTAATCAAAAGTATTGTTTTCTATCAATAGGACTACTACCTTAAACCTAAAAATGAAAAACAACATAATTTAATACATTTATTAAAAGAATTTTTTCTGGTGTTGACGTTACAAATAAGAAAGCAAACTTTATCAAGAAATATTATTATTTTATTAAAATATAAACACGTATTCTTGACTGGCATCCGCTGTAATAACCGGAGTTTGGTGAATCTGGGATAGCTAAATCTCTAAACATTTGCGTGAGCGATCGCCCTACACTCGCATCTTCTAAGTACTAGATGGGTAGCATTTGGTAATTTACAACGCTGCCAAGTAATTTACACTACTGCAGTCATTAAATAAAGAATTGCTCGCACGGCTCTCCCCCTCTATTAATTACGTCTGAGCACATTCCTCATCTGTCGTATTTACACTTACATTTTTTTAACACTTACATATTTTTCGTAAAATTCTGGAAAGTTTTTATACTTTAACTCCTCCATTTTATAACATATTAATTCTCGCAAATTTATTAGTTTAAAGCACTCGTACTCAAGTAACACAATAACATTCAAATTTACCATTAATGGGTTAAAATGGTGGATTATATTTAAACTACGAGGCGTGTTTTTTAAGTAAGGGCCGTTTTGTTTTATACACTAATAGGTGACGCGTGCGCCTCAATGCGTCATGTCCCGGCATTCCTTGTGAACAGCTGTGCTCAGTTGCAGTTACGTATGTAACCTGTACGGTCTGTTCTGTGCCTTTAAAATGTTCAAGATGATCGAATCGTCCTCCCCGTGCGAGATACAGTCAGTCATACGTTTTCCGACGGCAAAAAACCTGTTTGCTGCAGACATTTACCGGCAAATTTGTGAAGTTTACAGAGCTACTGACATGTGTGAAGGCAAAGTGCGTAAGTGGATCAGAGACTTCAAAGATGGCCGCGCTAACATCTATGATGAGACCCGATCCGGTCGCCCATCTATAATTACAGACGATACGGTGGCTTTAGTTGAAGCGAAATTTCTTGATAATAGACGCTTCACCATGAACGCTCTTTCACGGGACTTTCCTGAAGTGTCGAGGTCAGTGCTGTACATGATTATTTCTGAAAAGTTAAACTTCAAGAAACTGTACTCTCGTTGGGGCCCTAAACTCCTAACGGAAGACCACAGCAAGCAGCAAGTTTCTATGAAGAGGGTATTCAAAATCTAGTTGTAAGATACGATGTGTTTAAACAAACTTTTCAGATATGTTGAAAAATAGAGAAATGTAAGTCGAATCTAAAAATAATTTTGGTTTTTGAAAATTTTCTTTCGTTAGGTTTTTATTTTCAAACGGCCCTTAGAAAGCACGTGTCTTATTTTTTGATGTTTTTAAAAAAATTGAACTCGACTTTAAGTTAAGCAAATACTATCGATTTTTTAAACAATCGCTAATACATGATTTTATTTTTAACATATAATCTAATTGCTTAAGACTTCTTAGCGGATAGCAAAACTGTACTGAATGTTGGAACAGATGGGCTATGGCACAAAATTCTGAATATGCCGTTAAGAAGGGAAAACTTAAATGAGGATTTCCAAACACATAATGATTTTTGTAAAAATTACCTACACGGATTGGACTAGGACATACCTGCGACCAATGAATTACCAGCTCAATATTTAACTCTGTTTTGCAAGAAATAGTACCGGTAAATGAAACCGTTTATGTAAAATGTTTGTTTAAGAAAAACGCCATCAGACGCTATCTTTTAACTATCGAAGTTGTGAATCTTAAACAGTTTGGTGTTCCAAATTTGAAACAGTTACAAAAGGATAGCCAATCTAACTATCGTTTATTGCATTCAAAAAGGTTTAAATTGTGCAAAGCAGAACGTATTAAACAACTAATTTTTTAAATAAATTTTTGTATTAATTTAATTCTTTTAATTAAAATGGTTTTATTAAAATATGTATTAAGAGTGGATATGCACATAAAAATTAGAAAGAAGTTACTTTATTTAACCCTTAAAATTGTCTTGCTGGTAAAGTAACTGAATAACAATAGAAAATCACAGATCAAACATACCAGTTTTAAAATAAAAATGTTGTACTTACCTAAAATTTTCAATAAGTGATAAATCTGTAACACTATGCACTTTGAGCGACGGAGTTTTTTCACAAATAAATTAGTATCATTTTCTACCGTATTTATGCACATAGAGAAAGCAGAAGTAATAGTTTTTATTCACCTAATTTATTTAGAAACACCTTAGGCGGGTGAAGCTAATCGTCATGTTGGCTGTTGGCATAGTAGGAATATAACTCCAAATTAAATATTTAGTAGACGAGAGTAGTATTTCTTTCGTATCCATACATAAAGGAAACATGAGCAATGATCTCTACTTTCATCTAATTTATTTAGAAACGACATAGGTGGGTGAAGTAATCGCCATGTTATGCTATTAACGATGCTTGAAACATACCTTCAAAGTCATAATGTTCATTATGATTACAACATTCAGAAAGCACGCCTTACTGTTTTTACTGCAAATTGAATTATATTGAAAATCGATTATAAATCTACTTTCGAACCAGAACAATGCAGAATTTGAACTTAAATGCTGAATATATTACCTTTGATTTAAGTATATGCATGGTATGTAATACGAAAATTTTCATAATCCAGGATATTAATTTTTTTCCGATGTAATTTAATAGGTTCAACAATGAATGTTATTGGTATTGGCAAAATTTAAAAAAAAAGGTAGCAGTTAGAGGGTTGCTAGGATTTTAAAATTTTTTACAGATTTAAGCAGCTGAGAAAGATTATACCGGTTTAATAGGCTATCCGACCGGGAAATATACACTGGGTGGATAGAAAATGCAAATAAGGAAAATGTAAGGAAAACGGATTAGGTGTTAAGAAGTTCATAAATAAGAATGTTACAAAATTCGGTGTTTCGCAAATTTAAGCTCCTACATAATCATGATGAAATCTGTAAGATGGTTCTCGGGACTCTTACCTTAAAGTAAGGGGTAAGTTAATCTATAGGATAAGAATAAAACTATATTTAAATGCAAACAGATATCATCTATGACAACACAATTCTAAGCGTCACTCTTCCTGTCAAATGTTGCATATAACATCAATTAACATAATAAGAAACTACGCACGCTCGGCCGCCCGCAGATAAGATAAGGGATCGATTTTCCAGAGCATAAGATGTCGACGTATTGTCGAGTTGATCAAAATTACAGGTTAAAGAAGGATTTTTCTGGTGTTAATGTTACAAGTGATGTAAGAGTGCTATTAGATCTCAACAAACTAGTACGTAACACCGCCTATGCGCGAAGTAATTGTACATAACATTTTCACCACTATAACGTGGAAGTTGGTTTTGATTTTTTACGGTGGTTGCAATTTTCAATTGGAATTTAGAATCGTACAATTTACCCAAGAATCTGCAAACGAAAAATTGAATGGATTATCTGGTTTAGGATCACAACTGGATCATAAATTCAAATTGAAACTGATTGCCGAAACATCTAATAGAAGTGTATGGGTGGCGAATGAATTTTAAGAAGAAAATTCATACAATATGGAAATTACGAAAGACCAAAATGTTATTGTGTTACCTGAGTGCGAATTCTTAAAGCTATTAAACTTGCGAGATTTACTCTGTTATAAAATGGAAAAATTAAGCTGCAGAAGCTTTTCAGAATCTGCGAACAGTTTGTAGGTGTTATAAAAAATGTAAGTGGAAATACAATAGATAAAGAAAATATTTAAACATTATTAGAAGGAGAGAGCTGTGCGAGCAATTTTTTGTTTAATGATTGCAACATTGTAAATTATTTGGCAGTGTTGGAAATTATTAAATGCCACCCATCCAGAACGTAGAAGATGTGAGTGTGGGGCGATCGCTTACGCAAATTTGAGATCTATGACTATCCCAGACTCACCAAATTCAGTTTATTCTTGCCGATGCTAGTCAAGAATACATTTATATATTTTAAAAAAACTATAATATTTTTTAATAAAGTTTATTTTACTTATTTGTAGCGTCAACACCGGATGAAAGTATTATTTATAATTGTATTAAATTATGTTATTTTTATTCACAGGTTTAAGGCGGTAGTCCTATTGATAGAAACGATACCCTTAATTAAATCGGTGAGGGGATAGATGTGGGTAACTAAAAGAAAGTTAAAGTTCAAGTTGTTCAGTCTGAAGCGTATGCTGACCGCTGTAGGCGTCTAGAGAGTAGCTTTTAGTGAATTATGTGACTTAGTGGTGCTCGTTAGTAAAATATATAAGATATGTATTGATAAAATTTGTGGTTAGGTGCTCTTAAATTAATCTCTAAAATAAAATGGAGTCTGTAGACCGATTTCTATTCATCCTTAAATTTTTTTTATATTTAAATGCACTCTTAAATTAATCTTTAAATTAAAAATGCATTCCATATTATTACTGCAATAGTGAGATATTCAAGTAATAATTTTGAATGACTGGAAAGTGTAGTGGTTAAAGTATCTTCTTTGCATTCGGACAGCACGGGTTTGAATGCCGCTTGAGCCGATTTTTCTCTAAGAAGTTACGGTAAAATGTATATACAGGATGGAGCAAAAATAGTATATACAGAATAAGTTAAAAATCGCAACCTTCAAAAAAATGCCGGATTGATGTAAGAAAAATGGCGGATGACAGATGTGACGTAAGAAAATAGCTGATGACAGGTGTGACGAAAGAAAAAATAGCGAATGACAGATGTAACGTAAGAAAAAAATGGCATCTTCGTTAATGAGTATTATCATTAAAAAACAGTACTAATGAGTTGTTTTCCCATTAACTTGTAACAAATACGATTTTCTGCTATTTAAATATACGCTTTTGTTCAATACGCCTATTCATTAAATATTAAATTTCCATAGAAACCATATATTACGAATTCATACATAGTGCCCCATCTACATTAGAATAGTCAAAGTAAACTTTAAGTGCTCTTCTATTTGTTTGTATTTTGATTCAATATTCCCTTTTCCGGAGCATGCTTGAATAATTAACATTGCCTTGTGGTCAAAGCTATTTTGATATCAGCATGTAATCCAAATGCAAGTGTTATCGAGGTCCTGCAAGTTTTTTTTGTTAAAACATGCCGTCCCAGAGGAAAGTAAGGTGGTGTTAACGGATACCATGGATTCATTTTTAGTTGTAGCATCGACTTAAGATAGTTGTAAATACATTTCTACGGTAGGTAAATAATTCACAAACTTACCTTTAAATTCATTTTTTCCGTTTCGTTTCAGCGCAAGTTTTTAACGTTCTAAAGTTTTTAACGTTCCAAAGTTTTTAACGTTCCAAAGTTTTTAACGCTCTAAAGTTTTTAACGTTCCAAAGTTTTTAACGTTCCAAAGTTTTTAACGTTCCAAAGTTTTAACGTTGCAAATATTAATTTCAAGTTTCAAGTATTAAAGTAATGGAAATTATGTATCATACTAAACAATTGTTAACCGTGTGACAAGTACGAGACTGAAGTAAAGTAAAGACACGTATTAGATTCTTTTGGAAATTGGTTGAGCTTTAGATGCAGTTTCAATTGTTGCTAGGCAAAAGAGTGAAAATCCCCACAAATGATTGGTTAGTATGGAGGTCAAGTCCGGACACCTGCGTCAGCTGAGCACAACTACCAGAGTAAGAACGCAGATGTTTTAAAAAAAAAAGAAAAAATCCGGCCGCCACGCAGATATCCAGCGGTAAGTCATCCTCAATTTCATACCTATATTCTTTTCAAAGAACACTCATTTAAGATGTACAAATAATTTTCGAAAATTCTATATATGTTTATTTAAAGTTAATATTCGAAATTTTTTGAAGGTTTGATGATCATTTAAACTGATACACGTAAAATATAGTTCAAAATTTAGTATTTGAATAATGATTAAATGACCTTATTATTTTCAAGGTATTTCTATAAGATAATTTTGAAGTTACAAAGTTATATTAAAATGTTTGCGTAACTAAACATGTGATACGATAAGAATTGTTTGCCAAATTATAGTGTATAACATATTTTGACAGTACACCTGAAGTATGCCGACAATAAGTATTTTTTGACCTTTGATCCCATTAAAAATATCTATTAAAAATATAGTTCTATAATCTACAAAAAATTTTTAAGCATTTAATTTGGTTCTTGTAAACTGAACAGGATCCTATTATCATAATTAAACTGTAACAGAAAAAATGAAAACCATATATTTCTTATAGAAAACTAATGTAAAGTATGCAATCAAAGAATGTCCCATAAATATTCAGAGATTAATGTTAAATCGTAATAAAGAAACTGTTTTGAAAGTCTACGTACAGATAACTTTATATAAACAATGTATATATATATATATATATATATATATATATATTATATATTTTAAATTAATAGAAACAATAATAAGTTGTCGTAAAGCTTTCTTTCTTTAAAGTCAGCAGTAATTGTCCTATAGAAGCAAATAATCACACATATGAAATTTTGGTATTGAAGAAAGATATTATTGGTGTTGAATTTAAAAGTTTTTTTGAAGTATAATTTTGACTAGTTGATCTATTCATAATCTATTTTTTTGTGATAAAGTGACTAGGCTCGAATGCGGCCCTAGTCTAAAAATGTTTAGATGTGGTTAAATTTTCAGATAGTACGAGATCGTCGTTCCCATTCCAGATAGCAGAGTCAAAAGTAAGTATTTTTTTTTATACGTTACTCATCTTAATTTTTTTTTCTTTCGAAGGTTTCCGTATCTGATCTTCGGATAGTTTCGTATTATAACATTCATTAAGATACTGTGGCGTCCAATAAAATTTCTTTCTTTTTATCGTATACCATCCTACGACCCTAGCTCATAGCTCTGCCCTAAGTTGAAGAAGCTTAGCTGGCTGGGAGATCTCTTTAGAAAGACCTTTTCTCTCAAAGCCATTTAACATCCTTTTTACCCTGGTCTTAACCGTCAAACAGGAACCCCTCGTAATCTATCGAGGCTCTGCCGCCTATAAGGTAGAGCAGACATACTATTTTCCTTTTGAGGAATTTAGTATGCTACTAACTTACGATTAGTGTCAATGAGTTTTTCCATTAAAAATAGATTAGCGTTAATGAGCTTTCCCGTTAAAAAACGATTAGTGCTAATAAGTTTCCCGTTAAAAAACAATTAGTGCTTATGAGTTTTCCATCAAATACGATTAATGCTAATGAGTTTTTCATTAAAAAACGATTAGTGCGAATGAATTTTCCCATTAAAAGACGATTAGTGCTAATTAGTTTTTCCGTTAAAAAACGATTAGCGATGGCGGCGGCAGAGGAAGCTCCGGAAACCCCATATACCACTACGATCTGGTTCTCTGCGTACTGGATTTTTTTGTAACACTTTAAGAAGCTAATATTAAACTTTTGAACAATCTAGAGAATCTCTTACTTTAGGACACAGTTCCATATGGGCAGTATCACACAACTACGCGCACCGGAAAGTACTTTTTTTATCTAGTTGAGAAAGACATTGTCCGGAATATTTTATTGGTCATTATAGTAATGGGTAGAGCTCCAGTCCATCCTATTTTTAATTTCTAACTTTATAGATTTTATGTGACATAGTGGTGCTCGTTAGTAAAATATACATGGAAAGTCTTTATAAAATTTGGGGTTAGGTGCTCTAAATTAAAATGAAGTCTATAGACAGTTTCCTAATCATCCTGAAATTTTTTTTATATTTAAATGCACTTTCAAATTAATCTTACATTAAAAATAGATTCCATATTATTACTGCAATAGTGAGATATTCAAGTAATAATTTCGAATGACTCAATAGTGTAGTGGTTAAGGTATCTTCTTTGCATTTGACCAGTACGGGTTCGAATCCCGCTTGAGCCGATTTTTTCTCTAAAAACTTGCGGTAAAATGTATATACAGGATGAAGCAAAGGAGTAAGTCAAACATCGTGACCTTTAAAAAATGCCGGATTGATGTAAAGAATGGCGTATGACATGTGACGTAGAAAAAATGGCGAATGACAGCTGTGACGTAAGAAAAATGGCGCATGACAAACGTGACGTAAGAAAAATAAAATGGCGGATGACAGATGTGACATAAGAAAAATGGCATCATCATTAATGAGCTTTCCTATTAAAAACATTAGTGCTAATGAGTTTTCTCATTATAAACGATTAGCACTAATGAGTTTTGCCATTAAATTATTATTAGTGTTAATAAGTTTTCCCACTAAACGTGATTAGTGGTAATGAACTCTCCCATTAAAAACGATTAGCATTAATGAGTCTTTTCATTAAAAAGCGATTAGTGCTAATGAGTCTTCTTTTAAAAATCAGTTAGGGCTAATAAGTTTTCCATCAAAAACGATTAGTGCTAATGAGTTTTTCCACTAAAAATGGTTAGTGTTGATGAATTTTCTGTTAAAAGACGATTAGTGCTAATTAGTTTTCCCATTAAAAATACGATTAGCGGCTACGCGGCAGAAGGGACACCAAAAACCCCATATACCACTGCTATCTTGTTCTGAGTACTGGATAGATTTTATGTGACTTATTGGGGCTCGTTAGTAAAATATACAAGAGAACTCTTGAAAATTGGTGTTAGGTGCTTTTGAATTAATCTCTAAATTAAAATGGAGTCTGTAGACCGTTTCCGAATCATCTTGAAATTTTTTTATATTTAAATGCACTTTTAAATTAATCTTTAAATTAAAAATGGATTCCAAATTATTACTGCAATACTGAGATATTCAAGTAATAATTTCGAATGACTCAATAGTGTAGTGGTTAAGATATCTTCTTTGCATTCGGACAGTACGGGTTCGAATCCCGTTTGATCCGATTTTTTCTCTAAGAACTTGAGGTAATATGTATATACAAAATGGAGCAAAAGAGTAAGTCAAAAATCGCGACCTTTAAAAATGCCGGATTGATGTAGAAAAATGGCGAATAATAGGTTTGACGTAAAAAGTGGCGTATGACATGTGACGTAAAAAAAAGGCGGATGACAGATGTGACGTAAGAAAAATGGAATCATCATTAATGGGTTTTCCCATTAAAAACATTAGTGCTAATGAGTTTTGCCATTAAAAACGATTATCACTAATGAGGTTCCCATTAAATTATGATTAGTGTTAATAAGTTTTCCCATTAAAAACCGATTAGTGTTAATGAGCTTTCCAATTAAAAACGATTAGCGTTAGTGAGTTTTATCATTAAAAAGCGGTTAGTGCTAATGAGTTTCTTCTTAAGAAACAATTAATGCTAATGAGTTTTCCATCAAAAACAATTAGTGCTAATGAGTAGTGCTAATAAGCTTTCCCGATAAAAATGATTAGTGCTAATTAATTTTCCCATTAAAGGACGATTAGTGTTAAAAAGTTTTCCCATTAAAAAAACAATTAACGTAGGCGGCTGAAGAGGAGGCACTAGAAACCCAATATAACACCACGATCTGGTTCTGAATACTGGATTTTTTTTGTAACGCTTCAAGAAGCTAATATTACACTTTTGAACAGTCTAGGGAATCTCTTACTTTAGAACACAGTTCCATATGGACAGTATCACACAACTAGGCGCACCTGAAAGTACTTTTTTATCTAGGCGGGTAAAGACATTGTCCGGAATATTTTCTTGGTCATTACAGTAATGGCTAGAACTCAAGTCCGTCCTATTTTTAATTTCTAACTTTATATATTTTTGCACTACTCAGTTTTCCTGTTATATAATGAAGAGTTTACACTATAAACCCTGAATGAATATATTGCAGATAGTACTAGCTGAAAATACTTCTAGGTCTTTCTGTCAAATGTTGTGAAATAAACGTTTCAAACATGTATTTATGCAAACGCTTGTTAGCAAGGCGCTTGTCCCTAAAGGCGAGTCAATCTCCCTACATTGAGGGACCGGTATCTTTTTCTTTGCATCTTTGAAATGTCAAATTATCCCTCGCATTTTCTGTAGACGTGACACCTGAAAAAAAATACACTACACAAGTTGGTAATTATACTTTTACCTCATTGAGCATGCGTTCTGCCACGTACATTAAGCTGTAAAAGTTGTTTTACGCAAAATATATTTATGTGGATATCGTGCATAAATGAAAGGATGTGCGGAAGTCGAAAACTTTTTATGGCAGTTTATCTTAAGGTAGAAAAAGTAATGAATTGCCATATCAGGCTTATTTCATTCTTTCCATAAAGCTCTAGTGATTATATAAAAAGTAGTGGAAAGATTATTATGAGGAGTTGCATTCGCTTAAATCATTACCGTGAAATAAATCATCGTGCAATGTCCCCAATCTCGGAAACTTTCTGTGCTTAAATGACGAGCAAATCAGTCAAGCGATAACCTCAGCATTAGCATTGGCTTTTACTATTTCAAGTTCTGCGATGCGTGTTGAAAGGTAGTAACAAGTAGATTCATTAATGGAACTTCAACTTTTGTCCGTCCCTTCCGTTAAAAGTTCCTATATCTATGTAAAGGCAAGGATTTATTGGCGCGACATAAATGTTTTCCTTAAATTGATTTCCTTTATGTGTTGAGCGAAAGAAATCTGGATAAATAGGACGTGTTCGCTTCTTCTTAGCATTGAAGGACCGCGATTGGGGTAGAAGAATTGGACGTGATTAGGTCTCTAATAAAACTCCAGATCTGGCGGTGACCATTAGCGATGCAATAAGGCAGAGAATCGTAAAGAGAGATCAAAGTGCTGAGTAATATTCGGGTGGGCCGGCAGCTGGCGCTGATGGGCATTTATCCAGTTCTCTCTTTGTTGCTCCTTAATCGTTTTCATACGTATTCTCTTACTTTCAATGAATTATCCAGCTCTCTCTGTGTATTTGTTCTCTTCTTCTCGTTGCTGTAATCCTACCCGCACACATCCATCTGATTCTGCGAGTTACGGCTGTTCATAAAATGCGAATATAAACGGCGCGGTTCTTCTACCCTCTAAAGGGAAATGAGAGCATCTGATGCTGAACTCACAGTAGCGTGGGTTGAGGATGAACAGCTGATGTCCTCGACATCAATATTACAAAACCAGTTTCCACAACACGCACTACTATGATACATGGGTAATTATCTAGAATGGATGTTACCGGTGCAACTATAAAGTTTAATCTGTTAGCGTCAGGGGTCGCATTTGCTTCAACAAAACTTTGCTATATACAAAACGAGAAATTTGCTATGAATTTAACAGGAGTTACATCTATTATACATAACGTTATATCTGCCATTTGTATGTTTCCAGTAACCCGTAACAAAACCCTGACAGGCTTTTTCTATTGGCATGGAAAACATTTTGAAGCGATGAAAAATGGTACGCTCATTAGCTTGCAAAGTTGCACTATTTCAAAGTTGTATTTGCATGCATTTTCGGGTTTTTGTTGCAGTGCTGCAATTTAGGTCTTCACATATTGTGTCCTTTGACCTTAACTCGTGTACAATTTTCAGTAATTCTACTTCTGACAAATGAGTACATTTTTGTCAAGGATCGACACTCAACTAGCTTAAGAAAATACTAATTAATGAAAGTTGGGAAATTCATCATGTTACTCCCTTAATGTCCTTAAAAGCGATTAACTAAGGCAACTGTCCCATCCTCACCGCTAATACCTCTCGAAACATGCTTTTACTCCACTCAGTGGAAGGCAACAGAAAATCATCACCGGTTTATTCTCCCAAGGAACCCAAGAACAAAAATTAAAATCGCGATTCTGACTTCTCACATGTATACACTTCAACTAGGTAGACAGTTCCACAATTCCTGCCTACTGTGGTATAACCATTTGAATTGGGGAGAGTTACAATCACTAACTAGAAAAAATAAACAAAAAAGAGAAGAAAAAGCCATCAAAGGGAAGATTGCTCCGCGAAGCTTCTCTTTGAGTGTTGGGAAGTTACAGAATCTTAAGTTAAAAATGGCTGAGTTAAAAACAAATCTTGCAGGTCTTAGTGAAGTCAGGTGGTTAACAGAAGGGTCTTCTGCTAAGAAAAATTTAAGAGTATTAGCTCACTCAGGTATGGGTTTCATTATAAATGAGAAATAGACAGGAAGAGTAAAAAAATGTTCAAATTACTGGGGCAATAGCACTCACACTTACTGCTGAACGGACAAACACAATGATGGTTCATGTATGCCCAACTTTGATAAATAAGGACCAAGAAATCAGCAAAGCGTGCGATCAATTTTAAGAGGTTATTCTGGAAGTTGAAAACGGAAAGAAATTGTTACTTAAACAATATTTCAGTGCAGTTCTTGGTCAAAGTTTGTTAGGCGTAATTTCTGCATTTGAATATTCCTGTTCTTATTTAATTAAATTTCACATTTCTTTCTTTATTCACAGTCATTTGAGTATTTATTAACGATTTTGACAGCGTTTTAATTTTAAACAGATGCCTATCCATCACCCTATATAATTATATTAGAACAGGTAATAATAATTTAAAACACTTCAGTTTATCCTATTTTGATACAGCGTAAAAAATGTGGTGTTCTGTTATCAGCAACGATTGCCTTCTTAAATATTTACTGTGCGTTGATGTACGTGCTTCATCAAGGTTATTTTCAATGACTAATCTCGGATCATTAAAATTTCTGGTCCGCTTATTTCTACATCGTATTTAATATAAATTATTAATTGGTTTATGTTACATTTCTTTAATTTTATTGCGGAAAGTTAGGCAACACATCCAACGCTTTCCTAGTAGTTGCACGAATTTGTGTATATTGTTTATTTCGTACTTACACACGTTGATGTATATTAGTTGTAGTTAGAACGTTACAACCGATTTTACTGGACAAGGCGTTAACTGGGTTTCCCATTATTTGTTGCAGTTTTACTTGTTAAAATAAAATAATATGTTTTGATGTACAAGGTTACCGAAGGTCTTTCCAAGACGAATTCGATTCAATTAGCTTTCTGGTTCTCTTATAGACAGGCGGATGTTTTGAGGAAAATGCCCTTCATGATATTTATTATCTGCACATGAATGTTTTTGAGGTGGGGTACGATATCAATAAATTCATGATTATTTATGCAGGTTTTTCTTGCTTGAACGTAATAGAATTGTTTTCCGTCTCTGATATGGATATACATATTAGTGCCGTTTCGAAGTCCTGTTACGCGATATAGTGTCCGTTTATGTGAACCCTCGGAATACAATATTATGGTTGTTCCAGTTGTAATTATTGTTAAAATGAACTTTAATTATCGCTTAAGATGTAGCTTGAAGATAAATTCTGCTCCGTTGTATTATAGGATAGTCTATGGTTTTACCGCCGTTAACCTTCAAATGTTTGTGTTGTGTGTATCGCGACTGTAGTTGTACAAACGTTGCTGTAATTGTGGATGTGGTGATATAAACTTATTGACGTTTCTCGAATTCTGTCAAAACAAGTCGACATTCCTTTTCTGCTATCGCTGTTAAAATTTGCAGCTTATTAGTGGTGAGTATTTGAAGGTTTCACTTTTATAAGCTTTGTTCACATTTATAGATCCACTTTCTCCACCATCTGTGGTTATCGAAGTTTAACCCAAAACAATAGTTATTCTGGTCTGTTTTTTCCGGGGTTACTTTTATCCTATCGAAACATACTTATTAAATAAATATCACAAATGATTTTATTATAAATCGATTGTTTCTTTTTTTCTAAAAAAAAAAGAAACATAATGACAGTTGTACTTAGCTTCTAAAGTTCGTTAACAGTAAGGTTTTAAGCTTCCTTGTACACATCGTCGACCATGGTTTCGAAGCATATGGTAGAATCTTAGCGACCATATGGGGGAAAGCGGTGATGTTTGTTGTTTGAATTTCATTGAAAATTGTTCAAATGTAGAATTTTCAAGGTACAAAGACAGGAAGTTTTCGTTCAAGAACTTTGATGACCCCGAACTTTTGAGTGCATGAAAGACAAAGCCTTCAGAAAGTGCACATTTTGAAAGTGTCAGTCCCGTGAGTGTATGTATATCAGATTTTCCTTCTGTGTATTGACACTTTGGTTTTCTTTAAGTCAGCTCACATAGTTGGCTTTATTTATGTCACGTTTGTAATTTATACGACAAAAATGTTTAATTATTTTTATCATCATCATTAGGTCTTCAGTCCTGGAACTGGTTAGACGCGTACCATCATTGTTTCCTATTCTGAACTAACCTACAGATTTCCCTGAAATTTGCACAGTCTGCATCTATCACTATCTGATCTAGGTCAACATCTACCTCTTTTTTCCTATCTCTGCTTGTAATATATCCCATACTATTACCCAAAAATCCCTTAGAATGTATTCTGCCCTTCTATTTCTCTTATCTTTTTCCCCAGATATCCTTGTTTCCCTACTATTTCTATAACCTATTTGTTATTATCTTTGTCTGTCCATGCTATTGTCCTCATACATCTGAAGCACAGCATTTCAAAAGACTGTGTATACAGCTCGTTCCCCTTCTATTGTTTTCTAATTTTATGCCCTATTTCACCGAGATTCAGTGAAGGGGTAAGCAACCTGTGGCTACCAAGATCCCCCAACACTTAGATATTTGCCGAAATAATGGTTTTCCAGTAAATCCTTTCACACACTTAACATTATTTGAGAATGTTGTCCAACCAATTCTTGTAGTTACTTATAGTAATCATCATGTTTAAGCACAGTTATTTTCTCGTCATTAGTTTATCCATCTTGGGATTGGTTGTATGCGTACCTCCATTGATTTCTATTCTGGGCTAGCCTACATCTCCCTGAAATTCCTGCAGCCTACATCTTTTACTATCTGTGTGAAGTAGTCTAGCCTAGGTCTGCCTCTTCTTCTCTTTTTTCCGATCTCTGCTTCTAATATATTCCGCACTATTCCCTCATGCCGTAGTATGTGGCCTATCATCCTATCTCTCCTATTTTTTACCGTTTTCCACATATTTCTTTCTTCCCCTACCATTTTTAGTACCTCTTCGTTCTAAACTTTGTCTGTCCATGATATCTTCATCATACGTCTGTAGCACCACATTTCAAAGGCTTCTAGCTTTTTCTTGTTCGCTTCTCCTACTGTCCAGGCTTCACAGCCGTACAGTGCTGTGCTCCACACATATGTTTTAAGCAATCTTTTCCTTGTTTCTATGTTTGTGGTCTTTGAGCACAGTAGTTGCTTTTTCTTGTTAAATGTAGCACGACCTTGTGCTAATCTTTGTTTTATATCTTTTGTGCTTTTCCCATCTTGCGTTATTTGGCTTCCTAGGTAGCAGAATTCCTTAACCTCTTGTAAGTTCGTGTTAAATACTTGTATTCTTGTTTTTGATTTATTTTCCCTACCTTTGCAAACTAGAACTTTAGTTTTAGTTTTGTTAATTTTCATACCGTATGTCTCTGTTAGAACCGTTTCCATTTCATTAAGAGCATTTTTATATAAAAATTAATTTATAATCATGCAATTATTGCAGTGCTTTTTTAAAACAAGATTAGGTAGAAATATGTTGCTTACATTTATTTGGTCATTGTATGATAAAGTTTACTGAATCAGTTCAAATTAATCATAAAGTATAGCTTGAGGTATACAAAATGTGTTTACGTGATTGTTTGCAAGTTACGCTGAAATTAACAAAATTTGTGTTGAAACAAGCTGGTAAATTTTAACTGCTTTGGTTTAATGTTATGAATATTCTAATGGCAGCAGCTTCTATTGTTTGTGTATTAATAATAAAATATAATTAGCATTGACTGTCCATAAGAATTTCTGTGTAAAAATTTAGAGCTATACCGTTGTTTAGATGTGACGTTGTTACATAATTCTTTACTGCTGCTGCGAAATGCATTTCGTCTGGCAGATGGTTTATTTGTCTACTATTACATTATTTTTTTTAGTATTTACATACCAAAAGTTACTTTTAAGGAGTGCTTTGTAAATAAAGTTTCTCTCTTGATTTTTTTTTTTAGACCTACCCCACTCAACGATTTTCTAATTAGCACGACATTCTTTCGATTCCCCATTTTTTTGTTGTGGTCCTCAGTGTCGACTATTTTCGTTGCGTACATTATTTTTTTATATATACGCACGGAATACCGTAGCAGATTTAGGAACAGAGATAATAAAAGGGTATGGTATAGAAGTGACAAATGGAAAACTTGATATGCTCATAGACCACTATGCCAAAAATAAATTAATTATGGCTAATACATTGTTTAAACATCATATACGTCGGTCATGTACATGGAAAATGCCTGGTGACATATAGGTCTCAGATTATACAATTAAGCATACATTTAAAAGATCAGATTAAAGATTCCAAAAGCTAGCTAGTTGCAATTTACAAATATACATAGTGACCTAAATTAAATAACAGCAAAACGCGATTTAAAATTAGGGGGTGCAGATTGGCAAAAGCACAAATAAACTAGCAACTCTTAAAGAAATAAGAAGAATGAAGCTTGGTAAAAATAGGTAACGCAGAAAAGCTCAGGTATAATAGAAAAAAAAGAAAACGTAAAAATTTTGCAATGGCTAAACGACAATGACAAGTTTAAGGCAACTAGGGGTATGGTGGACAGATTGAATAGCAACGAGTGCAGATTAATTGTGAAAAACAGCACTAAGAATAGTAGACCAAATGGCTGAACAAAATATTAAGAATATATACAAGGGAACCAGTAATAGGGATGGAGGCAATAAAAGGTTAAGCAGTTCAAACATTTGTAGCAGCAAACGATGTATAAGGAAGATAGAAAAGACATAAGAACCCTTTATTTTGCTGAACAGAATTAGCAACTAAGGATGGCTGAAGTAAAGTAGCGCACCAGGAAAAAACTGTAAAGTGGTGAGAATGGTATTTCAAATAACACAAAACCACTTAAAGTTAATAAAAGCAAGCACTAGAAATAGATCAATTACCAGCAAATAGATATAGAGGTGTGACTGTACAAAGCATACATGTTGATAAACAACCGTAACGCATTGAGTTACGCTAGTTATAAATTAAATCATTAAGATAAATTTAGTAAATTTTTATAGCCAAATTAAATATAGGCGCACTTTGTATGATAGATTTGACAAATAATTAATCTTAGTTAAACAGGATACTTCAAATTTTGTTTCTGTATAAGTCATTCTTCTAATAAAGTATAAAACTGTTTTTTTAAATACATTGTAGATGTGATAATACAGAACGATGACTTAAATTAAAACCGAGAATAAAAACATACATAACACTGGGTACTCATTTTCCATAAACAAGATAATAGACAGATATCATCTCCTCGTCCACCAAGGACACGAATAATCATATTATAACACTTATACAAAATACATATAAAGTAGCCTGACAATAAAGTTGCACTCAACAGAAACTAAGCTTTGTACATTGTATTACCGGTAGCTGATCGCAATTAGTAGAATTTTTAGAGTGAGTTAAATAAGAACCGTTAGATCAGACAAACCCGAATTAATTAATTATCCGCGAGCAGTTAATTAAGAAACATCGGAGTATGTAATAATGCAAGCGTAGTAAAAGAGAGGTGGGAAGTTGAAAGTGTACGAAACACAGCTTTAAGAAAATATGTGATTGGATATCCCGCAGGGAAAAGTAACCGGCGGTCAACATAAAATTGAAATACGCAAGTGCAGGATCAGTTCACACTTGCGGCGGACGTAGATGTAATGCGGTGGTGACCGAGGTTAAACAGGGGTTAGCACCTGGCAACGGACCTGAACCTTGAAGAAATATCAGAATACTAGAATGGGTAGAGTAGCGTGCGTCTTTTAGTGGGCTAATGGGCCAAACTATAAGTTTAACCAAATTAAATGATATAGCGGCATTAGTATCTAGCAAGGAAGAGTTAGAAGCTGCTCTCAATAAAATGGAAACATGTGTTTCTACATTGAAGCCTTCTATCTGATTTTTAAGCAATGTTCAGTTTTTTCTCTATAACTTGAAAACGGCTAAAGATATTCACATTCTGTAAAGACAATTATTTATATATCTTCGTAAGACGCACTGATAGGTTACATTGACGTTTAGTGCCGTTTTGGTTAAATTATAGTTTTCTGTCAATAACTTAAAAACGGCGTTTGTCAGACACGATTGCCCTTTTCAAAACCAGAGCTGACTCAAAACATCTACCCTGGTCGGTGAGCAACTCTATAAGAACTCCAAAACGGCATAACTATTCATTATCAGTAAGTCAACAAAGGTTGCAACTTTTTGGTTTGGTATAGCATACGCTTTGGTCCACTTCGTAAAATAGTCAAACTACTAATATGTACTTATTCCAGTAGTTGGTCGCGGGGAATGGACCGGTGATATCGATTGCCACCCTTTTAAAGGATTTTCACATTGTATTGCCGCATTGGAGTCTTACGGTTTCTTAATGATACACACAGCTGACACTTGCAACGCTCACTTTTTCACATCGTATTTGCAATTTAACCAGTAAAATATTACTCGAGCTTTTTTCAAAGTTTTCTTAACGCCGAAGTGTCCTTTTAAGGTCCGATTATGCATATGTCCTAAAATCTCAGACACTTTGCTTTCAGTAACTACCACCTTAAAGGCACTCCCGGTTCCATTTCAATTCTCCAAGGATAGCATCAAGATCTCATGCTCTGCTTTCAGGAAATCTCATTGTGCTAACTACGACTTCAGCGTGCTACTCAACGAGCTAATATCCTGCCTGAATGAACGTTCCCTTCTGGCTTTCAACTCAAAATGACCCTTAGGTCTGTGTAATTTTTTTTTCTGTTTGCATCGGCAAATGCTGTCAATCGTTATTGATCATTAAACTCCGACCAAGAAGATCACATTCTTACCTGCGTGACGCGAGCGACCATTTTTGGCACAAAATCTATGTAGGTCGACTTTCGCCCTGTTCCGTCGACACTCTCTCTTAATTTGGCTTTTCATGTTGTTTCTTAAGCTGTTTACATCGGTTATACATGTGCCTAAATTTGAGGTTCTAGCGTCATCGCCTTTCTTTCTACGGCTGCTGGTAGCGCAGTACCTGACGAATCACCTCCTCTACGTTCTCTTGGTTCCGTTCCTCTCAAGAGGATCATACCTTACCACAGATTAAATGCATCGCTTGTTTTCGGGCTCAAACTATAAAGCATAAACTAACGCATGACATGAAGTCTTTAGCCAGGCCAGCCGTAGTGCTTGTTTGATTTCCTTGTCGCACTTTCCATCAATAAAGGTCTGAATTGCCACCAACTTTACAAAGTTATCTGGTACTGTTGAGTAGGCTAGTCTTACCAAATGTGTAATATCTGTTTCAAACTCTTGCAAATTTTTGTTAACTATCTGGTAAAGGTTCTTTGCTTGAGCGTGGTAAACTTGTTGAAGATAAAAGTCGCTGTACCTCATTTACAGCCTTGATGTTAGGGCCCACTAGGTTCTTTGTTCATAGTCTGGTATGGTGTGCAGAATATTCAACGCCTCACCTAGCAACGCGACAACAATGCGGTTACAAGTTTACCAACGTGCCAGCCGTTAGCACTCGCGGTAGTCGCAAATTGTTAAAATATATCTTTCAAGGTAACTTTCTATCAAATGTGGGTGGTTTTACTCTAAACATTGTTGTCAGTTCGTTTTCCTTGACATTCTTAAATTCTGGTACGTGCTGATATATCACCGATACTGAGGCTCTGGTGCCTAATCTGTTAGGGAATTAATCTCTTCCTCTATTCTCGGTACCCCTATCTCCATTTAACGCAAGTTTTCAAACAATTTTTCCAAAAATCTCGCTTACAGTTTATGCGAACCATCTAAAAACTTGGTTTCCAATTTTTGTAAAACACCGGAAAATTTAGTTTCCAAGTTATCTCCAGATTTTGAAATTTCTTTAAAAGTTTCTCTTTTAATTGTTCAACCCCTGTTGCGGTTTTTGCAGCGTTCTATATAAACTCTTTCTTTTAATTGACTGTAGTTTTCTTATAGATTTACGGCTGACTCGTTCGGTTTCCTGTAATGTTTCTGTAAAACTCGTGTTAGATTTTTCCAATTTTGCTGCCATGCTCTTAGAGTTTTGGTCTTTTCTCTCCGAGTGTTCTTGTAATTTTTCTGAAAACTTATCTGTAACGTTACTGAGTTTTTTATTCACACTGGACTTGAAGTCTGTCAAAAAGGAAATAATTTCGCTGTTCATTTCATTTTGTTCGCGTCGAGTGACAAGCATGCAAATAAAAATTGTTCAAGAGTCTTTAATACCACTACTTGACAACAGTGTAACAAAAACTTCATTGTATTAATAACAGTTCTTTATTTTCAAACTAATTGTACGAGCATTTCAACAATGGAATTTACTAAAAGCTCTCACAATTACCTCCCGCTATTAGCTAACGGTACAAATATCAACCTTTAAAACTACGATACTATCTTTCTATCTTCTTAATTAACTTAATGTCAAAGCACACTTAGAGTAGTTTAAACCAACAGTAATTTATATCCCACCTTTCAAAGTTTTAAACTAGAACATATTGTAGTCAAAGTCTCAATGAAGTCTCCGTGATCCCAGCTGCGACCAGAACTGACTGACTAACACCCATCATGGCAATTTATATTTTATCCAATTGTTCGGGAACATAGCAGAATTAGCAAATAATATTTTCGAGATTTCTTATTGTATTCTAAATAACTCTTAAATGCAAAATCCTTGTACTTTTCAATCAACTCTATTTGAAGATGTTACGCCATAGGGGGCCCACCAATTACTTTTAGATTACACATGCTTTGTTTACGTTCTAATGTAATTATTCGGATTGGAGGCAGACCAATCGGCGCTACAGTTCCTTCTTTGATTAAATTTAATGTTTCATTAAGAGTTACACGTGCTGGATAGGAAATAACAACAAAAGCAATTTTAATTTGCAATCTTAATTGATTTTTCTGAATTCTGTCAAACAAGATCTCATCGTTGTATGGATAAAAGATATTTCTTGTTGAGCACTAAGAGATAAGATGCAAATTTAAGTAGGTACAGCTAGGCTATAAACATTTAGTTACCGAACGGATTAATGTCATAGTAAATACGGTTCGGAATTATATCCTACCTCGTATTTCAACTTTAGGTGGTCTCCAAGGAAATTTTTGCTATAAGAGATACTACTTTTCTTTTTTGTAGGACGATGGTGGACGATTGCAAGAGCATCTAAAGAATTTCTTTTCCTACCATGGGTAATCAGGATCCTAAAAGAAAAATGTCTTTTCTTGTAGGAAGTCAATTGATTGCAAAGCCCTCTAAAGAATTTTTTCTGCCAAAGTGCATTAGGAACCTATATGGATTCTTAGTTTTCTTTCTTGCAGCGCGATGGTAATAGATTGTAAAACTATCTAAGAAATTTCTTTGTCTGTCGAAAAGTATCAGGAGTTCATAAGTGATGTTAGTCCACTGTTTTGTAGGGCAATGGTAGTCAATTTTAGAAACATCTGAAGGATTTCTTTTTCTGCCAAAAGTTATTAGGAGCTCATAAGGAATATTTTTTCATTTCTTGCAGGGCGATGCTAGTGTTGCAAAACCATCCGAAGAAAATCTTTTGCTAATAAGTATCAGTGACCTATAAGCGATATTGGTTTTCTTGTCGGATGATGTTGGTCCATTGCAAAGCCATCAACGGATTTTTACGCCCGAATGGAAGGAGCTGTACGGGATTATAGCTTTTTTTATGGATATGGTGACCGATTGTGAAACAATTTAAAAAATTTCCCTTTCTGCTGAAGGGTTTCAAGATATCGTATGGGGTGTCATTCTTTCCTGCCAAAAAGTATTAGAAGCTTATTAGGGATACTAGTTTTCTTTTTTGTAGGGTGATGTTGGTCCAGTACAAAACCATCTACAGGATTTCATTTTCTGCCGAAGAGAATCTGGCGAATAAAAGGGATGTTTAGTTTTCCTTCTTGTAGGGTGATGGTGATCGATTGCAAAATCATGTAAAACATATCTATTTCTTTCGAAAAGTACCAAAAGATCATAAGTGGTGTATGCCTTTTTCTTGTATGGTGAAGGCAGTCGTTTGCATAATCTACTAATAGATTTCTATCCTTGTCAAAGGGCTTATCTGGCTTATCTTATCTGGGATTTTAGTTTATTTTTTAGTACAGCAATGCCATTACAAAGCCATCTAAAGGATTTTTCTATAACTTGAAAACAGCTAAAGATATTCACATTCTGTAACGACAATTATTTATATCTTCGTAAGGCGCACTGATAGGTGCAATTGTTACATTGACATTTAGTGCTGTTTTGGCTAAATTATAGTTTTCTGCCAATAACTTAAAAACGGTGCAAAATATACAAAATGGTTACGACAATTATTTGCATATTTAAGTATGACGACACACCGATATGTATTATGGCCATATTAGTACCTGAAGCCCTTTTGTTTATTTGACGACAACTTAAAAGCGGTGCAAAAAATAAAATTTTGTTAGAGTTGCCATGTTATTATTATTCTAGTATGACTCAAGTTACGTTTCGAGCCTTGGGAGCGGTCTTTTTAAAAACTTCTTCCAAAACTTCTTGTAACAACTCTATTCCTTAAACAGAAATTACAATCGAATTTTGACAAACTTGATTAATTATTCTAAGTCCAAATAAATAATAATTTAATTTAAATGGGGGCGAGTAGCGTAATCAAACAATAATGTTAAAGCTGAAATACTCAAAACTGACCGGAATATTTATGTTGTCCCTGCCCCTCACATGTCTGTGGAAACTTGCGAAACTCATTCTTCTTATTTTTTTATTCTATTCAGTATATAATATATAAATCTTAATTTCTAAGTAATTGCGGTTTTTTAACCGTCTGTGACCTGCACCTGCAGTATCACATACGTCTGGAATACAATGTATTTACATCCGTTCTCACAACTTGCTTGTGAACTTTCAATAACCTTTTCTTATTTATCCTTGAATTTACAATGTTGCATTTACTTAAAGTTTCTTAATAATTTCCTAATAATTCCTAATACTTTCTGTTTGATGGTATATATATATATATATATATATATATATATATATATATATATATGGATTGGAAAATACGTAACTTGCATTGATATATGAAATTGTTGTATTTATAACTAGTGCTGTTTGGAAATAGAATATAATACGAGGGTCGTTCAATAAGTCTTTAGAGAAAGGTAAAAAGAAACATTTTTTTTGGGTAGATTTTTTTTATTTTGTAGCATAATCTCCCTTCAGCTCTGTACATTTTTCTAGGCGTTTTTTCAAATTTTTTAAGCAGTCCAAAAATAGAATTTCGAAAGCTCCTCAAAATAGGCATTTTTTAGGGCGAGCAACTCCTCGTTGACTGTTCTTTTGTCTGTGGAGTGTAGTGTTGTATCTATGTTTCGTCGACAGTTATGTATAGAAACAGAAAATCCTCAGGATTGCGACAAAAAAGCTCCAAAACAGCATCAGAATAGATGTGAGCAAACGCGGTACCCATCTTGCCGAAATTTATCACAGCCATTTTTCGTGCAAAATTGAAGCGACTGTGCCTTGCGATATGCCTGTGGCCTCAACTATTTTGTGCACTTTTATTTGTCGATCATTTAAAATCATATCGTGGATTATGTCAATCATTTCGGCGTTAAACACTTCCATACAGCGTCCGGAACAATGTTCATCTTTTGTACGGCCACGTTTAAACTTATTCACCCAATTGTAAACAGTTGTAAACACAGGAGCACATGTACCATGTACTTCATCAAACTCAGCTTTGATTTCTCTCGCCGTTATCCCTTTTAAATACAAGTGTTTAATCACTGCTCGAAGCTCAATTTTATCCATGGTTACAATCAAATGAAAGTTTTTTCTTCAATCAACAACAAAAATCATGGATTCGGCTGAAACTCTAACAGCTGACTAGATAAGAGTACTGCTTGCTACGGTTCCCGCGTTTCACACTATTGCGCAATGGTTTAATACAACGTATTTATTATATATAATTACGCGGCAAATTACGCGCCATTTGTATCAAATACCAAACACGTTTAAAAGTGATACAATGTTCAAAGTTTAAGCACAATAGAAATAAAACCAATGTACTCGCTTAACTCGCACCTTACCGCCATATCCCAGGGCCATCTCGTTGTGGGTCACATCACGCCATTGCTGACTCAGATTTTATCCGCCCATTCCAAACTCTAGGCTCTCGTAGGGGAACGATAAGGACAACCAGATAGAGGAACGATAAGGCAAGGTAGGAAGCTACCACCTGAAAAGAGAAAAAGACACACACATAACACCGGTAGATGTGTTTGACTTAAGGTCTTGTAGCTTAATGACGTCGTATCACACCGCGCGCATTTGCGCCATTCACTCCGCGCAGGCGCGACTTGGGGACGACGGAAATTGACCAGTTTATTTAAAAATATTTGCGGAAATTTATTTACATATTTAACAATGTACATTGCCAAATTTTGGCATGTAACATGCTTACTGTGAAAATTTTATTTTCGGTACTACGAGTGCCACCTCTTGAATTTTCTAAGGACTTATTGAACGACTCTCGTATTTACATTTTTCAAAGATAGTTATGTTTTTATTTGAGTATGATATCGGTTTGTGTAATTTTCATATTGATAATTAATGACCTTTGACGAGTAGAGTATCATATCTTTAAAACTTTATATCAATATTTTCTTAAGTAGAAATTCTTTTTCTATAGTTAACTATGTTCTTGTAATTGGTTAATATGCTATTTATGCGGTAGCACTTTGTAAGTGCCTCTGACGAAAGCTAGCTCCAGGATGCTTGCGGCATTAGTTTCAACCCAACATTCAAAGCCCGGCGACTAGCAAAAAGGGTAAACGTTAACGCACTATGATACTTTGTACCCAAATACCATGACAATAATTAAGCAACACGGTTAAGTGTTAACTACATCACCACACGCAGGGCACTGAACAGACTGAGGATTTGCAGTTGACTATATCAGAGTACCTGAGCTGCAAACAGAACAAACCAAAGAATCACGAGAAATTCCAGCTAAGTTCTTGTGCTATCCAAAAATCTGTACTTTCATTGGTTAAACTAAATTTGGAGATTATTTTACAATCAAAAACTCGAAAAACGCATTTCATTGGTTAAAGACATCATTAACGTTTTTTAACACACAATGCATAGGAAATGGAAGTGTATAAATAAAATTTCAAATTCTACAGAAGACATTCGTAGTGCTCACCATAGCTTAGGAATCGATCCTTTTGCAGTGCTCTCCATAGCCTGTAAAACCCTTCAACAAGCAGCACTCTCCATAGCCTGCTATATTACAACACGTACCGCTTCCCATAGCTTGCGTATTCTCTGACGGTGGCACTGTCCGACACCGTACCCAGAGCACGTCATTACAATTCATCAATCCATAGTTAACAGACCACGTATGAACGATAAGCTCCGTTCCATACTTTACCGACAAGTCGTTATTGTGATGGCATCTGTCAAGCTCTACCACAGGGACGACATCCTCGTAGAGGCATCACTACCACGAAGCCTGCCGAAGAGTTCGGAAGACCACCGAAGACCTTCTGAACCCTCTATACTTGTGTATATTTTAAATTAGTAGTTTTTAAGTTCATACAATTGCAATTCATAACTCTTTTCAAGGAAACGTTGACTCACAATTAAACACGAAGCCTTTCGAAGTGTTCCGAAGACAACCGAAGATTTCTGAAACTTCTATACTTGTAAATTAATAGTTTTTAATTTCAAGTCATAACTCTTTGTGACTTAACGTTGTGCCAAAAGGAAGAAACAAAACCTTCCGAAGAAATCCGAATACCAACAAAGATGTCTGGACCTCTTCAATCTGTACATATTTCCTAATCATCGTTGTTTAAGTTCACACTGGGCCTCATAAGCAACTTCCGAAACATTCCGAAGAAATCCGAAGACTACCGAAAACTTATACACAACGTTAAATTGTACATACATTCATTTAATCAGTGTTTAAGTTTATTTCTGGTTCCACACGCAACCATGAAGCCATCCGAAGACTTCCGAACTGCTAAATCATTCAATTTCACTTTTATTTTATATAATTTTGGAACTTATAATTACTTTTGCTTATGTTTATTAAACAATTAATCAAGCCAAACCTACTTGCTTTTAGACGCCTCCCACTGGAACGATAACATAAGTTCTTATTTGAGTATGGTTATGCTTTTTAAGCTCTCCTATTGGTCGGGACGAGAATTGGACGGAAGTGATGTAGGTTGAAACTTTGATCGTGAAAGTGAAAGTTAAAGGCTAAAAGCTGCCCATGCTCCAATTGCTTGAGAGGAGAATATGTTTAAGCTTTAAGCTTGAAAAGTGAAAGTAAAGACGGACCATGATGACGTTATGTGATCTTCGAATGAATGACCTTAAATGGTACAAAAATTTGCAAAACGGGCTTAGCATTTCCTGTGTTAAATCCCATAAAAAACTGTTGTTTGCACGAGAACATAGGTATCCAACCTATCTATCAATAACATTATAAAAATAATTAAATTAAATAAATTAAATTATAAATAGAAATATTGCTTACAAAACTTGAAAATTTTATTCCTAATTAAAGTTGGTAAGTAACAGCGTTACATGTAATTTTCCAATGCTCCACCCGAAAGTACTACATTGGCAGGAAGCGAGTTTTTTTTACCTGAAAACTTTAAAATTTTGACGAACCCTTGCTGTTCCAAGTAAGGTAGGGATCTTTAACGTGCGTGACAACACTCACACACGGACCTCCATTTTACCTCTCATCCGAACGAGGGTATATTTTTGTGAAAAATGCTCGCCTAACATTTTTCAAACGGACCGTGTCGGGATTCGAACCCGGGACCTTGGGCGTAGTAATCACACACGTACCACTACGCCACGGAGCCGCCTAAGTAATAGACTGGAAGATTTCGGGTTCTGTGTATTACATCGCCCTGTAATTGCAAATAGTTGGTAAGTGAGGCTTTTGCTCTATCTTAGTCGTTAGACTTGCTGTATTTATTATGTCCGATTCGAAGTTGGTGCAATGTCTTATTTGCCCCATTTGTTCCACATTTTGTATTACTTTCTGAGCTATTATTTTCTTAAATTTGAAATTACCAAATGACCTTTTCAGAATTAATTTCTTTATTTGTCTAATTTAGGTTAGGAAATACTTCGTAAGATTTGGGTCAAGCGCAAAAGTGCCGTAATGAGTTATATTATGTTCAAAACCTATTTTTAATTTGTGTTGGATATGGTTCAGCAGCGACTGCATATTCCCTCTAGGAACTTATCAAAATGGCTTCTTGGTGCTTGACGAAGAAAAAAAGTCTGCATTAATTAGCAGAAAGTTCATTATTAAATCGTTGTGAAGTTAATGATGCTTAGTGTGCCATCAAATAAACGAACACTTCATGATTACCTTCCATAAAAGCTAGGGTCTAATGATGTCTTTGACTCAATAAAATCACAGCGCCAAAAGATTTCGTTTCGCAACACCCACGTGTTCAAATGGCTCGGTTTATAGCATCGTAAACAAAATTTGGGTATATACAAGAACGAAGCTTCTTAATCTGACATAATATACAGCGGTTTTGTGCAAACTGCCGCTTTGCTACGCAGCTACAGCTGGGGCTTTCGCGATTTATTTTTAAGAATTATGAGGGCGCACTTTTAATTACTTTATAAAACTTTTAATCGGACTGGCGTAGGACGATTGATTTAGCAGCCAAGTTACTGGAACAAAACCCATATTGAGGGTTTTCAAAAATTATCTTGCGTGTAATAAGCAAGAAGCTTTAAGCTCTGTAGCTTAAGAAATCATTTTTCTACAAAAATAAATGTTCTATATAAATAATAATGTCAACCTATTTGTACTCCGGAAGAGTTTTACGTTATTATGAAATTAGATGGAAGTTTTGGGGCTTCCACCTAGTCACTCTAAAAAGGCGCATCACATTTATAAACCACAACGTTCTTGTTTCTCTGCACGGTATTTTAGAAATATTCTATGCAAATTTTTCTATATGCTGGGAATTTGGAAGTGGTTCCGTTGAGTTAGGTTTGTTGCCAAAAAGCGATAAATTCGGCCAATTAATGCCTTTCACAATTATTCATTGATAAAACTTAAGGCTAAGAAACTATAAATAAAAATAAACTGCTAAACAAATTAAAAAAGGTAAAATATTAAACAAAAGCATTGATTTGTTCCATCTGCAATTGAGAATGATGTTATTATTAGTATTTCAATTTCGACGTTGCCATTATATACTAAATGCCCTTAACCATTGTTACGTTTATTTCCGGCAGTAAAATCGTATCCGGTATTTGGTTGTTTCATTTACATAAATTCCCTTTCTATTCTTAAATTCTCCAACAATACCCTATATAGTGTACCTGTTCAGTATAAGCCCGCTTAACATAATTTTAAATCAAAACCACTTTGCTTTTAAAACAAAAATTTATTCAATAAATTAAATGGTCAATACCTTGTTTTAGGTATCCGTTAATTTGTTAAACATTCCGATAACGTATAATTGCTTTCTCTTGTGTTTCCCATTTAAAGACTTGTCAAAATCATAGATCCTACTATTAGTTAATAGCGTGTTTTCCAGTTTGCTAATCGCGCTTTCGATAACGCAAGGATTGCAGTTCGAACTCGTATTATTTGAACCCATTTTGAATTTGATTCTGCAATTTGTGCGTTGAAATATTTTCTACATTATTCGTCACAGTACTTCAAAAGCAATGCACGTTTTTTTGTTCGATAAGTAGGAGGTATTGCGTGTATTGCTCTTAGCTGGAGGCCAAATGGGTTCTTTCTTTATGTAGGCCCAACTATTCATTGACGTAGACCAATGCTTTTGTCTGTTGACCAACTGCTTTTATCCGTAGACCGCTGCCGCAGTTACGGTGGCGGGGCGAATGGATCCTGGCGACCATGGCGTTGCTGTACTGACTCACCCTCGACGGATTTCAAGCTAAGTATCCAGATACATACAGGTATACAACTTGTTTTCTTTCGTGTATATCAAGGATATATTCCGTATCAGCTTTTGGTTTAGTTACGTGATAAGAAACGTGACACTGTAGGAATATTGTTTGTTGCTGCTCTACAGATATGATGTACCATTGTTAAAAATGTTTTACAGGAGCTCTCACACGTTAATTCTTTTCTACTGATTAGCTTATTTTACAAAAAGTATTAAGTGCAATTTTAAAAACGCTTGCCAAAAGCTCTCACGTGTTTATTTACTACTGATTAATTTTATTTTGTGTAAAATACGAGATGCGCACTTCGTATCTAAAGTACTAAATTGTTCATATAGCATAATTGTTTGCTTTGAAATAGTAACGCTTAATTTATTGCTTTTGCATGTTTGTACATAATCCTTTATTTATTTTTTTATTTGTTGATAGATAATCGTGGGCGACGTGCTTTTTTTCGTTTTTTTGGTATGTAGGTAAATCCCCTACTCTCCGCGTCTGGTAGTTAGCCTGGTATTTACTTTTCTTCCGACTACGTCTAGGTACGTAACATTATATCTGGCGCCCAACGTGAGCCCGAGTTTGTTTTAGTACTCCAATGCCGTGGTTGCAAACATAAGGGAGTTTCTCGCCGCAACTGTCCAAACTGTTATCCTACTACTAATAGGTCTTCAAATAATACTTCAACTTCTGTTCTCAGAAACCAAACTTCTTTTGCTTCTAATTCTACGTTCTCTCCTCTATCTCTTTTAGATCATCCTTCTACTACTATCAAAACCTACTCTTCTTCGGCAAATATAACTTCGAACAAAATTTCCTCCATTTCTAGTTCTACATCCTATTCTACTCCTCCTTTTACTCGCTCTACTTATTCACTCTCACCCCAAATTGTACCTTCAACACCAGTGCAGCCCATACTTCGAATTAGTGACTTGCAGCTAGCTTCTCAAGAGTTCGTTCCTGCTTTATTAAATGCTTCGACTCAAGAAGTTTCTGTCGTGCCAACAATAACAGCCGTAGCTGAAGTGAAGATAATTTCTAATACGGATAGAGAAGGTCCTTTTGAAGTTAGGGAACCCGTAGCTATAATGCCTGTTGTTGTCGTTATCCAAGTTTTACCTGATCCTGTTTCGTTATCTACTACTGTTACGGAATCAGTTCCTATTGTGGCTGAAGTTTTGTCTGTTCCTACTCCGTTGTCTAACAGTGATGAAGCCTTACTTGATTGTACTCCTTTATCTGACGTTGATAAAACGATACATACTATTGCTCATTTTGCTCATGCTGACAAAATGCTATTTGCTTCTGTTCTTTTAACTAAGGTTGGTGAAATCCTAGCTGATGTCCTGTTATCTAATGTTGGCGATGGTCAACCTGTTTTTTCTTCCTAAACTATTGTCGATGAAGTTCTTCCTGGTGCTGTTTGTTCTTGTACAGTTGGGGAAATTCTGTCTGGTGGTGCTCCTTTCTTTCATGTTGATAAACTTTATTCGACTTCTTTATCTAACATTGGCGAAGTTCAACCTGATTCTGCTTCCTTATGTAATATGGTTGAGGTGTTATCAGATTCTGATCCTTTACCTAAGGTAGATACTCCTACAGCCAATGCTTTTTCTTTCATAACTGTGATACTTCTAGTCCTTTATCTAACGTCGTTGAAATTTTATTTAATTCTGACCCTCTATCTCACGTAACTGAAGTGGGCGCTGCTTGTGTTTTTCTTCGTAAAGGTGATTCTCGTGTGGCTCATACTTTTCCCTTTTCTACCGTTCACTTTCTTACCACCAATTCTAAAAACAAACAACCTTCTTCCATAACGTGTTCTGAGTTCCATACATTAGGACAACCACTACTATCTCCACCCTCGCCACCACTTTCTCAACCTCGTGTTACATCTTCTACACCCTATGTTGTTCCTGTGTGGCAGAAAACTGCCCAACAAAAGCAGATATTACTGTATGCTTTCTCCGAACCGGAAGAAATATGTCGGCGAAGTCCTAGTGTCCTTATCTCATTTCGTTCTCCTTCTGGCGGCGTAAACGCCTTAAGCTCAATATCTAGTCCTTACGCTCCTGATTCTTATGCCGACTTTGCTCTCCTTCGGACTTGATTTTTGGACGTTACGATTTTGTTTTACTTCTCTGTTTTGCTAGGTTTTCATTCGTTTTCTTGCTTTTTTCTGAACCCGTGTCGGTCCGGGAATAAAATAGTCCCATAGTACGACCTTCCTGTCGTAAGAGGCGACTACAACGGCCTAATACAACATATACACACACGCACACTTTATACAAGCACAACACATACACGCACTTATTACACACCCACGCACACATACATATACACACACGCACGAACACGCACTCACCTACTAATACATAACTACATTGGGATTCTATTTTATTTACTTTTGTGCAATTCTTAGTTTTCCATTATTTTGGTTTTGTACTTGGTGTTTGGTATTAGTCTTTTCGGTTTTCTTTCTGGTTTCTTTCGTTCCACATTTCTCTCCTTTTTCCTGTTGCTGTTCCTTTTTGCTGTCGGTCCCTAGTCCAACTGTGTTTCGTCCATCTGCTCCTGTGGTAGGTGCTTTCTATTCCGTTTTTCTTTCTTCGGAAACCACGACTTAGTCGACTTTAGGACTAGTTAGCTATTCTTTTTTAATGGAACCAGGCATATTTCAGTGTAGTTGAACCCAATAGCAACGATATTTTATAATCGAAGACGGGTAATCTTAAAAAAGAATTTAACGAAAAAAACAGCAAGAATTACTTTGTTTTGTAAACTAGCAGGACATTTGAAGAGCACTAAATATATTAAACTTTATTTTGTCTATAATTTTGGCAAGGAAAAGGGCACAGTACGGTAAACGTTCATATTTTCTATTGCATCCTTATATGCAAAATAAAGCAGCTGTATCCGATTCACAGCTTCGTGTTGGTCGTCGCTAAAAAAATGCTTTGCGAACGGCCTCACGTTGGAGCGCCACCAAAAGAGTACTGTGAGACGGTACAGCAAATTGTAACATTGAAATAATTTTCTTACTTTCCTTTTTTTTTCTTTGCCTGTTTAGCTCAACGGAAGTTTTACTATGGAATTTACAAAATGAAATTTTATACTTATGGCTATTTATTAAAGAGCGCCTATTCAAACCTTTTTTATTACCATCAACGGCGTTAGACTCTTCCTGGCTCAAATCACAGTTTAGAAAATCATTCATTTTATCTTAAATCTCCATTTGACGTTAGTTTGCAAAAGTGCATTTTTTATTTTTAATTAATTAACTTTAGAACAGCTTTTGTATCGAAGAACGTTCAATTTTAGTAGTTTCAAATAATAATTGTTCCATATTTATGCAAAGTTACGTTCTAAGAATTAATTCTTCGTTCAAAGTTACATCTTAAATATCAAATACTGTATGCGTGCCGCATACTTAATGAATGACTTTAATCAAAGTAACATGTTCGACGTCTTAAAATGAATCGCGGATATATAAATTCTGAATGCCAAATACTAAATCTCAATTCTTACATGGTACTTGGCAAAACGCGATTTTATAAATGAATGTTACATTGTCGGTCTGGTAAATTGAAACTTTTACATATTGCTTGTTGACGCGAATTAATGAATGAATTTCTCTATTGACGTTACGGCTTTATATATAAAAATTATTTAAACTACGTCATGATTCTAAGTTTTACGCAATTTGATTCGAATCTTAATCGTAATATTTTACAAGAATGCCGGCATTTAACGATCGATTAGTGTCAGATTGCGTTATTTACGACCGTCATAGAAGCGTCGTCGATTTTTGTCTAATGCACGGAGTTGATCTGCTGTTTCCTCTTTCATATTAAAATCCGGAATCTGTTTATTCTTATCGCTTTTACTGCATTTTTAATAGCCGCATGAGTTTTTTGAATTAACTTTTATTTATTAATTAGGTATTTAAGTAGTTCTTAGAACAGCTTTCTTTATTCCTCCCGAAGCTCTTACAATGTTTTGTTTAAAATTCCCAAAATGAATCTGAATATTACATGTATACACATATTTAATAATAAGTTTTTTGTCAAAATGCAATAAGATTGACATTGCTTTTACTCGGATATTTTACACATAGAAAATTTATTTAGTATTTTATACTTTGAATGATTGAGTTGCATAAGGTTTAAGGTTTGTACGCACGGGAATGTGTTTTGCAATAACGCGGATGTTTTATACAAGGAATAATCACATAAATAACTAAAGCTGTAATTGCTTTCTTTATCAAGATTTGTATACTAATAAATTTAGTATTTTAATTAGTGAGGGACAATAGCTTGATATTTTTCTTGCCCGGATTAAATAGCTTTTGTATTTATATCTTAATGATTATTTTTACACAGAGATGTATTATTCATTTAAAATTGGGGCTTTTAAATGCACGGGAAGTGTGTTCTACTTTGCATTTCAATGACTTTGTATTTATTTTTAGAATTATTATTATTATTGTTAAATTTAACATAATTACTGAAATTAGGTGGTTTGGGAAAATTACAGCATGATTCACGGTGTTATGAAAAAATTTAAGTTTCATATAACGTTTCGAAAATGATATAGGTGCATCGCAGATATTTCATCGAGAGGTAAACCATCTGGTATGTTTTTTGTTCTATACGGACGTTTATGTCGTGACAACATCTGGATTACAAGCAAGTAAATGTTTTTTGTTTTACTCGACTACGTTATGCTGTTTGACCTTATATCATTGTGATTGTGAAGAAAACCTTATAGACTTCATTTTTATTTTCGATAAATGCAGATAAAAAATTATAGAAGGCAGTGTGCATTAAGGGTTAACTTTTAGAAGTAACAAATTTAAACTTTCAAGCTAGGAAAATAATAATTATTCAGGTTCAGGAAACTAAATTAGTTCATTTTAGACAATAATAGTTGGTAAAAATAATATTCTGAAGTTTAAAATTCGCTGGTCACTGACAGATTAAATATGCTTAATTAAAACTTATACATGAAAGAGAAACTTAAGTAGAATTATTATTTAAATGTGAAGTCTGTCGTAGTACTACTCAAAACTAATTAAAATCTTGTTAGTATATCATTAGTCGTTCTTCAAATTCAAGTTCAAATATCAATAAGAAGCATGATTGCTAAATTTTTAAGATGTAGGAAATAACAGCATTAAGTATAATATTTTATGAACTACTCTTGTTGAGAAAAGTATTGTATATATATATATATATATATATATATATATATATATATATATATATTTGCTAGCTGGTAGCTAAGAGAATAAAATTTTTATGACGTATTCTTGTTGAGAAAAATATTGTATATAGATATTTTTGCTAACTGATAACTAGGAGAATAGAAACTTATTTTGGTCACGTGAATGATTATTATTTAGAATGAGCTGAGATTTGATTCTTGGTATTTATAAAATGTTTTGGAGATAATTAACAGAACGCACATATTGGCTTGGTTTAATTACAGGAGTAGCAGTGCATCTTTATCAGCAATATCGAGCAAGAAGGTAAGAATCTTGTAAGGGTTATATTCACGCAATATATTTGTATAGCGGTATTGGGCTTAGGTTTACGCATTCGCCTTATACAAAGGGACTAAGGTTAGTCATTTATTGTATTCAAAAATTCGGTGGCGCCAGATTTACTTTATTTTTGGTCGTAATTCAACCCCGACCCAAGCTCATGATCTACCCAGAGCAAATCACTTTACTAGCAGCTTAGCCTTTAGAGGTTTCCTTACTCATGAGCCGTTTTCCATCTAAACTAACCTCGGACTTCTTACATCAACAGGAAATTCTTGTTAATTACCCTTGCGTTTTTCAGTTGGCAAGATAGGAGTATAAACTTACGTACACCCATGGTAAAAGACAGCAGTGTATTGAAATAATAGGATTTGTATAGCAATTGATAGGAAGAACAAGTCATTAATTACTTATTGGTACTGGAGTATTTTATCTATACTACATAGAACATTTTTTTATCAATTTTTCACAATATTCCATAATTCCCTGAAAAATTCAAGCTGTTTCAATTCCCTCCCTATGTTAGAATATATCAACTTTAATAAAAAAATTTGGCGTTTCTCATTTATGAATTCGAATAAGGGATTTTTAGGCTTCTCAAAAAGTTTGAATGCCGCTGCAAGAGGGAACTAACTAACTCAATTTAAGCTTTAAAGATTTTTCATAAAAGCGCCCACGTGGTAGCTTTGACAAATCTGCATTGATCTTTCGCGTTTACAATACGTGTTCATTTAAAGTGTGTGAGCCGCTTTCGGTTTAGAACCGCAGAGATTTGGAGATGCGAAGGCAGCGATCGCTTTTATGGGGAGATTAATCAAATTGAGTTGGTGGAGGAAGCGGGGAAACCTGCCCGTCACACCGCATGTAAGGCGATACGAGAAACCCCCGGGACCCGATGTAATCGCATATCTGTGATGGAACTCATCAGCAGAGTGTGCAGGGACTTCTTCCATCCACTGACAGTCTTTTGCTCTACTGCTTTTTGCTTTTCGTGACACGCATCGGGTGTTGTATTAATTTGGGATGTTGTTCCCCTAGTAGTGAAAATTTTTATGCAGCGATATTTCGCATTTTTCTTTGCTTGTAGCGACATGTCTTACGTTGGTCTCCATTGTCTAATTTAAAAAGCGTACACCGGTAAAGGAAAACTGTAATAAAACTTACAATTTCCCCTTGTAACTTCGAGGATGAAAGCAAAGCTAACCTTTGTAATATGATGTCGAGTCAAACATTCTTAATCAATTTAATTAAAACGCAACCCACTTAGGAAACTTAAGTGCGTACTTAACAACTTTTCAACTACCAAAGTGTTCTTTGGAAAAATTAATGCATAAAGCGTTAAAGATTTTGGAATTGGATTTATAATATTCGTACGACTTTTTCTCGTAATGCAGTGTATCACGCAAACAACTGATTTTGATAAAACTGCTGTATAATCAGTAGGGTTTCTGCTAAGGAGCAATGGAACAAATTCACCTCCTCCAAAGAAAAATATCAAATGTATACAGGGTCTCCGCTAATCAGTGGTAAACAACAAAACTGCAAATTTCTTGAGTAAAAATATTAAGATTCGGCCAAACTTACCTCAGTCCAAAGATTGATAAAAACAGAGATATAGGGTGTCAAAGTTTTAATTTGCATTTCGTTTTTTCCTAATAATTCATCAACAAGGCGACCTAAAAGCATTAAATTAAGCATTTAGAAGTTTTCTGAAGTCAGAAAGTCAAATTCGTTTTCAGTTTGGATGCCACTTGTAAAGGGTGTCATTAAATTTCTTTAAAATAACCTAACTTTATGTATGACGGTGCTATATGTTAAAGGTTTTGTATTTTCCATCTCTTTTACGCAAAAAAGGCATACTTTGATAATGTCTTTCCGAGTAATCGTTTTCCATACATCTTGGGATCAATTATTCAATACACTTTTATAACTTCCTGAAATAAAAATTTTTTTGAAGTAGGCTGTGACTATTTCATCTATTTTATGTAAAACTTCTTTATAAGAGCCTTATGATACCATTTATTTGGCACTGTTTCGGTTGAGTAATGAAGCACATTACACCACTAGCGGAATAATGTGACATATTAAGCCACTAGTGGAATAATAAAGAAGAGATCATAGTTTTATGATTATTTTTATTAAAAACAAACAGGCTTACCAATTTAACAATTAATAGATAATTTAAATTACTGCCATATATATAATAATTTATATATACACTGATGTGATGAAAAGGTTACGAGAGGTCATTGAACACCAAAATTCTACGCAAAACGAACCCTAAAAGCCAGAAAATGGGAAAAGTTAAAATTTCCCAATATTTAATCACTCTACGCTGTATAAATGTAGGCGTATTTCATTGCCATTGAAATGCAAAGCCATTCTTTTCACTCTCGTCATTACAAAACAAAAAGAAGTCCAACTTTAAGCATGTATTGCATTCATTGCAGCGATCGTAAAACGAATAAAAACTTGACTCATTTTTAAGCAATTCTTGTTAGTCGACTTAGATACCTTGTGTAAATTGATCGTTTAAGAATACCTTAAAAAATGCGTTTAAAAATAGTGAAGTCTGTACTTTATTAGAATACAAACAAATTATTACGAAAGCAACTCCGACTAATTTTTCGGTGTATAAATGATTACTACAAGCAAGTCTTCATGCTAAGATATCAAATTAATACATCCGGCTGAAAGCAATATTAATTTTTTGCGCTTGCAGAGTGTAAAGAAGCCCTTTTCCGTGTGTGTATTGTTTAAAACCAGAAATAAAATATTCGTTCTTGTTAAAAACTTCCAGAATTTCTTTATTAATGAACGAATGAGTCGCGTAACTAAGAAATGTTGTATAAGTTAACTATTGAATGAAAGCCCGATACAAAAAAAGCCTCGATCATTAAAATGCAATAAAGTAGATAAGAGATATTCTTATAGCTTTTCGTGTCATATGGAAGAAAGAAACCGAACATTAACTCCGTGCAATAGAAGAAGATGAACGACGGTTTTACGATACTCATAAGTATCGACTGCGATGGCTTGAAACTAATTGATTCTAATTAAACACTAATTAAATCATTATAACCGTAGAATCCTCACGAGCGTAGTAAAAAAAGATTGACAACGTACTCACCTATTAATTAAAGAAGAGTCAGTACCTGTTTGAGGACATATTTGAGTTTTTATTAACAAAGATTTGGTAAGGAATATTTTAGTAATAGGTTAGGAATAATTTTACGTATGCACTTAAACTGTAAACTGTTCTATATTCTTTTGTACGAAAGAAAAATGTTTTTGAATGTGATGTTTCTTGAGATTATTGTGTTTCATTTTAATTTGTAGATTCCACAACATAATTTCTATTGAGATAGGCAGGCAAAGAATAGAAAAGGAATGTATGATGGTAATTTCATAAGTGCAGTTCGCTGTACCTCAGTCACAGCAATAATTTTAGCGACCTCAAACACAAAGGTTGTCAGCAATATGATTATATATATATATATATATATATATATATATATTGCTGTGATATGCTCCTTTGAATACGGGAACTGGGTCCTTTCAACAAAAAAATTCTAGTCCCACCGATTGGGCGTCATAAACTGCTGTGATCCTGTTTTCGCCTCGGCTGCTCACCTAATTTTATAAACCTCCTCATTCATAAAATTAAACAACACATTCCTATCACAAACATCAACGTTAACTCTATTTACATCAATATTCAGAATACATTAAATTTTCAAATTAAATTTCAGCATAAAATTCAGTTTTAAAAAGAATTTCAAGATTAATTTTATTATCACTTTAACGTGCATCCAGAATTAAAGTCCTTGTTGGATGCCTACTAATTAATATAACAATATAAGCAGACCGAGTCTGAGTATAAAGGAGCATCTACCACCCTTTACGTTAATTAACCAGGTTCGTCTAATTGAGCTCAAAGACATACCCATATTTTCATCATAATTCAGAACATCAATACTAAATACCCTTTCTACTTAAACAAGCAAATTTCATCTTAAAATTAAAATTTTATGGTTAGTACAATTTCACTAATGTCCATTTAAAGTAAATCAATTATAAAGTTATTCAACACACACAAAATGTCAAACAAAATAGTATAATTTACCTGAAGGTTACTGTCCTCGTAGCTTCAATGTACATCGTCCCTTTAGTTAATCACACCATTCCAACAGGATTATATTTACGGCTTCTAATTCTCAACGCTTTTAAAATTTTCTCCATCACCATTTATTTAAAGTTGTTTCTGGGCTTGTCCGGAACTCATCTGTGTATATCTGACCCTTGTTTCGTGGATCCAGACACGTATTTGAACCATTTAATTATTAACACCCCGAAAAATAGCAAAGAAATTCATGCGTCTTTCACCAATATACGCCAAAACTGCCTACTTTTGTGTATACATTTGTCGTTGTAAATTTTGCTAATTGGTACAGTGATACTAAATTTTATTACCTTGTATCTAAATGCACTGAAGTACATTCATGTTAGCACGTAAATAACAAACTATTTTGAATCACTAAAATATACGAGCAAACTTTAAATTATTTTATCAAACTAAAATGCACTGTTTAACATCTTGAATCAAGTCGCGGATGTAAGAGCTTTTAACGCATCGAATCGTCAAAAGTCTCAGAGAGCTTGTTTATATTCACCTCGGTATATATAGCAAAAAGCCTGTCTGTCGGTCTGTTCCCCAAAACGGGTAATTCTAAAGAATTTCTCATTCTATGTTCCCAGTCCGTCGCTCGCGCATCGGTTTTTACGAATTTTTCTCTCGCCCCATTTAAATCTCAGAAATTCTCACACGGTACGCAAACATGTCCGAGAAAAACTAATTAATTTTGTACAGAAATTGTTGTTTCTACCTCTGATATTTGCATCCTATTTTCAACCAATTGTGACCCTCGTGACGTTGCTTAAATCACGCCTTTTACTATATGTGTCTTTGCTTGACGCATTTTCTCTTTCCTTTTCTAACCTGTTCGTATTGGTGCAAATTGATATTCTTTATTATCGATTATATTTTAGTCCATGTGGACTATCTGGGTTAAATAACCCCGTATCGCACATTCTCGTGAATATTAAGCCCCGGTTTCTCCAAGATTCTTTGAAACCATTTGTTATCTACACAATTTTCGCCGTACGTGATATTTAAACTACGCAGGTGTTCAAAATAATATTAATTCTCAGAGCTTTTTAAATAAACCCTGTTTTGTATTTCGTGCTAAAGCATCTGACCGTTTCCAATATCCTTAGAATCGACATGTTTATCTAAACAAATTAAACTGAAATTGCCTTTTAAAATACGCAGGTGTGTTCAAACATCCTACTTCTAACTAACACTTCTAGGATTTGCTTTTATTGGGTTTTACAAGTTTCTATAGATATTATCTGTTACTAACGATTCAATTAACTTCAATTAAAATTGACTTCTATCCTTTCATTTTTAGCGAATACAAGTTAAATATTAATTATTATGTGTACACTTTGTTTTACTACCGGTTACTTAAAATAGAGTTAATTAAGATAAATTTGGCACGTAATTTCCATTTGTTTAGGAATAATTACATTACACGCAGAGCTTTTTAATACTGCTTCTTTTGATATAAAGCGTCTTGTACATGATTTAAATCTCTTATGTTTAATGAAACTAATAAATTTTTATGCTTCACGGTTTTAATAACGCGTATTATCTAATAATATTCATTATACACGGTGATTAAAATTATTTGATGTGATTATTTAATTTTCTACCCTGGTCTAAATATGAGTAATATATATATATAATATATTGCTATGATAGGCCGTTGGCGTTAGAGCGCTTCTAATGTTGTTGTGTTAGGCGGTCCCGCGTTGTAACGCCACTAATTTTGCTGTGACTACGCCGCCTAGGGTTGGAGCGGCGCTAATTTTGCTGTGACTAGGACGCCCCGCTTTGTTTACCTGCTAATTTTGTTATGATTCGTCTATTACTTAGAGATCCCACAAATTAATTCTGTGACTTAAGTACAGCGAATGGTAGTAATGAGGATGCAAATATAAAATTACTATCTTACCGTATCATTTTCCTTGCCTGGTAACTTAACAGAAAGAACTTATGCCGTGGAATTTACGAAAATAAAATGAAACATAGAAACCTCAAGAAACTTAGATGCATTCAAAAACATAATTCTTTTATGCACGTTACCTAAAGAATCTCTTACATTCAACAGATCTAAATAACGTTTATACAGCAGTTTACAGCTTAAACTTATACAAAAAGTTAGTCCTAATGAAAAATAATCCTCACCTGGTCCTTATCACCAATTATAGAACCCAAACATCTTTTCTGTAAGTTCAAAAATTCTCTAGAATTTCTCGGGATAATTTCTTATTCCTTTTATTTGCCCGGCTGTGAGTGTAAATGATCAACGACGCTGCACAGATAATTTAGTAAAGGTTAAAATGCTTTGAGCTTTGACTTAAAAATTTGCTGGAAATTATCCCTTTAACAAATAATATATATAAAAATGAAAACTAATTGTAGTTAAGTGGTAATATTCAAATATCCTAATAAGTTACAAAAAAAAATTATACTTCTCAAATTCTTATTTCCATCGTAATTAACAGCATTAAATACTTCCTAGTTCCGTTTCAAATCTCCATTTGACAATAAAATATCAGTTTACAAAGTAAATTGTTTTTAATCGATTAAAGTTAGCAGCTGCTCTTGTATCAGGATTATTTATATTGCAGATCATTTAATTTTCATAGTATTTTTAACAATAGTTATGTTTCATAATTCAAAGTTCTATGTTATATATTGCATGTCGTAAAATGAATTATAAATTACCCGAACCTACACATTTGATGTTTCAAAGAATTAAACTTTACTCAAAAGTTACATGTTCGATGTCGTAAAATAAACGACCTACAAATGAATCCTACTTCTTAACTACTTCCTTTTATATACAAAAATTATAACTACGTCATTTTTCTCATTTGAATCTAGATTTATTTCGAAGCATCACACATTCCGGATGATGTACAAATTATGAGAAAGTCGAGTTTAAACTAGCTAATTAAGTGCGATCGGTATGACTTATGGTTCTCGTAAAGCGTCGCCGATTCATAACTAATAAACGAACCGGTTCGCTACTATGCGTTTCTTTTTTACTGTCATGCACAGAGCTATTAAACTTGCTTACCATATATTTTATAGCTTTTTGATAGGTACGTGTTTTTCGAATTGGGTCGTTTATTCATTGATACAAAATAATCAGCTTATTTAGTGGCTTTTAAAGCATTTTTAGAAAATTCCGTATTCTTTTATTAAATATTTGAAATTAATTCGAAATTACTTGCAAGAAAAATACGTTTTATTTTAAAACGATTAAAGTGGTATTTTTAACAAGAATTACTAGTTCGATTTGAAATGATCATTTGGGCATAGCATAGAAGTCTAAGTTATTATTTCATCTTATTAAATATAATACGTTAGTATTTATCAACTTACCTTCTGTAAAAAGCTACTTAAACTATATATATATATATATATATATATATATATATTTAATTTGTTTTATTATTGGGGAAAGCAGTCAAATTTGATGGATTAATAAAATACTCTTTCAATCATTCAAGCTTTCGATAAATTTATTATCTTCGTCAGGAATCTAATATATATAAAATTAATTGTTGGAATAGTAGTTTAACATTACTTACGGTTATGAGTTTTATATATACATATAACTAAAGATATCGAAAAAAAATTTTTTAAATGTACAGAGTATGAAATTTTGAAAGACATTGATAGATACGCAAAATTTGAACAATATTTATTCTTATCTAATATCCCTTATTAAAAGTAATAATCATTCACTTTAATTTTTCAAAAATTAGTTTAAATTTATTTATAATTTTAATTTTAATTTGATACATATTTATAAACACATTGAGATATGTAAATTTTCATACACAAATTAATTATTTTTACATAGTCAGTAACTGTTAATACATGTCAATGTCTTTCAAAATTTCATACTCTGTACATTTAAAAAATTTTTTTTCGATATCTTTAGTTATATGTATATATAAAACTCATAACCGTAAGTAATGTTAAACTACTATTCCAACAATTAATTTTATATATATTAGATTCCTGACGAAGATAATAAATTTATCGAAAGCTTGAATGATTGAAAGAGTATTTTATTAATCCATCAAATTTGACTGCTTTCCCCAATAATAAAACAAATTAAATAATTATTGAACCAGTCGAGATATCTTAAATATATATATATATATATGTATTGCTATGATAATACGGTTATTTAGGGGTATATAGGGTCACAAGGGTTGTACACTCCATGTAAACGACACTAAAGTCTAGAAGATTAAACATTTTTATTATAAAGAGTAAGTAATTAGCCAATTATGCAAAAAGAAAATATCAGACACACTGTATAAAACTCACAACCAACTTTAATCAATGAAAGGAGTTTATTTTTCAATAATTCAACCACATTTAATAAAGTAAATAACTTTGTACGCTATTCAATTCATTTCTAAGAATAGCAATGCATCCATAAACTTTAAATAAATACGCATCAGGAATATCGAAAGTCAAACAAAATATGCCTACGTGATCTATAATATAAAATCAGCACATGAACCCAACAGATTACGAAAACAAGAATAACGAACCATACGTTTGACTACGTGCGATTTCAAGTAATAAATTCCAATACAAGTAAGAGAACGTGACTTGAGAAAGTACAAAGTTTTATGTTTAACAAGATCCACAATACAAAAGTTGATGTCTACGTGATTTGCAAAAGCACTGCAACGACATTTAGGATGGTAACTTCATGAAAATTCAAAGGCTTGCACAATAAGACAAGTGCAACGCCTCAATCAACAAGATTAACTTGGTAAACCAATTATAACAGGTGGGTGGGCGTACATTTTAAATAGCGCACGGGCCGAAAAAGGATCAGTCTTTATACGACCAAGGCACGCTAAATACTTGTCTGAAACAAGAAAACACGCTAAGTTAAACCATCAAATTAAATAATAATATTGAAGTGAAAGTTTGTGATAGAAAAATTCAAAAACTAGTACAAGTGCAAATATACAACAGAAATTCGCCGTTGGCATTTAAAACGTAAATCAAAAATTCTAATTAAACATAATCTTTATTATTTTATTAACTTAGGGCACTAAGTATTGAACCAATTATTGAACTAAGTATTGGACTAATTATTGAACTAAACCAAGGGTTGAACTAAGTAAACAATTAAGGTTTAAACTGGGCGTTAAACCAAGCTGTACTACGCGATTCAATAAATAACTACCAAACAAAATCAAAAAGAAAATCTAATTGACAACAATCCAAGGGTACTGGTCAACAACACGCAGTGGCAGTTGTAAGAATTGGGGTGCATGCAGAGACGCGTATTCACAACCAGGAGTTTAACAGGAAAAAATTACAGGTCAGAGATAAAATTCATTAATAGAATAAAGCATTAATTTCTTTTGAATATTTAAATTTTGCATGTACTGAGATATTTAGGTAAAAGGTCATCAAAAATTTTTGGTTAATACGTAGAAATTACGTAAAAGGGAAAAAAGTGATTGAATGTTCAACGTACTTCCAGTAGTATACAGAGTTATTTTTGCTGGCTTTAAACTGATTTAAGGGAGTCATAATTTGGGGACAAACTGATATACATTGTTACTCAGTGGTTTTCTTAAATAGCGAATGATATTATAAAAGTTGTGGAACTACAAATTGTACATATTTTGGTTATATAAATTTTGGTTAATTTTATTTACGTCATTCAGGTGGAAAGAGTTAGAGAAAGGGGAGGGGCAAAAACTTCTGTTATCGTATCGTCGTGCACTCTGTGTGGGGTTGAATTGTGCTAATCGAGCCATATAAAACGAATTGTGTGAAATCTAAATTTATCTTAGGTTATTTAGACACAGAAAAATGTGATTATTAATTGTTTTAATTGTTTTAATTAAAATAGGATTCATGAAGTATTAGAATATGCGCGAATTTAATAAGGTTTTGCTAAAAAAATTTTAAAAAAAAGCTGTAATTTCAACATCTAGAATTGAGAGTAAAAATGTTTATTGCATTTCCTAAATTATAGAACATAGAAACTTACCCCTTTTAAAAAACCCTTGGTGTAGAAAAAAATCACGTTAAAACCACAAAGGTATCCACTACAATACACGATAACTGGCAAAAATAAACTGATTCACCTCTACTGCCTTTCCGGTTATATACTATGCGATAGGGATAAAGAATTTTTACTTGTACGAATATGTCAACTTTACTAAGAATGAGTTTCTAATTAAATTGCTTATTATTAAACTATTAGATAATGGGTTTTCCAATTAATAAATTATTTATCATTAATGGGTTTTCCAACTGATAAACTATTAATCAGTAACGACTTCTCTAATTAATAAACTATTGGTTAATGGTTTTCCAATTAATAAACCATTAATCGGTAATGAGTTCTCCAGTTAATAAGCTATTAGCCAATGGATTTTGCAATTAATAAACTATTTATCATTAATGGTGTTGGAATTACAGTGATTTGCAAACGATTCCAGTTTACATTTATTAATGCTACAGTCTGTGCGAGGACATGAGACTGGTGTTATCCAAAATTGCGACGTAAGTAAAAGATTGCGCATGTTAAAGATGGCGGATTTGGCAAGTTACACTTGTGGCGTCAGAGGTAAGAGAGGTGTTGGCGGCGGCGGTGCTGCACACGAATGTCCCCTTTCCTCTACTCACTGATCGAGAAAATTTGAGGTTAAATGTAACTAAATTGCAGTCAAATATTGAAAATTCGCTCATCTCTCCTGTCAATGGCACTAATCTTGATGGAGTTATTTTATGTTATAATGTTATAATTTTACTAGATTTGATTTTTGTGTCCTTTTAATTAATAAATGCATAAAACTTCCCATGCGTTTTCTTAATTTTTTCACTCTACAACTAAGCCTAAAGTGAATAGCACTGAACTGTCAAAAACATGTTTTTTTTTATAGTTATCCGAACCTAAAGTGTGGGTCTCTCCTAGCGGCATACCCACTAAAACCACTCCCTCTGGCGGATGCGTCTGCCAAACAACTCCGCCGCACTGCAGCCTAAAAGGCTTATTGTGCTGATCCTGGTTAAGTATTATAGCCAATCTGCAAAGCTTGCACCCCGAATTACAGAGTACGGGTCCCTTGATGCGAGGGTATCGACTTCTTTCGGGTCTAACTTTGGTCGCCCGTATAGGCGCTGTCTCGTTCTACCCAGCGCCTTTAGATGGTGTCGGTGTGAAAGTCACTGTACGAGGTCTTTTACTGCCCCCGCTCTTTTCTGCACCGACACCTTTTTTGTGGACGAGTGTGACTCCGTCTAAGTCCCAGCTTTGACTTTCTTGGCTTGCCTCAGCTTCCTACGCTGAGCACCCGAAAACCTCTTTGCTTGCAGTCTAGTTGTTTGCAAGTTTATTTATTGTTTTCTCCGTGTCTGGTGTATTTGACACTGGTCTTGCAAAAGGACTTGCATCCCGGGTCTGCTCCACCTCCATGGATATGTTTTAGTTACCTGAAGGGTCCCCCGTTGCTGGTTCCACCTCTTCAGGTTCTGTTTTACTCATGGTACCAATATTATTCATAATTGTTCCCATGAGTAAGGAGGGTGTAAATGGTCACCATGCCAGGTGCCCCCTATTGGCATGGAAAGCGTGAATCTAACGGGGTGCCGCCCTGTTTCTCGAGTTCTGGACTGAATATGACCGGTCAACTATCCAGCCACGCATCCCTTGGGCTCAGGTCCTTCGCCACAGGATTTAGGTTTTTAGCGAGGTTGTCTCCTCTTGGTTCGGGCGGTTAAGCCAAGACCCCACGCTCTCTTGCCCGTGCGACATGACCAGAACATCAGGGAAGGCGCGGTGTGTCGGTGTTGCAGAATTGCCCCACCAGCTTCGTTTACCTCAGTGCAGGCCCATTAGCCACGAAGCGACAGCTTGGACTGAGGGATTTGGTCCGCGGGATCGTTTTCACTTGGCTAGGGGGTGGATTTTATCCCGCTCTAGCACAGTTTCTTGCTCCCCACTTTGTTGTGAGTCTTATACCACACAGGCACTGGATCACTAAAAGAGATAAGTTTATGACGATCCTTCCCAGAATAGGTTCTATCCGCCACCTGGAGACGCTCCGAATGGGTAACCAACCGCATGGGCAAAAACATGTTTGGTGTTAATGAATTTGTAGCAATTCAATATTAGAAAAGCGGAGGGTCTACCCAATACAGAAACAAACGGCACGCGGTCTACAAGGCAAGAAAGTTTGAAAACCTCTGATAGAAAGTAAGTAACTTTCTAAAACCATAACATTTTGGTTCCTTCAATTAGATAATAAAACTATATTGGTCGGTAAAGAAAAGAACAAAAGGAACAAAGATAATTTAAAGCATATAAAGTCATCCATGATTTTCTGTCTATAAACACAACTTTTTATTTGACGACACATCAATATCTTGATACACTAAAAAGCTTCCGAAAAGTTTATGCTTAGGGGTTAATCTTTTTCTTTCTTGCAAGCAGCTCGAGTTAATACTATATGAAATATTAGTGTGCTTTGAGGGCATCAAACATAAAGTAAACCTTTCGTTCCTTGCTCATTAAACTCGTTTTTTGAGTTGTCGCAAATCACAAGAGTTTCCAATTCCTTTTAATTATACCTTCTTAGTTGCGGTATTATTGGATAAAAGCTCTGAATTCGGATGGGAAAAATTCAGGAAAATAGGTATTTAAAATGTAATTTACTAGCAATTAAAATGCTTTTCGCTTTGTAAAGAACTAACTTTAAGCCTTTAAGAACTAAATGCTGGGAAATAAAACAATGTAAATGATTCGCTAATGGAGCTATATTGGAATGGGCCAACTTGTGGGGAACCTGAAAACCTTTCGCTATTGTTATAGTAGAAAGCTAGGCGTTGACATCCCTCGAGTTATTGAGTTCGTTAAGATAATGTTAGCATTTCAAAAGCGTAGCTGACGGGGAACGCGGCCATAAAACTTAGTAATTATAAGTTGGGTTAAATATTGCTTCTCTGTAGATAACACATATTGCTTAAAATAACAGCTTGAAGCAGCTCTTTGTAATTGGAAATACCAAGTATAAAAATAAGGCTTTGAATAATACTTAGTGGCGTGTGCCAAAATATGCTGCTTAGATTGATAACGCCTATATTATTGTTTCAGTATGGAAATGTATATTATTTGGTGTCAGAATTAATTGGAGGAGGAGACTTATGCAGCTTTATCAAATCTCAGAAGAACGGAAGACTGGATGAACGCAACACTAGAATTTACGCGCGTCAGTTAATTTCAGCTGTTGCCCATATGCATAACTTAGGAATTGTACACAGGTTTGTATTTTCGAATTCTATATCTAACAATTATCTTTTGTTTGTATTGCGCACAAAAGTAATTAATAGCACCCGCCAATCAAAACTATTTTATTTTCATGAGTGTTACGTCTGTAATTTGTTTTATTAAAAGCGATCGCGACCTAGGCGATACGATATAACCCGTACAATCACCGCCACGGACCACGGTTAAGTAGTAAAATCATCAAAACCAAGGAGTAACTGTTCTAATTTGCTTCAAATATTCATACAAAATTGTATATAAGATTTCTAAACAAATCTATACCGTACTTTAAGGTTACTTCAGTCATATGAAAATGCACCTGTTATCCTTCTTGAATTTATTAAAATCCAGCAGACACACACAAGTATATTCCAGTAGATAGATTGTATTTACTAGAATTTTGTTTATACTAACAAGTTTATTTTTTACGGATCTGTTTTCACCAATATGATATAAATTGCGCGACCGTCACAAATAACAAATACTTAAAACAACAAGCAAATAAAAGATATATCTCATTACAAAAGACATAGATGCAGTACGTTGCCATCGAATCCTGATCTTGTACTGTCGTTTTGTAAAATCGTCAACAACCGTCGTCATTAGAAGTTTATACAGACGCTCAATGCTACGGATATAGTGTTTTCAAATCTAATGTGTAGTTAGGTGCAAAAGTTTTATAATCTCTCTCAGGCGTGAGAAGTAAGAAGCGTGCGGGCCGAGTATTAACAAAAGTTTAATATTTCCTTAAGTTAATCAACAGATAATTAACAGATTTAATATATTTTATTGTTACGTTTTAAGGGTAATTTATGCATGTGAGGCGTAAACGCCCAATTTCACATAACGCTTTTACTTAGCTAATATTAGGGTTATTGTAAGTGCAAATTTTATACACATGTGCTACGTTAGTTTTCCGCAATCGATCTATTTCTGCATCTTTTATATAAACATTAAGTTCCAGCTATTGCGTCTTGACTTTTTATTAAAAATGCGTCATAAAATTTTTAATTTAAACGACCTCACGTTCCCTATATTATTTTGAGTCATTTAAGAAGATCGACTACGTTTTAAATTAAAATGATTACTTATTCAAGCATTCTATAAAATCTAATCAAGTATTTAGTTACAACGTAAAAAATGTGAAATCTATTCTACGTTAATTTGCTTAGGTTAAAAGTCCTTGCATTATGGGATTTTCTGAAATAAGTTCAAAACACCTGCATTTCTCCAATATAGACGTTTAATGAGTTATCATGGAAAAATGCAATCGCGTTCCACTATCACACTGTTGTTCACGGATACAAATTGCGAACAAATGAAAATTGTCTACTAACTTACCTTTTCTCGGTATTTTAAATCGAAATAATAAATTTCTATGAGGACGTAGGCCACACGTTATAAAATCCCAATAATTTGAACAGACGTTGTTTTCTCGGACATACTTCGTGAAAGTCGTCATGTTGTATTAAGGCCATCTGCTATCTTAATTGGTGTTCTGGGAGTGCTGTACCGTTGTAGGAATAACTTCAGGGGGTAGCATTTTGTTGTTGGTAAATATTTTTGAAAGGAAAACATGTCAAAAGGAATGATACTCTATACAGTGTCTGTTTTACGTGAGGATTCTGAAAAGTCGCGGTGTTACTTACGATGCTTTCTTTTAAGAGCATTGCTTTAGTTCAGATTTTATAAGTCAAGCTTATTCAAGTTCTGTGACTAGTGATTTTGTATCCGATCCGTCGACAATTGTAAGTATGCACTTTCAAATCTGCGGCGTCGGTACGAGATGTACGATAAGATACATACTGAACGAGTAGTCTTTTCGGAAGACAGCTACTTTTCTTTGGCACACGAACGGACTTAAGGTACGAATATTCCGCCCTTTTTGTATGCTTTCTATGCAACCTAGGTTGATAACCACGTTAGTGCTTGAGTTTTTTGTACGCGTGGTTTACATAATAAATTACGAACTGCAGTTCTTTCACGTGTTGGTGCACAAAGTGATTACGCGATTGTTTCCAAGTCACAACTAAGCCTAACAGAAGCTAGAGTTGAAGCAATTTTACTTACTTTAAGTTAAGTTTTAGGAACTGCTAATGTTAACAGATTGATTACTACTTATAATCTAGATTAGTGTAGCACTTTCAGTTTGGTGTTGCACTATTACTTTTAAGAAGTACAGGGGCAGGTGAGCAGCTAGGTATTACCGTATATATTATGCCTGATCTTCTTCTTGTATTTATTTAAAGCTGGAAACATTGAGTAAGTATACATATACTTTATATTTATATTTTAAGAGTGTAGGTGACTGCGAATAATCCATAATTGATATTTGTTTAAATTTTTATGTATATTTTGAAGTTACGCTGTAATATATGCGAGATGAAATTTTTATTTATATCATGTTTTAACAGGACGTTACGTAGATGTTCCTTTTGGTTTTTGTAAATATTTCTCTTAATACCATGTTTGTTAACTAACGGTTTGTAATAAATCTACTTACTGAGCTATCCAATTTTTCTTTCTATGTGACCCGCCCCACTCTACGACGTGCTCAGCTAGTACTGCATTAATTCTTTTGGAGTATACCCTTGTTGAGTTGTAGTATTCGGTGAGGGCGATTTTATTTGCTTACTTACTTTTCTTTTGTGTCTGCACGGAATACTATAACACATGTCTTAAGATTAAAGCACTCACCGTTTTATTCCGCGGTGATGGACTTTTCTGCTCTTAAGGGTTGCAGTGAAGATCAAGTTCCTATAGATTGGTTGGACGTGGTGCTGGGGAATAGCAGTCGTTGTGCCCTAATGAAAATGTAGGACGGGAGAAAGGGAGAAACGATAACCAGCGCTTCATCGATGGCCTCGCGATAACGGTACTTCGACAAAACACTCCCGTTCTGATCGATGCACAATACGGAAATGTCACTTTTTGTTGGTGCAAAACTTCTCACTCACTACAAAAGTACAATCCTCACTTTTGGAGTCGATTTAATCGAATTGGCTGATGTCCTACAACAAATTAGAGTAGAGAACCTTGATACCTGGATTAGTACGTTTCCACAGTGCATTCCCAAAAAAAGCAGCAGAGTAGATAGAGAAAATCGCCTACACCGAATACTGTAACAAAACAGGGATAGAATGGTAAACCTTAATTTCAAAAGAATTAAAGTTCGGGCAGGCTCAAAAACGTCGTAGAGTGGGGTGGGTGATATAGAAAGAAAGAAAGCTGAAAACCGCTAAAAAGCTATATTACCAATATACAGTTCCAAAAGAATATTTACAAACGTCAAAAACACATTTACCAAATCGTTCGATATAACGTGATGTACACATAGTGTCAATTTACATACAGTACAGTATAAACCTAAACATTTCAAAATATCGAGAATAAAATTTTATTATCTAAATGCAAGAATACTTACATGCCCCTAAATATGTACAAGGAACAATACAGTAGAACCCACTTTAAGAAGTGCACTTCATAAAATCTAAGAACGTAAAATTTAATTTTATGCAGCAAGTTGTTGACCTTAACATTAATTTACACAAAAAGTAAACAGTAGAAAATGCTCTAACACAAACTTTATAATAATAATGCGCATAACTGTTCGTATTGTGAGCGTGTATTTTGTAACATATAGTCTGCAATTTATTGCGGAATCAACCAAAAGGAAGTGCTTATCTTCCAAAACAGCAACACCAATAAAGCATACAGAAAAATTCACTGTACCTTGAGCTATCCGCTTCTTTCTGATACCATCTTAGAGTGAGGGATGAGGCTACATTTGTCTACGGCTGGGTGTTGGGACCAACAACTTAACTTATACTATCATACTATATACAAAACGCATTTGATTGAATCTATTAAAATGCTAGGGTATTAATAAAAAAGTACCCACCTCTAAGCAAAATTGCCAAAAAAATCCTAGTAATTCCAGCTTCATCTGCTGAGTCAGAGACTTTTTTCTGTTGCTAGAAAAATAAAAGATAGGGCACGACTCAAGGCTGATGCCGTAGAAAGTCAACTTATTATTTCAGAATCTTTAAAAACGGAATTTTAAAAATATAGCCTAGTCATCATAAATTCATAAGTGATGTAAGCTTCTTTTATTACGTAGGTTTATAAGATAATTTGTATTTGTACAAAATAATTTTTTCACATTTTTAGTGCCTTTGTTTACACTTTGTGATTCTTTAAAATAAATAAAATATTTTGTTAATGACAATATTTGATAAGCGTAGACGTAAATTATTTTGGGTCCATGGGTCAATTTTGGTCACCGAGAAAATTTGGGTCATTCCGGTTAATTTGGGTCACCGGGTCAATTTGGGTCAGTGGGTCAATGGGTCATGGGTCACATACCTAATTGGGTCATGGGTCACATCTTTCGGTGACCCATTTTATCTCTGGTATATTCGAGTGGATAGCTTGTATTTACAAAATTTTGTCTATACTAACAAGTTTATTTTATGCGAATCTTTTTCACCAATACGATATAAATTGCGCAACCGTCACAAATAACAAATACTTAAAACAACAAGCAAATAAAAGATATATTGCATTAGAAAAGATATAGATGCAGTAGCTTACCATCGAATCCTGATCTTGTACAGTCGTCTTGTGAAATCGCGTGCTACGTTCTAGACGTAGCCGGAAGAAACGTCGAAATACCAGGCCAACTATCCAATCGCGGAGAGTGGGGGGATTCGCCTAAATACCAACAAGAAAACAAACAAAAAAATATATAACGCACATCACCCACGTTAATCTATTAACAAATTACAACAAAAACAACTAAAATTTCTTGATTCACATAGACAACTAAAAATATTAAATTTAAGCTATATTATACAGTACAAATTGGCTAGTGGATCCGCAAAGTGCGAATTCCGCAGCTAACACGTAAGAAAACTCCGTGAACAAAAAAAAAGGAAAAGTAATGTTTAGCATTTGTCAATAGCAAGTATGTTATATTTAAAAATATTAAATGTAAATTTAGGTTGTCCGTTTAGTACAGGTGTTAAATTTTAAAGTATTAAAAATAGGTTTAGTTCATAGCAAGAATTAAATTAAAACATTGAAGACAGGTTTACGGTGTAGTCAGAATTAATCTAACGTATTACAGGTAGACCACGTTGTATTAAGCATTAAAGAAATATACTCAGCGGCACTAGCGTAGTCAGCAGTGAAATAAAAATCTTCAACATGTAAAAAAAAAAGAAACGGGTCACATACCTCTCTGCTCCGGGCTGTTTATCTTACCAACCGCCGGGGGGAGAAGAGGAAGTCAGCATAGTAGTGCAGCTGCCATCGTAACTCCAATGGTCCACGGCAAGCAACGAACAGGTGGGCCTACAGCCAAACAAAAAAAAACCAATTTGGCGTCTCATCACAACCATTTCCCGGGACTTCAAGGCCCCGGACGAGAGCTAGAATAATTAATAAACCGCAATTAATTTTATGTTGTCAAAAAATATGTTTTTATAAAATCCCTCAAAACTTACCACACAATGTGTGCGCGAAATTTCTTTAACGTAAAAGGAAACGAGAACAACCAACAATCTATTAACTGTTTTCGTGTTCAGAGTCAAGAGCCAACATGAATATTAATTTTGTTGTTAACGAATGAGTACACTGGAAAACCCGAGTTATTGAAATAAGAAGCAGCTTTAATTCAACGGACCTTTTAATGGAAAACACGGTTTGTCGGATAGCGCGCGACCTTATTTCCAACAAGTTATTTTGGGACAACAGAGAAAACCCATTATACGTGGTTGTAATATCTAAAAAACTGAAGATTACCTAACGACATGATACGAATTATTTAATTAACGCATAACTTTCGTTCTAAGGCAAATAGATTTAAAGAATAGCAACGTAGTTCATGTAACAAAATTTATCGTAAAGCGGACTTATGATTAGCAAGGGAAATTTTACAGGATGTAAACTATTGAATTTTTGTTTTTAACAAAAAAAGGGGTTTTAGGTGAAAATTATTAAACAGCGTATTGTTTTCACAGGTTAAAGGATTTATAAGTGGAACGGAATTGATTGAAATGAAATAACCAATGAAATGACGAAAATTAACGTAACACGCGAACAATTGCCTTCATTAGAAGTTTAGACAGACGCTCGGCGCTACGAGTATATAATGTTTTTGAGATTTAACGTGTAGTTAGGCACAAAAACTTTATAATCTGTCTCGAGCGTGAAAAATAAGCTTGCGAGCAGAGTATTAACTAACGTTTAACATATCCTTATGTTAATTAGCAGATTATTGACAAATTTAATATATTTTATGTTGTTACGTTTCAAGGGTAATTTATACATGTTAGGCGTAAACGTCAAATTTTACATAACCCTTTAACTTAGATAAATGTTAAGATTATAGTAAGTGCAAATTTTATTCACATGTGCAATGTTAATTTTCCGCAATCGATTTATTTCTGCATCCTTTATATTAACATTAAGTTCCAACTATTGCGCCTTGACTTTTTATAAAGAAATACGTCATAGAATTTCTAATTTAAACGACCTCACACTCTCTATATTATTTTGAGTCATTTAAATATTTATCAAAAATGATGACTTATGCAAACTTCCTATAAAATCTCATTAAGTATTCAGTTACAACGTGACATATGTGGAATCTATTCTATGTTAATTTGTTTAAAAAACCCTCGCATTATAGGATTCTCTGAAATAAGTTCAAAAGACCTGCATCCCTCCAATAAATACGTTTAATGAGTCATCATGAAATACTGCTATCGCGTTCCAATATCACACTGTTGTTCACGGACCTAAACTGCGAACAAATGAAAATTGGCCACCGACTTACCTATACTCGGTGTTTTAAATCCAAATAATAAATTTCTACGATGACGAAGGCCACCCGTTATACAATCCCGCTATTTAGGTTGTAGAAATACCTAATAATTTGAACAGACGTTGTTTTCTCGGACACACTTCGTGAAAGTTGTCATGGTGTATTGAGGCCATCTGCTTTCTTAATTGGTGTTCTGAGAGTACACTTTGCGGTTGTGAGAATAACTTCAGGGGGTGGCATTTTGTCGATGGGAAATATTTTTGAAAGAAAACCCTAAAAAGAAATGATATTCTATACAGCGTCTTTTCAACGCGAAGACTTTGAAAGTCGCGGTGTTACTGATGCTTTTTTTAAGAGGCATTGCTTTACTACAGATTTTATAAGTCAAACTTAGTCAATTTCTGTGACTAAGAAATTGTATCCGATCCGTCGACAATTGTAAGTACGCACTTTCATAGCTGCGGCGATGGTACCAGAAACAGGCTGCCGATGTACGATAAGGTACATACTGAAACGCGTAATCTCCTTGGAAGGCAGCTATTTCTCTTGGCACACGAACGGACTTAAAGTACGAATACTCCGCTCCTTTGGTGTACTTTCCATGCAACCTAGGTAATTCTTTTTTTTTTTGGTTGATAACCACGCCAGTGTTTTAGTTTTGTGTACTCGTGGTTATAACACAATAAATTAGGGACTCACGTGTTAGTGCACAAAATGATTACGCGAATGTTTCCAAGTCACAATTAAGCTTAACAGAAGCTAGCGTTGAAGCAATTTTACTTACTTTAACTTAAGATTTAGGAAATGCTAACGTTAACAGATGGATTACTATTTATAATCTAGATTAAGTGTACCACTTGCTTACCTTCAGTTTGGTGTTACACTATTACTTTTAAGAAGTACACTTCGGTAGGTGCAGGTGAGCAGCTAGGTATTACCTTATATATTATGTCAAATCTTTTTCTTGTATTTATTTAAGGCTGGAAACATTGTGTAAGTATACATGTGCTTTATATTTATATTTTAAGATCTTCTGTGATTGCAAAATAATCCCCAATTGATATTTGTTTAAATTTTTATGTATATTTTGGGGTTATGTTGTGTTAACTGCGAGTTCAAGTTTTCGTTTATATCGCGTAACGGGACGTTACTTAAATATTCCTTTTGGTTTTTGTAAATATTTCTCTTGGTACCGTGTTTGTTAACTAACGGTTTGTAATAAATCTACTTACTGAAGATTCCAATTTTTCTTTCTGTGCGACCCACCCCACTCTACGACGTGTTTAGATAGTACAGCATTAATTCTTTTGGATTATGCCCTTGTTGTGTTGCGGTATTCGGTGCGGGTGATTTTATTTGGTCTCTTTACTTTTCTTTCTCATCTGCACGGAATACCGTAACACATGTCTTAAGATTAAAACACTCGCCGTTTTATTCCGCGGTGACAGACTTTTCTGCTCTTAAGGGTTGCAGTGAAGTTCGAGTTCCTGTAGATCGGTTGGATGTGGTGCTGGAGAATAGCAGTCGTTGTGGCCTAATGAGAAATATAGGAAAGGAGGAAGGAAGGAATGATAACGATGCCCGCACGATAACGATTCCTCCACAAAACATTCCCATTCTGATCGACGCACAATACGGAAGTGCCACTTTTTGTTCCTCCATAACCGCTTACTCACTACAAAAGTACAGTTCTCGCTTTCGCAATTGGTTCAATCAAATTGATCGTTGTCCTACAACCAATTGGAATAGAGACCCTTAATACCTGGATTAATTTGTTTCCACAGTGCATTTTCAAGAAGGAAAGCAGCAGAATAAGTAGAAAAAATTGCCTACACCGAATACCGCAACAAAACAGGGACAGAATGGTAGAATCAAACTTCAAAAGAATTAGAGTTCGGACTGGCTTAAAAACGTCGAAGAGTAGGGTGGGTGATATAGAAAGAAAAAAAGTTGAAAACCACTAAAAAGCTATATTACCAATATACAGTTCTAAAAGAATATTTAGAAACGTCAAAAACACATATAGCTAATCGTTCGGTATAACGTGGTGTACACAAAGCGTTAATTTACATACAGTACAGTATAAACCTAAGCATTTCAAAATATTGAGAATAAAATTTTATTATCTAAATGCAAAAATACTTACAGCATGATCCAGCCCTAAATATGTACAAGAAATAAAGAAATAATACAGTAACATCTGCTTTATGAAGTGCACCTCTTAAAATCTAAGAACATAAAATTTAATTTTAAATAGAAAGTTGTTGACGTTGTGAGCGTGTATTTGGTAATATATAGTCTGCAATTTATTGCGGAATCAACCAAAAAGGAATGCCTATCTTCCAAAACAGCAACTCTAACTGTGCCTTGAGCTATCCGCTTCTTTCTGGTACCATCTTAGGGTGAGGGATGGGGCTACATTTATTTACAGCTGGGTGTTGTGACTAACAACTTAACTTATACTAGCATACTATGTACAAAACGCATTTCAAAATCGTATACATAAGAGTCGAATAATAAGAGAGCCTTTCAAAAGTTGAACTTTTATTTATACAGCCTGAAAATGACAAGGGTAAGCAACAAAAAAAAACCATTCCCAGCAATAGAATGTTAAATATTCTACGAAAGTAAGGAAAAATATACTCCACACAACGACAAATCATTCTTAGAATGCAGGCAATAAAGAAGGCAAAATACGATAATTAATTCCATAGAATTTCGTTGTGCGAATTGAAAAGCAAAATATATTTTAAAACTTTTAACTGATTATGCAACTAGGGATACAGCCAAAAAAATAGTTGTCTAACTTTTAAAAAGAATAAAACTTGAGCGACCGAACACGTGCAAATACCAAAATAAAATTTTACAACAAACGAGCACGAACACAACCCAATTACAGTATTTAATGAGCGAGAAGCTTTAAAAAAATCCTATTAGAAGTGGTTTTAACGACCAGCAAAATGTTTCCTACTTAACTATTGAAAATAATAAACAGTGGTTAAAATGTGTTGCTGGAAATTGATAAGGCAAGGTTCTCGCTTTTAGTAGTGGTTATACGACAGCATTTCCGAGAATTTATAAAGGTGGTGAATGATATATTCCACGTTTTTATACAGGACGGTTTAATACGTATTTATTGCACTTGTTGGTTTGTATAATTTGAGAATAACATAAAAAGGGTTTAGATTAGCGTTTTAAATTAAGGTAGCTGCAAATTAATGCAGAATCATTCCATTTCAAAAAGTTCCTGTAACAACCTACAATGTACCTAATAATTTATTAAATAAACAGGACCGGATTCAGGAAGCAGAGGGACTATTTTACTTGTAACGAAATGCGATAGATTTATTAAATATAAGAAAATGGAAACGGGTTAATTCACTTAATAAGTAATAATGTTAAATACCTGGTTATTAACTAGAGGCCCAAATAATTTTACTAAATAAACTTGAACGCCACTGCGTCAATAAAGCTAACATAATAATTAATCCTAAGGATAGACGCAAATAAACTTTAAGGAAATGATATCTACATGATATCAATGTAATTTCTTTACTTTTCATTATCTCAATCAAACCGGATATATTACTTTTTTTTTGTTGAGCTATTAAAAATAAAACGATTGTGAGTTTTGACTAGTATCTAATAAAATTTGTTTCTCTTCATCTTTGTACAAAAAGTTTTAAAAATTTACAGTGTAAATACGATGGCACGAAAGTGAATGCTGAAGAAAATGTTAAGTAGGCAAAAATCACAGTTATTAACAGACTAGACCTGTTATAAAAAAAATTACTCGATATCTTATTACATTATTCATATGCTGTAATCAGAGATCTTTGATATAGCTCACAAAAATTGACTTTAGTTTATACTTTAGTTTTTCTAAGGTTTTACTGAGTTTTCTATATATCATGAATTACCTCAATATAAAACTTACTTAGTAATATAACTGTCATCTGTTTTAAACAAACATGGAAAACTAGATTCTTATCATTACATATGCTGTTTTGAAGTGTTGTTCTTAACGAAGATTTAACATAGAATACGGCTACATAAAAAATTGTCAAATCACCTAAATTACACTAAATAAAAATATGATTTGGTTTTAATAAGATACCGTTCGAACTTGTAAATCATAAATTCTGAATTTTGTTTTTGATAACTAATTACTTTTCTGTTTAACAAACTCGACTTCTCAAACAAAACGTTCGTCACTTACGTGTTGATTCTACTGGATCGTAAAAAAAGGAATTGTACTCACTAAAGCTTGACGGCATTAAGTAATAACAATAAAAATACAGAACACCTGTGTAAACAGAGCATCTTGAGTCCGCCATCATCTCTACGATCAACAAGAACTTCTTCACAAACACTAAGAACTACATCTTGAGTTACAATGATTGGTATTGAAATGGGATTCTGTTTTATTTTTCTAATCCATAAATTCTATAATCTAAAGCTACTTGCTAAAAATTAAAACCTTCTTTAGTAACAATTAGAACGCCATATTTTAAATAACGAACCGTTTTATAAATACTCAATCTTAATTAGAACTGCGTTTTAACATAGCTCGGTGCTATGGCCCCAACGCCAACCTAAATGCAATTCCCATGAGTGGAGCTTTCTTTTACTCATGATGGCTCAAAAGTTACACCTAACCTTTTCAAAAAACGTGTCTAATGACTACATGCCTACGACCAGAACCATCTTTGAAGTTTTTCTTTCAATTCGCATGATTATCCAACTACGACTGCGCGACATTTTAAATACGTTAGCAATGACTTTCTCACCTGAATTCCGGCAACCCATATAGCAGGAAGTGAATTATGTATTTGCCTAACACTAAAGTGTTGCAATGGGTGGTCTACATTTTGTGATAGCCCTAATCTTTGGGTATCTGGCGCCCTTGTCAAATTCTGATTATTGTTAGAGACGTACAGTTTGTTCTAATTTTGCGGTAATTCGCAAGCGCTTTGAAACTAAGTCCAAACTGTTCAGCAATCTTCTTCAAGGAGCACTCTTTTACAACCTTTTCTACAACCAATTTCATTGAATTGGATTCTATTGCAGCTCTGTTTGTTTCTTTTCTGTACGTTTGTACCACTGTTTGCGTAAAATTACATATTATAATCATTAGAAACAGTTAACAAATAACATGAATAAAACACAAGGTGTGTGTAAACCTTGCTCGTGTAATTTGTGTAAATATACTCCTTCGGTACATTTCCAACAAAACGTAGCCTATACGTTTGCATCATAGTAGTAGAATACGCAGGTCCTAGGTCCTCCTCCTTCCACCACCTCCCTCCTCCTCACTCCACCCCCTTTTTCATCACTCCTCCTCCCGACATACGTCTTCCTCCTCCTGAATGTTTGCAACCCACAATACACATTTAACCTAGGTTGAACAACCCGCAATGCACATATAACTTAGGCAGGACAACCCACAATGCACGGACAATCCCGCCTGAACGCCTCACACCGTATTGTTTCCTGAATGTCTGCAACTCTTTACACACTCACTACGTCACAACGAACATTTTTAACACATAATCATCTTGAATTACGCCACGCTATTTTTAAAGGAACTCGGAGCTTCTGAGTGCAATTTGGATCACATCACTACTAGACCCCAAAGCCATATGATAACATAACTCGTATAGATGCTATTTTTAATCTTAAGATTTTGGAAATAAAATAAAAAGACGATATATAAATAAAAATTTATTAAATAGTTTAAACATAGAATTAATCAGCAACTAATCTATACAAAAACTTCTTTATACAGAAAATTTTAAAGCTATTATATACATAAAACTTAACCTATACAACTTATAACTAGGTAAAATAAAAATCCTCTGTTTTACGGTGCTCCCAAGCGTACGTATTGACGGGAATGATGAACCGTTTGTCGTCATCCCCGGATAAGCTGATCTTGTTGATTAGCTTCGTGTACAGTTCATGTTTACTGCTTTTAATAGATGTCATAGTATGCCCGAGGGCGTCTATATTATTTTGAGCAATATCCTTAAAACTACAGACACTATTATTGTTCACAACACTACGGTTAACACCTTTCATTTTTTTAATAATATCCTTCTCGCTTATTATACAATATGATTTAGCTCTTGTGCCCACAAACTCTAAGACTAAAATTCCCGTTAAACTCGTCCTTAAACTTACCCACCACCGTCTTATTAACCAATGGCATTTTGTATCTATTATCTATAAGATAATCACTAATAAAACAATTTAATTTTAAATAACTTCTACGTCATATTTTTGAAAATCGCAGACCACTATTTTCAAAATGAATCATCGAGCGAAAGTACATGCTTAGTGTTATTAAACTTAAACTTAACCATTAGGTTTTCATTTTACGAGCGCGGTTAATTATTATTTAAACTCCAATTTGTTTTAATTAAAGAAATCGAATACTTGACTAGATCCACTCATTGCCGACTCATTAGTTTGAACAATTTGTATCTCATTTGTTAAACGCAAGCCATTTATAAGCTTATAAACGTTGTCAACTGTCCTCGCTATAATTACTAATACAAGGTGACTTTTATAAATCCTTTAGAAGTAAAACTTCGTTCCCTTATACTAGTAATGTTTAATTGTATTTACCAAAATTAAAAATTGCCGTCGGCCTTACTGCTCATTTTGAAAAAAATTCCCGTACAACTTTCCAAGATACTCTTAACCGCAAAATCGCTCCAGGCAGCAATTATCGTTTAACTTTCTAGTATATATTCAAAAGGAATGTGCATTGTGGTTTAAATGTGTATTGTGGTTACAAATCATTAGAAGGGGTAGGCGGAGGGAGGAGGTGGTATAGGCAAGGAGGAGGAGGGAGGAGAAGGGAAGAGGAGGGCCCAGGACCGGTGTATTCCACTACTCATCGTGAAGTAGATAATCAACTGACTCTTAAAATAACGAAAAAGAACAGACTAACATGATTAACCCTAATCAGTTAAGATCTGGCGAAAAATCACAATTTTTGGGGTCATCTGGTTATCCACTACTTGCACTGACTGCAGTCTAACGTGATTGCAAATAGCGAACTCGGACTGTTGCCTAATGTGACAAGTGGTGCGCTCTGATCAACAGTTGTGAACTTGCCTTTGTACCAAACTTACCCCGGAATACCCTACATTACCTTTGAGCAAATGCTTTTGCTTTGTCTTTTTAATAAAGTACTTTGAGTTAAAACCTCTAAGTTCTTTAGACACTCTGTGCGGTTTTGTTCATATATCCCACATCATTAATATCAAGCAGCTATAAGTCCTTGGAACGTATGATCCAATTGAATAACAAGGCAAGTCAATTTAGAAAATTGCATCGCTTTGCACATTAACATACAGCATATCAAGTGAAGTACGCGACTTAAATACTTAAGAGCTACTCGTGCCACTCTATAAACTACCTGTGACAGTTTTATTTACCGTAAATTTTATTCGAGAGACATTTTGCAGTGCCAGAAAAATTAAGAAACATGGGGCAATACTGAAGCAAACCGAAAAGCTTGCTGAAGTATGAAGCAGCTAGCTCGTTTTTTTATGGAAGTCAATATTGTATGATGAGTTAGTTCGTACTTCTTGCCACTTGAATCTTCGAACCAATCTGTGTTCTTTGTGTATAGTGTGCACAAAGATACCACGTTAACTTTATGGACTACTTTAAATTTTACGTCTTAAATCCGGAGATACGCCTTTTCATCAAAAGATATGGGATCCAAGTAGTCATCGGGCCAAACGATTGGAAACAATAAACATATCTGAGTTGGTGTCTGATTCTTACATGCGACGCGGAAACTGCATATTTATGCAGCAAAGCAATTCCTCAACGTTTTTGCACAACACTTTACGATCTTTGAGTAATCCTGAAGTGCATCTTTGCATTGCATTTTATCTACTTGAACATCTTCCTTTTGCTCAAAGGAAATGGGTCTTAAGTTATTACACTTTGCATGCAAACAAGGAGAAGCTTTGTTCAAGCTTTGTGTGGATAAATATTTAACTTAAGGCGAAAGATATGTCACCTCACGGTTCTAGTAAATTGTATCACATAACTTTGCACTATTAGTATCCGCTAGGTAATTGTAAGCAGTTAACAACTGTCGGGAAGTGACAAAGCTGTACAAGTTCTTAGCTGATTTGCATACAATATTAATGAAACTGTATTTCGAGCTTTCTACATCAGTAGCTAGTTACTAAAAACTATACATACTCTGACAATTCAGTTTCTATTAGTTACTGACATTACTGTATTCATTACCGTTGACAATCTATAATCACACGGTAATAAGATGAGACTTTTGTATCAAATTTATGCAAACCTGAATGTTCATATTTTTAATTTTATACCTTTAAGTGAAATATTGAAACTGTTTAAAGCTGCAAATTCTGTCTGTTTTGACCAATGAAGGACAACTGATGTGGCCTTCAGGACTATTTAATTCGGATGTTATACACTTACACAAACCTACCACTTTCTCAAACAAGAAAAAAGCACTCTCTCAATACAAAGTTTTCTAATTTACAAATATTCCTCCAATCATAAAACAAACTTCAATTATCAGTGACAGTATCTTAGATACGAAAATGTAGTAGCTTGATATGTGAACGAAGATGCCTCTAAAAATTTAAAATAAACCACTATATAAGATTCAACATTCTATATTCAAAAAGTTGTTACAGGCAAACCGCTTGAGCAAACCTGAGAAAGCAAATTAAGGGTTCAAACTAGTGAACATTATATAGATATGTATTATTGTGTATCTTAGCTCAGCTCGAGCCCAACGTTGGTCGCCATAAAGTTACTGTGAGGTTTTTTTTGTAAACCATCAAGCCCCAGCGTTGGGCCGTCATAAATTCTAAAATTAACTCAAGCTCCACAAATTAGATGCCATAATACTGTGTAGTTTAGCTCAGTTCCAGCCCCAACTTTGGTTGTCATAAAGTTACTGTGAGGTTTTTTTTGTAAACCATCAAGCGCCACGTTGGGCGCCATATTGTTGTGTAGTTTTACCTCGGCTGCTCAGCTCTTGACTCCTAAATCCACAAAAACCTCTTAAAACTAACAAAGACGCTTACTTGGTACCGCTGAATGTAAAAACTCTCGCTTACTGCCTCTATGCTATAACCTATAAGAAATTCACACCTACACAAACACACACTCAAAATAACGCAATTCACAAAATACATCCACTCTATTTACATAAAATAAATATTACATTTTCAAAATACCTTTCATTATGTACACTCGTTTTATAAATAAAGTCAACAGTTTCATTTTCAAAAGTAATTCCATTCAATAACCTTATTAAACAAATATTTTATTAAAGTAAGAGGGCGTTCCTCACACCTTACGTTAACCCCTTTGTCTTATCATGAGCTCATTGTAAAACTCTTTAAATGTGAGTGCAAATTTATCGCACTACAAAAATAAAATAAGCCCCTTATACGTTTTACAACATAGCCTGGTTATCTATAGATTAATTATCCTTGACTACATAAATAAATTTTATTTACATTTAAAGTCCCATAAATTTTTAGTTTATTACATACATCAAAATAAAAAAACACTTCAAAGCACAAAAAAAATCAAAAAAACCATAGCAAATACAAATATTCACCACAAAATATTTTATACAATTGGTTACCTGGTGAATATCTTCCAACAGGTGACCGCCAACCAGCCCTTAAAGATGATGCCGTCCAGTATAGCACTAGTCCATGAAACAGCTCCCCGGTCGAATCACCATCACACTGTGTATGTTGCTACCCCAAAATCTTTTCATTTAAAATAAAACCATAAGCATCCAACTTCCAAAATTTACTCTTCGGTTCCATTTATAATAAATTAATCAAAAATTGCTGCCTTCACCATCAAATACTCCCAAGTTTTAATAATTTTCAGACATTTCAAAACCAAAATCGTAATTTTCTGTACTTACATCCTTCATCTACTCTTCGTTTAAAATGCTTTATTTAATTTTTAATTGACTTAACTTGTCATTACATTACACTAACTTATGTGGAATTATCCATAAATGGACTAAATATTTTCACTTGAAGTAACTCGATGATACGCGAAGGAATGAAGAGAAATTAAGAGAGCGTCACCCCAGTTGAATGTGGGTAATATAGTCTTGCTCCACCTCCCCTGTTTTCAAGTTTACACGTAAATTTTTAACGTGCAACAATATTCTATGTAAAGAAATTAACCAGAATGAAATTCTCAAATCAAGTTTGCTAAAAGTACGTTTGCCACTTAACTTCGTTAAAAGTGTGTCCATGGACAGTGGACAGTGAGACTGTGGTTTAGTTCGTTGATTGATCTTCCTCGCGTCCAAATATAAACGAATACTACCATCCTTCTTTTTATCGATCACCAACGGATTCAAAAAATGTGTGTTTGAAACTTCTATTATGCCGTCTTCTAACATTTTTCTTGGTTTACCTGATCTCTATATGCTGCGGGTATGGAATATGTTTTTGTATTAAATGGTTCCGAGTTATCGACCTCCAACACATGCCCGTAACCCAATGCTGTGCTTGAATGTACTCCTATTAGCTCAGAATGTTTTTTTATTAAATCTCGTACTCTTTCAACTTTCCCATCTGGATATTAAATAATTTTAACTATATTATTCTCTTTCTTATCTACCTCTAAAACATTTACGTTCAACCCAGTGTCGTTCTCAGTAACCTTATAACTACTCATCTAGGGCAACTCTACGTCTTTTATCTTTACCAAACTTTTATCACAATTAATTACAATATCCATCTTCTTCATGCAATCTACCCCTAGAATACTTTTAAATTTGAGTCCAGGAACGACGATAAACTCCTGCTCACAGCTTACCAATCCAATTTCTACCCTTAATATGACAATACTATTTACTACAGCAAACCTTTTCTTATTAGGAGCTATTAAATGACTCTTTTTATTGGCATAGCTCTATTTTGAATTTCAGCTTGGATCTCCTTAACGAATTCCTCCGATACCAAACTCGCATCTACTCCTGAATCGAGCAACAATCCTACACATTTATTTAAAATTTTAATTTCAACCACCGGCAAACAAATTTTCTCTTCCTCTTTGGTTCCGTTTCTTACTCTATATCTGTAAATTCGCAAGGGTGTTCATATTTATAGATCTTAATTTCTAGTGATTTGTCTGGTTTTAAAAATCCTGTCTAGCTCTGGTCTGTCCACTAGGTCCAGGTTGTCCTTCCATCACTTGTGCGTACGTCCTCCTACTAATGTCTCTCTCCATTACCCCCATTCGTCGACGTCCTATTTATTTCCGGCAAGCTAGTTTGCCTTTGTACTCCAGGTCTTGGAATGGCTCCCTTCGTATCGATATTACACCAAAAATAATTTTGATTTTGATTTGTCTCCTTATGGTTATAAACATTTTCTTTTCTATTCTTAAACCGTACTGAATTTATATTCCTGTCCCTGCACTCCCGAGGTCTTCCCGACGCTACGTTATCATACATCTGCAGGTACTCCAAAAATGTCTCCCTATCCACTATATTCTGTAAAGCAACGTGTTGCTTGACCTCAATCTCAAAATACCTCGACAAGTATTTTATAATTTGACGATCTGTCAATGGTGGACTTAATTGTTTAGCTATGCTGTATTTCCTAATCGCGTATTGTTCACGGGATCCTCCAAATTCCCCTTTATACTTCCCTGTGATTAGATCATCCCTAACCTGATCACTGCAATAATGTTTAAGGAATTTCTTCTCGAAGTCTAAGTATGAATCTATATCTGGCACTACCGAATTATACCAGGCCTCTGCGTTATCCTTCAATAAGGCCTTTACCACATTTAACTTAGCCTGTTCATTGTACAAATTACACACTAATGCCCTAATATTATTTATAAAGATCTGTGGGTTCACCCTATTGTCTCCATAAAACTTCATCTGTTGCTCTACTGAAATATTACTAGCAAAAATCTTTGGGCTCTCCCCCGCTAAAGCACTTATATTCTGTTTGATTCCCGTAATCTCTCTCTCTAACCTGCCTATCTGATCTCTACACGACTCACTCACTTCCACTATTTTACCGTTTATCGCCTCTTCACAAAAGATTCTGACTTCCAATTTTAATTGTCTAATTTCACACTGAATACCAATTATACTCCTCTCACTCTTCTCAACTCTCATTTCAACCTCCCCCATTTTTACTGTCAATTGCTGAAATCAGTAAATTCCTTTTCACTTAACGTCTCCCTAACTGCAGTTAACGTTTCGTTCATCTGCTCCACTTTTCCTCTTGATGCTTCACCCATTTCCCTAACTTCTTCAAACTTCCGATTTGATTCCTCCCTAACTCTGCTTACGGTTTCATTCATCTGATCAAATTTCCGGTTTGATTCTGCATTCATCTTCTCTAACATTCTTATTATCATCTCATTTCCTTGGTCACCCGGCTCTGTCTTTGATTGATCCCTACTACCTCCGGCTTCCTCCATTTTCCTGATTTTTTAAACAGCGCACTATAGTCACCAATTTCCACTCCTTCACTCCTAAGCCACTCCTTTTTTAACATCCGTTCACCACACACCGTTCATACACTCCTTAAGTTCCAAAATAAAGCTAAAAAGATTACTAAAATTATTTCCAAACAATCCACCCTTTCCTTTCAGGTCGCCAGCTTCCTAAAATAAATTTATTTATCTGGAATAGTGCCCCTCATGTTTAGGTCGCTATATTGTTGTGAGGTTTTCTGGTTTTACTCTTCAAAATAATAATCCTACTCTAACGAATATCAAAAACTTTTATGTTTTCGTATACTTACCTTAAACAAATTCAAAGTGATATTTTTACCTCGTTATTTCTAATCCTCATTGTCCGATCCTACACTAAATATTATGCTACGTCCTTTCTAAATACATACAACTAAAATTAAATTAACTCTTAATTATCATAAGTTGACTACACCTATTTTAAATATTTAAAGTACCTTATTTTTTAGAATGCTTAATTGACTTTCTCGTAAGTGATTACTTTACCTCCGAGCTTGACTTATGACCTTATATGTCTACGATTAGCTACAAATTACACGACAATATATATATATATATATATATATGTGTGTGTGTGTGTGTGTGTGTGTGTGTATGAACTGTTGACTCGAGCACATCCGTTGGACGCCGTTATTGTTGCGAGATCTTTTTACTGAAATATACCGGATCGCTAATATGAGGCTCCATCCTTGGAGGCCATTATTGCACTGTAAATAATACTGGATTAATCCTAAAATTAATTCGAGTCTCTCAAATTGGACCGTCATAAATTATTCTGAGGTTACCTCTGGATTAAACTCCTCTAGACTTACTTGCGACATCAGTACTCTGTTTATCCTATAAAGATGCTCTTCCTTTAGGACGCCAACTTCCTGCTATTTTCTGCTCTGCTTCAAAAATACTGCTTCCTCAGGTATATTCACCACGGCTTCTCAGCTGCTTTCTGAAAATACTACAATTCGATGAAAAAAACTCGACTACAAAATCTTACCACAAGTTATTCTAACAGAAAATTTAATACCCAAAAATGTTCGTCTTATTATTATTGATTCACACATAGATTAGATAACAACCATCCTCACTTTAAAATAATTCATTTTAAATATTAAATTTTGAGATTTACCTTTGTTCATCAATAACTATTGAAAGTAACTGGGCTTAACCATAAACCTTACTTTAAATCCCTGGTCTAATAAGAGCTCATAGTAAACCTTTTTGTACATGTGTGTTAATTTTCGCACTAAAAATCACCTACAACCTGTTTACTTTTTACATAAGCAGATATTACGCAATTATTTTATAATACAAATTCCTACATAAACATATTTTCAAATAGTTCATTATAAATATTAAATAATCAATTCTTTTGTCTAGAGAATTCCACGAAATACACCCCAAAAAGCACTGAATAATCAAAAAGGCAATTGTTTTTACAAAAAAAATCAGTTACCTGATCTGCCATTAAACCATCGCTGACGTGGCCCTCATCAACGACTGCACGTACAGGAATCGCCCCAATCATCTATCCAAATTTCTATTCATCCAATCTACGGTAATTCCAATCCTCCATACATCTGCTAAGTTCCAACAAAATCGACTACTCCATTTAAGTGCTCAACGAGCACCAACAACCAAAATAATAAAGTAGTCTCTACTTGCAGTTCAGCATACTTCGCTTTTTCAAATATTTTATAAAATTTAAAACTAATATTTCAACATTACACCAACTTGTGCGTGTTTAAATGATTTCAATTAAAATATCAAACTCGCTTGTCGCTTAACTCATTTCTTAATTTTGTTCGAAGTTTGTATGAAAATTATCAGACAGCTTCTCACCGCTTCCCGGTCGTTTATATAAACCAAAAATGCCCCCCAACTAGTTTCACTTCCTAAAACACACCACCACAAACAAGCTTTCTTTGTAAATTTGTACAACGGTTAACACAATTCCAAAAACAATATGCACAAACAACACTTAACTGTCGTCGATTCTAAAAATCCCATCGTTAACCTTCAGCAATTCTTTGAAAAATTGGCAGTCGTATGCCAACCGTCTAAAAAATTTAAGAATTTTGAACACAAAATAAACGCTTTACTTTGAAAATCTAATTAAAATTTACAACGGCTATCGAATTCGTTAAAGTCTCTCGTCAACTGACTCAAACACAAGCATCTAAAACAAGCCTCTCAAATACGCGTATATACATACTGTCACCTCGTTCTAACTTACATACGAAAATGTCCTATCTTCTATTTTGTACCCTTCCTATATTTTCTGGGTCTGTTACCAGTTTATTGTATCCTTGTCTAACCCGTATTTTATATCTCTTTTCCTTTATATTCCCTGTTTACAAATACGATAACATCTTAACAACATCTATCCTCTCTTGAGTATCGTCTATCTCCGTTCTATATGTGGAGTCCAATCAACTATCTCCGTCTTTCATGTGCCCATTATATTAATTTTTGTTGAAGTCAAACATTTTACACTTTAAATCTAACACACTGCGTCTCCCTTCTATTTTTTTCTTGTCTCCCCTAGTCGCTTCAAAGTCAACGGACATTAAAATTTTGTCTCATTTTAATACATGCTAAAACACGACCTCTATTTAATATCGATCCATATTTGTATTCAACCTTCAACGCCCTACCTCAACTAGACTTGTTTGTTTATAACTAATTCTTTAAGTATAAATTCTTTGATATTTATCTTCAAAGCTTGTAAATTAATACCACGAACATATTTTTAACGTTCAAATTTTACTAGAAATCTTTTGTTTGCTTGCACAGTGTTTCTTCGAACCCTTAGCCGTTATAACTTGTTTATCGACAACACTTTTTCTATCTTATGCTATAACTTTGCAAGGTTAACCAATGTTAACGTTTTATACTACACTATGCTAAATTATGTACACAAAGAATATGTACACTTTGAATATCAATTACTTTATGCAATTAAAAAATTCACCCTCTTAAATTATTGATTTTCGCGATATACTGATTCCCAAAACTTTCGGATTAATAAACCTACACGCTACTTGTTTAAGATACAAGTTTTTACAATATACCTTACTGAACTACATTTCCTACCTAATATTTGTAATTAATATATACAGTTATGTTACGATGCAAAATTAACCCTAAAGTTTATTGTAAATTGTAAATTCCTATACTATCGTTTTGAAAACGTCTTAAATTTTAATTGACTTATATATTCATGGGGTACCCTGCCATAAATAATTATCTGACTTTTCTAACATCTATTATAACCTATATATCTATATAATAATATATTTACTGATGTAATATGAATGAGGTCACAAGAGGTCATTTAACGCCAAATTCTATGAATAAACTTACTCAAAAAGAAGAAAACGAAAAAATTTAAATTTCTTAATATTTAATTTCTCTACCCTATACAAATACAAGCGTATTTCATTATCACAACAAATCATAAGGCGAAGTCTTCATTAATAATGTAATTAAATTTCGTGTAGACAATTATTGCAAACTGAAAAACATTCACTTTAAGAGTAATAAATAACGTTGAGGTCCATCATCAATAAATGGAATAAGTTAATTTACATTCGCTTTCAAACTATCTAGTTTATGATACAAATATAGTATTCATTCTCGTTAAACATACCATTTTTATGAAAGAAATGTTTTTTAAGGAGCCCATTTCGGGTTAATTCTAGAACAAATTATATCATTTAATCCAAAACGAAAATACCATGTTTGTTTGCCTAAACAAACTACGACTTGAAGAGCCTTCGGTAAAAAAATGTTCTAAAAGCCATTAAATAAGCCAATTATTTCCAGTAAATGAATAAACGCTTCAATACAAAAGAAACGGGCGTCTATCAAAAAGCATAAAATAGATAAGATAAGCGAGCTTAATAGCTTTACATACAACAAAAAGCAAGAAACGACGAACATTGACTTCATTTACGTTTTATGATAGACAAATTATAATTACGCAATAACTTAACACCTAATTAGCTCGTTAACGCGACATTCGCATAAATATTACATTATACAGGATGATTAATTCTTCAAAATAAATCTGGAAATGAATAGAAAAATCGACGTAGTTAGGATTTTAGTATATAAATCGGAACTGAAATACAGCGGGTAATTTGGATTTAATTCATTCATTTCACTACATCGAACACGAAAGTTTTGAGCAAAAATTAATTTTTCATTCGTATAAGTTCCAGCAATTTATAAATCATTTTACATGTACAAGTAACAGAACTGTGCATACTTATGAAGTATACTTATTTTGAAAAATGCTACGAGAATTAAACAATCTTTGACATATATAATTTTTGGTGCAAGAGCAACTGCTAAATTTGATTTATTGGGAATGAATACACCTTGCAAGCGGATATTTCTATGTTAAGAGTAACCAAAAATGGAGATTTGAAACTTGTCGAAGACTAAGAACACTAAGAGGACCTTCCGTCGATGTTCCGCAGTTTATATAATGCTTCTCATTCCCTCAAAGCCTTCTGCACAACAATTCTTTGTAAAACTTCCACGGCCACACTTTTCCACAAACGCCTTAACTAACTTACACAGTTATTCCGCGTATTTCTCTAATCGAAACTGGTTTCTCTGAAAATTACTTGACGTTAACCACCACGCGCGCCTTACCAAAATGCTTTCCTTGTATTTTAACATTTTACTCCAATCACGTTGTGTATATTCATCCCAGCTGACGATAGTTAACGTTTAAAATACGCCCCTAATGCAACACATGTTAATCCCATTTTGCTCTAACATACACGCTAAATCCACTATCATTTACTCTATCTGCCATCCTCATTGTATAACGAACGATTAGTTTTCACACCACTACCTTGTATCCATAACACGTGTTATCTTTATCTTATTTGCACCCATGCTATCTAATAATCTCTCTCTGTTTCTCTGTTGACTATCTTCTTTCGTAACCGACAAAATAACCCACCCGACATCATTTTTATATCGTTTTAGCGAAGCTACAAATCTATCCTAATTGACTGCAATATCCACACTACCTGGAATTTCTGGTATTTGTTCAACGTTTTAATTTACCCTCCTTGACAAAATCCAAGAAAATTTCGACGGTTACATTGGTTTAGAATTTAATAATACTGGGATAGGATTCTTCAAAAACCGCGTATAAAACTTCTTGTAAATAACATAACGGTCAACCTTGCTTGTAAACTAGACAATTTGAAATCTTAGTCTTGTATTCCTGTCAAGGTCGTGGTTATTCTCGGAGCTATCTCTGATTTCTAACGTTTGTTGAATTGTTTTTTCATCCTGTGCGTACTTTTAATTTCTGCAGTTGTCTCTGTTTCTGTTTTCCATTTATCGTACTTGTCCCAACGTGTAGTGTTTCCTGAGATATTCTAAAAAAATGTCTCTATCTGTGATGCAACGTATTGTTTCGTCTTTTGTTCAAAATGGTTTGCTAGATATCTCAAAACTTGCTTGTCGTCTAGAGCGAAGTCTAATTGATTTGAGAAACTAAATTTTGTATAGCGTTCTGTTCCCTCGTCTGTCCATAGTCACTATTGGATCTTCTAATTAATAAGTAGTGTTGTTCATCATCTCCTTAGTAATTTTTTAGTTTTCCACTCAAATTCTTCGAACGTCCCTATCTCCGTTTCTACTAAACTAAACCAAATGTCTGCGTTGCCTTTTAGCGTTGATCGCACAACATTTAATTTCTGCCGCACATTTCCAATAGTTGCTACTATAACTTTTAAGTCGCGCTCATTTGAACAACACATTTTGAAGAAATTATTTGTACTCATACTTATTTCGTACCATTCAATCATTTTAAAATCTTCATTAATTTACAAAAAAAAAATGCAACAATTCCCTTCAATGTATATCTACTCTTATTTATAGGGTTTAATCCAATTAAAAGACCATTTGTTCTCTAACAAGCTGTAGGGTTAATTTATTTCAAAAAAGTGTGAATTTTAATTTTACCAGTACTGTTAAATATTGATTTATTTTTTACTATTTAGGCCCGGATAACCGTTTTTCTGAAAATATTTCTTTTTTGCTCAAAACTAAACTGTAAGGAGTTTTTACTTGCTAAATTGAGCTAATTACCTGAAGTACGTTTACTCTACCAAAGAGACTTAGCAGTAACCAATGCACCATAGTTTTCAGTGGTGAAGGGCAGGTTTTATAAAAGCAAACGCAAATCGTTTTAGAGGTCTACAACCTTTAACACTTACACTTACATCTACCTGGAAAGGCTTTTGAACTCTGTCTAATAAAAGTCGTTGAGTGCCAACCCACCTGATTTCCATCTCCCTATAGTAGGGGATAAAGAATACTACTATAGTAAGCCTGCTTATCGTAAAAGGCGATTAAAAGGCGCAGCAAGGGGCAGCAGCCTTGCTGGCTAAAAGATATTGGAGGAGGGTCGGTTGGTCTCGGGCGATCCTCAATAATTTACAAGCTTGTTGGGGGTTGACCGTGACGGATACGGCTTTCTGCTAAAATCTTTAAAAACTGCGTTGTGGAAAGATATGGAAGCCTACCACAATATTTCCCAGGTGTGCGTGGCCTAAAACACGAAATATATATGATGGAGAGCTCACAAGTAAAATTCTTGTCCGGAGGTAAAATACTCCCTCATTCGGATCTCCGGGAGGCAGTACTTGGGGCTCGTTATCATAAGAATATAAAACAACAATTCGATTTAGTGATAGGGACTTGGAATGTTAGGTCATTACTTAGAGTAGATAAGTTAACGAATTTATTAGTCGAAATGAGAAAGGAAAAGCTGGACATTTTAGGTATTAGTGAGGTGAGATGGCCAGATAGTAATGACTTTTGGAAAGATAATTATAGAATAATTACAACTTCTTCAACTAATGGACAGGCAGGGGTAGGAATAGTGTTAGGTAAAAGATTAGGGCATAAAGTTAAAGAGTACTTACAATTTAGTGATAGAATAATTATGGTTAGATTGAGTACAAAACCCACAGACACTGTTTTAGTACAGGTTTACATGCCAACAACTCAGTACGAGAATGAGGAAGTAGAAAAGGTATACGAGGATATAAATAATATAGTGAGAAAAGTAATAGGATATGAGAATTTAATAGTTATGGGCGATTTTAATGCGTCAGTGGGAGAAGGTAGTGAGGGAAAAATGGTAGGAAAATTTGAGTATGGCAGACGAAATGATAGAGGAGAAAGATTAGTTGAGTTTTGCCAGGAACATAGATTAGTAACTGTAAACACCCTATTCGAACAACATGTTAGGAGAAGATATACTTGGAAAGCGCCAGGTGATAGGGCTAGATACCAAATAGATTATATTTTAGTTAAACAAAGATTTAGAAACCAAGTTAAAAACTGTCGTAGTTATCCAGGGGCTGACATAGATAGCGATCATAACTTAGTTAAAATGAAGTGTAAACTAAAATTCAAAAATTGAGAAAAGTTAAAAGAGAGGATGGGATCTAGGTAAGCTTAATGATAGTAGGGTAAAGAGGAATATAAACAAGTATTAGATAATAAGAGCAAAGAGATAGCTGTAGGAGGAATGTAGAAAATAGATGGAAAGAAATAAAACTGACTGTACATGATACAGCAACACAGACTATAGGTAAGAAAAAATAGAAGCGAGAAAACCCTGGGTAACAAAGGAGATATTAGATTTAATAGAGAATAGAAGAAAGCTTAAACCTTTCAGAGAAGTGGATAGTGAAAATAAGCAAAAATATAATACAGTTAGAAATAAGATAGTACATGAGTGTAGAAAAGCTAGAAATAAATGGATGGAGGAGAATTGTAAGGAATACAAGATGATTTGAGAGTAGGTAAGACAGACAGGGCTTACAGGGCAGTTAAAAGTTTTTGGGAAGATAGGAAAAATATAATGGTATTAGAGACGAGAATAATGAGCTTCTAATAAATAAAGTTGAGGTAGCAGATAGATGGAAAAGATATTTAGAAGATTTATATAAGGGGGACGATATAGATGAGTTAGAGAACGACCAAGAAGAGGATGTAGAAATGGGGTTCTCAATATTAAGAGAGGAATTTGATAGAGCTGTTCGGAATCTTAAACTAAATAAAGCGCCAGGGATAGACGATATTCCCGCAGAATTAATAAAATATGCTAGTCAGAAAACTTTAGATAGATTATATGAACTAATAAAAGTAATATATGACACAGGTAAGGTTCCAATAGATTTCGAAAAAAATATTATTATCCCAATCCCAAAAAAGTCAGGAGCTGATAGGTGTGAGAATTTTAGAACAGTTAGTTTAACTTCTCATGCTTCCAAAATACTAACAACAATAATTAAAAATAGAGTAGAAGCTTTGACTGAGAATTATTTAGGCGAAGACCAATATGGTTTTCGTAAAGACAGAGGACTAGAGAACCGATACTAATGATTAGGGTAATTATCGAAAAAGGTTACAAAAAATAAAAGACTCATTTGCGTTTGTAGATTTAGAAAAACATTTGATAAGGTTAATTGGATTGTTATGTTCAGGGTTTTGCAAAAATAGGAATCTCTTATAGGGATAGAAAAATTATTTACAGTCTATATAAAAACCAAAGCGTAGTAATTAGATTGGATGAAATAGAAAAGGAAGCTAAGATTAGAAATGGTGTTAGACAGGGTTGTATACTGTCTCCTTCATTTTTAATGTTTATATTGAGGAAGCTTTAAACTTAGCTAGAGAGAAAAGAGATAGGTATTAGTGTACAGGGACAGAAAGTAGACATGTTACGTTTTGCAGATGATATAGCCATTATAGCAGAGTCTAGAAAAGAGTTAGGAGAGTTTTAAATATTTTAGATGAGATACTACAGAGTAACTATAGTATGAGAATTAACTCAGTAAAGACAAAGATAATGACAAGTAAGTTACAGCCTAGTTCTAAACCAAAATTAAAAATAGGTAATACCGAGTTAGAGGAGGTAGATGAATTTTGCTATTTAGGTAGTATAATTACAAAGGATGGACGTAGCAGAAGGGATATAGTAGCTAGAATAGCTCAAGCTAGAAAAATGTTTTTAAAAAAGAAAAACTTACTAATAGCTAATAGTATTAGTTTAGATAATAGAAAAAGTTTCTTAAAGTCGTACGTATGGAGCGTTCTACTATACGGTAGTGAGACTTGGACAATTAAAGAAGTAGATAAGAAAAGATAGAAGCTTTTGAAACTTGGTGTTATAGGAGAAAGTTAAAGATTAGTTGGACAGATAGAGTAACAAACGAGGAAGTTTATAGAAGGATAGGTGAGGAACCCTGTATGTGGAAACAATTGAAGGTCAGGAGAGATAGAATGATAGGGCACCAGTTAAGACATGATGGACTATTTAGTAAAGTCTTAGATTATAGACTACCAAATAAAAGTAGAGTAGGAAGGCCTAGACAAAGCTATATTAGTCAAATTATTAGAGATCTAGGTTGTGAAGGGTATGCAGACCTTTTTAGACTAGCTCAGAATAGAAAAGAATTTAGAGCTGCGTCAAACCGACCTTAAGTAAAGTCGAAAACAAAATGATGATGATTGTTCTCCAAAATTTTATTCGACGTGTAGTACTAAAACTTGCTAAGAGGCATGCACACCATCACCAATTAGCAACCTTTTCTTTAATAACAAAAATTTCCATAAATTAATCGCTTTAGTTAATGCTAGTTCGACGTCATTATGATGTTCAAATTTCAGTGATTTGTGATTTCTATTAATTTGTAGTGTTTGTAGTGTTTCTCTATGTATATTACAAATTTATTTTGATGAACCCATTATTATTGCAAGTGTTGGTTTTATACGAAGAATTTATTACGTGACTATTTGCTAGAAGTGCTTTTATATTAAGAATGTATGCCTTATCATAATATTAACGATTGCATGACTTTTCAAAATAGAAGTAACTTTCAGTTTGATTATATGCGTCTATATTATTAATAATTTTCGATGATAAATAAATAAAAAATATGCATAAAATAACGGTCCATTTAACTAACATAAAGCATACCAAGCGTTCTTAATAAAAATTTATTCATTTATAGTTAATTACTATGAGTTGGGAATTAGCCTTTATAAATTAATCGTAAATGTTTTATTCTTGTATTATAAAAATATATACTTGATAAAACTTCCAAGCTATAAATCCAAGCCAATTGGTACTGTAGAAATTTATTTTGTATTTATACAGAGAAACTATTTTAAATAAGTAGCTAACATAAAAAAATTCCCGCACGTCTGTGGTTCGCTGTTATTATGAGGTTGTTGCGGTGCTTGAACGGATTGGATAAAAACGGGAAAATATATTTTCTACCGTTAAAAAGGTAACCCCAACTTTACAATAATAGGCGGTATTATTTTATATGTCAACGCACAACTCATGCAGCCTAACGTCATAGGTAAAATCTAATTTAATATATCTAATACAAACTTCCAATCACTGTCTAAACCTGGCAAATATAAAGTATTATGATTGGAAACACAATATTGTTAAATAAACTTCACACATTTCATAATGAATGTAAATGAATTTACATGATCGCCAATCATTATCTAAGAGGACAACAATTAACTATAAGTAGCTTTTGATTTCATCTAGCGCACTGCTATTTTAAACTTGCTTAATTTTCAAATATTTTGATTTGTTTTTGAATAAAAGACGCTTGTCTAAAAACTGAATATTTAATGTTTATTGTAATACCTCTCCTTTTCACACATCTTCTTAATTTAAAAGTACAAGTTTTAGACTATTTTATTTGTACCGCCTAAATTATTGTTCGATTTCATTACAATTTGCACATGACAAAACTTATTACAATCTAAATAAATAAATCGCTGTTGGCCAACCACCTCCCTCTAAACTTTCAGAATTTTCATAACTCCTCTGCTCTATACACTGAAAAGAGTTTCTATTAAGCATGATACTCAACCCGCTAAAAACGTAATGTTGTAATTATTTTGGATAAAAATGTTATTTTTTTCTTCAAAAAGGCAAAACTGATTGATACGTTGACTTTTATATTCCACCTTTATGAAATGCAGTATTCTATACAAGTGGTTTATCACATTGGAGACCGCCATTTAAATCTGTATTTTAGATTTTTAGAAAATATCATTTTGTGCTACAGATTTTAATGCTTCATTTGTTACAGGTGAGTCCACACTCAGTTGTAGCACTTACATCGCAGTATACTCAAAGGGTAAGACATGTTGAACTAACTGAATTATTTATGTCAATCTGTTTAAAACTTCTTATAATACAAAGACCATTGCTGTACATTTCTAGAGTTATAAAGGTATATACATATATAATTAAATAAGATGTATCTGAAAATATCTACTATGAAAATCTTAAAAGCGAATTTACCTATACAAATTGACCTAATATTTGCATAGCCATTGGAGATTTGCAGATTGTTGTAAATCAAATATATTTGCTATAAATAACAAACCATCTCATTGCATCACTCGTTATTTTGCTGAACACGGCAAAATCGTGAACATAAACAGACAAGATATTTGCAGTCTGCAAAATAAATTTAAGTATAACAGAATAAAATAAAATGCATCTGTAAATACCTTTTATGAAAATCATAAGAGCGAATTTACTTGTACAAATCGAGTTAATATTTACATAGCCATTAACAAAACAATAACTTGATTGCTGCAAAAGGGGAAGAAACATCCATTGACCGGCCACAAGATATGGTTTGTTATTTACTGCAAATAAACTTTGCTTATAACATTCCGCTAATGTCAAATGGCAGAACATACTTGTATGGCAATTTATAAAATTACGATTTAGTTTTAAATCAACTTTTGTACCTTTACACCCTCTATACTCGAATCTAAGCAAATAACTATCGGAAATTTCTTAAAGTTTCCGATATTTTAATAAATATGGCATTGTCAGACAAAATGTAATAAATAGCTTTTGACAACTGAGGTGGAAATAACAAATGACCTATTACCCACTATAACTAGGGGTGGGCGATACGGGATTTTGCGTATCGAATATCGATACATATTCTATATCGATATGTATCGATATATCGAATATCGATATATATCGATACGTATCGATGCGTATCGATACGTATCGATGCGTATCGATATGCATCGATGCGTATCGGTGCGTATCGATACGTATCGATTCGTATCGATACGTATCGAGAAGTATAGATATATGTAGCGATTCGTATCGGAACGTTTAGATGTGTAGATTAAGTATCGGTACGAATCGATTAGGCATCGATAATTTATCTACTCTTTCTTTGTGAATAAAATCACAAGATCGTTGTAAAATAATGCATTTACTGACAATTCGATCTTTCACTTAAGATTTTTTGTTATTAAAATAATTGAAGTATATATATATATATATATATATATATAATATAGGGAGGGCGATACGGCATTTGGCGTATCGAATATCGATACGTATCGATGCGTATCGATACATATCAATACGTATCGATACATATCGATACGTATCGATATTTATTTTTCGCTGTATCGGGGAGGTCAATACGGGGGTCGTATCGATACGTATCGATATATCGATACGCCGACCCAGCCTAACTATAACATTAGCAAAGCTTCTGAAGAAGTACTACACCTAATGTTACTGGGGATCCTCGTCGACAGAAGCTAACGCGCTTATAGTTTAATGGTGACATAATTTTTTTCTGGAGATAAGTAGTTTAAGCATAGTTGAACGAAAATTAATTTGTTGGTTATTTTACAAAAAAAAAGGTCAATGACCGATTTCGCTGTGGTTGCGGCGCATCAGACTAGGGCGTTTCTCTTTGCAAAACGACTAACCGAGATCTTGAATTATAAGGGAATCATATTTTATTACTGTATACAAAACATTTCCCATACGCCCTCTATACTCGATTGTAAGCAACTGGCTATAGGAAACTTAAAATCTCCGGTATTTTGGCAAAATGGCACTGCCAGACAAACTTTAATAATCAGAAATCGCTTTATCTTTGACTGGGGATTCAACATCCTTCTTTTTTTTGCAAACTTCATTTTCGCTATAAATTTACAAGTAGTTAAGGATAGCCTTACTTTTTTTATATAAAAGTGCTTATTTGATTCCTTCTTGGGGATAAAAAAAATTGATGTTAATTAAAAATTTGAATTAAAATTTACTAAACATTTTGTCCTATCCAAAAATGTCCGCGCTATTTTACCGGCCAAAACCTTAATAATATTAACTGGTCAATGGCAACTTAGATGGAAATTACAAATTACCTATTACCCACTATAACATTAGGAGTTCTTCTAAGAAAATACCTAGCGTTACTGGCGATCTCGGTCAACAGAAGTTAACGCTCTTTTAGCTCAATGGTGTTATATATACTTTTGTCTGGAAATGAGTAGTTTAGGTATAGTAACCGAAAGATAATTTGCTGATTATTTTACCGAGAGGAAAGCCGATAGCGGTTTCGCTGTGGTTGTAGCTCATCAAACTGACACATTTCTCTTTGCAGAACAATCAACAAAGATCTTGAGCTATTATGGAAATATAGCGTATTAATATATACAAAACATTTCCCATACGTCCTCGATACTCAAATGTAAGCAACTAACTATCGGAAACTCCTTCAAACCTCCGATATTTTAGTGAAGATGGCGTTCACAGACAAAATTTAATAATATTTACAAATTACCTACTCACTACAACATTAGCGGACTTTGTAAGAAAATACTACACCTAATGTTACTGGGGATCTTGGTCGACAGAAGCTAACGTGCTTTTAGCTTTATCATTATTTGGTCTTCACTCCTAGAACTGGTTGGACGCATACCTCCAATGTTTCTTATTCTGAGCTAACCTACACATTTTTCTGAAATAGCCCACGGCCTACATCTTTCACTATCTGTGTGCAATAGTTTAATCTACGTCTACCTCTACCTCTCTCTCCATGTCTCTACTTCTAATTTAAACCGCACTACACCTTAGTATGTGTCCAATCATCGTATCTCTCGTACTTTTTACCGTTTTCATATATTTCGTTTTCTCTTACAATTTCTAGTACCGCTCCATTCTTAACTATGTTTGTCCATGATATCTTCATAATAGCACCACATTGCAAAGGCTTTTATATTTTTACTGTCCGCTTCCCCTACTGTCCACGTTTCACAGCAACGACGGGTTGAATTAGTCGAAATCAAATTAGCTCCAATTGCCGTAGATAATTTAGTTGTGGGAAAACTCAATCTCTCAAGGAACAACTTCTAGTAAAAAATCAGTCGAAAGTAAATAAGCAACAATTGCAGTAAATAATTTAGTTGCAAGAAAACTCCATCTCTCAAAGAACGACTTCATACAAACTCATTTCAGAGTTCCCAGCTATACAACCATCAGTGCAGTATCATAGCTATAGTTCTTAATTTCGGATCGTTACATTATTAGAGCAAGCTGAAATAAAAGTTGGACAACAAATACCTGCAAGCTTATCCTTACGTTTTAACAAGGCAAAAACTAAAATCGATAATAGAAAATCCCGCTAACCTTTTGGTTGAAACGCTCCAGAACTTATCTCTAAATCTAAGCCTGTCTGCAACAAGCTTTGCAGATTCATCGAGTTAAGTGTAACATTGGTTGCCTACTTCCTGTATGAAACCCTTAGCACTTACTATTTTTGAGGTATGTTTGTAATCGCTCTTGTAGAAAACACATTACAAAATGGTAACTTTTCGTGAAAAACAAATGCTTTGATAATCAGACCTATTGAAAAAGCGCACATATTCAACCTTTTCGGAAACACCTTACCATCTTCGAGAACAAATGTTTTAACACTAAATACCAGATTTTAAACGCTATTATAATATTTTCGAAGCAAACGTTTTTCATAAGTAAATACCAGCTTTTGCTATATCCAAAATAAAATAAATTTTGGTACATTGTTAATAACTTCAAATAAATTCGAAGTACCCTAAATTTTATTACTGATTATTTAACACCAATTCTACAGGATGATGAATATGCGAACGTTTCGATTGACAAAGGCTGCCGGATTCGCTAATACACGCAAACAATTGTGGAAGCAGAACGGGATTATGACGTTCTGAATTATATACAAGCCAAATTTTAATTACAGGGACGGAATGTAACACGTCTTTCAAACAGTATCAGATGCGGGTTCAACTTAATTTCGGGCGAAGTGTTCCTTTCGTGCACTTTTACCTTTACTTTAATTACCGCGATAACTTTGCACTTATTAGATGATTAATCGTTGCATAATACAAGATGACTTTGAAATAAATCTGGAATCGAATGAAAAATAACGTATTTAAAATTATTGTATATAAACGAAAGTAGTTAACATTCGTATTTCTTGCATTTCACGCCATCAAACTTGTAACTTTTGAGTAAAGTGTAATTCTTTAAATGTGTAAGTTCGAGCAATTTATAATTAATTTTACGACATGCAATAACTAATATAGAACTTTACATAATTATAAAGCATTTGTAAAATACTACAAAAATTGAACGTTCTTCGACATAAATAATCCAGATACAAAAACTACTGCTGAATTTATTCGATTAAAAATAAAAATGCACTTTCCAAACTTCAAGTGGAGATTTGAATGGAACAAGGAAGTATGCAGGTGACGATAATGGAAATGAGATTTTGATAAGCGCTATTTGACAATTACAATCGCAAGTATAAATTTTGGTGGATAAAAGAAAAATGTTTTTGAATGCATATATGTTTCTAGAGATTTATGTGTTTCATTTCATTTTCATAAATTCTATAACATAATTTCTGTTGTTCTAACTAGGCAAGGAAAAGGCAGGTAAGATAACAATTTTATATTTACTATTGCATTCTCATTAATACTATTTGCTGTACCTTAGTCACAGCAAATTAGCGACGCTCCAACGAGAGACGACCTATCCACATCAATATATATATATATATATATATATATATATATATTTCTATAATTCTAGGGTTAATTTAGGGGTAGGTTAAGTCATAGGGGTCGTAGAATAAACAAAAGAAACTTTCAAATAACAAAAGTGCATATTTACAGATATTAAAGAGTAAATAGGTCACTATACATATTGTTAGTTAAGAGCGCACTGTACATAAAAGTACAATAGATTAAACGCATACCCAAGAGTAGCTACGAGCAAAAATAAGATTTAAAAATGTAACGAAATGCATCGAAATTAAATCAATGGAAAACCTATATGAATTGGCTAGATAAATATTCAACAAGTGCGTTAATATATCATCATATACGCAGGCAGAAATAATGCATTATTTGAATAACTATTATACATGAAATAAAAGTATTACATTTGTTCAAAAATCCAAGTTAACTAAGAAATAAACAAACACCGAATTTATTTCTGTTTAGATTAGAATAAGCAAATAACAATGATACGTGATTTAATGAACAAAAGTTCCTGGGATTTCTGAATTAAATATGATGTTATGTGAATGAATTACGTGACAACTTGAGCGTCTTCCAAGTATTTGAACTACACAATTGGTAAAATTTCCAAAGTACACAAGAGATAAGACAAGTGGGTCGCCCAACACGTAAAATTAACGAATAGCAAACAAAGGGGCAAAGCCTATAAATACGATAACAATTGAGCAACGAGTTAATATACATTTAAAACTGGGCTGTCACTATACTCAAAAGTACTTAAATATTTACGTAACCAGATAAACGAATGTAAAGTGAAAAGTATTTTATAAAAGTGTAAAATTTGTGCCGATCTATTATAGACGTAAGTAAATCAGATTTAGTAAAATTATACGATTTCTAAAATAAATAAAACAGGGCTCTGAAGACTGCGCGGGAGACTGTTCTGGAAACGAGTCTGGAGAATACCTCCTGTTAAATTAATTTTGATAATCACTGGCATGGTAAATGTTCTATTGTTGTTTTGTTAATTACGGAGATGGAAAACCTTTTATTGGATTAACTTATGGGATTTTGAATAACGATTGGGATAGTATTTTGGTTGTGATGTCGACTTCCAAATTCGACTCTAAACATTCAGACTGGACACGAAAACTCTTGGAGATGCAAAGAAGCTACTGAACCACTCCAGGTTAGATATTTTGATATAATTTACTTCTGTAAACTGTTTAATTCAATAATTTCTCAATAATGTACGAGTCAACAAAACCGGGGTTTATTTTATAAATTTATGAAAGGCAATAGGCATCTAGAAACGTTTCAAAAGGTCTCTGAATATAACAAAAGGCTCGTTTTGCTGGCTTCAATTTCTTAAATCTGGCATATGTAAATATTCTGAAAAAGGGGAAGATTTTAAAAAGCTTGTAAATATTTAATCATTATATTGTTTATTTTTGAATTGCTTTATTCAATTGAATCAGCTAGTTGAGGCAAAGAGATTTATAAATTAACATTTTACAAGTGCTTGATTTATAAAAAGGGGTTAACACAGCATTTTATGACATGCCCAACCGTGGAGCCTAATATAAAACAGCATTTTATGGTGCTCATCGTAGCGGCTGGTGAAGTATCACAGAAATATATATATATATATATATATATATATATATATTTAATATGATTGTTTGCGGGTTATAGGTCACTGGAAATAACTACTCTTCTTTAATACCTAAATTTTCGCATATATTTTATGCTTGATCACAGGTTTAACACAGACATATTAAAAAAAACACACACACACACACACAGGCACACACACACACACTCAAACACACAGATAGGCACCTCCTTCTACTTACGCATGCACCTATACATACATATAAAAAAATCCAAGATAGTATTAATCAAATTTTTGAAATTCTGCCAAACCAATATTTTACCTTTTCTATATTACAAAATTTTTTTTACCATTTTTAAAAAAGCTGTTTTAAATATTTAATGTATACTTAGTAATTTCATGTTTCAATCATATTTATAACCAACCTCATTGTGAGTAGCTGAAAGTTTTTGTACTTATAATCAGTGTTTATATATTTTTAGTTAAACCTGTGATCAAGCATAAAATATATGCGAAAATTTAGGTATTAAAGAAGAGTAGTTATTTCCAGTGACCTATAACCCGCAAACAATCATATTAAATTAAAACTAAAGGTCGTTAACAATACAAATTATATATATATATATATATATATATATATATATATATATTGCTGCGACGTCCGTTGCTAGTCGTCACTCAATAATACAAAAAGGCTTTTTTTCTGGGTGTCATTAATTGCTGCGACGTACGTTGCTGCTACGACTTGAGCGTCATTAATTGTTACCGCCCACTGCTATTATTAAATACCACCTCTGCTTTAGTGTAGTTTGCCACGGCTGCTCAGCTGCTGAAAATAACACTAACTACTCAAAAACAAAAACGCTGCAACGGTAAATAGCCTACATTTATTAAAATACTAGAAAACAATGTACGCCAAAATCAAAATTAAATTCCTCGTTCACACATTATTGACATTTTACATACATTCCCTTTAAAATACTCCCCCAACAGTACATTTCAAATTAGATATCAAATTTTATTCCTGATAAATATTTCCAATTAATAAATAAAAAAACACCAATAGGGCTTTAACCCACTTTTTTTTTACTTTAATTTAGGTTTACTACGAACCCATAGTAACCTTAACTTTTCGTGCTCATTTTTGCACATCGTTAATCAAACAGACCCTATCACCTTGTACATAACTCAAACATGACAAATGCTATAAATCACTCCTTAACATAAATTGTCAAATATAATAAACATAATTCAATTAAATTGTTTAATCAGAAACCTTTTTGATTGTTTGTCCATTTAGTTCTTAAAATTATACACTTTAATGCACTAAATCATTAAGCACCTGTTTACACGCATATACAATGAAAAAGCATCAGTTACCTGGATTCCATAACTGTACACGGGCCTGCCATCATTCTATCTATGACTGCAGCATTCAGTAATACTCCAATCTGGATTGCAATCACCGCAACTGCAAGTCTACAACCATATGACCCAGACGTCGTCTCGTTTACCAATTTGATAGCACTTCCAAACTCCCAAACCTCTTCTACTAATACCATAATTTGTTGGTAATCAACCAAACCGGTTGACATCTACTCTACTCCCGAGTACATAATTTGCACACTTAGTGCAAATTAAAAACAAACTGTTTGTACTTACATCAAATTAAGCTTTTATGCAAAACGTAAAAATATTCGACTCGTCAGCTTGTCGAAATATAATAGCTGTAGGCAAGTAGAGAACTCAGAGAGTAATCTTTGCGCAGTTTGAAGACTAAAAGCTTTCCATCCAAGTACCGTAGTTTATATTCTGTTTTTCACCCTCTACTCTGCAAAAATTCTTGAAAATTTCTACAATACAAACACACTTCACCACCATTATCGTAAAACTTTCAACGGCCACTCGTTTCCACAAACACCTCCAGAACTTACACAATAATGCCAGAAATTCATTTAACCGGACACTCATTTCTTTGAAAATCACTTGAAGCTAACGAACACGCGCATGTTACTAAATGATTTCTTTGTATTTTAAACCCTACCTTAAAACAACCTTGTACAAACCTCAATCAACGAACACTATGGTGTTAAACTATGCCTCTTAATATATTACGTGTTATATCTATCTCACTGCAACATACGCGCTAAAAATCACCTGTGACTTACGTGTTTTCCACGTCTGTGGTATTGCTAACAACTGCTTGTCACTTCACTTAACCTTGTATTTTCTCACCTAAGCTAACTAACGCTTAATACGTGTTATATCTATCTCACTTCTACACCTGCTATTAAATAACTCCTCTTTGTTTCTTCGTTTGCAAGTTTATTTCGTAACGGTCAAAGTAACCCTTAACCCACACCATTCCTTAAGTTTGATGTCGTTTTAAGAGGCTATTAATTTCTCTAATTGACGCCGGAGCCAATAACTACCTGGAATTTTTGTTGTTTGTGCAACGTTTCCGTTTCTTATACAAGGAAACGTGCGACGGTTACATCTGTTTCAACTTAATAATGCTAGGAAGATTTCTTCAAAACATATTTAAACGTTTTTAACAAATATAACGGCCAACTTGGCTTTTGGTTAACACTATCTGGAAAACTGTACAGTTTTAAATCTTAGAAAAGCTTTCAACATATATACAACGAACTGTAAATTAAACGGTTTTAAATCTTAAAATTGAAGCTAAAAGCTTTTCAGAAACTATACTTCTTAAATACGAGGGTTAAAAATGTTTATGATATGACCTTTTAAATGCTATCTTACACACTGAATGTTTCTAACATGACGCACGCTATACTTCATAAGTATTTACATCTACAGGATACTGAAAATTAAATTTGTGCTTCTTGAAATTTTTTATTAATTTCTAAACCAAATGATTTTGAAAAGCATTTTAAAATTGTTTGCTGTTTTTTCACATGATGAATCACTAAATAAATTACAACATGAATAAGTAATGCCCTTTTAACTCCCAAATATTACAGTAATATATATATATATATATATATATATATATATTGCTGTGAAATGCTCCTTTGAATGAGGGAACTGGCTCCTTTCAACAAAAAAATTCTAGTCCCACCGATTGGGCGTCATAAACTGCTGTGATCCTCTTTTCGCCTCGGCTGCTCACCTAATTTTATAAACCTCCTCATTCATAAAATTAAACAACACATTCCTACCACAAACATCAACGTTAACTCTATTTACATCAATATTCAGAATACATTAAATTTTCAAATTAAATTTCAGCATAAAATTCAGTTTTAAAAAGAATTTCAAGATTAATTTTATTATCATTTTAATGTGCATCCAGAATTAAAGTCCTTGTTGGATGCCTACTAATTAATATAACAATATATGCAGAGAAAAAAGGGAGCATCTACCACCCCTTTACGTTAATTAACCAGGTTCGTCTAATTGAGCTCAAAGACATACCTAAAATTTCATCATAATCCAGAACATCAATACTAAATACCCTTTCTACTTAAACAAGCAAATTTCATCTTAACATTAAAATTTTATGGTTAGTACAATTTCACTAATGTCCATTTAAAGTAAATCAATTATAAAGTAATTCAACACACACAAAATGTCAAACAAAATAGTATAATTTACCTGAAGGTCACTGTCCTCGTAGCTTCAATGTACATCGTCCCTTTAGTTAATCACACCATTCCAACAGGATTATATTTACGGCTTCTAATTCTCAACGCTTTTAAAATTTTCTCCATCACCATTTATTTAAAGTTGTTTCTGGGCTTTTCCGGAACTCATCTGTGTATATCTGACCCTTGTTTCGTGGATCCAGACACGTATTTGAACCATTTAATTATTAACACCCCGAAAAATAGCAAAGAAATTCATGCGTCTTTCACCAATATACGCCAAAACTGCCTACTTTTGTGTATACATTTGTCGTTGTAAATTTTGCTAATTGGTACAGTGATACTAAATTTCATTACCTTGTATCTAAGTGCACTGAAGTACATTCATGTTAGCACGTAAATAACAAACTATTTTGAATCACTAAAATATACGAGCAAAATTTTAAATTATTTTATCAAACTAAAATGCACTGTTTAACATCTTGAATCAAGTCGCGGATGTAAGAGCTTTTAACGCATCGAATAGTCAAAGTCTAAGAGCTTGTTTATATTCACCTCGGTATATATAGCAAAAGCCTGTCTGTCGGTCTGTTCCCCAAAACGGGTAATTCTAAAGAATTTCTCATGCCATGTTCCCAGTCCGTCGCTCGCGCGTCGGTTTTACGAATTTTCACTCGCCCCATTTAAAACTCAGAAAATTTCACACGGCACGCAACGTCTGAGAATACTAATTAATTTTGTACAGAAATTGTTGTTTCTACCTCTGATATTTGCATCCTATTTTCAACCAATTGTGACCCTCGTGACGTTGCTTAAATCACGCCTTTTACTATATGTGTCTTTGCTTGACGCATTTTCTCTTTCCTTTTCTAACCTGTTCGTATTGGTGCAAATTGATATTCTTTATTATCGATTATATTTTAGTCCATGTGGACTATCTGGGTTAAATAACCCCGTATCGCACATTCTCGTGAATATTAAGCCCCGGTTTCTCCAAGATTCTTTGAAACCATTTGTTATCTACACAATTTTCGCCGTACGTGATATTTAAACTACGCAGGTGTTCAAAATAATATTAATTCTCAGAGCTTTTAAATAAACCCTGTTTTGTATTTCGTGCTAAAGCATCTGACCGTTTCCAATATCCTTAGAATCGACATGTTTATCTAAACAAATTAAACTGAAATTGCCTTTTAAAATACGCAGGTGTGTTCAAACATCCTACTTCTAACTAACACTTCTAGGATTTGCTTTTATTGGGTTTTACAAGTTTCTATAGATATTATCTGTTACTAACGATTCAATTAACTTCAATTAAAATTGACTTATATCCTTTCATTTTTAGCGAATACTAGTTAAATATTAATTATTATGTGTACACTTTGTTTTACTACCGGTTACTTAAAATAGGGTTAATTAATATAAATTTTGCACGTAATTTCCATTTGTTTCTTTATTAGGAATAAATAAATTACACGCAGAGCTTTTTAATACTGTTTCTTTTGATATAAAGCGTCTTGTACATAATTTAAATTTCTTATTTTTACTGAAACGACCGCATTTATTTATGCTTCAAGGTTTTAATAAAGCGTATTATTTAATAAAATTCCTTATACACGGTGATTAAAATTATTTGATGTGATTATTTCATTTTCTACCCTGGTCTAAATATGAGTATTTTCCCCCTATTTGAATACAAATAATCCCACTTATTTGAATGCAAATATAAAGCATTTAGACCAAAAAAAAATTACAAAAAAATTGCCTATCACTCTCTACCCTTATCTATCTAACTTACCTACCTTATCTCCAATTCAAAAAAATATTTACACCTACCTATATCCCTATCCTATTCCTAACTCTCACCTAATTCTATAAACTGAAATTATCCCTAACTTCATCCTACTTATCCATCTAATCCTATATACATCCTATATACCTATCCTATTCCTAACTTTTAACTAATCTTCACTATACTTTACTTCCCCCTACCTAATCCTATATGCCTATCCTACTCTTACTCTATTCCTAACTCTCCACTAATCTTATATGAAATATCTATACTTAACCTATCTTATTTTCTTCCTACATTTACTCTTTATTCTCATCCTAAACCTATTCCTAATTATCTCCCATATTTATCCTATACTTAGCTTTATTTTCTATAAACACCTACTTCTACTCTTCTATATACACCTATTCTATCCCTATTCTATTTAAATCTAACTCTCTTCTTGACCCTCCAAGTCTTTCTTCTCACCAGCCTAATACTCTTCATCCCTATCTCTCCCCCTTCTATATCTATACTTAACATCCCTGTTATCTTACATAAAATAAACTTATCATCCCTATTATCCTGACTTTTAAATATTATTTCTTCTTCAGTCCCTTCACTTGTCTGTTTCTTATTTATTCTTATTTCCTTTTCTGCCGACAAACCAAACGATACTACTTTACAATTATCGATTTTTCCCTCTATGGAAAATCCTATGTACCTTCTAGAATTCTTATGTAATGGAATCCGCCAGAATGAATTCCTTAAATCTACTTTATTAAAAACAAACTTGCCATTTAACCTCGTCAAAAATATTTCGGCCTTCACCTGCTCCCGATATGCTGCTGTTGCTTCTACCCCCACTAATTCTGCATGTTTTTGTACTAAAGCTTGAACCTCTACTATCTTATCCTCTGGACATCTTATTGTGTTGATCTGTTTACCTTCATCATCCTCTACCTCTACTACATTAATACTAAATCCCGTGTCATCCTCTGTGACTTCATAACTGCCCTTCCATGGCACTACCCTATCATTAATCCTTACTACCTTCCTTTCCATATCTATCAAAACCCCTAACTTCATCATACAGTCAACACCTAAAATGCTCTGAAACTTCAGTCCAGGTACAATTACAAACTCCTGTTCACAGCTTAAACCTCCTATATCTATCCTAAGCACCACAACACTATTTACTACAGCAAACTTCTTTTTATTTGGAGCTACTAAATGGCTACGCTTTATAGGCATAATTCTATCACAAACCTTATCCCTAATTTTGCTGACGAATTCCTCCGATATTAAACTCGCCTCTGCCCCTGTATCAAGTAATACTTCTACATTATTCTCAAAAATTTCTAAATTAATAATTGGCAAACATAATTTTTCCTCAGTTTCTGGCTCTACTTCCTCCTCAATTTTGAAAAATTCACGTGGATGTTCATATACATTTACACTGAAATCTAGTGGTCTGTCGCGTTCTAAAAATCCTGTCCAGGTCTGTTTTCCCTACTCGGTCCTGGTCTAGCCGTCACCTCAGCGTACGTCCTAGGCGTTTCCACTCGTTCCGTGTCTGTATTAGCAGTCCTGCTCATGTCTGGTGAACTATTCATTCTGGTAGGTCCCGGTCTCTGTGCAGGTCCCCTTCCTAAACTATTACTCCTAACGTATGGTCGTCTCTGTTCCCAATTCTGTCGCTGGTATTCGTAATTATTCCCTCTTCTAGCATAGTTGTCCCGTCTATTGTCAAACCTAACTGTATTGATCTGTCTTTCCCTATTATCCCGAGGTCGTCCACTACTTACGTCGTCGTACCTCTGCAGGTATTCCAAAAACATTTCTCTGTCCACTATGTTCTGTAGTGCTACGTGCTGTCTTATGTCTACCTCGAAGTGTCGTGATAAATACTTAATAATTTGTCGGTCCGTCAGTGGTGGGTTCAGTTGCTTTGCTATGCTATACTTGCGTATAGCATATTGCTCCCTACTTCCTGAAAATTCTCCTTAAATTTCCTGTGATTAAGTCGTCTCGTACCTGGTCTTGTCTGTGGTCACTCCAGTAGTGCTTTAGAAATTTGTTTTCAAAGTCCTGATACGTGTCTATGTCCTGTCCTACTAAATTGTACCATGCTTCCGCGTTGTCCTTTAATATAGCCTTTATCGTATTCAGTTTAGTCTGTTCGTCAAATAAATTTCCCACTAGATTTCTTACGCTATTAATAAAAATTTGTGGATTTACCCTGTTATCGCCATAAAACTTCATGTGTTGGTCCAATGATAGTCCACCTGTAGAAAATCTGGGACCATCCCCCGTTAAATTTGACATGTTGTATTTGATACTACTAACTTCGCGTTCTACCCTGCCTAACTGATCCCTACATGAGTCCGTTACTTCAGTCATTTTTACATTAATCTCTTCTTCACAGAACATGCGTACTTCGGACCTTAAATGTCCCATTTCCTGTCGAAGACCTGTAATATCCCGCTCATTTTTTTCAACCCTATTTTCAACTTCCCCCATCTTTACGGTAAGACTATTTTTAAATTCTGAAACTTCTTTATTCGTCTTGTCTATTTTCTCACTTAGGGTTTCCCTAACTCCTGTTAATGTCTCATTCATTCGGTCAAATTTTCGATTTGAGTCCTCTCTCGCTCTATTCGATTCATCGCTTAGCTGTTCTAATTTTCTATTGGATTCCTCCCTAGCTAATCGCATTTCCTCTAACATTCTCATCATTAACTCATTTCCTGTTTCTCCTGATTCCGTCCTCGACTGATCTCTACTGCCTCCAGCTTCTTCCATTTTCGAAATTTTCTCACACAATGCACTATCGTCACTTCCAATTTCCACTCCTTGACTCCTTAACCACTCCTTTCTCTGCATACGTTCAAATCACTCACACACTCTAAAATACTCTTAAATTTATACACACACAAAAACTCTCTCTCTCAGATCGCCAGTTTCCTGGAATAAAATAACAAAAATTTTATTTGGAACTCGAGCCTCACTTTTGGGTCGCCAAATAATGCTTTGATACCTCTCATTCTGCAGGTACTGGCCCTAAAAAAAAATATTCGAGCCTCACGAATTGGGCGTCATAAACTGCTGTGATCCTCTTTTCGCCTCGGCTGCTCACCTAATTTTATAAACCTCCTCATTCATAAAATTAAACAACACATTCCTACCACAAACATCAACGTTAACTCTATTTACATCAATATTCAGAATACATTAAATTTTCAAATTAAATTTCAGCATAAAATTCAGTTTTAAAAAGAATTTCAAGATTAATTTTATTATCATTTTAATGTGCATCCAGAATTAAAGTCCTTGTTGGATGCCTACTAATTAATATAACAATATATGCAGAGTAAAAAGGGAGCATCTACCACCCCTTTACGTTAATTAACCAGGTTCGTCTAATTGAGCTCAAAGACATACCTAAAATTTCATCATAATCCAGAACATCAATACTAAATACCCTTTCTACTTAAACAAGCAAATTTCATCTTAACATTAAAATTTTATGGTTAGTACAATTTCACTAATGTCCATTTAAAGTAAATCAATTATAAAGTAATTCAACACACACAAAATGTCAAACAAAATAGTATAATTTACCTGAAGGTCACTGTCCTCGTAGCTTCAATGTACATCGTCCCTTTAGTTAATCACACCATTCCAACAGGAATATATTTACGGCTTCTAATTCTCAACGCTTTTAAAATTTTCTCCATCACCATTTATTTAAAGTTGTTTCTGGGCTTTTCCGGAACTCATCTGTGTATATCTGACCCTTGTTTCGTGGATCCAGACACGTATTTGAACCATTTAATTATTAACACCCCCGAAAAATAGCAAAGAAATTCATGCGTCTTTCACCAATATACGCCAAAACTGCCTACTTTTGTGTATACATTTGTCGTTGTAAATTTTGCTAATTGGTACAGTGATACTAAATTTCATTACCTTGTATCTAAGTGCACTGAAGTACATTCATGTTAGCACGTAAATAACAAACTATTTTGAATCACTAAAATATACGAGCAAAATTTTAAATTATTTTATCAAACTAAAATGCACTGTTTAACATCTTGAATCAAGTCGCGGATGTAAGAGCTTTTAACGCATCGAATAGTCAAAAGTCTAAGAGCTTGTTTATATTCACCTCGGTATATATAGCAAAAAGCCTGTCTGTCGGTCTGTTCCCCAAAACGGGTAATTCTAAAGAATTTCTCATGCCATGTTCCCAGTCCGTCGCTCGCGCGTCGGTTTTTACGAATTTTTCACTCGCCCCATTTAAAACTCAGAAAATTTACACACGGCACGCAACGTCTGAGAATACTAATTAATTTTGTACAGAAATTGTTGTTTCTACCTCTGATATTTGCATCCTATTTTCAACCAATTGTGACCCTCGTGACGTTGCTTAAATCACGCCTTTTACTATATGTGTCTTTGCTTGACGCATTTTCTCTTTCCTTTTCTAACCTGTTCGTATTGGTGCAAATTGATATTCTTTATTATCGATTATATTTTAGTCCATGTGGACTATCTGGGTTAAATAACCCCGTATCGCACATTCTCGTGAATATTAAGCCCCGGTTTCTCCAAGATTCTTTGAAACCATTTGTTATCTACACAATTTTCGCCGTACGTGATATTTAAACTACGCAGGTGTTCAAAATAATATTAATTCTCAGAGCTTTTAAATAAACCCTGTTTTGTATTTCGTGCTAAAGCATCTGACCGTTTCCAATATCCTTAGAATCGACATGTTTATCTAAACAAATTAAACTGAAATTGCCTTTTAAAATACGCAGGTGTGTTCAAACATCCTACTTCTAACTAACACTTCTAGGATTTGCTTTTTATTGGGTTTTTACAAGTTTCTATAGATATTATCTGTTACTAACGATTCAATTAACTTCAATTAAAATTGACTTCTATCCTTTCATTTTTAGCGAATACAAGTTAAATATTAATTATTATGTGTACACTTTGTTTTACTACCGGTTACTTAAAATAGGGTTAATTAATATAAATTTTGCACGTAATTTCCATTTGTTTCTTTATTAGGAATAAATAAATTACACGCAGAGCTTTTTTTAATACTGTTTCTTTTGATATAAAGCGTCTTGTACATAATTTAAATTTCTTATTTTTACTGAAACGACCGCATTTATTTATGCTTCAAGGTTTTAATAAAGCGTATTATTTAATAAAATTCCTTATACACGGTGATTAAAATTATTTGATGTGATTATTTCATTTTCTACCCTGGTCTAAATATGAGTAATATATATATTGCTATGATTTCCCTCAATTATTTGCACCCCATCGTTTGGGCATCATATAAATATTGCTATGTATTAACTGGATTTATCGATCCCAGACGTTCGGCTGTCATATAAATATTGTTATGAACTTCCTCCAGGAACTTAACTGGATTTTATCTTGTAAAGGCTTTGTATCGACCAATAACAAAACTTGATGTGATACCGCCTTGCTCGTTATCAATGGCGTATTCAACTTATAGCTCCTCCTTTATTGTTTAAATTATCAAATTACACTCCCATTAACTTTATCTTTTGACCTCGACTAGCGTTTATTTAGAATTATAAAAATGAACTTAATTCAATTCCATATAATGAAAACAAATATTATGTACAGGTTTTTGAAAATTATTAAAATACACTTTTCAATTAATTAATGTTGTAAATCTTATTTATCATAAATCATATACTATTCAATCAATCTAAAGTCACCAAAAAAATTTATTGTTTTTATAAAAAAAAAAAGCTTGGAGCGTTCAAAACCCTTTTATCATATAACGCACTTTATACGTATGCAAGTCCTTTGTTTTGTTGACTTCGTCACATTAATTTATATTAAGCAGATTCAATATTTAAATTCAAATAGAAAAATAATGTCTTATAACTAAAAATCTAACCTGGTGTATTTTCTTTGCTATTTCCTTTCTGCAATCGACGCATCCATTATCAGCTAATATTTTTCATGCATTATGCCATCCATTTGGATCAAAATTATTTTCCCCCAATTCAGAATTATTATATACCCATTCGAAATATTGCATTTAAATTATTGTCATCACCCTCTGGACTACCATTATTAAACTTAGACTTATGCACCCCAAATTACTGTCGTCTTATTGAGACTTATTTTCACTAGACTCAGAATTTATTCTCATCATTTTCCCCAAACTTAGAATTGGATTATCATCCTCCCCAGACTTGAAATCGTAGTTTATACTCCCCGGACTCGAACTTGTATTATTATTCTCTCCAGACTTGAATTTGTAGTTTATACTCCACGAACTCAGAGCCGTTTAATCGGCAATCGTAATTTTCATCTTCGTCGCACTTATACAATTTTCACTTTAAATTATTCTTACGTATTACACTTTATTTCAAAGTGGCGCACCTCGGCCTTTGTTGAGTTGAAAACTGAGTTCGTTATCACTGTCCCTGTTAATATAAGATGCATCTCCTACTCCGTCAGTGGGTATGGCTTACAAGTTCGTCGCTAATTTTAACCAATCAAGTCTTTGCATTTAAAGTAGTTTCTGATGTAACTTTCTCTTCCTTCAAGTAATTGTGGCTTGCTCGCAGGTGCCTCGTTATCAGACATGCGGTGTTTTGACGAATCTAATCGCTTTTCCATGTTGTACATAAACAACTGATGCAATTCGACTTTCAATTTTCATATATGCTTGATATTTACGCAATTTTTAATCACCTTTCTCTATAAAAATTGTTAACTATTTGTACGCATTTACACTATGCTTCTCGAAGCTCTATTTCTTGTCTCCGTATTATCATAACTGTTTGGAATTTTTTTGAATGCATGTTTAATTACACTTTATTATGTTTACTTATAAATACGCGTGCTTCCACTGAAAAGTATCGTTATTTGCATTGCCCAAATTAACTAAAACTCTATCTACAGGGGGTTGAATATTTACTATCTACTTAATGCATGTATTCCTTATTTCTACGCTAATTATGCGTCTTCCTGTCTATTTGCGTCGCTTAAAACTACTTATACTTTATATACAGGGTGTTGACTGCTTACTATTTACAAACTATCTCCATTTCTCAATTTTCTATTAAATAAATGCAATTTTCTGCTTCCTATTATGATTTCTAATTCCTGCACGACCTTTACTATAAAGTACACCCTTAAACAGCCCTTATCACAGCAATATATATATATATATATATATATATATTGCTTAAACATTTATAAAAATTGTCTTGAATTTAAATCTCTCTAATTTTGTTGTTCCCTCTTTTGATTATTGCTACACCTACAGCTTTTGAATAGAGCAAAAAGTACGTTAAAACTCAATTAAACACACATTGGATGGCATTAGGTATACTGTGCTGTTGTTCAAAGTTTGGTTCAGTCTTGAAACTAATTCCATTCCTATATATCCAACAAACGCGTTTTTATTGAAAATAATACATAGACGTAGCTTTTGTCAAATTATAATAGTAATTTTTCTGTTCTAGCCGTATTTGCACGTGCAAAATAGTTTTTAACGCTTCTCTTTAATTAAGCAAGCAAGGAAAGGCGTTAAAAAATTGAAATGCACTTAACGTTAATTGTAGCGATTAAAGTGCACAGAATTCCCAAACTGCCTAAAAGTTACATTCGTTTTATACCAAACTTTTAATGGCAACTAATGGATTGTGAGCATATAAGAATTCCGTCTCCTTTAAAAAGATATGCGGAAATCATGTATTCCATTCCGCTCCCGTTTCCAGTTTTCAACAGCTTCAGAGAAGTCGTATTGCCTCGAGGTTTCTAGTAGAAACTTACTAACTTTACAGTTGTTATACAACGTTAAACTATACTTGCTCCAAGTACCAAGGTAGCTCGGTTGGTTTGTTATAATCTAGTCCCAGTGTACTACTTCAAAGAACATTTTCAAAGTTTTCACATTACACCAGCTGCACTTTAATGCATGATTTTAGCTTATTTATTGCGCACTTTATTCCATTGTTGAGTTGAAACGGTTTAGAGTTTTAAAAGACAGAATGGAATTGGAACGGACGTGCTCCACTTTCAATTGTCAAAGAAAATGACAGCTGGAAAGTCTGATTTGCTGGTTTCAAGTTTGAAATGGCACATGCAGCTGCTTTGTTTTATTTGGTTTGTTCTACGTTTTGATTCCAGAATTATTAAAACTAAACTCCATCCGGCTGTCGTGCCGTGCATTTTATTGACTACGTTTCTGGGGTGTTATTTTGTCTCATTCAGTTGACAGAAAATTGAAAGGAAATTGCTTTGCTCTTTTTTAGCTTCTGAGTGAATAATATAACGTGTGCACTCTGACTGAACTTTGTTAGTTATTACATTGAAAAAGGTGCAAAACCTCCACATCAATTTTGTTCCATGGGTTGAGTAGATTAAATTTTGTTGATGCTATGTGAAATGTTTGCAAACAGATTGGAGCTCTTTAGCTCTTAGATAAAAGACATCATAGAATTTGTTTTGCGTGGATTTAAAAGTTGAAGAGTTGCAACTCTTAGTACACAGCTTAATTTGTGTGAGCTAAGACTCCATTTGGTTTAGTATCATAGACTTTATAAAGTTGCCTCCACCACAGATACCCCAAAAACCATTAACTCTTCTGAGAATTTTGTAGTGAAACTTATACCCATCAATCCGAGTTCGAGTTACCTTGTATAAATAGATTTCTACATTCTACTTGTATATAAAGATTCCTAGCATTTTAGTTTACAAGAGATAAGCTTTTAAAAATAAATAACAGAATATTTATTTAGTAGTAGGATTGGCCGATCCTGGTGCCTTCACCACTATCTCCACCACCACCTCCCTCCACTAATTGTTTTAAATGGGTTTTCTCATTAAAACCCATGAGCACTAATCTTTTTTAATGGGTTTTCTCATTAAAAACCCACTAGCACTAATCGTTTTTTAATGGGTTTTTTATTAAAACGCCCATTAGCACTAATCGTTTTAATGGGGTTTCTCATTAAAAACCCATTAGCACTAATCGGGTTTTAATGGGTTTTCTCATTAAAAACTCATTAGCTGTAATCGTCTTTTAATTTAAAAACTCATTAACGCTAATCGTTTTTTAATTGGAAAATTTGTAACATGTTTAATTTGAGCAATAATTATTCGCATTGAATTACGAGGATAATGCGCTAAGCGTGCCTTATTCTTTATTAATATTCTTATATTAAAATATCTGTGTGACATGAAGTTACTTCGCCAAGCATCTCTAGCTGTTTCTTTTGTATTTCCCCACCTCTAACGTCGCTATCATTTGGTTCTCGCTTTGTCGAGTTAGTCGCTCGCTAGCAACCGTCTTATAAAGATGTATTCCCGGCTAGAGGCATGCGACCTTCGGCTAAATTACTTATGTAAGCGGGTCAGGTCGTGCTAGACCTGAAACCACTTTGATAACTTCTACTAACGGTTGGTAAATTATACATTTTACAAACTAATTTAATTTGGTTTTCATTTATTTAGCGCGTCAACGAGGAATTCGCCATCGAAGAATGATAGATAAAGTACGAGTGAAGATGTTGGTTTTGATTGCAGTGTTCCCAAGTTAGAAATGGCCTGTAACATTGTTTGGAACTTATGAATTTCCGTCCAGATTTGTCTTGGAGAACAGAGGCAGTTCGGTTCGTTATTATGTATAAGAAATTTTTGCATGTGTTTTGAATGTCGTAAAATTTGATAAACAGATTAACATATAAAAAGCACGAAAAGTTGCTATCATGTTTACAAGCATAGAATCTGTTAATTCTCAATTATTGTTGAACTGGTTTTACAAGCCGTAGAACGAAATTTTGTCAAGTTAGGTTTATATAAATACAAGCTTTGTTCCATTTGAACCTCAGATAGATTTCAAGGTATATTTTCGAAGTCATACTTTTTTGTATTGTAGCACAGTTGACAGATGTTGCCGTGAAAGCAGATGCTTCGTGCAGCTGTCATAAAATTTAAATTAAACATTTCTTAATCTTGTAATTAGCTTTTATTTACAGATAAATTATAAAATCTAAATATGAAAATTTAAGTACACGCTGCGTAATAATTTAGAAACTGTAATCTACCTGAAAAGATCTACCCAGGTTAGAAGCGTTAATTCAGTGTATTGTGGTTACAAATTATTTTAATCAAATGTTTAAAGCAAGTTTATGTTTGAAGAGCAGTCTTTTGCTTTAAAAAAGCCAAATTCTTGACTTGGTTATGGATGTTATTGATGAAATTTTTTTTACCTGTTAAAAAGTTTTGAAATTTTAAAAGAGAGTTTTTTTTTAGTGAACAATTAGTTAAACTTTGAGACTTTTATTTTGGTCAAATGCGATCAAATCTGATAACATAAAGGTAGAATATTTGAGTAATAATTTTTGCCAATATCATATTGGATATACTTTTTTTTTATTTTTGATACTTTTATAGGACACAAATGGTGTTCTACATTTTTATTTATTTAATCTTTGTAATTTCTTACAGGAGCTGTGTCTTATTTTCATAAGACAGAAGGCGATCGTTTTATCTTTGGGTTTCCACGTCCGCCCTTAGAATTGTGCTTTGCTATTATCGTGATTATCTCAGGACTTGGTGACGCCTATTTAACTTAGTTTAGTTTTGGTTTGCAAACAAAAATGGACATACCCCCCCACTTCTTATTGCTCTACCCAGGAATAGACCCCTAGCTATGTCGGACTATTTTTGTTCACTGGCGTTCAACCCATCATCATTAAAAAAGTAGAACAAAAAAAAACGGAAAGTTGCAAATTCATTAACACTAATCGTTTTTTAATGGGAAAACTCATTAACGATGATTTTTCCTTACGTCACACCTGTCATTACCGCCATCGTCATCTAACCTAGGGTAGACAACCCACAATACACATGTAACTTAGATAGGGCAACCCATAATGCACGGATAGCGCCTCTCAGCACCTAAATATTTGCAACTCATTGCACATTCACTACGTTACAAGCGTCATCCTAATCACTTTTACACTGGGTGATCTGTTAATTGGACCTAAATCCTAATTTCCCGGGCAATCTAACTTCGTTTGAATGTTTAAAGTGGGTCTATCTCTTACAAAGTTACACCCTGTTAAAGCCTCACACCATTAAATTTTTTGTTTATTTTTTTTTAACTCGTTTTTGTTTATTTAGTTTTAACTCGATCTTTAAATCTTCTTTTGGTCACCTGAGATATACGCTTTAACCCGGAATTTCCAGACTACCCCCTACCTTAAGACAAACCCAAATTTTTAGCTAATGTATTTATAGAAATGTTAGAACGCGGTCTAAAATTTACCGCAATATGAAAACCATTCGCTTATTTTAAAAATAACACCAAAACTTTTAAATCAACTTAAAACATTCTTAATTCTTTTCTGCGGGACAATTTTAAGAAACCTACTGAATTTTTAAAATAAAATCAACTCTAAAAAGCTCTATAGACAACCAATTATACATAGATTTCTCTCATACCTTAAAAATCAATTTAGGTTTTTGTAAATCAATTTAAACCTTTTGAAGGGAAACTTAACAAAACACTTTAAACGTTTACTAAGGGTATATCATGCTATTGTCTACAGGATAGTTACTAATAAAGCAATTTTATTTTAAATACCTTCTACGTCATATTTTTGTAAATGGCAGGCTTGAATATTTTCTAAATGAATCACCAAGCGAAAGTGCATGCTTAGTGTTATTAAGTTTAACCATTAGTATCTCATTTTACGGGCGCGGTTAATTATTATTTAAAATCTAATTTGTTTTAAAAAAAAAATGGAATACTTGACTAGATAAAAATGTATCATCTAGGAGAATGCATTTCGTTATTATTTAACGACTAACTAAATGCAAACTACTTATTAGCCTATTAACGTTGTTCACTAGCCTAGGAATAATTATTCATACAAGGTCAGTTGATTTCTTTGAAAATAAAATTTTTGTTTTCCCTAATACAAGTAATGTTTAATTGTATTTGCCAGAATTAAAGATAGCCGCCGTCCTTATTGCTTATTTTGAAAAAATTCCCGTACAGCTTTCTATAGATACTATTAGCCGTATATTTGGTTACGCTAAAAATAATGCAATTTTCGGCTACATTACTTTAAACCTAAAAATTAAAAAAAACAAGACAGTTTAATACGTCTATTAATAATTTTTGCTGATGATGGCGATACAAATAAGTAAAACAAACTTTATCCAGAAATATTATGTTTTTAATAAAAATATATACACGTATTGATAACATCTATAAACCGCTGTGATAACCAGATTTTGGTGAATCTGGGATTGCTAACTCTCTAAACATTTGTGCAGCGAATGCCTCGCAGTTGCATCTTCTAAGTGCTGGATGGGGTGGCATTTTATAATTTCCAACACTATCAAGTAATTTAAATTGTTGCAATCATTAAACAGAGAAAAACTCGCACGGCTCTCTTTCTCTAATAACGTTCGAACCATTTTTCCGTCCGTCGTATTTCCACATACATTTTTTATATCACCTACAAATTTTTCTTAAAATTCTGGAAAGATTCTACACCTCAACTCCTTCTCTTTATAACAGATTAATTCTCGCAATTTTAATAGCTTGATGCACTCGTGCTCAGGTAGCACGATAACATTCCGATCTTTCGTAATTTCCATATAATACAAATTTTCTTCTTGGAATTTATTCGCCACCCATACACTTCTATTAGATGTTTCGGCAATCAGTTTCAATCTGAATTCACGATCCAGATGTAATTCTAAATCATCGCCAGAAAAAACATTCAATCTTACGTTTGGTGCTTCTTGGATAAATTGTATGGTTCTAAATTCCAATTGAAAATTGCAAAACTCAATCCATTTAAAGTAGCTCATTTTTATAACATAATTTTGGCACATTCTGCTATTGCAAATAATTTGTACGACTGGTTGCAGAGCACCGTATAAATTAAAACCAACTTCTACGTAATGGTGGTGAAAATTTGGTGAAAATTCACCTAGAGCGTATGTGGCCTTACCTACTAGTTTGTCGATACCTAATGGCACTCTTACATCACCTGTAACGTCAACACCAAAAAAATCCATCTGTAACTTGTAATTTTGATCAACCCGACGATACTTTTAACAACTAATACTCCCTCGCCTTTTATGCTAGCGGCCAAGCGTGCGGAGCTCCTTATTATGTTAATTGACGTTATATGCAAGTCTTGACTGGGAAAGTGATGCTTATAATTTTATAGTGGGTTTTACCTGTTTGTATTTAACTACTAACACCATTTTTAGAATTTTTATAAAAAATTACTCTTAGCGGTACTTTTAATATAACTCCGTCGTGTAAGATATCAATTATTATTGTGTTTTCCTTAGGTTCTCAAATCCTTCGATATTTTTCTTCAAATCTAACGACCTCTTACCGATTTACAGACCAACCTTTTACAAACCATACATCGTTCATCTTTAATCTATTTCGAAACAGTATTACTCTGTCTTTTTAGATAAACCCATCGTGTAACCTATCAAATTAGTATAGAATTTTCTGGGGAACCGAAATCAAGTATTACGTCTTCTAAAATTAGCTCCAACAAAGATCCGCATAATGTTTTAATATTCAAAAACCTATCAGCAAAACACCTCGGCATTTTTATTTAGATTTAACTCATTAATAGAGTAAAACTCAAAAAATATTTATTAATATCTAGAATTCTTAATATTTTTAATTAGTGCATCCACATTCAAATAGTTAAACCAAAAAGATAAATATATATTAATTCTGCACGGTGGGTTAGAAAGTAGTTCGATAATCTATTTTAAATTTAGTTTAAATAAGACATATTTTTCAAATAAATTTAGTGAAATGTATTATCTTCAATCTTGCATCGTTTTGTTGAAGACGTTCGACTATTAATTGTAAAAGTACTTTCCTACAATTCTAACTTATATATGGCAATACGCATTCTAATAATTTGTTTTAAATTAGGTGAATGTAAGGACAAATTATACTTATACTACTTTCTTTATGTGCATATGGAGAAAATTATGCTAAAAGTTTATTTTAAATTTATTTTTGTAAAACGTAAAGTCGTTCGAAATGTAATAGTGATGCAGAATTTTCCACCTTTGAAAACTTTGGGGTAAGACAATATTTTAAAACTTCCATGTTTAAACTGCAATTTTCTATTGTTATTCAGCCGCCCTCTCACTCGACCGCCCGCCCGCCCACCCATCGTCAAACTATGTAGTTGTAATATTAAAACTTATGATATAATTAAAATAACATAGATTGTAAATTTTTGACCATTTATGTCATCTAAAGTATTTATTTACTCGTCGTCGAAATTCTTCCTATACCGTCCTTTATCAATATCAAAATTATTGACAATAGTTATAAAATTATGTTCCGAGTCACCACCATTCCAAACCATTTTAGCCTACCATTTGATTAAGTTGCAGTCGAAGGTCGGGTGCGACTACAAGGACCTCGTAGCGAAAACTATCGAGAAAAGGTACCCACAGGTCGTTCTACCACGGGTTGAAACTAAGATGAAGGTAGAAGAGCTTTTCCGTCTGATCGCCAGCCAGAATCCTCGCTTCGGCGATTTGAAACTGGAAGATCGACTATCTCAGAAAAAAGCTTGGTTATATTAATATTAAGCTGTCCGTTCAAGATTAGTTTTCTTCTGTTTGCATCCAGTATTTATTTACCGTAACCCCTACACGAGTTATGTATTCCCCAACTTATATATATTAAATAATAGAATCTAATAGGAACTTATTAGAAATTGTTAAATAAATCATAAGTCGAGTACAACAATGTAACTCAAGGATAGATATAAAAAGGTTATCAACAGTTCATGAGAACAGATGCAATACAATGTATTCCAGACGATAGTGACACTGCAGGTGGCAGGTAACAGACGGTTAATATATGCAATTACCTAGAAATTAAGATTGAAACAATGTAACAAAGTGTAGAATTAAGAATAAGCAGACATGAGATCTGCAAGTTCCCACAGCCATGTGAGGGGGAAGGTACATTATAAAAAGCCCGGGAGCCCCAGTTGACAGCTTTTGCATTGTTGTTTACCTAGGCTACTCGCCCTAATATTAGTTCAATTAATTAACTAATTTCGATTTAAAGTTATTTTAATCAGTTTGTCAAAATTCAGTGATAATTTCTGTTTAAGATAAATCAATAAATTGTTACGAAGACTTGGAACAGTTTTTAAAAACGCCGCTCCCAAGGCTCGAAACGTAACCCACGTTACAAAATGTTTCATTTTTAACACCTTTTATAATCTTGAAGCAATTTTGTGTATGCGTTAAAATATAGGCTAAAGCAAATAATGGAATGTCTTTTAAGTTGAACAGGCTATAGCAATATAAAAAAATTTTTTTACAATTTCGGATAGCTTTCGTATAACGTGCAGCGCAATTGTCCGCTATCAAAACTTGCCGGAGATCAAAGCACTTTCAAATTTAAAAGCCGCAACTTTTTAGTGTCCCTTGCAATCCATACTTTGCAGTTTAATGGCAGCCAGGGTTTTGAATCAAAGGCTTCATTTTCCTGTAAATGCAATATTAATAGGGCTTAAGTTGCAATATGCACATAGATTATTAACTGAAATTCAAACGTAATGCCAGCTAATGAAGTAAAATTCAGTCGTATTTTGCTCATCATGTACAGATTAAATATAAATCTGTCTGTAGTAGGATACAGAGTGCATGGAAACCAATCCTCTTATAGAGTATTGAGAGTCATCATGCATGGAAATAATTATTTTGATGTTGAGCAATTAGCAAGTATAATGCAATCCCGCTCGCTCTTACTAATAAAAAATATAGCTGCTTTGATTTCGCAACTAATCCGCTTACATGTGTGCATTTATTCCGATTCACTCCTTTTCTCTGAGCTGCAGTAAGGATAAAAGACCATATTCTAAATTAAGTTGAATAAATTTACAATTTGTAGTATAATACACCAAGCAGGCTAACAATTGAACTAAACACCTTTTTGCAAATCAAAATCTAGTATGGCAGATTCGTCCGCCTTGTTTTTTCCACAATCTAAAAGAAACACAGACACCCTACTATAACAAATGGGCAAGAATCAGACGTCACAATCTTCTTATTTGACACTTTACAATTATGTTCACAATCTTTCTAGCACTATTGCGACTTCTAGTAGATATACTACCCTACCGCGTCACTCAGTCGTAACAGCTCGTGCATGTAGTAATGTAGATCCGCAAAGTAACGATGAGTTACATGTAAAAACTACCTGCAGTGGGGTGGAAGGTGGCTCCTATTCAACAAACGTACAAATATAAGGATATTTAACTTAAAAAACAACTTCAGAATATCCGCATAGGTATTAACTAAAATTGTTGGTACACTTGCATTGAAAGGTTTTAACTAAAGTCACGATCTAGGGCGACAAACACCTATTTTGCTTGCACCTTTGCGATGTTTCTCCCTACTTGAATAGTGACTGTTCTAAATAGGTCCTTTTCCTCACGTTTTACTAACTCTTTGTCGCTAAATAATTTATTCTTTTTTACTTTCTTAATTACAAACCGCAACGCTAGCGCGTTATGTAAGCAAATATTAGGCAATAAAACTAAGTTTATTAATATCAGTCAATTAAATGAGCTTTTAGCAAGAAAGCGTACTGAAAAATTGAGAGTTTTAGTAGTTTACATTTAATAACGTCGCTATTCCAATATGATATTAAAGTAGAATAAATAGCACCTAGTAAATTAAGTACAAACGGTAATAAATATTGGGAATTTACACCCCTTCGTATTAAATTCAGAAACGTTACAAATAGACACTTGGGATATAAACGGCATATTAAAGTTATTTGTACAAATTCATACTGGTCCAAGAAATTGAAGTAATCGTAGATACACTGCAATAACCATTTACTCATAAAGTACTGCCATAAGACTAATAATGAATGATTTAGCTTTCGGTGTTCATGTACAACGCGTGGGAACAAAACGACCGTTAACACAAACGGAACGACAGTGTCCTCAGAATGAGGATAGTTTAGACGCACAATGCGTGGAACAAGAAATACATTGGCGAACAAAGCATTAAGATCAACGCATAGTTGTATCTTTGCAGAGTTTTCCGTTTTAAGCTTATACTGGCCAATTTTGAATCATAGCACGCGTTGGGTCATTTATTTTTCGGGAAATTTGTTCTATTATATTGATTGTCTGCCATGCATTATTACCCTAATTATGACTTTTCGAAATAGCCTGCATTTGCTGTAATTAAAAATTCACATTTAGGTGTCATTTTTTGAAGTTTGCGTTGATTTTTCTCTGTTGAACTTATCAGTCGGACCGTGTAGTGTTGGTGGTAATTATTACGCTTGTAATAATAACTTTAGAGCTATTGTTGTGGCAAGAATTGTAGCGTTTATACAGGAAGGCCAAAGGTGTACCAAAGTAGAGACCGGCCTGATAACCAGAAGACCAGGATCTAGGCCAAAAAGGGTCACCACCCAAAGACACGACAGAATTTTGGTGTCAGCTAGCTTGCGAAATGGAAGAGCTTCTGCGGTTTTGCTACAAAATCAACTCCAAGAAGTTAGACGTGGAAACCTTAAGAGAAGAGTTGCGCTACTAGATTGTCTTGTAGAACGATGGTTACAGGTCTACCATTGCAACGTCAGCATCGAGTTGCAAAATTAACTTTTGCTCGGAATCACGTTGCATACATTATTGAGGATTGGAGCAAGGTAGTGTTTTCAGACAAATCGAGTTTTTGCCAACGGACTTCAGCGAGTATGGAAAAGGCCCAGAGAAAAATTCGCTCAAGCTTGTATTCAGAGCGATTTTCATCTGGTGGTGGATCTGCTATGGTTTAGGCAAAAATCAGCTCACAAGCACGCGCAGAGTTGGCGTCTTATACAGAATGGTTTGAAATAAAGTTATTTGATGATTAATTATAGTTTTAATTTTTTTACTTGGTTATTAGTTAAAAATGAAATGGCGTTATCGTATCTTTCTCCATCGTTATAATCTAAATTTCTAGTGAGAAACTTAACTGCTGAGCCTACACCGTTAAAAAGAGATCGTTTCGAGCGTTTATTCCAAAGCGGATTTAATTGTATTAACTGTACCTCAATTTTATTTTCTAAAATTTGGACTGCTTGGTACGAATTGTAAAATGATTGGTTGAATTCGACTTGTACGCGGAGTTACAGTAGCACTTAATTGGTTATTTTTTTGTATATATTAGTTGTCGTTTAATATACCCCTCTCAATTAATTCCTTAGGTTTTTATTTTTTTAGAAGTCAAGCCATACTTCAAATTAAGCTTTATTTTGTCTTTTTGTAAATCTATTTAACCAAATTCTTAAGCCTTTTAAAGAAAAATGTCTGTTTTGGCTGTTTAGATTTAGTTAACCTTCATTTTTCCTTTTTTGGAAAGGGGCAATGTAACACTTTAGTTTTAGGCAAATACGTAATGCACTTCACGCTATGTAGATTGCTAGAATTTAGGCGAGAAAGTCATTGCTATCGTATTTGAAATCTCACGCAACCGTAGTTTTGGATAGATAGTCGCACGCCAATATAAAAAGTACGATAGATCATTCTTCTCGTTAGAATGTGATCGGTAAGCACGTTTCTTTGAAAAAGTATGGAAGTTTTGAGCCAACATGGGTCAAAGAAAGTTCCACTCATGGCAATTCCACATAGCCTGGCATTGGGGCTCTAACACCAAGTTTATATTAGAACGTGGTTTTAATTAGAATTAGAATAAGATATTTATAGAGCGCAAGCAACTTTAGATGATTGAATTTATGAACTAAAAATGTTATTATTAACTTTTAAAAAGAAATTCTCGTGTATCGTAAAGAAAATGACGAACTCATGATGATCTGATTAGATAAGTGTTCTATAATTTTATCGTTATTATTTAAATCATTTTTGTCGTCAAGCTTTGGTGAGTACAATTCCTTATTTTACGATCGAGACTAATCAACACTTACGTGATGATTGTTTTGTTTGAAAAGTCCAGTTAGTTAAATCAAAATGTATTTATTTAGCAGATGCAAAATTGAACATTTTGCATATCAATATTGAAGGTCAACTTAGTGAAACAAATCAAATTTTATTTGGTGTAATTAGCGTGATTTGGCGTATTTTTATGTAGCACATTTTTATATTAAACATTCGTTAGTTCAGTAATTCAAAATAACATACATAGTGATAAAAATCTAGTTCTCCATATTTAATTAAAACAGATGACACTTATGGTCTTGAGTAAATCTTGTATTAAAAAAATTCGTGATATTGAGAAAATAGAGTCAAACCTTAAAAAGACTAAAAATTAAGGTAATGACAATTTTTTAGTCTTGTAAGCTATATCAAAGATCTCTGATTACAGCGTATGACTAATGTTAATAAAATATTAAGTAATTTTTTTATGATAGGCATAGCCTGTTGATTACTGTGATTTTTGCCCGGCCCGAACCAAAACGCATCGGTCCGGCTTGAGGCCCGGCTTGAATTTCGGGCCGGGCTTCGGGCCGGGACGGGCCGATTCGGGCCGGAATGTAACTAAAACTTTAAGTGAAATGATAAATCCAAATTTACACGGCTTTTGTTGAAGCACGCTGGAATCAGGTACATTCCTTGCTAGTTCGCAAAATTTGATGAAAATAAGTCCTAATAGGATTAAGTTCGATGGAGCAAAAACCTCTAAAATTGAACTAAAACCGCATGTACCAACTACTACAGCTGTTTAAAATATGCGACCTAAAAAGCAAATTATAAATTTTCTGGATATCCATTATTGGCATAGGCTCTGCAGATAACAGCAGCTACAGACGTCTCTGTTAAAATAATATTTACTCTATTCCGTTATTTTTGTATATACCATTTATAATATCACGATTTTTCTTTATACTTTTTTAGGAGCCGCAACATAGAATATTATTTAGTATTTACATTTTAATTTTCTATATCCATGTTATTTAAAGCTATAAAAACCTAATCGCATTGTATTCGGTATATTTTTCAACAAAAGATACATTCAAATAATTAAATATAATTGAGCTGGTTTTTTGTAATCGTGAGTTTTTAATATTTTTTCATATACAGAGTGGTTTCGATTTATTCATAAATAATCTTCAGTGCGGGGCCACAATATTAAGTTAATTAATAAGTATAATTAAATAAACCAGCTCAATTAACAATACGTTGCAATACTCCTTCAAATAATTAAATATAACACGGACAATTTCTATTTCAAATTTCTTGAAAAGTGGAAAAAAGTGAATATTACTTATCGAAAGAAAAATCGAAATTCACAAATCGGTTTAAATCAAATCATTTTCGTTTTCGATTTACTTCCATTATCACACACTTACCAATATGTGTGTAACTGTACCTGGGTGATATATTAAGAGGAGCGTTAATTATAATTTTGCTTAAGAGGCAACTAAAGAAATCATTAAATGGAATCTTTTACTAAATCAATAAATTTTATACATAAACTTCGGGCCGGCCCGAAATAGCCCGAAAAGCCCGAAAAGCTTGAGGAGTCTGGCCCGGCCCGGCCCGGGCCCGAGACGTGCTTGGCCCGGCTTGAGCTCGAAAAAAAATTTGTCGGCCCGGCCCGAAGCCCGGCCCGAATATCAAGCCGGGCTTCGGGCCGGGCCGGGCCAAAGCCCGGGCCCGTGGCCATCCCTAGTTAAATTAGTCTTTTGACGAATTTTAATTGCTGAATTTAAGATTTTCAGGGGTTTTGACTACGCCCTATTCTCTGAGAGTTTTAATGGCTTCAGTACGCAAATGCGCAACAAAATTTGAAAATTTGTATGTTTATATATTGTAAAGGAACGAAGTATTAAGTCAATTTTACTGTCTTACGCCGTTTGAGCCATTTTTATTTAAGAGGATGAATGACTGATTATAACAAACTTCCATTTTCCTGCAATATTTGCTATACTAATATGAGGCAGTCAGTTTGCGAACCCGTTTAACTAGATTAGTTTCTTGTACACTGTACAGTAATTTTAGAAAACACTTGTATCCATTATCACCCTATCCCTTTGCTTAGTTTCATGAGTGTAGAGCTACTCACTATTTGATGTTTGCAATTAACCGGGTTAATCAATCGACTAGGCTGGGCGTATCCTTAATCAAGCTCACGGACGGGAAATACTTTAACGGGATCCGTTGAGATCCAATTTGGTCCTGGAGTGAGTGTCCTGATATTTGTTGGTTTTCGCGTCAAACTCAATTAAGACGGATTCTGTGTGCTACACTCTAGAAGTTCTAGGCCCATGTGTAATTGGGCTCCATTAGGAGATTGTGTTGTTTAAGAAAACAACGCGCTAATATGTGACCGGTGTGTTATTTGTTACGTTCTATAGCAGAAGGAGCTTTCCTATACATAAAAACGTCCTGAATTTTCTATTGAAATGCAGGGTTTTATAGGTGCTATTATGAGTTTGATAAAGAATTCGTATAGTTAGATATTTTTAAGTCGAGTGATGAATTGCTCTCGTTCAACTGTATTTTATGAAAAATGTACAAAGTCAAAACTCAAGAGTACTGTAACGAAAATTTTATTTGCGATATCAACAACTCTTTATTTTCAAACTGATTATAGAAGTGTTGTTAACAACTTGTAGTTACAATGGAATTTGCTAAAAGCTTTCCCAACGCTTTTTCAGCTAACCGCTAACACACGTATTCTTTTCTTAACACTACCGTGTTATGTTCTAAATTACTATCAAGCCACTATAGTTAGCTACTCGCGCACTAATTATTAATTTATATAGTCACTACAGTTATTCGTATCACATAGAGTAATTTATATCGGCAGACATTTATACTTGTCAATCAAGTTCATCTAAAAAGTGTAATGCCGCAAGGGGTCAGCAATCATCTTTGTGTTCAAACACTTAGTATACGTTATAATGTAATTGTTGTGACCACACGCAAACCAATCAGCGCTACAGTATTATAATGTCAATGTACCAATAAATATTTTTTCAAAATTGTGAAAAGTTTTTTCTGATTTGGTCGTTTCCGACAGGAAAACTTTAACCACTACTCCCACAACTCTCAATAATAATAATAATAATAATAATAATAAACATGTTTGTTGCAGCGTATAACCCACTTTTGTAAGTTTCTTGTTTACATCTTCGTTTATAGTGTTGTCAATTTAATTTTAAGAGAGTGAAAATTGAAAAATGCACTTCAGAGGTTAAAGCAGTTGATTCGCTTATAACATTTGGAACAAATCGGTTTATTTTAAATTAAAATGTGTTACGTAGACGGAAATATAAAAAGCGAGTCATTAAATATTATAATTCTTGTTGTTGTGTTATCAGTTTTTCGGTTGGTTTGATTCAGCTCTCTATGCTAATCTCTCCTAAACCTACCTCTTCATTGATACGTAACTAACATATCCTATATCCATCTCACGTTGTTTATTGCATTCACGCCTAAGTCTGTCGCTACCATTTTTACACGTCATATTTACCTTTTATATAAGTTAATCAACACTATAAACCACAAGATATGTCCAATCATCCTCTCCCTTATTTTCTTTACAATTTGTCACAGAGCCCTATTCTTAGAAAGGTGCTTCAATACCTCCTCAATTGAAACCCATATTACCCACCTGATCCTTAAAAGACCACATTTCGAAGACTTTGTAACGCTCGCGCGTTAATTAGGCATACATTTGCAGTAGGAAGACATTTATCAATTTTAGATAGTTTAGAAACCATAGTAAGAAGCTACTCCAACAATTATATAGAAGTTTGGTTGTTTACAGTTCATGATGGGGCTATTTCTTCACATTCTTGAAGTAAGAGTCTTAAATAAACAGTAGAGTACTTAGTACACTCGTTTACAACCAGTAATTAAAAATCGGGACTTCACGATTAAACATACTAAATTAGGAAAATACACGATGACGCAGATGTTGAATATTAAATAGTAACCGTAGGAGCACCTAATTTTCCAATGTACTAAGAAACCTTTGATCCCTAACCGAAAGTTTAGCCCACATTGGACGGACCGTCTGAATAGTTGAAACTGGGGAATTCCCTAAAATAATATTGTTTATAGACACGGTCATTCATTGCATAATAGAGAGGGTAATTCAAAAAACTCGTTTACCTGCATTCAAATCGTTGAAAACAGATTCTATTAAACAGATGAACCGGTTTGCAGTAATTCGCGTAACGATAGTGTTATAAATTCAGGAGTGCCAGTATTAAAATGCTCCCAAACGTTCAGGTGATTGCGGAATTACATAATTTACCATTACCTGGTAAACTATTTATGTGGTGAATGCTTTCAATTAACACTAGTTGAATTATATATTACCGACACCCAAGTTTGTTACTAAACTTAACTGATCAGGTAAGTTTAAAACCGATTTTAGGGAGCGAACATTATGTTTCTATCTTATCTTGCCTAAATTTGTACATAATAAGATTTAGTTAAGGAGTTAGTAGTGAATGAAATTAAGATTAGAGTGTGCTAACCCTGATTATAAAACAGGCTTTAGACTCTAAATTTAGTATAAGTAAGTGACTATATAATATTTTGATAGACTTAAGATATTGTTTGTAAAAAAAAGCTGTTATGGAAATCGTGGACTCTACCTTTAGATCTCAATATTCTTATAAAAAAAATTTTTTAGGTTATATATCAGATGTTGCTTGTTTGAAAAAAGCTGTTGTGGATGTAGTAATTGTTATTTGAAAGATTATTTGTTAAAGAATATTTTGTGTCGATATAAATTTGATGTTTGATTAAACTGAGCTAAGAAAAATAATTAGGGCAACATTTTTATTAAACTTCAGTCCATAGACTTTTTTATTGACCTCCCTCTTCGCACAACTTCAGACCGCGACACTTTTGTCGACGCCCGATCTGGGACTCATTTAATATCATCTACAGTCCGTGTCCGTGTCCAGGTCCGTGTCTGTATCCGTGTCCATGTCCGTTTCGGTGTCCGTATCCGTGTCCATGTCCGTGTCCGTGTCCGTGTCCGTGTCCGTGTCCGTGTCCGTGTCCGTGTCCGTGTCGTCCGTGTCCGTGTCCGTGTCCGTGTCCATGTCCGTGTCCGTGTTCGTGTCTGTGTCTGTCTGTGTACTTTTGTCTATGTATTTTTCAAAACTGATGCAATATGTCAAGGTATGGAGATTGATTAAAAAATAGAAATGTAAAATTTGGAACCAGAACAGTTTCAATGCAGTTAATTTCAATAGGAACAATTTATTTATAGCCAAGGACAGGTGGTCGGAAAAATAAGAATATCAGCCGGAACTTGACGATCCAAATCGCAAGTATGAATTTGTTTTGGAACCTAAACAGACATTTGTGTATTAATCAGTAAATTAAAAGCTAGGAAAAGTTTATATTTTGCGTTTAAAAATTATTTGTAAATGGATGGTTTGATTTTTAGCAATTTTGAGGTTAGGGCTTGAGGCGCTTTGACTCTTACCAAGTATATCTACTCAACGTCGTTGATCAACTACATTGACACGGGTAATACAAGAAAATTTAAGTTATCCAGATAAATCTTAAAAAAAATTTCTAACTTACATATAAAATATTAATTAACAAGGATTTGGTGCAAATAGTATTAATACGGAAGTAGTCATAAAATACTATTTCTTTCTAAACTTTAGCTGTAAATTGTATTTATATGCGTTATCTATACACGGGTGTGTAAGTAAATCACTTAGATAGTGTGTGTAGAGCAAATTTTTTGAATTTATTGAGGAATGTTCATAAATGTTTTTGAGGATTCTTTGTTTTATTTCAACTTTGTAAAATCTACAGCATAATTGTCGCTTAGCTATAAAAAGAGAAAAGCGAGCACGGAAAGGTAAGAATTTGCATTTTTTATTAAGCAAGCATCGTTGCATTCTTACATTGGTCAGGGCGGTTGTATCCAAACATTAAGAGCATAATTTGTGATGTCCAACGTCAGGGCAGTTTTACCAAGCATCATCTGGCGTCACTATTTCTTTGTAGACAAAACAAAATCACGGCTGTACTAATTACAACGATATCATTTCTAACCTTTAAAATTGACATATGAATTTGACAATCTTTGACAATGGATCAAATATGATGCTAAATATTTTCCGTTAGATTAAAATTTATAGTAACCTAAAACTTATATTTCTTAAAGAGAATCACCAAATCTTATGTAAGAGTAATAACTAGCTTTGTTGTAATTAAAATACCTGTAGGTTGTTATTAATATTCACGTAATTCAACATTTGATATTGGCAATCTCTTTTTCTAGTCAGCAGTTTTTAAATGGGTATACCCGTGTTCTTATTGTTAACGTTTATATTCCGTTTGTTCTAACATTAGTTCAGTCGATTAATTATCAAATTAATTTTGGTCAGAATCACTTTCCTGATCTCAGGTTTTGGCACACTCTTACTTCTTCTGGGATTTTTCACTAGATATCCCCCTACTTCGAGATTAGGTGGTGCCCAAGATACTTCCCATTAAGACGTATTTCACATCCAATAGCTTTCCAAGACCCTCTTCGAACGCTTACACCAGCATTCCTACTAAGCTAGCAAACAACCATTGTTAGTACACTCGATACTTTATCGGAACACCGAATTTTTAACGCGGTATTTCACCAAAGGCGGCATCGTGGCGTAGTGGGTATGTGTGTGACTACTACGCCCAAGGACCCGAGTTCAAATCCCTACACGATCTTCTTGAAAAATGTTAGGCGAGCATTTTACACAAAAATACACCCTCGTCCGGATGAGAGGTTAAATGGAGGTTCCGTGTGTGAGTGTTGTCACGCACGTTAAAAATCCCTAACTTGCTTGGAACAGCAAGGGTTCGGCAGAATTCCAAATTTTCTAGGTAAAAAAAACTCGCTTCCTGGCCAATGTAGTATCTTCGGGTGGAGCATTGGAAAATCACATGTAGGAGGGTACTTTATCGAGATTCTATGTGAATTACTAGCGAGATTGTGGAGATCAAGACTGTACATAACTTACCGTAAACAATTTAGCCACGACATTTGAAAGTGAGTTGCCGTTATGCATTATAAAAGGTTGAATGTTGCAAAAGGCTTTTGTGCAGAAAAGTAGATGAAACCCAACATCTTAAAAAGAATTAATGCGAGAAATTTTTTTTGTTTTTCAGTAACATCGTACAACATTAACTTAGTTTTGTAAAACCTTTTAGTAAATATACATTATTTACCACAAGCTCCAAACATAGGAATATTATCATCGGTTATAAATTTTAAAGACAAAATTTTATAAATTGTCAAATTTTTTCAGTGGGCTTTGATATGATTTATTATCCTCTTCATTAGTTTTGCTACCTCGAAATCCTCCTTTAGTAATAATTATACAGCTACTTCAAGTTTTTATTCTCGTTGCATTAGTTAATTGAGAGATTTTTAGGTTAAGCAAAACTAAGAAATGTGGAGGATGACGTAATCATTCTCGAAATGATGAATGCGGAATGAGGCTCCTTAGCGTGCTATAAACGGGTCTGTGTCCCATTATTTTTGTAATAAATATCAAAAGAATAGCAGAGTTATTTGAATCGTAACATAATGGTTTTAATTTGAAATATAGGTGTATATGCAAAAATCATGTTAAGACAGGTATGTCGGTATTTCGTTCATGATTCAATCACCAAAATAATGTATACAATTACTTTAAACTCGCAGCCGGATCTAACATATAATCTTGTCTTTTTATCCTAATTATAGCCGTCTGAATATAAAATATATGTAAATTATTTCGTTATTTAGAACGTGATGAAGAATTTGGATGGTGCCGTAATCATTTTCAAATGCGGAATGGGGCTCCATAGGGTGTTCTGAACGAAGCATTGCACCCATTAGGTGATTGAATACTTTGGAGATTTTTTAGGTTAAGCAAAAACCTGCACGTGCTGAAAAATCCCCCCAGAATCTCAAAAATTATTTTTGTATTAAATATATAACGTTAAAAAAAACAAACAAAATTTTAATGTTTTATTTACAAAAATTACATTCTTTAATTGTCTTTATGTTTTTGTGGAGTGAAGGTAGCGGATTCTTATTTATTCAATTTTCTTGTTTTAGCATTGTTATCACCGCTAGAGTTGTATTATATTCTGAAAAATTTGTTAGTAATAAATATATATTATTTTCACTTACCGGCATATTCTAGTTACATGCTAATCAGTTTATATATTTTCATGCAGTTTGATTGATGCTCTGCAGAAACAAAGCATTTTTTACACAGCTGGAAATACTGTATGCCGTTCATTTCAATATAATATGAGTAACTATTTACAACACAGCTGAATACTGAATATGATTTCGGCTTTTCTCATCATCATTGGGTCTTCAGTCCTGAAACTGGTTAGACGCGTACCATCATTGTTTCCTATTCTGAACTAACCTACACATTTCCCGAAATTTGCACAGTCTGCATCTATCACTATCTGATCTAGGTCTACATCCGCCTCTTTTTTCCTATCTCTGCTTGTCATATATCACATACTATTCCCCAAAAATGCCTTAGAACGTATTATGCCCTTCTACTTCTCATATTTTTTCCCAAAGATATCCTTGTTCCCTTACTGTTTCTATAACCTATTTCTTATTAACTTTGTCTGTCCATCCTCGAACATCTGAAGCACGGCATTTCAAAGGCCGCTACTGTTCTTCTGTCTGCTTTTCAGACTGCTCGTATTTCGTAGGCCTATTGTCTGTGCTGTGCTCCACACATACGCTTTCAACAACTTTTTGTTCTATGTTTGTTGTCTTTCATCATAGGTGGCGTTCTTTCTTGTTAGATGCAGTTCGGTCACCTTCTATTGTTTTACAATTATATACCCTATTTCTCCGACATTCAGTGGTTGCGAAGGGGGGTAAGCAGCCTGTGGCTGCCAAGTTCCCCCAGCACTTGAACATTTACTGATTTAATATTTTTTCCAATATGTCTTTTCGCACAGTCAACATTAGTTGCAGATATTTCACAACAAACAGCTAGTTGTTTATAATAATCATCAGATTTGTCTGCGCTTATTTTTTCGTCATTGGGTTTCCCGTCTCAAAACTGGTTGGACATGTACTTGCACTTATTTCTTTTCTAAACTAACCTAAATGGTTCCCTGAAATTCTCACACAGTAATACAGCTCGGTTCCACTTATATTCTTTTTTAATATTATGCCCTATTTCACAAAGATTTATTGAAGGAGGTTAAGCAACCTGTGGCTGCCAAGATCCCCCCAATACTTAGACATTTGCCGAAATAATAGTTTTCCAGTAAATGCTTTCACGCAATTACCATAATTCGAGAATATTGCCCATCCAATGCTTGTAGTTGCTTATAATAAATATCATGTTTCTTCTATTGTTTTCTAATATTATGCCCTTTTTCACTGAGATTAATTGAAGGGGGTTAAGCAACCTTTGGCTGCCAAGATCCCCCAACACTTAGACATTTGCCGAAATAATAGTTTTCCAGTAAATGCTTTCACGCAATTACCATAATTCGAGAATATTGCCCCTCCAATGCTTGTAGTTGCTTATAATAAATATCATGTTTAAGTGCAGCTACTTTCTTCGTCATTAATTTATCCATCTTGGGACTGATTGGATGCGTACCTCCATTGATTTCTCTTCTGAGCTAGCGTACACATTTCCTCTTCTTCTCTTTTTTCCTATCTCTGCTTCTAGTATATTCCGCACTATTCCTTCATGCCGTAGTATGTGGCCTATCATCCTACCTCTCCTATTTTATACCGTTTTCCACATATTTCTTTCTTACCCTACCATTTTTAGTACCTTTTCGTTCTTAACTTTGTCTGTCCATGATACCTTCATCATACGTCTGTAGCACCACATTTCAAAGGCTTCTACCTTTTTCTTGTCCGCTTCTCCCACTGTCCAGGCTTTATAGCCATACAGTGCTGTGCTCCACACATATGTTTTGAGCAATCTTTTCCTTGTTTCTATGTTTGTGGTCTTTGAGCACAGTAGTTGCTTTTTCTTGTTAAATGTAGCACGACCTTGTGCTAATCTTTGTTTTATATTTTTTGTGCTTTTCCCATCTTGCGTTATTTGGCTTCCTAGGTAGCAGAAATCCTTAGCCTCTTGTAAGTTCGTGTTACATATTTGTATTCTTGTTTTTGATTTATTTTTCCCTCCTTTGCATACTGGTACTTTAGTTTTACTTTTGTTAATTTTCATACCGTATCTCTCTGTTAGAACCGTTTCCATTTCATTGAGAGCAGCTTCTAACTCTTCCTTGCTAGATGCTAATACCGCTATATCATCTGCAAATCTAAGCATATCTATTTTTTGTCCCTGCATAGTAATTCCAAATGTCTCCTGAATTTGACAGTATTCATTGTCTCCTCAATGTACAAGTTAAAAATTAGTGGGGATAGGGAGCATCCCTGTCTTACCCCTTTCCTGATGTTTACTTCTCTACGTTCCTGCTCTAATTCTATTACTCCTGTTTGCTCTTTGTATAAGCTATGTACTATCCGTCTATCCCTATAACTCATTCCAATCTTTTTGAGTATTTCGAACATTTCTTTCCATTTTACACTGTCAAATGCTTTTTCCAGATCTACAAACCCTATATACACGCTTTCCCCTTTTTCTATTGTTTTCTCCATTATCACCCTTAGAGCTAAAATAGCCTCCCGTGTTCCCCTGTTTCGCCTAAACCCAAATTGGTCTTTTCCTAGTATTTCTTCAGCCCGTTTTTCCATTCGTCTTTGTACAATTCTAGTTAATATTTTTGATACGTGTGCTGTCAAGCTTATTGTTCGAAAATTTTCACATCTATCTGCGCCTTTCTTTTTTGGTATAGTTACTATGATGTTATGTTCGAAATCTTTGGGTATCTCGCCTGTCTCATACATATAGCTTACAAGTTGGAAGAGACGTTCTGTTACTGCTTGACCAGCGGCTTTTAGAGTCTCCGCTTGCACCTTATCTGTACCCGGCGTCTTACCATTTTTCAGACCCTTTAATGCTATTTCAAATTCATCTCTAAGTATAGGATATCCCAAGTCATCATTTTCAATGTCTGATTCCGTTTCTAATGCAGTTAGTTCTTCTCCTGCATATAAATTTCCTATATATTCTTGCCATCTACCCACTTTCTCTACATTTTGTATAATGACATTTCCTCCCGCATCCCTTATATTTTTGCTATTCTGTTTTATTTCCCTAAAATTGATTCTAATTAGTTTGTATGCTTCATCTGTCTTTCTTACTTCCATCTTAGTTTGTACCTTTTTGCAGTTTTCATCAATCCATTGTTCTTTAGCTTTCCTGCATTTTCGAATAATTTCCCATTTTATGGCTTTGTATCTCTGTTTTCCTGTTTCGTCTGATTTATTTTTGTATTTTCGTCTTTCTTCTATTAAATTCAGGATATCCTTTGTTATCCATGGTTTCTTATTTACTTTTTGTGTATACCCCAGAATATCTCTGACCGCCATGTCGAGGCTGGATTTAATGTTATTCCATTCTGTTTCTACTTCCTTAGTATCAGATATTTTCCCGATATCTTTGATCAATTCATTTGACCTTTTTTCGAATCTTTCTTGAATATCTTTCTCTTTTAATTTCTGTAGGTCCAAGTGCCTTTTTGCGTTTCTTTTTTTCAAATTCTTAAATTTAAGTGCGGCCTTCATAATTACGATGTTGTGGTCAGTGTCTATATCTGCTTCTGGGTAGCTTCTACAGTCTTTTACGTGATTTCTAAACCGTTGTCTAACAAGAATGTAATCTATTTGATATCTTCCTATACCTCCTGGCATCTTCCACGGCTTTGCTAATTATTATATATATATATATATATATATATATATTATATATATATATATATATATATATATATATATATATAGTATATAACTTTATGGGTTTTGGTTAGCAGAATTAAAAAATTCTCTTTTTTATAAACTCAAGCTTTTGGAAATTTATTTTTCCATTATCAAGAGTACTACAAATAAATACATTGAGTTAGTTATGTGCACAAGATTTGACTAATAGCTAAAAATTATATAAATAATACTTAATACTTACTAAAGTGAGACAATAGTCAATTGGATGATTAATAATAATAAATAGGATGCTGTTGGTGTGTAGTATAATTAAAATATAAAGATAAATTTTTTTAAAAATGTATAAAATATGCTTTAGAATTCTAAACAGTAATATTTTTTTGATGTTGATGTATACTGTCTTGGTTTTTTAATTTTTGTAAAGCAGTTGTTTGTATGTTGATTTTTGTTGGTATATTAAAAATGATTTTGTGTATATAGTTTTAAGTAATTAAGATAATATACTAGTATGTAGATATGTTATATATAATTTTGATTATTGTTGAATTTGTAAGTATGTATGTAGTTGTTTTGTTTAATTTATTTAGTTGTGATATTAGTTTGTGTGTATGTGTGTATGATTGTAAGACGATGTTACGTGTAATTTAGTTATTTGTCATTGGTTTATTTAGGTTTAAAAGGTAAGTATATATATAGAGCTCAGGTCTCCAATGTCCGTCTTTTTGTTGAGTGTATTGGAATTTTGATAGATGTAACACATTTCAAGAAATTCGCGTTTAGATTTTTTATTTTCAACATGAAGGATTTTGGGATTGTTGAAATCTATAGTGTGGTCTGTTTTTGTTATGTGTGTGGTCAGAGCAGTTGCATTTGGTTTTATGCGTATATCACTTTTGTGTTGTGTGATTCGTTGTTTGAGACTCTGCGAACTTTGTCCAATGTAAATATTAAGGCAATTTGAACAATTTAATTGGTATATGGTGTTTCTTTGTTCTGAAGGTGTGGTTTTGTCTGCAGTTTTTGAAAAAAGGTTATTTATTGTTAAATCTGGTTTTTTTGCAAGCTTTATGTTAAAATTTTTAAAGATATGTTCTATTTTTGGCGTTAATTTGTCGAAATAATGAAATATTTTATATTGGGGTGTTTGATTGGTGTTAGTAGAAGTGTTTTGAATTATTTTTGTTGTATGGTTGTATATTAGTCTTTTTATTAAAGGAGGAGGATAGCTATTGTCTTTTAGTATATTATAAAGTTTAGTTACATTTTTTTGGTATAGAGATGGATGGCTGATGTTTTTTATTCTATTTTTTAGTCCTAAAATAAAATTAATTTTCATATTTAATGGATGGTAAACTGAGATAAAAAGAAGTTGCTAATGGTTTAAAAAAATTAGCAACTTCAGTTTACCTCAAAATATAAAAGACTTTCTATCACTAGGTCCTAAATTCAGTATATGTCCATTTATAAATAACAAAACCATTTTTAATTTACTTGCAAACTTAGAGGATGTCATAAATACCATAAAAGAAGATAACAGGAATATATGTAGAGCACAGGCAACCAATATTATCACCAACTTTATCAAACAAAATACCAACTTCAAAAATAAACTTCTAACTGAATTTCAAAATTGTAAAAATATCTAAAGGACAATGATGACCTATTAATCGTAGGAAAATGGTGGCTTTTTTCTTCACGAAAACCGGTCCCGTGGCAACTGGGGCTTTCAAAAATCAAAAGACTGTTAATTCAGTGTGGTATACTACCATTTGTTTTCGGAAATTGAGAGAAACCAACGCAAAACGACAAATAATTTTGCATCATGACAATGCGCGCTTACGCACATCACATGCAACAAACGAGTATTGGGACACACAAAAGATCGAATTGATGGGTCGGTCATTCGCCTTACAGCCCCGACTTGGCACCCAATGACTTCTTTTTGTTTCCAGTAATTAAAAGATAAACTGCGCGGACAACGATTTTCATCACCCGAAGAAGCGGTTGAGTCCTTCAAAACACATTTTTTAGAGATACCATCTTCTGTTTGGACAAAGTATTTTGAAGGGTGGTTCAATCGCATGCAAAAATGTATAGATCTTAAAGACGATTATTTTGAAACGCAATAAAAGTATTTTTCATCAAATTCATTTGTTTATTCTTTCTATTCTCAATGCATAAATAGTGTCCTTCATAGCATGTAACTATATCTGTTTTTCAAAGCTATCTCGCGCTCTAATAGCTATGAAGATTAAATTAAGAGCTTAATTTTCCTACAAATGTAATATTAGTATGTACTAATACATATGAATTATTGAGTGAATGTCATACGTAATTCCTCGTAATACGGTATTAATTAATACTGGTGCATTTGGCTAATAAAGCACTGATTTAATATAAATTCCATTCTACAATATCAAAGCGCATATACAAAATTTAATCATCTTACAAAGGCATAGGTTCCATCATGTTGGAATATGACCAGTATTTGATATTTCACGATAAAAAGGTTTTACTCTCTCTGTATATGAATTTAATATATCCAGCATCAATGCACCTGCATTGTTATTCAGTTTGCGATGTTTATTCTCTCTCCCTCTCGCTTTCCCGCTCTCTCTCCCTCTTACTGGAAATAAGTACTTTTAAGTTTGAAAGATTATTATAGGGTGATGCCTAGTTCGGAGAAAACAAATCAGCTAACGTATCTTTGACTAAAACGAAAACCGTAAGAGTTGTTTATTATATGTGGATTATATTCCTTTTGATATAAAATTAATCCATAAGTTAAGAAAAAGTTAAAATTAAGTTCCATTTTATTTCATTTGCTTAGTAAGGTACATTTGTTTTGCACTATACATGTTGTTATAGTTAAGAATAGTACCAAAAAATTCCCCGGATGGTGTGGTTTGGTATAGGAGACTTTGTTAGTATAGAAAATAGCACATATCGTAAAAACATCCTCAAAAGATGTCCAATACCACATCATTGGGTTTTATTAATAAATTTTTGGAGAGACGACTTGGTCTATAATTAAAGACCCATGCAATTAGATGATCTTCTAGAACAGTGTTAGTCCTCTGAATACAATATTAGTGTCCTTTTGTTCACGATAAAAATTGTACGGTTTCTTTAGCTTTCAATAAAATGTGATTCAACGGAAAATGATACGATACCTGCTTTTACGATGACAATGTGAAAAGTAGCACGATATTCGTTTTTTAAAGAAAATATAACAAATCGGGAAAAGTGAACGCACACAAATAATTAATATATCTGGTGTTTTTGATTTAATTTATAGTGTAAGTAGAACACGTAAGGTATTTTTAGTTAACTAAATGTATAAATCGGCTAGTTCCTACATTATGAAGCGCGAGGGTCAGACTGCAATAAAGCATACTTAAAGTGAGAATCCGCACGAATCACGATTACAAGACAGAACACATGAAAAGTAGAAACACCAGGCTAACTACCAATGCGGTGAGGGAGGGATTTCCAGCAACACAAAAAAATACAACGACATCGATTTTCTATTTACAATAAAAATTTTGAGCAAGCTATGTTTGCGAAAGGGTATGTTTTAATAGTAGTAGCAGGATGACCTGGATGAGGTACAGAAGAGAACGTAGAATTAGAAGCAGAAGAAATTTGGCTCCTAGAGCTGAGAACAGAACTTGGAGTATTATCCGAAGACCTATTAGTAGTAGGACGACAGTTCGGACAGTTGCGAAGGAAAACTCCCTTATGTCCGCAACCATGGCAATGGAGTGTTTGAGGACGAGTACGACGTGTTGAAACATAACCAGATTTGTCGCAATTAAAGCATGCGACCTGACGAGTAGAAGTAGAACTAGGACTACGAACAGCTGAAAGTACAGAAGAAGTATTTGATCTACCTGTAGGCGTAGAAGGAATCTTAACAATTTGGTCATGTAATGCGAGCTTATCGGCCAGAATCTATTTCGGTTCTAACTTCAGACATTTGTTCTTTAATTCTTGTAAGGAGCGGACGCTAGGCAAATCGGTTTGGTAAAATGGAGCAAGGTTACAAAGCACATCCTCATTAAAAAATCCATACCACTGAAACAGGCCCGCCATACACGTGATATAGTTAGTAATGCTTTTTTATGACTTTTGCTGTCTGTTGTAGATATTATTAAACACTCTTATCCTATAATCAGTCATTTTGAATACGAATAAAAAAATGGTAGAAAGTTTTCAGCGGACTAGAACTATTGGCGAAGACACAAGTCTAATAATCTGAAATGAGCCAACCAAGGATATTAAGCGATCAAAAAAGAAAACCAAATCAAAATTTAAGAAGATCGAACCCACGCAAGAAATAAAGAAAATCGATCCTCATGTGAGGGACACCAAAGGGCCAAAAGAAAAAAAAATTACCAGTTCGATCGTAAACAAAAAAAAATAAGCAGCATCAGACCGAGAAAAGCGGCTAATGTAGGAAATTAGGCAGTACAAAAAAAAAATCGGGACAAAAGTTAAGCAAAATATAATCAGGGAAAAAATTAAGCCACACAAGCAACACACAATCGGGGCCCCACGTCAAGGAGTCAAAATTTATGTTACGTTATGAAGCGCGCGGGTCAAACATAAATAGAAAGGATACTTAAAGTGAGGACCCACACGAATTACGATTACAAAACAAAACACAAGAAACGTAGAAATACCAGGTTAACAACCAATGCGGAGGAAAGGGAGATTCCCAGCAAAAACAAAAAATACATCGGAATCGATTTTCTATTTACAATAAAAATTAATTAAAAAAATTAAGTTTAAACCAACAAAAAAATTAATAAATAGCTATATTACAAAGAACAAATTTCATGAGTTAACGCACAAAGTGCGTATTTCTTATAACATGTAGAATTCAATAGTAAAAAAAAGTTAACGGTAGAACAAATTTTAGTAATCATTTAATAAAGTACTATAAAGCACCAGCGACGTACTAACAACAAAAGTAGAAGAAAAGAAGTGCTTCCGATATATATATGGGAAGACTATCATAACTTACCTTCATGTGCCAAGATACTATCGTGTGCCCTTTGCTTCCACGGAGATCAATCAACTAAGTGTCAGGGTGCTTGAATCCAGATGCAGCGTAACCACGGTCGACAGATTATGAGCGCTGCGACAATCACTGCAACAGCGGAACACATACCAGCGCAGTTGGTTCTACGGGGTAGAAAAACAAAGGCAATAAAACAGACAGTACAGTAACAACAAAAAGCAAAACAAAAAAATTCGTTAGAAAAAATTCAAGTAAAAGCAAAAACCAACAAAAATTAACCCACATCCGTCTCGAAAACCAATATACACTAACAGGATAAACCAAAAGAAAACTGGCTTAAGAAAACTACAAGAAACACTCAAAAATCAACAACAAGAAGTGATGCACCCAAGATCTATACTTTTTGTCGACAAAAAAGACGTGCATCGCTCTTGAAGTAATAGGACGAGTAATGTAGAAAATTCATATAAGGACAAACTGCAGAATCAAATTGAACTTATTTTTCGCAAGAATTAAATCCAATGTCAACGTTGTCCAACACGGGTGTGATTAGAAACTCGAAACAAGCTTTATCAAATAAGTAAGATTCATTATTTCAATGAATCTTCCAGCACATCCGAACGTAACGACAACTAGGGTTTACTAGATGCTTGTGTCACACGAGAGCTTGCCTATATTACCTTATGGTGATCAAACACAGAGTAGTTGTTCAGTCTTTATTAAACCATCACACAGCGGTATATCATGTAGTAAAAGCACTACACCTTTAGCAGGAAAATTATTTATTAAAAGAGGGACAAAAAATTGTTTTAAATGTATCGAAGTAAATACGATTATTTGAGGTACATTAAAATGGTTTCAAAAATAGATGGTAAATAAATAATAATTAACTACTGCAAGATAGACTTTTTTTCTAAATTGAATAAAGGCATACACCGGATTTGAATGTCAATTCTGATGGTATTGAATGACAAAATTTTAACAATGTGAACGATTTTGACATGTATGGAAACTACGTGCCCAACAGAGGCAACGACAACACAAATAAAAATTACCTTGCATTAAAAATTTAAAAAGGGCATTTCTATTTGTTAGTTAAGTTCCATACTAAGAGTATTTTTGAGTGCTAATATTTGAAATTTGAGTTGAAGATGTGTACAAGTTTAATAATTCGATTAAATGGTGGCAACTTCGGGTAAGGTTTTGCCATTATATAGAAAAAAATTATTAAACTTAAATGATTAAATACTTTTTAATCAAATTTTAAGGGGCGGATATTGAATTTTTTATCTTAGCTTGACAAAGTTTATACGTAATATGATTTAATTAAAGAGTTATTAGTGAACCAAATTAAGATTAGAGTGTGTTCATCATTATTATAAAAGACACTTTGGACTTTAATTTAAATATAAGTGAGTGGCAACTCAGAAGTTATATTTTGTTAGATTTTAGATATGGTTTGTAAGGCAAAGTCGTTGTGGTAATTTTGGACTCTACTTTTAGATTTAAATATTTGTATAAAAGTGTTTTAAGGGGCTATATGTAAGGTATTGTTTGTTAGAGAAACGCTGTTGTGGATGTAGTAGTTGTTATTTGAAAGATTGTTTGTTAAAGAATATTTTATGTCATTGTAAATCTGATGTCTGATTCTAGCAAAAATCATTTGGGCAACACTTTTATTAATCATATATAGTCACACACACACACATACACACACACACACACACACATATATATATATATATATATAGCTGTGATAAGGGGTTGTTTAGGGGTGTATTGAGTAGCAAGGGTCGTGTAGTAACCATAAATTGCAATACGAATCAGAAAACTGCATTTATTTAGCAGAAAATTAAGTAATTCGTATATTATGTAAATAGCAAGCATTTAACACCCTGTATATAGACCGTAATTAGCTTTAAGCGATGCAAGGAAGCATATCCGACAACAATAGAACGCGTATTTAGCAGAAAAATAGGTAATTCATACATTATGTAAATAGCAAGCATTTAATACTCTGTAGATAGACCGTTATTAATTTTAAGTAAGGCCAGTAAGAATATGTTTCAACAAAAGAACGCGTATTCAGAAGGAATGATAGTAAATGTAATTAAACACGCATTGAGAATTGTTTTAATTAGTTATAAAATAAAGACGCCAAAGGTAAGAGATAACACCTAACAAAACTTTATGTAATTACGGTAAAATAATAAACATTTTTGATAAAAATACATAAACGAAAACAGCATTGAAGTTACATCATTTATTTTGTTCAAAAAGCGATATCTGTACAAAACAACAGGCTTAAAGTCGAAAGTCTGGCAAATATAACAAGGTATCTATAGCAAATAAATATTACATGGAAAACCGAAGAAATTACATCAGAAACAACTTCGAAAATGCAGGGAATATTAAAGATTTGGTTGGTTGAGATATCGGCAAAACTGTTTGAAAACCCAGCCCACATGTAAGTAGGAAGAGCCTATATATAACACAGAGCAATGATTTACAACTTAGGTAGGGCGAAGCTGCGTCACTGTGAACCAGAAAGTCACGCGTAATTTAAATATAATAGCATATCAAGTGCATGTTACAGTGCTAATTGTGCAACGATTACGAAGGCTTCTTTTGCCCTTTAACGTGAGTAGAATTTGGGGTAATTGATTTAAACTAAATATTTATACTAATAGGGCTTCAAATTTGTGGTGTAATTCAAGTCTGCGTTGACAATACTTCGAATCTATGGTACATTTCTGAATATATCGAATGCGTTGATGATAACAATTCAAATTTAGATCGATATAACATTTCGAATGTGTGGAGTATTTCTGAATAATTCAAATCTGGGTCAATATAATATTTCAAATCAGCATCGACAATTATATTTTTGGTACAATTCTGGTACAATTTTGAGTTGCGAGATTCAAGGCATATAAAATAAAGAAGAACGAAGTAATTTATGGAATACGAGGGGTTCAACTAAGCGGAGCAGTGATAAACGAATGAGGACAACAAAGGGGTGTTGATCCACAACCCGAACAACCTGTAGCAGGTCAGATCTATTTAATTTTAAAATATTTTTTATTTAAATTTCAATACTGAATTTATTCAATCTATATAAAACTTGTGATGAAGTCAACAACAAACATTGCATACGTTAAACTTACGTATTATAGTATAAAGGGGTCTAGAACGTTTCAGGTTTCTTTGGCAAAAAGGTAGCTTTTGGTGACTTTAGATTGAATTCAAAGCATATAAATTTTGCGATAAATGATACATATGATATTGATTGATTAAAGGATGTATTTAAAAATTTTTAAAAATTGTAAATAATATTTCTTTTTATTATACGAAATTAATTGACTTCGTTTTATCAATTCAAACAAATAATCATAAAGGGGTGGAAAAGAGAAAAATTGATCACTGTAACGTTGTGCACCCTGTGTAGATTAAGAAGGGCTAGCCGTTGCATAATAATAAAATTAGTAAGATTAAATTTGAAGTGAGAACACAGAGCGGTGGCGTTAAGTAAAAACGTCATAACACCGAGTACGGCGTTATCATATCTATATATATATATATATATATATATATTGCTGTGAAATGTACAAAAAGCCTCTCCATTAATCTTAAACTAAGGTTTTCAAATCGAGCCCCACAGATTGGGCGTCATGTATGCTGTGAAATGTACAAAAAGCCTCGCCAGTTTCTTGGAATAAAATCACAAAAATTTTATTTTGAACTCGAGCCTCACTTTTGGGCGCTACGATTTGCTGTGATTCTCTTCGGATAATCGCCTCTTTACTCTTTCTGCCTCGGCTGCTCACCTAGTTAAAACTTTCATCCTCATTCATAAAAAAAAACAAATACATTCCTACCACAAACATCAACGTTAACTCTATTTACATCAATATTCATAATACATTAAAATTTCAAAATTAAATTGTAGCATAAAGTTCAGTATCATAAAATTTCAAGATTAAATTTGTCATCATTTTAATTTGCATCCAGAATTAAAGTCCTTGTAGGATGCCTACTAATTAATTTAACAATATTTGCAGACCTGAGTCTGAGTACAAAGGGAGCATCTCCCACCCCTTTACGTTAATCAAACAGATTAGTCTAATTGAGCTCAAAGACAGACCCAAATTTTCATCATAATCAAGAACTTAAATTGCTAAATACTCCTTTTTACTTAAACAAGAAAATTTCACCTTAAAATTAAAATTTTGTTGTTAGTACAAATTCACTACTATCCATTTTTTAGCAAACAAATTATAAAGTTATTCAAAACACACCAAGACATCAAAAATCGAACAACAAAGCATAAGTTACCTGAAGGTTAATGCACTCGTGGCTCGAATGTACATCGTCCTTTGTTAATCACACCATTCCAACAGGGTTATGTTTACGGCTTCTGATTCTAAACGCTTTTAAAATTTTCTACACCACCATTCGTCTAAAGTTATTTCAGAGCTTCTCAGGAACTCATTTAAATATATCAAAATCTTGTTTTGTGGATCCAATCACGATTACGAATAACATTTGATTATTAACACCCCCGAAAAATAGCAAAGAAATTCATACTTCTTTCACGCTATACCCCAAAACTGCCTACTTTTGTTTATTCATTTATCGTTAAAAAATTTGGATAATTGGTACAGTAATAATCGCAAATATAACTCGACTTTATTATCTTGTATCTTCTTTTCTAAGTGCACTAATGCATAATAACTTGTATCGTAGCACGTAAAGAGCAAACTGTTTTAAAGTATTCAATAATCACAAAATATAAGAGCAAACTGTTTCAAGTATTGAATCAAAATCGAAAATCTAAGAGCACTGTTTAAAGCATCGAATAATCAAAAATCTAAGAGAGCGAAACTCATATTATCACCGGTTTATATAAGAGTCCGCCCGTACGTCGGTTTTGTCCCGCAAACGGACAATTTCCAGAATTTTGCATATTATGTTCCCTTTCGACAGTCGGGCACAGCGATTCTATTAAATTTGCACACGCGCCAGATGAAAATCTCAGAAATTTTCACACGGCTCGCAACGCGTCCGAGAATAACTAATTAATTTTGTATAGAAATCGTTACGTTTACACCTCTCATATTTGCATCCTATTTCCACCAATCGCAAACCCACTGTCGTTGCTCAAATCACGCCTTTAATTATCCGTGTCTCTGTCTTGCGCATATTATCCGTCTCTATCTACCCTGTTCTGAGTGGTACAAATCGATATTCTTTATTATCGGTTATTTCAATCCACGTAGATTCGTCAGTAAAATAACCCCGTATCTAGCCTTCCCGTTAAAACATCCGACCGTTTCCAATATACCTAGAAGCTGCATGTTTATCCAAACAAATTAATTAGAACTTTGATATTTAAAAATACGCAGGTGTTCAATCGTAATACTTTAAATAACACTTCTACGATTTGAATATTATTGGGTTTTTAACAGCTTTTATGCATATAATACCTTAATAGTCGTTCAATTAACTCCAATTAAAATAATAATGAATGGCATTGACTTCTACCCTTTAATTTTTAATGAATACAAATTAAATATTAATTTATTATTTGTACACTTTGTTTAATACCCATTACTTAAAACTTGAATTAATTAATATAAATTTTGCACGTAATTTCTATTTGTTTTAATACTTGGAACAATTAAATTACATACAATTTGAGCATTTTAATTCTGCTTCTGTTTATAGAAAACGTCTAGTGAATAATTTAAATCTCTTATTTTTAATGAAACGAATAAATTTTAAGCTCCACGTTTTAATAACGCGTATTATCTAAGAAAATTCCTTATACACGGTGATTAAAATTATTTTATGTCGTTAATTAATTTTCTACCCTGGTCTAAATATGAGTATTTTATATATATATATATATATATATATATATATATATATAGATATATATAAAATACTCAAATTACGTCAATATTTAGTTTCATAGAACGTACTTATTAAAAACACTTTGTATATTGGGTTATAAACGCATTAATCCAAACTTGAAAAAATTTTCAGTCTTAATCACGAAGGTATAGCGTTTATAGATAAGGATAATGATATATTCTGCGAGTAAAAGATCTTTTTGAAAGAGTTTCTCATCTATAAATTTCAAAACACTCAATTACATAAGTTTAAAATTATTTTAAAAGATTTCGTTTGAACTCTATGAAGAATTTGATAGAATCAAAGTATTTTTAAATTGCGGAAAGTCGCGTGTGTAAAAATGCTATACACATGGTCGTATTGTAACGAAAGCGCGTATATAATATTCAATCGAAAGATTCAAAATTTTACAACAGAAGAGAGAGAGAGAAATAGAGAAAGGGAGAGAAAGAGAGAGAGAGAGCGAGACAGAGAGATTGTAATATCACGACTAAGTTCGGAGGTAAAGAAAATAAAGCAAAAATATGGTTTAAGAGTAGCATACATGTGTAAGCCAAAGGTTCTTTGGACAGGTGGCCGATGTTAAATTATTTTGAGATTCACTCAATAAATTGGTCAAAAAGTTCAAACACGCGTGTTTTGCGTGGATTTAAACCGTGTCGGTAGTGTATTTAAAAGGTGAGGTGTTCACTCAAGAATTATATGTTGAATATTAAATCACTTTAATGGGGGATATAGCGTGCCGAGGAAATAATCCGTCAACAGTAAAGTAACCCAGAAACCCTTAAATTACTAAATTGTAAGTACTGTTCTGAGCTTTTCTTGTTATATTTTAGTTGACGCTTGATAAATATACATGCGCACTTGTAAATATAAATGGTAATTGTCATGTAGAACGACGTAATTTGTTGCTTACATTTATAAATCAGATTATTGAAAAAGAAGTAAAAACTTTTAAAAAGCTAAGAAGGACGTGCCTATTTAGTGAAACGCAAACTTTAATTGTAACGTGTATTGCTAGTAATTTCTTTGTGTGAATTTTATATTTTTAATGGACTTTGGGATGGAGAAAGTAGAAGTTGATATTGTGTTATATATTTCTAGGTGTGGTTGTTAAAGGCTTTTCGAAGTAAATAGCATTTAAAAATATCGTATTAAGCAATTTAAGAATCTAGTATAATGGAATGATAGCACTACTTATAGATTAATGTTTTTTTAGCAGTTCTGATAATAATACCTGGCCAGTGATGGTTAAATTAGATTTAATATTTTAATGTTAATGTACGTTCAACTATATTATAGAGAATTACTGTTAATAGAGTATAAACTTATATGGGATTTTGTATTGAGTTAGCTATAGGATAGTTAAGGTTGACAATGGGGCAAGATATCCAGTTACCCCAACATTGAAACCATATTTGGGAGAGGCCGTTGTTTTTAAAAATGTTATAACTTTACAGAAAGTCAATGAGAGTTTTTTAAAGATAGGGTTTAGAAAAATAAAGGATTGGGTGACCAGATTTTAGAACATCGAATATAAGGAGACCTATTTGGAACAACCGTCTTCCGGGTATCAAATATATCAACGAAATTGCTGGATCAAGACGGTTTGTCGCCTTTTAATTATGCACAATTAATAAAACCATTCGCGGTAAGTAGGTACTTTAATGTATTTTGTATTTCGGTGAATTTTAAATCTTTATAGTAGTTTATTTTGATCTTTTTTTGTTGGAACTTATTTCTGCCCCGCTGTAGTTAGCAAATGCACCCTGGAAATTGTTACGGGATTTTCACCCCTTTTGGGTAACAAGACCTTTACCTCAGGTATTTAAATTTTACTTTATTTTATAAGGGTACGTATAAATAGATTCAGCGTTCTATTTTCCAAGACAACGGAGTTTTTACTAATTCAGTGAATTTTAACAAATATTTTTTTAGGGGTAATGGTACGCCACTCTGGAATTAATGAAAATGTATTATTAGAGATTTGCTTAAGTAGATGATTGAAGCGTTTCTACAAGACTTGCTTATTATTACAGCCATTTATACAAATGGATATATTGTTTGCAAAAATCGCCGACACTGGATTCTGGTAACCGTAGTATACATATTGTAGTGTTATCAACTTGTCAATCAAAAGGGTGTTTTTATTTTGATGTTGATCATTAGTAATGAATACTCAGATGAAAAAAGTTTAAAATCTCATCTAATTCACACCCAAGTAGACTTATCTTTTATGATCACAACAATTTAACAGTACTGCAGCTTGAACTCCCTAGGCTGGCCTTGAGTTTGTATATACAGTGTGTCTACTTAAGTTCGCGGCATATGGAAAACTTTTCTATTTTTAGTTTTAGGAGAAAAAGTCACTCTTTATAAAAAGTTCTGCTTGTTCTGAAACCTAAAATAAAACCTTCAAATAGCTAAATTTATTAGTCATATACGAGGTTTATCAATTAATATGAATTTGGCGCAAAAGTAAAGTACCTTTATTTTTGATAATTTCAAAAATTGGTATTATGAAATGTTGTTCAGAATCAAAAACCACGTTCAAATATGCAAAATATCTATCGCTTATAAAAAAGTTTTTTAAACTTTTCTAAATTAAAAATTTATTTAAGCATACGCGTTGTCATTTAATCTAAGATGCACTGACCAGAACTGTCCATGAAATGTAATTTCTCAGCATTTCGAAAGACTTTCTTTAATAATAACAGTAGTTTAATAATAATGTAACAGTTTTTGTTACACATACAGATCTTATTATTCCGTCCCTCAATTAACTACCTTTCTTTTTTCGAGAATTTTTTTAATGCAGACCGTTATTTACTCTTTTTACAAAAAGCACTAGATGATTTTCTTGATGATCTACCCCCTACTTGAACGTCAACATATATGGTTCGAGCAGGATGGGGCCCCATGCCATAGCAAATTAGATGTAAGGCAATATCTTGAAAATTGATTTAATGGAAGAGTTGTGCATAGGTTTTTGAAAATTCGTTGGCCACCTCACATTCCAGCTTTGATCCCACTCGACTTTTTTTGTGGGGCTACTTAAAAGAGGTGTACCTCCAAGGGCCATCCGCAGATGTTGTCCATTTAGAACGAACCATTAAAGAAACCGTCCAGAGTATAACGCCGACTATGATTAGAAGAGTGTTGACAGAGTTTCGAGATAGAACAATTACCTGTATTTATAGAGAAGGCGGATATGTAGAAGCGGTAGTTAACTGAGGGACGGAATAATAAGATCTGTATGTGTAACAAAAACTATTACATTATTATTAAACTATCGTTATTGTTAAAGAAAGTCTTTCGAAATGCTGAGAAATTACATTTCATGGACAGTTCTTGTCAGTGCATCTTAGATTAAATGAAATAACACGTAAGCTTAAATAAATTTTTATTTTAGATAAGTTAAAAAAAAAAATTTATAATCGATGGATATTTTGCATATTTGAACGTGGTTTTTGATTCTGAACAACATTTTATAATAACAATTTTTGAAATTGTCAAAAATAAAGGTACTTTATTCTTGCGCCAAATTTATATTTATTGATAAACCTCGTATATGACTAATAAATTTTGAAATGTGAAGGTTTTATTTTAGGTTTCAGAACAAGCAGAACTTTTTATAAAGAGTAACTTTTTTCCGAAAACCAAAAATAAAAAAGTTTTCCATATGCCGCCAACTTAAGTAGACACACTGTATAAATTGGGCGTCTACAATTATAACTTCAAACCTAGTGGAGCTCTGTAATAACCACATTCCTGAGTTCGTATTCTCGTAATCTCTACAATTTGCAACTGGGACCGCTGCTGAAATAACCTAGAAACCAATCGAAATCAGGTGGCGTCCAACCAAATCAACAATTAGACTAGTATTGCGCGAAAACCTCCGCGATTTAATTCATTTTTTTTGCTGTTTAGAGTTGAGGTCAGCGGTAATTTTTCGGATCACAGAATTTTGAGGAAGGGACTTCAAAAAACTTCTCTGTGATAATATACCTAATCTTATCGATCAAAACTGCACGTATCCGGTTTAACTCGATGCCAAAAGTAATTTAAATTAGCCAATAGTTGTAAATGGACATAATTTCTAAGATAATTAATTCCAACCACCCAACATGCATTTTCAGATACTTCCTAATTGGCTTTTAAAAAGTAATAAGATTTGTTTTATAAAATTGAATAACTGCTAAAGACATTTATTTATTTTAGAAATCTGTCAATGTGTTGGCTTTTACCTCAGACGATCATCGTAACAGTTATTTGTACTTTTCAATATCTTTATGACGCTATATTCTTTGCCATTTAGCAAAGCCCGTTCGGCTGCAAGTGGATATAAAATTTTTATTGCCTCTGAATTTGGAGAGATTAAGATTATAAAACCTTAGAATTTAATTTAACGTTTTTCTCGCATTTATGCGATGACTAAGGCAAAAAGTATACTAGTTTCCTCCTTTCAGTAGATTGAGCAAAGGATGAATGCCTGTAACTGACAGTTTAAATGTTATTAAGTCTTTATTACATCCAATTTGCAAAACTGCACTTTTTACAAAGTAAGTAGGTTAATCGAAATTTTATAATAAATTGAATTCGGTTTATACTTTACAGCTCGTACCATTAAAAACAGTTCCAACTCATAAAAACTCGTTTATATGGGTAATATTTTTCATTGCGCTTTACTTTTCTATCTGCCGTTAGAGTTTTATTTTCCATTTACGACATGGACTGTAAACACTAACAAACGTTGACTAAATTGAACTTGCTGCTCTGGGAATTGTGATTATTTTTGCAATATGAAGAGTAACATAATCTCATGATGCCATAATGTTTTTTTAAAAAGAATTTAAAATTGAAAGAAGTATTACACGAATCTTGTTTACTGTTTCCCCTGACAACGTTAGGTTTTATACTTTGCACAGCTGGCAGTATTCTAAATGTGGCTCTTTGAATTGTGAATAGAATAGAATATTTTCAAGTAAAAAGGCGAATGGCTGTAATTAGGTCATCGCATGAACCGCAGTTTACAAATAGTTTTCTCACTGTAGATGGTTGTATATGGAACATACAGAACAATGTCGCGTTTCTGGTAACAAGGCATACAGTATAGCAAAGCATGTTCCATCGCATCAGGTTATTTTATACTGTGTCCAACAAAATACCCGTTCTGGACGCGCAACCAAAACACAAACAATTCGTATAACTATTAAATTTTAATAAGTGATATATAACTACAATAAAAATTTCTCGTAAACAACGTTTCGGATAGTTTTGGTCTGTTACACTGCATAATCTTTATTGCTCATTACACATTAGTAGGTTAGATACAAATACTTGGGTATAAACAGTCAATTCCAGCTACGTGAAGGTATGCTTGTAAAATATTTCTTATAATTGAAAAAAAAATTTACTTGAACTGAAAATGGTAATCGGATCATATAGGTGTTATTTAGAAATGAACACATCAAGTTTACCTTAACAGTCTCTGCTAATTATACTTCAACGATATACAGTTTTAGATGCCATTTCACAACTGGGAAGGTTTTATTAACACACATTTTAATAGCTGTGTGTTGGTCTGTTGCTCGAGGCAATTCTGCTTCACTATTTTTGGTCCTTGTAGTGTAACGTATTTTTTCCTAGTTACATTTAGTTCAATAAAATAAAAATAAAACAGCCGTATTTTAAAGTATTTAATTTGTGAATTATCACCCAATAAAAATTAATATATAATAATCGTAATAACACATAGATTCTCGTATATATATATACTCTAAAGTTTGTTGCCAAGCGCTGTCGAGTTGACAGTCGGCACTTTATTCTCAACGTCCAAGAGTGCAAGCCGCTTTTGCAGACGAGGTAGAGTCAATATGGCTCTGTTGAAACACAATAAATTATACTAATATTTTTCATCTTAGTGCAATATCTTAAGGACATATCTTCAACAACAATTTCGATAATAAACTAAAACAAATTTTTATGGCAGTAATTTAAAGCTAGGATTTATGGTTTCGTTATATTCAATTCAATACGCAGTAAAGTAAACGTTCATTCTACATGGGATCTCGGTATTTCAAACCGATGACTAATATTACGATGGAAATGTTCAACAGCTGACGTCAAGGTCTGGCACCTGCTGTACATTTTGGTTGCACGTGAGTGTTTATAACTTTTGATGGCTTTGAAATTATATTAAATTATTATGAATTATCCAACATTGATTATTTGAGTAACGTAAATATAAAGTAGTTTTTTTAGAAGTCAGAAACATTAACAAATAAGTATCTTGTTTACCAGTTTGTTTGCACATGTACGCAAACAGTGTATTTTATGAAATTCTGAATGACAACTTATGTCAGATAAAAAATATTGTAGATTCTGTTTTACAATCTAGACGCCACATGCTGTCTTGGTTAATTTTACATTATGTTTAAAGACTTTCAGATCTTGTAAAGGCACTTTCATTGATATATGAAATTCGCGTGTTTTTTGTAGATTACAATTAAATTAGAATATTTGCATATTACAATCTCTGCTCTTTGATAATCAATTTTGTTGTAATAATCAAGGAAGTACTTCATTGATTAAAATAAACTTATGTGTTATGAACAGTTAATAAATTATATGTCTATCTAATTAAATCTTACCGAAATGATCTACTCATAGATCTTAATTTTGAATGTAAAACTTCATTAGAATTATTATGAAAAATTATGACAATGATACAAACTTAAATATTGCAGTCACATGTATATAATCAGACATTTATTCTAATAGAATTCCTTTTGTTTTTGAAAGACGTTTTATTATTCAACATTTAATAAAAAAGAAAAAAGTGCAAGCCCTCCTTAAGTAAAAAGTGTGTGTAATGAAAATGAATTCCCTCAGTATATTTTAGATGCCTAAATTCTATTATTCTATTTTTGGCAAATGTTTTTGATGACACAAATGGTGTCCATGTTGTGCTTTTGTTTGTTCACAGGTAAAGCTAAGACATCTGTATGACATCTGGTGGTTGAGGTCTTGGTAAGTGTGTCCGAAAGAGTGAAATTCAAGTTTTATGGCTATGTTAGTGGTGTTAAGATAAGGTTTCCGCATTCCCCTTATACAAGCACAGTTAAATTTTGTTGGTTATTGTATTAAAAAAAATACGGTGGCGCTCATTAAATATATTTTTGGTCTATTATTCACCCATGACCCAAGCTCATGATCTACCCAGAGCTAACACTTGACTAGCCGTTTATATCTTAAGAGTTTTTCTTTGTCTCAAGCCATTTACCATCCGACATTACCTTGGGCTTAAAAGAAAAAGAAGAAATTCTCGACCTTGTGATATCAGATTAAGGTTTAGAAAATTGGGAGGTTTGATTTATAGCTGATAGTCACGAGGATAAAGAAATATAAAATAAAAAAATTATTATATAGAACAGTAGCACCAACGTAACCAAAGCTTTTTGCATTCTGTCAATCTTTCCCTTATTGCGGATAAACAAAGGAATATTAAGCGGTTATGTAAATTCACTTACACCTTCCACTTTGACCGAATCTAAGAGAACAAGGAAAAGTTTGTATAAGTACTTTTCTTGCGTGTCATAGGAAAATAAATTCATATTATTAGGAAGTAAACGCAACTTAAATGCAAATGGAGTCGTTTCTAATTCACAACCCATTTGCAGTTTGAGAAACGATCCTAATGATTTACAATCTCTCAGCTCGCACATTTTTTAACTATAGAACAACTGCTTGCGCTTCTAGTTCATTTAAAATTGAATGGCTTTTTAACTTGGGAACTGGTGCAAAGTTTTGTTACTGGTAAAATTGGCGCAACCTTTAAGCATCTGAATTACCTAGACGGAGTGGGAACCCCGTAACAGTTTAAAAGGAGGACCGTCTAACCTTCAGTGATACGGGAGTGGGTTCCTATGAAAATAATAAAATATAATATTGGCTGCGATATAAAGTTACATTACAAGTACTACTTACCTTGTTGCGCTTTTTTTTAAAGGCTTTGTCTTTTTATTGGATTACTTAAGTTCAGAGTATTTTTAAATCCGATATGGAAAAATTATCCATTGTTAGTATGTTTAGTATAAGCACTACGTAAAAACCACGCAAAGATTTGGTTCTCACGTTAGTCTGGACATTGATTTATGATTTGTGAAACCGCCAACATAACATTTCCCAATCCTTAAAGTGCGGCTGCGCCTAGTAATTTGTGTCAAAACATAAATTGCTTTGAAGTCGAATGATGACATGTGGAGCCGATGCATCGATACTAGGGACTTTATTATCGGCCTTCTTCAAATGCCAGCGTACTAGTTAAAGTTTTGACAGTCGACAATGTGATCCCTTTCCCCCTACCTCTTACTTAATCTAGCTATGTCGATAGAAGAACTACCGCCAACTAAACAACGGGCGTCTGTATACACCCCCTTGAAATAAAAGACGCACCGGAATTAAGATTACCTCGGGGTAAGTTCTTGTTTTATAATTTGGGAGACTTTGACGCCTTGCGGGAAATTAAAGTCCGTATAAATTTGAACGATATCGTGGAACCCTTAACGATTAAGCCCGTTCTTTATAATTCGTCTTAATTAGCTAGGTCATTCATAAATTAGGTTAATATATTGTTGTCATCCATGTGATTTGGCATTAGCCCCTTATTCAATATCTAATTAGAAAATATAAAGAAATTGTATGATTAAACCTGAAAATATTGTAATAAATTCGATAAAAACCTTAATAATAATAATAATAATAGTAATAATAATAATAATATTAATCTCACAAATAAGCTTGCATTTACATATTTCTTTATCTTTTAAAATGCTTAAATTTAAGCAAAACTATTTCCGTTGCTAGTCGCTAATCCAACAATCTCAATTTCTAACCACATAACTGCGAACCATTTACAACTTACATTTACAATTCTACTTGAACGTGTTTATAAATAGAAAAAGCTTAAAATGTTTTCACAGTTAGTTTCCACTTTATTCTTAGAATTAAGTATGTCTATGAACGACAATGATATATCTTTTCTCTTAATCGATACCTTAGATCAGCTCATTCCATCTTTTTAAATTCCAACTGTTGTTGAGAAGTAAAATCAGTATATCACCCTTTCATTATCCGATGTCCGACAGTCGTGAATATAAATTCCATGATATACACGTGTTTGAATTATCCATCAAAGTTAAAAAAACAATTGTCGCCTGCTACTCACACGTCAAAGGGCTTAAGGCCTACCGTCTACACACCTCCCCTGTCAGTTAATCATCTTTCTTGTCTTAACTTCAAAACTGTTTAGAACTTAGTCGTATAACGCATCGATTTTTCAAAATTTCAATCTCATACTTTGTGTGTCAAAACTATCCTAATTTCGAAGCCAAAAATGTTCTGTCCATGCTAACGCATTCATTTTGTGAGTATGGTTTTTAAGGCGTGTCTTCCATAGTTGCTGTTTTTTGAGCTCGTGTGAATTTGTTCAATTAACTTTATTATGCCGGTTATTTCTCGTATTCTGTAATTTTCTTAATTTAATACGAAGAGGTGTAAAGATATGTATTACAGTTTGTACTTGAAAAACTTGGTATTTTACTACTTTATCCTTTCATACTAATTTAATATTATATAAACATAAAAAATATTATTATATGTAAACACCCAAGGCTTCTAACTCGTGTAGGCTGCTTTCCTGTTAAATAATTCTAATAAATTTTTTCTATTACTTTTTGTTGACTTAAGTAACACGCTAGCGTTAAAGTATATAAGTTCAAGTTTTCATGGTGATCTAAATGGAAGTGGCTTCATTATCAAAGTAGAGTTATCTTCAAATAAACAAATTAAAACAATTCACAGCACATTGTCGAAACGGATTTGGCGTGCGTGTTTTCTAACTTTGCAGCAACATCAGAATTCTGGCGACATAAAATGCAAATGCGATGTCAACAATCTGAGCTCTGGTACAACTTTTCAAATTCGTTTATCAGTCCTCTTAGTATAAGAGTATAACACCCTGTATTGTGTAATAAGCTGCACGTAATCAGATTAGAAATTTGCTACGTTAGATCTACATATCCGCAATTAGTACGCCTTATTCCATACATTGCATCAAAAATCTAATTAAATTTGAAGCACGGTATGCATTTTTGCTTTATAAGTCTATTACCACTGAAAAGTTAATGCATTTATCTTGTTAAGTTGAAAAACGTGCATATAAAATACAGTAACCCGTAAGTACGACGTTTCGCGTTCATGGTATACGTTCAATAGCGTCCACTAATCGGATCGAGACACAATTGATGCGCTGCAGTGTTACACACTCAGGAAGTTGATTGAATTTCAGGCCATAGTCAGAATACAGACCCTATTACTACTATTCAATCGAAAGCGGAGGTGAATTTGTTTCCTTCTGATGCTTATGGCTTTTCACTTCTCTGTTACACTTTGGAGTGAAAGCTTGTAATAGAATTTCAAAGTTTAACAACTGAGACGAAAGGAAAGCAATTATTAAAGGCTGCTGGTTCTTAAAAACTCTCTAGTGGAGTTTATTATTAATACCGCGTACCTCTTTATACGGTTTTCCATCGGGTTGCACTTAGTTGAGATTTACTTTATTTTTGTTGGACAAAATTAATATAAATTTCCTAGAGAAAAGTTATTGAAGTAGGTAATATCAGATATCCATTAAACCGGCCTGGTAATTTTCCAACTTCGGAATGAAAATTGTGCCATAATTTTGTGCTAATTATGTGCGTTCTGTGCGCGGTAAACATATTTTGCGCATTTCTATTTCCGAAGGTTTCCAAAATCTAAAGTACATAGCAAATTAATACCGTCTAAGTATTTTTTTAATTTCAAAATAAAAACTGTACATAATTTTGTGCTAATACGTGGGGTGCTCGATATATATCGTAAACTGAGGACACTAGTGCTGCTAGGTGGGATCTGACGTTTATAACCTAGAGGTTGACATTTTTGACAGTATACATACTTATAACATTTTGCCATATGAACACTATTTGTTTTGTTTTGATTGAGTAGAAAATTTCGTGTCGGTCAAAAAATAGAACGAACTTGTGAACATTTTTGTGCGATGTTTTTTTACGATTCCCGACGTGGATTATCTCCTGTGCCTGAATCAACTTATTTCGACTTTTGGGGAAGAAGCTCCAACTAAAATCACTATAATATCGTTGGTATAGTGAATTCAATTGTGGTCGTAGTTCGCTGGCGGATGAATTTAAAGAAGATTGTCCAAAATCGGCCGTTGTGCCAGAAGAATTGAATGCTGTACGCGAATTGATAGTGCAAGATCGTCATGCGACTTATCATGAGATTCAGGCATCCTTAGACGTTAGTATGACAAGTATATATTCGATATTACATAAACATTAAGCTGTGAAAAGCTATGTGCGCGTTGGATCCACATAATTTGCCAATCACTCAAAAAAAGACTCGTGTCGATTAGTGCAAAGCAATGCTCAGAAAATACGATTGCGTTGCATCAAATGCAGTGAATAACATCTACACAGGCCACGAATCTTGGATTTATTCGTATGAACCTAAAAGTAAACAGTAGTCACTGTGTGAGTCTTCCAAGATGAACGAAATCCAAGAAAAGTTGTCCGCGTTCGAAGCACTTCGAAGAAAATGATTGCCTGTTTTGGAATAAATGGACATGTCATGACCGTTGCTTCAGAGGATCGTAGAACAGTTAATTCTGCTTGGTATTCAACAATTTGTTTGCCAAAAGTTTTTGGAGAAATAAAAACCGACGACAACGAATCATTCTCCATCATGACAAACTCGAGCTCTCACACATCGGCTTAAACAAGTGACTATTTAAGCACTCAAAACATCGAATTGCTGGGTTATCCGCCGTACAGTTCTGATTTGGCACCTAATGATTTTTTGTTTCCACACGTAAAGAACAAAATGCGTGGACAACAATTTTCGACACCAGAAGAGGCGCTTGATGCGTTTAAAACTCATGTTTTGGAGATATCTCAATTGAAATGGAAAAAATACTATGAAAATTTGTTCTAATGTATGCAAAACTGTATCAATCATAGTAGAGAATATCTTGAAAAACAGTAAAAAAGTTTTCACACCTTAAGTTTTGCTTTTTTACTTATTTCCGATACATATTGCGCACCCCCCGTATGTTCTTTTTGTGATCGGTGGTCAAATTTTTGTTTTTTCGTATTTTCGAAATAATTAACTTGTTAAGGAATATAGAAAACCTCTGAACTGTTTTTCCACTCCTGGACCTATACATCCTTCACCATGTTTTAAAAAAAAAATTTAATTTTTTAAACGAAAATTTAAAAAATATGCTTTGTTTAATTGTGTTATGAGGTCTACAAAATTTGAATTATTAAACCAGCCTGTTTTAAGCTTGTTACGAGTAAGGGTGACGTTACGTTACCAATTTCGATTTGTCCAGGAGGGGCAGGAACCCCATAACAATGTTGAGGGTGTATCGGCTAACTGCAGAGGTGCGAGAGTGAGTTCCTATCGAAAATATTATAAAGATAATATAAATAAGCATATGAAATGGCCGAATACAAAACTGCTTTACGAAAACCACTTACATTAAAAGGTTTTAACAGTAGTCATAAGTAAGGGGCGCCAAACTGTCTTATCTCAGCAATCCCTTTGATACTTTCCCTACAGGAAAAACAGATATTCTGGATAGGTCTCCTTTTCTTTCGGTTTCCTACATTACGTCGCATATTACTATATCTTTCTTTGCTATAGCCTAAAACACTCATTAACTTTTACTTAAGTTAAAGAGATTTTTAGAATAAAGGCGTCTCCCAAATACGACTACATCACTGGGGTAACTAGATAACCATTTACAAATTTACTCCCCTTACCTTGTAACAATTTTTTGACGATTATAAAAGCTTATAATTTTAATTATAAAATACACTGCATTGTTTATTCAAATAAACAATTAATTTCAGGACGTTAGTAAATGTTCAGATGAGTATCGTATAGGTTCTATTCGTAAGCGTTGGCTATTTAAACTACATTCCCAATGTCAAACAATTTTTGTGCCTTGTGCGCATTCCGTCGACGGAGGAATCAGTCTAGCTCGACCACTTGCTGCAGTTAGAAGCATCATGGGTATCAATAAGGTCCGAGCTAGCGATCTACGCAACGCCATAAACGTGGCATCGTAATCGAGTGCTGAATGCACTTGACTTTTGTTTGTTTCTGATAACGGTATGCAAGTTAAATAATTATTAAGGTAGACTAAATAATTTTATTGCAGCACTCACCTATAACGATAACTCACCGATTAATTTTTGATCTCGATAACTCACACGTTTACTAATTTTGAATTTCACTAATTCACAGTTTATAAGGTTACAAATTTACTAGTTCAGATATCACGTTTTAATTTCTCAACTTACCATTACATAATCTCGTTTTAAGATAAATTAAGGAAGAATCAAAAATGATGTACATTGAATAGTTCGTTTTATGGATTAATTTTATATTTTGATTTACTTCGATAGATTGCACAAGTGATGAAAATGTTTTTCTATAATGGTCCAGTATAATACGCTGTAATGCATTTAATTCGTCATTAGTTCAAAAGAAGAAGCTCAAGCTTACGCTTTGTAAGATGTAGATGTAGAAAGTTCGCTAACATCACTTATTTGTCCAAGAATCGCAGGCTAACACATGTGGTCTCAACAATGTATGTTGCAATGAAGTTCAAAGTGCAAGTAGTTGCTAAGGTAAGCGTTAGCCTAAGGATTTAACCTGACAACAGCTGTTCTGAATAACTTGACAAGGAAGCGAATATTTGAAACTAAAATGGTAGCGTTTTTTGTTTTTTTTACAAGGAAGTCAAAAAACTTTTATCGTTTGGATTTCATTATAGTATAAATTATTGCTTACATTTGACATTACTGCAAATAATTAAGATTATCAATTTCTTTATTGAATCCGGCAAAGTATTTTATTCAAGTTCAGTAATACATAAAGTAATTATGAAAACTAATTTTATTTAGCTCTGAATATATAACAAATATTTGTAAACCAAGGTAAACAGATCTGTGCATTTTGGGTATTTAAACACTTTACTGTCATATTTAGTTCATTGTTGACATTTTGATTTCTAGTAGAAATTATCAAAATTTTCATATTTAAATATCTGAGTCTATAAGATTAGACCACTTTTTTTTATTGTATATTTTTATATATAAATTTTAAACAGAAAAGGGCAAATTTAATTAAAGAACCATCATTTGATTTAATTGAACTGTTATATTTTGGATAAGTGCGCCCAAAGATAGAAATAAATAAGTTAAAAGAGAATTCATCCTCCTTTTAGAAAGAACAAGGTTGTTGATTGTGATACAATGAAGAAGTATTAAACAGTGCTTTCAAGAAACTTGATATTTAAATTTTCTTTTGCTACTTATGTTTAAATTATAGGCATTAATAACTACTCTTTTTCTTTATTGGATAAGGTAGCAAGAGTGTATCTCATGCGTCCTTGGTTAATATAATAACTTTGTGTTCTTTCAGATCCTGCGTGTTCGCAGTAAAAGCGATTTTTCTCCCCTGAGGATTTCCAAGTTTTCCCTTAGGGTAACCTGTGCTTTATCAATTCTAAGACTTGGTGGCGCCCCTTTTGCACCCCCTATTTTTATTTAAGAGTCGGTATACAAAACAATATTTTTGTTGTAAAACCCACGACCACTCCTCATAAGCTCTGCCCGAGGAATAGACTTCTAGCTTAGTCGGAAGGTTATCGATTCCCCTTCACTGAAGTTTTTTTATTGGCGCACAACACCTTTGATTGTTTCAATCTATGTTGTATATAACTCCAACTAAAATTTCACCATAGCTTTAACTCAATTAACGGTGAATATCTAAAATATGCATACATTTACCTTAAAAACAAACAAACCTAAGTAATATGCAACTGGCCAGGTATTACGAACAGGAATCTTAAACGAAACATTAGTCTATTTAAAATACTAAATTTTTCCTTTTTATCTAACAATATATACCACAAATAGAGCTAGGTCTTTAAATTAATATGCACGTTCTCCTTAACGTTTTAATAACTTTCCGATAATAGTATGCTCAAATTTAATCAAAACTGGTACTGTCGCGGTCATAGTCTCACAAAATAATTATTTTATGTAATATTAATTTTCTTTTAAATAACTTCGAACCATTTACAACTTACAATTACAATACCAGTTTTATAATGTTACAAAAGCGTTTTCGTGACATATTGCCACAGACATCATTTGTAACGGGTTCACAAAATGTTGCGTAGCCATTATTAACGTTGCTACACTAACTGCCAGGATCGGGGGTGCGTAGTCATAACCAACATAATGTTACCAAGGGGGTTTTCATTGAACCACAACACACACATGTACAATGATTTAAACACGGTTCAACAACACTTACATCTATTTAACAAATCAAATAGTTCTTTATACATTTTAAGCCTTAAATCTAAAATACATAAAAATAGTACTTACATGATATTCGCACAGTGATAACTGATAACTTACAACTGTTCTCTACTACTACCACTACTACTGACTGATTGATTATTGATTAACTGACTAACTGAACTGAACTGATAACCAATAATTAATTACTTAATGCCTTACCCAGGACAGTCTCCGGGTTTATATACATTCTCTTATTTTTTAATGGGAATTACTTATTACTATATTTCTTAAAGGATGATGCTTGGCTTTTCTGGACGTGTCATACTTGTGGTCGGGTTCTTTGTATCGATTTAGTCAAGGAGGAAGATTACTAATAGGATTTCGCGTAATGTGATTTATTGTAATTTACAGTGATCTAATAATTTATGAGTAACTGGATGAATGTATCATCGCACAACTTTCTCGATTTCTAATTTATAATGGTGAAGCCTTATTTATTTCGTAACAATATATTTATAAATAATAAACGAAAAAGTTTAAACTTTGCTTAAAGTTAAATCCCACTGCATTTTTTAGCATTAAGAAGGTCCAGAAATTCCAGTGATTTGCTCATTACCTACTCGACACGTTAGGTCAACACATTCTAGATATCTAAATTCTAACATTTTATTATAGAGTGAAAGCAGGTCATCATCCTTTCATGAAATAATTTTATTGTTTGTATCCGACAGACGCGACATAAGTTTCACGATACACGTGTTGGAGCTTTCTGACATAGTCATCCAGCAAAGCTCAAAAGCAATTCATAGCCAAATACCTACACTGAGGGGCCTACATTCTACCGTATACATACCTTCGCTGTCACTTAACTACCTTCCATTTCTTATTTCCCCAATTTTTCGAACTTATTCGTTATATAACATTCTCCCTTCGTCAAATTTCTTTCTCACACTTTTGCGTAAAACCAATCGGGTGCGTCATTCGCACGTCTTAACGTATCAATTTTATGGTTGAATTTATAACACGGTGGTTCTTGAGGTGAATGCTTCCATGGTTGCTATTTCTTGAACCAGTGTGAATTTGAACAAAACTTTATTGTGACGTATTTTTCTTATACTTTCTTTGGTATTAAACCACTCAGAGTTTTTAAAATTTTCCTTTTATTGTGCTGATTATTTCCCTGGTGCATATCTGTAATTTTTTGAATTTAATACCCGAGGGTATAAAGTGCCGATATTTGAACTGTTTTTATTTAATGTACTAGATCATTTCATATTTTAATCTTTTATTTTAGTTTAATATTATATTGGAATACCAACGTGTTATGGTCCGTCCTTGAAATTAAACAATTTGATGCGTAGCTGATTTAAAAATTTTATAATTCCGTATTGTTTCCACGGTAATTAGCGTGCATTAGCGAATCCAGCAGCTTTCGGTCAATTTAAATGATTACTTATTCATCATCCTGTAGAATCTTGTTAAATATTCAGTTGCAAAATTTAAGGTACTTCGAACTTATTTTGAGTTAGCAACAAATTTAAATATGTTGAATCTATCCTATTTTGATGACGTACTAGACCTCAGGTTTAATTAGCACATGTAATTATAATTTTGAATATAGAAAATTACTCTTTCAATAGAATCTTAAATCTATGTTGTTAAAATGTTTGCATCAGAAATATTTTAATGGCATTTAAAATTTGGCATTTGGTGTCAAATCAAAGATTGTAGGGTGTTTCTAAAAAGGTTGCATATACGCGTTTCTTCAATAGGTATGATTATCAAAACATTTGTTTTTGACGAGAAGTTACAAGGCTGTAACGTGTTTTCTGCAAGGTCGATCACGAGCATAATTCAAAAATAGTAAGTTCTTAGGTTCTCATGCAGGAAATAGGCAACTAATATTACTTCTAACTATATGAATCTGCAAAGCTAGCTGCAGACAGTCTTAGTTTTTTAGACACGTGTTCTGGAACGTTTCAATCAAGAGGTTAGCAAGTTTTTCCATTATCGATTTTAGTTTTTGCTTGTTTGAACGTAGGCATAAGCAGGCATTCTTTGTCTAACTTTTATTTCAGCTTGATTTAATAATATAACGATCCAATTTAAGAACTATTGCTACGATAATACACTGATGGGTGTGTAACTATGAATTCTGAAATTATTTTGTACAAAGTTGTTCTTCAAGAGATGGAGTTTTTCCTCAACGAAATTATTTATTACAATTGGTGCTGAATTACTTTCGACTGATCCTTTATTAGAAGTTGTTCTTTGAGAGATGAGGCTTTCCCGCAACTAAATTGTCTGGGGTAATTGGTGCTAATTTATTTTCGACTGATTCAACCCGGCGCTTCGTGGTATGTATGAACCTACGTTCGAGGTCAGGTAATGGCGCGCTACTGGCTACCAAACAAGGGAAATGCAAAGTTGCTCCACGCACTGTTGCTTCTTCTGAATTTCTTTATATAAATTTAAGGATACACCATTGCTTAAGTGTATCGGGTTCTTTTTCGTCTAATAATATCGGGGATGTGGAGTAGAGTGTTGCAGCAAGCGATAGAGGTCATTTATTATTCTTGAAGTTGTTTAGAATAGAAGGTCAGATTATAATATTTAGTTTGCATCTGGATGAGGACAGGGTTAAAGAAAGCCAGGGGTTTGCTGCATATCAGATTATTGGGATTATAATTTGTTTCAGAATTAATCGTGGTATCGGGATGGTGAGGTGTATTGAGTGGAGGAGTAATTATAAAAGATTTTGCATGATAAATGTGATTTTGTTTGGAAAGGTGTGTGTTCATCTTAAGTCTTATGTCTTTGTGGGGTTCTAAATATTGTACTATTATTGATAATGAAATTGTAATGTTTAAGAATTGAAATGTGAGCGGTCTGGGCTGATGAATCCTTTCACTAAGAGCGTTTGTATTTTAGGACGAAGCAGCAGTTGTTTGTTCAGAGTTAATAAGGACAGCGTCAGTGTACTCAAGGGAAGCTCGGCAGCCTCCATGTATTAGGAAAGTGATAGCAACGGCTTAGGCAAGGGTGGTTGTATTAAGGATATCGAGATCGAGTAAAGGGTTTATATACAGGTTCCAAAGGTTCCAAAGGCATCCTTGAAGACAGTCTTTTGTGGATGGTATAGTTATGGTGTGAAAGTTTGAGGCTAAATTGGAGGTTCGATATGTAAAATACAATTTAATGTTTAAGAATATGTTGGATTGGTGGTTTGCTATTTTCATTTAGGTCAAGAGGTTTCGCCACCAGAGGAAATCAAAGGTTGAATGAAGAGGACAATTACGTATTTTAAAGAAAGATGAGGACTAAACGGTATATATTAGTGAGTGGTATATGCGTCCTTCACTGTGTGCTGGCTGAAACCATGATATTTGGGCAAAAAGGGGAATGTAGTTCAATATGACAGTTCATTTTGTGTAAGATAATTTGTGCTGCAAGTAGGACGATAGGTCTTTAGGATTTAGGTCCATAAGAAAATTTAAGGGACCTGGGTTTTTTTAGGATATGAATTGTTTTTAATCTGAACCAGAAGCTTTATGGGGATTGAGGTTGGTGATAAAGAAATCTCGCAGGAAGATTTCCAATTCAGTGTCTATTTTGTTTTCGGATAGGGTTAGCGATTTTTTTATTAGATTTTGCAGCTGTAGTGTAGATATTTGAAAACGCCTTGCTGTACTTGGTTTTACTTAATCCCAATTTTATATGTTCTCATGAAAGCAACGATAACCGGGGAAAAGATATTTAAACTAATGCACTCTTGCAACAATGATGCAGAAAAATGCCCAGACGGCGCTTTGAACGAAAATATTAATATCCATTTTCAAAGTGTTGCTTACCTCGTCATAATGTGACGTAGATTAAGAAATAATATAATAAAAACAGTTGGATTATTATGCTTGTTTTCACTTATAATGGTCCGTTGGTTATTGACAATGAATTAAACCGGAAGCAAGTCACATCTACACTTGGCTGGCAAATGTGCTCACGCTTTCGATCGCTTGAGTTTAATTCATCTTCGGATTGTGAATCTCTCGAAATTCAAATGGATTGGATTAAAAAAGAGCAACTTGGTACCTACGTACATCGATGTAGCCTAAAAAAAAAAATAATAAAAAAAAGGACCGGGCTCAATCGGTCTGTAGGCGAGGTCTTACCAATACAAGAAAAGAATTAAAGGAAACTTGAAATAAAAATAAGAAATTAAACATACTTATTAATACTTATGATTAATCTAAGTGACATTTTGGAGAGATATAAAAGCGTAGTATTTCCAAAGACGAAAAATCAATAACTACAATCGTACACAGCAGAAAAAAACCCAAACAAAGAAATACGGTTTAACATGGCGAGTTGCATTTTTTAGGTCATACAAATCTTAATTAACAAAACAAAAAAAAGTAACGCAACACTAAAAACCACAGCTCTAAATCACTGTAAATATAAAACTACATATAGGATGATCACGATAAATACAATATAAAAAATAAATATCTTCTATGTTGAACAGGTAAAATATACAGGATGTTGTTGGTGTATCGAAAAGTAGAAACTAAATCGATGTGAATTAATAACAAAATAACAGGATACGCTTTTTGTTTGCCGTCGTAAGTGAACGTTACAAATTCCCTCCCAGTAAAATTAAAACACTGTAAAAGTAGTCAAAGGACGGATGTTTTTTCAGAAAAAAACAAAAAGTCTTCTACCTCAAAAGAAGATTGGTTTTCCTGCAGAAAACTAAGAGTAAAAAATGAAGCAAAGAAGAAATGCAACAGTAACAGCCAAAATGACAAAAGTGTCAAGCCTCAAAGTATGCTCGGGAACAACAAAAATGCTGGATAGAAAAGAAATCAATTACTTCAAGCTGCGGTACCCAAAAAATCGCATCAAACGAAGAACCGAAGAAAAGAATTGCTAACTAGGCCTAAAGTCGACTAAGTTGTGGTTTCCGAAGAAAAGAAAAGCGGACTAGAAAGCACCTACTATTGGAAGTGGATCAGGAAAATATACCAAGTCAGCAGGAAGACCGACAGAAAGTAACACCAGCCACAGGAAAAAGCAGAGGAATGTGGATCGAAAGGGACAAAAGAAAAACGAAGAAAGAGAGAAAATCCAAGAAGAATAACACCAAGGAACAAGTTCAAGGACAAAACAAAAAACCTTAGAATCGCACAAAAGAAAATAAAACAGAATCCCAGTGTAGTTATGTGTGTGTGTGTGCGCGCGCGTGTGTGTATGAACTATGTATGTGTATGTAGTGTGCGTGTATAAAGTGTGCGCGTGTGTAGACGTTGGACCGCTGTTGTAGCGTCTTACGACAGGCAGGTCGTACCATGGGGCTATTCTATTACCGGACCCACACGGGTGACAGAAAAGAAAAAAAACCCAGCCAAACAGGCAAGTAAACAAAAGGAATTTTAAAGTTGAGAAATCAAGTCCTAAGGAGAGTAAAATCGGCATAAGAATTTGAGGCGCGAAGACTAGGTATTGAGCTTAAGACGTTTGCGCCGCCAGCAAAAAATGAAACAAGATCAAGGACATTAAGACTTTGCCGACATACATATTCCGGTTTGGAAGGAGCATAGACTAATGTCTTCTTTTTTGGGCAGTTTTCTGCCAAACAGGAACAGCAAGGGGTGTAGTACTTGTAGCACGAGGTTTATGAGGTGGCCAAGGTAGTTAAGAAAACTCAAAAAACGTCATAGAAAGACGTTGTTTGTTGTTAGGATTGGTGGTAAGAAAATCAACAGCAGAAAAGGAAACATCATGGGTTGTCAGAATATCAACGGCAGCGAAAGGAAAAGTATTGGCTGTAAGAGAATCAATCTTACGAAAGGAAGCACAAGCAGAGCACACTTCAGTTACGTGAGATAGAGGGACAGATGAAGAGAAAATTTCAACGACGTTAGATAAAGGACTAGAAGTATCATAGTCAGGAAAAAACAGCAATGGCTGTAGGAGTATCTACCTCAGGAAAAAAGCAGAATCAGATAACACTTCAACCATATTACATAAAGGAACAGAATTAGGTAGAAGTTCATCAACGTTAGAAAACCAAACAGTATCAAGAAGAACTTTGCCTAAGTTAGATAGAAAAGTCGAATGAAGTTTATCAACATGAAAGAAAGGAGTAGCACCAGACAGAATATCATCGACTTTACAAGAACAAACAGCATCAGGAAGAACTTCATTCACAATGGATAAAGAAGCAGAATCAGGTTGACCTTCGATAACGTTAGACAATAGGACATCAGCTAGGATTTCACCAACCTTAGTTAAAAGAACAGAAGCAAGTACCACTTTGTCCACATGAGAAAAATGAGTAAGAGTAGGTAACGTTTCATCAACGTCCGATAAAGGAGTAGAATCAAGTAAGACTTTATCACTGCTAGACTATGGAATAGGATCAGACGAAACTTCGGCCACAATAGGAACTGATTCCTTAACAATGGTAGATAACGAAACAGGATCAGGTAAAACTCTGACGACAACACCACCAGCCATTATAGCTGTGGGTTCCCTAACTTTAACAGGACCTTTTCTACTCGTATTAGAAGTTATCGTCACTTCAGCTACAGCTGTTATTGCAAACACGACAAAATTTCTTGAGTAGAACCATTTAAGAAAGCAGGAACATGGACAATTTTAACAGCAACAGCAACAGGCATTAAAGATACATGTTTATGAACTTCAACAGGACCTTTGCTAACTAAATTAGAAGTTATCGTCACTTCAGCTACATTACATTTGATTTTCCAATGCTCCACCCGAAGGTACTACATTGGCCAGGAAGCGAGTTTTTTTTTTTACCTGGGAAATTTGGAATTTTGCCGAACCCTTGCTGTTCCAAGCAAGGTAGGGATCTTTAACGTGCGTGACAACACTCACACACGGGACCTCCATTTTACCTCTCATCCGAACGGGGGTATATTTTGTGAAAATGCTCGCCTAACATTTTTCAAGCGGACCGTGTCGGGATTCGAACCCGGGACCTTGGGCGTAGTAGTCACACACATACCACTACGCCACGGAGCCGCCTTCACTTCAGCTACAGCTGTTATTGTAGGTACGACAGCAATTTCTTTACTAGAATCATTTAAGAAAGCAGGAACAGGTAAAATTTTGACAGAAACGGCAACGCGCATTAACGATACAGGTCCATGGACTCCAACAGGACCCTCTCTGACTGAATTAGAAATTATCGTCACTCCAGCGACATTTGTGCTTGCAGACACGATAGGAATTTCTTGGGCAGAACTATTTAAAAAAGCGGGAAAAAACTTTTGAGAAGCTAGCTGCAAGTCACTAATTCAAAGTATGGGTTGAGCTGGTGTTGGAGGCACAGTTTCGGGTGGAAGTGAAAACGTCTGGTCTAGTTGGTCATCTTTTGAATCGCGAAGCACAGAAGGAATTTGGTTTTTGTTAGTAGAGGTTTGGTAAGTAAGGGCATGATAGCCGTAAAAATGAATATTATAGTTCAAAGGCTCATATGGCTGAAAAAGGTATGAGGTGATGGTAGTAGGGCGAGCAGAAGGAGGCGTAAAAAAGGATGTAGGGCGTTTTTAATGGACTAGAATTATCGGCAAAAACACAATTCCGATAATCTGAAATAAGCCTGCCAAGGATATTGCGCGGTCAAAAAAAAACACAACTAAAATTTAAGAGGATCGAACCCACACAAGAGATAAAGAAAAACAAATACCCGTTCGAACGTAAGGAAACAAAATAAATAAGCAGTATCCGGCCGAGAAAAGCGGATAAGGTAGGAAATTAGGCCGTAACGAAACAAACCGGTCCAGAAATTAAGCAAAATAAAATCGGACAAACGTTAACCAAACCAAAATCGGAGCAAAAGTTAATCAAACAAACTCGGAGCCAAAAATTGGCGTGGTCTTACCAATGCAAGAAAAAAATTTAAAAAAACCTGAAATAAAAATAAGAAATTAAACATACTTATTAATCTAAGTGACATTTTGGAGAGATATAAAAGCGTAATATACCCAAAGACGAAAAATCAATAACTACAATTGTACATATTAGCAGAAAAAAAACTCAAACAAAATATACAGTTTAACATGGCGAGCTGCAGTTTTTAGGTCACTACAAATCTTAATTAACGAAACAAAAAAAAAACCAAACGCAACACTATAAACCATATCTCTAAATCGTTGTAAATATAAAATTACATATAGGATGATCACGATAAATACAATATGAATAATAAATAAAATCTATATTAAACAGGTAAAATATACAGGATGTTGGCGTATCGAAGAGTAGAAACGGAATCGATGTGAATGAATAACAAAATAACAGGATACGGTTTTTGTTTACCGTCGTTATGTTTTGTCCTTGACTGAAAATTGCAAGAGTTACAAGTTTGACAAAGATGAAAAAGCCCCCTAAACAAGGTGGAAAGTCTGAAGGTAGACTACAAAACAAATCTCACGCTATCAACGGTATTAAAAACAAGAAATGCGTAATATGAGTAGAAAGGCTTTACGCAGCTATTGAGAGATCCAATTACAGTTCAAAGCACACAATTGGGTGCCGTATTACAACTTTTACTTCAAGGCCCCGCTATTCGAAATAACAAACTGCAAACGGCGTCAAAAAGTGGACTATTAAGTTTTATTGCTACAAACACACGTTAGAAACTTTTGTCATGTCAGAACTTCAAAGAAACAATGTGTTGGTGCAAATCACTATTAAGTAAACGGTATTCCTCCGTCCGCTCATTTGACACATTAAACAAATACTAGCAAAAAGTTGGTAGGCAAGGATTAATATACTAGAAAGCAAACATTTTAATCTTTCAATAAAGTTGAAAATATTCTAAGACATGTTTGTATGTCATTAACCTTAAAACGTTGAAGTAGCTAAATGTTCACAACTATAGAATGCACGGACCTTGAATGGGAATCACTTCGGTACAGTTCACCTACTTACCGTCTATTTGTATTTTCATTTACGACGATGTTACATTACTGTAACTCGCTTTCACACACAAATGAGAAACGTTTCAACTAAATGTTAGGCTATTTCTGAATAACAGGAAAGTTAGCTTAAAGCTTGAATAGTATTAAGGTTTATGCTTGGCGTCTTCGTCTTACTATTGTACATGTTATCTACTTAGTGGTTTAATTAACGTTGTTAGTTATAAAGGGATACATCAAAGTAATTAAGTTAAATTTAGGGTTCCTATTTGGTTTGTCATACCTATATCAAATACTTTGACTTGTTTAATTGTTTGGTAAACACAGAATATTTGTTTCTATGTTCCTAGGGAATAAGACATACCTAAATATTTTACATTCTTTTCGGAGATAAAATATTTGGAATACTCGTATCTGAAATATCACGTGTAATACGATTTCAGTAGAATATAGAATTATTATTTTCCTCTATTTTCGACGATAGAAATCGGTGGGTGAACTCCGGCTCGAGGTGCGAAGTTTGGTTATGCCGTTTTGGGGTATTTTACCGACTTCTGTGGCGGTATTTCCCTTTTCTGAGGAAACCAAAATTTGGACAGCACTTGGAGCGGCTTATGTGATGTCGTCCTGATGACGGATCCAGTTTTGGCTGTGTTTGTCGGATCTGAAATTTTCTCCACTATGAGCAATCTGTAGCTCAAGGTACGAGGTTTGATTATCTCGTTTTGTAACATTTTTTTGACCTCTGGGGCATTGACCTCTTTTCCCTGAAGAGAAAATCGGTTGGGTGGCAGTCGGGACGGCGTATATGATGTCGTTCTAATGACATGCCCAGTATTGGCTGTGGTGTCGGCTCTGAAGACCCCTTGGTGACTTCTGTGGATTTCGTCACAGTGTCTTTGAATGCAGGAACTAGTTTTACTGGGAACTGGTAATTTGCTTCTGATGGACATGAACCATAGGTTATAAATATTTATGGTTCCGAGTTGAGACTGTGTCATTTTATAAATTAAAGTCGACGTTTCGCCCACTTTTATAAGGGGCTTTATCAGGACAAGAAATAAATAAGTAATAAAATAAAAAATAATAACAAGATAATATTAAGTAGACAAGTTAAAGTGTAAAGAGAAGAGTTACTCCTGAACTAGCAGACTCACTAGCCTATTCAAAGCCAAAAGGTGTCTTGTGGCGAAGTAACTAATATTATCTTTTTATTATTTTTTATTTTATTACTTATTTATTTCTTGTCCTGATGAAACCCCTTACAACAGTGGGCGAAACGTCGACTTTAATTTATAAAATGACACGGTCCCAACCCGGAACCATAAATATTTATAATGACTCCGGCCGTGAAAGCCTCCGACAACATCATGAACCATAGGTGCTGGTTGGCGTGGCCTGTCGCAATGTAGTGTATATGTTAGTCGGTTACAAAGTAAAGGGAAGCTCTTTCGTAGTCCATGGTTGCCTTTTGGCGCCTCAACAACGGCTGCCCAAGAATAACGTCTTCTGTTAGGCCGTGGGCGGCCAGAAAGGTTTTCGATTTTTGACGTGCCTAATGTTGAAGTGCAGGCTGGTTTGGTCCTCGATGTCGACCTAACTTTTGTCAACTGCAATAATGCTTTGTGGCCGGACTGTGACCTTGGTGGGAAGCAATTTCTGATTGAGCAGATAGGAGCAAAACTGTGTACGTCTGTCACTCCAAGTCTATCGTGGTGCGAAGTAAAGCTCGATCTCCGTAGATAGAGTGTAGTTGTGGTTTCGCCAGTTATTTCCCGACAGAACTATATTCTAGCGAGGTCCGGTGGGTTGCTCATTTCCCTGGGTACGGGTAACTGGGCAATCGCGGTGGAAATGCCGTTCGGTGTAGTATTAGCACATCGGCAGATCTGTGGTCTTGCCTTTATCTTCTAGCGGTTTCGGAGTTGTAGTTGTTTCTTTAGCGACCTCTCGCAAGTTTTGTTTTCGACTTCGAGTGTTTTAACCATCATGTTAATGGGTGTGTAGGCCATGACCTTCCGTTCTGCTGTAGGTGCTAGCAAGCTGTATTTTTTTGTAAAAACTTAATTGCTGTTTCTTCTGGCGATTGTTTCTTGGCAAGGTATTGCGATTGCATTTGTGTAAGCGTCGCAAAGTTATTATGTCGTTCCAGGAGATAAACCTCGTCATGCTAATGGGTGCGTATGCCCTCATGTTCAGTCTTGATGTAGGTGCTAGCAAGTTGATGATTAATCGAAAGTCATCTTTTACATACAGCTTTAACGGTGCGGGATACTGTATTTTTTTGTAGAAACTTTATAGCGGTTTCTCGTAGCGATTGTTTCTTGCAAAGATATTGCGAGTTCATTTGTGCAAGGGTCGCAGAGTTATTGTATCGTTCCAGGAGGTAAGCTTTAAAGACGACCGTGTCTAATTTTAAGACGACAAGGAAATGCCACAGGGTTTCTACTTCCGCATGAAGTTGCTTCTCGACCTGCGACAAGTTTAACGTAGATACATCGGTGAGGAAGCCTTCTGAATCTTCCATTGGTTGAAACGGTTGGTTTTGTAATTTCTACATATGCCATTATTCATGTAATTTAATATTATTTCAGTGCTCAGATCTTCATGGTCTGTAATACCTTTTATGTTGGCTAAATTGATAACTTCAATTTGGAAATGGTTGATAAGAACCTGTCGAGGAAACCATTGTTCTTCTTTTAACGAACGCCGCTTTGACAAGCAGTCTTTTGATGCATCCATCTTCATCTCGCCTTATAGCGGTTTTGGATGTATTAAATGATATATTTGTGGAGTAGATTTTGGTATTCCATTGGTTTATACGTTTATTTTTCTACTCACAATACCGCCTTGCGGATATTTCCTGCTTTTACTTATATTAGGTGGGCCACGTTTTTCCTGTTTTGTGTTTTCTGATATTAATTATTTATCTTTTAGAATCTTGTATTGTACGAATATCAAAGTTGCTCTTTGTTAGCTATTAATTCATTGAAACCCACTTCTGTCGTAAAGTATAACTTCCATACATTTCAGCACTAACATTACTTATTTCAGGGTCCCCAATCTTGGTTATAATCTTGGTATTAATCTTGTTTTATGTAAACAGATGCTTATATCAGCCCTTGGATGCTTCTCGTGAGCCCACTTCAATTCTGTACATCCGTTTGGATACCCGTTTAAATTCAATATTAAATATTACTTCATTCAGTGGCTCAGGTACTGAAAAATCGTTGGAAGCGGAAAGCATTGATTAGTGATCCCGACTCCAGGTTGTATACTTAGAAGTTAGTGATACCTATTGCTGTATTTATTGTGTGTTGCGTTACGCAAGTATTGGCGTAATTATTGTTTAATCTTGATTGAATCCGTGTAATTAGCCGTATGCTGGTTATATTATTTTATTGTTATTGGTAAACTATATCAAACTCTTGGTATCTTACCACCAGCTGTTCGTGTGTTTACTCAAGTTACAGGTCAGCACTGGAGCAGAGCAATTCACTAGCTAGTGATTGCATCGTCCAGGTATACTCAATTTATGCCGCTTTCTGGTGAGTAATCATTTACGTTAATTAATATTTATTGCTAATCTGTAGGTGAAAAGCCATTTGTGTCTCTTTTTGTAAGGTCTTTCTCCTCTGTGTTTTTGAAGGTTACTTACTAGCGAGAAACATTTTGCGGCTAGTTTAAAATCAATTTGTACTCGCCAACAGGCGAAAGATATCTTAAATTCAGTGCTTTTAGTGGGATACCAGTTTATATATTATCCTTTATGTGTGTTATTAAAATACGTTTATATTTGCATTGCCACTGTGGTGTGTATTTAATTCCAGATAAATCGCTTGTGCTTGTAATTCAGTTATTTTGAAATGTAGTTATATGATTGTGGTGGCTATCGTTGTTATACTTATTTTGCTCTATAGGTGTGATATTATCCGAAACCATTGGGACTTGGGGTTTCGTAGTTCTTTCGGCATTTTAATCAAGTCTCTGGCGCCTTTTATACTGTATTTACTTGTAGGTCTGTTCGGGTTCTTAACGACCTACTAGCAGGAAAAAGATCCACCCTTACAGAAGAGTCTTTATTAGCCGAGGTGCAAAAAGTCACCGTATCTACCCTAAAGAACCCACCTTTGTAGCTTTCATCAAATTACCGTGACATGGTCCACCTGAAAATATTGGTAGCTCGGTATCCTTGTAATAAATGAGGTTCCGCAAGTCCTCTATAGTCACGGTTATGGTTTTGGGTGGTTGTTGGGCGCTAGCTGGTTCTGACTTCAGTGCAGAAACTGCAATGTTTGGTAGTGATTGATCGACCAGTCAATGAAACATAATTGTCACTGTCTCTTTGACACGGTATATACAAAGATGAAAAGGGATAATTTATATATAAAGAAGCGTTTATTCATTCGCAATTCATTCATTGATTAGATTCGAAGTCATTCGATTGTGAAATTTAAGTTACCAGCTGTGGCTATGCGAAGATAGTGTTTGAAGTATGTAGCAAACATACTGTAGTTTAATAGTTGCGAGGTTGCAATGAATATGAAAGTGATATTTTTTAACGCAAATTACATACAAAAATGGAATTATTAATCACAACGAAAAGGAAAAATTCTTCAAGATAGCGCTATTTAAAGAAAAAATTTATTAAATAATCGAAAGGAAGGTTTAACAAAAAATGTACTTTGGTAACTGCTGTTTGAAACGAAGATTTTAATCTTGTAAGCTGATTTGGACATCAATTTGAAATAAGAAGGTTTTTGTTTACGAGGAGCATTTTTGTGGATTCTGCAAGTATAATTTTTAGATTTATTTGTAACTGATATTAAAGTACTTGTATCTAGTTTAAGACATTTTCTTTTGTGTAAAGGATTTTTACCAGGAACTTTGTGTTCAGAGTTCAAAATGCTCTGACCTTTTAATAGATATCTGTCAATGATTTTTTTGGCCAAAACGAATCTTACAACGTGGGAATAATCATAACCAGGTAAACCGTCCATAAAAGAAATTTTGTTCTGAAAATTTAAAATAGGATAAGGAACAAATTCTTTTATAAAAAGTACTTCTTAGAAATCATTTTGTTTGAAAGAATCAATGTTGTAAATGTTCTAAATGCTTTTGTATGAGAGAAAATATTTTATACTGTATAAATGCTTTGTAATATTGCGGCGTTTGATTTCATTTTGAAAACTTCGTCAATTGGGTTGAGCTAGCCAGGCAAAGTTACAGAATAATTTCAAGGTTAAAAATTGCTGTATCTGTATCACATGACCCTTTTAGTGACGCTCTCAATACGCCATTATTACAGCACTCTTTTAGTGGCGACCCAACCTGTGGCACGATTAATTCGTCTGTAAATTAGAGTTTCTTGTCTCGTAGTATTTGTTTTTGGAGTTTTTTTTCTTTGTGATATCTAATTAATTTCCAGTATGACTGATAGAATAAAAGAAGTTCGTGAAGGTTTGAAACCTGAGGAATTGGAATTGGTTCTCGGGAAAGCGTTTATATGAAAGAAGCGAAAAAAGAGAATTCAGAGGCCTAGAGTGTAGGAGGGACCCAGATATCAAAAATGATGGCTCTAAATCAAAGTATGCAGGAACAAAAAGAAAAAATGAAAAAAATGAGTGAAACGAATGAGAAAAGCATGAAATAAATAGTGAAAAGAATGAGAAAGGCGGGAAAAAAATAAAAGAGAATATAAAGGAAGTGAAAGAGAATATAAAAGAAATAAGTGAGAGATTTAATAAAAATATTCAGGAGTTACGAGCAGAATTTGGAGAGAACATTGCAAAATTGGGAGAAAGCTTAAGATTAGAAAGTGAGAAGAAAGAAAGGAAACTTAAAGAGATTAGTGGAAGAATAACTTTGGGTTTAGAGGAAACTAACAAAACCACCGAAGAAATAAAATTTGAAGTTAGAGGAAAAGTAGTACAAATTTTAGAGAATATGGATGATGTTAAAGAAGAAGTTGTTCAAATTAAGTCGAATCAGGAATCAAGTGAAAGAGAAACTAATGGGAAAATTAAAACATTAGATCAAAAAGTAAATGAAATAGAAGGAAGCTATCAGGCGGGTTTTATAACATTTAGAAATAATTTGGACAATCTTAAAACAAACATAGGGAATCAATTTCAGAATTTGGAAGATAGAGTTAAAAATATTCATGTTGGGGAACCGATGAGATGGAGTCCAGTATTCATGTTGGGGAACCGATGGATGGAGTCCAACCGTGTTACGTTGGAACAACACTCCAAATTTTATTGGGATAATAAACTTAACCCTAAAATTTTTTAATACAAGGTAGCTAGGATGAACAAACGAAGTCAAATATTGTAAAGTCCGTGTTGAAGGGCAGTGCCGAAATTTGGTTTGGACTAATAGAAACTGAGTTAAGTTCGTTTAAAGACTTTGAAGTTAAATGTTTAAAACATTTTTGGGGAGACAACCAGCAATTTAAAGTGAGAGATAATTTACTAATGGGCAAATATAGTAGCGATTCAGGCATGACAAGTGCATTGTATGCGATCAAGAAATTTAGCGTTGCCAAACAACTTGATCCTCCTTTAGAAAACAAGCAGATTATAAAATATCTAGCAAGCTACTTTGAAACGGAAGTAAAACAATGCATAGCCTTACAAAATATTGTTGATAGAGATGTGTTTTTAGAATATCTTTAACGTTATGATGGCATGGGTCAACCAAGAAGAATGGAGAGCAGGCCAAAGAGCCAGCCTATGAATATATTTAGATTCCAGAGAAATAATGGACAGGAGAGATATCATAGCAGATCATTTTAAAGAGGATATATGCAAAGAAATAATTAGAATAGAGGAAATGTCATTAGGAATGACGGGGGAAGGGAGAATAATGAATACCGTACTATTGAGTACAGGAATGCGAACTTCTCGGTTTCTGATTTCCGGCTGCCGACGGTCGGAAGCTGGGAAGGAAAGCAGTCCCAAGGACATTACCACAGACAGAAACACACACATTCACGCACCCACACGCGCGCACAGACACAGACACATACACACACACACACACACAAACACACACACACACACACAAGTATTTCTAAACGCAAATAATATAAAACTAACTAATATAACTTAAGGTAGCAAATAAATTTGTTAGATTTCTTAAGGGGTAACAGGTTTGCTGTAATTTTTAGGTAGCAGACTAATTGTAATGTTAGAATAAATTTAAAAAATAGAACCGTTACCCAAGGAAGAAAAAATATGGCAAATGATCAGAAAAATGGCATAAATAGTGGCAACAAAAATAGAAGGACATATGCAGCCTGGAACGTCAAGTAGGCAGGATTTTTAGATGCAGAGAAATCAAGTGACGAAAATATAGAAATTAATAAATATGAACATGCGCCTAAATTTATAAAATTTGAGTTGAAAAATGATAAAAAAGTAAATGGAAAAAAATGATATACTACCTATAATAAAATTGCAAGTAGAAGAAAAAAAAGATAAAATTACTGGTAGGTACAGGAGCGAATGCAACATTAGTAAGTGAAGGTTTTATTAAAGATAATTCAGAGAAATTAATACAGAGAGTTATCCCTATTAGAAGAAATAATTTAGTATCGCCGAATAATAAGAAGTTTTCAGTTATCAAGAGTATCATAATTCTGAAAGTTAAGTTGGGAAGGATGGAAGTTGAGCAGAAGTTTTTGATAGTGCCAGCATTAAGAGTTGATGCCATTCTGGGAATGGATTTTATAAGTAAGATAAAAGGTATAATAGATACAGAAAGTAAGGCGATAATAATGGTATATGAGAGAATTAAATGGGACGAAGAAGTTCATATAGAGGTACAGAGAGATTGTATAAATTTGAATCAATTTGAGAAGGAAATGGAAGGTGAAGGACATAGAAGTATTAAGTGTGCTGATGACGTTAGAAGTGAAGTTGTAGCGTTTTTAGAGAAAAACTCAGAATTATTGCAAACTGCAGAAGATGATGTTGAGATGGAGGTAATAGATGAAACTGATGAAAATGGCATGATTGTAGGTATTGAAAAATAAATAAAGGACCTTTCTGTGAATACAGCTCCTAAAAATAAAATAAATAAAGATAGTAAAATATTGAATAATGATGAAATAATTTGGAAAGTAGAACTTAATAATGCGTTTGGGATAATTGCGATTAAAGAATCAAAGTGTTATATTGAATGGCGTATGTGCAAATATGGAGTAGTAGCGTTTGGTTTGTCAAAACATTCATTTAAATATGCGGATATAAGAAAGAATTGGAAGCGTAAGAAAAGAAAAGACATTATTAAAATGAAAGAAGATGAGATAGTTAAAAGTACAAATGTGAATTATTTTTAGAAAAATGTGGATTATTTTGAGAGAGAATGTGAAGATAATGTAGATAAAGGATAAATTATTGCTATATGTCCAGGTAAATTTATAAATGAAACAAAATCGTTGTTAAGAAAGGAATCTTGTGAATTGATAGATAAAGAGTTAAGAATTGCTACTAATTGTGAAAATAAGTTAGAAGTTATTGATAGCGAACCATTTAAGGCTGATGTTTATGCATTTAATGAGGAATAATTGAAAGATGCGTAATTGGAGAGTAACATAAGTAAGCTAGATATAGAGATTCTAGACCATAATTTTTTTTCGACGTTAGTAGTATAGTTGGGTAGTTGCTGGGACAATTTTATGAAAAATTTATACCCACGTATTTTTCCAAGACTACGATGGTTTAAAGAGGAATGTGCGATAATATGATGAGTTATGTATGATAGTGAAGAGAATTTTGTTTAAAATGGAACTTGATGAGACCGTGTGGAAATATAGTTAGAGATACAGGATAGAAATGATAGATTGTAAATGATATTAAAATAGAGTTAAGGAAATTTAGTTGATTATAAGATAAAAATTGGTGGATTGTTAAAAGGTAAAAAGCTTTAGTATGAAAAGGTTATGCGTGTGTATTATAAAACTTATAGAATTAGTTATAGATAGCAAGTAGATAGAAATACAAATAGTAATTACTTATATATGCGGAAAAATAACGCGGATTTCAAATTTTATATTTTAATTTGAGGGAAAATGACGTAATAGAGGGTCCCAAGAAATTATTGAACCTCAAATTCTAAAAATAAATCCCACCAAAATATAATAGAATCCGTAAAAAATGAAAATTTCCGTAAATTTATGGTTACGCCCTGTATAATACAAGCGTACCTTTATTCATTAAAGTGACATGCAAAAACGCAGATTGCGCGTGCACAAATATTCGTACTGTATGATATAAGCATATTGTAGATAAATAGCAAGTAACGTAAGTTGTATATGTAAAAATAATTAATTGTAAGATACCGTAAAACGCAGTATGTGAATGTATATCAATACATTTTTCATAACATTTGCTGTAAATAGCATAGAATGGTACTACCTTTATGCATTTAGCTTAAGAAACTATAATCAACGTGTACTTGAAACCTCAATTTTCATATTAAATTTGTATACTGAAACATAAAAGCAAATATTTTCTATAAAACGCAACCTCTTTTGCATTAAAACGCAATTAAAGTTTAAATTAATTACTCCGTGGATTATAGCAATTTATTCAAACTAAAGAATTTTCTAGAATATTAGTATGAGCCATCGCGATTTAGAATTACGTAAATAAACTAATTAATAAGTAACATTTTATACCAAGATGCGGCCGGAACGCGGAAAACCCACAAAAATCCTTAAAATATTCGATAAAATTGATTATCTTTTGCATTAGTAAGCGACGACATAATAATAGTATATGTGCAAAATAAGAACAAATAGCATGCGTTACGAATAACTGGAACCAGATAACAAGTTGATAAATGCCGCAATTTTAAACGCTAATTAGGTTTTCTGAGAGAACCTTTGATTTAAAATGAGGCAATACAACGTAGGAAGTTCCTTAGAGAGAGTGGCAATCGATATTACCGACCCATTCCCCGAGACTGACTCTAGAAATAAGTACATCTTGGTAGCTTTGAACTATTTTATGAGGTGGGCCGAAGCATATGCTATACTAAACTAAGAGGCTACAAGCGTAGATGATGTGCTGGTAAACAAACTGCTCTGCAATTCTGGAGTTCTTATCGAGGTGCACGTCTATAAGGTCAGAAGTTTTGGGTCAGCGATATTCCACTAAGTTTGGTGGTTTCTGGGGATGAGAAGCACCCGAACTACACCATTGCATCCACAATCAGATAGTATGAGAGAGCGATTGAACCACAACTTGGACAAGTGTCATTCCCAAATAGGCTGTAAACATCGAAGATACTGGGACCAAAATTTACATATATTTTTATTGGTCTGTCAGTCTTCAGTTCATGAAACTATTGAACCGACACTTGTATATGGTGGAACGCGCTATTAGTTTATCATGTGACCTTGAGTTTTGGAGATAAAAACGTGGATGAGAGCTCAAGCGAAGCTCAAGCGCAAGGTGCACGACATCCATGGCGTTGTTAGGAATGATATCCAGATCGCAAGCGATCGAATGGAAGTGTAGGAGTATGGTTTTCAAAAGGGCGATCGTGTCTGGTTATACAATCTCAGACGGAGGCATGGATTGTCACCAAAGCTACAAAGAAATTGGTAAGTTTTGTACAAAGTTACAAAGAGAATCAACGATGTGGTATATCGGATTCGTAAGCTCCCACTAGGAAGAATAATAGTAGTGTACGTTAACCGATTAGCACCTTATGATAGCGCTGAAACCGGTAATGCTGAAGAACGGCTAGCAGTGAGATGGATAAACAGTTACCCGCGTGAGGATAAACAAAGGTCCGGACCGAGCTATGATTGTGGTTCATGCCTCTGTGCAGTGGCACAGGCAAAACGAGATTTGAGGCAACGGAAGAAATTCAGGGTGATCTATTGGATGTGCTACTCGAATACACCCTGGCACATTGCATAACGGCGGTGCTTGATATGCCCCGTATGATGCAGTGCTTTTTATGGTGGTAAGGGAAGAAATTCTTTGTTGTGAAAATTTGCAATTCTTCTAAATTGTTTAAACGGTTCGTAAGTTATACCAAAAGTATTCCAGAACATCAATTTTATTATGCTTAGTTTGGTTTTAGTCACTTCTTCTTTTTTTCGTGTCATTATGTAACATTATCTGATGACAACCTTATGTCAGTCGCTATTTGTATGGTTACAATTCACCAATTAATTCAATTTTACAGAATAAAATTCAGTATATGTCTACAAGGCCCATAAATGAGACTATTATGTGGTTAAGCCTGACGTACGTATCTAATTTAAACCCACTGTTTTTTACACTATTTAAAAGTGACGTAAATACGGTAGTAAATTGTAAGTTTCTGCTATTCGCTGATGCTCTTAAATTATATGACAGCGCTATACGTAGAGAGTGTGATATTTCCTAATCTTTTGAATCAAGAATGCCTGTTATGAGGTCATTAGATCACAAATAAGGTTTAACGCCTCCACAACAAAAGTCACGATGTAAATCATAATAAAAGATATCTTACGGTTGGTTGCGACGCGATTTCCAAAAACGATAAAAGATAAAAACTTCATCAATTTGTCCACCAGCAGAAATTTTCAAAAACCAAAAAGTCTTTGTTCAAAAGCATTTTAACAGCGCATGCGCTTCACTAAAAACGCGGTCAAATAATTCTATTTGAATGTGTTATTAATTATTTATAAGTACTTGATATTAGCAAAAACCAAGAAAAAAATCAGGATAGGCAGTCAGTTTCCACTTGGTGCCCTTTTAAAATTAAAAACCATTCAGAAACTCATGCTATCTCTAGAAAGAAATCAGGCATAAATTTACGGCTTCTTGTTGTGTGTGATTTGAAGCAATTCGTTTAGACGCTTTCACTTACCCGCAAAGTGTCTAATAAAATGTTAAGCGCCAACCCTCTTGAAATTTGGTTTTATCTCGCTAAAGAATGAGTTGTCTAGACTGATTATTTCGTATCTCGACAAGTTGATAGAACTCTGTGTACACTTTCTTTATCCTACTAATTTAAATTAAGCACAAAAATAATAAAACTCCACGATGTTTACTTAACCTATATTAAAACATGAATATATCGCAACCAACACAAATAAACAAAACTTGACTCTAATTGGCCAAAATGCGTATACCTAAAAAAGAACACCTTAAATTTGCTCCAGTGTAATTATCTAACAAATTGGACTGGAATATGTAAATTCCAAAGAATACAATTGTGGTGCTGTTTTTGTTTCATCCCGCTTTTATTAAGCACGTACCAACGTAAAAGTTTGAAATTAATAAATTATTGTATATACAATCGAATACACATCAACAAAACATAAAAAACAGGCCAATAGTTAAAATTTTATTACTTGCAACTTTTGTTCGAGAGAAAATTTAACCACCCTTATCAGAGCAAGACAAACTTGGGTGTCAGTAATCCATAATACAAATGGTGTTGGTTCAAAGTATCGACTACAGAAACACTTTTACTTTGTAACAGCAATTTATTTAATTTCGCGATGACTTTCGTGTTCGGGAGCCTTTTTTCACTGACAAGCCCGAATTGATAACATTGCTACAAGCCGGTTCATCTGCTAGACAATTGTATTTGTCCCCCCCCCCAAGCTACAAGCTTGTATACAATGAATCTGAAGGAATGCGAATAAATTGAATTACTCCATTATGCAATGGCGGTACTTATAATACATATTGCTTTAGGTAATTACTCATTAACTATGCACGCGGTTTGTACGATTTGAACTAAACCTTCGGTTGGAATCAAGGGTTTTTTAGTACATAGGAATAAAAAACCGAAATTATTATAAATTACACAAACCGATACACACCCCTAAAATAATATAATTTAAGACACATTGGGTCTACCCAATGACACGTGAGTCAATTTTAAATAGCAACCGTAGGAAATCCCACACGTTGCTATTTAAATTGACACTTGTATCATTAAGTAAACCCGATACGTTTTAAATTATATTATTTTAGGGGCGACTATGGGTTTCAGTAATTTATAATAATTTCGGTTCCTTTCAATACGTGAAAATGTCTTCACTTTCACGTTCGTGAGATAATCAATCATCGGAAATATGGCGTTTTTCTAATTTGGTATGTTGATGGTGAAGTCCCGGTTTTTAATTGCTTGTCGTAAAGGGATGTACTAGGTGCTTTGCTATTTATTTCGGTATTTTATTTTAACAATTTAATTAAATAATCCCATTATAGACTGCAAACTACCTAACTTCTGTTTAGCTTTATGGTCATTCTTTTATTAAAGCTCCTAAACTAGCTAGAATTGATAGATGTTTTTCACATTATACAGATATTTGCGTAATTAATTCGCAAGCATTACAGCCTCTTACACCGGTTGCTTTAATTCAACGACTTACGTTGATCTTTCAACGCACAGTACAATGAAGAATACCGGAACTCTGAATGAAATAAATGCGACTTTATCGTGCAGTAAATAGCTATATGGGGTTTGCAACTCTAGATATAAGGTCAAAATATAATTTACTTCTTGAGCGTCTAATACTTCAGCTTATCAATTGCGGCCTCATTCAATCACCGCACAACAAAAGCAAATAACCTAACCGTAACGCATCGAATTTACGAGCCATTGCATATTTAAGTAACGTATTCCACTAAACGGGGAAAAGAAATTAACCTGTAGTTTATACATACTAGATACACAAACAGAACTATGCAACAAGGTTAACAGATTCATTTTTTTATTTGATAACTCCGGACAAGACTGTTATAGCAGTAATAAATATAAAACATCTGATTTGATTATACCTACACTGCTTATTATACCAGACCAATGCTCTACATTCATGCCAAAGGAAATGATAAATGGATTTGAATTGCCGCACCATTACTCAGTTTGCTAACACCGCATTAGCGTTTTTGGATGATCTCATTATGCTGCTGCAAATTTAACACAAAGACAAATGCGCTTGCTCTTATTTTAACAGGACGTTACAAGTCTTCATAATAAGAACTATCAATTAAAAAAAAGTAGATTGCAATGCCCATAGATTGCCTTCAATTTAAGAATTTGTTTCGCTATTGTACGATAATGCTACCTATGACTTCCAGAATGCTGTATGAATCCTCAATGTTTTAGTATGCCCATTAGAATTTTCGCATTTTAATAGAGATGCAAAGTTAGAATTTTTCTATTCCATTGCGTTTTTCGCGGGCGGTAGGGAAAATAACACAAAATGGTCAAAGGTGCCACGACTTATCAATAAACAAATACATAGAACTGTTGTATTAACCTTTTTTGAACACATATCCTCAAGAATAGATCACTGACACAAAGTTGAAACGCGTGGGCGTTACGATAAGAACTAGATGCAAAAAAAGAAAATATTGACGGCATGACTTAATATTAAATTACTCTATATATTCTGATTTCATATGTAATAGTATTCAGTAAGCAAGACATTTAAATAAAATTGTTGGATTTATCAAAATTATAAGCTTAAAAACCACCTCAGGTAAAAATACATATTAGAACGGAACTTAGGTTCATAAATTATTGTAAACCACAGAAAATGCAAATTTTACAAATTTTACAATACGGCGCTAAAAGGTCTCAACCTGTCAATCTTTGGTGATCTGTCCGACCAAGTCATCCGCGGCACTTCAAATTATATGGCAGCATCTCCGATACTTATTCCATGGTTTTTACGGCACTTATTGCCTTTTCCATGTCATGCTCGGGGGTATTGATTTCGAGAATTGTGGTGCTATAGAAGGTCCTAGATTCAAATTGCTAAACAGGCAAAACTTGCTGCGTTGGAATACAATATTGAGCCAGTTAGTGGTAAAATGCAGCCCCGAAGTTTAAAATTGTACTGACAGACCACGCGGAGGCTTGCCAGGAATCGCTCACTATTAAATATGAAACTGTGTTTTCCTTGAGTAATACGAAATGATCGCTTCTACATTGATTTATTTATGATTTATTTATATTCGATATTTGTACAGTCTTAACAACTCCTTCAATATAAAGAAAACATTGTTTAAAATGGCTATTTATTAAACCTGTATCACACCTTGCCTAACATAAAAAAGCAAGCTCTAGTGCTACACTGCAGAATATTGTATTAAAAACACTTTTCAGTTCAATGCATTAAAGTTATTGAAAGAAAATAAAAAAATTGCTATCATATAGAGTAGGATGAGACTAATGCAGAACAAGATGCATTTCTTGAGATACTTCCAAAATAATTTCTGCTTTATTCAATAGTACTAGGAAGACGAATATTTAGTGTAAAGTATTTTTGTAAATATTCATGAAAATTTTTACCAGTTAATTGGAGTACGGCTAATGCACATTTCCTGTAAAATTAAAAAATATGCATAGAGAATGCAGAATCCCCTAGAGATAATGCGATTGGCTGGAGTTCCACATTTAGCACTATTTGCTAATCGGATGGAGAGAATTGATGCGCAGCGGTGCGATACACTTGAGAGGAAATTAATTGAATTTTGCAATACACTCAGGATTAATATCGTAGTCTGTTTTATAAATCTTTAGAATTTTTCATCCGCTTCTTAAATTTCAAAATTTAATTGCAGTAACGCTTTGATTGAAATAAATGCTATCAAAAGCATTTATACGACACAAGTTTAATTGAGCTATAGTTTAGAATTACTATTAGTTTAATTTATAAACCTACTTTAAGGAATTACCTTGGAAAGCACTAGTATGCAAAGTGCGGCATTTATCCTGGACATGAAAGGTAAGAATCGTTGCAGATAAAAAAACCAACCTGTTAATGTTAAATTGATAAAAGCTCCCTACAGTGGCAACTTTCAACTGGGCGGTATATAACATTCACGCCCAAGGTCGCAGGTTCAAATCCCGACACGGTCCGCTTGAAAAATGTTAGCCAAGCAATTTTCACAAAAATACGCCCTCGTTCGGATGAGAGGTAAAAAGGAGGTCCGGTGTGTTGTGTTGTCACGTACATCAAAGATCCCTACCTTGCTTGGAACAGCAAGGGTTCGGCAAAATTCAAAATTTTTTTCAGGTAAAAGAAAGTCGCTTCCTGATCAATGTAGTACTTTCGAGTGGAGCATTGGAAAATTACATGTAGGATATATGACATTCGCGTTTTGTTTTTTCGCGTCCTAAAACCTGCAGGTATGAATACCGTCACGTTAATTATTGTACCTTGGTTTCAGCGTCGTTTAGCACCACGATGATTGAGTGTCGACCAAATTTGCAAGTCTCTGTCGGGTGTATGATATTTATTAATATGATCCCCTTCTTTACTACGGTGGGTTTTAACGTTTCACATGCTCAGACATATCAACGTCAAATTGAGCTATTGTCTCTATAAGTCCCAAGAACTTTCCATTGTCTTTTGTAAATATTTTGCTATTAGAACCTCTAATTGCACCATTATGCCTTGCCAAATATTGAATGCAAAGTAGAATTCGTTTAAGAACGCTCCGTCAACAAAGTATTTCGGCATTAATCAATCTCTGTTGGGTACTAACAATTGTTTTGTTACTCGTAAGTCTACTCTGCAATTCAGTAAACTTATTATAAGATTTTTCATGAGTTACAGATCCTCCGAGGAAGACCTAATCGAATGGGAAGAATTCAAACGTATTCTAATTGCATATTTCGGAGAGCAACAGAACATCAAATATCTGGCCCGCGATTTAATAAACCTAAGAATAGAAAATAACCAATCACCCTACCAATTCCGTATGAAATGACAAGATGTACGAAGTTTAATTTTGACAAAGTTAAAAATTGTGGAATCCGACCAAAACATAAGACTATTGAAAATGAAAATGTACGACAAAATGGCCCTAGTCACATACATCAACGCCATACCTGAACGCCTATCGGAAATAAGATTTCAACATCCCCAAAATTTAAAAGAGGCAATAATCATGATTGTAGAGGAAGAAAACTTGATGTGCTGCCGAAACAGACTATATAACCTTAACGCAAACAATAATTACCCACCAATGAAAACTATACAAGCCGCGAGACAAATATTCACACAACCAAGATTTACACCATTTAACGCGCAGACAAATCAACCTCGAATTATTAACCCAAACTTTAACACAAATTTCCACAATCAATTTAGACAATTTCCAAGCCAAACATTTAACTCTAATTTTTCAAAACCCGCATTTACACCAAGATTTAATCAAAATATAAATCAACAAAGGCAAACATTCGGCGCAAACCCCAACAGAAACGCGCCGATGACAAATAACAACTCCAACGGTTATTACAAACCAACCCCTATGGACACTTCATCTGGTAACACTAAGCAAAATACAAAAATATCACAAATCCGACCAAACTCCAACCAAAAACGAAATTTCGCTTCCGAAGAACTATTTCACCAAGAAATAGAGATTTTGACAACCCGAACGCATAATGACTCAGCTTCGAGTAATGACGATGAGACAAATTACGAATGTCACAACCCCTATGAAAACTACAGAGAGAACGAAGAAGAAAATGCGTGCTCAAATTTTCAGCTAGACCGATTCAAATACGACCAAACGTAATTAATTTAAATAATATCAATCAACATATTTTACCCTACATATAGAAATACCACAAGCAGAATTCAAATTACTAATCGATGCCGGATCTTCAAAAACTTTAATTAGCCCCAGAACCGTACAAAAACTTTATTTAGATTTTGTAGAAAGAGAACCCTTCAAAATTAAGACAGCCCACAAAACAACAATACACTAATTTAAGACAAATATACCCCTACCAAAAACTTTTAACGTAAAAATGAAACACAAATTTTGTATCTTTGAATTTAACGACAAATACGACGGATTAATAGGCATGGATCTTTTAAGAAAATTAGGAGCGAACATTGACATAAAAAACCGATTACTGAGAACGAAACGGACAAATTCCTATTAAATTTCAAAATAGTAATATTCAAACCGACCAAAAATACACAATCGAACCCAGGATGAAAAAACAAATAAAAGTTTTAGTAAACTCAAAAAACGACATAGGCATCATAAATCACATGACATTCCAACAAGGAGTAGAAACACCTAACGCGTTAGTACAAATAAAAGACAGTTACGCCAACAGAACAATTTTAAACTCAAACGATTACCCCATAGAAATATCATTGACAATCCCAATAAACCTAGTAGAAGTAAATTTCAGCACGATGAAAATAGACGAGGAATATGAAAACGATTCCAACCCTACAGAACACGACAGGATGTTAAGAGAAAATTTAATTAACATTCGTTTTAACGAAGATATTAATAACGAGGAGGAGAGAACAATTAAAGACTTATGTTTCGAATACCGAGACATGTTCCACTGTGAAGGAATACCATTTAATTTTACCAACAACGTAAAACATAACATAGAATTAACAGACGATAAGCCAATATTCACCAAAGCATACAGATTACCCCCCAACAAGTCAAGAAGAAGCAGATAGACAGATAGCAGATCTATTGAAGCAGGATATCATCTAACATTCAAACTCACCATGGAGCTGCCCCGTATGAATAGAACCCAAAAAGTTAGATGCCTCAGGCAAACGTAAGTATAGAATGGTCATTAATTACAGGAAATTAAACGAGAAAACGGTACACGATAAATACCCGCTACCCAATATTACGGAAATCTTAGACAAATTAGGAAAGTGTCAATATTTTTCGGCACTAGACTTCGCCTTAGGATATCACCAAGTAGAGATGGACGAGAAGGATACAACGAAAACAGCTGTTAGTACACCTAGAGGACACTATGAATACAAGCGCATGCCGTTTGGATTAAAAAACGCGCCTGCTACTTTTCAAAGAGTAATGGATAACATTTTAAAAGAAATATGCCCCAGAGAAAAAACGTTTTTATTTCTATTTCAACACTGAACATTTATACAAGAGATTTTCAAAATTATACATTAGATTATTTAATAACTCAGGGCCCGAAATTATCAGATGTACACGGAAATTAATAACTTTAGATGACCCTGACGAATTAAACTATGCAATTCAAAATCAACACGAAGGAAAAGCCAACCATCATGGAATCAATGAAACATTAAAACAACTTTTCAGAAGATATTACTTTATAGACATGAAAAAATTATCACGGATTTTATCAACCAATGCGAATTATGCGACAAAGCAAAATACGATAGGTCACCCACAAAAATACCCTTAATGATAACTAAAACACCCGATAAACCTTTTCAAAAAACTACACGCAAACACTTTAGTAGTAGAAGCGCAAAACTCTTTGACAATCGAAGACGCATTCACGAAAGTAGGCCAAGCAATACTCATTGTTTCAAAAAACAGTATCGATATATCTCAAGGATTCCTACAATACTTTACATTTTATGGCATACCCGAATCAATAACTTTAGACAATGGAAGCGAAACAATACAAAATACCCTTAAACTTCACAAAATAAAAATTTATTTAATTAACGAAAATCACCCAGAGTCAAATGGACTAATTGAAAGATTACACCTACCATTATTAGAACAAATCAGACGATTAAGACTAACCTATAAGAAAGATCATATTACTATTTTAATGTCATACGCATTAATTGCCTACAACAACACGATCCATTTATCAACAAATTTCACACCCCTTGAATTAACATTAGCACACTCAGATTTCCGCAACCCGTACGATATACATTACAATACAGAAGTATACCAACAGTATGCTAAAGACCATAAAGAAAAATTAAAAATAACTTATGACACTGTAAAAGATAAATTAGATAACGATAAAGAGCGTATTATAACAACCCGTAATAGGAACGCCGATATAAATAAATTTTCAATAGGACAAACAATGTACGAATAGAAATTCAAAGGTAAAAGACACAAAACAGCCCCCAGAAATTTAGGCTCGTTTAAAACCAAAAAGATCTCAGATAAGAATGTAACCGTAGTAAATAACGGAAAAATTATACTACCAGTAAAGTTGGGAAGTATGCAAAATACGATAGATTACTGGACATCCGCACAAAAATTCGATTTAACCAAACTAAAACAAGAATTTTATATAATTAAAGATAATTACTACAGACTGAAACAATCAATAGACACAGACAAATTCGGAAAAGAATACGCGATAGAAATGTTTAATTACAAAAACATAATGGAGAACATTTTAAAGAACACAAACGACAAATTCATCCGATTAATACCAACAGACCAAGTCACAAGACACAAAAGAAGATTGTTATTTAAAAGTGAAAAACGAAATAATTCGAGTATACCAAAACCCAGCAATATCCAAGAAATTCGCAAACTACAGTTCAGGATTACACAAACGGAAGAAGACAAAATCATCAATAAACCAATGCAATTAAAACATCTAGACCTAGACGACCCCAACCAAGCCGTAAAGCTAATGGATAGTTATAAAGAACATATAAACGAAGTGAAAATGCCAAAACTACGCTACGATAATATCAGTGTTTGGATAATTTTATTGATTATTGTAATAATTGTATTAACTATGTATTTATTGTACAAAATGTGTTTTAGATATAGGAACAGAAAAACGAATTTTAGACATAAGAACAAAGAAACCAAGGTAAATAAGAAATAATAAATGTACCCTTAGGGACAATAAATTTTAAAAATTAAGCAAACCCTTAATTTTCATCTACGTTGGGAAGAGTTACATATCCCCCAAATCAATATATATTTATAATTAAATAGAAATCGTTGAAACTTAAGTTAGATGCAACAATGTATAATTGAAGGACGAACTACAAAAGGTTAATGGTAGTTCATAAACTAGACATGAAAACAAATGTGATTAGATTGTATTCCAGACGTAACCTGACTCTGCGGGTGCAGGTCACAGACAGTTATAAAAACTGCAATTATTACAATTAAGAATGTTACTTTGTATTGTATAATTGAATAAAGAGATAAGCAGACACGAGCTCTGAAGTTCCCACAGAAATGTGAGTGACAGGACAACATAAATATCCCGGGAGCCCCAAGATCATCGAGCTCCTTTTTGCCATCTACAATATATTCCTTTTCTCTTGGCGAACTTGTATTTGGTGTGTTTGAAGTCGTTCTAAAGAGGATAATCAAATTCAGGATTCGTAAGATAAATTAATAAAACAAAATTCTTAAACGCTGCTATGGCGTGTGTCTTTACATGAAAAATCATCCATTGAGAACTTAAAATTTGATCTCTTCAACTTACTTAGACGTGTTTAACACTGTTTCAGTCATAGACTATACAGCACGAAAACTCATTTGGAATAACAACTGTTCTATATTATCAACTAATCGCGTCAGTTGAATTTCCTGCGGGTGAAATTCAGTTAGTCCGATAAAATCGAATGCACTCGGTACATTTAGAATTTAATCACCGTTTTTCCATTTTATATTCTCGAACAAAACAGGTATAATTTAGAGGAGGTACCAACTATGACCGTTCGATAGCTTAATTATAAGTATCGCGTCACTAACTTTTTTTTAAAAAGAATCGAATTGTAATTGCAAAACATCAATAATATTCCGAATTGTGCATCATTTACATTTTATTTTGCTTGATCTTTCCTATAGTTCAATTGTAAAACATGTGTATGTTAAACAATGTTTACTTAAACGTAAGAGCTTTTACTTTATTGCTATTACTCTTTGTTCCTTTGTATTGGAATTACCTATAAGATAAATATTCCTTTATGCCGATTGAAGCAATCGTTTATTATACATATAGTCATCCCATATGTTTGCTTACTTTAAACGGAGAATGTCTGAAATCGTTCTTCGAATTGGAAATGAAAAATGGTGCCTTTAAATGTATAGCTTTACCTTCAAATAACAAACATTTCACGAAGAAACTTACATTGTACATTTCTAATCTTTTGTACTGTTTGTGATACCAAATGTTTGCACAGTATAAAGTGATTGATTTAAACTAGGATTTAAAAGCTTAAATAAGTTTATTATTGTGGTACAACAGCAATAAATCAAGCCACAATCATCGCGTCATCAATCTTTCGATTGGTTTGGGGCAGCTTTCCAATTAGGATTGTTACTAATCTATTAAAGTAATTGAAAGTACGCTCAAAGGTCGTATTTTGCGCAGGATTAATGGCAGCTCTCTATGCAGTCCGATTGTAAATCGCTTTATGCATCTACTAAACTACCCCTATACATATTCGCAGCGCAATCTGATCGATGTGCTTTAATATTGTAGACCTTTACATGTTTTCCTTGTGCTTCTTTAGTTACTAATTCTACCGATCCTCCATGCGGTAGAATATTGCCTACTAATCTACTTCTTTCATTCTATCGCAAAATATTCTCCTTTAATTAAATTTCTAACAACTTTTTAACAGTCAGTCTATGACCGTTACATATTTAATACGACTTTTAACTAAATTATTGCAATATATATATATATATATATATATATATATATATATAAATTGCTGTGCTATGCCCTTTGATTGGTGTCCCTAAAAAATTTTGTGAAAATTTCTACGAATGTTTCCTCCTTAATTTTGCTGTGAACCCCTTTAAATTTTCTATAGTTTGTTCTGCCTCGGCTAGCTCAAAAACACAACATGCCTTACTTCACAACAATAAAGATTGTTTAACCCTTTTTCTTTCTACTACCTAACTGTTAAATTAATTTAAATGAAGCAATCCAAAGATTACACAATATAATGATCGATAATATGTACAGTTTTATATAAATTCGAAATTTAGCCCCTGAATAGAACATTAACATTCACCAAATTTATAATTTCCTAAAAGCCAGCAAAAATATCTTTTTAATTACTCTTAGGTACCTTTCAAACGTTCAAAGATGATTTCCCTATTTTGAAATTCTCAAATGACCTTTTTGTTGACTCTTACAGAAATATAATATATAGCAAATATTAAAATTGAAACAGTCTTTAACTAATAAAAATTTTAAGATCACTGTAATTGCCTCATAGTATCGATGGTCTGCACCTATTGATTATTACAGCTCGACTTGCTTCACTTGATTGGCGAGAATGGTGGATTAATGGTTGCTTGTATTTTTTCCCTCGGATTTCTGGAGTAACTTTGAATATCTTCGCGTTTATTTTATATTTCCATGTAATAATTTATTTAGACGTATTTTCAGACGTATTATTTAAATATGCATTTAGAGTATTTATTTAGACGTACATTTAAATCTTTATTCGGAGATATATTTAGATATAGTTTTAGATCTTTATTCGTATCTTTAATCGGAACCGTCTAAGCGTAGAACGGCTATTTTTCGTCGCACAAATTTGGCACTTTCAATCTTTCACTTTTTAATAAATTATTGACTTTTCACTAATTGTCACTAGTACGTAAATTTTTACTTTAAATCGACGTGGTTCGTACCTTGTTGAAGATAGACTCTATTTTCAAGTTTCCTATCGTATTTATAAGCTCCACATATGCATGTTTTAATTGGTGCGCATCGCGTGTTTATCGATAAACGTTTGTAATTTCCGCCTATCTCTGAAGAACCTTGGTATTTCTCAAATTTTCTGGTTTTACTTGTTGTTCTTTCATTCAATCTCACACGTAGACATTTAATATATCATAGTAGCTTCTTAAAATTTTCAAATATTCCTTTTATTCCGTCACGTATTTTATATTTGTGTCGCTTATAGTCTATAGCTTATCGTATAACGATCCGTCCATTATTTATTTGTTATTAAAAATATGTTGGATTTCTATGCAAAGTTAATATTTCTAGTCACGTATTTATTCTTCTAATAATGACGTACTTAAATGCGTTTGCTTATTTATGCGTTGACATTTTTGACGAAATTATTAAATAGTTAGAATACAAGGTTATCTATCGTTCCTTATAATGTGTTTCTATTGATGCAGTTCGTTGCGTTTAAAACCTTATCTTTACTCGTTTCTTGAACTTAAAGCGTGTTATAAGACGTATACATTATTATTTTAACTAAATAGTGTTTGATTATTGCAAAATGAGCTTCTTTCTTATGCATTAAATTAAATATACTTTATATACAGTGACCTTTTGTAAAATAGTCGATTTACTCCTATGATTGGTGGAATTATTTGTTTTTCTTAACATTAAAATTATTTACATTTATTCTACAACACCTTTGACTTAATCTACTCTTAAGCTACCCTCTTATCATAGCAATATATATATATATATATATATACATATATATATATATTATTGTGTCCCCTGGAAGTATCGCGCTGATCACCTGTAGTTAAACTCCAACCCCTAACTTTGGGCGTCATAATACTATGGAGTCCAAAAAAAAATATGATGGATTCCTAATTCGAGCCCCTTGCTTGGAAAGCCATATTATTGTGAAGTTTAGCTCGGCTACTCCGCTCTTTACTTTAAAATTCTTATGACACTTTCAAAGAAACTTACCTGGACTGCTGAAAATCAAACTTCACCTAACAGCCACTAAGCTCAAAATACTTCCTTACAATCCTATCAAAAAAACGCAACTACCAAAATACATCACACTCTATTTACACAAATAAAAAAAATTACATTCTAAACTTTGTCCATTACAACAGTTAACATACTTCAAATTACATATTTTTGTAGAAGAAAACAATTCATTTTTAAAATGTGTTTGGATCAAATATTTTTATTATACATATACCCTATTTAAAGTAAGTGGGCTAACCTCATACCTGACTTTAATCCTTATTTTAATATGAGCTCACTGTAAAACTGTAAAAATTATAGCACTGAAATAACGAAAGTCACCTTTACTTTGTACATAAACAGCATTTGTATCATTATATTAATGATCCTTTTCTACATAAACAAATTTTCATTTAAATATAAAGTTCAATAAATTTTTAAGTCCATAAAATTCATAAAATAAGCATCCAAAGAGCACAAGATGTCAAAAACACGTCAGATAACTCAACAACATTGTTAAAAAAAAGCTAGTTACCTGGAAACCACTACACAGCCTGCATCTGCCATCCAGCCCTCGATGATGTTGCCGTCTATGATGCCTCGGAGATATGGAACCGCTCTCGAGCTACATCATTTTAGTCTGCATGCAGCTATCCAAATCTCATCAACTAACCAATGATGGTACATCCAAACCTATGCTCCTCTGCTATTTCAAGTTCCATCAGCAAATCACTACTCGATGCATTCACAATTGCAAATCCGTCTCTCCAAATCAATCACTCCAAATCAATCACTACACCTATCTTCAACATGCTATCAACCCCTAAAATACTTTTAAATTGAAGTCCAGGAACGATAATAAATTCCTGCTCGCAGCATACGAATCTTATTTTTACCCTCAATATTACCACACTATTTACCACAGCAAACCTTTTTTTTCATTGGGAGCTATCAAATGACTCCTCTTGATTGGCATAATCCTTCATGAATTTCTGCTTGGATCTTTTTAACGAATTCCTCCGATACTAAACTCGCTTCCGCTCCTGAATCGAGCAACGATCCTACACAATGATTTAAAATTTTGATCTCTACCACCGGCAAACAAATTTTCTCTATTTCTTCTGGTTCAATTTCTTCTTCTATGTACATAAATTCTCACGGATGTTCATATTCATATACATTAATTTCTACTAGTTTGTCTAGCTCTAAGAATCCTGTGCACCTCAATTCTCCCCACTCGGTCTTGGTTTTCTTTCCACCACTTGTGCATATGTTCTTTTGGTTACTTTTTGTCCATCTGCCCTTTCTGTATTGTTCACACTCGTAGATGTCCTGTTCATTTCCGGCAAGCTGTTATGCCTTTGAACTTCCGGTCTTGGAGTAGTACTCCTCGTACTGCTACTGCTCCTATAAAACTACCTCTTTGTCTCCATTGATTCCTAAAGTTCGGATTATAATGTGTTCTTCTCTGATTGTTTATGTTTTCCCTCCTGTTATCAACTCTTGCCAGGTTTACATTCCGCTCTTTACTTTCCCTAGGTCTTCCTGAACTTACATCATCATACCTTTGCAGGTACTCCAAAAATGTCTCCCTGTCAACAATGTTCTGTACTGCAACATGTTGCCTATACTCTATCTCAAAATGCCTAGATAGATATTTAATTATTTGACGATCAGTCAACGGTGGCATTAATTGCTTCACTATACTAGACTTACGAATAGCATATTGTTCACGGGATCCTACAAACTTCCCTTTGTATTTCCCTGTGATCAAGACGTTCTTTACTTAATCCTGTTTATGATCAGCCCAATTATATTTAGGAATTTCTCCTCAAAATCTAAATAAGATGTTATATCCTGCCCTACTCAGTTATACCAGGCTTCTGCGTTATTCTTTAATATGACTTTTACCACATTTAATTCAGCCTATTCGTCATTCAAGTTGCCAACTAAGGTCCTAATATTGTTTATAAAAATCTGCGGGTTCACCCGATTATCTCCATAAAATTTCATGTTATTTTAAAGACATATTCCCGGTAAAAATTCTTGGACTAACCCCCGTTAAAGCAGTATTATTTTGTTTTATCCCCGTGACTTCTCCTTCAAACCTTCCTAACTGATCTCTGCATGAGTCACTCACCTCTGTCATTTTTCCATTTATCTCCTCTTCACAGAAAATTTTAATTTCTGTTTTTAATTGCCCTATTTCCTGCATAATATTAGTTATATTCCTTTCATTCCTCTCTACTCTCATTTCAACCTCTCCCATTTTTTTTGTTAAACTATTTTTGAAATCAGAAAATTGCTTGGTTGACCTGTCTATCTTCTTCCCTAACATTTCTGTCATCTTCTCCAACTTCCGGTTCGAGTCTTCCTTAACTCCACTTAATGTTTCGTTCATCTGATCAAGCTTCTGTTCGATTCTGCACTCACCTGCTCAAATTAATAAAATTATTTACAAGTCAATTAACCCTTTAATCTCCGGTCGTCAGTTTCCTGAAATAAATTTTTCTTTATATGGAATCGAGCCCCTCACGTTCAGGTCGCCATATTTATTGTATAGTACTCTTGCATAATTCACCGAGTCATTACTTCGAGGTCCACATTGGGCCGCCATCTCTACTGTGAAGTCCTCTGGGAGTATCGCTCTATTTACCTGTAGTTAAATTCGAGTCTCTAACTCTGGGCGTCTTAATACTGTGGAGTCCTCAAAAAAATATGCTGGATCCCTAATTCGAACCCCTCGCTTGGAAAGTCATATTATTGTGAAGTTTAGCTCGGCTGCTCCGCTTTCTACTTTAAAATTCTTATGAGTATTTCAAAGAAGCTTACCTGAATTGCTGATAATCAAACTTCATTTAACAGCCACTAAGCTCGAATCTGAAAAATACTTCCCTACAACCCTATCAAAAAAACGTAACTACCAAAATACATCACACTCTATTTACACAAATAAAAAAAATTACCTTCTAAACTTTGTCCATTACAACAGTTAACATACATAACATTACATATTTTTGTAGATGAAAACAATTTATTTTTAAAATGTGTTAGGATCAAATACTTTCATTATACATATACCTTATTTAAAGTAAGTGGTCAAACTTCATACCCGACTTTAACCCTTGTCTTAATATGAGTTCACAGTAAAACCCTTTTAAACCTGTGTGTAAAAATTATAGCACTGCAATAACAAAATTTCTTTTTACTTTGTACATAAACAGCCTTTGTATCATTATATTAATGATCCCTTTCTACATAAACATATTTTCATTTAAATATAAAGTTCAATATTTTTAAGTCCATAAAATTCATAAAATAAGCACCCAAAGAGCACAAGATGTCAAAAACACGTCAGATAACTCAACAACAATGTTTAAAAAAAATTAGTTACCTGGTAAACACTACACAGCCTGCATCTGCCATGAAGCCCTCGATTATGTTGCCGTCTATGATGCCTCGGAGTTATGGAACCGGTCTCAAGTTGAATTACATCATTCCAGTCTGCATGCAGCTATCCAAATCTCACCAACTGACCAATGATGGTACATCCAAACCTCCTCTACTTCTCTACTATTTCAAGTACCCTCAGCAAATCACTCCTCGATGCATTCACAAGTGCAAATCCGTCTCTCCAAATCAATCACTCCAAATCAATCACTACACCTATCTTCAACATGCAATCAACCCCTAAAATACTTTTAAATTTAAGTCCAGAAACGATAATAAACTTCTGCTCACAGCTTACCAATCCTATTTCTACCCTCAATATTACCACACTATTTACCACAGCAAACCTTTTTTTTTCATTGGGAGCTATCAAATGACTACTCTTGATTGGCATAATGCTATCATGAATTTATGCTTCGATCTTTTTTAACAAATTTCTCCGCTACTAAACTCGCCTCCGCTCCTGAATCGAGCAACTATCCTACACAATGATTTAAAATTTTGATCTCTACCACCGGCAAACAAATTTTTTCTACTTTTTCTGGTTCAATTTCTTCTTCTATGTCCATAAATTCTCACGGATGTTCATATTTATATACATTAATTTCTAGTAGTTTGTCTAGTTCTAAGAATCCTGCGCACCTCGATTCTCCCTACTCGGTTTTGGTTTTCCTTCCACCACTTGTGCATACGTTTTCCTGGTTACATTTTGTCCATTTGCCCTTTCTGTATTGTTCACACTCGTAGATGTCCTGTTTATTTTCGGCGAGCTATTTTGCCTTTGAACTCCACGTCTTGGAGTAGTACCCTCGTACTGCTACTGCTTCTATAAAAACTACCTCTTTGTCCCCGTTGATTCCTAAAGTTCGAATTATAATGTGTTCCTCTCTGATTGTTGATGTTTCCCCTCCTGTTATCAACTCTTACTAGGTTTACATTCCGCTCTCTACTTTCCCTAGGTCTTCCTGAACTTACATCATCATACCTTTGCAGGTACTTCAAAAATGTCTCCCTGTCAACAATGTTCTGTAATGCAACATGTTGCCTAACCTCTATCTCAAAATGCCTTGATAGATATTTAATTATTTGACGATCAGTCAACGGTGGGCTTAATTGCTTTACTATACTAGACTTACGAATAGCATATTGTTCACGGGATTCTACAAACTTCCCTTTGTATTTCCCTGTGATTACATCGTCTCTTACTTGATCCTATTTATGATCACCCCAATTATATTTTATGAATTTCTCCACAAAATCTAGATAAGATGTTATATCCTGCCCTACTAAGTTATACCAGGCCTCTGCGTTATCCTTTAATATGACCTTTACCACATTTAATTCAGCCTATTCGTCATTCAAGTTGCCGACTAAGGTCCTAATATTGTTTATAAAAATCTGCGGGTTCACCCGATTATCTTCATAGAATTTCATGTTATTTTAAAGACATATTCCCCGTAAAAATTCTTGAACTAACCCCCGTTAAAGCAGTATTATTTTGTTTCATCCCCGTGACTTCTCTTTCAAACCTTCCTAACTGATCTCTACACGAGTCACTCACTTCTGTCATTTTTCCATTTATCTCCTCTTCACAGAAAATCCTAACTTCTGTTTTTAATTGCCCTATTTTCTACCTAATATTAGTTACATTCCTTTCATTCCTCTCTACTCTCATTTCAACTTCCACCATTTTTTCCGTTAAACTATTTTTGAAATCAGAAAACTGCTTGGTTGGCCTCTCTATCTTCTCCCCTAACGTTTCTGTCATCTGCTCCAACTTTCGATTCGATTCTTCCCTAACTCCACTTAGTGTTTCGTTCATCTGATCAAGCTTCCGTTCGATTCTGCACTCTCCTGCTCAAATTAATAAAATTATTTACAAGACAATTAACCCTTTAATCTCTGGCCGTCTGTTTCCTGAAATAAATTTTTCTTTATTTAGAATCGAGCCCCTCACGTTCAGCTCGCCATATTTATTGTATAGTACTCTTGTGTGATTCACCGAGTCACTACTTCGAGCCCCACATTGTTCGCCATCTCTACTGTGAAGTTCTCTGGGAGTATCGCTCTTATTATTTGTAGCTAAATTCGAGCCCCTAACTTTGGGCGTCTTAATACTGTGGAGTCCTCAAAAAAAATTTGCTAGATCCCTAATTCGAGCCCCTCGCTTGGGAAGCCATATTATTGTGAAGTTTAGCTCGACTGCTCCGCTTTCTACTTTAAAATTCTTATGAGTTTTTCAAAAAAGCTTACCTGGACTGCTAAAAATCAAACTTCACATAACAGCCACTAAGCTCAAATTTGAAAAATACTTCCCTACAACCCTATGCAAAAACGCAACTACCAAAATACATCACACTCTATTTACACAAATAAAAAAAATTACCCTCTAAACTTTGTCCATTACAACAGTTAACATACTTCAAATTACATATTTTTGTAGAATAAAACAATTTATTTTTAAAATGTGTTTGGATCAAATATTTTCATTATACATATACCCTATTTAAAGTAAGTGGGCTAACTTCATACCTGACTTTAATCCTTATTTTAATATGAGCTCACAGTAAAACGCTCTTAACCTGTGTGTAAAAATTATAGCACTGCAATAACAAAAGTCCCCTTTGCTTTGTACAAAACAGCCTTTGTATCATTATAGTAATGATCCTTTTCTACATGAACATATTTTTATTTAAATATAAAGTTCGATAAAGTTTTAAGTTCATAAAATTCATAAAATAAGCACCCAAAAAGCACAAAGTGTCAAAAACACGTCAGATAACTCAACAACATTGTTTTAAAAAAATTAGTTACCTAGTAACCACTACACAGCCTGCAACTGCCATCCAGCCCTCGATGATGTTGCCGTCTATGATGCCTCGGAGCTATGAAACCGCTCTCAAGTTGAGTCACATCATTCTAGTCTACATGCAGCAATCCAAATCTTACTAACTAACCAATGATAGTGCATCCAAACTTCCTCTACTTCTCTAGTTTTTCAAGTATCATCATCAAATCACTCCTCGATGCATTCACAATTGCAAATCCATCTTGGGATGCCTTGCAATCCCCAACAACCGAAATAGTTGTAGTCTGTACTTACATGACTTACAGAAGCTTTGCTTTTATTTGTATATATACTTCAAAATCTTTCAACAATGCTACAGCACACCCACTTGTGTGTAATAACGACTCTTGAAAAGCACTGAATAATATTTACTACTATTAGAGTGCAGGTCATTGACAAGCGAAGAAAAGAAGAGAGCTTCTCATCCTCTTACAGCTGGTTATATAGACCAGAACCCCCCTTCCTCTTGTTTAAGTTTCCACCACACATAAACAAACTTTCTTGGTAGCACCGTAACCGTTAGCACACTTCTCAAAACAACAACTCCTAACCGCCACAAAATTCTACATAATTTTCCCACCAAACATTAACGGTCTTCATCGTCCCGGAATTTTCAAGCACGCACTCCACAAAATACCACGAAAATCGTTTTTACCCTTGTAGCAGCTGGTCCGCTTCGCCGAAAGTAGCCTCAAGTAAAAATCAATTCATATAAGATTCACGCCCCACATGTAAGACAAACCTAGCCCTTTCCTCCTTTATCTCCTCTACCGGCATATTCTTTCTCATGCTTAGTTATACAAATCCCACTCAGATATTTACCCACTATAAATCTTAGACAGTCACTTGTCTCCTTCTACCTGTAGCGTTCAATTACATTTCTTAATTACTCGGCCTATTTAAAATCGATATCTTGTACACACATCTTCCGCCTCTATCTTGCTTATAGCTTCAAAACCGTCCTTGTTCGTTTATTACCAAATCTAACCGATATCTGATATTTCCATCTCACTCCTTTATGTGGTATAACCAGTCTGTTTCTGTTTTCCTATCGATCCATGCCTGCCTTAACGTCTATTTGCATTCGTGGAATTTATTAATTTTCTGATGAGGTTGTTGACACAAGCGCCCCATACATGTAAATAATCGTTGCTTGTTGTAACAGTCGAGTTTTCGTTTATTGAATTTTTTTCCTATCCCTGTCTAACAAGCTCGTGATTTTAAATGCTATCTTATGCTAAATGATATTGAAATATTTCTACTTCACTACAACTATACCCGTAAATTATTAATCATAATGGAATTAAAGTGAATAAGCTTTTTAACTATTGTACATCGTTGTGCTATAATTAAACCTGCATTCTCATCCTGTACACAAATGAATTGATTTGTTTAATAGTCGCCTAACATTTATTGACTCTGCTCCCTAAATATTAAAATTTCCTTGCAAATAAGTGCAAAGCTGAAACTAAAATGAAATGAATCCTAAAATTCCGACATTAAATTAATTAATTGTTACATTAGCTTTCTATGATACCTATATAATTTTTTAATACGCGATATTTGCACACGCTAGCCTACCCTAAGCTGACCTATGACCTATCTTATCTAATTCTAACCTACAAATTACATAGTAATATATATATATATATATATATATATATATATATATATCTTCTTAATATGGACTGTTTAATATATAATGATCTTGATGAAAATGGTAATTGTACTTGGGATATAGTGGTCCAAAAATAAACTAAATAGTATTTTGCATATATTCAATTAATTATCTGACGTTTCGGCAAGGGTTGTTGCCTTTTCAAAGATACTACAAAATTATACAGTATTGAATGGACATAAAAATTATAACATAGGTACTTACTTAATTACTAATGCATAATTATTAGAAAAGTTTCTTCACACATGTGGATTAGTGTTGGTTAATACATAAACAAAATGATAAAAATAAATTTTAAATTAAATGTCTTATTGACATATTTGTTAAGTTTGACACATAGACTGAAAGGAATTCTTGATTTTAAATTTTATATGGGTGCATGTAAATCTTAACTGTAATTGAACTATTGCTTTTTGTGTAATTCTATATAAATTTGAGTATATTGGATGTAGATTTTGAGTGTCTTGTCTAAAGTTCATCGAATTAATCTCATTTTGTATGTAATAAGCTTCCAAAAAGTCTCATTTTGTAATTGTTTTCAGAATCCAAAATTTCAATATCTTTATAATTTGGAACATGTTGGGTTAAATTAATATGTTGAGAGAGCACAATTCTTTTTCCTAATTTTATATCTGACCTATGTTGTGTAAGTCTATTTTTAACCACTGGGTGGTGTTACCTACATACGTCTGATTGCATGAACAAGTTATTTTATAAATAATATTGCTACTTAATAATTTGTTAGGTTTGTCTTTGAGTTTTGTAAAAGGTTTCTTACAGATTTTCATAACTAAATCCTATAGTTAGGTTATGTTGTTTTAAAATTCTAGCTAATAAAGGAGTTAATGTTTGTATAAAAGGTAATTTTTGTATAAAATGGTATTGGGTCTAGTTTCAGTACTGTTAAAATGGATGTTTGTGTATAGTAATTTCTTTACTAATTGTTTGGGATAACCATTATTACATAGCGTAAATTCTAAAGTTTTTAGATTAGTTTTTTTGAATTGTGGTTCAGAGATTATTTCTATTCTGTGTTTAAGTGCTAAAGCTGTATTTATTTTGTGGTGAAATGAATGATTGGAATAGTAATTAATGTATCTACCTGAGTTAAAAGGCTTATTATAGTAATCAAATAGCAGTTTGTTGGAAGAATCTCGGATGACAAAAGTATCTAAAAAAGGAATTTTTCTTTCTTTTTCAAGTTCATACGTGAAATTTAAGTGTTCATTGAAATTATTGAAATGGTCTAAAATGTATTGTATTTTATCTGGTGGAGCAGAACAAATGATATCATCAACGTATTTTACTAAAATACCATATCGAAATCTAAATTAGGTAAGATTGAGTTTAGTAGATGATCCATAACTATTTGTGCTATGATAGGAGATAATGGGAACCCATTGAGTACCAAATTTTTGTTGATAGAATACATTTTGAAAGACAAAATAGGTATTATTGAAAATTAGGGAGATGGAGGTAAGAAATAGGGTTTTTGACAAGGTGGTATGTGGTTTGATTACATCCCAGTTTTTCGTGATTATATCTACAGCCAAGTCTAGAGGTATATTTGTAAATAGTGAAGAAACATCTAATGAAAGTAAGATGTGGTTCTTAGGTAGTTGAAATTGACGGAATTGACTTACAAACGTAAATGAATCTTTGGTATTATATCCTTCTAAAGGAAAAGATGTTTGTAGAATTTTTGCAAAAAAGACTGCTAAGTTATAGGTTGGTGTATTTACTGTAGAAATTATTGGTCGTAATGGAAAGTTTTCTTTATGAATCTTTGGAAGCCCATAATTATTAGCTAGAATTTTAAAACAACATAACCTAACTATAGGATTTAGTTATGAAAAATCTGTAAGAAACCTTTTTACAAAACTCAAAGACAAACCTAACAAATTATTAAGTAGCAATATTATTTATAAAATAACTTGTTCATGCAATCAGACGTATGTAGGTAACACCACGCAGTGGTTAAAAAATAGGCTTACATAACATAGGTCAGATATAAAATTAGGAAAAAAGAATTGTGCTCTCTCTCAACATATTAATTTAACCCAACATGTTCCAAATTATAAAGATATTGAAATTTTGGATTCTGAAAACAATTACAAAATGAGACTTTTTTTGGAAGCTTATTACATACAAAATGAGATTAATTCGATGAACTTTAGACAAGACACTCAAAATCTACATCCAATATACTCAAATTTATATAGAATTACACAAAAAAAGCAATAGTTCAATTACAGTTAAGATTTACATGCACCCATATAAAATTTAAAATCAAGAATTCCTTTCAGTCTATGTGTCAAACTTAACAAATATGTCAATAAGACATTTAATTTAAAATTTATTTTTATCATTTTGTTTATGTATTAACCAACACTAATCCACATGTGTGAAGAAACTTTTCTAATAATTATGCATTAGTAATTAAGTAAGTACCTATGTTATAATTTTTATGTCCATTCAATACTGTATAATTTTGTAGTATCTTTGAAAAAGGCAACAACCCTTGCCGAAACGTCAGATAATTAATTGAATATATGCAAAACACTATTTAGTTTATTTTTGGACTACTATATCCCAAGTACAATTACCATTTTCATCAAGATCATTATATATATATATATATATATATATATATATATATATATATATATTGCTACCCTCTATATCTTAAAATACAAATAGGCCTCACATTCAGGATTGCCATTAATCGGTACGATTTACTCCGACTACCTGAAGATATCTGCTTATAAAGTTTGCCACGTCTACTCAGCTGCTTTCTGAAATTAAACCTATCTGCTCAAAAAAAAACAAGGCTACTCCAGTAAATGGCCTACCTTTATTAACATGTCAGGAAAAATGTACACGCCAAAATCGAAACTAAACTCCACTTTCACACATTATTTACTCAAAATATTCTTTTAACAATACATTTCGAAAACAATTTATTGCAGATAAATTTTTCCAATTAATACATTCAGAGAAAGTAATAGGGCTTTACCACATTTCTTATTTTAACTCTGGTCCAATATGAGCTCAAAGTAAACCTTATTCTTTCGTGCTAATTTTTGTTTGCACATCCATAATCAAAAAAGATCTTTTTACCTTGTACATAAATTAAATATTACAAGTGCGATAAATCACTCCTCATAATCAATTCCCACATAAAATACAGTAAAAATAACTCGGTTTTAAAAAGTTCATTTCGTAACTCTTCACCTGTTTGTCCTTTTAGTTCATAAAATTATACCCCAATGCACCAAGTCATTAAACACATATACAACAAAAAGTATCAGTTACCTGGATTCCATGTTCATCCACAGGTCAGCTATCATTGTATAGAGGACTACAGCATTCAGGAATACCCCAATCTGGACCACAATAACCGCAACTGCAAGCTGCAACCATATTACCAAGAAGGCATTTCGGCTACCAATTTGATAGGACATCCAAAACTCCAAATCTCTTCGACTAATACCATAAATTGTTGGTACTCAACCAAACCCAACCAAATACTGACAATTACTCCATTTTAAATTGCATACTTTGCACACTTAATGCAAAATAGGGTCAAACTATTTTTACTTACATCAAATTAGCGTAAATTAATTGTACTTTTATGCAAACGTAAAAGCATTTTAGTATTGGAGCCGTCAGCTGTTTGAAAATCAAAATCAATGTACACTTGTCAAAACATAAGAACTGTAAGCTAGTTCGTCTTATCGGTTTTACACCCCCTTTAAATTAATAACATAAAACTCGTGCCATTTTGTATATACTTGTTAATGCTAGCTTTTACGATTTCATTTTTATTGTTGCATTTGTATATATATATAAATATTTAATACTGTAAGTAGTAGGGTAGGTTAAGTCATAGGGGTCGTATAATAAACAAGAGAAACTCCCAAGTAACAAAAATACATAATTACAGATATTAGAGGAGCAAATAGGTCATTATAAATATTATTAGTTGAGAGCACACTGTATATAGCAGTACAAACGATTAAAACGCATATCCAAGAGTAGATACGAGAAAAGATAAGAATTTAAAAATGTAACGAAACGCAATGAAATTAAATCAATAAAAAACCTGCATGAATTGGCTAGATAAATATTCAAAAAGTGCGTTAATATATCATCTCAAACGCACACAGAAATTATGCATTACTTAAAAGCGTACGTAATCTAAAAGTATCATATTTGTTCAAAAATCCAATTTATTAGAAAATAAACAAACACCAAATTTATTCCATTCAGATTAGAATGAGGCCAACAACAATAGTACTTGATTTGTTGGACGAAGATTCTTGGGATTTCTGAATTAAATGTGAGGTATTATAATGAATTACGTGACTTTCTTAGCATCGCTTCATGCAATTGAACTAAACAATCGGTAAACTTTCCCAAAATAACAAGAGATAAAACACTTGGTCTCGCCCAGCACGTGAAGTCAACGAATCACAAACAAAAGAGGTCGGTTTTATAAATATCATGACAGTTGAATATCGAGTTAGTATACTTTAGAAACTGGGCAGTCACTGTACTTGAAAGTGCTAAATATTTACGTGAATAGTAAATTAAATTAGATTGAAGAGTGTGAAATTGTGCAAGCAAGCCGTACTTTTAAAGACGTAAGTAGATCAGATTTAGTGAAATTATACCATTTCTAATAATAAATAAAACAGGGCTTTTAATTATCATCTTAATCACCACTCTTAATCACCACTTTTAACTACAATCTTAAATTGCAATCGACATAACGATCATAATAAAGATTCCTGTTAATTACGATCTTAAATACAATTTTGGATAAGAGACTCTGGAGAATGCTACCTGTTCAAGCAATTTGATAATCTCTGAAAATGGTAAATATTCTATTACGAAAATGAAAAAACTTTCATTGGAATAATCTCACCAATAACGATTTGGATACTAATTTAGCCAAAGCTGGATGTCGACTTCAATTCTGGGGAATGCAGAACACCTACTGAACCACTTCAGGTTAGATATTTTGATTCGATTTATTTCTAAAAATGTTTTTATCTCAATAATAATTCAAAGTGTAAGAGCCGACAAATTGGGGTTTCTTGTATAAATTTGTGAAAAGTAATAGACATCTTGAAACGTTTCAATAGGTTTATAAATGTAATAAAAAGCTCGTTTTGCTGGCTTGATTTTCTAAGAATCTGACAGATGTATATAATTTAAAGAGATAGAAGATATTTAAAAAGATTGTAAATATTTAATCATTATACTGTGTATTGTAGAAGTGCTTTGTTTGATTGAATCAGCTAGTCGAGGCAAAGGAAAATTATAAATCAACATTTTTACAAATGCTTGTTAACCCTAAATAACACAACATTTATATGACAAGCCCAACTGTGGGGCACGATTCTCATAGCATTTATATGTACGCCCAAATCGTGGGGCGAATATCATAGCATTTATATGGTCTGCCCAAGTCGTGGGGCTAAATATTAATATAACAACAAGGAGCTAACAGGGGATAACACAGCAATATATATATATATATATATATATATATTTGATTGGTATTTCTTGACCTTCTTTTATATACTAATACTTGAAAGTTTGTTTCTTGGGAAAAAGGTCTAAATAAATAACAAATTTTTTTTTACATTATATGTTGTTAATCAGACGTTTCGACCGTCGCTAGATGGTCTTTATCAATGATGTTTTTTTTTCCCTATAATACACTACATGTACATTATATCTTAACAAATATCTAAAATGCTTACCCATAAACGGAGTTTTATATATTTATAACGTAGTATAAATTGAGCTATTCACTAATTGATATGGTACGGTTACTACAATCTAATTTATTTGATTTAAAATTGTACAAAACATTTACGTCACAAATTAAAATACTGTTTTTCTGTATAAATTATGTACACCTTGATGCGAGTTGCTAAACTCTTTGTCAAAATTTAAAATTCGAACTTTTTAGTTAACATGTATATTAAAATGTTTAGTACAGAGTTTGATTGAAGACTAATGCTTGATTTATTAGAGGTTCTATTTCTTATCACTGGATAAAGACACTTTTTACAAACAGGTTAAAATCGTAATACTTTCTACAATTATGAAAATCTGTCTTATTGAGTAAATTTAACTTTATGTATAAATATATATATATATCCATACGCTTATTTATTTAAATATATATCTGTATATGTATTTATCTGTACATACCTCTACGCATACACATACGTTTACTCACTCTATCTCGCCTCCATATATACAAGACAAACACCTTTTCCTGATTAATTTTATGCATTTTTATTTTAGTAGATTATAATATATTTTACTTAATTTGCTAATATCTATTTTATCATTTACTGATGTTGGATGTTTAATAATATACACCATCTCTAGGAATTCTCGAATTTTTTGGTTTGCTTCTGTTTTTAAAATTGTTGTTTTGTTGAATTCGAATTTATGCTGGGCTTGTTTTTCATGTTTGGTTAGAGCAGTTTGGTTAGTTTTATCATATTTATGACCATTTATTCTTTTCTCTAAATTGCTGTATACTTTGCCCAATGTATACACAATTGCAATTCTGTTGACACGGAATCTTATAGATGGTGTGTGTTTTTTATTCTTAGGAGTGTTGTCTTTTAATTTACTAAAACAACTTTTGTTAAATTGTATCCCTTGTGCAATTTTATATTATGTTTTATTAATAATTTTTGTAGGTTTTCGGATAAATTTTGTACATACGGTATGGGTGCATATTTTATTCTTGATTTATTTTTGGTATTGTTGATGTATTTTGTGTTATAGTGTTTATTAATTTGTTTTTTAAATATCCGTTCAATTAAATTTAGTGGGTAATTATTTTGTCGTAATGCGTTTTTAGCTTTCTTTATTGCTTCCCATCTATATTCAGGGTCTGATAGTTTGATTGCCCTATCCGCTAGTCCTATTACGACAGACTTTTTCTGGGAGATAGGATGTTGGGAGTAATAGTTAAGGTATCTTCCCGACCAAGTGTTTTTAGTGTACCATGATGTTTTAATATGATGGTTTATCCGGTGCAATGTCATATCTAGAACGGTACGTGGATGACTGTGTTTGTGCAATTCCACAAGATAAATGCAATTATATAATTAAACTTTTTAACAGTTTTCACAAAAAGATTCAATTCACAATTGAAGTAGAAAAAGATAATAAACTTAACTTTCTAGATATGACATTGCACCGGATAAACCATCATATTAAAACATCATGGTACACTAAAAACACTTGGTCGGGAAGATACCTTAACTATTACTCCCAACATCCTATCTCCCAGAAAAAGTCTGTCGTAGTAGGACTAGCGGATAGGGCAATCAAACTATCAGACCCTGAATATAGATGGGAAGCAATAAAGAAAGCTAAAACGCATTACGACAAAATAATTACCCACTAAATTTAATTGAACGGATATTTAAAAACAAATTAATAAACACTATAACACAAACTACATCAACAATACCAAAAATAAATCAAGAATAAAATATGCACCCATACCGTATGTACAAAATTTATCCGAAACCTACAAAATTATTAATAAAACATAATATAAAAATTGCGCACAAGGGATACAATTTAACAAAAGTTGTTTTAGTAAATTAAAAGACAACACTCCTAAGAATAAAAAACACACACCATCTATAAGATTCCGTGTCAACAGAATTGCAATTGTGTATACATTGGGCAAAGTATACAGCATTTAGAGAAAAGAATAAATGGTCATAAATATGATAAAACTAACCAAACTGCTCTAACCAAACATGAAAAACAAGCCCAGCATAAATTGAATTCAACAAAACAACAATTTTAAAACAGAAGCAAACCAAAAATTCGAGAATTCCTAGAGATGGTGTATATTATTAAACATCCAACATCAGTAAATGATAAAATAGATATTAGCAAATTAAGTAAAATATATTATAATCTACTAAAATAAAAATGCATAAAATTAATCAGGAAAAGGTGTTTGTCTTGTATATATGGAGGCGAGATAGAGTGAGTAAACGTATGTGTATGCGTAGAGGTATGTACAGATAAATACATATACAGATATATATTTAAATAAATAAGCGTATGGATATATATATTTATACATAAAGTTAAATTTACTCAATAAGACAGATTTTCATAATTGTAGAAAGTATTACGATTTTAACCTGTTTGTAAAAAGTGTCTTTATCCAGTGATAAGAAATAGAACCTCTAATAAATCAAGCATTAGTCTTCAATCAAACTCTGTACTAAACATTTTAATATACATGTTAACTAAAAAGTTCGAATTTTAAATTTTGACAAAGAGTTTAGCAACTCGCATCAAGGTGTACATAATTTATACAGAAAAACAGTATTTTAATTTGTGACGTAAATGTTTTGTACAATTTTAAATCAAATAAATTAGATTGTAGTAACCGTACCATATCAATTAGTGAATAGCTCAATTTATACTACGTTATAAATATATAAAACTCCGTTTATGGGTAAGCATTTTAGATATTTGTTAAGATATAATGTACATGTAGTGTATTATAGGGAAAAAAAAACATCATTGATAAAGACCATCTAGCGACGGTCGAAACGTCTGATTAACAACATATAATGTAAAAAAAAATTTGTTATTTATTTAGACCTTTTTCCCAAGAAACAAACTTTCAAGTATATATATATATATATATATATATATATATATATATCTCAACGGCTTATTTTATTATGTTAATATATTGATTTTATTATGTTATGTATATATCTATCTTGCAGGCTTAGTAGTGATTGCTTTTAGCATTTTTTAAATTTTTAATATTCTCTTCCACATATCCATCTCATAAACATCTTTAAATTTCCATTATATTTGTTGTGAGTCTATTACATTATTTACTCTTTGTAATTGTATTCTACATTCTTATTGTATATGCATCAATACTTTTCGAAGCGGTTGTCGTTGAAAACGGTAAACGAGTTCAACAGTTTTTTTGAGTTCTTTTCAATTCTACAATTCAGTCATTATATAACCGTACATAGGTAAATGTCGTAATTATGAAACGCTAACAAATAATAGCTATTGCTTAAGTAGCTTTGTGATTCATGGTATTGCGAGTGTAATGTGCACAACAATCTTTCTGTGTTACTGGGTTAAATTGCTTAACCAACCTACACCACAAAGATCTAAATTTAAAAATAATATGAAATTACTATAAACCAAACGGTTTTATAGTTTAAAGCACCTGCTACTTAATATCTTATGAGAAGTGCAGGAGTTGCAGAAAATTAACCAATCTCCAATATATTCAATGGCTATGTTTTGCAACTATTTAATTTAAAGTACACAAAAACATCTTCGCTTTGGTATTAATTTAGACACTGTGTTACGGTAACTTTTGGTTATCTTATGTCTTATACTTTAATCTATAAAGCATTTTCTAATACTTATAAAATTTTTCAAATTTGCGATAAGCTAATGATGTTCAACATGTTTTGTAAATAATTAGCAGTTAAATCTCCAATCAGAAATCTAAACAGAATATTGTTTAAGCACTAGATAAAAAATATTTTACACGCAATCTACTTATTATTAAAATAGCACTAAACGAATTTCCCTTCACTTATTCCTTACCACACAATTATGGCTTACAACTCCTTGAAAATCAAAATGTAGCACACCACAAACCGAAATATATATGATTTCCTGACATTAATATGATACATGTGCGCTGACATTATACGCGCTTGAATGCATCCAATTTGTATTCAGGAATCCTCCGGGGAATTTTATAAACAAGCAGGTTATAAACAGATGTGGTTTTGTATTTGTCGGAATTTCCGTAGAGGTTATTTTCAGTGCAATTCCTTTTTGACCCTTTATTCTACGTTTCAGCGAACTGGGTTATGTCGATTGTTAAAAGTGATGTCTTAAAAGAAAGACTTGCGAGATGGCTGCAGTTACTTGCAGTTTATTCTGTAGAACAAGTCGGAGGCTAGAGCTTTACTAGTTTATTTAAAAACTAATATTTCTCAATTTTCCACAGAATCTGAAGCACAGAAATTGAGGAAATGTTCTATTTATTTAAATAAAAACCCTCCAAAACTACAAAAGGCGTTTTAGATATTAGTAATTAGTATTAAAATGAGAAGTTTACTAGACTAGATCGACATCATTCAAGAAATTACGATTATGATCCAAGAAACTATTTTGAGCAGTGACAATTTTCTGTCAATTAAAAATTCGGAGCTTTGACGGATTGTCTGAACCGGAAAAAATTTATTGGTTAAATGTAGTTGAATGAAAACAACGTATTATAGTTCTCCACAAATTCGAGAAGCATCAAAATTTCGGACACCTTTCTATTCTTTTTACAGCTACATCAATAAATGTAAATAACCTGGACGGCTGTTCAAAAAATATTAACATGTTTGTTAGGTAACTCAAAAGGCAAAGTGAACAAGTTGTAAAAGTCGGGGATTTATGAGATTAGCTGTTCGAAACCAGGATATTGTCAAAAATATATTGGTCAGACTAAAAGAAATGTTATAACTAGATTTAAAGAGCACATTGCTTATTTCAAATATGGTAAATATGAAAGATCTCAAGTCGCCAAACATATTTTTGAAACCAGCCACCCGGTTCAACTAAAGGACCTCAGACTTCCTAAATGCCTATGAATCAATCAAAATAATTAAACACAAAGGACCCCTTTTAAATACTGACAAGAGTCCAATATCGTCATTTGGATTGCTTTCTCTATTGGCATAACAACCAATGGGAACGCATGTTTAACTTTGATTTCCCTCAAGCAGCTATAATTTTAGTATAAAGTAACTGGTTATGTTTATTAAGGCAACACTTCACTCTGTTTTGTAGAGATCGCCAGCCTACTTGGTGAGGAGAATATCCTTAGGTGTTCAAAACAAATTTTACTTAATTGTTTGTTGGGAAGAATCACTTCAGCCTACATGGTGAGGAAAATTTCCTTAGAAGGGTTTCCTGAACAACTTTTAATTTTTAATGCTTTTTATTTTGTAGTTTACTACTGATGCTGACTACATATAGGTCGAAATACGCATGCAGTCTTTAAAAAATTTTTTTGTGATATAAGAGTATTAATTATCTTAATTTGTATCGTGTCACAGTGTTCTAATTTATTAACATTTAATAAATACGTATTAAAAGCGTTCTGTATAAAAATATTCCTCGGTAGGTGGAATATATTCTATAACCGTTTAGAAATTCGTTAAAACAAACAAGCATTTGCTTGTCCTAAACAATCTTCCTTGAAATACGTGCTACTTAGTTTGTTGTTTCAAATCGTTATTCGTAGAAAGATTAAAGCGTCTCCCTCGCTAAATACTTTAAATGTGTTATTATCTGCTCGTGTTCTGTGAAATTCTATTTTGCTATCTGCACGTGTTCGATCGCTCAAATTTTATGAATAATAAAATCGGACTGCTAATTAAGTTATTTCGTGATATCCCCGGAGCCTGGATCGATAATCATACAAACCTCTATTCTTTTCTAAAAAGTCCGGCAACTTTATTTGCTTGGCAGTATCCCTGGTTTCTTATCTCGCAGAGATGGTTTAAAGTATACTTTTCTTTCCCGTGCGAACAACGAAATTCAATAAAATAAATTATCGTATTTTGGTCTTCTTTATTGCTTGCATTCTACGAATGGTTTCACCATTGCTGTCTGGAATATATATTCTTGCATTCTTTCGTAGAACAGGTGATAATCTATAGGTAGGAATAGTTCTTCGTTACGTACCCCCATCGTTTTTAAAGTTGTATAAGTCCAACTTTGAAAAAGCTCTCTTACTTATTTTGTCCTACTTATACGATATTTCTGTTATACAACGTCCTGTAAGCGTTTTAAAGTCGCGTTTTTAAAATGCGTTTGTGTTAGTACAGTTAATTAAGTTGTTCCAGCACGCAGCCGTAAACGAATACAGCCGCATCTTTTCGTCCTAAGATGGTAACAAAAAGAAGATAGCTCCAAGTATAATGTATTTTTCTGTTTGCTTTATTTTGTGTTGCTGATTTGGAAGATAGACACTTTTTTGATTGATTCCGCAATAAACTGCAGACCGCTAGAATGCTCACAACACGAACAATTATGTACTTATTTGTAAAACTTGCTATTTAAAATTTTAATGCGTTAGAGCACTTTCTACAGTTTCCTTTGTACTGTATAAATTAATGTTAAGGTCAACAACTTGCTATTTAACATTTTAATGTTACGGATTTACTTCCTACAGCAAATGTTACTGTATTACTACTTGATTTCTGTACATATTTAAGATTAAAATATGTTGTAAACATGCTTATATTGAGAAAGTAAGATTTTATTCTCGATATTTTTAAATGCATAGTTTATGCTGTATTAAATGTAAATTGACGCTTTGTGTACATCACATTATAAAGAACGATTACGTAAATGTGTTTTGGACGTTTGTAAATATTATTTTGGGACTGTATGTTTTTCTACAAGTTCGCAATATAATTTTTATGTTACTTAGATTTTCAATTTTTTTCTTTCTAAGTCACCCACCCCACTCTACGACGTTTTTGAGCTAGCCCGAACTCTAATCCTTTTGGAGTTTGATTCTACCATTCTGTCCCTGTGTTTTGTTGCGGTATTCGATGTAGGCGATTTTCTCTACTTACTTTGCGGCTTTCTTTTTTGTATGCACGGAATATTGTAACAAATTTCACAATTGAAAATTTAAAAAATAGCAGGTAAGTTTTCTAATAGTTTATTCAAGACTATTTTAAGTTTATTCAGCTAAAAACTAGCATTGGCTATTGAGAAATCAGTTTTAATTGCCGGCTATCTTAGAATACCACTAGATATTTGATACAAAATATTACAATTTTTTATAACTGTCGTTAGGTATGAATAAACAAAGTTGGACGTTTTAATAAGTAGAGAAATTGACGTCTGATTAAGCTTTTGCTCTTATTGAAGAAATTCAAAATGCTGATAAGTCTACAGATCAGAATGAACATGATGACGAAAGAAAATATGGACGTTTTGATATGGATGTTGTAATTAAAGATCAAAATCAGCTGATGATGAACCATTAGAAAGTAACATTGATGACACCTGAGATAGCGAAGATGAAATACCTTTAACTAGATTTGTGAGAATTGAGAAATTGTTTGGAATAATGATAATCGCTATGTTGTTCAGTCAAATTCATTTATTGAAACCGTATGGATCATTGTTTCGTATAGTCTTGAAGGTTCTAGTCCCTCCCATTTACACGCGGTTCTCGCTGTCTTGATCTCGCTGCGGCATTTGTCTCGTCCGGATGTCCCCGTGTTTGGTTGGCTGTAGCTCTCTTCGACGAATTGTTGATATGTTGTATAACGATAGAGGAAAGGAACGAAAGGAATTGGACCACTTCGCCGAACTGTCAGAGCACTACAAACACATCTACACTCAGGGCAGGCCGATAGTAAAATTCCATTGTTTCGACATATCTGCTTCCACGAAAGATACCTCCCTTCCAAGAGAGGTTAAAATTCTCCGACGCAAATTGGTTGGCCCAGCTGCGTGTTAACCACGAGAAATGCATTTCTGGTATTTTTTCGGACCACAAATGATAAGTTAATCTTCGAAGTAAGTGAGAACCAAATCTTTTTGTGGTTTTCAAGTAACGCTTACATTAAAGCATAATAATATTAAGAATTTTTTCGAGCCTAACTAATACAATAAAAGACAAAACCTTTCACAAAGAAGCGCAACAAGTTCGCAAGCAATTGAATGAAAACCAGATATGACATCAAGGTGCGGGAGTCTGATTTTCATGTGGGCAACCGCTATACAATTACAAACCGCAGTGTGGACTGTCGCCAAAGTTACATAGACATTAGAAGTGTTTTTGTGAAGCTATAAAAAGGATCAACAATGTGGTATGTTTGATTCATAAGCTCCCAAAAGAAAGAACAATAGTAGTACAGGTTAACCGATTAGCCCCTTACGATAGTGATAACGTCAGTAATGGCGACAAACAGCAAGCAGTAAGACGATCAAACAGTTAAGTTCGTGATGATGAGAACAATTTTGGGCAGAGCTATGATTGGTTCATGTCTCTGTACAACGGCACAGCAAAGCCAGATTTGGGGTCACACAAATCTATTCAATGTGCCATGAGAATACTCCTTGGCCGTGAATCCTGACATGACCCGAGAGCTTTCTCGGGTGTTTAAAAATATATTTAGTGATCTGCATCAACTTTGGCGCTAACGACCAGAGGTTGGAATGACCATATGGTTAAAGGATCAACATCGGTGCATTTATTACTCGGTGACTAAGCAACAGCTTTCTGGTAAACCGAATTATTATCAGGATCTGTGGAAAACGTTATGACCTTAAGGGTCGCGTGATCTAATTTGAAAACAAGAAGTTGGCCATACCTAAATCGCCGCAGGCTCGATGGGTTAAAATGGAGGGTGGTAAGAAATATGTTAGAGGAACTATTTTAGAAAGCCGGGATCTAAGTCTTGGTGTGTGTTTACAATCCAAATGGTACTGTGCCTGCTATGAAGAGAGTTGATTACTACTCCTACTGCCATGAGAACTGCAGAAATAGTTTCAATTGTCCTTACGTCCAGATCGCAGAATGTTCTGGGACACAACAGCTTTAAGAGGGGGGGGGCAGTATAACGCTGTTTAGTCTACCTCTGACCAGAATAATATATCGAAATAGCAATGCGCTTGTACGCAAAGAATGATTGATGTGCTCCAGCTATGCGACATTTTTCGTATGGACTGGATTGACAGGTTACAAGAACTTTATTAATTATACGATGGGAAACATCTAGAACATTTTTTACATGATTTCTAGTTAGTTCTCGATATAATCAGAACAGCCGAATAAGGTATGAATAGCCGTTAAGAGGTTTTGAAGGTCAATTCCAATTTAAAGCTTTGATTACAGTACTACGTTTTTGTTCAAGCTATAAAGTCGTGTTCTAGGTTAGTGGTACATATTGTTGATATAAGTTACCCTATGTAATACAAAGTATTGTAGTGTACTACGTAGCTAGACGTAGCTGGAAGAAAAGTAAATACCAGGGTAACTACCAACCGCGGAGAGTGGGGGTTGGGAGTGGGTGGTGTGGGGGGGATTCACCTCCATTCTAAGAAAACAAAAAAGGTACATCGCCCACGATTATCTATTAACAAGTAAAAATAAGTAAAGGATTCTGTACAAACAAGCCAAAGCAATAAATTAAGCGTTACTATTTCAAAGCAAACAATTAGGTGATATGAACAATTTAGTACTTTAAATACGAAGGGCGCAGGTCGTATTTTACACAAAGTAATATTAATCAGTAGTAAATAAACATGTGAGAGCTTTTGTCAAGCGTTTTTAAAATTGCACCTATTACTTTTTGTAAAATAAATTAATCAGTAAGAAAGAATTAACGTGTGAAAGCTTTTGTCAAACATTCTTTTTAAATTGTACATAATACCGTTTGTAAAATAAACCAATCAGTACAAAAGAATAAGCGTGTGTCTGTCAAACACTTTTAACAATGGTACATCACACCTGTAGAGCGATAATATCAATTCGCAGCAACAAACAATAGTTCTACAGTGTCACGTTTCTTATCACGTAACTACATCAAACGCCGATACGGAATATGCCATTGATATACACAAAAGAAAACACGTTGTATACCTGTATGTGTCTGGATACTTAGCTTACAAGCCGTCGGGGGTGAGTCAGCACAGCAACACCATGGTACCAGGATCCATTCACCCTGCCATCGTAACTGCAGCAGCGGTCTACAGACAAAAGCAGTTGATCTACGTCACGAACAGTTAAGCCTACATGAAGAAAGGACCAAATCGGCCTCCAGTTAAGCGCTAAAAAGAGAATCTGATTAGATTAGGCAAGCGCGGGGAAACTCACCAATACACGCAAGATACCTCCTACTTGTCGAACAAAAAAACGTGCATTGCTTTTGAAAGTATTGTCACGAATAATGTAGAAAATATTTCAACGCACAAGCTGCAGAATCAAATTCAAAGTGGGTTCAAATAACATGAGTTCGAACTGCAATCCTCGCGTTATCGACAGCGCGATTAGAAAACTGGAAAACACGCTATCAAATAATAGTAGGATTTAATATTTGGACGTTCTTAAATGGGAAACACAAGAGAAAGCCATTATACGTTATCGGAATGTTTAACAACTTACCGGATACCTACAACAAAGTATTGACTATTTAATTTATTGAATAAATTTTCGTTTTAAAAGCAGAGTGGATTTGAGTTAAAATTATGTTAAGCGGGCTTTACTGAACAGATACACTATACAGGGTTTTTAATTTATGTAGAAAAATAAACTTAACAAGTGATCGATATAAATTAATAATTAGTGCTTGGATAGTCAGTTATAGTGCTTCGGTATTAAGCAATTAAGAAGATAGCAGCGTAGTTTTAAGAAATTATTACTTGTACTGTTATCGAATAGCTGGGAATAAATTGTTGTGAGTTTTTAGGACTTCATTGTAACTACGAGTTGCTGAAAAGCTTGTGTAATCAGTTAATAAAGAACTGTTTGTGCAAAGAGAGATTTCTTTATGTTATATTTAAAATTTTTGTATCAAAATCCTATTTGCTTGTAGATATGTTTCACATAAAATACTTAATTTAATTTTTTTAATTCGAATAGTTTTAAAGTTTTATCATTCCATGATAAATTACTTCAAGTGGAGTTACGCATTTTGTGACGATAAACTGCTTTAGTTTCATATTATGAAACTTGTAAAAAATAATGGTGGTTGTGGTGGGTATTTATATAGCAAAGCGCCATCTATCGCCAATTAAAATAAAAGTATTAATTTAGCCCAGTTCTGTTTTGTTGAAAGTCACTTGAATCCAATTTAATTAAAACTAAGTGCAACTCCAGACTGATGCAGTTGTTACAACGAAATGCTGTATCGCGTCCTCGTTTCTTTGTCTTTTGCGAAAACACCGTGAACAGAGCAAAATAAAATAAACCAAGCGCTGCAAACGCATATCGTTAAAATATTCACCGGTTGTATTAAGATTTTATTATTCAAATCCCTCAGAAATGCGTCGGTAAAATCTCCGCTCGACCCGGGCAAATGCGGGTCACCTGATTTGACTCGACAGACATATCAAAACCAAAGCTAGCCCTGATATATCTTGATTAAACTTCCGCCTCGTAATAACCGGGATACATCTCGGAACGGTGAATGTGGTTGCCTGTTGCAACAACATCCGGATTTCGTTGCAAGTAATTCCAAAGCTTCGAGGAAATTACAGCAGACAGTGCAAGATTTGCGGATTATATTCTACTTCAGTTTCAATTTTGTGTTATCGGCTACTTTTCGGTAAACGTGTTTAGATTTCACATCGCAGCACTGTACTGTGGTGATGTAATCAGTTTTGGAGGAAATTGTTATTAGATGTGACAGATTGAAACACGTTCATGGTTTGATTTATCAACGTAACTTGTTCTATGACAGCAGCTATTATTTGATGTATTGGTTTTATTATAAATTACTAATGTGTGTGTAATAAATGGAACAGACTTCATAAAATACTCAATTTTAAGGATTTACCATTTAGTTGGTTTTCAAAATTTTAATACACATAATTATACGAGGGTGGTTTAAAAAGTTCGCGAAATGGAGCACAGATGGCAACATCAATTCGAATAAAATATATGCAATTGATAGATTCAATTATCTAGTGCTCTTACGGTTTAAACCGCGATTCATACAGTTTAAAAGTTCATAAATACATCGCGCAAGCGCGATGAAAAAGCGACGCCACTGGCGGTTCGTAACGCTAACCTTTGTACAGATTTTGGCGCGCCCATCTTTCAATGACGTCACCAATGCACAAATTTAATACGCAATTTACGAAAAATACAAATTTAAGACAATAGTTTCTACGGCCAATACTCACATGAATATGTCCCTGGGTTAAAGTTGGCTTCTGTTGAAATCCATCAGGGCTACTGAGGGCCTCTTAAGGCAATTAACAGGGGGTACGTCCAACGCTCTTCCAAAGCGCTTGGACCAGCTCCGGCAGTCGCGGTGGCTACCAGAACTCGTTCATCTAAATAGCTTCGACTCGATCTCAGGGCTCCACTCCGGAGTGTTTAAAGATGGTGCTCCGGCGTAGAATGCGGTTTAGCCAACGGCTACAGATTGCCTCCTACCTATGCAGGGGAAGACAGGAACAGGTATAAGGGCGACAAACAAAGATAAGCAAGGCAAGGAAATCTACATAGATAAAGATAACGATACGTTACCAAAAAGCGTCCACTGCACTCGAAGGTTCAGGCAAAAAAACCACGTTACAGAGCCTCACGGAAAACACTTCCCCCATTTGTCCCTACTCCACTCGCGTCCGCGATCTGGCGCAAACGCACTCTGCCGTGACTGAAATATACGCCAAGTCTTTTGAATTTGTGGCGCAAAACTTCCGCACATCAAAATTAACCTAAAACATGGTTAAGTGCCACTTTGGCACGCAACAGTGCACAGATGTTAAATTTGACATTATTCTGTCAAATAGTATTAATCTGGTGCTATATGAAGTAAAGTTAGTTTTGTGAGTTTTTCAAAATGGATAAAACTAAAACGCGCGCTGTTATCAAGTATTTTGTAAAAAAAGGGTTGGAAAGCAACAGAAATACATAAAGATATGCAGGATACATTAGGAGACTCCGCTCCATTATTTACAACTGTGCACAAGTGGGTGACGGAATTTAAACGTGGTCCTAAGAACCTAGAAGATGAACCGCGCAGGGGACGACCAAAAACTGCCACCACGCCTGAGATCGTCCAAAAAATTAATGATATGGTTACGCAGGATCGTCGATTAAAGGCCTCCGAAATTGCTAAGGATACCGCTGAAACCAAGAAACAATCTAAACAATGGAGACATAGGGGTTCTCCACCACCAAAGAAAGCAATGTCCGTGAAGCCGGCTGGAAAAGTTATGGCATCCGTTTTTTGGGATGTTAAAGGTGTCCTACTAATTGACTATCTTCCCAAGGGCCAAACAATAAACGGTGAATATTACGCTAAACTTCTAGGCCAACTTGAAAAAATATTCGTGAAAAAAGACCTGCATTGCGTAAAAAAAGATCATTTTCCATCAGAATAATGCACGTCCATACAAAAGTGCAGTAGCAATGCAAAAATTGAATGATCTGAAGTACGATCTGTTGCAACATCCACCTTATTCGCGTGATTTGGCTCCTACTGATTTCCACCTATTTCCACGACTAAAAGTTTTCCTTGGGGGAAAACGATTTTCCACGAACGAAGAAGTTAAAGCAGATGTCGACGACTATTTCGGAGGCCTTGAAGAATCGCACTTTCGTGATGGCATAATGGGTTTGGAACATCACTGGATGAAGTATATTCAACTTGACGGAGATTATGTTGAAAAACAAACTATATTTTAAAAACAAATTTTTTCATTTTCCCCTTCGTTTCGCGAATTTTTCAAACCACCCTCGTAATTAGTGCAAAAGCTAGAAGTATTTGAGTTCGGAAAATATGATAACCGGGAACTATGTTCGGATTCGCATACCTGAGGCCTCATATAACATATTAAATTCATTATGCCAGCGGCTATTGTGGTTCTTTTCCTCGCATTGACCCCCCCCCCCTCACCAAAGCGTTTTACAGAATACTATGGCGTCCATGGATTTTACAGTACATTTATGCATCGGTCAGCATAGAATTTCTGTGTACGGAATTCGGTTGGTCGTGTATGCGTAATAAAATTTGATTTTTAAAACTTGAATTATACAATTAAAGTGAATTTTAGTAAGAATATTAAATAAAGTGAAGAAAAATGTCGTTACAATTGACAGATCTAAAGAGAAAGAGACTGAGCGGGGCTCTATGTTTGTTTTGTAATGATGTAACAAATATGATTACACCCTTCATTAATATATGCTTTTGTTATAATTATTTATTTAACAAAGATCCTTTACTGTATAGAATACACCAATTTCTATTTCAATATTTTAATATCTATTTTTACTTAGAACTCCATCTATGTTTATGTACTTGAAACAGAATCACGGTTCCCTTTTTATTCACGTATGTGTTGATGCAATAATTCGGTCTTCTGCGCGTGCTCGAGTAATAAATTGCTTTGATGCTAAAGTTTTCCATTAAACGTACGGATGTGATCAGATAAACAAGTTTGTGGCGTGGGTCAGCAGGTTTTTTGCAAACATGCAGTCCCAAAGGCAGGTGGCGTGGTCCCAGAGAGTACCGTTAGTATCGATATATAGTTTAATCGACCTATAAGACGAGTTATGTGGTTTTAGAGTAAACACCATCACGGTAGGTAAATAGTTTCAATTTTGCATTTAAATTATTTCCTCGATTCTTTTTCGCGCAAGTTTTATTTTTAATTATGAATCTAATGGTAATGGAACATTGAAACGCAAGTCTATTTTCTGTTATGCAGTATTGAAAGTTAAAATTGTCGAGTGTTGCATATCCTATGGAGTATTGTAAAACGATGCGTTAACATTTTTTTAAATGGAAGTCAAGCTGTAACCCCAAGCACGTGCGAAGTTCGCACACCTGTTGTAACTATAATTGCACACGAAAATTAACGAACGATGGTATAAGATTTAGATCCCGATAAATCGGTTAGTAAGTACTACTGAAATCATTCAGCTGTCTGGAGGATTATTAGGGGTTAGTGCTTTCCAATTCTAATTCAATTTTTGTTTCACCGAACCATTACTGGAAATGTAATAATTTTTGTAAATTTTATATAGTGATTTAAATTGGCATACGTAATTTTTTTGTTCAAGATTTAATGGTTAAATGTCATATAAATGTTCGTAAGAACGCAAAGAAATTTCTTTAATATAGCTTTCTAGGAATTTAAAAGGTTAAACTTAAATGTGCTTGTAACTAAGCAGGTGACATATTCGTGTTTGTCTGTCACATTATAAAATCTAGTTTTTTGACAGTACAATTAGAATACAGATTAGTTCATACCATTAGGATATTTGACCTTTTGTTCAAGGAATAAATTAATTAAAAATGTAAGTCCTACAGTTTATGAAAAGTCAATACATTTAATTAATAATATGTAAACCAAAACAGGATCCTTTTTCGGTAATAAGTACAAGTTGTTGAACTTTATTAAAAACACAATACTTTTCCTAAAGAACTCTAATAAATTAAAACTTGCAAAATTCATAAAATTGATATGAGACAACTCTTAGTTATTTTTAAATATAGATAGATAAATAGCATTAATACATGTAGAATTGTACAAATGATGTAATATATATATATATATATATTTCTTTAAATCAATAGAAAATGGATTAAATTACTCCAAAGTTTACTTTCATTAAAGTTGATAACGATTTCTCGTAAAGCAAACAACCAAATTTACAAAATTTTTGAGTGTAGATAGAAAAACCACCGACATTATACTAGCAACATAAATTTGTGTTAACTTTGAATTGTTATTTTTGTGGATATTTAGCCTTTGATAAATTGGCTAGGCTCTAATGTAGCCCTAGCTCTAAAATGCTATGAAGTGGTCATATTTTCAGACAGTACGAGATCGTCATTCCAGTTTAAGTTTGCAGAGTCACAAGTAGGTATTATGTTTCTATGTTTTGCTTGTTAAGGAGATTTTTTCTTTAGAAGATTTCCGTATCTTATCTTCGGATGGATACTCATTATAGCTATTATTAACATACGGTAGCGTCTATAAAACAAATTCTTTTAGTATCGTATACCATCCTACGACCCTAGCTCATAGCTCTGTTCTAAGTTGAAAAAGCTTAGCTGACTGGAGGATCTCTTTAAAGGGCCCTATTGTACTCACAGCCGTTTTCCATACACTTTACTCTGAGTTTAAACTTTAGACAGGAACCCCTCATAATTTATAGAGGCTCTGCCGCCTATAAGGTAGAGTAGTTACATTATAATAAAAAAAAGTGTACCAATGAGATAAGAGATTTAATAAATCATCCAAAATTACAAACATTCCTCACAATTGAAAAAGCAGCAGATAGAAAGAACGATGAAATTCGTAAAAAGTTTAAGAAGCTTTATAATCCAAAGTCTACTACACAGTGTTTTTCATGGCACAGAAGTTGTTTGTCAAGCTATACTAGTGAAGAAAAAATAAGGCGTCGTGAAATAGCGTTGCATAAAGCGGAAGAAGAATCTACATCAAGTTGTGAACCAGGTGTTTCAGGTACTCAAGCAGTTCGCGAATCATTAAGAAAACTTAAAATATCCAATAACTCAATAAAATGATTAAACAACGAAAAATAAAAATAAGCAACTGTTTTTATGCTCAGAAATTTCAGCGGCCCGACAAATTTTAAATACTGTACGTATAAAACAAGATAGTGTTTTTACAAAAATTAGCATTTGTCAAGAACCGAAAAACTTATTTGCCATTGAAGTTAGATATCACAAAAGTTGTTACAGTGATTATTTAAGATTACTGAAACATTCTGGAAATCAACAATAGTTTTCTTTAACTAAGCATTTTTTAGCTCCAAGCATGGATCTTGCTCTCGACACCCTGATCTGGACCGTTGGTAGTACAGGGAGGATGTCGAAACTAGACCCACCACCACCACACATCACCACCAGCACCACACACACACACCACACACCACCACCACCATCACACTTGCAAAAAAATTCGCACAATAGTTTTCTTTAACTAGGCATTTTTTAGCCCCTGGCACGGATAATTTATATAAATTCTAATTTCCCTTTATCTTACAGTATACCCTTCCATCATATTAGCAAATATTCGCACATCTAATAACAGTATTAAATAACATTGTCATGAAAAATCTGTACAATAGTTTTCTTCAACTAATCATTTTTTAGCTTTCGGCATGGAACGTGCACTCAACACCCTGATCTGGACCGTCGCGCCCCGGTATCCTTCCGCAGAACCTCGACATCCTTCCACAGGACCACCGGATTTGCAAATACTTCCGCTAATTTATGGCGATATTAACATAAATCTACTAGATTACTTCCACATGACCACCGAATGTGCAAATTCTTTTGCTAATTTATGGCGATAATTACATAAACCTACTACATTAATCTAATGCAGTCGTTTGGCAAGCTGTAAAACTTGCCATTTTTTCTCTACATCGTTTGATGACTTCCATCAGTAAAATAAACTGGGACTGGATTTTCTTAATCAAGTTTTCGGGTTATTCATCGCGTACTTGCAGATAGTACGGGGTTCGAAACGGAACTTACTTCGGTTCAATCGTCGTAATTGTTACGGGGACCTCTGCTATTGGTTGAGTATTTATTAGATAATAGGTTGGCATTGACTGTAGTATAAATTTTTTTATGTAAATTTTTTATTGGCACCTCACTGTTTAATTAGTACATCATTTGTGCCGCCTGCAGCGAAATACATTTCTGTTTGTAGATAAGCATTTCTTGGTATTTCTATTGCCTACTGTGTAAGTATATGCTTTTGCTACTAAATATTTTACATATATAAAGATATGAAAATTGTAGTAGCCACAGGACTGAAGACTGTCTACTATACATAGTTTTCTTTAATTTTTAATTTATGTGCATGTTAGAAATGAAGTAGGAAATTAGTTAAGATTCCCTTATTTCCACTGCCTTATCCAAACAATCCCCGAGTCTTGGTAGCATCTCTTTAGTCCAACACCATATCCGTACATCCACAGAACCTATCAAACTATAATATTATTTACTTTCCCCTCCTCTCCTTAAGATAGCCCATGCCGAACATAACAAGATTCTTCGTCTCGGAGTTGTCAAACTTTCCACTAGTCTCTGGTCCAGTCCCATTGTCTGTCCACTGGCAGATTCCTCTCGCTCCCGAATCCAAACCAATCACTGCCTTCACCGTCCCTCATCGTGGTTTATTCTAATTTTACCACCTTCGCATCTGACTCCATAATTCTGCCGCTACCTTCCAACACCTGGTCGACCAAGTCATCGGTTCTAATATTGAACCTTTGTGCCTCCCTTATCTTGACGATATTATCATAACTACCCCCTTCTTCGACGAACACCTCCGCATCCTCAACCTAGTTCTTTTACGTCTCTTTTCCACCATTTTATCCCTTCTAGATAAATGCTATTCTGTCTTCCTGAACCCCGTTACCTCGGTTATGTTTTTAACCAAGATGGTTTATTGGTCAATCCTGATAAGGTTTCCGTTACCCTCAATATTCCTCCCCTTCCACTGTCCAAGAAGTGGTCCATGGTCAGTTGGTACCAGCGCTTTATTTCCAATTTCGCTAGCTTTACTTCTCCATTTTCCAACCTTACTCGGAAAGTGTTCATCTTCTTTGGTCTCCCGATTGACAGTTTGCTTTCCTTTCCCTTAAACAACACTTAGTATCCGCCCCCATGCTTTCCTGTCCTGACTTTGCCTTTCACTATCTAAACCGATGCCTCCAACTTCTGTTTGGATGTAATTCTAAGGCAGTCTTCTCCCGATGGCGAAAAGGTCGTCAGCTACATCAGTCGTTTGCTTTCAAAGCCTGAATGCTTCTACTCAGTTACTCAGAAGGAGTGCCTGACAGTACTGGAGCGATTGAGAAATTCCGACCTTACGTCGAGGGTACCCACTTTTCCGTCATTACCGATCACCATTCTCCCCTTTGGCTTAATAAACTCCAAAGTCTTTCCGGTCGCCTATTCGGCTGGTCCCTTCACTTCCAAGAATACGACTTTTCCGTTATCCAATGTAATAGCAAAGATCAGGTTGTCCCTGATATCCTTTCTCGTTTTGTTCCTGTTTTTGATCCCATTTTCATTTCTACCATTACCTCCCTCGAAGTCCCACACCCAACTCCTAATCCTTGGTATAATGCTGTTGTCCAAATAGTTCCCAACTCCCTTAGACTTGCTGATCCTTTCGACATATTCCTAGGTGTTTAACACATCACAGACCTTAAACCTGCCCATCCCAACAACTGTGATATCTTCAATGTCGCTTCGTTTTTCTGCTGACGAACCAACGTTATACCCCCTTCCTAATCCTTTACGTCCTCAGATTTCTATGCTGACCGGGCTTCTCTTTGCTATTTAATTTCCACTTCTTTTTCTTCGTTCCCTTTGCTCGACATTCTTACTTTTTACTTTGACTGGTATTCTTACTGTTAGTCCTCATACTGACTTAATTAAATTTGTCGATGCGCTACCTGTAGTTTGTGCGTTCTAGACCTTTCTAGTTTTCTTCGGAAACTACGACTTAGTCGATTTTTCGGCCTAAGTAGCTATTCTTCTTTTCGGTTGTTTGTTGGATACGATTCTTTGTTACCACAGCTTAAAATACCTAAATTTTTCTAACCAACATTCTTCACGTTCCGTAGCATACTTAGAGGTTTGTTTTGTTTTGGCTTTTGCTGTTGATTTTCTTTTTGGTTTTTTTTCTTACTTTTTGGTTTGTTTTCGCGGAAAACCACTTCTTTGTTTGAGGTTTGAAACATTACTATTTCTTTACTAGAGTTTTTCATCCTCCCAAGACTTTGGTAGTGTTAGGCCGATCCATCTTTGTCCTCGTTGTTTGCTACCTAATCCTCTGCCTTTTCTGTAGTTCTTTACCTTTTGCGCTTTGTCCGGTATATTGTAACTTCCAGCCGGATGAAAATTTTTTCATTTTTTTATTTTTCCTTTTGTTTTCTAAAACAAATTTTCTTTTAGTTAGTCTTTTTAGTGTATTGCTTGGTCCGGTATATTGGTTCTTCAAAGAGGATAAAAATTTCTTTTGATGTTTTTGGTTTTCCTTGGGTTTTCTGAACCGAATTTTCTATTGGTTTGTTCTGTTAATATATGGCTTGGTCCGTTGCTTCTGCTTTTTACCCTAACCTTTTAATTTTGCTGGGGTGGGAAATTGTTACGTGCCGACCCTGCATGCAAATATTTTCCCTCAAACCTACTTAAAATTTCATATTTCTTACCGAATTCAAATTCATTTGCGTACTTATAAACGATCGCTTATTCATCTGCCATTTAAATACGGTATATCGGTTGTATTTCAATATACCATTAAATCTGGTATTTTATCATTAACTACATGCGCTGTTTAAAGATTATACTGAGCTTATAGACATGGTATTTGGTTATCAGAACATTTATTTTCAGAGATATAAGAAAGTGATGTACGTGTTCGTGTAAGATTATTTTCGTTATGATGGGTTGGAATAAGGGTAAAATTTATTTTCATTTTGATTGTGTCGGTTCGTTTTTTGAGCATAAGTTTGCTAATGCTGCATTTCGGGTGAACATTGTCTAATTGTCATTTCAGGTGAGTGTGGCTTAAAAATGTTATTCAAAAATGGTGTAAGGCAGTGTTCTTTGTCTTTTCCTTAGTAGCATTAGTAAAGTAAACTAATAAATACACTATTAAATGCTAGTATAATTCGAATTATGTCGTAGAACTTAAATCTACCGTAGTGTAAAATAAAGTGTTTCGTGTGAACAAGGATTACTGAATATCCAACGCTAAAGTAATTGACTGGTTTTTGAAAATTATCAGGCACTTTTGTTGACGTAATTTAATTCCGAATAGAAAAATCCTGTATAATCGAAGTAACATAGATGAAGTAAGAGGTGCCATGTGTTCCATCAGATGTCGACCACAAAAAGGAGTTGTGTCCCCACAATGAAATAGCCATGATAAGGTTAAAACAGGAATGTCATACCAAACTGTAGAACTAGCTGTTTTTCTCTTTCGCATCGTTTAATGACTTTCATCAGCAAAATAAATCGGGTCTGAATTTTCTTGGTCAAGTTTTCAGGTTATTCATCGTCCACTTGAAGGTGGTGCGGGGTTCTAAATGGAACTTACTTCGCCCCAATCATCGAAAATGTTACGGGGACAGCTGTTATTGGATGAGTATTTATTAAATAATAGATCGGAATTGACTGTCCTATAAATTTGTCTTTATAGATTTTTTTAGAGTACCTTTACTGTTTCCTTGCGATATTAGTACATAATTCTGTGTCACCTGTAGCAAAATGTATTTTGGTCTTTGTATTTCTGTTGCCTACTATGTAAGAATATACTTTTCTTAGTGAATATTTTACATAGGTGGTACAGCCAAATGGAGTAAAATCAATATTTAAGTAAGTGTACGTACATATTTGTAGAAATTCCCGAAACACGCAAATTTTAGATTAAGAATTGACATCATGCAACGAAAAAATTTGATTCCTACATTAAACCCTCCTCGAGTGACAGCTACAACCCCCAATTTTTTAAAAGGGAAATATGTGTTGGTGATATATCGTTTGAAAGGTCTCTTCATTTCTATATTCAAAAATGTTATTGTTTTCACATTTATTGGAAAAATTAATATTAAAAAATTAAACCATTCGATTGCCGAAATTCGCTCCAACACACTCAAAAACTAATAAGTAATACTGTTTATGTGTTTATAATTTTTAAAAAAACATGAATATCAAAGAAGTGGATGTTCAATATGCTCGCCGCGAAAGTCTTGGCATCATCCTAATCTGAAATAAAATTGTCTTCTAACTTTATTTACATCTCAAACGTAACCGACTTAACCGCAAACGTTAGTCGTACTGATCAGGTGATCGTGCTAGCCATTCTATCGATCCTTGCCTTCCTATCCACCAATTCAGAAATATTATGTCTAGGTACTGCCGTACATTGCATGGGTAATATGGCGATGCTCCATCTTGCTGGAACCAAATCGTTTTCGCTGGATCTTGAAGATTTCCTGGATTAGGATATAAATTTGCCAAAATTGGCACGAAATAATTACAGTCACACAACAATTTGCTAAGGCTAAGGGATATGTTCGACAAATATTGTTTTCTTCGAGGGTTGGTTTTCTTTTTGTAACATGCTTTTTAATTAGAAGTGTGTAAATAAAATTTCTTTCTTGAGATTTTCTTTTTCATTCTTTGTGACCCACCCCACTCTACGAATTTTACCTAGTACGGCCTTTTTTGGATTCCTCATTTTTTGTCGTGATACTCGGTGCGGACTATTTACTCTGCTTACTTTTTGTCCGCACTGAATACCGTAACATTTTTACAGGATTTTTGTTAGTATCTCATAGTAATGTGTAAATATTTGTGAGTGTTTTATTTGGTTCTTCTCTATATAAATGTTTGCAGGCAGTTATGTTTCTTGTCATAATGAGTTCTTATTTTGTGAAGTCGAAAAGTAAATTTTTGGGTAATAACCAACTATTGCTGGATGATCATCCTTTGTTACTCAAAGAGGTAAATGTGCAAGAGTAAATGCCAGTTCTATTAAAAATCTAATCAGAAGTTGTCTAGTTTTAGAGTCTGTCACTTCCATTTTCTGAAACCGTTATTACGATACATATTAAATTATCATTGCAAACTTCGGTATATTTGATCGAAGTCTCTCACAATTGTACATATACGCAGAAGAAAAATACTTTGTACAAAAACTTCTAGAAATAGTATAAATAACAGTCTCGTTTCTGATGATTTGTATTGCAAACGCAATTTCCGGAACTTCACTAGGAAAACATTTCATCGCTTCTGGAGGCACAGTAGTATCAAACGATAAAGTAGAGGATATAAGAGTTTCAATTCTCCCAAATCTATATTCTTGTTATGTAAAGCAAGACAAAAACTTTGCATCGCAAAATTCAATTGAAAGCAAACGAATCTAGTTGCAGAACACGTATTCTATTTGATATCAAGCGGAGTATCAAACTTACAACAAAACAGTCATCTACTGTAAAGAACACACGCTGGGCAATGCACAAACAACATGGGATAATTTGCCACATTGAAAAACTGCGTCAGATACAGACTCAATTTTTCAAACTGTATATCCTACAAATCGATTGTATTAAAGAAGGTAACGAACGCTTTTGGTATTGCTAAACGTTGACAACTTTTGGTGCAATAAACTTCACTTCGGATATATATTTTAAGAGATGTGGAGAATTGCACACATAAACACGTCACTTCTGCTCTGTTTAACAAGCCTAGCCATGGCTCAGTCAGCTTCAGTCGCAAAGGAGTGTTGGTCAGAGAACAAAGGGTATGTTATCAAAAATAGTGACGAACCTATTTCAAATCAGTAAAGTATTGCGTGCACCGTTCATAATCTTGATCAGGTTCCTCATAAAATAAGGTAAAATTCAGTCTTCTTTGTCTTCCCTAGACAAAGACCCTAAAACAAAATTTAAAAATGAATAGGCATGAAGGCTGAATTTAGACAAGTTGGTTTGCAAATGCAAAGTTTGCTCAAATAAAATACAAGCAAAACTGTATCGAAAAATAATCAAAACCTGGTTTCTACTAAACAAATCCAATCTATAGAAGACCTCAAAAAATGAAAATATTTCATCTGTTCGTATCCAAATAGAATCGTACGGTTTTACTTTTTCAGAATCCTACCAAACCAAACCAGCGCTAGAAGGCGTTCAAAGAATCGGCTTTGACCCAACTCAAAACAATTGCTTTTGGGCGCGACAAACTCTTATTTCCTGTTGTCCAACTTGCAACCCCGTTTCACATCTTAGACCCTCCAGAACATAACAAGCACTAATTTAGAGTACAATAGTATTATTGTTGGAAGGCGGGTGATCTTGAAAAAATCTACGCAAGGCGGAGCCATATTAATAATAAAAAGAAAAGTGAAACTGGAAGACGTTACTGCTTGCACAACCAGTGTTGCCATAGCAAAAAATACCGAGCAACCAAAGAATATTTTGGTTACTAGTTCTTTGTTGCCCTTTCGCTTATCTATAATTAAAAAAGTATATATATTTAATGCTGTAATTATAGGGTTAATTTAGGGGTAGGTTAAGTCATAGGGGTCGTAGAATAAACAAGGGAAACTCCCAAGTAATAGAAGCACAGAATTACAGATATTAGAAGAGTAAATAAGTCATTATAAATATGATTAGTTAAGAGCGCACTGTTTATAGCAGTACAAACGGTTAAAACAGATATCCAAGAGTCGCTATGAACAAAGATAAGAATTTGAAAAGGTAACGAAACGCATTGAAATTAAATCAGTGAAATACCTGCATGAATTGGCTAAACAAATATTCAAAAAGTGCGTGGACATGTCATCTTAAACGCACTTAGAAATTATGCATTATTTGAAAAGCGTACGTGATTTAAAAGTATCACATTTGCTCAAAAATCCTATTTATTAGGAAATAAACAAACACCAAATTTATTGGATTCAGACTAGAATAAGGCCAACAAACAATACGACGTGATCGATTGAATGAAGATTCCTGGGATTTCTGAATTAGGTGTGAGGTATAACATTAAATTACGTGACCAAGAGCATCGCTTCATGCAATTAAAATACATACAACTGATAAAATTCCCAAAATAACAAGTGATAATACACTTGGTCTCGCCCAGCACGTGGAGTCAACGAATCAGAAACTCAAGGGGGCCGATCCTATAAATATCTTAACAATTGAATATTGAGTTAGTATACTTTTGAAACTGGGCAGTCACTATACTTAAATGTGATAAAAATTACGTGAAAAGTTAAGTGAAAATTATTTTAAAGGGTGTATAATTGTGCAAAGAGAGCCATAGTTCTGGGACGTAGATAGATACGATTTAGTAAATTATACCATTTCTAATAATAAATAAAACAGGGCTCTTAATTACCATCTTAATTATCATCGTGATTAACATCCAAAAACTACCATTACAACTTTAATTAATGCCGAGTAGCAGATCATTCAACAATAAACACACATGCAGCAAAAGAAATAACTCTACACGCAATCAAACTTGTCCTAAACCAAAAGTATTCATAGATAGTAAAATTAATTTGCGTGAAATGCAGTAAAAACCTAGAAAAATCATAATACAATTCACGTTAAACAAGCGATATTGAAAGCAGATAACATAGTATCCTGATAAAAAACGCATCCTTCAAAATAATTACGTTTCGGAAACGCAAAAATGTAACCAGAAATATGTTAATTTACGTCGTCACTTGGTCTACGTAATTTTCTACATGAAGTTAGTGCAGATCCCAAAAGTATTATTTTGACAAACAACGCCATAAGTGAAATTACGTGCCAAAGCGAATTAGAAATTCCTGTAACAACATTAAAACAGACGCTATAAAATAAATACAAACCAGAAATATACGATTACCTACGTGATTAACGAATTGTTTCTATATGGCAATATCAGTGATAAACCTGTGAAAGCCCAAGAATATCAAAAACAACCGATGGTTAGCCATACACTTGGAACAACAGTTCAAATAAACCAATGAATTTAGATGGGGCGTAAGATATATAATGCGCAAGTTTGATATGCGGACAGTCTTAGTTTGAACCACGTATAAGCTACATCACTAATATTTAAGAATTTACAGATCGAGTAAATATTCGAATTAAACAATGAAAATTTTGTGAAAAGTGATGTTATAAAATATTTTGAATTAATTATAGTAAAAATATATGAGACAAGCTTGGCCGTTTGCTAGAAAACGTAAGTAGAAATTTATTAATTAATTTAGCTAAAATATTTATAATTCAGGGCGCTAAAAATAAATCTAAGGTTACTCTAAGTACAAAACTCTAAGGACAATCTAAGAACAACTCTAAGGAGAAATCTAAGAACAATCTAAGAAAACTCTAAGAATAAATATAAGAAAACTCTAAGAAAACTCTAAGGATGGTACAAAAATTCAAAATCTAAGTCTAAATACGAAAACTAAAATATTACAAAAATTCAGAGAGACATTACGACGTTATGAAAATTGAAGGGAGATCACATTAAACGGGGTAAAACTTGGAGACTAAGCAACTCAACTGAAAGCAATATTGGGGTAATGATTCACGGCACGAAGCTGAAAGACGCTCAAGAAAAACTACAGGTCAGAACTATCTTTCATAAGACATTATTTACTATTTATTATATTTGAACATTGATCATATTAAAGCATTATTTTCTATATAGTATTTTTGAACATATTTTAAACTTGAATAATTTATGTAAGAAGTCAACAAAAATTTATTTTGATACGTAAAAAATTTCGTAAACAAAAAAATCTTGAACGTTCAGAGAAATTCCCAGTAGAGTACAACGTCATTTTGCTGACTTTAAAAAAAGCAAAGGGAGATTTAAATTTTTAAAAGCTTCTAATCTTCATAAAAACATAACTAATGCGTTTAGTACATTCTACAAGCGCCAAGTAAAGAAGTAAAGTAAGAATGACAATAATATTTACATACACTATTGCGATCATCTGAGTATGTTCACTGTTGTCAAATAAAATTTTCATTTTACAAGAAACTGTAAATGTAGAATTATTTATCGGTGAAAATAAGTGAAAGCTCTGATAGTATATGATGGTCTTGATTTGTTTTGTGAATTTATGCATTTTTAGACACTGTCAGCGTAACCGGGGACCTTTTAAACAATATTTTATTTTAAGGAATAAATGTGGTATTTGTGACGACGTATCAAAACTATAATGCTAGCATAATGTTTGTAATTTTGACGTTCAAGTTTATTAAAACCTATTGCACATATAATAATTCTACCCTGCTATTCAACCTCCATTCTTATTAAATTAACCCTTATATAAACAGCTAGGTCTGACCAAACCTATTTGATATTTAGAAGAGCATTTTTCTGAAACTATTTATTGTGGCGCAACCGCTGTCCATGATATCGTAGACAAGTGAATTTTATGTAAATTTAACATAATATATAAAATAGTGATGATACTTAGGGGGAGTAGTATGTATGTACAGTAGATTCGCCTATTTGGTGGATAGGTCTGTGCAGGCCTCACTATTTAGCAAAGTATATTGCATAGAAGAGTTTGAATTGTTTATAAAATTATGGTTGGGCGTGCATCCGACTGTTGGTTTAGCTATAGCTGTTCTGTACTAGATATGGATTCATTTTCATTTTATCAGAACAATGGACCTAAGTGATTTCAAATTCACATCAGTGTTCAACTTTTATAGCCCGTCAACACTGTTTATGATAATCTGGTAAATGGAAGTCTAGATAAAAAAAACAATTCATAATCTGAAGAAGATCTTTTCGCTTAGGTGATGTCGACAATGATCCACATTATGCTCCTAGAGAAAATTCTGATAAAAAATGTGTAAGTAAAATAGAAGTAGTCAGCGAAATTGGCCATAGATATTACGAAGCAGAAGTCGTAGAGAAAATGGGTTATTATGAAATGAAATTTACAGCATTCTGTTGTAAGCAGAGATGGTACCATATAGAAATTTACTGAACTCGATTCGACCTTACAACATTAAAAGTGAAAGCAGTGGGTTAAAAAGTGTCACCAATTTTTAAAAATCCAATTCTAATATTTACAAAATTTGTAGCACCTGAGATGTGCGATACAATTATTTGTAAAGCTAATAGGAAAGCCGATGAAGAAATGCATAACTGGAACCAAACAAATATATCTAAGTATAAGAAAACTCGGACGCCATTAACAGAAAACGAATCGAATGCATATATCAGGCTCCTTTTATTTGCTGGGGCATCAAAGGCAAATGGTTATACCAATTTACTCTGGAATCAAATGCTTGTCCTATATTAGTGGATACGCTATGTTCGTACGAGTTCAAAAAACCGGTTTCCTTATGGCATTTAACATGAGAACGTCCAGGGTCTATTCTGGTCAATTTTTGCCAGATTCAAAGGTAATTCACCCCAGGTAACCTATACATATATGTTATTTAATTAATAAATGTAAACTGAAATTCCTTTGCAAAAACAGCAGGAGGTGGAGGTAGTCTGTAGGTGGAGGTGGGGGTGAGGTGGTATGTGGGTGTGTAGGTGGAGTTTGTGTGTGGAGTTTAAGATGGTATATGATGGTGTATATGAGAAGCTTTGTGCCCCGACGCGCCCTAGATGTAAGCAAACGCAACCCGATGCGCCCCGGACATGGCCTGTCGCGCAATCAAGAGATAGAATGGTTGTGGCAATTAGAGGTTTAATAAGCAACGCGTGTGGTCGCTTGGGGCCGCGTTGGGCCGCGTGGGGACGCGAGTTATGTATCCCCCAATTACCTATATATATTGATGTATTGAATCTAATATGAATTATTAGAAATTATTAAGTAAAAGTATAAGTTCAATGCAACATTGTAACACAAGGATAACCCAGAGAGGTTATCGACAGTTCATGAGAACGGAATGCAGCTTTGCATCCGTGAGGGCAGTGATACTGCAGGTGGCAGGTCACAGGCGGTCAACATACCGCAGTTACTTAGAATTAAGTTGTTACATTGTATTAAAGTGTACAATTAAGGAGAAACGCAGACATGAGATCTGCAAGTTCTCACAGCCGTGTGAGGGGCAGGTTATTATAAAAGGCCCGGGAGCTCAATGCCCGGCAGTCAGTCTTCAAACTCCATACTTCGTTGTTTGAGCTACTCAACCGAGTCAGTCTTCGAACTCCATACTTCGTTGTTCAAGCTACTCACTAGTCAATAATTAATTTTAGTATTATGTACAAGTTCATCTGTTTCAAAGTAAAATAAATGTGTTAAAGTCAAAAGCTTTTTTAAAAAACCAGCTCCAAAGGCCCGAACTTTAACTCGCGTAGGGCCGCGTTCCAGGCCTCGCGAAAAGCGTGTTTCCGGATTTAATGTAACACTTCTGCGTAATTAGTACGCCGTCTTTATTTAATTTATCTTCCACAACTTCTATGTATTTAATTGGTAAGCAATTAAAACTGAATTCTGAAATAGCATAATTTATTATTTTGTTTTGGTTCTTAATATCGCTCGGTAACTTAAACTGTAATCCGGTAAGTTCTTTATATTACCGTTTCTCAAATAAACGTGCTGCAGTATGTCACTAAATACAACTGTTTTGCAGATTTTCGGTTAGCTTTTTCCACATATTTGCAATCGATTTTGAGTATATTCGTTTATTTCGCAAGTATAATTTGCTACCTTCTAACAAAGTTAAACAGTCCTTTAATGGATTATATACATTATCAAACATATAACAATTTCCAACCGTGTAGTTATATACGGTTGCTTCTAGTCTCGTAGTACCATATTCTTTAGTCAGAGTAGCTCCAAATGTCTGTTTTAATGGAGCATCCGGACAGTTGATATAAACTTGTTATTTATCTTAACGCGACTATTGGAATTTACTCACATTAAGCAGTCTTTGTCCGCTTTTTTTATCATTATCCAAAATTACATTATTGTGTTGTGTATTCTCCGTGGTGAACAAAATTAAAATTATTTGTTAAGTATTCGGTTATATCCGCTTTGTTAAACATACCACAAAAATCTTGGATTATATCCAGATCTAGGAGATAGTAAGCTTTTTTTTTCGAGCTGATCCAATATATTCAGCAGTTCTTCAAACAAAATCTATAACTTAACATCTGCTAGTTCAACCTTGTACGGAATACATATTGGATTAGTATACTTCTTCTTAATACTTTCCAGACCTTCATTCCCAATAATTTGTTTTACTCCACCTGCCATTTTGGGAGTTTAGCTTTTACGCCATGCCTAGCAGATACAAATTTCAAGAACTTTCCACGTGAATAGCTATTAAAAGTGCCACATATCCCTTTAACAAGAAATTTATCCATATTTTTTAATTCTTCTGCACAATCCACAATGTCGACCACTTTAACCAGCATTATATTATCGCAGAAAAGTTCTGTAATTAGATTCAGTAGGTCGTTACCTCCTCGAACAAAACTTCCTTTGAAGAGAATTCTCCATACAATGAAACTAGGTGAGACATGAGAAAAAGGTCAGTAGCAAAGAGTTATACCGTAGCTTGCTGACAAATACGAGGACATTGGAAGGATCATTCTGGCTGATAACTTTTTTAGCTGCTTGAAACTTACCAAACAGTCGATGTCGCTCAACCTCGCTTTTGTAAGCACTTAGATAAAAATAAATCGTACATAGAGCAGAACATGCTATCTGACAATAAATAAAAGCCAGAGTACTAATTATTTTGTTTCTAGAAAATAACATTGCATGGCATCGTATATACTAAAGAAAAAAATGTGTATTGTGTTTTTTCTCTGCGTTAGGACAAAGGTGTTGGGCCCAAAAACCTAACCGCATGCTTTCCACTACTACAATAAAAATAAATGCGGCGTAGATGTCATTTGATTAAATGCTCATGACCTATACATGTATGAGAACGCCGTACAAGACGGTGGCATTCTTTTACAATATCCTAAATATTGCACCCTTTGCATCATAAATTGTTTATTGAATTTTGGACACTGCAAAACACAAAACTGAAACTCGTAGAATATTTCTATACCTTCTCTGCAATCAACTTGTTACCCCGTATATGGTAGACGGAAGTTCCAACCCAAGATTATAAGCCGTACTACACCAAACATGTGATGTAAGAATATACTAGCGCATCTATACAGATAAAAAATAACAATAAGTCAACTTATTTTTTAACTCAAGATTTAAAAATGGTATAACTTATTTTTATTACTGTATACGAGGGACGCTATTTATGTATTGAGAATAGAAAGAATAAACAAATGAATTTGATGAAAAATACTTTTATTGCTTTTCAAATCGTCTTTAAGATCTTATACACTTTTGCATGCAATTGAACCACCCTTCAAAGCACTTTGACCAGTCAGAAGATAATAGCTCTAAAACATGCGTTTTGAAGACCTCAACCGCTTCTTTGGGCGATGAAAATCGTTGTCCACACAGTTTATCTTTAATTACTGGAAAGAAGTCATTAGGTGCCAAGTAGGGGCTGTAAGGCGGATGACCCATCAATTCGATGCTTTGTGTGTCCAAATACTCGTTTGTTGCATGTGATGTGTGTGCGCTCGCATTGTCATGATGCAATATGTATGATTCGTCGTTTTAGGTTGGTTTCTTTCAATTTACTGAAAACTTCATACAACCAAATGAATTGACGGTCTGTTGATTTTCGAGAGCCACGGTTGCCAAAGGACCGGTTTTCGTGAAAAAAAAAACCACCATTTGCTTTTTAACACTTCGAGAACGAACAACTTTTGTTGGCTTTGCTTCACATTGAAACACCCAAACTGCTGACTGACCTTTTTATTCTGACTCATACGCATAAATCCACGACTCGTCACCTGTGACGATGTTTTAACTGATTTTACGGCACCAATTGACACGAGCATTTTTTTGAGCATCTGTCAACAAATGTGGAATCCATCGCGCACACAGCTTCCGAACGCACAAATGTTCGTGTACAATCTTATGTGTGCTGGTCATATTAATAGTTAAACATCTCTCGATTTCTTGATATGTCACATGACGATCTTCTTCAATTAGTTTTCGCACAGCATCGTTATTTTCCGGCACAACAACCGATTTTAGACGACTTTCTTTAACTTCGTCTGTGAGCGAATTACCTCCAGGTTTGAATTCAGTGTACCGAGGATATATAGTGGCGGTGGATGGCACTTCATCGCCAATAGTTGAATTCAGTTGATTGGTGCATTGCTCTTGAATTAGACCACGTTGAAAGATAAATCATAACTCGAAAATTTTCGCGAGTTAATTGCATATTTTACTGAAATGAAATTTTAAACACTGCAAAAAACACAAATAGTACTCGCATGTCAAAGTGTTCTGAGTATCTATAACCTCAAAAATGTCAAACTTTACGATGGCAATTTCAGATTTCACCTGGCTATACCACTATTGCTAGTTCGCAATACATAAATAGTGTCCCTCGTAGCTACTACAGGTGTCAAAAGGGTCTTGGTATTAATGCTGTCGTGAAGATGCCGTAGGTAATGATATAAATTAATTACCTGCAACTTGATATATCCGAGTTTTATTAAATAAACGTCCGTAATTTTAAGCGTTGGTCTACTTGTCTGAATATGGTTATGATATTGTCTTAATTACACGTGTGTCCCTATAACATTATTTCGACCTCATTTTACTAAAATTTGTCAAAAGCCCTCTTATATTCCAGATAATTTTAGTATGAAACGTGCATATTAACAATTTTACTGCTACCTAATTGGTAATTATTCTAAAATCTTTCTTAAAATGACATACTATTAAAATTTGCTTTTGTAATTGTTTGTTTACATAACTACTAGGGTAATTCCTTATGCTTACATCCTTTATCTGACTTATAATGTGTAATATTAAAAATGTTTTCCTTTGTTTGCGGTTTTTGGAGTAATTTATGTTCTTAAGTTATGTTCAGGTATGTATTACACAGAAAAAACTGTTTTTGTTGTTTTAAGGTTATGACCAGAATTTCCTTTAATAGAAATAAAAATGTATTGGATGTAATGTTTAATGAACACTACTATTTTAAAATCCGAATATACAGAGTAGATTTTGTACATTTTGTACTTTCTGTATATTTTGAACATTATGTACATTTTGTACATCTTGTACATCATGTACATCTTGTACTTTTTGTTCATTTTGTACATTTTGTACATTTTGTACTTTTTGTACATTTTGCACATTTTGCTCATTTTGTACATTTTATACATTTTGTACATTTTGTACATTTTGTACATATTCTACATTTTGTACATTTAGTACATTTTGTACATTTTGTACATTTTGCACATTTTGCACATTTTGCACATTTTGCACATTTTGTGCATTATGCACATTTTGTACATTTTGTACATTTTGTACGTTTGGTACATTTTGTACAGTTTGTACTTTTTGTACATTTTGTACATTTTGTACATTTTGTACATTTTGTACATTTTGTATATTTTGTACATTTTGTACATTTTGTACATTTTGTACATTTTGTACATTTTGTACATTTTGTACATTTTGTACATTTTGTACATTTTGTACATTTTGTACATTTTGTACATTTTGTACATTTTGTACATTTTGTACATTTTGTACATTTTGTACATTTTGTACATTTTGTACATTTTGTACATGTTGTACATGTTGTACATGTTGCACATTGCGCACATTTTGTACATTTTGTACATTTTGTACATTTTGTACATTTTGTACATTTTGTACATTTTGTACATTTTGTACATTTTGAACATTTTAAACATTTTGAACATTTTGTACATTTTGTACATTTTGTACTTTTGCACAAAGTTTGAATACGTCAAGTAAAGTTCGGGCGATTTTAGCAAATTTGTTTTCTAGTAAAATAAATCGCCGATAAGCTTGGTCGTATGTGTCGCTTAAAACAGGTTCTTCGTCGCGGAAAGGAAGCGCTACTTGGAACCAACCCGAAGTAGTTCAGGGTAACACTACTCCGAAACATTTCTTCACACTTTATTTCTTTAGCAATTAGGAATCTGTTCAATATCCTAAAACTTGGGTATTAAAATTTCTAGCGGAATATGAGCAGTTGTGAAAAAGGAAAAAATAGTCAAAGAACTTTGTTGAGCAATTTTCCTCACGACCACCCAACCAAAAACTGTGTGGACAGCCGTAGGTTGCTTCCACTACCTAATACCTTACCTTCTTTTAAAATATGTGGAAAGATTTCGGCGCCCATCCATAGGTCAATAGGAGCCGACAGACAAAACGATTTGTCAGCAAGTTGAAACCCTTGTAAATGGGTCCATTTTTTTTAATTAAAAATTGTGGCATGTTAGAACAAAACCTGGAGACAATGATTGCTTCGAATGCAAATGTAGGTTCCAAGTTATCCCGGTCTGATTGTACAATTTGATAAGCCACTAGTTGAGTTTGAGGCCAAAAATCGTAGTAAATAAACAGCGCCTTTGTAAATTTAAACAACGCACACATTTCTCACTAATGAATTTACATTGACGATCGGAGTCTATAATTATTCTGATACGGCGAAAAATAACATTGCCGTCGCAGATATTTACTACGGCGGTGGCTAGAAGAGCTGTGTTCTGATCGGCGTTTGCGACACCGCAAGGAGCACCAGGAAGATCTTCGGAAATATTGGTTGAACGAGCAATGCTCTTATTGTGGGTTACTAGAAACGTTAGTTGGTAAAGTAGGGTGTAAAGTTGTATGGTGCCTGCTTTACAAAAACGGCATCGAAAGAGCGACAATTTGTCGCTTTGTACGAACATATTGCAATGCTGGTTGAAGATAAGTTGATTTGTGTAATTGCCGGCAAACAAGTACTGTAAAAATATGCAGTTAGAGCAGTTAGTGGATTTGTATCGCGGGGTTCTGAAAGTTGATTTGTACGAAGTTGTTTCTTTGAGAGATGGAATTTTTCCAACAACTAAATAATTTATTGTAATTGGGGCTGCTACTTTCAAGGGGAATGTTGTTTCTTCTCTGCGACGATTTGATTGTTTCCTTCGGGAAGAATTGGGTCTGAATTTTTCAGATTACTCATCGCACAATTGAAGAGGTTTTGGTGACAGTTCTTATTGATTGAGTATTAACTATATATTAAAATCCGCTGGACTGACTAAACATTTCTTTTATATAAATGTTTTTGTAGAGCTATCTTATTGTTTAGGCGTGACATTAGTACATCATCCTGGCTGCGGATGAAATGCATTTCAACCTGTAGCTGGTCTTCTTTATTACTGTAACTAAGTAAATAGTTTTCTATTTATATTTTAAGTATTGGCACCTTCAGGAATAAAAATAGTCCACTATATATTGTGACGGTATTCCGTGCAGACACAAAAGAAAGCGGTAGAATCAGTAAGGAAAATCGCCTACACCGAATACCGTAACAAAACAGAGACCAGAGTAGAATAGAAATCCAAAAGCAATAGATTTTGGGCTAGCTCAAAATGTCGTAGAGTGGGGTGGGTTCTACAGACAGAAAAATTGGAGACCTCCTTAAACCAATTTACTGTACACCTTTAATAAACATAGTACCAAAAAAGATATTTACAAAACAACAAAAACACGAACATTTGGCAATCGTCCTGTCACAACGTAATGCGGTCAAAGCGTCAGTTTGCATATTATATAACATAAAAATATAAACTTATAGACAAATATGAAATTTTAAAATCTAAATAATATGTACATATTTACCTCAAACCCTGAACATATGCAAAAGAAAATTAGACGTAAAATTTACAGTAATTCTACCTACAAAGAAAAAAGTAGACATAATCTATACATTCTGCTTTGTGAAATGCACCTCCTCAAGAAATAACGTAATTTTTACTTACTATAACATACCCTACTTAAATGAACTTATTCTAACATTGGTAAGCATGTTATTGACATTAACAGGAATGTACAAAGAAAAGGTATCAGAAACAAATGCTCTAACGTTAGCTGTGGTTTAACTAGTTACTACTTTGAAAATAATTACCTAACTACTCGTGCACTGTGAACGTAGCTTTGTATCGTACCGTCTGCAATTAACTGAATAATTATGAATAGCAAACGAATTGTCTATTTTTCACAGAGCATCAAAAAGTAAAGGAAACAAAATATCGTACCTTAGACCAAGCTGCCTGATTCTCTGGTACCATCTTACAGGATTCGGAAAATGTGGGCAGGTCCGTTGATAGACTAGACACCGTATCAACCAGTTTAACTAATTACAGAGAGTATTTTAATATCGCAACCCACAACGTCTCTTTTCGCTAAAAAGATGATGTATTGAACGTGTAGTTTTCAAAGCACGGTTTGTACTTATAAGGAAAGAACCAAGTTGGGGGCAAGGTGTTGGCGTTGAAAAATATATCCAAAGAATAAAGTGTAAAAAATCTTTAGACAGCACCCGCAGAAGTGTACCAGCTGTATGAGTTTGCAAACAAGGAGATAACGGCTATTGAAAATTATTAACAGAGGGAAAAGTGCAATCTTATTGCTTCGAACACCTGCACAGCCGCAAGATAACAGCATACCTTTTGATAGAAGTACTCGGTATAGATAACAAACCCATTCCAAGTGTTCCAGGTGGTTAAGGCCGCCTAATCTATAAAAAAAGCCATAAATGAATGTGCAGCTGTGGTTGAAGCGTATTTACTGCAGGTGTTAGAACGTATCTTAGCAACTTTGTAAAGCGAAGTTGATAGGCAGATGCAGATGTAACGAAAGACTCGATTCTTATGTGAATTCTACAGGAACTCTGTCTTAGTCATTCACGGCCATGGTATCATTGCAATTCGTGTCTAAACCAAACAGTGCAACAATATAACAAGAAACCGTACAATGTTTTTATTTATTCTTTACTTATCATGCATATCATTCGATTAGTCTGACTCCTCATATTTACATGAATAGTTATTGTAATAGTAACATAGCAAAGAAAAAGAAACCTAATTTCGTTGCATTTTTTAATTCCAGCCACACTTGCATTTACCCCCACCCCCACCCACCTCACCCTTCACACACACACACACACAGCACAAGCACCACACCATTTATAGTACCATAGATTAAATAAGGGTTAAAGGAAAGATGGCAGCACACAAAAATAATCACTCAGTGAAACCAAAAACTCTAATAGCTGTAATAATAAGGACAGATCAATTACTTTTAATGCTACTAAAAGATTATTATTAAAATAGGTTTAAACGTAATTGTTATAAAAATGAAATTTTATAATGTAAAATATGCAGGTTAGAAATTGATATATACACTGAAACCATAGAACAGAAAGTTTATGGCCGACTAAAATGGAACTGGAAGCTACATATGAAGTACGTATATCCTGCGGCTCTCGAAACCCTGTGTGGAAGTATGTGAAAATTAAAGGCACTATAAGGTAGACAATTAAGTTGATAGTTTCAGCATAAAATTTAGTTGAAATGGCATACCTTGAAAACAAATAACGGTCATGAGATACAAATAAACGCATAATGATGTGTATGTAATTTATTTATAATGACCAAAAAAGGAATCTAATTAGTTTGATGTCACTTTCATCACCCGATGATACTTGATGCGATTCTGGTTCGATGATTGAATTACCTGAGATAATTTCAAATCAGCGAACCTTGGTTACGTAGCAGTAATTAAGAAGTATATGGAACATTCTAGAAAGTACCCGTATACGGTTTTATTAAAACAGCCTCATATCTGTCTAACGACAAGAAGGTATGATTCACAGGTACTACAATACAATCGTACCTGTCTAGCTATAAGAATAAAGAATTATTGAATATAAGTGCGTACCATGTTGCGATAGATTAGTGTTAGTTTGAATTCCGTCCTAATAAACGTTTGATGTACATGAATTATTATAAAGATAAATTCACTTACATGTTGAACAAATAAATCACCAGTAATATTAGTGCTACAATAATGATTAACTCGTCGAGTTTAGACGATTAAATTAGTACCTACAAATAGTGAATACGTTAGTGTTAATGTAAACAAGACTGTATATACTTGTGATTGTGAAGAATAATTACTAGGCCTGTATTTATTAAAAATAAAGGCCAAAGAATAACTAGAAAATTTGTAACACTATGAAATCCGTTATTGACAATTATGTTTAGTTTTTGGTTAGTTCTTGATAAAATCCATATTCAGTTAAGCATTTGTTATATCCCTCTTAATCACACTCTCAATGTTGGTTTAAAGCTGTTCTCCATGGTATTTCATCCTGAGCTAACTGTTTCAACGCCCTACTATTTTTATTTACATATTTCTTAGTCTGATCTATATACTTGAACTTTTGATTTATTTAAAAATTCCACTTTTTGCCCGGCCCTCTATCGCTGTTCTAAATATTGCTACTTGCATCAAAACAGAACTATCATTCTATCTCGCATCCTTTTGATTACCCTAGCAACGCTTCAAATTTTCTGAACCTTCTCTAGGTCTATTCGTTACTAACCTTTCTGTCCAGCCGATCTTAAGCATTTTCTATAGCACCACATCGCGAAAGTTAATTCCCATTTGGTTTCTTTTCGCCTAACGTCCATGTTTTGCAAACGCAGAGTACTATGATCCAGACAAACGCTTTCCACAAATTTTCCTACTACCATGAAGTACTCCTCTTTGTAGTATCGCGCCTTACACAATAAAGAATTTCTATTTTAGATTGTCTTACGATATACGTCGTTCTTACTTCTAATGTGAAATGCGAACTAACTTTCTAAGTAAAAAACTCTTTTACTTCTTTTATACAAGATCACAATAGAGGTAGAATCACAATATAATTCCTAAAGATATCCCCTAATAAAAGCAGAATCCCAAGATAATTCCCAAAGGTAACCCAAAGATAAGGGTAAAATTCCAAGATAAAGAGACGTCTACATATACCTAAACCTAAATTCAGAGAGTAGTCCCGTAGAACCGCTAAAAAAGAATATTCTTGTACCTAAAAAGGAGGTTCGAGAGGCGATACCTGTTCTGTTGAACGATCAAGGGGCCGTCTTACCCAGGCTACAAAATCGCTTGTGTCCCAGATAAGGAGTCTATATAATATGTCACCGACAAATAATTATAAAAGAGAACAATGTCACCGTTTAAGGCAAATGCAAACGCGAAATATGGCTAAAAATAAGTTCCGCACAACATGGCCCAGTGCCGTGGTTGTCTAGATCCCTGACAATAAAGCGACTAACAGAAAAAAGGTTGATAGATATAAGGAAACGTTTAAAAGGAGGAAGTTGGAATCAGTTGGCTGGCATAGTAGCTTCCGGGACGAACAGAGAACGACTCGCATTGAGTAAAGGTCGGTGGAAAATGTGGATAGAAAAACACTACTCAGCTCGTCAAAACTGAATCAGTAATCCGAAGTGGAGGAGTACCACTCTTATGTTACAGGCGGTAGTCTTTAGGACTTAAGACATGTGCATTGGAAGAAAAATAAGGTGAAAAAGGAGAGCGGGATGTGAAAAAATTGCATTTTCGGACAAGCATCCTATAGAAGAGAAAGAGAAATGGCCCCAATTAAAAGGAATGGGAAGTCTAAAGGATCCCCTACCAATCAAAAGGACAAAAGCAAAACACACGTCTTGCTATTTTCAAAAGTAGACATACTCGACTCAAAAACATCAAAAGTTGATAAGAAAAACATATATATGGTTAATTCATACTACGATAATCAAGAGTTGTATAAAAGAAGCTACAGCATCTGACCTCTATGTTAGACAAAAAAAGAAAAAATGCTATATAATTCCTAGATCATAAATAAAAGAAAAGAAACCGAATGGGATAATGATTAAAAACCCCAGAATTAAAACGCGAGAAATAAAAATTTACTGTCTCTGCAACTACGAATACTAACTTTTCCAACATAGGCGTGGTTGTCGACCACCATGTTTACCCTATTTGAAAAGCATCAACTCAACATCAGCTACGACAAGTACTAGAGATTTAACGCGTTATTCGTACCACAGGTGTAGAGAAAATAGTAAACCGGAAAGTACTAGAGAAATTAGTGAAGATACCCTAAATACCTACGGAGTCAAAAAACAAAAGGTAAGGGCATATCATACAATTAACAGTCGACGTCATAAGAACGAGGAAAAAAGTAAAAGTAAATTATTAAAAAAAATAGGGAAAATTAGAAAAACTAAAGCGTCTTACACATTTAAATATCAAAAGTGGAATATATTTTCAACGTAAGATAAAGATAAAGGATAACTAATAAAAACGACAACAGATATTATGCGGTGTAAAACGTTTTATAGTACAAAATACATTTAAAAGTGCAGATAAAAGGTGTTAATTATTGTTGAGGAACATCATCCGCCAAAATATTTTAAGCAAATCAAACGAAAGTGAATTCACAACAATTCAATTTCTGTAGACAATGGATCGGTAGAATACACAATAATCTTATCGTTATCAAACAAATCAGAGTTCTTCAATGTTTTTGTCGAAATCTAAACCGATGGTACAAGAAATTGGTGCATCTTTCTTTTTCTGGGAAGAATCTTTTTAAGTTGTAGTTTACGTTAATTTTGTATTTTTTTCCGGTAAGACATTGCCTGAAGTAAGCTTAAAACAAACATCTTTTATTTTGAATTGTAGGATTCATTTTAAAAGTTTAAATTTAGTTTTTGAAAAAAATCCTTAAAAAGTTAACTCATAAGCTTTTATGATTATTATTATTATTAAACATCGAAATCTTAATTGAATAAGTAAAAATCACTGTAATATAGATAATTTAAAGATTTCTTTAAAATTACGAATATTTGTGTTAAGGAAATTTACATAAGCGATAAGTATGATTTTATATAAAAAAATCACTTAATCGACAAATTATAAATGAATCAAAGTCATTTATTAAAGAATGTTAAAATGATTATGGTGATATTTCAAAAGTTTATACTGGTCTAATTAAAAAAATAATTTATTTATAGATTACGTGTTAAACACGAGATCTGAAAGGGTTATTGGGTATAAAATTTTATAGTCTTACATTCAAGTAGACGTTAATTGCGTTAGGGTGTTCGTAAAAAATCTCAATTTTAACTCATTAACCTTATTAAAAGCTCAAACATTAATTATTACTTTAAAAACCTTGTTTGATACGAGAATAGTGTATTGTGTATCTAGTAGTAAAAGCAATACATTTCCGGATGACAATGCTAGCGCCTCGGCCAACAAGTATTGAGAGTCCGAGAATGTGCCTTTACTACGATTTCTAAAATCACATTCAATATTTTTGAAAATATAAGAACTATTAGTACATCAATTTGTGGAAGGATGCATTACGTTTTTATGTATATTTGTGAGATTGCTTGTTGGAGTACATTATATTGTTTAAAATAAGGATAAAAAACTTTCCCGGCCTAGACCGGGAAAGTATTTTCCCGCATCATTTTTTGAGACATACTTGATTTTGAGCTAACAAAGTAAACATTCTTGATCGATTTAAAGGAAATTATATTTCTTGTGCTATTTCAAAATATGTCGCAATAAGTTACGCGGAGCAAACCGTTAGGGATCAATCACAATGCGTCCCAAAGTACCAAACCTACTCACTGTATAGTAAGGAACGAAATTTATTGCAAGATTTTTCTTCCAAAAATTTAAAAAACACTAACAAAGTTTCCATTTTTATTTTTGTTTTTAAAGAAACTATTCTATATTAAAAATGAAAGAAATTTTATAGTTCGTTAATAGAGTTGATGTTTTCAGCTTAGATAGTATTTTTTATCCCACACAAGGCAAATATTTATCTGCTATGTTTGTAGAGATAATATCTAAATTTAATAGATATGGAGAATAACATTACACACATTTGAGTTAATATACATGGTTCGTAATGCAGTCGGTAAATTTTTATTATTAATACGTAGAAAGGAGCCAATCATGACAGTTTATAATTAATAAGCGATATCATATCATAGAAAACGCCCCATAAGTTGAGGCGCCATTTATACGATTCCCGCAGCTACTTAATTAACTATTAAACTTTAATCACGCAAATTTGTATTTATCAGCCGTAAAACTTTATCACTGCAGTTTATGGCTCCTGCAGCGAAACCAAATTCTCATGGTTTTGGTGGTTTGGTTTTAGTACCCTAAAGTAAATAAGTAAGAGAAGATCGTAGAGATAATTTCGGATACTACATCAAAACACACAAGATAACGATCTCTCGGAAAACAGTCGGTTTAGTAAATTCCGACTCTGAAGTTGTTCACGTAATTATTCCTATTGTCCCAGCACTTATTGGTCACTCCCGAAATTGGCCTATTCAATGAAGTCTTGAAACTAATTAGAACGGAGAACTTCGTAGCTTTAATAGCGCGTGTTCACATTACATTCACCAGCGATTAAAATCGCCAAGAGTGTTTTAACGTATTAATTCATTAAAATCATTCTACTCTTAATATGTAATTAATAATTTATAAAATATCCAGACAGGACTTAAGAAACTCAAGGAATGTCTTTACTTTTATAGAAAATGCCATAGATTTAATAAATGTACGAAATGGGAAACTTGAATATCCAATAAATGAAAGGTATGTTTCGGTTTAATTCACTTAACAACTTCACGTAACAATTGTAAAGGAAAACATATATTTACAAGCCACTGCGTGCGGTTAATGAATGTCAGTTTTAAACATGTTGATACCAACTGTATAAACATCACACCATCACACCAGGGGGTCGGCGTACCACAGGAACCGTTATCACCTGTCTTCAAAGAGTCTAAGGCGTCGATAGGTTGATACCTAAAAAAATTTTGACGTAAGACTAAGTAGACTTTGAGAAGCCTCAATATTGATGAATCTCTCCCTCACCGAGTTTTCTTTTTTACAGTACGTATCCCTCACCACTGTGGTTAACCAGGGCAATATCAAATTGTTACAACATCCCGCCCTTTTAGGGTAAATTAAAATCAGTAACTAGACGTCAGTTTTTCATACGTTTTGTGAACTTCTTGTACAACTTATATTAAACGCAACGTTTCTCAAATCTCACGAATTTTTATTATCGCGCTACATTTTTAAATAAAATTTTAGAGTAATTGTAAGCTGAATGTATTACAATTTTATTTACGTGACAAACTCTTTGTCAATGGAAGCGGATTAAGAAAATTCCAAACAATATTTTTCCATTATACCCACTTAAATTTTGATATTTATGTACTGTCTGTATACATGCCAATATTTGTCGACGCTATTAATTCATCTATGCAATAATCCATGTTTAATTAATGTGAGATGCAACGTACCATACAATTGATTATGAAGCAAATGTACATATATATTTAGTACATATACACGTACTATGTTACCAATTATGAGGGATTAGGCTAAAGCTTTATATTAAATTTTGTATTTTATATAGGAATTGCAAATTGGAAATGCATATGCAATTAAAACAAATATGTTGGATGGGTTCCAGATTACAATTATGATGGTGTGTGTATTTTGTTTGTTTACTGTACACATTTCAACTAATATTAAAATAATATATACACATACAGCACAAACTTTGCTATTTATTTAATTAGGTTCTTTGTGTTCTGTGCTCTTGTTAAAGTAACACAAAATATCGGTGCAACACAGTTATAAATTAGAAAAATTTCTAAATATAATCTCAAACAGGGGCGAAACGGCTTGCAATGAAATATAGCGACGAACCTGAAGTCTTTGTATATTGCTCTAACGATAACCGTTCGGAAATTCATTTGTATAAATACTTTTGTATCTGCAGCTTATTTTCCTTTTACCCCCAATTTTAATGATTCAAATTGTTGCGGTAATCCGGACGTACAAGATAAAAGTAAAGTACAGTAAGCAAAGTAATAGAAAGCCCACACCGAGTATCGCAACAAAAGTAAAGTAGAATCGAAAGAATTAAAGCCGTGCTACCTAAAGAAGTCGTAGAATGGGGAGGGTCACACAGAAAGAAAAATTAGAAATATCAAGGAATGAATTCTATTTACAAACCGTTAGTTAATAAATATAGTATCTGTTCCGTTTATAATTATATATAATTAACCGCTTGCCTTATTCTAAACATTTAAAATTTGTTAATTATTTACCTCCGCCCGGTATATTGAAATGTCATTGTATGTACCGTGAAATTACTTCAAACACCGCACCTGTGTATTTAAGTGCCGCGAATACCGATAAAGTATGCTGTGTCTTCGCATGTGCAAGAACTACTTTATCACCAGCCAGGGAGAGGACGAGACGTATTCTACTATTGTTTCCCGTCCTGGACGGCCGCAAAACATAAATGTGCTACGCTTTGCTATATTTACAAGGTAAGTGCTTTGAAGTAATCGTTGTTTATTATTATCATTTGCGTTTACAATGTCTACTTTTTTCTGCCACTGTTACTTACCAAAATACCGCCGCACCATTAGTTTTACAGTATCAAATATAGTATCAATATAGTATCAAACCCTCTAATTAAAAAATTATTTTATCAAAATAAATCACGTCTAGCACAAAATATTTTTTACACAATATCCCAAAGGATTTACACAATACCAAAAATCAAAGCAAAAATAATTAATACATTCCCAACTTACCTTGCACTAATTTGCACCCTCAATAATAATATTCACATAAAACAGCAATTAAAAGAATTACATAGTGAGTGGATTTCGTTACCTACAATCTTAATACTTATATAATTACAGCAATTAATAAGAGCCGGCGCGATAAGTATAAGCTTTCTTCTCCCGCCGTTCAAACAAATATTAGACAAAAAAGGAACCCAATACATCTAAACAATGGCATATGCTTAAATTTATGTATATATATATATATATATATATATATATATATATTGCTGGGATAAGGGGTTGTTTAAAGGTGTATTTTATAGCATTGGTCATGTAGTAATCAGAAATCACAATAGAAAGCAGAAAACTGCATTTATTTAATAGAAAATTGAGTAATTGGGACAGTTTGTAAATAGTAAGCAGTTAACACCCTGTATATAGAGTATGAGTAGTTTTCAGCGACGCAAATAAACACAATAGGACGCATAGTTAGCATAGAAATAAGTAATTCATGCATTAGGTTAATAACAAATATTTAACACACGGTATATAGAGTTTTAGTAATTTAGGTAATGCAAATAACGATATTTTTCAGTAGAAGCACGCGTATTTAGAAGTGAGCATTAGAAATGTAATTAAACACGCATTCAAAAGAATTCCAATCAGTTATGACAATACGGAAATAAGAGATAAAACTTAAAGAAGTGTAGTGTAAGTGCGTACAAACAATTAACAATTTTTAATAGTGAAGGTAATTAAAAATGCGTAAATAGATAAATATACTTGAAAATTGAAAGTCGAATTGCATCAGGTATTTTCGTATAATATGGAAACGCGATTATTTTCTCAAAACACCGCATGGTCTGATAACAAAGCATCTGTAAGCAAACAACAATTACTCGGAAGGCCGAGAATGTTACATCAGAAAACCACTTTAAGTGTAGGAAATAGAAAGACCTCATTGGTTAAGATTAGTAAGCCAAACCCACAGACGAAAGGGGACAAACATATATTAACAACGAGCAATGATAACGGAGCTTAGTTTTCAACTCAACAAAGCCAAGGTGTGTCACTCTGAACCCAAGAGTAAAGCGTAAAAATAATATTTAAAAGTGAAAATTGTTTAGTGACAGATAGTGCTACGAAGATGAAAATTTCTATTGCCGATCAACGGCTCTAAGTCTAAAGTTTGGTGAAGATAGTCTAAGTTTGGTGATTGAACGATAATAAATTTAAGTCTGAGGATGATAATCTAAATCCAACTCGGAGGCTGATGCCAATAATTCAAGTAATATAATAATTTAAATGATATTCTAAGTTCGAAGAGAATAATTCATGGGTATAAAATAAATCAAGAGGGTGACGACAATAATTCAAATGTAATAATTCAAGCGTGTGGATAGATAATAGTTCAAATGGGTATATAATAATTCCGAATTGGTGAAGAATAATTTCGAATACGATGTTAATGATAATGCATGGAAAATTCTAATTGATTGGTTGATAATGGATGCGTTGATAGTCTTGGTACAATTTTAAGTTGCGAGAAAGAAATAAGGAAGCACGAAGTAAACAGACCAGGTTAGATCTTTTTAATTTTAAGACATTTTTTTCTATTTGAATTTAAATATTGACCTTGCTTAATTAATATAAACTATTGTAACTGAGTCAGCAACGAACTTTGCATACGTAGAAAGTACGTAATATAATTTGAACGTTCCAGGCTTCTTTTATAAGAACAGTAGTTTTTTTGGTGACTTTAGATTGATAGCGAAGCATATGATTTTTGAGATAAATGAGATTTACAATATTGATTGATTGAAAAGTGTATTTTAGTAATTTTCAAAACCTGTACATAATATTTGTTTTATTATATAAAATTAACTAACTTCATTTTATAATTCAAAATAAAAGCTAGTCAAGGCAGAATAATAAAATTAGTGGTAGTGTAATTTGATAATTTAAACAGAGAGGTGGAGTCAAGTAAGAATACGCCATAGATACCGAGTACGGCGTTATCATATCAAGTTTTAATTAGACAGCCCAAAGTCGGCGAACGAGAGTTCCAGTTAATTTGTATAGTCATTAACAAAAAAATAGCCTTATTACTTCACAAGCGAATGTTTCCTCCCCTTGTGAAATATTAAAACTTGTTTTTTTAATAACTGTACAACTAATAGCTCGATTTGTATAAGTGAATAAGCTCTTATTATTTTCATAAGAGTTTATTTACAGATACACCTTATTTTTTTATTGTATACACACACATATATATATATATATATATATATATATATATAAATAAATATATTGCCGTGGCAGTCGGGATTTATCTTAGGATTACTCGCTTCTTCTCCTAAAAATCATTCAAGCCCAACAAATTGGGCGTCATAAAATTTCCGTGGAACCTCAGTAAAATTCGTGCCCTACCTGGGCCAACATAAAATTTTCAAAAAAAATTAACAAAAAAAAATCATTGTCCTTTTATTAAGGACGCTTTCGAATTTCTTTTGCTTCCCTGGCTAGCTCAGCAATCGGCCTCTTCTTGAAATACCTAAATTTTCATTCATACCTCTTTCACGCTCACACCATCAAATAAAATTACCAAAATAATACGACAATCATAGAGCCTTTTATTTACACCTATTAACAGATAAAATATATTTACACATGTTTTCAAACAGTTAGCTACAATAATGATCAGCTCAATATATTGTATGTTTCAAAGTCCTTGATTTCTATAATGATTTTAAACAAATTTGATTAAATATGAGTAGATGGGCCCCACATATAACCCTAAATTGACTTTACACTGGAGTATGGTGAGCTCATTATAACCCAGTTTTGTTTGTATATGCTTTTTTTAAAACCTTGCATTAATTAAAACAGAATTTACAGACCCGTTTACCCTTTAGAACTCAATTTATATCCTGAATAAAATTTTGATATATTCTAAATACGCCCTTTTTCAATACTCAAAATCAGTAAATTGTCCAGTACATGTATCTTTTACAATAATTGTCTACAACCATAAATATGCCACCAAAAATCAACCACATAACACAAAAATTCCACAAATGTTTATAAAACAACAGAAATTTCATATAAATTACCTGGAGAATTCTTCATTCTTCATTCCCGTCGGAGATGGTTACCAGAAAACCCCTCGGCGTTGTTTCCATTCACTATGCTGCTTGGCGGATCTACAGGCCTCTACCATCTGATAACTCTGCAAGCTATTCGCCTCGTCTCACAGTACCATTCCATACCCATATATCATGCATACAAACTTGATTACCAGTTCTGCTTACTTCCATATATCATGCATTCATTTAATAATTTTTGTCGTAGTAGCCGGACCTTTTTAATTAAATACGCACTAACACGTACTTCAAGTTAATAATTAGAGGTCCGCTACTACAGCTTTATACTTTCAACTACTATATTAAGGGTAACATTACTACACACACACACAAAATACTAACCAAAAGCTTTATTATTATCGTGATCTGAATCAGTATTCAGCACTTGATCGAAGTAAAAGAGAAGAGAGAGCTTAATAACTCCGCTTGGGTATTTATATTCTTATCAAACCCCCAGTGGAACTTGTTTCGCGTGAAGAGCTTGTATTCGAAATGGCTTCTTAAAATTTTGAGTGTAACCGTCTCTAAATTCGAAAAATTTTCTCTCGTCCTACGCGCTGCTTATATCGAATTCGTTTTCTACCTTCGCGTGTGCGTTCATTTGGAAAACTGTTAGTTCTCAACTAATGACCAAGTTTTCTGTCGTCACCAAACTCTTCCTAAGCGCTATTCATCTTTATTCTATGCATGTTCGCTGCCTCCTTCCAAACCCCACTTGAGTTACAGAAAATCGATATTGTCGACGTCTTACATCAACTCCATGTGTATGTCTTACGTGAGTTTCAATTCAACGCTGCTCTATATTTATCTCTCTCTGTTGTATATTGCCGATTGTTCATTTCACTCGCTCCTTAAGATGTTTGTTACCCTAGCTGTTTGTACAAATTGACGGTTGCAAACAATTTCTATGAAATCTTATATTAACGTACGTAAAAATTCTGTGAACGTAACATTTAACAAGCAGGTGTTCTTGTTAATTTTTGACCGTTTGAAAATAACAAATCCCCAATTTTCTGTTTTTTAGTATCTGATAAAACTGACGTTGGCTTTTAAAACGAATACATTTGCTTTGTAAATTATTGATTTTCTTACGCAAAACACGCTCCCTTTTGCTTATATGCGTTCGATTAAAATAAATTATGATTAATTATGTGTATCCTTGAACTTCTATTTGCTTTAAAGCTTTTCTTCCCTTATGTAATTTGCACATTCCAATTTAAATATAAAAATACCTTAATACTCGTCCGTTTTCACTAAATGAATTAAATTAATTTTGCGCGTAAATAATTTGCTTTTTTCTATATACATGGTTGCTGAAATTTTATTGTATATACCAATTTACCCCTTTGAATTCACAACAATATATATATATATATATATATATATTTATATATTGATGTGGTAAGGGCCGCAGGTTGGTGCGCCACTAAAAGAGTACTGTGATAAGGACCGCGTTGAGCGTTGCCGAAAGAGTGATATAAAAATGGCCTCGCGTTAGGAGCGTCACTAAAAGAGTGTCGTGATAAGGACGCACTGAGAGCGTCACTAAAGGAATGCTGTGATACAGATACAGAAATTTTTAAAACTTGATATTGTTCACTTACTTTCCTTTTTAACCTTGTCTGGATAGCTCAACGGAATTGACGGAATTTTCAAAATGAAATCAAACACAGCAATATCAAAAAGCATTTGTACAGTATGAACTATTTTTCTCTTACAAAAGCATTTACAACATCGTCTCTTCCAAACACAAACTAATTTCTAAGAAGTACTTGTTATGAAAAAAAATTATTCCTTACCTTATTTTAAATTTACAGAACTAAATTCCTATTTTTTTATGGATGATTTGTCTGGTTTTGTTCATTGCCACGCTTGTAAAGTTTGTTTGGCCAAAAATCCTTGACAGATAATGTATTAAAGGGTAAGAGCGTTTCGAACCCCGATCACAAATTTTCTTGGAAAAAATCTCTTACCAAAAAAATTATTAGGATTAACACTTATTATTCTACCTTAAACTAAATACAAATACTCTAATATCAGTTAAAATAAAATCTAAAGGTAATACTTGCAGAATACACAAAAACGCTCTTCCCAATTAAATATCTTCTTATTTTAAATTGATGTCCAAATCAGCTTACAAGATTTTTCGTATTTAAAGTCTTCGTTTCAAACAGCAGTTATCAAAGTGCATTTTTGGTTAAATCTTCCTTTTGAGTATTTAATAAAATTTTTAAAATAGCGCTATATTGAAGAATTTTTCCTCTTTATTGTAATTAATAATTTTTATTTTTTATGTAATTTGCGTTTTAAACATCACATCTATATTCATTACAACAATGAAAGTATCCAATTAAGATATGCTTACTGCATACTTCAAATATCATCTTAGCAAAGCAACAGCTCGCGACTTAAAATAACATTTTGCGATCGCATTTAAGAATTGATTTAATCGAATGAATAAATTTACCGAATAAATACCAGATTTAATAAACGTTTTCTTATATATTTAAATTATTTACTTTCAAGAATCTACTAAAATGTGTATGGAACATTACGATACAAGCTTTCGAAGAAAAACTCATTAGTGTTTAAAATCGCAGGGTTTTATTACCTTGTTATCTGATTCCAGTTATTCCTGACGCGCGCTGTTTGTTCTTGTTTAACACCCAACGTTATTGTGTCGGTTTCGCTTATCTTTAACAGTGAACGCGGAAGGTAATAATTAATTTTTATCGGGTTACGGGTTTTCCAATGATCGGGCCGCTTTTTGGAATAAAATATTTCATTTATTAATTAGATATTTACGTAGTTCTAAATACCGATGACACATCTCTTTATATTCCCAATATTATAGAAAATTCTTTATTTAAAATAAGTTTTTGTAATCTACGGGTAATTAATTTAAACTTTAATTGCTATTTAATTCAAAAGGGTTGCATTTTATAAAAATATTTGTTTTCGTGTTTCCCGTACACAAAATTTATTAAAATTGGAATATAAAATACACCTTGATTGTAGTTTTTTAAGCAAATGGCATAAAGCGAGTGCTATTTATAGCAAATCAAAATCATTTTAATTAAAAATGTATTAATAAAAAATAAGTCAAAATAAATGGCTTTATATTTATATCAAAATGATGCGTTTTATGGTATCTTACAATTAATTATTCTTACATATATAACTTACGTTATATGCTATTTATTTACAATATGCTTATATCATACAGGGTAATTCTTTATACACGCACAATTGAATTTTTTGCTTGTACATCAATGAATAAAAGTACGCTTGTATTGTACAGGGCGTAATCATGACTTTACGGAAATTTTTCATTTTCTGAATTATATTGTATTTTTAGTGGGATTTATTTGTAGAAATTAGGTTTCAATGACTTCTCGTGACCCTTTATCACGTTAATATATATATATATATATATATATATATATATATATTGCTATAATTATAGGGTTAATTTAGGGGTAAGTTAAATCATAGGGGCCGTAGAATAAACAAAAGAAATTTCTAAATAACAAAAACACATAATTACACGTATTATAAGAGTAAATAGGTCACTATATATATTGTTAGTTGAGCGCACACTGTATATAACAGTACAAGAGATTAAACGCATATCCAAGAGTAGTTACGAGCAAAAATAAGATTTAAAGATGTAACGAAATGCATCAAAATTAAATCAACGGAAAACCTATATGAATTGGCTAGATAAATATTCAACAAGTGCGTTAAATATATCATCATATACGCAGGCAAAAATTATGCATTATTTGAATAAATTGTACGTGACATAAAGTATTACATTTGTTCAAACATCCAAGTTAACTAGGATATAAACAAACACCAAATTTATTAGATTAGAATAAGCAAATAACAATGGTACGTGATTTAATGAACTAAGATTCCTGGGATTTCTAAATTAAATGTAATGTTATGTAAATGAATACGTGACAACTTGAGCGTTCTTCCAAGTATTTGAACTATACAATTGGTAAAACTTCCGGAGTACACAAGAGATAAGACAAATGGTGTCGCCCAAAACCGTGGGGCTAAAAATAAATAAAACCATCGTAGGGCTCGTTGACCCTAAATAAATTACCACAGCATTTTATATCTGCCCAACCGTGAGGCTGGTAAAGTATCACAGCATTTGATGTCGCCCAAAACCGTGGGGCAAAAATAACACAGCAATATTTATACATATATATATATATATATATATATATATATATATATATATTCTTCTGGCCACCCCCCCCTTTTTATCTATATTTATTTATTATTTAATATACTCTTTTTCCGTCGCCCCTTTTCTTATTAAATGAATGACTTTTATATAATGTGCTTTAACAACGTTTGGTTGGTTATCTAATCAAAATGTTTATTACTATGCCTCGACTATATGAACCTTTTCTCAGGGTGTCCACCTACTTACCGTGGGTTCGGTGGTAAGTAGATGTGCAATGCCCAACCAAACTGCACTATCTTTTGTTTTACTACTTTTATATGAATTTACTACTGTATATGCCAAAATTTAATGATCAACGTAGCCTTGTGCCAAATTAATTAACAATACACAATTTCTTACTTTGACCTTATAAGATATTTCACAGTACTCACCTGGATTATACTTCGTTGATGACCTAATTTTACTGCTGGCTCAAGATCTTTGTCGCCGTATGCGTCTTTACATGGATTCACTATCGTTTGAAATTTTCGTATCGCCTCCAGGTATCTTAGTATAATTTTGTTGACCCCAAATCTGAAATAAATAACCCGAATTTTAGAATTTCGAATAACCGTTTTGTTTACTTCCCCTGCGCTAATTCTTCCGTATTACTTTCTTCGTAGCCTTTAACTCTTCCAATTGCCGCTCTCAAATCGCTCAATCCAAATCTATTGTCTTGCCGCTCAATCCAAATCTACTTTCCGTTCAGCTCAATCCAAACCTATTCTCGATCCTTATCTTAAAAACCACTCAATGACCCGCTATATATAACTCTATCCAAATCAATCCAATCAATGCCCCATTAACCATAAATCCGTAACCAAATCAATCCAAATCTTATTCACTTCCAATTCCTCACCGATGCCTTCTGCCCTTATCAAATCCGTTCCAAAACAATCTTACTTTTCGCCGCTTCGCTATCTCACTAATACCAATCTTCACTATAATTCGTCGTCGCTATTCTTTACTAACCACTGATGCTTCTCGTTACTCCACTTTAATAAATCAAACACTTAAACTCCAAACACATTTATTTACTTTTCCAATATTTAAACAATTTTAGCGCAGGTTTACAAAAATACGTCTTTACACAAAATTAAATCGAAAAAGATCTTTTTGTTTACTTTCCAAGGCGATAAGTACAACAAATCCAGCTTACTTAATCACATATTACATAAATAAAAACATCCAATAACATTTTATCTCTTATTTTGTGTCACAAATACCTTCACTGTTGTCCTTTTACACTTTCCTAGTTTGTACATAATTCTATCATTGGTCCTAAATAATTCACAATTCTCCAATCACATTTGACACTGATATTACTTATAATTTTAAGATTACAAATTTGTCCAAAAGTTGATTCTAATTAAACAAAAGCCAAAATAATTCACACATGACCTGGATTCGTGGTTGATAGTAGACATCCGTAGACGCATCCGGTTTTCGGATGGCAAATGTACTTTCAATGGCCTATTAAATTGTAACTCAGTATAATACCTTGAGCACTGTGTATTTTATCAACGTCATCAAGTCATTTAATTTACCTTTTGGCACATACATTTCAAACTAACATTGTAAATACTTTAGCATATGTAAAGTACGGCAAAACATAATTTTTGAATTACGGGATCTGATATATGGATCATTTTATTTGGCATACACCCCCTTTAACACAAATCTACCCTTAGAAGCCTTGTACCTCCTACTGACACTACAATATATATATATATATATATATATATATATATATATATATATATATATATATTGAGAAAATACTCTATTTCTGAAAGAAACAATTTCGTACAAAATAATTTCAGAATTCTTCGTTTTTACATCCATCAGAGCATTACCGTAACAACAGTTCTTAATTTTGGATAGTTATATTATTAGATCGAGCTGAAATGATTGCCTGCTTATTCTTACATTCTATCAAGTCAAAACTAAAATCGATAATGGAAAAAACCGCTAATCTTTCGTTAAAACGTTCCAGAACAAGTGTCTAAAGAACTAAGACTGTCTACAGCCAACTTTTCAGATTCATAGAGTTAGGTGTAACATTAGTTCTCTATTTCCTTCCTCCATGCTTCTTTATAGTTGTAATATCAGCCCCAGAGTCTGCAAGTAATGTAGCTGAAGACCTGCGCAAGCAGTAGCCAGTGTATGTTAACAGGTTTGATAAATTCTTTCACTATGCAACTCTGTGGTTATGATTAGTTTGTTTACATCCTTGTGGTTTATAAATAATTTACAACTCGTTTTCAAGTTTTCCTATGTATTTGCAGAAATAAAAACGACTATATTGGTGGTTTTTAGTTTAATTAGAATAAAAATACGGATCTATTAGCAAGTCTTGGTTTTTAAAGATTCTCTTATATGAAACTAAGATTCCACAGGGTGTTCCATCAACAAGTTACTCCACTCAAGATTTAGTACTATGTATCTCCCATCTAGTTCAAGTCTTGCGTACGCAAGTTAAGGCTCAAGCCTAGCGAACTGCGTTTTTAAAAAACACTTCCAAACTCTTAACAAATTTATTTAATTAAACAGAAATTAATGTAGAATTTTGACAAAATGGTATTAATTATTCTAAGTCGAAATAAACTGATTTAAATAAATTATCATGAGTCGCCTAAGCAAAGTGCAATGCTAAAGCTGAATACATTGACTGACTGTCGGGTCTTGGGACTCCCGGGCTATTTATCATGTCCCTTACCCTCAAAATTCTATTATTTTCCATTCTGAGGTTGCGTACAAGGCATTTTATGTTCCTCTGGTCTCCAAAATATGCAATTAGTAGTCGTTTAAAGTCCAGCCGTATTTCTAGATTATCTCGGCTGGCAAATAGTGTTAGTGTCCGTCCGGTCAGTTTACTTATTATCAGGCGTAAGTGTAATAAATTTCTTTCATTAACTCCGGGTTTGTAGATAGTTTTCAAAAATATTTTGCACACTGTTATAAAATTCCCTAGAAGGACTTGATCTCCGCTAAAGCTGGAGATTGTCTTGATATAAATTTTCATATCTGCACTTATTTTGGTTAAGGGTTGCTTTTCTTTTAATTAATTTTAAATCTTTTTAAAATTGAGATTTATTTTGCGGTTTGTGCTGTGACTTTTTTGGTTGGTTTATTAATTTTCTGTTTAAAATGTGTTGAGTTATTTAAAGAATTGTAGTTGCTATTATTTGTACTTAGTTATACGGTGCGGTAATTAATTTGTGGGATTCATGCTCAATAATGTCGGGTTACTTGCTGTAGCTTTAAATTCGTTTATTTTATACTTTGCGAATGTTAATTTGTCGTAAATTTTACTTGAGTTTTGCTTTCTAAAAGATTCCGATGTGAATAAATAATTTCTTGCGGTAACTACTTCACTTTGTATGTTTGCGCCAGTTATGACTTTCGTTTAGTTCTGCTGACTTTATTAAGTCTGCTATAATTATCTCTACTTCGTGGGTGTTAATTGAATTGTATAAACGTGTAAGATGTTCTCTGTGATTATTGTCTCGTCACCTTAAGTTTTAATTTTAGTTGCAAGTTTTTAGTTTATTACTTTGTTACAATATTGCTTTTTTAATTTATACAATAAACTTGTTTAGATTACAAAGTTTTATGTCTACTTGAAGATGTAATTCAGGCTCGTAAATAGTTTTAATAAATTGCGTATTGCTTTTGTTTAATTTATTACGCAATTAAAATAGTTAATACTTTTCTGAAAGGTGTTGTTTTCAGTTGATGTGAGAATGAATAGTTTGCGTCTTTACTTTGTTAATTATAGCTATTCAGTAATGTGGATATTTATAGAGTCGCAATGATAAATAATTTTATTCACTGTTGGTCGTAATTTTATACACTTTGTTTTAATTCGTGATGGACTAATTATTAACAGATTGTAATGTAAAGTGCGTTTTTTTAATTTATAGAAATGCTCTGAAAATTAAGTTTTAAATGTTCGTTTCTCTAATGAAGTTTAAGTCTGGAATAAATCGTTTCTGTTACTGCTTGTTTCAAAAAATTGCGTTTAAGCTTTTGGTATTACATATTAGAGTTAATTACGTTCTATTTTTAAGTTTGCTGAATGAAATCGTTGCGTTTCCGTATTGATAATTATTTGTTAGTCAGTTACGTTTGGTATTAATTTAATAATTGTGCGCTAGTTATTTTGATAATATTTCGTAATAATTGTTTGTGCTATTTTGTTTTCTAAAATTCTTACGTTTCAAAACAAATTCTCTTTTACTTTAAAAGTCTCTTTAAAAATCAAGTCTCTTTTGCTTTAAAAATAAATTCTCTCAAAATATATACTGAAAATAATTCTCTTAATACATAAGTGGATTATTTTTATCAATTGGCATTAAATTGCGGTAATGAAATAATAATAATAAGTCCGTACATACATAAAATAATAAAATAATATAAAAAAAGAAGGGATATAGTAGGGATATAGTAGCTAGAATAGCTCAAGCTAGAAAAATGTTTTTAAAAAAGAAAAACTTACTAATAGCTAATAATATTAGTTTAGATAATAGAAAAAGTTTCTTAAAGTCGTACGTATGGAGCGTTCTACTATACGGTAGTGAGACTTGGACAATTAAAGAAGTAGATAAGAAAAAGATAGAAGCTTTTGAAACTTGGTGTTATAAGAGAATGTTAAAGATTAGTTGGACAGATAGAGTAACAAACGAGGAAGTTTATAGAAGAATAGGTAAGGATCCCTGTATGTAGAAACAATTGAAGGTCAGGAGAGATAGAATGATAGGGCACCAGTTAAGACATGAGGGACTATTTAGTAAAGTCTTAGATTATAGACTACCAAATAAAAATAGAGTAGGAAGGCCTAGACAAAGCTATATTAGTCAAATTATTAGAGATTTAGGTTGTGAAAGGTATGTGGACCTTTTTAGACTAGCTCAGAATAGAAAAGAATTTAGAACTGCGTCAAACCGACTTTAAGTAAGTTCGAAAACAAAACAAAAAAAAATAAAAATCAGTTAACTAAATGTCACCAGGGCATAACTCACAATTAGTTAGCGGTCTGGCATGTTGGTAGCGTTTCGTTGCTTAAGCCTTACCATAACATATAATTTAATAAACGTCACCATGACATAACTCACAATTAGGTAGCGGTCTGGCATGTTGGCAGCGATTTGTTGCTTAAGCCTTACCATAACATAATTTAACACTTTTCCTTTTTGAAGCGGATAACCAGGTTATATTTCATTTCCTTATAAATGGTAATCATGTAAACATGTTAGAGTTCTTTAACAACCATCAGGTTGCTAATATCTATGTAGAGCCAGCTGGATAGGAAAAAGATAGAAGGATATAGGAAGACCTAGACCAAACTATATTAGTCAAATTATTAAAAATTTAGGTTGCAAAGGGTATGTAGAGCTTTTTAGATTAGCATAGAATAAATAAGAAGTTAGAGCTGCGTCAAACCGACCTTAAGTAAGGTCGAAAACAAAATAATGATGATAAAAAAAATTTCTTATACTAGCAAATATCAATTATAGTTTGTCCGAATCAGTTGGATTTTTAGGGAAATGAACTTACATTAGTTTCTTCGTTGATTCCATGGACTCGGTCGATACTTGTATGTTGTCCACGTTGGTTTGGTTTGTTGAATTTGATCGATTTTTGTATCTTGTCAAACTTCTGTTTGGGTTCTGTCAAAATTGCGAATTAAAATTCTTGGTCTCCAGTCTTCCGATTTTTGGATTCGTAGTGCCCTTTTGACATTCGTACGCTTGCGCCAGTTAAGGTTCGGGCCTTGGGAGCTGCGTTTTTAAAAAACACTTTCAAACTTCTCAACAAATTTATTTAATTAAACAGAAATTAATGTAGAATTTTGACAAACTGGTATTAATTATTCTAAGTCGAAATAAACTGATTTAAATGAATTATTATGAGTCGCTTAAGCAAACTGCAATGCTAAAGCTGAATACTTTGACTGACTGCCGAGTCTTGGGGCTTTCGGGCTATTTATAATGTCCCTGCCACTCACAATTCTGTGGGAACTTGCAGAGCTCATGTCTGCTTATTCTTAATTCTATACTTTGTTACATTGTTGCAATCTTACTACTCTAGATAATTGCGATATCTTAACCGTCTGTGACCTGCCACCTGCAGTATCACTATCGTCTGGAATACATTGTATTGCATCCGTTTTTATGAACTGTTAATAAACTTTATTAATTGTCCTTGTATTACATTGTTGCATTTTACGTTATAATTCCTTTAACAATTTCTACTAATTCCTAATTATTTCTATTTCTATATACATACATAAATCGGGGGATACACAACTCACATTGCGTTATAAAACGCGTTTCGCAACTGCACAAACTAAAGTGCTTTCAGTTCTACTAGTGTTGAGGATGTGCTATTTATTTACGTAAACAACGGCTTGCACATATTTTCTGTATGTCATGCTTTCGATGTTATTGTATAAGTTTCTATCGATATTTTAACTTGTAAATAAATGTTATCTCTCTTGCTACAAAACACTAACGAGGTGACCCTAGGCTAACTATAACACCACATGCTAATAATTTATAATTTTTAGAAAACTTCTAGTGTCGACTACATTAGTGCGTAACACCATAAAGCACTACTACCTCAAGCTTCAACGTGCGAAAATGCACAACTAAAACGCAAAACTAATTTGTTCCAGTTTGGTTAACGTTCTCTTATCGACTCGACATTGCAACGCAAAAAGAAGTTTCAATATGGATGTTTCTTGTAAGTTTCGTAAACGAAGTGTTGTAATTAATTTTTAATGCTTTGATCTATAGTAAATTACTGCAAAACAATCTACAGCACAGCGCTCGATCTATAAATAACCTAAGAAACAGAACTTAAAATTATCTGCCAACCTGCCGTGACCATATTAAATTTTTCACCTGCAACAGGGTTACTAAATTCTTTAATAACTTTATTCACAAGGGGAAAATTAAAAGTGTGGGTAACTCCATTTATCTAAAGCCAAGAGCGTTACCCAAGCTTCCCCACAAAATGAAAAAGCTGAAATTAATGATGGTGTTATATGCACACCGTTCGAAAACAGCATGCAAGAACAGCGATTAATTAAAATGTAGCTGGAGCTAATTATTTTTCAACGCGTACAAACTGTAACTATCCCTGACAAGCGTGCTAGAAGTTTTATTAAAACTAGGGTTTAATTTGAATTCAGATGGGTGGGATAATAATATCAAGGATTATATGGTTATCTCGGGAGGTCCACAAAACTTGATTAGGTTTTATCCCACAGTTGTTGTGGGAGAAATTTTACCTTATATGTCAAATTCAAAACATACCTTAGGGAAAATAACTGTGTGGCCTAGATATAGTTAACTGTGTATTTCAGCCACTCAGACCATCAGTTTTACGTCCTTATTGTCTTATTAGCTTTAATAATTACTATCTAAATATCGAGGTATTACGTGTTAATTAGAGCAAATCCTAGTAAACGGCATAGCGCTTGTATGTAGCAGAAATGTAAACACGACCACTGAAACACGTGCTCTACTATGAATAGCTCGTTTGCGTTGCAAACTGATCCATAGAGAGACCGGCAGCTTCATAATTAGTGTGCTATGATGGTCGCTACAAATCATATACCCACTAATAATGCTTCAACGGCTCCCTTGATCTCATACATAATGGACTGGGGCATGTTCAATCGAAATTGCATCGCATATAGAAGATTGCTTCCTGTAAAGGAAACTGAAAAGCAGCACATACGTTTGTATAGCAACTCCAATATGTTTCCTCAAAGACTCAATGGTCTATTTCCAAAACGTATGCAGTCGATAAGGGTAGCGATAATAGAAACCGACTTGCTCCTAAAGGTTGAATTGAATTCTATTTACTTGGTAGCCAATTAGAGAAACACCTTTGTTCATATTGTACGCAACCTAGGACCTCAAATAATTTGTTTTTATCTTGGCGAGACCTTCTACTGAAAGTTTGTCTACCAAACAAATCTTCTAAATTGATCTGCTGGATGTCTGTTAAATCGGGAATAATCTTCCACGCAGTCAACTGCTTCACTGCAAATCATCTTTCAGCTAGACGTGTTCATTTGCGCTTTCAGAATTAACGATTCACGTCTTCTCCTGGTGTTGCCCCATACAATTACGGGCATAACTCCGACATCATTAGTACTTAATATGGCATAGTTCTAATCTTCATCATGACTCCGGCAGTGACAGCCTTTAAAACGAGGTAGGATATTGTCAATATCAGAACATTTTCGAATCATTGCCCCCTCCCCAACTTAACAAGGAAAGAAAGATTTGTCTTAAAACAGCTACAAGTTTATCAACAAATCGTTATAATGTCTGCAGAGAAACACAACGTCGTCGCGATCGGTCGATCGCACAGAATATCACTGAAGTGTTAACTCACTAGCACGACTTCAATAACACAAGACCCTACCACAAAACTGGACACCTACATGTGATTTTCCAATGCTCCACCCGAAGGTACTAAATTGGCTATGAAGCAATTTTTTTTACGTGAAAAATTTGGAATTTTTCCGAACCCTCGCTGTTCCAAGCAATGTAGGGATCTTTAACGTGCGTGACAACATTCACACACGGGACCTCCATTTTACCTCTCATCCGAACGAGGGCGTAGGCTTGTGAAAAATGCTCACCTAACATTTTTCAAGGGGAACGTGTCAGGATTTGAACCCGGGACCTTGGGTATAGTAGTCACACGCATACCAACTACACCACGGAGCCGCCTTACAGAACTGGACCACGAAGTTTTTAACCTACTTAAATTGTCCAACACTTCCAAGTATGTTGGAAAACGAATACTCCGTGAGTCTGCTACGTGCATTGACGTAGCCTAACAAAAAAAGGAAGAAGAGGAAAAATAAAGAAATTGACCGGGCTCATTCGGTGAATGGGCTGGGTATAATACATACAAAAATTAAAGAAAGCCTGAAATAAAAAGACACGCACTCATTAATTAAAACCACACGCAGCATAAAAAAATTTATAATTAATCAAAAAAATATGTTATATTAGTACAGTAGTACCAAAAACAAATGAAAACAAAAATAAGTAATAATCACAATATGCATGTCAGGAAAAAACAAAAAAAAATCAATTCTTAACATAGCGAGCTGCCGTGTTTAGGTATCTACCCTCATATTAATTAACAAAGAAAAAAAAAGAAATCGCAGCTCTAAATCGTCATCTTAAATATAAAATTAAATATATACAATGGTTACAATATCAATAATACGTGTCAACCTTCCCCCCCCCCCTGCCCCGTGCCGATAATAATCATTTTAGAACCACAAGGTGTAATCATCTAACAAAACGGAAATATACTGGTTCAACCAGTTCATGGAATCCATACACAAAAAAATAATGGATAAACTCACCCACGTGTCGAATATGTTGGACCTATCACACCCTCCTTACGGCTGTCGCGGGACAGCAACCACGCAATTAGTGCGATATAAAAAGAGGCGGCCATTGCCTCTTCAATTAGGTCCAGGTAACAAGTAGGCCTATCCACCGAAAGAAGCACGCTATATTGCGTGCGCGAAATTCCCACGAAGAAAACAGAAACAGCAAAAATATAACGATGGTTTTCGTCGTGTATAAGGAAAAGCAAGTCAATATTAATTGGTTTAACTAAATAACGAGAGTTCAATAGTAACATTGGTGCTATCAAACGATTAGAAACTGGAAAACGCGGTTTTATCGAATAGTACGCGACCTTAGTTTGACAAGTTTTTAAATGGAAATTACATCACATAAAAATCAATTATGCGCGATCGTACTGTATAACCAGTTAACAGATATCTAAAACAAGGTACAGACTATTTAATTATAGCATAAACTTTACGTTTCATAGCAACTAAATTTGAGTTAAAAATTATTGTAAAGCGGGCTTATGAGGAACAGGTAAAAATAGATAAAATGTTGATGAAGGATTTAAGAATAGCAACGGAATCGATTTAACAAAATTATGGTAAAGCGCGCTTATAAATTAACAAGAGAAAAAGGGGTACTTAATTTGTCCCGAAAATGAACGTAACAAATTCCCCCCAGCAAAATTAACAGGTCGGGGGTAGGAAAACAAAAGTACAGGAGTGGACATGACCAAAAAAATAAAGAAAAAAATCCAAACACAAAAAATGCGCTTAGAAAACAAAAGAAAATTCGTTACGGAAACCAAAAACCAGAAACAAAAGAAACATTCCGAAATAAAAAAGAACCCTCATCCGGCTCAAAGAACCAATTGTAGGAACAATAGAACTCCGAACAAAAAAAACCCAAAAACAAAGAAAAACAACAACAAAAAATAATTAACCTGGAACATCAACGGAAGTGAACCAAGAGCAAGAAAAGAAAAATAACACAAAGAAAAAAGGAAGCTGGGTAACAAGCAATCAAGAAGGACTAAGGTGGAACCGCCTCAGCACTGCGGAGTCAAAGGACGGATGTTTCTCAGAAGAAACAGTAAAGTTATCACTCTCTAGAACAGGATTGGTTTCCCGCGAAGTAACCAAAAAAAAAGAAAAGCGAAAATGAAATCAAACAGTAACAACCAAAACAAGACCCAAAGGTCAAGCCTAAGTATGCATAGGAAAAACAAGGAAGAGAGGAAGAGCGCTGGTAAACGAAACGATGTACTACAAACTGTGGTAACCTAAAATCTCAACAAACGAAGAACCAAGAAAAAGAATAGATAACTAGACCTAAAGTCGTGGTTTCCGAAAAACGGACTAGAAAGCACCTACCACAAGAGCGGACGGACGAAACACAATCGGTATAGGGACCGACAGTAAACAAGACCAGCAAAAAGATAGGGAAATAAAAGGGGAATAAAAGGAACGAAAAAATAACCCAAAAAAATAACACCAACGAGTACAAATACCAGAACCAACAAAAAACCTAGGAATCGTACAAAAGAAAATAAAACCGGATCCCAGTGTAGTTGTGTATGAGTGTGTATGTACGTGGGTGTGTGCGTATGTGGGTCTGTTGTTGATGTACGAGTAGGTGAGTGTATGTGTGTGTGTGCGTGTGTGTGTGCATGAACGGTGTGTGTATGTAGTGTGCGTGTATAAAGTGTGCGTGTGTGTATGTGTTGGACCCCTGTAGTCGCCTCCTACCATAGGCAGGTCGTACCGAGAAACTATTCTATTCCCGGATCCACACGGGTGCAAGAAGTACAAGGAGGAAACGAAAGAAAGGAGAACCAAGTAAAACTGTGTGTTTATGAAGTGTGTGGGTGTATGTGTGTGTGTGTGTGTGTGTGTGTGTGTGTGTCTGTGTATGTATGAAGTGTGTGGGAATAGATTAGACGTGTATATAGTGTGTGTGTGTGTGTGGGTGTGTATGTGTTGGACCGCTGTAGTCGCCTCTTACGACAGGTAGGTCCTACTGTGGGACTATTCTATTCCCGGACCCACACGGGTGGAAAAAAAAACAAAACCCAGCAAAACGGGAAGTAAATAAAAGAAAGCGTACAGTTAAGAAATCAAGTCCTAAGGAGAGCAAAGTCGGCATAAGAATCTGGGGCGCGTGGACTGGATCTTGGGTTTAAGGCGTTTACGCCGTCAGCAAGAAAATGAAACGAGATCAAGGACATTATGACTTTGTCGACCAACATCTTCACATTCTGCATCAGTATAGACAAATTTCTGCCTCATATGGGCAGTTTTCCGCAAGACAGGAACAGCAGGGGATGTAGCAGTTGTAGCACGCGTTTTAGGAGGTGGCAAGGGTAGTTTAGAAAACTCAAAACGCGTCATAGAAGAAAAAGGTTTATTTTTAGAATGGGTTGCAAGAAAGTCAACGGTAGCAAGAGAAAGAGGATTGGCTGTACGAGAATCAACCTTACGAAAAGAAACACAAGCAGAGCATACTTCAGTTACGTAAATAAATGGTATTACATTTAGGAAAGAAAACAGCATTGGCTGTAGGCGTATCCACTTTAGAAAAAAGGGCAAAATCCGATAACACTTCAACCTTATTGCATAAAGGAACAGAATCAGGTAGAAGTTCATCAACGTTACCAGAAGAAACAGTATCAGGAAGAACTTTATCCACAATAAATAAGGAAGCAGAATCAGGTTGACCATCGTCAACATTAGATAACAAGATATCAGTTAGGATTTCACCAACCTTTGTTAAGAGAACGGAAGCAAGTAGCATTTTGTCAGCATGAGAAAAATGGGTAAGAGTATTATACTACCGTCGACGCGGTATAAGAGTCACAAAAGACATTTGGTAACGATAATCCATGATGTGGAAATTAACGCGCCCATCTATCAATGACGTCACACAATATGCAAATTATTACACGTAAATGACGAAATATGCGAATAAAATATATTATAAAAAACCCACACGGGGAACTTACGTGAATATGTAAGCGTCTCACAGAATTACTTCCTGAAGGCGGCTCGTGGCTCCCTTCAGGATTATTTAAAGATGGCGGCTGTGGGCTTCCGTCGGCATTGCTCCAGGCTAGCGACAGCGGGCTCCCTTCAGGATTATTTAAAGATGGTGGCTGCGGGCTTCCTTCGGGATTATTTACAGATGGTTCTCAGGGCGTGGATTTTGAGGCAGGTTGTATCCAGATTTATTCTTCTTTCTATATGTAGCGGGAACGATAAGGAACAGGTTTATAGGAACGACAATCAAAAGGCAAAGGGAATCTACATAATAAAAAAAGAGATACGATACCAGACCCCTGCTCTTCTGGGCGTTTCAAAGGCAAGTCCTTCCGCGTCTCCCGGAAACTCCCCACTTTTTCTTCCCCCACACGCGTCGGCGCGAAATTCGTGCGACGCACTTCTCAAATAACGGAAATATGCGCACCAAATCTTTTAAATTTATGGCGCGAAATTCCCACATATTAAAACTATATTTCAAAATGTCTAGTGCCAAATTTTTGGCACGTAGCAAGAGTAGGTAACGTTTCATCAACGTCCGATAATAAAGTAGAATCAAGTAAGACTTCATCACTGATAGACAACGGAATAGGAACAGACAAAACTTCAGCCACAATAGGAACTGATTCCTTAACAATAGTAGATGACGAAACAGGATCAGGTAGAACTTTGACGACAACAGCAACAGGCATCACAGCTACGGGATCCCTAACTTCAACAGGACCTTCTCTCTCTGTATTAGGAGTTATCTTCAGTTCAGCTACAGCTGTTATTATAGACACGACAGAAATTCCTTGAGTAGAATAATTTAAGAAAAGAGAAACATGTCAAATTTTGACATCAACAGCAACAAACATTAAAGATGCAGGTTCATGAACATCAACAGGACCTTCGCTGACTAAATTAGATATTATCCTCATTTCAGCTACATGTGTGCTTGCAGACACGATAGGAATTTCTTGAGTAGAATCATTTAAGAAAACGGGAACAACCTCTTGAGAAGCTAGCTACAAGTCTATAATTCGAAGTATGGATTGTAACGGTAGTGGAGGCACAGTTTAGTGGTAAGAGTGAATAAGTAGAGCGAGCAGAAAGATGTTCGAAGCTATATTTGATAGTAAGAACAGGATAACCTGGATGAGGGACAGAAGAGAACGTAAAGTGAGGAGTAGAAGAGATTAGGCATGTAGAAGTGAGGGCAGAATTTGAAAGATTATTCGAAAACCTATTAGGAGTAGGATGACAGTTTGGACAGTTGTGGCGAGAAACTCCTTTATATCCACAACCATAACAGTGGAGTACTTTAGGACGAGTACAACGGGTCGAAACATGATCAGGTTAGTCGCAATTAAAGCATACGACCTGACGAGTAGAAGTAGAACTAGAAGGAAGAACAGTAGAAAGTACGGAGGAAGTGTTTGATCTACCCGAAGGCATAGGATAAACCTTAACAACTCGGTCATGTGAAGCAAAAGTATTTTCCTCAATAGTAGCAGACTTATAAGCAAAATCCAAGGGTAGAAATTCTGAGTTTGATAAAGTAACAACATCGTCCCAACATTTGAGGGAACTCTAATGTGCTCGGAAGAGAAGTATAGCCTTTTCGGTTAGTAATTTCGGAGAAAAAAGAAAAAGTTCCTGAGCAGAAATATTACGCGAAACAATGAATTCCTTAATATAAAACAAGAATTCCGGTAGAGACCCTTCACCTGAAAAAGTGGCATTTAATTGAGCGAGCGGGTATTCTTTAGTAGGGGTCATAGCATTGGCAGTAGTAAAAGTATTCAATTCTTCCTCGGAATCAGAAGAAAGATAAGGAACTTCTTCGGTAACGGTGGTAGTTACATTAAGGGTTTGAGGACAGGAAGAAGGCTGTTGACTAAAATCAGCAAAAGTAACACGTTTGAATTTTCTAACAGTCGCCTCAACATCCGCAGGAATGGTCTGTAAAGCGAATAATAATTTATTTCTCATAAAGGCTTCCCCCCCCCCCCCCCCCCAGAGCTAGCCAACAATCAATTCACAACGTCGCTGAATGTGTACCCATAAGGTGCGTAAACGGACGAACTTATTATTAGTAACATTCCCAGTAAAATCGTAAGAAGACGGTCCAAGTTCAGTAAGCGCGCGTTTAATCGCCTCATGATCCTCTGTAAACGTAACTGTATAAGAGTTAAGGGTAAAAGACTGATTCATTTTCACTTGAACCGCGTTTCGGACGGCTTTACGTAAATTCAGCGGAAGACAGTGGCGATGCATAGTTAGATGGAGGTCCCTGATAATAACCAGGGCCTAATATCGTAAGGTGGCAACCCTACGTAACGACCCAGAAAATAAAAGAAAATATAAGAGGAGATGGAATATTTGTAGCTTTATAGCACCCAGGTAAAAGAGAGAAGAAGGATTGACTCGCAGTGAGCAAAACCGATGGAAAAATCGGTGGATAGCGAAGCACTACTCGACCAACCAAAATGCAGTCAGCAGCGTGATGGATGGTTGTCTTGGGACTAAGACAAGTTCAGCTAAAAAGAAGGTTAAACAGAGATAGAGGTATGAAAGAAGCAGAATTATAGGAAACGGATCCTAGAGAAACGGTAGGAAGTAGAGAATGTTGCTGTTAAAACAGATTTATCTGAAGGACCACCTGCAACGTTAGCGATAAGACAAGCCCTATTCCAAAATGCCGACAAAAATTACTATGCCCCAAATGAGATCGAGACAGATTATCTTCCTAACAACTGCTTCCACTACTATAAGAAAATCAAATAAAGGTAACAATCAATTTAAATATACTTATACAGTAATTTCAAAGGCCGATAATTACAACGAACACAGAAATAATTGTACGATAGGCAGTTAATCCAAGATTGAAGGAGAAAAAATTTTAATATACTCTAACAACCAGAAATAACATTGAAACGATAAAGACGATAGCCCCTCACTAACACTTTCTGGAAAAAAATGCATTAACGTCCTTATGATATAAAAACGATTGATAACGGAATTTGTAACAAATGATTGAAATATATGCGGAAAAAAACGCATCGAAGAGAAAATCTTTGTAGTCGCAGCTGTGAAAATCGATTTACAATGGCATCGGTTGAAATTCTATAGGAATCCAAAGAGTAAAACAATAACCCGACATCAGCTACTAGAAGCCTTAAAGATTACCTGAGTTGTTCAAACAAATGATACGTCAACCATGATAAACAAATGTATTGGGTTATGGAATAATAAGATATGGGGTGGAAACTTAAAACAAATAGATTTATTTGAAAGTAAAGACGAATAAAAAACTTTTTAACTAGGAAGTTAATATTTAGAAATGAATGAGCTATTTATGACAAGTAAAGGTTTGAAACAATTCAAGGCTCAAGGGTACATTTAAAACACGATAGGGTAAGTCTAAAAGATATAAATTGAATTTAAATAGAAATTAACGAAATGAAAGATTAATGGTAAGATATATTTGTACAAAGAAGTTAACGTCACAAAAAATTAATTTACTTAATAATAGAGAAGACAAGTTATATTTACATAATTAAAGATAAGACAACAGGTATGACTTGCTCGTTAAATGTTAGAATTAAAGAAAAATGCTTGCAAATCTTATATATGCACAGACCATTGATATTTACAATTAAAATAGTGCAATTTATAAGTTTGTGTAGGTAGTATATGATATAATATGGAATATGGAATGCATACCTTTGGGGGTTAGATACGGGATAGGTAAGGGTTTCTGCTGGTATACTTCCTGCAATTAACGCGCACTCGCATTTAATACATCGATATCGTACAATAATGACGAGTAAGCACACATTTCTTTAGCCTGGGAAAATGCGGGCTTAAACGAATATGTTGATAAATTATAGGTTCTTGACCTCAGTTCGCATAAAACCAAAAACAGCAAACTTTACGCGTAGTTACCTAATTAATTAATGACGGAGATTAAACTTGTCCTTATTCCTAATATTAAAACAAATCTTTTGTACATCCAAAAAGCGTAACAGACTCCTTCCACAGTTTTCCTACACAAAAGTCATCGGTATTTAGCCATTTGGTTCGCCACGTAATAAGATTTTAAAGTCAGAGCACCTTGCACCAGAACTATCCCATTTAAAGTTTAACGCATAAACAATGATTACCGCAATGTATATATGCAGAGAGATAGTCGCTAACATTTTCACTAAATAAAAATTTTTTAATTAAAAGATTTGCAATTTGAATTTCTTTATCAACCGCATGCCATTTATAAACTGTAGCAATCTCAAAAATCAAATGGCATTACTAAAAAGTAACGTCCATCTTTAGTAGGCCTAAATCGAAAGATTTGGTGTGATACGTATAGTGTATCAGCCACAACAAACTGTCAAAGTTAACAAGTTTATCGAAAAATGCAATTAAACCGTGAACATTTTCGCGCAATAGCTTTTTATAATTTTTGAAGCCAAGTATCTCAATAAAAATGTCTCGTCAAATTGGTTTCTGTTTCCGGCAAAGAAACACCACACAAGTCAATAATTTCTCGTTGGTATGGAGAATTCAAACGTGGACGAATTAGTTTTAGCAACGATCCAAGAACAGATGCACCAAAAACGACATTCACTAAGGAAGACATCGAAGCTGTGTGAAAGCTTATTAACGAAGATCGAAATGTGACATATCGCGAAATTGAAGCATCATTAAGGATTTCAAAAACACCAATTCAAAAAATTCTGCACAAAGAGTTGTGTGTAAAAAAATTGGTTTTTCGTTCGATGCCGCATGTGTAGAGCGCAGAACAGAATGCAGGTAGCACGAATTGGTCGCAAGATAGTGGGTGGTGATGAATCTTGGATTTGCTCATACGAGCCAGAATATAAACGCCAGTTGTCTGTTTGGTTGTTCCAAAGTGAAGGAGAGCCGATAAAAGTCATCCGTTCTCGAAGTGTCTGCAAAGAGATGGTTGTAACATTTGTCTCGAAGGCAGGTCATGTAGTAACAATTCCTCTACAAGATCAAAGAACTGCTATTGTCGATTGGTATACAACCTTTCGTTTGCTGCAAATCATCGCAAAGCTTCGAAAAACCAACACCAAACGACGAATCATCCTCCACCAAGTTCACACACAGCTTTCAAGGCAGTTGAATTTTTAACGCAACAAAACATTGAATTACTAGACATCTTCTGTACAGTCCCGACCTAAGCCTTAACAATTTCTATTCCTTACCGAAAATCAAAGACGGACTGCGTGGTCAAAGGTTCCAGTCGTTAAAAGCAGCAGTCGATACCTTAACAAAATGCATTATTGACTATACCAACAAACGAGTGGAATAACTGCTTCCAAAATTGAAAACGATAAATTACAATGTATAAAAACGAAACCAATTACGAGTCGAAATGCTTTTCGCCGCGAAAGAAACTATTAGAAAAACGTCACACTTAAATCATGGAGTACTCTAACAGTAAAAGTCATCGTCATAAGCACACTCCAACGATTTAAGCAAAATAAGTTCAATTTCCATACCGGAGCATCTGCAGTTGTGCGATAGTAACCTAAAAACTTAAAGAAAATTCAGACCAGATTTATTTTACTGATAAAAGTCATCAGGAAAAAACAACAAAATTTACAGCTTGGCATGACGTGGTTGGGGTGCACCAATCTTTTGTAGTAGACTTCACCCGGATTCATTTTGCATTAGTAGTAACTGAATTTATTCATTTTCAATTCAAAATGTGTTGTGCTCACTTTAGATATTTGAATTGTCTAGTTAAATGTATAATGGTTCTGAATTGTCAAAAAAAAGGAACTATTTAAATACAGTATACCAATAATATCCGTAAAGGTGCCGTCGTCAAGCGGATCAAATAGTCCTTTCATTAAAAACATTCTATAAAATTGCATTTTAAAATTGTAGCACATTTCTAGTTTTACACAAACGAACACTAAAACTGTTTCTTAAATGGAATTTAAGAGAGATCTCCATCGTACAACCAACTTATATCAGAGCCATTGCCCAAATAAATCCAAGCTATGGAAAACTTAGAACGGACTATTCGCTATATCGCGTAACAGACTTTAAAACAAAACGCATTTTTATAACGGAAAGGACTTCTACTTTTTGTTCTGAAGACACATAAAAGGAGGTACAATAATCCACTTACTTCTATTATAAATTCCCCTAAAAACATCCATCCAAATAACAAAACAAACGACAATTGATAACATGGATAAACCATGTTAACCTATGTAGTGGAGCAGGTGGTAAACTTTGTACATGTAGTACATTTACCGAACGACTTATGCGTGAAGTGTATGAAAAGTTGCCTATACTTTCGTAAAAAATTATAGAAATGTATCATAAACAAATTACTAATTCATATTACGTAAGGTGTAGAAATAAGCGCACCAGAGATAACCAACATTTCCGAAAAAAATGTTATAACAATTGAAAACCACGTTTTAAACAAAGTAAAATAGATTGCAGTATTTTGTTAATAATAAAATCCCAGAGTTTAAGGTTCATTCTAAAATAAGATTTAAAGCATTTAAATTTATAGCTGAACATTTTAATGAAATTGTACAGGATGTTAGATAAACAATCGATTAAATTGAAATAAAGTTGCACTCGCTAATAATCGTACAGGATGACCGTAAATATAATAAGGGATTGTTACGTTTTTTCCGTGGCAGCCACGTTGGGTGCCAAATTTATGCTACGTAACACAAAGAAAGCCAAAGAAATGACCCGGCTCAATCGAAGAGTAGGGGGGGGTTGTAGAAAGCAGACTGACCTATGATGTATGCGGCGGTAAGGAGTTAGTAACAGTACCTGCAATAAAAGAAATTAGAATAGCAAACCTGAAATAAAAAGTTTAGTCCTGCAAACCTAAAATAAAAAAAAGCATAGCATGTTTATCAAGCATAAATTGTTCAGTACTTGGTAGAATGTAAAGAAAAACTGTTTCGATAAACTATATAATATAACAACGGTAAAAGCAATACAAAAATTTTTAGTACAAAGTGAGGTAATATTGGGGAGTTTCCTCACACACCAATTAGACATAAAGCAGATAAAATTTTAACAAAAGATAAATAGATAAGACACAATTGATATGAGTAATTCAGCAGTATTGATTATTTTTTTCTTTCTTTTTTTTTTTCTTAATCGCAGGCAAGTCTATTGAGAAAGGTATCAGAACGACAAAGATATGGCAAAACACGGATAGATATTTAAAGTAATAATAAATATGAAATAGTTCAACTTACAAAAAGTCCTTCAGGAACGCTTCCTTGGATTTGAAGTGTGGGATTCATGAGGTCCTGCACTAGCAAAGCACTTCACCCTTGATTGTGAGGGTGTTGATGGAACTAATCACACGTTACACTAATCACACCTACGTATTTCACTGGGGTTAGCAGCAGACAATATCACGCTGATGGAACTATGTATCATTGGTAAATTTCAGGGTAATTCTATTTCCTAAGACAATAATTCCGAAATATTTTGTAACACAAATTGTAAAGAAAAATAGTAATAAGAATTTAGAACCAGTTGCTTTCAAGGCACGATGTAATGCATGTCATCTGATAAGTTCTTGCATTATACTAACAGTAATGTGAGGTGTTTTATTTGCTACATCTGGTAACAAAGAAAAATCTAATGCTTTTTAATAACGAAATTTGCACCAACAGTTCCAATTTAAAAGATAAATCAACAAAAACACCATTAGTATGGCACGTGCAAACACTAAGCAAGTCCGTCAAATGTTCTTCGTCCAACATTTTACAAGAATTAAACACCTAGGAATATAATTGAATAGGTTATGATTACCAATTCAAACTCCGCGCCAACCACATAGACATTTAGAACGACCTCGTAAAAAATGAAGATAGGTTCACAATAAAAAGAGCGATTTTGCAGATTTCACATTGGGTACCCCGAACGAGTAAATATTACTAATACGCCAAACCACTTTAAATACACATTATAAGCACGTTATAACAAATTATATACCGTTCTTTATATTTTATCCCAGTTTATTTAGTGAAAAACGAGCTTGGGTTCAAGAAACAACATCTCATTTTTCCACACTCTCTTCAAAGCAAAAGCAAACAGTAAACTTTAACGTCTAGAAACCAAGCACGAAAACTAACACTCCTCATCTGTAGATATAAAATCGTGCCGTGTTTTCAAAGCAGAAACCAAACACGAAACTGCTTGCCATTACAACCGCTTATCGACTCTTATCTAAACTTGTATAATCCACATAAGGAACATCCAATAAATGAAATCAGCCATCCTATCTACTAATTAATTACGAGCTCTTATCATTTTCGAGAAGTTGGAAAGTAATTTACGAAAAATCCATTATTTATTAATGAAAATCAATTTTCAAATTATCTACTTTTAAAGTAATACCCACGAGTTAAATTGCATACAATATGAAAACTATTCGGACGTATTTACTTGATACAAACAGCGATTTGCTTATTTTAATACGACGCACTCGCCTAAGGAATTAATAAATATCAAATATAAAAATAGTAATTTGTAGAAATGTATTTATGAATTGAGGATAGCGTAAAAAGGTTAAATTACAAAAATGCATGTTACAGGATACAAAAGTTTAAATTAAGTATGAGCAAATATTATTTAAATACAGAGACGGCACGGCACGTAACAACTCTGTCGCTTTTTGCGTTTTTTATATTTCCTATACATACCAAAATAAAGCAAAACTCAAAGTTTTAAACTATTTTCTTAATGCGCGCCTTTATATTAAATGTGATTATTTTGCACCACAACCTCTAAGCCAAATTTACCATTACCCTAATAAATAATGAACAATCCGTATACGAGAACCAAATAACGAAATAAACATATTTAAAACTACTTAATTGAATATAGCAAAACACATCACTATAGCTACAGACTGGCACCCTCAAACAATTATACAAATTCTAAACTAAAGAATTTGCAATTTGAATTACTTATTCAACCGCAGAGACTCAGCAGCCACAGTTTCATAAACAGTAGCAATCTCACAAAGTCATTTCTTACGTTTTCCTCATTACTTCATGTCACCAAGAACTAACTAAGTATAGCTTCTCCAAGCACTGGTCGTCTAATTATTTGGTTTTGAAATGGTAAGAAATGTTTATCGCTCTCATTCATAACTTGCCAAAGATGTTAAAAACGTTTACTCGGTGTTCGAAAATGACGTGGTCAGTATACACTGTGTACTTGAAAATGTGTGAATTCCCTTTACCAGTTGCGAAAATTACCCATTGTTTCTATGCTACAGAATGCTAAAGTCCGTTGTTTTAAGATAAATCTAAAGTCTAGAAATTTAGTTTATTCTAGCTTGCTATTGAAACGTAAGGAAGACGCTCTTCCTATTGGAACGCTAATTGTAGCGTTGACGTTTGTAGCTTAAACGCTTTAATCCCAGCACAGAAAACATATTCTTTACTAGATTTTGCCATTTTTATTTCAGTCTCTTACATTCCGACTAGCTAAAAGCGTAATCATTATTTAGAGAATAAAATTTCGTTGCAACATTGGTAAATCCTAGTTCAATTTTATCTACTTATCAACTTCTTATCAATAGTTGATCGACTCTGTAAAAAATCAAAATAGTTTTGATACTGTGTTACATTCTATTTCATATGAAAACAATTTAATGCTTCATTACTTTAAAACACTTTCAGTTTTTACTTATTTTAATTTATACTTCTATAAATTGAAACCGCGCAGATAGGCCACCAACTATACGCGTCCTTCATTAAATCCACGAGTTCCGTTGCCTACAATTCTTATCTCGTAGCTATACAAGTTTATGTTTTATTTGCGAGTTCCTTCTCTGACACGTAAATTAAACGAATGTGCGCGGTCCGAAATAGGTTTTCCTGGCATTTATATAGTGTTGGATTTTAAAAACAGTTGGTGGCAATAAATGTTATTTTTGTGGTAGATGTAATTTTAAAAATGTATTTGTTTTGGTGTTGTAAGTTTTGTTAAGCGAAACGAAACTATTCGTGGATAAATACAATATTTTTTGCGGGCTTTAATTGCTATAAAAAGTGTAAAAGCTATAATCTTCGTAAAGAGTTAATTTGATAAGAATATTTAAAAGGGCGCAGATTTATAAATAGTAACTTTATTTAATTTATTATACAATTTTTGATGAATTTAGTTTCTATTATGAAGAGATATTGATTGTTGGAAAAGAGTGAGTAAAAATTCTGTGTTATCATATCGTCATTCACTCTGTGTGTCGTATCACTGGGCTAGTCGAGGCATAAAACTTAATTGTGTTAATTCTAAAATATTTTAAAGACAGAGTGGTGGCGTTCAACAGGCAATTGATTGTTGTACATCTGGCGAAGGACGATATCGTAGCAATATATATATATATATATATATATATATATATATATATATATATTACTCATATTTAGACCAGGGCAGAAAATTAAATAATCACATCAAATAATTTTAATCACCGTGTAGAAGCTTTGAGAAAAGGTACGCGTTATTAAAACCGTGAAGCATAAAAATTCATTCGGTTCATTAAAAAGAAGAGATTTCAATTATTTACAAGACGCTTGCTATAAAAAAGGAAGCAGTATTAAAATGCTCTACGTGTAATTTAATTATTCCGAGTAAAGAAACAAATGGAAATTACGTGCAAAATTTATATTAATTAACTCAATTTTAAGTAACCGGTATTAAACAAAATGTACAGATAATAATTAATATTTGATTAGGAGTCATTAAAAATTAAAGGGTATTATTTTAATTGGAGTTAATTGGACCATTAGTAACATATAATATGTATAAAAGCTAGTAAAAACCCAATAATATTCAGATCGTAGAAGTATTATGTTTGAACACCTGCGTATTTTTAAATGTTTTATGTTCTGCGTAAAATTTGCAGATAACAAATGGTTACAGAGAATGTTGGAGAAACCGTTGCTTAATATTTACGGAAATGCTAATAAGGTGGGTTATTTCACAAGTCCACATGGATTGAAAATAACCGATACTAAAGAATATCGATTTGTACCACTCGGAACAGGGTAGATAGAGACAGATAATATGCGCAAGACCGAGACACATATAGTAAAAGGCGTGAGTTGAGCAACGTCACTGGGTTGCGATTGGTTGAAAATAAGAGGCAAACTTGAGAGGTAAAATAACATTTCTGTATAAAATTAATTAGTTATTCCCAGACGTTGCGAGCCGTGTCGAAATTTCTGAGATTTAACTGGTGCGAGTGCAATTTTAATAAGAACCGACGCACAGGCGGTCGAGATGGGAACATAGTATACGAAATTCTAGAAACTGGCCGTTTTGAGGACAAAACCGACAGACAGGCTAACCACTATATATACCCGGGTTAATATGAGTTTCTCTCTCTTAGATTTTCGATTTGATTCAATGCGTTAAACAGTGCTTTTTAGTTTTCCGATTTTGATAGAATAATTTAAACAGTTTGCTCGTATATTTTGGTGATTTAAAACAGTTTGTTCTTTACGTGCTACAATGAATGTACTTTAGTGCACTTAGAAAAGAAGATACAAGGTAATAAAGTCTAGTATCACTGTACTAATTAGTAAAATTTGCAACGACAAATGAATACACAAAAGTAGGCAGTTTTGGCGTATATTTGTGAAAGAAGTATGAATTTCTTTGCTATTTTTCGGGGGTGTTAATAATTAAATGATTCGTAAACGTGTCTGGATCCACAAAACAAGCTTCAGATATACACAAATGAGTTCCGGAAAAGCACTGAAACAACTTTAGATGAATGGTGGTGTAGAAAATTTTAAAGGCGACCAGCAATACGAGGATCTAAACATAACCCAGTTGGATTGGTGTGATTAACAGAGGACGATATACATTGGGGCCACGAGTGCATTAACCTTCAGGTAACTTATGCTTTGTTGTTCGATTTTTGATGTTTTGGTGTGTGTTGAATAACTTTGTAATTGATTTACTTAAAATTGACAGTAGTGAAATTGTACTAACAACAAATTTTTAATTTTAAGGTGAAATTTTCTTGTTTAAGTAGAAAGGGGTATTTAGTATTTATGTTCTGGATTATGATGAAAATTTGGGTATGTCTTTGAGCTCAATTAGACGAACCTGGTTAATTAACGTAAAGGGGTGGGAGATGCTCCCTTTGTACTCAGACTCAGGTCTGCATATATTGTTATATTAATTAGTAGGCATCCTACTAGGACTTTAATCCTGGATGCACATTAAAATGATAACAAATTTAATCTTGAAATTTTCTGATACTGAAATTTATGCTGAATTTTAATTTTGAAATTTTAATGTATTGTGAATATTGATGTAAATAGAGTTAACGTTGATGTTTGTGGTAGGAATGTGTTTGTTTTTTTTATGAATGAGGATGAAGGTTTAACTAGGTGAGCAGCCGAGGCGGAAAAGAGTAAAGAGGCGATTAACAGAAGAAAGTCAACGGACCAGTTAAGTTAATAGCTTTTTGTAGGTTTCACAGCATTCTTGACGCCCAATCTGTGGGGCTCGATTCGAAAACCTTAGTTCCCGGATTTTGGTGGATTCACAGCATTCTTGACGCCCAATCTGTGGGGCTTGAATGTTTTTTTTTGAAAGGGCCAGTTCCTGCAGATATGAGAGGATTCACAGCATTCTAGACGCCCAATTCATGAGGCTCGATTCTAATACATGGAAACACAGCAATATATATATATATATAAATTGCTGTGATAAGGGGTTGTTTAAGGGTGTATTTTATAGCAATAATCATGTAGTAATCAGAAATTACAATAGGAAGCAGAAAACTGCATTTATTTAGGAGAAAATTGAGTAATTGGGACAGTTTGTAAATAGTAAGCAGTTAACACCCTGTATATAGAGTATAAGTAGTTTTAAGCAACGCAAATAGACATAATAAGACGCATAGTTAGTATAGAAATAAGTAATTCATGCATTAGGTGAAAATCAAATATTTAACACCCGATATATAGAGCTTTAGTAATTTTAAACAAGGCAAATAACTATATTTTTCAGCAGAAGCACGCGTATTTAGAAGTAAGCATAATAAATGTAATTCGAATTAATCGTAACATAATACGGAGATAAGAGATAAAACTTAAAGAAGCGTAGTGTAAGTGCGTACAAACAATTAACAATTTTTTATAGTAGAGGTAATTAAAAATGCGTAAATAGATAAATATACTTGAAAATTGAAAGTCGAATTGCAACAAGGATTTGTGTATAATATGGAAAAGAGAGTATTTTCTCAAAACACGGCATGGTCTGATAACAAAGCATCTGTAAGCAGACAACAATTACTCGAAAGGCTGAGAATGTTACATCAGAAAACCACTTTAAGTGTAGGAAATATAAAGACTTCATTGGTTAAGATTAGTAAGCCAAACCCACAGACAAAGGGGGACCTACTCATATATTAACAGCGAGAAATGATAACGGAGCTCAGTTTTCAACTCAACAAGGCCAAGGTGCGTCACTCTGAACGTTCCAGGCTTCTTTTATAAAAACAGTAGTTTTTTTTTGGTGACTTTAGATTGATAGCGAAGCATATGATTTTTGAAATAAATGAGATTTACAATATTGATAGATTGAAAAGTGTATTTTAATAATTTTCAAAACCTGTACATAATATTTGTTTTATTATATGGAATTAACTAACTTTATTTTATAATTCAAAATAAAAGCTAGTCGAGGCCGAATAATAAAATTAGTGGTAGTGAAATTTGATAACTTAAACAGAGAGGAGGAGTCAAGTAAGAATACGCCATTGATACCGAGTACAGCGTTATCATATCAAGTTTTAATTGGACGACACAAAGTCGGCGATCGATAGTTCCAGGAGTTCATAGCATAATTAATATGTCGCAACAACGTGAGGGCACGAATTAAATCAAAATTGATAATACAACCTAAGATTAAGAGGCACGAATTAAATTAAAATAAATTTAAAAATACGACCGTGAGATTTAAAATAAAATAATTAAATTAAATCGGGGATTTAAAGAGTTTTAATTAGCGAATTTGTACAGTAATTAAATTTAAATAGATTTATTTAGTATTTAAAAGTTTAGAGTAAATACAATAATGGATAAAAGAATACGGAAAACAAGGGAAGCTCTAAGACAGCAAGGAGTAGTAATAGGATCCCAGGAGAGTGTGATAATCCAGGAAACCAGTTCTATTGAAGAAAGACGGACTTCACAATAAACTAAGATGATGGAAATCTTAATGACATTAAACAATAAGATGGACAGAAGTAAAGAGGCCATGAAAACCATTACTACAAAAATGGATGGAGAATAGTAAAAAATTGAGTAATGAAATTAAAATTTTAAGCGATGGACTAAGGAAAACTAACCAGACAATCGCTGAAATGAGAGCACAAGAGCAGGAGAAAATTGTGAGGGTTACTGAGGAGTAATTGGTGTAATTAAATCAAAGCAGGAAGAATATGAAAGCGAGTCCAATGATAAAATTACGAATTTAAATATTAAATTAGGAAACATTGAGGAAAATTGCGAAACCAAGTTCAGATCAATAAATCGAGAAATAAATAATTTAAAAAGTAATTCTGGAAACTTCAATAATAGAGAACCAATTAAGCTAATTCAACCAAATCTTTCAATTGAACAGTATACGAAATTTTACGGGGACGGAAAATTAAATCCGAAGATATTTTTGAAAAATTTTAATATGTTAATACAAGGTTCTACAGATAAGTTAAATAAATTAAATTTAATCAAATCAATGCTGAAAGGAAGTGTTGAAATGTGGTACAATTTAGTTGAGAGTGAGATTGAAACATTTAAACAGTTTGAGCAGAAATTTTTACGTCCATTCTGGGGGGACAATCAGCAAGATAGAATTAGGAATAACCTGAACATGGGAAAAACAATTCAGAAAAAGGAATAACGCGAAAATTATATGCGATTGAGAAGTTTACCGTAGCGAAACAATTGGATCCTAATTTACAAGATAAACATATTATAAAATATTTAGCAGGGCATTTTAACGCTGAAGTAAAGAGATACATAACGACGCAGAATATAGTAGATAGAGATACGTTTATTGAATATTTGCAGAGATATGATGATTTAGATTCTAATGATAAAATTGTTTAGTGACAGATAGTGCAACGAAGATGAAAATTTCTATTGCCGATCAACGGCTCGAAGGTTGGTGCGAGTAATCTAAGTCTGACGATGATATTCTAAGTTTGAATAAATCCAGAGGGTGACGACAATAATTCAAATGTAATAATTCAAGTGCGTGGATAGATAATATTTTAAATGGGTATATAATAATTCCGAATTGGTGGAAAATAATTTCGAATACAATGTTAATAATAATGCATGAAAAATTCTAATTGATGTTAGTTGATAATGGATGCGTCGAGAATCTTGGTACAATTTTGAGTTGCGAGAAAGAAATATAGAATCACGAAGTACACAGACCAGGTCAGATCTTTTTAGTTTTAAGACATTTTTTTCTATTTGAATTTGAATATTGAATTTGCTTAATTAATATAAACTAGTGTTACTGAGTCAGCAACGAACTTTGCATACGTAGAAAATACGTAATATATTAAAGGGGTTTTGAACGTTCCAGGATTCTTTTATAAAAACAGTAGTTTTTTGGTGACTTTAGATTGATAGCGAAGCATATGATTTTTGAGATAAATGAGATTTACAATATTGATTGATTGAAAAGTGTATTTTAGTAATTTTCAAAACCTGTACATAATATTTGTTTTATTATATGGAATTAACTAACTTCATTTTATAATTCAAAATAAAAGCTAGTCGAGGCCGAATAATAAAATTAGTGGGAGTGAAATTTGATAACTTAAACAGAAAGGAGGAGTCAAGTAAGAATACGCCATTGATACCGAGTACGGCGTTATCATATCAAGTTTTAATTGGACGACACAAAGTCTGCGATCGATAGTTCCAGGAGTTCATAGCATAATTAATATGTGGCCCAACGTCGGGGCACGATAGTTCCAAAAGTTCATAGCAATATATATATATATATATATATATATATATATATATATATTTTACTCATATTTAGACCAGGGTAGAAAATTAAATAATCACATCAAATAATTTTAATCACCGTGTATAATGAATATTATTAGATAATACGCGTTATTAAAACCGTGAAGCATAAAAATTTATTAGTTTCATTAAACATAAGAGATTTAAATCATGTACAAGACGCTTTATATCAAAAGAAGCAGTATTGGAAAGCTCTGCGTGTAATGTAATTATTCCTAAACAAATGGAAATTACGTGCAAAATTTATCTTAATTAACTCTATTTCAAGTAACCGGTATTGAATCGTTAGTAACAGATAATATCTATAGAAACTTGTAAAAACCCAATAAAATGCAAATCCTAGAAGTGTTAGTTAGAAGTAGGATGTTTGAACACACGTGCGTATTTTAAAAGGCAATTTCAGTTTAATTTGTTTAGATAAACATGTCGATTCTAAGGATATTGGAAACGGTCAGATGCTTTAGCACGAAATACAAAACAGGGTTTATTTAAAAAGCTCTGAGAATTGGTATTATTTTGAACACCTGCGTGGTTTAAATATCACGTACGGCGAAAATTGTGTAGATAACAAATGGTTTCAAAGAATCTTGGAGAAACCGGGGCTTAATATTCACGAGAATGTGCGATACGGGGTTATTAAACCCAGATAGTCCACATGGACTAAAATATAATCGATAATAACGAATATCAATTTGCACCAATACGAACAGGTTAGAAAAGGAAAGAGAAATGCGTCAAGCAAAGACACATATAGTAAAAGGCGTGATTTAAGCAACGTCACGAGGGTCACAATTGGTTGAAAATAGGATGCAAGTATCAGAGGTAGAAACAACAATTTCTGTAGAAAATTAATTAGTTTTTCTCGGACATGTTTGCGTGCCGTGTGAGAATTTCTGATTTAAATGGGGCGAGTGAAAATTTCGTAAAAACCGACGCGCGAGCGACGGACTGGGAACATAGAATGAGAAATTCGTAAGAATTGTCTGTTTTGGGGAACAGACCGACAGACAGGCTTTTTGCTATATATACCGGTGGTAATATGAATTTCGGTCTCTTAGACTTTTGACTATTCGATGCGTTAAAAGCTCTTACATCCGCGACTTGATTCAAGATGTTAAACAGTGCATTTTAGTTTGATAAAATAATTTAAAATTTTGCTCGTATATTTTAGTGATTCAAAATAGTTTGTTATTTACGTGCTAACATGAATGTACTTCAGTGCACTTAGATACAAGGTAATAAAATTTAGTATCACTGTACCAATTAGCAAAATTTACAACGATAAATGTATACACAAAAGTAGGCAGTTTTGGCGTATATTGGTGAAAGACGCATGAATTTCTTTGCTATTTTTCGGGGTGTTAATAATTAAATGGTTCAAATACGTGTCTGGATCCACGAAACAAGGGTCAGATATACACAGATGAGTTCCGGAAAAGCCCAGAAACAACTTTAAATAAATGGTGATGGAGAAAATTTTAAAAGCGTTGAGAATTAGAAGCCGTAAATATAATCCTGTTGGAATGGTGTGATTACTAAAGGGACGATGTACATTGAAGCTTTGAGGACAGTAACCTTCAGGTAAATTATACTATTTTGTTTGACATTTTGTGTGTGTTGAATAACTTTATAATTGATTTACTTTAAATGGACATTAGTGAAATTGTACTAACCATAAAATTTTAATTTTAAGATGAAATTTGCTTGTTTAAGTAGAAAGGGGTATTTAGTATTGATGTTCTGAATTATGATGAAAATATGGGTATGTCTTTGAGCTCAATTAGACGAACCTGGTTAATTAACGTAAAGGGGTGGTAGATGCTCCTTTATACTCAGACTCGGTCTGCTTATATTGTTATATTAATTAGTAGGCATCCAACAAGGACTTTAATTCTGGATGCACATTAAAATGATAATAAATTTAATTTTGAAATTTTCCGATATTAAAATTTATGCTGAATATTAATTTTGAAATTTTAATGTATTGTGAATATTGATGTAAATAGAGTTGACGTTGATGTTTGTGGTAGGAATGTGTTGTTTAATTTTATGAATGAGGAGGTTTATAAAATTAGGTGAGCAGCCGAGGCGAAAAGCGTAGTTCACGGATTTTGGAGGTTTCACAGCAAATTTGACGCCCAATCTGTGGGGCTCGAATGTTTTTTTTTAGGACCAGTTCCCGCATTCAAAGGAGCATTTCACAGCATAATTTGGCGACCCAAAAGTGAGGCTCGAGTTCCAAATAAAATTTTTGTGATTTTATTCCAGGAAACTGGCGATCTGAGAGAGAGAGTTTTTGTGTGTGTATAAATTTAAGAGTATTTTAGAGTGTGTGTGAGTGATTAGAACGTATGCAGAGAAAAGAGTGGTTAAGGAGTCAAGGAGTGGAAATTGGAAGTGACGATAGTGCATTGTGTGAGAAAAATTCTAAAATGGAAGAAGCTGGAGGCAGTAGAGATCAGTCGAGGACGGAATCAGGGGATCAAGGAAACGAGATGATATTGAGAATGTTAGAGAGGATGAGTGAAGAATCCAATAGAAAATTAAAACAGCTAAGCGATGAATCTAATAGAGCTAGGGAAGAATCGAACAGGAAGTTAGAAGAGATTAGAGAAATGAGTGAGGAATCGAATCGTAAGTTTGAGCAAATTAGTCAGAAAATAGATAAGACGAATCAAGAAGTTTCAGAATTTAAAATAGTCTTACCGTAAAGATGGGGAAGTTGAAAATAGGGTTGAAAAAATGAGCGTGATATTACAGGTCTTCGACAGGAAATGGGACATTTAAGGGCCGAAGTACGCATTTTTGTGAAGAAGAGATTAATGTAAAAATGACTGAAGTGACGGACTCATGTAGGGATCAGTTAGGCAGGGTAGAACGCGAAGTTAGTGGTATCAAATACAACATGTCAAATTTAACGGGGGATGGTCCCAGATTTTCTACAGGTGGAGTATCATTGGACCAACACATGAAGTTTTATGGCGATAACAGGGTAAATCCACAAATTTTTATTAATAGTGTAAGAAATCTAGTGGGAAGTTTATTTGACGAACAGACTAAACTAAATACGATAAAGACTTTATTAAAGGACAATGCGGAAGCGTGGTACAATTTAGTAGGACAGGACATAGACACGTATCAGGACTTTGAAAACAAATTTCTAAAGCACTACTGGAGTGACCACAGACAAGATCAGGTACGAGACGACTTAATCACAGGAAATTTAAGGAGAATTTTCAGGAAGTAGGAGCAATATGCTATACGCAAGTATAGCATAGCAAAGCAACTGAACCCACCACTGACGGACCGACAAATTATTAAGTATTTATCACGACACTTCGAGGTAGACATAAGACAGCACGTAGCACTACAGAACATAGTGGACAGAGAAATGTTTTCGGAATACCTGCAGAGGTACGACGACGTAAGTAGTGGACGACCTCGGGAAAACAGGGAAAGACAGATCAACACAGTTAGGTTTGACAATAGACGGGACAACTATGCTAGAAGGGGGAATAATTACGGATACCAGCGACAGAATTGGGAACAGAGACGACCATACGTTCGAAGTAATAGTTTAGGAAGGGGACCTGCACAGAGACCGGGACCTACCAGAATGAATAGTTCACCAGACATGAGCGGGACTGCTAATACAGACACGGAACGTGTGGAAACGCCTAGGACATACGCTGAGGTGACGGCTAGACCAGGACCAAGTAGGGAAAACAGACCTGGACAGGATTTTTAGAACGCGACAGACCACTAGATTTCAGTGTAAATGTATATGAACATCCACGTAAATTTTTCAAAATTGAGGAGGAAGTAGAGCCAGAAACTAAGGAAAAATTATGTTTGCCAATTATTAATTTAGAAATTTTTGAGAATAATGTAGAAGTATTACTTGATACAGGGGCAGAAGCGAGTTTAATATCGGAGGAATTCGTCAGCAAAATTAGGGATAAGGTTTGTGATAGAATTATGCCTATAAAGCGTAGCCATTTAGTAGCTCCAAATAAAAAGAAGTTTGCTGTAGTAAATAGTGTTGTGGTGCTTAGGATAGATATAGGAGGTTTAAGCTGTGAACAGGAGTTTGTAATTGTGCCTGGACTGAAGTTTCAGAGCATTTTAGGTGTTGACTGTATGATGAAGTTAGGGGTGTTGATAGATATGGAACGGAAGGTAATAAGGATTAAGGATAGGGTAGTGCCATGGAAGGGCAGTTATGAAGTCACAGAGGATGACACGGGGTTTAGTATTAATGTAGTAGAGGTAGAGGATGATGAAGTTAAACAGATCAACACGATAAGATGTCCAGACGATAGGATAGTAGAGGTTCAAGCTTTAGTACAAAAACATGCAGAATTAAGGGGGGTAGAAGCAACAGCAGCAGATCGGGAGCAGGTGAAGGCAGAATTATTTTTGATGAGGTTAAGTGGCAAAGTTGTTTTTAATAAAGTAGATTTAAGGAATTCATTCTGGCGGATTCCATTACATAAGAATTCTAGAAGGTACAGAGGATTTTCCATAGAGGGAAAAATCGATAATTTTAAAGTAGTATCGTTTGGTTTGTCGGCAGAAAGGGAAACAATAATAAATGAGAAACAGACAAGTGTAGGGACTGAAGAAGAAGTAATATTTAAGAGTCAGGATAAGAGGGATGATAAGTTTATTGTATGTGAGATAATAGAGATGTTAAGTATAGATATAGAAGGGGGAGAAATAGGGATGAAGAGTATTAGGATGGTGAGAAGAAAGACTTGGAGGGTCAAGAAGAGAGTTAGATTTAAATAGAATAGGGATAGAATAGGTGTAGATAGAAGAGTAGAAGTAAGTGTTTATAGAAAATAAAGCTAGGTATAGGATAAATATGGGAGATAATTAGGAATAGGTTTAGGATGAGAATAAAGAGTAAATGTAGGAAGAAAATAAGATAGGTTAAGTATAGATATTTCATATAAGATTAGTGGAAAGTTAGGAATAAAGTTAGGAATAGGATAGGTATATGGGATTAGGTAGGATGAAGTAAAGTATAGTGAAGATTAGTTAAAAGTTAGGAATAGGATAGGGATATAGGATAGGCGTAAATATTTTTTTGGATTAGAGACAAAGTAGGTAAGTTAGATAGATAAGGGTAGAGAGAGATAGGCAATTTTTTTTTGTAATTTTTTTGTCTAAATGCTTAATATTTGCATTCAAATAAGTGGGATTATTTGTATTCAAATAGGGGGAAAATACTCATATTTAGACCAGGGTAGAAAATTAAATAATCACATCAAATAATTTTAATCACCGTGTATAATGAATATTATTAGATAATACGCGTTATTAAAACCGTGAAGCATCAAAATTTATTAGTTTCATTAAACATAAGAGATTTAAATCATGTACAAGACGCTTTATATCAAAAGAAGCAGTATTGGAAAGCTCTGCGTGTAATGTAATTATTCCTAAACAAATGGAAATTACGTGCAAAATTTATCTTAATTAACTCTATTTCAAGTAACCGGTATTGAATCGTTAGTAACAGATAATATCTATAGAAACTTGTAAAAACCCAATAAAATGCAAATCCTAGAAGTGTTAGTTAGAAGTAGGATGTTTGAACACACGTGCGTATTTTAAAAGGCAATTTCAGTTTAATTTGTTTAGATAAACATGTCGATTCTAAGGATATTGGAAACGGTCAGATGCTTTAGCACGAAATACAAAACAGGGTTTATTTAAAAAGCTCTGAGAATTGGTATTATTTTGAACACCTGCGTGGTTTAAATATCACGTACGGCGAAAATTGTGTAGATAACAAATGGTTTCAAAGAATCTTGGAGAAACCGGGGCTTAATATTCACGAGAATGCGCGATACGGGGTTATTAAACTCAGATAGTCCACATGGACTAAAATATAATCGATAATAACGAATATCAATTTGCACCAATACGAACAGGTTAGAAAAGGAAAGAGAAAATGCGTCAAGCAAAGACACATATAGTAAAAGGCGTGATTTAAGCAACGTCACGAGGGTCACAATTGGTTGAAAATAGGATGCAAGTATCAGAGGTAGAAACAACAATTTCTGTAAAAAATTAATTAGTTTTTCTCGGACATGTTTGCGTGCCGTGTGAGAATTTCTGATTTAAATGGGGCGAGTGAAAATTTCGTAAAACCGACGCGCGAGCGACGGACTGGGAACATAGAATGAGAAATTCGTAAGAATTGTCTGTTTTGGGGAACAGACCGACAGACAGGCTTTTGCTATATATACCGGTGGTAATATGAATTTCGGTCTCTTAGACTTTTGACTATTCGATGCGTTAAAAGCTCTTACATCCGCGACTTGATTCAAGATGTTAAACAGTGCATTTTAGTTTGATAAAATAATTTAAAATTTTGCTCGTATATTTTAGTGATTCAAAATAGTTTGTTATTTACGTGCTAACATGAATGTACTTCAGTGCACTTAGATACAAGGTAATAAAATTTAGTATCACTGTACCAATTAGCAAAATTTACAACGACAAATGTATACACAAAAGTAGGCAGTTTTGGCGTATATTGGTGAAAGACGCATGAATTTCTTTGCTATTTTTCGGGGGTGTTAATAATTAAATGGTTCAAATACGTGTCTGGATCCACGAAACAAGGGTCAGATATACACAGATGAGTTCCGGAAAAGCCCAGAAACAACTTTAAATAAATGGTGATGGAGAAAATTTTAAAAGCGTTGAGAATTAGAAGCCGTAAATATAATCCTGTTGGAATGGTGTGATTATTAAAGGGACGATGTACATTGAAGCTTTGAGGACAGTAACCTTCAGGTAAATTATACTATTTTGTTTGACATTTTGTGTGTGTTGAATAACTTTATAATTGATTTACTTTAAATGGACATTAGTGAAATTGTACTAACCATAAAATTTTAATTTTAAGATGAAATTTGCTTGTTTAAGTAGAAAGGGTATTTAGTATTGATGTTCTGAATTATGATGAAAATATGGGTATGTCTTTGAGCTCAATTAGACGAACCTGGTTAATTAACGTAAAGGGTGGTAGATGCTCCTTTATACTCAGACTCCGGTCTGCTTATATTGTTATATTAATTAGTAGGCATCCAACAAGGACTTTAATTCTGGATGCACATTAAAATGATAATAAATTTAATTTTGAAATTTTCCGATATTAAAAATTTATGCTGAATATTAATTTTGAAATTTTAATGTATTGTGAATATTGATGTAAATAGAGTTGACGTTGATGTTTGTGGTAGGAATGTGTTGTTTAATTTTATGAATGAGGAGGTTTATAAAATTAGGTGAGCAGCCGAGGCGAAAAGCGTAGTTGACGGATTTTGGAGGTTTCACAGCAAATTTGACGCCCAATCTGTGGGGCTCGAATGTTTTTTTTTAGGACCAGTTCCCGCATTCAAAGGAGCATTTCACAGCAATATATATATATATATACACAGAGTGACCTCAATCTATCTCCTCTCCGTATACGGGTAGCTTTCTTTTTATTAAAGAGATACTACAATGTTGGTTAAATTAGCAAAACAGTAGAAATTTTGTGAATAGTCTGATACTATTTTAAAACCCACCTAAATAATCAACTTTTTAAATATTTAAAAAAACTGAAATTTGCCATTTTTTTAAACATCAATAACTTTTTAACGGTTTGACCTATAGAGAACATAAAAACTGCTTGTAATTAAAATTTTGACGTAAAATTCAATAGCGCATATGACAATTTTAATAAAACAGAGGTTTTCAAGCAACGAACATACCCTCACTTTTTAAATGTAAGCCATTTTACTATAAATCACTAGAAAGGTTATTTTTTCTGATTACTTACTCCCATGTCAGGGAATTTCTTCATAATAAAAAACTATTTACTTAGTTGCGGACATCAAGAACTGTTAATTTTTTTTTTCAAAAAACTGCTCAACTTTCAATGTGGAACACTGTACTGAAGTTATGAACATTCTTAAACTGCAAATTTTAAATTGAAGAATTTACAATTTAAATTACGCCGATCCTGAGGACCTACGTGTTGGTAGCGTGCAGCAATCTCCTACAATTGTAACGTTTTTGCTATTTTCTATTTCATACTCTTCCAATGCAATAGTTTACTCTGGCTTTTATAATTGAAGCATCATAAGATTTATTTTGTTTCATCACTTGTACATTTCAGCAAGAAACTCGAAAAATTTAGTGCTAATAGCCTTTTCTTATAATTGCTTCTGTCTTACTAGTTCGCTATCATGCACAGGAACATCATCTAGTTAACATGTCTCACTTGCAAACTCGTTAATAACAGTACCACATCACGGGCGTATACAGATTTTCTTAAACCTATAACACTGAAATTAAGGTGACTTGAGGGTAAATCTCTTGACAAAGTTGTAAAGTTCAGAACAGTTATAAGTTGACAGGTTGTGTGATAGATGTTCCCTTTCAGCCTTTATTTCAGTATTTTAAACAACATTCAAAGGAGAAATTAGCGAAGTATTTAAAGTACATAGAACTTCTGAAGATTTTTAGAATATTTTCCAAGCTTCGTGCATCCTTCAATTACAGATAAAGCTTGAGGCTATATAAAGGTCTAAAAATGAAATTTAAATTCATCATAATAATAAGTTACGCTTGTTTTTCAGTTTACTAGCAAAACATAAAGAGGAAACGTTTTTTTGTTAATTACACGAATTAGTGTTAATAGTTGCTGCTTATAAATTTCGGAGACGTTTACCTTTTCTGCACAATAGATTATTCTATTCATATTTAGTTCTTTAGTACAACATCATTTCCAAAACTTTGTCCATGTTCTAAAATACATATAATTGAGCGCCTCTTTGACGGTGGTCAAAAGGACTGTCTTCTGTACTGTTACGAAAAAAGATATGGGTTCGACTTCCATTATGGTACGAATTTTTTCTTGAAAAGCTTTTGCCGAACTTTAGATTATGCGTAAGGTACTTGCATCTTAAATAGAAGCCATTTATAACCTTAACAGTTAGTGTCCCTGTACTATATCTAATAAAAAATATAACTGTACTACACCTCACCTCCACCTCCACCTCCACCTCCACCTCCACCTCCACCTCCACCTCCACCTCCACCTCCATCTCCACCTCCACCTCCACCTCCACCTCCACCTCCACCTCCACCTCCACCTCCACCTTGATTAAATTTAGTACCTTGGAGTGCATTTTTTATTATGCCGTAGCACAACCATTAAAATATATGTTAAACAGATATACTCCGCCATGTGTACCCTTTGCTCTGTACTAGTATATGCACTCTGCTTTAAAAATGAGAGTATAGCGCATCCCCTTGCTCTGTATTAGTATATGCACTCTGCTTTGAAAATGAGAACATAGCGCATATCAATACAAAGAATCTCTGTGTTGAAATACATTTTGCGCTACATCGAAAAAGCACAAAGTAGTCCAGCACAGATTATGGGAATCTGTGGCCATATACAGTTTGGCAATGCGCCATCCAGTCGGTTTATTTATTATAAGGCGTAAAAGTAAAACATTGCGTTCGTTGTCTCCTGATTTATAAAAAATTTTTAAAAATATTTCACTCGCGGTAATAAAGTTGCATAATAGCGCTTGCTCTCCGTTATATTGCGAAATACTCTCGAAATAAAAATCATGTCTGAATTCATGGTCGTCAATGGTTGCTTTCGGTTCTAATTAATATCAAGTTTTTGTATAAGTTGAGATTTACTTTTCGGTTTGGTTTGTATTGGGTTATTTAAAGAATCGTTTTACTTATATTTTATCTGTAGTTATACGGTATTATATAATTACATTAAGGAATTTCTGCTTGGTAATGTATAGTCAATTGCTATAGCCTTGAGTGTATCTTTATACTTTGCAGATGTTGCAGTTGTTGCGAATTGAGTTTTAATTTTCTGAATGGTTTTATGTAGGTAATAATCTTTTGCAATAACTGCGTTATAATTGTACGTCTTTATTTCAGTCTTGCTGCGTAATTAAGTGTTCGCACTAATCAGTTGCTATATTCGTCTCAGTAGGTGTTGTATTGATAAGTGCATAAAATGCTCCTTTATAATTATACAATTCGTTACTTTGAATTGTCTAATAAAAATTGCGTTTTATTTATACTTTAACTTTAGTTTGCTGAATTAAATCGTTTCGTTTTATATTAATAATTCTTAATAACTAGTACATATAAATGCGTTTTTATAGTTCTCTGGTTAAAATAAATTCTCAGAGTCGATTCTTTTCATAAATGGTATAAATAGTAAATTGCGATAATAATAATTAGAAAAATATGTACATAAGAATTTCTTACTAGCTAGCATCAATTAATTTGAAAAGAATAAATTGGTTAGGATAATTGAACTTACATAATTTTCATCGTCGCTCTCATCTGTTTTCCTTCTTTGGACTTGGTCGATTTTTGTACCTTGTCCAAGTTTCGTTTCTTTGGGTTCGGTCGATTTTATACCTTGTTCAAATTTCGTTTTTTTGGGCTCGGTCGATTTTGTACCTTGTCCATATTTTGTTTTGTTCTTCCAGATTGGGAATTGAAATTCCAAACCACCAGTTCTTCGAATTTGGGTTCCCTAGTGACCTTCTGGATCCTACCGACTGCGTCAGTTACGTTTTGGGCTTTGGGAGCTGCTTTTTTAAAGTCTTTTTTCAAAAACTCTTGTAGCAATTATTATTTATTCAGAAATTACAAGTGGAATTTTGACAAACTATATAAAATTATTCTAAGTCAAAATTACTATTAAATGAAGATAAATTAAGGCGAGTAGCCTGAACAACCAACAATGTGAAAGCTACGAGGCTCAAGACTGACTGACTGATTTGGGGCTCCCGGGGTATTTTATGTTGCCCCTGCCTCTCACATTTCTGTGGGAAATGCAGAGCTCATATCTGCTTATTTCTTTATTCAATTTATATAATTCAAAGTAATAATCTTAATTCTAATAATTGCGGTTTAGTAACCGTCTGTGACCTGCATCTGCAGTATCACTTACGTCTGAAATACATTGTATTTACATCCGTTCTCACAACTTACTTGTAAACATTCATTAACCTTTTCTTTATTTATCCTTGAATTACAATGTTGCATCTAACTTAAGTTTCTTAATAATTTCTATTTAATTATACATATATTGATTTGGGGGATGTGTAACTCGCGTTTCAATTTAAATCAGCTCATTATGGCAAGGCTAGCAACAGATGTTAATCAACCACGGACACTTTTTGGGAGGTACCTGAACTTTTTAAAATTTGGCAATAATTTTAACACAAACAACGCACTCTAAAATGTTCTCACTTTTGTATCTCATATATATATATATATATATATATATATATATATATATATATATAAAGTGACATTCGGTGGATTTCTGTCTACAGCAGAAACATCTCAGCCAAACCTTCTTCGACAGTTTAGAGAGAGAGTTGGGCAGATGCTAAACTATTCCGATACTAAAGAAGTATAGCGGCGTTAAGACATAACTAACTAAGTTAGCGGTGACACCTGTGGCCAGAACTAATGAGAAAGTTGTGAGAAGCACTAATACTTTGAGTTTGTTGGACTCTATATAGCTACGGCTGCATCGTATCTGCGGTTGATTAAGTAATTCAAATTGCAAATTCTTAAATTTAAATTTGCATAATTGCTTGGGGATGCTCGTAGCTCTAGTGATGTGCAGTCTGTTTTAAAATTTAATCAACCAGATTGATACCCGAATTTTAAAATATGCAAACATGGTTTTTTATTGAAATAGTTTGTGATGTTTTTATTAAATGTCGACTGTAACATTTATATAAAACGTTCATTCAGAAAAAATATAAAACTATGAGCTTTGATTTGGTTTGGTATCTATTGAAAATATAAAAAGCGCGAAGGAGCTAAACGGAGAGTGCATTTTCCATGTCACTTTGTACTATTTAAACTCATTTCGCAAAGTGCAGATTGAAAATCAGGAATAAGACAGATAAAATAAAACTTGCGGTGACCATATTCAAAAAAATTTTGCATTCCTGTTAACATCAAACCACGGGAAACTAATAACCCAAGTTTTAAAAAATGCAATTAAAACATTTACACTAGAATTGTACACGTACACATCCACAATTCCATTAAATTCTGAAATTTAGGTCCTTACGTGCCAATTTGACGTTACGACGTAGGGAGGTGAACAGAACAACCTGCTTGGAATGGCAAAACTTCGCCGTGGCTTGCTAGCTGAAGTTGTGGTGAGGGTGGATAAAAATGGGGAATTGTAGTGGTTGAATAATAGTGACAATTTTGTCGTCAATCGATAAATTTTGCAGCCACCACCCTTATTTTGCGTTGGGTTCTGCTTGAAATGGCACAGATTACTTACTTTGTGGAGAGTTGCAAAATGAGGAAAAATTCGTGCTCGCCAGAAAAGGATCCAAATGACACCATTTGAATATTAAACGAATGTTAACTTACTCAACAGCCAAGCTGTCTCCGGTTTCTGGTACTATATACATACAGTGTGGAACAGCCATATGGAATAAATTTATTATTTCGGTAACTATACATATTTATAGAAAATCCTAAAACACGTCAATTTTCGATTATGAATTGACATCCTGGAACAGAAAAGTTTGCTCCTTATATTGAACCCCCTTCGAGTGACAGTTACGTCCTCCAATTTTTTAAATGGGAAATATGAGTTGGTGATATATCATTTGAAAGGTCTCTTTATGCTTTATTCAAAAATGTTTTTGCTTTCACATTTATTCTAAAAATTAACATAATAAACATAAAATCATCCGATTACCAAAATTCGTTACAATACACTTGTAAAATATTGAAGTAAAACTACGATAGCTAATTAGAAAAGAAAAGAGGACTGTATATAAAGTTAAGTGATATTTGAACAAACAACAAATAATTAATGTTTTTAACCAAATCAAACTTTTACTTAAAGCACTCACCTGATGATTTATGAAGCCGTGCCAACGAAAAACGATGTAAAATCTACTCTCCCTTTTGCGGGTGAAGCGAAGCACATCTATTTCAATAACGGTTCTGACGAAAAGCGGTTTATGACTTGTTCTATGTAGATCGTGAAAAATAGCGATGCGGCCAGTTCGAACGACAAATCGATACTCTCCTGCTTCGTAGATTTTCCAGTCAATACTGTGTTCTTGCACATGCGGAATAGTCGTTTATCACTCGCGGCACTTGTTGGCGCGTGCTTCCAGTAAACCATGCAAATTTTACTAATAATTTGAATTATACCGAGGCGAACGTAAAATAATCAACAAACTCAATGTAACATGAAATTTAGTTTTAATTATTTACACTATAAACGGAACAACACTCAAAAACTAATAAGTAATACTGTTTGTGTCCACAATTTAAAAAAAAACAAAAAAAACGTGAATGCCAATGAAATAGATGTTTAAAATGCTCGCTGCGAAAGTCTTGGCAACATTCTAATCTTAAATAGAAATGTCTTCTAACTTTATTTAACATCTCAGGCGTAACCAACCTATTCGCAAGCGTCATTCGTCTTCTTAAGTCATCTAGTCCAAAATAATGTCGTGCCAACTTTGGCAGATTTATATCCTGATCCAGGAAACCCTCAAGTTTCAACAAATACAATATGGTTCCAGCAAGTTGGAACACCGCCACATTACGAACGCAATGTCCGTCAGTACCTCGATGTAATATTTCCAAATCGGTGGATAGGGAGGCGAGGATCGATGAAATGGTCAGCACGATCACCTGATATTATGCTATTAGACTTCTTTTTATGGTGATAGGTAAAGAGTATTGTGTACAAAACTAAACCCCTTGATTTAGATGACTTAAGAGGACAAATAACGCTTGCGATTAAGTCGATAACGCCTGAGATGTCATATAAAGTTAGAAGACATTTTTATTTAAGATTAGTATCTTGTCAAGACATTCGCGGCCCCGCCCCTGTACCGGGACCATCGGCAGCCGGATACCCCAGTACATTGAGAGAGGTACCACGCTACCCGTTGCCCCCTTCAACCATGACAGTCGGCAGCCAGATACCCAGGTTTTGAAAGGAGCAATGTGTGTACTACCCGTTTCCAGTTACAACAGGGGGAAAGGTTTGGATATTTTTTACGTTGCTTCTTATTGTTACTTATTGCCGTTTTAAAATTAGTGTTAGTGTTAGTAATGAACGACTTAGTCTACTACATAATCTACTCTTAACCTACCTTAAATCTACTGTTAGCCCTTATGATAAGACGGGCCGGGATTCTAATATGTGGTGCATGCATTTCCATATTAGGGGTTGGTGTTTGGTATGGGGGTGAGATGTCTTTAGTCATCAGGAGCGGATGCTCCTGGAATTCCAAAACATTATGTTTTGTCTTTGTTCTGGTTGAGTTATTGTCGCCCGTCGAAGTATTTTTTTATGTAGTGTTGTCATGGTTTTTGGGCGTTTGCGTTTAGATACGGAAAGAGGTCCTCTCCATATCATTTCCTGCAGTGTTTGATCTTGTAGTGTTAGTCCGTGTGTATGGAGTTTGTGGTGCAAGTCTGTGTATTTGAATACTAGGTGTTTGGGTGACCCTGTCTCTTCACAAGTGTCAGTCGTTTAGTTTCATTATCAGTCTGCATGTTGGGTATTGTCTATAACCGGTCAGGTAGTGCACTGGTCCTTGTGTTGGTATGAGGTGTTTCGTTTTTAGTGTAGCTTTGATTCTTGGGATCAGTGCATAAATTCTTCTACCGGTTGTGTTCTGATCCCATGGTTCTTGCCATTTAGCTGGTTTTGATTGTGAGTGGGTTGTACGTGTTGAGGAATTGTTGTAACCTTTCTTTGTCGTCATGTGTGAACAAATATACTGCCGCGCGTTGTTTGATGCGTAGGTCTAGGGGCTTCCGTGAGTTTCAGCAGTACTCCTCTTTGTGTCGTGTTTGTTTCCTGTCTGGGTTTGAGTGTGCCGAGTCGGTGTCCTCACACGCTTGCGGCGTATGAGACCATCACCCCCAGCACACCGTTTATGCAAAGTCTACACAGTTCAGTGGAATTTTGTAGTGTCTTTACGCCAAGGTCGATATTTTATTCATGACTGTCGTCGCGTTGGCATATACTGTGATTATTTGAGTCGTATAGTTAGTTTTTTCGTCCAGTTTTAGTCCTAGCCATTTAATGGTTTTTATTCGCTTTATTGTAATGTGATCTATTTTTATTGTCGAGCCTCGTAATAACGTTTGTTTCGTGATCATGTAGCTGGATTTGTTCTACACCATGCCTGTGTTTTATCAAGGGCAATGTTAGCCTTGTTAAAAATCTGGGCCCTGGAATTGGCTTCTAAAACTAGTAAGATGTTGTCGCCACCTTACCCATGTTGTCCAGCTTTTCCAGTAGTTCCTCGATGACCATATTCCAGAACATCGGTCTGTATACCGAGACCCGTGGTCATTCCTTTGTTATCCGTTTTGTTATGTTGTGTGTCCCTTGTAGTGTTACGTACCATTCCCTTCAGCAACTCCTGTAGGAATGGTTCAACTGTGTAGGGCAATTCGTTGTTTCCAGTCGGATGAATAGGAATGGTCACCATAGGTTGTTAAAAGCTCTTTCTATGTCTATATTAAAAAGAGTACGAATTTTCTGTTGGTGTTTCGTACCGTCTTAAGTGCTTCGTTGAAGCAGTCTTCTGTCGGTCGATTTTCGGTAAAGCCATATTGTCTGGGATGTATTGCCATCGTTTGTCTGTGTTGTTGCATTCGTTTGCAAAGTAGTCGCTCATACATCTTGCCTAGGGTGTTAAGTAGGCAAATAGGCCTATATGACTTCGGCTGCTTCGGGTCCTTGTCCTTTACTTTCGGGATTATTACAACTTTTCCCACTTCCATATGTTCGGGAAGATGAACTGTCTCCGGCATTTCTTGTAAAATCCCGTTATTGTGGGTAGTAATTTCCTTTGCAGGGTTACAATGACCTCTGCGGGGATACTGTCCGGTCCAGGCCGAGTTTAGGGCGAGTTTTATCTCTTCTTCCGTGAATGGTTGTAAGTCTTTATCTTGTCTGTTCCAAGGTCGGTTACCTTGGGTGTTTCGATCTACTACATGTTGTCTTTTACGTGTTTGTTTTTTAGGGTCATCTCTTTTATCGTTGTCTGGTAGCAACATCTGGAACAGTAGTGATGTTGTTTCTGCCCAGTCCAATGTTTCCGTTCCGTCCAGTTTGACCAGTATCGAGTATGTCATTGGCAGTCTTATCTTATCCTTGACAACTTTGTACGGCACATCTCAGGCGTCTGTCTGGAGGTATCTTTCTACAAATTTGTTTCATGTCTTTTGCTTGACGTCAGTTGGTGCTTGTTTGTATTCATCTTGTGCGCGTCTATATATTCCTAGTTGATGTTGTCTTTTGGCCAGTTGTTTTTGCTTTTTGGTAGTTTTTTCTTTTCCTTGCCGTGTTTCTTTTTAAGTGCTGTAATTGTTTCGTCCAGTAGACAGTCATTGTGTATGTTGTTGGTCGTAGTATGGTATTGTCTTATTCATTCCGTCAGTAATTGTTTTTGTAAGTGTTTTTGGGTATTCGTGTACGTTCTGGTTTAGTGTTATGTCTGGTGGGGGTACGTAGGTATCGAGTAGTTTTTGCCAGTTGGCGTTATTTATCTTGTATCGCTTGGTGTGTTGTCGTCTTTCGGTTGGTCAAGCAACAAAATTTTATCAATGGGATACATGTAATTAAAACAGTTTTATTGAAATATATTATCATCATCAATAGGTCTTTAGTCCTAGAACTGGTTGGACGCGTACTTCCATTGTTTCCTATTGTAAGCTAACCTACCATGAAATTACCACAGCCTACATCTCTGACTCTACCTCTCTTTTTTCTTTTCTCTGCTTCTAATATACCCCGCACTATTCCCTCATGCCTTAGTATGTGTCCTATCATCCTATCTCTCCTCTTTATTACCGTTTTCCACATATATCTTTCTTCCCCTAACATTTCGAGAACCTCTTTGTTCGTAACTTTGTCTATCCATGATATCTTCATCATACGTCTGTAGCACCTCATTTTAAAGGCTTCTTACCTTTTTCCTGTTCGCTTCTTCCACTGTCCATGTTCCGCATCCGTATAGTGCCGTGCTCCCTCCACACATGTTTTCAGGAATCTTTTCCTTGTTCCTATGTTTGTTTTTTGAGCATAGTAGTTGATTTTTCTTGTTAAATGCAGCACAGTCTTGCGCAAATATTTGTTTTATATTTTTTGTACTTTTCCCATTTTGTGTTGTTTGACTTCCTAGGTAGCATCAACTTCCTGTATGTTCTGGTTTCTTATTTGAATTCTGGTTTTTGACTTAAATTACCCCTCCTTTACATACTACTACTTTAGTTTTAGTTTTGTTAATTTTCATAACTCCATCTAGTGTATGGGATAATGCAGTTTGTCGAGATAAGAGTTCTATTGCAATAAGTGCAGATTACTTAATCATACAACGTACTTTAGAATATCACGTACTGGCCTTAATTTACCATTACATTCCAATGATAAGCGCTGTCCTACTTTTCATTGAGAAGTGACTCAGTAAAGGAGTTTCGGGAAACCATTTCCTCGTTAAAAAAGAACTTGATCTATTAAAAGTGGGTAGTAGTCAAGATGGTATCAATCCAAAATTAACCGAATTACTATTACATGAGGTTAGTAAACGTGCTAGCAGATCGCGTAGCATATTGATATTTAATATGGATTAATCATTGTCTACGGATACGAAAAAACGAATATATGCAGATGATTATCCCTAGGTACTTGGCTTTGTTCTTCCAGGGAATATTCTGGTTGAAAGTGGAGGTAGCTGCTTCTTGGAGTCTTCTTATCACTAATCGAGGAGTTATTGACCTAGTGTCTTCAGCTAAGTCGTTTGCGTAAAGCGACAGAAGGGTGTCTCCAGCCTTCGGCACGTTGTAAGTGAAGAACGAGTAGAGCATCACCAAGAGATACAAGTCCTGGGGCAAGCCTGCTTCCATCTGTCGGGAGGATGTTCAGATGCTGCCTATCTTCACCTGACATTGGCTCAGGTTCAAGAATGATGTGATGAGTCGCACCAGTCAGAACTGGATGTCCAATTCCATCAGCTTGAACATCAGTGTCTGGTGTCACATTCTGTCAAATGTCTTGGAGGTACCTAGGCATATGACCCCTGCCGAATGCTTTCTGTTGAAGCTATCGGTGATGCACTCGACTAAGCGAAGGATCTGGTGGACGGTCGAATAGCGTTTTTTGAAGCTGAATTGCTCGTCAGTGTCTAATGCAAGATCAAGTAGCCTTTATATCCAGATGCCTAATGCCAAAGGAAAAGCGGTATACTCGAATGGATAAAGAAAAGCTGTCATGCGAGTGGGCATTAAACAAATTTCATCTTCGCGATTTTTCATCAAAACCTTGTTAAATAAATAAAAACGACTTGAGCCACATTAAGAATAACTATCTAAGGCACTTGCGTTTAAAAATATTACTTTAGTTATAAATTAAAATACCCGTCAGCTAAATTTATGACATCGCTGATTATTAATCACACCACTTTGTAAAAAGCAAAGTTAAATAAAATGAGGCAACGTTTGAATCAGTTCATGTAGTTAGCGAATATGATATTAGTTTTTCTGAAAAGCGACCACTAAAATTTAAGTAACAGAACAAAACTGATAAGATGTTAAATCAGGCTACAATAGACTATATCAATATTGTAAGAGTAAAAGGGTTTGAATGTGCATAAATACGTTAAGATATTCCGCGAGGATTTTTAGCGCTCTCGGGAAAATGGTGTGACCACGCGCTCTTGAATTGACTACGTTCTCTATTCTAATTTGATGTAAGACATCAGCCAATTTGCATAACCTAATCTCGTGGACAAAAAAGTGCTAGGACAATAGGGTGATTAATTTTAGTGCCGGGCTTTGCAAAAGCGACTGTGTTTGCGAGTTACTGTCATAACCGCTTGGTTCAGTGTAGTGTTTCAATTTTTTGTTCTAACCTTTTTTACCTTTTCCTTGTAGGACACTACAGCGACAATTGGCAGACAAGAACATTATACAGTCTGCAGAAGGTCGACTCACCACGGCCATGAGAGGAGTTCCGTCGCCAGAGGCCATGAACTGTACGTGTTAATAACTTTATAACGTGTAGAAAGTATCGAAATTTGCAGAATTGAACTTTAATAATTAATCAAGCGAGGTTGAGGGTAACAAAGTAGGAATGAATGTTGCAGAATTTAAAGGTGAAAACTATTTAATCATTATAAATTACTACGCAAAACGGATGGCGGTACTTAAAGTAGCAAATAAAGATGCTGCAATTACCATTAAAATATTAAACGAAGTTTACTCCATATTTGGCATTCCTAAGGAGGTTATAGCCGACAATGTGCCTTTTAATAGTTTGGCAACGAAGGAGTTCGCAGAGCAGTAGAATTTTAATATTACACCTACGAGCCCATTCATCCAAAATCAAAAAGGTCAACGGAAAGATATGTGAACATTGCCTAAGATTTATTAAGAAAGGGCGAGCAGTTTAACTACGACTTTCAAGTATGTATATTGGATATATATATATATATATATATATATATATATATATTGATATATATTGCTATGATACCGCCGCACGCCTATGCGATTATTCGTTCAGTTTCCTGCTAAACGCCACCGTTCTGTCTCTAAATAACCTGAACTTCATATTTTAAATATACCTCTTTTCATATGCTTCGACTAGCTCAGTCTAATCCACACAGAGTGCACGACCATACGATAACAAAGAAAGTTTAACCCCCCTTTTACTCTAGCTCTTTTCTACTTGAATGGTATAAACGAAACAAACCAAATTTGTATAAGGACCAAGAATATATACACTTTACAGTTTAATAACTTTGATAATTTGATTTGCTATTCATAAATTAACCCTTGCATCAAAATAATAATTCCAATCTGATTATGCCCAAATTATAACTCCATTAAAGCTAACAAAAATAACACTGTATACTACTGGAAGTACCTTTTAAACGTTCAAACGACCTTCTTTCTATCTACCTAAATTTTTAAAGATTTTTGATGACCCTTCACAAATTAAATACTTCAATACATGAAAAATGTAAATATTAAAATTAGAAATAAAGCCTTATGTTAATAAAAAATATTCTTATTTCTGACCTGCGTTTTCCTTGCTTGTTTCCAATTTTTAGAACTGCCTCTGCATGTGATTGGCCAGCACCCCTGGATTGTTTCCACTTAAACTCTCTTGTTTACTGCGTAGTACAGCTCGCCCAGTTTAACCCTTGGTTTGATTAATTTTCCCTTCAATGCTCATATGCTTATGTAGACCAGCTTAATTATATATCTTTGCTAGAGCAATTATTTAAATCCGTTTCTTAGAGTAGTTATTTAATTTAGTTCAATAGAGTACGTTACTTAAAATTTATTAGAATACTTTACTCAGAGTACGTTACTTAAATTCGTTCCTTACTTAGATTCATTACTTAGAGCTCTACAGTATTAAATTTTAAAAATAGGTTTAATTAATATTTCTAACTTACGTTTTTTAAAGTTAACGGCAACTTTTATCTAGATTAGCACTAGAATTATTCTTTTAAAAATTTTCTATGTCAACTTTCACTAAATAATTTTTAATGTTTACTATTTTTCACTCCGCGTGATATTATACTTTGAACTGTTATAGATTGTGCCGTGGTCAAAAAAAGACCGTTTTATACAAAGGCTCCTTCCTTTACCTGTACTATTGGTTTTTCGAGCGTACTTTGTTAATAGAAGGGTTATACTTTGCCTTATCTTGCAGCCTTCGGATTTTCTATATCGTTACCATCAAAACTCTTGTAGAAGTGATGCATTTCCTCACGTAAGCATTTAACTTGTATAGTGTATTTTTCTGAATACCCAACTTTTAACTTTCTTCAAGTCAAGTCCGCTTGTTTCTATTTTCATTTATTCAAATTTTTCCCGTTTAATTTATCACGTAACCAAACGTCTGTTTTGTTGTTTATTACTCCAAAATCTGTTAGATTTTATATGAATTTACTATGTATAGATCACGTAATCAAATTTCTATGATGACGTTTTTGAATGCGTTTATTTATTTTATGCGTTAATGTTTTGAATGAGATTCTTTTATAGCTAGTATGCCAGGTTATTTCCTTCACAAATTGCATATTTATTTCAATAAAACTCGTTGCGTTTAAAACGTTATTCCTGCGTATTTATTTTCAATTTTATGCTTGTATATTTAATTTAAAATTATATGACGTATATTATATGACGTATAAGTTATTTATCTTACTAAATATGATTTCATTTTTTAAGAATTGGCTTCCTTTCATAAATTAAAGTGGGTTGTGATTTATATAGAGTGTGGTCGTTATTAGCTTTTTGCATAATTGTCGATGTTCCATTTTATGATAAAATTGTTTAATTTTCTAAACTTGAATGATATTTACATGTAGCGTACGACCCTTATTACTCAATATACCCTAAATTACCCTATTATCATAGCAATATATATATATATATATATATATATATATATAATAAGTAAATTTAATGAGTCTTAAAATAATATCAAATTCCATTCTTTGATATTATTTTAAGACTCATTAAATTTACTTATTTTTTATAATTATAATCTTTGGCTATGGAAAAAGGCAGTTGAACCGGATCTCCTCCGTGCCGACTGTTGATAAAACCTGTAAAGTCAGGTGAAACAGCACGAAGGCACAAATTGTGGGCTAGGTGATGCTGTACTTCCCATAATGTGTTCGTGTTAAATATTACATCTTTGCTACTCCTGTCCTGATGAGCCCCAATTAGGGCGAAACGCGTCGACAGGATGCCCTTGTGGCTAATATTGAGTCACTTGCCAATAAATTCCATTCTTTGATATATATATATATATATATATATATATATAAATAACCCCAAATTTAAATTTTAAACACAATTCGCTTTATATGCCTCGACTAGCTCAGTTGAATCCACACAGAGTGCACGACGGTACGATTACAAAAAAGTTTTTACCCCCTTATTCTCTAACACTTTCCTACTTGAATGAGATAAACAAACTTACAACAAATTTGTATAATGCCCAAAAAATATATATACACTTCACAGCTTTACATCTTTTATAATGTAATTTGCTATTTAAAAATAAACCCCTGAATCAAGATAGCTATATAAATCTGTTTGTCCCCAAATTATACTTCCCTTAAATCAGTTAAAGTCAGCAAAAATAACACTGTATACTACTGGAAGTACCATTTGAACGTTAAAACGACCTTCTTTATCTCTACGTAATTTTTAAAACATTTCTGATGACCCTTTACATAAATATTTTAATATATGCAAAATGTAAATGCTCAAAATGAAAATAATGCTTCATGCTATTAAACAACGTTCTTATTTCTGACCTATGTTTTCGTTGCGTCTTTCCATTTCTTAGAACTGCTGCTGCCTGCGATTGACCAGTACCCCTGGATTGTTTTTAGTTAAGCCCTCTTGTTTATTGCGTAGTACAGCTTGGCCAAACGCCCAGTTTAACCCTTAGTTGATGTTCTTAATTAATTTCTCCCTTCAATGCTCAGATGCTTATGTAGACCAATATTTAGATGGTTGTTTAGACGAATGCTTAAATGATTATTCAGTTGATTATATAGTGGTTTATTTAGTTGATTATCTGGTTGAATATTTTGATTGCTTAGTTGGTTATCTGGTCGAATACTTAGATTACTTGGTTATCTGGTCGAATATTTAAACTGCTTAGTTGGTTATCTAGTCGAACATTTAGAGCCCTAAGTTATTAAATATTAAAATTATGTTGAATTAAAATTTTTAACTTACGTTTCAAACTCAACGGCAAACTGCTATCGTATACTTGCACTAGTATTATTATTTCAAAATTATTCTATCACAACTTTCACTAAAATAATAATTATTTAATTTACTATTTTCACTTCGCGTGATATTCTAATTTGAATTGTTACAAAGCCTGCCTTGGTTGAAAAAGGACTGATTGTTTATCAAATTCGTGTTTTATATAAAGGATCCTCCTCTTCACCTGTATCATTGGTTTTCCAAGTTTATCTTGTTGTTTGAAGCGTTGCACTTTGCCTTATCATGCAAAGTTTCAAACTTTCTATAAATTTGTCATCTAAATCCTCGTCGAAATGCTTAGTACATCACGTAGACATTTGGTTTTGTATAGTGTATTCCTCTGAATATAAAACCTTTGTACTTTTCTCAAGTCACGCCCGCTTGTTTGTATAGAAATTTATTCAAACCTTCCGTTTAATTTATTACGTAGCCAAACGTCTGTTTTCTTGTTTTGTTTTGCTAATCTGTTAGATTTTATTCGAATTTCCTTATGTTTACAAATAAAAGATCACGTAGTTAAATTTTTATTATGTAAATTGAAAGCGTTTATTCACCTCCTGCGTTTATGAAACATATTTGTTTTGAATGGGATTCTTTTATTGCGAGTATGCATGGTTATTTCCTTACACTAATGCGTATATATTTCAATAAGACTCGTTGCGTTTAAAATGTTATTCATGCGTATTTATTTTCGGTTTTATGATTGTCTTGTTGTTTTAAAATGAATTGTATGGCGTACAAGTTATCTATCTTACTAAATATGATTTGATGTTTAAAGGATGAGCTTCCTTTCATTAATTAAAGTTAGTAGTGATTTATATACAGTGTTTGGTGTTAGCTTTTTGCATAATTGGCGAATTACGTAGCTTTTACAATAAAATTGTTTAATTTTCTGAACTTTGGTGTCTTATACATAGAATTTGCAACCCTTATAACACTATATACCCCTAAATAACCCTATTATCATAGCAATATATATTTGTACAAGGTTTCCCGATGAATTTACCTGAAGTAGTTTATTCGATCCCTGCTTTTGGGCGTCTTTTTGCTACGAATGCTAAACCCCACACTTGTGTCGACATCTTGCTCTAAAGTTTACATTCTGAAACCCCATACTTGAGCTCAAGATGGCCCACCTTTATGGACGCCAAGCTCCTGCCGTTTTAGTTAAATCATAATCGTTCAATAAATAACTCTTTAGTCCATAGAGTTTATAAAAATATACCCATAAAGCACAAAATTGTCAAAACATACCAAATAACCACAAAAATAAACAATGTTTTACAAAAATCTGTCACCTGGAATGCACCATCGCAGCTCGAACTTTTTTAGAATCGAATTGTTATTTTGTGCACGTTATATGTTAGAGCGACAGTTAAACTTGTTTACTAATTAACACAACACTACCCAGAAATCCTTAATAAACAACTTTCCAACTCGTAAACTAATATCAGGAACATGTTTTCAACACTATTCGTTATAAACTACAGCTTCTTTGCTATTATTATGCATTTGAAGGTTACAGAAATGCTAAATCCTTTCACTAAAACTATGATAAAATACACCCTAGGAATATTTACACTTGTAACACCTGTTATTTGCAACTGGTATTTATGATTAAAAGAGTATGCCCCCGTATCACTTAAACATTGTAAAAGTTCTTTAAGAATATTTACACACGCTAAAAATGGTGCAAATTAATTCTTGCAATTAATGAACTTTTTCATTAAAATCTTTCATTACTACACCAGAGATTAAGAAAGCGTTTTAAAGTTTGATTAATTTGTATTTACATGCATAAATTTGCAAACACTAAAAAATGGCTTATCTAATCAAAATTAACGTACAATTTGCACTGAATAATCCCCCTATTTGAATACAAATAAAAACCTAATATTTTGAGTTTTCATTTAAATTCAAATATCCCTAAATCCATCAATTTTTTGTATGTACACTTATTATTAGTTACTATTATTTATACTTATCATTATTATTCATACCTATCGACTAGTATTTACATCTATTCACTACTTGAACCTAACTCTCTTCTTTCTAACTCATTTCTCTCTTCCTGTTTATAAGGAAACAATAGACTAATGTGGAATTTTTCACGCCCTACTTGGGTCTCCACATCACGTAACATATGTGCATTCTCCTACTATCTCACCAATTTTAAACGGCTCCTCGTATGGTAAGTGCAATTTCGCACATGCCATTTGCTTCCTTTTTCCTACTCTTAAGCTCTTCACCACCGCTAAGTTTTCAACTTTAAATCTGACTCGTTTCCTAATCCTCGCATTCTTATTATTAATTTGTTCTCTTGGGCTCCTGACTCCGTCTTTGACTGATCCATTTTGATACCTCCTACCTTTTCCATTTGCGGTTCCGGGTAATCAAATAAAGGTCTATCACTGCATTCAATTTCTACTCTTTGGCTCCTCAACCACTCTTTCCTCAACATGCGTTTACAATACTACGCTTACACGCACAAAAATTATTAATATTTACAGAAATTCTACAACACAATTAACCTTAATCTCCAGGTCGCCAGTTTCCTGAAATAACATTTAATTTATTTGAATTCGTGCCGCCCACGTTCGGGTCGCCATTAGTTCCACAAAGTTTCTTGCTAAATTTACCCGAAGTTGTAATTTATTCGAGTCCCACCTTTGAGCGTCTTTTTATTACGAAAGCTAAACCCCACATTTATGTCGACATCTTGCTCTGAAGTTTAATTGCTGAAACCCCACACTTGGGCTGAAGATGACCTACCTTCATGGACTCCAAGCTACTGCCGTCTTTTTACTGCCATTAAAAACTCATCTTCATCAGTGAAATTCGCCCCGGCTGCTCTGAATTTATTTAAAAAATACTACCCTACTATCCTACCAAAAAAACTCAACTACGGCAACTCACCTTGATTTATTCAAACAGAAAAATTCTACACGAACAATTTATATCAATTGTTATTTCGTACATCAGTAAAACTACTAACACTCTGGTTTTGAAATACTTGATTTTGTTTCAAATTATTTTTGAAATAAAATTCCATCTTTTAGTAACCAGTTTAAAGTAACAGGGCTTAACTGTCCATGTTACGTTACCCTGGTTTTAAAATGAGCTCATAGTAAGACATAAATACTCGTGTTAAATTTTGCACTGCAAATTACCATAGGTCCCTCTAACTTTGCACACAATCAAATACTACAAAAATTATTTTATGAATATAAATTCCTACATAAAATAGTTAAATAATAAATCATAAACGTTTAGTAAGTAATTCTTTAGTACATAGAGTTTATAAAAATATATCAATAAGGCACAAAATTATCATAACACATCAAATAACCACAAAAATAAACAATGTTTCACAAAAATCTGTTACCTGGAGTGCACCATCGTACCTAGAACTTTCGTAGAATCGAAATGTTATTTTGTGCTCGTTCTATGCTAGAGCGACGGTAAAATTTTTTTACCAATTAACAAAACGCTACGCAAAAATCCTCGATAAACAACTTTCCAACTCGTAAACTAATATCAGGTACATGTTTTCAACACTATTCGTTATAAGCTACAACTTCTTTGCTATTATTATACATTTGAAGGTTACACAAATGCTAATTATTTTCACTAAAACTCTGATAAAATATACACTAGGGATATTTACAATTATAACACCTGTTATTTGCAACTGGTATTAATAATTAAAGGTTCATGCTCCCTATCATTTAAACATTGTGAAAGTTCTTTGAGAATATTTACACACGCTAAAAATGATGCAAATTAACTTTTGCACACTTAATGAACTTTTTCATTAGAATCTTTAATTACTACACTAGAGATTAGGAAAGCGTTTTAAAGTTTGATTAATTTGTATTTACATGCAAAAACTTGCAATAACTTAACTCAACAAGGCTTTAAAATAAGACAAGGAGTGAGAGATCGATATACTAGGCCTATCACTCATAGAGTAGGAAAACAGTATATAAATAAATATATATATTGCTGGGATAAGGGGTTGTTTAGGGGTGTATAGCAATAGTCGTGCAGTAACCATAAATTGCAATAGAAAGCAGAAAACTGCACTTATTTAGCAGAAAATTAAGTAATTTGAATATTATGTAAATAGTAAATATTTAACACTCAAGTACATAGATCAAAGTTAGCTTTAAACAATGCGAAGAAGCATATCTTACAACAATAGTACTAGTATTTAGCAGAAAAATAGGTAATTCATACATTAGGTAAATAGCAAGTATTTAACACTCTGTATATAGACCGTTATTAATTTTAAGTAATGCCAGTAAGAATATCTTTCAGTTAAAGTACGCATATTTAGAGGAAAGGATAGTACAGGTAATTAAACACGCATTGAGAAGTGTTCTAATTAGTTATAAAACAAATACGAAGATGAGAGATAAAACTTAACAAAGCTTTACGCAATTACGCAGAAATAAGAAACATTTTGATAAGAAAACGCAGGTTTTAAAAATAAATAAACGAAAGTAAAATTGAAGTTACATCATGTATTCTGTTTAATTATGGAAAAGGCGATATCTAAACAAACAACGTATGGTTGAGATAGCGAATAATAAGGTATCAAATTAATACACTACATGGAAAACCCATATATTACATCAGAAACCACTTCAAGTGCAGCAAATACAAAGACCTTATTGGTTAAGATATCTACCAGACTTTTTGAAAACCTAGCCCACATGCAGTGGGAAGAGCCTATATTTAACAGCGAGTAATGATAAGAGAGCTCAGTTTTAAACTCAAGCAAGGCCAAGCTGCGACACTGTGAATTAAAAGTCACGCGTAATTATAATAAAATATCAAGTGATAATAGTGCGACAAATATGGAGACTTTTTTTGCCGTTTAACGGCTCCTAATGGATGATATAATAATTCTAACTGATGATAAACCGAGTATATGACATAACACTTCGAGTATATGATAATATTTCGATTATATGGTATAATATTTTAAATGTGATGACAATAATTTAAATGCATAAATACTTCGGATCTTGGTGAAAATAATTCTAATTGATAGTATAATATTTCGAATGTATGGATAATTCGAATATGGGGATATTTTAAATGGATAAATATAATATTTTAAATCAGCGTCGACGATTTTGATACAATTCTGGTACAATTTTGAGTTGCGAAAATCAATAAAGAAGCACAAAGTAATTTGTGGAAACCAAGGGGTTCAATTAAGCAGAGCAGTGATAGACGAATGTAACAGGTCAGATTTAATTAGTTTTAAGATATCTTTCTATTTTAATTTTAATACTGAATTTACATAATTTATACAAAAGTGTAACGAAGTCAGCAACAAGTATTGCATACGTTAAAAGTACGTAATATTATAAAGGGGTTTAGAACGTTCTAGGTTTCTTTGGTAAAAAGGGTAGTTTTTGGTGACTTTAGATTGAATTCAAAGCATATAAATTTTGGGGTAAATGATACATATGACATTGATTGATTGAGGAGTGTATTTTAATATTTTTCAAAACTTGTAAATAATATTTCTTTTCATTATATGGAATTAATTGACTTCGTTTTATAATTCAAACAAATAGGTAATCATAAAGGGGTGGAGAAGGAAAAAAATTGATCATCGTAACGTTGTGCACTCTGTGTAGAATAATAAAAGCTAGCCGTGGCATAATAATAAAATTAGTGAGATTTAAATTTCAATAGAAAACACAGAGAGGTTGAGTTATAGAAAACGTAATTAACACCTAGTATGGCGTTATCATATCAATATATACATATAATATATATATATATATATATATATATATATATATATATATATTAAATTTGTTGATTTAATCTAATAACAAACTAAGATTGTTTTCAAAACGATAATGCGGATTTTTAATTTATTAATTTAGAATTTGAAATATTTAACCACCGGTGTATGCAGCTGCAACTTCATATCGAGGCGAACTCACAATATTAAGTTAGTCAAAACTTTCTTATTACTTCTGGTTATGTGTCAACGTCAACCTACAGTCATCACTAAACGCCCCACTACTTATAGGGTATTGAAATAGTTGGAAGTTCTCTCAACTCTCTTCCCCAAGCTGTCAAAGAAGCTTTCGCTGAGACGCTTGTTTGATGTTCAAGAATTTCCTGTGGTCAGTTTATATGTTATATTCCCGAAAGTGTGAATATCCTTTGCTAAAAGTCACGCGCATTGCGCTTTTTCCCCAACTTGCAGAATGCTGAAATCAGATAACTGTTAAGTTAAATCCCTTGACAAAATCGCAAAGTTTAGAAGTCTAAGAGGTTGAAGGATTGATGGGAAAGGTTTGGTCTTTTAGCCTTTCTTTATCGGAAATATCTTGAACACAATGTTAAAGAGATGTTGATGTAGTAGGTGAGTACGCAGAACTTCCGGGTATTTAGAATATCTGCTAGTTTTGTACGTCTTTCAATTGTAAATCGAATCTGGAGACCAAATAAATGACTAATAGAGATTTTAACACTATTATCAGGTTGTCATAATACTCGTTTTCCGGCTTACCGACCTGACATAATGCGAGAAACGCCTTTCTTTTCGGTACATTAATTACCCCATAGCGCTTAGAGCACTACCATTCTAATCGAATTTATTTCTTCGACAAGGAGGTCTAAATTCTTATGCAACCTCCCTATTTTACATCAATCGTTTCTCATTCTGACTTTCTCAAAGCACAATCATTATCGTCTACAGAATGACAAAGTACCGTCGGAACATTAATAAAAACCCAAATTCAATCTCATCCAATTATCCGGCTGCTTACCAACGTAAAACTTTATCGGATTGTTTGAATACTAAAATATTTGTCGAGTAATCCATCAAGTGAACGCACTAAAGTGGCGGTTTTCCTTTTCTCACCCATTGTTAGAAACAATTCTGGGACAAACCCGTGCTGATTTGTACAATGGGGCGTTTGGGCATCTAAAATTAGATTGCGAAAGGGTTGTTGGAGTTTGTAATAAATGGATTGGAAAGGGAGTAAGAAGCACTTCGCGGCATTATCCAGAACGCCAATATTTTGCCATAAATTGGTATTTTATCACACTTAAATTTCACTTAATAGGGAATTATGTGAGGCATAAATCTGTTTGTGATAAATGATGCTGAAAATGTACTTTAAGTTATACGTGAGCTGGAATTAGCGGATTAAGCTTTGAATTACTAAATTTTGCAAATGTAGCACAAATTTTTAGTAAACAAGGCGAAGATTTATATGTACGAATTGTTGGAGATCAACAATCATTTTTAACAAGTTGCATTTGCTTTTGTTTTACTATGAACCCTAGTGCTTATTATACTCAGCATATAACGTTATATTAGAAAAATAAGAAGTAAGCAGTACTTCTGCATACAAATAGTGACTCAATTCTAAAAGAACAGGTAAAATCACGTTATTAAGAAGTATTTGCAGTTACTTCACCACCTTCTGAATTTCATTGATAAATTCTAGAGATTGAGAATATGTGCGCCAAAACATAGACATAGTGTGACGTTCCTTAGAAATACTTATAATCATATTTCATGTAATAATTCATGTATTTATAAATACCACAAATAGGATTAGGGAATTTTCCTTTAAAAATATAATTTTTATACAACATTCTTTCTCTGGTTTAGTGCCAGATGCATGTATAAATACCTTATGGGTCATTGATTATCGTTGCGGTGAATATCACAAGATGGTGATATCGATTTCTAGGTTGCCGATCTGGGAAGCAAACTGACCCACTTGCTAGGGCATTATCTGAACATAATTAAACTTCTGTCTTGTTCGATAACCTCTAGTCGAGGTAATTGACCTACAAAAGCGAACAACCCTTCCTAAAATAATTCGAAACATCTTCGGCAAACTTTAAACGGATGAACTAGTACTGCAAAAAAAAAATACCTCGTGTTTTTTTCTATCTAACCTATATATTTACTTAAATTTACGTAACTATAATCAAAAACAGTGACTTAGCATTTATTTGAGTTAACATAAAACTGCATATGACCTGTCTTTGGGCTCAGATGATGAGATCATCGGGACGCCAGTATAACGCATTATTAATCAAAACATTGGATCATAAAACTGTACGAATTACCATAATGACATCATCTGTAACCTTTAAAAACTGACATCAATTTGACAGCCTTTGAATATGAAGCATATATGATAAAATAATTTTAGCTTAAATCAAAATTTTAGTAACCTAAAAATTATATTTCTTAAAGGAATAACATATTCGTATTAGTGGAATTTACTAATACAGAAACTATTAAAATGAAATAGGATTATAGGCATTTCTAAGAAATATCACATGCTATGTTCAAGACAGGATCCAGGACACACGCGTATACATGTATATGCAAAGGGTCTTTCATTGAGCGCTTCCTATATTTAAATTTAAATAAAACAAAGTTTATGTGAGATATCATCGAAACTTTTTATTCGTTTGAAAGGCCTATCGATGCCATTATGTGTGGAATATAGCATCCTGCAAATGTCCGCCGCGACTTCGCTGGGTGGCGCGCATCCGAAATGTTCAATTTTCCATGACTCTGGTACATAAATCAGGCTGAATTTGACCGATGGCATGGGTTATGTTGTCTTTGAGGGCCGCTGTGTTTTGTGGCTTATTCACATAAACCTGCGACTAAAAAAAACCCCAGAAGCAAAAGTCTAACAGGGTCAAATCGCACGATCTCGGTAGCCGGTTCACATCACCACACGTGAGATTATCTTGCCCTCAAATCGCTCGTGCAGAATGTCCAATGTGGCATGAGCTGTGTGGCATGTAGCGCCGTCCTGTTGAAACCACATGCCGTTGGTGTCCATATTATTCGATTTAGGCCAAAAGAAGTTCGTAATTATCGACCTATAGCACTCGCCGTTGACGGTGATAGCCCGGCCAACGTCGTTCTGAAAGAAATAGGGACCGATGAGGCCGCCAGCCCAAAATCCACACCAAACTTTTTCGGATGCATTGGACTCTCTAGGATCTTTTGTGCATTGCTTTTGTCCCAAATTCGACAATTTTGTTTGTTGACGTACCCATTAATCTAGAAATGGGCCTCATCGCTGAAGATGATTTTTTGATAAAAATTAGGGTCAGTTTCCAACTGCTCCAGAGCCCATTCAGCGAACACAAGTTGTTGTCTATGGTCGTTTATCTTCAGCTCCTAGGTAAGTTAAATTTTGTACGATCGAAATCGACTGCCTCGAATTTTCCTGCACACTTTCACGGACAGCGGCAATGTTATCGGCAGATCTTGCGCTTCGTTGTCGTACGGGTGTTGGTTAATTGTTTACTGAACCAGTGGACTCAAATTTATCAACGACACTACAAATAGTACTTTCGGTAGGACGATTATGGCGACCGTAAAATGGGCGAAGCGCGCGGAACGTTGCCCGAACAAAACACCAAATTTGGTAAAACAATTTTATCATTTGCACGTGTTGTTGAACCCTATATCTGTCCATGGTGATTTGGCGAAACAGACTGAATAAACGACAGCCACTTTGACAGATGTAGTTTCAACAATATGTACCAATTGTCAAAGTTCGGAAGTATCCATTGAAAGACCCTTTATAAGCGTTCTAGCTACAGAAGTCAGCTTCACCGACAACGTTTTTTGTGTTCTGTTTTTTGTTCTGATTCTTTTTGTATCATATTCCTGGGTGTATGGCAATGAGAATGAACAGGCTGAATTTGTGAAAATGCCCCTTTGGAAGCCTAAATACTGTTCCGCACAAAAGAAAACATGCTTAAAAGAATAATAAAAGGAAAATATTTTGCCTACCAAGAGCATTTTCAAAAATTCAGCGTGTCCATTCTAATCTACAGGCACACAAAAACACGATACAAAAAGAATTAGAACAATAAACAATACAAAGAAAATTTGCAGTGCCCGTACGGAAAAAAACATTTTTCAAAAACTTATCCAACATTCAAAAATACACCCAGACGCCAAAAATAAAACATTTTTTAAAAATTTAACCTGTCAATTTTCATCTACAGGAACACAGTACAAAAGTATCAGAGCAAAGAACAATATAAAAAAATTTTACAGCTCCAGCACGAACAGTCTGATAAAGAATTTTTTTTTGTTTTAATTTTTTTTGTATCGTATTCCTGGGTGTATGTGGAAGAACATGGACGTACTAAATTTTTTAAAATGCGCCCTTGGTAGGCACAATACTGAATACGGAAGAAGGCATTCTTAAAAAATTATAATAGGACAAGGTTTTGGCTGCCGAGGGCATTTCCAAAAATTCAGCCTTTCCATATCCGTTTAAACGCGCTCAGAAACATGATACAGAAAGAATTAGAAAAATGAACAATACACAAAAAAGTTACACCGTAGAGCAGACTGTAACCCGAATAAACCTTTTTCCTTTTTCCGTTCATCTCTTTTGGGGAGCGTCTTAGAAGGCTTTTCATCGACCTCTGTGATAGCGGAAACGGATGCTTAGTCGTAACCTGCTGATCGCTAAGGTTCGTAGTCGCAGTCTGTTCCTTGTAGAAGTAGTAGTTGCCGCAAAGGTCGTCTTATCGAGCACTATCCCTTGTAGTGATCGCCTGCATAGTGGGTCACCGATACCTCCACTCTACAACGCATCAAACTTTCTGACCCGCCAGGCTGGAGGACACCAGAAGACTAAAGCGTTAGTGTCACTTTTGGTTACGAGTTGTTTCTTATTTTCGTTGTTTCGGTTGTCGTACCTAAACAGTGGTCGATGCCATTCGTTGCAGTTCAGAAACCGGTCGCGGACCTGTATGGTGCGGATATTCTTTTCTAGCATCTAGTCCCTTTTTGACAAAATGTTGCCATGTTGAATGAGGCAGCAGCTTTCTCTCCGTCAAACGAGAGCAGTTTCGCACATTGACACGCCTTTAAAAGAAACATAATCGCAACTACGATACATATCCTAAAGGGTTCTGATTTACTGATTGCGCCGGACCCCAAGCAGCAGACTCGGAGGAAGTAAATCAGCTCCGACCATCAAATGAGGTCGAATACTTGTACTATTCGTTCCTCCTAATCTGTACAACTCTTTCTAAGAAATCAACATATTCACCAATATGTTTCCATTATAAACAGAAAAACATGTACAGAGTACCTATTCAATGACGATTTTGTTAATAAATATTAAGAACTGTTACGCTTTGTATTAAATAAAATATTTCACGTTCTGTGATACTAAAGAGGTTAACAGTTAGCCTGATTGGAGATAATTGGTTTTTGACAAGGTGAAGGGGTGAATAAGAATGATAGTATAATATAGGGTTTGCAAGTTGGTTGAGTTACTGTTTAAAATGTAATGTTACGTGTAAAATTGCGGCTAATAACATTTTGAAATTTACTTTGTCACAGAGACGTAACAGAAATAAATGCACCACATAGCTGGCAGTGGTTAAGAGTGCGTTCTATGAAAACAAATACAAAGCCTTTAGGAGTATACAAACTGTATCACTTTCGCCTACCTAGAAAAGTCCCTGAACTTACTGGCCAATGAAAATGATAAACGCCAAACTACACGGAATTTGGCTTATGTCGTTAGACGATCGGTGGTCTACAAAATGACCGAAGGATTATTTCTTATCTCAACAGGTTGATGGAACCCCATGTACACTCACTCTCTTACTCCTACTAATTGAAACTAAGCACGAATAAAAAAGCAAGACTTTTACCTAACTTATATTAGCAAACATGAAAATCATAATTTTTAGCAAACAATCAACACAAATAAACTAAGATTTATTCTAATTGGCCCCAATTGCGTATATCTAAAAATATAAGAACATCTTAAATCTATCTCAGTTTAATTATCCAACAAATTTAACTGGTGTATGTAAATTTCTACCAATACAATTGTAGGGTTTATTTATAGTACATTACGCTTATGCTAAGCGTGCGCTAACGTAAAAGTTTAATAATAATAAATTATGTGTAAATAATGTAATATCCATCAACAGAATCCAGGTAAAAAGTTAAAATTCTATCACTTATAGCTTTTGGCTTGGGTATAGGGTTTAATCAATTCTTTCAGAGAAGGACAAATTGGGTGCCAGCAATTCATAATTTAACTTTTGTTGCTGGCAACAATTCACTACAGAAAATTTTTGGCGATTGAATCCGCGAGTTTTTCGCGTTTGCGGCTTGTTTCTACAAACTCACTTTCAACTTGCTATTACTCGAATTACTGATAAACCAGTTTATACGCTTAACGATCGTGTTTGTCGCTCGATTCAAATTAAAAGCTTGTACACAAGGATTTGAATAAATATAAATGAAATTGCCCTTTCCACTATACGTTGGCGGTATTTCTTAGCTATATTATTCTAATTAATTCCTCAATTTCATCTATGCACACAGTTAGTATGGTTTGAACTAAACTTACAGTTGAGATCAAGGGCTTCTCGGAGCATGGGAATGTTATTTACTTCCGCAGTTGCTATTTAATATTGAAATGTGCGTCATTGGGTGGGTCCGATATGTCTTAAACTCTATGGGCCTCTGTCTAGTTGAATAATTTACAATGATTTCGGTTCGTTTCTTTGCGTAAGATTGATTTGAAGAAACACATTCGTAGAATGTTTAGTCATGGAAAAATATGTGGGTGTTTTTCTAATTTGATGTGTCTATTGTGAAGTCCTGGTTTTAATTTCTGGTTGTAAAGAAATGTACTGAGTATTTTTCTGTTTATTTCGTTATTTTACTTTAATAATTGAATTGTCCCTTTATATACTATCAACCACCCACCTTCCTTAAAATTGTAAGGGCATTTTTGCTCTACAAGCTGCTTTAACAACTTAGATTAATAATTGCTTTTTTATGTACAAATGTCTGTTTAATTAACGTTCTAGCATTACAGTACGCCGAAGATTCATTTAATAAAGTAGTGTAAAGTCGACCTATTTATTTCATCATATAAATTATAAGACAAGACATGACGCAGGCCTTTACTTTACTTAGAAAAATACGTCACAAGAAAACAAATTGATTTTGCTAAATGAGGTTAACGACATGTATTAAGATTGAAGAAATTCGAATATATAACTGCAGTATAATATCAAAATATAATAAACCTGGGAAACTACGTTTAGAAGAAAATTTGGAAGAAAACTTCAAAGTATTTAAGCTGCAGGTGGAAATATATTTTACAGCCACCGAAACTAATGCAACCCCAGCGACCACTCAGATCGCTTGACTTCTTAATTTAATGGGAAAGGGATGCCCGTAAAATATATAATACCCTTGATATTAAAAACTAACTAGTATTGAATTAGTTCTGCAGAAATTTTAAAGCTATTGTTTGTCGAATCGTAATGAAGTAACGGAATATTATAAATTCTTATCTAGAAAACAAAAAAGCGAAAGCATTCGATATATTTCTTGCTAATCTTAGAAATTTAATACACACGTGTGGCTGTGGTGATGTCGAAAGGAAAATACTTCGCATATAAATCGTTTTGGGTACATGCAATACAGATGTACAAACAAGATGTTCATTTGAAGAAAATTATTGATTACTTTCAGACAGAAGAGCATTCGGAAAGTAACAAGAAGACTCTTGATGAAGATCGCAATAAAATCTATGATATAAACTGTTACGCATTAAAAAGCGCTCTACAAATTACTTTAGTAAATAATTAATTTTAGGGGGTTATTGTATTAATATTATTTAGCGTATTACGCATATTATGTGGTCTAAGTGTTCCCCGACAATATTTAGGAGGAATGGCTTTTTATTATCTTGTGATTTTGTGGTAAAGACAATTCTCACTAATTCTGAAACGGACATGACGTTTTCCAAATAATCAGGATGCATAGCGTGCAAGCAGTGGTAGGTTTAAAAATTGTTGGAAGCGCCGCTATGATGGCATTCTCGTCATGATCACATATTCTGAATAACTTGTGCTGGAGTGATGATGAAGTGAATCCGTCGACTCATATCTATCCCTTATCGTACCTTTACTTGTCTTTTATCCTCGTTGAGTTGTAGGAAAAGGCAGCAATCTTCGTCCCACAAAGTTTAGGCTAGAGCGACAACCGCACCCATGATGAAACTGAGTGATGTATAAATATGTACTTGATATACAACCTGCTAATATGCTTTAAATTAGAAGGTAAGCACAGTTAATAATTAATTTACATTGTTAATTTGAAATTTAATTTATTTGTTTTATTTGTAGATTATGTGCAATATATAACGCTTTCTGTACAGACAAGCGGTTAACTAAACCGTTAGCTTAAAGTATAACAGAACCACTAAGGTGGACTAAAAAATTCAACGCAAGAAGTAGTAGCCTATAAGGTAGTGGTGTCAATAGCAGTGCTATTAAGCCCGTACAATCAGAAAGTACGAAACGATTTATATATAGGGTGATTCCATAGAAATATCCTAACTGATGCTTAAGAACGGACCATCAGGTAAATACGCAAAAAAAATTTTTAAAAATAGAAATTGAACTGGATATCGGGTACGTATAAAAGTACGGAGGATGCCCACCACATGCTCTAACTAAAATTCCTTGGTGGGTGACCTTCGGTACAATGTTTATGCACGTCTATCGTGCAAAAGTTTATGGTATGGTTTGGGGTTTCTAGTTTACAAACCCACATTGATGTGTTTTATTGTTAGCGGTGCCGATGATACCTACTAACGCTGCAAATAATGTTTATTACCCATTAGTAAACTGCATTGTTTGAGTTGCAATACAAACACTGAGTATTTTACTTTACAGGTAGCGAGCTTGTTAAACGCTACCTTCATAAGCAAAACCTTTAATGTTTTATACGAAATTAAAATTCATAGCAACAAGTGCTTACTGTCGTTTGATCCTTTAAAATTTATGACTGTGGTTAGTGGATATTTTCAACACAGACATCTGAAAGAAATTCTAATTCCAACCATGTGCTACTAGCTTGTAAAGTATCATACTACACACTTGCTACCTGTAAAGTACAACACCCATTGTTTGTATAGAAACTTAAAAAATGCAATTTACTAAACTAATAAACATTTGAAAAGTCCGTCGGTGTCATTGACAATGTGATAAAACACGCCAATTCGTGAGTTTGTAAGCTATAAATCGCAAACCATACAATAAACTTTTATAATTTACATGTCATACAGCATAAACGTTACATCGAAGGTCCTCCAATGAATTTCAATTAAAACATGTGGTGGGTAGCCTTTTTACTTTTATACGTATCCCAAAAACATTTTAACATTTTATTGTACTATCTTACATCCAGCTGAAAAACGGGTTAGTAGTGCTGTACTAGTGACAGTTTACCAAGTATATTACTCTACAGAAATAAACTCACCTAACTTAATCTATAAGCATCTTCTTCGATCGTCTGTACTTCGTGGGTGTGACTTTATCGTAATCTACGGCGGTCTTGATGAGCGGGTTGTCGTGTTGGTCTATTCTATCGAAGATCTTAGTTGCTGTTGTTTTTATGCAATATTCAATCGTTGGAATGTTGACATCGGTGTGAATATGATCGTTTATTGTGTATCATGGTGCGTCGAGTGCCATTCGAAGGTTTTTGTTCTAGGCGACTTGGACCTTCTTAATGTGGAACTTAACAGGGTAGCCCCAAGCTGCCGATGCATAGGTTAGAGTTGGATGGATAACGGTCTTGTAGGCTCAAATACTTTTGTACACGTCGAGTTGGTTTCTGTTTGGTAGTGGATAGAGGCTGGATGTTCTCTGGCTTCGGCCGTGCAGGTCAGCCTCCTGTTGATTATCACCTTTAGGTAGATGGCTTGGTTCTTCCATGGGATGTTCTCTTCAAAGATCACGATGTCCTTGCCTGGGTGTCGGAACCTCTTCAGGAAGACAACGCTGTTTTTCTTCGGGTTGACGTAGACCAGCCGTTCTCGGAACTAATCCATCAGAGCAGTGACCGCTTCCTAAAATTTTCTTGTCACTATTGGAGGATATAGTGACCTGTTGGTTACAGCTGTGTCGTGGGCGTAGAGAGACAGAAGAGTGTCCCCAGTCTTTGGTACGTCGCAAGTGAAGAACAAGTAGAGCATCAACAGAGGTGCTAGTCCTAGGGCAAGCCGCCTTCTATCTGTCGGAGGATCGGGTGTTGCCTATCTTCACCTTGCATCGGCGTTATGCCAAAAACAATGTAAAAAGTCGCACCAGTCTGAAGTGGATGACTAATTTCATAAGTTTTCAACTTGAGGATCAGTCCCTAGTGCTATACTGTGCCGAATGCCTTCAAAATATTTACGAATATGATCCCTCTTGATTACTTCCTGTTGAAACCACCGGCGAAGTACTCGACAAGACAGAAAACCTAGTGGATAATCGAATTGCGTGTTCTGATCTCGAGTTGCTCATGCAAGATCAATAACCAGTAGCTTTTATATCCAAATGCCTAACGACAACGGAAAAGCAATACGCTCAAAGAGAGAAAGAAATACTGTTGAGAACATTGGGCAATATATAAATTTCAGTTTTATGTTGCTACAGTTTCATTCTTAGACTTGCTACGCGGTTTTACACTTTAAAATAGTTTAAGTTTTACACTTAGAAGATGGAAAGATAAAAACTATATACCTTCGGCTAACTTGACCTTTCCCCAAGAAAACGTTAAAGATGGGTCGGGGTGAACTTACTCAGTTGAATAAAAGAAAATATAAATCTTAAGTTGGACGCCAGTGTATCTAACAAGTATAATATCAATCTTGAAGAGCATATACAGAAAACCCTGTCGTGTTTGTTGATTCTTATTCCTTATCTTAATTTTGGATAAATATAGTGTGACAAATGTTGGGTACATCTTGTCTCAACAAAGTTGATGTCTTTCTCAACAACAGTATTTTAACATATAGACTTTCAAACTATAAGACACAAGAAAATTGTAACGTAGTGACTATTTCGTTTTTGAGAAATAAATATTTTATCACAACAAGACTATGAAATTCATATTCAATAACATTATCAAATAATATCACAGGTTTTTAGCTTTAATTACTGAAACAGGATTTGTAAATAGTTTATGCATTTACAAATTCGGTGTCTTAACCATGGTTTGTCAGATCTTGCATTTTATCTACGTGTTTAGATTAGGTAAATTTTAATTTATAAAAGAAAATATCGAGTGGTTTTTGTACTTTCATACAAAACAAATTTTGTTGCAAATCATTACACAAAGAAACATTTTAACGTAGTTTCTTTAAGCCGGCCTCTGACAAATGAGAAAGCTATAATTGTTACAAATTTTAAACAAGAATTTACTAAAGTTATTTTCTTATAACACTATCTGAAACCAAAATAAATTAAAATTTTAATTATAATTCCTGCTTTGCGAAAAGTATCAAATAGACTAAGCTAATGGTATTTTTACTTCTGGTTCGGCTAGCGAGTGTGATAACGTCTCGAGCTTTAAGGAAAGTTGTTTAATACAACCGTTCTTTTTATAAATTTTCTTACAAATTCAGCAACAGAATAAATTACTCGCCCTTAATAACGATCAGTGAAACTACTCTGCAGTAGTAAAAATTTTAGCTAGGCTAAACCATAAAATTTGTTGACATCAGCAGTCCATTTTTATGTAACAGAACCAACCCCCTCAGACCAACATTTGTGAAGAGAAAAATGATATTTAAATCCTTAAATTTTGCGCTAAAAAAACACAGATTAAAGCACTGTCTTACTTCTTAAACTAATTTTTAGGATCAACGACACCATAGCGAACTTCTCAAAAGATGGAATGAAAATGATAAAATTATCAAGGCGGTTCCTAAGAACGATTTGTTCCTGAAAACCCTATACGGAACCAAGCCAAAGAAGACGTATGTTTAACAATACTAGGACGGGTCACGGGTCGTGTTTGTAAAACAAATTGGAGAACCTTGAAGTATTTGAGAATAATATCATGTTTCTTACAATTCCTAATGTTAAAGTGCTATTTTTAACTAATACCTTGAGGTTTTAATGACGTTCACAACAAGATTTTAAATATTTGAAGTATATAATTCGTTATTACAGCGAAGTATGGCATATAACCTTGCACTAAAATTAATAGGAAGTAATGGATTGTTTATTGTTTCTTATCGGGAACTACAAATTTATTATGAACATGAAAATTTATTTTAGGATTAAATAAATAATTTTAGCAATTTTTTTCATTTTTTCTTTTCTTTATAAAAAATTGTTATAGTGTGTATGGACATCAAAACATTTTTGTTTACACAGAGCGTCAGCCATGAACGACAATAGTTAAAAAAGACTTGAGCAACATTAAGAATAATTGTGAAGTTAAAGAGGGCAAGACAATGCTTGAAACAATCTATGCAGTTAGCGCCTTTTCGAATTTCAAAAAGAGATTAGTGCTGATATGGTGCTATGTCAAGCTATAACCTAAACTATAATGAGCGATGGTCAAAAGCAGTAAACAGTGGTAAGCTAGAAATAAGCATTATCATAATATTCGAAACGATTCCAAAAAACCTTAATTGAAGCTCATAAAACCAATTTTGGTTTGCACAAAATAAAAAAGAAATCGGGTAGTTTGTTTTATTTGCCAGGCTTTAGACAAAGCCATGTGAACTATATTCAAAGCTACAGAGTATCTCAAAAATTTCGGAAAGCAAACTTGACCGAGGCATTTCCGAGTCACGAAATCCCTTAAATTCCATTTTTGAAAATCATTACGTGTTAAGTGAAATAACTTGTAACATACCTTCTTCAATTATTCGGTATCCAAATTTCTTCTCTTACATCTATTAAATATATTGTATTTTGTATAGAAGTAAATTAATTCCTTTTGTTTCCTAAATCTAGCCCTGGCTATTTTATAAATTATTATCTACATTGTATAAATAAAATGTTTTCGGCGTTAAGATATTCCCCTGGGATTTTTATAGCTATCGGAAAAATGGGATTTTTATCGCTATCGGAAAAATGGTGTCACCACGCACTTTTAAAGTGAGTACACTCTCTATTCTAATTAGATATTAGACATCAGCAGGTTTGAATAATCCAATGCCGTGAAGAACGAAAAAGACTGCCACAATGGAATGATTACCTTTAATGCCGGATTTTACGAAAGCGACCTTGTTTGCGGGAGAGTGACATTACCGCGTGTTTCAACGTAGTATTCTAATTGTTCGGTCCACCTTTTTTTACCTTTTTCCCTTTAAGTTACTACAGCGACAATCGAAAAGCAGCAACGTTATACAATCTGCAGAAGACCAATTTACTACGACTGAAAGGAGTTCCGTCACCGGAGGGCATGAACCGTAGTTGTTAATAACTTAATAACGTCTAGAAGGCATTGAAATTTGTACGAATGGACTTTAATAGTTAATTGATTTTGGGATGAGGGTAACAAAGTGGTGATAAATTTTGCAGAATTAAAAGTAAAAACTATTTAATCATTGTAGATTATGCTCAAAACGGTTGGAAGTAGTTAAAGTAGCAGATAAAGACGTAGCAACTGTCATTAAAATATTAAAAGAAGTTTTCTTCAGATTTGGTTTCCCTCACGAGGTTATAGTTGACAATGTGCCCTTCAATAGTTTGGCAATGAAAGAGTTTGCTGCGCAGTGGAATTATAAAATTACACTTTCAAGGCCGTATTATCCAAAATCAAATAGGCTAGCGGAAAAATATGTGAGCATTGCCAAAAATGTATTAAAAAAGAGCGAACAGTCTTAACTACGACTTCCAACTATGTCCATTGGATTATCGCAACATTTCTGTAGTAGGATTACAGTGAACGCTAGCTTAATTGTTCAGAGTAAACAATTAGAAAGTACGTTTTCTTAAATATTGAATCATTAAAACCACAGCCGTTGTTTCAAATATGCTCAGAATAATGAGAAAAAGTTAACTTAAACAAGCGCAATATTATATTCAATATAGCCTGAACAATAGTGCGGAATTTTCGAGTGAAAGAGTTTTAATTAAAAATGCCTATAATAAAGCTTGGGAAGAACGAGTAATAGTTAGGAAATTAAAATTTTTCAAAAGAAGTTACATCGTTAAAACTAAGGGTAAAACATTTAGACAGAACAGCTTGTTTCTAAAAAAGTGGTATCAGCGATATACTGATTTAGACAACCAGAAAGAAGTAGAACCTGCAGTATCAAAAATTGAAAAGAGATGTAATTAAGTATACTATAAAGGGGCGAATTATTAAACCACCCAATAGATTAAATCTGTAAGCGATAAATTGTAGTATATTAGAGTTCGTTAGTTTAAAAGAAGAGCCTGCTAATATAGCAGTTGACTACGTTCTATTTTATATTTAAAAAATTGACGGACTCAATACTTTAAAAACCCTTTAGTTGTTACTTATTTCAATTTACGTTTGCTATAACTTCAATCCGCATGGGTAGGCAACCAACCATACGCGTCCTTCATCAAATCCACGCGTTTGGTTGTCTATATTCTTATCTCTTATCTATAGACTGGACTGAGTGAAATGGTTTTTCCTGCCATTCATATAGGGTTGGATTTTAAAAACAGTTCGTGCCATAAAATGTAATTTCTGTTTGAGATGTAATTGAAAAATGTATTAGTTTTGATTTTGTAAAAAGTTTTTTGGGCCTACATTTTCGTAAACGTAGTCGTACCAATTTAACAACATAAGTTATATTTCGGTTTGTTTATCTTATGTGAAACCTATAGTTTTAGTAATTTTTCCATAAAGAAGCGTTCGTATGGTGTGTTAAACAAAAAAAAGCTTCAAGTGCAATATGACATGATGGCTAGTTCTACCAAGTAGTTTTCATGCTATAATAACAGACACAACACGAAATAAAGGATAGCGTTTATCACGGTAAGAAGGTTATTATTCTTTGTTTATACGACATTTATTTTATAACAATGAATGGAAGTGTTGTAATTTTTTTATATAAATTTTCTTTAAGGGGAGACTGCCTTGAAGACTGAATCAACCGCAAAATACTATAAATAAAAAAGTTGAATATTGAATTGAATATTCGGAGATGGAAATACGAAAAACTTCAACTTTCTTTGCTATGCCCCCCATCTACGACTGGTTAGTTAGCACGGCATCTTTCCGGTCTCTTTTTTGTTGTGGCAGTCGGTGCAGACTAATTACGTTGCTTTTATTGCTCTCTTCCTTGTCCGCCCAGTATACCGTAACAACTGTTAGCGTGATGGGGGAGAGTTGGGTTTTGACAAGGTAAAAGGATGAATAATAATGATAATATTATATGAGGGTATGGATTTAGTTGTGTTCATACTTAAAATGCACGCAAAGACAATTCAATAAAGTAGTATAAAGTCATCTATTTATTTCATTCTAAAAGTTGCTACGTACAAGTTTGCCCCTTCCCCCCTAGAAACTCGGTGAAGTTTTGCCTAAAATTCTGTATTCCGATAAAGTGCCGAAAGTCTCGAATGTACCAACAAGAATGGTTGACTTCTAACTTGATGGGTCCCTGAATGCTATCGTGTTGGAAATAGCAGTCCTAATCGGGAAGTATCTTGGACGCTACCTAATCTCGAAATACCCAGATTTCTAAGGAAAAGCTCCACACAGAATAGCAAGAGAATTTCAAAACCTGAGATCAGAAGTTATCGTGGGCTAAAATTTGGATGAGTACATAAATCCTGAAACAAACTTAAAATATACGTTAATAATAAAAAACACCAATGCAATATTTTAAAAACTGCTAACTGAAAAAAAAAAGTTAAAATCAAATGGTAAATAAGTTGAGTATTAATCACGCCTTTAGGTAATTGCAATATATTTTATTACATCAAGGCTGGAACTATTACCATTATATTAGTTGTGAAATACACCAGACTAATACACAAATATGTTTTCATTACAAGTTCATGTAAGTACAATTAAACACGAAAAGTAAACCAAATATATCACAATTTACTTAACTTAATGAAAAACGTTTTTGGCGAACAAAACTACTTTTTAAGTGCTTAACCGAATTATAAAAACATTCTGAGGGTACGTTTATAAGTTCAAGCAATTAATTAAAAACATTCGTTTATTCACAGTTATTGTAAGTTATAATTTCAGAAGTTTGATTATAAATACCTGATGGGTGATTTCTTAGACTTAATTTGTTTTAACTAGATCTTACTGAGACTTCGAAAAAAAATACGTGTTCTGATTTAACATTTGTTTGTCCAATGCGACGTTGTCAATTTATGAAAACCCATTTGTTCCTACAATTGAAAGTAACCTACCTGATGGGGTATAGTTGCAAGCTTTATTGGCTAAACATATTAATTAGTTCGATACCTATTCTTCAATGTTAACAGCACCTACTAAAGTTGCATGTTATCTCTTTAAATGGTGATGACAAAGTGCTCTATAAAAAAATTATCCTTTTTCCATACACGATTCGGGATATCTTGGGCAGAATTCGAAAACTAAGACTGCAAATTGGAATCGCTTTGTGTCGTTTTTTCTATCCAACGTTTACAATATTATCTTACCGAACCGTTAACTAGATCCAAAGGCAGGTGCTTTTTATTTTTTGAATCAGCATAATTCCGCATGTAAAGTTTCTTCGTCTCAAGTCGATAAGGTTATTGGTGTCAACGTTATACATTATTAATCAAAACAAACAAATAATAAAATTGCACTACTTTAGAATACAAAGTTACGATGACGATATCATTCTTAACCTTAAAAATCGCCATAATGAATTTGATAACCATTAAGTATAAAAAAATGCAAGATACGAAAATAATCTTTCCTTAAAACAAAAATGCATGCAACCTAAAAATTATATCTTTTAATATATCAACAACTCTTTTGGTGAAATTTAGCAAAAAAACTATTAAAATGAAATATGATTATAAGTATTTCAAAGGAATGTTGGAAAGTTATAAGATCAAACATTCTAATAGACCAAACCTGGCGTAGACTTGCTTTAAGAAAGTTTAGGCATTTCAATGCTATATTGTGTAATTCGCATGTTTATGCAGTCAGTGGTGCGATTACAGAGCAAGTAAAAAGTAAAACAATCTTCATTCCCTTTAAGAACTAACAACCATCAAGCAATTACTCAAACCGACTGTCTCACTGATCCCTTCAATATTATTTTGCAGTACAAATAACCATGCAAATTACTAGAGTAAGCTTAAGCTCATCTTGAATCTTAAATAATTACGGTATAGCCAATTAATGCTTCTTTGATTACAACGTTGGCCAGGAGAAATACCAATGATGTCCTTCCTATACGTAAATCGGGTCATGGAGTTTCGGTAGCCTCTCTAAACTAAATTTACGATAAAATTTGTTGTTATTTACCTACAACATACAAGAACCAACAGGCACGGTAAAGAAATGAAGATAGGATGGAGACCACGTAAATTTCACCGCATTATGAAACAATACCCACTAGCCAACGTTATTTTTCTTAACTGTGCACCATTCCTTGTACGTATCGCGTTCTCATTAGTCGAAACTATGAAGTATATTTATTTTGAAGTGTGAAAAAGCGTTTACGCACGCAAAAACATAAAAATTGTTATAATTAATTTCCTGAGCAGCGCTGGAAACTCAAAACCTCATTTATATAATGCGTCATAAACTACTTATCTACAAAAAAAATGTCCTCTAAAATAGTTATTAAAACAAAATTGATGTGGAACCTTTTTTTATTGCACCGCTTTTTCTAAATATTGAATAGTTCTTGTGATTACATTTTATTTTCAAACGCTTTTAATCTTTCATAAACAAATACTTTACAAAAATTTTTGATGGCATCTTTTGCATATAAATATCGGCAAAAATTTCTTTTTATAATTGTGTTAATCAATTTTAAACATGTCTTTATTGTTTGTAATAGTTGAGTAATAGGCGAGCCCTAAACTAAAGCAAAACGTTATAGTAGAATTTAGAAAAATATAATATAATGCGTTCCTTAAAGGTACGGTGACAATGGAATGACCTGTAGCTCGCAATCGACAATCAAGGCGTTGATCGAATAAATAATATGGTTGACCATATGAAACAACGATGGTCTACAAAAGGAGCTAGGATACAGCGCCAGGAACACATGGAGTTGCAGAATATCTAGGAGAATGACTTCAAATCCTCGGTAGCGCTCAAGTAAAACAATATACCAAACGAACAAATTAAGTAAATCTATTAAGTTAAGTTAAAACGCAAAAACATTCATTGTATGATAACCAAAATGTGGATATTCTAAGGTAAACAGTAGGTAGAAATTATAATGTGGACACTACAATAGCACAAACGAGAACGGCTTTCCGAAAACGCAATTGTTTTGTTAATTTCCGGTACTGAAGTACACAATTTAAGTTCATGTATATTATTACCGTCTGCCCAGCACTTCTACATCAGTCCCGAGATTGGCTTATTTGAATCGGCTGATGTCTTAAGCCAATCGGAATAAAGAACTTCGACACTTCAATAACGCATGTTTGCATTGCATTTCCCGAAAGCGATAAAAATCCTTAAGGGTATGAAAATGTATTTATACATATTAAAATTATTCTAGTCTTAATAATGTATCTAATAATTTATAAAATAAACAGGACCGGATTCGGGAAACAAAAGACATTTCTTACACTCTACACTAAATGCAGTAAGTTTAATAAATATAAGAAATGGAAACGGGTTATCCAGTAATTGAAAAGGGCATGCTATGGTTTAATTCGCTCAACATGTAACATACTTAACCTATTAGAATGTCACTTCAGAAGTTTACTGTACGGAAGGCTTTTGTAGCTTGATGAATGCACTATATTATGACTAAGTGCGTACGTTGTATTGAATTGATGCACCAATAATTTATTATTACACAAGCCATAATCGATTACATATAACACACTTGTGAATTAAGATTGGCTTTCGTCGGTTTGAACGGTTTGAACGATAACCATCGCTGAATGTATTTTATTACTTTCATTCTTGGACGAACCGGCAGCAGTGTTACAATAATTATAACTAATTTATCTATGCACGAACCATAATAAAACAAAGCATCCTGTAATACTTCAGATTAGATCGCATGTTTATGGCTACAAAATTACAGCTTTGAAGTTTTAACTTCAAATCTAAAATTGTTTGATAATTCCACTTGTTTATGTATCTGCTGTTTTCTTGCATCAAGACGCTCTCTTTCCGCTTTGAATATATCAACCTGTAGCTCCAGACGGCACCGCACTTGTTTTTGCGTTTTTGATTTTGTCAATCCAAACAGTTTACTAATTTGTCAAATTTGGGCTACGGAGAGTAATGAGTTGGCGATAGGTAAAATAGAAACCATATGGAAAAAGAGAAAATTAATCGTAAATGGATAAAATAAGTACGAATGTACGCCACATATTTTGATTTTAAGAACAGTAGTGTTCATTTAGCGACATTTTAATAAATTTTTAGTTCTATAAAAGTGAATTCAAACCATAAACTTAACACTACTAAAGCATAGTTTTATTTCTGTATAATACATATTTAAATGTAACAAGGGTTCATAAATTATTGCAAAAACCACAATAAGAGAAAACAAATTTCAATGTTAGGTGTTACGAAGTCGTATATAAAGATGTAAGCATTAGTAATTACCCGAGCAGTTGTGCTAACAGATACTTACAAAGTAATGTCATCCTAAGAAAGCTTTTAGATTAACTATTGAAATAAAGAACAGTGAAATTGTTAATATGCCTAATCCATATTATAATTGAAAAATTAACCTTATATAAAAGCACGTATGATTATAGTACAAATTAATTTCCAGACAAAAAAATGATGCAATCGTGCAAGTATTTAATCGTTTAAACACAGACGCTTATTTATTAAAACTCACAAATATCAGCAAATTACAGATAATTTAATCATATTATACACTACAATGTAAAATGTTTCAATGTCTTCATTGATACTGCTGAAGACATGAGGCAACACTAAGCACGTGACGTAAACATAATTAGATCATATGAAATCACGCATCTTTCACGTGATTTATTCCATAAGCTCAATAGGAAGACTGTACCATATTTCCCTCTGGACACATGAAGAGTGGTAAGAAGCGACAAAAGTTAGATAGCTGACGTAAAACAATTAATTATTTGCAAACCATAGACAAAAACACATGTAAGTCTGACCGTTGAGAAGGTAATGGAGTACACTAATTTTGCTATCAATTAGCAATTAAAAGTTAAACATGGTGAGATCTAGGAACAAACAAGTTCACTTGTCTCTAGTGGGTGCAACGTCAAAAGTCGTTCCTCCAATTGTCGACAGAACCCAACAACACTGACAGAATTGGGGTGGACTGGTTCCAAGGCAACAAAAGTTGAAAACCATGAACCTGATAGAACATTAATTCAATTCTTGCTGCATGAAATTCCTTATGTACAATAAGACTAGACTGTAAGTTTAGTAGTTAAGTAGAAATTTCTTTTCTTGGTTTGTTGGTGCATTTATGCATAATACTTGTTCGAATAAATATTGATAAAGTTATACAAAATCCACCGGTAATGTAAAGCAGAATGTTATGTTTATTAGAGATATAAAACTTGGACATTGCAGGTTTAATGGAAAATTTGAGATGTGTTATAAATTATTATAGTTGAATCATCATCGTTATATCCAATTGAATATGAACTGATTTATGCAATTCCGCAATTCTGTTTGTGTACTTAATTACAGGAATACTGTTATGTTGCTGATATTTAAATTGATTTAGGTAACTTTAAAAGTTTGTATGTATACCTGTTTACAGAAATAATGAAATGATGCTGTATTAAAATAGATGTAGGTGACGCAGTGATTTTTTTTGTTTAAGCAGATAGTGTACTATCTTATAAAAACAACTTCAATCCACTAGGAGGTCCACGTATTTAGAATCCTCAGGAATATTCGTTGTACATTGGATTCTCACTAGATTATACTAGACGACTTGACGTACATAATTTACAAGTTAAGAGCGTTTGAAGGTAAGTGTTATTGGTTGGATAGCTTGAAATTGCACCTAGTTAATTGTTACATTTTTGATTTTTATTCCAGTTCTCTAATTGTTTCTATAGGGTCCCACTCTCGCCCCACTGTAGTTAGTCGTGCGCCCTTAATTTGTTACGGGAGTCTTATCCCTTCTGGGCAATTCCAAGTTTAATAATATAGCACCTCATACACCCGTATCTGCAGTTAATCATAAAAGATTTGGTTTTCAACTTTGCAGTTATTGCAGTTAGCAAACGTTTTCCTCAACTCTAATTTCGGTCAAGCATTTGAGAACGCTCTTTTTGTTTACGAAAAGCTTTCTGATGTATCACTTCTTTCAAGTTAGGATCTGAAGCTTGCCGAAGGGACATTCGCCATACGTAAATGAATTGGAACTACCCATAGAAAAAAAATATATACACACGATAGCTTAGAGGTGACATTTGTTTATAAGCAATTTTCGTTTGGGAGAGTTGTTTCTGTATGTAATCTTCTAAAAAGAAAACCTTATCAAAACAATCCGCCTCAGAACTTCTTGCTTTTGTTCCATATCCTTCAACTTCTATTACAAATATAAATAACTGGCAACAACAAAATCTAATTTGCAAAAATACCTTTGGGCTGTTTCTGCGTATCAACGCGGCTTTGTAAATCGAGTTTGGAGTAAACAATTACAAATTTAATATTGTGGCTTAAGGTATTCCCAGACTCTAAGTTCCAGTTTTATACAATGAAGAATTTGAAACTGCCAGTATCAATCAGAATAAAAGGGAGCTTATAGTCCTGAGTATTTATATTGAAAGGAGTTGCGCTCGTCCCATGTTGTAATTAGAGTTTAGCAAATTGAAGTTGCATCGTATACACTTAATTTGCGGGTTATACATGAAACAAAAGGGAAGTTTTGATTTTCTAAGGGTCTTTTATAACTGTAACCTAACAAACCAGAATTATAACGTTCTAGTCTTCAATGTCATTGGTTTTGAGTTACGCTTCTTAATCTATGCAGTGGTCAATAAGGTGAGTTAGTCGCTACTTTATTGTGCATAGTATTCATTCTGACTTTGTATACTTTATAAGCAAAAATAGCCGGCTTTGCTTACTGGATCGTAAAGTTCAACCGCAAGAAGTTAAAATAACACGTGTCAAACTGAAATTGAAGCTTAGCAAAGAAGGCAGAAGAAAACATTGGAACGAAGTGTTGCAATGTTACCATTATAAAACTGCATTTTCGGTGTAGGTTGTGGAAACAAATTGAAACGTTTTTTTTCTAGTATAAGTTACCTGGCAATTGGATACGGATAAAAAATAAGTCACAAAATGAGCCATTTGGTCTAATTAATTACATAATTAGTTATATACAATTAGTTATAAAATAATCATTTTTGCCGTAGAGACCCAATTTATTAAGTGATTATCTTACCCTTTAGACAGTATTGTAATTATTGTCGTGGTATTTTTTCAGCTTTTAAAATTTTTGTATAATTCAGAGATAGCAACGTGAATTAAGTTTTCATCCCTTAAAGTTGGTTTTTTAAAAATATTTTATTATACTTTAATTCGTTTCGGTACTCTTACTTTCGCTTACTGCAACATATTTAAAAATTTAAAATAAAAACCTTTTCAATTTATTTTTTATGACACATTTCACTGTGTAACAATTACGATTTTGGGTTATTCAAATATACAATTTTGTTCAATGCACCTAGTCAATGAATATTAAATTTCTATTGAAACCTTTTATTATAAATTCATACATAGTATGCCATCTACATTAGAATAGCAAAAGTAAACTTTAAATAAACTTCTAGTTTGTATTTTGATTCAGTATTCTCCTTCCCGGCGCATGCTCGTATAGCTAAGATTGCCTCGTGGAATAAGCCATTTTGATATCAGATGTAGTCCGAATACCAGTATTATCCAGGGCCTGCAGGTTTTTAATTAAACATGCCGCCCGAACAATTAGTTAAGTGGAGTCAACATGTACCATAAGTTTAGTTTTGGTAATAACATCGTCCTAAAATGGTTGTAAATATATTTTTACGGTAAGAAAATATTTCACAAGCTTACCCCTAAATTCTATTCACTTGTTTGATTTCAGCGGAAGTTCTTTTTTTGTTTAGAGTTTTAAGGATTAAACTACCAATTATTAAAAATGAAGACAATTTTGATTCCGAGTTTTAAAATATTAAATTCAAGTTACAAGTAATGAAGCAATGGAAATTTAAGTATTATAAAAAAAACATCGTTAAACATAAGGCAAGCACTAGACTGAGAAGCAGCTTCAATTGTTGCTAGGCAGGAAAGCAGAAACCCCCATATGTGATTGGTTTGTATGAAGGTTAAAATCCGGACCCCTGCATCTGCCACGCTCAACTATAAGAGTAAGAACGCAAATGTTTAGAAAAAATTTAAAGAAGGAAAACCGGCGGTCAAGCAGATGGCCAGCGGTGAGTCATCCTCCATTTTTATATCTATATTCTTTCCAAGGAACTTTCATTTAAAATGCTCAGATAATTTTCGAAGAAGCTATACATAAGTTTGTTTAAAATTAATTCTCGAAATTTTGCTAAAGTTCATGGTTCAATTAATTTGTTTCACTTAAAATTTAGTTTGAAAATTTAGTATTTGAATAAGACATAATTGATCTTAACATTTTCAAGATCTTTGTATAAGATTATGTTTGAAGTTACAAAGTTGTTTTAAACGGTTTGCTTTATTAAACATGTGATATGATAAGATTTGTTTGCCGAATTGTTGTGTATAACACATTGTGATAGTACACCTGAAGTGCAATTCAATGTCGACAATAAGTATTTTTCTTTTACCTTTGATTTTATTAAATATAGCTATTAAAAATGTACAGCCATAACCAGAGAAATTGTTTTTTGAATATGTAATTTGTTTCTTGTACACTGAACAGGATCCTATTCTAGTAGCATGAAGTCACTGTAACATAAAATAAAAGTCATATATTTCTTAAAGAAAACTGAAGTAATTTATGCAATTAATGAAACCATATTCCAAGAATGCTTAGAGTTTAATATTAAATAGTGAAAACAAACTGTTTCGAAAGTCTCCGTATAAATAAGTTTGTATAAACGATGTATATATACATATTTTTTAAAAAAAATCAATAGAAAAAATATTAAGTTGTCTCAAAATTTTCTTCCTTTGAAGTCAATAGTAATTATCCTACAGAAGCAAACAGTTTACAAATATGAAACTTTAATATTGAAGAAATATATTATTGGTGTTGAAGTTAAAAGTTTTTTTTGAAAGTATAATTTTGACTATTGGATTTATATATAATTTTTTTTGTGATAAAGTGACTAGGCTCTAACGAAGCCCTAGTTTGAATAGGTATAGGTGTGATTAAATTTTCAGATAGCACAAGTTCGTCGTTCCCGTTCCAGGTTGCAGAGACCAAAGTAAGTATTTTTGTTTATGTTGCTCGTTGTAAATTTTTTTCTTTCGAAGATTTCCGTATCTGATCTTCGAATAATTTTTTATAAAACACTCATTAAGATACGGTGGCGTCCAATAAAATTCCTTTTGTTTTATCCTATACCATCCTTCGACATTAGCTCATAGCTCTGTCCTAAGTTGAAGAAGCTTAGCTGGCTGGAAGATCTCTTTAGAGGGACCCTTTTTTTCTCAAAGCCATTCAATATCCTTTTTACCCTGGGCTTGACCGTCAAACAGGAACCCCTCGTAATCTATCGAGGCTCTGCCGCCTGTATGGTAGAGCAGACATATTATTTTCCTTTTGAGGAATTAAATATGTTACAACTGTTAATATAAATTTTTATAATAAACTTTAATCCGTTCGTTTCTGTATACAGCAGCAACGAATGCGGTAACTAGAACTTCAGCTGCACTTTTACATTAATTAAGTACTCTTTTTAAGTCTAATCTGAACTTAGCTGAATTGAACTGACTAGAACTGACTCACTTGGGCGCAAAACATTGTCTTTTATATAACTAACATCAATTGCGTTCTATTGTCTTCCTAGTGGCTAATATCGTTTGCTTTTTATACATAATGTTCTTAATATAAGTTAAAACATATTAGAAATGCGACTGTAATATTACTAATACATTGTATTACAGTCTAACGCAACTGCATGCATTTAACTACCATCAACTTGCATGCAGGTTGCAAGGCTTTCGTTGTATTAAAACAATCTGTTTTGGTACAATAAGGTGTTATTCATAATTGATGAAATGCAGCAAAAGCTTCTTACATTGTATTTTTATACTACATTTAAATACAAAACAATAGGTGACTATTCTTTGAACTGAAATGAGCGTCGATTACAACATTGTTGTTCTTTTCTAAACTTTAGTTAATTCTTAACATAATTAATAAAATTTATTAAAGATTTTCGTTAAAATTAATTGTTTCTTAAAATTAAAAATGGTTTTTACGTTAATTCTATTTATGCGTTTTTGTACATTTTGAAAAGCATACTTTATTAATACTTCTTATTTCTAATTTTACTAAATAGCCTAATGTGGCGATTTCATAACTCGCGTTGTAAAAAGCATCATCATCATTAGGTCTTCAGTCCTAGAACTGGTTAGACGCGTACCATCATTGTTTCCTATTCTGAACTAACCTACAGATTTTCCTGAAATTTGCACAGTTTGCATCTATAACTATCTGATCTAGGTCTACATCTACCTCTTTTTTCCTATCTCTGCTTGTAATATATCCCATACTATTCCCCAAAATGCCTTAGAACGTATTCCGCCCTTCTATTTCTCTTTTTCCCTAGATATCCTTGTTCCCCTACTATTTCTATAACTTATTTGTTATTATCTTTGTGTGTCCATGCTATCGTCCTCATACATCTGAAGCACAGCATTTCAAAAGGCTGCCACCGTTTTTCTGTCTGCGTTTCAGACTGCCCGTATTTCATAGGCATACTGTGGTTTGCTCCACACATATGCTTTCAACAATTTTCTTCTTGTTCTATGTATGTTGTCTTTCCTCATTGGCGCTGTTCTTTCTTGTTAGATGCAGTTCGATCACTTTCTATCGTTTTACAGTTATACGCTCTATTTCTCCGACCTTTAGTGGTTGTGAAGGGAGGTAAGCAACCTGTGGCTGCCAAGTTCCCCCAACACTTGGACATTTGCCGAAATAATGGTTTTCCAGTAAATCCTTTCACACACTTAACATTATTCGAGAATATTGCCCAACCAATTCTTGTAGTTACTTATAATAATCATCATGTTTAAGCACAGTTATCTTTTCGTCATTAGTTTATCCATCTTGGGATTGGTTGGATGCGTACCTCCATTGATTTCTATTCTGGGCTAGCCTACACATCTCCCTGAAACCCCTACAGCCTACATCTTTTACTATCTGTGTGCAGTAGTCTAACCTAGGTATGCCTCTTCTTCTCTTTTTCCTATCTCTGCTTCTAATATATTCCGCACTATTCCCTCATGCCGTAGTATGTGGCTTATCATCCTATTTCTCCTATTTTTTACCGTTGTAAAAATATAGACTTTTAATTTTAGGAAAAACATAACGAGTGCCTTCAAGTGTTTCTATAATTTTTACTTGTTTTGCAACAGTAATGTGATAGGCAAACGGACTTTGTGTGGGAAATCAGTCACGATCGATACACCAACTTAAGAAACAACAGCGTTTTGGAGTACAAAACGAGTTTCATTATATACAAGGCACTGCTTAGAGGAACTTTGCGTTACATTATATATAACTTAAGTATTTTTACAAAGCGAATGCTGGAATACTGCTTAAAGCTATATATTTTTAGTATGCTAGTTACTTATTAATCGCTAAAATCCAACAATGTTTAATGGTCATTTTAATCATGTTCAAATATCAAAACGGAAGAAACCACTATCTATGACAATTTTAAAAAGTTGAGTATCCATTATCAAAACATCAAAACCAAATTAGTCAAACTGATTGTATTTCATACAGAAGCATATAAATATAAAGTTACGTAGCTTGGAGGTTGCGGATAATTTCAACAATCAACATTAATACAGAAAATAATTTTTTATCTTATTTTTGCAATCGAAATATAAAACTGGCGCAGTCGTGGTAAGATCTGAATTTGTTCAAACTGAGGAAAACTCCAATGTTTAGCGCTCGAATGTTACAAACCCAAAAGAAAAGAAATTTTCAAATAGAAGTTGCTTTTTTAGCATTTTTAAAGTTTAAAAGAGGGTCCCAGTGGAGAGTAAGCGCAGATGAAAGCGAAGATACAATGGCTTCGACGTACATTTCTTTTGGAGCAGACAACGTGACTGTGTAGAAAAACTACCAAAAAAACTGTGTACATAAGGATACGGTGCAGTTTTTATACGAGTGGTAATGATTATTACAATTAGTTACCTTTAATTGCCCAATAATATACCACGCTAATACTCACAAATTGAATATAACAATGCTATATAGATGTAGTATGGTAGTAATAAACCTAGCCCATAAATCGGCGATTGATTGTTTGCAATATGTTTCAAATATGTCTTTATGTAACATTTTTTATACTTTACATTTCTGTTATTTTTCGTTGTACTCATAACTCTTCCTAAAAACAGCTTCAAATCTATTTTAGAGGCTTGTATACTATCTGCATGAATTAAATAGAAAAACATGTTTAATTTGTTTCGGAGTCACGCTTATTTAACATCTTTCGTCTACAGATTACCTAAAGCGTAGGATACAAAATCCACAATTTCCGTCCTACGCGTATAAATCTGTAATTGCAGCGAAACCAAAATGTAAAGCTCCATTTCATGCAAAAATCCCTTTGGCATATCATTCTTCCAATTTGCATACCAAGCAAGTCGAATAAAATTATCGCGTCTCTACGTGACACAACAATATTTATTTAGGAGTTTCCGGCTTTAATACAAAACACGGAATGTAAGCAGACGATACCGAAAAGGAAATACTCAAAAACAGATAGGTGTCTTTGAAAACCACTAGAGTGACTTTATTAGTTCGTTTTCCAAACCTCTTCTAAAGAAGGAGAACCTTCTAATGTAGGTAATAATCTCACAAAGCTATTTACATACTAGGTTATCATAAAGTAAGGGATATATTTTAAATCATTACAACTTTTTAATAAATTAAGTTAGTAACATAAAATAAACGAAATCTAGTTGCTTAATGAATGGGATTTTACCGTATCTATGAGAAACAAAAGCGTTGTGATAACAATTGTTGACACTAGTGTCAAAACGAAATTATTCAATTTGAAGTTTTATTTTGAAATTAAAACTCAAGTAAACGTTGAGTTCAAACGACTCAACTGTAATAACATGGATTTACAAACAAGAACTGGTTTAGTTCAGTGCTATTATGAATCCGGCAGAAATTACACCGCTGGATTAAGAAGATTTCGCACGAGAATGGGTTTGAGAGCGGGACCCTGTCAAATGAAAGCGTACCGCAATTTGATACAAAAATTTGAAAGAACAGCGTCTGTAACTGACTTACCAAGATCAGGAAGACCAATAATTAGTGATGTCCAAGTTGCAGAGGTTCTTCATGAAAATCAAGACATAGCCAGAAGCAATTCACTCGCAATCAGCAGTGCAAATGCGATATCCAAGCGATTGCAAATGCCGTATTTCACGGTTTGGAAAATTTTACGCAAAATTCTAAACATGTATCCATATAAACTGAAAATGCTGTTTGAATTAAAGGACGCAGATTTGGCTACTAGGTACGATTTTTCTTTGCGAGTAATGGCTCAGATGGAAATTGAACCCGAATGGTTATCCCGTATTTTATGGACAGATGAGGCACATTTTACTCTGAATGGTGGAGTCAATACTCAAAACTGTAGAATCTGGTCTGCAGAAAATCCGCAACAAATCGTTCAAAAGGTCTTCATGACAAGAAAGTCACCGTTTGGTGCGGTTTTACAGCTGATTTTATTATTGGTCCGTATTTCTACGAGGAAATGCAGAATGGACAAGCCGTATCTGTAACTGTAAATGGTGAACGATACTTGCAAATGTTACAAAATTATGTTCTTCCACAGCTGCAAAACGAGCACTACGGAATTGAAAACATCATTTTATGCAGGATGGAGCACCCCGCACATTTTCGACCAGTCAAAGAATTGTTAACCAACGTTTTCAAGATCGCGTGTTAAGCAGACATTTCGTAAATTCATGGCCACCAAGATTACCTGATCTAAACCCAGCGGATTACTGGCTGTGGGGTTATTTAAAAGTTTAGTGTTTAGAAGACGACCAACTACGCTACAAGAATTAAAAGACAGTATTACGGAGCAAATTGGTACAATTCAACCAGAAATGTTACGAAATGCTGTGTACAATTTGGAGGTAAGGATGGTGATCTAACAACAACAAAATGGAGGTCATATTGAGCAATTGCCGTAACCTGTTTTGGGCATACTAAATCCCATTTCATAAGCAATTAGATTTCATTTATTTCTTGTTATTAACTTAATTTGTTAAAAAGTTATCATAATTTAAAATATATCCCTTACTTTATAATAACCTTATACTTCAAGTTTCTGGTTTCGTCCGTAATGATGAATAGTAGTCGAAATCGATCACTAATTTATAAAAATACTCTTGTGTTGTTATGTCGTACGAAGGCTTCCTGGTGTACAACGTTCGTTGCTGACTGCTTACCAAAAAATATTGATAATTGTATAAAGATTTTATTACTAGTTACACATGATAAATCTTTGATGGCTATAATCTTGTTTTAATTATCCCTGTTGAAGTCATATCTGTACAATAAAGTAACTTTCTTATTCTGAATATAACTCAATGACCCTTACACATTTGCTACGTTAAGCAGCGTACGGGTCAGTTAGAAATACCGGGCTAACTACCAATGCAAAGAGGGGTCCTAACAACACAAAGAAATAAATCGTCATCGATTTTCTATACACAGTAAACAAAATAAAAATTTCTATTTAAACAGCAAAGAAAAAAATTAATAAAGTTACTATTTAAAAAGAGCAATTTTACTCTATGGACAAATTCAATAATTGTTCCACGAAGTGCAATCTAACCAGTAAAAAGAATAATGCTGATATTTCGTATAAGCAGATGGGTTAAGTAAAAAAAAAAGCATTAAATTTAGAAACTTTTCTAATAAGGATTTTACCATAAGAAACATTAGCGTATCTAATTTCAAAGTGGTTTTTTAATTAAAAAAAACGTGTTTTGTTCGTCAGCACGATGAGAATTGGGTTTATCCCTTGGTATGTTGAAAAAAGAAAACAAGTCACATACATGTGTCGGGATACTTATCTGGCAATCCATCGAAAGCGGATCAGCACAGCATCGCCGTGGTAGACAGCAACAACCATGCTGCTACCGTAATTGCAACAGCAGTCTGCACCCAAGAGCAGTTAATCTACATCAAAGAATAATCGGGCCTACATAACAAGCAATTTGGCCTACAGCTAAGAACTGAAAGAAGAGTCTTACTAATATTAATAACGCACGATAACTCACCGATGCAGTCAAGATCTACACTTCTTATTAAAAAAACGTGCATCGCTCTTGAAGTAAGTAATTTAAAAAATACATATAAGGACGAACTGCAGAATTAAATTGAAATTGTTGAAATAACAGGAATTCGAGCTTTAGTCCTCTCGTTATCAACATGTCAAAAAAGGAGATTAGAAAATTCGACCTAAGCTTAATCAAATAATACAAAACACTATTTCAACGAGTCTTTCGGTCGTAGCAGTATAAAGATTATTTTACGCTATAGTAATGTGTAGCCAGTTAACGGATACTCAAAACAAGGTTCCAACTATAGAATTTATAGCGTAAACTAGTCGTTTTAGAGTGGATAGATTAAAATTGAAAATGATTCGCAAACGTTTTTATTATAAACAGGTAAAATATATAAGATGTTATTGACGTTTGGAAGAGTAGAAACGAAATTGATGTAAATGAAATAACCAAATACCGGATACGGTTTTACTGCCGAAAATGAACATAGCAAGTCCCCCACCCCCAGCAAAATTAAAAGGTTGGGGTAGGAAAGCAGTACCAAAAAAAAACACAAAAAAAATTTGCTTGAGAAAACTAAAAGAAAATTCGTTTACGAAAACCAAGCAAAACAACAGATAAAAGGAAACCCAAAAAAACTCATACGGCTCAAAAGGCCAATATATACTAATAGAAAGAGAGGGAAAAAAAGAATTCGCCTAACGAAATAAATAAAAGACACCAAAAGAAAGCGCTTTGAAATAAAAAAGGAATTCTCATCCGGCTCGACGAAGACGTCAACACTGACAAAGTCGTCAAAGGACGGATGTTTCTTCAGAAAAGAAACAGAAAGTCTTCGACCTCAAAAGAAGATTGGTTTCCTGCAAAAAACCAACAGTAAAGGAAAGAAGCGAGAAAGAAAACCAACAGTAACAGCCAAACTGACAAAAGTGTCAAACCTCAAAGTATGCTCTGGAACAACAAGAACGCTGGATAGAAAAAAATTAATTACTTCAAACTATGGTACCCAAGAATCGCAACAACCGGAGAACCAAAGGAAAAATAGCTAACTAGACCTAAAGTCGACTAAGTCGTGGTTTCCGAAGAAAAGAAGAACGGACTAGAAAGCACCTACCACAGGAAGTGGATCGAAAAATATACCAAGTCAGCACGAAGACCGACAGAACGTATAACCAGCTCAAGATAAAGGCGAGGAATGTGAAACGAAAGGAACGAGGAAAAAAGACAAGCGCCAAGTACCAAAACCACAAAAAACCCTAAGAATCGCACTAAAGAAAATAAAACAGAATCCCAGTGTAGTTATGTATGAGTATGTATGTACGTGTGCGTGCGTGTGTGTGTGTGTGTGTGTGTGTGGGTATGTGAGCGTGTGTCGATATATGAGTATGTGTGTGTATGAAGTGTGTGTGTGTGTGTGTGTGTGTGTGTGTGTGTGTGTATGTGTTGGACCGCTGTAGTCGCCTCTTACGACAGGCAGGTCGTACCGTGGGACTATTCTATTTTCGGACCCACACGGGTGAAGGAAATAGCAAGAAAACCCAGCAAAATAGGGAAGTAAATAAAAGAAAGCGTACAGTTCAGAAATCAAATCCTAAGTAGACCAAAGTCGGTATAGGAATTTGGGGCGCGAGAACTAGATATTGGGCTTAAGACGTTTGCGCCGCCGACATACAGGTTCGGAAGGAGCATAGAATAATGTTTGGTTCTTTTGGGCAGTTTTCTGCCAAACAGGAACAGCAGGGGGGTAGTAGTGGTAGCACGCGGTGTAGGATGTGGCGAGGGTAGTTTAGAAAACTCAACGAGTTCAGAAAGAAAGTTGTTTGTTGTTAGAATTTGAACTAGACTCAGAGGTATGGACCCTTAATTGCGGGTTCTTTTCGTAGGTTACTTAAAAACATGAAATGAAAAATTACTGAATTCCAGTTACGTGGTTTTATTCTCCACAATAAAAAAGAAAAAATTTATATTTAACACTTATACTCACTACTAAAAACAAAAACCTAAAAGGGTACAAAACAACCTTACTGCACTCCTTCTATTCTACCTAAAATATTATTAACTATTCAAGGTCGAAGAACTACCGGACATAGGTAGAATGAACTTATGTATTAATAATAATGCTAGCAACCCCTTATCCTAAATTATGCTAATATTAGTAACTTGAATTTTCCGCGCCGATACTGTTTCACTTTCACGCGCCTTTGAAGTTTATTAATATGATTCTTTCCCCAAGTTCCGCAGTTTGATTACGTCGGCAAAGTAAAATATAACACCAAACGCAGATAAATTAATGTTAGGGGGGGGGCTTCCTATACGAGGTTGCTTGTATGCAAGAGAAAATCATCCTACAAGGCAAACAACTACCTATTCACAAAACACGTCGTGGTTGAAAGCAGTACTGGATAATATTTGTAGCCAGATCACTACTATCTACAAATCGTGAATTCTAATATTTCTTTATAACAAAATGTTGGAGCATGTTTAATACTGTAAATGAATACGATACCTACAGATTCTACTGTTCTAAATCCAAACTTAGCACTGCGTCACTTTCTTAGTTATTCTGTAAGTTTTAATTTCTAAAGCATCACTTTTCCAAACGAATCCACATTAAATTCTCAACGCAAATATAAACATAAAATAATCACCTAAAAACCACGTTTCTTAATAAATATCTCGCCTGACGTCTTACTCAGCCGACCGCTCAGGCGCAACTAACTGATTACTATCTGCCCGCACCCTTGTTTGGACCCCAGGATGCGCTAAACACGCGTAACTGACTTAGATATAACTTATTTACTAAAACACAACATTGTTTTCGATGTAAGGACAGAATTTTAAGAAGAGGGAAGATATAATTTAACAAAATAATTATGTATATCGGGAGTGCCCAGCACAGATTGGAGGTAAGAAAGTTAACGGTAGAAAAGAAAACATCATGGGTTGTCAGAATATCCACGGTAAAAGAGAAATGTATTGGCTGTACGAGAATCAACCTTACAAAAAGAAACACAAACAGAACACACTTCAGTTACGTTAGATAAAGGGACAGAAACAGATAAAATTTGATCGATGTTAGATAAAGGACCAGGAGATGGAGCAGAATCCGATAACCCTTCAACCATATTACATGAAGGAACAGAATCAGGTAGAAGTTTATCAACGTTACAAGAACAAACAGAATCAAGTAGAACTTCGCCAATGTTAGGTAAAGGAGTCGAATGAAGTTTATCAACATGAAAGAAAGGAGCAGCACCAGACGGAATTTCAGCAACAACAGACAGCATCAGGAAGAACTTCATCCACAATAGATAAGAAATCAGAACAAGGTTAACCTTCGTCAACATTAGATAACAAGACATCAGCTAGGATTTCACCAACTTTAGCTAAAAGAACAGAAGCAGGTAGTATTTTGTCAGCATGAGAAATATAGGTAAGAGTAGGTAACGTTTCATCAACGTCCGATAAAGGAGTAGAAACAAGTAGGACTTCATCACTGAAGTAGGAGCAGACAAAACTTCAGCCACAATCGGAACTGAGTCCCTAACAATAGTAGATACCGAAACGGGTTCAGGTAAAACTTTGACGACAGCAGCAACAGGAGCTTCTCTACCCGTATTGGAAGTTATTGTCACTTCAGCTACAGCTGTTATTGCAGACACGACAAAAATTTCTTGAGTAGAACCACTTAAGAAAGCAGGAACATGTAGAATTTTGACAGTAACAGCAACAGACATTAACAGGACCTTCGCTGACTAAATTAGAAGTATTCGTCACTTCAGCGACATTTGTGCTTGCAGACATGACACGAATTTCTTGACTAGAATCATTTAAGAAAGCAGGAACAAACTGTTGAGAAGCTAGCTGCAAGTCACTAATTCAAAGTATGGGTTGCACTGGTGGTGGAAGAACAGTCTGGGTTGAGAGTGAATAAGTAGGGCGAGCAGGAGGAGGTGTAGAATAGGATGTAGAACTACAGACGGAAAAATTTTGTTTGAAGCTTTATTTGCCGAAGAGGGGTATGTTTTGATAGTAGTAGCAGGATAACCCGAATGAGGTATAAGAGAGCGCGTAGAGTGAGAAGTAGAAGAAATTAGGCATGTAGAGGTGAGGGCAGAATTTGAAGGATTATTCAAAAACCTATTAGGAGTAGGATGACAGTGTGGACAGTTGTGGCGAGTAACTCCCTTATATCCGCAACCATAACAGTGGAGTACTTTAGGACGAGCACTACGGGTCGAAACATGATCAGGTTTATCGCAATTAAAGCACCCGACCTCACGAGTAAAAGTAGAACTAGGAGGAAGAACATTAGAAAGTACGGAGGAAGTATCTGATCTACCCATAGGCGTAGGATAAACCTTAACAACTCGGTCATGTGAAGTAAAAGTATTTTCCTCAATAGTAACAGACTTATAAGCAAAATCCAGAGGTAGGAATTCTGCGTTTAATAAAGTAACAACGTCGTCCCAACATTTGAGGGAACGCCGATGTGCTCGGAAGAGAAGTAAAGCCTTTCGGGTAAGTAATTCCGGAGTAAAAAGAAAAAGTTGCTGAATTCCTTAATTCGAATCAAGAATTCCGGTAAAAAACCTTCACCTGAAAAAGAGACATTCAATTTAGCGAGCAGGAATCCTTTAGTAGGGGTCATAGTATTGGCAGTAGTAGAAGTATCCAATTCTTTCTCGGAATCTGAAGAAAGATAAGGAACTTCTTTGGTGACGCCGGCAGTTACATTAAGAGTTTGTGGACTGGAAGAAGGCTGTTGACTAAAATCAGCAAAAGTAACACGCTTGAGTTTTCTAACAGTCTCCTCAACATCAGAGCGAATGGTCTGTAAAGCGAATAATTTACTTTTTGTAAGGGCTTCTTCCTCAGAGCTAGCCAACATCAGTTTACAACGTCGCTGAATGTGTACCCATAAGAGCGTAAACGAGCAAACTTACTATCAGTAACATCCTCAGTAAAGTCAACAGAAGACCGCCCAAGTTCAGTAAGCGCACGTTTAGTAGCCTCATGATTCTCTGTAAACGTAATTGTGTAAGGACTAGGAGTAAAATTATTTCTATTTGAATCGTGTTGCGGAGGGCTTTGCGCAACCCTTCGGCTTTAATGTCTGAGTCAAATCCTCGAGAAGATAACTCATATTGGAGCTCGGGTTTTAACAACCTATTTACATCCAACCCCCACATAACCATTGTGACAAAAGAAAAACACACTGTATATCAGAGTAATGCAAAATTACAACACAACGATTCTATCAACTACGGAAGTAACAAACGGATTAAATTTAAAAAAAAAAGAGTATTCAACGTAAGAGAAAAATATAGTCACTAAACTCAGAAATAGAACGCCAGAGTTTTCAAAGGGTCTAGGACTATTGGCGAAAACAAAAATCCAATAATCTGAAATTAACCAGCCAATAATATTGAGCAATCAAGAAAGAAACCACGACTAAAATTTAAGAAGATCAAACTCCCACAAGAAATAAAGAAAAGAAATAGATACAAGTTCAAGCGTAAGGGAAGAAAACACAAGTAGTATCAGGTCAAGAAAACGGATAACGTAGTAGCTTGGGCAGTACAAAAAAAATCAGGCCGGAAGCAAAACAAAAATTGGGCCAAAAATTAAGCGAAACCAAATCAGAGCATACAATACCCAAGACAACATCGGGGCCCCACGCCAGGGGGTCAAAGTTTATGCTACGTTAAGCAGCGTACGGGTCAAATAGAAATTCCGGGTTAACTACCTATGCGGAGAGGGGGAAGGGGGTTCCTAGCAACATAAAAAAAATACATCGTCATCGATTTTCTATTCACAGTAAACAAAATAAGAATTTCTATTTAAACAGCAAAGAAAAAAATTAATAAAGTTACTATTTAAAAAAAGCAATTTTGCTCTATGGACAAATTCAATAATTGTTCCACAAAGTGTGCATTTCGTAGCTAACATATAATAAATCTAACCAGTAAAAAGAATAATGCTGGTACTTTCGTATGATCAGATGGGTTAAGTAAAAAAATAGCATTAAATTTAAAAACCTTTCTAGTAAGGATTTTACCATAAAAAACATTAGCGTATCTAATTTCAAAGTGGGTTTTTAAAAATAAACGTGTTTTGTTCGTCAGCACGATGCGAATTGGGTTTATCCCTTGGTGTGATAAAAAAAGTCACATACATGTGTCGGGATACTTATCTAGCTAGCCATTGGAAACGGATCAGCACAGCATCACCGCGGTAGTCAGCAACAACCATGCTGCTACCGTAATTGCAACAGCGGTCTGCACACAAAAGCAGTTGATCTACGTCAAAGAATAATCGGGCCTACATAACAAGCAATTTGGCCTACAGCTAAGAACTGAAAAAAGAGTCTTGCTAATATTAATAACGCACGATAACTCACCGATGCAGTCAAGATCTACACTTTTTATAAAAAAAAACGCATCGCTCTTGAATTAAGTAATTCAGAAAATACATATAAGAACGAACTGCAGAATTAAATTGAAATTGTTTAAATAACAAGAATTCGAGCTTCAATCCTCTCGTTATGAACATACCAAAAAGGAGATTAGAAAACTCGACCCAAGTTTTATCAAATAATACAATACACTCTTTCAACAAGTTTTTCAATCGTAGCAGTATAAGGATTAATTTTACGCTATAGTAGTGTGTAGACGGTCAACGGATACTCAAAACAAGGTACCAACTATAGAATTTATAGCGTAAACTCGTCGTTTTGAGTGAATAGATTGAAATCGATAATTATTCGCAAGCGTACTTATTATAAACAGGTAAAATATATAAGATGTTATTGACATATAGAAGAGTAGAAACGGAATTGATGTAAATGAAATAACCAAATACCGGATACGGTTTTACTGCCGGAAATAAACGTAACAGATCGATTTTGTATTACATTTAGCAAATACAAATTATAACCTTATTATACATGAAGGGGTTGTTAATTATGTATTTATTATACTAGTATATAGATTATATAACTGGTGCAAGTTAAAAATAATGCACTTCTGCTTCTTTTACTGATTAATACATGAGTTTTTAAGTAATTTGTTTCGCCTTAAAAAGCGCCCCACAAAGTATTTTAGTGAACAATTAATTGTATATTTAATTTACGTGTATTGTGCATGTTTGTGTAATACTGATGGAACATAGTCTGAGTGAATTACCTTATCTTTAAATGCTAGTGCGGTCGTAGTGCATTATATACTGTGTAGTGGTATTGTTATGTGTTAATTCCTTACCTATCCCGAATTATTATCGAACTTGGACTTGTTCCGTATAAATTTCAGGAAATCTAGCAAACTCCGCTAGAACAATATTGGCTAAATCAGAAATCCGCGTTCACAACGTACAGTTCCTAGATAAATGAACAATTTTTTGTTACCCAGCTTGCCAATATGCATTAATTTAAAAGGTATGCAGAGTTTTTAATTAATTTGCATTGTTAATTTGGAACCTAAATTAGGCTATCTTATTTGTAAATTCTGTGAAACTTAGTGTACCATCTATGTAAGTACGCGACTAGTTAAAACCCAAACTTACCCTTACTGTATATTTAAAAAAAATCGCATATAATTAATATAAAAGTGGTAGAGACACTTCAAATCAACAAATCGGTTAAATGTAATGTTATTCATATGGCTGTGATTTAATAGTCTATTTATACAAAAATAGTTATCGAATTTTATGTAATACTTTGTGCGTTTCCATACCATTTTTAACAGAGACAAAGAGACAGTGGATTAAATATAGGTAGAGGGATGGCAATTAAATAAATACAGATGACCTAATTTTGAAATAATTCATTGAGTTGAAGTTATATTACATTAAATTGCCAAATTTAAACCAAGTAGATCTGTAATAGAAATTAAATTCAATACTATATATCTCAGGCAGTAATTCTTCATAAGATCCGTTGAATTCTTCTCGATGTTGAATATCTTCGCAGTTGTCTTCTATACCTCTAGAAAAACATCTTCGAGTAGGCAATATTATTTATAACATCGATAACGTCTTTTTTTTGACAGAGCATAGCAATTTTAAAACACTTTTAGACGCGCTTAAGCAATTTCCATAAACTGAACAAAGATCATTTTTCTGTAATGTTCAATCGTAGTTTTAAGCAGATGGAAAATTTTGTTTACCAATATAACGCCGTTGGCACTCCATCACTAGAAAGCTCGTCCTATGAATTCATAAATTTTTGTAGAGGGCAAATTGTCCCAAGAAGTCTGGTATTAGAATACATTAACCACGTTAATTTCCCGATGTCGATTATAAGTGATTTGAGAACGAAATTCTTGGTTGCTTTATATGTACATTCTTAAATATTTCTTCATATTCTCCAGACTTTATTAATTAATTCGTTTTTATTTCTTGTTTGGTTGTTTCTTTTTTGTTTATGTGTTCGTTCGTTCGCTCGTTCGTTCGTTCGTTCGTTCGTTCGTTCATTCGATCGTTTGTTCGATTGTTCTATCGTTCTATCGGTCGTTCGTTGGTTCGTTCGTTCGTTTGTTCGTTCGTACGTTCGTTCGTTCGTTCGTTCGTTCGTTCGTTCGTTCGTTCGTTCTTTCGTTTCTTCGTTCGTTCGTTCGTTCGTTCGTTCATTCGTTTGTTCGATCGTTTATTCGTTCGTTTGTTCGTTTGTTCGTTTGTTCGTTTGTTCGTTTGTTCGTTTGTTCGTTTGTTCGTTTGTTCGTTTGTTCGTTTGTTCGTTTGTTCGTTTGTTCGTTTGTTCGTTTGTTCGTTTGTTCGTTTCGTTGTTCGTTTGTTCGTTTGTTCGTTTGTTCGTTTGTTCGTTTGTTCGTTTGTTCGTTTGTTCGTTTGTTCGTTTGTTCGTTTGTTCGTTTGTTCGTTTGTTCGTTTGTTCGTTTGTTCGTTTGTTCGTTTGTTCGTTTGTTCGTTTGTTCGTTTGTTCGTTTGTTCGTTTGTTCGTTTGTTCGTTTGTTCGTTTGTTCGTTTGTTCGTTTGTTCGTTTGTTCGTTTGTTCGTTTGTTCGTTTGTTCGTTTGTTCGTTTGTTCGTTTGTTCGTTTGTTCGTTTGTTCGTTTGTTCGTTTGTTCGTTTGTTCGTTTGTTCGTTTGTTCGTTTGTTCGTTTGTTCGTTGTTCGTTTGTTCGTTTGTTCGTTTGTTCGTTTGTTCGTCTGTTCGTTTGTTCGTTTGTTCGTTTGTTCGTTTGTTCGTTTGTTCGTTTGTTCGTTTGTTCGTTTGTTCGTTTGTTCGTTTGTTCGTTCGTTCGCGAGTGCGTTCGTTCGTTCGTTCGTTTGTTCGTTCGTCGTTCGTTCTTCGTGCGTCCGTTCGTGCGTGCGTGCGTCCGTCCGTTCGTGTGTGCGTCCGTCCGTCCGTCCGTCCGTCCATCCGTCCGTCTGTCCGTCCGTACTTCCGTCCGTCCGTCCGTCCGTCCGTCCGTCCGTCCGCCCTCTGTTTGCTTGTTTGCTTGCTTGGTTACAGTAGCTCCAAGAAATACGCATGACTACAACCAGACACATAGATATATGTACTCAGTTGATGTACATTTGTATACACATATTTTATCAAAAACAAATATTATCAAAAATAGTTTTGAGTAACTATCGCTTTCTCGATTTGGTTTCTTGCAGCATTAAAATTATCATGAAATATGTCTGCCTTTTCAAATATGTTACTTCCACAACATATGCAGATTATAATTTGTCCTAAAAAAGTTTGGTCGAGTGCTGAACTGAAACGCTCGCTCGATTGGAGCTTTTATATTTATGAGAGCTAATAATGGTGAATACGTACATGGATTTAAAATTTTTCAAATAGCAACATCAGCCAGTAATCCCTCATCAATGAGGGTTAGTTTGTTTGAATATTTTTAAGCTGATAAGCAGGTGTTACATGTACATCGATCGTTTCTCCTGGGACTGAACAGAAGCTTGTTTTGAATATTTTCATTCTGATGAATACAAGTTGCATATTATGGATTCCTTGCTCAATGTAGAAAGTACATCAACTTTTACTACTGAAAAAATGTTTGGTTCTAAAATATATCCGAACGTTTTATTCGATCTCTTGCCTGGTTATCAGTATGAGTGTCAAAAATCATTTTCGAATCAAATATAACTCGTAAGCCCTTCATGTGGTAATCGTTATTATACTGCTAGTAGTGATTAATTTTATAGATGTCTATGTGTAGAGTTAAAAATGATTTATCAGCATCTCAGTAATCGGCAAGCTTCTCCAAAGCAGATTGTAGTTTGTAACAATCCTCCAGGCAACAAGAACACAGGAACACAGCAACAGGATTAGTATCGACTACACCCCGGGACTATCCAAAAAACTAAAAAAATGTTTACAAAGTAATAATATTCAAATTGTACACAAACCAAAAAAATTTACATAAACCTTTTTTACAAAATTAAGACCAGAAATAGAGCAAAAATACAAAACACACACCATATACAAAATAAATTGCAGCGATTGTCCCGGCATGTATATCGGAAATTCCAAACAATACCTCCATAAATGAATATACGAGCATAAATATTCAATAAAAACTAACAAACAATGCACCGTTCTAGCAACCAATGCCTTAGAACATTTACACAAATTTGATTTTAATAATGTAGAAATTTTAGGTACTGAAATGAAAGATAGTAAAAGAGGATTTTTAGAAACTATACAAATCCAAAGAAATTCACAAGCAATTAATTCAGAAAACGATCAAGACAATTTCACACATTTCTACCAAAATTAAATAGCCTAATTGCACTTTGTTATAAATATCCTATTACACATATTTCATATATATACCACCACTATTAAACAAGTTTACTTATCACCACACACTACAGTTTATATTATTGAACAGTTTAGACTAAATAATTAATATTATTACAATCGTGTACTTTAAATGTTCTTCGTTCTTGTATTTTTAAACGAAAAATATCATTTTATGTTTATGAAATAACAATTTTTAGAGAATTTTTATAACTGTGACAAATGTTTAAATGTTTTACTTTAGCTTAGATACACAATCTACAATTAAGTTTTAGGTATGTAATTGTTAAAAATATTTTTCATATTCTATAGGTAATATTTTGTAGAACATAATTGATAATGGCCCTGATGACCGACACGCGTCTTAAAAACAAATATAATAAACGCAATTACAAATTGTTATAGTTATTCTACCTACTTTTTGAAATAACTATAGGTATACATTGACCAACGTCCAAGAAATTTTAATATTATATATATATATATATATATATATATATATATATTACTCATATTTAGACCAGGGTAGAAAATTAATGAATTACATAAAATAATTTTAATCACCGTGTATAAGGAATTTTATTAGATAATACGCATTATTAAAAAACCGTGGAGAATAAAAATTCATTCGTTTTCATTAAAAATAAGAGATTTAAATTATTTACAAGACGCTTTATATAAAAAGAAGCAGTATTAAAATGCTCCACGTGTAATATAATTATTCCGCGTAAAGAAACAAATGGAAATTACGTGCAAAATTTATATTAATTGATTCAAGTTTGGGTAACAGGTATTAAACAAAATGTACAAATAATAATTAAATATTTAATTAGGATTCACTAAAAATTAAAGGGTATTATTTTAATTGGAGTTAATTGAACCGTTAGGAACATATAATACGTATAAAAGCTAGTAAAAACCCAATAATATTCAGATTGTAGAAGTATTATGTTTGAACACCTGCAATTTTTAAAAAAGCTCGTTCTGCGTAAATTTTGCAGATAACAAATGGTTACAGAGAATCTTGGAGAAACCGTCGGTTAATATTCACGGGAAGGCTGGATACGGGGTTATTTAACCCAGATAAGAATACACGTGGACTGAAATAATCGATAATAAAGAATATCAATTTGCACCAATAAGAACAGGGTAGAAAAGGAAAGAGAAAATGCGTCAAGCAAAGACACTAATAATTAAAGGCGGGATTTGAGCAACGTCACGAGGGTCACGATTGGTTGAAAATAAGATGCAAATATCAGAGGTAGAAACAACGATTTCTGTATAAAATTTAATTAGTTATTCCCAGACGTTGCGAGCCGTGTCGAAATTTCTGAGATTTAACTGGTGCGAGTGCAAATTTAATAAGAACCGACGCACAGGCGGTCGAGATGGGAACATAGTATACGAAATTCTAGAAACTGGCCGTTTTGGGGACAAAACCGACAGACGGGCTAACCACTATATATACCCGGGTTAATATGAGTTTCGCTCTCTTAGATTTTCGATTTGATTCAATGCGTTAAACAGTGCTTTTTAGTTTTCCTATTTTGATAGAATAATTTAAACAGTTTGCGCGTATATTTTGGTGATTTAAAGCAGTTTGTTCTTTACGTGCTACAATGAATGTAATTTAGTGCACTTAGAAAAGAAGATACAAGGTAATAAAGTCTAGTATCACTGTACCAATTAGTCAAATTTGCAACGACAAATGAATACACAAAAGTAGGCAGTTTTGGCGTATATTTGTGAAAGAAGTATGAATTTCTTTGCTATTTTTCGGGGGTGTTAATAATTAAATGATTCGTAAATGTGTCTGGATCCACAAAACAAGCTTCAGATATACACAAATGAGTTCCGGAAAAGCACTGAAACAACTTTAGATGAATGGTGGTGTAGTAAATTTTAAAGGCGACCAGCAATACGAGGACCTAAACATAACCCAGTTGGATTGGTGTGATTAACAGAGGACGATATACATTGGGGCCACGAGTGCATTAACCTTCAGGTAACTTATGCTTTGTTGTTCGATTTTTGATGTTTTGGTGTGTGTTGAATAACTTTATAATTGATTTACTTAAAATGGACAGTAGTGAAATTGTACTAACAACAAATTTTAAATTTTAAGGTGAAATTTTCTTGTTTAAGTAGAAAGGGGTATTTAGTATTTATGTTCTGGATTATGATGAAAATTTGGGTATGTCTTTGAGCTCAATTAGACGAACCTGGTTAATTAACGTAAAGGGGTGGGAGATGCTCCCTTTGTACTCAGACTCAGGTTGGAACGTCCCGTTTTAAGTTTTATAACTCATTGCAATTTTTAGAATCTTTTTAACATAATGCTCTGTGGTTAGAAGCCTTTGAATCTCTCCTTTGGTTAGATATTTCACTGAATTGACATTTGTCAAGTTGTTATTGTTAAACTGTATTAATTGATGCACATTAATTTGCTTTTGTTCATAAAAAAGTGGTTTAATTGTGGTTATCTAACCTAAGGGCGATAACGAGCCCATGTGGTGGCTCTTCGTTCTTCTTGATCCAGCTTTTGAATTGTAACGACGATCTTGGTATGTTAGCAAACTTTATATCGCTTATTGTAGCGGATTCTTGCTTACTACCTTGGATAAAATTAATCTTTCTGATGTTTGTGAGTACGAAAGTTAATTATTACGCCTTTGGCGGATTTTACGTCGTTTTGATTAATACTATTGGGTTGGCTTTCACTCAGTTCGTGAAGCACATTTTTGTGATATTTGTTATATTCTACCCACATTGTTATGTGGTAAGTAATAGCGTTATAGCACTTCTTGTTCTATGTATTACATGAATTTTAGGGTTCAAATCTAACTTCAAATTTAACTCCAGATTTAACTTCAAATTTAACTTAAAATTTAACTACAAATTTAAGTCTATGTCTACGTCTGCGTGCGAGTCCAAGAGTAATTGCATATTTTAGGTTTAGCAGTTCCAATTTAAGTAGATGCACATTTGTGAAGATTCGTTTAAGTAATCGTTCTGGTGGTATTACGATTACCCAGATTCGACAACTTACTGAAATAGATGGTATTGAAGCTCCCGACGAAGAACTAATTATTGATACAATAAATTCCATATGCTGGACTACCGAAATATTAATCGAAACCTGTTGGAGTTATCTGTGGATGAATATTACACCTGAAGCGATTTTATGTGACTACCTGTAATTGCTGTAATCCTGTTAAGTTGGATTTGGAATCCCTGACTGCTACTGGTGCATTGGAATTACTTCTTGAGGTCGTATACTTCCTTATTTAAGTGTGCTGTGTATGTTCTGTTGAGATTATTGGATAAATATTTTTGTGTATGCAACCTTATATTCACCTCTTTATTATTTTGCTTTGCATGCAACCATACTTACACCTGTGTGTAAGGTGGGTTGCGATAATTAACGTAACATCTGTATTTATGATAAAATTATTAAGGTACTAATGGTTGAATGCTTCCTTAGTAAGTGCTAGGTTTTTATGAATAATACTAACCACTCGTTAATGCGTTCCAGTGATCTATACATATTGATTGTAAATCTAGTCACGAGCTTAGACCCTTGGTTAAATTATTACTCACTTGAGTTATGCTGTTACAGCTTACTTAGTAGCCACCAAGTCTGCGTATCCGATTATTACTTAGTACGAATTATTTTTGCGTATGGGCTCGTAGGCCCGGATATTCTTAACACCATTGCGTTATTACTGTTAAATATTATTTATACAATCACCTGGAGTAAACATATATTTGCTTATTGTGAGCACTTAGCTTGGTTAATTTTCTCTTGAATCATTTAGGTTTGAATCTTGTATGTATGATTATTTGTAGAATTATTTGTTCTAGTGAAATTTATATTTATGTGTTTGATTTCATATTTGGCATTGTAGTTACTTCAATAAATTCAGGTTTAATTCTGTGCCCTGTTAATTTATTGATATAGTGAGTTACCTTGGGTTTCGCCCGAGAATAGTGGAACATTTCTCGTTGATTCTGCTTGCTCCTGTTCCTGGCGCCCATTAATAAAATAGTTAGTTTTGACTTATTGGACCTTTCTAGTGGTTCCTTATGGTCCCTGAATGCGATTCTTTACCCACCGCCCTGATGAGTCTTTTCTGAGCTATTCCGGAGCACTATTTGTCATCGTAACGTTAAGGAACCCATTATATCGATTAGATATCGAATTTTTACCGTGGCAAGGTCTGCATATATTGTTATATTAATTAGTAGGCATCTACAAGGACTTTAATTCTGGATGCACATTAAATTGATAATAAATTTAATCTTGAAATTTTCTGATACTAAAATTTTGCAATTTTATTTTGAAATTTTGTAAAGGTGATTAGGTAAATAGAGTTAACGTTGGTGTTTGTGGTAGGAATGTTTTCTTTTTTATGAATGAGGATGTAGTTATCTAGGAAGCGTGAGGCGAAAAGAGTAAAGAGGAGTAACAGAAGAAAGTCAACGGAACAGTTAAGGTAATGATTTTCTTTTAGATAAGCATTCTTGACGCCCAATCTGTTGGGCTTGATTCGAAAACTTAGTTCAGGATTTTGAGATTCACAGCATTCTTGACGCCCAATTCGTGAGGCTCGATTCTAATTCTATATGAATATATATATATATATCATTATATAGTTTGTTTTGAAAACCTCACCAAAATTAGTACTAAGTTTCGATGTGCAACCTTGGCTCATAAATTGCTGTGAAACCTACAAAAAGCCTCAACCAGAGTAGAATAATTATTCGAGCCTCGAATTGGGCACCAAGATTTGCTGTGATTCTCGCCCTGGTGAATCTCTTCTCAGTCGATCTTTCGCTTTCCGCCTCGGCTGCTCACTTAGTTAAAACTTTCATCCTCATTCATAAAACCATTACATCATGCTACAAACATCAACGTTAACTCTATTTACATCAATATTCATAATACATTAAAATTTCAAAATTAAATTTCAGCATAAATTTCAGTATCATAAAATTTCAAGTTTAAATTAGTCATCATTTTAATTTACATCCAGAATTAGAGTCCTTGTAGGATGCATACTAATTAAGTTAACAATATTTGCAGACCTGAGTCTGAATAAAAGGGAGCATCTCCCACCCCTTTACGTTAATTAACAGGTTAGTCTAATTGAGCTCAAAGACAGACCCAAATTATCATCATAATCAAAAACATAAACCTGATAAATACTCCTTTCTACTTATACAAGAAATTTTTACCTTAAAATTAAAAATTTGTTGTTTATACAAATTCACTACTGTCCATTTTATCAAACAAATTATAAAAATATCCAACACACACCAAAACATCAAAGATCGAACAAAATTGTATAATTTACCTGAAGGTTACTGCACTCGTGGCTTCAATGTACATCGTCCTTGCTAATTTCACCATTGCAACTGGGTTATGTTTACGTCCTCAGATTCTGACCGCTTTTAAAATTTTTCTACACCACCATTCATCTAAAATTGTTTCAGGGCTTCTCAGGAACTCATCTATGTATATCTAAATCTTGTCTTGTGGATCCAATCACGTTTACAGATACCACTTGATTACTCACTCCCGAAAAATAGCAAAGCAATTCATAATTCGTTCACGCTATACAAAGCGGCATACTTCAATGTATTTATTTATCGCTACTTATCTATCTTTTCTAAGTGCACTAATGCATAATAACTTGTATCGTAACACGTATTCTGCTTGCAGTATCGTATAACATCATAAAATAAAGAGAGAAAACTGTTTAAAGTATTCAATAAAATCAAAAATCTAAGAGCCAAACTATTTAAAGTATTGAATAAAATCGAAAATCTAAGAGAGCGAAACTCATATTAGCACGGGTTTATATAATCGCCCGCTTGCACGTCGGATTTGTCCCGCAACGGACAATTTTTAGAATTTCACATTCTAGTTTCCCTTTCGACGGCTCGGCACAGCGATTCTACAAAATTTGCACTCGCGCCAGTTGAAAATCTAAGAATTTTTCACACCGCTCGCAACGCGTCCGCAAACAACTAATTAATTTTGTATAGAAATTGTTATGTTTTCACCTCTCATATCTGCAACTTATTTCAACCAATCGCAAACCTAGTGACGTTGCTCAAATCACGCCTTTTATTAATGCGTGTCTCTGCTTTGCGCATTTTATCCGTCTCTTTCTACCCTGGTCTGAGTGGTACAAATCGATATTCTTTACTATCGGTTTTTTGAATCCACATGGATTCCTATTTGAGTTAAATAACCCCTCATCTAGCCTTTCTCGTTAATATAAGCTACGGTTTATCCGACCGTTTGCAATATACACAGAATTTTCATGTTTATCCAAACAAATTAAACAGAACCTGATATTTAAAAATACGCAGGTGTTCAATCGTAATACTTCTACGATTTGGATATTCCACGTATTTTAACCCTCTTGATAGATTTGTATGCTAGCAACGCGTCTCATATTTAGTATTATTGGGTTTTTAAAAGCTTTTATGCATATTATACCTTAATAATCGTTCAATTAACTCCAATTAAAATAATAATGAATGGCATTGACTTCTACCCTTTAATTTTTAGCGAATACTAATTAAATATTAATTATTATTTGTACACTTTGTTTAATACCCGTTACTTAAAAATTGAATTAATTGATATAAATTTCGCACGTAATTTCTATTTGTTTCTTTATACAACGTGATTAAAATTGTTTGATGTCGTTAATTAATTTTCTACCCTGCTCTAAATTTGAGTAACATATATATATATATATATATATATATATTTATTTATTATGATGAGAAGGTAGTTTAAGGGTAGATTAAGTCATAAGGGTTGTAGAATAAATGTAAATAATTTAGCGTTAAGAATCACATATTTTACAAAAGGTCAATAGCGAGCACACTGTATATAAAGTATATTTAATTTAATGCATAAGATAGAAACTCATTTTTTAATAATCAAACATTATTTAGCTAAAATAATAATGTATACATCTTATAATAAGCTTTAAGTTTAAGAAACGAGTCAAGATAAGGTTCTAACCGCAACAAATTGCAACAATGTAAACACATTATTGGGAAAGATAACTAATCTGGTATTCTAGCTATTTAAAAATATTTTCAAAAATGTCAACGCATGAATAAGTAAACGCATTCTAATACGTCATTATTAGAAAATGAATACGTGACTAGGAATATTACATGTGTTTAGAAATCCAACATATTTTTAATAACAAATAAATAACAGACGGTTCGTTATACGATAAACTTTGGACTATAAGCGACACAAATATAAAATACGTGACAGAATGAAAGGAATATTTGGAAATTCTAAGAAGTTACTATGATATATTGAATGTCTACGTGCGAGATTGAATGGAGGAACAACAAATAAAACCAGGAAATTTGAGAATTACCATGGCTCTACAGAGATAGGTGGAAATTACAAACGTTCATCAATAAACACGCGATGCGCACCAATTAAAACATGCATAGGTGGAGCTTATAAATACGATAGAAAACTCGAAAATAGACGGTCTATCCTCAACAAGGCACGAACCACGTCGATATAAAACAAAAATTTACGTACCAGTGACAATTTGTGGAAAGTCAATAATTTATTAAAAAGTGAAAGATCGATAGTGTCAAATTTGTGCGACGAAAAATAGCCGTTCTACGCTTAGACGTAAGGTAAACTATTGATTATATTTTATACTAATATTTAATCATTTTGGGCTCCGAATAAAGGTCCAATTAAAGGTCCGGAAAAGGTCCGAATAAAGATTTAAATGTACGTCTGAATAAATACTCTAAATGCATATTTAAATAATACGTCTTAAAATACGTCTAAATAAATTATTACATAGAAATATAAAATAAACGTGATGATACCCAAAGTTACTCCAGAAATCCAAGGGAAAAAAATCCATCATTCTGGTCCATCAAGTGAAGCAAGTCAAGCTGTAACAATAAAGGGGTGCTGACCACAGATAATATGGGGCAATTTCAGTGACAAGCAAGGAAAACGCAGGTTAGAGATCTTCAAATTCTTATCAGTTAAAGACTGTTTCAATTTTAATATTTGCTATATATTATACATCTGTAAGAGTCAACAAAAAGGTTATTTGAGAATTTGTAAATAGAGAAGCATCTTTGAACGTTCGAAAGGTACCTAAGAGTAATTATAAAGACATTTTTGCTGGCTTTCAGGAAATTATAAATTTGGTGAATGTTAATGTTCTGTTCAGGGGCTAAATTTTGAATTTACATAAAACTGTACATATTATCGATCATTATATTGTGTAATCTTTGGATTGCTTCATTTAAATTAATTTAACAATTACGTAGTAAAAAAAAAGGGATAAACAATCTTCATTGTCGTGAAGTAGGGCATGTTGTGTTTTTGAGCTAGCTGAGGCAGAACAAATTTTAAAAATGTAAAGGAGCATATCACAGTAAATAAAAATGGTACACCCAATCGTGGGGCTTAAAAGAGTTAAAGGGTACAACACAGCAATAAAAATAACACCAACGTAGGGGCTATATCACAGCAAATAATAATAACAACCAACGAGGGGCTTAAAAGGGATATGACAGCAATAAAAATAACGCGCAATTTTAAATTTATTCTTTTTTATATTCCTCGACTAGCTCAGTTTAATTCACACAGAGTGCACGACGATACGATAGCAAAGAAAGTTTAAACCCCCTTTTACTCTAGCTCCTTTTTACTTGAATGATATTAAACGAAACAAACCAAAATTTGTATAATGACCAAGAATGTATACACTTTACAGTTTAGTAACTTTGATAATTTGATTGGATATTCATAAATTAACCCCTGAATCAAAATAATAATATCAATCTGATTATGCCCAAATTATAACTCCCTTAAAGCCAGCAAAAATAACACTGTATACTACTGTAAGTGCCTTTTGAACGTTCAAACGAACATCCTTCTCTCTACGTAAATTTTTTAACGATTTTAATTACCCTTTGCAAATTCAATACTTCAATATATGCAAAAATGTAAATATTAAAATTTGAAATAAAGCTTTATGCTAATAAAGAATATTCTTATTTCGGACCTGCGTTTTCCTTGCTTGTTTCCAATCCTTAGAACTGCTTCTGCATGTGAAAGACCAGCACCCTTAGATTGTTTCCACTTAAACTTTCTCGTTTACTGCGTAGTTCAGCTCGCCCAGTTTAACCCTTAGTTTGATTAATTTCTCCCTTCAATACGATAAGTATATATCTATTATATAAATACATATATATATATATATAAATATATATATATATATATTGCTATGATAATAGGGTTATTTAAGGGTATATCGGGTCAGAAGGGTCGCACACTACACGTAAATACTATTAAAAGCTAGAAAACTAAACAATTTTATTATAAAAAGTGCGTAATTTGCAAAATATGCAAAAAGCAAACATCTAACACACTGTATAAGGATCACAATTACCTTTAATTAATACAGGGAAGCTCAAGCTTCAATAATATAACCACATTTAATTCGATAAATAACTCTGTACGCAATCAAATTCACTTTAAACCAGCAAAGCATTCATAAATTCTAAATAAATACGCATTAAGAACATAGAAAGCTAGAAAATCATGATACGAATTCTATTAAAGTAAATACCCAATAATGCGACGAAATAACAAAGCATCCTCGCAATAAAAACACTTTTCAAAACAAACACGTTTCAGAAACGCAGGATGTAAATAAACGCATTTCAATTGATGTCATTATAGAAATTTCGCATACGTAATTTTTAACATGGAGTAAATTCAAAACCCAAAAGATTATCTTGACAAAAATAGAAGTTATACGTTTATCTACTTGAGAAGTCGAATTAAAATTTTCTACAACAAAACAAAACAAGACAGATGAAAGTATACGGGCTATAAGGAATCCACTATATAAAACTTGAATGCTACGTGATCAACAACATCATTCAACAAACTATTATCAAATTCATACCGGAGAAACACCAAGGTATGGACAATAACACGCCTTAAACTTTGACCGAAGGACGCGGATAACCAATGATATCAGATGGAGGCGTTGTTTTAAATACCACAAAAATTTAATAAACAATCAGTTTTCCTTCAACCGGAACACGCTTCATACAGTTCAAATTAAAAAATTACGTAAAGTGAACATAGAAAAATCAAATGATTATATTTCGTGAAGTCGTGATAGAAAAGTTTTGAAATTAAAATAATAGTGAAAATATACGAGAGAAGTTTGCCGTTAACTGAAAAACGGCTCTAGGTAAAAATCTAAATTAGCACATCTAAATTGGTACATAAATCTAAATTTGCAAATAAATCCGAATTTAAATATACATCGATCTAAATTTGCATAAAAACATTGGTTTGCATCGAAGTACTAAAACAATCCAGGGGTACTGGTCAACAGCACGCAGCAGCAGATCCAAGAATAGGGAGAACAAAAAGACACGCAAGGAAAACTACAGGTCAGAACATTATCTAATAGCATAAGGCACTTTTTTTTTTTAACATTTGCATTTTTTTTATTATACCAGAATATTTATGTAAAGGGTCATCAAAAATCTTTTTATACGTGAAAATTTAAGTAAAAGGGAAAAGTCATTGAACGTTCAGAAGTTTTTCCAATAGTATACAGTGTTATTTTTGCTGGTTTTAAACCGACCAAAGGGAGCTATAATTTTGGGGATAAATTAATATCACTATTACTTTGATTCATAGGTTTATTTTGTCGAATAGTGAATCATATTATCAAGCAGTAAAGTGTATATAATTTTTTGTCATTATACAAATCTTGGTCAATTTTGTTTGTCTCATTCAAGTAGGAAAGTATTAGATAATAATGGGGGTAAATTCTTTGTTATCGTAACGTCGTACACTCTGTGTGGATTAGACTGAGCTAGTCGGAGCATATCTAAATTTTGGGTTATTTAGAGATACAAAGCGGTGGCGAACAGCAGGAAACTGAACGTTAATTACATCGGCGTGTGGCGTTATCATAGTAATAATATATATATATATATATATATATATATATATATATATATATTGTAGTGGTTCTAAAGGGTTAAATGTAAATATAAACAAGGCAATTTCAAAACACCCTGTATAAAGGAAACAACCAAAATTTACGTGCGAAATTTATCTCATTTTATTCAATTTAAAGTATCAAGTTTTACCATTATTTTATAATTAGGGATGATTAAAATTTAGTTAGGTTTGCAAAGAAAATAAATTGCAGAAGCCAATGCAATTAATTTATTAATTTAATCGAGTTTAATTGAACGGTTATTTACGTATAATATGCATAAAAGCATGAAAAATCAATAATACCAAGGTGAAACTCGTTGCTAGCACATGAACAGCCGTTGGATAGGAAATACTTCGAAAAGCGAAATCCTAGAAATGTTATTTAAAACGTCGGTTAATTTGAACACCTGCGTTTTCTAAATGTCAGGTTCCACTTATTTTGTGTAAATAAAACTCAAGATTCTAGGTATATTGTACATACGGTCGGATGTTTTCGCATTAAACACTAATAAGGGGTTATTTAAAGCATGTAGGCAAATCCACGTGGGGTTAGATAGCAGATGGACAGGAATATCGATTTCTACCACTCAAACAAGGTTAGAAAGAGACGTAGAATATGCATAAGAAAGGGACAGCGTTAATGTAGGAGGGATTTGTAAGACGTCAATGCATAGACTATTGGTCGATATCGTTAGTTGTACATCAGACAAACACGGGAATATTGAATGTTAATTTTTAGAAAATATCGTAACGACGCGCTAAATTTCGAGGATTTAGAAATCGGTTGAACCCAAAATTTTAAGAAATATTATTGTAAATGAAGGACTTCGCGTGAAATGCGGCCGAGAGGTGGCATCGGAAATTGTATAATTACTTTTTGAAAATGAATAAAAGTCCCTTAGTATTTTGATCGCTTCAGACTACGTACGAAAGTTACCACGAGCTTGTAAGTATAGAAAATTATTTTAAATTAAATAGTACGGTGTTAGCCTCATAATTTGTACGCGGATAGTGCCGAGTCTAAGATTTATTGAGGTGCAATTTATATTTTTTTAACAAGCTCGTGTAGTGACGTTATGCAACGTGAATTAAATTAAACAATTATCAAAGAATAGTAATAATTGAATTTGGAGTTGGATGTATCGTGTATGAACAGCGTTGCAGCACAACTTAGAGGATGTTCAATTACTAATATCTGGAGGCGGGAGCAAAGCAGTACCACGAAACAACTTAATGGCATCATCAACGAAGCAGGGATCTTCAAGAAATTCCAGGTAACGCTTTAGAATTTGTTGTTGATAAACTATGAAGGTTATTGTGATGGGTGAGAATGAACTATGATAGTATTTTACATTATTTAGCGGATTGAAAGTAATACGTATAACTAACTTTTACTGTGGTATTTAAATAGAAATATAAAGGTGTATATAAAGCTGATTAACATTCTTCAAGAATTTAAATATTTTTTTTGTTATGAGTACATGGGTTTTTGTTGTGTTTGTAATAAGAATATGCCAAGTAAAGAACATACATTAATCATAATTAACTGGGTTATCATGAGCTCACCATACTCCAGAGTTTCCTAATTGAAATTAATTATAAATACAGAAAGAAAGATAAGGTATTATTCAGGGCCCATTTACTCAGGTTACATTCAATGTGTTTGATATTGCTAGTTAAAAATTCTGGACTTTACAAAATAGAATTTATTGAGGTGTAACTTGACCACTGAGATGTAAATAATTTTGAACTTTTATTTGTGAATAGTGGAAAATAGATATTGTATGATTGTCGTATTATTTTGTGGTTTTATTGAGAGTGTGCGTGAACGATAGAGAGTATGAGAGTGAATCTAGGTATACAAGAGGAGGCCCAACTGAGCTAGCCAGGGAAGCAGTTGAAGAAAGCAATTTAACCGAGGAAGCGAATTAAGGTGATGAAGCTGGAATCAGGGTAAGAAATTAATTTTTTTTTTTAATTTTTCTATTGTGTGAAATTATTTTCGATTTTGGTAAATTAGGGCAAATTTTCGATTTGTTATAAAATTGATAATTCGTCGGGGCGATTCTTATAGGGTAACACAGCAATATATATATATATATATATATATATATATATATGGGCGTCATAAAATTGCCGTGGAACCTTCTACTAAGCTTCTACTAAAATCTCAAGCCTCACGAATTTTCCCAATATAAAATTGTCTCAAAATATTTAAAAAAATATTCCTTACCTTTTTATTAAGGCCGCCTTCGAATTTCTTCTGCTTCCCTGGCTAGCTCAGCAATCGACCTCTTCTTGAATACCTAATTTTACATTCATTCCTGTTTCCTACTCACACACCATTAAAATTTTGATATGTTCTAAATACACCCTTTTTCAATATTAAACATCAGTACATTGTCCAGTACATGTATTTTTTCCAATAATATTTTACAACCATAAATATGCCACCAAAAGTCACCCACCCAACACAAAAATTCCACAAATGTTTATAAAACAACAGAAATTTCAAATAAATTACCTGGAGAATTCTTCAGTCTTCATTCCCGTCGGAGATGATTACCAGAAAACCCCTCGGTGTTGTTTCCATTTACTGTGTTGCTCAGCGGATCCACAGGCCTCTACCATCTTATATCTCTGCAAGCCATGGGCCTTGTCTCACAGTACCATTCCATATATCATGCATACAAACTTGATTACTTGTGGTGCTTACCCCCATATATCATGCATATATTTAATAATTTTTTGTTCTAGTAGCCAGACCTTTTTAATTAAATAGCACTAACTCGTACGTCACGTTAATAATTTGAGGTCCGCTACTACTGTTTTATACTTTCAACTACATACTGTATTTACGGTAACATTCCTACACATACACAAAATACTCACAAAAGCTTTATTATTATTGTAGTCTAAATCAGTATTCAGCACTTGATCGAAGTGAAAGTAAAGAGAGCTTTAATAACCCAGGTTGGGTATTTATATTATCTTTCAAACCCCCTACTGGACGCGTTTCCTTCGAAAAGCTTATTTTCGAAACGAATTCTAAAAATTTTGAACGTAACCGTGTCTAAATTCGTCTTACGTGCTGTATACCTCGAATTCGCTTTCAACCTTCGCGTGTGCGTTCGTTTCTAACACTGTTGGCTTTCCACCAATGACAAAGTTCTCTGTCGTCACCAAACTCCTCCTAAGCGCTATGCATCTCAGTTCTATGCATGTTTGTTGTCTCGTTTCAAACCCCACTTGAGTTACAGAAAATCGATATTGTCGACGTCTTACATCAACTCCACGTGTATGTCTTACGTGACTTTCACTCCCGACGCTTTTATATTTATCTCTATCTTATGCATATTACCGATTGTTCATTTCACTCGCTCCTTAAGATGTTTGTTACCCTAGCTGTTTGTACAAACTGACTGTTGAAAACAATTTCTATGAAATCTTATCTTAACGTACATAAAAATTCTGTGAACATAAACTTTAACAAGCAGGTGTTCCTGTTAATTATCGACCGTTTGAAAATAACAATTCCTCGATTTTCTACTTCTTCGTATCTGATAAAACTGACGTTGGCTTTTAACACGAATACACTTGCCTTGAGAATTATCGATTTTCTTACGCAAGCACGCTCCCTTTTGCTTATATGTGTTTGATTAAAATAAATTATGGTTAATTATGCGTATCCTTGAACTTCTATATGCTTTGAAGCTTTCTTCCTTCCTGTGATCCTAACATTCCAATTATTAAATATAAAAATACCTTAATACTCGTCCGTTTTCACTAAATGAATTAAATTAATTTTGCGCGTAAATAATTTGGTCTTTTCTATATACGGGGTTGTTGAAATTTTATTGTATATACCTATTTACCACTTTGAATCCACAACAAATATAATTTGAAAAATAACGTAGCAATATTCTTTGTTATTAAAAATAAAGATGACTACCCATATATTGGTTTTCAGTTAACTGTATAAATATATCAGTATACTAAATGCAAAAACATCCGTATTTTTCAATATATTCGCAACACACTGTTTAAACAATTTTTTTCTAGATCCCCGCTTGGGTGTAATTACCGTGTTAGTATGAATTTAGTATTAGTAAACAATATAGTAATTGTCATCAATAATCTCTATAGCGGAATATCAGTACATTACGTATTCTCTGTAACTAATTGTGAATAACTAAAGGTGTATTGAACTGAATAAACATCAGTAAACTGAAGTTCGTTCCAGTATTATATATCTTTCCCTCACTAAACTCCACTGTGAGACATCATAGGGTAGTGGTTTTGAACGTTGTCAATATATAGCATAATGATTGTCCACAGAACATTGTCGAATACAGTTCGTCTTTATTGAGAAATTCTTGTACTTTGACATTACTTACAATTCATTGTTCTCGTATCATTTCCTGCGGACAGTTGGAATTACATTTTGAAGGTTTATATACTATTTATATGAAATACAAGAGTAATGCATCTTTTAACTTCGTGTTTGTTAATACAAATATTTAACGCCTCTCATGTACAGATTATCTAAACCGCAAAATACAAAATCCGCAATTTTCTTTTCACGCATATAAATCTGTAATTGCATGCAAAAGCAAAATGTAAACCTCCGTCTCATGCAAAAATCCCTTTGGTATATCCTTCTTCTAATTTGCATACCAAGCAAGTAGAATAAAATTATCACGTCTCTACGTGACACAACAATATTTATTTTAGGGTTTCCTGCTTTAATACATTACACACAATGTATCAGATCCTACGGCGGAAAATAAATGCTTATAGACAACGTGTCATTGGAAACTACTAGCGTGAGTTTATTAGGTCGTTTTCAAAAACTGTCTTGAACCTGCTTTTAATGTAAGCAGAACCTTCGGAAACGTCTTCCGTGAGCCAGATTTCTTATTTCTTCCTCAATAATAAATAGAAGACGGCGCCATACAGCTATTTACAAAAATGTTTCTTTGCCTTGTACCGTCGGCAAAAAAGAATGGGTAGAAGTGGATGTTATCCCTTTAAGTATCAATTTACTTTAATATTTTCCATTAATCGACATTGCTTGCAAAAGTGTAATGTTTACAATAACTAATTTTTAAGGTTTCTGTATTGTCTTTTTTACTTTGGATCTTCGTTGCTGCAGTCCTAACCGACAAGTGTTAAAACTTTCCTCCCATAAAAATGTTTTAAGCCTTTGCGCCTTCTAATTTTTAAACATTTTAGCCTTTAAACTTTAGAACCTATAAATCTTTGAATATTTAAGCCTTTAAGCTTTTAAGCGATTGAGAGTTTAAATATTTGAGAAAAAGGATACGGATGAGTTCCTTGTCGGAAAGTGAACGTAACAAATCCACCCCAGCAAAATTAAAAGGTCGGAGTAGGAAAACAAAAGCAACGAAACATACAGTACAGTAACAACAAAAACCAAAAACGAAAAAAATTTGTTTGGGAAAACTCAAAAAAAAATAAAAAATAACTACAAAAATTAACCCACATCTGGCTCCAAAATCCAATACACACTAACAGGATGAACCAGAAGAAAACTCGTTTAAGAAAACTACAAGAAACACTCAAAACTTAACAAAAAGAATCTTCATCCGGCTCAAAGAACCATGGTACCGAATAAAACCAAAAGTGAAAAAAAACACAGGGAAAGATAGGTAGGTAGTAGTAATGAACGAGGGCAAAGGTAGAACGGCGTCAACACTGCCAAAGTCGACAAAGGACGGATGTTTCTTCCGAAAAGAATCAGTACATTTTGTTACGTAATTTTCGAGGCAGCCGCGTTGGGCGCCAAAAATTTATGCTACGTAATTCGTGGCAGTCCCTGTTCGGGCGCCAAAGTTATGCTACGTTGGCTCGTAGCCGTGCGTAATTCAAAGAAAGTCAAAGAAATGACCGGGCTCAATCGGAGAGTAGGGGGGGTTGTAGAAAGCAGACTGACATATAATGTATGCGGCGGTAAGGAGTTAGCGACAATACCTGCAAGAAAATTAGTTAAGCAAACTTGAAAAAAAAAGAATAAGCATAACAGCAATGAAACGTCTAAGTTATTCAGTACTTTGTAGAATGTAAATAAAAGAAACTGTTTAGATAAACTATATAATATAACAACGGTAAAAGCAATACAGGAAAATGTTTAGTACAAAGTGAGGTAATATTGGGGAGTAGCAGAAACGTTTCCTCACACACCAATTAAACATAAATCAGATAAAATGTTGACAAAAGATAAATAGATAAGACACAATTGGTATGAGTAATTTAGTAGTATTGATTTTTCTTTCTTTCTTTTTTTTTCTATGTTTTAAAATAGCATGCAAGTCTATTGTAAAAGGTATCAGAACGACAAAGATATGGTAAAGCAACGGATAGATATTTAAAGTAATAACCAGTAGGAAATAGTCCAACTTACAAAAGTCCTTCAGCAACGCTTCCTTGCAACTGAAGTGTGGGATTCAACGATGTCCTGCACTAACGAAGCACTTCCCCCTTGACTGTGAGGGTGTTGATGGAACTTATCACACGTTACACTAATCACACCTACGTATTTCACTGGGGTTAGCAGCAGACACCATCACGCGACGGAACTATGTAGCATTGATAAATTTCTTGTTAATTCTATTTCCTGAAACAATAATTTCGAAATATTTTGTAGCACTAGTTTAATTTCAACTGGGATCAAATGTATATTATTTTCATAAACCTCCAAAAAGCAGTGAGAAACTTCAACCAATACCTTTGTAAACCGGTCGTCTGTTATATTTCGCAAATAACGTAATTCGCGCAAGCAATGATCTATTTAAGATTCTTTGGTGTTAGAAAAATGCAGAAACTACAGTATCCACTGTATTTAAATAATCCAAAGTATGCACTAATCTAATAAAACAAAGGGACACTAGACTAGATCGCACACACATTAATCCTAAAGAAAGAATCGGTCAGTTTAGCAAGTTCTACGACTATTATTTCACAAGACAAACAACTAAAACCACAAATTAGTAAAGTACGCGTATCACTAAAGTAAGTCCGTCAAAAATTCCTTAAAGCATTTGTCTCACAAGAAAAACAACTAAAAACAATTAGTAGGCACGCGTAAGCAATAAAACCGTCCGTCAAATGTTCCGTAAAACACACGTGCAGGTCGAGTAAACACGTTCTACTACTTTTATTTCCAACAGAAAAGCAACAAAAAACCAATTAGTAAAGCAACGCGTATCACTAAAACCGTCCGTCAATGACCTTAACCGCACTTGTGGTCAATCAAACACGTTTGCTATAAAGCATACTTTCTTCAAAAAGGAATTAGAACTACACACTGCTACAGTTAAAATACAATTTTTATTTCACAAGAAAACAACTAAAAATCGTGCCGCGTTTGTTCATGAACAATACGAAAATTAATCCCGCATTAATTCTCACTATTGTCAAAAGCAGAAAGAAGCAGTATTTTCAACGTACTTAGTATATCGGAACAAAAGAACAAACTCGGACTGTTCATCTGTTTCTGCAATTCGTTGCTATAACAACTTTTATCGTCTCTTATCTAGACTTGTATATCCACATAAGGAACAAAATTTATATTTACGGCAAGACAAGAACGATGCAATCTATTCATTATAACACGACACATTCGTCAACGAGTTAATAAATATTAAATATAGAAATAGCAATTTGTAGAAATGTATTTACAAATTGGGAAACAGCGTAAAATGTTAAAACTACCAAAAATGCCCGTTACAATTTCAACCACAGAAGACGATTGGTTTCAGCCAAAAAACTAAAAGTAGAAAAAATAGACTAGAAAGTACCCACCACAGGAAATGGATCGAAAATCAAACCAAGTCAGCACGAAGACCGACAGAAAATAAGACCAGTCACAGGAAGAAGAAGAGCAATGTAGAGCGAAAGAAATGAGGAAAAAAGAAAAACTAAAAAGAACCAAGCAACAATTACAAGAACCACATTAAAAAACCTAAGAATAGCACAAAAGAAGATAAAACGGAATCCCAGTTTAGTTATGTATGAGTATGTGAGAGAGTGTGTATGTGTGTGTGCGTGTGTGTGTGTGGTGTGTGTGTGTGTGTGTGTGTGTGGTGTGGGTGTGTGTGTGTGTGTATGTGTGTGTGTTGTGTTGGACCGCTTTAGTCGCCTCTTACGACAGACAGGTCGTACTGTGGGGCTATTCTATTCTCGGACCCACGCGGGGTTGGGGTACAAGAAGACAACGAAGGAAAAAAGAACGAAACAAAAATGTGTGTGTTTATAAACTGTGTGTGTGTGAAGTGTGGTTGTATGTAGTGTGTGTGTGTGTGTGTGTGTGTGTGTATTTGTGTGTGTGTGTGTGTTGGACCGCTGTAGTCGCCTCTTACGACCGGCAAGTCGTACCATGGGGCTATTCTATTCCTGAACCAACACGGGGTTGGAGTACAAAAAAAGAACGAAGGAAAAAAGAACCAAATAAAAATGTGTGTGTATTTGTTGAACCGCTTTAATCGCCTCTTACGACAGGCAGGTGGTACCGTGGGAATATTTTAATTCCGGACCCACACGGGGTTAGAGTACAAGAAGAGAACGAAAGAAAGGAGAACCTAGCAAAAATGTGTGTATGAAGTGTGTGTGTGTGTGCGTGTGTGAGTGAGTGTGTGTGTGTGTGTGTATGTGTTGGATTGTTTTAGTCGCCTCTTACAACAGGCAGGTCGTACCATGGAACTATTCTATTCCCGGACCCACACGGGGTTGGGGTACAAGGAGAGAACGCGTTAAGGAGAATGTGGTTAGTTTTAGAATTGGTTTAAAGAAAGTTGACGGTAGAAAAGGAAACATCATGGGTTGTCAGAATATCAACTATAGAAAAAGAACAAGTATTGGCTGTAAGAGAATCAATCTTACAAAAGGACACACAAGTAGAGCACACTTCAGTTACGGTAGATTAAGGGACAGAAGCAGGTAAAATTTCATCGATGCTAAATAAAGGACTAGCCGTATCATAGTTAGAAAAGAAAACAAACAGCATTGGCTGTAAGAGTATCACCCTTAGGAAACAACATTACATAAAGAAACAGAATCAGGTAGAATTTAATCAACCTTACAAAAAAAACAGCATCAGGAAGAACTGCGTTAACATTAGAAAAAGAGACGCCAACTAGAATTTCACCCACCTTAGCTAAAAGAACAGAAACAAGTAGAATTTTGTCAGCATTAGATAAAGAAACTCAAGCAGAAGTAATTTTGTCAACAATAGAACAATGAGTAAGAGCAGGTAACGTTTCATCAACGTCCTATAAAGGAGTACAAAACTTCATCAATGTTAGACAACGGAGTAGGAACAGGCAAAACTTCAGCCACAATAGGAACTGATTCCTGACAATAGCAGATTAAGAAACAGGATCAGGTAAAGCTTTAACGACAACAGCCACAGGTATTATAGCAACGGATTCACTTACGTCAACAGGACCTTATCTATCCGTATTAGAAGTTATCGTCACTTCAACTACAGCTGTTATTGCAAACATGACAGAAATTTCTCGAGTAGAATCATTTAAGAAAGCAGGAACAGGTAAAATTTTCACAACAACAGCAACAGGCATTAAAGATACAGGCTGCTGAATTTCAACAGGAACTTATCTGACTGAATTAGAAGTTATCGTCACTTCAGCTGCGTTTGTTATTGTAGACATGACAGAAATTTCTTTAGTAGAATTATCCACGAAAGCAGGAATAAACTTTTGAAAAGCTAGCTGAAAATCACTAATTCAAAGTATGGGTTGCAATGGTGGTGGAGGCATAATCTGGGGTGGAAGTGAATACGTAGGATCCATTTGATCATCGTTTGAATCGCAACGGGCAGAAGGAATTTGGTTCCTGTTAGTAGAGGTTCTGTTAGTAGGGGCGTGATAGCCGTAGCAATCAATATTATAATTTGAAGACACATATGGTTGAAAAGGATAGGATGTGATAGTAGTAGGGCGAGCACAGGGAGGTGCAGAAAAGGATGTAGAACTAGAGACGGAAGAAATTTTGTTCAAAGCTATATTTGACGAAGAAGGGTATGTTTTGATAGTAGTAACAGGATAACCTGGATGCGGTACAGAAGAGAACGTAGTATTAAAAGCAGAAGAAATTTGGCTCCTAGAGCGGATAACAGAACTTGGAGTATTATTCGCAGATCTATTAGTAGTGGGATGACAGTTGAGACAGTTGTGGCAATTAACTCCTTTATGTCCGCAACCATAGCAATTGAGTACTCTAGGACGAGCACAACGTGTCGAAACATGACCAGGCTTGTCGCAATTAAAGCATGTGACCTGACTGGTAGAAGCAGAACTAGGAATAAGAACAGTAGGAAGTACAGAAAAAGTATCTGATCTATCCGTAGGCGTAGGAGAAATCTTAACAATTCGGTCATGTGATGTAAAAGTATTTTTCTGAATTGTAGCAGACTTATAAGCAAAATCCGGTTCAGCAGTAAAAGTATGTTAGTCTTGGCTATGTGATACAAGATTATCGGCCCGAATCTTTTCCGGTTCTAACTTCAAACATTCGTTCTTTAATTCTTGTAAAGAGCGGACGGTAGGCAAATGGGCTCGATAAAATGGAGCAAGGTTACTGAGCATAATGGACAGGTGACCATCCTCATTGAAAGAACCATACCAATGAAATAGGGCCATCATACACGCGAAATAGTTAGTAATGCTTTTTGATGAACCCTGCTATCTATTGCAGATACCCTTAGCCAGTCTTATCGCGCAATCTGTCATTTTGAGTACGAATAACAAAAAATGGTAAAAAGTAGCTAAATGAATGCTAACCGTAACTCGATAAAAGCTCAAGAAAAAAATTATTGCGAGTACAGAACAATTTAAACCATATCCGACGGATAAACTTCAGGAACACCAGTAGGAGTGAAGCAGCAAAATAGAAACTAGCAATAGTAATAAGACGCCAAAGTGTTCAACGGACTAGAATTATTGACGAAAACGCAAGTCCAATAATTCGAAATTAGTCAACGAAGGATATTAAGCGATCAAGAAAAAACCAAAATCAAAATTTAAGAAGATCGAACCCACACAAGAAATAAAAAAAATCTATCCCCATGTGAGGAACACCAAAGGGCCGAAAGAAAACTAAATAACCGTTCAAACGTAAAGAAAAAAAAAATAAGTAGCATCGGGCCGAGAAGTGCTGGTAATGTCGGAAATTAGGCGGTAACAACAAAAAATCGGAGCAAAAGTTACCCAAAACAAAATCGGAGCCAAAGTTAAACAAAACAAAATCGGAGCCAACGTTAAACAAAACAAAATCGGAGCAAAAGTTAAACTAAACAAAATCGGAGCCCCACGTCAGGGCGTCAAAATTTATGCTACGTACTTCGACGTAGTCAGACGGACACTGCAAGAATAATCAGGCTCAATCGGCGAGTAGACGGGTTTCTATAATTACCAAAAATAAAGGGAAGGCTTGAGATAAAGAAAAGAAATCAACAATGCTTATTAATACGTAGCAGTGTGGTATACCCACAAACAAGAAAATAATCAATAACTACAATGTACATCTATCAGGAAAAAAACCACTGTTTTAAACAGCGAGCTGCAGTTGTTAGATCATTACAAATATTAATTAGCAACAAAAAAAAATTCACTCTAAAAACAACAGCTCTAAATCATCATCGTAATCCTAAAAATATATACATAAAATTAAATATATAAAATTGATCCAAAAAATTCAATCCTTAAATGATAGAATATTTGTCTTAATTAACCCAAAGTTACAATTTCAGAAACATCAGTTTGAAATCATCCTCGTTAACATCCAATTAAATATATAAAATTGTTCCAAAAAACCCAACCGGCAATAATAGAATATTACCAACACACATCCCCTCACTGAAAATAATCATCTTACCACTACCAACTTTAGTCATTCAAAACAAAAAGCAATGGCAATGCCTCAATATCACGGCCATAAATACTAAAATAGTTCAGAAATTTTTTTATATACGAACCAATCTTGTAAATGCATGAGCCACGCATCCACGGTGCTGGATTTTTCACACCCTCCCTAGAGCCAGAGCGAGACAGATGGATCTGGGACCACGCAACCTGCGCATTCTTCCACACCAAGAGGAGCGGCAATTCAACAGACCGTTATGTCCACCGGAAAAAGCTATAATAAGTACAGTTAACAATTAGACTCTTTACGAAGAAAAGTACATGCTTTTAACAATAAACGTACATACCTCACAGTAGTGTGTGCTCGAAGAGTTAACAGCGAACGGAAACGACAATTATGCTTGATCGTATATACAAAAGAAAATCAATATTAATTTGTTTTATAGCACCAATTCATATCCACGCCGGCGTTATCAAACATACCAAAAGGTGATTTAGAAACTGGAAACACGCTTTATCAAATAAGTACGACCCATTATGTCAACGAATCTTTACGTTCGAATAGTATCGGCATTAATTACGCTCTATAGGAATAGGTATCAAGTCAGCGGACACCTAAAACAAGATACCGACTATTCGATTGTAGATGAGCTTCTCGTTTTGAGTAAATAGATTTAGATGCAATTACGTAAAGCGTACTTATTATAAAAAGGTAGAATATAGCGGGTGTTGTTGGAGGATTGAGGCAGAATCTAGGTAAATGAATAATAAAAGAAAAAGAATACGGATTAGTCCCTTGTCGGAAAGTGAACGTAACAAATCTTTATGCCTTCTAGTCTTTTAACTTTTGGACTTTGAACTTTTGAGCTTTCGTGCCTTTAAGTCTTTGTTTCTTTAAAAAATAAGCGATATAATGCAAAAGAATGGCATCATCATGGTTAAAATAGTATATCATACATAGAGGAAGAGAAGCGCCTCATTTTATGAAGGCAGTTTGTAGCCCGAAGGCGAAGCCCGAAAGCTACAAAGCGCTGAGGGAAATATTAGCATTCTCTTCTAAAGTGCATATACTATTTTTTTCGCGGCCAGGGGGTAGAAAGACCACAAAAATTAAATAATATTGTACTATGAAAGATGCGTCCCTCACCTATAACAAAGTAATAAATTTAATATATACATAGCCTTTGACTGTTTTACATAGACAACAAACTATTTAAACAAACGTTAAAGTTTTTGAAAATTTATTTCGATTATAAGGCTAGACGCACACCGAATACAACACGACGCAACATTTTGTCCCAAGACAAAATGTTACGTCATGTCGCGTTCATAGACGATGATTTGCGATACCTTGTGACAAAATATGAGATTTTAATGCTATGTTTTAAATTTCTGGCCGTGATTCTACTAAAACAATCAATTTGTCCAAATCTACTTGCAATTGATGGTCTTGTAACGCGTCCACATCCATTATAATAAAATATACTTTTGAAAAAATTATACGAACTATTATTACAACCCCGCCGTCGAGGTACGCGAGACACTACGTCAGTTGGTAATAATATTAGATAATGTAGAGATTGACGCTCAAATTATAGATGACGTCACACAATATGCAAATTAGGGCGACACAATTTACCAATTACACAAATTTTAAAGAAAACCCCCACGGGGTACTCACGTGAACATGTAGGGCTTCTTTCAGAATCACTCCATGATGTCGGCGGCGGCTGCTCTTTCGCGGGCGTGGGAATTCTTGAACCGGTTGAATCCAAATTCGATTGTCTTCTTTTTCCTATGTAGGGAACGACGGGATACTGGTATATAACGAACGATAATCAAAGATAAGAGCAAAAGGGATCTACGTAACACAAAAAAGGCACGATAAGATACAAGACAGCCACACTGTTCACATCCCGGAGACTAGTTCCAACACATATATCGGAAATCCACCACTCCCTTCTTTGCCCACCGCGTCGGCGCAAATATCCCGCAATGCGCTATCTGAAGTGACGGAAATACGCGCACAAGTCTTTTTAAATTTATGGCGCGAAATTCTTACATAATAAAACTTAATTGAGAATGTCTAGTGCCGAATTTTTCGGCACGTAACACAATAACAACAAACCTATACAAATATTTTACATGAAAGTAGCCTACTTTATATGCAGTCGTCGCATGCGCAGTTAACTATGTTGCAAGCGTTTTGCCTCAAGGCGAGAACTGGAAAAGACATCGACAGACACCTTTCAACAAGATTTATTTGTCTGAAGACAATGTCGCTTCGCGTTGCGGCCAATGTGCGGCCCTCCGCCTACTAACAAGGCAACGACATGATCGACCGACGAACTGACAAAATGTTGGGTCGTGTTGCTTTCGGTGTGCGTCCAGCCTTACGTTGCGTTCGCGCCCTTTTTTTTATTGTTGAAAATGCAATGTAATAAAATGGAAGAATCTTAAGAGATTGTCGATTCAGATGCAGCTTCTGCGGCGGTCCTAAATCTCTTACCAGTTAATTCAAGAAACTTATACGATGCAGTTTACAGGAATGGTTATATGTAAATATGAATTTGACACCAGAGAAGTTGATTTCTACTTCCGGTCGTGAAAAAATATATTCAACTTTGAAGCAGTCTTTATTATTTCCTGGGCATAAAATATGGACTAAGTGGTTCAATAAAATAGTAGGTATCCGAGGTTTACGTTACGTGCAAAAATAGTTGTATCGTTCTCTTACAAATTTAACATCCTTTACGCACATCAGTTGTGTACAGTTTTCGTCCGGAAAAATCTATCCAGTAACACACAAAGAAACTCGGTAAAGTACCTCGCTAACATTCGGGGGTATCGAAAACGTAGACTGCACCAACAACAATGGTTACCAACTAACTCAGAGGGAAGGATGGCATAAGTGTTTGAAGAGGGTCCCGGAATAATATCGTAAGGAATTATCTTGAACACCACCTAATCTCGATATACAGGGATTCCTAGGGAAAACCCCAGTAGGAATAACAAGTGGATACCAAAACCCAACATTAGGAAAGTGATTCTGGTCTAAAATTCATCCGAGGAATAATTAAGTACACTAAAGTTTAAACAAACCTAAAATAAACGTGATGATAAGGACAGTAATATAACTATATAAAACTGCTAGTTAAAAGGAAAGGAAGTTCCCAATATCAAATGCTAAATTGCTTGTATATTAATAACACTTCCAGATAATTTCAATACCTTTATTAAATCAAGACAGGAAACTATTACCCATGTGAAGTGAAAGTATTTTCCTCAATAGTAGCAGACTTATAAGCAAAACCCAGGTGTAAAAGTTTCTGAGTTCAATAAAGTAACAACGTCCTCCCAACATTTGAAGGAACGCTGATGTGCTCGGAAGAGGAGTAAAGCCTTTCCGGTAAGTAATTCCAGACTAAAACGAAAAAGTTGCCAAGCAGAAATATTACGCGAAACAATGAATTCTTTAATACGAAACAAGAATTCCGGTAGAGAACATTCACATGAAAAAGAGACATTCATTTTAGCGAGCGGGTATCCTTTAGTAGGGGTCATAGTATTGGCAGTAGTAGAAGTATCTAATTCTTCCTCGGAATCTGGAGAAAAATAAGGAACTTCTTCGGTGACAGTCGCCTCAACATCCGAACGAATGGTCTGTAAAGGGAATAATAGTTTATTTTTATAAGGGTTTCCTCCCCAAAGCTAGTCGCTGAATGTGTACCCATAAGGAGCGTAAACGAGCAAAGTTATTATCAGTAACATCCCCAGTAAAGTCGTCAGAAGACGATCCAAGTTCAGTAAGCGCGCGTTTAATAGCCTCATAATCCTCTGTAAAAGTAATTGCATAAAAGCTAGGAGTAAAGGACTGATTCATTTCCACTTGATTCGCGTTGCGGACAGCTTTACGCAACCCCTCGACTCAGAGTCAAATCCTCGAGAAGGTAACTCATATTGGAGGTCGGGTTTTAACAGCCTATTTACATCCAACCTCCATGTAACCTTGTGACAAAAGAAATACACACTGTATATCAGAGTAATGCAAAAAGTACTAACAAAAACCGAATAAACTATAAAATATCAGAATGAATTGAAACAAAACGATTTTATTCAATACAGACGTAACAAACGGGTTAAATTTCGAAACTAAACATAAAAAATAAAATAAATACAATCAGAAATAGGGCGCCAGAGTTTTCAAAGGGTCTAGGATTATTAGCGAAAACACAAGTCCAATAATCTGACATGAGCTAACCAAGGATATTTAGCAATCACGGAAGAGAACAAAATCAAAATTCAAGAAGATCGAACCTACACAAGAAATAAAGAAAACCGATCTTCATATGAGGAACACCAAAGAGCTGAAAGAAAAGAAAACATAAACAATAGGTCGAATGTAAACAAAGAAAAAACAAGTAGAATCAGGCCGAGAAATGCGCCAGGGCGTCAGAATTTGTGCTACGTATCTAGACGTAGCCGGAAAAATGTTTATTCCAGGCTAACTACCAGCCGCGGAGAGTGGGGAGGATTTCCCTACATACTAAAAAACCAAAGAAAAAACACGTCACCCACGATTATCTATTAACAATAAGAATAAATAAAGGATTCTGTACAAAACAAGCAAAAGAAATAAATTAAGCGTTACTATTTCAAAGCAAACAATTATGCGATACGAACAATTTAGTACTTTAGATACGAAGTGCGCATCTCGTATTTTACACAAAATAAAACTAATCAGTAGAAAATAAACATGCGAGAGCTTTTGTCAAGAGTTTTTAAAATTACACATAATATCTTTTGTAAAATAAACTAATCAGTAGAAGAGAATAAGCGTGTGAGAACTTTTGTCAAACATTTTTAACAATGGTACATCACACCTGTAGAGCGATAATATCGATTCGCAGCAACAAACAATAGTCCTACAGGGTCACGTTTCTTATCACGTAACTACACCCAACGCTAATAAAAAATATGCCCTTGATATACACAAAAGATAACTACTCGTATGCCTGTATGTGTCGACATACTTAGCTTGCACGCCATCGGGATCTATTTACCATGTTACCATAACGGCACTAGCGATCTACAGGCAACGGCAGTTGCTCTGTGGCAAAGAACAGTTGGGCCTACATAAAGAAAGAACCAATTTGGCCTCCAGCTAAGGGCAATACACGCAAGATACCTCCTACTTGTCAAACAAACAAACGTGCATCGTTTTTGAAGTACTGAGACAAGTAATGTAAAAATATTTCAACGCACAAGCTGAAGAATCAAATTAAAAATTGGTTCAAATAACTCGAGTTTGAACTGCAATCCTCGCGTTATCAAAAGCGCGATTAGCAAACTGGGAAACACGCTATCAAATAATAGTAGGATCTATTATTTCAACAAGTCTTTAAATGGGAAACACAAGAGAAAGCAATTATCCGTTATCGGAATGTTTAACAAATTAACGGATACCTAAAACAAGGTATTGACTATTTAATTTATCGAATAAATTTTCGTTTTAGAATGAATAGATTTGAACGAAATGTTATGACTGCGCGTACTATTGTAACGAGGTAAAAATACAGGATGAGGTTTTGAATAGAAACAGAAGCTAGGTAAATGAAAAACGAATTACCACAAAAAAGGACGTATTTGAATCTATCGTCAAAAATAAACGTAACAAATCTGACTGGGCATAAAGCTTCACTTTCTTCGTTTTTACTTAACCATTTACTATCGCAACATTTTTTAATACCTCCTTGGCAAGTTTTAGAAAATATGGGATTGTACTCAATGCGACGAGTTAAGGTTTCATCGTTCACTTTCTCTTTAAAATAGTATATTTTGCAATTTGAGGCTTCTCTTCGCCAAACTAGTTCAAATGCAGCTATATGAAAAAATTTCTTCAAAAGTCCAATTGGTGTATCCTCATCCCATAAATTTACCATTTGATAAATTTCTGCTTTAGTTAAAGCAACTAAACTTTCTTTCTTTTTTTCTATATCAGATTGTAGCAACTTACGTTTAGCATATCTGGCATCACGAGCTCTTTTAAAAATTAAGTCCGAGAAAGGATTGAAACTGATATTAAATTTTTCAAAATACAAATTTTGCATCATTTTAGCTGTACTGTTTCACATCGTCTTCACAACGTATTCTTTATAATCATCCCCATTAACCTTTTTCATATTGAATGCCCAGTTCATGAGGATATCCGCCACATTTTTCAATGGCTGGGTTTCACTTAAATTGAAACATCGTTTCTTGCTAAAAACGCTAAATTGTTTCCAAATAGAATTTATGCATTTTCTGGTGTTTTGAGGCACTAAATTTTCTACTTCCAAAATTATACCTTCATTAGAACTACTTCCAAACCTTGCCATATCAATATATTGTTTAACATAAGAGACGACAACTCAAATTAATTTTAGTTACGTCAAAACAGCTTCTATAGACAGCTACCTATATGGCGTTGCTATGGTGAAGGTAAACAAAAAATATATTCGAAATCCGTTCCTTACGAACAATGTTTAAATTGTACAACGCGGGCGCGTTACGCTAGCTGTAAAATTAAATCGATAAACAACATTTAGTAAATTTGAATAGACAAATTAAATATAACCCTTGTACAATAAATTTTACAAATAATTAATTTTAATTAAGCATGATACTTTAATTCTTTTTGTTTTAGTATAACCAAAGCAATAAATATGAATTTTCTTAAAATAAATTTGTACAATTTAATACAGTATTGAAACAACGTATTAGTCGTTAAATAGAATAAACGTCACGACAATAAGAACTGCCAAAATAAAGGATGTCTTAAATCATACAATGTAATAAATACGTAATTAAATCAAAGCGTCATGCAATAAACACCAACCACGAAATCAGAAAATTATTTAGGGTAAAATACATATTAGGTCGGATTTTTGAAATTTTAAAACCACAAACAGGATAAACAGATTTCAATGTTATGTATTTCCCACTTAAAATTAAGGAAGATTTTGTACATTGGTTATTAAAAATAACTGCATTTAGTCACCAGAACAATTACAGCTATAGTTTACAATGTCAGTAATTATTTAAAATTTAGCACTGAGTAGTAGAAATTTACGAATATCAGATTTAGACATAATTAATCATTTCAATACAATACAATGTATTTATGTTATATTGTTAAAGAAAGAAGGGAACAGGGAACGTTAACCACATGGTACCACAAGTAGTTTTCCGGGGGTTCATTCCATAAATCAAAAAAAAAATTGTACCTACTAAACGTAAGAAAAAAGGGAAATAAATGACAATAATTGCATCCGACAGAAAATAAATTTCGGACAGTAAAATTCAGGGAAGTTAATTCAGAATCTAAACATACAGTAACACGAGCGAAAAGTATAAGTGAACAAAACGCAACTCCAAGAAAAAATAAACATAGATGTTCACGCAAGGATAACAAACACTGCGTGCGACTAATTTTTAAGCACATGTTTGCACCAGCAAGATACTTTCAATTCACATATTTGTGGAATTATCCTCGTTATGACTGGTTAAGGGGGGTTAGGATATGAAAAGTTCACCTCTCTATTAATTTGGAATTTTATAGGATGTCGAGTTAAGGGAGATGTGTTAGCTGAAATTGCAACACTGAAATTTTCTGGATATTCTCAGATTTAAAGAATTAGAATAAAACCGTAAGTAATTATGAGCCATTATGTTTAGATTTAATCATTATATACATGTGGGTTGAAAATGTCAATGCTGTGTATTTATGTAATAGGAAATTAAAGTAAGTTGATTGATGAAACCATCCAAATGTATGTGACCTTTGTCGGCGAACCACCCATTGTGGACACGGTAACTGGCCCACTAGACCTTCCCTTCCATTGATATAACACATTACTAGTACGACAAAATTCCGTAAGAATAGATAACATAACTGTGTTGCTTGGTGCAGTCTTTACAAACCGTCGCGATATTGTTCTACCATTAACTTCAAACTCGGCCCACCTCGACATCCATGCCCGTATGAACGAAATTAAGATTCAACGTTAAAAGCTTTTTCCGCCATGGTCAGAGCAATCTTCAACTTCTACCTTACAGTACAACGTTCTTCAAACTACTACGAACAAGTACTGTTTATTGACTGACGCGCTGACGAACGGACAAGCTCATGACACTTGCATGAAATCGAGTACTGTATATATATATATATATATATATATATATATATATATATTATAGCGCACATCGTATAAATCTTTAATACTGTTTTCTAATAGTTAGAAAACTACTCGAATAACAGTCGGGATCTCGCTTAGTCACAAATCTTTACGCTTTATCTAACAAATTAACATGTATGTGATTAGTAGAAAAAAAAGCGAGAAATTCATGACCACCATCCTCGCAAGTAAAGTCTCTTAACGTACAAGTATGGGTTGGTTTAAGTGCAGACACAAAATAGACATATACAACAAAAACATTTTGATGATTAACAACTTTGTGACACTTTTGAAATTAAATACAATTTCGACTGTTATGTGGCTATTATGAGTATCTTTAAAAAATAGCTAAGGTTGTTCAGGAACCTTTCTGAGAATTTTTTCTTTACTACATAGTCTGAGTTGAGTCTTTCTAATAAACACCGAATTAATATTGCTTTGTCAGTTGAGGATTCACCGGCGCAGATAGCGGTTTCCACAGCATAAAACGAATTGTAACATTAAAAACGACGTATCTTATTTTTAGAATCGCTTGGGCGGAACCAACGTAAACCCTGTATTCCTATTGGTTGTTATGTCAATAAAAAAAGGGAAGCGGATGGAACCATATACTTTCTATCACTATTTAATACGGCATTAAATAGTAGAAAGTTTATTAATTTTAGGTAACTAAATGAGCTTTAGCATGAAAGCAGCCTGAAAAATTTATAGAAGCACTGGTAATTTACATTTTGTAATTTGGATATTTCAATGTAATTTTAAATTAGAACAGAAATAAATAGAAAAGCACTTAATAAAATTAAATACAAACATTAATAACGATTGGGACTTTACACGCTTTGTATTAGATTTAGAAAAATACAGATAGACACTAGGATAATAATCGGTATAAAAAAGTTTATTTGTACACATTCATAGGAGTTCTGAAACAAATCATTGAACGATGGCATTGAACCGACACACTTCACAACAACAATAACCATAAATTACAGCCATAAAGAATGTGTTGCAGATGTAAATAAATGACGCTGTTTTCGATGTAAAAGTGTAAAAATAAGATGCCAGGTCACACAACTAGAACTACATTAATTTCGAAAATCGAGCAGGTAGACGCATTACTCCCTCAGAATCAAAAATAGCATGCAATGATCCAGGGACAAAAACAAAACCGACGAATCGGAAAAGAAAAGAGATTTATATTTAGTTATTCGGGACCAGACAAAACAGAGCTTTGAAGTTTATTGACACGCAATCGTCGCCGTGTGGATAAGGTTGTAAGTAGGGTAGTAAAAGTTACGGTATTAAAAACCCCGAAACTGATAAGGAACAAGTGTCCAAACGCCAGTAACAGAGCGGAGATAAAAAATACTGTTAACCGGCAAAATGGACTGTGTTGAGAGCGTTTATTCAACCTCAATTAGAAAAAAGAATTAATCTATCTGCAGCCAATCCTACACAGTGAAGGCAAACAAAGCCTTGTTGAGGATAAACAAAACTGTAAGTCTTGAATTTTTGCTTTCTTTCTTATAAACAATATATGCTGTTGTGTATCACATAATTGTGATTGGTGATATTATTAAGGATATGCAAAACTTACTATTAAGAAGGACGATTACGTTGGTGTACGCTTGTTTAAAACGGATTGTATACACGTAAATTTACATATGCAAAGGCACATTATTACAGAGAAAAATTAGTACGTAGAAATTATATTGATTAAACGTCAATAATAGATAAATTTGAATTGTTCTTTCTTTTTTTTTCTTAGACGCATACTTGACCAATTAGGGATGGCTCTTAATAATTTTCTCTATTGTTATTTACTTCAATATTCATTTATGATAATATAGGTTAGGCTTTCAAAACTTAACTTTTTTGTTTGTGCTTGAAAATACATGTTAAATTTCAAAAATATGCAAATTACGTCAAAGTTGGAAAAGGTAGGTATAGGCAACCCTAATACCGTTTGAAAGGCAATCAAAATTACTATAAGACTAAGTGATAAAATACAGAATGTTTCATTTAAAATAACAACGATATTATACTTTGAATCTGTCAATATTAAAACTGCATTTTCTAAACACCCTGTATTGAATTTGTTTTTAGTAAGTTACATGATCAGTGAAGGGTACGGTCTAATATTAAGTGTTAAAAACAAATTTATCTGGGTGAATTGATTTTAGAATTATTTAATTTTTACGAAACTTTTAGAATTTTAGAAAAAGCGAAATAAATTAAAACGCTCTGCATTTAGATGAAGAGAGTCTTCAAGGAAGTCTAGTTTGTTTTCCACGTACAGTTCAAAAATGCAACTGAAAAATAGGATGTTCCACTAGAAAAAATATAACTTCGATATGTAACTTATTCGTGGGGCAGCCTGTACATATCAAAATAATTTTAAAATGTAGCCCTTTCGCACTTACATTGATCTACTCTGAAAAATTTTTGAACAAATACACCGTTTTGCTATAAAACTCCGTGGCGTTCTCCGTGACTCACTGTGTATATATTGCTACGATATCGCCGCTCGTCAGAAGTATAACGACCAATTGCCTGAAAATAAATACAATTATTTTTATGCCTCGACTAGTTCAGTGATACCCCGCACAGAGTGAACGACGATATAATAAAAGAGAATTTTTACCCACTCTCTTCTAACACTCCATATACCTAAATAATACAAGCAAAATTCACCAAAATTCGTATATTAAGCGAAAAAAATTTACAATTTATTATTTACAGAACTTTTCAATCAAAATAAATATTCCTATCAAATTTGTTCATTACGAAGATTATAACCCTTTTTACACCACCTTATATCAATTAAAGCCAGTAAAAAGAATTGTGTTTTACCATGAATGTTTCGCTGAACGTTCAAAGAACTATTCCCCTTTTAAAACGCACTTCTGCGTACGAACCAAAGTTTTGTTGACCTTTTACACAAGATATCTAAATTACATGCAAATTTTTAAGCTAATCAAATATTTAAAATAATAAAAGTAACATACTATACATTTAAAAGTTAATTCTAACCTTATGTTCCTGCTATAGCTTCTCACTAGAGCTTCTGGACCCAAATCGGTTGTTTGTTCAGTTGTTTAGAGTCGTAAACCCTCAGCTTGGCGTGCTCCCCAATACTTCGAAATGTTTATCAGCAACTTGGAATTGTTTTTGAAGTACTAACCCTGTACTTCAAGTATCGTACCATTTGTTATGTAAAGTTTTAACCCAGTATTTTGGTTTTAGCGTCGTGGTTTAGTTAGTTTTAATTTAGTTGTGTCCTTACTTATAGTCGATTTATAGTTTCCCATTTATTGTGTTCGTACTTAGAGTCGATTTAGCTTCGATTTAGTTGTGTCCTTACTTAGAGTCGATTTATAGTTTCCCATTTATTGTGTCCGTGCTTAGAGTCCATTTTAATTTCCCATACTTAGAGTCGATTTATTCTCGATTTTAATTTCCTATACTTCAAGTCGATTTATAGTTGTGCCCTTATTTAGAGTCGCTATATAGTTTCCCGTACTTAGAGTTGATTTATAGTTACGTCTTTACTTAGAGTCGTTATATAGTTTTCCATAGTTAGAATCGATTTATTCTCGATTTTAATTTCCCATACTTCGAGTTAATTTCCCATACTTAGAGTTGATTTATAATTGTGTCCTTATTTAGAGCCCTAAATAAATTGTATAGATTTTGTTTATATTAATTAAATCTAGACTTACGTTTTATACAAAGGGCAGAGTTTTATACACACGTATTTCAATCGCTCACTTCTACTGTTTTCCACTTGAAATTTTTAATTAATATGACTTTCACTTATAACTTACAATTTAACTTCACTAAATTAAAATTTACGTAATATTTTTGTTTCGACTATCAAAATCCGTGCGTCAATTATGGAATGCTCCCTCTTATCGGCTACGGTCGGTTTTATAAGGAAATTCGTTCCACGTGCTCGTATTGGTTGACCGCTCGTTATCTTGTTATTAAACCATTGCAAAGCCGTTGCAATTATGTGCTATCTTCAACCTGTTGGGTTGTATTCAGTATTCCTTGTTATAGATGCCTGATTTTGCACGTACATCAGAGTTTTGTATTATGGAATTTGGTATTTTGTTCCTTTCAACTGCACGTAGTCTTAATTTTAGTGTCCATACTTACATATGCTGGGTTTTATTAAATGTAGCAATTCCTACATTTCAAACGGCACGTACGCTTTAGCCTCAATTCTTTATATTGTATGAAATATGCTCACTTTTAAATGTTTGCCTATATAAAATGGTATAAATTATATGCGTTTTATTGACTTAGATTTCTTACGCAAATGCATCTAGGTTGAAAAAATTTCATTTTACGTTTATTTTACTTTAAATATGTCAAATTTGTATTTGTGTTGAGCTTAGGAATGTTGTAAATTTTGTAAAATGGATTGGGTTGCGTCCGCAATTATTTGTTTTGATGAATGTGGTTAAATTATTACTGAATGTGCTTCTTTGAATTAACTGTAGCTGGTTAGTGATTTTATACAAGGTGATTTGTATCGGTTTTTGTATAATGAACAAATTATTTACTTTTTATGATTTAAATGTTTGGTTTTCTTCATTTTTATGATGTTTACATATTATTGATCCGAAGACTTTTTTTACTGTGTAAATACTTCGGGATATATTGGATAAACATTGTTTTCTTCGTGGGTTGGTTTTCCTTTTTGTAACATGTTTCTTTGTTAAAGGTTTTGTAAATAAATTGTCTCTCTTGAGGTTTTCTTTGTTTCCTCTTTTTGTGACCCACCTCACTATACGACTTTCTAGCTGGCATGGGATTGTTTGGATTTCTTTTTTGTTGCGGTATTTGGTGATGGCTGCGTACGTTATGTTTTCCTTGTCCGTACGGAATACCGTAACAAAAGTTTTACCGTGGTATTATAAAATGTGAAAATCAATACCAAGGAAAGTGGTGCTCTATAGTGCTCGCAGATTATGGTTGGTATCTAATTAAGGATTTAAAGAGATATCCTACAAGCGAAAATCGCATGCAAAAAAATTTTGAAATTTTGTAGTGACGTGGTGTGTATAATTTGTGTTGCCGCTAACGAAATTTATGAGGGCAACTGAGAAGGGTTGTAATGGACTGTAAAATAGAGGTTATAGAAGTTCATCATATACGAACGACACAAACAGAAATGGTTTAAATACGCTTACCCTAAACTTGGCTTCTGGTAGTACAACACTCGCTTACTGATTGTTATCTAGGACGAGGGTAAGAGGATATGGAATGAAGGAAGTGGAGTTTGACCTGTGTAAGTCATTGTAGTAGATGAGAGCGTGATAATAAGGAGGAGTTTATTATCCCGGGGTCCGTACGGAACTCTCGCTTGCTCGGAACTGACTGCGTGCGCGCTAACATCAAAGGCCGCCGCGAAAGGGGGGAGGGGGAATCTCAAACGGCGCGTACAATTTGAATTATAACAGATGTAAGTATTATATAATAGAACTTTCCGCTTAAAAATATGAATAACTTTTGATTTGAGGGCGATAGAAAAATTCAGTTAACAGATTTGTAATCAACGGGAAGTTTCTTGTAAGAGACACTCATAGCACATTACGACACAAAAAATATATACAATTTGTTGTTCAGTAATGTGGGAGTTTTCTTTCAGGCCATTTCAACCAGCGACAAACAAATTACCCACGAAGGGTAATAAGCTATTTCTCACTGGAGTTCCTTCATGTTATTCGATAACATGTTAAATTGAAAACAGTTCTGACATATGCAAGTTAAAACCGTCACCAAATGATGTTATCTATTAGAATATTCTTTCAAGATGTTAATGTACATAAAATTGGAACACCAGGTAATAATAAATTTATCGATGAATTAAGAATTTGTTCATTTTAATTCGACATCTTTTACTGTTGACCCAAAAGCAGCCATCGGTTTGACTTATCGAAAGGAGCTGAACCAGTATTCTAGTATTTGTTATTATAGTTTTATTTTCAACTCCTAAATGAACCTTAAACTCCACAGTGCTACAAAACGAATCCCGAGGACTTACCGAACATCTTTCTAAATGAATTTTACGTTTGACATTTCTGTATTAATGCCGTTATGAAACGCTCCACTTTCGGTGATCGAATGAAATTCGCACTAAACCCAGTCTCGCCTGAAAAGGTTTTATTAGAGGTTTTACATTGTTGAAGGCGTTCAATACTATTGCACTCGAATGGATGATCGGGAATATATAGTATTATTAGAAATAGATTTCATATTTTTATTTGTAAGCATCTTTAACAATAGTAATAATGTTCCCAAGAATTTTGTAGTTGATATGAGATTGTTAGAGCTTGTGATTGCTTATAATGAATTTTTTCTGTTCAAACATTTAAAAAAGGTTTCTGCATTCGATTTAAAAACATTATTGACCTTAATATGTATGCAAGAGGCATACGAGCGCAAAATCGCTCATTTTTACACGTAAATTCCCATAAGGCAGGACCAAGGTGCATTTTGCACTTATTTGTACCCACTATTGAAATCCCCATAAAGAGGATTCGTGCGTCAATTCAGGTCACTTTTCAGTCCAACGCCCACGACGCGGGAGTCTATTACTTTTACTTTTTAAGAATAGGATAACAATAAACTATTTAAAATTTTATTATAGATAATATATTTACAATTAATATTTTACATTTTCAATAAGTATTATATTTCTTCTTGCTCCATAATCGAATAATGTCCAACAGGTGTGTTGTATATGAACCAGGAAGTAAGTGGCGTTTATCATCATGCGGATTTAGAGCAATCTTCTCCTGAGCGATGGTATGAACTTGATACTTGGATGATTGAATTAAATTCTGCGTTACAATTACTTCCTTTTAATCTTCTATACAGTTGACATAATTCTCAAACGTAATTCTATTCTTTATCACCGATCTTTCAATTCCTTTAATTTTCTTTGTAACACCAAAGTCTCGGGTGTCAGGTGATTCTTCCTCTTCTCGTAAGAGTTCAGTTTCTTTTTCCTCGGCTGTCTTAAAAATCCTCGCCGCATACATCTTTGATCGTAGCCTAATAAAATCTGCCATAAGTTGCCCATTATTTTCGTCTTTCATCATCCCCAATACTTTTTTGTTAATTAGCGGAATTCCATAAATGTTGTTGGAAGGATAGTAGGAAGTATCGAAACGTTGCTGACAGTCCCGCTTCATAGTTTCATAAGGATCCTGATTTATTATTTTATAAATTAAACTATCCGTATCTGTGTAAAGAACTCGGCACCCATCCACAAAGGCTGCGTTCATATATCCATAGTGAAAATCGTATATCGTCAACTTTGTAACGTATTTTTTTACTCAGTTACACTTTCCTTATAAATCTAATATCATGTTTTAATAAGATAAAAATAAATTCATAATTGTCTGATCACTTAAAATAATTTATAAAGTATATAATGGATTATGCGCTCTTCACTTTTGATGTCTAAGTTTCTACAATCCTAATCGTTTGTCTGTCATTTTGTTTCACTTTTCGATCAGCGCTTGAAGAAGTAAGCTGCTCTTCGGAGCATAGAAAAGTCAATATGTTCAGGCACGTGGCCTGCAATAAAGTTCGTAAGAAAGTTTAATTAATTTAACCTTCGTGTCTGAATGTGGTTCCTGACGGCTTTTGGTGATGGTTTTATTCTGTATTCCACCTTCAGGCAAAGTTAGTTGATTTCTGCAGACCGAAGAAGATTGAAGCTCCCATCATTAAAACATGCAACACCACTGAAATCAATATTTAGTTTGAAATTTAGAAAATAATTGCACATACTTAATGGAGATTTTGTTTGGTTGGATAATATTTTGTTCTGAAGGTCTTTTATAATTCCAGCGTAAAATTCAGTCATAATGGTATGTTTTCATATTGCGTGCATCGCAGATGTGCATAAATTTGTCGACATCCGGTGTTATTTGGTTCTAGTCTAAACGTTCAAGTTTTTTTTGATTGAACTGTACTTCGGCACGTGAGTGACATTTAACCTTTAATTTAAATTGTATTTGTTTAAATGTTTTACGTATGATCGAAGGTTTAAATTTTACTTTAATTTAGTTATCTTAAAATTCATTTAGAAAAGAAAGATCCCGTTCTATTCTTGTAACTTTACAAAATTTTAAAGATGGCTACGTAGTTTGCCTATCATATTTGTTTCACAAGCAGACAGTGGTGGCTACACTAAAAAAATTGTTATTGACATATGATGTCAAAAATATCTAGTTATTCAACATAATTACCACATGTTATTTTGCGTTACATTAAAAATATCTTTGGTTATTTTGAGGTCATGTAATTTAATTTTAAAGAATATGATGAATTTTTTTGTAAGATATAAAGTAAAGCTAACTCTTTGTTTAAATGATACGCTTTTATAAGACGTAAAATAATCTAATTTCTCACTTGTAAAGTCGACCGTAGTACTACTGACGACTATAATTAAAATTTGAAATATGAATTATTAAGAAAGCATATACCTTACAGTAAACTTACGTAGACGTATTCAATTTAGAGATCTTTGTGGTTTTTTGAAGACAGAACCATACTAGTTTCTTTTCATGTAAATTTTTGTTAAAAAACGTTAATGTTGAAACAAGCTAAAACAATTTAATTGAATAAAATTGATTTTTGCTTAACTCTTTTATTATTAAAAATTCAAGTGAAATTTATAGGTTCTTAATAAGCAAAAGATTTATTCTATCTTACGATAACAAATACCCTGAGTGTATATATTTTTGGAACTTATATTCAATTATATTATTTTTGGTGAATATTTTTAAGGACACAAACGGTGTCCATGTTGAGTATTTGTTTGTTCACAGGTTAAGCCGAGACATCTGTAATACATCTGGCAATTGATATTTTGGTAAGTGCCTTGCAAGGTTGATATTTAGGTTTTGTGGCTACATAAGCAGTGTAGATTTCAGGTTTCCGCATTCCCCTAATACAAGTACAGGTATCTTCGTATGTTGTTGTATTGAAAAATACGGTGGCGCTCTTTAACTATATTTTTGGTCATTTGACAACCCATGACCCAAGCTCATGATCTACCCAGAGCTAACACTCTACTAGCCGTTTATCTCTAAAGAGTTTTTCTTTTCCTCAAGCCGTTTTCCATCCAACTTTATCATGGGCTTCCTTTATTAATAAGAAATTCTCGACCTTGTGATATCAGGTAAGGGTTTATGGTATATGGTGATCCCAATTTGCTACCTGATAGTAGCGAGGAAATATTTTTGTTACAACTTGGCTATATCGAGGATACACATACCAGCATATATTGGTTTATTAAAATATATTTCACATTAAAGAAGTTCCACTGCCAGAAGGTTTTCATCGAAGATTGTAACATTTTTGAATAACGGGCCGGATATCCTGGCTTTGGCTCCATATCTACGATCCCAGTTTTGCACAAGCTTCACATTACAATGTTTACGTATATTTTTCATCGTTTTTCCCAAGACTACATTATTCATTAGCTTGAACGAGTTCTTCCCAAATTCATTCTTTGCTCGTTTTCGAAGTTGAGTATTAAGATCATTGTAAGATTTTTGCCAGCAGCTTTGTCTAAATTTTAGTACTCGATGAATTGCAGATAATTTAAGTCCATTTTCCAAAGCTTGTTTCAGATTTCTATAATGGATCACATATCTTCTCTTAGAATTTAGTGTAAGCACTAATTTCGTACTATGAGTTTTTGATACAGGCGGTTTTCCAGTCTTAGGGTCAATGTACTCGGGACAGAACGGGATGTCCTTATGTAAGTCGTGGATAGATTCCGGATACCCCAAATCAACTTCCAAGATATAACCATCGTTATCATTATCAGGAACTGATGTCACGTCGATGTTGGTGCCCATCCATTCAAATCCTTCATAGGGTAAGGGCTGGCTCATCGTCCATCCAAACTGATTATCAACATCATAGTACATAAGATACACATCGGGGTTGGAAGGATCATACCGTTGGTAAATATTTATCGTTCGCCGATGCACGCCGTTCCGAACACACTTGACTAAGTCCTCCTCGTATAGTAGTGGGCGGGGTCTAGTCCATAAGTTAAATGACAACTTGCATGAAACTGTTCAAATACTTCAGCCAATGGCAGCACATCAGTCAGAGTACTATCCCAGGTTTTGAATATTAAATGCTTCCCACACTTTTTGTGCATGCGCATATTGCTTTTTAGTAATTTGTCTACCTTGCAGCATGTTGTAGAATTCCTGTTGACTAGGTAGTGAAGCGTAATTCAGTTTTTCCAAAAAAAATCTATTAAATCGTATGGGTATACACCTTTTTTAGTTAGTAATTCAAACTTCTCATTTGTCAATCCAGAAAATTCATTTTTTAGTAATGGATATACATTTAGGTAGGAAGCCAATGTTTCTAAGAATAAGCTCATAAAGAGGAAGCTATCGATGAATCTATAGTTGATTAAGTTTTCAGGAATATATTTTGTGAAGGAGATATATTTTTCTTTTGTTACTGGTAGTACTTCTACACGACCATCCAAATCAACGGCAATACTTTTAATTATAAAATGGCTATTGTATCCACTTAGTTTGTGGTTCTTCCAACTCTATCATTATTGGTTTCATAACTTTTACCATAAACCATTTATCTAGGTCGGTGTCTCTGAAGACGGCAGCATTTGACATCATGAAATATTTAAGTGCCTGGAAACTGGAGCAATTTCAAACTCTCCACAAAATGTTGTATTAACTTTTACAGCCTCGTCCGTTTTCAATGCATTCTGATTCCTCCTTTTGAAAAAACCTTTACAGTCTATTAAAAATTTTCTCGTATCAGCCGTTGGCATAAAACGTAAGTCTAAATTTGATTTAGTAATAAACAAATCTTCACAATTTATTAACTAGGGCACTAGATAATTCAATAAGATATCTAAGCAATTCAATAAGAGATCTAACTAAGTACGGCCGTAAAACTATAATACTCTTAAGTACTAAATACGATAAATGGGAAAATTCTAAATTAAGACGTTAAGAGTACAACTAAAAGCATAAAGCAACACGAAGTCATTGGGTAACAACACACTGTGTATAGGCAGTTCGAGGTATTGGGGTGCACGCAGAGCTACGGATTCACAACTTGGGAGTACAATAATCTAACAGCTGATTTGAACCAGCAAATCAATCAGAAAAATACCAAGTTAGCATAAATCTTATTTTCAATTACTTGAAACTTACATGTACTTATATATTTTGTGTAAAGGGTCATCAAAAAAATTTTTGTTAACACGTAGAAAATGCAGTAAAAGGGAAAGGTTCATTGAACGTTCAACGACGTATTTGTAATAATCTTAATTATTTTTGGTGGCTTTAATTGATTAAAAACAGGTTATAATTTTGTAAAGAGCAAATTGAATATTTATTTTTATTTTGATTCAAAGGTTTTAAATAACAAATGACACTACGAAGGTTGTAAGATGTAAATTGTACATATTTCTTAGTATATTATACAAATTTTGGTGAATTTCGTTTATCTTATTCAGGTATGAAACTCAAAGAGGGAAGGGTGTAAACATTTTTTGTTATCATATCGTCGTTCACTCTGTGCAGGGTATAATAACTGAGCTAATCGAGGCCTAAATTTAATTGTGTGAAATTAAAAATTATTCTAGAAAATTTAGAGGCACAGAGAGGTGACGGTCAGCAATGCAACTAACCTTGACGTACACCTGGCGAGCGGCGATATCGTAGCTATATATATATATATATATATATATATATATATGAAGTATTTTATTATTTTTCATGTAATTTACAAACTTAAATATGAGAGCCTCATAAGCGGAATAGTCTAGGGCTTCTTTTGATCTAAGTATAAACTTTTGGAAGAACTTGTTGCCCACGACCATAAGCTTAATTTATAGCCACTAGTCATAAAGCTTACTGTAGAATAAACACGAGCACTATTTAATCAATGAAACACAGCAAAAATACAAAAGATAATAAATGATCTCATGGTATTATATTCGAGAAAATGAATATTACGCCATGTTTTGTGCTTATTCTACAAATGGAACACAATTTCAAATAAAGCTTTTATGTGTTTGACGCATTCTTTATAAGATCATAAGTTTCTTTGTCTAATACACATTACGTGGGTCATGAATATATTCATGAACTCTGGACCTTAGACAATATTGTGTTTTATATGCTCTGAAAGAATAAAACAAATCTTTGCTACCCTACTTCTTTATGCAAATCGAAATTTTACAGTTGCATTCTAAGATATTAGTTTTATTAAAAGCTTTGTTTAGTTTCCGCGATTCCCCCATTTTAATGGTTTATTACCCATTATAAAAATATACTAGAATGGTGTGTAGCTGCAGCTGAATATCTAAGCACGTTTATGTATGACTTTTGTATGAGCATAACCATAAAATCAAGGATTTATTGGTGGTTGGTATCCTGATTTTATTTAATGCATTTCTACTCTGATGACTGTGCAGTTTGTTGCTCGAAGTAAAAACTATTTTAAGACTTTCCATTGGTGTTTCAAAAAACAAGGCATAAACGATACGACCGATAGAACTCTGAAAAACTTTTTGAAATACATCTTAATGTGGGATTAAACCACTAACATGACAACTAACTAGCAATTGTTTTCTATTCTAACAATTCCAAGGAATAACCTATTTTAGCTAAAATAGCAGTTTAATTTTTTTCGTACCTTTGTACGAAAAGTAAAAAGTAAAGTAATGATATGGTTGTATACAGAATTTCTTCTGAACAAGAACCGTATTTACACTTTTGCTCTAAAATAATTTGGGGAACAAATATTTCAACATTAAGAATTTAGTATGAAAATGGTAAACTGATTCTACAACCGGTAAATGCTTTTGCTTATGTATTGAAATACCCTTCTATTTATGTTTATATGTATTACTTGATTATGTCATAAGGTGTTAAATTATTTCATTCTGATGAGGCCTAAAAGGCCGAAGTCGTTGCTAATGGATATTTTTACCCTTTCTGGAACAAAAAAGTATCTGTGTTTTGTTAATGGCTATGCAAATATTTAGTTTGATTTGTATAGACAAATTCACTTTGATGCTTTCCATGAAAGTTGGATTTACAGATATATCTTAGTGCTTATACAGATTGGCATTAATTGTATGTCATAATTTAAAGGGGGTGTAGAGACCGATAAGACAAACAAAAATTTTTAATAAACCTGGTGTCTAAAGCAAACAGTTTAGCTAGAAAGGGACACACAAGAAAAGTATTAATATCGTTTTAAAACCACTGCAATATTGACTAGGTCACAAATATAATATACAATTACATTATGCCTTAAAATCGACTAATTAAGTTATGTCTTTCAGTAAACTTAAATTAGTGAAATAGAGTGCATTTTTGCTGTCAAACGAAAAACTCAAGGCACTCTAGAAATAAGTTCAACTTTTTTTCTAGTTGCATGTTTAGGTAATAACCACAACAAAAAAGAATTTTTTATAATGCTGAAGTGGTCGACTGTATTGGGTGTCTGATGTAATTTTGCGTTGTTACAATTCAGCGTTTATACAGAATACGATATCCCACTTTAAGTTGAATGTACGTTTTCATTACACAGCTCGTAACCGGACTTACATGTAAGTGTATGTTGGTGTTGTGTGTTTTACGTATGTGCTCAGGTAATGCACTTAAACGCTCTATCACCTCCTAAATTTATTGACATATAACTAATGCCACCCTGTATATATATATATATATATATATATATATATATATGTATAATGCTGTGAATTTGTAACTATCTGCGCCCAGACTTTGATCATCAATAAAAAGATGCTTTATCAAAGAGCGCCAATAAAAGGTGTTTTATGAAAACAGAAATAATCTGGATGAATTATTGCCTGAAAATACTCGTATTATCTTGCTAGCTTAGATTAAACGAAACAACGAAATTTCAACATCACAATTATAATAACATTAAATATTTATAAACAATTCTTCAAATTATAATGATCGCTACATCCACAAACATCTTTCTTCAACATACATGATCCGAATAGATTACTTACACACAAGCATTAAATCTATAAATAAAGACTACAGTTTAAGTCAAAAATAAACATTTTATAACTACTAGTGATGAATATGGAGAGCATACAGTCTCTTCCACATTTTTTTTATGTAAGTCACACTATGTACAATTTATTAAAAATAGAATGGATAACTGCAATAATATCACTAACCTACAAGATAGAACGTAGCTGATTAAATACTTCATAATGAACATCAAAAAATCTTACAATATTTATTTACAAAAATCTCTATATATAAGATACTTATGTAATTTAACTTATTAAAATAAATTTTAGTACGTAAATGTCCTTCAAAAGATTTAAACAAAGATATACTTGCGTTTTCAAAATAAGTTCTTCACACTAAATCGTTGACTAAATCGGAAAATACACTTTTTCTCTTTTTGAGGATCGTTGATATCTGCCTACATCGTATGGAAATTTTACCTTATCAATAAACTTCCTTCTGCTTTTCATTTGCGTTTAATAATTTTTTAATGATATTACCTTTGTACGTCGAGCGTTATATTCCATTAAATTTAAATACATCGTTCTGACAAGCATAAAATGTTACTTTTATTACAGTTCATAGTTACTAACAAAAAGGATCGTCATTAAGTGCTTTATAAATAGACTGACTATTAGTGAATGACTGACAGATAGTTAATGACTCTTTCTAATTATTTACCGGCTTTTATATAATAAAAAGTCTTTTCAACGTCATTATTTGCCGAATCTCTTATACTGCTCTAGCTAATATGACTCATAAAGCTGATGTATCTAGTCAAAATGTTGTTAGTGGTTACCTTACTTTATCTAAATTGGCTACTTTATGAGATCGTAAAAATTTTACTATTTTCGTTAATTGGTGTGGCGTTCCAAGAATGAGTGGAAGTCATTTATCTGCAATGGCTAGTTATCGCTCTTTATTTTAATTTATGGGCCATTAAAGCCTCTTATCTTATCTAAATTATGGTCGTAAAAGCATTTAACTTGCTAATTGGTCTGTTTTCATTCCTTGTTTTACAGTAGAGATAATTGTCATCTACAAATGAATTATGTTATGTTGTTTACTTCACTTGAGAATAAACTAGAACAATCTGGTAAATTAGAGTATTTTCGATTTTAGGAATACAGAATTACTTGCATCAAAACACTTTAAATGGGCGGAAATTCCTAGGTACTTTAGCTAGTGTTTTTAGTAGAAAAATTCTAATGCTTAGGGTACGCACCTCGTTATTATCGCTACTTTTTAGTAAAGAATTTACTTATTTAGAATGCGTTTTAATTGGTATTTGGTACTTTTGAGGAGGACGGATATTTACATATTAGAACTCGTTTTAGAACACGGGGGTCCCTAAAACATTTTTTATAAATGTGATTTAGTATTAAAGAAATGATTGTATTTTTTCGGCTATCACCGACGTACTAGAAATACTATTAACCTAAGTCTATCGCACTACAGGGATATTATTCAGGGTATTTCTTTACAGAAATTAAGTATTTAAAAACATTTAATTTTTTCTGGTTTTGGTTTGTGTACAGAATATGGTGCTCAATGACCCATATATGACCTCCTTATCACTGCAATATATATTATAAATATATTTGGATTTTGTAATTTTTAAACCGACTTTCGTCACAAATAACGTCACATCTACACCAACAACAAATAATATTGCTGTCTTATTCTAACTCGAGAAAAGAGTTTTCCCCTTTTACTTTGGAAAATTTTTGCAACGTTGCCGTCTTCATTTAGCACACTTAATTATTACTTGTGTAGGTTATGTTAGATTTTCGTTGTTGTCTTTGTTTGTTTTATTAACCCCTTGCGTACTCTTTGTTCCGCATTTTGTGTTATTTTTGCTTGCTTTTAAAATTGTTCTTTTCAGAACAGGCTAGAGTTATTTTTGTTTGGGTGAATAAAACATGTCCGGTTTACGTAAGGGAAGTAGAGGGACGCCGCTTGTAGCTAATCTGATAGCATTTTTTAAAGGAAAAAGAGATAACGGCGGTTCCTTTAATCCTTTGACGGCGGTTTGTGAGGTAATTTATTTATTTACTTCAACATGTAGTTCATTGATTCTACTATAGAATGTAGCAGCTGTTTTAAATATCAATACGTCCGCGGCAATCGCTGTGTCACAGGCAGTTAAAAAAACACAAAAACAGGAATACTTGTATCAATTGGTTTTTTGGATGAAACATGAAAATTTTTCAAAATGGTCCTATAAGCCGCTCTTGGCAAGACACCAATTTAAAAAATGTAAAAAGTACAAGAGTCTATGAAAAAAAGTTAGCGAGATTTACGTTGTATAATATAAATATAGGCGGCTCCGTGGCGTAGTGGTATGTGTGTGACTACTACGCCCAAGGTCCCGGGTTCGAATCCCAACACGGTCCGCTTGAAAAATGTTAGGCGAGCATTTTTCGCAAAAATACACCCTCGTTCGGATGAGAGGTAAAATGGAGGTCCCGTGTGTGAGTGTTGTCATGCACGTTAAAGATCCCTACCTTGCTTGGAACAGCAAGGATTCGGCAAAATTCAAAATTTTCCAGGTAAAAAAAAAAACTCGCTTCCTGGCCAATGTAGTACCTTCGGGTGGAGCATTGGAAAAATCACATGTAATGTATAATATAAATGAACAAAGTAATTTGCATTTTAGTACATGGTGTCGCATGCAGGCAATGCAGATGATTTTATGGATGGAAGTTAATTGGTCTTTTCTTGATCGACAAAAATCATGAATATAATGGCGATAGGAAAAAGGATAATTTTTACATTGGTTTGAAAATTAACTACTACAGAATTTAGAAGCACCATGTTTAGAATTAGGTTACGTCAGGTTTATTTAGCTTGGTTCTCCCATTCTTAATTTTGTACGTCATTGTAATAACTTCACGGGTCTATATAGTAAAACTCTCTGGGCAATCTTAATTTAACGATCGTAGAGTAATTATGTAGTTACTGTAGTGTGTTTTTACTACATTTTCAAGCAAATGTATTTTAATTTCTGTTTGTAATCAAGTTATTAGTGCCGATAACAATAATAAATCATATTTACATTCCTCAATGGAATCACAAGTCTTGTATTTCATCAGTAAATTTGTAAACATTAAAATCTAAATTACAGTCTGCTAAATCAAAACATTGTTGGTTCTTCGAGCCGGATTAAATAATTAAAATTGATGCCATTAGTACTAAATGTTTACAAATTGCAAGAAGCTGTTTATCTTTAAGAATTCAATTTTAGAAGTCACTGGTTTATTGGAATGAAAGTTGTGCTATTTCTATTAATTATTCAACAAAGTATTGAAGGTTACAAATACCAGCAAAACTGGTTGGCAGGTAGGCCTGTCTCACTTCATAATCAGGATTTGGTATTGTGTTGAATAGGTCATCAGATACAAGGTATTACACATTGAACAAAGAGCAGATATCTATTTTTAGAAGCCATCACCTTTTGAAAGACTTTCGTAAGTGCATTCTATCCCTTTTTATTTGTTCCTTTCCTCTCCTTTGTAAACCTTTACACTTGTGAAAGTATTTGATTTATTCATATTTTTATAACCCAGCATTTGTAGTAAATAAAATATTTCATTTCTAAAATTGTAAACGGGTTTTGTTGGAGTAAATTATGCACGCACTATATTACATTATGTTCAAACCTAAAGCTGATTTCATTATTAAACAAGTGATTTAATAATTAATTGGAATTTTGCATAATAATTGGACAAAATCATTATCATATTTATAATTCTTTACACAATTTTGTAGTTTATTGACTTGGTCAAATTCTGTATTGTACAGTATTACTTATTGAAGGGAGCAGTTTTACAAGAACATTTTTACTGCTTAGATATGGAAGCTTTAAAAAGAAAACGCGCTGCCTTAAAACAGCGACTTACAATTTTTAAGCGGTTTTTAGAACCCATAAAACATTCTTTAGAAACTTAGGAAGCGATCTCCAGTAATAAGTTACGGGAACTAGAAGAGCGACACAATAATCTTTGATACGGTACATCTCAAATTGAAAATTAAGGTAACGAACCAGAGCCAGAGTATGACAGTCAGCTAAAATTTGAAACTTTGTACTATGAAGTACGCGGTGGATCACAAGTATTAATTGAGTCCTTCAAACCTCAATCAAGCAATTCCTTTCAGTCGGAATCCAACTCAAGCAATCAAACTAGGAACAATATCAGTCCTATACAACCAGGTCCCTCTCGTCCAACTTTACCTAATCAAAATTTTATTAAGTTGCCGACTATATCTCTCTTGTGCTATGACGTGAACAACATTGAATTTTGAACAGAGTACTGTGATTTATACGTCATTGATACATTCAAATGTTCTTATTACACTCATACAAAAATATCACTATTTGCGCTCAAGTCTTCAAGGATCCGCAGCACAAATAATCAAATCAATTGAGTTTGCTATAGATACTTACGATATAGCGTGCGATACTTGGTGTCAGAGATACAATAAAAAACGTATGCTCGTGCACAACCACATTAAACAAATATTGTCATTGAAACAAATCACTAAGCAATCATCTCAAAAATTGAGAAATTTACACGATAATCTATACAAACACGTTAACGCACTCAAAGGTATCACAACCAAAGACAAGCTATTCGAGTTAATTTTTATTTATTTATGTGCTCAAGTACTAGATGCCCGAACTTCTAGAGATTGGGAGACGTACAGAGTTGATTCAGATAATGTGAATACTTACTCTCGATCAATTCTGCAAATTCCTTAAATCAAAAGCTGATTTATTAGAAATTTTGAAGTCGAGGCAAACTGTTTATGGCACAAAAGAATAACCCAAGCAGACTAAGCCATACATAGCAAAAACTAAAATATCAAACACTGTGTTGTGTATTTTATGCAAAAAGGTTTATTTATTGGATACTTAGATTACTTAGTTGGTTCTCTGTTCGAGTATTTAGATTGTTTAATTGGTTATCTTGTCGAATATTTAGATCTAATCAAACATTTGGAGCCCTAAGTTATTAAATATTAAAATTATGTTTAATTAAAAATTTTAACTTACGTTTCAAACTCAACGGCAAACTCTATCGTATACTTGCACTAGTATTGTTTTTCAAAATTTTTCTATCACGACTTTCACTAAAATTATAATTATTTAATTTACTATTTTCACTTTGCGTACATTCTAATTTGAACTGGTACAAAGCGTACCTTGGTTGAAGAAAGATTGTTTATCAAATTCGTGTCCTATATAATGGATCCTCCTCTTCACCTGTATCATTGGTTTCCCGAGTTTACGTTGTTGATTGAGGCGTTGCACTTTGCCTTATCATGCAGGCCTTTGGACTTTCTATAAAGTTACCAACCAAATTCTTGTCGAAATGCCTAGTGCATCACGTCAATGTCTAGTTTTGTATAGTGTATTCCTCTGAATATAATACCTTTGTACTCTTTTCAAGTCACATCTGCTTGTTTGTATAGCAATTTATTCAAATTTTCCGTTTAATTTATCACGTAGCCAAACGTCTGTTTTCTTGTTTTGTTTTCTAATTTGTTGGATTTTATTCAAATTTTCAGATGTTCACAATTAAATAAATCACGTAGTCATATTTTTTATGATGACGTAAATTGAATGCGTTTATTCACTTCCTGCGTGTATGAAACATATTTGTTTTAAATGGAATTCTAATATTGCAAGAATGCATGGTTATTTCGTTGCACTAATGTGTATTTATTTCAATAAAACTCGTTGTGCTTAAGATGCTATTCATGCATATTTATTTTCGGATTTATGCTGCATTGTTGTTTAAAAATGAATTGTATGGCCTACAAGTTATATATCTTACTAAATGTGATTTGATTTTTGAAGAATGAGCTTCCTTTCATTAATTAAAGTTAGTTGTGATTTATATACAGTATGTTTGATATTAGTTTTTTGCTTGATTGGCAAATTGCGCGCCTTTAATGGTAAAATTGTTTAGTTTTCTGGACTTTAGTGCTGTTTACATCGAGTGTACAACCCTTATGACTCTATATACCCTTAAATAACCCTATTATCATAGCAATATATATATTTATATATATATATATATATATATATATATTTAAGGGTATATATATATATATATATATATATATATATATATATAGCGACGTTGATGGTAGAATTTCGTGGGATTGTCGTTCGTAACCAAAAAATAACTATTATGAAATAATCATTTATTGTGAAATCTACGTTTCGACTTATATAAAGTCTTTATCAAGATCTAAATGCAACACAAAGTTTAACTGATAGTCTAACCTTTAGTCTCTGGTGCTTTGAATAGCTCATGATTCACTAGCCCCCTAATAATTTAAACATCAAACAATACAAATGTTAATACTTTATAAATAAGGGTCTCCTCATATAAATTAATACTAAAACTTGCGTAACGACGTGATGGTTTAACTTTAATTAAATTATACTCGACTTTCACTAGCATTAAAACCGCGAAAAACAAGAAGCCTTATAAATTATCCCCCATTACTTAAGCTATTTTAACAAATGTAGGTCTACTTACAATTTTCCAATATTGGAAAAAATTCAATAATTCAAAACACTTTATAACAATCGTAGATATCTTGAAATCTTTGCACTTAGTGTTATTGATAACTGCATTACTTTTAATAACGTCGTTTGTCTTGAAAGCATCAAGAATCATTTTCGGTTAACAAGTGCGACTATCTTTCAATTGAATGGAGTACTTATTTACGTGTACTATAGAACATCGTTAAGTGTTTAGTACAACGTTAAATATATAGCATTAATTCTGATTTGATTTGCTTTAAAAAGTTTGTTATCAATTTTTTTACTCTTACTATTCTATCAACGCGATATTTTGTTATTGCGCAGCTGTTCACGGATTTGTTTAACGAGCAAAATTGCCCCCCCCCCCCCACTTATCTGTTCTGGTATTGTAATTTAAAATAGTAGATCGCTATGGTTTTATATGAGAAGATAAATCACCCGTTCTACAATTAGCTAATATACTTCTGTCATGCGGATTGCAAACATACCTAACAGAAGGAACAGATGTTGTTTTCTCACGCAGACAAATCCACGGAAGTCGTTTACTGTATTAAGGTCAGCTGCTTTCGTTAATTGGGCTGGTTTGTAGATGTTATACTAGGAATACTATACAGTTGTTGTCCTGAGAATACTTTGCAGGTGTAGTTCTGAGAATATTTTACATTTTATCGATGGGAATTATTTTTGAATGGAAAACACTCTACTATCTGATAACTTCTCTCTCTACACATACAGATGCAGCGTCGAAAGGAAATTCTATTCTATACGGCGCTCTTTTCCGTAAAGAAACTCTGTCAAGTCGTGGTGTTACTTAAGATGTTTCTTTTAAAAGGCATTTCTTTACTTTAGTTGTGTTAAAGTCAAACTTAATCTAGTGAAACTTTTTCATAGAAGAATCCAGTCAGTCGGTAAGTGCAAGTGGTACCAAAGAAAGGCAGCTACTCTTCTTAAGGTACGATTACTCTACTCCTTTTTCTTATGCTTCTTTTTCTTTGGTGCTTTAGTTTTTTAATTCGTGGTTATGGCACCATAAATTACAGTTGTTGTTTACTAACGGTTTTAAATAAATCTACTTCTTTTTCTGTGTGACCCATCCAACTCTATGACGTTTTATAGTTAGTACGGAATTCATTTATTTAAAACGATCTAGGGCGTTGTGCGCCAATAAAAAAAATTTCACCCCCTTATAGTGAATTAAATCAAATGATGGTTCTTTAATTAAATTTGCCTTACTCTGTTTTAAAATTTATATACAAATATGTACAATAACCAACGTGGTCTAATCTTTTAGACTAAGATATTTAAATATGAAAATTTTGATAATTTCTACTAGAAATTAAAATGTTAACAATGAATTAAATACGACCGTACGGTTTTTAAATACCCAAAATACACAAATCTGTTTACCTTGGTTTACAAATATTTGTTATATATTCAAAGCTAAATAAAATTAGTTCTCATAATTACTTTATGTATTACTGAACTTGTATGAAATACTTTTCCGGATTAAATAAAGAAATGATTAATCATAATTATTTGCAGTAATGTCAAACGTAAGCATTAATTTATACTATAATGAAATCCAAACGATAAAAGTTTTCTCGACTTCCTCGTAAAACAAACAAAATCGCGACCATTTTAGTTTCAAATATTCGCCTCGTCAAGTTATTCAGAACAGCCGTTGTCAGGTAAATCCTTAGGCTAACGCTTACCTTAGCAACTGGTTGTACTTTGAACTTCATTGCAACAAATACCTTGTTGAGACCACATGTGTTAGCCTGCGATTCTTGAACAAACAAGTGACGTCAGCAAACTTTCCACATCTGCATTTTACAAAGCGTAAGCTTGAGCTTTTTCTTTTGAACTAATGACGAATCAAATGCATTACAGCGTATTATACTGGACCATTATAAGGAACCATTTTCATCAACTTGATGTGCAATCCATCGAAGTAAATCGAAACATAAAATCAATCCATAAAACAAGCTATTGAATGTGCATCCTTTTCGACTCTTCCTTAACTTCTCTTAAAACGAGATTATGTAATGATAAACTGAGAAATTACAACGTGATATCTGAACCTTGTAACCTTATAAATTGTGAATTAGTGAAATTAAAAATTAGTAAACGTGTGTGCTATTAAGATCAAAAATTAATTGATGAGTGTTTGTTATAGGTGAGCGAGTTACATATCCCCAAATCAATATATATGTATAATTAAATAGAAATCATTAAAACTAAAGTTAGATGCAACAATGTATAATTGCAGAACAGATTACAAAATGTTAATGAAAGTTCATAAACCAGACGTAAGAACGGATGTGAATACATTGTATTCCAGACGTAACTTGACACTGCAGGTGCAAGTCACAATAGACTGTAAGAAACTTATTGTTAGAATTAAAATTGTTACTTTGTATTGTATAAATGAATAAGGAAATAGCAGACATGAGCTCTGCAGTTCCCACAAGCAATGTGAGGGACAGGGACAGCATAAATACTCTCAGGAGCCCAAGATAGCCAGTCAGTCTCGAGCTTCACAATTTTAACGTTGTTGGTTGTTCAAACTACACAGATTTAGTTTAATTAATTTAATTAGTGAAAGTAATTTTAATTGTTAAAAAAGCGTTAATGAGCATAACGCAACCTTTTGTTAATTTCCACTTGTAATTTCTGTTTTAAAATAAATTTGTTAGAAAAGATTTGGATTTTTTTTTAAAAAGTCGCTCCGGGAGGCCCAAAATCTAACTAGCGTTACAATAAAATCATTTAGTCCACTTTAAAAATTATTTAATTTGCTTACCGTTATCAGAAACAAACAAAAGTCAAGTGCTTTCAGCACTTGATTACGCTGCCACGTTTATGGCGACGCGTAGATCGCTAGCCCGGACATTATTGAGTCCCATCATGCTTCTAACTGCAGCAAGTGGTTGAGTCAGACTGATTCTTCCGTCAACGGGATGCGCACAAGGCAGAAAAATCGTTTGAATGCAGTTCAAATAACCAACGTTTATTATTAATTAATATGACTCGTGATTGAACTACACGGTACTGATATGAACATTTATTAACGTCGTGAAATTAATTGTTTATTTGAATAAACAATGCAGCGTATTTTATAATTAAAATTACAAGCTTTTATAAGCGTCAAAAGATTGTTACAAATTGCGGACGTTTTATTTGCTTACTTTACTTTCTTTTCTTGTCTGCACGCAATACCGTAACAAATATAACATCGTTCATGAATTTTACTATTCTTCAAGAATATCAATCGTGTTAAAAATCATGCAGTCCACTCCGATAGCAATGGTTTATGTCCACAACAAGTTACCTGATTTGTTTAGCGCACTCAACCATTAGAAAATCGACTTTATATCAATACGTAAAATCTCACAACTCAAACTTACGATCAATCAAATAAACAATGTCGAAATCCCGAATGTTTTTTAATAAATACCCTATCTACTTTGCTATTGCGGTTTCTCAATGCAAATATTAATTCTATTGAATGGAATAAAGAACTCTTAAAATTACGCGCCAACATCCATGTAGCGATTTAGAATAATAACGAATGTAATTTTCAGGAAAATTAACGCTTCTTTGTAAATACTGCCTGTATGTTTGTTGTGGTTTGTTTAGTATTTTTCTTAATCTTCTTTGGGGATTAAACCACTCATAGTTTTTAAAATTATCTTTATTAACGTTTCGATCCATAATCTAGGATCGTTTTCAAAATAATAAAAACTTCAAGTTTGACATTTATGCCATAAATTGAAGGTGACTTTGATTTATTGATGTTTGAAATATTTGGTTTGAGTACACTAAGCAAAAATTTTTAAAGTTTAAATGAATAATTGCCTTCAATTTGTGTTACGGTCTGGGACCGACTTTTTTAGGTAGCCAATACGCTTAACGTGAAGTCAGCTGATTAATTTTTATTGTAAAAATTCAATAACTTGGGAATTGGAAAACATTTTTTAACATGTTTCTATTTATACAATTTAGAGGATGGTTATTAAAGAAGTGTGCAATTGCATTATTAAAAGGCTTAAGTAGTCGTTTTTTATATTTATTTTGAAGGGGAAATCATTATGATTTAGGCTACCTCTTTGGTAGATTTTAACATTGTTCTGAGGTAACCTTATGGTGGGTTTACACTTGTCAGATACCAATGTTGTTCTATGAAGGTTGTATATGGATCTGAGGCGACCCTATGGCGGGTTTACACTTGTCAGATACCAATACTGTTTAACGGAGATTGTATATGGTTGTGAGGTAATCTTATTGCGGGTTTAAACTTGTCAGATACCAATGCTGTTTTACAGGGGTTGTTAATATGCTTCATCATCATCATTGGATCTTCATTTCAAAACTGGTTGGACACGTACCTGCACTTATTTATATTCTGAGTTAGCTTCCCTTCTATTGTTTTCTAATTTTATGTTTTATTTCACCGAGATTCAGCGAAGGGGGTTAAGCAACCTGTGGCTACCAAGATCCCCCAACACTTAGATATTTGCCGAAATAATGGTTTTCTAGTTAATATGCTTATTGTTATATAATTAGTTATTGTATGTATAAATAGAAATCATGTATGTAGGCTGTATTTCATGTTAATATCGCAAGGAAAACCCAGGAAAAACTTGCAATGCTACCTAGATATTGGAGGCATTTGATTTTCATTTGTTATTTCTTTTGTTATTTCTTTTAGTAATGGAATCCATTGTTTACTGAAAGTTACGGATTCGTTTGCAACGCAGTTATTTTTATGTAAGGTTATATAAGCAGCTTCTTTGATTTTGCGTTTTTGGTGGTTTTCTTCTTTGTCGATAATTTTTGCGTCCTCCCATTTTATTTTATGACTGGAGTCCCATGCATGTTGGCAAATCATGGATTTTTCAAATTTTCTATTTTCAACGAACTTCGTTCGTTTATGAAATCGATTTGTCGTCCGTCTGTCTGTCCGTCTGTCCGTCCGAGGCCTTTCTAATGGTCGGACATCAATGTGTGATACATCAATCGATTCAGCTCGGTGTCCTGAGCTTAAGTTTTGATGTCAGTTGAAATCGGGCCACGGGGACGCCGTGCCCCCGCGATATTCCGTCGGGAAAATTAAAATTTCAAATAGGTCCAAAATTAATGTGCGATACATATTTGGACTCCCCTAACATAGCTGAGTCGAAATATGGTACCCCCCACAAAATCTGACCACGGATACCCGACCCCCGGGGAATTAATTTTTTTTTTTATCTGAATACTTATAATTATTACAACATAATAATTTTAATTTCTTTAAATTGTTTTAAAGTAAGTCTACATTTGGAAGTTCGTTGCGACAATGCCTTGCATTTTCAACTTGTTTTATATATGATTTATGTTCTTTTAATCGAACTTCAAATGGTCTGGAACTTTCCCCTATATAAAACTTATTACATTCGCACGGTATTTTGTAGATACAATTTTTTGAACTTTGTATTGCGTTTTTGGGTTTTGTTAATTGTGCTCTTAGTTGTTGGTTCTAAATACTGTTTTAATTCTAAATTTGTTTCCTATTCTTTGAATTTATTCGGAGAATCCTTTTATGTATGGTATTGAAAGCATTTTGTTGTGTGTATCATTGTTTTTGTTCCTTTTTCTTTATTTTTAGGGTTTTTATTCATTTCTTTCTCTATTATTTTTTTAGGATATTTGTTTTCTATTAGTGTACATCTGATTAGGTCTTTCTCTTTCTTTAAAATTTCTTCGTTTGATGATATTAATTTTGCTCTATCATACATGGTTTTGATAATTCCTCGTTTGACACAGTGTGGGTGGTTTGAATCGAAGTTTAAGTATCTGTTTGTGTTTTATTTTTCAGTCAAATGAAATAAAACGTAGTCCTTTCAAAGAAGGAAATTCAAGCTTTTATTATGAATCATAAATTAAAATTATATTTTGTGATTGTAAACATTCATGAATAAAAATTCGTGGTAAGTGTCAGTTTATTCAACACTGCTTAGTTTTACGCTAAAATAGGAAATAAAGTCGTTTTTTGAGAAAACATTTATAATTATGTTTCTTTTTCTCCACGGGGCTATTGATCCTTTATATATTTAACTTGGATTCGATTAACCGCAATCGTACCTAAATTGCCATATTCCCACTCGTGTCAAAAATTTTAATAGAGCATTATAAAAAAATACGAAAAGGTCATAAAAGCTTTAACTAATAGAATGCTAAATGATATAACTCAAACAGCTTTTAAGATGTTCGAAACTACAAAGCTTTAGAATTTGAGACGCTTTTCATTGTTGAAACCTTCCATGCATAGTTTGGTTGAAAGCGCCCAAATTCCTGCAAGATTAAAGTAATCCCAGATTGCGTGTATACAATTTCAATATATCCCAAAGAAAGGCAATAATGCCAGAACGTATCAATAAAACAACCAAAAACTCGATCGTCCATAGACGTGAAGCTCCAGCATCATTCATCACTGTCCAAAGAGTCTCTGATCTATATAGGTAACAAACTATTCCAGCCGTTGTGATATAAATCGGCTATTTGATCTCGCTTCCATTTTTATCGGTCAACTGTAATAGAATTCTGATGTGTTAGTTGGCTGTAGTGCCATTATTTACCACGCATTGGACGCATCTTTCACAACGAATTACTGAACTATGGAGACTATACATTAAGCATCTTTTGTTTTTTATCCCGAAAAAACGGGACATGAAATAAACAAGAGAATTGATTGAGATGTTCTACTCAATCTGTTATTTACGAAAGAGCATGTTACATCATTTTGAAGAGAGATATAGACGGTGTCTATAAATTGGATAGCAACAGAAAAGCGTGCGAATTTTCTAATGTATTGAGTAAAGCACATTTTAAGGTTGGAGGATGAACTAGAAGCAAACGTTTATGTGCATGTATTTGAACAGAAATGTATTAATAATAAACAGAGATGCCCCGAGTATTTGCTCCGTCGTGCGAAATACTGATAGGCGCTATTACCCTATGTGCATTGACCCAAAATTACCTCCCACTCCACCAAAGTTCAACGTTGAAATTTATCATGAACTCTTTAGACTTGTCAGTACTCGCACTGTTAAAAACTTTATATTTAATTTTGATGTTGGTATTCACTACACATTGTTTATTCTTATTTATACCTTCAAAGATTCTGACATAATAGCATATATATTAGTAGCAGCAGGCTGTGTATGAAAAAAGAATTACAGTGACAATTGTAATGTTTCATGAAAAATGCTTGTCAAAAATTATCTCTATGTATTTTTACTAATAACAATAAGTATTTTACAGTCCATTCACTGACATAAGTTTGGTAATTCGAGCCGGATGTTATTGAACTAGATTTCAATGGCATAAGCGCATCAGAACGCCTGCATATTTAATTGATAAATTGGTAGACACACAAGATTATGGAACAAGTATAATAAAATGGTTCTAATGTATTGAAAGTGCACTAAGCTTGTCCTATTACTACGTCTGTTCCTGAAAGCATATACTCTTGCATATTTACAGATTTATTTGAGCTAAAAGATAAACGTATTTCTTAATTTGTTCCAAACTGAATTACGCGTGTAATTAGTAAATTACCTTTAATTGCTCTTTTGCATTGGTATCTGCCCTTATTTCAATTATTATAATAGTATAATAGTGTAGTAAGCATAATAATAAAGTTTACAAACGTACTCGATGCCAATTTAAGTGCGATTTGGCACGAACTAGGTACAAATCTGCAAATTCATCGAAGTCATTTTTACAACTATGGGTTACATGAGTGTACCTGTTTTATTTTAATTGTGACTACTCTGCTCTAATAATAATCTTGCTCTTTAAATTATTAAAATCAGAATGGCTACTGACATTGAGTCATGTAGAAAAAAGGGTAGTACGCTTAAACGAAAGGCAACTAACCTTTCAACATTTCCATACCCACCCCAAGACTGAAATTAAATCCCTTATACATCGTTCCTTGATCCATTCCTGGCAAGAGTTATGGTTCCTCTCCTAAACTGGTAGACATACCTACGACATATTCCTAAATACTCCCTGTATGTTTATTGTGGTTTGGTTTGTATGTTTCCTAATTTTTGTTGGGTATTAAACCACTCAGTTTTTAAAATTGTCTTTATTTACGTTTCGATCCATGACCCAGGATCGTTGTCAAAATAATAAAAAATTTTAAGTTTGACATTTATGACCCAAATTGAAGGTGACTTTGATTTCGGTTAAAAAATGTTCTAATCATCAAGTTATTGAACTTATATGAAATTTAACTATATAAAAGTTAATCAGCTGATTTCACGTTAAGCGTATTGGCTACCTTAAAAAGCCGCTTCTAGGGCGCAACACAAATTGAAAACACTCATTCTTCTAAACTTTAAAATTTTCACCTAATGTATTCAAATCAAAGATTAATAAATCAGTCACCTTCAATTTGTGTCATAAATGTCAAACATAAAATTTTTATTATTTTGACAACGATCCTAGATCATGGATCGAAACATAAATAAAGACAATTTAAAGTGGTTTAATACCCAACAAAAATTAAGAAAAATCTTCCCAAATATCACAGATATTCTTCTACACATTCCCATATCCAACCTATCTATCATTCAATTCCCTACCGGGCACGGTTTCATCCGTAATACACTTTATGAATTGCACTTAACCTCCATTAGCCTGCGATAATTATTCCTTGGAATCTCCTATTCATCTTATATACTATACTCCTTCCCACTCACAACCACCATTCAATCCAACTTTAAAATTACATCGATCCGTACACTCCGCTACCAAATTCAAACTTCTTAGCTTCTCACCATTCACACGAACTGACCCAATTCCTTACTGAAATCTTGACCAACAAACCTCCTATCCCAAACTCGGGGCATTAACTCCGAAACACACAACTCTCAAGCAGTCACTGAAAATATCACACACACACACACACTAAATTTAAACGTCACCCACATTTGCACATAGTATCTGAACTCACAACAACCTACATACACAACAACAATAACGCAGCAATGACAAGAGTAAGGACCCCAGCAACCGCATTCCACCCAAAGATTTTATAAAATTAATAAATTTTGTAAATATATTTCATTAATTTTGAATGTACAGTTAGGTTGGGCCTTTGGCCTATGAATAGTTATAATAATAATAATAATAATAATAATAATAATAATAATAATAATAATTTCAATTTCAATTTCAATTTTCAATTTCAATTTATTTACAAGTTTGTTCTCTTTTCACCATAAGCTAACTCAATGAGTTGCTTGACATGGTGTTAAAACTATGTATATACATTCGTTATAATCTAGAATATTTCAAAAAGTATATAAAATAATTAATTAATAATACATAATATATTTGTTATATGAACTAAATATCACCTAGTAAACGAATGGTCTTCTTTTATTATACAGTATGATTTTAGAACTTTCTGCGTATAGTCCTTGTTCTGACTCAACTCTCTCTCTCTATTACAATTTTCCACATTCAGTTCTCCTGCATTTCTTTGTTATTTATTATCCAATTCGCATACAAATTTACAATTGCTTTTTTTTTTATAATTTTTAGTAGAAACATTTCAGGATTTTAATTTTGTGTAACTTGACAAGCTTCATATGCTTCGTTAATTTGTTTATAATGCTATTGTACAATGTATTAGAATTTTTATGTTCGCTTAGCTGTTGAACGTCTATATCGGATAATTTAACTTTAATTTGACGTTCGTTCAAAATTTTTTTCCTGTTTGTACATGTTGTTCTATTAACTTCTGTTTGAAAAGTTAGTTGGGCTGCGGTCATGTAGTGATCTGATATTTTCGACTGTATTACAGCAGAATTTATGTGTTTGTACTTTCCTCGTACATAAATATGATCAATACAAGAGGCTACCAATTTCCACACCAAACAATTCTTGACGTGTATAGTCCAAAATGCATTTATATAAACCGCTTGATGTTAATAAAATTTGATATTCCGTTTCCGCGATATATAAGTTTTTACCAAGTAAATCTATATTAATATCTCCCCCAAAAATGATATAGCTAAAATCATTACATTCTTGCAACTGTTTTTGAAGTTCTTCCACAAAATCGTTAACACTATTATAATAATAATAATAATAATAATAATAATTCAATTCAATTCAATTCAATAAACTTTTATTCATATTTTATAACACAATTGCATATACATCATAAGCTAACCTATGAGGTTGCTTGACATGATGTTGTTCTACTTCTTGGTTCCCGTAATTTAGCGCTATATAATAAATTATCTACAATATTTTGTTTGACGCCTAAAAAATATAAACAATTTTTTTTTTTAAATAAATATATACTAAACAAATTTTATCACTAAAAACTAAGTATCGCAATATTATGTGTAGGAATTGTATAAACTATATATATTGAATTTTTGTATATTTTTCTATGCTATATGTACATTTATTTACATAGTTAATTTTCAGCGCCCTAAACTTATTACGGGAATTTATAAAGGGAAAATTAATGTGTGATCTATTTAAGTTTCTTTTGGCTCTCCTCTCTTTCATTAACGTGTACGTTTTAGCATAACTCTGCATTTATTTCTTTTTGTGCGGTTTTGGTGCTTTAATTAGTTTGTGTGTTTAAATATAATTTTATGTTAGCCTTTAAAGTTTTCATATTAATATATTGTCTGCATTCTTGTGGCAGTTCATTAAACAAGGTTGGTACAGTGTAATTTAGACATTTTTTACCATAATTATTTGCTACAAATGGAACTCTGTATTTAACTTCTCTTAAGTGGTACTTATTTTCGTCAATACTTAGATATTCCTCTTTAAAAAAATTGTCGATTATCATGTTGTATTTGAATATTCCTTTTACTGTTAACAGATTGTTGTTGATTAGTTTTTCTTGAAAAGTAGAATTCCAGTTTTCTTTATCCAGCAGCTTTAAGAATTTTTTTTGGATTATTTTGATTTTATTCAAGTGAATATCATTTGCATTTCCCCAAGCTGTCAATCCATATCTTATCACAGATTCTACTAACGCCGTGTATATTATTTTCCTCATACGAGGTGGTAACATGTCAGATAGGTAATAAAACTTTACCAAGATGGCCAATAGCCTATTACATACCTTTTTAATGTGAATATCCCACCGAAAGTAATTGTCCACTGTAATACCCAAATACTTATATTCCGTACAGTTCATCACCACCTTACATAATGATTGGCACATTTCCAGTCCCTTTTCTTTTGCTTGAAAGCATCTGCAGGAGTGTATTTTTATTACTGGGTCTTTTTTTGTATCTCTATAAGGGGTTGAAATGTAGAGTGTTTTGGTTTTATCTGGATTTATAATTAGAGAGTTATCGTGCGACCATTTAGCAAGTTGATTAGTGTCCTCTTGTAACATTTGTTCCGCTATAGTAAATGATTTATGATGCGACATTAAGAGAATATCGTCCGCAAACATAAATACAGTGCAATTTTTAATTACACTAGGTAAATCATTTATGTATAATGTAAATAATAAAGGACCAAGGACTGAACCTTGTGGCACGCCTACATCTAAAGGTTTTTCTTGGCTTACTGTATTATTTATCTTTACCACAAATTTTCGTCTCTCGAGGTAATTCTTGAATAGTTCCAATGGTGGTCCATGAAACCCTAAGTCATTCATTTTGGCTATTAGGTTTTCATGATTAATTGTTTCAAAAGCTTTGGTGAAATCAACAAACAAACATATTACGTGAATGTTGTGTGCTAAATATTGGTATACTACGTTCGAAAACTTTGTCAGCAGGTTATTTATGCCCCGTCCCTTTATAAATCCATATTGCACATTATTTATTATACTATTTTCTTGAATAAAGTTGTACAATTTTTCCGAAACATGTTTTTCAAATATTTTTTCAATTACTGGTAGTATGGAGATCGGTCTATAATTTGATAAGTTTGTATAGCTGCCGTTTTTATGTATAGGTCTTACTATGGCCGTTTTCATTTTGTCTGGTACTTTTTTTGTTTTAATAATTGTATTTATTAAATTTTGAATTATGAGGTTTATATTATTATTTTTTGTTAAAAACTGTATGTCCCTTGCTCTTATGCTATCCGCTCCGGGTGACTTTTTAGGGTTCAATTTCTGAATTTCCTTATTAACAAATTCTAATGCTACTTCCTGTAGGTAAAAGGTACTAACTTTATTAATATTTTTATTGATTTCTGAGTAACTGCACGTGGCATTTGTGTTTTAGCGAGCAGACGTTCTGAAAGAATGTTTCCGCAAATTGATTTGCTAGTTTTTTATCACTTCGTATTGGAAAATGTTGCTTGACTACTTGATCGATATTTGGTTTGTCTTTGGGATTTGTTATCTGATTGATTAGTTTCCACATTTCTTTTGTATTGTTTTGTACTTCCTTGAAATTGTTAGTGTAGTATTGTACTTTATCCTTTTTAATTTTGAGTTTAAATAATTTCTAAATTTTTATATTCATTTAGATCATTCTGCATCCTCGAACGTTTCCATTTTCTAAACATGCTATCCCTTTTTCATCAACGACTGTAAATCTGCGGTCATCCAAGGTTTTTAAATGTAGAATTTGAATTTTTATTGTCTTCGTTGCATTATAAATTTCCGAGTTTTTATATACCTGGATAAATGTTTGTGTAATACTATTATATAGTTTCTGAGGGTTATTTATTTTTCTATTTTTCAAACTTTATATTGGCCAAATGGAATTTAACTAACTGTTCACTTAGTGTGATTTTTGGTTCTATTTTATTGATCTTATTACTTTTATTATGCACTACTAGATTTACTGAGATGATGTAATGATCTGATATTTTTGCTTGTATAATTGCCGAGTATATTATTCTAAATTCACCCTCACATATAAATGGTCAAGGCAAGAAGACACAAGTCTGTTATTGTAAATTTCTTGTCTGGTATAATCCTTTATACATTTAAAAAAACCATTACCACTTAATAATACTTCATACTCATTTATCGTTTCCGACAGTTTCTCACTTTCCGTATCTAAATTTATGTCTCCTCCAAATATAACATTTTTATTTTTGGCATTTCTTTATTTGATTTTTAATTCACCAATGAAATCTTTTACATTATAGTTTGGAGGTCTATATACCACAATAAGCTCTATTTCTTTTCCTTGAAAATTTAATTTGCCTTGTATGTTTTCATATGATGCCGACTTATATATAGTTTCTGTTAATTTGAGATTGTCTCGGATATAAACTATTATTCCCCCTCCTTTCCTTTGAGATCGTAACTTAGCGTGCATGTTATAGCCTTCAATTTGATATATATCTAACTCATGATTTTGTATTGATACTTCCATTAAAGCTAAAATTTCAATTTTGACATTTGACAAGTATAAAGTAATTGATCAAAATGGCTTTTGATTCCGTTGATGTTTAGGCAGAATATGTTAAAACTATCCTCTAAGTTATGCGTCTGAATTAGATCTTTATACTCCTCAATATTACCAAACGTATAAAATTGAACTTTACTCTCAATTCTCGTATAATCGTCTTCTTCTAGCATTTTGTATTGTGACTTTAAATTTATTATTTTATTCAGAATAAATATCAAAACTAAACTTAAAATACCTTTCTATCAAAGTAACCATCAAAATTAAAAATAAAACTGTTCTCTTAACTTTAAATTACCTATAAATAACTGTAATGTTGTAATAGTAGTAATCTTAACGTATTCTAAGTAAATCCTTTCGGTTTCTATACGTATTACGCTTGGTTCTTCGTTTGATTTTTTGCGTATATTCTACCGCTTTTCACCCATACAAAAGTCCATCGGAGTTCCTTGGCTTTCTGCTTTGCATTCCATAGTAGTGATTTATTGTATGCTGTTAAATTTTCATTAATAAAAATTTTTCGGTCGCTTGCATTATTTAACAAATCACTATTTTGACTACCTGTCTTTTTGCTAATTACGCTATCCCTAAATACTTGGGAAGAGCATCTAACAATTACAATTGAATAGCCTCTGGTTTCCTTTTCGAAGCCGATGTACGATCTGTATATCATTTGGATCCATATTAAATCTGAATAGTATTAGTATCATAATATTTATTAACTATTTGCTTTTAATATACAAATCCTTCCTGCTTTTCATAATCACTATGGTTACTTAAAATTATCTTGATATTTATACGCATAAGTTAACGTATTCTTCCACGTTGTTCAATTGCATTTAATTATAGCCCTCTAAGTTCCAGGATTTTTGTATCCTTCGCCTTATCATTTCTATCGAGTAGAAGTACCGCTACAATCTTTAAGTCATGAATTCCATTGATTTGCAGTTTCGTAGTTGAATTACTTGTAATTTTTCATCTAAAAATTTGTAATTTTATGTCATTTTTATTCTTACACCTTTTAATTATCAAGTTTGTTCAAATTCATTAAACATTTGCTTGATATCTTCATCACCTGCAGGCGTGGAAGATTCCGATTTCTGACTTAGATTTTCACTTCTACATTCTAGGCATTTCAGGTCTCTTTTTGTTGTCGACATACGCGAATATGTCGATTCATAATATACTATTTTCTGAAATAAAATGAAATTTAAGAGAACTATTTTGCTCTAAATTATGTTAATAGCAATTATCATTATATGTACATCTTATCTAAATTATTTAAATGATCTAAAATTATATAAATTATCTAAATTATCTAGATTATCTAAATTATCTAAATTATCTAAATTATCTAAATTACATGCTTAGATTATAATAAATTCTAGTTGCTTTAATTTCCATTAGGAAAATGGTAAAAATAGTAATAATAAAAAACATAAATTTAGGAACCTAAGAATAATTTTTATTTACTATACGCTATTGTAGATAAAACTTCAAAATTTAAACTTATGGTGTCTTAAGTATTAATGCATATATATACATATACACAAATATACATACACATACATACATACTCGCATATACATATATACATACATATATATACAAACACACATACACACATATACACATACTATATTTTTAGTAACAGTTACCTTACCCTAATGTATGTAGGTTATAATTGTATTAGATCACTTCATGTTATAGTTCTTATTACAAATAGATACTAACAATTTCCTATTAAATATTGAAATTTTGTCTTCTAAAAGCATAATAATAATAATAATAATAATAATAATAATAATAATAATAATAATAATAATTATAATAATTCAAATTCAAATTCAAATAACATTTATTATCCATAAGTTTACAAGTTCACCTTAAGCTAACTAATAGTTGCTTGACAAGGTGTATACAATATTTTGTTATCTACTTCTTGTCTGTTACTTTGCCTGTATAAACAACTATTTCTAAAATACTCATTTTATTAAATTTGGTAACCTATATTAATAAAGTATCCGCCTATGCCAAAAAAATACAATTAACTTTCTGGTTTCTGTAAATAATGAAATAAAGTAACTAAAGTACATAGTAAAGATGTTATGATAAAATCTCCGAAAAGTACGTACTTAACTTATTCTAATCTAACCTAGCATCTGACTTAAAATAACCTAATTAAAATAACTCAATTTAAATCAAAACCAAACTTAAACTCTACATAGCCTAATTTACAGTATCTATACATCCGATTACTATTACTATTCTGCCTTTTAATATACACATATATTTCCTATATTTAAATAAATGCACTACTGAGTTACTTAAAATTACCTTTATACGTTTATACAGACATAAGTTAACAGTAAATTAAAATTATTGTTAAATAAATTATAATTAATAAACTTCTAATTATTATAAATACATTGACTCAACCCTCTTTATACATTTTATCATAGAAACCGCTTACATATGTTTAAAATTATGAATTATGAATTGCAAGATTACTATTTTGTAACATTTTACAACTTTTGTAACTTTTGTTCTAAGTTTTAAGTTTTATGATATCTCATATTTTTTTTTATACAAAAACAAAGTTTTAACTATACTTTTCATTCAAAATTGTTTTAAACTTTCTTTCATTGTTCTCATATTATTAAAATGGCTTAGTTCTGGTGGCATTTCGTTAAATAGTTTTGGCACTATGTATTGCAGAATACTTTTCTCATACCTATTGTGCGCTAAAGGTACATTATAATTTTTCTGCCTTAATCCATAACCACTAATTTTCCTTTCCAAGTAACTACTTTCAAAGTAATTTTCTAATATTATTTTATAGTACAGCAGACCTCTTACACTTAAAAGGCTGCTCTCATATAAAAGTTCTTTTAAAGTAGTACCGGAAGATCCATTAGCCACAATTTTTAATAATTGCCGTTGTACAATCCCAATTTGCTTTAAATAAATTTCACTAGCAAATCCCCAAGCCTCCAAACCATACCTAATAACAGATTCTGCTAGTGCTAAATATATTGTTCTTTTAACATAGACCGGTACTAAGTGCCTTATATAATACAATTTAACTAAAATTAATTTTAACCTATTACACACATTGATAATGTGTTGATCCCATCTAAAATAACTGTCAATTGTCACACCTAAATATTTATATGTTGTACAAGCCGAAACAACTGTACATTTCGCAAAACATGAACTAATACCTAAATTTTGAAGTTGCATACATTTGCAGGAGTGTATTATTATTTCAAACTTCTCCCTATTCATATATGGTGTACTTATATGAATTACCTTAGTTTTTTCTTCATTTATTATCAAATGATTGTCATGGGACCATTTTGTTACATTATTCAAATCATTTTACAGATGTTGTTTTGCTATTTGTAAATTTTTATGTGAAGAAAGTAACAATACATCATCGGCAAACATAAAAATTTTACAAGATTCTACCACCTCTGGCAAATCATTAATATATAGGACAAACAACAAAGGACCTAATACTGATCCCTGTGGCACGCCAAGGGTCAGAGGATATCCATTACTAAATTCATTATTAATTTTTACAACAAATTTTCTATATTCCAAATAATTTTTAAATAATTGTTGTGTGGGTCCTCTGAGTCCGTACCTTTCGATTTTTTCTAGTAATATATTATGATCGATAGTATCAAATGCCTTACTGTAGTCAATAAATAAACCTATAATGTTTATACTATTTTTTAGTTTCCCATATATAAATTGTGATATTTGTCCCAATAGCATATTTGTTCCTGATTTTTTAACAAATCCGTATTGCTCTTTTACGATGATATTGTTTTTTTCTATATAACTATATATTAATTTGGCTAGATGTTTTTCCAAGACTTTTTCAATTATTGGTAGTATTGAAACTGGCCTATAATTGCTAACTTCAGAACATATTCCCTGTTTGTAAATTGGTCTTATTACGGCTATTTTTAATTTTTAGGAACCACTGCAGTTTTATTATTAAATTGATCAATTTTGTTATGATTTCATTCATGTCCTCGCCCAGAAATATAATATCTTGTAATCTGATTTTATCATAGCCTGGAGCTTTTCTACTATTCATTTTAGAAATTTCGTTAGCAACAAATTTTGTGTAACTAGTTGTAAATGAAAACTACATTGAATGTTATTCATCCAAATATTATTTTTAACAGCCTAATTGAGCAATTATGTCTAATTTCATGTACACTATTATAGAAAAATTCTGCAAATTTGTTAGCTATATCTTTATCCGAGTATTCAGTCATTGCCTGTTTTATGACAGTATCTATACTTTTATCTTTTTCTTTTGTATTATTTCGTTAATTGCCTCCCACATTTGTTTTGTTGCATTTTATTTTTATCAATGTTTAAAATTTTTATTATAAAATTTCTCCTTTTCTTTGCGTATTTGTAATGTTACCCAGTTTCTATAACGTTTATATTCCTCTCGATAAATTTCACTCTTTGTTTGTTGCCATTTCTTGTATAATTGATCTCGTTTCTTTAAATTTTGAATAAAACCTCAGTCATCCACTCCTTTTAAGATTGCAATTTGTATTTTGTATTGTAAATTTTGGTACTATTTGTATCGCTTCACGAGTATAAATCTTATCGAAATCTTTCATGATTTTATTATATAATCTTTCTGGGTCTTCTATCATTTTAATACTACTAATATTTAAATTATATAAAGCTCTTTTTATAAATTTTTCATTATATCGAATCTACCTAAATTCAAGTTTATTCCACATAGTTTTAAAAATTGTTGTATTAGTAATTATGAAGTGGTCCGAAATTTTACTTTGAATAATACCAGAAAAATTTGTTTCATATATTCCCTGATAAAAAGTGATCTAAACATGAAGATACCAAATTGTTCGCATAAACTGCTTCTCTAGTGTACCCAAATATACATTTATAAAATCCTTGAGCACTCAATAGCGATTCGTATTCATTCGTAACTTTATTTATTTATATCACCTCCAAACAAAATATTTTTATATTTTTTGTTATTTAATAGTTGTTGTCTAAATTCATTTATAAATTCATATTCATTAGTTGCAGGTGGTCTATATACAAAAATCAGCTTAATAAAGTTGTAATTATCTATAATAAGTTTGCCCTCTATATTCTCATAAAATTTAGATCTAAACACGTTTTCACAAAATGTAAATTCGTTTCTAACATACAAAGCTATGCCTCCCCCCTTTGAAACCTTACGAAGTTTTGAATACAGGTTATATCCTTCTATAACAAAATTATCAATTTCCTGTTGGTGTACTGATACTTCTATTAACACAAGGACATCAATACTAGAACGAGATATATACGTTACGAACTCATCAAAGTGGGTTTTTACACCATTAATGTTTAAGCATAGTGTGGATAATTTTAGATTATTAGTAAAATAATTATTATTTACAAACGTGTCCAATGCCACATGCTAGTCTGTTATGTTATTAAATTCCTGATAGTGCACATTATTATTATCTACAATTGTTTGCTCCATTGCAATTTACTTTAAATAAACTAAAATCCTACATAATAACTATAACTATTGCTACATAACCGCGCTCGTGTGCCCTATCAATCTATTTTAATAAATCACTTACACATTCAACTTTAATAATATTTTGGGTGTCATTGGACTTTCTGGCTAATATAACTCCAAACTTTGTCCACACATATCTCCATCCTTTATCTTTTGCCTTATTTTTAGTTTGCCAAAGAAGATTTTTACTAATAATAATAATAATAATAATAATAATAATAATAATAATAATAATAATAATAATAATAATAATAATAATAATAAAGATTAAGATTACGAATAACACCAATCAGATCAACGCGTCATTATCTCCTTTTCGACCAAATTCAACACTCAACGAACTAAAGAGAAACGCCGTGCCTAACTGATATGTCATCAGTTTGTTGATTAAGGTTCCGTTCGAAAGGATCCTGAGTGGCTCCACTATTTGAAGGTTAAGAGTCAACTAACCCAACCATCTAGAGATTATCGACAAACCGACTAGCAGCAGCTTGTGTTACCCGAAACAAACGCACGAAGGGAAATGAACCCGGGGTCAATAACCACCTCTGCAAGAAGTAGAACCCTTACGTGTGATTTCCCAATGCTCCACCCGAAGGTACTACATTGGCCAGACGGCGAGTTTTTTTTTTACCTGAAAGATTTTGAATTTTGCCGAACCCTTGCTGTTCTAAGCAAGAAGGGAACTTTAACGGTGCGTGACAACACTCACACTGGGATCTCCATTTTACTTCTCATCCAAAAGAGGGCGTATTTTTGTGAAAAATGCTCGCCTAATATTATCCAACCGGACCGTGTCGGGATTCGAACCCGCGACCTTGGGCGTAGTAGTCACAGGCATACCAATTACGCCACGCAGCCGCCTAGGAAGTAGAATCCGCGGACAGCAAAAAAAGGTGTCAATATCCACCTCTGGAAAAACTAGAACTTGCACACCGAAAAAAAGTGTCAATAACTTCCTCCCGAGGAAGTAGAACCCGCACGCCGTAAGGAGAGTGACGTCACTCGAAGTGAATGACCTCCTCCGGAGGTGCCAGACACCACACACCAAAGAGAGAGAACACAGTTGCAGACGGTGACATCATCCACAGAAGTCAATGAACCGGCAATGTAACGTCACTGGGGGTCAACAACCTCCTTTGGAAGCGCCAGATTCCGCATATGATACTACTGTTATTATTTTTATTGGTGTATTAGCGTAAGCGTAGAAACGGTTTTGATTGGACACTTACTTTAGAATTCATTGAACGAAGTATTGCACTAGCGTATGTTGGAATGCATATTGGCGTGGCTACTTTTTATTAAATAGTGAAGTGTATGTCAATTTACACTTGTTTATTCGGTCCAATACGAGTTCTAATTATACGTAAACAGTTTCAGGGAATCCTTCTTAATTTAAAATGGTAATAATTGCAAACATAGGTATTATGTGGTTTTTCTTCAAGGACTAGTACACTTATTAGATATGACTCATTGTTATATCTTAATTTACATAAACAATAGCAAATTTATTTTAACAACTCGATCAAACAATTTATTTCATATCACTTGTGGATTAAGATTGACTACTTGACCTGCAGGAGCGACGGTGTTTATATCCACGCATAATGTATTCGCTATTTTTCTGAAGCGTGCTGGAATATACACGTGTCTTCTCTTTTTGTGTTCTTTTTCTGTGTTCTCTAATTACACTCCTGTAACTGTCAATCTTAACATTGTTCGTTTAATGGATTTTACCACAGTAGGTCATTTGTGGGGGGTCTGGGCCAGATCCTCCTTACCAGGATCCTCACAGCGGATCTTCTTTGTGGGAATTTACAAACACTAATCGCTTTTTAATGGGTTTTCTTATTAAAAACCCATTAGTACTAATCGCTTTTTTAATGAGTTTTCTCATTAAATACCTATTAGCACCAATTGCTTTTTAATGTTTCTCATTAAAAACCCATTAACACTAATCGCCTTTTAATGGGTTTTCTCACTAAAAACCCATTAGCACTAATCGTTTTTATGGGAAAACTCATTAACGATGTTATCATTTTTTCTTACGTTAGATCCACTTTATGGGATCCACCACTCGGAGGGTTTTATCTTAGAGTGAGCCCTAACAGGTGGTGCTGCAAGCTCAACTTTCGAGATAAATATATTTTGCTTGGTGTCAATTAATATTAGATTTTTCTCAGCTTCCTGAATTTCTAGGAATTTTTTAGATAGCATCACTCTCTAAGGCGGTACCCCAATTTTAAGATTTTTTATCAGCAGCGATTTCTGACCGTCCTTATAAATTTTTTTAGCCATTTTTAGATTTAAAGTGGTGTAACCGATAACTGCATTCCTTTTAGCGTCACCAAATATGCGGTTAATAGTATGGAAAGTTGAACGGGAATTTTTTCAAAATGAGCAGTCAGACCGATGACAATTTTTAATTCCAGTAAATACAATTAATTGCCTCGTAGGAATATTCGAGTTTCACTTCTAAAGAAATATGATTCGATCTCGTCATGTATGTAAAACTTTATGCTAATTAACAGCACTTGCAAATGAGATACAAGTTTCGCTCGGTGATTCATTTTGAAACTAAACAAATCATAAATATAAAAAATATTACGTAGAAGTTATTTAATTATTTTATTAGTAACTATCCTGTAGTCAATAGCATGATATAAAACGTTTACTGTTTTATTGAGTTTTTTCAAAGGTTTATCTCCATCAGAATAGGGTGAAATTGCCTTATAGGGTAACATTGCCTTATAGGGTGAAATTGCTTCATAGAGTGAAATTGCCTCATGAGGTGAAAGTGTCTCCGACATAAGATCATTGATTCCTTTTACTTATGTTAAACTTATCAAGATTTAAATTTCGAGTTTGCCGTAGTTGAAGAAAACTTTTGTGCAGATTTAAGATGACAATGTCATTTAATACTATTACTAGATGTGCGAATATGAATCTTCTTTGGTATCTATCTCACCAGAGCTAAATCATACTGTTTAATCAGTGAAAAGGACGTTGTAAAAAAATTAAAGGATTTGATCATAATGTTGTAGATAAGGACATTGGTGTACACAATTATAGAGATATAGTAAGTAACAATAGCAAAGCCTTCGTGCACACCATGACATGCATACGCAGTCAAAAGCATATAACTTATACGCAACTTATAAACAAAATCAGTTTGTCTGGAGACGACGACAAACATTTCATCATACGTGGGAGCACGTTAACCTACGGATAATTGACAAATTTTATTTCACATAGTTTAAGTATGTTAGTTTATATAATAGCTTTTTGTATATAGTAGTTTACAAGATTTTGTAAATCTATTGTATATATTAGTTTTAAGATTCTATTATTTTTAAGTTCTTCTTCCATCTTCCCTTCTTCCAAATCCTTCCTGCTTCTATCCTGGTGGACAGAGTGTACGTCACCCCCCCGTGGTGTACGCTGGACGGCTAATATTGTGTTGTCTTTATTATCTGCAGAATACTAGTTGACCAACAACGCGTACCGCTTGTAATTATTACATTTAATAAATTTTCTAAACCTAGTCTATGCATTTTATTATTTTTTCTTTCAAAAGATTTTAAAGTAAACATCTACTACTTCAAATCTCAAGATAAAAACTTTTGATCTTAGGGTTGAGAAAAGATTTTAATATTGGTAATAAATACGCCTTAAATATTTGTCGTAGATTGAAAAAGTACTAGAATTAGAATCCGCTCAATACTTTTATACAAATTTCAATAAGCTTGATATTAGGTATAAGGGTACAATTTTGCCGAGGGTTACTCCGAATTAAAAATTCCTAAAGATTCAGGCTCCCAGAAAAATCTAATAGTAATTGACACCAAACAAGATATATTTATCTTGAAAGAAACAAAAATAATCTTTTATATGTTCGCTAGAGGATATGTGTGTAAAACGGTAAGGGGTGGTCGAATTTTAAATCGATTTGCAGATTTGGATTCTGCGTAAAATTCTAGACTAATTTGATGTATTGCATGGCTAAAAATTTTTATAAGGACAGTCAGAAATCCCTGCTGGTAAAAAATCTTAAAATTGGGGTACCGCCTTAAGGAGTGATGCTCTCTAAAAAATTCTTAGAAATTCGGGTAGCTGAGAAAAATCTAATATTAATTGACATGAAACAAGATATATTTATCTCGAAAGATGAGCTCGCAGCACCACATCTTAGGGCTCACCCTAAGAAAAAACACTCCGAGTGGTAGATTCTATTAGGTGGATCTGACGTAAAGAAAAATGATAACATCGTTAACGAGTTTTCCCATTAAAAAACGATTAGTGCTAATGGGTTTGTCATGAGAAAACCCATTAAAAAGCGATTAGTTTTAATGGATTTTTAATGAGAAAAACCCCTTAAAAAGCAATTAGTGTTTGTAATTTTCCATAAAGAGGATCCGCTGTGAGGATCCCGGTAAGAAGGATCTGGCCCAGACCCCCACAAGTGACCTACTTACCACCCTTATCTTTAGACGGTCGGACGACAGTGTCACAGTATGTTGATTTTTGTTGAACGAAATTGATCTTTTTATTGTTCGATTAGTCAAATGCAATTATGGATTAGGACAAATTTAAATTAACAAGGTCCTGCTGTTGCTTAAATAACATTTTAACATTTTAGTAAAATAAATGTAACTTGTTTGGAACAACTAAGAAGTATTCAAATGCATGCATTTTGATTTAAAATAAGAAAATTTTTTAAAACAAATCACTTTTTCAGTGTGTGACTCATAACTTGCATCGAGTAAAAATGTCTGAAATTGAGTTCGCTATTTCCATTACGAACTGCGCTATGATATATTTACAAACGATACTTGAATCATTTCCTATAATAAAACGAAGCTCTAGATAAATATTAGAGAAACTATATTTAAAATCCATCTAGATGCACAAGTTGAAGTATTCACTACTTTTACAATTTTATTTGTGCGGTAAAGAAGCTGCAACAGACTCAAACGTATTTATTTCCGGTTGAAAAGAGGCAATCTATAGCATTTCACGTCTGTGTAAACCGTGGGCAGTACAAAACTTCTAAAGACGAAGGAGACAACTTGAACAGCGGCTCGCAAATAAACATTACCCGCTCTTCTTGCTGATATTCCATTTCACGAAAGTATTTATGTACGGCTTCAATTTATTTGAGAGTATCCGGTATATCTCCCAAGTTTACTTTCTTTTATTCTTTTATTACTACATCTGCTTCAAGAAGTTTGAAAGGGTTTATTGTTAAGCGAACTTCCATTTGATTACGTTTCTTGATCTAAGATCTTCTAAGTTTTTAACAATTATGTTAAAAATTAGGTTTCTGCATATGGTTTGCTCGATTTTCTTAGATAAAAATACAATTCCATTTATATATTGCTATGATAAGAAGATAATTTAAGGGTATATTAAGTCATAGGGGTCGTAAGATACATGTAAATATTATTTACCGTTTAGAAAACCAAACAATTCCATCATTAAATGGGAGTATATTGACAATTTTGCATAAAGTCAATAGCGAGCACACTGTATATAAACCATAACTAATTTTAATTCATAAAAGGAAGCTCATTTTTCAATGACCAGATCCTATTCAGCAAGAATAATAACGTGTACGTCGTATGATACGTTTCAAATTAAATATATAAATCTAGAATTGAAAAGAAACACGCAAACAATGTTTTAAACGTAACGAGTTTTATTAGGATAAACACGCAATCAGTGAAGGTAAATAACCTGGCATACTAGCTATAAAATAATATCATTCAAAATATTAACGCATAAATAAGTAAACGCATTCAAATACGTCATCATAAAAACGTTAATACGTGACCAACAACATTGTATTTTCATAAAATCCAACATATTATAAGTAATAAATAATAAATAACAGACGGTCGGTGGTGTGATAAAATTGGAATAATAGCAGACACTAATAAACCGACGTGACTGGAATGGAATACAAATTTGGATTTTCTGAGAATTATGCTATATAAAATAAACGCCTACCTGTGAAATAAAACGATTTAACAAGAATCTTGACAGGAAATTTGTAGAAAATCCAAGGCCTGCAATGATAGCGCAAAGTGCGATGTCTTAATCAACAAACACGCGAGGAAAACTAATAGAAAAAATAGGAGGTGGAGTCTTTATAAATAATACGGACTACGTAAACAACCAGTATCTCTGTGACCAAGGCACTAACTACGTTAGTTAAAAGTAAAATATTACGCAAAGTGAACTTAGTCAAAATAAATAATTCAGTGATATAAAAGTGAAAATTCAAGTGTCGATAAATACAACAGAAGTGGCCGTTTACTTATAAAAACGTAAGGTAAATTATTAATTAAATCTAATTTTAATATTTAAGGATTTAGGGCTCTAAGAAACTCTAAGGAGCTCCAAGTCACTCCTAGTAATTTCAAGTAAACTTCAAGTAACTCCAAATAATTCTAAGAAACTCTAAGGAACTCCAAGTCAATCCAAATAAACTCTAAGTAATTCTGAGAAATTCCAAGTAATTATAAAGACTAAGCAAACTCTAAGAATTAAAATAAAACTAAACAAAAATCTGGGTAAAATCCGAAGGGAAAAATTCAAGCAAGTTTAATTAATTATTCTGGTCAACAAGTTGGGAAAACTACGCTAAGAATCAACTGGGAGAAGCTGTAACAGAAAATCAAATTGGAAACAATCCAGTGGTGCTCACTATCCACATACAGAGGCAGTTCCTAGAAACAAGCAGGGAAAACGCAGGTCAGATAAGACTGCATTTCAATTTTTAACATTTGCTATTATTTATATCAAAGTATTTGTAAGGGTCATTAAAATTTTTTTGAGAATTTATGCAAATAGCAAGAAGTTCATTTGAACGTTCAAAGGTGCTTCACAGTAAATTACAGTGGTATTTTTGCTGGCTTTAAGAAAGTATGATTTTGGTGGAATCAGATAAATATTAATATTTTATTCAGGAGGTAATTTTTGAATATAAAATCAAAGTAAAAAGTTATTAAAAATATAAAGTGTACATACTATCGATTATTATACGAATTTGGTTTGTTTCGTTTACAGTATTCTAACAGATAGGAGCTAAAGAAAAAAGGGTTAAATATTTTTATTCTCCTATCGTCGGGCACTCTGTGTTGATCAGATTGAGCTAGCCGAGGCATATATGTAAAAAGAGGTATACGATTTAGAAACGCAGAGTAAAAAACCAAGTACGAACATAGCTATCGATTTAAAAGCATTTATTCATTAAAATATTGATTGGCATCGATAATATATTGCCAACGATCAGGCACTACGTTAATTCTTTTATAAAAAGAATGTGCATTTTTAATGGTTCAAAATTCTTCAAAAGGTAGTTCAATTATAAAGTCCGATTAATCAACCGACGATTCTGAAAATAGTTTCCAAGTGTCGGAAAAATGATAATCGGTAGGTGACAGTCATGGGAATATGTTGGATGATCAAAAACTTCGTATCCTAGCGTAGTTATACAAGGGTATCTATCCACGTCGAAACGAGAAACGGTTGCTTAATTTGCACCTTTTCATGCATAATCTCCAATTCCCTGCCTGTTTCTTCGTTGGAGTTTTGGTTTCGACTGTTGCTTTCGAACTTAAGCACGATCTAATTATTGCCAAGAATGTTTGTAGTTGTTGTCGAGCACCTATTTTTCATCGCAGGTTACAATGCAAGGAAAAAATGCAGGTCAGTGATTATCCTTTTCCCATAGGCGGTGGAAAAACTGATTTAAGACGTCAACTACCGGTGGTCCGATGGATCACCCCTTATGAATAGCGTGCATAGGTGCGTATTCGCAATTTGAGTAAGGTCTTTTACAAAAGAAGAACAATTTATCATTGTTAGGCTGTCAGTCTAGAACTGGTTAGAAGTGTACTTCCACTGTTTTCTATTCTGGGATAATCTACACATATGCCTGAAATTTTCAGTCTCCATTTTCACTATCTGTGTGCAATAATCTAATTTCGGTCTAACCCACCTCCTTTTTTTCTTCTCTCTGCTTCTACTGTATTCTACACTATACCCTCATGCCTTAGAACACGTCATATCATCCTATTTATCTTATTTTTACTGTTTTGTAATGCGTGGGCGATATGATAAATAAAAACCGGATGAAAAAAGAAGAAAATTAAATTTGGACGGACAACTTAATATTGATATACCTTGTATATTCTAATTTTATATACAGGGTGTTTCATTAACAATGGGACAACGGTTAACTGAAGATACTATGCCTCAAATAATGACCACTGTGCCAAACTTTTCTTATTCGTAGGGTGATGGCTTAACAAGTATAGTGTTGTGAAGGTTATAGTTTTATATCAATTTTTTGGCATTATTCTGAAACTTTTTGGGTTATAGACTTGAGAATTGGCATTTTTATGTTTTTGGGTACAGAGAAAAAGAATGTGACAGTATTTTTGACTATGGTCATAGAGAGCGGTACTTACACCCTTTTTCTATACTTAATTAGCCATAACTTTTACCCTCTACATCTATGGTACAACCGACTTCGAAATCTGAAAGAGCAACTCTTTCTACATTTAACACCCTGTATAAGCATCGCAGTTAACTTTAATTAATGCCGAGCAGCATGCCATTCAACAATAAACACACATGCAGCAAAAGAAATAACTCTACACGCAATCATACTTGTCTTAAACCAAAAACGTTCATAAATTGTAAATTAATACGCATGAAATGCAGTAAAAACCTAGAAAATCACAATACAATTCACATTAAACAAGCGATAATGATAGCAGATAGCATTGTGTCCTGATAAGAAACGCATCCTTCAAATTAAATACGCTGCGGAAACGCAAAAATTTAAACAGAAATATGTTAATTTACGTCACTTTGTTCACGTGATTTTCTACATGAAGTTAATGCAGAACCCAAAGTATTATCTTGACAAACAAAGTCATAAGTAAAATTACGTGCTAAGGCGAATTAGAAATTCCTGCAACAACATCAAAACAGACAGTATAAAATAAATACAAACTAAAAATATACAAGTACCTACGTGCAAGCTGCATCACTGATGCTTAAGAATTTACGCGTCGAGTAAATATTCAAATTAAACAATAAATTTTTTTGTGGAAAAGTGATGTTATGAAATATTGTAAATTAATTATAATGAAAATATATGAGACAAGCTTAGCCGTATGCTTGAAAACGACTCTGAGTGATAGTACAAAAATTAATCTAAGGAGAGTACAGAAATTCAAGTCCAAGTGGGTGGGGGTGAGAGAGAGAGAAAGAGAGAGAACACCTTATACTATGTTCAACCCATACCAAATTGACATGCTCTACATGCAATTCAGAAAAATAGTACAAAATTCTAAATCTAACTCTAAGGGACATTACAAAAACTATCACTATGTTGCAGACAGTGTTTGTATCTGCTATCGTGGAGCTTCTATAGTCTCTTACTTGATTCTTTAACCGTTTTTTACGTTAAAAGCCTGCAAGCGATCTATTTTTGCATGGATATTAATTCAAACTACTTTTATTTAAAACGCTGTAAAATTTCTAAACGACCTCACGTTGTCTATGTGATTTCAAATTATAAAAGTTATCGATCAACAAGCTCAACTTCCTTCCGATTGATATGAGTGCTATTTAAAACATCCTATGCTCTGTAATATTTTGCCCTTTTAGTCGCATTATAAATTCAAACATCTGCTTCTTAATTTTCAAATTCTTTGAAATATGTTCTAACACCTGCAGCAAATACGCGTCAACCACAGCTGCACATATATTTATAGCTCTCTTTAAAATATTAGGCTGCTTTAACCACCTGCCTAGTAAATGAACACTTGTAATGGATTTATATCAAGTAATTTCATCAAGCAGTATTCTGTTATGTTGCAGATGTATACGTTTAAGAACAATAATACTGTTCCCCTTTATTAGCAATTCTTGGTATCCGTTAGGTTATCTCTTTGTTTGCAAGCTGTACTTTGCAGCTGGATTATACTTTTGCAGGTGCTATTTGAGAATTCTTTACATTTGATCCTTCGTAAATATTTATAAAAGCCAAACACCTTGCCCTCCAACTAGTTCTTTTCTTATAAATACAGGCTGAGTTGAAAGCTAGCTATTCCACATCGAGCCCTTTTTCCGTAAAGGATCCCAGTAAGTCGCGCTGCTAATTAAAATGTTTTCTTAAATTGTTTTACTTTGATAGTTACTAAATAAGTTATTGAAAGTATTATAGTTTAGTGCGATAGCTTCATACAGAATATCCAAATCCACTACGATGGTACCCGAGGCAAACATCTACATTTCTTAAGATACGGTTACTCTGTTTTGTTTCTTTTTCTAATGCTGCGATGAAATATAGACCCTTCTTTTGCTGATTGATAACCACGTAAGTGCTGTAGTTTTTCTTACTCGCGGTTGCTATATAGACTATTAAAACAGATTACTGTTGTTCGCTGTTCCCTTTTTCTTCTTAAACTAACGTTAGAAGTCGGGAAATGTTCGTGTCCACACGAGTAATGAATGAGTCCTCTAGATGGATTATGAAATCTAGTTTCTCGTGTGCTAGGTAGTATCTGGTATGTCCTTACTGGCCTTTGTCATCCGTTCTGTCATTTGGACTTTATTGTTATTTTGATTTTTTTTTTGTTTTGTCTTGTGCGTCAAGTAGTTCCGCGATTTTGCTCCAGTCACTTTTTCTTCTCCAGTAGTTTGTAGCTCGTTGTTTAATGATCAGGTACAAAGGAGGAATTATTATTACAACCGCCAGAGCATCTAAGGATGTGATCCTGTACACTCTATTCAGTAACAGTGTTCTTGTGTGTTATTGCTAATAAACCGATTTATACAACTTGTCAACTTGTCACGCGTCACAATACTCTTTTATGTACTAAATATCTAAGTTCCGTCCCTTATATCTATTAAATCTATTGTATGTTGTATAAAAATATAGAAATTCCTTTTGTTTCTTAAATTCGGCTCTGGATATTTTATAAATTATTATTTACATTGTAGGAACAAAATGGCCTTAACATGCATAAATAAGTTAAGCTATCCACCGAGTTTTTTATCGCTCTCGGGTAAATGATGTGAACACGCGCTCTTCAAACGATAACGTTCTATACTATAATTGTATGTAAGAGATCAGCGAATTTGAATAATCCAATCCCGCGAGGGAGGAAAAAGGTTCTGGGACAAAGGGTAAGGAAGTGGACATTTTTTAGTATAGGACTTGCCAGGCACGACTATTTCAGCAGAATGCCGCTACCGGGTGCTTCGATGTAGCGTTCGAATTTTCCGTTCCTCTTTTTTTTCCTTTTTTCTTTGAGGCACTACAGCGTTTATTGGCAGACAACAAAGTTATAAAACCTGAAAAATCGACCCGACCCTGAAAAGAATTCCGTTGCAGGAGACCATAAACAGTAAGTGTTTATAACTTCATAACTTGTTAGGAAGTGCAGAAATTTGCACGATTGAACTTTAATAATTAATTAAGAGGTCGAGCGGTTAAGTTTAAGGAACAAACTTGAATTGATATTTTTCATTTTCACTGTTCAGTATTTGTTTTCAGTACTGTAGTTTCAAAAATATAAAACAAGTGACGCAAAATAATAATACTAGAAGTAGTAAAGAACAATACAAAACAACTTCACATTTTTAATCCTCTAAACGGGCTTTTCTTCTTGCTTTCCACTTAAAACTCAGTAGATAGCAGGAGCTTAATAATTTATTAGTATATTAAACTTTAGAAAGTTGTTTAATATCCAACCCCATCTTTTTGTTATCTCCTGACAATTGGGTAAACAAAAGCTACGCCACAATCCATTTACTTTTATTTCGCAAAACGTACTTTCATGAAACAAGTGCATTCAGCTATTATACTGGTGTTATTTACAACGGAATCTCGCCTCCAACTGATAAAATATTTTATTTTCAAAGAAGACTAGTAAAAGAATTCCACGATGTTCTCCAAAAGCTTCGTTCCTTTATTCTATACGTAGTTAAATATGATGCAATTTGAATTTTATTTATCTAAGTTATCCATGTCCATGATGAAATCTGCAGGAAATAATGGCTGAAATAAGGTCAGTAGTTTAAACGGAAATGCTTGGGCAGCTTCCTGAATAAATTACATGGATTTTATTTCTGTTTCTTGCGGTAAGGTTTGTCAATTATATTCTGATGCGGGTCGTCTTTTAACAAGAAGCCGTGGTGAAAAACGATAATAAATTATGTAGTTCAATACATTAAAAAATTTCCAAAAGAAAATATTGCCAGAAAATGCCAATACGAATTCTCACACTAGCTTCCTATAGTTGATTTAAGAGCAATGCGTATTTTGAAATACGTTTTAGGTGCGACCATCATTACGAGTCTCATTAAATTACTGATTAATTACGTAAATTATTACGTTATGAGAATTCTTCTGTTTAGGTTGACTTTTCATCAAGCTTAAGAAATATTGTAACATTGTCGCCGGACCGTCGAGAAATAAAAGAGATAAAGCGATTAAGCAAACAATGGTATGATTGACAGCTACAAGAGTGAATATAAAGAACCGATAGAAAGCGAAGAAATGTAAGATTCGAGTATAATCCTGAACTTTTCAGAACAATATCGAAGACGTATTATCAATTGCCGTCGCTCGTGCTGATCGGTTAGTTCAGTCTCAGCCTTAATCCAGCGTACAAGAAATAAATTAATCGAATTATTAAAATAAATACGCTTAGTATTTACATAAATAATGATATGAATGTTACGGTTAGTACTTCTGTAAATAAATGAATAGTGCAAAACAAAGTACGTAGTTGGACTAGTAACAAATATAGTGCACTCTGTGCTTGAAGAAATACCTTAACGTAGTAAATACAATAATAATTATCATCTGCAGCATTATTGCAGTACATCAAGGATTCTTTGTATATTTCTACGAATACCTAGACCTTTATTGAAGAATAAAAAACCATACATTTAAAGTACGTTTCAGCAGTAGCAAGATCGTAACAGTAAATTTACTTGTAATGTACTTGAATAAATGTTGGTAATCCACTATGCATCGACACTTATAGTCGCCTACTTTAATGAGGATACGGTAGCGTATTCATTAATGATTCCGTAAGTACGGCAAAAACCTGCAGTATTGTTTTTTTGCTTCTTAGGCGGCTCCGTGGCGTAGTGGTATGTGTGTGACTACTACGCCCAAGATCTCGGGTTCGAATCCCGACACGGTCCGCTTGCAAAATGTTAGGCGAACATTTTTCACAAAAATACACTTTCGTTCGGATGAAAGGTAAATTGGAGACCCCGTGTGTGTGTTGTTACACACGTTAAAGATCCCTACCTTGCTTGGAACAGCAACGACTCGGCAAAATTTCAAATTTTCTAGGTAAAAAACTCGGTTCTTTGCCAATGTAGTACTATCGGGTGGAGCATTAGAAAATCAAATGTAGAGTATTGTTTTTCTCTAGAACCTCATCAAAATGATGGATAGCAGCCGATTAAGCTGGGCTTGTCGCCTAGGTTTTATTTGTGTTAAAAACAGCAGCGATGATAGGTTTGAATTTTAATGGAAAAGATATAAGTAGGTATGGATCTTCCTGTGTAGTAAATCACGAGAGATGGAGGTCGTATTTTTTAAAAATTCAAGGTGTTAGCATGAACAAAATAAATTGAAGTACACAACATAAATAAAAAGAATAACGTCAGAAGAAAACCCGGAGTTTAAATGTGAAATAGAAGCTACAAAAGAATATACGCAGTACGTAGTACGAAATTGAAGCATCTGTTTTTTTCAATTATGTTTCTTGGAAATAATGTTCAACACAGATTGGTATACTCTTTATAGTTTTGAGTTGTCATTTCAGTCGTAAAAGAACATTAATAGCGGCCCCATGGCTTAGTTGGTTTACGCGTCCCGGGAGCGATTCCCGACACGGACCACTTGAAAAATGTTAAGCGAGCATTTTTAAATATACCTCGTTCGGATGAGAGATAAAACGTAGGTTCCGTGTGTGAGCGCTGTCACGCACGTACCTTGCTAGAAATAGCAAGGGTTTGGCAAAATTGAAAATCTCCAGGTAAAAGAAACTGGCTTTCAGGCCAATGTACTATATTCGGGTGGTGGATTGAAAAATCAAATGCAGTGCAAAAAAACAGCCTGGAAGTGCTGTACAGACTGTCAAAAAAAGGAATAGTAGTCAGTATGGGTTGTAGCCGGCTTTGACGCATCCCCTACGCTTAATATACTTGAAGTCAATTTTGCAGGTTTAATTACCTATTCGGTGAATCCGGCAATCTAAACTATTTAACCGCGTTGGAACGTCGAGTCATTTTGTCAATGTATATCGTCCATGTTTTAACGCGAGTTATGTATCCCCCAATTATCTATATGTATTGAATATATTGAATCTAATAGGAATTATTAGAAATTGTTAAATAAAGTATAAGTTCATTGCAACAATGTAATACAAGTATAACCCAGAGAGGTTATCGACAGTTCATGAGAACGGACATGCAACTTTGCATCCGAGAGGGCAGTGATACTGCAGGTGGCAGGTCACAGGCGGTTAACATACCGCAATTACTTAGAAATAAGATTGTTACATTGTAATAAAGTGTACAATTAAGAGAAAAGCAGACATGAGATCTGCAAGTTCCCACAGCCGTGTGAGGAGCAGGTTATTATAAAAAGCCCGGGAGCTCAGGGCCCGGCAGTCAGTCTTCGAACTCCATACTTCGTTGTTCAAGCTACTCATCTTATTACAATTAATTAAATGTTTTTGAATTAAAGTTATTTTACAAGTTATTCAAAATTCCATTGTAATTTCTGTTTTAAGTTAAAATAAAAATTGTTAAGTGTTTGGAATTGTTTTTAAAAGCACCGCTCCAAAGGCCCGAACCTTAACTGGCGCAGTCGTAACGGATTTCAAAAGAGCACTGAAAATCCAAAAATCGGAAGATTGGTGACCAAGAATTTTAATTCGCAATTTTGACAGAACCCAAACCAGGTTGGAGGAAGAACACAAATCGTCCGAATCCAGCAACAAACCAACGTGGACAAGATACAGCATCGATCAAGCCCACAAAAGAAACAGATGAAGAAATTAATCTAAGTTCATTTCCTTTAAAACCAACTGATTTCACAAACTATAATTGATATATGCTAGTTTTATTATTTTATTATTTGATTACCATTTATTATTATTTTATGAATTTTATTTTATGCCAATATTTTTTTAAAAATAGTTACAAAGAGAAATTATTTTCAAACGAGAATTTATAAAATTTTATGAGACATGAATGTTTAAAGAGACCTTCTTTAAAAGTAAAAGAGATTTACTTTTAAAAGCAAAAGAGACTTGATGTTTAAGAGATTCTTATCACAATTATTAGAACAAACCCAAAAATAAACCAAAAATAACGGACGCACATCCATTAATACCGAAATACGAAAAATTAACTAGTGCGATACAAAACGCACGTTTAATCCGGTAAACTAAAAAGACAGAACGCAAATTAATTCCAAAGCTAAAGGTAATTCTTCAAACAAGCAATTACGGAACGATTATTTAAACCATTGACCTCTATCATACTGTATAAACTACAGCAAAGTACTCTGCAAACATATCAGTAACTGAAACCAGTGTAACTTAAAACCAGCGTGCAATCCTCACCTAAGATAAGCAAAGCCCGCGAACGCAACATCATTATTATCTAAGAGAAATCGCTATTTAAAACAATAACTTTCAGAACTGAAGCAGCGCAATTTGTAATTAAATCCATCACGGAGTAGAAAAGCGCATTCACCACAGCAATCTATAAATAAAATTGCATTACAAAAAGGTAATTATCTTAGTACAAACACGGAATAAAAGCTAAACGTTTTTAATTAAAACTACCCATCTTTTATAAATTGCATTATCCCAGTACAAATACTGAGTAAAGCTAAACGGTCATCGTAAAAGGTTGTTATTAAAACGCCCATAATTGCAACCTAAAAACGTACATTACGGAGAGATTCAATCACAAGTCGTGCATCACGGAGATATCTAAAAATAAACAGACGTAACATTTATGCAAAGCAATTAGCGAGTACAGAAGCGAATTATTTAATTCCCATAAACTGAAATTAACACCTGTGAGTAAGGTATAGTCGCATGCTATTCAGCACGTACGCAACTACCAAGAAATTAAACTACATCTTCTAGTGATTAAAATTACCAAGATAAACTGTAACAAGTAATTAACCTGCAAATTATATTTAGAATACAAGGAGACAAGACAGAAGAACTATACGTTTATGCAACTTAATTAAAACCCACGGAAAAAGTTATAATTACAAATTAACAAAACTGAACTAACACAAAGCGAAGTAAATATCGCGAGAACAAATCTATCCACTACAGATTCTTCAGAAACTCGAGCAAACTCAAACAAATTAAAACCGCGAGATAGAAACAGGCAAATTCAAGGCTACAGAAATTAAATCAACATTATCGAGTATAAATCTCTCAAGTTCATTACCGCACTGTGTAACTAAGTACAAATAACAGCAATTACGATTCTAAAAATAACCCGACGCAGTCTAAACTGAAAATTAACAAATTCAAACCCAAAATAACGATAAAAATAGCAAAATCAATCTCAATTTTTACAAAATTTAAATTTACTCAACCTAAATGAAAAATTAATAAACCCAAACAAAAATTAACGCTACCTCAATTTTTGCAAAATTCAAATTACCCAATCTAAAAGGAAAACTAATAAAACCAAAGCAAAATTAACGCCACAAATAGCAAAACCAACCTCAATTTTTACAAAATTCGAAACTACCCAATTTAAACGGAAAATTAATACATCCAAAGCATAATTAACGTCACAAATAGCAAAACCAACCCTAATTTTTACAAAACTTGAAATTACACTACCTAAACGGAAAAATTAGTAAATCCGAAGCAAAAATAACGATATACATAGCGAAATAAACCTCGATTCAAAAAAAAAATAATTTTTTTTTGAAAATTACCCAAAAGCGAAAGCAACCTTTAACCAACATGAGTAACGCTGACCTGAAGCTTTATTTGGAAACCATCCAAATATTTGATGGCACGCAAGTACATCTTGAAAGTTTTATTGGAGCAGCCGAAATGTTCGTAAAAACCTTCTACAAACCCGGAGTAACGAAAGGAATTCATTGCTTATACGCTTGATAATAAGTAAACTAACCGGAAGGGCACTAACTTTAATCGCCAGTAAAGACAAAATACAAGAATGGCAGGAATTTAAACAGCTACTAATTGCATATTTTGGAGACCAACGTAACATAAAATGTCTGGTACGAGACCTAATAAACCTCAGAATGGAACACAATCAATCCCCCTATCAGTTCGGAATGAAATGCCAAGACATGAGAAGTTTAATCCTAACAAAATTAAAAATCGAAGAACCCGATCAAAACGTTCGACATTTAAAAACAAAAATATATGACGAAATGGCACTGGACACATACATAAACGCTTTACCAGAACGACTATCGAATAAGATCAGATTCCAACGACCCCAAAATCTAGAAGAAGCTATGAACCTAGTAATAGAAGAAGAAAATGTAATGTATTACCGCAACAGACTATACAACCTCAACGCGAATAAAAGTTATTCACCAATAAAAACTATACAAGCCACAAGACAAACAATCCCTCAACAAAAATTCACACCCTTTAACACACAAACAAATCAACCGCGAATTAATAACCCAAATTTCAACAATACGAATTTTAATAACCAATATAAACATTTTTCAAAACCAACATTTAACCCAAATTTTACGAAACCCGCATTCCAACCAAGATTTAATCAAAACCTAAACCAACAAAGACCAGCATTCAACGCAAACCCCAGTAGAAATACACCAATGAATAATAATCATAACAACCCTAATAATTGTTATATACCAACACCAATGGATACCTCATCTGGTAACACCAGACAAAATACCAAAATAACATATATCCGACCAAACCCTCATCAAAAACGTAATTTTACATCGGAAGAACTATTTTACCAAGAAGTAGAAAAATTTGACACTGACCAGAATAATTACATTCAGACAGGTACGAACGATGAATCCAACCATGCAGAAACTTATGAACGCGACGAACAATACGAAACTTACGAGGAGTACGATGAAGAAAACTCGAACTCAAATTTTCAAATGGACCAATTCATAACCGACCAAACTAAATAAACTTAAATAACATAAATCACTTAGTACTACCATACATAGAAATACCCCACGCCGAATTCAAACTATTAATCGACACCGGATCATCGAAAACATTAATTAGCCCCAGAACCGTGAAAAAACATTATTTAGATTATGTAGAAACAGAACCATTCAAAATTAAAACAGCCCATCAAACAACACTACACCAATTCGTAGCTAATATACCCTTACCGAGAACATTTAATGTTAAAATAAAACATAAATTTTGTGTATTCGAATTTAACGACAAATATGACGGCTTAATCGGAATGGACCTTCTAAGAAAATTAGGAGCCAACATTGACATAAAGAACCGTTTATTAAGGACGAAATACGGAAAAAAACCGGTTGGCTCACTCATATGCTGGCCTCAATACGATTAGCAATTGTTTAGTATAACACATTAAACTCATCGTTGTCAAACTAATACCGATCGTCTTGTTGTACTTACATTTTTTAATTTTAAATTTCTGTTAATCTTAAAAGTATTTTAAAAAACTGACGCATGTATTATGCAATTTTGAAATGTAATAGTTACTGCATGTTTGTTAATTTAATATCTTAAAAAATCAAGTTTCTGTAAGTATCTTGCTATGTGCATAACTGTTATTTGTATTATAATTTTACAGAATCATGATTAAGGTCTAAATACAGTTCGAAACGTCGATTATAAACAAATGATTTTCATTTGCATATAAACACATAATTGTCCGAACGAAACTCAATCCCAAAAAATTTTTTGAACATCCATACCTTTTCCAATTGTTATTTACGTTCGAAATACCATAAGATTTATATGTATATGTATATATATATATATATATATATATATATATATATTGATAGTTGTTAAGTTGTGACTTCCGTAGCACGCAAGAGACTACCTTACTTCCGCATTTTCCAAAACTCCAAATTTTATTTTGTTGGCATATATTCATTGAGGGGAACTTCCTGATTACAATTTTCAAACGAGGGGAAAAGATTTTTGATTTTAATTTTTATTTATATATGTTCGCCTACTCAAGATACGTAACCACTTCCTTTTATATATATGTAGACGATTCGTAAACGTAATACCTTTGATACTCTTTTACTTCCAACACTGTTGCCTATATTTCCGGAAGTATTTTTATCTTATAATGAGAATGTTGAGTGTTGTATATGCTCCAAATACGAGATTGCATTGTTCTTACTGAAATTGATTGAACCGTTTTACCTTAATAGTTGATTAGCATAGTATGCGTGTAAAATTTAGGATATGGTTTTAAATATCGGAATTATTTTTATTAAAATGTACGTAAATGACGAACTGTCCTTTTGCAACTATGTTTGAAGTAAACAAAACACCGTATGGCGGGGTCAAATTTTCAATTTTCGAAAGAGTGGGTGCCAATAAAAAATTTTTTTGGTTTTTATAAAGAATCGCTTGAAATAAAATAATGTCGAACGAAAACAATGTAGTACAAGTTTAAAACAACCTGGAGCAACTTTCAAAATCACACTTTTTCAAAAACGGGGTGCTAACTACACATGTGTGTGTGTGTGTGTGTGTGTGTGTGTGTGTGTGTGTGTGTGTGTGTGTGTGTCCAAATAATAATTTCTTGTTGCAATAATAAGGGTGCCATGAAACCAGAACACAAGGTAAGCGTTGTTAAATTTTGTTTGTTAATGTTAAATAAAATTTTAGAATTGTTTGCTTGTTCATGGCATACTTATTACTACAATAATAAATTATTATCTCATGAGAGCAAAAAAAAATGGAGAAAATTTAAAAAGCGAATTGTTTTACAAAATTTCGTATTTATTTTGGATTTTGAGTGATCTATAACAACTTTTCTTAATACTTTTTACTCTATTTTAATTGCTACTGACCACATTGGTTGACACGCTACTTTTACTTTTATCATACTTGGCTGGATTTTGATTTTATAATTACACTATTCGCACAAAATGTGCGTTGTGCTGATAGAAGTTTTATGTGGATTACTTTTACAATAAAGTAGTTATTTAGATGTGAAAAGTTAAATACATTAAACCTACGATTTTAACCCATCTTTAGGAAAAATGACGTCAAATGTTTGCAAAATTATAATAATATTAAATGTAAACGATAGCGTTATTTAGTTCGTGGAAATTAGGAAAAATTTCGAAATAAATTAAGGGACAGTTTTAATGCATATTATGTTAATGTGAGCCATTGGAATGAAGTGCAATACGAATGCAATCATTTCATTTCAATATTAATATTTTTAAACAATCGCCAAAAGTGTGTGAAAAATGCGTTTTTCAATGATTGACGGAACATAGAAAACAGAAAAAAGTTTCAAATGAAAGGTGTATGCCTTAAAAAGACCTACAAAATGAATGGTCATCATTTAAAATTGGTTAATTTGTTTATTTACAAATGAATTTAAAATGTCTAAAATGCCAGTTTCCTAAATCTGATATTGTTTAAACAATAAATGATATACTCAGCTGAAATCATTTGAAAAGTATGCATCTAAGGACTTTTAAGTTACCATTAAAATTTTATTGAAAAACATTTAATAGTTTTGTTAATAATTCATTTGTTTTATAAAAAAATTCTTTCTCACTAGAAGTTCTACAGAATTGGTCTGTGAAGGTGTAAATAAATTAAAGAATTTATTCAGAAAAAGTCAAACTATAACGTATTGTTATGGGAAAGTGATTTTTTACAGTTAAGTTTCAAAAAACGGCTTTAAAGTGAATGCATTATTTTCGCTACAAGCAAATTAGCGTACCTTGTATAATATATATTCTATTGAATCGGGACGAAAGCCATTTGAAAGCAGTTTTTTCCATTAAGCTCTTTCGAAAAAAAATCATCTGACTTTAGAATGGTAGAGAATAATTTTTATTTTTAGACGTTGATACAAGATTCTGAGCTCTCGCGACTAATCTCGCGACTTATATATCACAACAAATTTATATAGTGAAATAATTTTTTTAATTGAGTACTTTTATTGCTGATTTCAAATGTATTGAAAATTTTAAACATTTGTTTTTACGGTTGAATTTAACATTATTTATTTATAATAATTATTTTTTATATAAATAATTGGCTTTTCGCATGGATTCTTATCCTTATTTCATGTAATGAAATTAGTCTAAAAATGAATTTGAAAAGCTAATCTTTTTATAAAAAAAATTATAATAAATAAATAATGTTAAATTTCAGATATAAGAACTTTTTTTTTAAATTTTCAATACGACATTTGAAATCAATAGTAAACATACCCAAATTTAAAAAAACATCCCAAAATGTCAATTTATTGCTGAGATATTAAAAGTTGCAGCGATTTTGTCACGAGAGCTAAAATCATTTATTGACGCTCGAACGAGCGGTACGAGTACTCCCACATTGCCACCCGACGCTATTACAAGAGCGACCGTCAGTTTGTACAAAACTGTCATTAAACAATGAGTGTACAAAAGCGTGGAGTTTCGTACAGGCGGCTCCGTGGCATAGTTGGTATGCGTGTGACTACTACGCCCAAGGTCCCGGGTTCGAATCCCGACACGGTCCGCTTGAAAAATGTTAGGCAAGCATTTTCACAAAATACACCCTCGTTCGGACGAGAGGTAAAATGTAGATCCCGTGTGTGAGTGTTGTCACGCACGTTAAAGATCCTTCCTTGCTTAGGACAGCAAGGGTTCGGCAAAATTTAAAATTTTCCAGATAAAAAACTCGCTTTCTGGCCAATGTAGTACCTTCGGGTGGAGCATTGGAAAATCAAATGTAAGGAGTTTCGTATAAATAGTTTAACTCGTTCGTTCCAACATATTTAAAATTTAATTAAAATGGTAAAATGGTATATAGGAGCAAGGATTTCTTGAAAATAAAAATAATTTCCTTCAAATTAGAAAAAAATTTTTTGGAGAAGTTTCAAGAGAAAAGCAGCTTTCGAATGGTTTTGTCCCGATTCAATAGAATAAATATTAAACAAGGTACGCTAGTTTGTTTGTATCAAAAACATGCTTTCACTTTAGAGCCATTTTTCTGCAACTCAGCTGTAAAATTCACTATTTTCGTAACAGTACGTTATGGTGTGACTCTTTCAGAGTAAATTTCCTTAATTTATTTAAACTTCCAATAGGCCAATTCTGTAGAAATTCCACTGAGAAAAAAAATTTTTTAATAAACAAATGAATTATTAAGAAAACCAGTTAATTTTTTTCAATGAAATTTTAATGGTAACTTAAAAGCCCTTAGAGGTATACTTTCCAATTGGTTTCAGTCAAATATCTCAATTACTGTTTAAACAACAGCAGATTTAAGAAAGTGATATTTTAGGTAATTTAAATTCATATGCAAGTGAACAAATTAACAGATTTTAAACTATTACCACTCATTCTGTAGGCGTTTTAAGGCTCACATTTTTCATTTGAAACGTTTTCTCTAAGTGTTATAACGTTCGGTATATCATCTAGAAACGTGTTTTCACATCTTTGGCAATTGTTTAAAAATATTAATAAAGAAATAATTTGGTTTAATTTGTATTAGACATCATTCTAAAGGCTTATACTAACATAAAATGCATTCAAACTGCGTTCCTGAATTTTTCGAAAAATGCAAGGAGCCTACCTTAATTTCCTAGAATATATTATCGTATTAATGCCAGACACAATAAAATGCTGAATAATTAAAATATAATTGCGCTTGACCTAAATATTCACTATAAATCTTTCCTATACCTCTTAACCAAACTAATGCATGGTTTCGTGAAGTCTCCTTAAAAGGTGCTTTAAAAATAATTGTGCTAAATACGCAGAATAAAACAATAGTTAAAACTTATTCCCGTCAAATTTATAAAATTCAATTCTTTCGATAAAGCATAACCAGGTAGCATTAATAGACATGGCATTAGTACTACCCAACATAGAAATAATGAATTTCGAATTCTAACTATTAATCGATAGGTTTCATCGAAAACATTAATTAGCCTTTGTAGCGTGTAAACACATTCTTTAAGATTATAAGAAACATAACCATTCAAATATTTTTAAAGCCCATCAATTTTCACTATTCAAATTCGTAGCTAATTATACCCTTACCAGAATTTGAACATTAAATTAAAACATAAGTTGCTGTATTCGAATTTAACGACAAATATTACGGCTTAATTTGTATGGAAATTGCTAAGAAAATTAATGGCCATTGACATAAAGAACCGTTTATTAAGGACAATTACGGAATTGATCAGTTTGGCTGTTCATATTCTTTCTTCAATACGATTAGCAATTGTTTAGTATAACACATTAAACTCATCGTTGTCAAATAAGTACCGATTTTTTAAGTACTTCAGTGAGCAATTTTAAATTTCCTGTTAATCTTAGAAGTATTTTAAGGAGCTGACGCATGTATTATGCAATTTTGCAATGTAATAGTTACTGCATGTTTGTAATTTAATATCTTAAAAATCAAGTTTCGTAAGTATCTTGCTATGTGCATAACTGTTATTTGTATTATACTTTTACAGAATTTTGATTAAGGTCTAAATATAGTTCGAAACGTCGATTATAAACAAATGATTTTCAATTTGCATATACTTCCAAAATTGTCCGAACGAAACTCGGTCCCAAAATTTTGAACATCCATACCTTTTCTAATTGTTCTTTACGTTCGAAATACCATAAGATTATATATTATATTATATATATATATATATATATATATATATATACATTTATATTGCTAATATGAGGGTTATTTAGGGGTATATTGAGTCATAATGGTCACACAATACATGTAACTAGTACTAGTAGTTAGAATACTACATTTATTTATCATAAAAAAATACGTAATTTGCAAATTATGCAAAGAGCAAACATTTAACACCTTGTATAAAGATTGCTATTGACTTTAATTAATGCCAGGAAGCATATCCTTCAACAATAAACATACATTCAGCAAAAGAAATAATTCTACACGCAATCAAACTTATCTTAAACCAAAAAGCATTCATGAATTGTAAATAGATACGCAGTAAATGTAGTAAAGGTTAGGAAATCATAATACAATTCCTATTAAAATTAAACATGCGATAGTGAAAGGAGATAGAAACGCGTTCTGATAATAAACGCATTTTTCGAAATAAATACGTGTTGGAAACGCAGGATGTAAACAGAAATATGTAAATTTACGTCATTTCAACTACGTAATTTTCTACATGGAGTTAATACAAAACCCAAAGTATTATCTAAACAAACAAAAACCATAAGTTAAATTACGTGCCAAGGCGAATTAGAAATTCCTGTAACAACAACAAAACAGACGGTCTAAAATAAATACATATTAAAAATCCACTGGTATCCTACATGACCAACACATCGTTCCGGCGAACTATTATCAGACGCATACCTGTAAAAGCCCAAAGTATTCAAAACATCCTATGGCTGGCCGTAAACTTTGAACAAACAACGCCGGTTACCAATGAATTTTAGATGGGGCGTTGCTTATATTGCACGCGAATTTGACAAGCAGGCAATCTTTATTCAAACTGAGCACAGTTCACATCACTTATAGTCAAGAATTTACGCAACAAGTGAATGTTAAAATTAAAATAATTCAATATTTGTGAAAGTGGTGTTAGAGAATCTTAAAGTAAATAATAGTGAGAAATAAATGAGACAAGTTTCGCCGTTTGCTGGAAAACGTGAGTAAAAGTATATTAATTAATTAACTTTAAATATTTATAATTTAGGGCTCTAAGTAAGACTAAGAAAAGTCGGGGCAAATCTAAGTGAAATTACGAAAATCTAAGTAAATCTAGGTAAGACTAGGAAAAGACGGGGTAAATCTAAGTCTGGATAAATCTAAGTAATGCTACGAAATATTTGGTAAAACTAAGAAGTATTTAATTATTGATTGAACGGGGTAAAATTTAGAAACTAAATAAATTGATAGTACTGGGAAGAAATAAAATAGAAATAAAAATATTAGTTTAAATCTATGCAAAAGTGCACAAAACAGAGGATTGTTGTAAGCATTGAATGGAGCAACTTAACTAAAAGTAATTTTGGGGTACAGATCCACAGCACGCAGTAGCAGATCCAGAAAGATGCACAAGGAAAACTACAGGTCAGGACTATCTAGCATAAGGCATTATTTTTTCTTTATTTTGAACATTGACTATATTTATTATACCTGAATACTTTATGTAAAAAGTCAACAAAAAATTTTTGTTATACGTGAAAGTTTACGTAAAAAAAGGGAAAGGTCTTGAACGTTCAAAGATTTTCTAGTAGAGTACAGTGTCATTTTTGTTGGCTTTAAAATAAGGAAAGGGAGTTATAATTTTGGGGATAAATAAGATAAATCAAGTTTATAAGGCATCAACTCTTACTGTCGGATTCATTATATTCGAGTTAATATTTTTAGATTTACATCTAAAGTAGCGTCTCTACAACCTTTTGCTTTTCATTCCATCAAGAATTCAAAGAAAAAAGAGGAAAATTTGTTTTTACCTTTCTTTTAATGACATTTAACTTTGAACAATAAATTTTCCCAACCATGGACTGAACATTTTGAACAAATTATAATATTAATCAACATTACTTACATAGATAATTACATGCAAAACATAGAGAATCCTTGTACCCCAAATAATAAATTATTCTCTCATTAGATTTCAATTTAAAATGGCTTGAAAATTATATCCTTTACAAAATCATAGTTCATTTTGCAGAAACCAGTGCCACCACTGTTTGTAAGTTTTAGAAATTTATGTTTATCTAAAATGCACACGTGCATCACAAATTACCAAATGACAATTATCAACAAAATAACCAACAAATATCTATCATTATCATTAGGTTTTCAGTCGTGGAGCTCGTTAGACGCATACCCTTATTGTTTCAAATTCTGTGCTAACTTACACATTTCCTTGACATTTCCACAGTCTGCACCTTTCACTCTGTGTGTAGTATATCCTGCACTATTCCCCAAAAATGCCCTAGAACGCATTCGGCCCTTGTATTTCTATTACTTTTTTCCCACAGATATCTTTATTCTTCTACTATTTCTCTAATCTCTTTGTTATTAACTTTGTCTGTCCATGCTACCATTCTCATATATCTGAAGCACAACATACCAAAATGCTTCTACCGTTTTTCTGTTTGCTCCTCCTACTTCCCCTATGTCATAGACGTACTCTGCTGTGCTCCACACATGTGCTTTCAACAATTTTCTCCTTGATTCTATGTTTGTTGTCCTCGAACATAGCTGCTGCTCTTTCCTGTTAGATACAGTTCGGTTCCCCTTCTATTGGTTACAAATATATATCCTATTGCCCGATATTCAGTAGTGTTTGAAGGGGGTTAAGTAGCATGTGGCTGCCGAGTGCCCCCAGTACTTGAACATTTGCAGAATTAATAGCTTTTCCAATATATCTTTTCGCACCATCAACATTAGTTGAAAATATTTCAAAACCAACAAATGTAGTTGTTTATAATAATCATCAGATTTAAGTGCAATTATTTTATTCTTCATTAGGTTTTCAGTCTTGAAACTGGTTGGACGCGTACCTTCACTTATTTCTAATCTGAGCTAATCTACACCATTTCTTAAAATTCTCACAGCATAGATACAGCTCGGATCCCCGTCTGTTGTTTCCTAATTATATACCCTATTTCACAAAGCTTCAATAGTATGAGAAGGGGGTTAAGCAGCCTGTAGCTACCAAGAATCCCCCAACACTTAGACATTTGCCGAAATAACGGTTTTTTAGTAAATCCTTTTGTACAATTAACATTAGTTGAGAGTATTGCAAAACCAATACCTGTAGTTGCTTATAATAAGCATCAGGTTTAAGTACTGTTATTTTTTTCATCATTACGTTTTCCATCTTGGAATTGGATGGACGCGAGTTACGTTTTGGGTTTTGGGAGCTGCCTTTTCAAAAGTTTTCTTCCAAAAACTCTTGTAACAATTTTTATTTAATCAGAAATTGCAATTGGAATTTTAACAAACTGTATAAAATTACTCTAAGTGGAAATTACTGTTAAATGAATTTAAATTAGGGCGAGTAGCCTGAACAACTAACAATGTAAAAGCTGTGAGGCTCAAGACTAACTGACTATCTTGGGACTCCCGGGGTATTCATGTTGTCCCTGCCTCTCACATTTCTGTGGGAATTGCAGAGCTCATGTCTGTTTATTTCTTTATTCAATTATATAATACAAAATAATAATCTTAATTCTAATAATAGCGGTTTATAACCGTATGTGACCTGCACCTGCAGTATCACTTACCTCTGGAATACATTGTATTCACATTTGTTCTTACAACTTGCTTGTGAACTTTTATTAACCTTTTCTTTATTTATCTTTGAATTACAATGTTGCATCTAACTTAAGTTTCTTAATAATGTCTATTTAATTATACATATATTGATTTGGGGATATGTAACTCCTCTCGACGTAGATGAAAAATTAAGGATTTTGCTTAATTTTTAAAATTTCATTGTTCCTAAGGGTACATTTATTGTTTATTTATTTACCTTTGCTTCCTTATGACTAAAATTTCTTTCTTTATTGTTATATCTAAGATATATTTTGTACAATACATACATTGTTAGTAAAATGATTAAAACGATTAATAAAATTGTTCAAACATCTATGTTATCTTAATGTAATTTTGGCACTTTTAACTTACTTAAGTGTTCTTTGTAGTTGTCGATTAGTTTTACAGCTTGAATGAGATCGTCTAAGTCTAGGTGTTCTAGTTGCATTGGTTTTTTGTTAATTTCGCCGTTTTCGGGTTTTGTAATCTTAAATTGTAATTCTGGTAAATTTGCGAATTTCTTGGTTACTGTTGGGTCTTGATATACTCGAATAAATTTCGTTCTTCAATTTTAGATGAGTCTTCCTTAAGGGTGATTACTTTGCTTCCAATTAATGCTAAAGTGTTCTTGTCTTGGTTGCAGTGGGCGGTTGCTATTACTTCTCTTGGAAATACAGATATCCATTTGTTTTCTGTAACTTTTTGAATTTTCATATTGGTGATTTGTACTGGTTTTGCTTCATAGTTGTCGTAATGATATGAAAATCTTAATAATTGTACTCCGCAAGGGCTATATGCTTGAATAGATGTTGTTGTTAATGATTGGTATAAATATTGACTTGGTGTTACTTCGTTACATTTTTCGTTCGTGTAATCATATCTGACTTCATTTAAGGAAAGGAACTTGGTTTTAAGAATGATAACTTGATACATGCTAGTAATTTTCATGGGGAAAGCAAATAAATGATAATCATTATAAGTATTACTTTCTACTATGCAGATTTCTATTTAAAATGTGATTTCGTTGTTTTTCACATAACCTTTCACTATGGCTATCTTTTCAAATATGAGTATATTTGATTCTACTACTTCGAAGGGTAATTTACCGTTAGTTATAAATGATCTAATCCTTAATAATTCTTTTAATAAGTCAGTTGGTTCTAAAATACTAGAGTGTAGTGTGCTTAATTTTGTAAATGTTATAGCGTTTTCTAATGTGACTAAAATTTGTTGGGTTACAGTAAGGGTTGATATTATTTGAGTTAATATCATATTAAATCTGATTAAGTATCGCATTCCTAACATTGTGATTTGCATGTTAGTTTCGTAGGTTTGTATTCTATTAGCTACCCTGTCATGATTTTTTACTAGCTTTCTTAACATGTCGTTGAATTTTATTGTAGGTGATTGAGTTAGTGATATTTAGTTTCTAACAATGGTCTTTATGTCGTTTTGGTTTTCAATTAACTGTCGTATGACGTTGTCATATCGCTCTGTATCTTGGTTGTCTAAGTTGCTTGTGCTAGCTTTTATTATAAATAAGTCCTTTTTTTTGTCTTGTAATTTGTTCTGTTGGTATTAATCTATTAAATTTATCTTCTATGTTTTTTAAAATGTTTTCTATTATACTGTTGTAGTTTAGCATTTCTATTGCGTATTCTTTTCCGAATTTGGCTGTGTCCATTGATTGTTTCAATCTGTAATAGTTGTCTCTAGTTATGTAAAATTCTTGTTTTAATTCCGTTAAATCAAATTTTGTGCGAATGTCCAATAGTCTATTGTATTTTGCATACTTCCCAATTTTACTGGTAGTATACCGGGGTTGTGTTTAATGTCTTCAACTAATATGTCGTGGGTAGAGGTTGACGGCAAGGGTGATGGCTGTCCATCAGAAATTATATGGTGTTTTAGGTTTTTCAAATGAATATATTTTACTATTTTTCCGTTGTCTACTACGGCTATATTTTTGTCTGATATTTTTTTATTATTTTAAACGGGCTTAAATTTTCCAGGACCGTTTTGTGTCTTTTACTTTGAAAGTTCTTCTCATATACGATTTGTTCTATTGAAAATTTATTTATGTCGGTATTCTTATTGCGGGTTGTTGTAGTACGTTCTTTGTCGTTATCTAATTTATCTTTTACTTTATCATAAATTATTTTTAGTTTTTCTTTATGGTCTTTAGCATACTGTTGGTATACTTCTTTGTTGTAATGTATGTCGTAAGGGTTGCGGGAATCTGAATATCCTAATATTAATTCTAGGGGTGTAAAATTTGTTGACGAGTGGATTGTATTGTTGTAAGCAATTAGTGCGTATGACATTAAATTGGTGATGTGCTCTTTCTTGTAAGTTAATCTTAATAATCTGATCTGCTCTAATAGGGTTAGGTGTTATCTTTCAATTAATCGGTTTGATTCAGGGTGGTTTTCGGTTATAAAGAGAATTTTTATTTTATGGAGTTCTAGGGTATTTTGTATCGTTTCATTTCTGAATTCGCTGTCATTATCTAAACTTATGGTTTCAGGTTTACCGTAAAATGTAAAATATTGTAAGAATTCTTGGGTTACGTCGATGCTATTTTTGAAGTGATGGGTATCGCTTGACCTACTTTAGTGAATGCGGCTGAAATTGTTAAAAAGTTTTGTGTTTCTACTACTAGAGTGTTTGCATGTAATTTTTGGAAAGGTTTGTCGGGTGTTTTGGTTAAACATTAAGGGTATTTTTGGGGGTGTTCTGACGTATTGTGCTCTTTCCCATAATTCGCATTGGTTGATAAAGTCTGTGGTTAGTTCCTTCATATCTTTAAAGTAGTATATCTTCATGAGTTGCTTTAGTGTTTCACTTTATATATAGACACAGACTTCGGTACATTTTACAATTCGAAAACCTAGACGGTCTCTAGGTATCAAACTATTGGCTAGAAAAGGAGGTAGAGGACTTGGGGTGTCGATTTAAATTTTTAGCTGCGAATAAAATTAGATAAAATTAAAACCACTTTAAACAAACAAAGAAAGGACTGTTTTCTGTGTATAACTTTGTATTAAAATTAAGTTTAAATGACGCCATGCTTGGCATTAAATATTTTTAAATTTTGTTATGTATAATGTCAGAATAAAATCTTTAGAATAGTATTACATTGCTCTTTATTTATAAAGGCTATGACGTCACCACGACCTTGGAAAAGTAGCTGAAACTAGGTAACCAAGAGCATAGCAAAGTGGTGATTTTACCTATATGGTGGTTGTAAGGGTTGGTCCTAAATTTTAGGGGTTAGGTTACCGATTTTTTAGGGTAGGGATGGTGGGGGTAAAAATGAAGCAAGAAGGAAATGCTCCCACAAAAAGGAAATTTCACTCCCACGAGTAGGAGCAAGGAGGAAATCTCTCCCCACAAGGAGGACCACAAGGAGGGAGCAAGGAGGAAGTCCCTCCCCCGCAGATCCTCCTTATGGGAATTTACATGTAAAAATGAGTGAGTGAGGAGTGAAGAGTGTTTCAGAATCGGCCCCATCCCCTACTCTCGTTTCTCCATTCGTTTTTGTATAATTCTAGTTAATATTTTTGACACGTGTGTTGTCAAACTTATTGCTCGACAACGTCACAATATTGTAGAAACATAAACAATCATAATTATTATGCTATGCACTTTGAATTTCCCAACTATAAACAAAATAACTGCATTAATTTAAATACTAGAGCGACACAACTATTCAATACATGTTTCCACCGAAGAATCAGTAATAGCCAAAAACAAAAATAATATTTTTATAACTTTAATTTAATTGTAAGTATTCCAATTTGAAACAAATTGAAAATCATTAATAAACCATAGTGAGAGACTAACATGCAAAAGCATGGTGAGACAATAGTTTCATATTTTCTATAGCATTTTCATTAATACTGTTCGCTGTACCTGAGTCACCGCAAAATTAGTGGTGTTCCTACTCAGAGAGGTTTTATGCTTTATGTAAGAGTCAACCTAGTTTTTGTCTTCATCTTCATTATAAGTATCATCCGATTTTAAAATAATTACGAATTGCCATCTAGTTTGGCGAAAGAAAAATAAGTTACTAAAAATCCTGCTCTTGCTATGCTTTGAAATCAAGATGAAGCAACGCTTTTATCTTGGCCACTCAATAAGCTCCACTAGATAAAAGGTATAAGACAATAACTAGTTATTGAAGCATCAGATTTCATAAAGTTTCTTTATAACCCATCCCATTATTGTGTCATCTTCAGGTCATTAATTAAAAACCGTCACTTTGCAACAGAAAATGTGTTACTCCGAAGCAAATGCATCATTTACAGACGAATTTTTCCCTGGGCAAATAAAATATCTTACTTTAAAAGAAAACCAATAAAAGAATTTATATAGTGACTACTTGTGAATTTCTGCAGAACTTTATAAACTGTTTCCTCAGATCCGCCAATAGGTAAATATGATGTAATTTAACTCTTGTGATGTTAAATTATTGATGTGCAGTCTGAAAGTAGCAGGAAATAATGGTTAAAATGGGGTTAGTAATATTATCGAAAAATGTTTCGGAAGCTGGTTGAATAAATTATATGGGTTTTATTTCTATTTCTTACCGCAAAGTTTTATCGATTACATTTTGATGTGGGTTTTCTTTTTAACAAGAAACTGTTGGAGAACGGAGCACTAAATTATGTAACTTGATCTATCTTAAAGAGTTTTGAAAAAAAAACGAATGGTGTTTATAATTGTACTAAAAATTCTTATGCAAGCTGGCAGGTTGTGTTAGCTCGCGTACGAGGATCACTGCTATATTTTGCAGATTTTAGTACACTTTGTATTTCCATGTACATATTTTCTTTAAAAATGAGATTATTTTCTTTTGACATCAACTTACAATGGCGACGGCCATGTTTAATTCAATATTTTTAAACTTATATGATCTATACATACACTATTTGGTTATTAAAATTGTCAAACGTATGTATAAAAATTACCAGCGTACTAAAGTGCAAATTTAGTTTTTTAAAAAAATGAATTTTGTATATTTCTTTATTCATACCAAAAAGTGAGTAACTTCGCCTATTTTTATTTTATAATACCCTTTAAGTTCTCTTTAAAAAGAAAGAATTAATAACTTAATCCTGAAAACAGGAATTTAATTTAATTAGAAACTCGTAGACATCAAATTCTATAACCCTACTAACATGTATTATTTTTTTCATTTAGACAAGTTTTGTCTAATTGATCTTTATTGGCCTAATTGTTTTATTTAATTCCTTTAATCATTTACCTTTAAATAAAATCTGATAGTGTTTTTATAACAAAAAACTTTAGTCACCCTCACTTTTAAGCACATATGCTTCGACAGGTGAGGTTATCAAACTTTTAGTTTTCTATTGCTTTTGCTCAATGTAAACCTTTTTCTCCTCTCTTCTACCTGATTGCTATGAAGCTCAAAGCAGCCCGTCTCCATCTTTTATTTTCTATTTTTTCTATTTTTTCTCTACTTACTAAATCGCTGCATAGTTAGAAGGTTGTTACCTCTTAACATTGGGTCATGGGTGTGGGTCTCTCCGTTCAGCATTATATCGTTACTGTCTTCTGCTGGGTCTAAGTTTTAGCCGTCGACAGTGCAATTTGTCATTGATTTGACCTGCGGGTTGATTCTCCCTCAACCAACGCAGGGGTACAAGGTCTGCATCCACATTCATACCTGGTCTCTCATGCTATTCTTATGAAGAGAACTCTTTTTGGAAGCCATAAGAAAAAATTCCTTTTTAAGATTTTACGGGATCATTCTACTCCCTTGGGACTCTGAGTATGTTTTATATTTCTGTGAAGCTTGCCTCTACTCCAACCCCTAGCTTGAGTCAGTATTAATTAATTACTGTAAAATTACCTACTTTACAATAACACAATGAAAAGTAGACAAGTAATAAATCGTTGGTGTATTAAGTTGATGATTTTTACTATCGAATAGAAGCATGAAATATTTAAGTTGGATCAAATTTGTAAATATTGATATTGTGAGATTTTAATATTAATCTGTCCTAATAAAAGGGTTGTATGCTTTGTTGGTCGAATTATTTCTTTATTTTTTTTCTAATTAGAAAGGTAGCTGTGCGTAGTAGAGCAGATGGGCAGCTGTGGTGAGTATCCCTGAAAAAGCAGTGAACAGAGCTAGCTGTAGGGTGTCATTTTTGAGAGCATCTTCAGAGGATACTCAACTAGAACATTTCATAATCCAAAGCTTGGATTCAAAATTTATTTAGGTGGTAATTAGTGGAGATTTATACAGGTAATTTTACAGTAATTAATTAATACTGACTCAAGCAAGAAGTTCGAGTAGAGGCAAGCAAGCTTTATAAAATTTTATGGCGAACCGAACGTGAGGGGCTCGAATTCCAAATAAAATTAAAATTTTCTTTGAGAAAACTGGGGTGCTGAGAATAAAGAGTTGAGTGTATAGTAGATTTTGTAAATAATTTAAGAGTACGTGTAAGTGTGATTTAAACGTATGCAGAGAAAAGAGTGGCTAAGGAGCCAAGGCGTTGAAATAGGAAGTAGTGACAGTGGCCTATTTGAGAAAACAGGACAGGAAATAAAGGAAGCAAGAGGTAGTAGGGATCAGTCGAAGACAGAGTCAGGGAAATGAATTAATTTTGAGGATGTTAGAAAAGATGAATGAAACGTTGAGGGGAGTTGAGGAAGACTCAAATCAACGATTTGAACAACTGAGCAAAGACTTGAAACAAATTTGGAATAAATGAAAGAAACGTTGAGTGAAGTTTGAACAACTGAGACAAGACTCGAATCGAAGATCCGAACAAATAGGCGAAAAGATTGATAAATCAACCAAAGAATTTATGGAGTTCAAGAACAGTTTGACAGTAAAAATGAGAAAGGTTGAAACCTGGATAAAACGAACTGAGGAAAGGATAATAAGTTTGAAACATAAAATGGGACAATTGAAGACCGAAGTAAGAATCTTCTGTGAAGAAGAAATAAATGTGAAAATGACTGTTGACTGAGGTAACAGATTCGTGTAGAGATCAACTAGGAAGGGTTGAAAGAGAGGTAAGCGGCATTAAACAAAATGTGTCGGCTTTGATGGGGGATGGTCCCAGATTTTATACAGAAAATATATCATTAGACCAGTAAATGAAATTTTACGGGGATAATAGGGTGAATCCCCAAAAATTTATAAATAGCGTTCTAAATTTGATTGGAAATTTATATGATGAATAGGCGAAACTGAACACGGTAAAGGCGTTTTCATAAATTTCTCATATATACAAGTAAAACAATAATAAAATTTCAATAAAGGCTTGAAGATAATCTCTAGCAATTGCTAAGTCGATTATTTTCAAAAAATGGCATAAAATATTTGTAACAATAGTTAATATATACATACATAAATCATAAAACTAGCAAATATCAAATGTCTTTGTTAATAAAAAAAAAATTTCAATTGGTTTAGGAAAATGAACTTACACTAGTTGCCTGGTTGCTTTCATTGATTTGTTTTCTTTGTTTCTGTTTTTCTTTTGGCTTCTTGGATTTGATCTATGCTTGTATCGCCTCCAATTTTTTCTTTTGTTGAATTCGAACTATGCTTGTTTCTCCTTCAACTGCTGGACTTGAACGATGCGTGTTTCTCCTCCAACCTTTTGTTTTGTTCTGCCAAAATGGGAATTGAAATTCCCGGACCACCAGTTCCTCGAAGTTGGATTCGCTAGTGCCCTTTTGACATCCGTACGACTGCGCCAGTTAAGGTTCGTGGCTTCGAGCGGTCCTTTTTAAAAAGACTTCTTTGGTCCTTAACACATTTATTTGTTTATACAGATTTGAACAATTACAATCTTGAATTAATTTATTCTAAGTCGAATAGTTAATACTTAATTGTACAGTGAGTTATCTACGAACTGCAAGGTAAAAGCTGAACGTTTGATGAACTGACTAGGAGTGGAGCTCCTGGTCCTTATATAACTTTCTCCCCCTCACAATTCTGTGGGAACCTGCGGACGTAATGTCCGCTTACACTTCATAATACATAGTTGCTATCTTAAAAGCTATTCATAATTACAATGTTGCAGGCTTATTCTGCGTAATCTCGGTACGTGACATCCTGCGACCGTCTGTGACCTGACATCTGCAGTGTCACTTATCCTTGTGCTACTTTGTAGCGTTTCCACTCGTGGGAACTGAAATCATCTTAATAAATTGTAATATAATGTTGCAACGACATTGTTGCACTGTCCTAACATTTCCTAATGTTTCTTAATATTTCCTAATAAAGATATTAGTTTTATATGTATAATAGATGGGGGATCCTATAACTCGCTGATAACTTCGTGCATTAAACAACGATAACAGTGCGTTTTACAATAAAACATAAATAATAAATTTGACACTATCAGATCATTAAAATCGTGTAATTCCCTGTAATATTCCATCACACAGGCGACTAATTCTTCAGATAGATACGAAATAACTTGAAAATGTGACGTATAGAGATAATTTGTATATGGGATCGGAACTTGATTAGAACGAGTAATTCAAGATTTAGTTCGCATTTGATTCCTTTTAAAGCCAAGTAACATGTAAGATTTAAGGATTAGTACTCGGCAATTCATTTAATTTTACGAGATTAATTTGGCATGCATATAGTATTTGACATTTAACATATAACTTCGAATGAGTAAGTTAGAGCAATTTAATTTACTGTACGAAATGAAAGAAATACGTTTGTAATTAATCTTATCGGCGTTCCACCATTAATTAAATATAGAAGATGCACGTTTGCAAACTAACGTCAAATGGAGATTTAAGATAATACGAATGATCTTGTACACTGAGATTTGTACGTCAATTTTAAAATAAAACCAAGGAGGATTTAATACCGTTGAGGATAATAAAAAGATGATTTGGATAAGCGCTCTTTAACAAATGGCCCTAAGTATAAAATTTTGGATGTCCTTGTTTGCTAATTGATAATATTTTAATATTTTGTATTTTATATTAGAATAAGTTAACATTTTTTTCTACTTGTAAAGCGGATGATTTGCAGAGAATTTTAAGTTCGAAGTTTGAAGCCTTTGAACTTTTAATGAAATATCTGTGAAGCGTTTTTGGCCAAACACATTTTTTAAGCGTAGCAATAGGAGATAGGCAAGTTAAACAGCCAGTAATTAAAGACAATTATGTACCTTTTAACACAGATTGGGTAAGGAATATTTTAATAATTAAGTAACTCGTAGAAATTGCTTTGTTTGAATTTAAGCGATAATTTTTTTCTATAACCTCATTTGTACGAAAGAAAAATGATTTTGAATGTATAGAAGTTTTCTTGAGATTGCCGTGTTTTATTTCATTTTGAAGTAAAACTTCCGTGGAGCTAGTCAGGTAAAGAAAAGAAAAGGAAGGTAAGATAGTAATTCCATAATTTCCTATTGCATCCCCATTAACAAAATTTAATATATTTTAAATCAGAGCAAATCTTTGTAATTATCCAATACCTTGCAGTGGATTTAAATCATGCGTGTACTTAGAAAGATTGACTTTTTATGTTAACGCGCGGAAATTTTCCTGTATTGAACATATACTAATTAGGAATTAAACCACTCATACTTGTTAAAATTGTCTTTATTTACGTTTCAATACATGACTTAGGATCGTTGAAAATTGGTTTGGACGTACGTTAAAGATTATAAATCGTTACAAAGCATACTTTGAAAAGCAAAAATGGAGTTCAAGACAAATAGTTGCTTCTAATATTGTCGCACTAAATATCGAGCAATCTACGTCTATTGAAAAATAATATCCATTCACTTCATTTTCTTCTAGGACCACCTTAGTTGTGTTATATTTGATAAATATTTACTAAATATACAAACTTGCAATTCAAAATAAAGCTTTAGGGTTGGTTACTGTTTAATAAAGTGAAACGATTACGAGCCCTCTGAAAGAAATTTTCTCTCAAAAGATGTTTACAGCAAAGCAATACAAAGCATTATTTCTATTTACCCATTTATTTCAGTAAGTTTTCCATTAAAGAAAAAGAAGTCTTATAAGAATATCCAGTTTTAAATTTAAATCCCTCGGCAATAAAAGAAATGAAGTTCGTTAAGGTAGAACAAACAAGATAAATACATTCGAAACGTGTTTTAATACATTTCCTTCTATACCTCTCACCGTCAAAGTAATGTAAGCTGAATATATAAAACCAAAAATAATAAAAGCTTCACAGCGAATGGAAAAGCAAGGAAGTGAAGTATCAGGAAAGTGTAGAAGAATCCCAGGGATAATTATAGGTCGTTAATAAGCGAGAGCGTGCGTTGGCGAGATTGAGCTAATTGGCGAATGCGACGCAATTACCGACGCTTCGCGGTTTGCGAATGGACAAAACGGAAAAACGTACCCTAAAGACCCCTATTAGATGTGGCTAATGTGTTACTTCCGTGTTATTATCCTCTTTTTTTAGCACGTACAATCGGATGTATAAAAAAACATAATTAAAGAGAGGAAAAATTCCTTTTTACAGCGTTCGTGTTATTGGAGTAGACATAATTTTGTCTCTCTGTTAATCCTGTTTAAAACTAGGGATCTGTAGTTTCTAATAATAAATTATACGTTGACTTCGCTTTCTAGATGATTAGAACACGTTTAGTCAATTTGTACTTTCTAAACCTAGTATTTACTTTTACTTTTGGAAAGATATTGAATGATGGGCGTCCGCAGACCTCAGAAACAACAATTTTAACGCTTTCATCAATATTTTCTTTGGTAGAAAACGCATTGTAGAAAAGCAAACAAGAAAACAAGCGAACAATCAAGCACATAGCTGTAGAAGAGCGACTTTTCATGCACGAGAAGTCAACCATTACAGAAATATATACAATTCTACACCGTTTCCAGCAAGATCTGTCGATTCCGTTTGAAAATAAGTCTTCAGAACGCTCAGTACAACTGAAAATGTTCACTCTAGTTACAAACGAAGCGTTTGGAAATTCAAGACTTCCATTGGACCACGTTTATATAAATATATAAGTTGGACACATATTTCGATTAAGCGCTTTCACTGGGAGTATACTACCTAGGACTGAACCGAAGCATCAATTTGCACAGAAAATCTTCTTTTCATATCAGAATGCAGCGTTTATAAAGGCTTGCTTAATTTTTTCGAATGCATAACCCTCCTGTTCACCCCATATCCACGGTTGCTCCTTGACTAGAAGACGTAAAAGTGGGATCGACATATCACGAAATCAAATATTATCTATGAAACGTAACCTCTTTTGCATTAAAGATAGATTAAAGTTTAAATTAACCCCGTGGATTATAGCAATTTATTCTAAACAAAGGATTTTCTAGAATATAAAACGATGAGTCATCGGAATTTAGAATTATGTAAATATGTAGTTAATAAATAAACATTTGTTCCAAGAAGCAGCTTAAACATTGAAAATAAACCGTAAAATCACTGGAATAATCGATAAAATTGATTATCCTTTGCATTAGAATGCCACGCCACAATAATAGTATATGTGAGAGCGGGGCATATAGAAGGCGTCACGAATAACTGGAAGCAGATTACAAGGTGATAAATGCCGCAATTTTAGACGCTAATTGGTTTTTTGAAAAACCTCGCATCATAGTGTTCCACATTTTTCTAGTAACTTCTAGATATATATAATTTAGAGTATAAAAAGAAGAAAATTTATTAAAAACGGGGGTCATTCGAAATACATTCATTCATTAATTTGATTTGTTTCGGTCGATTCTAAAATTCGATCGGGAGCTATTGCTTTGCGAAGATAATATTTTAAGTATGCAGTAAACATATTCTGATTTAATAATTACAATGTTCCAATAAATATAGAAGTGATGTTTGAAAGAATGGAATTTATTAATTACGATGAAGTGATAAAATTCTTCAAGATACGCTATTTTAAAAATTTTATTAAATAATCGAAAGGAAAATTTAACCAAAAATGTACTTTGGTAACTGCTATTTGAAACAAGAATTTTAATCTTGTAAGATGATTTGGACATCAATTTAAAATAAGATTTCTAATTGCGGTGAACGTTCTTGTGGATTCTGCAAGTATTATTTTTAGATTTATTTTAACGGATATTAGAGTATTTGTTTAAAATAGTCCTAAGAATTGTTTTTTGTGTAAAGGATTTTTTTTTACCAGGAAAATTGTTGTTCAGAGTTCGAAATACTCTGACCTTCTTATAGATTATCTGCTAAGGATTTTTTTGACCAAAATAAATCTTACAAGCGTGATAATAATTATAACCAGGTAAATCTCAAAAGAATAAGTTTAATTCTGTAAACTTAAAATAAGCTAAGGAACAATTGTTTTTTATAACAATTACTTCTTAGAAATTATTTTGTTTGGAAGAAACGATGTGTAAATACTATGTGATATTACTGTGTATTATTTCATTTTAAAAACTCTATCAATTCCGTTGAGCAAGTCAGGCAAAGTTAAAAAGAAAGGTAAGTAAACAATTTCAAGTTTTACAAATTACTGTATCTGTATTACAGCACTCTTTTAGTAACGTCACAAAGCGAGGGGTTGTCACAGCACTCTTTCAGCGGCACCACAACGTGTAGTCCTTATCATATCACTCTTTGAGCGGCAACGTGCAGCCAGTTGTCACAAGGCGGCTCCGTGGCGTAGTTGGTATGTGTGTGACTACTACTCCCAAGGTCCCTGGTTTGAATCTCGACACGATCCGTTTGAAAAATGTTAGACGAGCATTTTTCACAAAAATACACTTTCGTTCGGATGAGAAGTAAAATGGACGTCCCGCGTGTGAGTGTTGTCACGCACGTTAAAGATCCCTACCTCGCTTCCTGGCCAATGTAGTACCTTTGGGTGGAGCATTGGAAAATCGCATGTAAGGCCAGTTATCACAGCCGGGTTCGAATCCCGACACGTCCGCTTGAAAAATGTTAGGCGATTATTTTTCACAAAAATACGCCCTCGCTTGGATGAGAGGTAAAATGTAGGTCCCGTATGTGAGTGTTGTCACGCACGTTAAAGATCCCTACTTTGCTTGGAACAACAAGGGTTCGGCAAAGTTTCAAATTTTCCAGGTAAAACACTCGCTTCCTGGCCAATATAGTACTTTCGGGTGGGGCTTTGGAAAATCACATATAAGGCCAAGTCCGCTTGAAAATGTTAGGCGAGCATTTTTCACAAAAATACGTCCTCGCTCGGATGAGAGGTAAAATGTAGGTCCCGTGTGTGAGTGTTGTCACGCATATTAAAGATCCTTACCTTGCTTGGAACAGCAAGGGTTCGGCAAAATTTAAAATTTTTCTATTAAAAAAAACTCGCTTCTTGGCCTATGTAGCATCTTAGGGTAGAGCATTGGAAAATCACATGTAGGGGGCCAGTTGTCAGAGTAATATATATATATATATATATATATATATAAAGATATTACGAGAGGTCATAGAAACTCAAATTCTATAAATAAAATCCACCCATATAGAAAAAAACGGGAAAAATTAAAATTGCCAAATATTTACTTCTGTCCACTCTTTCGAAATACAAAGTCATTCGTGTTATTACAAAACATAAAAAACGCCCTTATTTAATTAAATTCCGTGCAGAATATGAAAAAATTATAAAACGAATATAAACTTAAAATAACCCAAACTTGAAATTAATTTCAATCGTTCATGTTTACTTAGTAAAAGTGAGTTTCAATCTTTAAGATATAAAACCATTCATTTCATTACCGTAAAGCAAGCAAATGCGATTAATTTCTCCGCGTATTACTGAAAGCGAGTTTTTATTTTAAAAACATAAATGTAATTAATTTTCTGTGCATAAAGATGCATTAAAGAATTATATTAATTTTGTTCAAAATAACAATTGATGAGTTTTTAAATATTAAACCAGTACTTGCTTTATTCAGAAACGAGTGCGTCACGGTTACTAAGAAACTATTAAATAGCTAGCTAGTTAATGAATAAATGCCGAGATAAGGTAATGCGACTTCAACTATTCCATGTAATGGAATACGAAAGAAGGAGATAGTAACTGATAACTTCGTGCATTAAACAACGATAACAGTGCGTTTTACAATAAAACATAAATAATAAGTTTGACACTATCAGATCATTAAAATCGTGTAATTCCCTGCAATATTCCATCACACAGGCGATTAATTCTTCAGGTAGATACGAAATAACTTGAAAATGTGACGTATAGAGATAATTTGTATATGAGATCGGAACTTGATTAGAACGAGTAATTCAAGATTTAGTTCGCATTTGATTCCTTTTAAAGCCAAGTAACATGTAAGATTTAAGGATTAGTACTCGGCAATTCATTTAATTTTACGAGATTAATTTGGCATGCAAATAGAATTTGGCATTTAACATGTAACTTCGAATAAGTAAGTTAGAGCAATTTAATTTACTGTACGAAATGAAAGAAATACGTTTGTAATCAATCTTATCGGCGTTCCACCATTAATTAAATATAGAAGATGCACTTTTACAAACTAACGTCAAATGGAGATTTAAGATAATATGGATGATCTTGTACACTGAGATTTGTACGTCAATTTTAAAATAAAACCAGGGAGGATTTAATACCGTTGAGGGTAATAAAAAGAAGATTTGGATAAGCGCTCTTTAACAAATAGCCCCAAGTATAAAATTTTGGATGTCCTTGTTTGCTAATTGATAATATTTTAATATTTTGTATTTTATATTAGAATAAGTTAACATTTCTTTCTAATTGTGAAGCGGATGATTTGCAGAGAATTTTGAGTTCGAAGTTCGAAGCCTTTGAACTTTTAATGAAATATCTGTGAAGCGTTTTTGGCCAAACACATTTCTTAAGCGTAGTAATAGGAGATAGGTAAGGTTAAACAGCTGGTAATTAAAGACGATTATGTACCTTTTAACACAGATTGGGTAAGGAATATTTTAATAATTAAGTAACGCGAAGGAATTGCTTTGTTTGAATTTAAGCGATAATTGTTTCTATAACCTCTTTTGTACGAAAAAAAAAAAGTTTTTGAATGTATAGAAGTTTTCTTGAGATTGCCGTGTTTTATTTCATTTTGAAGTAAAACTTCTGTGGAGCTAGTCAGGTAAAGAAAAGAAAAGGAAGGTAAGATAGTAATTCCATAATTTCCTATTGCATCCCCATTAACAAAATTTAATATATTTTAAATCAGAGCAAATCTTTGTAATTATCCAATACCTTGCAGTGGATTTAAATCATGCGTGTACTTAGAAAGATTGACTTTTTATGTTAACGCGCGGAAATTTTCCTGTATTGAACATATACTAATTAGGAATTAAACCACTCATACTTGTTAAAATTGTCTTTATTTACGTTTCAATACATGACTTAGGATCGTTGAAAATTGGTTTGGACGTACGTTAAAGATTATAAATCGTTACAAAGCATACTTTGAAAAGCAAAAATGGAGTTCAAGACAAATAGTTGCTTCTAATATTATCGCACTAAATATCGAGCAATCTACGTCTATTGAAAAATAATATCCATTCACTTCATTTTCTTCTAGAACCACCTTAGTTGTGTTATATTTGATAAATATTTACTAAATATACAAACTTGCAATTCAAAATAAAGCTTTAGGGTTGGTTACTGTTTAATAAAGTGAAACGATTACGAGCCCTCTGAAAGAAATTTTCTCTCAAAAGAAGTTTACAGCACAGCAATACAAAGTATTATTTCTATTTACCCATTTATTTCAGTAAGTTTTCCATTAAAGAAAAAGAAGCCTTATAAGAATATCCAGTTTTAAATTTATATCCCCCGGCAATAAAAGAAATGAAGTTCGTTAAGGTAGAACAAACAGGATAAATACATTCGAAACGTGTTTTAATACATTTCATTCTATACCTCTCACGGCACGTCAAAGTAATGCAAGCTGAATATATAAAGCCAAAAATAATAAAAGCTGCACAGCGAATGGAAAAGCAAGGAAGTGAAGTATCAGGAAAGTGTAGAAGAATCCCAGGGATAATTATAGGTCGTTAATAAGCGAGAGCGTGCGTTGGCAAGATTGAGCTAATTGGCGAATGCGACGCAATTACCGACGCTTCGCGGTTTGCGAATGGACAAAACGGAAAAACGTACCCTAAAGACCCCTATTAGATGTGGCTAATGTGTTACTTCCGTGTTATTATCCTCTTTTTTTAGCACGTACGATCGGATGTATAAAAAAACATAATTAAAGAGAGGAAAAATTCTTTTTTACAGCGTTCCTGTTATTGGAGTAGACATAATTTTGTCTCTCTGTTAATCCTGTTTAAAACTAGGGATCTGTAGTTTCTAATAATAAATTCTACGTTGACTTTGCTTTCTAGATGATTAGAACACGTTTAGTCAATTTGTACTTTCTAAACCTAGTATTTCCTTTTACTTTTGGAAAGATATTGAATGATGGGCGTCCGCAGACCTCAGAAACAACAATTTTAACGCTTTCATCAATATTTTCTTCGGTAGAACACGCATTTTAGAAAAGCAAACAAGCGAACAATCAAGCACATAGCTTTAGAAAAGCGGCTTTCCATGCACGAGAAGTCAACCATTACAGAGATATATACAATTCTACACCGTTTCCAGCAAGATCTGTCGATTCCGTTGGAAAATAAGTCTTCAGAACGCTCAGTACAACTGAAAATGTTCGCTCTAGTTACAAACGAAGCGTTTGAAAATTCAAGACTTCCATTAGACCACGTTTATGTAAATATATATAATTTGGACACATATTTCGATTAAGCGCTTTCAGTGGGAGGATACCTAGGACTGAACCGCAGCATCAATTTGCACAGAAAATCTCCTTTTCATATCAGAATGCCTAAGAAGCAGCGTTTACAAAGGCTTGCTTAATTTTTCGAATGCATAACCCACCTGTTCACCCCATATCCACGGTTGTTCCTTTACTAGAAGACGTAAAAGTGGGATCGACATATCTGCAAAATTCAAACAAAAACGACAATCAAAATTGACGAGTCCTTAGGATGATTTCAAATGTTTAACATTTCTGGGAACTGGAAATTCCGAAATAGATATCACCCTCGCTGGGTCTACACTAATCCCTTCCCGGAAAATAATATATATCCCAAAAAATGCACAGACTTTCTGGCAAAGAAGCATTTTTTTAATTTAACTGTAACGCCAGCTTCTTTGAACTTATTGAAAAGTATAGCCAGATGGCTAAGGTGCAGCTCAGGGTTCGACGAATAGACTAACAAATCATCAATATATGTGATCACCCAACCGAGTACATTCGATCCCAAAACCATTTACAGCGCCGGTATAAAGCTTCCTACTGAGGTAGACAGACCAAAAGGAGCATCTTGAACACATAGGTGTGACCTTCAAATGAGAATCCCGTATATTTTTAGCGATTTTTTTGCGATCGGTACTTACCAATACGAGCTCGTGCGATCAACGGAGCCGAGACACTGACCTGAATTAAAGTCATACAATAATTTTGTAGGATTTGGCGGAATCATCCTATCCTTTTCCATTCTTCTATTTATATACGTGGCATCTAGACATACTCGCACTGATCCATCCTTTTTACTGACAGTAATTAGCGGACTAACATATTCTATCCGGCGCATTTCAATTACCCCCACTCCTCAATTTATTTAATCTGTCTTTTTGCCTCCCCGCCAAAAGCGTAAGGCATAGAATACTGCTTACAACAAAAGGGAGTTTCATCTTTAAATTAATCTCGTGTACATACCCCGGTTGATTTGAAAAAAGCTTTTATGCCCAATCAATAACTTTTTAATTCCTCTTTTTGCTCCATAGAAAATGACTCCGCCCTACTGGCTACCTCAATAATATCTTTTTCAGAATACGAGACAGGAATTTTTCTTACCTTTGGTCTCGTAGTTTTCATAGTTTATTTCTGTAACTGAAATGTTTACCCCTGAGTTACGTTCACCTACAAATTTTGCTTCTTGCAGACCTTTCGAAAACCTTCCTCGAACCGTATTTGCTGAGAAATCTGTCGAGACTTCCTAGTCCTGCATCCAATCACAACCTAAAATAACATCTCTGGCCAAATCAGGTACCACCAAAAATGAATACTCAAATTCCATTCCTCCCATACTTACCGATAAACAAACTTGATCCCTAACTTTTATACTTTTATTACTTCAAGCTCCCGTCAAAGTAGCGCTTCTGCACGGTACTAGCGGGCCTACGGAATTATTCCCCTTGTCAGAAATTCCTGTTATTTGGGAAACCGCCTTAACCTGCCTTACCTTAACATTACCACAAACTACTATATTCACAATAGGTACAAAAGCGTCAGGTTTAGTACTCTCTTGCTTTCCATTTTCTTCCGCCTAATCATTTAAATCTAAATTAAAAATTGTCGATACTTGCCTTTGATCAGAAGAACTAGGATCATTGTCAAAATGACTATTATTCGGACGATTCTTTTCACAATTTCCGCATGTCAATTTACTGTATTTTGGTTTATAATAGAAATCTGAGCAGTATTATTTGTATTAACATTACGCCAAAAATTATTTTGTCGGTTATTACTAACATTAACTTGACGATTACCCTGATTATTAGGAATTTCGTTGCCAGTAGCATCAATTCTGCGTAAATGCGTTTCTACCTGTTCAATACTAAACAACTCAGAATTTGAAACACCTCGTTTTATGTCTACATCGAAGTGATTCACCTTACATGTGATTTTCCAATGCTCCACCTGAAGGTACTACATTGGCCAGGAAGTGAGTCTTTTACCTGAAAGAATTTGAATGTTGCCGAACCCTTGCTGTTCCAAGCAAGGTAGGGATCTTTAACGTGGACCTCCATTTTACCTCGCATCCGAACGAAGGCGTATTTTTGTGAAAAATGCTCACTTAACACTTTTCAACCGGACCGTGTCGGGATTCGAACCCGGGACCTTGGGCGTAGTAGTCACACGCATACCAACTACGCCACGGAGCCGCCTTGAAGCGATTCACCGTGCATTTATATTTCCAATGCTCCACCAGAAGGTACTACATTGGCCAGGAGGCGAGTTTTTTGTTGCCTGGAAATTTAGAATTTTGCCGAACCCTTGCCGTTCAAGGCAAGGTAGGGATCTTTAACGTGCGTGACAACACTCACACACGGGACCTCCATTTAACCTCTCATCCGAACAAGGGCGTAATTTTTTGTGAAAAATGCTCACCTGTCATTTTTCAAGCAGTCGGCCGTGTCGGGATGAAGTGATTCACCACCAAATTAATTAGCTCGCGTTCGGAAAACGGTTGTGTGAAGTATTTTGCTTCCTTAATGACACGCAAACAATAATCGGCTCTGGACCCGGTTTCATAAAACCCATATTTAACTTTACTAAGAGTGTCCCTTTCCTGTTCTACACTCCAGTAGCGTACCAATAATTGTTGTTTAAAAGCTTCGAATGACGAAAATTCCTTTATTTTTGGTCAAATTTGAGCTGAACCCTTAAAACAATTTACTGCAAAAAATACCCGTTTGCCATATGGTGCTCCTGCCTCATCAAACATATCTTTTAATTTCCTAATAAATGGCACTATGTAAAACACCGTTTGGTGAAAAGTGTAGGTTTATTCCGCCAACATCTGCGATTTTGACTCACAATAAGAGCTACATGCGCCTGAGTCCCTACCTCCCCCAATTCTCAACATCTTCATTATTCTTATCACTTAATACTCTATTTTCTTGCAAGGCTGATGAAAGTTGAGACAAACCTTCATTCAGATAAACATTTAAATTCTTAAAAGTATTTCTATACAGTTACCTAATACGTTGAATAAATTGCTATTTATTTGGCTCCTCATATTTTTAAGAAAACCATTTAAATTCCGTTCTTCTGCATCACTAACCACATTCTTTTTACTTCTAGGCGTAATAATTTTTTTTAAGGGTCAGTCAATCACACTGTTATCTTGCCCCTGAAGGTTGGGCGCCAAATAATGTAAGGATCTGGATGCTAATGACCCTGAGACACTATTAATTATCATAGGGGGTGAGTTAGAGCAAGGAAAACAATTGACTGGCCTAATAGTTTCTTAATTAAAAAACTCAAATGATGCACGAGAGTCTTCATGCGGCTTAAATAACTGTAGGATATAATTATGTATCACTACAATAGTTAACACAACTAAGGGATAACTGGGCCGTAGTAATTACAAGACCAAATCCTTACCTCAATATCAATAATATTAGTAGCTAGAGCATCAGCATTGCACACAACTACAACACGTTAAAAGTACAGTTTAATACAAGTAAATTGTAATCACAGCATTTAACACTACTTACATTTCTCTCTGCCGCTTCACGATTCTGGTTTACAATCGATGAGTTTCAGATAAGGTAGATTTTAAGTTTATCCATGGGATTCAACAGCAGCGTGCAATTAAGCTATTAATTTACCTGCTACAACCACCTACAAAACCAACGTACCAAACTACTAATAATAATTTTTTACACTTGTAAATGGTTATTGTTTTATATCTCTGAACAACCATTAAGTACATCAATGTATTTGAAGCGCCAAACTTCTCTGACGTTTTTCTTAATTATCAGCTCAAAACAACGTACTTAAATATACTAACAATTTTTTATATATAAGCAACACATAAACGCGCCTATTACACATTCCTTTACGGGAAGCAACAATTTGAGACCCTGCCCACCTACAAAAACTATGAGCGCACGGAGCTTGGTTTATTATAAGGCCGTATTCACGAAACACTGTCTGAACTAGTCGTAAATGACAAAGAACTTCTTCAAACTCATTTACATCTTATTGGTAGTTAATAGATAAAGCAACCTACGATCAGATGTCAACTAATCACTTCAGATCAAACCGCAACCAAGTACAATGAAGAACTTAACCGTCAAGTACTGGCTAAAGTATCTGCACCAATGCTCGATCACCGACGGATGGTAGTATTGCCGTTAATTTAACCACAGAACCGACTGAGAAGATTATTTCCAACGTCAACGCTGGTATCTGCAATTGAAGACTGTGGAAACTATCACAATGGGTTTACTGGAACCCTACAACATGCCAAACTGTTAAAAGCTGACAGCCGAAAAGAGCGCTTTGAATTACAGGAACTAGATGCTCAGGGGCACATCGCCCCTTGACAAGTATAAGACCTCCAAACCATAATTAATTTACTTTTAATAACATTTTCACACACTGCAAAGATACTAAAACCATTGTAAATTACTTAAATGGACAGGAAGCATTAAACGTCATAAAATTTCATGCGTAGCGGGTAACCCTGGTGCAGATGCGGTAGTAAACGGACAGTGTGAAAATAGCAACACATAGATTCTCATGCACGAAAAACCTTTGACCTTAAACACAAGTAAGGTTGAAGTCTTACGAACGCTACGAATTAGAACACAGAAGACATAACATCATGCCTTAACAGTCAATTTTAAGTAGAACAAGAAGTCCGGCACATCATCATTTGAGCGGTCCGTATATGTCTGCGGCAGTTACTACTGCAGATTTAACATCTTCTACAGCACTTTTTACGATAGCATCCACGTCTCACCGGCTTCTTGTGCTTCTACATCACGTACAAATCGGTCGTGATGTCGACACACTCTAACATCTTCTACGGAGCCTCCACATCCTACATTCTACCAGCACCAGGTAATTCTTGGACCACCCACAGCTAGGTTGCGCTGTCAGACATACCGCAACTACTACTATGACCCACTTCACAACACCTTTCACGGCACCAACTTGACAACCCATCAGCTACGAGTATCAGTGCGGTCACATTGTCTTATTAACATTATTGTACTTGTTTTTAAATTTATGGCATTCTGGAGTTTGGATTTAGTTTATATGTGTGTATATATATATATATATATATATATATATATATATATATATTAAATGCTTTAATGGGTTTGAGGTCAGCTGGTAAAAAGAAAACTCTTTTATAATGCCTAAATTTTCGGATATATTTAATTCTTGATCACAGGCTTCTAAAAATGTTACAAACAACTAGGCTAAATTATATAAATATTAATTGAACTTACAAGAAGCCTGTGATCAAGGATTAAATATATCCGAAAATTTAGGCATTATAAAAGAGTTTTCTTTTTACCAGCTGACCTCAAACCCATTAAAGCATTTAATATTACTAGAAGTCATTATCTTTAAAATATATATATATATATATATATATATATAGAAGAATGAAATTTAATGGCAAATGACTCAATATTAGCCACAAAGGCATACTGTCGACGCGTTTTGCCCTTATTGGGGCTCATCAGGACAGGAGTAGCAAAGATGTAATATTTAACTCTAACACATTATGGGAAGTACAGCATCACCTAACCCACAATTTGTGCCTTCGTGCTGTTTCACCTGACTTTGCAGGTTTTATCAACAGTCGGCACAGAGGAGATCCGGCTCAACTGCCTTTTTCCATAGCCAAAGATTATAATTATAAAGAATAAGTAAATTTAACGAGTCTTAAAATAATATTAAAGAATGAAATTTAATGGCAAATGACTCAATATTAGCCACAAGGGCATCCTGCCACGCGTTTCGCCCTTATTGGGGCTCATCAGGACAGGAGTAGCGAAGATGTAATATTGTGGCTAATATTGAGTCATTCGCCATTAAATTTCATTCTTTAATATTATTTTAAGACTCGTTAAATTTACTTAACAAATGCTATTAGCGCGAATGTGTTTGGCGTCAAAAGGAATTCATCGTAGGTCCACTGCATTTTATTGCTAATAGAAGATCGAGACACGTTATCTTGTTGCTTATCCAGGATGTAGATAAAATTTACTACCGCTGAATCAAGAGCTTGGATAGCGTGGTGGGTAAGCAATTTTGCAAAGGTCATCATTACTGGTGGATTTGCGATAGATGTTTAGTATTCTTCAGAACATATGAGCAGTTGAAAAAACATGCACAGTAGGATTGCGGCCATGTTGCCACAACCTCATCGACTCCAGCCAATAACATCCTGAAGTTTAAAAATATTCATAAGCAGCTGCAAGTTCCCTTTGCCATTGACGCTGATTTCGCGGCGTTACTGAAACCCATCGCATCCATCATGCGAGATTCGTCTGTCTCATATACGAACAATGTCTAACATCACGACCATATGGACGGTCGATTCCGGTTTGCAGTACACCCCGAGTGAAATATTTATTATAAGATGCCAAACTTTATACCCGTAGAGTTACACAACCCTACTGGCTACGATGGGAATGTGACAAAGAAAGTGCCACAGCCATAGCCACCAGCTCAGAACGGTTTATTTCTTTTTCCAAGTTTGTAAGGTTGTCAGTCGAAGAAGACATCGAAGAAGATTAGGTGGGGAAGGGCAGTGTACAGCTCATGTTTGTTGATTGCTTACGGTTCATGCTTTCATAATTGAACAAATTAGCGAAAAATTAAAACCCAACCAGTTTATGGAAATACGACGACATTTCTTTAGCGAACGGGATAGTGCGTTGTAAATTAAAAAGGGCGTATTTCCGTTTAACTATGTGACAGAAGTTTCCTTGTACACGCGGGTGCAACTCGAACTGATAATGGATTTTGACATGTACCAATTCGTAAAGAATGGTGTACGAGGTAAACTAGTGCAATGTAGTAGAAGGTTCGCCCGTGCAAATAACAAGTATATGAACGACCTTAAGGAGGATGAGTCTTCAAACTTCCTGGCGTACCTGGACGCCAACAATTTATATGGGTAGGTTATGTCTCAGTATCTACCCAAAGGCGAATTTAAATGGTTGGATGACCAACATATGAATACTTTGCGTCGCAATATCACGCACATCCCTGCGAATAGCTGTAAAGGGTATATACTGTGCGTCGACTTGGAGTACTCAGAATCCTTGAATGACGAACACAATGATCTGCCGTTTTGCCCTGAAGTTGGCAGATCTCCGTACGCCAGTTCCAGGTCCCCAACTTACTTGCTACACTATGTAACAAAAAAAAATTACATGTTTCGCTATCGAAATTTCGAACAATGTTTACGCAATGGCCCCCACCCGGGTGGCAATCCCTGGTGACCATGCCTAGCTGCCCGGGCAGAATGTTCAGACACTATGGCAAATTCACTTCGCCGGGGGGCGGTCATCCTGGAGGCCATGGCGGAATGTTCAGGCACTATGATGAATTCATCTCACCTGGGGCAGCCATCCCTGGCGGCTATACCTGGCGGCTCTGGCGGAATGTTCAGGTACTATTGCAAATCTTTGCTATATATAGAATCAATTTTTTAAAACTTAAGTCAGTTGTATTGCAACGGGCTTGAAAGATGCTCGCAAAAAATAAATATTAAATAATTTAATACGATTATTTTATTTCTGTTTGCAAATAAAATTTATTTGAAAGTAAATAAACAACATTGAAATGAGATCTTATAAAAATAACCGATTGATCGATTCAGTATAATAAATTCATAACAATTACTATTATTCGTCATCAGTATCACAAATAAAATACTATAACTATGTTAGCTCGATGATCGAGTGGGTATAGTGGATGTTTCCACGTATTTACATAGAAAAACGGGTTTTTAGATACCTCATTCGATTCTTGCTTGGGTCAACTTCCTTCTGATTGATAGCAGCGATCATCTTGTGACGTCATAATAGTCCAACGGACGGATGCTGAGGTCCTGTGGTCAGCAGAAGGATGCTGAGGTTGTTACATGCCAAACTGGTCATGTTTTAGGTTTAGAGATATATTTGTAAGTCAATTGCCGCTGACAGTCGAGTCTGCGCAGAAGGAATGCGGATGTGCGCGCGTCGATCAAGCGACATTAAGCCACGAAACATGGACTAAGCAACAAATATCCAAGTGCGCGGTAGTTTTTTAAGAAAAAGGTTTGTAGTTTTCCTTTACCTCCACCCGTATTGTTCCGCTACCTATTTCCTTTTAAACCCCTACGAGATGCAATAGAAGTTCAGTGACGGATAATAATTTGATGTTCAACACGGCGTAATCACGACAACTCTTAACCACGTGGTGGACCCTCAGATAAAGTTCCGAGATACACATCACGTAAGTAGTTTGATTTTTACCTAAATTGTGCATGCAAATTGAGTAAGACAACGATTGCATCATCCGGTAAAAAGTGATCTGTAGATGTTATAACAATGGCGTTAGAGCCATGCCTAATGTGTAAAAATAGCGCGTAAATTGCGGGCGGGAAATGTAACAATGGCACCCAACGTGGAGCATGGCTCTAACGCTATTGTTATAACATCTACAGATCACGTTTTTACCGGTTGATGCAATCGCTGTCTAAGTCAATTTGCATGCACAATTTAGATAAAAATCAAGTTACTTACGTAATGTGTATCTCGGAACTTCGTCTCAGGATTCATCACGTGGTTAAGGGTTGTCGTGATTACGCCGTGTTAAACATCAAATTATTATCCGTCACTGAACTTCTATTGCATCTCGTAGGGGTTAAAAGGAAATAGGTAGTGGAATGATAGGGGTGGAGGTAAAGGAAAACTACATACCTTTTTCTTAAAAAACTACCGCGCACTTAGATACTAGTTGCTTAGTCCATGTCTCGTGGCTTAATATCGCTTCCTCGACACGCGCACATCCGCATTCCTACTGCGCAGACTCGACTGTCAGCGACGACAAAGTTAGCGTATGATTTCAAAAATACGCGGCAATTAGCTTACAAATATATCTCTAAACCTAAAACATGATATATGGTCAGTTTGGCATGTAACAAGGTTCAGTGGTTCACAGCAGGGATGTTGAGAGCACGGTCCATACCGGAGACTAAAAAATGGTAAATTAAAGAAATAATTAGGTCCTGATGATTTAAGATGACAATGTTATTTATATGGGAGGAAATTTAAGATGACAATGTTATTTAAATAGGAGGAATTTTTGGAGCCGTGTTGGTTAAAAAACTCTATTCAGGATTTTTATTTTCTGGTGTGGATGAGGCACTTTCTTGCTTGCTCAGTGCAACACTTTCATATGCAATTAAGTTGTGTCGTCTACTTTGTGCCTACCTGCTTATCTCTTGCTAAATAAGAAGCTACCCTGTTGGTCTAGGTGCTGTACCGTAATCATCCTGATCTATCAGGAAGGTTTAGATTCAGGAGAAGATTTAATAAATTAATTTGATTCTTATAATGAAGGTACAATTTAGGATAATACTAATAAAGAAAACCGTATAGCATTTGCTTTCTCGAAGACATGTTTGAAAGGCGACAGTAATGTTTCTCTAAGAACCAAATTACTAGAAATACACAGCGTCCTGTATTTCTCAAACTAATCTATTATACTTGGAGTTTAGAGGACTTGTATTTGTTTCCGGCGCAGTTGTACTGTCCGTCGAGATCCTGGCTAGTATTATAAACACACGTTCCGGAAACATACGCTTTATATGTCCAGACCCAAACAAACGACAGCGATCCATTCAAGTTCCATTTACACAGAGAATTTTCTTGAAACGCTTTACTACAGCCACAATCAACAGAATGAATTGTTAGTTCTGATTGTTCTCTTGGAATTCTAATTTTGCCAAGCAAGCAAATGTCATTTGAATTGCGGGACACGTCAGACCCTTAAATGGACCCCCATAAATCTAATTAATAAAGAGTGTCCTTATTTTCTGTTCGGGATTTATGGTCTTAGAAGTCTTTCTGAGCGAAAATCATTTATTTGCGACGCACACAGATATCTGAAAGATATAAGAAATGTCGCTTGAATGCTCGTGGGGCTTATACTGTTGAAATCTGAAAATAGTATTTGTACAAACTAATACGAAATTTCTAGATTAATTAAGTATTTGTTTACTTAATCAAATTCTAATTGCAATTCTGTTGGATACGTTTGGATAACGATTCCACAAAGTCAAAGCGCTCTTGGCAATAAAATTGTATTCTATTAAACACAATTTTCAATTTTTTTAATGTTCAGTGTCATTTTGTCTACTATTTAGGTCAAAAAATGAAGACTTCAATTAGCGTTCTACAAACAATTACATTATTAGATGGAGCAACTACGTACTGATATTCTAAAATATTAACTGTGCTCAGTTAGTAATTTGTAATGAAAAGCAATAGATCGGTTTCGATGTACTTGCAGCTTATTGGATTGGCAAATTTCGCTCTTCACAGAAACTTTGAAAAATAAACATGATTCAAATGTATTGTAACAGAAACTCTATTTGCAATAACAAAACTACCCCTAATGTCGAGGGGTGGAGGTAATGGAATTGTACCTCTTATTCTATATATTTGTGAAATTTAGAGTATTCTTTTCATAAATTATTTGGTTTAAGTTTTATACACAAGGGCTGAATATCGATTTAAATATTAATTAACAAAACCCCATTACTCTGATGTGTATTAATGAATTATTTACTGGGAATTTAACGTAGTACCTTAAACTTTAGAAGTTTGTAATATTACTTCCTGGCATGTACGTACAAAATCGTATTAATTAATTACACATGTCAAGGTCGCCATTGCTCTACACAACAGAAAATAATCTTTTTTCCCATAAAATGCAGCAGTAGTGCTATGCTTTTAATAGCATTCAAATAAAAGTTCTCTCACAATAACATGCACCTTAATCAAACTCAGGTGCGTGAAGTTAGCCGCAACATTTTTAATTTTTCAAAAATATTTGTCATAATTAGGCACCAATTAGGCGCCATTTTGCGCCGCTAAAACTAAATTTTGCGCCGTCTTGGCAAAAAAGTTATTAATAAAATAAGATTTTTCCGGCCAAGTTCACGAATCCGCACCTTTTTTCAATTTTCAGAAAATCCTTATTCCATAATTTAGCGCCAATTAGGCGCCATTTTGCGCCGTTGGAACGAAATTTTGCGCCCTCCTGTGTAACAAGTTATTTGAAAAAAAATTTTTTTCCGAACTACCTAAAAGCATAAAGTGGGCCGCGACTTTTTGAATTTTGAAAAAAATTTTGCGCTCTCCTGTGTAACAAGTTTTTTGAAAAAAACTTTTTCTAAACTAATTAAAAGCGTGTAGTTGGCCGCGACTTTTTTGAATTTTGAATAAATTTTTGTACCACAATTAAACGGTAATTAGACGCCATTTTGCGCCGTTGAAACAAAATTTTGCGCCCTCCTCTGTAACAAGTTATTTGAAAAAAACTATTTTCCGAACTACCTAAAAGCGTGAAGTTGGCCACGACTTTTTGAAACGAAATTTTGCATCCTACTGTGTAAGAAGTTATTTGAAAAAAATTATTTTTCCGAACTGTATATACATTCATGTCTTGATTTATACCAAATTATATCACTAACGGACACATCTAGTAAGCAAACATAATATAGTTGGCCACCAGCGGGGTCCTTCTACACAACATCTACACAACAAACAAAGTCCTCAAATGTAATGTGGTTTTTTAATTCCCTTGACTTTTTTAGTTACACCAAAATTAGAGAGAGCTGTTGGCGGCATAGAAGTATCTTCTTGTATACGCAAGCGTTCAGCTTCCTCCTCTTCCGCTGTTTTGAAAACCTTCGTCGCATACATTTTGGATTTCAGTCCGATAAAGTTGGTCATAATCCGTCCATTGTTCTCATCTTTCATCATTTCCAATACTTTTTTGTTTACTAGAGGAATTTTATAGATGTTATCTTGTGGATAGTCTGAAGTATCAAAATATTTGTGACAGTCCAGCCTCATAACATCGTAGGGATCATAGTTTATTATTTTATAGATGAGGCTATCGGTATCAGTATATAAAACACAACAATCGTTTCTAAATCTGGCATTCAGATATTTATAATGGAAGTTATAGATCGTGAGCTTGAATAAATCCAAGACACGCAAGCCCACATATATCGGTTTATTAAAATAGATTGCTGATTTGTGTAATTCAACCAGTACCAGATTTTCATCAAATACCATTAGATTTTTGAACAGAGGATTGGATATCCGTAAGTCCTAATTCACAGTTTCCCTGAATTTCCCGCATCTTTTTACCTAAATCTGTAATCCGGTCATTTGTTTCTTTTTCAGATGTTTCTTGATCTAGTTTTACTTTCCAGACCTCGTCTCTAACTTTATCTACATCGTTCATCATTCTAGCGAATTTATTTTCAAAGTGTACTTGCGTTTCCGCGATCGTTTGGTTACTTTCCTTTAAACCGTTACTTATAATTTTTATTTCGGCACCGAGTTTTTCTCCATTCTCTTTAATCTGCATCTTAATATTTTCCATATTCTATTCGCTTTTGTCCATCTTTTTGTATAAGGCTAAAAGAATAGACATGATTTCAGATTGTTGCGACGTCTGTTGTTCCACGCTTTGACTTCTCGTTAATTGTGGTCTTTGAATTTCAATTGATGTATCTTGTAGAATTACACTTTCTTATGACCCTATTTCAACCACTTGGTTCCTCAATGCCTCTCTGGTCTCCTTAATTCGTTTATTCATTATTAAATTTTTATTTATATTTCAAATTTCTTCAGATTTTTAATTCCTAACCCTTTTAAATAAAATTTTTATTCGTATTTTTACAAGTTTAAATTTTAAATTTCTCGCTCCTACAAATTTAAAATTTTTTAATTTTTCTTTTCAATTTTAATTTAGTTTTAGTGGTGTTCTCGCCCCTAGCTTTGGGTCGCCATATTTGCTATGATAATCGAGCTCCACGATTTGGACTTGTCATATTTACTGTATTAACCCCTGTTAGCCCCTACACTTGGACGCAATATTTATGCTGTGATTTATTCTTTTATTACTCAAGCACTTGTAGAAATGTTAATTTATAATTTTCTTTGCCTGGACTAGCTGATTCAATTAAATAAAGCACTTCTACAATACACAGTATAATGATTAAATATTTATAACCTTTTTAAATATCTTCTCCCGTTTTAAATTATATACATGTCAGATTTTTAGAAAATTAAGCCAGCAAAACGAGATTTTTATTACATTTAGAGACCTTTTGAAACGTTTCAAGATGTCTATTACTTTTCATAAATTTATACAAGAAACCCCAATTTGTCGGCTCTTGCACTTTGAATTATTATTGAGATAAAAACATTTTTTAGAAATAAATCAAATCAAAATATCTAACCTGAAGTGGTTCAGTAGGTGCTCTGCTTCCCCAGAATTGAAGTCGACATCCAACCAAATTAGTATCCAAATCGTTATTGGTGAGTTTATTCAAATGAAAAATTTTTCATTTCCGTAATAGAATATTTACCATTTTCAGAGATTACCAAATTGCTTGAACAGGCAACATTCTCCAGAGTCTCGTATCCAAAATTGTATTTAAGATCGTAATTAACAGGAATCGTAACAAGATCTTTATTAGGATCGTTATTTCGATTGTAATTTAATATTGTAATAGAGATGGTAATTAAACGTGGTGATTAAGAACCCTGTTTTATTTATTATTAGAAATGGTATAATTTCACTAAATTTGATCTACTTACGTCTTTAGAAGTACGGCTCGCTTGCACAATTACACACTCTTTACTTTTCACTTTAATTTAATTTACTATTCACGTAAATATTTAGCACTTTCAAGTATAGTGACTGCCCAGTTTCTAAAGTATACTAACTCGATATTCAATTGTCATGATATTTATAGGATCGGCCCCTTTTGTTTGCGATTCGTTGACTTCACGTGCTGGGCGAGACCAAGTGTCTTATCTCTTGTTATTTTGGGAATCTTTACCAATTGTGCAGTTTAATTGCATGAAGCGATGCTAAGAAAGTCACGTAATTCATTATAATACCTCACACTTAATTCAGAAATCCCAGGAATCTTCGTCCAACAAATCACGTACTATTGTTGCTGGCCTTATTATAATCTGAATGGAATAACTTTTGGTGTTTGTATTCTAGTCTGAATCCAATAAATTTGGTATTTGTTTATTTTCTAATAAATTGGATTTTTGAACAAATGTGATACTTTTAGATCACGTACGCTTTTAAAATAATGCATAATTTTTGCGTGCGTTTAAGATGATATATTGACGCACTTTTTGAATATTTATCTAGCCAATTCATGCAGGTTTTTCACTGATTTAATTTCATTGCGTTTCGTTACCTTTTTAAATTCTTATCTTTGCTTGTAGCTACTCTTGGATACATGTTTTAATCGCTTGTACTGCTATATACAGTGTGCTCTCAACTAATAACATTTATAATGACCTATTTACTCCTCTAATATCTGTAAATATGTACTTTTGTTACTTGGGAATTTCTTTTGTTTATTCTACGACCCATATGACTTAACCTACCCCTAAATTAACCCTATAATTACAGCATTATATATATATATATATATATATTTCAAATTTATTGTAATTTATGTTATTTGTAAAACTTCTGTTCGTATTCACTAAGTTAGGCCTTTGGCCCAGGAATAGTGTACAACAATAAATAAACAAACAAAAACAAACCGGTCGTACGATACGGACCAAACCACACACACACCCTTCCAATTGCCGCTTTATCTCCCCCAAAGAACCTCATCATCGCCGCCGAACTAGAAGAAATGTTGGCTAACCGAATCATTGAGCCCAGCACCTCAGCCTACATCTCTCCTATAGTAGTCGTGGAGAAGAAGGAAGGATGAAAGCTTGAACCTACCGATAATCCCTGAAACACTACGGGACCTCGGCACAGCATCTGTATTCACCACCCTCGATCTCAAATCAGGCTACTGGCAGGTACCGCTCGACCCTGAGGTCAGGCCCCTCACAGCATTCACCACTCCCGATGGAGCTAGCTATCAGTCCCGCGTCAAGACTTTGGGTCTGAAAAATGCCTCAGCCAGTTTTGCGAAGCTGATGGCACAAGAAGTACTGGCAGGCTATCTCCGCAAATTTGTGCTCGTCGATTTAGACGATTTGATAATTTATTCCAACACCTGGGAGAGCATCTACAACATATTCGACTCGTTCTGAAGAGGCTCGAGCAATACAGGCTCCACATAGCACTAGAAAAATGCAGCTTTGGGGTACATAATTTCGAATACCTGGGCCACGAAGGAAATCAACCCGTACCAAAGCACGTGCAACAAATCCAAAAAACAGACCGGCCCACAAAACGACAACTAAGGTCCTTCCTCGGCCTCACCAATTGGCTCCGGGAGTATATTTCGCGGTGTGCAGATCTCCAGTCACCACTAACTAACTTACTCCAAACCAACCGACGCTTCCAATGGACTACGGAGACTGAACAAGCCTTCCAAGCCATCTAGCAGGCCATTAGCCAACCCCTGAAACTTCACCGACCAGATTTGAACCAATCTTTCACTTTACAAACCGATTCCCCATATAACACTTTTCTGACTATGTCACCTTACTGATCCTGCCATAAACATTGTCTCTCTAAGGACGAGGAGCACGCGAAGATATTCTTGTACTATTTACTCACACAAGTTTTTTTAGTTTGTTATCTAAAATTTATTTAGCCTTTCGTTTATTTCAATTTGAGATACTTGTTTCACCGAGTAAAAAGTTGAACTTAGTTAAAAAGATGGTTGCGTTTATTTTGAACATTCCATACATTTTTTTTTCTGTTAATAAGAAATACGCGGTCTAATAATTTTCAACTCAAATCCCTTTGGCGTTAAAAACAAAAATTAATTCAGTAAATTAAAATAATCTTTTAACGTGTTAATTCATTTATCTATTTGTATAAATTCGATTCCTGTTGTTACATCCTAAAGCCTAATTAATAATAAATACTCCTTCTAAGAATTACTCAACGTAAAGTTTATGCTAAAATTAAGCAGGCGATAACTGGTTCTAGGTATCTGATAATTGATTCTTATGTGTTTTCCATTGAAAACTTCGTCAAATTAAAGTCGCGTATTATCCCAATAAACCGCGATTTTCCAGTTTTATTTCCTTAACAACAATATTACTCTGAGCTCTGGTCATTAGTGACACGAAAATAATATTTACTTGCTCTTTAATTTACACGACGAAAACACGTGTAGAATGGTTGCTTGTTTCCGTTTTTCTGTATAAAAAGTTTGCGCACGCCTTACAGCGTGGTGCATATTTTAAAGGTTTTATAAAATTGTACTTTTCGACGACAATAAATTAATTTTATTTATAATTACTATAGCTCCTTCCGGTGGCCCTTAAAGCCAGAATGACTTCTGTTTCGCACCGTTTTTACAGACGCTAGAAGCCAACCCGACAGTGGCGATTCGAGGGTGAGTGTTTATACACTAATTTTCTTATATGGGTACCCCGTAGTTGTTGGAAACAACATATGTACACAGGTCTACGGATGCATCACCTTGTTGGTGGTAAAATGACTGGATATTTGTATGTGCGAGGATATTATAATGTTTACCGATTTCTTTATTAGGATAATTTTATGTATAGAATTCCGTACTTACAATACTGATTTCGAGCTGTGATTTTTAGTGGGGTAATTTTGTTCCTTTTTCTTGTTTGAAGATTAACATAGAGGGTGACCTAAAAACTGCAGCTCACCATGTTAAAAACGATTCTTTTTTTATTCGTAAATATGTATATTGTGTACCTACGAATTGTTTATTTTTGGTACAATTGTGTTTTGTATATAATTTTGTTTTTAAACTAGAGGTTTTTAGTTTGTAAATGTTTGATTGTGCGTGAGTGAGTATATTTATATTTCAGGCCTCCCCGCCCACTCGCCGATTGAGCCCGATCAATTTCTTCTTTTTTTTCCTAGTTTTTGTTTTCATTTTTTTTTTAGACTACGTCGCTAAATGTAGCAAGATATTTTGTTAGTGTATAGCTGGTGTTTGCCTAATACCAAAATAATATTATTAGTTGGGTCAAGAGATTACTTCGTATTTTCAGATTTTTCTTTTTAGGAGAGAGATAGTGAAGCGTATCAAAAATTCACTAGCCTATTTCTCTATAATATCGTTAATATAATTTAGTTTTGGTGTATCTTAAAGAGCGTCCCAGGCGGTATTTATAACAAAACTGAAGATACGATTTTTCACATTAACGCCAGTATGGCACTCACGGGTGCTGTGAAATAGAGAACACTTTAGATTGTAAAGAATGGGTTAACTTCACCAACAAACGCCGCCCGCAAAGTGTTTTCTCTTTATAGACGGCAATATTTCTTTAAAAGTAAAAAGTATTGGCAAAAGTTAAGTTTTAAATTGGTAATGGAAATAATTAGTGTAGCTAAAAAATTATTTGTTTAAGTAAATTCAATAAATGTGCCCACCTTTTTCACTTTCTTAGTAGAATAAGAAGTACCCACGTCAAATGAAATACCTCATATAGAAAAAAATATTTAGAGTTTTGTAAGAAACGAAAGCTCTAACATATTTATTATAAAATTCCAAAAGGAGCCCTGTATAATGTCATCCCTCCAAAGGCTTTCTTTTGAGCTTTATTCGAAGTTAGTATTGAATTATAAGCTTACAGTTCCGCCTGTCTATAGATGTATTTTCACTATATAAAATTGACTATATACGGAAAGCTTTTCAAAGAGATGGAAAGGTATTCTTTTTAAAGACTTATACATAGTAGATATACAAAGCATTCCTTGCTTTACACAGAAGCGCATCTAAAACTTAAGAACATGTCTGCAGAAAAGTTTCAAGCGTTTTCGGTCTTGACGTTAGCAGCTAATATCTAAAGTTAAAATACTATAAAAACGCCGAAATAATTAGTAATTGCAAACATAATGTTTATTGTAAACAATGTAGAACGAAAAAAAAGTTAACAGTAACATTAGATTACAGTTGCAGTTTATTTCTTGTTTCGTAAGTTAGTGTTTGATTGCGTCTTCTATTAATTAGTAAAGAGAAAATATAAAATTTGACTTACGTAAGAGGTTTTTAATAGTTATTTGTAACCAATAATTAGTTACAGATGACAAGTTGAAAATAAGCGTACTTTAGTTTAGAGCTTAGTTGTACAGAGGGCGTAATAGTACACACATTTTTAATAATGTAAAAAACAATGATTAAATAACGATCGGCCTATCTTTATGTATATACGTAGTTTAAAGTAGGCCCAACATGCTTTGTAAGCAGACTCTTGGTCTAAGTGTGCGATGGGTTCTTCGTTAGATCAACAGCGGTTCTTTACGAATTTCGCATTGATGTCCTTGCTAATATACAATATTTTTGGAACAAAGATAATGAAAGAAAGATTGAAAGAAGGTAAAATAATTCACGGGTACTTCATTGCATTATACACTAACTGTTAAGGTTGACCAAGATAAACTCCATGTAAATCGCGTATTTTCACACGAAACTCATCAAAAATCTTCCAACCGTCAAACGTTTTCATTCGTTTAGGAATTGACCGCAGATTTCTTTTGGCGTGAGAAAATGCAGTTCTAAAAGATTGCGTGCAATAAAGTATAGGTTCTTCACCTACCAGTGCATGATAATTTAACAACCGCAACTTTCGTGCGCCATAACCTATTTAAATTATTGAGGGGAAAAATGCTTTCAATTTCGAATTAAAATATTGCCAATATCTAATAATAAAATAAAACTTGTGAAGGCAATGAGGCGCAACAATTGCGTCAAAGTTTCAAATAAAAAAAAAAGTGTCTGTACGAGAGCTTACATGCATGGAAAACTAATAATGTCTGTAGGCGTCACTTGTTTTTTTTAAACCGTAGCAATTCCTTCGATGTCAAGAATTGAAAATACGTAATCGCCCAATTTTCAGGCTACATCTTCTGAGCGAGCAAGAGTCTTGTTTGCCGCTATACCGACCGCACAAAATTAGCTAGCTAGTATAAGACTCAAACACTTAAATTCACTATAAAAATCTAAGTACAAAATTCATTTTTACCATTGCATATTAATGCATACAAATTTTTATTAATACCTTCAAAGTATTATCTTAAATCAAACAAATTACATTCTGGCTTTTAGTAAGATAAACACAAAATTGTTGCAGCAGTAAAAGCGTTAAGTTAACAGATTAGCCAGTACTACTGCATTGCAAATATATAATTTTCTTAATCCTACCTTAATCTCACCAAATACAAAACTAAAACGCAAGTTAGCTGTTTTTAATAAATTCTACTTTTCATTGTAAATACCAAAGGTTAAGAACACTAAATAGATAAGTTCTCAAAGATATTTTCAAAGAAAAAGATATATATATATATATATATATATATATATATATATATATATATATATATATATATATTGCTATGTATAAACAAGAATTGGAATTCTCAATCTCCGACGTTGGGCTGTCTTATTAATATTGCTATAAATTCCCCCCAGAAACTTAACTGGATTTTATCTTGAACCAACCTTGTCTACCAATAACAAAGTTTGATACGTAACCGCCTTACTCGTTATCAATTTTGTATTCAACTTATAGCTTCTCCTTGACCTGTTTAAATTATCATATCACTCCTATTAACTGTATCTTATGACCTCGACTAGCATTTATTTGCAATTATAAAATTCAGTTAATTCGATTCTATATAATGAAACAAATATTATGTACAGTTTTTGTAAATTATTTGAAATACACTTTTCAATTAATTAATGTTATAAATCTCATTTATCAAAATCATATACTTTTTACTCAAAACCCAAAGTCACCAAAAAAACCTATTATTTTTATAAAAGAAGAAGTGTGGAACGTTCGAAACTTCTTATCATATTACGCACTTTATACGTATTCAAGTCCTCCTTTTGTTGACTTTTTCACATTCATTTTATATTAAGCAAATTCAATATTCAAATAAAAAAATTAGAAAAATAATGTCTTATAACTAAAAATCTGACCTGATCTATTTTCTTCGCATTGACGCACCCATAATCAGCTAATATTTCCCATGCATTAAGCCATCCATTTGAATAAAAATTATCTTCACCCAATTCAGGATTATTACATGCCCATTCGAAATATTGCATTTAAATTATTGCCATCACCCTCTGGACTACCATTATTAACTTATACTTATGCACCCCAATTTATTGTCGTCTCATTTCAGACTTAGAATTACTTCTTATCAATTTCCCCAAACTTAGAATTGGATTATCGTCATTTATTTTCCCTTGACTTAGAAATTGTATTATTCTCCCCCAGAACTCAAAAATTGTAGTTAATATTCCCCGGACTTAGAAATTGTATCTTTTTCCCCGGCTTCAGAAATTGTATTTTTCCTCCCCGGTTTCAGAAATTGTATTCTTATCATTCTCCCCTGACTCGAAATTACATTTATTCTTCACGAACTCAGAACTTGGATTTTTCTCCCCTGACTCGAAATTACATTTATTCTCCACGGACTCGGAGCCCTATTATTATTATGTTTTAGTTTAAAATAAAATTTTCCTAAATCTACTTACGTTTAATCGGCAATCATAATTTTCATCTTGGCACTTATACTATTTTTCACTTTGAATTATTATTACGTATCACTTTATTTCATAGTGACGCACGTCGGTGGGTATGGCCTACAAACTCGTCGCTCATTTTAACCAATCAAATAATTACATTTAAAGTAGTTTCTGATGTAATTTTCTATACTCTCAAATAATTGTGACCTGCTCGCAGCTGTCTTCGTTATCAAACATGCGGTGTTTTGATAAATCTAATTGCTTTTCCATAAACAACTGATGCAATTCGACTTTTAATTTTCATATCTGCATGTTATTTACGCAAGTTTTAATTACCTCTCTTTATCAAAGTTCTTAACTACTTACACGCATTTACATTATGCTTCCTGAAGCTCTATTTCTTATCTCCGTATTAACCTAATTGTTTGGAACTCTTTTGAATGCGTGTCTAATTACACTTTAGTATGTTTACTTATAAATACGCGTGCTTTCACTGAAAAATATCCTTATTTGCTTTACCTAAATTAACTAAAACCTAATCTACAGGGTATTAAATATTTACTATTTACTTAATGCATGTGTTCCTGGTTTCTACGCTAACTATGCGTCTTCCTGTGTGTATTTGCGTCGCTTAAAACTACTTATACTTTATGTACAGGGTGTTGACTGCCTACTATTTACAAACTATCTCCATTTCTCAATTCTTTACTAAATAAATGCAGTTTTCTGCTGCCTATGGTAATTTCTCATTTCTAAACGACCTTTACTATAAAGTACACCCTTAAACAACCCCTTATCACAGCAATTCCTCTCATATCTCTATTCGACTTGCCCTTTCAAAAAAAAACATTCGAGCCCCACAGTTTGGGCGTCAAGAATGCTGTGAAACCTTTTAAATCACCTGGTCCGTTGATTCCTTCTGTTAATCGCCTCGGCTGCTCTTCTAGATAACTTCCATTCTCAATCATAAAAATTAAACAACACATTCCTACCACAAACATCAACGTTAACTCTATTTACATCAATATTCAGAATACATTAAATTTTCAAATTAAATTTGAACATAAAATTCAGTTTTAAAAAGAATTTCCGGATTAATTTTATTATCATTTTACTGTGCATCCAAAATTAAAGTCCTTGTTGGATGCCTACTAATTAATATAACAAGATAAGCAGACCGAGTCTGAGTATAAAGGAGCATCTACCACCCCTTTACGTTAATTAACCAGGTTTGTCTAATTGAGCTCAAAGACCTACCCAAAGTTTCATCCTATTCCCGAACATCAAAACAAAATACCCTTTTACTTAAACAAGCAAATTTCATCTTAAAATTAAATTTTTATGGTTAGAAAAATTCCACTAATGTCCATTTAAAGTAAATCAATTATAAAGTCATTCAATACACACAAAAATGTCAAACAAAATAGTACAATTTACCTGAAGGTTATTGTCCTCGTAGCTTCAGTGTAATCGTCCCTTTTGTAAATCACACCATTCCAACCGGATTCTATTTACAGCTTCAAGTTGTCAACGCTTTAAAAATGTTCTCCATCACCATTAATTTAAAGTTGTTTCTAGGCTTTTCCGGAACTCATCTGTGTATATCTGCCTCTGGTTCAGTGGATGCAGACACATTTACGAACCATTTAGTCATTAACACCCCCGCAAAATAGCAAAGAAATTCATACTTCCTTTTACCAATATTACCAATATACGCCAAAACTGCCTACTTTTGGGTATACATTTGTCGTTGTAAATTTTACTAATTGGTACCGTGATAATAAACTTTTATTACCTTGTATCTAAGTGCACTGAAGTACATTCATGTTAGCACGTAAAATAACCAATTATTTTGAGTCACTAAAATATACTAGCACACTTTAAATTATTTAATCAAACTAAAATGCACTGTTTAATATCAAGTCGCGGATGCACGAGCTTTTAACGCATCGAATCGTCGAAAGTCTAAGAGTCTAAGAAAGAGAAACACATATTCCCGCCTGTATATATAGCGAATAGCCGACACGTCGCTTTGTTCCCTAAAACGGGTAATTCCAATGAATTCCTCATTCTACGTTCCCAGTCTGTAGCCTGCACGTCGATTTTATGAATTTAGTACTCACCCCATTGAGATCTCAGAAAATTTCAACACGGCCCGCAAAGTTGTCCGAGAAAAACTAATTACTTTTATACAGAAATTGTTGTTCTACCTCTGATATATGCATCCTATTTTTAACCAATCGCAGCCCCTTGACGTTGCTTAAATCCCGCCCTTTTACAATATGTGTCTTTGCTTGACGCATTTTCTCTTTCCTTTTCTAACCTGTTCGTATTGGTGCAAATTTATATTCTTTATTATCGATTATATTTTAGTCCACGCGGACTGTTATCTGGGTTTAATAAACCCGTATCGCACATTCTCGTAAATACTAAGTCCCGGTTTCTCCAAGATTCTTTGAAACATTAATTATTTGCCAAATTTACGCAGAATGAGCTTTTTAAAAATACGCAGGTGTTCTGTATTTCCTGCTAAAGCATCTGATCGTTTCCAATATCCTTAGAATCAACATGTTTATCCAAACAAATTAACTTGAAATTGCCTTTTAAAACACGCAGGGGTGTTCAAACGTAACATTTTAAATAACCTTCCTACGATTTGACTATTATTGGGTTTTCACAAGCCTTTTATGCTTATTATATGTTATTAACGGTTTAATTAACTCCAATTAAAATTGATTTCCATCCTTTTCATTTTTTAGCGAATACACCTTAAATATTAATTATTATATGTACACTTTGTTTTACTACCGGTTACTTAAAATAGGGTTAATTAATATAAACTTTGCACGTAATTTCCATTTGTTTAGGAATAATTAAATTATCCACTGCGCTTTTCAATACTGCTTCTTTTGATGTAAAGCGTCTTATAGATAATTTAAATTTCTTATTTTTACTGAAACGACCGAGTTTATTTATGCTTCAAGGTTTTAATAAAGCGTATTATTTAATGAAATTCCTTATACACGGTAATTAAAATTATTTGATTTGATTATTTAATTTTCTACCCTGGTCTAAATATGAGTAATATATATATGTATATATATATATATATATTGCTGTGGAAGTCGTGATTACCTTCGCGCTCTTGCGTTGGGAGCCATAAAATGGCAGTGGATATTCCCTGGACTAAGCCCCTGCAAAAGTTTAAAAAAAAATTTAAACTACAATATCTCCTGAAAAAGCTCCCTTAAATCAGCATACCACGGCTATCTATTCTTCCAGCTTCTTCCGAGATCCTTACCTATCCTATTCTTACTCTTTCTCACTTAGACTATCAAATAAAATTACTACTCAAATAATTCAACGAAACATACAACCTTTTATTCACTCAAATCAAAAATTTACGTTACCAGCTCAATATTTACAAAATCGGATATAAACATCTTCATGAAATTTTACAATGTCTACCATTAGCTCCTTTTAATTTAATGAATTTAATTTACTTTGACATTTTTTTTATATAGTTCAAGTAGATGGGCCTGCCTTTAAACCCTAAATTGAAATTTACTCTGGTCTATGATGAGTTCAGTATAAATTTGGTTACTCTAAATGCAAAAATAAATCGCATCTTTGTTTTCCACAAGCCTAAAGACCCGTTTACTCTTTACATCAAAATTATACGTCATATATTTATACCTTTAAATAATAAACTCAAATTGTCTACTTCATATAACCTTAAATTAGCTTTTATGTTCATAAAATATATACCCAATATGTCAAATCACTCTAGCACAAAATAACAGCACAAAATGTTCAAGCAATAACAAAAAGGAACAAATTTCGTTACCTGGTGTACGCCTTTTGCACCGTCACCTCTAAAGATGTGGTCCAACCAAACCTCGTCGTTACATTCCATCGAACTTCCCTCTTCTACATGTACATCAAACTCATCCTGACGCTATCCAATTCTCTGCAGACGCCTTCAATATATCTATCCATATAGTTCTCCAAATTTGTTAATCAGCTTCCGAATCTTCCATACAATTAGCACCCTCGCTCAGAAAATATTAACTAGGCTCGCTTACCCCAGTACCATCTTTTATTCGTTATTCAAATGTATTTACTTACAGCACCGTTTAAATAAGCACCTACTCGTGCTTCACACTTTTAATTTAAATTACAACGGACTGCACTTATCACTAATTCAAAACAATCAACGCAGATGTTACAATGTATGTTTGAAGCGAACCGAAGAAGTAAGAGAGCCAGAGAGCCTTGCTATGTCTCCTAGTGTATTTCTACGAGTTCCAGCCTACCTCCTGAACCCTACTTTTGTCGAAATTCACCACCACTGTCACGTGATTCTCAAAATCCAAACTGTAACGATCTTTGAAAACTAGGAATTTCACGTGCCACTCCGCTTTTCGTCCGAACCACTGGCTGTAATCCCAACGGTTACAAAGCTCCGAGAAATTTCTCTCATTCCACTTACAATCAGCCAATCTCGACCATTTCCCCTGTCTTAGGTCCAACTATGTTATCCTCGTCTAACTCATATTCGATGTCTTTTTTAAAATCCCTTTACAGCAACATAAAATCGATATTGTGGTTAGCCTCTACAATTTATTGCGCACTTTAAACAAGTGTTTTATCTAACGTCTGTTATATGTCATTCTTATTTACCCTATGCTAATGGTATCCCGTTTCAACTTGCCTTCAAACCACCTGCTGTTTTGCAGCTTTTGCTTCGACCGTTAACTACAATTTTTAAAAAATTATGATCTAACGTACATTCTGGTTTCTGGAATTTGTTTATTTGTCTGTCCGTTTGAAATTGTACTTTCCATGTTGTTCAACCCGTAAAATTTTTTAGGATTTGTTTTTAACGAACGCTTTAGTTAAATGGAAAATATGCATCTACCTTATTGATTCTATATACAAAAACTCTTCCTTATTATTTGATGTGCTTGATTTACAACTTTTAAAATATTAAAGCTAATTATATTCGTATTATCCTTAAGTTTTTACGTACTACAACGCTTTCACACTATGCAAATTTAACATGACGATTTATTAATACAAATGCATGCTATTATCCGTTCGTTTTACGATCAAAACTAATTAATTTGGCGCGTAAATAATTTATTTTTGTTTTCTATATACACGGTCCTTACAAAACTATTCTCTTGACTTAACTATGCCTCTTTACATATAATTTACACGATAATGTATATATATATATATATATATATATATATACATTACTCATATTTAGACCAGGGTAGAAAATTAATTAAGTGCATCAAATAATTTTAATCACCGTGTATAAGGAAGCTTTGGGAAAAAGCACGCATTATTAAAACCGTGAAGCATAAAAATTTATTGGTTTCATTAAAAATAAGGGATTTAAATTATTCACTAGACGTTTTTTATAAAAAGAAGCAGTATTAAAATGCTCAACTTGTAGGTAATTTAATTATTCCAAGTAAAGAAACAAATGGAAATTACGTGCAAAATTTATATTAATTAATTCAAGTTCCAAGTAACGAGTATTAAACAAAATGTACAAATAATAATTAATATTTAATTAGGATTCACTAAAAATTAAAGGCTAGAAGTCAATGCCATTCATCATTATTTTAATTAGAGTTAATTGAACGATTATTAAGGTATTACGTGCATAAAAGCTTTTAAAAAACCCAATAATATTCAAATCGTAGAAGTGTTATTTAAAGTATGACGATTGAACCCCTGCGTATTTTTAAATATCAAAATTCTAATAAATTCGAACTGATAAACAGGCAGCTTCTAGGTATGTTGGAGAAACCGTCGCTTAATATTCACGGGAAATGCTAATAAAGTGGGTTATTTAACAGTCCACGTGGATTGTACACAGCCGATACTAGAGAGTATCGATTTGCACCACTAAGGCCAAGTTAGAAAAAGAAAGAGAAAATGTGTCAAGCTGAGACACTAATAATTAAAGGCGTGGTTTGTGTAGCGTCACGAGGGTCACGATTGGTTGAAAATAAGAGGTGTAAAAATAACATTTCTATACAAAATTAATTAGTTATTCTCGGACGTGTTTGCGTGCCGTGTGGAAAATTTCGGAGATTTAACTGGCGCGAGTGCAAATTTTGCAGAATAGCGTGCCCGACTGTCAAAAAGGGAACGTAGAACGCGAAATTCTAGAAACTGGCCGTTTGCGGGACAAAACCAACATGCAGGCTCGCTATTATATAAACCCGGACTTAAACAGTTTCGCTCTCTTAGATTTTCGATTTTGATTCAATATTTTAAACAGTTTGCTCTTATATTTTTGTGATTATTGAATATTTTAAAACAGTTTGCTCTTTACGTGCTACGATACAAGTTAGTATGCGTTAGTGCACTTAGAAAAGAAGATACAAGGTAATAAAGTGTAGTTATATTTGCGAGTAGTACTGTACTAAGTATTCAAATTTGTAACGATAAATGAATAAACAAAAGTAGGCAGTTATGGGGTATAGCGTGAAAGAAGTATAAATTTCTTTGCTATTTTTCGAGGGTGTTAATAATTAAATGTTATTCGTAATCGTGATTGGATCCACAAAACAAGATTTTGATATACTTAGATGAGTCCTGAAAAGCCCTGAAACAATTTTAGATGAATGGTGGTGTAGAAAATTTTAAAAACGTTGAGAATCAGAAGCCGTAAACATAACCCAGTTGGAATGGTGTGATTAACAAAAGGGACGAGGTACATTGAAGCTACGAGTGCAGTAACCTTCAGGTAAATTATACTATTTTGTTCGAACTTTGATGTTTTGGTGTGTGTTGAATAACTTTATAATTTGTTTACTTAAAATGGACAGTAGTGAACTTGTACAAACCACAAATTTTTAATTTTAAGGTGAAATTTTCTTGTTTAAGTAGAAAGGAGTATTTAGCATTTATGTTCTTGATTATGATGAAAATTTGGGTCTGTCTTTGAGCTCAATTAGACTAACCTGGCTGATTAACGTAAAGGCGTGGGAGATGCTCCCTTTGTACTCAGACTTAGGTCTGCACATATTGTTAAATAAATTAGTAGGCATCCTACAAGGACTTTAATTCTGGATGCAAATTAAAAATGATGACAAATTTAATCTTGAAATTTTATGATACTGAAATTTATGCTACAATTTAATTTTGAAATTTTAATGTATTATGAATATTGATGTAAATAGAGTTAACGTTGATGTTTGTGGTAGGAATGTGTTTGTTTTTTTTTATGAATGAGGATGAAAGTTTTAACTAGGTGAGCAGCCGAGGCGGAAAGAGTAAATAGTCTTCCTATCAGAAGAGAAGCAACGGACCAGTTAATTTTGAAGGTTTCACAGCAATATATATATATATATATATATATATATATATATATATATATATACCAATTACATGAGATGTATCCATAAATACACTTTGTATTTACCTATACAAATCGAACTGGTATTTGCGTAGCCATTAGAAAACAATTACTTGATCGTTTTGTATAGAGAAAAAACATTCATTGACCAGGTTTCAATCTCATTGGGTCTCCTCAGAATGGACTAGTTTTAACCCTAACAAAACAGAAAGCAACCTCAACGTATATGCACGAAGAAACCTCCGTACTAAGGCTAAAACTGTACAGAAGTTGATTTGAAACTATACTGTGTTTTATAGATGGCTATAACAAATACGTTCTGCCTTTGAGATTTTAATAATGTACATGCATATTTAATGCAATAAGTAACATTACTTCCCATGGCGGCGTCCAATTTTTGCCTTTAAGGCACATAAAGTATATAGAAAAGCAAAACTTTCTCTGCATATTGCAGTTAAAATTAAACCAATTACATGAGATGTATCCATAAATACACTTTGTATTTACTTATACAAATCGAACTGGTATTTGCATAGTCATTACAAAACAATTACTTGATCGTTTTGCAGAAAAAGTTTTGCTTTTTTATATATATGTGCCTTAAATGCAAAGAATTGGACGCCGCCACGGGAAGTAATGTTACTTATTGCATTAAATATGCATGTACATTATTAAAATCCCAAAGGCAGAACGTATTTATTATAGCCATCTATAAAACACAGTATAGTTTCAAATCAACTTTTGTACAGTTTCAGCCTTAGGGTTGGTTTCAGCCAACTGATGGTGCTCTTTTATTCCTTTCGCCATTGTACAGAGGTTTCTTCGTGCATATACATTGAGGTTGCTTGATGTTTTGTTAGGGTTAAAACTAGTCCATTCTGACGAGACCGAATGAGGTCGAAACCTAGTCAATTGATGTTTTTTCTCTCTACAAAACGATCAAGTAATTGTTTTGTAATAGCTATGTAAATACCAGTTCAATTTGTTTAGGTAAATACAAAGTGTATTTATGGATACATCTCATGTAATTGGTTTAATTTTAACTGCAAATTGCAGAAAAAGTTTTGCTTATCTCGAAGTACTGTGATTAATTTATATACGGAGAACTAATCATTATGATCAATTTATATCAAATTTACATCATTTTTATGTCAACAGAAGAATAATTACGTTACATATTTTAAAGCTCTAAGCTAATGCTTTATATTACCAGCAAGTATTACTAACATGAAGCCGCAATCACATCTCATATCAAAGTGTCTATTAGAACTGCCCTCGTAGAACCCCTTAACATTAATTTATACTCTATTCAATTGTTCTTGTTAAATCGAGAACATTCTAGCAACTATGTAAATCATTATCTGGAGATTTCTTAACTTCTCGAATATACCATATTGTAATATTAATAAACCTTAAATGTAAAAGCTTTGTACCTGTCAATCAACATATTCCCAAAAGGTGTAACGCAGAAGGGAGTCGGCCGTCCACCATTTGTTGGCGTTCCAACATAATTACGCTAGATAGACTTAGCGGCGTCACAATATTACTTAGATTAAGGTAAAATTTTCAGGATATTTTTCCAGAGAAAGATAACTAATTAATCATTACTGTCTCCATATATCAATTAGATAAAGTAAGAACTCCAAGGTAAATTTGAAGAGAAAAATAAGTAACGAACTATTTGAGGTTTGATATATTAATCACTTAAGATAAAATCTTCAAGATATTATCAAAAACATTAATGGTTTAACCTAAAAATAAGATAAAATAGTATCTTAAGAAAAAAATTCGAAGGAAGGATAACGTAACATTTGTGTGGATTTGAGGGCTGTACACCTGGCAAGGTACCCTTTCTATAGATAACATAAAGAAAAGGGGTCAAATGATTCACTGTGGTAATAAAATGTGGCAATACAAAGTTAGATGGAGGTCCCCATATCTACGATCTAATGTCGTGAGATAACAACCCTCTAACTCTGCAGCAACTTAGAAAGTAGAAGAAAAAATAGAAAAGATAAAAGTGGAAATGGAATGTTTGGAGCTTTATAGCAACAAAGTGGAAGAGAGAAGAGGAATGATTCGCATTGGGCAATAGCAATAGAAAAAACGGTGGATAGCAAAGTACTACTAAACCAGCCAAAATGTAGTCAGCAACCCGGAGTGGGAGAGCATCGCTCTTATGTGATGGACAGTTGTCTCAGGACTAAGACAGGTTCAACAAAGGACAAATATAAAGTTGAAACAGAATAGAGTGATACGAAAAAGTAGATTTTTAGGATAAGCATTCTAGAAAAAAGGTAGAGAGTAGAGGATGTTCTTATTAAAACAGATCGGTCTGATGGACCACTTGCAATGCTAATGCCAACTCGTCGATAATTAAAAACAACCAGGCTCCAAATGAGATTTAGAAAATAATCTTCCTACCGAGCGCATTCACTACGATAACAAAATCAGAAAAATGTAACACGACCAACTTAAATGTAATTTCAAAAACAAGTAGCTACTAAAGACATAAATAATTGTACGATAGATGGTTAAAATGTACTAATGTCGCTATGATATAAAAACAGTTGATAAAGGAGTTAGTAAAAAGTTATGATCAAAAATCTTGCGAAAGAAAACATCGAATAGAAAATTTTTGTAATCGCAACTGTGGTAATTAACATTTTACTACAGAGACATAGGTTGCGATTCTATACGCATTCAAAGAGTAAAGTGTCAATCCAGCATCAGCTAGTATAAGTCCTAAACATTTACTGAGTTGTTCAAACGAAAGATATATCAACCACGATAGCAGACTGGAGTGGGTTATGTAATAATACGAATAATAGAGAGATACAGGATAAAAGTTTAAGAGAAATAGAATTATTTGGGTCTAGCGACAAATAAAAATTGTTTCTTAAAATTAGGAACGAGGAACCTATCGTTCTAAAATAATAGAGCTATTTATGGAACGAAAAGATTTGAAACGATATAAGTTTCAAGGTCAAAGTATATTTATAAACAATAAGATAAGCTTAGAAGGTATAATTTGGATTTAATAAAAATTAACAAAATAAATTTTCAAGGGTAAGATTTTATACTGAAAGGTAAGGTCAAGAGATAGAAATTTGATTCAAATTAAGGTAGAGAAGACAAAGTATAACTGCATGAAGTTGCAGTAGAGGTATGAGTAAGTACTACTCGTTAGGAACAGACGAAAATGATTTGAATCGTTAATGTGTCATCAAAGTCTTGTTTGCAATTTATAAATTACCTCAGGAACTATATGATACATTTTACATAGGGTATATTGAAAAGTTCGTTTTAGAAGGAAATTCTTAACTTTAATAGATAAGAAAAGAGTTGCTTGCACTTTTAATTTTAAAATGTCAAAGGTAGTTTTATCTCAGTCCACGTGCACGTAATCCATATTAGTTATTTAATATAAAGATAGAATCAATCACCAACATATACAGGTAAGAAGGTATAGATTCTTTAAGAAGAGAATTTAAAATATTGATTAGTGTAAAACAGGTGCGAATAACAGACAATATAAGTATCAGTTAGTATAAATACAGAGATATGTTTATTTTTTAAAACGAAATTAAGATTTTTTTTTATTTGAAATACAAAATTCAATAACCTTACATGTCAATGTATGGTTTTATTTAGAAATAAAGATAATTACATGTAACAATCGCACATTACTTCGGGTATGAGAGCGTATCCAGCAGATCACATACAATACGCTATAGTGATAGGGTCTTCATATGGCAGTGCATGAAAATTTAACAACCGTAGTTTTCATGCGTCATAACCTACTTAAATTAACGATGGGAAGGAAGTAATGGTTTCAATTTCGGGTTAAAAAATCCCCTATACCTAATACTAAAATAAAACTTGACAAAAAATGAGGCGTAGCACATTGCTTATTAAAAAGTGAATTGAAAACAGTTTCGAAACCGACTTAAAACTTATTAAAACGGTAAACTTAAAGAAAATATTTTGATTGGTATCATACCAAAGAGATTTTTCAGGAGACGGAGGTTAATATTTTACTTGGGCACGTAATTATAGATTTATTTGGGTAGAAAATAAAGTGATAATTTTGTATTCTACGTTTTAGATAATCCGTACATTAAAAGCGTTAAATATTTGAGGTAACATACACACATGAAAGATGTATTTGTGTTTCATTTCATATAAGTTGGGTAACACTGTCGCCGGAGCGCTTAAGAATGAATGTGACCGAACCCATTAAACAAATAATGCTATAACTAACAGGCTCCAAGGTGTTATTTAAAGAATCGATGAAACAGCACACAAAAAAGAATAGATTGTGTTGCAACACAATCTAGAAGTGTCGATGGTCAGGTATAAATATCGTCGCTCTTGACGATCTTGGCCAGTTAGTTAATGATTTGAGTACAAGTGATACGAAATTAATTGTTTGATGGAGTTGTTAAAACAAATACGCTTAAAGTCTATGTAAATTATGATATAATAGTTAGTGGATTAGTATTCAGGTAAACAAATCAATAATTAGGTACCTAACTGACTAATGTGATTAGGCAATAAAGTTCGGAATTATGTCCTAGCAAGTTGGTAAACTTTACTTTTAGGAAGAATTGGTTTCTATAAGTAGCCCACTTCATCTTAGAATAGGCGTATTAATCAGGAACATCTAACTTAATAACGAAATTCCAGAAGTTTCTGTAGGATTTGGCTAAAATAACTTGAGTTCAAGAGATAAGCGATTTTAGTTGTTTCTGGGATATCAATCGGCAAAATTACTTTTCAGGTGCTGTTACGTACAGTTTCTGCATCGTACATTTTCTGATTAGTCTCGCATTTCTTCTAGTATTCATGATCATTCAAATTTTCATCGACAAGTTTCAAAGTTAAAACGCACGCGTCAGATAGAAGCAGAAAGTAACGCGAACTTGTTACATGCCGAAAATCGGCATTTAAACATTTCTGTAAGTATCTAATTTGCAAGTGAATTCGCGCCAATAATTTAAAAGACTTGTGCGTGCATTTCCGTCACTTTAGAAAGTTGCGTTGGCGCCCGAGAATGCGCAGACGCCGAGTGGAACAGGAGTGAGAATTTCCGTCACATCGGGACTAGTCAACCAGACGTCCAACGGAGTGGTTATCTTTGTGCCGTTTATCTTGTCTTCTCTTTCAGATATGTAGGTTTCCTGCCTTGTACCTGTTATCGTTCCTCATTCTAGTATGCTTTACCGTTCCGCTACAAAAAGGAGAAGACAAATTAATCTGGTTCTGACGAAGGGGCAAAGGATGACCCACGCCCATAACGCCCTACTGCCGCGAGAGTAGCTGCCATGTTGTAAAGAGCTCTACATTTTACGTGAGTACCTTTATCTTTTTCTTGAATGTGATAATAATTTGTAACATAAATATGACGTAACCCCTTATTGCGCAACAGTTTGCAAATATTTATTTTATTACCAACTGTCGTAGTGGCTCTCATACATTGTGCATCGGGACTTTAAAAGTATACCTTAGAATATAGAACTAAAGTATAACAAAGTAAGGGCCCGCACGAATCACGAATACGTATAAGAAGACAAGCGGAGAGTAGGGTGGTTCACATAGACAAGCGGAGAGTAGAGTGATTCACATAGACAAAAAAGGATATCGCAATCGAGGTTTTAATTTACAATTAAAATAAAAATTTATATTTAAACCAACAAAGAAGAAAATTGTACCTACGAACTATTTTAATACTGGAGATACGAAGTGTGCATTTCGTATGTTACATGTAATCAAAAAAGAATGCTTATACTTTCGTATAACAAGCGTGTTCCGTTAAAAATATGAAATGCAGAACAAATTCTAGTAATCATTTTAAGAATAAGCATCAAGAAGCATTAGCGTGTTACTCACAAACATGAAATGTGCAGAAATACGATACAAAAAAAAGATCGCAACATACCCCCATGTGCAGTGATACTAATTTTGCTTTATCTTGCATCTACATCGGTGAACCGGCAAAAAAGTGTGACCTTGCTCACTGAGAGGTTGTCTTCACGGTAGTTCGAACCATTAAGGCTACGACCATACTTGCTACAGCGGGCCGATGTAAAAGAGAATTTGGGTCTACGTAAAAAAAGTCTAAAAAGAGAACCTTACTTATATTAATAAGTACGTAAGAAACTTACCAATGCACAGAGGATATAAATTTCTTGTAGTAGACGTGCACCGTTTTTGTAGCCACACATTGAGTCACGCATAAAGTACATGTTAGAATGGAAAGCAGGATCAAAGTGAACCGAGTTTTGGAAACGATACCATAATCGATTCAAATATTAGAGTACCATATGTTAAAAAACACGTCTCAAGCTTTTTTAATGCATAAATAGATAAAGAAAACAGGCAAATGCGAATCCAATCGCCTTTGTTAATCACTTGTAGAAAAGCTTTCTATTGAAACTTGCATTATTACTTATAAATAAAGCGAACATATTCTTTTAGAAAGCAAAGATTGTAGATAGCCGAGTACATTTGCGATATTATATCAAACACTAAAGAAAGATTGAGGTACCTTGACTTGCATTAAATACACTAATAACACTCTGCACAGCGTTGAACAAATACTCGTTTCAATTGTATTAGGAAGAGTTTTATAGAAACACATCGATTTATTAAATTACGAAGCATGATCAGGGACATCTCCTATAACAGGTAACTACCCAGAAGACAAAGCGGAAGCGTGGGAATATATAAATCAAATGAAAATATTTAGCAAGGTATAATTTAACGTATCAAAGTTCGACTACCTTCCAAATTAAAATTATTACTAAATCAAGCATCCTATAAAATCTCATTAAATGTTTAGTTACAACGTAAAATATTGGGAATCTATTCTATGTTAATTTGCTCTAGTTGGCAAAGGTTAAAAATCCTGCACCGTAGATTCTCCGAAATAGGTTTAGATATCTGCATCTCTTAAATAAATGCTTTTAATGAATTAGCATGAAATACTACCAGCGCGTTATGTTATCACACAGGTGTTCACGCCGACGGATAGCGAACAATCAAAAATTGTGCACCTACTTATTTCTTCGCGGTAGTATTATTCGAAACAGTAAATCTCTGTGGTTTTATACAGGAGGTGGGTTGCCTGTCATAAACTTAACTACATAATGCAGCAATGCGGGTTGCAGACATACCTATCAATTTGAACAGAGGGTGTTTAGATACTACCAGGCAGGGGTTTTCACGCGGACATATTTCGTGAAGGTCGTCATTTTGTATTGAGGCAATTTACTTTCTTAATTGAGCTGCTTATACAGGCATGTATATAGCCCTATATATACAGGCTGAGCAGCGGAAGGGATCCTATTCTATACAGCATCCTTTCACGCGAAGAGACTCTGAAAAGTCGCGGTTCTACATAAGATTTTTTTTCCAGAGGCATTGCTTTGCTTCGTTTGTTTATAAGTCAAATGTAGTAAGGTTTTATAACTAGTGAAACTGTTTCATTGAAGTATCCGGTCCGCCGACAATTGTAAGTGTGCAGTTTTAGATCTGCTCAATTGTATCAGAGGCAAGCTGACGATATACAATAGTGTACATACCGAGTGAGTAGTTACCTTGAAAGGCAACAACTGTTTTTGGCACACAAACGGGTTAAGATAGGAATACTTTTTTATGCTTTATATGAAATCTAGTCAATTCTTTTTTATGGTTGATAACTACGTCAGTGCTTTAGTTTTTTCTTACGCGTAGTTATGGCACAATAAATTACAGACTGCGGTTCTAAAATTTACTTTTACGTGTTAGTGCATAAAGTGATTAAGCGATGGGGAAGTCACAATTAAGAGAAACAGAAGCTCGCGTTGAAGCAATTTTACTTGCTTTAACTTAAGATTTTGGAAATGATAACGTTAACAAATTGTTTACTAATTATAATCTAGGTTAAGTTTAGCACATTGTTACCTTTAGTTTTGCGTTGCGCTATTACTTTTAGGAAATGTTCGGTAAGAAGCAGGTAAACAACTTGGTATTACTGTATATATAATGTCTAATGGTCTTCTTGTATTTATTTAAGTACACTTGTACTTATTATTTGTATTTTAATAAGTGATGTGACTGGAAAATAATCTCTAATTGATATTTGTTTAAATTTTTATGTATATTTTGGAGTTATGGTGTATTATATGCGAGTTGACGTTTTCGTTTATATCATGTTTAAGCAGGACATTACGTAGATATTCGTTTTGTTTTGATACCTTAGATAACTAAAAGTTTAAACTAAATCTACTTACTGAAGTTTCCAATTTCTCTTTCTGTGTAACCCATCCCACTCTACGACATTTTCAGCTAGTACAGCATTAATTCTTTGGATTTCTCTTATTTTATTGTGATATTCGGCGCGCGCGATTTTCTTTGCTTCCTTCATTTTTCTTTTTTGTCTGCACGGATTACCGTAACAGTGCTTATAATAAAACTTCTGAAACTACCACTTACAATATCTGTAAATCAATGAACATTTTTTTAACATTATAAAGTTAGAAACACCCACAGTACGTTGTTGTTATGTTTTAAAAAATTAGAAAGTAATTTTGTTCGCTGAAAATATTTTCCATTAAGATAAGTAATTCTCGATATATTTAGCTTTTGCTAAGAATGTTTATATGCTCATGTGCTTAAAGCGTAATTTTGCAATAGGGTGAAGAGTTTCACATATTGACCGAGTTGTTATGGTTTTTTCTACGCCTACGGGTAGATCAAATACTTCCTCCGTACTTTCTACTGTTTTTCCTTCTAGTTCTACTTCTACTCGTCAGGTTGTATGCTTTAATTGCGACAAACCTGGTCATGTTTCGACCCTTTGTACTCGTCCTAATGTTCTCCACTGTTATGGTTGTGGATATAAGGGAGTTACTCGCCACAACTGTCCACACTGTCATCCTACTACTAATAGGTCTTCGAATAATTCTTCAAATTCTGCCCTCACCTCTAGATGCCTAATTTCTTCTACTCCTCACTCTACGTTTTCTTCTATACCTCACTCGGGTCATCCCGCTACTACTATCAAAACTTACTTTTCTTCGGCAAATATAGCTTCGAACAAAGTTGCCGAACTTCTACTAACAAGAACCAAATCTCTTCTGTCCTTCGCGAATCAAACGATGCTCAAATGGATCCGACGTCTTCAATTCCGCCCCAAACTATGCCTCTACCACTATTACAACTCATACTTCAAATTAGTAACTTGCAACTAGCTTCTCAAAGGTTTGATCCCGCTTTCTTAAAAGATTTTACCCAAGAAATTTATGTCGTGTCTGCAAGCACACATGTCGCTGAATTAACGATAACTTATCATTTAGTCAGCATAGGTCCTGTTGAAGTTCATGAACCTGTATCTTTAATGTCTGTTGCTGTTGCTGTCAAAATTTTACGTGTTCCTGCTTTCTTAAATTGTTCTACTCGAGAAATTTCTGTCGTGTTTACAATAACAGCCGTAGCTGAAGTGAAGATAATTTCTAATACGGATAAAGAAGGTCCTGTGGAAGTTAGTGAACCCGTAGCCGTGATGCCAGTTGCTGTTGTCCTCAAAGTTCTACCTGATCCTGTTTCGTTATCTACTATTGTTAAGGAATCAGTTCCTATTGTGGCTGAAGTTTTGTCTGTTCCTACTCCGTTGTCTAACAGTGATAAAGTCTTACTTGATTCTATTCCTTTATCGGACTTTGCTAAAACGTTGCCTACTCTTACTCATTTTCTCATGCTAACAAAATGCTACTTGCTTCTGTTCTTTTAACTAAGGTTGGTGAAATCTTAGCTGATGTCCTGTTATCTACTATTGACGAAGGTGAACCTGATTCTGCGTCCTTATCTATTGTGGATGAAGTTCTTGCTAATGCTGTTTGTTCTTGTAAGGTCGATGAAATTTTGTCTGCTGCTGCTTCTTTCTTTCATGTTGATAAACTTCATTCTACTCCTTTATCTAACATTGGTGAAGTTCTACTTGATACTGTTTGTTCTTGTAACGTTGGTTGATACACTTCTACCTGATTCTGTTCCTTTATGTGATATGGTTAAAGTGTTATCGGATTCTGCTCCTTTTCCTAAGGTTGATATTCCTACAGCCATTGCTGTTCTCTTTCCTAACTGTGATACTGCTAGTCCTTTATCTAACATCGATCAAATTTTATCTAAATTTGGCCCTCTATCTCTATCTCACGTAACTGAAGTGTGCTCTGCTTGTGTTTCTCTTCGTTGACTTTCTTGCCTCCAATCCTAACAACAAACAACTTTCTTCCTTAACTCGTTTCGAGTTTTCTTAACTACCCTCGCGACCTCGTATACCGCGTGCTACAACTACTACACCCCCTGCTGTTCCTGTTTGGCAGAAAATTGCCCAAAACAAGCAGACATTAGTTTATACTCCTTCCGAACCTGAAGAGGAATGTTGGCGAAGTCCTAATGTTCTTGATCTAGTTTCGTTTTCCTTCTGGCGGCGCAAACGTCTTAAGCTCAATACCTAGTCCTCGCGCCCCAGATTCTCATGCCGATTTTACTCCCCTTGGATTTTGATTTCTTGACTTTAAGTTTTCTTTTGTTTTACTTCCTTGTTTTGCTGGATTTTCTTTCTTTTTCTTTTAACCCGTGTGGGCCCGGAAATAGAATAGCCTCATGGTACGACCTGCCTGTCGTAAGAGGCGACTACAGCGGTCCAACACATACGCACACGCACACTTTATACACGTCCAATACATACCCACACACTTCATGCACACACATACATCCACACATTTCAGAAACACACAGTTCTACTTGGTTCTCCTTTCTTTCCTTTTCTCCTTGTACTCCTTGAACCCGTGTGGGTGCGGGAATAGAATAGCCCCATGGTACGACCTGCCTGTCGTAAGAGGCGACTACAGCGGTCCAACACATGCACACATGCACAGTTTATACACGCACAAAACATATCACACACTTCTTATACACACAAACACGCAGCCACACACACACACACATACACACACATATTCATGCATCAACACACACACACGCACACGCATATACATTCACCTACTCATACATCAACACTCACACACATCCACATACCCACTTTCTCACATACCCATACATAACTACACTGGGATCCTGTTTTATTTTCTTTTGTACGATTCTTAGTTTTTTTGTTTTGTACTTGTACTTGTTGGTGTTACTCCTTTTGATTTTTTTTCTCGTTCCTTTCGTTCCACTTTACTTTCCCTATCCCTTTGCTAGTCTTCTTTGCTGTCGGTCCCTATACCGATTGTGCTTCGTCCGTCCGCTTCTGTGGTAGGTGCTTTCTAGTCCGTTTTTCTTTCTTCAGAAGCCATGTCTTAGTCGACTTTAGTACTAGTTAGCATTTCTTTCCTTCGGTTCTTCGGTTTTGGTTACCACAGTTGGTAGTACATCGTTTCCTTTTACCAGCGCTTTCCATATCTTCCCCTCGTTCTCCCTTGTTGTTCCTTTGCATACTTGAGGCTCGACCCTTGGGTCATGTTTTGGTTATTACTGCTCGATTTCAGTCTCGCTTTCTTTTTTTGGTTTTTTTGCGGGAAACCAATCCTGTTCTGGAGATTGATAACCTTACTGTTTATTCTGAGAAACATCCGTCCGTTGACGATTCTGCAGTGTCGATGCCGTTCCATCTCGGTTTACTTCAGTGAGTGTCTTGAGTCGCTCTTTCGGGTAGTCCGATCATTCTTTCTATTGATCTTTCGAGCCAGATGAGAGTTCTTTTTTTATTATTTTGGAGTGCTTCTTTTTTCTGGCTTTTGTTGTCTTCGTAACAAATTTCCTTTTAGTTTTTAAGCGAATTTTTTTTGTTTGAGTTTTTGTCTTTGTTTTCTTTGTGTCCTGCCCATTCCCGGATTTTGGCTTTCCTACTCCGACCAGTTAATTTTACTGGGGGGGGATTTGTTACGTTTATTTTGACGATAGATTCAAATACGTCCTTTTTGTGGTAATTTGTTTTTCATTTACCTAGCTTCTGTTTCTATTTAAAACCTCATCTTGTATTTTTACCTCGTCAAAATAGTACGCGCAATCATAACATTTCTTTCAAATCTATTCATTCTAAAGCGAAAATTTATTCGATAAATTAAATAGTCAATACCTTGTTTTAGGTATCCGTTAATTTGTTAAACATTCCGATAAGGTAGAATTGCTTTCTCATGTGTTTCCCATTTAAAGACTTGTCGAAATAATAGATCCTACTATTATTTGATAAAATGTTTTCCAGTTTGCTAATCGCGCTTTGATAACGCGAAAATGACAGTTCGAACTCGTGTAATTTGAACCAATTTTTAATTTGATTCTGCAGCTTGTGCGTTGAAATATTTTCTACATTATTCGTCCCAGTACTTCAAAAGCGATTCACGTTTTTTTGTTCGACAAGTCGGGTGTATCTTGCGTGTATTGCTCTTAGCTGGAAGCCAAATTGATTTTTTTTTCATGAAGGACCAACTGTTCTTTGCCACAGATCAAATGCCGTTGCTTGTAGATCGCTAGTGCCGTTATGGTAACGGTAAATAGATCCCGACGACTGTGGCGATGGGGTGCTGATTTACTCCCGAGGGCGTGCAAGCTAAGTATCCCGACACATACAGGCATACAACTCGTTTCCTTTTGTGTATATCAAGGGCATATTCCTTATCAGCGTTGGGTGTAGTTACGTGATAAGGAACATGACACTGTAGGACTATTGTTTGTTGCTGCGAATCGATATTATCGCTCTACAGGTGTGATGTACCATTGTTAAAAATGTTTGACAAAAGTTCCCACACGCTTATTCTTTTTTACTGATTAGTTTATTTTACAAAAAGTATTATGTACAATTTTAAAAACGCTTGACAAAAGCTTTCACATGTTTATTTTCTTCTGATTAGTTTTATTTTGTGTAAAATACGAGATGCGCACTTCGTATCTAAAGTACTAAATTGTTCGAATCACATAATTGTTTGCTTTGAAATAGTAACGCTTAATTTATTTCTTTTGCTTGTTTTGTACAGAATTCTTTATTTATTCTTATTGTTAATAGATAATCGTGGACGACGTGTTTTTTTTGGTATATAGGGAATCCCCCACTCTCCGTGTCTGGTAGTTAGCCTGGGTATTTATGTTTCTTCCGGCTACGTCTAGATACGTATCAGAGTGTTTCAAAAAATACAAATGCATAGAACAACGCACGTTACAACAGACAGATTATTTTTAACGCCCAATCCATTTTGGATACATAATAATTCGAAAGGTTGGTACAAAAATACACTTATAGGCATTAATGAAATACAGAAATTGCCAAAAATGTCAACGGGCAAGATAGGTTTAAACGTCAAGGAGAAGAAAATTTGAAATCATTCTCATCGTTTAAGTGCGGTAACAAGTTTAGCTAAAGCGGGATTATATGATCAAGAACTGATTAAAATAACGGATCATACTACCTCCACTTCAATTAAGCCATATCTACAACTTGACAAGGACCACCATTCAAATATGATGGCAAACTTGAGGCAGCAAACAAACATCAAATTACAACACAATCCGTATCAAACAGATAATAACAACTATAGAAACAGCAAAGCCCGAGCAGAAGATTTTCAATAACTGTATTTTCAATAACTGTTCATTTTGAATATTGTTTATTTGTTTTTTGTTTTACGTTCATATTACGGTGAGCAATATATGCCCAAATAATAAAATTCACTAAATTTTACTAATTGAATGGAACTTTTGTCGTAGAATTTTCTCAAAAATACCGCTCAAGCTTCGATTTTTAGCAGGATATTTTTTTAGTTTGTAAACTCACGCTTGATTTTATTAGGCAATTTGATTCAAAGATTTGCTTCGACAAAATTATTCGACCTTCGCTCTCGTGATTTTGTTGAAGCAAATTTTTGCATCAAACTTCCATAGAAACCAAGTGTTTGTACAAACTATAAAAATATCCGGCTAAATCGAAGCTCTTGTGGTACTACCTTCGAAAATTTTTGAACACCGGATTGTTATCAGTTTCAAAATTCTATCAAAAAATGAAAATTTTAAAAAATTCGACTTAAGCTTTGGCTTTGTCTAGGAAATATTCTTGAAGAAGGAAAATTTGAAATTAGGCCTGCTTAAACTGAACTGAAAACAATTCTGGATAAATGTGCTGCGCCAGACTCCCTGCAAGTTCTCTACTGATATCTGTATCTGGATAAACTTATCTAACCAAAGATGCCTGTTTTTATATGTACGTTCTTAGAGTGTCATCTATAAGTGTATAAGAAATTTTTGATCGCCTTTGGTTATTATAATTTGTGAGCAAATGTACTTTTTCTCTAACTTTAGAATATAGACAAGGAGTTAATGATACTTTTAGTCTCATTTTTGAAATTTTTCTGATGGCTGATTTCATCTTGAATTATGGAAATCTCTTCAGCTAAAGAGACAAGCAATTTCTGCTGTTTTTTGTATAATAATTGCCCAAACATTTTAATGCAGTTTTATATACGAAAATAATTGAAGCGTTCCATCATCCCGGTTTCGATGTTGATTGTAAATAAACCCAATAAAAATTCGTAAAACTGAAATCACTTTAATCGAAAATCCGTGGTTCCAATAAATAAGAGAGCCGTGCGGACATTTGTGGTACGTGTGCACATATGCGATTCGGGATTTTGCCACGGCCGCACGCTGATAGATGACCATGGGGCGGACTTTACAGCTTTTTATTTATTGCTCATTTCATTTCACCGTTCGCCCCTTCCCAGTACGGCTGTGATGAATGCCCAACCATGTATTACCGTGTCACTGTTACATAGGACAGCTTTATTGGCAGGTCCGACTAGTGTTTCCGAGTTTAAAGCAGATTTTATTTCGACCCGGTTGCGCGCCATTGCGAACAGATGTGATTGCAATCCAGAATAGTAATTAACGATTCCGTGTCATTGTTGTGCATCGAACTGCGATTTTTCCGGATATTTGTACTCGAGTATGCCCTTTCATATTATTTTTGAACGAGTCTTTTGATTGGACTTGATTAAACTTCTCACTCCTATTGAGTTGTATTGGAAGAATCAATTCAAATACAGCGATGGATTGAATGGTTTTTAATAAACCTTAAGTTAGGAATTTCTCTATAAATATTGTCACCCAGATTGAGAATGCAACTCCAAGTTGGAAAGCTTTCATCGCATTGCTCGGATTGTTAAAAGCTCTCAATACATTCACCCTTGAATGGACGACTGGGTTTACGTAAAATTGCTAAGGGCTAAAAGATTTCATATTTCTGATGTGACGTGCATCTTTAACAATAGCACGTTTTCTGCCAATAATTTTGCAACGAATACAAGATATAAACTTCATGACTGGCATTACAGTTTTCTTGTGGTGAATTGCGGTCAAATCGAACTAACCTAATAGTAAATAATTTTGATAGCAGCCATAATTCCGGCACATATTCCTTTATTTGGATGAGATATAGATGCAGTAAATTATACTACGTAATCCTCCGTATTGGAGTCTACAGCATTGGTGTCAAATTTTGAAAAAAATTCACTAACAACTAAAACATGCATCGACTATGAAAGCCAAAAGCCACATGTACGGATCTTCCTCGAAATATTGTTTTCCATCTTTCAATTACTAGATTCATTTGAAATTGTGATTTAGGCTTTGAATAAAAATAAATTATAATTTCATTTTATTAATATCAAAGTTTTGATCATATGATATATATATATATATATATATATATATATATTGCTGTGTTAACCCCTTGTTAGCCCCTTGTTGTTATATTAATATTTAGCCCCACGATTGGGTCGAACATATAAATGCTATGATAATCGTGTCCGACAGTTGGGTCGGTCATATAAATGCTGTGTTATTTTATTTAGGATTAACAAGCACTTATAAAAAATGTTAATTTATAATTTTCCTTGCCTCGACTAGCTGATTCAATCAAACAAAGCACCTCCACAATACACAGTATAATGATTAAATATTTACAACCTTTTTAAATATCTTTTCCCCTTTTAAATTATATACTAAAGCAATAAATTTTTCTCTTTTCTTTACTTTTTACTAATGCACGCTCCACGTTGTTTGGGCGTCAGTAAAGCGTAACTTTTTTTTTGAGCTTCCTTGTTGATGGATAAAGTGAAGCCTTAATTATTCGCGGCTAAGTCTGGGAATTACCCCAAGGGTGAGCAATGAGAAAAGGTGTGGGGATGGTCTAAACTTTACAATAAACTAACAAAAGGAAAATGAGTTGAGCGCCACTGTATCTGTATGAACGGTTACACTAAAGATTCAATTCTCCTATGAGAAGATACAGAAACTCACGGGATATAAATGCAATAAAAACTTACAACTTACTAAACTAATGTATCTGGAAACCTCTGGAACATACTTACGACCTCTCCGATCTCGATGAACCTGGAACAAAATCACAACAAATTCTCTATTAGAAAGACACAGTTTGTGCTTCCCAATAAAAATACATGCCAATAATTACAAGTGGATAATATTGAGATTACCACACCAAAGATATTTAAATCAAAAATAAATACCTAGAACAAACCAGTTGTACCATATCTGGGCTTTTTAAATTACTTCAGCCTCGTATAATTTCATAGATCAACAAACTTATTTACTTTAAAACTTTAGTAAATTTAATTATGCATGGAATAAAAAAACTTGAGTCTAAAAATGAAATTTAATTTAGTTTCTCTTTCTTGAATTTTTTCTTTAAATATGTTTACAAAATGAACAAATAAAATCGAGTTTTCAATACATCTGCCTTTGACATAACAGAACCTTAAGTTAATAATAATATATCAAAACAAGTTTTGGCACCAAGCATTCAGATCTGAGTATTGGTTCACATATGTGTCTCAAACATTATTTCTAAAAAATTGAATCACATGTAGTTAACTTAGACAAACAACTTTTCATTTATATCTGGTTTTAGAGGCTTATTAAAATTTTAATATGAGTAAATAAATTTTTTTAAAGTAAGAAATGGACTTTGAAATATCATATTGTTAGCAAGTGAATTTATGCAAATTTTACAAAATTATTACTGTAGCAATTCTTAACTATTTTCTTTCACGCTGTTCTATACATACAAAATTTAACTTGACCAAACGATCTTCGAAAATTATTTATGTAAGCATTCACGAACAAAACAAAAAAGAAGGTTTGATACCTGTAGGAGTTGATGTTTTCATATCTAATTATTAAACGCCGACGCACATGCTCCAAAATCTGCTCCTTAAGCTGTCGCAACGAAACACCAAACAACAGCTGCAGTTGTCCTGATAAACGAACTGCTTTCCAATACTTTATTCAAATATATCAACGTTCGACCATATCTTTATATTATTGCAGCATTTAAATATACTTTTCCAACATTCTAATTCGTCGTTCTAATTCTCCATTCTTCTCTGTCATACGCGTTAACAAATCTTAACACAACATTTTAAATTACCATCTCACGCCAATTCGGAGGCTCCACTTAAGTAAAGCCTGAAGATTCATGCTTCTTTTAAAAACAATGCCAACTCGACTACATCTAGCAAAGCAATGCCGACCTCGTTAGTACGACACCTTATTTGCCTGGCGCAATACCTCGTGACTAGTACACGCACGCGCTATCCTAATTCTACCGAATGAAGAGGAAGAATTCGCCTGTAAGGTAGACAACACAAACTACTAGACCCCATATAAATACGTTCCTTGAAAATTATAATATTATTAAATACCTCCGTGCAAAGCATTTAAGTTATTTAAGCGAACATGGTTTCCCGTTTTCAGATAGGATTGTTTCTTTTAGACATTATAGCATCAAATACGAGAATTAAATACCACAGAATAAATCTATGCTGAAGCGATTCTTACAAACATGGTGCTATAGAAAATATATTCGTTACAATACATCTGTCAGATTCTTAGAAAATCAAGCCAGCAAAACGAGATTTTATTACATTTAGAGACCTATTGAAACGTTTCAAGATGTCTATTACTTTTCACAAATTTATACAATAAACCCCAATTTGTCGGCTCTTACACTTTGAATTATTATTGAGATAAAAACATTTTTAGAAATGAATCGAATCAAAATATCTAACCTGAAGTAGTTGAGTAGATGTTCTACATTCCCCAGAATTGAAGTCGACATCCAGCCAAATTAGTATCCAAATCGTTATTGGTGAGATTATTCCAATGAAAGGTTTTTCATTTTCGTAATAGAATATTTACCATTTTCAGAGATTATCCAATTGCTTGAACAGGCAGCATTCTCCAGAGTCTCTTATCCAATATTGTATTTAAGATCGTAATTAACAGGAATCTTTATTAGGATCGTTATGTCAATTAAAATTTAAGATTGTAGTTAAAAGTGGTGATTAAGATGGTAATTAAAAGCCGTCCTTAGAAGTACGGCCCGCTTGCACAATTTCACACTCTTTAATTTAATTTACTATTCACGTAAATATTTAGCACCTTCAAGTATAGTGACTGCCCAGTTTCTAAAGTATACTCACTCGATATTCAATTGTCATGACATTTATAGTATCGGCCCCTTTTGTTTGTGATTCGTTGACTTCACGTACTGGGCGAGATCAAGTGTTTTATCTCTTGTTATTTTGGGAAAGTTTACCAATTGTTTAGTTCAATTGCATGAAACGATGCTAAGAAAGTCACGTAATTCATTATAATACCTCACATTTAATTCAGAAATCCCAGGAATCTTTGTCCAACAAATCACGTACTATTGTTGTTGGCCTTATTCTAATCTGAATGGAATAAATTTGGTGTTTGTTTATTTCCTAATAAATTGCATTTTTGAACAAATGTGATACTTTTAGATCACATACGCTTTTAAATAATGCATAATTTCCGCGTGGATTTAAGATGATATTATTAACACATTTTTTGAATATTTATCTAGCCAGTTCATGCAAGTTTTTCACTGATTTAATTTCATTGCGTTTCGTTACATTTTTAAATTCTTATTTTTGCTCGTATCTACTCTTGGATATGCGTTTTAATCGTTTGTACTGCTATATACAGTGTGCTCTTAACTAATAATATTTATAATGACCTATTTGCTCCTCTAATATCTGTAATTATATACTTTTGTTACTTGGGAGTTTCTCTTGTTTATATTATGACCCCTATGCCTTAACCTACCCCTAAATTAACCCTATAATTATATATATATATATATATATTGCTGTGTTAATAAGGTTATTTAGGAGTACTTAGGATCAATAGTATAGCGCACTTCATATAAAATACATGAGGTATCAGAAAACGACACAGTTTTCTGAAGAAAACAAGAAATACGATGATTAGACTGGAAAGTAAATGACAACGCCCTGTATATAAACCATAATCATAATTAATTTAGTTAATGAAAAATATTTTTGAAGATTTATTAGAATAAACAAATTCGCAAGTCTTCAAACAACAGGTTTAAAAATGCGTAAGATAGCAAACGCATATAATTTAATGCATAAATTGTATTAAGTCTACGTGACTAGAAAGCTAAAATCGACACTTGATTTATTAAAAACAAGCAAGACATGGTAATTAAAATCAAAGTTCACTAAATTTATTTGAACAAACAATGGTTTACTTATCTAGAAGTATGAAAATCCAAGGGATTCAATGCTATTAACTCAAAATGGTACGTGACAAAAGCAACGCGTTGATTTCAACATGAAGTAAGGCTTAGTTCACATCCCTTAAAACAAAGATATTTACGTGAAGTGTAAAATAATACCATTGTAATTATGGAAAATTAAGAAGTTTGTCGTTTTACCCTTCAATAGGCGACTCTAAATAATCACTGGAAAACAATTCTAAATAATCACTCAAAAACAATTCTAAATAATCCCTGGAGAAGAATTTTAAATAATTAATGGATAAGCGATTATAAATAATTATTGGATTAAAAGAGGAAATGCAACAAGCATTTACTTCAACTATGAATTGTCAAGGAGTTTAACGGAGGACGCTATAGTGATTTGAGGCTATGCTAAGAGGGATGCGGACATTATCTAAAGCAGTTGGACTAGGGACTGATTCGAGCTTAAAACAACAGGTTAGCCAATCTGAATGTTTTATTATTTTATTTGTGAATATTTCTAAATTGAATGATTTAAAAATTAACATTTCATTAAATATTTCTAATTTAAATACTTTAAAAATTGCTGTCGTGATAATTTATGTGAGGGATCGGCAAGGATCGTTTTTTTTTAGTACACGTTGTAAATTACGTAAATATTTAAAGAAGTTGAATGAACGTTCGTGGAGCTTCAGTTAATATAAAAATAATAGTGATTTTGCTGGCTTTTTAATTATCTTTGGGAATGATGATTATTAAATTTTTTATTCAATTATTAAAAGAAAATTCTAGTTAGAGAATCTTTAAACTTTTCATACGTTGTAAATATTTTTGAGAACATTATAATAATTTGTGCTTAATGGTGTTTTGGTTTAAAGATTAGAACAGGAAGGAGAGAGAAAATAAATTTATACCCTTTGTCGAATTGTCGCAAGCTCCGTGCGTAATTTAAAAACTGAGCTAGCCGACGCAATTAAAATTATACATTAAAAATCAAAAATTGACTTATTAAAAATTTTTACCTTTTTAATTAAACAAAAATGCGTACAGGGGTATTGCTACAGTATCACAACAATATATATATATATATATATATATATATATATAGATGAAATAATAACTTAGACTTTTATACAAAGCCCAATTGATCATTTCAAATCGAGCTAGTAATTGAAAGATCGAAATATAAGGTCTTAGACAGAACTTGAACCTGCGTCTTATTCTTTCTAGGATATGCGTTTACCAATTACGCCACCGAGACCGATGACGATAATTGGAAAATCTACAAATCGAAATCGTGTACACAACTATACATCAACCTAACTTTCAATTACATTTAGCATTTTTCTCAATCATATCTGACATTGTCAAGTTTTTGACTTATGTCAGTATAGACAGGAAGCAACGCTCATTATTACGGCTATAAGCCAAGTATTAAATATATATATTATTATACCGCCCCCCTTTTGGGTTTAAACATATATTAAACCGCCCTACTTTGAGTTCCACCTATATTCTACCCTTTATTTTATAAACTTTTAAAATGTGCACACCTAATGCAGGCCCGTACTTGCACCGTTTGGTTGGTTCTTTAATTAATTATTTATTGCAATGCCTCGACTATTTAAGCTCTTAATCTCAGGGTGTTCAAACTACTTATAGTGGGTTCCGTTATAAGTAGATGTGCTAAGTCCAACCAAAGTGCACTCTTTTGTTTTACTACTAAAATTGATACTCTACTTTTGTATATGCCAAATTTTCTAATAAGATCAAAGTTGCTATGTGCCAAATTCAATTACAACCAAAATTTGTATGACTATTTTGACGTATTAAAGATATATTTAAACACTCACCTGGTCTATACTCCGTTGATGCCTCCCTGAATGCTGGCTCAAAATCCTTATCACCGTATGCGTCTTCACAATGATGTTCTTGAATTTTCGTGCCGCTTCCAGGTGTCCTTGAATTTTAACTGCTCCCCAATACCTGAAATGATTAACCCAAATTTAGAATTTAGAAAAATCAGTGCTACAACTTCCCTTGTGCTAATCTCCGCTTCGAATCCTTGTTTTCTCTATAAATCCATCCGCTTCTCCGTATCTAATCCCAATCTACTCGTTCCTATTTCTTTTTGCTCGATGCTCCTGCTACCTTCAAACCGCTCTCCAATATCCAACTTCTTTCCTATGTATATCCACTCCCGATGTCCTGCTACCTTTTAAACCGCTCTCCAATATCACTTCAAATCTATATAACCACTCTCGCTGACCTGCTGCCTTTAAACCACTCTCCAAATCCAATATTTTACCGTCGCACAATCACTACTATTCACTTTATACTTTCGATGCTTGTTTCTTTACCACTTTATTCAATTGAAAACTCCTTTTAAAACAACTATTTTTATTTACTTTTAAATATCTGTATACAAATTAGCACAGTTATGAAAACACGTCTTTTTACAAAATTGGTTCGAAAAAACTGCCTTGTTTACTCTCTAAGGCGACCATGTTAACTCTCTTCTAGCCTACTACATCTTAAAGTTCATAACAAATAGCTAAGTTCGTGTCGCACATACCAAAGTTCATGTCTTTTATACAATTTCATAATCACATTAAATTCTAATATATGTCCTAAATCTTTACATTCCACCAATCACATTTGACGTTGTTATTACTAATAATTTTGAGTTTACAAATATTGTCCAAAAGTTGATTCTATAGAAAATGAAACCAAAATAAATTATACTTGACCCTGGATGCATGTTGATAGTGAACATTCATAGACGCATCCGGCTTTTGGACGGCAAATGTACTTTCAAAGGCTTTTAAAATTCAAACTCGGTATAAACCCTTGAGCACTGCACATCTTATTACGTCACTTAGTCATTTTAAAATTGCCTTTTGGCACTTAATTTCAACTACTATATTTGAATGGTATTTTAGTATACATAAAATACGGCAAACATACATTTTTAAGTTTATGTGATCAAATATGTGGATTAATTTTGTTTGGCATATACTACCTTGTACTAAACAACCCTTATAACTCTTAGTAGCTCCCTTATACATTATAATATATATATATATATATATATATATATATATATATAATTATGCAGATATTTGTGGGTTACTGTGATATTTAGGGGTTATAAGAGTATTAGTGTTCATTTTGCAATTACTTCGTGATTCGACATATAAAAATGTAAATAAAAAATTTTTAAAACGCTTTTCAAATCATTAGATTAGAAATTAATAATTTTACAGTAATAGTTCAAGAAGCTAAAATGTAATTTTGCATAATCCTTAGTGTATTATAATATAAACATTTCGCGTGAAATATAACATTTAATAGGTCATAAACATATTTTAACAGTCGTATTTAGGTATAGGAATATTTTTCAAAAGCGTTTAGTACGTGTAGATGAATAAGCGCGCATATAAATTTCATATTATAAACCAATTTAACTTTATATTTAAATTATAGCAAAGGTGGATGTATATTTTCAAAAGCTTTACTATTTGAAACCGTTTTTAGTTTTTGCGTATGGTTTATAAAAGCAAAGTGGCAGATATATTTGTTAAAAGTTTGAAGCTGTTTGTCAAAGCTTTCTTAGTAATATTAAATAATAAACGAATATAACCGTCTTAATTTTCCCGGTATATTTTTAAGGAGGGTAGATAACGTTGAACAAATAACAAGCAAATTCTAGGTTGTGTTGGTAACCGACGTCAACTATAATAAATTTATAGCTTTTGGGAATGGGTAGCTTTTGTCAGTTGCAAATGCAGCTGGCCAACAAGAAAACAAAGAGGGATTATTAATCTACATGTATATAAGTGAGATAGGCGTAGATTGAAAGTTAACGTTCGTTTGCAGACACAGTAAAGGATAGTTGATGTAGCGTGTATATTAGAGCGAAATGGAGATAATATGTGTTGCATTAGGGGCGTATATTAAATGTTAACTTTGTCAGTTAGGGATAAATATACACAACGTGATAGGTGGGAGGTGTTTGGAATACGAGGAAACGAGTGTAGTAAGAGTGTGCTGTTATGAGCGTTAGTTGATTTTTCAAGGAAATGTTTTGAAAAATCGTTGCGGTTAGAGAAATTTCAGGGATTTGAACGTACGTTAGGATGTAATTAGAAAACGGTGGCCGTTGGAGTTTTGTTTGTGTGGTTGAGTTTTAAGAATTGTGGACGGTTGGAAGTTTTACGTAGAAGTGAGTGTTTGTATTATTGAAATTTGCAGGAATTGACAGGCTTAAGAGATGTGGAGGAACCGGATATAAACCCCAACAGATTGTTATGAAGGTTTTTAGTTTTCAACAAGCGAAAAGATCTCTATGAGTTTTCGATTAGCGTCAAGCTTTTAGTCTATAACTAGTATACGTCGCTTTTGACTTACGAGAAGCTGACGGCTTCTGAATTATAAATGCTTTTCGATGTGCATTAAGATTTAATAATGTAAGTAGAAACTGCGTGATTTTTTTATTTGTACGGAGTGTGCAAAGTGTGCACATTGGAATAGAGTAGATGTCAGTGGATGGTCGATTTGGTGGTAGTCTGGGGAGTATGGATGCAAATTGGTGGACGAGGTGTCTTCATGGTAATATGATTGCAGGTAACAGTCAAGGTTAGTGCAGTCCAGATTGGGGTGTTCCTGAATGCCGCAGTCATTGGTGGAATGATAGCAGGCCGTGTGCAGTAATGAAATCCAGGTAACTGATGTTTGTTTGTATTGCCTATGTCACTAAACTTGTGCTAAATAACTTTGTGCTTTGTGGGTATAATTTTATGAAATAAAAGGACAAACAGGGGAAGAGTCACGGATTGAACTTTTTCAATTGAATTATTGTACTGTATTTTATGTGGGAATTTATGTTTTGTAATAGGAGCAATATTTGGTTTATGTACAAGTAAAAGGGTCTTTTTTTTTATCAATGTGCAAAAATTAGCACGAACGGTTAAGATTTTACTATGAGCTCGTATTAAACCAGGGTTAAAATAAGACACGTAGTAAAGCCCAGTTACTTTCTCTGATAATTAATTGGTATTATTAATCTGGGGTGATTATTGATTTCGATATGTATTGTTAAAGAAGTATTTTAAAAAGGGATGAATATAATATGTAAATAATGTGCGAACGAGGAGTTAATTGCGATCTGGCGTGTAATTTTCTCTGAGTATGTTAATAAATTAAAGCGATTTACCGTAGCAGCAATTTTTTTTTGTAGTTAGTTTATTTTCAGTAAGTAGCTGAGCAGTCGTGGCATATATTTCTTTTTAAGCGTTTTAAGCACAGCACATAAACACTTCATCAGCTCCAGAGATAGTAGTAATTAATGACCCCAACAGTGGAGCCTAGACGCACAAGTCGTGGGGTTTTTTAAGTTTATAAGCAGTCGTTGGAACTCAAAGTTCGTAGCAAATATTTGGCGACCCGAACGTGAGAGCTCGAGTTCGGATAAATTATTTATTTCAGAAAACTGACGACCTGGAGAATATGGATTGATTGTGTTGGTTTTCTTTTTGTTTGTTGTATATATGTAAGAGTGGTATTTTGAACGTATGTTGAGAAAGGAGTGGTTGAGGAGTCAATGAGTTGAGATCGGAAGTGGTGATAGTGCTTTGTTTAATAAATCGGAACTGGAAATGGAAGCAGAGGCAGTAAAAAGTATGGATCAGTCGAAGACGGGATCGGGAGATCAAGGGAGTGAAATAATTATGAGAAAGCTAGAGAAAATGAATGAAACGTTGAGTGAGAAAATAGATAAATCAGCTAAAGAATTTAGTGATTTTAAAAATAGTTTGACGGTAAAATTGGAGGAAGTGGAAGTTTTTTGCGAGGAACAAATCAATGGTAAAATTACGGAAGTAAGTGATTCATGCAGGGACCAGTTAGGTAAATTTGAAAGGGACATGAGTGGAATCGAACAAAATGTGACCGCTTGAACGGGGGATGGACCGAGGTTTTATACAAATAATTTATCGTTAGATCAGCACATGAATTTTTTTGGGACAATCGGGTAAACCCGCAAATTTTTATTAACAGTGTTAGGACATTGGTGCATAATCTATATGATGAGCAGGCAAATTAAATATAGTAATGGCCTTACTAAAGGATAATGCAGAAGCATGGTACAGTCTAGTGGGACAGTACATAAAGTCATATTTAGATTTTGAAGCAAAATTTTTGAAACATTATTAGGGAGATCATAAACAAAACCAAGTGAGGGATGATTTGAATACGGGGAAATATAAGGGGGAATTTTCAAGATCTCGTGAGCAGTATGCGATTAGAAAGTTTAGTATAACAAAACAGTTAAGTCCGCCGTTAACGGATAGACAAATTATTAAATACTTAGGAAGGCATTTTAGGCAATTAAAGATAAGAGTACGCAAAATTACAGTTATTTATAACACCATGAGCTGAATTAAACCTCCTAGAATGTAATCAAAATTGTAGAACCTGTGACGTATTGAAATTGTGTTATATAAAAGTCGGAAATTAGTGAAAAGCAGGCATTCAAGGTTCAATATTCGGTCGTTCATAGGTTGTTACCAAATCGCTGTTTTATAGATTGCGCCGGCTACATATTGATTGCTCCAATGTAAACTATAATTGAACTTGATGCAAGGTCACCGTGATATTTTAACCTTGTAAAATAGTACTTTTGAAAACTGATAAACTTACTTCGACATATAAAAATTAATTAATTGAAAATCTAAAAATGAAACTTGAATTTTTCATGCAGTTATTTTTAAATGAAAACGATCTTTAGATGGCAATTATAATGAACAAGATATTGTAATGCAGACATGAATACCAGTAAAAATTTGACAATCCAAAACCCAAGTATAACTTTGTTTTAAACCCTTAGAGAAACAATTTATATTATTAAGTAGATTAAGCTAGTATAGGATTTTTGCATACAGAAAATTATTTGTGAGTGGATAATTTTTGTTGAGGTCAAATCTTGAGGTGGTTTGACTCTTAAAAATAAACTCAAGGTTACCCATCAGTTGCAATGAGACAGGATAATCAAAAAATATTAAAATTATTCAAATTACTTTTAAAGAAGATTTTGTGACTTACATGAAAAATTTTGGGATTTTCTAATTATTAATAAGGATAAGGTGAAGTTTGTATTAATATGTAGTAGTAATGAAATTTTGTTTCTTTCTAAACTTAAATTGTAAATTGCATTTATAAGTTTTTCTTATACCGGTGTGTAAGTAAATTTCTTAAATAATGTGTGTAGAAGGATTTTTCATAAAAAATTTATGGAATTATAACTGTAATGTTGAAATTTCTTTGTTCCATTCATTCTTGTAAAGTCCATATCGTTGAGCTGGCAAGATAATACGTACATATTTAGGTAAAAATCTACGTCCTTACGATGAAGTTAATTACTGGTTTATTTTACGGTGCCCATCAGGAGCAGCCTCTTACCTTCTCCACGCTATGAATTCCTTAATTACACCACACCACACCAGGGACAGATGCATTAATCGTTCGACGCGTCTAGTACAATACACTTTTAAAACATGTATTACACGGTAGAGACTAAATAACAAAAATAATTATCATAGCTAACCATTTCAGTGTATTGGCGACTACATACACGGATTAGTTAACAGTATTTTTATGAAACAAAAGAATTGGAGTAGCAGTTCAAAAGTCCTCCCTAAATATATCACCTAAATATCTGCAATTTTCAAGTTACAGGAATCCACTCTCATCTCAGTATGCAGCTCTAACCTTAATTTTAATACAATTTCCTCCATTTATATTCTACTAACCCTCTTCAGAATAACGTTCGAACCTTTTGTAGCTATATTTTCATATTTTATTTTTCCTTTATATGACATTGGTTTGGAATCCGTGAACAGAAGCAAAGATAACGTAGCCACTAACTGGCTATTTAGTCTATCCCGTAGGATTCAGCTCTCAGCAGGATATGCGACAGTGGCGAAGGGACCATAAAGGACCAGGTTCCGCCTGACTGGGCCCGCTATCATTGCTGACGCTGCTGATGCTATCTGAATCAACTCAAGCACTCAACGTATATTGATCTCAATCGGCCGCGGGCGCATTCAGCACTTTCGAACATGTAAAAAGAAAATTATGGAGTAAAATCAGTAACCTTGACTAATACTATTTATAAGATTGAGTTGAAGGATGCACAATTGGTGTACGTTTCAGTTAGCGAATAATCAGTTTAAGTGGTCTTAACGTCCCCTTGCACTTAAGCTTTACGTTTAACAAAGCGATATTAATTTTCTTCTGACAAATTTTAAATTGTCGAAGTTTAGAACATTTGTCATTTGTGCATTAAAAGTCGTAATATGAATGGAAAATGTGCACTTTATGTATTTTTGCATCGTCTTATTTTGATAATAAAAGTAAATTTACTGGTGAGTTACAATTGCTGCTATAAAGTTACCATCTGAATTATATATTTACAAGAATTATTATTTCTTCCGCTTTTAGATCCCTACAACGAGAACAAGCTGCATGAATATCATTGTTCCCCAATTCTTTGTTCAAGTTCCTTCATTGTCTGCTATAAAGCTTTAGAACCTTTTGAAACAACTGAAATGAATAAGACTTTCAAATATGTTCAAGAAAGACTCGTTGAAAAATGCTGCAGAAGTTTGTTTAGCCTCCCTTCGATACACTTGTAAAAAGAAAATTTTTGTTGGATAGTAATAAACAAATACAGCAAATTATGAATGTTTCCCTTGGGGCTTTGTGCATCTACATAGAATACTGCAACCGGCTAATGACAAACTCTACTTTTTTTTATAGTGGTAAAAGATTTTATATCCGCTGTGTGGGACTCTTCCTTGCCGGAACAAGGACATACCCACTAAAAATCCACTTTGGTGTCGGACTCGAGATCTCTTGTCATAGACTTTATAGGTATCCCGTGACTAGCGTACCTGGACTAGGTCTTTCACCGCCGTCGCGAATTAGAAAAAACATGGCGTTACGCGCAGTTTATTCCTTTCGGACGTCTGATGAAATCGCAGCAAAGATCATTGCCGGAGCATCGCACTGGGGTGTCTATGACGTTGCCATAGGGCATCTTCATACGCTCCCAGGGCTCGTATGAGCTGGTTTTCGTGATCTTCTAGAGATCCGTAAAACCTCTCTGCGTTCGACCGGAGTCATTCCTTGACTGTTTGCAGGTTTGCCTCTCTATGAAGCTGAGCGTTTCGAATGAACCAAGGAGCTCCAAAGACTCCCCTTAGGGCCTTGTTCTCGATCACCTGGAGCTTATGCATGTGCGTTTCCGCTGCGTTGCCCCACACCGCTAATGCGTATGTAAACGTCGGTCTCGTTATCGCCTTGTAGAGCCTAAACTTATTTGAAGCGTTCAGCCTACTTCGGCGATTGGTCAAGGGGTATAGCAGAGCCATAACTCCCTTGGCCTTGTTTGTCGCATACTGGATGTGAGCTTTTCAAGTGAGCTTCGAATCAAGGATCACCCCTAGATACTTGACGTCTGCACGTCAAGGTATCGGTTCGTCAAATGCTCTGACGTCGTCTCCAGGCCGGTGACGTTGCTTCAAGAAGAAAACTTTTCTGGATTGACCTCGACTCGCCAGAGTCTTAGCCACTCCTCGAGAGCGTCCATCGCCGTTTGCAGTTTCTGCATGATGAGATGTGGAGCATAGGACTTGGCTAAAATGGCTGTGTCGTCGGCGTATAGTGCCATCCTGGTGTTTGCCGTTTTCGGTAGGTCGCTCACGAAGATGCCGAAGAGTGCCGGCGAGAGAAAAGCCTTGGGGAACCCCAGCCCTGATTCTCCGCCTCGTCGACCGCACTCCGTCCAGCCGGACGCAAAATCATCTATCGTGACGATTTCGTCAGTTGGACGAGAGCGCGTGATAACCCCCTCTCCAGCATCTTGTAGAGTAGGCCGTAATGCCAAACCTTGTCGAAAGCATTAGACACGTCCAGAAACACTGCGCCTGTTGACTGTCGCCAGTTGAAGCCTTCGCCGATGTGCTCCACCACTCGCAGTATCTGGTGAACGATGGAATGCCCCTTACGGAGCCCAAACTGCTTGTCCTGGATCACGCGGTGTTCCTGTATCCCTGCCTGGAGTCTCCTTAGAAAAACGGTTTCCGCTATCTTCCCAACTACCGACAGCAAGCTAATTGGCCGGTAGTTCTGTGGAAATGTCGCAAATTTGCCTGCTTTCCGAAGCCTTACGACGTCCGTTATTTTCTACGTGGATGGGAAGTGACGGACTCTCAACATGGCATTGATGATTCGGTTAACACCCAGAGGGCGTTTTCCGGCAGGGCTTTCAGAGTGCGGTTGGAGATTCCATCCGGTCCAGCAGCCTTTCTGACACTTAAGGCCTTGATAAGGTCCTTAACTTCTTCAACTGTGGTAGAGTCGAGTTCCTGAGGGTCGTCGTCCCATAGCCTCTGTCGGACGTCGCGGTGAACCTGTTCGATATGCCAAAAGTCTGCGTGAGCATAGTTCGGCTCAAACTGACGCTCCATGCTGTCTGCGAAGACTTCTGTCTTTTCAGAGACTGAAAAAGGTAAGCCTGTTTCGTCATGGATAGGAAGCATTGGGGACGTCTTGTTCCTCGGAACTTTTGACATCCTCCACAGAGAGTTGTCTTCGGCTCGGAGGTCTTCCGGTCTGGCTTATATTTGCCGCATAAACGCCACCGCCATTCTTTTCGAGCACCATTTGTAATGGCGATGCAACTAACAATTTCGACTGCAGCTCTTTCCTTGGGGCTTTGTGCATCTACATAGAATGCTGCAACCGGCTAATGACAAACTCTACAAATCATATTGTTACCCATATCAAAATGCACGAGCCGAACGCAGAACAACCTAAAAGAACACCGAGAATTTTCAACTCATTTTTTGTGCTACCTTAAATCCTGCACGCTCATTGGTCAACTTTTACATGCGAAAACTAAACCCCACGTTTTCATTGGTTAAACACCTCATTAACGTTATTCAACATAGCCAGCATAGGGAAAGGAAGTGTAGAGATATAATTTCAAATTCCACAAGAGACATTCGTTAGTGCTCCCCATAGCCTAAAGAATCAACTTGTTATCGTACGAGTGAGCGGCGTCTGAAAGTATGTTATGTTTAATATTCACAAGCAAAAAAAAAATAAAAGAAAGTTCTTAAGTACACAGATATACAAGTTAAATAGTCAAAATGAACAGTTTATGCAGTTTGAAGTACTTCGAAAGTCTTTGATAATCTTCGGAAGGTTTCGTGGTTGCTTGTGGGACCAAGTAGAGACTTAAATACCAAGTAAACAAATATATACACAGTTCGGATAGGTCCAAGGGTCTTCGGAACTCTTCGTAAGGTCTCGGGATTTCATCGCGAGGATGAGTGAGCGCTTGAATAACGATAAGAAGAAAGTATTTATAGTTTGAAAAGGTCCGGACGTCTTCGGCGGTCTTCGGAACTCTTCGGTGGGCTTCGTGTTTTAGTTGTGGGACAACGTGAAGTTATAAAGGATTATGATCTGAGCACAAGAGCTGCACATTGAACATATATACAATATTAAAGGATTCAGAAGTCTTCGGTAGGCTTCGGAATTCTTCGGAAGGCCTCGGAATTTACTTGTGAGGCTGAGTAAAAGCTTGAATAACGATAATAAGAAATATTTATAGTTTGAAGAGGCCCAGTCGTCTTCGGCGGTCTTCGGGACTCTTCGGAAGGTTTCGTGTTTTACTTGTGGGACAACGTGGAGTTATAAAGAATAATGATATAAACATAAGAACTGTACATTGAATATATATACACTTTTAAGGGGTTCAGAAGTCTTCGGAATTCTTCGGAAGGCCTTGGGGTTTACTTGTGAGGCTGAATAGAACTTGAATAACGATAATTAGAAAGTATTTATAGTTTGAAGAGGTCCAGACGTCTTCGGCGGCCTTCCGGACTCTTCGGAAGGCTTCGTGTTCTACTGGTGGGATAACGTGGAGTTATAAAGAATTAATGCAGCGTGCCCCAAGTAGGGCGCCGGGCGGCGTAACTGGTCAAAATTAAGCAGGCAATGAAGAGCATTGCTATACGTGGTTTACGGTATTGAACTGTAGCGACGTGCCCCAGGTGCAGCGGCGGGCAGCGTAATTGGTCAGAAATTAAGCAGGCTATGGGGAGCACTGCTATACATGGTTTACTGTGCTGAACTATGGCGACGTGCCTCAAGTGCGGCGGCGGGCAGCGTAACGGATCAAGAATTACTAAACTATAGCGACAAGCCCCAGGTCCGGCGGCGGGCAGCGTAACTGGTCAGAAATTAAGCAGGCTATGGGGAACACTGCTATACGTGGTTTACAGGTGCGGCGGGCAGCGTAACGGATCAAGAATTACTGAACTATAGCGACGTGCCCCAGGTACGGCGGCAGCAGCGTAATTGGTCAGAAATTAAGCAGGCTATGGGAGCACTGCTTGCTGAAGTGGTTCACAGGCTATGGTGAGCACTGTAGTTGAGTTCTTAGGCTATGGTGAGCACTGAGTGTACTGAATTCTGTTGAGTTCGTAATCGTATTTATATGCTTTTTCCCCTATGTAAGGTATGTTGAAAAAAGGTTAGAGGAATGGGCATCCAATAGATTTGTTACTTTGAGGGTAGCACAAAAAATGAGTTGGCGATTCCGATTTTCTGGACCTTTGCTCTACGTTCAGCAGTGTACTTTGATATAGGGTAACAAACTGACAGTGTTCACCATAGCCTGCTAATACTTCAGCAAGCAGTGCTCACCATAGCTTGCTTATCCTTCTGCAAGTAACACTGTCCAATAGCCTGCCGCCCACCTTCGTACCTGAGGTATGCCGCTATAGTTCGCTTACCATTAATTCCTAGTAACTACCTATGGGCAGGAAGCTCCGTTCAGTCCACCAGGCCAGCCGGAAGCAGGAACAGAACGCCCTCCGGCGTGCCCTTCGATCAAGCATACCCAGGTTCATGCCCCAAGGCAATTCAAATAATAAAAGACAAGTTACTTGCAGTCCTCAATAAGAAATTGTGTAAAACAGTATATAAAATAAGATGTATTTGTAAACAAACTCTATGAAAATAATAGAGCCTATTGACGAATACAAATCGGGCTGGTAACACAAGCAAAACACGAAGCATTCCGAAAAGTTCCTACCGAAGACTTCCGAACTACTTCAACTGTAAATATGTCCATACCATAATCATTTAAGTTCTTACTTGGCCCCGCAAACCACGAAGCCTACCAAAGAGTTCTGAAGATTACCGAAGATTCCCGAACTGCTTCAACTGTACATTTATTAATTACATAACTATTAACTTATAAAATTGTGTATCTATGATCTTTATGAACTTTATAATCTATATTGCTTTATACATATTGATTATAATAAAACCAAACCTACCACACTGTCTAAGAAATCAGACGCCGCCACTCGAACGGTACAAGTGGCATCCAACGTGATTGGGCCGTCTTCACCGAAGATTTTGCAAACAGCGAGCTGCAAAAACCTAACAACATGCCCAAGATAAGGTGTCAAACAACATCAAACGTCCAGCCGAACACCAACCAGCCACCTCCAACCCTGGAGGACACACAACCACCAACAGTTCTGAAACTGCAACAACCCAGTGGCATTCAACAAACACAACTAACCACCAAAATGGTCACAATCAAGGCGCTAGTGAAGGACGTTTACCACGTCATCACAGCAACTTCCGAAACAGAAAAACCTATAGTCTCTGGCACCCTTCTGCAGAATCCCGTAAAATTCTTTCAACAGATGGAAACGATAGAGACAAATGCAGCAACGACCGCCGCTCAACTCTGAGGCCAAGCAGCCACATGGTGGGCAGCATACGAAATGTTCCAACCCAACTACAGCGAATTTAAGAAGTTCTTTCTGGATAAGTATGACAGTCTAACCATCAGAGCCAAAATTATCTCCTAGTACTACGGACAGAAGCAGAAGGCGTCTCAACCAATAGCCGCCTTCCTCCGCACTGAGATGCGACTAGCCCACCGCCTAAAACTATACATCAACTGGGACACTAAGCTGTTCACGGACCTCTTCCTGCCGACACTGAGGAATCCAATTCAGTGTCACACGCCGACGACTGTATGGGAAAGAGTCTCCCGCCTCAAATAGAGGAAAACGTAATAGAGGCAACGAAAGGGATGACCAGCCCCACACCAACTACCAGACGTCCACCCGCAACAGAACAACTATTTTTTTATTTATTTGTTCCGTTTCAGTAGTCTGATACATGAAATTTAAGCAGACCTGGCTTTACCTCAGAAAGTAACCGTGAGTAAGGTGTGTGTGTGTGTGTGTGTGAGAGAGAGAGAGAGAGAGAGAGAGAGAAAGAGAGAGAGAGAGTGTTGTGTATGTGATGTTGATATCCGTTTTACTTTCCCTCTCTAGGACCAGGACCATTGGCAATCGGACATCCCAGTCGTCAACGAAGAAGGCTCAACGGATATTACCTTATCAGTCCGGACCATCGGCAGCCGGAAATATAGATGTTGAAAAGGCAATTAAGTGTTTGAATAGGTGTTTGTGTTTACGGTGTTAGAGAGGCGTTTGTGTGTGTATGTGTGTGTGTGTGTGTGTGTGTGTGTGTGAAGTGTGTTATTTGTATCCGCCTTGCATTCCCCCCCTAGTACTAGGACCATCGGCATTACATGTGATTTTCCAATGCTCCACCCGAAGGTACTACATTGGCCAGGAAGCGAGTTTTTTTTACCTGGAAAATTTGGAATTTTGCCGAACCCTTGCTGTTCCAAGCAAGGTAGGGATCTTTAACGTGCGTGACAACACTCACACACGGGACCTCCATTTTACCTCTCATCCGAACGAGGGTGTATTTTTGTGAAAAATGCTTGCCTAACATTTTTCAAGCGGACCGTGTCGGGATTCGAACCCGGGACCTTGGGCGTAGTAGTCACACACATACCACTACGCCACGGAGCCGCCAGGACCATCGGCAGCTGGAAATCCAGTCTTCGGGGATGAATGCTCAGCAGATGTTCTTGAAGTGTGTTTGAAATGTTAATTTGTGTCTATGTTTGCCGAGGTTACCAAAAGGTTGAATTGAATTGGTCTAATTTTATACAGGTTTGACACTTATACTATTACATTAAAAACTAGATTCTTTCAGAAAAAAGGATTTGTTTGTTGTATTATTTGCCTCAAGTATATGTAAGTTTGGTTCTTAAAATTTAACGTTAGTAATGAGAAAAGAAATTCCTTATTCTACTACTTAAGATTAACTTATACTACTACTGTTAGTTATTATTTGTAAGAGACGGGGTTGCTAATATGTAGGAGCATGCAAATTCTACATATTGGAGGATTGAGTTGTTTCACAGTCTTGTTGCTTCTGCGCATCAAGAGCGGAGCTCTTGGAATTCCAGGAAATCGGTTTCCTGGGCAGAGCGCCGGTCCAAGGAGAGGTAGTACTTTTACGTCTCTGTTCGGGTAATTTTGTTTGTGTCCTTTATCCGTCAAGATAACGTTGGTGATGAGTGCCGTGGTTTTTTGTGTGAGTGCATTTAAGTGTGGAAAAAGGTTTTCAAATAAGTTCTTGTTTAGTAATGTTTGTATACGTACGTGAAGGTACAGTTGTAAGTCATTACACTCGAATACTAGATATTCCGGTGTTCCTATTTCTCCGCACGTGCACATGTTGTTGTCATCTAAATTCATGCGTTTTCTGTATGTTGGGTAGGGTCCGTGGCCAGTTAGGTAATGAATAAATCCTTAACTGGGCACCAGGTATTTCGCTTTTAGGTGGTCTTTGATATTTGGGATCATTGCATATACCCTTCTACCCGTTGTGCTTTGATCCCATGTCTACCATTCTGCATATATGTACTTCTTTATTTCAGTCCTTGTCGTGGGCAGTTGGTTTGTGTTTAAGATGCGTTGTAGTTGTTGGTTGTCATTTTGTGTAAGCTCGCTGTTTCACTACTACGTCCAAAGGCATAGTTCCCACCAGTACATGAAGTGCATCATGTGCGGTAGCCCATAAGCAAAAAACAGAACAACTACCCAGATGCCGCTTCTGCCCACAAAAACATTGGCGCCGAGATTGTCTAACCAGAAATTCGGGAAACGACACACCGGCCGACCCACGCTAGCACACCGTTCGGCTGGGCGAAACGAACTGGCGCGACTAAACGTTACCCACGATATTCCCCTATCAATGATTTCCGTCATCATACAGAAGACGACCTTCAACGCACTACTAGATACAGGAACATCGACGTGCATGATTAGGGAAGATCGAATACCCACAGGTTCACGGATAGAACCCTATTATGCATCTGCCTATCTAGCCAAAGCAGGGACAAAACGTATTTACTAGGTCGATTTGGCTGTATATTGTTTTTCCTTTTAGGTTAACAGAAAAATTTTTCAAACAACGTAACGGATATTTATCAAGTATGGTTCTAGCATTTAGAACCCTATAATCGCCTCATAGACGCCAACCGCTAGTCTTTTTGGGCACCATTTGCAATAGTGATACCCTGGCCTATTAGTTTTTCAAATGTTTGTTTGGCTTTATCTAACTCCCCTGGCGGTAATTTTTGTACTTGGCAAGTAACTGGTGGTGGTGGGGAGGTAGAGATGTAATGTTTTGTGGTATGTTTGTCTTGCTTAACATTAATTTTGCTTTTAGTTACTTCTGCAAAATGTTCAAGAAGCTTGTGAAACACTGAAGAAACAACAATGGTTTTTACACTAGTTGTGAAGTCGCCGCTGGCATTGTTTCCTTATGTATGTAACTTTGTAATTAAATCCCACAATCTTCCCTGCCTAAGGTCAACAATTGGATTAGAAGGACAACAAATCTGCCCCTATAATCGGTTGAACTACATCAGCCACGAGAAATTCCCAACTAAAAGTCGCGCCTAAGAGCTAGGTCCAATTTTAAACGAGTTCCATAAGTTTTAATAGGTGTCCACTAGGGGGAAAAAACTTAATGTGTTGATGGTTGTCTACGCTGTTTGATTTGAGTGTATGGTATGATCCAGAATCAATTAACAATTGTATCTTTGAAGCAACGTCTGTAACGAATAAGCGACGGCTACAGTTTGTAGCGGAGTCATTCGCCGTCATTGATGACTCCGGGTCGAGTTTTCCGTACTTATTTTAAAGGTGCATGGCTACACATTTTGTTGCGTTTGCACTGAACCTCCAGTAGTACCAACATTGTACAAAAAACTCGCCTCCTGGCTAATGTAGTACCTTCTGGTGGAGCATTGGAAATATAAATGCACGGTACCAACATTGTGGCGTCGCCGTGGATCAATGTAGTAAGCGTAAGACTACGGATTCCATGGTCCTGGGTTCAAACCCCGACACGGCCGACTGCTTGAAAAATGACAGGTGAGCATTTTTCACAAAAATTACGCCCTCGTTCGGATAAGAGGTTAAATGGAGGTCCCGTGTGTGAGTGTTGTCACGCACGTTAAAGATCCCTACCTTGCCTGAAACGGCAAGGGTTCGGCAAAATTCTAAATTACCAGGCAACAAAAAACTCGCCTCCTGGCCAATGTAGTACCTTCTGGTGGAGCATTGGAAATACAAATGCACGGTACCAACATTGTAGGCGGCTCCGTGGCGTAGTGGTATGTGTGTGACTACTATGACCAAGGTCCCGGGTTCGAATTCAGACACGGTCCGCTTGAAAAATGTTAGGCAAGCATTTTTCACAAAAATACACCCTCGTTCGGATAAGAGGTAAAATGGAGGTCCCGTGTGTGAATGTTGTCACGCACGTTAAAGATCCCTATCTTGCTTGGAACAGCAAGGAATCGGCAAAATTCAAAATTTTCCAGGTTAAAAACTCGCATCCTGGCCAATGTAGTACCTTCGGGTGGAGCATTGGAAAATCACATGTAAGGTACCAACATTGTCTGTTAAAATTTTGAGGCCCTTCGTTATCTTCGATAACATGCTTTATTGAACGGGAACGTGACCGTCGTAGTTTCATAATGTTGTTAGGACTTTTATAATGGCGCCCTTTCTCATCGTTGTAATGGGCAACTAACATTGAAACTTGTTTAGTAAGCTCTGCTATTTGAGTTGTATCGGAATTTTTGAATTTGTACCTGTAGCACCTGGAGTTTGCAAGTAAGCTATATTATTTGCTGCGTTACCAATTTCGTGATTCAACTTGACTTGCTAAAATTAATTTCGTTTGATGCGGTAGTCGACTAAGCCAAATTGTAGCGAGTTATTTCTCTGGCACATTATTACTTGCTAAGCCACGAAGATATCTCATAAACTGTGAAGGTTTTCTATCCCCTATTTCCTCTTTCTTGAGCAATCGTCGTACCTTTTATTCTCGAGATTCGGAAAATCTTTTGATAAGTTTTTTTTCTAGAGTGCTATAAGGGTTTACGGCCGGTGGTTTGGTTATTATTTCTTCTACTTCGGATGTATTGCGGGAAGCTAAGCTTGCTACAATATGAAAAAATTTGTTTCTTCACGAGTAATGTTCCCAACATGAAATTGGGCATGCAAAATAGCAAACCAAGGTGCTGGTTTGTCATGCCCAAATAACGGTACTCGTATACTTCTGCAACTAGCAATTTCGATTTCAGTTGCAGCGTTATCCTCTTTGTTCGTGAGATAGGTTTTGGGCCTTTAGGAGCTTTTTTTAAAAGTTTTGTCGCCAAAATTACTTCTATTAAATTTATTTTTAATTGTATAATTACAAAAATGACTTATTTCTGTTACAACAACTTAGACGTTTATATTAATTAAACATTAAGTAATTGAAATTGACAAAAATACTTGAAGTTAATAAATCAATAATTAATAATTAAAAATTACAGTGAGTAGCTTGAACCACCAACAATGCTAAAGTTATGAAGTTCGAAGACTGACTGGCAATCAGGGGCTCCTCACAGTATTTATGAAGCCTCTGACCTCACTTCATCTTGTGGAAAAGTGCAGATCTTGCTGTCTGCAGTTTCTTGATACTCGTACAATGTCTAATTCTAAGTAATTTTAATTACGATTGCTTTATTGCAGTTCATTGTTTCTGCACCTGCAGTATCAGGTTGCGTCTGGAATACAAAGTAGTTGCTTCCTTTCTTATTTCTGATATGAACTTCATTAAACTTTAATTATAACCTTCATTTAATACAATGTAACATTCTATAACTACGATATTACTAAGATACTTTATATCTATATATAAATAGCGTAAGCGGTTAGTTTGTTCCAATTTTAGCTACAATATTATAAGGGCAATATACACATATTATACATCAAAAAATTCAGCTAGAAGCGTAGATTTGCCAACAACTATTAAAATTGTAAAATATTGTACCACTACGGAGTTATGATATGTCAAACATGCAAAAAACGCCATAGAGATAACATTATAAATTTTAAGACGCTGCGCGCGCGTTAGCGCGGGTTAACACTAGTACATTTTAATATGGGAGATATGTAACTCGCGTCATCTGTTACGAGGTGGATTTTAGCTGATCACCAATATAGTTGTAAGTGAATTGTCGGGGTCGCCAATGTAGTTGTATTTTTTTATATATAAATATCTACGTAATGAAACGAAACAAACTAACTTTTATTAGAACTTAAATTCATAAAATGTGGTAAAACAAGATACGAGAGTTTTTATTATGTTTGTAACACTATGACACTAGTTGCTAAAAAATACATATTTTGTCTTCGCCTTCTATCACGTTTTGTGTGTGTGTGTGTGTGTGTGTTGCTAACGTACAATAATCATCACAGTTTTTACTGCCATATTGATGGATTTCAAAATTATAAATATCTAAGATGTTTAAAACAGCTCAAGTCGACCTAAGTGCTTATTCCCAACGTTGAAAGTAATAATAATAATAATAATAATAATACAAGGGTCGTTCAATAAGTCCTTAAAAAATCCAAGAGATGGCGCTCGTAGTGCCGAAAATAAATTTTTCACAGTATACAGCACTCCTAACTAGTCAGCTGTTAGAGTTTCAGCCATATCCATCACGTAGTTTCATTTTTGTTGTTGATTGAAGTAATAAAAACTTTCATTTGAATATAACAATGGATAAAAGTGAGTTTCTAGCAGTAATTAAACACTTATATTTAAAAGGGTTAACGGCGAAAGAAATCAAAGCTGAGTTGGATGAAGTTCATGGCACATGTGCTCCTGTGTTTGCAACTGTTTACAATTGGATGAATGAGTTTAAACGTGGCCGAACATCCACAAAAGATGAACATCGTTCTGGACGCCCTGTGGAAGTGTCTTACCCCGAAATGATAGACAAAATACAGGATATAAATTTAAATGATCAACGAATAAAAGTTCGAGAAAGAGTTGAGGTCACAGACATATCGCAAGGCACAGTCGCTTCAATTTTGCAGCTGCGAAAAAAATCTCAGCGTTTGCTCACAGTGGAGACTAAACGCAATCGTGTGGTCGATTCTGAGACTGTTTTGGCGCTTTTCCGTCGCAATTCTGAGGGTTTTCTGCGTCGATACATAACTGTCGACGAAAAATTGATACATCATTACACTTCAGAGACAAAACAGTGGATTTTTTAAGGCGAACGGGCTTCGAAGTAGGCGAAGACGGTGAAATCGGCCAGCAAGGTTATGGTCACGGTGTTTTGGGATGCACGCGGAATCATCGACATCGATTACTTGAAAAAGGGAACGATAACAGGAGAGTATTATGCATCGTTATTAGACCGGCTGAACAAAAAAATCAAGGGAAAACGTCCTCATTTGAAACGGAAAAAATCCTCTTTCATCAAGAAAATGCACGGGTGCACACCTGCGCAGTTGCGATGACCAAAATTATGGAATTAAAGTTCCAATTATTACAACATCCACCATATTCGCCAGATTTGGCCCCCTGTGATTTTTTCTTATTTCCCAACTTGAAGAAATGACTTGGCGGACAAAGGTTTACTTATAACGAGGAGGTCATCGCCCAAACAAATGCCTATTTTGTGGAGCTTCTGAAATACTATTTTTTGAACGGCTTAAAAAATTGGAAAAACGCTTAAAAAATGTATAAAGCTGAAGGGAGCTTATGTTGAAAAATAAAAAAAAATCTACCCAAAAAAATGTTTCTTTTAGTTTTTTCTAAGGACTTATTAAACGACCCTCGTAATAGTAAAGTTATATGCGTCGAAGCATTATATCGTAGCTAGATGGTCTAGAGACATGAGTGGTATTTCCCCATTCGACATTAGTATAAACTATTTCAATTGGCAAAATCTACTTTTAGACTAAATTCTGACTTGTGTTTATGATCACCTAGTCTAGTAATTGTCTCTAGGTAGATATCCTACAACATATCAACATGTTTATTTAAAAGAATAATAATGCAAATTTTACCCATTAAAATTTAAATCCTCTAAGACCGTATATAGATATGTAAAGATTTCCCAGCTGTAGAATTCCTTTTGGCAACAATTTCAGTATACAATTTTATATGTATATATTTTATTTTTATTTATAGTTCTTCTTGCTTCAGGGACTTGAAGATGGAAAACGTAATGATGAACTCTATTCATACGCAGATTAAAATTGTTGATTTTGGTTTAAGCAACAATTACGACCCAAATGCACCACTGCGTACCCACTGCGGCTCCCCAGAATATGCAGCACCAGAATTATTTGTACCAGGAAGTTCCTATGGACCAGAAGTGGATCTTTGGAGCCTGTTGGTTCGTGCATATTTTCAATATTTAAATAAAACTAATTTTTAGAGGAGTCATCCTTTACGGTATGGTTGTCGGGCAGCTACCCTTTATTACGATACGTGAAGAAAATATGTCGAATCAGGAACGGCGAAAGAAACTTTTAAATCAAATTAACAAAGGATATTCTATTCAGCAGAAGAAGGCTTTGGCACTTGTGACACAAGATTTTAGATCGCTCATATCAAGAATGTTAGTTACAGATATTTTGAAGCGCATAAGTATGCGGAACTACTTTGCCATGCATGGGTTACCGAGCGCGCTAAGAAATCTATTGAGATTAATCCATTACAACCCTTAAATGAAAATTGGCAAATATCAGTAAGTAACCTTTTATTAGTAAAATGAAAATAAATAAATGACCGATTACTTATTTATACACTGGCGGACCTTCTAAGAAGGTACTACATCCAATGCAAAACGGGGAGGTTGGTCAACAGAAACCAATGCCTTTCCAGCTAAATAAATATTAGTAATTTTGTCTGGCATTGGGAAAGTAATTCCAGCATAGAAGAACGAAAATTAGTGTAAAATTGTTGGTTATTTTGCAAAATCTTAGTTGGTAGTTTTGCAAAACGAGATGCGTCCGGCTGATGAGCTGCAAGAACAGCTAAACCGGTCACGGGCTTTTCTTTTTGCAAAATAGCCATCAATTTTACATTAATATTCGTTCTCCTATGGTCGAATTACTTTCCCAATGCCAAACAAAATTATTCATGTCTATTTTATTAGTAGTACAACTACAATACTTATGAAAGCATTAAACTTCGTATGTACATAATTTAGTATTAGATACATTTTTAGACAGATGTTACCCAAAATTGAACTTTTACCTTGTTGAAAATCACTTACCACCTTGCTACATGTAGTTCTTGCATGTGAATATTTATAAACAATTTCGACTCCGTTTTCAGTTTAAACGGTTGCTATTTAGTTACTTCAAATTACGTTAAATATTCGAATTATTCTATTTTGATATAGCATTAACAATGAGGGGTTTGTGTTATCAAACAGCGTTGCTTGCCTAAATATTTAGATTAAGTCTATGCACGTTATTCGATAGTTTCAATGTGGGAAGTTAGGCAAATCATCTTACGCGTCCTTCATAATTTCCGTGTTGTTGGTTGTATGTGTTTCTTGTCACCGGCAATATTTTCTTTAATTTGAGCTCATTTATGGTTGTAACAACATCCATAAAATCAAATAGATATTCAAAGTCATCATCTACCGCTGTCGGTGTTTTAATTACTTTTCACAAACAGTTTCTTAATTCCGCGATTGTCAAATTTTCTATTTTTATTTCCTCACGTTTGTTTCGTAAATTAATTCGGTCTTTAATAAAGTATTTACGTAATCAATAAAGTCAATTTTTAAGCTTTAAACTTAATTTTTATTTTTTGTCACAGTCGGTTAAATTGTTTTGTTCAAAAACCTTCAAAATAAATTTTTACAAAAAAAACTATCTGTGAAAAATTAAATTATATCACATTTAATAAATGAATGACTAACAAAAATCAAGATATTAGTAACAAAAAAGCTTGTTCTTTGAATACAAAAATTTATTTAAAAACTGAAAAAATTATTATTTAGCTTGCTGGGCGCCAAATTTTGTTACGGGTAAAAATGTCGTTACGTTATGAATTTTGAATTGCCCAGAAGGGGCAGGAACCCCGTAACAATTTTATGGTGCACCAGCTAACTTTCGTGGTGCTAAAGTGGCTTATAAAAAAACGTGAATGTAAAATAATAAAATGTAAAATAGGCAAAATATAAACGTCCTTAAAAGTACTACTTACCATGAAAGGCTTTACGATCTGTCAAAAATAAAAATGCCGAACCGTCATAAGCTAGCAATATCTTTAATATTTTTGTTATCCGGAAAACGGTAATTCCTAATAGACCTCCTAGCTTCCCATGCTCCAAAATCTCATCACCTCAGCTTTTACCCTTTTTAACCCTACTTTAAAACACTTCTTGACTTTCTATTAATTTATAACATTCTCAAAATAACGACCTCTCGCAAATGTGATATTATCATTGGGGTAACTAGGTATCCTCTCACAATGATCATCTTACATATATTATAACTAACACAAAATAAAATTCCATCTAAGCTTAAACTCTATTAGCAATAATTTCACTTACATTAACCTAAAGAAAACAAATCCTATGTAACCTCCATGGGCCAGGTATTACTAACAGAACTTATGTACTAAAATTCCTAAATAGCATAATCGACATTTTGTAAATCCCAATTGCTTGGAAATGCCGTTACCACACCGCCTTACAAATACGTAGCACAATTCTAACTTCTGTTTCTGCGAATCTAAGATCTATTAAAAATATGAAACACATCCAGAAATTTACTAGCTATACATCTTACAATTAAAGCTCGCGTTTCGCTTAATACACACGTCCTTCTTAGCATTTTAAAAGTTTTAAACTTCTTTTCTAATAAATCTTATACTTAAACGTAAATAAGTAATTCCGTCGCTCTACAAACCAATTTCCAATTATATTTACAAGTTCACATGTACATATTTTTAAGGGTTAACCAAAATACGATAAAAAAAAGCTCAAAACAGTACTCACAATTTTGTAATTTAAGGGTTTTCAGGTTACTCCACTGATTCAATGATTATTCTTTCGACACGTTAGGACAGTTCATGTCAGCGATTTATCCAACATATAGTTGATGAGTGACAATCTACTTATCACCCTTTTTATTCACCATCGACATCTTAAATTCACGCAAAATGCGTATTTGAACTTCCTGGCCAATTCATCTAGCAAAGCTCAAAACAATTCGCGATCGGCTATCTGTCCGAAAGACTCCATACGTCCACTACCCTTAACCCACATTTTCGTTTTCCCATCGTCGGCTACCTTGTCAAAGGACCAGCAGCCTTCGTACGCGTGCGCTATCGCTAACGCATTATTTCGTCCTCTTCTGATCACCTCTTTGTCCTAATGTCGTTCGAACTTAATCCTTTTAATTTCTCACCCTTTTATTAAAAGTTCGAATTCCATTCTTTCACATTATACGTCTAAAGCTTTTTTAGAATCACGTTCGGTGTCCTCAGATGGTGTGAACGCATATATTTCATGATGTTTTATGCTTTAAATCCCATGAGAATTAATACAAATGTTATTGTAAAGTGCGATGTCCCCGGTTTTATTGGCACTTTTCCTTATTTAATTACAAAGAGTGTAAAACTCCCACCGCTCTTGCGGTTTATATAAAAAATGTATTATGTGCTTTTTTAGTTTATTTACACGCTGCAAAATATACTTGAAAATACAGAACACAAACTATACCAGAGCAAAAGCATAATACTTGACAAAACAACACCGCACAACAAACCAGACTATTAAAAATATTTATCCCAAACACACCCAATATGCAGAAGGAAACAAGAGAAAAATAGAAAAATACAACGAACTGAAAGAATCAAAGACATGTGGCACTAAGATAAAGTAGAAATAATATCGATGATATTATCAAGTGCAGGCTAATACATCCAAAAACTACAACTACATCCAAACGTATTCACGCATGTACAAAAATCAGACTATCGTATTGTCAAAATAACACTCTCACGTACTCAATATCGTTCATTAAAAATTTCTCGGAATATAAATAGATATTCACATATTATTGTTAAATACAACCTTATTTAATCCTCACATAAAGATCCAAAGTCGACAAACATCCGTTTATGACATTATAGTTCCACTGTACATTCGTCGCTCATTTCAGCTTTGTTATTCTCATCAATGAAACAAGTTTTAACACGAACTTGACTTTCATATTACCCTTGAATATTTAATTTAAAATACCATTACTTATGAAATGTTATTTGAAGTTGAAATGAAAAGCTTTTTTATGTCCTCCAATTTATTATTAAATATATGTTGTTGTTAAAACTTTGCACGTACAGAATGATACAAAATATGACACTTGTTTATTTATGTCCCTAGATTGAATCAAATAATTAAAACTTTCTATTGGGTGTTGAAATTAAGATATTTTTTTATAAAAAGATTAACGAAGTTACTTTTTACGCTTGCAGTAACTTATGCACAGTATTTGATACCATTTTTATATTCTAGGGAGAAAAGTTTCTTTAGCTGATAAGGTATTTTATTTTTAGATGTGACAAGAGTAAATAATTAATTGCTTTTAGGGGATATTTTATTAGAATGACAATCTATACTATTCACACGTATTTATAACTATAATATTTGCCTAATTATGACAATTGATCAATTACCTAATGAGGTGCGTGTTTTAAAAAATACCTGACCGTGCAATATTTCACATTGATGTTGAATGCGTAAAGAAAAATGGTAATTTGGTTTAGTAAATAACATATTCCGAGTTTGTTAGTATGTGGTATGTTTTTCAGTTACTTTTATTGCATTCACGAAAACACTTTAGTTTAACACACTTTCCAAAATGTTCAAACATTTTTATTTACACCCACTTCACAATGAAAATCAACGATTAAACACTTTGACAGCAACCTACTATATTTTCTTTATTTGATTCAGAGATATTTGATTTTGATAAAAACAGTAAGGCGTATTTTATCCATGACACTTTAAATCAAATTTAAAAAATTGATGTTTTCGTCAAATAGGTAATTAATATCACGTTTTTCTCTATTTTGTCAGTTTTAAAAGTCTCAAGATATAAAATGTAGTATATTGGTCAATTTAATAGATTAATAGATTAATAAAATAGAGGGCGTCCCATAATAAAAGTTCCAAGTTTAGTCTGTATTTCAAAACGGTATCCGGTAAAAAACTAGGTACGCCATCGAATTCTACTCAAAAAACTGCTTGAAGAATATTTTTACAGAATGTTACGGTTACCAGGCGGACAAAGAAGAGAGCAACGAAAGCAACAAAATTAGTCCGCACCAACAACTGCAACAAAAAGAAGGGACCAGAAGAATGCCGTGCTAACTAACTAGTCGTAGAGTACGGTGATCGTAGAAAAAAAGGACAAACACCTCAAGATCGATTCACCCCGGAGGATTTTACACAGTAGTTCTCCCGTAAAAAATAGTTGTACAAAAGTTATACAAAAGTTATACAAAAGTATACAAAAGTTATACAAAGTTATACAAAGTTATACAAAAGTTATACAAAAGTTATACAGAAGTTATACAAAAATTATACAAAAGTTATAAAAAAATTATACAAAAGTTATACAAAAAAATCACAACACTTTCATTCATTGTTATAAAATAAATGTGTATATAAACGTGAACAAAATAATGACTTCCTTACCATAGTAATCCACTGTTTTAAACGTTGTCCTTCATGTCATATCTCACTTAAAGTTGTTTTTATGTTTAAAACAACAAACAACAAACGAACACTTGTTTATGAAAAGATCACTAAAATTGTCGATGTCACATAAGATAAATAAGCGATAGAAAAAAATACTTTTTCCTTTCAAAGTGAAAAATAATTTTAACTAAAAATACACGAGTTATATCTCGCCCCAAACCATCAATGATATATATATACTTCAAAGGAATACATGTATAGATAAGATCAGAAAGTATAAACATAAACGTGCAGACTTTGAATTAAAAAAAAGAGGACAAGTACAGTTGGTTGTTTATCTACGTGGTCTTGAATTTATAGAAATATAGCAAACGTAAATTTAAATAAGTAGAAACTGAAAGGGCTTTTAAAGTAATGAAACCGTGAATTTTTTCAATATGAAATAGAACATAACACGAAATAAAAAAATATTAGAAATAACATAGTCTAGGCATGTTTATAATGGCACAAATATGAGAAACACTATGTAGCTCATAAACGGTAAAAGATATCGAAGTGTGGTTTTTAGCATTCGAAATTTCACGAAAATTGAGCCCATGACATGATAGTTAGTTTTTGTTTAGCTCCTCTAAAAATGGGTGTTTCCTATCCAGAGTATGCAATTTAGACCACCCCGTACATACTATACTGATAGTAATAACTTTTTGTTCAATATAAGCCGTATTACTTATACACGTGGTGACAAGTAAAACTATAATCGCATATCCTTGAGTGATGGCAAATATGTATTTTTCTCCGAATTCTGCCGGACTAACATTCATGTGCTGTTTTTAACTTAAAAGTTTAAACATAAATTTCTTAAAAATAAGTCTAAGCTGAAATTGCTCTATAATTTTAATCATGCTATTCATTCATATCTTTTCCAGATCATGAAACAAGTTGGTACATTAATGCGACTGGATTGGTCCATCGTGCATTACTTTCTTTCATTAGAACCTCAGGGTGGTCTTGCTGGAATGTATAACATTTTAGCCTTTAAGTTGCAACGTCAACGGCTGGAAGGAGATGGTGTTAGTAAGTCAACTACTCCCACTAACATTCCAACTTGTGTTACACCTTGTACGTTACCCTCACCACCAGAGAAAAATGGTGTTATACAATACTCAGACAAACCAACACGTAAACGAACAGACAGAGTTAAATCACCATCTGCTCATAAAATTGTAAAAGATAATACAAACCCACAAACGGTTGCGTCGATTAAGCGTCCAGCAACTACTGAAAAACGCCCCGTAACTGCTGCCACCACTATTGTTAAAAGAAGTTCACTCAGAACAGAATCAGCACAGCCAAAAGTACTTGAAAAGCGTCGACTTCTATCTAGTAATATTCCAAACATAGATATTACACCTGATATTAATCATGTTGGTTTACAATGGAATTATTATACTGGAGAAATATTTGCTGCTAATCTAGACATGCCATCTAGATTATCTTCTCATCCAGTCCCTACCAAACCAACATGTCTATCTTCAAATGAAAGACCAGCAACGGCAGTACAAATACTAAACGGGCTTGCAACATCTAAACCTGAAACACCCAAAGGTTTTAAAAATGAACTTGAGGTGGTTGGATCTAATGGAATTGCAAAAGTACTAGTTGGAAAAAAGGTACCTAGTAGAGATAAGATATCTCCACAGCAACATGTCAAAAGAAAAGAATCTCCAAGGTATGTTTACAATCATTGTTTGTATTGTATTATAAATCTTCATAAGCATTAAAAAATCGTGTGTTTATTTTATTTCCATTTTCAGTTTTTGTTAGTATATATATATATATATATATATATATATATATATGATGTGATATTGATGTGATAAGGCCCGCGTTGAGCGTCACTAAGAGTGATATGAAAATTGCCCGACGTTGGGCGCCACTAAAAGAGTGATGTGGTAAGGTCCGCGTTGTAAGTGTCACTGAAAGAGTACTGTGATACAGATAAAGCAATTTGTGAAACTTAAAATTGTTCACTTACCTTTCTTTCTAACTTTGCCTGGCTAGCTCAAAGAAATTAACGGAGTTTTCAAAATGAAATAAAACACACCAATATCACACAGCATTTATACAGTATGAAATATTTTCTCTCATACAAAGCATTTACAACATCGTTTCTTTCAAACAAAATAATTTCTAAGAAGTACTTATTATAAAAAAAATTGTTCCTTACCTTATTTTAAATTTACGGAACTACATTTTTTTTATGGATGGTTTACCTGGTTATGTTTATTGCCACGCTTGTAAGGTTTGTTTGGCCAAGAAATCCTCGACAGATAATCTATTAAAATGTCAGAGTATTTCAAACTCTGATAACAAGCTTTCATGGTAAAAAATATTCTGTACAAAAAAAAATTATAGTATGATTAACACTTACTATTCTACCTTAAACTACATACAAATACTCTAATATCAGTTAAAAATAAATCTAAAAGTAATTCTTGCGGAATCCACAAAAGCGCTCCACGTATTTAAATATCTTCTTATTTTAACTTGACGTCAAATCAGCTTACAATATTTTCCATATTTAAAATCCTCATTTCAAGCAGTTACGTACATTTTTGGTTAAATCTTCCTCTCGATTATTTAATATACATTTTTAAATAGCGTTATCTTGAAGTTTCCTTCCTGTAACTTGTAATTTTCATTATTTTTTTAGTTTGCGTTTAAAACATCACTTGTATATTCATTGTAGCAATGTAATTATTAAATTAGAGCATGCTTACTGCATACTTCAAATATCATCTTCGTAAAACAGCAGCTCGCGACTTACGATTATTGTAGTGTCGCACACTAATATGAAAGATGATCAATTTTATCGGATATTTCTTGGAATTTGTGGGTTTTTCGTGTTCCGGTCGCTTCTCGGAATAAATGTTTTATTAGATATTTACGTAGTTCTAAACACTGATGATTCATCTCTTTATATTTCTAATATTCTAAAAAATTCTTTATTTAAAATAAATTTCTGTAATCCACAGGATAATTAATTTAAACTTTAATTGCTTTTAATGCATAAGGAGTTGCATTCTGTAGACATATTTGCTTTTAACATCAAAACGTGTTTTTAATACCCCTATTAAGGTTAGAATTAGGGTTTCTTAACAAGATTGTAGTTTTTATTTAAATACATATACGATTATTGTAGTGTCTCACACTAATATGAAAGATGATCAATTTTATCGGATATTTCTTGGATTTTGTGGGTTTTTCGTGTTCCGGTCGCTTCTCGGAATAAATGTTTTATTAGATATTTACGTAGTTCTAAACACTGATGATTCATCTCTTTATATTTCTAATATTCTAAAAAATTCTTTATTTAAAATAAATTTCTGTAATCCACAGGATAATTAATTTAAACTTTAATTGCTTTTAATGCATAAGGAGTTGCATTCTGTAGACATATTTGCTTTTAACATCAAAACGTGTTTTTAATACCCCTATTAAGGTTAGAATTAGGGTTTCTTAACAAGATTGTAGTTTTTATTTAAATGCGCAAAGCTAGCACCATTCTATGCTATTTGTAGCAAATTAAAAGCATTTTTATCAAAAATGTATCGATAACTAATAAGTGAAAATAAATTGCTTTGTATTTATCTTAAAACGATCGATTTGCGTTCGCATTGAATGCGTTTTACGTTATCTTAAAATTAATTATTTTTACATATACAGCTTACGTTACTTGCTATTTGTTTACAATACGCTTATATCATACAGGGTAATTATTTATACACGGGCAATAGCATTTTTCGCTTATACATCAATGAATAGAGGTACGCGTGTATTATACAGGGCGTAACCATGAATTTACGGAAATGTCCGTTTTTTTATGATCTTATATATTTTAGTGGGGAATTTGGGTTTCGATGACCTCTTGTGACCTCTTATCGTCAATATATAAATATATATATATATATATATATATTATAGAGAAGAATAATCCACATTTGGAATGCAAATGCATGTTTATATTAATATTTATTAATAGTTTTAAGATGAAATGAAAACCCAACTTTATATGTAAAGTTGAATTACCATTTCAAATCGAACTAGTAATTGAAAACCACTAAAAGAACGACTACAGCAGGATTTGAACCTGCGACCTTTGATTTTCCGGATCAGCGCTCTAACCAACTGAGCTAAATAGCCAATTGTTTAGATGATGTTATAATTAATACTACTGAAGCTTGGATCTTGTTACCGATTTTCAATTACGTCTTGCATTCCGGAAAATCAGAGGTCGCAGGTTCAAATCCTGCTGTAGCCGTTCTTTTAGTGGTTTTCAATTACTAGTTCGATTTGAAATGGTAATTCAACTTTACATATAAAGATGGGTTTTCATTTCATCTTAAAACTATTAATATATATATATATATATATATATATAAAAACTATAAAATATACAGACCAGAAATTTTAACTTGTTAATTTACAATATCACTACAACTACAGGTGGTATTTTGTATGTATCGTAAGGAATAGCCACTAATAAGGGTTGAAATATAAACAACGTAGTTATAAAAATTAAAAATCTATAACAATATAACAATGTTAGCGATATTAGATACGAAAGTGGACTAACATTAGAACGTATAAACTCGTTGTTTCTATCCACCTATTCATAAGCTCTGTTCTACCCAATCGATCGATACTATAGTCTATCTTGCTCTTATTCATCTAATCTAACAATCGTATCGTATTTGCAACTCTCTACTGAATTTCTGCTTCCCTTTCCAAACGAATATCTTCTGAAAACACATCGCGTCTCTGTCTCGCTTATTTGCTTTTAAATTTCCTCGTCTAACAGACGTTTCAAAGTCAATGATCACTAACCATATGCTTATCTCCCCTTCTTTGCTACCTCATGTAAAATATCGTCCTTCTCTTTATATTATCGATCTGCTTTCGTAACGTGCAACATTTTAGCTAACATAGACCTGTGTTTGCTTCTCAACGGTCTTTTTCCATGAATTCTATACTTGTTGATAAGCTTTTAAACTCGATACAAATAACCTGCTTACAATGCTAAACCTTTCTAGAAATATTATACATGTTCCCGCTTTATTATTACCCTAAGTTACATAAATAAATAAATAGGGCTTTGAATATACGTTACTAAATAAATTCATCCTCTTCCATTATCGATTTTTATGCTACAAACATAAAAACTTTCGTATTAATACATTTACACCCTATTTTATTTTAACCTTAACTAGGTTTTACGGAACTCCGTTTCTTGCATATTTATGAAATTATACTTCTCGAAATTACGTTTTCTACCTAATTGTGATTAATATTTACAGTGAATTTTACAACTACGTACAATTAACCCTAATATTTAATGAAAATTAGTAAATTCTTATCCTATCTTTCGGAACAACGTCTCAAACTCTACTTGACCCTTATATACTTGAGTTACCCAGCAATAAATAATTATTTGACCTTTCTAACACCTATTATAACCTATAAAAACACAGTATTTTCCCCCTATTTGAATACAAAGAATAACTCCAAAGTCAGTTTTCTTTGAATTCAAATATGAAGTATTTATATGTCAAATTCTTACTAATTTTCATCTCTATTCTTACGACCTATACAATTATTACTAATACCTAACACTACACTATACATATCTTCTACCTATTTACACCCACCATTATAACTATCCTACTCCTCGGGGTTATAAGGATTCTATTTGAACCTCACCCTTTTTTTCATCTTGAACATGATCCTCCTCACATGTTTCTTCACCTTGTCTCTTCTCGTTTCTTCTATTCTTCCATATGCCCTATTATGTACATACAATATCAAATCCCCCTCAATATCCTCTAACATTATTTCTTCCTCAGATAAACCAATTGGTACCACCTTCGAATCATATATCTTTTCCCTTGCATAAAACCTTGTGTACCTTCTAGAATCTCCATATATTCGCTTTAACCAGAATGCTTTATCGAACTTTAAATTATCAAATTCTAATTCGCCACTAAACTTTTTCAAAAATTTGCCATCCCTTAACACTTGCGTGACTTCCTGTTGTACCAGCTCCTTATATGCTGTAGATATTAAATAACTTTTGGCATTAAACGGCTTTGAATTATCTACTTCCAATACGTGCTCTAAAAATATTCAATTCATGTGATAAAAACATTACAATAAAAAATGAAACATAATGCAATTCCATTTCTAGATATGAAGGTAATCAGATATGATACTATTATCAAAATTGATTGGTACAAGAAACCTATAGCTTTAGGAAAATTCCTAAACTATTTGTCTATCAACCCATGTACATGAAAATCAATACTATCTTAAATTTAAAAACAAGGAAATCCAAGCTTTCAAAATCTAATATATATGCATAAGAATTTAAAAACAATCTACAACACTTTAGTCAAAAATAGTTATACTCCAACCTTTTTAAAAAACATACAATACACCTAACAAAAAACCTACCACATCCAAAGAAGAACAAAGTCAAACCAAACCACATCAAGAATTACAGGCTATAGAAATTTTTGCAACTTTCTTTACCTTATTTATAAGGCCTGACTAAAAGAATATCTTGCACGATAACAAATCCTATCATTAAAATAGCAATTAGTAACATAAAACTCAGCAAAAGACTTTACACAAACGTCAAGGATCCAACACCACCAAAATTTAGATCAAACATAATATACAAAATTCCTTGTTATAACTGCAAACAAAATTATATTAGAGGAGCATCAAAGAATTATTTCACGCAAAAGAGACACAAGAAGAAAGGTTAATGCATCAACTTTATCAACTTAAGTTTTAGAAACAACCCATAACATGGATTATGTCAATACTATAATTCTAGACATTGAGAAAAACACAACCAAAAGAAAATTTATCGAAATGGTGAGAATTTCACAAGAACCAGATGCATTAAATTTTTAAAAAAAGACATTAACAACCTTAGTTGCATCTATGATTATCTTCTAGAAGTACACAAAAATATCAAACGTTAAAACATTTCAAAAATCATAAATTTCTGTATGGATATGTAAATATTTATATATTTAGTATAAGAAACTAAATAGCAAAAAATAATACTAATCAAAAAGTTTTAAAATTTTCTTTAAAGAAGCTTTATTTTAAAGAAGCTATAATATTCTAAAAAACCTCAGACCAGTTTTCAAAATTGACATTGACATACTATATTTCAAAAATTTAAATTTTATAAACCTTAAAAGAATTTTTAAACTAAATATTATACAGGGTGTCAGGAAAATACGTGAACAACAATGAGAATAGAGAATCCTTGGCTAAAAATAGATCGATTTGGGCCAACTTACCCTATACACAAGTTGCTTCATTTACCCGCTAGAGGGCTTCAAAATTCGTGAAAAATTCTTGATGTTTTTTTTGTTTATTTTTTATTATTATTAAAAGTTAACAACGCGGTACAAGTGTTGGACCATTACAATAAATGTTCCAAATGGCCGCCGTTTTGCTCAAGGCACAAATTAATTCTTCGTAAGAAGTTAAACTGAACTCTCTGCATTGTTTGTGCATTATTTTTTAAAGAGTTGGCTGCCTTTAGAATTCGTCTTTGCAATTCTGCTTCGCTATCAATTGGGGACGAATAAACCTTAGATTTAAAGGTACCTCACAAAAAATAGTCATAGGGCGTCAAGTCCGGCGATCGTGCTAGCCAATTTGCAGGAACATCATATCCCCTTCCAATCCATTGATCCGGATATTCTTCATGTAAAAGTCGTCAAATGGCTAGAGTATAGTGGGGAGGAGCACTATCGTACATGAACCACATGTCTTGTCGAAGTAGTAATGGCAGAATAAATTCGGCAATGTTTGTTATTAATCGATTTGGTATTACAAGAGAATCGATAATAAAATTATCAATAACTCCAGCCCAGATATTAATCTTAAATTCATGTTGATAGTGAGTCACTTTAGTTGCATGAGAATCTTCTACGGCATAAACATGTTCATTATGTACGTTAGTGATACCAGATCTTGTAAAAGAAGCTTCGTCGGCAAATAAAATTTTGCGACTGAAATTTGCATTTTGATTTCTCTGATCTTGAATAAACTGACATAACGCTAGACGCCTCTCAGGATCAATAGACAAAAGGTTGTTATAGTCCCCGGCGTCCGTATTCAGCGCCACTTCTACAGTTGGCAAAACTGATACGATCCACGTTCACAATATTGCACAATAATGATATTATGACATAATTACGTGTCAAATTGTATCACACACCAAATACGTTTACAATGATACAAGTTTATATTTACACAAAAGTAAAGCAAAAGTACTCACTTAAACGCGCCATGCAGTTGATCTCAGGGTATCTCGTTTGGGTGTTTTTTGGTGTGGGTTACGTCACGCCATTGTTGATTCAAATTTATTCGCCTTTCCTCTTTCGTCGTTCGTAGCGGTACAGTAGAATACAGGTAGAGGTAACGATAAAAGGTAGAGATAAAAGGATACCTACATCCTGAAAAGAGAAAAGACAAAAGAACAACACAGGTAAACGTCACCGTTCGACGTCTCGTAGCTAATAATATCCCCCTGTCGTGTAGCAAACCTCGCACTTGCCCATCACTCCGGCCTGCGCATTCTTTTGAGCAAACGCAACTGTCCGAAAGAACGGAAATGAACAAGTCTATTTTAAAATAGTGGCGGGAATTCACTCACATATTTATACTTAAACTAAATATGATACATAGCCGTTTTTCGGTATGTAACAATCGCGACAAAGCCATAAAAGAAAAAGAATTTTAAAAAGAAAATGACTGTTAGTACGGTAAAAACTTAATAAAGCCTAACTAACCTACATATACCCTAACTTAATTCTAGAAAATGTTTATTTTAGGCGCCACCTGGTTTTTTTAACCGAAAACGCGTCTTACGAATAACCAGGAAACGGAATGTGTAGCCCCATTGATTTTGAACTACATCTACAAATGCACACACGAGTCTTTGATGTGGCGCAGTTATAATCGACAGCACAAATTTGTCGAAGAGCACGAAACACTACTAAAACTAAAACAAATGCGACAAATCGCCTAACATATATACTATAACTAAAGCTAACATTACAGTTTTTTTAAGTACACACGCACATAAGCATTGCATCTAAACTGTTTTTTCTTTGGCAAGAAAATGCCCAAATTTCAAAATGTCCAAAAGAGCAAGTTACTCTGCACTTTAGCAAATTTTTATGTACTGGTACTCTGGCTTAATAAACAATACACATTAAAACTTTTTCATGAGAAAAACGCACGGAATAGAAACTCCTAGTTTTTTGCAACTGCGAATATCGACTATTTCTTACAATGGTATAGGCCGCGTCTCATGTGTGAGTCCAAAGAAAAAAGCATCCACTCAACATCAGCTAAAATCAATCATAAAAATTCAATGAGTCATTACAACCAAAGTTACGACAATCACCATGTAATTAAACAACGTAAGATAAATGCTAAAAACAAAATAATATGGTGTAGAAAAGGTGCCAAGATTGATTAGATGAAGCGACAGAGTTATATTAGAGAATCTAGATAACAAAGAGATATGTGGCTTGCAATAAATTCAAGGAAAAGTTAACAGCTAGCAAAAATATAGCTAGTTTAAGGTAAATAAGGCAAAGTGTAGAAGGTAAGTGCTGTATAAGAAAAGAAATGGCTGAATAAAGTTAACTAATTCACAGTAGGGACAAAAATATTAGGTAAATCGTTAAATAAATGGAACGTGAAAGATTTAATTAGCATTTGGGTCAGCAGAGAATAGTTTAAGGTTTTTAATATGCCACCTTCCTTGGCTTTTTCCTTCGGTGTCTTGAAGTTTATAGATAAGTGGACTAACAACACGAGTGGCCTTACATAAAATGAATTTAGGGGCTAATTTCCAATAGATTTTTTTAGTAGCATCCGATAAGACATAATTCTTTTTCTAGACCTGTTCACCTAAAGCAAAGGAAATATCTCGTTTTCGCAGATTGTAGTGATCCTTACTCTTTTCGTAAGCTTTTAACAAATTTTTCTAATGTCGTTAAACATAGAAGGTAATGATTGTTGGTCTTTGTCCCAGCGTACTTTTTCGTCAAATTCAATTACGTTAGTATCGTCAGGAACTGAACCATAATAACTACCATCGATTGGAGTATATCTTCCAAAAACAAGAAATGAAGGAGTAAATTGGGTTGCTTCGTGTTTGGATGTACGCAAAGCTTGAGCAATTTTAAAAATATTTCCATCCCACCTAGTGTGGTCTGAATCGATATATGAAGAGATAGCAGCAATTAAGACTCGATTTACTTATAACAAAATTGTTAAAGAACAAAAAAAAATGTATCTTAAAACGCATATAATTGCTAGGGTGACAAACCCTCCTTTGAGCCTCACCTAGACTAATAAACAAAAACTTCAACATCAACCTCAAAAAATGATTCAAAAATTACTAGAGCGACAAACCTACCACGAGTCTCGTCTAGACTTATGTAATGCTTAGCGACCAACTCTTCATGAGAATCGTCTAGACTAACATACTGCTGAGCGACCAACCACGACGACAAGTTTCGCCTAGACCAAATAGATCTTAAAATGCTGCGATGCAATACCGATATAAATAAAAAAATTTGCTATCAAAAGAAAATCATGCTCACTACACAAAAGCGATATTCTAGCGATACATCTACAGAAAAAACCAGTATACCAAATTATTAAAGTATTACTTTTACATCGAGGAATTTATCAAACAACCATCGTAACTAAAGGGGATAGTAAATGAACTTAAATACAAAACAATATCATCAACCTCACTATTGTAGTGTTTAAGAAAGCAGATATAACGAAATCAAGTTTACTATAGTGTTTTAGAAAGTATGGATATACTAAGATAATTTTAGTTAATTACGATAGCTGTGTTAAAAACAAAATTTTTCTTTGAGAAAGGATTCGTAACCTATAGTTAATTATTTAGATTGTAAGGGAACACTTTAGAATTATGGCAAACTAAGATAATATATGAATTATCTAAACAACGCTTTTAATAAGTTAAACCAAAAAACAGGTATTTAATCAAATTTAATGTAATATCAAAAAATTTTCCATAAGGGATAACGAATAAACCATGAAATTAATTAATTATATATTAAGGTACTTACGAAAAGGATTATTTAATTCCAAAGCACATGTTTTTCCTTAGAAGTGAGGTTAAGATAATTATTAAACCCATTCCAAAGGTATATGCTTTAGTTTCATCCTAAATTAAGTTAGGTAATTATTTGAGAGAATTAAAATATAAATATACTGTTTTTGTAAACGGAAAATGCCAATTAACTAAGTCTAAAATAACATATATAAAAGGTAAACAAACACCATTAAAAATGGCGGTTCTTGATACAAATTGACATTTCAACTGCATTCAATGTCACGCCAACATAAGATAAAAGTTACCAAATGCATTGTTGCCAGGTTGTATTTCTTCTATCCAAAAGTCATTAAAAATTTTAAAAAAAATTTTTTATTATTTTATTATATTTTAGTGAAAAACCCCAATTTCTACAAAGATATTCAAAACTAACACCTTATAAAATAAATCAGAGGTAAGACAAATTTTCAACACACGTTTAGGCGTCACTCTTATACTCCGGCGTCCGTATTCAACGCCACTACTACAGTTGGCAACACTGATACGATCCACGTTCACAATATTGCACAATAATGATATTATGACATAATTACGTGTCAAATTGTATCACATACCAAATACGTTTACAATGATACAAGTTTATATTTACACAAAAGTAAAGCAAAAGTACTCACTTAAACGCGCCATGCAGTTGATCTCAGGGTATCTCGTTTGGGTGTTGTTTGGTATGGGTTACGTCACGCCATTGTTGATCCAAATTTATTCGCCTTTCCTCTTACGTCGTTCGTAGGGTAGGATACAGATAGAGGTAACGATAAAAGGTAGAGATAAAAGGATACCTACATCCTGAAAAGAGAAAAGATAAAAGAACGACACAGGCAAACTTCACCGTTCGACGTCTCGTAGCTAATAATATCCTCCTGTCGTGTCGCAAACCGTGCACTTGCCCATCACTCCGCGCCTGCGCATTCTTTTGCACAAACGCAACTGTCCGACATGACGGAAATGAACAAGTCTATTTTAAAATAGTGGCGGAAATTCGCTCACATATTTATACTTAAACTAAATATGATACATAGCTGATTTTCGGCATGTAACAAGGTCTTGTACCTGTTGAACGTAGTATGGGTGTAATAACTGTTCCTTTAAAACGTCGTCAACAATACTTTTAGGAACTTGTAGTTCAAGTCCTAAGTGTCTGATGCTTATTTTTGGGTTTTCTTCAACCCTATTCAAAATTTGTTCCTCCAAATCTACAGTTCTTGTGGTACATTGACGTCCTCGATCTGCATTTCTTGACTAAAAGCTACCATTTTCGCAAAGATGTATTTCAATATTTGCGAATATTTGGTGGTTTGGCACTTGACGATTAGGAAATCTTTCCCTGTAGACTCTGACGCTTTCACAACTATTGCCTTAACAAAATCCAAAAAACAAAAGCATATCTACTTGTTTGGCGTTTGTGTAACTAACCATGATGAAAGATGAAAGATGCAAAACTTTATTGACTTAAGCAAAAATTCCCGACTTGACAGGCAAACTAGGGTTAAATGACAGTCAAATTGAAAAAAAAAGGAAACTAACTACTAAACTATGTTCTTTTATTTGCCCCGTTTTACGCTTAATGCAGCAATAATGACGAAAGTATACAGACATTTAAAATTATTTTTTCTGACAAACCGCTCACCTAATCAAAATGTTGCAAGAGACAAAGAAGTTTCCAAATTAAGTCGACTACTCATAAAAAAATTGGTAGTCATTGCATAAGCAGTAAAAAGATTATGGTCAAATAAATATTTATACAATACATCATTTTTGGGACACTCGTATGCTTTTAAACCATTGTGTACAGCACCACAAAATGTCAATTGAAAACTGAAACTCACACCCCAAAAATGGTCAAAATATATCGACGCATTTTCGAGTTATTTTAAAATATCAAGAGTTTTCACGAATTTTGAAGCCCTCTTGCGACTAAACATGTGTATAAGGTAAGTTGGCACAAATCGATCTATTTTGAGCCAAGGAATCTCTGTCCTCATGTTGTACACGTATTTAAATTATCTAAACTTCAATTTCGTAAGTATTTTTAACTTAAACTATTATTTATAACCATTGATTACTGTAGTTTACTCCTGAAGAAAAGACAAATATATCTCGGAAGCTTGAGTACTAAAGAAAAAAGAGTATTTGATTTTATTGCAGTCTTTACCCCAAAATTATTTATTTATCATTAATTCCACACAGCACCCAAAAGGTGTAACAAGGTATTTTACTAATCTATTATTCTGCTGCCTAAACAGTTATTCTCTCGCTCCAGCCATATTATTGTCTTATATTTTAAGTAGAAAATAATTTTTTACAGTTGTTCACTACTGATTTATAACATTTTTGTACGTACATAATTGCAAGTAAAAGATCTAGAATATATTGCAAAGTGAAGATAGAGAAATAACGAGAAAATAATGGACTCATTACAATTCATAAATTCAACTTGAGGTTGATTTATTTAAATCGGTTATCTATTTTTGAGCATAGTTTTCATGTCAACCTGGTCAGAATTTCCACACTAACTATACAGCAAGTTCGCTTGGAATTTCAACAATACATTAATATCCATTACAGAATTGTTGAAAAACAATGTAGTCAAAAACACACTAGCATGCAAATTTCCCGTATTTCTTTGTATTTGCTTTGTCTTTTCAACTATAAGCAGTTACATTATAAAGGAATGTAATTGTACAGCTACCGTAGAAAAATATATTTACAAATTTTAACTATTTTAGCACTTATGACTGTTTTATATGTAGGACAACAAGATTAGATTGTGATACATTAAATACAGTAAATAGCAAATCTGTACCAACTACTTGCAGTAAACGTGCTGTAACAGCTACGCCAACTGTTAATCGAAGCTGTACAAGAAGAAATAGGTAAGTTTTGATCTAATAAATTTGTCGTTTTTGTTTTCAAAAACAAAAGTTAGGGTAATACCAATAATGGGTTATGCAAGTGTGCCAAATCAAACTCCAGTAACTACAAGAGTGAAATCACACAACAGGAAAGTAACTACTATAGTGGCTCCGAAGTACACAAGCCCTGCAGAGAAGGCAGCCATTCCCCCACTAAATGTACAAATGAAGAAAGTCACTCTAGTTCCATGTAAGTATAAGTTAGGGTTTTATTTGTGCAAGTAAGAATTTTAATGTCAAGAATTAATAAAATGAATACTTTCTTATAGTTAGGGTATTGCCGATAACATGAGAAATTTTGAAGGTTTACTCAATGTTGAGTTTTTCCATCTTAAATTTAAAATCAGTTTTATTTAAAAAGGGTCTGTGCTCGTTCAATGGATATCATACCAGGATCTGTCGTTCTATTTAGAAAAACATACAAACATACGATATCAGCAAAATCACGTCATTAGAATTAAACTAAATCCATTGCTTTGATTAGTAGTAATTTTGTACTGATTGTAAGGTGAATAGAACTATGTATTGTAGTGAAAACTCTATTTGCAATAACAACAGTTCTCAATTTTCAAAATGATTATACAGGTCCTTTCAGCAACTTATAGTTACAATAGAATTTGCTAAAACCTCTCCGAACAATCTATTTTCAACTAATTGCTAACAGTACTAGTATTATCTTCTTAACACTATGATGCTATCATCTAAATTACTATTGAAGCACTATAATTAACAATCCAAGCACTAATTATTAATTTATATAATCTCAGCAGTAATTCATATCAACAGTAATTTATATGAATAGTAATTTATATTACATCTTTTAAAGCTTTATACTAGAACATACTGTAACCAACACTTCAATCCAAACTGAACTTCAATATCCACGACAACAGTTTATGTATATATTCAAAACCTCTAGACTATTCTAAAACGTACCAGAAATTATGCAAATAACACCTCGAATGTACTTATTATAATCTAAACAACTTTTAAATGCAAAACTCTTGTACCTGTCAATCAAAACCATCTGAAAACAAAGTGCCGTAAGGTCCTATCAATCACCTTTTGTGTCCAAACGCATAGCTTAAATTTTAATGTAATTATTTTCAAGAGCAGACCTATCGGCGCTACACGGTCCCCCCTGTTAAAGTTGTTCTGTCCCAGAACACTCCGTGATTCGGACGTGGGAAGTCTCTGTGGAGATAAGGATAGTCTAAACCATTTCTGCAGTTATCAAACAACACTTCATAGCAGACGCCGTACCATTTGGATTGTAACCACACACCAAAATATAGATTCGGTTTTCTGGAACAGCATCTCTAGCATATTTCGTACCATATAATTTGAATAAGAAACGCTATACTTGCGGCTACGTGCACAATGCTCCAACCGTATGTACTCAATTGGGTTTTAACGCAAATCATTACGTGCTTCATATAAATCTGACTTCGAAATTAATTAATTGTTAAATATAAGTTGTAAACTAAAACTATAATTAGAGTTTAAATAATAGTACCACTCGCGTTGACTTTCGAGTGTGTCTGATCAACATGACACTAGCAAAAGGTAAAAAAAGAGGTTAGTGGGGATCCGTAATACCGGATAGCAGCCGCCGGCCCTGCTTACCGGTGCGACATGAAGGGTAGACTTAAAACTATCCATATCTAGCATATTTCGTACCACTCTCCAATCCAACCCATCGAGCCTACAACCGATTATCTGACCCTTGTGGTTCACTAACGTTTTCCATAGATCATGGTAATGCGATTTACAAAAAGGCTGTTACTTAGTCATCAAGTAGTAAAGGCCCCGATGTCGGTTCTGTAGCCGCATGATCATTCCAACCTCTGGTTGTTGTCTGCGAAGTTGATTCAAACCACCAAATTTATTAAACACGTGTGCAGGTTTTCAGGACGCACCAAGGTCCGCCGCTATGCAATGTGCCAGAAATTATTCCGATTACACATCGAATAGACCACCTTGAATTTCTTCCGCAACTTCAAATCTCGCTTTGCCTGTGCCTTTGTACAGAGGCATGAAACAATAATAGCTCGGTTCAGACCTTTGTTTATCCTCACGAGTGTGACTCTTTGTTCATCTCACTATTTGCCGTTCTCGGGATTACCAAGTTAGCGTGCTAACTGGTAAACGTACACCACTATTGTTCTTCCATTTGAGACCTTATGAATTCGATAGACCACGTCGTTGATTCTTTTACAACTTCGTACGGACCCTCCCAATGTCTTTATAACTTTAGCGACAATCCACGCCTCCGTCTGGGGTTGTATAGGCAGACGCCAGACGTAATCATGGATGTTGTGCGTCTTGCGTTTGAATTTCTCGACGTAACTCTCATCCATGATGTCATCTCTCGGCTTACACCCAAACTCAAGAGCACATCGTAGGTGTATCTCGCAACATAGCACATGCAGATGTATAAGCAATGCTCTCATTAACGGAAGGATGATAGGCCGATAAAAATAGATGTATATATTGGTCCCATCTCCCTTGAAAAAGTACCATCCGATTGCAGGTCCAATGGAGTGGTTCTGGTCTTTCTCATCCCCAGCAACCGGCAAAGTTCTTAGAATAACGCTAACTCAAAATTTCTGCCGTGATCGGTGTGCAGCTACATAGGCACTTGAAAACGGCAGAACAGTACTTCTACCAGCACGTCAGCGACGGTTGCAGCTTGCTTATATCCACTTCGTAAAATAGTCCATAGCTACCAAGATGTATTTATTCTCAGAGTCAGTCTCAGGGAATAGATTGCCACTTTGTCAAAGGGTTTCCTCACGTTGTATTGCTTCATTAGAGCCTTATCGTTTCTCGACGGTTCGCTGACACCGGCGGTATACCTTTTTTTACATTCGTTCCTTCAGCCTCCCCAGTAAAATCTTGCTCGGATTTTCTCCAGAGTCTTCTTAATGCCGAAGTGTCTCTCAACTCCCATTACGCAGATGTTCTAAAAACTCCGACAGTCAACTATTAGGAACCACCACCTGAAGCATACTCACGGATTTGTCGCCATTCTCCAAAAATAGCACGACGATCCCATTTCAGGAAATTCCATTGTGCTCAGTACGATTTCAGGGTGCTACTCAACGGGCTAATGTCCTACCAAGAGAGACGTTTTCCTCTGGTTTCCAACCCAGAATGACGCCTAGGTCTTTGTTATTTCCTGTTCCGTTTGCATCTGTATAGACTATCAATTGTCATTGATCATGGTAGTCTGATCAAGTAAATCATAAGGCCATCTCGAAAGCGCATCCGCATTATGATGACTTGTACCAGTACGGTGTTCCGTGTCGAAGTCATACTCCTGCAGTCTTTCTATCTAGCGATTTGCCCTTCGTGGTTTCTAAACTGCAATAGGCACTTCAAGGGGGCGTCATCGGTTCTCACGTGAAAATTTTCCTCCTAGAGGTGCTTATAAGAATGTTCGAATTTCACCACTACTAACAGTTCTCTTCTATTAATGTAATAATTCTGTTCTGGTTTCAAGAACACCTTGCGAAAGTCACCAATGACTCTCTCTTGCCAGTCTTGCATCTGGGATAGTACACTTCCGATGGCGACACTGCTTGCGTCTGTATTCAAGATGAATTTGCCTTCAACTTTGTATCGCAGCCATTGTCAATAAATGCCTTAGTTGTTGGAACGTATTCTGGCAATCTTCATCCCAAATACAATCATGCCCTTCTTCAGTCAGCTTGGTCATGGAGTTGGCTATATTTTCAAAACTGGAAACGAATCTTCTGCATTAAGTGCACAACCCCAAAAAGTTGCATAACTGATGTTTGTCTTTTGGAGTCTGCCACTGTACCGCCTTAACCTTTTCTAGGTTTGGCATGACTTCGTTACGTAAAACTACGCGTTCTGGATTTTTAATCTCTTCGCCAAGTAGGAGGCTCTTCCTTGGACTCAGCTTCAGATTGGCTGCTCAGTCTTCAAACCCTTCTTTTAGATTTTCTAAATGTTCCCCAAATGACTCCCAATCACGAGCACGTCATTCAAATGTACAAGACACATTTTCCATGATAGTCCACGCAAGATTTTATCTACTAAACGCTCGAAGGTGGTAGAAGCGTTGCGGAGCCCAAATGGCATAACTACAATTTGCTATAGGACAGTATCAATAGCGAAAGCAGTCTTTTACCGATCTTTGGGTTCCATATCCACTTGTCAGTTGCCACTCTTCAAACGATCGCAACCTTAGTGTATCTACGGTATCGTCAATCTTTGGAAGTAAACTTGATGAATAAGGGCTGTCCGGAGTGAAATAGTAATTCCTAGGAATGATATGATACAAATGCAGGTATATGCCAGTCTTCTTTTCAACTCATCTTTTACCTCGCTAATATTTTTTAATTTTGCTTTTTAAATACATTGCTCTAATAATTAAATATTTTCCAGCAAAAACCAAACAAGTGGAAAGGAGCATGAAAAACGAACCCATAGCAAGGTCTATTGCAGGTTTTATTGCCAACAACATGCCAACGAAAGAAACCGTAAGTCATTGTTTGCTATATTTTATCATCAATAAACTTAATATATTTCAGCAGAAAAGGAAAAAGAATTGAGCACACAATTTTTGAAGTTGGCACTATCCTTTCAATTACTCGCCTCTTATATAAGATTTGCTTACTTAATAAAAGTCTTGCTCAGATAACATTTAAATTTTATTTATAAAATATAATATCTGCACTTACAAAATACCACATTAAAATATACAATTTATATATCACAAACATTCCAGTTATTACTACCCTGATACCTTAAAGTAATACTGAACCTTTTTTAACAATAAATGTAAAATCGTATACATAAAAATACTGAATTAAAGGTTAGTTTTAGTTTCTTCTGAAGTAGATTTAACTTCTTTATGCAAAAGGAATTTTGTACATATGTGCCAAACAGCTAACATCGATGCCAAGTACTTCAAAGTAGAAGTAATTTAAAGGGGGGTATAAACCAAAAACTACAGTTCAAACCAGAGGTCTAAAAGTCGAACGGTTACCGAGTTATAATTGATAGAAATTTTCGCTGGAAGGGTCGTGATGTCACAACAGCATGAGCGCCAACTGTGCTGTACACAAAGCTGCAGTTAGTATCATTGTCACAAATGCTATCAATGTATCCCTTCACTTAAAAAGTGTGCGTATGTATATAAACAGTAATAACTATATGTATTTTATTATATGTCCATATGTTGTAATGTATATATTTTAATTTAAGGTTGGAAAAAATCGATTTTTTTAAAAAATCAAAAATCATTGATTTTTTAAAAAATCATTTTTCGATTTTTTTGTGTATTCGTAATTAAATGGAAATAAAACCCTCCGAAAGTAAAAACCAGGTAAAATTATTACATTGAAATTTCATTATATTGTGATTTAATAGCATTCTTAAATTTTCTACATCCAAAAAACCATAATTGTATTATTCCAAAAGTAAAACATTCAAAAATACATGCATCAGCATTCAACAAATTGGAAAGTGGACAGCTGCTAGCTAGACAGCAATACTTCTGTCATATCCTATCCTGACTCATAATTGTAAAACATCAAAAATACATGCATTGCCAAGTTGGAAAATGCACAGCTAGTCTGCAATATTACTGTCATATCCTGTCAGATGAGTGCTGGCCCCACCGGTAAACAGGAATTTCCCAGTAGGCCTTCCACAAAATAACAAAAGGGACCCTAAATGCTGTAGAGCATTTATTTTAAAACAAATTTTAAAAAGACTTATGGTTAATAATAAATGGTATAAGTAAACTGAGTACAGTCATCCAATATATATAATTATTTCTAGTTTACAAATTTCTTCTAACAATTCCATTAACGCAAGTGTCGCGTAAATAATCGTTTTCAAAACTTAGTTATTAAAAACAAGACCTAGCAGTTGTATTGTGTAGAATAATTTGGAAGTGTTGTTTTGTATGGCTTGCGAGACTGAAATAACAAATAGTATTACAGCAGAAGTTAAAATTGAAAAAGATGTGCCAAAAAAGTAAGTTATTCAACAACTATTTTCAATGGTCCTAACCATTTATTTGTACTACATATAAGAATATTTACCTACAGTTTTCATCCTATATATTTCAAATGTTTCAGTTTTGTTTGAGTTTTATAGAAAAGCATTGTAAGGTCTGATCCTTTCAAGGGTATTAGTATTTTTTTACTTTAATTTGGGAAATTCCTTTGAAATGTTTATAATCATATTTCATTTGAATAGTTTCTGTATTAGTAAATTTAACCAATAGGGTTGAGTTATTTACTGTAAGAAATATCATTTTTAGGTTTCATGCATTCCTGATTTAAGGAAGGATTATTTTTGCATCTTATAGTGTTATATTCAAAAGTTGTCAAATTCATTAAGACGGTTTTAAAGGTTATAAATGATGTCAGCAATGTAACTTTGTGTTCTAAAAGTATTACAGTTTTTGAAGCATTTGCTTTGATTAATAATCACTAACGCTTATGACCTAATCGTATGAGTGCGAAAATGTTCATGTTCAAAATTGAGCTGAGTCAAAAAAGTGTGAAATTCCTTTCTCTGATTCTAGTTAACCTTTCCATAAGTTAATTTTACATATACATTACATAGAAAAAAACGACGCAAGCAAAGTTCAATTTGCAGTCTTAATTCATCTGTTCGAATTCTGCCGAAGATATCTCGAATTGTTGTATGGAGGGAAATAAGTCTTATAGGGCACTTCGTATTTAGCATCTAAACAATTAACAAGTAACTTGATTAGGTTAGTTAATCTTGAAGGATAAGTATCAAACCTACTGCAATTAGTCAATAAAGTTCGGATAATACCCAAACAGGTTGGTTGGTTTTTAATTTTAGGGATACCTTGGTTTCCAGGAAATTGACTTTGTGTTAGACAAAAGTATGTTGATTCAGAATATCTAGCTTTCTCTCCGAAATCCCAAGAGGATCTGGTAAAAACAAAATACGTCCAGGAGATAAAGGTTTTTAGTAGTATGGGGAAAAATCACTCGTCAGGTATTTATGTTTAAAATTTCTGAAACTATAACCTGCAGTTCTATAAATAAATGAACATTTGTAATTAATTGCATGAAATTTATAAACATACTCACAGTAGGTACTTGTTATTAGATTAAGAATTTATATAGTAATTTTGTTTGCCAAGAACGTTTACCATTAGGTTAAATAATTTTATGATATATTTGATTTTTAATTTTTGTAATTTTTATTTAAGAATGTTTATGTATATATATATATATATATATATATATGTATATTATATAATATATATACATATATATATATATATATATATATATATATATACATATATATATTGATGTGATTAGAGGTCATCAAAAGGTCAGGTCATCTAGCATCATTTCTTAAAGATATGATGCCGCAAACCCGAGCAAATTCGGAGAAATTTTAGAAAAAATGCGAGTTATGTAAATAGTTCATTATTATAGAGAAGCGTTTTGTGAACTCAGTATATTGAATTATAAATACATAAACCCGTGATTAAAAGAATTTTCATTCTTAATGACAAATAAATACTGTATTTAGATAAGAACAATGATATATTCGCGTGTAAAGACCGTTTTTTCAAAGCGTTTCATCCATAAAGTACTCAATTGTGTATATTTAATTGCGTTTTCCTCTTAATACCAAACATACGTTGGTATGAATGTGTATTCATTTAAAGTAGCAGTCGATATTTAAACAAACTAGGAAAGTGTATTTCAATTGAAAAACGTGTAAATTTCACTTATAGAATAATTAAATACTTAAACGGAACAGAAAATGAGTGATGAAACACCGTAGATTCGTGAAGGCTATCAAAAGAAACCTGCAAACGTACATCCAATTAAGGCGATTTAAGAAATAAAGTTGTAAAATAATATTAATTACAGCCATAAACTTTGAATGTCGTAGAGACAAGGAGCGCTTTCAGTTAATAAGCGTAGCTTTAGGCCATAAAACGACTATGTTATGAATTTTGTATCACAGACCTCCAGAAAACAACCAATTACTAGATACGGAATTGACCTAGATAATTCTAAATGCAGACATAATAAAGAGGCTTGTCTATATAACATAATCGTAGTCAAAGACTCTAGCAATTGTTCAGTACTCATTAAAAGTCACGATGTTGCAGAACTAGTGATAATATGTCATGTAGTAGTTAAAATTATTTTATTGAAATAGCGAAAGAAGTGTTTTAGATGTACAGAAGCAAGAGAGACTAATTCAAAGTACGTAAAATGAATAAATAATGGTTGACTACTAAACTTTTAATTTGAATATAGGCGTGTATGGATTTTGAACGAAATTTTTATGTTTAATGGTATTTAATGAAAAAATTTTAACGATTTGGACATGGGTGGATGACCGTGCCAAAAGGCAAGAACAATGATCAGTATAATTTACATGGTAGAAATTACATTGTTTTAAAATATTAAAAAAGAAATTTCTAATTATTAGTTAATTTGCATGAAGTAATAACAAATCCAGATCTTTTTGTTTAAAGACCATAATAGAATAGGTAACATATTTGATAGAAAATCCATCGTATCTTCAAAATTCTTTTCTTTGTGCTCTTCTCAAAAATTTATTACCGCGGGAATATACACTTCTGACATTTGTAATAACTCAGACTTGAAAAAAAAAGTAATCAGATGATACTTGTGAAATTATACAAAGATACAAAATTAATTCCATTTAAAATTAAAGAAAAAGATAAATGGATACAACGTTTCAATGGTGATTCATACAATGAGCTGGAAAACGGCATTGCGCTATCTATAAATTAGAGGAGTAAAGAAAATTTAATTTTGAAGGAACAAAATATATGGGCGCGCCTTGTATAAAAGATTTCGTAAATAATTATTCTTAATCACACATGAGATTTCAAATTCGGTTTCTATAAAAATAATTCAGATAATAAGGTATAACATTTTTTCATTTAAATACATTGTAATGATGACTTAATTTAAAACCGCAACTGCAAACCGAACTCAGTATGTCAAAAGCTGCATAACACATTTTCCATGAACAAGATAATTTACAATAAAGTCTCGACCACCAAGAACAAAGTAACAAAGTAACGAACTAATAACCTAATTATTAAGTGTAAATAGAAATTATACATTAACCCGATGCTGATCGTAATCAATAAGAATAATAGTAGAAGAAAACAATGATAGTGAAATCTAATGGAAAGGAATTTGAATTAATTATTCGCGAGTCAGTAACAAGAACAGGTCAAAATGTAATCAGTTGAGCGTGTAATACGGCGGCAATCCGCAATGTAGGAGTCCATATATGAGAGAAAGTTGAAAATGAACGAAACACAGCTTCAAGAGACCATACACGTGGCATATCACAAAATTTCGAACTTACGCTTGCACGGGCGAGGTTTTTACAATACACCTGTTGGTAGAATTATTGTCAATGTGACTGGTTAAAGAGGTTGAGAATTAGATAGTCCACAACGCCATTAATTTGGAATTTTGGGTTATGATGTGTCAAAGGAGCTGTTATTTATAAGGCGAAAAAATGAAAAATACTGTTAGTTAAAGCACAAAAAATTATTATTATAAAATGGATAATGAAATGACATAATGAAATATAGGAATTTAACTGCTTGTTATTAAAAGCATTTCCAATAATTGGGATTTATCAATTTTAAGTAATTTAATATTGAAAACAAGAAAAATGTAGAGTGACAGCATTGTTGGTGGATTAAATTTAAGGCGTTTTAGGATTTTTTGCAATACCTGCCCAGAATGAGGTTAAGAAATTTACGTCTGTAAGGAAAGTATATTACGTATTTTTATTTGAAATAATTTTATGTAAACACAGCTTAAGTATAGGTTGAATTATTATTTAAAAACTATGTAAACAAACATTTGTAAAGGATATCCAGCTACCCAAGTGATGGAATCGTATTTGGAATATGCATTATATTTTGAGAAATTTATTTAATTATGACAGAATTAATAAGTGTTAGGTATTTTAGATAAAGGTAAATATAATGTATCAAAATTTAGAATACCGAAGCAAGGGAGATATATGCAGAATAACAGTCTTCTGTGTAGAAATAATATCATAGGGATTGCTGTGAGAGATGGTTTGGCGTTCCTCAATTTTGACAAAGAAGAAGTCTTTCAGGGTAAGTGATTAGTGTAACAAAGGTTTTTTGTATTTCAACCCTTTTATTTATTATTTTCATTTCAAATATTTCTATTTTCTTTTATGATTTCTTTCATACGAACTCACGCCCGCACCGCTGCAGTTAGCCAATGCACCCCTATATAGTTACGGGTTCCCCACCCCTACAAATCAAGTCTAAATTTATTAACTTATCACTCATTTTACCCATAACAAACCATTTATGAAAATGTCCTGAAATGCAAGTACAACTTACATACATGTAGCACTGCACCTTTTGCATATGGTTGTAGATTGGTTATAAGAGATCTACAAATGGTGCAGTGTTTGAACAAATCCGACAATTTTTCATCTGTACAAGAAGAAATTCGAAAGATTTGGCTGTCAATTTGTTTTTGTAAAAAATTGCACATTTGATGCAGTGGCAGTTTCTTGAAAGTTCAAATCCGTTTCGGCTTCTGCCTCAAAATCGGTACAATTAACTGAATCGCTCCCTTCTGACTCATATCAGTTCAAGTACTTTAAAAAAACCTGTTCCAAGCTCACGTTCAATTCCTATACTCTCTCTCTGTCGCACTTTCCTCCACAATCTCAGCCTTTTTTTCTGTAGTAACTTCCAGTTTTACAGAAGTTTGCATTTAATTGCATCCCAAATCTACATTGCTCTAATATGCCTTGAAGCTGTTCTTTCATAAGTGTATAGAATTTTTTTAATATTCACCTAATTTTTTCGTTTGGCAATAACAGAGTTTCAAAGTCATCGTCTGTAAAATGGGTACTTGTGACATTCCCTTAGAAATAATTATAATCACAGTTGCTTTTAATAGTTTCGTATTATTAAAGTCCGCCAATAGGATTAGGTTATTCCCTTTAAGAAATATAAGTTTTAGGTTTCTATAAACTTTATCTAAGAGAAAATTATTTTGCATCATATTTGATCCATAATCAAAAGTTGTCAAATTCATGTCAGTTTTTAAAAGTTAGAAGTGATGTAATCGCGGTAATTAGTACAGCCATGATTCTGTTTTGCCTATAAGGAAATAATATGGTGCCAGATGATGTCATCATCTGAGAACAAAGACAGGTCATATACATTTTGTGCCGACTCAAATAAATGTAAAATCCCGATTTATGATTTTAGGTCGATAATACGTAAATTAAAATATTTATGTTAGATAGTGCAAAACAATACTATGTAGGTTCATTTTTATATGCTTTATTCATCCGCCCGAAGTTTGCCGAGAATGCCTCATATGGTTTTAAAAAGATTAGATTCATTTTTCAGAAATGGCATCGTTTATAACATTCAAACGTTCAATATACCGCTTTGGTAGGTTAGGAACCTTAATAAGAGATTAGCAAGCACGGCAAAGTAGCCTATGTATGTTCAAATAATTCCCTGCCAGGCAGTTTAGTTTTATTTTAGAGAAACATTGGTTCCCAGATACGCATCCTTGCGTTGGATTTATCCATGTTGGAAGTCGAAGTCCATATCCATTTTTATTGAAACAATAATCAATCACCAACAAAAAATATTTAAACGAAAAGAACTGCTGGAATAATACTGGAGTGGTGGTTAGTACATAAACTCAAATTTAATGTATGATCTGAATGTACTGATACTGCATATCTATGTATAGGTTAAGTTTCTCAGTTAGTAGGTTTAGGATATAGTTGATTTTAATACTTGTTTAAGATTGTAGTGTATTTGAAATGAAAATTTGTTATATATTTAGATATGTCATATAAAATTCTGTAAAGATTGTGTATATTTGGTTTTTCCATTATTGTAAACGGTATAGTTACAGTTTTGCTGTAATAAACTGTATTGTGATTGTCTAGAAACGTGATTAATTATTTCAGGTTATTTAACATTTGCTTTTAGGAATCTGCTTGGCAGTTAGCAATCTTAAATGGGTGCGTGTTTTTAGGTTTGTTTTAGATTTAAAATAATTTTGGTTTTAATAAATTTTTAGGTATATTTTTAAACCAAAATCTCTCTCCTGATCTCCGATTTTGACATCCCCTTGTTATTCATTCTAGAGCTTTTTCCTAGCAACCCTGCAAAATTTGGTAATATCCAAGGTATTTCCTGATCAAGACCATATTTCATACCTGATAGCCTCTGGAACCCCCTTCAAACTCTTACACAACCTGTCCCACTGAGTTAGTCGGCAACCAACCTTTTTGTTAGTACAATCGAGGTTTTTGGTATTTTACCAAAACTTTGCCGAATTTTCTATGAATTATCTGCTAGATGTTCTGGGGGCCAAAACTGTACCTAACACACTACAAAGAACATACTTTTTATTGGGAATAAACCTTTACGGTTTATTTTACTTTTTCATATTTTACTGCATATCAGATCTTTTTCTTTTCTATGAAACGCATGCAAAGAATGATTAGAATTGTTCGCATTATTATTGCAACCCATCACACAACAACTGACTATTTTGAAGTGATTGCAGGTTATAAATACACAAGGAGAATTCTTTTAACACCGATGCACTTTATTATTTACTATTCACATGAACGGAAGGAAGTATTAATTGTGCAGATATTTTTAAAAGTTGCAGGCATATATACGTATAGCCATAAACTCGTCTGTTACACTTCTTATTAGAATATTTTTGTATTAGATATAAGCATGAAACTATCGGGTACAACACTGAATACTACTAAACCTGTTACTATTTATATACTGCTATATACCTGCTATGTGCAAACGAACAAAACATAACGGTGTGGCAAAGTATACTGTTGCATACTGTAGATGCAGTCGACTGTGATCAAACTGTCGCGACGTCACAAAAACAATAACTAAAACTTTTTATGCATATAACATTAGAATAAACATAGGAGAAACATGTGGTTTGCAGCATTTTTCTTAGATGGCTTTGGCCAATTTTTAAATGCACAGTTGTGTTTTTGGTTTATACCTCCTTTAAGAACTTTTTTGTGCATACAAAAATCATTAATGTAATTAAAAAAAATTGTGGTTGCTATTTAGTGTGCTAAAGAAAAACCAACAAGTGGTAATAAAATCAGTTACTAACCCTTCGCTTATTCCTGATAAAACAAAAAATTAAGAGTCAAATGCATGTTTTTAGTACCTTTGATACTTGCTTCTGAAAGAACAAACTAAGTTGATATTAAGGTTAGGTTCGTTATAATACTAATCATACAATCATGTGCAAAACATGGTCAAGGTAAAAATAGTGAGTCACTAGATAATGTAATATTTTATATAGATCAAAAGGGCAATAGCGATGAATGTCCATGTGTTGCAGAAGAAAATGATAAACGTCCACACCTCATAACCATAGGTATTCCAAAACTTAGATGATACTTTTCAGAGTTGTATTTTACTTAGATGCCAGAGCACGTAGTTCTACTTGTGTACATACTGCGCTGCAACGCTTAATAGCTGATCAATCAACAGTTTCGTTTGATTCCTTGTATTTTACTAAAAACAATTAAGTTTCTTTGAAGTTTGTAATTTGAACGTTTGTTTTACTGCAATTGTTTTGGAAGTATAGTAACTCTAGATATGTAAGTGTTTAATACTCTCGACTTTTATAAGAAGTTTTAGCCTAAATGTAAGTCAATCAAATGATGAAAGTCGTCATGTAAGTACAAGTGTCAAAAAATGGTTCAAACATAATAGGCTTTCTGATATAAACAAAAATCTGTCAGTATCCACACACGAACAAGATCGAACTATACTTATTCCGGACACTGGTGCATTACTGTAGTACATTTGAATAATTGAAGAATGGCATCTCATTTTAACACAAGAAATTATGATGATCAAAATCTATAAACATTTCGAATTAAATTCAAATAATTCAGTTTCATACAAAATACATAAGCAATGGTTCATCAATTGCATTTGATATTCACGCATCTATATCTTCATGTTGCTCGACAAAAACCTTCTCCCTTTATAATGAAAAATTGCAAAGAATCTTTTGGACATTGGGTCAGTGTTTTTTTAAATAAAAATGTGCTTTTACAAGTAGACTTATACATGAATTTAAAATTTCACAAAACGAACCTCGACTAATGTTCAATAGTGAAAGCTATAGCGATCTATGATATTCTTGAATAGTAAACACTTCCACGAAATAAACATAATGCCATAAACTTGTTACCAGAAGAATTTGAGCATACAGATCGACTGTAAATTCTACTATGAATTACCAGAACCATTGTTGAAATATTAAAACCTACAACCTTTTAAAAAGTTCCGTGAATCATTTAAAGCACAGAAATGCAATGAACAACTTCCCGACACACCAAGGACAGAAAAAAATTAATATTCTGAAAAACTATTATTCTAATAGTAATAAATCATTTCTTCATCAGTTTTTGTGTAGTTTTGCTCGTTTTTCTTCTATTTTAGGGGGATTTGAGGTACAATAGGAGGTTAATGGCTACCGACAAGCACTATCTTGTTTATTCTGTTAAAATAGTTTGTAAATATATTATTCTTATGCTGTAGTAATAAAATCGTTATTGTGACTAACCCTCATCGTTTTTCCCATGCCCTTGCTATGTCAACACCATAGAAAATTCTACATCATTTGAAACATCAAAAAATGAAAATCTTAAACTGGATAGGAGTACGAGTTATAGATCAATAAGAACATGTTGCCAATTATAATCTGATTTTAAGAAAATTATAGAAAAATGTCAGCTGCATTCGTAATACATTTTGTTGAATCCAACACAATTTCCCTAAAGTCTACAATACTTTATCATCTTAATCTCTTACTCTTCGACAATTTATCTAGGATATGCAACTGATGTCTTTCATTGTGCAATTGTTATCATGAGAAGGAACCCATCAAGTCTCGTTACATTTTTGCTTTGCACCTGCAAATAATAGTTATTTATTATACAAGGGAAAAAAGTACTAGATAACTCGAGGTGTGTTTGTCTCCCGACACGAAGTAGAGGGAGACAAAACACCGAGAGCTAAAATCTTACATTTTTACCCTTGTATGATACACTATTTCTTTTTGTGACAGACAAAACGATGGTTTAATATTTAAAAAAATATTACAATATATTAAGTCAAATAATCAATCGATGTCAAATTTGAAGTTTCAAACAAGTAGGCTGTTGTACTTATAAGGACAGTTAGACTTGCATTGCTAAGGAAACCTAAGTAATCAAATATCTGTCAATTTAATTCTGCGAGTGGTTTCAAAAATTGCTTACTTAAGTTGTTTATATCGGTTGTTTTAAATATTCAGAAATCAGAAATGAACAGCTTTGCGCTTCACGTCCATACAAATGTTGCGATTACGCGACGAAGTTATGATACGATGTTATGTTACACCCAAATGTTACAAGTGTGGACCCGGTTTTAAATTAAATATCTTCGTGTTCTTACTTATTTGCACATACCCAGGAAAAAGTACTCATTTTTTTCCCGGGGAAAAAAGTAAATTCATAAAAAGTGACTGTTACCTGTCAAGGAACATTAAATGTCAAATTTTTTTCCCGTCACAGAGAAATTAATATAATTTGAAATGCTTACATAGCAAAAAGTCTCTTAACATTTTTTTAAAATATAGGCTTGTAACCTTAGAACATCTATACCTTATACATAAACTCAGATACAAAAACGAGCTCTGTAACTGCAGAACTACGTTGCTTTGGCAATCCAAAAACTAATAACATATAATAAATATCTTCAGTTGGAAAGTTCAACGTCGTTTCATTATCTATAAGCCCCATTGTTTCTCATTATTTAAATTTGTTAAAAATACGTCAAGTTAATATTACAGCACTCTCACTACATATAGTCTAATTAAAAATTATCACCATTTTCTATCACAACTTCAATTAACTATTCTATTAAAAAGCTTATTGAATATATACCACAGGTAGCAATTAATTACCGATGATTGACCTTTTACTAAATTGAATTAAATGTTTGACGCAAACGAAAAATATAAGGGGTCATACTATTAGGGTAGCGAGGAGGAATAAAGTTGTTTGCAAATTTCACATTTGATGATGTTGAAGGAAGACGAACATTGCACTTTTTTTGAGTACTGAAACAAAAAAGAATAAGGCAGTTTGTTAAAAATTAAAAATAATTTAAATAGTAATATAATGGCAGCGTTCAGGAGTTTTTATAATTTAGTGACATTTTCAATAGTTTGTATGTGTGGTGCAGTCACACAAAAATCATTCCTGCACTTGTGCATTTAAATTGGAGCTGCTGAGTCAGTCGCAAAACCACTATTCAAGGTGGTAACATATACACCGCTCCCACACTTTTTATTTTTAGTGTTTCAATATGAAAATGTTTAAATAAATAGTAAAAAGTACAGTTGATTATTATTTATAATGATGGAAAAAAATGGATTATGGTAGTCCCCATAATTTCAATTCTCATAATTTTCAACAATCAAACTCATTAAATAAGAGAATTTATGCCAAGAATTTTAGTGTCTTATAAAACGGCAGCTACATTGGTCTTCGAGCCAAATAGTCGGATCTACATTAATCAAAAAATCAGTATCAATTTCGGATTTACAAGATAAATCTACAAAAACATTGAGTCCATATTCAATCAACAACCATGCAAGGTTTATATAAGTTATATATGTTACAGTTTCATTGGCGTAAGAGGGAAAAACTTCACCACCTTTACAAAGTCAGTTTTGTCTGATGCTGTTTCACTTCGCTGCTCACTTTCAACATAAATGGAAAAAGCAACAAGCTAGAAAAAGCTGCAACAACCATAAATAACGTGAATGTCAGTGGTAAGCAGCCCACTTATCCTCTTTTATCCATACCCTAAGGTGGTAGCGGGTAAAAGTATGGTATTCATTTTTTTATGTGAAGTTGCGTGAAAACTTAAATAACATAAGACCCATATTGTCTGAATTTTGTAATCTTCATTTCAATGTATTGAAATCAAATCACGATAAAATGGATTGATTCTGAAGAATTTGAAAGCAGGTACTTTTCTGCAATATCTTGGGCAGATCTGCTTCAACATTATAGCACTGAAATAAAGCACATCCGTTTTCCCAGTTCCTGTATCAAGTAAAGTTCAAGCCATTCAGGGCAGTATTTTCTATTGCCAACTATTTCTGTACCGAAATGTAGCGAAGAACCATCTCAATGGTTGGAGTATTATGAAATATTTAAGAGTCAGATACACAAAAACTTCATTAATAGATATCCAGCACCTTCAGGTCAGCTTGGTTAATATTGCTGCACAGGTCACTAAATCGCTTGAATTTACTCCTAACAACTATTACATAACATGGAAGGCTATATGCGAGAAATGTAATGATCCTCGTATGGTAGCAACAACCACATTAAAGCAATTTTCGATCTTGAAGCTCTAATCTTCGAAAAATTAACGGTACTCTGTTCAAACACATAACTGCTTTGCAGTCATTAGAGTTTATTATCATTTCCATTGTGTCTAAAACACTACACTTTCACACCTTTCGTTAGTAGGAGATCTAGCCGAAATAGTTCAGGGTCCGTCTGCCTACTCTTTCAGATTTCAAAGACTTCCTGAAAAGCAAAACAAGTCTTCTAGAGACCTTCTAAGCAAGGTAAACGTTTTTATATTAGATTGAAAGGAATTTAGTTTAATAAGTTGATTCTTAACCCCTTTGTACGTATAAATTACAACAATATTCTGTAATTCATAGTTTGAAAACGTGCTTTGCTTATACATACAAGAGTTGCTCTTTATACTTCTGGATTAGAAATCAAAAACAATTATTTACTTACAAAAATGATTTTATTGTTTTTCAAAATATTATGCATGGAAATCAATACACTTTTGCATGCATTTGAACCAATTTTCGCAGCATTTTTTTCACTCTGAGGCACCTCCAAAATGTGCATTTTGAACACATTGACTGCTTCTTCTGGTGTCAAAAACCGTTGCTCATCAAATCGATATTTTGCATGTTCAAAAACTCACTTATTTAAGCTTTCTGAAAGCTTGTATACCATTCAAAATTGACCGTTCTACATTTCTCTAAAAGGAAAGGTTGCAACATGCCCAGTATTTCTCAAAAACACGATCAGTTGCTTCAAAGTGCTTTGTGCACAAGCAATTTTTATAGTAATTGGCTCATTTTGAAAGACCCATATATATTCAACTGCTGTTTACTTTCGGGTTCATACGCAAAGATCCACGATTTGTAACCTGTGGCGATCTTGTACTCATGTCTGGAAGAACCCCTAAAGTAATTTTTTAATCATTTCTTTTGACCAATCAACACGAATCTGTTTTTGAGCAATTGTCAAATTATGTGGGATTCAACACGATTTTGAAACAGTAATACATTCGACTGCTGTTTACTTTTGGTTCCATACGTGCAGATCCAAGATTCGTCACCTGTCAATCTTGTAGACGTATCTGGAAGAACCCCTAAAGTAATATTTTTTTATCATTTCCTTTGACCAATCGACATGAACCTGTTTTTGAACAATTGTCAAATTATGTGGGATTCAACGCAATTTTGAAACAGTAATACATTCGACTGCTGTATACTTTTGGATCCATACGTTCAGATGCAAGATTCGTCACCTGTCACAATCTTGTAGATGTTTGGAAGAACCGCTAAAATAATTTTTTGATCATTTCCTTTTACCAATCAACACGAAGCTGTTTTTGAGCAATTGCCAAATTATATGGGATTCAAGGCAAACAAATCTTTTGTAACACATTTGCATTACATATAAACCAAATAGGAAAAAAAAATTAATTTTAAACAAACAGAATAAATACAGACCAGAGAACCTGGTACATTTAGATTTTGCAAATAATAAATGTTGATTAAGCACGATAGTGCAAAAGCTTTTAGTTTCTATATGGGGAATTTAGGCCAAAAACTTAAACCACAAAACCATAGTTATTTATTTTATAATACATAGTTGAACGTAACTCAGGTTGATAGCTTATTTAAAAATCACAAAAAGAAAACATTTCAATGTTACACATTATGAAACAGAATACAGAAGCCGCAAGTATGCGTAAACACCATATATAGTTTTGGGTAAACAAACCAATTGCAATAATGAATTTTTGTAACAAAATGTACTTTATTGACTAAAAGCTTTTAGAATAAGAAATGGTTAAACACTAATAGGATTGTCTATATTCATGTTTTCGTATAATTACCTCTTGTTTATGAAAGCTTTTTTCATACATTTCATTAGAAATAATTCAATTTTAAGTTACAGGGAATCAAATGTAGCTACAGTTAATTGTAACCAGACAAGATAAAAGTAGATTTGTTATAACAAAATTAAATCACCTAGATACAGCCGATAACTTAAAGGAGATTCACAAATATAATGCTACAAAGTGTTACCAGACAATAATAACATACCATGTAAAGTGTTTTCAATATATCAACTACAGACTACTGGAAACGCGATAACAATAAATACATAATAATAATATGATCAAACCATAGGAAAACACTCATTTTTCACGTGATCAAATGTACGCTTGATATGAATTACCATAATATAATGACATACCCCTCGAAGGCATATGAATTAGGAATCATGAGAGCAGAAAGTTTGTTACATTCCATTTCGAAGTTACTCTCTGCATTTTGCACTTTATACCCTGTTTTAATGAACTGGTTTAAATCCGCTGTGTTATCTTTGAATGCTAAAAATATGCTCAAAGTTATTTCTATTCAATAATGGGTTTTCCATGAGTATTATTGGCAAACAATGTTTGAATACGTTTGTTGAAGTGGTTCACCATATTTCGAGTGTTGGTTTGAGTGGATTCTTTTGTGATAAATATTATAAATCCAATCGTGCAGTTACAAAATCTTTATGATGAAAACTTACTTTATTTTTATGCGGCTGGTTGGTATTTAAATGGTAATGTTTCTTTAATAGAAATTTTAATGTTTTCAGCCCAGATTTTAACCCACATCTTTAATTCTTTGAACCAATGCTTACTTGGGATTGTCATTACAACATATTTCGTCTGGTTACCGTTGTACGTAGGTTAAGTTATGATGAGATCATTGCAATTACTCAAAACCCTTTACAGCCTACGTGAGGGAATATCATCATAGCCAACAGGTAACCATTGCTTTACTCACAATACGCGTGTTTGCTTGTATTATATAAACATTAAGACGAGCAAACTGCTTTTGCTTATTTAGTACTGTTATTATTGCCTTTATATCGATGAATGACTGAGTGAATTGCTTTCAAATTGTATATAGACTTGATAAGATGGCGCGGTCGGAGTAGACGTGTGTGTTAGGTGTGCTACAATATTTTAGTTATTCTCGGTTTATATTTATCAATATTTACTGCTATTGCTCATACATTTAACTGTAGTGATATTTTTACCAGGTGATAGCTTTGTATTCAAACTACCTTCAATTTCATAGCTGCCATAAGTATATACAAGTATTCGTCATGGTTTTAACGCAGTCGCAAATAAAGGATATCCAAGAGATTCTTGATAAATCGGTAAAAATGATTATCGCCGATAAGGAATTTATAGCTAGTGTTGCGGCAGGTGTTGCAAAGGTCGTTGAAATTAATTTGGAAAAGGCCTTTGAAGAACAAAATAAGAAAATGCATTCCTTTGAAACTCGTTTGGCGGTTATCGAAAATCAGAATGAACAGCTTATACGTGAAAATACTAAATTGATGGAATCTTTGGATAATATGCAACAATATTCTAGACGCAACAATATCCGAATTATTGGTATAAAAGAAGAACATGGTGAAAACTGTGATAATCTAATTATGCAATTATTTAAAGATAAGCTAAATGTGAATTTGGATTATGAACGTATTGATAGATCGCATCGTGTTGGATCTTCAACTGGTAATAAACGACATATAATTGTAAAATTCATTAATTATCATGATCGTAAACGTGTTCTACTTAATAGATCTAAGTTAAAAGGATCAGGAATTTATATTGCTGAGGATCTCATTAAGTCTAGGTTTACTCTCTTTAAGCAGGCTCAAGATAAATTCTCTAAACAAAATACTTGGACTCTAGATGGAACTGTATGGGCATTAGTTGGTGATCGTAAGCTTGTAATTAGAAATCATGCAGATTTGCTTAATATTAATTGTTAACTCTTAATTTGTAGCATACTTTTCATAATGAATCTTATTTAATTAAACTTAAGTTATCTTTTTTTATTTTTCGTATTAGTAGGGTTGTGCTTCTTCTTGTCTGTGGGACGTGATTAAATTTAATAATATTTTTATAAACCGATTTTCGTAACATATAATTTTCGCGCATCTCAATACTCGATCCCTTGCTTCTAATTTTTATAATTTTGTTGACATTATTGACGAGCATAAATTTGACGTTATAGGTGTCACTGAAACTTGGCTTGATGCTAATCTTGACTCTAAATTTATTTCTATTCCCGGATATAGATTTGAACGTGTCGATCGTTTGGGCAGAGGAGGGGGCGTAGGTGTTTACATTACTCAATTTCTTAAATATGATATATTAGCCTTTGATTTCACATTCAAAAGCAATATTGAATGTATCTTTCTTAAATTTACTATTAATCATAAAACAATAGTTATTGGTGTAATTTATAGACCACCTAATAAAAGTAAAAAACAATCTAGAATTTTGGATTTTGTTAGAGATATTGATTGTATTTTATCCTACTTGGCTACTTTTGCTAACTACACCGTCTGTCTTGGTGACATGAATATTAATTTACTTAATAGTAATAATCCATTATCTGTATGTTTTGACTCTTATGGATGTATTCCTTTGATTGATGAACCGACACGTATAACTCAAAACACAAGGACTCTGTTGGATCAAATCTTTGTAAATTGTATGCATGATTATATTCTCAAGTCAGGATGCCTTAATGCTGATACGGTTAGTGATCATAAACTAGTGTATGGTGATATCAATTTAAAGCTTAAAAACTCAAAACAGCGCTTTATAACTATTCGTGATTTTAAAAATCTTAATCATGATAACCTTATAAAGGACATTCAATCAATTAATTGGCGTACTGTTTTTCTGGAGAAAAACGTTAATGAGAAAGTGATATCATTCAACAGACTTATTCTTGATGTTTTTAATACACATGCTCCTTTAAAATCAGTACGCGTGTCTAAACCTAAAGCGCAATGGCTTACGGGTGATATTAGATATTTAATGAAGCGTAGAGACTTGGCCCTTAATAAATTCAAGTTGTCTAATTCTCCCCTTGACTGGGGTAGTTATAAACAACTTCGCAATAGCACTCTTTCTGCTATTAGAAAAGCAAAAAGAACCTATATATATAATAAAGCTAAAGACAATAATCCGAAACGAACATGGTCTGCCTTAAGCTCTTTAAAAATTATGAATTCACGTAAGGCTGCCCTGCCTTTAGAACTTTCTAACCCTGATAAAATAAACAACTTTTTTTCATCAGTCTATAAAGAAAATGACGACTTATGTAAAGAAAAGATTGATTATTACAACAACAACAATGTTAATCCATCTGATAGCTTTGAATTCAAGCTGGTAAGTGTTGAGGATATACGCAATGTTTTAAATCATTCTAAATCAAATACATATGGTTCGGATAACTTGTCGCTATTCATGATTAGGTATTGTTTTCCATACATCGAGCAAGTAATTCTTCATATTGTTAATAGTTGCATTGAATTCGGTGTTTTTCCGGATGTTTGGAAAGAGGCTATAGGTAGACCTATACCAAAAATTCCCAACTGCAAGCTGCTGTCGGATCTACGTATTATAAGTATTCTGCCTGCATTTTCTAAAATATTAGAAAGGGTTTTGTACATTCAGCTATATTACTTTGTTGTTTCGAATAATTTAATTCCTGATGTTCAGTCTGGATTTCGTAAGTTTTTAGTACAAATACCTCATTGGCTTGCGTTACTGATGATATCTTACGTGCGCGGGATAATGGACTTATAACTTTTCTTATTCTTCTTGATTTTTCGAACGCGTTCGATACAGTAAATCATAAGCTTTTGTGCTCTAAACTTAAATATTATGGTGCTAGCTCGTCAGTAGTGTCTCTTATACAATCTTATCTTACTAACAGATCCCAGAAAATTATGGTCAACCAAGTCTCTTCGTCGACATTGCCAGTTTTATCTGGGGTTCCCCAAGGTTCCATTCTTGGACCCATTCTTTTCTCTCTTTATACATCTGACATTTTAAAGTCTGTTGGGAATTGTAAAATTCAAGCTTATGCTGATGATACACATCTTTATTACAGTTTTCCTAGTTGCGAAATGTTAAATGCTCAAGAGCGAATTAATGAAGATTTAAAACTTCTTAGTTCTTTGTCAAAGGCTCATAATCTGATTCTTAATTCTCAAAATCTAAACTAATAATCTTCTGTCACAACAGCATATACGACACTGTAGCTTTAAATACAATTATACACATTGATAATGTCCCTTTACCTGTCGTTAATTCTTATAGAATTCTTGGAGTTACTTTGGACAATAACTTTAAGTTTCATTCACACGTAGCTAAAGTGATTATTAAAGCGTACTCTTCTCTTAAATTACTCTATGCCTCGCGTCACTTTTTAACTTTTAAATTAAGATTAACTTTAGTTGAATCTTTGGTTTTGTCTCATCTAAATTATTGCGATATTGTATATGGCCCTTGTCTCGATATCATTCATAAAAAAAGAATTCAAATACTGCAAAACTCTTGTTGTCGTTTTGTGTTCGGTCTTAGAAAGTTCGATCATATTTCTGCTAAGATCAAAGAACTCAAATGGTTAAATATGGATGATCGTAGAACCCTTCACCTTGGTTGCTTCGTTTTTAAGTTGCTATTTGAAGCATCCTCAGTTACATTAAAGAATAAGTTAGTTCCTAGATCTCTCGTTCACTCAGTAAATGTGAGATATATTGAACGTTTAACTATGCCTCGACACAGTACTGCCATGTTTCAGAAATGTTTCACTTATAATGCAGTTAAGTTATTTAATTCTTTATCCTTCGATTATCGCTCTATTAGTTTCATAAAATTCAAATCCAAATTACACAGTAGCCTTTTGAACTAGCCCTGTTTTTATGTTACAGCGCAATACGCTAATTTCTGCATGCTCGATCATTGTATACCTTTTTATACTCTTATTATCTTGCTATCTCATTTTTTTTTCTAACTATAATTATCACTTTCTCATGGACAAGAGAATATGTACTACTAACTTCGTTAGCTTAGAAATAGTTTTTAATTATATAACTCAACTGGTTTGCTTTTATAATTCTTACTTTCCTTTTAGTACTCATGTTTAGTTTTATTTATATGCCATCAGCCTATTCCGCTGCCTTTTTTTACTTTTAATTTTTAGCTTCAGTAGAGGTTAAGTGTAAGAGTAGCTCACAGCTAAACTTCGCCTCTTCTGTGGCCTACTTCAACAACTTTATGGTTATCCAATTATTTATATTTTTTGTACTTTACTAGTTTGTATATCTTTTATGTTTTTGTAATAATTTGATAATAATAATAATAAAGACTATAATAAATAAAAATAAATAAATAATTATCCATCAGCTGTGATATTTGACCAGTTATTGGTGAAGGATTGTTGATTGCGCATAAGTGCACTATTTTAAATATTTGTCGTGTTTTAGATTTCGTAGATTCTATTGAGGCAAGCTCATCATATTCAATATAGTAAGTAGGTAGATAAGGTTATTGTTATATTTATATTTTTTATGGGTGTCTGTTACGAGGTATAAATATGTGTAGACATGCTGAAATAATTCCCATAACTATTCTGTTTATTTTTGTGTTATTAGTTGAGCATTGAGTGTTGTATTTTATTGTATTGAACAGACTAATACTCTGTCTGCATCTATAAGTTGTGTATCGACTAGTCCTTTTTTTCAAGGCAATTTGGGTTGAATTCCTCCCCCCCCCCCCATCACTGATCGTGTTAGCATGGCATTCATTTTCTTTCTTTCCCTTCTGTGTTATCGTAATTCAGGCAAACATTCCGTTATTGATTTCATTCCTTTATTCATGGCCTGCTGATCTTACGTGTAACAAATTGATGAAAGAAGAGAATTAATTACTTGTGAACCGGTAAACAGAAAGCATGTTGGGGATAATCCGTTTCTAAGTGTTGTCAAGGGAACAGATTAGGCTAGAAGATTATCTCAAGTGATTCCAGTGTGGTGTCATCCGTGGACTTCATTGAGAATGGCCCCAACAAACAAAAACAGATTGGACAGTATTGTGTTCAACAACATACTTAGAATCCCATTACCTTTCTCATTGCTGACACAAGCCTGCTTCACTAGATCCTTCTAGAATAATTTACAGGAAAGCTTAAATTAAGACGAATAGTAGTGGAAGAAAATAGTGATAGTGAAACCTGACGGGAAAGAATTGGAATTATTCGTGAGAACAAGTTAAAATATAATCAGCAAAGCGTATAATGCGGCTGTACTCCGTGATATAGGGAATCGGTATAGGAAAGAAAATTGAAAATAAATAAAATACAGCTTCAAGGAAAAAAGTAAAGACGTATATTCCCACAAAGACAATAAACGCGGCATACAATGAACTTATGCTTGCACAAGCAATGCATTTTCAATGCACCTGTTGATATAGTTGTTGTTGTGACTAGTTAAAGGGGTTGGTACTTGGATGTTCACCCTGCCATTTAGAATTTGGGTTGTGGTGTGTCAAGGGTGCTGTTGTTTATAAGACGAGAAAATGAAAAATACTGGAGGTCTTTACACAACCTGAAAATTTTAAAGATTGAAATTAAACTGTGAGTAGAATTGAGTTTATATGTCTAGAATTACTAATTATGCATTTGTGGGCCGAAATGGTTGTATTTACGGTATAAGAAATAATCAAAATGAAAATAATTATTTGGTTGGACTAATTAGCAACAAAATTGTGTACATTGATTTTAGAATAAAAGTTTTATTGTTGAAATTTAGTATTGGTTAAAGCAAAAAAATTTAGTAGTTTGGAATAGACCATGAAAAGAGAAAAGAAAAGCTGGTATTTGTTTTCTATGTTTTTGTTAAAGGCATTTCCAATAATTGAGATTTAGATATGTCATAATCGAATATTGAAAACACGAAAAATAGAGTGATGATATTTTGTTGATGGATTAGGTTTAAGGTCTTTTGGAGATTTTTTCTTTTAGTAATACCTGGCCAAAGCGAGGATAAGAAATTTAGATTCTTTTAAGAAAAGCATTTTATATATAATTTTATTTGAAATTAATAGAGCTAAGTTTAGGTTGAATTTTCATTTGAATTTATTTAAAACTAGGTACATACACACATTTGTAAAGGATATTCAGCTACCGCAGTGATGAAATCATATATGGAAGACGCCTTGATTTCGAGAATTTGTGTAATTTAACCAAAATATATTACGAATTTTTAAGATATTTTAGAGGAAGGTAACGTATAACATGGCAAAGTTTAGGATACCAAAAACATTCAAGAAATATTATACTTTTCGCAGAGACTATGTTGGGTTAGGAAGTAGGTTTCTGTTGAGAATTCCAACGATTTGAACATTAATAAGGTATCGCTGCTTAACGAAGAGCAAAGATAGTACAATTTTTGAATGTTCGTTATAGAATCATTATCGTGGATCAAACGTTTATAAAAAATCTCTATACTCAAACCAGCTGTCTATCTTGCCACTGAATTGCAGGAGATGTATTACAGGCAGCTTGACTAAACCTTTGATGTCATGGAGCTGGCTTATATTTGAAACAATTGAACTCATAGATGAATGTGAATGGCCGTAGTTCTGACATAATCTTATATTCTTGTATTTTTATATTCTTATATTTTTGTTTTTTTATATACTGCATACAAATATTATTAGAAATAAAGACAAAACATATAAAATTTTAATTCTAGCCATTAGTCGATCGTTTTAAGCTCAAAATTGCATTTAAAAAATTTTAATTTTATATATTTTTTGATGCACTCCCCCTCATAGCAAGTCTAGAATGGATTTTAAAAGAAAATAAATGAATGATCATCTTCACCCATACAAGCAAGATACATGTATCAGCATTTAAAAAAACCTGACGTAGTTTGGTGAACTAAAATGACAAAAACGAGTATATCGGATACCTGAAGAGTAAGACTTTAACATATATTATTTTCAGATTTCTCTCTTTATATGAAACTATGGTACTTACAAAAAAACTAGAAACTTTGATCCAATTCACTCCTGTTGATTATACTAACGTTAAAGAGAGTTAAAGGGTTTTGGTCTTAAGGGTCTGAGGGCAGCGGACAAAATGGTCTGGAATTAAGACCGGACTCAATTTGTGCCAAAAGCGTATACAGCTCTTCAAACCTACATAGAGAATTGCTAATTTAAAGCTGTAAGTGATGTTTCATGCTCTTAACACCATCCTCTCAAAGACCACCAAAGTGAGGCGACAGAGGAGGTATAAAGTGCCACTCAATACCTTTCTCCGAAATAGCATCAATCAACGCATCTTTATTAATTTTAATGAAATTATGTAATTCCTTTAGACTAGAGTGTGCACCGACAAAATGGGTGGCGTTGTCTAAGTATATTCTATAGGGCTTGCCACGGCGAGCAATAAATCTTCTCAGACACAGTATGAATACTTGAATAGATAAGTCACTAACAAGCTCAAGGTGTACAGCTTTGGTAATGAAACAAAAATAGATACAAATGTAACTCTTAGTAGTTATACCTCGAGGACCACTTTTAGTTTTATAGCATAGGTCTAGCATAATCGGTACAGACAACTTCAAAAGGCAAATTTTGTGTAATTTTATCTTGTGGCAGCTTCCCATTTTTGATTGATTTTTTTCGTGCGCAACAGAATCATTTGAGACAATCATGCATTACTTGGCGAAGCAAATTTTTACCATGCGTAATCCAGAAACGTTCTCTAATGTACGAGAAAAGTAACTGAGGACCACTGTGTAATAGCCGAACATGTTCACATGCGGTTAACAATTTGGAAAGAGAATGGCAACCGTCTAAAATAATAGTGTTTTTTTATCAAAATCGAATTCAGAATTTTGAATACGCCCTTCAATGCATAACAAACCATTATCAAGAAAAGGAGAAAAAGTTATCAATTTGCTACGCAACGAAATACTTTTTTGAGCACCTAGCAATTTTATTTCTTCCCTGAAGGAATCTACATAAATGCACGTGTCATAGGCTTGCGACCTGGCATTGCAAAATCCGTGCAGCTCAATGATTGTGGGGTTTAGACAAATTGCATGCTGAGAAATATTGTATGGTTTTGAGAACCAATTTGTAAGAACTCAGGATGTATATCAGTAGGACTAACATCTTTTAATACACAACGGTCATTGGATATCAATTTATTTACCAGAAAGTAACCAGGTAAAAGAATTTTAGGTAACCGATAACATATTTTTTGAGCGTATTCAAGAGAATCCACACCCGTAAGCAGATCGTCAACTAACAAATCTTTCATTATTTTAGAGAACTCCGAGTGAGTAGCTAGGCATTCAATACCTAACTTGTGTAGACAATCGATAGTGAGAAAAGAGGTTGCTACTGTACCATAAGTCACAGTTCTCAAATTATAACTCTGAATTTCTTTAGTAGCGTCATTTCTCTACAATATTTGATGAAGAGGTAATAGAGAGGAATTAATAAGTACTTGTCTACAGATCTTTTGTATATCGGCAGATATAGCAAATTTATGAGATCAAAAACTGATCAATATTGAATATAAATTCCGTTAGTTACAAGAACAACCATTTGTATATCATCAAAAAATAACCAATGGTAGAGGAAGCACTGCCATTAAATACCGCACGAATTTTAGTGGTGAAACTTTACTCTTTGGGCACAGCATGGTGAGGAAAGCAATAAGATACTTCCGAATCGGCATTGTCTACTTTAAACAAGGACATATGAAAGAGTGCTAGGTATTCATCAAAAAAACTCTGAATAACATTCACGAAGAGGATCGTTTAAATTTAGTCGTTATTCAAAAGATAAAAGACTTTTTGCAATCTTACCGGAATCGCCTAGTTTTAGAAGACTCCTTCAAAGGAATTGCGACAACAAATCGACCATCGGGTTCCCTACGAGTGTTAGAGACAAAATGATTTTCACAGTCATTCTCTTCTATTGACTGGTTTTTTCAGAGAGCACTTCTCAGTTTCCCAAAATTTTTCGAGTTGGTCTTGAATTTGCATTATACCAGAGGAAAAGTTGCAAGTAACTACATTTGAAGTTGAATTAGAAAATATAGGGCCACTAACGACCAGTCAAAAAACGTTTTTTGTAATTTGGGTTGTCCTTTCTCTAGAGAAATTTGCCCGATGCATAACAAGTCATAAAAACAGTTAGTTCCTACTAATATATCTATGGTAACCGGAGTATTGAAATTGGGATCAATGAACCAGTGTCGTTTATTTTAAAGTTATCACCGAGCTTCAATCGGTTGCACAAATCATTCATAATAAAATTACTCTGACTTCTGCAATCTACAAGCAAACGAGCATTATGGAGCTTACCCTGTGAGTCTGAATACCTGAAAAACCTGGGGTGTTTACTTCGGGTGATTGTGATTGACATTTACCAATATGCGACAGAGAGTTATGCCTAGCCATGCAAGTGCGATAGGTATGTTGAGATTTACAATCCTTGCCGATATGACCACAAGCAAGGCAATTTGGACACAGTTTAAGAGATTTCGTATTAGAAATTCTATCCCCAACAGACAGAGCTTTAAACTTTTCGTAATTGTATATTGAATGTGCACCTTTACAGTAATTGCAAAGAGCGATGTTAGCATGAGTTACAAAGAATTTAGAGAGTTTGTGCTTAACAAAAGTTTTGGTTTCTCGCATGGTTGTAGTCGATTCGCGTAACATATTTTCGCTTTCTAATGCTTCAAGTACGCTTGCTGTCTGTTCTCAAAATTGAATAAATTCAGATAAGACCGGTATTTTTTTATCATGTTTGTAAGTTTTCCAGTCACGCTTAGTAACTAACTGGGTCTCAGAAAGGAACTAAATTTTGAGTTATAATGACTGCGCCTAATTTTTCTGGAGGTATAAACGAATTTAGGAATGTAGTGTTCTGTTATTGCCTTTTATTTTTCTGATATGAGTGGAAAACTTGAGCCATTTCTAAAGAGAAAAGAGCAATCACATGATTCCTATTGAGACCACATTTATTATTATATCTTTTACAAATGATTAGCCATGCTGTTTTGCAATTGTCCGAACTGAATGATCAAGTTCTAAGAATATCAGTTGCTTTTTCAGTCAACGACGATTTTAAATAGGGGAATTTTTGTATATGGCTCAAGTTACTGTTGGAATTGATTAAACTTTAAAATGTGTCCTGAAATTCTATCTAGGTAGTTTGCAACTTTGCCATTAAACCGTGGGAGCTCTATGACAGCAAGGCACACAAATGGTAGTTACACGAATGCCCAGGACAATCGTTAGTACTTGAGATTCTTGAGTGAAGAGTTAGGAGATTGCCTTGGCGAATTGTCAATACTGGGAACTTTAGGTTCTATGGCAAAACTCGCAGAGTTAGCTTTTACATTCACGTTTAACAGGAGTTCAGCGTTCGTAACCAAAATGTAATATTTTTCCTCAAGTGAGTTCAGAGTCGAAATCCTCAGAGAGAGCTTCAATTTGATTTTAAATGCCATCAAATGCACTCGGTAAGCATACAAATCGTTTATGCAATGTGGTTAATTAAGCAGCAGAAGGAATGCTTGTTTGCTGTAAATTATTAATAAATGTTCCAAAATTTTTGTCTTCGCTTGAATACCGGCCGTTTTTTATGTAAAGTTTCAATTTCTGTCGTGATAATTGACAACAAAGATTAGTAAGAATAACTTTTTAAAATCCAAGGTGATCCAGGGATTCATATACAAATGCAACGAAAGACATTTTGCGACAAAATTTCAGAACTCTTTTGAGATAAGAGAGTAATTATACAACGAAGCACCTTTTTGTAGTAAACTAGCCAAAATAGCTTAGTTGTAATACGCTTCAGAGAAAGGCATTTGAGCACATCAGCTTTATACACAAAAAGCATGAATAAAAACAAATATTCACTACCAAACAATTTTGTAATGAAATTTAAGAAAATTGAGCATCACTGAAAGCAAGATTTTTTCACTTCAGTTCAGCTTTGCAAACCTGCACTACGTATTTGATATTGAAAACAATGTGTTGTAATATTTTTTATTTAATTCATTCATAAACAAAAGAAGCGATCTCTAGGTACAAATACGTTTTATAGGAAGAATGAATAAAATTAATGGAATGGACTTAGTTTTGTGATGAGTGTACTATTAGGGACAAGCATCGTCTTATGCAGAAACCAGTTTTGTTACTGCAGCAACCAATATTTTATCCCCTTTACTTGTGGCCTGCTATTTTGAAGTATGCGAAATCGAGCTTTGTAAACTTTCCATTTCAAATATAATGATACGCTGTGTAAAATTCCAGTTAAATTCAAATGATTGCTAATAATCTGGCTCGAAGGACCACTGCTCAATACGTAAAATGTTGATAATAAATAAACTAACAAATGCACACAGTAATTATTTATTTTTTAAGAGCTTGATTATATTTACAAATGAGAAGCAAACACGAGAGTGTCAGTGTACTAGAGATGCCCGTGAACAAATAAATATGATGGTTAAACACACCTGCTTCACAAATGGCAGACGTAGTACAGTCTTACAAAAGTAACACAGTGTAAATACAAATTAAAAATAAACTATTGAACACGATTAATAATGGCAATATTCATTTTGTTACATTCCACTTCATAGTTTGAATTTTTTTGCATTCCGCACTCTCTGTACCCTGTTTAAATAAATGCTTGTTTCACATTTGGAAAATTGCTCAATTATACAAGTCGCCTATGATGCGTTGGTGTTCGATATTCGTTATAGTTAAATTACCTAATTTAATTGTAATTAGATAAAGCAGCTATGTTATCTTTGAATGCTAGAAATATGTTTAAATTTGTTGCTATTCTATAATGGGTTTTCCGTGAATATTCTTCAGAAAACAATTTTATGATATGTTCGTGAAATGAGTTTTCTACATTTCGAGTGTTGACTTGTGGGATTTATTTTGTGCTAAATATTATAAATCCAAGTGGGGAGTTGCAAAATGCTTATGGTGATAAGTTGTTTCCTTTTTAAGTGATTGTTAGGTAATTGAAGAGTGATTTTTTTTAATATATATTTTAATGTTTTCATCCCAAATTTTAACCCACATTCTTAGGAAGTTGGAAAGAATGGAATTCTAATTTTAAAGCCAAATAGCAAATTTTGCATAGGTGCAGACTATAAAATCATATTAAATCCTTATCTTGAAGATGTACTCTTCTAATTCAAGTAGATGAAATATTTCAAGAGCTAAAGGGTAAGGGTGGTGATTTTTATTCAAAATAAGACTGAAGGGTATGTAATCAACTAGAAGTCGACCACAACACAACAGGCTATTTACCGCGAGTAACCTGCTTACTAATAGTAAGCCAATAGTAAAGTATTACTATTTCCGTGACGAATAGTAAGTGTAGTGATTTGAGGAGAAGAGTAATGACGTTGTGCATGACGTCATTCAATAGTAAGCTTTTGACATACTCAAATATACTGAACTCACCAACATGTTACTCTTGTGTTAGTAAATGACCTGAAAAAATACAAAATCCTAAATTGAGATTGTCAGAGAATTATTATCTGTGAGTCTTCCACAATCCAAATAAGGATTTCATTTTCAGCTGCTGTAGATCTTGAAAGTGCCATCAATTACTTATGTTGATTGCAATTAATAATTAAATCAGCTGTAACTTGTGATATTCCATTTAAGGTAAGAAGTTTGTTTACACAGATAACCTATCTCTTGTCTGTGTTTGTTTAACTGCCAAACATTCAATTTTTCGCGAGTTACCAATGGTTAGATATTAAAACAAACAGTTGTTCGAGTGGGGGTCGAAAAAGAATGAATTTTAGTTACCATTATCCCCCACTCCTGGAGTAACCCAACTTACAATTAGTAACTCGTGGTAAATAACCTTAAGTTATTGTTAGCAACGACGTACATTAAGAATATCTACAAAGCCGGCGAATTACCCTAAGGTGTTAATCTTGCATGTAAAATGTTCGAAGGGGAAGTGAAAAAGTGTTCAAGGATAGTAAATCTATTCAGCAATATTGTTGTAACAGGAAATTGTCTATGGGAGAATATTTGTGATTTGCACGAAAAACTAAATTAATACATGCAAATTTTTAATTAAACAGATAAATTTGATTTCTTTTAAATTTGAGATAACTTATTTGGGTCATGTAACTCGTGCAGATGATTTTAAAAACCCTACCCAAGTTAGCTTTGAGTAAAGCAGTAAAACCTAAGAATCAATATTTCTGATGACCCCATTTAATCAAAGCGCTAGAAGAAATAATTCCTAGTCACAGTTGTAAGCTGAACAAACACTGTAATCAACAAGGGAACTATTTGGTTCAACTATTGATAAAAATTTGTTTTGTATATACCTGTTTACAGGGATAATGTTATAACTATTTTGGTGAAATAGAATTAGATGACGCAGTGAAACGAAGATGTTTGTTCTCATTGTTTAGATTATAGATTAGTTGTAAAAAGAACTCCATTCCACCATGAGACCAACATAATCAGAATCCACTGGGTAAACTCGTCTTCCAGAGGATCATACCCTAGACAAGGAGAGTTGACATCCATTAATTAAGACAGTACTAAAGAAAAAGGCTTTCAGGGTGTCTTTATGGTAACGTAGATTGCTACTTTAAACACAAACCACCACCCCCAATGTATCACAATTTGTTTATTTATTTATTACTCCCGCACCATTGTAGCTAACCAGTGCAACCTTAGTTTATTACAGGATTCCTGTACTTGCCGATCATTTCAAAATTTAACAAGCTAACAATTATTTCACCGGCAACACAATTTCAACTTGCGACACAGTAATCTATCTCAATTCTAGTTTCTACATTCATGTACGACAAAGTGAGGCCAATGCATTTTGCAGATGTCATTTATACCAGTCTGTACTTAATTTGACATCTGGCAACCATGACGATCACTTCTTATTGGTTGTTATTAGATAACGTGCTAGAAAGCCGTTAGTAGTAGCAATAGTATTGTAACCTTCATAGAGAGCATCACGTATTTATATTAATAAGTGCGGCAATTTGCAGAAACTGGTTTAATTGCTTGTCATTTCAAAGTCCAACATAAAGCAACTATCTGTGATTTAATAAAGGTCTGAAGTATAAACAGTTCTAATAGTTTCACCCAGTTAAGGTGCATAGTACCTGCATCAATAACAACCAATGGAAGCTCATTTGCCCCGACATATTTTCTCTCTGAGATAAATGAGTGTCAAGTGTAAGGAGCAAATGCGACCTGGAATGCACTAATTCCAAATGGATAAAACTCTGTGTATCTACCTATAAATATGTTACCAATAAGTCTGCTTTTACTCATTAATTCGATTTTTATAAGAATACCCAGCAGCTATGTCACAAAAGATAACAGAGAAAATTATAGTAGAGATTTTCGTAGAAGCCGTTTCAAAAATAAAAATTGAGAGTCTGGGTATAAAGTGATGTAGTTGTATCTGTAACATACCTGCTTCTACACTGAGGACGTCAAGGTAAGCTAGGTAACAGTGCAGAGGAAGGCGGTAAATGCACCGCACTTTCCCACAAGGATAAAAGTCACCTTGCTAAATACTTAAGTACTATGACCAAATGGGGCTTTAGCTTAAATTGCACTGAAATTTTAGATGTTCAGGATTATGTAAGCTGGAATAACGCTAAACCATCAGTTAATAGTAGTTAAAAACAGAAAATTTTAGTAAGAAGGACAAACACTAAAGCATTTTTAGAAAAACAGCGACATTAACACCACAAGATATGAAGTTATGTTACTTAAGAATAGTTTTCTAGTTAATAAGACACTATTTCATTACAGTTTAGTATAAGTAATGAACCACTCAAGTAGTAATAATGAAATTGTACTACTAAACATAACTTCATTCAATTTCGAGGTATTTATCACTGTTTTTATGCTACCATTAAATTTATAAAATAAAAAAAGTTATAAGGAATATACTTTATTTTCATTACTTATTACAAAACCGTATGAAATTAGAAGAACACATGATAAGAAAAGTTATACTCATAAACATAATCCGTAAAATTAGCATTTGCAGAAAAATATAAAATGGCACAAAAGCATATTTAATGCTAAATTTACAAATAAACAAAAGCCCAAAACCAAATACAGTACATAATCAATGCCAAGGAACCTCACGCGACTGAGCAATAGTCCCCAATTTAATGTACCTGGCAGTTTGCGACATGGAGGTTGATGGAATACCAGTAGCTGATGAAATTGAAGATCTCTGAGTTTCATTTGACACCTGTGTCCCATCTCCTTTTAGAACAGCAACAGGTTTCCATGAATTAATATAATTCACTGCAAAATGTTATTAAAGTAAGTTTTAATATTTGATATAAAAAGTATCTTTAATATAAATGAAATACAACATTTAGTTACAATATACAAAAGTAAACAGGGTTAAAACATAAAATCGTGCAGCAGTATTGAGGATTCTTTTTCTTAACGAAATTTCAGAGTTATTCTAAAATTATTGATAAGTATGGAATAATTTTGGCAGTATTTATAGTTGTGCGTTAAAATTTGTCATCGCATCTATACATAAACATTAGCAGAAAAGTGATCTACATTTTATTAAATTAAATTGTCTATAAAAATGTAACTTAGGATTTAAATTATGATTAATAATATTTATTATATTTCGTTCGAGCAGTTAGCATTGTCTTATTTACAAAAATTCCATCATAAAATAGTTTCTAGTAAGAAATAGAAAGATATTATAGGCAGTACATTTTATATAAATAAAATGTTTTCTTTCAAATTAACAAAAATAAACAGTAAAGTAGAGAGTAGTTTAGAAGTAAAGAAATTTCCAAAAAAAGCGATACCCAAGTAAATACATAGTTATATTTTTGGCTAGCGTTGAATTGTTAAGTCCAATTTAGAACAACAGTCTCCTAAAGCAGCGGTAAAAAGAGACTTATTAATGATTTAGCATATGTTATTTTCGCCATTAAGAAAGACCAAGACGAAGACAATCACCATAACTTCAAATTTTTATAACTAATGTTTTTCAAATGTATTTCTTTTAATTTATTTATTTTATTCTGTTTCCATCAGTAAAGAACCTACAACATATACTAGCTAGTTTTGAGATTAAAACCATAATTTTTTAATTCATATGCACCATTATGCACTTTACTTTAACTTTGTTTGTTGTAAAGCGTTCACATTACGTTAACTACAAATCAGAGGGAATGGATGGATTTGCATGCATCCTGTATAGTAGATTACAAGAACAATTAATCCTAAATAAACGATATTTCAAATTCTGTTTCTAGAAAGGTAAGTCAAATAATAAGATATAACATTAGTTCTTTTAAATACATTGTAAATGTAATAATCCAGAACGATGACATTTTAAAACCGCAAATAAAAAATATATCTTAATATTACAAGACACTACGCATGCATTTCCCATAAAAAGATAATTTACAATGGACAAATGTCGTCTGTCGCAACTACCTAGGACACTGCAGCAATGCAAGTAAGTAATATTTACATAATTAATGTGATAACCAACCTTTTATTCAGCATAGATACAATATATTATATTGTGAGATACACTAATTAAGCTTGAGAAGTTGAAAGTGAAGTTCAAACAGAGAAGTCGAAATGTAACCACGCCAAGAAATAGGTCAGGAGAGCAAGGTGTGCAGTCGTGGCCATGGCGCATTTGATTTGCAGTAAGGTAATAAATCACTTTTACGTGTTGGTGGATTATACTGTCGGGTTGATGAAATAAACATCCATAACGTAATTATGATCGAAAATAAATATAGGGTTGAAACTTGCGAGTTTACCTATACTGAAATGGGAATTTGTTATTGTTTTATGAGTGGGTGACCTAGTAGAGAATAAATAATCATTGGTGTTTCTACAATCCTTATTCAGGGGATGTAAAATAAACTATGAAAAAATAAATTTTTAAAGAATTTAAAAATAAGTTAATATCAAATTCAGATGCAAATTATTTATGGTACCCGCTCATTCATAGGAAGTTGGCATAATGTTAACACAATTGAATGTGAATAGTGATGGGATAATAAAGTGCTCAGAAGTAGAACTTGTTTAATTTTAAGCATGCCAGTGTATAAAGAAATTGAACACTTATTTTTTAATGATTAATTAGGATTTGCATGATAATTTCTGGTTGTATATGTCATAGTGCTAGTTATGAAGTGAACAGGTTAGTAATTTTTAAGAGACTGGAATGTGGACATAAAAAGTTGTATTGACCGATGTTTTATTTATTACGAAGTTGACATTTCCAGAAATGGGATTCAGAATATAGCTATCAATATTCGCAAAACAGAAATATCAGTTTGATAATAATAGCAATAATTTTTTAATTTTCTTATTAATACCTAGTCAGGGATTCAGAATATAACTACAGACATTCGTCAAACTTGGAAAATCAAATTGATCACAGTATATTTATTTTCTAAGTTTTTTAAATAATGGCCAGTTTGATGCTAGGAATTAAGTTTTTTATAGGACAGTTACTGTATTCTAAGGGTTATTATTTAATATCAATAGAAGTTAAGTTTAAGTTGAATTTTATTTGCATACATTTTGAATTAGGTAAACACGGACAAATTATGAAAGGATAACCAGTCACCCCAGTGATGGAGTAGTGTTTAGGAGAGGTCCATTATTTAAAAAATTTCATTAACGTAACAAAATTTAATGTGTTTTTAAGGGATTGTGGAAAAACTATATAATGTGTTAAATTTAAGAAACCACAAGCAAAGGAGAAATCGAAATAACTGTTATCGTGGAGGGAACATATCAAAGGAATTGCTGAGACAAGTCGGCTTGGTGCTGCTCAACTATGACTAGAAAAAGACTTTCAAGGTAAGTGAATATTGTAATGAGTTTTCGAATTTCAGTCATTTCAAATGTATATGGTTTTTTCTTATTATTTCTTCCATAAAAACCCTCTTCCATACCACTGTAGTTGGACATGCACACTTAAAATCGTTACAGGCTCCCCACCTCTTCAGAGCAAATCTAAATTTATAACATTATGTTCATTTTGCCTGAAACAGTATTTTTGGCATACAACTATGTGTTGTTTATTTTATCGTTAGCACCATTTTTTAAACAGGAGGCCGTTGTTTTGTTAGGCAATTTATCATCTACCTGCTTTTTGTTTTTTAAACATATACAGCTTTTTTTGTTATTTTAATTGATTGACCATAAAACTTTTCTTTCAATGCGAGTTCCTTAAAGTTTTGAATTTTTAAAAATTGTCATTTATCTAAATTTAGTTGATAAAACCTAAAAAATATTTGTGAAAAATTATTTTTGAAAAATTATCTCGGAGGTTTTAAGACAAAAATTGACATTACGATAACAGAAAAACATGGATTTTTTTAGTATTGAAATGTAGACTTGTTATTGAAAATCAAATCGATTTGTAATTTATGAGTTGGTGGGATATGAAAAAAAAATAATTTTGCAGTTACTAGATTGGTAAAAATATTGGAAAAAGCATAATTATGACTTACAACAGCATAAAGTTAGTTATTTAGTTGAAAATAGTTTGGGACTATTTACGATTGTTAACAAAGTTTTTAAAAAGATGTGTGGATTGGGGATGAAGAGTTTGACACCTGTGAAAGTTCTATTTCCTTTTGGAATAGATAAGTCCGCTTCAGGACCTATTGTCTTCAGAGGCATCTACAGTTTTGTTTTTTTTAAGGATTGAAGACTTCTTACTTCTACTTTATTTTTTAATTTTTTGACTTTATGAATTGACTAAGGATTGTTGACATATTACTTGAACTGAAATGATATGAAAATCGTAAAAGTAAAAGATTATTGGAAAAATCTCGTTTGTAAGGGAGGTATACCGTATTCACGCTACGTTAACTATAAATCAGATAAGATGCAAATATTAAATTCGGATGGACAGACTAAATATGGATTCATCCTGTATACTGAATTTCAGGAATAATTAATATTAATTAAGCATGATATTTCAAATTTTGTTTTAAATAATAAGGTATAATATTATTTATTTTAAATATATTGTAAACGTAATAATCCAGAGCGATGGCTTATTTTAAAAGTGCAAATGAAAACATCTTAATATTACAAGATCTTACAGATGCATTTCCCATGAAGTGATAATTTAAAATAGCCAAATGCCATCCGTCCCGACCACCTTGGACATTGCAACAATACAAGTACGTAACATTTACATAAGGTGACAATATTTTTTATTCGACATAGATGAAATTTGCTACATTGTGAGAACGGTATTTTTTTAGAAAGAATATAATACATAAGCTTTAAAGTTGAAAGTGAAATTCAATCAAAGAAGTCGAATGCAACTAGGGCAAAATATACATCGCGCAAGGAAGGTGTACTATCACAGTCGTGGTGCGTTTGATTTGCAGTAAGGCAATAAATTACTATCACATGTTCGTAACTCTTACTGTTATGCCAACGGAATAAACATCCATAACATAATTAGGATAGTAAATAAATGTAAGCATTAAAACTTGCGAGTTTATCCATCCAGAGATGGAAATTTGTTATTGTTTTATAAGTTGGTGATCAAGTAGAGGAATATAAACCATTGGTGTTCCTGAACTCCTTATTCGAGAGATATAAAATTAACTATGAGTAAATAAACTTTTTAAAGAAATTAACAATAAGTTAATGTCAAATTAAAAAGCAAATTACACATGGAATTTGCTCATTTATAGGAAAGTGGCATTGTTCGGTCTTTTTTATTATTTTATTAAATTTAATTTGAAGACGACTCGCTCCTGTATCCTATTAATGTAGACATTGGAAATATGCATCCTGAATACCTCACCCCTTTTATTACGAAGGTTACGCGCGATCAGGTTTGAACAAGTAGAAACTTGTTTTCGACGTGCCTGCACCCCTATATAGAGTGTAAGAAGGAGTCGTAGTTAATCGTTTGAAACGTGAAGACGTTATTAAAGCAGCATACAATTCGGTATGTTTTCAAAGCTCGTTTTGTGGTTCGTTATGTAGAACATTAATATTCGTGTAGTGTTCGGAATAAAGGGTTGTAATTACACAAGTGCTATTTATGGCCATAATAGTGCGAACTTTGTAAGTGATAATAAACTGTCGTTTAATGGATATTTCGTCTCGAGGAAGCACTAACACATCTTAAACATACAGTCCATTAATTCGTCGATTATTAATCATTGGACCAGCAAATTTCGTCCTTCGATAATATCTCCAGGTATGTAACTTGATATATTCTAGCTACAACCTCATAGGTATGTACATTGGTCGCTTCGTCGCCGTATCTGGTTAACGGTGTAGTTAATGAACTTTGTACCCTCAGGGTATAGTGCAGCTGTCGTTGGTGTCGGTTGTATTCGTATCACGTGATTGGTGCGTGAATAATTCGTCGTTTGGTGCAGGTTGTAAACACTTGTGTTTGTTTACTTCAATAAAATCTTGTTATTCCTTACCTACAAACTTGGAGTCGCTTTCAAATAGTAATATAATTAGAAATTTCGTAGTTTTTATAACATAGATAATTTATATTTGTTATTTAATATTCAAAATGAGTAATAAATTGGAAACGATTATTTTAGAAGCTAAAACAGCGTGGAGTAGATTAAATAGTATTCTTGAGAATATGAGAGAAATTGGTAGAGCGGAAAATAATTGTTGTGTGATAGACGTTGGGCTGGATTCTGCGAAAGAAGTCGAATCAGATTTTAAACTTTTGTATCAGACGGTCGTTGTGGAAGAGTCGGTGGAACTAGAGGAGTATCGTGCTTTGAGGATAGAGATAGGTAATCTAGTTACGGAAATAAAAATTTTCGCTGCTAAATTTAAAGTGGAATTTGTGAAGGATATTAAACCGGTCATTGGTATGTCAGCTACAGGACCGCATGATGTTGTTCCCGTTAGTGGTAACCTCCCTCCCTTTGTTAAAAATAATTCGCTTTTCCGGTAAGATTGTCGATTGGGAAAGTTTTCGATCAGTTTTGAAAATTGGTTCATGAGAATGATAGATTGTTGCCAATTCAGAAATTCATGTATTTATTAGATAACATTGATTCGAGTACACAGGCTTTGATTAAACATATTCCAATTGGGAATGATTCGTATCAAAAGGCGTATGACATTTTAGTAAATCGTTTTCAATCCAAAAGGTTATTAGCATCCACTTATTGGAACTCGCTTGAGAGATGTTCGAAAATTAGTACGGTAAATTCGCATAAACAATTAAGAAGTTTGATTAATTGTATCGATGAAAATTTGTTTGCATTGGAAAAATTAGAAATCGACTTGTGGGATTTCGCACTTTTAATTTGTTATCCAAAAATTAGACAGTGAAACTCTAAAAGGTTTGAGTTGGAGAATGTTTTAGATGTTCCTACATTTAAGGATTTAAGAGCATTTGTAGAAAGGCAATGTAAGGTGTTGGAAGTTAGTGAGATTGTTTCATTAGATACTTCTTCGAAAACTCGAAAGCATAAAATTCGGGCTTCAGATACTAGAAAATTCGCTAGCGCATCGTCGGCGCCTAGAAATTCGTTTGTCGCTACTTCTACTGATAGAAAGTGCATTTTGTGTCAAGCTTCGCATCCATTGTATAAATACAAGCAATTGTTGGATAAATCCCCTCAAGAACGCTATGAGGTGGTAAAAAGGCATAAGTTGTGTATTCGTTGTTTAGGTGATGCACATTCGGTGAAAGATTGTCGTTGCCAGTGGAATTGTAGAGAATGTGCCAAAATCATAATACCTTATTACATTTTGGAAATCGTCGGGCACCAGTTTCTCCGCAGAGAACCACATCAATTAATAGTTCGTCATCTTCAACTGAAGAAAGTTCGGTGGTTAACCAACAGGTTATTCAACAACAAACCACTACTAATTCGTTATTATCAACGTCGTTAGACCATACCACCACGTTGTTAGCTACAGCGGTGGTTTCGTACAAGATTATTCGGTCAATTACATTCTGTTCGAACTTTAATCGATAATGGAAGTATGGAAAGCTTTATTACAGAAAAATGTCGGCAGAAGTTAGGGTTAAGGAAGGCTAAAACTGAAGTCACGGTTCAGGGATTAGGTTTGAAGTCATCTTCAGTGTCTGGCAAGGCATTGTGTTTTGTTAGTCCACTTAGTTTATCGTCACCTCTATATAAGACTGAATGTTTTATCTTGCCTACGATTTGTGATCGATTGCCGTCTACTAAACTACCAATAAATAATTGGCCACATATTCAAGATTTACAGTTGGCTGATGCAAAATTTGATGTTCTGCAGCCAATCGAAATGCTTTTGGGAGCAGACGTATTTGCTCAAATAATATTAAATGAATCACGTTGGGGCAATGCATTTGAACCCGTTGCCATTCATACTACTTTGGGGTGGGTACTAACAGGTAAAGTTGTATCTCCTACTGTCGCTTACTTCATTCTGTGCAGTGGTAGAACCACTTGATGTGGACATTCGTAAATTTTGGGAATTGAGAATATTCCTTCCACAGTGCATCGTTCGCCTGAGGAAGAGAAAAGTGAACAAGATTTTTGTGAAAATTATTCGAGGGATGAAACTGGAAGATTTGCGGTTTCATTGCCATTGAAAAATTCGGAACCTTTGTTTTGTAATTCTAGAGAAATTGCAGTTCGTAGATTTTTGAGTTTGGAACGTCGTTTATTAAAGGATTTGGATTTGTATTCGAGCTACAAAGAATTTATGAGAGACTATCTTGACAGTGGTCATATGACTAAGGTTAAGGTCCCTTCAGTAGATTCTCTAAAATGTAGTAATTTGTATTATATACCGCATCATGCAGTACATAAAGTAGACAGTACTACCACTAAATTGAGAGTAGTATTCGACGCCTCGTGCAAAGATGCTGCAGGTAATTCTTTGAATGATAATTTGTTAGTTGGTCCTGCTTTGCAAAAGGATATAATTGTATTATTGTTGAATTTTCGAATACATCGTGTAGTCATATCTGCAGATATAAAGCAGATGTATAGAAAATTCTCGTGAAAGAAAGTCAGCGTAACTATCAACGCATTGTTTGGAGAGATACGCCCTCGGAATCTATTTGTGACTTTCAGTTAAATACTGTCACATATGGGTTGGCATCATCGCCATTTTTAGCATTACGTACCATCCAAGAACTAGCAAAGCTACAAGCATCTAATTTCCCTCTTGCTGCAAAGGCCATGGTCGAAGATACTTATGTAGATGACGTAGTAACAGGCTGTGATTCGATTGCAACAGCAAAACAACTTGTTATTGAGTTGAATGCCCTTTGTAAATCTGGAGGATTCGAACTGCGCAAGTGGTGCAGTAATTCGGTAGAAGTTCTTGCAAGCTTCTCAAATTTAGGTCAAATGGAAACATTGTCATTTCAAGATAATGTAAACAGTTCTTTGAAAATTTTAGGTCTTCAGTGGCGACCTTCGTCAGATGTTTTTGCATACACTATTCATGTGCAACAAAGACAATGCACTAAACGTAATATTTTGTCGGAAATAGCTAGAATTTTTGATCCGCTTGGTCTTTTAGCGCCAGTGGTGTTTTTCGCTAAACGGTTTATCCAAGAATTATGGTTATTGGGGTTAGATTGGGATCAAGAACCTCATAATAAGTTCGTTCAAAAATGGAGAAAGTTTATATCAGATTTACAGGAAGTTTCGAATATAGAAATTCCTCGTAGATTCGTTGGAGATAACTTACAAAAAAATAGAGTTACATGGTTTTTGTGATGCCTCTGAGGCAGGATATGCTGCAGTAATTTATTTTCGTTGTGTGGATATGGATCATAATATTGTCGTTTCTTTGGTATGTGCTAAGTCAAAGGTAGCACCACTCAGCAAGATAACATTGCCAAGATTGGAACTCTGTGCTGCAGTATTATTATCGGAATTAATTCATTTTGTCATGGTGACATTTAAAGATATTTTGGAGTTCGCAGATATTTTTGCTTGGTCGGATTCAAAGGTGGTATTAGCGTGGATTCAATCAACGCCGAATAAATGGAAAACTTTTGTTGCAAATCGGATAGCTCGTATCCAGTCATACGTAGCTCCTTCAAATTGGTATCATGTGGAGTCAAAGTACAATCCCGGAGATTGTGCTTCTCGTGGTTTATTCGCTTCGGAGCTGGTCAACCATCCCTTATGGTGGGCGGGTCCTCCTTGGTTATTGGTTACAAAAGGAATTGGCCTTCCAAGTAGGTTTTTAGAATTGAGGATACGTTGCCTTACGGAAGAGAGAGTTACGAAAACATTTTTGGTAATTTCTCAGGAAAATTTCTTTGATTGTTTGTTGTACAAATTCTCAACATTACAGAAACTATTAAGAGTACTTTCGTTTTGTAGACGATTCGCATGTAACTTGAGAGTTGCTCGTTCAGAACGATTGGTGGGAAACATTTTAAGTCAGGAATTGCAATCGTCATTGCATATTCTGGTGAAAAATGTACAGTCGGAAGTATTTCAAAAAGAACTTGATAATTGTATTCATAAATTCGCCCTTTGAGCCCATTTATTGATGATCGGGGTTTGCTTAGGGTGGGCGGCAGATTGAAAAATTCGCAGTTAGGATTTGATGCAAAATATCCGTTACTTTTACCAAAGTCGCATAAATCGACGGAACTTATTATTATGGATTGTCATGTCATGTCACTCCAGGAAAGGCTTTTCTCAATTCCGGAGTTGATTATGGTGGACCTTTTAATATTACATTCAATAGGACTAGAGGCCCACGGATTACTAAAGCTTATATTTGTTTGTTTGTGTGTTTAAGCACAAAAGCCATTCATTTAGAATTGGCATCGAGTTTATCTTCGGAAGCATTTATCGCAGCTTTACGGCGATTCATCGCTCGACGAGGTCGTTGTTTAAAGATATATTCGGATTGTGGAACTAATTTTGTGGGTGCCTCTAGAGCCTTGAAAGAAATGATGAAAATTTCAGTGGAGTCGGAAAGTATTGAATTCGTTTTAATCCGCCTGGTTCTCCTCACTTGGAGGTCTCTGGGAATCTGGGATTAAATCCGTGAAAGGTCACTTATATCGTGTAGTAGGTGATCAGATTTTAACGATGAGGAAATGTGCACAGTATTGGCGCAGATTGAAGCGGTGCTGAACTCACGCCCATTATGTGCGTTGAGTACAGACCCTAATGACTTTTCGTATTTAACACCAGGTCATTTTTAACTCTCGGTCCAGTCTCGGCTCTACCGGATCCAGACTTAATGAATACCAAAGTGTCTCGGTTAGATCGGTGGCAACTGCTACAACAAATACACCAAACCTTTTGGAAAGATGGAGTGTAGAGTATTTGCACACTCTACAACAGAAAAATAAATGGTTCATTAATCAATCAAATCAGGTAAATATCGGTTCGTTAGTGCTTCTTAGGAAATGAACACTCCTCCGTTAAAATGGCGTTTAGGACGCATCGTTGAAGTGCATCCGGTAATGATGGAGTTATTCGGGTTGCTACTGTAAAAACTAGCCAAGGGTTAATCAAACGACCACTGGTTAAGTTATGCTTACTGCCTGTACAGTAATATAGTTTTTTGTTGTTGTATATACTTACGTATAAACCTATTGTATTATCGTTTATCTTTAGCTTAAAAATAAGTTAGTTTCTAATTATTTTTGGTGAGCGGTATGTTCGGTCTTTTTTATTATTTTATTAAATTTAATTTGAAGACGACTCGCTCCTGTATCCTATTAATGTAGACATTGGAAATATGCATCCTGAATACCTCACCCCTTTTATTACGAAGGTTACGCGCGATCAGGTTTGAACAAGTAGAAACTTGTTTTCGACGTGCCTGCACCCCTATATAGAGTGTAAGAAGGAGTCATAGTTAATCGTTTGAAACGTGAAGACGTTATTAAAGCAGCATACAATTCGGTATGTTTTCAAAGCTCGTTTTGTGGTTCGTTATGTAGAACATTAATATTCGTGTAGTGTTCGGAATAAAGGGTTGTAATTACACAAGTGCTATTTATTGCCATAATAGTGCGAACTTTGTAAGTGATAATAAACTGTCGTTTAATGGATATTTCGTCTCGGGTTGCAGAGGAAGCACTAACACATCTTAAACATACAGTCCATTAATTCGTCGATTATTAATCATTGGACCAGCAAATTTCGTCCTTCGATAATATCTCCAGGTATGTAACTTGATATATTCTAGCTACAACCTCATAGGTATGTACAGGCATAATGCTAACACAACTATTTTGCTAGACTACTTGAAAAGTCATAGGCTAATCAAGTGCCTAGAAATAGAGCTTGTTTAATTTTAAGTACGCCAGTATATGAAGTTGAAATTAGAACATTTTTTTAACGATTAATTAAGATGTGTATGATAACTTTTAGGGTAGATTTTATACGTGGTATAGTGCCAGTTGTGAATTGAACAACAAGTTGGTAATTTTTAGGGGACTATGGAATGTGGACAAAAAGTCGTATTGACCGATGTTTTATTTATTACGAAGTTGACATTTCCAGAAATGAGATTTAGAATGTATCTACCAATATTCGTAAACCTCAGGAAAATCAGTTTGATAATAGACGCATAGATTTTTTAGGCTTTTTCTTTTAATACCTGGTCAGCATGATATTAGAAAACTAAGTTTTTTTAAAGCAAATTTTCTATATTCTTAGGGTAATTATTTAATATCAATAGAGGTTAAGCATATGCAGAATTTCATTTGCATTTATTTATAAACTAGGTACATACAGACAAATTGTGAAAGGATATCTTGTCACCCCAGTGATGTAGTTGTATTTGGGAGCACTCCTTTTATTAAAATTTTCTTAGATATGACAAAATTTAATGAGTGTTTTTAAGAGATCGTATAAAAAGGAAACGTATAATGTGATAAATTTAGTAAACCATAAGCAAAGAAAACCTATTCGAAATAACCGTCTATAGTGTAAGGAAAACATCAAAGGGATTGCTGAAGCAAAACAGTTTGGTGTCCCTCAACCAAGAGAGTAGAAAAAGTCCTTCAGGATAATTGAATATTGTAATGTTGTTTTTGTATTTCATGCATTTCAAATATATATTTTGTTCTTCGTATTTTTACTTCCATATGAACCCACTCTCACAACACTGTAGTTACTCAATGCACTCTTAAAATTGTTACGGGGTCCCCACCCCTTCAAAGCAAATCTGAATTTATGACGTAATGTTCATTTTGCCCGTAACAGTATTTGTGGTGCTTAAATTCGAGGCCGTTTATGTTCTCGTTAGTACAATTTTTTTTAAACATGAAGCCTTTATTTCTTTAGGGCAATTTTTTATCGTTTGTTTCCTCCCCTGGGAAAGAGGGTTCCAACCAACATCTGTTAGCCAAATTTGGATGACTAAACAAGTCTCTTTTTCTATTTTGTAACAACACCTCTGTAATCTATCTTCCAATACCTTTAAATAAAAATTTTCAATTTCTTATATTCATACCTCTTTCTATTTCACTAGGTCTTCCTTCAGACAATTTTAGCATAGGGCTTTGGGTTTGAGGCTCTATCGAGGGTCACTGTAGTAGATGGGTCCTGGAGGGGTCTAAAAGCTAGATCTTCCAGAGGGATTTATGGGAGAGGGAGATTTTTTTGGGGGGTGAAGAAATATAGAAGAGAGTGGTAGCTGAAGTCAATTTGTGGAGGAAATTTCTGGCCAATCGTCCAATTGCAAATTATGGCCAAATGATTGGAATATTATTAGACTGGGGGATATAGCTTTCTCCATTTCTCAGGTGGTATTATTCAAGTACTTTAGTACCAGGGGGTGAAAAGCCTGATCCCCGTGAGTGTTATTCCCTTACAAAATATAGAAGTCAGCTTCACGATGATTTGCTTCACTACACTTGATTTTCCAATACTCCACCCAAAGTTACTACACTGTCTAGGAAGTTTATACCTCGAAATGTTGAATTTTGCCAAACCCTTACTATTCCAAGCAAGGTAGAGATCCTTAATGCACTTGACAACACACACACACACACACACACACACACACACACACACACACGGGACCTACATTTTACCTCTCGTCTAAACGAGGGCGTATTTTTTGTAAAAAATGCTCACCTAGCATTTTTCAAGCAGACTGTGTCGAGATTCAAACCTCAAACCTGAAGACTTAGTAGTCACACATATACCAACTGAGTCACAAAACCTTATTGATTTGCCTTTGGCGGTACTTGCAGAGTTGTTGCTCGTTTTGTAAGGAAGGTGTAACACGTTCATGTTATCTATAAATCAGTTAAGAAGATGTAAATTCTAAATTTGGATGGACAGGCTAAATACGGATTTATCATGTATGTGAATTTCGCAAATAATTAATATTAATTAAGCATGGTATTTCAAATTATGTTTCTGCAAGGGTAATTCAAATAACAAGGTGTATTATTTATTTTAAATATATTGTAAACTTAATAATCCATACGATGGCATTTTAAAAGTGCAAATGAAAAATATTACAAGACACTACGCATGCATTTCTCATAAAGTGATAATTTACAAAAGACAAATGTCGTCCGTCTCGATCATAAAGGACATTGTAACCATACAAGTACATAACATTTACATAATTTATGTGACAATAATCTTTTTATTCAACATAAGTAAAATGTGCTAGAAAGTGAGAATGGTATTTTTTTAGAAGGGATATAATAAATAAACTTGAAAAGTTGAAAGTGAAATTCAAACAGAGAAGTCGAATGAACCATGACCCGATGTAGGTCATTTGAGGAAGATGTACCATAGTGACCGTTTAATTTGAAGTAATGCAATAAATCATTTACATGTGTTCATGGATTTTACAGTCACACCAATGGAATAAGCATCAATAACGTAATAATGATCGTAAATAAATGTGAAGGTTGAAACTTGCGAGTTTACCCATCCAGAAATGAATATTTGTTATTATTTTACGAGTTGGTGATCTAGTAGAAGATTGGTGTTCCTGGAACCCCTACGGGACGTACATAGACATTGGGTAAATAAACTTTTTAAAAGATTTAGAAATCGGTTAATGTCAAATTAAGATGTGAATTTTAAATGGTATGGTGCCCATTTATAGTAAGTTGACATAATGCTAACGCAATTGTTTTGCTGGACTATTTGAATAGTGATGAGCTAATAAAGCACCCAGAACAAAATTAGTTTGATTTTAACTATGTTAGTGTATGAAGTTGAAATTAGAACATTGTTTAAATGATTAATTAGGATGTGCATGGTAATTTTTAAGGTAAGTTTTATATGTGTTATAGTGCAAGTCATGAATATAACAAGTTGGTAATTTTTAAGTAACTATACAATGCGGACATGAAGCTGTACTGACCGACATTTTGTTTATTGTCAAGTTGATATTCCAGAAATGGGATTCAGCATGTAACTACCAATGTTCGTAAAACAGGAAAACGGGTTTGATAGTAGTAGTATTAATTTTTTAGTTTTTTTATTAATGCCCAGCTAGTCTGATGTTAGGAAGCTAAGTTTTTTTAAGGAAAGTTACTGCATACTCAGGGTAGTTATTTATTTATTACATTATGTAATCAATACAATTTTATTGTAAATAATTACATAGAAATTTAAAGAATTACAGTTTCAAATTCGTTCATAAAATAGCAAATATGCTTGTGCTTTAAGTACCCTTTTTTCGGATACATTTATTTACATCAATAAAGGTTAAGTGTAGATTTAACTTTATTTGAACTGATTTATGAATTAGGTAAACACAGACAAATTGTGAAAGGATATCCAGTCACTCCAGTGATGAAGTTTTATTTCGAAGTCCTTTATTTAAAAAATTTCTTTGATATGACAAAATTTTGAGTGTTTTTAAGGGATTGTAGTAAAAGGTAATGTTTGTGAGAAATTCAGGAAACCAAAAGCAAAGAAAACTTATTCGGAATAACCACAACCCGTGTAGGGAAAATATCGGAAGGATTGCTAGGACAATACCATATGGCATCCCTAAATTATGACAGTAGAAAAAGTCTTTCAGGGTAAGCGAATATTGTAAAGTAGTTTTTGTATTTCAGCCATTTCATATGTATGGTACAAATCACGAAAAAATGCATTCACATCATAGGTTTCTGAATTAAAAATCGACATTCTTTTAAAGGAATTATCAGGATATACTTAATGCATAAGGTTTGAAAGTATGTTGTTTTTTAATTGAGCAACCTATACCGTGAATGCATTCTTTCATGATTTCAACTATATATGATTTTTTCTTATTATTTCTTCCGTAGGAACCCACCGTCACACCCCTGTAGTTAGCTGATGCACCCTTAAAATTGTGGCGGGGTTTCTGCTGCTATTGAGCAAATCTAAATTTATAATATAATGCTCATTTTAAACATAACATCGTAGTAGCCATTTTGTTGAATAATTTATATAAAATACCAAGAGCAGAAAGCTGTATGTTATCACCATCACGTAATAAAACCGAGTTCCGATACACTCTTCATTATATTGAAAACGACATTATTTAATATGTATGTATTTGAATTAGTATAGACCTTCAATTACCAAAGCATAGCTAGAATTTCGTATTTTGTAAGTTTGTTCATTAATAGCTTAAGTGTCAATATGTAATTGGGTAATTAGTAACAATTATCCCAAAAATTAAATAAAAAAGTTACTTTTAAACATTCGAACGCAACCATCATCTCCACTTGAAGCTAAAATAGTTCCTGTTATATTCCAACAAACCCTCCATACTGTAGATCCATGATCATCAAATTGAGCAGCAGTTTGTATGTCCAATTTGCTTAAGCCACTTTGTAAACTTGCATTGTCACTAAAAATTAAAATAAGAAATTGAACAATATATATAAAATAACTTACGGTACTGGCGTAAGACTAATAATTTTTACATCTTTTGTGGTAGCAACAGCAATTAAATGAAAACTTCGGCCTAAATTAGGTGAAAATGATATATCATGCACAGGTTCTGTAATACTCTGTATGGTTTCAGTTTTAGTCCATCTTCTTATATTTTCACTATATTCATAAATAAATACTTTTCCTTCACTTGAAGCGCTGTCATCACTTCCTACAGCTATTATCAGTGGATGATTTCTAAAATAAATATCAGCCATGATAAATACAACATAGGTAATAAAATGTCGCACTCATTAAATGTTAGAAAATAAAGAAATCGCAACCGCTGAATATATAGCAGCAGTTGTCCTCAAACAGCATAAGCACAAAATTATTGCGCTTTCTTTTATTCACACATACTTTTACTCAATTATGCGATTACTACAATTTTAAATTTTTCTTCGATTGTTGCATATTTTTAACTTAGCTGATATGTAGTTTAAATTAAATTTGTCAGCATTAAAAAGCTTTTAAAACTTTTTCGTCATTTATCCAAATAGATGTTATTCAATTGTCGAAACAGAGAAAAAAACCATATATAGTCTTAAAAACAAATAGGGAACCCTCCAGTGTAGTTTTACCAACAAATAAACTACTAGAAACAAGCTGCACAACTGTACATCAACCAAATTAAAAATTGGTAGGATGTATACTACAAAATTTAATAGTATGCACCAAAATGGTGCTTTCCATCAGTTGTTAACGGTTTTTACAATAGTAAGAAAAAAGAACGTTTGATAATTAGAACATCCAGAATTGGCAAACCATAAAGCACAAAATTGACAAGTACAGCAAGATCAAATGACAAGTACATAAGTTGTTATAGTCCCGTGCAACCGTCATGAGCCACTACGACAGTTGGCAACACATACTAACCACGTACACAACATTGCACAACAAGATATTCCGTCATAATTTGCCAAATTGTATCACATGCTAAAAATATGTTTATGGTGATACAAGATGCACCTTAAAAAGGTAAAATGTACTCACTTAAAATGTGGAACGCTTCACGATTCTACGGTCATCCTTGCACAGGGGCCATACTCATCTTCGTCTGGGTGTTATTTGGGCGTTGTTGACCGTGGGTTGGGTTATGCCCTCGTAGAAACCAAATTGCCTTGTCTTCTCTCTTCTTCGTTTGTAGCGGTACGATAAGGATTCAGATAGGGCACGATAAGAGGCAAAGGTAAGGAGGAAACCTACATTCTAAAAGAGAAAAGACAAAGGAACGACACAGGTTAACGTCACTGTTCGACGTCTCGTTGGATAATAATCATGTCCGGTCATGTTGGAAACCGCGCACTTACCCCCATCACCCCCAAGCCTGCGCATTCTTTTGCGCCGACGCAACTGTCCGGAAAGGCGGAAATGAACAAGTCTATTTTTAAAATATTGGCGCGAATTCACTCACAAATTAAAAAGGTGTACATGTCCAATTTTGGCATGTAACAAAGTATGATACATATGAGCTCATTTATGTACAAGATTTTATGAACTAGAATTTATTAAGATTACCACTCATCAAACCTATACTTCATAAAATTTCAACCAACCACAATCGAGTATGTTTTAACTTTTGTACTTATATCAATGACAGATACGTGAAAACAAAATCACAAACAACAACGATTTGATGTTGACAAAATGCAAAAAATAATGTAAAAATGATGCATTGTATAACGATACTTTTATTCGAACTACAAATTAAACATAGACATGATGATAGGAATAGGACAATATCAAATCGGATTGCGAAAATATCCGTAACGGTATGCCCTGAACTGTGAGTTGGTGGTTGAAGGGTAAGTTCAAAACAAACAAACCTTAAATAAAACCTAAAGCTGTAACTGCAAATCAATAAGTGCCATCCAATTTTATATAACTGATCTACGCTGAGAATTTGAAACTCATAGAAAAGATAGCTGCAGTATCCAATCCAATACTTACGCATACAAACATAAAAAACTATTCCCAAAACAATACAGCAAGAAAAGTATTCTAATAATAAGCACAACTATTAATATAACAATCATGTACTCACACAAAATTCCATTAAAGCATATAATTCACACATCCTGTAAATATGATATGCATGTTAAGTGATTAGTGTTTTTTAATAATAATATCTATTTCTAACAGTAACCTAACCTACCATTGCAGCCACGGCATTACTGCCGCGAGATGCTCGTAAAATAACCAGAAGAAACTTGCTTCAAAAATGCAACAACTAAAATAATTACTTTTAATCATATCAATATAAAAATGATAGTTCTCACCATAATAGCAAAATCCAAAACGAATCAGATATAATTCGAACAACAATTTAAATTCACTAAAGAGAATACTATCACTAAAGGGTGAAGGCAAATCCTCAAAAATGAATTGAATTAAATTCAAAATAACCCAATCAGCACTAGCTACATGAATAATACTCAAAATTATAATGCAGACTCAATTCATCTGCACGATTAATAACAAACCTGATAATAGCATACCTGTCTTCCAATAGATTACAGTACAAGGACTATAAATTTTACTGAAATTAAATGACAGGGACCTCAATGGCGTACCTTAGATAAGAATTACGTCCGAAATATGAAAATAATACCTAACAAATTTTTATAACATAACACTCCCTCAGAAAAAAAATTTTTTTAGACAAAAGTATTAAATGAAGCATCAACATCCATCAATACAAGGGCAAGTATCCATATATTTAGGGGCTAGTTTCCTAGTAAAGAATTTGGTTGCATTGGACTGAGCAAAATTTTGGTGCCAAGCTTGTTAATCAACATTGTAACGGTTATCACGACATCGTACATGATAAAATCTTTTACTACATTCAAATGATCTTTTCATCTGGCTACTTGTATCGTGGAATAATTTTTCAAATATTGGAGAATACTTTATAGAATCGACAACTTCATCATCATTAGTCTCACAAGGAGGCCTAGGGGTAACATGACTATCACCAGTAAGATACATCTATCGACCAAAATTTACAAAAAAAAAGGGTATTGCTTAGTAGCTTCATGGTAAGAAGGTGGAATAGCACAAGCAGCTTTCTGTAACAGAATGGACCAATTGCATTGGTTACCATTAACAGAAGAAATGATGGTTTTAAGTGAGCGATGCTGACGTTCAACCATTTTGCCTGAAGATGGTAATAAACAATCCGACTTATGGCTACGTTGTAAGTAACCAAATGAGTTGTGAGAGGTTTGCCAACAAACTGTCTGCCATTATCACAAAAAAGTAGTCGAGGAACACCAAACAATAAAAATACATTATCTTCCTATAATTCAGCAATTTTCTTCGAAGAAGCGGCATAGATAGAAAAATACAAAATTTACTCAATTGATCTTTTACACTTAAAATGAATTTATCACCACAAAATTATCTTGGAAGAAGTCCTATAATATCAACAGAAATTAATTCCCAAGACAACAAATCTCCAGACGTCCTAGCGTAAGGCCTCTGCAGGGAGTTTAGAATCAGCTTTGCACACCGCACAAACTTTACAAGAACAAACATAACGAGATTTCTTCATCATGGCTTACGAATCAAATCGGTATGGTGCAACTTTAGTACAACTATTCTCAAAACATAACTTGATAGATCTAAACCAAGGTACAGATTCTGACACTTCTTCAACCAACTAACACCATCAAAGAGCCATGGTGGGTAACTCTAAGGATTATTAGGTACTTGAATACACATCTTAGAAAACTAACATTCTTTAGGATCAATTAAATAAGGTTCTTGAGATTTTACATTGATCTGATTTAAAGCTAGAACAGACCAAGATAATGCATAGGGCATAACATTATCCTTGCCGTAACAAAGAACAATGTTAAAACTGTATTGCTAAAGCTTTATAATACTCCAACGAGCCAACCGAACGGAAGGATCCCTCAATCTATCTAGCCATACAAGGGTGAAATGATCTGTCACCACAGTAAAGTTAGTTCCTTCAATATACAACCTAAATTTACCAACTGCTCACGCTACTCACAGGCATCCCTTTTCCATTGTATTAAACTTACATTCGCTTGGAGTAAGGAAACAGCATATAACTAATGACTTTATCATCATCTGGATGAGATTGAGTTACTGTGCCTAAACCATAATTACAACAATCAGTTTGAATAACAAACATTTATCAAAATTGCGACAGCTCATGACAGGCGCAGAGACGAATAAATCTTTTATTGCTCAGAAAGAGGCTGCGCATTCATCACTCCAACAATAGTATATTACATACTAAGGGACGTACGTAAGGTTTATGGTGACGAGACGGTTTGCAGCCCGAGCGAAGCTAGGGCTGCAAAATGTCGAGACACCGTAAATCCCATACATCCCGCGGTATGTATATTATTTTTTCCCTACCTCTACATTAAAAATCATTAAAAATGCCCTTAAATTAAGTTTAAAATTCAAATAAGAATAGAGAATTATTTAAAGTAGACTTAAACCCGTAACCATGGATTTGTAACAATGGTTTCTTTCATTTCGATGACAATCGAAAGAGAAGTAAATAAAATTTTACGTCCTGTTTCACAGCCATTCTAGTTAATGCAACTTACGGAAAGTCATCTCAGTGACGTAAGTGTCACTTACGGCTAAGGTAGGGGAAAAAATTTATTATTTTTACAAATTAGTTAGAAATGGGAACAGACACTACATTTGATTTTCCAATGCTCCACTCGAAGCTTTTACATTGGCCAGGAAGTGAGTTTTTACCTAGAAATTTTAAGAAAAATTATAATAGAGACGGTGAAAGTCTTTATAGAGTAAGTCTACCATTTGTAGATTGTTGTCTTCCTATATTTGGAAAAACCTCTTTCGTGCTTAAAATCATTGGAGAAACGTTTATCTAAAAATTCTGATCTACATGACCCATACATAAAGGCTATGCAGGAGTCTATAGATTCGGGACACATGACAGAAGTTGTTCCCATTGAAAATTCGATTGTCTATTATATACCTCACCATGGAGTTTGGAAATTACAATCATCCTCAATGCAGTTGCATGTCATGATGAACGCCTCAGGTAAGTCTTCTAATTGCATCTCGTTAAATGATGCTTTGTTACCTGATCCTAAATTACACACCGATATTGTTGAGATTTTATTGAAGTTTCGGTTGCATAAGTATACCATCATTACAGATATAAACGTCACATATATATTTGAAAGGAGCATCGTCATTTTCAGCATCTTTTATGGCATTTCTCTCCAAAATTACTTATTTGGGAATTTGTTTTGAATAGAGTGACGTTTGGTGTATCTTCCGCACCATACTTGGCGTTATGTACTATCCAGCAAATAGCATGAGTTGAGTCCGCAGACTTCCCTAAAGCAGCTAAAGTTTTGCTGTCTGACATGTATGTTGACGACATGCTTTATGGGTGTAGCTCACCAAAAAACACTCGCCAATTAGCAATGGAGTTAGTCACACTATTACACTGAGGTGGATTTGAGCTTAAGAAATTTGTTAGTAATGATCCAACTGTTTTACAAGGTTTGGATGTGTCACTACAACAAACTATATCGTTTAGTCCTGACGAACCGTCGTCTGTAAAAGTCTTAGGCCTAAAATGGATTGCTGTGACAGATAGTTTTTCATACAATATTTGTTCCCAAAAAGTGCATTGCACTAGGCGTCACATCCTCTCGGATTTAGTCAGGATATTTGATCATTTGGGTTTGTTTTGTCTATCTATAGTGGTGTTTGCTAAATGTTTAATCCAAAAACTGTGGATCTTGGGTTTGAATTGGGATGAGGAGCCTCCCCTGGAGATTCTTAATTCCTGGAGAAATGTTCAGTCTGATTTACCATTAATCCAGAAGTTCCTTTATATATATTTTGTTGGGATATTAATATTGAAATGTTTATTTCGAATAAAATTTGGTGTTTTACGATGGGCAGAATGTTTGGTTAACTCGCATATACTTCCAATCTATTGGTGTATTAAATGCGCAATATAATATACCAGTAATTGGTAGGAGTTCAGTCCCACCATTTTGTAATTCTGAATTATCACTTGTTTTGCTGTCGTTGTTAAAAAGAACAAGTTAGTTTTCTAATATTACAGGTTTAATTTGTACCATAGTTATATTTTATAACCTATGTAGTGGTTATTGAGTTTTTGGAGTCAATGTTTAGTTTGGTTTATTGTTATATGTAAACAACAGACATTCCACTGCATGGTGTCCAGTGTCTACATGAACTAATGCTCGGCAAAGCTATCATCAAACGGGACAAACGTGAGTGTTTGCTTAATTATTGTATAGGAACCAATTGTGATAACATGATCTCCAACTTTTGTAATTTCGTTTATTTTGTTAATCGAAACCCCAAAAGTACAATGCGCTTTTCTTTATATCTTGCACCATACTCTTTTCACGGTAGTACGAAAAGGGCAGTTGCACACAGTGTAGATTACACTCTGGCACAGCTAATATCAACCCTCCTAGGTCGTGTTGAGAAGCAAAAGACTAGAATATCATGAGGGAGTTAAAACATCCACCTTTAAACACAACTAGAAAAATTAAGAACACACAAATATGTAAAAAAACACAGGCAGTACTACAAACATTTTCTGATATATTGTTACAAAATAAAAAAATTATCGGCAGTGAACTGTGAGTAATAACAAGAGAAACTTTAAATTGAAGCTAATGAAGTTTTGATATTCTTCTATGTATAAAATTTTTCTAAAGGCATAAAAAAGTTTTTTAATAATTTGACTTCTTACTAGGAAAAGACATGATTGTCCGTTTTATAAAGTTGAACAGATACAGGTATGACCTCTAACAACAAAATTTCATGAAACTTATGTTTTATATTTCCTTTTCTTTGAATAAAATAACACACAAAACTACATATATAGGTTGTCCAAGATCATAAATAATTCAGATAAACAGAGTGCTTTAGTAATTTAAACCAGTATTTTAATCAAAAAATTTGTAATGTAATTTAGGAAATTTCTTACTTTATTTTCGTCGTAGATATTTTATGTATAAAGCAAATAACGCCAAGAAAAACACAAAAGTAAAGATACCCGGACTTAAGGTAACAAAAAAATAAACCGTTACCCTGTCGAGGTTCTTCTCAAGGCATTACAGCTTTAAAAGAGTAATATTGGACCATAACAAAAACGATAAGATGAACTGGATATGTAGCATTCCAAATGTTGAATTTTGCCAAACCCTTCCTATTCCAAGCAAGGTAGAGATCTTTAATGCACTGACAACACACACATGGCACCTACATTTTACCTCTCATCTAAACGAGGGTATATTTTTTGTAAAAAATGCTCACCTAACATTTTTCAAGCAGACCATGTCAAGATTCAAACCTGGAGACTTAGTAGTCACACATATACCAACCGAGTCAAAAACCTTATCGATTTGCCTTTGGCGGTACTTGCAGAGTTGTTGCTCATTTGTAACGTTTGTAACGTTCATGTTATGTTAACTATAAATCAGTTAAGAAGATGTAAATTTTAAATTTAGATGGACAGACTAAATACGGATTTATCCTGTACAGGGATTTTCGCGAATAATTAATATTAATTATTTTTTTTATTTTTTTTTTTTTTTTATTTTTATTGTTTTATTGCCCAACAGTAATAACCATTTACAGGACAAAAATATAGAACAAACAAATTTTATACACATGTGACCTACAGACTAAAGTTTAAATATACAAACGTACATCAACATTATCTTTATATATAACAGAATCCAAAGCAGTGTTATTTATATCTATTTGAGGACTTAATCTGTTAAAATTTTTACACATTACATTTATGGGTGCTTTTTTGCCTATATTAGTTCTACTAGTAACAATCTTAAATGTTTCTATATATCTTGCTTCTAGCCTAGGTACGTTAAATGGTATTTGCGATAACAAAACTGCACAATCTATTTGATTGTGTAACAATTTATATAAAAAACACAGACCAGAATTTATTCTTCTTGTTTCTAATGACAGCAATTTAAAATTGTCAAGTAATTCATTTTGACTACAACCTCTTATAGGATAAACACCAGTTTGTTTAAAGCTTAAGTATTTAAAAAATTTTCTTTGTACTGCTTCTAACATATTCTTATACAATAAGTATATAGGTGACCCGATTAAAGAGCAATATTCCAGTTTGGTACGTACAAGGGAGTAAAATAGCAACTGTAAGCTAAATACATCATTAAAACCTTTTGTGTTTCTAATCACAAATCCCAAGGAGGCACTTGCTGCATTACATAGTTCTTCTATATGTGGAGAAAATGACAGGGTTGGATCATATACTATCCCAAGATCCTTAATTCTATCATATCTATTAATAGGTGTATTATCAATTTGATATTCAAATAGTAAGGATTCATTTTTGTTGTAAATATCATGCATTTACATTTTGCAGTATTTAGGTGTAACCTATTGTTTCTACACCAATTAACAATAAAGTTAATTTGTTGTTGTAAGTACTCACAATCAGATTCGTCTTTTACGGTTGAATAAATTTTAAGTCATCTGCAAACAACAAATTATCACACTCTAGTGTGTTGGGAAGGTCGTTAATAAATATTAGAAACAACAAAGGGCCAAGATTGGACCCTTGTGGAACTCAGATGTAGGCACAATTATATCAGAAGTAAATCCATTATACCTCACAACTTGTTTCCGCCCCAAAAGATACGATCTAAACAGCGCCAATAAGGTTTCACTAAAACCATATTTATTCAATTTATTCAGCAAGACAAAATGATCTATTTGATCAAAAGCTTTCTGAAAGTCTAAATATATAGTATCAACTTGTAGTTTCTGCTCAATGGAATTGGCAACATACTGAGTAAAACTGTTAGATTGGATAAAGTACTCCTTTTTCTATAAAACCATGCTGAGTCGATGAGAGGATATTTTTTATTTGCATGTAGATTTGTTTATACAACAATGCTTCAAATATTTTTGCAAAATTACTGATAATTGAAATTGGTCTGTAGTTAGCTATATCAGATTTAACCCCACTCTTAAATACGGGCAAATTCTAGCAAATTTCCACTGAGATGGAAATGTGCAAGATTTAATAATTAGATTAAATATAATGTTTAGTGGGTAAAGAAAGATAAATTTACAATCTTTAATTAAAAATTCTGGTATTTTATCCATTCCAGCAGTTCTGGAGTTCTTCAAATTGTTTATTGAATGTATAATATCATCATCCGAGATAGACTTTAGCGTTACAGTGTCTATACCATTAATATCAACTACTTGGATATTGCTCTCATCTGATAGTTTATAAACACTAGCGAAGTATTCAGCAAATGCATTTACAATATGTTTAGGTTCAGTAAATTCTTTAGCATTAAATGTTATAGTAGCTGGAATTAGTCGAATTCCTTTTCTTATCGATAAATGACCAAAAATACTTGGATTATGTTTAATATTCTGTTGTACCTTAATTAAGTATGTTTTATAATCCTGTTTGACTTTATTTTTACAATTAGTTCTAAGTTGTTTAAACTGATTATACAATGAATCTATTTGATCTTTTTTGTACTTTCTGTATGCACAAACTTTTTGTTTTAACATATATATTAACTCCCTGCTGTACCAATCAGGAAACTTGGTATTAATGTTTTTGTAAAGAGGAACGAAACTGTCAAGAGCTTGCTCTAATATTTCATAAAATTTTGTGCATACTTTATTAATATCATCATAATACTCTAGAACAGACCAGTCTATATACGTGAGAAATTGATATAGACCATGATAATCAGCTTTAGAAAAATTATAGTTCTTAACGGAAACATTTATAGGAAATTTGTTTAACCTTTCCGTTTCGATATTAAATTCAATTAATAAGGGTGGATGATGGGGATCAACACTGACTAAAGCAGTGTCACATAATGTTACATTGCATACTTGATTACTAGATACTAAGTCTAATATTCTATTATTTACATTAAGTACACCATTAAATTGTTTATAATTTAGAAAATTTATAAAGTTTGTAAAATGCCGACTCTTACTATCCCCGTAGTTAGTTTGGATATAGTATGGTATATTAAAATCACCGACAACTATACATGACTTATTATGTAGCCAATCACATAAGGCTAGTTGTTCAAGGAAGTTTTCAAAATATATTAAATCGACCAAAGGTGGTATATACACATTAATTATATATAGCATTGTATTATTTAAATTTATTTTGCAGGCTACTACATCTATTAAGCTGAAATTATTGGTGACGTCTGATATATGTATTTGACTTGATAGAAAACTGTCTTTTAGTGCTAGTAAGACTCCACCACCTTTAGAAACACCACTAACTTCAAATTTTCTGTCACTGCGATAAACCTTATATGCACCAGGAAAGAGTTCTGCATCATTTACACTGGGACTTAACCACGTTTCAGTTAGAGCCACAATTTCAAATTCATTATCAGATATTGCTGGATAAAATGAGTCAATTTTGGTATTAAGACCTCTTACATTTTGATAGAAAATTTTTATACTACTTGTGTGATAAATGCAACAATTAAAGCTATTGGGCAAATTTAGTTTTCAAGTAATAATTTTAGGGATGCCATTTACGTATTTTATTGTAATGTTTTCTCTCCGCATTTATGCGATCATAAAACTCTTTTTTAATACATTTAAGAAATTCTATTTCTCGTGGCGTGCGATCATTAACAAGTCTAATATTTTTATAGTCATCATGACTTTTTAAGCTTTTAGATTTCTTCAATATGTCAAGAGCTACATGTTCAGACTCGACAGTAACTTTCACTGGCCTAATGGACAAAGCTGAAGCACCCTGTTTACCTAATCTAACTATTTTAATATTGTTAACCTGAACACTTGGTGTCAGTAATTGTACAATCTTTTTAACATTGTCTAGATCGCAATTTTTTTGAGTTTCTATTGAGTATTCCTTTTTTTCTGAAAGTCCATATAAAATAATATTTTCTTCCTCACATTTCTTTCAGCGATTTCATGAACTATATGTTCAAATTCTAAAATTCTCTATTAGGAGCAGCATTTATGTTTGTCTTTATTTGTTGACTAGACAACAATTCATCTATTTTTTGTGCAAATCATCAACTTCCTTTCTAAGCTGTGGAACTTGAGAATACCCTTCACGACATATTTCACAAAATACTTTAAAATTCGATTTTTAAGGGCAAACAGCGAAGTTCCGTACTTGACAGGCCAGAGCATTTCTCACAAAGTGTACAGCTGCAACTATCACAAGTTACCTTGGGATCCTTAGCAGGACACTTGGAACAATTCATTGTTGTTGACAGAAGTTTAATAAAATAAACAAATATATGGATACCAATACCTGTTTCCAAAGTCTTGGTTTAGTTTAAAATTATTTATAAACACTAATTATCACTATCACTAATTTGATAACAACAACTGGTTTTCTTTCCTTAACTAGTCTTGTTTTATTAAGTAATTTACTATTAACTGGATTCTTTTGATTAACTGATTGTTAAAGCTTGATCTGAATCACTATATAACAAGATGTAATGCTAATCTACACTTTTGCACAAACAGACAGAATTTAATTGTAAAATTACCACCCAAAAAATCGATTTATTTGAGGAGCTTAGCCACATGTGCACATCAATCTACCAGACATGCAAAAATTAAGCATGCTATTTCAAATTTTGTTTCTGTAAGCGTAATTCAAATAACAAGGTATAATATTATTTACTTTAAATATATTGTAAACTTAATAAACCAGACGATGACTTTTTAAAAGTGCAAATGAAAAATATTACAAGACACTACGCATGCATTTCCCATAAAGTGATAATTTACAAAAGACAAATGTCGTCCGTCTCAATCACCAAGGACATTGCAACCATACAAGTATGTAACATTTACATAATTAATGTGACAATAATCTTTTTATTCAGCATAAGTAAAATATGCTAGATGGTGAGAATGGATATTTTTTTAGAAGGGATATAATACATAAACTTGAAAAGTTCAAAGTGAAATTCAAACAGAGAAGTCGAATGAACCATGACAAGATGTAGGTCATACCACAAACATGTACCATAGTGGCCGTTTGATTCGCAATAAGGCAATAAATCATTTTCATGTGTTCGTGGATTTTACTGTCACACCAATGGAATAAGCATCAATAACGTAATTATGATCGTAAATAAATGTGAGGCTTGAAACTTGGCGAGTTTATCCATCCAAAATGGAAATTTGTTGTTATTTTATGAGTTGGTGATCTAGTGGAAGAACATGAAGCATTGGTGTGCCTGAAATACCTAGGGGACATAAAATAGACTTGAGTAAATAAACTTTTTAAAAGATTTAGAAATCGGTTAATGTCAAATTAAGATGTGAATTATAAATGGTATGGTGCCCATTTATAGTAAGTTGACATAATGCTAACGCAATTGTTTTGCTGGACTATTTGAATAGTGATGAGCTAATAAAGCACCCACAACAAAACGTGTTTAATTTTAACTATGTTAGTGTATGAAGCAGAAATTAGAACATTTTTTTAAATGATTAATTAGGATATACATGGTAATTTTTAAGGTAAAAGTTTTAAACTTATCGTGCAAGTCATGGATATAAGTAGGTAATTTTTAAGGGACTATAGAATGCAGACATGAAAAGCTGTACTGATCGACATTTGGTTTATTGTGAAGTTGATATTCCAGAAATGGGTTCAGCACATAACAACCAATATTTGTAAAACAGGAAAATCGGTTTGATAATAATAGCATTAATTTTTTAGTTTTCTTATTAATATCTAGCCAGTCTGATGTTAGCAAGCTAAATTTTTTATTAAGAAAGTTACTGTATACTTAGGGTAGTAATTTATATCAATAGAGGTTAAGTGTAGGTTTAACTTTATTTGAACTGATTTATGAATTAGATAAACACAGACAAATTGTGAAAGGATATCCAATCACCCTAGTGATGAAGTTTTATTTCGATGAAGTCCTTTATTTAAAAAATTTCTTTGATATGACAAAATTTAACGAGTGTTTTTAAGGGTTTGTGATAAAAGGTAATGTTCATCCATAAACCCTAAAATAAAATATGTATTAATTTTCTAATAGCTGCATGAGTCGAAAACCAATATACCAGATGAATCATTTAATCTGGAATTTTTTAATACCTCGAAAAATATCGTACAAAAAAATTTGCCAAATCAAAACTTAAATATCTCCAAAAGGGGCATCCGTTAGTAACTAAATTATGTCCACCTCCGGCAAATTAGAAATCTTAAATAGGAACCCATATTTTTTTATCGCAGATTCGGATTCTCCATCGAAAGTTATGTATAATTTGTTCAAAAAAAATTTTTGATTGGCGCTGTAATCGCAAGAAATGAAACAGAAATGGAACATCGTGCTACCTCTGACAAACACAAGGGTCAAACATTTGCATTTGTTTAATTCTGGCAAATGACGCTTTGATCGACGATTTTAAATGTTTATGACTCTTGAATTGAACACAAATTGTTTCAATCTTGCAATACATTTGCAATACATGTGTTTCTACTTCATTCATTTATTAAAAATAATTATATTACGTTACCTCTGACAAACACAAACGTCAAACAATAGTCTCTTTAAATTTGGAATTTTGCAAGAATTATTGTACATTAGTTGTAGAAAGTAATACTTATACATAATAAAGATTAACAAGGAACAATTTACTTTGTTACATAATGTGAAAATAGACGTGTTAACCTTTCAAAAAAAAATTGAAATAGTTTTTGTTTATGGAGAATCTGGCAGGAATCTTGATAATGCAGTCAACCTTTATGCTTAGTGTTTTCTGGACAGGCCACAATCATGCAAATCGTTTTTCCGTACTGTCAAACAGTTTACTGCCAAAGGAAGTGTTCAACCTAAAAAAAGGATCCGTCGAAAAACAGTAACTAGAGAACATAATGCAGTTGCTGTATCAGCCGCAGTAGCTTATAATCTTCATGTCAGTACACGAAAAATAGCTCGCGATTGCAGAGTGGCAAAGCAGTGTTTTGAGAATTTTAAAGCACCATAAATATCATTCTTACCACGTATCTTTGTACCAAGATCTTCATGGCGTTTATTTCGAAAATCGCTTAACATTTTGTCAGTAGGCTCGGAAACAAATACAAATAAATCGTCACTTCTTTCTGACGAATCAACTTTTACAAATCATGGAGTTGTTAATCGACATAACATACATTATTGAAGTGTTGAAAACCCACACTGGCTGCATCAGATTGAGCATCAGCGTCCTTGGTCTATCGACGTTTGATGCGGGATAATTGGCAACAAACATCGGTCCCCACATCTTTGAAGGCAATTTAAATGGTGACTTATACCAAGACTTCCTGGACAACAGACACAGTTACTTAAAAACGTAAGTTTAGAAGTGTAACAGAATATGTGGTTTCAATATGATGGTTGTACGATGCATTATTCGGTAGTAGCACGCGAGTACTTGATCATGATTTCGACGGCCGCTGGATCGATAGATCTGGTCCGATAAATTGGCCTGCCAGATCACCAGATCTGATTTCGTTGGATTTTTTTTGTGGGGATGCCTGAAAGACAAAGTGTACCAACAAGTACCAACAACTCATGCGAATATGATTGAACGAATCAGGAATGCTAGTGCTCATATTACTAGAAACGTACTTCTCAATTGTGCACAGTCATTTGAAATGTAAATCGACAATTGTATTGAAGTTCAGAGTCGCCATTTCGAGCATTTACTTGAACAGTAAGAGGCATGGGGACTAACGTTAATCAAGTATCTTAAAGAAAGCAGAAAACTACTACGTCCTCGTTGTTGTTCCTGGGTTACTCTAAAAGTAGTTTATTAACAAACACCCCACCCTCAGAACAGGGGGGAGGGGCAACCTTAGCATCACTGAATAACCCGTCGAAAAATATTAAATGTGTTTTCTGTTTTTATTTCTGTTCCATTTCTTTAATTACAGCGCCATCTGTTGCAAATCGAAAAAAATTTTCGGATAAATCGTACGTAGCTTTCGATGTAGAATCCGAATCTGCAATAAAAATAGGGATTCTTACTTAAGATTTCTAATTTGCCGCCCCTCCCTCGCCCACGGAGAGTGAGGATGATTGTTAATTAGTGCTAACGGATGCCCCCCTCGGAGATATTAAAGTTTCAATTTGGCAAATTTTTCTGTGCGATGCGTATTTTTCGAGGTATTACAAAATTCCAGGTTATATGATTCACCCGATATATCTTAAATCTTTCCTACCATCACTAGTTTCTGTGACAGGCTACATCACAAGAAACAGCAACAGAACACTTCTTGAAGTGCCCTATAAAATTATTTTTAAGCAATATTAAATATTTCACGGAACATTCATACCTGTGTCCAAATCATGGTGTAATTTTTAGAGACATGTATCACCTCCAACATGTTAGTTCAAAATAAAGAAATCCAATGACCAGTTGTATGCCAGCAGGTGCAAACAATGATTCTAACCCATTTTGAAAATCAAAACAAAATTTTACGTGAAAAGACAAGATTTAGATTCAAACCGGATATGTATAGGTAAATACTACTGCCAATGAGATAAGAGAAGTTAATAAACTTATGAATATTACTGTGTATGCAGTGAAATGTGCGTATAACAGAAAGGGAAACGAGCATAAAGCTAAATATGACAAAATCAACACATTAGACTAAAAAGTGCCTAAACTACTAAGAAAATTAAATAAAATGTGTAGTAAAATAAATTCGTGTAAAGGAGAAGTAAATTTAGAAACTGCGAGAAATTTATTTAACTGTAACATGGACATTGTTACTGCAAAATGTCCTGTTAAATAATCCGTTCATTTATAAAACAGTATCTTTATATTTTATTGGTGACTAAGCTTTATAGCTTTAAAATGAATATCTTTATGTGAGACGATATCAATTACTAATATTGTACTATTTAATAATCGCTTCTTGGTCCAAAAATTTTTAGACTTTGTTGATATCATAAGTTAATTATCGGAAAAGTATTTAAATAAGAATAACATTAATTAAATATGTTCGATGCATATTTAAATTCGTTGTTACATTTTATCTATTTTTTTCTTAATTTCCGAAGTTCTTGATTGTTTACACAGATAATTGATGTGTATTATTTTTATTACAGAAATTATATTTATAACAATTAAGCATTATAATTGTAGATTCTTGTATTGTGTTGTACGTACATTGAAAAGTACAATTTTAATTTTTATATGAATTACTTGCTGTTTATAGACACAGCATTTATGTTAATTGCTGCTTATATTTGGAAGTAGCACTTACGATTTACCCTTTACAGTCGTTTCTGAGTTTTACCCTTTTTGTATTTTATTTTTCTTTCAGGCGAACGGTAAGTAAGTTCACCATGTTTCACAGTTGGATCACGGAATCAGCTGCTATACTGTGATAATCCCCAGCACCTTCCACTCGACCGACCAGAAGCCAGTAGCCAAAGCCAGGCAGTATTTAATACCGACAGCTGCCTTTCCATCTGAATTATTTTGTCTAGGCTTTTCTTCTCTTTTTCTTTTCTTTTTTTTTCTGTGCCTGGTACTCCTATCCCAATTCTTAATTTAAGTATCACCTTTTTCACGACTAGTGTTCAAACTTCTGAATTTCTTTCCTTTTTTCGTTCCCAAAGTCAGTATGTAAAAAAACAACAATACAACTGTCAGACATTTCCACAATGGAAATATTTATATTTTTACATACGTTGTTATTTTAAATGATCCACGAATTAGGAATGTGCACTATAGCAGCAAGTCTACGGTATACAAAATCTTTCAAATTCAGTGGTTCACTGTATAGAGAACAAAATTATTTTAAATGATGTTATAAATAAATGGGAGTGAAGCAGTATTACACGAAACAAGTCACCGCCATTCTTCAGGAACGTTAAAAACGACTTAATATTCAACATTCACAAAATACTGAATCAAATTATATAAATTACAAGCAAAATAAACTTACTTAGATAAACCAGGATTCCAACTTAAACAACTGCATGCTAATTTACACTGTACTTCATGCTGTAAAGACCATTGACTAAGATTCATTACATCTGGTGCTTCATATATTCTAATAACACCATCTGTAGAACATGTTGCTAATTGTAAACCCCATATTTTAGGTCCAAACTTAACATCCGTGACAGAAGTTCGTGAATCAACTAAATTGGTCCTTCGGACCCAATGTCTTGTGCCCCTCTCTCCCGGACAAGGATTTTCACCCACTAAATATATTTTGTTAGATAACTATCAAAGAATATTAAGATACCTAGTTCTTCCCAAACGGCAGCTGTACGATCAAAAGAACAAGTTGCAAGTACTTGACCAAATTCAGGATGTGCCCATGTTACTTTCCAAACGGAACCACTATGAGCTTTCCAACTAGATGTTAAATTCCAAGTACCTTCACTATTTTGATCCCACACCTAAAAATTAAGACAATAATGATCGATTCAAGTTTACCACAAAAAATAAAATTGTTATAAACTTATACAAATTTGATAAAATTTGAATTGTTATAGCTAAAACTGATTGCTGTTTGATTAGACAGTAATTTCCTATACACTTGTCAAGAGGATGATGACACGATAATCATGACTAGTAAACCCTATGATATAGTACAAATGTCGCTAATCTAAGAAGCAATATGCTACAGATAATTCACAATTTTCCAAACTGAGATTTAACCATTAAATTTGGGTAGAGACATTACTTAAATTGCGGTTAGTAAGTAAAACATTCACCAAAAATACAATGGCAACGCAATTATTTACAATCAAAAGTTAATAAACTTTAGAGTTGTAGCATGTTAATAAGTACTACCATTGTAAAGAAGTGTCCCATGTTATGCACCATCATTCTAAAGAAATTAATCTTTCTACTAAAATTAATGTCATCCAATTTGACTGCTTTAAATACAGCATACACACAGGTTGCATATGATTTAACAGTAATGCAATAGATTATTGTTCACACGATTTAGTCTTAGATTTAATCTAGATTTAGACTTGTAACGTGTTGCATCACGCTACCAATTTTGTTTCTATAAAAATAATTTAGATAATAAGGTATAACGTTACTTCATTTAAATGCATTGTAATGGCAACTTAATTTTAAACCGCAAATGCAAACCGATCTCAATATGACAAACACTGCGTACACATTTCCCATGAACAAGACTATTTACAATAGACAGATATTGTCCGTCTCGGCCACCAATGACATTAAATTGTTACTATATTACAACGCAATACACATTACATACAAAGTAACAGAATAATAACCTTGTTATTAAGCATAGATTGAAATTTTACATTGTATCATTGACTACTGACTGCAAGAAATATGATTTTTTACAGTGGCAGGAATTAGATTCGTTGAACCTGGCAAAAACTAGAATTAATTATTCGTGAGCCGGTAAAAAGAAAACATCAAAAATGTAGTTAAGCAAAGACGTAATAAGAAAGGTACATGATCATGTAGTTGTAAGTTGATATGAGGTTGAATTAGAATTAACATTGAACGACACCAGTTCCAAGATGTAACTTGGCCTTCTCCTCAGGAGAAAATTTAAAACGATGCACGAGCTTTTTTTTAAAAGAAACTTCGCCTGCAGTTTTGGCAAAGAATGTTTTTCTATGCGTGAGATTTTAAAAACTTGTGTGTGCCAAAATAAAAGAGCTACCTAAGTGGTAAGCTCGAATCACTGGACTGTGTTGAGAGAGTTGGTTAGCTGAAATTAAAACACTGGAGGTCTCTGGACATTCTTAGATTTAAGGAACTGGAATAAAACAGAGTAATATTATACTTCTTTATAATTTTTATGTGAATTCTAAAGGTAATTTGGTTGATATTCATGGAGTAGAATATGAAGCGAACATGAAAGTCAATCAATCAATCAATCAAGTATTTATTTCCATTATACAATTAAATGTGTTGGATGTGTCAAAATAACTATTAAATTAAGAATAATAATATATAAACTAATTTTAGACTCTAGAAAAGGTTACTGGAGATTTACTGCTTCATTAAGATAATCATTAAAAGAATAGAAGGCATTTTTAACTAGAAATTTTTTTAGCGTAGCTTTAAATTGAGTAACTGGCAATTCTCTAATACAGGGACGCAGTGCATTGTAAAATATACAACCATAGTAATTGGTTCCAAACCTACTACGAGACAGCCTATGACAGGATGGCACCAAGTCAAACTTGCCACGTGTGTTAAAGTTGTGTGTGTTTATATGTTTACTATACTTAGGTAGATTTTTTTGGACATAAACGGAACATTGCAAAATATAAATACATGGAAGCGTTAAAATGTTAAGTTCAACAAAATTATTGCGAGTCATCACGAAAACCTAGATGTGACATGGCACGTATTGCACAGCGTTGTAATTGAAATATACGTTTACTGGATGAGCAATGGCCTCAGACTTCAATCGCGTAAGGCATATGACAATGGAACATGCAAAAATAGCAAGTTTTTAGGACATCTAAAGATACTGAGTTTTTTAGTGAATTAATGAAATATAGTGTTTTACAAAGTTTATTACTTAAACTGTGACAATGTTTATCCCAACTTAAAACTCCATCAATTGTAACCCCCAGAAAATTAGCAATCTGGTTACGATTTGATGCTCCAGATTTCAGTGAGAAGACAAGTTGAACAGTCTTATTGTTGTTTAAACAAAGTTTATTGTGAGTAGACCAATTCTGAACTAGGGTTAAGGATTTGGTACTTTCTTGTAAAAGCTGTGATAAATTATCCCCCTGATAATGCAAAGTCGTATCATCTGCATAAAGAATAAGGTTAGAATCGCATAAGAATGTTGGTAAATCATTGATGAAACATAGGAACAGAAGAGGTCCCAATATTATTTAGTAAAACAATAAATTTTCCGGAACTAGTGTTTATTAAAATGCAAAGAAGTTTAAAACATTTTAAAATATTAAGAAATAAACATATAGGAATTTAAATGTAACTTTTATTGGTAGAATTTAATCTTAGTTAAAGCATAATAAATTAGTATTTTGGAATGGACAATGAAATGAAATAACGAAAAAGTTGGAATTTAACTGTTTGCTAGATTTGTTATTAACGACATTCCCTCAGAAATTGGGATTTATAAATGCCATGTAATTTAATATTGAAAACAGGAAAATATAAAATGACATAGCTTTGTCAATGGATTAGATTTAAGGTCTTTTTAGGATTTTTCTTTTGCAATACCTGACCAGAATGAAGTTAAGAAATTTAGATTCTTTTAAGAAAAGCATTTTATGTAATTTTACCTGAAATTATTTAATATTAATAGAGCATAAGTTTAGGTTGAATTTTATTTGGATTTATTTAAAAAAACTAAGTAATCAGCCACATCGGTAAAGAATATCCAACTACCCCAGTGATAGAATTATATCTGGGACAGGTCTTGCGTTCCAAAATTTATGTAATTTACAAATGTTTAATAGGCATTTTTAAGATGTTTTAGAGGAAGGTAACATAAAACATGACAAAATATAGGATACTGAACAATACCCTCTATCAAAATATTCACTAAAGCTTTATAGGTGCAGTAACTAGATTCAACTTTCAGTGTTTTTGTAGCAACCTTTAAAACATGTGCATGTATTCAAAACGTAACTTTCTCTTGTCGCACGACCGTCTATTAGAGTGCTATATATAAGTTGTGTTTGAATTAGTTTTATAAGGCAAACATTTCTAAAGCGTTTTTATTTCCAATTTATTGCATAATATTGTATTTTGCTAATTGATTAATTTTAGTGATTTAGATTGTTAGTTATTGCAATTAACTGTCAAGATTTGTGACACGACTGATTTTCTGAAAATTTGTGCCATTCCTGTTATTGTTTCTCCGTCTTGTTCGTGGAGTCCGTTTCCTACGGATCTACATATATGAGTCGCGGAAGCAGAATAGTACAGTTATCTCTTCTAAAATTAGAGCAAGAACAATTTAAATGGAAATTGCAACAATAATCATAATTTTAGAATCCCAACAGAACGAACCAACTGCTTTGAATAAAAATGATCGAGCCAATGATCTAGAGAGACGCACAGAGCGATGCACATGCCTGTTAGATCGCGCCGTACTAGAAAACTCGCTGTACTATCTTCCTAGTGTCAGAAAGACTACACATAACGCAAAATTTTATTTGGAATGTTGGGAGCTTTTCTTTTCCCAAGACAGCGTAGAAAAATTAATGACATATATGAATATTTACCAAAAAATATAGAGAAAAATATGTTCGTGAAAGGGATTATTTAGACACTAAAAGGTCTAAATTGCTTGATTGGCATAAAAAAAATTCTCACCTCAACGTCGAAGGAATGTGGAGTGATGATGGCACTGCTATGACATATTTTTGTCCAACCATGTTGTACAGAAGATTTTACCCTTTTGTGTGCATTGCAATTTGATGATATCGAAGATAGACTATAACTGAGAGACCGATAATTTGGCACCTACAGGAGATCAGTTTGAATAATTTGTGGAATGGTGTAAAAAAATCACCAGCTTGAGGAATATATAACCCTTGATGAAATGTTGGAAGGATTTAGAGGGTGTTGTAAATTTAGATTTCGACGGCACATAGCCAATAAGCCCGCAAAGTATGACTTCAAAATTTATACTGTCATCGATGCACAAACCTTATATACTGCAAATTTTGAAATATATTCCTGAAAACAGCCATCTGGACCATATAAACTGGATAAAAAAGCTTATAGTATCATCAAAAGAATCACTTCACCAATTTTAAATTCAGCAGAAATGTTACAATTGACAATTATTTTGTATCAATACCCTGCGAAAGATCTAAGAAATCATAGAACAATTATGATGGGCACTCTACAAAAAATATAAAAGAAATTCTACCGACACTTGTAAATATAAAAGACAGCACCCCAGGGCAGCATTGCTTTTTCAAAATTTCTGCTTGTTTCGTATGTTCCAAGAAAAACTAAAAATGTACTTTTATTGCTACTATGCACGACGAGGATGCAATAGATATGGTGGGCGAAACAAAAAATTTGTATTGCGAGAGTCAGTTTCAGATGGCCAATGACAGTATTTTTTCAGTGTAGAATGTCGATGGCATAAACGGCTATAAAATACATAAATTCAACAATGAAAATTATAACAAAAACCAGCACATTTTCCTAAAGAAAACTTGGTATTTTCATTGATGCAACCACACCTTATACAATGAACAACAATTCGAAATCTGCCATTTACACTTCGTGTTTCTATAGTGAATATTCCAAATGTGCAGATTGCAGCTCCAACACAAGTTGAAGATGTAAAAGCACACTATTGTTATCTTGTCCTCATCGTAAAGGTAAAACAAAAAATGTAATTCGTGCCAGAAGCCCATTTGTACCAAACACATACATTACATCTGCATGAATTGTTCAGGAAGATCTGAAATGCAAGTTCAACATTTATTGTTGCATGTTTCTATATTATTGTGTAATATAGCATTTGTTCATTTATTTTGCTACACAATTTTTATTCAGGAGGCCATTAGTTTTATGTCGTTATTTTAAAGGGGTCGTAGAGACCGATAAGACAAACAAAATTTGTTAATAAACCTGTTGTCTAAAATAAATAATTAAGCCGCAAAAGGACACGCAAGAAAACTATCATAAATGTTTTAATACCACTGCAATGTTAAGTAGATCACGAATAAAATACACAATAATATCATCCTTTAGAGTCGACCGACCAAGTTGTAAACTTCTGCAAACTTAAATTATTGAAATAGAGTGCATTTTACCTGCCAAACGAAATAACTCAATGCAGTTTAACTGCTACTAAAATAAGTATTAATTTTTTTAAACATTCCGATGATCTAATGGTAATCACATCAAAAAATAAAATTTCATTATGCTGATTTGGTCGATTGTACTGTGTTTCTGACGCTGAACTTCGAGTTTCTTGCAATTCAGCTTTATAAAGCTTTTATGCGATAACCTACTTTAAGTTGACTTTGCTTTTTCATAGAATAGTTCGGAATCAGAGTAAATGATTCGTACATATTTCTCCTGTTTGATTTTGTTACTTGTATTCCACTACAGCTTAGGTAAACACTTAAACACTATGTTGTGATTTAATTGTAATTGGTTCTAGATAATTAGAAATATTTTATTGTGTAGTAGTTTCGTAAATTGTGCTTTGAAATTACAATGGCCGGGAGTTATACAAACGACGAACTTGCAGATATGCATTTATTGTACGTGGAATGTTCTGAAAATAGAGCAGCTGCAGTATGCCTATACACTGAAAGATTCCCAAACAGACGCTATCTTTGCCTTTGTTGAGCGACTTAGACGAACAAGTCTTCTCGCCAGATATGCAGGAGAATGCAGACCACAACGCGGAGATCGAATATTTCAAGTAGAAGAGCAAGTTATCGATTTTTTGGAAGAAAATCTATCGTTGAGCGTCTACGATATCGCACAGCATATTAATATATCACGCTTTGTGTGTGAAGGGCACTCAAGAAATGGGCTGGTACCCATACCATTACCAACGTGTATAAGAATTAAAACTGCAACACTATCCAGCGCACGCTCAATTTTGCAGTTGGCTAATTAGGCAGCATCAAATTTTTTTTAAATGCGGTCTGTTTTTCCGATGAAGCACTGTTCACTAGAAATGGAGTTTTCAATGCCCACAGCAAGCACTAGTGGGCCGATGAAAACCCACACATAATAAGGAGGTGGAACTTTCAGCGCAGGTTTTCAATTAATTTATGGACGACTTATGGGAGCAGAAATCATTGGGTCTCAAGTACTGTCAACAAGATTAAATGCTACTTCATATTTGAGTTTTTACAAGAGAGATTGCCATTGCTACTGGAAGAAGTGCCTTTGGCGATTAGGATGATTATGTGATACATGCACAATGGTGTTCCATCACGTTTTGGACAAGCAGTTCGTGAGCATTTATATCACCATTTCCTACAACGATGGATTGGTTGTTGTGGAACCGTTGCCTAGCCTGCATGGTCCCCTGATTTGAACCCCATGGATTTTTTGGAGCTATCTTAAAGAAAGTGTTTATCATGAAACAATTGATACAGTAGAACAATTAAGAGACCAAATACAGCAATGCATGCAACAGATACGGAACAATCCGAACCTTTTAGATTAAATACGTAGAAATTTAACCCACCATGCTGAGCTCTGTATTTGCGAGGACTGAGGTCATTTTGAACACCTATTGTGAAATTATTTCATATGCGTGATATGATTCAGGATAGGTAAGTTATTTCTTATAAACATAAAACAAAAATAGCAGTCCTAAAACTTTTACATAAGTTGATCTAGGTCGGGTATTTAAAACGATGTCCAAGAGTAAAATGTCATACATTTTTTTGTTCAGCTAATCAATCTCTATCACCTCCTAAATTTAACGACATAAAACTAATGCCACCCTGTATAACCAACCAAAAACATATTTTCTGTAAAAAATTACTAAAGTTAGATACAGTAAATACTTGTACATGGCTTAATTCAAAAAACTGTTTATTGTGAGACGAAGTCTCTTATGCGAGCAATGGTGTAACAAATTTTCTACCGACTACTTCCATGTTAACCCTTTAGGTATTTCTGGGATATTAATTTCCCACCTCATACAATATTCTAGCGGTTGAGTGATAATGTGAACTATAAATCTCATAAGATTTAATATAGATATGGATGAATAGTAACACCTATCAATTTAGTGTGAAAACGTATAGCGCCTAGTTGTGGTATGCAACAAGACTAAGTGGGTGACATTCTTCCCACTGTCTTATCGAAGAGCTTACTTTCGTGTAGTATATGACAGTTTGTTGAATGTGTTGTACTGATAAGCAAATAAACATTTTCTGTTTAGAATAACTATTCAGATATAAATAAATATAGATGTAAGTAGATACTTTGGTTATAAAAAATTGTGAAATTTATAAGAGAATTGCTTTTTATTTCATACAAAACAATGTTGATAACTTTGCCATCAGCTGTGAGGTTAGATCAAAGTCTAACTGTATGCCATAGGCTTTTCTTTTATTATATTATTATTTTATTATATTATATTATATATCTAGAAAAGAGTTAGGAGAGTTTTTAAATATTTTAGATGAGATACTACAGAGTAACTATATTATGAGAATTAACTCAGTAAAGACAAAGATAATGACAAGTGAGTTACAGCCTAGTTCTAAACCAAAATTAAAAATAGGTAATACCGAGTTAGAGGAGGTGGATGAATTTTGCTATTTAGGTAGTATAATTACAAAAGATGGACGTAGCAGAAGGGATATAGAAGCTAGAATAGAAATGTTTTTAAAAAAGAAAAACTTACTAATAGCTAATAGTATTAGTTTAGATAATAGAAAAAGTTTCTTAAAGTCGTACGTATGGAGCGTTCTACTATACGGTAGTGAGACTTGGACAATTAAAGAAATAGATAAGAAAAAGTTAGAAGCTTTTGAAACTTGGTGTTATAGGAGAATGTTAAAGATTAGTTGGACAGATAGAGTAACAAACGAGGAAGTTTATAGAAGGATAGGTGAGGATCCCTGTATATGGAAACAATTGAAGGTCAATAAGAGATAGAATGATTGGGCACCAGTTAAGACATGAGGGACTATTTAGTAAAGTCTTAGATTATAGACTACCAAATAAAAATAGAGTAGGAAGGCCTAGACAAAGCTATATTAGTCAAATTATTAGAGATGTAGGTTGTGAAGGGTATGTAGACCTTTTTAGACTAGCTCAGAATAGAAAAGAATTTAGAGCTGCGTCAAACCGACTTTAAGTAAGTTCGAAAACAAAACAAAAAGAAAAATAAAAATCAGTTAACTAAATGTCACCAGGACATGACTCACAATTGGTTAGCGGTCTGGCATGTTGGTAGCGTTTCGTTGCTTAAGCCTTACCATAACATAATTTAATAAACGTCACCATGGCATAACTCACAATTAGGTAGCGGCCTGGCATGTTGGCAGCGATTCGTTGCTTAAGCCTTACCATAACATATAATTTAACACTTTTCCTTTTTGAAGCGGATAACCAGGTTATATTTCATTTCCTTATAAATGGTAATCATGTAAACATGTTAGAGTTCTGTAACAACCATCAGGTTGCAAATATCTATGTAGAGCCAGCTGGATAGGAAAAAGATAGAAGGATATAGGAAGACCTAGACCAAACTATATTAGTCAAATTATTAGAAATTTAGGTTGTGAAGGGTATGTAGAGCTTTTTAGATTAGCACAGAATAGAAAAGAAGTTAGAGCTGCGTCAAACCGATAACAAAATGATGATGATATTATTTTGACCAAAGCATGACTATATTTGGCATCTCTAATGTTGGCCCTAAAACGTAGCACGACTTATTGGTACAAAAGTTTTATGGTGTGGCAAAGTTTTCTTTGGAAACTATACCGGTCAATTTACATTATCAGCTGTACGTATTCGATTTTCTTGTAGTACTTATAAATAGTAATCATAGGTGTGACTTATTTTGCTGCATAGCCGTGCTTGTTTATTAGTTATATTTATTACTTATAGTACTTACAATGTGGAGGAAGAATTCCTCAAAGAGACCCTACATGTGATTTTCCAATGCTCCACCCGAAGGTACTACATTGGCCAGGAAGCGAGTTGTTTTTACTTGAAAAATTTTGAATTTTGCCGAACCTTTGCTGTTTCAAGCAATGTAGGGATCTTTAACGTGCGTGACAACACTCACACACAGGACCTCCATTTTACCTCTCATCCGAACGAGGGTGTATTTTTGTGAAAAATGCTCGCCCAACGTTTTTCAAGCAGACCGTGTCGGGATTCAAACCCGGGACCTTGGGCGTAGTAGTCACACACATACCAACTACGCCACAGAACTGCTTCTCAAAGAGACCGCTGTTAACAGCTGAATTGCTTTTTGAAGCTGAAAATGATCTGAATTCAATTAGTAACAAATGGCGGTAAACTTAGATTTTGAGGGAGATTCAGAAGCTGATGTTTAATGAGCCTCAAACTATTCCACATTCAGAAAAGTCAATTGTTCTGTGGCCTTCCACATCCTTGGTAACAATACTGACTGTGCCGAGTACTCACACTATAGCGTGGCTGACAAATCATTAACAATGCCTGCCTGAGGGCGATATACAAAACAAATTCTGTATAAAAAATAAAAGTAAAATCATCAAGAAGGACGTAGAGTTGGTTACATACATATGGTCTAAAAATTGTAACGTACCTAACAAATATAGTCAAGCTATGTTTATGGAAGATGTAGGCCCTACAGTAAATGTAAATACAAATAGTCCAATACCTATTTCACAGATGTTCTTGCCTGGCACATTTTTGCAACATATAGTTGACCAAAGTAATTTGTACGCTAAGCAACTAAAAAATAACCAGGACTATGAATTGGGTCTTATGTTGATTGACCTCAAAGAATGTTTGGGAATAATCTTGTTTATGGGATTCCAGGAACTTCCTTCAATGAAGCTTTATTGGTCGGAGGATGAAAATTTTCATACAGAACGAATTTTCGGAATAATGCCACTGAAAAGATTTTTGAAATTATTGAGACAATTGCATATGTCACAATAGGAATTTGCCAAAAGTAGGGTCAGATAACTTTGATAAATTATAAATTGCGCCCTATGAAAAGAAATAAGAAACCATGGATAACAAAGGATATCCTGAATTTAATAGAAGAAAGACGAAAATACAAAAATAAATCAGACGAAACAGGAAAACAGAGATACAAAGCCATAAAATGCAGGAAAGCCAAAGAACACTGGATTGATGAAAAGTGCAAAGAGGTACAAACGAAGATGGAAATAGGAAAGACAGACGAAGCATACAAATTAATTAGAATGAATTTTAGGGATATAAAACCGTACAGCAAAAATATAAGGGACACACAAGGAAACATCATTATAGAAAACGTAGAGAAAGTAGGTAGATGACAAGAATATATAGGAAATTTATATGCAGGAAAGGAACTAACTGCATTAGAACAGGAATCAGACATTGAAAATGATGACTTGGAATATCCTATACTAGAGATGAGTTTGAATTAGCATTAAAGAGTCTGAAAAATGGTAAGGCAAAAGGTACAGATAAGGTGCAAGCAGAAACTCTAAAAGCCGCTGGACAAGCAATAACAGAACGACTCTTACAATTTGTAAGCTATATGTATGAGACAGGCGAGATACCCAAAGATTTCAAACGTAGCATCATAGTAACTATACCAAAAAAGAAAGGCGCGGATAGATGTGAAAATTTTCGAACAATAAGTTTGACAGCACACGTGTCAAAAATATTAACTAGAATTGTGCAAAGACAAATGAAAAAACGGGCGGAAGAAATACTACGAGAAGACCAATTTGGGTTTAGGCGAAACAGGGGAACATGGGACGCTATTTTAGCTCTGAGAGTGATCATGGAGGAAACAATAGAAAAGGGGGAAAGCGTGTATATAGGGTTTGTAGATCTGGAAAAAGCATTCGACAATGTAAAATGAAAAAAAATGTTTGAAATACTCAAAAAGATTGGAATGAGTTATAGGGATAGACAAATAGTACATAGCTTATACCAAGAGCAAATAGCAGTAATAGAATTAGAGCAGGAACGTAGAGAAGTAAACATTAGGAAAGGGGTGAGACAGGGATGTGCCCTATCGCCATTGATTTTTAACTTGTACATAGAAGAGGCAATGAATACTGTCAAATGCAGGAAGTGGAATTACTATGCAGGGACAAAAAATTGATATGCTTAGATTTGCAGATGATATAGTGGTATTAGCGTCTAGCAAGGAAGAGTTAGAAGCTGCTCTTAATGAAATGGAAATGGTTCTAACAGAAAGATACGGTATGAAAATTAACAAAACTAAAACTAAAGTTCTAGTATGCAAATATGGGGAAAATAAATCAAAAACAAGAATACAAGTATGTAACACGAACTTACAAGAGATTAAGGATTTCTGCTACCTAGGAAGCCAAATAACGCAAGATGGGAAAAGCACAAAGATATAAAACAAAGATTAGCACAAGGTTGTGCTACATTTAACAAGAAAAGCAACTACTGTGCTCAAAGACCACAAACATAGAAACAAGGAAAAGATTGCTTAAAACATATGTGTGAGCACAGCACTGTCTGGCTGTGAAGCCTGGACAGTAGGAGAAGCGGACAAGAAAAGGTAGAAGCCTTTGAAATGTGGTGCTACAGACGTATGATGAAGATATCATGGACAGACAAAGTTAAGAACGAAGAGGTACTAAAAATGGTACGAGAAGAAAGAAATATGTGGAAAACGGTAAAAAATAGGAGAGATAGGATGATAGGCCACAAGCATGAGGGAATAGTGCGGAATATATTAGAAGCAGAGATAGAAAAAAAGAGAAGAAGAGGCAGCCCTGGTTAGACTACTGCACACAAATAATAAAAGATGTAGGCTGTAGCGGTTTCAGGGAAATGTGTAGGCTAGCCCATAATAGAAATCAATGGAGGTACGCATCCAACCAATCCCAAGATAGATAAACTAATGACGAAAAAACAATTGTGCTTAAACATGATGATTATTATAAGTAACTACAAAAAGTGGTTGGGCAATATTCTCGAATAATGTTAAGTGTGTGAAAGGATTTACTGGAAAATCATTATTTCGGCAATGTGTAAGTGTTGGGGGATCTTGGTAGCCACAGGTTGCTTAACCCCCTTCACTGAATCTCGGTGAAATAGGGCATAAAATTAGAAAACAATAGAAGGGGAAACGAGCTGTATACACATGCTGTGTGAGAATTTCAGGGAACTATGTAGGCTAGCTCAGAATATAAATAAGTGCAGGTACGTGTCCAACCAGTTTTGAGACAGAAAACCTAATGACGAAAAAATAAGCGCAGATAAATCTGATGATTAGTATAAACAACTGGTTGTTGGTTGCGAAATATCTGCAACTAATGTTGACTGTGTGAAAAGATATATTGGAAAATATATTAAATCGGTAAATGGTTAAGTGTTGGGGGAACTTGGCAGCCACAGGCTGCTTACCTCCCTTCACAACCACTGAAGGTTGGAGAAATTGGATATATAACTGTAAAACAATAGAAGGTGACCGAACTGTATCTAACAAGAAAGAACAGCGCCTATGAGGAAAGACAACAAACAGAACAAGAAGAAAATTGTTGAAAGCATATGTGTGGAGCACAGCACAGTATGCTTATGAAATACGGGCAGTCTGAAACGCAGACAGAAAAACGGTAGCAGCCTTTTGAAATGCTGTGCTTCAGAGGTATGAGGACGATAACTTGGACAGACAAAGATAATAACAAATAGGTTATAGAAATAGTAGGGGAACAAGGATATCTAGGGAAAAAGCGAAATAGAAGAGCCGAATACGTTCTAAGGCTTTTTTGGGGAATAGTATGGAATATATTACAAGCAGAGATAGGAAAAAAGAGGTAGATGTAGACCTAGATCAGATAGTGATAGATGCAGACTGTGCAAATTTCAGGGAAATGTGTAGGTTAGTTCAGAATAGGAAACACTGATGGTACGCGTCTAACCAGTTCCAGGACTGAAGACCTAATGATGATGATGGGCCCTATGATTGACCATTTGAAAAGAAAATTTATGGAATTGTATTGCCCATCACGAAACATTTCTATTGACGAGTTCATGATTGGTTTTAAGGGACGTTCTACTTCCCATGAAACCAATCAAACGTGGACTCAAAGTGTGGGCATGCTGTTGTGCAGAAAATGGATATCTATTAGATTTTAATACTTATACAGGCAAAAGTGAAGATAATTCATCAATGGGTTTAGGTGAAAAGGTTGTTTACAACATTTGTACAACCATATCTTGGAAAAAATTATTGTTTTTATTTTGATAATTTTTTTTAGTAGCATACCCCTTATTGACCATCTTTTACAAGACAATATATTGGATTCGGTTTACCGTTACAGACCACTCCAAATAAAACAAAAAACTGAAAAATATGCTCTACAACTAAGGTTTTTAATAAAGACTTAGAAAATTTTGCGGGTTTTTGCTAAATTTTTGAGTAATTCCGGAAAAAAACCAAAAAAATCCATACTACTTACCGTGCCCATAAAATATCAGTAAAACATTTTCACTGCTATTTCACAGAGGAATACAATACAGAGCGTGCACATTGGATGATCCCGCCATCAATGGTGCAATTTAACATCGAGCCAGCAGCCATATTGTTGTTATAGTTCGCCCCTACTACATTGGTTTTACCTTATTTTTGAGTTTTTGTGTTCTCTTTATTTGTGTGTTCATATTTTGTCAACGGTCTTTTTCAAGACTAATTAAACGACTTAATTATATTTTTAAAAAATGTACTTGGCTAATATCGCCAGTGTTATACGATATTTCGATAGAGGCAATGCCCTGCTAGTAGCAGACCTACGTGCCCTCCGTTTGATTCAATGCAATCCACTTTGTAAGAATAGAAGATGCCGGGCCGAGATGGTAATAGTGATGGATCCAAACCGCCCACTTGGTCAATTTTACCGCTGCCCGAGACGCCATACTACCAAAAGCTTATTCAAAAATATTTTTTTTAAAAAACGCCAACTTTCTTTGATTACACTGTTCCAAGTGATGTGGTGTTGGTGTATAAAGTCACCCGTAGGTGTTACATTGAATATAATATGAATAACGAAGAAAGGTGTGATCCAGCATAATCGTTACTTTTGGGACATTTGTAGTTGGAAGTTGCTACAACGTCCAGACTTGTTTCAGTGGGGAGGCACATTGTACAAATCGATGAAAGCTCAATTACGAGACGGAAGTACAACAGAGGTCGTGTTGTGGAGTAGCGTTGGATATTAGGCATATATGATATCGCAACTAAGTCTGGTTATATCTATATCGTTCATGTACCAAACCGACAGCGACCACTTTAATACCCATCATCCTAGCTCATGTCTTGCCAGGCTCGACAATTTGGACCGATGAGTGGCGGGCTTATAGAGGTCTAAATAGAATGGGTTACAACCACAAAACCGTCAATCATCATACAAACTTTGTAGATCCCCAAACAGGAGTGTGTAAAAATGAAATTGAATGTTATTGGAGCAGATTGAAAGGATTTTGTCGTAGATTATCTGTATTAAGTTCCCCTATGCTGGATGACTACATAGATGAATTCATGTGGAGGCAACACTTTGGCAATGGCTCGGCTAGGGATACTTTCAATAATTTTATAAGCCATATTCTGGAACGCTACCTAATGTAACAATACATCAACATAATTTTAACAATAGTGCTTTCGACAAGTGTATTGCTGCAGTTTCGACGACTATAACTTAATATCAGTTCAATAATGTGCCAACTGCATTTCTACTTGTGAAGTGTTTTCGACAAGTTTATAGTCTACAACACCCAGCTTAACTATAGCAAAACCCTATAAAAAAACATGTGCAGCGATATTTCTCGTGCAGTGTTTTTAACCAGTGTGTAATTCAACTAAAATACCGAGTAGATTATTTTATCACCACTGTTAAGTATTGATGTTTGTAAATACTGTAAAATGAAACACCTAAATTGCTCATCCACAAGACCTAAATGCATAGAGGATTTATATTGCACTTAAAACTTAGTATTGTACTTAATATTTTACAATTAAAATATATTGCACTTAATATTTCATACTGTAGTAAAAATATATTGCACTTATTTTGTTATATCTTAAATAATAATTCCTGCAAATAAATGCTGTTTCTATAGTACATATAGTACATATATAGTACATATAGTACATTATAATTTGAATAAGGGCCCCTATACTTGCGGCCACGTCCCCAATGCTCCACCCGAAGGTACTACTTTGGGTTTAAACGCGAAAATAAACGTGCTTCTAATTTATTCTAACTTCATAATCAATCCACCCTAAATAAAAATGTAACAGACTGAAACGAAAACTAAAAACAGGGTTTAAATAATGGTATCCCTAGCATTGACTTTGGAGTGTGTACAACGTATAAACGTCGTTTCACTGTTGTCTGTGGGGTTTATTGCACTTTATGTAATTGTAATTAATAACAAATGAAACACACTTATTTGTAAAACATTTATTGAGCTGCCTACCGCATCCCGCGTACGAAACATACTGCCCTGTTGCCAGAGTGCCCCGGAACCCTTTGTACCTCCTGGCATCTCCCCTTTTTTTTATAAATTCAGCCTCAGAGGAGGATTAATTGTTCTTCCCCGTGAGCTTACCTTTCTTACAATACTATCATCATTTTTACATTTAGACTTATCGTTAACATTACATTTTTTAATATTATGTTCCTGGACACAATCATAATCATTTGGTTGAACGTTTTCCTCTTGAAAATTGTCAAAATCCTGTAAACTATAATATTTATTTGGTGTGTTGGAAAGTCTCTGTATCTGGTTGCTACCGTTCGCACTTAATGGTAATAGATGTATCACTTTCCCCCCTTCACACTTATTTCCTTCTTTTTGCACAACTTTCTCGCGAATAATTTTGATTTCGTTGTCTTTACACCTGTCTACTTTAATGTATTTTCTATTGAGCCATTATTTACTTTTACTTTGTACCTACGATCATTTATTTTTTCTAGGACTACACCTTTTGACCAGACTGAGTTGAATTAACCTGTACATAAATTCTGGTGCCTGCATTTATTGGTTCTAAATTAATTACATTCTTGTTATAGTATTTTCCGTCCCGTTCCTTACGTTTGTATAAGTATTTTCTATATTCTGGCCTATTCACAAGTTTTGGTTTTAGTCTGGAGAGATTAATTGGCAAATTATTTCGTAGTACTCTTGACATTAATAATTGGGCTGGTAAGCAATTGTTTATTATTGGAGTCGTTCTATATTGTAATAGTGCTAGGTGAATGTCTTTGTTGTCTTCTATGGTTTTCTTAATTACATTTTTCATCGTTTGGACATGACGTTCTGCCATTCCATTAGACTGTGCATTATGAGGTGAAGACACAATATGGTTAAAATCCCATGTTTCAGCAAATGTCGCAAACTGATCAGAGGTAAATTGTGGTCCTCCATCCGTAACAAAAGTTACTGGAATTCCGTGTCTTGCAAATAGAGATTTTAACACTTCAGTTATTTTATGACTTGTAGTTACTGTTCCCAATTTTTCAACTTCCACATATTTAGTATATACTTTACTCCCTTAATTTCAAATAGGTCGCAAGCTAATTTATTCCATGGAATTTCTGGAGTTTCATGAGACATTAGTGGTTGGTTCTGTTGTGATTTGCTATACGTGTTGCAGATAGTGCAACTTGCTATGAGCTGTTTTATTTCATTTTTCATCGATATCCACAACAAACTTTCTTCGGCTAGTTTTAAACATTTTGGTATACCCGAGTGATTGTAGTGTATGCGCTGTAACATTTCTTTTTGTAGGGCTTTGGGTATTACTATAGATTGGTTTTTGAATATTATCCCATTCTGCAGTGTTAACTCATTTTTGTATTTACTATATAATTTTATTCTTTCCGGTAGTTTATTATTATTTACTGGCCACCCTTCTAAAATGACTTTCTTTAATTGTGTTAATTCTACATCCTTTTCTGTTTCTCTTCTAATTAATTCTAGTTTTTTATCAGTTGCATTTATTTGGGACTGAATTAAGCATACTTGCTCCTCAATTTCTTTTGTACAGTCATCACTTTCGTTTTCATTTAGATGTGCCCTTGACAGTGCATCTGCTATAATTAATTGTTTCCCTGGTTTGTAAATTAAATCGAAGTCATATTTTTGTAGATGCAGCATTATTCTTTGAAGTCTGGCTGTAATTTTATGTAGTGGTTTCTTCACTATCGCTAGTAATGGTTTGTGATCTGTTTCAACAGTTACCCGTTTCCCATATATATATATATATATATATATATATATATATATATATATATATATATTGGTGAAACCTTTCTAACCCAAATGAAATTGCAAGTGCTTCTTTTTCTATTTGAGCATATTGTTTCTGGGTTTCATTCAAAGACTTAGAAGCATATGCACATGGTAAAAACTTTTGTAGCAAGACCGCTCCTAGTCCTGATTTAGAACTGTCTACTGAGATGATGGTCTCTTCATTTACATCATAGTGTTTTAATCCCGGACTTTTAGTTAGTTTGTCTTTAATTTTTTGTAGGGCCTCCTCATGAGCAGGTTCCCAAAGAAATTCTATGTCCTTCCTGGTCAGTTGACGTAAAGGCTCTGTGTCCACTGAAAAGTTTTCAATATATCTTGACACATAATTTATCATACCTAACAACCTCTGTACATCTGTTTTGCATGTGGGTTTTGGTAAATCTTTTATTGCTTTTAATTTCTCTTCATCTAGAGCTATCCCTTGGTCAGTTATAATGTGCCCCATGTATTTAATTGTGTGTAGCCGGAACTGACATTTCTTTAAATTAAATTTGACTCCTTTCTTTCTTGCTGTAATTAATACTTTCTCCATTCTTTCATCATGTTCCTCCTTAGTTTTGCCATAAATTATTATATCATCAATATATACTCCTACTCCTTCAAAATCAAAAATTCGACTGAATTTTTGGTGAAACACCTCTGGTGCTGACCTGATGCCGTAAGGAAGTCTATGAAAACAATAACGCCCAAATGGAGTTCCAAATGTACACAATTTTTTACTTTCTTCATCTAATTGTATTTGATAAAATCCGCTTGTTGCGTCTAATGTACTAAAATATTTGTTCCCTGCTAATTTACCTATAATTTGTTCTAGATTAAGAATTTGGAAGTGCTGTCGCATTATAGTTTCATTAAGATCTTTTGGATCTATGCACAAACATAATTCTCCCGTTAGTTTTCTCACTATTACTAACGGATTGACCCATTGTGTAGGCTCTTCTATTTTTGAAATTATCGATTCTCTTTCTAATTTTTCTAATGTAGTTTTGAGCTCCGCCATTATTGGTAGTGGAACTTTCCTTGTCGCATGAATTACAGGTACTGCATTTTCTTTTAGTGTAATGTGATGTGGACCTTCTAGACAACCTATGCCTTTAAATACATCTTCAAATCTTTGTGAAATTATATCACTGTAGTTTTCACACGCATTATTAACAGAATTTACTTTTGTAATTAATTTTAAATTTTCACATGTATTTAACCCTAATATTGCTTCTGCTTCCGCATTGACAACATAAAATTTAATAGTGGTATTTATATTATTTACTGTGCACCTTAGCCTGCAATAGCCTAGTGTATTTATTTGGTTCCCTGTGTACGACCTAATGTTCGTATCACATGGCTTTATCAGTTTACGTGGTAATTGTAACTTTTCAAAGATGTTAATTGGTAATAAATTACACATGCTCCCTGAATCTAACTTGAAGGAATACGTTTCCCTATTTATCTTCACATCAGTACGCCAGTCTTTGTTTTTATGTGAAATTAAATCTATTTTCCCCACAAACAAATTTTCTTCATTTTCATTTGAATTTACCGTGCTTACGTTTCTATATTGTACTGACCTTTTTTGTCCTTGTGTGCTGTTTTTGTTACCTGACCTGCATACTTTGGCAAAGTGGTTTGGTTTGTTGCAGTTCCTGCATGTAGCACCATATGCTGGACATGAATTTATTGGATGCTTCTTTGCTCCGCATTTTTGGCAGTTGACAATATTGTTATTACTTGTAGTCTTCTTCGACCCTCGTTCTTTGTTGTAATTATGTTGTTGCGCTGGCTTTACACGTTGAATGTTTTGGTTCCTTGTTATGACAGTGTTGACGATGTCATCATCGCGACTGCTTTGCCCCTGATTTATAATCGTGCGATTTATTTGTTTTGACGATTCCATTGTGCTGGAAATTTTTATAGCTCCGTCTAGATCAATTTCATCGTCCTGTAGTAATTTTTCTCTAATTTCAGATCGATTTATGCCACATATAATCATACTCTTTACTAGTTCATCATTTAGTGTCTCGAATTTACACTTGTTTGCTTGATTTTTAAGTTTTGTTATAAACTGTTCGATTGATTCCTCTTGGCATTGCCTAAGCATAAAAAACTTGTACCTTTCAAAAGAGGTATTTTGTTTTGGCAGGAAGTGTTGGTTGAATTTTTGAATTACGACTTCTAATTTGTTCTCATCTCCTTCTGGAAATTTGAAAGAAGTGTATATTTTATATCCTGCTTCGCCAATATAGTGGAGTAGCATTGCCGTTTTCGTTGCATCACCTTTTTTATCAGCTTCTGTGGCTTGCAAATAAATTTTAATTCTGTCACGAAATAATTTCCAATTTTCCGACACATTTCCATTTAAATTGAGAGACTCTATTAAACTCATTTTGAACTTTTGTAATTGTATTTTTATGGAATTTATAACTTAACCTCAAAACACGTTTTCGGTTATCTCGAGTATTTGCACATAGTTTCCGTTTATTAATTCGACTGCGCCATGTAAAACGTATAAACGTCGTTTCACTGTTGTCTGTGGGGTTTATTGTACTTTATGTAATTGTAATTAATAACAAATGAAACACACTTATTTGTAAGACATTTATTGAGCTGCCTACCGCATCCCGCGTACGAAACATACTGCCCTGTTGCCAGAGTGCCCCGGAACCCTTTGTACCTCCTGACAGAGTGTGCCCGACTAACAAGACAAGCAAAAATGAGAGGGGGATGGATCCGTAATACCGGATAGCAGATGCCGACTCTGCTTACCAGAGCGACCTGAAGGGTCGATTTAAAACTATCCAAATCTAGCTAGCTAATTTAAAATGGATTCAAATTTCTAAGCATTTGCCAAATGTATTAATAGTGAATCCAGCTATTTTGCCTGCTTTATAAATTTACAAATTCGTCCTCCCTGATCTAAGTATTTTATTCTAAATTTGACCCTAACGTTCCCTATCATTCCCTAACTGACGTATTATATATACAACCTTCTTTTCTATATATATACACTGCAACCAAAAATTGGCAACAGAACGTCAAACGAATTAAATCAAGCCACAAAACAATACAATGCAGGCAAAAATATAAGTGTAAAATATATATAAATATATAAATAAACAAATAATAAATATTTAAATAAATATCTGAATAAGCAAAAGCATGTAACAGTGCATATATTAGCAAAAGCAAACACATTATCAGGTGCACTCGCATTATATCGACTAGCGTCATTACACAAAAACGTGCTTGTTAGATTATTTCAAAATCTGTTTAAAATCACAAATCAATGCTCATGCGAGTACAGCCACCACAATTTTATTCTTACCTCCAAAATAAATTTCTCCAGCAATTTATATAGATACAGTGATTAAAATTTTCTAAGCATCCTCAAAAAATTTAAGTATTGGTGTGATCATGATTAGTGTAAGTTAATATTAACCTAACAAGGAGATGTAAGCCGATGAGAATCTGCATGGGTGCACTTACATAAACTTGTTAGTAGTAAGTTTTCAACTGCAACCTAACCTGGTGATCTAAGTCGTTGAGAATCTGCAAGGGGGGCATTTTAATCACCCTTATTTTTAATAGTAAGCTGCTACTAACAGTAACTAAACCTAAGCATCTAAGCCGATTAGGATATGTGGCTGGTGTTGTTTAATAGATAACACTTTTAAAAAAAACCTGCTACTAACCTAACCTGGGAAGCCGATGAGGATCTGTAGCGGGTGCTCTTTAATAGATATTACTTTAAATAAATAACCTGCTACTAACTACTAACCTAACCTGGAGATCTAAGCCGATGAAAATCTGTAGTGGATGCTCTTTAATAAACAAGATTTTAAATAGTAAAGCTGATATTAACACGAGCGTCTCGCGGTAGAAATAACGTGGCTGTAATGACAGTTGTAAAATGATTGAGGTTACGTAATTTTTTTGTTTACGTATAGTGAATGAGATCCATGGAAATTACCTATTAATTTTGTTTATCCTGTTATTTGTAAACGAGGAGTAAAATGAATACTTCGAAGATTGTGGTTTTGAGTTTACACAAAGAAGAATTTTGTATGCCCATTTAAGAAAGATTCATGATTTTGAATATAGGAAACCAGTTACTTTAACTAGTAAATTTTTGTGTGATACATGTGGCAAATCCTTGACCAGTAAAGCAACTTTACGTCGTCATTGCAGAACTGTTCATAAAAGTATTCCAATAATTCTCAACTCGTCAAGAATCAAGTGCTTTTATGAAAATTGTACAACACATCTAAAGGGATATAAAAACTTGATAACATTTGGCAACTGAACATCAAATTGAAACTAAACTTGATCAACTACATTTTAATTTACAATTAGGTTTGAAGATTATTATGCAAAGTGTTAATTATATACTAATTTTATTCTGTTCAACAGAGTTCAAAAACTGAAAAAACCAAGAACAGGAACAATCTTTGGCAATGTATATACTTCACACTTCAGCTAAATTATTGTCTGATGGCACCAAAAAGGAGTACTATAATTGCCATCGATCGTACAACTACATTCCAAAAGGCAAGGGTTTTAGAAGCTTAAAAAGCACAGCCACTAATAAAATTGGAAGTGTTTGTCCCTCAAGAATGGAAGCGACAATAAAGAACAATGGGTCTGTTGCAGTAGACTTCTGGACAACTCATGTTGGACATACCAACGATATTGGTCAAGTTTTTAAGTAAAGAGAGTAAAGCAGAAATTGCAGGTATTTTTGAACATAAAGTTCTAGTTTGAAATTTTACAATTGATGTGTTTCAGGAAGGTATTACATTTCAACATTTATTGGATGATGATGCAATTAGCGTCGGCTCTGGGTAGAGGAGATGATGAACTTAGGAAGCGACTGCCCAGTGTTATATTATAAAAGCCAAGGTGTAGAAGGAAACCCAAATGACTCAAAAATAATTTTAGATGTTCAAGATTTTGCATTAGTCATAATCACTTCTTTTCAACGTGAACAGTTGCTTAAATTTGGGAGCGACAAGGTGTGCGTTGATGATACACACGATACAAATAGTTACGATTTTCAGCTCTATACACTAATGACAGTGGATGAATTTGGTTCAGGGTGCCCAGTGGCATTTTGTTTTCAATTCGTGCTGACGAAATGATTTTCAAGTTGTTTTTGGAAAAATTAAATCAAGAGTGGGTATTATATCAACTACTGTTTTATGTCTGATGATGCTCCAGCATTTTATAATGCATGGTCTTATGTTATGGCCCAGGTACCTCACCAGTTGCTATGTACCTGGCATGTGGATCGTAATTAGCGCAAGAATTTGTCAAAAATCAATGGAGGATTGAAAAGAAAGTAGTAGTATATAAATCCTTCGTGTTTTATTACAGTGTGTATCTATTGATGAATTTAATGACATTTTAAATCAGGTAGTAGAAGATCTTTATGACGATGTTGATACACAATCATTTGCTGAATATTTTCATAATAATTATGCAAATCGTCCAACATCTTGTGCATATTGCTATCGATTGGGTTTAGGAATAAACACTAACATGTATCTTGAATCGATGCACAAAGTTTTGAAGTATGTGTATTTGGTAAGTCGGAAAGTAAAACGTTTGGACAAAAGCATTAATGCAGTAATGAAAATTGCTCGAGATAGCTTGTTTAAACGTATAATTAAACTTGCAAAGAATACTTCCAATGACAAAATTAATAGAATTAAACAAAGTCATAAAGCAAGTCTAACAATTACATCAGATTTTATTAGACGTCTTGAAAATGATAAGGAATTTTTAGTTACGTCGTCCACTTGTGCTTTTTAACAGTATCAAGTTACTAGAGTAGATGAGGCCTGTGAAGGTTCATGCCTAAGTTGTACAAAGTGCAGCATATGTGTTCATACATTTCAATGCACCTGTATTGACAACATGATAAAGCTTAACATTTGCAAACACGTACATTACAATCCCAGCGATTTTGATGGGAAACCTACAAGTACGGGACTAATCTAATTTAATCCTTAGTTTTCACTTTGTTTTATTAGTGTTACAAGCGCTCGTAAGTTATTGTAATTTCGTCAAATCTGTACGATTGAGTGTTCTTATATTAACAGTGCAGTATTTTAGTTTTACTTTTAGTCGGAGTACCAAAATAATCTTAATTTTCTACCTTGTTTTTTTACATATTTTAGTCGACTGACAGTGCAAACAAAATTCTCGACAAAATAAAATTAGTTTCTTTCTTAATTAATTTAGGTATTTATTGAGAATGTATATGGGTACATAACGTGTTTACTTTTTAAAAAATAAAAATACAATTATTGAAACCTCAAGCCTCTATTACTATTATTAAACACATTTCACTCGAGTAATTAATAATTTACAAATCAAATTAAAGAAATCCCAGCAAAGTACCTTTAAACTGCATATTGCCACAAGTACGAAAGATACCTAGAATAGCAACAAGTTAGTACAAAATACCAAGTTGTTTACATACAAGAGCTAACATATATAGATAACATTCGTGTAAAGTTAATTTCCTTCATTGCACTAAATTTAACATCTTTTTTATCCAAGTTGGTTGCTTATAGGAACTGGTTTCTTATATTCAAATCATGAAATTGTCTTAAGTGGCCATACAAAGTTTTATTTTACGTAAATTCAGAACCACAATCTAGGGAAATATTCATTTTTTACTTCTCCTATATAAATAAGGAGATAAACAATCAATTTAACATTAACACAGACCTCATCCAATTTATGTAAGCAAAAAAAATTACATAACCTCAATCTGTTTACAACTGTCATTACAGCCGCGTTATTTCTACCGCGAGACGCTCGTTTATTAACAGCAACCTAACCTGGTGAAACCGCCGAAAATCCAAATAAGATTCTGTTATTGTAAGTGCACAGTATGCTTATTTCTAGAATATATTTTTCTTTTTCAAAAAAAAACTCTCAATGCATCAAACTTAAATATCCAGGAAATCATCAGCTGTGGTTATTTCTTTCAAAACTGAACAATTCAAATCATTGTGTGAGGTTATGTAGTACTGTCAAATTTGCTAATTAAAAGTGTTAGTTCCTAATTATTCCACATTGGTGCTCCTGATAAATGGATTCAACATAGTTTTGCATAGACACCTACCACTACCAACCATATTTGGTTTTACAACTATATTGATATTTAAACATGTATAAAATTGCATTTTTCTGCTAAAATCGTTGAAAACCCCCAAAAATTTGTTTTGATTGATGATTTAGACACAACAGTCCTCTGTTTAAAGTAATGTAGAAGTTTCTACTTGTGGTCTGTAACGGTAAACCGGGGCCAATATATTTGCATTAGGAACAATAAGGCAAACCTGCAAACAATATCCCAGTGACTGCATAAAAAAGAACAATGAACTTGTAAAATGGCAATTTGGTTTTGCACAAGCAGGTGATATATCTGTGGCAAAATGGAAAGATTGCGAAACAAAATCTGTGTCAGTTGTGTCTTCTATGCATAATGCATTCGCAACTGCTCCTGTTTTCCAGAAAAATAATAAAGGCGTTCGTCAAACTGTCAATTGCCCTGAAATGATCAACACATACAACATATACATGGGTGGAGTAGATGTTTTCGATCAGTACATGTCTTTTTATCGGGTAAATAAAAAATATCGTAGGTAGTGGATCAAAATTTTTTATTGCCTATTTGAAGTGTGTGTTGTAAATAGTTATATTTTGTACAAAATGACAATGTGTGCAAAAAAACCAAACCCATAAGTCATCTAAACTTTCGATCTCTACTGGTAAATGAACTTGTTAGTAATTTTTCAAGTAAAAACGTATTGGTTATGCCCCTGGTAAAGGAAGAGCAAGAAAGAAACAACCCCAATGGAATTCATACGATTGAAAATACTTTACGGCTATCAAATGTAGGTGTTCATATCCCGGACAACATAAAAACATACAGAAGATACGCTCACTATAGCACTAAGAAAAAGAAAAACGAAGCAATACGATATGCACAAAATGTAATGTTGCGCTGTACAAAGAATGTTTTTTCCATTTCATAAGCCGCAGTAATTTTAATGATAATTCGTTTCGTCTTTATTGATAATTGCACATTTTTAGTGCATATTTTTCCCATGGATTTGCGAGTGGGATAGTATTTTCCCAAAAAAATGCTTGTATCCATTACTGCATTTAAATTCTTTGGGATGTATAGACACCACCCCATATTTTTTTGTAAATAAAAAAATGTTGTTTTTATTATTTATTTTAGATACATGTAGCCCTGTAGTACCGTAAAGAAAATATTTGCCAAAAATGTAACTGCCCAGTCTTGTCACTTAAAGGGTTAATAAAAATAAGTTCGATTTCACAAAATTTTAATTCAGGGTCTTTTGAAAAGTGCCACATGTATTCATTTAAACAGGTATAGGAAACGTATACCTTCTACGATTAGGCATAAAGTTCATGCAGGGTTACTCGTCAAAATTTGCCAAAATTTTCTACAGGCAATATAATCACTATGAACAATAAAAGAGACATCGTTTAACGGCGATTCTTAAATTTCACCTACGTATAATTATGTTAATATTAGAAAAATAGAAAAGTAAGGTTAGAAAATACCACAATATTCTTTTACCTTTACATACTGATCGCTTGAACAAGTGGCCATACGTTCGCCATAAAAATCATAAGCCACATCATGAATTAAATCTTTGTGTTCGGCGTTTATTTCTTGTGTTTCAAACATAATTTAACAAAACAACGCAATCGGTTAAAACTAGGATATCAGAAACAATTGAAGACCTTAACCCATACAGAACATAGGTCACAGGGCAGCTTTTGTGCATACAGTACCTTAACCTATGAAATTTCTTATTTACACACAATTTAGAGTATAAAAGTTTTAGAGTCAGGAAGTTAGACATTACAACTGAATTAGAGCATATTCAGATACACATTACATTTTCTATTTTCCAGTTAAATTCTCTGAATAATATTAGTTAGGATTAATAAATAAATAAATGAACAAATAAATAATAAATAAATTGATTACTTAAGAATAGTTTCTGATTTTTAAGTACTTTAATTCATTAAAATTTGCAGATTAATTTTAAAATTAATTCAATATGCTCTGCTTTTGATTATTAAAGAATTGTCACTATAAAAATACAAAATGGTGTAACTTTAATTGAATATGGTATGTAGTTGCTTTTTAGATTCTTTACAAATAGTTTTTGCTTTAATTAATATTAATTATTATTTATATACCTATAACTATACATGAATATGTATTATATATTATAATATACACGGGCGTCTCGCGGTAGTAATAACGCGGCTGCAATGACAGTTGTAAACAGATTGAGGTTACGTAGTTTTTTTTTATTACATAAATTGGATGAGGTCTGTGTTAATGTTAAATTGATTGTTTAATTCCTTATTTATATAGAAGTAAAAAATGAATATTTGCCAAGATTGTGGTTCTGAATTTAGGTAAAATAAAACTTTGTATGGCTACTTAAGAAAATTTCATGATTTGAATATAAGAGACCAGTTTCTATAAGCAACCAACTTTGGATAAAAAAGAAGTTAAATTTAGTGCAACTCTTGTATGTAAACAACTTGATATTTTGTACTAATTTGTTGCTATTCTAGGTATCTTTCGTGCTTGTGTCAATATGCAGTTTAAAGGTAGTTTGCTGGTATTTCTTTAATTTGATTTGTAAATTATTAATTACTTGAGTGAAATGTGTTTAATAATAGTAATAGAGGCTTGAGGTTTCAATAATTGTATTTTTATTTTTTAAAAAGTAAACTCGTTATGTACGCATATACATTCTCAATAAATACCTAAATTAATTTTAAAAAAAACTAATTTTATTTTGTCGAGAATTTTGTTTGCACTGTCAGTCGACTAAAATATGTAAAAAAACAAGGTAGAAAATTAAGATTATTTTGGTACTCCGACTAAACGTAAAACTAAAATACTGCACTTAATATAAGAACACTCAATCCGACAGATTTGACGAAATTACAATAACTTATCAGCGCTTGTAACACTGATAAAACAAAGTGAGAACTGAGGATTAAATTAGATTAGTCGCGTACTTGTAGGTTTCCCATCAAAATCACTGGGATTGTAATAATTTCCAGTAATTGGTACATGTATTTCTGCGAGTGGTTTCCCCATCGGATTTTATTCCCAAACAAGAGAAAGCAGAACAAAATCTAACTTTATAAGTTTTAGTGTTAATTAAACCTACTTTCTACTGAGATAATACACTGTCTTATCTTAACATAAAATCAGGTGATGTATGATCAGATCTTGTATAAACATTAACATTAAGATTTGAGTTATTAACCAAACCATCCCTAATAAAAATTTCTTCTGTTAGGGTTGGCTTTTTAAGATCATTATTCCTTGTTGATTTCTTCTTTGTTGTAAAAAGCCGCACCTGATGTTCAACTTTTTTATTAATATTAATCTCCTCTGTAGTTTTTAGATCAATAGATTTTGCTTTATTTAATGTGTCAATGATTTTATCAAATTGCCTCATTATACGCATATATTCGTCGTCAGTTAACGAAGCATTCTCACATAGGCCTATTATTAGCTCGGCTTTTTTTTTAATAATATCATTTTTTGAAGATTTTGCTTCATGTAAAATATTACTGCTGAAAAGTTCATTAACGTTACTAATATGCAAAGGTGTAGCAATGTCAAGATTCGGTTTGTAAAACTGTATCGCACAAGTATGTATGTGTTTGCAAATGTTAAGCTTTATCATGTTGTCAATACAAGTGCATTGAAATGTATGAACACATATGCTGCACTTTCTACAACTTAGGCATGAACCTTCACAGGCCTCATCTACTCTGGTAACTTGATACTGTTGAAAAGCACAAGTGGACGACGTAACTAAAAATTCTTTATCATTTTCAAGACGTCTAATAAAATCTGATGTAATTGTTATACTAGGCGGCTCCGTGGCGTAGTGGTATGTGTGTGACTACTACGCCTTAGGTCCCGGGTTCAAATCCCGACACGGTCCGCTTGAAAAATGTTAGGCGAGCATTTTTCGCAAAAATACACCCTCGTTCGGATGAGAGGTAAAATGGAGGTCCCGTGTGTGAGTGTTGTCACGCACGTTAAAGATCCCTACCTTGCTTGGAACAGCAAGGATTCGGCAAAATTCAAAATTTTCCAGGTAAAAAAAACTCGCTTCCTGGCCAATGTAGTACCTTCGGGTGGAGCATTGGAAAATCACATGTAATGTAATTGTTATACTTGCTTTATGACTTTGTTTAATTCTATTAATTTTGTCCTTGGCAGTAGTCTTTGCAAGTTTAATTATACGTTTAAACAAGCTATCTCGAGCAATTTTCATTACTGCATTAATGCTTTTGTCCAAACGTTTTACTTTCCGACCTTCCAAATACACATACTTCAAAACTTTGTGCATCGATTCAAGATACATGTTAGTGTTTATTCCTAAACCCAATCGATAGCAATATGCCCAACATGTTGGACGATTTGCATAATTATTATGAAAATATTCAGCAAATTTTCTTGTTTTAAAGCAGATCACGAACATCATCCAATATATGTTGAAATGTAACACCTTCCTTTAATTTTCCTGAAACACATCAACTGTAAAATCTTAAACTAGAACTTTATGTTCGAAAATACCTGCAATTTCTGCTTTACTCTCTTTACTTAAAAAAACTCGACCAATATCATTGGTATGTCCAACATGAGTTGTCCAGAAGTCTACTGCAACAGACCCATCGTTCTTTATCGTCGCTTCCATTCTTGAGGGACAAACACTTCCAATTTTATTAGTGCCTGTGCTTTTTAAGCTTCTAAAACCCTTGCCTTTTGGAATGTAGTTGTACGATTGATGGCAATTAAGTACTCCTTTTTGGTGCCATCAGACAATAATTTAGCTGAAGTGTGAAGTATATACATTGTCAAAGATTTTTCCTGTTCTTGGTTTTTTCAGTTTTTGAACTCTGTTGAACAGAATAAAATTAGTATATAATTAACACTTTGCATAATAATCTTCAAACCTAATTGTGAATTAAAATGTAGTTGATCAAGTTTAGTTTCAATTTGATGTTCATTTGCCAAATGTTGTCGAAGTTTTTTATATCCCTTTAGATGTGTTGTACAATTTTTATAAAAGCACTTGATTCTTGACAAGTTGAGAATTATTCGAATACTTTTATGAACAGTTCTGCAATGACGACTTAAAGTTGATTTACTGGTAAAGGATTTGCCACATGTATCACACAAAAATTTACTAGTTAAAGTAACTGGTTTCCTATATTCAAAATTATGAATCGTTCTTAAATGGACATACAAATTCTTCTTTTGTGTAAACTCAAAACCACAATCTTCGCAAGTATTCATTTTTCTCCTCGTTTACAAATAACACGATAAACAAAATTAATAGGTAATTTCCATACATCTCATTCACTATATGTAAACAAAAAAATTACGTAACCTCAATCTGTTTACAACTGTCATTGCAGCCGCGTTATTACTACCGCGAGACGCTCGTTAATATACAGGGTAGAAGGGAAAGCACAGTTATTAACATCAAGTAATGATATAGACTTGGTCTACACCTGATGTAATTAACTTACTTTTTTACTTGTCCAGAAGGTGGATGATTCTAGAATTGATTAATATCTTTATTTTCGAACTAATGTAGTATATAAGGGTAGAAACTAAAAAGGGAATATATTATTATTTATTCCTAAGGGATATACAAACTCTCAAAAACATTATTTTTATGTTTATAGGTACATTTAGTAGTTCACAAGAGTAAAACCTGGAAATGGAAATGTTTTAACATGTTATTTAAGCTTAAGTAATATGTATTACTGTGTTTCTGAAACTAAATGGCGATTAAAGGTACCTATTCACATTCAGTCGGCCTGCAGTTTTTGGACTGTGAGATCTGAACTGAAGATTTAAACTGTTGTGCACTACACACGATTCAGTTAATATAAACGATGAGGGCTTCAGTTCTGAAACTGACAGTCTCCGGCCTGCAGGTGATCGATGATTTTACCCTACACGTAGGTCTCCAATCGACAGATTTATTGTTTTATTAATATAAATAATTTAGCTGCTATGTCGTGTTACGCTAAAAAGAAAAATTGGCAGCAATTTTAATAATCCTTTTATTGCAAGAACCAGTAGTAATTAAGCAAAAAAGCGTTTTTGGGTTAAAGACTGGTTACACGAACGTGATACATTGTCACATATGACATTAGTACGAAAAATGAGAGTAAATGCCAAATATGACCTCAAAAATTATCTAAGAATGGGCGATATATGTTTCAATAAGCTTCTGGATTTGGTAAGGTAAGGTTTATTGCACTCATAAGGTACAAATTGTACATCAAGCCATGTCATAATATACATTACATTGAAATGTTCTTTAATTATATACGCCTCACGTTGCCGGCGCCTATGAAATATCATTTTATTTGAAAATGAAGTTTTTCTCTTCTTTACTATATTCGCGGTCTAGTCTGGGAATTACCCCAAGGGTGAGCAATGAGTTTGGGCGTGGGTATATGGTGGGCTCGACTACTAACGGGAACAAAAAAAATAAATGGACGCCACTGCATCTATACAGACAATAAACAAGACTAAAGTATCCTACAGGAAGACGCAGAAACCTATAGGATATAAATGATTACAAGAAAAACTTACAAACCTCAATATATAATACCTCTGGAAATCTCTGCTTTAGCTTCCGCGATGTCGGACCTGCAAGAAGATGTCACACAAAAATAAAATATAAGACACCGTTTGTGTCTTACAGCAACAAAATATCTCGATCTTTATAGATCGATTAGCCTGAATTCAAAATCTTAATAACACCTTACGTATGAGAAAATACTCTACTGGAAATTACTTATTCCATTTCTATTACCTGATATTGTATCAACTTTTTCCACATTCAAAATTTTCTGGTCTAATTTGATCAATGTTAATTTCAATAAGTGAAATAAAAGACAAAGGTATCAATTCAATGTTTAATCTAAATATATATCTCTTTTGTTGCAAAAATTACTTGTAAATAAATTTCATTAATCAATATATAAACTTTAAAACTTTTCTTAGAGTGTTCCTCTATAATCAAAATAATCAACATTAAATAAGTTACAGAAGTTTCTGAATATACTTCTCTACATAGAGAGGTATTAGCATTTATAAGTTAGTTAATACAGTTTAGTTTCTTAAACATCCATGAAACAGATCTGTTTTGGCTTACAAGATTTTTATCTAAGGAACTTGTTACATAAACAGTTCATATGGTTTAAGTATGAAAATAATAAACTCAGATTAACATATGTCAAAAACAGCTTAGTTCTTCTACTAATTACAACAAATTGCTAGAAAACACCTTTCATCCAAAGGTGGACTTTATACATGTTTTTATCACTTGACAAGTGCATCATAAAAGCACTTTGAATAACAACTTTTAGAGCATCTAAAGATTAAAAAATTCTCTTATAAAGCAATCTAGTTCGAATGAAAAATATTTGACTAATTAAATTTTAGGTTATGTTTCCAACTAAATTTTTACGTAGTATATAAGCATAAATACATTTAGCAAACAAATTTGAAATTTACGTTATTTAACGAAGGTTTCTCATGATTTCATAAATAGTAATTTAAAGCTTTAACCTTAAACAGCACACGAAATTGATTTTCAGCAAAAGGTTCATAAGTACCTGGTAGATTTAGTTTTTACAGCAACGATGTTGACGAATGTAATCGATGAGCTCGGACACTTTACTTCCCATCTGTTTGATATTTTGAAAGACACAAAACAGGCCTGCACTAACCGCAACTCCTCGGACGCTCCAAAACAATCAACTTCCCAATGCTCGACCAAAATCCAACACCATCGCTTAGCGTGTTCCTCAAATTGTGCACTAAGGATTTCTCACCACGTGTTGCAGCTGTTGCTTTGAATTGACTGGGCGGCTTCCACGAGAGCTCTTCGTGGAGCCTCCACGCGACAATCCAACAGCCCTACCATTCCTCTAGAGCTATCCTCCTCTTCCACTTACAAGCAGAATTCACCATCCTTGTAAGTGAAGTCTACGTACCACGGTTGCTTGCAAGATGGCCGTATTCTTTATTTGTCGATGCTCATAGCCTTCGCGTCATTTTCGCGCAGGCGTTATGTTTAACAACGCTCTAGTGGACGCCAGAACGCCCGCAATATATGCAACACAAACCACGCTCAAGGCATCCTCGATATTGAAAGTATAGAAGTCTGTTAAATACTCCTTATAGGTAAAAATAACATAAACGGAAAAAGTTGTTCTTCTTTATAGTTCATTAAATTAATTAATGATTACACGCTAAATGACAGATTCGCAAAATAATAGCAGTTAGAACTGTTTTTCTTTATAGATATGAAATGTAACAAAAATTTTGTTACACTGCCTCCGATCAAAAAAAAAAACTTTAAGGTTAATTATATCTTAATATATACTTAACCGAGAAGTTTTTATATGGACGAAAACTATCGCCTTAACCAAAAGATAAATACAAAAAGAAGCATTACAACAAATCGAAGTATGAACAAAGTAAGTTTGCACTTTGATTTCTGAACTAAAAATCATGAATGAACTCTTGGATTAAGAAGAGGAAAATGGGGTGCAACCAAATGAGTGTGTAGGTAACTCTGCGTACCACACATCCGTCAGGAGTCAATATAGGTATGTCGTAATCGGTAAAAAGTCATAATCGGTAAAAGTCAAAATATTGTAGTCTAACACTCGAGTTGCAACCAAACGGGGACCAAAAAACAACCCACTTCTCAAAATATAAACTGAATTCAAACAAAAAGCCTGACATGAACTATCGCAAAATAACAACAAAAGATTTACTTTCCTACTACTACCCTTGACATGACAACCTTATTAATATTAATAGCAAAACAAAACTCACACCTATATACAGAAATATCAATACTGCTCCAACAATGATTATGTATTTGCTGGTCTCAAAATTCCAGCTCAATACATTCAGCAAAATTTGATTATTGCCTCTACCAAAAATAAACTGCTCGTCAAGCCACTACTCATTGTAGCTTACTAATGAATACTTGGCTTCTTCAGCTTATAGCTATTCATAGCCCAATCGCTACTCTTTTCTTTGGGACACTCCAGTCTCAAAAAATCCTCAACTCTACTGTGGCCACACCAAACATCTCGAACCAAAACTACTCAATACTACAATGGTCTCACCAACTAGGTTACTCCGACCTACGACAACAAACAGCACCTACCTTCCTCGCTTACTCTAGACACAACAACACATGACGCGATCAAAACACGTCCACAAACATGAAGCAACAAACATTTGCCTCACTCCCACTTCGGCTATAACAACAACACGGCAAAATAACCTTTTTTTTTTTGAATAATCCATTAGTGCACATTTAAAACAACACTAGTTGAGAAACTTTCAATCTCTACCAGCAACGATATACTGGCAAAAGCCTTCAATTTGTCTTCACCACTCTATCCCATAACCAAATTTATACTATATTCTTTACGACACAAATACTAAAGATAACCAATCAGTCCTCTGGTACATATTCTGGATCTACGACAGAATAGGGTTTTAGATCCTTGACATGCCACCTGCCTGCTTTTGATCCATCTAGATTAATTAGATCGTACACCACATTCGAGCACTTCTTCTTGACTACACTCAAAATAAATTTTGGAGCCAGTTTAGCAGCAAATTTATTAGCCGCTCGACAACACCTTGTTGGACCTCCACACTTTATTGCCAACCTCAAAAGAAATGTTTCTCCTCCTTAGATTATATCGATTGCTTGACCTTTGATAAGCTACATGCAACTTCGCACGAACGTCTTCAAATACTTTAAATATACCTTGGTGGTCTGAAGCATATAATGGGCGGCTACCAGGAACGATTTCAACATCAGCTTCAGGAATAAATCCACTACCGTAAAATTTACCGGACATGGGGACGTGTCGGCCAAAAACTAAAAAATTCGGAGTATAACCCGTCGACTCATGCTTAGCAGAATTAATAGCAAACTGAATCTGCGCTAACTCAGCATCCCAGGTATCATGTTCTTCGAGATAGGATCGAATAGCTGTCCCTACCGTCCTATTAATCCTCTCAACAAAATTACATTGTGGCGCATAAACAGCATTATACCATATCTTTTGAATTTCAAACCTATTACATAATGACTTAAAAATTCGACCAGCTAAATTTGAACCATTATCGCAAATAATAAATTGGGGCACTCCAAACATTAAAAACACTTTCTGTTCTATAAACTGTTCTATGACATGTGACTTTGCACTGCGTAGAGGATGTAGAATTGTATATTTTGAGAACCAATCTCCTACTACCAACAACCATTTAAATCCTAATTTTGAGCGAGGAATGGACCCATAAGATCTAACGCGATAATTTGAAATGGAAACTTGGCCTCTTTCTCCTTTCCCATTAAGCCTAAAGGACCTGCATTAGAAGATTTTTGCGCACCACACACTAAACATGCAGACAAAATTTCAACACATCTAAATTCATCTTGGGCCAATAATAATGTTCTTGGACTCTAGCATTTGTCTTCGAGAACCCAAAATGTCCTGCAACTGAGGGGTCATGACACGATCTAATGACTTCTTCTCTTTGAACCTTCGGCACTAAATATTTCCACTCTACTACATTTGACAACATAGGCAAATTTGATGGGATAAACTTAAAAACAAAATCGTTCTCAACTTTCCATTGAGGGTAATCCTCAGGCGACGCCAAAATTTTCTCACGTAACGACACATACCAATTTTCTAAATTATCAAGCTTGACCTCTATTAAATTTACAACATGTTTTTCTTCCGGATCAACATCAACTTTATTTTTTCTATGAACTTTGCCAACAATAATAACTTTAGACTTAATAAAATTTATATTAAATTGCTTTAAACCTTCCATTGAGGATAACAATAATTAAATATTTTGGTACACTCTTACACTACTCCTAATCAAACTGTTAAGAAAAACTATAGTGCTTCACAACGCATAAACTTGCTAGCATGACAAACTCCTCTATGAGCCTCACCTAGACTAATTAACAAAAAATTACATCATAACTAACCTCCAATAATGATGACCAAACTGCTAAAGCGACAAACTTACCACGAGTCTCGTTTAGACTAATGTAATGCTGAGCGGCCAACTCTCCACGAGTCCCGTCTAGACTAACATACCGCTATCCGACAAACTACTACGACAAATTTCGCTTAGACTTACCAACAACTTAACATACTGCGTTGCAATGCGGATATAAATAGAAAAATTGCTACCAAAACGAATCAAATCAAAAACGTGCCAATGCACAAGAGCAAATTTTCAAACAATACTTCAACAGTAAAAACCAGTGTACCAAATTCTTAAAGCATTATTTCTTAAATCAAGAAATTAAACAAACAACTATTATAACTAATAAGAATGGAAGATGAACCTACTATCGATATACTACATCCAGAATCAAATAAACCTAAACTATCTATATCAAACAACTTTACTATCACATATGGTCGATTATCACCAGATTCTTCAATAAATAACAAGTCAGTTTTGGGTTGTGAATTAGTATGACAAAAAATTTTACTACACTGAACCAATCTGACCAATCTTTTTTTCTAAAATAATTTTTCTACTACCAAATCATAATGGCTGCCTTTTGAGAAGGAACGGCCATTTAAAAAATTTATTATGACAACCTAAAATTATTTTATTTCTTGACCAACTCAATATGACAAAAAAATTTCTTTAATGCGAATCAAACCTGTTGTGACATTCAAATAACTAATGCTTAAAAGACTTGAGGTTCCAGACACGATATAAATCCTATGAAAATTTATAACCAAATTAATTTTGAGTTTACCAACTAAACCAACACATTAAGGGATATTGAAATAACTAATTTTTATAAATCAAACATCAACGAAATCGAGCCTCACACGTTGTGCGCCAGTGAAATGTTCTTTAATTATATACGCCTCACGTTGCCGGCGCCTATGAAATATCATTTTATTTGAAAATGAAGTTTTTCTCTTCTTTACTATATTCGCGGTCTAGTCTGGGAATTACCCCAAGGGTGAGCAATGAGTTTGGGCGTGGGTATATGGTGGGCTCGACTACTAACGGAACAAAAAAATAAATGGACGCCACTGCATCTATACAGACAATAAACAAGACTAAAGTATCCTACAGGAAGACGCAGAAACCTATAGGATATAAATGATTACAAGAAAAACTTACAAACCTCAATATATAATACCTCTGAAATCTCTGCTTTAGCTTCCGCGATGTCGGACCTGCAAGAAGATGTCACACAAAAATAAAATATAAGACACCGTTTGTGTCTTACAGCAACAAAATATCTCGATCTTTATAGATCGATTAGCCTAATTCAAAATCTTAATAACACCTTACGTATGAGAAAATACTCTACTGGAAATTACTTATTCCATTTCTATTACCTGATATTGTATCAACTTTTCCACATTCAAAATTTTCTGGTCTAATTTGATCAATGTTAATTTCAATAAGTGAAATAAAAGACAAAGGTATCAATTCAATGTTTAATCTAAATATATATCTCTTTTGTTGCAAAAATTACTTGTAAATAAATTTCATTAATCAATATATAAACTTTAAAACTTTTCTTAGAGTGTTCCTCTATAATCAAAATAATCAACATTAAATAAGTTACAGAAGTTTCTGAATATACTTCTCTACATAGAGAGGTATTAGCATTTATAAGTTAGTTAATACAGTTTAGTTTCTTAAACATCCATGAAACAGATCTGTTTTGGCTTACAAGATTTTTATCTAAGGAACTTGTTACATAAACAGTTCATATGGTTTAAGTATGAAAATAATAAACTCAGATTAACATATGTCAAAAACAGCTTAGTTCTTCTACTAATTACAACAAATTGCTAGAAAACACCTTTCATCCAAAGGTGGACTTTATACATGTTTTTTATCACTTGACAAGTGCATCATAAAAGCACTTTGAATAACAACTTTTAGAGCATCTAAAGATTAAAAAAATTCTCTTATAAAGCAATCTAGTTCCGAATGAAAAATATTTGACTAATTAAATTTTAGGTTATGTTTCCAACTAAATTTTTACGTAGTATAAAGCATAAATACATTTAGCAAACAAATTTGAAATTTACGTTATTTAACGAAGGTTTCTCATGATTTCATAAATAGTAATTTAAAGCTTTAACCTTAAACAGCACACGAAATTGATTTTCAGCAAAAAGGTTCATAAGTACCTGGTAGATTTAGTTTTTTTTACAGCAACGATGTTGACGAATGTAATCGATGAGCTCGGACACTTTACTTCCATCTGTTTGATATTTTGAAAGACACAAAACAGGCCTGCACTAACCGCAACTCCTCGGACGCTCCAAAACAATCAACTTCCCAATGCTCGACCAAAATCCAACACCATCGCTTAGCGTGTTCCTCAAATTGTGCACTAAGGATTTCTCACCACGTGTTGCAGCTGTTGCTTTGAATTGACTGGGCGGCTTCCACGAGAGCTCTTCGTGGAGCCTCCACGCGACAATCCAACAGCCCTACCATTCCTCTAGAGCTATCCTCCTCTTCCACTTACAAGCAGAATTCACCATCCTTGTAAGTGAAGTCTACGTACCCACGGTTGCTTGCAAGATGGCCGTATTCTTTTTTGTCGATGCTCATAGCCTTCGCGTCATTTTCGCGCAGGCGTTATGTTTAACAACGCTCTAGTGGACGCCAGAACGCCCGCAATATATGCAACACAAACCACGCTCAAGGCATCCTCGATATTGAAAGTATAGAAGTCTGTTAAATACTCCTTATAGGTAAAAATAACATAAACGGAAAAAGTTGTTCTTCTTTATAGTTCATTAAATTAATTAATGATTACACGCTAAATGACAGATTCGCAAAATAATAGCAGTTAGAACTGTTTTTTCTTTATAGATATGAAATGTAACAAAAATTTTGTTACAACATTTTAAACATTTAAAATACTTAAGGTAAGAGAATAATACAGACAATCCCCTTTATTATTTTTTATATATGATACAATTAAAGGCACTACAAAACCCAATCGGCAGTATTTATGGCAAAAACTCATTGACTGGAGTACAAGCAAAAGAATAGCAAGTTTTGCTTTAAAACTTTTTAAATTGATGTACATTTTTTATATTATTAATCGCAGATGGTGTGTGATTATAGAATTTTATTGGAAATATAAGACTACTTCTATGAATCATTTCAAGATGATGCTGCTGAAATCTTAGTGTATTTCCCACTCTAAGTCTGTAGGATGATATCTCATTTGAAGTTATACAATGAGTAGGGCACATTTTTATATACATTACTGCATTTAAGATATAAATTGAGAACACTAAGTATTTTGAGTTGCCTGAACAAGTCCCTGCAGAAATGGTTATATTTCTGGAATAACATTAATCTATTTTCTTTTGAAGTATAAATATCTCCCTAGCCTTTCGTGAGTTTCCCCATGCAACTATACTATAACTTAACATTGAATGGCTATATATGCATAGTAATAAGCAACCAGAATATTTAATCTAACATCCTCCCGTAATCTTCATATAATAAAGCATTTGACCTTTAGTTTATTTTTCAGAAATGCAATCTGATTGTACCAGTTAAGACACGAATCTACTTCAATTCCTAAGAAACGAATGCAGGACTCCTGGCTCAGAGGTTTATTAGTTGAGCGTTTTATAAGCAAACTATGATCAGGTAGCACAGTTGAAAATAATACAGCTGTTGTTTTACAAAGATTTAAGATTAGGCCATTTCTAGAACAGTAAGCCTACATGTTCTTTAGACAACTATTGCTAAGCTATCTAAAGTATTTGCTGACAATACCGCAGATGTGTCATCGGCAAACAGTGTTAATTCACTATTATGAATATAGTTATTTATGTCATTTATAAAAATAAGAAATAGGAGCGGCCCAAGTATACTACCTTGAGGTATCCCAACAGAAATATCCATTGGCAGCAACTGCTTACTTTCGCCACCCAAGTCAATCACAACACATTGTTTTCTGCCCGATAAATAAGAACCCAGCCAGGAATGTGGTACTCCTCTAATACTATAGTAGTGGAGCTTTGACAACAGAACAGCATGACTGACAGTTTCAAAGGCACGTGAAAAATACAATAAAAATCCAATAACTTTTTTTGAAACCTTATATATCAACGAAAAATAGCGTTGTGAGAAAAGCCATTACAGCTGAAGAGTGGTTGGTTGTAACACTCAGTTATTTGGCCACTGGAAGCACCATGGAAAATCTCAAATTTTCTGCACTGATTTCACCTCAAGCACTGGGAAAAATAATACCGGAAACATGCAAATACATTTATAAAGCGTTAAAGAACAGGTAGTATTTGAAAGTAAGCACAAAATAAATACACAAACTATCCAAGTATTTATTATTATTATTAATTAAAGTGGAACAAACACAAATGTGTTTAGCATTTATTGTTGAAAAGTAACAAATTTAATGATTCTTCAACGTTTAAAACAACTGAAGTGTTAGGGTGTTTTTTTGTTGACATCCATAGAACATACTAGTGTTTATAATATATTCTCCATAAGTTCTTTGCTGTTCGTCTATTCGATGTAACTTGCACGCTACATTACTACCAACTATGTCGTATTCATCTTGTTTTTGTGAAAGCAGACTTGTGCATGCCTTTTTAAAGAGATCGTCTCTTGATTTCTTTTTACTTGATCTTCTTGCGGTTGTTGAAGTTCGACTAGGAGTGCATGATAGTTGTTCATTAAATGACGTTAGAGGTGATGTAGGTGCTAGTGAGGAAAGTGAAATAGCGTCACCCGTATCAGGTGTGGCATCACTTTGTTCATCAGCAGTCTGAAACATTCAATAGTTTTACTATAGCTATACACACCAAAAACAATGTACATTTTGAGTATATAACCTTTTTTTTTCAGTTTCCTAATACATCTGAAGAATGGCAGCAAATCGCCGAGATTTTGAAAGTAGATGGAATATTCCAAACTGCGCAGGTGCCAACGATGGCAAACGTATTAGAATAGTTAAACCTGCTAATAGTGGATCGTATTATTTCAATTATAAAGAATATTTTAGTATTTTTTGCTGGCTATCATCATCATCATTTTGTTTTCGACCTTACTTGCTGGCTATAGGGAATGCAAATTATGATTTTCTTTATGTAAACGTTGGCTGCAATGGGAGGAATTCCGATGGCGGTGTTATTAAAAATACCAAATTTAATGACAAACTTCTAGAGAAAAAGTTACATCTACCTTCTAATTGTGAAACAGTTAACAACATGAATTTTGTTTTTGTAGCCGACGATGCTTTTGCATTACATGAAAATTTTTAAAACCATTTCCTAATAATAATTTAACCAAAGGACAACGAATATTCAATTATCGTCTTAGTCGAGCTCGGCATACTGTGCAAAATGCCTTTAGCATTTTAGCCAACAGATTCAGAGTTTTTCACACATCAATTCATATGAAGCCCGATTGCATTGATCAAATTATATTGACGTCGGTTGTTTTGCATAATTTTTTGAGACGAACTACAAACAATGTTTATATTCCACGAAACTACGTAGATTTTGAAATACTAGATACAGGAGATATTGTGAATGGCGATTGGCACAATGGATAGATGCTAGATGGTTTGCAACGAAATTTTAATCGCAATTCCTCTCGCGAAGCCAAGAAAGACCGAGAAATGTATATGAACTATTTTGTTGCTCCAGGTAGTGTGCCGTGGCAAGACAATTGTATCTTAAACATTTAAAGTGATAGGCACATAATAATTTTGTAGATATGTTTGAATTTGCAGCACATTCTTCATTAATAAAATTCAGAGATCGAAATTTTGTTAAAATAACAGAGTCGGAGGATTGTACTCACGCTATTTCAAATTGAAGGAATGACATTTCAATTCTCTTTTGGTGCAAATAGGGTTTTGTAGAATTATTGTTTATCTGAAATGAGTACAGTAAAAGCAACTTTCACTTCAAAAATGCGATTAGAAATAATCCACAGAATTTTGGGGTTACAAATAATTTTGTTTGGCAATATACTCTTTCTTTGTTATTTGAACATTAATTCGATCTCTGTATAGTAATAAATTAATATATCACATTTTTTCGTTTTTATATTAAAAAGTTTTATATATGCCTCATCATGCATTTACTCTTTACTAAAATTCGAGATATTTATATATTTATACTTGACTTATAGCCGTGATTTTGAGCTTTGCTTCCTGTCTATATCTGACATAAGTCAAAAACTTGACAATTTCAGATATGATTGACAAAAATGCTAAACGTAATTGAAAGTTAGGTTTATATATGGTACTGTACACGATTTAGATTTGTAATTTTCCCAATTATAGCCATCGGCCTCGGTAGCGTAATTGGTAAACGCACAGTTCCGGCAAAACTGAGATGCAGGTTCAAATCCTGTCCAAGACCTTATATTTTCCTTCTTTCAGTTACTAGCTCGATTTGAAATGATCATTTGGGCTTTACTTAAAAAGTCTAAGTTAATATTTCATCTTATTAATTTCAATACGTTAGCATTTATCAACTTACCTTGTGTAAAAAACTACTTATATATATTACTCAAATTTAGACCAGGGTAGAAAATTAATTAACGACATCAAATAATTTTAATCCCCTTGTATAGAATTTTATTAGATAATACGCGTTTTTAAAATCGTGGAGCTTAAAAATTTATTCGTTTCATTAAAAATAAGGGATTTAAATTATTCACTAGACGTTTTCTATAAAAAGAAGCAGAATTAAAATGCTCAAATTGTATGTAATTTAATTGTTCCAAGTATTAAAACAAATAGAAATTACGTGCAAAATTTATATTAATTAATTCAAGTTCTAAGTAACGGGTATTAAACAAAGTGTACAAATAATAATTAATATTTAATTTGTATTCACTAAAAAAAATTAAAGGGTAGAAGTCAATGCCATTCATTATTATTATAATTGGAGTTAATAGAACGATTATTAAAGTATAATATGCACAAAAGCTTTTAAAAACCCAATAATATTCAAATCGTAGAAGTGTTATTTAAAGTATTACGATTGAACACCTGCGTATTTTTAAATATCAAAGTTCTAATTAATTTGTTTGGATAAACATGCAGCTTCTAGGTATATTGGAAACGGTCGGATGCTTTAACGGGAAGGCTAGATACGGGGTTATTTTACTTACGAATCCACGTGGATTGAAATAACCGATAATAAGGAATATCAATTTGTACCACTCAGATAAGGGTAGAAAGAGATGGATGAAACGCGCAAGGCAGAGACACAGATAATAAAAGGCGTGATTTGAGCAACGTCACTGGGTTTGCGATTGGTGGAAATAAGATGCAGATATGAGAGGTGTAAACGTAACGATTTCTATACAAAATTAATTGGTTGTTCTCGGACGTGTTTGCGAGCCGTGTGAACATTCTTGGATTTTCAACTTGGACGTATGCAAATTTTGTAGAACCGCGTGCCGGACTGTCGAAAAGGGAACAGAGTATGCGAAATTCTGAAAACTGGCCGTCGCGGGACAAAACCGACATACAGGCGAGCTATTATATAAACCCGGACTTTAAACAGTTTCGCTCTCTTAGATTTTGATTCAATACTTTAAACAGTTTGCTCTTATATTTTGGTGATTATTGAATACTTTAAAACAGTTTGCTCTTTACGTGCTACGATACAAGTTATTATGCATTAGTGCACTTAGAAAAGAAGATACAAGGTAATAAAGTCTAGTTATATTTGCGAGTATTACTGTACCAATTATCCAAATTTGTAACGATAAATGAATAAACAAAAGTAGGCAGATTTGGGGTATAGCGTGAAAGAATTAGGAATTTCTTTGCTATTTTTCGGGGGTGGTGTTAATAATCAAATGTTATTCGTAATCGTGATTGGATCCACAAAACAAGATTTTGATATACTTAGATGAGTTCCTGATAAGCCCTGAAACAACTTTAGATGAATGGTGGTGTAGAAAATTTTAGAAGCGTTCAGAATCAGAAGCCGTAAACATAACCCAGTTGGAATGGTGTGATTAACAAAGGACGATGTACATTGGAGCCACGAGTGCATTAACCTTCAGGTAACTTATGCTTTGTTGTTCGATGTTTGATGTTTTGGTGTGTGTTGAATAACTTTATAATTTGTTTGCTAAAAAATGGACAGTAGTGAATTAGTACAAACAACAAACTTTTAATTTTAAGGTAAAATTTTCTTGTTTAAGTAGAAAGGAGTATTTAGCAGTTTATGTTCTTGATTATGATGAAAATTTGGGTCTGTCTTTGAGCTCAATTAGACTAACCTCTTTGATTAACGTAAAGGGGTTGGAGATGCTCCCTTTGTACTCAGACTCAGGTCTGCAAATAATGTTAAATTAATTAGTAGGCATCCTACAAGGACTTTAATTCTGGATGCAAATTAAAATGATGACAAACTTAATCTTGAAATTTTATGATACTGAAATTTATGCTACAATTTAATTTTGAAATTTTAATGTATTATGAATATTGATGTAAATAGAGTTAACGTTGATGTTTGTGGTAGGAATGTGTTTGTTTTTTTTTATGAATGAGGATGAAGGTTTTAACTAGGTGAGCAGCCGAGGCGGAAAGAGTAAAGAGGCGATTATCAGAAGAGAATCTACTAAGGAGAATCACAGCAATATATATATATAAATATTATAAGTAGTTTTTTATATATATATATATATATATTGTCGTGGAAATTATAGGTTAGGAAGGGTATATAGGTCTAGATAATAAATTTTTAACAACTGTGTATACAGGAAATAGGAACAATTTATTTATGCGCCACATTAATCAGTTTAGATAGTGAAAACGGACAGTTATTAAGATATTTTTGTATTTTAAATCAGAATGTTAAAATTGAATAACGGGTAGAAGCGTTAGGGTACATGAAAACGCAAGGATACGCATAATTAATTGTAATATTTTAAATCAAGCGCATTGGATAAGAAATGGAGCTTTTGAGTATAGAAAATCAATAATTTAAACGCATATTTCCATTTAAATGAACGAAACGTTCGTTATACAAATCCTAAGAAGTGCTAAAACTCGGAATTATTATTTTAAACAGATAGTTTACTTCGAAGAAACACCTGATAGCTACATGTCAAGTTCAAAGAACTGAAATATACGTTGAGACAGAATTCAATAGAATTGTTTGTAACGGTTGGTGCGGCAAGCTGTTAAAATAACAAATGCTTTAAAGACTAAATGAAATGAAATATCCATAATGTAAAACAGACAGACAACACGTATAATAAAACGTTGGTTACAATACACGTCTAAAATACGCAGTAGATTTGGAGGCCAACCACAATATCGATTTTATGTAGCTTGAGAGGGGTTCTAAAAGAGACAATAAATATGGGTGAAACAAAGAAAGGTAGCTAGGGGTTGAACGTTACAACGGGGGAAAGCAATATAATCGGTCAAAGGCTATAAGTTTTGAGAAGCTCGCGTCGGTTAGATGTTGTTAAGCGAATTTCATGGTAAAGCCGGGTAAACTTGGTATTTTTCAGACGTTGAAGTCCGTTACAAACATAATTTGGGGAATAGGTTGTAATAAATAAGTTTTTAGATGAAAAGAGGGCCCGTGAGGGGTATTAAAAAGCGTATAAATACACTGGGAGAATTATTAAAGCTCTCTTAGATCTTATATCTATTACGTGCTCTTGCGTTGTATTGATTGTCGTTTACTCGTTGAAGTAGCATACAACATCCTATTTAAACGTGTGTAAAAACTGTTAGTAACGTACCGGAAATGTATTAAAAGTGTGATTTGCACAAGTGGGTGCTAGCTTATCAAAGGTGCTGTTACTACAAGATACAATCTAATGATAGGATGGTACTTGGGTAAACGAATCGAAAAGTTAGAAACAAGTATGCGTGAAGTGTAGTGGTTTTGGAAGGTTAAGCTTGGTCGAAACCTTTATCCAGGTAGAAATACTAAAGGTGGCAGAGATTTGGATAGCTAGGGGACATGAGTTGGATCCAGGTATAATCACGAAGTGTATGGACACAACGACGAGGGTTTTGGTACACATCTTCACAGGTAACGAGGGAAGAAGCTTACTCCGGGTAAAGAAAATTAATTTCTTGCTTTTGCTTGAACATTTGTGCTGATATTTTGTGCTTGAGTGTTTTGACTTAGTGGGGGTGTATTTTATTACCATAAAAACTCATTTAAAGGGGTATATGTACAGGACTTTTGATATTGATGATTTAAAAATGTTTATTAATGACATACAAATATTTTTATAATAAGTAAACGGGTCTTTAGATTTATTTTAAACAAAAAAGCGATGTGTAAAAGCATTTAGAGTAACTGGGTTATACTGAGCTCAAAATAGACCGGAATAAAAAAATCAATTTAGGGTTGCACGACGGGCCCATCTACTCATCTGAAATAAAATTGTTGGAATATATTAAAATCAGGAAACTTTAAAAGATTTAAAGAGGGAGATGGTAACATTTTTATCAAACTGTATATACAAATGTGTAAATATTTTCTTACTAATGGAAACTTGTTAATATGTGCAAATAAAAGGTTGTATGTCTTGTTGCATTATTTGAGTGGTAATTTCATTTGACTGTATATGAGAGAAAAAGTGAATTTAGGATGGTTGGGATCCAAGAAGAAGCAGATTTTAGAGCTAGCCGAGGTGTGCAGAAATAAGGAGGCGTTCAAAAAGATATTGTAAGAATTTTTTTAAATTTTCAGAAAATTCTAGGACGGCCCAACGACACTAGGGCTCGAGTTGGTTTAAAGGAATCCACTGCAATATATATATATATATATATATATATATATATATATATATTGCAATATATGATATTCAAATTTTATATTTTATTGCTTTTTAGTTTTGATTATTAGATGTTTTTACTTGTTCAATAAACTTTCTAGCTATATTGTGTATGACGCAACAGTTGCGTCATTGGCCCCTACGCTTTAAAATTTATATCAGGGGTCAATGACGCATACCTTGCGTCATAGTTGTATTTTCATTATTGTTTCGAAAAAAAGCTTTTTATAATAGACTATGCATATAACATCAAAACAAATACAATGTCACAAAAAAAGTTGTAGGGCCTCTGGGAGGACACTATAAATTTGGAGTGGCAGTCAATGTGTTAAAAGTTCTGCTTATCACATATGCTTTTCAATACTATCAAGAAATTTTGTTAGTCAATTGCAAACTGTAAGCTTGTTTGGTTGATGTGTAAAAGATATTTCGAAATTATATAAGTTAGTGTTTAAACCGAGTGTAAGTTTAACCGTATTTAATCACATCAATATTTGTCATTTGCCATATTTTAAGTGTGCTGAAAGTCTTATTTATATAACCTTTCTCACGTTTGTGAGATTCTAATATTGTATTCTAAATGTATTATTTTAGTGCCCTAAGAAAGAAATTGAAGTAAAAATTGTTAGCTAGACATTACACATAGAGAATGTCCAACTAAAATACATATTTGGTCTGCATTTCTCAATCAATTATATATATATATATATATATATATATATATATATATATATATATATATATATATATATATGAATGAAATGAAAACCCAACTTTGTATTTTAAAGTTGAATTACTATTTCAAATCGAACTAGTAATTGAAAACCACTAAAGAACGGCTACAGCAGGATTTGAACCTGCAACCTCTGATTCTCCGGATCAGTGCTCTAACCAATTGAGCTATCTAGCCTAATTGTTTAGATGATGTTATACTTAATACTACTGAAGCTTGGCCCTTGTTAACGATTTTCAATTACGTCTTGCATTTAAGGAAATTGAATCTAGTTATATACATAATTCATGTACTAATAACTTGATCATCCCATTTTTGCAACGTTCGGAATAATACAAACATGTAATTATATTATTATTAATAGGAAGAATAATCCACATTTGGAATGCAAATGAATGCTTAATATATATTAATAGTTATTAAGATGAAATGAAAACCCAACTTTGTATTTTAAAAAATCTGACCACGGATACCCGACCCCCCCGGGGAATTAATTTTTATTTTATCTGAATACTTATAATTATTACAACATAATAATTTTAATTTCTTGAAATTGTTTTAAAGTAAGTCTACATTTGGAAGTTCGTTGCGACAATGCCTTGCATTTTCAACTTGTTACAGCTGAGTTGCAGAAAAACGACTCTAAAGTGAAAGCATGTTTTTTGATACAAACAAACTAGCGTACCTTGTTTAATATTTATTCTATTGAATCGGGACAAAAACCATTCGAAAGCTGCTTTTCTCTTGAAACTTCTCCAAAAAAAATGTTCTTCTAATTTGAAGGAAATAAATTTTTTTATTTTCAAGAAATCCTTGCTCCTATAATTACTACCATTTTTAATTAAATTTTAAATATGTTGGAACGAACGAGTTAAACTATTTATACGAAACTCCTTACATTTGATTTTCCAATGTTTCACCCGAAGGTACTACATTGGCCAGAAAGCGAGTTTTTTTTATCTGGAAAATTTTAAATTTTGCCGAACCCTTGCTGTTCTAAGCAAGGGAAGGATCTTTAACGTGCGTGACAACACTCACACACGGGACCTACATTTTACCTCTCGTCCGAACGAGGGTGTATTTTTGTGAAAAATTCTCGCCTAACATTTTTCAAGCAGACCGTGTCGGGATTCGAACCCGGGACCTTGGGCGTAGTAGTCACACGCATACGAACTATGTCACGGAGCCGCCTGTACGAAACTCCACGCTTTTGTACACTCGTTGCTATTAATGACAGTTTTGTACAAAGTGACGGTCGCTCTTGTAATAGCGTCGGGTGGCAATGTGGGAGTACTCGTGCCGCTCGTTCAAGCGTCAATAAATGATTTTAGCTCTCGTGATAAAATCGCTGCAACTTTTAATATCTCAGCAATAAATTGACATTTTGGGATGATTTTTTTTTAAATTTGGGTATGTTTTACTATTGATTTCAAATGTCGTATTGAAAATTTAAAAAAAAAGTTCTTATATCTGAAATTTAACATTATTTATTTATTATTATTGTTTTTATAAAAAGATTAGCTTTTCAAATTCATTTTTAGACTAATTTCATTACATGAAATAAGGATAAGAATCCATGCGAAAAGCCAATTATTTATATAAAAAATAATTATTATAAATAAATAATGTTAAATTTCAGCCGTAAGAAACAAATGTTTACAATTTTCAATACATTTGAAATCAGCAATAAAAGTACTCCAATTAAAAAAAATTATTTCACTATATAAATTTGTTGTGATATATAAGTCGCGAGATTAGTCGCGAGAGCTCAGAATCTTGTATCAACGTCTAAAAATAAAAATTATTCTCTACCATTCTAAAGTCAGATGATTTTTTTTCGAAAGAGCTTAATGAAAAAAACAGCTTTCGAATGGCTTTCGTCCCGATTCAATAGAATATATATTATACAAGGTACGCTAATTTGCTTGTAGCGAAAATAATGCATTCACTTTAAAGCCGTTTTTTGAAACTTAACTGTAAAAAATCACTTTCACATAACAATACGTTATAGTTTGAATTTTTTTGAATAAATTCTTTAATTTATTTACACCTTCACAGACCAATTCTGTAGAACTTCTAGTGAGAAAGAATTTTTTTATAAAACAAATGAATTATTAACAAAACTATTAAATGTTTTTCATTGAAATTTTAATAGTAACTTAAAAGTCCTTAGATGCATACTTTTCATATGATTTCAGCTGAGTATATCATTTATTGTTTAAACAATATCAAATTTAAGAAACTGGCATTTTAGACATTTTAAATTCATTTGTAAATAAACAAATTAACCAATTTTAAATGATGACCATTCATTTTGTAGGTCTTTTTAAGGCATACACCTTTCATTTGAAACTTTTTTCTATGTTTTCTATGTTCCGTCAATCACTGAAAAACGCATTTTTCACACACTTTTGGCGATTGTTTAAAAATATTAATATTGAAATGAAATGATTGCATTCGTATTGCACTTCATTCCAATGACTCACATTAACATAATATGCATTCAAACTGTCCCTTAATTTTTTCGAAATTTTTCCTAATTTTCACGAACTAAATAACGCTATCGTTTACATTTAATATTATTATAATTTTGCTAACATTTGACGTCATTTTTCCTAAAGATGGGTTAAATTCGTCGGTTTAATGTATTTAACTTTTCACATCTAAATAACTACTTTATTGTAAAAGTAATCCACATAAAACTTCTATCAGCACAACGCACATTTTGTGCGAATAGTGCAATTATAAAATCAAAATCCAGCCAAGTATGATAAAAGTAAAAAGTAGCGTGTCAACCAATGTGGTCAGTAGCAATTAAAATAGAGTAAAAAAAGTATTAAGAAAAGTTGTAATAGATCACTCAAAAATCCAAAATAAATACGAAATTTTGTAAAACAATTCGCTTTTTAAATTTTCTCCATTTTTTTGCCCTCATGAGATAATAATTTATTATTGTAGTAATAAGCATGCCATGAACAAGCAAACAATTCCAAAATTTTATTTAACATTAACAAACAAAATTTAACAACGCTTTACCTTGTGTTCTGGTTTCATGGCACCCTTATTATTGCAACAAGAAATTATTATTTGGACACACACACACACACACACACACACACACACACACACACACACACACACACACACACACATGTGTAGTTAGCACCCCATTTTAGAAAAAGTGTGATTTTGAAAGTTGCTCCAGGTTGTTTTAAACTTGTACTACATTGTTTTCATTCGACATTATTTTATTTCAAACGATTCTTTATAAAAAACGAAAAAATTTTTATTGGCACCCACTCTTTCGAAAATTGAAGATTTGACCCCCGCCATACGGTGTTTTGTTTACTTCAAACATAGTTGCAAAAGGACAGTTCGTCATTTACGTACATTTTTAATAAAAATAATTCCGATATTTAAAACCATATCCTAAATTATACACGCATGCTATGCTAATCAACTATTAAGGTAAAACGGTTCAATCAATTTCAGTACGAACAATGCAATCTCGTATTTGGAGCGTATACAACAGTCAACATTCTCATTATAACATAAAATGCTTTCGGAAATATAGGCAACAGTGTTGGAAGTAAAAGAGTAGCAAAGGTATTACGTTTACGAATCGTCTACGTATATATAAAAGGAAGTGGTTACGTATCTTGAGTAGGCGAACATATATAAATAAAAATTAAAATCAAAAATCTTTTCCCCTCGTTTGAAAATTGTAATCAGGAAGTTCCCCTCAATGAATATATGCCAACAAAATAAAATTTGGAGTTTTGGAAAATGCGGAAGTAAGGTAGTCTCTTGCGTGCTACGGAAGTCACAACTTAACAACTATCAATATATATATATATATATATATATATATATATATATATATATATATCAAAAATATATAATTATAAATGGCAGAATAAACTTGAACTCATACTGTCCTTGAACGTAGGACAGTGATTGTGAAATATTAAATGGGTATCCCTATTTTTTATTGCAAATTTGAATTCTACAGCTAAAATATGTAGGATTTGTCAAAATTTTTTCCGATTCATAATAACCTATAATGGATGGAATTCTACTCCAAATCAGCCTTAAAGCAAGTTTTATTTCTCACATTTTCAAATGACTACAGAACTGCTTGTTTGTAAAATTTGTCTTTGAGATAGCCATACAAAATTGGATTATGTAAAATCTGGTTATCTAACTGACCAAGTTGGACCAGCTCTACTGATCCAGCAATTGTTAAAATCACGATCAAGTACTTCATGTGCTAGTCTCAGTATATTTTACCATTCAAGTAGACTTTAATAATGTGGGGGGTCCATGAGTTTGTTACTAATTATTCCACACCGTAAGTTGACAGTTCGAGGATGCTGATATTAAACTTGACAAAGACAGTGCGGCTTTTCAACACTCCAGTAATGCATGTTGTGTCGATTAACCGTTCCATGATTTGTAAAAGAGAGAACAATACGTGACGAAAAAAATTGGTATACTGTTGTATTTATTCACTGCCCCTTACGAAGTTAAAATTTTCCAAACACTGCTCTAGATAATTCAGAATCTAGAGCTATTTTTGTGTACATAAGGATTAGCAGCCAATGCAGCTAATACAGTAATTTCTTTATTTTCTCCAGTGACTGTTGCTCGATGTGTTCCTTTTTCGATTGAATATTTCTGTCAATAGTAAATTGTTTGTTAATACAATAAAATGAATCATGTGACCGAATTCTATCCCAAAAACACAGCATAAAGATTAACAGCATTATCAAGACGCCTGCAGCTTCCCCATAAACGAGAACCATTTCAATTGTCTCTTGTACACTTAAATACTCCATTCTGAAGTAGTATCGACAGCCTAAATGAAATGAGTCTTTTTGTTTGCAAATTAGGCTTTGAACCGAGTAAAACAAGTTGCTACTTAAAATAATTTTTTCTGACGGGAAAAAATTTTGACATTTAATGTTTCTTGACAGGTAACAAAATGTCACTTTTTATGAATATACTTTTTCCCCAGGAAAAAAATGATTACTTCTTTCCCGGGTATATGCAAATAAGTAACCATTCACAGAATTAAATTGACAGATATTTGATTACTTTAAAGGTTTCCTTAGCAACGCAAGTCTAACTGTCCCTATAAGTACAAGAGCCTACTTATTTGAAACTTCAAATTTGACATCGATTGATTTTTTGACTTGAATATATTGCAATATTTTTTTCAATATTAAATCATCGTTTTGCCTGTCACAGAAAAAATAGTGTATTATACACAGGTAAAAATGTAAGATTTTACCTCTCGGTGTTTTATCTTCCTACATTTCGCGTCGGGAGACAAACACACCTCGAGCTAAAATCTAGTACTTTTTCCCTTGTATAATAAATCACTATCGTTCTCTTGTAGGTTCATTTACATAAAGAAAAATGAAAACAAAACCATAGCAAACACGAAGGCAAGAAATAACACAAAAGTTAAATAAAAAAATGAAACATTTTCATAAGAAGTATTTCGTCATAAGAAATGACATTTTTTAAAACTAACTACAAAAATACAGTAATTTCAAAGTAGATTTAATAACACTCTGATAAGTCATAAGTTGAGCAAGTATCCCAAAAAGGATACCAGTTTCTAGATGACGATAACAGTAGCTTCTGAACAAGTGTTTTTCAGTATTTGAAAATGTTAGAAATAAAATTTAGATCAATTCTGATTTGGAGTATTTACAATGAAAAGGTAGTATTTTTTATTACAGAAGCGTATGCATAGGTTGTCAGTACAAGAAATAGAAGAAATAGAAATTCATTCATTACAGCATCATGTATCACTAATTTAAAAAAATGTTTCATCCTACGTATTTTGGGCCGTAGAATCGAAATCGACAATAAAAAATAAGAATTCTTATTTAAGATCTCAAAGTTACTACCCACTCTACCTACAAGGGCGTGTGAAGGAGGAGTAATTTTAGCACTACTGTATTTCCTACATGGATTGATTAAATTTTGACTATGGACAATTTTTTCGTAGAGTACTTATTATTCATGATATCTAAAAGCTTCAGGTTAAAAAAAATAACTCTTTATATATGCCATCAGTTGTAAATCGCTAGATCACCTGCATCTCTCCAACTACTTCCAATAATAATGGTTAGCTTTTCACAATGGATATTAGAAGCAAATCTACATCCAAATCTATCGATACATATGTGCAGTTCATTGATAGTATGCTATTAATTTCAATTTACCACATTACACCTCTAAAAGTAAACAAGTTGACATTTACATAAATAAGATATTTATTTAAAAAACGTACAGTACAAATTGTAAACACGCATATAAAAATCTTTGTCATACAACAATGGTTCATTGTTTATCTAATATGTACAAATAAATACGTTTAATAATGATAAAATTAAAAATGAAATGCAACAATTTTGAAAAACATATCATATTAACTGGATTTTACATTTCATCAAGTTCCATTTTTTTAATTCACGTAAAACCTCATTTAAGCGATCCTTCCAGAACAACATTCGGTCTGTACTCTCAGCTGACAAAAAGTGTCTGAAAAACAGATTACCTTGATCACCTGACTCCACTGTTTCCAAAAATAGTGTCCTAGGTCGAGCACACATATTTCGATCCGCCATTGAGATTTCTGATGTGGCACATTGTTGTAAATTAATTTTTCCAATAGGTTCAACTAAATCTAGGTCTGCTGGATAATTCCAGTAATATAAAGTATGACCTATTAGATTACACCATCTGTGATTCCAAGCTGAACCATTATCACATTCTGTTCGTAAGGTTAAAAACCCTGAATGGTTTTCTAGAAATTCAACTCTTGTCTTAAAATTCATTAAAGCAAATCCTTTTAAATTGGAATCGTTGGGAACTTGTTCTAATGGAAAGGGCGACGATCTTTCTAGATCAGAAATACTAACGGTGGTTTTACCCCATAATTTAAAAGAAGGATCATGACGTTCTAAGCAAAACTGCTTACTTCGTCTAAGGGAATTACGTCGACATAGCATTTTTTCTGGTGTTTGTAAACATGAAGCAGTCTCCTAAAACAATTTAAGGTTTCGCACAATTAAATATGATTACTATTAAATTTATTGCTAAAATGTATTACATATGATAATTACAAATTTATGATAATGAGTAATGTTAAATTTTGGATGGCTATTGATAGAAAACTAAATTCCGATCAATTCAAACAAATTTATAATTAAATTATATCAGCAAAATCTGTCAGTGAGTTTTCGGCTAGAACACGAAATACAAACAAATAAAACTAAACTTCACAGAAATGTCTTAAGCGAGTCTCCACAACATTTTTGTTGACAAGAAAATCGAAATATCTTTAACATTCAAGTTTGTCCAAAACATTTTGGCATTAATTTTTTATCCATCTATTGACGTTGCTATCTGGTGAGTATACGGTAATGTTTTAGAATTAAAATATCAGTTGTATATGTATAAGTTGGCAAGCGTAGACTTTACTGTGGATTTTAGGTTATACAGAGTGTCCGCTAATTAATGATACCCCGCAAAACTGCAAACTCTTTTGGTAAAAATATTGAGATTTGGCCAAACTTACCTCAGTCCAAAAGTTGATAATAACCGAGATACATGATGTCAAGGTTTTAATTTGCATTGCGTTTTCTTTTTAATAATTCACCAACAGGGTGACATATAAGCACGAAATTAAATAGTTGTAAGTTTTCTGAGGTGAGAAATTCAAATTTGTTCTCAGTTTGAATGCCACTTGTAAAGGGCACCATGTATGATACATTAAATCTCTTTAAAATGGCCTAACTTTTTTGTGTCACGGTATATTAGCCTAAATGTTAAAAATGATGTACTTTCCATCTCTTTTATGCAAAAAAAGGTTGTAAAAGTGTTAATTATTATGAGAACGCATTTTGTGGTCCTGTCTCTAGGAAGAAGATAGATCAATAACTCAAAGCTTTAAAGAGACTTAAAAATTTTCACACGTACGAGATGGAACTATAAAAATCTGGCTTGTCGGTGGCTAGCTTGACTATTATTCCATGGGAGGTCATGAAAAGGGTAGGGTTGAAATATTCCTTGTAAAACAGAAAACAAAGTAGAGTGACGTTGGGTGCCACTGTATCTAGTAAATATTAAAAAGATACGATTTTAGAGTAGATACATAAACCCTATCACAGGAGATAATTTTTAATTTGCCCTATTTAGAAAATTGAACATATTAAAATCAGAAGGTATTTATTACATAACAAATAATTTTTAACCAATCATGATTATAAAAAAAATTAAATAATTTCACGTGTTAGTAACATCAAAAATTATTAGTTAAACATTTCCTTTCTTAGGATCTATATGGGGATCAGATCTGATAATCACGTTCAAACTTAATCAAAAACTGCAATTCAAATAATCTTACAATAGTTATTAGTGAAAATTTCAAACATGTTACGTTTTTTCCGTGACAGCCACGTTGGGCGCCAAATTTATGCTACGTAACACAAAGAAAGCCAAAGAAATGACCCGGCTCAATCGGAGAGTAGGGGGGGTTGTAGAAAGCAGACTGACCTATGATGTATGCGGCGGTAAGGAGTTAGTAATAGTACCTGAAATAGAAAAATTAGAATAGTCAACCTGAAAGAAAAACAAATTAGTCCTGCAAACCTGAAACAAAGAAAAAGCATAGCATACGGATCAAGTATAAATTGTTCAGTACTTTGTAGAATGTAAAAAAAAGAAACTGTTTGGATAATCTATATAATATAACAACGTTAAAAGCAATATAACAAATCTTTAGTACAAAGTGAGGTAATATTGGGGAGTAGCAGAAACGTTTCCTCACACACCAATTAGACATAAAGCAGATAAAATTTTAACAAAATATAAATAGGTAAACACAATTAATATGAGTAGTCCAGTAGTATTGATTTTTCTCTTTTTTTTATATTTAAAATAGCATGCAAGTCTATGGTAAAAGGTCTCAGAACGCCAAAGGTATGGCAAAGCAACGGACAGGTATTTAAAGTAAAAACAAGTAGGAAATAGTTCAACTTACAAAAAGTCCTTCAGGAACGCTTCCTTGCATTTGAATGTGGGATTCCCGATGTCCTGCACTAACGAAGCACTGCACCCTCGACTGTGAGGGTGTGGATGGAATTTCTCACACTTTACACTAATCACACCTACGTATTTCACTGGTGTTAGCAGCAGACATTATCACGCGTCGGAACTATGTAGCCTTGATAAATTCTATTTCCTAAGACAATAATTTCGAAACACTTTGTAACACAAATAAAAAAAAATGGTAATAAAAATTTAGAATCACGGGCTTTCAAGGCACGATGTATTGCATTAAACTAACAGGAACGTGAGGTGTTTTATTTGCTACCTATGGTAACAAAGAAAAATCTAATGTTTTTGAATAACGAAGTTTGCACAAACAGTTCCAATATAAAAAGATAAATCAACAAAAAACACAATTAGTAAAGCACGTGCAAACACTAAGCAAGTCCGTCAAATGTTCCGTAGAACATGCGTCACAGTTCAAATATAAAAAGACACATCAACTAAAAAAACACAATGAGTAAAGCAACGCGTATCATTAAGTTAAGGTTCGGTAAAACGCACGTGCGGTCGAGCAAACACGTTCGCCTAGAAAAAAACATCTTTCCTTCAATGTCCTCAGAGCTACACTCTCTACAGTTAATAAAACGACTCCCATTTCACAAGAAAAACAACTCAAATCGCAATTAGTAAAGCAACAAGGAAGCATTCTTTTTAACGTAATTAATATATATCAACCAAGCACAAAACTCCACTCAAAACACAATTCGTAAAGCCACAAGGAAACAGTATTTTTCACGTAATATCGGAACGAAGAGCAAACTACAACTGCTTGCTATTACAACCGCTTATCGACTTATTATCTCAACTGGTATAATAACATAAGCAACATACAAAACGTGAAATGCCGCAATCATATCTAATACTTAATTACCGCGGCTTATCACTTTCAACAAGTTGGAACGTAATTTCCGAATAATCCAATTTACAATTCATTGCGATTTATTTATTAATGAAAATCAATCTTCAAATTAATCTATTTTTAAATTAATACACACGAGTTAATAAATACTAATCTGAACTATTCGAAAGTATTTACTTTATACAAACAGCGATTCCGAAGAAACGATGTATATTTACGTACGCTAACAGAAAGGGAGCGTAAAAAGGTTAAGATATAAAAATGCCCGTTACAAACATACCAGATTTAGAGCAAATATTTAGGCTGTGAATAAACCAGATGCAACGACAAACACTGCACATTTATTTAATACCAATCTTTGCGTGTTTGTTGACATTTTGAGTGCTTTACATAGTTTTTGAAAGATTTTTTCATAAGTACGAAATGCCCCGACATAAGGAGTTTTCTAACAAGGACATGTGAGATACGGTATTTGTGCACAGAAAAATTTAATGGACAATGGGACCACCAAATATATTTGGAAATGCATCCACAATGGAGCCAGATTTTCAAGATTCTCTATGACCGATTGGGAGAAACAGGCTCTTACCATATCCCGCATCTCCCCTTTAGAAAATTCGTTATGCCTTACATTTCTTGCTTATGAAAAAACTTTCAAAAACTACATAAAACACACAAAATGTCAACAAACACCAGCAAACTAAATGTATGACATTTGTTATTGCATCCGATTTAGATACAACCTACGTAACAAAATTTTACTTTTGGGAATTAAAAAGGTGTACTGAATAATTGATATGGAGATATCTGGAAATCGGTCACTCGAAGAGACATTTACAAGGTATGCCATTTTTTGCATAAAAAAGATGGAAAATACATAATCTTTAACATTTAGACTAATACACTGCGACACAAAAAGCTGTCATTTTAAAGAGATTTAATGTACTGTAAGTGGCGCTCTCTATAAGTGGCATCCATACTAAGAACAAATTTGAATTTCTCGCCTCAGAAAATCCACAATTGTCTAATTTCGTGACGTCATGTCGCCCTGTTGATGAATTAATAAGAAAAATTGAAATGCAAATTAAAACTTTGACATCGGGTATCTCGGTTATTATTAACTTTTGGACTGAGGTAAGTTTGGTCAAATCTCATTATTTTTACCCAAAGAAGCTGCAGTTTTATTGTTTACCGTTAATTAGCAGACACTGTGTAGAAGCGGCAAAAAGTTAAAGTAATCAATGATCGATCAAAAAGTTGCATATCATTTTGAAGTGTATCAAATTCCTTGTTGGAAATAGTATAGTTGACTGTTAATGGTGGCTAGATGTTCGTAAGCCATTGAGAAAGGACATTTTAGTAACTGGAAGTGCAATATTGTCTTCGCACAATCCCTAGTAGTAAACTGAACACTTTACCAGTACCCTGACATGTGAAGGTGTGCAAATGTGGACCCTTATTTTGTTCCTTATTCCTGTCAAATTATCTTGTACCTGGGCCTCTTCTGGGACATAATGGTTGGTCATGCACCACCACCCCCTTGAGATTGCTATTAAAATGTTGGAGTTATTGTAAGTAGACAATTAAATGTAAATACCTTCATTATCTGTAGTGCCACATTTCAAAGGCTTCTATCTTTTTCCTGTCCGCTTCTCTTACTGTCATCGTTTCACAGCCGTACAGTGTTGTGCTCCACTCAAATGCTTTCAGCAATCTTTTCCTTGTTTCCAAATTTGTTGTCTTCGAGCAGAGTGGTTGCTTTTTGTTGGTAAATGTTGCACAGCCTTGTGTTAATTTTTGTTTTCCTTAACCTCTTGTAAATTCTCGTTTTCTATTTGTATTCTGGTTTCTCCATCCATTACATACTAGTACTTTATTTTTATTTTTGTTGATTTTCATACTGTTTCTCTTGGTTAGTACTGGTTCCATTTCTTTAGAAGCTGCTAGATGCTACTACCACTATATCATCTGCAAATCTAAGCATAATAATTCCAAATGTATTCCTACATTTCACAGTATCCATTGTATATTCAATACGTAAGTTAAAAATTAATGGAGATAGAGCACATCCATGTCTCACCCCTTTCATAAAATTTACTTTTCTGCATTCTTGCTCTTCTTCTATTACCGCTGTTTGCTCTTCATATAAGCTATGCACTATCCATCTATCCCTATAACTCATTCCTACCCTTTTGAGCATTTTGAACATATTTTGCCATTTTACATTGTCGAATGCTTTTTACAGATTTACAAACCCTATGTACATGCTTTCTCCATGTTATATTGTTTTCTCCATTATCACCATATAAGCTAAAATGGCCTCCCATGTTCATCTGTTTCGCCTAAACCCAAATTGACACAGTATTACATCGGCTCGTTTTTTAATTCATCTTTGTACAATTCTTGTTAACATTTTTGGCATGTGTGCTGTTAAACTCATTGGATGGTACTGTAGCTCAGTGTAACTACTGAACCCGAGGTCCCGGGTTTGGATATCGACACAGTCCGCTTGAAAAATGTTAGTATTTTTCACAAAAATACGCCCTCATTTGAATAAGAGGTAAAATGTAGATACCGTGTGTGAATGTTGTCATGCATATTAAAGACCTTGCCTTACAATACAACATCTTGTTTCGAAAATGTAATGCTTGAATACTTTTCTAAAATATCTAACAAGTTTAAGGCTTCTACGATGTGCTAAAAACGACTAAAAATGACATTGATATATCCAAGTACTGCAAATTACGTTCATTTTTAAAACATGACGGTTACAAACCTACAAAGTCTAAAATTCTGTCCAGGAAACAAATTGAAACTATTATTACTGAAGCACCGGATGACATATACTTAATTAATAAGGTCATTACGAATTGGACGCTTTTAAAATGACCAGATATTTATATAGTCTTATCTTCTAGGTTGCCCTAATATTTGGTGTTACCGGTTTATGTCGTTGTGAATAGCTGTACCAATTAAATTTAACTGACACAGAAGATTTGGGGGGGGGGCAAGCTTTTGATTAGAATACCAGACACTAAAACGAAAAAATCAAGATCATTTGTGATAAACAAAGCTTATATGCCTTTGTATCGGAAATATATTGCACGTCGTTGTCCATAGAACTTTGAAAGTTAAATATTTAAAGGGCAAAGGTTGCGAGCAAGTAATGGGTATATATCAGTTTGGAAAAATGCCTCAAATTGTAGCAAACTTTTTTAATTTGCCTAATACTAATGAATACACATGGCACTTCTTCCGTAAATCCTCCATCACAATTTTGATCAACACTTGGGCAGATTTAATTGCACTAAAGCGGCATGGAGGGTGGAAATCCTCAAATGCTGCTGAAGGATATATAGATGAATCCTATACAAATAAAGTAGATATAGCAAATAAAATATTTAAAGAAACATACACCAACAGGTATGCAGAAGAATGACTAACAATAGACAGCAGAGATGCCTCCAATTTTTCTGGAGAAGTTCAGTCACTATTTCATGGTTGTACATATTGCAACATTACTGTAAATATAAATAAATCGTAGTTGTACTATACGTATAAGTAGTAAATATAAATAAATCGTAGTTGTACTATACGTATAAGTAGTATAGGTGTAATATTTTTAATAAAAAATTCACTTGTGTATACTTTGTGAGATTGATTGCTTGTTGGAGTGCATTATATTGTTTAAAATGAGTATAAAAACCTGAACAGGACAATACTTTCCCGCTAGCCCGGGAAAGTATTTTCCCATACCGTTTTTGAGGTATACTGGAATATTGTAGTTTGACACTTGATTTTGTGCTGACAAAGTAAACATTCTTGATCGATTTCAGAAAAATGAACATTTCTTTAGTTATTTTTAGTTGCTAGGCAACGATTAAACTAAAAATGGAAAGATGCACCTTTTCTTCAAGAAATTTGATCAGAAATGTAAAAATTTCTTAACGATTTGCGGAAAATATTTTTGTTAAGCATATTTTTGCAAAGGCCATTGTAAAATAAGAGATCAAAAGTATTTAATGGGGGTGTGCTGCTCATTTTTTCAGACATTGTTAAGAAAACCCTCTTTTTGAGTGATGTAAAAGCAATTGAGCAATGTCATAGCGATCATTGTAACTCAGAAATGATATTAGTAGACCTCTTGTGAGAAGTGAAAATGTTGTACAGAAAGCAGGAAATACTATCAAAGAACAGCCTTCAACTTGGGTATTTATTTTCAAACAGAATTACAGAGAATTCCAATTATAGAAGAGCATATAATATACAGACAGTAAAAATGTTATAAAAGGAAATAAAAAGTAAGAAAGAGTAGAACACAACTATTTTGACAGTAAAACTAGTCAGTTTAGGTTCGATTAGATCAACAAGATTCTTGAGATTTTATTTTAATGAGGAGACAGAAAGATTAGGTTCAGCTAAATCAAAAACGCTGTTATGTGTTAAATAAATTATTGGATAACCAGTTTCAATTTTCTTATATTTAATAAATCTATTGTTTTTTATATTAAAAGTAAAAATAATCCCCTTGTTTCTTGAATCTGACACTGTTGAGGTTATAAATTATTACTTACATTGTAGGTTTAGAATGATCTAATGCATGTATATATGCTAAGCTTGACTCAGGGATTTTTCATCGTGCTGGGGAAAAGGATGTGGAATTTTAGTGTGCCTCAAACTATTTCTGCAGAGAATTACATATTTCACTTTAACATCCGAAATCAAGTAGAGCAGTTGTGTTTTGGTCGGAGTGTCATTTAGTGTGTGTTTGATATTGAGACTTAGTTATTGTCCCCATCACTCTTTAACCTATCCTTTTAGGACACTACTAATATTGAAAAATCCATGTGATAAAAATCTTATGAAAACCAGGGCCACATCTCCCTGAAAACGACTCCGCCGCCAAAGAACGTAAATATAAGTGAAAATCATTTATAATCTTTGCATAGCAATTTGCATGCCTAAATCATAAAATTTATCATGTAAAGGTTAAGGGCTATTTAACATGTAGCAATTAACGTCCAAACTAGAGTTGTAGCAAAGCTCATCATTAGAAACCATCTGGATGGTGAAACTGGCTAAGTAAAGTTTTTCAACAATTCAAAATTTGGCAACCTACTCAAGTTTCTATCTTAGTATTCGATTTATAACTAGTGTTTACATAAGTTTAGCCTAATCTTGCACTCTAATACGTATTCAAAATGTTAAATCTAAATTTGAGTGTCTACTTAATAGTAGTATTACACCAAAAGAAATGAGTACATGAACATTTTTACAGGCTATGATTTGGCCATTTATTAATTTTTAGTAAAAAATAAAATGGTTAAAATAAAAGTATAAGCTAAAAAAAGATAAAACTAAAAAATTATTTCAACTACAAAAATATTATTATTGGGAAAATTAGATTTGGATTCAAAATATGCAAATTAACATCCTCATACAACCCTTGTGATTTTTGAAACCTCCACTATATGAAAGATTTGCCTAACTTGCTGACAACCATCTTGTCTGAAATCGTAATCACATATTAATTATCAACTATGAAGTTTATTATAGTCCATATAGTTAATTGCAATCAGCACAAACTAAACAATAGTAATGCTAAAAGTTATAATAAAATTAAATGTATATACACACCTCTGAATCTCTGTTTTGATTATTTCCAGTTTTAGCAAGCAGTGAGTAAATACTGACATCAATTTCAAAGTCGTGCTGCAAATCTACAAATTTGAATTCTTCCTCAAATTGTACAATGCTATTTGAGTTGGCAACCACTGTCTTAGTTGCGAATGCTCGTCCTTCACAGCTTATGATTGCAACAAACCAGTTCATGTAGCCTTCCTTTTGTGTTTTTTCAGATAATGGAAATTTTGGGTCCGAGATGGTAGCGGATCCTTTACTGATTGTAGATTTTTCTTTATATTTTAGGTATTTCATTTCATTTATTGCAATATTTTGCTTACACACTAAAATAATAAATATTGCCCTTATATAAATTTTTTGAAAATGTTTACTTACATGCTAATAAAAGTATTCGTTCAGCTTCAATATGTTCTGGCCCAAATAGGAATTCCTTGGATGATAGACAAACATTTAATGCTTTACAAGCTTCAACTATAACTTGATGTTGAATGGTAGCTTCTTGTAGTAATGCATGAGCCTCTTCTGAATTGGTTGTTGGTACAGATATATTCAGTTTAGGTTCAGTACGGGGCGTACTTGCAACTGGGTATAATCGCTTTTTCAAAGTTGTACATAAGCTTGTTGCTTTGGATATTAAAGACGAAACGCGTGAACTTGTGATGCTTATGCTGAGGGCTGGTTGAGTTGTATCTTCACTCTAAAAAATTGTATTTCATATTATGTAAATATAAATGTTCAGGTTTAAAAAATTATTAGATTGTAATTGAATAAATGTTAACCTTCATAAACAGTCAAGACTTTAATAGATGAACAAAATTAAAAAGCGAAACGAGTAATGTTTAAAATCATGATGAATAATTAAGTATTTGATTAAGTTTCGATTTTTTTTGTTGTTCAGGAGCATTAACATGTAATTGTATTGCAGAGATATCTTAACACTCCAAATATGTTGAATGTGGATAATATATTATAAAAATCAATTGTAGCATTTCAAATAACATTTTATTATTACCCATCAAATATGTAAAACCTTGTGTGTAAGATTATTACACAAAATTAATTAAAATTTATGTTTAGCATTAAGATAACAATCCTATTTACATGCTACACAGGAGACGGTTATTCCACATAGGCTTTCCTTGCTTCGGTTTCTTAAATTGTATCAACTTATATTTACATTTTGCTAAAATATCTTAAAGCATTTAGCCAGGCATTGCAATCCTGAAAAGACCTCAAATCTAATCCATCAATAACCCTATCCTCACTCCAAATTTTCCTGTTTCTCATATTAAATTACATGGCATTTATAAATTCCAATTTTTTTGAAATGTCTTTAATAACAAACATAAAAACAGTTAAATGCCAGATTTTTGTAATCTGTTCATCGTCCATTCCAAAATAACGTAAAATCACTACGTACATATTTTTTTAAAATACAGTATTGCCCGAAATAAACAGTACTGAAATTGTAATTGTTTTGTATATTTAAAAAATACATATTATTGACACTTTATTATATGTTCTAAATGTGCACCTCCTCGTTCGAGACAGACTTCATAACGATGTTCTAAGTTTCTGGTCATGTTATCGAATAAGGGTTGTCTCAGGGCTGCGAAGAAGACTCTAACGGCATCCTTTAATTCATCGATGGTTTGTGGTGCCCGTTTGAAAACGGCATTTTTAGCCATGCCCCAAATGTATGCGTCTGGAGGTGTGAGGTCTGGAGAATGTGAAGGATAAGGGAAGTCAGTAAATCGTGATATGAATTTGCTTGGAAAATGTTCTTGAAGAAATTGACGAATTGCGGCAGCAGTATGGCAAGTTGCCCCGTCCTGCTGAAAAAATTGGTTTCGAAATGCCAAGTTACGTGCACGACAGAATTGACGTAGATCAGGGATAAATCGTGTTAAAATTTGTCTGTACCTCTGTTGATTAAGTGTGACTTGCCTACCATTCTCTTCGATAAAGTACGGACCAATGATTCCGTGTCCGGAAACAGCACACCAGACACTCACTTTTCACTATGTAAAGGAACCTCTTGAACCTCATCGGGTCTGGCAAAGCCCAGAAATCGATTTGTGCGACGATTCACATAGCCTGACAAGTGAAAATGTGCTTCGTCTGAAAACCAAACATTTTCAAAAATTCAGGATTTTCATACTGTAACGCGAAAATTCTGGCGCAATATTCCACTCTACTGCGATAATCCCGAGGATGTAGTTGTTGATGTACCTGAATCACATACGAAAATGTACCCAGCTCCTTCAGGATTCTTTGAAAGGAAGTTCTTTTAAATCAAGTTGTAACGCTGTCCTTGCCTGGCTGACTTTCGGATTTTCTAAGACTTGCTCAAAAACACGTTCATGGTTATTGTTGTTGTTAACTGTCCTGGGACGCCCTGAGTTTCCTTTTCGTTGGCACAATACACTACCTGTATTTCTAAACTTTTCAATAACCTTCAAAATTACAGCATTACTTGGAGAACGTTTATTAAACCTTTGTGTGAATTGATCAGACACGTATAGCAAACTTGCACCATTATGTCGGCCGATTCCGTATGAACGAAAATAATGCTCTACCAGAAACACTTTCTCCTCTGTACTTAACACCATTTTTAACAATTAGGCCCTACTAATTACTTGTTTGAGGTTTACTTGACAGGTCTATACTAGCTAACTTGAGTGTGGCAGCGCACGCATAAAAACACTGCCAACTTAGTTTCAGTACTGTTTATTTCGGGCAATACTGTATTTTATAATGACAACATTATGCTTAAATTTGATAACACTCGTTCTGTCGGTAAATCATTGATCAATACAAATAATCACTTTCACTTTTGTTAATTTCTCATTATATAAATACCAAAATTTTACTTTTCAATCCATATTTACATTATAAAGAGGTATAAAAATAAAAACTTATAATATTCACTGTTTACATTCCAATCTCAAAACTAAGAATACCAGTGATAACCAGCATTACAATTTCCTGTTTTCCAAAATAACACAGCTCCCTTAAAACACACACACAACCCACTTGTTTGAGCTATCCTTGCAGGTAGCGCTTTCATTATGGCACACGCGAGTTTTGAAAATTCCATGCACGGAAAAAACATCCCTTGCCAAAGTTTCACGTGAAGTTCCACAAAAACTCGCGCACCGTTTTAAATTTTCTCTGGAGGCAAAGACCGCCTTATCTGCTTGAGACTGGTTTCGTTCAACTTTCCCTTCAACTTGTCTTCGTACCACACCTCCACCCCTCAACGTGCCCCATCGCCTCGTAGAACTACAATTAGAAGTTTTTTTAATAACTGCTCGTGGATAATTAAGTCATTCCCTTCTGTCAGATGTTTAAATATGCTAATTTTTCGCGTTATATATACTTCCGTTCTCACAATGTTATATATTTTAACTATGCCTATGTACAAGATTATTGTCCTATTACTTTCTATGTAATGTGCATTATGTTGTAGTATGGTACTGTTTTTCGTGTGCTTGGTGGTATAGATGAACGATATCTGCATATTATAAATTATCTTGTTCACGAGAAGCGCATACATGTGTAACAGTATCATTTCCTGTTACAATATGAGAGTTTTAGGCAACTCTATATACACTATAATGCATGTAGTGTGGAATGCAATTAGTATCTTTGTCACATATTGAAGTAGGAATCGGAGGGGATAAGATTGTTTTATATGGTGTGCGTGAATTCATCCCTACATTGTACTGGATATTTGGTCGATGTCGGTGAGACAATGGACTGTAATGGCGATGCTCATCCTACATTTAAAATTTAATTATAATCACAACCGGGTCAAGATCGTTTCTCCCGTCGAATACTTTTTGCAATGCCTGTTAGGGGTAAGATCCATATTATAATTTGCATTAATACAATCATTGCCGCATATACATTTTTAACACCTCATCTGTTATTAGATTTTCCAATATGGTGGAATCACCTTAAAAATTATAATCTACCCAGAGGCCTTTAGAGTGATAATTCCCAGCGATGGTATCTTAGGAGTATTTTATTTTTAAATTTTATTTAATATGACCAAAGCAAGGAAGATTTATGCTGGTAAACCGTCTTCCATATAGAAATATTATCATAAGGAAATTGCTGGGACCAACGGTTTGGCAACCCTACATTTTGACAGAGAAAAACCTGTCACAGTAAGTGCTAATGTAACATAAAGTTTTTGTATTTGAGCCATATTATTTATTATTCTTGTATTTCTTTCCGTTCCGAATGGACCCGAAGAAAACTTGAAGAAGTTCTAAATTACTAGAACAGATGTAATGACTTGTGCGTTCCACTGATCTAAAGAGTCAAACTACAGGTTAAACCAGTAGTAGGGTCTCTAGTGAGGAGACTAAGACAGGAGCTCGAAAGAGGGCAACGGCTCTTTCAGTACTTAGATTGGAAGAAACCATAGGGGTTGGTATGGCATTCTTAGACATACTACCGCGATGTGCAAAGCAACAGGAAACCACCACATTACCTCCCAAGTACATTGCGCACAGAAATTGTAATTAAGATGATGGCATTCTCTGGGGTAAAAGATTCCGGAGTTAAAATAATCCCTCATTCGGATTTTCGGGAGGGAACTACTTCGGAGGATGTGATCAGACAGTTTAGAAAAAGAGTCAGAGCGTGGAATGACAAAAGTATGAAGCTAGGGAATCTGAAAATTGAACTGGATATGTTAGCATTAGCCATAGTAGGGATCAGCGAAGTTCGGTGACTGGAGGCGGGAATTTAATACAAGAAACACGAAAATACAAAAATAGACCAGCCGAAACAGCCATAAAATGGAAAATTATTCGCGAATGCAGGAAAGCTAAAGAACAATGGATTGATAAAAAGTGCAAAGAGCTAAACTAAGATGGAAATAGGAAAGACAGACGAAGCATACAAACTAATTAGAATGAATTTTAGGGATATAAAATCATAGAGGAAAAATATAAGGGGCGTGGAAGGAATCATCATTATAGAAAGTGGTTAGATGGCAAGAATATATAGGAAATTTATATGCGGAGAGGAACTAACAGCATTAGAACAGGAATCAGACATTGAAAAGGATGACGGGATATCCTATACTTAGAGATGAATTGGATTAACATTAAAGAGTCTGAAAAATGGTAAGGCACCAGGTACAGATAAGGTGCAAGCAGAAACTCTAAAAGCCGCTAGAAAAGCAGTAAAAGAACATCTCTTCCAACTTATAAGCTATATGTATGAGACAGGCGATACCCAGAGATTTCAAACGTAACATCTTAGTTACTATGCCAAGAAAGAGAGGCGCTGATATATATGAAAATTTTAGAACAATAAGTTTAACAGCACACATGTCAAAAGACAGATGGTAAAATGGGGTGAAGAAATACTAGGTGAAGATCAATTTGGGTTTAGGCAAAACAGAGGAACACGGGAGGTTATTTTAGCTCTGAGAGTGATAATGGAGAAGACAATAGAAAAAGGAAAAACCGCATATAGGGTTTATAGATCTGGAAAAGGCATTCAACAGTGTAAAATGGAAAAAAATGTTCGAAATTCTCAAAAAGATTGGAATGAGTGTTAGGGATAGATGGTTAAGTGATGGGAGATCTTGCTAGCTGCAGGTTGCTTAATCCCTTTCACATACACCGAACATTGGTGAAATAGGGTATAAAAGGGGTGCTCGATATGTATCGGGAATAAGTAACAAACACAAAACTTAAGATGTGAAAAGTTCTTTATTGTTTTTCAACATATTCTCCACAATAATTGATACACTTTTGCATACGTTGGCACCAATTTTCATAGCATTTTTTCCATTTCGATTGGGATATCTCCAAAACATGGTTTTTGACCGCGTCAACCGCCTCTTCTGGTATCGAAAATCGTTGTGCACACAGTTTGTTCTTCCCGTGTGGAACAAAAAGAAATCATTAAGTGCCAAATCAGGACTATATGGCGAATGACCCATGAATTCGATGTTTTGAGTGCTCAAATAGTCACTTGTTTGAGCCGATGTGTGAGAGCCGCATTGTCATGATGGAGAATGATTCAGCGTCGTCGGTATATTTTTCTTATTTGTCCGAAAACTTGTGGCAAACAAATGGTTGTATACTAAGCAGAATTAACTGTTATACGATCCTCTAAACTAACGGTCGTGACATGTCCATTTATTCCCAAAAAGCTGTTACGTGCTGAAATCGGCCGTAAACATTGTTACAAGTTTTAATTTGTAGGGATTTGGCGCCAGTAAATTTGAAAAGACGCGTGTGTATTTCCGTCACTTCAGACAGTGCGTTTGCGCAAGATTGCGACGACGCGGTATGCCAAGAAGGGTGGTGGTGATTTTTCTTGGCAGAAGTGTTGGGACTGGGAATCGAGACTCAAACAAATGTAGTGACCTTTGTGTCTTATCTTGTCTTCTCTTGTAGATTATGTAGGTTTCCTGTTATCTCTTACCTGATTATCATTCCTCCCTTATTCCTTTATCGTACCTCTACATAAGGAAGAAGACAAATCTGAATTTGGATTCGACCGGGGTCAACGAACACCCACGCCCGAAAAAGGACCAACGGAGCCCCGCTGTAGCCATCATGGAGTAGCGCTGGAGTCGCCCTACATGTTTACGTGAGTACCTCTTGGGGTTTTCTTTAAAATTAGTATAACTTTTTTATTGTGTTGCAATAATTCGAATATTGATACGACGTAATCTATTATTTGCGCATCAAATCGCAATTATTTAACATTGCTACCAACTGACTGTAGTGGCTCGCGTACCGCACCGGCGGAGGTATAATAAAGCAAGCAACCATTTTGTTCTGAGTGCTTCGAGTGCTGACAACTTTTGTTGAATTTTGTTCATCTTGGAAGACCCCATACTGTCGATTGCTGTTTACTTTCAGGTTCATATGAATAAATCCAGGATTCGTCACCTGTGTAGATGTCATACACTACGTTTGATGCACCGCAATCGTATTTTTTGAGCATTTCTTTGTACCAATCGACACGAGTCTGTCTTTGAGCGATTATCAAATTATGTGGGATTCAACGCGTGCATAGCTTTTTCACAGCTAAATGTTCATGTAATATCAAATGCATACTTGTCATACTATTGCCTAGGGATGCCTAAATCTCATAAGTCACATGACAATCATGTATGATCAATTCGTGCACAGCATCAATGTTTTCTGGCACAATAGCAGATTTTGGACTATCTTTAAATTCATCCGCTAGCGAACTACAACCACGATTGAATTCACTATACCAACGATATACAGTGGTTTTAGTTGAAGCTTCTTCCCCAAAAGTCGAAATAAGTTGATTCATACACTGTTGTGGAGATAATCCACTTTGGAAATCGTAAAAAAATCATCGCAAAAAAATGTTTACGAGTTAATTCCATTTTTTTGGCCGAAACGAAATTTTCAACTCAATTAAAACAAAAAATGGAGTTCATACGGCAAAATGAAGTATGTATACTGTCAAAAATGTCAAACTTTAAGTTAAAAATGTCAGATTGCACCTAGCAACACTAGTGTTGTCAGTTCCCGATACATATCGAGCACCCCTTGTATATTTAGAAAACACTAGAAGGGGAACAGAACTGTATTTAGGCTATAGAAATTTCAGGAAAATGTGTAGGTTGGTTGGCTCAGAATAGGAAGCAATGGAGGTATGCATCTAACAAGTTCCACGACTGAAGACCTAATGATGATGATGATGTATTTCTTTATTTTCTTTTATCTCATTTATCCATTGAAACCCACTGCAGTTAGCCGACATTATATTTTTACGGGGTCCCTGTGCCCTTTCACAGCAAAACGAAATGCAAATTTTGCCTGTAACAAGTAGTGCTCAATAAACTTCGTCCAAGCATTTAACTATTCCAATTTTATTTCTTCGGTGCAAAAATAAAAGTAGTGCTCCAATGTCAATGGCACTGGCAAATGTCAGTTGAAAATGAAGTGTTTTATATTTTTAGTTGTTATGAAAATAAATAAATTTATGTCATAAATCCATTACTTAGGTGCACAAGTGGCACAAATATTACTGTACAAGCATATTCTTAGACAAATTGAGTTAAAAATAAATAAACAAAATGGCCGATTACCTACTTTCCTAATGCCATACAAAATTATTCATTATCTAATGTTACTCACCTCATACTCAAAACAGTCAAACATGTCACTTCCTATACTATTAGTCTCCTCGCCCAATGCCTCTGTCAGGAATTTCTTTTCATCAAATATTGGTGATGTATCATCCAATTTTGAAATACTTAACACATCTAAATTCAATTGTTTGTAGTCGATGTTCTCATCAGTATCATCTCCTAAAGCATCTTCCAGGAATTTGTTTTCATCAAATATTAGTGATGCATCATCAAATTTTGGAAGTTTTAAATTTAGTTTTTTCTTATCTCGATTCTCGTCAGTCTCATCTCCCAGTTTCTTTTCGTCAAATATTGGTGATGCGTTATTCAATTTTGAAATATTTAGTGTATTTAAATTTAGTTTTTGGTAGTCTAGGTTCTCATTTTTCAATGCGTCTTGCAGCAATTTCTTTTCATCAAGTACTAACGATGTATCATTTAATTTTAGACTACTTAACAGATCTAAATCCAATTTTTTACAATTCATATTGCCATCATCATCTTCTTTACTGTGTAATTCCACTTCTATTTTTCTATTAAATTTTGCATTAACTAGGTTTGAAATAATTTTTGAATCCGTACTTTCTTCACAGTGGTTGTATTTTGCGAACAACGCATTGGTACCCATAACCGGAGCTACTCGTAACTTCGCAACTGTATATTGTGTATCATCGTTCATATTTAACTGACTAATTGGATACTTGTGTTTGTTTCTAGACGTTAGTTCATTTATTCCTTCTGGTTGTTTATTAATCGTTAATGGCATTGACTTATTATTAATAATTTCAACCAAACTGCCACATAATGCAGGCTTGTTTCCTAATTTATGCCTAATAATTTTTTGCAAAATCAATAGTTTGCGCGAATCTGAACAGTTGGATAATAGCTAAAATGATACGATGTATACCAAATATATAGAGAAGAAACACGTACTTACTCTCCAAAATGATGCAGTACATAAGTGCTCCTCCATCGTACACCATACTCCGCACTCTTTGTATAAATAATTATTAATCAAAGATATATATTGCTATAATTAAAAAACGGAAACACTGAATATGGGGTAAATAATCAGCTACTTAACTATCAGTCTTTAAATAAAAGACAACCCACTTTTATCACTACTTTAAGGAGGTTGCCAATACTGACGAGAGCTTTTTTTGTTATATAGTTTATTGTAAAACTAATTGTTTAAACTGACATAATAAATTACTAATATTTAATTAATACTAAATAACTAAAAATTATTTTTTCTATATATTAACAGCATGGAAAATATGAAATTCCCAATCAGAATTTTATACCCTTTATTTATTCTATTTCAAAAACTAAATTCTTCACAATCCTTCAAAAGCAAAATATAAGAATTATTGAATTGTCTGTCTTAATTGATATCTCAATTTTATTATTTATCTTTGATTCAAAACAAATTGTTTATAATGTCAATATTAATAAGGTACCTATTTGTCATGTGACCAATGTATTTATAATTTTAAACTTGTTTGCATATATTTTATAAGATAACCTTGAAGAACAACTGTTTTAAAACTTTCTTTTCAAGACTTATCTATAATATAAAATTCTAATTTATAAAATGATTGAAAATGTCTGGTTTTTCCTAATAGTAACAAATTGTTTATACCATTTTTGTTACAAACTTTTCACTTTTGCAAATACATCATGTATAAAAAAATTAGTAGTTAAATATTTCATAATTTTGTACTCTTTTCTGTTTATTTGGGACAGAAAACGTACTGTTGTGAAAGTTTTAGTACCAGAATGAATCAACATTGAAAAAAAGGGTCTGTGGTTAAAGTTACTTTAATGATATCTTTTTAAACCAGCTTCTGCAAATTCTGTAATAGCTAGTTGTGCTACAAGTACATAATGTAAGATTTGATTGGTCATCATAGTCTATAGAGCAGCAGTGGGCAATAATCGACCCACGGGTCACATTTGGTGACTACGATGTCTGTGATATATATCTAGTACAAGCGAACAAGTCTTTGATCATTCCTCATACATTTAATAACTTAATGAACACCGTGAATTATAAATACAAATTTCTGAAAAAAAAAAAATTTTTTTACAACTACTCTAGTCCAGGTGTCAAGTAAAATTCAAAACAAAACTTTTTGATGCTAGATAATTAATAGTAATATTAGGTATTACTATTAATATCCAACTTTGCATTCGGGTAGGAAAAAGTATAATAAACGAGAAAACAAGTATATTCATAATGCCTGCATTCTCGTTGATGCTACTAGGATAAAATCATCATTAAGTCTTCAGTTCTAGAACTGGTTGGACATGTACCTTCATTGTTTCCTAGTCTGAACCAACCTATACATTTCCCTGAAATTTCCACAGTCTGCATCTATCACTATTTGTCTGATCTCGGTCTACCTCTACCGATCTTTTCCTATCTCTGCTTGTAATATATCCCGTACTATTCCCCAGGAATGCCTTAGAACGTATCCTATCCTATTTTTTTTCATTTTCCACAGACATCTTTATTCCTCTACTATTTCAACAACCTATTTGTTATTGATTTTGTCTGTCCATGCTATCATTCTCATACATCTAAAGCACAACATTCCAGAAGGCTTCTATCTCTTTCAGCCTGCTTTTCCTACTACCCCTATTTCATAGATGTACTGTGCTGTGCTCCACACTATGCTTTGAACGGTTTTCTTCTTGTATCTATGTTCGTTGTCTTTGAACATAGCTGCTGTTCTTTCTTGTTTGATGCAGTTTGGTCACCTTCTATTGTTTTACAGTTATATACCCTATTTCCTCGATATTCAGTTGCATGTGAAGGGGGTAAGCAGCCTTTGGCTGCCAAGTTACCCCAGCACTCAAATCTTTGTCGAATTAATAGTTTTTGCAATTTATCCTTTCGCACAATCAACATTAGTTGAAAATATTTCACAACCAACACCTGTAATTGTTTATAATAATCATCAGATTTAAGAGCACTTATTTTTTCGTCATTGGGTTTTACGTCTTGAAACTGGTTGGACTTGTACCTCAGCTTATTTATCTTCTGAGCTAGCCCACACAGTTTCCTGCAATTCTCCCAACAGCCTATATACAACGCGATTCCCTTCTATTGTTTTCTAATTATATACCCTATTTCATCCACCAACACTTAGACATTTGCCGTATTAATAGTTTTCCAGTAAATCCTTTTGCACAATTAACATTAGTTGAGAGTATTGCAAAACCAATATCTGTAGTTGTTTATAATAATCGCCATGTTTAAATATAGTAATTATTATTGTCATTAGTTTTTCCATCTTGCGACTAGCTGGAAGCGTACCTCCATTGATTTCTATTCTGAGCAAGCCTACACATTTCCCTGAAATTCTTACAGCCTAAATGTTTCACTATCTGTGTGCAGTAGTCTAACCTAGGTCTGCCTCTACTTCTCTTTTTTCCTATCTCTGCTTCTAATATACTCCGCACTATTCCCTCATGTCTTAGTATGTGGTCTATCATCCTATCTCTCATATTTTTTTACTGTTTTCCACATATTTCTTTCTTCCCCTACCATTTCTAGTACCTCTTCATTCTTAACTTCTACCTTTTTCTTGTCTGCTTCTCCTACTGTCCAGACTTCACAGCCATACAGTGCTGTGCTCCACACATATGTTTTAAGCAATCTTTTCCTTATTTCTATGTTTGTGGTCTTTGAGCACAGTAGCTGCTTTTTCTTGTTAAATGTAGCACGACCTTGTGCTAATCTTTGTTTTATATCTTTTGCACTTTTCCCATCTTGCATTATTTGACTTCTTGGGTAGCAGAAATCCTTAACCTCTTGTAAGCTCTCGTTACCTATTTGTATTCTTGTTTTTGATTTATTTTCCCCTCTTTTGCATACTAGAACTTTAGTTTTATTTTTGTTAATTTTCATACCATATCTCTCCGTTAGAACTGTTTCCATTTCATTAAGAGCAGCTTCTAACTCTTGTTTGCCAGATGCTAGTACCGCTATATCATCTGCAAATCTAAGCATATCAGTCTTTTGTCCCTGCATATTAATTCCAAATGTCTTCCTGCATTTGACAGTATTCATTGCCTCTTGTATGTACAAGTTAAAAATTAACGGAGATAAGGGACATCCCTGTCTCACCCCTTTCCTAATCTTTACTTCTCTACTTTCTTGCTCTACTTCTATTACCGTTGTTTGCTCTTTGTATAAGCAATGTACTATCCGTCTATCCCTAAAACTCATTCCAATCTTTTTCAGTATGTCAAACATTTTTTTTCCATTTCACATTGTCGAATGCTTTTTCCAAGTCTACAAACCCTATATATACGCTTTCCCCCTTCTCTATTGTTTTCTCCATTATCACCCTCAGAGCTAAAATAGCCTCCAGTGTTCCCCCGTTTCGCATAAACCCAAATTGATCTTCTCCCAGTATTTCTTCAGCTCGTTTTTCCATTCGTCTGTGTACAATTCTAGTTAATATTTTTGAAATGTGTGCGGTCAAACTTATTGTTCGAAAATTTTCACATCATCTGCGCCTCTTTTTTTTGTATAGTTACTATGATGCTACGTTTGAAATCTTTAGGTATCTCGCCTGTCTCATACATATAGCTTACAAGTCGGAAGAGAGTTCTGTTACTGTTTGTCCAGCGACTTTTAGAGTTTCTGCTTGCATCTTATCTGTACACGGCGCCTTACCATCTTTTAGGCTCTCTAATGCTCATTCAAACTCATCTCTAAGTATATAATATCTCAGGTCATCATTTTCAATGTCTAATTCTTGTTCTAATGCTGTTAGTTCCTCTCCTGAATATAAATTCTATATATTCCTGCTATCTAGCTACTTTCTCTGTATTTTCTATAATGACGTTTCCTCCTGCGTCCCTTATATTTTTGCTATATGGTTTTATATCCTTAAAATTCATTCTAATTAGTTTGTATGCTTCGTCTGTCTTTCCTATGTCCATATTAGTTTGTACCTCTTTGCACTTTGCATCGATTCATTGTTCTTTAGCTTTCCTGCATTTGCGAATAATTTCCCATTTTATGGCTTTGTATCTCTGTTTTCCTGTTTCATCTGATCTATTTTTGCATTTTCGTCTTTCTTCTATTAAATTCAGAATATCCTTTGTTATCCATAGTTTCTTGTTTTCTTTTTGTGTATACCCCAGAATATCTCTGGCCATCATGTCTAAGCTGGATTTAATGTTATTGCTTTCTGTTTCTACTTCCTTAGTATCAGAAGTTTTCCCGATATCTTTCAGCAATTCATTTGACTTTTTTTCAAATCTTTCGTGGATACCTTTATCTTTTAGCTTGTCAAAGTCAAAGTGCCTTTTTCCATTCCTCTTTTTCAAATTTTTAAATTTAAATGCGGTCTTCATAATTACGATGTTGTAATCAGTGTCTATATCTGCTTCCGGGTAGCTTCTACAGTCTTTTACTTGTTGTCTAACAATAATGTAATCAATTTGATATCTTCTTATATCTCCTGGCATCTTCCGTATGTATCGTCTTCTAACATGATGTTGAAATAATGTATTTATGATGGTTAAGTTGTTCTTGTCGCAAAATTCTACCGGCTTATTTCTTCTGCCATTTCTCGTGCCTAAACCAAATAAACCTACTATCGCTCCTTCCCTACCCTCGCCTACCCTGCATTAAAATCCCCTGTAATTATTAAATTTTCATGTCTTTTTACGTATCTTAGCATGTCTTCGATATCTTTGTAGATCACTTCTACCTCTTCCTCACTGTAGCTAGAGGTAGGCATGTATACTTGTATTATTACTGTATTTACTGGCTTAGATTCAAATCTAACCATGAGTACTCTTTTCGTTCTTTTGTAAGTAGTTTTCTACACGTCGTCCTATCTTTTTTCGCATAACTATCCCCACACCCAAATTTCCTTCCTCTAATCCTGTATGAATTACCCTGAAGTCTCCATTCCAAAAATCCCCCGCTTCTGGCCAAGCAGATTTCGCTGATTCTTACTGTCTAGTGCTAACCTATTCATTTCGAGTTTCAGGTTCTCTAGCTTACCTACTTGTTTCATACTTCTGACATTCCACGCTCCGACTCGCAAAATGTTCACAAATCTTTTTCTATACTTTCGGATCACATCCTCCGAAGTAGTCCCCTCCCGGAGATCCGAATGGGAGACTATTTTAACTCCGGAATTTTTTACCCCAGAGGATGCCATCATCATTAATAACAATTTGAGTATGCTGTGTACTTGGGAGACAATGTGGTGGTTTCCCATTGGCTTCCACATCGCAGTAGTGTGTCTTAAAATGTCATACCGACCCCTATGGTCTTTGCCACTCTAAGTACCGAAAGAACTGTTGCCCTATTTCGAGGACCTGTCTTAGTCTGGTTCCTCACTAAAGACCCTACTAATTTGGTTAAACCTATAGTTCGGCTCTTTAGCTCATTGAATCGCGCAAGTCATTCTACCTGTTCTAATATTTTAGAACGTTGGTCAAGGTGCAGGTCCGTTCAGAATAGTAGGATAAACTAACAAAATTGTATAAAAACCAATTATAATCTAGGCGAATAGAACGATTTTGTTAAAATATCTGCCCGGTTTACCTTTGAGTTAAGCAATTCAAACCATTTTTCAGCATAGAGTTCACAAATGAAATGATAATATATATATATATATATATATATATATATATATATATATATATATATATTATACTGTCAAGAAGGGGTGGGCTTATAAAATGTTTAAATAGGGCTTCGAAACGACTTTGCTAGAATGGGGTATATTTGGTTTTGTTTGAGTATTTTCTTTCAGGTATTTTTGGTTTATAAATTAACAACAACTATTCCACGTTTATAAATTTATAAAGCTTTTGAAACTGCATTGCATTCAACAACATATACCGCCATAGACCAGGCTAAGCTAGTTATAAGTTTGCATTGTATACGTATTTTAATTGTTATGGTTGCACGATATGAAATTTAATTTGAGTTAGCGTTTTCAGAATCTTTTGAATGTAAAACAAATATCAAAATTGTGTGGTATACTGCACGCTTTTAAAATTTTAAGGAGTTAAGTGATACTCCGTAAAATTTGTAAATCAATTTCAGTTTGAATATGTTTTAACAATTAAAGATTGGTTATGTAATGACAGGACGTTTACGAATAAGACATAAATGTCTGTTGCGTACAATTTAAAAGCTGAACCATCAAAGTTTGTTAGCTATTTTCAATATTGTAAAAGTTCAATATACATAAATCACTGGATTACAAACCATCTAGAAAATGAATGTATCTAGAGAAAACAACTGTATTATTAATCAATTATTAATAATTATAAATTACATAGTGTGCGAGAGATAGTTGTCATGGCAACGGAAACAAAAGAAGACGGTTTTTATTTATAAGGGACTTCAAATTTATATTACTGAAAAATAGACGTGTTTTGTACTGTTATGAGTTTTATTACATTTAAAAGTTACGAGAAAGTTTTGAAAGTCAAGTTGTACCTGGAGATAGCAAATAGTAGCAGTTTTACGGCGAATAAAAGTTAATTAAAAGAGGGAGTGCTGGTCTGTACCGTTATTGTTTGAAGACGAAAGCATAGTGGAATTGGAGTTATCTGAGTATTTGTATAACATAAAATTTGTAGAAATATTAGTAGTTTTATAGTCTGGAGATTATCAGTTGCTCGAGTTACTTATTATTTACAGGAGGTGCCTGCAGTTGGTCACTTGGCTTCAGGACGGCTGGAAGGCGGCGCTTGTATCTGGATTCCAGGTATTAGTATTTAATATCTACGCAGTGCTTTAATCAAATTTATAAAAGTGGAACTAGTGTTTGGGAATACTTTTGGCTTTTAAAATTATTTTGAAAACTCCTTGGATATTTGTTTAGGTGTCTAGTTGAGAGGTGTTTGCTTAGGACGGACCCACCCTAGGTAGATTCCGCCACGTGTTTGACGGCCCTGTAAAATAATTAAGTGCAGCAGCCGTGTAAAATATTTAAAGATAAATTGTGTGGCATAACTCAACAAGGCTCTAAAATAAGACAAGGAGTGACAGATAGATATATTACGCCTATCACTAAGGTAGGATCACAGTATATATAACAGATGGCGCTAACAACGTGAGGCTCGAGTAGATTTGTTAGTTGTACGTTGCATATATTCTATTTAAAAGTAAAAATTAATATTTGATTGACGTTTCATATATATTTATTTGACAGTTGTTGAAGGTTTTGAATTTATTGTAGTAGGCTAAGACGTAATTTGATATTCACACTTTGGTCAATTTTAGCAGCGGTAAAACATTAGGTGGGGCTCGAATAGGTAAATAACTTCGCAACAAAATATTTGTTCGCCTAAAGGTAGGTGGGGCTCGATAGGGCTGATTCAGATTTGCAGAGGTTGTGTAGCTTAGTGGGGCACATCATTGAAGTTTATTTTGAAAATTAAAGGGACATGTCTGATGAGGAGAGAATCACGAGGGCAGGGAAAGTTTATGGAGTTGAGACTGGTGTGAGAGGGCAACCGGTGGTTAAGACTGTAGCAGCAGGGGATGCTAGGGATGAAGCTGGAGGATATGTGGAGCCGGAGGTGATTATTGTGAATTCAGGGGATACATCGGGAGAAAATAAAATTGATAAGGGAAAAGAGAATATGCAGATCCAAGATGTGATGATGGTTTTGTTGGAATTAAAAGGGTCGTTAACTAAGTCGCATGAAGAATTGAGAGGATCATTGTTGGCCGAGGTTAGAAATTCACAAGCGGAAGTTAAGGAAAAATTTGATATGATGGAAATGAAAATTGAAGGAATTAATGTATCAATACAGAGTAGTTTGTGTTCATTTAAGGATGAAGTTCTGAAGGACGTAGAGGATAGAGTCCAGGTTGTAGAAGGAAGGTAACAACAGGTTTAAATGAATTAAGGGAAGAGCTGTACATGGTCGAAGTTAGACAGACAGAAAAATTGCAGAATTTAGGTGAAATAGTTCGATTCAGACGGAGGACAATATTAACTCTATAAACGAAATTATAGGCAAATTGCGGGCGAGTCAGGAGGTGGCAGAGAAGCTGAGAAGGGATACGACGGTTCTGGGGAATACGGTAAATGGATTGTCTGGTCTTGAAGGAATGTTAGACAGATGAGAGAACAGTTGGTTGAATTGGAAAGGGAAGAGTTGTTTGTGATGCAGGATACCAGTATAGGCTAGGAAAGAGACCTTGCCGAGGTTTGAAGGCAGAAAGAATGAGCAGCCGATGGTCTATCTTAGCAAGTTGGACGAGATGGTAGAGAGTGAGCCTGAGAGGGTGAAGATGCAGATGGTGAGCGTGACATTGGGGGGTTGTGCAGAGAAATGGCACTGTATCGTGAGGAGGCAATATAGTTCGTACGAGGAATTTCGAAGGCTATTCATAGAACAATATTGGGGAAACACGCATCAGGCTAATATTCGAACGGATTTAAACACTGGGAACTATAGGTCATACCAGGGATCGAGAGAAAATTATGTGATTGAAAAGTATAACCAGGCGCAGCACCTGATTCCTAAATTAAGAGAAGATGAAATTATATTATTGTTGTCAAGGCATATGGAGGCGGAAATAACTAGGGCCGTAGCGATACAAAACGTTCGGACTTTAAGAGACTTTTTGGAAATGATGCGAAATTATGACGTAGCTAGGACGTTTGAAACGAATAACAGGGAAAATAGTGATAATAGGAATTGGGATAGGAATAGGAATAGCACAGACTACCAGAGGACTGGGGTGCAAGGATACAATTATAGGGAGAATGGACAGGACAACTACAGAAAGCAATATCAGGGAAATCAAAGGAGAACGAATAATAATTGGGAACAACGTTTTAATAGAGACGATAATTATAGGGGGAACAATGACTGGAACATGACTGATAGGAATGACAGAGGTTTTGGACAGCAAAGAACGAGTTTTGGACAGAGGTGGCAGAGAGAAAGCGAGCAGAGATCAACGGATCAGGGGGAAATACCGACAGGGATTAGAGACCGAGAACGGGAGACAGATAGAAACTTGACGATCCAACACGTAACAACAAGAGACACGCGACAGAGATCGGAGGATAGGATAGAGAAAGTGGAGGTCCACGATGAACCCACGGTACAAAAAAAACGTCGATTTATTAGTGTTAGGAAAATCAGATTTAGAGACACAGCATAGTATTAGTTTAGTAGGTAAGTTGTTAGATAATAAGTTTGAAAGAAGGCGGGAGTTACCATTTATTCATATTAGTTTAGGGATTCTGTTTACACGGCATTGATAGATACGGGTCGCAGTTATCGCTGGTGAGAGAGGAAATAGTTTTGAAACATGCAGAATTATTCAAAGGGAAAATTTGTAGGGTTAAGAGTATTAATTTATGGTCTGCGATTAAGAGGAAGTTAACTACGATAGACAAAGTTGTACGAGTATCGATTGTATTAGGAAGTACCAGACTAGGTAAAGTAGAGTTTTGGATAGCAAGAGGATTATATTTAGATTTTATTGTAGGGATAGATGTAATTGAGGAATTTGGACTGGTTATAGATGGTAAAGCACGAATGGTAAAGGTATTAAATTTAGAGAAGAAATGGGTGGTGCCTAAGGATAATCGGGATACTAGGGATGAGATAAATACAGATAGTATAGGATCAGGAAAGACTAAGGATAGAATTTATGATGGAATTGATGAGTTACGGTTATGTAATATATTTGAGAAGGTATTTGATGAGGAACAGATAGGATTAATAGGGGTGGATATGAAGGAAATGTTATATGAGTTGTTTAATAGACATGCAGGAGTTTTAGTAATGAGCCTAGGTTTGCGAAGGAGTATACGCATAAGTTAGAGGTCACAGACGAGGGAAGTTTTCGTACTAGGGTATATCCAATACCATTTGCATTAAGGGGTCGAGTGAAAATGAGATTAAAAGATGTTAAAAGAGGGAATTATTGAATCAGCGGAACACCCTATATCAATCCGGTAGTGGTTGTGCCTAAATCTGATAATTTAGAATTAAGAATATGTTTAGATGCTAGGAGATTGAATGCGATTACTAAACCACAATTTGAGCAACCAAAATCACTAGATAATTTGTTATACAAGGTAAGCGAGATGAAAGTTTTAGCAAACTGGACTTAAAGAATTCTTTTGGCTAATTCCTTTGCACGAGGAAAGTCGGAAGTATACTGGATTTAGCATTGAAGGGGAGATTTATCAGTACAGAGTTGTTCCATTTGGTCTTTCAACGTCATCCGCTGCATTAGTTCGAGCCATGCAGAAGTTATTAGATGAGTACGAAGACTTCTGTACGCACTGTGTCGATGATATTTTGATTTTTCTAAGAACGAGTTAGAACATTTAGAACATTTAAGAAAAGTGATCCGAAGGTTAGACTAGGGAGGTTTGAGGTTGAATTCGAAGAAGTGTGAGTTTTTTAAGGACCAGGTAAAGTATTTGGGGTTTGTCGTTGGCAGCGAAGGAATTAGAATTTGTGAAAAACGCTTGGAAGAGTTGAAGAATTTGAAACAGCCAAGAAATTTGAAAGGTTTAAGAGGATTTTAGGTGTATTAAATTATTATCGTCGATTCATACCAAAATATTCGAGTTGTGCATTCCATTGTTGGAGTTGTTAAAAAGAACGAAAGGTGGAAATGGAACGAGCAAAGGGAGCAGGCATTTCGGGAGTTGAAGGCGGTATTTTATAGGAACTGTCATTAAAATATCCCAATTTTACGGATCCATTTATTTTAAGGACAGACGCTTCGAGTTTTGCAATAGGGGCTGAGTTGGTGCAGGTTCAAGAAGGAGAGAAGTGCCAATTTGTTTTATTTCGAGGGCTCTGAAAGACTGCGAGACTAGGTATTCGACAGCGGAAAAGAGATGCTGGCAATCGATATGCTGTGAAGAAGTTAAGATTTTATTTATTGGGTAATAAATTTCTGGTTGAATCGGATAACACAGTGGTCACGTTTCTGAAGAAGAAAGAGTTTTGAACAGTCGATTGTATAGATGGGCGTTAGTATTGCAGGAATATGATTTTGAGATTAGACATAAACCTGGTAAAGAAAATGTTACGGCTGATTTCTTTAGTAGGAAGGATGAAGGGTTGCTAACGGATAGTAGGAATGGATTTTGATTGCATTGCAAGTGTTTGAAGATCTGGGAAGATGGTCGAATGCCAGATTTCATCGGATGCAAGCACACGAAGAAATAAGGGTGATCAGAGAAAATTATTCAGAGAGAATTTAGAACAAGACCAAGTTTTTATATGGTCGAGGGAGTTTTGGTGAAAAGGTTATGGGATGATGAATTATTAGTGTTAACGACACAGGTAGCCGTTGAGCTGATCCAGGAAATTCATACTTCGTTTGGTCATATAGGGATTCGTAAGACGTTCTTGATATTTAGGAAGCTTTCTATGCACGAAACGATAGAAAATTGGTGAAAATTGCATAAATCTGTGTGAGACGTGTTTGTTAGGAAAGGATAAGAATGTGGTGTTGCAGAATCAAGTTAGATGTATAAGAGCGGAAGGTCCATTAGATATTGTGGCAATGGATTACTTGAGTAATTTGATACCGGTAGGAACGGATATCAGCATATTTTAGTTGTAGTTGATATTTTTACAAAGTTTGTGCAGCTTTATCCAGCGAGGAGATGTAATTCTAGGCATGTATTGAGTTCTGTAAGAAAGTTTGTAGAACGAATAGGTAAGATGAATAGGGTATTGTTGGACAATGCAACGATTTTCGTAATCGAAGGGTTGAAAGTAAATTAAGGAAGGATGGAATAAAGATGACATTCTGTAGTATCAGACATCCTCAAGGAAATCCGTGTGAAAGATATATTCGAGAAGTAATAAAGTTTTTGAGGTTAATAACGCAGGAACAACATGATCGGTGGGTAAGGTATTTACCGCAAATAGAAGAATATATTAATTTTGTACCAAGTTCAGTGACAGGAATGTGTCCTGGGACATTGATGAAGAAGGTGATTCCAGCAAGACCGTGGAGAGCTGAACAAAAGTGGAGGATATAACGGAGTTGTTGCATAAAGCCAAACAACAAGTCGAAACGATACAAAGAAGGGAGTTGGAGAAACGTAACAAGAAAATCAAGAAGCAAGTGGTTTTTCAGTTGGGGATCTTGTTATTGTTAAAAGATTGAGAATGTCAAATTGGGAAAGAAAAATTTGTGCCAAGTTGTTATTTCCATACGAAGGTCCTTATCGAGTGAGAAGAATTTTTGCAGAAGGAATACTTACGAATTGGAGAATGACAGGGTGAATGTCGGGGACGTTTTCATATAGAAAATTTGTATCCATATTTCCATGTGGAAAGTAAAGTATCGCAAGAATAAAATTAACACTGTAAATAATACTAACGAGCTTAAAACTATACAGAATATACAGAAACTAACACTTAATCCTCATACATAAAAAAAAAAAACTATAGTGATTTTAACTAAAATTTAAAATTTCTCAACCATTAAAAGAATTACTTATATCCAGGAAGCAAATTTTCATTTTTATTTAAAATCAGTGGGGCCTTATATACTGTCAAGAAGGGGTGGGCTTATAAAATGTTTAAATAGGGCTTCAAACGACTTTGCTAGAATGGGGGTATATTTGGTTTTGTTTGAGTATTTTCTTTCAGGTATTTTTGGTTTATAAATTAACAACAACTATTCCACGTTTATAAATTTATAAAGCTTTTGAAACTGCATTGCATTCAACAACATATACCGCCATAGACCAGGCTAAGCTAGTTATAAGTTTGCATTGTATACGTATTTTAATTGTTATGGTTGCACGATATGAAATTTAATTTGGAGTTAGCGTTTTCAGAATCTTTTGAATGTAAAACAAATATCAAAATTGTGTGGTATACTGCACGCTTTTAAAATTTTAAGGAGTTAAGTGATACTCCGTAAAATTTGTAAATCAATTTCAGTTTGAATATGTTTTAACAATTAAAGATTGGTTATGTAATGACAGGACGTTTACCGAATAAGACATAAATGTCTGTTGCGTACAATTTAAAAGCTGAACCATCAAAGTTTGTTAGCTATTTTCAATATTGTAAAAGTTCAATATACATAAATCACTGGATTACAAACCATCTAGAAAATGAATGTATCTAGAGAAAACAACTGTATTATTAATCAATTATTAATAATTATAAATTACATAGTGTGCGTAGAGATAGTTGTCATGGCAACGGAAACAAAAGAAGACGGTTTTTATTTATAAGGGACTTCAAATTTATATTACTGAAAAATAGACGTGTTTTGTACTGTTATGAGTTTTATTACATTTAAAAAGTTACGAGAAAGTTTTGAAAGTCAAGTTGTACCTGGAGATAGCAAATAGTAGCAGTTTTACGGCGAATAAAAGTTAATTAAAAGAGGGAGTGCTGGTCTGTACCGTTATTGTTTGAAGACGAAAGCATAGTGGAATTGGAGTTATCTGAGTATTTGTATAACATAAAATTTGTAGAAATATTAGTAGTTTTATAGTCTGGAGATTATCAGTTGCTCGAGTTACTTATTATTTACAGGAGGTGCCTGCAGTTGGTCACTTGGCTTCAGGACGGCTGGAAGGCGGCGCTTGTATCTGGATTCCAGGTATTAGTATTTAATATCTACGCAGTGCTTTAATCAAATTTATAAAAGTGGAACTAGTGTTTGGGAATACTTTTGGCTTTTAAAATTATTTTGAAAACTCCTTGGATATTTGTTTAGGTGTCTAGTTGAGAGGTGTTTGCTTAGGACGGACCCACCCTAGGTAGATTCCGCCACGTGTTTGACGGCCCTGTAAAATAATTAAGTGCAGCAGCCGTGTAAAATATTTAAAGATAAATTGTGTGGCATAACTCAACAAGGCTCTAAAATAAGACAAGGAGTGACAGATAGATATATTACGCCTATCACTAATAAGGTAGGATCACAGTATATATAACAATATATATATATATATATATATATATATATATATATATATATCCTTCGCACGTATGTTTATTACAAGCCTCTTAACAAAATATACAGCACTTTAGCTACCAGCATGATATGTAACCTTCCTGTCTTATTTAAAACTTTACACTCTCGAAGAATCCTAATAAGTCATTGTAATTCAACGGCACTACAATTCATCGCTACATATTCTGCCTCCATAGAAGACACTAACAGATTTGCAACCAATAGCTGCATTGTCCAAATATAACAAAAATCCACTAACAGATTTCCTATTATACAGAGAAGTACCAAATGATGCTTCTGAGTATGTTCCTATTTTATCTTTATTTACACACACAGGTTTAATGATGTGTTTAGTGCAATATAAGTAGTGCAAAACATTTTCTAACAATTTCCAAACCATCTGATTGGGCTTAGAAGCAAATTGTTGCAAATGTGATATTGTTGGAGGCTTTCACGGCCGGAGTTATTATAATTATTTATGGTTCCGGGTTGGGACCGTGTCATTTTATAAATTAAGGTCGACGTTTCGCCCACTTTTGCAAGGACAAGAAAATAACTAATAAAATAAAAATATAAAAATAATAAAGATAAGAATGATAATATTAAGTAGACAAGTTAAAGTGTAAAGAGAAGAGTTACTCTTGAACTAGCAGACTCACTAGCCCATTCAAAGCCAAAAGGTGTCTTGTGGCGAAGTAATTGGTGAAAATAGCGAAAGTGGTAGTTTATATAGGGCGAGAACTTGATGCATGAGTGATCATGAATAGAGAGAAGTGTCTTAGCGGATCAGTGAACGTCACGGTTCCGCTGTTGTGAACATAGGCTTGTTTTCCAAATAGGGGAAAGGTAGTAGCCATCGTCTTTGTTTAGATTATTAGAATTTTTATTGATTTCTATGGATTCTCTAATTTTTCTATTGTAGAAAAATGGAATTCTGGCAATTAGTTTCGTCTTAGACAAACTAAACTAGATGTGCAGAAATTAAGTAGAATAGCTCGTAAGGAATGCGCCCCAGATTGTGAATATATTAACCGAGTTTTAAACATTAAGAAGAGGACAATAAACGTGAGTTCCGAATGGAACTGTTGTTTTATTTCAGGTAAAGAGTCTGTTTCCTATACTGCACCTGACGAGATTTTACATGGCGACCCTGCCAGGAGGCCAGGACGATAACCTGCCAAGGAAATAAAGAAAAAATGGGTACGTCGCAATCGAAAAGAGAAATAATTATAGCCCAGTCTGGAAATAGTGGCCGTACCACAGCGAATCCAATAAATTGTACGTCTTTTGGTCAATTAACCGGAATGGCAATTCGATTTCTGATTATGGGAATGCTCTTGGTAATACTGATTATAATACGCAGAAGAGCAATAAGACGGGAAATCGTCAACGTGTTGAAAAAACAAGAAATCAGGCGAAGCAATGAACACGTGTAAGGACTACAAAAAGATAAGTACAGTAGTTACATAAGTTTAGGTAAAGTATAAATGTCAAAAATTAGGGATTTAAGAGAACAAGTGAGAGATTTTAAGCGCAATCTAGACAAAGACAATCAAAGTCGGCGTGAAAATATTCAACATTGTACTAGAAAACTTGAACAATTGCGAGGATTTCATCAAAAGTTGTTAAAGTTACGATTAAATTTTAACAAGGGAACCCACAATGTGGATGTTTTAAGTAATGTTAAGAAATATATAGAGGAAATAGAAATTCTAAGTGACGAGTGTTCAGGTATATTGTTAAGTAGGTTAAACGATACGCAAAAAATAGTAAGACTGTAAATCTTAGCGATAGTAGTAAAATGGGGGAAAAATTTGATTTAAGAACGGCAGCTAGCATGTTGCCATGTATGCAGAGTAACGAAAATTCTGTTAAACAGCTTATTGAGGCCATTGAGTTATACGGTGCATTGTTAGATGCTGAAGGAAAAAATTACTAACAAATTATGTATTAAAAATTCGACTATCACAAAGTGCAAAAATTCGATTGAATACGTCATGTTCAGATAATGTAACGTTAATTAACGATTTAAAGAAAAAATTTTTAACAAGAAAATCAATTCCAATTCTATCGGGTCAATTATATAATGCAAAACAAGAAAATAGGCCGGTAGAAAATTTTGGCAGATCGGTGGAAGAAATTCTAGTTGATCTGACTTTAGAACAAGCAGACGGAGATGAGCATGCTGTAAAAATATTGCAAACAACAAATGAAAAAATAGCCATTAATTCTTTTGCAAACGGATTACAAAATTCAGAATTACGAACTATCGTAAAAGCGAGAAATTATAGTCGGTTGAATGAAGCGATACGCAGAGCAAAGGACCAGGAAATATCGACAGAAGAAGACACGCAGTTATTTCACATGCGAGAAAAAATTAATAATAATTATAAACAAAGTCATTTACGTAACAATTATAGTGCAAAACTACATAAAAGTCATAATTCGCACAAAAATGATTTCTCAATGCGGAATTCAAGAAATGCAATTTACAAGCTCTAACAGATGTCAAAGAACTTCTCGAGGAAATAACTATAGAAATCAGAACGGACAACACAATCGTAATAAATGCAACATAATAAATTCCAGTGCATATTACCTAGATATTGATGATAACTCATCAAGGTCAACGGAATCCAAGCATAACAATTCATATAGTACAAGTGTAAATAAGCAAACCAACGCAGTTCAGACATTTTTTCAAGGCTCAACACAGTAAAATAGTTACAGATAAAGATGTAGTTGTGTTGAATGCGAATGGACTAAATTTTGTGAGAATGAAATGTGAAAAGCGTGAATTTGCGTTTCTTTTAGACACCAGAGCGTCTGTAAGTGTAATTTTTAAACAGAGTGTATCTGAAGACCAATAAATTGATGTTTCAAGGAAGGTTGAAATAAAAGGTATTTCATGATCTACTAATTCTTTAGGATCAGTGAAGCTTTTATTGCAGGTGAGTAAAACTAATGAAATTTATCAGAAATTTTTGTTAATGAATGAGTGTAGAACTGGTATGAATGGTATAATAGGATCAGATTTTTTCAAAAAATATGCGGGAAATATCGATTTTGAAAAATTTTATTTATCGTTTTGGGTAAAAAATGCTAAAATAAAGTTACCAATAGAATCTAAGGTTAGTGTTAATACAAATATCCCAGCACGTTGCAAAATAATCAAACATTTTTATGTTGATACACGAGACTATTGCATAATATTAATGGATTAATTCGGTGAAGGTATCTTTATCACAAGCACTTTAATTAGACCTCAGGATAACATGGTATCTGTCCGAATTTTAAATGTTAGGGATGAAGAAATTAGTCTTAAGAATTTTATCCCCAAAGGTAGAAAAATTAAGGGAATACAAGTTTTTTAACTTTAATAGAAACGAAATGACACATTCCGTGAAGCGTGCGATATATTTCATTTAGAGGAGGATCCACTAACGGTAACCTCTATTTACAAACAAAAATTACATATAAGGGAATCAGTAACACCGTCTTATGTAAAACCCTATTGTATACCACAGTCGCAGAAGGCGGAAATACACAAGCAAATAGGCAAAAGTTAAAGCATGGAATTATTGAAGAAGCGCAATCAGAATGGTCAGCACCATTACTGATCGTTCCTAAGAAGGCAAATCAAAATGGAGAAAAGAAATGGCGAGTAGTAGTAGACTACAGGCTACTAAATCAAAAAATTACAGACAATAAGTTTCCACTACCGCGCATTTCGGAAATTTTAGATTTGTTATCGGGTGCAATGTACTTCTCACATCTTGATCTTTTCCAAGGTTATTTTCAGATCGAATTAGAAAAGTCCAGTAGGCCTTGCACAGCTTTTACAACAGATTGATGACAATATCAAATGAAAAGGCTACCGATGAGACTAAAGATAAGTCCCCGTGCTTTTTCTCACGCAACGCCTATTGCGGTGGTAGGATTAAACTATAAAAAATGTTTTATTTATCAGGACGATCTCATGGTGTTTGGAAATAATTTAGTTAACCATAATAAAAATCTTATAAAAATACTTCAACAGTTAAGATATGTAAACTTGAAACTAAATCCTAGAAAATGCGAATTTTTGAGAAAAGAAATTCTTTATCTGGGTCATATATATCGGCCGACAGAGTTTCGCCAGATCCAGAAAAGATTAAAGTGGTTCAAAAGTATCCAATGCCAATAGATTCAAATCAAACTAAAAGATTTATTGCATTTGCAAATTATTATAGAAGATTTATAAAAAATTCTGCACATATTGTCGCATCTTTCAATAACTTAATTAGGAAAGATGTTAAATTTTCATGCGACAAAAACTGTAATAATGCGTTCGAATTAGATTGTAAGTGATAAAGGTACAGAATTTTTAGTCTCTACATTAACAGAAACATGCAAAATTTTAGAAGTTAAACTAAATTCTACTGCATATCACCAAGTAACTCTAGGCCCACTAGAAAATTCACACAAATGTCTAGGCACATATTTAAGCATTCAAATAGCAAAACATCCAGGTACGTGGAGTACGTGGGTGCCTTTTTGGTGTTATGCTTATAACAATAGTGTACATACAGAGACGAAGTATGCACCATACGAATTAGTTTTTGGAAAATCAGGCAAACTACCCTCAAATCTTTCCCAACTTTGAGTCATCCATTACAACTAAAATATTGTATTCAAGAAGCATGTAATGATGCTAGAAATAACCCAATGGTCTCAAAAGCTAAAAAAAATTATGATGAGGGCATCAGCGATAAAAATTTAAATGAGAAAAATTTTGATGGTATCTGTGACAGATCAGGTATTTATTTTGTGAATAATGTAATTAATTGTTATAAAAAGAAGTCATGTTTGTGAGAAACTAAATTCAAATCTAAAAGGTATAAATCAATGTACTGATAAAAAGTTTAGTTGTCCAACTTCGGTCGATAACATTTTTGCGAGATTTGGTGATAAAGGTGTTTTCAAAAATTGAGTTAAAGAATTCATTTTTGGAAAGAAGGTATAAAGGCCTTTCGGTAGATGGGTGTATTTGTAAAGTGAAAGAAGTCAATTTCTCTTGGTTTGTCTATGGGCACAATAACATTAGTAGTTTTGATAGGAAGTATCTGGGACAAATTCAGAAAGTTTTATGCCACAATTTTTGTGAGATCGTAAAATTTTATGTAAGAGTTTTCTACAGTATTTTATGTATGTAAGAGAATTTTTTTCAACTTGATGAGACAGTGTGTAAATATGAAGTAAAGGATGACAATGAAAGAATTCAGTTGATGACAGGATAGAGTTGGGGATGTTAAGTCGAAGTTGAGATATTATAAAGTAAATGAGTTGTTGAAGAGAAAGGCTACCGTGAAAATATACGTGTGTAATATAAATCTAATAGAAATAGTTGTATATAGTACGTAGTTAGAAATAAAAACTACTCATCAATGCAGAAACAAGGTGCTCAACGTAAACTCAGCGGGACTGGTTTCAAAGTTTATATTTTAATTTGGGAGAAAAGGATGTGATAAGGAGGTGCTTGAGCAGCACATTCTGTCAATAAATCGACCCAAAACTAAACAAATTATATTTTCAAATATTTAATTTCTACTCTGTGAAATATTTCTTAAGATAAGCTTAACATAATATTTGCTAGTACATAAGTGAAACCCATGTTCGAACAAATGTGTAAATATTTATCCTATTTAAAAATATCATTTTTAAACAAGTTTTAGCCGCCAAAAATATAAAAGGATCCCTTGATTGAAAACCCGTACTTTTCTAAAATGTAAATACTAATTCAATAATGCACGTCAAAAATATCAGTTAAAAACAGGTTTTTATTGTGTTCCAATGCATGTTAAAATACCGTAAATGAGTTATGTGTAAAGATTCAACCACTTTAAGATTTACTAAATAACTTCAATGTCAAGTACTCCTCTTAAAAACGTTATGACACAATTGCAAGTATCAATTGTGAAGTAATTTTCTTTCAAAGAAGCTTTTCAGGATCATTCTAGACCCGTTAGCTTTACGCTAACGACTAACATGAATAAATACACATCAATTAAGTAAGTTCATGGAACGCAATAACACTGGTAAAACTATCAACCAGATAAGATAACGCATTTCTAGTGGCCATAAATTATAAAAGGGAGATATAAACTCCAATTATTAGTTCCATTCGCTAATAAGAGATAGTAAAACTTTTATGATTGCATTAAATCTTAAACTGCTACGCAATTAAACATAAGAACACACAAATTTATAGATATGCAATGAGTCCGACCTGCTAGAATATAATTGAAACATGCGAGAATGATGAGGTATTGAAATTTTTATTATATAAAGCTAGTGACTAATGAGAACTCATTCAACGTTCAGGATCATACATAGATAGACATTGAATTGCTATTTATGGAGCGCACTGATGACAGATTTATTGTTCCAATATAAATTATAAGTTATCTTGATGCAAAGTAACCTTGATATTTTAATCTATTACAATAAAAGTTCTTTCGATAATTGATAATGTCGACATATAAAGATTTATTTAAAATGGGGAAATCTAAGAATAGAACTAGGACTTTTTCGATGAAGTTATTTTTTTAATGAAAACGATCTTTAGATGGCAATTATAATCAAAGACACATGGAGACATGAATACCAGTGAAAATTGGACAATACAAAACGCAAGTATAACTTTGTATTAAAACCCTTAGAGTGACAATTTGTGTTATTATTAAGTAGATTAACCTGGTATAAGATTTTTGCATATAACAAGTTACTTGTGAGTAGATAATTTTTTAACCTAGATGTAAAATCTTGAGATAATCGGAGAGTAGTAAAATTATCCAAATTACTTTTAAAGAAGGTTTTGTGACTTACATATGAATAGTTTTGAGGTTTTCTAATTATTATTATTAAGGATTAGACGTGCACTGTATTAATGTGTAGTAATGATGAAATGTTTCTTTCTAGACTTAAATTCGAAATTGCATTTTTAAGCTTTCTTTATACCTGTGTGTGTGTGTAAGTAAATTTTTAATGCGCGTAAAAGAAAGATGTTTTTAAATGTAGAGGATTGTTCATCAATTATAACTGTAATGTTGAGATTTCTTTGTTTAATTTCATTTTCGTAAAGTCCACAGCATATTTATCACTGAGCTGACAAGATAATACGAGCAAGTTCAGGTAAGAATTCACATCATACCATTTTATCATTTCAATTAATAGTCCTTGCGTCTTTATTGGGCAGAGCGGCTATTACCTAATATTCACGACAATAGTTATTGTTGCACAAAGGTTTGCACATTTTTATTAAGCTATATATTTATTACAATAATCATTTAATTTCAAATCTTGAGAAACAGAGTAAGCTACCACATGCATCATTTTACTGTGCTGCACAATAAAATTATTCATAGCCGCAAATCTCGATTTTTCCCAATCATATAAATCACGATACAGTGGACGTACAAACTTCATTCTACCAATAATACTAAGCCACTCAAGAGCAACTGGTATTTTGTCTTCCCAATGAGCTTTTAGACCAATTCTTAGCCATCGGAACTTTATTTCTGAATTTTGAATTCTATCAAAATCAAAAATGTTCTGAAGTCCTTGTAACTTAGATATTGACTGAGGTTCCTCTTCCAATACTTCTTGCAAAAATCGTATTAACTGATTGGTACTTAAGACATTAAAGTCTTCAGATGTAAAAGGTGGTTGTTCTGATGTTTCATTCCAGCCTATCAGCAGTTTCTTCAGGTCAGTGCACCTTTGATTTAATGTTCTGTCAAAATTAGGTATTATAGGAGGCATACCTGGTTTATGCAACCATGTATTCCAATCTATTTGTGATATTGCAGAAGTATCAGAAAAATAATTCTCAAAGTGTTCTTTAAAATCTTGTGTCTCAATAGACTTAAATTTAAAAGAATAAAAATATGATCTTAGAAATGGCTCAAATTCATCTAAAATAAAGCTATTAGTACAAAAGTTAAGTACCATATCAATCTAACCTGGACCGCCTACCAGATCTTCCAAATACCGTAAAAATATATGTCCTTTTTCATATGGTACTGTTGAAAATGCATCATCCGGATGTAAGCTACCTAAATCCACAATTAATGAAGTTACTTGATTCGTAGCACCTAAATGATTAATCTACAGAACAGAAGTATTATATTAGATTATATCTATTTATAATCGTCTTACTGTTTCTTTTAATTCACCAAGTCCACAAACGGCTTCAAAATCCTGTTCTTGCGTGTTCTTCAGTCGACCAATTATTTTGCGTTCCACAAACACAGTAAATCCTTCATTTAACCAAAAGTGTTCAAAGTTACGATTTGTTACTAGATTTCCAGTCCAACTGTGTGCAATTTCATGTGCAATAACATTTGCTAGTGATTTATCGCCGGCCTATAACCTTACATTTAATAACTTATTTACATTTAAAAATTAACATACAAGCAAAGTCGGAGTAACAAAAGTCAAGCAAGGGTTTTCCATTCCTCCAAAGGGAAAACTATGTGGTAAAACTAATAGATCATAAACACCCCATTCATATGCTCCACATATATCTTCAGCAGTTCTTAGTTGTGTTTCGGTATCCTCAAATTCATAAGCGGCACTATCGAGTAGTTCCTTTTCAGCCCATACGTGGGATCGTGGGCCAATTTGTCTAGACTCCAGAGCTCCAATTGCAAATGCAATTAAATAAGGTGGAACAGGAATAGTTTGTCTAAATTCCGACAGAGTCATATTGCCTACAGACATATCAGTTATACGAGGAGCCGACATAACGACTACATAACCCTGGGGCACAGCTATCTAAAAAAATATATATGCTATACAAAAGAAATTATAGACCAATTAAATATAATGAAATTACTATGGCATATTGTCCTACAAATGCAGAAAGTTTAATTTAGGCACCAATCACACACATTATTAGATAATCTGTATCAATAAAAGTAATACATATTACTTTTTCTCTAAAGGCTCAAGGAAAAATATATTATTAAACAGTTTAGTCGAGAAAAGTTTTCACACATCAATCGACTTGATTTTGATCACTGCAAATTAATAAGTAGAAAATGGGTATAGTATCATCGCTACCTTTACAACCTACGTATATTGCTATGATAAGAGGGTTATTTAGGGCTAAATTGAGTCATAATGGTCACACAATACATGTAAATAGTACTAGAAGTTAGAAAACTACATTTATTTATCATGGAAAATACGTAATTTGCAAATTATGCAAAGAGCAAACATTTAACACCCTATATAAGGATCGCAATTGACTAAGTAATTCCGGGAAGCATATCCTTCAACAATAAATACGCATTCAGCAAGAGAAACAACTCTACACGCAAACAAACTTGTCTTAAACCAAAAAGCATTCATAAATTGTAAACAGATATGCAGCAAAGACTAGAAAATCATGATACAATTCCTATTAAAATTAAACATGCGATGGTGAAAGGAGATAGCATATCGTTCTGATAATAAACGCATCTTTCGAATTAAATACGTTTTAGAAACGTAGGATGTAAACAGAAATATGGTAATTTACGTCATTTCATCTACATGATTTTCTGCATGGAGTTAATACAAAACCTAAAGTATTATCTAGACAAACAAAGACCATAAGTTAAATTACGTGCCAAGGCGAATTAGAAATTCCTGTAATAACATCAAAACAGACGGTCAAAAATAAATACATAATAGAAATCCACTGGTATCCTACGTGACCAAGACATCGTTCCGGCGAACTATTACCAGACGTATACCTGTAAAAGCCCAAAATATTCAAAACATTCTATGGCTGGTCGTAAACTCTGAACAAACAACGCCGATAACCAATGAATTTTAGATGGGGAGTTGCTTATATAACACGCGAATTTGATAAGCAGACAGTCTTCATACAAACTGAGCACAGTCCACATCATTTGTAGTCAAGAATTTACGCAACGAGTGAATATTAAAATTAAAATAATTAAATATTTGTGAAAGCGGTGTTAGAGAATTTTAAAGTAACTGATAGTGAGAAATAAACGAGACAAGTTTCGCCGTTTGTTGGAAAACGTGAGTAAAAGTTTATTAATTAATTAATTTTAAATATTTATAATTTAGGGCTCTAAGTAAAACTAAGAAAAGACGGATAAATCCAAGTAATACTAAAAAAAAGACTAGAAATCTAAGTAATGCTACGAAATATTTGGAAAAAACTAAGAAGTATTTAATTATTGATTGAACAGGGTAAAATTTGGAAACTAAATAAATTGATAGTGCTGGAAAGAAATCCGAATAAAAATATTTTATTTTATTTATTTTTATTTTTTATTTTATTTTTTATTTCATACCAACAGCATCAGCCAATTACAGGTATAAATATTCAATAAAACACATTTATCATACAAGTTCTAGCAACTAATAACAGAATTAATTTTATTAACACCAGTCAACTGTTTTTAAGTGTTCTTCAATTGATTTCAAGTCTGGAGTATATATCTATGTCAATTTTGTTTATTGTAGCACAGGTTCTTAATAATGGACTATTGCGATATGTATTTGTTGTTGGAACATTTACTGCATAAAACATAGATGAGCATCTTGTATTTATTGATGGACAATGTAAAGATAACATTGCAAGAAACTTATTATTGTCTATCATGCCTAATAAAAGTTTAATAATGTAGATAGCATCTAAGTATTTCTTTCTGTTTCTTAAGCTTTTAAATTCAAGTATAGTTTCTAATAGTTGCTGATCATACCCTCTTGGTGGGTATAGTCCGTGCTTTTTATAGTGCAAATACTTGAAAAATTTTCTTTGTATTTTCTCAATAGCAGCGATGCCTACTGCATACTGTGGATTCCAAATTACTGATGCATACTCAAGTTTAGGAACAACAAGTGAATTATATAATGATGTAATTGCTAAAGAGTCTTTGAAATATTTTGTATTTCTTACAACAAATCCTAGTATCTTATAGGCTTCGCTTGTTATAGCTGAAATATGTTGATTAAATAGTAATTTACTATCATATATAATTCCAAGATCTTTATGACTAGCCTTTCTACTCAATACTGCATCTTCTATTTTATAGTCATATGTTGTAATATATCTACCTGTTGTAAATGACACCACCACACACTTGTTTATATTAAATGTAAAGTGGTGTAGGTCACACCAGCGTACCACATTATTTAAGTCATTTTACAATGACACACAATCCTGCATGCTGTGAATGGCCTTAAAATTTTAAAATCATCAGCATACATTAATCCTTCAGAACTTATAAGGTTACTTATTATGGGATTTATTACAATTAGAAAAGTAATGGGACAAGATTGGACCTGCGGAACTCCAGATGTTGCAATGTAGGTATCTGATTTGCATCCCTTAATTTCAACATATAATTTTCTTTCCTTTAGATATGATATTAATAATAATATCAATGACTCATCCACCTCTGATTTATGTAAAGCTTGGATTATTTCAGTGTGATAGACAGTATCAAAAGCTTTTTCCAAGTCTGTATAAATAACATCAACCTGTTTTCCACATCTAAAAGAATTATGCACAAATTGGGTAAAATTAATAAGATTGGTTGTAGTTGACCTTTGTGGATAAAAGCCATGTTGTTGATCACTAATAAAAGTTTTATTTGAGAAAAAGTCTTGCTTGAATAATTATTTCAAAACTTTTGAAAAAGCGGAACTGATACAAATGGATCTGTAATTTTTACATCTGTTTTGTTTCCTGCTTTATGTATAGGAATAACTTTACTAACTTTCCATGTTGTGGGAAATATACTATTTTTTAAGCAATAATTAAAAATATATTTCAGTGGTTCAAGAAAAGCATTTGCACATCCCTTTACAATATACGCCGGAACCTTATCCGTCCCACTGCCCTTGTATTACTTAGCCTTTTAATAGATTCATTAATTTCATATGTAGTAATTTGTTTAAAGCAGAAATTACTTTTGTCATCTGCTTAATATTGACATCAATATTCGTCTGAGGCTTATATATAGCCTTAAAATAATCTGAAAATGCATTAACCACATTCTGCAATCCTTCTGATGACTCTCCATTAACATTTAGTACTACCTCAGGTATACCTGGTGTTCGTTTTAGGCCTTTAATGAAATCCCAAAAAACAGATGGGTTTGATTTTACTTCTTTTTGTAAGTTTTCTATGTAAGTTGTGTAAGCTTTTTTGATTTTTATTTTTAAAGAACATCGTAAAGAATCCCATTTTAATTTCCAAGCTTCATCATTTAACCTTTTGTGATACTTTCGGTACCTACTTTTTTCTCTAATATTCTTTATGATTTCATTATTGTACCACACTGGGTACTTTACTTTGGAGTGTCTTGCTATGGGGACACATTTTCGAAAAACATCATAAACTTTAATATAAAACTTGTTTAGTGCATCATCTATAGAATAGTCCTGTTCTAGTACTGTGTAAATCTCTTGCCAATTTATTTCCATCATGTTGAAGTATAATTTTTCAAAGTTTGCATTCTTAAAATTAAAATTTTCATTATGTGGCGATCTTATTTCCTTTATTATTTCATAACATGTAAAACTGATTCTTAGGGATGGATGATACTTATCTTCAGTAACAAGACTGTTATCTTCGCGTTCTACAGAAACTGAATTGGTTTAAATCTATGCAAAGGCACACAAAACAGGATTGTTTTAAGCATTGAATGGAGCAACTCAACTGAAAGTAATCCTGGGTACTGATCCGCTGCACGCAGTAGCAGATCCAGGGAGAACAAAGAAAGACACAAGGAAAACTACAGGTCAGAACTATCTAGCATAAGGCATTATTTTCTCTTTATTTTGAACATTGACCATATTTATTATACCTAAATATTTTATGTAGTCAAAAAAATTTTTTTCTTATACGTGAAAATTTACGTAAAAAGGGGAAAGGTCTTGAACGTTCAAAGATTTTTCAGTAGAGTACAGTGTCATTTTTGCTGGCTTTAAAATAAGGAAAGGAAGCTATAATTTTTGGGATAAAACAATTTAAAAAATATTATTACTTGATTCAGGGGTTTATTTTGTCATACAGTAAAACATATTAAGCTGTGAAGTGTATATGATTTTCTTTCTTTCTCATTATACAAATAGATAGATAGATAGATAGATATATTAATAATAATAAGTACAAGTAATGCTAACAAATTATTTCATATTTTATATTTTAAATATATGCTTTAGTATGGAGTAACAATATAAATTAAGATAAGGCACCTAAGAACAAAGAGTTCTTGCATGTGCCATATGAAGTGATTGGTACTATAATATTTCAATGTAGCATATTTGTAGGTTTATTTCTCCGTTGGTGGCACAACCGTCTACAATTGCTCTTAAGTTTTATTATTTTCTAAAATATATCTAGTAATTTTTTTGCGGAATAGATTATGGTTGTTTATATTCCGTAATTGAAGTGGCAAAAGATTGTATAACTTAAGGCCCTGATAGGCGAAAAATTTCTACTTAACAGATTTCTTAATTTTTGGTACAATACAGACTTGTTTTAATCTATCCCTTGTATGATACATATGAGTGAATAAGCAGTTTCTTATTTGTGAATTTTTATGTAGAAAGCAATAGATGCTTTTCATGTATTTCTGTTTTACGTTTAATATATTACTGTCTTTATATAACCCATTAGTAGAGTACAATTTAGGTTTGTTAAACATAATTTTTAATACTGACTTGTGTGTTATTTCAATTGGTTTCAAGATTTCCTCATATGCCGAACCCCAACAAACAATACCATAATTGATAAGGGAGTCAACAAGTGCATAATATAAAACCTTGAGTGCCTTTATTTGTAATACATTTCTAGTTTCAAAAAAGACAGGAATTGTTTTACGTATCCGCTTTATCAGTAACTCTACATGTGCATCCCATCTAAGATGTTCATCTATTATCACTCCCAGGTACTGTATTTTGGTTGCCTTATAGATTATGTCCTCACAAGAGCAGTTAGCGTGCATCCCACATTGGAAATGATGAATTTTGATTTCATTCAAGTTAGGTTGTTGGGGTTTATATAAGGAAAAAGTGATAAACTTTGTTTTATTCATGTTTAACGTTAGTAGATTTGAATCAAAATAATTTTTAATTATCTTCATGCTTGTGTTAAGTTTATTTATGGCTTCATCCCATGTTAGGCCTTCAAATGTTAGGGCAGTATCATCTGCGTATGATGTTATTTTACATTCTAATTGTAAGCTTTCTAAGTCATTAATATATAGCAGAAAAGAAGGGGCCTAGAACAGTTCCTTGTGGGACGCCACATGTGATTATTGACGCTGCACTTACATAGTTATTGATTCTAACAAACTGAGTTCTGTTCGATAAATAATCCTGCAATAGTAATTTTGGCAAACCTCTAATACCTAGGTGTTCTAACTTCTGCAATAGGATGTGATGTTGTAGAGTATCAAATGCTTTGGATATATCTAAGAACACGCCAATTTTCTTATTGTTCGAATCTAAAGCATCAACTACATTACTTACAAGTGAGAAAATAGCATTTTCCGTACATAACTTTTCCTTGAAACCAAATTGAGACTTTGCAAATAATTTATATTTAGTTAAGAACGACACTAGTCTCTTTTAATCGCTTTTCAAATACTTTAGCCACACTGCTTATTAGTGATATAGGACGATAATTATTAATGTCATGTTTATCTCCCTTTTTATATATTGGCACCACTACTGCACGCTTTAGAATCTCCGGGAATTGACCATGTTGAAATCCTAGATTTATGATATGTTTAAGGGGTGAAGCAATTACTATTTTAATCTCTTTTAGTGCCCTATTTGGTATGGAGTCTAGCCCTGCTGCTGCGTTACTTTTTAATGTGTCAATATGATTGATGATTTCGTCGTCCGTTGTTGGCTCCAGGTATAATGAGTTTCTGCATCCCCTAATTTTAGCATATTTTTCCCAGATTGGATTAACTCGTTGTATTTTTTGTGACATTTTAATCCCCACTGTGGAGTAATGATTGTTGAACAAAGTTGCAAGAAGTAGCTGATCTTCTATTTTGTCACCATTATCATTACATATATAATCTATCGATTGTGATTTTGTATACCCCTTATTTGTTATCTCGCTTACTATTCTCCAGATTTGTTTTGGATTACCTTTAGCTTGAGATATCTTTTCGCGATAGAAATCATATTTTGCTTTTCTTATCATTTTGGTTACAAAATTTCTATAATGTTTATAATATGCAGCAATATGTGCATTTGTAGGATCTTTTAGAACTAATTTTTTTAGCGAATCTCTTTGCTTAATCGCACAAACAATAGCTGTTGTAACCCATGGCTTTTTTTTATGTATTACAAATTTAGTATCTATTGAATTATTTAAGTTAGTTTTATTATGTTTATGAAAGTGTTAGTTGCAAAGTTAATATCTTCACTATTAAGTACAATATTCCAGTTCTCTTCAGTACATAGCCTTACATACTTACTATAATTTATAGTTTTAATATTATTATTACATTTTGACTTGCAATCAATCTGATTCCTAGTATGTAATGCAGTTTTAGCTTGTAGATGTGTGAATGTCGAATAGTGATCAGTTATTGAATTCTGAAGTATGTATGTATTACTGAAAAATTGCGATAAATGAAGTGTAATATGAACTCTAGTAAATACATGGTCAATGCATGACTTTGTAGTTGATGTTACCCTGGTTGCTTTGCTGATTGCTACACGAAAATTATACTCGTCTAAGGTATTAAGATATTTTAGCGTTACAGGATTCACTGAATCACACAAATCTATGTTCATGTCCCCTACTATAAGTTCTACTTGCTCAAACTGTATATTAGCTAAATAGTAACGTAAGTCTCCGATAAAAAGATCTACAGATGTTGATGGTGGTCGATAGATACAAGTCAAACCGTATAGTATGTTATGTTTTCCACAAATCAATCTTGAAAAGGTTACCTCATTGTATTTATAAATGGTATAGCTAGCTGTTATGTTGTGTCTTGTGTAAATTGTAACACCATCATTTTGATTGAAACTTGCCAAAGTGTAATAGCCATTGTAATTAGGAATACTGTGATAGTCTGGATTGTTTTGCCATGTTTCCGTTAATACAATTATATCTATATCAATCTCACCAGCTGTGAGAGCCTCTAACAACGTTACGATTTCATCAAAATTTTTATTAATACTTCTTATGTTTTGTTGCCAGATTTTTATGTCCTTGCAAGAACCCTTTGTTATGAGTGCCTCTTTTAACATGTCTAAATCAACATAATAATTGTTATCACAATTTTGGATATTATTATCTAGTTCCTCCATATATTGTATACTTTCCATATTTAATAATACTATAAAATATTTATACTTCTAATATTATATACAGAGTTAGTACCTTAGCAGAAAGAAGTAATTAATTAAAATAAAGATTTATGCTCAGTAAAATGTTTTTGTAAATATTCAAATAAAAAAAATGTAATTTATTTAAATTATCACCAGCTACAAGAAACTAATTTAATTTAATTTCGAATGCTCCATTTCAAACATAATAATAGCAGTATAACAATAATCGGTAATATTTCTACTACTAATTAACTCAATTTAACTATTTAAAGTATAAAAATTCATATCTTGAAGATATTAAAACAATTAAAAAATAAAAAAGTAAAAAATCAATTATGTGCTTTAATGCGATTTTATACTAAATATTTACCATGATTAATAATCAGATTTCGGTACATTGGTGAGATAATAACTATTTCTTGGCGATGATATTATTCAGTTGATCTTCTGTGTCGATTTTGACTACCTGATTTTGCATTTTTAAAAAGATATTTCCATCAATTGTCCATGCTTCTTGGAAGTTTTGCTTGGCTTTTTTAAAAAGACCTAAACGAATTTTAGTCAAATCTTCCGACATTATTATACCTGTTCCTTTAAGGCATTTTTTTGCTTTATATGCTAGCTGTCTCATGCGATATGTTGTAAATTTAATAATTATGCATCTGGTTTTTTCTCTGTTAATTGCTCCCACTCGATGACATCTATCAATATCTTTCAGCGTAACATCATCAAGTTTCAATTGATTCTTTAACAGAGATGATAATTTCTTCAATCTGCTCCCCTGGTTTTTCAGCAATGCCAAATAATCGCAAGCAGTTTCGACGAGTATATTGTTCTTGTTTATCCATTTCGCTTCTGAGTTGAGTATATTGTTGCACCAGTAACTCGTTGGATCGCCGCAGATCGTCATTTAATTTAAGTACATTATCCAACTTTTTATTATAGCCGGGCTTGCTTAAAACAGAAATACATTCCTCACAGAAATATATCATAGTACGAGTTTTAGATCTATAACCTTCTTCTCAGAGCTTGTGCGAGGAACAAGCATCATGTACTACTATTCGACATGAATCACATAACTGTAACTTATCCTTCTGCACATCTATTTGTTCCTCGCATTTTCCACATTGTGTTGGCATTGTTAAATAAATATTTTCCTTTTATTATTAGAGTAATTAACTAATGAACAAATTTAAGGTTAGGAAAGTTGAAATTTCAAACTGTTTTATTATATCCCACAACAGCTAAAATATGTATTTATTTTACAGTGCAAAGATCAAAACTTTTACTTTACACGCAATTGTATTTGTTTGTGAGCACTTTTACTACAAACAGAAATTGCACCACCACGCGGTCTATGTTTATTGGTTATGTTATACTTGCACAGGTAAATATTTAAGGTGTACGGAAATAGAATTGTTAATCAAATCATTTGAATTGGACTCATGAGTAAATTAATTGTTGACAAATATATTTATCCACACTATTATTATACATTTTACTTTAAACTTAGGAGCACGAAATTTACACGTCACGCCATCAACATAACCTCACATATTTAGTTGATTTCGTTTTTCTCATTCAAAGCAGCAAAAGTATTAGATAAAAGGGGGTAAATTATTTGATCATCGTAACGTTGTGCACTCTGTGTGAATTAGACTGAGTTAGCCGAGGCATGTTTAAACTTTAGGATATTAAAAGACAGAGCGGTGGCGATCAGCAGAAGACTGAACGTATAACTACATCGACGTGCAGTGTTATCATATCAATATATATTAACAAGTGATTATGCATTAATTTTTTTCAGTTCAAGTCACAATGATGTGAGCGCATAACATTTATTTACAATTGAACCAGTGAATCTTTGTAATTAAATGATTTTTTAAGGCTGTAATCACAGACAAACAGTTATGTTTGGAACATCAAACTGTATAAAGTAGGAAAAACTAAATAATATATTGGTGGTTTCCTCAGGTTAAGAAATAAGTTACCACCAATTTTAGGTGAAATAAACAAGAATCTTTCCGTTATTACGGTTGCAATACTACTGCATGGACAAATCCAACATTAACATTAGAATTATATTAGAATTGTCAGATGTTTAATTGTGCATTGCTTTGGTTTTGTTTGCGGCATTGCATCTTAATTCTATTTGATCTATGATTGTATCTCGTCATAAATATAATATTTTTAAATTTGAATTTGCTGGCAGATGTGACATCATGTGTTTTTCTTTGTAATTCAAACAGGTTCGTGAATGTTTGTTTTTGTCTGTGTGTAGAAAATACTGGAGATGATCACAGCGCAATTTGCAAGATATGGCTAATGGCGTTTGGTTTTCGAAGTGCCTTAGAAATGGCATTTGTTCATTTGTTATATTAAAAGACGTGGAACTATAATTAATTTATATATGTACAATGAATTAAACTTATAATTTGTTTTAAAATAATTTGAAATAACATTATTAAAATTTATGACCTCATATTTAGTAGCAGAGCATGGTTAGAAACAGCGCTTTGAGACTCGAAATGAGTAACCATTTATGTTCACCATACATTTAAAAAATTTTAATTGCTACATTGGGCCAACAATGCGGGGTTGAAGGAATAAATTTGCTACATTGGCACCACATGGTGGGGCCCAAGTTGAATAAAAAATAAAATTGCTACAGTTTGTGTTAGAAATTCACAAAGTTTGAATTGTTGATTCAAGACAAAATGGAAAGCTTAACACAGAAACGTAATTATTCCACTAGAAAAAACAGGCACCGGAATTTGTAAACTTATTGTAAGGACTGTTAAGAAGCTAAATTCAACAAATTACACTACATGGAAGATGAATTGTAGTACGCTACTAAGGAATTACGGATTATACAATTTCTTATAAACAAGGCAAACATCAGACAAAAATGCATACCCAAAGAAAAACGCAATTTCGAGGTTAAGCAAGAATGTGCTCTTACCATTAACATTAGAAGAAATTTAACCATTATTAGTAAATGTAGAAGATACGTTCAATACGTGAACTATTCTGCAGAACAAATTTGAACCTTCGTTATTGCTTTGGTTACATTAATTTATAGGGATCTCTTTATTATTACAAAGTTGGATAGTGAATCTATGGCTGTATACGTATCTTATATATTGAAAATTGTATGCGAGTTAGTGACAGAAAGAAAAATCTCTGAAGGTTAGTAGCAATTATAATGTCAGGATTAGCTGATTTGAACAATGCTGTCTCAGTCAATTTGTCAAATATCTCACAAATCTTACTACAAAAATGGTCAGCAATTGTCTCAAAGAAGAGAAAAGGTTAAATACTGAACATGAAGGTGGATTGGGTGAAGGTGTGATTAAAACTAATATCATCGTTAAATATGGTTAAATATGGTACAGTCGTGACTAAATGTTCTAGTATTAATGTAAATGTCAGGAAGAAATGCTTTAGATGTGGTAGGTTAGGTTATTTTAAAAGAGATTGTGAGTAAAATTGCAAAATAGTCGTGATAAAAGCAATTACAATAGAAGTTTGAACGATAATCCAAGTGAAAGTTTTCATTTTAGTTGTTCTTTGATGGGTCTTATTATGCCGTCCGAACAATTACGTTATAGCTGGGTCTTAGATTGTGGTGCTACCCACCATTTTTGTTTGAATATATCAACATTCGCAGATTTTGTAAAAATTAAACCAATTCTCATTTTGCAAGACCATAGAAATATGTTTGCTGGAAAGAGTGATGTTATAAATTAGTAGATAATGTATATTACATTTTGCAGTTATACAGAAATTTAATATTTGTGTATGTCTCAATAGATGAAGGCTTTCGAATAAGCTTTGATAAGAATAGCTTGGTTATTTCTGACAAGCATAATAATACTGTCAGTTTAAGACCTGAAAACAGGTTTTTTAATGGCCATCACTTCAAAAATTGAGGCGAATAAAGACATTGGGAAATTAAGTTTAATCGCTAATACAAATAACTGTTTTGAGAGGAAGTTTTTGAGGAAGCTTTGTAGGCGGCTCCATGAGTTCAGTCGAAAAACTATTTATGTCGGCCACTGTGAGAGGTAAAGATTTAGATTAAAGTGATTGTTGTAGAATAGCAAAAAGCACAAAAGAAGCGTCAAGGTGTTTAATAGGAGGGAGTTCAAAGCATCCCTTACAGTTGGTGTTCGTGGATTTAAGGGACCTTCACTAATTCCTACTACAAGGCGGAAAAAGTACTTTCTAAGTTTTATTGATGATTATAGTAGATATATAATTGTTGTCCCAATAAATAATAAACATAACGTAGTTGATGCTTTTACGCAATCAAAGACTAGAATGGAAAGCTTATTTCTGTCTGAAATAATAGAAATTCAGACCGACAATGGTCTGGAATTTTGTAATGTTAAGTTAAACGAGTTGTTTGAGGATTGGGGAATTAAACACGGGAAAACATCTGTTTATACATCGCAGCAGAACGATGTAGTAGAAAAACCTAATATGAATCTATTGGATGGTACACAGGCCTGTTGGTGGATTCTGAAATACTATCAGAATTTTGGGTGGAAGCCTTTTACAGTGTGGCCCACATTAAAAAGAGAGTAATTCATTCAAGCTTAAAGAGCAGAACACTTTCGGAATTGTGGCATGGTCACAAGCCCAATGTGAGTTATTTAAAAAGTTTGGATCGTTGGCATTTTTCATTATACCTAAACCCTATACTCATAAATAACAAGGCAGGGCAAATCCTGGTATAATGGTAGATTTGCCCTACAAACTCATGATTATAGAATTTACAATTCAGTGACTAAAAAGGTCATCGAGACAAAGTATGTTATGTTTGCAGCGGGTTACTTTTTTATAGCTAACCAAAGTTGTTACACACTTAGAGCCCCACGTTGTAGGTGCTAAGTAGCGAATTTATTTTTAACCCCATGACGTTGGCGGTCATTGTAGGGGAATTAAATAAGTATTAAAAATTAATTAATGAGAAGTTTGGTTTATGCTGTATTTTTTGTGTAATGGCTAGTCTAATACATTACGAGTGGTTATGATATAGAAAGAGGTAAGAGAGACAGAAGAGAGTACTTCAACCGAAGGTCTATGCTAACTAGTTACGAGATTAGCACAATTTTTTTGTTTTTAGATTCATCTACCTTCTTTATTTAACTTTGTTTGCACTAGTCATTTTGCTTGTAACAGGTTATATTAAAATTATTTCGTAAAAATTGGAAGAAAACATTAAAGGTTCGAAGTATCTCTTTATCTGACGAGAGTAAGAAAATATCCAACAGTACCTGAAAAACTTTTAGTTTACATATTTTTATGTTCAAAGTACTTTTTTTCCAAAAATTGTAGATATTTCTAAGTTTGTAAAATTGATATAGTTTTTGAACAGTAGACTGTGTACTATGAGATGAACAAATTGCAACTATTTACAAAAAAACAGATATCCACATTTTTGAAGAAAGCATCAAATGATTTTTAATAATTAAATAGTGTTTATTTCGAGGCCCATTTGTACTTGTTTAAATACAACTAATAATACAAATGCTTAAAACGTTGAGATAAACTAACCAAGTTACCTATAATCGGTATCCAACACTATGATTAACTTTAAGTAGTTGCAATTTCTGACACAAATGCTGCAAAAACATTTTCTGCAACAGAAAGAAAACAAAATTGGTTATATTTTCATGAACAGTACAGAAGTATGAACCCTAGTAATATCACAACAATACAGTCTGTCGAAGTAAACAAAATAGAAAAAAAATCTTTTGAAAGTATTGCTTATTAATGGACAATGTAGCTTGTGAATGATAAAAACCTTTGGTGGCAGTAAAAGGTTTGTGATGTATTTTACATACGTTAGTTTCTCAAATAATTTTTAATCATATTCAGCCCAAGCTCTTAGAGTTTTTCAATGATCTAAATTAGTTACAAAGATATTTATCTTATATCCCATTGGTTAAAATGCTCTTAATTCATGCCTGGCTACACAGATTTATCAGCATTTTCAATACTGAACAGCTGTAGTAAAATATTTTCTTTCACACATCAAAGCCATAGTGAATCAGCATACAAAGGTTGGACAATGTTTATTAAATGAGGCAATGATAAAACCAAAATGCTTAATGAAACTAATGTTGAAAAATAAAGTAAAAGTATTTTCAGTTTTTGCTTTGAGTAATTTAAAGATACAAATCAATCCACAGCTATTTCCAAAAATATTTTTACAGTGCCAGTGCTCTTTTGATACATGAATCTAACTATAATCAACTTACCGTTGCAGAGAATGGTACCTTTATGCCAGGTGAATCTTGGCACGGTATGACAGATCTTGCATGGATTGCCTAAATAAGTAACATAATTATATTATTAAATGTTCAGTTATAATGGCTAAATAATGTAAGTTAGTTAAGAAAGATTTCTGGCCTAATATTTAATTATCAACATAGAAACCTACACCTAAGGCAGAAACAAAAAATGTGTTGATTTATACAGGACAACAATTAATTTTTACATTTGTGTATTTTTAAGCCCTTCAAAAAGATATTGTAAAATCATATTCTTGCATAAAAGAACCCAACTTGTGGGACATGTAGAACCTAACATACAAGTCATAAAAAAAGTCAAAGCAGGATAATCTGGCATGACTAACTCTTTTTCCAAAACCAGCTTACGTTATTGTTTTATTGTTTGAAAAACAAACACTAAAACCTAATTTTATGAAACACTATACTGTAACTTGCTAGTAATAGTATATTGTATACCCAGTAGAAAAAGCTCAACATTCCCGGATGACGTGAAGATTGTTTGTCGAGGCGCAAGCCGAGACAAGCAACATGGAGTTTGGGAATGTTCGTTTTCCTATGTGGTATACATACTATTTTTCTGCAAATCGTTAAAAAACGACAGAAATTAAAATACTAATTTTAAAAAAACCTGATTAATTTTATTTATAAATAAATGGTTCCCTCAAATTCTTAGTAAAAATTTTTGCATAACCATGGAAACGTTCCTATCAAAATATTGAATTGTCAAACTTGACACATTGAAATATGATTGTTGATATTTTTGAAAGTAACAATACAAATTCTATAATTATACTAATTGTAAAATACCTGAAAATATCACACACAACTTACTTCAGAATCAAATACATTCTGAAGTTAGTTGTTTGTTATATTTACATAATGTGTTAAGATTGTTTAAATAGAACTTACCATGAAAGCATGTTCTCAGTCATTTTTGTAGTCCATATGTATACACATATTATTTCCGTACAGTACAGTAATGAATATTTCCTTACAGTGATTTGTCGTCACTTGGCAACAACTAAACACTTGGAAATATTCAACTTTTCTTTAAGAAATTTTATCAGAAATGTCAAAATTTTTGAACGATTTGCAGAAAAAGGAATTTTCTATTGTCTCCTAATTAAAAATATACCAAAATGTCAAAATGATGTCTTTAATGATAAAATCACAACAATTATGTTGACTTGTTAAATAAAATATAAAGTATTTAATTTAAAAAGTGAGATTATATCATTTTTAAAATAAGAAAAATCTACAGTGCACTTAACAAACAGATTCAGTAGGTGCTTCTCTCATAAATTAGCGCCAAGTTTTGATACATTTTTGACCTTACTTAATTTAGCTATTAAAGTTTAATCATGCAAATTCCTATCACTTGGTGGTTTCCAACCTCTAGCAAAGGAACGCCTCAGAGTCCTTGTAGTCAGGTTTTCTCTCCAATTCTCAGTAGTGCCCTAGGGAAAGGTAACAAGAGAGAAATAATAATTTAAACTTTACATGGACACAAACGAGAACGGCACTCTGAAAAACACGCCTGCTTCTGTTAATTTCCAGTACCAAAGTAGTCTACGTAATTATTCCCCAACGGTCCCAACACTTTTTTTGTCACTCCCGCAATTGGCTTATTCAAATCGGCTGACTTCTTACCAATTGGAATAGAGCTCTTTGTCTCTTCAATAACACATGTTCACATTACATTCCATGAGAATGATACCTCGAGAATGTCAACGTATTTATACATATTAAAATCACTCTACTCTTACAATGTAACTAATAATTTAAAACACAAGCAGAAGCAGATTCAAAAAACAGACAGAATTCATTAACTTTTATACTAAATACAATACATTTAATGAATATAAGATATGAAAACGAGTTATCCAATAATTGAAAAAAGCATTTTACGAGTAAATTCACTTAACATATAACAGTTTAAATAGAAAGTTTGTATTCGTTGGCTGGGTTCACGCAAACACTAAATAAATTTTTGTATTGCTAACCTACAAATGTCAATTAGTTTCTCATACGTATTTATAGTTACCATATTTTGTTAATTTGTTCGATGTGAATCAAGCTTGTGCTCAGTTTGTACTGTGTAACTATGGCCCATCCATCCTATTATTTTAATTACTGAATCTGTTCGTTAAAGTTTTGGTTTCAATGTTAATCTTTCCAATCAATTCGATAATAACTGAAATTATTGATACAAAGTGGACCTTAAACAAAATACGATGCCCAATATTTAACGATAATTATGAATAACACATGTCCACCACATACACAAGATTTGAGCTCGCCTTAATAATTAAGACCTTTTATGAATATATAAAACTTGGCCACCAAAATATAACATTGTAGAAAATTCCACTAATGTAGGTGTTACATATAATAAAAATCTTTAACCACAAATAATTTTAAAAACCTAAATATATAATTGACAACTAAATGGTCATCATTGGTAGCAAGACTATTTAAAATGAATTAAAATAAAGCCATTCAAAAAAGCTTTTGGAGATATTCTCCTGAACACGGAACTGAAGAAACGTTTCCGAGAGTCAATTTACTAATGTTACTTTAAACCCAATGTTATTCATGTTCATGCAAGCTGGTAATCTCCACAACACAACAGTAAATTGTAAGATTAACACTAAAAGTTACCTAATTTATATTATTTCTAAAGCTGCTTAGGCAGAGCCAATGCAACTTGCATTCTCATTGGTTGTCAGGCCAAAAGAGTGAGTAAACCAGATGAATCTACCGACTCTATCAATATTTAAGGAAGTCTTTTAGTGTTAACTACTTACATTGATTTGTATGCAGCAATGGATACAATGGCACCCACTTGTAACAATTTGAAAATTTTCAGTTGAACAGTGTTGTTAATTTCAAAAACTTGATTGGAGATTTAAGATCTATAGTCAAGACCGATTAAGCTGGCATAAGATTCACTGCAAGACATTACGAGAAATCTCAGATAAAATTGGTGTCTTTGTTCTATGTATATAACTACTCCACACTCGAATAAAATGGATAGCAAAAAGTATGTCTGCTGAATATAACAATATCTAATATTTATATAACCTCAAAGTTTGTTTATTTTAGATGATTTTTGCTATACATTGCTTGTTTGTATAGTTTTAAATTAATTTGTCATAAAGTTGTTTTTTTTTCAAAATTAAAATGCATTAAGAAGCAAATAACCATCTCATCATAACACAAAATCTACTGATCGAGTTTAGTTATTCAAAACACTTAGACACCTTAGATCCTTAACCCACCAAATGAGCTTAAACGTTATGGCTTATTTTGAATAACAGCATGTAATAAAGTTGCTTTAATTCTGTTTGAAATGTTGTGCAGATACAAAAAGAAATATATGAAATCCAGTAAATATAATTAATGAAACATTTCTTCAGTGAACATCTGAAGCATGTGGTGTTAGTCTTAGGACTTTAACTAAGATTAAGAAAATGGGCTCACAAGCTAGAAAAAAAAATCAACAAAGTTCATTGGGTAGAAAACGCTAATGAAAAAAAAGCAAAACTTGCGTTGTCCATGATTTTATAAAAAATGCAGTTAAACAGAAAATTTACTGAGACGCTACTTCAAACATATTTCTTACGAATGAATTAAGCTTTAAATTATTAAATTTGGAATTGTCCAGAGGGGACGCAAATCCCAATAAGGGCACTTCGGCTAACTAACGTGGTGTGGAGTGGGCCTCTGTAGAAATAAGTAAGAAAATAAAACAAGACATTCAGAAAATGTAACAATTTACTAGGTGCTATGTTACCAATAACACTTAGCTTGAAAGGCTTTCAATTTCTGTCAAGTTTGTTGGCGCCAGCTCATTTAATCTAGTCTAATGAGAATCCCTTAATGGCAAGGAATCCGGGAGGCTTTTTATGACATTACCACCTTGGTGAAATAAATATTCTTTTACAAAATGTCACCTGCATGTTTGTACAAATAAAACAACAATTCTCATCTCACAACATCACCTAAATCTATTTTATACTAACATTATTTCACCATACCTATGAACAGGTAGGCATATAACAATTTTAAATTTATTTACATTAATGATAGCATCGCTGACCAAAAGATATTTCTGTAAACAAATAGATACACAGAATGGCAAAATTTCATAATCAGTTCATTTGCAATTAATCATAACCCTGATCGTTAACTAGAATAATAATTTACAACATCCTTCTAATTTGCCATTAACTTACAATGTCCAGATACTATATTTTTACTGATATGATACTATACATTTACCAATCATTTATAAAACAAAATTCATACATAAATACCACCAAAAACAGTGTCATTTTACTAAAGTATGACATAGTTACTACTTCAAGTGACTACTGAAGTCTATTGGAGCCAAGAGTAAATTAGCTGGTCACTATGTGCATATTTTCAAATTGTTGTAATGCGAACCAAACCGTCTCAATATATATATATATATATATATATATATATATATATATATATTGTTGTAGGTTCTGTTAAAAATCAGTGGCTCACCATGTTAGCGCCTGTTAATTGTTCCATTTCATAGGGTTGTACTTGACTACGAACCTTTCACTTTTTACCCGCACATGTGTCCACAATTATGGTTTGCAACTTCAATTTTATTTTCCGTTGGATATAATTATTGTCATTTACTTTCCCCTGCTCCTTGCATTCATTTTTTGTCGGTTATAGATTGTCATTTACTTTCCATCTCCTTGCGTTCGTGGGGTGGTTTGGTCTTCCCTAACACGTGAATCAAGCATAAACTAAAATGGTCAAGCAAAAGCTAAGTGTTTGTAGTTACTCTAGTACAGATCTGTATTTAATGCTATAATTAATTATCTCAAACTTAATATCGGTGGGTTCCGCTACTAAGCACCAATGGTTTTTTCTACACTGTATTCACAATAGTGTTTATGAGATGTTCTTGGTATTACATTATTTAACATTGAATTTTATTTACTTAACTAAAATTTGTGAACACTCTTGTATTTGGAATAATTATGGTATGAAACATTCCTATTAGTCGGTTCACTGTTATTTACTTCATAATTCTAAAACTTTCTTTAAATGACGTGATTTTGCTATGAACTTGACTGAAATAAATTTTTGGTTGTCCTTTTGTGGTTTAAATGAATTAATGAATCTGAGTTCCGTTCTAATATGTATTTTACCATAAATAACTTTCCGATTTCGTTGTTTGAGTTTATCGCTTGACATCTAGTATTCGTCACATTTTTAATACATTCTGTCATTTATGGGAATTTTCACTTCAGCAATTTTCATTATCACGCGTTATCCTACTGAATGACTCATCCGTTTCTTAACATTTTGTTACATTTGTTACGTTCAATTTAAGGCATGTTACTAAATCCACGCAAATATAATTAAATATAACGTTGTTTCTATTTCGCCGATTCCAAATTCATAATGCCTTTAAACTAAGCAACCTATACTACTCTTGTCTTCTGTATATCTAGATAGCGGTTCTGAAAATTTTTGAAAGTTGACAAAATAAATAAATTTTGACGTTTTGCTGTTCATTGGAACGGAATTAATTTACGGTGATGGTTTTTCAATTCTAGCGTGTCCCGTTGTTTAAAGGGATGCGATCCGACAAACTCTAAGTAATTCTCTACTTCTTCGAGGATACAGCACGAAGTATAAGTCTAAATTCGGACAATTGCAGTTATACTCGTGGTAAGTTACGAATAATTTTTGCACTCGATTCGTTAGTGTTATACTTTGGCTAATGCCGATATAATTTTGTAGCTGTTTCCTTTCCGTCCTATTCCTACGTCCTGGTCTCATCCTAGTTGAACGCTAGCTCGCTTCCTTGGGCTGGGTTCAAATAGTTCCTAAATGCTGTTAGCGAATGGTGCTCATAGTACTCGACTCCCAACGTCATACTCCAAAATATAGGTACACCTAAGGATGCACATGGAACGTTGAGGAACCGTTCTGGAGTAGCCGACAAAAGTAATTGGTCTCCCATCAAGTTAGGAACATTTCGTGTTGGATTTACTACAGAGCTAAGTTCCCCAAATTAAATATGATACGTAAGTAAGTTCCCAAGTATCCTTTTACCCTTTATATTGTTTACCTCCTATATCCTCTGGAGATACTTTTCATGCCATTGACTGCGTGATCTAGCAGGATATATATACTGAGTGTTGCGAAATGAATAGTGTTTACTGTTTTGGTTGTTGATTTAAAACTTAACTTTTATATGCAATAGTCTACATAAACCTTGGTACTTACTAGTATTAAGCATAAAACGCCTGGCACGGATGGTGCCGTAGCGATAAAATATTTGGTTGTTTGCTTGAATGTCATTAGCTTTATGGAACACGAGCTCGCTAGGTTGTTATAGTATAGTGCGATATGTAATATAAACACCGCCACCATAGGTAGATTAAGTTATATCCGTTTATGTGAACTTACCATATATCATTGCTAGCTCCGATTTATACTTATCTGATATTGATTAGCCGCCAACGAAGTGGCTTAAATAAAACTCTAGTCCTGTTACAGTGGAAATTATTTTAGTTTTCTCCTCCTTACTTAGCTTGGCCTGTGGTGCATTCCAGACGAGTTACTGAGGTTCAGTATCCGCCCCTAGGATACTAACAATTCCTGTAAGTATTTATAGGCCTGTATCTACGGGAGTGCATTTCCGGAACAACGACCTCCCTAAGGAGTCCTTAGAACTGTCACTGTCCTGGTATTTCACTGATGCTAATATTAGACAGACTAATGGCCTGTCATCATTTGTTTATCTATTTTTTTTCTTCTTCCTGTTGATGTACTAATCCAACGTATATTCCAGCGGTATTCTTTTACCTGGCTACGTTGACCCTACTCCCCACCCCTAATCTACGACGGCCAGCCGTAGCATCCTGTTTTGTTTCGGTAAGGGACCCGGGTAGAAAATTCCTTTCCTGCCTTTGCTTCATTTCCTTCCTGACCCGTAGGTTTTACCGTGACAACTTTTGGCGTCCAACGCGGGGCCCTCGATTCTCGTTACTTAACCTCCGTTCCTCAATTCTTGTTACTTAATACTCCACTCCGATAGTATCCTGGTGAAATTATCAGACTTGTATTTTCCCTGATAGTTTTGGTGCTCTCAGTAGAGAGAATTGAAAATACTGGCGCCCTGTTCTATTTGTCTGTAGTTCTATATTCGTTGGTTTTGTTATTCGTAGTGATTTTTTTTACCTGCAGTTTCTGTCCTGAATTGAATCGTTTTATTTTAGATACAATTCGGGTTTATTTTGGTTGTTCTGTTGGTGCTTGGTAATTCGTTTGTTTTTGGATTTTGTTGTTGTGGGTTTGTATATACTGTTAGTTTGAGTAGTTTTGTTTACAATGGCACATTGGTGCCTAAAGGTTAATCGTCACGGAAAACGGAACTCCAGTATGAATTATCCTCTAGAGGTTTTGATCCTGAAGATAAGGTAGAAGAATTACGTCGATCCGTTCAAGTGCATTGCACATCGACCAAGAAAAAGCTTCCTTCCATTTCGGTGGAGGCGAACTTTGCCGCTGAATATCAAATTGTTGAAATGGCTATCCAAGAACTCAAAATTCTCTCATTACTTTTGACGGTGATAAATCTTCAGGCGTCTTTAAACGTATTAGCTCTGTTTGGCTACACCTCGAGCGTCGCTGTACGAATATGTCCCCAACAGGGAGGAACAAAAGCACATCGCCAATTGTTACTTGTCCTAACCAATCTTCGTAGTGCGTACGAAGACAAAATTAGAAAATTTCGTCCCTCTGTCGTTTTACCCGGTACACCGTTGGCTACTTCCAGTCTTATTTCTACTCAAATAGCGGATCCGGATGAACCGTCTCTACTCACTTCCGAGTCTGAGTCGGAAGATGAACCTGAACCGGTCCCGGTTATGTCACCTAGGGTTTGACTAAAAGTAATGCAGTTTCGAAACTTGGGTTAAAGTTTTCTGGTGAAGAATCCTTGATGGATTTTCTTATTCGAACTGACGAATTGTGTTCTTCTAGGGGTGTCCTCACAGCAATTGTTTATTTCGGCGTCCGAAATTCTATCAGGTCAGGCTTTGCTATTATATCGGGTCCACCGCACCAAAATGAAATCATGGTTAGACATCGTCGACATGCTAAAGTCTTCATTTTACCACCGGACTATGATGATCGTCTTATGAGGAAATTTATCAACGTACGATGGGACCTACAGAATCGCTTACTGGTTATGTTGTTAGTATGTTGAATTTATTCCTTCGCCTTCGGAACCACTTTCCGAAGAAAAGCGTTTAAGCCTGATTCGTGGCAATTTAACTCCTTTCTATCAGACTTCTTTGGGCCTTACTCCTGTTACCTCTGTTGATCAACTTTTATCCTTGGGTCAGCAATTGAAGCGACAAAGATTTCGGCCGAACGTTATCGACCACCACCTTCTAGCAAAACGTCAAGTTATTGGAACCTGCCCTTGCTTATAAACCAGATCCTTCACCCCGCGTGTCTACTCCTGTCACTGATCATCCAACATCCGCACGTAGAACCAACCTTTATCTGTCACTACGCCTACTACTACTCCTGCTTTTGCTAGACTGATAACTTGCTTCAACTGCGATCAGGCTGGACATATCTCTCCTAATTGTAACCGTCCTCAAGTACTACACTGTTACGGTTGCGGTCGTAAGGGAGTTACTCGTCGCAACTGTCCCAACAAATGCGAAAATTCGTTAAACCGTCGGTAGGGTTCTTGGTCCGAGGCGAGGACCCTGTTCTTTCTCTGTCCTCGGTTCTCCTTTTCGGGTCTGGATGACCAATCCAGATTCGAACTAAATTACATATGTGCTAATGTTCGGGTGACCAACGTCCCTACCTACAAGTCAATATTTTTGGTGTCCCCTTTACTGGTCTTCTGGATTCAGGAGCTACGCACTATTCTTGGCGGTCCCGGTTGGCACCGGTTGCGTTCTCTTAATATAGCTCTTAACCCTTTCACTTCTTCTTTCTGCAGCCTTGCTGATAATTCTAAATGTACAATCTTGGGTTCCGTTTCTCTTCCTATAACCCTCCAAAATTCTATTACTACTCTGGATATTCTTGTCATTCCTGAAGTTTCACACCCACTCATTCTTGGTATCGATTTCTGGAAATCGCTGCAGTGTGTGCCAAAATTTTGCGACGGCCTATGGACTTTGTTTCTCCTTCTTCCTTGGCAACTGTCACCACCGACCCTGCTCATATTGTCTCTGAGCTTACACCTGAACAACGTCTTCGTTTGGATACATTGATTTCTACTACTTTTTCTAATCAGCCTACTAGTCTTGGTTGTACTACCCTAGTTCAACATCATATCCGTATTCGGCAGAACCTATAAAACAACGTTATTACCCTCTTTCTCCTCCACTTCTTAAGATAGCTCATTCCGAGCTTGACGAGATGCTCCGTCTGGGAGTCGTCGAGGCTTCTACTAGTCCTTGGTCTAGTCCTATTGTCCTCATAAAGAAGAAAGACGATTCTTATAGGTTCTGTATCGACTTCCGTAAGGTCAACCAAGTCACTCAAAAAGATGCATATCCACTTCCTTATATTTCTACCATCTTGGATCGTCTCCGCGATGCCCGTTTTCTTTCCTCACTAGACATCCGCTCCGCTTACTGGCAAATCCTCTATCTCCAGAATCCAAACCAATCACCGCTTTTACCGTCCCTCATCGTGGCTTATTCCAATTCTGTCGGATGCCTTCGGTCTCCATAACTCTCCTGCAACCTTCCAACGCCTCATCGATCAGGTCATCGGTTCTGACCTGGAACCTTTCTGCTTCGCATATCTTGACGATATCATCATAGCCACCCCTCTTCGAGGAACACATCCGCATACTTGACCTAGTACTTTCACGTCTCTTCTCTGCCGGCCTTTCCTTCGTCAAGATAAATGCCATTTCTGCCTCCCTGAACTCCGTTATCTGTGTTACGTTGTTAACCGAGATGGACTCCTTGTCGATCCAGAAAAGTTTCTGCTATTCTTAACATCCTCCTCCTTCTTCTGTTTCGAAGTACGTCGACTGATTGGCATGGCCAGTTGGTACCGGCGCTTTATTCCAAATTTCGCCACTCTTACTTCTCCGCTTTCTAATTTAACCCGAAAGAATGTCCCTTTCATCTGGACTCCCGATTGTCAATCTGCCTTCCTCTCTCTTAAACAGCATCTAGTTTCCGCTCCCATCCTATCCTGCCCCGACTTTACCTTACCCTTCACCATCCAAACTGATGCCTCCCACTTCGGTTTGGGTGCGATCCTAAGCCAAACTTCCCCAAAGGCGAAAAGGTTGTCAGCTACATCAGCCGGTCACTTTCCAAGCCCGAGCGCAACTACTCAGTTACTGAGAAGGAGTGCCTGGCAGTGGTGTGGGCGATCGAGAAGTTCCGACCTTACGTCGAGGGTATTCATTTTCAGTAATTACCGACCACCATTCCCTTCTCTGGCTCAACAAACTCACAAGTCCTTCAGGTCGCCTAGCTCGCTGGTCCCTTCGCCTCCAGCAATATGATTTCTCCATTTTCCACCGAAAAGGGAAAGATCATGTTGTTCCTGATACCCTCTCCCGTTCCGTTCCCGTTCTTACTCCCGTTTCTGTTTCAGCCATTTCCTCCCTTGAAGTTACTCTTCCTACTCCCGATCCTTGGTATAATGGTATGCTTCAAAAAGTTTCCAAATCTCCTAGACGCTACCCATCCTGGTCCGTTGTGAACGATATCCTGTTTCGTCGTCATAAGACTTCTATCGCTGCCGATTCTCAGGACGATTGGAAAATCGTCGTACCTTCTGAACAGCGTAGACATCTGATTTTTCTTCACCACGATCCGCCTACTTCTGGTCACTGTGGAGTGACCAAAACTTCCGCTCGTCTCCTCCAAAATATCATTGGCCTTGTCTCCGAGCTGACGTCGCTCGCTACATCCGACGTTGTCCGATCTGTGCTGCTCATAAGGTTGAACAGTTACCTCCTCCTGGTTTCTTTGCTCCTAGAGCTAAACCCTCCTACCCTTGGCAAGTCATGTCTTGTGATCTTGTAGGTCCTCTTCCTCGTTCTACCAAAGGTTGTTCTTATCTTTTGTAGTGGCTGACTACTTTACAAAATTTCCTCTTTTCTTTACTTTACGCACCGCCACTGCACCGGCCGTTACTAAACTTCTTGAAGAACAGGTCTTTCTACTTTTGGGGTTCCTCAATATCTTATTACTGATAACGGCTCGCAGTTTCGCAGTCGGCAATTCACTTCCTTATGTGCCCGGTATAACTCCAAAATTCTATTCACTGCTCGTTACCATCCTCAAGCAAATCCTGCTGAACGCGTCAACCGTACTATCAAAACAATGATAGCATCCTATGTTCGTGACAACCATCGTCATTGGGATGTTAATCTTTCACAACTTGCTTGTGCCGTCCGCACGTCAAACATGAAATTATTGGCTGTACACCTTTCTTTACGTTGTTTGGTAGAGAACACATCCTTTCCGGTGATTACTCGGACAACTGTCCGAATTCAATGATATGTACATTCCTGATCCAGAACATCCTTCGCCTGATCCCGAACACTTCAAAGATATTCGCTCCGTGTCCTAAAGAAACTATCCGCTGCGATCGTGATACTCATAATCGCTATAATTTTCGACGTCGCCCTGTCAAATTCCAATTAGAAGATGCTGTTTGGCGCCGTAATTACGCCCTTTCCGACGCTTCACGTCACTTCAACGCTAAACTTGCCCCTAAATTTCTGGGTCCGTTTCCTATTAGTAAAGTTGTTTCTCCGTGGACATACGAACTGACCGATCCTACCGGTGTCAAAAGCATTTGGCACGTTAAAGATCTCAAACCTTCTCATCCTGACGATCCTAATGTTCCGGATATCGCATTACTTTCCTTTTGGCGACGCAGGCGTCGTAAAGCTAGATAGCTGCCCTCTCGTCCCAACTGCTAATATTGACTCTGCTCTACACTGGTATTACTCTCTTGGATTTTGTGATTATTGTTTTGTTCGGTTTCTTCCCCTTTTGTACCTTCTCTTTTCTTTCTGAACTGCACCTTCTCACTTCTATATCCGATTAGTTGGTGTTCCTTGCTGTCGGTCCTTGCACTGACTTGTTTTGATATACCATCCGCTTCCTGTGGTATGCTTTGTAGACCTCTCTACTTTTCTTCGGAAACTGCGACACTGTCGAATTTTCGGGTCTATTAGCAATTCTTTTCTTGATTGTTCGTTAGTAACGACTCCTTTGTTACTACAGTTGATAGCACATCGGTTCGTATCCCAGCTCTTTCGTCGATCTTTGGCATCCTTGAGGCCTGTTTTGGCTATTACTGTTGATTTTCTTCCTCTCTTCGGTTCTTCCTTTTTGGTTTATGGGCGCATGAAACCAATTCTTTTCTTGAGGTTTGAAAACTTTACTGTTTCTTTACTAGAGACTCTCGTCTACAGACGACCTTTGCAGTGTTGATGCCGGCCCATCCCTGTCCTCGTTGATTACCACTCTACATCTCTCTCATTCTTTTCTTCTTTCTTTAGTTCTTCTCCCATTGTTATCACTGCAGTGAATGCTCCGTTCGATTTCTTCTGGTAGTCTTGAATGTAGGTTACTAGTTTATGGTCCGTCGAACCGGATGAATTTCTTTTTTTCTGTTTTTTTTCTTTTTTTTTCTCTATGTTTTGTGTTCGTTTCGTTTATAGTTTGTTTTGTTGAAAGAGATGTCCTTCCAGTTCGTTTGTTATTAGTTCGGTTGTCTAACCGCTTGTGTTTTCCTACCCGACCTTTTAATTTTGCTGGGGGAATTTGTTACGTTCAATTTAAGGCATGTTACTAAATCCACGCAAATATAATTAAATATAACGTTGTTTCTATTTCGCCGATTCCAAATTCATAATGCCTTTAAACTAAGCAACCTATACTACTCTTGTCTTCTGTATATCTAGATAGCGGTTCTGAAAATTTTTGAAAGTTGACAAAATAAATAAATTTTGACGTTTTGCTGTTCATTGGAACGGAATTAATTTACGGTGATGGTTTTTCAATTCTAGCGTGTCCCGTTGTTTAAAGGGATGCGATCCGACAAACTCTAAGTAATTCTCTACTTCTTGAGGATACAGCACAGTATAAGTCTAAATTCGGACAATTGCAGTTATACTCGTGGTAAGTTACGAATAATTTTTGCACTCGATTCGTTAGTGTTATACTTTGGCTAATGCCGATATAATTTTGTAGCTGTTTCCTTTCCGTCCTATTCCTACGTCCTGGTCTCATCCTAGTTGAACGCTAGCTCGCTTCCTTGGGCTGGGTTCAAATAGTTCCTAAATGCTGTTAGCGAATGGTGCTCATAGTACTCGACTCCCAACGTCATACTCCAAAATATAGGTACACCTAAGGATGCACATGGAACGTTGAGGAACCGTTCTGGAGTAGCCGACAAAAAGTAATTGGTCTCCCATCAAGTTAGGAACATTTCGTGTTGGATTTACTACAGAGCTAAGTTCCCCAAATTAAATATGATACGTAAGTAAGTTCCCCGAAGTATCCTTTTACCCTTTATATTGTTTACCTCCTATATCCTCTGGAGATACTTTTCATGCCATTGACTGCGTGATCTAGCAGGATATATATACTGAGTGTTGCGAAATGAATAGTGTTTACTGTTTTGGTTGTTGATTTAAAAACTTAACTTTTATATGCAATAGTCTACATAAACCTTGGTACTTACTAGTATTAAGCATAAAACGCCTGGCACGGATGGTGCCGTAGCGATAAAATATTTGGTTGTTTGCTTGAATGTCATTAGCTTTGCGGAACACGAGCTCGCTAGGTTGTTATAGTATAGTGCGATATGTAATATAAACACCGCCACCATAGGTAGATTAAGTTATATCCGTTTATGTGAACTTACCATATATCATTGCTAGCTCCGATTTATACTTATCTGATATTGATTAGCCGCCAACAGTGGCTTAAATAAAACTCTAGTCCTGTTACAGTGGAAATTATTTTAGTTTTCTCCTCCTTACTTAGCTTGGCCTGTGGTGCATTCCAGACGAGAGTTACTGAGGTTCAGTATCCGCCCCTAGGATACTAACAATTCCTGTAAGTATTTATAGGCCTGTATCTACGGGAGTGCATTTCGAACAACGACCTCCCTAAGGAGTCCTTAGAACTGTCACTGTCCTGGTATTTCACTGATGCTAATATTAGACAGACTAATGGCCTGTCATCATTTGTTTATCTATTTTTTTTCTTCTTCCTGTTGATGTACTAATCCAACGTATATTCCAGCGGTATTCTTTTACCTGGCTACGTTGACCCTACTCCCCACCCCTAATCTACGACGGCCAGCCGTAGCATCCTGTTTTGTTTCGGTAAGGGACCCGGGTAGAAAGTTCCTTTCCTGCCTTTGCTTCATTTCCTTCCTGACCCGTAGGTTTTACCGTGACACATTGTACCAATTTATTTTTAAAAAATTAATTTTTTATTGCTTTAATTATACTAACCGCCCTAATCAAAATTATATTTTCTAGAATGAAAAGAACTGAAACGTCATGTTTAATTAATTTTAGCTATTCATGAAGTCCATTATACAGGATTCACAATAATAATTTTGTCTGTTTTAAATTAATTTTCCTCTTTCTGCATCTGGTTTTTATTTCCCGTAATGTCAAGGCATTACATATTATGAAACTAAATTTCACAATAAATACCTATTGTAAGTTTTGTTTAATAGTTAGGATTTCAGGTAACTGCAAAAACAAAGATTCCTAATACTTCTTCAAACAAAGACAAACTAATTAATAATTTGCATCGTCATAAGATCTTTTTTGACACTCCAATGTTAAAAAGAGAATTTTGACATTAGTAAAGAAAAATGTACAACCAAAAACATACCAACTCAAAATTACAACATACAGCAGCCATTAAAGTCTTAAAGCTCCTCCATGCCACTATCAATTTAACCACATCGAATTAATATGGGACAATTGCAAAGACCCTTACAATAAAAATATATGAATATTTGATTAAAAATATAAAGACGATCATGCAGAATTAATATGGGGTGAAATACTTGGAAAATGCGATTACAAATATTGGCAAAAATTCATTCTCCATGATGAACAAGTTGAAAATGCAAGGCATTGTCGCAACGAACTTCCAAATGTAGACTTACTTTAAAACAATTTAAAGAAATTAAAATTATTATGTTGTAATAATTATAAGTATTCAGATAAAATACAAAAATTTATAAACAACAAAAGAGACATTTTAATATATTTTATTTTATTGAATAAATATTTTAAAAGCTATATGTGTGTGTGTATGTATGTATGTATGTATGTGTGTTTGTGTGTGTGTGTAAATAAGGGGGCATCATATTTCGATTCAGTTTTTTCAGAGGATTCTAAATATGTATCGCACATTAATTTTGGACCTATTTGAAATTTTTGATAAAAATTAATTCCCTGGGGGGGTCGGGTATCCGTGGTCAGATTTTTTGGGGGGTACCATATTTCGACTCAGCTATGTTAGGGGAGTGCAAATATGTATCGCACATTAATTTTGGACCTATTTGAAATTTTAATTTTCCCGACGGAATATCGCGGGGGCACGGCGTCCCCGTGGCCCGATTTCAACTGACATCAAAACTTAAGCTCAGGACACCGAGCTGAATCGATTGATGTATCACACATTGATGTCCGACCATTAGAAAGGCCTCGGACGGATGGACAGACGGACAGACAGACGGACGACAAATCGATTTCATAAACGAACGAAGTTCGTTGAAAATGTATGATAGACTGAAGAGAAATTTGATATGGCACAGCCTCTTGTTATTGATTTTCATGAAGGTGGTTCACGTTCAGATTCATTGAGAAATATGCAACTAACTTTTATTATTTATATTTTCTTACATTCTAACTATTTAGCAGTAATTCAATACAAGGGGACAATATGTTTAAATATTACAAATTTTCGACTGTCATTCAATGGTCATCTTGTGACCTCTCAGCTTTAAATAATAATAATATAATATGCAATATGCTTTATATTTAATAAAATTAAATCGCTTTTGTGGTTATTTATTATATTCTCAGCAATAATTAATATTTGTAGCAATGCAATAACTTAGACATAGTATTAAATGTGGTATACTTAGCTCAATGGAGAACGGTAAGTGAAAATATTTTTGTCACGGTATATTATAGTCATGCTTTAGTTATGATCTAAACTAAGAAATTCATAACATATAGCTCTCCAAAACTATTTTTTAAATTAGCTATTCGAGTTGCGTAACCTCAATCTTATTTGTTTGAAATAAAATTTTGTTTTAAAGATGTAATCTACTCAGAACGCTCAATCAATATGTAGAATAAATACCTGAACATAAGATATTTTGCATAATTCTTCACAACTCAACACCCATACGTACATATCAGTCAACATGCACGCCCATAAGAGCGAGTGATCACAACTCCTCACTGCCCAATATGCGTGGAAGGGGTCGATGCAATCAATGGCACGAACTCACGATTACAATATACAATATACATTACACTACCTATCACCAAAACAAGACTATATCCTTAAAAAAAGAAATCTAATTTAACAACAATATCTAGCAGGAACCTTCTTGTTACGAACAGGACCACCTGAGTGCAATGGGCTGAGTATGGCGTCGGCAGTATCTATAACAACCACATTTGGCATCACATCTGCCTTACCATTGTGAGGATCATCGTCCATATCGGACTAATTTTTGTCTACATTTAAATTCGTCGCATCTTTGGTAAAAATGAAATGCACATCGGGCTTGCTTACATTTCTTTAATTTAATTAATGTCTTTTCCACAATAGTTCTTCATTTAGTGGTGAAACTAAATACACATTTACCAATTCGTTTAAATATTACCGCTTTTATCCACACTGACTTTATGCCCCTACAGTCTTTGACTAACCGTAGTGCACCTGTCAAATACAGCAAACCTCCCTTTAAAATATTTTCTGTTATTAATTTGGGTTTTATGTAAATTTACATATATTTTCGTATTTGATGGAGCACGTAATGCTTCCATTAATTGTGCAGGTTTCATAATGTCGAACTGCATTCTAACTACCCTCCCTAATAATATCTTCACTGGAGATTCACCGGTTGAACAATGAGTCACATTTCTATATGTGATTAAAAATTTGGCTACAGAATAATTTATATTAACTTGATCTAATTCCTTGAACAGAAAATGTTTCACAGTTTTGAGAGAGTTTTCAGCGGCCTCATTACATGACGGTTGACAAGGTGGGGAAGTTATGTGTTTAACTCCGTTCACCTTTAAAAAGTTTTTAAACTCAGAAGAGACAAACTGCCTTCCATCATCACTTACGAGTGCTGCCTTACTTTAATGATAGTTTGATTTGCATTGATTGAAGTCATGGGAAATATTTCGACCCATTTTGAAAATGCGTCTAAAACAACTAAGAAATGCATATTTTTGTAAGTTCGAAAAAATCTAGATGTATACGAGACCACATTCCATCCTGAATAGGCAATCGCTGGAGTGGCACTTTTTCAGGATTTGCTTGTAATTGTTAATATAGTTTGCAAGATTTGCTAATCTCCTCAATTTCGGCATTTAATGACGGCCACCAAATGTGAGCCCTGGTCAGATTTTTCATTTTTACTATGTCTTTGTGAATGTTGCGCAATTCCAGAAGCATTTTTTTATGTATTGCACTTGGAAAAATTACCCTATTTCCCCATATAAGGACATACTCACAAATACTTATCGCATTTCTTTTTAAAAAATATGGTTTATGCTCAGTGTTCACATGCTCGGGCCAGCCACTCCTAGTAAACTCAAAAACTAATTTAAAGGTCGGATCCCCCAATAATATTTTCACACAACTCCACTAAGTTAATCGGAATATCGCAATCGTACAGTAAATATTTAATTTCTAAAGGAGTTTTGTCGATGATGCAATTTACCTTCGCAAATTACTAGCAAGTGGCTCAAAAAATCCCCAATATTGTGGGTCGTTTCAATATATTTAATATTAAAATTGATACTAATTAAAAATGAGTGTAACATTGCAATCGATTTGCGACCATAACAGGCAGACCGTGTTTTGCTAACGAATGCCTTATTATCGCATAGGTGAGTAATGTAAACCTTTTCCCAGATAGGTATTGATAAACTCGCTTTACACCCCAGACGATTGCAATTGTTTCCTTATCTAATGCAGAATAATTCATTTTATAGTTCTGTAAGAGTTCTACATGCAAAACAAAAAGGTCCTTCGACCCTGCAAATATATGTAAAATTACGGCATCCATGCCATAGTTTGAACTATCAACTGATAAAGCAATTTCCAAACGGGTCATAACGTACCAGTAGAATCTTATCTGAAGCTAATTCATTTTTATTTCACGAAAGGATTCTTGGCACTCCCAGATCCACGGTCATGCCACATTTTTCCTCAACAGCTTATACAGTGGGTTAAATATGTTTGGTATATTCTCTATAAACCGATTATTATAGTTGATGCTTCCTAAAGGGCACTGCTTTTAGGGGGTGATTTTTTTATATGAATTCAATTTTTTCCAGGCTCTTGTACAGGCCCATACTGTCTACAATAAATTCTAAAAAGGAAACTGCATTAGCTAAAAATTCACATTCTTCACTTTTAACCGTGAGACCACATCACATTCTTGTAACATATTTAGTAGATAGGTTGGACTTAAATCAATTTTTGAAAACTGCCAAATCCCCGCAAGTTTCAAAATAAATCCACTGTGCGTGGAAGTGGGTATCGGTCCGTAATTACCTGTGGATTTATTGTTATATTATAATCAAAGCAAATTCTTTTTAATTGCTATGATGGGAGTTCCCCATTTGGAAAGTTCAATCGGCATGATAATATTGTTTTGCACAAACATGTTAAGTTCAGCTACTACTTTAACCTTTATTATGAAAGGCAGAGGTCTAAGTTTAAAAATTTTTGGAACTGCGTCAGGTTGGATATTAAACTTAATCTCAAACTTTTTAGACATTCCTAATTGTTCAGAAAAACATTTGGATAGGGCATGCTTAATTCTTTTAATAAATCGTTTATGTAGTTGATTTGTTATTTCCATGTGAAAATTTCACATAAAATTTCGTCCTAAAAGTGAGAAGCAATTTCCTTCAAGTACGTAAAATTCTAAAAGCTGAGAAATCCCAATATATTCAACCTTTAGATTCACCTTTCCCACAGGTCCTATTTTATGCCCGGAAACATTTATTAGGGATATATTTGCATTACTCAGGGGTCTGTGTTTAAAATATCCCTCATATTTAATGGACGACAGGGTACACACTGCAGAACCAGAGTCTAGTTCAAATTGAATCATTTTCCCCTCAAGTTTTATATCCAAATAAATTGGTGAATCAGTATGTGATTTTATGCAATATAAGGGGGAGCAATCGGTTTTGTCCAATTCCGCTTGAACCAAATTCATTAGTTTAAATCAATTATTTTTACTATAAATAGTAAGATGACATTTCTTACATACATAGTCTTTAAAAGGACAATCATACGAAATGAGATTTTTAAACCATAGCATTTGCAGGTAGTTCCAGATATCTACTTACTCAAGATGCCACCTCCAGTCGAAAATGTTCATTCATTTCCATCATCTGTGGTGGGAACGTGATGCATGTATTTGGAACACGTATTTTTTTTTCAACATGCGTGCAAGTAGGTCTATGCCTTTAAAATTTTAAACAATATACTTCAGTATCAGCAGGTTCATTTTTTACTGTAGGAATATTTTCCATCTCAGGTAAACTAGCTTGTGATGCTTCTTCCAACTGCCATTTTTACCGCTTTCATAAATTGTGTGTCGGTGACATAAAAATGTCTGTCCATTTGGCGTTTAGTTCGGTGTTAAAATCACAGTATGTGGTTAGCGATTTTAGGCATACCACCCGTTCTTGTGCTGATTCGTTATCTAGTTTTATCAAAATGTTTATTAAAATGCTGTACGATATCGTTAATATTACAATCTTCCACTTCACTTGGCATGCATATTTTTTAACAACAAATAAGCTTGTTCATTTAGACTGTATAACAGCACGGCCCGTTTTACTTTATCGTCCGCTACGTTTCTTACAATAAAATACTGGTTTAACCGCTTCGTCAACACAGGCCAATCATTGTAATTTGAACCGAAAGAGTTGGAGTACCACTTTCAACCATATCCCGATGGCTTCACCTTCAGTTTGCACAGCGTAAGGTTAAATCGTAATAAGCTCGTCGCCAGTTGTAATGAACTCAGCATGTTCAATTAATAAGTAGAACACATACCTGGACATAGTATATTTCGCATAAATCTTCACAACACAACACCCATACGTACATATCAGTCAATGTCCATGGCCGAGAGAGTGAGTGATCATGACAACTCACCACTGCCCGACATACGCGGAAGGGGTTGACACAATCAACGGCAAGACCCCATGATTACAATATATAGCTTACGTTACAAAATACATCAATAAAAACTGAAATATCTTATGTAAATTTGATATTTTGGATATCCCAAGTGTTTGCTATAAGGTAAGACTGTAATTGTGGTCGTCAATACTACCTACACAAAAACACAATCAAATAATACAGTAGTTTTGTTAACTCAATTATTAAACTCATTAAATAAAAAAAATTAAATGTTCAATATTGTATGTAGTATGCTTATTTACGACTTAATGTATAGGAAAAACCCAAAACATAATACCTTAAATTAGCATTTTTCACGATAAGCTTGAAAATAACAAAGCTCAATTTTAACATTACTTAATCATTGCAGGTGCAGATAGTGTTATTAAAACAATCAAAATCATAAATCCATTTCTTATAATTCGTAGAAATTGAAAATGATTTATAATGGCCCTGTAACAGCTGTTACAATTTGTATGTCATCTGTTAGCAATAACTAACTACATGAACTAATCGAACATGCTAAAAATATCTTCACTGTGTATTAATTCAAACGATCTAACACAGTGAATCATACGCCAGCATATCCGGTCCTGACTATACTATATTTATCATATTTGAAATGAGCAATATGCTCTTTAAATATGCTTGTTATATTTCTATTACTCTGACCAATACATTTTTGAAAGCATCCTGGTCCCAAACAAGTAATCTGAAAATTTGCAACTTGTTCATACTATTCTTCAAGTTATTTTATTCCTTTAACCTTATTTGTAAAACTAAAAGTAATTTTGGAATTAACTTATTTGAATATCCAATTAAAACCCTTAGTATAGTCCATTCACATTAACTATAGGATGACGTAATTAAGTGTTGGCAACTACATGCAAATAAATACCTTGATTTGCGTTTGAAGAATTTAACAACATAACGATTGGCAGTTCTGTACGGTGTTGCCACTAATTCTTTTTGCCAATGTATCTTTCATTAGATATATTATGATTTAAGCTAACATTGGCAATGTGATGTGATGTCATCCTAAAGTTAAAGCGAATGGCTATAGTTATGCTGTTATAGTGGTTGCTAGCAAGTCGATTTACAGATCATATTTCTATTTTTAGGAATATTATTTATAATAACACTAGGAAAATAATTATAATTCGTTATTTATTTAGTAACTGCAAGCTTATTATTAAACCTGTTTTTAATAAAAAGAAATTAATTAATCGTTTAACTAAAACATTTAAAATACCAGTTTATATTGTAAACTGTGGTGAGGTATAAGTAAAATGCTGCAATTCGCATGTGCTGTTCTTCTACAAATATCAAAGTTTAGTTTGTTACGATTTCTGCTTACTACCCTATATAAAAAGTGTAACTGTCTATTATTCTCCGGTTCGTACGTAAATTATATACTTATGACTTTATATTTTCAGAAAATCCTCCACATCAGCTTACGAAATATTAAAAACAGCAAAAAAATGTCTTCTGCATAACTTAATCATATTACTGAAAAATATTTAAGTTCTATTTTAAAACAATCTCAAACTACGATATAAATAAATTAGTTGTGAGGCGTGATAGGTTGTTTCCCATTGCAGTTGCTTCGTGTTATTCATACAAACTGTTAAATTAAAAACAGTTCTGTTTGATATATTCATCGATTTTGAAGTTTTCAATCTTACTATTTATTACATCATTTAAATATGTCATGAAATTAAAATTCTGTTCATTTCCTACATGATATCCTTTATTTAATTAATTAATTCTAAAGTTTTGTAAACACAAACTATTAAACCTTATATACTTAAGTTCATTCAACAACCATTGTTATAAATGATTAGCCGATGGATTGATACCTGAAATGATTGGTTTTTATTTTTTGCAAATTTGAGGCAAACTGTGGTTTTGAAATTTTAGAATTTAAAACTCATTTCAATTTGAGTGCACACAAAATTGATTTGGACATTTTTCCTAAACAAACGGCTTTTTTACCATTTTATTTCAAGAGACTTTATTTTTCTTTAACTATTCTTCTAGCAGAACCCTCGGACAACAAGTTTTGAATCTGATGAGGGAGGACCACTTAGTGGTCAATTCACGAAGTTAGTTTTGTGAGTAATTTGTGGTTAAAAATTTGAGTTACTTCAGTGTCTTTATTTATTATCTATATAGATGATTGCGCTACATACCTGAAACTGCGTGAACACAAATGGCAATTGTTTCCCTGCAGTTTGCTCTGGATCTAGCCATTGTAATCCACTTGCTTTTCTATCTGTTTGATATGTCACATGCACAACATATCTAAAATGATAACATAATTTCACTTACTGCAACATTATAAGGTAAGTTCAACTAAAAGCGGTCTTTGCAATTACAGCTTTTGAATATAGAAAAATAATTCTATCAATCATTACGGAAACAGATATCGAATAGATGTACGACATTATAATCAATTGAAATATATATTTGAATAATCTATCCATAAATTACTTCTTTAGTTAATATGATTGGTAAACATCGCTACGTTAAAAAAAAAAGAAAAAATTAAAGAACGTTACTACAATTTTCTACATGCAATTAATTACTATATCTTTGTTTGTAATATAATAGGAACCCTATATTTATCTACTTATTTTAATGTAAGTCGATATCAAATCCACGAATGAATGAATGCATTTATTGCTCAACCGAAATTCATCCATTTACAGAGCAACATACAACAACAGTAATTAAAGAAATTATAATCCCTTAGATAAAGTTCAAAAAACTAAACAAGATACTAAAATAGTCATAGGTCAACAATACAACAAGACAATAATTAGTTTGGGTTTTAAGTTTATTGTGTCATATTATAAATTCTAACTCAGTTGGTGAGCAGTTAAAAATTTCAACACTTTGATCATGTTGTAATTTCTACACATTACAAATAAGAGCGATTTTCTTAGTCCAAGATTAGTCCTAGCAGCAGGGTAATAAAAAGGTACCTGGTTTTTGAATTGAATTGGAACAGAGACAATAGCGGCACACAATCAATTTTGTTATGGAGTAGCTCATGTAAGAAAGTCGAGCTTTACTAATTCTATGCTTATCCAATAAGTCAAGTGAGAATCGTGAGAGCAGCGCCATTTAGTCAGTGCCTGAACTAGGATAGCAACCATCAGTTATGAAACTAATAGATTTGACATACTTTCGCTGTACACGTTCTTGCATATGTTTAAGGTGGTCAAAGTGTGAATACTAGATCAGCCCGTCATATTCCAATTTAGAACAAACCAGTATTAATTAAAACCTTTGTATTAGTGAAAGACGCAGTTACTAGTTATAAAATCTACAATTCTCATGGTAAATTTACAAACGGGTAAGTGTTAAAGCTAAGTTACATCGTCTAAAAGTATTCCCAAGTTCAAAACTGATGTGCAGAGGCTTAATTTGTTATTATTAAAGATGTAGGGGGTAATTAATTGAATCTTTTTAGTGCAGCTGACTGAATAGGAGTTTACCACTTGAGTCAGTTGCTCTTGTATAGTGATCTAATGGAAGCAAATATCTTCATGCCACGTGCAAAAAGTAATTTCTCCTAATTGATAGATCCATGCAGGTCATTCACAAATATGAGAAACAACAGCGGTCCTATGATGGAACCTTGCGGAACTCCTAAACTTGCTGCAAGAAGGTTAGAAGCAAAACTATTGTATATACCATATTGAAGACGATTATATGAATAAGATTTGAAGAACTCCAGTAATGACTCGCCAAAGCCTATTTCATTTAGTTTTAGGACAAGAACGTCATGAGTGATATGGTCGAATGCCATAGTGAAATCGGTATAAATAACATCTACCTGACCATTAAGGTCCAATTCTTTTGCAATAAATTGAGTAAAGCAGGCTAAGTTAAAGACTGTAAAGCAATGTTTAATAAAGCCATGCTCGCTGGGAGAGATGCTCTTCACCAGTGGGTAGCTACGGAAATATAACATTATTTTGAATACTTTAGGACACTATGCTAATAGGACGTAGTTGCCCATAATATGTGAATCATCCTATTTTAAAACAGGAGTGATTCTTGCGGTTTTCCATTTGTAACCGAGAACGTCGATATATCAAGATTACAAATAGTGAATATGCAAAGACGCTAGCATAATCTCTTACCAGGAAGCTAGGAATTTGATTGGGTCCAGCAGTCATTTCATGTTTCAGTTTACGCATGGCAGTGAATACATCACATTCCGAAAAATCAAGAGGGTTTATTAGTTGCATATTGTTGGACACAGAGAAGTTGGCTGTGTAGGTAAAGACACACTGCTGAAGTATTCCTTGAAGACTTCAAGCAAGGAGTACGGATTCCAGATTTCCATTTCTAGCATTTGGCATAGTCCCAGATATATGGCTGTTTCCTCTTGTCTTTAATACATGTCCAAAATTGCTTTGCATCTGCAGTTTGTTACGTGTCAAGTGAATTAAATCGTGACCAGCCTTTTCATTTATTGATAAACCAGTTTCCATTTTCTTATATTTAATAAAGCCTTTATTTTTTGTTTTAAAGTAAATTAATTCACGTTTCCTGGATCCGGTCTTGTGTATGTTATAAATTATTAGTTACATTGTTGGCTTAAAATAATTTACTATGTATAAATATGTTAAGATACTCTCACCGTTTTTTTATTATTTTTGGGAATGCATTGTGAACATGCACTGTCGATGTGTCGAGATTCTCGATCCCAATTGGTTGTAGCACATCATTCAATATGAAAGAGTCAATCTCGGGAGTGGTAAATAAAGTGTTGAAAAAAGTGAGGTGATTTACACAAACAAGGATCGATCACTTCACTACCGGGAATCAATTAAACAGCGAGTGTATAATTTTAAATTTTGTATGTAGAAATCTGTATTAGTCTAACCTTGATATTTGACTAAGCAAGGAGGTACATAATAAATTACAGATTTTTCTACATCCTGGATATAATTGGTGTAATAATCATTTATTTGTGATTTGACTAGCACCCTTAGGCGTTTGAATTTCTTATCAATATCGTCACTTCTAGTACATTTATATTTTTTCTAGTAATTATATTTAAGTCGAATGTTCCTTTTCAGTCTGACGGAATACCAAAATGGAAATTGATGCTTTTGATGTCGTCATAGCTATGCAGAAAGAGCTAATAGACCTTTGTTAAAACTTCAAACAGATTTATGAAGTCTGCTTTTTTAAAATTGAACTAGTTTTTTGTATTATTGATAGGAAAATTTTCAAATAGACTGTTTTTAGTAAGCATGAAGGCTTAGATAAAGAGGAAACCAAGGTAGGTTAAGGACGGTATAAGAGCGCCGACAGTGGACACGGCAAACCCTATACCGTTGTTATGGGTATCGGCAATGGGCACAACACCGGGCAATGCTGAATGCCGGCTACGAGCACTGCAGTGGTACTTGCTGGCTTTGGGCGCAGCGAGAAAAGAATTTAGACATTGGCTATGGGAACGACATCTAAGGGTTTGGAGCACCGGCTATGGGCACGGTGCGGTAGGTACTAACTATTTAACACGGCCTACGGGCACAGTAGTAAAAGAGTCTTTAATCTGTCAGAGCAAGTCGGCAAAGCAGACTAGTCTCTCTCGCAAAAGCACGCTGATTTATACCGCTGCTTGGCCAACTCAATTGTGTATTTATTAAACAAAAAGCGGTATAACATGCCCATCTCAAGTTGATTGCTATATTAGGTGCGTTAATATTTTCTTTAAAAGTTTTTAATAATGTATGACGTATATATCTCTGACGTAGAGCAGTCGGTAATCACACGTGACCAATCTCTTTCGGCAACTCAAGCTCAATCACTATTAAAAAAAAATTATAATACTTACAGATCTTCACGAAATCGTCTGGGTGGCAACTCAATTGCAAGTTTTGAACCAAATTCTCCCATAGGTTCAGAAACAGTATATTTAAGCATTTGTTTCAGATAGCCTTCAAATACTCCTATAATCTTTAAATTATGGATATCTAAAAGCTAAAAACTATGTTACGTTGTGCTTCAAGCAATATATTAACACTTACTATTTTCGTAATATGTGGATGCCTTTTTCTAATAGATAATTTATTAGTACCATGAAAAATTTTGTTGTCAAAATCGACTCTTAATTCTATATTCATCTTAATTATTTTGGCAAGATCTGAAAAATACAAAAGAGGTTTTGGTAGTCACATAAAATTAACAGACTGTGACACCGACTTCTTCAGATTTTGATATTAAACTAAACTATTACCATACACTTAAGTTAAACCTAACTAAATTTCTAAAACTGAAAGGTATGGCATGATATTGATAATTAAGCAAATTTACAGTTACTGCAGTGCAAACTACAACCTATATAAATAGGTCAAGTTTAGTTTAAGTACATGTTAATAGTTTAATTTAACACCAGAATTTGAAAAGGCCACATGTGATGAAAGTGTAATAGTATTAAAACTTATTTAGCTCAGGATCGCTAACTTCCATTCAGAAATTACGATCAAAGCCTTGTAGCACTAGAACGTTAATTAAGCATAAATTCGTAAATAGAAAAGTATTTATCAATTCAACTAGTTCAGGAGCTTTAATAACAAAATATCTGAAAAATTTAATACAAGTTTGGTGGTCTGCAATTTACTAACGTGGCTATTTCATCATAATATGTAATTATGACATGAATAATAAAGTACCTAGTACATTCTTTTACAACCATCGATAAAAAGGACTTTACGTATTGAATATCAAATTAGAAAAACACAGTTTCCCCGACTAATCATCCTAAGAACGTTATATGAAAACATTCTCACGTACTGAAAAGAAACAAAATCATTGTAAATTACTCAACCTGAAAGCAGCCCATAAAATAATATAAAATTTAACGTTTAAGGACCCACCCAATGATGCAGATGTCAATATGAAATAGCAACTGTTGGAGTATATAATATTCCCATGCACTGAAAAACCCTTGGCCTCAACTGCAAGTTCGATTCAAATCCTACAAACTGTGTGAATAGAGGAAATTGGGAATCCACTAAAATAATATGGACACCCAAGTTTATCGTGCACCAAAAGGGTTGATTGCACCTTGTACTCAAACCAAAACTGGTAAGTGATAGAATTTTAACTTTCTACCTGCTTCATATTCTGTTGACGCATATTCCATTATTTACCAATAATTTTTAGAATCCAGAATTTTATGTTGGCACACGCTTAGTAAAAGCAAATGCAATAAAAAGCACCACAATTGTATTCATGAAAATTTACACATACCAGCCAAATCTGTTGGATAATAATACATGAATTAATTTAAGACGTTCATTATCTTTTAAATACATGCAAGTTGGCCAATTAGGGTAGAGTTTAGTTTATTTGTGTTGGATGTGAGATATTATGTTTTAATATAGGTTCGGTAAACAGAGTGAAGTTTTATTATTATTTGTGCTTAGTTTAAATTAGTAGAGGAAAAGTGTACACAGGGTTCCATCAACCAGCATGACAGAAATAATCATTCAGTCGTCTCGTAGACAACTCACCGTCTATCGAAACCACATTCAAGATAGGTTGACGTCCAGCAAATTTATTGAACTGAAAGTTAAGAGACCCTTCCAGGAGGGTGAAATTGTTAAAGTTTCTATACCCCTAATAGCTTTCAATTTGTTTTCATAGAATTCGCCCCCTCGCCACTGTTAATCTACCTGGTGCATTAATACTGTTACGTTTCCGTGATAAACTAAATTCATTCAGTCATTAGAGCCAATTAACTACATAACGGACTATAATTATTTAAAAGACGCAACTACTATTGAGCATTTTATATTTCAAACTACTGTATTTAGAATACGTGCACAAAATATTTGGCTTCAAAACATATACAATAACTTTCACTGGTTCGGACAGCAAAGTCAACAATGTAATAATAGTTGAAAAACATGTTCCTATTTTCATAAATACAAAATAATAATACTAGTTTATTCCAGATGTAAAATACAAAATAATCTCTATCATATACAAGCCACTGCAATGATTCCGTTTAACTATTCAGGATAGAATGTAATAGATTATAGTAGATTAATTTACTTTCGTTCATAAGCTGTTGTTTTCAAAGTTCAGAGTATACTTAACAATGTAAGTTCTAACGATTACTAAACATATTTAGTAATAAGTATCTGGTTAGTATCAAATGTATAAGAATGCATATCTACATAAAAGACTGCTACATGTACTTTAGCATTTATGACAGCAGAAGTATCGTAATAAAAAAATTTCGAATATCGCCAACATAGTTTTACCAATTTAACAGGTTTAAAAATTAATTTTTAGATAGGATCCTTTAACCCATTAGTCTCAGAATATAAACAACGCATTAAAAAAAACTTTACAGATACATGTCAATTTAGTGCCAAGTAACGTAAATTTGTCAAAATAAATAAATTTATTGTTAAGGGTTGATAATATGAACATGGTACATAAATGAACAATCATAATTTTTTAATGGTACACAGATATGCCATCAGTTGCTAAATAACATCCTTGTAAACAAACTCCGGTTATGGATAAAATGAAAGTACGTTAATAAATTTAGATTTAAAGGGGCGGGAACCCTGTAACAATATAAGGGTGCATCAGCTAACTGCAGCGGTGTGGGAGTGAGTTCATATGTAAAAGTTTATAAAATAAAATAAAAAAAAATCGAAATAAAAATAATAATAAAAACTACGTTACAAAAATCACCCTGAAAGGTTTTTATCTTATCATAATTAATGTAGCCAAACCATCTGTCATAGCAATCCGTTTGATATTATCTCTATACAGAAGATGGTTATTCAACATATATTTACTTTGCTTAAGTTTCTAAATTCTATTACATTATATTTACCTTTACCAAAAATATTCACAAAAAGAATACCTTTCAATTTTTGTTATAATGAAAGAACTCAAAATCTAGACCTTTCGCGACTTCATCACTGGGGAAGCTGGATATCCTTTAGAAATGTCTGTTTATATAATTTTTAAATAAATGCAAATAAAATTCAACCTAAACTTAAATTCTATTAACAATAAATTCTTTAAGTACAACAACACATGCATTAATCTTAAAGACAAACAAACCTAAGGTAACATTCAACTGCAATATATTATTAACAAAAATCCTAAAAAACATTAATTTATAATTAATTCTACCATGAATTCAATTGTTAGTAATGATCTAAAATTCCCACAGGCAATTTGAGATCGTCAAATGATATTATTAGTGATAATCAAATCCATCTCCTCACAGAACAATCACGGTAATCATATTTCTCAAAATAATAAATCCTACAAATATAAAATGTCATATATTCTTTTGAAATAACTGTACAATGTTCGTGTATAATAATCGCAAATATGGCCTTCAGACACAATGTTGATCCTTGCTTTATCAAACAAATATTCTATAAACAGATTATTTACAGAGTAAAGTTTATTGTAATCTTGTTTTCGCAACGTATTATTTGAATGCACCAATAGCAAGTATTGGTATTCTGTGTTTGACAACTGGTTGTGCAACGTTTACAGGCGGTAGACATTGTCTCATTGACGAGAAAGGATGTCTTCGATATCCTTCTCGGCAGCTAACTTGTGTATCGCCATTTTAATAGATAGTTTCTGGAACGAACAAAAAAGTCGATAACACTGGCGTCGATGACCAACTTTTATTTGTCATCGTGGTCACTTCCCTTAGATCATTAATTTTGGGACCCTTACCATAAAATAATGATGACAAAACAAGCTGGGGTATCCTGTTTTAATATAAGATCCGTGTTCAAAATGGCCTGTGGAATAAGAATCCTAATTTGGCAAAACAGCTAACTGACTAACTAACAAAATGAAATATAGTTAAAGGGTCTAATCGGTGAACTGTAGACGAAGTAGTGAGTGCTTTTATACCCTGTTGTGTGATGGAGATTGTTACGTGCCAAATTTCGGCACTTAAACATTGTATTTAGGTTAAGTTTTGATGTACGGAAGTTTCGCGCCATAATTTCAAAAGACGCGGTGCGCGGGAATTTTAAATAGACTAGGCGTGTACTTCCGTTACGTTAGAGTGCATTTGCGCAGTTCGCGCCAATGGGAAAAAGACAAGGGGTGGGGACAAAGTGGTGAGAGGTTTTGGTGACGCTCTGAAACGTGGCCTTTTGCCTTGGTTCTTGGAGTGAAGTGGTCGCTTTGAAGGTATAGTATCGTAGCTTTACCTATGTAGATTTCCTTTGCTGATTATCTTTTGTTTGTCGTACCTTATACCTTTTTTCCGTCATTCCCTGCATAGGTAGGTAATTTGCAACCTTCGGCTGAACGGACTCCACGACCCGAGATGAGTCACCATCTTTGATTACTCCGAGATGGAGCCCTGAGGAACCCTGATAGAGACCAACTTTGGTTCAACCCCGCAGAACGTTCGGATTTCCGGGGTAAGTAATACCGTGTTTAATTTGCTCACGAATATGAACTTTTGTTTAATTTTTTATATTTCCGATTATGGCGCAATATAATTTGGGGTAATGATGACGTCATGGTAGTTGGCCACGCGAAACCTGTAAAAGGGGGTTCGCGCTACCCTCCGCTAGAGGCGTCACTCGCTTTATTCATTGCGCTTGCGCGATGTATCTTATGAACTTTGGTAACTGTATTATCGACTTTTAACTGTATTACCGACTTTAAAGAACTATCACCATATAAATGTATCACCAAATTAAAGTGTAATAAGATCTAAATAATAAACTTGAAGATGGGTAAAGAAACCCTCTAGAACGACTAACCTCTATGAACATGAAATTCATAACAAAACCTACAGTTATTCATCATCTGCATATGAGCCACACTCTACAATGCCTTGAGTTGATCCTGTAACATAACATCAACTATTTGAAATGTCAACTAGTCTCTGTGGTGTCTCATTTGTTCAAACCTGTATTAAACAAAATGTAGATACTGAACTAAACCGCTCAATTTGATGCTTGACTATCATATTATGCACAACAGATTTCCAAATGAGTGTACTCAAGTGTACACAAGTGAGATAGATCTATCAAGGCATGTAGCAATCAAGTGATTTAAACATAATTTTAACAAAAATGAGCACTAAAGCATAATTAAAATACATCACTTACATATTAACTTTCAGTTTTTTAGAATGCAAAACACAATATTATATATAGACATTATATTTTAAGTAACATTCTGAAAAATTCCTAAGTTTTTACTATGATCGACTACCAAACCTTTATATGTTTACTTATCTTGAGTCAGACGATCAACTTTAATAACTTACTATTTCACAATTAAACGATTTTTGTCATAAAAATAAGCATAACAAGTGTAAGAAACACTATAGCATAAGGTGGAAATTTTTATGTACGATTAAAAAAATTTTAAGGTGGAGGCAGCTTGTGAAATGAATTTATTAATTCCCCTAAGATGAAATATTTGTCTGTTTTAGACTTCTTATTACCAAATACAGGATTTTAATATAATATTAAATAATGTGATGCAACTAAAAAGAACTAAACACTTACCCCATAAATAGTTAAATAAATACAACCTTTCATTGTAGATTATGTACCTCGCATACACAAAACATTAAATGTCAGCGGTGAGCTTCAAGCCCATAGCACATAACACCATGCAAACTGAAAATTAAAGTTGAAGGTCGCTAACTGTTGCCATCAAATACATATCAAACGACTCTATTTTGGAAGACAAAAAATTGTTCATTATTAATTGAACTTTGTTTTCCTCCAAGACTAGTCTTGAGCTGTATATAATGTGAAAATGAAATTTTCAATAATTTGAACTAACATAAAATAAATTCTTCCAACATAAATCTTAATTATATTTTTAGTACATCTTTAGTTAAACCCCAAGTGCTTTTTTGAATACATTTTTAGTTGTACATCTTTAGTTCTACATCCTTAGCTGTAAATTTTTAGTAGTACATCCTTAGTGCTTATGCATGAAACTATAAATACTATTATTTGTTTCACGAACAACTACACTGAAGCATCTCTCACTATAGAACCAATATCAGGAGTCTGTTCCAGAAACAATACATTTATTATAAGGGCGATACGCAAGTTGGTCGCTGAAAGGGATATTGAAGACATCCTTTCTCTGGGATAAGAAAATGCCAAATTCCGTAAACACTGTACAACAAACTATTGAACACTTGCTTTTGTGCATCAAATAGTACATTGTGAAAACAATACTACAAACTTTGCACTATAAATAATCTATTTATAGAATATTTGTTTGATAAAGTGAGGGTCAACATCGTTTCTAAAGACCATATTTCCTATAAATGCTGTACAAGTTATCAGACAACGAATACCTAAGCTTGCTCTTGGTGCATTAAATAATACATTAGAGGATCTTTGTTTGATAAAGCGAGGGTTTCCGAAGGACATATTTGTGATTATTCTACATAAACATTGTAATTATTTCAAAAGAATATGTATGTCAAATAAATCTGACATTCTATATGTGTAGAATTTATTATTTTGAGAAATCTGATTACCGTGAATGTTTTACGAGGGAATGGAATTCATACCACTAATAATACCATCTGACGATCTCAAATTGCCTGTGGGAATTTTAAATCGCTATATGTGCTAGTTTTCAAAATTGATGTATCGGCATATTAGATTTCAAGTTATGAAAATGCTCGTTATACCAATGTCTCTAAAAACAGTGCAACATCAACCTTTTCATTATATCATTTCATTGTCCATTCCAAATAATTTAATATGTACATATATCTTTATATTTTAAAATGATAGCATTATGCTTAAATTTAACCGACACTCGTTCCGTCGGTAAATCGTCAATCAATAAAATATTAACTTTCACTTTAATTAATTTCTTATTACACAAAATAATAGACATTTTCAGTCCACAAATACAGAATTAATAATTCTAAACATAAAGGCTCATTCTACTCACTGTTTGATTTCAGGTAATCAAACAAAATCATTTTTCTTGTAGCCATTTCTTTGATTATCCAAATAACAGAAACTCCAAGAACACAACATGCAATCAAATCCCAATTATTATAGGGTAAACTCTCCAGGTTCCTAACCATTTTCTTTAATCGACTGTAACATTACTATCACGAATCCATGAATTGAAATCTATCCTGCCTTTGCAAGCATGATTCAACAAATTAAGTCACATGCACCGTTTTCCCTACGTAGAAAATCTATTTCTCATCTTAGAGCTCTTTACTTTCACCTTAACTTTTAACCTGCCCTCATACCACCCCAAACAGCGCTCCCACCATCACCTGTTTCACTATTTGCTGGTATCACTACAATTTGATGTTTTCAGATTCCCGGCTTGCAAATAATTAATTTTTTCGGTTGGATGTAATTATTGTCATTTAATTCCTCTTCTTTCTTACGTTCAGTCTTGGGTTTTTTCATGGTACAGTCTTCATATTGGGTTTATGGTATGAATCCCGAGAAAATACTTGTGGTATTATGATTTACTTACATTGTATTGTACTAAAATGATTAAATTATGTCTGCAACCTGATAGTCGTGAATTGTGCTACACAGTGTCTGGGGTTTTATATTAGATAAACATTAAAGTTTGTCCGGGGTATCCTTGTATTGCAACCATTTAACGTTGAATTTAATTTATTTAACTAAAATTTGTAAAATGCTCTCCTGTATTTGAGATGCGTAGTAATAAATTCACCATTATTTATTTCATAATTCTAAAACTTTCTGAAAATGACATGATTCCACTATGAAAACTTACTGAAATAAATATTGTGTTTACCCTTTTTGTGGTTTGAAATAATTTATGAAGTTTGTTCCAATATGTAATTAACAGAGATAAAATGATGCTTTTGTGTTATTTAAGTTTATGATTTTGATAGAACTAACAATACATTAAAATGTCTTGCTTACTGAACACTTACATGAAATCAGAATGCCTCGATATTTATTTGTTCGTTTAAGATTAATTTTTCTGTTTCGAATCTGGTTTTTATTTACTGTAGCAACCATGCATTACACTTCCTAGCTTCAAAAGTATTAGCTATTTATGCACCAAGTGTGTTATTAAGATGATAACGCCCAAAGGGCGATTCATCCAGCCCGAGGGCAACTCATTCAGCCCGAGGGGCTATGGCCCAAGGGATGGATTGAGTCGCCCGATGGGCATGATCATCTAGTCACATAAGTGGTGCATTAAGATTTTATATTTCACCTCATATATAAAATAAAAAATAGGTGATAGATAAGTTTTCTATTTTAGAATTCACCTGGGATTTTACTATATAACTATAAACACCTACATCATGTTTTCCATGATGACAATAAACAGTTTGACGTTCCTATGTTTTGGACATTTGTCACATTTATTTAATATTAATAGTGTAAAATGTCTGATCAAGAGTTGTCAGCAATAATTGCAAAGCAAACTCTAAAAGCAACTGAAAGTTTGCTACCCATTAAATCTAAACAGAGCTATTAGAAAGCTTAATAACACACTTGATGCATAAATAGCTAAAAATTGATTTGTTTCTGAAGGCATAATGAGCGGGCATTATGAAACCATTACGCCTTCCATTACGCCCCGGTTGTTATGGATATGTCTACATATTTCGTATTCTAGGTGTTATGACTAAATTACAACGAGCTGGAATATAAAATATTATAAAATACAACACTAAGTTATACCAGGCTTGATAACTAATTATAATTAAATGTTGGTTATTTTGTGTGATAAGGCAAGAAACAACCTTTACACAAGGGAGTATCAGACTCTATACAAAACGTTTTCGTTCTCTTTTGAAGCATTTTCTGAGAGCATCGGGTACATCGTTTTCTTATTACACCATCAAAAGAAAGATGTAAAGACGGATTCACATAGTTTCTTTTTTCGAAACTGGACCTCTTTTCGGTGTTGGCAAGAAGATACTTTCAATACCTTTGACTATTGCCTCTTTCGAAAGAGTTACAGGGAAAGATATAGATATAGTATTTTTTCTTCCCACGTCGCAAATCATTGAAAGTAACCCATGCATTAATGACACTTATACTTAGACATGCATAAAAGATTTTCTTCCACCACAAACCTTGTTATGCTTCAAGTGGCTTCGCAAAGATTCTAGTTAATAATTAATCGTAGGGGACTTTTTTTCTATAATTAAGTAGAGTATTACTTATGCATTAAATAAATGAGGTTTTGAGTTCCCGGCAATGTTTCAAGGAATTAATTCTCATTATTATATATTTCATGGGAATGGAATGTTAATATGACTTCCCACACTTTGAAATAAATAGAAGTTGTTGTTTCGACCAACCAGAATGCATTACGCGAAGCTAGTGATAGACTAGTTGGAAGCAACTGATGACGATTAATGGAATCTACACGTAACTGCCTTATCTTGAAGAACTGTGGAATAGTGGTTTGTAACGTAAAGTAGAGAAGTTCACTTGTCGATTTCCTATCTTATCTTTGTTCTGCATGTGGTGCACAAAGCTTTCGTTTTAATATTAGGAACAGGGATTTTCATAATTCAAAGAGGAGCTTTATTTTCCCATCATCATTATTATTACAAAGCATAAAAATTGCGGTTTTCTGTTCACACATAGCATAGGACAATAATCCCTAATTTATTGCCTGTATTCCTAACAACCATACATTTTCCTACATCTTGAAGAAAGTGCACTTATTTTGTTTAGCCAATGAGAAGCGTTGAATGGAGGGGATACCAACAAGTACATAGCAATGACGCATTTTAAAAAGGGGGACTTGATTACAGTCTATCGAACAATATCGACGTATTAGAAACGCAAGTGCGCGTAAATTCAGTGCAATGTGTGCCTTTTGCATCCTTTACGTGTCCAATTATCTTAATAAATATCTTGTGTTCCTCAAAAGTGTACGTTAATCACACTTTTCTGCCAAAATCTGTGTTAAATATAAGAAACTGAATCCCACGCTACACGGATCCATCTGAGGACAGACAAAGTATGTTTTTGGCTTCAACTATTAAGCAGGTAAGCATTTGGCTTATTTTTATTTATTATTATTATTATTATTATTATGTCTTTATTAAAATAATAAACAAAATATAATTTCTGAATTAACAATTTCTAAGGTGAGATTCAGCTGACAGATAACTGCCCGTTGCTCTTTCACCTAACCTTAAATAATCGAAATGTACTATAATAGAAAGTTCTGCTTCGTGTTCATCGTGCGCCTAGTTTCAGAAGTGTACAGTAATGAAAGGATATCGCTAACAGGTATTGACTTGGCGAGAAAACAGTAATAAACTGAGCTGGTACCGAAACATTGATAAAGGTAGTAATTTGAGATTCGTATGTAATTCACCACACCATCGCGAGATATTATATAGAAAATGACACTTACCAAATTGCGTATAACGCAATGGAATAGTGATATTATCCCTCAATCTCAAATTTACATTGTGCACATCAGTGCGAAACGCAATCTTATTATATAAATACGGCAGCGTTTTATTCAGTAATAGTTTATAGTATAAAGTAGAATAATGTAAAATATTTAGCCATCCAATGTCTTTTAGTTTATGTGATATTCTATCAAATATCAAATATCCAAATATCAAACGCAGGCATGCATTTTGAAGTTTTTGAATTCTAGGCTTATCTTGAAAGTCAATGCAGGCATTATTAACCACATCGCAATAGTCAATCTGTGATAGAACCAATGTGTTACACAAGAGTCCTCTAGCATTAAAATTATAATAATAATAATAATAATAATAATATTTATTTAAAGTAGGTAATCCTAATATTTAATAACCTTACGATTTTGATGGATTGACCTACGATTACTGTAGGCCATCTGTAAACATATTGATACGTGTTTCCTGAAACTTAACTTAAGAGTCCAATGTTACACCTAAATTTTTTGCGGTTGTGACCACAGGTAAGGCATCATTATTTATTTTTATCACTACTTTGTTTTCAGCAATATCTAATTGGTGCTTTCGTCCAAAAAACATAACTGCGCATTTGTCAACATTTAGTTTCAATTGGTGATCTTGCAAAATTTTAGCAAGTCTTTTCAGATCCTCATTTATTAGATTGCAGGCAACATCCACATCGTGTACATCAAAAGAAAAATAAATATGCGATTCATCTGCATAGAAATGATATTTACAAGATCTCAACACAGATGAGAAATGTGAAATGTAAATTGTAAACAGGAGAGGCCCAAGAATCGATCCCTGGGAAACGCCTGTACTAGTATGGACAAAATTTGATACATCATTACCAATCCGTACAGCTTGATATCGATTACTTAAATAATTTGACAGTAAGGCAATTGCATTAGACCGAAGACCAATGCACTCACAGATAGATAATAGTGTTTCATGGTCGATTGTATCAAATGCTTTAGAGTAATCCAATAAAATTAAAACGGTAACCTTGCCGGCATCTGTTGCCGCAACCAATCATCAACAATATTCAATAACGCAGTAGCACAACTATACCCTTTCCTAAAACCAAATTGTGTATCTGGAAAGATTTATTATACTTTAAATGCTCTCACAACTGCAATTCCATTACTTTTTCAATAATTTTTGACACTGGCTAAAATACTGATAGGTCCTAAATCCCGCACATTATATCCATCCGACAACAATAACTGCAACCAAATTTAGGGCATAATAAATTATGGCTGGAGTTGTCATAATAATTGACACCAAGCAGGGAAAGCAGTTATGAGTAACATCCTTTTGTATCTCTTACCTGTGTTCCATGTTTCATGTTGTAAACTACGCACTTCTCTACAAGAATCTGGATTAGATAGTCATCAATCCCACTCCGTCCTGTATTAATTGTCTTTACCTTAGCTTTTAAACATGTAGATAGTCATCAGGTAAGCAGTATCATACTAAATTTTGCATGGTTAATTTATAAAGCAAAGTAAATATGGTGTTTGCAATTCATGTGAAATCGATTATGCCCTCTGCACGGGCAAGCATTTAACTGCAGTACCTTTTACCTATCTAATTGACATATAACAACCTTTGAACTGATTTGATCGATCACCACACATTTTTCGTCAATGTATACTGTAAGTTTTGTAGCAACTTTACAATTTCTTTTAGGTTGAAGAACTTTTGCAGGCTAAAACCTTTTACTGGGAATTGTCCGGTCAAGTAGCAGATTCCTTGCATTGTAAACAGTACTTACATCCTGAGATTCCGGACCACTTCTTGAACTTGAGTCTGTTGATTCAGGTTGCACAGCTTCTGAATTACCCAAGTCATGATTCAGATTCTGGCTCATAATCATCACTAGATCCAGGAGAAAATGGTTCTGGTTCTAATATTTCCTGGGCAAGTATTTCCAACTCGGCTTGAGTCCATGGTATATGGCTCATTCTAATTGGTACAATCTTATAAAAGCACAATATCAAAATTATTTATATTTGGAAGGCCATTGTTAAATCTTACAAATAGTTCCATTCTCCAAAAATTCTATCAACAAGCTCGATGCACATGTAATAATAACATGCCTTGGAGTAAATGGACTTACAAGTACACCTCAAACTGTCAGTACAGTCGTTTTGCAGTAGTCAAACACCAACGTAAAAACAAGCCAAACTATAAATTTTGAACAAACAATAACTAGAATTTTGAATCTAATGCGAAAAAAGGCTAGGTTTTATTATTGGATGTCTCATCTTTATAACAACAGACAAAAGGAGTTAATATTGGATCACTGGATGTAAAAGAACGATCAAAAACAAAATAAGTTAGTCGGCTATATGTTGTAATTTACTATAAGAGTTATTTTAAATGCACATTACCATATTTATGCTAAAAGCAATTCGAAATAAAACCAAGTTTTGGATTTGTTTTTTTTTAATTGAAATTAATAAATTTGATCTTACAGTTGCAAGACACTGCATGTAAGCCACAAATTTTCATAACAGAAATTTTGCATTGGAAAAAAACCATTTGGGCAACCAGCTGCGACCTTAAACAATAAGAATTATGAAAAAAAGTTGAACAAACTTCGTCGAATTTGCTAGAATTGACTTGTCACCTACTGATTACCATTTTTCAAAACCCTTGGAAACCATTTTCAGAATCGTCAGTTTATTAGTCAAGGCTAGAATTGATGCATTCAAAATTTTTTGGATGACAAAAATGCAAATTTTTTCTATCAAGCAATCAACCCTTTACCTGATCGTTGGCTAATGGTGGTTATTTTAATAAATATATGCTTCTGAACCAATATATATATATATATATATATATATATATATATATTGTCGTGGAATTAAAGGTTAAATAGATCCAGATAATAAAATTTCAACCACTGTGTATATAAGAAATAAGAGTAATTTATTTACGCGCCAAATTGATCAGTTTAGATAGTGAAGACGGATGGTTATTAAAATATTTTGTAATTCTAAATCATAATGTTAAAATTGCATAACGGGTAGAAGCTTTGGAGTACATAAAAACTCAAGGATACGCAAATTAATTGTAATAATTTTAAATCAAGCGCATGGGATAGGAAACGGAGCTTTCAAGTATAGAAAATCAATAATTTAAACGCACAATTTCATTTAAAGGAACGAAAACGTTCGTTTCACAAATCCTAAGAATGGTTAAACTTGGAATTGTTGTTTTAAACGGACGGTTGTTTCGAAGAAACGCCTGTTGGGTAAAATGTCGAGTTCAGGAAACTTAAACAAACATTTAGCACAAAATTCTATAGAATTTTGTTTGTAACGGTCAATGTAGAAGCTGCTAAAATAACAAGTGCTTTGAAGACTGAATGAAATAAAAGATCTATAATGTAGAACAGACAGAGAAGCGTATAAGAAAGCGTTGGTTACAAGTCACATCTAAAATATAAGGGGAAATGTGAAGGCCAACAACAATATCGATTTTCTGTAGCTTAAAATGGGTTCTAAAAAGAGACAATAAATATGCATGGAACGGAGAAAGGTAGATAGGAGGTGAAATGTTATAAGGAGGCAAAGCAATATCATTGGTCGAAGGATAGCAGTTTTTGAGAAGCTCGCGTACGTTGAGGGTATCGAACGAATTTCTATGTAACAGCACGACAAACGGGGAATTTTTCAGCCGTTGGAGTTCGTTGCGATAAAATTTTTGGGAATCGGTTTAGAAAATAAGTTTTTCAATGGAAATAGGTTTCATGAGGAGTATTGAAAAGCGTATAAATACTCTGTGAAAGATATTAAAGCTCTCTTATAACTCTGATATCTTATATCGCGCTTTGATCTCTAACGTAATTGCTTGTACGAGATCTTAAGTTGTATTAATTATTGTTTATTCGGTATAACATCCTAATTTAAAGTATGTAAAGCAGTTTGTAACGAGTCATAAAAGTAGTAAAAATGGTTTGCACGAGTGATTGCTAAAGCTACAAAAAGTGCCGTTACTACTAGATACAATTGAATGATAGGATGGCACTTGGTATGGAATGTTAAGTTTGGACAAGACTAGTCTCCGGGTAGAATAAAAGGTGGTTGCAGAGAGTTGGATAGTGGGGATCAGTTGGATCCAGACCAGAATAAAATCAATCTAGGGTTGCATGACGGGCCCATCTACTCGTCTTAAAGGAATTTGTTGAAATAATTAGAATCGTAAAATTTTGAAATATTTAAAGATTGAGATGGTAACAGTTTTTATCAAACTGGATGTACCAAAGTGTAAATATCTTCTTAATAATGGAAACTTGTTAATATGTGTAAATAAAAAGCGTTGTATGTTTTGTTGCATTATTTGAGTGGTAATTTCATTTGACTGTGTTTGTGAGAAAGGAAAGTACTTAAGATGGTAGGTATTCAAGAAGAAGCCGATTGCTGAGCTAGCCAGAGTGTGCAGATATAAGGAGGCATTCCAAAAAGATAGTGTAAGAATTTTTTTTTTATTATTTTTTCAGAAACTTTTATGTTGGCCCAACATATTTTACTTTTATTTAAAAAAGCAGACACTTCATATTCAAAGACCTTATACAATTGTAGGTAATGACAGTTGCAAGGTATGCGAGTACAATCGTAGTTTGTAATACTACGCAATAGCGTTTTCTACAAATCTCAAGGATTTATTTTGCGTAAGAATTGTAAAAAAAAAAAAAGAAATTAATCAAATATATAATATGAAACTCACCTGGCCTTGAATAAGAACTTGGATCAAGTGGGCTTAAACCTCTCGTTCGGGCCCACATCGACTCTCTACCTGTAAACAAATACAATTCAATTAGTTATTTATTTGTATATAAAAACTGTAGAATTATATCTGATGAAGAGAAGATCACCAGATTAACAAAGGTGTATGGTGGCCAGACCAAGGACGGCTGACAGGTGGAACCCGTTTTAAGTGCAGGAGAAAGAAAGAGAAGACGACTAGCAGTTGTATGTTAAACCAGAGGTGAGGATAGAGTATCCAAAACGGGGAGTAGATGCAGATATAGGACTTGGAAGAGCAGCTGAGATGAAGACTAATGAGAACCAAAATAAAAAACCAGCATTTTTGATGGCGTTTCAAACTAAGGTAAGGAAAGCAGCGGATATGAAAACAAATGAGAACCAAAATATACTGGCATTTTTTATGGCGTCCCAAGCTGACGTAAGGAAGCCCCAGGGTAAATTAAGGAATTTGCAAGCAGAAGTCGGTTCTTTGGCTGAGGCAAAGGAGTTCCAGGCAGATGTAAGAAAGTCTCAGGTGAAATTGAAAATGAAATTATGGATATTAAGAGGGGAAAAATTTCAGGATGGTGATGTGGGAGAGTTTTCATGTATTCAGGGGTATGGTACATCAGGAGGTTGATAAAAGAATCAAGGTCGTAGAATGGAAAATATTAAGCAAGATGGTAGCTGTACAAGATGAATTCAAGGATGTGGATCAGTTACGTAGGGCAAAGTACAAGAATCTAGAGGAAATAATTAAGATTAACTGAGAAGATGATATTAATGCCAAGAATGAGATGTTAGGCTACATTCAGATAAATAGGGATGAAATGAAAGAAATAAAAACCAATACAACAGTATTCTGGAACAGGATGAATAAGAAACTTAGTGGTTTTGAAGGGAATGTACAGCAGATCAGGGACCAGATGACTGAATTTGAAAGGGGAAGAGCAGGTGTAATTGACTACAGATCCCAATACAGAATGGAAAAGGAAACACTATCAAAATTTGAGGGAAGAAGAGTAGACCAACTGATGGTGTTCCTAGACAAATTGGGCGAGATTGTAGAATGCAAACCTGACACAAAGATACAGATCATCAGTGCTATATTGACCGGAAACAAGAACAAAGCTATTGTAGTATAAGTTAGAGAGAGTTGTTAAGTTCAATTCTACTGTAATAAATATTTTCATTTAATTTAGGATTCTTTTTAAATATTCCTACGCGTCCCCTGATTACAGTCCTACTTAAATAAATCGACTTGTTGCTGTAAAACTCTTTCTCATAACATTAGAACATGTACTTTTCCAACACTCTGTAGAATGTAATTAGTACCTCGATTTATCTTTATGGTTTGATATAAAACTTCAAATATAACTCATTTATCTACAAATTTTATTATCTAAAGACTATGCAAGTTTGAATAGCGTAAATTTTCTACAATTATATTCCAATTTTCCTGTATCTGTTCATGCATACCAACGTCGTTAAAAGTGTTCTTGTAACATGTCATCATCATCATTAGGTCTTCAGTCCTGGAAATGTTTAGACACATACCCTCATTGTTTCCTATTCTGAACTAACTTTCACATTTCCCTGAAGTTTGCACAGTCTGCATCTATCACTATCTGCATGCGAACGTCTGATCTCGGTCTACCTCTACCTCTTTTTTCCTATCTCTGTTTGTAATATATCCCGTACTATTCCGTAGAAATGCCTTAGAACGTATCCTGCCCTTCTATTTCTCCTATTATTTTTTTAATTTTCCACAGATATCTTTATTCCTCTACTATTTCTATAACCTATTTGTTACTAACTTTATCTGTCCATCCTTATACACCTGAAGTACAACATTCCCGAAGGCTTCTATCTCTTTCTGTCTGCTTCTTCCATCGCCCCTATGTTATAGACGTACGATGCTGTGCTCCACACATATGCTTTCAACAATTTTGTGACTTCACTCTGATCCAGTTTTCTGCGCTAGCACGTTATGTATAACAAATTGTTACTTTAAAAGCAATGCACGCTTCATAGGCTATATCCCAGTACATAGGTAAGTTTGTATACACTAATTAATACTAATAAGATTTTGGTTTAAACTCTCCTACGTAAGCCGTGTTTTTTGCTGGTGCAAGGGTAAACCTTCTACCTCTTGTTCCAGTGGCCAACTTTTTTCAGGAATCGTTCTACACCGAGAAAACACTGTTTTGCACAATGAATGTCATATCAACACCAGATCTTCCAGAACCAATCTTTTACTGTACCTTGTAATGTTAATAAACGCACGGGTCGGACAGAAACACAAAGGACAATAAAGTAAGGACACACGCATCATGATTATGTAAACAAAAACAATGAAACGTAAAAATACTGTGATAAAATTAACCATTAATTCGATTTGAATATTCTATTTACGTCAATATAATCAAACAAAGGGTATTTATAATTACGTAAAATCAAAAGCAAAATCATTTAAGTTTTAATAAAAAACAAAACTACATTATGTATATCTGCCAAGTTAGGTCAGCGTCTATCTACAAAGTAAACCCCACTTAGTGACGTCAGAAAAATTCTGGAATGTCATTTATTCACAATTGTTTCCTTTTTCGTCATCACCTTGATCAAATTCAATAAACCATTTACTTAAAAATAAACGTAACTTAGTGTAATAAAATGCTTTGGTTAATATATCGGCCCAGTTTAATTTAGTGTTAATGTATTATAATTCAAATCATTTTTCGAAATAAAGTTGTCTGATGAAATGATATTGAACATCAAAATGTTTTGACAGAATGTTGATAATGCAGTTCTTTACAAAAAATATTGCAATCTGATTATCTGCATACAAAATTGGTAATCTGTGAATCCCTTCTAAACCCAAGCATTCCCTCATTATCCTCATGAATCAATGCAACTCAACTGTTGCATAACTCATTGCTATGTACTCAGCCTCCATGGATGATTTGTTGACACATTTATTAACTGAACACCTCCAACCGATTGGAACATGGTCTAGGAATAATAAATATCCGCTAATGGACTTCCTATCGTTCAATGAAGTACCAAACAAGGCATCAGTAAACATCCTGACATTGCCTTCTGTTGCTTTTGACAAATCAGTTACCGAATTTCTGGTGGAGTAAAGGTATTGTAAAACCTTTACTAATAATTGCCAAATACTATAATTGGGTTTGCAAGCAAATTGAGCCAGCTGAATCACTGCATAAGAAATATTGAATCTCGTATGTGATGCTATAAACAACAAGCTGCCAATTAATTGTTTATATTAACACGAAAAATCTTTTTCGTTATAGTTTAAATCTCGAGTTCATGCCAGGATCTAAAGAAATTGAAACCTTTAGCCCTCTGTTAATTTCAAATTTCTCTGCTAACTGTTCAATAAAAAACTTTTGATGTTGTAGAACCTGTTTTCCATTCCTTACAAATTCCACACCAAGAAATTTCTTTATTGGCCCTAAATTTACACATTTCAATTCTAATTTCAACTCTGCGATAATTGAATCCAATAAACTCTTGTTCTTTGTGAAAATAGTCATATCATACACATAAATGAGAATGAATGCATCGCATCCATTACGATACAAACAGGAACAGTATTCAAGAGATGTAAACCCTAATTTCAACAAAATTGTGTTAATATAGCAATTCCACTCTTCCCAGCCTGTTTTAAGCAATACAAGGCTGTATTCAATTTAACAAGAAATTTCTCCTGATTCCTCGAATAAAGCCTTTTGGCTGTTCCATATATATTGATTCATGTAAAGGGCTGAACAGAATACAACGCCACTTAACGGCGTCAACGTAAGGAAATAAATGATGCCCAGAATGAACGCCGTCGACTTTCATTTTGACAATTGAAATAACCTCAGTTGTTATCATTTTATTAATCTTTGATTACTTTTATTTACATCAAAATGGATTTTGTAACTTCAAAGTAGTGTTTTTATAACCACTAGCCCGTTTATCGTATATAATTGAATATTTGCAAACTACTTCAATTAATTCTTCTTGATAGATTATTGTTGAAGAGTGAACATGTTTTAAAGTGCTCCGTTATATTTTATTATTTTTACACAGTGTATAAAACAAACGTAAACAATTTTCAAGGCAGTTTAGAGTATAATTTGATTTTCAATAAGGTGGTGAAATTGGACATACAATTAACTCAGTATTGAATTCTTAAACAACCAAAAATTACAATTTTTGAAGCATTTTGTGTAATAAAACAAAGACATTTACTTGGTATCAACAGTGATTAGGTTATCTTAAATGTGATTGTTTGTTATCTCACCAGCTGTGTGGATAATTAAAATAAATAAACCAGGACTGTATCAACCAAACTTCGTTTGGTTAATGAGATGGTCTAGTCTGTCGGTCGGTCTGTCTGTCTGTCCGTTGCACGGTTCCCGTGATGTTAGAAGACATATAATATATGATTCTTATCCAGTTTTTTACGCTGAATACGAATACGCTATTCACTTTTCGATATTTCAATTATTAATCAAGATATTCGACTTTAAATACGAATTTTTACACATTACTATTTATTATTTAATTTTTTTATATATCGCGTACAATTAAATTTCAAAATATTTAACACAAAGTAAGTAATATTTGTTGAACTTAATGTCTAAGTACATGCGGCTTAGATTTTTTTTAAATAATTTCCTTTTCTGATTACAGTAGATTTATTGTTTAAGATGCAAAACTGTAATAAGTGTTCAGAAAAATCAGATAACTTATTTGATTGCGATCACTGCAGTAATCATTTGTGTAAAGACTGTGCTCAGTTAACTGAGACTAGATGTCTGAAGCTTAGTAAGCGCAAACTAATATTTCTATGTGATGGATGTGAGAGGGGTTTATTTAGAAATCCAGAATTCTTAAATAAATTAAGTATTCTTGAACAAAAAATAGAAGATTTACAAAAGCAAAATGAAGATCTTGAAAAACAAAAAAGTGCAATAGGTTGTGAAGAAACAATAGCAGAAATGATTGATAGGCAAAATAGATCACGAAATATTATAATACTGAATGATCAAGAATCAAATGGTAATTCATACACTGAAAGAAACGCAGAAGATAAAACCACGGTTGGTAAATTACTTGGGAATTTTGATATTGATTTAGATATTGTAAAATCCTTTAGACTGGGTAAGCGCATGGAAAACAAAAATCGGCCAATTAAGGTTTTAACGGGATCTCGGGATGAAGCAATGTCTATTTTAAGAAATAGAACAAAATTACCAAATCAAAATGTTCGGATATTTGGAGATCAAACACCGAAACAACGGCAATATTATTTGGATGTTAAAAAAAAAACAAAGAAATAACTGAAAATGGAGATACCTCAAAAACAATTAAATATATTAATAACAAACCAACAATTGTAAATAAAGATAGAAATTCAAAAAAATAAATGGCAATTCGTCATTAATACTCAATTCTCACATAATCTACTTAAATGTTCAAAGTATAATGTCTAATAAGTATCAATTAATGGCTGATGTGATGTGTTATAATCCTATGATAGTGTTGTTATCAGAAAGTAGAGTAACTAATAATGTGGAAGACAAAGAAATTGCAATTGATAATTATATCTTAGTAAGATGTGACTCTATTAGCAGGCATACTGGGGGGGGGTTAATTTATATTCGTAAGGACATTGATTTTAAAACATACAAAGAATATGTACTGGAGCCAAATTATTGGTGTAAAGCTGTGAAAGTGCTATTATTTAGGTCACTATAAATCATAGGAGTGTTATACCACTCCCCAAGTGCAAGTGATGCAGTGTTTCTGAATAACTTTGAAGAATGGAGTGAAAACCTATTTAATACGAACCTACGATGTATTATAGCGGGAGATTTCAATTTAAATTATGAAAATAAGGGTAATTACTATGTAAAAAAGTTAAGTAATTTCATTAGGGAAAATGGTATACAGCAATTAATTACAGAGCCTACTAGAATTGTACAAAATAGTTCAACATTAATTGACTATATCTTAACTAATGCTAAACAAGTCAGGGCTATTGTACATCCGACACCAATAATAACTGATCACAATATTATATCAGTAGCAATTACTAAAGAAAATAAACATTACAATAGTAATAACCAAATAAGTCAATTCAGAAACCTAAACGATGCAGCCATTCACCGAATAAACCTAAGACTTTTAAAATGTACATGGAAATTTGACAACACAAATGTTGATATAATTCTGAATGATATAATAAATAATGTTACACATGCGTTAGACCATGAAGCTCCTATTCAAAGCAAATTTCAATCACGTAACTGTTTAAAGTGGTATGACAATGAAGTGCGTGCCAAAGCTAAAGAAAGGGACTTTGCTTATAAAAAATTCAAAATCAATAAATGTGCTGTAAACTGGAAAAATTATAAAACTTGTAAAAATCAATTTGTTAATTTATTGAAGAGGAAAGAAAAAGAATTTTATGAAAGACAAATTGACAATAACAGAAGAGATAGCACTAAAATGTGGAAAATATTAAAAATGTTGGTTAGTAATAAAGAAAATAATTGTGACATACAAAGAGTACAATTTGAAAATAATCACCATAAAATCATTATGAGAGAACAAAAGGATATATCTGAACATTTAAATGACTACTTTGTGAACAGCATTGAAGATATTGTAAGGAGTATCCCAGACACTAGTAATCTATATCGACTAAACCCATTATGTAGCCACGATGTCAAATTTACTGAATTTAAATTGTTAGCCTTACATGATATAAAAAAAATTGTGCATAATCTACCTAACAAGTGTAACTGGTCAGATACAATAAACACAAAAGTAATTAAGGCAACCTTTGATACAATTGGGCATGTTCTTCTTCATCTGGTCAACTCCTCCTTAAGAACTGGCAGTTTTCCAGGCAAGCTAAAATGTAGTACAGTAATTCCTATTCCTAAAGTTCAAAACGCCACATTAGCAAGCGAATACAGGCCAATAAACACACTTCCTTGTATTGAAAAATATTAGAAATTGCTGTATATAACCAATTAATAAACTACGTGGACCGTAACCAGTTATTGGATTGTAATCAATCAGGTTTTAGATCTAAGCACTCTTGTGAAACTGCTATTCAGTTAACTTTTAGTAAGTGGAAGCAGTACATTGATCAAGATGAGTATATACTTGCTGTTTTCTTAGACCTTAAAAGAGCATTTGAGACAATAAACAGACAATTATTATTGACTAAGTTACAACACTACGGCATTGGTGGAACAGTGATAAAATGGTTGGATGACTACCTGTCAAATAGAAGACAAAGAACGAAAGTAGGAAATTCAATATCTAGTTCAGTGCTAGTAAGAAATGGTGTCCCTCAAGGAAGTGTTATAGGACCGTTGTTATTCATTTTGTATTTAAATGATTTTCAGAGTATTGACCACGAATGCGAATTTGTTAATCTATATGCTGATGATACCCTACTTGTAATCAAAGAGTCTGATATACAAACAGCAACAAATAAAATGAATAATAGCTTGGATAAAATTTATAGATACTTTCAAATAAACAAGTTGAAACTTAATACAAGCAAAACTGTGGCAATGGTAGTTGGAAATACTAATAAATTAAATAAACTCGATAGAAATGCTATTACATTGAAGATTGGTGATGAAATATTACAAATTGTTGAACAAACTAAGTATTTAGGTATTATGTTGGATAGTACTTTAACATTTAAAAATCACTTTGATTATGTTAAAAATAAAATTACAACAAAACTATACTTCTTCTCAAGATTAGCACCTAAATTGTCTTTAAGAACTAAAATTACAGTCTACAAAACAATCATTCAACCACATTTTGACTATCATGCAACAATACTATATTTATTTGACCAAAATAAATTAAGTACTCTTCAAAAACTACAGAACAGAGGTTTAAGAATCATACTGGAATGTAGCAAAAGGACTAATATTCAAAAAATGTTAAGCACCCTAGAATGGTTATCGGTTATTGAAAAAATTGAATATTTAACAATGATATTTATTTTTAAAATTATCAATGGACTAATGCCAAGTTATTTTGATGAGTTTATTATTTATGCCCACCAAATACACAACCACGAGACTAGGTCACAAGGCAATTTATATGTTGCAAGGACCAAATTGAAAAAGACTATGAATTCAATATTCTTCAAAGGTCTGATTAAATACAATACTTTACCAAAAGATATTCGAGACTGTAACACACTGACATCTTTTAAACGAGAATTAATGAAAAGCTAAAACTAAACTAAAATGTAAGTACTTTATGAAATAAACCAAATGACATAAACTTGGTAGGAGTAATTATAATTTTCACACTTTTTATTGTTTATTTATTTTTATTTTTTTTGTGTTTTTATTTATATTTACTTAAATTAAGAAAGCATGTTCTTTTTATTTTATATTCTAATGTATTGTAATATTAGGATTCCCTACTTTAAATAAATATTATTATTATTATTAAAAGTTGCCATGTTAATAAATATTATAAAACAATAAAGTAGGAATATTTGGTTTTTTAAATGGACACCAACAACAGAAGCTCGTACAACATTCGAAGTAATAAAGTAAGGTTATGAGTTCAACATACTTGACATTCGTGAGCATAAAAGTAGAAAGTTTGCCAACTATCAACGTTCAACGGCGTCAAACGCCATGCACTGTGTGTATAGTCATTTAAAACAGATCTTTTAACTCTTGATTGACATCCAACGCCGTACAACGACGTTGTATTCTGTTCAGCTCTTAAGTCTGCATATAGATATGCATACATACATACCCATGTAAACAAACTAAAAATGTAAAGAAAAACTTTACAAGAACAAATTCTATGACAGATACAAATACATCATGGTAGTCAACTTCATATTGCTAACGAAACCCATGAGCCACAAGCCTAACTTTTAAATGATCTAGAGTTCCTTCATTGTTGGTTCTGTTTGTGAAAATCCAACTATTTGAAAGGACTTTATGGTTTTTAGCACGTGGTACAATTTCCCAAACATACATCATATTCTTCACACATCGCATTAAACCACTTGTCTCTGGTGAACTAAGAAATCTTCGTAGTAACATGAAATTCCTGTTAGTCCCGCAAAAAATAATGCATAGTCTTCAATAGAATTAGTTTCAATTCCCTCATCTTTATGTAAACTATCATCGATAGGGTTTCTATCGGTAGCACCTTCAAGGCGTCGCCGTGGATCAATGTAGTAAGCATAAGACTACGAATCCCAAGGTCCTGGGTTCAAATCCCAACACGGCCGACTGCATGAAAAAATAGCAGGTGAGTATTTTTCACAAAAATTACGCCCTCGTTCGGATGAGAGGTTAAATGGAGGTCCTGTGTGTGAGTGTTGTCACGCACGTTAAAGATCCCTACCTTACCTGGAATGGCAAGGGTTCGGCAAAATTCTAAATTTCCAGGCAACAAAAAACACGCCTCCTGGCCACTGTAGTACCTTCGAGTGGAGCATTGGAAATGTAAATGAATGGTAGCACCTTCAACATTTGTACTAACAGGATTTACAGCTAAACCACGTGAGGTTTTAAAATCAAACTTCCCTTCATTTATTTCTAAATTATTTTTTCACAGAATTCACGAACATCTGGTAACGATCTCAATCTTGAGGAATCTCCTGTTTACCCTTGCTCTTGCCAGATGGACGAGTATGAAGTATCCTTTTCTAATTCAAATTATTTCTCTGGTCTGGTATTTCTGAAATTTTATCAAAAGTAACCTCTTTTGGGGGAGTGTGTGGAGTTGAGACAATCATATCAGACTCATCCACCCAATCGTTATTGGGAGAAATGGGATCAAATACAGAAAAATCTCTAAACAATTCCTTCGACAACTGTTTGAACTGTTCAAAACCAACCTTGGACTCATCTAACTTGGCATGTTTTGACTCTAATACCAATTTCGAACTAAGATCATAAATTTTATACCCACGAGTATGAATGGCATACCCAATCATCAACCAGTTCATGCCCTATATTGCAATTTATTTCGGTAACATTTAGGCAAATGATAAAATGCAAATGACTCAAATCTTTTGAAATAATATACATTTGGTTTATGACCATGCCATAATTCAGATGGTGTTTTATTGCCTAGCGCCGAGTAAATAACTCTGTTTTTGATATAAACAAATGTAAATAGTGCTTACATCCAAAATTCAGGTGGAAGGCCAGAGTCAATTAAAGATGCTTTCACACCATCTAATAAATCACGATTTCGTTTTTCTACAACCCCATTTTGTTGTGGAGTGTAAGTAGATGTTTTTCTATGTTGAATTCTACACTCCTTGAACATGGCTTCCAACTTCGTTGCTACAAAATTCCAAACTTTTGTCCGTTTGAACTTGAATAATTTCAGATTGAAACAGTGCTTCTAATTTACCTTTTAATTCGTTAAATGCCTCAAAAATGTGAGATTTAACTCTTAATGGAACCACAATAATATAACGACTATTATCATCTATTATGCTTAAAAAATTGCACATTTCTTCCATTGTGGGGCTGGTCCCCACAAATCCCTATACAACAATTCTAATTGGTATTTTGATCTCGGCCCGTGTAAACGCTCTAAAGGCACCATAGAACTTTTTGCCAGACGGCAACCACCGCAAACATCTAAATCTTTCATTAATGACATACTTCCTCTTACAGCATTTGAACAATTTTCTACTGAATTCGGAGCTATATGGCCCAATCTCCTGTGCCACAATTTAAGAGAATTTTTCAACAAGGGTGCATCTAAATTTTGGCTTTTTTCAGGATTTGCCTCAATCTTTGACACATCTAAGTCGACCCTTGTAGTGTAGAAACTCGAATCTCCCAACATATTTATCATTAGTTATTTTTGAACCACGAAGTAACAAAAACAATCTATTATCAAGTGTTAAGCTAACGCTTATTCTGTTTTTATCCGTTATAACTAAATGATCATTTCCAAAATGTATTTGAAATCCACCTTCAACCAGCGAATACACAGATATTAAGTTTCGACACAAATCCGGAATGCGATACACATTATACAGAGTAAAATGACATCTTTTTCCTTCTTCAGTGATCATAATCAAAGAAACTGTACCTTGGCCAACAGCAAACTTTTTCCACATGCCTGTATGATAGGGATTGGATTAATTCTTGTGTATGTTTTAAAAATACCTCTGTTAAAATAAAAATAATGTGTTGCACCACTACCTAGTACCCAGTGATCATTCCTTTGTACTGGTGTTGTAATGAGACCAGTCAAAAGGCAACTAAAATGAAAGCTTCCCCTAACTTTCCATCACTATAAGAATTATTACTTCTAACCCGATGACTTCCATGAACATTAAATTTACCTTGTTTGGATAAGTTACTTCTGTTGTATGATTTATTATCTAAGTTAACTGCACAATTCTTTCTAAGGTGCCCAACTTTTCCACGCCTATGGCATTTGTTATTATTATTATTATTATTGCATGGGTTGTTTCCAGTATTTCGTTTACTTAAATTTAAAGTGGAATGATAAACATTGATTTTCATTGCACCTTCCCCTAACTTTCCATCACTTTTAGCATTGAGTCGATTTTCCTCAGTAAACAATCTCTAACTACTTTTGTTGATAAAGTTGCCGGTGGAATTTGACAAATTGATTGCGATACCGAGTCACCCACACACGGAGCCTGCTACCATTCTTCCCCATGACTGCTGCATACACGAAGAGTTCGAAACTGGATTGCCTTCTCCAACTGCAAGCTGTAATCAAATTGCCAAGAAGTCCTCTCTCATCTACCATTCGGCAGTGCATCCCAACTCCTACTGTACATCAAACTTCTTCTTTTAGTACCATAATTTTTAATCGTAAACCAAACTAATTACATTCTTTACACTAGATGTGCAATTAAATCAAACTCTTGTTACTATAAACCAATTACCATTGTTCAAATTCAAAATATTCTGCAATCATCCCAGTATCAAAGTATCAGCGTAAAAGAATCTCACAAACGTCATAACAAATAAAAGCTTCGTAAAAATAAGAGTTTATAATCAGTCTCATGCTGATTATATACAAGTTCTCCACCTCCAAAAACCTGTTAAAATCCTAAAATTTCTACATCCACAAGGCCTTTCTGCAAAACTCCTCACATTCACACTTGCACGTACACCAATTCCGTGTATTTCTTTCCAACCGCCACTCATTAGTTACACAATTTTAAAAACACTTCTCCGTAAACCAACTTGAAGCAAAAAACAGCTGCACGTGTACTAAATGTATCATAGTATTGGAAAAATACATACTCCAAACTAACCTTGGCATTCACACAAAAACCAACATCTAAAATACTCCTCTAACCAACACGTGTTATTTCCATCTCCCTCATGCATAATCGCTCAAATTAACTTTCTCTGTTACCTTGTTTTCAATATTCGTTCTTTAATGGACAATTGCTGCCCCATTCCAATTCCAATTATTAAATTTTACGCTCTTTCTAGCAGTCATAAATCTCTCACTCACACCACTTAATTGACGTTGATAACTGGAATCGTCGTTCTTTGTTCAATCTGTTCGGTCTCTTTGTCGCACGTTCGCGTGGTTAATTGTAAGTTATTTTAAATTTGTAGTTGTAAAACTGTTATCCCTTGTCCCCTTATATCCTGTCGTAAAAATCCCTTTGTGCATGTGTAAATAAGTTAAAAAAGGGGTAGTGACAAAAACACTCTCTCATCGATATCGGAGCGAAACGGTTGGTTCAGTTCGGTAAAGTAAGTTAGTCAATAGTGCCGCTGAATGTGAATTTATTTGATAAACCCCTAAAAAACAGTGAAAGTGCAAAGTAACACGTACTATAGTTCGCATACAGTCCACTTAGCTGAAGAGTAGGAACTACATCTTAGAACAATAAAACAACGCGGAGGTAAGTCGATATACCAATTTATAAGACCCCCCCCCCGTGCTTAAACACAATCCTTATCTCCTCTATTTATAATACAAGAAAAACTAGCTTCTTCAAAACACATTCGAAAAGCTTTTAGCAAATATAACCACTAACTTGAATTTTGTGTTTTAAAATCTAAAATTTTAAATGCCGTATTATACACGGGATGCTTCTTATATAGATAGATTTATTTGTTCCCATCAACGTGATGATAATGCACACTTCTACAACCATTATTAGAAATAGTCAACAATGTGTATAAATAAAATTAAAATATAAATAAATATAAAATATAAATAAATACTATATGAAAATTAGCTACATTTATGTAGATAGTCATTAATTAAAATTAAATATTAGATACATAATCAATTATTGTAACTATTTAAATCTATCTTCAAGAAACTCCTTTACGTTATAATAACAGCGCTCACAAAACAAGGATAATAGTGCAGATTTAAATTTAAGAGATTTAATAGTTGCTGTAGCTTGTTATAAAGAGTTGGCACCATATATATAAAAGATTTTTTAATTAAAGTGGATTTTGGTTTTGGTGGATATATATCCCAAGCATGCCTGGTATCGTGTTTGTGAAAAGTACTTGGTGTGATGAATTTATTTTTGTTTTTATAAAAGAAGATTAGGGTTTCATAGATATATAATGAGTATAAAGTTAATATTTTAAGTTTTTGGAATAATGGTTTGCAATGTGAGTCATATGCTGCATTGCAAGTACTACGAATAGCTCGTTTTTGTAATTTGAATATTATGGCAATATTTGCATTTGATGCATTCCCCCAAAATGCAATACCATATCGTATACGGGACTTAAAAAGGGCATGATACACTTTAAGGGAAGATTCAGTGGAAATTTGTCACGAAACAGTTCTAATTGCATAACAAGTGGATGCTAATTTACTAGTAAGTGATTGAATATGAGTTGTCCAATTTAGTTTATGGTCTATGGTTAAACCTAGAAATTTGGTTGAGTAGACTTCATTAATTGATACTCCATTCAGTGTAGTGGGTCGAGAGTTTGTTTTAAAAATTATGAATGAAGATTTAAGGGAATTTATTGTGAGATAATTTGCCTTGCACCACTCTGTATATGATTTTGTATCAGTTACAATATTATTCTCCAAGGTTTGTATAGTGAAGTCATTCCCATTTAAACTAATATCATCCGCGTATAATGTACAATTTGCAAAATTTATACATGAAACGAAGTCGTTAATATAGAATAAAAATAAAATTTGTCCTAAAACAGAACCTTGGGGGGACGCCAAATTTTAAACTTAGATTTGTTGAAAAAATTTCTTTTTGAATATCTACAAGTTTTACACATTGAGTACTACCTTCTAGATATTAAATCAACCATTTCTTTGCAATTCCCCATAATGTGTCATTTTATTTATTAAAATGTTATGATTTACGCAATCAAATGCTTTGCTTAAGTCGATAAATGATGTAACTAAAGACATATTTTTCTTATTTAGAAAAAAATATAGCTGCTCTAAGAAGTTGTACATAGCATGTGCCATATTTCCTGAGTACTAATCTGAAGGATTATGAAATTAAATTTTATTTGAACTACTTACTTAAAGAGTTTCCAAAGTTGTTTGATGTACTTTCACATGCTGAATCCAAAATTAAGGTTCGAAATGAAAAATAACTCCCTTTCAGCACACCAAATATCACAATAATATATATATATATATATATATATATATATATTTAATGCTGTAATTATAGGGTTAATTTAGGGGTAGGTTAAGTCATTGGGGTCGTAGAATAAACAAGGGAAACTCCCAAGTAACAAACATATAATTATAGATATTAGAAGAGTAAATGGGTTATTATAAATATTATTAGTTGCGAGCACACTGTATATAGCAGTACAAACGATTAAAACACATATTCAAGAGTAGCTACTAGCAAAGATTAGAATTTAAAAATGTAACAAAACGCATTGAAATTAAATCAGTGAAAAACCTGCATGAATTGGCTAGATAAACATTCAAAAAGTGTGTTAAGATATCATCGTAAACGCACGCAGAAATTATGCATTATTTAAAAGCGTACGTGATCTAAAAGAATCACAGTTGTTCGAAAATCCAATTTATTAGGAAATAAACAAACACCAAATTTATTCGATTTAGATTACAATATGGCCAACAAACAATAATACGTGATCGATATGAACGAAAATTCCTGGGATTTCTGAAGTAGATGTGAGGTATAACATTTAAATTACGTGACTTAGAGCACTGCGCCATGCAATTAAAATACATACAATTGGTAAACTTTCCAAAATAACAAGTGATAATACGCTTGGCCTCGCCTAGCACGTGAAGCCAACGAATCACAAACAAAAGGGGGCCGATCCTATAAATATCTTGAAAATTGAATATCGAGTGAGTATACTTTGAAGCTGGGCAGTTACTATACTTGAAAGTGCTAAATATTTACGTGAATAATAAATTAAATTAACAGTGAAATTCTAGAGTGTATAATTGTGCAAAAAGTGCCATACTTCTGAGACGTAAGTAGATAAGATTTAGGAAATTATACCATTTCAAATAATAAATAAAACAGGGCTCTCAATTACCATCTCAATTACCCTCTGAATTACAATCTCAATTACCATCTCAATTACTATTTCAATTACCCTCTGAATTACAATCTCAATTACCATCTGAATAACATCCAAAAACTACCATTACAATCTTAAATTACAATCAAAATAATGTTACGATTCCTGTTAAAACTTTAAATAAGGAGCCATTACGATCAGAAATACAATTTTGGAGAATGCTGCCTGTTCAAGCAAATTGATGGTAAATATTCTATTACGAAAATGAAAAACCTTTCATTGGAATAAACGCACCAATAACGATCTGGACATCGACTTCAATTCTTAGGAGCACCTATAAAATCACTTCAGGTTAGAGATTTTGATATGACTTATTTTTAAAACTGTTTTATCTCAAATATTTATGCTATGATTTATTTTTGAACTGTTTTATCTCAATAATAATTTAAAGTGTAAGAGCCGACAAATTGGGGTTTCTTGTGTAAATTTATGAAAAGCGTAGACATCTTGAAACGTTTCAATAGGCCTTTAAAGGAAATAAAAAAATCTCGTTTTGCTGGCTTGATTTTCTAAAAATTTGACAGATGTATATGATTTAAAAAGGGAGAAGATATTTAAAAGGGTTGTAAATATTCAATCATTATACTGTGTATTGTAGAAGTGCTTTATTTAATTGAATCAGCTAGTCGAGGCAAAAGAAAATTATAAATTAACATTTTCACAAGTGCTTGAGTGGTATAAGGGTAATAACACAGCATTTTATGTACGCCCAAGCCGTGGGGCAAATATCTCAGCAATTTATTGCACCCAATTGTAGGGGCTAAGCGAGTATCACAGCATTTTATGGTTAACACAGCAATATATATATATATATATATATATATATATATATATATATAATAACTATATATATGTATAAGATACATAAGAGATAAAACAAGTGGTGTCGCCCAACACGGGGCAAGGCCTATAAATACGATAACAATCGAGCAACGAGTTAGTATATATTTGAAACTGGGCAGTCACTATACTCAAAAGTGCTAAATTATTCACGCAACCAGTAAAATAAAAGTAAAGTGAAAATAATTTTTATAAGAGTGTAAATCGCTATTCAAAATCCCTTAAGTTAATGCAATAAAAGGTTTTCCATCTCCGTAATTAACAAAACAGTAATAGAACATTTACCATGTCAGTGATTATCAAAATTAATTTAACAGGAGGTAATCTCCAAACTCGTTTCCGGAGCAGCTCCAGAGCCCTGTTTTATTTATTTTAGAAATCGTATAATTTTACTAAATCTGGTTTACTTACGTCTGTAATAGATCGGCACAAATTTTACACTTTTATAAAATACTTTTCACTTTACATTCGTTTAACTGGTTACGTGAATATTTTAGTACTTTTGAGTATAGTGACAGCCCAGTTTCAGATGTATACTAACTCGTTGCTCGATTGTTATAGTATTTATAGGCCTTGCCCCTTTGTTTGCTATTCGTTGATTTCACGTGTTGGGCGACACCACTTGTCTTATCTCTTGTGTACTTCAGAAATTTTACCAATTGTGTAGTTCAAATACTTGGAAGAACACTCAAGTTGTCACGTAATTCATTCATACAACATCACATTTAATTCAGAAATCCCATAAACCTTCGTTCATTAAATCACGTATCATTGTTATTTGCTTATTCTAATCTAAACTGAAATAAATTTGGTGTTTGTTTATTTCTTAGTTACCTTGGATTTTGAACAAATGTAATACTTTTATGTCACGTACATTCGTTATTCAAATAATGCATAATTTCTGCCTGTGTATATATGATGATATATTAACGCACTTGTTGAATATTTATCCAGCCAATTCATATAGGTTTCCCACTGATTTAAATTCGATGCATTTCGTTACATTTCTAAATCTTATCTTTGCTCGTAGCTACTCTTGGATATGCGTTTAATCCCTTGTACAGTGTGCGCTCAACTAACAATATGTATAGTGACTAGGGCTGGCAAAATTCGAAAAAGTTGTATTCGACTAATCGAATTTTGCAGTATTCGCAAACCGATTAAACCGATCAATCGATTTTCTATCGAATATTCGGCTAATCGAATATTCGATTAATCGAATATTCGATTAACTGATTAATGGAATAATCAGTTAATCGAATATTCGATTAACCGATTATTCAATTGTTAACAAATTTTTTAGTTAACTAATTGGCTAGTTCATTAATCGGTTAGTCAATCAATCGTATGGTTATCTAGATAATCTATTAATCGACTAACCATTTAATCGACTAATCAACTAGTCAAACAAATTATTTCTAACCAAATAATCGTTTCTCTGATTAATTCACTATCGTGCGGGGTAGTCAATTACAAAATCCATCAAGTCGTGTTTCATTTCATTTTCAAGTATCCTCCATCCAATAGCAAGATCTTGTCCTGAACTTGTACTATGTATGGTTGTATTTTTGTCTTCCCTCACGTTATAGCTTGCACACATAGGAAAAAGAGAACTTGGGCTCTATATACGTAATACAAATAATACGGCTATAATTTAGTTAGGTATTATAAGTTCAAGTTAGAAACAAACTAACAAAATCATTTTAAAATTATGAACTTGCAGTTTAATAAGCAACAACTAAATTATAAACTATAATAGTGGACCCATTCAGGTAATCGCAAATCAAACAGCTATTAATACAGGCGTTTCCTTACTATATTATTGTACACTTACGTAGGTAGTTGATTTTAATCTATTAGGTAATCAAACTGAATTATATATACGTCACGGATCATGTTAGTCGATTAACACAATAAAAAATTATTCTTCCAATTGATTCAAGTCAGTTAATCAAATAACAGTGATTAGAGGTGTTGTTGGATGTATGTCTAATTTATTTGACAAAAATATATCGTTTGTAATTTTGTGTACAGGTCCGGTTCCTGTACACAGGTCAGAGCACGCTTAAGTTTTATTTTACAACATGTTTGTACTGTTATATTTTTAATTTTACTAGAACTTTCGTTCTGTAAGGACTTGCCTCTTAATAGAAATAAAAACAAACCATTTTTCTTTTAACTGTATTTTATTTACCCATAATTTTTAATAGGTGTGTCCTATTGGTCGACTAATCGAATATTCGATTAATCGCTTATTCGAATATTCGTTTAATCGATTATTCAAATATTCAATTATTCGAATATTCGATTAATCGATTTGTTAATTTTTAAAAACCGCAATTTTCCATTAATCGATTAATCGAATAATCGATTAATCTAATTTTATTTCCAGCACTAATAGTGACCTATTTACTCTTATAATATCTATAATTATGCACTTTTGATATTTGTTAGTTTCTTTTGTTTGTTCTACGACCCTTATGACTTAACCTACCCCTAAATTAATCCTATAATTATAGCATTAATCCCCCAAATTAAAATAAAAATTTTTGGAAAATGTTAACTTTTGGCGCCCAACGTGAGACAAAATTCACATTGGTCCAAAACTCTTTTATTTTTATTTCCTCTTTTGCCATTTACACAACTTCTACATTATTTTTACATCCCCATTCCTATTTTGATATATTACACCTATTCATTATAAATTTTATTACTATTGTGTTATCTATTTGTATTTCACTACCTATCTATCCATACTTTCTTATTTGCATATACTTTTCTATTTACATGTACTTTTCCTATTTATGGTCTACTAATTTTTCCTACCTATCTATCCATACCTTTTCTATTTTCCCATAAACATCATCATCTTTTCCTATATCCAATGAATCACTCCTATTTACATCAACCTATGCTACTCCTACTTATCCTAAACCTATCCTAATTATTATTAACCTATCCTATGTTTTGTTTTCTAATATTTACAATTTGTTTTTTTTTCTAAACCTATCCTAATTTATGATGATATCCTAATTTATTAATATCCCTATTTAATTCTCCTATTTGTCTATACCTGTCCTAATTTATTGTTAACCTATCCTATGTTTCATTGTTTTCTCATATTTACAATTTGTATAATTTCTATTCTCCATTATCAAGAGTTTCTTCTCTGCAATGAGTTTGTCTTTCGCGCTTTTTTCAAACTTATTTTCTGAAGTTAAATTATTATTGTTTTCCCCCTAATGTATCCTCCATCATATCCCAAAACTTCTCTAAATTTTAAACTATCATTCTTAAATTCTTCATTCAGTTCCCATATCATTTTCTCATTTTCCGACAAACCAATGGGAACCATTTCACATTTATAATTTTGCCCTTTTCTATAAAACCCGATATATTTTCTTGATTTTGTTTCAGGTGGAATCTTATTAAACGTCTCAGAGTCTACAACTTCTGATTTCTTAACATATCCCGTTGCTATTATTCTGGATTCTGAATCTTTCTTTAATAGTGTCTTTACTCTTTCTTTTACTTCTTCTGGACATTTCATTTCATCTTCAATATCCCCCTTTATACCAACTTCACCCTCAAATTTATTAATATTCAAACAGTCTCTTTCGACTTCAATGCTCTCCTCATTATCCCATTTTATATATTCCCCCTTTACATTTATTGCTTTTCCTTCGGCATTTATTTTTAAACCCAACTTATCTATTATGTCCATACCAAATATTGCATCTACTCTTAACCCCGGCACTATTATAAATTCATTTTCAAACTTCATCTTACCCATTTCACATTCCAGAATTATTATTTTATTCACACTTGCAAATCTCTTGCTGTTTGATGCTATCAAATTAAATTTCCTCATGGGCATCATACTCCCTATTAACTTTTCTCGTTTAACAAAATCCTCAAGACACTAACGACGCTTCAGCTCCCATAACAATGAGTGATCCACCTCAACTATTTCTAATTCTCAATTTAATTATCGGTAATAAGCTTTTATTCATTTCCTTTTCCATTTCGCATTTTATATATTCACGCTGGTGTTCGTATCCATTTATTTTTAAGGGCTGTTACGTGCCATTGCCACTTAAACATTGTTTTAGGTTAGTTTTTTGATATACGGAAGTTTCCCGCCATATTTTCAAATACGCGAAACGCGAGAATTTTTAAATAGACTAGGCGGTGCTTCCGATACGTCAGAGTAGTGAGTTTGCGTAGTGTGCTTATCCCTAGAGGGGTATAGGAATACTAGACAAGGAGTGGGGACGAGTTTCCGTGACGCCCTGAATCGTGGCTGTTTTCCTTTGATCTTGAAGTGAAATAGTCGTGCCGGGCATCATATCTTATCTTACTATGTAGATTCCTTTGTCTTGTTTATCTTTGTTTTGTCTTTCCTAATTAACCTGTCCTGTCGTTCCACTACATTTAGGACTGATACGACCCTCGGAGCAGCCCACGACCGATGTCCATGCTCAGCCAACACCACCGGAGCAGAGGCCTACCGTAGCGCGATTTCCTGCCGGATGCCTGATTTTTGATGTAAGTAGATTTTTAGCTAAATTGTTTGCCTTTATCGTGTTTAATTTTTATATTGCTAATTATGGCGCAATATAAATTATCGGTAACGTCATGGTGGATGTGCGCGCCAAAACCTGTAAAAGGTTTGCGCTTTCCTCCGCTAGAGGCGTCACTCGCTTTATTCATTGCGTTGCGCGATGTATTTTGTGAACTTTGGTAACTGTTTTACCGACCGTATAAACTATCACCAAGTAGGGGAATAACAATAACAGGGCTTACTTGGTTTGTCCTCTTTCAAAAATCCTGATTTTTGCAATATATACCACAACTTAATTCACCACAAATAAACCGACAAAAACCTAGTAGAAATATTCTCATGTACCATCCTGCTACATAAATAATATTTTAGAAACATATTTGAAAATGGAAAACCGAAACGCGTCATATATATAGTTATTAATTGTTAATACTGTAAAAGTATTTGTGCTTGGGTATATATTAATTTGTGTTGTAGTAGTGTGTCTGCACTGATACTAATTGCAGCATGAAATCAAGAGGTCGAAGAAAAGCAAATTCGCTTGAATGGTAACGCATTTAGGATATAAAATGATCCCACGTTGATCCAGATGAACTGGTTCACTAAAATGGAAAGCGGCTATGGTAATGCTAAATCAGTGCACACAAATTAACAATCTAGAATACACAATAGTAACACTACGAAACAGTGTTTACTACAAATTCCAAAAATTTATTTTGTATAAGAACTGTAAAAAAAATTAATTAAATAAATATAAAACTCGCCTGGGTATGTATAATCATCTTGTTTGTATGCGCCAAATTTTTCCTTCTGGGTCCACATTTTCAATGAAGAAATAAATTCTTTCTAGATGAAAAAATCAATTCCAGAGCTTCAAAATACTTGAAATTTGTGCCTCTTCAAATATTTGTGGAAAAACTAATTCCTGTACAAAGCAGAAAACGAATTCTTACTTTGGAGTTTTTAATATAATAATTTACCTGTAATTAATAGGTTCTAAAGCTCAGCGGAACCCAAAGAAATGTAGAGCAAAAGGCTACACAATTTTGTACTTTCCTATATTACGTTTCACCAAACTAAAATAGTAATAAAAGCAACGGCCTTCTAAGATTTATAGTTTGTAACCTAATTAATTTCAAACAAATGCCAATTGTGCCTTGTCTAAGCAACAGCTATACGGTACTTCAGTCTTGGAAATCCAAATAGCTACAATTTTATTCTAAATAAGTATCGTCGTATAAATACTTCCCGAAATCAATCGTCCCATTGGACTAAACAAAACCCAAAAAATCTATCTTAATTGAAAATTAATAACGTCCAGAAAGAAAGAATCTATATATATATATATATATATATATATATATATATACATTAATATAAAGTATGGTCGAGTGAGGTTATGGCACAATAAAATGTAAAACTCTATATTAATGTTTTGACCTATAACCCAAGAAAATCATCCTCAAATAAATATAGAGTGAAAAGGTCAACAAAAATTAAATAATATATATATATATATACATATATATATATATATATATATATATATATATATATATATTACAATTTATACATTCAAACTATATATATATATATTACAATTTATACATTCAAACTATATATATATATATATATATATATATATATATATATATATATATATAATTAATAAGATGAAATAATAACTTAGACTTTTATGCAAAGCCCAAATGATCATTTCAAATCGAGCTAGTCTTTCCATGACTATGCGTTCACCAATTACGCACTGAGACCGATGACTATAATTGGAAAATTGACAAATCTAAATCGTGTACACAGTCATACATAAACCTAACTTTCAATTACATTTAACATTTTTGTCAATCATACGTTAGTAATTATCAACTTACCTTGTGTTAAAAACTACCTAAAATATTTATATTTAATACTTGGCTTATAGCCGTAATTTTAAGCGTTGCTTTCTGTCCATAACTGACATAAGTCAAAAACTTGATAATGTCAGATATGATTGACAAAAATGCTAAGCGTAATTGAAAGTTAGGTTTATATATGGTTGTGTACACGATTTGTATTTGTAAATTTTCCAATTATAGTCATCGGTCTCGGTGGCGTAATTGATAAATGTATAGTTCCGGAAAGACTAAGATACAGGTTCAAATCCTGTTCAAGACTTTATATTTTCCTTCTTCCAATTACTTGCTCGATTTGAAATGATCATTTGGGCTTTGCATGAAAGTCTAAGTTATTATTTTATCTTATTAATTGTAATGTATTTATCAACTTACCTTGTGCAAAAACTATCTAATATATATAAAAGGTTCTTGATAATTCTTGAGCGTAGTTAAATTAGAAAAGATTTTGTTTTTTGGTTCTTGGGATAAAGTCGCTCATAAAATTAAACATTAAATGTGTATCATTTGTATTAAATCGTACGTTTTGGTGATAATTTACACCTTAATCATCGATCTACATGAAAAAGTATATAAATAGGTAATTCATATAACAGGTAATATATGTTTAACTTACTTATTACTTGATAAAATTATTTTATGTATTCACCCATAATAAAAGTATCAGAAGGAAGCTTGTAATATTACTGATTAAGAATTAAAATTAATTTTAAATTTTGAATGAAATGTCAGTTCACTTATTTGACAAAAATGTAGGATCAAGGATGACATCAATCAACAAATTTCATTCAAAATTTAAAATTAATTTTAATTCTTAATCAGTAATATTACAAGCTTCCTTCTGTTACTTTTATTATGGGTGAATACATAAAATAATTTTATCAAGTAATAAGTAAGTTAAACATATATTACCTGTTATATGAATTACCTATTTATATACTTTTTCATGTAGATCGATGATTAAGGTGTAAATTATCACCGAAACGTACGATTTAATACAAATGATACACATTTAATGTTTTGTGTTTAATTTTATGAGCGACTTTATCCCAAGAACCAAAAAACAAAATCTTTTCTATATATATTAGATAGTTTTTGCACCCAGCGTTGAGCCGTCCGTAATATTGTGTAGTTTAGCTCAAATCTCGCCTCGGTTGCTCCTGACTCGTCCTCCTAATTAGATGCTTTCTATATCTTACATACACCTACCTCTTACATCAAACAAACTTCCTTTCATTATTTACCATAGAAACCTAAATAGAAATCCACATTAATCTTACATTCGAAAATAACTCAATTAACCAAAATATCACTCTCTATTTATCTAAAATCCAAATTACATTGCTTTATCTACTAAATTTTAAAACAATCATTCTGCATATTAATAACCCTTTTAACACATAACTTTCTATTAAACTAAGAAGGCATTCCTTGCACTTTACGTTACCCTTCGTTCTAGCATGAGCTCACCTTAAAACTTTATAAATGTGCATATAAATTCTCTGCACGACCAATATCAAAATACCCTCTATACCTTTTTACAACTTTTGGTTATGTGCAAAATTAATAAAAAAATTAATTTCGTTTTTAACCGTCCTTTAAATGTCTGTTTAAATAAACTATTACACTTTAATTTGGTGATACATTTATATGGTGATAGTTCTTTAAAGTCGGTAATACAATTAAAAGTCGATAATACAGTTACCAAAGTTCATAGGATACATCGCGAAAGCGCAATGAATAAAGCGAGTGACGCCTCTAGCGGAGGGCAGCGCGAACCCCCTTTTACAGGTTTCGCGTTGCCAACTACCATGACGTCATCATTACCCCAAATTATATTGCGCCATAATCGGAAATATAAAAAATTAAACAAAAGTTCATATTCGTGAGCAAATTAAACACGGTATTACTTACCCCGGAAATCCCAACGTTCTGCGGGGTTGAACCAAAGTTGGCCTCTATCAGGGTTCCTCAGGGCTCCATCTCGGAATAATCAAAGATGGTGACTCATCATCTCGGGTCGTGGAGTCCGTTCAGCCGAAGGTTGCAAATTACCTACCTATGCAGGGAATGACACGAAAAAAGGTATAAGGTACGACAAACAAAAAATAATCAGCAAAGGAAATCTACATAGGTAAAGCTACGATACGATACCTCAAAGCGACCACTTCACTCCAAGAACCAAGGCAAAAGGCCACGTTTCAGAGCGTCACCAAAACCTCTCACCACTTTGTCCCCACCCCTTGTCTTTTTCCCATTGGCGCGAACTGCGCAAATGCACTCTAATGTAACGGAAGTACACGCCTAGTCTATTTAAAATTCCCGCGCACCGCGTCTTTTGAAATTATGGCGCGAAACTTCCGTACATCAAAACTTAACCTAAATACAATGTTTAAGTGCCGAAATTTGGCACGTAACAAAACATCAAAACAAATAATCATCAAAACACCACAAATACTATGAAAATATTCACCATGAAATGTCTTATTCTACCTCATACCTTGTAGTTGTCTTCGTACTGCGATGCACCACCTAGCCCTTTGTAGATGTTGCCTTTTGGTAGGTCCTCCGTCTATCCATTAATTCCATGGTCGAATCCCCATGTACCATACAAGCCTCTACTCCAGAAACTCTTCTTTTATAAATATCCTATCTCCAAATTTCATTCCTTTTGTTACAAATACATTCTACTATCCCAAACCTCGCTTTGATCCACATCCAAACAATTTTCAAATTCTAGTATTACGTCTCAACTTTAATATTCACTAATACAGCTTTATAAGCTTTTACATAAATTTAATTCAACTGCACTAATGCACTTGTAAGTAAACTTATTGTATCACCAATGGAATCAAGAAACAAAGAGAGCGAGACCCTGTTACATGCCAAAATTGGCATGTAAACATTTCTAATTTTCATTCTGAATTTGTAAGTGAATTCGCGCCAATAATTTAAAAGACTTGTGCGTGCATTTCCGTCACTTTGGATAGTTGCGTTTGCGCGGGAGAATGCGCAGACGCAGAGTGGAAAAAAAAGGTGGTGATTACCGTCACGTCGCGGACGAGTCAACGGGACGTCGTCGAATGTAGTTATCTGTGTGCCGTTTTATCTTGTCTTCTCTTTCAGGTTATGTAGGTTTCCTTTTGTCTTGTATCTATTATCGTTGCTTCCCTTATTCCTGTGGCTCCGCTATAAAACAGAAGAAAGAAGACAAATTTAAATCTGGTTCCGCCGAGGGGGCAAAAGGACGACCCACGCCCGACTGCCGCCAAATAGCTGTCCTGTTGTGAAGAGCTCCACAGTTTACGTGAGTACCTTTTGTCTTTTCTTATAATTGCAATAAACATTTTTTGCATGTGATAATAATTTGAAACATTTATATGACGTAACACCTTATTGCGCAACACTTGGCAAATATTTATTGTTGTACCAACTGTCGTATTGGCATTTCGCGCCGGAACTTTAACGAGTATACCTTAGAGTAGAGAACATGAAGTATAACAACCCCTCTCTTTTCCTGATTATATAATCGAACCTGTCCCCCCTGTTTAAGGAAATGGCACGTATATTTGTTTAACTGTTATCTTATTTTTCTCGAAAATCACTAACGACGGTCGATTTCTCGTAATTTTTATAACATAACACAACAATACGCGGTAAAGCACTTAAACGCGTCAACTGTCGTTTCCAATTCTCCGGATTAGCATATACTCCACGCCTCTAACCTCAAACAAACATCATTTTATCTTCCTTGTACATATCGCTCTATTGCACACATATGCTTCTACCACCTGAATTTCTAGCCCTTCTTATTTAACTTTTACCAATCAACTCGCTTGGCTCCAATTTCCCACTTTTCTGAGCGACGCGTGCCTTGTTTACAACTAAGCTTGACATTATCGATTTTTAATTCCTTTCCTCTGGATATACTTTATGTATCTCTCTTATGCTTATAGGCTTTTATTTAATCTTCGTCTTTTCATTGCTCTTCCGACTATATATCTAAGATTAAAAATCAGTATTTTAACTAACATATACTGCTTTTACATCAATCCTGTGTGGTTTTGTTTACGGCCTTGGCTTTTTTAATTTCAACTGTTGTTGGTTCTACTAAGCGATTTAATTTGTTTGCAGCAAACTTTCCCAAGAAATCCATTTTTTCCCCTTTGTTATTTGAAACGTAGAAATCGTTATTTTTAACGTGCTTAAAGCTTTTAAAACCGTTCCCTAGTAACTTCATTATGCTATAATTTAACCCCAAATTATTTTCTTTACTCTTTTACATAAATACTATGATACATGGTCCCTAACTAAATCTAATTAAGATAAATTATTCCTATATTAATCACGCGTTAAACTAAATCAATATTCCCTTATTATCCACTAATTAAGCTAGACAATAATTGTTGGAAATTCTTTAACTCAATAAATTTATTTGACTGTACCTAATCGCTATCAACCCTAGTAGTTAACTTATGTATTTTATTGTCCCTTTTAATTACACGATTATATATATATATATATATATATATATATATATATATATATATATATATATAATAAGTAAATTTAATAAGTCTTAAAATATGATCAAAGAATGAAATTTATTGGCAAGTGATTCAACATTAGCCACAAGGTTACGCCCTAATTGGGGCACATCAAGACAGGAGTAGCAAAGATGTAATATTTAACACGAACACATTATGGGAAGTACAGAATCACCTAACCCACAATTTGTGCTTTTGTGCTGTTTCACCTGACTTTGCAGGTTTTATCAACAGTCGGCACGGAGGAGATCCGGTTCAACTGCCTTTTTTTATAGCCAAAGATTATAATTATAAAGAATAAGTAAATTTAATGAGTCTTAAAATAATATCAAAGAATGAAATTTATTGGCAAGTGACTCAATATTAGTCACAAGGGCATCCTGTCGACAGGATGCCCTTGTGGCTCTATGGCATATCATCGTACGACTTTGTCTAAATTCTTGAATACTGAGTTTTCTCACATCAGCAAGTCATTCCTTCACATATTGGCACTGTTACTCTGACCAATATACTTTAAATACTTCACCACTTGTAAAGTACGGCAAACACAAAAATTACGATTACGTGATCTGGTCATTGGCTTTTTTGGCATATACACAACCTTAAAACAACAAACTACTCTTTATACCCTTTTAGATATTACGTACACTTCAATAATATATATATATATATATATATATATATATATATATATATATATTACTTTACCCCTTAACTTACCTACCTATACTTTGTATGTGGTAGTATATAATTTGTCAATGTAAACTATAACGGCGCCACAACAAAAGAATGATCGGAGCTTCTATTTTCAAGACCTCCTTTTATTTTCAAACTACAAGTTTGCCAAATTCAATCACCACGGCTATAAATACTCTAACTTCTTTAAGAATACAATCAATCTCAGGGTAATTAATAATTTAATTGTAAGATAGAATCTATCTTGCTGGGTTCCATACAAGATAAATCCTATTTCAGAATTTCTAACAAACACACGGTTGTAACTTATAACTCAATGTATTATAAAGTTTTGTTGGTTAGTGTGTTCAATGATGCAACTTTTAAACAAGTGTTACTGTTTTTTATTTTTGAAAATTTTATACCTGTAGTTGCGTCCAGCTGATGTAGTCGTCCTTACAATCGCCTGGTTGTATTTTGAACTTCCGCACGTATCTACTCTACAAGAAATATGGTTTGTATTAGTATTGAATTATTTTAGATTAGTAATTAAATGCTTTAAAATTGATACTACTTATTCTTGACGTAATGTGATCCGCTGTTGATCCTTTTACTCAACTTCGCCTTCTGTACTTCTCTCTTGTTAAAATTTTCCAATAAAACGCCGCTACTCTCCCATAAACTGTGACTTCTAAATTGCAACCAGCTACACCTAAACTTGAGCTCTGCTATGCTTTCTTGATTATTTTCAATTCAGGTTGAGCGCTTTTCTTCGTATAGACTAGTTACTCAGCTTAAACTGGTTTTAAAACTCTTAATAATTTTCGAGTTCACTATAATTTTAATTAAATAAGAAATGAAAAGTGTTCTATATAAACTGCTTTATTTTCAAAAAAAAATTGTTCACTCATCAACAATCTTCCATATCACCATGGTTTCTGCTATCTTTTGTTTTTTTAAAAACCAATGCCCACTATTTTAATTGTAAATGCTTCAAACTGCTGTCTTGATCAACATGATCAGACTTCAAATCCACACTGGTTTTATACTTCACATTTTTTAAATGACATGGTTCTAAATATTTGATTTACAATAATAATAACATATTAAATTTATAACACAATAACATAATACAAGCGTTTTAAAAAAACCTAACTACATTTTTACATCAATATTTACAGATACAAGTTTTGGATTATATTCATTTTAGCTACATGCATCATTTATATCTTTGTTAATTCAGGGTTTTAGAGTCTTCCATCACTGGACCTGGTATGCTTGAGTGAGATCTACAGCCACCAACAACTTGGAGTTGTATCATTGAACCCAACCAACTTTTGTTCTATATACAAATGTACAACTGAATAAAAACTGCAATAGCTCAACATTGCTAAACTTATTAATACCTTTTAACCCCCTGCCCTTGGATCCGTTACAATATATATATATATATATATATATATATATATATATATATATTGCCGTGGACTCTTCTCGGATACCGATACCTAGATATACAACCATTCTTCCTTCACACTCGCACACCATTCAATAAAATCACCAAATAATACAACAATCATACAATCTTTTATTTACCGCTATTTACAGACAAATTATTCACATGTATAAAAAACAGTTTGATACACTAATTACAAACTCAAAATGCGAAATGTTTTTAAAGTCCTTGATTTTCTAATTATTTTCAAACAAATTTAAGGAGATATGAGTAGATGGGCCCCACATATTACCCTAAATTGACTGTACGCTGGAGTATGGTGAGCTCATAATAACCCAGTTTATTTTGTATATGCCTTTTACCTTGCATAAATTAATACAAAATTTATAGACCCGTTTACCCTTTGCAATCCAATTTATATCCAGAATAAAATTTTGTAAGTTTTAAATACAGGCTTTTTCAATATTTAACCCCAATAAATTGTCCAGTACATGTATCTTTTCCAATAAGTTTATATAACCATAAATAAACCCCAAAATTCACTCACACAGCACCAAAATTTCACAAAAGTTTATTAGACAACATAAAATTCAAATAAATTACCTGGAGAATGCTTCAGGCTTCCATTCCTTCGACGACGATCACTAGAACACCTTAGTTTCGTGACCATTCGCTGTAATACTCACCGGATACACCGACGATAACACCATTTGCGAGTCAAGCGCCTTGTTTCATAGTACCATTCCATATCAGCATACAATCCTGGTTATTTGTGATGCTTATCCCACATATATCATGCTTCCATTTATTGATTTTCGAGCTTTGTATAGTAGTAACCGGACCTCTATTAATTTAATATACACTACACGTATTTCGCGTTAATAAATAGAAGGCCGTTACTAATAAGTTACACGTGCTAGCACTACATTTACTGTATTATCAACACATCTAATACTCACAAAAAAGCTCTACTATTATTTTGGTCAGCATTCAGTACTTAATCGTAGTAAAGTAGTATAGAAGCGAAGAGAATCGTTAGTAATCGTTAGTAATTTCGATTCAGTATTTATATTGTTTCAAAATCCTACTCCCGGACACACTTCACGTGAAAAGCTTATTTTCAAATCTAAATTCTACAAATTTGTAATACAATCGTCTTGAAAATTCCTGAAATTTACTCCGGCCTACATACCGTATGTCTGAAAGCGCTCCCAACCTTTGCGTTTGTCTACGTTTGGAAAACTGTCTGTTTTTAACCAATGATAATATTCTCTGTCGTCATAAAACCCCGCCTGTACTATCTTCATCTCTGTCTCATGCATGTCTGCTGTCGCGTTCAAAACTCCACTTGAGTTATAGAAAATCGATATTGCTGACAGCTTATCTCCACTCCACGTGTATATGGTACGTGCGTTTTCAACATCAACGCTCCGATACAACTGGAAGTGCTATCAAAACGAAAATATTTTAGATCAACTCGGCATGTCGAACAATCACTATATATAAAATTTCATAATTCTATCTCTTGTACTTTCTGAGAAATGTCTAATGCACGGTCGTCGTGAAAAACCCTGTGTATATAATATTAGGTAACTAATTGCGCAAGGCAAGTTGATAAATACTAAGTTTTTGTAGTGGGCTACTGTTAACGCGTTTAACAATTTAGAACAAGTAATAACAAAAGTCTTTATTACTCACTATTCACAAGTCTAATTAACAGTATGTGCCTTATTTATAGATGTTTTTCAGTCCAATTAACAATGAAGCACTATCACACTAATGCTATTTACAAGCACTAATATCTTCTTAAACTAAATCCTTAATCTTAAGTCTTCTTAACAACACTAACACTGTTATAATTTATTTATTACCCTTTTGTCTATTTATGTACAAGCTGGCGGTACAATATTCACGTTCACATAACACAAATTTATATTTACTATAGGACTTTCAAAACATAATAACCAACTAACTATACATGATATGATTTGTATACGACATATAGATATATACTAACTCTGTACAATCATCACCAATCTTATATATACCCTAAAATTAAATAGATGATTCACAATCTGGTGTTTGCTCGAATGTTCTAGACTTCTGTAGAATACACTTCGGTTATATCAGACACTATAACATGTGGTGAAAGACCCATTCTTGCAGTTTTTTCAAAACTTCTAATAATAAGACTGATAGATCATCATCCTTTATTGGTCCAATAGAAACAAAATAGCAGAATGGCATTTTGCAATTCAACAGAAGGCTCCTTAAATAAAACAATATCCCATGATCTGCAAATTCAGATGTCACCCAAGCACCCATATCTTCAAAAATCCCTCAATTAAATATTGGTACTTATTGTAAGTAAGACCGTTCTTGAGCTTTATTTTGTCATAAAGCACTACACATTGCGTGTCTTGTTTAGACATGCCATTTACTTTTAATTGCAATTTTTTAGTGAGCATGGTGTTCACTCTCGATTTCAAATTAAATATTTTTAACCATAACTGAATGAACGATAAACTAGGTAATACAAATAACAAACTGTTGCGCATGAATTTATAAAGTCCTGGTGATTTATAATACAAACAAGTTGAAAATGCAAGGCATTGTCGCAACGAACTTCCAAATGTGGACTTACTTTAAAACAAATTAAAGAAATTAAAATTATTATGTTGTAATAATTATAAGTATTCAGATAAAAACAAGTTGAAAATGCAAGGCATTGTCGCAACTAACTTCCAAATGTAGACTTACTTTAAAACAATTTAAAGAAATTAAAATTATTATGTTGTAATAATTATAAGTATTCAGATAAAATAAAATTAATTCCCCGGGGGGGTCGGGTATCCGTGGTCAGATTTTGTGGGGGGTACCATATTTCGACTCAGCTATGTTAGGGGAGTCCAAATATGTATCGCACATTAATTTTGGACCTATTTGAAATTTTAATTTTCCCGACGGAATATCGCGGGGGCACGGCGTCCCCGTGGCCCGATTTCAACTGACATCAAAACTTAAGCTCAGGACACCGAGCTGAATCGATTGATGTATCACACATTGATGTCCGACCATTAGAAAGGCCTCGGACGGACAGACGGACGACAAATCGATTTCATAAACGAACGAAGTTCGTTGAAAAACAAAAATTTATAAACAACAAAAGAGACATTTTAATATATTTTATTTTATTGAATAAATATTTTAAAAGCTATATATTAGTTCTCATCAATAAGATAAGAAATTTTTTTTTTTTTATATGAATCTAATTATTTTCGGTAATCAAAATTTAAGTTTAAACAATGTCTATAACATTGGAATAATTGGCATGAAATGCCATAAATTGTTCAAATATGTGTCGCATATTGATTTTAAACTTATTTAAAATTTTAATTATCCTGTGGATTTTCCGGGGCTCGGCGTCCCGTGGCCCGATTTTAACTGACATCAAAACTTAAGCTCTGGACACCGAGCTGAATCGATTGATGTATCACACATTGATGTCCGACCATTAAAAAGGCCTCGGACACACAGACAGACAGACACACAGACAAATAGATTTCATAAACGAACGAAGTTCATTGAAAAGGGTTAACTGCCTTACTGCAATTGTGTATGTGTCTCTATTTTTGTGAAAACATTGCATATAAACAAAGGTTATCACTGATTGCGATTTCTTTGTCATCAGTTTTTCTAGAATATTTGCTATGGATAAACTGACACATTTTTTTTAGTCTGAAATTTGTTGCTTGTTAACTTTTCATTGTTCTTCATAATTGGGTAATTTTTACTTTCAGTTTATTTATCCTTGGGCTAAGATAGGTGAACATGGCATGGTCTATACACCAGTAGGTAGATTGATAAAGGGCACGTCCGAAGCAAGATTTTCGTTATACTTCTTTGAACTTGTTAAACAGCAGGTAACGTTTGCTCGATCTATGTATCTTATAAATTCGATGGAATCAAAAGAATCACTATTGGCTTTTCTACAAGCACTAAAAGTACGTTGCTAGCAGTTTTCAGTACAGTCAATTCTGTTAGCAGTTGTTGATTTACATCAATGTTCTGAATTGTGTTGGTATTTGCCTCTAAAACAAGAACAACAAAATAATAATAATAATCACAACCTTGATGCAAGAGTATTAGCTAGAAGTTTTTGTTAACCATGATGTATAGGGTGGCTACTTTGTAATAGGAACTTCACTATAAAAAACCATACATAAATACATGAACAGACAAAGTTAAGAACAAAGAGGTACTAGAAATGGTAGGGGGGGGAGAAAGAAATATGTGGAAAACAGTAAAAAATACGAGAGATAGGATGATAGGCCACATACTGACATGAGGGAGTAGTGTGGAATATACTAGAAGCAGAGATAGGAAAAAAGGGAAGTAGAGGTAGAACTAGGTTAGACTATTGCACACAGATAGTGCAAGGTGTAGGATTTTCAGGGAAATGTGTATGCTAGCTCAGAATAGAAATCAATGGAGGTATGAATCCAACCAGCCTCAAGATGGAAAAAATGATGACGAAAAAAATAACTGTACTTAAACATGATGATTATAATAAACAACTACAGGTATTGGACTTGCAATATTCTCAACTAATGTTAATTGTGCGAAAGGATTTACTGGAAAACTATTAATACAGCAAATGTCTAGGTGTTGGAGGATCCTTGGCAGCAACAGGCTGCTTCCCACCCTCACATACCTTACATTTGGTATTCCATTATTCCACCCGAAGGTACTACTTTGGCCAGGAAATAAGTTTTTTTTACCTGGAAAATTTGAAATTTTGCCGAACCCTTGATTTAACATGCACGACAACACTCACACACGGGACCTCCATTTTACCTCTCATCCGAACGAGGGCGTATTTTTGTGAAAAATGCTCGCCTAACATTTTTCAAGCGGACCATATCGGGATTTGAACCCGGGACCTTGGGCATAGTAGTCACACGCATACCAACTATGCCACGTAGTCGCCTCCCCTTCACATACCACTGAATCTCGGTGAAATAGGGTATATAATTAGAAAACAATAGAAAGGTAATCGAGCTGTATATAGGCTGTTGTGAGAATTTCACAGAACTGTGTAGGCTAGCTCAGAACATAAATAAGTTGAGGTACACGTCCAACCAGTTTCAAGACGTAAAACCCAATAACGAAAAAATAAGTGCACTTAAATCTGATAATTATTATAAACAACTACAGGTGTTGGTTGTGAAATATTTTCGACTAATGTTGATTGTGCGAAAGGATATATTGGAAAAACTATTAATTCGACAAAGGTTCAAGTGCTGGGGTAACTTGGCTGCTTTCCCCCCTTAACATACTATTGAATATCAGGGGAAATAGGGTATATAATTGTAAAACAATAGAAGGTGACCGAACTGCTTCAAACAAGAAAGAACAGCAGCTATGTTCAAAGACAAAGAACATAGAAAAAATAAGAAACTTGTTCAAAGCATATGTGTGGAGCACAACACAGTACATCTATGAAATATGGGCAGTAGAAAAAGCAGATGGAAAGATATAGAAACCTTCTGGAATGTTGTGCTTCAGATGTATGAGGATGGTAGCATGGACAGATAAAGTTAATAACAAATAGGTTATAGAAAATAGAAGAGGAATAAAGATATTTGTGGAAAGCAAAAAAATAGAAGTAGGACAGGATACATTCTAAGGCATTTCTGGGGAATAGTACGGGATATATTACAAGCAGAGATAGGAAAAAAGAGGTAGACGTAGACCGAGATCAAACTTACGCATGCAGATTGTGCAATTTCAGAGAAAATTGAGGGTTAGTTCGGAATAAGAAACAATGAGGGTACGCGTCTAACCAGTTCCGGGACTGAAGACCTAATGATGATGAAATTTAGAACTTGGGTTTTAATATTGTACGAAAAGGTTTATTTACCTTTTCTGTTTTGTATTAGCAAAGTTAGTTTATATCACAATTAATAAGTGGACATCCTATTTCTAGATAGACGTTCTTTTTCTTCAATTGGACGTGTAACATAAAATAACAAACACGCGTGTTTGTTCACAATATCTTTATTAGTTAGTTAGAACAGTTAATTACATTATTTACAGTTACATTAGTATAGAATATAGCAATGCACTTAGGAGTATTATATTACCTTGAGCACCTGAGAAAAACCTCGCGCGATACTTAACAATACTGTTACTCAACTATACTGAAAGTTCGTTGCTTATCCAAGCATTGTAACTCTCCAAGCGACTATAACCTAGTTTATGTGACAGTGATATACATATCTGTGCTCTCTAGTTAAAGTCATATTGTTGGTGTATATTAAGAAATTTAATTTGGAAAAGTTGTGGAAAACTAGTGATTATCTAAGGTATTAATAATTTTGATGAAAACTATATCAATTGTGTAACTGGAACTCGTATAAAATTGAAAGAAGTGTAAAATTATAATATTTTCTTCAGTTTAATTAAAATAATATTCAAAGGTCAATTCATTAGACTTATCATTTGAATAGCAGATAATAATTGGGTTAATACCACAAGTGTTTATTGAATATTATCAATTATGTTTTGTTATAAATGTAATATAGATGATGATAACACTAAAACCATAGCTTGTGATAGCTGTAATGAAAATGTATGCCTTACATGCTCTAATTTATCAGCTTCTGAACTTAAATGCATGCCCGTTAGAAATAGAAAATTGCGTTTTCTTTGTGACAACTGTGATAAAGGACTGGCACAACTTCCAATCTTAATTAAAGAAATTGCTGAATTAAGAAAAGAAGTTACTAACTTAAAAGAAGCCCAAGCTAGCCAAAACACACAGCTTAAACTAATGTCGCAGGAAAAGTGATAAGTGAAATAGTAGAGCATCAAAACAGAAGAAATAATATTATTATTTTAAATGTTAAAAAGTCTACACATAATTTAAATAAGAACAAAAATATTGATGATAAAAATACTGTGTCAACACTGCTTGTTGATTTTCAAATAGAACTGGATCATATTAAAACTTTTCGCCTGGGAAAACCAGTAAATGGAAAAAATAGACCTCTTAAGGTTATACTAAATTCTCCAGAGGATGCATTATAGATTCTAAAAAATAAAAGCATGATCAAAGTACCAAGTATTAAGGTCTTTAGCGATCAAACAAAAAACCAGCGAGATTATTATAAATTGATCAAAGAACAATTGAATGAAGCAATAGCGTCCGGTGACAATACTAAAACCATTAAATATGTTAACAACAAGCCTACCATTGTCAATAAACCTACTCAACATTTTTTAAGAAGCTAAGCATGAATTCAAATATACAGTACAATACAGACATTATATATATGAATATACAAAGTATAACCAATAATATTGATCAACTAGTTTCACAAATAGTTTGCTATAGTCCTAATATAATATTATTAAGTGAATCAAGACAAACTGCTGGTATCTTAGATAATGAGTTATATATTGAAAATTATAAGACTATAAGGTGTGATTCACAAACTCGTAATACAGGTGGAGTGCTGCTTTATGTGAAGAACAATATACAATTTACGGTATTTAAAACAGTGTCATTAGAAATGAACTATTGGTGTAAAATAATAAAAGTTCATGTTGTGAACCAAAAATGGTTGATTGGTTGTATTTATCGCTCTCCTAGTGCTTCTCACAGTACATTTATTGATAACTTGGATAGTTTGTGTGATGATGTGTTTACTAGAAACTGTAAGAGTGTATTAATAGGAGACTTTAACATTATATATTTAGAAAATTCTTACTACACTAATAAAATTAAAAATCTTTTTAATATATATGGTATTAGTCAATTAGTATTAGAACCAACAAGATCTACCGATGTAAGTTCAACACTTATTGAGTATGTATTAACAAATAATAATAATGTACTATCAATTGTTCATTCATATCCTAAAAATACTGATCATTCTATAATAACTGTTAACATTTTCGATCATTTGATAATTGACAATACAATCTATCGATATTATAGAAACCTATCTGAAAATAATATAAATAACATTAACTTGAAGTTAATTAAATATAACTGGTCACTTGAAAGTATAAATGTAGAAGAAATTTGTATGGAAATCATGCAGATTTGTGGAGGTATTATTGATGAAGTAAGTCCTATCCAAAAATATAAAGTGATAAATGGTTTGCCATGGATTGATAATGAAATTAGATTAAACATGAAAGAAAGAGATAAAATGTATAAACAATTCAAAAGTAATAGCAATAATGAAAGGAATATTCTGTGGGAAAATTATAAAAGATTGCATAACACAGTTGTAAATTTGATAAAGATTAAAAAGACTAATTATTACCAGAAAAAAATTGATAAATATGCAAATAATCCTAAAGAAATGTGGAAAACTCTAAAATCTTTAGTTAACATAAAGAAAATCCAGTTAATACCTGATTGTGTAAAATTTGAAAACAATGGCGAAGAACAAATTATTCGAAATCCTTCTGAAATAGCAGAGAAACTAAATGAATTTTTTATCAGCAGTATTGAAGAAATTGTTAAGGGTATTAAAAGTGATAATGAATGGAAAAGGACCAATTGTAATTTGTATGTTGAATTTAATAAATTTAGGTTATTGAATATGATTGAAGTAATTCCGTTAGTAAAAACATTAGATCACAAATTCAGCATTCAACTTCCTGTAAATAATAAAACTCTGAAAGCAATTTTAGATACTGTTGACCATGTCTTATTACATTTCATCAACTCATCATTACAGCAAGGAAAAATTCCCAATATGTTAAAGATCAGTACAATATGCCCAATATTAAAAATAGATAATTCGATTAAAGCATCCGACTATAGACCAATTAATACATTACCTACACTAGAAAAAATTCTTGAACGAGCGGTGTATGAACAGTTACTAAATCATTTTGAAAGCAATAACATTTTTTTTGTACACCAATCTGGATTTAGGCATAATAACTCCTGTGAAACAGCGCTTCAGTTTGTACTAGCAAGGGTAAAAAGGTGTATTGATAATAACGAGTATGTGGTAGCTGTATTCTTAGATTTGAAGAGGGCGTTCGAGACTGTAAACCACAATATATTGTTAAGCAAATTACAAACATATGGAATCAATGGAGTTGTACTGGATTGGATCAAGGATTACCTAAGGGACAAGCAACAAAAAGTTAGATTAAAAGATATTTATTCCGGTAATAGGATTTTATTCAGCATGGTGTGCCACAAGGAAGTATACTGGGTCCTCTCTTGTTTTTAATTTACATTAATGATATTGACTTGTATATAAATTGTGAATTACTTAAGCTATTTGCTGATGATACATTGCTCATTTGTAAAGGGGAACATTTACCCACGGTGATTGATAAAATAAACTAAGCTTTAGTGAATGTTAATAATTATTTGGTAAATAACAAACTAAAACTTAATGTAGATAAGACTAAGGCTATGATATTGACCACTAAGTATAAATATAATAACATTAATATGAATGAGGTTAATATCACTATAGATAATATACCTATTGAAATTGTTACTGAAATGAAATATCTAGGCCTCATAATTGACAACTCATTCTCATATATGGGACATTATAAGTATATTTACAAAAAAATAGTTACAAAAATCTATTTTTCTCAAGAATTTCAAAACATTTATCAACTCAAACAAAAATTACAATATATAATGCTATTATCAGACCTCATTTTGAGTATTGCTCGTCAGTTATGTTTTCATGGGATGAGAATAAGATAGCACAACTTCAGAAGCTACAAAATAGAGCTATGAGAATTATTTTGCAATGCAATAGATTTACTCCAATCAGATATATGCTGTCCACGTTAAACTGGTTTGGTGTTTCAGATTATATATTACTGAATACAATGATTTTTATCTTCAAAATGGTAAATCATAAGATGCCACAGTACTTTAATAGCTTTATTACATACAATAAAGAAGTGCACAATTATCCAACAAGAACATGAGATCATATATACATAAATAAAACCAATGATAGGATGTTAATGAAAGGTTTATTCTTTAAAGGAATTGATCAGTACAACAAACTACCTGTTGATATCAAACAGAGTTCAAATGTGCATTCGTTTAAACATAAGATGGTAGAGCATATTAAATCAACCAAATTAAAATAGGTTATTGTAAGTATGATTATTAATATTATTATAAGTTTATTAAGTTTACTGTTACATGTAAATTACATATAACATTATGTTTGTATATTAGGATTTCCTATTTAAATAAATTCACTTACTTACTTACTTACTAGTCCAATAATGGGGAATGTGCTCATAAGAAAGTCCATGCACTTGAATTATTTATCCTAAACTAAAATACATTTATAAATAAACAGAGACGGCTCAGAAATTCTAACATACTGGCTGCTTTGAATTTTTCAAGATTTCAAAACAAATAGGTAAGAAAGACAGTAAACGTCATTATCAGGTCTTCAGTCCTGGAACTGGTTAGACCGTACCCTCATTGTTTCCTATTCTGTGCTAACCTACACATTTCCCTGAAATTTGCAGTCTGCATCTTTCACTATCTGTGTATAATACTCTGATATAGGTTTACCTCTACCTCTTTTTTCCTATTTCTGCTTGTAATATATCCCGCACTATTCCCCAAAAATGCCTTAGTACGTATCCTGCCCTTCTATTTCTCCTATTTTTGTTTGTTTTACACAGATATCTTTATTCCCCTACTATTTCTATAACCTCTTTGTTATTAACTTCGTCTATCCATGCTACAGCTGAAGCACAACATTCCAAAAGGCTTCTGCCGTTATTTTGTCTGCTTCTCCTGCTACCCCTATTTCATAGATGTTCTGTGCTGTGCTGCACACATATGCTTTTAACAAGTTTCTCCGTGTTTCTATGTTTGTTGTCTTCGACCATAGCCGCTGCTCTTTCTTGTTAGATGGTTCGGTTCTCATTCTATTGTTTATAAATATACACCCTATTTCCTCAATATTCAGGAGTACGTGAAGGGGTTATGCAGCCTGCGGCTACCAAGATCCTCCAATACTTGAACAAAGATTGCCGAATTAATAATTTTCCAATATATACTTTCGCATAATCAACAGTAGTTGAAAATATTTCAAAACCACACCTGTAGTTGTTTATAATAATCATCAGATTTAAGTGCAATTATTTTTTTCGTCGTTAGGTTTTCCGTCTTGAAACTGGTTGGACGCATATCTTCACTTATTTTCTTACATTTACGTGTCATTCTTACATTTCCGTCGACGCGGTATACGCGACACAACGGCAGTTGGTAGCGCTAATCTATAATATGGAAATTAGCGCGCCCATCTGTCAATGACGTCACACAATATGCAAATTATTACATGTAATGATGAAATATGTCAAATTCATAAAACAGTTTATAAAAAACGGAGTACTCACATGAATAGGTACAGCTTCCTACAGAATCACTTCCTTCAGGGTTGCTCGTGGCTTCCTTCAGGATAATTTAAAGATGGCGGCTGCGACTTCCATCAGGATTGCTCCGGCTAGCGACGGCGGGGCGTGGGCTGCTATCAGGTTGTGTCCAGATTATCTTCTTTCCTATGTAGAGGTAACGATAAGGAACAGGTTTGGGGAACGATAATCAAAAAAGGTAAAGGGAATCTACATAATAAAGATAAGATACGGTACGATTGGTTAACAACCAATGAGAAAGCAAGAATAACTTGGTTCCGCTTCAGCAGATTTAGAATTAGTATAAATTAATTAGATTTTAGTTATAACATCACAATTCACTTGTTTGTTGTGGAGAACACCAGCCTGCGGGTGAGGAGAATATCCACGATAGTGTTTAAAGCAACATTCTAGTAAATTGTATGTTGGGAAGGTTCACTTCAGCCTAAGTGGTGAGGAGAATATCCTTTGAAGTGTTCTGGAACAACAACTAATTATTAGTTAAAATTCCTACTGATGATGACCACATAGTGGTCGAAATACGTATCTAGTAATTTAAATATTTTTTGTGGTTAAGGGTTTTTATTTAATTTTATTTAAATCGTGCCACAGTGTTCCTATAGATTATTAAATATGGCAGTAGGTTTGAGATTTTTTGCTGAGTAGGAAACGTAAAGAGGATCGTGGTTAGAAAGCTCAAGAACAGGAATCTGGCCAAAGCTGATAACCTTAAGATTATTACGTAAAATAATATCATCTATAGCCGAAAGTGTTGTTGCATTGTTAACTGTTACTGAATGGTGTACCGCTTGAAGCGGCGGTATATGCTGGTTACAGGATAAAATAATATTGCTCAGCAAAAGAGTATCATATGTATTATTGCAAAAATTAATGTTGAAGTCACCCATAACAATAATATCATTATATAAAGATGAAAGTCCATATAGTACATCCTTAATGTCAGACAAATATCCAGTATTCATGGGGCGATATACTACACCAATTAAAATGCTGTGAGAATAAAAAAAAATTTTGACAAATAAATACTCAGGATGAGCACAATACACAGATTGTGAAGTAGCAATTATTTTATACCGCACGTTATCTCTAACAAATAACACGACACCACCGAGCTGGTCTACGTAATATTTATTACATGTTGTTGAATCCAACATAAGTTTTAGAACTGCGAGCATAATTATAAGGTAAGCGGTGACAGAAAATACCATTTACGAGCGTCGTTATAAGAGCTCCCTCCTTCGATAATTATAAAGATCGCTGTAACTGTTGTCCAGCGGTAGTACACGTCATAATAGAACACTTTCACCTGAGCTGTTGCCTGAGAAGGTCGTTCGTTCTTTGTATAGAAGAACATAACATTGGGTTATTACACCTGGTGTTGCAAGCATGTGAAGATAAAAGTTGATTTTAAAGTGAAATCGTCTGTGTTAAGTGCACTATATGTCGACGCTTGGCAGAATAAGTTTGCACAAAACGAGGCGTAATTTAAAATGGTTGGCTTTAGAATAGCAGTAAGTATTACCAAGCTTTAGGGCCTTTGTTAATTTAAATTTGCAGTGCAACTTATATGAAATGCAACTTATTAATAATGTAAATTTTATTTGAATTGCAACTTATTTGAAACGTAATTTAATTGGTATGCAACTTATTTAATATGTAGTTTATTTGATGTGGATGCACGTGATGTTCGTTTGATATTCTGTAATAAGGTTAATTAAATTATGTGGTTTTAGAGAATTCTAACCTGATTATTGTTGAAATAAGAAGATTCCAATTATCATTTAATATTCCGGCGATGGTCCAAATAAATTGCAAGTATTCTTCTGATGGATAAACATCTGGTGTGTAATTAGAGTTTTTAAGTACGTCAAGCTGTAACCTTTGGAATGACAAACAAGTAAGTTTTTGTTTGTTAACGTGGAAATTTCCTAGTTCATTATGTGATTGACCTCTGGTTAATTTTATCATTGGTGCAAGGAATCTAATAAACTTCACTTTTATATTTTTATTAGTACAAACAAAAAATGGTAGAGGGCAGTATATATGTAGAATAAGGGTTAACTTTCAGGACTAACAAAATTAAAGCTATTATTTGAATACCAAACTATCTAAGTTCAGATAACTAAATTGTTTCATTTTTGTTCTACAATAGTTATTAATTGGAATATTTTAATATACAATTTAAATGTGAAGTCTAAGTAGTACTACCGAAGGCCAAATAAAAATCTGTAGTATACCTTTAATGATTCGTAATGTTCAAGTTTAAGCAATTACAAGAATAATCATTGCTAGATTTTTATAATGTAAAAATAACAACACTCAAATTTTTGTGAGATACAGGAGTTGAGATTATTATCGTGTATATAAGTACATATCTTTCCTAATTATAATTTAGTCAATTTTTTGAAGTAAATTTGTTAAGATAAAACTTTGTAAATAATTTTCAACTGAAACTTAAGAGAATAGAAGTTCATTTTGGTCAAGTGTATGATTATTAGTTGGAATGAATGAGGTTTGATTCTTAATAATTATAAATTTTTTGAATTTATTAACAGAATGCACAATCTGTGCTAGTCTTGGTTTAATCTGATTACAGATGTAGCAGTGCATCTTTAACGATCAATATCGAGCCATAAGGTAAGCATTTATAAGGGTTATATTTTCGTAATATTTTTTGTACAGCGGTATTTGAGTATAGGTTTCCTCATTCCCCTTATACAAACAGACTCAAATTAGGTCTTCATTGTATACAAAAATTCGCTGGATCCATATTCACTATATTTTTGGTCGTAATCTAACCCCGACCCAAAGCTCATGTTCTACCCAGAGCAAATCGCTCGACTAGCCGCTTAGCCTTTGGAGGTTTCCTTATCTACGAGCCATTTTCCATCTAAACTAACCTTGGGCTCTTTACATCATCAAGAAATCCTCGTTATCTATCCTTGTGCCTTTCAGCTGGCAATATAGGAGTAAAAACCCATTAGTAAAGCAAAACGTAATAATGTAAGGTACTAACTTCCACGACTTGATCAGCAATGTCGTCGCTTTTGCTAAGTGCCACTTCTAATTTGGACTCAAAACCTCTATTTTCCCTACAATGTAATAAGGAATACAATGTATCTATTCAGATTGATTAAAAAATTCCAGATCATGGACATATGGTTGTTACGGGAAGGGATCATATGGGGTAACGCCCCAGTCACATAGTATAGGGATATGATACAATGACAATCCCCACCAAACAACTGAAGAATAGAAAGTACAAATGCTAGACAGTACCAAGAAACCGCAAATTAATTACTTACCAGCCATAGATCAAAACACACAAAGATTGTTACAATAATGTATATTTATGTTATCACCACGTCGTCAACCATGGATAATCCTGGACGTAATTGGTGCGTCCCCTGCTCTTTAGGTTCGGTTCATCACTAGAGCTTTTTACTAGGTGTTTTCAAATTTTGCACAACAAAACTTTCCCATGCTAGATTTAAAACTCTCCTAAATATAAATATTAAAATAAAATTTGAAGCCAAAAGCGCAACAGGGTATATAGTGCAAAGTCCGTAGTCAAATACACCCTTTGATTATGGAATAATAAATGAGGTTAACGTGGTGAACCGGGATTCTGACAGAATTCACAACACTAATATATTGGGACAGTTTCGTTTCCAGTAAAGACAAATTGGAAAGAAAAGTCAATCAGCTAAAGTACTCTTGGCTCAAATGGACTAGTCACTTGAAGTAGTAACTGTAAGTCATATTTTATTAGAATTAGTTGTTGGTTTTGGTGGTATTTAGATATGGTGTTTATTTCATAAATTATTGATAAATATATCTTGTTAAATTCTAAGAGGTATAAAATTTGAACATTGCAAGTTAATGGTCAATTAGAGACGCGTGTTAAATTATTATTTTTGTTAAAGATCAAGGTTATGATTAAGTTAAGATGAACTAATTATGAAAATTTAACATTTTGTGCATGTACAGCAATCGTATGTCGCTGATATCTATATTGATGTAAGCAACTCTAAAATAGTTATTCGTATACCTGTTTGCAGGAAAATAAAAGAATGTTATCATAGAATAGATTTAGTTGACGTAGAAATTGGTTGTTTTATTTGTTTATACATGTGGCATCTTATACAGGAAATCCATTTCATCAAGAGGGTAAAGTAATAAAAATCTCCCTCCGAATAGCTCGTCCTCTTGAGTGATTTGCACTAGACTAAATTAGATAAGCTGGCGCCCATAAACTTGACAGTGTTTTAAAACCATTATTGGTAACATAACTTGGCATTGCACCTAGGTAAACTTTTTAGTGTTCAATTTTGCTCTATATTCTTCCATTTATTATAAAATAAGTGGTTATTCAACAAATTAAAAATATATTGCCCTCACTACATTCAAAATTATTCATCTAGATGTAAATCTTGATTGACAGTATAAACTACAACATGCATCATTTTATTCTTCTGTTTAGTGAAATTATCAATTGCTGGAGCTCTTGACTTTTCCCAATCATACAGATCTCGATAAAGAGGCCGTACATATTTCATTCTGCCAACAACACTAACCCATTCAAGAGTGGTTTGTATTTTTTCTTCCCAATGAGCCTTTATTCCAACTCTCAACCACCGAAACTTTATTTCTGCATTCTTAATGCTGTCAAAATCAAATATTTTCTGAAGAGTTTGCAATTTAGCAACTGGCTGAGGTTCACTTTCGACAACTTCTTGCAAAAATTGTATCAGCTGATTTGTACTTAAACTGGAAAAATCGTTGGTGGTAAAAGGTGAGTTTTCAATTGATCCATTCCAGTCTAACCATTGTTCTTTAAGAAAACTGCACCTTTTATGTAAAGTGTTATCGAAAGTGGGTATTACTGGAGGCATTCCTGGTTTATATAACCATGAATCCCAATCGATACCTTTTATCGATGAATTTTTTGCAAAATAAGTCTCAAAGTAAGTTTTAAAATCATTTGTATCAATAGATTTATACTTGTAGGTGTCGAAGTACGATCTTAAAAATGGCTCAAAAATAGCTGAAAAAATATTTTAAGACGAATAGAGTATTTTAATTAGTAAAATTACCTGGTCCACCTATTACTTCTTCTAGAAAACGTAAAAAAAGATGTCCTTTTTCATAGGGTACCCTTGAAAATGAATCATCAGGATGGATACTAGTTAAATCCACAACTAAAGAGGTCACCGGATTAGTAGCACCCAACTGATCAATCTTCAAAATAAAACAATATTATATTCGTTGCAATCATAATAATCATAATAAGTAAACAGACTTTTATCATTAATATTTACGATGTCAGCAAGGTTAATACTGCTGAAACCGAAACTTTAATTTATGATCATAATCGTAATTTTAATACCAATATCGCATATATATATATATATATATATATATATATATATATATATTGCTGTGATATTTTTCTTTCAACTCAAAATATATTATTTTATCCTCAACTAGCTCAGGGTAAGAGTGAATCTCAGGAACAAAAATGTTTATCGACAAAAGTTCTATTTACACATTAAATAATTACTCTATTTATCCAATACAATCATAATTATTTTGAGATTACATAATTCCTTTTTAACTAATCTATTCACAAACTGTAACACTGCCCACATACAATCTGATAATCTATCTATAGGATCTATAATACAATAATTGCAGTTAATTTCCCCTGCTTTACTTATAACTATTAATAGAACTTCTGTAAAGAAGAATGCATTCCCCTACTAAAGATAATCCTAAAGAACAAGCAAACCCAGCTAAACCTTTTTTCTTTAGGAATTTCAACTTATAATTAATTTCTTTACCTGCACCCACTGTTCGTATGCCAAAACCCAAATGTTCTGTCTTGCACTATCTTTGCCTTCTCTACAGAGTGCAATATTATTCAATCCTTCGACACCGTAGGTGTAGAATTACTTCTCCTTTTATTCACTGTACCCCAATCTAAAATTATCCTAAAACAGAAACAAGAAGCTCATTCTGAGCGCTTCAGAGACGTCTGTGGAAAACACTTGCAGCTCCGACAGACTTATAACAGGTAGATATCTGGTCTATTAACTTAACCCTACTTCCGAATACTCAAATCTTCCTATTTGAATGCGGGTTTGTGTTGATGCTACTACAACACCTCGTGATTGATAGAGATCCGGGTCTCCAAATTAAACCTTGTATACTCTCAACTATATACCATTGATAGACGACTATGTATTTTAAGCTCCCCTTCCTAGATCCCTAATACATTAAACTTGAATAATTAATTGTACATTCACAGTTTCCACTTACCACCATGTGGGTTAATTGCAACGTCCTTTATTTAATTTACATAAGCAACACAGCTAAAATATCATTTTAGCCACTTTACAATTGGCCTACTAAAGTCTAACAAGTATATCGAATCTGATGGTGGATAAAATGAATGCAATATTTTATGATTATTACTGATCAAGTAACTCTTGAGCATCCATCTTTTTCCAGTATCAGCCCAGAGAGCCCTTAACAACCAACGTTCTACAACCCAAGCCTTTTTGACATCCACTCAAAAGCGGATGCACACCGGCAATCTAACACAAAACAATTACAATAACCTTAGACTATTTCACTGCGATGCGACACATGATTGATATACAAACACCCTAAACACACAATTATCTCCACCAATAGAATTTCTCCAATTACTCCCCAAATTAAAATAAACATTTCTGAAGGTTCAACCAAAATAAGAAAAGAAAGAAATTTTATTTTAATTTCCTATAAACAGAAAAACAATTCCAGACATTAGCTCGTTATTTTTTTCTATGGTATGGGTACATCAAATTTATATGGAAGCGGCCCCGAATATGGTTACTGTTAAGATCTCTTAAAACATAGGTGCTACCTCCAAGCACTTCCTGAACTACATATGGGCCTATAAACGGCAATTGAAGTTTGGCGCACACCCTTTGATCTATCACTCACACGCAGATTTCGTATAATGACCTTGTCCCTAGTTCAAATTTAAGCGGACGTTTTATTTTAGAGTTCATCTTCTCCCTGTATTTATTTGCCTTTTGATTTAACCTAGCTCTAGCTACATTCACGTATAAGTCAAATTCTCTATTTTCTGTATCTACCCATGGTCTGTTGGGTTTTTCCCTTTCCATTAACACAACAGGATCAAATCCGTTACTGTACTGGGGTATGATTTATAAACATTTCTATCTGTTCGAGCTTTGTGGACCATTGTCTTTGATTATCAAAAGTCGTTAACCTTAGAAACTTAATTGTTTCTTGAATGAACCTTTCCGCTGGGTTCCCTTGGGGATGCCGAATACTACAAAATAAAACAGCAATATTTCTGTTATTCCAATGCATTTTAAATCGCATATTATTAAAGTAAGTTGCATTGTCAGCTAAAATTTTTTTTACATTGCCATATACTTCCACAAAATTTTCAATACACCTTATGGATGTATCAGTGTCACAGCGTTTTGTGGAGTATAATTTAGTGTACTTAGAGAATATATCCACAATCACTAAGATGTGAGCATATCCCTCTTCACTTGTGATTAAATTTGTTAGAAAATCAATTGCAATCATGTCCAAAGGTGCATCAACTATTATCGATTTTACAACATCTTCATTCGTATGGTTTTTATATTTTCCTAACATACACAGGCAACAATTATTTATTACCTCTTTTGTGAGGGTAATAGTTTTTTTTACATAAAAACACTCACGAAATATCGAGTGAACCTTACGAATTCCTATATGACCATATTTCTCATGTAGGTCCTTAATCAGCTGCATACCATAATTATTATCCACCACATACACTTCTGTGCCACTAATAGTTTTAATTAGCAACCCATTTTGAATAGAAAATCCCTTAAAATTGCCGTTTTCTTGAATTTTCAATTTTATACCCTCAATCATGTCACTATCCCGTTGCATGTCCGCAATAGCTTGAAGTGAATATATCGACGCATCGTTCTTTAGCTGATTCAAAGCAATTATTACCTCATTTGATTTTCTAAATTGGGAAGGCATGCTCCTACTTAGAGCATCTGCCCCGAGGTTTCTTCTACCCTCAATATATTGTATTTCAAAATCAAATTCCTGTAATAACAGGGACCACCGATATATTCGATTATTCAGAAACGCGTGTTCACAAGAGCGCATAGTGAGCTATGATCGGTTTGGACAACAAAATGTTTTCCAATCAAATAAAATTTTAGTTTCTGTATTGCAAATACTACGGCAGCCATTTCTTTCTCAGAAATAGTATAATTCTTCTCGTAAGCCTTTAACCGACGAGAAACAAACGATATGGGAACTTCGTCATTTTCTTGTAATTGGAGGAGTTCTCCAGCTAAACCAGAATCACTCGCATCTGTTCGAAGAATGAATTCCTTTTCAAAATCTGCATGCACCAACAAAAGGTTTTTAGAAAATTGATTCTTTAACGATTCAAAAGCACTACCATGTTCCTTTTGCCAATGCCATTTTGCATTTTTCTTTAAAAGGTTATATAATACCGAAGCTCTTTCTGAAAAGAGGGTATAAATCTCCTGTAAAATTTAGGAATCCAAGGAAACCTTTCAACATTTTGCATTTCTCGGTATAGGAAAATTCATTATTTCTTTAGTCCGTAGTTCATCGATAGAAATACCCTATTATTAATCAGGTAACCCAAGAATTTTACTTCAGGTTGCATAAAACACATTTATTTAAATTAAGTTTCAACCCGGCTGCGTCTAACTCACAGAAAATCTTTTCTAGACGCAACAAATGTTCCTTCGCAGTGTAACTATGTATTAGGATATCATCCACATAACACATGCAAAAGTTCTCATATGCTCCTAGGATGTGGTGCATGGCACGAACCAATGCTGCAGCTGAAGAAGATAGCCCATAAGGTACTACACAAAATTGGTATGTCCTACCATCTACACAAAACCCTGTGTATTTTCGACTGTTTTTATGAAGCGGAATCAGCCAAAATGAGTTTTTCAAGTCTAATTTTGAGTAAACAGAATTACTACCTATCTGGGCAAGAATACTTTCTATAAGAGGGGGTGCCTCAAATTGCGATTTAGTGATAGCGTTCAGTTTACGAGCATCTAAGCATAACCTAAGCTCACCATTTCCTTTTTTGACCACTACCATTGGGTTTATGAAATTTGTGGAAGATCTTTCAATAATTCCATCGCACAACATTTTCTTCAATTCTTCATTTACTTGATTACGATAAGCATATGGTATGGGGTATGTTTTAGCATGGAACGGTTTGGATTCATCCACTTCTAATTTGTGGACATATCCATAAGCTACTCTATGCTCAGGGTTTACTAGGTTATCATATTTATTAGTTATATTTAGAATTGCATTTTACAATCGGTAGGACAGTTTATATCCTTTGTGTCCTTGTAAGCTAAGTTACTCTGAATATTGTTTATATTTGAACATTCCTCTTTAAACAATTTTATGTCTTTTGCCAAGGGATGCTCTTCCCTTAACCTGTATTGTTCGCTCCTCACTATTTATCGTCATTTTAAGTGTTTGGATCAAGTCCATACCAATTATACATTGAAATTTGAGTTCGGGAATCAGTAAAAAACTGCCTTCACATAGTTCTTCTCCCACAGAAAACTTAGTTACCATCATTTTATTGAGGATTGCAAATTTTTTATTGTTTGCAGCCACGAGACGTATATTTTTTATAGGGACCACATTCGTAACAAACTCATTGGGGTTCTCTTTTATTAACTCTTCCGACAGTAGGCTCAATTCAGCCCCAGTGTCAATTAGTGCACTCACACAAACTTTATTGAATTTGATGTTAATACAAGGTAGCACAGTTTCACTGCTGATCTCTTGAATATGTTCATTATGTAATTTTATGAATTCCCTTGGGTGTTCATAAAAATTGATACTACGCGAGACCTCACGTGGTACTTGTGATTGGGACCTCTGCTCTCCCATATGTCGAGCAGAAGAAGGTCCAGGCCTACTTATCAATTCTGAATATGTGGGGTTCCTTACACGCTCTGACGAATGATTATTCTCATCATCAGGTAGTTGATCCACCATGACATTTTGAACATGAATTGGTTCATTTATTATATCGTTATTACGGTTATTGATTAGTACCCTTCCCTGGACACCATTTCTACCAGTATCCCTAACATAATTGCTATTTCTAGAGCTGTGCCCATTATCATCGTAATGGCGCAGCGGAGGTACTTGTAAGTTTCTACGATTCGCATCGTTATTAACTTGATTATTCCTGTTATATGCCCTATCAGGCAACATCCTACGTGTATTATCGCGATAATTGTTAAATGCAGGACTTGTATTGTTATTTCTAACAACACATGGTGATGGAGAACTCCTCACCGTGCGTTGATTGAAACGCTGTAGACATTCAATGAAATCATGTTTGTCTGCAATTTTCTGTATCATTACAGCAGTTTGAATCTCAGGTTCAAAGTGCATTGCCAATAATCTGACTAACTCCGCATCTTGGATTTTTGGCTCCAAGTGCTTAACGATACTAAGTTTATTTATCGCGTATTGGACACATGTAATTCCAAAATCAGGGTTGTATCTTCCCGTAAGCAAATTTTCCCTAACTTTCACCTGCTCATTAAAACCCCAATACTGCCTCAGAAACAATACCTCGAATTGCTCAAACTTATCGATATCTTGATCAATGATGTTGAACCAATTCGCAGCATTGCCCTTCATGACTGCTCGCACCACATTCAATCTCTCCACCTCACTATGGATATTATTCACTGCTGCTTTCAGTCCTATCAAAAAGCTTTTGGGATTCATTTTGCCATCCCCATAAAACTTTCCGATAGTTTCAATCATACCAAAATTTAAACCACTTTGATTAATATAACTCCCGACTTCCCTTAAGACTATTTAACTCTGTTATTAAATTACTGTTTTCCACTTTCAAAGTTTGTACTTCATTTGAAACTATTCCTATTTCTATCCCTGTTCTTTGAATATTCAAGTCTAAATCTATTTTATCTAAATGTAACCTTTCCTCTATCTTTCTGAGGTTTTGTTCTAACAGACTTATTTGTTCAGTGCTTTTTCTATACTTAGCATTCTGCTTGTTAAAGCGTTCATGCTACCACTAATTTCCTCTTTATATTGTGCCATAACCTTTTATAGACTTCATTCACTTCAGTTTTAAAATGTACTTTGAACATGTTAATTTCCTCTACATATTTATTTATTTTGGCATTCACATTCCTGTCTACTGCCTGTATTGCATATAAAATATCTTTGAGCTGTAAATTTTCATTGGTTTCATCCACTACCTCAATACTATCAGTCGAGGATTCTCATTATCACTATTATTAAAAACTATCATCCGATCCTATCACAACTCCCTCATCTCTCAAGTGTGATTTTACTTGTTCCTTATTCATATTCCTTTTTATGTCTAAATTTATAAGTAATTACTTTTAAGTTTTCTACCTGAACTTTTATCGATAAACAGGTCCAGCCCAATTCTTTGACTTACAATTTTGCAACGCGTTGGGTCGACATTATATTATGCTGTGATATTTTTCTTTCAACTCAAAATATATTATTTTATCCTCAACTAGCTCAGGGTAAGAGTGAATCTTAGGAACAAAAATGTTTATCGACAAAAGTTCTATTTACACATTAAATAATTACTCTATTTATCCAATACAATCATAATTATTTTGAGATTACATAATTCCTTTTTTAACTAATCTATTCACAAACTGTAACACTGCCCACATACAATCTGATAATCTATCTATAGGATCTATAATACAATAATTGCAGTTAATTTCCCCTGCTTTACTTATAACTATTAATAGAACTTCTGTAAAGAAGAATGCATTCCCCTACTAAAGATAATCCTAAAGAACAAGCAAACCGAGCTAAACCTTTTTTATTTAGGAATTTCAACTTATAATTAATTTCTTTACCTGCACCCACTGTTCGTATGCCAAAACCCAAATGTTCTGTCTTGCACTATCTTTGCCTTCTCTACAGAGTGCAATATTATTCAATCCTTCGACACCGTAGGTGTAGAATTACTTCTCCTTTTATTCACTGTACCCCAATCTAAAATTATCCCTAAAACAGAAACAAGAAGCTCATTCTGAGCGCTTCAGAGACATCTGTGGAAAACACTTGCAGCTCCGACAGACTTATAACAGGTAGATATCTGGTCTATTAACTTAACCCTACTTCCGAATACTCAAATCTTCCTATTTGAATGCGGGTTTGTGTTGATGCTACTACAACACCTCGTGATTGATAGAGATCCGGGTCTCCAAATTAAACCTTGTATACTCTCAACTATATACCATTGATAGACGACTATGTATTTTAAGCTCCCCTTCCTAGATCCCTAATACATTAAACTTGAATAATTAATTGTACATTCACAGTTTCCACTTACCACCATGTGGGTTAATTGCAACGTCCTTTATTTAATTTACATAAGCAACACAGCTAAAATATCATTTTAGCCACTTTACAATTGGCCTACTAAAGTCTAACAAGTATATCGAATCTGATGGTGGATAAAAATGAATGCAATATTTTATGATTATTACTGATCAAGTAACTCTTGAGCATCCATCTTTTTCCAGTATCAGCCCAGAGAGCCCTTAACAACCAACGTTCTACAACCCAAGCCTTTTTTGACATCCACTCAAAAGCGGATGCACACCCGGCAATCTAACACAAAACAATTACAATAACCTTAGACTATTTCACTGCGATCGACACATGATTGATATACAAACACCCTAAACACACAATTATCTCCACCAATAGAATTTCTCCATAATATATATATATATATATATATATATATATATATATATACACACACACACATATATATATATATATATATATATATATATATATATATATATATATATTGTAGTGGATTTAAAGGGTTAACTTTGGGGTAAGCAATGCAAGTTCAAACACCCTATATAGAGAAAGGAGCAATTTATTTACGCGCAAAATTTATTTCGTTTATTTAATTTAGATTAACAAGTATTGACGTATTTTTATAATAAGGGATTGAAACGTAATAGGTTCATAAACAAAACCAGTTTTAAAAACAAATCAGAAACGCATAATTCATTTAATTTATCTTAATTCAACGGGTAATAACGTCAGAAAACGCATCAGGGTATATAGAATCAATAATCCCAAGGCAAAAGCTTTCTTACCAAACAAACAACGTCGGTTGTATAGAATACCGTGAAATATAAACTCCAAGAAGTGTTATTTTAAATGAGTCAATAATTAAGAACATCTGCATGTTTGAAAGGTCATCTTCTGTATATTTGTGAACATAATAAGGCAAGCTTCAAGGAAAATATTGTTCAACCGTCAGTGGTTTCGCATAACAAAGGAAACAGAGTTTCTTAAAGAGCAGAAGGGATGCACAATTAATAATATGCTATAGAATGGGACGGGTATAAAAGCATTCGATTGTAAAAGCACGTATTCAATCCACGTGGACACGGTCAGCAATATCGATTTTCTACAACGCAACTAAGGTTGGAGTGCAACATCAAATATGCATAAGACAGTGATAAGAATATTACGAGAGGAGTTTCATGACGACACAGGACTGTGTCATTGGTCGAAATAGATAGTTTTACAACAGTCGAACACGCGACAGGTGGGTGCGGTGATTCGAAGGATATAGCGTGTTGACGAGGTAATATTACTGGAAGTTTTAAGACTGTTATACCACAATTTGCGGAAATATTATTTTAAATTGTGTATTTCGCGTAAATAGTGGCCAACGGGTGGCATTTTTGTTATATAAATACTGGAAGAAAATTAATAGGTCTCTCTTTATTTTCGCATCGCTTAACTATGTATAATAATCAACCGACGAGGCTTGTGAGTATTGAAAATTTGTATAATAGTATTAGTGTATTTGGGGCCTTACAATTAGTAACGCGAGTAGTGGCGAGTGATGTAAATTAACTGAGATCCAGCGAATACCTTACCAAGCTAGTAAATTAATAAAGCAATAAACAAGTGTAATGTACATGTATTTGGAGGTTGGAATGGTATGGTAATTGGTAGCACGAAGCTCGGCTTAGACTGAGTTATCATCTATAAATATCTGGGGAAGCAGAGCGCATAATCACGAAGCCAAGTGGTTCTGGAAGATAAAGCATCATCAACGGAGATACAGTTTTGAAGCATTTTCCAGGTAACCCATTTGAATTTGCTGTTTTATGATAAACTGTTGGAATTATTTGTGATGTGTGAGTGAACTTTGATGGTTATTTTTGGTTATTTAACGTATTGGAAAAGATACGTGTATTTGACTATTATTAGGGTATTTTGAATATTGAACAGAAAGTGTAGGTAAAGCTTATTAAATTTCATGATGAATTTAAAATTAATTGTTAAGGGTACATGGGTTTATTAATTTTGTTGTAATGGTATGCAAGGTGGAAAGCATACATTAATAAACTGGGTTATCATGAGCTCACCATACTCCAGTGTGCAGTAATAAATAAAGATAAGGTATTATGTGGGACCCATTTACTCCTGTTGTATTAAATGTGTTTGCAATTAAAATTTTAAAATAAGGACTTTACAAAAATAGCATTTTTTGAGCATCGAACTGTACATATCTGTGAATTATTGTTTGTAAATAGCGGTAAATAAATATTGTATGATTGTAGTATTATTTTGTGATTTTTATTGAATGCTGTGTGAATGGGATGGAAGAATGATCGTAAATTTAGGCATACGAGAAGAGGCACTGCTGAGCTAGCCAGGGAAGTTGCTGAAGAGATATTTTGTTGCAGTAGAAGAATCCGGGTAAGAAATTTTTTGTGAAGTTTTATAATTTTAGATATTTTTGAAAATTATTTTTTTTGACACTAACGATGTTAAAAAGGTTTTAAAAGCTTAAGTCCCATACCACGGCAATTTATAATGCCCAATCCGTGGGGCTTGAGAATTTCTTTAGAGAGGTCCTGAGTTAAAATCACATACCACGGCAATATATATTGCTGTGAAATGCTCCTTTGGTACTTTCTACTGGTCATTCGAGCCCCTCGGATTGGGCGTCATGAATGTTGTGATCCTCACCAAAATTCGGGCACTACGGTTTTCGAATCGAGTCCCAGCGTTGGGCCGTCATAAATGTTGTGATTCCTACAAAAAGCCTCGCCAGCGTAAAAAAAACATTAGAGCCTCTCGAATTGGGCGCCAAGATTGCTGTGCTTCTCGCCCTGGTGAATCTCTTCTGATAATCGCCTCTTTACTCTTTCCGCCTCGGCTGCTCACCTAGTTAAAACTTTCATCCTCATTCATAAAAAAAAACACATTCCTACCACAAACATCAACGTTAACTCTATTTACATCAATATAATACATTAAAATTTCAAAATTAAATTTCAGCATAAATTTCAGTATCATAAAATTTCAAGTTCAAATTTTCATCATTTTACTTTGCATCCAGAATTAAGAGTCCTTGTAGGATGCATACTAATTAAGTTAACAATATGTGCAGACCTGAGTCTGAATAAAAGGGAGCATCTCCCACCCCTTTACGTTAATTTAACAAGTTAGTCTAATTGAGCTCAAAGACAGACCCAAATTTTCATCATAATCAAAACATAAACCTGCTAAATACTCCTTTCTACTTAAACAAGAAAATTTTATCTTAAAATTAAAAATTTGTTATTTATACAAATTTACTACTGTCCATTTTTATCAAACAAATTATAAAGATATTCAACACACACCAAAACATCAAAGATCGAACAACAAAGCATAAGTTACCTGAAGGTTACTGCACTCGTGGCTCCAATGTACATCGTCCTTGCTAATCCCATCATTCCAGCTGGTTTATGTTTGCGTCCTCGGATTTCTAGCCGCTTTTAAAATTTTTCTACACCACCATTCGTCTAAATTGTTTCAGGGCTTCTCGGGAACTCATCTATGTATATCTAAATCTTGTTTTGTGGATCCAATCACGTTTACGATTAACACCCCCGAAAAATAGCACTGAAGTTCATAATTCTTTTACGCTATTCCCAAAACTGCCTACTTTTATTTATTTATTTATCGTTACTAATTTGGATAATTGGTACACTAATACTCGCAAATATAACTAGACTTTATTACCTTGTATCTTCTCTAAGTGCACTAATAACTTTTATTGTAGCACGTAATCACCACGTATTCTACTTAAAGTATCGAATAATAAAAAAAAATAACGAGCAAAACTGTTTAAAGTATTGAATAAAATCAAAAATCTAAGAGAGCGAAACTCCTATTAGTCCGGGTTTATATAATGGCCCGCTTAAAGTCGAATTTGTCCATAGCGGACAATTTTAGAATTTCGCATTCTATTTTCCCTTTCGACGGTTCGGCACAGCGGTTCTACTAAAATTTGCACACGTCCAAGTTGAAAATCTAAGAAATTTCCACACGGCTCGCAACACGTCTGAGAACAACTAATTAATTTTACACACCAATTGATATGCTTTCCCCTCTCATGTTTGCATCTTATTTCAACCAATCGTAGCCCTAGTGAAGCTTCACAAATCACGCCTTTTATTATCAGTGTCTCTGCTTTACGCGTTTTATCAATCCCTTTCTACCTTGGTCTGAGTGGTACAAATCGATATTCTTTACTATCTGCTATTTAAATCCACGTGGATTCTTACGTGAGTAAAATAACCCCTCATCTAGCCTCTCCTGCTAAAACATCCGACCGTTTCCAATATACGTAGAAGCTGCATGTTTATCTATTCAAATTTATTAGAACGTTGACATTTAAAAGTTTGCAGGTGTGTGCTCCTAATGAACGTCTTAATATAATTCTCCGAGCTTTATTTCATGGTATTTTAACCAACCTTGGATTTTCACAGGCTTTTATGCTTATTATATATTACTAATGGTTCAATTAACTCCAATTAAAATAATAATGAATGGCATTGACTTCTACCCTTTAATTTTTAGCGAATACTAATTAAATATTAATTATTATCTGTACACTTTGTTTAATACCGTTACTTAAAATTGAATTAATTAATATAAATTTCACGTAATTTCTATTTGTTTCTTTATACAGGGTGATTAAAATTATTTGATGTAATTAATTAATTTTCTACCCTGGTCTAAATTTGAGTATTTCCCCCTTATTTGAATACAAATAATCCCACTTATTTGAATTCAAATACGAAACATCTAGACTACAAAAAAAATTTACAAAAACAATTGCCTATCTCACTCTACACTTATCTTTCTAACTTACCTAACTTATATCCAATCCTAAAAATATTTACACCTATCCTATATCCCTTTCCTATTCCTAACTCTCACCTAATTTTATAAACTGAAATTATCCCTAACTTCATCCTACTTATCCATCTAATCCTATATACATCCTATATACCTATCCTATTCCTAACTTTTAACTAATCTTCACTATACTCACTTCCACCTACCTAATCCTATATACCTATCCTATTCTTATTCTATTCCTAACTCTCCACTAATCTTATAAGAAATATCTACACTTAATCTATCTTATTTTCTCCCTAGATTTAATTTTCCTTCTCATCCTATATACCTATTCCTAACTATCTCCCATATTTATCCTATACCTAGCTTTATTTTCTATAAACACTTACTTCTACTCTTCTATATACACCTATTTTATCCCTATATTTTGTTCATTCAATCTTCATTTCTTATTTAAATCTGACTCTTTTCTTGATCCTCCAAGTCTTTCTTCTCACCATCCTAATACTCTTCATCCCTATTTCTCCTCCTTCTATATCTATACTTATCATCCCTATTATCTCACATAAAATAAACTTATCCCTATTATCCTGACTTTTAAATATTGCTTCTTCTTCAGTCCCTACACTTGTCTGTTTCTTATTTATCATTATTTCCTTTTCTGCGGACAAACCAAACGATACTACCTTAAAATTATAGATTTTTCCCTCTACGGAAAATCCCGTGTACCTTCTAGAATCCTTGTGTAATGGAATCAGCCAGAATGAATTCCTTAAATCTAATTTACTAAAAACAAACTTGCCACTTAACCTCGTAAAAAGTGTGTCCATGGATGGTGGACAATGGAATTGCGGTTTGGTCCGTTGATTAATTTTTCGTGCATCTTTATTTAATTCTGCCTTCACCTGCTCCCGATATGCTGCTCTTGCTTCTACCCCCACTAATTCTGCATGTTTTTGTAATAAAGCTTGAACCTCTACTATCCTATCCTCTGGACATCTTATTGTGTTGATCTGTTTAACTCCATCATCCTCTACCTCTACTACATTAATACTCAACCCCGTGTCATCCTCTGTGACTTTATAACTGCCCTTCCATGGCACTACCCTATCCTTAATCCTTACTACCTTCCTTTCCATATCTATCAAAACCCCTAACTGCATCATACAGTCAACACCTAAAATACTCTGAAACTTCAGTCCAGGTACAATTACAAACTCCTGTTCACAGCTTAAACCTCCTATATTTATCCTAAGTACCACAACGCTATTCACTACAGCAAACTTCTTTTTATTTGGAGCTACTAAATGGCTACGCTTTATAGGCATAATTCTATCACAAACCTTATCCCTAATTTTGCTGACGAATTCCTCCGATATTAAACTCGCCTCTGCCCCTGTATCAAGTAATACTTCTACATTATTCTCAAAAATTCCTATATTAATAATTGGCAAACATAATTTTTCTACAGTTTCTGGCTCTATTTCCTCCTCAATTTTGAAAAATTCACGTGGATGTTCATATACATTTACACAGAAATCTAGTGGTCTGTCGCGTTCTAAAAATCCTGTCTCATCCTGTTTTCCGTGCTTGGTCCTGGTTGTCCTTCTACAACCTGTGCGTACGTCCTCCTCGTGTTAATATCCGTGTCCCTATCTCTATTCGGCGTGCTGGTCACAGTCCTGTTTACTTCCGGTAAACTGTTCTGTCTCGTGTAACTAGGTCTTGGCGTCGGTCCCTAGTCGCACTATTGCTCCTGTATTCCTGTCCTCGTCGTTCCCAATTCGGTCGAAAATTTCTGTTGTAGTCAGGCCGTCTCGGATAATTCGGTGTCCTGTTGTCAAACCTAACTGTGTTAACGTTTCGTTCGTATCTCTCTTGTCCGTCCAACACATACATCGTCATATCTCTGTAAATACTCTAAAAATGTCTCCCGTTCTGTGATGTTTTGTAAGGCCACGTGTTGTCTAATTTCCAGTTCAAAATGTCGTGATAGGTACTTGATTATCTGTCTGTCCGTCAATGGTGGATTCAGTTGTTTGGCCACACTGTACTTGCGGATGGCATATTGCTCCCTAGATCCTGCAAACTCTCCCTTAAATTTTCCTGTAATTAAGTCGTCTCGTACCTGGTCTTGTCTGTGGTCACTCCAGTAGTGTTTTAAAAATTTGTTTTCAAAGTCCTGATACGTGTCTATGTCCTGTCCTACTAAATTGTACCATGCTTCCGCGTTGTCCTTTAATAAAGCCTTTATCGTATTCAGTTTAGTCTGTTCGTCAAATAAATTTCCCACTAGATTTCTTACACTATTAATAAAAATTTGTGAATTTACCCTGTTATCGCCATAAAATTTCATATGTTGGTCCAATGATACGCCACCTGTATAAAATCTGGGACCATCCCCCGTTAAACTTGCCATGCTGTATTTAATACTACCAACTTCGCGTTCTACCCTGCCTAACTGATCCCTACATGAGTCCGTTACTTCAGTCATTTTTATATTTATCTCTTCTTCACAAAAAATACGTACTTCGGACCTTAAATTTCCCATTTCCTGTCGAAGACCTGTAATGTTTTCTCATTCCTATCAACCCTACTTTCTACTTCCCCCAGTTTCACAGTAAGACTATCTTTAAATTCTGTAAATTCTTTAGTAGATTGTTCAATTTTCCCGCTTATCTGCTCTAATTTTTGGTTGGACTCCTCCCTCGCTCTATTCGATTCTTCTCTAGCTCTATTAGATTCTTCCCTAGCTACTCGCATATCCTCTAATATGCTCATCATTAACTCATTTCCTGTTTCTCCTGACTCCGTTTTAGACTGATCCCTACTACCTCCTGCTTCTTCCTCCATTTCTGCTTCTGTCGTCTTAAATAAAGCACTATCACTGCTTCTTATTTCCACCCCTTGACTTCGAAGCCACTCTTTTCTCTGCATACGTCACACTTTTCACCCCCACACACGCCTACACATTTCTTTCACACACCTACAAAAAATATTCACACTCAGCTCTTAATTTCAGGGTCGTCAGTTTCCTGAAACAGTTACACACTATCTGAAATTCGAGCCCTCACGTTCTGGTCGCCATGAAATGCTGTGAAATGTTCCTTTGGTCACGGGAACTGGTACTTTCTACTGATCATTCGAGCCCCTCGGATTGGGCGTCATGAATGTTGTGATCCTCACCAAAATTCAGGAACTACGGTTTTCGAATCGAGCCCCAGTGGTGGGCCGTCATAAATGTTGTGATTACTACAAAAAGCCTCGCCAGAGTAAAAAAAAAACATTCGAGCCTCTCGAATGGGGCACAAGATTGCTGTGCTTCTCGCCCTGGTGAATCTCTTCTGATAATCGCCTCTTTACTCTTTCCGCCTCGGCTGCTCACCTAGTTAAAACTTTCATCCTCATTCATAAAAAAAAACAAACACATTCCTACCACAAACATCAACGTTAACTCTATTTACATCAATATTCATAATACATTAAAATTTCAAAATTAAATTTCAGCATAAATTTCAGTATCATAAAATTTCAAGTTCAAATTTTCATCATTTTACTTTGCATCCAGAATTAGAGTCCTTGTAGGATGCATACTAATTAAGTTAACAATATGTGCACAGACCTGAGTCTGAATAAAAGGGAGCATCTCCCACCCCTTTACGTTAAATTAACAGGTTAGTCTAATTGAGCTCAAAGACAGACCCAAATTTTCATCATAATCAAAACATAAACCTGCTAAATACTCCTTTCTACTTAAACAAGAAAATTTTACCTTAAAATTAAAAATTTGTTGTTTATACAAATTTACTACTGTCCATTTTTATCAAACAAATTATAAAGATATTCAACACACACCAAAACATCAAAGATCAAACAACAAAGCATAAGTTACCTGAAGGTTACTGCACTCGTGGCTCCAATGTACATCGTCCCTGCTAATCCCACCATTCCAGCCGGTTTATGTTTGTGTCCTAGGATTTCTAGCCGCTTTTAAAATTTTTCTACACCACCATTCGTCTAAATTGTTTCAGGGCTTCTCGGGAACTCATCTATGTATATCTAAATCTTGTTTTGTGGATCCAATCACGTTTACGATTAACACCCCCGAAAAATAGCACTGAAATTCATAATTCTTTTACGCTATTCCCAAAACTGCGCACTTTTATTTATTTATTTATCGTTACTAATTTGGATAATTGGTACAGTAATACTCGCAAATATAACTAGACTTTATTACCTTGTATCTTCTCTAAGTGCACTAATAACTTTTATTGTAGCACGTAATCACCACGTATTCTACTTAAAGTATCGAATAATAAAAAAAATAACGAGCAAAACTGTTTAAAGTATTAAATAAAATCAAAAATCTAAGAGAGCGAAACTCCTATTAGTCCGGGTTTATATAATGGCCCGCTTGCAAGTCGAATTTGTCCCGCAACAGACAATTTTTAGAATTTCGCATTCTATTTTCCCTTTCGACGGCTCGGCACAGCGGTTCTACTAAAATTTGCACACGTCCAAGTTGAAAATCTAAGAAATTTCCACACGGCTCGCAACACGTCTGAGAACAACTAATTAATTTTACACACCAATTGATATGCTTTCCCCTCTCATGTTTACATCTTATTTCAACCAATCGTAGCCCTAGTGAAGCTTCACAAATCACGCCTTTTATTATCAGTGTCTCTGCTTTACGCGTTTTATCAATCCCTTTCTACCTTGGTCTGAGTGGTACAAATCGATATTCTTTACTATCTGCTATTTAAATCCACGTGGATTCTTACGTGAGTAAAATAACCCCTCATCTAGCCTTTCCTGCTAAAGCATCCGACCGTTTCCAATATACGTAGAAGCTGCATGTTTATCTATTCAAATTTATTAGAACGTTGACATTTAAAAGTTTGCAGGTGTGTGCTCCTAATGAACGTCTTAATATAATTCTCCGAGCTTTATTTCATGGTATTTTAACCAACCTTGGATTTTCACAGGCTTTTATGCTTATTATATATTACTAATGGTTCAATTAACTCCAATTAAAATAATAATGAATGGCATTGACTTCTACCCTTTAATTTTTAGCGAATACTAATTAAATATTAATTATTATCTGTACACTTTGTTTAATACCCGTTACTTAAAAATTGAATTAATTAATATAAATTTCGCACGTAATTTCTATTTGTTTCTTTATACAGGGTGATTAAAATTATTTGATGTAATTAATTAATTTTCTACCCTGGTCTAAATTAGAGTAATATATATATATATATATATATATATATACCATTTTAAATAAAACGTATAAATTTTTAAACCTGCAAAAATAAAAGCATTCAAATATCTGCTAGAACCCATTTCATTTACCGTACAATAATATCAATTTGACGCATTTATAAATCAAAGTATATTTTCCGTGTGTAGATATATCATTCAAAATAAAAGTAATGCATTCATTCTCGTTAAAAATGCCACTTTATGAGTTTTAAATAAAATGTATCTTTCTTTCAAAGAAGTTAGTTTCGAATTAATTCCAGAATTTTCCATTTAATTCCAGAATTTTCAAATATTTAATAAAAGAATAAGTCATTTAAAAAAAGTTCTAAAAGTCATTTAATACCCTTATTATTTTCTATTAGAAGAAACGCTCCTATCAAAAAAGCCCTAAAATAAAACAGATAACATGCTTAATAGCTCTAAAAGAGAGATGACAACGGTCATGCTTTAATGTATCAACAAAGAATGGGGGACGTTTTATGATAGACAAATTATAACAACCGCGCCAACTTTACACTTGATTAGCTTATTAAAACGCGAAAGCCGCATAATTATTACATCATCTACTGACTAATACTTCGAAATAAATCTAGAATGGATTGGAAAAAATGACCTATTTAGAATTTTAATATATAAAGAGGAAGTCATTCTTTCTGTAGTCAAACATCATGTAAGTTTCGAGCAAAGTTTCATTCTTTAATTTATTTTACGACATGAAATATACATTTCAAGTAATTGTTAATCTATTGTATTGACATTTCACGAGTAAGTTGTCAAACGTAATAATTTGATAAAGTATAATGAAGATTTGTCACAATAATATACATAATTTTGGTACAAGATTACAACTGCTGATTTTAATCGATTAAAAATAAATGCACTTTGCAAACTGATATTTCAATGTCAAAATTTGTTATAAATCGAAATTATATTTTTTATTAAGCACTATAAAAAGAATTGGACGATACCAACCTGAAAGTATAATTTTATTTCTTTTTTTTTGTAACCTAATAAGATATTTAAATATTAGTAACTTAAGCTAGAAGTTCTTAATTTTATAAAAATTATTTGCAAAGGAATAATTTTTCCAGAAACGTTTGAGGCCAGAACTTCAAACATTTTGGCCTTTTACAAAATTTTCTGTCCAGCGTCGTTGGCCAACAACACTGACAAACGGGATAATACAAGGGGATAAGTAAATTATCCATAGCGTTTTAAGGAGAATTTTTATGACATATAAGATGTTTTGAGGTTCTGTAATTGTTAACAAGGATTAGGTGAGGATTATTTTAATAAGTAAAAAACCATTACGTAAAATAATTTTCGGTCTACGCTTACGCTGTAAATTGTAAGCATTTAATGATTTGTTGAATGTAGGAGATTCTTTAGATAAATGTTCTTTTGAATGCATAAAATTTTGTTCATATGTTTGACATTTCTGTATTTCATTTCGTTTTCGTAAATTCCACAGCATAACTTCTGTTGAGCTAGCCAGGGAAGGAAAAGGATACAGTAAGACAGTAATTTCATATTTTCTATTGCATCCTCATTAATACAATTCGGCTGTACCCAAGCCACAGCATTAATTTGTGACACAGAACGTATACATTGATTAATGTGATAAAAAGGTCACGAGAAGTCAAAGAAAACCTCAAATTCTATAAATAAAACCCACCCAAAGATAAGGAAACGAGAAAAAAATTGGAATTTCTGAATATTTACTTTTACTCCACCCTGTATAAATATAGGCGTATTTCATTATCATTAATTATTAATACGTTGGATTTAAAAAAAAAAGTGCTTTACAGGAGCGGAATTAGGAAAGATTTTATGCATCTTTTCATTTATTGATATGAAAACTACTTGCAAGTATGAGGAAGCTGCAAAATCTTCATTAAAGCATGCCCAATTTTGGAGATAATGAGTGACATTTTGTACATTATTTCATTCATTAGAATCAAAAGTTATTAATGGAATGAATGCATTAATGTAAATATTAATATTTACGCTACTGTTAAATCGAGAACTTAAAATTTTTATTACAATGCATCGGTCACGTAGAATAGCAGATTTTAGTTGTACATGCCTAAAGGTGATAAAGATGCTAGTGAAACAAAACTTATTTACATTATAGATTACACAGTTAATTCAATATAAACATTATTGGAATTTACCTATGACAATGACGTCCTTCAAACAGATGCTTTATTAGCAGAATACTTATAAATAACAGTAGACGTACTAGGAGAAGATGATTATTAATTTTTCAGTGACCCAGTAAAGTGAAAATATATGAAGTGCTACATTTAAGTAACAATTAAAAATAATTGTCTGTTGAAAATTGAAATAAAGTGTATTGGAATTAGCCGATTTCAAACCAGTAAAATGATTTCAAGTACTATAATTACCAATTCAATTATCTTACCGTTTCTTTCAACTCCCCGACACCACAAATGGCTTCAAAATCCTGTTCCTTAGCATTCACTAGTCTACCAATTATTTTACGCTCAATAAATACAGTAAAACCTTCATTTAACCAAAAGTGTTCAAAATTACGATTTGTAATTAGATTTCCAGTCCAGCTATGTGCAATTTCATGTGCAACTACATTTGCTAATGATTTATCACCGGCCTGAAAAAATTAATTTAATAAGAAGAAACACAAGCTGAATAAATAGTATACAAGTAAAGTTGGTGTAACAAAGGTTAAACAAGGATTTTCCATTCCTCCAAAAGGAAAACTTGGTGGTAGAACAAGAAGGTCATAAATACCCCAGACATAAGGACCACATATTTCTTCAGCAGCTTTTAACTGCTTTTCAGTATCTTCGAATTCATATGCTGCATTATCAAGTACTTCTTTTTCAGACCATACATGCGATCTAGGACCAATACGTTTTGAGTGGAGTGCTCCGATCGCAAAAGCAATCAAATAGGATGGAATGGCAACTTTTTGTTGAAACTTTGACACAGTTTTATCACTTGCAACTGCATCACATTCACGAGGAGCAGACATTACTATTACCATATCTTTTGGCACCGTAATCTAAAAAAAAATTTATATTTTAATGAAAAGTTTGTAATTACAATGTAATTTACTAAAGCAAAGCTTCTGTAAGACAAACCAATACAACATCACAAATATAATAATATTATTCATTAATTCAAAGTAAAAAGAATTAATGGCAAGTGACTCAAATTCAGCCACGACGGCATCCCGTCGACGTTTTTCGCCCTAATTGGGACTTATCAGGACAGGAGTAGCAAAGTTGTAATATTTAATACATACACATTATGGGAAGTACAATATCACCTAGCTCACAATTTGAGTCTTCGTGTCGTTTCACCGGACATCGCAGGTCTTAGCAACAGTCGGCACGAAGGAGATCTGGCTCAACTGCCTTTTTCCATAGCCAAAAGTTATAATTTATCAGATAAGTAAGTTTAATAATTTATCAGATAAGTAAGTTTAATGAGTTAAATTAATAAAAAGTAAAAAGAATTAATGGCAGCCACGAGGGCATTCTGTCGACGCGTTTCGCCCTTTCAGGACAGGAGTAGCAAAGTTGTAATATTTAATACAGACACATTATCGGAAATACAGCATCACCTTTGTGTCGTTTCACCTGACATCGCGTGTCAGGTGAAACGACATGAAGACACAATACACGACGAGGGGCATGCCGCTCACCCGCTATCAAGGCGCAAACGTAGAATAATAACAAGTTTGTTGGTGGATCTTTTACACATCTGGGGCGATAGTACAATAATATAAATATAAACTAAAGTCAACTTCATCAACAACTTAGACAAGATATAATCGATATTTATTGGAACAATCAATTATTTAACTAGTCTTTATTGATGTGATATTAGTTTTATAAGTAAAATGTCCTATATTTAATGTAATAGTTTGATGGATTATTTATTTTAAAGTTGACATGGCAGCAAAGAACGCCGAAAGCGCTCTGCTGTAAATTTTATAAAGATTTTTTAAATATTATATTATTTTACACGAGAACACTCTTTTTTTGTATTTTATTGAATTTTTAAAAACCATTTTTGGAAGAACTTTCCGAATGTTCAATATTTTTATTTTCTCGAAATTGACAGTTCTTCACTGTTTATGTCATAGACCTATTCCAATTCCCCAAACCTGAAGTTGATGGTTTACCTGTCTTATTAATAGCACCTGTAATTTTTCTACTCTGCAAGCTTATTTGCCATCGATTCATCAATATATCATTCAGTGTTAAAATTTTCGACTTTTTAGGTGTGTAGTTGTCAGATTGATGTTTCAAGGAAGCTTTTGTTTTAAATATTTACTAATATCTATATTATTATTAATAGTTAGAGTCGTTTTCAACATTGAATACTGGCTCCATAAAGTAGAACTGTTAAATTTTTTTGCCTGTTCATCAAAATAAACCAATAAAACGTTTTCAGAAAATGATTGAACTTTTTGATCTTTTCTCCAGTCCATAAAAAGAACATAAGTTCGCTGGTACATTTTTTTTAATGTTTAGGTAATAACTGTAGAGTTATCATCTTTGCCGCTTCTGTTATTTTTGGAGGAGTTAATTCCAATTCAATTTCACTGTTGCTTTCCATATTTTTGTTCACCAAATAAATAAATAAATAATAGATATAAATAAAAGAAACTAACTGTTTCAAAATTCTCTGTAAACTATAAAAAAATTTGAACAAATCTAATGATGAAGTGAACAAATCAAATTCTTACTTGTCAATGCAGGATGTGCGAAACTCCTTACAGAAAAAATAATAATGACTGAAGTTTGGTGTTTGCGGTTATGATGAATATGCAAGTTGTTACGTTCAAAACCCTGCAAACAATTTTTTCTGCGTTCATTTTTAAAACACCCTAAAATACCTCAACAAGCTCGATTTCCCGCTATTTGAATTAGTGTTATTTAATAAAATTTCTCAAGTAATTACTCTGTATAAAAGTTTGCTTTATAAAATCAAACAGCTGTTTAGGAAACATTACGTTACAAAGTAGTTGCAATATTTTCTAGCACCTGCAGTAATTACATTTTAATCAAAAGCTGCAAGTAAATGTGCAGCTTTCTTCTAAAAGATAAGACCAATTACCACCTGCCTACATCTGCTTACAATGAACTTGTTATCTGGTATTCTGAAGCTGTTAATATGTTACAAAGTAATAAGATTGTTTTCCTTTGTCTAAAACCCTTTGATGATTGCGTTATCTGCTTGTTGGAAAGCTGTTACAGTTTGTATTTCAGCAGCTGTTGTCTGGCAATTCTGCAAACTTGATTCTTCGGCGATATCTTTGAAGCCAAATACCCTACCCCCATACATGATTCTGGCCTTATAAAATAAAGACTGTGCTTTGAAAGAGACGATTAAAGATTAAAGATAAAAGACAACATCTTCTTACCGAAGATACATGTTGTAAAGTCGCGCTATTTAGAAATGCTTTCTGTGCTAGTATAAGTGAAGTCGGTGGTTCCAGCATGCAGCCAATAAAGAAATGCAGTCGCATTTTTCCATCCACAACATGATACGAAGCCAAATAGTTCAAGGTACAGTTTCTATTTTCGTAATTCTTTTATGCTGCTGTGGAGTATAGACATTTTATTTGCTACCACACCACCACGTTACCAAACACATTTACAATGCACGAGCGACGATGTAATAATCCTTCTTTAAATTAAAAATTTAATTATTCAAAGTTTGTGTTAGAGTCCGTTTTACTGTTTCTTTGTCTTTCTGTATAAACATTAACTAAAAGAACTTATGCCTTAATTTAAAAGTATTTAATGTATGATTAATTTAAGTTAGGGTGTCTAATTTTAATGTTATATTATTTCTGAGGAGGTGCACTTCACAAAGCGGCATGTACATATAATTTAGGTATATTTCTTTTTCTAGATTTACTGTACAGTTTATGCTTAATTTTCTTTTACATGTATTTAAGGTAAACCATTAAGTAAGTATTGAGATTATACTATGTGTTATATATTTTGCTTACCAATTTTTATATGTTATGACGCTTTGTTTACAATCATGATTACGCAACTTATTTGTTTTATTGGTTTGTAAATATTCTTTCAAGATTCGATGTTAACAATATAGTTTTACAGAGGTTTCCAATGTATTCTTTCTATTTTACCCACGCCCCTCTGCGACGTTTTTGAGCTAGCCCAATTCTACCATTCTATCCCCGTTTTGTTGCGGTGTTCGGCGTAAACGATTTCTTTACTTACTTCTACTGTTTTCTTTTGCGTTTGCGCAGAATACCGTAACAAAGTATCGATACAAATCTTTGAGCAAAAGAAAATCACCAATTATTGTTATGTATACCCTAGAAGTTCGCATTCTGACTTGCCAAGTTAGAAAATACGTAATTTCAAGTACTGTGCGGTTACTGATATCCCTGTTTTTAGAATGGAATTGTTTTTGTAACTTTTGGCAATAATAAAAACTTTTACTAAAACTTTTCAGTGTTTTGTATGTTAAGACACAACATATTGGTGATGAAAAACGATAAATCCACAAAAACGTTAAATAAGATAAAGTCATCATGCCAAAAATTGATAAGTGTGATGGAATAAAAGAAGTTTTGAAGCATGGAAGGAAAGATTGCAACAGTATTTTATCGTAAACAAGGCGGAGGACAACAATAAAGTTTCTAACCTTTTCACTTTTATGTTAAAAACATATTTTTTCCTAACAACTCCAGCTTCGAAAACGTAAGAGCAACTTATAGGTCTATTGAAATTGAAATTTGCTCCAGCTATAAGCAACATAAGACATAAGTTTCATAATAATAAGCAAAATTCAGATGAATCGGTAGAACAATACATTAAAAAATAATGTAAAATTAAGCAAATATGACACTTTTTTAATCAAGCACTTCGTGATAGGCTAGTTTGTGAGTTACTCAGTAGCAGTATACAAAGTTACTAACAGAGCGTGACACGCTTACGTTTGAAGATGCATCTACTAAAGTTTCAGGCCAAGAAGCAGCTGAAGCCCAAAGTGAATTAATTCATGGTTTTACACTGCCATTTGTTGCTGTGTAATTTATATCTCAAAAAAACCTACAGCAAGCCAATCGCACAATGGCAATCGCCATCAAGTATAAGCGGAACGTAATGGTTGTTTTCGTTGTGGAAGATGGCATCATCTGGAAATATGCTCTGACACTTGTTACATGCCAAACTGATCATGTATCATGTTTTAGGTTTAGAGATACATTTGTAGGTTAATTGTCCCGTATTTTTGAAATGACACGCTAACTTCCGCCGTTTCTGACAGTCAAGTCGGCACAGAAGAAATGCGGATGTGCATGGAGTCGAGGAAACGACATTAAGCAACGAGACATCGATTAAGCAACAAGTATCTAAGTGCGGTGTAGTTTTTAAAGAAAAACAGGTATGTAATTTCCCTTTATCCTCCCTATCGTTCCGCTACCTATTTCCTTTCAAACCCCAACGAGATGCAATAGAAGTTCAGTGACGGATAATTATTTGATGTTCAACAGGGCACAATCAACCCTAACCACGTGCTGGACCCTCAGATTAAGTTCCGAGAGATACACATCAGGTAAGTAGTTTGATTTTTACCTAGAATGTGCATGTAGATTGATTTAGACAGCGATTGCATCATCTGGTAAAAACGTGGTCTGTATATGTTATAACAATGGCATTAGAGCCATGCCTAGTGTAAAAATAGCGCGTAAATTGCATGTGGGAAATGTAACACACTAAATGAGTGTTTTAGTTGCAGAAAGATGAGTCACCCCAGCAAAATGTGTAAATCTCAGAAAATTGGTCGGGTTGAAAGAGCACATGTGTCCGAATCCAAATAGAACAAGCAGGACACCAAATCGCTTGAATTGGAATATATTGCATCCTTGTACAAGTCTAAGAAAGCACCCTGGAAAATAAACACTTATGTAGACGATAATCCATTAAGAATGGAAGTTGATAGCAGAACATGTAACTCTGTTATTCATGTGGATGACTTTGAAAAGTATTTTAGCCACTGTGAATGAAGTAATACAGAAGCGAGGGTAAGAGCAGTAACTGGCCAAAATGTAAGAGTAGTAGGGGAAATTCGTGTATGCAAAGGTAAATTGATAATTTTTACCTTTAGTAGTCATTCATCGTCAGTTTAGAAATAAGCCCTTATTTGGAAGGAATTGGTTAAGTGGAAGAGGTTTTCTTTAATTATTTACAGTATAATGATTCTTATAATAAGTAGCTCAAATTCAGTCAAATCCATAAGTCATCAATCTGCTGTTGCAATTAGGGACTCGGGCATGTTTTAATTAAAAGCGGTTTTCCTGGAAGTATTTAAAAACGAACCATGTTCTTGAATAAAAGATTTTAAAGTTTATTTTAAAATAAGATACTAACAAACCAGTTTTTCGCAGAGCATAATCATAATATACCGTATGCATTGAAACTCAAAGTCGAGAAAGAATTAAATCGTATGGTAGAAGGTGGTATTATCTCTAAAGTGAGGAGTAACAGTTGAACAAGCCCTATTGTTGTAATATCTAAAAAAGAAAAAGGCAGTGTGAGAATTTCTGTAGGCTTAAAAAACTGTTAATAAGGCCATTAAAGCTAATCATTGTGTTGTACATCTGCCTGAAAAAATAAAATCTTTACAGTACTTGGTTTAAGAAGGATTTACCAACAAAGTGAACGAGAATTCCAAACATTTATTAACCATAAATGCTCATTTAAAGCTATTTACTTTGTTCGGTATTAGTTTGGCACGTAGAATGTTCCAAACAATTATGAAAAATATTCTAGCTGGACTAGCAGATACCAAATATTACATCGATGACATTTCAGCATATGGGCACTCCCTGGAAGATTGTCATAACAAGTGTGGCAAATTTTAATCATCTTGCTAAGTTCAATGTTAAAATTAATAACGAAAAATGTAAATTTTATGAAACAAGTATGCTATTTCTACAATATAATGTAAGTAAGAGGCCGCTACACTTGCGGCCATCATGATGGTATTTCTACAGCACAAAATTGATGAATTCAGCAGGCACCCAAACAAAGGGAAAATTAAGTGTACTAAAAATGTGCCACCGCCAAAAAACCTATCAGAGCTAAAATCATACTTAGGTCTCATAAATTATTACTCCAAATTCATATTGAGGCCGTCATCTGAATTAAATCCCTTATACTAGTTATGTAGAGTAAACGTGCGATTTATGTGGACTGTCAATTGTCAAAGTACCTTCAAAAATAGCAAAAATTGCAGACACCTAATCAAGTGCTTACGTGGTATAATACAAATTTTACAAACTACATTACTTGTGATAGTAATGGGATAAGAGTGGGAGCTGGTCTAAGCAACAAAATTGACAAGAGGATAGGCCCATATGTTTTGCATCCAGCATGCTTTCAACTGCAGATCAAAAGCACTCTAATATTGAGCGAGAAGCAGTATCTAATTATGTTTGTATTGCGAAAGTTTTACATATATGCTGGATGCAAAACAGATGGACCTATCCTCATTGTCAATTTTGTTGCTTAGAACATATATTAAAGATCAAAACTAACTAATAATGATAAATAATGAACATATCAACTTACAGTTGCAGAATACGGTGCTTTTACACCAGGCGTATCTTGACATGGCACAAAAGATCTTGCATGAATTGCCTATAAACCACAACATTCAATTTTAAATTATAAATTGCTGTGCTACATACCTGAAACTGACTAAAGACATATGGTAATTTCTTTCCTGCAGTTTGTTCTGCATCCAGCCATTGCAAACCTCTTGCTTTACGATCTGTTGAATAACTTACACGCACGACATATCTGAAAACATAGTAGAAAGTTGATTAAACTAATTGATATCATATATAGTTCAAACGTTCAATTATTTAAATAATCGTACATAAAAATGGCGTGATGTCAAAAGTATATATGTATAAAGGATTGTTTAAGATAATGCAGTGATAAAATACCGTGCTGTACATATGAAAGATATAATACATCCATGCATAATGGATCACATAATGATAATGGCGGCACAAGTGAAATTAAATTAAAAACCGTTCTAGACTATTTATCTTTGTATGTGGTGCTTTTCCTTCTTGTTTCAAATTACCGTTGTCATTATTAGATAAAGTGGTAGAGCGAGTAATTTTAGTTTGAACTCACCTATTGTGTGTTCTTTTTCTGTATGTGTCAATAAAGATATTTATTATTATTCTTGTTAATTACAGTTTACATAAAATACACACAACGACATAATGGATACAAATAAGAAAAATATCTTAAGAAAAAAAGACTACTTGACTGACTGAATTTATACTACATTCACCTCAGTATATAAAAATTATAACGGTTAATCTTCTAAGTTGGAAAATGATGTATGTGATCTACAACTTCTACTTAAACTGAGCATCTTGCAACTGATTTAAAATTTCTTGCTACAACTTCTATTTCATTTACCATTTTCCTTCAACCTCCCTGAAATTATTTTTACAAACTGGAGCCAAACCTTTTTATGTCAGAATCTCGAACGTGAGCATATTCAGCATTTGAACCGATCATACTTGAAATTACAACAAATTGCCATACATACACAGGACTTGGAATCAAAAGCCATGTTGAAACTATCCCCATTAACATTTTGTGTTTGATATTGGAACATTTGTTCCCATTCCAAAATTGAATTTGTGGAATTAGGATTAACATCAAAACATTCAGGAGCAAGAATCCGAACCCTATCTCTCGAAGAACAGTTTATTAAAGTGAAATGAAATTGAAAACTTGTCTAAGACTTCTTAATAAACTGCTAATTATGATCAACAAATATATGGAACAACTATAACAGATATAAATAAAAGATATTTGTCAACAACAAAAGGCTATTTGACTAATTTAGATTTATATTGCATATATTGAGATACCTAATTTACTTGTTTAAAGAAATCATGAGACTACTTCTGTTCGCTTTCCTGCACTAAATTCGATAAAAAGTGGTTTCCTATCAAATAATAAATATTCCGAGTGAGTAGTTAAACATTTGTGGGTGGCATTCGTCAAAATTTGCCCAAGTGTTTTGTAATTTAGATCTTCAATAGCTAGCAAGGTGCTAGGCGATGGTCTGCATAATTTCACAGGTCTGAGTAGCAATTTAACTACAAGTGCAAAATTACAGAGACAAAGAATTGCATGAAGTTATACTTACAAACAAAATAGTCTTCTACTAGATTGAAGTAAGTGATAAATATGGGAAAAATAAGGAAGGAAATTGACTGTGATACATGAAGAAAAAGAAGAAGATCCGCTCTATTGTCACTGAATATTACATTCGTAAACTAAGCAGTACAAAGCAAGTCTAAGTAAACAAAAATTGAAACCATTTCTGAATAAAGAGAGCAGAGGAAGTTAAAATTTTGTACTTTTTAAAGTAAGATTTACAATGTTCGCGTGTTTTAAGCAAAATATGTACCTTAGTGTCCTCTTTGTAATCTAAATTTTTTTATAAAATTATCAGAATTTGCACATGCCCCAAAGTGGTAAAGCACAGCGTACAAGTGATTCAAACAAAGCAAAGTAGATTTTGTTCTGGCTGTTGTTGTGTTCAGTTCTTTCGATATCACTTTTAATACATAACAAGTGCTGGATAGCTTGTTAGCTAGTTCGTCAACGTGTTGATTCCAGTTTAGAGATTTGTTGATTATTAGTCCGGAAATTTAGAACAGTCAATGTGAATTGTGTGGTTTCTGATAGAAATAGATGCACAAATTCCTTTGTAACATAAAACTGTGTATTTAATTCTATTGCAGATCCGAATAATGCTAAGATCTTCATTAATTTCATTCTGTAATGCCTCCGGATTGAAGTTGCTCCATGTAATACTCATATCGTCGACAAAAGTATTATTTTTCCACTTATATTTAAAGCAGTAATATCATTTATAAATATAAGAAATAGTATAGGGCCAAGTACAGAACCCCGAACTACGCCATAAGTAAATGATTTGTAATTTGAGATTGATTTGTTAACGCGAACCCACTGCTGTCTATTATGAAGAAAAGTTTTAAACCACAGCAAAGGAATTCCTCGTATTCCACAATTTTCTAATTGTCTTAATAGAATGTAATGTCTAACACAGTTAAATGCTTTAGTAAAGTCGAGAAAGACAGTAATAACTGCCGAGTTACTGTTTAAGCTTGAGAAAACTTTACTCAGTAGTGAATACATAGCATCGCTTTTATCACTGCTTGATAATAAACCAAACTGCATGTTGTTCATAATTTTATATTTTATTAAAAATGACAAAAATCTCAATTAATTTTGAAGCTGATGGAAGAAGTGCAATAGATCTATAATTACTGGCACTTTCATCATCTCTCCTTTTGTAAAGTGGTGTTCTAATAGCAGTTTTAGGACATTATGGGAAAACTCATCTTACAAATAAATCGTTAATTAATGAAGTGAGCGTTGTTATTGTTTTAGATGGTAGATAGCAAAATACTTTTAAAGTTAGTTGATCCTCACTGCAGAATGGTTTGTTTTTATCTATAGGATTGTTTTGATTATTTCTTGTGCTGTCGCCGGTGTTAAGAAGAAACAGTTATTATTTTTGAAATTATTTTGAACTGCTGGTAGTGTAGCAGTATTCGAGCTGTTACTAGTATTTACATTTTTGCTACATTGATAACATAGTCGATAAGTTCCTCAGGTCTGGAAATATTTTTGAAGCAGCATTTGATTTGTTTCCTATTTTGTTAACGATGGACCAAGTTTCTTTAACCGAATTATTCAAATTTAGTATTCGATCTTGAAAATATATTTTTTTGGTAATCAATATAGTGTTAATATAAATACTTTTGTATATTTTAAAGTAATTTAAGAAAGTTGCATCATCGGTAAATTTTTTATATATATAAGAGAGTGGAAATTTCTTCTTATCCCGTTCGTAGACCAAGGTCGATCTTTCTTAATTTTAGTCTTTCTTATAGTTAAATGCATTGTGGAGTTTCTGCAAGAAGTTTTGAAAATTATGGTTACATCTTCAGTTAGCACTGAACAATCGGATTCATCACATATTTTATGAAAGCTTTCAAAATTTTTAGTGGTGTAAATACGGCATATTTTGTAGTGAACTGCTTTTGATTCGAATTGAATAGAAAACAATATCGCCTCATGATCGAAGAATCCAGTGGAAATAACTGTGCATTTTACATTATTACGTGAAAAATTAGAAGTACATAATCAATGGTACTAGTTGAATGTTTTGTTATTCTAATAGACGAATCTACGTGCATGATTAAGTCAAATACGTTACAAATATTTACTAGTGTTTTCGTTATAGTACTTATAGATCTCTAATCAATATTGAAATCACAACACTCAATTTCATATGTACTAATTGGTAAAGATCTAGCAAGTTTAAGAGGTTCTGCAAAAATAATCCAATGTCGGTGTCTGGAATTCTATAAATGCATATAATATAAAAATTTAGTCGTTTCTTGTGAAACCACCAAGCATATTAAATGTTTTGGTCAAGGACTGGAATTGCTCTTGCAGATAATGGATACATTTATCAATTAAAGCAAACACTAATTGAATTTTCATTAAAAACATAAACACGAACTATAAACTCTGTTAATATCTCAAGTTCCAATTATGTTTTATTTTTTACAATGGAGAAATCCCTTCAACGGTAAATAATATTGAAGATTTACTTATTTTCATAGAGGTAGTAAATGTATAATCAAATAAAAAATAAAATTGCATTTTCATTAGATAATTGTATGTTTTAATAGTTATTAAATATATGCGGAGTAAATGCCAGAATGTAATGTGATAACAATAGTACTGATAATAGCAAATAAAAGTCATTTACAGTAATTAAATGTTAAATATGTTTTCATATTTGGATACGCATCTATATTGTAATATTCGAAACCAGCAATCCACTTTAAAAGATTAATAGAGACAAAATACAATAACATAGATATTGTGGAGTAATCCTGAAAGCCTCGGGTTGGGTTAAAGTCCTTACATTATAACAAATACGTCAAAGACCATTTTGTCTTTATTGATTGAACAACACTGCTTACTCGCTACAGTCTACCCTTTATTATGGAAAATGATAAATGAATATTGCCTTCCAGTTCCAACCATCTAATATTAATTATACTGAATCTAATTAAATATACGTTTAATTCAGAGTTCATTGTACATGTACTTCCTATCGATTGTATCATTCGACAATCCCGAATTTTGTACTTTTTAACAGTCACTCATCTGTTAATGGCATAAAGTCCGATTTAATAATATAAATTAATAACCTACCACATTTCCCACGGGTGCAAATAAAATTTTTTTTTCCGATTTCTAACATGAATCTCTACTAGCTTATTTTCTACCTTGACTACAATATTTGAGTTCTTAACTAAAATTATTTCATATGATTTCCGTTTTATTTTTGATTCTAGTAGATTATATGTCGCTTCATTTCCAACAACCTGTAATCTCAATTTAAGTACTGCAGGATAGTTCAAATTGTATAATGAGACTATGAAATTTACCATGTTTGACGGTATTCGATTGATTTTATCAAACACTAGCTCATGCGGTGCATATTTCGTTTCCATATGCACTCATATTGTTATTTGCAAAACACAAATCAGGAATTCAGGTGCTCCAATTATTGGAATATTGAGGTCACTAGTTCCTTAAGTATGCAACTAAATTTTATGTAAGTTTTACAGTGCACCGATGGTTTCATGATGATAAGCTGTAGAACTTAACTGCTTTATAGTTAATAGTTTACATGTTTCATTAAGGATTTCTGATATGAATTCTAATCCTATCTGACAAAATTTTCTGCGAGATTCCATAGTAACAATTAAATTTTCGACAAATGCTCTAGTTATACTTTACGTTTCTTTATTTTGTAATGGATATGCTTTCACGAATTTACTTAAATCGCAGTGCAACATTAAAATGTATTTGTTTCCACCCATGTCCAGTTGACAAAGTTCCACTAAATATAGAAAAACATTTTCAAATTCTTCCGTCTCTAATAATCGTCGCATTTTTTTTATAAATTTTTTTACACCCTCTCGAATACCTGACCAAAAGTAGTAGTTCGAAGTTGTTATACGTCCAATTTATGTCCGAGTGGCCTCTTGTAGGCAGTAAATAAAAATTATTGATTATTAATTTTGCGTTTCAAAATCTTGAATATTAGAAACTTGCCTAAGTACATCAATCCATATACCATTTTTGTTAAGTACGTTGTGGCCGTCTTTACAATTATTTAAAAAGACATTGTTATCTCATTTTGTATAATAATAAATTCTGGGATTGCAAATTCTCTATGAATATACTGGAAATCTCTTAACAACGCATCGAATGCTGACATTAATTGAGTACATTGCTTCGTATAAATTATATCGTTATCCCTATTACAAATTGCATGCATTTGAATGACATAATTACCTCTTCTGACACAAAATGTACTTCTGTTGTATCTCTAGGTCCGTTTAAAAGTTAAACAAAGCTGGGGAAATCAGTTCCATCATTTTTTGATGCTTTCGAACCGACTTGGGAATCGTCTAATTTCCTACTTTGGGTTCCTGATATTACATATATCTTTTCGCAAACAGTTCGTTCCATATTTTTAAAATAATTCGAGTTTATAATAATCCTAAATAATAAGGCGTAAGTTGTTATGTCTTCTGTACCATTGATACAAGTTATCGTATAATTAAATTCCTCTGAGATTAGCCTAAATTTTGTTAAACGGCTAGCTGGATAACTCATACCAAATAAGTATACACGTGATCTGTATAAATTTGGAATTTTTTGCCAAATAAGTCATACTGTGCATACTATAATTCCTTAATACCTCTTTCTCTATAGAACAATAATTCATCTCTGCCTCATGTAGTGTTTACTTGTGTAAACTACTGGTTTGTCGTTTCCATTTGACAGAACTGCTCTGAGCGTGAACGCCAAAGTATCTGTACGCAAGATAAACCTATTATTTTCTGAAAAACCTGGGTATTATAATATTGGTGAATTTGTTTAAATCGCTTTTGACAAATCAAATGCTGCTTGACATTCGAGAGTCCATTAAAAAGCAATACCATTCCTGGACAACTTATTTAAAGCTGCTGTTAATTCAGCAAAGTCGAGAATAGATTTCCTATAATAATTACAAATGTGTGGTATTATTATGATCTAGTTGCCTGATGTTATTTATAGACATTCTCTTTCCTATCTGTCACTAGTTTTAATGTGTTTAGTATTTATTTATTTATTGATAAATCCACGGACACAAAGGTCCTTATACAAAATTAATAAAGAATAACAAAATAAAGAGCTATAAAATATAACTTAGTTATAAACTATAACAAAATGAATATAGGACTCAGTACCTATGCAGTAATTTACTGAATAATAGGTTTAAAGCAACTTAAGCGATCAGAATTTGAACAGTCTCATCAAGAGAATTCCACTTCCTCGCAGTCTAGGACAGGCAGAATAGAAAGCAAAATTAAATTTATGCGTTTGCTCGCAGTAAACGATGATGTCTAGTCGGATATGAATTAAGACTAAGGGCAAAATACCCCACTGTAAATTCACAATTTAAGAAACCATTTAGAACCTTATAAACAAAGATAACATCGGAAATATCATGCATTGATTTTATGGTGGGCAAATTAAATTTAGAAGCCACAGGACCATAATTATGATCAAATGGTAACATAGGAGATCCACTCTTGAATGCCAGATATCTGAGTAACAAATGTTGAACTTTATCAAGTTTTACTGTATCACAAGCAGTATATGGCGTCCAAATAACAGAGGCATACATAAGAATAGGCATAACCAAAGCTCTATACAAAGAAATAACAGAGTTTGTAGATTTAAAGTCCTTAGTAGATCGTATAATAAAGCCTAGCATCCTAAGAGATCTAGCTATAACATAATCTAAATGCATATTAAAACTAAAATTGTATTGCAGAAAGATCCCAAGATCTTTTATAGAATTAGTGTTTTCTAAATCAATACCCAATATACTGTAATCGAAAGTAAGAGCAGAACGCCTAGTAAAGGACATAGTTTTACATTTCGCAATGTTTAACAACAAATCATTTTCGACTGACCATCTAACAACTTCATTAAGATCTGACTGCAAATTAATACAGTCAGTGGTATTACTATATTACAATATAACTTGAGATCATCCATATAAAAGGATTTTAGAGAATTTTACTACATTGCAGACATCATTTATGAATAGTATGAACAAAAGCGGACCTAAATTTGAACCCTCGGAACCCCAGAAATAGCACGAATAGGACTTGATAAACACCCACCAATCTTCACTACTTGAACCCTATTTTCTAAGTAAGATTTAAACCAAGAGAGAAATTCATTTCTAATACCAAAACAAAATAATTTGTGAATAAGAAGACCATGATTAACGGTATCAAAGCTTTGGCAAAATCTAGAAACAAAGCATCAACCTGTCCTTCCAATTCAAGAGACACACATATATTTGTGGTAAACTGAAGAGAGTTAGTCAAAGTAGATCTTCCGCAATAAAACCATGTTGACTGCTATTAATCAAAGGATAAACTAGATTAGTTAATTTACTAACGATTATTGACTCAAAAAGCTTAGAGAAAGAGCCAAGCAGTGAAATAGGCCTATAATTGAAATATCTTGTCTATTGCCAGACTTAAAAATCGGAGTAATATGCAAGTTTCCAAGAAGTAGGAAAGACACCCAATTTGATAGATTTATTAAATAATACAAGAAGAGGCTTCTTCAATGAGGCAATACATTTCTTCAATAACCTAGTTGGTAATAAACCAGGACCTGTACTGTCACTTTCATTCATACTCTTAATACAATAGTCAATATCTTCAGAACTAATCACAGGCCATCAGTTCAGGACAACTATTCAAGAATGGAGCATTAAGATTCGTTACCCTATAAACAGAACTGAAACAATCAGAGAACAGCTGAGCAATCTCAGACTCAGTACGACCATAACAACTATTAAGTCGCATAACAGCTGGAAAACTAGTAGAACATCTTTTTTTATTGACAAATGACCAGAATGACTTAACATTACTTATAAAACTATTCTCAACCTTTAGTATAAAATCATTGTAATTTAACCTAGACAGTCTTAGACATTTTGCTCTTAACATCTTAAATTCGATAAAGTCATGAAGTTTACCAGAGGTTTTCCAGCGCCTATGTGCAATCTTCTTAGATACTAAATATTTACAAAGTTCAGCAGAAAACCAACTTGGATAGGAAGAAATACGTCTAGTTTTCAAAGGCACATTTCGACTTATAATATTATGGACTAGATCTTCAAAGCAAGCAACATCTAAATTTACATCATTAGAATTTAAGAGAGAGTCCCAGTCAACATTATCAAATTCAAGACTTAATTTATCACAATCCGCATTGTAGAAATCAAAACTTTTAATTACGCTACGCAAATTAACAAAAGAGCCTGGCAAAATATCAATACCAAAGTAGCAAGGGACATGGTGAATATCAACCGGTAATATATACTCATCAGAAGAAATTACACTGATTTTAGCCAAAGTAGTAAATAGTAAATCCAAAGAATATGGCTTATTATTAGGTAAAGGAAAGTACTGCTTTAAACCAAAGGTATTCACCATATCACTCACTACTTCAACGGCAGACGAGAACTAGGATTAAGATAACCTAAAATCTTGAACGAGCAATCCTCTTCATTTGTCCATATGACCTGCGGCAAATTATAATCTCCCAGCAAGATAACATCCAATTCATCATTAGTAAAAGAATTAAGTAGAGACTCCAAAGCAGCAGAATGAGACTGATATACTTGTATAGAGGACATCGGAGGTATATAGGCTGCTCCAATAATCAATTTCTTGAAATTTAGATTAATCTTTACAAAGACCTGCTCACAGCAACTATCATCAACTTCACATAAAGCAGAAAGAAAAGATTTGCTTACAGCAACAAGCACACCTCCACCCCGCGTAAGGTTACTATGTTGAACAGACCTATCAGTTCTATATAGCACATAATTATCCAGGCCAATTTCACTATCCAGTACAGCACTATCCAACCAGGTCTCGGTGAAAACTATAACATCAGGCGAAATAGTCAGCTGACTTAAATTTACTTGCAAAGTACGAAACTTATTCTTCAGACTCCTACAGTTCTGATAATAGATGACTAGATTAGATTTATCAACATGAACTAGTTTTTGTCTGTGACTGAGAAGTAATACTGCTCTTTTGAACAACAGTGGAACGTTATCCAAATACTTGACCACAAGGTCAACTTCCCAGCAGACGATCTTGTCCTAAGTTCAGAAAGAGCATTAGCATATTGCTGCTGCTGAGATTTCGTCTTATCAAACGATACTCTGATTGGGTGCTTCAATTTAAACCTGTTCCTGAAAACAATAGAAACATCTCTAGAGCTGTTAAGCGTTACAATAACAGGTCTAGTCTTATTATTATTGTTAACATTAAGCCGCCCAATTCTCTTAACTTTAATATCACAAAGTTCAATACCAATGGGCTCCAATACAGTTTTCACAAGATTAATGTCATCAATTGCATTACCATTACTTGACTCCTGAAGGTTGAAAAGAATGACATTACATGAACGTGAGATACGATCTTGAAATTCAGAGAACATCTTCTCAGTATTATTAGTGGAGCAAGGATTTGCAGATTCCAGTTCAGATATTCTCAGCTGTAGGGTATCAACTTGGCCCTGTAGACGAGGCAGCTCTTCTAGTGATTTCACAATACCATCAATATGAGACTTGACATCAGCTAATTCAGTCTGGAGTGTTGACAAAATTCCACAAGATGCTTTAATATCTTTAAGGTCAGCAGACAGAGAGTGAACATCAACAAAATTGTTTCCTCTGCCATTAGAATGGCAATCTATACATTTATAGACCATCATCTGCTTCTTCTTAAGGTCCAAAACTTTTGATTCAGAAGCAGATAGACCTGCACAATCCAATGTGGCATGAAATAAATTTGAACAAACAGAGCATGGTACAATATATGAAGAAGCATTGAATGGAATTTTACAAGCTGTACAAATAGACATGATTATAAAAGTAAGAGCACTAAAGGAGACTTCACTGTAGCAGATATGATATTATGTATAGCAGATATTAACTGTTTCAGATAGTTGTTTTGTTTTACAGATGAATGCAACCAATATAAACTGTATCTCCATTTACTATAATTAACTGTTTATTAAAACCTTAAAAGAGGTTCTCCATTTCATTACAATTTAATAAACAGTTAATTCATATAAATGGATCGTTTTCTGGCTCCGGAACGATTCGACATCGACCCAAACTCTATAAATGCGACTCTGGAGTGGGAACACTGGTATACAAAATTTCTTAATTTCTCATCTGGAAAAGAAGACCCTGATAAATTGAAAATCCTTTATAATTACATCTCTGCCAAAGTCTACCAGTATATTAGTGCTGCTGTGACATATAAAGATGCTATTTCAATCCTCAATGATATATATGTGAAGCCAGTTAATGAAGTCTATAATCGGCATAAGTTAGCTACTCAAGTCAACTATCTGAAGAAAATGTTGACCAATTTTACAAGCTTTAAATCTTCTAGCTAAAGATTGTAAATTTAAAGCTGTTACCGCTGAAAAGCATCGAGAAGATTTCACTCGGGATGCCTTTATTCGTGGTTTATCTAATACCAATATTAGGCAGAGACTTTTGGAAAGTCCTCTATTGACCCTAAGCGAGGCATATGAAAAGCTCGATCATTAGAAATGGCTCTACAACAATCGATGCTTTACAATCAATCTCTGAATGTAAACTCTATACAAACCCACAATCCGGTCAATCATGCGGTCCCTTTGAAGCAAGAAGTTCAAAATGAAAACGTTCCATATAGTGAAACTAAAGAAACATTAGCGGCTACTTATAGAAAGTGTTTTTACTGTGGATTTAAATGGCATATTCGATCCAAATGTCCAGCTCGAAATAGTCTTTGTAATATATGCCAAATAAAAGGTCACTACTCTAAGGTATGCAAATCACAAAAGAATGGGTCCAACTCAAATCACTCTGCTTCTATGATTAGCTCTATCAATACCAAACCCATACCTGAATGTTTGGCAAAAGCTGTGATTCGTGTAGACTTTAATAATTCCTCTCTCTATGCACTAATAGATACTGGTAGTTCCTGTAGTTTTATTAGTGACCAAGCTGTAAAGAAACTTAAATTACCTATATTGTCTTCACAAGAGTCTGTTACAATGGCATCTACATCCTTCAACTCTAGAACATCTGGACAGTGTATTATTAATCTTCGTACCAAAGATCACTTGTATCCTAATGTTCGTCTGTCTATTCTTCCTAATCTTTGCTCAGATATAATAATTGGCCACGATCTTATGAAACAACACTCTAAAGTGGAAGTTGAATTTGGTGGCTTAAAACCTTCGTTGAAAATTTGTGCTTTAGCTACAGCTAGTATTGAACCTGTAACTCTCTTTGAAAATTTAACACCTGAATGTAGACCAATTGCTATAAAATCTGCAGACAAACTGAAAGTGATTCCAAATTCATAGAAGCTGAAATTAAACGCTTACTCTCTGAGGATATAATTGAAGAAAGTAAATCACCGTGGCGGCGCAAGTGCTAGTTACATCTTCAGATAATCACCGCATAACGTATGGTAATCGATTATTCTCAGACAATCAATAGATTCACTCAGTTAGATGCATATCCTCTTCCGCGTATTGAAGATATTGTAAATAGTGTGTCTAAATATCAAGTCTTCAGCAAAATTGACATGAAAAGTGCATATCACCAATTTCCCATCAAAAGGAAGACCGCCATATACTGCATTCGAGGCCTGTGGTATACTTTTACAGTTTAAGCGAATCCCCTTTGGAGTAACGAATGGAGTAGCTGCGTTTCAAAGAGGCATAGACTACATTATTCGCAATGAAAAATTATCAGATACATATACTTACCTGGATGATATCACTGTTTGTGGTAGAGATCAGAAGGAACATGATGAGAATCTTCGATGTTTTATAGAAGCTATTCAGAAATTCAACCTAACTATAAATAATGAGAAAAGCGAATTCTCTCTTCGTTCGATTCACCTCTTAGGATATTTGATATCCTACGATTCTATTAGGCCTGATCCTGATAGACTCAGAGCATTGCATGAAATTCCACCTCCAAATAACACAACTTCACTAAAAAGAGTCCTTGGAATGTTTGCACATTTTTCAAATTATATTCCTCGTTTTTCACACAAAATAAGTATCCTTTCTCATAGCAAATTCCACTATCTCCTGAAGCTCTAAAAGTCTTTTATAGTATAAAAAGAGATAGAAAATGCCTCGTTCGCACCTATACGTAGTGAGGATATGTTTACGGTAGAAACTGATGCTTCAAATGAAGCAATAAGAGCAACTCTTTCACAATCTGGGCGTCCTGTTGCCTTCTTTTCAAGGACTCTTTCTCAATCAGAATGTAGACACTCGTCTGTAGAAAAAGAAGCATATGCGAACGTTGAAGCAACTAGGAAGTGGCGGCATTTCCTAATGGGAAGATATTTTAAGCTAATCAATGACCAACGCTCTGTTACATTTATGTTTGATCTAAAATCCAAAAGCAAAATAAAGAACGAAAAAATTTTACGGTGGAGATTAGAATTATCGTGTTTTAGTTACGATATTATTTATAGACCTGGACCTCAGAATACTGCTGCAGATGCACTTTCTCGTATTTGTTCTGCAACAACTGCTAACGAAGCTCGACTTATGGATTTACATAATACTTTATGTCACCCTGGAATTACTCGAATGTATCATTGGATTCGAATAAAAAATTTACCTTATTCTATGGAAGATGTAAAGAAAATGACTTCTTCTTGCCCAGTATGTTGTGAAATTAAGCCTAGATTCTATATATTTAAGGAAGGCTCATAAAAGCTACTTCCGCCTTGAACGTTTAAATGTGGATTTTAAAGGCCCTCTTCCATCCTGTACTAATAATCGTTATATTCTCACAATCATTGACGAATACTCACGATATCCTTTGCCATCGCCTGTCCAGATATGACTTCTTCAACTATCATTGCTGCTCTCAAAAATATCTTTTATCTCTTTGGAACTCCTTCTTATATTCACTCTGACAGAGGGAGCTCATTTATGTCTAATGAATTAAAAATGTTTTGAACTCTAATGGAATCGCTTCTAGCAGAACTACACCTTATAACCCTCGGTAATGGCCAAGTAGAAAAGTACAATGGTATCATCTGGCGTACAATTCAATTAGCTCTTAAATCCAAAAATAAAAATATAAGTCAATGGGAAAGTGTACTTCCAGAAGTACTACATTTAATAAGAAGCTTACTCTGTACCTCTACAAATGAAACTCCGCATGAACGATTGTTCAGGCATCAAAGGCGAAGTGGTAATGGAGAAACGATTCCAACGTGGCTTCTAAGTCCAGGTCCTGTTTATCTACGACAATTTGTTCGTAATTCCAAATATGATCCCATAGTCAAAGAAGTTACACTACTCGAAAGTAATGCTGAATATGCTCATATTAGAGATTCTGAAGGAAGAATTACCTCTGTATCTACACGGGATTTGGCTCCAGTTGGTAATGCTGAAAATATTCAGATTGGAGATTCTGAAGGAAGAATAAACTCTGTATCTGCACGAGATCTAGCTCCAGTTCAGAATGTTCGCATTAGAGACTCTGAAAAAGAAGTTTTAACTACCGAAACTAACGACATGCAATCAGACACTCCTGAATCACAAGTCGAATTAAATAATTCTCGAAACGTTCAACCTATTGTACGTAGAAGTTCTAGAACAAGAAAACTACCTTCTCACCTTGAAGAATACGTGTTGTAATTTATAGGCGGGGGTGAATGTGATATTATTATGATCTAGTTGCCTGATGTTATTTATAGACATTCTCTTTCCTATCTGTCACTAGTTTTAATGTGTTTAGTATTTACTATAATTAACTGTTTATTAAAACCTTAAAAGAGGTTCTCCATTTCATTACAAAATGCAACAAACCTTCTAACGTTATCTGCGTTTAGTGGTGTTGGGTATTTCTGCACAACTGTACTCTTTCAGGATCTGGTTGTACCCCTTGTAAAATATAATGTGTCCTAAATACAAAATATCTTTCTTCAAAAATTCACACTTCTTGGAATTTAATTTTAAATTGAACTTTCTTAATTTATCGAGGACTTTTACTAAATTCGTATTGTGTCGCTCTAAGCTATCACCAAACACAATTAAATCATCTAAATATGTGAACCAATTTGCAAATTTTAATCCTGCTAATGCTATTGTCATTGCCCGTGAAAAATACTTGGACTGATTCTTAAACCTATAGGTACCCTAGTTATCTGGAATTGGCGTTTGTCCATACTAAATGCAGTACACGGTTTGGAGGATTCCTGTAGTCCAATTTGAAAATATTCCTGATACAAATTTAACTGTGAAAAGTAAATCGCACCCCCTAATGAATCTAAAATTGATTCGATACTTGGTAACGGAAATTTGTAATCCTGCAACTTAGTGCTTTATTATCCATAATCAATGATGACACGCTGTTTTTTGTTGCGTAAATTATTAGCCTTTTTCGATATAATTAGCAGTAGTGTTGACCAAGCACTTTGTGCAGGTTCAATTATTCCGTTCTTTAGCATTTATTCCGTTATTTCCTTATCTTGCTTTTCAGTGCATTAGGTAAAAAATATGGTTCGACATACCTATAGCTTTGCTTACTTATTTTTGACATGGCCACTAGGTCACTGTTGACATAGAACACATCTGCAAACTTTTGACATACCTTATAAATGATGGTTTGTTCGTTATTTAAGCATTCAACATTAATATCTTTTAATAATTAATCAATTCACTCGATCCAAAATTTAACTCGTCAAATTTTATTACCATATAATCTGAAAGACGTTCCATTGTGGAATTAAAATTTCATAACTTAATTTCAGTGTCATTCGTATTTAACATACATACTGGAATAAAATCGTTTACTGGCTTAGTTACTAATGCTTGCAAGAAACACACCTACGCAAAGTTCTTATGTTATTACAAATCATTCCGTCCATGCAATTTACTGTGAAATACTTAATAATTTTGCATCATGGTGGGATTATTGTATACACAACCTGATTTGCTAACAGGGGTATTGATTTTGATACGTTATTTCTATGGAAAGTAAATTGATAATTTTTGTGATCGATATTGGCTTTGTACCAATTAAAGAAATTAGACCCAACAACTCAATTTACTTTGGATTCAAAATTGTTCGTTAGCACAAAAATGCGATTGATCGAAATGTTCCCTTCTTGAGCAAAGGTACGCTTACTCGTATCAATACTAACATTGATTGCTAAACTAGAAATTAAAAGAAAAACACTTAATGAAGAACTATATCTAAAGTCAATCTTAATTATTGTCACCGTATCCTACTTCTATGAAATTAATACTATTAATATTTAAAATGTGTCAGGTTTAAGCTAGTTTATTTACTGTGGTGGGTCTTTAAAAAATGTTTTCAAATGAATAGTTTGGCTTGATGCTTTTCCTGCAGAGCTGTTTCCATCAGAGTTCATATAAAAATTTCGATGGTTACCCCTAATATGATATAGTTTACCCCTTGCTGTTTTTTTACACTAGTATTTTAGTGGCCTCTAATGTTCATGGAAGTCTGTGAATTGTTTCCCAGTCCACTGTGAAGAAATTTGGTTTCCCTTTGTATTGCATTTTCTCCTCTTTTGCGGCTATTATTGCATCTTTTAGTAGAGAATACTTTCGAGCCTTTATAGTAGTTTTTAAATTTTCGCCTCTAATTCCGTTTGCAATGCATTTAATGCACTACTCCTACAGCTGACCTTTTAGTTTAAAGATGTCTTATATTGCTCACAAGCGCTTGAACACTTTCGTATTTATCACCTATCCACATTTTAGCATTAGGTGTTAATTTTATCACAAAATTTACTAACAATTTCTTACCTGCATAGTCCAACAAGCCATCATACATTTTAATTGCGTTAACCATTTGCATAGTGGTGTTTTCTGAACCATCTATGGTGGGAATCATGGAGGCTGCTACTTTTAACTCAAATTTTTTTTACGTTACCCTTGTTTTTCCTACTTAAAACTTCAAGCTTTCTATTCTGCATAATATAGTGATGTCTATATACTTATCTATTATGGCTATGCACTACTTAACTTTATCGATAAATTCAAATTTATCACTTTTTGTGCTGTTAATTCTAATTTTTGCTAACCTATAATTTTTGGACAATCTATTCCAATAATCAAACTTTCTATTAGTAACATCTAAATCGCTTCGCCTGCCATCTATCTATATTTAAGTTTTTACTAAAACTCTTAATTTCTTCAAGCATTTGATTTGACTGTTCTGTCATTAATATTAGTCCCTACTTAAAATGCGTAACTTAAAATAAGAAAATTTTAAACTTTATTACACAATTTGTCGACTTGTTGTCGAGTATTCTTTGAAACTTTCCAAAAAAGAAGAAAACAGCCAACAGCGGCAAAATCATTCCCGTGATGCTCATTATTTCGGATGCAGAAATCCATTGATTGAACCATTATTATTACCAGTTTGTGCAATTATTACCTCTTCTTTTTGTATTAATTTTATGGAAACCTATTTTACTAATTTTTCATTAGAAATCTTGCTTAAATCTTAGCAGGATCGCCATGTAGTATCATCTTGAAAGCCTAGGGTCAGGTTAAGGTACTGGCATTACAACAAAGACTTCGAAAACCATTCTGTCTTATTTAAAAATATTGCTCACCCACTATGGAACTTCAAAAATGAATATTGCTTTTCAGTTCTTACCACCTAATAATTATTATGCTTAGTCTTATTAAATTTACACTTAATACAGAGTTCATGTACATACATTTCTTATCGATTATTAATACGACAATTTCGCACTTAGTACTTCTGAATAGTCACTAGCTCACCTTTTAATGGTATAAAGTTCAATTTAATAATATAAATTAATAGCCTATCACAATATTCATAAAGTTATGTTAACTTTTCGGGTATTTTAATGAGTCAATGAACAACGTAATTGAATTATTACTATAGTATATGTTGCATTAAGAGCATTTACATCCATACAGTAGGACTAATACTTACATATTGCTATCCTTAGGTGGCAACTCGATCGTCAATTCCGAACCAAAGTGACCTACAGGATCAGCAAGATGGTAACTAAGAGTTTTGTTCAAATCGGTTTCATATATCTCACTAATGTTTAAATCTTGTGAATCTAAAACCTACAAAATACATTATACATATATTATACATATTAAATCAACATAAATTGCTGCATATACATCTGACTATATGAGCTAAGCTTATAAAGCATGGTTTTTGAATTGTTGTAAGAATTAAACAACCAGAAAGTTCCCATTATAAGCAATGAACTATTGGCCAACCATCCGAACGATTACACGAAAGTCTAGAACAGACACTTTTTGCAAACTATATTTTTTATTATACTGAATTTTGTAATAATGTTATATCTAGAAGCTCAATGGAGATCAATGCATTTTTATAGACGTTTGGTGTATTGCACTGCTTTGTGCTTTATATAAATCTTTCGTAGTAGGATGCACAAATGCAACTCTGGCATTGTTGTTTGGTAATCCCATTCTAGATTTAACAGGAGTATAAATTGTGACAAAATTCCAGAGCTCTTACCTTCATTTGGAATGAAAATTCTTATTTCAGAAGAACATTTTAACTGAGGTTTGTAACAAAATAAATTAAATTTGTAGCATTGGCTATTGTTGAAAATAAATTTATATAAATGTTCTATATAGATATTGCATCACTTTGAATTGATTCGGGGTCAAAATGACAAAAAAGCATTACTCTTCAACAACTGCAAAACCTAAGAGACAAAATTTATTGTTTAAAAAAATCTGTAAACTCATTTTAGAGTGAACGTCTACTACACACACTGCCCTCACCTGTTCTTGCATTTTCGAAAAATTTCACCATTAGTTTCGTATGTTAGAAAAACGCATGCTCTTAAAAAGCTAATATAAAGAAAAGTCATCGATGCTAATGAAAAGTTGATGGCAGAAGTGATGACTACTCGCCTGCTAGTTCGATGGTTTCAACTTTGGCATCACAACACAATTGTATTAGCCACTACAACTGTGTCAGTTATAAAATCTGCAGCTTGTTTGAAAAACCTATTCAGAATGTCTTATACAAATATATACCAAAAACGTTAGCAGTTTATCAAAAACGAGTTGACGGTGTGTCAAATTCACTCTGCGAAATATAATTAAAAATGTGATAATATTGATATTCTCACCATTTTGTTCTAGATACGCTAAAAAATCTCTAAAATAACAGTATCTGATCTTAAAATAATTAATTTTTTGAAATATAAACCACGAAAGATTTGTGAGAATGTAAATACTGAATTTGCCCATGCTAAATATCTACTAATTAAATAATGAAATAACAGCAACCCCTGCTTCCATACAGCAATAAACTAACTGGGAGAATCTATAGCATGATTAAAGCACACATTTATAATATGTTGGCACAATTCCTTTAAAGATGCATGCTATGTTGTACAAATTATACTCTTTGTGTAAAGGAATCTAGCAGTAACAAATATGGCAACTGTTCTTGATATTCTATAGAGCTTATCTATACTATCTATCGATGTAGATATCTTTGATCAAAATATTGTCAAATGAGCACAGGTAATGTGGTGGAGTACCATCCTATTTGAGTTAGTACTCAGCATATTTTAGCATCGGATCGATATTGTTCAGAAATATCTCCAAGAACATTACACCAGTAAGATTACAGATACGAAAAAGTGACAGATAACATGATCATCATAAATCCCAGCCCTGTTATTGTCGCAAGATGATAACCAATTAATTAGCAAATGAAAAAAGATATATACCTCGATTTTCTCATATTTTTGGTGGCGGATCATATTCTGGGGACGCCCCCCAAACTCGAAGCACGTACTTTTAGTGATATTGGTTCAAAGGTTTATGCAAGACACTTTTCCCTGTCTTGGTTAAATTGTTTCCTGCTCTTCTGTATGCTTCCTTAACCACAAACGTTCATGGTCGTGTTCAATGACACAGCTCTACCCACAAAACTACTCAGTCACCACTTTCCTTTATTTGGCTTATTCCTCAAATGAATGGTGATTCCACTAAGTTTGTATTATTTTTTAGATGCTTTACTAGCAAATTAACATCTAGCACCTTAAATAACAAGCAATGTATATCCAGCAACTTTATTTTACAAAACACCTTTCAACATCTGTCTAAAATAACCCCTTAATTCTAGTCGTGTCTCTGCTATCAATTACTAACACATCGTAATGAAAGCTCTATTTGCAATAACAACAGTTCTTTACTTTCAAACTTATTATACAAGCCTTTTCAACAACTTGTAGTTACAATGGACTCCCAACAAATATATTTCCGAACTAATCGCTAACAATACAAGCATTATTTTCCTAAACTACGATGCTATCTTCTAAATTGCTAATGAAGCATTACAATCAACTATTCAAGCACTAATTATTAGTTTATATTATCACTACAGTACTTTAGATCAACACTAATTTATATCGACAGTACGCAGAAATTTATATCACATCTTTCAAAGCTTTGAACTAGAACATATCGTAATTAAAGTTTATTCAGAACTGCACCGAACTAATGCTCTTCACGGCAAATTATATTTTATCCAATCGTTTGAGAACATCAAATAATATACTTGAGATTTCTTATTGTAATCTTTTCAATGCAAAATCTTGTACCTGTCAATCAAGAGATCTCGCACATCAGGGTCTGTCAATCATAATTTGTACACTAAACCTTCATTTACATTCTAATGTAATTATTCTGGTTGGAAGCAGACCCATTGGCGTTACAATATATTACACCCCTACACTTTATTATTCACAAATTCTAACTCAACACATAGTTTTTCAACTTTGCAGGGTGCTTTATGACACGGCCATACCTAGTAGTGGATACATTTTCAGCTTATGAGGTATATTACTACAACTATTTCTAGAACTATTCTTATATTCTAAGACTGATAGCGGATTTACTTCGTTGCTACGACTATCACCATTTATGCTATCAAAAATATGTTACTTGGATAAAATAACCTATCGGTGTTGCATATGATGGTTTTATATCTAATTCTATTTCTAGGTAACGCTCTTTCAGTATTATTTACAATATAGGACATACGTGAACAATGTCTACGAACAATGTTCGCGGGTTTTCACGTATTATTCTTAACACTTAACAACTTTTGAACCATCCGTTAACCCTGGTAAATCACGACTCGTGTTGATTATAATACTTTTCATTATTATCCCTTCACCTTTTTAATAAATGAGTTACATTCGAATTTAGCCTGGGTTTAAAATATTTCTTGAACTCGGTATTTTGATTCTACATATTCTTCTCAACAGTAATTGAGCAGGTGATAAGTTAATTATTTTTAGAGGCAAATTCCGATAATCCATTAACACAGTGTAAAAATAGGATTCAGCTAGTTTAGATTTCCTTAACATTAGTTTGGCTATTGTTCATGAAACGAACACATATGACCAGAACTTTGTATTATTACATTAAATTCCATTTAAAAAAATCAAGTTGTATAAAAAAGGTTGTCAGGGGCGACAGTTGCCTGAGAAACAAAAAAGAAATAATTTCAGGTTTTTTTTTATATAATACATTTTTTGAAGAAAGGTTCTGTTTTTTATATTTTACAAGCTTCACGTCATTATTCAAATCATTTCGACAACTAGATTCATCTGCCTCCAAATTAAAACATATCTTGTATCTGGACAGAGCAGCCATTTGTATTTATCCATAAATAAATTGATTCCTGACAGCCCACGCACACATAATTTCAAAAGGTGTATGAAGCAGAGCAGGTTCCTATACGGCATAGTTATAGTCAGGCTTCTAGATAAGCATGTAACAGGAAGCCTATCTTGTAATAAACAAGCCCTAATCGATCCAGACTATTATCACAATGTATCTCTATATCTTTCTTTATATCAAAATAAACTAAAATTGGTGCTTTAGTAATAGCTCGTTTTAAATTAGATAATGTTTTTTTTCTGTATGCTCAACCACTGACACGGTGCTGTGTCTTTCATTAAATCTTTAAGTGGATCAAATATATTAACTAACAGTTTTGATAAAAATTTCGCCATACTTAGAATACGTAATAATTCTGTTTTGTTTTTAGAACTCTGCAGTAACATACTGCCTGAATATACACTTTGTCTGGCATATACTTACCTGAACTCTGTTTAAATTGCATCCTCTTTGCATTAAACTTTATGTTATATGCTAACGCTTTATCTAATACATTTCTTAAATTTGTTCATGTTCTTTTTCAATAAAACCATATTAAAATATCATCACAGTACACACATGTACACGAACAATTGCCAAAAATTTCAAAATGTTTTCTTTGAAATACCTCTGGAGCAGATTTGATGTCAAATGGAAGTCTTGAAATTTTACACCGATTGCGCTTTTTTAAAAGCTTTATCTTTAATTGTATTAGTTAGGTTCAGGAGATTTTTAAACCCTGCATGGGAAAATTCCCAGTATTATTATGTTTTAGTGTAAGTATTACGTAAAAACTACACATGATTTGGTTCGCACGAAAGTCCAGTTATTTGTGGTCTGGGAAAATGCAAAAATTGCACTTCTCATGCCTAATATGCAGCTGTGCCCACCAACGTGCATCAGAGAACTTCTCTTGGAAGGGAGCAATGTTTCGTGGTAGCGGACATGTCGAAACAAAGGACTGGACTACTGACCTTCCTTGAGTGTAGGCATGTTTGTAGTGCTACGACATGTCGGCAAAGTGGTTACTTTCTGTTCGTTCCTTCCCCCTATCATTACACGGCATATCAGCGCTTCGTCGAAGAAAACTACAGCAAAACAAGCAAAGGAACACTTGGATGCCATCAATGAGAAATTGAAAAATGTTGCATTGGGATAATAATCCCACGAGTAAGTGCTGGGTTAGAATCTGAAAAACATTTCACACTGTGTTGAATTTAACCCCCATGTAAATTTGAGTTTTATATATAGCTTTATATATAATAAAAATTAATGTTTCAGAACGTTTAAATAAGTTTTACTTCGTTCTACACCTTGCAAATGGTGTACCGAAAGTAAATAATTTTGAACTTGCCTCATCTAACGGAACTTGAAAATAGCCATCTTTTGGGTCTAACATTGTAAAATATTTGCAAATTTTTAAACTTACTTGCAATGTCTTCTACAGTTAGAATCAAAAACTGCTCTTATTAATAAATTCATCCAAATATTGCAGATTCATGGATAACCTTAAATCTTTATTCTTTTTTTCCAAGTATTACTAAATGATTAAGCCATTCAGTTATTTTATCAATTTTTTCTATTACCTTTAATTTTTCAAGCTCCTCTAGTTTTAGTATTCTGCAATCTGTATCGCACTCTACATACAAATCAAACGTTTGGTGCTGCCTCTTCATCTAATTCTATATGATATGGAATTAGATATGATTCTAAACCAGCAAATACACTTCTATAATTGTTAATTACAACATTCTTACATTTTAACAAGACTATTAACTCCCCAATATGCTGAACTAAATCTAAATGCAAACATGCTTGCAATCTCAACATAGGGATCTAGGTATCAACATTAACGATAATAAACTTTATCTTAACTGATCCCTGTTCAGTTTCACAAAGAACGTCTAAGCTACCTACAACACTTAACAGAAAGTTATTATTGCCATAACATTGTAACTTTGCATTTGTTTTCTCAATTAAGCCTATCATATTTAGCTTATTCGCTAAATCAACTGGCAGGTCACTAACTTCAGTACCTGTATCTAATTTAAATTTTACGACCTCACCTATAGTTATTACTTCTTGACACCAGATCATATGTCTCGTATTGCTCTCAAACAGAGCATTTATTAAAAACATTCGTCAGCATCATTTTTTATGCATTGAGATTCTTGTTCTGTAATTCCTAGAATTTTGTTGGGTTTCTGGAATTCTGGCTTCTACATATATGAGTAAAGTAATTTTCTAGCATTTGGCACACGTTTTCGTATAAGCTGGACACTTACCTGTTAGGTACATTAAACCACAGTAATTACATATTTTGTTATGGCCCTAATTTTTTGATTATCGGTTTATTCTTGAAGACGACCCCTTAGTCATGTATTTCTGTTACTTGTAAGTCTTTAGATTGAACTTTACTCGTTTCTATTGAACGACAAAAATCTTACTCACGTGATAGTCTTTCTTGTGTGGTATTGTCCAGTATTTAAAGCACGATTCTATCGCGCAACATTATTCATCACAACGATATTCACAAATTTTAATTGTCTTTTTCAGTTCTGTAATAAAGGAATCGAACGATTGACTTTCTTTCTGCGAGATGCTATTGAATACAAATCTTTCAAATACAATATTCTTCTTGGGCGAGCAGTAACTTTCAGATTTACTTATTACTGTTTCATAATTGCATTGGTCTTCTGTTAATGTCGTCACCAACAAAATTTAATAGCACTGCAATCTTTTTCATATCAGAGGCTGCTTTTAAATTGCTTATTGCAGAAATACATTCATCTTTTGCTTAAAAATCACCCAATTGTAGCTAATATTTCCTTCTAATCTCAATTTTTCGGGCAGGTTAAAACACATGGTTGGAGATGATCTATCTAGTCATCCTGCTCTATTTCCATATTTAAAAGAGTTTGCCCTTTAATTTCACCTGAGACCATGTATTATTTTTTTAGATGCTTTAGTAGCAATTAGCATCTAGCATCATAAATAACAAGTCATGTATATCCAGCAACTTTATTTTACAAGTCTCTCTTTAACATTTGTTTAACATAACCACTTAATCCAAGCCACGTATCTACTACCTATTACTAATATATTGTAGCACTGCTTAGTCTAGGAATGATATTTCTGAATATAAGCAAGACGTTTACACTCAAAAAGTTAATTGGTGGGCACTCTGTGAGTGACATCTTCAAATAAAAATGATTGACGGGTCCTGCGGTGCAAGATCACTCGATATGTTATTTAAAGCACGGTAGGAAATTTCGAGAATATAAGTTGCATATATAATTCTTGTGGCTACCAGAATCATCAAGAACAATTAAAATATATATAAATTTGCATGCATAGATATGGCAAGTTAATTCTAATTGCATCTCTGATCACAATGTTAGTTCTAAAGTTCTAATGTAAAACTTTTATTACGGTATGGTATGGTTTAAACTCTGACAGTCGTACAGATGTGACATAAATGTTCATATAAATAACTGTTCTATAAATTACTGTATTGTTTAAATAAATTAATTAGTGCTTGTATAGTTAATTGTAGTGCTTCGAGATTAAGTTAATTAAGGTGATAAAATCATAGTTTAAGAATATTATACTTGCACTGTTAGTGATTAGTTCGAAAAGCAAATTATTGTGTGAGCTTTTAGAATTTTTTTTTTTTACAAAATATTACAGATTCTATTTTCCAGCAGGACAGAGCTCCACCGCATTGGAGTCTGAATGTTTGATGTTTCCTGAATGAATTTCTACCTCAACAACGGATATGTCGCATGGGGAATGAAAACGACACTTCAGTTCTGACAACCAAAGTCTATGGATCTCACACTGTGCAACTTCTTGTGGGGGTTCGTGAAAGATGCAGTTTACATACGACCTATTCATACGAATCTGAATGTTCTAAGAAACCGTATAATAGCTGCATTGATCTCAGTGATGCAAGACATTCCATTTCAAGTTTGGAATTAATTCAGCTACCGTCTAGATGTTATCCGTGCAGTCAACTTCCATGTATGTCAGATCAAATTTAACTTTCAGAATTAAAATACATCACCAATAGATCTTCAGTCTTGGAACAGGTTTGACACATACCTCAATTGTTTTATAATGTGAGCTAACCTACACATTTCCCTGAAATTACTACAGTCTACATCTTTCACTATCTGTGTGCAATAGTCTAATCTAGGTCTACCTCTACCTCTCTTTTTTCCTTTGTATGCTTTTAATATACAACATATAGTTCAAGAAATACAATACACTGAAATTGTGTCATTTTGAATCACTCTGCATTTTTTGCTACTGAACATGACACAATCCCATCATACATGCTAGGCAGCAACAGTATAAATTTCTTTCAAGTTACTGTCGTAAAAAGCTTAACTCATGGCTTGGGTTCATCACATGTATATATGGTTTAATACTTACTACTTCCTTGATGTTAGGTTGTACTTTTTCAATAGTTAATGTAGCACTGCCAGTAAATATCCTTTTCTCAAAGTTTGCTGTTAATTCTAAGTTCAAGTCAATGACTTTTGCATGCTCTGAAAAAATATTAGCTTGAATGAAGTTCCATTAGAATAAAATAAAATAAAATCATAGTTTGGAAAAACATTCTAAGATCACAGACTAATAGGTGTAATATTGTAGGTAACAAAGGTAACAAATTTTTACCATACTCACAGCCGTGTATTCCTTCAAATTGCGTACTTATAAAAAGAGTATATGTTGGAAGCAAACATGGAATTCGTTAAATGAGCAAAAAATTCTATCACGACACTTTCTGTACAATGTTAAACGACTAAACACCGATATTTCAGGTACGTTTAAAAACGCCAACAATGCGTTCTGGAAATTTAAAAACAAATAACATGAAATTCATATTATGGTTCCTTTTAAAATGTCCAGGTTGTTGATATAAATATTATTATTATCATAATAATCTGGAATGGGCTGCAAAAATGTAAGTTGTCTTAAAAACCTGCAGTAAATGCTTGTGCTAATAAGATGGAAATAGCTTTACACCACTCCATTAACAAATTAAACAATACTAATTTCTTATTATCTAGTATAACAGCATTTTTTGTATTTCAAATCGTCAGGTGCAGGACGTTTGGTTAACCTATGTCTTCAGAAATCAGGACCATTAACTGGTTCTGAAGCGCCTCTTTCAAATTTAGTACTTTCCCAAAAAACGTATTACGTTCATTTTCGGCAATAATTGGTTATTTTATTTACAATAATTTTCAACTCAAATCCTTTGCTAATTAATTATCCGTTTATCTAAATTCCATGTCTACGGTTAAATAAAATCGTCGATTCGTAATTAAAAAGAAATACGCTAACTAATAATTTTCAACTAAAATCCACTTTGCTTCTAAAACAAAACTTTATTCGATAAATTAAATATCCTGTATATTTTATTTGGTAAATACTTCCGCTAATTAAGAATAAATTCTACTTCCCAGAATTCCCTAGCATAAAGTTTATGCTATACTCAGATAGTCGATAACGTATTCCAAGTATCCGATAATTGCTTTTTATGTGTTTTCCATCAGAAGAATTCGTCAAATTAAAGCTGCGTATTATCCCAATATAAACTGTGTTTTTCCAGGTTAATTCTGAATAGAAATATTACTTTGAACTCTGGTCACTGGCTGAACGAAATTGATTTTATTTGCTTTCCAGTCTACACAACGGAGACACGTGTAGAAATGTTTGATTGTTTCCATTTTCGTTATGAAAATTTCGCGCACGCAATACGGCGTGGTAGGTATTTAGAGTTTTTAGAAAATTGTATTTTTCGTCGAAATTAAATTAATTTTTACTGGTAATTGCTCTAGCTTCTTCCGGTGACCTTAAAGCCATGATGAATGATCGTCCCTTGCTATAATGGGAGGCCAAGTGCGTTCTTTCTGGGTGTAAGCCCACCTACTCGTTGCTATAGACCAGCTAGTGACTCAACCCCGACGTCAGCAACTTCAAGGATGAGTGTTTTCTTTCTCCATCATTTACGATTGCACCCATATTGGATTAAGCTCATGATATTCCTAAATTTAATCTGTTTGAGATTTATTGACACTATATGAATGCATTACTATTTGCTTTAAATAACTAAGAGTGTACAACTTATTAATGTGAAAATGATTTGAAGGCTTGCTGGCACGTTTGAAAACGGCAGCTCACCATTTTAAAAAAAAGATTTGTTCTTTTGGTTGATATTTATTTTTAGATTTAGTGTGTAATTATTTATTGCGTGTACATAATTGTGTTTAATTATAGATTTCTTTTGTTCATATGTTGTGTTTTGAGTATGACTGAGTGTGTGTAATTTTTCCTTCTTTATTTAGGGCCTCCCTTAATTTTTGTCGTAGGTATAATACCCTACCCACTCGCCGATTGAGCCCGGTCTATTTTTTTTTCTAGGCTACGTCAATGCACGTAGCAAACAATAAGGCTTCTCAACAATCAAATTTTATATACGAAAAGTTTTGCTGATTACAATATGGGTATAATTTCACCAATGAACTTAGGTGTACAACCGGACTTACAAAATAGCTACTGTGAGAGGGTACCAGTTCAACTGTCTTACATGCTACTTGTGATGAAAACAACATGGCTGTGTCTAAACCAAATTCACAAGTAAACTTATCTCATTATGATCACAAATAAACCAATACTGCCTTCATATGTTGAACATGTTGTACCTCAATCAGACTTCCCTGAGAATTTGACCGATCACGACATGGTCGCATCCTAACCGGAACTACCTGTTTTTCTGCTAAAGGGGACATTGTTTTAACGCAGACAAACTGTATGTGTAAATATAACACACTTCGTGTGTCTATTTTATCAATGCTTCATATTGAACAAAAATAGAAGTATCAGCTGTACTTACAAATGTCAATGGTGAGCCTGGCCACCAGTATGTTGAGAGAGCAGTCACATGTTACAACTGAGGCGAGAAATTCTTCCAAAAAGTGCTATTAGAAATTTATGTTCAAAGTGTGTATACAAAAGTCAACATTAAAAAAAAAAGAAAAATATATAACAGAAAAAAAAGGAAACTCATGGCTGCAGGAAAACCATATAGAACGAAATTCGGAACGAAAGTCGCATGCCGAAACCGATACAAATTTATTTGTTGAAAATGCAAGTTCAAATGCAGTTCTAAATTTTCTAAAGTAAAGGAAGACACTGTATTTAAATAATTTTGGCAATTAGGCAAAAGCATCGGCAATCAGGCTCAGCAAAGACAATATATATCAGATCATGTTAACCATGTTGAACTTGAAAGACGAAGTGTAAAACATCACTCACGGAAGCATAATACAGTGCAATATTATGTTACTTACAATAACGTAAGCATACGAGTTTGTCATTCTTCCTATTTGGCAGTACACAATATTTCTGAGAAATTTGAAAGCGTATATGTAAAAAAGCGAACTGAAGGTAATAGAATCGTAGAACCCAATAAACATGGCCTGCATGAGTCAATAATAAAAACATTAGATGAAGATGAAGCATTCGCAAGAGAACGTATTTTATCCACACCAGCAGTGGAATTCCACTATTGTAGGAAGTCTTCCACCACAAAATGCTTATCTGCAGAATTGAACATCAGCAAAATGTTTGAGCTGTATAAAGAAATGTGTGTTGAAAACAACAAAAAAAATTATATTTATTTCTGCACATCAAAAATACTTTGAGTTTTTTATAAGCCGTAAAAATATACTTGTAGTAACTGCTAAAAGTTCGAAAGTCTGACAGACCAATAAAAATCGAAAGAGTTAGAAGAATTTAACATCGTTTATATCGTAAGAACACAGCATGCAAAGTAAACAATAAGTATGTCAATAAAGCAAAAAGAAATTCCCATCACTTCGTTTTAAATTTTGATATGCAAGCTGTTAGCATGCCCAAAGGAAAAAATATATACTATTTTTTATAAGAGAAAGTTGCCATTCATAACCTGACTATTTATAATCTGGTGTCTCATCAAGGAACATGCAACTTGTGGACAAAGGTCAATGGAGGACAGTAATCCATAGAAGTAACCACCTGTGTCTACAAATTACATATAAACCCGAACAGATAGTAAACACTTCTTTTTTATGACAGACGGTTTTGGTGAACAAAACCGTAATCAATATTTTACCACAGCCTGTCTTGATGTTATGAAAAGCATTGCACATGTCGAAAGTATAGACGATAGACCGCATGTTCTATAAGTCTGGGCACTCTCGACAAGAAAGCTCTTCAATGCACTCCACTATAGAGCGAGCAGCCAAAAACTTTAGCATGAGTGCACCTACAGAATGGAATGTTGTATGTCAAATGGCCAGAAAACTCTGTCGCCCTATGAAATGAAAGAATATAATTTTGATAACTTTATCAATTGGAAAAAAATGACAGCCACCATTAGATTAGAAAACGTTACATTGCTTAAATCGTTGTCCACACATTCGAAATTAAATGCTTATGAGAGTATTAACATACTTAAACGTTTAGTGGCATGCATGAATGTAGATAAAGAGCAATTAGGACACTCAGTTGCTTTCTTTGTTGGTTGATCAAGCTTCCAGATTACCAATAGGAACGCAATACATAATGCAAATGTGAACAACGGCTCAAGCATATTCTAATTTTTACTATAAAGCGGGATATTGTAGCGACTCATCAGTTCACTATTGTATTTGCAAAGTTTCACTTCAGCCTGATTGATAAGAAGAATATCCTCAGAAGTGAAAACTAGCTTTAATTTTAGTTTAACTGTCTGTTTAACAATTGTAACTTAGCCGTTTTCTACTGATGACCACTTCGTGGTCAAAATCCGTATTTAGAGGTTCCCATAAAATATAATTTGTGGTAAGGGGAGTTACACTTTTCGATTCAACATTATGTTACATGGTTCCTTTTGATATTTATTTAGTACCTCTTACCTTCAAAAAATGTTCTGATGGAAGTAATGTTGCATAAATTAACATAACATAAACGTGTTACCAAAAAAACAAGCCAATTTTGATCTCATTTCAATACAATTATGATGGGAAATTTAAATCAATTGGGATCAAAAAGCAATTACCAAGAGGAAGAAATAGATCAGGCCAAATTGAGTACCTACCAATAGTATACAATGGATCACTACCATTTACTAAAGTTAAATTTGACGATTTGATATTATTGGGCAAAGTAGGTGTTATTTTGCATGATTTTCGTTATTATTATGAATCGCTTATCAGAATAAAACTTCCATCTTAAGCATGTCTTAGACATAAGCTGAATATTGTTAATAATTAATATAATTAAAAAATGCATTAGGTAGTATTATGGAATCTGCAATTCTTCAATTTCCACTGCTAGCTAGAAGGCAAATATCACTGAGATCTAATTCAATGCTTCCAAAAGAGCAAATACCCATATTTTGTTTTTCTTTTTCATAGATAAATTGACGTTTCAATTTCATTTAAACCTATGGCGCATATGACGTCACCCAGCATGCAGTAATAAGTCTACTCAAACACCTTGTTGGAAAGCTCCACAATATATTGCAAAATCTATAATAAAATAACAATTGCTAATTTCTGTAAAACTCAAAAAATTACATTAATTTTCACGAAAAAAAAGCAGTCCATCATAGAAAAACAAATTGAAATTGGAAATGTGGTGCAGAAAAGATAAACTTTAAACACTTGTTTATTTTACGGTATTGTTAATTTCTTTATAGATTCGCCAGGTATAATTGCAGTGATGTGTGATGTCTATATACACAGAAAGTTAGTTATTATTGAAAAACAAAACCTGAAATCATCCATAAATAACACATGTTTCCATATAATTTCGGATCAGTTGTTAGTGTATTCATTGAAAAATGCAACCTTGTCATGCAGTGTCCCCTAGTTAAAAATAATACTAAACATCTAGTAGTAACTCAGCGTCTGAAATTACATGCTGCAAGTTGCTCTCTAATGATTTCCTCACACACTTGCAAACCACTTATTTCCCAAAGCTGAACTTGTAAACATTGAGATGTTAAAAAACTACGATAGAAGTCACAAATATTTTTATACGAATTTTACAATAAATTGGAAAAATGCAGACTTTCAATAATATAATCGCAAATGTAAAACTACATTAACTACAATACAAATATTTTTGTATAATAAAACATAGAAAAATAGGTAACTCGTTTGACAGACCATACTTAACGCCCTTCATGTACCACTAAATATCATGGCAATAAGGTATTTTTCCTCCTAAAGAAAAATATAAAAAAACGGCTGCTTAAGCCTTATGGTAACGTAATCGCACACTTCTTTGATAACCATACCCTCAACTGTATAAATAGAAACATGTTAAAAATGCTTCCAATCCTCAAGTTATCAAATGTATATAAATTTAAATTAACATAAAAATTAATCAGCTGATTTCACGTTAAGCATATTGGCTACCTTAAAAGCCACTCCCAGGGTACAACACAAATTGAAGGTACTCATTCTTCTAAACCTTTAAAAATTATCACCTAATGTATTCAAATCAAACATTAATAAATCAAAGTCACCTTCAATTTGTGTCATAATTGTCAAACTTAAACTTTTATTATTTTGACGATCCTTGTTCATGAATCGAAACGTAAATAAAGACGATTTTAACAACTCTGAGTGATTTAATTCTCAAAGAAGATTAAGAAAAATACAAAACAAACCACAATAAATATACAGTGAGTATTTATTGCCTATGTGCATTGGTTACAGCAATTGAAACAATGGATCCAGACAAAATTAAAATGGATTTTATGAAAATTCATTTACTGGACGAATACAACAAAAGAAAAGTGGTGAGAAAGTGACAAATGCAGCCATTCATACCAATTTTAAATGTTTTGGCTGTGGTCAGATAAATCTCGAAAACAGAAAAGAAAGAAAAAATTTTTGATAAAAGTGGTGATAGGGTAAAGTGCAAATGCGACAGAAACTGATACAGTGCCAGTGATTCTTAATGCAATCACTAAACCTGTGTACAAAGCTTCTGTTATTGAAGATTCATACACAGATATTAACTCTGTATATAACAAAGGCAAGGCGACAAAATGATGTTGCGTTATATTAGAGAAAATTCAAAATTAGAATTCAAAATTCAGGTCGATTGATTTAAAATGGGTTGAAATTTTGAACCATTTCTCTGAAAATCGCGTTCCCTTCCCGGCTTAAAAATATTGTGAAATTCGCTCTTTGTTTACCTGGAATAAACGCAGCCACGGAACGTGTTTTTTCGAAAGGGTTACACCAAAAATAGGATGTAAATAAATACTAGGAAGCCGTCGAATCTTGCTGGTTTACATCTATATTAATAAACAAGTATTAACATCAAAGAAAAACTAGTTACGGTTCTATTAAAAAAAATAAACTTGTGTGACATTTACCAATGTCATTAGCACACTACACTCATTTTTAAAAATTAACTATAAGACAAGGATGTAAACTCTGCACAACCGATATCAACATACCCTTGTGCATCCTTGTCTTACAAATGCAAGGCTAAATATATCGCCGTCACCTTATACAAATATAACCGCACTTGCAGCTTATATTTCTAACATTTTTCCATTATTAATTATTTTTTGTACATAGTAAATAATGCAATACGTTTGAATCAATTTTGCCGATTTGGTCCTGCCAGCTAAACAGAGGTTAAATAAACTTATTCTTGTTGATAAGAATAATTTTATTTATTTATTCTTTTAAATATCTCGTCTCCATTTTAATTGTTAGCTTTCAGTACTGTAAGAATAATTTTAAATTTAACTAGTTTAAGTATTGATGCTTTTAGACAAATGATAATGTTCGGTCTCTTTGTCGCACGTTGTCGTGGTTAAATTTAAGTTATTTTAAATTCTTAATTGTAAATCAAATACTAAAGCTGTCATCCCTTGTCCTGTTATATCCTGTCGTAAAACCTCCTTTGTGCATGTGAAAATTAAGTTGAAAAGGGGTAGTCACAGACACTCTCTCATCGATATCGGGGTGAAAAGGTTGTTCGTTCGGTAAGTGAGTTAGTCATTAGTGCCGCTGAATGTGACTTTATCGATAAACCACAAAAACTCTCAGTAAAAGTGCAAAAGTAACATGTACTATAAATCGCATACAGTCCACTTATAGTTGAAGAGTAGGAACTACACCTTGGAACAATAGAACAACACGAAGGTAAGTCGATATACAAATTTATAAGACCCCCCGCGCATTAAACAGATAATGACGCCAAAAGGTCGAAATTATACTGGTAATAAAATAATTTTGCACAAGTCAAAGGCAACTGCTTATTTTACTAATCACTTATGCATACACAAGGGTGAAATGAAAGATTTAAAAAGAGAATGATGAACATAAGGCTACAGCATGATATGAATACTAACTTGCTGGTGTAACATTGTGAGAGTTACAAATTTTTTGAAAAAAAAAAACATTGCAATTTTTATAACCTGTATTCACAAAAAAAAATCAAAACTCGACACAAAGTCTACATAAAACTAACATTGAATTTCTCATAATTTTTTGGTGATGTATTAGTTTCTTTAAAAAATGTATAGTTTAATAGATTTGCACAAATAATTCCAGTGGAGAATTGTATAATACTCAACAAAAAAACTTACCAGGCCTAGAAAACGAACTTGGATCAAGTGGACTTAAGCCTGCCATATGTAATTTTTGATAACTACTGCAATTAAGAAAAAAGTATGGAATAAAAATTAAAATTGTTACTTTGAACATGGTTAAAACATTTGTTAATGATAATTACAAATACATACTTTATTAACAGATTTTGTCTTGTTTAAAGAAATTCTTAAATACAAGTACAGTAGGCAACAACATGTGAATAACTGATAACATATCAACATTTTGATAAGCATTTAATATCACACACTGTATAAATTGAGAACCTTAATTACAGTTTTTATTCTGCATTCCATAGTTAAGATGAAATAAAAAAATACGAACAAATTTAAATGTTATTGGAATTGGATTAAATTTTTGATATATTTATTAATATGCTGCAAACGTAGCACATGTATTTTAATCAAGAAATACAGCCACCTTACCAAAACAGTACCTGATAAGGATACATAAACCATCACAAATCACATACATATATATTTTATATCCATGCAGGTCACGGCTGTACATTTTAACTATCCTAAATTTTCAGTTGATATATAACAGCAGCCAAAAAAAGTATTTCAATGTTGTGAAGAATAAAATTTATTTTATGTTTTCGCTTATAAGCTTCTTGGGTAAAATGTGGTTAAATTAACAATTTATTTTAAATTTTTAAAAATTTAAATTTAAAGATTCCATATATATTCCATTAATGTTGTAATATGTGGGTAATTTAACCACATTTTACTGAAGAAGCTTATAATAAGCGAAAAGGTTATGAAATAAATTTTATTCTTCACAATATTGAAATACCTCTTTCGGCTGCCGTTATATATCAACTTTTAGTTCCTACGGTCCAATACCGTTATTTATCATCATTTATCATCATCATATATACTTCCTATTTTGGAACAGATACTTGAAACTTCACTTGAAAAGTTATGATATCTATAACTTGTCTACAACATGGTTCTGAGAGCGACAAAATATATATGCACTTGAACAAAATAAATAATGTTTCAAAAGAATGTTTTCTTAGATGTGATTCCAGACAATTACTTTAAAACAAGAATGTAAATAACTTACCCGGTTTTGAAAAAGAACTTGGGTCAAGTGGGCTTAAGCCGGTCATTTTTAATCTTTGAATGTGCGGCTATTAAAAAAAGAAAACGAATAACTTATTGTACATAAACGATATAACTAAATTTTATATAAATGTAACGAAAAGAAACAATAACAAGACCAATACTTCACGCAAATAGGTTACGTATATAACCTGTAACCTGATAAGATTTATCTACCGCATGAACTCCACACATCATTAAGTGAGGTTATTCAAGCATTGGTTGTATTCAGGAAACTGAAATGCTACAGCCGCTTGAATGTAGTGGGCGTTCTAAAACTATTGTGACTTACAAACGCGTTGTTCCATGGTACTCCGCTTTGAACGCATCTACTTATCGATATTTTCTTATAAAACAGGGCTTTACCGAAACTTGTTAATAACTTCGACATTTTTAGGTTAGAACTGTTATAATTTTTATTGAAACGATTATTTGACCGTCGCTCGGTAATCCGTGTAATCAGTAAAGATTTCATCCCACACTTTAAAAAATGAAATCAAAAACTACGCTTTAAATTTACAGAAGTTTTCGCAATATTCGTGAGTACTAAAAATATTACATATTCTGACAGTTGTAGTTCAAAAGTGTTAACTCGAATTTGTAGTCTTGCCCTAGTTCTAAATTATTTTACATTCAGTTTACAATACACCAATGAACTAAGACCCAAAGAACTGAAAACAGAAAAGTAAATGTAAGTGAAATCTTTAACTAAAACACGAATGAGTTTAATATAATTATACGTAAACTGTTGGCCATGCTCATAATAATTTAGCTAACATTTGGCTAACATAAAGCTATGCAGCAAGCATTTACTTCAATTCGTTCGTTGATTTAACAAGGAGTGGAGGTGTGTCTGAAAATCTTTGCAAAATTATTGTAATCGAACCGCAATTTTTAAGACAAATCAATATTTGTTTTGAAAAATTGCACCGAAATACATCTTCGATTGTCATTTTGACGTTAAAATACTGATCAATTGCCCACACGTGCTTGAAAACAAAAAATAAATCTTTTACGTACACGTACGTAAATAAAATAAGTAGCAAGGGTTATTTTATTTATTATAAATATTGAAACAAATAAAGAAAGCATACATATCACGCCATTCTCTAAAACGGGTGGGCATTTCCGAACATTTTTATTTTTTGTATTAATGTTTATTTTGCAAAATCTTTACTCTCTTTCTTTATCGTACAGTTTTAACACGCTTTCCTTGCTTCATTAACATCCATGCATTGCTTTATATAAGCCTTTTTATTCTGAAAGCTCTTCACATTGATTTTTTCAAACTTTCATCCATCACGTCCAATTACGTCCTTCGTGGCATATTTCCTATTTTCAAACCACTAGCTTATGCTTTATCCACTTTACTGTACGCTCGTTAACCATACCAGCACGTTTCTTTCATCTGATCTGATTTCAACTAATATCATTGATTATCCATTTACTATTAATCATGCACTTTTTAGTTTTACCACTTAATGACAGCATTTATTCGACTCGTGCTTATTCTGACACACACGCGGGTTTTACACCTATACAATAACGTTGGGATTAGTACACTTCTGCACACTCCTTCTGAAAGAAGAAAAACAATTTCTTTATGAAATACATCGATAATGCTATTTTTCAAATTGGAGAATTATTTATTGGATACACTCCACCTACTCCTATTTCTTCATTCTGTGGCTAAATTCAAATAAATAAAGATTATATGTATATATCTCGGTATTGCGAGTATAGACCATTGGGGATATGATAAAAGAATTGTCTTTCCCCCAAGAATTTGCCTTGTTATCGTCTGTATCGAATTTTCAGCATTGTATTCGGTCATGGAGCTTAAATACCTCCTCCTCGCCCCTTCAGTATTAATATGTTGACTTATGCATCTGTAAATAAGCAAACAGAACTCTGTTTACAGTAGTTTCCCGGTTTATTTATTAACATTACGTAGTCCTAGAAATTTGGCAAGTTTTTAAACATAGAATCAATGACAGTTACACTTACTGTCTATTTAGTACATTTAAAATTACTATACGCGAAAAAATGGACTATAAGTAACACCAGGTGAACGGTTTGAATATCTGTAAAAAACTTCAAAAACTCTTGTATTAAGAATGGCAATTCTGATAAACGACTAAGAACCTTTAGTTTTTTCTGTATAAGTAAAAGCTAATCTTCTTACATATATAGCCCCTCCTTCGCCCTTCCAACAGTCCGATCGCTCTATATTTATCATTCATAAACCATTCAATTCTCCTAAGAAAATATTTTAAAAACGTTGATTTTCTTTTGAAAAATGCTAAGACAGTATATTTACCGATATTCATATTTTTACTTAGATAACACTGGTTCATTCGTTTTAACTTTAGGATGACGTCCAATGTAGTAATAAACTGTTGGCAACTGTATGCAAATTAATAGCTAAAATTGCGCTTGAGGGATACTGTGATTTAACACAATAGGGTTGGCAGTTCTGTACGGTGTTGCCATCAATTTCCCTTGTTAATGGGAATATTCGTATATCTTTCATTAACTATAGTTGAATTTAAACTAACAATGGCAATGTAGTATTTTATCCAGTCCTAAAGTTAAAGCGAATGGACTATACATACTCTACATTTAATTTTACCACTGTTCCACCCGAAAGTAATACATTGGCTAGGAAGCAAGCTTTTTTATCTGGAAAATTTTTAATTTTGCAAAACCTTTGCTGTTCGAAACAAGATAGGAATCTTTAACGTGCGTGACAACACTAACACACAGAACCTCCATTTTACTATTCATCCGAACAAAGGCGTATTTTTGGAAAAAATGCCTAACATTTTTCAAGCAGACCGTGTAGGGATTCGAACCAGGTACCTTGGGCGTAGTAGCCACACATCACAAAGCCGCCCCATTGGTACATACCTTTTGTATGTTTGTTGAGGTTGGATATATATATTTCTTTCACTTTTTTGGAAACGAAATCATAGTTTTAATTGTATATTCATTGGCGTTTCGATCAATGACCTAGTTCATGCATCGAAACGTCAATAAATAAACAGTTAAAACTCTATGTGGCATGTGGCTTCATTACCGAAAAAGAATGCAATCGTGCGATTAATCGTATAACTACTCCATACATAGAGCGTTCTTAATTTGGTTCAAAATTCGCAAAGAATAACTCCAATGCAAACAGTTTGTTTACCACAATAATGTGTAACACGCCAAAAAATTTTTCTTAATAATCCTCCCGAGTCTTTACGTACGAACGAGTCCTCGGTTGGGTTACTGTTAGAAATAGATATTATTATTAAAAAACACAAATCACTTAACACGCATATCAGAACAGTCTGCAATAGTTTTGCAATAGAAAAAGCAAGACTGTTCTGATATGCGTGTTAAGTGATTTGTGTTTTTTAAAATAATATCTATTTCTAACAGAAACCTAACCTCAAAAAACCTATCGCGGGACTCGTTCGAACGTAAACATTCGAGAGGATGGCTAAGAAAAATTTTTTTGCGTAGCACAGAATGATTTACATTGAAATAAAACAAGTACAAGTTTAGCTTCCCATCTAATTCATGTGCGCTTAGGTCTAGTATTTTTGTAAATATTTCTCTAATCATCGGACTATAATTTTTAACTACTTCTTAGACTCTAGTTTTAATAATACATAAGTAATATGTACACCACCGCTCCCTTACTGCCGATCATCAATATTGTTTTTAATGTGGATTGTCTTATACCAATGCTTTTATATTGTACTTACCCCCAATTGAGCAACAATCACACATTTTGTCCTTTAATTTGACTATTATTTACAAATATTTTATTTTATGTCCAATCAACACTGTACAAACGCTGCAAATTTTTTTAATATTGTACCCTAATTTACTTGTTTTCTAACGTAAAATAGTTTAAGAGATAATTAAAGAATGCGTGCAAGAGACATTTTTATTTTAAACAAGTTGAAAATGCAAGGCATTGTCGCAACGAACTTCCAAATGTAGACTTACTTTAAAACAATTTATGTATCGCACATTAATTTTGGACCTATTTGAAATTTTTGATAAAATTAATTCCCGGGGGTCGGGTATCCGTGGTCAGATTTTGTGGGGTACCATATTTCGACTCAGCTATGTTAGGGGAGTCCAAATATGTATCGCACATTAATTTTGGACTTATTTGAAATTTTTGATAAAAATTAATTCCGGGGGTCGGGTATCCGTGGTCAGATTTTGTGGGGGGTACCATATTTCGACTCAGCTATGTTAGGGGAGTCCAAATATTTATCGCACATTAATTTTGGACCTATTTGAAATTTTTTTTTTCCCGACGGAATATCGCGGGGGCACGGCGCCCCCGTGGCCCGATTTTAACTGACATCAAAACTTAAGCTCTGGACACCGAGCTGAATCGATTGATGTATCACACATTGATGTCCGACCATTAGAAAGGCCTCGGACGGACGGACAGACGGACGACAAATCGATTTCATAAACGAACGAAGTTCGTTGAAAATGGATTTATAATGATTCGGTGTAGTAAATTCAAAGCCGACGTCATTGTTATCTTCTAATCTATATCTAAGAAGTTACACACAATTTTAAGTGTAAAGCATATGTTTTCTATGTTGTAAAACTCAGTATAATCATAGCATTTATTCATTAAATTTCAAATATTTTAAATACCTGTATAGAATCACGAGACACTTCCAAGTTATAGATCCAACATAACCCCAGAATATTCTGGGACATAACCTAGCTTAGTTAATTGGATTGCGTTTTAGAATTACGAACCAAAACAATTTATATTTCTAAAAGCATACAAGTATTAGGTTTATTATGTCGGTTTTGAAAAGAGTTCAGGTATTTCTGAACTAGTATTTAACTTATATATGTTAAATCGTTCTTACTTTAAGCAATGGGCTACCTTTGCAAGAATTTGGCACGTATATGATGCCACTTGGCAAAATCCTTTTCAGTCTGCTGAATTGTTAAAAAAGTATCTTATGGGCATGCATAAACCAATTTACCATCCTATGAGTATGTAAAAAATGGAATGCAAAATCTACAAATAGCTTTTTTACAGATGATTGTGGGGATCATGTTGTTGTAATAAATAGTGCAGACATAGCTTTACCTGGTTATGAATGGAAAAAGAGGGTGTATTTTCATCATACTGGATATCCAGGTGGTGCTTCGTGGACCGTGGCTTGGGAATTACATAAGAAAAACCCTACTTTGGTACGTATTTTGTAGGTAGCAGTTGTATATAAAAATTTATCCGGTACGGTGTGGGTTAGTTATATGCTGTTTAATTACACGTTAAAATTAGCTTTTTAGATGTATTTTATATGGGGTCAGGCAGATTTTGCAAAGGGAATTTGGGCTCCACTGAAATGCAATCAATCATGTAATAGATCTCATTTGTATGACCTTACTAGAACTGATTTTGTAATGGTAGATATGCGTATAACACCCTCGTCTTTAATTTTATTGCAATCTTTGTCTTTTTGGTATATTTTAATATATATAGAATTGATTTATAAAAAAGGAAGTTGTGGTGAAATTAATAAGTATTATTCATGAAAATGGCATGATTTCAAGTAACATCAATTATGTTAACATCGTCTTGCTGATGCTGATTGGAAAATATTACATAGATATTGCAAATCTTATAAAGAACTTTCTTTAAGGAATTTGTTTACTCTCGATCATTTCAGACCTATCTATCTTTTGTCACTTTTTTCAAATTTATAGAAATCCTGGTCAAATCTCACTACTAACTTTGCAACTAATTATGAATTGATTTCTGCTCATTTCGGTTTCTGTTCATGTTAACTTGTTTACCAAAAACTGGATAGTACTTCTTTATTTCGAAATCATTTAATTCACTTAAGACCAACACTAGTAGAATATGGACAATATGTATTTAGTATTTCATATATTAAACATTAAGTCAATCATTTATTTTTGAAAGTGAAATACGCTAAAAAATATTTGTATTATCATTATATATGTTATATTATGATTTATGAAATAATGAAATACTTGTTCAATACTAAAAAGAAAAAGTAGAGCGATCAATAGTGTATTTTTCTGGTCATTTGATTTGCAAAATTCCGTACGATATTTTCTGTATTTATAGCATTAAGCATTTTATTTTCTATAGCAATCGCTAATCTAGTCAGGCAATCTTGGAAAATGGTCAACCTCGTGTGGTTTTTAATTACTTTCAATTTTGAAAAACTTCTCTCTTCACACTAACACTGGAATCGTAAGATGCTTGTTGGTATAAAAAAATCGAGGTTGATTTTTTTATTTAGCTGTTCGAGAATTCTTATATCATAATAGCAAGCCCAGGGTAAGGTTATGATGGAAAACGGCTTTTAGAAAAAGAACACTCTTGAAAGACTTTTAACTAACTGGGTTTTGACCAGTGGACGCATGAGATTGGTTCTCAGTGGGTTTATAAAATTTGGAAAATAAAATAATGGACGCCACCTAAATTTTTATAATGCAACTGACTGCATCAATTTGCAAAAGAGGAAAAATTGGGAACCTAAATTATGAACAGCCTCGTTAAATACAAAGTTTGATTACCACAAATTTGTTACTTACTTCTGTTCTTCTTCTTCAATGGGCTGACGAAGTCCTAGGACAAGCTCTGAAACATAAACACTAACAACAAAGATACCATTTAATTCTTATAATCCTGTATAAACACAAAATTCTTATTTTCAGTTTCAATTAATTTTTATTGTATCATTAAATGAATTTATAGTGAGTGGAATCTTTCAACTACCTTAGCACTTTTGGAGAAATTTAATAATTTTTCAATAATACACTAAAGCCAAAAATAATTCTTTTTAAAACAGATTACGAGCCATCATTAATATAATTTAATACAAACAAAATTCCTATTAGCGTATTTTCTATTTTTACACAGAAGGCGTAAAACATTAAATTTAAAGTTTAATTACTACTAAATCTTGGATGATTTCTGATTTTATGTTACAGTATTTATTTTAATAATTAATAGTCTGGGGTAGCACTACGAAAGGCTTTACATTTTTTTAGAATTACTCAACATGCACCAAAATTATTAAATATTTTATTTTTCAGTTTAACCTTCACTTGTAATTCGAGGTAAACAAGATAAACAGTATCTTTAAAATTGAATATTGAACTTGATTTTATAATTAACAAGTGACAATCACATATGTGGACAAAATACTTTTTTGTATAAAGCCGACAAAGTTTAAGAATAATTTATGAACTTGAACACATCATCAATTATATACAAATTTAGAAAGAGGATAACCGTTTTAGCAAAATATATCACAAAATTATTCATGCACAAACAAATAGTTGATTCCATACAGCAATATGTGGTAGTTTATAACCTTTCAACAAATCACTACATTTATACGGAATGAGTCATCATACAACGCAGCATAATTTTAAAAAATTAAACGGTCTTACCATCGACAGCAATGACTTGTTAACTTCAAACCACCTGTCGGTCAACCAACAATTTATTGCATTCTTAAATGCGGATGGAAAATCCAATTTTGTCCAATGTAACAGCATACAATTTATATTAATTGGGTTCCATGAAAGTAAAATTAACTTGAATGTAAGCTAAGTTGAAGGTAAACTTTCATTATAAATTTAGATTAATTTCATATTCACACAAACCGTTGCGAAGATAGAGTTATAATTAGCACGTGAGTTGCATCAGACAACTCTTTATCATCTGACTTTTCTGTTTCGACTTTTTCACCAGGAAAACTTAATTTCTGGTGCCATCTTGACTGTCTGATAACAGCAAGCGACCTTTCACTTCAACAAGAAAACGAAAAGTGACTACCTGTCACGAATAGACGATCGAACTGGAAAATCTTAGATACCATAATTAAAGAACTAAGAGCACGCGAAATTGGTTTGTAAATATGTTCAGCTGGAACCACATAGTATGTTGCAGAATGCAATTCCGAGTGAAATTTAGTGTACCTTGAAATTTGTTGTGTTATTAAATCTACAAGAGTATTAGAATCAATAATAGAATAAAACGCTGTTGAGTAAATACTAAAGTAAGGAATTTATAGTGGTAATGTCGACAAATAATATTGCTAGAAATTTTAAATGTTACATGTTTAAACTCATAAAAATATTGGGAAACATATCTATGAAAGAATTAGTAATTAAGTAATTCCGCGCAGCTTCTTTGTGGCAGCATGGGTGTTAAAAGTAAGTTCTCATCCAGAAGATCGTTTTCATCCCTATCGCATTCAGTTTCGTCAGTCAAAACTGTCTGAAGATTTAAACAGCACTCTTTCAATTCATTTTCCCTCTATGGAAACGAATATCATACAGAAGTTTGAAATTATCACTTTGCTTTTGCATTTGATCAAACCTCTCTGACAAACAACCAATAGCCTGATTTAAAACTAGATAGAAGAAGTATATTGTGAAAGAGATCTTTTCTGTCGCAACAGGTCGATCTTTGCTTTCATAAGAAAATTGTTTCTTTATTTCCTTTTGTGTGATCTGAGTTTCAACTGAGAACTCTAGATTGCTCTCTAATTTATCTGTCAGCTCTCTTGCATCAGTTATGGCATTTACATACGTTCTCCGATCCTATACTTTCAGGAATGTTTTGATATTTTCAATTAGGTCTAAAGCACTCTTTAAGTTGACATTTTTCCATCTAAAGAATGACCCTAAATAATATGTTATACCAATCAACCAAGCAACACAAGAACATAAAATCTTTCAGTTTCGTTGCAATATTAGAATCGGCGTTTTTTTACAAAAGCATCAACTGTTGCCTCTTATATTGCACCATACATTTCTTCTAAGTTGTATATTTCAGAGGTTGGAAAGCATCTATTGTGCCGTACCAAAGAGTATCACTGAGAGGTATAAACGTTAAAGTTTTTACTTTTTTTAGTCAAAATGCTCAACTAGTAAGTGGAAGCTGAGAAAAATTATATATTTCTTGTATATTTCTAAAAAGGTGCACAGTTATTGGACATGATTGGGCGGTATCGTTTACCACAAGATTTAAGGAATGGCTTCCACGTGGAACGTAGAATGCATAGTGGTTGAGTTTAATTACTTTTTTGGACACCCGCATCCTTCCCATTTATAGTTGACCCATTGCCGTATCTTTGGCCATGCATATTTTTGAGAGGTATCCCTTTGCAAGTTCATCTAACAAACAATCTTCCCATCCCTCACCAGTTGTATTGGTTACTTTGCCAAATCCAAGAAAATGTTCTTTTGCTACGACTTCTTAACCTGTCTTTGCATGAGCAAACCTTACCACCATTGTCATTTGCTCAGAATGACTGACGTTGGGTATACAGTCTAGGATAATCGAACAATAGGTTGCTTTGTAGAGTTTATGTAAGATATGTTCATTCATTCTAGAAGAAAGTAAACCAACAAACTCATTCTGTATTCTTTTACTAAGATAATGAACATGTGTTTTGTGTTCTACTTAAGAAGTTTTCAATGTTTTCTTTAAAGATTGAATCACACAAATCACAAAATGTTTTGTTTACATTTTTGTGGTTTAAAATAATTTGCGATTCCACAGTCCTTTCTAATTTGCAGTTAACAGAGATAAAATGTTTATTTTTGTCGTTTTTAAAATTATGATTTAAATAGAACTATCAATTTTTCTGCAGTGTCTTTATTTTGAACACTATTATACATGAAATCAAAATTATACAGGATGCTTCAATAATAAATTTGTCCATTCAAGGTTAATTCCTTCTTACCTATTTAATTTTCATATCTACCATAACAGAATGCATTACAAGTACGCCATGTGTAATGTTTTTTTATTATGTGAAATTATGTTTAAGTATTTTTAAATTTTCATTTTGTAATTTCCTTTTTTTATAGGTATTGAAAAAAGCCGTTTATAACAGCATGGATGGTAATTTACAAAGACGATATACTATGGAAAGGCTTCATATTTACCCTGATGAAAATGTACCAGAAGAAATTATGGCGAATATTTCAAATCAAATTAGGCAGTTAAGACCAATACCAAAACAGCTTGATCAATATCCTAAAGAAGAGGTTGAACAGTTTCCTAAACTAATTGATCTACCTCAGAATTATATTGTTAAATAATTTTTTGTATTAACTTAAAATAGTTGCTAAAAGTATTTTCCTTTTAATAAAAATAATGATTTATCCAAATAAGCTTGTAAGAGTTGTACTGAAAGTAGAACGTCAAAACATTTACTTAGGGTCACAAGGGTTGTACTCTCCATGTAAACGACACTAAAGTCTAGAAAATTAAACAATTTCATAATAAAGAGTACGCAATTCGCCAACTATACTAAAAGCAAATATCAAAACAATGTATACAATTCATAACCAACTTTAATCAATGAAAGGAAGCTCATTCTTCAAGAATTCAATCACATTTAGTATGATAAATAACTTTGTATGCAATCCAATTCATTTTTAAGAATAACAATGCATTCATAAACTTTAAATAAATATGCATCAGGAACATCAAAAGTCAAACAAACATGAAACTTTTTTTTTTACACTTGATGCATTAATAACCATGAATGCCCACCATAAACAGATATTTCAAAACAAACATGTTTTATAAACGCAGGAAGTAAATAAACGCATTTAGGTTACGTCATTATAAAATTTGCTTACGTGATCTTTAATATAAAATCAACACAAACCCAACAAATTACGAAAACAAAAATAAGGAACCATACGTTTGACTAAGTGCAATTTCAAGTAATAAATTCATATACAAATAAGAGGATGTGACTTGAAAAGGTACAAAGTATCATGGTCAACAAAATCCACAATACAAAATTTAATGTGTATGTGATCCCGTGATGCATTTTAACAAGTTATAGCATAAGGAATATCATAAAACTTAATGGATGGACGTTAACCTAAGTGTAACACCTTTACAATGACGGAATAACAAGATAAATTCGGTAAACCAATTATAACAGGTGGGTTGGCATACCTTTAAATAGCGCACGAGCTGATTAAGGGTCAGTCTTTCTGCAACCAAGCCATGCTCTGTACCTGTCTAAACCAATATAACATGCGAAGTTAAACAATCAAATTAAATAATAATATTTAAGTGAAAGTTGGTGATTGGAAATTTCAAATACTAGTATAAGTGCAAATATACAGGAGAAATTCGCCGTTGACATTTAAAACGCAAGTCCAAAATTCTAATTAAACACAATTTTTAATATATTATTAACTTAGGGTACTGGGTATTGAACTAGACTAGAACTAAGAAATTCGTCAAGAACTCGACTAAGTAAATGATTAAGTGGTAAACTTGGCGTTTAACGAAGCTGTACTATACGATTCAATAAACAACTACCAAACAAAATCAACAAGAAAATCCAACTGAAAACAATCCAAGAGTACTAGTCAACAGCAAACGGGGCAGGTCTAAGAATTGGGGTGCATGCAGAGACGTGTGCGTATTCACAACCAAGAGTTCAACAGGGAAAAACAACAAGTCGGAGATAAAATTCATTAATACAATAAGGCATTAATTACTTTTTGAATATTTAAATTTTGCATGTACTGAGATATTTATGTAAAGGATCATCAAAAATTTTTGATTGCTATGTAGAAATTACGTAAAAGGAAAAGATCATTGAACATTCAACGGACTTGTAGTAGTATACAGAGTTATTTTTGCTGGCTTTAAATTGATTTAAGGGAGTCATAATTTGGGGACGAACTGATTTATATTGTTACTTTGATTCAGCGGGTTTTTAAATAGCGAATGATATAAAGGTTGTGGAGCTACAAATTGTAATTATTTTAGTTATTATATAAATTTTGGTTAATTCTGTTTACCTCTTTTAGGTGGGAAGTGTTAGACAAAGGGATGGAGGGTGTAAAAATATCTATATATATCTATATATATATATATCTATATATATATATATATATATATATATATATATATATAATGACCAATTACACCTGAGTAATCAATTGCAGGATAGTTATATAAACTGAACAACTTAACATACTTCAAACTACTAAAATTAATTTATTTGTAACGTAAACACTTTGTATTTAATTATACCGATTCATGTAAAAATGTTTCTTGCAGCTAGTGATATTAAGTTTCCCCATACCTACTTATATCACTGTGTGAAATAATTAAAACTTTTGTTTCTACTATGCTACAAAACAAAATTCGCACAATTGTAATAAATTGCACTTTTATTAAAATGATAAAACATATAAATTATATTTATTTTTAGGTTAACCATGATCAATGATTTAAAAAAATTAGTAACGTGTTCAATAGCGGGGTAATTATACTTGTGATGTGAGTTACAGAAATAACATTATTATTGTGTGCAAAGACAAGAGTTGATTAATACTTTGTAAGAGTGTTTCGAATATCATATAAACCAGCAATGACTACATTAATATTTAAATAATGTAGAAAGTCTTAAAGATTTTAATATGTATTTGTCACTAAGTGAAGATGGTAGGATTTGCAACTAAGTGCTGCAGAACCGAATTGTCAAATACGCAAAAGAATTGTGTACTGCTTTTTAATAGATGGTATTTAGACAAACAACCTTTTCGTGCAGTTAAATAGTTTTGTTAGAATCCAAGCACAAATTATGAAATCAGCTATCAACACAGTTTTCTTTTGAAATTCGTGTTCAATTTTTCAAAATTTTAACTACTATTTAAATACACTATTAACTGACTCAAATAGCTATGCTTCAATGCTTTGATAATGTTTAACTTCTTAAAGTTCATCAAATCGGGCGCTATTAAAAAACATGAAGATCATCGTGAATATATTTTTATTTATAATTCATAAATCTAATACTCCATAAAAGTATGTGACAATTACTTGACATATATTGATCTCTTTTGACTTTTTCGACAGTTTCTTTAAATCTGTTGACGCATTTTCTTAATTGATAAAAAGTAAATTTCAAAATTTTTAATAATGATTATAAGTTGCACTGCTAAAGACCAGAAACGTCAAACTCCACGCTTAAGTCCAAAGGATCCTACTTCTTATGCTAGACCTGGTAAATTTACTTGTATGTATTATATTTTATCTTAAAGGATGTTATTGTAGATCTAGCTGCTGTAACAAACCTAAAAATCCTACTTACAGCAGATTTCAATCGACAAATTTTTCATGGTAGCGTAGAATTAATTGTTCAAAAAACAAATTCCAATGTTACAGAAGTGGTAAGTAACTTTAGTCTGTTTTGAAATAGAAAACACATTTATCAGTTTTTAGATATCAAGGATTTGACAATTAATGAAATTTATGAAGTGGAATTGCACAAATATCTTAAATTTACAGTAGAAAGTCCTTTTAGATTTTTAGGATCGAAGTTATCTATTCACTTGCCTCCAAAATCTTCAAATCGGTAAGTATTGCAAAGGTTAGAAACGACATATTTTGTATAATTGTGTATAGTTGTGTGGAATGTCTGTAGTGTAGGAGACATCAATTAAATGCTTATAAAATATGCTTGAAAATAACTTTTCTTGTCCAGATGTATTTATTGCAAAGTATATTTTTAGAGCTGTTGTCCGTAGTGAACAAATAATTATAACAAAGTTCAATTTTCAAATATGAATATGTTACCCTTCTTTATCGGTATTTGTTTTAGCAACACTTTCTTGCCTTTATCAATGATTTACTATCTAAAATATATATATTAATCCTATTATTTGTATATTAAAATTTTATTTTTACCTATTTATGTAAACTAGTATAAAAGTAATTTGATTCTTCATTTAAATTATATAAATCACATTTTAACAACACATTTAAAAACTTATAATCTAAAATATTTTACCACAACCATTAAAAGTTAAAAGAAAAGTATCAGATAGTAAAAAAATTTTAAAAACTTCTTTTTTAACTTACAACGATCGATAGAATATTTTGAATTGTTTTTAAATGTGTTTTATATAAATGAAGTCATGTTGATAGGTAAGAATCGAACTAATTTTATACAAGTAATAAGTAAAAATCAATTTTAAATGTATAAATAATAAAATTATTCTTTATTTTAGATAGCAAACTACTGATATAGGCAAGAAAGCGTTGCCGAAACGTATAACCCCTTCTGATGTACGCTTCGAGAATTGTCGCGCTTGACCTAGTTGCTTCGCTATGTTATTTTCACGTTCTTATTTGTTGTAGAATATAGGTGTGTCATGCTATTACCATTCCTCTTTGTTTGAGAATGTTTAAGTTGATTGTTTTTCTGTCATTTATTACCGCATCGGCTATTTGATAATTTGTCACATCGCTTTTGTATGCTTATCAACATTCAAGATTTTTAAGTTCATTGTTCTCTACTCTTGGGCTATCTAATAATTAGGCGAACATTTACCTTTTAATTGGATGAACGTTTATCTATTACATCATAGTAGAACATGTGGTCAGTGAACACAGTTTATATGCCTTAATTGCTCAAATTAATGTTTTAAACATAAATCAATGCGCTTTTCTACTAACATAAATTCTTTTGCTATTACATGAAAATCAAAATATCTATACTCGCGGCTCTACATATGATTGAGTATTTATCTGTAAATTGATTCTTGATTATTAAATTAAAACTGAAATCCTTTAATAGCATTTACACAAATACGATGTTTTAATGGATGAAACTGCTTCAACAAGCACTCGTTTATACGTCAAACGTAATAAATACCTATATTTTTATCGATAACACGATCCTTTCATTATTCAACTATCTAATAGCCACGGTTTTTATGCCTTGATACATTTTATACTGGGCATTTCATAAATGTTTTGTATAAAAATAAATATGTAAATTATTTGGCTTTTTCTTGAATTTTTTGAATCTTCGTCAAATGTTTATCATACGATTTTTCTCCAAATTAAAATACAAAATTTGAAACAATCCTGCTATGATCGCATTGAGCACCATCGTTTTTACATTGATGAACAATTGTTTTATGTTTATTTCTAATTATCTACTATATACGATTCTTTATATTATACCTATAATACACAAGCATAATTCTCTCCTTATGGTTTCCTCTCAAATAATTCAAAATTCATTTCTTTCACATACGTCTTAAAGTAAAAATCTATCTTCCTCCAATCTATACTTTTATTACTTGAATACTTTTACTACCTTTTCAATCAACTTCTAAATTTTCTCATAATAGTATAAAGTTTTATTATACATTAGGTTCAGTCTCAATAAAATTTCTTCTACATCCGTAAATTTGAACATATTTCTCATAAGCTAAAAGTTGTAAATTGGTTAAATATGCAAAAAGCGTCGTTTACTACATCTAGCTTGTTTTTGTCACAACATTTTATTTAGTAAAACACCGCCATACCTATATAATAAGATAAGATACAGGACGGATGTACATAATATAAATATTAGGCGAAAGAGTATGCTGACAATCCCGTCACATAAGACTCAGATATTCAAACGTTCTTTCTCATATGTAGTACATATTTATAATTCAATACCTCTGGATTTTAAAATCATGTTACTTTTACGCTTTAAAAACAAATTAAAAAATCATTTTTTACAACAAAGTTTTAAGTAGATTATTTTTTTCCTATTCTTTTTCTTTTTTGTTTTCATCTCATTGCTAATTAAGTCAAACTACCAACCAACTGTGCACAATACAAATATTTATTTATGATTTAGGGTTAAGTGTAAGAACAGAGGATTCATTGTAACTCAACTGAACTTCGCCCTTTGCACAAAAATTATCTGTACACATAAATGTAAATGTTATTAATTTGTCTATGTTGTGCAATAAAGCCATTATTATTATTATTATACACCAAATTCACAAAATGCTGCTGAATACCATCGCTAAATATCAAAATATTAATCACATATTGAATACAAACTTTTTATATGTTCCCAAACTGCACTGCATAGCCTCAATTAATCCTACTGTGCAAACGGGACATCTTTGATCTTGTAAACACACCCATATACCGAAAATCCTGTATACCCTTTGCTAAAAATGAATTCTTCAAATCAATCTTCGAAAAATCTTTCTATTACCTAACCACGTTAAAATACTATTTATTGATGTTTGATAATTATATTAATTATTATGACACAGATTTATTCTACTAGCATTCAAACACAATTTCATATTGCTTTTTCTTACTACAATTAAATGATTCGCAAAATAAGTATCTGATTTTTCAGGATATCCTTATTTAAATTTTTCTCACCCTCATTCAACTTGTCCTCAGTCTCATCTACTCTTGAAATCGTACAAACTATTGCTTTAAAAGTTTCCCTAATCATTGTAACTTGTAGGAATTCTCGACTTTCCATCCTCTAACTCTGAATATTTATTTAATATGAATCTACTTCATCTTTTACTTCACTTGGATCCTCAATAATTGTCTTCGCTTCTACCTCATTTCTTACTACCTCCTCTGCTTCTTCTAACTCAAACTGATTCAAATTAATACAGTCATTCTCGACTTCAGTATTTATTTCATCTCATTTGATATACTTCTCCTCACACATAATCATCTTATTCTCAGCGTCTAATTGCAACTTCAACCTATTTATCAAATCCATTCTAAAATAGCACCCATCCTTAATCCCGGTACAATCATAAATTCATGTTCAAACTTCATGTTCCCTAATTCAAATTTCAAAATTACCATACTGTTTATATTTGCGAGCGTTCTATTGTTCAGTGCTACTAAGTTATGTTTCTTTACGGGTATCAATTTATTAGTTAATTGTAGTATATTATTGTTAATAAAATTTTCTGAAATCAGTGATGCCTCAGCGCCTGTATCTATACGTACTTTGATTATTTTATCCTCTACATTTATATTTAAAATAGGTAATAGGTTTTTATTTAAGTTATCATCCCTTTCTATTCAAATTTTATAAACTCGTGTTATTAATAACTGAACTATCAAAACAAATATATTGTATAGAATTCAATAATGGTAAATGAACATGATGAACTTGCGACTTTGAATGCTGCTTTGCCGGCAAACCATTCTTCATATTACTCACTTTTAAGATTAGGAGTGCAGACAACCATGGGCGGATACAAAAGGATCACGCTACAAAAGTAAATTTATCACACACTCAAATGTGTTCAAGCTTTGTTATGCAATTCCTACCTCTCCTTAAAATTTTTGCCAATTTTTGAGAATGTGTGCAAATACATTTGTTTAGTATTGAAGGCAGCTACTTAATGAATGGGATGTGAAAGCCCACATATTAGATAACATAATGGTCAGAGTCAAGTAAAATTTATAAATAAGGCTTTGAATTTGGTAATTAAGGTACATTAAGATAATTTTAAATCTCGTATGGATTTTAAGTTGAACGGAATTTAACAAATTCTACTCGTGTCTTAAATGAGTGGTAATAGCTCATTGATTATTTTATGCAAGATTATTGAAAAAACCGCATTGAATTTTGTATCTTGTGCATTTATAAATGTCGATTGACTTTTGAATTACATCTGATAATTCAGCAATTTTTTTTTGTAGTTTTAATCATAAAATAAATAATATTTGCTTTAGAAATAGACATTTTAATTAAATATAGGTTCACTACAATGCTTATGCCAATGATGTAAATCTGTTTTATTCGGTGGTTTTCATCGTACTAAAACGTTTGTTTTGTTTTCTTACAAGTAATCACTGAAATGTGTTTCTGTTCAAAACTGCAATAGGCAATCTTTTGAAAAATAACAAAAAGTCCTCTATGTTGGGTAACAGAACACCAGGAATGAAATCTCTGTTCCTTTTCTTATTGGATTGTTGTAAATGCTATTTTCAAATATAATACTTTGGCAATTGTGTGAAACAGATTTATATTATCTAAGTTATTTACTTTAGCTTGCATACTGTACAAACGCACATGTATTTTAAGATTCCATTTCTACTGTAATTTTCCTATCAACTTAGCTAAGTGAAATCATTAGTTTCGATCTGATTACGTTCTTTAATTCGGTTGGATTGAAAACTGTAGCTTAAATTTCTACTAGCATAAACAAAACACACATGTTTGAAGTAGGTAAAAATCACTATACAAACTTAGAAATAACATTGTCGATGTAATGAAAGTTAATTTTTTACCTTATTTTTTGTAGCTGTTCATTGTATAATGTGAATCACTAAGATTCAATTTGAATAGTAATAAACCTATGCATACTAATCACAACAAATAGTTGTTATGAGTGAAATAGGCATTAAATGAATTAACTTTTGATTTGTCCTGAAGGAGCGGGGATCGTGTAACAATAAAAGGGTATGTCGGCTAACTGCAGTGGTGCGGCAGTCAGTTCCTATGGATAAATGAGGAAAAGAAAACAAAGAAATATAAAGAAATACAAAAATGACAATTAGCAAGATTTTAAATTCAAAATTCTATGCTAATACTTACCCTGAAAGTCGTCTCTATCAAAATCGGGGAACAACAAACAGTCTGTCGTCTCAAGACTTTTGATATCATTTCTATATGAAAGACTGTTATTTCACATAAAATTCCATGCTTTGGTTTCCTAAAGTTGGTCATAATTAACAAGGTTTCTCAAAGTAAGATACACTTTCCAAATACGACTATTACTGGGATAGCTGGATTTTCTTTACAATTCCTTGACTAACTAGTCCATCGATAAATTAAATAAAAACCAACTTGAACACAACCTCTATTAACATATAACAAGTTTAATACACATAAATCCTTTCCAAAAAATTAATGTTACCCTGTAATCTAGCCAGGTGTTGCTAAAATAAAAATATCTAAAAGAAAATTCTTAAGAAACCTTAACACTAAGTCATTAACAAACTGTTCACCAATCTAAATTTTCCTGCTTTCCTATTTAATGAGGACATTGGTAAATCCCAAACTATTGTCAACGTCGTTCATAAAACAAAAAAAAAAGTTAAATACTACATTATTATTATATCATAATCCTTTTCAAAATACATTAATTTCATAATTTTACTACTCTAAATTTAACTAATAAATCTAGCATCTCATATCACTCATTAGTTTATTCAAGTAATTGTTTTCACTTCATTACCGTCTTATTACCAAAACATACACAGCTAACATTTTAAAATTCATCATATTGATTTTAAAACGTTACGTATAAGTACTCACTTTTCAGTTTGCAGGATTGATCGACTCTGACACACCTTACAAAGTTCCAACTGAATGGAAGGATTCCTATTCTTTCGTTTCAAAACTGTTTTCCGACAATAAATATGCACTTATACATTGAATATACCCTGCCCCTTGCAGAGGTATTTTATTTACCTATCGCTTACCGCCTATTCCCTTTGTGAATTGCCATACAATTTGCTTGGAGCTTCTATACCTTCTATCAAATCTCCATATGCAACTTACGTCTGCATACCCCTCCCCCCAATTCTATTCGCGCATATTACTATATTTTTAATGTTTTCTCATTCTTTTAATTCCCTTTCTACTTCCTATGTTGTCGGTACTTTTTCATATTATTGCACGATATTGTTATTAAATTCATAACAGAGAACATGTTGGAAGTACACGTTATACCATGTAATTTACGTAGGTGTATATTTTATTTCTTCATCTGAAACCATGTAATTGCACACCTTGTAGTCTATTATATAAAAATGTTGCAACATTGAAACATTATACTTGTGTATTCTCATGGCTCAGCGTCTGGATGTTACATTATAGTAACATGTATTTGTGATTCACTTTGATAATTGCAACAATGTCTATTAAAACTATGTCATACTGCATAAAATTTATTAAACTAACTTCCTAAAACTCATATTTAGGATGTGTATCAACGAATTTCCTTTATAATTCTGAAAGTTTTTTATGATATGCTTTTACTATAAAAGTGGATGGTTATAATTGATTTGTTTACATTCTTGTGGTTTAAAATAATCTACCACCCATTATTCAGGTTTCCCTATGTATTTAACAGAAATAATACGAAAAGTTTTATGGTTTTCAATTTAATTGGAATAAAATCACTGATTTTATTGCGAGCTTTTTTAAACACTATTTTAAGTGAACATTAAAATTATACAGGCTGCTTTAATAACAAATTAGTCCATTCAAGATTAAATATTATTTCTTTCACTTGAATTTAATGTTAACGTAACGCATCGGTTACAGAGTGTTACAATTCTTTTGCGTCTTTGATTATAGCATTAATGATTTATTTTGTATCATAGTTATATCTGTAGTGTACGGTATGAAACAAGTCCAGCAGCAAGTGGACTTCATTGGATCTCCCCACAATTAACTTATGGAAAAACTGCACCACTGCTATTCAGCCAGTTTCAGGTATAGTATATGTATATGTTACAACAACACTCAAAATGGACTTGTGTTTAGCCCGTGTTTGCCCGTTCGTTTGTGCCATGCCAAGACACCCCCTCTGTAAAAACTCCCTACAGTGCATTGGTAAGTAAATGTTTAACAATAAAATGCAAACGGTGCTCTGTTTTATTATAGAACAATACACTCTGAAATTGAATGTAAACTAGAAACGTATAGGTGGGGCAATCGTACGTGGGCAGTAAATTGTGGATTTAATAATGTCTTTTAAAAAGTTTGAACGTTACGGTGTTACGTACCGTTTTGGACCCCAGAATATCTAGCCGGTATTGCTGACTAACTCAGTGGGATTGGTGATGTAAGTGTTTGAAGATGGTTCCAGAATGCTGTCGGGTATGAAATTATATTTTCATCCGGAAATACCTTGGATGCTACCTAATCTCCCAGGGTTGCTAGGTAAAAGCCCTAGAAAAAAATTAACAAGAGGGTGCCAAAGTCTGAGATAAGAAGAGTAATTCTGGCTTAAAAATATACCTGGTTAAGGATACTATTACTTTAGACAAAAAAAAACTCTAAGAACACAGACCTATTTAAAGCTGATAGCTGCAAAGAAGGTTTCTAAAAGCGAATGCCAAATAACTTGAAAATTCAACCACGCTTCTAGGTAAAATAATTTTTTACAGCAAAACTTACAATTAAAAAAACTCAAATATAAGCATGTCTTTATACTATTATACACGCCTTTCTAACCATATAGCACACATACGTTTTCGTTAGAAATACATCATACATCAAATAAATACATCACACATCAAATAAATCACAAATTTACGTAACTAAAATCTTAACTTAAACACACACAGACGTACTGTAGGTACGTTTCATTAGTCCATGCAATAATTTCAAATGTTTATTTGAACAAACTCTCTTTCTCTCTCTCTCTCTCTCTCTCTCTCTTTCTCTCTAGTATAGTTTCAGAATTTTCTTTTAATAGATACCTGAGGAGTGATTGACTGTCTTATGGTGAATACCATAAGATTTCTCTTACTGACTTTGTCCTCCACATCACGTTTATTTCCAATCTACAGTTATTGATCTGGGAACCAGTGTGCCCTTAAAATTGAAAATAGACCCCCTTGTAGGGTATTCTCTGAACATAATTAAACTACATTCAGCCTCACTCGATAACCTTATAATCGAAGGTAATTGACTTGCTAAAGTGACATGTTGTTGGTTTGGATGTTACATACGAAATCCTATATAAAATATGGATCTTTTCTTCATAACATCATTCGAAACATACTCTGCAAACTTCGGATGAATGGATTAATACTGCACAAAATGCTTGAGAATATGTGCTAAGATATTCAAAATGTGTTAGGTCCTTATATCCTCCGATAGAGATATTCCACAGTTCATGTTTCAAATAACAGGAACTGATTATCATGGACCCCCTTTTATAAAGCACAAGAAAGGCCATGGAGCAAAGGTAAGCCAATGGTACGTTTGTTTATACGTATATTTTAGTACCAATGTAGTTCATCTGGAACCAGCCACTTATTTGACCATAGAAGCATTGATTTTTACGACAGTCTGCCTTACGCAGGGGTATGCCAAAAAGAAATTGTTCTGACAATAGTCGTACACACACACACATTGGTGTGCATTCTCAACTAAGGAGCTTGCGAACTTTTTAATTGATAGCAAGGACACTTTAGAGTCTCAATTAGCTGCACAAAATTTTAATTGGTCGTTTTGCTCCCATACCTCACATGAGTGGTCTTTGGGAAGCAGTGGTTAAATCTGCAAAATTTCACTTGAAACGTGTAATTCGTGATTCAGCCTTTACTTACAAAGAATTTAATAGCGTATTAGTACAGATTGAAGGAATTTTAAATTCCATACCCCCATATCTACTATCCTCAGATCCCTCTGATTTCTCACCACTCACTCCCTCACATTTTTTTTTATTTATTTATTAGCAGTACAATGCTGTTGCCAGCGGTGGTAGCAATATAATTACAAATAGACATTTACTACAAAAATTTCATTTACTAAACTAGCAATCTGAATCTTAGTTGCAGGGAAAGGGTCGAGGCGTCCTGAGACAGTGCATTCCACAACACAACATCCCTGCTAATAGGAGAGTTAGGAGCAAAGGAACTTGCATACTTTGCACGCTGAATCTTGAAGAAATGATCACTTCACGAGATGTAGTTGGCTGTGCATAGGCGGTTATCAATCTCTCTTAAGGAGGGTAATTGTGTTATAGCTTCATACATTATAGTTAGTAACCTACGGTCCCGTTGTAAAGCCAATGACTCCCACTCTAAGTATCGTAAAAGTGTTGTGCAACTAACTGAATCATCGTAAATACTCAATACCTGTTGAGCCGCTCTACGTTGAACTGCCTCGAGGGACAAAGCAAGATACTTAACTGATGGACTCCAAACTGCTGCGCAATACTCTAAAGTAGGGCATACAAGACAAATATAAACATGCTGCTTAGTTTCATAGGAAGCACTACAGAGGCAGTACTTAAGAAAGTTTAGTTGCTTATTGGCTTTAGAGGTTACATTCCACTTTCAGTTACGGCTGATAACAACACCTGTTGGAGCAAGGGTAGTTTGTCCCAGTATGTAGGAATAGGCAGGCAGGTAGAGTTGTACCAAATGCCACCCTGACTGTCTTGGTGTCAATGATCATTCTATTTACTTCTATCCACGCCGCAAGGCGAGTCAGGTCTTTTTGCAAAATATTAATATCATCTCTAGACTTGATTGCTCTATAAAGGACAATGGCATCAGCAAAAAGTCTAACAGTGGATGATATGTTGCTTATGGTGCTGTTTATGAGGATTAGAAACAATGTTGGGCCAAGTACCGATCCTTGCGGCACTCCTGAAGTAATCTCTACCGATTCAGATAAAGGATCTCCAATCTTGACCTGCTGCGTGTGACCCGATAGAAAAATCTTTAACCAGGACAGTACTCGATAGTAAAGACTGACTTCACCCAAGCACTGTACAAGTAGTTTGTGGGGCACACTGTCAAATGCCTTTGCTATATCAATGTATATGGCGTCAACATGTATTCCTTTGTCCCGATTTTCAGCGATATCTTGATTATAGCAAGCAAGGGCTGCTTCACAAGAATTCTGAGGTCTGAATCTAAATTTACATTCCCCCACATTCCGAACCTGAAATTTATGAAATCATTCAACAAACATTGAACATATTTCCGATAATTATTTCAACTTACCTATATATGTATATGGTGATTTTAATTTGCCTAATGTAATTAGGTGGCAAAATGATTGTTTTGGTACTTCTGCTATTGTTAGAGTTCCTTCGCTTAACAGTGACATTATTTGCAATACCTATTCAATTCTTAATATGTTTCAAATTAATGACTTGCCAAATTCACAAGGAATTTTTTTAGATTCAATTTTTTCTAATCAACACAACACATTAGTTACTCCAGCATTGGATCCCCCGTTTATGAACTCTTATCATCATTCATCATTATCTGCTGAAATCAATGTGAAAACAGAGTCATTTCGTAAATTGAATTATGATTGTCAAACATTTGATTTTAATAATGGAAATTACTTAGACTTGAATAACCATTTTCTGAATATTGATTGGAAACATCATTTAGCTTTTAACAGTATCTCAGAAGCCGTGAACAAATTTTATAATATAATGTTTGATGCTATTAAAAAGTTTATCCCAGTAAAGAGATTGAAACCCACAACTTATCCCAAATGGTACAGTTGTAAATTAAGACATTTAATTTGCCTCACAAGTTATTCAAGAGTACCGGATCTTTGAATGCATATAAGCATTTTACTAATCTGAGGAGAGAGTGTAAACAATTACACGAAAAATGTTATGAAAGATATATAAATCTTGTTGGAAGTTACATTCCACATAATATTAAGACATTCTGGAGCTTTGTTAATTCTCTAAGATCAGATACTGGTATTCCAGATATAATGTATCTGGATGATGTGGAGTTGTCTGGTGGACTTAGTATAGTTAACGGTTTCTCAAAGTATTTTGTTAGTACCTATAAAAAGGATAAATTGTCTGCAAGTAATTTTAATTTTAACTTTACGCATACTGTTCATATTTCTAATGTGGAAATTAAGCCTGAATTAATACAAGAAAAACTCATGGTTTTGGATGTTACTAAGGGAGCTGGTCCTGATGGTATCCCTCGTAAATTATTAAATCTTTGTTCTGTTGCTTTATATTATCCTCTCTCTATACTTTTTAATGCATCTCTAATGGAGGGCTGTATGCCAGACTTCTGGAAGCTTAGTTTTGTAACTCCTATTTACAAATCTGGAAACAAAAATTTAGTTAGTAATTACAGACCAATATCCGTGCTTAGCTGTATTCCCAAGATTCTTGAAAGTTTGATCACTGATACATTAGCTTCTGTTATCAGGCCACTAATCACAGACCAACAGCATGGTTTCGTTGCAGGAAGGTCTACATTGAGTAATCTAATTCTGTACAAGGATTTTATTTCCACATCTTTGGAGGAGGGGTTTCAAGTAGATTCTATCTATACCAATTTTTTCAAAGCCTTTGATAGTGTAAGTCATACTATTTTGATAGCAAAACTTGAAGCATTTGAAATGGATGGTTGTTTATTGAAATGGTTGCGAAGCTATCTCCTTGACAGAAGGCAAAGTGTTCGAATTGTAGGTTACACTTCTAATGAAACTCTTGTTCCATCAGGTGTTCCGCAAGGTTCCCACCTTGGTCCCTTGCTATTTGTTATTTTTATAAATGATCTCAGCCAATATATAATCAATTCCAAACATTTATTATATGCAGATGATTTAAAGCTGTTTCGTCACATAAGAACTGTTGACGACTGCATAAAACTGCAAGAAGATGTTGATGCTGTCTTCCAGTGGTGCATTGATAACGGTATGAATTTCAACATAAAAAAATGCTATAGTATTACATTTATCAAATCACATCATTCATTATCGTTTGGTTACCAAATTAATAAAATTAGTCTTTGTCGTGTTAATAAAATAAGGGATTTGGGCATAACTTTTGACTCGTCTCTAAGTTTTCATGAGCACACTAATGCTATAATTAACAAATCTTACAAGATGTTAGGGTTTATAAAAAGACATTGTGGCGCTTTTAACAATCCAGCTGCTATCATGACACTTTACACTAGTCTTGTTCGCACATTAGTTGAATACAATTCGCCAGTCTGGAATCCATTTTACCAAAACCAAATCTCTCAAATTGAAAGGGTTCAAAGAAAGTTTATTAATTTTATGCTTTTTAAACTATACTTGCCAGTTGATACATTTACTTATGATGATGCCATTAAGTTGTTGAACATTAAAACTTTACAAACTAGAAGACTCATTAATGATCTATTATTGCTCTTCAAATTGATAAACTCACATATTGACTCACGAGAGATCCTTCAACTTATAAACCTTCATGTGCCTGCTAGGGCTACACGTAACCAGCCTCTTTTTCATATTCCTCTGCATAGAACAAATTATGGTATGAATTCCACAATAACTCGGCTGTGTATTTCGGGAAATGAATTTTCTTCACAAACTGATTTTTTTTGGTGTAACTATAGCATTTTTTCGTAATCAATTGAAGAATGTTAATATGCAGTAAAAAAAGGCAAAGAAGAGGAAATTCAATATGCAAGTATATGGAAAGTTTTAATGTTATGAGTAGTGTTTATCGATGTAACAAACCAGTATGTACATTATTATTATTGTTATATACTTTCTTTTTTTTTTATTGCACAAAATTATTTAAGTTTTTTTTTTGTAAGAAAGGGGACTTATCCCATATATTAATTAATAAATTGAAATGGACTTTGGAAATTGACACAATCTAAGGTCCTTATTATATACGAGTTTATGGCCCTTTCAAATGTGCGACATATCACACAATGCAGATATATGGGCCTATAATTTTCTGGATTGGATTTTAACCCCTTTTTATCCACAGGTACTATGTATGCTTTGCACCAATCATCTGGGATACCACAATTATTAATACACATATTGAATAGCATGCTTAAGTACGGTAGGATTGTTTTACGACAGATACTAGTCAACTGACCAGTAACTCCATCAGGACCACATGCTCCTGCAGTCACTTTGCGCAAGGATTTAATAATATCATCGTCATTTAACTTAAATGAGGTACCTGCCGCCACAGGAATTCCAGTAGCCATACTAACACTTATTTGCAGGTCATCTTTGAACACTGATTTGAATGTGTTACTGAATATAACTGCAGCCTCTGTAACAGATACTGGAAGACCTTGGCTGGACCCTGATTTTTAAAAATATTTGTAAAATACATTTCAGTTACTACGATTCTAATCATTGACTAGGGTTGACAGAAAGAAATGCTGGGTAACTTGCTTAGCACTCTGAAGCCTTTTCGACAGCATGATAAAGCACGCTTTATGGAACGGAGATAATTTACGTTTGGCAGCACAGTTTTTTGATCTGCCTAACCTTTTTGTTGTAGAATATGGGATCAGAGTTGGAGGATAACCATTTAGATGGCACATATGCATCACGGGCATCTAATAGAAGGCATGTGAAAGATTTCCAGTATTCGTTAAACTGAATCAGCTTGACTAATCCAGCCCCGGTAGCTGCCTGTTAGGAACTTACGGAACTTTCAAATTGGAAAACCCATAACAACAGTGCCAGAACGTAGTGTGGTCCATATACAAGAAAACTGGCTTTCTTTGTATCAACGCTTTCAGCAAATTACACAACACTTCTGACAGAGATGTATTAAGGAATATATTTCTGAAATACAACGCTGCTTTAAATGGAGAACAACATGCCAAAATTTAAAACTGGCACTCTGGTTCTCATCAAGGATGTTGGTTTTCCACCTACTAAATGGAAATTAGGATGCATTGTCTAGCTGCATCAGGACACCAATAACGTAGTTTGCGTTGTTTCTATTCGCACACAGACAGGGGTGATCTATCATAAAGATTTGCCCTCTTCCTTTAGCAGAATAACCGCTTCCTTAGATTAACCCTTTTGGTTTAACTGACGTGTTTTAATTGTTACTTATGATGATTTTCCATTTTTACTTTACTTTTACTAAGTATTATAATTATGCATTTACTAAATCATATACTGTTATGTGTGTAGTATTAGTTTAGTTGAAAGTTATGTCTCCTTTCAACAGGGGGAATGTGTTAGAAATGTAGTGCTAATCTATTTGTAAAGCATGTTCACTTCAATTATGTAGGTATTGTTTGCTTAGTTACAAAAAATGTCAATTTTTAATGTCAATGATTTTTATAAAAGGCAGAAAATCATGTAATGTTGAAGAAAATAAAGTTTATACAGGTCCTTCAAGAGTTTCATTAGTATTCGTTTTCAAACAATAGGAAATAACGAAACGTTTATTGTTTTCCATGTGGGACTAAAACTTTATTATTAATATGAAAAGTATTTAGAATGGAAACGCATTATTAATAAGCTTAGTGCATAATAAGTCATTTTGAGCTTAGGTTAAAATTTCCAGCGCTATTGATATCGCACCGTGGTGTTGGTCATCAAGCAAGCAATTTTGATGATAATCGGTTTAATGAACCTTTGCTTTTGGTTTTTTTAATTATCTTCACTATGTTTGACTAATGAAATAGTCAAATTTCGCAGCGATTAGTAACAGTTGTAATATATCCATAACAAAAATAACTTGCAAACTATTTTTGTATAAAAACGAAATTACAGATATATTTTTGCTCCCGGCTTAGGTATATTATGGTTCCTTTGGCACTTTACAAAAATATTAATTAAAACCTTAAAATATAAACTTATTGATATCTATTAAAGTTTGAGAGAACTATTTTTCTGTACGCTACAATTTTTTTACCTGGGAAGCTCTTTAACATAATATAACTGGGACATTATATTTATTGGTCTGCGACACTTCTAAGAATAGTATAGCTTAAACGAAATCAAAATTAACACAAAAACTATGTGTAGAAGGTTAACTGAAATGTAACTACGTGTGTAAGACTTTTACTTAGCTTAAGCACTAATAGCGAAATACCACTAATGGAATGCATAGAGCATTTATGTCTTTTGATAATGTTTATTTTTTAGTGGTAAGGTTAAAATGCAAATCAAACATTTAACTGAAGCTTCTGATAAATGTGCTGATGAAAATAAAAAAGAAAATGGTCATTTTATTTACCCTGTATTTTGTGAAATAAAATTTTCAAGTATATGTATATAAAATGTACAACTAGGTTAACATAGAAAAATGCATGCTAAATATTTAAGTGCTAGAAATAGCTTTATCTCTAGTATATAAATGAACGTTTTACTTTATTAAAAAATGCAAGTTTATTTCAAATTGAAGAATATTATCTCTAAAAGCAAAATAATGGTACTTTTAGAACAACTACAAGCCTAGTTACTGGTTGACTGATGATCAGGTACAACATAATCAGAATGTTCAGAATTCAAACCTGAACAGTAATTTATATTTATCCGACTTAAAACTATAGTTTTTCACGTTTAACTAATTATCTTTCGAACGTATTTTGACACCGAGTATTTCTAAATAATTAGGAGTAGCTGAACTTAACATACCTAATAGTGCGATTTGAAACCAAATCGGCTGCAGACCATCCGTCATATTTTGTATTTGCTTATCTGTCGTGCATTACATTTCAAATGTATTATGGTATCTAATAAATTACCATTATAATAATTAAATGGGACTCGTTTCTATTCATGTTACAGTACACTTTTCAAAATCACATTTCGTTCTCTTTTTAAAGATAATGCTCTTAGACTTGAAATAAAATTGCTTTCTTTTAGTAAAATGCCTGGTTTATTTAAGTTAGGTTTTGTAATAGTATTATTTGAAATGAAGCTGTTTGTAGTATTTAAAAAATTTAGCCTACATTTTCCTATGTTTATTTTAAAAGAACACACATGGTATTTATGCGAACTAAATAAACCAATAAGGGCCAAACAGTTATACAAATATGCTCGCCTATGTCCACCATGTACGCATGCACCCATATCAATTTGTTGATCTTTTATGAAAAGAGTTAGTGGTAGTTATTTATCATTAACTACCAATTGTTGCACAATCACAATTTTTACTATGTGAACTATTTCTATAGAATATATCATTCCTACCTAATTAAAAAAATATAATTTTTATTTTAGATTCGAGTTCCTGCAGGGTTTACTGTTTTAATGTCATCTCCTCATCATCAGAAAAGAGAAGATGGCGATGATGACTTATTCTATTTCACACAAACCGAACCGATACCAGCATGTTTAATAGCTATTTCTATAGGAAATTATGCATGTGAGAAAATAGGATCGCGGTGTCACGTATGGGCCGAAAAACATGTAATTGATAAAGTGGTATCTGAATTTTCAAATACTGAAGAATTACTCAAAATTGCTGAAGATATCTGTGGTTCTTATACATGGAGGCTTTTTGATATATTGCTAATGCCATTTTGTTATCCAGCAGGATGTGCAGGATATCCTTCTATATGCTTTGTCAGTCCTTCACTAATTGTAAGTACATTAGTTACTTAACCTATTTATATCGTTATCTAATGACAAGATTGATGGCACTGTTATTTATACAGCTGTTATAGTAGTTATTAATGTAGTATACATTTTCGTCCTAGTTGTGTATTAGTACCTTTGACACTACCATAGCCTAGTAAATATTTTTGGTCATAATTGTTATTCCTGTGTGTAGTAATAACATAGCGGTTCTTTGTTAACTTAAGCATTTGTGCAAATACTCTCAAAATTTCTATTCAGTGATGTAATGTAAAATAAATAAATATTGGGACGATTTTGAAAAATTGACACCTGTCACTATTGGTCATTGTGGCAAATTTGTCTTAAATGCTTTAGTAGATATCTCAACTTCCTGCATGTTTTTGTGATTGTGGTTAAAAATTACAAATCACTTAGCTGCCAAACAGAATCTTTTATAAAAAAAAAGACAATTTTTTAGAAAAATTATCAAATATAAAATATAATATAAAATAAATATAAAAAAATAATATAAAATACAAAATACACATTTAATTGTAAGTTTTGACATAGTAAGACTCTTCACAAATGTTCCCGTAAACAAAATGCTTAATACTATAAAAAATAAATTGGAAAAAGATGACAACCTAAAAGAAAGAACAGTGCTGAATATACCATCCATCATGGAATCATTCACTTTATGTGTCACCATGACATATTTTCAAATAAATGTCCTATTTTACAAACAAAATTTTTAAATGGTTATGGTAAGTCTGTTATCGCTAATTTATTAGTAATATATTCATGAAAGGTTCGAAGAAAATTTAATATTCAACCAAAAATTAAAAACCTTAATCTGATGGAAAGATGTGATATCTATGCTGTTTCGCCTTCATAATATACAACTAATTGAAAAATTGTAGATTCGATTAGTAAAATAGAACCAACTATTAAATTCACATACCAAATTGAAGAACGTGGAAAGCTATCCTTTTTAGATTACTAATTAGAAAAAACAATACCTCAGTTAATACATCAGTATACAGAAAACCAACTCACATAAGCAGATACTTAAATTTTGATTCAAATCAACCAAATTGTGTTAAACATGGCATTATGAAAACCATGTATGATACAGAAAATTAATATCATCAAAAAAAGAAATTCTAAAGGAAGAAAAGGATCTAATAAAATGTACATTAATTAAAAATAAATATTCTAAAAGAATAATAGAAAAAATAATAAACAAAACTCAAAAAATAAAGAAGAAAATAGAAACAATGAACAATTTAAAAAAATAACTCTCAATACCATACATAAAAGAATTCTCCAAAAAGATACACCGAACAAGGAAACAAATTAAAAAAAGACAGTATTTAGAACCAATAATACAAAACAAAATCTGAAAATAAAATACAAAACTTTGCATGTACAAAATATTAAGTAAATGTAATAAGTTTTATATAGGAGAAATAAATCATATATAAAAAATGGAAATTTTGAAAAATCCACGATTTGCCGACATGCATAAAACTTTAACGCATAATTAAAGAATCTGCTTATAAAATGTTACATAAAAATAACTGCATAGCAAACGAATCCGTAAAGTTTCAATAGACAATGAATCCCTATACTAAAAGAAATAACCAAAGAAAATGAATATCTTCAAATTCAAATAGCATCGCAAGTTCTTCCCAGATTTTCCTTGTGATATTAACATGAAACACAAGCTGTCAACTATCATATATTACAAGGAAAATATACAGCAATCGATTATGGCTACGATTTAGGCATCATGATAACCGACAATTTACTTAATCTTGAATGTGAGAAAACATTTTTTCTTTCTTTTTATAAGAAGATTTATTTCACCAATCATGTCATTCGTTTCACTCCTATATAAATAGAAATCAATTATACATGTCAAAATTCTTTACGAACCTAATAGGTTATTTAATTTATATACAATCTAATTAATTCAGATACAAAAAGTTAGTTAGCCGATTTCATGTTAAGCGGATTGGCTGTCTAGAAGTCGCTCCCAGGTGCGCAACATAAATTGGAAGCAACTACTGCATTTCAATCTTTAAAACTTTTTTCTGCCATTAACTCATCCATATCAAATATTTCAACCATTGATAAATCAAAGTAAGTTGAATTCAATTTATGTAACAGATATCAAATATTAAAATATTTATTTTGAAAACGATCAAAACGTAAATAAATATACAATTAGAAACTCTATGTAGTTTCATTTTCAACAAAAGAAACAAGGATATTCTAACTTATCACAACCCATCACCTAGTTCTTCTCAGTTTCCTAAAGAATACTGATGTATACATTGGTTTGCACAAATGCTTGTTTTACTGCTTCCAATTCAATAGTGAAAGCCAAGTCTGTTCGAGATCTTGAGGTAATTTAAGCAACATAGTTGCTGTATTTCCCTATTCTTGATTCTGACGACAAATATTTATACCGATAGTTGTTTCCAATAACTCCTCAGTGCAGTTGGATGTACTAATTTTGATTGCCCTCATACCTCTTTTGCTATAACCCCTAGTTTTTTTAAAGGAAAATTTGTAAGCTGCTGCAAGGTAATCATTAACACAAAGACGTTTCCTTGTTACAGCTACTATTCAATACAGTGGCTTTAATAGAAAGTTATGATATTTTAATAATTAGACAGTTTATACTTTGATATCCACATCAAGAATTTTTGCATACTTCAGCCTGTGTATCTCTTGTTCCAATAATTTATTTTCTTTTCTTCATTTCTACTTTTTGCTTCTAATAGTATATTATTCAACGAATGTGTTATGATAGTCATTACTCATTGGGAAGGTTTGCACCACTCGCCCTAGCGGGCTCGTGGCATAATTTGAATGAGTAATGGCCGTAACTCGGGAGTGGAATACTATACTTTATCCACGAATACAGAAATCTCTATCATCTGGTATTTTCTAAACCTTTAAACTAATATCACAAACACTGACAAACAAACATTTATTTGCCAAAGTGTAGGCCTACTTCGCATACCTCGTGGATTATGAAAAATGAACGTTTGTACCGATTGGTCAGAGGTGTTGGATTATGATCATAACTTACGACCCAGATGTTCTTCATTGGTTAAAGATATTGGATTATGGATTCATGTATACGACTATACAAATCTTCATCGTCAGATATTTTCTAAACGTTTAAACTAATATCGCAAACACTGACAAACAAAAATTTATTTACCAAAGTATATCGACCTACAAAAATTATACCTTGCGGATTATTAAAAATGAAGGTTTGTACTGATTGGTCAGAGGTGTTGAATTATGATCATAATCCACAACCTGGATATTCCGGATTGGTTAAAGGTGTTGGGTTATGAATTCATACACACCTACAGAATAATAATTACTATTTTTCTGACGGGAAAAAATTTGACAGTTAATGTTTCTTGACAGGTAACAAAATGTCATTTTTTATGAATTTACTTTTTTCCCCGTGAAAAATGAGTACTTTTTTCCCGGGTATGTGCAAATAAGTAACCACTCGCAGAATTAAATTGACAGATATTTGATTACTTTAAAGGTTTCTTTAGCAACGCAAGTCTAACTGTCTCTATAAGTACAACAGCTTACTTGTTTGAAACTTCAAATTTGATATCGATTGATTTTTTGACTTTAATATATTGTAATATTTTTTTCAATATTAAATCATCGTTTTACTTGTCACAGAAAAAAATAGTGTACTATACATGGGTAAAAATGTAAGATTTTAACTCTCGGTGTTTTGTCTCATTTGTATAATAAATAACTATTATTGACCCATTCTTAAATACATAAGAAATGCATTACTGGATAGTTGTGGGGAAAAAAAGTGTTATACCTTTAATTTCTGCTGTAGTTACTATAGTTAAGTACTATATAAAAGCATTTCCTTGTATCTGTTTTGACAAATTTATTTTCATGTATACAGAATGTTTCTCTTGGGTTGCTTTTTGAGTCATTCCATCAAGTTACAATTTTTTATTAACTTTTTGCACATACTTTGATTACTCTTAATTTTACTTTTGTAGAATTTAAATTTCTTTTTAACTTTTTTGCATTTTGAATTTTTTTTTAATTTTTCTCTTAATTTTCTACTTGATTTGTTGTGAAATTCTAAAGTTTTTGATAATTTTATTTTGTAGCTTTCTAAAGAGTCAGCATTTGTAGGGTACAATTCCTGAAGTAGCTGAAATATTCAAATTATATCTATTTTAATACTTTGTAAGGCATATTTAGACATAAATTATCAATGCAATTGTTACTTCTTTCAAGTCTGTAATGCAATAACGCAACTTGTACTATCTGTTGCAATAAAAATCACATGCGCAAAATCCAATATTTTATTATGAGCTAAATGAATAAAAATTTTGTTATATTTGATTTTTAAATTGCAGTTTTTATATGGTAATACTACATTAAGTTAATTTATGCACACTATTTTGGTAATTCTATATTTCAGTGACAAATAATTTGTATCTGGAATTAGGAAAGTAGTTCAAGCATAGTGAACGAAAATTTAATTGTTGGTTATTTTACAAAGAGAAAAGCCAATGGTCAGTTTCACTGTAGTTGCAGCTCATCAGATTGGCGCATTTCTTTCTGCAAAACAACTTCTTGAATCATACGCAAATCATGGTATATTAATAAATACAAAACATTTCTCATCTGCTCTCTATACTTGAATGTAAACAACTAACTATAGGTGACTTCTTCAAGTCTCCGACATGATAAAAAATAGCATTGCCAGACAAAATTTAAAACTAGTCTATAATAACTAAGGTGAAAATAAACAAATAATGATTACCCACCATCACATTAGTGGACCTTCTAAGAAAGCACTACACCTAATGTTAATGAGGAAGTTGCTTGACAGAAACTAATGCGCTTTAGCTTAAAAGTGACAAATATTTTCGTCTGATATTAGTTAAGTAGTTCAAGCATAGTGAACGAAAATTTGAATAAAAATTATTTTCCCCCAATTTAGGATTATTACATGCCCATTTGAAATATTGTTTATCCACACACTTGAACCATTGCATTTAAATTATTGCCATCATCTTCTGGATTACCATTATTAACTTGTACTTATTCACCCCAATTTATTGTCGTCTCATTTCAGACTTAGAATTACTTCTTATCAATTTCCCCAAACTTAGAATTGGATTATCATCATTTATTTTCCCTTGACTCGAAATTACATTTATTCTCCACGGACTCGGAAATGGTATTCTTTCTCCCCGGCTTTAGAATAGAATTCTTATTATCATTGTCCCCTGACTCGAAGTTACATTTATTCTCCACGGACTCGGAAGCCCTATTATTATTATGTTTTAGTTTAAAATAAAATTTCCCAAAATCTACTTACGTTTAATCGGCAATCATAATTTTCATTTTAGCACTTATACAATTTTTCACTTTGAGTTATTATTACGTATCACTTTATTTCATAGTGGCGCACCTCGACCTTTGTTGAGTTCAAAACTGACTTCGTTATCACTGTACCTGTTAATATATCTTTTCTCCCCTACTCCGTCAGTGGGTATGGTCTACAAACTCGACGCTCATTTTAACCAATCAAATAATTACATTTAAAGTAGTTTCTGATGTAATTTTCTATGCTTTCCAATAATTGTGACCTGGTCGCAGCTGTCTTCGTTATCAAACATGCGGTGTTTTGATGAATCTAATTGCTTTTCCATAAACAACTGATGCAATTCGACTTTTAATTTTCATATCTGCCTGTTATTCGCGCAATTTTTAATCTCCCCTATCAAAGTTCTTAACTACTTGCACGCATTTACATTATGCTTCCTGAAGCTCTATTTCTTATCTCAGTATTAACCTAATTGTTTGGAAGTCTTTTCAATGCGTGTTTAATTACGCTTTATTATGTTTACATATAAAATACGCGTGCTTCCACTGAAAAATATTATTATCTGCCTTACCTAAATTAACTAAAACTTTATCTACAGGGTATTAAATATTTACTATTTACCTAATGCATGTATTTCTCATTCCTACGCCAACTATGCGTCTTCCTATGTCTATTTGCGTCACTTAAAACTATTTATACTTTATATATAGGGTGTTGACTGCTTACTATTTACAAACTATCTCCATTTCTCAATTATTTTACTAAATAAATGCAGTTTTCTGCTGCCTATGGTAATTTCTCATTTTTAAACGACCTTTACTATAAAGTACACCCTTGAACAACCCCTTATCACAGCAATATATATATATATATATATATTATTGAATTTCCACTTTTCTTTTTTTACTCACTTACTTACTGACTGTGTGTTCAATCACTCTCAATTCTATATTCTTTTAAAAAAATTTATTTTATTTTACCCCTTTTTGTCGCGCCTTTTTTTGTAATGGGCACACCTAATGCACGCCCCGTACTTGCAACGTTTGGTTGGTTCTTTAATTAACTATTTATTTCAATGCCTCGACTATTTAAGCTCTTAAATCTCAGGGTGGTCAACTACTTATAGTGAGTTCTGTTATAAGTAGATGTGCAAAGTCCAACCAAAGTGCACCTCTTTTGTTTCAGTACTAAATTTTTACTCTACTTTTTATATGCCAAAATTATACTACGATCAGCGTTGCTTTGTGCCAAATTAAATTACTACCAAAATTATATGACTGTTTTTGACGTTTTAAGATATCTCAGCACTCACCTGGTTTATACTCCGTTCTTGGCCGCTCTGACTGCTGGCTCAAAATCCTTATCGCCGTATGCGTCTTTACACTTTTGTCCTATCTGATTGAATTTTCGTGCCGCCTCCAGGTGTTGTTCTTAAATTTAGCTGCTCCCCAATACCTGAAATAATTAACCCTAATTTAGAATTTTGAATACCCAGTGCTGTAACTTCCCCTGTGCTAATAACTGCTTCGAATCCTCCACTACCAATTGTTGTTCCCCTAAATTTCGCTCTTCGTTTTCTCAATTACTCCGTCCGCTTCTTCGTGTCTTATCCAAATCTACTCGACGTCTTACTTCAAATTGCTCTATGCTCCGCTACCTAATAATCGCTATCCAAAACCAACTTCTTTCCTTATATATTTTTCCTCTCGATGTCCTGCTACCTAATATCGCTATCCAAATCCCACTTCTTTCCTTATATATTTTCCTCTCGATGTCCTGCTACAAATCTATAAATCGCTATCCAAATCCAACTTCTTTCCTTTATATATTTCCTCTCGATGTCCTGCTCTCTTTAAATCGCTACCCAAATCCAACTTCTTTCCTGTATATGTTTCCTCTCGATGTCCTGCTACCTAATATCGCTATCCAAATCCCACTTCTTTCCTTATATATTTTTCTCTCGATGTCCTGCTACAAATCTATAAATCGCTATCCAAATCCAACTTCTTTCCTTTATATATTTCCTCTCGATGTCCTGCTCCCTTTAAATCGCTACCCAAATCCAACTTCTTTCCTGTATATGTTTCCTCTCGATGTCCTGCTACCTAATATCGCTATCCAAATCCAACTTCTTTCCTTTATATATTTCCTCCCGATGTCCTGCTACAAATCTATAAATCGCTATCCAAATCCCACTTCTTTCCTTTATATAATTCCTCCCGATGTCCTGCTACAAATCTATAAATCGCTATCCAAATCCAACTTCTTTCCTATGTATAACCACTCTCGATGTCCTGCTTCCTTTCCCCAATATCACTCCAAATCTATATAATTTCCCGTCGCTTCGCCGTTGCACAATCACCACTCTTTAGACTTATTACTTGCGTCGCTGTTACTTCTTTACCCTTCTTTACTTAATCAAACTCTTTAAAATCAAATACTTTTATTAACTTCTTTTAAAAATTGTTTACAAATTAGCACAGTATGAAAAAACACGTCTTTTTACAAAATGAATTTCGAAAATAATCTCCGTTGTTTGCTTTCCAAGGCGACCATTTTAACTTTCCTGTCTACTACACTTTTAAAGTACATAACTAAATTGTCCAATAACATCTTAACATTTCGTTTGTGTCGCACATACCATAGTTCATGTCCTTTTACACTTTCCTGATTCACATACAATTCTATTATTTGTCCTAAATATTTACAGTTCACCAATCATATTTGAAGTTGTTATAACTAATAATTTTGAGCTTACAAATATTGTCCAAAAGTTGATTCTATTTAAAATGAAAAACCAAAATAAATCGCACTTGAACCTGGATGCGTGGTTGATAGTAAACATTCATAGACGCATCCGGTTTTTGGACGGCAAATGTACTTTCAATGGCCTTTAAAATTCAAACTCGGTATAAACCCTTGAGCACTGTACATCTTACTACGTCATTTAGTCATTTTAATATTACCTTTTGGCACTTAATTTCAACTACCATATTGAATGGTATTTTAGTATACGTAAAATACGGCAAACATACATTTTTAAGTTTATGTGATCAAATATGTGGATTATTTTGCTTGGCATATACTACCTTGTACTAAACAACCCTTAGAACTCTTGGTATCTCCCTTATACACTACAATATATATATAGTGTAAACACAATTTGTGAGATGCTGATTCAATCTTTGTTACGTTTATTTTACGATTAAATTAAAACCTCCCCTTTTCTTACATTATTCATGCACGTAGATTCCGTTTCAATCCTACGACAACATCTTGTATATCTTACCGTTTTATAATAAGTACGCTGCCTAACGATTTTCATTTAAACCAATTTGGTGTGAATTTGAAAAGCTTATGCTATAAATTAAATAGTCAATACCCTATTTTAGGTATCTGTGAACTCGTTATAACTTGCGATAGCGTGTAATTCTCTATTGTTTCAATCTAAGGCTCGTGGAAATAAGGTATTGAACCATCCGATAAAACCGTGTTTTCAATTTTGCTAATCACGTTTGATAACACCACTATTACTTGGAGCTCTGGGTATTTAGTTAAACAAATTAATATTCACGTTCTCTTCCTTATTCTCGACGAAAACATTCGTTATATTTTTGTTGTTTCCGTTTTCTTCGTGGGAATTTCGCGCACGCAATACAGCGTGGTAAGTAATGATGGTTTTACAAACCTATACTTTTCGGCGATAATAAATTAATTCACCTATAACCATTCTAGCTTCTTCTGGTGACCCTAAAGTTACGATGGTTTGCCGCCCCTTGTGATGGGAGGACCATCCCAAGGCGAGATCACTTGCCCCTCTGTTTCGCCCCGTCTATAGAGACGGTAGGAGCCAGTCCGATGGTGGCAACTCGAGGGTGAGTGTTCATATACTATTTACGGTATGTGGTAACTACATTTGGTGGCCTTAACCTGATTATCATGATGTGAGATAGTATGAAGCATGAATATTACAACTATTGTGATAATTTTCTCTGCTTAATTATATGTATGTAATCGTAGGCGTACGATGATGATTTATAACTATTGGTTTACCTGGTTTTTTTTCCGAGTTATAAAATTTTATTAGTTAAGACATTGTACTGCCAATGTGGCATAAATAATTTTATATTTACAACCATTTAGAGCTGTGGTTTTTAGGGTTGCGTGTGGGTTTGTTTTATTGGTGAATAATGTAGCAGGTAGGTACCTAAAAACGACAGCTCGCCATTTTAAAAATGATTTATTTTGATTGTGTGGATATGTGTAACTTTTAATTATGGATTGTTCTTTTTTTTTGGTACTATTGTGCTTTTGTACATATTTTTTTGGTAAATTAGAGGTTTTTCATTTGTATATGTTTAATTGTGCATGAGTGGGTATATTTTTATTTCAGGCCTTCCTTTGGTTTTGTATGTAAAATACCCCGCCTACTCACCGATTGAGCCCGGTCATTCTTTCTTTGGCTTTTTGTGTTAGACTACGTCGATGGACATAGCATTTTTCTTCCATTTAAATCACCCTACTTGTTCAAATTAATAAGACATGAGGTGTAGATAAGGTGTAAGTAGAAACTCGAAAAACCGCTGGACTAACAGAATGTGTCTTCCAACTTGTAAGTTATATGTATGAGACATGTGAAACTCAAAGATTTCAAACGTAACACCATAATCACTATACCAAGAAACAGGTGTAGATACATGTGAAAATTTTCGAACAATAAATGTGAGAGCACACACTTCAGAAATATTAACTAGAATTGTACAAAGATGAATGGAAAAACGAGCTGAAGAAATATTAGGAGAAGATCAATTTGGGTTTATGAGAAATAGGCGAGCATGGGCCTTTTTAACTTTAAGGGTGATAATGGAAAAAACAATCGAAAGTGTGTACATAAGGTTTGTAGATCTGGGAAAAAGCATTCGACAATGTAAAATGGGAAAAATGTTCCAAATAGTCAAAAAGAGAGCAATGAGTCATAGGGATAGACAGATAATACATAGCTTATACAAAGAACAAACCTTGAGTACTAATGGCCGTAAACAAGAGGCTTCAAGGTAGAACGTGGACTGTATTAATTAAGGGTGGAGGATGAGGTCAGTTTATAGGAGTTTACAATACAAATGCATAAAAACACTTACCGATAAGTCCTTAAGCACTAGAGAGAAACTAATCACTGTATTTAACTCGATATCTGGCGCGATCAATTTAGACTTGCTCGTGCAGAGAGAGGGAATGCCCCGAGCAGGAACGGATATGGCACATACACTGTCAAATGCAGGAAGACATTTGGAATTATTATGCAGTGTTAAATAATTGACACCCAAGGTCCTGGGTTCGAATCCCGACACGGTCCGCTTGAAAAATGTTAGGCGAGCATTTTTTACTAAAATACACCCTCGTTCGGATGAGAGGTAAAATGGAGGTCACGTGCGTGAGTGTTGTCTTGCACGTTAAAGATCCCTACCTTGCTTGGAACAGTAAGGGTTCGGCAAAACTCCAAATTTTCCAGATAAAAAAAAACTTGCTTTCTGGCCAATGTAGTACTTTCGGGTGGAGCATTGGAAAATCACATGTAGAGGTCAAATATTGATATGCTTAGATTTGCAGATGATACAGTGGTATTAACATTTAGCAATGAAGAGTTAGAAGTAACTCTTACTGAAATGGAAACAATACTAACAGAGAGCGATACGGTATGAAAATGGGTAAAATAAAGCTAGAGTACTGTTCAGCACGGGGGGTCTTATAAATTTGTATATCGACTTACCTCCGTGGGTTTTTGTTGTTCTAAGATGTAGTTCCTTACTCTTCAGCTAAGTGGACTGTATTCGAGGTTATAGTATGTGTTACTTGGCACTTTCACTGAGTTTTTTAGGGGTTTATCAAATTAATTCGGCGGCACTATTGACTAACTCACCGAACGTACTGTTTCGTTCCGAGATCGACGAGAGGGGGGGTTTTTTACTACCTCTTTTTCAACTTATTTACACATGCACAAGGAATTTTTACAACAGGATATAAGGGAACAAGGGATGACAGTTTTACTATTTGGTTTACAACTACAAATTTAAAATACATTAAAATTAACCACGCGAACGTGCGACAAAGAGACCAAACAAGTTCTAGTATACAAAGGAAGGAAAAATAAGTCTAATACCAGAATATGAAAATAGAAGATGGGAATCTACAATAGGTTAAGCATTTTTGCTATGCAGGAATTGAGTAACGCAGAAAGGGAAAACGCAAAAGATACAAAAAAGGTTTTAGAACAAGTCCGTGCTACATTTAACAAGAAAAAATAGATGCTATGTTCGAAGACAACAAACATGAAAACAAGGAAAGAAGAGAGGTAGTGGTAGACTATTGCACACAGACAGTGAAAGATGTAGGCTGTGGAAATTTCAGGGAAATGTGTGGATTAGCTCAGTATAGGAAGGAATTGAGGTATGCCTCCAACCAGTTCTAGAACTGAAGACCTATTGATGATACAACAAAAATAGCGATATCTAAAATCCTATACCAAAGATTGGAAGACAAACCGAGAGCAGTGGCTTAACTACACCCCCTTCCAGTCCTGCAATGCGGTGGTCCAAGTGCAAGCAAGCCCAAACGATAAGAAATTCAAATTCAAAATTACTAATGGTATTATACAGTTATTAGAATATTTAGTACTTTCTAAATCTTCGGGTTCTACCAGTTGTCCAAACACAACAACAGCCTCAATGTTGTACATAATTTTACCTGCTAGCACTGCAAGTGTATAGAGATGGAGAGATTTTTCTCAAAATTGAAAATTATTTTAGAAATCACACTTCCCAAAACAGGTTAGATGATTCATCCCTCTTGATAATAGAGCATGACAATGTTAAAAACTTGAATATCGATGATGAAATAACTGAATTTGCAACAAAACAGGCAAGAATGAAGTATTTTTAAATTAGATTTTGAGTGTCAGCTATGTAACATGTTAGTTACAAAAACAAAAATTTTGAATCTAAGCCTGAGGGTCCCAAATTTGTGGACTCTATATGGTTAATCTGTTACAGTACTATTGTTTTTTTTACCTTTTTTGCTTCATATGTTACACCCTAAGCATTCAGAATATCGAAACTTATTTGACAATTTAGTTTTTATAATTTGTTCAGATTAACTTTTGTTCATTATGTAATTTTCAGACAGGCGATCAAACACTTGCTGTTCAAATGATAGCTCACGCAATTACCCACAGCTGGGCAGGCAATATGGTATCACCTACAAGTTACGAACATTATTGGTTGAGTGAAGGAATGTCTATCTTTATAGAACGTAAAATTATAGGTTACTTTGTTGGTCCTGAAGAAATGGGTCTTAGAGCATTTTCTGGAGCTTACAATTTGAAACATTTGGTATGATACATTTATAATTACCTATTTTTGTGAAAGCTAGGGATATAAAAATAAGATTGTAAAATTTCTTAATAATCATGAAGTAAGTTGTATAAGCAACATATAAATTACATTTTGTGCAATCGTTACCTTTAGTAATGATTACACAGAAGCATTCAACAACAAAAGTTGTTTTAGCTTGTGTAAATATTAATGGTAATTTGTACGATTAATATTATTACTGACACTTACTTCAAACGTTGAAGTAACTAAATGTGGTGCACTCAAACATTAACCTTTGCTGGCTACGACCTAGCAATATCTACAGTCGGACTTTCCTTAATGCATCTGCAGTTTTTATTTTAGGTGTGTTGTTTAATAAACCTAAGAAATATTGTAAATAATATTTTAAATACTCCAAGTCTGTATGGTCATAGGTTACTGTTACGTATAGTTTTCTTTACAATATTTATAGTTTTCTGTGATACTCAAGTCTGTTATCAAAACTAATTTCCACCTCGCTTTAATCATTGTCTATTTACGTTTTTTAATGGGTCGCTTATCTTGCCTAGCAGGAGCAGGAAATTCATGTTTAGAACAACATTCCGTTTGTAGCTATCAAAAAGCAGAAGGCGAGTACTCGGTTTCTGTAGTATAATCTTGGTACATGTGGTGTTTTTGATTTTTAGCAACTCCTTGGGAGAATCTATTGTTATACAACAGTAGTAAGTGGTGTTTCTCCACTTGGAAATTTTCTGAGCCTCCGACTCTTATCTACTGCGATAAGACCATCCAACATGCGTATTTATTTAGGTACAGTATTTGCATTCTAATTTTTCTTTCTATTTTAGCGATGTTTCCTGCGTACCTTGTTCCATTCTATTTTGTATCTGAAATTGTACTGCTTCTGTATTTTAAAACCATTTCAGTTTCTACTCATTTAAATTTACGGATTGCTACACTTAAATGATTTCAAGTCTGCTTAGTTAGGCAGCCAACTGTGCTGTCCTTCATTAAGTTCGCTTGTCTATATTCTTTCTGGTCTCTTATCTATACATGTAATCTTTACTAATTTCCTGAATGTAGCTAGTTTAATGGTAATTAGGTAAAGCAGCTGTGTTACCTTCGCAAGATAAACACCTGTTTGATTTTATTTCTATTACATTATATTTCCTTGATTATTTCTTTGCAAAACAATTTTACAACTACATTGGTTAAACGAGTTCACTAGATATTTAGCACTTGGTTGCGTTGGTTCTGTTCTGCTAAATCGGCAGCTGCAAATCATTATGGTGAAAAACCTGCTCTCTCTTTTTACGTAATTGGTAGGTAATTGAAGGGAGAGATGCCTTTAATAGAATTGTTAATATATTTAGTCCAGATTTGTACTCAATATTCTTTGATTCTTAGAACTAAAATTTGCTTTGTTGTACCATAGATACTTACATTATCATTACAGCATATTTTGTGTGGCTACCGTATTATTTGTAGCTCAAGCTAGGATGAGGTGGGTATGCGTTATAGCTATCCATACCCTTCACAGCCTGTGGGAAAATGAATACTATATGGTGACGACCGACAGCTGTTTGCTTTACTCCTGAATGGTATGTAGTTTGCCTGTAACAATGTTAAGAGCAACACTTTAGACTAAGATTTATCTAATAATTTGGGGTTTTATCATTAAATGTTGTTACGCAATTCTTGGGCAGCCACGTTGGGCGCCAATTTTATGCTACGTTGTTCTTGTAGCCGTGCGTAACATAAAGAAATCACGGAATGACTGGGCTCAATCGGAGATTAGGGGGGGTTGTAGGAAGCAAACTGACATATAATGTATACGGCGGTAAGGAGTTAGTGACAGTACCTGTAAGAAAAATAATTAAGCAAACCTGAAAAACAAAAGATTAAGCATAAATTATTCAGTATTTTGTAGATGTAAGAAAACTGTTTTGGAAAAAAAACTATATATTATAATCACGATAGAAGCATTACAAAAAAAATTTTGATTACAAAGTGAGGTAATATTGGGGAGTAGCAGAAACGTTTCCTCACACACCAATTAAACATAAATCAGACAAACTGTTAATACAAGATAAAAAGATAAGACACAATTGATATGAGTAATCTAGTAGTATTTTTTTTCTTTTTTTAAAAAGCATGCAGTTCTATTGCAAAAAGGTCTCAGAACGACGAAGATATGGCAAAACAACGGTTAGATATTTAAAGTAATACTAAGTAGGAAATAGTTCAACTTACAGAAAGTCCTTCAGTAACGCTTCCTTGTAATTGGAGTGGGGGATTCACGATGTCCTACACTAACGAAGCACTGCACCCTTGACTGTGAGGGTGTGGATGGAATTGCTTACACTTTACACTAACTCACACCTACGCGTTTCACTGGTGTTAGCAGCAGACATCATCATACTGATGGAACCATGTAGCATTGATAAATTTCTTGTTAATTCTATTTCCTGAGACAATAATTTCGAAATATTTTGTAACACAAATCGCAAAAATTGTAGTAAAAAAATTAGAATTTAGAATCACGGGCTTTCAAGGCACGATGTAATGCATGTCATCTGATAAGTTCTTGCATTAAACTAACAGTAACGCCAGGTGTTTTATTTGCTACATATGCTAACAAAGAAAAATCTAATGCTTTTGCATAACGAAATTTGCACAAGTAGTGATCTATTTTAGATTCTTTGGTAGTAGAAAATTCAGAACTACAGTATCGACTGTATTTACATGTGAATGAGATACATATTTATAAGATGCAACCTTTTTTTCATCTACTAAACCTGCTACAACTGTATCATCATTTTTAGAACCAAAACCCAAGCTTAAAACTGCATTTGGATAATCCAAAGAATGCACTGCACTGATAAAAACAGGTAACGAAACGAGATCGCACACACATTAATCCTAAAGAAAGAATCGGTCAAGTTTCACAAGTTCTACAACGTTTTTCCCACAAGAAAAACAACTAAAAACACAATTAGTAAAAACGTGTAAACATTAATTAAGTCCGTCAAATGTTCCGTAACGCACGTTATTTCAAAAGAAAAACTCAACTAAGAAACACAATCGGTAACCGCACGTGTGGTTGTGTAAAACACTTTCGCATATAAAGCATCCTTCATTCAATGCAATCAGAACTACACTCTGTAGTTAATCTACAACTCAAATTGTCAAAGCAAAAGAAGCCGTATTTTCAACGTAATTAACATCTATGAACAAAGAACAACTGCAAACTACGCTAATCTCTAGATATAAAATAGTAGTTACCATAACATCTGAGCGCCTCTTATCTCGGCTTCGATAAATAACATAAGGAACCAAATTTTATAAGACGAATAATTCAATTTATTTATTAATGTAAATCAAACTTTATGCAACCAGCTATTCAAAACGATGTATTTTAAGTACGCTAGCAGAAAGGGAGCGTAACAATGTACTATTGTAAATTTGCGTTTTTTTGGTGTACTTATATGTTTCAGTAGCTCTAGTCAGAACTAATTCGGTCTACATCAATAGGGTAAGTAAATATTTAGATTGTGTGGGTTTCTGCCATTGTGTTTAGATGATTAGTATCGATTGATTGGCTGTTCCAATACGGATTATTATTAACTATGGTGATTAAATTCACTTTGTTTGTTATTCTAAATTATTTGACTTTCCAATACTCCACCCGAAGGTACTGTAATGGTTCTGGAAGCGGGTTTGTTTACCTAGAAATTTTGAATTTTGCCCCACCCTTGCTATTTCAAGTAAGGTAGAGATTTTTAACATGCGCTACAACATTCACACACAGGACTTACATTTTACCGCTCATTCGAATGAGGGTGTATTTTTGTGGAAAATGCTTGCCTAACATTTTTTATACAGTCCGTGTTGGGAATTGAACCCAGCAGCGTGGGATCAGCAGTCATATGTGAACGTGTCTGAAACACGGAGCCACCTTATATCTTGTGACCTCTGTATTTGACTTTCTAATGCTCCATTTAATGGTACTATATTGATTATATCTAGTTCACTGTATATTTACCAGATTAAATATTATATTCCTCGAGGCTACGAGATTTATTTTATTATTTATTATCTTTTTTACCATGTGGGGAGTGTGTTGCCTTGTGGGGCGTGGCTATTGTGGTTGCAAACTTATGTAGGAACTAGAACCTTTGAGTCATGGTTCTATATTTTTTTTGTGGCAATACTCTGGAATCCCTACTTTAGGTTTCGCCATTTTGGCTCTTACCGAAGTCTTCAGACGACAACCTGGCCTTATCAAGTCGCTCTTCTTCTGACATCCATACATTAAGGACCAATCATGCATAATTATATACCCAATTTACTTTAACCGGTGGCATTTTATGATATTTGTAGCTACTAGATCTAAAAATAGTCTAACAGGCAGCTATTGCTTGCATCACTGGTTGTATTGTTTCTATGAGATTAAGGCAGTTCAATTTACCAACCATTGTAACATTAATTTTTACAACATAATATACTAATATCAATATATAATATATTCAAATTTACATGGGCTTAAATTTCCCTCCAGTAGTTAATCCTGGGGTGTCTTTCATCTCAGGGTGGTTTCCAAATGTCCCCTTGTTTGGTTGGTGGTAGTTCCCTTATCAACAAAGCGCTGGTTTGTTATATAACGGCAAAGGAAAAAGGTGATGAAAGTAAAGGGCCACTTTTCCGACTGTCGAAACTCTACCTAACATGTCGCACTCGAGCAAGGTCGGTAATAAAAGTCTGCTTGTTTTGACGCATCAGCTACCATGAGTCATCGTCCCCTCCAAGATAGGATGTGCTAACGCAAATTGGTGGACACAGCTGCACTGTTAAGCATGATAAGTGCAGTCTTTGCAGTTTACCAAACTACAAATCATAAATCAATGTCCGGACTTGCATGAGAACCAAATCTTTGTGTATTTTTCATGTAACGCTTATATTAAACAGGATAATACTGGAGAATTTCCTCATACGGGATTTAAAAATCCCCTGAACCTAAATAGTACAATAAAAGGTTGAAGTCTTATTTAAAAAAAAAGTGCAACGATTGCCTTAAAGCCTTAAACAGAAAAACAAACAGATACAAAAAGTATCTTTGTACGAGAGCTCACATTCACTGAAAACATAAATTAAATATGTCTATAAGCGCCACCTGGTTTTTAAATAGGAGCAATATTTGCGATACCAGGAAATGGAAATGAGTAGCAACCCGATTTTAAGGTTTACTCAACTTAGCATGCACGAATCTTGTTTGCCACCGCACCAACCGCACATATTTAATTGAGAGCATGAGACTCGCATATTTATAGCTAACACTTAACTTCACTATAAATCTAAATTCAAAAGTTATTTTAACATTCGTGTATGGATACATATAAATTCACATTCACACCTTTGAAGATATTCTCTTAAGCTGCACAAATTTTTTGGTGGCTTTTAACAGGATAAGACAAAATATGATACAGCAGGGAAAACGTTAGTTAACCAGAGCTACTGCATAATTTTTTTAATCCTGTTCTTTCAAGTACAACACTAAGGTGCAAGTTAACTTCTTCACCTTCCAATAACAAATCCTACCTTTTGTCATTAATACCAAAGATTCTTAACAGTAAAGACAAACTAGTTTTTTTTTTTGGTTTAATTAAAAGCATTTCACAACGAGAAAGATGTAGATCATTTATTTACTTTTAAAGTAAAGGCAAAATACGGATAACATTTTTAAAATATTGCCGTTCTGCGAGTAACTTAGGGTTTTTTTTTTATATGAATATGAATATATTTTTTAGATTGACAACGTTGGAAAAACTAATCAAATTACAACTATGGTCGCAAATTTAGATTTTTCCGATTATAACAAACTCACCACAATTTTTAACGGGGAGAAAGGATCGATATTTATGTGTTATTTAGAAATGGCAGTTGGAGGTGCTGGTAGGTATTTACAAACAACAACAAGTGTTTAATGATTGATTTACTTTTAGAAATATTTGAACCATTTCTGTGCTCGTATTTTAACACTTACAATCATAAATCGATTGACAGCAGCACATTCAAATCATTTTTTCAATTTTATTTTCTTGATCGATCATTAATTAATCATCAATTTTCTATTGAAGCAATTGACTGGGACGCATGGTTATATTCTACTGGAATGCCACCAATAATTCCAATTTACGAAAACACTCTTCGAGAGAAAATGCTTATTTACAAAACATATTGGTTGCAGTGGGATGAAAAAGAAGAGGAATTACCATTTCATAAGAGTGACATCAAAAAATTAAATCCTTTACAAGTTATACAACTTTTACTAGAAATATTAAACGAACCACCCCAATCAATAAAAAAATTAGAAGTATTAGAAAAGATATTTCAATTTGATAGTACAAAAAATAGTGAGATTAAGTTTTTGTGGTTCAAATTAGCACTAAAGGCAAAGTGGAGTAGAAAAATTCCAGAAACATTTGAATGGATTAATAAATGTAATAGATTAAAGTTTGTAGAACCAATTTATAAAATCATGAACGCATCACCTCAGCTTAGAAAGCTTGCTATTCAAAATATACAAGAGTATGGACACTTAATGATCCGATCAGTTGCTGTTGCCATTTATAAATTATTGGGACTTGAATATATAGAAAAAGACTTGAATTTAACAAAACAGTATGTTCGCACTAGCAGTGGATGTATATTCAGTTGAAGCTAGCGGGTGCATAATATTTGTTTTAATAGAGTCATTTTCAAAAGAATCACAAAATGTAATTCTAAAAACTAGAAAATTTAAATTAGTGAATGTATCTATTTATAATGGTGAAGCTGCATAGCTAATAATGCATTAAAAATGTCGAATTATGTATACACATCGAATTTAATTAAATTGGGATGAAACTTTCTAAATCCATGTTTATAATGCAGAAGTTTCATTTTTTTACAATGAAATCCTTAAGAGAATAAAAAATCCTTTTTGCATTTGATAATATGTAACGAAATTAATGGTATTACGTTTTATCCGTGTCGTCAATCACTGTATAACCCTGGGCATAATTTATTACACCCCAACTTTGGTTGCAATTGTTGCCATCATAGGTGAAGCTAACAATATAATCATAAGCCGAGGGCTTACCTGCTTATTTGCTGGAACCAAAAGTAATCTCACTCGTTTTCAGAGTTAGTCAAATGGGATTAGTTTCACCAAATTCTGGCGGTGAAGTGTGTGAACCTACACCCTTACGTAACACAAGATAGTTGATAGATAATTAAAGTCAAAGGTACACGAATACGAAATGAACACTTCAGCTGAAATTAACACGCACTTGTCGTACTTTTACTTAGCTTATCTAAAATGCGTGGTTTACTTTACTTGCACAACAGTGTTATAACAGAATTGAAATGCACTTGTTCTGTGCTATCAGTGCAAACTATTACAATTTATGATATATAAGTAATATCCAATATTTGAAATGAATGTTAGAACTCAATGCTTAATTGTATAAGTTCACGTCTGTGGATGAAACGAACATGTTATCGCGAGGGAAGCTGTTAGTTCAATTAGCAATTAAATATGATAGTCCAAATGGTTCATTTGATATGATGGAACAAACAGCACAAAAATCAATAAAAACGTTAATATTCAAGAACAATTGATAGTGAATAATATGAATAAAAATTTTCTAAATAAATTCGCAGTGGCAATTGATATTAGTACTGAGGATAACCAGTATCATGACTCTTGGGTAGAAAGTACAACGTGCCTTATATTAAGCGAGCTAACTGCACTTCAAATGCCAAATGCTTTCGAGGTGTAGTAAGTGATTTTGAGATTGCTACGTACATTGACGTAGCCTAAAAGACAAAGAAAAAAATGACCGGTCTCAATCGGTGAGTAGGCGGGGTCTTACCAATACAAGAAAAAAATTAATGGAAAGCCTGAAATAAAAATAAGAAATTAAACATACTTATTAATACTTATAATTAATCTAAGTGACTTTTTGGAGAGACATAAAAGTGTAGTATACCCAAGGACAAAAAATCGATAACTACAATTTGTACATATAGCAAAAAAAAAACCCCAACCCAAAAAAATATTTATTTATTTATCAACTTATGGTATCTACAGAGAAACTCCAAATGATACAAATTGTTATTAAAAAATTAATTAAATATGGGTGAAACTACATTGATTCCTTAATTATTGATTTGAACTTATTCAAATTTTGAACATTAAATAAATCAGTATTTAGAAAACTTGTATTGTAATTCTTACACAGCCTGTTAATGCAATCCATTAAACCATAATTAGTTTTATGAGAGCTTCAACAAATAAAGCTTTATGTCTAGTAAATTTAGATGGGACTCGTAGTCCAATGTAATTTAGAAGTTCCTCACAATCAATGTTATTGTTCATAATCTTATATAATAAACAAACCATACTGTTATTGCGTCTTTGATTTAAACTGGGTATGCCCACTAATTGACGTCTTACACTATGCTCTAAGTGATCATACCTATAATCTAGTTTATACAACAGATAATTTACAAATTTATTCTGAACCCTTTCTAGTCTATTAATATGACACTTGTACATAGGTACCCAAATAATGTTGTTATATTCTAAAATACTTAAAACTAATGCACTGTATAATTTCTTTAGGATAGGAATATGATTTATATCCTTTGTATTCCTTTTTAAAAAAACCTAATAATCTGGATGTCTTAATAACAGTATAGTCTACGTGAGTAACGAAAGACAGATGTTTATCGAAAAAAACACCTAAATCGCTAAAGTGGGCCACGCACTGTAATGATTCTCGATTTATGAAATAAGTATGTATAAGAGGATGTTTTTCGCCTATAGAAGCTCATAGCTTTACATTTCGAAACATTAAGACCAAGCTGATTTCTCATACAATAAGCTACTAAATTATCTAAATCCTGTTGAATGTATAGACAATCTTCAAAAGAGTTTACACAGGCATAAAACGAGGTCATCAGCATACAACAAACATTGTGTTAATTTGAATTCATCAACAATGTCATTAATGAAAAGATTAAATAACACCGGACCTAGATGAGATCCCTGAGGAACCCCAGATGATGCATGTACAGCTTTTGAACGTTGATTATTTATGTATGCGTATTGTTTTCTATTTGTCAAATATGATGATATCCAGCTCAAATACACACCTTGGACTCCAAATGACAATAGTTTTTCCAATAATAAGTCATGATCAACCTTGTCAAATGCTTTTGACATGTCGGTGTAGATTACATCTACCTAATTACCAGCTTCAACTGCATTTACCAAAAATTTCTGAAAGACCATTAAATTCGTTGTAGTAGATCTTCCTGTATAAAAACCATGTTGTTGCTTAACAATTAAATATTTAAAAGTACAGAAGAGTTCGTCTGCGATAATTGCTTTAAATACCTTGGCTATCACTGACATCAAAGCAATGCCCCTGTAATTAGAAATTTCACACTTGTCACCACTTTTAAATATAGGAAACAAGAGAGATCTCTTCCATATATCTGGAAAAATACCAGCATCAAAGGATTTTTGGAACACAGCACGTAGCGGTTCTGCCAACACAGTACTGCAATTTTTAAGAAAAACTGGAGGAACACCATCTGGACCAGCACCTTTGTTGATGTCTAGCAGATGTAACTTCTGAGATATCTTATCGCCAGAAAACTTATGGTGACACAATATTTTCATTGATGAAATATTCAAATTATTAGAGTTACTACGAGGATTCTGAAAAGTTGAATAGCAGGAACTAAAATGATCAGCAAAACTATCAGCAATGACTTGAGGTGAATTAATAATTTTACCTTCGAATTTAATAGTTTGCGGAAATCCATTTTCCTTTTTTAATGTATTAATATATGATCAAAAACTTTTGGTATTCCTACTAATTGTACTTTCAATATTCGCAATGAAAGTAGTATAACAAGAATGTATTGTGTTTTTAGTTCTTAGGCGAATTTCAGCATAATGAATGTAGTCTGTGTAACCCTGATTTTTTAAATTTACTGTTCAACATGTTCTTATAATGAATGAGTTTGATAAGCTCTTTAGAGTACCATTTTGGACATTTATTCTGAGTTACATATTTAATTGGTACATATAGATCAATAGCACTGAAGATTGTAGTGTAACACCTTTCTATTGTTTCATTGATATCAAGATTGCCGTATATAAAGGTCCAGTCAACCTGTTCCAAATATCTCACAATATCACGATATGATGCCTTCCTGAATAGATATAACTTTGATTTTTTGTTGTGTCTAGTTACACCCTGATTTAAGCCGATTTGAAGTTCAAGAGGTGGATGATAAGCATCTTCTACAACCAATGGATTAGTGGATATAAACAACTTAATGACATTACAATCCGTAAAAATCAAATCTAATCGCCTGCCTTTATTGTTGTTAATGGTGTTAACTTGTTCAGGCTCAGCAAGCTGCCTCCCTGTAGCCAGTATTTCTGATGCTACTGATGTGAGACGAGCAGGAAGTAAACATCCATCTATCATTGTCCATTCTAGCTCAGGTATATTAAAATCGCCACATATAACAAATTTGGATGTTAAATAAGTACTTCTCATAATATCTACTTTATTGATAAAGGATTGATATGTCACTATGAGATTTGGGTGGAAAATACACAACTCCAACAATTAAAGAAATATTGTCTAACATAATTCGTACCCACACTTCTTCATACAGAACTACAACTGGATCAGCCGATAGTTTAAGACAACTAATATTAGACTTTGTAGCGATCAAAACACCACCACCACGTTGGCACTGTAAAGCTTGGTAATTACAATCCATGCGATAAATATTGTAGTCATTAGGAAATACTTCACTATTAGATATTCCACTAGATAACCAGGTTTCACTAAAAATAATACAGTCGTAATCAGCCGAAATAATTTCAAATAATGTAGATCTAGTTTTAGTACGCAGCCCCCTTACATTTTGGTAGTAGATGGATATACCATGCTCCCATGAGGCTGTTTTCTTTACCTTATCATTAAGTTGCATTGACTGCTGTCTGTAGTCCCCGAAAAATATAAGGTCAAACCTCGGTTCTAACCGGCCAATTCTTAGGATTCTCAAGTATATTTTTATCATCAAAATTTACTCCTACACGAAAGCATGCGTAAACACCTTTCGTGGCCAAAGGTTCACATGTAAAGTCCTTATTAGGTAAAATTTCGTTCAAATGTGCAGCAACTGTTTCTACTGGTGTACCACTTTCAATCCGACCAATAAACATCCATGCTTTCTTTGCAACTGCCGAAAGATTTGACGAAAAGTTGGATTTATGGGCAGTACCATATATTGATTTCCTTTTCAAGTTTGTTTTATATTTATTTGGCCTTACCAGCATAAAACCTTCATCATCAGCATTAGTTATGGTACGTGCAGATAGCTTAAGAGCTGCTTTACTGGCATATGTTGCAGAAGCTGATTGGTGGATTGTAGGTTGAACTAATGTATCTGTCGCAGTTTCAATGGTGAGCTGCAATTTTTAGGTCACTACAAATATTAATTAACTAAACAAAAAAATTACGACTCTAAATACACCAGCTTTAAATCATGCTCGTAAACGTACAATTAAACATATAGGACGGTCACAATAAATACAATATTAATAATAAATATCATCTCACTTGACGATAATAATTTAAAAAATATTAAGCTTAGTCATCACGTGGAGCCTGATAAATATACTGTTTAGACCAATTTCACGGGACCCATACAAAAAAATAGTGCATAAACACTCACCCGAGCGTCAACAGTGTAGGTTTGGATCACCCCTTCTCTAATGACAAGGTGGTTCAGAGGAGCTCGAGTTCCCACAGTGTGGGTGTCCTCCCATAACAAAAGGAACGGCAATTCAATGGGCCATTAGGTCCTTCGGAGGAAGAAGCTACAATAATTACGAGTAAAGATTAATTTATTTATGCCGAAAAGTACAATTTTTTTAAAACCGCAAATACCACAGTGTGCTCGAAAATTTTTCAGAGAACAGAAATGACAATTGCTCTTGGTCGTATGCAGAAAAGGTAGTAGAAAAACAAAGTCGACTAATATACCCAACCAAATTTTATATAACATTAAAAAACCCCATTGTTTGTGACTCATCCAACAATACCTTACCACCAAACATATTTAAACAGTTCAACCACTGTCGCAGACGGAGATTTTTCATCTGCAATAAAAATTTTCTCTTCAGATAAGTAGTTAGGTTCAAGTAAACGAATCAACATTTCAAAAACTATAAATTAAACGTCTTAAAGCTCCAAGGAACAAATTAAACTGCGAATATACTCATATTAGTCCGTCAAATCCAATAACTGTATCCGAAAAGAATGTCTTAGTTGCATTAAAGTCATTTAAGTCTAGCTCCGGCGCTGGAATTGACGGCCTTCGCCCATCTTATATAAAAGATTTACTTGTTTTTTCAGTAGGAGTTAATGCACAAAAGCTCCTTAAGTCTCCGACTACCCTCTGCAACTTTATGTTAGCAGGAAAAGTTAATCAAAACATCTGCCCTATTCTATATGGTGGTTTATTATGCGCTTTAAAAAAGAAATCTGGTGACATTCGTCCAATTGCAATCGGAACCTTCTTTAGGAGGTTAGTTGCCAAACTATGTTGTACAGAGATCCGATCAACTCTGGGGAACCGTTTTAGATCCACTCAGTAGGGCTTTGGCACACCTGGTGGCTGTGAAATAGTCTCACACTCGGCTCAATTATTTATTAACGCTTGCGCCAATAAGTGCAATAAAATCATGTTTAAATTAGACTTCCGCAATGCCTTTAATAGTATTCACAGAGAAATTGTTTTCAAAAGTATTCTTGAACATGTTCCATCTTTCACAAGGCTACCGATATCCCACTTTTTTAAACTTTGGTTCCAAAATAATTTTGTCTGAAAACGGGGTCCAACAAGTAGACCCTTTAGCTCCATCTTTATTCTGTTTAGCCATTAACAATCTGACAAAATCGATTACCTGTGAATTCAACGCTTGGTATCTAGATGACGGATGCATCGAAGGAGATTCAGATTCTGTATACGATGACTTAAAATACATAAGAAGAATTTCTAAAACACTAGGCCTCGATCCAAACTTTGACAAATGTGAATTGTTATACATTTCACCCACTTACAGTGCCGACATTCCTAAAAAATTCAACAACATTTCTCCCAATATCCAGATCTCTGATAAGGAAAACTAGATTCTACTTAGAGCTCCTCTCTGTTTAGAGCCAATTCCTAATTGCATAAACGAAAAAATTCAGACACTGTCACGCATCTCATCTTGTTTAAAACATATTAAAATCCCAACTCACATTTCCACATAGGTGGAAGGTAATTTGAAGCAACCTGCCCGAACCGTAGTCCACGACCCTACCACGAACGAGTCCAGGGAGCCCCCACTAGAAGTTAGCCAGAGCTGTCACCATCTTTAAATAACCCGGAAGGGGGTCCTAGCAACCTGGAAGGAAGCGGGACTTATTCATGTGAGTATTAACTTTTCACGATCTGTTTGCGATTTTGATATTTATTCCGTAATTGCTCAATTAAATTTGCTTATTGAGTGACGTCATTGACAGATATCGCGTTAATTTCCACTTATTTGATTAGCGTTACCAACTGCTGTTGTGTCGCGTATATCGCGTTCACGGGTAGATAATAAACACTTGTCTTTGCACAAACATTAAAAGAACTACAAAGTGATACACATGAAGTGTATAACCCTAACATGTTATTTACGAGTCTTACACAAATAATCCCACAGTACAATGGAGGCTAGCAAAACGCACACGAATTATTGCGGCATTTACTACAAGCATTACGTGATGAGAATCCTAGAAATTATCAAGAACTAATTTTAGAAAAATCGGATCTATCAGCCTTTAAAGGTTCTAAAAAAAACAAAACTAGAAAATTCCATGAGCAACAAACATCTGAGTTATAATTACCTATAGAACAAGTTCTTCAAGGTGCATTGTGCAATACAAGACAGTGCCAGGATTGTAAGCACATTACAAAACAATATGAATTCTTCCTTGCCAATACCAGAAAATCAACATACGTCAGTATTAAGTCAAAAAAAAGAATCAAGCAAAATTAATCAAAATAGAACAAAAGATTCACCAAAAATATGTTCATTAGACGAAAATATATCATCCTTCTTAAACGATAATAAAGGGATAGATGGTACACACGGTTGTTTCGAAATTGGTCAAGAAGTCCATAATAGATATTATGATTTATGGGGTCCTACTACAGTATCAAAACACCAAGGTGAACAAGGCGAATTTTCTTTGCAACATTGTTTAAACCAATTTACGGCTTGCGAATTACTCAAGGGAAGTAATAAAGTAAGCTGTGATTTGTGCACCAAAATACATGATGGTAGCACCGATAAAAGAATTGTTTACACTAATGCCACGAAGCAACTTCTAGTCAACAAACCGCCTGCTGTACTGATTTTACACTTAAAGTGATTCCAGGTCTTAAGACTACGATCTGCAAAGGTGAACAATTATGTTTCCTTCCCCATGTTACTAGATTTAACGCCTTTTTGCTCCAAACAATGCCATAAACCCCAAACGCTCAAATTTAATCAAACTAAGGTGCTATATACATTATATTGTGTTGTGCAACATAGCGGTTCAATTAATGGTGGACATTATGATTCCTATATAAAAATAAGACCTCCATTAGAAAACGATAATTACCGTTGGGATTTATTACCCAAAAATAAAAAACATTTCTCCGCAATGTAAAAGCCGTGAAGCTAACGTTGAAATCCCACCAGGAAAGTGGTATTACATCAGCGATTCTGATATTTCAGAAGTGCCTGAAAAAAAGGTCTTAGAGGCACAGGCATATCTACTATTTTATGAACGTATATAATAATAATAATATTTATTTAAAGTAGGTAATCCTAATATTACAATACATTAGAATACAAAAATAAAAGAACATGCTTTCTTAATTTAAGTAAATATAAATAAAAATACAATAAAAAAAAATAAATAAACAATAAAAAGTGTGAAAATTATAATTACTCCTACCAAGTTTAGGTCATTTGGTTTATTTTATAAAGTACTTACATTTTAGTTAGGTTTTAGTTTTTTCATTAATTCTCGTTTAAAAGATGTCAGTGTATTACAGTCTCGAATATCTTTTGGTAAAGTATTGTATTTAATCAGACCTTTGAAGAATATTGAATTCATAGTCTTTTTCAATTTGGTCCTTGCAACATATAAATTGCCTTGTGACCTAGTTTCGTGGTTGTGTATTTGGTGGGCATAAATAATAAACTCATCAAAATAACTTGTCATTTGTCCATTGATAATTTTAAAAATAAATATCATTGTTAAATATTCAATTTTTTCAATAACTGATAACCATTCTAGGGTGCTTAACATTTTTTGAATATTAGTCCTTTTGCTACATTCCAGTATGATTCTTAAACCTCTGTTCTGTAGTTTTTGAAGAGTACTTAATTTATTTTGGTCAAATAAATATAGTATTGTTGCAGTAGTCAAAATGTGGTTGAATGATTGTTTTGTAGACTGTAATTTTAGTTCTTAAAGACAATTTAGGTGCTAATCTTGAGAAGAAATATAGTTTTTTGTAATTTTATTTTAACATAATCAAAGTGATTTTTAAATGTTAAAGTACTATCCAACATAATACCTAAATACTTAGTTTGTTCAACAATTTGTAATATTTCATCCCCAATCTTCAATGTAATAGTATTTCTATCAAGTTTATTTAATTTATTAGTATTTCCAACAACCATTGCCACAGTTTTGCTTGTATTAAGTTTCAACTTGTTTATTTGAAAGTATCTATAAATTTTATCCAAGCTATTATTCATTTTATTTGTTGCTCTTTGTATATCGGACTCTTCGATTACAAGTAGAGTATCATCAGCATATAGATTAACAAATTCGCATTCGTGGTCAATACTCTGAAAATCATTTAAATACAAAATAAATAACAACGGTCCTATAACACTTCCTTGAGGGACACCATTTCTTACTAGCACTGAACTAGATATTGAATTTCCTACTTTCGTTCTTTGTCTTCTATTTGACAGGTAGTCATCCAACCATTTTATCACTGTTCCACCAATGCCGTAGTGTTGTAACTTAGTCAATAATAATTGTCTGTTTATTGTCTCAAATGCTCTTTTAAGGTCTAAGAAAACAGCAAGTATATACTCATCTTGATCAATGTACTGCTTCCACTTACTAAAAGTTAACTGAATAGCAGTTTCACAAGAGTGCTTAGATCTAAAACCTGATTGATTACAATCCAATATTCCAATATTGTAATTGTTTTCCTAATTTTCAGCTCGTATATTGTATTTTGTTATTATTAACATTTTTAATAAATTTAAAAAACAAAATTATAGAATAAACTTTTCGTTTTAAAGTAAATAGATTTGAAATTGAAAATTATTAGAATTATTGTAGGAAGGTCTAATATACCGGGTGTTGTTGGAGGACTAGAGCAGAATCTAATTAATGAAATACCAAAAAGGGGTAGATTTTAACTGACCATTGTAAAGTAAACGTAACAAGATTTATAATGCTAATACTGTCTCCATGAATTCAGAAAGTCAGTTCATGAAGGTAAGTGAAAGTTGCACCATAAAAATGGGCCTATAATTAACTTTAAGGAAAATGTAATACCAAATACTAACTGAGACTTACACCCAATTACACCAGTTACACTTAAGGTTTTAAGTTCTACTTATATGTTAAATAGAACTGCATCGGAGCAAAGTAGAACTTTAAGTGCCACTTACGTTTAGTAGTAGTTTAAGTACAACTTAAAACAGTTTTTGCTTACTCTGTGGTTTTTGAGGTTATATTTTGATATTCACGGTTATTGTATTTCCTATTGAAGAAAGGTAATTAATTCGTAAATTGTTAATTTGGTGTATTACAGTATTTTGTTCTTAACATACACAGAATTTAATAATGGATGTAGAATTGTTTGATGACATCGATGAAGTGGAAGTAATTGAATTTGATGTTTCAAGAAATATCATTATTAGGCAAAACTGTTACTATACTTTACCTGGATATAAATTCTTTCAAAAATTTCGGTTCACAAAGAAAACTGTCATATTTTTATTACCATTCTTAGAAGAAAAGCTTGACTTTCCTTTCGACTTGTAAATAAGCATAAAGAATGTATGTGCTATTTATGAAACTATTCTATTGTACAAACAACAGTGTGTCTCCTATTAACCAACTTCTTACCTGCTTAAGATACCTCACTAATGATAGTCATATAGATTGCAAACTGACTATATGGGTATGGATTCTTCCCCTGCAGGAAGAATTATTCACGGAGTATCTAGGGCGGTAGCTTCCTTATACAGAAGATTTGTTTCGTTTCAAGCTTTGCATGAAGCTAAGGCTATAATAAAAGCTGATTTTCATGGAATAGCAAGGTTTCCAAATGTTTTAGGTGCTTTAGATTGCACTCATGTAAAAATCATATCGAGAGGTTTCAAATTGTTACTTTTATATAAGTATTCACATACAATATGTGAATAACCTTGTAGGTGGAAATGATGCAGAAGTCTACAGAAATAGAAAATATTACTTCTCTGTAAACGTACAAGCAATTTGTGACACTAGTGGGAATTTCTTGTTCTGTTAAGGGTGTGGCCATTATACAAGATGCCGGCTGTCTTCATAAATTTTACAGTTGAGTCCAATTTTTGAAATTTACATTGTGTTGTGAACATAAACCAAGTCATATAACCTTGAAAAATAGTTGAGTTGACTATATTGGAGTAGTCTGTGCTGTATATGGTGTCATAATCCTTCAATTGTGTTGCTTGAGCCCCAGAGTGTGGGTCAACAAAATTGACCTAGTGGTCCATTTTAAGGTGCTCATAATCCATTTATTCAAAATATCATATGCTTTCTAACAACCACTAATGATTGTGGTTCCAGGTAAAATCCACTTTTTGATTAATGGCATCAAAGTCTGCCGATCTCTTTTTCACTGGTACAAGAAAAATTTATGAGACTTTTTGCAACTCCCCTGAATACTACTGCCCTTCTACACAATGTCTTCTATAATATTTGCAACAATCAAACTTGCTCTCGGCAATAGTTCCCTCATTCTTTAATATTGTACCAAAAAACATTTAATTAGATTGTATGAAAAATTTATAGTTGAATTTTCAAAACTTTCTAAAAGTATGATATAACTCTTACCAATGGGTTAACTTCGATTAAGGCATGCTCCAATGACTTTTTCCCAACAGAACCTGTTCCGGTCTAAGGCAGTTTTGAAACTTTCAGTGTCACATTCCGCGGCAGTGGTTCCACCAATTTGACGTCAGTGAAGCTAGCGGCTAAAGTTGGCATCCCAATCCACGCCTCCTCAATTAGCCACGCGCCTTCTACCATCATCGTTAGGTTTTCAGCCCTGGAACTGATTAGACGCGTACCCTCATTGCTTCTTATTCTGAACTAACCTTCACATTTCCGTGAAATTTGCAGTCTGCATCACTATCTGCATGCGAAAGTCTGATCTCGGTCTACCTCTACATCTTTTTGCTATCTCTGCTTGTAATATATCCCGTAGTATTCCCCAGAAATGCCTTAGCACATATCCTGTTCTTCTATTTCTCCTATTTTTTTTTTGTTTTCCACAAATATCTTTATTTCTATAACCTATTTGTTATTAACCTTGTCTGTCCGTGCTACCATCCTCATACATCTGAAGCACAACATTCCAGAAGGCTTCTATCTCTTTCTGTCTGCTTTTCCTATTACCCATATTTTATAGACGGTACTGTGATATGCTCCACACCTATGCTTTGAACAATTTCTTCTCGTTTCTGTTCGTTGTCTTTGAACATAGCTGCTGTTTTTCTTGTTTGATGCAGTTCGGTCGCCTTCTATTGTTTTACAGATATATACCCTATTTACCTGATATTCAGTGGTATGTGAAGGGGGGTAAGCAGCCTTTGGCTGCTAAGTTCCCCCAACACTTGAACATTTGCCGATTTAATATTTTTTCCAATATATCTTTTCGCACAGTCAACATTAGTTGCAGATATTTCACAACCAACACTTGTAGTTGTTTATAATAGTCATCAGATTTATCTGCGCATATTTTTTCGTCGTTAGGTTTTCAATCTCAAAACTGGTTGGACACATACCTCCACTTATTTATATTCTGAGCTAGCCTACAGAGTTCCCTGAAAATCCCACAAAGCCTATATACAGCTCGGTTCCCCTTCTATTGTTTTCTAATTATTTGCCCTATTTCACCACGATACAGTGGTATGTGAAAGGGGTTAATCAGTCTCTGGCTGCCAAGATTCCCCAACACATATATTAGTTATATCACATATAAAGCAATCATGCATTGATAAATTTTTTTACTTTCAGGAGACAAAGGTTAATCATCCAAATATTATTTGTTAACTCCTTTGCTAAATCCAGTAACAAATGAAGAACAACTTTATAACGAATCACTTATTAGAACTAGAAACAAAATTGACTGTGCCTTTGGAATATTGAAGAGGAGCCTGCGGGTGCCGTTTAAAGTTAGCAGATATTCAAGCTATTAGCATAGCATCGGTTGTATTATATAATATAACGCGTCTAAATAATGAAGATGAACCTGCAATTGACGAAGATTCTAATATGCAAGAACTAGAGCACTTAATACTCCAAGGTCGGATCCCATCTTTGCCAGCAACAGATGACAGGTTCAATAACGGAAATACATTCAGAAGAAACCTTATTCAAACCTATTTTGCATAAATGTAACTCATAAAAATATAAGCACAAATATATAATATTTTTAATGGATATAAGAATGGTTTGATGCTATACCTACATGTGATTATGTATATAAAATATTACTTGAAAAATAATAAAACTAATCAAAACTGTTTTTTAGTCATTTTAATTGTAATTGTTTGATTTCTATATCAAGTTCTAAAGAACACCTTTTCAGCTTAAACTCCTCTTCTTCCCATAATCTTCTTTGATTTGCAAGTTCAATTTTATTCTTTAAATATTTTGCTTTTAACGTAGCAACTTCGGAGTACTGCTGTGATATGTAGTTAGTATGTATCGGCTGCACTGCCTTAGGTCCTCTACGATCACAAGGAATTTGCAATTTTTTATTAGGCTGCCTTTTAAAATCTAAAGGTTTGTATAGCGTCCAATTATTCTAAAATAGTCTACATGGTTATCATTATATTTCTATACAAAAATTTACCTTCTCCATATTTTCACCAAAATTAATGTTTTCTGAATTACAGATTTCCACTTCATTACAAATCTATTTAAAAAATTAAATTGTTATATATACTATATCATAAAATAAAAATATATCTCTACTGGCGATTTGACAGATGTTAAAGGTGGGGTCAGCGGCACACTGATGGGAATATTAGAATAAAGTATTTTATTTGATTAATCATGTTCTTTTAACTACAATAAAAATTGTAACTACAAATAAAATAATCAAATAAGCACCATACCGTTACATTACTCTCATCAGTGGTGGGATGTATATCATCTTGGATAAGCGTGTCTCATCTGGCATTTCCTCAATTATTTTTTTATTTGTTATTTCCACCAAAATGTCTAGGCAGGGGTCAGTTTTTGGAATAAAAATTCCCCCTCCGGTTGTTAAGCATTTCAAATTTGTTATTTGTAGCCAGTTTTCGTACTTCTGCCTTTTTGTTTTCATAACATTCTTTAAGGCTTTCCTTATTGTGATATACTCCAGTAGGGAGACCGGGAGTTAAATTCTATTGTAATTGCACCCCTTGCAGCATTCTTTCTATGCCAAGTAGAACTATTGGTCTTTAACTTTGCCACGCAATGCTTTAGAACAAGTTTTTCTTCGGTTGAAAAATGAGTTCTTTGTTGCTTTTCAAATTTTTCTATTATTTATAATAATTAAAAATTTATATTATAGGTTATGTTTGTTAACTACCAGTAAACAAAAAAAAATCTCTGGATAGAAACTAGGAATTTGACAATATACTTAAGTTGTTCCTATCGAAATCGATGCAGTACGATTAATATAAGTATCACTTAATATATAAGTGGAACTTAGCTAAGTACCACTTATTATATAGACCGGTACAGTTAACCGTTAGACTTCTATATTCTGGACTTTCATCACCAAGCAACTGGAGGTCTTTATATCGGACGAAGAGCTTGTACATAACTAAAAAAACCCCGATTTTATCCTTGACAACGATGATCAATCAAATTCTACAGATTCCTCCAAAGTACAATCAGTCTCACAAGTAGTTTCTTCATTCATGGAAGCAGAACAACAAGCACGTTATTAAATGATACCTTAACCTAAATAGGTATGAAATTTTATTATTATAGATATTCAGCAAGACACTCAGATAACGAAGTTGGGAAATCCTAGAAAAAAAAAGTAGGATACTTCACTAAAAGAAAGAATGGCTATCGTTGACTTAAATTAAAACCTCAAATAAAAACATCTTAATACTACAATATGTTGTGTATAGATTTCGCATGAACAGATAATTTACAATAGACAAATGTCGTCCGTACCGACCACCAAGGACAGTAAAATAATGCCATATGACAGCAGTAGTACAAATTAATTAATTAATGACTTCTTTACTTGTACAATTATACATGTGTGCATAAAATAGAAAATAATAAACTAATTACAAAGTTCACAAATGGTGAATTTATTGCCAGCTGGCGATGTCTTCCAATTTACCATTGGCGAAACCTTAAGTTAATAAACAATAAAAAATATTAACTTAGTAATCGGATTTGTATACCTATTATTAAATAAAAATGCATAGTTATTTGTACGTTAAACGAAAAACAGAGAAATGGGAAAAGACGGAAACGGATGGGAATGGGGAACAATCAGAAACATATCACATGAAAGTTAGGTCTTGTTGAAGAAATACAGTTTGATTTTATTTTTGAAAATACTAATGTAATTAGATATTTTAATATTTATCGGAAGCAAATTCCATTGTCGAATAGCTTTAACAGTAAATTAATCATTATAGAAATTAGTTCTATGAATTGGAATTGTAAAACGAACATTATCAGTCGATCTTGTTGAGTACTGTCCTGACAAAAGGTGAAAATTAGTTTGTAGGTACTGATGAGTATGTATTTTTACCACTTTGTAAAGTAATACAGCGCAATGCATACTACGTCTGTCGTCCATGGTTAACCAACCTAGCTCATTCCTGTATGGAGTAATGTGTTCAAATTTAGGTAAGTTATAAATAAATCTGTAAACGGAGTTTGTTACGCAGATACCCAGCCATATCTGTAAATACTACATCAGCATATTCTATTTTTGGAACTAAAAGTGTATTGACTAAATGTAAGTGGGTTTGGGATGGAAGAAAATTTTTTAATAATGCTAGCTTATAGAAGGTAAAAAAGAAATTTTGACTAATTTTATTTACATGTGGAATCCAGGATAAAGTATCGTCAATATGGATTCCTAGGTTTCTAACTACACTACTAAAAGGTATTACGGTGTCAATAAATTTTATATCGGTAAGGGCGTTCTTCTGTATAAGTACTTTATTATAAGGTGAGCTAATAATAATACATTGGGTTTTTTAAAGATTAATTGCTAGACCATGCCTATTAATCCAATCAGCTATTTTACTCAAATCTTCATTTATTAGACCAATTGTAGTATTAATATGCTGTACCTCTGAATGCTTGTATATTTGAAAATCATCAGCAAATAAATGATAACGACAGGTTAAACCTTTACCAATAGAGGCAATGAACAAACTAAAAAGCAACGGCCCAAGTACACTACCTTGGGGAACACCCTTGGTAGGTAGCGCGACAATGACCGTTTTATTCAGCATAGATAAAATGTTATATTGTGAGAACGAATTTTTATATAGTGGGAGAAATGACATTAGTTAAACACTTGATGGAAAAGGATTAATTAATTATTCGTGAGCAGGTAATTAAAAAGGTTGAAATGTAGTCATACAAGTAAATAATAAAGCAGGAAGACTGCATTGTTGGGTTGGTATGAGGACAAATTAAAATTTAGTGGACGAAGCAGAGCTCCAACATGTGACCATGGATTCTCCGCAGAGGATAAGGTTGAACTGTGCTTGCAATAGCAAGGTTGATTCCACGGGGGGATTAATGTCGTTACAATCGGTTAAAAAGGAGTTAGGATCTAGAGGTCACCCTTTAAATAATCAACCAAACTTACAAAGTAAGTTAGGTTAATATAATCGCTACGTCGTCGTCGTCGTCCGTTGCCATATTCCCATAATGATACAATAAATGATATATATGTACCTTGTTTAGTTTTTTACGCTGATTACAAATATGCTATACACTTTTGATATCTCATTTAGTTTTCGAGATAATCGAATTTATTTTAGAAATGTTAACAGTACAAACTAATATAAACTTTAATAGATATCCAAATGATTGTTATTATCATTTCGGCTTTTTATAATAATAAAATTTTGTTTAACATTTAAGTACTAGTTATTTAATTTATTTAAAATATATAATTTCCTTTTATAAAATTTCCATAAATTTGGTTGTAAGACGTACATGCGTCTTAGATTTTTTTTGATTTTGTGTTGTGTAGTGTTAAAGGAACTAAGTTAGGTGGAAAAAATGAAAATACTGATGGTTTGTTGACATGCTTAACATTTTAAAAGATTGCATCTGTGGTATGCTAAAAACAAAATTCGTTGGCAGCGAGAATTAAAATATAAGGTATGATAAAATTTATTTTTATAAAACTAGTGATACGAACTAAAGAAGATTTCTCGTCTTAAATGGTAAAGTAAATATACAAGTATATGTTTTAAACGTGATAAGTTTAAAAACATTTATCAGCACATCAAAGTGGTTGTTCTCTGCAAGTCGGACAAAAATATCAGATTTACGCAGACGATTTTCAATCTTGCAAACTTGACATGGTTAGTTGGACGTGCTTTTTTCTGTGGCTGGTACAGCTTCCAAGTAGTGAAGCGCAGGGTTCATGTTCTTTAAAGCTTTGCTTGAACATGGTATTTTATCTCCAGTTAGACAAGGTATAAATTGCTCTCTAAATTTTAATGTCCTGATATTTGAGTTTGTCGCTTACCAAAAAATCAGTAATGTATTATAAATCAACACTTCTAAAATGTGTAAGAACATTTTTCTTGGCTACCTAATCATCCTTCTTAGTGCGGTGTAATATCAAAGCATTTGGTCTGACTTATGGACACTAGATATTCCCATATTGTAATCTTTAATAGTGTTTGGGTCCATAGAGAACCTATCATTTCTATTACGGACTTCTACAAGCTCTACTGTTTACAAGCTGCTACGTACAATAACGTAGCCGGACGAAACGTAAGTACCAGGCTAGCTATCAGACGCGGAGAGTGGGGGATTCACCTAAATACCAAAAATATATATAAATAAGCACAACAAAAAATAAGCACATCGTCCATGATTATTTATGAACAACTAAAAATAAATAAAAGCAAAAAAAAATTGGGATTCGCATGGACAAATAAATGTATTAAATTTTAGTGATATTGTAAAGGACAAATTTGATAGTGGATCCACGAAGTGTGCATTTCGGGGCTAATATGTAATAAAATTCATTGAAACAAAAAAAAGATTAATGTTACAATTTTCACAATAACAATAGCAATAGCAAGTTTTAAATGTAGATTTTATCAATAGTACGGGGGTTAAATTTACGCATTAAATATAAATTTACTCTATAGCAAATATGTTAAAATTAAAAATAGCGAATGTTGATTTTCTCAATAGTACAGGTGTTAAATTTAAGCCTTAAATACAGGCCACATTGTAGTAAGAACTAACAAAAGTATAACTAGAAGTACCTGCACAGCCAGCTGTTCAACAAGTATGGTGAACTGGTTTCACACCATCAACCGTTGATAAATAAAAATTCTTGACATGTATAAAAGAAAACAGGGCACATACCTCTATGCGTCAAGATACTTATCTGGTCAACCGTGGGGGTTGAGTCAACACAGCGACGCAAAGGCCATTGTACCTACAGTAGTGATCCACCAAAAAAAAAAAACAGCTGCTCCTCGGCAATGAACTGTCGGGCCTACACAGAGAAAGGACCCCTTTGGCTTCCAGCTAAAAAATTAAAAAGAAAATCGGATTAGAATGAGTAAGCGCGGGAAAACACCAATACACGCAAGCGATATGTATCTTGTCGAACAAAAAAAAAGCGTGCATTGCTTTCAAAGTACAGTGACGAATTATGCAACAAACATCTCAACGCACATACTGCAGGGTCAAGTTCAAAAATGAGTTCAAATTACACGAATTTGAAATGCAAACATTCGCGTTATCAAACGATTGAAATACGGTTTTATTGGAATAGTTCAATACACTATTTACACGAAGGTTTAGAATAAAACAACAGAGAAAGTAATTATATGTTATTGGAATGTTTAACAAATCAAACCTCTAACAAGGTCTCGACTAATTAGTTATAGCATAAAGTTTCGTTTTTAAAGCACGATGGGTTTGAGTTGCGGAATTATTAGAAAGCGTATTCATTGTAGAAAAATAAAATATACCGGATATAAACCATTTAACCATCTAACAAATTTTCGTTTTTAACATGAATAGATTTGACTAGAAATGTTATGATTGCGCGTACTATTGTAACGAGGTTAAAATACAGTATAGAGTTTTGAATAGAAACAGAAGCTAGGTGATTGAAAAACAAATTACCACAAAAAGGACGCATCTGAATCCATCGTCGAAAATAAACATAACAAAGCTTGAACTTGACAGCACTTTATGCTTATCTTTCCACTTACACGTAACCACCGAATCATGTTCTTTCCATTCAACTTCATGTATTTTTAGTTTTTTGTTGTAACATCTTCGGAATTTAGTCTCTCACACACGGAACCCACACTTTACCTCATCTGAACGAACACATATTTTTGTGAAAAATGCTCGCCTAACATTTTTCAAGCGGTCCATGTCGCGTATTGAATCTGACACCACAGGCTTAGTAGTCACACGTAAACTAACTAAGCTACGGAGCCACCACTGTGTAAGGTACCACATACATGTTTTTCTTGCCGTAAGGATCTTTGTTAGCAAAATAATTATAAAAGTTTTCGTTAAAAAGCGATAATAGAATTAGAGCAGGAACGTAAAGAAGGAAATATTAGGAAAGAAGTGGAACAGGGATGTTTGCTATCCCGTTAAATGCAGAATGACATTTGGAATTTTTATGCAAGGAGAAATGATTGATGTGCTTAGATTTGCAGATGATATAGCCGTATTAGCATCTAGCAAGGAATAGTGAAGCAGCTTTAACAAAGAGATGCGGTAGAAAAGTTAACAAAAATGAAACTAAAATACTAGTATATAAATGAGGTGAAAATAAGTTAAAACAAGAATAAAGATAGTAAACGAGAAATTACCAGGGGTTAAGGATTTCTGCTACATAGGAAACCAAATAATGCAAAATAGGAAACGTGCAAAAAACAAAGATTAGCACAAAGTCATGCTGCATTTAACAAGAAAAAGCAACTACTATTTTCGAAGACAACAAACATTAAAACAAGGAAAATATTTCCGAAAGTCTTGTATGGAGTACAGCACTATACGTCTGTGAAAGATAGACAGTAAGAAAAGCCTTTAAAATGTGGTGCTACAGACGTATTATGAAGATATCGTGGACAGAAAAGTTAAGAACAGGGGTACTAGAAATGGTAGGGAAAGAAAGAAATATATGGAAAATAGTAAAACATACGAGAAATAAGATGATAGGACACATTCCATGGCATGAGGGAATCGCGCCGGATATACCAGAAGCAGAGAAAGGAAAAAGAGGTAGAGGTAGACTTAGATTAGCCTATTGCACACAAATAGTGAAAGATGTAGGCTGTGGGAATCAGGGTATGTGTGGGTTAGCTCCGAATAGGAATCAATGGAGGTACGTGTCCACCCAGTTCCAGGAAAGCAAACCTAATGATGATGATATTGTTATAAATACCAATTTAGCAAACCCAAAATCTAATTTCAAGAAGCATTATTAGAGTAACATAAATACATTTTCAAGTTTAATTATTTTATCTTAATCATTTATTAAATTGTAACCTTTTGTTCTTATCAAATGATGTCAACACTGTTTCCTTGCACGCACTTGGGATTGTCCGAGACCACATTACAAGGAAACCAAAATTCATTATCTACTTTGTTTTACGTAATTTCGTCCAACCTATATCCGTTGGCAAAGCCAAAAATATAATTTAATTCCTGTTACAAAATGCACCGCGGTTGGCTTCTGACCGAAGTTCCTCAAGATAACGCTATCTTGTATTTTCCTAACTTACCCGTAATGGGGAGTCAAGTGGTCAGAGTGTAGCAGTGGTGTTACAGCTACCATCGCGAGTACAGTGTCTCCGATTGCCGAGACGAACGAATCAGCCATAGCCATCCCAAAAGCCTGACTTAGAAATGTAAGTAAGACCAATCTTTATTTGCTTGTAGTTTTAAGTTATCATAAATTGACTTGACTTCCATGAGCGGACTCTCGCTCCTAAAACTTTGTTATTTTATATGCTTGCTCCTAGTAGTTGAAATAAACAATAGATGTTCTTGTATTATTTTTCGACTCAATTGCTAACCGATCCTGTGACTTGAATAGTCACCGCTATGTATCACCTACGCTCTAACCTTTGAACGCAACCCCCTTTAAGTTTTAACCCGCACCATGGGTAAAGCATACATAGCAATATGACCGAAAATAGTCTTCCACGCCAAAGTGCTATGCACGTGCTTCTATCTGGAACATATATTTTCTGCACCCTAAAATGCATGACGATTCTTGCAGTGTGAATGATCTTTAGGTGTAAATAACATTTCAAACAAAGACAAGCTTATTCCGAATGAACCATTCCCGTCTTAATATTATAATTTTGTTTACCTTAAAATAGTCGTTTAATACTACTTCAACGGCACAAAAGGACATCTTAAAAACTTCAAGAGCATTACCACATAAGTAAATAAATAAACAATTTAATTTGGATTAGGGTGAACCATAGACAACATACATACATACATCTCTTATTTATCTATGGGGTGAACGTTAAATAATAAATGAGGTTATGTTTAAAACGAATCAGCTGAGCAGTTTATTCATCTGTCAAGCTTGAATCCCTGAATATTCTGAAAATAAAGGTAAGTTCATACAAGGAATCCGAATTTCATTTGCCGAACTCGCAATTCGGAGGTTTGGAACGTCTCCAGATCAACAAAAATAAATTAACTTGAATAGAAACGTGCTTAACAACTATCTTTTTCAGCGCGTTATCTTTTTTTTCAAAATTTGGGCTGTTGACATTTCTAAAGAAAAGACATCTTCATCGAACTTTCAATTATGGTGTAAATAATGTGCAGTTTTAAACGCAAATCTAAACATTTATTTTTCAAATTACACAGGATAAACGAAGCACTACAAAACGAATAAGATTATGTAACAAAATAGATATGATAGGTTAGTGGTGTAGTCAAATAATGCTAGTTAAATAGATAAATATTTTTTTATTAACATACAAACACAAAACTTCGTTGTTTTCATAGATAAACGTTTTAACGAGGGTTTTTACTTAAATCCATACAGACGGTATTACTAACTTCATCCTATGCACCTGTTAAGCTTTTACAAAATTTTGAAAGCATTGTGAATTAGTTCAGCACCCTATAAAGTATAATTGAAAACCAAACAGGCTTGTTTATAACTCATTATTCGTACTACTATTGTTCAATACTCTAAAACGTTGTTACATTCCAACTGGCATACATCACGTTAGATTTAATTTGTAAATAAATTCCGTTGTATATTTTTAAATGATTAACGCCAACTTCCGTCGTCCCTGACAGTCGCGCCTGCGCAAAAGTAATGCGAAGTGCGCGCGTGCTGTAGAAAGACTCCATTAAGTCACGAGTCTTCCACGAAGCAACAACTATTTTCAGTAGTGGTGTGTCTTTTCTTTTAGGTATAGGTATGTAGGTTTCTTTTTATCTTGCTTTGTTTTGTCCCTTTACCTGGTGTTCCTTCCGACTCCCTACGAGCGAAATAAAAAGAAGGACGTATGCAATTTGATTCAACAAGACGTGAACTGGACCCATCCTGCTAAATCATCGTAGGACCCTGAGACGAACTCATAAGCTGCCACCATGTAAATAATCTGTGCTTGAAAATTGACTTAAAAAGCGTTTGCATCACTTTTAAAACGTGTGCGGGAATTATATCGCGAGTATAACAATTGTTCAAGTATAACAACGTATGTCCAGCAAGTTCTAGAATTTAGTGTGACCTGGAATTATACCGTTCTATTAACACTGACAGGTGTAAGTTTGGTTATTACCTATACAAAAGTTTTTTGTGTTCTGTATTGTATGGGGGTCAACTTGTTAATGCTTTGTAGCAACAGAATAGTATATTGTACAACGAGCATGGAATGATGCCCATTTCTCACGAGTATGATAAATTGCAGCACGAGCTGAAAGCGAGCGCTGCAAATCATACGAGTGAGAAATGGGCATTCCATGCGTGTTGTACACTATACTTTTTCTACGACTGTAGTACGTACTTTTTAAATGTGATACCTCTTTTGTTAATATTATAAAATACATGGTAAGTATTGGAGTATACATTTTATTAATATCATAAGTTTATTATCGTTTGTGAATATACATAAATTCAAAGAAAAGTACAAATTTATCATAATAAAAGTAAATAAATTGATTTAAGTTTAGTTTTAGATTCATTATTATTAACAATATTAAAGGTTACATTGCAATTATTAAACGTCATTGTAGAAGGTGTTTTCCCAAAACTAAATTTTCTTGACGTTGGAAATTCTTGTCTTTGGACGTTGATGGAACATTTGATGTGCTATCAATTGAATTTTGTATTATGTTGCCTACATTCAACTTATTTGTTAAAGAATCGGCTATATAGTTTTCGGCGACTGATGTTGATTTCCAGCCACCGTGCCTTTTTAAAAATGTTATATCTTCTCCAGCATCTACAAGAATAGTGGCGGAAGATCTCCGGAAGCAATGACCAGTATATAATTCCGGATTGGGTAGTTTTAAATACGTTGCAATTTGCTTTCCCATAGCACCAAATTTATCGATACCCACTTTCTGTGTGGTGTATTTTCCTTTCTGATAATTTAAGAAAAACTAGGATCGCAAACATTTGATGGACGTAGATTCCAGTATTTTTTTGTGATTTCATAAAAATTACTCGTTATCGTAAAGCTGCGTATAATTTTTGTTTTCGTGTCGGGAACTGTAACTAATATCGCAGAACCCAATTCCGTGAAATGAGTAATCTTCATCTGATGTAATTCCTGTCTGCGGCAAGCACCCATAATTCCCATAATTAATTACCATAATTTTAAAAGTAGGGATTAAAATTTAATAGGTTCGTAAAGAAAATAAATTGTATAAGCCAATAGAAATTATTAATTAATTTAATTGAGTTTAATTGAAAGGGTCATAACGTGTAATACGCATAAGAGCATGAAAATCGATAATTCCAAGGCGAAAAGCTTTACTAACAAACGAACAGACGTTGAATATAAAATACCTTGAAACGCAAACTCCTAGAAATGTTATTTTAAAACGTTCGTTAATTAGGCACAGGTGAATGTTTTGAACGGTCAACTTCTCCTTATTTGTGTAGATAAAAGACAAGATTCGAGGTATATCGTGCAAACGGTCAGATGTTTTGCATAAATTCTAACCAAAAGTTTCCTTAAAGCGCAGAAGGGATGGACAATCAATGATATGCTTCGGAATGAGACAGGCATAATAGCATTTCACTTCAAAACGCACCTATTCAGTCCACGTGGGTTAGATATCACGCGGACAGTAATATCGATTTTCTACCACTCAAACAAAGTTAGAAGGAAACATAATATGCATAAGATAGGAATAGAGTTAACACAGGCGGGGTTTCAAGACGTCCCTAAAATATATCATTGGTCTAAATAGTTAGTTGTACAACAGACGAACACGGGAAAATTAAATACGGGTTTTTCGGAAAATATCGTATCAACGAGCTAAATTTCAAAGAGTTTGAAAGCGGTTATACAAAATTTGACGAAAGAGTTAGTATAATTAAATATTTCGCGTTAAGAGGGTTGAAGAGGTAACATTTGAACCGTATAAATATGAAAGGGGAGTTATTAAGGCTCTCTTTTTGACTTTTCTCTTTGACTTCTTTAATTTGCATCACTTACGACGTACAAAAATCTACTAACGAGTTTGTAAGTATTAAAATTTATAAATTAAATAGTACAGTGTTAAATTGTTGACCTTATACTTTGAACGCGGATAGTGTTGAGTTTATTTATATTTAATTAAGGTACAACGTATACTGTAACAAGCTCGTAACGTAAAGTAAGTTATGCAATAACAAAAAAGGTGTAATATACTTGGATTTGAATTTGGATGAATCTTGAATGAATAGCATGCAGCACAACTTAGATGGTGTTCATCTATAAATAGCTGGAGGCGGCAAGCAGCGCATAGCCACGAGACCGAGGGTTTATGAACATAATACATCGTCAATAGAGATGGAATCTTCAAGTTTTTCCAGGTAACGCATTAGAATTTGCTGTGTTTTTATAAACTGCGAAAATTATTTGTGATATGTGAGAGTGAGCTTTGATGGTATTTTTTCATTATTTTGCGTATTGAAAAGAATACGTATAAGTAACTTTTATTATGGTATTTGAATATAAATCTAAAGGTGTACGTAAAGCTTATTAACGTTCCTCATGAATTTTATTGTTAAGAGTACATGGGTTTTTTTTTGTGTTTGTAGTAAGAGTATGCAAAGTAAAAAACATACATTAAAAAATAAACTGGGTTATTATGAGCTCACCATACTCCAGAGTGTAATAATTAGAAACATAATAAGGTATTATTTAGGGCCCATTTACTCCTGTTACATTAAATGTGTTTGATATTTCAATTTAAAAACAAGGACTTTACAAAGATATCATTTATTGAGGTGTAGCTTGAGCACCGAAATGTACATAATCTTGAATTATTATTTGTAAATAGTGGTAAATAAATATTGTATGATTGTTGTATTATTGTGTTTTTATTGAGAGTGTGCGTGAACGGTCAAGAGTATGATAGTAAAACTAGGTATCCAAGAGGAGACCCAACTGAGCTAGCCAGGGAGCTGTTGAAGAAATCAAAGTTGATGGAAGCAGAATCTGGGTAAGAAGTTGTTTTTTAAATTTTTTTTTGTTTTGTGAAATTTCCGATTTTGTAAATTAATAATTTTCGAATCTCAACTGGAAACCAGTTTGGGACACGGCAATTATATATATATATATATATATATATATATATATTGTCGGGGAATTATAGGTTAAATAAGTCTAGATAATAAAATTTTAACAACTATGTATATAGGAACTAGGAACAATTTATTTACGCGCCAAATTAATCATTTTAGATAGTGAAGACGGACAGTTATTAAGATATTTTGTATTTCTAAACCAAAAGGTTAAAATTGCATAAAGGGAAGAAGCTTTAGGGTACATGAAAATTCAAGGATGCGCATAATTAGTTGTAATAGTTTAAATCAAGCGCATGGGATAAGAAACGGAGCTTTTGAGTATAGAAAATCAATAATTTAAACGCATATTTCTATTTAAATAAACGAAACGTTCGTTATACAAATCCTAAGAAGTAGTAAAACTCGGAATTATTATTTTAAACGGACAAGTTGCTTTGAAGAAACACCTGTTAGTTAAATGTCAAGTTCCAAAGAACTGAATTATACGTTGAGACAGAATTTCTATGGAATTGGTTGTAACGGTTGGTCTGACAAGTTGCTAATATAACAAATGCTTTGAAGACTAAGTGGAATGAAAGATCTATAATGTAAGATAGACAGGGAACACGTATAAAAAAACGTTGGTTACAACACACGGCTAAAATACACGGGAGACTTAAAGGCCAACAACAATATCGGTTTCCTGTAGCTTGAGAGGGGTTTTAAAAACAATAAATATGGGTGAAACGAAGAGGGGTAGCTAAGAGGAGGAACGTTATAACGGGGGAAAGCAATATCATTGGTCTAAGGCTAGCAGTTTTGAGAAGCTTGCGTCCGTTGATGTTATTGAACGAATTTCAGAATAACACCACGGTAATCTCGGAATTTTTCAGACGTTACGCTCAAAATTTTGAAGATTGATTTTAAAAATAAGCTTTTCGATGAAAAGAGGTTCCGTGAGGGGTATTGAAAAGCGCATAAATACACTCGGAGAGATATTAAAGCTCTCTCTTGCTCTTAGATCTTATAGCGTGTAGATCTCTAACGTAATTGCTATTACGTGCTCTTACGTTGTACTAATTGTTATTTATTCGTTGAAGTAGCATACCCCATCCTATTTTAAAGTGTGTAAAGCGGTTAGTAACGTACCGGAATGTATTAAAAGTGATTTGCACAAGGGGGTGCCAGCTTTACAAAAGGTACTGTTATAACACGATACAATCGAATGATAGGATGGTACTTGGGTAAGCGAATCGAAAAGCTTAACTTGTATGCATGAAATGTAGTGGTATGGAAGGTTAAGTTTGGTCAAGACAATCATCCGGGTAGAATTACTAAAGATGGTGGCAGAGATTTGGATAGTGAAGGGGGATCAGTTGGATCCAGGCATAATCACGAAGTATATGGACACAACGACGAGGGTTTTGGTACACATCTTCATAGGTAACGAAGGACGAAGCTTACTCCAGGTAAAGAAAATTAATTTCTTGCTTTTTGCTTGAACATTGGTGCTGATATTTTGTGTTTGAGTGTTTTGACTTATTGGGGGTGTATTTATTACCATAAAACTCATTTAGAGGGGTATATGTACATGACAATTGATATTGATTATTTAAAAATGTTTATTGATGATATAAAAATGTTGTTGTAAGGAGTAAACGGGTCTTTAGCTTTATTTTAAATAAAAATGCGAGGTTTAAAAGCATTAAGAGTAACTGGGTTATACTGAGCTCAAAATAGACCAGATTAAAAATCAATTTAGGGTTGCACGACGGGCCCATCTACTCGTCTAAGATAAAATTGTTGAAATATACTAAAATCATAAAATTTTTAAAAAAATTTAAAGATTTAGATGGTAACAGTTTTTCATCAAACTGTATGTACCAATGTGTAAATGTTTTTTCACTAATGGAAACTTGTTAATATGTGTAAATAAAAAGGTTGTATGTCTTGTTGCATTATTTAAGTGGTAATTTCATTTTATTGTGTTTGTGAGAAAGAAATGTACTTAGGATGGTAGGTATTCAAGAAGAAGCAGATTGCTGAGGTAGCCAGGGTGTGCAGAAATCAGGAGGCGTTCCAAAGGTAGTGTAAGAAAAATTTTTTTATTTTTATTTTCAGAAAATTTTATATATATATATATATATATATATATTATAGTGGTTTTAAAAGATCAAAAATAAATATAAAAGAAACAATTTCAAAACACCCTGTATAAAGGAGCAACCAGAAATTACGTGCGAAATTTTAGTTAATTTATTTTTAAGTATCAGGTATTAACGAAATTTTATAAATAATTAATGAAATTTAAGTAGGTTTGCAAAGAAATTAAATAGTAGAAGCCAATGCCATTAATTAATCTGAATTTAATTGAACGATTATTGATGTATAATATGCATAAAAACGTGTAAAAACCCAATTATACCAAGATGAAACGCGTTACTATCTGACAAATATATCAGTGGGGTAGAAATACGCCGAACTCTAAATCGTGGAAATGTATTTAAAACGTTCGTGTAAAATTAAACACCTGCGTATTTTCTAAATGTCAAGTTCTGTTTAATTTGTAGATAACAAACAAATTATTCTAAGGATTGTACAAGCGGTCGGATGTTTTAGCATGAAATACTAATGAGCGATTATTTAACTCACGTAGAAAGTCCACGTGTGGTAGACAGCGCACAAACAAGGATATCGATTTCCTACCACTCAAGCAAGGTTAGAAAGAGACGTAGAAAACGTATAAGCGTGAGACCACAATAGTATAGGAGAGATTTGTGAAACGTCATTAGATCTACGATTGGTCGATATGTTTAGTTTGACTTGATATAAACACGAGGATAGTGTAGCGTAATTTTCTTAAAATATTAGAACGAGGTACGGAAATTCGCGGGTTGAGTGCAAAATTGTGGGAATGTGTTGTTGTGAGTAGGGGATTTCGGATAAATGTGGCCAGGAGAGGTTACATTGGAAAGATATAAATAGTTTACGGGAATACTATTAAAGCCTTATTATTTCAATCTTCCCAAAAGCACGTATGAAAGTTAACACGAGTTGTAAGTATTATAAAATCATTTAAATTGTATTGCTTAGTGGTAGCCTCTTAATTAAATTAGTACGCGGTTAGTGTGCCGAGATTAAAATTTTTTTTATTGAGGCATCACCTATAATTTTTTATCAACTCGTGTCGGGACATTAAGTAACGTAGATTACTATGAAATAAGTATAATTGAAATAAAATTTGGAATTTGGTTACACCGAGAAGGCGGCGCTGGCGGATCAACTTAGATGGAGTTCGTCTAGTAATAGCGAGAAACGACCTGCAGATCAGGTAGAAAATTACATGACATCATCTACAGAACGGAGAGCTTCTAAAAATTTCCAGGTAACGATTTAAAATTGTGATTCCTATAAACTGTAAATATTGGGGTGGCGTATGAGAGTGTTTTTCAAGGTAGTGTGAATTATTTGCGTATTGAACAGAATATGTGTAAATAACTTTATTACGATATTCAACTAGAAATTTGAAGGTGTCTATAAAGCTTTTAAACGTTCCATCAGAACGTGTAATTTCTGTGAAGGGTACATGGCTTTGTTTTTTTATTTTAAGAGTATGCAAAGTAGAAGGGCATACATTATGCAGAATTAGTTGGGTATTATGAGCCCACCATACCCCACAGTTTACTTAGATTAATAAAATAAATAAATAAATTATAAAGAAGGAATTTTAGAGAAGGTGTTATTCAAGGTCCATTTACTCCGAGTACATTTTATGTGTTTGATGATTTTAAAATTAAATACAGGACATTACAAAATAAGAGTTACTGAAGTGTAACGTGAACAATAAAATATGGACAGTGTTGAATTGCATTTGTAAATAGGAATAAATAAAAGATTGTATGTTGGTTGTATTTTGTGGTTTTATTGGGAGTGTGCGTGAATGATAGAATTTGAGAGTGAATATAGATATCGAAAAGGAGGTCCAAATGAGCTAGCCGGAAGCAGTTGAAGAAGGCCATTCAACCGAGGAAGAGAGGAAAACGGGTAAGAAATATTTTTTTTGTATTATTTAATTTTTGAATTTTCGAGTTTTGAAAATTTCATAAAATTTTCGAAAATATTTTTGGTTGGTAAGGATTTACCCGAGTTCGACGGCAATATATATGTATATATATACTGCTATAATTATAGGGTTAATTTAGGGGTAGGTTAAGTCATAGGGGTCGTAGAACAAAGAAAAGAAACTTCCAAATATCAAAAGCGCATAATTACAGACATTATAAGAGTAAATAGGCCACTATACATATTGTTAGTTGAGCGCACACTGTATATAATAGTACAAGGGATTAAACGCATATCCAAAAGTAGCTACGAGCAAAGATAAGATTTAAAAATGTAACGAAATGCATCGCAATTAAATCAATGGAAAACCTATATGAATTGGCTAGATAAATATTCAACAAGTGCGTTAATATATCATCATATACGCAGGCAAAAACTCTGTATTATTTGAATAAATCGTACGTGACAGAAAGTATTACATTTGTTCAAAAATCCAAGTTAACTAGGAAATAAACAAACACCAAATATATTTCTGTTTAGATTAAAATAAGGAAATAACAATGATACGTGATTTAATGAATGAAGATTCTTGGGATTTCTAAATTAAATGTAATGGTATGTAAATGAATACGTGACAACTTGAGCGTTCTTCCAAGTATTTGAACTAGACAATTGATAAAATTTCCGGAGTACACAATTAGATAAAACAAATGATGTCGCCCAACACGTGAAAACAACGAATAGCAAACAAAGGGGCAAGGCCTATAAATACGATAACAATTGAGCAACGAGTTAGTATACACTTTAAACTGGGCTGTCACGATACTCAAAAGTGATAAATTACACACGTAACCAGTTATACGAATGTAGTGAAAAGCATTTTATAAAAGTGTAAAAATTGTGCCGATCTATTATAGACGTAAGTAAACCAGAATTAATTATACAATTTCTAAAATAAATAAAACAGGGCTCTGGAGACTGTTCTGGAAATGACTCTGGAGATTGCCTCCTGTTAAATTAATAATATGGTAAATGTTCTATTACTGTTTTTGTTAATTACGGAGATAGAAAACCTTTTATTGGAACAACTTATGAGATTTTAAATAACGATTGGAATAGTATTTTGGTTTTGATGTCGACTTCCAAATTCGACTCTAAACATTTAGACTGGACACGAAAACTCTTGGGGATGCAGAGAAACTTCTGAACCATTTGTTACGTGCCATTGCACTTCAACATGTTTTTATGTTAAGTTTTTTGGTGTACGGAAGTTTCCCGCCATATTTTCAAATACGCGAGACGCGGGAACTTTTAAATGGACTAGGCGGTACTTCCGTACGTCATAGTAGTGAGCTTGCGCAGTGAGTGTATCCCTAGAGGGTTAGAGGAATACTAGACAATGGGGTGGGAGAGTTCTCCGCTTCTCTCGCGAGAACGTGGCTTTTTACCGGGTATCGTGAAGTGAAGTGCACGTGATTGTCTCTGGTAACGTATCGTTAGGGTTTACCTATGTAGAAATCCCTTCTTAATTATTGTTTGTTTGTCTACCTCTACCTCTTTCCCGCCAAACCCTACATAGGTAAGAATTTGCTGCCACCGAGGACTACCGATCTTCACGCCTGAGGATGACCTCATGTTTACCTAGCTAGCCGGAGCCGTTCCGTATGCATTTGATAGCGTTGACGTATCATCTCTAATTCCTCCGGGAGGAGCCCCCGATGGACTTCAGAGAAGCGAACTGTAATGCAATCCCGCCGGATACCGGATTCCTTATGTAAGTAATCCTTTACTTATTTTCTAATTTGTTCGCTGTATTATGTGTTATCTTAAATGTATCTATTTGTTCCGATAATTACGTCTTAAATTTATGTATTGATGACATCATAGTAGTTGACTGCGCCCAAAATCTGTATAAGAATTAGTGCAGCCAACTGTTAATAGTGTCTATCATACCACGCTACCGGTGTTGTATTTATCAAACTTTGTAAATATAACCACCGGTGTAGCGTAAGAATCGCCTAAATGTGCGCACAAACCACTACATTCCGTTACCGTTTGGATCATCGCCTCTTAAACGTGACATTATAGAATATGTTCGAACTGGCTGTATTAATCTTGATAAACCAAGTAATCCTAGTAGCCATGAAGTAGTTGCATGGATTAAACGTATTCTTAAAGTGAAAAAAACAGGCCACTCTGGAACACTTGATCCTAAAGTAACAGGCTGTTTGATTGTCTGTATTGATCGAGCTACTCGGTTAGTTAAATCACAGCAAGGCGCTGGCAAAGAATACGTTGCTGTTTTTAAATTACATTCTACTGTTGATGGTGGACCTGTAAAATTAATTCAAGGTTTGGAGAAACTACGCGGTGCACTATTTCAACGACAGCCTTTGATCTCAGTCGGTAGAGCATGAGACTCTTAATCTCAGGGTCGTGGGTACGAGCCCCACGTTGGGCGCCAAATTCTTACGCTACACCGGTGGTTATATTTACAAAGTTTGATAAATACAACACCGGTAGCGTGGTATGATAGACACTATTAACAGTTGGCTGCACTAATTCTTATACAGATTTTGGGCGCAGTCAACTACTATGATGTCATCAATACATAAATTTAAGACGTAATTATCGGAACAAATAGATACATTTAAGATAACACATAATACAGCGAACAAAGTAGAAAATAAGTAAAGGATTACTTACATAAGGAATCCGGTATCCGGCGGGATTGCATTACAGTTCGCTTCTCTGAAGTCCATCGGGGGCTCCTCCCGGAGGAATTAGAGATGATACGTCAACGCTATCAAATGCATACGGAACGGCTCCGGCTAGCTAGGTAAACATGAGGTCATCCTCAGGCGTGAAGATCGGTAGTCCTCGGTGGCAGCAAATTCTTACCTATGTAGGGTTTGGCGGGAAAGAGGTAGAGGTAGACAAACAAACAATAATTAGGAAGGGATTTCTACATAGGTAAACCCTAACGATACGTTACCAGAGACAATCACGTGCACTTCACTTCACGATACCCGGTAAAAAGCCACGTTCTCGCGAGAGAAGCGGAGAACTCTCCCACCCCATTGTCTAGTATTCCTCTAACCCTCTAGGGATACACTCACTACGCAAGCTCACTACTATGACGTACGGAAGTACCGCCTAGTCCATTTAAAAGTTCCCGCGTTTCGCGTATTTGAAAATATGGCGGGAAACTTCCGTACACCAAAAAACTTAACATAAAAACATGTTGAAGTGCAATGGCACGTAACACATTCCAGGTTAGATATTTTGATATAATTTATTTCTGTAAACTGTTTAATTCAATAAATAAAGTTTAAATAATGTAAGAGTCAACAAAACCGGGGTTTTCTTTGATAAACTTATGAAAGGCAATAGGCATCTTGAAAGGTTTCAAAAGATCTCTAAATATAACAAAAGGCTCGTTTTGATGACTTCAATTTCTTAAATCTGGCATATGTAAATATTCTGAAAAAGGGGAAGATTTTAAAAAGGTTGTAAATATTTAATCATTATATTGTGTATTGTAGAATTGCTTTATTTAATTGAATCAGCTAGTTGAGGCAAAGACATCTATAACTTAACATTTTACAAGTGCTTGATTAATAAAAAGGGGTTTACACAGTATTTTATGATAGTCTATCGTAAGGGCTGGGACAATATATACATATACATATAATTGTTCGTGTAGATAACGACCAAGGATTTAATATAATAAATGCAATAACAGGTTTATTGGTCCAATTTTTTGAATCAAACTCTTTGTTTTGATTTCGATTTATTTTAAATCTTCATCAGGGTCTATATAAGAGTTACGAACATCAACTATACTAAAATTATAAATTAAAACATGAGTACTAAATAGATTTTAAATAATAAATATACATTTAGCAAATGTGTGTCAGTTAAACCCTAAATTTGCTAAATGTATATTTATTTATTTAAAATCTATTTAGTACTCATGTTTTGTAAGTATTTATAATTTTTAGTATAGTTGATGTTCGTAACTTCTTATATAGGACCCTGATGAAGATTTAAAAATAAATCGAAAGCTTAGAAAACAAAGAGTTTGATTCAAAAATTGGACCAATAAACCTGTTATTGATTATTATATATATATATATATATATATATATATATATATATATATATATATATATATATATATAGAGCTGTGGGTTGTGCCTATCCAGTGATTTATACATTATGGAGGACAGTTAATTAAACGCTTCCATAAATGCAACGTTTAAATAATGTAAAGGTTTGGTATTAAGCTTATGTATATATGTGATCATTTCAAATCGCACTGGTAATATTATAATAGAACATTTAGGATCATTAACCTTGTGCAATTACTAATATTTAATACATTAGAATTTAGCACATTAGAATTATTCAAACATCTTAATTTAATCCGTTAGTTTGATTAAAATACAATTACAGCAGCTTGTTATTTTCTTCGTATTTTTATTATAATTGTCCACTTTTGTTTAATCATGTATATTATTTAAACGTTTCTGGAATAGTGCTTAATACCAACAAATGGAAAGCATCTACAGCGTAGGTACAATGTATGAATACATAATATTTAACCAAGTCGGACAAAATAAGATAACATAAGTTTGGCATGGTTATACCAGGATGTTTAAATTCTATCTTTTTATTACGTTAGCTAGAAAATCAATGATATTAATTAAATCAGTTTTATCCTCACACTAATATTTAAATTTCGCGCTTCTTCATTTTTCATAATTTTCTTTTTGATGGGTACTGTTTATTGGTTGCTGTTTGCCGCCATATTGCCATTTACTGCATCGTTTTACTTGTCGTCGTTGGCATAGTAGTGAAAAGTGAGATATAAGTGATTGTTACCCTTTGGTGCGTTTAATAAAAAGTATGTTATTATTTTAAAATGAAATATTAAATATTTGTGTGCGATTTCATAGATAAGTTTAAGTGTTTGTGTTGTGTTTTTAGGTTAGGTGCCGAAGGAGTGTCGTATCGACCATTGTGGTGTTAGCGGTCGTGTACCAGCTGTGAAAGCGTATGATCGGCTCTGGAAGAGACCGAATAACTGTAAGAATTCAGAATATGAAAAGAAGTATCGATAGAGACACTCCTCCACGTAAAAGACCGCGATCAAGCATGGGTCGATATGATGATAGTTCTGACGAAAGAATAACTCCAGACAGAGTAAGGCGTAGGAGAACACGTACACCAAGCCCCCGAACTCGTTATATTTCACCCCCGCGTGAAGAGTATATACGACAACCACCTGAGCGTTATCCATACAAAGTATTGGCTATTACTGCTTTACATCCAAAAGCAAGCGATGAACTTATAAAGGACACTTTATATCGGGAGTACAAAAAGTATGGAGAGCTAAGTATACGAGTTGGTCATGACCTAGATGAGCGTGTTGCGTACGTAGTTTTCCGTAATCATGAAGATGCAGTTGATGCTAAACATGGTAAACCACGAATAATAATATATGATAAAGTTGCTTTAGTTGAAGCTGTTTATGAAGTTCAACGCGGTGCAGAAATATATCGAAATAGACCTCGTTCTGTAACTCCTGAATATGAACGTCACTATTATGCAAGATCGCCAGGACCTGAAAGATTACGTCCGATTGAACGGTATGAGCGTGCATATGGGCCTCCGCCCGGTATTCCCATGCATCGTGAAGCTTATAGAAGAGAGGCAATGCCTCTTCCTCATCATGAATATTTAGCACGACCTCCAATGCATCACGGTATTCCACATTTTCCACCTGGACATATGTACGGTCCACCTAGAATGCCTCGTGCACCCTTTGAAAAAACAGAAAGTAAACGCGATAAATTCCCAAATTATTTACATCATATATCTCCTGAAGATGATCCGCTATCAACGAGAACATTGTTTGCTGGAAATTTGGAAATAAATATAACTGAGGAAGAATTGAGACGTATCTTTGGACGTTATGGAACCGTAGAAGATATTGATATTAAACGTCCTCCTCCTGGAACGGGAAATGCATTTGCTTTTGTACGGTTTCAAACTTTAGACATGGCACATCGAGCTAAAGTTGAACTATCAGGACAATACATTGGTAAATTCCAATGCAAAATTGGCTATGGTAAAGTTACACCTACAACTCGTATTTGGGTAGGTGGTTTGGGACCTTGGACATCCGTTCCACAATTGGAACGCGAATTTGATCGTTTTGGAGCGATTAAAAAAATTGATTATGGAAAAGGTGATAACCATGCCTTTATTTTGTATGATAGCATAGATGCGGCCACTGCTGCTGTTAAAGAGATGCGCGGTTTTGCACTAGGAGGTCCTGACAGACGTTTAAGAACTGATTTTGCCGACGTTAATCCTCCACCACCATTTCATCGTCCCAAGCAAGGTTATCCACCTCATGAAGTGCCTCTCGAATATAGACGTGGTATTGAATACGAATATGAAGTGTATGATGCAGAATATAGACCATTTCGTGGACGACCACCATATAGAGGTGGAAGTAAAGGTCCTGGTAGGTATCCTGATGATGAATGGGGTCGTCCCATTATTGAGCCTGAATATGAACGTAGACGATCAGGATCGCGAGTTATAGAGAGATCTCGATCGCGCTCACCTCGGCGGTCTCTTGATTCTGATTCCGATAATGGCTCAAGGCGTGCTGGTTTATTAGCTTCGAGTCGTACTTTACCAGAAGTCGCCAGAAAATGTTCAACTGTCTGGCAAGGTGCACTCATATTAAAAAATTCTTTATTTCCAGCAAAGTTTCATTTGATCGATGGAGATACTGATATTGTAGAAGGTTTAATGAAAGATGAGGATGGCAAGCATCAATTGCGAATTACACAACGATTAAGATTGGATCAACCAAAATTGGAGGATGTTCAAAAACGAATATCAAGTGCGACCTCACACGCAATTTTCTTGGGCATGGCTGGTTCAACCGCTTCAATTACTAACGATGATAGTAGTGTGCAAACCAGACCTTTACGAAATCTTGTTTCATATCTCAAGCAAAAAGAAGCTGCTGGTGTTATATCCTTGCTTAATAAAGAAACCGAAGCTACTGGGGTTTTGTATTCCTTTCCACCTTGTCCCTTCTCAACCCAGCTCCTTAAACGCTCTTGCCCTAATTTATCTGATGAGGCTATGAAGGAGGATCATCTAATTATAGTTGTGGTACGTGGGGGCACTGCCTAATACCTTTTCCTTTACCTTATTTTACTTTCGCTTTAATAAGAGTTATTTTACAAATGCACATTTATTTCATATTTGATTTACTTTCATAGTCGTAGTGTTTTATACATTGATAAGAACATTAATATATTTTGAGTTATTTCAGGAAATTGGCGAACAGCGGTAAAGTTTGTGAAGTTTCAATTCAGCTGTTGTAAAAAAAATTGAACATAATTTACTGGTAGTGAAAGTGTTCTTGTTTTGTAGTGCTACAGTTCTTTCTCATTTTTTTTTATTATTATTTACAGAATTAGTGTTGTGTAAAGTTAATTTTTTGAGCTTTGTTTGACAACAGATGTATTATGTGAAAGGACTGTATTCTTTTGTTTGAAACTTTAAACTGCAGTGTACTTTAGTGCTGTATTTAACTTTGTGCTGTATAGTGTAAGAATTATTAAATTTCAGTGGATTTAGTACACATAAAACTGGTTAAATGTTTTGTTCTATAAACATCAGTAACATTGCTAACTTTACAGTTCTTACAATGTGTATCAATAATTATGGAAAGAATAATTATTTTAACTAATAAAATTTGTGCAAGTGTTTCTGTTTCAAGGTGTTTCATATCGAGTAGTTAGTCGAAAGCAACACGTGAGAGATTTGAGGTGATGTGTATTGATATTGTGTACTAGTAGGATTTATGAGTGATATGGGTAACAAGTGATTCCATTTTAACAGGAGCTTACATTGGGTAAGATATTTTGTAGGATTTTTATGTATGTCTTGTTAAAGTATTTATTTGCTTAAAAAAATTACTATGCAAAAGTAGACAAATTCATTTTTAAGATTTTGATTAGTGGCAATTTTATTCTGTGAAGATAATTATCTTGAAATGGAGTTATGTATGTATAAAGTACAACAAGTAAATCTAATTTCTTTTTTCAATAATTATTTTCGAAAATGTCAGCAGTATTTAAAAATTGTTTGTATTTGTGTAGTTGTTGTTAAATGTCTTGGACTTTTCTGCTTTTGCATGTTAGATTTAAGGACATCTTTTATTTTTGTTGTATATTTAACGTGTTGACTGCCACTATAATTTTTCAGGATTCCAGTGTAACCATCAAATTTAATTTAATCGTATTATTAAAAACTTTAATTATAGTTTGGGATGGACAGATCTGCATGTTTTCATAGGATAACAACTTGTTAATCATAATAGATACGAAAAATGGACCAAGTAGTCCAGCATTCTTTTTTGAGTTAACTTTAATTTTGGAAACGAAAATTTGTTATTGTCATTTGTTTTCGAGTTTCAACAAAATTTAATTTTTCCACTTTTCTTTATAATTCGCATCCGTTATCAAATAGTTATTTATTTACAGAGAACGATAAGCTACACATTTTTTGGGTGCGTCAAGAGTTTGATGAGCTGAACCGTAGCCGAGACCATCAAACCGGCAATGACAAAAACGGTACCTTTCCCAAGGCAAATATTAAATTTTTTCCGAAACTAGAAAGTGCAAATTAAACATCTGCAACAGAATTTTCAATTTAATAATTATAAAAACAAGTTCCACGTGTTAACAATAATTATAAATATGAATTAATTACTGTTGCCACTGTGATTGTGTAAATTGTAACCCCAGATGAATGACTTAAGGTTATTACCAGTCTGGACGTAGTGGTAGAGAGGGATAATGCTTCATTTTGGTCACTAATTACATCTGAAATAGTTACTTGCAAATCATTGTAAATGGGCTGTATATTGTTATTTAGTGAATTATGTATTGCAGTTTGAACATTATTTGTTCTTCTTGTGAAACTGCTATTCCAAATGTTGATTTTACTTCTAATAGAATCTTCGACATGGCTCTCAGTTATCGAAGAAAACCTCCATCTTTGGTATTTTTCAAATGTTAGTATAACAGCACCCATTTCTGCATGTAAAAACACAGATGTGCATCTGTAAGTGTCCAGTGTAATTCAAATCATTGGGTAATTTGAGGAATTCGGCAAACTAATTAGAGATTCTTAGCAAAAGTATAAACACTCGTTACTTGAGTGGTGCACCTTTCATTCCTGAAGTTAACGAAAAAAGTATTGTGATCCCAATGCGGTGGACGCAAAGCACGATATTCGTTAAATAACTTCAATATTTTCACACCTTCCATAATTTGATCAGTGATAACAAAAGTTCGCTTATTTTCGTTTTTTGAATGAGAATCGTAAGAACAATCTTTTTATTTATCTGTACTGTCATTTAATTTGAGTTTACGTAGTTCATCACTGCGACAGGCATTGCTTACTCCAACTATTAAACATACCTGTAACATCGTGAATAAAATTATTAATCTAACTAACCTACACAAGGTAAATTTGGTTTGATGCATCAGTTTAAAGCTGTACAACTTCTTCACTTAGCACTTTCAATTTATTTAGCTTGTATCTTACATTTTTCTTCTCGGGATACGCTTTCAAATTAAAAAATGTAGATGTTGATGTTGTTTTTAACTGCTAAGACTGCTTTCTACATTGAATAGGTAGTTCAAAGGGTAGCGGTTTAATTGTTTGGGATTTTTAAGCCGTATACATGAGCAAAACATTCTCAGTATAATTATTCACTTGCTTTTTATGGCACGATACAACTGCTCAAATGCGTCATATTGTTTCTCGTAAATATGCTTCGGCTTGGTGGTCGAACGAAACTGCTCTCACCTCTTCGGGAGATGTACAACATGCACCACTGTCCGATTCCATTTAGGTAATTGTCGCAAAATGTTGCTTTCAACTATCACAATTGAACACAACTGGAAATTCTGTTAATTTTAGCTGGAAGAAATACAATGATTCAATTTTGTTTTTGCGGAACACTAGATTATCAATCTATGTGCATTCTTTCAAAATGCAGTTCTCTGTGCAACGCCGCTTGTGGTTTGACATTGACATTATATTACGTGAAACATTTGCCGGCATGAAGTGGTTATGGACGTGAAGAGTTTGCTATCAATAAAATATCACTTTTTGTACTAAATTGAGTACAATAAGTTGTACTTTAGATTACTATCGACGAAAAAAGTTATTTACACGTAGCACTTTTCTGAGCACTGCAATAGTCTTCGTAGATTTTTTATGTTGATTAAATTTTGAGTTATGATATAAAGTTACTTTTTTTTTTAATATAAATCGAAGTTGGCTATGGCTTAGTTGGAAAAATTATTTTTTGTTATCTCTTCAAAAATATTTATATTTCACCTCGTTGTAATTTAGTCGTAACACCTAGGATACGAGATATGTAATCATATCCATAACACCAGGGGCGTAATGGTTTTATAATGGCCACTCATCATTCTCTCAGAAACAAATCAATTTTTTAGCTATTTATGCACCAAATGTGTTTTAAGCTTTCTCATAACTCTGTTTAGATTTAATGGGTAGCAAACTTTCAGTTGCTTTTAGAGCTTGCTTTGCAATTATTGCTGACAACTCTTGATCAGCCATTTTGCACTATTAATATTAAATAAATGTGGCAAATGTCCAAAACATAGGAACGTCAAACTGTTTATTGTCATCATGGAGTACATTTTGTAGATGTGTTTAATAGTTATATACTAAAATCTGAGGTAAATTCTAAAATAGAAAACTTACTATCACCTATTCTTTATTTTATAATGAGATGAAATATAAAATTTTATATGTACCACTTGTGTTACTAGATGATAGCGCCCATCGGGCGGGCTACTCAATCCATCCCTCGGGCTGGATGAGTCGCCCTCTGGGCATTATCATCTTAATAACACATTGTGCATAAATAGCTAAAATATGTTTGGTCAATTCCTTTGTTTTTATTCCATTTTATTAAAAATTGTAAATTTCTAATTATATTTATAAACTTTCCATATAATGGTGTGTCATAAAATGAAATTGTTTTTCAGTAATAATTTGAACATTAAGTATTTCAGATACCATTAGAAATTTAACTGCCTAACAAAATAATAGTAATTTCACATTCTATGAAGTTTCTTCTTAAATTGTAAACGTCAGAATTTTTGTATAATTTGTCTTATGTACCTCATAAAAGAAATGCCTATTTGTGCCTCAATTACCTCCAAAATTGGCACTCGTCAATTTTGCAATTTGTTTCCTGTGAGATAGTGTATCATCCTGTTGAAAGAACACGTTTCTCCTTTTAAATAACGGTAATTTGTCTAAATATTTTTCAATTCCGAGAAGATGATACAATTTTAGACAACACCAAGGAAAAACTTTAACAATGCATAAGTTTTCAATAAGAAATATTTGTGGGCCTGCTACTCAGAAATTATTCCACTTCTTAATTTATTAGGGCGTTATAAAAAGAAACAAAATATTGTAATTTTTGGGATAAGTGTAGACTATATAATTTTGTACTTTCTTCAATAATAAATCATGTGGGACATTGGAAGCCCAAAAAATATATAAAAAAGTTATAAGCAGGGATGTTTCTGAAATATAATGAGTTTACTTAACAAAGCACTTTAAATGTTAACTAAGCAATAATATTAAAAAATACAGAAATTAACAGACAATTCTAAAACAAATAAATAGGTGAAAATTAGATATAGCAAAAACATAGGTATAAAACTTGTAATATTAAGTAGGTTTTCTAACTTATAAAAATGACAAACTAAATACTAATAGATTTTTAAATTCGACCCATAGTTTCTCCAATTCTGATGGAGAAAGAGAAGTCGAAAACATCTATGCCTTCAAGCTGAATTGCTTATGCAAAGCACAGTCGTAGACGCATAATCTATGTCGTCTTGCTTTGGCCATCTAAATTTGTTTTCGGAAAGACGTTCCAAAAACTTTATTTTCAGGCTTTGTTTCTCCATTTTCAATTATGCGTCCTGTGTACTGTTTGGTTACATATCTGCAACAACATACAGTTTGTTACAGACCTCTGAGATTCTTTGATAGTTGCATTATTAGTGAAATTACCAAAAAACTTGTTAACAAAAGTTGTAAACAAAGATGATCTCTATAACAGGAAAATATTTGCAATTATATAGGGTGTCCAGTAACGAGTACTCTACCAAATGTAGGTTAAATAGACTAATCGCATGTGTTTAAATTTAAGATTTTGACATTTTAATGATTTTTGTTTTGTTTTAAAAATATTTAATAGGCTGTTATTTTGTAAAAAAAAATTGACAACTTTAATTATTTTTAATGGTAGTAGCCATCGAACTGATGAAAAATTCAAAATGTCATGTCCCCTATTCGATTTGTTGCTGCTCCATATAAAAATACATGTTTGGTAGAGTACTCGTTCTTGGGACATTATATAATTGCAATATTATCTTGTTATAGATATTATCTGTCTACAAATTTTGTTAACAGGTTGTTTTGGTAACTTACTAATAACGCAGCTATCTAAGAATTTCATTGGTTAGGGACACTGTATATTAACAGGGAAATGAATCTGTTCGATGTTGACATACATCTGGAGCGTTTTAACATCTTCATGGTTTCGCTTAGAAATTACCTCTTCATTATCATTATTGCCATGGATACTGCAATTATCGCTCGATCTCCATCTCATCAAACAAATTGTTGTTTGTGTTAGATTTGGATGATTTTTCTGAATTTCCTTGTTTTTTGATTTGGTGTTGGACACTTTTTTTGTCTTTTCTTTGTTTGGCTTTTTTGTATACATTTACTGATTTTTACAAATGCTGGTTTTGATTTTTGGTGTTTCGATGTTTTTCTTCCTCAATTATACTTTTCCCTGTTTCCTTACATATCAATATTTCTCCATATTGTTGCTTTTTGCAATATATTTATTTGCCACTTTCGACAGGCATTTGAGCCAAACATCTTTTTAGTTTTGTCGAGTAAAATATACATAATAGATCATCCATCTGACATTATAGCCTTGATTTAATTCTGTTGGCCGATGATATGTACATGCGACTTCTTAATTTTCATGCTTTTCAGTACCATCTGGTTCATGGCGTTTGCTCTTCACATTTTCTGGTTTACTGTTTTTATTGTCATTATTTTGTGATGGTTGTTATCCATTTTATCGTCTTCTACTTCAGTTCTATTATTACTTGAAGGAAAGTAGCTTCTCAAAGCCTTTAACAGGAGTTCAACAAATATTTTCTTATTTAGAGTATTAAAGCTAGTTAACAGATTTCGGCAACAAAAGCCATCAATATTTTCTCACCAATTTTCAGCGGGCTAGAAACACATCGATCTAATGGTTACATTCTTCGTTAAGTGACTGGGCAGTTTTAACAAAATTATACTTGAACTATTGGCAGAATTCACAACCCTAAAGCTAGTGTGACATCTATATTCATCTATTACTAAGACCACTTTCTATTGAGGATTTCCATATCCTCCTACTGACTCAACATGGGGAATGAAAGAATCAAGTAATCGTGAATACAAAACTGAATTCCCCAAGTAACCATACTTGGAAGTAGCATATATTGTCAAGGTACTCTTTTCAGGATTTGTCTACAGTGCTTGGACACCATCTTTCACTTTAAAAATGTAAAGAGATTTAAATTCTTAATATAAGAATATGGATTATATATTTTTTTTTCACAAAATACTTAGACTAGTAACAATTATGCTAATTATGGTATCACAAATGGATTGTGATACTTATCTTCGTAAAAGAGCTTTTACACATGACCTCAACTACTTACAGTTGTTACAACAGCTGTCGCTATCAACATTAAAGCTATAATTTCTTTTTAAAGTTTCTAAAATTATATTATCACTATCAGATTCTTCAATGTAATGAGACCGCTTATCACTTCCTCTGTGAGAAGTTGTTTGTAAATCTTCATTTTCAGTACTCGTATATTCCGCATCTTTTGCTTATTTTTTGTGTAACTGTCCTTTTATTTATTAGGAATGGCTGCACTTCACCTGATGCTGACACTCAACAATACACTAAAATGTTTTCATCGTGTACGATCTACTCGTCGATAGAATGACTTCTTGCCTTTTGCTCAGACATCTAGCAAATCCAGATTTGTCACAGTTAAAAATCAATTTTGAGTAATTTTTGAGACCGCCCTTTTGGTTCGCTGTTTTAATTTTTTGCTAAAATTCTTCAACAATAAAAGAGTCAGCAGCCTCCGTTCTTCGTTGTTATAATTGCTCTGACCTTTTTGACTTAGTTGTGCCTTCTTTTCATGAACCCCAAGTATCTTCTCCTTGTCTATTGTTGGTAAATGGTGTTTCTATGTTACTGACAGTAACATAGTTCTTTACTAGGTCTAGAAGTTCTTGTCTGTTCACTGGGTATTCCCACTTGGTACAAACTAATATGCACTGCACTAATTGTTCTTCAACATTTTGGGATAATGCCGGAGGTCTCCCACCATCGACTTTATTAATACTAATTTTTCGGTAAATAGTCTTTGATATATCATGGACCGATTCACTTTAAAATATTTCCGTGCCTGTCAATATTATTCTTTTCGTCTGTTGGGCTTGCACATGCTACTGCAACTTGCTCGGCTGTGTAATTAGGATGGGCTTTCTTGCATTTGTAGTTATGAGGCATCTTTAAGACAGTGATATTTACAGTTTTCTATTCAAAATCTGGAACAGTATAACTATATACAGGGTGTCCGCGATAAGGGTGTCCACCATTGGGAACGCGGAAACAGTAAGACTTACAATGTTGGTTAAATGAAGCGAAAGTTGTATATTTGATTGAGGGACAATAATTGAAAAAGAAAATTTAGGTATTCCTTTTAATTTTTAAAATATGGCGGAAAATGCAGAAATCGTCAAATTCTACTTTTAACCATAACTTTTTTATTTATGATTCTTTTTCAAATCCGTGAATGCATTCTACAGGCAACTTTTTATTGTGAATAAGAATACGTACTTTATTTGTTTATTCAGAGATTCGTTTACTGGCGGAAGTCATTAACTTTTGTTTCTCTTATGGCCGCCATCTTTGATTTTTCAATATTTTGATGGCCGTTTTTATGCTGATTTCAAATATGTATCACACTTGTTTTATCAACAACTGCCAAAAGTATTACACAAAAATAAAGGCACATGTTTTTAAAAATGGCAACCCTAACAAAAAAGGGCAAATTATATGGAATTTGAAAACGAACAAAACTTTGTGGTTAGATTGCTACATTTTTCCTGGCCAGCCTCACACATGGGTGCTAGTGAAACGATATTTTCTTATCCTCTATATTTACACCAGCTCCACGAAGTCTTCCGACGTAGCTAGGGGTCTATTCCTGGGGTAGAGCAATGAGCAATGGGGGTAAGTCGAAATCTATGGAGGTTACACTTAACAAAAACAAACAGGCGCCACCAAGTCCAAATTGATTTATTTTAGGGGCATAGCAATTTTCTAAGGGCGGACTTGGAGACCCAAAAAAGAGATCGCCTTCGTTGATACACAAACTTGTCTTAACAGAATAAGACGCTGTTCCTGTAAGAAAGAATAATAATTAAGTCACATAAAAATGGGAACACTATTTGCGTCCCTCAAGTATACCTAAAAGTATAGAGAACATTTTCTGCATAATGGGATCATAAAATTTAGTTCTTATTGCTTTTTGTTTACCAAGTCTGATCAGACTAGATCAGAATAAAAAACTTTAAATGAAGAATATTAATTTACTAATAAGAATTTTCTTTGTTTCAGTAAATAAAATATCATTGTAATTAAATAAAATAAAAATTTGAAGTACTTGCAAAATGGTAGTAAGGGTTATCAACTGATCCTTACTCAAATATTTTATAATTCTATGTAACTAAAAATGCTAGAGTTTCTTTATAACCCAATCAGATCTGTGTGAGTCATTTACAAATGAATATACGAAATTTTCTCTTTAAGTTAACCAAACTTAAATTTAGTTTGAAGTCAAAATAATCACCAAGATATTCTCTAATGTTATCAATAGTGGTTGTACTAAAATGCTAAACATGTGTTAGCCATTGGGCAATTGTTGACAACAGTGATCAAACAAACAGGTGATGTAATAGCAGCTGTTAAATTACGTTGAAGCCACGTGTGGTCACATATTTACGAAGCTAAGTGAAAGCAAATTTGATACTGGGGAAAACCAGCTTATTTACAGGTAAACTGAATAATAATTTTGTACGTCTAACAAACAAAATGAAATAATGTACTTTCAGAAGGAAGTACTCAGGAAATCCTTAATTCTATTACGAACCCAAGACCAGCTGTTGTCCTTGGATGTAATGGAAATTACCTCGCAGCTGCGGAACAGCAACTAATTATACTTGCTTTCCATGCTTTAACACAGGTGTAGGAGCAAAGCGGATTCCTTACTTGGATCACGGCAGCATTACTGTAACGTAATCTTCCGTTGTCTAAATTTATTTACTAATATAATTTTTCATTGCGTAGCCAACAAATTAAGGTTTCTAAATTGTAACTTCAAAGGGATCATGTTGTCTCAAATTTTACAGTTGCGATTTTTGACGTGGCGTGCGATATCTACGTTATCCATGCAGTTTTCTAATTTCTCGTTGCGATTTCAGATGTGTCGTTGCGAGTTCAGATGTCGTTGCGAGTTCAGATGTGTCGTTGCGCTAAATAAATTTTGTAAATTAGCTAATATGATAACGAATATACAAAATGTGGATTAGGTACTAACCGTTACTCAGGAAGTGTTTCACAAACATAGAGCGACTCGGAGGTCACTCGCCATTCTTTTAGAATGCATCTTGACGCTGCTTTTAACTATCGACGAGTGCGCTCGCTGCTTTCTTGCATGGTGGGAGGTTCCGGATTTTAGTTCTCGGACCTCTCACGCGCGCGCCAGTGGCTGTGAAATTACACCGAACTCGGAAACAACTCGACTAATAATCCTTGATATTATAATACTATAAAAGTTTGATTGTTACTCGAATATTTATTTTAATTAATAAAGGTATTTTAATATTCATTGTACGTTTAATGAATGGATTCTCCTACTGCAAAAATAAAATTGTTACACTACCTCTTTCCTAAAAGAAAAAAATTTTTCTTAAGAAAAACTTCAAATATAACTAATACAAAAAATTTTTTACAACAATACTAGCCTTTCCTATCTTCCTAACCAACTATGCAATTTTATAAATTTATTCAAATGGGGGACCTTCATTTATAATTGAGAGTGTGTTGGTAACTACGTGTACCTGACGTCCATCGGGAGACAAAATCGGGAGTCACAATCGGTAATAATCAAAATTGGGAGGGGTCAAATTAGAGAGTCAAACACTCCACGGGACAAAAGAATTTAAATTTACAAAATTTCTTGACTTGAGATTCCTACTTCTAATAAGGCTAATATTTCTGACCTAAAATCAAACACTTACAATTTACTTCTAATTTCAAAAACTTCACTTCCAGGAGCTCATTTAGCTCTATTTACAAAAAAACAGGAATGCTTCCTCATCAGAACAGCATTACCATTCAAAATATCATCACTATAAGGTGAGAATCAAAAGAAATACCCTACTAATAGGTCTAAATTTAAGCATCATCACTAGGTGATAACCAAAACAAAAGTGCCCTAATTATAAGGTTACTCATCAAATTCAAATACAAATTATTATCACTTTATCGCAAAGAGATAATCAAAGCAAAGGTAACCTAACCATCAGGTTACTCATCAAATTCAAATACAAATATCATCACTTCATCGCAAAGGGATGATCAAAACAAAGGTAACCTAACCATAAGGTTACTCATCAAATTTCAAATACAAAATAACCCAGTTAGGGTTGTAGAATCCTACACCCTACTGATCATCCTATCACTAATTGCTAACGAACAACTGATCTCATTAGTGATGGACCAAACGGTGAAAATCACCAAGTCAACTTTGACCTTATCAAATCTAAGAACTTCTAACGGTCAAAAGGAACAAGGGAAAGAACAATTCATTCTCTCCACCTTGACATGTAGAAATCAGGACCAATAGTTAAATAGCCCACCTACTTCTACATTGTAAGGATACCTGTCAAAGACATCCTCCAAACACATCTCCGAGCAACGCGCGAGCAAAACGACCAGCGTGCACCAAGGCACACCTCAAACTTACAAAATTTACAAAATCTCAAACCACTTATTTCACTCCTCAAACAAAATACTCAATATTAGTGGACCGACACTAAATCAAGAATTGGAACAAAACAAACCACTACGTCATTACTTAATATCAAAGAGATGACCGGACCGGAATTAATCGTCAAAATCATCATTTTCATTTGGATCTGATACTCCAATTGGTTTCAAGTCCTTTACGTGCCATTTCCCTGCTCTTGTTCCATCTTCGTTTTCTAACTCATATACTAAACTGGAATGTTTTTTCCGAATTTTACTCATAACGAACTTAGGAGCTAACTTAGCGGAAAATTTATCACTAGCACTCGAGAGGACCTTATTAGTTCTCCAAACATACTCTCCGACTCGGAATGAAATGTCTCTTCTCCGAAGATTGTAGCGTTTACACGAACGTTGATAAGCTACATGCAAATTTTCACGGACATTTCCAAAATATCAAACAAAAGTTGACGATCCAAAACATAAGAAGGTCTACTACTGGAGACGACATCAACATCCTCACCAGGTATAAAATTATCATTATAAGCTTTTCCACTTAAAGGTACCTGACGACCAAAAACTAAAAATTTGGCGAATAGTTGGTGGACTCATGTTTTGCTGAGTTGATCGCGTATTGGATCTTTGATATCTCAACATCCCACGTATCATGTTCTTCTACGTATGTACGGATTGCTGTACCAACTGTCTTATTGATTCTTTCCACAAAATTGCATTGGGGAGCATAAACAGCGTTATACCAAATTTTTGAATTTCGTACCTTGCACACAAAGCTTTAAAAATACGTCCAACTAATTGTGGACCATTATCACAAATAACAAATTGTGGTACTCCGTAGACAAGAAATACCTTTTCTTCCAAAACTTCTCGATCAAATGTGCGGTAGCACTACGTAAAGGTTGCAAAATCGAATACTTCGAGAACCAATCACCAACAACTAAGAGCCATTTATGTCCGCGTTTGGAACGAGGAAACGGACCCATCAAATCTAATGCAATGGTTTGGAATGGTAGTCCAACTTCTTTCTCCTTTCCCATCATTCCAAGGGGACCTCTATTGGGTGGTTTTGAGCACCACAAATCAAACATTTCCTACAAAATTTACGTACGTCAAAGATCATCTTTGGCCAATAATACAATTCTTGGACTCGAGACAAAGTTTTTAAGGAACCAAAATGTCCTGCTGAAGGGGGTCATGACATGATTTAATGACATCTACGCTGAGACTTTGGCACCAAATATTTCCACTCTACAACATTCGCCGAATGCGGTAATAAGGAAGGTATAAACTTATAAATAAACCCATCTTCCACTTTCCATTGAGGGTAGCTTTTGGTGACAACAAAATTTTCTTCTCAAAGACTCATACCACAAGTCTACTGCATCAAGTTTAATCTCTACTAAGTTAACTTCTGGATTTTCTAAAGGAACACCACGACTAAGACAATCTGGAACTATATTGAACTTTCCTTTTCTATGCACCAAATCAAATGAGTGTTGCCTTAATCGAACTGACCATCTGGCGAGTTTTCCAGTTGGATTCTGAAGATTACTCAACCAAAGTAACGAAAAATGATCGGTGACAACGGTGAATCGAACTCCTTCTACCCACGGACGAAATTTCTCAATTGCAAAATAACCGCTAAACACTCTCTTTCAGTGGTGGAATAATTGCGCTCAGTACGGCTCAGGGTTTTGCTTGCGTACGAAATTACACGCTCTTCTCCGTTTACATTCTGAATCAACACAGCTCCTAACCCAGTGTTGCTTGCGTCACACTCAACGATAAAGGTGCCGAGTAGTCTGGCTGAGAAAGAAGAGGTGCAGAAACTAATGCTTGCTTGATTAGCACAAATGAATTTTCTGCTTCCGCACTCCAGTTTACAGTTTGACCTTTTTCTTACTTTTAATGAGGTCATTAATAGGCGAAACTAAAGACGAAAAATTCTTTATAAAGCGCCTGTACCAGCTGCACATTCCTATAAACCTTTTAATTTCCGTTGTGGTTTTCGGACGGGAAAGTTAACCATCGCCGACACCTTATCGGGATCTGTACGAAGTGAGTTCGAACCTACTATATAACCCAAAAATTTAAGTGTTTTTAAAAATTCACATTTACTTATATTTATGGTAAGGTTAGCTTCTTTTAAACGTTGCTTAACCTCTACTAATAACTTTAGATGTTCTTCAAAGATGACGAACATAATATTATGTCGTCCAAATAGCAAAATACATGGGGTTCAAAACGTGGACCAAAATTGCATCTACTAAACGCTGTTGCGTCTGCGCAGCATTCTTCAACCCAAATGGCATGCATGTAAATCTATATTGTCCTCGTGAGATAACACTGAAGGCAGTCTTATCCTTAGACGATTCACTAAGAGGATTTGCCAAAACGATTTTCTCAAATCCAGAGACGAAATGTAGTTCGCACCTCTCAACATATTGAGAATTCTATCTACGTTCGCAAGGGGTACGAATCATGAACAGTTAAGTCGTTCAGGGTTCTACCATCAAAACAGAAGCGATATTCTCCATCTGCCTTCTTAACCAACAAAACTGGAGAGGACCACGGACTAGTACACGGTTCTATAACTTTAAGTCTAAGCATGTCGTCCAATTCCTCATTCAATATCTTACCCATATATGGTGACATGACATATGGTTTCTTGTGGAAGGGTTTGGCATTGCCTGTGTCTATGTCCAATTCGATTAGGTGAGTTCGTCCTAATCTATCGTCGCTGCTAATCTCACTAAATGAATTTATTAACTCTTGTGCTTGCACTTTGAGCATCTGAGAGGTCATGTAAACCACATAAAGAATCTTCAGTGTTCAAAGGGATGGAAGACGGACCTATATACCCTATGTCGTTCCCAACATTGCTTTGGATAAACCAATTATTACTTCTAAAGTCAGCAACTACACCAAATAATTTTGCAAAGTCACTACCGAAAATAAATGTATGCGGTAGGGACGGAACCACTAATGCATTAAGGATGCGGCAATCATTACCTATACAAATTGGCAAATCTACTGAGCCTACAACAGACTTTATTGAACCATCAGCTGTAGTGATACCTGTTTTGCTGAACTAAAAATTTTCAAGTCTAATTTTCTAACAATTGAAAGTGCTAAAGATCCTACCACTGAGGTAGTGCATCCCGAATCCAGAAGACCGGTAATGTCTCTATCTATTAATTTCACCATAATGTAGGGTCGATTATCACACTGCTTCTCAATGAACAGAGTATTATTCTTAGGCTTCGAGAGTCCTGACAAAATTTTTAACAACTGTAAGCCATCTCGACCACTCGTCTTTACTAAAGTATTTTTCTTGTTTACAAATCATAACTGTAGCCTTATGACGCGGAACAGGATACCGACCACTATGTACCTGCCGCCTTACTGGTTTTTGAACAACGTGGACATGACGTTGCCTTAACGCCTTTTCGACCACATCCAAAACAAAAATTTTTTTGTTGCTCTACAATCTCTAAACCAATGTCCACTACGGGAGCAATTCCAACAAACAAAATGATTCCTCTTATCGGGACTAAAGGAATTACAAACCGAGGACTCTAAAGAGCTCTTATCCGCTACTGTTACTTGAGGATTGACTAATTTATTCTGAAACACCCTACTCTTAACAGCATAAACTTTCTCATTCAACCCAGGATGTTTGTTCTCATATGGATGCTTAGAGGGTTGCAAATCTTGTTAGGTTTATTAGAAGACGCCAAAACCGAGTTTAGTTTCATCAAAGAAGCTTCTTCTAACCTTTACACAAATTTACTAGGGTCGACAAATCTTGAATGTCCGACAATGCAAGTGCCGAAATATATTCAGGAACCAAATTTCTTCTAATCATTTTAACTTTAGTAACTTCTGCTGGCTCGTTGGTCAGTCTACTAAAGAGGGTTTGCATATGCGCGACAAATAAAATAATCCTTTCGTCTTTACCTTGACGACGATTTCTGATCTTTTCCCAAATGTCATCATCCGAAGAACCAGGTAGAAAATCTTCCTTAAACGTTCTAACAAGGAGTTCCAGTCTCGCAAAGAATTTTTCACTGTTCTAAACCAAACTAAAGCGTCACCCATAAAAGTTCACATGCTGATCCAAATAAATCAGCTTCGGATACCTTACGAGATTGTGCCAAATCACTAACTCTATCTAAAAATGAATGTAGTTGTTTGGGGTCACCTGAGAATTTTACAGGCCATGAACCTATAGGTACTGAAGGTGTTACATACGAAGTCGAATGGATAGGTGCACTAACTAAAGGAGATACTACAACGGACCGATCTAAATAGGTGGACTCTGTACTTTTATTGATTTTATCGTACAACTCAGCTTCAAGGGTTAATATCGTTGCTACGGTCTCATTTCTAAACTTAATTGCTTCATCGGGATTTATTGAAGGATTTTCATACGCTTAGCTCGTCCCGAAAGGTGGTTTATCCTTGAACAAGCTCTTCTAAAATTGAGTCTGATGAGTCGCCTCAAACTCGGACACAATATTACGAACTGACTCGACTGAAACTGAAATTTCTTTACTTTCCGTTGCAAAATCTACTTCATAACACGAAAGGTCAATCAAACAACCAGGCTTATCTATTTCTTTAGCTAACAATCTACCTAAAATTTTCCGTTTCTCCAACACTGGCCTCTCACTTACCACTCCTCTGATTCTTAGTTCATACTCCAATTCTTCTTTAAGTAGACAAACAATTTGGAATTTTTCCGACATGGTTACTACAACCTAATGGAATCAAACCGATAAATCTAACTAATCCGAATCTTACAAAAGCTATCAAAACAAATTCGTACTACTAAAGGTAAAAATCAAAAATGTTTTTGGTAAAATTATTTTGCCAAAACAATATCAAAAAATTTAAGGGTCAAAACAGAATTAAAGTCAAAAGTAAATTTGACCAAATTAACGAATTGAGTGTATGGGGATTACCGTTACAACCAATCTTTTATCAAAAGCAAACAAACAAATCTAAATGTCAAATAAACCTTAAGCAAACAAATTTCGAGCAAAATAATTTTTGGACAAATGGACTTCAAAGGAAAATAAATTTTGAGCTAACAAACTTCGAATCAAATTAAATTTAGAACAAATAAATTTCGAAGCAAATTAATTTTTAACAAATAAATTTTAAGGTAAATCAAATTATGAACAAACAACTTTCGAGCTAAATTAAATTATGAACGAACGAATTTCAACAAATTACTCGTTGAACAAACAAATTTCGAGGCCCCAAACGTTGCCGGCGCCAGTGCTACATTTTTCCTGGCCAGCCTCACACATGGGTGCTAGTGAAACGATATTTTCTTATCCCTCTATATTTACACCAGCTCCACGAAGTCTTCCGACGTAGCTAGGGGTCTATTCCTGGGGTAGAGCAATGAGCAATGGGGGGGTAAGTCGAAATCTATGGAGGATTACACTTAACAAAAAACAAACAGGCGCCACCAAGTCCAAATTGATTTATTTTAGGGCATAGCAATTTTCTAAGGGCGGACTTGGAGACCCAAAAAAGAGATCGCCTTCGTTGATACTCAAACTTGTCTTAACAGAATAAGACGCTGTTCCTGTAAGAAAGAATAATAATTAAGTCACATAAAAATGGGAACACTATTTGCGTCCCTCAAGTATACCTAAAAGTATAGAGAATATTTTCTGCATAATGGGATCATAAAATTTAGTTCTTATTGCTTTTTGTTTACCAAGTCTGATCAGACTAGATCAGAATAAAAAACTTTAAATGAAGAATATTAATTTACTAATAAGAATTTTCTTTGTTTCAGTAAATAAAATATCATTGTAATTAAATAAAAATAAAAATTTGAAGTACTTGCAAAATGGTAGTAAGGTTATCAACTGATCCTTACTCAAATATTTTATAATTCTATGTAACTAAAAATGCTAGAGTTTCTTTATAACCCAATCAGATCTGTGTGAGTCATTTACAAATGAATATACGAAATTTTCTCTTTAAGTTAACCAAACTTAAATTTAGTTTGAAGTCAAAATAATCACCAATATATTCTCTAATGTTATCAATAGTGGTTGTACTAAAATGCTAAACATGTGTTAGCCATTGGGCAATTGTTGACAACAGTGATCAAACAAACAGGTGATGTAATAGCAGCTGTTAAATTACGTTGAAGCCACGTGTGGTCACATATTTACGAAGCCAAGTGAAAGCAAATTTGATACTGGGGAAAACCAGCTTATTTACAGGTAAACTGAATAATAATTTTGTACGTCTAACAAACAAAATGAAATAATGTACTTTCAGAAGGAAGTACTCAGGAAATCTTAATTCTATTACGAACCCAAGACCAGCTGTTGTCCTTGGATGTAATGGAAACTACCTCGCAGCGCGGAACAGCAACTAATTATACTTGCTTTCCATGCTTTAACACAGGTGTAGGAGCAAAGCGGATTCCTTACTTGGATCACGGCAGCATTACTTGTAACGTAATCTTCCGTTGTCTAAATTTATTTACTAATATAATTTTTCATTGCGTAGCCAACAAATTAAGGTTTCTAAATTGTAACTTCAAAGGGATCATGTTGTCTCAAATTTTACAGTTGCGATTTTTGACGTGGCGTGCGATATCTACGTTATCCATGCAGTTTTCTAATTTCTCGTTGCGATTTCAGATGTGTCGTTGCGAGTTCAGATGTGTCGTTGCGAGTTCAGATGTGTCGTTGCGCTAAATAAATTTTGTAAATTAGCTAATATGATAACGAATATACAAAATGTGGATTAGGTACTAACCGTTACTCAGGAAGTGTTTCACAAACATAGAGCGACTCGGAGGTCACTCGCCATTCTTTTAGAATGCATCTTGACGCTGCTTTTAACTATCGACGAGTGCGCTCGCTGCTTTCTTGCATGGTGGGAGGTTCCGGATTTTAGTTCTCGGACCTCTCACGCGCGCCAGTGGCTGTGAAATTACACCGAACTCGGAAACAACTCGACTAATAATCCTTGATATTATAATACTATAAAAGTTTGATTGTTACTCGAATATTTATTTTAATTAATAAAGGTATTTTAATATTCATTGTACGTTTAATGAATGGATTCTCCTACTGCAAAAATAAAATTGTTACAAGATAATTGTCAAGTGTACTTCTTTCTCTTCTTTGGGAATAAAATCAATTGTAGTTATTACAATCGTTATTATTTTGACGATCCTAGGTCATAGATCGAAACGTAAATAAAAGCGATTTTAATAACTACAAGTGATTTTATTCTCAAAGAAGAGAAAGAAGAATACAAAACAAACCGCAACAAACATACAAGGAGTACTGTCAAGCCAATTGCAATTTTGAATTTTGACGATTTAAAATTTACTTACCTTCTACAATTAGGAAAGTGGGACGGCCCGGACCGTCAACACCAACTTTTTTCATTTAGTATTAAATTAAAGTTAAACAAAATTAAAGTGAAATATAAACAGGAACCTACTTTAACACAATTACTTATTTTTCTAATTAGATAGAACATACTATAACAAATGTTCAAATAAAAAGCCCCTTTGTTCTAAACACTTGTAGCTTCTATGTTCAGTGGACATCAATACTTTATCCAACATCGTAGAAGAAAGTGTTCTGAATGCATTTCTTACTCCTACTTATAAATCACCAACATCTGTATAGGTGGTTTGGTTTTGGTACACAATATCTTTAATGTAACCCCACAAAAAGAAATCTATATGGGTTAGATCGGGCGACCTTGCTGGCCAGGATATAACACTGTGAGTCCCTATCCATTTATTGGGAAATTTTTCCTGTAAATATTCTCGGACAACTTGAGTTATGAGCTGGTGCTTCATTCTGTTGAAACCAACAGTTTAATACCTGATTGATCGGCATGTCATCTAAATATTCTTCTAAATGAATTTGAAGAAGTTCTAAATATTTTTGAGAGGTCAACGATCTTTGATATATTATTGGCCCCCAATATATTGCACCCTAGAATGCTGCACCAAACATTAAAACCATAACAATATTGATGTCGGGTTTGTTTAGTTATATGGGGATTTTTAATGCCCCAGTGATGGGTATTATGTTTGTTAAATAGTCCGTTATTTGTGAAATGCGATTCATCCCACCAAATAATTTGAAATGGAAAGTTATTATTATTTTGGAACTGACGCGTATACCACTCGCAAAATTCAGAACGCCTTTCAAAATCTCCAGGTCAAAGTCCTTGACTGATATGAATTTTGAAGGGATGAAATTTATTTTTTGTAAGATGCGTGGACTTCTGATTTAGAGATGTCTGAATTCCTTGCTATTTGCCCACCTGGCTGCTGTTACTAATTGTAGTACATTTGTTTCATTCTTGATTTGATGTTTTATTGCGGATTGTATTTTTTGGCTTATTGTACGATCCATATTCTTGTAAATTTTTCCTCAATCTTGCAAAAATTTTGTTGTGTGATTATCTTCGTTTGGGGTATCTATTTAAATACATTCCTCCAGCATCAATATTATTTCTATGACATGAATTATAACATTGCACCATATCATATTTTTCTTCATTTGTAAAATTTGCCATAATAATTTAATTAATTAGGTAAAAAAACTTGCAAATATTAGGAATACGTGGCACAAATCTACTTAATACTTGATTTATAAAATCAACCGCTTACTATTACTAATTTGACAAACAAAGTAGCATTTTAAAAAAAACAAATTCATAGCCAACCGGATACATTTTTATGGTTACCATTTTCTAAGTACGTGCTTTCGTTTTTTTAATTTTGTCAATTATTGAATGAACATGTAAGTATGATACATATTTGAAATCACCATAAAAACGGTCATTGAAATATTGAGAAATCAAAGATAGCGGTCATAAGAGGAACTAAAGTTAATGGCTTCCGCCAATAAACGAATCACTGAATAAACAAATGAAGTACATATTCTTATTCACCATAAAAAGTTGCTTGAAGAATACATTCACAGATTTGAAAACGAATCATAAATAAGAAGTTATGGATAAAAGTAGAATTTGACGATTTCTACATTTTCCGCCATATCTTAAGAATTAAAAGGGATACCTGAATTTTCTTTTTCAATGATTGTTCCTCAATCAAATATACAACGTTCGTCTCATTTAACCAATATTGTAAGTCTTACCATTTCTGAGTTCTCCATGGTGGACACGCTTATCCGAGACACCCTGTATAGTGTCTACAATTACCCCTATACGATATCTATGCTTACCTCAGCTTAACTACAAGATGGGATAAGGGTAGACACTAATTTTTTCTTAAGTTGAAAAACAAAAATCTACAAAAATAACACACCAATAAAGCAATAAAAATTACACATTTTGGTAAAAGCAAACATATTAGTTTAAAAAACAAAGCTATAACAAAAATCAATTACATCAAGTACAGAAAATGTTGTGAAATCATATTTAGTCAATTTCATTCATTTATTCCTCAGATTTCAGGAGAAAGCACTAAGAATCTGAAATATTTTAATTAGTATCTACGTTGCCGTGAATTTTATAATTAACTTGGAGTTATTTGATGCATCTCCAATTACCCCAGTCCATGCATATCCCTTTTTCCCCTATATGTTGGTCGATGATTTGATGCTACTGATGACTATTTTGATTTCCTTCATAACAAAATTCCAATCGTTGCCCAGGGTGATTTGTTTGCAGATGCTGTTGCGTTTTATTAGTATGAGGCCTTAATTTGTTTTTCAAAATAGCTACACCTCGGCTATGATATGCCAGATCTATCTACCATCTTTGATGATTTTAATCTTTCATAAATAGATTCATGAAGTGTGTTCTTTCTGGATAACAGTTGAAATATGTTTCATATGTAACATCGGACATTTTATTACTCTGAATAAAGTACCCTAACATCATATTTTCATACGTTTGATAAACCATTTATTTTACACTTTTATCAAACTGGAACAATTAAAAAATATGAAATTATTATTGAATGATCTCATGTATTATTTTAAACGACATACGCCTACTAAAAGAACAAGCTGATAAATTTTTTAAAAATTCTGAATTTTTGATAAAATGGACTAAAAACAAAAGAATTTTTTAACCCAGTCGCATTCTACTATGATTATACTTAAAAGAATACAATTTTATATCATAACTCGAATTTAATCAATTTATTGAAAATTTATGAGGACTACTGCAATCTGCTCGTAAAAGTTCCTGAAGAACATGAAAATAACTTTTCAATAGCTTGATAAACGATGGATATATTGACTTATAAAGAGAAGTGAAAAAAATTGAGTTGATGACTCGAAAACAAATGCTAACTGATTTTTGTTACGGTATTGAGGTTAATTAAAAAAAAAATCGAGGTATTGCGTCCATTTTCCCATATATTTTACAGTTAATAAGTTCTGTTTTTAAAACATGCAAATCTGACTACAATGTACATAGTAATCATCAAAAAGCATAGAGAATTTTTTTTTACGGATTATCTCGTGATTGACTTATGTAACAGAAACCTCTTTGCGGAAGCCAACTATGTGTTAATTCGTACATAGAGACGCTCAGACTTGTTACTTTGCTACAGCCGAGGTAGAGATATACTTCTATATTCGTTAGTAATAAATTAGATACGGTTGAGTGCATCACATTTATGCCGTTCTCGTATTGTTTTAGATCAATTCATATAGTTAAAAGAAACAACAATTTAAAGAACTTTTTAATTTCGTGCTGTTTTTGATTTACAAATTTTTAAAGTGGCATAAAAATGTTAAATTTGGGTGAAAACGGTTTTAGGTTTATAGGGATATCTCAGCTTAGGATAAAGCTAGATGCATGAAACAAACATCATTGTCTTCAGAATATTACAAACTGTAATTTGATATATTTCAAGGGCGTGTTTGTAACATTAATATTTTTCAACCCCTGAGCCAATATTATTAAAGACGATTCTCAAAAAACTATATGAATAAATATTTTCAAAAAATTCTTAATTATTTCTTAAGTGTTTGTTTACAAACCTACAAAAATTCAAGTTTGGATCTAAATGAAATCTAGTAAAAAAAAATAATTTTCACTAGACGAACCAACTAAGATTGGTTATTTTTCTTAATCTTCTTTGGGAATTAAACCACTTATAGTTTTTAAAATCATCTTTATTTACGTTTCGAGCCATGACTTAGGATTGTTGTCAAAATAACCCTCAAATTATTGAATTTATTTGAAATTACCAATAAAAATTAATCAGCTGATTTCACGTTAAGCGTATTGGCTACCTAAAAAGTCGGTCCCAGAACGCAACACAAATTGAAAGCAATCGTTCTTTTAAATTTTCATCTAATGTACTCAAACCAAATATATTGAACATCAATAAATCAAAGTCACCTTCAATTTATGTCATAAATGTCAAATTTGAAGTTTTTATTATTTTGACAATGATCCTAGGTCATGGATCAAAACTTAAATAAAGATGATTTTAAAAATTATGAGTGGTTTAATTCTCAAAGAAGATTAAGAAAAATGCTAAACAAACCACAACAAACATACCGGGAGTATCTAAGATTGGTTAGTTTATTACTTTGCTAAAATCATTACTATTAATTAACTTACTATGCCGAAAGATGTGTTTCAGTAAAAGTGTACACAAAAAATCTGTGAAAACTTAAGTCTTGTATGCAGCTCCTTGTAACAGTGTTTTTGTGGCAAGGTGTAGTTCCACCCAGTTATGGTTGTTGGGTCAATTTTAGTTAGTATTTGATTTCTGTGAACTTTTAAAATGTCTGGGTTTGTTGAATACAAACCAAAGAGCTGGGTCTAAAGGATCAAAAAAGTTATCTCCGCCTTTTAATTCTTATAGTCCTTTGATAAGACATCTGCAAGCCACCAACTCCGATCATATTCACACGTTACATAATTATTGATATTTTCCATTGTTGATATTGTACAACCTTCAACTACTTCATGAACAGAACTTTCATTACTAAACTAATAAATCTTGGTTTTTACTTCAACTTCACTGTGTGAAATAAAATTTTACTTTTTATTGGTTCAGATTCTTGCAGGTAGTGTTTAAGTAAGTTTTCTTCTTTAGTGCAGTCTTTATCTGTATAGTACATAAACTATATGTTAGGAATATTTTTGTTATTCCAGTCAAAAAGTTGTGTTGGTGTCATTTAGTCAAAGTATGGTTTTTACAGACTAGTTCTTGATGCGAGTCATTTGACAGTGGCACCCCATACCATCACAGATCCTTTTTCCATGAGCTGTAACAAAAAGTGCCACTTAGTCTCTAGTTTGAAGTCATTTTCGTTATAGCAGATATTAATAATTTTTTTTTCTATTTTTGCACCTGGCTGTTGAACTATCAGAAAAGTAAAATATCTTTTGCGAAGAAGGTAGAACATCATCTGTCAGATAGAAAATCAGCCCTTTTTGAAATAAGTGAACGGCTACTGTATCATGATTTAAGCAATCAGAAATATTTACAAAACCTTTTTATTTTATAATTCCTTGCTCATTGTAGTGTACTGCAAAGGGACTTGCAGTTGCTTGATTTGTATTGTAATGAAAAGATTGTGCCTCATGCTAGACAACAAAGAATAGAGCTTGGAAAAGTCTAAACCGACAATAGCTTTATTATCTTTTGTTTTCTTTGAGGTGACTAGTATTTTGATTGTTGGTGGGCTCTGAATTAGTGTTTTTAAGTAGATGAGCTGTTCGCAAAAGCAATCAACAGCCTTCAACATTTTTTGAACAGTGTCAAAATTGCACCTGTCGACTGCAATTTATTATTTGTATGTAATATTTTCTACCAATGCCTCTTTAAACATGTATTCCAGGGCAGTTTTCACAAACGCTAAAGAAACAGTTAAGTTTGCATGTTTCATGCAAATTCATTAAAATAGTCTCTTTTGAACATGAGTTTTTTTACCATTAACTTTCATTGACACATAGGCGTTTTAACGTGATACGGCTTACATTTTCACTGTTATAAAATTGTTTAATCTTATCAACTACAGATTGATTGATGGAACATTTTTCCAAGCTTTGGATCAGGAGTATACATTATGCTTATTCTTTAACTAAGGTTTTAGTTTTCTTGGTCATTCTATTGCTGGCATTGAACTCATCTTCAATTCTTTTACATGTCCAACTCTTGGGAAGTGTAGTTAAAATAATGAACTGTTTATTTCTGCTATCAGTATTTTTTAATTTTTTCTTTGATGTTAAAAAATTTCTGAATTTGGATCATCTCTTTTTTCACGGGTGCCTGCCTCTGAATAAAATTATTTTTTTTTACTCAAATCTTTTTGATATGTTAACTTGAGTTTTTATAGGTTTGTAAATAAACACTTAAGAACTAATTAGAAATTTTTGGAAAATTTTTATTCACTTGGTTTTTTTTTTGAATTCTCTTTCAAAATTTTGAGTTTGTGGATGAAAAGCTAATTAATTTTTCAAACACACCTTCGTAAGATATCAAATTAAAGCTTGTAAAATTCTGAATGCACTGGTGTTTGTTTCACTCGTCTAGCTTTATCCTAAGTCGTGATATGATCAAAATGTGTGTTCGTACACAGGGTGTCTACTGTCACGAAAGGTCACAAAATCACTAAAAAGACGAATTTCGTTTTGCGGTAACTAAAGTAACCAAAAGTCACTAAATCCTATATCTTTGTCACGAATTTTTTCTTCATTGTTTGATCATCATATGTATTTTTACAAATACGTCATAAAATTTTATAGCCATACTTCAGATGCTGCAGCAAATATATGTTAAAGGACAAAAAAATTCTTTCATCACACCGAAAGCAGCCTGTCTCTTTTCATTATACATTTATTCGGATGGGTTATATAAACCCTGCGGTTTTTGTTTAACGCCTTCAATCTAGAAATGGCGGCTCATCAATGCTTGAGCAGCAGTTTTGTGTGTATATTTCAGATATGCTTTTTTTATTATTGTATGTGGCCGTAATAAATACCTGCTATTGTAAACAACCCCAGACACTGTGGCTATGGCGCCATTGACCTTCATTGTAATAGGACATTGGAATGTGGGGTAGGTAGCAGCTGGACGACCACATTTAAAGAATATTACTGCAAGTCAGTCGTAAATAAAACCTTATGAGATGTGTTTCGTTTTGATTATTTGTAATGCGACAAGATTTTACGTTTTTAAGTTTACACCGTGCGTATGTACTTAAAGTGAAAACTTTCTTGTAAAAATGCCTGGAAAGTGTTCGTTTTCTGAACTTTGGCTGATAAATCCGTTTTTTAAAAGCTGATGTTACAACCAGTACCTGGAAATGTTCATGTTGCTTTTTGTGCCTACTGCAAAAAATTTTTGATATTTCAAAAGCTGGAATATATAATGTAAAACTTCATTCCGAGGGGCTGAAGCATTCTAAAATAGCTAATCCAATACTCAATATGAAACAACCACCTATTGAGAATAATTTAGTTAGAAATATTCCGGTCTCAGAAACAAAATGTATTTCAGCTTCAGTAACAGTTGATTTACCTGCAAAAGTGTATTCTGAAGAAGCTGATCGTGAAAATAAAAATATTGCGTCATACATGATCCGTAACGAGATTACTAAAGCTGAAATATTATGGACTATGCACAAGATAGTATCTTATTCTTCGTCAAGAGTTCATCAGGATGCTACTGAACTTTTTCCAATAATGTTCCCAGATTCTTTTATAGTGAAAAACATGCAGTTACACAAAGACAAAATATGTTATATAGCCACTTTTGGCTTGCGTCTGTTTTTCCAAAACGAACTTTTAAATAAAATTAAAGATTGTATTTTTTTGTGTATAAGTTTTGACGAGAGCCTGAATAAAGTTGTGCAAAAATGCCAAAAGGACATTCTTGTCAGATACTGGGATGATGAATATAATATGGTTAAAAGAAATTATTTGTCTTCGTGTTTTCTTGAAAAAATCACTGCCATCGATCATTTAAATGGGTTTTTAAATACCATGGATTCTCTTAGTATAGCCATTAAAAAAATTTGTAACAGCATGGATGGACCTAATGTGAATCGTAAGATTCTTTAGGGAACTAAAAGAACACATTCGAATTTCTGGTAGTGATGATGACCCTGTAATGTTTGATCTTGGTACGTGAGGGCTGCACATTGTTCATGGAGCATATAAAACAGCACACAATGGCACTGGTTGGTTTATCCATGAATTTCTACGTGCATTGTATTACCTTTTCAAAGACACTCCTACTAGAAGAGGAACTTATCTATCATACAGATACAACAACATTTCTACACAATTTTTTTCGATAAGATGGATGGAAAAATGGTGGTGTTTTACAGCGACCAATAAAGCTATTAGAGCCTCTTAAACCGTATATTACAGCAGTTTCAACTTGTCCACCAGATTGTGCTAGTTTTAAGAAAATCAGTAAAGCTTTGTCAGATAGTTTCTTGCTAGCAAAACTAGAATTTCTTTTGTCCATAGTGTCTGATCTCAACCATTTTTAACTAAATATCAAACAAATTAGCCGATTTTGACCTTTCTTCATCACGATCTAAGTTTGTTGCTGCGTTGTATTGGGGAAAGATTTATAAAAAGCGAATTAATAAAAAGTACAAAAACGTCTTTGGATTTAATTAATATTAAACTTGAAGTTGCCAAAAATTTGTTATCACCAATACAGATTGATATTGGCTTTGCTAAAATGGCAATCAAGAACTTGAAAAAAACTGTTTCAGAACTTCAAATTTTAGTGTTTAAAAAAGATTGTCAAGACTCTCCTTTTTAAGATAATCAGTGAACAGTCACCTCTTAAATGTAAAATTGTTAGGGGTGCATCATGTCTTTCTCCATATGTAATGAAAAGTGAAACACTTAGGAAACAGCGGATTCAAGACGCATTAGAAGAATTTGTAGAAAAGAAACATATAAGTCCAGGTTGTGCCGATGGTATAAAAAGACAATATGAAACTTTGTGTGTATCAGAACGTGATTCTTTAAAAGAGTGGCGTAATGAAAGGCTGGATATATATTTTACCGAACTTTTTGTAAAATCCTCTATAAAGGATAAACAATTTCTTACTTTTGTGAGGATAATTTTGACAACGTATCATAGCAATGCCATGATAGAAAGAGGGTTCTCTATAAACAAAGAATGCTTACAGGGCGGCTTAGAAGAAAGATCATTGATTTTACAAAGATCAATTTATGAAGCAACATTTAAGAATTTAGATATAACTGCGAAAATGCTTCATGCTGCAAGGAATGCATCTTCTTTAACACTTGAAGCTTTTGCCGAAAAAAAGAAATCTAAGGAAAAGGAAGTATGCAGTAAAAAGCGGATTGTGAAGGAAGTTGCAGACTTACAAAAGAAACGGAAGGACCTAGAGAAGCATAACTTTGAAGAACTAAAAGCATTGGACATTGAGTTGGAAAAATTAAAGAAAAAATTAAAACCATTATGAATTTAAATTGCGTTGTTCTCAAATAACCTTTATATACATAAGTACGACAAATGTCCTAATTACTTAATTTTGTGATAATAATGTTATGAAACTTAACAGCAATAGAATAAATACAAGTAAGTTTTTTTTAACACAGGTCACTAATATTTTATAAAATGGCCACCAAGTCACTAAAAAGTCATGAATTTTTATTTTTGAATCTCAGTAGACACCCTGGTACAGAAATTTGCAATTTTCCTAAATTTAAAAATACATTAAAAGCCAACCATTCGACATAAAAATCTGAAATTCATAATTTGATACCTACGTAGTAGAAAAAAGTAGAAGCGAGGAAACCCTGGGTAACAAAAGAGATATTAGATTTAATAGAGAATAGACGAAAGCTTAAACCTTTCAGAGAATTGGATAGTGAAATTAAGCAAAAATATAATAGAGTTAGAAATAAGATTAGTACATGAGTGTAGAAAAGCTAGAAATAAATGGATGGAAGAGAATTGTAAGGGAATACAAACATAAAGTATTAAATACCATGGCTGGTACATCTAACTGCCTCTCTGCTGCTGAAAGAAAGCGGAAAAGCCGGGCAAATCGAACTGAAGAACAAAGGCTAGCTGAGAAAGAAAAGGCTAAGGAATTTATGAAAAATTTGAGAATGAAAAGGAAAGGAGATGCAAAATTAAAGAAGAAGGAAAATGAAGCAACCAAATTAAGAATGCGCAAAATGCGAATGAAACAAAAAGCGGAGTCTTCTGCAACAGTTTTTTCAAGTCCCAAAAAGGCATATTCTGGTCCTCAAAGTTTTGGAAAGGCCTTAAAGCGTGTCAAGTCTACTTTGCCTCAAAGCCCCAGAAAAAGAATAGCAGTCATTGAGAAGTTGGCTTCAGATGTAGGAATTCCAGTCTCAAAGCAAAATGCTGTTTTTCTCAAGGAAAAGGAATCACCGAAGAAGTGAAGGAATTGGTCAAAGAGTTTTATCGAAAGGATGAAATTTCACGAATTTTTCCAGGCAAAAAAGATGTAAAATCTTTTAGACACCCAACTACTAAAACCAAAATGTGTCTTCAAAAACGATTGCTGATGTACAATTTGAAGGAAGCTCACGAGATTTTTTAAGTTGAAAATCCCACCATTGCTATAGGACTATCAAAATTTTGTGAGTTTCGACCAGTAAAAGTTGAAGTAGTTAAGTCGAAAGACCATGAAGTGTGTTGTTGCCCCTATTGCGAGAACTTTAACTTCTTGTTGCATGAATGCAAATGGAAGGACAATATCAATATCAATATCACTGTTTGTGATCAGCATTCAGCTGACTGTATGAAAAAAAGATGCAATAAATGTTCATCTTCATTTGAAATACTGTTAAAAGAAAAGCTTTTATCAAAACAAATTGAAGTCGAACAATGGAATGTGGGGAAGCATGAAAAAAAATGTTTCATGGATGATGACTTGAAAGATGAACTGGTTGAACAGTTTACACAACTAACTGAGCATTTATTTAATGTAAGTAGGCAAGCGAAAGAGCTGCGAAATCAAAAGGATAATCTGAAGCCGGACGAAGTTTTGCTGCAAACTGATTTTGCACAGAACTTTCAGATAAAACATCAAAATGAAGTGATGGCGGCACACTGGAAAAGTACTGAAGACCCTAGTGTTACAATTTATACAAGTGTCATCTACTTCAGAAGAGAACCTGATGAAGACATTCTAAAGCAGACATATGCTGTTATTTCAGACACAAAACAACACACCTCTAAAGAAGTAAAATTATTTAATGAAATGATTCTTGAGGACTTCCAAGTTAATTTCACCTTTAAAGTAAAGAGAGCAACTATTTGGAGTGATGGGGCAGCTGCCCATTTTAAGAACCGCTATTCTATAGCAAGCATGGCAGTGTCCGATGTTTTTTCGGAATGGAACTTTAGCGCCTCTTATCATGGAAAAGGTCCACACGATGGAGTGGGTGCAATATTAAAGCGCCACGTCTGGAAGAAGGTCCTACAAACAAGAGTAATTGTGAAAAATGCGCAGGATTTTTTTGCAGAAGTTCTATCGGCAGAGTTAAATGTTCGATGTATTTATGCATCAGAGGATGACATTGCAGCAAAATGTGTGGAAGTTGATACTTTTTATAATGTTATAGAGCCACTAAATGGAATTAAGTCTGCACATTCAATTCAGAAGGCAAGCAACATGTGTGTCAACATGTATGTTAATACAGGAGACGAATGTCCAATGGCCAAAGATGTTTCGCTGTTAAAGAAGCCAATTGAAATTAAACTAGAAAAATATTATGCAGTTGGTTACGATGACAAATGGTACATTGGAAGAGTTGTTAAATATGACCAAAACAAGCAACTTTGCGAAATAAAATTTTTACAAGAATCATATCGTGGATTTCAGTGGCCTACTCAGGAAGATATCCAAACTATATCAACTAAGTTTGTTTTGTGTGGCCCCATAAACATTATTGGAAACTTACGTTTTAGTGTTAGTACGCAAGAAAGAAGAAAAATAAATAGAATGTATAGAAGTTGGAAAAAAAATAATTAATCAATGAATAAAATTGCTAGAAACACAGACCGATTTATAGTATTATTTTTGTTACGTTGGTCACGTTACGTTGGTCACACCACTTTAGTTGAAAAACCCTTTTGTATGAAATTTAATATTTGTATTTAATATAACTACATACCATATTTGAAAGTAGATAACTTGTGTATTATAAAAAACTTAAATTTTAGTTTATTGAATAAGAACTTTCAGAGAAATTGCTTTCAAAGTATAAGTAAGTTTTTATGTGGTACTTTTTTTGTTACGTTGGTCACAGCACTAAATTTTGTTGTTATTAACTATTATTTACATAAATTACTGCACTTTTTTATTGATAATGCACTTATTACCTGCATTGATATCATAATATGAAAAAAAATAGAAATTCACTTATTTTGTCCTTAATTATCAACAAAAATGCAAATTGAATAAGCTGTGAATGTTACGGTGGTCACGATGGAATGTCCCACCCAGTATTTACTGAGGTTATATCAGAACTAATATATTTCACTCGATCTGTGATTCTCCACGATTGAAGTGGTTGAAAGAACGGTAGTGTGTCTAAGGTCTTAGGAAATCTGATCATATTTCTGCTAAGATCAACGAACTTAAATGGTTGAAAATGTTGCTATTGTAACTTTCATAATTATTTACCTTTCTAAAAAAAATAATGAGGTTAAGATTTTCTTCCTAAAATATAAATGGACTGCACTCTTATCTCGGGGACTGCAGTGAGTTCTTTGAATTGTTATTCCTACTAGTAAAACCATACACTTGATTTAATCCAAGTTCAATAAACTCTTTTAGCTGAGTAAAAAATATATTATTCTTTAACCAATGATATATGTACAACTAAAATTTTTTTTTAATAACTGTTTTTTACAATATTTACAGAATTAAAATGTTGCCACTTGAACAATAAAAATAAAATAAAAAAATTGCTGCAATGCAAACTGCATAAACAAATTGTTAAATACTTAATATTGAATGAAGTCGTGAAGTATTTTAAATCGAGCTCGCTTTAATTGTGTCAGACTTGTACAAAATTGAAGTCCCTAGATTAGTAATTAATTCAAGCAAAAAATTTAGGTTAATGAAATTTCATGTGCTGCTTTAAATGAATGTTACAGTACAGTTTTAACTTCTCAGAAAATTAAAATTTTGCTATTATAAAAGGAAAAGAATTGGTAATACTTGTTTGCGTGTTTGGTATGTAGATAGTTGTTGTCACCTTATAAATAAGTTGATAGCGATGTTATATAGTGAGCCTCAACCAGAACTTCTTATTATTGATCGACCAAGGACAACACCTGTGAAGATAACAGCTTCAAAAACACAATTGGACAGTGTGCAAGATTAACGATTTTCCATATTCTACGATTACATCACCAAAATGCATTTTTGTGGATTCCATGCAAAATAACTTATTAAATTGTAGATTGGTTATACTGACAATTGTTAAAAATACTTTTCAGAAATGATGGCTGCATTGCAGGGTGCGTTCAGAGTGGCAACGAATAATGTTTGAGTGGTTCCAAACTTAGTGGTCAGAATTCACCAGGTGCGAACTCTATTAAAAAAATACGTATTTCTGATACCAGAGTGAATAAGCCAGGATCAAAATTATTTCCACGTGCTCTCGGGAATAATTGATTATTGCTTGCTTCTCGTAATAATTTAATGTCACGTGAACCCGTAACTAAATGCCACTTACGTGAATCCTTAACCTAAATGCTGAAGTGAAAAACCCTCATTAGATTTAACAATTTTAAATGAATAAAAACGAAATACACTTACCCACTTTTAGCTTTGCACATTATGACAAAATGAATAAACTAAGTTATGAGCACTTAAATTTCAAGTTCACAATTCGCAAGACCCATTTTTGTGCAGTGCTTAAATCAAAAAGGAAGACAAAATTCGCATATTTAACGAAGTAGATAATATCCCTCCTAAGCACAGATGGTTTCTAAAATGTTGTTTTTGACCAAACACATTCCTACGAGGTCTGTATGTATGGTTGTCTATCTATCAGAATAAGTAGAATACATTGCCTAACTAACAAAATTGGTAACAGAAAAATTTAAACTGTTACACTATCTGAAGCTTCTTCTGTTACATTGAAGAATAAGTTAGTTCCTAGATCTCCAGTACACTCTGTGAACGCGAGGCTTAACGAACATTTAACTATGCCACTACACACCAATGCCATGTTTCAGAAATGTTTTTCCTATAATGCAGTTAAGTAATTTAATTCTTTACCCTTCGATTATCGCTCTGTTTCCTAAATTCAAATCTAAATTGCATAGTAACTTCTTAAATTAGCCCAATCGTCATTTTATGCCTTAAATTTCTGCACCACTATGTCACGATTACTTACTTCACTTACCTTTTTATGCTCTTGTTATTAATGGCCTTCTACTTACTATAATGGTCACTTTCTCACGGATAGAGCACATATAAATTCTTTAGCTTAGAACTAGAGTTAGTTATATGATTTTTACTAGTTTGCTGTCATAAATTTTTATTACTCTTCTGCTACTATCTGTGTTTTGCATTATTATATGCCATGTCTACTCTGTTGTCTTTCGGTATTTTTAATTTTAGCTCTGAAAGAAATTAAGTGTAAGAGTAGCTTATAGTTAAACACCTCTTCCATGGCTTACTTAATAACTATATCGTTATTTAATTATTTATTTTTGTACCTACTTATTTGTATATCTCATGTTTCTGTAAATAGCTTAGCAATGCTAATAAAGACAAACTGAAACCAAATATTCTTTAATTATTCTCTGTAATAAAACTACCAAGTAGGATTCAGTTTATTAAACAAAGCTCAAAGTTGCTACATACCTAGATGTAGCCGAAAGAAAAGTAAATACCAGGCTAACTACCAACCGTGGAGAGAGTGGGGATTCACCTAAAAACCAAAAAAACACATCGCCCACAATTATCTATTAACCATAAGAATAAATAAAGGATTCTGTACAAACAAGCAAAAAGAAAATAAATTAAGCGTTACTATTTCAAAGCAAACAATTATGTGATATGAACAATTTAGTATTTTAGATACGAAGTGCTCATCTCGTATTTTACACAAAATAAACTTAATCAATAGTAAATAAACCTGTGAGAGCTTTTGTCAAGCGTTTTTAAAATTGCACCTAATAATTTTTGAAAAATAAACTATTCAGTAGGAAAGAATTAACGTGGGAGAGCTTTTGTCAAACATTCTTTTTAAATTTTACATAATACCGTTTGTAAAAAAAACCAATCAATCGAAAAGAATAAGCGTGTGTCTGTCAAGCATTTTTAACAATGGTACATCACTTCTGTAGAGCGATAATATCGATTCACAGCAACAAACAGTCCTCCAGTGTTACGTTTCTTATCACTTAGCTACACCAAACGCTGATACGGAATATGCTTTTGATATATACAAAAGAAAATAAGTTGTATACCTGTATGCGTCTGGATACTTAGCAATGCCTTGGGAGTCAGGATCCATTTACTCTTCTACCATAACTGCAGCAGCGGTCTACGGACAAAAACAGTTGGTCTACAGACAAAAGCACTTGGTCTACATAAAGAAAGAACCAATTTAGTCTCCAGCTAAGAGCTAAAAGAAAATGTGATTAGAATGGGTAAGCACGTGAAAACTCACCAATACACGCAAGATACTTCCTACTTGTCGAACAAAAAAACGTGCATTGCTTTTGAATTACTGTGACAAACAATGTAGAGAATATTTCAACGCACAAGTTGCAGAATCAAATTCAAAATGGGTTCAAATAACAAGAGTTCGAACTACAATCCTCGCGTTATCCAAGCACGATTAGCAAAACTGGAAAACACGCTATGAAATAATAGTAGGATCTATCGTTTCGACAAGTCTTTAGATGGGAAACACCAGAGAAAGCAATTATACGTTATCGGAAGGTTTAACAAATTACCGGATACCTAAAACAAGGTATAGACTATTTAATTTATAGATTAAATTTTTATTTTAAAAGCAAAAGGGATTTGAGTTAAAATTATGTTATGCGGGCTTTTACTGAACAGGTACACTATATAGGGTGTTGTTGAAGAATTTAAGAATTGAAACGGAATTTATTTGAACGAGTAATGAATTAACAAGTGAGAAATAGGGTAATTAATTTATGCTGAAAATAAACATAACAAAGTTCAAATCCGCATTGCTGATCTTGCTGCTTGATAGATGTTATTATGTTGTGCAAGGATATCTAGAAGATAATCAGTCACTTTAACTAGTATTAAGTTATCAGCTGATATCAATTATTACGTTAACCCCAGATATAATTTATTATGCCCCAAAAGGCTTACCTTATTTAATATCTATTGCCAAGCATTCATCCACTTGTCACTGTCAGCCGAAAAGCACTGCTAAAGTATTCGGATAGACCAGAGTTTCATAAGGTTCTGTTTGGTCCAGATTCTCTGACGAAGTGCGTTGAACCTACACTTTTAAAGAATAGATACTTGTAGGAGTTTATACAGGATAGGTATAGGATTTTGCAGGTGCACTTCCTGCAATTATGGTGCACCCGTGTTTAATTCATTGATATTGTACAGTAGTTGATGGTCAAGTTTCGTTCAAAACATCTTTTTCTTATGAATTCCTTGTTGTGCCCACCATAAAAACGTCTCTCATTGGCTAAACGCGATAACCACACATTCCTTTGACCTAGGAAAAATGTGTGGTTAAATGAATACCTACAATAAAATTGTAGGTTATTCTCATGCAATATGTGAAAACAGGAAACCACAATTTTATCGTAGTAACCTAATTTATACATACAATAATAATGATGGAAAAGTAAAGCTTTCCCTTTTGAATCAAAACATCCTTGTATCTAATATTAAAGCACAATATTGTACAGCCAAAGAGGCATAACACCAGACAGGAAATTGAAACATGTATTACTTCATTACTTGTGTATATTAGTTTGTTACATTTCCCACACGCAATTTACGCGCTATTTTTAATCTTTAGGCGTGGCTCTAACACCATTGTTATAACATATATAGACCACGTTTTACTGGATGATGCAATCGCTGTCTAAGTCAATTTGCATGCACAATTTAGGTAAAATTCAAATTACTTACGTGATGTGTATCTCAGAACTTCATCTCAGGGTGCACCACGTGGTTAAGGGTTGTCGTGATTACGCCGTGTTGAACATCAAATTATTATCCGTCACGTAACTTCTATTGCATCTCTTAGGGGTTTAAAAGGAAATAGGTAGCGGAACGATAGGGAGAATAAAGGGAAACTACATACTTTTTTCTTAAAATACTACTACGCACTTAAATACTTGTTGTTTAGTCCATGTCTCGTAGCAATGTCGTTTCCTCCACACGCACACATCTGCATTCCTTCTGTGCCGACTCGACTGTCAGCAACGGCGGAAGTTAACGTATCATTTCAAAAATACGCGGCACTTAACTTACAAATATATCTCTAAACCTAAAGCATGATACATGACCAGTTTGGCATGTAACAAGTTTTATATTCTTTTATTTTAATTATATTTGTAAACATTTTCTGTGCACTACCATATTCGTATGCATGCAAATAAAAATAAGCATACAACAAATACAGTTTTTCAATTATACAAGGTTTTTAAGTCTGGGGGTGTTCCAATCTCACCAAAATTAAAGCAAAATGCAGTCCCCAAAATCTGTAAAGCTAAGCCACTTTTCGTTGCAATACGTCCTAAAACTGAGAAGAATAGATTGCCTTGTTGTTCAAGGAATTCTGAAACCTAAAGACTACAGTGTATGGGCTGCAGCTATTGTTCCAATGCGCAAAAAGCATGGCAGTGTTAATCTGTGTAGAGATTATGCTACGTACATTGACGTAACATAAAAAAAAATCCAAGAAAAAGAAAGAAGGGATGACCGGGCTCAATCGGTGAGTGGGCGGGGTTTTATACCGATAGATAAATAAAGGAGAGTCTGAAAAAAATAGAAAAAAATACATACACTCACTCATTCACACTCCGAACAAAACATACAATGGAAAAGAAAGAACTTATAATTAAAAACAAAATATATATACAAAACAGTACTCCCAAACCCAACCCCAAAAAAAGTCAATGTACCCAATTTACATATTACATTATTAGAAACCCTTAAACATTAAAAAAAAATTACTCATGAAAATGGTGAGCTGTAGTTTTTAAGCAACTATCCCCTAACAGTACCTAGAGAAAAAAGAGAAACAAACGCAACCCTAAAAACCACAGCTCTAAAATATCGTAAGTATAAACTTAAACTAAATTTACAAACATATAGTAGATTTTTAGAAATTTAGAAACAAATGGTAAGATAGTAACCAAAGAGCAGTAAATGCCAAAATAGTTCATCATCATTTTGTTTTCGACCTTACTTAAGGTCGGTTTGACGCAGCTCTAACTTCTTTTCTATTCTGTGCTAATATAAAAAGCTTTACATACCCTTCACAACCTAAATTTCTAATAATTTGATTAATATAGTTTGGCTAGGTCTTCCTATATCCTTCTATCTTTTTCCTATCTACCTGGCTCTACATAAATATTAGCAACCTGATGGTTGTTAAAGAACTCTAACATGTTTACATGATTACCATTTATAAGGAAATGAAATATAACCTGGTTATCCGCTTCAAAAAGGAAAAGTGTTAAATTATATGTTATGGTAAGGCTTAAGCAACGAAACGCTACCAACATGCCAGACCGCTAACTAATTGTGAGTTATGTCCTGATGACATTTAGTTAACTGATTTTTATTTTTTTTGTTTTGTTTTCGAACTTACTTAAAGTCGGTTTGACGCAGCTCTAAATTCTTTTCTATTCTGAGCTAGTCTAAAAGGTCTACATAGCCTTCACAACCTAAATCTCTAATAATTTGACTAATATAGCTTTGTCTAGGTCTTCCTACTCTATTTTTATTTGGTAGTCTATAATCTAAAACCTTACTAAATAGTCCCTCATGTCTTAACTGGTGCCCTATCATTCTATCTCTCCTGACCTTTAATTGTTTCCACATACAGGGTTCCTCACCTATCCTTCTATAAACTTCCTCATTTGTTACTCTATCTGTCCAACTAATCTTTAACTTTCTCCTATAACACCAAGTTTCAAAAGCTTCTATCTTTTCTTATCTACTTCTTTAATTGTCCAAGTCTCACTACCGTATAGTAGAACGCTCCATACGTGCGACTTTAAGAAACTTTTCTATTATCTAAACTAATACTATTAGCTATTAGTAAGTTTTTCTTTTTTAAAAACATTTTTCTAGCTTGAGCTATTCTAGCTACTATATCCCTTCTGCTACGTCCATCCTTTGTAATTATACTACCTAAATAGCAAAATTCATCCACCTCCTCTAACTCGGTATTACCTATTTTTAATTTTGGTTTAGAACTAGGCTGTAACTCACTAGTCATTATCTTTGTCTTTACTGAGTTAATTCTCATACTATAGTTACTCTGTAGTATCTCATCTAAAATATTTAAAAACTCTCCTAACTCTTTTCTAGACTCTGCCATAATGGCTATATCATCTGCAAAACGTAACATGTCTATTTTCTGTCCCTGTACACTAATACCTATCTCTTTTCTCTCTCTAGCTAAGTTTAAAGCTTCCTCAATATAAACATTAAAAATCAAGGGAGACAGTATACAACCCTGTCTAACACCATTTCTAATCTTAGCTTCCTTTTCTATTCCATCAAATCTAATTACTACGCTTTGGTTTTATATAGACTGTAAATAATTTTTCTATCCCTATGAGAAATTCCTATTTTCGCAAAACCCTGAACATAACAATCCAATTAACCCTATCAAATGCTTTTCTAAATCTACAAATGCGAAATGAGTCTTTTATTTTTTGTAACCTTTTTCGATAATTTCCCTAATCATTAGTATCGGTTCTCTAGTCCCTCTGTCTTTACGAAAACCATATTGGTCTTCGCCTAAATAATTCTCAGTCAAAGCTTCTACTCTATTTTTAATTATTATTGTTAGTATTTTGGAAGCATGAGAAGTTAAACTAACGTTCTAAAATTCTCACACCTATCAGCTCCTGACTTTTTGGGATTGGAATAATAATAATTTTACGAAATCTATTGGAACCTCACCTGTGTCATATATTACATTTATTAGTTCATATAATCTGTCTAAAGTTTTCTGACTTGCATATTTTATTAATTCTTGGAATATCGTCTATCCCTGGCGCTTTATTTAATTTAAGATTCGAACAGCTCTATCAAATTCCTCTCTTATTATTGAGAACCCTATTTCTACATCCTCTTCTTGGTCGTACTCTAACTCATCCATATCGTCTCCCTTATATAAATCTTCTAAATACCTTTTCCATCTATCTGCTACCTCAACTTTATTTATTAGAAGCTCATTATTCTCGTCTCTAATACCATTACATTTTTTCCTATCTTCCCCAAAAAACTTTTTAACTGCCCTGTAAGCCCTGTCTGTCTTACCTACTCTCAAATCATCTTGTATTCCTTACAATTCTCCTCCATCCATTTATTTCTAGCTTTTCTACACTCATGTACTATCTTATTTCTAACTGTATTATATTTTTGCTTACTTTCACTATCCACTTCTCTGAAAGGTTTAAGCTTTCTTCTATTCTCTATTAAATCTAATATCTCCTTTGTTACCCATGGTTTTCTCGCTTCTATTTTTTTCTTACCTATAGTCTGTGTTGCTGTATCATGTACAGTCAGTTTTATTTCTTTCCATCTATTTTCTACATTCCTCCTACAGCTATCTCTTTGCTCTTATTATCTAATACTTGTTTATATTCCTCTTTTACCCTACTATCATTAAGCTTACCTAGATCCCATCCTCTCTTTTAACCTTTCTCAATTTTTGAATTTTAGTTTACACTTCATTTTAACTAAGTTATGATCGCTATCTATGTCAGCCCCTGGATAACTACGACAGTTTTAACTTGGTTTCTAAATCTTTGTTTAACTAAAATATAATCTATTTGGTATCTAGCCCTATCACCTGGCGCTTTCCAGGTATATCTTCTCCTAACATGTTGTTCGAATAGGGTGTTTACAGTTACTAATCTATGTTCCTGGCAAAACTCAACTAATCTTTCTCCTCTATCATTTCGTCTGCCATACCCAAATTTTCCTACCATTTTTCCCTCACTACCTTCTCCCACTGACGCATTAAAATCGCCCATAACTATTAAATTCTCATCTCCTTTACTTTTCTCACTATACTATTTATATCCTCGTATACCTTTTCTACTTCCTCATCCTCATACTGAGTTGTTGGCATGTAAACCTGTACTAAAACAGTGTCTGTGGGTTTTGTACTCAATCTAACCATAATTATTCTATCACTAAATTGTAAGTACTCTTTAACTTTATGCCCTATTCTTTTACCTAACACTATTCCTACCCCTGCCTGTCCATTAGTTGAAGAAGTTGTAATTATTCTATAATTATCTTTCCAAAAGTCATTATTATCTGGCCATCTCACCTCACTAATACCTAAAATGTCCAGTTTTTCCTTTCTCATTTCGACTAATAAATTCGTTAACTTATCTACTCTAAGTAATGACCTTACATTCCAAGTCCCTATCACTAAATCGAACTGTTGTTTTATATTCTTATGATGACGAGCCCCAAGTACCCCCTCCCGGAGATCCGAATGAGGGAGTATTTTACCTCCGGACAAGAATTTTACTTGTGAGCTCTCCATAGTTCAATAATTTTTATATATTAAAAATCAAATTTGGAAATGCCATCTTAGAACGTTCTGGTTCCGAAGTCACAAGCACATATAAAGAAGAACCAAAAAAAGGCACTCACCCTCGAGTTACTGGCATCGGGGTGGAACCAGTCGCTGGTCTTACGTCCAGGCGGAACGCATTTGACCTCGCATTCCCAGAAGAAGCTCAAAGGATTAACGTGTCCCCCGCAGGAAGCTCGCTAAATAATGTGTGCCGGAAATTCACATAAAGATAACGAACGAAGCCAAATAGAACGTGCTTTCTTGTGGCTATTCAAACAGCAAATGAATTGTTACATTTGTTAAAGCACCAAAGCAAGGAAATAAACCAGGAAAACCCTAATTTTATTAAAATAAATCCGCCGAATTTTTTTAAAAAGGGAAAACACCAGCATTTAATTATTAAAATACTTGGAAAGTCGCCTATTTAATTAAGGGGTAAATTCCACGGGACGAAATTCTTAGAAAGGATATTTATTATTAATTACCATCCAAATTTTAATACACGAAAGGGTTATTTTTTAATTACCGGGATACATTTTTTTGTTTAACGCCAAGGAATTTAAGATAAAAATTATTGTATATACACTAATCAATTAGTTACGAAAATGAACATAGCAATTACAGTGAATCCACAATTGCAATACAATAAATACTCGTTACCCACAGCAAACGAAATATTCACAAAACTTGCTGGAGGCAAACAATTTACAGTGCTGAATATGAAATATACATTTTTCCATTTATCTTTGGACATGAAATGACTGGGCATCTATGCTACTGATACATACTTTGACTGCCACTTCTCCAGAAATTTTTCGAAAACGGCTTGATATGATGTTCCCAAGTCTAGATAAGATTGATATTTCTCAACATATGACATCATCATCACAGGTGAAACAACAGAAGAACATATCACAAATTTAGAAAGAGTTCTTTCAATTCTCGAAATGAACGGTGTTTATTTACATGAAGGTAAGTGTAGATTCCTTCTAAATAAAGTGATTTACTTAGGACATGAAATTTTAAAGTATGGTTTACAACCAATTAAAGATAAATTAGAAGACATATTAAAAGATCATACACCAAAAAATTTACAGCAACTACGTTATTTTACTGGACTTGTATATTTTTATTCCAAATTCACACCTCACATGTCTGCATTATTACAGCCATTCTATAATGTTGCAAAGCAAAATACAAAATGTAATTCGTCTTCAGCATGTGAAAATGTTTTTATAAAAGTAAAGCAACAAAATACACCTATGATTGCTCACTTTAATGCAGATAAAGCCACGGAATGGTGTTGTGTATGGTCATATGGTATTGGTGGTGTGATATTTCAACTAAATAGTAATAATGAACTGATTCCGATTGCGCTTCAAAAGCATTAAACAATGCGCAATTAAATTATGCACAAATTGACAAAGAAGCGTTGAGCATTCTATTTGAGATCAATCGCTTTCACCCATACTTATATGGTAAATATTTGATCTATGGTCTGACAACTGATTCTGTGTCAATTTTCATCCATCAAGCTGGAATTACATGTATGGTAGCAGCTCGCATGCAACGATGGTCATTAGTTCTTTCAGTCTATGATTTCTACATAAAATGTCAGGTCTGAAGACAACACAGTTACTGATTTCTTTCACAAATGCTATTTGAAAAACCGGAACAAATGTGATGAAATTTCATTTTTACTTATAAAGGTTTAATTTGTACAGCAGTGGACACATTGCATGGTGTTACAGGTAAAATGAGCATTGCGTTAATAAATTTTGATCTGCTCCAAAAGAGCAGCGACCCTGTAACAATACAAGAGTGTCAGTTAACTGCAGTGGTGTGGGAAAAATTATAAAAGAAAATAGAAAAATTTGAAATAAAAATAGTACATGGCTGAAGTGCAACAACTACATTTCATAAATCATTTACTGTGAAAGACTTTTTCTCTTTGTCACAATTAAGGGGTGGCAAACCGTCTCTCACAGCAATCCCTTCGATATTATCCCCTATACAGAAAACAGTTATTCCACAAAGGTCTGTCTCCTTTGCTTCGGTTTCCTAAAGTTTCTGCATTATATCTTACCTTCTGCTAAAATATCTTAAAACTTTTATATTCTGGTTGAATTAAATAAAATTAAAATGCCTCTCCTAAATACGATTTCATCACTGGGGTAACTGAACATCATTTTATAATTAGCCGACTTTACCTACTTCCTAAATAAATTCAAATAAAATTCAATATATACTCAACTTTTATTAACATAAATAATTTCAGTGTACACACAAATATACCTAAAAAACTAGTTTGCTAACCTCACTCTGTCCAGGTATTGCTAAAAAATCCTAAAAAGACATTTAATATAAACCATCAGTAATCCTATCATTACCTCCGATTTTAATGTTTCTCACATTAAATTACATGGCACTCTAAATCCTAATTTTGGAAATGTCTTTAGTAACTAATGCTTAATGCCGTGACGTACACTAAATTTTACTAATAAAATTTACATTTAAATTTGCATACGTACATATATCTTAATATTTAAAAATGGTCCAAACTTCCTGGCACAATAGTATCATGCTTAAATTTTAACCGACACTAATCCCGTCACGTTCGGCTTCATTACCTGTTACATGATACCAACCAATTTACATTTAAAATTCACATCTACATTATCGCCAAGCATAAATATAAACCCTCATAATATTACTCACTGTTTCAAATTTAATTTAAAAAGGTTAAGATTTCTCCGAAACCATTTGTAATTTTCATCTTGGACCCTTTCAACTAACACAAAATTCCGAATTAGTGAAGGGTTAAACTCTGCAGGTCCTAACTTCTTTTTGCCCTCATTCGTCATGACATTATATCCCCCATGTGTGTCTGCATCATCCCTGTACCTGCCCGCGTATTTCATTTTCATGTCGCTTGCCGCACATTTTCCCTGCAGAGATTCAATCATATGTATCTTCTTGAAGCTAGGGCGGTTCTCACTCCCCCTCCCACCCACATTTATACGTATTTCTACACTTTGAAGTTTTCCAATTAACGGCTCGTGTATAATTAATTTATTTTTTCCATGGGGTGTAATTATTATTTTTTAATTCCCCTAATTTCTTACGTTCAGTCAGAGGTTTCCATCATTGTAGTCTTCCTATTGGGTTTATGGAATGAATCCCAGGAAAGTACTTGTATTATGTGATTTACTTAGGTTAACGTTCGGTATTTCCTTCTGTATTCAGCAATATAAATAAATACATTGTAAGTAATTACTACATTGTAAACTATAGCAGTAATTGTTTTGGTGTATTATTAAATGGAATTATTTTTAATAACGGATGTACAAAAGCTTACTTAATTTTATGTCAAGAGTGCATAACATTGATATATGTTTTCTTTGCTTCTGGTTTTTAAAGCAATTTATGAACCCTCGTTCCATCCTAATATGTATTTTATCATGAATAACTTTCTGATTTCATGGTTAGAGTTTATTGCATAACGCCCTGCTTTCTATGCCTATTTAACACTATGACTGATGACACTTTTATTTCAGTGGTTTTTATTGTCATGACTACCCTATTTAATGATCAATGCATTATTTCAATATTGTATTAAATTGTACCATTTTATTTTAAGAAAATTTATTTTTATTACCTTAGTTATACTAATTGTCCTAATTGAAATTATATTTTTTAGAACAAAAGAATTAAAATATGCTTAATTAAGATAAATTATACGTGAAGTCTATTATACAAAGTGCGTCTTATTTATTCTGTAAAATTAAAATTTTTGTTTTCCCATCTAATTTATAACTACCGTAACGCAACACGTTACAGTGGTACAATCACAATGATCGTTTGTTTGTTTCTCGATTTTGTTGTTCAAAATCAATTAATAGAATGCAAGCGATAAGCGAGATTAGGGCTAAAAGGCCCTATCTCACACCTAACTTATAACCCTTGGATTAACACTATTGGTAATTATAGGCCCATAAATATAATAAACAATTTCAGTAAAGTCATTGAAATTATTATTTATAACAAAATCAATAAAGGTTTCTGTAATGTTCTCTGCAAGTTGGATTAATAAATCATAAACACTAGTTTACTAATCAATTTAATAATACCAACCGACATTTTAAAAATAATTTTTCCATTTAGTAGTGGCCATATTTTCAATAATCTCTTGCCAACCACACACACACACACACCATTTGACAACCCCCTTCCTAATAATATCCAAATCTACTGACTAAGATAGCTATAACGTGACTATATCAGAAGTTAACTTTACGATCAATGCATCACATACCTTCCTCCTTAATCGTGAATAAACTTTATTAATTAAAAAAAATAATTATATATCACTACTTGGATAATACTATAAGTTCAACTTATCCAGTGCTTTGCGAAGCCTAGTAGGGTATCTTCGTTGAGATAGATCCATCTCTGTATTGCAACAATTATGGGTTGAAGACAAACACTGACTAGGTTTAACTGAAGGTGAAGTATTAGGAGATAGGGAGCTGGCATTAGAATTTGAAACAGAGGGGGGGGGGTTGTTTTCTGTTTCCAGTAATACAACAGGTAAGTTTTTGGTGTCCCTTTTGCTGTTAAGGTCATCTTTGGTAGGAGCCCTCTAAGAAATGCTTGTCAGGATCTTTATTTAATAGAGTAGGTAGTTTAGGATTAACTTCAGTAGTACGTTCCAACTTTAAAGATAGAGTTATAGATTACAGTAAATCATTTTCATTTCTTTTAATCAATTGATCGACGTGTCTTTTCCATACAACCTTACCTTCTCCTAAACATACTAGGCAGTAGCAGGACCTAATTTTGGGTTTTTCTACTTTTCTCCTTCTTTGTAATTTATAGCTAGTACTGATTCATTAACAGAAAATTCTCGTAAGGTGCAAGTTTTAACATTAATTTTTGACTCGTAAGTAGGTTGTAAAAGATCTAATTAGGATCTAAGTGACCTACCAAACATTAAAACGGCAGGAGATTGATTTGTCGTACAAAGTATTTCTATACTGAAATGAAAATTAAAAAAATGCATATTCCAATTTGAAATACCCATCATGGCAAGACACCTGCAATTTGTGTTTGCAAAATTTAATAGTATTCTCGACCAAACCACTGACTTATGGTTGATACGGAGGTATTATGATTGAATGGATTCCTAAAGATTGAAGAAAATTTTTAAATTCATAAAAATGATGGTCGGTTATCACTAACCACCAATTTTGGAAGACCAAAACAGACAAAAATGAGAAGTAAGACTTTTATAGTAGCATCAGATAATCTGCTTGAAACGGGCAATTCGAATATGAATCTGTAACAACTAAATAAATTTTATTCATTATGGGATCGAGGTGATCGAGGCGCAACCATTCCAAAACTGAACTAGAAGTAGGCCATATCGTTCCAACAGATTTAGGAGGTTCATTTCTCTCTAACTGACATGATTGACAAGAATTGCAATGATTTTCAATATGGGTGTCTAAATTAGGCCACCAAATATAGCAATGTGCTAGAGAGTTTACTTTTACAACACTTAAATAGTCTTCATGTTACAGTACTTAGAACTGAAAGTCTGCAGCATCTAGGGATTACTAATCAATAACTCCAAAAAATACAATTAGATTGAAATGTGAATTGCTCATGTTTTTGGTAAAAGTTTTGTAGTTGTATGGGTAAATCTCTACATGAGGAAGGTTGATCCTTTAAATTAAACTGAATTACTTTAGATAAAATGGGGTCCTTTTTCGTTAGCTCTTCTTATATCGTCAATATTTAACAGTAATTTGCCGTTAGAATGTAGTTAAGATTAATATTATCGTCAAAATTAGAAACAGTATTTCCCGTAAGTGGTAATCTATAGATACAATAATCAACCCCCAATATTTTTAAATCCATTAATGTAAATTATATCAAAGTCGTAAGCACTGAGAAAAAGAGTATACCTTTGTAAGCAATTTACAACCATAACAGGAAGATGTTTTTTTGGTCCGAAAAAAGACAACAGGTTTATGATCAGTAACCAAAGAAAATTTTTGTAAATATAATTGGTTAAACTTCGCAATACCAAATATTAACGAAAGAGCTTCTTTATTGATTTGTGAATAGCTTATTCACAAATCAATTTACAATGTGGCAACGTTCCGAATAATGGTACAATAAAGGTACTTGTTACGTGTGTTTTTTTGTATATAATTTATTCGATGTTCCTTGCAATATTTTAGTCTATTATCACAATAAATTTCCATTGCTGATCCAACATAGACAAAAATATTGAGGCTTTAGTTACAAACTATGATGATTGTGCTTACATACAGCAAAACCCTACAAAGGTGTTGTTACACCTTTAGCTGCTAATTTCAGTGATACCATACTTAATGCGGCTGTTGAAAGTGTCATATGTGCTAGTGATGGTCTAGTGCTGCCACAAAGTAAAAACGGAAGTACTTTACTGCACCACAAGAATTCCAACAAGCAGGTGGACCACACATTCAAGAGAATATTACTAACACAATTGTTAGCCGTTTTATATGTATAAAAAAAAAGTTTCTAGGTTAGATTTATAATTTACATACATTGGTTAAGATTATTATTCAGGGGAAAGGAAGTGTGATGTACTTTACCTTGTCATTATATCACTCTCTTCCTTGTAATTAATATTAAATGTGCAGTCAAGTCTTTTGCACACCTATCTACATAATTGTTGAATTTACGGATAGACTATACCCATATGTAATCATTCTATACGCATTGTATTATATTTAAATATATTACATAGTTTTCAAAATGCCTTATTTACAAGCAGTTTGATACTTGAAGGTATCACAGTCCTATTAGTCCCACGGCCACCCTTTTTTCTTCATTTGCTCCAACATGTTTCTAAACTCTTCAGTATTGTTCTGTTATATAAAACCCCTCAATAATATTGATGCTTAGATATGAAATATATAAAATGAACATAATGTATTTCCCTGATCAGGAATAGCTACAACTATGTATGAGAAACACTTATTACATAAGTAACGTATATATTTTTACATTGCAGTAGACCATCAACACTCAGATGGCAATCACGAAGGAACATACACCTGTTAACAGTTCAGCAGTGGTTCTAAACAACTATGATTAAGATTAGTTCAGCATGGGACGTTAAATTTATAGAATATATGTGTTAGTGACTGTAGACTTAACAAATAAATGGATAGTTGATGCTGAGTTTGTTGCCTTGCATTGTAGTGCCTTAGAAATAAAGTCGTGCCTTAATTGCCTTAATCAAAGCATAAAAGTTAAGATAGTTCACAAACTGTTCTGTTTGCATGCATATAAAGAGCAAATTCTGCAAACTTCAAAAACGTTTTTTATATGTGTTGTATTTACTATCTAGACTACATTGATGTGATGCAGATAACAACGAGCTAATTTTTTCATTTCATGGAAGAACTTCTCCATATTCGCATTTAGAAGACTGATTTGTTATTTTAGCTAAGTAAATATTTGATGTAATCGATTATATCAAAATTAGTCAGTTGTTTTAGTAAAGTCGCCATTTTAACAAAGTTCACTTGGAGATTATAGTTCAGTATAGGAAAGAGCATTTCAGTTTTCGAAAACATTCAAATTCAAGATCTGTTGTGGAAAGTTGTCAATACTACGTTCCAAATGTAAGCGATAGTTCGTAGAGAACTAATAAAATTTCGAAAATTTATCTAAGAGGTCATCCAGATTGCAAAACATGCACATATTGAAGTATATCAAAGAGCAGCTTTAAAACAGGTGAATTTGTTGTAAACAGTTTGTTTCTACTTCACATAGTTGCTTAGTATAATTGGCCTTGATCAGGGAAACACAACCTATAAACTTGCATTGTTGTGCAAAATGTATTTTTAACATCTTTTTAGTTTTCTATATGTAATTTAATAGTTACAACTTACAGATTTCCTGCATTAACCCAAAATTTGCCTACACATTTATTATTCCTGCAGTATAGTAGTTTGTAGAGTGCACCACTCTTATGGGTACAAGTAGCGGTGCACACAAGCAGCAACTTTAAAAACAACCTGAAAAAAAAACGGCAAAACTTTGCAGCAATGCAAGAGCTTTCGAGTAAAAGTTTTCGTATTATTTGCAGATTGCAACGTCTCAATGATAAAATGACACGGCAACCAGATATGTAGTTTGCTACTTTAAAATTGCCAAAACTAATAGTCTGTTAATATTAAAGTATATCAAAAAGCAGCTTTAAAACAGGTGAATTTGTTATAAACATTATATATAATTTAACACTTTTCCTTTTTGAAGCGGATAAACAGGTTATATTTCATTTCCTTACAAATGGTAATCATGTAAACATGTTAGAGTTCTTTAACAACCATCAGGTTGCTAATATCTATGTAGAGTCAGCTGGATAGGAAAAAGATAGAAGGATACAGGAAGACCTAGACCAAACTATATTAGTCAAATTATTAGAAATTTAGGTTGTGAAGGGTATGTAGAGCTTTTTAGATTAGCACAGAATAGAAAAGACGTTAGAGCTGCGTCAAACCGACTTTAAGTAAGTTTGAAGACAAAACAAAAAAAAAAAATAAAAATCAGTTAACTAAATGTCACCAGGACATAACTCACAATTAGTTAGCGGTCTGGCATGTTGGCAGCGATTCCTTGCTTAAGCCTTACCATAACATATAATTTAACACTTTTTCTTTTTTGAAGCGGATAACCAGGTAATATTTCTTTATAATTGGGAATCATGTAAACATGTTGGAGTTCTTTAACAACCATCAGGTTGCTAATATCTATCTAGAGTCAGCTGGATAGGAAAAAGATAGAAGGATATAGGAAGACCTAGACCAAACTATATTATTCAAATTATTAGAAATTTAGGTTGTGAAGGGTATGTAAAGCTTTTTAGATTAGCACAGAATAGAAAATAAGTTAGAGCTGCGTCAAACCGACCTTAAGTAAGGTCGAAAACAAAATGATGAATAGTCTGTTACAGGTAAAATGAGCATTACGTAATAAATTTAGATTTGCGCTCTAAAGTGGCAGGGATCCTGTTAATAATTAGGGGGCTTCGACTAACTACAGTGGTGCAGAAGTGGGTTCCTATGGAAAAAGTAAAAGAAAATACAAAATTTCGAAATAAAAATAATAAAATGGCTGTAATTTGAATAATGTTACAATATTCACTTACTTTAAAGACTTTTTCTCCTTGTCATATTTAAGATGCACCACATCATCTACGCTCTTGAGTATGTTTGTGTACCACTCTTGTGGCTACAAGTAGCAGTGCACACAAGCAACAATTTCAAGAACTGCCTGGAAAAGAACTGCAAAACTTTGCAGTAATGCAAGAGCATTTGAATCAAAGTTTTCATATTATTTATAGATAGCAGATTGCGACATTCCAATAATAAAATGCCTCAATGACCAGTTTGAACAGTTTGCTACTTTAAAATCACCCAAATTAATAGACTGTTGCGGGTAAAGTGAGCGTTATGTTATAAATTTAGATTTGTCTTGAAGGGGCAGTGACCCTGTAATAATTTAAGGGCGCTTTGACTAACTACAGTAGTGCAGGAGTAGGTTCCTATGGAAAAAATAAAGAAAATACAAAATTTCGAAAAAATAAAAATAATGAAATGGCTGTAATATAAATAATATTCAGTTATCCTGAAATGACTTTTTCTTGCAATTTTTAAGGGGCGCCACATCGTCTTGTCATAGCAATTCCCTACATAAAAGACGGTTATTCCAGATAGGTCTCATGTACTTTAAGTTTCCTAAAATTATCAAGTATTTTACCTCTATACACAACCTTAAAAACAGTTATTAAATTTTTTCATAATTAATGAAATTTTCAAAATAAAAGCCTCTCCCGAATATGACTAGTATCACTGTGGTAGTCAGATATCCTTTCACAAATTTACCTACCTTGACCTATATTATAAATAATTTCAAGTAAACTCTATTAACAATAAATTCCTGAAATATAAATATATGTACATTAACCTTAAAGAAAAACAAACCTAATGCAACTTGCAACTGGCCATGTGTTATTAACAGATGTTACATGGAAATGATTTAACCCGTAACATGCCTTTTTCAATCATTGAATAATCAGTTTCCATTTCTTATATTTATTAAACTTAATGCATTTAGTAAAGTAATTCCCCTTGTTTCCTAAATCCGATCCTGTTTATTTTAAAATCATTAGATACATTATAAGGTTACAATGATTTTAAATATATATAAACACGCTAAGATATTCTCAGATTTTTATGGCTATTGTGAAATGAAATGTGAACACACTTTATTGCAGTTCCAGTTCTTTGTTTCAATTGTTTGTAGCATATTAGTCGATTCGAATAAGTCAATCCGGGAGTCATGAAGTGGTGGGTCAGATGGGGGTAATTTACATGAACTTAAATTGAACACTTGTACGAGAATTGACGGAGGCAACTGCGTTTTTGTAGTGCCATCTTGTTTGTTTTAATATAGTGTCCTAATTATCATTCCTCCCTTATTACTTTTCCCTAGGGAACTACTGATAATTGGAGGCAGCAACACAATTAGTGATTTGAGAAAACAGGACCGCAAAGATCCTGACAGCAGTTCGTTATACCAGATGCTCTGAACTGTAAGTACTAATCTTTTAGAACTCGTAGAAACTTGCGTATGAAACAGAAATAGTTAAGAGGTTTGTGTAGCACAGAAATCCTTAACTAACCCTACCATGCCATTATTCTAGTTTCCAAGATTGATCTATACGAAATTTTAAATCCCAATTTATGGAAATGCTTGTTATAACAATACATTGAAACAGCGCAATACCAACTTCTTCATTGACCATTTCAATGTCCATTAAAAATACTAAATTTTTATTCTTTTTACCAACAATAATTTCACTAACAAAGTTTACTTTTAAAATCACTACACACTTAATTCCATCAAACAAAATAATTACTTTCATGATTTGCTAATTTCCATTACAGAAACATGAACATTTACAACTTAGTTTTAAAGTTCATATGTGTATAATTTAAAAGTGTGAACATAAAATCTCATACATTACTCTCTTAAAAGGTTCAGGATGTCCAGAAATCATCAGTTGTATTTCCATTTTCTGTTTTACCAACTAATACAGCTCCCGTAACCCAACCCAACACAAAATCCAAATTATTGGAGGAATAAACTTTCCAGATCCTGACCCCTTTATAACAGCTCGTCTCGACATTAATTCCACGAATACGTGAATTGCAATGTACCCTGCCCTTGCAAGCGCAGTTAAAAAAATAAGTAGCGTGCCGTGTTTTCCCCTGCAGTGAAGTTTACATTAAATCGTAAAGTTGCATTCTGTCTACTAACTCTTAACCTGCCCTCATATCAACCATGACAATGCAGCTATCCCGTCTTCTTACATTTTGATCTTTGTAATTACCTGCTCGCGAATAATTAATTATTATCTTGTTGTTTGTCTAACTGCAGTTTTAAACCTTTAATATAAAATGTTTCTGTAATAAAGTTTTTTGATCAAACTTATAATAAATTATATAAATATTCATCACACTAAAAGCGCTATATCAAAATCAAATTTTAATTTTGCTTACCTAAAAACCATTCTACATAAACATGAGGTTCTTAAACATCACTGGTCTTTCTGCTGATCCAACCTATCAGGCATCTCCATGGCGCAGTTGGTATGCGTGTGACAATTATGCTTAAGGCCTCTTGTTCGAATCCCGACACGATCTTCATGGTAACAGTTGGCACGGAAGAGGTCCTCTTCCGTGCCAACCGTTACCAAGAGAGAGAGAAAAACCTGTAGTGTTGCACCCTACCCTTTTTCCAGGTGTTTTAAAAAGGATAGGCGCACGACAGAGCATAAAAAAAATTACACTCTGGCACAGCTAGCATCGACCGTTGAGGTTGCAGAGGCTGCAAGAGACCTAAAATCTCGAAGGGGAGAAAATTTGTGAATTAATAACTGTAAATTAAACAACTGTGAGAAACTATGAAAAGTTATATAGTGTGTTTATTAAATTTTATAGAAAATAAATTTTTGAACAAAACATAAATATTCTATGAAGTCATATAAAATGAAAGGATCAGTAAAGATTATGATACATGTTTCCTTTTTTTGCAACTAGTCAATGTAGGTACTTAAGTCTAAGAGAGTTTTTAAATATGTGAATGTAACATATAAAAGTCAATAAAATATTTAACGTGAACTAAACGTTCAAAATACAAAGAAAAGTATCTTGTGCTTTTAAATGCGTAACGAAATTAATAAATGTACTTACTACCATAAGTTTCATGAAACGTGTGGCTTACATTTGGACAGTATGCGTCCAGTAAGACTATGTATAAAAGAATTACTATTTGTGAACACCAGATAAATTATCTGTAAGATTTATATGTTTTACAAGTGTAACATAAAGAGAAAATTTAATATTGTATAAATCAGTTCATTAAATTTTGAGTAGATAAATAGTATTTTAGTTTGTCATACCTGACATGTGCATTGAATAACATATTTTTTTGTTACCCTGATATTCTTGAACGGAACATCTGTAGAAATCCAAATCACATGTGTAGAAACTGCAGGAGTCCCAGGTAACATCAAAATTAAACAAATGGTGAGGTAGAATTCGCTAGCATACAAACAAGTTGAAAAACATTATTCTGTGTTAACTTCATAGATCCATATTAAACCAAAATTTAAGAGAGTAATTAATAAAACTAAAAATGTATGTTGCGGTAGCTTAATTTAAATGTACAATGCCATCGTCATCTCATGGTCAAACGACAGCAAAACACATTTGCTTCTTTACGGAGCGTAAGGTGCAAATATAGGAAAACTGAGGGTAGAGAACGACCCTAAAATACAATATGTGAATTAGTTAACACGCAAAAAAAAGTCAAAAGGAAATTAAAATACATCTGTTAATTTCTTACCATCGGAAAAGCAATCCGGTGGGATTCGCAGCCCATGAAGGAAGGAAACGCTAGACAAGATAGCTGTAATATTATTTAAATGATTACACATCTTTTATTTAACAAAATAATACATACTTGATACGACCTCATGGTCAATTTTATCACCTTGAACTCAAAAGCGACCTGTTGTGCACAAGTCAAGACAAGAAATGAAACTTTTGTCAGAACGTTTTGACAGGCAAACAATCTGTCTCAAATATCAGAGCGGGTATTTAGGATTGTAAGGAAAGAAAACTATAGAGCTCTTCTGCAAAGTAAGTGTGAAATTAAATACCAAGAATACTGGATTGTAGGCAACTTTACAAACAAGTATGAATATTAGAAAAACAAACACGGTACTTTATAAAGTACTATAACCTTCTTATATTCTGAGATTATAATAAATATATTAAAGTAAAAGTGTATATTAAGGTTCAATGGACTTTTTAAAGTAAAATCTGAGGTTTAAAGGGAGAGATAAATCAAGCTGAAACGTGGCGTTTACCATAGGTAAAATGACATGTTTCAGTGTCAGGTGAAATAGCACAAAGTCACCAAATGTGTGCTAGGTACTGCCGTATAAATATTACAACTTTGCTACTCCTGTCCTGATGAACCCCAATTAGGGCGAAACGCATTGGCAGGATGCCCGTGTGGCTTAGAGTGTCACATACCATTATATTCACTTATACTGGGTTATCCAAAAGTCCCACAACCCTAAAATATTTTTTCTGGACCGCATTTTCTGGAAAAACTTTTCATACAAAATATTTAGGATTGTTCTCCAGCTATCTGGTTGTGGCCTTAAAGTTGATCTTGACAATGACCTTGAAGGTCAAATCGTTGTCAAGTTCACTTTTTATAAACCCCAAAATTCACTCACACAGCACCAAAATTTCACAAAAGTTTATCAGACAACAGAAATTTGAAATAAATTACCTGGAGAATGCTTCAGGCTTCCATTCCTTCGACGACGATCTCTAGAACACCTTGGCTTCGTGACTATGTGCTTGTGATACTCAGCGGATTCACAGACGATAACCCCATTTGCGAGCGAAGCGCCTCGTTTCATAGTACCATTCCATATCAGCATACAATCCTGGTTGTTTGTGATGCTTACCCCACATATGTTATGCTTCCATTTATTGATTTTCTAGCTTAGTATAGTAGTAGCCAGACCTTTATTAATTTGATATACACTACACGTATTTCGCGTTAATAAATAGAAGGCCACTACTAATAAGTTACACATGCTAGCACTATATTTACTGTATTATGAACATATCTAATACTCACAAAAAAAAACCTCTACTAAATGTTGGTCTATTGTAGTAAAGTAGTATAAAAGCGACGAGAACACAAAGAGACCATTCATAATTTCCATTCAGTATTTATATTGTTTCAAAATGCTACCCCCGGACACACTTCACGTCAAAAGCTTATTTTCAAATTTAAATTCTACAAATTTTGATACAACCGTCTTGAAAATTCCTGAAATTTATTCCATCTACGTGCCGTACGTATCCGAAATAGCTTCCACCAGTCGCGTTTGTCTACGTTTGGTAAATTGTCGGTTCTTAACCAATGATAATATTCACTGTCGTCATAAAACCCCACCTGTACTATCTTTATCTCTGTCTGATGCATGTCTGCTGTCGCGTTCAAAACCCCACTTGAGTTATAGGAAATCGATATTGCTGACAACTCATCTTCACTCCACGTGGGTATAGTACGTGCGTTTTCAATATCAACGCTTTTATCTCTGTCTCTATCTGTAGTATATTACCGATAGTGCATTTCCCTTGCTCTTTAAGAATTTTGTTAGCTTGTTATTCAAACCAAACTGACTGTTGAAAATATTTTCTATGAAGTCCTGTCTTACTATGCTCATAATTTCGCTGAATGTAACCTTTTTTTAAAAAAGCAGGTGTTTGTTAATTATCGACCGTTTAGCACAACAATTCTTAGATTTTATATTTCGTCGTATCAGATAAAACTGACGTTTGTTTGTTACAACGAACTTTTGCCTTGGAATTATTGATTTTCCTTACCCTAGTGGGTTTTCTTATGCTTTTACGTGTTAAATTAAAATTAATTATGCGTATTCTATTTGTTTTAAAACTGTTTTTCTTTATGTACTTTTAACCTTTCAATCATTAATTATAAAAATACGTCAATACTTGTCCGTTCTCCCTAAATGAATTAAATAAATTTTGCGCGTAAATAATTTGTTCTTTTCTCTATACAGGGTGGTTGAAATTGTATTGTTTACCCCAAATTTAACCCTTTCAATCCACAACAATATATATATATATATATATATATATATATATATTTTTAAGATGAAATGAAAACCCAACTTTGTATGTAAAGTTGAATTACCATTTCAAATCGAACTAGTAATCGAAAACCACTAAAAGAACGGCTACAGCAGGATTTGAACCTGCAACCTCTGATTTTCCGGATCAGCGCTCTAACCAATTGAGCTATCTAGCCTAATTGTTTAGATGTTGTTATAATGAATACTACTGAAGCTTGGCTCTTGTTACCGATTTTCAATTTAGTCTTGCATTTAAGGGAATTGAATCTAGATATATACATAATTCATGTACTAATAACTTGATCATCTCATTTTGCAACGTTCGGATAATACAAACATGTAATTATATTATTATTAATAGAGAAGAATAATTCATATTTGGAATGCAAATGAATGCTTAATATATTAATAGTTTTTAAGATTAAACTTTACATACAAAATTGGGTTTTCATTTCATCTTAAAAACTATTAATATATTAAGCATTCATATATATATATATATATATATATATATATATATATATCTATATATATTACTGTGTATGGGAAGCGTAAACATGGGTAAAAAGGGACAAGCGTTTATTTATTTAATGACCCTGTATGTAAAAATCAATAATTAATTTGAAAAGCTTCAATTTGGGACAAAATTACATGTTATAATGTAAGTTTAATTTGTATACCTCAAGTTAAACGACGTACATTTATTTAAGAATTATAAATTAAAGTATTCATAGAAGAGCTACAAGGTAGAAGAGAACAAACAAGTTAAAGCAGTCAAGGTTTCAAGGAATAAAAGCTGGGGTAAATAAATAATTCCTGTTAAGACTAGAGATGTTGAAAACAACAATTCAGAGACAGACGGACAGACTCAAGGTTTATAATGACACGACTATTTTAAAAACAGATCGATAGGATTAGGCGACAGAGAATCTTTACAGCGTAACAAAGTGAGATGAAAATAACAATGGGTAAATGACAAACATCTTTCAAGCGCGTGGTAAACAAGTATATTTGTAGAGGCTAATCGAAGGGTGCAGATGCAACAGGTTTGTGTTACACGATATCGATTTTTCAAATATAAATAATAAAAATAAATATATAAAGCTTTGCTTGAAGTTATTGGGTTTAGGTCTAAATTAAACTAATCCCTAAAGTATTTTTATTTCACGTTTCAATCGCTTTTATGCAACCTTTCTCAATGGATTTTCTATTAATTTAATATTGAAAAATGGCTTGCCATTTGAAAGAAATGACTTCTCGTTTATTTTGCATTTTGGTTCACCCTGTACAATAGAAAGTAAAAGCAAGCAATAAACGACATGAGTATAATAGTTCAAGATGTGGAAAATCTATTGTGAAAGAATCAACTCTTCAAGTTTAATACGAAAATTCGTTCATTTTTTCAAACTAGATATGATTTTACATAAAATAACAAATAGGAAATCGTCCATTGTAGGCTCATCTTACTTCTGTATCACTTTCATTATCAAAAGTTATAGATCTTTCGTGGAGGACTTGGACACCATGTATGTATGTATGTATGTACATATATATATATATATATATATATATATATATATATATATATATATATACGGATCCAATCGACGTTACTAGACCAATGATGTTTAGCAGACGACCTAATACCCTGCAGAAATACCAATAATTTAAATGTATATCTCACTAAATTAGAATGTTTTTAACAAGCACTCGACAAGACGCTATAGAGGGGAAATGATTTTTTCAAAATATGGAATTTCGATAAATACCTATCTCCGCTAGATCCAGGAAATTAAACCATTTTCCTGAACCCAGTTATATACAGAAATGATGTTTGACCGATACTCTCATGGCCGACACCGTTGCCGCGTTTGTGTACAGCATTTTATCACTGTAAAGCTCAATCTTATATTATATTTTATTACACTTGCATGGTGGGCTTGAATTACATTTTCGCCTTACCTTGTCTGCTTTGTCGTATGTTTACATGCGTTGTTAAGTGAATGTGAAAATCAAAAAGTCTTAACGATGACTACCAGGTACAAGAATGTTAATGTCCTTAAATACCAATGACAATCTTCTTCTACGACTAGAATGGGAGTCCACTAGTGGTTTAAGGGATGAAGATAAGGAAACAGCTTTAGTAAGTAAGAAGTGGTTAAAGTATATCGCGGTCTTTAATTAACATTGACTTTTTGTAGATTGGAAGGACGAACGTAATAATCCTGTAATCAGATGCGACAATTTTGGTAAGTAATGGTAGTTATATTTAAATGCTTTCATGTAGTAGATAATAACTCTGTTTTATTAACCTAATCAGTTTTAGCAAGAAATTGTACTGTTTTTATAAACCATACCTCCACTACTATTAGTAAGATTTTGTCTAAGATTTTCCTTTCTCGACACTTTTTAATCTATAACATCGAACACCGCTACATACTGTGTTTTCTATTTATCATGGTATTTGATACGAGTTTAGAGTTCATTCCAGTAAAATTGTTGATTAAGCGTTTGTAGACATAAATATAAAAATACAGCCAATTTTCCGATACTAAATTTTTAACTGTACTAATTATTTTATTAAATAAAATCAGTAACAATTTTTAATGAGGAATTATTTTGCAGTTCAACAAAATTTGGTATAATGCAACTGAGACTGTGAATATCTTACTTATGGTATCTTATCACACGATGAATCCGCTCTAAATTACAGTATCGCGTTATACTCTTCGTTCAAGGGTTATTAAAGTTGAACAAATTTAATAAACAATTAATCAGCGATGATTAAGAAGAACTGTCTGATTCTTAAACGTTCATTAGTATTTGTCAACCCTTTAGTTTTCCATCAAGAACGTTGTCGCATGATTAACGTTATTCATACGTAAATTCATACAGCTAAGGCATCAAAATTCCAAACATGGTATTTAAAATCATTCATTCTGTATGTTAAAATTACTCGCGATGTCTTTAATCTTAGGTTTGGAGTACAGTTGCTTTAGAAAATATTAATAATGGGTAATGTTCTACATGAAAAATTTCCATCTAATAATAATAATAATATAATAATTATAAAAATAATAAGTGTTAATCAAAATGTTAATTTGCATTTACAATCACATAAAGGAAATGATAATTTAAAGGAATATATCACCTACCTTTCACTGGTTGTAGTGGTTGATTGTATTTGCACTGCTATCAGATAATTATGGACTGTATGTATAATGTTCACTAATTGTTGCTAATTACTGATGCTCGATGCACCGAACTAAATCACGACCAAAGCCAAGCGAGAACGAAGTTGAATAGTCGTCCACTCGTACATTACCAACCCTTTTATGTCGTTGCACTAAAGGTAGGGATAATGGAGGGTTTCTAGGTGGGAATAGTTTAAGGACTTAAATTAATTGTGATTGGCATACTACACTACAACCAAAATACTTATAAAGCCTTAACATACCGCCCACCAAAATAAGTATTAGGAACTTATTTTCTAAGTGTGTCTAAACGAGCAAAAAAAAATATATATATATATATATAATCGTAAATTTAAAGTTAACTTACCTAATATACTAACTATAATACTAAGTTGCCTCTGAAATGGGCAGAGGGCACAATTTTACCACGGGCCTTTTAAATAGTCCCTGGGATGTTGCCACGGTAGCCACACGACAAACATTGTCCTTTCCATAATGCAACGTATGTATACGTCCCATTTTCCACTGTAATGGAGACACTTGAGTATCCTTAATCAACACCAACGTTCCCACCATTAACGAATAATTAGCAGAAAACCATTTGGTTTTCTGTTGAATGTGTAGGTACTCCAAATGCCACCGTTTCCAAAATGATTGCTGAATACGTTGAACCAGTTGCCAACGATTTAAGGAAGATAGTTTCAGATCTAAGACATTAGGGTCGGGAATGACAGACACTGGTTCTACGTTCAGAAAATGACCAGGACTTAAGAATGAAAAATCAGTGGGATCGTTACTCATTGGACATAAAGGTCTGGAGTTTAAGATGGCTTCAATTTGAACTAGAATGGTGTTAAATTCTTCGAGAGAATTTGTTCGCCTACCACCTTCTTGAGATGGGACTTTACAGATTTTATCCCAGCTTCACATTCCCCAAAGTGAGGAGCCGACGGAGGATTAAAAACAAAGTGAATACCTTCCGTTTCAGATGACTGCTTCATATTTTCGATTAGTTCCCGAGATGCTCCGATAAAATTTGTTCCACAGTCACTATAAATTTGCAAGCATTTACCTCTGTGCTACAAACCGCCGTAAAGCTGCAATAAAGGCCTCTTTAGATAGGTTTGATGCCAACTCCAGATGTATCGCTTTTGTACTAAGACAAACAAATAAACAAACATAGGCTTTCAATGATTTGGCACCTCTAATACGATTCATGGTGATAGAAAAGGGTCCACCGTAGTCTACCCCAGTATGTAGAAACGCTTTACCGGCAGTAAGTCTAGCGGGGGCAAGTCGCCCATAGGAGGACATAGCGAAATAGGTTTTGACGAAAACATCGAATACAAGAGTTTAGGCACTGTTGAATAGCCCTTTTTGCAGACAGAATCCAAAAATTTTGTACTAACAAGAAATGAGTAGTTCTAAGTCCAGGGTGTAAATATTTCGTATGGCAATCTCGAATAATGAGCTCTGTCACCCGGTGTGACCGAGGAAGTAGCAATGGAAATTTTGTATCATAAGATACGTCTGCATTTCGCAACCGGCCGCCCACCCTTAACAACCCATCACTGTCAAGGAAAGGACTGAGAGGTCGAAGTTGTTTATTACTAAGTTTTCCTTTCGAATGATATCAATGTCCTGACTGAAAACTTGTTCTTGAACCCGTTTTATTAATAAATGAAGTGCATACTGTTGGAGACCAATAATTGTTCTAAGTTTCGAATATCCAAATTTGCACGAACTTTCAAGTTACGAATGAACTGACAAATATATACCAGAATCCTGCATATTTTCGCAAATCTGAAAATTGATTTACCATCGAGTCTACGAAATGATCTGCAACGTGTATGTTAAGGGATAAAGTTCTTTTTCAATGTGCATCTGAGTGTGATCTGCAAGAGTTGGTTCCATATGAGCAGGCCAATTCTCTTTAGGTAATAGTAACCATGGTGGAGCCGTCCACCACAAAGGATGATTAACAAGCTCAGCAGCTAATAATCCTCTTGATGCACAATCAGCAGGATTATCCTGTGATTTAATATGATGCCACGATGATGGAGCCACTCGTTCTTGGATATGCGAGACACGATTGCTAATAAAGGTCTTCCAATTATCGACGAAGATCGAATCCATGCTAATGCTACTGTGGAATCTGACCACGCAAATGTATCGTCCAATACTAAATTATCTCTATACGTATTTTGCACATACTCGACCAAGTTCGACAACAACACTGCACCACACAATTCTAATCGAGGTAATGATATACGATTGGTTGGTGCGACCTTAGATTTGGCACAGACCAATGATACTTGGATGTTCCCTTTCTCATCGACACAGCGGAGATAAACTGCTGCTGCATATCCAGCTTCCGATGCATCACAAAATGCATGAATTTGTACAGTTTGATAGTTATCGCAAAGAATCCGTCGAGAATTTCAATTTTCAATAACTCGGGTAATTGTTGAAGATACAGATTCCATTTTAAAACAATTTGTTGGGAGGAAGTTCATCCCAGCCAATTCCTAATATCCATACAGATTGAATCAAATGTTTTGCGAAGAAGACCAATGGTGATAATAACCCCAGAGGGTCAAAGATCCTTGCAATTTCGAAACCATATTCCTTTTGGTACAAGGCCGATCAACGATATTAAGATTGTAAAACAACACATCACTCAATGGTTGCCATTGCAGTCCTAAAATTTTTGAGAAGTATTGTTTACCTCTTCAAACAAAAATGCTTGCTGATACCGAAGCGGAATCAGGTAAATGGCCAATGACACTTGGCGCGTTGCTATTCCACTTTCGCAACATAAAACCACCTGATTGGCAAATTTGGTTTAATTCATACACGAGTCGTTTGCCATCCTCTATCGAATCACACCCTGTAATCAAATCATCCACGTCGTATCCGATGCTAAAATCTTGGAAGCAATAGGAAAAGCGTAACGATTGACTTTTGCAAGTTCTTGAATTACACGCATGGCTAAAAATGGTGATGATGTGATGCCGTATGTAACAGTGTTTAGCTGATAATCGATAACAGACTCCGAGAACTTAAATCTCCAAACTATCGTTGATAGTCTCGATGGCTAGTAGAAATAAGAATCTGTCTATACATTTGCTTAATGTCCGCAGTTAAAACTACAGAATGTAAACGAAAGTGTAATAACAACTCCATGATATCTTTTTGAAGAGGGGGCCTGCGGTAAATGATCATTTAAAGACCCTCCACTTTGAGCGCTGGCTGAAGCATCAAATACGACACGAAGTTTTGTAGTTGTACTGTCTGGTTTGAACACGGCGTGATGTGGTATGTAATATACCGGCGATAATGTAGACGATCGAGTTGAATCCGATACAATACGAGACATGTGACCACTATCGATATAATTCTGCATAAATTCTCTGTACGAATTATACAGTTGAGGATTTATTTCCAAACGGCGTTCTAGTGAAAGAAATCTTGAAGTGCTATTTCGAGAGCCAGCAAATAGCGGTTCAGGACCATTGAAAGGTAACAAAACAATAAAACGACCGGTGTCATCCTGCTTGTGAGTGTCCACAAAATGCCTTTCACAAATTTCCGCATGAGGAGATAATTTGTTAGAATCTGGAATATTTTCCAGTTCCCAAAATCGAGTAATGTTAGCATCTTCTACAAGTGCAGCTAATGATATACGAGATGTAACAGAAGAAAGAACCTTCCTGTTAATATCCACCCAAAGGTAGTGTGAATTGCCACGGGTTCTTCTAGTGACCCAATGCGAGTTGCGTTTAATAAAACACGCGAACAAATCTGCACCTAACAATAAATCGATATGGCTAGGTTTGTCAAGTCCGAATCTGCTAAATCTAATCCAACTATGTGAGGCCAACTATTTGGTGAGATCCTTGATGAAGGAAGGGTTCCACAAATGTCTGGTAAAACAAAACAATCAATACTGTACTCTGGAACAGTTTTACCTTGAGGACTAATTTTACACGATACTTGTCCATACGCATGAGAAGCAGATAGACCTAAGCCTTCAACCTTCATTGAAATATTCGATTTTCTTAAACCTAAGCGTCGACAACACTTATCAGTCATGAAATTTTCCATTGATGCACTATCTACAAGTGCTCTTACTGTCTGAACTTTACCAAACCCATCTGTAATTGAAATTCTTGCGGTGCCTAATAACGTCATTGTGTTGGACGATCTAGATGATAACAACGTACTTGTAGTAGTGTTGCAGGTGGGTTCGGGAAGTTGATCTGTTGCCTGAGTGATTGCAGGTTTCTGTGCAACTGTAGGGTTTTCAAAGTGCAATAAAGTATGATGACCCCTTGCACACTTTTTACAAACAAGTTTGGAAGAGCAGCGTGTAACCATATGAGAGTTGCGAAGACAATTAATGCATAAGTGTTTGTCTTTAACAAAGTTATAACGGTCTTGTGGCGATTTATTCAGAAACATTTCACATTGGTATAAGTTATGAGTACCACTGCAAAGACTGCATTTCTGAGCGAATGAAGTTGTTACGAATGACTTTCGAACTTGGGGTTTTGAATATTCAAAGGAACGTTTAGAAGGTACACTAGATGATATGGTTTGTTTAATGGACGTATTAAATTTGGACGGTGTATCGAAACAACCATATTGCTAATTTCTAATGCCTTGCAATGTTTTTCTAGAAATAATTTTAATTGATCATAAGATGGAATGTCTGATGTATTTTCTAACTCAAATGTTTTCAAAAGATTTGTATCTACCTTTTTTGATAACAAATTAAACAATACGAAGTCGAGCAAATCAATCTTAGTTTGACGTAAGCTTGATATATTTTCCGTAAAGCAATTAAGCAATTCTCTTAAATCTGTATGTGAATTAAATTTTGCTTTTGGTGACGATTCTAAAGCATTCCAATGCGTGTTTGCAATTAAACGTTTTGAATTAAACCTCTCACAATAATTGAATAAGCTAGCATATAATTATTATTCGAAATTTGCAAATGTCTAATGAGTTCTCTAGACTTAAAATCCAACGCATCAATTAAAAATAGAACTTTTCGATCGGTAGCAATTGATTATTTTCATGAACTAAATTATTAAAAATTGAATAAACTCTTGGAAATGTTCTATTTTTCCAGAAAATTTTTCATTTCTATCCGAGGAGACGAATATTAGTACATGAGCCAATACCAGTAATATTTCCAGTCAAGCCTTTTTCAGCAGTGGATATATTATCAAACTGAGCTTTAATAATTTTAATGTTTAACAAAGACCTATCTATTTCAATTCTTAGTGTTGTAATTGCATTTAATAATTCAGAGTTGTCCTCATCCAATATGCACGTTTTATAAGCAGTATCTACATCGTTTTGATATCAAAGGCGCTTTCAGCCATAATATTAACAGAAATACAATTGCCTTTAATATGCTCCAATTTATCTATCGCACCAGATATATCAGATAATCTATCGAGTGCGGCCTTTAAATCCACTATCAACCTATCCGATGAAATATGTGCCATCCTAACGAACAAGGTTACTAATATCGATTTTATATTGATTTCAGCTACAAAAATGAAGGGTTTGTTCACCTAATAATAGGATATACCAAGGGTAATGTTGAACTACCTGTTAAAGAATTTTTACTACAACGTGCCTAACGGGAGCTTGCAAGTTTCAATATGACAAAGAGCAAAGGGTTTTATTCTACCCGGTTTTCGAATACCTGAATTCTCTAGCGAACTTGAATTACAAGTTTAAAATAACTGTATTGCTTAAACACTTTTCTGACTACAAATTCTTACGTTAACTATCCTAAAATTTACAAAGATTTGTCATTTTAAGGCTTTATAAGATTCTGTATCAGTACAAAATTTCAAATTTAATGCGAGATTGCATCTACTATAAGTTAGTTTACACAATTGACTATGAAACTTGTGGTATGACTACACTTTTATTCTAAATGCGGTCAACCCCTAATTTAAGCGAAGAGCAATAAACAATGTAGTTAAATTGAATGCCAAAAATGCCAATAATAAACCAATTAATAAGCCAAATATTTGCTCAAAGGACCAAAATGTTAATCAAAATGTTAATTTGCATTTACAATCACATAAAGGAAATGATAATTTAAAGGAATATATCACCTACCTTTCACTGGTTGTAGTGGTTGATTGTATTTGCACTGCTATCAGATAATTATGGACTGTATGTATAATGTTCACTAATTGTTGCTAATTACTGATGCTCGATGCACCGAACTAAATCACGACCAAAGCCAAGCGAGAACGAAGTTGAATAGTCGTCCACTCGTACATTACCAACCCTTTTATGTCGTTGCACTAAAGGTAGGGATAATGGAGGGTTTCTAGGTGGGAATAGTTTAAGGACTTAAATTAATTGTGATTGGCATACTACACTACAACCAAAATACTTATAAAGCCTTAACAATAAGAATAATCAGGGTTGCGACGATTTAAATCAGAATTAAATTATAATATAAATCAACCCATATTTTTTCATTTAAATAATGATTTATATCAACATGTTTTTAATATTTAAATCATAATTCAAATCAAGTTACGAAATGCTGATAAATAAATAAATCAACCTTCAGAAAATTTAAATAAAGGTACAATTTGTTTAAACAATAAAAATTAAACTGAACTGTGTACACACTTGAGTATTTCAGAAACCAAAACAGATATCACACAAATATAAAAGATGTAATTGTTTTAAATCCAATAGGATATGCTCCAGCCGTTGTTTTAAAAATCTGAATTGTGCAAACAAGTAGCTTATAATTTGATAAAACAATTGTAACTTCCTTATTCTATATCTATATTATATATTATCAGACATTTATGTGCCAGAAAATTATAATTTTTATATTTATTCATCAAATATTGGTATTGTTCTTCGTTCCAATGTTTATTTTTTTGACATATACTGCTATAGGTGTTTTTAAGTATAGTATGGCAAAACAACAAAAAATTTTCTTCCCACTTTACCACATAGCTATAGGTACAAAAACAGTGAACACGAATTGGAGATCCACTTGCGACGACGCAACTATTATTACACCAATTATTGCATTCTATCCAACATTTGCATCAAATGACCAATTTACTTATCCATATGCTGTAGTCTTATATAAAATCCCCAGTATGATATACAACTTCATAAGTGAGTCTTTAAAAGCACGTGGCAACGTTTTAGATCATGATGCGAAGTGGAATGCCCTTTAAAGGCCTTTATAATCGAGCACCATACGAAATTTTTTAATCTAAGAGAGTAAGGTGAAAAGTTCTCGGCCTACAATGAAAGATTGCAAATTTTAGTGAAAAAAATGATTTTATTTTTGACATAATCCCCCTTAACTTCAACACACTTGGCCCAGCGTTTCTCCAACATCAGTATTCCTTCCTGGAAGGAAAATGCATTAAGATTTGCATTGTTTTTACGCAGTGAAAAAATCTTGCACTGTGTCAGATTTGACAATTATTAAATTGAGACGCTTATTTACTGGTTGCTATAGACGATGCGAGTTTTTTAGTTTTATCGCTCGCTTCAATAAACGTCGACGTTCTTTGTCGGAGTCAAGCAAAAAGCCTTGTTTAATTAGTGATTGTAAAAAATTGATACGATTGTGCAGGTATATTAAAAAAATATTTACAGAATTTTATTTTTCTAAGGTTTTCAGAAGACATTCATCAAACAGCGAAGGTTGCAAAAGTTTTACTATTTTCAAATGCCGGAAGAGGAATGGAGTGTAAAGAAAAAATCTTCCAGATATTCAAATTACTGACGATCTTGTTGAATACGAGGAAGAGGACTGTATTGATTCAACTAATGGTACTGAACCAGAGTACGTTGCGTCTAGTGTCAAGCGGCATCAAACTCATTGGAACAACCATAGCTTTGAGAGTGATATCTACAATGGATGTAAATTCTGTACAATAAATTTATCGTGTCAGAAATTCTGATAGTACCAAGGGTTCCGTAAGAAATTGGTGGTCGACTAAAGAAAAGAAAATTGTTATAGAATTCTTTAAAAGCCACATCCCATACAAAACAGCATCAAAAAGCAAGAATGTATGGAATTTTTAAACAAACATTCAACTTATTTGAGAACAGTGATTGGGTACGAATAAAAACACTGGTATATAACACATATGGAAATAAATAATTACTCAGTTGTGTTTATCAATGTATGTATTTTAAGTAATGTTTAATAAACGCAAAGGAATTATCTATTTAGTTTGAACTACATATATTTTTTTAATGCTCGACCAGGTGATGGTTCATTAATGTATTAACAAAATGATGCATAGTGACCTCTAAGAAAGAAAACAAAGAAAGCTACACTAATAATAGTTATAATAAGTGCATAGTTCAATTTGTCTTTTGTTTAGTTCTTAAATAACATATTGTGTTCATCATTTTATTAAAGTATGGTTGACTAAAGAATTTTGTAACTAACTCGAATAAATAGAGAACAATCGACGAAAAAGTATTGTAACTATCTGAAATATTAAAATGATATTAATAATCTCTATAATCAACGAATCTTTAAAAGATCTCGATTAATAACACTTGAAATATTACACAGAAAGAATTATGGCGGGGTGTTCTTCTTTTGGTGTTTTTAAAGAAAAAAATTAAAAATGGGAGGTAGGGTAGAAAGTATCGTTACAAAATGATAAAGCTACGGTCTAGGATAGTGTTACAGTTGCGTTACAAATATCAGACCATGACTTATGCTAAATTTTATCTACCTAGGTACCCAGGAACTGCCCTTTGACACACGCCGCCCAATTAAGTTCTTTTAAACTTTGCAAAGGGCCATGTTAACAATTCAGTTTTTAAAATATTCCTGTATTGAGCATAGCAAAGCCAGGTTGTATATCGTGTTTCATCATTTTTGGTCTTCATTAACCAACCACACCCCAATTAGGTTAGGCCGTGAGAGCCGCGCGTCAAACTGAAAATAACGAAATTTTTCTGTAACGAACATACTATAGTCTGGTTGTGTGCAAAATTTTATCTCTCTGGATTTAAGGAAAGGGTTTTTAACCACTTGCATTCTAATTAGAGCCTTTTAAGTTGTGGAAATGGGGGTTTAATACGGATAAAGCATTTTTTGTAATTTTGCTGTGATGAGCATACCAGAGTTTAGCATGCAAAATTGAATGCGTCTGTTTAATTAGAATGTTTTATGTGTAAAATGACTGCAGCTTGCATTGATATTCTATATAGTTTTATGACCGTTATGGGCTTGTTATTGTTGCTGAAATGTGAATTTAGATAAGCTACCTTTTGGGAGACTTAATGATAATTAATACTATTAATTATAGTTATATACAGAACGGCAATTTTTGCTAAGGAAAGGTTGCATTGCCTATTATACCTTTTTATAGTCATCAATCATTGTAGCTCACGTGCTGAAAAAGCACTACTAGTAGCTTGAGAAAAAGTCCAATGCGCATATTTGTATCAGAACTAATTAAGTAAATAAATATAGCGGATGAGCCAGATAACGTGGCCACCGCAAATATCTTCGAAAGTATTAGCAATAAGCAAAAAATGCTATAAATAAAATGTTCTCAGCTTACTATCCTTATAATAATGTCATATGGAAAAAAATTTTATTGCACCCTTTGTTATGGGGTGGGGGTGATTTTCGTAGTTCAAATGGTACTCTATATTGATATTGACATCATTGGAAAGCCTAAATTTTCTAGAATGCTATGATATATCACATTCATATGGCTGGATGATAACTTTTACAAACTTTTTACTGGTTTATTTAGAAAACATTCCTGATATATAGCTATTGCGTGCACTGCATTTCCAACATTTTTACCTTATTCTCATAAAAATACATTTATAATTATTAAATTAACGCTACTACCACAAATTTTATTTTTTGCATTTTATTTATAACGTTTTTACTAATCTAATACCTTCGGAGATATTTGCGGTAGTCACGTTATCTAACTCAACCGGTATATGGAAGGCGCATTGCGCCGAGCTTTGTGCCGGACTGCACTTAGTAGCTTGGGCTGACCCATTGTGCATTGCATCCCTTTTGGCCGATTACACAATCAATACCAGGGCGATTGAGAATTAAAAGTGGGTAGATATTGATGCTGTATCCATTTGTTTACATAAATGTGCTATTCTGTATGTATATCTTATTTGTATGCCCATTTTAATAGTTTTAACGCAATAATATTAGTAATTGAACTTTTGGAATTTTAAATACTCATGCACGCTCATTGCAGGTGGAAATCTTCCGCCCTACTGCTACTTCAGATATCCTTGCCCAAGTAGTTTAAAAATAAGTGACATTAATAAATTAGTTTAAGTAGTGTTGTGTATTAAAACAATCGGTTGCGATTACTATTTGTCAATACGGTCTATTCTCTTTTAATTTTATCTTCTTCTACTTGCCATTCTTCTCTTTTTGTAATTGCTTTATTTCCTTCTTAGAAGTCTTCCCTTTGATTGCATAATAGCAGTTTTTACAATGAATGGCAAAAAACATTCGTTAGTAGATTACTTTAAATCAGTTCCAGCTGCTAAAAAATCAAAAAGTAATGAAATTCTACATGAAAGCCAACCTCAAGAAGAATCTACTTTATCAAAAAACATTGAGCTAGATGTATTAGAATTAGATGATTTACCAAGTCTTTTAGGTGATAGTGATAATGATAACGAACTGAATGCATTTATATTTGAATCCGAGTTGCAAGACGATGATGAGCCAGATTTAATTTTTGAAGACTGGCAAGATAGATTTTGGGCCTTTTTGAGCGACTTTTTAAAAAGTATCTTCAGAAAACTCTTCTAACGATTTTTATTTATACAAATTTACAATTTGAATTTTCAATACAAGTACATTATATTCATTAATGTATTGAGATCAAAATTACTCTAAGTTGATATTTACTGAATTAAATGAACAAAAATTAGGATAAGTAGCTGAATAACCAACAAGGTTAAAGTTTTGAAGCTCAAGACTGACTGGCCATCTTGGGCTCTCGAGGGTATTTATGTTGTCCCTGCCCCTCACATTGCTTGTGGGAACTGCAGAGCTTGTCTGCTTATTTCTTTATTCATTTATACAATACAAAGTAACAATATTAATTCTAATAATTCAATCTTATTGTCTACTGTGACCTACACCTGAAGTGTCATATTACGTCTGGAATACAATGTATTCACATCCGTTCTCATGTCTGGTTTATGAACTTCCATTAACCTTTTATTATTTGTCCTCCAATTAATTATACATTGTAACAATCTAACTTCAAATTTAATAATTCCCTTTGATTACCTATATATCGTAATTTGGGGGATATGTAACTGGCGTCAACAAAAAAGTTGCAGAATTGGCGAAACTGCATCACCTTATTCTACAAAAATTGTGCCCTGCTGTGTTTTAAATATTACGTCAGGACCGTCAAATCCTTCACAAAGTGTAAGATAGCCAATTTCAACGTATTTTAAACTTTTACCCGCAAACTAATTTTAGTGGTAGATTAAGACACTTTAATAAAAGTTGGTACCAACTCTTTTCCTGGTTGGAATATTGCATTTTAAGTGTGACTCTGTTTATTGTTTTGTGTGTCGTCATTTTACAATAAAAAAGGACTCTAACGCAGTATTTGTAGGAATAGGTTTTAGTAATTGGAAAAACGCATTGAATAAAGATGCTGGACAAAAAACACGAAAATAGTTTAGAACATAAACATTCATTCGTTAAATGGTTGTCCTATAAAGCCATTAAATCACCAAGTACTGCTATTGCAGTAGTCGGACAAATAAGTGAAGCACATTTGAACTTCGTTAAAGAAAACCGAATATATGTTGGAGTAATCGTCGACATTTTGCGATATACGGGCCTTCAAAATATTGCTCAAAGAAGAGATGTTGAAACTGTAGAAAGCTCTAATAGAAGTAACTTTAGAGAACTTTTTAAACTTTTCAGTAAGTACCATGAAATAGTTAAGAAAAACTTGGTGAAGGGATAGCAGCAAACGCTAAATATACTAGCCAGAGTTTAGAATAAAATTTTGTTTATTTTTTCAAAGATGATGCTAGATAGGATACGCAAAGACCTCCAGAACGTAAATTGCTTTTCAATAATGTGTGACGAGGCAAAAGACGTCACAAAAATTGAACAAGTTTCAGCTGTGGTTAGGTATTATTTAGATGGACAATCTATGAAAGATTTATAGGTTTCAAAGCTGCAAATAAGTTAGATGCTAGGTTCATTGCTTATTTATATTAAGGAGATATTAGCCCGACTAAATGTAGACATGAAAAATGCGTAGCACAGACATATGATAGTGCAAATGTAATGAATGGTAGGAATAACGGAGTTCAAAAACTTTTTAGGTATGATGTTAATCAAGCAATTTATGTACATTGCTATAATCATCGGTTGAACTTGATTATAACGGATGTCTGCAAAAAGGCTGGTAAGAGCAATAAGTTTTTTGACTTATTACAAACTCTGTATGTTTTTATTTTGCAATGGACTGTTTATGCGAGATTTATTGACTTGCAAAAAAGGCTTCATCCAAACAAACGACGATTATTAGAATTAAAGAAAATTTATTATACAAGATGGTCGGCCCAAGTTTTTGCATGTTTAAGTGTAAAAAAAAATTTAAGCAAAATATTAGTATTACTCAACTTAATGATTAATGAGGGATCAATCATTTTGCCGAGGCAATTGGATTGTTGTATCAGATAAATTTCGAATTTGTTTTCAATATGTCTTTTTTCGAAAATTTTGTTAGTACTCAAAGGTGTTAGTGATTATTTGCAAAAAGTTACAGCTGACCTAAGTTCAATTAATGATCTAATAATGTCTATTATAAATACATTTAAAGAATGGAGAACATATGAAGGTTTCAAGGAATATGCAAACATATATTCCAAAGTCATAAAAATGTGTAACGAAAATAAAATTAATATTCCTCAGTCTATGCAAGAAAGCGCAACAAAAAGTGAGCGGAATAGAAAGTTACCGCAAAACTATCAAAATTACATCATAGAAGAAGTGGCTTAGGTGCAAAACAAACAATAAAGTGAAGTTATAAACTACTGTAAAATAAACATGTTTTTACTGGTATTGGACGCAGTATTATCAGAACTCAATGAACGATTTGAACAGTGTTCCGACATTATCGTATCCAGTGGCTCTCTTCACCCTTAAAATGTAAATTTTTTAGTTTATGAACATCTGCTGCCGATGGCCAAACACTACAAAATAAATTTGGAATCGTTGGAAGCTGAACTGAAAATTTTACCAAATACACTAAAATTATACAAAGCGCAAAACAAATTTATAATAAAAACAATTTTAAATTTGATTGGCCTGCTTAGAGCATATAAAATTGTTTTCAATGAAACGTTTAAAATTGCAGTAATTGCTGTTATAATCCCCGTGTCAAGTGCTGCTTACGAACGTACCTTTTCTTGTTTAAGACGTTTAAAAACGTATTTAGGAAATAGAATGACAAACGATCGACTAGAATATTTAGCAATAATTAATATTGAAGGGTCCATAGTTAAAGAGCTAGATATAGAAAGCGCAAAAAATGAATTTGATACAGTACATAAAAACCGCTGCATTGTGTTGCATTAAAAAAAGTTGTAATTCATTGTCTTATTTCTTTAAGAATATTTGTTTTTTGTTTACAATTTAGGAGTAGTCAGAAACTGACTATTTTTGTTTCTTACAAGTGCCTGTGAATTTGTTAAAAATTAATATGTACGTATGTAAGTTTTCTGTATAGGTGTAGGTTGTGTTGTAGATGGTGATGATGTAGTGTTTTAATTTGTTTCGTTTATATTACGACATTAATTAATAATTTGTATTATTTTGCAAATTTTGTATAGGGAATTTATTGCTAGTTATTGCTAGTAATTGCAAAATTACACTGTTCTTCGAGTTCTCTGATACCTCCAAATATTTTATAAATATTGTATTTGTGATACTTGGAATACATAAACGACAGATTTTACAATATATATTCAATATTTATTTATCCGTCTATCCCTGAAATTCAATCCAATCTTTTTGAGTATTTCGAACATTTTTTCCATTTTACATTGTCGAATGCTTGTTCCACATCTACAAACCCTGTATACATGCTTTCACCTTTTTCCATTGTTATCTCCATGATCACCCTGAGAGCTAAAATAGCCACCCGTGTTCCCCTATTTTGCCTAAACCCAAATTAATTTTCTCCTAGTATTTCTTCAGCGCGTTTTTTCATTCTTCTTTGTACAATTCTAGTATTTTTTGACACGTGTACTGTCAAACTTATTGTTTGAAAATTTTCAAATCTATCCAAGCCTCTCTTTTTTGGTACAGTGACTATGATGCTGCGTTTGAAATCTTTGGCTATCTCGCCTGTTTCATACATATAGCTTACAATTTGGAAGAAACGTTCTATTACTGCTTGTGCAGCGGCTTTTAAAGTTTATGTTTACACCTTATCTGTACCCGGCGCCTTACCATTTTTCAGACCCTTTAATGCTAATTCAAACTCATTTCTAAGTATAGAATATCTCGTCATCTTTTTCAATGTCTGATTCCTGTTAATTCCTTTCCTGCATATAAATTCCTATATATATATATATATATATATATATATATATATATATATATATATATATTCTTGCCATCTAACCACTTTCTGTACATTTTCTATAATGGCGTTTCCTTTCGCGTCCCTTATATTTTTGTTATACGGTTTTATATCCCTAAAATTCGTTCTAATTAGTTTGTATGTTTCGTCTGTCTTTCCTATTTCCATCTTAGTCTGTACCTCTTTGCACTTTATCTTCCAAATATTTAGTTCACTAAGTAAAGTATCTTTATAAAATAATTGTTTATATATTTCTAACTGTTCCACAATAGCATCATTAAAGTCTAAGTTTACACATTGCTTAGGCAAAATGCAACCTAAAGCTTTAATAACATTTTATGATTTAAAATCCGTGAATCCAACTATGTTAAAAGGTCGTCAGAAAAGGGATTACGACTGATATTCTGTAATAATGGTCTGGGCTCAAAGGAACTACTTTTACGCCGTTTTTTGTTTTGATGTTAATAGTTATGTCATAGCCAATACTTTCTAATAGAAGTTTTGACTGAGAAAAATTTTTCAGATAAATTGCATTCCGCTGTTAGCAAAAGTTTACGGAAGGTTATTGTATGTGAAAATATATAGTCAGAACAATTATACCGACAACAAATTATCCCGTGATTATGCACTTTAAATGTTGCCTAGCGCTTCAAGAAACCTCTAGATTTGACACTTCGGTTCAAAGGAGTCCACCAGCAGTTGATCTATTTATTTAAAACGCAAAAGGCCGTTATGGCTTTCAACACACCTGATTGTACACATAGCGGTAAGTTTTTGCTATTTAGAATTTGACAAATATTTTGCTGTATTTGTTTTTATAATTTCTATTCTTTTAGGCGAATTTCTAAAAACGTTTCCGCCGGACTTAGCTATTCCTATACAATTACTAATCTATTAATTTTGACAAGACTGAGCTGTTGCCAAATTTAATGCATAAGCATTATAATGCACATATAGGACTCTCGGTACTCTTTCAGTAATAGACTGTACTTTTTTAAAATTGCTAGACATGACCGCCGCACCATCGTAGCCTTGTTCAGCAAGATAATTCATTTTGATTCATAAAGTTTTCAACGAATCAATTATAACCACAGTCAAATATTCACCCGTCGTTTTTTTTACTGAAACAATTTCCATAAAATCTTCACGTATTGATGGATTTTTATCCAAATACGGCACGCGAAGTGATAATTGTGCTGTTCGCGAAACATCAGAAGCTCCATCGGTTGAAATAGAAAATCCTTTAGAGTTATTGATGTGTTTTACGAGCTTGTTCTGAATTATATTCCCACGTCACGATATTATGCGATTTGTATTTAAGCGCTACGGTATATTGCATTACGTGTAGAATTTTGTAAATGTCCTAGTAACAATTCATCATCAGCACTAATACGATAACGCAGAAGAGCCAGAAATGCATCTTCTTTGTGTAACACTGAATATTAAGACCTATTGATTTAGTCTGAAGTTCTACGCAAGGGAAATTCTTGTCGCCCAAAGAGTTATAGTCGCTATAACAGGTTTTATTTTCTGGCGATTTTGCGCTGCCAGCCTGCTATAGTTTTTGTTAAATTTGATACTACATCATCTTGTGATTTAGTAAAGCTTTACAAAAATTATCAGCATCAACAGCGATTTTGATATCTGGGGTCCAGGGACATGCAAAAAGTTTATGTTTTGATAAATTGTTAATTTTGCTGCCATTTGTGTAATATTCTCTATCCAAATTGTTATTCGCCTGTCAAAATGGAATACTATTAACGACAGTAACTTTTTTTGCAGCAGATGTATTTTTTAACCGTGCATTATATGATTGAGAGGGCTTTGCCCTATCTTGACCTTGCCAAACTGATTGTTTTTTTACTTTTTAAAATTAAAATAAAATAGCGTATCAGTATGTTGTTTATTTATATTTTATGGCGCTAAATAAAATTAAAAAGTCTGTTCACTCTTTTTGCTCTACTGTATGAGAAGTGAACTGAATCTGAAATAGTAATACAAACACAACAAATTTTTGTAAGGGAACCAAAACGAACATAACTTATGCCTTAACTAATTTGTGGTTTTGAAACAGTTTGAACTTTACTATAAAGTATAAACTTACCATTAGGTTTTGAGACCAAAAACCTTAACTATTCTATTATGCACGAGACAGATACAAAAATTCGACAAGTTTTAGCTGTACTTACTGCTGACACTCTCAGTCACACTAATTAAAACAATAAATAACTCTAGATTTTGTTGCGCTGCGCTTTTATTAAGCAAAGGAAGCATTTGCTGTTTAAAATATCGGGACTAACAAACATTTTCTTAGTATTTTAGTAACAATAATTACAGCATAATATTTCACTTAAATACCCAGAACTTGAAATATACATGAAACTTCAACGACATACCATAAATCATAAATGACACAATGCAAAAAGGAAGGGACTGCTAAACTAAAACTACTCTTACATAGTCTTTTTCGAATCGAGTAATAAGGTTTGAATGTAGTCGACAAATATATTCAGAAAATATGTATTTTAAAGCTTTTGAAGATTTAAGTCAAAGCATTGAATAAGGAACACTATTGTAAAATGTTTGCTAAAAAGGAAATATATTATGCATGAATACCTATCATCCACCAACTAACCAGTTCACATGACTTTTATAACTTATTGATAATGATATTTTAATATTTATTATATGTTTGACTGACAACACGTTTGTTGTGTAAATGACTACATGTACTAGCAATATCCCCCATTAATAACCTGATAGCGCGTATTTTATACTATTTTGAAATAATTAGCGCTCAAAGCTGCTGTAAATAATTAAATGTAATGATCCAAAGAATATTAAACACCATTGATTTCATTTTCTTGCACACATTCTATTTTAAATTTTGAAGGGCCTCTAGAATATTAGTTTCCCCAGGCCTCACGTTTTCTCTAAAATGCTATGCAAACAAATTATACTTAATTACTATGTATTCAAGTATGCTTTTTAACTTTAAAATTTTAAGAAATTCCTTAATCAAAACCTGTATCATTATCGAATAATTTAACAGCACGTTATAATTTATTTAAAAATGCTGTCGTTGGTTTGTCGACTGTCACATTTGTACTTCTTTTAAGAAACAAGGAAAAATACTTTTATGGAATCGGGAGGGATCTGAACCCCCAGGATCCCCCCAATACAACCATGCATTCAACTATTTATATATTATTTACAACGCTGTACCTCTCCTGTGCGGTAAAATTTACTGATACTCTGAAGCAGACATATAATAGATTCAGTACAAAATGGTTGTAAACAAACTAGCATCGATTGAAAGAACAACTAATCATTGGTGCAGTATTATAATGTGTAAAGCAAGACACAAAATCTCAACCTATATACAGCGTATGTAGATTACAGTAAACCATTTGATTCGGGTCCAATCGATTGGTTCATACAAATTCTGAAAGTGTATAAACTTTGACCCAAGGTAATATTACTACTACAACAAATAATGGAAATATCGGAAACACAACTTGTTGTCGGTGAACAAATAGCTGGAACCATTTATATAAAGTGAGGAGTATTTCCAAGGGGATTCGTTGATCCGGATACAGTTTTGTTTTGCACTAAACCCAATCTCTCATTTACTAAACTTTTTTGAAAGTGGCTGTAGACTTGACATCAAAGGCAAACAATTAAAAGTGAACCCTTTATTATTTATTAATGATTTAAAATTATATACAGATATGGCAAAAAGCTGCATTTTATAATTTTATTAATCAAATTGTTCTATAGCCAAACTAGAATGAATTTTTTTAGGCAAACGCTTAACGAAAAGTCTAACAAAATATATGTACAAAACATTTTTGGAAACAAGTTTTTATTTAAATGCATTTGAACTGAAAAGTAAAAAACGAATGTTCAGTGAAGTTTAAAGTATAACTACAAAAAATATAAAATATGTATTTTAAAAACTTGAGGCCATATTTCAGATAGAAGTTATAAAGTAGTATTACTGAGAGCTACAGCTTTTAAAATATATATTCCATATTTCTTTGTAGCTATACTTTTGAGCTATAAATTTCACTGAATATAATGTTTAATTTTTGCTTTTTAGTTCAATTGTAGTATTAAAATTTGCCAAACTCTATGTTTTTTGTCTACCAACATCACGTTTACCTCAAAAAACTAAACTAAACATATCTATATCCGCAATGTATTAGGGTATCCAGATTAGAGCATCAGATAAGCTTCCTCAAAATATGTTTCGCTATCCAAACTCATGGTATATAAAAAAATTTAAAATTGATGCAGTTGAATATTGGTAATCCACCATTTTGGGGCGTTTGCCACATTGGATTTACAACGAAGCTACGAGCTTAACGTGTTCTACTCGCCGAACCCTTTTATTTGATACCTATATCAAGAAGACTGTAAAGATAAAGCTAATCTGCAACTTTAGGGCGTTCGCCATACTGGATGTGAAATGACTCTACGTAGATTGCGGTGTTCTAGGAATTGTAAAGACAAAGATAATCCAACGTCTTTTGGAGTCCGCCTTAGTGGATTTCGAAATGACAACACGTAGATTATCGTGTACTATGCGTTGAACTTTTTTATTTAATACCCATGTCAATTGGGTTGTAAAGACAAAGATAATTTACCATTTTGGGTCGTTTACTATATTGAATTTAGTGGACGTCACGTAGATTATCGTGCGCTACTTGTTGATCCCGTTTATTTGATATCCATATCAAGCGGGTTATAATGAATTTAGAACGGTATCAAAATATATTGTTAACCGAACCAAAGCCGTGTGCAAAATATCAGCCTGATCGGATACCAGAAAGTGGGTAAAAGGTCGACTATAAATTTTGAACCTAAACGACATACCTAGATACGTACGTTGCAAGTTATATAAAACCGTTTAATAATAAAAAGAGGAAATCCTCTACCAATATAACTAATGAAAATTTTAAAGCAATATTTGCAAAAGAATCTTAGAATTATTTAGATTGTTTTGCTTTTGGGTCATATTAGACTAATGTTTACTTTAGAAATAAGTGAAGTTATGTTTGCAACTTGAAAACTCCTGCCATATTAAAATTTTAATATGTATTACTGAATTTTAGGTAAAAATTTACATTTCAAGTAGTTTCTATTTTCCAAAAGATTATACCGTTAAAGAGCTATTAAAATTTGAAAGCAATGGTCAGCTTCAGCTTTTATCAATTATCTAAAAATAGTTGAGCATCTAGGTGTGTTTTTTGAATGGCATTGCATCACGCGTAAATTTGTGCTCAACTTTGCTAATTTAATCAACTTACAAAATAATTCTTGTCTACACAAATTTCGAACTTTGCCCGATTTATATTTTTTAACACTGCTTTAGAAGATCCTCCTTATTATACTTTTTGATATCCCATTATAATTTAAAGCCAGAAATGAACCGACCGATTATTCGATTTACGTGCTGAGCTTTAGCCCTCAGAAAAATTGTTGAGGGTTATAATGATTTATATCCAAAGTGCAAAATAATTTATATAAACAAATGTATCTCAAAGTTGTGCAAAAATTTTAATAAACTATAGAGAACCTGCTTTCATCGTTACCTGACATCTGTTCTTACTGTAAACATTCCAGTAAGGATATATCACCGATCACAATAAGCGAACGCATGGTTGCCGGTTGGCGGAACTGAGAACGTCGGTTGAAGATACTGAGAAACATCGTCTGTATATCAAGTGACTTGAATGCTCTCTGCACTAGTTTTACGTGAACTAAATTTGTATATAACGGTATGTTAAACCGACTTTTCATTCCCGATCATATAATAGTAAAAATGTGCTTATAGGGTTATAGGGATCAAGGACTGGAGAAATACACCAAAAACCTTGTCAGACCCGGGTCTGGAAACGTCGCGTTGGCTTTAATAACGTCGGGTGTGTATAGCACTTGGGCCTGTATTAGCGGTAAAATAAATGTATATATATATATATATATATATATATATATATATATATATATATATATGTAATACTTTCCTTTCGTTATGTATATAGTATTTATGATTACTTTATTTTAAATTAAAATATCAAATTGTTCAAATAAAATATTGGACCTTTATAATTTTGTAAGATATTGTAAATCCATTAGTCAAATAATTAATAAGAGCAATGAGTTTCTTATGGTTGAATCTTTAATAATAATAAAGATTCAGGCTAGCTAAATTTATCACTTTCTATTCGACGATCTCAGGGAGGGATCAGGTCCATATATAACATTGTGTTTGTTTACTAAATTTACTTATCTTTACTTAGGACAGTGTTACAAAATAGGATCGAAACAATATTAAAATGTTTAAACACTTACGTTTGGAATCCTGTTAGCAGCGTATTATTTTATCGTTTAAAACAGATATTTCCTTCAGGGATTATGTCCTCCTCGAATTATTTCCAATTGTGTCAATCTATGATTTTCTTTTCAGGGTAACTCGTCACCACACGGTTTTTACTACAACCTCAGTACGTATTAGTAATTTGCAAAATAATTCTAAAACCTCCTTTCAATCTCGCATCTGTCAACTAATTTTGACAAATATTGTTTATTGAAAATAACGAAAACGCTAGGAAGTTTTATTGAGTATTTTTAAAGGATCGGCTTGGAATTTCCTCCAGGACCTAATCTAAATAGCAATACATATACAATGATTACTGGTATCCTGGGTGTCTGGTAACCCTGAAAGATACTAATATAATTAAAATTAATAATCTACTTTCCTTTATATGTTGTTTAGTCTGGGTTCATACACCTCAAAAAGGTCCTTCTTTGGTTTGTTTATTCATAAATTGTTCTGTATTTTAAACTGCAACTATTCCTTGACAAGGTGATTATTCTATTGTTTCCGGATTTGTTTTCTAGCGGTTTGAAATCTTCTTGTCTACACTTGGATTAAATTTTAACTAGACTTCAAATGACAGACAGGAATTTAATATGACTTTTTATTTTTTTGTTTTAAAGACAACCAATCAATCACAACTTCAAAGAACTTCTAAATACATTTCCAATAATTAATGTCTATATACAATGTGTCCAAATATTCTGTTTTCATATCACTCTCAAAATTATTTCTTCAACAATAATCTCTTCTTCTAATTTCTTCTCTAATACATTATTTCTACTCTCTATTATAAAATCACTTATTTTCACTAAATTTACACAAAGCTCATTTTTATACAAGTCTTTGTGTTCATAAATTATTCGTCAACTAATTAAATTTTCACTGAGCTCAATTTCTTATAACTATACACGTTGAGGAATTATTTGTAAAAGACCCTTTATTTATGTTTCCCATCACCCAGGTTACCTATAACAGCACACTTCTATCCCTAGTATTTCTTTTTACCCACTATGATATCTCTTTTAATCATTTTCTAAGCTAACCTGTTTATTTGATGATATGTAGATGTAGCACATGCTACCTTTTGTTGCTACTACATGCTGTCATGCATATTGTTTTTATTTACACATACTAAAACTAAATATTTCTAATGATCGTCTTTTTAAGTCTTTTGGGCAAACTTAAAACTACCTTAAGCTATAACCCGGAGAAATCTCCAATTCCCCCTTTAAAATTTAAAACCTCCCACTTTCTATGTCGTAATAAAACCCCAGTCCAAAAATACACCACAATATATATATATATATATATATATATATATATATATAGTAATTAGAACTTGCCAGATAGTCATTGTTTTGGTAATGCAAATTAGATGCAAATCACTTGTATAAAACTCCTCCTAAAAGAAAATCTCGTGGACATACTTTAACCACGATTTTAATTAACATATATTGAAATTTTCTGTACGATTAATTAGATTACTAAAAACGTGCTGTATAAGTAAAGTCACCAGGTGTTTATTATTTTTTTGTACGGTATTATGAAATAGGTTATGTACAGTATAAATGACTAAATGATGCTAGTAATATATTATAAAATATCAAACAATTTCAGAGGTAGTAAACAGAGGAGTTTAAATGCAAATTTGAAAGATGTTTTTAGCATTGACGATAGAATTTTATATTGTTTTTAATTTAGATACTAGATTAGATCACAAATGTAAAAATATGGACGACGTAAATCAGTGAAAATCAAATTAATGTAAGAAAGAGCTAACTTTTTAAATGCACGTTTTTCTCATTAGAAACTGTCTTTGTTAAAGTGCCAACCGTTACGTTTTGCACTAGTACAATAGTTTTATAACAGTAATATAAATTAAAATAAGGTTACATTTTTACCCACGTCGCCAATAATGCATAACTCTTACAATAATTGTTGTCTCTATATTCGGTTTCATGCATCGGGTAAAGTCAACAAAATAACAATAAGCTAGAGGCTTACCTGGTTTTTCGCTGGAACCAAAGGTCGCCTCCGTTAGTCTTCAGGTCAGGGTTGCATGCGAGTAGTTTCTTCTATGTGTGGACAAATTTACAAGCTAAAGTAATGTGCCTACACTATGCCGGAACACGAGCTAGGTCTTTTTAGGTAAGAGAAAAGGTACGGAGATAAGAAGGGATCACTTCACCAACCACTACACACCCTTTTGATCTCTGAACATTGATAGTAACGTACCTTGCTTTAAAATGCATCCCTCTCATGAGCCTGTAGTATCCTCCTACATTCCACGCTTCCCATGACTGACTTTACTTACATCACATTTCTTTAACCCTGGAAATGTGAGCTTATGCGGTTTATATGCCATAAATCATGGGATAATTGTCCTCAGGTTCGTGACAGCTATATATTCATAAACTTCACACATTAATAACTTAATTTAAGAATGGAAAAAAGCTTTCCCAGACTGGATCCAAAAATCTCGTAATTAAAAAATTAGAATAAAATTTGATGCAACCAAAAGGCGCAACATGTTACTGGGAATCCCTTTCATTGCATACATTATTGTACTAAATCTCTCAAGCTTCAAGTTTTCTGATGTTGACTCTATCTTCTTGGATGCACACATAAGTTATTAGTACAATTTTAATAATACCCAGAACACCTTAAACCATCAGTTCTTTCTACAATGCAGAATATTTAGAGGGAGGTTAAGCAATTAAGTGCACAATTTATTTTTAAAATTACCATGTAATACAATATAATAAGCATAAAATTTTCATTTACACAATAGCTATCACTTTGAAAATACAATATAAATACTTATAAATAAACATTTTGAACAATATCTTATAAAGATTGGACTAGCATCATTACTTCTGGCCTTAAAAACGTAGTACTCGATTTTGCCATATCTTCGGCAACATCAGAATGCCATTGAAATGAAAGAATAGATGCAGGAACTAACCGAAGTGTAAATAATGTACTTTCAACATCACTGTCTTCAAATTTATGACCTGTGGGAGAAGACAAAATGAAGGGCGCCGGTGTTTCTAGATTTTCAGTAACAAATTCAACTACATCACTGTACTTTTCGTAAACCGAGAATGTTCCCTAAAAGCAGTACATTATGAAAATAACAAATACACAATATTTGGGATAGATTCATTTAATATGTGCTGCCTGATTCTCTCATATCGGGTCATATAGATAACAAATACCATTTTATTAACAAATATAACAGTGCTTAGCCCATGAAATATATGTTATATAAACATTCATTGTCACAGATACATATGGTATAATTAATTCATACAAAATAAGAAACATTATCATAGACTAACAAAGTTCAGGTATCTGCAAAAGAATGTGTACCTATCCAACAATAACGGATGTATCAAAAAGACAACTCTAAGATTAAGAAGATAGAAGTTACGTATCCGTAAATTTTTATATCTTCCACATGTATGTTGGCAACACTGCACAACATGACTGAGAAAACAGAAATACATTAAAATGGAAGACAGACGATTTGAAAACAATTAAAACTACTGTAGGAGAGAATTATTTCAAGATATGAAGATTGATGGAGATCAATGAACGTAATATTTATAATAAACGAATTTGCATAACAAATTTTACTTTTATAATGATTTACAATAAAATAGAGCATGTATTCATAATTATGTATTGGAAAAGTCAAAGCTGGTAAATTAAAGCTAACAACAAGAAGATCTGTAAGGGTAAAATTTAAATTAATATTTTACATGATTTCTAAATTCATTTATTAGTTGAAATTGTGTGTAAGTCAATTTAATTTAATTTTAAGGGTTTTTGGCTAACGTATGACACAGTTTTTGTCATTACACAAGGTAAAAATTGAACATAACTGAATTCAGATAAGTTTAATATGGTTTTTAAGGGGAAGGATATTAAATTACACAACTTCTAAAGGAAACTGTTGTGTGTGTGTGTGTCTCTCTCTCTCTCTCTCTCTCTATATATATATATATATATATATATATATATATTAAGAAATTGTTTAGAGAGATATTGTAACGTGTTGATTTTCTTTCCTTTCAACCCTTACTATTTTTGTATTGTCGAGCGCATCTTAAATAAACGCTCTGTATATAAATTTTCCTCTTGTACAAATCTATATTAGTTTAAGTTGTCAAGCATTTGTCTATAATTTATTAAATGGTTTAAATTGATTGGTTATTAATTAAAGAGTGGTACCGGTTGTAGTCCCTACTCTTTACATTATCGGCAACACGACAGAACTTTTGTCTTCGATCGTGAACAACGTTAGTAAAAGTACATACGCCATTTTTGCAAGGTGCTACGGAATAATAGATTTGGCATAACGGCCGTACAATTTATAATCCTACACTTTTGGTGGATCTCCGTACACTTTATTTATGGCGAAAATATTTATATAGAATTTTGGCTGGTGCATGGGTTTTCACTGTTAAACAGATATCTGTTCTGGATTGATAAAAATAGGCATATGCTCGTTTAGCAAATTGGTTTTGCTGTAATTTTTAAAGGAAGCTGATAGTCGTGTTGTTAAGTAAACACGAATCGTAAGTTAACATATTAAATACATTTAACTAATTTTTATTCCTTTAGGGCTTCTTATTCGCATTCTTATTTACGTTCTTATTTACGTTCTTATTTTCGCTTTTATTCTCGTTATTAGTTTTGCCGTATCTTTATGGATAAATTTAGTTCATGCTGGACAGATGTTTAGGATTTCCGGCTGTTGTGATTGAAGAGTACAGTATCACACGTTGGTTATCGTATGAGCGATTAACCTGGAGGATGCAACTTTTAATTTAAATGGATGAATAATATTCAGTTATGAACATTACGGAATTTGATAGTTATTTGGCGTTATCCATGCATGCATTTTAATTTGGAAGGACTTCGTATGTTTATATTCTTTATAAATATTAATCTGGTGGTAGTAAGTTATACTTAATTTTGCAGTTTTGTAAAGTCCGTTAATTTTATTTATGAAATTGAAAATAACATCAAATTTATAGCTAAGATTTTACACTACGACATTTATTTAAAGCGTCAAAGCTTTCCCTTTTGTAAAAGGTTTATATTGGAGAATTGTTCCAAGATCGGGTTTGCTTCTAATATAATTTACTGGTTTCTGTGTACACAAAAACAGGTCACGAATAACATTTTTTTGTTAAGACTATTACCTACAAAAGCAAAGGTAAAGGTAAATTTTTATAAAAGTTTTCCAAGATTTTACCTTGCGTGAAGTAATATTATTGATTGATATAAAGGGTTATTGATTCAATATATACACAGGGATCGATAGGACGGTTAGTGAGTTCTGAAACTGTTAAAAATTAAGAGGTTAATATACATAGTGTTATTTTGAGTTTTAATAATTATTGCTCCCTGTATACCTGAGTCGTCGTTGGTAGGCTTTTTTTGTATGAGAGTGATTGAAGACGTCACTTTCAGTATTTTGAGCTTTAGGGTTTCCAGACAGTCTTCTGGCGCCCAAAATTATATTAACACCAGTTATTGGCTTCAAGTTTGGTCTCCATGACCCACGACCCAGCCAAATCGAGTTAGTAGGAAAACCTTATCCTATTCCACCGTGTCTGGTGACTGCCTTTTCTCTGGGAGATCGGAAAAGGGGTGGCAATATTCCGAACTCTATATATAGTATTATGTATTGAGATGTGGATGCATTATTTTGTATTTAAAAGATTGTTTGTAAAAGGATTATTTCGTATTATAAATCTGGATGTATGATTACAATAGTTTTATTAATCAAAGAGCTAACAAAAATAATTATAAGACAGGCAATTAGAAATCATTCAGGCAATTTATGGCAACTTTTATATATATATATATATATATATATATATATATATATATTGTGATAATGAGGTCATGGAGGTCACTGAATGCCAAATTCTATGAAAAATTACCACCCAAAAAGGAGAACAGAAAATTAAAATTTCCCCATATTTAATTTTTTCACGCTATATACACGCATAAGCGTATACAATTAGCAGAAAATAAGATTCTCGTGTACGATAACACTCTTTAACGACGCATAGTACTTTTATACCATTTAAGAAGAAGCCCAACATTAAACCTTGTGTAAATAATGATTTTCTAGAGAAAAAAACCTTTTCTTATTGCATTTATTGCAGAATCAAAAAACGGTAAAACGAATTTAGAATGTAAATACAAAAGCATTCATCTGAAATCCGTATGTAAATATTCACTAGAACACGTTTCATTTACCATAAAACAAGTTTTATTGCATTTACAAATAAGACGAAGCCCTCATTAATTATGTAATTAAATTCCTTGTATGCATTAATTGCAGGCTGAAAATGGGCTATATATGCTTTTAAAGTAGTGAACACATTTCATGTCGTGCGTGTCTGAAAAACCAATTACATAAAGTAATACAATCCGTTAAAGCAAAGCATATTTTCCTTGTATAGATATATCATTTAAAACAAAAATATAATATTCATTCTCATTAAAAAATACCACTGTATGAGTTTTAAATAAAACGTATCTTTCTTACAAAGAAGTTCGGTCCGAATTAATTCCAAAATTTTCGGATATTTAATTAAAAAATGCACAATTTACTAGAAATGTTAAAAGCCATTATTTTGTATGAATGAATAAACGCACCAAGTCAAAGAAACGCTACTATCGGAACAAACCATAAAATAAAATAGATAACACACTTAATAGCTATGAGAGATAACAACGACTATGCTTTAATGTATCAAAAAAAAGAACAGCGTTTCACGATGGCTATAAATTATACAACCACGCCTAATTAGCTCATTAAAACGTGAAATCTACGCAAATTTGACATCATCTAGTGACTAATCTTCGAATTAAATCTAGAATGGAATGAAAAAAATGACCTATTAGAATTTTTGTATATAAAGAGGAAGTGATTGAGGATTCTTTCAGAAGTCAAGCAAGTAAGTTTCGTGTAATTTGTAATCTATTTCATCGGCAGTCAACAAGTAACATAGAACTTATCAAATGTAATCATTTGATTAAGTATAATGAAGATTTGTCACAATAATATAAATAATCTTGGTACAAGATCACAATTGCTGATTTTAATCGATTAAAAATAAGGGTTTTTATGCATTTTGCAAACTGATATTTCAATGTCAAGATTGGTTATAAATGGAGATTTGAAATGGAACCAGGAAGTGTTTAATGCCGTTAATTACAATAGAAATGATATTTTTACAAGCGCTATAAAAAGAATTGGACGATATCAACTTGCAAGTATAATTTTTGTTCCTTTTTTTTGTAACCTAATAGGATAATTAAATATTTGTAACTTAAGCTAGAATAAGTTCTTAATTTTATAAAAAGTATCTATGAAGGAATAATTTTTCCAGTAGTTTTTAAGGTCAGAGCTTGAAGCATTTTGACCTTCATAAAACTTTCTGTTGGAGTCGTTGGCCAACTGACAAACGGGATAATACAAGGATAAGTAAATTATCCATAGAGTTTTAAGGAGAATTTTTGTGACTCGCATATAAGATGTTTGGAGGTTCTATAACTGTTAACAAGGATTTGGTGAGGATTATTTTAAATAAGTAAATAACCATTAGGTAAAATTTTCTGTCTAAGTTTAGGCTGTAAATTGTTTTTATAAGCATTATTTATATTTGTTGAATGTAAGGGATTCTTTAGATAATGTGTATAAAAGAAAAATATTCTTGTAAATGCATAAAAGTGTGTTCATATATGTTTCTTAAGATTTCTGTGTTGTATTTTATTTTTGTAAATTTCACAGCATAATTTCTGTTGAGCTAGCCAGACAAGCAAAAGGACACGGTAAGATAGTAATTTCATATTTTCTATTGCAATCTCATTAATACCATTCGACTGTACCCAAGTCTCACAGCATTAATTTGTGGCTCACAACCCATAACATCCAACGTCATAAACCCGAGAAAATTTAAAAAAGCCAAATTATGTAGATATTTATTTAGAAAACGTATTTTTGAAGTGCCAGTAAAAAAGTTTAAATGCATAAAACTAATTGTCAGATAATTAATAACGAGAGGATCATGAGTTAGATAGTGAAACATGTGAAACAAGTGCATTAAAAGAAATTTAAGTTTTAATTGGATAATCAAGAGTTTCATCCACATTTTATTATCAAAGCCGTGTATTTAATTACGATGAAGTGCATGGACATATTCTAAAAGATTTTCATTTTTGCAATTAATGAAAGGATGGTGTTCAAAGCTTTAGTGGAAAAAGCGTATTTAAATTTCATAAAAACATTCTTAAGAGAAATTTACAAGCAAATTTTTACGTGAAGCCGCGATATAATATTTTAATTGTGATGGTGGAAAATAATTTTCATTTAATAACAAACGTACGCTAGTAGTTCAAAGAAAGTGTATTCAATTAAGTTTTAAACATGTCTCACATTCTAAGAAGAATTTACAATTTTATTTCAATTTAAAAGATGGTATCTCTAAGTAGCGAAGAATGTGTTCATTGACCTATGCTGTAGATTAATCAATTGCTAAAATAAAACAAAGTGAATGACGTGAATGCTCTGAACGATGATAAAATTCATCAAAATGATAAGATAACGCAAAGGTAAACTAAACCTAGCTAAAGCAACAAAACCTTCAAGTTACATCAATTATTATATAGCTTTAAGCATTAGAAACATTAGAAACAACCAGATCAACTGAAAAGGATCTAGATGTCTATTTCAAAAGAGAGGCTCGCTTTATAAGGCCAATGAATGCTCAATAGGGGGACAGTCCTGATTCAAACATCATATGCTAATCGGATAATACGTTACGTAATTGAAGTTATATCTAACATATACTGTAATTAGCAGTAAGAGTATTAAATTGATGCACAAACGTGAATACATTATTTAATGTACTTACAATGGCTTTAAAAATGGAAAATAAATAATTAAACAATAATTGAAACTATCGTAAGGAAGTCTTAAATGGAATAAAGCATATATGATTGGAATGGTTTGTTATATGGTATATGGAGCAATCTGTGTGATAAGGCTTACTTTGTAACACGATGTCAACAATTTTGGAGGATGTAATGATAAATACGTTCTGGAAAAAGGCAACAACAACCAGACCTGTAATGGTAAAAATACCTCTATTTTGTTTGAATTTCTAAAAGGACATAGATTAATTAAATTGAATGATGAGATTTTTCTGTGTCCAAGTTTTTTGAATTTAGAGTAGTTTGTGTAAAAATCGATAATTTGATTAGTACAGTTGGTAGGCCTGCGGCACAGGTTTTTGCCCATATATAAGTAAATAGTTAAACCTGACTAATATCAGATGTGTAAATAAGGTTTAAGAGGGAGGATATTAAATTATACGACATTTTGATAAATTTTGTTCATAACTAACTCATACTTCTATGCCTGAAAATGGAAATTTGAAATTGAACCGGAAACTTTTGAATGCAGTTAATTCCAATGGAGACCAAATTTTAAATAATAATTATATGCGAAGACAGGTACACAAAAGAAGAATTTGAAGATTCAAACCGCAAGTACAAAGTTGTTCCAAATCTAGAAACTCAATTGGTATATTATTAAGTAGATTATAAACTAGAAAAAGTTTTTAATAATTTTTTATGTATAAAATTTATTTGGAAATTGATAATTTGATTTCAGCAACTTTGAGATCAGAGCCCGAGACATTTGGATCCTTTCAAAGATATCGTTACAGCATCGTTGATCAACTATGGTGACCTGGGTAATAATAATAATAATAATAAAAAAATATTTGAATTATTCAGAACATTTTTAATGGAAACTTTGCGTCTGAAACGCACGTTTAACGCATCACAGACATGGTTGCTATAGTGAGGTGGTGCGCCGTCTTGTTGGAAGACAATCGGTCCCTTTTCTAGTTCGATATCGTCTATCTGTGGGAAAACGTATAATTCAAACATTTTACAATAACTATCCCGATTAATTGTCTTCTCTGCAAAGATGAAAGGTCCTACGATACGATCATACATCAATCCACACCAAACATTGACTTTGGGAGAGTCTTGCTGATGTTCTATGAATTCATGCGGTGACTCAAACCCCCAAATCCTGCAGTTGTGTCGGTTGACAGACCCACTTACGTGAAAAGTCGCCTCATCTGAAAACAACATTTTCTAGGAAGTTCTCATTCTTCCCCCCACCACGCACGCTCCAAGACCAAGCACTGCGATCGAATATTAGCAAAACAATCTTGACAATATATGAACTCAAGTTCAAAACCAGAAAGTTTATTACTGGTTTCGTTTTTTAATTATAATTTTTTTAAATCAAGGAGTTCTTTTATAAACTCCTTCTATTATTCAACAATATGCTTAAACTTTAACTTTGCTGCAAGCGGTCTTTAAGTTTATATCATTTTTAGATTTTCAGCAGTGTTATCCACAATTACATATAAAAATTTAATACTCCCTGTATGTTTGTTGTGGTTTGTTTAGCATTCTTCTTAATCTTCTTAGGGAATTAAACCACACATAGTTTTTAAAATCATCTTTATTTACGTTTCGATCCATGACAACGATCCTAGGTCATGGATCGAAACGTAAATAAAGATGATTTTAAAAACTACGAGTGGTTTAATTTCCAAAGAAGATTAAGAAGAATATAAAAATTTGCAACAATTTGTTGTTGGCACAACTTTATGAGCCTCGTAATTGTATTAAAATTTCAAAGACTAAAACAAATTAGTTAGAATATGACATAGGAATGTAGGGAGCACACATGGTAATTGAAACTACTCAGAACCAATTGTAAATATATATACCTGTAAGTAAAGCCCATCTGGAAACCTTATCCTAACTAAAGCAAATTTATATTTTTTAAGTTCTCGTAGTTCATCTTTTTCTCGCATAGCTTTGGTCCGTAATTGCATTTGCTTCTCAAGAGTTTCTGACCTATTCAAAATATGAAAATAGAAAATAATATAAAAAATAAATACCTAAGTTGTTGTTCTTTTTTAATATCTTCAGGAGAAAGTGCATAAAAATCACGTGGTAACTCCACTCTTTTAGAAGCTTGCGCAGGTGATAGAACTTGAAGATTTCTATCAATTTCTAATTCAATTCTGTCTTCGGCTTTCACGGCATCTCGCAGGAACTAGATATAAGTGGTTATTTTAATGTCGTATACAAATTGTACATACTTCTAAGGTTGTAAGGTTTTCAACATTGTCTTTATCAAAAACCAAAAAATTTTCTTCAATACCATTGTGATCCAAACGCTTTTCTTTAAAACCTGCGGCATGAAGCAGTTCGAGTGCACCAAAGATGGGTGTCACTTTATCGTTAAAAGTAGGATTAGAGCAACGAATTTTATGAAATTTTGGCTCATCAGGATTTGCTATTATATTGTCTAGATATTTACATAAAACTTCTACACAATCCATAACCTGGAAATGAAAAAATAAATTATTTAATAGTTAACCCGCATGTATAAAAATATAGTTAAGGCAAGAAATCCCACAATCTGTTGCAAGCATAATTATTTATTTATGCAATTACACAGGATTGAGTTATAATTATGTACCAGGTAATAGTTTATAAAAAAAAAATAACCGCATATTGGTTAAAGCACATATTGCAGTATTTTAGAAAGTAACCATCAATAAGAAAAAAATATTACGGGAATATTTAAGCTAATCCCTAATGTTAAATAGGAAATAGGCCCAATCACTGACCTCTAATTATACTATATAAATCATGCTTCAAATTATTATTGAACAAAGAGTTACAGAAGCATTTCCTGTTATTTAGCAACATCCAAAGATCTGCTCGACATAAGTACCGTTTCTTGGCAAGTTTTCGTTATGCCTAGCATCTGGGAGATAAAGGAGGTGATAGTATCGCCTACTGTTGAACGAAGTAGGACCTGACATTTATTTCTATTTATATATGTATCACTAAATCCTTGTAACAGTTCGTTTATCCTCTGCTAAATTAACGCATAAAAATTATGTGTTGTGTTATAAAACTTTTAAATTTACTTTTATAATTCAATATAAATCGTACTTCTACAATTAATACAAAATTAAAAACTAAGTATTATAATTTCGAAACACCCCAATTATTGTCCTTTATTTTTAATTATATGGTAAATAAAGCGCATAGTTATAAATGTCCAGTTTGTATTGTAAAATTTCTACAACGTATCTTCAAGGTGATATCGTATAGCGTGTTTACGCACACCTGCTAGCAAAGGCTGTTGTCGACGAGTCAAATCAGTCAGCTTTTGATAATTACAACGTCAATATGGTTAAGTTCATATCTAAAGCTGACTTGCGAGTCGCAATTTAGTTTCGATAAATACATCGATCTGATTGCTTAGAAACTCATCATGGTTTGTAATTTCTATATCTAAATAATTTAAACTATTTTTATTTGGTTTTCCTTAGCGCAACACTGAAGTACAAAAGAACTGATGGACTAAAAAATATAAAGCAACACTAAAGTACGGAAGAAATAACGTTTAATAACTGAAGCAAAAATGGTCGAGCTAGACTGTTAAATTTTTACGGAATCGAAGATATACACGTTCCATATATTTCAAAATGGAAATTTTGATTTGATTCGGAAGCAATACTTAAAGCTGACTAATGGTTGTAGGAAGTTAATGTAATTGCGTATAAAGCGATTACGCATTGGAAACTTACAATGTGGTTCCAATTTTAAGAGGCGTTATAACGATGTAGACATTACATGTGATTTTCCAATGCTCCACCCGAAGGTACTACATTGGCCAGGAAGCGAGTTTTTTTTACCTGGAAAATTTGGAATTTTGCCGAACCCTTGCAGTTCCAAGCAAGGTAGGGATCTTTAACGTGCGTGACAACACTCACACACGGGACCTCCATTTTACCTCTCATCCGAACGAGGGTGTATTTTTGTGAAAAATGCTCGCCTAACATTTTTCAAGCGGACCGTGTCGGGATTCGAACCCGGGACCTTGGGCGTAGTAGTCACACACATACCACTACGCCACGGAGCCGCCAATAACGATGTAGACAACCGCTTTTTTATGTGTTTGTCCAATGTTGGAAGTCCACGTGTGGGTGGAACTTGTTTGTTAAATGGTGCAAGCAGCCAAGCCTGAGGTCAAAGTGGTGATTTCCATTTGTGAGGCAATCATCTGTTTGACGTTTAACGTCATGTATAAATCTAACCTTGGTAGTTTGAACCCATGGAAACTAACATCTTTGCGATAATATTTAATTATGAATTTAAAATTTTAAACGTTGCTTCATATCAAAATTTATGCTTTATAAAATTGTCTATGTAACAAAAGCTTTATGAATTTGCATTACGAATAATATAGTCATGTAGTTGTTTATACACGATAACTATTTAACGAAGTTTAACTTTACTAATTTGAAAGATCTTATTACCAACTTATTTTGTACGTATGTGAGTCATTTTGTCAGTACTGAAAAGATGACATAAAAAATCTCATGATTATGTTAATAACATTTATAGTGCCTATTTGCTTTAGAGGCTTTTTCTTTTTTATTTAAATTGTCCAAGATTAATAATGAATATAAAAATTAATTGAATATTCAGAAACTTATAATAATTATTTTTCAAAATAAATCTGAAATAATTTTCAGTTAATATATGTGTACATACTTAACAGTCTTAATTTCTTTAGAAATTTAAACAAGGTTAATTACACTCATGGAAGCACTTAAGCAATAATATTTATTTTGTCCATGCTTAATACTGGATTCTATGAACTACATATAAACCAGATGTGCATAAATTTAATAAGTAGAGTCCATGCACTATTACACGAAAGAAAGAAATCGTAGATGTACAAAACCTGTCTGATTTATTGATTTTATTTTAAGACGCAAATTGCTGTCTCTAATATTATTTTATGTATTTTTTCAAGATAAACGTAGTACCATCTAAAAATACAAAATCTTGTATTTTTACAACAGAATATACTCGTTGAGGTTCCTGTATTTTTCTTAGCGATATTTCTTGTTTTTACACACTATCTAAGTACAGTGGCGCCCTACCCATCCGTATTTAATTAACGAACCCCCCCCCCGATAGTCTCTCTAAACCGCTGAAGATAGAGTTCGGAGCTAGTGCGGAAGTCTTCAAAAGTCAATTGTGTCAATACGGATAAAACAACATCTGCACGACTTTTGTAAGAAAAAATAAACATCCTTTTAGAAAGTTTCACTAACGTCCAGTATAGTGAGGCTGTAATGTTTTATCCTATTGAAACAATAGTACCCTTGTTTAGTAAAAAAAATTGCAATCATACCTAAACAACTGTAACGTTATGCTAGTTATAAATTAGATGGGGAAGCAAAAGAATTTGAACTGTCGAATTAAATATAGACACAACGTGTGTCATAGATTTTGTAACGCTCGAGCATTAATTAGGCATATAGTCATCATTACAATAGCCTTAAAATTTTATACAAGCTTAGAAAGTTTACACTTTATAAATAGGCTATTTCAATATAATAGCCAATCAGGACAAGTAAATAAACCAAAAAGCACTTACTACATTTTATATAAACAGCAATGACAATACGGATTTTACGCTAGTGATATTCAATTAGAAAAACCTCCAAAAAAGTCAGGGACGTTACTTCCGCAATAATATATGTATCAATTCACTTGGAGATTGATTCAAGTAACTGCAACAACCACAGAATAATAATATGTCATAACTTGTGAGAACAGAATTAGGAATTTTAACAGGGAGGGAAATTGTAATATAATGATTAAGTTTGGAAGTAAAGTCAAAAAGAATGAAAACATGGTTTAAGAGTAATGGACTTGAGTAGGCCAAGGGCCTCTTGGAGAGATGGCCCATAGCAAATTGTTTTGGGCTTCCCTGAATGAATTAGCGAGGAAGAAATAATCAGTCAATCAGTGAAGTAACCGGGGAAACCCTAAAATTATTAAATTGTGAGTACTCTTCTGAGCTTTTCTTGTACTTTAGTTTAAATTTGATAAATATATACATACGAACTTGTAAATATAAGTGGTAATTGGTTCATAGAGTGATGGAATCAGTTGTTCACATTTTAGCATAAGATAATTAGAAACTGCCAAGCATGCTGACCTTACCTATCACATGAAACAAAAATAAAATACAAAAAAAAAGGAACATAGCAGTTCCAATCAAGAAAAAGCCGACTTCTGCAGCAAAGTATGGCTACCTGTCATAAAATAATACACTCCAGAACAAAAACAAAACTTCTTACTGTATTAATATTAATAAAATAAAATGAAATCAAGTATCGATATTAAATATGAACGCAAGGTTCGACAATAATGTGCAATAAAACTTGCAAAATTAATAATTAGGAAACAAGTTAGATTAGGTTGTATACTGAAGTATGCAGTTGAGCTCAACAGTAGATTTTGAAAGTGAAACTATTCATTTGTTAGCATTTTACTTAACACGATTTCCTCAAACTTAATATCTATAATTAATATAAATGGCATTTCTGAGAGATCATTTGTGTATCATGAAAAATATTGACCAATCTAATATATTCTAATAAATAACCTAAATTCTATAAACTATAAAAGTAAAATATGTTGCGTTTTTTAAAAACGCTTTATTTTTTATTGTATTAGTTAGGTTCAGGGGACTTTTAAATCCTGCACGGGGAATTCTCCAGTATCATTAAGTTTAATATAAGTGTTACTTGAAAACCACACAAAGCTTTGGTTCTCACGTAAGTCCGGACATTTACTTGTGGTTTGTGAAAATGCTTGGATGACAGTACTCATGCTTGATGAGCAACTGTGTCTAGCAGTTTTGCGTTTAACTTCTCTTGGAGGGGTGATGATGATTCATGAAAGCGAATGTGTCGAAACAAAGGAACTTTACTAGCGGCCTTCCTCGAGTGTGGACGTGTTTGTAGAGTTCCGACAGTCGACGAAGTGGTTCAATTCCCATTTCGTTCCCTTTCCTCTATCGTTCTACGCAATAAGGGCACTTCGTCGATGGAAAGAGAACTACTGCCAACCAAACAAGGGGACATCCGGATGCCAACCCCCATGAGAGTAGAGACGCAGGGGGTTAGGATACCCATGGGAAAAGTGCTGTTCTTATAATTTGAAGCGCATTTGCCGCCCTGGGGAATTTAACCCCATGTAAATTTGTTAATAATTATATGTAGTATTATTGTAATAAAATTAACGTTCCCTGATATCGCAAATATTGATACGGTTCAAAAAACCAGGTGGTGCCTATAGACAACTTTAATTTAAATTTTCCATAAATGTGTGAGTTCTCGTATAAAGACTTTTTTGTTTTTGAAACTTTAAGGCGATTATTGCGTTTTTTTTTACAAAAGAAGCTTTATTTTTGTAATAATCAGGTTCAGGGAATTTTAAACCCTGCACGGGAAATTCTCCTATATTAGGTTTAATATAAGCATTACGTGGAAATCGCACAAAGCTTTCGTTCTTACATAAGTCCGGACATTCATTTGTGATTTGTGGTTTGAGAAAACGCTGAGATTTCGGTTCTCGTGCTTGATGCGCAGGTGTGTCTAGAAGTTTTGTGTTAGAACTTTAACCTCTCTTGGAAGGGAGACAATGTTTCGTGGAAGCGGATGTATCGAAAACATGGAACTTTGCTACCCACCTTTCTCAAGTGTAGATGTGTTTGTAGTGTTCCGACAGTAGACGAAGTGATCCATTTTCCTTTCGTTCCCTTTCCTGTATTGCTCTACGAAATATCGGCCTTCGTCAATAGGAAGAGAGCTACCGCAACCAAACGAGGAGACATTTGGACACCAACCCCATGAGAGTAGAGACGCAGCGAGATCAGAATACCCACAAGGTAAGTATCGCTCTTATAATTTGAGGCACATTTGCCGCCCCAGGGGAATTTAACCCCGTGTAAATTTATTAATAATTATATGTAGCATTATTGTAGTAAAATTAACGTTTCAAATCCTACATTAACAATAAATATTATTCACCATAAAGATGATCTTCTTTGTTAAGCTGTTAAAGTTGTATCAACAATAGCTTATAAATATACTGTTTTGACAATTACAATTATATTGACTAGCTGCTATAAGTCAGGTCCCCAGGTAGGAACGAATTAAATTACAGGGTGCAGCTCTACATTGATCTGTACTATCTAAAGTACGTATTCTGTCTGGAGATTAGTAAAGCAACCTCTTCCCAACAATACCAGCTAGTAACTATTAAATAAATTCTATGGATGGACATTAACCACCCTTTCCTGGTTGACGATACCAATACCTAAGCAAGTAGTGTACTTTAGCTTCTGGATCCGACAAGAGATACACTCTGAACAGTGGGAGAAGTGCAACCCGTGCTACTGATCCCTTCTACAAAATAAGGACAATTTCTGATTGATAGAAAACGTATAAAAGCGCTTATCACATTTAAGTTACAAGCAAAAGTAACAAATCCGAAAACAACACACAATAAAATATCCTAAAGTAATTACCTTCAATTCCTCGCATCTGTGTTATAACGATAAAGACAGGTCACAGTATCAGGTACGGATGTAAATATCAAGAGTGCTGTAACATCTCCTTTTAATTCAAATTAAAAATAAATACTATAATGACATTTTGCCCGACCAAAGGCACAGCACTACAGTGTGGACACTTATGGTTTATAGTCACTGTCAATAAATATGATGAGGCATCGCCAGATTGGAATAGCCCACCATCTTTTTTATCAACACATGGGGGTTTTACCGCTTAATTAAATAAATAATCAAAATTCTATTCAGGAAGTTTTGTAAATCACCTTTTTTTAAAGTAATTTGATAACAAGTACGTGTGAGGGTGAGTTAAATTACGTTAGGTAATAGTAATAAATATTTTTATAAATTTATTGCCAGCATGTTTAAGTAGGTCAAATTTAAATGCAGTTTGTATATAAGGAAATAATATTAGGATATTATGTAGAAAACTGGACCTTAACACATCAGTAAGGGTGCTTTCAAAAGGAAATTGATAGGTTAAGAGTACCCCAAAGTTCTTTATGGACATTTTAAAGCTCTAGAAAGCATAACAAAGAACGAGAATTTTATAAATACCAGCGTGTATTCAGTTTAGGAATTATTATTTTTTGTCTCAGATAGAGTAGTGATAAACCATTCGCTAATAGTTGCTTATTAGAATATCAGAGTTAAAGTAGTTTTTATCTCGCGGGGATCCTCGAGAGAATACAAAGGGTTATTAAATTCCGTTGACTGCATCGGGAGCGATACAGTTAGATTTTAAAGCGATTTCTCATTCAAACCGTATAGTAACTCAGTAACCCAAGGTGTTACACATTAAATAACTGGTGGGCGCGATTAACGGTCCAGAGAAACTGATTGAACCAAATCAGGTTGGGGGAGCGCATATTGTAAAGCATCCAATAACCCCGTCTGTTCAAAGTCAATGTACTGAAAGTGAAAATATTTGTTGAACCCGAATAAATACCCTTATCCCGACGAAGCAACCCTGCGGTGTGACCTTTAGCAGGTAGTTGTTGGTATAGCCACTATATACATTACTAGAATAGAGAAGTGAAAGTGTTTCGTGCAAGGACCATAATCTACACAGATACTGCGAGTATATTATAAACAACGGGGCCACCACGCCAACCAAGACACTGACTCAGTCCCTGGAATTTGCAGCTGTTCCTATACGCGGCGGCGCTGGTGGCGAAAAGCGTCGCCTGTAATGTAAGTAGCTTTAATGTTAAATTGACCCTTAATGCGATTTATGACATACATGTCTGTAGTATACAATATAACTAGGTTAAGAGTATTTAGTTAGGGGGTTAGGTATTAATAGAAACAGATACGTTGTGTATTTTGTTTTTACATCAGAGTAAAGAAGTTGCTTGTAAAGTATTATTTTTCTAAATAATGTTGAATACAGTTAGGTAAAAGCTTGTAAGTGGCTCACAAACAAGTACTGGAAGTCAGGATAAAGCTTTTTAAAAATTGAAATTCTGAAAAGTTTAAAGGGGTTAGAAACATTCCCTACTGTGTTTAATAAGGGATAATGATTATCTTTTAGAAATACTCTGTTGGATGATGAAGTTATAAAAGAAAGAGTAGAAGGCTTAAGAGTTTAGCTTTTATTGAACTGTAGGTACCCATTTTAAGTGGTGATTTGTCACCGATACAAATAAAGCAAATAAATATTAAATAAAGGGAAACATTACAGCGCGAACTAAATTACGGTTTTAAATAGATTTGTAGAATAAGGCTACAAATATATAGTTATCAATGCATACAAGTTTCAAAAAAGGATGGCTACAAAAAAGCACACAACAAAAATTATAAGCGAATAGAAACCCACATATTATAATTGTAATTATTTTTTTACTAAAATAGCAGAACATAAATGTTGGCATATTCGTTACGATGCAAACACAGTCTTAAGATTAAATTAACTTACCTTGCTCCTACTATAATTACAGGAATGTATAATGAGACACGCAGTTAAACCTCTTTCTTCTTCCAACTGGTCATACAAAAACAATTTAATTTTATTTTTCCATTCTTCCTTACTTAAGATTTCATCACTAATCATAGAACAACGAAAATAAACTCCTAAAAATACACAAATGAGCACTAATCAGTTGTAAAGTTTCATATTGCAGAACCAAGATTTTGACACACTACGTATTGAATTGAATAACAGCTTTTAAGACATTTGAGTCAAACTTCAATATTTGAAATTTAACACAAATGACTTGGAAATCAAACTGGAGGTTGAAAGTTAAGTACGTGTCCCAAATTGGATGCAGTTAATGGGTAACTCTGTTAATATTAAAGATATAAAATCTGTATGTGCATTTAAGAACCACTTTTTTGAGATCAATTCAATGGCAAAATCAGAAATGAACTATCTTTTGTTTTCAAATTACAGCCAAATATTGATGTTTTTAACAATTCTATTGATTCATATAACTCATTTGTTTATAAATATACAGTGCCACCAAGCAAACGCAGTATCTGGGAAATATATGAACTAAAATTTGACAAGAACATATGGAACCAATCGGAAAGGGATTTCTTTGAAAGTACACTGTGGGAACAAAGCATTTTTAAACAAAATTAAAATTCCATGGTGTGTATTATGCCATGTCATTGTTAATTAAATCTTCTAAAATTATTAAAGATTAAAAATACACGAATGCCATTAATGTTGAGTATTGTCACGTTTATTTTCGACGATAGATTTAAATACGTCCTTTTTTTGTAGTAATTCGTTTTTCATTCACCTAGCTTTTTTTTCTATTCAAATCCTCATGCTGTATTTTTACCTTGTTACAATAGTACGCACAATCATAACATTTCTTTCAAATCTATTCATTCTAAAACGAAAATTTATTTAAAAATTAAATAGTCAATATCTTGTTTTAGGTATCCGTTAATTTGTTAAACATTCCGATAACGGATAATTGCTTTCTCTTGTGTTTCCCATTTAAAGACTTGTCGAAATAACATCCTACTATTATTTGATAGTGTGTTTTCCAGTTTGCTAATCGTGCTTTGATAGCGCAAGGAGTGCAGTTCGAACTTGTGTTATTTGAACCAATTTTTAATTTGATTCTGCAGCTTGTGTGTTGAAATATTTTCTACATTACTCGTCCCAGTACTTCAAAAGCGATGCATGTTTTTTGTTAGACAAGTAGCAGGTATCTTGCGTGTATTGCTCTTAGCTGGAGGCCAAATTAGTTCTTTCTTTATGTAGGCCTAACGGTTCGTTGATGTAGACCAACTGCTTTTGTCTGTAGATCGATGCTGCAGTTATGGTGGCAGGGCAAATGAATCCTGACTACCGTGGCGTTGCTGTGCTGACTCACCCCGACGGATTGTAAGATAAGCATCCCGGTGCATAGAAGTACGTGACTCGTTTTATTTTATGCACATCGGGGATTATTATTTATTAGCGGTTGATGTTGTGAAACCAGTTCACCGTACATGTTTAAAAGCTAGCTACACTAGTGCTTCTGGTTATATTTCTTTAATTCTTACTACAACTTGGTCTACATTTAATACTTTAATTTAACACACTTGCTATGTCTAGGTATGTAGCAATATTAATAACCTACCCTTAAAAATATTTCAATTTGACAATTAAAAGCTTTCTACTTTGAGTGTACTTCTTAGCAGGCAGCGACTATAAGGACACACCTCCCAAGTCCTATGTTTGCTTGGTGGCACTATATCAAAAATTGTGTTAACGTTTTGTATACAACTTTTTTTTACACAGATTAAAGTGATACACGTGAATGTTTAATATTTAAAACAACTTTGAAGTTATAATATAAACTTTGCAATGTTCTACTTGAGATGGCTACCCTAAAAATACTACATACTATAAAAATGGGACTAGGAACTTGAAAACAACTTCGAATAGAAAAGAAATGTGCCCAACTATATGGCTTAGCTGCTTTAGAAGTGTGAGGTGGATAGTAAACCACTCATGACGGCAAAACGGCAAGGGAATATAATACTTGGAAACTACACCAGGAGTATAGCCACATCAGTAGTATAGACGTTGCCCTCCCATGGCAAAGTGATGATTCCGGATTTGAAATCCGCTACAGAAATAAATAAGGAAAGAATGTAATACCAACAAAGAAAAAACTTTCAATACAGCTTGCCTTGCGTACGCTTACACCTAGAAAAAAAAAGAGTACCAAAGGGGGAAGCTATATAGTAAGTAAGCAAAATATCAACTATATGCACAAACCATACTGTTAAGGTTGACACAAGAAATGAATTAAATTCGTAGGCTAGGCATATTTATATATTACAGTAAAGCAACGCTTCACTACACTATAATATCCCTCAATCAATAATATGTAGGTTTCTATGATAATTGGTGAAAAATGCTATCCTAAAAACGAAAAAACCAAAATTTACCTCATATCACGAAATCAAACCTTCCAAACTCAAAAATCAAGTAGAGTTTATGTTAACAAACATTTAACTGTTCGAATGCAAAAATTATTTTTTATAACATGAACATAGTAGATAGTTAAGGCGAATATTATCACGACTTTACACCTCAAGACCGAAATAGTGTCTTTTACAACTTTATCTATATATAGCTTTTCCTTCCAAAGCTCAAAGTAATTAATGTGATAAAGGATCAATCCATATCAAGTGGTCCAAAGGTGGTTGCTTGACCATTTTAGAAGAAATTGATATTTTTGCCATCAATTACATATGGAATCAGTAGTCCAAAACAATTTTTAAATTTTTTTAGAGTCAACCGTTTGAAAATGGCAGCCATCTTTGTTCCATGGCGCATGCTGATTTTTGAGTTTGTAAGCTCCTACGGCAAACTCATTTTCTCAGGGCTGGTAAGTCATAAACTAATAATTAAAACACCATTGTTTTCCTTACAGTCTGCTCTATCTTTTATGTCCTTTTCACTATTAGACTATTTTGAAGTCCAATACTTGAAAACTGCTATTGAAAACAACTGTTTTCATTTCTCAAGAGGTCGCTTTTGAGGGTAATTTTTTAGCACAAGTATATCAAAGTTCATTTTTGGCATGATAATAAACCTAACTAAGTAGGTTGTATTAAAAGTACACTTAACCCTGAGATTTGTTATTTTATTTTTTTATAAATTATTAAACTTCAAATTTTTGAAATTTTTGTTATATTTAGGCTTTAATATCTCTGGCGGGGGACTTGATAAAAATCTAATTTTTTTATATGTTATGCTTAAATGCAACATAAAAGTACTATAAAAATTTCAACGTGTATATTTGAGCACTTTGGTAGCTACGAATTTTTGAAAAGTAGGTAAAAATAGCTAATGAAACACCTGGAATAAATAACGCTTGACATCATGTTAATTTATTATATAACTATATATTGCTATAATTATAGGGTAGTTTAGGAGTAGGTTAAGTCACAGGGGTCGTAGAATAAACAAAAGAAACTTCCAGTCAACAAAAGCGCATAATTACACATATTATAAGAGTAAATAGGTCACTATACATATTGTTAGTTGAGAGCACACTGTATATAAAAAGTACAATAGATTAAACGCATAAGAAATAGAAATATCCAAGAGTAGTTCCGAGCAAAGATAAGATTTAAAAACCTAACGAATTGCATCAAAATTAAATCAACGGAAAACCTATATGAATTGGCTTGATAGATATTTAACAAGTGCGTTAAATATATCATCGTATACGCAGGCTAAAATTATGCATTATTTGAATAAATCGTACGTGACAAAGTATTATATTTGTTCAAAAATCCAATTTAACTAGGAAATAAACAAACCCCAAATTTATTTCGGTTTAGATTAGAATAAGCAAATAACAATGAATACGTGACTTAATAAACAGAAATTGTGGGATTTCTCAACTAAACATCATGGTATGTAAATGAATACATGACAATTTAAGCGTTAATACAAGTATTTGAACTATACAATTGGTAAAATTTCCCGGAGTATACAATAGATAAACGCAAAAGGTGTCGACCCAACACGTGAAACAACGAATAGAAAACAAGGGGCAAGGCCTATAAATACGATAACAATTGAGCGACGAGTTTAGTATACATTTTAAACTGGGCTACCACGATACTCAGAAGTGCTAAATTATTTACGTAACCAGACATACGAAAGTAAATGAAAATCATTTTATAAAAGTGTAAAAATTGTGCAAGTGAGCCGATCTATTATAGATGTAAGTAAACAATAATTTAGTAAAAATATACAATTTCTAACAAATAAAACAGGGCTCTGGATACTACTCTGGAGATGACTCTGGAGATTACTCTGGTTAATCACCTCCTGTTAAACTAATTTTGGTAATCACTAACATGGTAAATGTTCTATTACTGTTTTGTTAATTACGGAGATGGAAAACCTTTTATTTACTGACATACAATTTGAATCTTAAATTGGATAGTATTTTGGTTTTGATGTCGACCTCCAAATTTGACTCTAAATATTCAGACTGGACACAAAAACTCTTGGGGAATGCAGAGGAACTAGCTAGTTAGCTATATTGATATAATTTATTTCTGTAAACTGTTTTAATTCAATATTTTTTCGCAAATGTAAGAGTCAACAAAACAGGGGTTTCTTTGATCAATTTATGAAAGGTAATAGGCATCTTGAAACGTTTCAAAACGTCTCTAAATATAACAAAGGGCTCGTTTTGCTGGCTTCAATTTCTTAAATCTGGTATATGTAAATATTCTGGAAAAGGGGAAGATTTTAAAAAGGTTGTAAATATTTAATCATTATATTGTGTATTGTAGAATTGCTTTATTTATATTTATTTATATATATTTATATATATATATATATATATATATATATTTACAATTTAAAATATATACAAAAATAGCAAGCTTTTATAATATTGAAACTATATACTTACATCATATAAAGTCCATGATTGAAAAACACAATTATTAATAATTAAATTCAATGAGTTAAAAATTCAAATTCAAACTTTCACGAATTGTCCTTATTACTGTTCTTTTATTTTAATAAAAGACTTTTTAGGTTCAATTCTATACTAATTGAGAACTTACTAAATCATTTGTTTTTTGAGAATGTCTTTGCACTTTCTCTTTTGTTTGCGTCCATTGAGCAATTCGCTGATTTCTTCGCAAAACCCCGGAGAGATATTGTGAGATCGACCAGTGGATGTTGTAAGCTCCAAAACGCTTAATTTTCTTAAAACAGTTTGAAGAGGCACCCAAACCTTATCACTGGATGACTTTTTGAAAGAAGTTCTAGGTCCAGGTGGGTGGTAGAAAAGCAAATTAATATCATGACACTCTAAACTTATCTCCATAACATCTCCAATCAATCCATCACTGACCTTCATAAATACAGGCAATCGTATCGTGAATTTCCAGTGCAATATTAACAATACATGTTGTTACATGATCTTCAAACTTGACTGATTCTGATGTGAGGTAACATCTCAAGTGAGTTTCAGATATAGCTTGAAATTTGTGAAAATGTCTTGTGACAACTATTCATCTGGACTGGTCGAATCTGTCTCTTAACTTTGCTTCGTATAGACTGATATCTGTTTGTTTGACGAGAAAATAAGAAATATTCTTGATTTTGGCAGAAGTTGAACATCTGATCAATATCAAGAATTTGATTTTGTATTGTTTTTTGTAAACTAGCTCGTGTCACTTCCCGTTTTGTGGTTCCACCAACACCATCACACACATTTTTCCCGTGGAATGACGCAAAAAAATGCCATTCTCCTTCCAGACCAAAGTCTCTTTCGTGATAACAGATGTTGACAAAATTCTTTTTATTTTTGTATTAACTTGCACTTCCATCAGAAAAATAAATGCATTTTTTTACTTCAGGTTTGAGTTGTTTGATCTTTTCAATGACTTTAGATTGAAAAGCATGAAAAGTTGTTGTACTGTGTTCTCTGCAGTCGCTCAAAAGCACATGCTGTGGCTTTTAACTGCATCACCATCTTTTAAATACACAACAAAAAGGTGTACTGTGGCTTGGTCGTTTACCCAATGGTATCGTTAAATTTCATCCTGAATCATAAATGTGAAGTTTTCCGAGAAATCTGCTAATATCACACATTCAGTATTTGTAAGATTTTTTTAATGGTTTTCAAAGCTTTACTTTGAACTTTTGACACAAAATGATGACTTTTGAGATTTTGTAGCTGGTCCACCAAACATTCAAAGAATTCATCTCGACTTTTGATTACTGTTATCATTTCTGACCTGTCACTATTTACCCATTGCTTGAATCCCACGTTTTCAGACAAACAATCTTCTTCCTCTGATTCGTTGAATGTGTCAAGTTATATTTGTGTACCTGGACATTTAGTGCAAATATTCATCATGCAATCATGATTATTTATGTCACAAACAATCAGTTCCATCAGATCTTTGTGAGAAACATTAAGTTTTGCTCCATCAATCATTAGCTTTACATTCTGATGATAAATACATACACATACATTGTGCATCCCTGATGCTCCTACTAAAATACACCATTTTGGACATAAAGAGCAAAACTTGGATCTTCCAATTTTGCAATCCAGGTTAGCGGCCTTAAAAGCAACATAGAGTTCATTCAAATTACAGTGTACTAATCACTTTTGTTTTGTTATTTTTTTGCCATCCACCTTTATCGAAACACAATCCTTCTTCCCCGGGCACAATCTACTGTTTTCATCATCTTCATAAAATTTGATGACTTTCTGAACTGTATCTTCTTTAATTTTGGCTCCTGATTTTTTGCTTAACTCAGGAAGTATTCCTTGTTCCTTTACAAGTTTGTTTGTAAGTTTTACCAATCGATCGCTGACAATTCTGATGTTATTTTATGTCTTGACCAAGATTTCGGAAGTAAACTTAATATTTTCACTTTTTCATCATTTGTTGCCACTTTACATTTATCTTTTAACGATTTAATTAGTTCTAAGTATTCCTCGGCAGTTAAAGCACTGTTGTCATATCTTTGTTGTTCATCAATGTTTGTTTGATCAAAACAATGTTCAAAATTTTTCACAATTTTTTAGATACTTTGTGAACTTTAATTTCAATAGATTTACTTCTTTTATCATTGCTTAGCTTTCTTAGTTTTGATGCAGGAGATACATCAAGAGCTGCACATGCTGAATCTAATTGATAAATCTTTTCTTCTGGTGGTACAAAGTTTTGATCGATTTCATCGCATCGATCTACAGCCATATTATTAGTTTCTTTAAATAAAAAAATCATTGCATAACAGTTAGTGCATATTGATTTTCCTGGTATTAATTCAACATGATTTCGTTCTGGCATTCTTATTTGGTCCAATGAAATTTCTCTTAAGATTTTAGTTAGTCTTTTTATGCTTTTTAAAAGGGCCATAGCACGATTGACGGAACAGATGATTGTACTTCATAATGTATTTCTTCTCATGGTAGTCACAAATTGTTGAAACGGCAAATGGCAATCTTAGCTTTTAGCAAAAGTTGTTTTACTTCATCAAAATTCTGGACATGTTTTATGTCTTTGCAAACAGGGCCATAAGAGTTTTTATGACACAACTCTCCAATGCATATTCCTACAATACGACTCCATATTTAATAAAAATTAATCAATAAAAAAAACAAATAAAAAATAATTCTTATCTGAAATTCACTGAATTAATTTAACTAGTATAGAAATTAAAAAAAATTATAAATTAAACACTGTATTAATATATACAATACACAACATTATCAAACTAGACTGCACTGTTCACTGGTTGAGTTGACAGAAAAGACTGAGACTGAGCACTGCTCTGCACCTGACAGCTCCACTGTACTGAACTGTACAGACACCCTTGCAACTTGTCACAACTGAAAGCTACAGTTGCTAACTTGTTGATTTCTTGCCAGTGGGAGTTATTTAGAATTGACTTGAACCTCTTTATCATACTATGCATGTTTGTTTGTCTTTATACTATTAAGTATTTTTTTCAATGAACAAAATACTAAAAATTTAATAAGAGTAGGCCTAGATTCTAATTATAAATAGAACTACAATATTGTGTTGTACTGGACGTAGATCAAAAGTTTTAAAAAACTTAAAAAGAGTTATTAAAAGTAAAAAGTTCACAAATAATACAATTTTAATGAATTATTAAAGTTTACGCATTGCTAAATAGGCGCAAAAAGGATCATTTTCAAAAATTCATAGCTACCAAAGTACTCAAATATACAGGTTGAAATTTTTACAGTACTTTTATGTTGCATCTAAGTATAACATATAAAAAAATTACATTTTTATCAAGTCCCCCTCCAGAGATATTAAAGCCTAAAGTTAACAAAAATTTCAAAAATTTGAAGTTTAAAAATATCAGGGTTAAGAGTACTTTTAATACAAGCTACATTATCATGCCAAAAATCAACTTTGATATACATCCCCTTGTGCTGAAAAATTATCCTCAAAAGCGGCCTCTTGAGAAATTGAAACAGTTGTTTTCAATAGCAGTTTTCAAGTATTGGACTTCAAAATAGTCTAATAGTGAAGAGGACATAAAAGATAGAGCAGACTGTAAGGAAAACAATGGTGTTTTAATTATTAGTTTATGACTTACCAATCCTGAAAAAATGAGTTTGCCGTAGGAGCTTACAAATTCAAAAACCAGCATGCGCCGTGAGACAAAGATGGCCGCCATTTTCAAACGGTGGACTCTAAAAAATTTTTAAGAATTGTTTTGGGCTACTGATTCCATATGTCATTGATGGTAAAAATATCAATTTTTTCTAAAATGGTGAAGCAACCAGATTGTTTTTTCTGGACCATTTCAAATGGATTGACCGACCCTAAACGTTCCATAATAATTTTGATTTTCCACTTTTTTCATCATTTTTACTCTAGTCCTTTTCGATTGGTTCATACGCGTCGTTTGGTACAGCAGCAATGTACATGAGTCAGTCTGAAAATGCTTAAACTAACAGTGTTTTGTCCAGGTTTGTGTATTCGTCAATCAAGCTTTACGTTAACTGATAATATAGTAACCATTTACTGTAAGGTCTCCGAATTATTTAAATAATTGATCAATCTGCGCAATTTTATGGTAGCACAAACATTTTGCACGCAAATGATACTAGCAAATCTAATCGCTCTTTTAGTAGTGGTGGCTCAGAATCTTACTTCCTTCATTAACTCATGTACAATAAATTCAGGTTTCTTGAATAATATTCGCAGCATATCTATCACCTTTGGCACAGTTGCAGGTACCAAAAATTAGTTTTAATAGCTTTTAACGCCTGCCGTCTAATACACTTCTGAAGCTTGGTTAAATTCTATGCATTATTAAATCCACAGTTCTCTGTTGAAATTTGCTAGATGCTAAAGAAGATTTACAAGTTAGTGGATTCCCGTTAAAGGATCGTAGTTCCTTTGAAACTACCTGTCTAGTTGCAATTTGCCTAGAAGTAAGACCAGGTCTTTTACATGAAGTATTTGGTTGACACTTTTTGATTTACAATTTCTACCTTACTCTAACTTAGAACAAGCACTTGGGAAGTATGTGTTTTAACCCATTCTTTGGTTTGTCAATAATTACGTATATCATGATTTGGGTAGTCACTTATAGAACTCTTACTGAAAATCATTTCTACCAACAAGTTATACTTCTTGTGCATATATTCCTTTTATATGCATAGCTGTGCTAATTCTAACTCTTTTTCTTCTTCTAAATGTTCAATGTCAGCTGTTTTCTAACCAGAAAAGATAAACGAGCTATTTATCGATTTTTGTGGGGCAATGGTTTTGGTGTTTACCGCAACTGCTTAAGGTGGCATAACTATTTTAAAAGAGGATATAATTTCCATACCTTTTGCAGGTGCCGTACAATTCCCATTTTTGGCTCGGACTGCATACATGCTCTGTGATATTTAAAATATAGTACATTTTACGTGGCTGATAAGTTTTCTTTTTTCTTAATTAAAATATTAAAAACGGAAAAGTACTTCATTTTTTCCCTGTTAAATTAGGTATTTTACTTTTTATGCCATACTGTTTATAAAAAATATGTAAACTTTAATAAAAAGTCTGAATTAATTCAAGAAAGTCTGACTTTTTGACTTTTTTACAAAAGTCTTTGAATTTTAACAACCTGCACTGTTCTTTATGTACTTTCAATTTTCATACTTACTTGGATGAAGTCATTATTATTTTTACATATAGGATATGTTTCATGTATATCGGTAAACCAATGCCAATTTCCAAGATAAAGCAAGTATTAGCCTTATATATGGTTTTCCAATGTTCCACCCGAGGGTACTACACTGACCAGGAAGTGAGTTTTTTTAACCTGAAAATTTTGAATTTTGCCGAACCCTTGCTATTCCCAGCAAGGTAGGGATCTTTAACGTGCATGACAACACACACACATCCACGTGCACGCACGCACGCACACACACACACACACACACACACACACACCACCCACCGACACCCCACCAGCCCACCGACACCCCCACCCGCCCACCGACACCCCCCAACCACCCACCGACACCCCCACCCACCCGCCCACGGACACCCCCACCCACCCGCCCACCAACACCCCCACCCACCGTGTGTAGATAAAGCACTCTACGAGTAATATGTGCATATCGCACAATTTCTTATGAAGCTGCATGCATTATCGCAGGTACGCCCCCCGATTGAAATATTAATGCACTACCATTGAGAGTGGTATTATAGAGATAAAACTCTAAAACAAAAAAAGAAGAAAGAAGAGACAGAATTAGAGAAATGGTAACAACATTGGGATACATCGCAGAAGGGTAGATTGGCTTACCATATGATACCACTTATAGAACTATGGCTGAATCGATGTCATGCAGAATTAAACTTTTATCTAACCCAACTTCTAAGTGGTCATGGCTGCTTTAGAGCATACTTCTATAGATTTAAATTAGATACAACTCCTAATTGTCCAAGGTGCACTGACGTTCTTGAAGATGCAGAACACGTATTTTTTCACTGCCCACGATTTAACGAACCACATAAGAAACTAACTGCCCTTATAAAAATAAACGTAAGTCCAAATACGTTGGTCCAGAAAATGGTAGAATCAAAAAAGTATGGTCAGCAGTTACCATATTTGCTGCAATGGTAATTAAAGAACTGTGACAAATTGACAATACAAGGAGAGAAGCGTTAAATACATAATACAATTATATACACAAAACACGACCTTGCTATCAGAATTATCTTAATCAAAGAACACATGATTCAACCTCATTCATAACTGCGTTCTAAAAGTGAAAATAGATTGAAATTCAAGTTTTGTTATGAAACTTAACCAACCAAAGAATAGCTAGATAAGAACTTGTTACGTTCAAAACCCTGCAAACAATTTTTTCTGCATTTATTTTTAAAACGCCCTAAAATTCTTCAACAAGCTCGATTTCCCGCCATTTGAATTAGTGTTATTTTATAAAATTTCTCAAGTAATTACTCTACACAAAAGTTTGCCTTATAAAATCAAACAGATGCTTAGGAAACATTGCGTACAAAATAGTTGCATTACATTACATTTTAATTAAAAGCTGCATGTAAATGCGCAGCTTTCTTCTAAAAGATATTTGCTATCTGGTATTCTGCAGCTGTTAAGATGTTACAAAGTAATAAGATTGTTTTCCTTTGTCTAAAATCTTTTGATAATTGCGTTATCTACTTGTTGGCAAGCTGCTACAGTTTGTATTTCGGCAGCTGTTGTCTGGGAATTCTGCACATTTGGTTCTTCGGCGATATCTTTGAAAGCCAAATACCCTACCCCCATACATGATTCTGTCCTTATAAAATAGAGACCGTGCTTTGAAAGAGACCATTAAAGATTGAATACAACATCCGCTTACCAAAGATACATGTTGTAAAGTCGCGCTACTAAAAGTGCTTTCTTAGTATAAGTGAAGTTGGTGGTTCCAGCATGCAGCCAATAAAGAAATGCAGTCGCATTTTTCCATCTACAACATGATACGAAGCCAACTAGTTCAAGGTACAGTTTTCTATTTTCGCAATTCTCTTATGCTGCTGTGGAGTATAGACATTTTATTTGCTGCTACTCATGATTATCCATTAAATTACCAACACCACATTACCAAACACATTTACAATGCACGAGCAACGATATAATAATCATCCTTCAAATTAAAATTTAGTTATTTAAAGTTTGTGTTAGAGTCCGTTTTACTGTTTCTTTTGTCTTTTGTATAAACATTAACGAAAAGAACTTATGCATCACTTTAAAAGTACTTAATATTTGATTAATTTAAGCTAGGGTGTCTAATTTTAATGTTATACTATTTCTTGAGGAGGTGCACTTCACAAAGCAGCATGTATATATAATTTAGGTATATGTATTTCTTTTCCTAGATTTACTGTACAGTTTATGCTTAATTTTCTTTTATATGTATTTAAGGTGAACCATTGTAAGTATTTAGACTATAAGATGTTATATGTTTTACTTACCCATTTTTATACACTTATGTTATAATGCTTTGTTTACTAGCACGTTACAAACGATTACGCAACTTATTTGTTTTATTGTTTTGTAAATAGTCTTTCAAGATTCAATGTTAACAATATAGTTTTACAGAAGGTTTTATATAAGGTTATGTGACAGTGATATACATACATACATGTGCTCTCTAGTTAAAGTCATATTATTAGTGTATATTAAGGAATTTAATTTAAAAAAGTTGTGGAAAACTAGTGATTATCTAAGGTATTAATAATTTTGATGAAAACTATATCAATTGTGTAACTGTAACTTGTATAAAATTGAAAAAAGTGTAAAATTATAATATTTTCTTCAGTTTAATTAAAGTAGTATTCAAAGGTCAATTCATTAGACTTATCATTTGAATAGTAGATAATAATTGGGTTAATACCACAAGTGTTTATTGAATATTATCAATTATGTTTTGTTATAAATGTAATACAGATGATGATAACACTAAAACCATAGCTTGTGATAGCTGTAATGAGAATGTATGCATTACATGCTCTAATTTATCAGCTTCTGAACTTAAATGCATGCCCCTTAGAAATAGAAAATTGCGTTTTCTTTGTGACAACTGTGATAAAGGACTGGCACAACTTCCAATCTTAATTAAAGAAATTGCTGAATTAAGAAAAGAAGTCACTAACTTAAAAGAAGCCCAAGCTAGCCAAAACACACAGCTTAAACTAATGTCACAGGAAAATGTGATAAGTGAAATAGTAGAGCGTCAAAACCGAAGAAATAATATTATTATTTTAAATGTTAAAGAGTCTACACATAATTTAAATAAGGACAAAAATATTGATGATAAAAATACTGTGTCAACACTGCTTGTTGATTTTCAAATAGAACTGGATCATATTAAAACTTTTCGCCTGGGAAAACCAGTAAATGGAAAAAATAGACCCCTTAAGGTTATATTAAATTCTCCAGAGGATGCATTATACATTCTAAAAAATAAAAGCACGATCAAAGTACCAAGTATTAAGGTCTTTAGCGATCAAACAAAAAACCAGCGAGATTATTATAAATTGATCAAAGAACAATTGAATGAAGCAATAGCGTCCGGTGACAATACTAAAACCATTAAATATGTTAACAACAAGCCTACCATTGTCAATAAACCTACTCAACATTTTTTTAAGAAGCTAAGCATGAATTCAAATATACAGTACAATACAGACATTATATATATGAATATACAGAGTATAACTAATAATATTGATCAACTAGTTTTACAAATAGTTTGCTATAGTCCTAATATAATATTATTAAGTGATCCAAGACAAACTGCTGGTATCTTAGATAATGAATTGTATATTGAAAATTATAAGACTATAAGATGTGATTCACAAACTCGTAATACAGGTGGAGTGCTGCTTTATGTGAAGAACAATATACAATTTACGGTATTTAAAACAGTGTCATTAGAAATGAACTATTGGTGTAAAATAATAAAAGTTCATGTTGTGAACCAAAAATGGTTGATTGGTTGTATTTATCACTCTCCTAGTGCTTCTCACAGTACATTTATTGATAACTTGGATAGTTTGTGTGATGATGTGTTTACTAGAAACTGTAAGAGTGTATTAATAGGAGACTTTAACATTAATTATTTAGAAAATTCTTACTACACTAATAAAATTAAAAATCTTTTTAATATATATGGTATTAGTCAATTAGTATTAGAACCAACGAGATCTACCAATGTAAGTTCAACACTTATTGATTATGTATTAACAAATAATAATAATGTACTATCAATTGTTCATTCATATCCAAAAATTACTGATCATTCTGTAATATCTGTTAACATTTTCGATCATTTGATAACTGACAATACAATCTATCGATATTATAGAAACCTATCTGAAAATAATATAAATAACATTAACTTAAAATTAATTAAACATAACTGGTCACTTGAAAGCATAAATGTAGAAGAAATTTGTATGGAAATTATGCAGATTTGTGGAGGTATTATCGATGAAGTAAGTCCTATCCAAAAATATAAAGTGATAAATGGTTTGCCATGGATTGATAATGAAATTAGATTAAACATGAAAGAAAGAGATAAAATGTATAAACAATTCAAAAGTAATAGCAATAATGAAAGGAATATTCTGTGGGAAAATTATAAAAGATTGCGTAACACAGTTGTAAATTTGATAAAGATTAAAAAGACTAATTATTACCAGGAAAAAAATTGATAAATATGCAAATAATCCTAAAGAAATGTGGAAAACTCTAAAATCTTTAGTTAACATTAAGAAAATCCAGTTAATACCTGATTGTGTAAAATTTGAAAAGAATGGTGAAGAACAAATTATTCGAGATCCTTCTGAAATAGCAGAGAAATTAAATGAATTTTTTTATCAGCAGTATTGAAGAAATTGTTAAGGGTATTAAAAGCGACGATGAATGGAAAAGGACCAATTGTAATTTGTATTTTGAATTTAATAAATTTAGGTTATTGAATATGATTGAAGTAATTCAGTTAGTAAAAACATTAGATAACAAATTCAGCATTCAAGTTCCTGTAAATAATAAAACCCTGAAAGCAATTTTAGATACTGTTGGCCATGTCTTATTACATTTCATCAACTCATCATTACGGCAAGGAAAAATTCCCAATATGTTAAAGATCAGTACAATATGCCCAATATTAAAAATAGATAATTCGATTAAAGCATCCGACTACAGACCAATTAATACATTACCCACACTAGAAAAAATTCTTGAGCAGGCGGTATATGAACAGTTACTAAATCATTTTGAAAGCAATAACATTTTTTGTACACCAATCTGGATTTAGGCATAATCACTCTTGTGAAACAGCGCTTCAGTTTGTACTAGCAAGGGTAAAAGGTGTATTGATAATAACGAGTATGTGGTAGCTGTATTCTTAGATTTGAAGAGGCGTTCGAGACTGTAAACCACAATATATTGTTAAGCAAATTACAAACATATGGAATCAATGGAGTTATACTGGATTGGATCAAGGATTACCTAAGGGACATGCAACAAAAGGTTAAATTAAAAGATATTTATTCTAGTAATAGGATTATTCAGCATGGTGTGCCACAAGGAAGTATACTGGGCCCTCTCTTGTTTTTAATTTACATTAATGATATTGACTTGTATATAAATTGTGAACTACTTAAGCTATTTGCTGATGATACATTGCTCATTTGTAAAGGGAACATTTACCCACAGTGATTGATAAAATAAACGAAGCTTTAGTGAATGTTAATAATTATTTGGTAAATAACAAACTAAAACTTAATGTAGATAAGACTAAGGCTATGATATTGACCACTAAGTATAAATATAATAACATTAATATGAATGAGGTTAATATCACTATAGATAATATACCTATTGAAATTATTACTGAAATGAAATATCTAGGCTTTATAATTGACAACTCATTCTCATATATGGGACATTATAAGTATATTTACAAAAAATAGTTACAAAATCTATTTTTCTCAAGAATTTCAAAACATTTATCAATTCTAACAAAATTACAATATATAATGCTATTATCAGACCCCATTTTGAGTATTGCTCGTCAGTTATGTTTTCATGGGATGAGAATAAGATAGCACAACTTCAGAAGCTACAAAATAGAGCTATGAGAATTATTTTGCAATGCAATAGATATACTCCAATCAGATATATGCTGTCCACATTAAACTGGTTTGGTGTTTCAGATTATATATTACTGAATACAATGATTTTTATTTTCAAAATGGTAAATCATAAGATGCCACAGTACTTTAATAGCTTTATTACATACAATAAAGAAGTGCACAATTATCCAACAAGAACATGTGATCATATATACATAAATAAAACTAATGATAGGATGTTAATGAAAGGTTTATTCTTTAAAGGAATTGATCAGTACAACAAACTACCTGTTGATATAAAACAGAGTTCAAATGTGCATTCGTTTAAACATAAGATGATAGAGCATATTAAATCAACCAAATTAAAGTAGGTTATTATAAGTATGATTATTAATATTATTATAAGTTTATTTTAAGTTTACTGTTACATGTTAATTACATATAACATTATGTTTGTATATTAGTATTTCCTATTTAAATAAATTTACTTACTTACTTACTTACTTACAGAGGTTTCCAATGTGCTCTTTTTATTTCACCCACGCCCCTCTCCGACGTTTTTGAGCTAGCCCAAATTCTACCATTCTGTCCCCGTTTTGTTGCGGTATTCAGCGTAAACGATTTCTTTACTTACCCTTACTATTTTCTTTCGTGTTTGCGCGGAATACCGTAACAAACTAAATGATATAAAAGTTACAAGTGCACGATAATGCAACAAAGACTATATCTGCAATTAATTCCTAATCAAAACTTTCATGAAAATTCTTTATGAATTATGCATGTTATAATTATTACAACATCCAATGTCCAAGAAGAAATTTACTTCGCCTAGCTTAAAACATAAAGCTCGATTTTGCATCTGAGTACCAAGTGAATCATTTGGGATGCAGAACTGTCATGTGGGATGTACGAAAAAATTTAAAAAGACGCCATTATAATTGAGGTTAAAAAAGAAAATTATATGAGATGGACAGATCCAAATAATTGAGCAACAAATTAATCATTCTATCTAATTTAATCCTCAAAGAAGAGCATATGAGCAACAACCAGTTCTCGTGAAGTTATGCTTAATTGCGGTTCTGCGGGAAGATATTGGTATCGAGAATGCAGTATATGTATTTATTAGTTATGTAACTTATTTATGTTAAAATAAAAATATTGCAACTGTAAAAAAACCACAGACACAGACACACACATCCACACACCCAGACACACACACCCACACCCCCACCTACACACACACACACCCAGCCACCTACACACACACACACACACACAGACACACATACCAACCCACCCACCCACCTACACACACATGCACATTCACGCACACACACATGCACACAAACACACGTGTGCACACACACACACACGCACGACCTTGTTATCAGAATTATCTTAATCGAAGAACACATGATTCAACCTCATGCATAGCTGCGTTCTAAAAATATTGCAACTGTAAAAAAACACACGCACATGCACCCCCCACGTACACACAGTGTATTTTTGTGAAAAATGATCGCCTAATATTTTTCAAGTGGACCGTGTCGGGATTTGAATTCGGAACCTTGGGCATACTAGTCACATGCACACCAACTACACCACGGTACCGCCAGCACGTATAATGTCACAACTTGAAGACATAAGCAGTAATGCATAGCTGGTTGTTATTTAGATTAAATATATTAATGGTAAACGAGAAATAATGCACGGGGGACTGGCAGGCTAAAAATTTTGTCTGGAAAGTGAATATTTGTCCCTGACGTTTACGAACCTATTACCTCGATAAACAATGTATAATTGAATGAGAGTTGCAGTTTTTGATAAAATAACAACTCTGCAATATGGAACTTCAACGTAAATAAATAAAAATTTAGTTACCATTAACGGCCAAATATGGAGATGCTTCAAGTTCCTTTTCGATTACTTCATGTTGAATTGGTGGAGAATCTCGTTCCGATTTCTTTTCAGCTTCCAGTTCTTTTCGTACTCTTGCCTGTATTGCGGCTAATGATGTATTAAAATTCGTGTCTTTCTTCTGACTATTCAATCGAGCCATTGCTGCTTCGGCTGCTTGCCTTGTAGCTGCAGTTGGTTCAGCACGCTTTTGTGGAGGTTGCTGTTGTTTACTAGGCCCGACAACAGAAGAAGATTCATTTAAACGATGAGCAGGACCGGCTAGCTTAAATTTAGCATCTGCTTTCTTTCTAGCAAAAAATTTTCTAATTTTTTCTGCCATTACTTAAAGGATCTACTATAAAATCTATATTATTAAATACGAGGGGAATGTTCCTTTGGTAATTTTAATTTAGATACGCTAGCTTTTAGTTCCTCTATCGCTTTCGAAGTAGCTAAAAATTTTGTATTAATTAAATGTTTGGTAATATCTTGCAATTACACCTACCTGGTTTCATAAAACGTTCAGAAATTCTTTTTCCATAAATTTTCCAGCTCACAAATATAAATATTATGTTTATCAATAAAAGTAATAAAACTCCCTTCAGCAATTTGCTTTGAAATTCGTCGAAATGTATGGAAATTGGCAAATTTTCCAAGAATGTCAGAAAGCGCTGATTTTCAGCAATTACGGCTTGACTTCCAGTGATATATGAAATTAAAGTATTCCAATTAACTTTAATTGCTTCGCAAAATGGTAAGTTCGTAGGACTGTCCGATAATAACCACAACATTACTCATTTAGTTCGAAACTGATAAAATTGTTATTGAACTTCTGTGATCAGCTGGGCTGTCAAAAATTGACAAATTTAGTCCAAGTGACAACATCCCAAGGTCAACAGCTGTTTTCCATTTAGAATGTATTATCCACTTTAATTCTATTACTTTTTCTTACAGTCGTGTAATGAAGAACGGATGGACTATCAGTTTACAACTTTGTTGTCTGAATCTTAAAATGAAACGTATAATGTTATAATATTTGAGTAACATTGTAATAATTATTATAGGCAACCAACTTTACAATTAGCGGATCCGGCGCACATTAGCACACTGGATCTAAAAGATTTTTAAATATAGCTTATGACTATACTTTTAATTATCACTACTGTCAATTTTGGTCCTATCTTTAAAAAAAGTTTATAAGAATTTCAATAGAAGACGATTAGCGATATGCATGAAATACGCTGGTCACGTAGAATATTTTAGAAGTGAACGTAAAGGTAAATTTTGATAAATACTTGAAATTTTTCAATTGTTAGTAATTTTAATGGTTTTTCAAAATTTATGTGGAGATAAATATTGGTTTTTCAAAAGTTGAAATGGCTCAACTAAAAACGCTAATAGGACGTTGTATTTTAACCTCTTTTGTTGCGCAACACCACTGCACATTTAACTACACCTAAAGGTGGCTTTCGTGCTACAGAGATTTGGCGATTTGGATATTTGGAGAATAATCCTATTGTTTAAAGTGATCTTTACATGTGATTTTCCAATGCTCCACCCGAAGGTACTACATTGGCCAGGAACCGAGTTTTTTTTTACCTAGAAAATTTGGAATTTTGCCGAACCCCTCCTGCTGTTGCAAACAAAGTAGAGATTTTTAACGTGCGTGACAACCCTCACACACGGGACCTTCATTTTACCACTCATCCGAAACAAAGGTGTATTTTTGTGAAAAATGCTCGCCTAACATTTTTCAAGCAGACCGTGTCGGGATTCGAACTCGGGACATCGGGCGTAGTAGTCACACACATACCACTACGCCACGGAGCCGCCGATTAAAGTGATCACGTGACACCTTACATTTGATTTTTTTCCAATGCTCTACCCGAAAGTACTACATTGGCTAGAAAGCAAGTTTATTTTACCTGGAACCTTTTGAATTTTACCGAACCCTTGCTGTTCCAAGCAAAGTAGTGATCTTTAACGTGCGCGACAACACTCACACACGGGACCTCCATTTTACCTCTCATCCGAACGAGGGTGTATTTTTGTGAAAAATGCGTGTGTAACATTTTTCAAGCGGACCGTGTCGGGATTGATCACGTGACACCGCTGAAAACCGTCAAAAACACCCAATCTCCGATCTTCCAAAATATGGTTCAAGTTCTACTTGCCTGGCTATTTTGAGATCGGAGCATGCGTGTTTGTTCAGAAACACGCGTGATTTGTTTGTTTTGTTATAACCTTAATCTTACCTTTTCGTGTAGTTCGCTGTTATATATTTTGTGTTTTGCCTATTAAATATAATGGAAATGAATTGCAAGTCCGTTATTTCTTTAGATACTCATAGCTTATGAACAAACATTGAAAACGGTACACAAGGTTTAATAACAATAAACCCAAAACAATAACAAATGCCATCTGTCAAACTATTTTCTCCAAATACCTGAAATAGAAAATACTTTAGATGATTAAAAGCAAAAAATATCTAATTCCCCAAATATCTAAATCGCTAAATCTTCATAGCACTAAAGGTACCTTTAGTGCTATGGAGATTTAGCGATTTGGAGATTTGGTGAATTAGATATTTTCACTTTTAAGTATCTAAAGTATTTTCTGCTAGTATTTGGAGAAGTTTGACAGATGACATTGTTATTGTTTTGTTCCTGAATGTTAAGTTTTCAATGTTTGTTACTAAGCTATGAGTATCTAAAGAAACAACGGATTTGCTATTCATTTGCATATGTTTAATTGGCAAAACGCAAAATACATAACGGCGAACTACACGAAAAGGTCAGGTTAAGGTTATAACAAAACAAACAAATCACGTGCTTTTCTGAACAAACACGCATGCTCCGATCTCAAAATAGCTAAAAAAGTTGAACTTGAACCAACTTTTGGGAGATTCGGAGATTTGGTGTTTGACGTTTCTCGGCGGTGTCACGTGATCACTTTAACCAATAGGATCATTCTCCAAATATTCAAATCGCCAAATCTCTGTAGCACTAAAGGCCACCTTAGGGTACCTTTAGTGCTACAGTGCTATGGAGATTTGGGACTTGGATATTTGGAGAATGATTCTATTGGTTAAACTGATCACGTGACACCGCCGAGAAACGTCAAAATCACCGAATCTCCAATCTCCCAAAAGTTGGTTCAAGTTCATCTTTTCTGGCTATTTTGAGATCGGAGCATGCGCGTTTGTTCAGAAAAGCACGTGATTTGTTTGTTTTGTTACAACCTTAACCTTACCTTTTCGTTCGACGTTATATAGTTTGCGTTTTGCCTATTAAACATATTGGAAATAAATAGGAATTCTGTTATTTCTTTAGATACTCATTGAAAACTTAACATCCAGTAACCCAAAACAATAACAAATATCATCTGTCAAACTTCTCCAAATACCCGAAGCAGAAAATACCCTAGATGATTAAAATCGAAAATATCTAATTCCCCAAATATCCAAATCGCCAAATCTCCGTAGCACTAAAGGTACCCTTAGGGGCGATTTGGAGAATAACTCTATTGGTTAAAGCGATCACGTGACACCTCCGAGAAACGTCAGAAACACCGAATCTCCAATCTCCCAAAAGTTGGTTCAAGTTCAACTTTTCTGGCTATTTTGAGATCGGAGCATGCGCGTTTGCTCAGAAAAGCACGTGATTTGTTTGTTTTGTTATAACCTTAACCTAACCTTTTCGTGTAGTTCGCCGTTATATATTTTGCGTTTTGCCTATTAAACATTTTGGAAATGAATAGTAAATCCGTTGTTTTTTTAGATACTCATAGCTTAGTAACAAACATTAAAACTTAACATCCGGCAACCCAAAACAATAACAAATTTCATATGTCAAACTTCTCCAAATACCCGAAGCAGAAAATACCCTAGATGATTAAAAGTGAAAATATCTATTTCCCCAAATATCCAAATCGCTAAATCTCCATAGCACTAAAGGTACCCTAACCGTTCATTCTGGGTTTTCGTAATTGTTATTGTTATTATTTAGTTATGAATATCCTCGACGTTGTAAATATCCCTGAAACAGGGTACATTTTTAGAAAACAATAGAAGGGGATAGTGCAGAAAAATATAAAATAAGACTAGCACAAGGACACGGTACATTTAACAAGAAAAAGTAGCTGCCATGTCAAATACAACACACAAAGAAAATATTAGTTCAAGTATATGCGCGGAGCACAGTACTGTACGGCTGTGAAACTTGGATAATAGGAGAAGCGGACAGGAAAAAAAAACCTTTGTAATTTGGTGCTACAGACGTATGATGAAGATATTATGGATAGAAAAAGTTAAGAACAAAAAGGTACTAGAAATTGTAAGGGAAGAAAGAAATATGTGGAAAACAGAAAAAAAAATAGGAGAGATGGGATGAAAGGACACATACCTACTAAGGCATGAAAGAATAGCACGGCATATATTAGAAGCAGAGAAGGAAAAAGAAGAGGTAGACGTAGACCCAGTAAACCATATTTACCACAACTAACTGCAACAAAGTTCAGCTTAAAATTAAATACCATCCATAATCCTAAGTTAATCGTGGAATCGATTGTGTAATGAGCATATTTGCACACGTAAGCATGTGAAAATCTCTACACGATTTGCTACAGTGTAAACTACCAAAATAAAGATGAATATAGAATAATCTTTAAAGAGGAAACAATGTCTATTATGATTTTGAAAAATGTATTGTAACACAAAAATTGTAATAAACTTATTAGAAACTAACACAAAATACTATTAACATGTCTAAACTGCTACTAACGAATAGTTATTTATGACACAAGTGGGTAAAGTAATAATTTTTTCACGAGTAGGAAAATTTGACGGCAATAGCCGAAGGTGAGTGCGGCAATTTCTACGAGTGAAGAAAGTTACTTTACTCGATAGTTTCAAATTTTTTCTACGTGCGTAGATAAATAAATTCGTTTGCAAAAACATTTTTAATTGCGTTACAAAATGACACGCTACGCCTCTTTTTTAACGCAAAAGCGTGAAAAAATGAACGGCTAGTACGCTTTTCTTAAAGCCTTTTTATTTACTGTAGCGAGCTACTAGTAGGCAACCCATCAAACACACACAACCCCGCAAGTACTGTTTATTCTCAAGGATTCCATAATTCTTCTAGAAATTACTGGAGCATGAGTCGTCCTTTTTAATCCAGAGTATATATAAGACCGCTAATGAATGCAAGAGTTAGTCTATACTTGAATGTCTAATATAAATTATATCGTGTACAGTAAACGTAGTTGAGCTTTTAGGAGTTCAAGAGTATATACATAAATGTTATATGCTGTGTCTAATGTACATGCAGCTTGTAGTATACATAGATAGATAGAAGTCTATAATAAATAAATAGTTGTGTCAGTGTTGTTAATAAACCTATGGTTAAGAACTTAGCTTAAGAAGATATTAGTGCTTGTAATTCATTAGTGTAATAGTGCTTCATTGTTAAATGAACTGAAAACATCTACAAATAAGGCATATATTGTTAATTAAACTTGTGAACAGTGAATAATAAAGATGCTTGTTATTACTTGTTTTAAATTAGAGAAACGCGATAGTAGTGGCACGCTTCACTGGTGTCAGGTGCGGGGTATATAGTGATTAATTTAAAAGGAAAGCACATAAGTCTAAAGACATTTAAGTAGTTTGTATATGCCAGTTACAAGAAGTCAAAGTAAGATGGAGGCAGAAACTTTAATGAATTTCCTCAAGGATTTTAAATCCGGTATGGAGGAAAGGTCGGCTAACCTAGAATTGACATTTAGTGAAAATGCTGAGAAAATTGAAGAAAAGTTGAGTGAAAATGATAAGAAAATGGAAAAAAGGTTTAGTGAAAATGGAAGAGTTGAATGAAAAGACAGCCACGTTAGAACAAAGACTAATGGAAAGCTCCATTGCATTGAAAGAAGATGTCACCGAACAGGTAAAAACAGTTGAGCAAAAGTTAGACAGTAAATTGGTAAAAATGGAAGAAGATGTGATGAGGCTGCAAAAACAAGTGATTTCACTAAAAACGCGGCCACTTGAATTAGCAAACTAAGTTGTAAATCAGAACATTCTAGAAATAAGAACCATGGAAAGAAGCGAGTCAATACCGTCTAAATTTAAAATGAAACCACCCACATTCCATGGCAAAACACCTTGGCCCACATATTTGAAACAATTTGAAGCTGCTGCAATAGCCAACGGTTGGTGCAACAAAGAGAAGGCTATCTCCTTAATAGTGGCCCTACGGGGGGAAGCTCTTAACATCTTACAAACAATTCCCGATCACCAGCAGAATGGTTACGGCCACTTAACATTGAGGCTAGAGATGAGATATGGAGATGTTCACCTTCAACAGGTTTACCACGCACAAGTTAAGAACCGCTCGCAAAAGACAAGTGAAAGCCTGCAAGAATTCGAAGCTGACATCGCCAGATTAGTTAGATTGGCATACCCAACTGCACCAGATAGCTTCCTCGAACAACTGGCTGTTCACACATTTGTGGATGGCGTTAAAGATGGCGAAATACAGCAAGCGCTAAGATTAGCACGGCCAAAAATGTTAGATGACGCACTGGCTCATGCGCTTAAATTTGAAGCAGCTAAGCAGACGTAACACAGGTTGAGTCACAAAGTTCGGTCTGCATTAGAAGAACCAGAGCAATCGCAAAAGAGCGTAGAGGAGATAATCAACCGTGTATTTGAAAAGCAAAAGCGGAAAGGCTTGAAAGACAACGACCGCGGAGATGGGGTTTGCGATGCTGGAACTGCGGTGAAATTGGTCACATACAGAGACGCTGTACTCAACCAAAAAAACAACCGGTTGAGCAGCAGGAAAACTAAAGCAAGTCGACGTAAGGGGACGAACGTCGACAGCACAACGTAGTGCTCCGGAGATTATCATCCGTGCTGCATCGTCGATGGGGAGTCTGGACAGCATTTATATCGATGGTAGAATTAATGGTAGGCTTGTCCGATTACTTGTGGATACAGGAGCGACAAGAATTATTGTAAGACCAGATTTGGTTGGTCGTGGAAAAGTGCAACCTGTATCGGTGTGCCTCCGAACGGCAAGTGGTGAGAAGATTTGTACTCACGGGGAGACTGCCGTTTTGTTGACAATTGGGGACAAATTAATTAATCATCGAGTGTTGGTTGTAACGTGCATTTTTGGTGGCCTAACATTTTTAGTCTACTTAATTCTTAAAATACATCGTTTTTGGATCGCGGTTTGTATAAAGTAAATACTTCCGCCTAGTTTTCAGATTGATATGCAAGTTGACTCGCCGGTATTAATTTTAAAAGATGGTTTATGTGTAAATTGGAATACTCGTAAAATTACCTTTCACTTGTCATTAATAAATAAACCCGCTGTAATTAATATGTGGATATACAGTCTAGGTAGGCGATCAGAAGTTGTACTAGTAGGATTAGATATAAACAAAAAAGGGTCGTGTTTTGTTCTTGCTTGCGAGATGTCAAAAAGAATTAAGTATAAGATACGGTTTTTCTGGTTGAACTAGGAGTGGTAGAGTTGGTGAAACTCGACGCACGTGTGTTCGAAGAACTTTCGACGTACGGCTTTAGTGCTTACGCGTGTCTACTAAACGTTTTTAGTCGTCTTTCTTATGGAAAAAAAGCCGTAGCACTAACTGTCGCGGAGTCGTAGTTGGTCTTTGGTTCCGATATAGAAATTACGTTAACGATACTATTTCGTTCTCCTTTTAACTCGATACACGCGGGTTTTAAGGACATGGTTACGGACTCCCTTTAGTGATACATGTGCTTTACTTATTATGGCTTTTGTTGCTTGCTTTGTCTGGTGATATTTAAACTGTGACAGACTACCGGTATACAAAAGTAGTGGTTAAAGTTCCTCGCTGCTTTTTCTATGGTTATGCAACTAATATACCTAGTTCCTTCGCGTGATAAGGTCCGCTGCTAACCCCAGTGAAATCAGTCCGTGTGATTAGGGTAAGTGGTGATGAGTTCCATCAACACCCTCACAGTTTAGGGTGCAGTGCTTCATTAGTGCCAGACATCGTGGATCCCACACTGCAATGGCAAGGAAGCGGTACTGAAGGACTTTGTGTAAGTTGCACTATTTCCTATTTGTTCTTACTGTAAATATCTACCCGTTGTTTTTGCAATATTCCTTGTCGTTTTGATACCTTTTCCATACACTTGCCCGCTATTTAATTCCAAAAATAAAAAAGAACAATCAACCCTACCGAATGACTCAGAACAATTGTGCTTATCTACTTATTTATGTCTTTGCTAAAAATTTTACTAAATTACTTAAATTAATTATGTCTTACCTAGTTATAAAGAACAATCAACCATACTGAATGACTCAGAACAATTGTGCTTATCTACTTATTTATGTCTTTGCTAAGAATTTTACTAAATTACTTAGAGTAATTATGTCTTACCTATTTATATTTTTTTGTTACATTTTACCTGAATTATGTTTAATTGGTGTGTGATGAAACGTTTCTGCTACTCCCCAATATGGCCTCACTTTGTACTCAGAATTTTTCTGTACTGCTATTACTGTTGTTAGATTATAGAGTTTATCTAAACAGTTGCTCTTATTTATTCTATAAAATACTGAACAATTTATACTTGATCCATAGGCTATGCTTTTTCTCTGTTTCAGGTTTGCAGGACTAATTTGTTTTTCTTTCAGGTTTACTATTCTAAGTTCTCTATGGCAGGTACTGGTACTAACTCCTGACAGCCGCGTCCCTTATAGATTGGTCTGCTTTCTACAACCCCCCCCTACTCTCCGATTGAGCCCGGTCACTGTGTTTTTTTTCTTGGATTTTCTTTTGTTACGCACGGCTACGAGCCACCGTGACATAATTTTTGGCGCCCAGCGTGGGGCCCGACTCGATAAACGTGGCCGCCCGATAAACGAGGGACTCGATATTTTTTTTCTCCTGCTCAATTTTTTTTTTCTTTGCTGCCCGATTTCTTTTATTTGTTCTTGATTTTCTTAATTTTTTGTTGACCTTGATGGTTTTTGACATTGATTTTTTTGTTTGGTGTAGCGGCTCGAATTATTTTTTTTTCTCTCTTCTCGTCTGAACTGGATTGTGTTTAGTATTCAGTTATTTCGTTAATTTGGTTTCTCTGGCGAACCAACCTAATAAGTCGTTTTTGTGTCTTTAAATATTTGGGTGTTGTTTGTCGATTCTGTACTAATGGGTGACTTTTGGAGATTAAAAGTTGATCGGTTACATGAGGCTGAACTCAAATATGAAGTCGGTTCGCGTGGGTTCGATGCAAAGATACCTGTATCCGAACTTCGTAAGTCCTTGAGGAATATCTTAAAAATGGAATCTTCCGAAGCGCTAAGTCCACTTAAATCTGTTGTCGATTTCCAAGCGGATAATAAAGCCGTGACCGAGGGTTTAACTGAGTTAACGACGAAGGTCAAAGACTTTAATGGTGATATTTCAACTGCCGACGGCAAACGTATTATTAGCCTTGCTATGCATCTTAAAGGGAGAATCCAACGTATGAATGTGACTTCTGACGCTGAAACTGTAATACAGCGAAAGTTGTTGCTATGTGTCAGCAATTTCCGCAGTGATTGCGATAGATTATACCGTCGCTTTAAACGTTCTTCCACTTCCCCTAGGGTACCAATTGTTTCTACGGCTACTATTAATCCGACTACTACGGATACTGAAGATGATCTTACTTCTGCTGAATCTTCGGATGAATTACCTATACCTATATCTGTTTCTAAATCAATTGCTACGTCTGGTTATGGACAGCTGGTGTCTAAATGGGACTTAAAATTTTCGGGTGATGACCGTATGTCTTTAAATGCATTTCTATTACGCGTGAACGTTTCTGCTTCTCAACTATTTTCTTCGGCATCGGACTTACTTTCAGGAAAAGCGTTAATTTTATTCAGGGCACATCGAAAATCCCTAACTAATTGGCAGGACGTTATTCGGCTATTAAGGGAAGAATTCCAACCCGTTAATTACAATGAAAAACTTTTGGAGGAAATAAAGCAACGTACTATGGGTCCCTCAGAGTCTATTGGTGTATATTTAGCTACGATGGAAAATTTATTTGCTCGTCTAACAATCTCTCTCTCTGAACTACAGAAACTCGATATTATCTTACCAAATCTTACACCTTTCTACCAAACTAACTTAGCTTTGCTGGATCTGAATACCATTGCCGAACTTTTGCGGGTGGGTCGCAGACTGGAACAGCGCAAAATCCAAGCAGATAATTTCAAGTCTCCTCCTGCTCTAAACTTTTCTCAACTCCTAGAGCCCGACTTAGCTTATACAGGTCCTGTGGTCCGCAGCAAACTTACGTCCGCTTATGTCCCTCCTCGTTCTGATGTCACTACTTCAAAAACACGTGCACCTTGTGCAAGTGATGCTCCTAAAAATATTTCTACTTCTCCCGTTACTTGTTGGAACTGTGGCCAACGAGGACACAAGTCTCCTTCCTGTACTAAACCGCAAATACTTCATTGCTATGGTTGTGGTACACCTAATGTTACCCGTGCCAATTGCACGAGGTGTAACAAGAATTTAAACTACCGATCGAGTCGCTAAGCCGAGAAACCGACCCGATTCCTTTTACAGTTGTCTCGGTACCTATTATCTCCTCAGAGAATCCTTTCTCTGGTCTTGATGACCGATCTAGATATGTTCTGGATTTTATTTTAGCTAGTTCTCGTGAGGACGACAGACCTTATCTTACTGTTACTATTTTCGACATCGAATTTAAGGGTTTACTTGATTCTGGCGCTTCTCGCACTATTATTGGTGGTCCTGGTTGGGATATTCTCTATTCTCTTTCTTTGCCTTTGTCCCAAACGGAGATCCACAGCTGTACGGTAGCCAATGGTCAATCTTGTGACATTCTCGGGTCACTTACTTTACCCATGTCAGTCGAAAATAAAACTATTCTTCTTGACGTCCTAGTCGTTCCTTCTATTTCTCAGTCTCTGATCTTAGGCATTGACTTCTGGAAATCTATGGAGGTTGTCCCAGATTTTCGAACGGGTCAATGGACTTTCGGTTCTTCTTCTACTGGCTCGATCAGTCAGATCAATGCTCTTTCCGATCTATCGAACACACAACAATCCGCATTGTCTCGTATAGTCCAACAGATGTTTCCTAACGATGATACTTTACCTTTGGGCTGTACTAATCTCATTGAACATCAGATCCGTACGACATCCAGTCCTATCAAGCAAAGATATTATCCCATGTCCCCTACGGTACTTCGACATGTCAATCAAGCTCTGGATGAGATGATAGAAAGTGGTGTTGTAGAACCATCTAATAGCGCTTGGTCTAGCCCTATTGTTATGGTGCCTAAGAAAGATGGCACGTATCGTTTCTGCATCGATTTTAGAAAGGTCAATGAGGTTACAGAAAAGATGCCTATCCCCTGCCTTACATTTCTACGATTCTAGACCGCCTGAGAGACGCAAAATTCTTAACTAGTTTGGACATTCCCTCTGCTTATTGGCAAATACCTCTTTCTTCTAATTCTAAAGCGATTACTGCATTTACGGTGCCTGGTAGAGGTTTATACCAGTTTACTAAAATGCCATTTGGTCTTCATAATTCTCCAGCGACATTTCAGCGACGTATAGATTGTGAGCTTGGTGCTGATCTCAAACCTTTCTGTTTCGCATACTTAGATGATGTGATCATCGCTACCCCGACTTTCGAACAACATTTGGTGGTACTACAGAAAGTGCTTTTTCGTTTAAATTCTGCAGGTCTTACTCTTCACAGAGATAAATGCATTATATGCCGACCGGAACTCCGTTATCTGGGACACGTAGTAAATCGCCATGGACTCCATGTCGACCCAGAAAAAGTTTCGGCCATTCTTAATCTTCCTCCTCCTACTACTGCAACTGAAGTACGACGCATAGTTGGTATGTGCTCGTGGTATCGTCGCTTTATCCCAAATTTTTCTGCTCTTACTGCTCCGATTACTGCTTTGACTAAGAAAAATTCTAAATTCAATTGGTCTTCAGAATGTCAGCAGGCGTTTAAGCTGCTGAAAGAACACTTGGTAACAGCTCCAGTGATGAGTTGTCCTGATTTTTCTTTACCCTTTACTATACAGACTGATGCCTCTGATTTTGGTCTGGGTGCTGTGCTGACGCAACAACAGGGTGATGACGAAAAAATCATTAGCTACATTAGCTGTTCTCTTAAAAAGGCGGAACGCAACTATAGCGCCACCGAAAAATAATGTCTTGGTGTTATATAGGCAATAGAGAAATTTCGTCCCTATATCGAGGGTTCTCACTTTACTGTGATCACGGATCACCACTCGCTTATCTGGCTGAATAATCTACAAAGCCCCAACGGTCGTTTAGCTCGTTGGTCTGTACGACTTCAACAACATAACTTCACCATCGTACATCGGAAAGGTAAAGATAACATCGTTCTCGACGCCTTATCTCGCTCAGTACCTAAAATTGACTTAATTGATGACTTTCCTAAATCTTCTATTACTCTGCCAATTCTGGATCCTTGGTATCTTAAGCTACGGACTCGTGTTAATTCTAATCCTAAACTATACAGTAACTGGCATGTGGAAAACAAATTACTATACAAACATGTAAGATCTAAACAGTCTTTGCTCCAACATCCTCAAGACGATTGGAAGTTAGTAGTTCCCAGCGAACAACGGAATAGGGTTCTATACGAGAATCACGATCTACCTACTTCAGGTCACCCTGGTGTACACAAAACGGTCTCTAAAATTTCCATGCGTTACTATTGGCCTAAACTTAGAGCCGCTGTTGCTCGATACGTCCGTCGTTGTAAAATTTGCTCGGCACACAAAGTCGAACAAAAGAAACCTCCTGGCTTTATGTCTCCTCGTGCTACTGCCACTCGTCCTTGGCAAGTCCTATGTACGGATATTGTCGGACCTCTTCCTAGATCCTCTAAAGGTAATTCCTTCATTTTAGTTGTGGCCGATTGTTTTACGAAATATGCTTGTTTCTTTCCTCTACGTGCATCTACGGCCGCTGCTGTTGCTCGGACCATTGAGGAAAATATTTTCCTGGTGTATGGTACTCCTCAGTATCTAATTGCGGACAATGGTGTACAATGTCGTAGTAATATTTTCACTAAACTCTGTAATTCTTATGCTAAACACTACGATCTTCGTCGTCGTCCCTTAACTTTATCTCCTGGCGATCGCGTGTGGAAACGCAATTATGTTCTTTCGGATGCTACTCGCTACTTCAATGCTAAACTTGCTCCCAAATATGTGGGTCCCTTTACTATTAGGACTAAACTTTCTCCGTGGACCTATATCTTAGTGGATGATTCTGGTAACGATCTGGGTACTTGGCATATTAAGGACCTCAAACCCGATAAAACTTCAGACCCGTCAGACATTAATCCTGAACCTCCGGATCCTAATGGGCTCCCTCCGGCTGATTCTATTTTGACCCCTACGTATCGCTATCCCTAATGACTTGTTTTTTTTCTCTCTTTTGTTTTTTCTGGCTTCTTGGTCTTGTGTTTTCGCTGATAAGCTTGAGTCCGAAAATACTGGCGCCCATTTCGTATTCCTATGTATATTTTGTAGCTAGCCCCTCCCGTGACTTGTTCTTCTGGCCAGTTCCACCCTTTGTTCACTATTGGACTATTATAGTCGGTTTCTACATCCATTCCTTGAGGTAGGCTTCAGATCTATTTACTTTTCCTTTAGGAATTTCGACTTAGTCGCTTTTGGAGGTCTGTTAGCCATACTATGCTTGAGTAATCGTTTCATACGAATTTGTGTTACCTCAGTTGAAAGTATTCCAGATGGTGTACTAGTTTGCCTTTGCTTTTTTCTTTGTCTTGGTTCTTTCCTTGCTGCACACTTGAGGTTGACAGTTAGGTCGTTTAGTGGATTTGCTACGAGTTTTCTTCCTCGTTTTTTTTTCTTTTATTTTCTTTTGGTTTCTTCGCGGGAAGCCAAAACTTTTCTTTGAGGTGGAAAACAGAAATGTCCTTTTTGGGGACTTCCGTCTTTTGACGATTCTGAAAGTAGCTATAACCTTTAATCCTCATTGGGTGTTTACTTAAGACTTTCTTTACCTATTCTGTCATTGTTGGTTACGATAGATGACTTTGTCTTCTTTTGGAAAAATGTTCTTTCTCTTATACTGGTGTTGGTCCTTCGAACCGGATAAAAATTTTTTTTTGTTTGGTTCCTGGTCTGCCACTTTTCTTTCTTTTTTTTTTCTCTTTCACCCCGACGTCTTTATTTTGCTAGGGGGGAATTTGTAACGTGCATTTTTGGTGGCCTAACATTTTTAGTCTACTTAATTCTTAAAATACATCGTTTTTGGATCGCGGTTTGTATAAAGTAAATACTTCCGCCTAGTTTTCAGATTGATATGCAAGTTGACTCGCCGGTATTAATTTTAAAAGATGGTTTAGTTGTAAATTGGAATACTCGTAAAATTAGCTTCCACTTGTCATTAATAAATAAACCCGCTGTAATTAATATGTGGATATACAGTCTAGGTAGGCGATCAGAAGTTGTACTAGTAGGATTAGATATAAACAAAAAAGGGTCGTGTTTTGTTCTTGCTTGCAAGATGTCAAAAAAATTAAGTGTAAGATACGGTTTTTCTGGTTGAACTAGGAGTGGTAGAGTTGGTGAAACTCGACGCACGTGTGTTCGAAGAACTTTCGACGTACGGCTTTAGTGCTTACGCGTGTCTACTAAACGTTGTTAGTCGTCTTTCTTATGGAAAAAAAGCCGTAGAACTAACTGTCGCGGAGTCGTAGTTGGTCTTTGGTTCCGATATAGGAATTACGTTAAGGATACTGTTTCGTTCTGCTTTTAACTCGATACACGCGAGTTTTAAGGACATGGTTACGGACTCCCTTTAGTGATACATGTGCTTTACTTATTATGGCTTTTGTTGCTTGCTTTGTCTGGTGATATTTAAACTGTGACAGACTACCGGTATACAAAAGTAGTGGTTAAAGTTCCTCGCTGCTTTTTCTATGGTTATGCAACTAATATACCTAGTTCCTTCGCGTGATAAGGTCCGCTGCTAACCCCAGTGAAATCAGTCCGTGTGATTAGGGTAAGTGGTGATGAGTTCCATCAACACTCTCACAGTCTAGGGTGCAGTTCTTCGTTAGTGCCAGACATCGTGGATCCCACACTGCAATGGCAAGGAAGCGGTACTGAAGGACTTTGTGTAAGTTGCACTATTTCCTATTTGTTCTTACTGTAAATATCTACCCGTTGTTTTTGCAATATTCCTTGTCGTTCTGATACCTTTTCTATAGACTTGCCCGCTATTTAATAACAAAAAAAAAAAAAGAACAATCAATCCTACCGAATGACTCAGAACAATTGTGCTTATCTACTTATTTATGTCTTTGCTAAAAATTTTACTAAATTACTTAGAGTAATTATGTCTTACCTATTTATATTTTTTTGTTACATTTTACCTGAATTATGTTTAATTGGTGTGTGACGAAACGTTTCTGCTACTCCCCAATATGGCCTCACTTTGTACTCAGAATTTTTCTGTACTGCTATTACTGTTGTTAGATTATAGAGTTTATCTAAACAGTTGCTCTTATTTATTCTATAAAATACTGAACAATTTATACTTGATCCATAGGCTATGCTTTTTCTCTGTTTCAGGTTTGCAGGACTAATTTGTTTTTATTTCAGGTTTACTATTCTAAGTTCTCTATGGCAGGTACTGGTACTAACTCCTGACAGCCGCGTCCCTTATAGATTGGTCTGCTATCTACAACCCGCCCCTACTCTCCGATTGAGCCCGGTCACTGCGTTTTTTTTCTTGGATTTTCTTTTGTTACGCACGGCTACGAGCCACCGTGACATGGTAGCCGAAATTACAAAAGAAGTGATCTTGGGAATGGATCTCATGAGAGAATATGGGTTTCATGTAAACATGAAAGAAAATGTGCTTCGGATAGATGATGATGAGATTCCATTTCAAGGTAGAAGTAACCAGACGATGCAAGTTCGAATGATTTGCGATATGAAAATACCCGAGAAGGCGGAAATGATAGTAATGGGACGCCCGGATGGTACGCTCCGTGAAGGACAAGTATGCATGATGGAAGCAACTGAATCGGGAATGGGTCAGGAGGGATTACTGATTGGAAGAACGCTGGTAAAGTTTCGAAATATGGTACCAGTAAGGGTGCTGAACATTAATCCGCATACGGTGACCTTGAAGAAAGACACGATTGTGGGAAGTTGCATTCCAGTATGCCATATTAAACGTTGTGTGGACGACACAAAAGACAAACCAGCCAACGGTTGCTCACAGAAATTGCTGGATATGTTAATACCTTCGTGCCATGGATTAAACGGCGACCAACTGGGCAAGGTAAAAGAGCTGGTCGGACGATATCGAGGTGTGTTTGCACTGGATGATAGTGAGAAAGGAAGGACGAATGTTGTGCAACACAAGATCAATACTGGAGATGCGCAATCGATAAGACAACACCCCAGGCGGCTTCCTTTGGCAAAACGTAAGGAAGCCGAGCAAATTATCACCGATATGGAAGAACAGGGAGTGATTGAACCTCGAATAGTCCATGGGCATCCCCGGTAGTGCTTGTCAAGAAAAAGGACGGGTCGACAAGGTTTTGTGTAGACTACCGGCGGCTTAACAATGTGACAAAAAAAAGACAGCTATCCTTTGCCCAGAATTGATGACACCTTGGATACTCTATCCGGATCTAAATGGTTTTCGACCTTGGACTTAAAAAGCGGATATTGGTAGGTAGGCCTGGAGTCAAACGATAAAGAAAAAACTGCATTTACAATTGGAACTGGATTATGGGCAGTTCAAGGTCATGCCATTTGGATTATGCAATGCCCTTGCTACTTTCGAACGATTGATGGAGTCGATACTGCGTGGACTGTCCTGGAGGACTTGTCTGGTGTACCTAGACGACGTGATAGTGTTAGGCCGTTCTTTTGAAGAACATCTTAAGAACCTAGAAGAGATATTCCAAAGATTACGCGGGGCAAACCTTACATTGAGTCCCAAGAAGTGTCACCTATTTGGAAAAGAGGTGAAATACTTAGGACATGTCGTTTCGGAGACAGGAATAAGAGCTGGCCCTGACAAAATAAAAACGGTACAGGAGTGGCCTACACCAGCAGATATACACAAACTACGCAGTTTTCTAGGATTGTGCACATATTACCGACGTTTTATACTTGGGTTTGCGAACTTTGCCAAACCGTTAACGAAACTAACCGAAGATGGACAAAAATATGATTGGAATGACGACTGCCACAGTGCATTTGAACAACTGAAACGGCTACTAGTTACAGCACCAAATTTGAGTTATCCACGGATGGAGGAAAAATTTGTGTTAGATACTGATGCCAGTAACACAGCTATAGGAAGCGTTCTTTCCCAAGTGCAAGACGGACAAGAAAAAGTTATTGGGTATTTCAGCAAGGTCTTGTCGCGGCCAGAAAGGAACTATTGTGTGACAAGAAGGGAGCTGTTGGCCGTCGTCAAATCCGTAGAGCACTTTTATAAGTACTTATACGGCCGTAAATTCCTGTTCAGAACAGACCATGCTGCAGTAACCATTTCAGAAGATTTTATTGGGTGAACTGCAAAAATGATGTAAAGGAGTGGTGCCGGAAATGTGAATTGTGTGCCTCTGCAAATGGCCCGGTCTCAAAACGGAAAGCCCCAATGAGACAATATAACGTGGGGAATCCTTTTGAGAGGGCAGCCATTGATATAGCTGGTCCGTTTCCTGAATCAGAGAAAGGAAATAAATACATCTTGGTTGCAATGGATTATTTTACCAAATGGCCCGAGGCATATGCTATACCTAACCAAGAAGCCGAGACGGTTACAGATGTACTAGTCAGGGAGTTGTTTTGTCGTTTTGGAGTTCCGTTGGAATTACACTCCGATCAAGGTCGGAACTTCGAATCGGCGTTGTTTCAAAATGTCTGCAAGCATCTTGGAATCAGGAAGACTAGAACCACGCCACTTCATCCCCAATCGGATGGAATGGTTAAAAGAATGAACAGGACGTTAGGGAAGTACCTGGCCAAAGTTGTCTGTGAACATCAACGAGACTGGGACCAATATTTACATTTGTTCCTACTGGCGTACCGATCTTCGGTACATGACAGCACAGGGTACTCGCCCGCTTGCGTAATGCTAGGACGTGAATTGCGGCTACCATGTGATCTTCAGTTTGGATTTAAACCTGGAGAAGAGATCGCAGGTGAAGATTACGTTAGTAAGCTTCGTGAAAGATCAAATAGCATTTACGAAAACGTCCGAAAAAATATCCAGGCAGCAAGCGATCGAATGAAATCAAAATATGACACGAGAGCACAAGAAGGTGGTTATCAACCTGGAGATTTGGTGTGTTGTATAATCCACAAAGAAAACGTGGGTTGTCGCCAAAATTACAAAGACAATGGGAAGGCCCGTACGAAGTGATGGAAAGGATTAATGATGTAGTGTACCGGATCAGAAGATCTCCCCGTGGTAAACCGAAAGTGGTACACTTTGACCGTTTAACATCCTACGCTGGCAACAACCAAGAAAGCTCGAATGATGAGAATGGTGTTTAACAGGTTATTAATCATGAGCCAAATATAGATTTTGAGAGCGTTATGGCGGTGTATGTTGGTTCCGCTAAGGCGAGATTTGGCGTTGTTGTTGAAAAACAGCAAGATCTGTTTAGAGCACCAGAAGAGTATTCCCTTGCACGTTGCGTAGCTCAAGATTTGGCAATGTCAAGGGGAATAGCTATTGTTTTCAAGAAAAAGTTTGGATGTGTGATTGAATTAGTACAACAGCAGTCAACCGTAGGAAAAGCTTTGGTTCTTCAGGATAAAAATCGTTATGTTTACTATCTGGTCACCAAAAATTCTTTATGGCAGAGACCTAGTTATGGAGATCTATGGGAGGCTTTGCTAAATCTTAAGGCGCAGATGATGGAAAATGAAGTAACGAGACTAGCGGTGCCCAAGCTAGGCTGTGGACTAGATCGCTTAGATTGGAGGATAGTCCGAAATATGCTAGAAGTAGTTTTCCAGGAAACCAACGTCCAGGTCCTTGTGTGTTGTTATCAACCGGTTGCCTACCAAGACCAAGAAAAGAGTGTTGAATGTTACTTCCAAACGACGTGGCGGATGCACCAGAGGAGATAGCTGCCGATACCGTCATCAGTCATCGAATTGGCGTCAAAATGTATTTACAGTTACGAGACCTAACGGTTTTAAAGAGGGGGCAGTGTAGCGAGCTACTAGTAGGCAACCCATCAAACACACAAAACCCCGCAAGCACTGTTTATTTTCAAGGATTCCAGAATTCTTCTAGAAATTACTGGAGCATGAGTCATTCTTTTTAATCCAGAGTATATATAAGACCGCTAATGAATGCAAGAGTCAGTCTATACTTGAATGTCTAATATAAATTATATCGTGTACAGTAAACGTAGTTGAGCTGTTGGAAGTTTAAGAATATACATATATGCTGTGTCTAATGTACATGCAGCTTGTAGTATACATAAATTAGATAGAAGTGTATAATAAATAAATAGTTGTGTTAATGTTGTTAATAAACCTATGGTTAAGAACTTAGCTTAAAAAGATATTAGTGCTTGTAAATTCATTAGTGTAATAGTGCTTCACTGTTAAGTGGACTGAAAACATCTACAAATAAGGCATATACTGTTAATTAAACTTGTGAACAGTGAGTAATAAAGACGTTTGTAATTACTTGTTTTAAATTAGAGAAACGCGGTAGTAGTGGCACGCTTCATTACATATGGTTACTATTTAGGTATAAACAAATCATTATTCAGTAGTAGATGCCAGGTGTTAAAATTTACAATATAGTTATTTGCAAAAGTAATTCAAAAAGTTCAATGAGAATAGAAAAATGAGTATAGGTCTTTCAAAATCTCATGGGCCGTGAGATGCGCAATGAAGGAAGCGAGAGGTATCGTATAAAAAGAAAGAACAATACAATATAAGTCAAATCTAAAAACATTCCAGTTCCGGATGCGTATTCTGAATTAACTCAACTGCTATGCTATGTGGATTGCATAACCAGTAATTTATCAACATTATATAAATTATAAAAGTACAATGTTTATATATGCGAAACCTGTCACTTTTTTGGTGTATTGTTTATTGTTCTATTCGTGTGTCATGTTCCGTGCGTGTGTGGATAAAAATAGACAGGCTAAATTTTTAAAAAATCTTGGCAGCCAAAATACTGTCTTTTTATAATTTTTTAAGAATGTATATATCATAGAATCATAAAATTACTACCACAATCCTCAAATTGGCCCGCATTAGATTTAGTACTTCTCTTATTAATTTTCTTTCTTCTGAAATAACTCGCTCGACAGTGTTTAGTCCAACTCCAGTTGCTGGTGCTACTTGTTCTTGGAAATTATTCATAGGATGACAGGTATTCCTTTCTTTTCTTTTCTCATAAACTTTACACACTATAAATAATTTGTCTTCCTTGACTGTGTACTATTTTCTTGCGGTTACTCATTGTAAAATTAAGAGTTCAGAATGAAACAAAATGATCTGTAAAACCAAACATTATTCCTCTGACTAATGAAACCTTCATTATACCTACAAATAAAAAACTAGACTGAGTTGCAGTAGTTTTGAAAAACTAGTTAAGGTTGAATCAAGGCTGAAATCTCATAAATTATAATCAAAAACAATAATAGTGAACCACAAATCTTAATACGCAACAGCTGAGTTGTAAATGTTTTTAGGACGCAAATAACGTAAATAACTTAAATTGGTTTCTGCGCAACAGCCCATGAGGTTTTGAAAGACCTCTACTTCTGTCTTACTTTCAAAATAATTCAGAATCTGTAAATTATGGGATAGGAAGTGTTATAAGAAAGATAAATTTAGTACGGAAAATAAGCGTGTATGTCCTAACCACTTTAGTCCTCAAGATTAAGAAGATGAAAAAAATTTATGAAATTATATCTTTACATAATTGTTAATATTTTTAGCAGTTTCATTACTATTTCGTTTTCGTTAACCAAACAAAATTTTTACGTCATTTAATAATCTAGCGTTACATAGATTTGATTCTAACATGAAGTTAGCATATTGATATTATACACATACAAATCTTTATTAATTAGTAAATTATTAGCCTCAAAATCAATGTCAAATTTTAATAGCAATTAAAATTCGCATAACAAAACATGTATTTTTCATGCTTGACTAACACAAATTTCTCAATTTAGAAGTTTTAAATCGAATCCTAATCATTGCTTATATGAAATTTATAATAAAAATTTTTAATTGGTCGGCAGGGTTAGGTATTTCCTGTTGACTGCTGATTTGTTAACAGTTTGTAAAGCACCTCTAGGAGAGTGAGCATCCTGTGTTCCAATTTGAAGCTTTCTGTGGTAGTATTCTATTCCAATAAGCTCATCGTAGATATCGAATCAAACCGAATTTAACCGAGTTTAATTTTGTTTCGCACTCTGGTGGTTGTGATACCTGAATAATTAGTGTGAATCATACATACCTAGAAAATACTTTATTGCATACCATTTATCGATGGCGTGTATTCCTATGGTTGTATATATTTTTCTGAATTGCTAATGCTGCTGTGTTTAAAATAATCAAATTTAAAATGGAAGCGGTTGATTCTGCTATGAATAATTATCCTCAGGCTGAAACAAATGTATGTCCGTCTGATTCGTCGACTAATGAAAAAATCGATAGCCCTGTTCGGGATCTGCTTCAACAATATAAAAAATCAGAATTGCCACAAATTAATATAACTGCTTTATACCCTGAAATACTATTGAAGATATTTTCTTATCTGAATATAAAAGACTTATGTAGTATTGCAGGAGTGTGCAAATACTTGCGGAGGCTGCTTACTCCAATTGTCTCTGGAAAGACATCGAAGTCAGACTTAACTTGGTGGAAGGTAACAATGCTTTATTTGCATCATTGGCTGAACGTGGAATTAAGAAGTTACAGATTTTGTCCATTGAAAAACATTTTCCAGAGATTGCCGTAGTTCTGCCGAAGTTAGAGTCCCTCGATTTGAGTGTTTTCGAAATTCGCAGATAATGTGAAACAGGGTGCTATATTAAAGATATCAAACCCTAGTCAGTTGACCGACAAAGCTGTAAGTCAAGTAGCTTTTCAGTGTAGGAATCTCAATAGGTTATACCTGGATAATTGTAAGAAAATTACAGACAGCTCATTAATGTTAATAGCATGGGGTTTGAAAAAGCTTAAGGTGCTATCTCTTTCTGGATGTTATGCTATCACTAATTTGGGAATTAAACATATTGTCGGACACAGTTATAATCCATCATCAGATGGCAATCGTTTATTAGAATGCTTAATACTTGAAGGATGTGTGAAATATCTGATATTGCGCTACAATATCTTTCAAATGGTTTTATGAAACACTTAAAAACAATTAATTTAAGTTATTGTGTTAAAATCACCGATGTCGGTTTAAAACATCTATCAAAAATTAGTTCGTTACGCGAGCTTGAGTTAAAATCCTGTCCAAATATTACAAACGCCGGCATTAAACATATAGCCGAGGGCGGTTGTAATGTGGGCCCGTTAGAGACTTTTCCTCGTGTTAATGTGGTCGATGGAATGGATTTAGTGGAGGATTGGAATTATTTCGATTATGACAAATTTTTTTTAAATAGAAGATCCTTGATTTAAATGCATTTTCAATTAAAACAAATACTGGGCACTTCAACCACAGTAAAATTTCTTCAAGTTTAGATTAAGAACATAGACATAAAAATAGTAAATATAAATAACAGATAAATTAAAAAAGATATAAATTCTTTTTATTGTTGTTAACAAACACGTAAAAGAAAAAAAATTCTAAGATTAAATGTACAAAACACATATTTTGTAAGAACCTAAATTTTTTAATCGTCATTTTGATTATAATGCTTAAACATAAATATTAGCTTTTTCTACACCTAGTGTATTTCTTAGTTTTGAATGTACATGTCCATACGACAGAAATGTTTGTTCCACATACACAGAAAAAGCTATTGCACCCAGAAATTGTTTTACAATATGTAAATTCTTTGATATATTGGGTATCTTGTTTTGCAATAACCACCAATGCACATGACTTATGTTGACCGATTTCATCAGTGAGCATAATTTTTGAAAGGGTTCGTATTGGGCCTGAAGTTTTAAAATTAATGATAATATGCCAGTATCTCTATTCATTTTTCTTAGTTCTGTTATTCCTTACTCTATTTCATCGGCAGCTAATTTATAAATTGTTTTTGTGCAGTTTAATAAATAAGCGATACAGTGATATGGTGTTTAAGCTTAACTGTAACGTCTTTTGAAAGCATCTATTTCCTATAGTGACAAATCCAATTCCTTCTCAAAAGTCATTTCAAGACATTTCTAAATCACAACTGTATCAGATAAAAATGCATTTGTTTTTTGTACTGCATCTAGTGCAACTGATATTGGTTTTAAAATGTTCAAAAAATTTTCAGCAGATCGTTTCAAGCCAATCTTGAATACCTTTTTAAATACACCTAATCAATTCAATTTCTGTGTTTATTGCATATTTTCAAAAGCTTGTCCCATTTCCTGAGGAAAGATAAATTCCTTTCTACCAGCTTGTTTGTATTTACCAGAAGTCAAGTGGTTGTTACGAAAATAGTTTACATGTTTTGTGATATATTTCATTTCAAATTCAAAATCTTTTGACCATAAATTTATAGTATGTGTCTTGCAGCCATATGTTATTACATTTATATCAATAAAGTCTGAAACATTTCGTATATTTTCATGCATTTTGGCCATGTTTGTAGCATTATCCATTACTAAACTTGATGCAGTACAATTATGTTTTGTTTACATGTAGAAATAAAATCTTGTGTTATCGAAGTCAAATAATCTGGCATGCGCGGCTGTTCGGAAGTGTCGTAGAGAAATGAAGGGCACCCTCTACGGATGTTACTGTTATGCATATAATGGGTTCATTGTAATTGGATCACCCATCAATAGCCATATTAACATATTGCCCTCTTAAATTCTAAAACATTTTCGTGCTCTTCTACATAAATTTCATCTAATAAGCTAGTTGAAATATTTTTCCTTGATGGAGGCAAATAGCCAGGCTTTAATAACTCTAATGCTTTTTGTAATGACTTCAACCCATTTTGAATGGGCATCTAATACAATCAAAAAATACTTATTGCAGAACAGATCCATAAAGTTATGTAGCCTACACTAGGGCTCTTCTGGCCAGGGCCAAACATTTAGTTCAACTTTTGGTGGATTACGACGGTATTTTTGGCACAATTTGTTAATAATTCCTCGATTTCACGATTTAAGCTGGGCCACCAAAAATAATTCCTAGCATACATTTGTTTTAATTATACCTAGTTGCGATCTATGTAAATGATTTAAAATTAGTTTACGTAGTTTTATAGGTAGAATCAAACGATTATTCCAGAGCAAACAATCATTCTATTGTTGTTTTGTCCTCTTTGATTATTACCTAGGCACCAGTTCAGTTTCTCGTGTATCTACTATTAATGACTTGGGTATTACATTTGATGAAACTCTCTCCTTTAATTGTCATATAAATAACATTGTCAAACGCTCTCTGCGGACTCTAGGTCTCCTAATGCGTAGTACATCACTATTTACTGATCTGAATTGTCTCACAACCCTATACTTCTCTTTAATTCGCAGCACTCTTGAATATGGTTCTCAGATCTGGACACCTTTTTATAACAATAGCAGCACTAGAATTGAGAAAATTCAACGTAAATTCCTAAAATTTTTATATCGTAAAAAACATCATTTGTATCCACTGAATGGTTATCCTTATTTAAACCTAACCACTGAATTTAATATTCCTCCCTTACATCAACAGAGGGTATTATTGGATATTATCCACTTTTACAAACTTTTAAATTATGTAATTGATGACCCTGTTCGCCTAACTTATTAACCTACACGCACCATCGAGGCCCAGTAGAAACTGCACAATTTTTTACCCCAATTTTGCACGCATTAACTCTTATAAAAACTCTCCTATTTGTAGAATGTCTAGATCCTTCAATAAGTATTCTGCCCACTTAGATTTCTCACTTCCTCCCTCACATTTCCGACTAGTCATCTTAGATGCTCTCTACCAATATCATCACTGTTTTCTCATTTTTCTTTCTTCTGCTATACTAATAATACTATTATCCATTCCACCTTGTTTTTATTTATATTGTATTTATATTATAATATTATCTTGTTATCTGTGTGAGTTGTTATACTAAATAAATAAATAAATATTGTTAGCTCGTGTCTAAACGGATAAAGCTTTTGACAAAATTATTGTTGTTGGCTAGTTTTGGCCAATATGTTTTTAAAAGTTCAAAAACCGATTGAATGTCGCCATCCTTTAACGAATAATCACGCACCGTTTTGAAATTTGGTAATTCCTGATCAGCTATAATTTGATCAAAATAATTAATATAATTGACTTCAATGTCGTTCTATCAAATTTAGAATTTGGTGGGGGAATTCGAGATAACGCATCTGCATAATTATTTTCCGACGTCACAAATTAAAATTGATATGGGTATTTAGATAAAATAACTGTCCCATCGTCTAAATCTATTTGCTGAAAATTGAGGTATACCTTTCTGAGAACTGAAAATCGTAATTAAGGGCTAGTGATCCGTTCTTAGGGTAAACGGCATTATACACAAGTATTGGTTGAATTTTGCTAGACCAAAAATAATACTCAACCCTTCCTTTTCAATCTGCAAATACTTCTGTTCTGCATCCGATAGAGTTCTTGATGTATGAGCTATTGGACTTTTTTGACCTCCAGGTAAAATGTGTGATAAGACCACCCCTACTTTAGCACAAGTGAAAATTTGTTTAATTTTTGAAAATGCATTGTCACAATTGATATCCCAGTTCCATTTGGTATCTTTTTTTAACATGCCTGCCACGGCAATTTTCAGAATTCTGGTCTATAAAGCCAATTCATTTAATCATATTATATTATTAAAAACTCTAATTATAGTACATAGTTATCATCAAAGAGCATAGAAAATGTATTTAAAAAAAAGTCTTACGAATTATCTCATAGTTGGCTTATGTAACAGAAACCTCTTTGCGGAAGCCAACTACGAGTTAATTCGTACACAGAGACGCTTAAACTTCTCGCTTCGCTAAAACTGAATTAGAGATATGCATCCATATTCGTTAGTGGTATCTCAGATATTGTCGAATGCATCACATTTATGTCTTCCTTTAGTGTTTTGTTTTGTAATTAAATAGCAAGAACCCAATATGGGTAAGAAAAGACCCCTGACTCAAAATGAACTTGAGTACTACGCTAATCTAAGTGATTTAGAATTTGACAAGATTTTTGGTGAGGATGGTAACGACAGTAGTGATTATGAACCTTCTGAGAATTCAAGTGATAGTGACAATGAAGTCGTCTCCGAATCTGAAGTTGTTTCCGAACCTAATGATAATGACGATGATTCCCAAGCAACAACATCAAATGCAAATGATAATTTGTGAACAGAAATCAACAAAATCCTGAATTATTTATTTTCCAAGAAAATGTTAGTGTGAAATTGTATATATCAAATTTTAGAGTGCAAACACTGGTGGGCTTTTTTGGACAAGTATCTTGCATTACTGGTTGAACAAACTAATTTATTTGCTGCGTAAGAAGTTGCAAAACAAAGCAATAAAAATCTAACATTGTATCCAAATGGACAGACGTCAGTGCTGCAGAGTTGAAAGTTTTTATTGGACTTTTGTTACAAATGAAGCCTTGTTCTTTTCCATCAATTGAACATTACTGGAGCAGAAACAAGCTGTATAATGTAAAGCTTTGGCGTTTAAATATGAGTTGAAATCGATTTCAGTAGTTACTTCGTTATTTTCATTTGGTTGATAATTCAATACCATCTGCTGACAGATTATACAAGGTGAGACCAATACTAAATCATTTCAATAATATTATGCGTGAAAACTGTGTACCAGATAAAAATATTTGTATTGATGAATCTATGATGCTGTGGCATGGAAGATTACATTTCCGCCAGTACATCAAAAATAATAAACACAAATACGGTCTCAAACTGTATGAACTATGTGACTCCGACGGTCTTGTAATGAAAATAAAGAGATGCAGCGGAATGTCTGAGGAAACTGGCCCTAATTTAGGTCACACTACTGATGTGTTACATTTACTTGAAGACTATCTTAATAAGGTATACACGGTTTACATGAATAATTTTTATAATTCTGTTACTCTTACGAAACTGCTAAATACACGAAAAACTATGTGTTTTACTCTACGAAATAACAGAAAGGTAAAACCCAGAGATGTGGTAAATCGTAAACTGAAGAATGGGGAGTGTATTTGGCAGCAAAATGGTCCTGTTTCTGTATGCAAATGGAAAGACAAACAAGATGTCCTTACCATTTCAAACATGCATGTTGTTGAAATGGTAGAGGTGTCCAATCGCAATGGAAAACTTTCTATGAAACGAAATATAATTCGAGATTACAATAAAGGAATGTCAGATCAAATGCTGTTGTACTACACATCTTTAAGAAAGACTATTAGATGGACAAAAAGGTTTCACTACATATTATACAAAAAATTTCAAAAAGTAACTTCTTCTAAAATAAAACATAAAGTTAGAAAAGAATTCGTCGTCGTGTTGATTGGAGAAGAGATTCCACCAGTTTCGAAAAAAATTAGATTGCAAGAGCTCCATTATTTAGAGAGTCTGCCACCTATCGAAAAAAAAACAGCGTCCGACAAAGCCATGTCATATATGTACTCAAACAAAAACACCGAGAAGCGCGTTCTTTTGTCCGACCTGTGAAGAGAAGCCAGCCCATTGTGTGGAAGATTGTTTTAAAAAGTTTCACAAACAATAAAAATATTCTTTTACTTCTTGATTTTGAATAATTTTTTTTATAATTATATTTTCTGTTCATGTAAGCCAGCATTAATTTTTTGTTCTCTTCCCAGAAGCCATCTATCCATATTAGCACTGATATACTTCGAGTTCAATCGTAGTTGCATGAATATGGCAAGTAAACAGTACGAGATAACTCGTAGTCGGCATCTTACCAAAGAACGCAATCTACGAATTATCTCGTAGTTGGCAGTCAACGTGTTAATAAATCATATAAGGGATTTAAAATTGTTACACTATTAGGAATAAATCTTGCGCAATAATTGATGAGTCCTAAAATCGATTTTAATTGTGTTATTGAACTGGGAACTATTGCATTTTGAATTGCTCACACATTATCTACAGATGTTTTCAATCCATCCTTGGATATAATAATAACCAAGATAATACACTTCAGATTGAAATAATTTGCATTTGTTAATGGATAATTTTAATCCAGTTTCTTGTAACTTTGATAATACCCATTCTAATCTAACTAAATGTTTGTCTATATTTTTAGCATAAATTAAAATGTCATCAAGAAAACGAGTTACGCCTCAATACTATAAAAGAGAGGTTCCATTTACTTTTGAAATTTTGCAGGTGCATTTTCTATACCATAACATAATCTATTGTAATGAAACAGGCCTTTGTGAGTTATTTATTTATTTTTATTTTCAAACAGGTAATAAACCCAGTTACAGGAAAATTTGACATTAGTTCAATTTAACAATGCATTTGTTGCAGTTTATTAAGCGCAACATCTACTAAAAAATTTATAGTATCAAAATATATATCGCAGTTTCCACAAATAAAATTATAACTAGTAATCATCGTGTATATAGGCGACATTATTAATGCATTTGTTTTAGCGGATGGAGTAAAAAACAGTTTGTGTTGTCTAGAAGTAGTTCTTGGAACACGTAAGTAGATGTAGGAAACAAGTTCAGGTGAGTCTATGTCATTATGAAGGAGCCTATATAAAAAGATTAAACCTGCCATAATCCTACGAGTCTCCAAGGAATGTAACAGGAATGTGTTGGACAAGTAGTTTTGGCAACAACCTCTGTTGGGATATCGACCTTCAGCTTTAAAAAACAAAAATTTTAGAAATTTTCGTTGAACTCCCTCTAATGCTAACTTATGGCGGTCATAAATAGGAGACCAGACAATACAGCAATATTCCAGCTTTGATTGAACAAGAGCTTGATAGAGTATTTTCAAATACTCTACATTCAAAAAATCCTTGCAATTTCTAATGATGAATCCTAGTGTTTTACACGCTGCACTTACAACTTTATTAATATGTAAAGTAAATGTGAGAGCAGAGACAAAAGTAATGCCCAAATCTTTAATACTGCTAACTCGTTTTAGTTTCTGTTGTCCAATACTATATGAATAATTTATGGGTTCCAGTTTCTTTGTGTATGAAACAATGTAACATTTAATAACATTGATGGAGAGCTTATTAGTCTGGCACCAGCTAATAAGGTTATTAATTTCCATTTGCAAGTTATTACAGTCATTATACGATTCAATATTAGCGTAGAGCTTGATATCATCAGCATATAAAAGTTTACAACAGGCTAAGAATTTGCAAATGTCGTTTATAAAACGGGTAAATAGCAAGGGTCCTAAACTGGAACCCTGTGGCACACCCGAAGTGGCAGTAAAGGGTGCAGATTTATAACCATTGTAAGTAACAAATTGGATCCGCTCTTTTAGATAAGAGTCAAACCACTGCAGTAATACGTTGCTAAAGCCATATGCTCGTAGTTTATGTATTAAAATAGCATGATGTATATGATCAAACGCTTTGGAAATGTCTGCATATATAACATCGACTTGGCCATGTGCATCTAGGGTCTCAGAGATGAATTGTGTCATAAGGATTAAATTAGTGGTAGTTGATCTTTTGGAAAAGGATCCATGCAGATTTGGCGATATAAGGTGTGAAACAAAAGGAAATATTTTGTTGTGCAAAATCATTTCAAAAACTTTTGCACAATTAGATAAAATAGATATGGTCTATAGTTGGCAACATTGTTCGGATCTCCATTTTTTAGGATAGGGCAGATTATTGAAGTTTTCCAAATGGATGGAAATATAGCACTTTTAAATGAAATATTAAATATACAGGACAGTGGGTAAGCTAAAGCACCAGCACCGTCCTTAAGAAAGAATGAAGGAATCTGGTCCACGCCGCAAGTAGCTTTATTTTTGAGTTTACAAATGCTGTCTTCAACTTCAGACAGAGTGACTTTGTTTATATTCAAAATGCTGTTGACAGGAACTTTACCATTCTCATTATCACCAAAGTCATATTCAGAGTGTGTCGTGTAGACACTGCTAAAATCGTTTTTAAAGACCTCCACAATTGCTTGAGGTGACTCAAAGGTTTGATTTTGATAACAAATTTTACCTGGTATTCTAGTTTTGGGTAGCCTCGAATGAATGTAGGCCTAGAATGATTTTGGGTCCTCCCTAAGTGAACGCTCTACCTGCAACAGATATTGCTTATAAGACGATTGTATGAGGCACTTGGACAGTGCACGAAGCCTTTTATATTCAACTAAAAAATAGCTTGAGCCATGGAGTTTATATTTGCGAAGAGTAGCATTTTTCTGCCTGATGGCATTAATAGCTTCTTTTGAGTACCACCTAGGGTATTGTCGTTTTGTGCCTCTATAAGTAGGAACATATTCATCCAAAACAGAGTAAAGCTTAAGATAAAAAGCATTGCAAGCCATATCAGGATTCGTATGATTTACTAAAAAGGACCAATCCATGGTTAAGAGGGTGTTGTACAATTGTACATAGTTAGCTTTCTGAAAATTATATGATTTAGTGAAACTTGTTGGAAAATTAGAGTAAAATGTTTTAATTCTAAGTTGTATATATAGAGGTGGGTGGTGTTCGTCCTTTGTTATAAGTGGAGTCTTGTCTTCAGTTATGATACATAAATGATTAGAATAAACCAAGTCAATCAACCTATTGTTTTGATTAAAGACTGTTATATTGTGTGACGTCAATAAAGTGTTCAAAGTTCAGTAGCATTGATGTCTTTATGTCCATTGCGTTACCTGTGCTGTAAAGTGGCACGTTAAAATCACCCATAATTAATATGTTGTGTGTGGCGAATTGTTCTAAGTATTCTGACAATATTTCTAAATAGGTGGCTGCAGTTGCTGGCGGTATGTAGATAGCAAAGATATGTAGATTGTCGCCCTTCATATTGATCTTGCAGCCAACAATGTCTATTACAGGAGCAACCGAACACAATTCAGTTACTTCAATAGGTGTAAATGCGAGACAATTTCTAAGAGCCAGCAATGCTTCTCCACCACGTGTTAGTCCAACTTCGGCGTGTCTACGATCAGTTCTGATAACATTGTAATAGTTTAAAAAACGTTCAGTTGATGAAATATCATCAGTGAGCCACGTTTCCACAAGTGCAACAATATCATACTCACATTCGGAAACACCTGCACTAAAACCCGGTATTTTAGTTCTTAAGCCTCGAATGTTTTGGAAATAACACTTCAGATAGTTTGTAGAACCAAATACGGCTTTATTACCCATTTTAGGGATACTCCGTGCACCATCTTCATAACGACTACTTTTATTCACATTAGTAAAGAAACCATATGAATTGGTTATTTTTATGTGATATTTGGTGTAGCTAGTGTTGCTTGAAAATTTGCACCATTTTTGTTAGGTATAAATCTTTCAACAGCTATGCCTTCAGGCCAAAACTCAGGATTCAATAATGAGCTAGACAATGATGAGGCAATTGTTATTTTATAGGAACTGTACAGATCTGGAAATTTGGATTTTAAGCGCGAAAGTTCGATTTTAGTTACATCAGTCATATTTCCTTTAGTTTGTTTTGTATATATGTTCGTATTTTGTTATCATCAGCTTTAGGATTAACTCGTGTTAAGTGAATATTAACATACCTTATGTGCTTTTGCACAGCCTTAAACCAATCAGACGAATTCGTAATTCCATTTTCCGCGGTATCAACTATGGCTGTCCCAATAACTAATGAGTTTCTGTTTCGTTGACTTTTATTGTATCGATTGTCTACTACACCCAGTTCAGTAGCAGAATCTTTTATCACATCAGAGTATTTTTTTTTGCTCTACCATTCACTTTATTAATTATTACAGGTTCTTGTATAATGTTATTAGCATCTTTAGTTATTTCTTTATTGATATGAGGATTAAGTTCATTCATTATTACAGGTTTTTGTATCATGCCATTAACATCTTTGTTTACATCTTTGTTATTGTTTTGCACATTAGAAGTCTGTTCTGATAATGGCTGGTTATCAACATTCTCAATTTGATGTATATGTATAAATCCAATTTTGCTAATTCTATGATCCAGTTTGTTCTTAGTAAGAAGTTTAATTAAATCTATGTTGCTTTCCTTTAAAATTCTTACTTCTGTTTTCAAATCTAAGAACTTCCTATTCAGTGTTAAGGTTTTTCTTTTTATTATGGATGATATTAAGGAACAGAACTCATCACTCTTTAAAAAGGTAGTGACCTCATTATTACAATTATAACTCACTTCATCAGCAGTTGTTACATAATTAAAAAGTTTCTTATAATCACAATTAATATCAGGTACACATGTTGCACTATTGTCCATGCTTGACTTTGTTACATTAACACAATTTCCACAATAATATAATTTTTGATCTTCATCACTGTTTATAAAAACACCATTTCTCTGGCTACAAGATGTATGAGCTCTAGTCTTGCAGCTATAGCAAAACACAAATTTATTTACTGCATTTTTATTACAATAATGACAATTATTAGACAGCAGAACATGATTTGCACCGGCGCCCATCTTTCATACATGTTATAGTAAGATACTGTTTTGAATTTTCATCTAACAGGACTTGCTGATATGCTTGAGATAAATCTAACGTCGAAAATATAGAAGCTCCTTGTAATCTTAGAAATAAATCGTCTACTTTAGGTAATGGGTATTTGTCAATTTCTAAAACTGGATTGACAGTAACTTTAAAATCTCCACAAATTCTAATTGAATCATCTTTTTTTTATGACGGGACAATCGGAATTCCCCACTCAAAATAGTCTACTGGTGAAACTACATTTAAATTAATTAAATGTAATTCCGTGTCAACCTTTTCACGTAATCCATAAGACAATGATCTAGTACTACAAATTTGGGTGGAACTGTTGGATCTTTTAATTTTAACTTAATAGTGCCCTTATAAATGTACCTAAACCAGGTGAAAATAGATGATGGTATTTCCTAACAATATTATTAGTATACTTTTTCTTATCACTAACCGCAAAATAAACAAGAGCTGTTTCATTCTCACTCAATTTAAAATAAAAAAGAGACAGAAAATCTCGGCCTGCAATTCATAGAAAATTATGGTTTACAATAGACATTTCAAAATCAGTAGATAAATCTTTATAAGTTACTTTAAACTTGCGGATTCCTGCTGGTTTAATACATGCGGCATTATTAGCAAACAATTTTTTATTTGTTGGCATTAACTGAATATTTTGAAATTTTTCTTGCCGAAGTTTATAAGGAATGGCAGAAATACTTGCACCTGAATCTAAAATAAATGATATTGGTAACTCTTGAACCTTAACCTCTACCCAAATTGGTTTATTATTTACATTAAATGAATGATTTGTAAACAAATGTAAATCGGTATCTGTTTCTACAAAAGTTTGCAGAGTTCCATAATTTTTCTTTTTATACATAGGTGCAAGATTACCCTTTGCATTATATTTATTGCAACTATAACTACGATGCCTACATTTAGAAGCGAAGTGATTTTTCCTACCACACACCTCGCATTGATAGCTTTCGTCACTATCGAAATTCGTGGCGTTTCTGAATTCACTTACTTACTTACATTCTGGAAATTGCTGCGTGATGCTCTGAATACATTGCCTTTTGCTGATTGCACGTTGTGGATAGCTTCAGTTTTTATCATTATACTGGTACTCAGATCAGACCGTGCTGCTGCATTTTGGACGTTGCTAACATTACTGCATCCTCTAGTTTTAGTTTTATTTTCTTCAAACAGCCTATCTTTTACTGACCCACAATTGTAGCCGACTATAAACTTATCGCGTAGAAGAAATGTAATATGGGTATCTTCAAAATCGCAGTTCACCGTCAAACTTTTTAATTTAGCCACCCACTGATTTGTGTTTCCGAGCTTTCCATTTCTGCTTCATAGAATTTACTACAGGCTGCAAACATCGTTTCTGGAACTTTAAAATATTCATTTAGCAAAGCTTCCAATTCGGTGTAGGTTTTAGCTTCTGGAACCGCTGGCACTGATAGATGATAAATTAATTTGTAAACATCCTCATTTAATGCATTGAGTAAAACACATGTTTCTTTTAATTTTACGTTACACCGTTTAACACGAAAAAATTATTCAATTTTAGTTTAAAAATTAGCCAATTATTATTTTTAGGATTGAATTCACCTAAATGGCCAATCATATTTTGATTTTGAGCCATTTTCTTTAAATACCATGCATAATTGTAAAGAATAATTTTTACCTCGTTGCCAGTTGTAATTTATCACAATCATTGAAGTTCTTTATTTCAGGGTCAATACAAAAGTGTTTTTAACATTTGTTACTTTGAAGCAATAGATATCAACATGATATCCATATGTGATAATAGCCCAATGTTCATTCCTTAATATTCTATATTTAAACAACTATAAATATTGTATTACATTTAAACATACAATTAAACATTATACTTTTTTCTCTTTTTTATTTTCGATGCAGCTGAAACTGCTATTGGTGACAAAAATTACTGTTTAGGCTTATTTACCCTATTTACACGTTTTACCTTAAGCTTATAGATATTAATTAATGTCGCTTATCCTTTAACCTAACAGTACTTAACCCCTTCCTATAATCCGGTTCTATCCACTACCTACCTACAAGAAAAGGGACTAAATGGTGAGAAAAGACAGAAATACCAGTGCTTCGAAAGTCGTAGCAAGCGTCACATGTACGCAATATGTTGTCGTGGTTATTTTGCAGTAATTAGTGCCGTACAATCGGTTCGTGTGCTAATTAACATTACTACAGTCCGCAATCAATTAATAGTTTCGTTACATTGATCGACCAGCGTTGAATCAAGATCGCAGTCATTAAAGGTAGGTGAATTCCATATCATTGGTTCATCCCTTTATCCTTACAATTACTTTTGCAATTTGTTTATCAAGCATGTGCTTCGTATCTACATATGTGTGAATTAGAAATTATGATAATGATTCTCTCTTAAATACTTGCATTAAATGTGAGGGATAAGTATTCGAAGTTGGTTTTGCCAAAATTTAACTGCCCTTTCACCTGTTTTAGCTTTGTCATGTTTTTTAATGGAACGCTCCCAAATAGGATCTTTTTTCTGCCACTCATATATAACATGTATTTTGGAATGTTTTATAATTATTAGTCAGGAAAGGATATGACTGAAATATTGCTGTCGAGCTAATAGCTGTGCATTTTTCAACTTACTGAATGCTGATGCATGTATTTTGGAATGTTTTATTTTTGTAATAATACAATTATGATCTTCTGGATGTAGTAAATTTAAAAACGCTATTAAATCACAATATAATGAAATTTCAGTGTAATAATTATAGCTGGTTTTTACTTTCAGAATGATTTATTTTCATCTAATTACTAATACACAACTTTTTTTTAAAACCGGTGAATTTTGATTTATTAAAAAAAAATCGATTTGTTTCCTATCCTGGTACAGTGTCTCCTACGTATCTTATTTCTCAAAATAATGAAATGCAGTAAGAATTGTTTGATAACTAAACTATTACCTGTTCCTGAATACAATTGTATGTGTATATATAATGTTATTGTTTTATTAGTCCTACCTAATTATATGGGGCTGGCGATGGAAAGATGTAAGAAAATAAGTTGTTTGGCAAAAACAATAAAAAGAAACAATTATTCATTGATATTTCAAATTAGATAATTAAAAATTCCTTAAAATTACTGTCGAACACATTAAAAACACAAGTTTCTAGCACAGGCTAATTGGAAAGACCAAGAGGGAAATTAGGAACATATTTGCTGTAATATATTGAATACCATATTAGTTGTGTCTATGCGCTATATTGTAATAATTGAAGCGTCGAGTGGACGAAGGAGGTAAGTAACAAAATCTTACATTTGAGAAAAATGACTTTCAATTTTATTAAATACATCATCATCATTAGGTCTTCAGTCCTGGAACTGGTTAGACGCGTACCATCATTGTTTCCTATTCTGAACTAACCTACAGATTTCCCTGAAATTTGCACTGTGTGCATCTATCACTATCTGATCTACGTCTACATCTACCTCTTTTTCCTATCTCTGCTTGTAATATATCCCATACTATTCCCCAGAAATGTCTTAGAACGTATTCTGCCCTTCTATTTCTCTTATCTTTTTCCTCAGATATCCTTGTTTCTATAACCTATTTGTTATTATCTTTGTCTGTCCATGCTATTGTCCTCATACATCTAAAGCACAGCATTTCAAAAGTCTGCTACCGTTTTTCTGTCTACTTTTCAGACTGCTTGTATGATATTAGTGATACAAAAATTACAAAAACCTAAATTTTTAATTTATTTATATAAAAGATTATCCCAATATATATACATATATATATATATATATATATATATAATATTTAAAAGTTTAAAATAAAAATTAATTCAAAACCAATTAAACAATAAAATTAATTTTTTTTCTTTAAAAACCAGATATATTAAAACAGGAATAACATTTAATCTCCAACTAGTTATTATAAATTCTAATTAAACAGAAAAATAAATAACAAATTAAATCTTTTTAAACCGGGACAAATTTTTACAAATCTAATATTTAATAAACCCTGTTACAAAAGGTACGTCAAACTAAAACTTCTTTCTCAATTTTATTAATCTTTAAAAATTCATTCACATTACTAATAATCTATAATAAATAAAACCTTATTCAAAATCAATAATAAACAAAAAACTAATTTTAGAACAATAACAACAATAATTTAATACAACTCAAATAACATTATAAAATGAACTTTTTAATGTAAATAAAATATTTTATGTTAAGATATTACTTGTTTTCCAGATACACCTTCCGATACATCTACTTTGTTACGACTTATTTCTAACGAAAGCGACGGGCAATATGTACACATTTTAAAACTAAATCAAAAAAATAATAAAGATTTAATTTACACTCAAATCCAATTTAACCAATATTATTAAACATTAAAACCAATTCTACTAAATTTGTAACCCATTTCACACCTCTTTACCAGCTGCATCTTGATCTGACATTAAATAAAAAATAATTATAAAATATTAAAATTCAATTAAAATACTTACAAACAACGATATACAAGCCTAACAAAAAAGTAAAAATAATCGTGTACCGTCAATCACGGAACAGGTTCCTCTGAATGAACAGATTAAAATGCTGCCACATTTTTTTACTTTCAATTAAATATAACTTAATAACAAGGAAATAAGAGTTCTGTTACAATAATAGGGTATTTAATCCTAGTTTATTAAAAATCTCACAGAAACCACAGACATACATATAAATAAAATAATTATTAAATTCCACCTATTAAAATTATTATCAATTTATTAAAATCTTCTATTCTTCAATCAGTAAAAAGTTTTAATTATTCTGAACGTATAACCGCAATTGCTGGCACAAACTTTATTAGAACTATATATATATATATCCAAATTAAAAACTTCCAAATGCATAATTCCACCTACTACAAACCCTTTTATAAAAAAATAATTGTATATAAAAAAAATAAATACTAAAACTAAAAACCAAAATTAAATTTTACAGACGTAACTCCCCCAATAACACCTACTCATAAAACTAAATAGAAAATTAAAATAATTTTCCATTTTCAAGCTCTCATTGTAAAAATAATAATTTTCTGCAACAGCTAGGTGCCCTTACACGCTGGCAATTTTAATGCACCTGCCCCTTTCAAGCGCATTAAATCACCTAAACTATTCAAAAATATATCCCAAAAGATCGATCCTGCCCCCAGATCAACCCTCAATTTGCATAGAAAGTTTCCCTAAGCCTATTAATAGCTATCTTTCTATAAAATTAAACTGGAACAACAAATCTATAGTTATTCAATTTATATATAAATTTTATCTTTAATTAAGAACACCCCTATTCTCAATAAATTTATAAAATGTGATTTAAGCTTAAATCACATTTTATAAATTAAAATTCATATCAATTTTTTTTAAATTTTAAAGAATACAAATCAATTAAATTTGTAAAAATATAAATAAATAGAAAATCCAATAAATTCTAAAACTAATTTTAAATTTTAAAATTTTCTAAATTAACATTTTTAAAAATTTTAGTAACCAAAATTTTCAAAAATTTAAATTTTAATATATAATGAAAATTTCATACTATTCAATTTTTAAAAATGAAATTTTCATAAATTAAATTAAATTTTCATTCGTTCAATTGTTAATTTACTTTAATCACTTAAATTTATAATAATACCTTAATTGTCTATATTAAAAAGTTAAAAGCCCATTAAATTTTATTTTACAATAATTGATTTGTATGTGCAGCGCTTAAATTTATAACAAATAAATATTTAATGCTAATGAATAATTTGTTCACGAAATTTGTACACATCTGTTATGCCTTATTTATAAAGGTTTTATCATAAAAGTTATGAAAACAGGAATTTTTTTTTATTAGTAAATTTCTTCTATATAAATGTTTAATGTTTATTGTTAATATAATTATTATTAATCAATTTTTTATATTGATTAATAATTAATTTATAAATATATAATATATATATATATATATATATTGTAGTGGATTTAAAGGGTTAAATTTGGTGGTCAACATTGCAATTTCATAACACCCTGTATAGAGAAAGGAACCATTTATATACGTGCAAAATTTATTTCAATTATTTAATTTAAATTAACAAGTATTGTTATAATTAGGGATTAAAAAATAATAGATTCATAAAGAAAATCTTTTGTATAAGCTAATAGAAATTATTAATTAATTTAATTAATTTTAATTCAATGGGTTATAACGTCAGAAAACGCGTCAGAGCATGAAAAATCAATAATCTCAAGGCGAAAAGCTTTCGTAACAAACAAACAGACGTCGGTTGTATAAAATACTGTGAAATGTAAACTCCGAGAAGTGTTATTTTAAACGATCATTAATTCAGCACACCTGCATATTGGAAAGGTCACCTTCCGTTTATTTGTAAAGATAACGAGGCGAGCTTCAAGGAAATGTTGTTCAACCGTCGGTGGTTTCGCATAAACGCTAACAAAAGTTTCTTAACGAGCAGAAAGGATGCACAATTAATAATATTTTACAGAATGAGACGGGCATAAAAGCATTTGATTGAGAACGCACTTATTCAAACCACGTGGAGTCCTTAAAAATTCTTCTACCACACAAGCAAGGTTAGAATGCGACATCAAATATGCATAAGACGGGAATAAAGATATTACAGGCGGAGTTTTAAGACGTCACTGAACTGTATGATTGGTCGAAATAGTTAGTTTTAGAACAGAGGAACACGCGACAGGTGGATGCGATAGTTTTGTTTGAGATAGCGTGTTGACGAGGAATATTTCTAGAAGTTTAAAACGGTTACACAAAATTGGCGGAAATGTTATTTTACAATTAGGTATTTTGCGTAAAGTGTGGCGAAAGGGGGCTTAGCTTTATCGTATAAATACTCTGGAACAATTAGGAGGGCTATCTTTAATTTTTGCATCGCTTAACGACGTACAAAAATTAACTGACGAGGCTCGTAAGTATTAAAAATTTGTAAAGTTCAGTAGTACAGTATTAGATTGTTTGTGACCTTATAGTTAGAAATGCGAATAGTGTCGAGTTTATTTAAATTTAACTGAGGTCCAACGAATACTTTAACAAGCTCGTAAATTAATAATGCGATAATAAACAAGTGTAATATACATGAATTTGGATATTGAAATGGACATTGAATGGGTAGCACGAAGCAGCTTGCCGCGCGCTTAACCACTAGGCCGAGGGGTTCAGGAACATAATACATCGTCAACGGAGATGGAATCTTCAAGTTTTTCCAGGTAACACATTTGAATTTGCTGTTTTTTTATAAACTGTTGAAATTAGTTGTGATGGGTGAGAGTGAACTTTGATAGTTGTTTTTCGTTATTTTACGTATTGAAAAGTGTTGTAATTGTCGGGATGTGTATAGTCGAAATCAGGAAAAGGGTAAAGTGAATTAGCAACACCTATCTACGTAATCCATATTTATTTCACACTGGCTCATCCTAAAGCCCACTTTACACCTACTTATAATCTAAAGTAGTGTTTACATGTAGGTAGGTATCACAACACCTTCCCTTGTCGAAAAGAAAATATGACTTCTCACGTAACTAGCGACGTAACGTCTAACAGATAAAACATAATTTGCTAAACAAGAGCAATTTCTACTATACATAATACCACTATCATAAATCCAATCGATTTGGTGCATGTCTTATTCTATTTGATCTACGTACTAAAGGTGTATCAGTAATATTAGTAGGCTGATTTTTATTACTTTCATTATCAACACTTGCACTTTGATTATGTTCACTGTAATCACTTTTGTCCACTTCAGTATTATTGTTAGTACTTAATCTAGGTATTACATTTGTATTTACACTATCTCCTAAATTTACAGTACTTTCAAGATCTGATGATTTTGTGAATACAGTATCATCAGTTTTGGAATCAATATAGGGAGAAGTTATCACATCAGGATGGAGATTTTCACCCACTTCCCGCATTTGATCAATGTGCCTTTTATACATACGGCCATCATCTAATTTAATCAAGAAATGTAATTTACCTAGACGCTCAAAAACTCTACCAAATACCCATTTTACATTTGAAGAATAGTCACGTACTGCAACTCGTGATCCAATTATAAATTCTGGTACTTTAATTTTTATTGTGTTGTAATCAGTCGTATCTAAGCTAGGTTTAATTGAGTCAATTCGAGTTCGAATTTGCCTACCCAACATGAGCATAGCAGGTGAATCGTTAGTTGAACAATGTGGCATTTTTCGGTATTGCATAAGTAATTTCACAATAGGTAAATCCAAATTTTGTGTCTCATTTTTCATTGCCCTAAGGCTTTGTTTAAGGGTTTGTACATAACGTTCAGCTTGCCCATTTGTGGCAGGATGAAACGGAGCAGTGCGCTTGTGTAAAATACCATTCATTTTAAGAAAGTTTTTGAACACTTCGGAAGTAAACTGTGATCCATTATCGGTTACCTCAGTCCTTGGTATTCCAAATTGTGCAAATATTCTTCGTAATATTTTAATGGTTAAATTTGAAGTAATTTTGTTCATAATATGAATTTCCGGCCATTTAGAATAAGCGTCAACTAATATTAAAAAGTAAACACCATAAAAAGGTCCAGCAAAGTCAATATGAACTCGTGAAAATGGTACAGTCGCAGGTTCCCATGGATGTGTTGGAACTTTGACTGGATTATTCTTATTCACATTGCACTCTCGACAGTCAGCACAAACTTGTTGTATATCACTATCGATTCCTGGCCACCAACAGTAGCTTCTAGCAAGAGCTTTCATTTTTGATATTCCGAAATGTGCAATGTGTAATTCGGCTAATATGCCCTGCCGTAACGAACCAGGAATCACAGTTCTGTGCCCCCGCATTATACAATTTTGCTGTAATGTAAATTCTGATTGATTTATATGAAATCTGTCCAAACTCTCAATGCTTTCTCCTGATTTTAATCCCTGTAACAATGGTTGTAGGGTCCTATCATTTTGTGTATGTTTAGCAATTTCCTTTACAGTTAAAGGTAAAGTCTCGATTTGATTTATCTCGTACACATCAGATGCCTCAAACAAGTAAGTTTCCTCTGAATTAGTTGGCAATCTTGAAAGAGCATCTGCATTTCCATGTAACTTTGTATTTTTATACTTGATATCGTAATCAAATGCTTGCAAAAATAATGCATAGTGCTGCATTCGTGTAGCACTTAATATTGGTATACCCTTATTAGGTGCAAAAATGTGTACTAACGGTTGGTGATCTGTATATAAAATAAATCGCCTACCATATATATATTGATAGAACTTTCGCACACCGTATATAATAGAATACGCTTCCTTATCAATCTGTGCATACCGTTGTTGCGTTTTTGTCAAAGTTTGTGACGCAAACGAAATCCGTAGCTAAAATTACAGGTAATGTAGGATCGTAGTGGCACAACACCTCTTGGTCTTGAAAACGTAATTTAATATTTAGAAATGCTTGTTCACAATCTTGTGTCCACTTAAACTTCACACTATTTTGTAATAGTAAGTTTAATGGTCGCAATAACAAGCTCAGATTTTTGAAAAACCTACCATAATAGTTAACTAACCCTAACATTGCCCTCACTTCAGATTTATTTGTGGGGCGCTTCATATTCTGTATTGCCTCAACTTTGCTAGTAAGTTTGTGTATGCCACCTTTATTGATTTTATAACCACAGTATTCAATTGAATCTTGTAAGAAAAATGATTTACTTAAATTTATCTTAAGATTATGATTACTGAGGCATTTTAGTACAGCTTCTAAACGTTCCAAATGTACATCATCATTTGGTCCCGTAATTTTAATATCGTCAATGAATACACTGACTCCTTCAATGCCTTGTAATTTCTTTTCCATATCCCTCTGGAAAATAGCAGGTCCGGACGCAATTCCATACATAAGTCTTGTACACATGTATAGACCTTTATGTGTATTAAGTGTTAGTAAATGTTGGTCGTCTGGGTGAACAGGCATGTGTAAATAAGCTTCACTCAGATCAATTTTGGTAAATTTCTCACCACCAGCCATTGTCGCAAATAGTTCATTTACTGTAGGCAATGGATGTTCATCGATTTGCAAATATTGATTCAGAGTAACTTTAAAGTCACCGCAAAGTCTAATTTTTCCATTTGATTTTACAACCGGCACTATGGGTGTAGCCCAGTCCGATGTATTTACCTTCTTTAAAATACCTTGTTCAACCAACGCATCAATTTCCTGCCCAACTCGGGGTAGTAAAGCAAAAGGAACTGTGCGTGCTTTTTTGAAAACTGGCCTTGTATTTGGTTTTAAATTTAAACGTGCTTGTGAATCAGTTATGCATCCTATGCCAGGTTCGGTAACATTTTTATATTTTTGTAATAAACTTGAAACATTAGTAATACTAATTTGACATATGCTTTCCCAATCTAACTTAATTTTATGAAGCCATTCTCGACCGAATAAAGCATCCCTATTTGTAGGAACAATATAAAGATTTAAATTTTCTGTAACATTCTTATATTGCACCTGTACAGTAATATAACCCAATACATTTATTTTAGTATTACAGTAAGAGATAAGTGTTACATCACTTTTTTTTAAAGGTTTGTGACCAAACAACAATTTGTATTTGTCAAAGCTCATAATTGAAACAGCTGCACCTGTGTCCAATTCAAATGGTACTATGACTGAATCTAATTTAACCTCAATCATAATTTTATCTCTATTGTGGTTTTAATTTGCAAAATATCCTTTATTTCTGTTTCAGCATTTGTAACGACACCAATAGTTTTAACCCGATTGGCCTTTTTCATGCAAACTGATTGCATATGTCATTTCGTATTACAATAAGTACATGTAATATTTATTTTATTGCACTTACTTGCTAAATGACTTTGACTACCACAACGAAAGCATTTAACCCTAGTACCACTAAACCTTTTTGAACTCACCTTGTTTGTGAGATTACTTGAAGTAAATGGTTTTCTTACCGCACCCATATGACAACTGCTAGTTGCTTTAACCTGGTTTAGCTGATTTGAATTCTTTATAACTTCTTGACGTTGTTGAAGTTGCCTTGAATCTACCTCTGATAGCTCCATACCTGTTGCTATTTCTACGGCTTTGTCCAAAGTTAAGTCTCTGGTTTCCAATAACCTAGACTGAATACGTTTTGAATACGTACCATATACAAATTGGTTGCGTAGTGCAGTTCTTAAGAATTCGCCAAACTTGCAGTTTATTGCTAATTTTTGTAAAGCATGTAAGAATTCCTGAATTCGCTCACCTTCGTGCTGCTTCCTACAGTGGAAACGAAACACCTCCGCAATCTCGAGCGGTGCAGGATTGTAAAACTGATCCAATATCTGTACAATTTCATTGTAAGATTTTGTTTCAGGCTCCTCTGGAGACAATTTATTGCAAAGCGTATCGTAACTATCACCACCCATAAAATGCAGTAAATAAGGTACCTTCAAGTGTTCTGCAACATTAAAAACTTTAAAAGCAACCTCCAAACGTTTTACCCAACGATTCCATTTGGTATGACTCGCGTCAAACAGCTCAACTGTAAAAACTGCTTGTACGAAAGCATTTCCAGAATTTTGAGTACTTGGAGTAGTTTGCACATTTTGAATATTTGTACTTGTACTTTCTGTAGGCATTGCACTTGTAACTTTCTTTTTCTTCTAAAAATGGTAAAAACGTGGTCTTTTTTTTTTTAGGTTAGAAATTTTTTTTTGCGTAATGCGTACAATTTTTAATAAATATAACTTTGCACTATGGATACTATCCGATACTCGTCGCCAATTTGTTGTAATTGTCGGGATGTGTATAGTCGAAATCAGGAAAAGGGTAAAGTGAATTAGCAACACCTATCTACGTAATCCATATTTATTTCACACTGGCTCATCCTAAAGCCCACTTTACACCTACTTATAATCTAAAGTAGTGTTTACATGTAGGTAGGTATCACAACAAAAAGGATACGTATAGCTGACTATTAATACGGTATTTTGAATATAAAACAAAAGGTGTACGTAAAGCTTATTGGATTGCTTGATGAATTTAAATTTAATTGTTGATAATACATGGGTTTTTTTTTAGTTTGTAGTAATAGTATGCAAAGTGGAAAGCATACATTAATAAACTGGGTTATCATGAGCTCACCATACTCCAGAGTGTAGTAATAAACAAAGATAAGGTATTATTTGGGGCCCATTTACTCCTGTTGCATTAAATGTGTTAGAAATTTCCATTTTAAAAACAAGGACTTTACAAAAATAGCATTTATTGAGGTGTAACTTGAGCACCGAACTGTAAATAACTTTGAATTATTATTTGTAAATAGTGGTTAATAAATATTGTATGATTGTTGTATTATTTTGTGGTTTTACTGAATGGTGTGTGAACGGTGAAGAGAATGAGAGTAAATTTAGGTATACGAGAAGAAGCACAACTGAGCTATCCAGGGAAGCTGCTGAAGAAATTAATTTGATACAGCAGAAAGCGGGTAAGAAAATTTTGTGAATTTTTATATTTGTGAATATTTTTTTTTTAACTGGCGAGGTACCAGAGCATGGGCTCGAATGTTTTTTAGAAAGTACCAGTTCTGGTGAGCAAAAAGGCATTCTACGGCAATATATATATATATATATATATATATATATATAAAGAGTATATTTAAATATCACAACATTTATCAAAAAGATGTATAAATTCCTGAGGATTTATATAACGACAATATATGAATAGTTCTACATACACATTACTCCTACTATATCTAGACCTTTTTTTTTTATCTAATATTTTAATATATATATATATATATATATACTAATTGACTTTGTTTGAATCTTGAGATATATTTCGTTCGAAATAAGTTAGTGGTTTTAGTTTAAAACATTTATTATACTTGACGTTTCGGAAAATTTGTTTCCTTAATCATAAGCTACAAAGTAGATAGCATTAAATTACATATATAAAACTTATAAATTACTTACTTAATGTGTTGTTCTTACCCAAATGAATCACAATCGAACTATTAGTGAAGAAAAATATGGAATATATAACAATTACAATATTAATTTTCACAACCTTAATAATTTCCATTTATCTAAAAATCATACTCTCTTCACTTTTAATAGAAAAATCATTTAAAAACTGAAAATCAATACCAACAAAAATAAAATCGTTCACATTTAGAAAATTCAACATTATTAGCCTATTAACCTTACCATTAATAACGATCACATTCAATTTAGCTTAATCCGAAAGGATTTAAGTTAAACCAAACTATCAACCTTCAAAGTTGAAAACAATTACTTTTAAGCCTTGAAAATAATTTACCATTAAATTTGCAATTTAATATCATATTGACTACAAAACCTATTGAAAGAACCCATTTCATAAATAAATTTACAATACACCGCCTACAATTCAGCCATATCATGAAATGTTTTTTTTCCACTAATCATAAGGATATCGGAACTCTGTATTTTATTTTCGGCGCATGAGCCGGAACACTGGGAACATCCCTATTAATTCGAATAGAATTAAGAACTCCTAGAACATTAATTGGTAACGATCAAATATATTATGTTATCGTAACAGCCCACGCATTAATCATAATTTTTTTCATAGTAATACCTGTAATAATTGGAGGTTTCGGTAATTGATTAGTCCTTTTAATATTAGGAGCACCAGATATAGCATTTCCTCGAATAAATAATTTAAGATTCTGATTACTCCCTACTTCATTAACTCTATTAATCACAAGAAGCTAAATTGAAAGAGGGGCCGAAACTGTATGAACAATTTACCCACACCTATCATCCAATATCGCCCACAGAGGAAGAACTGTTGACCTGGCTATTTTCAGAATTCATTTAGCAGGCGCTTCCTCAATCTTAGGAGCTATTAATTTCATTTCCACAATTATTAATATAAAACCTAAAAGAATAACCTTTAATCAAATGCCCCTTTTCGTCTAAGCCGTAGGAATCACAGCAATACTTTTATAGTTATCGCTCCCAGTTTTAGCCGCAGCCATTACAATACTATTAACAGACTGAAACATTAATACACCCTTCTTCGACCCCTCTGGAGGTGGTGACCCGATTCTTTTCCAACATCTATTTTGATTCTTTGAACACACAGAAGTATATGTATTAATTCTGCCGGGATTTGGTTTAATTTCTCACATTATTATACATGAAAGAGGAAAAAACGAAACATTTGGACACACAGGAATAATCTATGCTATAGCAACAATTGGTATTTTAGGATTTATTGTTTGAGCTCACCACATATTCACAATCGGGCTAGACATTGACACTCGAGCCTATTTTACATCTGCTACAATAATCATTGCAGTTCCTACAGGAATTTAAATTTTCAGGTGAAAAGCAACAATTCATGGAAGACGAATATACTACTCCCCCCCAAATAATATGAGCGCTCGGATTCATTTTCCTATTCACAGTTAGAGGTGTTACCGGAGTAATTCTAGCCAATTCATCCCTAGATATTATTTTACACGATACTTATTACGTAGTAGCACACTTTCACTACGTTTTATCAATAAGCGCAGTTTTTGCTATTATAGGAGGAATTGTACACTGATTCCCCCTATTCTTAGGAACTGCCATAAACAATGAACTTCTAAAAATCCAATTCTTAACCATATTTACAGGAGTAAATATAACATTCTTTCCCAAACATTTCTTAGGATTAAGAGGAATACCCCGACGATACTCTGATTATCCAGATGTATACATACCATGAAATATACTTTTCTCGATAGGATCCATAATTTCTCTTATAAGAGTAACCCTATTTATTTACATTTTAAGAGAAAGATTAATCACTAAAAAAAGCAATCATAAAGACACACATAAAAACATCAATAGAATGATTACAAAAACTTCTGCCCTCAGAGCACACATATAACGAAGTATCAATTTTAGTGAAATTCTAATGTGGGTGACTAGTGCAGTAAACTTAAGATTTTCTTATAAAAATGTAATTTCTTTAGAATGGCCACCTGAACGAATTGATCATTAATAGATGTTAATTCACCATCTATAGAACAATTAAATTTTTTTTACGATTACAGAATAACAATCCTAATCGCCATTATTTCTATAGTAGCATCTATAACACTAACAATTGCTTCAAGAAAATACAAATATAAGAAATTATTAAATGGCCAACTAATTGAATCAATCTGAACAATTATTCCCGCCATTACGTTAGTATTTATCTCGATTCCATCATTAACCTTAATGTACCTATTTGACGAAACTAACTCATCTATCACATCAGTAAAAACGTTGGGAAATCAATGATACTGAAAATATGAATTCTCAGACTTCATTAAAAAGGAACTAAACGCATACCTGGAAAACAATAAAAAATTCAGCTTTCGCTTATTAGACGTAGACAACCAATTAATTTTACCGCTAAAATCAAAAATTCGTATAATATTCACATCGCTTGATGTAATTCACTCTTGAACAATCCAATCATTGAGTGCAAAAATAGATGCCACCCCCGGACGATTAAACCAATTATTATTCATAATCAATTACTCAGGAATTTACTTCGGACAATGCTCAGAAATTTGCGCTATAAATCATAGATTTATACCAACATCTATTGAAAGAGTAATACCAAAATTTTTTATTAAATGACTGAAAACCCCGTCATTAGATGGCTGAAAGTAAGTACAGGTCTCTTAAATCTTCAAATAGTAATTAACAACTACTTCTAATGGAAAATTTAGTTAAACCTATAACATTAGTCAGTCAAGCTAAAATTATTTAAACAATAATTTTCTATTCCCCAAATAGCTCCTTCAATATGATTAAATATTCTAATTATTAGATCTACAATAATTGTATTAATAAATCTACAATAATTGTATTAATAAATTCAATAATTTATTTTCAATACATAATAAATTTTAGTAGTAAAATTCCTAAATCGCAATATCAATTGAAAATGATAAATCTTTTTTTGCTCATTTGATCCAACTACATCAAATAATTTCTCAATAAACTGAACAATTTTATTAATTATTTTAATTTCAATACCATGTATTTTCTGAGCAATCCCTTCACGTAGAAATTATATATGAAATATCTTAACAAATAAATTAAACAAAGAACTTAAAATAAATATAAAAACCAACAAAACTTCAACACTTCTTTTATTTCCCTATTTATATTTATTATCGTAAATAATCTAATAAGATTATTCCCTACATTTTCCCAAGAACAAGAACCATTTCAACTAACCTCTATAGCTCTTCCCATGTGAATAAGAATTGTAATATTTGGTTGAATAAACAACACAAAACACATGTTAGCCCACTTAATTCCCCTGGGAACGCCACCATTATTAATATCATTTATAGTATGCATCGAAACAATTACAAATCTTATCCGACCCGGCACCCTAACCATCCCATTAACTGCTAATCTTATTGCAGGTCATCTGATAATAACACTGCTCGGGAATTCCTTACTAAACTATTCAATTTTAACCGCTTGATTAACAATTTCAGTACAAACAATATTAATAATGCTTCAAGAAAATACAAATATAAGAAATTATTAAATGGCCAACTAATTGAATCAATCTGAACAATTATTCCCGCCATTACGTTAGTATTTATCTCGATTCCATCATTAACCTTAATGTACCTATTTGACGAAACTAACTCATCTATCACATCAGTAAAAACGTTGGGAAATCAATGATACTGAAAATATGAATTCTCAGACTTCATTAAAAAGGAACTAAACGCATACCTGGAAAACAATAAAAAATTCAGCTTTCGCTTATTAGACGTAGACAACCAATTAATTTTACCGCTAAAATCAAAAATCCGTATAATATTCACATCGCTTGATGTAATTCACTCTTGAACAATCCAATCATTGAGTGCAAAAATAGATGCCACCCCCTGACGATTAAACCAATTATTATTCATAATCAATTACTCAGGAATTTACTTCGGGCAATGCTCAGAAATTTGCGGTATAAATCATAGATTTATACCAACATCTATTGAAAGAGTAATACCAAAATTTTTTATTAAATGACTGAAAACCCCGTCATTAGATGGCTGAAAGTAAGTACAGGTTTCTTAAATCTTCAAATAGTAATTAACAACTACTTCTAATGGAAAATTTAGTTAAACCTATAACATTAGTCAGTCAAGCTAAAATTATTTAAACAATAATTTTCTATTCTCCAAATAGCTCCTTCAATATGATTAAATATTCTAATTATTAGATCTACAATAATTGTATTAATAAATCTACAATAATTGTATTAATAAATTCAATAATTTATTTTCAATACATAATAAATTTTAGTAGTAAAAATTCCTTAAATCGCAATATCAATTGAAAATGATAAATCTTTTTTTTTGCTCATTTGATCCAACTACATCAAATAATTTCTCAATAAACTGAACAATTTTATTAATTATTTTAATTTCAATACCATGTATTTTCTGAGCAATCCCTTCACGTAGAAATTATATATGAAATATCTTAACAAATAAATTAAACAAAGAACTTAGAATAAATATAAAAACCAACAAAACTTCAACACTTCTTTTTATTTCCCTATTTATATTTATTATCGTAAATAATCTAATAAGATTATTCCCCTACATTTTCCCAAGAACAAGAACCATTTCAACTAACCTCTCTATAGCTCTTCCCATGTGAATAAGAATTGTAATATTTGGTTGAATAAACAACACAAAACACATGTTAGCCCACTTAATTCCCTGGGAACGCCACCATTATTAATATCATTTATAGTATGCATCGAAACAATTACAAATCTTATCCGACCCGGCACCCTAACCATCCCATTAACTGCTAATCTTATTGCAGGTCATCTGATAATAACACTGCTCGGGAATTCCTTACTAAACTATTCAATTTTAACCGCTTGATTAACAATTTCAGTACAAACAATATTAATAATGCTGGAACTAGCAGTCTCAATTATCCAAGCATATGTATTTACAACTCTCATCACCCTGTATTTCAGGGAAATCAACTAATGACGAAAAATCATCCATTTCATATGGTTGAAATTAGTCCGTGGCCCACTCTTACCGCCTTAGCCTCTATATCAACAGCAGCAGGTATTATTATATTAATACATTTAAACAATATTAACCTATTAATATTAAGAATCATAATTATAATAGCAAATTTATACCAATGATGACGAGACGTCACTCGAGAAAGAACATTCCGAGGAATACACACTACAAAAGTCTTAATAAATATAAATGAGGAATAATTTTATTTATTGTTTCAGAAATCATATTTTTCTCATCTTTCTTTTGAAGATACTTTTACAGAAGACTATCCCCCAATATCGAAATTGCGATAATATGCCGCCCAAAAATATTATCACATTTAACCCACTAGAAATCCCCCTATTAAATACTCTAGTATTAATCTCCTCGGGAATCTCTATAACATGAGCTCATCATAGCCTAATAGAAAACAATTTTAAACAAACAATAAATAGATTAATCATTACGATCTCATTAGGAATCTATTTTACTATATTACAAGGATTTGAATGTATACAATCAACTTTTTCAATCTCAGATTCCATTTATGGATCAACATTTTTCATTGCAACCGGATTCCATGGAATTCACGTAATCATTGGAACTACGTTTTTACTTGTCAATCTAAAACGTATTTACATAAATTGCGTTTCATCTCTTCACCACTTCAGATTCAAAGCTGCAGCGTGATACTGACACTTGGTAGATGTGGTATGACTATTTTTACATATCTCTCTATACTGATGAGGAAAATATTTATATAGTATAAATATTATCTTTAACTTCCAATTAAAAGATTTAACTAAATTAATATAAATAATTTATCTAATATTAGCTACTGTAACACTAATAATAATCATTTGAACATTATTAACTACCATTTCACTAAATTTGGCAAAAAAACATTTAATGATCGAGAAAAAACATCCCCATTTGAATGTGGATTCGATCCAAAAACCTCCGCACGATTACCATTTAGACTCCATTTCTTCTTAATTGCAATAATTTTTTTAATCTTCGACGTTGAAATTACAATAATATTACCACTAATAATAATAATAAAAATTTGTAAACTATCAACTTTAATCACATTAACAATTACATTCGCCACCCTTCTGCTAATCGGTCTATATCACGAATGAAACCAAGGAGCATTAAACTGAACAATTTAGGATAAAATAACTAACTTGCAAATAGTTTTAATATTTGATTAACATCAAATTATCTTAATAAAAAAAAAAATTCCCTGTTTTCATAACTTTTATGATAAAACCTTTATAAATAAGACATAACAGATGTGTACAAATTTCGTGAACAAATTATTCATTAGTATCAAATATTTATTTGTTATAAATTTAAGCGCTGTACATACAAATCAATTATTGTAAAATAAAATTTAATGGGCTTTTAACTTTTTAATATAGACAATTATAGTATAATTGTAAATTAAATAGTTAATGAAATTTAGTAAAAACAAAATTCACCGCCCCAATATTCGCGAAATTTAACAAACATTAAACCTCTTAAAAACATTCAAAAAATTAATTAATTTAAATAGTTAATAAAATTTAGTAGAATAAATGATTGGTGAATGATGGTGAAGAATGCATGTGCATGTGCTCTGTAAATAAATTAAAAATTTGATGGAATAACTTAAAATAATAAATTGAAATAGTGTTCAGTAATATAAAAAACTGTGTAGAATTTAAGCGGTCAATTTTTTAAAACTGATTAAGAAGGGTTGTGATGTAAAATTGCCTAAAAGTGCTGAAAAATTAAGGAATACTTTTAATCAAATGAACTTTGCTTCATGTGCTAATTATCTTGCAGTCTGGTTTTGTGTTATCTATATGAGAACAAACATAAACAATAAATACAGGTCTGGATTATAAATTTTGTGTTAAATTGTGTATCAACTGAATCAATTGTTTAATTTTAAATCTTTGAATAAGGAAAATTTAGTTTATTTAGTATGTTTCAAAATTCTTGTGTGAAGTGCAGGTCAGAAATTGATGATGAAGAGAAATTAGTAATTTGCGATTGTTGTCAGTCAGTTGCACATGAAAAATGCACTGGTTTATCTAGTACAGAACTTCGTGCTGTTCTTTTGCATAAGAGACTGGTTATATACTTTTGTGAAGTCTGTAGAGAATCCTTTAAACAGGTTCCAAATATTTTGTATAAATTCTCTGTCTTGCAACAGGAATTGATGGCATTAAAGAAGGAAGTGAAAGAACTTCATGAAAAAGTTGGTTCTGTTAATACTGAAACAGTTTATCATCAGGTGCATGAGAAAAGCAGAGTACGTGAAAGAAATCTGTTGGTGTATAATGTGGAAGAATCTAATAGGGTAAAATTGGAGGATAAGGTGGCTGATGATACACAATTAATTTCTAAGATGATTCTGAAGTTGGGAATCAAGCAGTCCGATATTTTAAAGGTGATACGAGTGGGTCGTAAAATTGATTGTGATAAACTTAGACCAATTAAACTAGTTTTGAAGGATGCTGATCTGGTTAAAGTAGCTTTAAGAAATAGGAATAAGCTTTCTGATAACATCTATGGCATTGGCATGGATCAAACCCCTATGCAAAGAGAACACCTTTGCAAAATCAAAAATGAACTTAATGAAATTAAACGAAACGGTGGAAATAAGTCTATCAGATACATAAATGGGGTTCCAACAATTGTAAATGTTACCACACATACTGATCCAAAAAACTAAAGTTATACTACCAAAATGTTCAGGGTGTTTGTACAAAATTAAGACAGTTGATGTTAGCTATTAACTCATCTAGTGTAAGGTACGACATAATTGTTTTTACTGAAACTTGGCTACACAATAATATACCTAATAGTGAGCTCAGACTTGATAATTATAATATATATAGAACGGATCGTAGTCCTGAATCTAGTGTTTTTAATAGGGGAGGTGGTGTTTTGGTGGCGGTTGATGCCAGACTTCATAGTCAAAAAGTAACTGTTTCAATGTCTAATATTGAACAGGTGTTTGTTAAAATTAATTGCTTTTTTGAAACGCTTCTAGTTGGTGCTGTGTACATACCTACGAGATCTGCTTTGAATATATATATATATATATATATATATATATATATATATATATTATATATTTATATCACTGTACTGCTGTAGATGAAATTACACAACAAAATTTAAATGGCAAGCTTATGATTATGGGTGATTATAATTTACCCAAAACATCTTGGGTTAACGATAAAAATGTTAATAGTTTTGGTGTATATGCAGTACACCAAGAGGGGGCTTCTGTGAATGAAATAAATTCATCAACTGCAATTTCTGACTGCTTTGGTTCATATGGTTTAGTTCAATTAAATACTGTTGTTAATGTGTTTGATACTATATTGGATTTGTTGTTTACAAACATAATAGGTACAAAGGTTGATGTTACATTGGATCCTCTTCTTAAGTGTGATAATTTCCATCCTGCTATAACAGCAACATTGAATCTTAAAGACAATGTTTCATCCTTAATGTATGATGAATTTTATTATGATTTTAAGCATGCTAATTATGGAAATGTTTGCAAATACTTTGCTAGCTATGATTGGGAAACGATTTTAAACAGTGAGTCAATAAATCATTCTATACATGTTTTTTACAATATATTATATGAAGCCATGGAACTATATATACCTGTAAGAAGATCAAAAACGTCTAATTTTCCAAAATGGTTTTCACACGAATTAAAAAGGTTGGTTTTACAAAAGAAGCTTTCTCATAAAAGGTTTAAAGAAACTTCACCATTAGAAGACTTCTTAGTCTTCTCACAGTTAAGAAGCGATTGTTCAGTGTTAAACGAGCGAGATTTTACAAGATTTGTCTGTAAAACCGAAAATATGATATTCAATAATGCAGGTTGCTTTTGACAATATGTGAATTCGTTAAGAAGGGATACCAATATTCCAATACTATGAATTTAGATGATGAAACAGCCATTGGTCGGAATGTTCCTAATTTATTTGCCAAATATTTTTCATCGGTGTATTCAAGCAACAATGTTGCTCTGCCAAAAGTTGAATATAAATAACTAGTTAACAATAGCAGCTTAGATGTTTTATTAACAGAAATCTATAGCAAAATTGAGAAACTTAAAATTAATAAGGGACCAGGTCCAGATGGTATTCCACCTATTTTAGTTAAAAATTGTATATTCATATTTACACGATGCTTATATATTCTGTTCAATAAGTCTTTAAGTAGTGGTGTTTTTCCAGAGCTTTGGAAGTTGAGTTACGTTATACCAATTCACAAAAGTGGAGATAAATCAAATGCAAAGAACTATCCTCCAATTTCTATTTGTAGTTGTTTTCCAAAGATACTGGAAAGTGTGGTGTGTGATAAATTAACTTTACTATTTAAGAATGTTAATATTAGGGAGCAGCATGGGTTTTGTGCAGGAAGATCCACTGCCTCGAATCTTCTGGTCTATACCAATTATATCTCTACGACTTTTGAAGCTGGTCTACAGGTAGATGCTATTTATGGTGATTTTACTAAAGCCTTCGACCGTGTTAACCATATACTTATGTTAGAGAAATTGTGTGCGTCGGGAGTTGATGGCACTTTGCTTGACTGGTTTAGAAGTTATTTGTGTGAGAGGGTTCAATTCGTAAAAATTAAAAATTATATTTCTAAAACAATTCGGATTACGTGTTACGTGCCAAATTGGCACTAAACACTCCTTAGCTTCATTTTGATGTGCGGAAGTTTTCGCGCCTTAAAATTCAAAAGAATTGGCGTGTATTTCCGTCACGTCAGAGTGCGTTTGCGCCAGATCGCGCGACGTGAGTGCCGGGAGAACAAGAGTGGGGTAGTTTCCGGGAGACTCTGTAACGTGGCTTTTTTGCCTGGGACTTCAAGAAGTGTGGTCGTGTTAGGTATCGTATCGTGTCTTTATCTTTATTTATGTAGATTTCCTTGCCTTTGCTTATCTTGTTTGTCGTCCTTATACCTGTTTCCTTATTCGATCCCTACATAGGTAGATGATAAATTTGTAAGCCGCCTAGGGCGAACCGTAATCCTCGACCCGGGAACGAATTGGAGGCCATGCCCCGCTAGCAGTCACCATCTGTAAACTATCTTAAAGGGGCCATCAGCAGTCCTGATGGACGTCAGCAGACGCCAACTTTAACTAAGCCCCGCAGCAAACCGTACCTCTTATGTAAGTACCTTATTGTCATAATTGTTTGCGAATTTAATATGTATTTTCCGTCAATTGCGCATTTAATTTGTATATTGGTGACGTCATTGACAGATGGGCGCGCCAAAATCTGTATAAAGATTAGCGCTACCACTGCCGTGGTGTCTAGTATACCGCGCTTGCGGTTTGGTAATTATGAACTTTTAAATTGTAAGATACGTCAGGTGTACCACAGGGGTCACATCTAGGGCCGATTCTTTTTTCTATTTTTATTAACGATATTAAATCGGTATTTGGGGATGTAAATTTTTACTCTTTGCAGATGACATCAAAATTTTTACTACTATTGCTTCACTGTCAGATAGTATTGACTTGCAAAACAATCTAAATAGATTTCAAAGGTGGTGTGCTGTGAATGACTTGCAGCTGAATTTACAAAAGTGCTATTGCATGAAATTTTATCGTGGTAAATCTCAAATTCAAACATCATATATGTTAAATGGTGTATCATTGAGTGTTGTTACTGATATCTGTGATCTTGGGGTTCATTTCGATGTGCAACTTACATTTAGGCAACATATGGATAAGATTGTTTCTAAATCTAGAAGAATGCTAGCCTTATCATGAGATTTTCAGGTGAATTTAGAAATGCTATTACATTTAAAATTTTATATTGCTCATTGGTTTGGTCACACTTGGAATATTGTTCCTGTATTTGGTCACCTAGTTATATGTTATACATAAAGAAAATTGAATCAATTCAGCATAAATTTTTAAGTTTTGCAGCATATAAGTTAGGTATTGCAGTGCACTGTTACAATAGTACTTTACGAACTCTAAATATGGTGTCATTGCAAAATAGGCGCATAATTACTGATGTGTGTTTAGTGTTTAAGTTGTTTAATTCTTTTATAGATTGTTCTGAGCTATTGCGGTTTTTTAGTTTGAATATTCCATTAAGGACATTACGTTCTGCAAATTTTTTACATGTTTCTTTCCACAGGCAGAATTTTAGTTATTTCAGTGCAATTTCAAGGATAAGTCGTGAATTTAATAATCATTGTAAATCTGTAGATATGTTTTGTCAATCATACGAATCATTTAAATACTCGTTAAATCAGTTATTCAGAGTATGTAATTAATACAATGATGTACAATTAGTATTTAGGTAAGGCGTGTATTATATTATTATTATTACTTTACATTATATATATATATATATATATATATATATATATATATATATATTTTCTTCTATAACTAATAGTAGAAAAGTTTGTGTTTAGTTGTAGCATGTGTTAAATCATTTTGTAAAACATGGGTGTATCCCGTTAATTATCAATAAACAATAAATATTTACTTTTAGATTGTAAATATTTTTGGTATTTGGCTTCAAGCATTTTGTGAAGAGTTAATGAAATTTAGTAGGTACAAGAAACGAAAAATCGTATTTAATTTCGACCTAAACTTATGGATCCACTATCCCTTATTCAAATTTAATTTAGTTAAAACCAAAAAAGAGGTATGCTACTGTTAATAACAAAATTGAAACATTTCTAATTAAAGAAATAAAAATTTAAAGCTTCTAACTTTAATCAAGAACACCAGTTCATATTTCTATTTAAGTAGGTTAAAAAAATCATTACATTTTCATTGTAAAAATATACAATTTTCTTAAATATTTTAAAGATTAAATCGTCCCTAATGTCTTCAGCATTAAACTCTCCATAAGCTATTAAAATAAAGAATCAATAAGCAAATTCAAACTAAAAATGAAGTTAAAAAAAATTTTAAATTATTATTATAAAAGCTTTGAATTACTTGTTTTTCATTTTTTAAAGAATTATATAAATTTTGTCTCCCTAAATACTCATACCAACCATGATCTATCAACTTAAAAAAAATTCATCTCAGCAATAACAATCTATAATTAAATATAACAGTTAAAAACCCTAAATTCCACAAAGATCTCATTAAAGATCTCTTTAAAGCCTTAGAATAATCTGCTAATCCAAATCAAGATATTAAAGCTCCTCCTATAAAACCAAACAACATAAAAACAAAAACCATAATTTTTAAATTTACAGGTAAACACACAAAATAGGGGGTAGGTAATATTAGCCAAGAAATTATTCTTCCACTTAAAATTACAACAATAATAATTCCGCCCATACCCCGCAACATCTCATTGTTAGAATCAATAATAGAAAAATAACAAAACCCGTTAAAAGGTTTAATTAAAATATAATAAACCAATCGAAAAAAATATATAACAGTTAGGCCAATCGAAAAATATAAAACCATATAAATATAAATATTTAAAAATTTTATAGACGTAAACTACAAAATTAAGTCTTTAGAATAAAATCCTGATAAAAACGGAAGTAAAAGGAGATGAGAATTTAATAGTTATGGGCGATTTTAATGCGTCAGTGGGAGAAGGTAGTGAGGGAAAAATGGTAGGAAAATTTGGGTATGGCAGACGAAATGATAGAGGAGAAAGATTAGTTGAGTTTTGCCAGGAACATAGATTAGTAACTGTAAACACCCTATTCGAACAACATGTTAGGAGAAGATATACCTGGAAAGCGCCAGGTGATAGGGCTAGATACCAAATAGATTATATTTTAGTTAAACAAAGATTTAGAAACCAAGTTAAAAACTGCCGTAGTTATCCAGGGGCTGACATAGATAGCGATCATAACTTAGTTAAAATGAAGTGTAAACTAAAATTCAAAAAATTGAGAAAGGGTAAAAGAGAAGGATGGGATCTAGGTAAGCTTAATGATAGTAGGGTAAAAGAGGAATAAAAACAAGTATTAGATAATAAGAGCAAAGAGATAGCTGTAGGAGGGAACGTAGAAAACAGATGGAAAGAAATAAAACTGACTGTACATGATACAGCAACACAGACTATAGGTAAGAAAAAAATAGAAGCGAGAAAACCATGGGTAACAAAGGAGATATTAGACTTAATAGAGAATAGAAGAAAGCTTAAACCTTTCAGAGAAGTGGATAGTGTATAGTTAGAAATAAGATAGTACATGAGTGTAGCAAAGCTAGAAATAAATGGATGGAGGAGAATTGTAAGGGAATACAAGATGATTTGAGAGTAGGTAAGGCATACAGGGCAGTTAAAAAGTTTTTTGGGGAAGATAGGAAAAAATATAATAGTATTAGAGACGAGAATAACGAGCTTCTAATAAATAAAGTTGAGGTAGCAGATAGATGGAAAAGATATTTAGAAGATTTATATAAGGGAGACGATATGGATGAGTTAGAGAACGACCAAGAAGAGGATGTAGAAATAGGGTTCTCAATATTAAGAGAGGAGTTTGATAGAGCTGTTTGGAATCTTAAACTAAACAAAGTGCCAGGGATAGATGATATTCGCGCAGAATTAATAAAATATGCAAGTCAGAAAACTTTAGATAGATTATATGAACTAGTAAAATTAATATATGACACAGGTGAGGTTCCAATAGATTTCGAAAAAAATATTATTATCCCAATCCCAAAAAAGTCAGGAGCTGATAGGTGTGGGAATTTTAGAACGGTTAGTTTAACTTCTCATGCTTCCAAAATACTAACAATAATAATTAAAAATAGAGTAGAAGCTTTGACTGAGAATTATTTAGGCGAAGACCAATATGGTTTTCGTAAAGACAGAGGGACTAGAGAACCGATACTAATGATTAGGGTAATTATCGAAAAAAGGTTACAAAAAAATAAAGACTCATTTCGCGTTTGTAGATTTAGAAAAAGCATTTGATAGGGTTAATTGGATTGTTATGTTCAGGGTTTTGCAAAAAATAGGAATCTCTCATAGGGATAGAAAAATTATTTACAGTCTATATAAAAACCAAAGTGTAGTAATTAGATTTGACGAAATAGAAAAGGAAGCTAAGATTAGAAATGGTGTTAGACAGGGTTGTATACTGTCTCCCTTGATTTTTAATGTTTATATTGAGGAAGCTTTAAACTTAGCTAGAGAGAGAAAAGAGATAGGTATTAGTGTACAGGGACAGAAAGTAGATATGTTACGTTTTGCAGATGATATAGCCATTATGGCAGAGTCTAGAAAAGAGTTAGGAGAGTTTTTAAATATTTTAGATGAGATACTACAGAGTAACTATAGTATGAGAATTAACTCAGTAAAGACAAAGATAATGACAAGTGAGTTACAGCCTAGTTCTAAACCAAAATTAAAAATAGGTAATACCGAGTTAGAGGAGTTAGATGAATTTTGCTATTTAGGTAGTATAATTACAAAGGACGGACGTAGCAGAAGGGATATAGTAGCTAGAATAGCTCAAGCTAGAAAAATGTTTTTAAAAAAGAAAAACTTACTAATAGCTAATAGTATTAGTTTAGATAATAGAAAAAGCTTCTTAAAGTCGTACGTATGGAGCGTTCTACTATACGGTAGTGAGACTTGGACAATTAAAGAAGTAGATAAGAAAAAGATAGAAGCTTTTGACACTTGGTGTTATAGGAGAATGTTAAAGATTAGCTGGACAGATAGAGTAACAAACGAGGAAGTTTATAGAAGGATAGGTGAGGAACCCTGTATGTGGAAACAATTGAAGGTCAGGAGAGATAGAATGATAGGGCACCAGTTAAAACATGAGGGACTATTTAGTAAAGTCTTAGATTATAGACTACCAAATAAAAATAGAGTAGGAAGGGCCTAGACAAAGCTATATTAGTCAAATTATTAGAGATTTAGGTTGTGAAGGGTATGCAGACCTTTTTAGACTAGCTCAGAATAGACAAGAATTTATAGCTGCATCAAACCGACTTTAAGTAAGTTCGAAAACAAAACAAAAAAAATTAAAATCAGGTAACTAAATGTCACCATGACATAACTCACAATTGGTTAGCGGTCTAGCATGTTGGTAGCGTTTGCCATAACATATAATTTAACACTTTTCCTTTTTTGAAGCGGATAACCAGGTTATATTTCATTTCCTTATAAATGGTAATCATGTAAACATGTTAGAGTTCTTTAACAACCATCAGGTTGCTAATATCTATGTAGAACCAGGTGGATAGGAAAAAGATAGAAGGATATAGGAAGACCTAGACCAAACTATATTAGTCAAATTATTAGAAATTTAGGTTGTGAAGGGTATGTAGAGCTTTTTAGATTAGCACAGAATGGAAAAGAAGTTAGAGCTGCGTCAAACCGACCTTAAGTAAGGTCGAAAACAAAATGATGATGAAAAACGGAAGCCCGCATAAAGCCAAATTACAAATAATAAAAAACTACTAGTTAAAGGAATTTTGTAAATCATTGACCCCATATATCGAATACCTTAACAATCTCTCATATTATGAATTATTGACGCAGCACATATAAATAACAACGCTTTAAATAAAGCATGCATTAATAAATGAAAAAAAGCTAACGGTTCCTCCCCTATTGCTAAAATCCTTATTATTAAACCCAATTGACTTAAAGTAGAAACAGCAATAATTTTTTTCAAATCAAATTCAAAATTAGCAACCAATCCAGATATAAATATAGTCAAACTAGAAATAAACAATAACACCGCCATAAAATTATTCCCCAATAAATTATTAAATCGAATCGGTAAATAAACCCCAGCCGTCACTAAAGTTGAAGAATGAACAAGTGCAGAAACTGGAGTTGGAGCTGCCATTGCCGCCGGCAATCATGCTGAAAACGAAATTTGAGCTCTTTTTGTCAAAGCCGCTAAAATAACTAAAAATATTACTACTCGAGAACATAAATTATCAAAATTCATATAAAAAATAAAATTTCATCTTCCAAAATTTATTATTCAAGCAATAGAAACTAACAATATTACATCTCCAATACGATTTCTTAAAGCAGTAATTATCCCAGAATTGAAAGATTTTTAATTTTGATAATAAATTACTAAACAATAAGAAACTAATCCAAAGCCGTCTTACCCAAGCAAAATTCTAATTAAATTGGGGCTAATAATAACAAACATTATAGAAATTACAAATAAAAAAATCAATAAAATAAAACGATTAATATACAAATCCTTAGCCATATATCTATGCCTATAAAAAACCACTATAGAAGAAATAAATAACACAAAGCTCATAAATAATAATCTCTCCCAATCCAACAAAACCGAAAAAACTAATATTCTTGAATTAATATTTAAAATTTCATATTCCAACATATATACACAATCAAACATCATAAATCAGGTTCTTAATAAAAACACTAAAACCCCACCTAATAAAAAAAAAGCGTAAATAAAACAAATCGAAATTATTTAAGATAAATTATATCATAGATTCCACAAATCCATATTTTATTTAAACTACTTAAATATATAAACGTATCGCACGCTAACACTATAAAAATTAAAGGTACGGCATGTAAAAACATTAGCATAAATTCACGAATTCTAATAATCTCCAAAGAATAAAGCCCTCTATAATATTGGCCGTGTTGTGAAAAAGAATACAAATATAACGAATAAGAAGCACTCAAAAACGAAATAATCATTAAAAATACAATAGAAAAATAACTTCAAGAAACAATTCTTCTAATTAACAGAACTTCACCTAAAAAATTTAATGAAGGCAGAGCTGCTATATTAAAACAACAAAATATAAACCAAAACAAACACAGCCTAGGAAATAAATTCATAAAACCCTTATTTAAAAATAAACTACGCCTACCCACCCGACTATAAGAAATATTTGATAGACAAAAAAGACCCGAAGAACATAAACCATGAGCAATCATCATCATTAAAGCACCATATATTCCATACAAATTCATAGTTATAATAGCCGCTAAAACTAAAAACATATGTGATACTGAAGAATAAGCAATAAAAGATTTAATATCCCTTTGTCGTAAGCACATCAGAGCAATATAAGCCCCACCAATCAAACAAAAAAAATAGCATAAAAATTAATAAACCTAATCTTCAAAAATATTACCATAAATCGCATTAATCCATAACCGCCCAATTTTAATATAATACCAGCTAAAATTATCGAACCAACAATCGGAGCTTCGACATGCACCTTTGGTAATCACAAATGAACTAAAAACATAGGCATTTTCACGAAAAATACCATATTAATACAAAAATATATTAAATATGAATTAATATCAACTAAATTATTATAATCAAGAGAATAAAATATGTAATAAATATATATAATAGCTAATAATATACGTAAAGAAACTATTATATACATAAATAAATACATTCCTGCTTGAACGTGCTCGGGTTGTACCCTCATCCCAAAATCAAAGTGGGAATCATTCTAAATTCAAAGAACATATAAAACACAAATAAATTATAAGTAGCAAAACCAACAAACAAAGAAAATCTTAATATTAATAAAATAATTAAAAACAAATTTCTAGCCGTCTCTGTTGCCATAATCATTAAAAATGAAATTCACAACATTAAAATAATTATAAAAAAAGAAACATAATCACAACCCAAAATAAATCCAATTCTATAAAACCTAAAAGAAATATTTAAACTTAACGCAAAAAATACAATCAAGATTAAATACGATAAAATTATAAATAAGTAATTTCGACATAAAGGAACCATAAAAATCAAAAATAAAAAAAAATTTATCATAAAATATTTAAAACTTGAAAATATTCATTCCCGTAAGAACGAACCATAACCACCAACAAAGAAAGACCCAAAGATCTTTCGCAAACCATTATCGAAATAAAAACTAACGTAAAATAATATTCATCTAAATTTACAGTAAATACATGAAACAACAAAAATAAAGCAGATAACACTATAAATTCAAGTCTTAATAACATTAACATAAAATGCTTACACTTTAAAGCAAAATTAATTGCCCCGATAATATAAGAATATAAGCAAATGTAAAAAGACAGAATCATCACAGTTTTAATAATTTAAATAAAAATATTGATTTTGTAAATCAAACTTAGAAACTCTTTAAAACTTCAGAGTAACAAATTATCCTTAATATCAAAAATTAACGTTTTTTTTTTAAACTATCCCTGAAATCACATTAATACTCAATATATTAATTATTATTTCATCTATATTTCTATTTACAAATCACCCCCTATCAATAGGACTTATATTAATAATGCAAACTTTATTAATTTCTATAAAAATGGGAAGAATATCAATAAAATTGTGATATTCCTTCATTATTTCCATCATTATAATTGGAAGAATATTAGTTTTATTTCTATACATAACAAGAATTTCTTCTAACAAAAAGTTTAAGCTTTTACGAACAATAATCTTGACTTTTTTTGCATTAATCACATCTCAATATTTATCAACAATAATGCTCCGCAAACCCTCAATATCTCATTCAATTTAACAGTAAGAAAATTTTATAATCCATACTCAAGAAGCATAATAATTATATTAATAATATACTTTCTAATCACATTAATTGCAGTAGTAAAAATTATAAAAACAAACTTTGGTCCATTACGACAAAAATAATGAAAATAATAAAAAATAACACTATCTTAAAAATAATTAACAACGCCCTAATTGATTTACCCACCCCATCTAACATTTCAATGTGATGAAATTTCGGTTCCATATTAGGACTGTGCTTAATATTACAAATTATTACAGGATTATTCCTAAGAATACATTTCTGCCCAAATACAACGATATCATTTGAAGGAATTTCCCATATTTACCGCAATGTAAATTATGGGTGATTAATTCGAATCATTCACGCCAACGGAGCCTCAATATTTTTCATTTGTCTCTATCTACACATTGCCCGCGGACTCTATTACGGATCTTATTTATTAAAGCAAACTTGAGCAATTGGAGTAATAATTATCCTAATCACCATAGGAACAGCATTCTTTAGATACGTTTTACCATGAAGACAAATATCATTTTGAGGAGCCACAGTTTTTACAAATCTAGTTTCAACTATTCCCTATCTAGGAGTATCCATAGTTCAATGATTATGGTAAGGCCGGATTTAGAGTCTTTGTGGCCCCTGGCGGAATATTGAAGTGAGGCCCCTCCATATTTAATTATATTCCCAGGATAAAGAACGTTTATATTTTAATATGTAAATTAGAAATGTTCTCTTTTTGGTAAATGAATTTTGCCTTTATTAAATTCTTTCCGTGTACATGCTGCCTTTTTAAAAATTGAACGTACTTTTTTTGCCAAAAGAGGCTCAAAGTGAGGCCCCCTCCGACCGAGGCCTCCGGCGACCGCCGTTAGGTAAATACGGCACTGGATTATGGGGAGGATTTTCAGTAGAAAATCCAACTCTAAATCATTTTTTTTCCTTACATTTTATACTACCATTCGTAATTGTTGCCATAGTATTAATCCATTTAATACTTCTTCACCAAACAGGATCAAATAATCCTTTAGGAACCAATAGAAATATAGATAAAATCCCATTTCACCCTTATTTTACCATTAAAGACACATTATGAATTATAATAATATTCTCATTAATTATACTAATCTCGCTTATTAAGCCCTTCTTATTAAGAGATCCAGATAATTTTGTTGAAGCAAATCCTATAATAACACCATCTCACATTAAACCAGAATGGTACTTTTTATTTGCTTATGCAATCTTACGCTCAATCCCCCAATAAATTAGGAGGAGTAATAGCACTCGTTATATCAATTAGTATTATATTCATCATACCAATAATAAGCAAATCAATACAAAGAAACATATTCTATCCCCCCAATAAACTACTATTTTGAATATTTGTTCCCACATGGAATGTGATTCTATACATGCAAAAATCGAACGGAAAGTAAAAAACGTTGCTGTTTATACACCAGAAGGTTGGGCATAACTTTTTGGGACGGCTAGAAACAAACCACAACCATTTGAAGTAAACCATTTTGTTCATGATAAATTTATCGATTTTTGTGCACGAAGAAACCTAAAATTTGTACCCGAGAAAAACCCTAAGTCAAAAAAGACACTGCCTTTTAGGACTGTAGTATGGTTTATGTATAAGAAATCGGATCCAGTTGCAGTCTTTATAAAAACTGAGTATGCAGACTCAATGTCTTGTTTAATACGTGCCTAAAGTAACAAGGGGTAGACCTTCTAACCTTCATCCAATTAAACCGTATACTCAACGTTTTCTTATATCAACGGCTAAATATCAGGATTTGAAAAACTATGCAATGACCTGCAAGTACCCTGTGCATACCATGGCTATTATGATAGTTTACCCTTTGCACATACTGTAAGGAATGCCATGCCTGAACCAGATGTATCAGAAGAATCTGACTATGATGAGGATGAACAGAACTAGTTACCTACTACAACTGCTGTAACTACGTTAATGTTTAATTTGTTTTTAAGAATAGTTGAATCTTTGTTAGATATTTGATTTAAATATAGGTACTTCTGTACAGAATATTATGAAAGTTAACAGTAATAGACTTAATGATTCGTTATTATATCAGAGTGTAGAGTGACTTAGCAATTATTTTTGCAACAGTAAATATGCTTTTTTATCCCTTCGGACAATTTGATCATATTACACGATACCATCCTTGTTTGGGCTCCATATCATACATTTAATACCATCAACCCTGAAACGTTTGTTAGAAACTCCATTTTTCAGGGTACTTTTAAGTGTTTTTTGGCTCTAATGTAAAACTGACGTTTTGTAGATTCGCAACTTTACCAGTGAAGTCACGATATGATACGGTTTAGATTTGGAAATACCTTGAAATGGCTTTTGAGGAGGAATTGAATTTGTTACTACAGCAAATACATGCTTTAAAAAAACGTTAGTCAAGCTTAAAACACCATATCACTTTATTTGTTAGATCCCACAAAAACAATTTATAAATTAGTTGCTGATGAAAGGGAGCAAAGATTAACAGAACTAAGAAATATGTATAGGAGATACTGGCATATTAACATTAATTTTAAAACTTCGGGCCCAATACAAACCTTTTTATGCTCACTGATGAGGTATTGACCAACATAAGTCCTCGGCAGTGGTGGTTATTGAACAACAAAATACCCGATATATCAAAGAATTCATATATTGTAAAACAATTTCTGGATGCAATAGCTTTTTCCACATCTGTGGAACGAACATTTCAGTCGTTTGGACTCGTACATTCAAAATTATTAGAAATACACTAGGTGTAGAAAAAGCTAATACTTATGTTTAAGCATTATAATCAAAATGATGATTAATTTATCTGTTATTTATATTTACTATTTTTATTTCTATTTTCTTAATCTATACTTTAAAATTTACGTAAAAATTAAGAAAAAAAGCATTTTATTTTCCACTTCTTGCAGAAACTTTATTGTTGTTGAAGTGTCTGTTAACTCTAGAATAAAACACAAGGAATACGCTTGATCGAAAAACTCTTCTTTTATAAACTCATAATATATCAATCATCTGTCAGCACCAACAAAAAGGAATCTAATGTCTCCCTGACGTCCAACGCCAACCCATCCCCCATCCGTTGGTAGACTCTTGCAGGTCGGCCCCATGTACACCATATCTTACATGTCTATTTTTTTTAATTGAAAATCAATTTAAAATGCAGAAAACATGAACTAAATTTATACTAATTCAAAAAAATAAAATGAATACATATAAAAATAAAAATGATTTAAATCTCTAGAAAAAAAATTTGTGTACATTTGAATCATTAAAATTTAAATAGTCGCAATTAAAAATAACCAAACCCCCCATTCCACCGACCAAATAAGCAGAAGGAACAGACGCTGACACATCCACTTTACAACCGCCCTGGACCATATGTTCAATACCGACATTTGTAATATTTGGACAGGATTTTGCCTTGAGCTCGCGTAACGAACTAATTTTTGATAGATATTTCAATCCAATATCGGTAATCTTCATACAAAAACTTAAATTAAGTGTTTTTAAGTGTTTCATGACACCATCAGAAAGATATCGTAGCGCAGCATCCGTTATTTTCGTGCACCCTTCAAGCGTTAAGGATTCTAATAAACGATTGCCATCTGATAATGGATAACACCTGTGTCCGACAATATATTTAATACCAAAATTAGTGATATCATTACATGCATAAAGAGATAACACCTTAAGCTTTTTTAAACCACATGCTATTAACATTAATGAGCAGTCTGAAACACTCGAACAGTTATCCAGTAGTAACTCAGTGAGATTCTTACAGTGAAGAGCTATTTGACCTACAGAAGTGTCGGTCACCTGTCTACAGTCTGATACATCTAATATAGTAAAGTGTAGAGCAGTTTTTGAAATACTACTCAAATTGAGTGACTCTATATTCGGCAGAAGCTCTACAATATCTGGCAAATGTTTTTCAATGTACCGAATGTGTAACTTCTTAATTCCACGTTGAGCCAACGATGCAAATAAAGCACTGTTTCGTTCTTCTGAGTCAAGTGTAACTTCGATATCTTTCCAGAGGCATTTGGAGTAAGCAACCTCCCGCAAAGATTTGCACACTCGTGTAATACTACATAAGTCTTTTATATCCAAATAAGAAAATATATTCACTAGTATTTCAGGGTATAATGCAGTTATATTAATTTGTGGCAATTCTGATTTTTTATATTGTTGGAGTTCCCAAACAGGGCGGTCGATTTTTTCATTAGCCGATACAACAGACGGCCATGCATTAGTTTCAGCGTGAGGATAATTATTCATAGCAGAATCCTCCGCTTCCATCTTTATTGTAATTTTGATTATTTTAAACACTTAACAGCATCAGCAATTGAAAAAATATGTAAAACTATCCTAGTACACACCGAAAATTCAGATATCCATTCGCAAGAGGATGCTACAAAATTAAACTCGGTTAAATTTGGTTTGGTTCGATATCTCTGATCAGATGATTGGCATAGAATCTACCACAGAAAACCTCAGAATGCAATATAGGTGTTCACTCACCAATCTCTCAACCAATCAGTGGTCGCGCGAAAGTAAGTCACCCTACTTGGTAATTTAAAATATTCATTATAAATTTCATATAAGCAATAATTAGAATTCGATTTAAAACTTTTAAATGGAGAAACTTGTGTTAGTCAATGATATAGAAATACACGTTTTGTTATGTGTATTTTAGTACTACTAAAATTTGACACTGATTTTCAGGCTAATGTTTACTACTTAATAAATATTTGTATATGTATAATATCAATATGATAACTTCATGTTAGCATCAAATCTGAGTGGTGTTTGATAATTAAATGGTGCAAAAATGTTGTTCAGGCAATGAAAACGAAATAGCGATGGAACTGCTAAAATAAATTAACAATTATGTAAAGATATAATTTCATAAATTTTAATTTATTTTCACAATCTTGAGGATGAAAGTGCTTACTGCATACACGCTAATTTTTCGTACTAAATTTATCTTTCCTATAACACTTCCTATTCCATAATCTACAGATTTCTAAGTTATTTAGAAATGAAAAGATAAGGACTCTTGTTTCCACTCTCGTTGAGCTTTTTCGAATTATTTCTACAAATAGCTACATTGAAAATTTTGACACCTGGCATCTTCAATAAAATCATGATCTTTTTTACTCCTAAATAATAACTACATGTAAATTTTTTGTTACTTTTAAAAATCCAATCGAAAAATACTACTGTTTAAATCACACTTTGGTAATAATAATGCAGTAAACGAATGAAGTTCACTAGAATAATATATTTAAAACTTTGTATAACGTTTTGCAAATATTATACCCTATTCACTATAAATATGGGATGACGTCGTGAACAGTAATAAAGTGTTATTCCGCCAACTTCACGCCTGGCGGAACAATGTCGGCAGGAATGATTGTAGCAGGTATAATTGTTACTGCTTCGTTAGTGCTGTTTAGTGCCCAAATATAAAAGTTAGCGGACTATTCAAACAATAGTTATAAGCAGTTTAAGTAATTCCGCCAACTTAACGCCCGGCGGAAAAGTGTCGGCAGGAATAATTGTAGCCGACGTAATGGTTAGTGCTTTTTAGAGCCCAAATATGAATGCCAGCGGACTACTCCAAAAGCAATTGCATGCAGTTAAAGTTATTCCGGCAACTTCACGCCTAGCGAAAAAGTGTCGGCAGGAATGATTGTAGCAGGTGTAATGGTTAGTGCTTCGTTAGTGCCTTTTAGTGCCCAAATATAAATGTCAATGAAAACTCAATCGAAATATTAACGACTAAAGTAGCATACAAAATGATATTGTAATATGAATTCAAATAAAAATTTTTGTCATAGGAAAATTCTATTAGTTAAACTTTAGGCAAGTACAAGATAAATATAATACATTAAAATTTATATATATATATATATATATATATATATATATTGCTATGATAATAGGGTAGTTTAGGGGTAGGTTAAGTCATGGGGGTTGTAGAATAAATGTAAACAACTTCCACTTTAAGAAAAGCACATTCTTCCAGAAATCATAATAGTAAAACGTCACTACATATTGTTAATTAAGAGGACACTGTATATAAAATACACGGATTAAATGCATGAGAACATAAAGACGTATAAGTGTGTTTACAAGTAAAGATAAGATTTTAAAACGCAACAAATTGCATCAAAATTAAATCACCGGGAAGCATAGATAAATTGGCATTACAAATATTTAACGATTGTGTCGAAAATATCATCGTACACGCACTCTAAATAATTCATTATTAGAAAATCGTTACGTGACAGGAAGAAAACACATTTGTTCAGAAAACCAATATTCTGTAGAAATAAACAAGCACCAGGCGATTCAATTTAGACGTGAGTTAATAAAAGTCAAAAGTTGGAAATTCTCGAATAATACCATATGCCGGCTGCCTACGTGACAGACAAGGCATATATTAAAAGATTTAAACTAAATAATTGGTGAAAATTCCGAGGTATGCGAGATAAGAGAGAAGTATCGTCCCAGAACGTCAACAAGCCAATAAAATCAATTGGAGGTAAGGCTTATATATACGATAGTGACGAAGCGACAAGTTAGTCTATATTCAAACTGAGCAACGGCTATGTTCAAAGGTGTTAAAAGCTTACGTAACCAGTAAAGTATAAACCAAAATAAATCAGAATTAAAAGTGCGAGAATTTGTGCAACGAAAATAAGCCGATCTATAAATAGACGTACGTAAAACGACTTAATTAAATTCATTTCTAATATTAATAAAACAGGGCTTTTAATTCCGACATGTAATTTGGATTTTAATTTCGATTCTTAATCTGGGATTTTAATTCCGACTTTAATTTGGGCTGTAATTTGAGACATATTTGATTGAGATGGCTTTAATTTGGGATATTTAAGACGACTTTAATTTGGGACTTATAACTTTGAACATACTCTAATTTTGGAGATAATTTTAAAAATGAAAGTATTCTAATTTGGACACATTCCGACTTGGTACGATTTTAATTGGAATCAATTTATGGGAGGCGATTCTTATATGTGGTAGGCATATCAATAAGCAAACCGAACACAGAAAGGGGATGCAGATCATAGACTAGGATGAAACTACAGAACCCATTCCGGGTTAGCAATCTTAATACACTTTATTATTGAAAACTGTTTTGATTTAATATTTGTCACATTGTATATTTTTTTAAAGAGTCATCAAAAACGGCCACTTAAAGATTTATGAAAATGGAATAGGTATCTTGGAACGTTCGAAGGTTCCTGAATAAATTAAAAGATATTTTTGCTGGCTTTCAGAAAAACATAAATCTGGTATATGTAAATATTCTGTACAAAAAGGAACATTTTTGTGTTGTAAATATTATCAATTATGATATTGTGTATTATAGAATTGCTTTATTTGTTTCAATAAGATCCATTCAGTAAACTAGTCAGGATAAAAATCCTAATCTAACATTTCATAACGTGGGGCTAAATATTAATATAATAATAGGGCAAAACATAGCAAATTTAGGACGCCCACTGTAAGGGCTCATTAATCCTAAAATCGAGAAACCAGCAATTTTATGACGGCCCAACGCTGGGGCTCGATTGTTCAGATAATATCGCAGCAATTTTATGGCGCACAACGTGGGCCTCAAAATACTAATAAAAAACACAGCAAATTTATGGCGATCCAAATCGTAGGGACACGAGCGCCACAAAAAGAAATTTAAAATTTTGAAAATCACAGAGGCTAGAACACCACGAAAGAAATTTAAAAATTAAAAATTGTAGAGCCACGAATAAAATTTAATAAGTGTTAGGAAGTTTAAAATCTTCAAGGAATTTGAAAATGGATGAACGAATAAAGGAAACCAGAGAAGCATTAAGGAACCAAGGGGTAGAAATAGGGTCCCAAGAAAGCGTAATTTTACATGATGTATCTATGGAAATGCAAGGACAACAATTGACGCGAAGTCAAAGTGAAGAACAACAGATATCGCAACAATTGGAAATGATGTCAATTTTATTAGCCTTAAATAAAAAAATGGACAAAAGCGAAGAGACCATGAAAAATATTAAGATGCAGATTAAGGAATATGGAGAAAAGTTAGGTGCCGAAATAAAAATTATAAGCAACGGATTAAAAGAAACGAATCAGATGATCGCGAAAATCCAGGTACAATTTGAGAATCAATTTATTAGAATGATGGACGATGTGGATAAAGTTAGGGACGAAGTTTGGAAAGTTAAATTAGATCAGGAAACGTGTGAAAAGGAAACTAATGATCGGATTACATATTTAGATAAAAAGATGCGGGAAATTCAGGGAAATTGTGAAATAGGACTTATGGCCATTTCCGCCGTTTTATTCTTAAGATATACTTAACTAAGTTATTCTTAACTTTAAGTGTAGCTTAATTTTGTAATAGGTTCCACCGCCGCTTGTCGCTCGATTCTTTGTAAAGTACTGCTTTAGCGAATGGTACATGTGGCAACACGGAAAAATTTTAAAAATAGGCGGTTTTAGATATCAATTCTAACCTTGATTCATTAGATTGAATTTATATACCGTTGTCAAAGGGTCCCTGTCTATCTTGCCGATTCTTCCAGCAAAAAATAACATATTTGACGGCATTCTAGTAACTACGTTGTCAGTCATATTTGTGTGTCAATGGTTAACTAAAAACAGTTTATTTCGTATTTGCTTTCTATAAGCAATTAATGATGGAGAATAATAAAAAAAGAGTGCAGTCTACTAATTTCAGCCAAAATGAAAAAGACTCTTTGTATAATATTATATATAAGTACAAAGATACGGTAGAAAATAAGAAAACTGACAGTGCCACCTCAGAAGAGAAGCAGCAGGCTTGGACGAAAATTGCCCAAGAATTTAATTCTAGTTCACCCAGCTTTTGCTCTAGAACTGCAGAGTGCTTGAAGAAATTTTATAATAATCGGAAAAAAGAAATTCGTAAACAAGTTGCAGAGGAAAAAAAAGAAATTGTACTAACTGGTGGTGGAACCGTAAAAACGTTTCTCGATAATGATTTAATGTTATCCATTATGAATGAAAAAACAACATATGGTCTAACTAACCATTTCGATGGGGATGCACAGAATGTTGTATTTTCTTCATGTTCAGATGGGCCCACTATTGTGGAATTAAATGTTGACAATATAGCTGAAAATCTCTCAGATGAGGTATTATATCTTTATATACAAGTACTTACTTGATATGACCCTTTTTTGTAGAACGATGTCAATATGATTGAAGATGAAACTGTGCAGCAAGCATCATGCAGTTATAGCCATGTTTGGAAAACATATAAACCTGATACTTTATCAACTTCGATGTCATCTGCTTTGAAGCAAGGTCTTGACAAAGATGTCAGTTAATATATTTTTCTTTATCATTTAATTAATTTTTATTCCTTTTTTAGAATACTGCCGGATCGTCAAAGAAAAAACAGAAAGTAAATAACAGTCGACACCGACCAACAGCATATGTTAAAGCATTATCTTCGGAACTTGCAGAAAAATATAATTTGTTAATAGATCGACTAGCTATTGCTAAATTGCAAACTGAAAAATTACAAAATGAAGTAACTTATTCAAAAAATCAAAATGAAAAATGCGTGTTAAAAATTGAATTGTTAAAACTACAAATCGAGTTACATAAGAAACAATTACAGTAACTGCGTATTGACTAGCTACTTTAGTTTTATTACCTTTTTGTTTTGTATTCTTTTAGTTTTCTGTATCTCAAAAATAAACAAAATGTGTATAATGCATTTATTAACACCAAATTTAAGAATATTATGCATGCTAAAGGACATTACATTATGAAAGTTAAGAAGATTATTTACAATACTTAAAACGATTCATTTATAAATTGGCAAAATAGTTATTAATTAAATGATTTCTAATGTTGGTAGGAGGTTGAGCTACTGTAGCAGCAGGAATAGCCGCAACAGGTATTTGTCCCAATTCAATTAAATAATTCAATTCATCGACATCAATATTTTCTGGTGGAGGAGAAGCGGGTTCATTCATTTCAATTGATATGTTATGTAAAACAGCTGTAGCTACAATAACTGTTAACATGGCATCTAATTTGAGGCGCATTCCATATGCAAGAACAGGGAATCGTCTTTTCCAGACACCAAACAAACGTTCTACAGCATTTCGTGTCCTAATACGCGATTCATTATACAGTTTCTCTTGGCGTGTAACTAGATTTGCCAAAGGAGTCAATAAGTATGGCATTAGTGGATAACCACGATCTCCTAAAAATCATTTGTATCAATAATATTGCAAATTTTACAAGTTATTTATTAGCTCTCTACTTAACAAATAACTATTTGGGAATTATCCACCTTCAAACTGTATCCGTAAATTGCTACCATTAAAAATAGTAAAGTTGTGTGTAGATCCAGGCCAACGGCTCACAATATTTTGTATTTTTAAATCGGCATCACTCACTGCCTGTACATTCAATGAGAAGTACGACTTCCTATTTCGAAAAACTTCAGCATCATTTCCACCTTAAATAAATTAAATTATAGTCTGTATATAATTATATTATATAATAAAATTGTTCAATTACCTGGTGATTGGGTGCATATATGCGTACAGTCAATGGCTCCGATTATCCTTGAAAAAGACGTCACTCTATAAAATTTGTTTGTTACATGAATAGTTTCCTCTTGGCAAGAAGGCATTTTAACATAAATTGGATACAGTTTGGCTATTGCTTCAGACACTCTCACTATTATTCTAGAAACTGACGAAATAGCTATACCCCCAAAGTCAGAAATTAAAGATAGATGACCAGCACTTGAATAAAACCGTAAACAGGCCAATAACTGGTTTATTGGAGAGATGCTGTTGTTCCTACAAAGTTTTGGTAAGATGAATACAAAGTATTTTATAAATCACGTAACTTACACATCATTAGGAAATTCTAGTTCATCCTCAATCAATGTTACAAGGTGCAACACAGTTTCTTTATACAACCTAAATCGTCTAAAAAAAGCCAGATTATCCATCTCATTAAAATAATTATTCCTAGTAAGGATGCGTCTAGGGAATCCAAAGTCGATAATATTTATAATGTCCATATCGTCGTTAAAAATATCTTCCTCGTCGGACTCGTCCATTATATGATGGTAATCAAATAGAAATTAAATTGAATATGAAAATTAGAGTATTGTTCTACTCTAAAAATTGTACAAAACCGTTTTGATTATTTTGTGACACTACAAGCATAGATAAAGACTACAAGGCAAAGCGTAATGGCGACTGAAGGTAAGTTTATAATTTCTTGGTTAACTAAACTGTCAAATCTAATAATGCGCATGCTTATTCTAATACTTAAATATAAGAAGTATTTAAGCCTAGAAAATTTGGGGCTTAAACTAAGACTAGATTAAATCATACTTAATGTGCGGTGGAAACTAAAATTACATTTTAAAGTGATGCTTAAAATTAAGTTCCTCTTAATAGTTCGGTGGAAACGGGCATTAATGATGTAAATAGAGAATTAGGTAATTTAAAATCAGAATTCAAAAATGCTGGTAGGAATCAGGGGCAATACACTAAGATAAATAGACCGGAAATATCAGTTGAAAAATATTCCAAATTTTACGGAAACAACAAGGTGAATCCGAAAATATTTTTGAATAATATAAGAAAATTAATACCAGGATCAACGGATGAAAAGTACAATCTAAATTTCGTTAGGTCAATGTTGAAAGGAAGCGCGGAAATATGGTTTGACTTGATAGAAAATGAGATAGGGACATTTCAGGAATTTGAAAGTAAATTTTTAAGAAAATTTTGGGGGGACAATCAACAATACAAGGCGCGAGATAATTTAATTACAGGAAAATATAATCAGAAATTAGGGATGACACGAGAGTTATATGCCATACAAAAATTCAGTATAGCGAAGCAATTAGATCTTCCGATGGAAGAAACACAAACCATAAAGTACTTAGCGGGACATTTTGGAGAAAAGATAAGACACTATGTAATGATTCAAAATATTGTAAATAAGGAGATCTTCCTAGAATATCTATAACGTTGTGATGAGTTAGGACAGAGTCGTGTGGCGGAAGGTAGGATGAAACAAAGACAGCGAGAAAACATAGTTAGAATGCAAGGAAGCACAGAAAATAATAGATCAAATAATAGGGGAAACTATAGGGGAATTTTTTATAGAAATAATTACAATAACTGCAACGATAATAATTTTAGAAGGAATTGGAACACAAGAGATACACCAAGAAGAGAAACAGAGCAAACGAACCACGACAGGAACATAAATCAGTGTACGCTACAAGCACGACATCGAGAACAATCAGTACAACCAATAAGAACGAACCGTACCTATGCAGAAGTTACGAGTCAGGCAAGACCATCTACGTCGAATCAGGATTTTTGAATAAGGACAAACCACGTAAGCCCTTAAAAATTAATGGATATGAACACCAGCGTGAATATATAAAATGTGAAATGGAAAATGATATGAATAAAAGCTTATTACCGATAATTAAATTGAAAATTGGAGATAGTAGAAGTGGAACACTCATTGATACGGGAGCAGAAGCGTCGTTAGTGTCTGAGGATTTTGTTAAACGGGAAAAGTTAATAAGGCGTATGATGCCTATTAGGAAATTTAATTTAATAGCATCAAATAGCAAGGGATTTGCAAGTGTGAGTAAGATGATAATTCTGGAATGTGAAATGGGTAAGATAAAGTTTGAGAATGAATTTATAATAGTCCCGGGTTAAGAGTAGATGCAATATTTGGCATGGGCATAATTGATAAGTTGGGATTAAAAATAAATGCCGAAGGAAAGGCAATAGATGTAAATGGGGAATATATAAATGGGATAATGAGGAGAGCATTGAAGTCGAAGGAGACTACTTGAATATTAATCAATTTGAGGGTGAAGTTGATATAAAGAAGGATATTGATGATAAAATAAAATGTCCAGAAGAAGTGAAGGATAGAGTAAAACGCTATTAAAGAAGAACTCAGAATTAACAGAATCAAAATCCAGAATCATAGCAGAGGGTGTGAAGAAATCAGAAGTTGTAGACACGGAGACGTTTAATAAAATTCCACCTGAAAGAACATCAAGAAAATATATCAGTTTTTATGGAAAAAAGCAAAAGTATAAGTGTGAAGTAGTTCCTTTTGGTTTGTCGGAAAAAAGGATATGATATGGGAACCGAATGAAGAATTTGGGAGTGATAGTTAAAATTTAGAGAAGTTTTGGGATATGAAGAAGGATACATCAGAGGGAAAAACTATGACGATAACTTCAGAAAATAAGTTTGGAAAAAGAGCGTATAAGGGAAACAAGAAAGACAAGCTTATTGCAGAGAGAAAACTCTTGATAATGGAGAAAAGTGTACATACTGTAAGATAAATTAGTGGAAATAGGGATATAATCATAAATTAGGATAGGTGTAGACAAATAGGAGAATTAAGTAGGGATATTAATAAATTAGGATAAGAGAGTTAAATAGGGATATCATCATAAATTAAGATAGGTTTAGGAATAAAAAATTGTACAAATTGGAAATATTAGACGACAAAAGTCATAGGATGGTTAATGAAATTGGAAGTATAAGTAAATTAAAACCTATTGTAAATATTAGAAAACAATGAAGCATATGATAGATTAATAATAATTAGGATAGGTTTTGGAAAAGTAGGAGTAGCATAGGTGATGTAAATAGGAGTGGTTCATTGAATATAGGAAAAGGTGATGATGAATTATGAAAAATAAGAAAAGTATATAATAAATAAGAAAAGTATGCATAGATGGAAAGTATAGATAAATAGAGATAGAGAGACAGGAGAAACGTGAAGAAATGATGATGAATTATGAAAAATAAGAAAAGTATATGCTAAATAAGAAAAGTATGTGAAGAAAGAAAGGTATGTGAAAAGGGATATAGAGACAGGAGAAATATGAAGAGATGATGAAGAATTATGAAGAATAGGAAAAGTATATGTAATTAGGAAAAGTATGGATAAATAAGGAGTGAAACAGTAGTAGATTATAATAGGTTAGTGTGAAAGATTATAATAAGTAGTATAAATTTAGAAAAGATAGAAAAGGATAGATAGAAAACAAAGAAAGAAAATGTTAGGTATACACTCACTCAGTTGTGTGTAAATAGTTGTTATTCATAAAACATAATAAAATTTAGAATGAATAGGTATATAGGTATAGAAAAGATCAAAATAGGAATAGGGATGTAAAAATAATGTAGGAGTTGTGTATATAGTAAAAGAAAATAAAAACAAAATAATTTTGGACCAATGTGAATGTTGTCTCACGTTGGGCGCCAAAAATTAACATTTAAAAAAAAAAAATTATTTTAGTTAGGGGGATTAATGCTATAATTATAGGGTAGTTTAGGGGTAGGTTAAGTCATAGAAGTCGTGGAATAAATAAAAACTACTTCCAGTTTAATTAATGCACATAATTCCAGATATTATAAAAGTAAAACGGTCACTATACATATTGTTAATAGAGAGCACACTGTATATAAAAATACATAGGATTAAATGCATAAGAACATAGAAATATCCAAGAGTAGTTTACAAGTTAAGATGAAATTCGAAAACGCAACAAAATGCATCAAAATTAAGTCAATGAGAAACCTATATGAATTGGTTTTACAAATATTTAAAAAGTATGTTAAAAATATCATCGTACACGCAATCTAAATTATGCATTATTAGAAAATCGTACGTGACAAAGAATTACATTTGTTCAAAAATACAATATTAACTAGGAAATAAACAAGCACCAGATTATTTTGGTTTAGATTACAATAAATAACAAACATTGAATACGCGACTTAACAAAAGGTAATTGTTGGAATTTCTCAAATAATACCAATGATATGTGAGAGTATTACGTGACAAGTCAGGCATCCATCCGAATATTTGAACTAAATAATTGGTGAAAATACCAAAGTACACAAAGATAAAAGGCAAAGGTGTCGTCTCAATACGTGAATGAACCAATGAAAACAGATAGAGGCACGGCTTTAAATACGATAAGAATGAAGCGACAAGTTTAGTATACATTTAAACTGGGCTACGACTATGTTCTGAAGTGCTAATTATTTTACGTAAGCAGTGAAAGGAAAATTAAAGTAAAATCATTTTGAAAAGTGTACGAATTGTGCAACGCATAAGCCGATCTATTATAGACGTAAGTAATAACGACTTAATTAAAAATTCATTTCTAACATTAATAAAACAGGGCCTTTATTACTGATATGGAAAATGTTCTATTACTGACTTTTATTACTGACTTCTATTACTGATACGGAAAATGTTTTATTACTGATATTTAAATTGTATGTTAATAATGGTATTTAAATTTTAAAATTATTACTGGTATCTTAATACTGGCTTTTAGCACTGATATTTAAATGGAATTTCAAATTATTGAAATGGTCTGAATACCTACATAAATGAGATTTTAATATCTACATCGAAGTTGTTCTCATATCGATTTTTAAAATTGGATTCTAATACCGATTAGCATTGTATTTTGGTTTTGATGTCGACTTCCAAATTCGACTCTCAATTTGGACATAGCTAGGAAGGAACTACAGAACCATTCCAGGTTAGCGATCTTGATAAAATTTATTATTGAAAACTGTTTTAATTCAATATTTATCATTTTATCTGTAAGAGTCTACAAGACATAGTAGGTTCATTGATCAATTTATGACAAAGGTAATAGGCTTCTTGGAACGTTTCAAAAGTCCCTAAATATAAGCAAAAAGATAGTTTTGCTGCCTTTAAATTTCATAAATCTGGTATCTGTAAATATTCTGAAAAAGGGAAAATTTCAAGGTTGTAAATATTTAATCATTATATTGTGTATTGTAGAATTGCTTTATTTAATTGAATAAGGGCAAAAACCATAATTTAATATTCCACATCATATGTGCTTGATTATTAGGAGTAAATTTTACAACAAAATTTTATTACGCCCAAATCGTGCGGCAGAATTATTATAGCATTTTATGATATGCCTATCGTAGGGGCTCGTTGATCCTAATAAAATATCACAGCATTTTAAGGTACGCCCAATCGTGGGGTCTAATATAAAGGGGATATCACAGCATTTTATGTATACCCAATCGTGGGGGGGTAAATATTAATGTAATATCAAAGGGGCTAATAGGAAATCACAGCAATATATATATATATATATATATATATATATATATATATATATATACACATACACACACACACACACACACACACACACACACACACACACACACACACATCTTACTATCATTTTTGCATTCGATAGACCGGAATTTGCATTCACACTTGCATCCCTTGTAAACTTACTACCGTATATCGGACGCAAGATACAACTTTTCACGTTTTGGCGTTATTGACATTTCGTTTCCTTGCATGAGATGCTTATAACAAAGAAGACCTAAATTGGTAATATTTGGAATATATCAAAGTCAATGAATGTTTGTACAAATTTTTATTTTAAATATTTAAGAAACACAAAATGGACTTAAAATTGATAGGAAAATGTACAGAAATCGTATAGTTTTAGTCTAGCGATTTTACGTTGAGAACGCCACAGAATATATTTTCTCTACTACTATCGAATAATATATCCATTCTAGCTTGATATTTAATTGACGAATGATATCAATTCTTCACCCCGTGAATTCCAAACTGGAATTCACAGCCTGTCGGCCAATCAATTCGTTGTATTTTCATTATTCACGGGTACTTCAACAAATCATATAGTCTTATAATATACGCGTTGCATAGCAACCGTCTAACAAATTTGAAGTTTCACAATTCTAAATATCAAAATTAATGTTTTGCGTAAGTTTTGTTAAAATGAATTTTGATAACAGTGAAAGCGATAATGATGAAATATGTACGCCTCCAGAACTTTTTGTCAAAGCAGTAATGATTAATCTATTGCCTGAAAAGACAAAAAAACAATACCATCAAATATACACGGTTTTTATGGATTGGAGAAATCTAATGGTGCAACTTCATTTTCCGAAAATGTTCTCTTGATATATTTTACAAATCGGTACACCGGACATAGCATTCGTAGGTTCTCTGCCACTCTGTTAGTTGATGCAGGTGGAGATATTACAGCTGTCAAACGACACGGGCGGTGGAAAAGTATGTCTGTAGCTCAAGGCTACGTGGATGATTCCATGACAAATAAAATGAACACTGCAAACAAATTACTACAGTCTATCGAACAAAATAAATAACAAACATCAAATACTAATACTTTAAGTGAAGTCAAGATCAAAACTCAATACAGCTGTATTAAATATTAGTAATTGCCGTAATTTCACCATAAATTTTAATAACAAGTACATTTAAACTAGAACTACTACTCTGAATTGTTACATGTGTTATTTAAGTTATTGTTTTCCTTTGACTAATAAAATATAAGTAATTAAAAGTTGAAGTTAAAAACAAAAAACATACTATAACCCCCACACTAAATAAATTTTAACTCTTAAATGACTCAATAGAAAATATTCAAAATGTTTGCATGCAAACCTCTAAGTGTCTATAATAGAAACGTTCATCAGCAAAGGTGCACAAAAGCTAGTGTTGAGGGAGGCAGCGACCCTTATTCAACAAAAATTGTAGCTCGTAATCGGCTGAATAGAAAATTTTTTAAATTTGCACGTGTTATCCTCCAATCGCACATTATAAAATATTTGCAAGCAAACGAACACAAAAGTCTATCTTGAGGGCGGCAACACCCCCATACTAAATAAATTTCTAGCTTCTAAACGACTCGCTAGAAAAATTAAAAATTTTAACATGTAGTGCTTAATAGTCTGTAACAAAAACATCCACCAGTAATGATGTGCCCAAGCGATCTTAGAGGTGGCAGCAAGCCGTAAGCTAAATAAAGTGTACCTCCTAAAGTGCTAGATAAAAAAAATTTTAAATTTTCACATGCAATTGTTTAATACTCTATTATAAAAATAAACACCAGCAACGTGGCGTGAAAGCCAGTTTTAGGGGTGGAATCAACCCCTATGTTAAAAAAAATTATAATTCGTAAATGGTGCTATGTAAAGTTTTCAAAATCTTCACCTGCAATTTTCTAATAGTCTCCTTCAAAACTATCATCTAACACTGCTCTATCAAGTCAGTTTTGGGGAGTAACAGTAACACTTATTCTGTAAAAATTGTAGTTCGTGAAAACGATACGATACAAAATTTTTATACTATTCACATGAAATCCGTTAATAGTATATTGCGCAAACATCTACTCGCAACAGTGCATCAAATCCAGTTGTGGGGATGGCGGCAACCCCTATACTAAAAGGAATTTTAACCGGTTAAAAATCGTTAGAAAATTTTCAAAATTTTTACATGCAATGTTTAATAGTCTATAACAAAAATATGCACTAGCACTGATGTGCCAAGCCAGTCATAGAGGTGGCAGCAACCCCTAAACTAAATACACTGTAGCTCGTAAAGGGCTGGATAAAAATTCAAAAATTTTGACATGCAATTTTCTAATACCCCATTAGAAGAATAAGCAGAAACAACGGGGCGCGAAAACTAGTCGGGGGGGGGGGGGTTGTGGAAGCAACCTCTGTATTGCAAAACATTATAGGGCGTAAATGGCTCAATAGAAATTTTTTTAAGTATTCACATGCAACCTCCTTCAAAACTGTTTGCAGCAACGTTGGGTCAATATCAGTCTTTGGGGTACTAGTAACCCCTACACTGAAAAACTTGTAGCTTGTGAACGATGCAATACAAAATTTTCAAAATATACACATGAAATCCTATAATAGCATATTACACAAATATCCATCAGCAACAGTTCACCAAACTCAGTCTTGAGGGTGGTAACAACCGCTATACTAAACAAAATTTTATTTTGTATAAACAACTCATTTTGAAACTTTTCACATGCAATCCTCTAATACTTTATTACAAAAATAAACTCCAGCAACGTGGCGTGAAAGTCATTCTTGAGGGTGGAATCAACCCCTGTATCTAAAAAAATGTGGCTTGTAAGTGGTGCCATGTAGAGTTTTCAGAATTATTACAGGCAATCTTCTAATAGTCTCCTTCAAAATTATCTTCAAGCAACGCCGTGCAAAAGTCAGTCTTTGTGGTAGCAGTAACCCCTATACTATAAAAATTGTAGCTCGTGAATGATGCGATATAAATTTTTATAATATTCACATGCATTCCTCTAATAGTATATTACACAAATATCCACCAAGAACAGTGCACTAAATCCAGTCTTAGGGCTAGCGGCTACCCCTATGCTAAAAAAGATTTAGCTGGTAAGCAACTCGTTAGAAAATTTTTACAAATATTTTGCATTTTTGAAGTTAAACGCTTTTACCATTATTAGAATTCGTATGATTTCTATCTATATTTAATGAACCAGCACAAATATTTAAAGAATTTAGGAACAGGAACAATTCTATTACTAATTTCACGAACTGAAACAATGTTCCTGTTTGTTATTTTGAACCTTTATATAATGTAGACAGCAGCTGTTTCTAAAGATGCCGGCCGTTAAAAGTTTTAAGTTGCACAGTTGAACCGTTGAGTTGAATAATATTCGCCAGCCGAAACATTAAACTCCAATTGATTAACTGCATAACCATCACAACAATAAAATCTAATAGCGTATGCAAAAACATAATTTTTAGAATAATACTATTCTTAGGGGTTAAATTTGACGCTTACAGTATATTTAGCAAACAATTATTTTATGACGCCCACGCCTACAATAAATACCAAGCTTTAAATAAACGTACATCTGAAATTTAAACCACTTCTTAACGATAAACGGCTATGATAAAGATTTAACATGACATAATTACTAATTTTTTACATACTGCTATTTATAGAACATAAGGATGCATATCCTTTTCGAATGGACCTGCACCTTGCTGAAGTTCTAAATTACTAGAACAGGTGAAATGGCTTGCGTGTTCTAATGAGCTAAACAGTCAAACTACAGGTCCAACCAAAGTAGTAGGGTCGTTAGTGAAGAACCAGACTAAGACAGGTCCCCGAAAGAGGGCAGTGGCTTTTTCGGTACTTAGATTGGCAGAGACCATAGGGGTCGGTATGGCAGTCTGACACACTACCGCGATGTGGAAGGCAACGGGAAACCACCACATTACCTCCCAAGTACACTGCGTACTTAAATTGTAACAAACATGATGGCATTCTCTGGAGTAAAAGATTCCGGAGTTAAAATAGTCCCCCATTTGGATCTCCGGGAGGGGACTACTTAGAAAGATGCGATCGGAAAGTTAAAAATAAGAGTCGGGAACATTCTGGGAGTCGGAGCGTGGAATGTTAGAAGTATGAAGCAAGTAGGTAAGCTAGAGAACCTAAAAATCGAAATGAATAGGTTATCACTAGACATAGTAGGGATCAGCGAAGTTCGGTGGCCAGAGGCGGGGGATTTTTGGAGTGGAGACTTCAGAGTAATTCATACAGGAGCAGAGGAAGGAAATTTGGGTGTGGGGATATAATAGAAAAAGATAGGATACTGTGTAGAAAATTACTTACAAAAGAACGAAAGAGTACTCATGGTTAGATTAGAATCTAAACCGGTAAACACAGTAATAATACAAGTATACATGCCCACCTCTAGCTAAAGTGACGAAGAGGTAGAAGCGAACTACAAAGATATCGAAGACATATTAAGATACGTAAAAGGACATGAAAATTTAATAATTACGGGGGATTTTAATGCCGTGGTAGGTGAGGGTAGGGAAGGAGCAGTAGTAGGTTTATTTAATTTAGGCACGAGAAACGACAGGGGAAATAGGCTGGTAGAATTTTGCAACAAGAACAATTTAATCATCACAAACACATTATTTCAACATCATGCCAGAAGGCGATATACGTGGAATATGCCAGGAGATATAGGAAGATATCAAATAGATTACATTCTTGTTAGACAACGGTTTAGGAATCAAGTAAAAGACTGTAGAAGCTACCCAGAAGCAGATATGGATACTGACCACAACATCGTAATTATGAAGGCCGCACTTAAATTTAAGAATGTAAAAAAAAGAAACGGAAAAAGGCACTTGGACTTAGAGAAACTAAAAGATAAAGATATTCAAAAAAGATTCGAAAAAAAGTGAAATAAATTGCTCAAAGATATCGGGAAAATATCTGATACTAAGGAAATAGAAACAGAATAGAATAACATTATATCCAGCCTACACATGGTGGCCAAAGAAATTCTGGGGTATACACAAAAAGAAAATAAGAAACCATGGATAACAAAGGATATCCTGAATTTAATAGAAGAAAGACGAAAATACAAAAATAAATCAGACGAAACAGGAAAACAGAGATACAAAGCCATAAAATGGGAAATTATTCGAAAATGCAGGAAAGCTAAAGAACAATGGATTGATGAAAAGTGCAAAGAGGTACAAACGAAGATGGAACTAGGAAAGACAGACGAAGCATACAAATTAATTAGAATGAATTTTAGAGATATAAAACCGTATAGCAAAAATAAAAGGGACGCCTAAAGAAACGTAATCATAGAAAATGTAGAGAAAGTGGGTAGATGGCAAGAATATAGGGAATTTATATGCAGGAGAGGAACTAACTGCATTAGAACAGGAATCAGACATTGAAAATGATGACTTGGGATATCCTATACTTAGAGATGAGTTTGAATTAGCATTAGAGTCTGAAAAATGGTAAGGCGCCGGGTACAGATAAGGTGCAAGCAGAAACTCTAAAAGCCGCTGGACAAGCAGTAACAGAACGTCTCTTCCGACTTGTAAGCTATATGTATGAGACAGTCGAGATACCCAAAGATTTCACACGTAACATCATAGTCACTATACCAAAAAAGAAAGGCGCAGTTTGACTGCACACGTGTCAAAAATATTAACTAGAATTGTGCAAAGACGAATGGAAAAACGGGCGGAAGAAACACTAGGAGAAGACCAATTTGGGTTTAGGCGAAACAGGGGAACACAGGAGGCTATTTTAGCTATGAGACTGATAATGGAGAAAACAGTAGAAAAAGGGGAAGCATGTATATATAGGGTTTGTAGATCTGGAAAAAGTATTCGACAATGTAAAATGGAAAAAAATGTTTGAAATACTCAAAAATATCGGAATGAGTTATAGGGATAGACGAATAGTACATAGCTTATACAAAGAGCAAACAGCAGTAATAGAATTAGAGCAGGAACGTAGAAAAGTAAACATTAGGAAAGGGGTGAGACAGGGATGTGCCCTATCTCCATAGATTTTTAACGTGTACATAGAAGAGGCAATGAATACTGTCAAATGCAGAAAGACATTTGGAATTACTATGCAGGGACAAAAATTGATATGCTTAGATTTGCAGATGATATAGCGGTATTAGCGTCTAGCAAGGAAGAGTTAGAAGCTGCTCTTAATGAAATGGAAACGGTACTAACAGAGAGATACGGTATGAAAATTAACAAAACTAAAACTAAAGTTCTTGTATGCAAAAGAGGGAAAAATAAATCAAAAACAAGAATACAAATAGGCAACAAGAACTTACAAGAGGTGTAGGATTTTTGCTGCCTAGGAAGTCAAATAACGCAAGATGGGAAAAGCACAAAAGATATAAAACAAAGATTAGCACAAGGTCGTGCTACATTTAACAAGAAAAAGCAACTACTATGCTCAAAGACAACAATCATAGAAACAAGGAAAAGATCGCTTAAAACATATGTGTGAAGCCTGGACAGTAGAAGAAGCAGACAAGAAAAAGATAGAAGCCTTTGAAATGTGGTACTACAGACGATTGATGAAGATATCATGGACAGACAAAGTTAAGAACGAAGCGGTACTAAAAATGGTAGGGGAAGAAAGAAATATGTGGAAAACGGTAAAAAATAGGAGAGATAGGATGATAGGCCACATACTACGGCATGAGGGAATAGTGCGGAATATATTAGAAGCAGAGATAGGAAAAAAAAGAAGAAGAGACAGACCTAGGTTAGACTACTGCACACAGATAGTAAAAGATGTAGGCTGCAGGATTTTCAGGGAGATGTGTAGGCTAGCCCAGAATAGAAATCAATGCAGGTACGCATCCAACCAATCCCAAGATGGATAAACTAATGACGAAAAAATAATGTATAATATATGTAATTATCTATTTCTACTATTTTTGGGGGATGCTAAAATGTATCAATTTTGTAAGGATGCAGAATTGATAGCAGGATATATATATATATATATATATATATATATATATATATATATTACTCATATTTAGACCAGGGTAGAAAATTAATGAATTACATCAAATAATTTTAATCACCGTGTATAAGGAATTTTATTAGATAATACGCTTTATTAAAAAAAACCGTGGAGCATAAAAATTCATTCGTTTCATTAAAAATAAGAGATTTAAATTATTTACAAGACGCTTTCTATAAAAAGAAGCAGTATTAAAATGCTCAACGTGTAGTTTAATTATTCCAAGTAAAGAAACACATAGAAATTACGTGCAAAATTTATATTAATTAATTCAAGTTTAAGTAACGAGTATTAAACAAAATGTACAAAAAAATAATTGAATATTTAATTAGGATTCACTAAAATTAAAGGGTATTATTTTAATTGGAGTTAATTGAACCATTAGTAACATATAATATGCATAAAAGCTTGTAAAAACCCAATAATATTCAAATCGTAGAAGTGTTAGTTAGAAGTAGGACGATTGAACACCAGCGTATTTTTAAAAAGTCTTGTTCTGCGTAAATTTTGTAGATAACAAATGGTTACAGAGAACGTTGGAGAAACCGTCGCTTAATATTCACGGAAAAAACTAATAAAGTGGGTTATTTAAACAGACCACGTGGATTGAAAATAACCGATACTAAAGAATATCGATTAGTACCACTCAGAACAGGGTAGATAGAGACGGATAATATGCGCAAGACAGAGACACATATAGTAAAAGGCGTGGGTTAAGCAACGTCACTGGGTTGCGATTGGTTGAAAATAAGAGGCAAACATGAGAGGTAAAAATAATATTTCTGTATAAAAATTAATTAGTTATTCTCAGACGTTGCATGCCGTGTGTAAAATATCTGAGATTTAACTGGTGCGAGTGCAAATTTAATAAGAACCGCGTGCCGGGCGGTCGAGATGGGAACATAGTATGCGAAATTCTAGAAACTGTCCGTTTTGGGGACAAAAGCGACGTATAGGCTAGCGATTATATATACCCGTGTTAATATGAGTTTCGCTCTCTTAGTTTTTCGATTTTGATTCAATAATTTAAACAGTTTGCTCGTATATTTCGGTGATTATTTAATACTTTAAAACAGTTTGCTCTTTACGTGCTACAATGAAAGTAATTTAGTGCACTTAGAAAAGAAGATGCAAGGTAATAAAGTTTAGTTATAATTGCGAGTACTGTACCAATTATTCAAATTTGCAACGACAAATGAATACACAAAAGTAGGCAGTTTTGGCGTATAGCGTGAAAGAAGTATGAATTTCTTGGCTATTTTCGGGGGTGTTAATAATTAAATGATTCGTAAACGTGACTGGATCCACAAAACAAGATACAGATATACACAGATGAGTTCCGGAAAAGCACTGAAACAACTTTAAATGAATGGTGGTGTAGAAAATTTTAAAGGCGACCAGTAATCCGAGGACCTAAACATAACCCAGTTGGAATGGTGTGATTAACAGAGGACGATGTACATTGGAGCCACGAGTGCATTAACCTTCAGGTAACTTATGCTTTGTTGTTCGATTTTTGATGGGTTGGTGTGTGTGGAATAATTTTATAATTTATTTACTTAAAATGGACAGTAATGAATTTGTACTAACAACAAATTTTTAATTTTAAGGTGAAATTTTCTTGTTTAAGTCGAAAGGAGTATTTAGTATTTATGTTCTTGATGAAAATTTGGGTATGTCTTTGAGCTCAATTAGACGAACCTGGTTAATTAACGTAAAGGGGTGGGAGATGCCCCTTTGTACTCAGACTCAGGTCTGCCAATATTGTTAAATTAATTAGTAGGCATCCTACAAGGACTTTAATTCAGAATGCACATTAAAATGATAACAAATTTAATCTTGAAATTTTCCGATACTGAAATTTATGCTGAATTTTAATTTTGAAATTTTAATGTATAGTGAATATTGATGTAAATAGAGTTAACGTTGGTGTTTGTGGTAGGAATGTGTTTTTTTTTTTTTATGAATGAGGATGTAAGTTATCTAGGGGAGCAGCCGAGGCGAAAAGAGTGAAGAGGCGATTAACAGAAGAAAGTCAACGGACCAGGTAATTTAATAGCTTTTTGCACATTTTCACCGCATTCTTGACGCCCAATCTGTGGGACTTGATTTGAAAATCTTAGTTTAAGATTAATGGAGAGGCTTTTTGTACATTTCACAGCAATATATATATATATATATATATGTATATATATATATATATATATATATATATATATATATATTATTTACATTATTAAATTATTTTTTATTTATATTTCAAATGTAAAATCATAAAAAACAAAAAGTAAACAGTATAACCATAAATATGCTAAATTTTAATTTTTTTATTTCTATTTAAAGTGTAAAATCAATAATAAACAAATACTTACCAATATAAACAATAAATATCGTTATATGTATCAATAACAACTATAAATTCAAGAGAATATACGATTGCAGTACGCCCTTCACAACCACGTGCACACTGAAGTTGCAAGTCGTGTAACAGGTGGAAAACGAAATTCAACCTAAAAAATTGTTTCCAAAACATGACACTAGGCTTCTAATTGTATGCCGGTAAATGCACATTTGTGCCACTATAGCCGTAGTGACTAAAAACGACCATTTCGTTTTGGACGACTATTGTCGTCATGCCACATAGTGAACTTTGCTTTGACGGCTATAGACGCAAGTGTCCACCAACGTGTTAAATAAACGTTTGATTTATTTACTATCTTTTAATACAAAGAACCTTAATTTCAACTATAAAACTTATAACACCAATGAACTCATTATATGCATAACAGTAACATCTGAAGAGGCTCGTTCATTTTTTTATGACACAATTGACACTTCCCGACAGCCACACATGGCAAATTATTTGATTGCGACAACACAAGATTTTATTTCTACAGGTAAACAGAATATAATTAATTGTACAGCCTTAAGTTTTGTAATGGATAATATTGCAAACATGGCCAAAATGCATGAAAAATACTAATTGTTTCAAATTTTATTGATTTAAATATAATAACATATGGCTGCACGACACATATTCTAAATTTATAGTCAAAAGATTTTGAATTTGAAATGAAACATATTACAAAACATGTTGTAAAGTGTTTTCGTAACAACCACTTGGCTTCTGCTAAATACAAACAAGCTGATGGAAAGGACTTAGTCCTTCCTCAGGAAGTCAGGTGAAATACTTTAGCAAATTGCATCCAGATTTACATAAGTCGATGGGATAAGCTTTTGAAAGTATGCGATGAACATGTAACGAAATTGATTCGGTAGTATTTCAAAAGGTATCTAACATTGGCTTGAAATGATCTGGTGGAAAATTTTTTGAACATTTTAAAATCAATAACAGTTGCACTAGCTGCAATACAAAAAACAAATGCGTCTCTATATCGATACCATACTGATAAAGTAGCGAAAGTGCCAAATTAACGAATCTGTATAACTTACGAAGTCGTAGTTGGTTTATACGTGAGTACACTTTGTTAAAGTACTGAATCTGTATCTCCACTAATAAAGTACGTAATAAACTACTTTTATAATAATATAAAAAGTAATTGTAGTATAATTTTCAGTATCCAACTGTTTAAAAAATGAATAATCCTCATCTAATATTAGGAGTACAACGTCTACGATTTTTAAACTGGCAGTTAAACTGTAACACTTTGCTTCCGAGTTTACCATGTACTTCAAATCAAGCAGTATGAGAACGGCAGGCTAAAACCAATTCAAAAAGTGTCTTTAAGGAGCTTATTGTAGATTATGAAAAAGAACCGTTTAGCACTGATGACAGTGATTCTTATGATCCATCTGTTGCAGACTCGTCTGATTATGAAAGTACATACTTACTTAGGTTTTAATTATGAAAAAGTCATGGACAATACTTTTCTTTGATTGTTTTAGTTAACCTAAAGCTCGTTTTTTTTATGGATTGATACAGAAAATAGCTACAATGAAAACATTGAGGCGGCAGTTAATAGTGAAATGGTAAATAGCCTGAAGCCACGTTCTCCTCCAAAACGAAAGAAAAATCCAAAGTCATAAAAGATTTATTGAGAAACATAAAAGGTTTAAACGTCACGAATATGTAACAACCAAAGGAAAGACAATTAATGCAAGACCTTTAAAGGCTCCTAGATGCCTAACTTGTAATAAACATAAATGTCCACTGCATATTCCTGAACCAAGGAGAAAAGAAATTTACAAAGAATTTCGTAATTTAGAATCTTTATTGGAGTAACGACAAGGTATTGTGATGTACCTTAGCACAGAAGCAGTTAAAAGAACAAGATCAGCAGTACTCTCAATAAAAGCTGCAACAAAAACACACACCTTAACTTCTAATGGTGCGAAACCTAAAATATGCAGGGAAATTTTTTAGACACATTGAACATCCCGGAAGGGTTGGTAAGAGGATCTTTTAAGAAAGTGAACTCCAGTGGTGTACTTCTTCAAGATATGAGAGATAAAAAAGCGCCTCCAAATAAAATAAAATCAAACTATAATTATTTTATGAGACAGCACATTTTGTCATTTTCGACGGTAGAGTCGCATTACTGTCGAAAAAAAAAACAGAATACAACTTCTAATTTAAATACCACCATGTACTAATTCTATAAAGAAACATGTTCAACTGAAAGAAAAGCAATAGTTTCTTTTGAAAAATACTGACGAGTTTTCCGCGAATATAAGCTTAAGTTTCATATTTCTAAAAAAAGACGTCTGTAAAACGTGTACTGCACACGAAGAAAGGTTAAAATGTGGTGAGTACGATGGGAATACTTACCAGAAACATTGTGAACGAAAAGTAGCTGCTCGGAAGTTAAGAGATGAGGATAAAGACATTTCCAGAAAATAAGAAAATGTTTTAGCCATACAGTCAGATCTGCAAGCGGTCCTTAATACCCCAAAAGAAGTTAGTGGCCCTTTTTTATGTCAGAAAACTAGCCGTTTATAATATGACAATTTACAATCTAAAGGATGCTACTGTTAGTTGCTCTGTCTGGGACGAAACTGAAGGATATCGGGGAAGTATTGAGATTCAATCTGTATTTATACTTATATTATGGCAAAACCAAATGTGGAATTTGTACGAATGATGTCAAACAGTTGTGATGGGCAACAAAAAAATTACAAATTTATTTGCATGTGTATGAATATTGTTAATGAGCATCCATCAATAAAGCAGATTGATCATAGGTTCTTTGAACCGGGACACAGCCAAATGGAATGCGATTCTATACATGCAAAAATCAAACAGAAAGTAAAAACGTTGAAGTTGATACACCAGAAGGTTGGGCACAACTTATTAGGACGGCTAGAAACAAACCACAACCATTTGAAGTAAATCATTTGACGAGTTTATTGATTTCTGCACGCAAAATAACCTAAAATTTGTTCCTGAGAAAAACCCTAAGTCAAAAAAGACACTGCCTTTTAGGAGTGTTGTATGGTTTATGTATAAAAAATCAGATCCAGAAGCAGTCTTTATCAAAACTGAGTATGCAAAGACTCAACCTTTTGTTAAATACGTGCCTAAAGTAACAAGGGGTAGACCTTCTAACCTTCATCCAATTAAACTGTATACTCAACGTTTTCCTATATCAACAGCTAAATATCAATGACCTGCAAGTACCCCGTGCATACCATGGCTATTATGATAGTTTACCCTTTGCACATACTATAAGAAATGCCCTGCCTGAACCATATGTATCAGAAGAATCTGACTATGACGAGGATGAACAGAACTAGTTACCTACTACAACTGCTGTAATGGAACGTTAATGTTTAATTTGTTTTTTTAAGAATAGTTGAATCTTTGTTAGGTATTTGATTTAAATATAGGTACTTTTATACAGAATATCATGAAAGTTAACAGTAATAAACTTAATGATTCGTTATTATTATCAAAGTGACTTAGCAATTATTTTTGCAACAGTAAACAGGCGAATATGCTTTTTTATTCCTTTGGACAATTTGATCATATTACACGATATCATCCTTGTTTGGTCTCCATGTCATACATTTAATATCATCAACCCTGAAACGTTTGTTAGAAACTCCATTTTTCAGGGTATTTTCAAGTGCTTTTTGGCTCTAATGTAAAACTGACGTTTTGTAGATTCACAACTTTACCAGTGAGGTCACGATATGGTTGAGATTTGGAAATATCTCGAAATGGCTTTTGAGGAGGAATTGAGTTTGTTACTACAGCAAATACATGCTTTCAAAAAACGTTAGTCAAGCTTAAAACACCATATCACTTTATGTGTTAGATCCCACAAAAACAATTTATAAATTAGCTGCTGATGAAAGGGAACAAAGATTAACAGATCTAAGAAATATGTACAGGAGATACTGGCATATTAACAATAATTTTAAAACTTCAGGCCCAATACGAACTCTTTTATGCTCACTGATGAAGTATTGATCAACGTAAGTCCTCTGCAATGGTAGTTATCGAACAACAAAATACCCCATATATCAAAGAATTCACATATTGTAAAACAATTTCTGGATGCAATAGCTTTTTCCGCATCTGTGGAACGAACATTTCAGTCGTTTGGACTTGTGCATTCAAAACTAAGAAATACACTAGGTGTAGAAAAAGCTAGTACTTATGTTTAAGCATTATAATCAAAATGACGAATAAAAATTTATGTTCTTACAAAATGTTTGCTGCATTATTCTTAGAATTTTTCTTTTACTTGTCTGTTAACAGCAATAAACAGAATTTATATTTTTTTGATTTATCTGTTATTTATATTCACTATTTTTATTTCTGTTCTTAATCACAACTTTAAAATTTAAGTAAAAATTAAGAGAAAAAAATGCATTTTATTTTCCACTTCTTGCTGAAGTGTCCAAAATTTTTTTTAATTGAAAATGCAGAAAACGAACTAAATTTATACTAATTTAAAAATAAAATGAATACATATAAAAATAAATATGATTTAAATCGATTTTCTAGAAAAAATTTGTCTTCAATTTAAATCATTAAAATTTTTTAAAGTCGCAATTAAAATAAATAAAATCCATTCCATCCACCAAATTAAGACAAGGAATAGACTCTGACACATCCACTTTACAACCGCCCTGGACCATATGTTCAATACCGTCACTTGTAATATTTGGACAACATTTTGCCTTGAGCTCGTGTAACGAACTAATTTTTGATAAATATTTCAAACCAATATCGGTAATCATAAAACAATAACTTAAATTTAGTGTTCGTAAGTGTTTCATAAAACCATCTGATAGATATCGTAGCGCATCATCGGATATTTTCATACACCTTTTAAGCCTTAAGGATTCTAATAAACGATTGCCATCTGATGATGGATCACAACTGTGTCCGACAATATGTTTAATACCCGAATTAGAGATATCACCACATGCATAAAGAGATAACACCTTGAGCTTTTTTAAACCATGTGCTATTAACATTAATGAGCAGTCTGAAACATTGGAACAGTTATCCAGTACTAACTCAGTGAGATTCTTACAGTGAAGAGCTATTTGACCTACAGAAGTGTCGGTCAGCTGTCTACAGTCTGATACATCTAATATAGTAAAGTGTAGAGCAGTTTTTGAAATACTACTCAAATTGAGTGACTCTATATTCGGCAGAAGCTCTACAATATCTGGCAAATGTTTTTCAATGTACCGAATGTGTAACTTCTTAATTCCACGTTGAGCCAACGATGTAAATAAAGCACTGTTTCGTTCTTCTGAGTCAAGTGTAACTTCGATGTCTTTCCAGAGACATTTTGAGTAAGCAACCTCCCGCAAAGATTTGCACACTCGTGTAATACTACATAAGTCTTTTATATCCAAATAAGAAAATATAGTCACAAGTATTTCAGGGTATAAAGCAGTTATATTAATTTGTGGCAATTCTGATTTTTTATATTGTTGGAGTTCCCAAACAGGGCGGTCGATTTTTTCATAAGCCGATACAACAGACGGCCATGCATTAGTTTCAGCGTGAGGATAATTATTCATAGCAGAATCCTCCGCTTCCATCTTTATTGTAATTTTGATTATTTTAAACACTTAACAGCATCAGCAATTGAAAAAATATGTAAAACTATCCGAGTACACACCGAAAATTCAGATATCAGATATCCATTCCCAAGAGGATGCTACAAAATTAAACTCGGTTAAATTCGGTTTGGTTCGATATCTCTGATCAGATGATTGACATAGAATATACCACAGAAAACCTCAGAAAGCAATATAGGTACTCACTTTCCAATCTCTCAACCAATCAGTGGTCGCGCGAAAGTAAGTCACCCTACTTGCTAATTTAAAATATTCATTATAAATTTCATATTAGCAATAATTAAAATTCGATTTAAAACTTTTAAATTGAGAAACTTGTGTTAGTCAATGATATAGAAATACACGTTTTGTTATGTGTATTTCAGTACTATTAAAATTTGACACTGATTTTCAGGCTAATGTTTACTACTTAATAAATATTTGTTTATGTATAATATCAATATGGTAACTTCATGTTAGCATGGGTGGTGTTTGATAATTAAATGGTGCAAAAATGTTGTTCAGGCAATGAAAACGAAATAGCCATAGAACTGTTAAAATAAATTAACAATTATGTGAAGATATAATTTCATAAATTTTTATTTATCTTCACAATCTTGAGGACGAAAGTGCTTAGTGCATACACGCTAATTTTTCGTACTAAATTTATCTTTCCTATAACACTTCCTATTCCATAATCTACAGATTTCTAAGTTATTTAGAAAGGAAAAGATAAGGACTCTTGTTTCCACTCTCGTTGAGCTTTTTCGAATTACTTCTACAAATAGCTACATTGAAAATTTTGACACTTGGCATCTTCGATAAAATCATTTTTACTCCTAAATAATAACTACATGTAAATTTTTTGTTACTTTTAAAAATCCAATTGAAAAATACTGCTGTTAAAATCACATTTTGGTAATAATAATGCAGTAAACGAATGGAGTTCACTTGAATAATATATTATAACTTTGTATAACGTTTTGCAAATATTATACCCTATTCACTATAAATATGGGATGACGTCGTAAACAGTAATAAAGTGTTATTTCGCCAACTTCACGCCTGGCGGAAAAATGTCAACAGGAATGATTGTAGCAGGTATAATTGTTACTGTTTCGTTAGTGCTGTTTAGTGCCCAAATATAAAAGTTAGCGGACTATTCAAACAATAGTTATAAGCAGTTTAAGTAATTCCGTCAACTTAACGCCTGGCGAAAAAGTGTCGGCAAGAATAATTGTAGCCGACGTAATGGTTAGTGCTTTTTAGAGCCAAAATATAAATGTCAGAGACTACTCAAAAAATAATTGTATGCAGTTAAAGCTATTCCGCCAACTTCACGTCTAGCGAAAAAGTGTCGACAGGAATGATTGTGGCAGGTGTAATGGTTAGTGCTTCGTTAGTGCTTTTTAGTGCCAAAATATAAATGCCAGCGGACTACTCAAAAATAGTTATACGCAGTTAACGTTAGTCCGCCATCACGACGCCTGGCGGAAAAGTGTTTGCAGGGATAATTTTAGCCGACACAATGGTTAGTGCTTTTTAGTGTCCAAATATGAATGTTAATGGACTACTCAAAAAATATTTATATGCAGTTAAAATTATTTCGCCAACTTTACGCTTGTCGGTAGGAATAATTTAAGCCGACGTAAAGTAAGTGCTCCATTAGTGCTTTTTTAGTGACCAAATATGAATGTCGGTAAACTACCCAAAAAATAGTACACGCAGTTAAAGTTATTCCGCCAACTTGACGCTTTGCGGAAAAGTATCGGCAAGAATATGTGTAACGAGTGTAATGGTTAGTGCTTTGTTAGTGCTTTTTAGTGGCCAAATATAAATGTCAATAAAAACTCAATCGAAACATTAACGACTAAAGTAGCATACAAAATGATATTGTAATATGAATTCAAATAAAATTTCTGTCATAGGAAAATTCAATTAGTTAAACTTTAGGCAAGTACAAGATAAATATAATACATTAAAGTTTATATATATATATATATATATATATATATATATATATATATATATATATGTGTATATTGTAGTGGTTTTAAAGGGCTAAATCTACGTATAAACAAAGTAATTTCAAAACACCCTGTATAAAGGACACAACCAGAATTTACGTGCGAAATTTATTCCAGTTAGTTCATTTTTAAGTAACAGGTATTAACAAAATTTTACAAATAATGAATAAAATGTAGTTAGGTTCGTTAAGAAAAAGAATGTTAGAAGCCAATGCAATTAATTTATTAATTTAATTGAGTTGAATTGAACGGTTATTTACGTATAATATGCATAAAAGCGTGTAAAAATCAATAACACCAAGGTGAAACGCGTTGCTAACAAACAAATATATCGGTTGGGTTGAAATAACATGAAAAGAAGCTCCTAGAAATGTTGTGTTAAAACGTTCGTTAAAATTAAACACCTGCAGGTTTCTAAATGTCAAGTTCCATTTATTTTTATAGATCACAAACAAGTTTCAAAGAATATCGGGTAAACGGTCGGATGTTTTCGCATGAAACACTAATAAGGGGTTATTTAAAGCACGTCCACGTGGGTTAGATAGCAGATGGACAAGAATATCGATTTTTACCACTCAAACAAAGTTAGAAGGAAACGTCGAATATGCATAAGCAAGAGACAGCGTTAGTATAGGCGGAATTTGTAAAACGTTAATGCATAGACTATTGGTCGATATCGTTAGTCGCACATCTGACAAGACACGGGAATATTGAATATTAATTTTCAGAAAATATCGTAACGACGCGCTGAATTTCGAGGAATTATAAATCGGTTGAACCAAAAATTTTAAGAACGTGTTATTGTAAATGAAGGACTTCGCGTGAAATGCGGCCAAGAGGTGGCATCGGAAATTGTATAAATACCATTTCAAAATATAAAATTCCTTAGTATTTTGATCGCTTCAGACTACGTACGAAAGTTACCACGAGCTTGTAAGTATAGAAAATTATTTTAAATTATATAGCACGGTGTTAGCCTCATAATTTGTACGCGTATTGTGCCGAGTTTAGAATTTATTGAAATGTCACATATATTGTATTAACAAGCTCGTGTAGTGACGTTATGTAACGTGGATTAAATTAAATAATTATGAAAGAAGTATAATTAATTTGGATTTGGAAATTGGATACACCGTGAAGGCAGCGCAAGCAGCACAACTTAAATGGGGTTCTTCTACTAATAGCTAGAAGCGGCCTGCAGAGCAGAAAGAAGCAAAAATACGGCAGCGTCAACGGAGCAGAGATCTTCTAGAAATTTCAGGTAACGCTTTAAAATTGTGTTGGTATAAACTATGAAACTATGAATATTGGGTGACGTATGAGAGTGAATTTTAAAGGTATTGTGCATTTTTTGCGTATTGAAATTAATTCGTATAACTAACTTTATTATGGTATTTAAATAGAAATCTGAAGGTGTATATAAAGCTTATTAACGTTCCATCAGGAAGTTAAATTTTGTAAAGAGTACATGGGTTTGTTTTTTGTTTGTTGTAAGAGTATGCGAAGTTTTAAAGTGTAAATTTTAAAAAAACAAATTGCAAAATTTAAATCCCAAGTAATAAATTATTACAAAATTTAACAATTGTGTCAAAATATCATCGTACACGCACTCTAAATAATTCATTATTAGAAAATCGTTACGTGACAGGAAGAAAACACATTTGTTCAGAAAACCAATATTCTGTAGAAATAAACAAGCACCAGGCGATTCAATTTAGACGATAAAATTTAACAAACGTCCAAATACGTGAGTTAATAAAAGTCAAAAGTTGGAAATTCTAGAATAATATCACGATATGCGAGATGCCTACGTGACAGACAAGGCATGTATTGAAAGATTTAAACTAAATAATTGGTGAAAATTCCGAGGTATGCGAGATAAGGGAGAAGTATCGTCCCAGAACGTCAACAAGCCAATAAAATCAATTGGAGGTAGGGCTAATATATATACGATAGTGACGAAGCGACAAGTTAGTCTATATTCAAACTGAGCAACGACTATGTTCAAAGGTGTTAAAAACTTACGTAACCAGTGAAGTATAAACAAAATAAATCAGAATTAAAGGTGCCAGAATTTGTGCAACTAAAATCAGCCGATCTATAAATAGACGTAAATAAAACGACTTAATTTAATTCATTTCTAATATTAATAAAACAGGGCTTATAATTCCGACATGTAATTTAGATTTTAATTTCGATTCTTAATCTGTCATTTTAATTCCGACTTTAATTTGGGCTGTAATTTGAGACATATTTGATTGAGATGGCTTTAATTTGGGATATTTAAGACGACTTTAATTTGGGACTTCTAACTTTGAACATACTCTAATTTTGGAGATAATTTTAAAAATGAAAGTATTCTAATTTGGACACATTCCGACTTGGTACGATTTTAATTGATATCGATTTACGGGAGGCGATTCTTATATGTGGCAGGCATATCAATAAGCAAACCGAACACAGAAAGGGGATGCAGATCATAGACTAGGATGGAACTACAGAACCCATTCCGGGTTAGCAATCTTAATACACTTTATTATTGAAAACTGTTTTGATTTAATATTTGTCACATTGTATATTTGTAAAGAGTCATCAAAAAGGGTCACTTAAAGATTTATGAAAACGGAATAGGTATCTTGGAACGTTTGAAGGTCCCTGGATAAATTAAAAGATATTTTTGCCGGCTTTCAGAAAAACAAATCTGGTATATGTAGATATTCTGTACAAAAAGGAAAATTTTTGTGTTGTAAATATTATCAATTATTATATTGTGTATTATAGAATTGCTTTATTTGATTCAATAAGATTCATTCAGTAAATTAGAAGGGGTAAAAATCCTAATCTAACATTTCATAACGTGGGGCTAAATATTAATATAATAATAGGGCAAAACACAGCAAATTTAGGACGCCCAACGTGAAGCTCAAAATAATAATAAAAACGGCAATTTTATAACGACCCAACGCTGGGACTCGATTGTTCAGATAATATCACAGCAATTTTATGGCGCCCAACGTGAAGCTCAAAATAATAATAAAAAACACAGCAAATTTATGGCGATCCAAATCGTAGGGGCACGAACACTACAAAAAGAAATTTAAAAATTAGAAAATCATAGAGGCTAGAACACCACGAAAGGAATCTAGAAATTAAAAATTGTAGAGGTACGAATAAAATTTAATAAGTGTTAGGAAATTTAAAATCTTCAAGGAATTTGAAAATGGATAAACGAATAAAAAAAACCTGAGGAGCATTAAGGAACCAAGGGGTAGAAATAGTGTTCCAAGAAAGCGTAATTTTACATGATGTATCTATGGAAATGCAAGGGCAACAATTGACGCGGAGTCGAAGTGAAGAACAACAGATATCGCAACAATGGAAAATGGACAAAAACTAAAAGACCATGAAAAATATTAAGATGCAAATTAACGAAAATGGAGAAAAGTTAGGTGCCGAAATAAAAATTATAAGCGACAGATTAAAAGAATCAGACAATCGCGGAAATGCAGGTACAATTTGAGAATAAATTTATTAGAATCATGGACAACGTGGATAAAGCTAGGGACGAAGTTTGAAAAGTTAAATTAAATCAGGAAACGCGTGAAAAGGAAACTAATGATCGGATTACAGATTTAGGTAAAAAGATGCGGGAAATTCAGGGAAATTGTGAAATAGGACTTAATGATGTAAATAGAGAATTAGGTAGAAGGCAAATCACTTTAAGAAGAACCCAACGTCATCATGCGCACAAAGCAAAAATTGGTTAGGAGCAGTTCATTATATGTAATTAGGGATGACAGTATTCAGGTTTTAGTGGCGTAGAGTTTTATGATCAACCAATCGGAAATTACCTTGTAAAAGTTTTAGATTTCATTACTATTTATTTTTACTTGATACACAGACGGACAGTTTTAAACCGCCATCTAACTAATATAAAATATCTTTTATATAACAATTAACATTAATAAAACAATAAGTTACTCAACAGATGTGTTTGCAGAACACTAGAATGAGATAGAAACCACTTAAGTAGGCCATGGTATTCAATCATTTGCTTTATCGGATTTTACAAAATAACCTCGCTATAGCAGTATTTTTTAGAGATATTGATGCACACAACTCATATGGCGATATTATTTTAAAAATTTTAAATTATAATATAATTGGTTATGTTTATTTTTTTACTATTTAACGCCATATCTTCCGTTTATACTGTAATAACTCAACTACGCCACTGTTATTACATTTTTGCGCAATCTGGCATATGACGTTGGGTTCTTCTTAAAGTGATTTGCCTAATTTAAAATCAGAATTCGAAAATGCTGGTAGGAATCAGGGGCACAATACACTAAGATAAATTGGACCGGAAATATCAGTTGAACAATATTCCAAATTTTACGGAGAATCCGAAAATATTTTTGAATAATATAAAAAATTTAATACAGGGATCAACGGATGAAAGGTACAATCTAAATTACGTTAGGTCAATGTTGAAAGGAAGCGCGAAAATATGGTTTGACTTGATAGAAAATGAGATAGGGACATTTTAGGAATTTGAAAGTAGATTTTTAAGAAAATTTTGAGGGGACAATCAACAATACAAGGCGCGAGATAATTTAATTACAGGAAAATATAATCAGAACTTAGGGATGACACGAGAGTTATACGTCATACAAAAATTCAGTATAGCGAAGCAATTAGATCCTCCGATGGAAGAAACACAAACCATAAAGCACTTAGCAAGACATTTTGGAGAAGAGATAAGACTATGCGATGATTCAAAATATTGTAAATAGGGAGATCTTCCTGGAATTTCTACAACGTTGTGATGAGTTCGGACAGAGTCGTGTGGCGGAAGGTAGGATGATACAAAGACAGCGAGAAAACATAGAATGCAAAGAAGCACAGAAAATAATAGATCGAATAATAGGGGAAACTATAGAGGACATTTTTATAGAAATAATTACAATAACTGCAACGATAATAATTTTAGAAGGAATTAGAACACAAGAGACACGCCAAGAAGAGAAACAGAGCAAACGAATCACGACAGGAACATAAATCAGTGTACGCTACAAGCACAACATCGGGAACAATCACAACCAATAAGAACGAACCGTACCTATGCAGAAGTTACAAGTCAGGCAAGACCATCTACGTCGAATCAGGATTCTTGAATGAGGACAAACCAAGTAAGCCCTTAAAAATTAATGGATATGAACACCAGCGTGAATATATAAAATGTGAAATGGAAAATGATATGAATAAAAGCTTATTACCGATAATTAAATTGAGAATTGGAAATAGTCGAGGTGGAACACTCATTGATACGGGAGCAGAAGCGTCGTTAGTGTCTGAGGATTTTGTTAAACGGGAAAAGTTAATAGGGAGTATGATGCCTATTAAGAAGTTTAATTTAATAGCACCAAATAGCAAGAGATTTGCAAGTGTGAGTAAGCTGATAATTCTGGAATGTGAAATGGGTAAGATAAAGTTTGAGAATGAATTTATAATAGTGCCGGGGTTAAGAGTAGATGCAATATTCGGGATGGACATAATTGATAAGTTGGGATTAAAATAAATACCGAAGGAAAGGCAATAGATGTAAAGAGGGAATATATAAAATGGGATAATGAAAAGAGCATTGAAGTCGAAGGAGACTGCTTGAATATTAATCAGTTTGAGGGTGAAGTTGATATAAAGGGGGATATTGATGATAAAATAAAATGTCCAGAAGAAGTGAAGGATAGGGTAAAGACACTATTAAAGAAGAACTAGTAAGTAAGTAAGTAAGTAAGTAGATTTATTGCATAACTCAATATAGGTTATTAAAGTATAAAACAAAATATTATACTATAAAGCAAATTATTAAAATACAGTTAATAATATAATTAGTTTTCATTTCTACAACTTAAAATATATTTTTTAAACTTACTCTTCAATTTTCTTTGAGAAGGCTGATTTGTAACTGATTTTGGTAATGTATTATATATCTTAACGCCATAATGAAATACATTTTTTGTGGTTATCGTTTTATTCTTCTTGTATATATAGTAATTGTCTGCTTGTCTTGTGCTGTAGTTATGTATATCTGACACTTTAATTAAGTTGCTAACCAAGTACGAAGGCAGTATACCATTTATAATTTTATATATAAAAACCATACTATTATATTTCATTTGTTCCTGAACATTTAAACAATTAAGGCATTCTAACATTTTACGAACTTCGGCAAATCTGCTACATTTTAATAAACATCTCATTGCACGATTTTGTATCTTTGGCAATCTTTCCAAATCACCTTGGTTTGAGACAAATAAAATGGTGCTGCAATATGTTAGGCGTGGTTAAACTATTTCTCTATATAAAGTTATTCGAGCAAAAATTGATAGCTTTGCACTAATTCTTCTCAGAAATCCAACCTTTTTGCTTACTTTATTTATAACCATCTGTAGATGCATTTTAAAAGTTAATTTTCGGTCGACTATTACGCCAGAATTAACAGAATCAAAATCCAGAATAATAGCAGAGGGTGTGAAGAAATCAGAAGTTGTAGACACAGAGACGTTTAATAAAATTCCACCTGAAAGAAAATCAAGAAAATATATCGGTTTTATAGAAAAGGGCAAAAGTATAAGTGTGAAGTGGTTCCTTTTGGTTTGTCGGAAAAAAGGATATGATATGGGAACCGAATGAAGAATTTGGGAGTGATAGGTTAAAATTTAGAAAAGTTTTGGGATATGAAGAAGGATACATTAAAGGGAAAAACTATGATGATAACTTCAGAAAATAAGTTTGGAAAAAGAGCGTATAAGGGAAACAAGAAAGACAAGCTTATTGCAGAAAGAAAACTCTTGATAATGAAGAAAAGTATACATACTGAAGCGGGCTACTGCTACCGCATTTCCTTAATTCAAAACAAGTAATAATAAAAGTCTTTATTACTCACTGTTCTCAAGTCTAATTAACAGTATATGCCTTATTTATAGATGTTTTCAGTCCACTTAACAATGAAGCACTATTGCACTAATGAATTTACAAGCACTAATATCTTCTTAAACTAACTTCTTTACCATAGGTCCATTAACAACACTAACACAACTATTATTCAATCCAAGTTCTATATATTTATGTATACTACAAGCTGCATGTACAATAGACACGTTTAGCTCATATAACATTTATGTTTATACACTCTTAAGCTTCTAAAAGCTCAACTACATTCACTATACACGATATAATTTATATTAGACATTAAAGTATAGACTGCCTCTTACATTCATAAGCGGCCTTATATATACCCTGATTTAAAGATATGACTCATTATCTAGTATTTTCTAGAAGAATTCTGGAACCGTAGAGAATAAACAGTGCTTGCGGCGTTTTGTGTGTAATTGATGGGTTGTCTAGTAGTAGCTCGCAACAATACTGTAAGATAAATTAGTAAAAATAGGGATATAATCATAAATTAGGATAGGTATAGACAAATAGGAGAATTAAGTAGGGATATTAATAAATTAGGATAAGAGAGTTAAATAGGGATATCATCATAAATTAGGATAGGTTTAGGAATAGAAAATTGTACAAATTGGAAATATTAGACGATAAAAGGCATAGGGTGGGTTAATGAAATTGGAAGTATAAGTAAATTAAAACATATTGTAAATATTAGAAAACAATGAAGCATATGATAGGTTAATAATAATTAGGATAGGTTTTGAAAAAGTAGGAGTAGCATAGGTGATGTAAATAGGAGTGGTTCATTGAATATAAAAAAAGGTGATGATGAATTATGAAAAATAAGAAACGTATATAATAAATAAGAAAAGTATGCCTAGATGGAAAGTATAGATAAATAGGGATAGAAAGACAGGAGACATATGAAGAAATGATGATGAATTATGAAAAATAAGAAAAGTATATGATAAATAAGAAAAGTATGTGAAGAAAGAAAGGTATGTGAAAAGGGATATAGAGACAGGAGAAATATGAAGAGATGATGAAGAATTATGAAGAATAGGAAAAGTATATGTAATTAGGAAAAGTATGGATAAATAAGGAGTGAAACAGTAGTAGATTATAATAGGTTAGTGTGAAAGATTATAATAAGTAGTACAAATTTAGAAAAGATAGAAAAGGATAGATATATAGAAAACAAGGAAAGAAAATGTTAGGTATACACTCACTGAGTCGTGTGTAAATAGTTGTTATTCATAAAACATAATAAAATTTAGAATGAATAGGTGTATAGGTATAGAATAGATCAAAATAGGAATAGGGATGTAAAAATAATGTAGGAAAAAACATTATAATTTTGGACCAATGTAAATTTTGTCTCACGTTGGGCGCCAAAAATTAACATTGTTCAAAAATTTGTTTATTTTAATTTGGGGGATTAATGTTATAATTATAGGGTAGTTTAGGGTAGGTTAAATCATTGGGGTCGTTGAATAAATAAAAGCAATTTCCAGTTTAATTAATGCACATAATTCCAGATATTATAAGAGTAAAACGGTCACTATACATATTGTTAATTGAGAGCACACTGTATATAAAAATACATAGGATTAAATGCATAAGAACATAGAAATATCCTAGAGTAGTTTACAAGTTAAGATAAGATTTGAAAACGCAACAAAATGCATCAAAATTAAATCAATGAGAAACCTATATGAATTGGTTTTACAAATATTTAAAAAGTGCGTTAAAAATATCATCGTACACGCAATCTAAATTATGCATTATTAGAAAATCGTACGTGATATAAAGAATCACATTTGTTCAAAAATCCAATATTAACTAGGAAATAAACAAGCACCAGATTATTTCGGTTTAGATTACAATAAATAACAAACATTGAATACGTGACTTAACAAAAAAGAAATTGTTGGAATTTCTGAAATAATACCAATGGTATGTGAGAGTATTACGAGACAAGTTAAGCATCCATCCGAATATTTGAACTAAATAATTAGTGAAAATCCCGAAGTACACAAAGATAAAAGGCAAAGGTGTCGTCCCAACACGTGAATGAACCAATGAAAGCAGATAGAGGTACGGCTTTAAATACGATAAGAATGAAGCGACGAGGTTAGTATACATTCAAACTTGGCTACGACTATGTTCTGAAGTGCTAATTATTTTACGTAACCAGTGATAGAAAATTAAAGTAAAATCATTTTAAAAAGTGTACAAATTGTGCAACGCATAAGCCGATCTATTATAGAAGTAAGTAATAACGACTTAATTAAAATTCATTTCTAACATTAATAAAACAGGGCTTTTATTACTGATATGGAAAATGTTTTATTACTGATATTTAAATTGGATGTTAATCATGGTATTTTAAACTGGATTAATTTATTACTGGTATCTTAATACTGGCTTTTAACACTGATATTTAAGTGGGATTTCAAATTATTGAAATGGTCTAAATACCTACATAAATGGGATTTTAATATGTACATCAAAGTTGTTTTCATACCGATTTTTAAAATTGAATTCTAATACCGATTTGGATTGTATTTTGGTTTGGATGTCGACTTCCAAATTCGACTCTCAATTTGGACATAGCTAGGAAGGAACTACAGAACCATTCCAGGTTAGGGATCTTGATATAATTTATTATTGAAAACTGTTTTAATTCAATATTTATCATTTTATCTGTGAGAGTCAACAAAACATAGTAGGTTCATTGATCAATTTATGACAAAGGTAATAGGCATTTTGGAACATTTCAAAGGTCCCTAAATATAAGCAAAAAAAAAATAGTTTTGCTGGCTATAAATTTCATAAATCTGGTATCTGTAACTATTCTAAAAAAGGGAAAATTGCAAGATTGTAAATATTTAATCATTATATTGTGTATTTTAGAATTGCTTTATTTAATTGAATAAGCTAGTTAAGGCAAAAACCATAATTTAACATTCCACATCATATGTGCTTGATTATTAGGAGTAAATTTTACAACAAAATTTTATTACGCCCAAATCGTGAGGCAGAAATATCACAGCATTTTATGATATGCCCATTGTAGGGGCTCGATGATCCTAATAAAATATCACAGCGTTTTATGGTACGCCCAGTCGTGGGGCCTAATATAAAGGGGATATCATCACAGCATTTTATGTACACCCAATCGTTGGGTTAAATATTAATATAATATCAAAGGGACTAATAGAATAATCACAGCAATATATATATATATATATATATATATATATATTGTATATATATATATATATATATATATATATATATTAGGTAGTTAATTACACAAGGTAAGTTGATAAATACTATCGTATTACAGCGAATAAGATGAAATAATAACTTAGACTTTTATGCAAAGCCCAAATGATCATTTCAAATCGAGCTAGTAATTGAAAGATGGAAAATATAAGGTCTTGGACGGGACTTGAACCTGTATCCTGATTTTGCCGGAACCATGCGTTTACCAATTACGCCACCGAGACCGATGACACAATTGGAAAATTTACAAATTTAAGTCGTGTACACGACGATGCATCAACCTAACTTTCAATTGACAAAAATGCCAAACGTAATTGAAAGTTAGGGTTGATGTATCGTCGTGTACACGAATTAAATTTGTAAATTTCCAATTGTCGTCATCGGTCTCGGTGGCGTAATTGGTAAACGCATGGTTCCGGCAAAACCGGATACAGGTTCAAGTCCTGTCCAAGACCTTATATTTTCCATCTTTCAATTACTAGCTCGATTTGAATGATCATTGGCTTTAAAGATCTAAGTTATTATTTCATCTTATTCACATATATATATATATATATATATATATATATATATATATATATATATATATATATATATTATTGTGTATGAAAAATATAACTAAAATCAAAGAGTCTAAAGAATAAATGATTGCACAGGTAAAGGTGGTGTCGGCTTTTCAAATATTTAGAAATAGCGGTAATTATTCCTAATAGTGCCGCAACCTTAATTACATGTATATATTTAACCACGATGCAAAATACTCTACTAACGTTTTGTATTTCTGTAAAATTAAATAAAGGAAAAATTTTGTTTATTTATGTCACGGCTTTTGAAACACTCTTAGGGATTATTATAACAAGATATTTCATGAGCGTCTCGCAGCAGTAATGACGCGGCTGCAATGACAGATGTAGACAGATTGAGGTTACTTAATTTTTTTTGTTTACATAAATTTGATGAAGTCTGTGTTAATGTAAATTGATTGTTTATCTCGTTATTTATATAGGAGGAGTTAAAAATGAATGTTTGCCAAGATTGTGGTTCTGAATTTACGTAAAATAAAACTTTATATGGCCACTTAAGAAAATTTCATGATTTGTATATAAGAGACCAGTTTCTATAAGCAACCAACTTTGGATAAAATAGAAGTTAAATTCAATGCAATGAAGGAAATTAACTTTACACGGATGTTATCTATATATGTTAGCTCTTGTATGTAAACAACTTGGTATGTTGTACTAACTTGTTACTATTCTAGGTATTTTTCGTACTTGTGTCAATATGCAGTTTAAAGGTAGTTTGCTGGTATTTATTTAATTTGATTTGTAAATTATCAATTACTAGACTGAAATGTGTTTAATAATAGTAATAGGGGCTCGAGGTTTCAAAAATTGTATTTTTATTTTTTAAAAAGTGAACACGTTATGTACCCATATACATTCTCAATAAATACCTAAATTAATTAAGAAAGAAACTAATTTTATTTTGTCAATTATTTTGTTTGCACCGTCAGTCGACTAAAATATGTAAAAAACAAGGTAGAAAATTAAGATTATTTTGGTACTCGGACTAAAGTAAAACAAAAACACTGCACTGTAAATTTAAGAACACTCAATCCGACAGAATTGACGAAATTACAATAACTTACCAGCGCTTGTAACACTGATAAAACAAAGTGAGAACTGAGGATTAAATTAGATTAGTCACGTACTTGTAGGTTTCCCATCAAAATCACTGCGATTGTAATGATTTCCAGTAATTTGTACATGTATTTCTGCGAGTGGTTTCCCCATCGGATTTAATTCCCAAACAAGAGAAAGAAGAACAAAATCCAACCTTATAAGCTATAGCGTTAATTAAACCTACTTTCTATTGAGGTAATACACTGTCTTATCTTAACATAAAATCAGGTGATGTATGATCAGATCTTGTATGAACATTAACATTAATGTTTGAGTTATTAACCAAACCACCCCTGTTAGGGTAGGCTTTTTAAAATTATTATTCCTTGTTGATTTCTTCTTTGTTGAAAAAAGTCGCACCTGATGTTCAACTTTTTTATTAATATTAATCTTCTCTGTAGTTTTTAGATCAATAGATTTTTCTTTATTTAATGTGTCAATGATTTTATCAAATTGCCTCATTATACCCAGATGTTCATCGTCAGTTAACGAAGCATTCTCACATAGGCCTATTATTAGCTCAGCTTTTTTTTAATAATGTCATTTTTTGAAGATTTTGCTTCATGTAAAATATTATTGCTGAAAAGTGTGGCAATGTCAAGATTTGATTTGTAAAACTGTATCGCACAAGCAAGTATGTGTTTGCAAATGTTAAGCTTTATCATGTTGTCAATACAGGTGCATTGAAATGTATGAACACATATGCTGCACTTTGTACAACTTAGGCATGAACCTTCACAGGTCTCATCTACTCTGGTAACTTGATACTGTTGAAAAGCACAAGTGGACGACGTAACAAAATAACCCTTATCATTTTACAGACGTCTAATAAAATCTGATGTAATTGTTATCCTTGCTTTATGACTTTGTTTAATTCTATTATTTTTGTCCTTGGAAGTATTCTTTGCAAGTTTAATTATACGTTTAAACAAGCTATCTCGAGCAATTTTTATTACTGCATTAATGCTTTTGTCCAAACGTTTTACTTTCCGACCTTCCAAATACACATACTTCAAAACTTTGTGCATCGATTCAAGTTACATGTTATTGTTTATTCCTAAACCCAATTTTATTAGTGCCTGTGCTTTTTAAGCTTCTAACACCCTTGCCTTTTGGAATGTAGTTGTACAATCGATGGCAATTATAGTATTCTTTTTTGGTGCCATCAGACAATAATTTAGCTGAAGTGTGAAGTATATACATTGCCAAAGATTTTTCCTGTTCTTGGTCTTTCCAGTTTTTAAACTCTGTTAAACAGAATAAAATTAGAATATAATTAACACTTTGCATAATATTCTTTAAACCTAATTGTGAATTAAAATGTAGTTGACCAAGTTTAGTTTCAATTTGATGTTCATTTGCCAAATGTTGTCGAAGTTTTTTATATCCCTTTAGATGTGTTGTACAATTTTCATAAAAGTACTTGATTCTTGACGAGTTGAGAATTATTGGAATACTTTTATGAACAGTTCTGCAATGACGACGTAAAGTTGTTTTACTGGTCAAGCATGTATCACACAAAAATTACTAGTTAAAGTAACTGGTTTCCTATATTCAAAATTATGAATATTTCTTAAATGGGCATACAAATTCTTCTTTTGTGTAAACCCAAAACCACAATCTTGGCAAGTATTCATTTTTACTCCTCGTTTACAAATAATACGATAAACAAAATTAATAGGTAATTTTCATAGATCTCATTCACTATATGTAAACAAAAAAATTACATAACCTTCAATCTGTCTACAACTGTCATTGCAGTCGCGTCATTTCTGCCGCGAGGCGCTCGTGGATATTTCTACTCTGTAAGAAAACGTGGGCTTTGTATATGTTGTTTGGTCTGCTGGATGATAGTGCGATGAGCAATTTCGTAGAAGCTGAGTCCTTTTAGAGGTTGCTGCAAACTATTATTCACTAATACATATTAAGTGTTTGAGGATTTAATAATTTTTCAGCTTACCTGTTAGGGGGCACTTCTAATTTGCTGAATACATTTAGGAATTTGCATAACGGGAATTATTAAGCCTTCTACCCATCAGATTTTCATAAAAATAACGTTAAAGGTTGCGGTCAATTTGACCGCATCTAATAATATCAGATTTAATAAAAACAATTGTGTAGATATTTATTTATTTACCATTATGCAAATTCTTTAGCAATCTACATTGACTAATTGTTAATTTGTAGCAACTGCGCATGTGCAGAAGTTACAGAAATCTACAAATACGGTTTCAGAAACTTCAACAACGATGGCGCAAAGAGCTTAAAACTAAAATAATACAGAACATATATTATAAACTCCTTATACTTTCATTTAATATATTTTTATTTCAAATATTTGCTACAGTTTCTGAATAAAAAATACATATTCATTTCCGACAACTCTAATTGTATTAACGTAACTTTTCCAAATATACTACTTAAGGAGTAAAGTTTAATATAATTTATAAACAAATATATTATTTTTTCCAAATTACCATTTAATATATATTTTGTACAATGAAATTGAATCTTTTGTCTTTTGAACCTATCGAGTTCGAACTTTGTAATTTTAATGCACTATGAACGACCGCACTCAACGCAAAAAATTGCAAGTTTCTATGCACAAAATTGTGGCTGCCAAGAACCGCCACACATCCATTCAGCAAAATACAATTTCTGACATAACTTTTTTCTAAATATCAAAATCGAAGTTAAATATTAATAAAGCGGTAAAGCTTTCTTGTCCGCATCGTTTGAAACAAGTTCCAACGAGCTAAGTAGCTGCGGTAAAGAGCCACGGCCTTTTCAAAAATTTTCAAAATTTTTTTATTTTTGACCCTATCGAATTCGAACCTTGTAATTACAATGCACTATGACCGACAGCACCTAATGCAAAAAGTTGCTAGTTTCTATGCACAAAATTGTGGCTGCCAAGAGCCGCCAAACATCCATTCAGCAAAATACAATTTGTGATATAACTTTTTTCTAAATATCAAAATCGAGGTTAAATATTAATAGAGCGGTAAAGCTTTCTTGTCCGCATCGTTTGAAACAAGTTCCAACGAGCTAAGTAGCTGCGGTTAAGAGCCACGGCCTTTTCAAAGATTTCCAAAATTTTTTTTTTTGACCCTATCGAATTCGAACCTTGTAATTACAATGCATTATGACCGACGGCACCCAACGCAAAAAGTTGCTAGTTTCTATGCAGAAAATTGTGGCTGCCAAGAAACGCCAAACATCCATTCAGCAAAATACAATTTGTGACATAACTTTTTACTAAATATCAAAATCGAGGTTAAATATTAATAAAGCGGTAAAGCTTTCTTGTCCGCGTCGTTTGAAATAAGTTCCAACGAGCTATGTTGCTGAACATTTTTAATTTTTCAATATGTCCGTCATAATTAGGCGCGAATTTGCCCCGCTAAAACTAATTTTTGCGCTTTCATGGCAAAAAAGGTATTAATAAAAATAGATTTTCCCGGCCAAGTTCACGAAGTCGTACTTATTTCCAATTTTCAGATAAGTTTTATTCCATAATTTAGTGCCAATTAGGCGCCATTTACCGCCGTGTGATCAAAGTGTTACGCCTTCCCGCGTAACAAGTTGTTTGAAAAAAGCTGTTCCCCCAATTATGGTGTCAAATTTATTAACAAATTCAGAAAAGTTGCGACCAACTTCACGCTTTTGAGTATCTCTGAGAAATAGTCTCTTTCAAATAACTTGTTATACGCGAGGGCGCAAAATTTTGTTTTAATTGTCAAAAATGGCGCCTAATTGGCGCTAAAGTACGGTACAAGAATTTTTAGAAAATTCTAAAAAGTTGCAGCCTACTTCGTGCTTTTGCGTAAGAGAGTTTTTTCGTGTAAATATACTCTACTTAAAGTTTATTTGGCTAGTAAACTATAACTTCAGATTACATTAAGCAAATAAATTTTGATGTGAACACATTAATAGTTGGAAACTTGTAATGATTATTGTAATGATTATAATTTTTAGCAATAGATAATAGGACAATAATTTCCTGTTAGGTTGTTAATAACTTTGCCAAAGCCAATCATTCAAAAGCTTAGTTCAATGTTTAACAAACTATTACCATAAAACCAGTAGTTCAAGGTAAAGTGTGAATAATATGTTGCTTAAATTGCAGTTTAGGTGACGTTACTGAACCCTATTCAAATATAGTTGGGTGTATTCTTTACCAACAAAATTATACCTTTCAAGACATTGACTACATAATACCTCTATTGACGACTACATCTCATGTTGTGTCTAATAATATCTTTTTGTATAGGTCCCACAGACAATTTTCTATAGTTCTTCTAACCTTTGTGCTGCACCCTGAAAGGTATATTGGGTGAACAAAAGGGTTTAGAAATTCTTAAGAGTTTTCATGATAAACGTCGGGTTTCTGGCGTCTAACTTCTTGGTGGAAATAAAATTTAACATATTTACGATAATGATATATGTCACCAGGTTTGAGATTATTTTAGAAAGATACTAAACAGGAAATACCTGTCATTGTTTGCTTTTGTTGCAAATCCCATACAGATACACTGTTTCATAAAACGATACCCTGCAACCAAGGACGTTATAAGAATGGACCCAGTCATACTCATATAAATATATTGTCAACATAGTTTGGACGTGTGTTCATTACTACTCGCTTTTCTAATATTCGTACAAATATCTCTTGTATTTTTTATGTGGTTCTTACCAATAGGAATGTGGGGTTTTACTACAAATCTGGTGGTATCATAATCCCCAAGTACAATGTCCTTGATAATCACACATATACAACTACTGACGATTTCATTTTGGGCTGTCTCGGTAGCATTGCGGTAAGCATCACGCTTTCCGTACTCAAGGGCACGGTTTCGTTGCTCAACTAAGTCTGTTTCTTTTTTATTATAATGCATTCTTTTTATTTGTTTTCATCTTTTACTATACACAATAAAGGCAACATGAACTTTCTTTACGCCCGTGCTGGCTGAAATCAGTAAAATGTACCTTACATTTAATGCAATACTGATATTCTATTTACTGGGAAAGCTTTTGCAACGCCTACTATAATATTTTAACATACTGCCGGACGTTGGACATTTACTCTTACACAGAACATTTCAATGCATTTATGCGTTGCTTCGAATTCAACAAATGCTAATGCTGTTTTTGTTTACAATATGCGGTTATTACTGCAGAGCTAAGACATGGATATAATTTGATACAAGGGAGTGTGAATAACTGAATTAAATTAGTGTCATTGTATTATCTATAAATTTGCAATGACTCGTTATATACATACAAGGACGTTATAGTATACATATATTGCAAGTAGTATATATTATAAAGAATGTTTAAGGTCTATTAAGCTGTCTGAGCCAAATTATCAGAATACATAAAAATATATATAGGAATTATTTGCTAATTATTTGCTTTTTTTGCTGATAAAGCCAATTTTTTTGCTATATCTGTAAAAAAGTTACAAGTGGCTAGGTAGCTTAATGTTAAGCCATCTAGCCAACTAAAAAAATACCTACACAAAATAAGACAAAAAACTAACAATATATAAATTATTTGCTATTTTTTGCTACCATTTGCAAAAGAAAAAAAAATCAAATTTTCAAATAATAAAATAAATATCAATATCTACAAAAGTAAAATACATTAAAGAAATTAATTGCTGGCATGACTAAAGAATACCTACGTTTTATGAATTATTTACTCTTAAAATATGCAACTCCCGAATTTTTTGCTCAAGAAATTAAATGTTCAAACGATAATAATGTCTTTTTGTCGTTGTTTATATTAATTTCGTGAGCAAAAAATTCAGGATTAACATAATTTAAGAGCAAATAAATCAAGCTACTTGATTATGAAATTATGATAGAAGCAATTAATTTTTTAAAAGCACTTTACTCTTGTAGTTTCAGGCCAACTTATATTATTATTATCGTTTGAACATCTAATTTAACGAGCAAAAAATTCGGGAGCTGCAAATAATTCATAAACATTGTAAATGCTATAGTTGTGTCAGCAATTAATTTCTTTTTTCTGCGACGGGAAAAAAATGTGACATTTAATATTTCTTGACAGGTAACAAAATGTCACTTTATATAAACTGATTACTTTCCCAGGAGCAAAAAACTGAGATACTTTTTTCCTGTAATGCCAAATCAGTACACGAAAATTTAGTATTTTAGAACTATTTCTATATCATTGTCATAAGTTTACGTTTCACATTAATCGTTACTAAAGTACAGTTATGGTAAATGTACATTGCCTGAAAGACATGTTTTTGAACAATTAGGAATGTCTACAGTGGAATTTTATTTGAATAATATTGTGCCACGCACAATGCCGTTGATTATATTAAGATTCTTTCAGCTGATGCACTGCCACAAACTAAACATTATCAGTTGCTTATTTAACGTGCTTGTGCACTATCGATTCATCAACATACCCTTCAGCGACCATTGATGACTTCCAACCACCATGTTTCTTTAGTGTCATCAAGTCTCCCCAGATTCAACTAAGTGTAGCAGACGATCTTCGAAATGCATGACCTGTATATGACTTAGCATTTTTAAGTCGAAGAAAATTGGCTACTATTTCAGGTACCTTATAAAACTGATTTCTACCACAACTGATTGACGCATTTCCATTGCGATATGCATAAAACAGGCGGCGATCCTTCTGCTGCTGGACGAGTGCTCATTCTGTAAAATTTAATATTCTTCAGTAACTATAAATCTCCATTTACATCATTCTTTGTTTGCTAAGTTTCACAATTAAGACGTTCCCACGTCTTCAATATCATCTAATGTTACCTGGCTAATTTCACATATTCGACAGGCTCCTGCAATCCCAAATACAACAACCTTGACCAATAAATAAAATTCATCAGGAGCATTATTTAAAAATCACATTACTCGTAAATATTGCAGATTTTTGGGCATGTAACCTTTCCATTTTGTTTCAGAACGTAATTGGTTTCAATATTTTGAAATGTCTACGTTATTATTGACTTGTAACATACTTTTATCATTGAATAATTCGACCACACTGTTGATGGCTTTTTGTTGCGCTAGTTCCGAAAAATAAACCAATAACACCGTCTCCGAGTAAGAACTACATGTCTTTCGCTTCCATTCCATGAATCTTGAATACGCAGTTTCGTAAATTTTCGTGATTTAGCTGGCAATAATTTTATTGATGCTACTTTCGCTGCCTTCCAATTCCGGTGGAGTAAGAGAAACTTCTGAATCAGTACTGTCCATTTTGAATTTTGAATATTCAAAACAATCGATATAAACAACAGTTCGCAATTTTTAACACCGCAAAATTAAATTGATTTTGATTACTTTAAGGTTTTCAACGCAGATCTAACTGTCCATAAGTACATCAGCCTACCTGTTTGAAACTTAAATTTGACATAGATTGATTTTTGACTTTAATATAATTGGTAATATTTTTAAATATTAAATCATGTTTGCCAGTCACAGAAAAAATAGTGTATTATACGCGGGTAAATGATTTTAGCTCTCGGTGTTTTGTCTCCCTCCGCTTCGCGTCGGAGACAAACACACCTCGAGCTAAAATCTAGTACTTTTCCCTTGTATAATAAATAACTATTATTACAAGGGAAAAGTACCAGATTTTAGCTCGAGGTGTGTTTGTCTCCGACGCGAAGCGGAGGGAGACAAACACCGAGAGCTAAAATCTTACATTTTACCCGCGTATAATACACTATTTTTTCTGTGACTGGCAAAACAATGATTTAATATTTAAAAAATATTACCAATTATATTAAAGTCAAAAATCAATCTATGTCAAATTTGAAGTTTCAAACAGGTAGGCTGATGTACTTATAGGGACAGTTAGATCTGCGTTGCTGAAACCTTTAAAGTAATCAAATATCTGTCAATTTAATTTTGCGAGTGGTTACAAAATTGCGAACTTAAGTTGTTTATATCGATTGTTTTGAATATTCAAAATTCAAAATGGACAGTACTGATTCAGAAGTTTCTCTTACTCCACCGGAATTGGTAGAGGCAGCGAAAGTAGCATCAATAAAATTATTGCCAGCTAAATCACGAAAAATTTACGAAACTGCGTATTCAAGATTCATGGAATGGAAGGCGAAAAGACATGTAGTTCTTACCGGAGACGGTGTTATTGGTTTATTTTTCGGAACTAGCGCAACAACAAAAGCCATCAACAGTGTGGTCGAATTATTCAATGATAAAAGTATGTTACAAGTCAATAATAACGTAGACATTTCAAAATATTGCAAACTAATTACGTTTCTGAAACAAAATGGAAAGGTTACATGCCCAAAAATCTGCAATATTTACGAGTACACATATTAGTGATTTTTAAATAATGCTCCTGATGAAGTTTATTTATTGGTCAAGGTTGTTGTTGTATTTGAATTGCAGGAGCCTGTCGAATATGTGAAATTAGCCAGGTAACATTAGATGATATTGAAGACGTGGGAACGTCATTAATTGTGAAACTTAAGCAAACAAAGAATGATGTAAATAGGAGATTTATAGTTACTGAAGAATATATTAAATTTTACAGAATGTACATGGCACTTCGTCCAGCAGCAGCAAAGGATCGCCGCCTGTTTTATGCATATCGCAATGGGAAATGCGTCAATCAAGTTGTGGGTAGAAATCAGTTTTATAAGGTACCTGAAATAGCCAATTTTCTTCGACTTAAAAATGCTAAGTCATACAGGTCATGCATTTCGAAGATCGTCTGCTACACTTTTAGTTGAATCTGGGGAGACTTGATGACACCAAAGAAACATGGTGGTTGGAAGTCATCAATGGTCGCTGAAGGGTATGTTGATGAATCGATAGTGCACAAGACAGAAATAGCTAAGAAACTGTTTAGTTTTGTGGCAGTGCATCAGCTGAAACAGAATCCAATTATCGAACAAGTACATCAACGGCAGTTGTGTCAGTGGCACAAAATATTATTTCAAATCAAGAAAATTCCACTGTAGCAGACATTCCTAATTGTTCAAAAAACATGTCTTTCAGGCAATGTACAGTTAATAACTGTACTTTTAACATTAAGGAAACGGAACTTATACATAATAAAATATTCTAAAATTAAATATCTTCGTGTTCTTACTTATTTGCACTACCAGGAAAAGTACTCATTTTTTTTCCCGGGGAAAAAGTAATTTATATAAAGTGACATTTTGTTACCTGTCAAGAAATATTAAATGTCACATTTTTTCCCGTCGCAGAAAAAATAACTATTATTGTACTTTACTCTTGTAGATATTGATATTTATTTTATTATTTAAACATTTGATTTTTTTCTTTTGCAAATAGTGTAGGTATTTTTTTTTAGTTGTACTTGTAACTTTTTCACAGATATAGCAAAAAAACTGGTTTGATCAGCAAAAAAAGCAAATAATTAGCGAATAATTCCTATATATATTTTGATGTATTCTGATAATTTGGCTCAGACAGCTTAATAGACCTGAATGTTTAGAATTTTGCAGAAAACTGAATCTAACCTCACTTTGTTTTGTGATAAATGAGTAGTGTCTAATAATACAACACATACGCCCATTGTGGGACCAGACAAACGAGGTTATATACGGACACACAATATGTTTAACGATGATAGGGCAAATGCGTGTGTCCAAAAACACCATCCGATGTTGGTACGCATACACGACATACGTTATACCAGATATTTACATTATGGCTTGGTCCATTCTTATAACGTCCTTGCCTGCAACATTTAGTTGCCATCCAGTGATTATCTGCAGGAAAGATATGACTCACCGTTTGCAGGACAAAGTACGTATGAAACATTCGAAGCGTATAAACCAATAATGATATCTTAAAGCACGTAATAAACTATAAAAAAATGTATTGCAATCAATATAAGAAGCTTTGATTCGGTAGAAAAGTATAGACGCAATGCGCCGTGATCCGTGAACCACCCTAAAATAAACTTCTTAATGTTAGCATTAAAAATAAAAAAAGTTGTTTATAAGATAATTTGGTTGGTATAAATTGGCGTCCACTACCAAGCGACTTGATTTATAAACTAAATCTGTTTCTGATGCGTTGTTGCGCCTAAAATGTGCTCTAATGTGCCCAAAAAAGCTTTTGTTCTTGTCCACCCTCCAATTCAAACCTGTAATAGATATGAACAAATTAAGTTCGTTAGTAGTGTGTATAAATAACACCTTTTTTTAAAAATTAATATTTTGAAAGTTGTTTTATGTTGTTAGAACCTCGTACCACATTGCTCCAGGCGACGTTATTTTATTCCTAACAATTTTTCAAAATTAAAAGCAGAAGAAAAATCAAACTTATCTACAAACAGAATCCCGGACAAGAAGTAAACGTATAAAACATAAGGTGTGTGAAATTAGCCGTGCATTTGCATTTCCAATGCTCCTCTCGAAAGCACTACATTGGCCAGGATGCGAGTTTTTTGTTGCCCGGAAATTTAGAATTTTGCCGAACCCTTGCCGTTGCAGGCAAGGTAGGGATCTTTAATGTGCGTGATAACACTCACACACGGGACCTCCATTTAACCTCTCATTCGAACGGCAAAATTTTTTTCTTAACCAGTTCCGCGATAGGATTTTTGAGGTTAGGTTACTGATAGAGGTAGATATTATTATTTATCATTATCATCATTAAATGCGAAAGTCTGATCTTGGTCTACCTTTACCTATCTTTTTATCGCTGCTTGTAATATATCCCGTACTATTCCCCAGAAAAGCCTTAGAACGTATCCTGTCCTTCAATTTCTCCTATTTTTTTTTCGTTTTCCACAGATATCTTTATTCTTCAACTATTTGTATAACCTATTTGTTATCGACTTTGTCTGTCCATGCTGCCATCCACATACATCTGAAGCACAACATTCCAGAGAGCTTCTATCTCTTCTGCTCTTCCTACTGCCCCTATTTCATAGATGTACTGTGCTGTGCTCCACACTATGCTTTGAACGGTTTTCCTCTTATATCTATGTTCGTTGTCTTTGAACATAGCTGCTGTTCTTTCTTGTTTGATGCAGTTCGGTCACTTTCTATTGCTTTACAGTTATATACCCTACTTCCCCGATATTCAGTTGTATGTGAAAGGGGGGGGAGACAGCCTTTGGCTGCCAAGTTCTCCCAACACTTGAACATCTACCGATTTAATATTTTTTCCAATATATCTTTTCGCACAGTCAACATTAGTTGCAGATACTTTACAGCCAAAACCTGTAGTTGTTTATAACAATCATCAGATTTAAGAGAATTTTTTTTCGTCATTGGATTTTCCATCTTGAAACTGGTTGGACTTGTACTTCAGCTTATTTATGTTCTGAACTAGCCTACACAGTTCCCTGCAATTCTCACAACAGCCTATATACAACTCGATTCCCTTCTATTGTTATATGCCCTATTTCACCAAGATTCAGTGATATGTGAAAGGGGTTAAGCAGTCTGTGCTGCCAAGGATCCCTCAACAACATTTTCCGCATTAATTTCAAGTAAATCTTTTCGCACAATTAACATTAGTTGGGAGTATTGCAAAACCAATATCTGTAGTTGTTTATAATAATTACCATGTTTAAGTACAGTAATTATTATTGTCATTAGTTTTTCCATCTTGCGACTGGCTGGAGGCATACTTCCATTGATTTCTATTCTAAGTTAGTCTACATATTTCCCTGAAATTCTTACAGCCTACATCTTTCACTATCTGTGTGCAGTAGTCTAACCTAGGTCTACCTCTACTTCTCTTTTTCTTATCTCTGCTTCTAATATATTCCGCACTATTCCCTCATGTCTTAGTTTGTGGCCTATCATCCTATCTCCCCTATTTTTTACTGTTTTCCACATATTTCTTTCTTCCCCTACCATGTTACGTGCCAATCAAATTGGCCCTTAAACATTGTGTTTAGGTTAAGTTTGATGTGCGAAGGTTTCGCGCCATAATTTCAAAAGACTCGGAGCGCGCATTTCCGTTATGTCCCAGTGCGTTTGCGCCAGATCGCACGTCAATAGTGGGTTGGACGAATAACCTCGCGCCGACGTGTAAAAGACGGAAAGTGGGGACAAGTTTCCTGTTCTCTCTATAACGTGGCTTTTTGGACCGAACCTTTGAGTGGAGTGGATGCTTTGAGGTATCGTATCGTGCTTATCTTTACCTATGTAGATATCCTGCCTAATTATCTTTGTTGTCGCCCTTACCATGTTTCCTAATCCGATCCCTGCATAGGTAGGAATAAATCTGAAGCCACCTAGGGCGAACCGTACTGCACGACCCGAGAATGAGCCGGAGACAGCACAGGAGCAAGCACCATCTTTAACCACCCCGGAGCGGAGCCCTGATTGCTGGTCCGAACGCGTTGGAAGAGCGTCGGCGTATCACCTTTAACTACCTCAACAGGGCCTCCGTAGCCTGATGGACTTGGAATAGAAGCCAACTTTAACCCAGAGGCATATTCATGTGAGTAGTTGCATTAGAATATATGGCCTGAACTTTATATATTTTTCCGATTATTACGCAATATAAATTGTGCACTGGTGACGTCATTGGTAGATGAGCGCGCCCAAAATCTGTATAAGATTAGCGCTACCAACCACCGATGGTGTCTAGTAAACCCCGCTTCCGGTGTTGTATTTATCGAACTTTTAAATGTAATCACCGATTTAATTGTAAGAACCATTTCTAGTTGTTCTTAACTTTTTCTGTTCATGATATCTTCATCATACGTCTGTAGCACTACATTTCAAAGGCTTCTACCTTTTTCTTGTCTGCTTCTCCTACTGCCCAGGCTTCACAGCCATACAGTGCTGTGTTCCACACATATGTTTTAAGCAATCTTTTCCTTGTTTCTATGATCATGATCTTTGAGCACAGTAGTTGCTTTTCTTGTCAAATGTAGCATGACCTTGTGCTAATGTTTGTTTTATATCTTTTGTGTTTTTCCCATCTTACGTTATTTGACTTCCTAGGCAGCAAAAATCCTACACCTCTTGTAAGTTCTTGTTGCCTATTTGTATTTTTGTTTTTGATATATTTTTCCCTCTTTTGCATACAAGAACTTTAGTTTTATTTTGTTAATTTTCATACCATATCCCTCCGTTAGAACTGATTCCATTTCTTTAAGAGTAGCTTCTAACTCTTTCTTGCTAGATGCTAATACTGCTATATCATCAGCAAATCTAAGCATATCAATCTTTTGTCCCTGCATATTAATTCTAAATGTCTCCCTGCATTTGACAGTATTCATTGCCTCTTCTATGTACAAGTTAAAAATTAATGGGGATAAGGCACATCCCGGTCTCATCCCTTTCCTAATATTTATTTATCTACTTTCTTGCTTTAATTCTATTACCGCCGTTTGCTCTTTGTATAAGTTATGTACTAACTCATTCCAATCTTCTTGAGTATTTCGAACATTTTTTACATGGTCGAATGCTTTTTTCAGATCTACAAACCCTATATATATATATATATATATATATATATATATATATATATTTGTGTGTGTGTGTGTGTGTGTGTGTGTGTGTGTGTGTGTGTGTGTGTGTGTGTGTGTAAAATCTTTCAGACCTTCTGCGTGCGTTGTTGTTCAGAGATATAGAGGAACGTAAGAAGCTCTCATGATGTGTAGTCGCTTAGCTTGATTTATATTTAAATAAACCTTTCTTTAAACTTGATGTTGTTTATTGCATTATAACAACTTTGGTGCCGAAACCCGGGAAGATCTGGTGATAAATATAAACGAGCTTTAACGTAAATATTCTCTAAAATATTCGGAATAACGGAACGTGAACGCGAATATTTAACAGACGGCTATACTATCGAGGCTTCGTGATGGAACAAGTAAAACGGACAATCTGTAGAACGCACTTAACTAAAACAGTTAATAATATAAATTCTATGCTAGAAAATAGTTTCAGTGTTGAAGACATTTATACAGCTATGTCAAAATTAAAGCTTGCGAGTAACAATCTGAAAGAAATTGATAAGCAAATTGAACCTCTGCTTAAGGAAAATCTAGAGGCGAGTTAATGAAAAGGTATGAATATGAATAGATTGCTGTAACTACGATGTCTAAGTTGAAATTTAGATTAAAACTCCCAGAAAGATCGCAGATAGAGGTTGACTCGAATGGATGTTTGGCGGCTCTTGTCAGCCACAATTTTCTGCATAGAAACTAGCAACTTTTTGCGTTGGGTGCTGTCGGTCATAGTGCATTGAAATTACAAGGTTCGAATTCGATAGGGTCAAAAATAAAAAAAATTTGAAATTTTTTGAAAAGACCGTGGTTCTTGACCGCAGCTACATAGCTCGTTGGAACTTGTTTCAAACGATGCGGACAAGAAAGCTTTATCGCATTATCGATATTTAAAATTGATCTTATTATTTACAAAAGAGTTATGCTGCAAATTGTATTTTGCTGAATGGATGTTTGGCGGCTTCTGGCAGCCATAATTGTCTGCATAGAAAGTTGTAATTTTTTGTGGTGAGTGCGGTCAGTTATAATGTATTCATATTACAAAGTTCGAACTTGATAGGCCCAAAAATAAAATTTTTTTGAAAAATTATAAAATGGCTGTAGCTTTTGACCGCAGCTATATAGCTAGTTGGTACTTTTCCAAACGATGCGGACAAAAAAGCTTTACCGCTTTATTAATATTTACAATCGATTTTATTGTTTAAAAATAAGTTATAACCAAAATTGGATTTTAATGAATGAATATGTTTGGCGGCTCTTGGCAGCCGCAATTTTAAGCATAGAAGGTTGCTATTTTTTGTGTTGGGTGCGGTCGGTCATGGTGTATCGAATTTACAAAGTCAAACTCTACAAGGCCAATAATAATATAGTATTGAAATAGTTGTGGCACTTGACTTGAGTTGCATATCTCGATGCGACTTTTTACATTATGCAGACAAAAGAGATTTGATTTTTTATTGAGATTCCGATTCAATTTCTATGCACTCACAATGTCTATCAAATGACAATTTGGTAAACTGAATATATTTTGTTTACAAATTATATTAAACCTTGCTTCTTTAATAATATATTTAGAGAGGTACATTAATGCAATCAAAGGTGTCACAAATCAATATGTATTTTTTATTCAAAAGCCGTAGCAAAGATTTAAAATAAAAATATATATAATGAAATTAATGAAGACCGTTAAAAATATTTTGTAATATATAAATTAATTTTGTAGAAAATTATTCGTTTTTGCTCTTTTCGCCATCTTTGTTGAAGTTGTTTTAACCACAATTGTAGATTTCTGTAACTTGTTCACATGCGCAGTTGTTGCTAATTAACAGCTGGTCAATGTAAATTGCTTAAAATTTTGCATAATGGTCAATAAATAAGAATCTACACAGTTTTTTTTATTACATGTGTTATTATTAGATGCGGTCAAGTTGACCGCATCGTTCAATGTTAGCTTTATGAAAATCTGATCACTGCAAGGCTTAATAATCCCCGTTATGCAAATTCCTGGATGTATTCAGCAAATTAGGGAGACCCCCTGTTAGGTTATAGACGTGTTTAAAGGATGCGATATCACATTACTACATTTGTATGAAGTTATTCACCGTTTCCCAGCGAATATTTTGTAATGTTTAGAAAATATAATTTATGTATTAATTACAAATATTTCCAATTTTTTAAATTGCTTCAGAATACGCATGCACTAATAATTCTGTAAATAATTCTCCCTGAACGTATTACTCAAGAAGTAGCTACAAACCCCACACTAAATAAATTGCAACTCTAAAATGACTCAATAGAAAATATTCAAAATGTTTGCATGCAATCCTCTAATTGTCTATAATAGAAACGTTCATCAGCAAAGGTGCACAAAAGCTAGTGTTGAGGGAGGCAGCGACCCTTATTCAACAAAAATTGTAGCTAGTAATCGGCTGAATAGAAATTTTTTTAAATTTGCACGTGTTATCCTCCAATCGCACATTATAAAATATTTGCAAGCAACCGAACACAAAAGTCTATCTTGAGGGCGGCAACACCCCCATACTAAATAAATCTCTAGCTTCTAAACGACTCGCTATAAAAATTAAAAATTTTAACATGTAGTGCTTAACAGTCTGTAACAAAAACATCCACCAGTAATGATGTGCCCAAGCCATCTTGGAGGTGGCAGCAACCCCTAAGCTAAATAAAGTGTACCTCCTAAAGTGCTGGATAAAAAAAATTTAAAATTTTTACATGCAATTGTTTAATACTCTATTATAAAAATAAACACCAGCAACGTGGCGTGAAAGCCAGCTTTAGGGGTGGAATATACACATGAAATCCTATAATAGCATATTACACAAATATCCACCAGCAATAGTTCACCAAACTCAGTCTTGAGGGTGGTAACAACCGCTATACTAAACAAAATTTTAGTTTGTATAAACAACTCATTTTGAAACTTTTCACATGCAATCCTCTAATACTTTATTATAAAAATAAACTCCAGCAACGTGGCGTGAAAGCCATTCTTGAGGGTGGAATCAACCCCTGTATCTAAAAAAATGTGGCTCGTAAGTGGTGCCATGTAGAATTTTCAGAATTATTACAGGCAATCTTCTAATAGTCTCCTTCAAAATTATCTTCAAGCAGCGCCGTGCGAAAGTCAGTCTTTGTGGTAGCAAACCCCTATACTATAAAAATTGTAGCTCGTGAACGATGCGATATAAATTTTTATAATATTCACATGCATTCCTCTAATAGTACATTACACAAATATCCACCAAGAACAGTGAACTAAATCCAGTCTTGGGGGCTAGCGGCAACCCCTATGCTAAAAAAGATTTAGCTGGTAAGCAACTCTTTATAAAAATTTTACCAAATATTTTGCATTTTTGAAGTTAAACGCTTTTACCATTATTAGAATCCGTGTGATTTCTATCTATATTTTATGAACCAGCACAAATATTTAAAGAATGTAGGAACAGGAACAATTCTATTACTAATTTCACGAACTGAAACAATGTTCCTGTTTGTTATTTTGAACCTTTATATAATGTAGATAGCAGCTGTTTCTAAAGATGCCGGCCGTTAAAAGTTTTAAGTTGCACAGTTGAACCGTTGAGTTGAATAATATTCGCCTGCCGAAACATTCAACTCCAATTGATTAACTGCATAACCATCACAACAATAAAATCTAATAGCGTATGGAAAAACATAATTTTTAGAATAATACTATTCTTAGGGGTTAAATTTGACGCTTACAGTATATTTAGCAAACAATTATTTTGTGACCCCTACGCCTACAATAAATACCAAGTTTTAAATAAACGTACATCTGAAATTTAAACCACTTCTTAACGATAAACAAGGCAAAGACATAATTACTCATTTCTTACATACTGCTATTTATAGAACATAAGGATGCATATCCATTTCGAATGGACCTGCACCTAGCCGAAGTTCTAAATTACTAGAACAGGTGAAAAGGCTTGCGTGTTCTAATGAGCTAAAGAGCCAAACTACAGGTCCAACCAAAGTAGTAGGGTCGTTAGTGAGGAACCAGACTAAGACAGGTCCCCGAAAGAGGGCAGCGGCTTTTTCGGTACTTAGATTGGCAGTGACCATAGGGGTCGGTATGGCACTCTGACACACTACCGCGATGTGGAAGGCAACGGGAAACCACCACATTACCTCCCAAGTACACAGCGTACCTAAATTATAATAAAATGATGGTATTCTTTGGGGTAAAAGATTCCGGAGTTAAAATAGTCCCCCATTCGGATCTCCGGGAGGGGACTACTTCGGAGGATGCGAGCGGAAAGTTAAAAATTAGAGTCGGGAACATTCTGCGAGTCGGAATGTGGAATGTTAGAAGTATGAAGCAAGTAGATAAGCTAGAGAACCTAAAAATCGAAATGAATAGGTTATCACTAAACATAGTAGGAATCAGCAAAGTTCGGTGGCCAGAGGCGGGGATTTTTGGAGTGGAGACTTCAGGGTAATTCATACAGGAGCAGAAGGAAATTTGGGTGTGGGGATAGTTATGCAGAAAAAAATAGGATACTGTGTAGAAAATTATTTACAAAAGAACGAAAGAGTACTCATGGTTAGATTAGAATCTAAACCGGTAAACACAGTAATAATAGAAGTATACATGCCCACCTCTAGCTACAGTGACGAAGAGGTAGAAGCCATCTACAAAGATATCAAAGACATATTAAGATATGTAAAAGGACATGAAAATTTAATAATTACGGGGGATTTTAATGCCGTGGTAGGTGAGGATAGGGAAGGAGCGGTAGTAGGTTTATTTGGTTTAGGCACGAGAAACGACAGGGGAAATAGGCTGGTAGAATTTTGCGACAAAAACAATTTGATCATCACAAACACATTATTTCAACATCATGCCAGAAGACGATATATGTGGAAGATGCCAGGAGATATAGGAAGATATCAAATAGATTACATTTTTGCTAGACAACGGTTTAGGAATCAAGTAAAAGACTGTAGAAGCTACCCAGAAGCAGATATAGACACTGACCACAACATCGTAATTATGAAGGTCACACTTAAATTTAAGAATGTGAAAAAAATAAACGGAATAAGGCACTTGGACTTAGAGAAACTAAAAGATAAAGATATTCCAGAAAGATTCGAAAAAAAGTCAAATGAATTGCTCAAAGATATTGGGAAAATATCCGATACTAAGGAAATAGAAACAGAATGGAATAACATTAAATCCAGCCTAGACATGGCGGCCAAAGATATTTTGGGGTATACACAAAGAGAAAATAAGAAACCATGGATAACAAAGGATATCCTGAATTTAATAGAAGAAAGACGAAAATACAAAAATAAATCAGACGAAACAGGAAAACAGAGATACAAAGCCATAAAATGGGAAATGCAGGAAAGCTAAAGAACAATGGATCGATGAAAGGTGCAAAGAGGTACAAACGAAGATGGAAATAGGAAAGACAGACGAAGCATACAAATTAATTAGAATGAATTTTAGAGATATAAAACCGTATAGAATATATAAGGAATTTATATCCAGGAGAGGAACTAACTGCATTAGAACATGAATCAGACATTGAAAATGATGACTTGGGATATCCTATACTTAGAGATAAGTTTGAATTAGCATTAGAGTCTGAAAAATGGTAAGGCGCTGGGTACAGATAAGGTGCAAGCAGAAACTCTAAAAGCGGCTGGACAAGCAGTAACAGAACGTCTCTTCCGACTTGTAAGCTATATGTATGAAACAGGCAAGATACCCAAAGATTTCACACGTAAGATCATAGTCACTATACCAAAAAAGAAAGGCGCGGATAGATGTGAAAATTTTCGAACAATAAGTTTGACTGCACACGTGTTAAAAATATTAACTGGAGTTGTGCAAAGACGAATGGAAAAACGGGCGGAAGAAACACTAGGAGAAGACCAATTTGGGTTTAGGCGAAACAGGGGAACACGTGAGGCTATTTTAGCTCTGAGAGTGATAATGGAGAAAACAATAGAAAAAGGGGAAGCGTGTATATAGGGTTTGTAGATCTGGAAAAAGCATTCGACAATGTAAAAAGGAAAAAAATGTTTGAAGTACTCAAAAAGATCGGAATGAGTTATAGGGATAGACGAATAGTACATAGCTTATACAAAGAGCAAACAGCAGTAATAGAATTAGAGCAGGAACGTAGAGAAGTAAACATTAGGAAAGGGGCGAGACAGGGATGTGCCCTATCCCCATTGATTTTTAACTGGTACATAGAAGAGGCAATGAATACTGTTAAATGCAGAAAGACATTTGGAATTACTATGTAGGGACAAAAAATTGATATGCTTAGATTTGTAGATGATATAGCGGTATTAGCGTCTAGCAAGGAAGAGTTAGAAGCTGCTCTTAATGAAATGGAAACGGTTCTAACAGAGAGATACGGTATGAAAATTAACAAAACTAAAACTAAAGTTCTAGTATGCAAAGGTGGGGGAAATAAATCAAAAACAAGAACAAGAACAAGTATGTAACACGAACTTACAAGAGGTTAAGGATTTCTGCTACCTAGGAAGCCGAATAACGCAAGATGGGAAAAGCACAAAAGATATAAAACAAAGATTAGCACAAGGTCAGGCTACATTTAACAAGAAAAAGCAACTACTGTGCTCAAAGACAACAAACATAGAAACAAGAAAAAGATTGCTTAAAACATATGTGTGGAGCACAGCACTGTAGGGCTGTGAAGCCTGGACAGTAGGAGAAGCGGACAAGAAAAAGGTAGAAGCCTTTAAAATGTGGTGCTACAGACGTATGATGAAGATATCATGGACAGACAAAATTAAGAACGAAGTGGTACTAAAAATGGTAGGGGAAGAAAGAAATATGGGGAAAACGGTAAAAAATAGGAGAGATAGGATGATAGGCCACATACTACGGCATGAGGGAATAGTGTGGAATATATTAGAAGCAGAGATAGGAAAAAAGAGTAGAAGAGGCAGACCTAGGTTAGACTACTGCACACAGATAGTAAAAGATGTATGCGCAGAAATTTCAAGGAGATGTGTAGGCTAGCCCAGAATAGAAATCAATGTCGGTACGCATCCAACCAATCCCAAGGTAGATAAACTAATGACGAAAAAATAACTGTGCTTAAACATGATGATTATTATAAGTAACTATAAGAATTGGTTGGGCAATATTCTCGAATAATGTTAAGGGTGTGAAAGGATTTACTGGAAAACCATTATTTCGGCAAATGTCTAAGTGTTGGGGGATCTTGGTAGCCACAGGTTGCTTAACCCCCTTCACTGAATATCGGTGAATTAGGGCATAAAATTAGAAAAAAATAGAAGGGGAACGAGCTGTATACACATACTGTGTGAGAATTTCATAGAACTATGTAGGCTAGCTCAGAGTATAAATAAGTGCAGGTACGTGTCCAATCAGTTTTGAGACGGAAAACCTAATGACAAAAAAATAAGCGCAGATAAATCTGATGATTAGTATAAACAACTAGTTGTTGGTTGCGAAATATCTGCAACTAATGTTGAATGTGCGAAAAGATATATTAGAAAATATATTAAATCGATAAATGATTAAGTGTTGGGGGAACTTGGCATCCACAGGCTGCTTACCTCCCTTCACAACCACTGAAGGTCAGAGAAATAGAGCATATAATTGTAAAACAATAGGTGACCGAACGGCATGTAACAAGAAAGAACAGCGCGTATGAGAAAAGACAACAAACATAGAACAAGAAGAAAATTGTTGAAAGCATATGTGTGGAGCACAGCACAGTATGCCTATGAAATACGGGCAGTCTGAAACGCAGACAGTAAAACGGTAGCAGCCTTTTGAAATGCTGTGCTTCAGATGTATGAGAACGATAGCATGGACAGACAAAGATAATAAGAAATAGGTTATAGAGATAGTAGGGGAACAAGGATATCTGGGGAAAACGATAAGAGAAATATAAGGGCAGAATACGTTCTAAGAGATTTTTGGGGAATAGTATGGGATACATTACAAGCAGAGATAGGAAAAAAGAGGTAGATGTTGACCTAGATCAGATAGTGATAGATGCAAACTGTGCAAATTTGAGGGAAATCTGTAGGTTAGTTCAGAATAGGAAACAATGATGGTATGCATCTAACCAGTTCCAGGACTGAAGACCTAATGATGATGATGAAGAATGCATATATTGTTTTAATTTAGCGGCACATTGGATACACAAAGAACAGGAATTATAAATAGTATTAAACGCACGCAGCACATTGAGAATAATTCACGTTCGAAGTTGCCAGCCTGTAAAAACCAAACGATTAAATGTAGATCGTCAATTACTCATATCTCACTCTCTCTTAAGGTATTATTTCTAAGTTTCATCTTTGTTACTTCAACTAGTTAGCGACAACGTTACAGGAAGCAAAAGCGATAGCACTCTTAATGTAAAATGATAGGATGATATACGTCAGACGCGACATTAAATGTCTTTGAAAGAGTTCTAGAATGATAGGAAATATAAAATAGTGTATATCGATATATTTCACTATTTTAAAATTCTTTTGTGATTTTGACCTTCTTCAACAAATAAGCAACAATATATTCTATATATGTAATTATCTATTTCCACTATTTTTGGGAGGATGCTAAAATGTATCAATTTTGTAAGGATGCAGAATTGTTAGCAGGATGTATATATATATATATATATATATATATATATATATATATATATATATATATATATATATACATTATTATTTATTTATATTTCAAATGTAAAATCATAAAAAACAAAAAGTAAACAGTATAACCATAAATATGCTAAATTTTAATTTTTTTATTTCTATTTAACGTGTAAAATCAATAATAAACAAATATTTACCAATATAAACAATAAATATCGTTATATGTATCAATAACAACTATAAATTCAAGAGAAAACACGATCGCAGTACTCCCTTTACAATCACGTACACACTGAAGTTGCAAGTCGTGTAACAGGTGAAAAACGAAATTCAATTTAAACATTATTTCCAAAACATGACACTCTAGGCTTCTACTGGTATGCCTGTAAATGCACATTTGTGCCACTACAGCCGTAGTGCCTAAAAACGACCGTTTCGTTTTGGACGGCTATTGCCGTCATGCCACATAGTGAACTTCGCTTTGACGGCTATAGACGCAAGTGTCCGTCAACGTGTTAAATAAACATTTGATTTACTTACTATCTTTTAATATAAAGAACCTTAATTTTAACTACAAAACTTATAACAGCAATGAACGCATTATAAGCATAACAGTAACATCTGAAGAGGCTTGTTCATTTCTCTACGACACAATTGACACTTCCCGACACATGGCAAATTATTTGATTGCGATAACACAAGATTTTATTTCTACAGGTAAACAGAATCTAATTAATTGTACAGCCTTAAGTTTCGTAATGGATAATGCTGCAAACATGGCCGAAATGCATGAAAAATATGAATTGTTTCAAATTTTATTGGTTTAAATATAATAACATATGGCTGCACGATACATATTCTAAATTTATAGTCAAAAGATTTTGAATTTGAAATGAAACATATTACAAAACATGTTGTAAAGTGTTTTCGTAACAACCACTTGGCTTCTGCTAAATATAAACAAGCTGATGGAAAGGACTTTGTCTTTCCTCAGGAAGTCAGGTGGAATACTTTAGCAAATTGCATCGAGATTTACATGAGTTGATGGGACAAACTTTTGAAAATGAACATAGTAACGAAACTGATTCGGAAGTATTTCAAAAGGTATCTAACATTGGCTTGAAACGATCTGCTGGAAAATTTTTTGAACATTTTAAAATCAATATCGGTAGCACTGCTGCAATACAAAAAACAAATGCGTCTCCTTATCGATACCACACTGGTAAAGTACGAAAGCGTCAAATTAACAAATCTGTATAACGTACGAAGTCGTAGTTGGTTTATACGTGAGTACACTTTGGTAAAGTAGTGAATCTGTATTTCCACTAATAAAGTTGAAATGAATAGTCTAAAAATAACAAATTTGCAGATTTTGCAATTTTCACAACAGTAAGGTATCGAATGTGGATGTTCGTTGGTCTACCCTTGTGAGCCTTGTACTATAACTAAGCCACTCACTACACTTAACTACCAAATTCGTGACTTGTGGAGTGGGGTAAAGAATTACGTGCGATGCATTTCATCATTCTTCAAACAGGCAAGTTCAATTTGTTCAGTGTTAGTTCAGCGATGAGAGGCGATGTTACATTGTGTCACTCTCTTGTTGGCAAGTGCTTTTTATGAACATTATATACTTGTACAATTTTTTTAATAAGTTTTATTATTATTGCTATATTTGTCAGCATGTAATAACTACTTTTATAATAATATAAAAAGTAATTGTAGTATATTTTTCAGTATCCAACTGTTTAAAAAATGAATAATCCACCATCTAATATTAGGAGTAGGACGTCTACAATTTTTAAACTGGCAGTTAACTGTAACACTTTGCTTCCGAGTTCACCATGTACTTGAAATCAAGCAGTATAACGGCAGGCTAAAACCAATGCAAAAAGTGTCTTTAAGGAGCTTATTGTAGATTATGAAAAAGAACCGTTTAGCACTGATGACAGTGATTCTTATGGTCCATCTGTTGCAGACTCGTCTGATTCTGAAGGTACATACTTACTTAGGTTTTAATTATTAAAAAGTCATGAACAATACTTTTCTTTGATTGTTTTAGTTAACCTAAAGCTCGTTTTTTATGGATTGATACCGAAAATAGTTACAATGAAAACATTGAGGCGGCAGTTAATAGTGAAATGGTAAATAGCCTGAAGCCACGTTCTTCTCCAAAACGGAAGAAAAATCCAGTCGTAAAAGATTTATTGAGAAACATAAAGGTCAAAACGTCACGAATATGTAACAACCAAAGGGAAGACAATTAATGCAAGACCTTTAAAGGTGCCTAGAATCCTAACCCGTAATAAACATAAATGTGCACTGCATATTCCTGAACCAAAGAGAAAAGAAATTTACAAAGAATTTCGTAATTTAGAATCTTTATTAGAGTAACAAGGTATTGTGATGCACGTTAACACAGAAGCAGTTAAAAGAACAAGATCAGCAGTACCCTCAATGAAAGCTGCAACAAAAACACACACCTTAACTTCTAATGGTACGAAACCTAAAATATGCAGGGATTTTTTTTTGACACATTTAACATCTCGGAAGGGTTGGTAAGAGGATCTTTTAAGAAAGTGAACTCCAGTGGTGTACTTCTTCAAGATATGAGAGATAAAAAAGCGCCTCCAAATAAAATAAAATCAAACTATAATTATTTTATGAGACAGCACATTTTGTCATTTTCGACGGTAGAGTCGCATTATTGTCGAAAAAACAGAATACAAATATTTGGATTCTAATTTAAATATTACCATCATGTACAAATTCTATAAAGAAACATATTCAACTGAAAGAAAAGCAATAGTTTCTTTTGAAAAATATCGCCGAGTTTTCCGCGAATATAAGCTTAAGTTCCATATTTCTAAAAAAAGACGGTTGTAAAACGTGTACTGCACACGAAGGAAGGTTAACATGTGGTGAGTACGATGAGAATACTTACCAGAAACATTGTGAACGAAAAGTAGCTGCTCGGAAGTTAAGAGATGAGGATAAAGATATTTCCAGAAAACAAGAAAATGTTTTAGCCATACAGTCAGAGTTGCAAGCGGTCCTTAATACCCCAAAAGAAGTTAGTGGCCCTTTTTATATGTCAGAAAACTAGCCGTTTGTAATATGACAATTTACAATCTAAAGGATGCTACTGTTAGTTGATGTGTTGTAACATAAATATATTCTATAGCATTATAATCATAAGAACCGCTTCAACATAAATATATTCTGTGGTATTTAATCCTTGTGTTCGAAGTTGTAAAATCATAAAGGAACAATCCTATATGAAAGCGGGTAGTCGTGTTCACTTAAGGAACTTAAATGTTTTGTACGGAGATATTTGGTATTCTTATAACTATCAAGAAACGAATTTATTTGGAGCTTAGTAGGTTGTGTTGTCTACCTTTCAGGCGGATATTTCCTACGCATCCGTACAATCGGTACAGCGCGTGTGCATACCGGTCACGAGATAGGACACGCCGATGATGTGTCGCTAGAAGGGGCCGCCATTTGTCTTGATAGATGTAGTCGCGTGAGCATTCTTTAGTTTTGTTAAGAAGATGAAACTCCAGGCCTTACCTAAGTGGGGCCTCCACATCGGTTGGTATGGGAGATGGTAGAAGGTGGTGAGTTTTGCTTTGGGACGCGGATGAAGTGCCAAGCTCCTGCGAATCCGGCAAAGCGCTAAAACACGCCATTCCTTAAAGATTGTTTTGAGATTTGTTAACGTGTATGACATTACGGACGGAATGTAATGATGGTTTATGTTGTATTTGAATCCAATATTGGAGAGCAGTTCATTTGTCGAGTCGATTAAAGTTTAATAATAACCAGTCGAGAATAAGATTTTTGGAACATGTGTGCTGGTAATTAATAATTAGATTTGGAAACAAAAACCTACAGGTATCAATCTTTCTTTATTCTGTTTGTGAAGATTCATAAATGTTCGAATACATAAATTTCAAGTCCGTTTGATCGAGTTAAAATTTTGTATGTTTAGAGCAGCATGAAAGAAAATAGCTAAAATTAATACAGTAATAGTATTACAAATTTGTATAAAGTCACTTGTTAACAAAATGATAGTTCAGTCCACTTTTTGCCTTTTAAAATATTTATCTACTCATATTGAAACCTTTATAAGCCTCTAATACCAGATGTAAATGAAAAGTTGTTTGCTTAAGTTAAAGACACATGTGATTCGTTTTAATAGAAATAATCTTTGTAAAACTTGTAAACCAGAACTCAGATCTGAAACTTGGTACTAAAACTTGTTTGATACATGATAATTAATTTAAAGATCTGTTAAGTCAGAACAGATATATTGAAACTTAATTTTATTTTGTACAATTTATTACCACATTTAAAGAAACATTTAACAAAGAAAAACATATTAAATTCCATTTTAGACTCAAGTTTTTATTCCATGCATATTTAGATATACTAAATTCTTAAAAGAACATGAGCTTGTTAATCGATGAAATTGTACAAGGCTGAAGTAATTTAAAAGGCCCCTATTTGCTGCAACTGGTTTGTTATAAGTATTTATTCCTGATTTAAAAAGCTTTGGTGTGTTAATCTCCATATTATCCACCTGCAGTTATTAACAGCTATTTTTATTGGAAAGCACAAACTGTGTTTTTCTAATAAAGAATTTGTTGTGTATTTTGTTCCAGGTTCACCGTGACCAGAGAGGTAGTAAGTATGTTCCAGAGATTTCCAGATACTTCAGTTTAGTAAGTTGTAAGTTTAATTGCATTTATATCCCATGAGTTTCTGTATCTTCTCATAGGAATATTGAATTTTTAGTGTAACCGTTCATTCAGATACAGTGGCGCTCAACCCATTTTCCTTTTGTTAGTTTATCGTAGAGTTTAGACCATCACCACCCCCTTTTCTCATTGCTCACCCTTGGGGTAATTCCCAGACTTAGCCGCGAATAGTTAAAGCTTCACTTTATCCATCAACAAGGAAGTTTAAAAAAAAAGGTGAAGAAAAAATGGTATTTCACTAGCGCAACCAACGTGAGGCTCGATGGTCGTTCGTTTAAAAAGGGTTTGCTCGATTAGTAACAAGTTGTTACAACATCGTTTAACTATTGGCTTGTGGTAAACTCAAAATAGTTTGGTAAAATTTTTTTAGTACTCATGTTGTGTCTGGAACCTCAAAGTTTATTTGATAATTGTCTAAATGTAGTAGCAGGTATATATTTATACTAAAGTAAAATTTTCATTATTTCAGGGTTGAACTTGTTAAAATACTTTTAAGTTGACATAACAATTTTTTTTGAAAATGGCAGAAACATTTCAAATTGTGCATTTACTCAAGGAAGAGCTTGAATATGAATTAAGAATTCGTTGAATAGAAAGTGTCAGGCCTGTAGTAGAAAAGAGGAAAATCTTAAGTAGATTGTTAGCTAAGGAAGTAGGGAAACCTGATTGTTTGGTTGATCTGTCAATATACAAAGTAGAATTCGATGACGAGTATAAAGAAATAAACGCTACCATAGAGTCGATAAAACATTTGGTGTTAGAATTCGAAGGAGATTCTGGAGATTCTATTTTTAAAAGAGTACTCTCAAGGCTTGTTCATGTATCAGGTCGAGTTAAACGTTTAAGGCTTCCGTCTGACAAGTCAAAGGAAACAGATGTATTAAAAAGAATTATTAGCCACTATTCTTACTGTTGAGGCCGAATTGTATGAAAAAGTGAAGGCAAGTACAACACCAAACAGCGCAGGTGATGCAAGTCACACAACTCCACTAGTAGTAGCTGCGCCAGTACAAACTCTTTCATATCTTCCTCCACCAATTCCTATTAGTACCTGGTCAGTTAAAGTTTCAGGAGATCCCAAACAGTTGTATTCATTTTTAGACAGGGTGAAGGAGTTGGCTCAATCACGTAAAGTATCGAGTAGAGATTTGTTTGAGTCATCAGTCGAATTATTCGTTGGGAATGCTTTAGTGTGGTTTAGGAGTGTAAGAGATTCCTTAAAGATTGGGAATCCCTAGTAAGTCGGTTGAAAGAAGATTTCTTGCCAGCCCATTCAGAAGATGAGATCTGGGAAACTATAAAGAATCGTCGTCAAAGGAGAGATGAACCAATTGTTTTATTCGTAGCTCATGTCGAAAGTTTATTTAGTCGATTACCCAATGCTCCAGCGGAGATTACAAAAGTTAGGATACTTAGAAAAATTTACTGCCAGAATTTATTTCACAACTTGCTCTTTCTGATATTGAAGATATGCCTCGTTAATAAAATTATGTAAAAAATTAGAGGAGGCCATGTTGTTAAAACAGAAATCAGTTTCTATTCAGTCGAGTAATTTATCTAACTTTCGCAACAACGCTAAGTTACCAATAAGAGATAGACGACAAGTTTATGTAAAAGATTTTTCACGTCGGAAGTCGTGTGGATGCTCAGAAGATATCTGCTCCACAAGTTCAAATTATAGGTAATGATAAGTCTTTACCAGTACCTGTTTCGGTTAGTTCTACGGGTTCACCAAAAATTATCCCCGGATGTTGGAATTGTTCGAGGCGTGGTCATTCATTTCGGTATTGTAGATTTCCTAAAAGAATTTTTGTTTCGGTTGCGGTCATAGAGGAGTTACGCGTGATACGTGCCCATCGTATTCAAAAAACGAATGAGGAGATGGATGTTCGCGGCCGGCATTCCATTCCTTCTCAAAAGGCAGCAGTTATGATTTGTGAGCAAGGAATTGTGTTAGTAAAAAGAATGGTCAGATTGGTTAAGTGTAGTAAAAAATTTTTGTCATAATGAATCACAACCCAAGACTGACTCTTTATTTATTGAAAAATCTGGTGATAATCGACCATATGTGATGGTTAAATTGTTCGGTATTGATGTCACTGGTCTTTTAGATTCAGGATGTACTACATCGGTGGTAGGGTCCTCGCTATTCCTTTAATTGATAAATTAAATTTAAAAATTTTAAGTCAGAAAAGAAGGGTATATTTACGGCAGATGGGGCAGTGAAACCAGTAGAAGGAATCGTGGATTTGCCCATTTCAATAGGAAAGCAATGTCGCATCCTCAGTGCTTTAGTTGTGTCTTCTTTACCTCATGCTTTCATATTCGGTAGCGATTTTGCCAAGTTATTCGGATTGATAGTTGACTTTAGAAACAATTCGTGGCATGTACAAAGCGATAGTGAGAATATTATTCCGTATGTAGGTCCATCATCAGTCCCATTGAAATACAGCGATTGCCTACTCCATTTGGATGATTTGTCAGTAGATCAGCGGTCTCGGGCACAAGCTGCTATCGATTCATTTCAAGAAATCTCTAGTGTTGATAGATTAGGACGAACAAATATGATAGAGATGAATATTGATACGGAGATGCAAAACCTTTCAGAAAAAGACCTTATGTTATGTCCCCCTATATTAGTAAAGAGTTAGATAAAGAACTGGATGAAATGATTCGATTAAAAGTCGTGGAACCGTGTCAAAGTCCGTGGAATTCACCCGTGTTATTGGTCAAGAAGAAGGATAGTAAGGAATATAGATTTTGTTTTGATGGTAGGGCACTAAACGATGTTACAGTTCATGACAGTTACCCTCTTCCAAATATCGATAGAATACTAGGGATGTTGCGTAATGCAAATTATATTTCCAGTCTTGATTTGCGTAAATCATTCTGGCAGGTACCTCTTAGTGAATCGTCGAAAGATAAAACAGCATTTAGCGTTATTTCACGAGGGCAATATAGGTTTGTGACGATGCCGTTCGGTTTAAAAAATGCTGCACAGACTCAACAACGTTTAGTTGATGCAATTTTTGGTCCAAAATTCGAACCATACGTCTTTTGTTACCTGGATGATATAATCTTATGTTCGTCGACGTTTGAAGAGCACTTGAAGTTGTTATATGAGGTCAAGGAACGTGTTAGAGAGGCAAATCTAACCTTGAATCTAGAAAAGTGCGAATTTTTAGGAGGTCACTCAAGTTTCTTGGTTACATCGTAGGGTCAAATTCTCTGAGAACAGATCCAGATAAGGTATCGGCTATGGTCAATTTCCACGTCCAACGAACACCACAGAGGTTAAGAGATTTCTCGGAATGTGTAGTTGGTATCGTCGTTTTATAAAGGATTTCTCATCTTTAGTTTCGCCAATTAATGACCTTATTAAGAAGAAAGAAAGGTCAAACCGTTACTTGGACTCCTGAGGCAGAGCGTTCATTTGTGTCGATTAAAGAAGCTTTAGTGTCTGCTCCACTCTTGACGCAGCCAGATTATTCCGCGCCTTTTGTTGTTGAATGTGATGCTAGTAATACCGGTCTCGGAGCTGTGTTAATCCAGAACATTAATGGAGAAGAACGTGTGATATCGTACGCCAGCAAAACCCTCAATCGTGCTGAGCGAAATTACTCAACAACAGAGAAAGAATGTCTTGCAGTAATCTTTGCCATTGAAAAATTCCGTCCATGGGTAGAAGGAGTTCGTTTTACAGTTGTCACAGACCACTTTTCGTTGCTTTGGCTAAGTAATTTGCAGAACCCTACAGGAAAACTTGCTAGGTGGGCAGTAAGGTTGAGACAGCATTCGTTTGACTTAGTACACAGGAAAGGAAAGTTTAACGTAGTTCCTGACTGTCTTAGTCGTGCAACTCCGGAAGAAAAATATATCATAGATTTAATAGAGGTCAAGCTTGATAATTTAGAAAATTGGTATGTGTCGTTACGTGATAAGATTTTGATGTCACCTGAGAAATACCCCAATGGAAAGTTGAGAATGAGTTTGTTTTAAGTTTATTCCATCGAATTTGCCTTTAACATCTAACATCGTAGAGTGGAAATATTTAGTTCGAAAGCCCAACGGGAAGAAGTTATCAGATCGTGTCATGATCCCTCAGTTGCGGGACATTTTGGATTTTCGAAGACTATTGCCAGAGTTCAGGAAAATTATTATTGGCCAAAGATGAGTTTAGATGTGCTGAAATTTTGTCGTGCATGTTTAGTGTGTGGTGCACAAAATCTTCTAACGCAGGTCCTTTAGGTCTAATGGGAAAAGAGAAAGAAGCTAAATTTCCATTTCAGATAATTGCATTGGATCTTATGGGTCCATTCCTCGCTCGAAATTAGGATTTAAATGGCTTTTGGTAGTCGGAGATTGGTTTTCGAAATACACAATTTTACATCCTTTACGCAGTGCAAAGTCACATGTTATAGAACAGTTTATGGAACAAAAGTTTTCTTAGTGTTTGAGTGCCACAATTTATTATTTGCGATAATGGTTCAAATTTAGCTGGTCGAATTTTTAGGTCATTATGTAATAGGTTTGAAATTCAGAAAATATGGTATAATGCTGTTTATGCGCCGCAGTGTAATTTTGTCGAGAGAATTAATAGAACAGTAGGGACAGCTATTCGATCTTATCTTGAAGAACATGATACATGGGATGCTGAGTTAGCGCAGATTCAATTTGCTATTAATTCTGCTAAACATGAGTCGACGGGTTATACCCCGAATTTTTAGTTTTGGTCGTCATATCCCTATCACAGGAAAGTTTTATGGTAGTGGATTTACTCCCGAAAGTGATATCGAAATCATTCCTGGTAGTCGCCCATTATATACTTCTGATCGTCAAGGTATTTTTAAGGTATTTGAAGACGTCCGAACGAAACTGCATTTAGCTTATGAACGTTCGAGTAATCAATATAATTTAAGGAGGAGAAATATTTCTTTTGAGGTTGGTAATAAAGTATGGAGGTCCAATAAAGTATTGTCGAGTGCGAGTAATAAATTTTCTGCTAAACTTGCTCCAAAGTTTGTTTTAAGTATAGTTAAAAAGAAGTGCTCGAGTGTGGTATATGATTTGGTTAATTTGGATGGATCGAGAGCAGGTAGATGGCATATTAAAGATCTGAAACCTTATTCCGCCATCAGTCCAGACTATCCTCAAAGGATTAATTAGTCGTTTATGATTTCTTTTGTCGAATAAGAGGTGTTCGATTGAAAGCTTTTCTGGTATCTTGTTGTTTATGGAAATCGCCAGTTATTTCAAGTACTTTTAATCATCAAGAAACGTGTTTTTGGATTATTCAATTTAAGTGGTTAGTTCAGATAAAATATAATTTCGTCTGCGTTTTGTTTTGGTTCATAGTAGAGTTGCAGAAGTGTTGGTGATGTCATACATGTTAACAAATTATCAATTTAAATAGGTAGAGACAAGTAGATTGTCTGGTGTATGTAGTTATCATAGTTGTGGTGAGACCATGTAAATAGTTGTTGTTTCATTTTGTGAGTGTATTTAGTTTAAGTTAGGTGAATGATCGCTTAAGTGAGATTGCTTTTGAGACGGTCACTTGAGTGCTGTTATGCTTGGAGTAAGCGAGATGCTTACATGGTAATTTTTTTGAGACGAGTTGTGTCGGAATGTTTGGTGCGGCCATTGTAGTGTAGAAAATTTTTTGGAGCGTCCGGATAAAAGAAAATTGGTTAGAAGTGCTAACTATTTTCTTTGTAGAAACAGTAGCTAGTCAGTGATGCTACTTGGTTGTTGAATATTTTTTGTCAAGAAGAAAATATTTTTGGATGATCGTTGATATCCATATAGTTGATGTGGGTTTTTCAATTTCGTCTAGTATTAGTGAGACTAAATCAAAGAAAAGTAATTTTTTGTAAATACAACATTCTTTTGTGATTCCTGTGCTGGATTCCTTTTTTTTTGCTCAGCAGTAATGGAAACATTTTCATAAAGATATTAATATGTAAATACTTTGGAATTGGTTTTTCGATTTTGTGTTAATAATGCTAAAGTTGTTGGTAAAAAAAAAAATTTGTTTGTTGTTTTACGATAGTTTACGTCGGGGTTTTATTTGAGTTTTAGTTTAAGTTTCGCGAACTTAGTAGGTTTGTTCTTTGATAGGTTGTAACTCGTGAGTATTTGACCTCAATATTTTGTCCTTTACCGATCATGTCTTCCTACCGATTATAACTTACCTATTTTGTTTCCTAACGGATGTGTGGTACGCAGAGTTACCTACTCACTCGCTTGTTTGCACCCTATTTTAGTATTAGTATAGTCGCTAGTAAGAATTTTTTTTGAAATCAAGTTTCAAGGTTATTTTAGTTGGTTGGATTTTTTATAAGGGTATTTTTGGTACCCATTTTTTGTTTAAGTAGTAGTTTCGTCTTTGTTTATAAAAAAAAACTTCTCGTTTAAGTATATGTTGGCATATGGTTAATCTCAAAGTTTTTTTCTTTTTTGTTCGGGGGCTGTGTAACATAAATATATTCTATAGCATTATAATCATAAGAACCGCTTCAACATAAATATATTCTGTGGTATTTAATCCTTGTGTTCGAAGTTGTAAAATCATAAAGGAACAATCCTATATGAAAGCGGGTAGTCGTGTTCACTTAAGGAACTTAAATGTTTTGTACGGAGATATTTGGTATTCTTATAACTATCAAGAAACGAATTTATTTGGAGCTTAGTAGGTTGTGTTGTCTACCTTTCAGGCGGATATTTCCTACGCATCCGTACAATCGGTACAGCGCGTGTGCATACCGGTCACGAGATAGGACACGCCGATGATGTGTCGCTAGAAGGGGCCGCCATTTGTCTTGATAGATGTAGTCGCGTGAGCATTCTTTAGTTTTGTTAAGAAGATGAAACTCCAGGCCTTACCTAAGTGGGGCCTCCACATCGGTTGGTATGGGAGATGGTAGAAAGTGGTGAGTTTTGCTTTGGGACGCGGATGAAGTGCCAAGCTCCTGCGAATCCGGCAAAGCGCTAAAACACGCCATTCCTTAAAGATTGTTTTGAGATTTGTTAACGTGTATGACATTACGGACGGAATGTAATGATGGTTTATGTTGTATTTGAATCCAATATTGGAGAGCAGTTCATTTGTCGAGGCGATTAAAGTTTAATAATAACCAGTCGAGAAGCAGATTTTTGGAACATGTGTGCTGGTAATTAATAATTAGATTTGGAAACAAAAACCTACAGGTATCAATCTTTCTTTATTCTGTTTGTGAAGATTCATAAATGTTCGAATACATAAATTTGAAGTCCGTTTGATCGAGTTAAAATTTTGTATGTTTAGAGCAGCATGAAAGAAAATAGCTAAAATTAATACAGTAATAGTATTACAAATTTGTATAAAGTCACTTGTTAACAAAATGATAGTTCAGTCCACTTTTTGCCTTTTAAAATATTTATCTACTCATATTGAAACCTTTATAAGCCTCTAATACCAGATGTAAATGAAAAGTTGTTTGCTTAAGTAAAAGACACATGTGATTCGTTTTAATAGAAATAATCTTTGTAAAACTTGTAAACCAGAACTCAGATCTGAAACTTGGTACTAAAACTTGTTTGATACATGATAATTAATTTAAAGATCTGTTAAGTCAGAACAGATATATTGAAACTTAATTTTATTTTGTACAATTTATTACCACATTTAAAGAAACATTTAACAAAGAAAAAACATATTAAATTCCATTTTAGACTCAAGTTTTTATTCCATGCATATTTAGATATACTAAATTCTTAAAAGAACATGAGCTTGTTAATCGATGAAATTGTACAAGGCTGAAGTAATTTAAAAAGGCCCCTATTTGCTGCAACTGGTTTGTTATAAGTATTTATTCCTGATTTAAAAGCTTTGGTGTGTTAATCTCCATATTATCCACCTGCAGTTATTAACAGCTATTTTTATTGGAAAGCACAAACTGTGTTTTTCTAATAAAGAATTTGTTGTGTATTTTGTTCCAGGTTCACCGTGACCAGAGAGGTAGTAAGTATGTTCCAGAGATTTCCAGATACTTCAGTTTAGTAAGTTGTAAGTTTAATTGCATTTATATCCCATGAGTTTCTGTATCTTCTCATAGGAATATTGAATTTTTAGTGTAACCGTTCATTCAGATACAGTGGCGCTCAACCCATTTTCCTTTTGTTAGTTTATCGTAGAGTTTAGACCATCACCACCCCCTTTTCTCATTGCTCACCCTTGGGGTAATTCCCAGACTTAGCCGCGAATAGTTAAAGCTTCACTTTATCCATCAACAAGGAAGTTTAAAAAAAAAAAGGTGAAGAAAAATGGTATTTCAGTGTCTGGGATGAAACTGAAGGATATCGGGGATGTATTGAGATTCAATCTGTATTTATACTTATATTATGGCAAAACCAAATGTGGAATTTGTACGAATGATGTCAAACAGTTGTGATGGGCAACAAAAAAATTACAAATTTATTTGCATGTGTATGAATATTGTTAATGAGCATCCATCAATAAAGCAGATTGATCATAGGTTCTTTGAACCGGGACACAGCCAAATAGAATGCGATTCTATACATGCAAAAATCGAACAGAAAGTAAAAAAACGTTGCTGTTTATACACCAGAAGGTTGGGCATAACTGATTAGGACGGCTAGAAACAAACCACAACCATTTGAAGTAAACCATTTGATGAGTTTATCGATTTCTGCACGCAAAAAAACCTAAAATTTGTACCTGAGAAAAACCCTAAGTCAAAAAAGACACTGCCTTTTAGGAGTGTTGGATGGTTTATGTATAAAAAATCAGATCCAGATGCAGTCTTTATCAAAACTGAGTATGCAAAGACTCAACCTTTTGTTAAATATGTGCCTAAAGTAACAAGGGGTAGACCTTCTAACCTTCATACAATTAAACTGTATACTCAACGTTTTCCTATATCAACAGCTAAATATCAGGATTTGAAAAAACTATGCAATGACCTGTATGTACCCCGTGCATACCATGGCTATTATGATAGTTTACCCTTCGCACATACTGTAAGGAATGCCCTGCCTGAACCATATGTATCAGAAGAATCTGACTATGATGAGGATGAACAGAACTAGTTACCTACTACAACTGCTGTAATGGAGCGTTAATGTTTAATTTGTTTTTTTAAGAATAGTTGAATCTTTGTTAGGTATTTGATTTAAATATAGATACTTCTGTACAGAATATCATGAAAGTTAACAGTAATAAACTTAATGATTCGTTATTATATCAGAGTGTAAAGAGTGACTTAGCAATTATTTTTGCAACAGGAAACAGGCCAATATGCTTTTTTATTCCTTTGGACAATTTAATCATATTACACGATATCATCCTTGTTTGGGCTCCATATCGTACATTTAATACCATAAACCCCGAAACAATTGTTAGAAACTCCATTTTTCAGGGTACTTTTAAGTGTTTTTTGGCTCTAATGTAAAACTGACGTTTTGTAGATTCGCAACTTTACCAGTGAGGTCACAATACAGTTGAGATTTGGAAATACCTTGAAATGGCTATTGAGAAGGAATTGATTTTGTTACTACAGCAAATACATGCTTTCAAAAAATGTTAGTCAAGCTTAAAACACCATATCACTTTGTGTTATATCCCACAAAAACAATTTATAAATTAGCTGCTGATGAAAGGAAGCAAAGATTATTAACAGAACTAAGAAATATGTATAGGAGATACTGGCATATTAACATTAATTTTAAAACTTCAGGCTCAATACGAACCCTTTTATGCTCACTGATGAAGTATTGACCAACATAAGTCCTCTGCAGTGGTGGTTATCGAACAACAAAATACCCCATATATATCAAAGAATTCATATATTGTAAAATAATTCTGGATATTGCTTTTTCCGCATCTGTGGAACGAACATTTTAGTTGTTTGGGTTCGTGCATTCAAAATTCTTAGAAATACACTAGGTGTAGAAAAAGGTAGTACTTATGTTTAAGCATTATAATCAAAATGACGATTAATTTATCTGTTATTTATATTTACTATTTTTATTTCTATGTTCTTAATCTATACTTTAAAATTTAAGTAAAAATTAAGAAAAGAAAATGCATTTTATTTTCCACTTTTTGCAGAAACTTTAATGTTGTTGAAGTGTCTGTTAACTCTGTCAGAATAAAACACAAGGAATACGCTTGATCGAAAAACTCTTCTTTTATAAACTCATAATATATCGATCATGTCAGCACCAACAAAAATGAAACATGTCTCCCTGACCTCCAACGCCAACCCTTCCCCCATCCGTTGGTCGACTCATGCAAGTCGGTCCCACGTACACCATATCTTACATGTCTAATTTTTTTTAATTGAAAATCCATTTAAAATGCAGAAGATATGAACTAAATTTATACTAATTTAAAAAATAAAATGAATACATATAAAAATAAAAATGATTTAAATCAATTTTCTTGAAAAAAAATTTGTCATGCATTTAAATCATTAAAATTTAAATAGTCACAATTAAAAAAAATCAAACCATCCTTAAATTCCATTCCACCAGCCATATGAGGAACAGACGCTGACCATTCCACCTTACAACCGCTCTGGACCATATGTTCAATACCGACTTTTGTAATATTTGGACAGCATATTGCCTTGAGCTCGCGTAACGAACTAATTTTTGATAGATATTTCAAACCAATATTGCTAATCCACATACAATAACTTAAATTAAGTGTTTTTAAGTGTTTCATAAAACCATCAGAAAGATATCGTAGTGCAACATCCGTTATTTTTGTGCACCCTTCAAGCCTTAAGGATTCTAATAAACGATTGCCATCTGATGATGGATCACAACTGTCTCCGACAATATGTTTAATACCCGAATTAGTGATATCATCACATGCATAAAGAGATAACACCTTAAGCTTTTTTAAACCTCGTGCTATTAACATTAATGAGCAGTCTGAAATATTGGGACACTTATCCAGTACTAACTCAGTGAGATTCTTACAGTGAAGAGCTATTTGACTTACAGATGTGTCGGTCACCTGTCTAGACTCTAATAAATCTAATATAGTAAAGCGTAGAGCAGTTTTTGAAAATTTTGAAATACTACTCAAATTGAGTGATTCTAGATTCGGCAGAAGCACTACAATATCTGGCAAATGTTTTTCAATGTACCGAATGTGTAACTTCTTAATTCCACGTTGAGCCAACGATGCAAATAAAGCACTGTTTCGTTCTTCTAAGTCAACTATAACTTCGATGTCTTTCCAGAGACATTTAGAGTAAGCAGCCCCTCGCAACAACTTGCACACTTGTGCAATACTGCATAAGTCTTTTATATCCAAATAAGAAAATATATTTACTAGTATTTCAGGGTATAATGCAGTTATATTAATTTGTGGCAATTCTGATTTTTTATATTGTTGGAGTTCCCAAACAGGGCGGTCGATTTTTTCATAAGCCGATATAACAGACGGCCATGCATTAGTTTCAGCGTGAGGATAATTATTCATAGCAGAATCCTCTTCTTCCATCTTTATTGTAATTTTGATTATTTTAAACACTTAACAGCATTAGCAATTTAAAAAGTATATAAACTATCTAAGTACACACCGATAATTCAGAATTTACATTCACGAGAGGGCGCTACAAAATTAAACTTGCTAAATTCGTTTTGATTTGATATCTCTGATCAGATGATTGAAATAGAATCTACCACAGAAAAACCTCAGATTGCAATATAGGTGCTCACTCTCCAATCTCTCAACCAATCGGCGGCGCGCGAAAGTAAGTCACCCTACCTGCTAATCTTAAATATTCATTATAAATTTCATATAAGCAATGATTAGAATTCGATTTAAAACTTTTAAATTGAGAAGCTTGTGTCAGTCAATGATATAGAAATACACGTTTTGTTATGTGTATTTCAGTACTATTAAAATTAACACTGATTTTTAAGCTGATGTTTACTACTTAATTAATATTTGTATACGTATAATATCAATATGGTAACTTGATGATAGCATTAAATCTGGGTGGCGTTTGATAATTAAATGGCGCAAAAATGTTGTTCAGTCGATAAAAAAGAAATTGTGATGGCACTGCTAAAATAATTTAACAAATTTGTAAAGATATAATTTTATAAATTTTAATTTATTTTCACAATCTTGAAGATGAAAGTGATTAGTACATACACGCTAATTTTCCGTACCAAATTTATCTTTCATATAACCCTTCCTATTCTACAATCTACAGATTTCTAAATTATTTAGAAAGGAAAAGATAAATACTCGTTTTTCCACTCTCGTTGAGCTTTTTCGAATTACTTCTGCAAATAACTACATTGAAAATTTTGACATCTGGCATCTTCAACAGAATCATAATTCCTTTTACTCCTAAATAATAACTGCATTTTTGTTACTTCTAAAAATCCAACCGAAAAATACTAGTGTCTAAATCACACTTTGGTATAATAATGCACTAAACGAATGGCGTTCACTTGAATAATACATTTAAAACTATGTATAATGTCTTGCAAATATTATATTTGTCACAGAATGAAAAGATTATAACTATTCAAGATGTATGACATCTTTGTGTTGCGATCTACTATTAGGCAACCCGTCAAACACACAAACGCTGAGTCACTGTACATTCTCTAGGGATGGAGTATTCTTCTAGCAATTACTGGAGGATCAGTCATCCTTTTTAATTCATGGTATAAATAAGACCGATGATGAAGTACAGAGTTAGTCTATATTAGAAGTGCACGTGTCTAATGTACATGTAGCTTGTAGAATACATAAATAAACAAAGTGTAATAAATAAATAGTTTTATTAGTGTTTTTAATGGACCAATCCTTAAGAAGTTAGTTTAAGAAAATATTAGTGCTTGTAAATTCATTAGTGTAATAGTGCTTCATTGTTAAGTGGACTGAAAACATCTACAAATAAGGCATATACTGTTAATTAGACTTGTGAATAGTGAGTAATAAAGACTCTTGTTATTACTTATTTTAAATTAGTAACACGCGGTGGTAGTAGCCCGCTACAACTGATGTCAGGTGTGGGGTATATAGTGATTAATTTAAAAGGAAAGACACACAAGTCTAAAGACATTTAAGTAGTATATATATGCCAGTTACAAGCCAAAGTAAGATAGACGCAGAAATTTTAATGAATTTCTTTAAGGATTTTAAATCCGGTATGGAAGAGAAGTTTAAGTGAAAATGCTACGAAAATAGATGAAAATGCTGAGAAAATGGAGGAGAGGTCGGAATCAAACCTTTCAGAATATTAAGTGAAAATGCTAAGAAAATGGGAAAAGGTTAAGTAAAAATGATGAGAAAATAGAAAAGTTAAGTAAAAATACAGCCACGTTAGAACAAAAATTAATGGAAAGCTCCATTCCATTGAAAGAAAATTTCACGGAACAGGTAAAAACAGTTGAGCGAAAGTTGGACAGTAAATTGGTAAAAATGGAAGAAGATATGATGAGGCTGCAAGAACAAGTGATTTAACTAATAACGCGGCCACTTCAATTAGCAAACCAAGTTGTAAATCAGAACATTCCAGAAATAAGAAGCATGGTAGAAAATGAGTCAATACCGTCAAAATTTAAAGTGAAACCACCCACATTCGATGGTAAAACACCTTGGCCCACATATTTGAAACAATTTGGAGCTGCTGCAATAGCCAACGGTTGGTACAACAAAGAGAAGGCTATCTCTCTAATAGTGGTCCTACGGGGGGACGCCCTTAACATCTTGCAAACTATTTTTGATCACCAACAGAATGATTACGGCCTTTTAACATCAAAGCTTGAGATGAAATATGGAGACGCTCACCTCCAACAGGTTTACCATGCACAAGTTAAGAACCGCTCGCACAAGACAAATGAAAGCCTGCAAGAATTCGAAGCTGACATCGCCAGATTAGTTAGATTGGTATATTCAACGGCACCAGACAGTTTCCTCGAAAAACTGGCTGTACAAACATTTGTGGATGGGGTTAAAAATGATTATCTCTCTAAAAGTGGCCCTACGGGGGGAAGCCCTTAACATCTTACAAACCATTCCCAATCACCAGCAGAATGATTACGGCCTCTTAACATCGAAGCTTGAGATGAGATATGGAGACGCTCATCTTCAACAGGTTTACCATGCAAAAGTTAAGAACCGCTCGCAAAAGACAAATGAAAGCCTGCAAGAATTCGAAGCTGACATTGCCAGATTAGTTAGATTGTCATATCCAACGGCATCAGATAGTTTCCTCGAACAACTGGCTGTTCAAACATTTGTGAATGGCATTAAAGACAGCGAATTACAGCAAGCGCTAAGATTACCACGGCAAAAAATGTAAGATGACACACTGGCTCATGCGCTTGAATTTGAAGCAGCTAAGCAGACATCACACAGGATGAGTCACAAAGTTCGGTCTGCCTTGGAGGAACCTGGTCAAGCGCAGACCAGCATAGATAAAATAATCAACCATGTGTTTAAAAAGCAAAAGGCGAAAAGGTTAGAAAGACGACGACCGCGGAGATGGCGTTTGCGATGCTGGAGCTGCGGTGAAGTTGGTGATATGCAGAGACGCTGTACTCAACCAAAGAGACAATCGGTTGAGCTTAAGCAGGTCAATGTAACGAACGTCGACAGCACAACGTAGAGCCCCGGAAATTATCATCCGTGCTGCATCGTCAATGGGAAGTCTAGACAGCATCTATATTGATGGTAGGGTTGTCCGATTACTCGTGGATACAGGAGCAACAAGGACTATTGTGAAACCAGATTTGGTTGATCGTGGAAAAATGCTACCTGTATCGGTATGTCTTCGAACGGCAAGTGGTGAGAAAATTTCGACTCACGGAGAGACTGCCGTTACGTTGGCAATTGGGGACAAACTAATTAATCATCGGGTGTTGGTAGCTGAAATTACAGAAGAAGTGATCTTGGGAATGGCTCTCATGAGAGAATATGGGTTTCATGTAAACATGAAAGAAAATGTACTTCGGATAGATGATGATGAGATTCCATTTCAAGGGACGAGGAACCAGACGATGCAAGTTCGAATGATTTGTAATATGAAAATACCCGAAAAGGCGGAAATGATAGTAATGGGACGCCCGGATGATACGCTCCGGGAAGGACAAGTATGCATGATGGAAGCAACTGAATCGGGAATGGGTCAGGAGAGATTACTGATTGGAAGACCGCTGGTAAAGTTTCGAAATATGATACCAGAAATGGTGCTGAACATTAATCCGCACACGGTGACCCTGAAGAAAGACCTGATTGTGGGAAGTTGCATTCCAGTATGCCATATTAAACGTTGTGTGGACGACACAAAAGATAAACCAGCCAACGGTTGCCCATAGAAATTGCTGGATATGTTGATACCTTTGTGTAAAGGATTAAACGTCGACCAACTGGGGAAGGTAAAAAACTGGTCGGACGATATCGAGGTGTGTTTGCACTGGATGATAGTGAGAAAGGAAGGACGAATGTTGTGCAACATAAGATCAATACTGGAGATGCGCAACCGATAAGACAACACACCAGGAGTCTTCCTTTGGCAAAACGTAAGGAAGCCGAGCAAATCATCACCGATGTGGAAGAACAGGGAGTGATTGAACCCTCGAATAGTCCATGGGTATTCCCGGTAGTGCTTGTCAAGAAAAAAGACGGGTTGACAAGATTTTGTGTAGACTACCGGCGGCTTAACAATGTGACAAAGAAAGACAGATATCCTTTGCCCAGAATTAATGACACCTTGGATACTCTATCCGAATCTAAATGGTTTTCGTCCTTGGACTTGAAAAGCGGATACTGGCAGGTAGGCTTAGAGCCAAACGATAAAGAAAAAACAGCGTTTACAATTGGAATTGTATTATGGCAGTTCAAGGTCATGCCATTTGGATTATGCAATGCCTCTGCTACTTTTGAACGATTGATGGAGTCAATACTGCGTGGACTGTCCTGGAAAACATGTCTGGTGTACCTAGACGACGTGATAGTGTTAGGCCGGTATTTTGAAGAACACCTTAAGAGCCTAAAGGAGATATTCCAAAGATTACGCGGGGCACACCTTACATTGAGCACCAAAAAGTGTCATCTATTTGGAAAAGAGGTGAAATACCTAGGACATGGAGTGGCCTACACCAGCAGATATACACCAACTACACAGTTTTCTAGGATAGTGCACATATTACCGACGTTTTATACTTGAGTTTGCGAACATTGCCAAACCGTTAACGAAATTAACGGAAGATGAACAAAAATATGATTGGAATGACGACTGCCACAGTGCATTTGTACAACTGAAACGGCTACTAGTTACAGCACCAATTTTGGGTAATCCACGGATGGAGGGAAAATTTGTGTTAGATACCGATGTCAGTACACAGCTATAGGAAGCGTTCTTTCTCAAGTGCAGGACGGACAAGAAAAAGTTATTGGATATTTCAGCAAGGTCTTGTCGCGGCCAGAAAGGAACTATTGTGTGACAAGAAGGGAGCTGTTGGCCGTCGTCAAATCCGTAGAGCACTTTTATAAGTACTTATACGGCCGTAAATTCCTGTTGAGAACAGACCATGTTGCACTAAAATGGTTGCTGCAGTTTCGAAATCCTGAAGTGCAAGTTGCAAGGTGGATAGAGCGGCTGCAGGAATATGACTTTGACACAGAACATCGTGTAGGAACTAGCCATCGAAATGCAGACGCTCTGTCAAGGAGACCTTGTCCGGTAGACTGTAATCATTGCTCCAAGATGACGATAACCGAAGTAGAGTATTTAGTGACGTTCTGGGCCCTCATTTGCACCAGCATCCTCATTTGCACCCACATCTGGACCAAAAAGTTTTCTTCGACCAACCATTTTTCATCTTTCGAGATAAATGAGCATCCTCATTTCCACACACGAGATAAACCTATTTTTAAGATTTTTTTACGGCTAACATTCTGGACCAAATAGTTTTCTTCGACTAGCCATTTTTCATCTTTCGAGATAAACCTATCTTGTTTGGTATCAATTAATATTAGAATTTTCTCAGCTACCCGAATTTCTAGGAATTTTTTAGATTGCACCATCTCCAAGGGAGCTACCCCAATTTTAAGATTTTTTACCGCTAACATTCTGGACCGAATAGTTTTCTTCGACTAACCATTTTTTCATCTTTCGAGATAAACCTATCTTGTTTGGTATCAATTAATATTAGAATTTTATAGGACCACGCCCTGCAAAGTTACACATACACCCTCTGCAAGATAAATCTTTCTCCACATTTCCACCCACGAGATAAACCTACCTTGTTTGGTATCAATTAATATTAAAATTTTCTCAGCTACCTGAATCTCTATGAATTTCTTAGATTGCGCCATCCCACAGAGAGCTACCCCCATTTTAAGATTTCTTACCTGTAGCCACTTTTGAGCGTTCTTATAAATTTTTTTAGTCATGCAATACATCTTGTTAGTCTAAAATTTTATGTAGAATCCGAATCTGTAAACAGATTTAAAATAGGACCACCCCTTACCGTTTCACACATATGCCTTCTGCGAGATAAATCTTTCTCCACATTCCCACCAACAAGATAAATGTACCTTGTTTGGTTTCAATTAATATTAGAATTTTCTCAGCTACCCGAATCTCCAGGAATTTTTTAGATAGCGCCATCCCCAAGAGAGCTACCCCCATTTTAAGATTTCTTACCTGTAGCCACTTTTGAGCGTTCTTATAAATTTTTTTAGTCATGCAATACATCTTGTTAGTCTAAAATTTTATGTAGAATCCGAATCCGTAAACAGATTTAAAATCGGACCACCCCTTATCATTTTACACACGCCCTCTAAATTATAACTTTCCTGCAGCCCATACCTAAAAGAAAATCTAAAACCCATTTTTAAATCTTTTTATTACAGACAATTTTTACTAATACAGTTGTAATTTTGTAAACCACATTTCTAAATACATATTCACAATTTTTTATTTTCAACCTAGAACTTCTCATATCGGCTTATACTTATTAGTATTTATTTCTAAATAGAGCACCTTTTCCAAAGACCAACCGGGCCCACATGTTTCAAATTCCTCTGATTTTGTTCTTATGGTTTCGCTTAAGACATCGTACATATTTTCCAGATTACTAGAAGACGTTATAACCACATTTTTTGTGTTAAAGGATTTCACATCGGACTTCTTTTCTCCCATTTTGATGTAAACGCCGTAGAGTTCGCAATAGACTTTTATTGCTGTATGTTGTATTCTTTTTTCATTTATTAATCGAATAAATCGCTTTCTGCTTCCAAAGAAACTCGGGCACTCCATCGTCGACACTGGCGTTCTTTATGCGATAGCTAGCCATACGGTTGTTTAACGCAGTGCTAACCATTTCTACACCATCGTCGCTAGTAGCGGTAACTGATGCATTTTTATGTCTGTTGCTCCTTAAGTGTGCGGCATACGTAGTTTTTTCCATTTCAAAATCGCATACTTTACACATAATTCGTGGCTGTTTCGTATAAGACCCTTTAACAGCTGGCGTAGCTGAACGTTTACGGCTTAATAACATACCATGCTGTTTTTCCTTGTGTCGCTGTAAGCTGTCCATTCTCGTAAAAGCGATACCGCAAGACCCACAGTTAAAGTACTTTGCTGCGGACGGATGTATAAGTTTAACCGACGACGATGTTACACCACGACATTTGTTCTGGTGCCGTTTGAGAGCATTTTTCCAGGTATAGGAAGCACCGCAAGAGTTGCACTTAAAAACGTTTGCAGATACCATTTTAGTACAAAACAAAATCCACACTATAGCACTTTGGTTAAACTTGTAAGCGAACTAACTTATAAATAAAGAGTTTACTCCTGCGTACCTGCTTTATATACCCTATAGAATGCATACCGAAGGTTTCCGAAGACGGCCGAACGATGTTGAGGATTCGGCGAGGAACTAAATGACGTCATAATCCTTGCAGCTCGTCCAATACATTTAGCACCAATGTATGCGCCTGGTTCGCTTCGTCCATGCTGCGAATACCGTTAGTAGAAACCCCGGAAAACGTCTTCCATGTTATACGGATCGCGTGCATATTAAAAATCCGAAAGGGCGGTAGCACACGCACACAAATTGTGTGCAAGTCGTGCTGTAGCAGATGCAATGCTACTATAACCAAAAACACTTTAAACCATTACTAAGAAAATACCAACTTGCTGTCTACAGGACACTTACTAATAAAGCAATTTAATTTTAAATAACTTCTACGTCATACTTTAGGAAATGCTAGGCTTGAATATTTTCCAAATGAATGACCAAGCGAAAGTATATGCTTAGCGGTATTAAAATTAGCCATTAATTTCCCATTTTTACGACCGTGGTTAATTATAGATTAAAATTTAATTTCTTCACATTCGAGCTTCCCGTAAACTAACATATTTTATAGCAACAATGCGCTGTATAATACGTGCATACCCCTTCGCCGCGCTACTGCTATTCTTGTAATTGCTAGAAAAAGTCACTCTCCTTTTTACTGTTAGCACCGATGCAAAGCACCATTCTATACATTATTTATAAGTGTAGCACATCGCGCACTTTTTCGTCTGATAATTAAATTTTGCTTCTGTAGGCTTTTACACTTTCGCATAGCGGTCGGCCGCACGTATGATTTCTAGAACCGGTTAGTATTCGATATCGCTCAAATAGAGAATTAGATGCTCTATGTCTGTCAACTTCCGATTCCCTCGTAAAAGGTAGAAAAATCTCGGTCAATCATCCATTATACTTCGACCCGCTCCTGTTCTGATAATTTACAAACATTTTTCAAACAACAATGGGCTGAGAATTTTTAAACCTCCGAGGGATCTTTAAGTCGTGATCAATTACACATCCGAGCTACGCGTAAACTAACATATTTTGCAGCAACTGTGCACTGTATAATACATGCATACCCCTTCTCTGCGCTACTGCTATTTTTGTAGTTGCTTGAAAAAGTCAGTTGCCCTTTTTACCGCTAAAAAGCACCATTCCATACTTTCTTTATAAGTGTAGCACATCGCGCACTTTTTGTCGAACAATTAAATTTTTGTTTATGTAGGCCTTTACACTTTCGCTTATTTAAACATCTAATACGATTGATTAACCACTTTCGATTATTCTAACGGAGACCACCATACATCCCGCCGCACCGTTCCTTTTGAATCCAACGATCCTATGGGCTTCCACGCACTAACACCTGACGTATCTTTCCTACTATTTGTTAAACAAAAACTACCGGTATCGCCATTGTGGACGTAAACAGATGTTTGTGGATGTGTACGAGAGTATGTAACCATATACATTAACCAGTCTAAGCTATTTTATTTAGTCCACGAAAACTACTATTTTTCTAAACCACAATTAATAATCGCCTTTATAGGTTCCACATTTCGAGCATTTCCCAATGACTGGTGCTATGTATATGGAAACTTTAATTTCTTATTGGAGAGAATTCTTATTTTCCCACGCACTGCTGCGTAGTTGCATGCCTACCCCTTTTGGAGGTATATGCTCGTTATAGGTTGTAAGACCCTCGGTTTTACTTAACTACAATTTGAGAGATCCCTTTAATCTTTTTAATCGTATCTTTCTCGCCTACAATACAGTAGGACTTAACATTACTACCAACAAATTCTAATACTGGACCCCCATTAAATACGTCTTTAATTTTCCCTACAACTTTTTTTGTTGACAAGTGTTATATTGTATTTATTATACGCGGGGTAGTCACTCTTTTAAGATGAATATATTTTGTTTGGCATCAACTAATATTAAATTTTTCTAGAGACCCCAAATCTGTAAATAAATTTTAAATAGGACCACCCCATACAAAGTTATGCCTTTTAAAGACCCAAATCACTAATTTTTGCCCATCTTCATTTAACTCATCTTTAAAACCCTTTTTTTTCGCTAACCAAGACATATGCTTTAACCAACCGTTTCCCTAGAAATCTAAAACCGCAGTGTCCCGCGAATACCACGTGGGATTAACACGTATACTCTGTCAACCAGGATAGAAGCCGGAAGGATTTGGAAGGTCGGAGAAGAACTTAAAAATTATGGAATCTTAAAACTAATATATACAATAGATTTACAAAATCCATACAAATATAAACAACTATCTTATATCTTTACGCCCCCATGCGTAGATTGTTGTACTATTAGGAATGATGTACCTTTTGTCATCTTCCCTCGATAAATTAATTTTATTAATAAGCTGCGTATGCAAATCGTATTCTTTTACTCCGGATACATACGCCTGCAAGTACTCGATACCAAATAAAGAATTATATGCTTGGTGACTGTTAACATCCGCTTCCCTCGTGTACGCCCAGACACATCCCAGCCCATGAGCACGTTTGCACATGCACACCCCTGCCCATGCGCACCCCTGCGCGTACGCACCCCTGCCCATGCGCACTGCCCATGCGCACCCTTCTCTGTGCGACTGCTATTTCAGGGTAACGTCACAGCCTTTTATAAATAAAGAGCAATGTTATATACTATTATAAAATGTTTATTCTGACATTATACATAACAAATTTTAAAATATTTAATGTCAAGCATGGAGTCATTTAAACTTAATTTTAATACAAAGTTATACACAGAAGACAGTCCTTTCTTTATGTTTGTTTGCAGTGGTTTTAATTTTATCTAATTTTATTCGCAGCTTAAAATTTAAATCGACACCCAAGTCTTCTATCTCCTTTTCTAGCCAATAGTTTGATACATAAAGACCGTCTAGGTTTTCGAATTGTAAAATGTACCGAAGTTTGCCTCTATATTTAAAGTCTTTGATTCCGCCAACAACCAGATCCATTCCTTCGTGTAATTCTTGCAGCTTGTGGCAATCTTTTAATCGCAGCTTTCCCACTATATCCTGCATACGTATCTTGTTAGCTTGATCGACTTCTTCTTGTCGGTATTGAGGAAATCCTTTTCTCCCACACACTGTTGTGTAGTTGCATATCCACCACTTTTGGGAATATATGGTTGTTATAGGTTGTAAGACCCTCGGTTTTAAATGATCCGAAAGGTTCTTTACTAGGTAAATATACAATGTTTAGCGGAACCCCTTTGCGTGTGGTGTACGCCAAGGTTACGAAACCCGCATTCCTTAGTTCGTCTTTGTTATCTGCCATTTTGATAAATACGTTTTTAGAATAACCTTTTAAAAAGTATACGGATTTAGTACCATCCTTTTCTGCAAGAACGCCTACATAACTAAAAGAGTCTTTCTTACTAACCGCAAATGCATACAGCTTGTACAACCCGGATGTATCTAAGTCAGTCCATTGACACATAAAATAATCTTTTAATTCTTCCTCATTTTCTCTAATAAGATGTTCTTTGCCTAACACATCTTTGTATTGTTCGCGTATTGTCGCAGTGTTTTCCATGTAGTCCAATTTTCGTCTTTTTTGCATCCATTTCCTCTAATTCCAGTTGTCTTTTCCTTCCACTTACAGCGTATGGCATACCTAATGGGGCAATTTCCTTTAGCGTAAACGGGTAGAGTTTACTACCAATATTTACGCGTTGTCGTACAACCTCTGGGCGAATGTTAGGTGTATTTATCAATCCCAATCCCGAAATGACTATTTCTTTTGGAATTGTAGAATATGGTGTTGCATATTGTGTAAAATATGTACTACCTGCTTTAATGTAGCACTTGTGTAAGATTTTTATTTTATCTTGACTATCTTCCTCTACTATCTCCAAATAATTTACAGGTAAATAGTTAAAACTAAAAGCCGAAAGCACATACTTTATCAATTTTTCCCTTTCCTCTAGTTTTTCGGACAACTTAATTTGCAAGCCCGTCAATTTCTTTGTATTGCCATTCCCCCAATACACGTACTGTAGCAGGTTATTATACACTAAACAGCAGCTATTTTGTAGCTTGTCCGATAGCTTACTCCACATTTTGGCAAGTGGTACCGAGTACATTGGCGGCTTTAGGAAGTATAACTTACTATCTTCCAATAAGGTTAAACAGTCTTTTAAGGGTTTATACACCCGTTCCGCACTGACATAGCTTCCAATTGCACAGTTGTATATTGTCGCTTCCAATCGCGTAATACCATGTTCTTTGACCAAAGTAGACGCAAATGTTTCCCTTAAACGTACATCTGGACAACGTAAAAAATCTAGTATATGATTGCCAAGTTGTTTATTAACACCAGGACTTGTTATCTGACACACAAATTTGTTGTATATCCTAATTCTTGCATTGGTTGTTAGCCATGTTAAACAATCAATCCCCGCAGTTTTATCGTTGTCAACTATAATATTACACTTTTCTTCGTATTCTCCCTTATAGCAAAAGTTATGCTTTGTAGTTAAATAATTACACATCTCCATCTTGCTAAATATGCCCGCAAAATCTTGGGTTACATCCATGTCAAAAAGATAGAAATAATCTTTTTCGACTTCGTCTAATATATCTGGTAGTTCCTCCAATAAAGTTTCCAACTTAACATCTGCTAGTTCCACTTTGTATGGAACACATATAGGATTTTCGAATTTTTTATTAATGCATTCGAGGTCTTCTTTTCCGATAATTTCTTTTACTCTCTGGCCCATCTTGTTAGTGCTTTCCAGAGAAAACGAAAGCTTAGCTTTAACACCATCCTAGCGGAAACAAATCAGTCGAACTTTCTTCGTAGATAGCTGTTAAATGCACCACAAATTTCTTTTTTTAGGATAAACATCCTAAAACAACCATAAACAACCTAACCTATCAATTTTTCCTTTTATCTAACCTAAGTCCACACAAGTCCAACTAACCTAACCTAACTTCGGACAACACTAGCTAACCTAACTCCTGACAAGTCCACATTCAACCTAGGTCAGAGGCAATTTCACCCTATGGTGCAATTTCGCCCTAACCTAACATCCTACATATATCCGGACATATGTCGATGCGCAACCCTGCCGACCTAGATCGGATAACAAAACAGTTCCTAAACCAGAGAATGTAAGCGATATGGCGGTGTCCGACATATTCGACTATTTTCGGTAATATACGCCCCACTCTGTAGGATACATAAGGGAACAAATTTTCGTATTTAATTTAGTATTTGACGGTAGCTAGAACGGTAAACATAAGCGTCTCCAAGGTGATTAACGTTTCTCAACTTCTTGGGAATAAAGTGAAACCGACAAATGAGCGATTTGGATTATGGCTGTTGGCAGAAAATATGTGCAACAATAATCTGGTGACAGATATTGGTAGTATTTGTTATGTCGAAGGCGAACAGATGCTGACTGGTGGACTACACACACCAATTACAGAACCATTTTGTGACAATATAATGTTGGTTAAAATTTGCGACCTTTCTGACACCGAACAAGCATCTGCAAACAAAAGGATGTTTATCCTAAAAAAAGAAATTTGTGGTGCATTTAACAGCTATCTACGAAGAAAGTTCGACTGATTTGTTTCCGCTAGGATGGTGTTAAAGCTAAGCTTTCGTTTTCTCTGGAAAGTACTAACAAGATGAGCCAGAGAGTAAAAGAAATTATCGGAAAAGAAGACCTCGAATGCATTAATAAAAAATTCGAAAATCCTATATGTGTTCCATACAAAGTGGAACTAGCAGATGTTAAGTTGGAAACTTTATTGGAGGAACTACCAGATATATTAGACGAAGTCGAAAAAGATTATTTCTATCTTTTTGACATGGATGTAACCCAAGATTTTGCGGGCATATTTAGCAAGATGGAGATGTGTAATTATTTAACTACAAAGCATAACTTTTGCTATAAGGGAGAATACGAAGAAAAGTGTAATATTATAGTTGACAACGATAAAACTGCGGGGATTGATTGTTTAACATGGCTAACAACCAATGCAAGAATTAGGATATACAACAAATTTGTGTGTCAGATAACAAGTCCTGGTGTTAATAAACAACTTGGCAATCATATACTAGATTTTTACGTTGTCCAGATGTACGTTTAAGGGAAACATTTGCGTCTACTTTGGTCAAAGAACATGGTATTACGCGATTGGAAGCGACAATATACAACTGTGCAATTGGAAGCTATGTCAGTGCGGAACGGGTGTATAAACCCTTAAAAGACTGTTTAACCTTATTGGAAGATAGTGTTATACTTCCTAAAGCCGCCAATGTACTCGGTACCACTTGCCAAAATGTGGAGTAAGCTATCGGACAAGCTACAAAATAGCTGCTGTTTAGTGTATAATAACCTGCTACAGTACGTGTATTGGGGAATGGCAATACAAAGAAATTGACGGGCTTGCAAATTAAGTTGTCCGAAAACTAGAGGAAAGGGAAAAATTGATAAAGTATGTGCTTTCGGCTTTAGTTTTAACTATTTACCTGTAAATTATTTGGAGATAGTAGAGGAAGATAGTCAAGATAAAATAAAAATCTTACACAAGTGCTACATTAAAGCAGGTAGTACATATTTTACACAATATGCAACACCATATTCTACAATTCCAAAAGAAATAGTCATTTCGGGATTGGGATTGATAAATACACCTAACATTCGCCCAGAGGTTGTACGACAACGCGTAAATATTGGTAGTAAACTCTACCCGTTTACGCTAAAGGAAATTGCCCCATTAGGTATGCCATACGCTGTAAGTGGAAGGAAAAGACAACTGGAATTAGAGGAAATGGATGCAAAAAAGACGAAAATTGGACTACATGGAAAACACTGCGACAATACGCGAACAATACAAAGATGTGTTAGGCAAAGAACATCTTATTAGAGAAAATGAGGAAGAATTAAAAGATTATTTTATGTCTCAATGGACTGACTTAGATACATCCGGGTTGTACAAGCTGTATGCATTTGCGGTTAGTAAGAAAGACTCTTTAGTTATGTAGGCGTTCTTGCAGAAAAGGATGGTACTAAATCCGTATACTTTTAAAAGGTTAATCTAAAACGTATTTATCAAAATGGCAGATAACAAAGACGAACTAAGGAATGCGGGTTTCGTAACCTTGGCGTACACCACACGCAAAGGGGTTCCGCTAAACATTGTATATTTACCTAGTAAAGAACCTTTCGGATCATTTAAAACCGAGGGTCTTACAACCATATATTCCCAAAAGTGGTGGATATGCAACTACACAACAGTGTGTGGGAGAAAAAGGATTTCCTCCAATACCGACAAGAAGAAGTCGATCAAGGTAACAAGATACGTATGCAGGATATAGTGGGAAAGCTGCGATTAAAAGATTGCCACAAGCTGCAAGAATTACACGAAGGAATGGATCTGGTTGTTGGCGGAATCAAAGACTTTAAATATAGAGGCAAACTTCGGTACATTTTACAATTCGAAAACCTAGACGGTCTTTATGTATCAAACTATTGGCTAGAAAAGGAGATAGAAGACTTGGGTGTCGATTTAAATTTTAAGCTGCGAATAAAATTAGATAAAATTAAAACCACTGCAAACACACATAAAGAAAGGACTGTCTTCTGTGTATAACTTTGTATTAAAATTAAGTTTAAATGACTCCATGCTTGACATTAAATATTTTAAAATTTGTTATGTATAATGTCAGAATAAACATTTTATAATAGTATATAACATTGCTCTTTATTTATAAAAGGCTGTGACGTTACCCTGAAATAGCAGTCGCACAGAGAGGGGTGCGCATGGGCAGTGCGCATGCGCAGGGGTGCGTACGCGTAGGGGTACGCATGGGCAGGGGTGTGCATGTGCAAACGTGCTCATGGACTGGGATGTGTCTGGGCGTACACGAGGGAAGCGGATGTTAACAGTCACCAAGCATATAATTCTTTATTTGGTATCGAGTACTTGCAGGCGTATGTATCCGGAGTAAAAGAATACGATTTGCATACGCAGCTTATTAATAAAATTAATTTATCGAGGGAAGATGACAAAAGGTACATCATTCCTAATAGTACAACAATCTACGCATGGGGCGTAAAGATATAAGATAGTTGTTTATATTTGTATGGATTTTGTAAATCTATTGTATATATTAGTTTTAAGATTCCATAATTTTTAAGTTCTTCTCCCACCTTCCAAATCCTTCCGGCTTCTATCCTGGTTGACAGAGTATATGTGTTATCTCCACGTGGTATTCGCGGGACACTGCGGTTTTAGATTTCTAGGGAAACGGTTGGTTAAAGCATATGTCTTGATTAGCGAAAAAAAAGGGTTTTAAAGATGAGTTAAATGAAGATGGGCAAAAATTAGTGATTTGGGTCTTTAAAAGGCATAACTTTGTATGGGGTGGTCCTATTTAAAATTTATTTACAGATTTGGTATCTCTAGAAAAATTTAATATTAGTTGATGCCAAACAAAATATATTTATCTTAAAAGATTGACTACCCCGCGTATAATAAATACAATATAACACTTGTCAACAAAAAAAGTTGTAGGGAAAATTAAAGACGTATTTAATGGGGGTCCAGTATTAGAATTTGTTGGTAGTAATGTTAAGTCCTACTGTATTGTAGGCGAGAAAGATACGATTAAAAAGATTAAAGGGATCTTACAAATTGTAGTTAAGTAAAACCGAGGGTCTTACAACCTATAACGAGCATATACCTCCAAAAGGGGTAGGCATGCAACTACGCAGCAGTGCGTGGGAAAATAAGAATTCTCTCCAATAAGAAATTAAAGTTTCCATATACATAGCACCAGTCATTGGGAAATGCTCGAAATGTGGAACCTATAAAGGCGATTATTAATTATGGTTTAGAAAAATAGTAGTTTTCGTGGACTAAATAAAATAGCTTAGACTGGTTAATGTATATGGTTACATACTCTCGTACACATCCACAAACATCTGTTTACGTCCACAATGGCGATACCGGTAGTTTTTGTTTAACAAATAGTAGGAAAGATACGTCAGGTGTTAGTGCGTGGAAGCCCATAGGATCGTTGGATTCAAAAGGAACGGTGCGGCGGGATGTATGGTGGTCTCCGTTAGAATAATCGAAAGTGGTTAATCAATCGTATTAGATGTTTAAATAAGCGAAAGTGTAAACGCCTACATAAACAAAAATTTAATTATCCGACAAAAAGTGCGCGATGTGCTACACTTATAAAGAAAGTATGGAATGGTGCTTTTAGCGGCCCTAGCAGTAAAAGGGCAACTGACTTTTCAAGCAACTACAAGAATAGCAGTAGCGCAGAGAAGGGGTATGCATGTATTATACAGTGCACAGTTGCTGCAAAATATGTTAGGTTTACGCGTAGCTCGGATGTGTAATTGATCACGACTTAAAGATCCCTCGGAGGTTTAAAAATTCTCAGCCCATTGTTGTTTGAAAAATGTTTGTAAATTATCAGAACAGGAGCGGGTCGAAGTATAATGGATGATTGACCGAGATTTTTCTACCTTTTACGAGGGAATCGGAAGTTGACAGACATAGAGCATCTAATTCTCTATTTGAGCGATATCGAATACTAACCGGTTCTAGAAATCATACGTGCGGCCGACCGCTATGCGAAAGTGTAAAAGCCTACAGAAGCAAAATTTAATTATCAGACGAAAAAGTGCGCGATGTGCTACACTTATAAATAATGTATAGAATGGTGCTTTGCATCGGTCCTAACAGTAAAAAGGAGAGTGACTTTTTCTAGCAATTACAAGAATAGCAGTAGCGCGGCGAAGGGGTATGCATGTATTATACAGCGCATTGTTGCTATAAAATATGTTAGTTTACGGGAAGCTCGAATGTGAAGAAATTAAATTTTAATCTTTAATTAACCACGGTCGTAAAAATGGGAAATTAATGGCTAATTTTAATACCGCTAAGCATATACTTTCGCTTGGTGATTCATTTGGAAAATATTCAAGCCTAGCATTTCCTAAAGTATGACGTAGAAGTTATTTAAAATTAAATTGCTTTATTAGTAAGTGTCCTGTAGACAGCAAGTTGGTATTTTCTTAGTAATGGTTTAAAGTGTTTTTGGTTATAGTAGCATTGCATCTGCTACAGCACGACTTGCACACAATTTGTGTGCGTGTGCTACCGCCCTTTCGGATTTTTAATATGCACGCGATCCGTATAACATGGAAGACGTTTTCCGGGGTTTCTACTAACGGTATTCGCAGCATGGACGAAGCGAACCAGGCGCATACATTGGTGCTAAATGTATTGGACGAGCTGCAAGGATTATGACGTCATTTAGTTCCTCGCCGAATCCTCAACATCGTTCGGCCGTCTTCGGAAACCTTCGGTATGCATTCTATAGGGTATATAAAGCAGGTACGCAGGAGTAAACTCTTTATTTATAAGTTAGTTCGCTTACAAGTTTAACCAAAGTGCTATAGTGTGGATTTTGTTTTGTACTAAAATGGTATCTGCAAACGTTTTTAAGTGCAACTCTTGCGGTGCTTCCTATACCTGGAAAAATGCTCTCAAACGGCACCAGAACAAATGTCGTGGTGTAACATCGTCGTCGGTTAAACTTATACATCCGTCCGCAGCAAAGTACTTTAACTGTGGGTCTTGCGGTATCGCTTTTACGAGAATGGACAGCTTACAGCGACACAAGGAAAAACAGCATGGTATGTTATTAAGCCGTAAACGTTCAACTCCCCCAGCTGTTAAAGGGTCTTGTACGAAACAACCACGAATTATGTGTAAAGTATGCGATTTTGAAATGGAAAAAACTACGTATGCCGCACACTTAAGGAGCAACAGACATAAAAATGCATCAGTTACCGCTACTAGCGACGATGGTGTAGAAATGGTTAGCACTGCGTTTAACAACCGTATGGTTAGCTATCGCATAAAGAACGCCAGTGTCGACGATGGAGTGCCCGAGTTTCTTTGGAAGCAGAAAGAGCGATTTATTCGATTAATAAATGAAAAAAGAATACAACATACAGCAATAAAAGTCTATTGCGAACTCTACGGCGTTTACATCAAAATGGGAGAAAAGAAGTCCGATGTGAAATCCTTTAACACAAAAAATGTGGTTATAACGTCTTCTAGTAATCTGGAAAATATGTACGATGTCTTAAGCGAAACCATAAGAACAAAATCAGAGGAATTTGAAACATGTGGGCCCGGTTGGTCTTTGGAAAAGGTGCTCTATTTAGAAATAAATACTAATAAGTATAAGCCGATATGAGAAGTTCTAGGTTGAAAATAAAAAATTGTGAATATGTATTTAGAAATGTGGTTTACAAAATTACAACTGTATTAGTAAAAATTGTCTGTAATAAAAAGATTTAAGAATGGGTTTTAGATTTTCTTTTAGGTATGGGCTGCAGGAAAGTTATAATTTAGAGGGCGTGTGTAAAATGGTAAGGGGTGGTCCGATTTTAAATCTGTTTACGGATTCGGATTCTACATAAAATTTTAGACTAACAAGATGTATTGCATGACTAAAAAAATGTATAAGAACGCTCAAAAGTTGCTACAGGTAAGAAATCTTAAAATGGGGGTAGCTCTCTGAGGGATGGCGCAATCTAAGAAATTCATAGAGATTCAGGTAGCTGAGAAAATTCTAATATTAATTGATACCAAACAAGGTAGGTTTATCTCGATGGTGGAAATGTGGAGAAAGATAGGTTTATCTCGAAAGATGAAAGATGGTTAGTCGTAGAAAACTATTCGGTCTAGAATGTTAGCGGTAAAAAAATCTTAAAATTGGGGTAGCTCCCTTAGGGATGGTGCAATCTAAAAAATTCCTAGAAATTCGGGTAGCTGAGAAAATTCTAATATTAATTGATACCAAACAAGATAGGTTTATCTCGAAAGATGAAAAATGGCTAGTCGAAGAAAACTATTTGGTTCAGAATGTTAGCCGTAAAAAAATCTTAAAAATAGGTTTATCTGGTGTGTGGAAATGAGAATGCTCATTTATCTCGAAAGATGAAAAATGGTTGGTCGAAGAAAACTTTTTGGTCCAGATGTGGGTGCAAATGAGGATGCTGGTGCAAATGAGGGCCCAGAACGTCACTAACTACTCTACTAACCGATGATACTTGGCGACCCGAAAGCATACGAGAAGATCAGGAGAATGACGCCGAATTGAGACGTATTATTGAGTGGGAAAGTAGAGGACAACGACAAGCTTGGGAAGAAATTAGTATTTCAAGTAGGAGTCTGAAGGCGTACTGGGCATAGTGGGACTCCTTGATGATTAAAAATAGAATCTTGAAACGACGCCTGGAATGATGGCACTGAGAAACTTCAAGTGATAGTGCCGAGAAGCAGAGTGCCGGAAGTGTTGCAGCACTTGCACGATGGTATTTTCTGAGGGCACAAAGAATATACATCAATACTTAATAATATTTTATACTCAAAGTTAGCAGGCATATAAAGGGTACTACACAAAATCTGGATGAAGCTGTTAATACTACCCTTAAGAAAAGTTTCAGGTGATCTTTTAGTATACTAAATAACATTGGACATCCAATTTTATTTAAAACACCAAAACACATTTTAAATCACCTAAGACTATGTTGTGTTACTATGAACTATTAGAAATGACACTAGATATTTGTCTCGTGCACAAGCCACTTCCTGGATGTTTTGTCGCTAATATTGACCAAATATGCATTATTGCAATTTAGTGCAGAGCAACGGTAACCCAATTTACTCATTATCATTGCAGAACTACCTACTGTGTAGCACGAAATGCTGCAGCCCTAAAAATCAAGCAATTACCATAATGAGCAATTTTAAGTAACTCATTCATATGGTTCTTGAAACACACAATACACAGAAAATAATATTTTAAAAACAAATTTAACACTATAACCAATTGAAGTAGGGTAACGGGTCAATGTAATTCACATGGAGAACCTTTGATTTGTCTATGGTTTCTAAAATCATTCAATGACCATAACAAAGCATATTTTGAATAACTAACAAACCTTGAACGCAATCATTGCAATCATTAGTTATATATTAATTTAACATATGTTGATTTAGATATAAGTAAATGATATAGTTATAAATATATGTAAAATTAAATAAATATTGTATTAGACATAAGAGCAATGTATATGCATCATACAAATATACGTAATAAAACACTTTTATGATTTTCTAATACGTTTCTTTGTTTCGAAAAGTATATGTAAGTAAGCATTATAGTTTCTAACAAGATGGTATAAGCTATCATTTAGACTTTGACGTCGAAGGGTTATATGGTATCATAGATGGAGGTCTGCACGTGGCAGGTCAATGGTGGGGTGAATGACCTTTGTATCTACCAAAAACACCAGGATGGACCTTAGAATTGGTCCATAAGAAATACATGGGGAAAACCGGTTTTTTATCCAGAACGAATGGTTGTGGTGGTGGTGGGGGTTGTGGTGACAGAGGTGGTGTTTGTGGCGGTGGTGGTGGTTGTGGTGGTGGTTGTGGTGGTGTTTGTGGTGGTGGTGGTAGTTGCGGTGGGGGTTGTGAAGGTGGTGGTGACGGTTCAGATCAGGGTGCCGAGTGTGCGATCCATGCCCCATACGCTAAAAAATGATTAGTCGAAGAAAACTAAGGTGCAAATTTAAGGCGATAATGTTATTTAATACTGTTACCAGATGTGCGAATTTTTGCAAGTGCGGTGGCGGTTTTGGGGTGGAGGGTCTAGCACCCCGATCGGGTTGTCGAGTGCGAGATCCGTGCCTGGAGCTAAAAAATACTTAGTTGAAGAAAACTATTGTACAGATTTTGTTACTAGATGTGGGAATATTTGCGGCGACCTCGGGGTGAATGACCTTTGTAAATACCAAAAATGAACACGATGGACCTTAGAATTGGTCCATAAGTAATATATGAGAAAAAACCGCTTTTTATCCAGAACGAAGGTAGTTTATCTACTGCTAGCTTAATACTAATCCAGCAGGACCACACCGCAAAAAATACGAAAACAACAAAAACAAAAATAGAAATGAAATGAACTTATTTTGTACCAAGATGTATCGCTGGTAAAAAGTTTGTACCATTAACCATTTTTAAAAATGCGTGGCGCTGCTACCTTAATATATTAAACTGGCTGGGCCACAGCGAAAAGCATAACAAGAAAAACTTATAGCAAAATATGTAGTCACAGTAGCTGACATTAACCTGTAGATTCTGTATCATATCATATATAAAACTTACATACTTTTGTGTTTGCTTGGTTGGATACATGTACTAATAAGTGTGTATCTGGGATTGTGTGTTCTAAGCTAAACAAACTGTTAAGGTAATTGTTACCAAAAACGCCGGAATTTTTAGAATTTTGCCGTTTAGTTTACTACCAAGCAATATTCTCCTAACACTTTCATACGACTTTTTTTTAAACTGATATGATTAATGACGCACCCTCGAAGACTACTAAATAAATTTATTTACACTATATCAATCGCCCTTTTTGTATAAGTTATATATATATATATATATATATATTGCTGTGAAACCTTTTAAATCACCTGGTCCGTTGATTCCTTCTGTTAATCGCCTCGGCTGCTCTTCTAGATAACTTCCATTCTCAATCATAAAAATTAAACAACACATTCCTACCACAAACATCAACGTTAACTCTATTTACATCAATATTCAGAATACATTAAATTTTCAAATTAAATTTGAACATAAAATTCAGTTTTAAAAAGAATTTCCGGATTAATTTTATTATCATTTTACTGTGCATCCAAAATTAAAGTCCTTGTTGGATGCCTACTAATTAATATAACAAGATAAGCAGACCGGAGTCTGAGTATAAAGGAGCATCTACCACCCTTTACGTTAATTAACCAGGTTTGTCTAATTGAGCTCAAAGACCTACCCAAAGTTTCATCCTATTCCCGAACATCAAAACAAAATACCCTTTTACTTAAACAAGCAAATTTCATCTTAAAATTAAATTTTTATGGTTAGAAAAATTCCACTAATGTCCATTTAAAGTAAATCAATTATAAAGTCATTCAATACACACAAAAATGTCAAACAAAATAGTACAATTTACCTGAAGGTTATTGTCCTCGTAGCTTCAGTGTAATCGTCCCTTTGTAAATCACACCATTCCAACCGGATTCTATTTACAGCTTCAAGTTGTCAACGCTTTAAAAATGTTCTCCATCACCATTAATTTAAAGTTGTTTCTAGGCTTTTCCGGAACTCATCTGTGTATATCTGCCTCTGGTTCAGTGGATGCAGACACATTTACGAACCATTTAGTCATTAACACCCCGCAAAATAGCAAAGAAATTCATACTTCCTTTACCAATATTACCAATATATGCCAAAACTGCCTACTTTTGGGTATACATTTGTCGTTGTAAATTTTACTAATTGGTACCGTGATAATAAACTTTTATTACCTTGTATCTAAGTGCACTGAAGTACATTCATGTTAGCACGTAAAATAACCAACTATTTTGAGTCACTAAAATATACTAGCACACTTTAAATTATTTAATCAAACTAAAATGCACTGTTTAATATCAAGTCGCGGATGCACGAGCTTTTAACGCATCGAATCGTCGAAAGTCTAAGAGTCTAAGAGAGAGAACACATATTCCCGCCTGTATATATAGCGAATAGCCGACACGTCGCTTTGTTCCCTAAAACGGGTAATTCCAACGAATTCCTCATTCTACGTTCCCAGTCTGTAGCCTGCACGTCGATTTTATGAATTTAGTACTCACCCATTGAGATCTCAGAAAATTTCAACACGGCCCGCAAAGTTGTCCGAGAAAAACTAATTACTTTTATACAGAAATTGTTGTTCTACCTCTGATATATGCATCCTATTTTAACCAATCGCAACCCCTTGACGTTGCTTAAATCCCGCCCTTTACAATATGTGTCTTTGCTTGACGCATTTTCTCTTTCCTTTTCTAACCTGTTCGTATTGGTGCAAATTTATATTCTTTATTATCGATTATATTTTAGTCCACGCGGACTGTTATCTGGGTTTAATAAACCCGTATCGCACATTCTCGTGAATACTAAGTCCCGGTTTCTCCAAGATTCTTTGAAACATTAATTATTTGCCAAATTTACGCAGAATGAGCTTTTTAAAAATACGCAGGTGTTCTGTATTTCCTGCTAAAGCATCTGATCGTTTCCAATATCCTTAGAATCAACATGTTTATCCAAACAAATTAACTTGAAATTGCCTTTTAAAACACGCAGGGTGTTCAAACGTAACATTTTAAATAACCTTCCTACGATTTGACTATTATTGGGTTTTCACAAGCTTTTATGCTTATTATATGTTATTAACGGTTTAATTAACTCCAATTAAAATTGATTTCCATCCTTTTCATTTTTAGCGAATACAACTTAAATATTAATTATTATATGTACACTTTGTTTTACTACCGGTTACTTAAAATAGGGTTAATTAATATAAACTTTGCACGTAATTTCCATTTGTTTAGGAATAATTAAATTATCCACTGCGCTTTTCAATACTGCTTCTTTTGATGTAAAGCGTCTTATAGATAATTTAAATTTCTTATTTTTACTGAAACGACCGAGTTTATTTATGCTTCAAGGTTTTAATAACGCGTATTATCTAATAAAATTCCTTATACACGGTGATTAAAATTATTTGATGTGATTATTTAATTTTCTACCCTGGTCTAAATATGAGTAATATATATATGTATGTGTGTATATATATATATATATATATATATATATATATATATTGCTGTGATAGGGGTTGTTTAAGGGTGTGATTTATAGTAAAGGTCATTTAAAAATGAGAAATTACCATAGGCAGCAGAAAACTGCATTTATTTAGTAAAGAATTGAGAAATGGAGATAGTTTGTAAATAGTAAGCAGTCGATAACTTGTATATAAAGTATAAATAGTTTTAAGCGACGCAAATAAACATAGGAAGACGCATAGTTAGCGTAGAAACCAGAAACACATGCATTAGGTAGATAGAAAATATTTAATACCCTGTTGATAAAGTTTTAGTTAATTTAGGTGAAGCAAATAATGGTATTTTTTAATGGAAGCACGCGTATATTTATAAGTAAACGATAAAAAGTAATTAGACACGCATTCAAAAGAGTTCCAAACAACTAGATTAATACGGAGATAGAAATAGAGCTTCAGGAAGCATAATATAAAAGCGTACAAATAGTTAACCATTTTTGATAAGAAAGGAGATTAAAAATTGCGTAAATAACATGTAGATATGAAAATTAAAAGTCGAATTGCATCAGTTGTTTATGGAAAAGCAATTAGATTTATCAAAGCACCGCATGTTGATAACGAAGACAGCTGCGACCAGCTTACAATTATTGGGAAGCATAGAAAATTACATTAGAAACTACTTTAAATGTAATTATTTGATTGGTTATAAATGAGCGACGAGTTTCTAGACCGTACCCACTGACGGAGTGGGAACTCAATAATATATTAGCAGGTACAGTGATAACGAGGTCAGTTTGCAACTCAACAAAGGCCGCCGTGCGCCACTATGAAATAAAGTGATACGTAATAATAATAATAATAATTCAAAGTGAAAATTGTAAAAGTGCAAAGATGAAGATTACGATTGCCGATTAAACAGCTTCTAAAGCCGGGGAGAAAAATTCAAATTCTAAGTCTAGGAAGAAACAAACTACGAGTTCTAAGTCCAAGGGAAACAGACTACGAGTAAGGGCAGAAAATAAACTACGATATTCGATTTGGGGAAATTGATAAGAAGCAATTCTAAGTCTGAAATGAAACGACAATAAATTGGGGTGCATAAGTTAATAATGTTGTCCAGAGGGTAATGGCAATAATTTAAATACAATGGTTCAAGCGTGTGGATAGACAGTATTTCGAATGGGCATGTAATAATCCTACATTGGGGGAAGATAATTTTTATTTAAATGGATGCGTCGATGCGAAGAAAATAGACCAGGTCAGATTTTTAGTTTTAGTTATAAATTATACAGAATCGAAATTAACTGAATTTTATAATTCCAAATAAATGCTAGTCGAGGTCATAAGATAAAGTTAATGGGAGTGATTTAATAATTTAAACAATCAAGGAGAAGCTACGAGTTGAATAGGAAATTGATAACAAGTAAGGCGGTAACGTATCAAATTTTGCTATTGGTATACAAGGTTGGTTCAAGATAAAATCTAGTTAAGTTTCTGGAGGGAATTGATAGCAATAAATAATATGGTTGCCCAAATGATGGAGCGCGAATAATTTAGAGGGACATAGCATAATTAATATAACAGCCCAACGTAGGGGCTCGATAATTCCAGTAGTACATAGCAATATATATAGATATATATATATATATATATATATATATATATATATATATAAAGTAAGATGTATCTGTAAACAAACTCTTATGAAAATAATAACAACATTCTTACTTTATATCAATTTTCTTATTGCGGACTGCAAATAACTTGTCTTTATATATATATATTATATATATATATATATATATATATATATATATATATAACTGTAATTTTGTATTAGTTTTATATGTAAAGTTCTCTATGTCATAGTAATTATTCTATGATTAAGGCATAAATATTAATGCCGAAACGTCAGAATAAAAGTTACAATTTGACATAATAGTTTTTACTTTACGAACGAATGCATCCCAAGAAACCAACAGATCTATAAATATATATATATATATATATATATATATATATATATATATATATTGCAGTGGAATTCGGGATTTACCTTTGAGCCCCAGCGTTGAGCCGCCATAAAAATGCAGTGGAGAAGCTCTAAAACCGAGTCCTACCAATGGGCTGTCATAAATTTGCAGTGGTTTGTCTGGTTTATGCCCCTACGAATTTGGGCTACATAAATTTTTCCTGAAAAATAAAATAAATATTTCCAATATCTCTGAAAAGCTCCCTTAAATCGGCATACCACGGCAAGCTCTGCTTCCGGCTTCTTCAGAGATACTTACCCATCCTATGTTTACTCTTTCTCACTTAAACTACTAAATAAAATTACCACTCAAATGATTCAACAAAACATACAACCTTTTATTCATACAAATCAAAATTTTACGTCATCAGCTCAATATTTACAAACTCGGATATACATCTTCTAAAATTGTACAATATTAACCATTAAATCCTTTTAAATTTCATGACTAATTTATTTCAACAATTGTTTTTTATACAAGTAGATGGACCTAATCTTGAAACCCTAATTGAAATTTACCCTGGTCTATGGTAAGCTCAGTATAAACCCCGTTACTCTAAATGCATAAATAAATCGCATCTTTATTTTCAACAACTCTAAAAACTCTACTCTTTACAGCAAAATTTTACGTCATTTATTTACACCTTCAAATAATAAATACAAATTGTCCTTTTTATATAACCTCCAAATTAAATTTTATGTTCATAAAATATACCCCCAATAAGTCAACTCACTCTAGCACACAATAACAGCACAAAATTTTCAAGCAATAACAAAAGAAACTAATTTCGTTACCTGGAGTAAGCTTTTTGCACCTTCACCTCTGAAGATGTTGTCCAACCAAAACCTCGTCATTGTATCCCATTCATATTCTCTCTGCTAGATGTACATCCAACTCATTTGGATACCCTATCCAATTCTCTGCAGACGCTTTCAATATATCTACCCATATAATTGTCCAAAAAAAGTAATCGCCTCCTGAATCTACCATACACCCAGCATCCTCGTTCCGAAAAATTATCTAGGCACGCTTACCTCAGTAACACCTTTTGTACGTACTTTGTGTCTAGTTACAGCACCGTGTACAACTTAGCACACCTACTCGTGTGCTTTCGCACTTTTAATTAAAATTACAACGGACTGCACTATCACCGATTTATAAATTTTTAACTTAGATGTTACTCTGTACGTCTGAAGCGGACCCAAGAAGTAAGCGAAGTAAGAGAGAGAGCCCTTACGTCTTATAGTGTATTTATAATAGTTGAAACACACCTCCTGTATTCCGTTTCTATCGAAAAGAACTACCCCCGTAACCGATTCTGAAAATTTAATATGCAACGATCTTTGAAAACGAGGAATTCCTCACTTCACCGTAGCTTTAGTCCGAAATACTCATTAGCGTTCTCAACGGTTACAATCTTCTCGAAATTTCTCTCATTCCCTTATGCAATCAGCCAATCCAGTGCATTTCCCCTGTCTTAGGTCTATCATCCAACTATGTTATCTTCGTCTAACTCATATTTACCGTCTTTATTAAAATCCCACTACAGCAACATAAAATCGATATTGTGGTTAGCCTCCACAACTTATCGCGCGCTTTACATTGTAACAGTTCGTTTTTCCTCTGCTAAATTAACGCATAACAATTATGTATAGTGTTATAAAATTTTTGGATATGCTTTTATAGTTTAATATAAATCATACTTCAACAATTAATACAGAATTAAAAACAGAGTATCATAATTTTGGAACACCCAAATTATTGTCCTTTAATTTTAATCATATAGTAAATAAAGCGCATAGTTATAAATGTCCAGTCTGTATTGTAAAATGTCTACAACGTATCTCCAAGGTGATAACAATAGCGTGTTTGCGCGAACCTGCTTGCTAAGATTGTTGTCGACGAGTCGACCAGTCGGCTTTTGATCTTTGCAACGTCAACATGATAAAGTTTAAATCTAAGGCTGACTTGTGAGTCGCAATTCAGTTCCCATAAATGCATCGATCCAATTGTTTGAAACTCATCATGCGCAACACTAAAACTAACGTACAAAGAACTGATGTGCAAAAATAACACTAAAACTAACTTACGAAAGAACTGATGTATAAAAAAATTAATTAAAGCAACACTAAAATACGGAAGATATAACGTTTAATTACTGAAGCAAAAATGGTCGAGTTAGGTTGTTAAATTTTTACTGCGTCTAAGATATATGGGTTCCCTAAATTTCAACATGGAAATTTTGTTATAATTGAGAAGCAATGGTTAGAGCTCACCAATGGTTGTAGGAATTTAAGTTTAAAAGGCTTTGTTATAACGATGAGCAAGTGTTTTTTACGTGTTTGTCAAATGCTGGAAGTTCACGTGTGGTTTGAACTTGCTTGTTAAATGGTGCAAGCCGTCAAACCTGAGGTCAATGTGGTAAGTGATATTCATCTGTGCAGCAATCATCTGTTTGACGTATAACGTCATGTATAAATCTAACCTTGGTAGTTTGAACCCATGGAGCTTAACATCTTTGTGATAATGTTTAATTATAAATTTAAATTTTCAAACGTTACTTTTTATCAAAATTTATGCTTTATAAAATTGTCTATGTAACAAAAGTTTTATGAATTTGAATTACGAATAATACAATCATGCACTTGTTTATACACGATAACTATTTACGAAGTTAACTTTACTAATTTGAAAGATCTTATTACCAACCTATTTTTATTATATGTGAATCATTTTCTCAGTACTAAAAAGGTGACATTAAAAAATCACTTAATCATGTTAATAACATTTATAGAGCCTAGTTGCCTTAGAGGCTTTTGCTATTTTATTTAAATCGCCCAAGATTAACAATAGATATAAAAATTAATTGAATATTCACAAACTAACAATAATTTTCTGTCAAAATAATTCAGAAATAATTTTCAGTTAATATATATATATATATATATATATATATATATATATATATATATATATATATATACTTACTTAGCAGTCTTAATTTCTTTATAAATTTAAACAAGGTTAATTACATTCATGGAAGCTCTTAAGCAAAAGTATTCATTTCGTCCATGCCTAATACTGTATCCACTGAATTATATATAAACCAGATGTGCATAAAATTTAATAAGTAGAGTGTCCATGCACTATAACACAAAAGAAAGAAATCATAGATGTATAAAACTTGCCTGATTTATTTGATTTTATTTTGAGGCGCAAATTGCTGTCTCTCATTATGTATTTTATTTTATTTCAGGATAAATGTAGTACTATCTAAAAATACAAAATCTTGTATTTTAACAACAGAATATACTCGTTGAGGCTTCTGTATTTTTCTTAGCGATTTTTCTTGTCTGGAAACCCTAAATTGACTTTTATTCTGGTCTATGGTGAGCTCAGTATAAACCCAGTTGCTCTAAATGCCTAAATACATCGCATCTTTGTTTAAAACAATCTTAAGGACCCGTTTACTCTTTACATCAAATTTTTGTGTCATTTATTTACACCTTTAAATAAATACAAATTGTCCTATACATATACCCTTCAAAATACACACCCAATGTGTCAAATCACTCTGGCACAAAATAACGGCACAAAATGTTTAAGCAATAGCATTAGAAATTAACTTCGTTATCTGGAGTAAGCTTTTTCCATCGTCACCTCTAAAGATGTTGTCCCTAAAAGCTCGTCGTTGCTTCCATACACCTCTCTGCTATACGTAGATCAAACCCATTTCCACTTGCTATTTAAGTCTCTGCAGACACTTTCAATGTTTCTATCCAGATAATTGTCCAGACCAAGTTAATCACTTTCCACATCTACCAAACATCAAGCATCCTCGTTCCACTAATTTCTCAGCATGCTTACCTTAGTAACATCCCTCGTTAGTTCGTTGAATGTAGCTACAGCACCGTCTACTAAATAGCACCCACTCGTGCAATTCACACTTTAATTTCACTTCCGACGGGCTGTACTAACACCGTTATAAAATTTTACATTAGAATGTTACCGTAAAAGCTAAGCGAAGTCAAAAAAATAATCAAAGTAAGAGAGCAAGAGGGCTTTACTGCGTCTTCTAGTGTATTTATATGGGTCAATACACCCCTCTTGTACCCTATTTCAGTTGAAAAGCTCGCCTACCGTAACCAATTCTAAAAATTTTGTTTGTAACGAACTTGTAAAACTGAAAATTCTCACCCCATCGTCGCTTTAGCCCGAAAACTGGTCAACAAAATACAACGGTCCCGATCTTCTTAAAAATTTCTAGCATTCAACCAATCACACGTATTTCTCCCATTCTTATGTCCAGCCTTCCACTATCTTACCCTCTTTAACACATATTCGTTGTCTCTTTTACAATCCCACTCAAGCAACATAAAATCGATATTGTGGTTGACCTCCAAACTTGTCGCGTACTTTAAACGAGTGTTTTATTCAACGTCTATTATATGAGATCTCTGTCTGCTTTACACTATGGATATTCCGTCTCACTTTGCTTTTAAACCATCTGTTGTTTTCGTAACTTTTGGAATCGACGGTTAACTAAATTTCTACAGAATTATTGTTATAACGTACATTTATGTTTCTTGAACTTGTTTATTTATCTGTCAGGCTTTTCTATGAAGCAACTGTTCGTTTGAAATCGTATTTTCCAAGTTGTTTAACTTATAGAATTTCTTAGGATTTGTATTTAACGAACGCTTTATTTAGTTAAATGGAAGATATGCGTTTACATTATTGATATTATATACCTAAAACTCTCTTTATTATCTGATGTACTTGATTTACAACTTTTACAATATTAAAGCTAATTACATTCGTATCCTTGGGTTTTCACGTACTCCAAAGTTATGCAAATTTAACATTCCGATTTATAAATACAAAAGTATGCTATTATCCCTCCGTTTTCAATGTCAAAACTAATTAATTTGGCGCGTAAATAAATTATCCCTTTTTTATATACACGGTCGTTACAAATTCATTCTCTACACTTATTTATGCCTCTTAACCTATAACTTACACGACAATATATATATATATATATATATATATATATATATATATATTGTAATGTAAAGGGGGGTACAAGGCTTCTAAGAGTAGATTTGTGTTAAAAAGGGTGTATGCCAAACGACAAAATTCATATATAAGATCCAGTAATTCAAAAACTATATTTTGCCGTACTTTACATATGCTAAAGTATTTACCATTTTAGTTTGAAACGTATGTGCCAAAGGTAAACAAAATGACTTTATGACGTTGATACAATGCACGGTACTCAAGGTTTTATACTGAGTTGATATTTTATAAGCCATTGAAAGTACATTTGCCGTCTGAAAACCGGACGCGTCTATGGATATCTACAATCAACCAAGCGTCCAGGTCTTGTGTAAATATTTTGGCTTTTCATTTAAATAGAATCAACTTTTGGACGAATTGTAAAATCAAAATTATAAGTGAATAGATATATAAAATATTATTGGAGAATTGTGAAGTGTTTAGGACCAATGGTAGAAATTAGGAATGTATATAAAGACTATAGTGAAGGTATTTTGGACACTAGAGTAAAGACGAATTGTTATTGGATAGTTTATGCTTTTAAAAATGTGATTAAGTAAGCTAATGTTGTTGTGCTTGCTAAGCGAAGTAAATAAGAGAGATTCTTTTTCGATTATATTCAGTATAAAGACGTGTTTTGCAAACCTGCGTTAAAAGTTGTATAAATAGTTGATGAAATAAATGTTTTTTGAGTTAAATAGTCTGATTTAGCCAAGTGAAAGTATAAGAAGCATCGGTAGTATAAAAGCGGCGATTATAGAAGAATATTTAGAGTGGTAAATAGTGCGACGGGAAAGCGACGATTTAGATAGGTTTGAACGAGATTGGTATTGGATTTGGGACGATTGGTTAAACGGCAGCAGGAGATTCGAGTGGATATACAAAGCAACGACGATATTAATAATTTTGGAGTGATTTGGATAGATTAAAGGCAGTAGGACATAGAGTGGATATTGAAGGAATAGCAGGGAATAGGTTGATTTGGAACAGTACGGCAGGATAGATTTGGATTGGATACGGAAAGGCGAAAGGATTGATTGGAGCACGAAGAGGAAAAATAGGAGAGCAGCATATAACAAGGAAGAATTAACGCAGGGGAAGTAGATACCACGGTTTATTCAAAATTCTAAAATTAGGGTAAATTATTTCAGATTTGGGGTCAGCAAAATTGTTAAGAACACCTGGAGGCGATACGCAAGTGAACAGCGATTGTGAATCTTTGTGAAGGTGCGTACGGTGACTAAGATCTAGAGCCAGAAACATTTACAGAAGGCATTCAGCGCAGTATAATTCAGGTAAGTACCGTGTAATATCTTAAAACGTCAAAATTAAAGTCAGAAATAGTATACATAAATTAATTTGGCACCAAGCAACATTGATCATTAAAATGTGGCATATACAGTAAATAATTCCATATTAAAAAGGTAGTAAAACAAACGAGTGTGCAGTTTGGTTGGACAGTGCACATCTACTCACGATTGAACTCACGGTGAGTAGGTGAACACCCTGAGATAAAGGTTTCATATAGTCGAGGCATAAAATATAGTGAACAGTAAATAGATAACCAACCAAATTTTGCTAAAGCACATCATATAGAAGTCATATTATTGAATACTAAAAATTAGGGGCGACGACAAAAGTCGTGTATCAGAATTTATAAATAAAAATAAGTAAAATTAAATTATATAAAAAAAAAAAGAAATATTAGGGCGGAGGGGTGGAGTAATACCAACATAAGAAAGTGGCAAACCCAACGTGGAGGCTCGAAAAAAGGCTAGAAAAGTACTAGAGTGAAAGATAGTAAGATACGGGATCCCGAGATTAGGTGGGGCCCGTAGTTTTTTCTTTATTATTTTGCAGAAAACGAGTTCAAAACTAGGAAGCAGAGATGACGGACGCGGACACGAAAAGGATCACGAGATCGGGACGGATATACGGTGTTGAATTGGAATTAGGGACACAGGACATGGAGCTAGACGCAGGGGGAGACATACAGGAGATGGACGTGAGGCAGACAGAGCCGGAGGTGACAGGCATGGACACGGACCAGGCGACGGTACCGGAGGTGAGGGTAGCAGAAGCCGACGGAACCCAGGACATTATGAGATTTCTGATAAGTATGAAAGATGATTTAAAGACAATGGCGACTTCACAGACGGAACTAAAAATGGAATTTAAGACATCACACACAGAATTAAAGAACGAGTTGACTAACAAAATTACGGAATCACATGCCGAACTAAAAACGGAACTGACAGATAAAATTACAGAATCACATACAGAACTGACGGATAGAATTACAGAATCACATACGGAACTGACGGATAGAATTACAGAATCACATAACGAATTAAGGAACGAGTTTAGGACGGCGCACGCGGAACTGACGGCAAAAATGAACTACACGCAGGACTATCTACTAACACAAATACAAATTGTAAAGGACGACATGCGGACAGAGGTACAACAACAAGTAGACAGGGTAGACGACAAGTTGGAACACACACGGGTACATTTTCAGGGAGACTTGAACGCGACACGGACGGACCTAAGAACGGAAATTAAGACACGTGTGGATACGGTAGAAGAGACGATGATTAGCGGGTTTTCGACACTTAATACGGAAATACAGACATGTGACAAAAGACATACGACGCACTACCGAAATATAGGACAGACGTTGGAGACTATACAAAATGAAAACGTAAACGTTAGGACGCAACTGGACGCAAAACTGATAGACAACGCGACAGTATTGGAAAATAGGGTCGGACAGGAAGTTAGACAGATACAGGACAAGTTGGACGAACTAGAAAGAAGGCGCGTTGGACTAGACTACGGACAGCACGTTAGATTAAACCGGGACGCATTGCCAAAGTTTGAGGGACGAAGGACAGAACAGCCCATGGGATTTTTGGACCGACTAGACGAGATCGTAGGGACTGAAAATGAGAGAACAAAACTACAGATCGTGGGGGCGACTTTGACGGGCAACGCCGAAAAATGGCATAATATCATCCGCCGACAATACGACACGTACGCTGAATTTAGACGACTTTTTATAGAGCAATTTTGGAGCAATACACACCAGACTGACATACGGACGAATTTAATTACCGGACATTACAGCAGGACTCACGGCACACGCGAAGAATACGCGATTGACAAGTTTAATCAGGCACAACACTTGACACCAAAATTGGGCGAGGACGACATTGTACTACTACTAGCAGGACATATGGAACCGGAAGTTACAAAGGTGGTAGTGGTACAGAACGTCAAGACGTTGAGGGAATTTTTAGGGGTAATGAGGAACTTTGATTTAGCGACAGCACTGGAGGCGAAAACGCGGACAAACTATTGGGAGCAAAACAGGGGTTATAGGGAAGACAGCCGACGACAACCGTACCACGAACACCGACCTAATTACAGACAGGACAATTTCAACCACGGACATCGGAATCAATGGGGACACGAAGGACATAGACGACCGTATTACAATAGGGATCACAGGGCAAATGAATACAATGGACAAAACAGATATCAGCACAGCAACAACGAAGGTGACGGCCGGGTGACTGGGGGCGGAATACACAATGGAAACAGCCGGACGGACAGGGACGTAAACGTCCAGCATATGACGACGAGCGCGATTACAACGGACCCAGATAGGATTGAGGTGGTGCAGATTCACGATGCGCCACAGCAACAAAAAAAAACGCGAATTTTTGGACGACCGACGGCTTAGGAATAAATATCGACGTGTGTTATAGTATAAGGGATTTATTGTTAAATAGTTATATCTTTAATAAAAAAAACTTGTTGTTTATAAATATTAGTTTAAGTGACTGTTTATATGTGGCATTAGTTGATAGTGGTTCACAGTTATCGCTGGTAAATGAGAATGTGGTAGTAAAACATGGAGAATTTTTAAAGGGACGAATAGGAACAATTGATGGGGTTAACTTATGGTCAGCGATGAACAAAAAGCTAACGACGATTTATAGTGTTATCCGTGTACCGATATATATAGGGAATAAAGAAGCAGGAGATGCAGAGTTTTTAATTACAAAGGGGTTGCAGCTAGATTTCATATTAGGAATGGATTTTATAGAGGATTTTGGGTTGAATATAGATGGAAAGGATAGGTCAATTAGGATATTTGATAAAGATAGGTTATGGGTGGTGCCTACGGTTAGTTCAGAATATAGGAATGGAAATGATATAGATAGTACAGGATTAGGAATGATAAAGAGGATAATTATGGACGGATTGAAGTGAGATTATGTAATATGTTTGCGAGATTAATTAATGATGAACAGATAGGAAAGTGAGTAATGAAATTAGGGTGAAGCTAGAGGAATTGTTTAATAAATATATAGGCTTGTTTAATAAAGAGCCAAGATTTGCGAGGCGGTATATGCATAAGTTGAGGTCACGGAAGACAACGGGTTTAATACAAGGTGTATCCAATTCCGTTTGCCATAAGAAATAGGGTTAAAGCCGAGATAAAGAAAATGTTAAAAGAAGGTATTATCGAACCAGCGAAAACTCCATATGTGAACCCGGTAGTTATTGTACCTAAACCCAACAAAAGGGATATAAGGATTTGTTTGGATGCGAGGAAGTTGAATGCGATTACGAAACCGCAGTACGAACAACCACAAGGGTTGGATAATTTGTTGTATAAAGTATATGAGATGAAGATTTTCAGTAAATTAGATTTAAAAATTCATTTTGGTTAATTCCGTTGCATGAAGACAGTAAAAGTTTACGGGGTTTAGTATCGAAGGAGATTTATATGTTTTCTGTAGTTCCGTTTGGTTTAAGTAGTTCTTCAGCAGCACTTGTAAGGGCCATGCAGAAGCTGTTTAACGAGTATGAATGTTTCTGTTCGCATTATGTGGATGATTTGTTGATTTTTTCAAGGAACGAGCAAGAACACCTGAAGCATTTAGAAAAGGTGATCCAACGACTGGACGAAGGGGGTTTGAAGCTGAACGTGGAGAAATGCGAGTTGTTTAAGAGCAAGGTTACGTATTTAGGGTTTGAAATTAGCGAACAAGGGATGAAAATTTGTAATAAAAGACTGGACGAGTTGAAAAATATTGCGCAACCGAAAAATGTAAGAGGATTGCGAGGGTTTTTAGGGGTTCTAAATTATTACAAAAGGTTTATACCGAGGTATTCTGAATTGTGTGTGCCGTTGATGAGTTTATTGAAGAAAAATGAAAGATGGAAATGGACTGCTGATCGAGAGAAGGCGTTCCAGGATTTAAAAAGTGCGTTTTATAAAGAATTGTCATTAAAATATCCCAATTTCAAAGACGAATTTATTTTAAGAACGGATGCGTCGAAATATGCAATCGGGGCTGAGTTGGTGCAGATTCAGGACGGAACTGAAGTACCAATTGTATTCATTTCCAGGGTATTAAAAGACTGCGAAACCAGGTATGCGACGGTAGAGAAGGAGATGTTGGCAATCGTATATGCAGTGAAAAAGTTGCGTTTTTATTTATTAGGTAAGAAATTTTTAATAGAATCCGACAACACGGTGGTAACGTTCATGAAGAAAAAGGAGTTTTTAAACAGTAGGTTGTATAGGTGGGCATTGGTGTTACAGGAATACGACTTTGAAATTAAGCATAAACCAGGAAAGGAAAATGTGACGGCGGATTTTCTAAGCAGACCGCAGGTGGAAGCGAATCAAAACGTCAAGGGTTGTTTAATTGCTTTGCAGGAGTTCAGGGATGTTGGTCGATGGACGAACGCCAAGCTTATAGAGACCCAAAGGCACAGTGAGGTGAGCTCGATACGCGAGAAATTAACAGGAGAAAATATGGAAGAATACCGGGGATTTACCATCGTAGGGCAGTTTGTGGTAAAAAGGATAGGGGATGCAGAGTTGGTAGTGTTATCCAGAGACGCGGCTGTTGAAATTAAAGACGAAATTCATTTAAAATTTGGACATATAGGCATCAGAAAAACATTTTTGGTATTTAGAGAGGCGTTTTATGCACGAAATGATATCACGGTGGTTAAAGAAAGGATCAATCGGTGTGAAATTTGTATTCTAGGTAAAGACAAGAACGTGGTGTTGCAGAATATACCGATGAACGTGAGCGTAAATGGACCGTTAGAATTGGTAGCGATTGATTACTTGAGCAACCTGATTACGAGTGAACAGGGGTATCGACACATATTGGTGATGGTAGACGTTTTTTCGAAATTTGTCAAATTATTTCCGGCAAGACGAAGTAACACGGTGCACGCATTGCAGTCGATTAGAGCATTTGAAAGCCAGGTTGGGAAGATGGAAAAGATTTTGGTAGACAACGCGACGTATTTCAACAATCAAAGATTCAGGAACGGGTTAAATAGGGCAAATATTAAGGTATCATTTAGCAGTATACGGCATCCGAAAGCAAATCCATGCGAACGTTATATACGGGAGGTAATAAAATATCTACGGTTGGCGACACAGGAGCATCACGACAGATGGATTAGATATCTGCCACAAATTGAAAATTTTATGAATTGCGTACCGAGTTCGGTTACGAAAACATGTCCGGTAACATTGATGCGAAGGATTATACCAGCTAGACCATGGAGGGAGGAAGTTGAGATACAAGACATCACAGAGTTGTTGGGTAGTGCTAGGCGTAGAATTGAAAGGATGCAGCGTAGGGACATCGAGCGAAGGTGTAGAAAAATTAAAAAAAGAACGACTTTTGAAATAGGGGATCTGGTGGTAGTAAAACGGTTAAGGGTTTCAAACCGCGACAGAAACATTTGCGCGAAGTTGTTGTTTCCTTATGAAGGGCCGTACAAGATCACGCGTATTTTTGCTGAAGGAAATACGTTTGAGCTAGATAATATGACAGGGAGATATCGCGGGCGTTTTCACTTGGAGAATTTATACCCATATAGAATTGTACAGGAAGAGGGTTTAGTAGGATAGTTTATTATGTAGTTCATGCAACGGAAAGTTTAGTTTTAGTTTTTGTTTTTTTTGTTGTTTTGTTTATAGTATAGGTTAGTATATAGCGTAGTAAGATAGATGTGAGAGAAAGGCGAATAGGGGTTGACCAATTGAGATGTAAAAATGCGAGAGGGTGATTTTAAATAAAAATTAGAAATTTATGCACACCAGGGGAAGAGAAAAAAACATACGAAATTTCCAATTTCATTCAAAGTCAGTGGGGCCAATCTAATGTAAAGGGGGGGGGTACAAGGCTTCTAAGAGTAGATTTGTGTTAAAAAGGGTGTATGCCAAACGACAAAATTCATATATAAGATCCAGTAATTCAAAAACTATATTTTGCCGTACTTTACATATGCTAAAGTATTTACCATTTTAGTTTGAAACGTATGTGCCAAAGGTAAACAAAATGACTTTATGACGTTGATACAATGCACGGTACTCAAGGTTTTATACTGAGTTGATATTTTATAAGCCATTGAAAGTACATTTGCCGTCTGAAAACCGGACGCGTCTATGGATATCTACAATCAACCAAGCGTCCAGGTCTTGTGTAAATATTTTGGCTTTTCGTTTAAATAGAATCAACTTTTGGACGAATTGTAAAATCAAAATTATAAGTGAATAGATATATAAAATATTATTGGAGAATTGTGAAGTGTTTAGGACCAATGGTAGAAATTAGGAATGTATATAAAGACTATAGTGAAGGTATTTTAGACACTAGAGTAAAGACGAATTGTTATTGGATAGTTTATGCTTTTAAAAATGTGATTAAGTAAGCTAATGTTGTTGTGCTTATTGCTAAGCGAAGTAAATAAGAGAGATTCTTTTTCGATTATATTCAGTATAAAGACGTGTTTTGCAAACCTGCGTTAAAAGTTGTATAAATAGTTGATGAAATAAATGTTTTTTGAGTTAAATAGTCTGATTTAACCAAGTGAAAGTATAAGAAGCATCGGTAGTATAAAAGCGGCGATTATAGAAGAATATTTAGAGTGGTTAATAGTGCGACGGGAAAGCGACGATTTAGATAGGTTTGAACGAGATTGGTATTGGATTTGGGACGATTGGTTAAACGGCAGCAGGAGATTCGAGTGGATATACAAAGCAACGACGATATTAATAATTTTGGAGTGATTTGGATAGATTAAAGGCAGTAGGACATAGAGTGGATATTGAAGGAATAGCAGGGAATAGGTTGATTTGGAACAGTACGGCAGGATAGATTTGGATTGGATACGGAAAGGCGAAAGGATTGATTGGAGCACGAAGAGGAAAAATAGGAGAGCAGCATATAACAAGGAAGAATTAACGCAGGGGAAGTAGATACCGCGGTTTATTCAAAATTCTAAAATTAGGGTAAATTATTTCAGATTTGGGGTCAGCAAAATTGTTAAGAACACCTGGAGGCGATACGCAAGTGAACAGCGATTGTGAATCTTTGTGAAGGTGCGTACGGTGACTAAGATCTAGAGCCAGAAACATTTACAGAAGGCATTCAGCGCAGTATAATTCAGGTAAGTACCGTGTAATATCTTAAAACGTCAAAATTAAAGTCAGAAATAGTATACATAAATTAATTTGGAACCAAGCAACATTGATCATTAAAATGTGGCATATACAGTAAATAATTCCATATTAAAAAGGTAGTAAAACAAACGAGTGTGCAGTTTGGTTGGACAGTGCACATCTACTCACGATTGAACTCACGGTGAGTAGGTGAACACCCTGAGATAAAGGTTTCATATAGTCGAGGCATAAAATATAGTGAACAGTAAATAGATAACCAACCAAATTTTGCTAAAGCACATCATATAGAAGTCATATTATTGAATACTAAAAATTAGGGGCGACGACAAAAAGTCGTGTATCAGAATTTATAAATAAAAATAAGTAAAATTAAATTATATAAAAAAAAAGAAATATTAGGGCGGAGGGATGGAGTAATACCAACATAAGAATATATATATATATATATCCGGTTTATAGAAAATAACAACTATATAGTTGAATAAAAGTAAAGAACCATTATATGTACCTACCACTATAAAATATATCCCCTCGTGAGACGGCCTCTAGGCAAAATTTGTTTACACTGAACGCAAGTTAAAGTTCGGGCCTTTGGAGCTGGTTTTTTAAAAAGCTTTGACACTTTAACAATATTTTTATTATACTTTGTACATAATAACTTTATAAAAAATTAATTAATTGTACAGGTGAGTAGTCTAAGTAGACAACAATGTAAAAGTTGTAATACAAAGACTGACTCGGTTGAGTAGCTCAAACAACGAAGTATGGAGTTTGGAGACTGACTGCCGGGCATTGAGCTCCCGGGCCTTTTATAATAACCTGCCCCTCACACGGCTGTGAGAACTTGCAGATCTCATGTCTGCGTTTCTCCTTAATTGTACACTTTAATACAATGTAACAACTTAATTCTAAGTAATTGCGGTCTGTTGACCGCCTGTGACCTGCCACCTGCAGTATCACTGCCCTCACGGATGCACAGCTGCATTCCGTTCTCATGAACTGTCGATAACCTCTCTGGGTTATCCTTGTGTTACAATGTTGCATTGAACTTATACTTTAATTTAATAATTTCTAATAATTCTTATTAGATTTAATATATCAATATATATATATATGTAATTGGGGGATACATAACTCCTCCCACCGTAAATGAAAAATTAAGGTTTTTCTTAATTTTTAAATACATAAAATACATTATTTAAATTCATTTAAAATTCATTATTTCTAAAGGTATACTTGTCGTTTCTTTATTTTTCTTTGTTTCCTTAAATCTAGAACTGTTTCCTTCATTCTTATATCTAAGGTACATTTTGTATAATACATACATGATTACAAAAATTACTAAAATGATCAATACAATTGTCCAAACACTTATATTATTATAATGTAACTTTGGCGTTTTGATTTCACTTAATTGTTCTTTATAACTTTCCACTAATTTCACGGCGTGGTTGAGATCGTCTAAGTCTAGATGCTCTAGCTTCATAGGTTTCTTTATTATTTTTTCGTCTTCTTGTGGTATCTTGAACTGTAGTTCCGGTAGGTTTGCAAGTTTCTTTGTTGCTATGGGATCTTGATAAACTCTGATTACTTCATCTTTCAATTTCACATAACAATCTTCTTTGAGGGTAATTAGTTTGCTTCCGATTAATGCTTGGTTATTTTCATCTTGGTTGCAGTGGATGGTTGCTATTACTTCTGTTGGGAAAATTGCTATCCATTTGTTATCTGTAACTTTTTGAATTTTCATATTAGTTATTTGCACTTGTTTGGTTTCACAGTTTTCATAATGGTTTGAGAATTTTAATAGTTGTACTTCACAAGGGCTGTCTTCTTGAATGGTGGTTGTCGTCATCGATTGACATAAATATTGATTTGGTGTTACTTCAGTACATTTTTCGTTTGTATAACCATATCTCAGTTCATTTAGGGATAGGAATTTGGTTTTGGGTATGATTACTTGGTATGTGCTAGTAACCTTTGTTGGAAAAGCAAATAAATGATAATATTGATAATTGTTACTTTCTACTATCTAGATTTCTATTAAAAATATTATTTCGTTTTTCTTAATGTTGCTAAAATTTGTTGCGTTAAAGTAAGGTTGGATATTATTGAGTAAATATTGTATTTTGTATACTGCCTAGTTTATTGGTAGTATACCGGGATTGCTTTATATGTTATTGTTACTTGGTTGTCCGTTCTACCTGGGTGGAGGTTGACGGTAAGGGTGATGACTGTCCATCTGAAATTACAGGGTGTCTTAGGTTTTTCAAATGAATGTATTTTGTTATTTTACCGTTGTCTACTACTGCTATATTTTTATCTGATATTTTCTTAATTTTGAATGGTCCTAAATTTCTGGGTGCTGTTTTATGTCGCTTGCTTTGAAAGTTTTTCTCATACACGGTTTGTCCTATTGAAAATTTATTTGAGTCGGTATTTTTATTTCGGGTTGTGGTGATACGTTCTTTATCGTTCTCTAGTTTATCTTTTACCTTATCGTAAGTTATTTTTAATTTTTGTTTGTGGTCTTTCGCATATTGTTGATATACTTCTTTATTGTAGTGTATGTCATAGGGATTTCGTGAATCTGAATGTCCTAAGGTTAATTCTAAGGGTGTAAAATTTGTTGATGAGTGAATTAGTGCGTATGACATTAAATTGGTTATATGTTCCTTTTTATAATTTATTCTTAGTAATCGAATTTGTTCTAACAGGGTTAAATGTAATCGTTCAATTAGTCCGTTTGATTCAGGGTGGTTTTCCGTTATGAAATGAATTTTTATTTTGTGTAGTTCTAAAGTGTTTTGAATTGTCTCATTTTTAAATTCGCTACCATTGTCTAAAGTGATTGATTCGGGTGTTCCGTAAAATGTGAAATATTGTAAAAATTCTTGGGTCACGTCAATGCTATTTTTGGATGTGATTGGTATGGCTTGGCCTATTTTTGTGAATGCGTCTATGATTGTTAGATAGTTTTGCGCTTCTACTACTAGAGTATCGGCATGAAGTTTTTGAAATGGTTTGTCGGGTGTTTTGGTTAACATTAAGGGTATCTTTGGGGGTTTCCTATCGTATTTTGCTCTGTCACATAGTTCGCATTGGTTAATAAAATCTGTGGTCAAGTCCTTCATGTCTTTAAAATAATAACGTCTTATGAGTTGTTTTATTGTTTCGTTAATTCCACGATGGTTGGTTTTTCCTTCGTGTTGATTTCTAATTACATCGTTTATTTCGTCAGGGTCGTCTAGTGTTATTAGTTTTCTAGTACATCTGATGAGTTCAGGTCCAGAGTTATTGAATAGTTTAATGTATAATTCTGAAAATCTTTGGTATAAATGTTCGGTATTGAAATAGAAATAAAATCGTTTTTTCTCGGGGGTGTATTCTTTTAGAATTTTAATTATTTGTTCCTCGTTGACGTCTTTAGTTATTTGAATGTGGTATATTTTTTTATTGTCTACTTTTGTATATTTTGCTGGGTTGGGGTTATTCAAAACTTCGGTTATTATAAATTGGTTAGGTTTCGTATCGATTGCTTCGTTTAAGATTTTAATCGCGTTTTTTGGTTCTTCGTTTTGTGTCGAATGTATTGTGTCGCTCTCGTCTGGATCTTCCCTTATTTCTGCTTCGTCTACGTTTCCTATAATGGATTCCGTTTCTAATGCATTGAGTTGGATTCGGCTTAAAGCGTCTGCGTTGTTGTTATAAATTCCCTTTTTATATATAATTTCGTAATCATACTCTTCGAGTCTGATTCTCCATCTTTGTAATTTTGAATTTGGTTCTTTCAGTTTGCATAACCATACTAGTGGTCTATGGTCGGTATATATGTAAAATTTTCTTCCGTATAGGTAAGGTCTAAAATATTTTGTTGCCCAAATTATGGCTAATAACTCTTTTCTATAGTGCTATATTTTTGTTCGGTTTCATTTAGGGTTCTGGATGCGTAGCTGATAGGTTTATCGCTACCTACTTTTCCTTGGCTCAATACTGCGCCTAATGCTACATTCGATGCGTCTGTCGTCAGTATAAATGGTTTTGTAAAGTCTGGGTATTCTAATACAGGGTGATTAGTTAATATGTTTTAATTTTGTTTACTGCTTTAATAAATTCCGGGTGTGTTCAATTTTGTTTCCTTTTTAAACAATTTGTCAGGGGTTTGGTTATCTGAGCGTAACCTTTAATGAATTTGCGGTAGTAACCACTAAGTCCTAGAAATCCTTTGATTTCTTTGTTTGTTTTGGTAATGGGTAATTTAGAACTGCATTTGTTTTGTCTGGATTTGGCATTACTCCTTGGGGTGTTATTACATGTCCTAAAAATGATACTTGTTTTTGTAAAATTCACTTTTGTCTAATTGTACTTTAAAATGTGCTTGTCTAAGTCTTTCGAATACTTCCTTCAATCTTTCTATGTGTTCTACCAGTGATGTGGAATAAACTATGATGTCGTCAAGGTATACAAGGCATTTCTCATTATGTATTCCTCGTAATATATTGTCCATGACTCTCTGGAAAGTAGCGGGTGCATTCTTTAATCCAAATGGCATTCGTTTGTATTCGTAATGTCCTCTAGGTGTGCTGAAGGCTGTTTTTGATATGTCTTTTTCTTCCATCTCTACCTGATGGTATCCTGATGCTAGGTCTAATGTTGTAAAATATTGGCATTTGCCTAATTTGTCTAAAATTTCGGTAATATTTGGTAGTGGATATTTGTCATCTACCGTTTTTTCATTTAACTTTCTATAATCTATTACCATTCTGTACTTTCTCTTTCCGGTTGCGTCTAATTTCTTGGGTACTATTAACACGGGCTGCTCCATGGTGAATTGGAGTGCTGGATTATGTCTTGGTCTAATAAATCTGCTACTTGTCTGTCAGCTTCTTCTTGGCTTGCATGAGGTAGTCTATATGCTTTTGTAAAGATTGGTTTATTGTCTGTTAACTCGATATTATGTTTTACTGTGTTGGTGAATGTTAATGGTATTCCTTCACAATGGAATATGTCTCGGTATTCAAAACATAAGTTCTTAATTGCTCTTTCTTCTTCTTGATTGATATCGGTATTAAAGCGGATGTTAGTTAAATTTTCTCTTAACATTTCGTCATGTTCTATTGGGTTGTAATCGTTTTCTAAATTTTCGTCTATTTCCATTTCGTTAAAATTTAGTTCTTCTACGTTAATTGGGTCTGTCAATGATAATTCTACGGGATAGTCGTTTGAATTTAATATTGTTGTGGTTGCAAAGTTATCTTTTATTTGTACTAAGGCAGTTGGGGTTTCTACTCCTTGTTGAAATGTCATATGATTTATTATTCCTAAATTTTGTTAGATTTTACTGGGATTTTATTTTTCTTTCCGTTCGGGGTTCTATAGTGTATTTTTGTTCAACTTGTGTGTTTTGAAATTTAATTGGGATTTTCCGTATTTTGTCCTTAATAAGCGATTTTAATGTCAATGTTGGCTCCTAATTTTCTTAGAAGGTCCATTCCGATTAATCCGTCATATTTGTCGTTAAATTCGAATACACAAAATTTATGTTTCATTTTAACATTAAATGTTCTCGGTAAGGGTATATTTGCTACGAATTGGTGTAGTGTCGTTTGATGAGCTGTTTTGATTTTGAATGGTTCTCTTTCTACATAATCTAAATAATGTTTTTGTACGGTTCTGGGGCTAATTAATGTTTTAGATGATCCGGTGTCAATTAATAGTTTGAATTTGGCGTGGGTATTTCTATGTATGGTAATACTAAATGATTTATGTTATTTAAGTTTATTAAGTTTGGTTGTCTATAAATGGGTCCATTTGAAAATTTGAGTTCGAGTTTTCTTCATCATACTCCTCGTAAGTTTCGTATTGTTCGTCACGTTCATAAGTTTCTGCATGGTTTGTTTCATTGTTCGTAGGTGTCTCAATGTCATTATTCTGGTCAGTGTCAAATTTTTCTATTTCTTGATGAAATAATTCTTCTGATGTAAAATTACGTTTCTGATGAGGGTTTGGTCGGATATGTGTTATTTTTGTGTTTTGTCTGGTGTTACCAGATGAGGTGTCCATTGGTGTTGGTTTGTAGTAATTGTTAGGGTTGTTATGAGTATTAGTCATTGGTGTATTTCTATTAGGGTTTGTATTGAATGCTGGTCTTTGTTGGTTTAGGTTTTGATTGAATCTCGGTTGGAATGCGGGTTTCGTAAAAGTTGGGTTGAATGTTGGTCTTGAAAAATGTTTATATTGATTATTAAAATTGGTATTGTTAAAACTTGGGTTGTTACTTCGCGGTTGATTTGTTTGTGTGTTAAAGGGTGTGAATTTTTGTTGAGGGATTGTTTGTCTTGTAGCTTGTATAGTTTTTGTTGGTGAATAGCTTTTATTCGCGTTGGGATTGTATAGTCTGTTGCGGTAATACATTACATTTTCTTCTTCTATTACTAGGCTCATAGCTTCTTCTAGATTTTGGGGTCGTTGGAATCTGATTTTATCCGATAGTCGTTCTGGTAAAGCGTTTATATATGTGTCTAGTGCCATTTCGTCATACATTTTGTTTTTAAATGTCTAACGTTTTGATCGGGTTCTTCGATTTTAATTTTGTTAAAATTAAACTTCTCACGTCTTGGCATTTCATTCCGAATTGGTAGGGGATTGATTGTGTTCCATTCTAAGGTTTATTAGGTCTCGTACCAGGCATTTTATATTACGTTGGTCTCCAAAATATGCAATTAGTAGCTGTTTAAACTGGTCCCATTCCGATAAGTCGTCCCTACTGGCGATTAATGTTAGTGCCCTTCCGGCTAGTTTACTTATTACTAAGCGTATAAGCAATGAATTTCTTGCGTCATCTCCGGGTTTGTAAAAGGTTTTTAGGAACATTTCAGATGCTCCAATGAAATTTGAGAGATGGGCCTGGGTGCCATCAAACGTCTGAATTGTCTCTAAATAGAGACGTAAGTCTGTGTTACTCATGTTGGTTAAGGGTTGTTTTCGATTTTTGGAAAATTTAAAAATTTTTTTTTTTTTTTTGAATTAAGGTTTATTTCGCTATTTGTATTGTTACTTTTGCTTCGGATTTATTAATTTTCCGTTTGGGTTGTGAAATTTCAAATTTTGTAAAAATTGGGGTTAATTTTCTATTTGTAACGTTAATTATGCTTTGGATGTATTAGTTTTTCTTTCGGATGAAATAATTTCGAATTTTGTAAAAATTGGGGATGATTTTTCTTTTTATGACGTTATTTTTGCTTTGGTTTTTTAAATTTTCCTTTTTAGATTGGATAACTTAGAGTTTTGTAAAAATTGATGTTGATTTAGCTATTTGAAACGTTAACTTTGGTTTTGGTGTGTTAATTTTTCAATTAGATTAGGTAAATAAAATTTTGGTAAAGGTTGATGTTTATTTCGTTATTTTTCGGCGTTATTTTTTAGTTAGGAATGGTTAATTTTCAGTTTGGATTGGGTGGATAAAATTTGGTGAGAATTTGAGATTAATTTCGTACTTGTAGTATTGGATTTATTAATTTTACGTTTATGTTGCGTCGAGTTATTTTTAAAATCGTAGTCGTTATTTATTTATATTTAATTACACAATGCGGTGATGTACTTGTGAGATTTATTTCAATAATTGTTAGAATAATTACCGTAGTCTTGGATTAATTGTTTTTATGCAGCTTTTAATTTATCTTGAGTTCTTGTTTCTTAAGGAATCTTAAATGGATGGATTTATTCTCATTTGTGTTGTTTTAGTTCAATTCTGTTATCTCGTGATTAATACTCTTCCGTGGGTTTTACCGAGTTGCGTAATTATGACCTGAGGTTACTTACTTTGTACTCTACTGTTGAAATTGAATACTAAGGACGTAATATTTGTTACTTCGTCACGTACGTCGAGGAAATTGCGTACATATGACTATACTTGTTGAAATTATTAACACTTACAGGTGTTAATAGAAATTATAAGAATTACTTTCCGTACTTTGCATACGTCTAGTTTTATTTTAAAATACCTCGGTGTTTACGACTTGTAATTGAATCTCCCGTAATGTTAGTTTCAGGTTTACAATTATAAGCGTTTCAGTTAAAGCTTCTTACGATGATCGTTTAACTTTATTCCGTTTTGTACTGCAAATTATTTATAGAATGTTATGGTGTAATTTTCTTATTAAATACTGGTTGCAATTTTATACTTTCATTATTCCGTGATGGATAATAATGCTGATTTTATGGATTGTAAGTATTAATGTTGCTTTTTATGTCAAGATGAGTTTATTACGTATGATGCAAATTGAAATTATACTGAAAGCTGAAAGTTATTTCTTTAGTACTGTGCAAGGATTCTGAAAGCAATTTTAATAATGATATTGCGTTGTTGAAGCTATACTTTAGTACTGAAAGTTAAAGTTATTGCACTTCTCTGATGTTCTAAGTGTATAAAAGATGCGAGCTTTGTTTTCCTAGGTGGTTTTAGATTACAGTGGTTTTAGGTTAACGTGGTTTTTAGTTAATGCAGAGTTCCTGCTGTGATTTATTCAGTATTATAGAGGTCAATGGTTTAATAATTGTTTCGTGATTGCTTAAAGGATTAAATTGCGTTCTGTACAGTTTGTTCGAATTAGCTTTAGCTTTGAAATTAATTTCGCGTTAGTTTACCGGTTTATAAACGTGCGTTGGATCGCGGTGATTGAAGTTTCTTATTTTTGGTGTTTAGTGAATGTGCGCCCGTTATTTTTTTGGATTATTTTGAGTTTGTTTTTAATTATGGTAAGAATCTCTTAATATTAATTCTCATTTACTTTTTAAAGAAAATCTCTTTTTAAATTCAATTCTTATTTATTTTAAGAAAATCTCTTTGTAAATAATCAAGTCTCATTTGCTTTTTAAAGAAAAAATATTTCTTTAACATTCAAGTTTCATAAAATGTTTTATAGTCTCGTTTTGAAAATAATTCACTTTGAACTATTTTCAAGAAAATATTCATAAAAATACAATTCATAAACAGTAATTATAAATGGTACTCAATAGTTATAATACTAGCATATATCAATTTGGTTTTTTGGTTTGAAATAAAAAAAAGGTTATGGAAATGAACTTACATTAGTTTCATCTGTTTCTTTGGTGGGTTCGATCGATTCTGTATCTTGTCCACCTTGGTTTGATTGTTGGCCTTAGACGATTCTTGTTCCTTGTCCAACTTGGTTTGTTGCTGGATTCAGACTATGCTTGTTCTTCCTCCAACTTGGTTTGGGTTCTGCCAAAATTTCGAATAAAATTCTTGGTCACCAATCTTCCGATTTTGGATTTTCAGTGCCCTTTGACATCCGTTACGACTGCGCCAGTTAAAGTTCGGGCCTTTGAGCTGGTTTTTAAAAGCTTTGACACTTTAACAATATTTTATTATACTTTGTACATAATAACTTTATAAAAAATTAATTAATTGTACAGGTGAGTAGTCTAAGTAGACAACAATGTAAAAGTTGTAATACAAAGACTGACTCGGTTGAGTAGCTCAAACAACGAAGTATGGAGTTTGGAGACTGACTGCCGGGCATTGAGCTCCCGGCCTTTATAATAACCTGCCCTCACACGGCTGTGAGAACTTGCAGATCTCATGTCTGCGTTTCTCCTTAATTGTACACTTTAATACAATGTAACAACTTAATTCTAAGTAATTGCGGTCTGTTGACCGCCTGTGACCTGCCACCTGCAGTATCACTGCCCTCACGGATGCACAGCTGCATTCCGTTCTCATGAACTGTCGATAACCTCTCTGGGTTATCCTTGTGTTACAATGTTGCATTGAACTTATACTTTAATTTAATAATTTCTAATAATTCTTATTAGATTCAATATATCAATATATATATGTAATTGGGGGATACATAACTCGCATAACATTTAAATCAAGAATTAAACTTATTCATATCATTTGAACTCGTTCAATACTACACAAGTTTTATTTGTACCTCAGTATATACTTAAAATTAACATAAAAAATATGATATGGGTGGCAGTCGGCACCCCTAAAACAGTATATTTTGAAACGACCAGTACCATTCGAAGGAGTCTGTATCCGTTTGAACGATTGTTGGTACCCTCGTGCTAGCGGAAATACGCGGGGTTTACAAGATATCGTAAAAGGGATAGTTTTTGGGATAATTTAACTTTGGATTGGAGTGCTGGTTTTATAATGGGTTGTATTCATTTGCACCGCTAGTATTTAACACATAGTCAGCATAAAATAAATTTTGAATATCTTAAACTGATTTGTTGTCTTCGAAATATAATTCATTTAGATATAATTGATTTTCTTAGTGGAATAAAAAAGTTGGCCACTTAATTTCGCCATGTTGAATCCATGTCATTATCAATTTTTGACTGTATTAGTTATCGGTGATCCAATTACCGATTGCACGATTTTTTAAAATTGCGTATTCCCGCCGCCATAATGATACAAACGATGCTTGCTCGAGGCGTTAGCCGTTTTCAAATATTTTGTTTTGGAGTGCTGTTGGTTTTTCTCTACTGTTTATTACCTATTTAGTGGTACAAACAAATCCGAAAATAGTACAAAATGGCACAAATAGCATTTATTTGCAGAATACAAATATCTTACGAAAGTTATAAATTATCCCTTTCACGATTGTTGAAAGTTTTCTATTTTGCTCCAATATGGAGACAATCGGAATCGAATGTGGTACAAGCGGGTAGAAATGTTTTTTAAATGGTTTTAGGTGCTTTTAAATATCTACTTTCGGGGCGCTCGCTAGTTTTACCAAGTTTATTTGAATACCAGATCAAACTGATACAAACTACTTGGTGGTACAAATTGGTACAAAATCAGCCCTTTTTATTTCTATCTTAGTTTCCCTTTTTATGTTTTTCGCTGTAACTCAGCCAGCTTAATATATTAAGGTAGTAGCGCCACGCATTTTTAAAAATGGTTAATGGTACAATTTTTACCAGCGATACATTTTGGTACAAAATCAGCACATTTCATTTCTATTTTTGTTTTTATTGTTTTCGTATATTTTGCGGTGTAGTCATGCGGGCGGCTCCGTAGCGTAGTGGTATGTGTGTGACTACTACGGCCAAGGTCCCGGGTTCGAATTTTGAGACGGTCCGCTTGAAAAATGTTAGGCGAACATTTTTCACAAAAATACGCACTCGTTCGGATGAGAGGTAAAATGGAGGTCCCGTGTGTGAGTGTTGTCACACACGTTAAAGATCCCTACCTTGCTTGGAACAGCAAGGGTTCGGCAAAATCTCAAATTTTCCAGGTAAAAAAAACTCGCTTCCTGGCTAATGTAGTACCTTGGGGGGAGCATTGGAAAATCACATGTAAGGTGTAGTTATGCTAGCTTAATATTAAGGTAGCATGCGCTAAACATTTTTTTAAAAACGGCACAAGGTACAAACTTTTTATTTGGGGTACAAATAGGTACAAAATCAGCCCTTTCCGTTTCTATTTTTGTTTTTGTTGTTTTCGTATTTTTTGCGGTGTGATCCTGCTAGCTTAAAATTAAGGTAGCAGCGCCACGCATTTTTCTAAAAACGGCACAAAATATAAACTTTTTATCGGGAGTACAAATTGGTACAAAATTAGCCCTCTTCATATCTATTTTTGTTTTTGTTGTTTTTGTATTTTTTGCGGTGTGGTCCTGCTAGCTTAATATCAAGGTAGCAGCGCCACGCATTTTTCTAAAAACGGCACAATGTACAAACTTTTTATTTGGTGTACAAATAGGTACAAAATTAGCCCTTTTCGTTTCTATTTTTGTTTTTGTTGTTTTCGTATTGTTTGCGGTGTGGTCCTGCTAGCTTAATATTAAGCTAGCAGCGCAACGCATTTTTCTAAAAACGGCACAAAATATAAACTTTTTATCGGGAGTACAAGTTGGTACAAAATTAGCCCTCTTCATATCTATTTTTGTTTTTATTGTTTTGGTATTTTTTGCGGTGTGGTCCACCTAGCTTTATATTAAGCCAGCAGCGCCACGCATTTTTCTAAAAACGGCACAAAATATAAACTTTTTATCGGTAGTACAAATTGGTACAAAATTAGCGCTCTTCATATCTATTTTTGTTTTTATTGTTTTGGCTTTCTTTACGGTGTGGTCCTTCTAGCTTAATATTAAGCTAGCAGCGCCACACATTTCTTCAAAACGGCACAAAGTACAACATTTTTTTAGTGGTACAAATTGGTACAAAATAGGTACTGAATAATGCAATTGGTCCGAAGCGATTCTGCCCATTTGGTCCTGCCAGAATACCACGGGCGAAACTTTGAGTTTAAAGTTGATGATTCTGGCTTAACTATAAAAATTCAGAACTGTTTCTTTTTTTTTAAAACTGCGTAGGTCGAGCCCAATTTAAACTCTTTAGCACGGTCCTCAGGAAGCCGCGAATAAAAGAAAGATACCTACAATTGAGGCAAAAACAGAATACCACGAGCAAATTATCGAGTTTAAAGTTGTCGATATAAAAATCCTTAACCGTTTTTATGTCAAAACTGCATAGGTCCGATCCGATCCAACTTCTTTAGGATCCGTAGCAAGCCCCGAATAAAAGAAACATACCCACAATTCAAGCACAACACCATGGGTAAAACTTCGAGTTTAAAGTTATCGATTATGGTTAACTACAAAAATTCATAACCTTTTTTTTCTTTAAAACTGCGTAGGTCTGATCCGATCCAAACTTTTTAGGACGATCTATAGCAAGTCTCTAATAAAAGTAACATACCCGTAATTCAGGTAAAAACAGAATACCACAAGCAAATCTTCGAGTTTAAAGTTGTCCATTCGGTTCTAACTATAAAAATTCATAACCGTTTTTATTTCAAAACTGCGTACGTCCGATCCGATCCAAATTCTTTAGGATGATCCGTAGCAAGCCCCGAGTAAAAAAAACATACCCGCAATTCAATCAAAACAGAATACCACGGGCAAAACTTGAGTTTAAAGGTGACGATTCTGGATTAACTATGAAAATTCAGAACCGTTTCTTTTTTAAAACTGTGTAGGTCAAACCCAACCCAAACTCTTCATGACAATCCGCAGCAAGCTCCGAATAAAAGAAACATACCCGCAATTCAGGCAAAAATAGAATAACACGAACAAATCTTCGAGTTTATTGTTGTCGATTTTGGTCTAACTATAAAAATTCATAACTGTTTTTTCTTTAAAACTGCGTAGGTTGGCCCCGATCTAAACTCTTTAGGACGAACCATAGCAAGCCCCTAATAAAAGAAACATGCCCGCAATTCAATCAAAACAGAATACCACGGGCAAAACTTTGAGTTTAAAGGTGACTATTCTGGATTAACTATGAAAATTCAGAACTGTTTCTTTTTTTAAAACTGCGGAGGTCGGGCCCAATTCAAACTCTTTAGCACAATCCGCAGAAAACCCCGAATAAAAAAAGATACCCGCAATTCAGGCAAAAATAAAATATTAAGAGCAAATCTATGAGTATATTGTTGTCGATTCTGGTCTAACTATAAAAATTCATTCACTACCGTTTTTTCTTTAAAACTGCGTAGGTCTGATGCGATCCAAACTCTTTAGGACGATCTGCAGCAAGCCCCAAATAAAAGAGTTTAATATTGTCGATTCTGGTCTAACTATATAAATTCATAACCGTTTTTTCTTTAAAACTTCGTAGGTTGGACTCGATCCAAACCCTTTAGCAGAATCCGTAGCACACCTTGAATAAAAGGGATATACCCGCAATTTAATCAACAACAGAACACCACGAAAAAAACTTCCAGATTAAAGTTGTCGATTTTGGGCTAACTATAAAAATTCATAACCGTTTCTTTTTTTAAAACGGCGTAGGTCGGGCCCAACTCTAACTCTTTAGGACAATCCGCAGCTAACCCCGAATAAAATAGACATACCAGCAATTCAGGCAAAAACAGAATACCACGAGCAAATCTTCGAGTTTAAAGTTATCGATCGTCCTAAAGAATTTGGATCGGATCGGACCAACGCAGTTTTGAAATAAAAACAATTAAGAATTTTTATAGTTAAAACTGAATCGACAACTTGTTACATGCCGAAAATCGGCTATGTAAACATTTCTGTAAGTTTCTAATTTGCAAGTGAATTCGCGCCAATATTTTAAAAGACTTGTGTGTGCATTTCCGTTACTTTAGATAGTTGCGTCGGCGCTCGAGATTGCGCAGACGCGGAGTGTGAGAGAAGTGGTGATTTCCGTCACGTCATGGACTAGCCAACCAAACGTCGAACCGTATGGTTATCTGTGTGCCGTTTTATCTTGTCTTCTCTTTCAGATATGTAGGTTTCCTGCCTTGAACCTGTTATCGTTCCTCTTACCAGTATCCTTTACCGTACCGCTACAGAAGAGAAAAAACAAACAAAGTCTGGTTTCGACGGGGGGCAAATGACGACCCACGCCCAACAACGCTCAACCAACGCCGAGAGCCTGACGTGAGAATAGCTGCAATGCCGTGACGAGTTCTACATTTTACGTGAGTACCTTTATCTTTTTTTTGTATGTGATAATAATTTGTAACATAAATATGACGTAATCCCTTATTGCGCAACATTTTGCATGTATTTATTATGTTACCAACTGTCGTAGTGGCTCTTATACATTACGCGCCGGGACTTTAAAAGTATACCTTAGAGTATAGAACCTTAGAGTACAACAAACTTTAAACTCGAAGATTTGTTTGTGGTATTCTGTTTTTGCCCGAATTGCGGGTATGTTAATTTTATTTGGGGTTTGCTGCGGATCGTCCTAAAGAGTTTGGATTGGATCAGAACTACGCAGTTTTAAAGAAAAAACGGTTATAAATTTTTATAGTTAGACCAAAATCGACAACAATATACTCGAAGATTTGTTCATGGTATTCTATTTTTGCCTGATTTGCGGGTATGTTTCTTTTATTCAGGGTTTGCTACGGATCGTCCTAAAGAGTTTGGAATGGATCAGACCTACGCAGTTTAAAGAAAAAACGGTTATGAATTTTTATAGTTAGACCAGAATCGACAACAATAAACTCGTAGGTTTGCTCTTAGTATTTTATTTTTGCCTGAATTGCGGGTATCTTTTTTTAAATCGGGGTTTCCTGCGGATTGTGCTAAAGAGTTTGGATTGGGTCCGACCTCCGCAGTTTTAAAAAAAGAAACAGTTCTGAATTTTCATAGTTAATCCAGAATCGTCTTATTTAAACTCAAAGTTTTGCTCGTGGTATTCTGTTTTGATTGAATTGCGGGTATGTTTCCTTTATTAGGGGCTTGCTACGGTTCGTCCTAAAGAGTTTGGATCGGGTCCAACCTACGCAGTTTTAAAGAAAAAATGGTTATGAATTTTTATAGTTAGACTAGAATTGACAGCTTTAAACTCGAAGATTTGCTCGTGGTATTCCGTTTTTTCCTGAATTGCGGGTATCTTTCTTTTATTAGGGGCTTGCTACGGATCGTCCTAGAGAATGTGGATCGGATTGAACCAACGCAGTTTTAAAATAAAAACGGTTATGAATTTTTATAGTTAAACCTGAATCAACAACTTTAAACTCGAAGATTTGCTCGTGGTATTTTGTTTTTGCCTGAATCCAGATATGTTTCTTTTACTCAGGGCTTGCTGCGGATTGTCATAAAGAGTTTGGGTTGGGTCCGACCTACGCAGTTTTAAAAAAAGAAACGGTTTTGAATTTTAATAGTTAAGCCAGAATCGTCATTTTTAAACTCGAAGTTTCCCCGTGGTATTCTGTTTTGATTGAATTGCGGGTATGTTTTTTTTACTCAGGGCTTGCTACGGATCATCCTAAAATATTTGGATCGGATCGGACATACGCAGTTTTAAAATAAAAACGGTTATGAATTTTTATAGTTAAAACTGAATCGACAACTTTAAACTCGAAGATTTGCTAGTGGTATTTGGTTTTTGCCTGAATTACGGGTATGTTACTTTTATTTGGGACTTGCTATGGATCGTCCTAAAGAGTTTGGATCGGATCAGACCTACGCAGTTTTAAAGAAAAAACGGTTGAGTTTTTATGGTTAGACCAAAATCGACAACAATAAACTTGAAGATTTGCTCGTGGTATTCTGTTTTTGCCTGAATTGCGGGTATGTTTCTTTTATTCGGGGCTTGCTGTGTGTTGTCATAAACAGTTTCAATTGCGCCCGACCTACGCAGTTTAAAAAGAAACTTGTAACGAATACAATTACCTCCTTCATTAATGTACGCTTTTGTACTAACTACTAAAAACAGAAAAAGAATACCTTAGTAGGGAATATATAATAGACGACATAGAAGAATTAATAATAAATGTTAACTACGATAGTGATTCTTCAGACTTGAGTTTGCCTGATGATAATAATGATGATTTTTGTTGCAAACCATTACAGTAACGTGCAATATGATTGTGTATGCTATAAGACATTTTCAATTTGTTGGTAGTGCATAAATAAGCAATATTATTGTATTACTTATTAATATTAATAACTAATATTTTACTTGGGTGTCTGATCTAAATATATTTAAGGTTTTATTAAATTTATTTGAAATCATTGGACGAGTTGTATGAAAATTTCAATCATGCTGTCTAAAGTAATTATTATGAATATATAATGTAGATAGCTCAGGGTGAAGTTCAAGCAGTGTATTACTATTTCGCCCAAACTGTTTTGAGTGTTTATTTAACTGTAATATTTATATAAAAATAACTTTTTGTACTACCGTTACTTTAGCTATCCAAGCCTACACTCTATAATGTTTCCATAACTATGAATTTCTTCTCCATTGTTAAAACCGTGCTTGATGTTACCAATAGTTTTTCAAGATTCAAACAATGAACTACCTATATCCAAGTTTTATTTTTAATTGATTGTTCTAATTAAAATCTTTGAAGTTCCGTAGAAATCTACTCTTTTGTTAAGGTTTATTGCGCTCATACGGTACAAGTTGTACATCAAGCTGTCATAATATACAGGGTTATTACAAATGAAATAGACAGTTTGGATAGGTTATAGAAAGTTTATTTTTGAAAAGTTAAGATTATTACTTATATGATTATAAGGAAGAAATGATTAAGTTTTTATTTAAAATTTTTACAAATGTTCAATGTGTGCACCTTTGGTAACACGACAGATATCAACACGGTAGTCGAATTCTTGCCACACGCTATTAAGCATGTAACGGTCAACTGTAGCAAGAGCATTTGTGATACGTTGTTTAAGTTCGTCGATATCAACAGGAAGCGGTGGTATGAAAACTTTGTCTTTTACATAACCCCATAAGAAATAGTCGCAGGCGATTAAAGAATGTGTCATCATTTTCGAGACATTGTTGCATCTCCAGACAAAAATTGTTACGTACGACTTTATCACTGGCATTTAAACTTTGTACTAACTGCAATTTATACGATTTCATTTTCAAACGTTTCCACAGAATTTTCCACACAGTAGGTTGAGGAATTTGCAATTCTAAACTTGCGGATGTAGTCGATTGTCTTGGACTTCGTAAATAAACATCACGAACACTATCGATTTGTTCTTTTGTAACAGGAGGTCTTCCAGTACTCTTTCTTTTACACAGACATCCACTATTTTCGAAACGTTTATACCAGTCATAGATTGATTGCCTTGTTGGTGGTGTTTTACCGTATTTTGTTCTGAAATGACGCTGCACAACAGTAACAGACTTTGTTTTGGCTAATTCAAGAACACAATAAGCTTTCTCCACTTTAGTAGCGGCCATTTTGCTAGACAGGTCGTTGTTTTAACAGCAGTACCAACCTAACAGTTGTACCAACATAAACTTTAAGAAATTCCCTATAAACCTATCTCGCTTACTATATTCAAATACACCAGTCTGATTTTTTAAAGGCTATCCAAACTGTCTATTTCATTTGTAATAACCCTGTACATTACATTTAAAATACTTAAGGTAAGAGAATAATACAAACAATCCCCTTTATTCTTTTCTATATATAATACAATTAGAGGCACTACAAAACCCAGTCGGCAGTATTTATAGCGAAAAATTCATCCACTGAATACAAGTAAAAGAATAGCAAGTTTTTCTTTCAAATTTTTTTAAATTGATGTATATTTTTTATCGCAGATGGTATGTGATTATAGAGTTTTATTGGAAATATAAAACTACTTCTATAAATCATTTCAAGATGATGCTGCTGAAATCTTAGTGTATTTCCCACTCTAAGTCTGTAGGATGATATCTCATTTGAAGTTATACAATGAGTAGGGCACATTTTTATATACATTACTGCATTTAAGATATAAATTGAAAACACTGTAAGTATTTTGAGTTGCCTGAACAAGTCCCTGCAGGAATGGTTATATTTCTTGAATAACATTAATCTAACTATTCTCTTTTGAAGTATAAATATCTCCCTAGCCTTTCGTGAGTTTATCCATGCAACTATGCTATAACTTAACATTGAATAAGCAACCAGAATATTTAAGCTAACATCCTCCCGTAATCTCCATATAATAAAGCATTTGACCTTTAGTTTATTTTTCACCAATGCTACCTAATATGATTATTCCAGTTACGACACGAATCAACTGCAATTCCTATCAAACTAATGCAGGACTCCTGGCTCAGAAGTTTATTAGCTGAGATTTTTATAAACAACCTATGATCAGGTAACACAGTTGAAAATAATACAGCTGTTGTTTTACAAAGATTTAAGATCAGCCCATTTCTAGAACAGTAAGCCTGCATGTTATGCTCGTGCTGAATCCTTTGATGCAGATTCCACAATGGATTTTATCCACACTTATAAACTCTGTATGTATTTGAAAAATTCATATTTTAAATGTGGTTCTTAATGATATTTGAAGAATTTTAAGTTCATTTTCTAGTTTTTTTTATTTTGACAGTTTATTCCTCCTGTTCAAAAGGAAACTTTGATCTTATAGCGAATATCCCATAATTTTTCTTTATATTGAAGCGGGCTACTGTTACCGCGTTTCTTTAATTTAAAAACAAGTAAAAACAATAGTCTTTATTACTCACTGTTCTCAAGTCTAATTAACAGTATATGCCTTATTTATAGATGTTTTCAGGACACTTAACAATGAAGCACTATTACACTAATGAATTTACAAGCACTAATATCTTCTTAAACTAACTTCTTTACCATAGGTCCATTAACAACACTAACACAACTATTATTCAATCCAAGCTCTATCTATTTACGTATACTACAAGCTGCATGTACATTAGACACGTTTAGCTCATATAACATTTATGTATATATACGCTTAGGCTTCCAAAAAGCTCAACTACATTCACTATACACGCTATAATTTATATACGACATTCTTATGTGGACTAACTGTTACATTCATAAGCGACCTTATATAGACCCTGAATTAAAGATATGACTCATTATCTAGTATTTTCTAGAAGGATTCTCGAATCCTGAAGAATACGCTGTGCCCCGGGCGTTTGCATGTTTGACGGGTTGCCTAATAGTGGATCGCAACAATATGATTTATTTAATTCACTTAGTCCCAAGAAGTAATATAAAACTCAAAAGTGAATTGCCTTTTATCATAAATTGGTATTAAGGTTAGGTATTTGTTTACACATTAATAATTTGACATTACATTAAGGGTTATTTTAACGAATCGTGATGTTTTTAGGTTGAACTGAAAACACCGTGTTTAATCCTTTTCTAAAGGTTTCTCACTTCCCCCATTGCGCATCCCAGGGTCGCTGAGATTTTGAAACAGCTCTACATTCTATCCCGTGGGTTAAGTATTCTATCATAGGTTAGATAAGTTACTATAGATAAGCCACTTCCATACTAAGGTTTGTTTTTTTTATTGATGCGCCATGCTAACAAAATGGTTAAAAACCTTACTAGGAAATATGACATGGATTCATGTAATATTGACTTTTGTAGAAGCTCAAACTAAAGAAAGAAAATCGTTATAATTGCTTGTATTTCTATATAGTGGTATCTATGCTTAAAAAGTTTAGAGTAATTTTTTAACATGGATACATGATTAATTATAAAAATACAAGCAATTACAAGGATTTCCTTTCTTCATTTTAAGCTACTCCAAAATTCAATACATATGGCTTAGTACAGTTTATCTCTGTAATTTATACATACTTAACATTAGTGATAAAACAAGACTACCTGTAGTAGTTTATTGTAAGATGGTAGTATAGCTACAAAGGTGTTTTCAACAAGTTTATTTATTCACAAACAGAACAAACAATTTTAAAATACACATATAAATCTAACTTGTTAAATATCGCAATAGGCATTTGAGATGCCATACCCTAGGATTAACTACAGAATTCTAAATTGTTATTTAAATTATTTGGCTAAATAGAAATAATAGAAATCACTGATTTCATATTAAATCATATAAAATAACTACCAATGGAACACTGCTGTAGTAAACATTGAACCGTTGTAATCCTTAGTAGGATTTGGAAAACGGTGTCTGATGACAGTTCTAGGGAGTCTTGTGCCAGAGTTTGGCCAAAACGGTTTTTCTCGATGTTGAGCAGTTGTTCACTATATTTAATAAAGGTTATTACAAACTGTGTTTTAGTATTAATTACGTTTAATTAATAATACAAATAATAACATTACAGATGTAAAACTTTATTTACAAAATAATAATTACATATAAAAATTTCCATTACGTTGTTCGAATATTGCAGTAATGCTTTATATTTTTTAGACTGCTATCATTGGAAGGCGCACCAAAAAGTTATGGTTTTTGGGGTTCGTAACAAATACTGTTCGATTTGTGCTAGAGCCACCAACAAAAAACTTCCTCCAAGTAAACACATTTGCTATCGAAACTGGTCTGAAAATTCATCAGCAATGGAAGCTGACATAATAACCGAAGGTTTTATAACATCAATCGAAATGCATGGACTTCGATACAAAACCTTCATTCCCGATGGAGATTCTCACGTGTTTGCTAGTATTAGACGAAATGTGGGATATGGTATGACTGTACAAAAAATAGAATGTGTTAACCATGTTTTAAAAATTATGGAAAAGCATTAAGGTGCATCAAAAAGGATACTAGTGTAAATTTGCCTGCTAGAAACCAATTGACAAAAAACATAATTGCAGAGCTGGAAAATTCTGTTCAAAGTGTGTATTTCAGTAATGCAAATGGGGATGTGGAGGTGCTAAAAGAAGATATTTTAAATACACCCAACCATGTTTTTAATGATCATCCAAAAAGGAAAGATTCATATTGTGTCAATATTGGCGAAAGCACACAGAACCAAGTAACAAATATTCAAGCCGCTGGTCTATTATTGCATATAAATGGTATATTATTACAGATTTTGAATGATGAAACTTAAATTGTGTCATTTTTTAGGGGTACTGGATTTGGTTGTTCAAAAAGCACATAAAGTGTTGGACGTTGAAACAAATAATTGAGCAGAACTGTTTATAGGTATCTTACCAAGAGGCTTAATCTTACCCAAAGAGAATCCTTTGAGAGTAGATCATATCTAACAGGATTGCGATATGACAAGGGCTTCGATTGGCATTCTATCGAGCCTCATGATTTTCGTTAGAAACTTCTTCAAAGGAGCGAATAAAGTGATCTGTAGTGTTTCTAAGTCGATTTCTCATTGGTTGATAATTATTACAAATATTATAGTGTACATTTCTATATTCTAAGGTATTTGTTAGAGTGGCTCAGTAACCACTTGCAGGCTTCTGAACACATTCCGTGTCGCATGTGTCGAGACGGTCGATCGAGTCGACAGTCAGAGCGTTGTTTTGAATGTGATGTTGGTATTTATTGTAAAACCATTAGTTATTTAATCATTGAAGAAAATATTTGTGTTACCTGTTGCTTTTGACTTAGAATTTGATGCCGGTTGTTTTATGTATAAATGAGTGTGATTTCGGATTTAATGCAGAGTTGAAACTACAATTGCGTTGCACTTATTGCAGAATCAATAGCAGAGCAACCATTACTGTAATTTTACAACAATTAATGATAAATACTGACATCATATTGAATCAAATTATTAAGCAAGTCTGAATATGAACAGTATTATATTTCTATGTTATATTTGTTTTGGTTTTAAGACTTGAATTCACCACAAAGTTGTTGTGTATTTTTTTTAGTTGTAACTTGTAATGCTAGGATGTGTAATTTTTAAAAGTTATTTTTTAACCGATGCTATCAGAATGAATAATTTTTAACGTTTGCTTACTATTTCATATATTTAACATGCATTTATATAAACATTTAGTGCCTGAATCTGGGCTTGTATTTGTGCTATAGAATTTTGGTATGTATTTGCTATCAACTTATTTAATATTTTTATGTTTCATTTGACATTTTATCGTGTGTAATTGTTTTATTTCAGCTTATTAACCACATATTCCACTGCATCGCTCATATCTCGGTTTAAACTTAATTATATGGTTTGTTGTATTGTATATCGTATTATCTAGCGGATGTTCCTATATAATTAACTAGTATTTGACATTTGTGATAATTGTTGTGATGTAATTAAATTGAACCTCTGGTATGATCGACCTTCACGTGCCTACGTGTTTGTATTTATGATTATGTTGGAGATAGTCTATTAAATAACCAGCACCTTTTAACTATGCGCAATAATACCATAGGTTCATTTCAACGATTTATGTTGTCTTGTCAATGTACTTGTGGTGTACCCTTTTGCAAATAATAGGAAGTTGTCTAGCCTTTGTAAAATATTTTATAACACGGGCGGGAAACTGTTAATGTATGTATGTGGGCGTGTGTGATCGAGCCTTGTTGAATATTACTAACATTTTATGTCCGTGCGGGGAGGAACATTGGTAGTCAAGGCAGATTTTACCTTTGTGGTGTCCCCTCTCTTCAACTTTAGCTAGGTAGTATTGCTTATCCGACCTCAGTACCTATTAGAAAAGAGTAGCTATGTTACACTAACGTTTCTTCAGTTGTCATGTGTGGTATATCCGGGTAACAGTTGACATCCCATTAAATTCAATGTTGGTGATCTGGTACTTGTACGTTACCCATCCTTGTCGAGATGTGCCAAATGTAGTTGGAAGTGTGAGGGCAGTTTGGGGTTTTCCCTGCCGTGCTCTTTCCCCAATCGCCCAGGTTGAGTACGGCACTGTTTGTTTTAAATGTTTTTTTTTTGTTTCATGCGAATGACCTATTTTGTGGTTATTGTTTTGATTAAAACTAAAGTTAGGTCAATTCTGTAGTTTTATTTCAAACCTTCCCGCCTTAACGCCATCTTCCCAGTGTGAGTTTCGGTTACATTATAACAACAGAACGTAGGAGTCGTCGAGCCACTGCCACTAGATGTTAGATCATGAAGCCCAGTGTACTGTTTATAGAGGGCGTTTGGGTCAGCCTCTAGGTTGGTTACACTACAAGAGTTTGTATATAATAGTGAGTCGAGCAATGAATCTAGTTTCCCAAATAGCCATACCGAGGATTGCGAGCGTACTCTTAATGTCTCTGAAACTAATTTATTATGAAATTAAGCAATTGGGTAACTGATCGTAACAAATCCCACTTAGCTACTACTAAGTTGTTGCGAATTTTGTCTGCATATCATTTATCCGACCTCTGGACTGCAAAATTTTGTTAAAAACTCATACTACTCAATAAATAAGGATATTGGACAATTAGGAGTAGTAAATTTATTTCCGCACATCTCATTAAATAATGTATTTCCCGATTAAGAAATCAAACCGAGTTTCAATATTGATGGCATGCCCTTATTTCTAAGTTCTCACATTTAAAAATTTGGTTCCCAAATAGCTAAATATTCACTTCTTACAGATTTTGTAAAACATTGTGAAATTTTTATGGCAAAGAATGTTTTGCGTACAATATCCACACATTGTGTCATTTGAGTAAAGATGTAGAAAAGTATGATCCATTAGATCAATTTTCAGTCTACAAAAAAAAATTAGTAAAATGTCCGCATAAGCCATTAAAACAGGTGTTCCGTAGAAGAAATTAATACTGCAAGTACTACCAACTGTTCATCTGACGATCATTTACAATTCATATATATTCATTATTCTGGTCCACTACTACGTAAGAGGTCTACCTGCTCCCAATTCAAAAAAATTATTTGCAAAGGCTATACATTTATTAATTGTTCATACTTTATTGTTCAAATACACAATATATTATTAATTCTGGAACTAATGCATTTGTGGTTGAAAGATAATAAATGAGTCATTTTGCAATATCGCGAGTATGTTGAAGCAGTAAGACGTGTGAATGTGCTGCTCTTGTAAACAAATCATTTGGATAAGCAGTAACATAACCTAATTGTATATTTTTCAATTATTGTGTAATTATTCATTTGCGTCACTAATTTTTCTTGTAGAGATATGTATTGGTGTAAGAGTAGTCTATGACTAAACTTCGCCTGCATAGACCTACAAATATGTCTTATGTAATAATGTTTTAATGTAATATTAACAACAATAAAGTCAATTTCAATTCAAAAGCTGTTGGTATATTTATTACTAAACATTTATGTATTGACCTTAAAATGTGGTGTTTAATAAATATTGTTTACAAATGCCTGTTATTCCCTTTTTTCACCAATCGTTTTATATCATTTACATTGCTACGTATTGTGTAAAACAGTGTTCCTTTTAAGTTTTTGGTTGGTAGTGACTTACCGTTCAAAAATACCTATATACACATTATTGTAAATATTACAATTGAACCTATTTTTATTTTCTTAGTTATACATTAAAAAATAAAACATTTGTAATAACTTTTAATAAAGCACACTTTACAGGTAACAAGTTAAAGTTTTTTGTACTGGAAATACTTTCTTCGATATTAGCATTTCATGAAAAATATTAAACCAAAGACCCAAATATTCTATTAGTTTGAAATATTTATTGAAATAAACGTTTAGTCGTTTTTAAAAGTCAATTTAATGTAACAAAATAGCTATTTTTTAAGAGAATAAACCAAAAAGGAATTCTTTTATGGTTTATTTATAATCACCTATAGATAGGTCTAGTTTCGTAAATTATTTAATCATAAACAAACTTTTACGCTTTTATTTTTAATTTAGCCTAATATATATTTCATAATTAGTGGGAGTTTTGAAGCTTATTGTTTATTATAATCATTTTTTGCCGGCAGCACAATTTGAGAAAATGTCATTATCACATCTATTTGATGTTACATGTGAATTTTGTATGACCAAAAAATGACGTAAATCTGCTACATGCGGATAAAGAATGGGAACACTAATAAGTTGCCTATATATTTAAAGCTGATTTTGACACTTTTCAAATTGAAAATATAATTACCATTGCAGACCCCTGGGAAGATACACAAAACAATGAACATCCCCAAAGTGAAGTGTAAAATGATGTAAAATAATTATTTTTTTTGACAATGTTCTCTCCCCAGATCTTTCAAATTTGTAAATCATTTTGCTGAGTACCAAACTCGCAACCTAATTTGTAACAAAATGTATCCTAATTCCCTGTGATGGTTCCAATAAGATATTTGAATCAACACTTCACTCTTGCTAACTGAAGCAATATTTTGCTTACATTAAATATTGTAGAATTTCTAGTTACGTTTTGGGATACGGCACACTATCATTTTTTTAAAAACTATTATAACATTAGTATAAGCTTCACAAGGTAACACTGCTGCAATAATTTACTTATCGCTTATAACATAAACATGGAAGTTTACAAACCATGGATGTTGAGGTTATGTCATTTTTGGCTTCATAAATATTCGCAATTAATCTAATCATTATTATATTACACTTATCAAAAGGTAATTCATCATATATTATTAGTTTACTTCATTTCAATACGGCAAAAACAAAGTCCAAAATAATTCAATTTGAACTATTCTGGTTTTAAACCTTATTCTACACATCATTAACAGTGCCATCTTCGGCAATACTCGTGAACGATTTCTATTAAAATGGCGTAAAATTAATGTAATAATTCAATAAAATCCATTCAGTACACTACGACTATCATGATCAATATTTTTGAATTTTTTTTAAACAGAATGATTATATATGTATTCTGCTATCCAACGAATGCTTTTTTTTAATATACAAATTGATTCTGTTAGATGTAGTAATTAAAATAAGGTTAGTGAATTTTAACATTACTTTTAACAGTTATTTTTTGCTTTATACTTCACTTTAGAAAAAAAGCAAACCTTCGTTAGAAAGTAAAGAGTTTTGTGAGTCTAATGGTGAAGTTACATTTTGCATATTTTTAATCCAACAAAAGTTATTTACCAAACAGAATAACCTGTTTTTGATGGATTTTAGGCAGCCAACCATACATCCGATCGCGCCCTTAACACAAGTAGGCACGCAACAAAGGAACATATCCACCACCCATGACGAAGCTACAAAAACATCAAAATCAATACTATTAAAGATATAATTTAAAAAAAGTTTAAATTATCTAAGGTATAAGTTTAAACCAACAAGCCTTACTAAAAATTTGAAAATCGTTTTCACTGCAATTATAGGAATGGAAAAATATATTTAATTAATTTTAACAAAAAATACATATCTTTTTACACACAAATACAGTTGAAATAATTACGAAAGCGTAAAAACAACAGACCGAAAGAGAAATTTTTAACAAATAAATATAAAGTATGTAGCATAGTTTTAGATACCTGTAGCCTGGCGTGGCGTCTAAATTTAAATCTAGGGTATCTAAAATTACTTAGGGACCCTAGATTTAAAACAGCGCCATCTGAACGGATTGTGTTACCATTAAAATTGTATTAATAATGCGTGCGTAAGTGTTCACTCTCTATTCTATGGTTTGTACTATTCTGTGCACGTGATTGCTCAAATTATATATACTCTAATCCAGCTCATTAAAGCGAAATATTTAGTGTTAATTATCGGTGTGTAGTCCTAGTTTTATACATATATATTTTTGAATTGCTAATACTGTTGTGTTTAAAATAATCAACATCAAAATAAATATGGAGACGGAGTTATCTACTATAAACAATAGTCCTCAGGCAGATTATAAAAAAATAATTTGGAAATTCTTCAAACAATATAAAAAATCAGAATCGTCACAACCTAATATAACTGCTTTACACCCTGAAATATTAGTGAAGATATTTTCTTATTTGAATATAACGGACTTACGTAGTATTCCACGAGTGTGCAAATCTTGGCGGGAGGCTTCTTACTCCAAATGTCTCTGGCATAATATCGAAGTTAGACTTGATTCGGAAGAACGCAACAGTGCTTTATTTACATCGTTAGCTCAACGTGGGATTAAGAAGTTACACAATCGGTACATTGAAAAACATTTGCCAGAGCTTGTAGTCGTTCTGCCCAAGCTAGAGTTACTCAATTTGGGTGCTCATCCGAAATTTTACGATAATTCCCGAAACCTTGTTTCATTAAATTTATCAGATTGTAAACACTTGACTGACAAATCGATAAGTCAAATAGCTCTTCATTGCAAGAATCTCAGTAAGTTACTACTGGATAACTGTCACAATGTTACGGACTGCTCGTTAATGTTAATAGCATGGGGTCTGAAAAAGCTTAAGGTGCTATCTCTTTGTGCATGTAATGATATCACTGATTTGGGTATTAAACATATAGTCGGACACGGTTGTAATCCATTATCAGATGGCAATCGTTTATTAGAATGTTTAGAGCTTGAAGAGTGCACGAGAATATCTAATGTTGCATTACGGTATCTTTCAGAAGGTTTTATGAAACACTTAGAAACAATTAATTTAAATTATTGTATTCAGATTGACAATGTTGGCTTAAAATATCTATCGAAAATTAGTTCGTTACGTGAACTCCGTTTAAGAGGCTGTCCAAAAATTACAAACGTCGGTGTTAAATATATGATCGAGGTTGGTTGTCTAGTGGATAGGGTAGATATTTTACGATTTGTTCGTGTGGACACTGGAGAGGGTACTGTACAGCGTTGGGTTGATATATCGCGTTGATTTAAATCATTTTTATTTTTATACTTGTTGGTTTTATTTTTTAAACTAGTATAAATTTAATGCGTTTTCTGCGTTTTAAATGCATTTTCAATTAAAATAAATATTGGACACTTGGACCACAATAAAATTTCTGTAAGGAAATATGATGCATTTTTTTTTTAATTTTTATTTAAATTTTCTTAGAGATGAGTTTGAATTAGCATTAGAGAGTCTGAAAAATGGTAATGCGCCGGGTACAGATAAGGTGCAAGCAGAAACTCTAAAAGCCGCTGGACAAGCAGTAACAGAACGTCTCTTCCAACTTGTAAGCTATATGTATGAGACAGGCGAAATACCCAAAGATTTCAAACGTAGCATCATAGTAACTATACCAAAAAAGAAAGGCGCGGATAGATGTGAAAATTTTCGAACAATAAGATTGACAGCACACGTGTCAAAAATATTAACTAGAATTGTGCAGACGAATGGAAAAACGGGCGGAAGAAATACTAGGAGAAGACCAATTTGGGTTTAGGCGAAACAGGGGAACACGGGAGGCTATTTTAGCTCTGAGAGTGATAATGGAGAAAACAATAGAAAAAGGGGAAAGCGTGTATATAGGGTTTGTAGATCTGGAAAAAGCATTCGACAATGTAAAATAGAATAAATGTTCGAAATACTCAAAAAGATTGGAATGAGTTATAGGGATAGACGAATAGTACATAGCTTATACAAAGAGCAAACAGCAGTAATAGAATTAGGGCAGGAACGTAGAGAAGTAAACATTAGGAAAAGAGTGAGACAGGGATGTGCCCTATCCCCATTGATTTTTAACTTGTACATAGAAGAGGCAATGAATACTGTCAAATGCAGGAAGACATTTGGAATTACTATGCAGGGACAAAAAATTGATATGCTTAGATTTGCAGATGATATAGTGGTATTAGCATCTAGCAAGGAAGAGTTAGAAGCTGCTCTTGATGAAATGGAAACGGTTCTAACAGAGAGATACGGTATGAAAATTAACAAAACTAAAACTAAAGTTCTAGTATGCAAAGGAGAGGAAAATAAATCAAAAACAATAATACAAATATGTAACACGAACTTATAAGAGGTTAAGGATTTCTGCTACCTAGAAAGCCAAATAACGCAAGATGGGAAAAGCACAAAAGATATAAAAAAAAGATTAGCACAAGGTCGTGCTACATTTAACAAGAAAAAGCAACTACTGTGCTCAAAGACCACAAACATAGAAACAAGGAAAAGATTGCTTAAAACATATGTGTGGAGCACAGCACTGTACGGCTGTGAAGCTTGGACAGTAGGAGAAGCGGACAAGAAAAAGGTAGAAGCCTTTGAAATGTGGTGCTACAGACGTATGATGATGAAGATATCATGAACAGACAAAGTTAAGAACGAAGAGGTACTAAAAATTGTAGGGGAAGAAAGAAATATGTGCAAAACAGTAAAAAATAGGAGAGATAGGATGATAGGCCACATACTACGGCATGAGGGAATATTGCGGAATATATTAGAAACAGATAGGAAAAAAGAGAAGAAGAGGCAGACCTAGGATAGACTACTGCACACAGATAGTAAAAGATGTAGGCTGCAGGAATTTCAAGGAGATGTGTAGACTAGCCCAGAATAGAAATCAATGGAGGTACGCATCAAACCAACCAATCCCAAGATGGATACACTAATGATGAAAAAATAACTGTGCTTAAACATGATGATTATTATAAGTAACTACAAGAATTGGTTGGGCAATATTCTCGAATAATGTTAAGTATGTGAAAGGATTTACTGGAAAACCATTATTTCGGCAAATGTCTAAGTGTTGGGGGATCTTGGTAGCCACAGGTTGCTTAACCCTTTTCACTGAATCTCGGTGAAATAGGGCATAAAATTAGAAAACAATAGAAGAGGAACGAGCTGCATACACATGCTGTGTGAGAGTTTCAGGGAACTATGTAGGCTAGCTCAGAATATAAATAAGTGGAGGTACGTATCCAACCAGTTTTGAGACGGAAAACCTAATGACGAAAAAATAGGCGCAGATAAATCTGATGATTAGTATAAACAACTAATGTTGACTGTGCGAAAAGATATATTGGAAAATATATTGAATCGGTAAATGGTTAAGTGTCGGGGGAACTTGGCAGCCACAGGCTGCTTACCTCCCTTTACAACCACTGAAGGTCGGAGAAATAGGGTATATAATGGTAAAACAATAAAAGGTGACCGAACGGCATCTAACAAGAAAGAACAGCGCCTATGAGGAAAGACAACAAACATAGAACAAGAAGAAAATTTGTGAAAGCTTATGTGTGGAGCACAGCACAGTATGCCTATGAAATACGGGCAGTCTGAAACGCAGACAGAAAAACGGTAGCAGCCTTTTGAAATACTGTGCTTCAGATGTATGAGGACGATAGCATGGACAGACAAAGATAATAACAAATAGGTTATAGAAATAGTATGGGAACAAGGATATCTGGGGAAAAGATAAGAGAAATAGAAGGGCAGAATACGTTCTAAGGGATTTTTGGGGAATAGTATGGGATATATTACAAGCAGAGATAGGAAAAAGAGGTAGATGTAGGCCTAGATCAGATAGTGATAGATGCAGACTGTGCAAATTTCAGGGAAATGTGTAGGTTAGTTCAGAATAGGAAACAATGATGGTACGCGTCTAACCAGTTCCAGGACTGAATACCTAATGATGATGATTTAAATTTTCAATAATGATTAAGACCATAGCAATAACAATAGTCGATATAAATATTAGATAAATCAAAACAAACATTAATTCTGTTTTTTGTTGTTGACTGTTAGCAAGTTGGACTTTCAGCAGAAGCATAGCCACAATAGAAATTAACATTGATTTATTGATAAAGAATAAACACAGTATAAACATACATCAACTGAATGTAAATACATAAATATTATATTGGAATTAATTATAAATTCATATCAGATAGCATACCCGAAACGATTATCTGTTCATCGCGTGAACGTCGGTTTCATACTGTCTATATTATTGATTTTATTGACGTTGTCGCTAGGTATCGGACAACTATAACATTGACCTTCACAATTATCTACGCTTCGAGTATCGCACATAACAGTCGTGTCGCACAGGGCACTAACACTTCCCCTCGTTACGAGAGCGTCACTTTGAGCGCTTTTATTAAGTCCAAACATTCGTACACACGTAGTGTGTTTAATTCTCGACAATCCTTTCGTAAGCACATCAGGCACCATTTCTCCTGTTCTAACGTACCAACTGGAACATTTTATTCTCTAAAACTTTGCGAATGAAATGATAATGAATATCAATGTTTATTTATTAATTAATTAATTTATTTATAATAAAACGTGTGAAACACTGATGTGAATAACAATTTGTCAAATACAATAAAAGTATGTTTAGAATATACAATTTAAAAAAAAAATCACCAAAAAGATGAAAATTATCTTATAAATCTTCAGAAGACAATCTTAAAGAACCAACTGAAGCTAAAAACTCAGGTACTGTGTAGAAAGCATTTTCTAATAAGAATCTTTTTATATTAAATTTAAATTGATGAAGAGGCAAATCTTTTATGCTAAAATGAAGTGCATTATAAAAAATACAGCCAAAGTTGTTAGAACCATTTCTGATCCTACTTAGCCGGTAAGGTACAACCAATTTTCCCTTGTTACGTGTCAAAGTGATGAATATCGGTGTTGTGTTGATATTGTAAGATTTGTTTTTTGACGTAAAGCAGACATTGTAAAATAAACAGACAAGGCAAAGTTAAAATTTTAAATTTAATAAAAGATTCACGGCAGTCATCACGGAACCCAAAGTTAGACATAATGCGAACAACTACGTTGAAGCTTGAAAAGCCAAAGGGAACCGCTACAATGACCCCACACAATTATAGCATACGAAATATGACAATGGAACATGCCATGATAACATGACAGTAGCACATTAGATGAAAGTGATCTTACCAAAGAGTTTATGAAATAAATAGTTCGGCAAAGTTTTTTGCATAGCAGATCACAGTGGGTGTTCCAACTTAATTTGCTATCCAGGGTGATACCGAGAAAACTAGCTGATTGCTCCTTTGAAAAAGAATCTCTTTTTAATGAAAAAATTATTTGTTTGGTTTTATCCCTATTCAGGGCAAGTTTGTTATCATTAAACCATGATTCAGTGAGGCATAAAAATGTCATACTGTCAGCTACCAGTTGAGCCATATTATCACTCTTATTATATAGAGTGGTATCATCTGCATAAAGGACAACATCACACGTCTTTTAGAAAAAAAGGTAAGTCGTTAATGAAGCATAAGAAAAGGAGGGGACCGAGGATGGAACCTTGAGGAACACCAGAAAAAACTTTACACATACTGGACAATTTGCCTTTGTAAAAAACACGTTGAGACCTAGGAGTCAGATATGAAGCAATAAGCTTAATACTATCATCATCAAAATTTAAACCTTTTAATTTGTTAACTAAGAGGGCATGATCAACACAATCAAAAGTATTTATTTGTCAAAACAATACGACTACCAATAACATGTTTATCAGCTGGTCTATCTATCAAAGTCCATTTCCATTTCCATTTTTTATTACAGAAGTAATTTCGGTACGCATAGCTTCAAACCATTCTGAGGAATTAGTTCCGCTAGTAGCTTCTTTTATAGGAATATCCGTAAGAGCAGCTTGTTCTAAATTTTCAACCACTTTTACGTTACGTTTCACACGTTCCTTGCGAGAGCGGCCTTTTGAACCAGTTCTAATAATTCTGGGTCTTCCACGGCCATAAGTCTCAACTTCTCCCTCAAAAACTTCATCATCCGATTCATTTTCTCAAAATATTTTCTCAACAGGACTTTCTGATAATTTTTCAATAAATTCTACAGTAGATGATTCTGGTTTAGGTTCATTACACATTTCCAAAGCTACATCAGAAAATTTTTGTATTTTCGATGAATTTTACATCTCGGGCAATAATAGCTCTCCTTTCCTTGGGTAACCAAATTCTATAGCCTTCTGTATCTAACGAATAACCAATAAAAATTCCTTCTTTGGATCGTTTGTCAAATTTTCTTTTATTAGGTTCACGATTCAAACAAAAAACTTTACAACCAAATTCTCTCAAATGAGATATATCAGTGCATTTCCACTCCAAACTTCATAGGGTGTTAGCTCTTTTAATTTCCTATTAGGACATCTATTTCTTATATAATTCGCTGTATGTACAGCTTCTGCCCAAAACATGGAGGTAAACCTGATTCAATTAATAAACAACAAGCGGTATCTAAGAGTGCGCGTTTTTTCCTCTCAGCAATACCATTTTGCTCAGGTGTATAAGGATTGGTTAGACGACGTGAAATTCCTCGATTTTTCAAACGTCCTTGTGTATAATGTCCAACAACTCAGTTTCGCATTCCGATCGTTTTGGAAACGGAAGTCTAGTCATTTTACCATTATAACAGACTTCGCATTCGAGAACATAATTTTTATTTACTTTTTCAAATTTAAGACCTTTTATTGAACCGTTTTTTGTACTTTCAACGAGATCTCTAAAATTTAAATGACCAAGTCGGCAGTGCCATAACTTGAGATTTTCCAAAGTCGTGTCAGACTTGTGCTCAGAATTCGTTATGTTCACCAAATGTTTAGAGTGTTTACGAATATAATATAAATCGCCTATTCGATCAGCAATTAACTGAACATTGCCCTTTTTGTCAAGAAAAAGAGCATTATTTCTCTTAAATAAAACTTCGTGACCTTTCTGCGTAATTTTTCCAACAGACATTAAATTCGTATGTAAGTTCAGTACACATAATACATTATTTAGTGTAACGTTTTTTGAATAACCATCAGTGTCAGCCATGAGTGAAACAGTTCCATTAGCTATAATTTTCGTGGACGCATGATTCGCTAAATGCAAATTTTCATTCAAAGAACTTTCCATCTGCATTGATTAGCATTGCAGGTTACAATTTGATAAGAAATGATCGCCCAACTATAGGTGGGGGATTATGCTGGTATATTGCCAGCAGTCTGGCGCATAAAATATTGGATATAAATTATGTTGAACATCCTCTGTTAGAACAATTATGGATTAGCATTAAAACCAACAAACATAACATTGCAGCAGGACTTATTTATAGACCACCGAGTACAACATTGGAATGTTTAAATGATCTTGAACTGGTTCTTTCACATGTTTGTACAACATATGATGATATTATTCTTATTGGGGATGTAAATCTTGACTTCATTCAACATGACACAAGGTGTAAAAAATTAAGTTCACTGTTGAACATTTTCAATCTTACACAACATGTGAAGGATCCAACACGAATTACTGAAACTACATCAACATTAATCGATATAGTATGTGCCAGTCCTCAAATCAATATGATATCATGTGAAACTATCGATCTCTATCACATGACTGATCACAGAGCAGTACTTTGTACATTTGATGTAAATGTACGCAAACATGAGCCATACAGCTTCACATACAGATGTTTTAAGAACTTTAATATGAATAACTTTAATTATGATGCTAGTCACATTCAATGGGATTTAATAAGATCATTACCAGACCTCAATGATAAAGTGAATTATCTTAATAATGCAATAACATTATTATTTAATGAACATGCTCCAATACATACAGCTTATATAAAAAAGAAAACGCCACCATATATAACGCCCACCATCATACTGATGATACGTCTACGGCATTTGGAATATAGCAAGTATATTAAGACTAAGAACAATACTAAGCTTCGCTTTTATAAAGACCTAAAAAACATTATCACAACAGCAGTAAGGAATGAAAAAAAAGCATATCTTGAATATCAATGTAGGAATAATATTAACAATCCTAAGCAGCTATGGAATATTTTTGATAGATGTCAAATACATTCAAAAACGAAAACCCAAATTTCAAATGAAATTCAAAATTCTGATGAAGTCAACGAATTCTTTATTGAATCCATCCCAGATCGATCAATACCAAGTCATCAAATGAACTTTTACAATCAAAACATTCACAAAGCTATAAATGGGCCATTCATTCTACAACCAGTAAATGTAAATGTGGTAGAGAAATCGATCATGAAGATCAGGTCTAATGCTCAAGGATTTGATGGCATAAATAAGAAAATATTAGTGTTGGTAATGCCATTCATTATTAATGTTTTAACGCATATTATAAATGTATCATTAGAATCAGGCAAATTCCCTATAGCTTGGAAATATTCGACTATCACTCCAATTGCTAAAAAACCTCTGGCTACTACATATGCTGATTTACGCCCAATTAGTATATTGCCTATAATGTCAATCGTTATGGAACACATAGATTACACACAACTAATTGAACACATATCAAAATGGAACTTATTACCCACATTCCAATCTGGATTTCGCACTGGCTATAGCACAGCAACTGCACTAAGTAAGGTTGTTAATGATCTTACATGCTCAATTGATGCATCAAATATTGTTTATCTATTATTTCTAGACTTCAGTAAGGCGTTTGACTTAATCAATCACAACCTGCTTGTTGCTAAGCTTCGTTTCTATGGGTGCGATAATATTGCAACAGATTGGTTTAAAGACTATTTGAGTAACAGACAGCAATCAGTTAAACTACATGGACAACAGTCCCAGTTCCGCTGTGTTTCACGAGGTGTTCCACAGGGTAGTATCTTGGGCCCCCTACTCTTTGCTATTTTTACGTCAGATTTTCCAGAAATACTATCACCAGAATGCAAATATCATATGTATGCAGATGATTTCCTACTTTATGTTTCTAGTAATGTTTCACTTGTCGATGATGCAATAGTAAAACTGAATGAAAATCTTGTTGTAGTGGATAAATGGGTACACGACAATGGTCTTATCCTTAATGCTAACAAAACACTTGCATTACTTGTTGGTTCACAGGTAAACCATGTTAAATCTGAAGTGCAAAGATCTCTAGATATCAAAATAAATAATAAGGTAGTGACATTTGCTGACTGTGTTAAATATTTAGGCCTTTCTCTCGACAAGCATCTTACGTTTGAAAAACATATCAACAAAAGAATAGGTTTGTGTTATAGTAAAATGCGGACCCTTTACAGATACAAATTTCTGTTAAGTTCAAACATTAAATGGAACTTATGTAATAGTGTTGTGTTGTGTCATATAGATTACTGTAGTGTAGTTTACTATAAATTTTTAGCAGGCTACTTAAGGCAAAGAATACAAGTACTTCAGAATGTATGTTTTAGATATTCATATAATATCGAACGTAAGCAACATATAACACCATACTATAATTCTAAGAGTATACTTAAATATGATAAACGTGCAGAACTCCTTTTCGCTGTGTACATATATGTAGGGCTGGGTCGGCGTATCGATATATCGATACGACCGCCGTATCGACCCCCCCGATACAGCGAAAAATAAATATCGATACTCGATATGTATCGATACGTATCGATATGTATCGATACGCATCGATACATATCGATACGCATCGATACGTATCGATACGTTTCGATACATATCGATACGTATCGATACGTATCGATACGTATCGATATAGAATATGTATCGATATTCGATACGCAAAATCCCGTATCGCCCACCCCTATATATATATATATATATTGCTGTGATTCCTCTCATATCTCTTGGTACTGGCCCTTTAAAAAAAAAAAACATTCGAGCCCCACAGTTTGGGCGTCAAGAATGCTGTGTTACCTTTTAAATCACCTGGTCCGTTGATTCCTTCTGTTAATCGCCTCGGCTGCTCTTCTATATAACTTCCATTCTCAATCATAAAAATTAAACAACACATTCCTACCACAAACATCAACGTTAACTCTATTTACATCAATATTCAGAATACATTAAATTTTCAAATTAAATTTGAACATAAAATTCAGTTTTAAAAAGAATTTCCGGATTAATTTTATTATCATTTTGCTGTGCATCCAAAATTAAAGTCCTTGTTGGATGCCTACTAATTAATATAACAATATAAGCAGACCGGAGTCTGAGTATAAAGGGAGCATCTACCACCCCTTTACGTTAATTAACCAGGTTTGTCTAATTGAGCTCAAAGACCTACCCAAAATTTCATCCTATTCCCGAACATCAAAACAAAATACCCCTTTTTACTTAAACAAGCAAATTTCATCTTAAAATTAAATTTTTATGGTTAGAAAAATTCCACTAATGTCCATTTAAAGTAAATCAATTATAAAGTCATTCAATACACACAAAAAATGTCAAACAAAATAGTACAATTTACCTGAAGGTTATTGTCCTCGTAGCTTCAGTGTAATCGTCCCTTTTGTAAATCACACCATTCCAACCGGATTCTATTTACAGCTTCAAGTTGTCAACGCTTTAAAATGTTCTCCATCACCATTAATTTAAAGTTGTTTCTAGGCTTTTCCGGAACTCATCTGTGTATATCTGCCTCTGGTTCAGTGGATGCAGACACATTTACGAACCATTTAGTCATTAACACCCCGAAAAATAGCAAAGAAATTCATACTTCCTTTTACCAATATTACCAATATACGCCAAAACTGCCTACTTTTGGGTATACATTTGTCGTTGTAAATTTTACTAATTGGTACCGTGATAATAAACTTTTATTACCTTGTATCTAAGTGCACTGAAGTACATTCATGTTAGCACGTAAAATAACCAACTATTTTGAGTCACTAAAATATACTAGCACACTTTAAATTATTTAATCAAACTAAAATGCACTGTTTAATATCAAGTCGCGGATGCACGAGCTTTTAACGCATCGAATCGTCGAAAGTCTAAGAGTCTAAGAGAGAAACACATATTCCCGCCTGTATATATAGCGAATAGCCGACACGTCGCTTTGTTCCCTAAAACGGGTAATTCCAACGAATTCCTCATTCTACGTTCCCAGTCTGTAGCCTGCACGTCGATTTTATGAATTTCGTACTCACCCCATTGAGATCTCAGAAAATTTCAACACGGCTCGCAAAGTTGTCCGAGAAAAACTAATTACTTTTATACAGAAATTGTTGTTCTACCTCTGATATATGCATCCTATTTTTAACCAATCGCAACCCCTTGACGTTGCTTAAATCCCGCCCTTTACAATATGTGTCTTTGCTTGACGCATTTTCTTTTCCTTTTCTAACCTGTTCGTATTGGTGCAAATTTATATTCTTTATTATCGATTATATTTTAGTCCACGCGGACTGTTATCTGGGTTTAATAAACCCGTATCGCACATTCTCGTAAATACTAAGTCCCGGTTTCTCCAAGATTCTTTGAAACATTAATTATTTGCCAAATTTACGCAGAATGAGCTTTTTAAAAATACGCAGGTGTTCTGTATTTCCTGCTAAAGCATCTGATCGTTTCCAATATCCTTAGAATCAACATGTTTATCCAAACAAATTAACTTGAAATTGCCTTTTAAAACACGCAGGTGTTTTCAAACGTAACATTTTAAATAACCTTCCTACGATTTGACTATTATTGGGTTTTCACAAGCCTTTTATGCTTATTATATGTTATTAACGGTTTAATTAACTCCAATTAAAATTGATTTCCATCCTTTTCATTTTTTTAGCGAATACACCTTAAATATTAATTATTATATGTACACTTTGTTTTACTACCCGTTACTTAAAATAGGGTTAATTAATATAAACTTTGCACGTAATTTCCATTTGTTTAGGAATAATTAAATTATCCACTGCGCTTTTCAATACTGCTTCTTTTGATGTAAAGCGTCTTATAGATAATTTAAATTTCTTATTTTACTGAAACGACCGAGTTTATTTATGCTTCAAGGTTTTAATAAAGCGTATTATTTAATGAAATTCCTTATACACGGTAATTAAAATTATTTGATTTGATTATTTAATTTTCTACCCTGGTCTAAATATGAGTATTTTCCCCCTATTTGAATACAAATAATCCCACTTATTTGAATGCAAATATCAAATATTTAGACTGCCAAAAATCTTTACAAAATTTTGCCTATCTCTCTATCCTTATCTATCTAACTTACCTACTTTGTCTCCAATCCAAAAAATATTTACACCTATCCTATATCCTATCCTATTCCTAACTCTCACCTACTTCTATAAACTGAAATTATCCCTAACTTCATCCTACTTATCCATCTAATCCTATATACATCCTATATACCTATCCTATTCCTAACTTTTAACTACTCTTCACTATACTTTACTTCCCCCTACCTAATCCTATATGCCTATCCTACTCTTACTCTATTCCTAACTCTCCACTAATCTTATATAAAATATCTATACTTAACCTATCTTATTTTCTTCCTACATTTAATCTTTATTCTCATCCTAAACCTATTCCTAATTATCTCCCATATGTATCCTATATCTAGCTTTATTTTCTATAACCACTTACTTCTACTCTTTTATATACACCTATCTCTATTCTTTGTTCTATATCTATACTAAAGTTCACCTATCTCTATCCTTTGTTCATTAAGTTATTTAAATCTAACTCTCTTCTTGACCCTCCAAGTCTTCCTTCTCACCATCCTAATACTCTTCATCCCTATCTCTCCCCCTTCTATATCTATACTTAACCTCTCTATTATCTCACATACAATAAACTTATCATCCCTCTTATCCTGACTCTTAAATATTACTTCTTCTTCAGTCCCTACACTTGTCTGTTTCTCATTTATTATTGTTTCCCTTTCTGCCGACAAACCAAACGATACTACTTTACAATTATCGATTTTTCCCTCTATGGAAAACCCTACGTACCTTCTAGAATTTTTGTGTAATGGACTCCGCCAGAATGAATTCCTTAAATCTACTTTATTAAAAACAAACTCGCCACTTAACCTCGTCAAAATAATTCTGCCTTCACCTGCTCCCGATATGCTGCTTCTACCCCACTAATTCTGCATTTTCTTGTACTAAAGCTTGAACCTCTACTCTCCTATCCTCTGGACATCTTATCGTGTTGATCTGTTTACCTTCATCATCCTCTACCTCTACTACATTAATACTAAACCCCGTGTCATCCTCTGTGACTTCATAACTGCCTTTCCATGGCACTACCCTATCCTTAATTCTTATTACCTTCCTTTCCATATCTATCAAAACCCTAACTTCATCATACAGTCAACACCTAAAATGCTCTGAAACTTCAGTCCAGGTACAATTACAAACTCCTGTTCACAGCTTAAACCTCCTATATCTATCCTAAGCACCACAACACTATTTACTACAGCAAACTTCTTTTATTTGGAGCTACTAAATGGCTACGTTTTATAGGCATAATTCTATCACAAACCTTATCCCTAATTTTGCTGACGAATTCCTCCGATATTAAACTCGCCTCTGCCCCTGTATCAAGTAATACTTCTACATTATTCTCAAAATTTCTAAATTAATAATTGGCAAACATAATTTTCCTCAGTTTCTGGCTCTACTTCCTCCTCAATTTTGAAAAATTCACGTGGATGTTCGTATACATTTACACAGAAATCTAGTGGTCTGTCGCGTTCTAAAATCCTGTCTCATCCTGTTTTCCGTGCTTGGTCCTGGTTGTCCTTCTACAACCTGTGCGTACGTCCTCCTCGTGTTAATATCCGTGTCCCTATCTCTATTCGGCGTGCTGGTCACAGTCCTGTTTACTTCCGGTAAACTGTTCTGTCTCGTGTAACTAGGTCTTGGCGTCGGTCCCCTAGTCGCACTATTGCTCCTGTATTCCTGTCCTCGTCGTTCCCAATTCGGTCGAAAATTTCTGTTGTAGTCAGGCCGTCTCGGATAATTCGGTGTCCTGTTGTCAAACCTAACTGTGTTAACGTTTCGTTCTCGTATCTCTCTTGTCCGTCCAACACATACATCGTCATATCTCTGTAAATACTCTAAAATGTCTCCCGTTCTGTGATGTTTTGTAAGGCCACGTGTTGTCTAATTTCCAGTTCAAAATGTCGTGATAGGTACTTGATTATCTGTCTGTCCGTCAATGGTGGATTCAGTTGTTTGGCCACACTGTACTTGCGGATGGCATATTGCTCCCTAGATCCTGCAAACTCTCCCTTAAATTTTCCTGTAATTAAGTCGTCTCGTACCTGGTCTTGTCTGTGGTCACTCCAGTAGTGTTTTAAAAATTTGTTTTCAAAGTCCTGATACGTGTCTATGTCCTGTCCTACTAAATTGTACCATGCTTCCGCGTTGTCCTTTAATAAAGCCTTTATCGTATTTAGTTTAGTCTGTTCGTCAAATAAGTTTCCCACTAGATTTCTTACACTATTAATAAAAATTTGTGGATTTACCCTGTTATCGCCATAAAACTTCATGTGTTGGTCCAATGATACTCCACCTGTAGAAAATCTGGGACCTTCCCCCGTTAAATTTGACACGTTGTATTTGATACTACTAACTTCGCGTTCTACCCTGCCTAACTGATCCCTACATGAGTCCGTCACTTCAGTCATTTTATATTAATCTCTTCTTCACAAAAATGCGTACTTCGGACCTTAAATGTCCCATTTCCTGTCGAAGACCTGTAATATCACGCTCGTTTTTTCAACCCTATTTTCAACTTCCCCATCTTTACGGTAAGACTATTTTAAATTCTGAAACTTCTTTATTCGTCTTATCTATTTTCTCACTTAGGGTTTCCCTAACTCCTGTTAATGTCTCATTCATTCGGTCAAATTTCTTATTCGATTCTTCACTCATCTGCTCAAATTTTCGATTTGAGTCCTCTCTAACCCCACTTAACGTCTCATTCATTCTTTCAAGCATCCTCATTATCATCTCGTTTCCTTGATCCCTGATTCCGTCCTCGACTGATCTCTACTGCCTCCTGCTTCTTCCATTTTCGAATTTTTCCCACACAATGCACTATCGTCACTTCCAATTTCCACTCCTTGACTCCTTAACCACTCCTTTCTCTGCATACGTTCTAATCACTCACACACTCTAAAATACTTTTAAATTTATCCACAAACAGAAACTCTCTCTCAGATCGCCAGTTTCCTGGAATAAAATAACAAAATTTTATTTGGAATTCGAGCCTCACTTTTGGGTCGCCAAGAATGCTGTGATTCCTCTCATATCTCTTGGTACTGGCCCTTTAAAAAAACATTCGAGCCCCACAGTTTGGGCGTCAAGAATGCTGTGTTACCTTTAAATCACCTGGTCCGTTGATTCCTTCTGTTAATCGCCTCGGCTGCTCTTCTATATAACTTCCATTCTCAATCATAAAATTAAACAACACATTCCTACCACAAACATCAACGTTAACTCTATTTACATCAATATTCAGAATACATTAAATTTTCAAATTAAATTTGAACATAAAATTCAGTTTTAAAAGAATTTCCGGATTAATTTTATTATCATTTTGCTGTGCATCCAAAATTAAAGTCCTTGTTGGATGCCTACTAATTAATATAACAATATAAGCAGACCGGAGTCTGAGTATAAAGGAGCATCTACCACCCCTTTACGTTAATTAACCAGGTTTGTCTAATTGAGCTCAAAGACCTACCCAAAATTTCATCCTATTCCCGAACATCAAAACAAATTACCCCTTTTTACTTAAACAAGCAAATTTCATCTTAAAATTAAATTTTATGGTTAGAAAAATTCCACTAATGTCCATTTAAAGTAAATCAATTATAAAGTCATTCAATACACACAAAATGTCAAACAAAATAGTACAATTTACCTGAAGGTTATTGTCCTCGTAGCTTCAGTGTAATCGTCCCTTTTGTAAATCACACCATTCCAACCGGATTCTATTTACAGCTTCAAGTTGTCAACGCTTTAAAAATGTTCTCCATCACCATTAATTTAAAGTTGTTTCTAGGCTTTTCCGGAACTCATCTGTGTATATCTGCCTCTGGTTCAGTGGATGCAGACACATTTACGAACCATTTAGTCATTAACACCCCCGAAAAATAGCAAAGAAATTCATACTTCCTTTTACCAATATTACCAATATACGCCAAAACTGCCTACTTTTGGGTATACATTTGTCGTTGTAAATTTTACTAATTGGTACCGTGATAATAAACTTTTATTACCTTGTATCTAAGTGCACTGAAGTACATTCATGTTAGCACGTAAAATAACCAACTATTTTGAGTCACTAAAATATACTAGCACACTTTAAATTATTTAATCAAACTAAAATGCACTGTTTAATATCAAGTCGCGGATGCACGAGCTTTTAACGCATCGAATCGTCGAAAGTCTAAGAGTCTAAGAGAGAAACACATATTCCCGCCTGTATATATAGCGAATAGCCGACACGTCGCTTTGTTCCTAAAACGGGTAATTCCAACGAATTCCTCATTCTACGTTCCCAGTCTGTAGCCTGCACGTCGATTTTATGAATTTCGTACTCACCCCATTGAGATCTCAGAAAATTTCAACACGGCTCGCAAAGTTGTCCGAGAAAAACTAATTACTTTTATACAGAAATTGTTGTTCTACCTCTGATATATGCATCCTATTTTTAACCAATCGCAACCCCTTGACGTTGCTTAAATCCCGCCCTTTACAATATGTGTCTTTGCTTGACGCATTTTCTTTTCCTTTTCTAACCTGTTCGTATTGGTGCAAATTTATATTCTTTATTATCGATTATATTTTAGTCCACGCGGACTGTTATCTGGGTTTAATAAACCCGTATCGCACATTCTCGTAAATACTAAGTCCCGGTTTCTCCAAGATTCTTTGAAACATTAATTATTTGCCAAATTTACGCAGAATGAGCTTTTTAAAAATACGCAGGTGTTCTGTATTTCCTGCTAAAGCATCTGATCGTTTCCAATATCCTTAGAATCAACATGTTTATCCAAACAAATTAACTTGAAATTGCCTTTTAAAAACACGCAGGTGTTTTCAAACGTAACATTTTAAATAACCTTCCTACGATTTGACTATTATTGGGTTTTCACAAGCCTTTTATGCTTATTATATGTTATTAACGGTTTAATTAACTCCAATTAAAATTGATTTCCATCCTTTTCATTTTTTTAGCGAATACACCTTAAATATTAATTATTATATGTACACTTTGTTTTACTACCGTTACTTAAAATAGGGTTAATTAATATAAACTTTGCACGTAATTTCCATTTGTTTAGGAATAATTAAATTATCCACTGCGCTTTTCAATACTGCTTCTTTTGATGTAAAGCGTCTTATAGATAATTTAAATTTCTTATTTTTACTGAAACGACCGAGTTTATTTATGCTTCAAGGTTTTAATAAAGCGTATTATTTAATGAAATTCCTTATACACGGTAATTAAAATTATTTGATTTGATTATTTAATTTTCTACCCTGGTCTAAATATGAGTAATATATATATATATATATACACTAATGTCACAAATATTAAACTTGAAACTTTAATTATTTTGATAACAAACAATCTTAAGTGAAAGATCGAATTGTCAGTAAATACATTATTTTAAAACGATCTTGTGATTTTATTCCCAAAGAAAGAGTAGATAAATTATCGATGCGTATCGATTCGTACCGATACGTATCGCTACGTCTCGATATGTATACTTAATCTACACATCTAAACGTTCCGATACGAATCGCTATATATATCTATACGTATCGATACGAATCGATACGCATCGATACGTATCGATACGTATCGATACGCACCGATACACATCGATACATATCGATAGATAGATAGATAGATTTTTATTTGTACCCATCCAGTGATGGTAAATATCATAATATTAATATACAATAAAAATTACATTTAGGTTAAAATGTAAAATTAACTAAAGTAGGGTAGTTTGTTATTTACAAATTTGTTACTATAAAAGTGTACATAAATTGAATGGGGTGATTAATTAATTAATTAAGATATGAGTAGTTAAAAATATAAATATGTAGATATAATAAATAAAGCAAACTATTTTTGTTGATAAAGATTGTGGTAGTATGTAAAACTTAACTTAACTTAAATATAATAATACTAGAATAACATCAATTTAATATTATGAACTAATGAAGTTTAGTTTATTTTATTTGAATCAACAAATGATGGTAGTAAAATGTCAATATTTTATATAATATATAAAAATGTATAGGACAGGTTGCATATATAAGTATGTTTATAAGAAATAAGAAATAACTACAATAATTTAGGTGTATATACATATTCTAGTTATTATAATTTATCTTGTAAATATTCATTTACATATCGATACATATCGATATAGAATATGTATCGATATTCGATACGCAAAATCCCGTATCGCCCACCCCTACATATATGCTATATTAGCCAAATGTAGACCAAACTACCTGTTTGAAGCTATACAAATCAGAGCTACTCAGCATAGTATTAACCTACGAAATACAAATGATTTCAGTATTCCGCAACACTCAACAAAGAAATTTAAATCATGTTATGCTTATGTAGCACCTGTTTTAATAAACAAATATAGAACATTATTTGACGAGACTAATAATAAAAATATATTTAGGCTAAAATTTTATGATGTATTAATAAGGGAGCAGCGACTGTCTTAGACTATCCTAGATGTTTATTGTATTATGTATATAATCGTATATTTTGTATTTTATATTTAAGGGTGGAATCTAAAATCAGCAGTGCTGAATTCTATCCCTTTTGGTATCAAACCAATAAAGTGATTTGATTTGAACTAGAAATTTGGGTAAAATTTTCGCGATTTCGACATAAATGAGATGTCGCGCCACTTTCCAAACATCAATCTTGTTTTCCAACTAAACAATTAGTGTAATAAGATTCGTTAGTAACAAAGCCAACTTTATGTGAATTTTCAGCAATAATAGTAATAGGAACATTCTTACCTTTGCATTCCGGGGCTTCCTACATCTGTGACAACGGAATTTAAAATTTTCAAATCTTGGTGTGTCACTGCTGTTAACTGGATCACATTTTCCTACTGTTTTCTTGAATGAATTGAACTTTTTATACACCTTTCGATTCACTAGCATTGTGTTGTGTAAACTTCTACGAGCATCATTATTTTGCGCATTACTTTTCTGAATTATTTTGGTACGCAATATTTCAGGTGTGGGTAATTCATCACGCGACTCGATTGCACAACGAAAGTTTTCAAAATTTGATGGCAAACTATAAAGTAACATAATTGACAGTAAATCGCGATTAATGTCCACTACCATTTCAGAAAGTTTATCAACAACATCAAAAAATTTGTTGATATGTACGTGCACGTTGCCGTTTTCTTCCGTGTGACTCAGCATTAATTGTTTAAGAAGCGTAGCTTTTCTAGCAGGACCTTTCGATTGGTATAAACTTTCTAATTTCATCCAAACATCGCGAGAGGTTACACATCCCTTAATTTGTTTAAGTTCCGATGGACTATTCGATAAAATAATATCTGATTTCGCCTTACTATCACCGATTTCTCAGGCTTTGATATCTTTTATTAATTCTTTGTCACCGTCAACAAATTTGGGTTTCAAATGTTTGCCGTTCACGTAATTCCATGCATTGTTTTTAATCAATAAGGCTTCTATTTGGATTTTCCATGTATCAAAGTTATCCTTAGATAATGTTTCAATTCGTAGTACGTCGCTCATCTTGTAAGCGATAAGAATTCCGACATTACTATCACAAACAACACCTGTTACTTTCAAACGAGTTCGTTTATTCGATTAACATATGCAAAGTCGTATATTTTCTATTGTTTCCGATTTTAATTCCATGTTTTAAGCTCGATTAATAAAATTGCATGGTATTGGTTTATTGGGTTCTGGATATCTTCCACGCGACAAATATCTGGGCCCATAACCTGTTAGCGAGTTGGACTTTCAGTAAAAGCAAAGTCACAATAGAAATTAACGTTGATTTACTGATAAAGAATAAACACAGTATAAACATACATCAACTGAATGTAAATACATAAATATTATATTGGAATTAATTATAAATTCATATCAGATAGCATACCCGAAACGACTATCTGTGCATCGCGTGAACGTCGGTTTCATACTGTCTATATTATTGATTTTCTTGACGTTGTCGCTAGGTATTGGACAACTAGAACATTGATCTTCACAATTATCTATGCTTTGAGTATCGCACATAACAGTCGCGTCCGCACAGGGTGCTAACATTGACATACGTAAAAGAAGAAAATTTTTAAAAATAAACAATATGTGAAACATATTTTGTAAGAATCTAAATTTTTAATCGTCAGTTTGGTTATAATACTTAAACAGTAGCTTTTTCACCTAGTTTATTTCTTAGTTTTGAATGTGCGAGTTCATACGACAAATGTTCGTTCCACAGAAGCGGAAGAAGCTATTGCTCACAAATTGTTTTACAATATGTAAATCCCTTGATATATCTTGTATAACTTTTTATGATAACCACCACTGCAGAGGAGTTATGTTAGTCAATACTTCATTAGTGAACATAATTTTATAAAGGGTTTGGATTGGGCCTGAAATAATATACCAGTATCTCTATGCATATTTCTTAGTTCTGGTAAACATTGCTCTCTTTTATTAATAGTTAATTTATAAATTATTTCATGGGATCTTCCAAATAAGCGATTAAGTGATACTGCATTTAAGCTTGATTGTAATGTTTTTTGAAGACGTTTATTTTCTGTAGTGACAAATCAAATCCAATTCTTCAAAAACCATTTCAAGATATTTTTTTCAAATCTCAACTGTAGCAGATAAAGATGTATTTGTTTTTTGTACTGCATCTAGCACAACTGGTATTGGTTCTCAACGTTCAAAAAATCTTCAGCAGATCGTTTCAAGGCAATCTTAGATACCTTTTAAAATACACCGAATCAATTTTTTTCTATGTTTATCGTATATTTTTAAAAGCTTGTCCCATTGACTCGCATAAATCTCGATGCAATCTACTAACATATTCCACCTGACTTCCTTAGGAAGGACTTGCCTTTCCAGCAGCTTGTTTGTATTTATTAGAAGCCAAGTGCTTGTTATGAAAATATTTTACAGCATGTTTTGTAATATCTTTCATTTCAAATTCAAAATCTTTTGAAAGTAAATTTAGAATATGTGCCATGCAGACATATGTTACTGCATTCAAATCAATAAAATCTGAAACATTTCGTATATTTTCACTCATTCGGGCCATGTTTGCAGCATTATCCGTTGTGAAATTTGAGGCAGTACAATTATGTTTTGTTTTTCATGAAGAAATAAAATCTTGGGTTATTGATGTTACGACGAATGTGTTACCCTAGACATAAATTCAATGTCAAAAAAGTTGAATTGTGGCAGTTGGAAAAGTCTTTTATTTATCTGTTAAATTTAATAGAATTTACTGTAAAGTAGTTCAAATAGGCACACTAAATCTTGAAGCATTTCGGTTTCCACATCTACAGTCGTCACAAATACACTAGACACCTGATTGTACATTAAAAATAAAGCGTTTGCTACCAAAGTTGTGTCCCTTTTGTTCGGCTGGAACAAAAATCTTCAAGATTTATAGCGGTAAATGACTCGAATCCTAGCTACGGCTGCAGTTGCGTAGCATGTAAAAGACCAGATGAGGCAGACAATATGCTTGCGTGCGATAAGTGTGATAGATGGTGGCATTATTCCTGTACGCATCTATCGTTAATCGAGTTTGGACCTGCATAAAATACTCCCCCACTAATGCTCGAACTAAATCTTTACGGTCTAATACTTCTACACGTAAAGCCCAATTAGAACTGAAGTTAAAGCATTTGGAAAATGAACGCGCTGCTGAAAAAAGGTATATGAAGGAGAAGTATGAACTACTTGAGCAATCTTTGTTAGAAGAAGCAGATAATGGTAGTTTGCAGAACTAAAGTTCAGAGCTTGAATGTCACGAACGCACACAAAACGCTGTCAATTGGGTACAGAATCAGTTCCCTACCTATCTCCAAGCGTGCGACAATGAAGACAGCTTGTAGAGGCAGTGGTGCAGTCTCAAATTAATCGCTCAGTTTATTTAGTTGAGAATTCCACGAACAAAGGAGTACGAGTTGCAGAAAAATCAGACTTAATTAATACTGCAACAGAATGCCTCATTGGTTCGAGAAGGAAATCTGGAGGGTGAACCGGAAGCCGATAATGAGCCATTGCGTTCACTATGGTATAAAGTGGTAAACCTTCAATAACAAAAACCCCTTTTATGTATGAGTTAAGGGAAGTACAAGAGTACTTCAGAATTTGACAGTTGGGGTTGTAGCAGAAACAGGAATTGTTTTATGCCCAAAATCAATGTGCTAGAGCTATATCTAAGGCTGTCATCGCGTCTAGGGGCACAGTCGTAGAAGACACTTACAATGATAGAGGTATGGCTAACAATGGATTAGATCCGAATGTGAATATGTGCAACAAAATCCTAGCGGCTTTAAGCTGTAATCAAGCGAAATGGATGCCTAATAATTTTATACACTGCGCCACGGGCATGCCGGAACATGCTTTAAGTGCAGGTGATGGTTTTATTCCCTTTGGGACAAAAAGGTACTTTCCAGTATAAATCCTCAGGACATTCATCCAGGCAATCTTGAGTTCGGATCCCATGAAAACGCCAAAACTGTTGATCTTACCTGGTGATTTCAAACTGATTACTTACGATATTCAATTTCCGATCCGTCAGATGGTATTCGTATTAAACGGGCTATGCTGTCCGACATTTCACATATTTTCAATTGTTTGGGCCTTTTGGTTCCTTGTGAAATATCCGCTAAAATTTTCATGCAGTCTATTTGGATGAAAAAAATTTCACGGGATGATCTGATTCTTGTTTCGATTCAAAATAATTGGGTTCTTTTACAACAAAACTGGGTTGTGTTAAACAATCTCGTAATTCCGCATCATGTAGTCTATTGCAATTCTGTGTAGGTGGAGATGCATGGATTCTCAGATGCTTCAGTTCACGCCTACATGGCATCTATCTACCTATTCTCGGTTGATCCACAAGGCCAGATTTTTGTTCAGCTTCTGTGTGCAAAGGCAAAGGTTGCGTCTCTGAAGCCCCTTACTATTCCACGCTTAGAACTTTGTACAGCCGAATTACTGGCTAAGCTTGCTGCTCAAGCTACAAAGGTCTTAGGCATAGACTTTGGGCGGTCTTTCTTTTGGCCTGATTCTACTGTCGTTCTAGGCTGGCTAAAAAACTAAAAACTCGTTTGGAATCGAGTTGCAGACATACAAGCTTTGACTGCTCATGCTACATGGCGGCATGTACCCACTAAAATAAATCCTTCCAATATGCATTCAAGAGGAGTTTCATCTGCTCAGTTGTTAGAAAATAGTGGAATGGTCCTACTTGGCTGCATAAATCTGAGAGTTAATGGTTTATTTTCGTAGATCGTTTCAATCTACCAGATCTAAAGGGTACTTCACGGTGTCATCATGAGTGTCAGGTCGAACCTTTCCCATCGGACACATTTTCTACTTTGACAAGGCTCGAAAGAGTTATTGCATACTGCTTGCGGTTTATGAGTATTTATCGTAAACTACTTTCGGAGAGGAACTTAGGCCTCTCGCGTGTGAAGAGATTTCCTTTTGCATACTTGCTTGGTTAAAACAGCTCAACTAGGGTCATTTCCAGATGAAATAAAATGTCTACAGAAGGTCATTCCTATTCTAAGGCCAAGCTTGGTTTTAAGCTTAACTTCCTTCTTTTCTCAACTCTGATGGTATAATATGCATCGGAGGTCGTCTTCAAAATTCTCAGTTCTCCTTTGAGAGAAAACATAATTTTGATTTCTGCAAAACATAGATTTGCTCAGCTTCTTCTTATTCGTGAACACACTCGTCTGTTGCACGGTGGTGTACAACTGCTTCTTTCACACATGCGAGAACAATATTGGATGTTTCATTTAAGCGTTCTTCAAAAAAATAGGGACCAATTACATATGGATCCATTATTTCGCCACACACGTTTACTGACCATCTGCGCTGATTATTAATTATTCTAAATTGATGCGAGTTAGAATCAGAATAATAATGAAACTTCCGCCTATTAACGGATCCATTGCTGTGAAACGTACATTTGTCACTATCATCATCATGAAGTCTTCAGTCCTGGAACTAGTGAGAAGCATACCTCCATTGTATCCTATTCTGAGCTAACCTACTCATTTCCCTGAAATTCCCACAATCTGCATCTTTTACTATCTGCTTGTAATACAGCTCACACTATTCCCCAAAAATGTCTTAGAATGTAGCCTGTCTTATTTCTCCTATTCTATTTTGTTTTCCACTGATACCTTTATTCTCTTTGTTATTCACTTTATTTGTCCATGCTATCATCATACTTTTGAAGCATAACATTCCAAAAGGCTTTTTCCTTTGCTTGTCTGCTTCTTCTGCTGTCTCTATTTCATAGGCGTACAGTGCCGTGCTCCACACATATGCTTTCAACACTTTTGTCGTTGTTTCTATGTTTGTTGTCTTTGAACATAGCCGCTACTCTTTCTTGTTAGACACTGTTCACTTCCCCTTCTATTGTTTTGTAGATATATACCCTATTTCCTCGATATTTAGTGGTATGTGAAGGGGGTTAAGCAGTATGTGACTACCAAGATCTGCCAACACTTGAACATTTGATAAAATTTATAATTTTTTAATAAATCCTTTCACACAATTCAGATTAACTGAAAATATTACAAAACCAATACCTATATTTGTTTCTAGTACTCATCAGGTTTAAGTGCAATTAGTTTTTCATCATTAGGTTTTCCGTCTTGGAACAGGTTGGACATGTACCTTCTTGATTTCTATTCTGAGGTAGCCTACACAGTTTCCTGACATCCTACAGTCTAGATATAGCCCCGTTCCCCTTCTATTGTTTTTTATACATGCCCTATTTCACCGATATTCAGTGGTATGTGAAGGGGGTTAAGCAGTGTGCGGCTACCAAGTTTCCCTAACAGAAACAATTGCCGAATGAATAATTTTTCAGTAAATTCTTCACCAATTAACATTAGTTGAGAATACTTTAAAAACTACAATTGCAGTTGTTTTTAATAATCATCAGGTTTAAGTACAATTATATTTTTTGCGATAAGGTCCTGGAACTGGTTGAACACGTATTTCCATTAATTTCTATTCTGAGTTAGCCTACACATTTCCTTGAAATTCCCACAGCCTACATCTTTGCCTATCTGTGTGCAATAATGTAATCTAGGTCCACCTCTACCTCTCCTTTTCCCTATCTCTGCTTCTATTATATTCCGCACTATTTCCTCGTGCCTTAGTGTGTGACCTATCATCCTATCTCTCCTATTTTTTACTGTTTTTTACATATTTCTTTCTTCCCCTACCATTTCTAGAACCTCTTTGTTCTTAAGTTTTTTTGTCCATGAATCTTCATCATATGTCTGTAGCACCACATTCTAAAGGTTTCTATCTTTTCCTGCCCGCATCTCCTACTGTCCAAGTTTCACAACCGCACAGTGCTGTGCTCCACACATGCTTTCAGCAATCTTTTTCTTGTTTCCATCTTTGTTGTTTTTGAACACAGTATTTGTTTTTTGTTGTTAAATGTAGCACGACCTTGTGCTAATCTTTGTTTTATATCTTTTGTGCTTTTCCTATCTTGCGTTATTTGGTTCCCTAGGTAGCAGAAATCCTTAACCTCTTCTAAGTTCTTGTTTGCTATTTGTATTCTAGTTTTTGATTTATTTTCCCTTCCATTATATACTAGTATTTTAGTTTTATTTCTGTTAATTTTCATACTGTATCTCTCTGTTAGAACTGTTTGTCACTAAATAAAACAACATTAAAGGTTTTCATTTTTTGACACCTTATCTAACGCTCACATACAAAACCCAATTTATTTCTCAAAATCGTTTTCGAAAAATTCTTGGTGAAGTTGGATTTTATAATGGAAAGAATGTTTAGTAAGAATTCTTGGGACGCTTGTTTGGCTAATGTTGTGGTTTTTTGATATTTGGTTTTGACTTACATGAAAATTTTCTATTACAGAGGCAATAACCACTAATTCGGTGCCTTCGTTTTCTGTCACAGGTTTTATACACGCTTTCTCCTTTTTGTATTGTTTTCTCCATTATCTCCTTCAGAGCTAAAACAGCCTCCCATGCTTCCCTATTTCGCCTAAACCCAAATTGAATTTCTTTTAGTATTTCTTTAGCTCGTTTCTCCATCTGTCTTTGTTCAATTCTAGTTAATATTTTTGAAACGTGCTGTCAAACTTATTGTTCAAAAATTTTCACTTCTATCAACGCCTCTCTTTTTGGTACAATAACTATGATGTTAGTTTGAAATCTTTGGGTGTCTTGCCTGTCTCATATATATATAGCTTGGAAGTTGGATGAGACGTTCTGTTTCTGCTTGTCTAGCTGCTTTTAGAGTTTCTGTTTGCACATTATCTATATGTGGTGCCTTACTATTTTTCAAACCCTTTAATGCTAATTCAAATTTATCTCTAAGTATAGGACATCGCAAGTCATCCTTTTCAATGTCTGATTCCTGTTCTAGTGCTGCATAAAAATTCCCTATATATTCTTGCCATCTAACCACTTTCTCTACACTTTCTATGGTGGTGTATCCTTCCATGCCCCTTATATTTTTGCTATACAGTTTTGTATTATTAAAAATTCATTCTAATTAGTTTATATGCTTCATCTGTCTTTCCTATTTCCATCTTACCTCTTTGCACTTTTCAGCAATCCCTTGTTCCCATTTTATGGCTTTGTATCTGTTTTCCTGCTTCATCTGGTCTACTTTTGTATTTTTGTCTTTCTTCTATTAAATTCAGGCTATTCTTTGTTATCCATGGCTTCTTATTTTCTTTTTGTGCATATCCCAGAATATTTCTGGCCACCATGCCTAAGCTGGATTGAATGTTATTGCATTCTATTCTACTTCCTTAGTATTAGACATTTTTCTGTTGTCTCAATAATTCATTTGACTTTTTCCTCAAATCTTTTGTGGATATTTTTATCTTTTAGTTTCTCAAAGTTAAAGTGTCTTTTTCCGTTCATTTTTCAAATTTTTAAATTTAAGCTCAGTCTTCATAATTACGACGTTGTGGTCAGTGTCTATATCTGCTTCTGTGTCGCTTCTACAGTCTTACTTGATTCCTAAACCGTTGTCTAACAAGAATGTGTCAATTTGATATCTTCCTATATCTCGTGACATCTTCCAAGTGTATCGTCTTCTAGCATGATGTTGAAATAATGTGTTTGTGATGGTTAAAGTGTTTTTGTTGCAAAATTCTGCCAACTTATTTCCGTCGTTTCTGGGGCCTAATAAAAAACCCTACTACTGCACCTTCCGTACCCTCATCTACCACTGCATTAAAATCTTTCGTAATTATTAAATTTTCATGTCCTTTTACGCATCTTAGTATGTCTTCGATATCTTTGTAGATCACTTCTACCTCTTCCTCACTGTAGCTAGAGGTGGACATGTACACTAGTATTATTACTGTATTTACAGGATTAGATTCTAATCTACCATGAGTACTCCTTCCTTCTTTTGTAAGTAGTTTTCTATACTGTCCTATCTTTTTACATATAACTATACCCACACCCGAATTTCCTTCCTCTGATCCTGTAAGTCTCCGCTCTAAAAATCCCACGACTCTGGCCACCGAACTTCGTTAATCCCTACCATGTCTAATGCTAATCTATCCATTTTAATTTTCAAGTTCTCTAGCTTATCAACTTGCTTCATACTTTTGACATTCCACGCTCCAAATCGCAAAATGTTACCAGTTCTTCTTTTAAACTTGTCGATCACATTTTTTCAAAGTAGTCCCCTCCCAGAGGTCCGAATGGGAAACTATTTTAACTCCGAAATCTTTTACCCCAGAGATGACATCATCTTAAATAACAATTCAAGTACTCTGTGTATTTGGGAGGTAATTTTTTTATAGTAAAACTACATTTTAATGAGTGGAAGTGGAGTAAGTGTCAACGTTTAACCGCTAGAGATCTGAATTCTTCTGTTTTTACTTTTGTGTAAACACGTTATACAAATAAGTATAAATTTTATAATTATGATTTGCTTATACAAATATACATAACGTTTATATGCCAACTGAATACAATGTATGATTTATTAAGTAGAGAAAATACAAATAAGTATAAATTTAGTAACTATACTACAATTGTACAAACATACTAACAAAAAATAAATAAATATATTCAATAACCTATCCTAACACACATAATACTGTTTAATATTATACACACCGCTAATTATAGAATAAGAAATATTTCTATATACATATGATACTAGATGCTTATACACCTATACCTCACTATACAGCTGCTGTTTACATGGCGTTTCACTGTAACGGTCTTTTTACTTATGGCACTTTTTTGATTTACGGCTCATAATACTTTGTTATACGGTCAATAGCGATGTTTTGTTTAGTTTCAGCTTTTCCCTTTAAACAGCATTGGAACACTTTGCCTTTGACATCGTTTTACTGCATTGTCTCTTTAGTGTAGTATGACGTGTTTATTCGTATTTGTTTTATGGTTGGGTTTTGTTTCTGTTTGTATTAATTGGTAAATTGTAAACATATTTGGTACGTATGTATTAGAAAGACCGTATTTTAGTTATATATACAAATAATTAATTTTACTTTTTTTTAGGAAAATTATCATCGAAACATTACTTGAATTTAAAGTTTGATACTGATAAAAATAAAAAGATGAAACTGGAAGTTCTACGTCATGTTGAAATTGGTGAGAAATTTGTAATGCAATGGGATGCGAAGTCTACCATTAAAACAATAGAAAAAGAAGGAATTAAAATACACTCACTATCTGCATTACCATCACGTGTCTCAAAATTAACTCGCCAAAGAAGCAGTATTATGGAAAAAAGTGGAAAGCTATTAGATACATGGCTTGAAGGCAATAAAAGACGAAGGATACCCATAAATCAAATGACTTTCAAGAAAAGGTTAAAAGTATTTTCGAAAATTTAAAGATAGAGGATATTGCTGAATTTGTGAAAAATGTTACAACTCAAGGAAGCGGAAGTTGGTTTAAAAAATTTAAAAAGGCGTAATTTGCACAACTTAAAAATGAAAGTTGAAAGAGCTGGAGCTGATGATGACGCAGCTAAAGAATATTGCATAGTTTTTAAAAGAGTTACTGAAAGATGTAGATACTGACCTAAATAAATTTTCAGTGTAGACAAGACAACCCTCTATTGGAAGTGAATGCCTGAAAGAGCGTACATTTCAAAATATTAAAATTATGCATCTGGATATAAGGTATCAAAAGAATGTTTAACTTTGCTCCTTGGTGATAATCCTGCTCGGAATTTTAAGCTAAAACTACTTTTAGTAACCTTTTCCAAAATCCAAGGTGTTTTAAACTGAAACAAGAAACAATTACCATTCATTTGGAGATCCAACGAGAAAGGTTATATGACTTAAGATTTTCGAAGGACAATAACTTGAACAAGTCATTGCTCATTTTGAATAATGCTCCAGGGCATCCGGGTTGATTTATCTGAGAATGTGGAGATTGACTATCTTTCCAAAAATACAAAATTCTGATCGGCTAATGAATCAGGATGCAATAGCCATTTTTAAGGCTTATTATTATGCAGAACTTGCTACCATCTTTTTCACAAAATCTTCGAAAAAAGAGTGTTGGAAAAATAAAGTATCAGAGATGTCGTAAACAACTATGCAAATTTTGGAAGGAACTAAAATCAATCACAATGAACTGTCTGGAAAGAATTATGGCCAGAAAGTATAAAAAGTAACGAGTCTAATAAAGTTAATTCTCTTTCTGAAATTTGACTAAATAAAGAATCTTGGTATTGAGCATTTGGAAGATGCTGACAGAGAACTTCTTTCAAATGAGGAATTGGTCCAGTTAGAAACAGAATGAGCACTTGATGAGGAGCCATAGTCTGCTTTATGCCGACAGCTAGCAGTAAAAAACATGTCCAATGTGTCTATTTATTCGAGCAGAGAATGAAACATTCTTCTTCAAAATGATCCCGACGAAGAAAGCAGTGCTGACGTGTCTCAAATTGTAAACTCAGTGATTACCTGTAACAAAACACTGCAAAAAAGCAGAAAGCATGGTGAAACCGACAACGTTTGAACTACATTTTAAACTGGGTCAATCCACAACTGCAGAAAGTGACAGTGTCAGCATATTAATGGCTTAGTGATTCATCATTATAATGTTCGTCATAAGATTAAAACTGTTTTTAAACATTATATTTTGCTTATTTTTATGTTGTGTATTTTTGAATTTCAGTTTATTAGTACATTGTTTTGTATTTTTATTTGCATATAAGCATTTTTATAAGAAATAAAAGGAATAACATACTTTATGGACCAAAACTATATTTTATAAAAAACTAGAACAATTCCAGTTAAATTTGTATGGGTTTGTATTAAAATGATTGATTGGTTATACGGCTTTTCGCTTTACGGCCAACTTTTCCAGAATGAATATAAGCCGCAAAGCAAGATATGAGTAAAGTACTAAACTTAATGTTTTTAAAATAAATATGTTTGAAACCTTTTGTTGAAATACTTCATCACATCTGTTAATTTAAATATTGTTGGTTAACTGTCTCGGTTCTAAAACGTTAGCTGCCTATTGTCGATTATTGTTTCGTAAATTTTTATTAGATTGCTTGGAACAAAAACATTGTATAAATTTACAAAATTGAACTGTTTTTATTGACATATACTGTATGAAATCAACTCATTAAATACACTCGAACACGAATTCTTTCACTAAAATGGAAATCAAAACTGTCATTGTATGATTGTAATCTAAAATAGGTACCTAAGAATGCATTTCATAGAGATATACTTTGACTTCTAGTACAAGTAAATATTTGAACAATAAACGGACATGATTTAGAGAAATTATGTTATCTGGAGAACGTTTCTTGCTAGCTACAGAAAGACATTTTAAGTAATGGAACTGCACTATAGTAGCATATGCAGTACATCTGCTGCTTTCAAGGAAATAAAAAAAGCATGTCGACAATTTCTTTTCTAACGATCAGGAAATGATGTAAGGGAGGTTTGCTGTAACACTACAAGGTAGTGGTGATTCGTCCATACAGGACATCAGGATCATCCTACACCTTAACAATAATAAAAATAAAATTTTCCCAAATGTTTTTTCGTAAATATTTAAATTATAAAATTTATCAGCTTATAATATATGACAAACCTGGTTGCTATGAATTTTGTTGTAAGATGTAAGACATGGCGAATTCGTTCTATTTGGTTATATAAAACAGGTAAGGGGGTTTGTGCAAGTCTCTTTATACCGAGGTGCACACATGTATTACTTACCGGAGAAGGACGCAGTGGTGTTGTCTTGCAAATCGGACCTTATCAGTATGTTAAGATGCGTGATTCTGATTATGCGTTACTATTTGCTATTGGTAATGGTCATATGTTTTATACTGAACGCATGTAACTATTTGTTTTAATTAATTTAAAAGGTTTTTTAAAATTTTTCTTGGGTATTAAACCACTTAGAGTTTTTAAAATTGTCTTTATTTATGTTTCGATCCATGACCTAGGATCGTTGTTATTTTGTTATAAATTTTTTTATTATTTTCACAACGATCCTAGGTCATAGATCAAAACGTAAATAAAGACAATTTTAAAAACTCCGAGTGGTTTAATACACAAGAAAAATTAAGAAAAATACAAAACAAACCACAACAAACATACAGGGAGTATTTAATTTAAATAGTGGACGGTGTATTAGAGAAGTGACAACTACAGGGTTCTGGTTCCAATTTTAGTAAAGTAGTAGACGAGTGTAATTGTGATGATCAGCTATTGAAAACACCATTTAGATCACTAGTTAGAGATGAAAAATATGTAATTTTAACTGCTTATTATTTAATAATCTATAGGAACACTGTGGCACAATTTGAATAAAATGAAAAAACCCTTACCACAAAAAATTTTTTTTGTGGTAAGGGTTTTTTCATTTTATTGCTTATTATTTGCCATTGTGTAAAGTTTTGTTGAAAAAAATTAATTTATTTGTAATGGAAGACCCGACAGCTGTTTTACCTAGTTTAGTTCAACAATGGAAAACGGATGGAAAGACAGTCCAACTTAAATTTGTAAATATAGTGAAATTCCGTGGTTGTGTGGGTGTAAAAAGTTATCAAAACTGATTTGTTAGTCTTGTTTATTATTTTCGTTCATAGAAATGTATGGAATATGGATAGAGTAATAGATTTAAGCAGTCTAGAGAATGTACTACGTAGTCATTACAAACTACAGAGCACATAGCAAATCTGTTAGTTTTAAGCTGTTCTTGAATAGTGAAAATCAATAAGAATTTTATTTAAGCAAATTCTATAAAGAAAGTATAACGCCACATAGTAATAAGGTCAGGAGTAATGGATATGTTATTAAAAAATTGATAGACGTTATATGTTTACTTGCTTTGCAAGAATTGCAATTTCATGGACATAATGAATCTGAATAATTGACAAATAGAGGTCAGTGCAAAGAATTACTGCATTTATTTGTGAAGAATGATGCCTAATTACAACTGCACCTAAAACATTGTACATTTTAGCAGAGAAACAATTCAAAATGATTTGATCGAAGCTTGTAGCGAACATTTAATGAAAACGATTAAAAAAAGTTTCAGAAGCATTATTTTCAATTTTGGTTAATGAAACTACAGACATCACAAAAAAATCATAACTTTCTGCTGTTCTCCGGTATGTTCATATAAATGGCACTGTTCAGTAAAGGTTTTTTAGATTCCTAGGTGTTAGTGATTATCAAACAGCTGAACGAATATCAAAATACTTGTTTGACCATTTAGATGAACTTAACTGTAGTAAGTTAGTAGCTCAAACGTATGATGATGCTGGTTAATACCAGACAATATAATGGTCTCACCACTAAAGTTAAATTAAAGTGTGTACAAGTATGATTCAATGTATGTTATGCACACAAACTAAATTCGGTTTTACTTAACTGTAAAAAAACATTAAACAGAGCAAGGTTTTTTATATCTTTGTCCAACTTCCCATCTTTGTTTTCAAATTCGTCAAAAAAACCTGCATGCTCTTGGTTGCTTCTACTAGTTGGCAGCATAACAATCGTCTTGTTGAAATGGTTTATGGCTATAAGATTGAGCTCATCTAATTGTTTGATTTTATTTTGGGAAATGATACTACGTTCGATGCTAAGTTGCGATACTGTACAGTTTTTGCAGCAGATGTGATTTTGATTTTAGAACTATTTCATTTAGTGTTACCTAAGGCAGATATCTTATTCAAATTTCTACAAAAAAGGCATGTGACTATGTTTTGCCATAACAAAATACAAAATTTTTGAAGTTTTCCAGGTTGATTGCGTGATTATTTTAAAATTTGTTGATAAAAATGAAAGATTTTGAAATGAGCTGTAGGGTGGCTCATATGTCCAAAAGAATTAAAATTGATGGTAATAAAGAACATTGTAATCGGTATCTTTATTTTGAAATCTTAAAACAATTGTATGATCGATTTTTCTAAATTAAACTTTTTCGGCATTTTGTAATTTAATAAATTTGATGATTACTGTCGTAAATTCTCAGTAGAATTGCTTAAAAGCTTGACCAACTCTCTTTAGGGCCAATATTTAATGAAACAGGTTTAATTAACGAGTTATCTTATACATGTGCACGCACGCATGCACGCTCATGCGTGCACGCACGCACGCACGCCGTACACGCGCGCGCACACACACATACACATCATTCAAACACGATTTTGTTTCAAAATTAAACAATTACTTGGCGTCAAATGACTTAAAGGAAACTGTGTCAGAATTAGTAAAACTAATAAACCTGTTTCTTACGATTCCAGCGACAAGTGTTTCAGCAAAACGAAATTTTTCGGCATTGAATCATATTAAATCGTATAATGGAAACACAATGCCGCAAGATCGTCTCTGCAGCTTTGCATAATTATCGATTGAAAAAATTATTTACAGAGTTAAAGAAAACTCCTAGCTTTTATGATTCTGTCATAGATATCTTCGCAACAAAAGGGAGATAACTATCAACCTGCCTATATACAAGTAAATAAATCAAATTATAAGTTAGTGATACTTCACATTGTCTAATGAATAATTATTATATTACTACTTGTCACATGCTAAAATTGGCAATGTACATGTCTTAGATTTAGTTATAATTTATAAGGAATATTTTTCAATGAAAATGTCAATTTCCGTCATCCCCGAGCCGCGCCTGCGCAGAGTGCGCTCGGTGTTATAAAACGCCATTAGGCCACGAGGCCCGAAGCCAAGAACATCTATCTGTGTTGTGTGTGTGTCTTTTCTCTTTGTAGGCATGTAGGTTCCTTTATCTTTACCTTCGTGTACCTCTTCCTGGTGTACCTTCATTCCTCTATGAACATAGAAGAGGCAGGAAGAACGAATTGGCAATTTGAAACTCAGCAATGGTGTAACCTACCCACAAAACAGGATTGACTCTGAGATTTAGCTACGAAATATCATCCACGTGAGCACCCTGTTTTACTTATATTGTGAATATAAATTGACTTAAATGTGCATGAAAATTTGACTAATGCATCATATTTAAAACGTGGTCAGTAACAAGTTACAATATGATACGGGAATTTGCCGCGTAAAGCTATAACTGTTGCGCAATATTATAACAATTGACCGTAATAGTATAGCTAGTGACCGGTTTACAACAATGGCGCCCAACGTGACCGGTGTACAACATAATAAGTAACCTTATTAGTAAATATAGTTATGAATATATCTATGATTTTTGTTGTGGAATAGCCTCGTCCTACGGTTTTTGTAATCTACGAATCGCCACTGCTAAAAGGACTTCAAAAGTTACAGCAAAAAAAGTATGTTCCAATGTATTTTTTTAAATGCAACAAAGACCATGTTGCGGTGAGATTGTCACACTATTCTCACGACGAGTACTTACACCTTTACTTTGTCCAACAAGAATGGTTTTGTTTGTCCTAGGTGTGCCTAATCTAGTTCTATGATTTGAGTGAAAATATTTTTATTGCCATTTTTTAAAAAGTGTGTTTTTTGATACTTTACTCTTAATGTTTAACTTAAAATATTTCTAAAGCATAAAATTATTGCGTTAAAATTCTTTAAATTTTCATTGTAGACCATTTCAAAATTTCAATAAAAAAAGCTTGTTCATTTCTTATGTTCGATTTAACAATTTTCTAATCCAAATTTATATACGTGGAAAATACCATCACTTTTTCTTTAAAAAATTTAACGGAAGTATCTCTTTAGTATATTTCTTTTAATTTTTGGTATCTGGTTCTGCAGTCAAATAGACTCACTAACTATAGAAAAACTTTTTAAAAACTATTTCAATAGGTAGATCATATTTGATCTCTGACGTTGAGGTGGCCATATTTGACACAGATACTTTCTTAACATAATTATTGAATGCTTAATAACCAACTACTTAGTGTTGGTGAAAAGCATACGCATACATACTTAAACTATTAAAAATTAAAAACAATAAATCTGACAAAAGACAACAAAAAAGAAACAATCTTTAAAAGTAAATCGAAAGTCTTGTTTTTAAAAACAAAAGCTACTTAAGTAATAATAAAAGTACTATTTACAAGTATGTTTCTCTACAGTCTTGATACAAGTTTTACATTCAACTTGACAACACCATTTAAATTTACATTCACATCGTTCTTTAGTAATCGATCTCATTGTATTATATCCTCGACCACAGCACAAAAGATTGCAACCATCCAGATCTTGTGATGTTCGATTACATGCACGGCCCTGAGTTCCCAAAGAACCAATAGAAACATTTCTCAAACAGTAATTAGGAGAATCTTCTAAATATACCATATCATTAGCAGTTGGAAGACGAAGTCGAGAGTCTCTTAGTTGTAGCCGTCCTCTTTTATTAATTCTAATTTCAGTTGCGCCATCATATTTGTCACGTAAATAGTCACCTAAAATAATAATATTATATTAAAGATTTTTATAACTTTATTTTGAAGGAAATTCAATATCGCTTTGTAATTATAAATTGCAGATGTTTTTATGGTTTTTATCGAGGTAGAATTAGAATTAATAATAATACAATTTGAGCATAGGCGTAACGTATACCCCCGCGGTGCGGGGGGCCCCAATCCACAAAAGGGCTCGGTGACAACTACAGATATAACTTAAAAGCTTCAGAATTCAATTTAATATTTCGGGGGGGGGGGGCATCAGTTTTGAGTTACATCCCAGAATTTGATCAAGGTATTATTGTATATAAATAGAAACTAGAAACTTCGTTCCAAACAGATTACTAAAATTAAATGCACTAAAACCAGAGCCCATCTTTCGAAAACAAAAACTGTTTGTTACGTTTGGTTTGTGGTACCATATCATTGGTGTATGCACACCATAACTAATTTTAAAGGGTAACAAGTCTGCAAAATACCTCTACATGAAATAAAATTAACAAAACTGTGGGTCACAATATAATCAAACCAAAGTATTGTTGTTTTACAATAGTTATTTTGCCAAACTCGGAAAGTGGTACTTTACAGGGCAAGCATGAGGTTTTCAGGGCGACGCTGAGGGCGGATGTAAAGACACTTTCCGAGTGTGGCGCGTACAAATTTTTTGTGCAGCCACAAATAATTTGACAATAATAGAACTACACCAATATTTAAATTTTTAACTAATATACAAACTTTTAACAATTAATTCACAAGAACTTGCTGACAGATAAAAACAGCAAAGCGGGACAACTCTGAAGGAGGGGATTATCAACAAAAATTTTCATACAGAATAAAAATAATATCGTAATATTTTTTTATTTTTAACATAAGTACAATTTATAAATATAAAAAAATGTATAATATTTTATTCCTTGACATATTTTTTATTTGCGTGAATTTGTTTCAGTAGATTGTTGTCATTTTTTAAAATATTGTAAAAATCTTCACAAGAATTTGTCAAATTATATTTGACACATAAAATGGCTTTCAAAGTTTCAACACTTAATTTTGATTTTTCTGATGTCCACACTTAATTCTAAAAGTCGGGACTTTTGAAAAACGTCGCGGACGTGGGATAAATTGTGAAAAATGGGGACTGTCCCGCCAAAAGCGAGACGTCTGGTCACCTTACCTTTGGAAAGATCATTCATCGAAAGCTGCTTTAAAAAAGTTGAAGCCCAAAGTTTAGTTGGCAGATCTTGTGCAAGTTGTAGCAAATCGAGATTATTTTTGCTTGGAGTATAAAACCATTTTTCGGACAATGTTTTTAAGTAACTGAATTTTTTAAAAGGTTGTTTTAGTAAAAGAAATTATCGAATGATACAACCTAAAACATATTTCGAAAGCAGAGGAATTGCTATTTCAAAACGTGACAATCTTTTAAAAAATATATCTTCGATTATGCCTAAAGATAGACTCCTATTTTGGGAAAATATTCCTGTTTCTAGCAAGTCCAAAGATTTTGAATAATATAATATGAACGAAGAGTTGTAAATTAATATACTTTAGTATATTATTAGTTTTAGTTTGATTAAATAAAATGTAACCTCTATTTTGTCTACTTCATAGATTGTGTATTAAAGTTTTGAAGTCTATGTTGTGTGGACATAGATGGCACTAAAACTGTATCAATAAAAAAATGTTTATAATAACAACTTAATTTTAAGGGTTATCTACAAAATGACAATCTTTGGTTGTGTGTTGTATATGCTTTTATTTTCATTCTGTTACTTAAAATAACGTAAGTGCAATTGTTGGTATTTACGATCGTTTTACTTGCTTTTAGTGCTTCTATACATTACTTCGGTGTATACTAAAAGACCGTAAGTGCTGTTTGTATAAATATTTGTTAATTTATTTAACTATAACTATTTTCGGTAAGTTTCTGATGTTAAAATCTGTCCGAATCAAACTGCAAAAAAGTATAGAGGCATAATTAAACAAAAACTAGAACATAACGGTTTGGCGCCTTTTTCCTAAAATCAACTTTTTGCAGATATGATTGTCTTTGTTACGATGGCAGTATAATCGTAAGTACTTCATTGGGTTGCATTGCATTGTTATACTATTTGGTAGTTTATTATATTAATTAGTCATTCTATCTTAAAAAAGGTGTAATATTGCATAATTGCATAGTTTTGTAACGGCACAAGCAAATTATTAAAACAACAATTCACTGTTAAAATGTTATAATTATTAGAGGATAGACTATTATTGCACTTTCTGTATATTCCGTGTGCATAAAGTTGGTGAACATGGTTTCTGGACCAAACTAGCCATTTTTATAAGTAAATCAAATAAGTATCTTACTGGCTTTGTGTATGTTATTGTTTGAAGATGACCGTGAAAGTATCAGTGTGTTCATGGCTATGATTATGCCAGGGTTTTTGTCTGTATATATTCATAGTTATGTATAAATCCATGCTCCTATCTGTCCGCATGTCTATTTTTACCATTTCCCAAATATACTGGCTTATATCTTTCAGTCCTCATTTCTTCTGAAACAGTTTTTAACTCCATATACACTACTATGTTATATGTCGTTTTGACAAGAATTAAATCCTTATAGAGTTTAATTTTTATATACAATTTCATCCTCCTTTGTGAATCATGGGACCTTGGCAAGGTGGGGAGGCTTGTTTATCTTACAGAAATAGATAGCTGAACTGAAGATGCCCTTTCAGAAGGGTATCTGCAGAGAGATCAGACTAACAAATTGTTCCTGAAAGTGGTGCAATTAGTTCTTTCAGATTACTGAATGACGGCTTTGTAATATTACCCGGCACGTCTTGGCCTTGCTGAATGCAAGGAGAAACTACAGTCGTTGCTTTTCTCGATGACGTGCAGCTCTATCGGTATGGTTTGATGATGATAGAGGCCTCCCTAGTAGAATAATCCGAATTTGTCAAATGTCGGATTTGTATGTGGGGACTATTCGAGCAGAAGTCATCGCAAAGAATAAACATAGCTTTCTGCGAGTCTGAGAGTGGGATGTCAGAAGCTTGAATTGTAGCGGTAGGTTAGAAAACATGAAAAGAGAAATTGATAGGCTGTAGTCGGATGTAGCTGGGATTAGTGAGGTATGCTGGAAAGAAGAGCAGGATTTCTGGTCATGAGAATATAGAATCATTAACACCAAAAACAACAGGGAGCTTATAGGAGTAGGTTTAATGCTGTTACAGACTTTTTATAGGAATGTATTGTTGGAATTATTACATATTTAAAATATTGTGTTCAATAAACGAATCAATCAATCAATCAATGAACAGAAAAATAGAGGATAAGCTATTTTGAACAACATAACGAAACAATTACAGTAGCAAAGATAGAAACAAATCCATAACCCACCATAGTAGTGCAGGTCTAGATGCCTAAAGCAACGCAAACAATGAAGAGATTATATAAGTATATGAAGAGATAAAAGATATCATGCAATACATTGTCAGATGAAAATTTGAAGGTAATGGGAGACTAAAACGTAGTCGTAGGAATAGCAAGAAAAATAAAACAATCGGAGAATATGGCCTAGGGGTAAGGAATGAGCAGGGAAACCGACTGGTAGAATTTTGTATAAAACACAACCCGGTCCTTACCAACATGTGGCTTAAGAAACACGAAAGAAGATTATATACCTGAGTGAAGTCTGGAGACACTGGTATGTACCAGATAGATTACAAACGGTTAAGCAGAGGTTTAGAAAGCCGGTTCTTGACTATCATATATATCCTGGATCAGATGTAGACTCTAACCATAGTTTGCTGGCAATGCAATACAAATTCAAACTAAAAAACTGAAAAGAAGCAAGAACTTGAATATGTGGGACCTTTATAAGTTGAAATAACATTAGGTGAGGGAGTTTCAAAAAGTGTTGAGCATGGAGTAATTGAAAAAGGCAAAAGAAGTACCTACTCGAAGAGGAATGGTCAGTGCTGAAAGATCATATTACTAGGGTAGTGGATGAAAACTAGGAAGAAAGATAAGGGTTGGACGAAATCCATGGGTAACAAACAACAGATTCTGGATTTGATAGATAATTGATGGAAATTTAAGAATGCAAAAGATTAGGCAAACCCTGGGTAACAAAGGAGATATTAGATTTAATAGAGAATAGAAGAAAGCTTAAACCTTTCAGAGAAGTGGATAGTGAAAGTAAGCAAAAATATAATACAGTTAGAAATAAGATAGTACATGAGTGTAGAAAAGCTAGAAATAAATGGATGGAGGAGAATTGTAAGGGAATACAAGATGATTTGAGAGTAGGTAAGACAGACAGGGCTTACAGGGCAGTTAAAAAGTTTTTTGAGGAAGATAGGAAAAAATATAATGGTATTAGAGACGAGAATAATGAGCTTCTAATAAATAAAGTTGAGGTAGCAGATAGATGGAAAAGATATTTAGAAGATTTATATAAGGGAGACGATATACATGAGTTAGAGAACGACCAAGAAGAGGATGTAGAAATAGGGTTCTCAATATTAAGAGAGGAATTTGATAGAGCTGTTCGGAATCTTAAACTAAATAAAGCGCCAGGGATAGACGATATTCCCGCAGAATTAATAAAATATGCTAGTCAGAAAACTTTAGATAGATTATATGAACTAATAAAAGTAATATATGACACAGGTGAGGTTCCAATAGATTTCGAAAAAAATATTATTATCCCAATCCCAAAAAAGTCAGGAACTGATAGGTGTGAGAATTTTAGAACGGTTAGTTTAACTTCTCATGCTTCCAAAATACTAACAACAATAATTAAAAATCGAGTAGAAGCTTTGACTGAGAATTATTTAGGCGAAGACCAATATGGTTTTCGTAAAGACAGAGGGACTAGAGAACCGATACTAATGATTAGGGTAATTATCGAAAAAAGGTTACAAAAAAATAAAAAGACTCATTTTGCGTTTGTGGATTTAGAAAAAGCATTTGATAAGGTTAATTGGATTGTTATGTTCAGAGTTTTGCAAAAAAATAGGAATCTCTCATAGGGATAGAAAAATTATTTACAGTCTATATAAAAACCAAAGCGTAGTAATTAGATTGGATGAAATAGAAAAGGAAGCTAAGATTAGAAATGGTGTTAGACAATGTTGTATACTGTCTCCCTTCATTTTTAATGTTTATATTGAGGAAGCTTTAAACTTAGCTATAGAGAGAAAAGAGATAGGTATTAGTGTACAGGGACAGAAAGTAGACATGTTACGTTTTGCAGATGATATAGCCATTATAGCAGAGGCTAGAAAAGAGTTAGGAGAGTTTTTAAATATTTTAGATGAGATACTACAGAGTAACTATAGTATGAGAATTAACTCAGTAAAGACAAAGATAATGACAAGTGAGTTACAGCCTAGTTCTAAACCAAAATTAAAAATAGGTAATACCGAGTTAGAGGAGGTAGATGAATTTTGCTATTTAGGTAGTATAATTACAAAGGATGGACGTAGCAGAAGGGATATAGTAGCTAGAATAGCTCAAGCTAGAAAATGTTTTTAAAAAGAAAACTTACTAATAGCTAATAGTATTAGTTTAGATAATAGAAAAGTTTCTTAAAGTCGTACGTATGGAGCGTTCTACTATACGGTAGTGAGACTTGGACAATTAAAGAAGTAGATAAGAAAAGATAGAAGCTTTTGAAACTTGGTGTTATAGGAGAATGTTAAAGATTAGTTGGACAGATAGAGTAACAAACGAGGAAGTTTATAGAAGGATAGGTGAGGAACCCTGTATGTGGAAACAATTGAAGGTCAGGAGAGATAGAATGATAGGGCACCAGTTAAGACATGATGGACTATTTAGTAAAGTCTTAGATTATAGACTACCAAATAAAAGTAGAGTAGGAAGGCCTAGACAAAGCTATATTAGTCAAATTATTAGAGATCTAGGTTGTGAAGGGTATGCAGACCTTTTTAGACTAGCTCAGAATAGAAAAGAATTTAGAGCTGCGTCAAACCGACCTTAAGTAAGGTCGAAAACAAAATGATGATGATGATGATAGGCAAACCAATAGAAGTATATGGGTCTCCGTTATGAGATTAATAGGAAATGCAAGTTGACAAAGAAGAAATGGTTGCAAGTGAAATGTAGAAATGTTGCAATATGAATGTCTGTGAAAAAGGTATATGCAGCTTACAGGAAAATTAAAGAAACGTTTGGAAAGCAGAAATACAGTTGCACAAATCTAAGGAACTCAAATGGGAAGTTCAAGTACACAATAGAAAAGAGGCAGTTGGTGAGGATCTGAAGGGTGACAGGATACTTAGGTCTGAGTTTGACAGCACATCTGAGTAGGAATAAAGCCCTGGAATGGATGAAATACCATCGGATTTGCTAAATGTCGTGGGAAAGTCAACTAGGACAAAACTGTACCATCTGCTAAGTAAGATGTACGAGACACGTGAAGTACTCTTGGATTTCAAAAACAATGTGGTTATTCCCATACACAAGTAAATAGGAGCTAACAGATGTGAAAACTATGGAACTATAAGTTTAGTCAGTCGTGTCTGCAAAATTCTAAACCAAAAGTGTCTACAGGTGGATGAAAACCAGATAGAAAAGGAATTGGGCGAAGGCCAGTTCGGTTTCGAAGAATTGTTAGAATATGTGAAGCTATGAGTTTACGATTTATCTTGGAGGACAGGGTTAGGAAAACAAGCCCACTTTTGGCCTTTATAGATCTAGAAAAAGCTCGTGACAATGTTGATTAGAACAAAATCTTCGAGATTATAAAAGGGGTGTGGAGTAAAATACAGAGAACGAAGTGTTATCTAGAATTTGTACAAAAAGCAGACTGCTATGATAAAAGACGAAGAGCATGAAAGCGAGGCAAGGGTTCAGAAGGAATCAAGGCTGGCTTATAGTCTTTCCTCCTATGTTATTTAACTTACATGTAGGACAAGCAATGAAAGAAATCAATTGGGAAAGCTGTTAAAGTCCAAAGAGAAGAAGTTAAGACGTAAAAGTTTGCAGATGACTTTGTCATTTTATCAGAATCAGCAAAGGATCTAGAGGATTTATTAAAGGGCATGGGATCTAATTTGAAAAATGATTATATGATGATGATTATATAATGTAGCATCAGGCGAAGCAACGAACATCAGTTTGAGAGATAAAACATTCAAGGAAGTAGAAGAACCTATTACCTGTGTAGTAAGATAACCTGGGACCCAGAGGTACCGAGGACAAAGGTGTAGGCCGACAAGCAAAAAAAGTATTCCTGCAAAACCAGAAATTTTATTACATCCAAAATAGCTTTAAGTATTAGGAAAACATTTTTGAAGGTTTTTATATTGAGCATGGCTTGTTGGGAAGTGGAACACGGATGATAGGCAGCAGTGAAAGAAAGATAATAGAAGCCTTCGAAATGTGGTGTTGCAGACGAATTTTAAACATTGAGTGGGGTAGATAGGGTCTCAAATGAAGAAGCACTGAGGCGCATTGGTCGAAAGTGGACTCACGTAGGAGAAAAGAGGAATGTTATTAGTTGACATATCTTGAAGCTTACAGTAATAACTTAATGCTAGAGAAAATGTGATGTGTAAAAATTCTAGAGGTAGACTGAGGCTTGGCTATGATAAACAAATTCAAATGGATGCAGGATATATTAGTTGTGTACCAATGTAGAGGTTAGTACACCGAAGTGCATCAAACCAGTCTGAGGACTATAAACCCAACAACACATAATTTTATCATAAGCGCATTTTCCAAATATATATGACTTCCTATTGGGTATTGTGTGATTGGCTTTCAGCGATTGCGTTGCCATTGTAAGTCAAGGAGAACTGACGCTTTAGTGCGAGTGGGGAAATGGAATAGCTTTCCCAGCAGCAAAGGGACACTTTGTACTGTGCCATAAAGTGGTAAACCGTGTATAAAAGGAGCTCTAGCATATCCCTTTACATTTCTTCACCTGTTTCTGATCCATTTCTAGTTTTTCTGTATAGGAAATGGGCAGTGAAATTTGTTCATAGACACGGACTACACTTTGAAGATTGAAGAAGTTTTAGATTGATTACTTACTGGTTAACCAGAGGTTTAGAAACAAGGTTGTTGACTGTCAGATATATCCGGCAGCAGATTTAGACTCTTACCATAATTTGCTGGAAATGCAATACAGGTTGAAACTAAAGAAACTGAAAAAAGCAAGATGTCAAGTAGGTGAAACCTTGATTAATTGAAACAATATGAAGTTATGGAGTTTCAAAGAGTATTGAGCATGGAGTAATTGAAAAGAGCGAAGGAAGTACTTTCAAACACAAGAAATTATGGATTTGATAGATAATCGATGAAAATTGAAAAATGCAAAAGATTAGACAGGCCAAAGAAAGTATATAAGTCTCAGGAATGAGATCAATAGGAAATGCAAGTTGGCAAAGGAAGAAGGTTGCAAGCGAAATGTAAAGATGTTGAAATGTGTATGACTGTGAAAAAGCAGTTGCAGCTTACATTACAGATGACATTGCCATTTTATCAGAATCGGGATCTAGAAGATTTATTGAAGGGCATGGGATCTATTTTGAAAAATGATTATATGATAATATTAATAAGAGTAAAACAAGGGTGGTGGAATGCAATCACTTAAGATCAGGTGATCAGCGAACATCAGATTGGGAGATAAAACATTCAAGGAAGTAGAGGAATTTGTTACTTGAATCGTATGATAACCAGGGGCTACAGAAGCAAAGAGGACAAAGTGTAGGCCAACAAACAAGGAAAGCATTTATGAAAAACAGAAATTTGTTTACATCCCAAATAGATCCAAGAATTAGGAAAACATTTTTGAAGATTTTTGTATTAAGTGTGGCTTGTATGGAAGTGAAACGTGGATGATAGGCAGCACTGTAAGAAAGAGTATAGAGACCTTCGAAATGTTGTGCTACAGACGAATTTTAAGGATGGAGTGGAGTAAATTAGGTCTCAGATGAGGAGGTTATGGAGGCGTATTGGTGGGAAGAGAGCTCTGTGGCGAAATGTAAGGAAAATGAGGGATAGTATGATTCGACATACCTTGAGGCATACAGTCTTGCATAACATAATATTAGAGGAAAATGTGATGGGTAAAAATGTTAGAGGCAGACTGAAGCTTGAATATAATAAACAAATTCAAATTGATGTAGGATATATTAGATACGAATCAATGAAGAGGTTAACATGGAAAGCTGCATCAAACCAGTCTGTGGACTATCAACTCAACAATATCATCGTAAACGGATTTTCCGAGCATATACGTGACTTTGTGTTGGAAATTGCATGATACACTTTCAGATATTGCGTAACTGTTGTAAGTCAATGAGCGCGAATGGAGGTATACAATAGCTTTTCCGGTAGTAAAGAAACTCTTTTACCAGTACCATAAAGTGGTGAGCTACGTTAAAGAGGCTCTCTATCATATCCCTAATTTTTTTACCTGTTTTTTACCCTTTTCTTAGGTCTCCTGTACAAGAAGTGGGCAGTGAAATTGTTGATGGACACGGACCCTATTCTGAAGACTTTTTTGAAGAAGCTCTTGGTTCTATAATCGTGAGTACTTTATTGCGTTGCATGGCGGTGTTATACTATTTGGTAGTTTATTATATTGTAGTCATTCTATCTTAAAAATGGTGTAATATTGTATAATTGCATAATTTTGTAATGGCACAAGCAAATTATTAAAACGTAACAATTGACTGTCAAAATGTTATAATTATTAGAGGTTGCACTATTTTTGCACTTTCTGTATATTCCACATGCATCAGTAAATTAAATGAGTATCGTACTGGATTTGTGTATGTTATTGTTTGAAAATGGATAGATAGCTTTGTATGGGTACCGGTGTCTGTGAAAGTATCTGTATGTTCATAGCTATGATTGTGCCAGTACTTTAGCCTGTACATATCCAAAGTTGTATCGAAATCCATGCTCGTAGCTGTCCACATGTCTATCTTTTGAATTTCCCAAATATACTGGCTTACATCTTCCGGTCTTCATTTCTCCTGAAACAGTTTTTAACTCCAAATACACTACTATGATACATGTCATTTTGACAAGTAGCAGATACTTTTAGAATTTAATTTTTATATACAATTTCATCCTCCTCTGCGAACGATGAGACCATGGGGACAATGGGGAGGCTTGCGTGTCTTAGAGATATAGATAGCTGAACTGAAGAAGCGACCATTTCGGAAGGGTATTTGTAGAGAGATCAGACTAGCAAATTGTTCCTGAAAGCGGTGCAATAGTCCTTTCAGTGGTTACATCGGTGACAGTCTGGATAACTGAATGGTGGCTTTGTAATATTACCCTGCACATCTTGGCCTTGCTGAAGACAAGGAGAAACTACAGTCGTTGCTTTTCTCGATGAAGTGCAGCTCTATTGGTATGGTTTGATGATGATAGCATCCTCCCTGATAAAATAATCCGGAGATAAAATAGTCCCTATTCGGATTTGTATGTGGAGACTATACGAGCAGAAGTCATCGCAAACGATAAACATACCTTTTACGAGTTTGAGAGTGGGATGTCAGAAGTTTGAATTGTAATAGTAGGTTAGAAAACTTGAAAAGAGAAATGAATAGGCTGTAGTTAGATATAGTTCGGATTAGTAAGGTACGCTGGAAAGAAGAGCAGGATTTCTGGTCAGGAGATTTTAGAATCATTAAAACGAAAACCAACAGGGAGCTTATAGGAGTAGGTTTAATGCTGTTACAGACCTTTCATAAGAATGTATTGTTGGAATTATTACATATTTATAATATTGTGATCAATAAACGAATCAATCAATTAATCAATGAACAGAAAATTAAAGGATAAGCTATTATGAACAACATAACGAACAATTTCAGTAGTAAAGATAGAAACAAATCCATAACCTACCACAATAGTGCAGGTTTATATGTCTAAAGCAACGCATACAATAAAAATAATGAACTAGTATATGAAGAGAGAGAAGATATCATGCAATACATTAAATGAAAATAAAAATTTGAATGTAATGGGAGACTAGAACGTAGTCGTAGAAATAGCAATAAAAGATAAAACAATGGGAGAATATGGCCTGTAGGCAGGGAATGAACAGGGAAGCCAACTGGTAGAATTTTGTATAAAACACAATCTGGGCCATACCAACATGTGGTTTAAGAAACACGAAAGAAGGTTATATTCCTGGGTGAAGTCTGGAGGCATGGGTAGGTACCAGATATACTACATAATGGTTAAGCAGAGGTTACAAACCGGGTTCTTGACTGTAAGAAATATCCGGGAGTAGATGTAAACTCTAACCTTAATTTGCTGGCAATGCAATATGGGTTGAAAGTAAAGAAACTGAAAAGAAACAGGAAGTTGAATAGGTGGGACCTTCATAAGTTGAAACAGGAGTTTCGAACAGTGTTAAGCATTGGGTAATTGAAAAAGGCAAAAGAAGTACATTAGAAGTCAGTGTTGAAAGATCAAATTACTAGAGTAGCGGAGGAAGAAATATAAAGGTCGAAAGAAATTCATGGCTAACAAACACAAAGGATTTTGGATTTGATAGATAATTGATGGAAATTTAAGAATGGAAAAGATTAGTCAAACCAATAGAAGTATATAAGTCTCAGGAATGAGATCAATAGGAAATGCAAGTTGTGAAAAAGAGTGGTTGCAAGCGAAATGCAAAGATGTTGAAATATGTATAACTGTGGGAAAGGTATGCAGCTTCTAGGCAAATCAATGAAATGTTTGGAGAGCAGAGAACCAGTTGTACAAATCTAAGGGACTTAAATGGGAAGCTAGTTACAGGCAAATAGAAAAAGGTTGACAGATGGAAGGAACACATAGAAACTTAGTGTTCAGGTACTCAAAAGAAAAGAAGCAGTTGATGAAGGTGAGAAGGGTAACATGATGCTTATGTCTGAGTTCGACAGGGTATCTGAGTAGGAATAAGGCATCTGGAATTGATGAAATCCCATCGGATTTGCTAAATGCCATTACCATTTGGTAAGTAACATGTATGATGTAACAAAAACTTTTGTTACATTAAAATCTTTAAAGAAAAACATTTCTAGCCGTTGTTATTTTACAGCATACGAAATTGTCATTTAGCGTGAAATCGTTAAATAGTTTAATTTACTATAAGGAAGAACACCTCTTTCCTTTTACATTATCTTCACCTATACAAAGTATTTAATAGTGACTCCTACGCTTTTGATATCTGCAAATACCCTGAACGTAACTTGAGTTGCATAAGCTACAGGCATTCTGAAGCCCACTTGTGCAATTGCTAGACACAATGCCTGCGCATTATGTATTGTGGAATCACACGTTTTGAAGCTGTCTGAGGGGCTGTTCATGTAAGAATGCTGTATCTAGTAAATGTCAACTTCGTACCTTTTTAAACTTCAATATGATGGAGTATTATGTTGTTTTGGTTGGTCTAGAGCGTTTTGCAGCGTCACCATCGAGCAGTTAAAACAAAACCATTCAGGTACTTATAAAACTATTTATTGCAAGAATTAATTTTATGTATTAATTACGGTCAAAGCTTTGATTTAACGTTTTCCAAATTATAAGAAACTTTTGTTACACGAATGTTAATGTTAAATTTTTTTGCAAGATATGTTTATGCTTAAATCCCAAATAAAAACCAGTTAGAGAATTATATCCTAGTAATTTAATAGGTCAAATACCTTTTTGTTCAGAACTAAATTTTTTTGACATAAGAGGAATTTTTGAACTTTTAGATTAATTAATTTAAAGTTGTTATTCAAAGCACGTAAGGAATGCACATGTTAATTGAGAAAAATAAGTATAAAGTTCACTTTTGATTGAAAGATGTTTAACTACAATATGCCATATGATTAGTAGAATATCAATGCTGCTTCTAACATATGATGAACTAACTTTCTTTAATTTCATGTAATGTTTGAGCCATATGAACTTTTTGTGTAATAAGTTCGTTAGAGAAATTTTGTAAGCCAGAACAGATCTGTTTTATGGATGTTTAAGAACCCGACTGTATTAAAGAATTTATAAATGTTAAGACTCTCTATGTAGAGAAACAAATTCAGAGATTTTTGAAACTTATTTTATATTGATTATCAAATTTTTTATAAATAATTTTTGCAACAAAGAGAATTACATTTAGATTATACTTTGATTTAAAACTTTCGTCTTTTTATTTCACTAATTGAAATTAATAATATCCAAATCAGATAAACAAAATTTTGAATGTGGAACTTAGTAAAAAGTTGATACAGTATTAGGTAATAGAAACAGAGTAAGTAATTTTCAGTAGAGTATATTTTCATAGGTAAGGTGTTGTAGAGATTTTGAATTCGGGACAGTCGATCTATAAAGACCGAAATATTTGTTGTCGTAAGACACAAACAGTGTCTTATATATTTTTTTTTGTGTGACATTTTCTTGCAGGTCTGACATCGCAGAAGCTGGAGCAGAGGTCCAAGAGGTTTCCAGAGGTATTGCTTATTTTAATTTGTATGCTTTTTGATAATAATTATATTCTATAGGTTTCTGCGTCTTCCTGTAGGATACTTTAGTTTTATTTATTGTCTATATAGATGCAGTGGCGCTCATTTCCATTTTTTGTTTCCGTTTGTAGTCGAGCCCACCCTACATCCACGCCCAATCTCATTGCTCACCCTTGGGGTAATTCCCAGACTAAGCCGCGAATATAGTAAAGCTCGTGGGTCCACCGAGGTTTTGTTCACTAATTGACTCACTCCCCATAATTAAATTAAATAAACAAAAAATTTAGTTTCAATGAAACAAGTGAAGTACCCTTGGATTTTAAAAAGAATTAGGTTATTCCCAGAAAATAGGGGCTAACAGATGTGAAAACTATCAAACCATAAGTTTAATCAGTCATGCCTGCAAAATTTTAACCAAAATCGTCCACAGACAGATTGAAAACCGGATAGAAAGGGAATTGGGTAAAGACCAGATTGGCTTTCGAAGAAAAGTTGTAACACATGTGGCTATATTTAGTTTATGACTAATCTTGGAAGACAAGGTTGAGAAAAACAAGCCCACTTTTTGTGCTTTACTGATATAGAAAAAACTTTTGACAATATTAATTAGGACGAATTCTTCGAGACTATGGAAGAGGCATGGAGTAAAATATAGAGAATGATGGGTTGACTACGATTTGTACAGAAACAGGCTGCAATGATAAAAGTTGAAGGGTATGAAAAGGAGGCATGGGTTAGAAGGGAGCAAGATCGAGTTGTAGTCCATCTCTTTTATGCTGTTTAACTTGTATGTAGAACAAGCAATGAAAGAAATAATTTGAGAAAGGTAAAGTTCAAGGGGAAGAAATTAAAACATTAAGATTTGCAGATGACATTGTCATTTTAACAGAGTCGGCAAAGGATCTAGAGAATTTGTTGAAGGGGGTGGGATCTATTTTGAAAAATGATTATGTGATGAAAAGTAAAAAGCAAGGGTTATGGAACGCAGTCGTGTAAGATCAGGTGAAGAAGCAAACATCGGATAGAGAGATAAAGCATTTAAGAAATTAGAGGAATTCTGTTACTTAGGTAGTACGATAACCAGGCACCGTAGAAGCAAAGAAGACAAAGTGTAGGTTGACAAGCAAGGAAAACATTCCTTAAAAACAAATATGATGATATCGAAAATAGATTTAAGTATTAGAAAAACATTTTTGAAGGTTTCTGTATTAAACGTGGTTTGTCTGGAAGTGAAACGTGGATGATAGACAGCACTGAGAAAGAGAATAGAGGCTTTCGAAATGTGGTGCTACAGACGAATTTTAAAGATTAAGTGGGGTAGATCGGGTCTCAAATGAGGAGTGGCAAAATGTAAGAGAATCTGATAGTATTACTGGACATATATTGAAGTATACAAGATTAACTTAATATTGGAACGCGAGTTACATATCTCCCAATTAATATGTATATAAATATAATTATTATGTCTTAAGAAATAGAATGTTACATTGTATAGTCGACGGGCACATTATAAAAGGTTAATGAAAGTTCATATCAGACGTGAGAATGGAAGCAACTACTTTGTATTCCAGACGCAACATGATATTGCAGGTGCAGGACACCATGAACTATAAGAAAGCAATTTTTATAATTAAGATTACTAAGAAGTAAGACATTGTATGTTATCAAGAAGTAGCAGACATGAGATCTGCACTTCCCACAAGATGATGCGAAAGCAGGGATTACATGAATACCCTGAGGAGCCCCCGATGGCCAGTTGGTCTTGAACTTCATAACTTTAGCATTGTTGCTTTTTCAAGCTACTCACCACAATTAGTAATTATTAACTTTGATTATTTTAATAAGACGTTAATGAATATAACGTACAAGTAGTTAAACCATTTTTGTAATTACTGTATAAATAAATTTGATAGAAGTGTTTTTGGAAATAAATGTCTTTTTAAAAAGAAGCTCCCAAAGGTCAAAATCTATCTCGCGATGTGTCAAAATTCTAGAGACAGACCGATGTTTGAATATGATAAACAAACTTAAATGTATGCGGGATTTATTAGTTACGAATCAATGAAGAGGTTAGCGTGGAGAGCTGCATCATTCCAGTCTGCGGACTATCAACCCAAAAACAACGTAATTTTATTATAAGTGCATTTTCCGAACATATGCGCGACTTCCTGTTGGGAATTGTATGATGGACTTTCAACAATTGCGTAACCGTCGTAACTCAATGAGAATTGACTCTTTAGCGCGAGCGGGTGAATACAATAGCTTTTCCGGCAGGTACACTTTGGGTACCATAAAGTGGCGAACCGTGCTAAATAGGCCCTTTATCATACCCTTTTATTTTCTTTGCCTGCACCTTACCCTTTTCCTATGTCCTTTGAGAAATATTAAGTGAACCAGGTACAGGATTACTGGGATGGTGAAGATGCATAAATTAATGTAGGCAAATATTCATATCGTTTCACGATAATAACAACGTGTACGTTAAACGTCATACGCTTTCCACATAATAAATCACATCTAAAAGCCTACACTTACGATAATACTTGCAGTACATCATAGGATATTATTAAGGCTGCACCACTTTTATAAACCAACACAATACAAAATCAATCAAGTCTTATTCATACATTAAAACTTAATATAATGCCATAGAATTTCAATTGGATCAAATAAATAATAACGTTCACATTTGTCTGGTGCCTTTCTAAAGTTACAGTTTGCGTGCCTGGATGAGATTTATAATTCAAGAGCAATTATTAAAATGACCATAATTATTCAAAGTGAACACCTTCTTGTCATTCATGAGGGCCACCCTCAATGTTAAACAAAAGCGTACTAGAAGAGTAAACGCTAACATTTGTTTCTTGAGCATAAATAGAATTATAGGCTTAGACTGTTTTGTGCAAACAATGCCTTTTGGGATTGTTTAATTTATATCTTTCATTGTTTCGACACATTAATTATAAGTATCGTGGTTGTAATTTAAAATATGGGGAAACAAGTAAAGAATATTAAAACGATTTTGCCAAGTTTGAAGAAATCTATGCGGGCTTGATGTTGGAATTCTGATTGTAGGATTGGGGTTGGCGTACATTATAAATCTAATTGTATTTTCCTTTATACTAACAATGATTTATTTGGTAATGTCGGAGTTCACAGTCAGTTATGGTTAATAATAATGCGCGTTTCGGATTTTGGACTATATCATCTTGGAAACTTTACACTTTTAGAAGTCGTGTACCTTAATGTGGGGCGAATTCAAACGTGGCTGAAGTTGTCTTCATCTTCATCTTCATCTTTGCTCAAACTACAGCGGTCCAGTTAAATATTGCAACAAATAAAACTATAATACTGTATGCTTGCAAAATTGGAATAACCTGATAAATATATATAAAAAAAGCATGAAAAGAAACTTGTCGACCTTCCAGCAGGGTCTGAAGGGGGCGAAAACGGTAAATTAACTTGCAGTATTCAATTTTCAAAAAACTTCTAGTGTTAGGTTTCAAGTATTACCAAAAATTATTAGTAACAATATCATAAGACATAAGACTAAGATACAATTACCAACCCTTCAGCAGGGGTAGAAGGGGTCGAAGACGGCATTTCAAATTTTATAATCAAATTTTCAATTTTTGAAAGTTTTCAGTGTTTGGTTTCAATTGTGACCAAGAACGGTTAGTTGCAATACCAAGACCTTAGAAAAAATTACCAACCCTCCGGTAGGGGTAGAATGGGTCGAAGACGACAATTAAAATTTCATAATCAAATTTTCGATTTTTGAAAGTTTTCAGTGTTTGGTTTCAATTGTGACCAAGAACGGTTAGTTGCAATACCAAAACCTTAGAAAAAATTACCAACCCTCCGGCAGGGGTAGAAGGGGTCGAAGACGGCAATTCAAATTTCATAATCAAATTTTCGATTTTTGAAAGTTTTCAGTGTTTGGTTTCAATTGTGACCAAGAACGGTTAGTTGCAATACCAAGACCTTAGAAAAAAATTACCAACCCTCCGGCAGGGGTAGAAGGAGTCGAAGACGGCAATTCAAATTTTATAATCAAATTTTTGATTTTTGAAAGTTTTCAGTGTTTGGTTTCAATTGTGACCAAGAACGGTTAGTTGCAATACCAAGACCTTAGAAAAAAATTACCAACCCTCCGACTGGGGTAGAAGGGGTCGAAGACGGCAATTCAAATTTCATAATCAAATTTTCGATTTGTAAAAGTTTTCAGTGTTTGGTTTCAATTGTGACCAAGAACGGTTAGTTGCAATACCAAGACCTTAGAAAAAAATTACCAACCCTCCGACTGGGGTAGAAGGGGTCGAAGACTTCAATTCAAATTTCATAACCAAATTTTCGATTTTTGAAAATCAAAAAACACATAGCAGCAGAAAAATCCTTTAATACACTTTTGCCAGTGGCCTACAGCAGCAGTATGGTACCCTGTACCTCTCCCTAACTTGCACGGCACTTAATGCAGTTTAATTCTGGTTGCACTAGAGTACTCGGCAATGCCTTTTACCTAAATGATGTATTTCTGTTTCACTTCTTTAAAGTTGATTATTTTCCGAGACAACAGCCTTAACAAGAATGCAGTTTGTTTGTATTATGGATTGGAATTTCAAATTTCTCATAATTTGAGGTACATTGTAAAAATAACATCCGTATTAGTATCAAAAACCATTAATTAAACTCGAAGCATCAATTATCCACATCATTTATAATCCTGATAACTCCGCAAATATTCTGAAATTTGAATTGCCGTCTTCAACCCCTTCTACCTCTGCCGGAGGGTTGGTAATTTTTTTCTAAGGTCTTGGTATTGCAACTAACCGTTCTTGGTCACAATTGAAACCAAACACTGAAAACTTTTGAAAATCGAAAATTTGATTATGAAATTTGAATTGCCGTTTACGACCCCTTCTACCCCTGGCGAAGGGTTGGTAATTTTTTCTTAAGGTCTTGGTATTGCAACTAACCGTTCTAGGTCATAATTAAAACCATACACTGAACACTTTCAAAAATCGAAAATTTGATTATGAAATTTGAATTGCCGTCTTCGACACCTTCTACCCCTGCCGGAGGGTTGGTAATTTTTTCCTAAGGTTTTGGTATTGCAACTAACCGTTCTTGGTTACGATTGAAAGCAAACACTAAAAACTTTCAAAAATAGAAAATTTTATTATGAAATTTGAATTGCCGTTTACGACCCCTTCCACCCCTGCCGAAGGGTTGGTAATTTTTTCTTAAGGTCTTGGTATTGCAACTAACCGTTCCTGGTCATAATTGAAACCAAACACTGAAAACTTTCAAAAATCGAAAATTTGATTATGAAATTTGAATTGCCGTCTTCGACCCCTTCCACCCCTGCCGGAGGGTTGATAATTTTTTTCTAAGGTATTGGTATTGCAACTAACCGTTCTTGGTCACAATTGAAGTCAAACACTGAAAACTTTCAAAAATTGAAAATTTGATTATAAAATTTGAAATGCTGCCTTCGACCCCTTCTACTCCTGCTGAAGGGTTGGTAATTGTATCTTAGTCTTATGTCTTATGATATTGTTACTAACAATTTTTGGTAATACTTGAAACCTAACACTAGAAGTTTTTTGAAAATTGAAAATTTTATACTGCAAGTTAATTTACCGTTTTCGCCCCCTTCTGGACCTGCTACAGAGTGAAAACTTCTCCTTACTAGGTTTGCTATCCGGTTGTTGGTCAAGCAGTTCTTGGATGCTGAAGGAAAAACAGTCAAATGCTTCAAAAATAACATGCCCGGCATAGACTGTGCTACGTTTATTTTCGGGATAAATTAATTACCCCTTTTTCCCTTTAATTTGTTGTTCAGTTAAATCAATTCCGTTGCTATTTGTAAATCCTTCATCAACACCCTTTATATTTTACCTGTTCATCATAAACTCGCTTTATAATAATTTAACTCAAATCTATTTGCTTGGAAACGACAAGTTTATGATAAAATTTAAATAAGTCAATACCTTGTTTAAGGTATCCTTTATTTTGTTAAACATTCCGATGACGTATAATTGCTTTCTCTATGGTTTGAATCTAAACACTCGTCGAATTAAGGTCGCATACTATCCGATAAATGCGCGTTTCCAAGTTTCCTAATCACGCTTTTTGATAACCACGATATGACTTAGAGCTCTGGTTGTTTAATTAAACGAATTGATGTGCACTTTCTTTTTCAAAATGTTAAGAAGCACTCGTCGTAATTGCTAGATTCTTCGTCCCGTTTTTCTTTATGAAAATTTCGCGCACAACTTACAGCGTGCTTCCTGCATGGGACACGATAGTCCCTTGAATTGCCGCTCCTTGAGGTATAGCAGGCTGCACCCGTTACGGGATCCCAGGTCTATCTGGCCCACTCCGGTCCGAGGAGCGAACGAGAGATCCAACATCGTAGAGACGTAGGTGAGTGTTTCTTTCATGCTGGTGGTGAGACCCTGTCTACTTAGATATTACTGTTTGGGACTCGTACAGGTTTCGAATTAATTGTATGTACGAAAATGATTTATGATATGGGGATCTATTGCCATGGGATTACTATATTACGCTGAACTTTAACTACTATCTATTAATGCGAGAATGGGATAAAAACTTGTTGGCACATTGGAAGACGTTATTGCCATTGTATTTGTAATTGTAGGTTATATGTTAGCATTATCAGAGCCTATGTGAGTTATCATAATATTATGATTGCTAAACGAAATTGTGAAATCTGGCATACAAATATTCAAGCTAGCAAACACTAATATATATAAATGGTTTATTCTCACCTACTTAAACCGGGTCAATGCCCATTGTAATGTTTCTTTTTCTTTTTATGCTAATTAGAGTTCTTTTGTTAATGTGTTTTTTTTATTTAGGTATAACTGCAGGCGGGGATTTCTCCTACAGGTTGTACGGAGCGGTTAATAATTTATTTTTATTTCAGGCCTTATTTAATTTTTGTAGGTATTATACCCCGCCCACTCACCGACTGAGGCCGGTCAATTTCTCTTTCTTCCTTCTTTGTTATCTTTTTTTTTACTACGTCGTTGCACGTAGCATAAATTTTTGGCGCCCAACGTGTCGCTCCGATTTTGTTTTAGTTAACTTTTGGCTCCGAGTTTGTTGTAGTTAATTTTTTTTTTGCTTTGAGTTTGGTTTTCGGTAATTTATGTTTCAATTTGGTTCCGCTTAATTTCTGGCCCAATTTTTGTTTTGTTTCTGGCCTGATTTTTTTTGTACTGTCCAAGTTACTACGTTATCCGTTTTCTCGGCCGGATACTACTTATGTTTTCTTCCCTTACGCTCGAACTATTATTTATCTCTTTTCTTTATTTCTTGCGGGAGTTCGATCTTCTTAAATCTCAGTTGTGGTTTCTTTCTTGATCGCTCAATATTATTGGTTGGTTAATTTCAGATTATAGGACTTATGTTTTTGCCAATAATAGTAGACTCTTTGAAAACTCAGGCGCCCTATTTCTGATTTTATCGACTTTATTCTTTTACGTTTCGTAATCCTTTTAAAATTCAATCCTTTTATCACTTTCGTATTGAATAAAATCGTTTTGTTGCGACTCACTTCTGATATTTTATAGTTTATTCGGTTGAGGTTGGTGATTTTGCATTATTCTTATATATAGTGTGTTGTGTCACAATGGTTACGTGGGGGTTGGATGTAAATAGGCTGTCAAAACCCGAGCTCCAATATGAGTTATCTTCTCGAGGATTTGACTCTGACATTAAAGTCGAGGGGTTGAGTATAGCGATTCAAGTGGAAATGAATCAGTCTTTTACTCCTATCCCTTATACAATTACGTTTACAGAGGATCATGAGGCGATTAAACGCGCGCTTACTGAGCTTGGACCTTCTTCTGACGATTTTACTTGGGATGTTACTGATAGTAAATTTGCCCGTTTACGCTCCTTATGGGTACACATTCAGCGACGTTATGAATTGATGTTGGCTAGCTCTGAGGAAGAAGCCCTTCCGAAAAATAAATTATTATTCGCTTTACAGACCATTCGTTCGGATGTTGAAGCGACTGTTAGAAAATCCAAACGTGTTACTTTTGCTGATTTTAGTCAACAGCCTTCGTCCAGTCTACAAACTCTTAATGTAGCTACCGTCGTCACCGAAGAAGTTCCTTATCTTTCTTTTGATTCCGAGGAAGAATTAGATACCTCTACCACTGTCAATACTATGGCCCCTACTAAAGGATACCCGCTCGCTAAATAAATGTCTCTTTTTCAGGTGAAGGTTCTCTACCGGAATTCTTGTTTCGTATTAAGGAATTCAGTGTTTCGCGTAATATTTCTGTTCAGCAACTTTTTCATTTTACTCCAGAATTACTTACCAGAAGGGCTTTACTTCTTTTTCGCGTACATCAGCGCTCCCTCAAATGTTGGAACGACGTTGTTACTTTATTAAACTCAGAATTCCTACCGCTGGATTTTGCTTATAGGTTTGCTACTATTGAGGAAAATACTTTTACTTCACATGACCGAGTTGTTAAGGTTTCTCCTACGCCTACGGGTAGATCAGATACTTCTTCCGTACTTTCTACTGTACTTCTTCCTAGTTCTACTTCTACTCGCCAGGTCGTATGCTTTAATTGCGACAAACCTGGTCATGTTTCGACCCGTTGTACTCGTCCTAAAGTACTCCACTGTTATGGTTGTGGATATAAGGGAGTTACTCGCCACAACTGTCCACACTGTCATCCTGCTCCTAATAGGTTTTCGAATAATCCTTCAAATTTTGCCCTCACCTCTAGATGCCTAATTTCTTATGCTTCTCACTCTACGTTCTCTCTTATACCTCAGTCGGATCATCCTGCTCCTACTATTAAAACATACCTTTCTTCGGCAAATATAGCTTCGAACAAAATTTCTTCCGTTTCTAGTTCTACATCCTATTCTACTCCTCCTTCTGCTTGCACTACTTATTCACTCTCACCCCAAACTGCGCCTCCACCACCATTACAACCTGTTATGCTCCAATTTTGTTTAAAATTTTTCTCTTGTTAATTCATTACTCGTTCGGATAAATTCCGTTTCAATTCTTAAATTCTTCAACAACCCCCTATATAGTTTATTTGTTACTTCATAAGCCCGTTTTACCATAAATCTGTTAAATCCTTCAACATGATTCATAATAAACACGCTCCCAAATAAACTCCTCAACTCAAACCACTTTTTGCTTTTAAAATGAAAATTTATTCTATAAATTAAGTAGTCTAGGCCTTTTGTTAGGTATCCCATCATCCCCTAAATTCTTCAATAACATCCTGTTTACAATAATAAATACGCTTTTTACAAATTTTCATTTTGAACTCATTTATTTTGAAACGACAAGGTTATGCTACAAGTAAATAGTTATATCCTGTTTTTATGTACCCGCTATCTTGGTATATCTTACGATCGCCGTATAATGGTTTTCTTTATTGTTCCAAGGTAACGACTTGCTGAAATAAGGATGCGCACGATCCGATATAAACCCGGGTTTTCCAGTTTTAACGCGCTTCACTAAGCTAGGAATTGAGAGTTCGAATTCGTGTTGTTTGAACCATTGTTGAATTTGATTCTGCAGCTTGTGCGTCGAAGGGTTTTCTACATTTTATTCGTCACTGTATTTTAAAAAGCGATACACGTCTTTCTGGTCAACAACTAGGAGGTGTCCTACGTGTATTCGGCGAGTTTTCCCCGCGCGTACCGATTCTAATCAGATGCTCTTTTTAACTTTTTTTAGTTGGAAGTTAAATGGGTTCTTTCGTTATGTAAAACAACTTCTTTCTTTACGTAGAACGACTACTTTTGTTCGTAGACTGCTGCTGCAATTATGGTAGCAGAGTAAATGTATGCTGACGACCATGGCGTTTCTATGCTGACTTAAACTCGACAGCTTGCGAGCTAAGTATCAGGATACCTACAGGTATGCAACTTGTTTTCTTTTGTGTGCGTCAATGGCATATTCCGTATCAACGGTTGGTGTAGTTACGTGACAAGAAACATCACATTGTAGAACTATATATTTATCGCTGCGATCCGATATCATCACTCTACAGGTGCGATGTACTATTTTTAAAGATGCGTGTCACAAGAACGCACATGTTTAGTCGCTTTATTAATTAGTTACTTTACAAAAATTATTAGGTAAAAATTTAAAAACACTTGATAAAAGCTCTCACAGTTTTTATTCGATACTGATTAATTTTATTTTGTGTAAATACGAGATGCGCACTTCTAGCTAAATTTCTAAATTGTCCGTAGAATATAATTGTTGGCTGTAAAATAGTAACGCTTAATTTATTTTCCTTTTGCTTGTTTGTACAGAATCCTTTATTTATTTTTATGTTTTAATAGATAATCGTGGGCGTTGTACTTTATTCTTTTGTTTTCTTGGTAGGTAGGCGAATTCCCTCACTCTCCGCGGTTGGTAGTTATCCTAGTGTTTACTTTTCTTCCGGCCACGTCCAGGTACGTAGCAAACCCACTTTTCGAATTAGTGACTTGCAGCTAGCTTCTCAAAAGGTTGTCCCTGTTTTCTTAAATGATTCTACCCAAGAAATTCCTGTCGTATCTGCAAGTACACATGTCCCTGAAGTGACGATAATTTCTAATTTAGTCAGCGAAGGTTCTGTTGAAGTTCATGAATCTGTATCTTTAACGTACGTTGCTGTTGCTGTCAAAATTTTACATGTTCCTGCTTTCTTAAATTGTTCTACTCGAAAAATTTCTGTCGTGTCTACAATAACAGCCTTATTTAATTTTTGTAGGTATTATACCCCGCCCACTCACCGACTGAGCCTGGTCAATTTCTTTTTCTTTCTTCTTTGTTGTCTTTTTTTGTTGACTAGTACTCGGTTCACTTCAGTGAGTGTCTTGCGTCGTTTTCTCTGCTAGTCCGATCGTTACTACTATTGGTATTTCGAGCCGGATGAGAGTTTTTTTTTTGGTTGTGCATTTCTTTTTGTTTTTTTTTCGTAACAAATTTTCTTTTAGTTCTTATACAAATTTTTTTTGGTTGTTTGGATTTTTGTTAGTTTTGTTTGATACTACCCACTTCCGTACCTTTGATTCCCTACCCCGACTTGTTAATTTTGCTGGGGTGGATTTGTTACTGCCCACTTCCGTACGTCTGCTTCCCTACGTCGACATGTTAATTTTGCTGGTGGGGGGGATTTGTTACGTTTATTTTTGGGATAAATTAATTACCCCTTTTTTCCTTTAATTTTTTGTTCAGTTAAATCAGTTCCGTTGCTATTCGTAAATTCTTCATCAACATTCTGTATATTTTACGTTCATCATAAGCCCGCTTTACAATAATTGTTTAACTCGAATCCATTTGCTTGGAAAAGACAAGTTTATAATAAAATTTAAAAAATTCAATACCTTGTTTTAGATATCCTTTATTATGTTAAACATTCCGATAGCGTATAATTGCTTTCTCTATGGTTTGAATCTAAAGACTTGGCGAACTACGGTCGCGTACTATCCGATAAAAGCGTGTTTCCAAGTTTCTTAATCATGCTTTTTAATAACCACGATATAACTTAGAGCTCTGGTTGTTTAATTAAACGAATTTATGTGCACTTTCTTTTTCAAAATGTTAAGAAGCATTCGTCATAATTGCTAGATTCTTAGATCAGTTTTCTTTATGAAACTTCGCGCACGTCTTCCAGCGTGTTTCCTGTGTGGGACACAATAGTCCTTTTAATTGCCGCTCCTTGGGGTATAGCAGGCTGCATCCGTTACGGGATCGCAGGTCCATCTGGCCCGCTCCGGTTCGAGGAGCGAACGAGAGATCCAACACCGTAAAGACGTAGTGTTTCTTTCCTGGTTGTGTCGAGACCCTGTCCACTTAGATATTACTGTTTGGGGCTCATATAGGTCTAGAATTAATTGTATGTACAAAAATGATTTATGATACGGGGATCTATTGCCATGGGATTACTATATTACGCTTAACTTTAACTACTATCTATTAATACGGGAATGGGATAAAAACTTGTTGGCACATTGGAATACGTTATTGCCATTGTATTTGTAATTGTAGGTTATATGTTAGAATTTTCAGAGCCTATGTGAGTTATCATAATATTATGATTACTAAACGAAATTGTGAAATCTGGAATACAAATACTCTAGCTAGCAAATACTAATATATATATATATATATATATATATATATATATATATATATATAAAGCAAAACTTTCTCTGCAATCTGCAGTTACAATTAAACCAATTACATGAGATGTATCTGTAAATACACATTGTATTTACCTATACAAATCGAACTGGTATTTGCATAGCCATTACAAAACAATTACTTGATCAGTAATTGTTTTGTAATGGCTATGCAAATACCAGTTCGATTTGTATAGGAATCAATGATTTACAGAACATCTCATGTAATTATATATATATATAAAGTAAGATGTATTTGTAAACAAACTCTTATGAAAATAATAAGAGCCATTGACAAATACAAATCGGGCTGGTAGTTATATAGCCATTAACAAAACATTAGCTTTATTAATTCATAGGGAGGAAACATCCACTGACCAATGGTTTCGGCTTGTTAGCCTCATCAGAGTGGACTGTTCCCAAGAACCCTATGAAGTAATCGAAGCTATTATAAAGATATAATTTCGAAACAATCACTGTACTATGGCAAAAGTAAATAAAACCGCCATCAGGTGATAAAACACCAACACTACTAAAGTGTGGAAGTACAGAATTGAACCGAAACTACATAATAAATTTTAAAAATGACTATAAAAGTACGTCGGGCCTTTGAGATTTGCGGAATGTTGCAGCAAAATTTATTTGCTAACGTAACAAACCTTCTCGTGGCGACACCCGGGTTCTTGCCCCATAGGCAATTCAAATAAACAAAGACAAGTTATTTGCAGCCCGATTTGTATTTGTCAATGGCTCTTATTATTTTCATAAGAGTTTGTTTACAAATACATCTTACTTTATATATAATTTTCTTATTGCGGTCTGCAAATAACTTGTCTTTGTTTATTTGAATTGCCTATGGGGCAAGAACCCGGGTGTCGCCACGAGAAGGTTTGTTACGTTAGCAAATAAATTTTGCTGCTACATTCCGCAAATCTCAAAGGCCCGACGTACTTTTATAGTCATTTTTAAAATTTATTATGTAGTTTCGGTTCAATTCTGAACTTCCACACTTTAGTAGTGTTGGTGTTTTATCACCTGATGGCGGTTTTATTTACTTTTGCCATAGTACAGTGATTGTTTCGAAATTATATCATTATAATAGCTTCGATTACTTCATAGGGTTCTTGGGAACAGTCCACTCTGATGAGGCTAACAAGCCGAAACCATTGGTCAGTGGATGTTTCCTCCCCTATGAATTAATAAAGCTAATGTTTTGTTAATGGCTATATAACTACCAGCCCGATTTGTATTTGTCAATGGCTCTTATTATTTTCATAAGAGTTTGTTTACAGATACATCTTACTTTATATATAATTTTCTTATTGCGGACTGCAAATAACTTGTCTTTATATATATATATATATATATATATATATATATATATTGCTATGATTAGAGGGTGGTCTAAGGGTAGATTAAGTCATAGGTGTCGTAGGATAGATATAAATAATTTTAACTTTAAGAAAACCAAATAATTCCATCTATTATAGGAGTAAATCGACTATTTTAGAAAAAGTCAATCGCGAGCACACTGTATAATAATATATTTGATTAAATGCATAAGAAAGAAGCTCATTTTGCAATAATCCGATACCATTTAGCGAAAATAATAATGTGTACGTCGCGTAATATGTTTTAAGATAAGGTTTTAAACGCAACTAATTGCATCAATATAAATACATTATCGGGAAAGATAGATAAACTGGCATTCTGTATATTTAATAATTTCGTTGAAAATATCAACGCATGCATATGAAAACGCATTCTAATACGTCCCTAGATACGTGACTTGAAATACTACATTTGTTTAGAAAACTGACATATTTTAATAACAAATAAACACCAGACGGTTAATTGTACGATAAGTTTTGGACTTTTAAACGACAAATATAAAATACGTGACAGAATAAAAGCAATATTTGGAAATTCTAAGAAGATGCTATGATATATTGAATGTAGACGTGCTGAATAGAAAGAAAGTACAACAAGTAAAACCAGGGAATTTGAGAATTACCAAGGACTACAGAGATAGGCGGAGATTATCAATAAACACGCATCGCGCACCAATTAAAGCATTGATAGGAGGGATTATAAATACAATGGGGAATGAATAAACATTTAGTTCATCTATAACAAAGCATGAATCACGTCAGTATGCAGTAGAAATTTACATAACAGTATTAATTAGTGAAAAGTTTATAATTTAGTATAAGTAAAAATTTGAAAGTGCCAAATTTGTGCAACGAATAATAGCCGATCTACACATAGACGTAAGTTAAACTATTGAATAAAATTTATTCTAATATTTTACAATTCAGGGCTCTAAATCAATGTCCTGATACTGATCTGAATCAATATCTTAAAACTGCTCTAAATCAATATACTGATACTAAGCTAAATCAATATCGTCCCACATCTAAATTAAATATCTGAATATATTTCTAAAATTACCTCTAAAAGGAAAATATAAAAATACGTCTGAAAATACGACCAATTAAACAAAAATAAGGACACTCAGGAATCCGAGGGAAAGTATAAGCTATAGGTAGAACGAGTGTAGCAAGGGATGCTGAACACAGATACTCTGAGGCAATTCCAGTGACAAGGAAATAAAAACGCAGGTTAGCGATCTTAAATATTTCATTAGTTAAGGACTGTTCCAATTTTAATATTTGCTGTATATTGTATGTCTGTAAGAGTCAACAAAAAGGTCATTTGAGAATTTGAAAACAGGAAAGGCATCTTAGAACGTTCGAAGATACTTAAAGGTAATTAAAAAGATATTTTTCCTGGCTTTCAGGAAATCATAAATTTGGTAAATGTTAATGTTCTATTCAGGGGCTAAATTTTGAATTTATATAAAATTGTGCATATTAAATCATTATACTGTATCATTTTGGATTGCTTCATTTAAATTATTTCAACAGATAGAAAGGGGAATTTCATAGCCATATTAATTGAGCACCAATCGTGAAGTATTTTGGAGGAGATATCCAGGTAATATTTCATTTCCTTATAGAAAGGAAATGTTGGAGTTCTTTAACAACCATAAGGTTTCTAATATCTATGTAGAGCCATGTAGATAAGAAAAAGATAGAAGAGAATAGGAAGACCTAGACCAAGCTATATTAGTCAAATTATTAGAAATTTAGGTTGTGAAGGGTGTGTAGAACTTTTTAGATTAGCACAGAATAAAAAAGAAGTTAGTGCTGCGTCAAACCGACTTTAAGTAAGGTCGAAAACAAAATGATGCTGATAAGTGTGTTGTAAATGGTTTTTATCAAAGTTTTTTCTTTATATATAAATGCAGCTCGTTTGCGTATGATGAACACCAGCACTTTTTTTATTTTGCTGTAAACGAAAATTCTTGGTCAAGGTAGAGGAACGTCCAAGAGTCTCGCTTGAATAATTGTTAAAATCGGTTGATATAATTAAGATCGTGTAAAGAATTTCTGCGGATGAGTGACAGTAATTATAGGTGCTGCCTCCGTGCTGCATGTGCATTATAAAAATACACTATAATTACTAGACAGCAAATAAGACTATAAGTGTGGGATTGAATGTGATTTATGGTATTGCAGTGCTAATAAGATTCAACGAGCTATTTATTTACCGCATGTTTAAGTTTACCAATTTTTAAGCTATATAAACCGTTGTCGCAGAAATAATCCACCCTCGAGAAGAGTAATTGCATTTCAACAGTTATTTTAATTATTCTGTTCTGAATGTTGTAATGAAAGCCTTTAGCTTCGTATACAAACAGCTGAGCCCACACACGATGCATTTGCGCCATTACTTGTCTTCTTCCATGAATAAGTAAGTAATGGATGAAATCAATTTACAACACGTTATCTTTGATGGTGTTTATAAACGACAAAATTTGAATATATGTCACCAGGTGATATAATTTGTTGAGAATACCTTGGGAATTTTAAAGAAACTAGAAGCTGGGTTTGACTAAATCCATTTCCATACGCGATCTGGGTTTGGACTGTGCCTTATTAAAAACTAATGAAGTCGACGGTTCACCCACTTTCGTAAGAAGCATCATCAGACCAAACGTGGTTGCAAGGAAGACTTCTTTTGGACGAGCAATCATACACCAAAAATGTTCAGAAGTAAAATAACTATAGATCAATGGCGAAGTTCCGGTTAAATTGACAGTGTGCGCAAATAATGCAAGCCGAGTGGTTGTTATGTTAGGTTTGAATCGGGCACTCCAAAGGACTTCCAAATAGAAGGATTATTAACTGTCATCACTTTAATGTTGTTGAAATTTTTACCGACTTTGCAGTTTCTCTGATCTTTCTGCTATAGTAAAAAGGTTTTTAGGACATTGAGTGTTGGGTTAGTGGTACTTGTTTTGTGTTAATGTTTTTTACCACTGAAAAACTGCACTGACTAGTCATGAGACAGTGATATGTAACGATCGTCGTGAACCATAAATATTTATAATGACTCCGGCCGTGAAAGCCTCCGACAATATCATTTTTGTATATCCTTATCACAACGGTGGGTTGTTTACCTTATCATGAAGAACATAGCGGGTAGAAATATAGAGGGCGGTTCCGTGGCGTAGTTGGTATGTGTGTGACTACTACGCCCAAGGTCCCGGGTTCGAATCCCGACACGGTCCGCTTGAAAAATGTTAGGCGAGCATTATTCACAAAAATACACCATCGTTCGGATGAGAGGTAAAATGGAGGTCCCGTGTGTGAGTGTTGTCACGCACGTTAAAGATCCCTACCTTGCTTGTAACAGCAAGGGTTCGGCAAAATTCCAAATTTTCCAGGTAAAAAAAACCCGCTTCCTGGCCAATGTAGTACCTTCGGGTGGAACCTTGGAAAATCACATGTAATGTAGAAATATAGAAACCGATTGCCCAAGACCAACAAAACTCTGAATCGATCCTTGTTTCGACAGAGCGTCCGCCTGTTCATTTCCATGAACTCCCGAATGCCCTTTATTCCAAACTAGCTCAAGAGCGTTAGTGTTAAAACGAGTTCAAATGCGTTAGTGTTGGAAGCGAGCTAAAGGATGCGATGGCATTGTAGTACCACTTCTGAGAGGAGTTTCTGCTTATTTATGCTCAGAAAAGCTGCTCTACTATCGCTCATTATGCGTACAGTTGTATTTTAGATTCTCGTTCCAGAATAGCGCTCCACCGTGCATGATGGCTATAACTCCTGCTTGGAAGACAGTAGTCAACTTACCCAGTATGACACTTTCATGATGATCTAGATCATAACAGATACTTACCCTAGTACCATCTGTACAGATGAAGATTTCGGTTTGAGATGCATCTGCAGCGTTAAGACAAATCCTAAAGTGTTTCCTGAAAATCGCTGTGGGTGCGATCGAGTCCACCATTCATCCCAGAAGAGGCCTGTTGCGCACTGCCTCCCCTAGTATGTTGTGGGGTCCACCTACGCCGCTTTATCGATCTATAGACCTTTGAACCGTGGCTTAAATACCGCCTTCAAAGTCATCTCCTCCGCATACAAGTCTAGTGGCGGCTCTGTGGGTTAGATATGTTCGCGTATAACTACCAGTCCCAAGGTCCAGGTTCAATTCGACATGGAGCGCTTGAATAATGTTAGGCAAGCATTTTTCACAAAAATACGCTCTCATTCGGTAAAAAGTAGGACCTGTGTGTGTGTGTGTGTGTGTTGTCATGTACGTTAAAGATCCCTACCTTATTTGAAACAGCAAGGGTTCGATAAAATTCAAAATTTCCAGGAAAAAAACTCTCTTCCTGGCGAATATAGTATATTCCGGTGAAGTCTTGGAAAGTTAAATGTAGGTAGTGAGGTCTAGAATGACTTCTAAGGCTGCCGTGTGCCTGAATTGCATTGCGCCCGTGATGCTTAAATAGGCCAAACTTTGCATATAAGTTAGCTCTTATGCTGCATGGGTTAGCCTGGTCCTGGGCCACCAGACTAAAGCGCCATACTAAAGTATTGGTCTAACACCGTAGTGTATAGTCACAGGATAGCCTTTGATGGGAGATCCCAAAGTTTACCTATAGCACATTTAGATTGCATATATAGTCTTTTGATTTTAAAAGATAGACCTCTCATTCCTAGTTATACAATTTTTTCAAGTGGTCATTCTATTTTGTTATGATTCTACAATTTAATATAGTCATTTTCGTTTTTGACATATTTTTCGTCTGAATAACCCAGCTAGTCTTTACGACCGGTACTAGCTGATGTTTGGGTTGGTGCTTTGCATTTTGGATACACATAGCAAGCGCAAGTTATGCCTCTGTAGTAAAAAGTCAGTTTCCACAGTTGTAAATACAAGAAATCTCTATTCGATGTGTTTTATTATACATATATTTTAATAATTTTTTTATAATTTTCGTTATCAATTGTTTTATAAGTACACTAATGCATTATTGTTCTTTCCGAACCTGTTGGTAAGAGACTAACGCCTTTGTCCTTCCAAATATTATTCCCTATGTTGTGGTTGTATTGAAAATTTCCTATTTCTATCTTTAATTAACTGTCTACCGTACAATTACTGCTATGTCAATAGTAATGATGTCTTTGAAATTGTTGTGGATATATTTAAGTTGATTACGTTACTTTTATTGGATTTTCTTATCGCAGTGTGCACTCGGTAGGAAAGTGATTCGTCTGGGTCTCATTTGGAGCCTAGTTGTTTTTAAGTATCTACGTGGTAGTGTAGGTTTTATGGTATCGGTAACGTTGCAGGTGGTCCTTTAGACCAATCTGTATTAATAGGGGACATTCCCTACTCTTTACTTCTTCTCTAAGATGCTTATTCTAAAACTCTAGTTTCTTACCCATCTATCTCCGTTTTTAACCTTAATTTTTCCTCTGGTGGACCAGTCTTAGTCCCAAAACAATCGTCCATCATATAAGAGTGGTGCCCGCTCCCCTCCAGGCTACTGATTACACTTTAGCTGGTCGCTATCCGCCGTTTTTCTATCGCCATTGTTTAATGCGAGCCCTTTTTCATTTACCTGGGTTGCTATAAATACCAAACCTCTCACCTCCCTCTTTTATCTTTTTTTTATTTTTCTACTTTTCCATTTACTTTGTAAGTCACTGCATAGTTGGAGGGTTATTACGTCACGACATTGGGCCGTGGGAGTGAGGAACCTCCTTTTAGCTGTGTATCGCCACTGTCTTTCGCTGATGTACGTTATAGCCGTCGACAGTGAACTTGTTTTTTTGATTTGACCCGTGTGCCGATCCTCTCTTAATCGTCGTCGGAATGCAGGAATGGCATTCCTCTTTCTAAATGGCCTCTCACGCAGTCCGTATGAACGAGTGACGCTTCACAGAACTTCTCATTGTGGAGGGCATGAGTAAAAACCGCATTTTAAGTTTCTACAGGATCACTTTACTCCTTCGGGAGTCTTCTTTTTTGTGATTACATTTATAGGAGGAACGGTGTGCCTTGATAAGTATATGGTCCCCGAACCAAATGTTATTTTAAAAAAAAAACGTATTTAAATGACCATAACTGGTTAATTATCTTTTTTAGAAAATATCTTAGAGATCTTATCGTACCTTAAATAAAACTCTAACCCATAGATGGTTAGGTATTTATCTTTCTCTGTGCAAGTATCTCTGAGATGTTATCTTATCTTGGCTTTCCTTAAAGTAAATAAATTATCTATATCTTTCACGTTGTGAAATACTTTTAAGAAACTATTTTTTCTAATTATTGTCCGAACCGTTGGTATTTATGACCACAGGCATGATTTATTATTAAAGCATGAAAAAAGCTAACTTACCCTTTAATATTGTACTTGATAGGTTAGGATTAAGAAAATTTTGTATTGTAAATGCAGCAGCACTGGGTAGTTAACTAAATGTTTTCGATGCTGTATCATATTTTGTCTTATCCCATTAAAAGTCAGCAAAAAATTTGTTCAGCTTAAGAGAATATCTTCGAAGATATGAATATAAATTTGTATACATTCGTAAGCAAATGTGAAAATAATTCTTGTATTTAGATTTATAGTGAAGTAAAGTGTTAGCAATAAGTATGCGAGTCTCATGCTCGCGACTAAATTTGTGCGGTCGGTGCGGCGGCAAACAAGACTTGTACGCGCTCAGTTGAGTAATGCTAGAATCGGGTGGCTCTCATTTCCGCTTCCTGGTATCGTAAATATTGATACAGTTTAAAAACCAAGTGGTGCCTATAGATAAATTTAATTTAAGTTTTCCGTGAATGTGGGCTCTCGTACAAAAAGACTTTTTATTTGTTTTACTTATTAGAGCTTTAGAACGACTGTTGCGCTTTTTTCAAAGAGGCTTCAACCTTTTCTTGTATTTTTTAAGTTTAGGGAATTTTTAAATCCCACACGGGGAATTCTCCAGTTTCCGAGTGCTGACCGCCGAAGGAATTTTAAGTAAGGTTGTAATCTGCAATCCCTGATTTTGCGATATTGGTAGATAAAATGCCGGAGAGAAATACGTAAGTTAAGCAAACTTAAATGTAGGGAGAAGATAGTACACACGGTAGTGAAAAATCAAGGGTTTCTTAAGTTTTGATCTAGTTTTACGTCATTTTTGAAAATGGAGTGGAAAAATTTAAGCCACAAGGCCCGTCAGATCGTGTAGTATACAATATAAGACAGAGCAGATGAGACCTATGGGAGTAGTGAAGATTACAAGCTAAATATGTTACGTCAGTGAAAGCGAAAGTTTGCCAAAAAGAGTATATCTCATAGGTTGATGACTGAGGCTTCTATCTAGTTTTTAAATTTCTATTTGTCTCTAAAGATTGCCATAATGGAATTATGAAATCTTCCTGTTAATACTAAAGAAATCCATACTTTAAAATTCCCTAGAGTATATAATATAGAGTGAGAAATTTAAATTAACACAAAATACGGTAAAGCAACGTTTTTCCTTGAAACATGTTTTACTTTTAAGTCCACAAGTAATTTATTAAAGTAATTAATGCCTTTAAAGGACGAAGGTATAGACTTTCGCTGTCAATGTTAATTTATACGCGAGTAGCTGTTAATTTAAAATTTTATTGTGCTTTAGAAGAGGTGCTCCGGCAAACAGCGTTGAATAATGTGACTAATGTAAAGAAGCACCAATATAAATCTAAGGTTAGTATTGTTAACAAAATGAGTTGGTATTATATTAGGCAAAGTACAACCAATGAAAAATAATTATTTATAATGACAAGGCGTAAAACTATTTGTTGGTGGTGGTTGGTCGCACATAACCTATGACCTGTAACTTATAAAGAAAGGAATATATGAACATATTTTTTCACTATCATTCGAATCGCCAGCTCTACGCTACAGAGATAGTTTCTCAAGGAGTTGTTCTGAAAGTATTTGGTAAATTAAATTAATAGTTTAACTAAATTAATAATCTTAAATTGTCTTACTGTAATGTAACGCTATTGCAGGGGCGTAACTGTGAATTTATATAGGAAGGGAATGCAGGGAGAAAGCGGAACAAGTGAAACGAAGTCGTGGTCGCAAAAGGTCCGGAAGGCGCATCCTCTCGGTTAAGCGTCACATGCAAAAATTTTAGATTTTTCTGTCATTCTTTTACTATTTTACGATAAAAGATCCAGTTCTACAGAATGGAATTACTTTACGTATTATACATTTTGGATGGAGAGAATGAAGATGGACGCATCCTGTATAGTAAGATCTTACTAACAATGAACGTTAATTAAACATGATATCTTAATTCTTTTGATTCTAAAAATATAATTTAAATAAGGACGTTTGTATAACCAAAGTAATAAAATAAATTTTTTTAAGATAAATTGGGACACTTAATACAATACCAAGATAACGCATTAGTCATTACGCAGGATAATCGTCACGACTATAAAAACCGAAGACTTTTACACCTCTTTAAACTGTATATATATATATATATATATATATATATATATATATATATATATATATATATTCATTCAATAAGTGTTTAAGCTTTACTTGGTTCTACAAGCAACAACGAAGCCTTCCGAAGAGTTCCGAAGATGGTCACAATCAAGGCGCTAGTGGAAGACCTTTACCACGTCGCTACAGCGACCTCCGAAGCAGAAAAACCTACATTCTTTGGCACCCTTCTGGAGGATCCTGCAGAATTTCTTGAACAGATGGAATCGATGGACACGGATGTACCTACAAAGACCGCTCAATTCCGAGGCCAAGCAGCCACATGTTCCAACTCAGCTACAACGAATTCAAAAAGTTCGTTCTGGACAAGTGCGGCAGTCCAACCATTAGAGCCAAAATAACCTCCGAGAATTACGCATAGAAGCAAATGGCGTCTCAACCAGTAGCCGGTTTCCTCAGCACTAAGAAGCAACAAGCCCACCGCCTAAAGCTAGACATCAACTAGAACACGGAGTTGTTCACGGACCTCTTCCTGCCGACACTAAGGAATCCAGTTAAGTGTCACATGCCGATAACAGTATGAGAAATAATCTCCCGCCTCACAAAAATCGAAGAAAACTTGAAAGAAGCAACAATAAAGACGACCAACCACACCAGCTGCTAGACGTCCACCTACAGCAGAACAACTACCAATGTGCCGCTTCTGCACCTAAAGACACTGGCGCCGAGATTATCCAACCAGATACTCGGGAAACGACGCTCCGGCCGAGACGCGCCAGCACACCACTCGGCCGGGCGAAACGAACTGGTGCGACTAAGTTTACGGGTAGAACCCTATCATGCCTCCGCCTATCTAGCCGAAGCAGGGACAAAAATGGCAATCAAAGGCAAATTCCGCTCACCATTCACCCTCGGAAAAGTGACTGACCATGAAACTTTCCTGATAGTAGCTAATCTAGCAGACGATGTCATCCTGGGGCAATCCTGGCTGCGACACCAAAGAGCAGTCATGGATCACGAGCGAGGATCTGTTCACTTTGGAACACACAACCGCCAGACGCTCCACTGGAACTGAAGGACGACACCCGTCTCCTCCAACAGGCCATCCATGCAAACCACAATTCACCAGTTCCCAGCCAAATTCCAACCAAAAGTCAACAGTCTCCTGGAGGAGTTCCAAACCGTTGTCAACGGACCAACACACTCAACCACCACTGCCAGTATCAGTCGTACGATACGGACCAATCCACACACACACACACACACCTTTCCTATTGCCGCCGTATCGGTACTCCCCACAAAAGAAGCTTATCATCGACGCCGAAGTAGAGGAAATGCTGGCCAACCAAATCATTGCGTCCAGCACCTTAGCCTACAATTATCCTATAGTGATCGTGGAGAAGGAGAATGGAGGACCACGATTTTGCATCGCCTATCGGAGACTCAACACCATCACCAAGGATGAAAGCTCAAACCTACCAATAATTCATGAAACGTTAAGAGACCTCAGCACAGCATCCGTATTCACCACCCTCGACCTCAAATCAGGATACTGGCAAGCACTACTCGACTTCGAGTCCAGGCCTCTCACAGCATTCATTACGATTAATGGAGCCAATTATCAATTTTGCGTCATGCCATTTAGACTGAAAAATGCCCCAGCCAGTTTTCAGAAACTAATGTCACAAGAAGTACTGGCGGGCACCTCCGCAAATTTATGCTCGTATACCGGACGACTTAATAATTTATTCTAACAACTGGGAAGAGCATCTACAACACATTTGACTCGTTCTAGAAAGGCTCGAACAACACAGGCTTCACCTAGCGTTAGAGAAATGGAGCTTTGGAGTACAAAACATTGAATACCAAGGACACGTAATCACCTCCGAAGGTAACCAACCCATACCAAAACCCGTGGAACCGATCCAGAAAGTAAACCGACCCACGAGCCGACGACAGCTAAGGTCCGTCCTTGGCCTTACCAATTGGCTCCGAGACTATATATCGCGGTGTGCTCCAAACCAATCGACGCTTCGAATGGACTACGGAAACTGAGTAAGTCTTCCGTGCTATCCAGCAGGCCATCAGCCAACCATTGAAACTTTACCGGCCAGATTTTAACCGACCTTTCATTTTACAAACCGACGCCAGTGGAACAAGCATCCCGGCAGTCCTATACCAAGAAATCGAAGGGTCACCAAACATCGTCAGCTACACCAGCGCCAAACTCAACAAAGTCGAAGAAAACTACGAAGTGAATGAGCAGAAATGTTTGGCAGTAATCTGGGCCGTTAACAAGTGCCGACCATAGTTGGAAGACAAGCCTTTCACACTCTGTACAGACAACCGTGTGCTGCTCTGGTTGAACAAGACCAAAGACACCCGTTCCAAACTCACCCGTTCAGCCTTGTTGCTACAAGAATTCTCTTTTGACATCGAACATTGCCCCGGAGCTCAAAATGAGCTACCGGACCATCTTTCACGTCACCCCGTCAAGAATGACGTTCCCGAAGAAGTCACAAGCGAAAACCGCCTGCTACCACCAAACAACCCAAGCAATCCACAGGCAAACTACGTAGCTCTGGTGGACCTGCCCGAACGGGTGCAAACTGAAAAACGGAAGAGCGACGACCCGATAATGGCTCCATGAGGAAAAAATCCTACAAAACTTTGTAGTCGAAGACGGATACTTTTGGCGATGCAACCCTACCCAGAACCGGCTTCTTGTGCTCCCCGATGCGCTGGCCGATGTCTTGCACGTTTTCTACGACTTAGCTGGACATCCAGGCACCGACGAAACTTACCGCGTCCTTAGCGAAAGATACTTCTGGCCTAATGTCGGTGACGCGGTAAGACAATATGTAAGCCAATGCTGGACCTGTGCCGCTACGAAAGAAGACCTTATCAACAGAAAGCACCCCTCCAACCACATCTACCCACCCGACCATGGGAGGTCATATCCATCGACATCATGGGACAATACATCACTTCACGTCAAAACGATCGGTTCATATTGGTCATAACCGACTTGTTTAGCAGATGGGTCGAAATTTTCCCAACGTCTGACACCAAGTCAGCAACCGTCATTAACCTACTCAAAAACGAGGTTATCTTGCGGTATGGGTACCCAAAAGCGATCCTCACCGACAACGGGTTTCAATACGTACCTCGAAGATGGGACCGAACACTGGATAAATGGGACTGTCACCACTGGACTACGCCAATCTTCCACCCACAAGCAAACCCAGTCGAACGCCGGAACAAGCAAATCAAGAAAGCCTTACGAGTCTTCGCAACCCAATACGACGCACAATCCTGAATCGGAAACTTCTCGATAAAATGTATTTCCTCCGCACCAGGAAGAACGCAGCTACGGGAACTACACCCAGTTACGCCATATTGGGTTATGAACTACCCCGTCCAGGAACAACCGCCAGTGGACAATCAAGGAGAAGCCCGACGTCGCCGCATCCAACAAATTCAGGATCGCGAGCTCCGCTTCAGGGAAAAATATGCCCAATACGAAGATCCGCTCTGTTTTCACCCGGGGACTTGGTCATGGTTAGACATCACCCCTCCACTAGAAATTAGTTCGAAACAAAATGAGCTAAACCCCACCTAATCCAAAGAAGAACAGAACCCAACATTTACTGGGTCAGGATGGAACAGAGAGACATGAAGATACACTTCAAGGATATACGACCAGCACCCACTAGACCACCACCATCCCGCATCAACCTAGCTACGCTACACTCTTTAGCGGGGGGGATGTTGACTATATCAAAATGCACGAGCTGAACACAGAACAAACTAGAGAATCGCGAGAATTTCCAACTCATTTTTTGTGTTACCCAAAACATCAGCACGCTCATTGGCCAAACAAAATTTGGACATTATTGTACGTTCGAAATTTGATGCACACAACTTCATCGGTTAAAGACATCATTAACGTTTTTCAACGCAGGCAGCATAGGTAATGGAAGTGTATGAATACAATTACAAATTCTTCGAAATACATTCGTTAGTGCTCCCCATAGCCAAAAGAATCAACTGGCAGTGCTCACCATAGCCTGCTAATACTTCAGCGAGCAGTGCTCCCCATAGCCTGCTTTTTCTCCGACGGTGACGTTTTCCGCCGCCGTACCTGAGGCACGCCACTATAATTCATTTATAAATAGTTAATAAACTACGCCCCGAGAAGTCGTTTATTGCGATGACATCCATTACGCCTGCCAACTCTACCTGCGGGACAACACCGACAACAACGACGACCCACTCGACGAGGCCTAAAGCACCACTACCACCACGCCTGCCGAAGGGTTCTGAAAATCACCGAAGGATTCCGAACTACTCCAACTACGTCCACATCATAATTCTTTACACACTCACGTTGTCTCATAAATAAAACACGAAGCCCTCCGAAGAGTTCCGGAGACTGCCGAAGACGTCTGGACCTCTTAAAACTGTAAATATTTTCTAACTATCGTTATTAAAGTTCTTACTTGGCATCACAAGTACATTCCGAAGCCTTCCAAAGAGTTCCGAAGACTACCGAAGACTTCTGAACCCCGCTATGCTTGCATATATGTTCAATTTATAGTTCTTATATTCATAACATAATTCTTTATACTCTCACGTTGTCCCACCAGTAAATCACGAAACCTTCCGAAGAGTTCCGAAGACCGCCGAAGACGTCTGAACCTCTTCAAACTGTAAATATTTTCCAACTATTGTTATTCAATTTCTTACTCGACCTCACAAGCCAATTCCGAAGTCTTTCAAAGAGTTCCGAAGACTTTACACCTCTTTAAACTGTATATATATTCATTCAATAAGTGTTTAAGTTTTACTTGGTTCCACAAGCAACAACAAAGCCTTGCGAAGAGTTCCAAAGATTACCGAAGACTTCCGAACTGCTTCAAACTGTTCAAATCATTCATTTTTAACTATTTAACTGTCATTTGTATATATTTATGAACGTATAATTATTTTGCTTATACATATTAAACAAATAATAGTGCCAAGCCTACATGCTTTCAGACGCCGCCCACTCGAACGATAACAACATCAGCTCGATATGGCCTGGAACTTGTATCGCTTGTTTTTAATTTTTTAACCGCCGACATGGTACAGGTCAACATTTAAAAATATTTATATTTAGAATACAATAATTTGAGAAGAAATTTTTTATTAACATACCTAATATAGATACACATCAATACACATTACTATTTACTTTTAAATGTGTTCGAAATGGATGCCACTAAGTTCAGCACTGTTACTGATTCGTACAGGCGCGCCTTAAACTGCGACCAAAAATTGTTCGATATCTGAGAAGAGAGGCGGGTGAAGAGGTATAACTTTTATTAGATCGTGCGCGGGCAAGATAACGAAACGATAACGTACCCATGAGTGTGCGCAGTTCTCATCTGGCTGTTCGCTGGCTGTTTCCCCGTTCGTGGTGATATAAGAACTGGTATGTTATCGATTTTACAGATTCTAGCTCTAGCACAAGAGTCGACAATAACAAACATGCGCATTGCGCCTCACAAGGTGAAACAGAGAAGAGACGATACAAGTGCTGTGGAGGTCTCTTTCTACAAACACAACACAACCTTACAAACGTGCATTTTATCTGAAGAAAGTGCTTTAAATATGGTTATTTGCTTTGGTTTGTTGATTTTTTCAACAAACATAATGTGAGTGATTTGATGTTGTAGCGGGCTACTATTAACGCGTTACAAGCACTAATATCTTTTTAAACTAAATTCTTAACCATAAGTCTTCTTAATAACACTAAACACTACTATAATTTATTTATTACACTTTTGTTTATTTATGTACAAGCTGGCGGTACAATATACACGTTCACATAACACAAATTTATATTTACTATAGAAATTTCAAAACGTACTGACCAACTAACTGTACACGAGATGATTTATATACGAAATTTGGATATAGGCTAACCTCTGTGCACTCATCATCCGATCTTATATATACCTTATAATTAAATAGATGACTCATATTCTACTGTTTGCTGAATGGTTCGAGACTTCTGTAGAATATACCTTCGGCTTTGCAGCTTGCGTGTTTGACGGGTTGCCTAATAGTTCGTAACAATATTTTATAAACACTTTTGCTATATCTCAAATACTACAAACGCATTTGCCGTGATTTGCGTAACTTTAGAACGGTAATGATTAAACTGAAGGTTATTGTCAGCATTTAAATTGCTTTTGTATCAATGCAGTGCTTGAAAAAATACACATAGAATATAAATTATCCACACACATTAGAAAATCTAAATAAACCCGCATAAATAAGCAAAGGTTGTCTTGTCAAGCAATCGTGGATCACTTAAAAAGCTTGCGTGAGTCAGTGTTTGGCCCACGGGTCATAGTTTCGCCATCACTGGCCTAGGACTTGGAGGCGCCCTATTTAGTGATGGTGTAGTTTTAGTTTCTATTGAATTGTTATATGAAGTATCGTTTTTGAAAATCCATGACCTTCTCTCATTACCCCGCCCAAGGATAGACTCCTAGCTATGTCGGACGACTGCATTTCCTTTAACTACCTCTTTTAGGAAAGGGTTTCGTAGCTAGCCACTCACACACCTTAAGGTGAAACTACAATTAAAAAATAATGTTTCGTCATATTCTAAAAACACAATTCTACAGCATAAACATTTTTTAAATATGACGGTCTCTCTATTTACCGCTACCAAAAATTTTATGGAACAACCGTTATTTTCAAACAGTTTCAGCTTTCTGTGCATTGAATCTTTTTAAGTTGTACACAATGCCTTTGTAAATCATCGTCTGCATATGTGTTAAATGTCATTTTATGACACTTAAACAACTTCTTCCTACTATATTACCTACCAAAATCAGTTTTTCAATTACCAGAGTATCAATTTCGTAGCTTCCTTATATACTATTTCCATTCCTTCTTCAATAAATAATATCTACTAACTTACCAATTTCTCGGAAGTTCGATAATTGTTGCCAGCAGGTAATGAGAGAACACGACCCCGACACACCATGACATTTACAAGTGACTCGAGACTTCTTTATGACCGCCTGTAATAATAAATTGCCAATTATGTTTCAACATAAATTTTATCGTAACAAATAATATAATTTAAGCTGTGCGCGTAAACGATACATTTTCCATAGTAAATTTACAATAATGTGCACTTTGCAGTAATGGTTTGGTATGAGCATATTTTACTGAGTAACTTGTCACATTATAAAAATTTTTATACTTAAGTGTGTGTAAAATATGAGTACCTAATACAAGAAAACGAGTTTCTCTATCTTAGACACGACCTCAAGGTTAGTTTGACGCAGCTCTCTACTGTTTAATATTTTGAGCTAATTCTACAAGTGTCTTGAGAGTAGCTGCATTTTACATACTTGAGCTTCGACCTTCCTCTATTTATTTTATGATCTGCTCTGCCTTCCTATAGTGCCTTACACATTCTTTTAAGTTCTAGAATATGTCCTATCGTCTTACCATGCGTGCTTTAATCCCTGCATCCTTTCAAGACACTATTAAAGGCGAGAGGTCCCTGCACTGGCTTAAACAATACAATAAAAACAATTAGAGAAGAATCTTTTTCACGGATCTGTATTATTTCCCGACACGGTCCGCTAGAAAAATGTTAGGCGAGCATTTTTCACAAAAATACGCCCTCGTTCGCATGAAAGGTCCCGTGTGTGTATGTTGTTACGCAAGTTAAAGATCCCTCTTGCTTGGAACAGCAAGGGTTCGGCAAAATTCAAAATTTCCAGGTAAAAAAACTCGCTTTCTAGCCAATGTAGTACCTTCGGGTGGAGCATTGGAAAATCAAATGTAAGGACCTGTATTATTATATTGCAAACATGATTGTACGATTGTAACATTCTTTTAAAATTGGGCGGTAGTAGTAAAGGGTGAACTCATTCATAAACATAATCATTTACTTTAATTTCATCTTTGATGCCGAATTGTAATATACTTTAACCATATAGCGATATCAAACACCATTGTAATTATACCTACTTAACACTCATGAACAAAGATATGGTTAATAATAGTTTCGTGGTGCCATCATGACAACAACCTCTTTTTTCGCTGTTGCTTTTAAGTCTGCATGATTTAGAAGGAGATCAATAAAGGATAAGGAAGAGAGTACCTGTTGCCCAAACATCCCACCCACCAAAATAAACATAAAATTATTTTAAATAACACGAGATAGGTGTTAGGCCTTTGGGAGCTTCTTTTTAAAAAGTCTTTATTTCCAAAAACACTTCTATCAATTTTATTTTTAAACAGTAATTACAAAAATGGTTTAACAACATGTACGTTATGTGCATTAACGTTTTAATTGACAAATAATCAAAGTTATGTTTTATAATTACCAGCAAGAAGCTTGAACTACCAACAATGTTTAAGTTTGAAGTTCAAGACTGACTGACCATTAGGACCTCCTCGGAGTATTTTGTAATCCCTGCTCTCACATCATTTCGTGGAAAATACAGATCTCACGTCTGCTATTTCTAAATAACATACAATGTCTTATTCTTAGTAATATTAATTATAAACTGCTTTCTTATAGTTCATTGTGTCCTGCACCTGCAATATCAGGTTACGTCTGGAATACAAAGTAGTTGCTTCCGTTCTCATGTCCGATATGAACTTTCATTAACCTTTTATATCTTAACCTTCAATTATACAATGTAACATTCTATTTCTTAAGACATAATAATTGAATTTAAATTTGTACATATTAATTTGGGGTATTTGTAACTCCTCCCGGCTTAGACGAAAATTAAGGGTTGTACTTAATTTTTAAAACTCATCATTTTGTTTTCGACCTTACTTAAGGTCGGTTTGACGCAGCTCTAACTTCTTTTCTATTCTGTGCTAATCTAAAAAGCTCTACATACCCTTCACAACCTAAATTTCTAATAATTTGACTAATATAGTTTGGTCTAGGTCTTCCTATATCCTTCTATCTTTTTCCTATCCAGCTGGCTCTACATAGATATTAGCAACCTGATGGTTGTTAAAGAACTCTAACATGTTTACATGATTACCATTTATAAGGAAATGAAATATAACCTGGTTATCCGCTTCATAAAGGAAAAGTGTTAAATTATATGTTATGGTAAGGCTTAAGCAACGAATCGCTGCCAACATGCCAGACCGCTACCTAATTGTGAGTTATGTCATGATGACGTTTATTAAATTATATGTTATGGTAAGGCTTAAGCAACGAAACGCTACCATTGTCCCTAAAGTTTCATTTGTGATTTCTTTGTTCTTATATCTAATATATATTTTGTAACATAAAAATATAGTTAATAAAATTATTACAATAATCAATAAAATTGTTCAAACACTGATATTGTCGTAATGTTACTTTCGCACTTTTAACTCACTTAAATGTTCTTTATAATTGTCCATTAGTCTCACTGCGCGATTTAGGTCGTCGAGTTCTAGATGTTCTAGTTGCATCGGTTTTGATAATTTCGTTGTCTTCGGTTTGAGCAATCTTAAATTTCTTCGTCACTGCTGAGTTTTGATATACTCGAACAATTTCACTTTTTAATTTTAAGTTGCAATATTCCTTTATGGTGATCACTTTGCTTCCAATTAAGGCTAAACTGTTTTCGTCTTGGTTGCAACTGGCGGTTGCTATTGTTTCTTGAGGAAATACAGCAATCTATTTGTTGTCCTAAATTGAGAAGATAGCATCTTAGTGTTAAGAGGATAATACTTGTACTGTTAGTGATTAGGTGAAAATAAAACGTTGGGAGAGCTTTTATCAAATTCTATTGTCATTAGAAGTTGTTGAAAAGGTTTGTATAATCAGTTTGAAAATAAAGAACTGTTGTTATTGCAAAGAAAGTTATCGGTACACTGGTGTCAAGTAATGGAATTAATGACTTTTGAAGGATTTCTATTTGCATGTCTTTTACTTGTAGTCAAGAAAAGAAATGTTCAGCGAAATGTTTTCTTTCTTGAATGCGTTGCGGAGAGCTTGGCTAGTAACTCTGTGGGATTCATGCAAAAACTGTCTGCAAATTCTGTAAAACTACATAAAAGTTTTTCAGAGAAATTACAAGAACACGCAGAGAAACGAAACCAAAATTTTGCGTGCTTGGCAGCAAAATTAGAAAAAAGTAACACAGATTTACAAAAAAATCAGATCGAAATGTGAAAGCCGTTAAGCAATCGAAAGAGTGGTTTATAAAAAATATGCTAAATCTATGGAAAAATCTGAAGAGGGCGTTTCAGAAAGTCCTCAAATACTGGAAGCTAAATTTTCCGGCGGTTTGTAGAAATTAGAAATCAAATTTTCGTATGTTTTATAAGAAAGCTCGCAAGAATTAGACACGAGATTTTTAGAAAAATTGCTAAAAAAATCGCGTAAAATGGAAAAGGAAATAATAAGGATGGAGGAACGGATTACTTTCCTAACAGTGCAAGCTCTAGAGCTTTCAGGGTAGCGATGGTTCTCAACCTTGGATTTGAAGAGTGTGTATTGGCAAGTGAATATGGAACCCAAAGGTCGGCAAAATACTGCTTTCACTATTGGTGCTCGCCTATGGCAATATACAGTCATGCTACTTGGGTTCTGCAACGCCCCTGCCACCTTCGAGCGTTTAATGGTTAATACCTTGCGTGAACTATCGAGAAAAATCGTGTCTTGCATATTTGGATGGCGCGATCGTGATTAGGAAGTCGTTTGGGGGACACTTGGGAAATTTACAAGATATGTGTTTCTAGAACTCAGAGATTCTAATCTGAGTCCAAAGAAGTGTCACCTACTAGGCGAAGAGGTAAAACAACTAGGACACATAGTTTGGCATAATGGAGACAGGCTAGTCCCGGAAAAAAGTTAAGGCGGTAAAAGAGTGGCCGTCGCCAAAAGACAGACATCATTTACCAGCTTTCTGTGGTTGTGCACTTACTATAGAAAATCCATTTATGGGTTTGCAAATATAACCAAGTCCAACACCAAGCTGACCAAAGATGGGCCTGATTACGTTTAGAATGATGATTGCCAGAATACGTTCCCACAATTAAGGCATTTATTGACTTAAGTTATCCTGGATAGCAAGGCAAAATCATATTGGATACAGTCGCAAGCAACGTCGCCATCAAAAGTGTACTATCTCAGATGAAAGACGGGCAAGAGAGAGTCATTAGTTACTTTATGAAGGTGCTCTCGAAACCGGAACGGAATTATTCCGTTACAAAGCAGGAACTGTTGGTTTTGGTGAAATCCAGAGAACATTTTCATAATTACTTCTGCGGGAGACAATTTCACCTGAGAACGGACCACGTCACCCTGAAGTGGCTATTACAGTTCAAAAACCCCAAAGAGCACGTCGCCAAATAAATAAAAATGCTGCAAGAGGATAATTTCGACGTGAAACACCGTGTTGGTGGTATAAGTCATCATAATGCGGATGCGCTTTTGAGACGGCATTGCCCCGAACATTGTAACCATTGTTCACGGATAGGAACAAAGTGTGATCTATTTAGTCGTACTACCGTGATCAATAACGATTGGCAGTTTATACAGACACGAACGGAACAGGAAGCATGCAAAGACCTGGGTGTTTCTGTGTTGCAAAGCCAGAGAAGAACGTCCTTCCTGGCAGGACATTAGCCCATTGAGTAGCACTCTATAGTCGTACTTGGCACAATGCTGAAAGTAGAGAATGGAATCTTGGTACGATCCTTGGAGGATGGAAATGGATCCGTGAGTACATTTTAGGTGGTGGTTCTCAAAAGCCGGGTGTTGAAGATTTTAGCACATCTGCATAATGGGACGCCGGGAGGACACTTTGGCGTAAAGAAGACTCTGGAGAAAGTCCGAGCAAGTTTTTATTGTGTAGGCTGCAAGGACGATGTAAAAGAAAGGTGCCGCAAGTGTCAGCTATGTGCACTATTGGGAAACTAAAAAGCTCAAATGGGGCAATATAACACAGGGAACCCCTATGAGAAACTGACAGTCGATATTGCCGATCCATTCCCTGAGACTGACTCCGGGAATACGTACATCTTCCTGGTCATAAACTATTTTACGAAATGGACCGAAGCGTATGCTATACTAAACCAATAAGCTACAACCGTCGCTGATGTGCTGGTAAAGAAAATGTTCTACCGTTTTGGGGTTCCTATGGAATTGCGCTCCGATCAGGGTAGAATTTTCAGTTAACATTATTCTGAGATGATTGCTGGGAATGATAAAGACCCGAACAAGAGCGTTGCACTCGCAATTGAATGGTATGGTAGAACGCATGAACCGCACCTTTCCATCAGAGAGACTGGAATCAATATTTACATCTATTTTTATTGGCCTATCGGTCTGCGGTTCCCGAGAACACTGGACAAACAAAATATGGCATCAAGGAATAGTAGTCTGGTTTTCAGGAGGGCGACCGCGTCTGGCTATACAACTCCAGATGGAGGCGTGGACTATCGACAAAGTTACAAAGACATGGGAGGGTCCCAAGAATATGATTTGTAAATTATAGTACGTTTCAGAATAATCTAGAACAATAGAATAAGGTATAAATTACCGTTAAGGGATTCTGCAACCCAGTTCTGATTGGAGCTTTGATTACAATATGTTCTAGTTTAAGAAGATAGCATCGCAGTGTTAAGTACATAATACTTGAACTGTTAGTGATTAGCCAAAAAAGCGTTGGAAGAGCTTTCGCAAATTTCATTGTAACTACAAGTTGTTGAAAAGGCTTGTATAATCAGTTTTTTGAACATAAAGAACTGTTGTAATTGCAAATAGAATTTTCGTCGCAGTATCTTCAAAACCGTCAATTTGCGAACCCCTTCCTCTCTTAAAGTTTGTGCCGCTCTCTTAACACCCCGTATAATTTGAAGTACGCCTGATTACAAACGAACAAACATTCTAAAAAAAAGATGTGGTAAATCAATATTTTTATCGAAATAGCGTGTTTTTATAAAGTTATGATCTGATCTTAATATGGGCTACTTTCAATTCAAACGTCGGCATAAAACTCATTTGTTTAATAACATTAATCATTCGTGCACAACAAATCATCTGGTTAATGAAGTAATCATTCAACCGCTAACTCTTTAATAACAATAAAGAGTGCCCACGATGGCAATTAGAGACTAAAACCCAATTAACTTTGATTTAATAACTGGCTTCTTTAGTGAATTCAAGGCAGACGTAACTTAGAAGTGCAACAAAAAGTTCAATCAGATTCTTAATTTAGAATTTTTGGCAATTTGAACGTTTTCATCAACATTTTTTTATAAAATGAACGGTTTCATTTGTAGCGTTTGGACGGAAGTGAATCATCTTGATATTCAATGGAACGTAAATTTCCACAGATTTATCCCACAAACGATCATTGTTTTCTAGCCAATTCTTCCGCATCACAATCAGTAGACATTTATTACTACAACGTTGCTCGCTGCGCTCCGGAGTGATCCTGGATGCAGAGTATATCAAGCACATTGCATCACAAAGTATTCACACTTCTGTGTCACGACTTTCGTAGCACGCGTATATTAATTAAAATGTGTTAAATCTCCGTGAAAGTTTATAAATTGCATCAACTTTCAGTTAAATCTTTTATGTTCTTTGCCTATTCTCTAAATTAATTGTAAATAAACTTTAATAGACACTTTGAAACCGCTACAGTTTCATCAAATGCCTTTTTCCAATTTCGATGTTAAGCTAAACAACAGCTGGAGTTTAAGTTTCGCTAACTTTATTTCTATAAGTGGTGGGGCTTTGCACTAATGTTAACTATAAAAGTCTTAAACCATTGAGGAACAGATTCAACAATTGCTACGTTCAATTTTACCCTTCTAAATATTTTCGTTCGATTTACGACTTTTTCAAATATTCTCACACTTCCACTTCTTTGTATAATTACCTGTTATAGGAGACGCCCCTGATCACGTATTATAATTTAATAACTCAATTTGTTCCCATAAAACTTATTCTTATACAACTTAGTTTAAGTCAAAAGGCAATAAGGCTGCGGTTCAAAGGTCTATGGATCGATAAGGGAGGCGGTGGTAGACACCACAACATGCTAAGAGAGGCGGTGCGGAACACCTCTCTTGGGAGAAGTGGTTGATTCGATCGCACCCATAATGATTTCCAAGAAGCGCTTCGGGGTTTGTCTGAACACTGAGCATCCCTCCATCTACACAGATGGCTCCAAAGCAAATGAAGGTACCCGGGTAGGCACTTTCTCCGATGACCTAGACCTTCATGAAAGTGTTACGCTGGGCAGGTTGGTAACTGTCTTCCAAGCGAAGGTCATGGCCATCATGCATGGTGCTAACGCCATACTGGAACTTAGAATCCAAAATAAAGCTATACGCATTCTGAGCGATAGCAGAGCAGCTCTTCTGAGCTTAAATAAGCAGAAGCTCCTCTCGGGGGTGGTTCACTAATGCCATCGCATTCTCGAGCTCGCTTCTAATACTAATGCCCTTGAGCTGGTTTGGATCAAAGGGCATTCTGGAGTACATGGCAACGAACAGGCAGATTCTTTGGCGAGGCAGGGAGCGGCTCGGGGTTTTGTCGGCCCTGAGCCATCGGTTGCTATTGCGCCATCGGTGATGTTTTCCATGATAAGGCAAATAACCCACCGCCGTCACAAGGACAGATGGATTTGTACAAGCTGCAGACAGGTAAAAATGTTTATAAGGACTCCCATGACCAAAATCGAAAAATTTGTCATATGCTTGCCGAGACAGAAACTACGGCTCCTAGTAGGTATACTGTCCGAGCACTGCATACTAAAGAAGCATCTGCACAGGATGCCCCACCTGTCGCGGATGTCAACAGGAGGATGAGACGGCGGAGCACATTCTGTGCACCTGCCCGGCACTCACCCGACTTCGAGGATTCATGCTGGGGGATTTTTGGCCTGAGAAGGCCGGAATTCAAGACACCCCCTGGTCCGACATCCTCAAATTCACCTGTAAGGTCGGGTGGTTGAATAATGAAATACTAACTTAGGGCAAGGAAAGCAGCACAATGGGCCACTAGGAGGCCTAAGTGCGTGTGGCGTGTGTCACCCTTCCCAATTAAATCTATCTATGCATTATTATTATTGTACAAATAGTTTGTTAAGTGTCATTTCGACGCGTATCAAATTCCTTTGCGTTTAACTTTTGTATATATCTTTTTATTGCTTTAAGTTTAAATTAAGGGCTTTTTATGAATATTTTACGCGATTTCCTGTACGGAATTGTGTGATTGGTTATTTACGGTAGCCTATTGTTCGTCAACAAATGAGAAAGGACTGTTCTGGAAGAGAGGTAATTTAATATCGTCCGATGGAAATTACCGAGAAAAAAGGAGCACTTTTTACCGGTGCTTCGTAGTCTGAAGGTGTAGAAGTGATCCCGTATTCCTTACCTTTTATCTCGTCTTAACTATCTTCTATTTGAGGCTCTCCTGCGAGGGGACGTCTGCCGGTCACCAAGGACCACTGCACCCTGAGATAATTATAATGTAAATAAAATAAATTTACCTAACCTCTATTTCTTTGTCATTAAATACAATATAATGTAAGCTATTTAAAACAAGTAAATTTGTAACAATTTAAGCTAAATTTGTAACAAGTTGAAATATTAATAAATATAGAGAGTAGAGCAGATACAGGGGAACCAGGACCACATTTACACCAGCATCATATATTTCCACCCACGAAATAAATCTTTCTCCACATTTCCACTCACGAAATAAATCTATCTTGTTTGGTATCAATTAATAATAGATTTTTCTCAGCTATCCGAATTTCTAGGAATTTTTCAGATGGCATCATCCTCCAGGGAATTACCCCCATTTTAAGAATTTTTACCAACCCACATTTCCACCCACAAAATAAATCTTTCTCCACATTTCCACCCACGGGATAAATTTATCTTGTTTGGTATCAATTAAAGTTAGATGTTCTCAACTATCCGAATTTCTAGGAATTTTTCAGATTGCATATCACCTTACGGAGCTACCCGCATTTTAAGAATTCTTACCAACTGGTTTTTTAATCACCCCCTATATACTTTTTAAGGGGTTCGAGATACGGATTCATCTTGCTGTTTTACGCAAAATCCGAATCTGCAAACAGATTTAAAAAAAAGGGGCAACCCGTTACCCATTTAGACACATACCCTCTAACGAACATATAAAAGATTATTTCTTGTTTCCTTTAAGATAAATGTACCTTGTTCGGTATCATTTAATATTAGATTTTCTTCTGCTATCTGAATTTCTAGGAATCTTTAAATAGGATCACCCCTTACAAAGTTACACCTTTTAAAGGCCCCAAAAGTCTAAATTTTTGCTCATCTATATTTAACTCCATCCTTAAAACCTTTTTTTCGAAAATATATCTTCACTTCTTCCGGTGGTTTCAAGTCTCCGCGGCTCCGTGGTGTAGTTGGTATGCGTGTGACTACTAGACCCTAGGTCCCGAGTTCGAATCCCGACACGGTCCGCTTAAAAAATGTTAGGCAAGCATTTTTCACAAAAATACGCCCTCGTTCGGATGAGAGGTAAAATGGAGGTCCCGTGTGTGAGTGTTGTCACGCACGTTAAAGATCCCTACCTTGCTCGGAACAGCAAGGGCTTGGCAAAATTCCAAATTTTTCAGGTAAAAAAAACTCGCTTCCTGGCCAGTGTAGTACTCTCGGGTGGAGCATTGGAAAATCACATGTAAGGTCTTAAGCCTCCAAACGAGTCGTAGTATAACACACTATTTCCACGTTTTCGGTATCCCACCCAATGTGTGTTTGAACTTTTGCGCAACCCCAGCCCATGGGCGCCCCTGCGCGTGCGCAACCATGCCCATGTGCACCCCTGCGCGTGCGCACCCCTGCCCATGCGCGTTCCTGTAATGTTGGTATATGAGAGGTATTATTTTCAATTTGAATCAGTTTAAACTTATATTTGAAAGATGCACACTAAGGAATCTTTAGAGAAAGTAATTAGTGAAATACAAAAGGGTATAAGTGTTAACTCTGCAAGTAGGCTGTATGGTATACCCAGAAGAACGTTAGGCAGGCATTTAGATCTCCGTAAACCTTAAAAAAAGAATGGTGTTCCTAGACAAGAAGATGTGAGTGACATGGGTGATGCTATACAAGAAGTTAAAATACCGGCGCAGAACTTTGACGAATTCTTGGTTTTCGCATCTAACAATATGGGTAAACATGGGCTTTTGTTCCGGTCTAACATACGAGCTATATTCGCTGGACCATCGAGTTGTGGAAAGACTAATGCTTTAATATCTCTGATCTTGCACGAGAATGGGCTTAAATTTCAAAATGTCTATGTTTTCTTGAAAAGTTTATATCAACCAAAGCATGAATTGTTAAGAAACGTATTTACACCATTAGAAGAAGAAATTGGTTACCATGAGTTTGAAAATTACGATTATTTGATTGAACCCGGAGATACCAAAGAAGATTCAATTATTGTCTTTGATGATATACATACAAACGAGCAAAACAAGAGCGCGCAGTTTTTCTGCTTTGGTAGGCATAAGGGCATTGATTCCTTTTACTTATGTCAAACGTATGCCAGCGCAGTCAAACACGGGCTTAGATATAACATCAATGTTAGTGCAATCTGGAAGCAGGATGACGCAAACCTCAGACATATATTTTTAAATCATATAAGTGGTGACATAACATATCCAAAATTTAAACAAATTTGTCAGCAATGCTGGAATGGTGGTGATTCAAAACACAATTTTATAACTATTGTGAAAGATTTTGATATCGATAACGGACGGTATCGGAAGAATTTCGATGACTATATAAATATTGGAAAAGACTTAAATGGTTAGTTACGATCCAGAGTCTGATGATGACGGACGTTAAGAATTTTATTGCAAATAAACGCAGTCTTCGGGTAATTCAAAATGATGTACGAAAAAAGTTTGTGGCATACAAAAAGGGAGCCACTACATCTCAGCAAAAATTCAAAGAGGTGCATAAACAATTGATCGATCCCTTGCAAGTCACCGTCTCCCAGTTACAAGCAATCACCGAAAAAATTCTCATACCTACAACAAAGGTTAAAGTTGAAGACATGGAAGCACCTATAAAGAAAATTAAGCAACTCGTTCCAGAAGAGCCGTTTCATCTTTACTATGCGGTTGTGTTAGCTAGAGACGAAGACGAAAATATTGACAAATCAATTTATGGAGTAAAATATAACCCTGAAAAAGGCGAATGGAGTTTGTGAAAAAGTGTATTGGAAATTAATCCAGAAAACAGCGACAACATTAAATAATGTGATATACCCGGGTACGAGGGGTTTATACAATCTGCTAGCCCTTAAAGACATTAGACATGAAGATGGCAATTTCAATTTGCATGAAGATTTACCGAACTACTTGGAAATGATCAAATCAGCATCGAGTTTGAGAAGAAAGTTTAACCCATTTGCAGTGCACGATTTAAGCGGATTCCCAACAAACAACAAAAAGTTTGTCAAATATGTGCAAAAAAGTCTTACCGAATTTCGGATGAATCCCGAAAGAAAACAGCCAAAGAGAAGAAAACAGACTAAGGGGGCAGGTTTAGGTTTTCCTAATCGGTTTTACAAAAGTTTAAATTCGAAGCCTGGGCAATAAGTCTACTAGAAAAATGTACATGAACTTGTGGATCGGTTGAGACTGTTGAACGCATCCATCCGAGCTGGAAATAATACAAGAGAGGAGAACATTAACGAGATGGTGCCCATAATAGAAGAGTTGAGAGAAGCAGGTATACTACGGTGAGCTCAGTAAATAAATACACAGTTTTAAAATGCCCGTGGAACGCTCGAAGCGTTTGGAAGCGACAATAAACAACCGTACAATTGGAAACTATGTCATATAGGTAAAATCACTACAACGCATGCTCTCGGCTACTTCTCCAACGTCGTTGTGACGTCTTAGCCTTTTATAAATTGGAAAAGTAGCCGAGAGCATGCGTTGTAGTGATTTTACCTATGTGACATAGTTTCTGTTATTTTAGATATTCAGTAAAACACTGCACATAATTAACTACATCTATTTTCAATATAACTCTTAAGTAAAATCAGATAACTTTTTATTACAAAATCATTCTTTTGACAATCATTGACATATCACTCTCAAAACCTACTACAATTAATAATGAATAAGGTAAGTATCACAAATAACAGTATGATAAATTACTACACCCTCTCTTGATACTTTCCTTATTCTATAACATGAAACAATCAAATTTAAATTCTCTAAAACATGTTAGTATCTCAACTACATCAATAAATTAAAATCTTAACATCAAAACATAAAATTAATTCATTTCCCTCTCTTACTCAAATGATCTAGTTTGTATTTGTTTATTTTATTCTATTAATCCTAGTCCTAATTTGTTTGAACAAAACTGATCTTTGCTTTGAGCCTTCGTTATTTTCACTAACAGTTATTCGCAATTTTAAATCGATTGGAGTTTACACGGTTTACACTGATCAAAATAAAAACGTTTTAAAATTCCTTTAACATACCTTTTTTTTTTTCAAAATTCCCTTTTCCCGGTCATAATCTATTTCAAGTCCTAAAAAATTCTTTAAATTTTCTTTATCCTTCATGTCAAATTGTTGCATAAATTTACTTTTGTATTCATCTAAAACTCTTAAGTTCTGACGTGTCAGTAAAATGTCATCTACATATATTACCAAATACACTACACTCTCTTTATCATGTTTTATGTACAAACAGTAATCAACGTTTGACCTTGTAAATCCTAAACTAAGTAAAAAATCATTAAATTTTTGATTCCAACACTTGCTTGCTTGCTTCAGACCATATAGAGCCTTATTCAGTTTTAACACATTATCCCTCTTACAGTTCACTACCTCTGGTGGATATATATATATTTCTTCTTTCAAGTTCCCATTCAAAAAAGCTGTCTTAACGTCAAGTTGTTTAATATGATGTTTGTATTGATTCACTAATGATAGTAAAGTTCTGATAGTAAACATCTTAGCCACTGGTGAATATATCTCATCATAATTAAACGTATCCTTTTGGGCAAAACCTCTTACTACCAGCCGTGCTTTGTATTTATCTTGTACATCATGTTCCAATGGTTTTTTCGTAAAAATCCATTTTGTGCTTAATATCTCCGCATTTTCAGGTTTCTTTACCTCCATCCAAGTTTCATTCTTATTTATAGATTCTATCTCTTTCTGCATAGCAGTTATCCACATTTGCTTATCTTCTCTTTCATTTATTTGCTCTACATTCTGTGGAACATCTTCAATGTACGCAATTGTATTAAATGCCATATACATTTCAAAATCTGAATATTTCTCTGGTACTTTTGTTTTTCTCTTTTCCTTTTTATTTTCTCCGACTTTGTCTATATTTATTTCGTTTTCTTGATCGTCAATCTCAGTGATATCTTCTGTCGATTCCTTATCTTCCTTATTCACTAAGCCTATTCTTGCAACATTCATTTTATAATAAAAATCATTTTCATTGAACTTGACATTCTTTGATGTAATTATTTTTTCTTTAGCTATATCCCACAATCTATATCCTGTATTTGTGTATCCCATCATAATACATTTTTTAACTTTGCTATCAAATTTACCTGGAATGTGAGAGAAAGCCATGCAACCAAATATCTTCATATTTTGAATACTTGGTTTTACACCATTCCAAATTTCTGCAGGAGTATCTTTTAAATTACTATGAAGACTTCGATTTAACACATATGCTGCAACTCTTACAGCCTCGTTCCAGAAATGTTTTGGTAATTTTGCTTCTTCTAACATTGTTCTAGCCTTTTCTTCCAAACTTCTATTATATCTTTCACTCTTCCCATTTTGTTGTGGAGTATATGGCGTAGAATAGTCTATAACAGTTCCATTTTCACGACAAAAATCTTTCAATTCACTAGAAATATATTCGCCACCATTATCACACCTTAAAACTGATAATCTTAAATTAAACTTAGCCTGTGCGGCCTGAACAAACTCCTTAAAACAATCAAAGACTTCGTTTTTTCCTTTTAACATATAAACCTGAACAAAACCTGAGAAATCATCAATAAACGTGATAAAATATTTTTCACCTTCATGACTTACAGGTGTTATTGGACCGACTAAATCAGAATGCACTATACCTAAAATCCTGTTAGCTTTATTTCTGGAATTAAATGGTAATCTACTCATTTTGCCCTGAACGCAAGACTCACAAAATTCAACTTTGCTCAATTTTAAATTTTCTAACCCTTCAACCATATTATTTTTTAATAACTTTTCTAAATTTGCATTACAAATGTGCCCTAGTCTCCTATGCCATAATTTTAGTTCTTTATTTTCTGTTTCAGTACTTAAACATTCATTAACATTCACCTCAAAACTTATTTCATATTGTTTATTTCTATTTCCAATTCCTACTAACCTATCTTTGTTACGCAAAAATACCTCGCCATCATCAAAAACTACTGTGACACCGTTCATTTCTAATCGCTTCACAGACATTAAATTTTTGCGAAGATTGGGTACATACAACACATTCTTTATAGTACATTCTATTTTTTCATTATAAACATGACTGACTATTTTGATGTTGCCCACACCTATTGCTTCCATAAAATTTTCACTTTTTGCAACAGCTATTTTAATAGGATTTTGCAACAACATGTACTCCGAAAAATACCTTCTAGAGTTTACCATATGATCAGTACACCCAGAGTCTATATAAAATAAAATGTCTTTCTTACTTACAGTTTTGTCTTCAACTTCTTTTTGTATCATGAAACATATACCTTTATCTGTGTCCTCTTTTTCAACAAAGTTACCTTTTGATTCTTCCATTTCCCTTTGATTACTATAATCTCCTCTACTACCGCTGGGTTGATCTCTGTATCTTCCTCTTTGATTACTATAATTTCTCGAGTAATTCCATCGTTGGTTATTGATATTTGCTCTTTGATTATTAAAATTTCCTCTGTAGTTACCTCTACTTCTCACTTCTGTAGGTCTGATTTTTATAGTTATTCTTCTTGCAATCTCTTTTATAATGCCCTTTTTCACCACATGCGTAACATACACCACTATTATTTGTTAAAAATGCTGCAGGTTTACTGTGTTCTTGTCCAATTTTGTTTGTTTCAATTTCAGACGCAGCTTTTCTTCTTTCTACTTCAGTTCGTAGCTTGGCTTTTACTAAATTTATACTCAATTCTTCTGAAGGCATATTTTCCAAAATCGCAATTACGGTTTCCATGCTTGGTGGCATCGCCATTAATAAGGTACAAACTAAATCTTGTTCTTTTAAATCTGCTCCTGTAAGTTTTAATTGTCGTACTGTTTCATCAAATTGCGTCAAAAACATTTCAAGATCTTTTGCTTCTCCTAATTTCATGCTCATTAACCTTTTACGTAATAACATTTGTCCCGGATTACCTTTCTTTTCATACCTTTCTTCAAGATTCTTCCACATACTGTATGCAGTCTCTTTATCTCTTATTAAATCAATTTGAGCATCATCAATGCACTGCACGATATAAGATTTGCATTTATTATCTCGTTTTTTGGCTTCATCCTTTTTCTTTTCGTCTGTGTAACTAGTTGCATCAAATTCTATTTTTATGCATTCTAAAACGTCCTTTTCCATAAATAAAGATTGCATTCGAAACTTCCAAGCATGAAAATTATTTACATTTAGCAGTTCTATATTAAAATTATTTTTCATGACAGTTACCAAACTTTCTGCCATTTTTTAGATGTCTGGGCCCATAACCTGTTATTTTAGATATTCAGTAAAACACTGCACATAATTAACTACATCTATTTTCAATATAACTCTTAAGTAAAATCAGATAACTTTTTATTACAAAATCATTCTTTTGACAATCATTGACATATGACTCTCAAAACCTACTACAATTAATAATGAATAAGGTAAGTATCACAAATAACAGTATGATAAATTACTACAGTTTCCAATTGTACAGTTGTATATTGTCGCTTCGAATCGCGTAATACCACGTTCTTTGGCCAAAGTAGACGCGAATGTTTCCCTTATACGTGCATCTGGACAACGTAAAAATCTAGTATATGATTTTCAGGTTGTTTATTAACACCAGGACTTGTTATCTGACACACAAATTTGTTGTATACCTAAATTCTTGCATTGGTTGTTAGCCATGTTAAACAATCGATTCCCACAGTTTATCGTTGTCAACTATAATATAGCAGTTTTCTTCGTATTCGCCCTTGTGATAAAAGTTATGGTTTATAGTTAAATAATTACACCATCTTGCTAAATATGCCTACAAAATCTTGGGTTACATCCATGTCAAAAAGATAGTAATAATTTTTTTTGAGTCCGTCTAATATATCTGGCAGTTCTTCCAATAAAGTTTCCAATTTAACATCTGCTAGTTCCACTCTGTACGGAACACATATAAGATTTTGGAATTTTTTATTAATGTTTTCGAGGCCTTCTTTTCCGATCATTTCTTTTACTCCCCAGCCCATTTTGTGAGTGCTTTCCAGAGAAAACGGAAGCTTAGCTTTAACACCATGCTTAGCGAAAACAAATCGGTCGAACTTTCCTCGTAGATAGCTGTTAAATGCACCACCAATTTCTTTTTTTAGGATAAACATCTTTTTGTTTGCAAATGTTTGCTCGGCGTCAGAAAGTCGCAAATTTTAATCAACATTATATTGTCACAAAATGATTCTGTAATTGGTGTGTGTAGTCCACCAGTCAGTATCTGTTCGCCTTCGACGTAACAAATATTACCAATATCTGTCACCAGATTATTGTTGCACATATTTTCTGCCAGCAGCCACAATCCAAATCGCTCATTTGTTAGTTTCACTTTATTCCCAAGAAGATGAAGAACGTTAATTACCTTAGAGACGCTCATGTTTACCGTTCTAGCTACTTGCAAATACTAAATTGAATACGAAATATTGCCCCTTTATGTACCCTACAGAGTGGGGGCGTATATTACCGAATACACCAGACAAAATGTGCACCTGCCCTGAGGCGGCCATGTTACCCCGCCATGGCGGCCATGTTACCCCGTCATGACAGTCATTTTACCCCGCCCGACATGGCGAAGTGTAGTTAAGAATATTAATGTAAATAGTTTTAAGGACATTGTACATAATAATTCCGGTGCCCTTATGCATAGCATGGTGTGTATTCAATAGTTGGTTAAAGCATATGCCTTGGGTAGCGGAAAAACGGTTTTAAAAATGGAGTTAAATATAGATGAGCAAAAATTTAGAGGTTTGGGGCCTTTAAAAGGTGTAACTTTGTAAGGAGTGGTTCTATTTACAAGATTCCTAGAAATTCGAATAGCAGAGGAAAATCTAATATTAACTGATACCGAACAAGGCACATTTATCTTAAAAGAAACAAGAAATAATCTTTTATAGGTTCGCTAGAGGGTAGGTGTCTAAATTGGTAACGGGTTGCTCCGATTTTAAATCTGTTTACAGATTCGGATTTTGAGTAAAACAGCAAAAAGAATCCGTATCTCAAACCCCTAAAAAGGATATAAGGTGTGATTAAAAACCAGTTGGTAAAAATTCTTAAAATGAGGGTAGCTCCCTGAGGGATGAAGCAATCTGAAAAATTCTTAGAAATTCGGATAGCTGAGAAAAATCTAATATTAATTGATACCAAACAAGATAGATTTATCTCGTGGGTGGAAGTGTGCAGAAAGATTTATCTCGTTTGTGGAAATATGGGTTGGTAAAAATTCTTAAAATGAGGGTAGCTCTTTGGGGGATGATGCAATCTGAAAAATTCCTAGAAATTTGGATAGCTGAGAAAAATCTAATATTAATTGATACCAAACAATATAGATTTATCTCGTGGGTGGAAATGTGTAGAAAGATTTATCTCGCGAGTGGAAATGTGGGATGTTGATGTAAATGTGCTCCTGGTTCCCCTGTATCTGCTCTATTATAGAGTAATATAGAAAAATTTAATTTATTAGACTAACAGCGTTTTTAAATATAAGCAACCAACAATAGTACAAGCAGCATTTTGCCCATATCTATATATGGGCTAGTTGTCTGAATGTTATGTTAAAAAATGGCGAATTGAATATGTATTATTAATATGAGATTAGAGCAAATGCTGACCATGTTAAAAACGTAATTAGTTTAGTTTTAGGTTATCATCATCATTAGGTCATCAGTCCTGGAACTGGTTAGACATGTACTTCCATTGTTTACTATCCTGAGATAACCTACACATTTCCCTGAAATGTTCACAACCTACATCTACTATGCGATAGTCTAATCTAGGTCTTTCTCTATCCCTCTTTCTCTCATTTCTTTGCTTCTAATATGTCCCGCACTATCCCTCTTACCTTAGTACCTGTCCTATCATACCAACTCTAATATTTTTTTACTGTTTTCCACCGATATCTTTCTTCCTCTATCATTTCTAGTACCTCTTTGTTCTTAACTTTGTCTGTCCATGATATCTTCATCATACGTATGTAGCACCCCATTTCAAAGGCTTCTATCTTTTTTTTGTCCGCTTCTCCTACATGTGATTTTTTAATGCTCCACCCATAGGTACTACATTGGCTAAGAAGCGAGTTTTTTTTACCCGGAAAATTTGGAATTTTGCCGAACTCTTGCTGTTCCAAGCAAGGTAGGTATCTTTAACGTGCGTGACAACACTCACACACGGGACCTCCATTTTACCTCTCATCCGAACGAGGGCGTATTTTTTTGAAAAATGTTCGCCCAACATTTTTCAAGCGAACCGTGTCGGGATTCGAATCTGGGACCTTGGACATAGCAGTCACACGCATACCAACTACGCCACGGAGCCGCCTTTCTCCTACTGTCCACGTTTCACAGCAGTACAGTGCTGTGCTTTAGGTCAAGTAAGTGAAATGGAGAAAGACTATCAAAAGGTAGGCAACCACTCATATGTGGCTGCTTCTATTATTCGATAAGTTTAAATTGAAGTCAGTTCTCGTCTTCGCCGAGTATTTTGCATAAAAATTGTTTTTAATTACAGGATAGTGTACCTACTAATATGATAAGACAAATACGTTTTATGAACCATGATCTTTTCCCCTACAAAAACCTTATTCATATAATTTCGTAAGCGCAACATTCTACTACGTATATTTTTTCTACCATTCTAAATTTAAAACGTAAAAAATAGTACTTACCCGTCGCCCTGCTTCGTTGTTGTGTAGATTCATAAGAGCGCGCCCTTGAATCCGAGAACCCTTTTTAAATTTTCGTTCTTGTTCTCGTACATCCACAAAGCTTTGAGAGAATCTGGAAAAATATAGTTATGTAATTTGTAAAATTTTACTTTGAAAAAATGTAATGAAAGAGATTGGAAACTAATACGACATGAGAAATTTTTAACTTAGAACTGCGTATACTTTGAGGTTATACTCAAATGATTGCTTGTAATTATAGTCGACTTTATACCTCCAACACAATCTAATAAAATGTCAAACTCACAATTAATTGGCTGTTTGTCGTTTATAGTAAGACAGGTGTAGCTTTCTATAGTAAATCAAGATTGGAGAAAAAAGGGTCCTGCCTCTGTAAGAAAAAATAGCCAAGAAGTTTATCTCTCTTCCGTGGAGCGTAGCGAACTGTATTTTAGATCTGGCTGTGTTAAACTTTAGCTTTCGAAGGACTTTTAGATTTTAACTTGTAATGAAATTTCAGAAATTGGTCGAATCACACTTTAACTACACTTTACTTTAGCTACACTTTAACATATATAATGCTATAATAAGGGGTTGGTTAGGGATGTATTGAGTAGTAAGGGGCCCGTAGAAACTGTAAATAGCAATGGAAATCAGAAAACTGCATTTATTAGCAAGAAAATAAATAATTTGCACATTATGTAAATAGCAAGCATTTAACACCCTGTATATGGACCGTAATTAACTTTAATCAATGCCAGCAAGCATATCTTCCAATAATAGAACGCGTATTTAGCAGAGAAATAATCATACATGTAATTAAACTACGTTGAGAAGTGTTCTAAAAGTTTATAAAACAGATACACGGAAGGTAAGATAAAGCCTAATAAATCTTTATGCAACTACGCTTGTAATAAAGAGGGAACAATAAGCGCTTCGATAAGAAAGTGCACTTTCAAAGATGAGTTTAAATAAATACCTAAACGAAAATAGCAATCGTGTTACATCATTTATTTTTGTACAATTCTCCAAAAGCTTTCTCTACACAAAACAACAGACACAAGCTAAAAGTCCAGCGACGATAACAAGAACAAGGCGATCAATCGTTTTTAATAGCATGATACAGAACTCCAAAATAGTTTCATCAGAAATCAGCTTGAAAATATACTAGGAATGTCCAGGACAAATATGGTTGGTCGCAACAATTTGCAAGGCTGCTTGGAAAACCAATCCAAATGTAGAAGGAAAAAGCTATATAACGCCCAGAGGTGATAAGAAACAGTCAGTCTCAATTTGAAGCACGTCGAATTCACAATACTCTTAATCAAATATTTACGCGTCAGAAAAGTAAAATTTATATTATAGTGAAAAACAGTGCTGTGTAAGAATTGCGTTAAGAATATATGAAGAGCTTTTGCCGTTTTTACAGAAAACGTGAGTAGAAATTGGGTAATTAATTTAAATTAAATATTTATAATGATATAGGGCTCCTAATTCGCGTCTAAAACACTTCTGGTCCACTTCTAAGACAATTCTAATCCATGGTCCTAAGGCTGGTATTCTAGTCCAATTCTAGTCCACTTCTAATTCATGATACTAAGTCTGGTATTCAGAAATTCAAAATACTAAGAAACCTACGAATTCCAAGTGGTATTTAAGTGAAGAAGCCCAAGGCGTATAAGAATAAAGCACGAGGTTAATTTTGGAAACAAGGGGTAACCGTACTGAATTATTGGTTCAAACATAAGGAGTACAAAGCAAAGCATTGGTTTTCGATTGAAGATAATGAGGGAGTGTTGATCCACAACACGCAACAACTCATCAAAATATCACAAGTCAGAGCTGCCTAGTTTTAAGGAATCTTTTCAAATTTAAATTTTAACACTGAATATATTAATTTTTTCTAAAACTTGTAAGGAGTCAACAGGAACATTAAATACGTTGAAACTTACGTAAAAATCATAAAAAGGCCTTGAACGTTCCAGATTTTTTGTAAAAGGTGTCGTTTTTGATGACTTTAAATTAAATAATAAAATTAGAAGATCAGAGAAAAACACAGAGCGGTGGCGTTCAGCTGGACGTTTATCACATCGGCGTACGGCGTTATCATATCAATATGTGTGTAGGAGCGCCGCTAAAATGGATGAGATTCAAGTACAGCGAAATGTATTAATGAGAATGCAATAAGAAAATATAAAATTACTATGTTCTCTTCTTTTACTTTTCTTTTGTCTGGCTAGCTCAACAAAAATTATCGTGTTGAATTTTTTTTGAAAATGAAATGAAACACATAAATCTCAATATACATCTACACATTCAAAAACAGTTTGCTTTCATACAAATGATTATAAAACAGTTTGCAGCTTAAGTTCATACATAAAATTATTCTTAGTCTCCACTTACTAAAACAATCCTTACCATACTTTGTTAAAAATTACAGAACTCAAATCTATTCTCCCATAAGTTACAAAAATTCGCCTTAATTTGGTTGTGGATAATCTACTCATCCTTTATTACCCCGTTTGTAAGTATAATTGGCCAATGATGCTCCGCAGATAATTTAATAAAGGTCAAAATGCTTTCAACTCTGACCACAAAATTTGTTGGTAATTATCTGCTTACAAAAAATTTTTTTACATGATTAGCAACTTATTCTAGCTTACAAATATTTGAATATTTTTATCATAATTTATACTTACAAAATAGCGCTTATCAAAATCTCATTTTCATTTCAAACCTCCATTTAGAATATTAGTTTTCAATCGATTAAACTCAGTAATAGCCCTCGCATCTGGATTATTTATGTCGAGGCTCGATCAAAAATAATAGCGCTTCATAATTATGTAAAGTTACATATTGCATCTTGTACAATGAATTATGTATTGCTCAAACTTATACGTTCAAATTTTTACTCAAATTTGCATGGTGAATCTGGTAAAATGAATGAATCCGAATGTTAATTACTTCCGTTTATATGCAAAATAATCTCAATACGTTATTATTCCAGATCCTTCCCGATTTATTTAGAAGCATGAGTCACTTTGGGTAATGTAATATTTACGCGAATGGCGCGCTTTACTGTGCTAATTAGTGTAAAGCTATGATTTGTTTTTATCGCAAAACATGTAGTTTATCCTTTTCTAATGCACAAAGTTAAAGTTCGATGTTCTTTTTTCATATTGTAATACGTAAGGTTATTAAACTCGCTTATCTGATTTTTTTATGGCATTTTAATAACCGCGCGATTTTTCATATCGTAGTGTTTATTCATTTAAACAAATAATACATTTATTTAATGACTTTTAAAAACATTTCTTAGTAAAAATGATGTATTCGAAAATTCTAGAATTAAAATGTTTTGTTTGAAAACTCTTAAAATGAGTTAAACGTTCTACACACGGTTAATAAAGGGTTCTTTATACTTTGCAGATGCAATAAGATTTGCATTGATTTGTATTCTAAGAGGGCACGGATGCATATTTTAAAACGCGTTTCAAGGTATCTCAAGAGTAATTATTTTTACATACACGGCTTAAATTAAATTAAACGGTTTCTGTATTTACATTTTAAAATGATTAATTTGTATAAGGTATCTCACTCAGCCAAAAATAATTGATTAGAAATAGGGCTTTTAAGTTTTTATTCGTTTTACGATCTCTGCAATGAATGTAATGTACACATGGCTTAAAGTTGGGCTTCTTATGTTTTGTAATAATGCTTATTTATACAGGGTAGATAATTAAATATTGAAAATTTTCAATTTTTCCCGTTTATTTCGTCAATATAAATATGGATGTGATAAAGAGGTCACGAGAGGTCACTGAACACTCAAATTCTATGAAAAAACTCTTTCAAAGAGAAGAAAACGGCAAAATTTAGATTTCCAATATTTAATTGTTCTACCCTGTATAAAAATAAGCATATTTCATTAGCACCTAAAAAGACGCCCTTATTAATTATTAAATCCCGTGTTGCATTTATTACAAAGTATGAAAAAATATGCGAATTTAAAATCCGTACCTTGTTAGAATGCAAATCTTCTTCATAAAAGCAAAACATATTTCCGTGTATAAAATATTCGCTAGAACGAGTCTCATTGCATTTATAAAGAATTAATTGAGAATCCGTGTGCAGATATATCTTTTAAAATATTCACTCTCGTTAAAAATATCACTTTATACTTTGTAATAAAGAAAAATAGCTTCCTTTCAAAGTCCATTTCGGGTTAATTCTAGAACAAAATTGCATTTATAAAGCATCAAATCCTGTAGACTGAAAATAAGTTTCAAACAAAACATTTTAATTCCAAAATTTTTGAATACGTCATTTTATTAGAAATGTTTTAAAAGCCTTTAAATAAGTTAATTGTTTTCAATTAATGAATTCAAAGAAACCGCGGACGTTACGAGTCCATAAAAGTTAGATAAGATAAGAATGCGGTTTGAATGCTTTACATACTACAATAAGAAAGAAGGAGACCGCGAACCATTAACTTTGTGCATTAGAAAAGGAAAGGAAGACGCTTTACGACAGCTTTAAACTAATTAGATCATTAAGCGCCGACATTCTCGTAAATATTACATCATTCAGGATGATCGATCGTTCCTTCGAAGCAAATCGGGAAAACTCTGGAGCATGACGTATTGATTTTGTTTTACTATATAAACCGGAACTAAATTAGAACGATTTATTCATTTTACGAGATCTACCATGTAAGTTCGAGTAAAGATTAATTCGAGATTCAGTACTTGACATTTCACATTCAGCATTTATTCTTCCTTAAGTCAAACGAACATGTAAAAGTTGCATGCTTTAAATTACTTTACGGCATGAAACAAATACGTATCGAATAATTTGTAATCAATTTAATCGGCGTTTCACAAGCAACATACAAGTTATTAGACAAGATCGCAATTGATAATTTTAATCGACTAATAATAAAGATGCATCTTGCAAATTGATGTCTTAACGTCAAATGGAGATTTAAGATAGAAACAGGAAGTATGTAATGTCGTTAATTACGTTGGAAATAAGATTTGGATAAGCGCTCATTGACAAGAAATATAGCAAGTATAAAATTTGGATTTTCTTTGTTAGTAAGTGATAAGAATAGTTAAATATTTGTAACATAAACTACAATAAGATTTTAATCTGATAAAAATTATTTCTTTTGTAAAAGGATAATTTCTAGTAAAATTTTGAGGTCAGAGTTCGAAGCATTTTAAACGGTACTAAATTATCTGTGCAGCGTCATTTGCCAATTGCACTCAATTCACATACGGGGTAACAAAAGATATGTAAATTTTCCACATATAAATTAAACAGGATTTTGTACCTTTTAACAAAGATTAAGTAAGGATTAATTTAATAATTAAGTAATTTGTAGGAATAGTTTTCTGTATAAACTTAAGCTGTAAACCATTTTATAAATTTTTTAGTATGAAAGAAAAATGTTTCTGAATGCATAGATGTATCTTGTGATTTCTGTGTTTCATTTCAACTTTGTAAATTCCACAGCATAATCTCTGTCGATCTGGCCAGGCAAGGAAAAGAAAGGGTAATATAGTAATTTCATAATTTCTGTTGCATCCACAAGTATTAGGCTGTTTCAGTAAAAGATTATGTCTATAGGTCGTTAAAGTACTCCGAAACCAATAGCATATGGCATACCCTTTACGGAGAGAAATTTTAAGGCGCAAAAGAGTTGAATATAGCAGTGGAACAGAGGAAAAACTGCAGGTCAAAGGTAATGATATCCAGGCCGGTCGAGTCAAGAAAAGGCTCGCACCTAAACAAAATAAGTAAAACTCAATGTATTGGTGGATATCTTTACTAGCCTGTGAATGCTACGGATACGCTTTACTGTTGGGAGTCGAAGCAGATCCTAGGTATTCGAGACGATTTTACCCCGAAGATGTAAGTTATTGCTCGCGGTTGGAAACAAAGTGTGATCTACTTGATTGGACTATCGTGCTCAATGACGATTGGCAGTCTATACAGATGCCAACGGAACACAAGAATGTTAAAGACCTAGGTGTCATTCTGGGTTCAAAAGTCAGAGGAGAATGTCCCTCCTAGCAGAACATTAGCCCGTTGTTTAGCACCCTGAAGTCGTACTGTGCACAATGGGATGCCATAAAAGTAGAGAATGGGGTCTTGGTGCAATCCTTGGAGAATGGAGATGAACCCGTGAGTGCGCTTCAGGTGGTGGTTTCTAAAACCCGAGTATCGGCAATTTTAGGATATCTGCATAATGGGATCTCGAAAGGACACTTAGGCGTTAAGAAGACTCCGGAGAAAGACCGAGCAAGATTTTATTGGGTAGGCTGCAGGTGCGATGTAAAAGAGTGTTCCGCAAGCGTAAGCTGTGCGCACCATTTGGAAACCGTAAGGCAATACAACGTGGGTAGCCCCTTTGAAAGAGTGGCAATCCATTTTGCAGGTCCATTCCCTGAGAGCGACTCCGAGTATATCTTGGTAGTTATGTACTATTTTACGAAGTGGATCGAAGCGAAAATCATATCAAACTAAGAAACTACAACTGTCACTGACGCACCAGTAAAGGAACTCTTCTGCCGATTTGGAATTCCTATGGAGTTTCACGCCGGTTGCTGAATCTAGGAAAGTCGTTAAGGTACCTCAAGGGCCAGCTGACCGAATTTGAAGACAAGAAGTTGACCATGCCCAGGATCGGTTGTAGGTTCGATGCTTTGGACTGAAGGATGATACGAAATATGCTATAGGTACTTTTCAAAAAAAACTGGGATTCAGATTTTGGTGTGGAATTACAATCCACATACTACGATGCCTGTTATGAAAAGTGTTGACTGCTACTTGTATCAACATGAAAACTGGAAAAATAGTTTCAACTGTCCTTTCCACCACAGGGACTTCCAACGTTCGAGTCTCACAGTGTACTAAAACAAAACAGCTTTATGGGGGTAGCAGTGTAGCGTCGCCCAGTTTAAGAATAATACATCGCAATATAAGCGAGGTGTTTATACACAAAAGATGATTGATGGCCTCCGGGGTGTTTTATCTTTCGGTTGAATTTTAATTGTTATGTACAAGAATTTTGTGTATAAGAGTTATTTAGATAATAATAAGTACGTCCGAGAATGTTATTTGCATAATTCTGCCCATTTGGGCTCTGCGGCGCTCCTGCCTCCTTCGAGCGTCTAATGGATAACATCTTGCGTGAGCTATTGTGGAAAACGTGTCTTGTATATTTGGATCGCGTGATCGTGATTGGGAAGTCGTTTGAGGAATTCTTGGAAAATTTGGAAGAATTGTTCGAAGTCTCAGAGCAGCCAATCTGAAGCAGAGTTCTAAAAGTGTTAACTATTTGGCGAAGAGATAAAATACCTAGGGCACGTAGTTTCACGCAACGGTGTTGGCCAGACCCGGAAAAAGCTAAAACGGTACAAGAGTGGCCGACGTCAAAAGACAAACGTCAACTACGCAGCTTTTTGGGGTTGTGTGTTTACTATGGAAAATACGTTTTCGGATTTGCGAATATTACCAAGCCCTTAATGACTCTGACTGAAGATAGGCGTGATTACGTTCGAAAGAAAGATGGCCAAAATGCATTCTAGTAACTAAGGCATTTGTGGACAACAGTTCCGATCTTAAGATATCCTCGGACTCGGAAGGCAAATTTGTTCTTGGATACAGAAACCAGCAATGCTGCCATCGGAAGTATACTATCCCAGATACAGGACGGGCAAGAGGTAGTCATTGGTTACTTTAGCAAACTACTCGCAAAACTTGAACGGAACTATCGCGTTACAAAACCGGAACTGTTGGTTATCGTGAAATCTGTAGAACCCCTTTATAAGCACTCTACGGGAAAAAATTTCACTTCAGAACCAACCCCGCACTAAAGTGGCTAACCACGAAGGGCAACTCGCTAGATGAATAGAAAGGCTACAGGAGTATGACTTCGACACGGAACACTGTGCTGGTATGAGGCATCGTAATGTGGATGCGCTTTCGAGACGGCCTTACCCAGAAAATTGTAGCCATTGTTCACGGTTAGAAACAAAATGCGTTGTACTTGTTTGGACAATTGGCAGTCTATGCAGATGTGAGCGGAACAGGAGAACGACAAATACCTAGGTGTCGTTCTGGACTGGAAAGCCAGAATAGAACGTCCCTCTTGGCACTACTTTAGCCCATTGGGTAGCACCCTGAAGTCGTACTGAGCACAATAGGATTTCCTGAAAATAGATAATGGGATTTTGATGAGATCCGTGGAGAATGGAAATTGATCCGTGAGTACGCGTTAGGTGGCGGTTCCTAAGCCCCGACTGTCGGCGGTTTTAGGACATCTGCACAATGGGACCTCGAAAGTACACTTAGGGATTAAGAAGACTCTGAAAAAAGACCAAGCTAGATTTTATTGGGTAAGCTGCAAGGACGATGTAAAAGAGTGGTGCCGGAAGTGTAAGCTGTACACACCATTTGGAAACCGTGAGGCAGTAAAACGTGGAGAGCCCCTTTGGAAGAGTGGTAATCGATTTTGCTGGTCCTTTCTCTGAGACCGACTCCGAGATTAAATATATCTTGGTAGCCATGTACTATTTTACGAAGTGAACCGAAGCGAATGCCACAGCAAACCAAGAAACTGCAGCCGTCGCTAACGTGCTGGTAAAAGAACTGCTCTGTCGATTTAGAGTTCCTGTGGAGTCGCACGCTGTGTGCTGAATCTTTGAAAGGCGTTAGGTGACCTCAAGGGCCAGGATCAGTTGTGGGTACGATGCGAGGCGGCTCCGTGGCGTAGTGGTATGTGTGTGACTACTACGCCCAAGGTCCCGGGTTCAAATCCCGACACGGTCCGCTTGAAAAATGTTAGGCGAGCATTTTTCACAAAAATACACCCTCGTTCGGATGAGAGGTAAATGGAGGTCCCGTGTGTGAGTGTTGTCACGCACGTTAAAGATCCCTACCTTGCTTGGAACAGTAAGGGTTCGGCAAAATTCAAAATTTTCCAGGTAAAAAAAACTCGCTTCCTGGCCAATGTAGTACCTTCGGGTGGAGCATTGGAAAATCAAATGTAGTGTGGGTACGATGCTTTGGGCTGGAGGATGGTACGAAATATGTTAGAGGTACTATTCCAGAAAACTGGAGTCCAGATTTTGCTGTGGGGTTACAACCCAAATGGTACGGCGTCTGCTATGAAAAGTGTTGATTGCTACTTGAATCGGCATGAAAAATGCAGAGATAGTTTTGACTCCTTATCACCACAGGGACTTCCAAAGTCCGGATCACAGAGTAAACTGGGACGGCTTTAAGACGGGGGTAATATAGCGCTGCTTAGTCTAAAAATAATACATCGGAATGTAAGCGAGGCGTTTATACACAAAAGATTATTACTGGCCCCCACTGTGTTTCACCTATCGGTTGAATTTTAATTGACAGGTACAAGAGTTTTGTGTTTAAGAGTTATTTAGATTGGAATAGGTACGTTCGAGAATGTTATTTGCATAATTCTGGTATGTGTAAATTTGCTGTCATAGATTAATAAATCAAAGTCACCTTCAATTTATGTCATAAATGTCAAACTTAAAATTTGTGTTATTTTGACAACGATCCTAGGTCATGGATCGAAATGTAAATAACGACGATTTTAACAACTATAGTGGTTAAATTCCCAAAGAAAATCAAGAAAAATATTGCAAATCAGTTCTGAAGATTGCTAAAAGAAAATTCGTTACGAAAACAACAATCAAACAAAAAAAAACCGAAAAAGAAAAACAAGGATACCCCAAAAAAATAAATACCTCTCGTCCGGCTCGACGGACCAATAATAGAAGAGAGAAAGAGAAAAAACAACAAAAAAGAAAGGAAGGAAGGAAGGATGGGTAATGCACAATCAAGGAGGACTATGATAGAACGGCCACAGCACTGAAGAAAAGTCGTCAAGGACGGACGTTTCTTGTAAATAAACATGAAAGTCTTCGACATCAAAAGAAGAAACGGAACGAAAAAAAAAACCAACAGTGTAAGCCAAAACAGGACCCAACGGTCAAGCCTCAAGTATGTAAGGGAACAAGGGAGAACGAGAGGAAGAGAGGAGAAGTGCTGGTAAAAGAAACTATGTACTATCAATTGTGGTAGTCGAAGCCGAAGAACCGAAAAAAAAAGCTAACTAATCCTACAGTCAACTGAGTGGTGGCTTTCGAAAAAAAGAAAGACGGACTAAAAAGCACCTACCACAGGAGCGGATGGACGAAACATAATCGAACTAGGGACCGACAGCAAGAAAGACCAGCAAAAGGACAGGGAAAGGAAAGTGGAACGAAAGGAATGAGAAAAAAAAGAAAAAACACCAAAAAGAATAACACCAACACCAAGTACAAAACAAAGAAACCCTCAGAATCGTATATAAGGGAATATAACAGAATCCCAGTGTCGTTATGTATGAGTAGGTGGGTGCATGTGCGTGCGTATGTGTGTGTGTGTGGGTGTGTAAGATGTGCGTGTGTATGTGTTATGCGTGTATAAAATGTGCGTGCGACAGACAGGTCGTACTATGGGGCTATTCTATACCCGGACCCACACAGGTGGAAGAAAAACAAGATAAGAACAAAAGAAAGGAGAACCAAACAGAAATGTGTGCATGTATGAAGTGTATGAAGTGTGTGCGTTTATGGAGTGTGTGTATGTGTGTATGTGTTGGACCGCTGTAGTCGCATCTTACGACAGGCAGGTCGTACCATGTGACTTTTCTATTCCCGAACCCACACGGGGTGAAAGAAAAAGAAAGCAAACGAAAGAAAACCCAGCAAAACCGGGAAGTAAACCAAAATCGTAATGTCCAAAAATCATGTCTGAAGGAAAGCAAAGTCGTCATAATCTGGGCGCGAGGACTAGGTATTGGGCTTACAGCGCTTACGCCGCCAGAAGAAGAACGAAACGAGATCAAGGACATCAGGGGTTTCGCCGGCATACGTCCTCAGGTTTGGAAGGAGCATAGAATAATGTCTGCCTTTTGTGGGCAGCTTTCTGCCAACCAGGAACAGCAGGGGTGTAGGAGTTGTAACATGAGACTGAGAAAGAGGTGGCGAAGATGAAGATAGTAGTGGTTGTCGTAATTTATGGAACTCAGAACACGTTATAGAAGAAGGTTATTTGTTTTTAGAATTGGTGGTAAGAAAGTTAATAGAAGAAAAGGAAACATCATGGTTTGTTCGAACATTCACGGTAGAAAGAGAAAAAGTACTGGCTGTACGAGAATTAACCTTACGAAGAAAAACACAAGCAGAGCACGCGACAGTTAGGTTAGATAAATGGACAGAAACAGATAAAATTTCATCGACGTTAGATAAAGGACTAGAAGTATCACAGTTAAGACAGGAAACAGCATTGACTGCATGAATATCAACCTTAGGAAAAGGAACAGAATTCGCTAACACATCAGTAAGATTACATAAAGGAACAGAATCAGGTAAAACTTTAACGACGACAGCAACAGGCATCATCGCTACGGGTTCACTGACTTCAACAGGACCTTCTCTATCCGTATTAGGAGTTATCGTCAGTTCAGCTACAGCTGTTATTGTAGACACGACAGTAATTTCTTGGGTAGAATCATTTGAGAAAGTGGAAACAAACTCTGCAAGTCACTACGTCGAAGTATGGGTTGCGATGGTGGTGGAGGCACAGTTTGGGGTGAAAGGAGGGGTAGAAAAGGATGTAGAACTAGAGATGGAAGAAATTTTGTTCGAAGCTATATTTGCCGAAAAGGGGTATGTTTTGATAGTCGTAGCAGGATGACCTGGATGAGGGACAGAAGAGAACGTAGAGTGAGAAACAGAAGAAATTAGGTAACTAGAGGTGAGGACAGAATTTGAAGACCTATTAGTAGTTGGGTGATAGTTTGGACTGTTGCGGCGAGAAACTCCCTTATATCCGCAACCATGGTAACGGAGTACTTGAGGACGAGTATAACGCGTCTAAACATGACCAGGTTTGTCGCAATTAAAGCATACGACCTGACGAGTAGAAGTAGAAGTAGGAGGAAGAACAGTAAAACGTACGGAAGAAGTATCGGATCTACTCGTAGGCGTCGGAGAAATCTTAACAACTCGGACACGTGAAGAAAAGTATTTTCCTCAGTAGTAGCAAACATATACGCAAAATCCGAGGGTTCAAAATGTTGAATCTGTAAATTAGACAATGTCATCCAGTCAGAAAACCTATGCCGAAAACCATGATACCAAAGTAACGCTTTAGACTCGAACAAATCCACTACAGACTCAAATAACTGCAATTCAGACACATGGTGAGTTCTCGGAGTTTTTCGACCCGTCTCAAAAAATCATGTACGGTAAGAATGTTCGGGGCACCAGAAAATTTTAAATTCCACTCCCACACTGGAAGACCTTGATGGGAAGCCGAAAAAGAAGTCATTTTGAATACGGACAAGAAAGAAATTGGTATAAAGTAACTAAATAAAGGCTAACCGTAACTCGATAGAAGCAAAAAAATATTGCGAATACAGGACAATCTAAAACATATCCGACGGATAAACTTCAGAAACACCAATGGAAGCGAAACAACAAAATAGAAATTAGAATAGAGCTGTAGAATAAAAGAAAAAAAATCGGAGGAAAAACTAACTCTAGACGTGACGGTGAGAACAAAATGTACAGAGAGGAAAGGAAGAAAATGAAAAATCTTGGGCGCCAGCGTTTTCAATGAACTAGGATTATTGGCGAAAACACAAGTCCAATAATCTCAAATTCAAGAAGATCGAACCCACATAGTACTTAAAGAAAAGAAATAAATACAAGTTCGAGCGTAAAGGACGAAAACATAACTTGGGCCGCAAACAAAAAAAATCAGGCCAGAAGCAAAACAGAAATTGGGCCTGAAATTAAGCAGAACTAAATCGGAACACCAATTAACGAAAACCAAAAACGAAGTAACAGAAAAATTAACTACAACAAAATCGGGGCCAAAGTTACACGAAACAAATCGGAGCACAAGAAAATTAACTAAACAAACTCGCGGCCTCACGTCAGGGTGTCAGAAATTATGCTACGTTCAGCGACGTAGTCTAAAAAAAGAAAATTAAAACGAGGAAGAAAAAGAAGAAATTGACCGGGCTCAATCGGCGAGTGAGCGGGGTATTATACCTACAAAAAAAAATTAAGGGAGGTCTAAAATAAAAATATACTCACTCACGCACAATCAAACATTTACAAACTAAAAACCTCTAATTTAAAAAAACAAAATTATATACAAAACACAGTAGTACCAAAAATGAACAATTCGTAGGTACACAATATACATATTTACGAATAAACAAAAAGAGTAATGTTTAACTTGGCGAGCCGCAGTTTTTAGGTCACCCCCTATATTAATCGTCAAACAAGAAAGAGAAACCAAATTACCCCACTAAAAACCACAGCTCGAAATCAACATTGTAAGTACGGAATTCTATACATCAAATTATCTTAATAAAGAAACCAGTAAACATTATAATATCTTCACACATACAAACAACCAGTCATTTTACCACCAACAAGGTGATGCATCCGTAGACCTGTGTACATATGTTGTTTCCAACAACTACCGGTTACCCATATAAAAAAATTTGTGTATAAACACTCACCCTCGAGTCGCCACCGTCGGGTTGGCTCCTACCGTCTGTAAAAACGGTGCGAAACAGGTGCGTGTGATGCCGCCTTGGGGTGGTCCTCCCATCACTACAAGGAGCGACCATTCATTGTGGCTTTAAGGACCACCGGAAGGAGCACGCTGTAAGGCGTGCGGAAACTTTTCATACAGAAAAACGGAAACAACCAACCATTCTACACGTGTTTTTTCTGTGTAGATTGAAAAGCAAGTGAATATTAATTTCGTTTCACTAATGACCAGAGCCCAAAATAATATTGTTGTTAAGGAAATAAAACTAAAAAGAAACGGTTTATTGGGATAATACGCGGCTTTAATTCGACGAAGCTTTCAATGGAAAACACATAAGAATCAATTATCAGATACCTAGAACCAGTTATCGTCTGTTTAATTTTAGCATAAACTTTACGTTGAGGAATTCTTAGGAGTATTTATTATTAATTAGGCTCTAGGGTGTAACAATAGGAATCGAATTTATTCAAATAGATAAATGAATTAACACGTGAAAGGGTTATTTTTATTTACTGAATTAATTTTCGTTTTTAACGCCAAAGGGATTTGAGTTGAAAATTTCTTATTAACAGAAAAAATGTACGGGATGTTCACAATAAACGTAGCAAGTTGAATTCCGATTAAAGCTTTGATTACGATATGATCTAGTGTAAAGCTTTGGTACATATGTTATATAAATCACTGTTGATATAAATGACTCTAGTAATAATATAAATTAGTAATTACTGTTTGGATAGTTAATTTTAGTGCTTCCAGATGAAGTTAATTAAGAAGATAACATTCAAGTGTTTAGAAGATTGTTCTTATACTGTTTAGCGATTAACTAAAAATAAATAACTTGTGAGAGCTTTTTGCAAGCTGCTGAAAATGCTTGTATAATCAGTTTGAAAATAAAGAACCGTTGTTATTGCAAATAGTTTTTTTTACAATAATACCAATATCCAACTAATTACCTCGAATCCCTTGCATTTGTGTGATAGCGATAAAGCCAAGTCGCCGTATAAGATATGAATGTAAAATCAAAAACAAGAACTATATCGTGGTTTTTAAGCAGGTTTGTGGAAACATAACGCTCTTGATGCATATAAATTTTCAAAAGGGAAATGAAACAGCACACAATAAAACTATGAATAAAATAGAAATTTAAGCGTCATAAAGTTTCCGTACATTTGGTTCATTCATTACCAGCACCATTAAATTTTTGAGTCTCATTCATTTTTCAAGACAAATGCGAATGCTAGGCTAATATTAAAATAATTATGGCAGTTAAAATAATAACAGGATAAGAAAAAAATTGTGTCGCTTGGATCTCACAATAAAACTAAATTGTGGGCTTTAACTAATAATAAGCGACAATTATAGAAACATTTCCGTTTGTTCTTAAGTTAACAACAAAGACGCCTAAATAATATTCCTAACTTGCTTAGGGCTATAATTCTGAAAGTCAATGCTATAATAGAATGAGGCATAGAGAGTGCATAATCAAATGGAGGTATTAAATAGAAATCCGGGTGCGTTATCCCTTGTCGTGTATATACTCTATTACAAATTTGTCACGGTTCGAAAATAAAGGATTAATGGGTGGTCCCTGCTTCTAACTAGGGGTTCGTATATGAGCGGATTATGTTGGTATTATCATTTGAATGGAGTATGTATAATGTATAGCGTTGTGTTAAAATTATAAGCAAACATGCTTGCTGCTGCATTTCTACTTTGATCGATTCAACTATTAAAGAAATACAAACAATAACAAAAATTTGTAAAAAATTTTAAAAGTTAATGCATAGCCCGATAAAAGGAAAAAGTAGCTTGTTGAGTTAAAGCCAGCTTGGAGAAGTGGTAGTTTTCAAACCCCTAAATCGAGATGAATATCTACAGTAGTAAAATAAAACTTCGAAAAATTTCCAAAAGAAGTTACAGGTTATCAGAGCCGCGTAGGAGCTTTTTACGCAAATGACCCTCTCCATGCGATCAATATATGGATTGTGCTTATCTAAAAGGTACCAACAGCCAAATTACGATTTTTGAGATTAAAGTACCAAACGCCAATAAATACTGAATATTACTTTGTTTAAAACTATCCAAGCGCCAAACTTATTGATAGCGGCCTCTTTGGGTTAGTGTCCCAAGTTGCTTGACACACATCTGCTGATTACTTATTTATCTAAAGGAATCCAAGTAGCAGAAGTCTCTTTAGATCAAATAATTGAGGCGCTTGGTTCCTTTTTGATAACAAAACATATGGTTTCTGAGAGTGACTGGTTCAGCTTGTTGAAGAGCTGTTATTGTTTTAAATGCAATGTTTGTTGATAAGATGAATAAACGAAGTGCTTTGATACTGGCTCGTGCTTTAGGAAAGTCAAGTGTTACAGCTGAAGCAATTAATGAGATAAACATTAGCCATGTAAACAGAGATTTTAAGATTAAAAATTTTGTGAAGAATTTTATTTTTTATTGTTGTTATTAAAATAACATATAAAGCTGTTATTATTACACAAATAATATAAATACCTTTGCCTAGAGATGCAGAGGGGTCGGGACAAACTAACACATAAAAAAATATTCAAACTGTTGTTACAGGTAGTGATTACAACAGCGGCCACAACACGTTCAATGTAAACCCAAATACCTCTTTACCCATAGAGTATGTAAGTAAAATAAATGAGTTATTCACCTGCCTTTCTCTAAATACAACCTAAATTTTAGACACATTCCAAGCGACTTTGAATACTTTAGTGACTTTGAAAATTCTGGAAGCGAATTTGACCCAGACAATGAATTGCTAGAAAATTTGGAATCTAGCTCAGGCTCAGAAAAGAATTTAGAAGGAACAAGAAGAAATGGAGAACTACTTTGGAAAAGGTCAGATTTTAAAGGAAGGCCCAGAAAAGGGAGAAAACCAAAATACTCAGGACAGACATTTAGAAGCAGAAAGAAATTAAAAGACTCCAATAAGAAACATTACGCCATTAAAGGAAAATTGGTAGAAGCTAAAGTGTTTATGGAGTTTTTGTGTAATTGTACGCTGAAATGTAATGAAAACATAGCACAAGAAACAAAAAAATTGTTTTTTGAAAAGTACTGGGGTTTAGAGAGCTACAATGCTCAGACTGCATACATAGCAGCCACAGTTAGACAACATGGAATAAAAAGAAAACGAAATAAAGCAAGCAATAGGAGGCAAAATTCACGAGTTTATGAAATCAATAATATTAAAGTCTGTAGGGACATGTACAATAAAACATTACAGATTTCGCCAAAAAGAGTAAATACGGCTATAAGTAAACTTAAAACAGGCACGATTAAAGACGAAAGAGGTTTTAAGTGTGGAGGATATAACAAATTAAGTGAAGAAACCAAAAATAAAGTTATAAAGCAGATAGAAAGATTTCCTAAGTATATTTCTCATTACACAAGAAACATCACTGAGGCTAAATTTTTGGCACTTGACTTTACATTAAACAATATGTTTAGCTTATACATAGAAGAAGAGCCCAACCATAAAGTTGGATTTTCTTCATACAAAAGTATATTCTACGAAAACTTCAATTTAAGGCGCAAGAGACACATGCAATTTGTGTGATAAATTTAAAGCCAAAATAAAAAATGGTTACCAGAATAGGACAGTCAGAGAGGAACAAACATTGCAACATGATGAACATTTAATACAAGCAAAAGCAGCACGCGATGCGATGAAGTATGACATGGAGCTGGCAAAAACAAATGTTAAACTTGAGACTGCAACTTACGACATGGAAAAAGTTTTGGGGCTACCAAAAGCCCCCACTAATATAGTATATTACAAAAGACAATTGTCTATTTATAATGAAGGAGTGCATACGGCGTCTAATAAAACACATTATTGTTTTGTTTGGAAGGAGGGAACTGCCGGCAGAAGAGCCCAAGAGGTAGATTCTTGCCTTAAAAAATTTATAGGTATGTATTTGACCTCAGAAACACAGGAATTAATATTATGGTCTGATTCCTGTGGTGAGCAAAATAGAAACATCAAAATTGTTTTACTATTAAAAGCTGTTTTAGAGTCTCATCCTTCATTAAATATTATTTATCTCAAATATTTGCTGCCCGGTCATAGTTTTTTGCCGAACGACTTTGGAGAAATAGAGAGGTCTTTAAAATACCAACTACGCATATACACTTTAGATGAGTTTAAAAAAATCATACAGATGTGTTCAAAAAATAATAAATTTGCTGTTGTCGAAATGGCAAAAGAACGTTGAAAATAGAACAGTCGATAACTAACCAAAAAAAATATGTAAATGGAGAGGAAGTTAATTGGCTTCAAGCTCGGGTAATAAAGCTTACTAAAGAATGTCCTTTTTTAATATTCATGAAAAATACCCATAAAGCTGAAGAAGAATTTAAAGAAATTAATATAAAGAAGATAAGCAAAGGTAGTCCGGCTACTGATAATCGTTTTGGATTAAAACTTTTTGAGCTCTATCCAAACGGAAAAGAAATTTCTGCAAAAAAAATGGCTGATATTAAAAGTCCGATGGCTCTTGTACCAAACGATGTTAAACATTTTTACAAAAACTTAAATACATCGGATTTTAATGATGATGTAGACGCATTTGGTGAAAACATCGATTTTATCCTTGAAACCGAAGATCAATAACAATTTTTTCAACTAAAAACTGTTACTTTATATTTAATATAATTTTTTTACATTTCCCGCCTATCTATATTATGTAGTTGTGTTCCTGGTCTCAAGTGCCCAAAAAATAACAAAATAAGTAATATTTACATAACAATGGCTTTATGTGCCATAGTATTTTGCATTATCCAAGAACCATTAACAATGCCCAAAAGGGCCCATATACAACATTTAAATTTTATCAAAAAGGAACCAAGCGCCATTTTAAACCACAACACAAGATGGAAAAATAAAATTTAAAAAAATTTATTAAGAACTTTTAAGTTAACATGTTTCCTTTAATAAAACTCCTAGGCAAAACTGTTACAAGCACAAGTTGATTTTTCAAATTAAAAAAACTTTAACGGCAATTTTCTCGCAATCAAAAAATGGCGGTTGGTACCTTTTAGATAAACGGTACCCATATATGTTTTGGTAGGCAATAAGTGAACTATCTGTTGGTTTTTTATTGATAATAAAAACAACATAGATCGTTAACAAATATCAGAAGTATTGATTGAAAATGAGAGTTGAATCTAAAACAATATCATTTATATGCTCGCCACGGCTCAGGTTACAGGTCTACTCCCGAATATTGAAATTTTTGATGACTTTTTCCAACAGAAGTGGATCAACCGTCGCAATTTCTTGACGAATGTTGTTCTTTAGATCTTGGACTGCTCTTGGATGATTGGCATATACCATGCCTTTCAAATAGCCTCAAAGAAAAAATCCAATGGTGTCAAGTCGCAAAATCTTGCTGGCAAATTCACATCAACGTTTCGCTAGATTTTTCGATCACAAACTTAGTGCGCACCAAATCGACATTTTGGCGTGTTGTCGAAACCTAAGTTTATTCACATTCAATTCATTCAATTCGGCCATAAATAGTTCGTTATCATGTTACGATATCGTTCAGTATTAACAGTAATGGCTTCTTCAGGCGGCTTGGTGGCGTAGTTGGTATGTGTGTGACTCCTACGCCCAAGGTCCAGGGTTCAAATCCCGACACGGCCCGCTTGAAAAGTGTTAAGCGAGTATTTTTCATAAAAATACACCCTCGTTCGGATGAGAGGTAAAATGGAGGTCCCTTGTGTGTGTTGTCACGCACGTTAAAGATCCCTACCTTGCTTGGAACAGCAAGGGTTCGGCAAAATTCCAAATTTTCCAGGTAAAAAAAAAACTCGTTTCCTGTCCAATGTAGTACCTTCGGGTGGAGCATTGGAAAATCACATGTAAGGTAGATTGACACTAATTAGATCGTTAAAACGCAAAATTGGTGTAAATTCTTACATCAGCCGTGACTAATTTTTGAGGTGGATTCGGAAGGATCTGAAAAATGACTTATAGAGATAATTTTTGTATATAAAACCGGATCCGAATAACAACGGAATTGATTCTTTCCTAAGTCAAGCAATATGTAACATTCGACGTTCAAGGTTTGATTCGACATTCGTCATGTAAGATTTAAAGCAGAGTTGCATGCTTTAAATTAGTTTATGACATGAAACTTAAACGTTTGAGTAGTTTGAAACATAGAAGTTCTCAAACGCAATTATTTGATGAAATTTGTAAGATACTAAGAATATTGAGCCTTCTTGGATACAAGAGCTACTTTGAAGTTAATTGATTAAAAATAAAAGATGCCCTTTACAAACTGATAAACTGATGGAGATTTGAGATGGAACCAGGAAGTTTTTAATACCGTTAATTACGTTGGAAATGAGATTTTGATAAGCTCTGTTTTTTCGCAAGTAAATAAATTCTCATTTTATTATTTTTTAAGGGGATAGTTTGCAGCAAAATTTGAGATCAGAATTAGGAGCATCCTGAACTTTAATAAATTATCTGTGAAGAGTTATTGGCCAATCACGCTCACAAGCGTGGTAATAAAAGATAGACAAATTACCAAGCTATTAGTTAAAGAGGATTTTGTACCTTTTAACAAGGATTAGATAAGGCTTATTTTAATAATTAAATAACTCCTAAGAATTATTTTCTGTATGCGGTAAATTGTTGTATAATATAAGAGAATTTTTTGCATGAAAGCAAAAAAAAACAACTTTTTGAATGCATAGGTGCATTTTGAGCTTTTTGTGTTTAATTTTATCTTCGTAAATTACACAGTATAATTTCCGTTGAACTAGCCAGACAAAGAAAAGGAAAAGGAAGGTAATATAATAATGTAATTGCATTCTCATTAATACAGTTTGCGTGTACCTAAGTAATAACATTAATTAGTTGTAGTCCTACTCACAGAGGTGGTCACAGCAATATATATATATATATATATATATATATATATATAAAGGGGTCACGAGAGGTCATTGAAACCCAAATTCTACGAATAAAACCAACTAAAATATAAAAGAACCCGGAAAGAATAGAAATTTCCGAAAATTATTGGTTAAACCTTGTATAATACAAGCGTACTTTTTGGTCATTAATATACAAGCGAAAAACCCAATTGCGTGAATGTAAATAATTACCCTGTATAATATTAGCGTATTGTTAATAAACCAATCTTTTGTTACAATTATGAAGATGCGAGTCTTTTTACATGTACAAAACTCGTTGATAAAACAATTAAAGCTTAAATTAATTACTCAAATTGACTTCTGTTCAAATTTAAATAAAGAATTTTCTGGAATATACGAGATTAAGAAGAAATTCTCTGGAGAATACGTCAGTTAATAAGAAATATGGTATAAACTGAATAAACAAAACGTTTATCCTAAGGAACATTAAAAACCCATAAAAATTGATAAGAATTATTTATTATTTTTCGCATTACTACATGATAGAATGCAATGCCACAATAACCTTATGTATTAGAAAAAAACAATGAGTGGGCCATCTGTTGGTTTTTTTATTGGTAATAAAAAAAAAACAGATCGTCAACAAATATCAGAAGTATTGATTGAAAATGAGAGTTGAATCTACAACAATATCATTTATATGCTCGCCACGGTTCAGATTGCAGGTCTACCCCAGAGTATTGAAATTTTCGATAAGTTTTCGGAACAAAAGTGGATCAACCGCCTCAATTTCTTGACGAATGTTGTTCTTTAGATCTTGGACTGTTCTCGGATGATTGGCATATACTTTGCCTTTCAAAGAAAAAAAATCCAATGGTGTCAAATCGCAAAATCTTGAGGGCAAATATACATCAGCGTTTCGCTAGATTTTTTGATCAGCGGGCTTAGTGCGCATCAAATCGACATTTTGGCGTGTTGTCGAAACCAGAGTTTATTCACATTCAATTCGGCCATGAATAGTTTGTTAACATTTTACGATATCGTTCGGAATTCACAGTAATAACTTCTTCATAATCATTTTTGAAGAAGAACGGCCCAATGATTCCATCAGCCCCCGGAACACCAATTATAGATATTTTAGCGCTAAATTCGTTGCACCTAGCACTAGCAGCACCCTAGTCCTAAAGCAAGTGCCATTCAATTACTGCTGATATAACAACTATTTATTACCGCGAGAAGTTGATGTGATACTAGCCCCTCCCCCAATATTCAAATAACTTCAAACCTTTGTTACGTTTATTTTGACCATCCCGTACATTTTTTTCTGTTAATAAGAAATACGCGGTCTAATAATTTTCAACTCAAATCCCTTTGGCGTTAAAAACGAAAATTAATTCAGTAAATTAAAATAACCCTTTCACGTGTTAATTCATTTATCTATTTGTATAAATTCGATTCCTATTGTTACATCCTAGAGCCTAATTAATAATAAATACTCCTTCTAAGAATTCCTCAACGTAAAGTTTATGCTAAAATTAAACAGGCGATAACTGGTTCTAGGTATCTGATAATTGTTTCTTATGTGTTTTCCATTGAAAGCTTCGTCGAATTAACGCCGCGTATTACCCAATAAACCGTGTTTTTCCAGTTTTATTTCCTTAACAACAATATTACTTTGAGCTCTGGTCATTAGTGAAACGAAATTAATATTCACTTCCTTTTCAATCTACACAACGAAAACACGTGTAGAATGGTTGGTTGTTTCCGTTTTTCTGTATGAAAAGTTCGCGCACGTCTGACAGCGTGCTCCTTCCAGTGGCCCTTACAGCCACAATAAATGGTCGCCCCTTGTTGTGATGGGAGGACCACCCCAAGACGGGATCACACGCACTTCTGTTTCGCACCGTTTTTACAGACGGTAGGGGTCAACCCGACGGTGGTGACTCGAGGGTGAGTGTTTATGCATCACCTTGTTGCTGGTAAAATGACTGCCTGTTTGTATATGCGAGGATATTATAATATTTACTGATTTCTTTATTAGAATTTTATGTATAGAATTCCGTACTTACAATGCTGATTTCGAGCTGTGATTTTTAGTGGGGTAATTTTGTTCCTTTTTCTTGTTTGAAGATTAATATAGAGGGTGACCTAAAAACTGCAGCTCGCCATGTTAAAAATGATTCTTTTTTTTATTCGTAAATATGTATATTGTGTACCTACGAATTGTTCATTTTTGGTAATATTGTGTTTTGTATATAATGTTGGTTTTTTAAATTAGAGGTTTTTTTTTAGTTTGTAAATGTTTGATTGTGCGTGAGTGAGTATATTTTTATTTCAGGCCTCCCTTAATTTTTTTTTAGGTAAAATACCCCGCCCACTCGCCGATTGAGCCCGGTCAATTTCCTCTTTGTCTTCCTCGTTTTTATTTTCCTTTTTTTAAACTACGTCGTTGAACGTAGCATAATTTTGATGCCCAACGTGGCGCCGGGAATAGAATAGCCCCATGGTCAGATTAGATTTTAAGATTAGTGTTTTTCTGCAAACGACTTTATGAAAATATTTAAATGAGCATTTTGTATTTAATAATTTTATTGTGAAAAACTGTAGCCTTAAGGTTTAATTAATTTAAAGATTCATTTAAGAAATTCTTTATAACAAAGGGCAATATTTACACATTTCTTGGATAAACGATATATTTTTAAATAAGTAAGCACGGTAGTAAGAGTACTCTGACACTGGAAGTTAAATCTAAGTTTATTCTGAGTGTAAGTTAAAACTTTGGTAATTTTTTTGTATTTTTATGTGATTTATACTGAACTAATTTTCATTATTCTCTAGATTATTATTATCTGTAAATATTTGTATTCTAAAATTTTTGGCAAATGTTAAAATAATAATCAATTTAAGCAGGAAAGTGTTTTTATGTTCTACCAGCTGAAATAGTCGTGGAAGTGGATTCTTAAATTTAGATTCGATTTCTACATCTGTTGTATATGGAAGCGAGTCAGCTTCAATATCACAGCAGAAATTTTGAAACCAAATTCGTGATGCTCATTTTTCCATTGTAAGATTACTTGAAAAATCAGCATTTTATTTGAAAAGTAAACTGGGTGTATATTTTATTCCTTTATAAAAGTTAAATCCTCAGATGATATATTAAAAAATGATGTAAAGGATATAGTTCTCTGAATTTAACAATTCGACAAACTTGAAAATAATATATAAAAGCATTTACACGCACACATTTATAAAGTATGAGAACTAAAAACAACTCCTCGATTGAAATTCCCGCTAAAATTATATAACAAAAGATAACTTCAGATTTTTATTTGAATAAATTCAAAAATCTAATTAATTTATAAACGGACGTGTTGTATACATGACAGGCAGATATATACCAAACAAGTTGGTTAGAAATGCCAGCTAACTAAAACCTTAATTTTGTGGTGTGTGCCAACGCAAAGTTTAAAAAATGGATAAAGAACGAAACGAGTAAAAACCTTCATAAATCATTAAAACTGTTGCAGAACTATAGATATCAGTCAAAAGGTTGGCTAAAATAACCACAAACTCATACTTTACTTTTGTCGTGCTGCGATGGAGCTAAGTGCTTAAAAACCGATAAGGGCCTGAACAGGTCGATTGTCCATCCATATGAATCATTAATACTTTGCGGAACTATAGGTAATGACCAAAAAGTTGACTACATATGCCAACAAACTGATACTTTATTTTTGTATTGCAACGCTGTCGCCAAATTAGAAAATAGTAAAATGCCGGAACCGTTTTCGAATCCTACATAAATGTTTAAGTTGACTGGAGATATCGACAAACTGGTACTTTACTTTTGTATTTCGGTGCTTGTACCAAATTTAAGACATTAAAAAAATGGAAAATGGCTAGAGCGGTGTTCAAAACCTACACGAATTGTTAGCACTGTTGCAAAACTATAAGAATATATCAAACAGTTGCCTGAAAATGCTTGCAAACTAATGTATGGTGTTTGCCGCTAAGTTTAATTAACTTTTAAAAACAGATAAAGGTCAAAACAGTCGTCATTAAAACTATTGTAGAGTTATATAAACATACCATCATACTAATATTTTAGTTATGTAGTACTGGCGCAGCCTCAAGGATTGTTTAAAAATAGTTATAAGCAGTAGCTTCTGTTGAATTCTATCGGGAACTTTAGAACTGTTTTTGAACTATAAGATTTTGATTTTAAAACTCTTTTCTGAGAAGTTGAGGTACTGCAAGAACTGAGCTTCTCGTATTTACGTTTTGCTATTTTTTCAATTAATTCAGCAGAACTATTGATACAACCTATCAGGAACTATCATTTAACTATCGTTTAAATTGCAGTGTTAAAACATTAGTTTTCAGCTACTTCAAATATGCTATCTAATTTATGAAAATCAGTAAGTAAATATTAATACAAAAGTTACCTACTTACTTATAACCATATTCCAAGTTATCTCCACAGCCACCCCATATCCAGTCTTTACGCAAATCTTTCGGTCTCCCCATACGAGAACAACCACAAGATGAAAGCTGACCGTCTCTACAAGCTCTTGAAACTGAGTAGGTCACTCCTGCTGAAGCAAGAGCATGAGCAAAAGCAGTCTCTCGACTTGCTGAAACAAGCAACGTATTTTAAATTTCTATCACATAAGAAATACAAACAGTGACTTAAAGTAAACAAAAAGAAATGATAGTTTTTAGTATCTAGATCTGTACTCACATAAACCTGTGATTAATTAAAAAACACAAATGTTATGTTATCACTTCTACAAAAGATCTTTACGTCCTTAGTTTAGACTATGTAATGCGTAGTATCATGATCAAATCACACCAACTGCAGCCTAATTACTTACATAAGAATACCGAAAGAACTTTGATGACAAATTGAAAATATTTCTGTCAATTTCCTTTAGGAACGATTGGTTCTAAACAACAATAAAACAAAAAAATGTAATTCAAATCGTGGCGTTTAATTATCATCCGGAAGTGATACAATCGTTCTCTTTACAATAAATTAAAATTCTTAATAAAAACAATCAAAGGGCTGGACATCAATGGCGCAACTAGTCTAGACAGTTAAAACCACAAACATTTTTTTATTAGTTTAATGTTTTAAACTATACCATGGCCAACGACCTATACTAGTTTATGCATTCTAATAAAGCATATATAAATTCATTAGTATACGTGAGCTCTTTTGCTCTTCTTTTCTTTAACAATCAGTTTGTTGCCTTCTATGGTCAATTGCTTAGTGTTGATCGAAAAGGTGGTGTAGCTCTAGTGTACTTGTTCTGGGTGGTGTGTGTAAGGCTGGGGTGCAAGGGTGGGGGTGTGTCTGTTGGTGTATGTCCTTGCCGCAGGTTAATTCAGGTGGCAGGTTTGGTGGACGCAATTTCCTTATGAAAGGTGTTGAGTTCCTTTGAATAGTTTGAGACTAAGAAGATAATATTAAGGAGAGGGGTGTAGGAATTGCGGGTTAATTGATTTTTTGAAGCAAGTTTAGAGGTGGATTGTGTTTGAACAGGAGTGTATGAAATGTGCAAGAGTTTTGGATTTGGATAGCGAAGCACACGGGCAGAAAGAGGAAGAAGTGATATTAAAAGAATGTAATTTTGCAGAAAAGTTTCCGTGGCAGGTCAGAAATCGGATTGTTGTACTGGTAGATAGAAGGATATGTTGAGGAATGTTTGAGATGGACGGAAATATTTCAAAGATGTGTGGCCGGAGTTGGAATAGGGTCCAGTGCTCTTATCAGGCGTAGATTGTAGAGTTATGTATTAGAAATATGGCGTCTGTAAGGGGATGGGTGCGGTAATTGCAGTAGGCAAGGGTTTTGTCGTGCAGGTAGACCGGGCGATGGAATTTGAGATTGCATAATTGAACAATCGAGTGTGGGAAGATGTCTAAGGACGAAATCAAAAGTAGCGCGTATAGGGAGACTGTGGAGGTAGTATGATAGGTTCTCGAGGCATGTAGGAGGAATGGATGAATTATGAGATTTAGTAAACGTCGATTTGAAGCGGTATTTAGAAGAAACCAGGAGTCTGATGCGTATCTAATTATTGGGATTACGATGTGATGTAGGATTATTCTACGGTTGGATTTGGACAATCTGACAGAGCGAGGGAAAGATTAATAAAGGTCATTAAGAATGAATGGAGTTTGGAAGGCGAGTGTGGATTATTAAGCGGATGTAGATACGTAGGTAGGTAAGCTACAGAGTGCGAAAATGGTAGAGGGGTACCTTGTATACGAATTGTTGAGCTTTTACAAAGATCGGGGTGGCCTTCGGCGAGTAGCAGTTTAGACTTGAATGGTGAAGTAGGTTGCCTGTTAAGGAGGGACCAGGATTTGAGTTTGTGTATGAGGGTGGAAACGGTTTGTTCTCAAGAAGAACGGGAGTTACCGTGGATGAGGAACGCTAGATCGTCGGTATATGCAACGGTGGATATGTTGGGGATATCGAGATGAGCAGAGGATTTAAGACTAGTTCCAAAGGGCGGGGAAAAGGCGAGAACTTTGCGCACATCCTTGGGGTAAAGGATTTAATAACAGTGTGGTAGTTAGTTTTCAAAGTGGTCGATCGTGAAGTCGGGTAGGATTTCACAATCTGGAATATGTTAGATGGAAAATAGGTTTGTTTGAGTTGATTTAGCAGGTTTGGCCATCAAAGGAAATTTAAGGCGGAGCGAAAGACAATGAAGACTGCTAGTACGTATTTAAACTGGGATAATTTGGCAGTGAATGTAAGGGAGTAGACGGATTGCTTTGCATTGTGTCATTTTCTGAAGCCATTAGTTTAGTGAAAGAAGTGGATGTTGATCTATGTGGGATTCGAGTTTTTGATTGATTAGTGTTTCAAGAAGATTGCCTAAGGTGGGGAGTAGGGAAATCGGACGGTAGGATTTGGGATCGTTGGGTGGTTTGTTGGGTTTTAAAATGAGGGTGATGGCCGACAAGCTATGTAACGTTCACGGAAAATATGATTAAAATAAGCACATACGAAAGCAGGGACGTACTATTCCCAAAACATGAAGATGAGATAGCGAGGGAAAATAATAACACTCCGTCACCACACAATATATTCGTATTAGTAACGATTTTGCAATGTCGCGACAGAAGGGCACTAGATTCGTTTGAAATGTTAGATAAACCGGTATACATGAGCGTAGGTTGTAAAAACCATAGAGTTCGCGCGCAATGGACTTAATTTAAGATAGACAGAATGTCAAGACGACCGCATGAACAGAATGAATGCCGGACATGCATCGCAAAGGAGGGGGATGCACACAAAAGTAGCTGACATGTGTGGGGCACGTTGAGAATAGTAGTGTGTACTGAGGCGGTACATAGATGGAAATTCGGCTGCTTTAATAGTTTGAAGTTGGGTAACGCGATGAAGAACGCGGAATTAAAGTGATAGGTTGCTACGTACATTTACGTAGCTTAAGAGCCAAGGTCAGATAATGATTTACTATTAGTTATTGGTCAAAGAAAGTGAGGAGTTAGTCTGTTCACCTTTACTTCTTCTGAGTTTGTTTCACTTGATTTTCCAGGCAAAAAATTTGGTATGGTGTGCCATGTTAACCAGCAGCTGTCGACCCTAACCAGTTGTTGGTTGCAACGGAACGTCAGGCCAAGCTGTAAGAATAGCTGTTTCTTTTCTGCGTCACTTTGATGACCTCTTTCAGGAAAAATTGGATCTGATTCTTGTGCAGTTTTTCAGGTTACTCATCGCACAATTCGAGGTGTTACGGTGAAATTAAACTCACTTCACTCAAACTGTTCGAATATGGTAATGAAGACAGTTTTTCTGGTTTGGGCAATAATTATAAAATACGATTTTCTGTCTATATAAATTAGAGCTCACTATTATTTAAGTGTGACGTTTTTTTCTAATAGCTCTTTTTGCAGCTACAAGGAAATGCATTTCGACTTGTAAATGGTTTCCCTCTTTATTGCAATAGTTTATCGTTTCGATTTTTTTTGTATTCGCTTATCAAGAGTTACTTGTGGACAATATGTAAGTATATGGTTTGTATCACTATTTCAATTGCTGTTTTATGTAAATATTAAGATCGAGAGTAAAAACTAGTATAAGGTAAGTCAGGAATGTATTAATTATTTTTGTTCCGATTTTTGATGCTGCGTAACTGCCTCTTAGAGCGGCTTTTTAAAAAGACTTCTTCAAAAAAAACTCTTCTATCGATTTTATTTAAACAGAAATTACAATGTGACTTTAAAAACAGGTACGTTATATTCAGTAACGTATTGAAATCTAAGTTGACAATCACTATTTAATTTAATTAAAACTAGGGCGAGTAGCTGAACAGCCAACAATGTTAAAGTTGTGACGCTCGAGACTGACCGACCCTCCTGGAGTCCTCGGGGTATTTATGGTATCCTTGCTCTTTACATCACTTGTCTGCTATTTATTGATACAATACAAAGTATTACATTTTAATAATCTTAATTTTAATAATTGCTGTCTTATAACCTACTGTGACCTGCAGCTGCAGTATCATGTTGTGTCTGGAATACAATGTCTGTTTCCGTTCTCATGTTTGGTTGATGAACTTCCATTAACCTTTTGTTATGTCCTTCAATTATACAATGTAACAATCATTCTTAAGTCTTGATAATTCCATTAAATATACATATATATTGATTTGGGGGATATGTAACTCGCGGAATACCGAAACAACGTATGATGAAGATATCATCGACAGACAAAGTAAAGAACAAAAAGGTTTTAGAAATAGCAAGTGAAGAAAGATATCTGTGAAAAAAGTGAAAAACATAGAAGAGATAGGAGGATAATAACACGTTCTAAAGCATGAGGGAATAGTGCGGGATATATTAGAAGCAGAAAAGGGATAAACGAAAATGTAGATGTAGATATAGATTAGATTATTGCACACAAATAGTAAAAAATGCGAGCTGCGGAAATTTCAGAGAAATGTGTAGGTTAGCTCAGAATACAAATCAATGAAGGTACGCATCCCACCAGTTCTAGGACGAAAAACTTATTGCTGAAAAAAGTGATTATAATTAAGCCTGATGGCGTTTGTTTTGCAGTATTCTCAACAATTGTTGATTGTGTAAAAGGAGTATTGGAAAATTATTAATTCAGCAGTGTCTAAGTGGTGGTAGCCGATAGGTTTCCTAGCTCCCTTCGCGTACCATTGAATATCAGTGAAATAGGGTATGCTTTTAGAAAACAATATAAGAAAAGTGCAAAATATATAACAAAAAGATTAGCACAAGCCCGTGCTGTATTTAACAAGAAAAAGAAGATGGTATGTTCGAAAACAACAAACATATAAACAAGGAAAAGATTGCTCTAAGCATAAGTGTGGAGCATAGCTCTGCACGGCTGTGAAACGTGGACAGTAGAGGAAGCAGGCGGCAAAAAGATAGATACCTTTGAAATGCGGTGCTGCAGACGAATGGTAAAGATATCATGTACAGAAAACGTTAAGAACTAAGAGGTGCTAGTAACGGTAGGGGAACCCATGTGGTTGGTTACCCATTGGGCGCGTCTCCAGGTGGCGGATAGGAGAAATCCTAGGAAATATGGTCAAGGGATTGGCTATCTACTCTGGGAAGGATCGTGATAAACTTTTCTCTTTTAGTGACCCAGTGACCTGACTGGCATAAGACCCACAACATGGTGGAGAGCAAGAGCAAGAGCTGATGCGGGATAAAATCCGCTCCCTAGCCAAGTGAAAACGATCCCGCGAACCAAACCCCTCAACCCAATCCGTAGTTTCGTGGCTAATGAGCCTGCACTGAGGTAAACGAAACCAGTGGGGCAATTTTGCAACACCGTCAAACCGTACCTTCCCTGCCGTCGTGGTCATGTCCCACGGGTGGCTTGGCTTAACCGACCGGACCAAGAAGAGTCAATCTCGTTAAAAATTCCTAAATCCCGTGGTGTAGGACCGAGCCCAGGGGATGCGTGGCTGGATAGTTGATCAATCCCAATCGGTCCAAAACTCGGGAAACACGGCGGCATCCCATTCTATTCACGCCTTCCATGCCAACAGGGAGCACCTAGCATGGCAACCATTTACATTCCTCATACTCGTGAGAACAATCATGAATAATATTGGTACCACTAGTAAAACTGAACCTGAAGAGGTGGAACCAGCAATGGGGGACTCCTCAAGTAACCAAAATGTATCCATGGAGGTGGAGCACACCTGGGATGCAATGCTTTCGGGAGCTCAGCGTAGAAAGCTGAGGAAACCTAAGTTTAGTCGAATCTGGGACTTGAACGGAGTCAAACCCGTCCACTATGTAAGCTGATGGGAGACTGCGATATAGCCCTTATCCAGAAACCTTGGATTTGCAAAAGAAAGGTGCTAGGACTGAGTTCAATTGGTGGGGCACTTGTTTATAGTAGATCCACTATACTAATCAACTTAACCAGGGACAGAAGAATAAGCCTTTTAGGCTGCAGTGCGGCGGAGCCGTTTGGCAGACTCATCCGCCAGGAAGATTGGTTTTAGTGGGTATGCCGCTAGGAGAGTCCCACACTTTGACTATAAAAGCTTTCCACTCCACCGAGTTTGGACAACCATAAAAAAGAAATACGTGGAAAACAGTAAAGAATAGAAGTGCGAGGATGGTAGAACGCATAATAAGGCTTGAGGGAATAGCGCGGCATATGTCAGAAGCAGAGAAAAAGAAAAAGAGAGCTTGAGGTAAACCTAGAGTAAACTATTGCACAAAATAGTGAAAGATGTGGTTCTAGAAATAGTGGAAGCAAGATATCTATGGAAAACAGTAAACAAAAATAGGAGAGATAGGATAATGGGATGCGTTCTAAGGCATGAGGAAATTGTGCATGGTATACTAGAAATATAGAAAGGAAAAGGAGAGGTAGAGGTACACCTAGATTAGACTATTGCTCACAGATAATGAAAGATTGTAGGCTGTAGGAAATGTGTAGGTTAGCTCAGAATAGACAACAATAGAGACACGCGTCCAACCAGTTCTAGTACTGATAGACCTAATCGCGATGATGATGATGCTTCATTTTTGTGTCTGTATGAATTTTTGCATGTTGGGCAAATTTTTGAGAAATATTTTCTTCCGTGCGGGCGCTGTAACTCTTCTTGTGTATTGTTTATTGTTCTAATTCTTTGTGTATCGTGTTTCTTTGCGTGTGTAGGTGAAAATTTATCGACTGAATTTTTGAAAATGCCCTTGGCTTGGTAGCCAAAATATTGACTTTGATTATTTTTTAAGAATGCGGAACAGTATCTTGCCTGCCAAGAGGCGTTTTCAAAAATTCACCTTGTCTATTCTCATCCGCACACGCCCTGGAATACGATACAAAAGGAATCAGAACACAAAACAAAATACAAAAAATTGTCGAAGCCGACTTCTGCACCTAGTTCTAGCATGAAATAAAGCCGACAGACAGACACATAATGGATAGGTCCCATTTAACATTTTTATCAATGAGTGAAACTGCATTTAACAAAATGGAAAGCGTAATCTACGTGCATATTCGGTTCCGCCTTCTAACCTTTATTAGGAAGCAATTTATATAGAAGATTGATTAGATAATTGGACGTTGATGAAGGTTATAATAGCAGCTTGCAGCGTTTCTTATTACTTACTGCAACAAAACAAACAGAAATGAACCAAAGCTAAGCTGGAGTTAGACATGCGGTATACATACCACAAAGCCACATAAATATATTAATATTGATAAATTATACGTTAAGACAAATTGCTCTAGGAGTGCGTGATTAACCGTAATAACAACACAGTCGAAAAAGTTTGGTTATAATTATTTCAAGCAAAGCAGCCGACGATGCATTTAGGTATGTATAATACCTACCTGCCGTGTCTTTCTGTAACTAAGACAATTAGGTTATGTATCTAATTCTATCCATATTTAGCGACTATCGAGCCCTAGTCTTAATTTAGAAAATAATATAAGGCATACAATTTAAATTCCTTTCATAGCATCGATTACGTACTATATTTACGATTTGTTGGGGGTTTAGAATTTAGAAGATAGATGCACTGCGGCAGCGAAGCGTCTAATCGCATCATGCGCCGGACAAATCATAGCCCACTGTGTTATTAGTTACGCATCATTATGCAAATGAAATCCTGCGAGACTTCTTTCCTACCCCATGAGTGCGTTATATAGCCACATTTTATTATATAACAAAAAGATTTACCCGCACATTGACTGCCTACTTTATTATCGTCGTAAAATCTTGGCTTTTTTTGTTCTTTAAAGTATCTACAGAATTATTTAACCCAAGAACATGAAATATCTCTTTTACGAACTGGTTCCTCATGCGAACGACAAAGTGTAGGGTTAATTAATCTTAGAAACGGCAAGACATAAACGTAGATTGTATTCCTCTCGTGGCTATTTCTTTACTTATTTTTACCTTAACAGGTAGCTGAATAACAACCTCGTAGTAAGTCTCAGATTTCAAGTTCTAGTGTTAAAGATGAACTAACAAATTTGTAGCACGACGTTTCGTGAACGAGAAATGAAAGATAAATTCAGAAATTAGAGAACTAGTTCCTAAGAAGCACGAAAAATTCAGAAATTTAAGAACTAGTCCGTCAGAAGGTCGAGACAAAAATTAAGAATTGGCATAGGAGCTTCGGGAACCGAAAGAAAAAATTAAAAAAGTAGCGGTCTATGTGAAAAACTGTCCGGCTCCGGCTAACGACTCGTGGTTGAGTGACGCGAGTTACATATCCCCAAATCAATATATGTATAATTAAATAGAAATTATTAAGAAACTTAAGTTAGATGCAACAATGTAATTCAAAGATAAATAAAGAAAAGGTTACTGAATGTTCATAAGCAAGTTGTGAGAACGGATGTGAATACAATGTATTCCAGACGTAAGTGATACTGCAGGTGCAGATCACAGACGGTTATAAAACCGCAATTATTAGAGTTAAGATTGTTACTTTGTCTCGTATAAATTAATAAAAAAATAAGCAGACATGAGCTCTGCAGTTCCCACAGAAATGTGAGGGGCAAAGACAACATAAATACCCCGGGAGCTCCAAAAAAGTTTGTCAGACTTGAGCCGCACAACTTTTGCGTTGTTGGTTGTTCAGGCTACTCACCCTAATTTAAATCCATTTACAGTAATTTCGACTTAGAGTAATTTTATATAGTTTTGTAAAATTCCACTTGTAATTTCTGATTAAATAAAAATTGTTACAAGAGTTTTTGGAAGTATACTTTTTAAAAAGGCAGCTCCCAAGGCCCAAAACGTAACTGACGCAATCGGTAGGATCCAGAAGGGCACTAAGGAAATCCAAAATCGATGAACTGGTGGCCTGGAATATCAATTCCCAATCTGGAAAAACAAAACAAAATTTGGACAAAGTACAAAATCGACCAAACCCAAAGAAACAAAACTTAAACAAGGTGCAAAATCGACCAAACCCTAAGAAGGAAAACATGAAATCGACGATGAAAATTATGTAAGTTCATTTATCCTACCAAATTTTCTTTTTCAATTATTGATATTAGTTAGTAACACACGAAACGAATTGTATGTACAATTTTTTTTATTATTGTTATCGCAATTTAGTATTTATACCATTTATGAAAAGAATTTACTTATTTTTAACAAGAGAACTATAAAACGCATTTATATGCACAAATTATTACAAACAAAACTATCTATTCGGCAAGTCTGAAACTTTAATATATAAATAGAACGCAATTATCTTACAAGAATTTACTATTCAGAAATATCCGAAAGACGTAACGCTCATCACAACGTTATAAAGCTATAATTAAATATTTTCAGCACGAAAGTATCTAATTATAAAGAAACATTTATGCAATTTATTGTAACAAAACGATTTACCGAAATAGCATCATTCAGAAAACCTGAAACTTTATAATTGGACATTTCAAGGTGACGAGACTGTACAATTATAAAGAAATCATTTACGCACTTATTAATGCAAAACCTGGTAATATAATTATAGCAACTATTAGTGCAAACCCTTAATTACTCAGCAGTACTAAAATAAAAACGTACAAATTATAACGCAGCTATTGCAAAAGATTATTACCTACATAAAACCATCTGCGAAGTATAAAAATATACGAATTCAAGGCGACAGTAATTGACGAGACATTACCAAGCGGAAATTCTTTAATGTAATTATAGCAATTGATAACTACATATAAAATATAAGTGGACCGATTCTTTAAATAACTAATACAATCCAAACTGAAAAGTAACTATATAAAGTGCAAAATAAATTCCAATTTATACAAGAACTTGATATTAATTAGAACTGAAAACGACCATTAATTATTAGAACAATCATGAATTCCGATATGAAGCTCTATATTGAGAGTATCCCCAATATAACGGAGAGCAAGCGCTGCTAGGCAACTTTATTACTCAGTGCGAAATATTTTTAAAAATATTTTATAAACCAGGAGACAACGAACGCAATGTTTTACTTTTACGCATAATAATAAGTAAACTGACCGGAAAGGCATTAATACTAATTGTCAACCGCGACGACCTTTAGCAATTGGAAGACTTCAAACGCATCCTAATTGCATATTTCGGCGACCAACGCAACATTAAGTGTCTAATCCGCGATTTGATAAACCTTAGAATGGAAAGTAACAAATCACCATATCAATTCGGAATGAAATGTCAAGACGTACAAAGTTTAATTACGACAAAACTAAAAATTGAAGAATCCGACCAAAATATCCGATTATTGAAGACGAAAATGTACGACTAAATGGCATTTAAACACCTACATAAACGCACTACCTGAACGGTTATCAAACAAAATAAGATTCCAACATCCCCAAAACCTAGAGGAGGCAATGAATATGATTATAGAAGAAGAAAACGTTATGTATTACCAAAACAGACTATATAGCCCTAACATAAATTAAAACCTTACCGATAAAAACCATACAAGCCGCGAGACAAATATCCACACAACCAAAATTTACACCATTTAATGCACAAACAAATCAACCACAAATTAACAACCCAAACTTTAATAACACAAACTTGAATAATCAATTTAGACAATTTCCGAGACCAACATTTAACTCAAATTTTACAAGACCCACATTTCCACCAAGATTTAACCAACACGCAAACCAACCAAGGTCAGCATTCGGCGCAAACCCCATTAGAAACACACCAATGACGAATAACATCCCTAACAGTTACTACAAACCAACTCCTATAGACACTTCATCTGGTAAGACCAGACAAAATACAAAAATATCACAAATCAAACCAAATTATAATCAAAAACGAAACGTTACTTCCAAAGAACTATTCCGCCAAGAAGTGGAAGAATTTAATAATGACAGGAATAATTACACAAACTCCAGTAGAGACAATGAACCAAATCATTTACAAAACTATGAACGTGACGAACCATGTGAAAATTACGAAGAGGTCGACGAGGAAAATGCGTACTCAAATTTTCAGTTAGACCGATTTATAAACGACCAAACGTAATCAATTTAAATAATATCAATCAACAAATATTGCCATACATAGAAATACCCCACGCAGAACTTAAATTATTAATCGATATCGGATCTTCAAAAACACTAATTAGACCCCAAACCGTAAAAAAAACATTATTTAGATTTTGTAGAAAGAAAACCCTTTAAAATTAAAACAGCCTATAAAACAACAGTTAGTCAGTCTTGAGCCGCACAACTTTTGCATTGTTGGTTAATCAGGCTACTCGCCCTAATTTAAATCCATTTAACAGTAATTTCGACTTAGAGTAGTTTTATATAGCTTTGTAAAATTCCACTTGATACAAGAGTTTTTGGAAGAAGACTTTTTAAAAAGGCAGCTTCCAAGACCCAAAGTAACTCGCGGACAAAAAAAAGGAAGCAACAATAAGAACTCGGAAGGCGTCAGGAATTACTACAAAGCAGCTGGTTCCGCGATCCCACTGCGATGCGTGACAACCTTATCTATCACCTGGTGGATGATGACTCCAGAAAGGAATGGCGAGGAACATCATTTAAGGAAGGTTTCAATTTAAAGGCAAGCGATCCTACAAAATAACTATGCAAAAATATACAGATAACGATAGCAAAAAAAAAACAAAGATTAAAAGGTAATAAAACAATGACTTACCAAAACGTGATCATGCGTTGTCGACACTAAATATAAAATTTTGTAAAAAGATTTTATAGTAGAATAAATAACAGAAAAGCCAAAACGGAGGCGTAGTTTTCAGATAAACGATTAAACCACGTAGACACATCTCAATGTGTAGATTTTTAAGAAGGTATTCTTTTAATAACTCCGCTGAAATTATAAGCCACTATAAGATGGTCCTGTAAAACTTTGACGAAACGTCAATAGTAGGTACCACAATTAAGTTAATAAAAGCTTAAGTAAAGCTTCTATACTCAAGCTCAAAACACAAGTAATGTTTGGAAGACAATTAAAAAAATGAGAAACGTTCTCTTTTAAAATTGGCAAAAATAATTCACATAAGCTTACGTACGGAATTGCATAAAGAAAATGCATATTGCTGTTGAAGGTAAGTTCACATAGGTAGCAGGTAAGGTGAATACATTTACTAAATAAATAAGAAAAATAAGTATAGCTAGTCAGGTATTATATTGTGATAAGGAGGTCATAAGAAATCACTGAGCACCACATTCTGTGAGAAAACCGACCCAAAGCTGAGAAAATGGAATTTTTAAATATTTAATTTTTACCCTGTATAATATTTCTAGTAAGATAAGCTTACTATTCCTTTAACACATAAGTCAGACCAATGTTTTAATTATGTGTAATTATTATCTTTAAAAAATATTATTTAAAACGCCAACGAAAATACAAAAGCATTCTTTGATTAAAAGACCCGTGTGTAAATATTTATCCACTTGAAAAATATCAGTTAAAAACAAGTTTTATTGCATTTATGCAGACTGAAACAACCGTAAGCGAGTTCTAAGGTGTAAAGATTTATCCACTTTAAAAATACTAAACATTTTTAAATGTCAAGTACTCCTCTGCATAACGTAACAACATAATTGCGAGTTTCTAATGCGAGGTAGTTTTCTTTCAAACAAGCCACTTTTCGGGATGGTTTTCAAATCCAATATATTTACGCTAACGACTAACGAATGCACATCAATTAAGAAGTACGCGGAACACGATAGCACTGGTAAAGGACTAAAAATCAGATAAGATTACACGTTTTAAATGGCTATAAATTATTACAGAAGCTCATAAAATTATAATAGAGAGAGAGAGAGAGCGAGAGAGAGAAAGAAAGGAAAAGAGAGAGAGAGAGATACGCCAACTAGTAATTCCATTCATTAATAAGAGATAGTAAAATTTTATAATTGCAATAAATTTTAAACTGACAGGCCGCTAAAGATAGAAACACATCAAATTACAGTTTAATTACATGATGCCATAAGCAAAACCTCCTAGAATGTAATCGGAACGATCAAGAACGATAACGTATTTGGAATTTTATTATATAAAGCCGGTAGATAATGAGGAGCGGTAATTCAACATAATTCATTCAACATTTGGTCATTCCTAAATAGTTACTGAATCGCTTTTTATGGAGCGCAACGACGACATATTTATTGCTCCAGTATAAATGAAAAGTTATTTTGGTGCAAGGTCTAGTCTATTAAAATAAAAGTGCTTTCATAAACTAATGAAGTAAACTTCGACATATGAAATTAATTAAAATGGAAATCTAAAAAATGGAACCAGGGATTTTTCGATGCAGTTAATTCTAAATAGAAACGATCTTTAGATAGTAATTATAATTAAAGACAGGTTGTAATGGAGATATTAATACCAGCAAAAAATTTGACGATCCAAAACGCAGTATAACTTTTTTTTAAATCCTTTGAGAGACAATTTGTGTATTATTAAGCAGATTAAGCTAGTATAAGTTTTTCTGCCTATAGAAAACTACGCGTGAGTGGATATTTTTCTTAGTAATTTTGAGCTCAGATTTCAAACTGGTTTGACCCTTACAAAAAAGTTTACTCAAGGTTGCTGATCAGCCACACTGAGGCGGAGTAATAGGAGAATATTTAAATTAATTATCCTTCTTTGTTTTACAGAAAATTTTGTGACCTACATGTAAATTGTTTTGGGTTTTTCTAATTATTAACAAGGATTAAGCGAAGATTGTAAATGTGCAGTAGTGATGAAATTTTCTTTCTAGATTTAAGTTGTAAATTGTACTTATACACTTTCTTTATTTGTGTGTGTAAGTAAATTTCTTAGATAATGTGTTTGAAGAAAGATGTTTTTGAGTGTATCGAGGATTGTTCAAACAAAAATTTCTTTTCTGTAAGTATAACTGTACTGTTGAGATTTCGTTGTTTCATTTCATTTTCGTAAAGTCTACAGCATATTTATCGTTGAGCTGACAAGATAAAACGGGCATATTCAGGTAAAAATTCACGCATGTGGAAGCAAACATCCCTAGTATTATTTTTTGATTCCCAACGAAAGACTCACATTTTCTATTACCTAAACATCTACAAGACTCGATTAAGTCGTCCGAAAATTAGAGTTTTTGTCTCTTAGGATTTTGTGGAAGTTTTCTGTAAGTAATACATCCGATTGATTTCCAGTAGGGCTAATATAATAAAATGAGTTCGTGTGGGTTTGAGGGCTGAAGGAGTTCTCAAGAGAACGTTTATTTGAAAGAACCGAAAGAGACAAGATCGAAAGGCGAAAAAAGAACAAAGTGTAGGAGAGATACGGGAAGTAAAAACTATGGCTGTTTTATTAAATTTAAATAAAAGTATGCAGAAACAAAAGAAAAATTTAAAAGAAATGAGTGAAAAACACGAAAGAGGAGGTATAAAAGAGATGAGTGAGAACATCAAGTAAATGAGTGAATAAGCTGATAAAAATACTTAGGAGTTACGAGCTGAATTTGGAGAGCATCTAGTAAAATTAGGGGAAGTTTATGATTAGAAAGTGACAGGAATGAAAGGACATTTAAAGAGATGAGTGAAAAACTAACTTCAGGCTTAAAAGAATTAAACAAAACCATGGAAGAAATGAAAATTAAAATTAGAAGAAAAGTGGTCCAGATTGTAGAGGATATAGATGACATGAAAGAGAACATTATTCAAATACAAGCAAATCAGTAAGTGCGTGAAAAAGAAAAGAACGGAAAAATTGAAAATGTAGGTCAAAAGTAAACGAAATTGAGGCGAGTTGTCAAGCTGATTTTACAACATTTAAAGAAGACAGGAAATTTTGAAAATAAGATAGGATTAAAAATATTCATGTTAGGGAACCTTTGCGATGGGTTCCAATTAGTGTTCCGTTGGAACAACATTCAAAATTTTATGGGAATAACAAATTTAACCCTAAGATATTTTTAAACAACGTGAAAACTTTGTTACGGGGTAGTTGGGATGAACAAACTAAATTAAATATTGTGAGATTCATGTCAAAAGGTAGTGTGGAAATTTTGTTTGTACTGCGTGAGTTAAACTCCTTTAAAAACTTCGGAGTGAAATTTTTAAAACTATGGGGGGGGGGATAACCAACAATTTAAAGTCAGAGACAATTTATTGATGGGCACGTATAGCAGTGATTTAGACATGACAAGGGAGTTATATGTCATCAAAAAATGTAGCGTTGCTAAACAACTTAATCCTGCTTTAGAGGACAAACAGATTATCAAATATTTAATAGGACACTCCGAAATAAAGGTAAGGCAATGTATCGCCTAAACAACATCGTGGACAGAGATGTTATTTTTGGAGTGTCTTCAACGACACGATGATATGGGTCAACCACGGAGGATGGAGACTAGACCAAGGAGCCAGCTCATAAATTCGTTCAGATTTCAAAAAAGCCATGGGCCAGAAAGGTACAATGGCAGAATATTCGATAAGGGGAATGTCCAGAAAAGCAACTGGGGTCAGAATAATGCCATCAGGAGAAACGGACGAAGAGAGAACAATGAATTCACAGGGTAAATTGATTTTTAATACTTCAGTGTATTAGTTAATAAGATAAAATCATAGCCAAAAATTTTATGCAAAGCTTAAATGATAATTTCAAATCGAGCTAGTAATAGAAAATAGGAAAACATAAGGTCTCGGAACTCGGACTAGGCTACAAATTGGAAGATTACATGTTCGAATTCTGTTGCTTAACTTGCTTTTGGTTACGTTCTTTTTGTATAAACTATTTCTAATTACTTTATTAACTTTTTGTTGTTATTGAAATTTAAAGCGAGCTAAGTTTCATATAGTACTGATGTGATGATTCAGAAATATCAAAAATAAGGTCCCATATTCTTTATGTATTTTTAACTATAACTTTCTAGATGTTAAAATAATAATTGAAAACTTACCAATTGTGGTAACTTTTCCAAATACGCTTACTTCGTCTAGTACAGAACAGTTCCATCTTCTATGTTGAAACTGGTGTCTGCATTCTAAAAGAGCTTGATGGGCACCACTAGCAACTGCTACCATGTGATCTTTATAAAGCTGACATATCCTACTTTGACCAGCACTTAGACCTAGGATTGAATGGCAATCTGGCGTTGCGTTAAACTGCAGCATCTGTCCAAGAGCCAAGCCCATTCGCCTGCAAATAAATATCACTGTCATTTTAGTTGTTAAGCTCCTCCCGCAAATTACAATAAATATTGTTTGTTATTTGCCAAAGAATTAGTACCAAAAGCCTTGTTCGATGTAGTCTTTGATACTATGCCATATGGCTTAGACTTTATTGCTTAATACCTGTATGATCATCTCATACACGAGCAAGTTGCACGAGGTAAAATTTGATCAGTCATGACCAAAAGTCCACCCTCCCCCCTTTAATTTTACAATTGTTAAAGCTTTTCCCGTGTAATTAAAACTGTTTATATTGGTCTACATAATCATCTGAGCATTGAACGAGAAATTAATTAAGAAAATCAACTATGGGTTAAACTGGGCGTTTGGCCGAGCTGTACTACGCAATAAACAAGAGAGCTTAACTGAAAACAATCCAAGGGTACTGGTTAATCGCATGCATCAGCAGCTCCAAGAATTGGAAACACGCAACGAAAACACAGGTCAGAAATAAGAACATTCTTTAAAGCATAAGGCATTAATTTCATTTTGAATATTTACATTTTTGCATATATTGAAATATTTATGTAAAAGGTCATCAAAAATCTTTTAAAAATTACGCAGAAAGAAAGAAGGTCGTTTGAACGTTCAAAAGGTACTTCCAGTAGTATACGGTGTTATATTTGCAGGCTTTAAATGATATAAGAGGAGTTATAATATCGGGACTGTTACTTTGATTCAGGGGTTTATTTTTGAATAGCGAATCACATTATAAAAGTGGTAAAGCTGTGAAATGTATATATTTTTCTGGTCATTATACAAATTTTGGTAAGTTCATTTATCTTATTCAAGTGATAGTGTTAGAGAAAAAGGGGGGTAAAAATTTCTTTGTTATCATACCGTCGTGCACTCTGTGTGAATTGAAGTGAGCTAGTCGAAGCATATAAAACGAATTGTGTTTAAAAATTTTAATTTGAGGTTATTTAGAGACACAGAGCGGAGGCGGGCAGCAGGAAACTGAACATTATTAACATCGGCGTGCGACGATATCATAGCAATATATATCTATAGATGTGATAATAATGTCACGAAAGGTCATTGAACACCAAACTCTATGAAAAAAAATCCCAAAGAAAAGAAAAACGGAGAAAAGTTAAAATTTCCCTATATTTAATTGTCTGCCCTTATGTTAATAAGCGTATTCCATTAGTATAGAAAATAAGATTTCCATGTAAAATGACACCCTTTGAGGACACATATAGTATTATTTTGCCGTTTAAGAAGAAGCTCAACTTTAAATCTTGTATAAATAACAATTTTCTAAAAAAAAATTTTTTCTTATTGCATTTACCGTAAAACAAATCTTATTGCATTTATGAAGCATAAGAATGAAGCCCTCATCAATTATGCAATTAAATTCCGTGTATAGGCATTTATTGCAGAATGGAAAGGTCCAGAAACAAATATAAAATCTAAATGCAAAAGCCATTCATTTCAGCGTGTAAATAATTACTATATATTTTATAATAACAAGTTTTCATTGCATTTACAAAAAAACGCGTTCAAAATAATATCAATTTGACACATTTTGTTATTTTTCTCAAAAATTAATAATAACGTTAAAAATGAATATAATCGTTACTTATGCCGCTCGCTGTATATATATATATATATATATATATTGCTATGATAAGGGGGTTATTTAGGGGTATATTGAGTTATCATGGTTACACAATACAAGTAAATAGTACTAGGAGTTAGAAAACCACATTTATTTAGCATAAAAAATAAGTAATTTGCAAATTATGCAAAGAGAAAACATTTAACACCCTGTATAAGGATCGCAGTTAACTTTAATTAATGCCGGAAAGCATATTATTCAATAATAAACACACATTCAACAAAAGAAATAACTCTACACGCAATCAAACTTGTTTTAAACCAAAAGTAACTCAATACGCGTTAAATGCAGTAAAAAGCTAGAAAATCATAATACAATTCACATTAAACATGCGATAGTGAAAGCAGATAGCATAGTGTCCTGATAAGAAACGCATCCTTCGAAATAAATACACTTTGGGAACGCAAAAATGTAAACAGAAAGATGTTAATTTACGTCACTTTGGCTTCGTGATTTTCTGCATGGAGTTAATACAAATCCCAAAGTATTATCTTGACAAACAAAAGCCATAAGTGAAATTACGTGGCAAGGCGAATTAGAAATTCCTGTAACAACATCAAAACGGACGGTATAAAATAAATACAAATTAGATATTCACTGGTACCTACGTGATCAAAGAATCGTTCCGACAAGGTATTATCAGAGATATACCTGTAAAAGCCCAAAACATCCAAAACAACCGATGGTTGGTCGTAAACTTTGAACAACAGTTCAGATAACCAATGAATTTTTAGATGGGGCGTAGACTGTATAACACGGGAATTTTATAAGCAGACAGTTTTAGTTTGAACCAAGCACACGCTGCATCACTCATATTCAAGAATTTACGCGTCGAGTAAATATTCAAATTAAATGATCAAATTTTTGTGAAAAATGGTGTTATAAAATATTTTAAATAAATTATAGTAAAAATATATGAGACAAGTTTTGCTGTTTGCTGGAAAACGTGAGTAGAAATGTATTAATTAATTTAGGTTAAATATTTATAATTTAGGACTCTAAGTGACAGCACGAAATCTAAGTGACATTACTTAAATTAAAAAGACATCGCAAAATATAAGTGACAGCACGAAATCTAAGTCAGGCTACAAAAATTCTAAGTCAGATTACAAAAATTCTAAGTGACGCTACAAAAATCTAAGTGACATTACGTAAATTGAAGAGACATCACAAAATCTAAGTGACAGCACGAACTCTAAGTCAGATTACAAAAGCTCTAAGTGACGTTACAAAAATTCTAAGTGACATTACAAAAATTTAAGAAGACAGTACAAAAATTTAATGGAGATCACGTAAATCTAAAAGACATTAAGAAAAGCTAAAAGAGATTAAGAAAATACCAGATCATTGATTAAACGGGCTAAAACTTGGAGACTAAATATATTGAATGGAGCAACTCAACTGATTAGAATATTGGAGTACTGATCCACATCACGCAGCAGAAAGACACAAGGAAAACTACAGGTCAGAAATATCTAGCATAAGGCATTATTTTCTATTTATTATTTTTGAACATTGATTATATTTTATACTTGAATATTTTATGTAAAGAGTCATCAAAAACTTATTTTATACGTGAAAAATGTCGTAAAAAGGGGAAAAATCTTGAACGTTCAGACAAATTTTCAGTAGAGTACAACGTCATTTTGCTGGTTTTAAAATAAGGAAAGTGAGCTTTATATTTTGGAGATAAACAATTTAAAATTTATTATTTGATTTAGGGGCTCATTTTTGTCATACAGATTAAGCTGTGAAGTGTATATAATTTTTCTTTCTCATTATACAAATATTAATCGACTTCGTTTTATCATTCAAAGCAGGAAAAGTTTTAGAGAAAAAGGGGTAAATTATTTGATTATCGTAACGTTGTGCACTCTGTGTGAATTAAACTGGGCTAATCGAGGCATATCTAAATTTTAGGGTATTAAAATACACAGAGCGGTGGTGATCAAAAGGTGACTGAGAGTATAATTACATCGACGTGCAGCGTTATCATATCAATATATATATATATATATATATATATATATAATATTAATTTTCTTGACCAATTATACTTTATGTAATATATTATATATTATAATTATACTTCTATACTTACGATTAAGAACAAAACCCGACCGAAACGTCAAGTAATTAGACGAATTTAAAGACGATTATTTTTATTTGACCTAAAATATCCCAAAACACAAAAAACATTATATATATATATATATATATATATATATATATATCTATATATTGTTGTGATACTGTAGCAACCCCTGAGCGCCTCTTTTGTGAATTAAAAAGGTAAACATTTCTAATCTGTAAATTTTTGATTTTCAATATATAATTTTAATTGCGTCGGTTAGCTAAGTTTTTAATTACGCAAGGAGCTTGCAACAATACGACAAACAAAAATTTTAAATTTACCTTCTACCTTTACTTCCTGTTCTAATCTTTAAACCAAAACACCATTAAGCACAAATTATTATAATGTTCTCAAAAATATTTACAATGTATGAAAAGTTCAAAATTCTCTAAATAGAAGTTTCATAAAAAGAATTAATGATTATCTTTCCCAAAGTTGATCAAAAAGCCAGCAAAATCACCATTATTATTATTAACTAAAGTCCGATGAACGTTCATTCAACTTCTTTAAATATTTACGTAATTTACAACGTATACTCAAAAAAAAAGATCCTTGCCGACTCTCACATAAATTATCATAAAAGCAATTTTTAAATTATTTAAATTGGAAATATTCAACAAAATGTTAATATTTAAATCATTCAGTTTAGAAATGTACAACGAAATATTCACAAATAAAAATAATAAAACATTCAGATTGGCTAACCTGTTGTTTCCATCTCGAATCAGTCCCTGGTCCAACTGCTTCCATATTCAGCTTAGTGATTTTATACTCCCAACGTTAAATCTGCTTTGGATCCCTCTTACCATAGCCTTAATTTATTCTTCTTGGCAATTAATAATTAAAGTAAATGCTTGTTGCATTTCCCCATTTGATCCAGTAATTATTTAGAATTATTCGCCAGTAATTGTTTAGAATTGTTCTCCACTAATTATTTAGAGTCCTTTTTATTAATTTTAATATTAGAATTTAAATTAAAACAACTTTTAGTTACTTACGCTTTTAAAGGGTAAAACGTCAAACCTCCTAATTTTCCATAATTACAATAGTATTATTTCATACTTCACAATAAATCACTTCATGTAAATAGTTTCGTTTTAAGAGATGTGAATTAAAGCTTACTTCATGTTGAACTGATTTTTTACAAATCCGGTCGTATTTAAATGCATCGTCTATCTATTGACAAGCGCAGAGTTCGTTGTTATGCATGATACTTTCATACCAGATTTTTGGATATTCCATCGTATTTTATTGTATGTTAAAATCAACGCGTTGCTTTTGTCACGTACCATTTCGAGTTAATAGCATTAATTCCCTTGGATTTTCATACTTCTAGATAAATAGACCATTGTTTGTTCAAATAAATTTGGTGAACTTTGATTTTATCCACCGTTTCCAATATATTAGGTGTCGATTTTAGCTTTCTAGTCACGTAGACTTAATACAATTTATGCATTAAATTATATGCGTTTGCTATCTTACGCATTATTAAACCTGCTTGTTTTAATTGGGATTCTTGGCGAAATAATGATGCGTTATCAATGCGTGTCGCGTTTCAGCTTGCGTTTATGTTGTTTTACGACTTGCGAATTTGTTTATTCAAATAAATCTTCTAAATATTTTTCATTAACTAAATTAACTATGATTATGGTTTATATACAGGGCGATGTCATTTACTTTACAGTCTAATCATCGTATTTCTTGTTTTCTTCAGAAAACTGTCTCGTTTCTGAACCCTCATGTATTTTATATGAAGTGCACTATACTATTGGTCCTAACTACCCCTAAATGACCTTATTAACACAGCAATATACAGTGTGTCTACTTAAGTTGGCGGCATATGGAAAACTTTCTTATTTTTGGTTTTAGGAAAAAAAGTTACTCTTTATAAAAAGTTTTGCTTGTTCTGAAACCTAAAATAAAACCTTCACATTTCAAAATTTATTAGTCATATAGGAGGTTTATCAATAAATATGAATTTGGCGCAAGAGTAAAGTATCTTTATTTTTGACAATTTCGGAAATTGTTATTATGAAATGTTGTTCAGAATCAAAAACCACGTTCAAATATGCAAAATATCCATCGATTATAAATTTTTTTTTTAACTTTTCAAAATAAAAATTTATTTAAGCTTACGTGTTATTTCATTTAATCTAAGATGCACTGACAAGAACTGTCCATGAAATGTAATTTCTCAGCATTTCGAAAGACTTTCTTTAATAATAACAATAGCTTAATAATAATGTAATAGTTTTTGTTACACATACGGATCTTATTATTCCGCCCCTCAATTAACTACCGCTTCAACATATCCGCCTTCTCTATAAATACAGGTAATCGTTCTATCTCAAAACTCTGTCAACACTCTTCTAATCATAGACGGCGTTATTCTCTGAACGGTTTCTTTAATGGTTTGTTCTAAATGGACAACATCTGTGAATGGCCCTTGAAGGTACACCTCTTTCAAGTAGCCCCACGAAAAAAAGTCGAGTGGGATCAAAGCTGGAATGTGAGGTAGCCAACGAATTTTCAAAAACCGATGCCCAACTCTTCCATTAAAACAATTTTCAAGATATTGTCTTACATCTAACCTGCTATGGCATGGGGCACCATCCTGCTGGAACCATATCTGTTGACGTTCAAGTAGGGGTAGATTATCAAGAAAATCATCTAGTTCTTTTTGTAGAAAGAGTAAATAACGGTTTGCATTAAAAGATTCTCGAAAAAAGAAAGTTAGTTAATTGAGGGACGGAATAATTAGATCCGCATGTGTAACAAAAACTATTACATTATTATTAAACTATTGTTATTATTAAAGAAAGTCTTTCGAAATGCTGAGAAATTACATTTCATGGACAGTCAGTGCATTTTAGATTAAATGAAATAACGCGTAAGCTTAAATAAATTCTTATTTTAGAAAAGTTTAAAAAAAATTATTTATAAGCGATAGATATTTTGCATATTTGAACGTGATTTTTCATTCTGAACAACATTTTATAATAACAATTTTTGAAATTATCAAAAATAAAGGTACTTTACTCTTGCGCCAAATTCATATTTATTGATAAACCTCGTATATGACTAATAAATTTAGCTATTTGAAGGTTTTATTTTAGGTTGCAGAACTTTTATAAAGAGTGACTTTTTCTCCTAAAACTAAAAATAAAAAGTTTTCCATATGCCGCCAACTTAAGTAGACACACTGTATATATATATATATATATATATATATATATATATATATATATATATATAAGATTTAAACTAACAAGTGAGACGAATAAGAAGTTAGTCTGAAGCTATGTTATGCATGTGTAAAGAAGGAGAGACAAATAAAGCCACCGAAAGATGGTGAAGCAATGAAAACAAGTATTGACTTCATCAAATGGAATAGAAATGTGTGAAGTTATAGTGATGATGAAGCTGATCATATTTAAATTGCTTACGTTAGTTTGCAAAAATTTTATATTTCATCTTCCGACCGCAAAACAGAATTCAACTTCTTGAGCATGAAACTCAAAATACCAATTACCTGTCAAACATTAATAATGCTTAACATCTACGGCGAGCGACTTAATAAGTGACACTGCTGATATATTTATTGCAACATTAAACAGCATTAAAAAATTATAAATGACGAAAATCTTGACATTTTAACTCCAGTTGAGGAATGTATGATCACATGTAAGAACATTAATTTTTAGATTTTTACCGTGCAAAGTAAATCATGTTGACGGTACTGGAAACACAAGGATGAGATGACCGCAGTTTCTTGATTTGGATAATCATGCTAAAATGTCATGAAATCGGAAATTATTAAAGAAATTTAAATGGATTTTTAGTTTGATTTTTTATAGTTCAAAGAACACTTATGTGTGTGTAAATTCTAACGCTATTAGAATTAATCGAGGAAATGGGTTCCAAAAAGCGCAAAGATACAAATATATTTCTAACCTCATTAAAAGTTGATTTTAAAATAAACTCTCTGAAGATATTAATAAAATAAGATGTAGGTTAATTAACCTACATTTTTATTAGGAAATCATAAAGAAAAATAATCCATGATAGGTTTCCTGGTATATGACTCGTTAATGGGTTTTCAAGCGAAATTAATAAAAAAATACTAATTGTTTTGTCGGCTAATCATAAAAATTAGTTGACACACATTTTTCAGCATTCACCTAATAACACCAGAAAGTCCTTTCTCTGCAGATTTCCAACAAGAACTTCAAATTTTAATGATATTTAATAAGCACAAACCTGACAAAAGTATTCACATATATCTTCCAACCAGTTAACAATTTGATATAGTGATATACTCTGCAGTTCATATGTCTGGACTAAATCAATTTTAGCATTATTATGTACTATTGGGAAATAATCTGAAAGAAGTAGATTTCTATTCTTAATTTGACAATTTATAGTATAAAAACATTACCGTTCTCTAGCGCCCCCTCTAAACTATAAGCACCCCACCAAAAATTCTAAATAAGAAAATGGTCTGTGGCACCTTGTTTGAAGGAGATTTTAATTTTCTGTTTAGCAATACAAAGTTTTTTTTTAAATTTGGTGGAGTCATAGCTGAAAAAATTAATTTTGAAGATGTAAAATTTTGATATCTCCATCACAAACTTTACGTTTGCTTGGATATACCACAGAAACTTGCTTTATCGTTACAGCATATTTTGTTTGCTTGCCGTATTGTATGTAGATCAAGTTAGAATGAGATGGGTAGTAGCTACCCACACTCTTCATAGCCTGCGTGAAGGAATAGTATATAATGATAAGCAATAGTTGGACGGTATGCAGACTGCCTACATTATAGAAATGTTAAGAGTAATACTATAGGATATAAGATTTATCCCATAATTTGAGGTTTTATAGTTAAATGTACTATTGTACATATGCATTTTTTGTGTAGCTTCTAGTCAGAACGATTTCGGTCTGCATCAATATAGTAAGTACTTAGTACATGTATGTTTCTGCCGCTGTGTATACATGGTTATTATTAATTGATTGCAGTGCCAATACAGATTATTATTAATTATAGTGGTAGAATTCACTTAGTTTCATTATCCTAAATTATGCAGCAATATTTAAGGGTATAGACTGGCGTAGTTCTTGTGTTTACAAAACACACTTCGATTGGATTGTTACTAGTTATAGTCAGTATTTAAGAAGTAGACAATACAGATGTTTGTCCTTAAACCAGCAATTTAATATTATTTTGCTATCTAAATTCATAGAGATTGCTTATTAGAGTTATATTTTACGTGTGTTTAGTGTTTAATTATTCTTTCAAGTACAGATGTTCGAAGAAAAGGCGAATTGTTGTGATATTTTATTCTTTAGACACCAATTTTCAAATGTGTTTTACACGACATTCGTTTTCTTGCTCTTTCTCTCTCTTCGTTTGTTACCCTGTAATTCGGGCGAGCATTCCGTTTCTGATTTCGTTTTTTTCTTACCGGTCTGCTTGTATACATGTTAAAAAGTGCATCCTTGCGACTGTCAATCAATCTATTATTGGTTTAATGGCATTGTCTTTTACGATTCTAGACACTGTTGTACCTTTGTAACAATATTTTAAGCTTTACGACGTCAACAGAAAAGAAGCATTGAACCTATAGCATTAAATGATAAACTAATATCGTTCAAAACTAATGTAAATTCTAAAAAGGAGACATTTCTCTCGTACTTTTATAAAAATAGTTTATTAACTAAAGCAACGTATATTACCAGCGCATTCCGTTTCTGTTGCATCTAGAAGGAGGTCGTTTTAACTAAAAAAATTTTTAAAAAAGTCTCGGAGCATGACGCAAACACGTTTGATATCTTGCACCAACATCTATTGCAAAAGAAATGTCCGACAACCTAAATATCAAAGACATACATACATTTGCAACAATTATAGCTCGTAAAACTGCATTTTTATTTTAATTAGGTTGTCTAAATGTTACTTTTACTTAATTGAATTAGGTTATCATTTAGGATTAATTTAAGATAAATATCTACTAAAATGTAAATATATGTATATATACATACTTGTACCGCATAAAATTATATGCTACAGTCATTTGAAAATGATTAATGTATAGGTTTTTTTCCCTATATTTAAATTTATTCTTTTTATTGGCATAATTATAATACATGTGTGTAAAGTTAGCCCCTTACAAATTTTCAATATTGCGCCCGATTGTATACTGTTTGTATTACAAATCTCAACTCAATAACTTAAAGCGTATTCAAGATAAATATAAAAACAGGAAACTATTTCATAGCCCTGCAATTACGAATTTTGAGCTCTATTTAACTTACTAAATTGAACTAGATTTGTGCTGCCTTGTGATCGTTAAATTTAATAACAACCAAGTAATTTGATAAAAACAAAATTATATTATATTAGTTCGGCGGTAAGGACCAAATAAATCCAAATTCTTTTCAGATATTGATATTAGTTGGTATTGCTTCCGTTTTAGAAAAAATAATGGAAGTTTATTTTGACAAAATATTTACCAAACTTCTGCAAGTTGTGGTGAATTGTGCTAGTCGAGTACAACAAAAATGCTCAAATATTTTCAAAAACCGCATGGGTGGTAAATAAACGAATGGAGGTGGTGAAGGTTAACAGATAATTAAACATTTTCGAATTTCTGAACGTCACATTTCATTGTGCTAAAAAAATTCAATATTTTCCTCGATGACAAAGTGTCTTTAGACTAATGGATACCGAAGTACACGCAACAGTGTGGGACATATTTTAGGAATTAAAAGATTCACCCCACCTTATGTTCTATACCGAAAAGGGAATGGGAATTTTCAATTTAGAAAATGGTAGTATATGTTCCTTATTATCAACTAATACTTGCGCTAAATAGCCAATTGCCCTTGACCGACGATCATTATCCACGCGTTGACAGACAACCGCACAATCCCCAAGAGGAAGTCACGAAAATGTTAATAAAAAGCCGTATAAAGTTCCACACTAAAATAAATACTAAGAGGAGTTTGGTACATGTCAAAGTGACGTAACAAATTGCATGTAGATGAATACATAAAATCTAGAAACAGTTTATGAAACATTTTTAGAAGCAGGTTTGCAATCGAAAAACATACGAGCGATGAACTCAATATTAATGAATACTGATAAGTCAAAAATCGATAAAATGTCATGTCTGTAGATTGCTTTGTAAATTTAGGGAATATGGCTCAATATATCTTAAAAACAATCCTAGCTCATCATCATTAGGTCTTCAGTCCTAGAACTGGTTAGACTCGTACCTCTATTTTTTCTGTTCTGAGCTACTTACACATTTCCTCGAAATTCCAACTGCCTACATCTTTCACTATCTGCGTGCAATAGTCTAATCGAGGTCTACTTCTACCTCTCGTTTTCGTTTCTCTACTTCTAATATAAGTCGCGCTATAATGCCTTAATATGTGTCCTATCATCATATCTCTTCTATTTTTTTACCGTTTTCAATATATTTCTTCTTTCTCTACCGTTTCTGGTACGTCTTTGTTCTTAAATTTGTCTGTCCATGATATCTTCATCATACGTATGTAGCATCACATTTCAAAGGCATCTATAGTTTTCCTGCCCGCTTCTCCTACTGTTCAAGTTTCACAGCCGTACAGTGTTGTGTTCCACACATATGCTTTCAACAATTTTTTCTCTGTTTTCTCTTGTTAAATACAGTATGGTTTTGTGTTAACTGTTTTTTATATATTTTTTGCACTTTTTCGCTTCTATTGTTTTCTAAAAACTATACCCTATTTCACCGATATTCAATGATACGCGAAGAGGCTATAGAAACCTAATGACTACCAAGATTTTCATCACTACGACGCTTACCGAAACAATAGTTTTCCAAATACTCCTTCCGATCAACGGAAACCATTTCTGCGATTTCAATGTTGACAAAAGTAGCAATCAACACCCTTCATAACAGGCACGGTACCGTTTGGATTGTAACAACACACCAAAATCTGGACCAAGTTTTTGGAACAGTACCTCCAGAATATTTCGTACCACCCTCCACTCCAAACCATCAAGCACAAAACCGATTTTAGGTATGGCCAACTTATTGTCTTTAAATTTGAGCATCTGGTCCTTGAGGTCCACTAACGCCTACTGAGCATGGTAATTTGTTTTATCGAAAGGGTGTTGTTTAGTCACCAGGTAGTAGACGCCACGATGTCAGTCCCTTAGCCGTATGGTCTTTCCAAACTCGGGTTGTTGTCGGCGAAGTTCATCCAGATTACCAAATTTATTTTTAAACACTCGAGCAAGTCCTCGGAACATATCAAATTCTGTTGCCACGCAATGTGTTAGGGAGTATTCCGATGACACATCGAATAGATCATCTTAAATTTCTTCCGTAACCCTATTTCTCGCTTTGCCTGTGCCACTGTAAAGAGACATAAGCCAATCATAGCTCCGTCCAAACTTTCGTTCATTCTCAGGAGCGTAATTGTTTGTTCGTATCACTGTTTGTTGTTCTTCGGTATTTCGACGTCTTCACTACCGTAGGGTACCTACGGGTTAACGTACACCCCTATTGTTCTTCCTTTTACGAGCCTACGTATTTGCTATACCACGTAGTTGATCCCTTTTACAATTATGTACGAACGTTCCCAATGTCTTTGTAACTTTGACGACAATCCACACATACGTCTAGGATTGTATAACCAGACGCAGGCTCGACCTCTTAAAATCAGACTCCTGCGGCTTAATGTCAGGTTGTCGGCCGATCGCTTGCGATCTGGATTATAACGTCTTCATGGACGTTATACATCTGGTGCTTGAGCTATTTGATGTAACTCTAGCCCACGATGTTATCTCCGAGTTTACATCCAAACTTAAGGTCACATGATAACTGTATCTCGTGTCCTAACATGCAGGTGTCTGTCCAGTGCTCTCGTGAACCGAAAATTGATAGGTCAATAAAAATAGACATAAATATTGGCCCCAGTCGCTCTGATGTTTGGAGACCAACTTGAAAAGGCAATACCCAAAGTGTAGTCCATCTGATTGTGGCAACGGTGTTGTTCGGGTCTTTACCATCCTCAGCTACCGGCAAATTTCTTGGAATAACGCTAGTTTAAAATGTCCGCCCTGATCGACGTGCTACTTCACAGAAACTCCAAAACTTCAGTATAGTTCCTTTACCAGCAGGTCAGCGACGGTTACAGTTTCTTGGTTTGGTATAGCATACGCTTCAGTCCACTTGGTAAAATAGTCCATGGCCGCCCAGATGTACTTATTCCCAGAGTCGGTCTCATGTAATGGACCGGCAATATTAATTGCCACTCTTTTAAAGGGGTTTACCACTTGTATTGTCTCATTCAAGCCTTACGATTTCCAATGGTGCACACAGTTGATATTTATATGCGGCACCACTCTTTAACATTGTCCTTGAAGCCAACGCAGTAGAATCTTGCTCGGACTTTCTCCAGAATTTTACTTACGCCAAAATGTCCTCCCAAAGTTGAATTATGTAAATGTTTTAGAACCTCTGACACCCGACTTTTAGGCACCACCACTTGAAGAAGCGTACTCACGAATTCATTTTCTTTCTCTCAGGATCTCACTGAGGTACCATTTTTCTCCTTTAAGGAATTCCATTGCGCCAAGTACGACTTCAGGGTGCTACTCAACAGACTAATAACCTGCCAAGATAGACGTTTTCTTATGGCTTTCCAACTCAGAATGACACCTAGGTCTTTGTCATTGTCCTACTTAGTGCGCAGCTGTAGGGGCTGCCGATCATAATTGATCGCGGTAGTCCGACAAAGTAAATCACACTTCGCTTCTAACCGTGAGCAGTGGCTACAAACTTCGAAGTAAGGTCGATTTGAAAGCGCATCTGCATTACGATATCTTGTACCAGTATGATGTTCTGTGTCGAAGACGTACTCCTGCAGCCTTTCTACCCATCCGGCGACTTGCCCTTGAGGACTTCTGAACTGTAATAGTCACTTCACGGCGTTGTGGTAAGTTTTCCAGTTAAATTTTCTCCCATAGAGGTACTTATAAAAGTGTTCTACGATTTCACCGCAACCAACAGTTACCTTCTTGTGACACAATAGTTCCGCCCCAGTTTCGAGAGCACCTTGCTAAAGTAACCAATGGTTCCATATCCAAGATAAATTTATCTTCCGATCGAGGACATCTTAAGGTCGGAGCTGTTGTCAACAAATGTCTTAGCTGTTAGAATGCATTTTGGCAATCTACATCCCAAACGTAACCACTCCTCTCTTCAGTCAACTTCGTCAAGGGCTTGACAATATTCGCAAATCCGGAAAAGAATCTTCTACAGTTAAGTGCACAACCCCAAAAAGCTACGCAGTTGATATTTGTCTTTTGGCGTCGGTCACTCTTGTCTCGCTTTAACCTTTTCGAGTCTGGCCTAACTCTGTTGCGTGAAACTACGTGCCCTAGGTAATTCTGCCGCAGTCGGGCATGCATTCAAAAATCGCCGAAAGGCAGTCCCCTGCTGTGTGGTGTGCGCAAGGGCAAACGACAGAGTGAGCGGTGGTGCGAAGGTAGATCCACGCCACAACGCCAAGTGGAGCAAATGCCCACTGAAAAACGTCATCATATGTAACATCGATTATGAATTGTAAAGCCCATATGAAAATAAGAAGTAAGAATATAAATGCGGCCAATTAAAGTTAGGGAAAGGTAAAGGGGACGACTAGCAGTTTTGTTAAACTATTTGCAAAAACTTAGATCGGACTTATACAGGAACCGTAAAATACAGGTTTTGGGAGGAGGGTTCCGTTTTACAAGCAAACAGCGAGCGGCCGCGTAGCGGTATAAGTAAATAATGAAACATGTGCGAGAATAATTTTAAATAACCTATCAAGCGACTTTTTAACGGCAGCCGAAATAAAAACCGGGGTAAGCGTATACCTTCCACCGGTCAATTTGTGGCACGATAACTCACAAACTGAAGATTTGCTAAATTTGGTAGACATTGTCACACTATCTTTCTGAAATCTAGTAATTTCTGCATTAATTTCCAACTACCTTGTGTATTAATAAGCGCCTTCTAAAATGTATTGACGACTAGTAGGGAAAGAAAGAAATATGTGGAAAACGGTAACAAATAGGAGATATAGGATGATAGGCCACATATTACGGCATGAGGGAATAGTGCGGAATATATTAGAAGCAGTGATAGGAAAAAAAGAAGTAGAGGTAGACCTAGGTTAGACCATTGCACACAGATAGTGAAAGACGTAGGCTGTAGGTATTTTAGGAAAATGTGTAGGCTAGCTCAGAATAGTAAACAATGGAGGTTCGCGTCCAACCAGTCCCAAGATGGAAAAACCTAATGACGAAGAAAAATAACTGTACTTAAATATGATTATTATAAGCAACTACAGGTATTGGTTGTGCAATATTCTCGAATAATGTTAATTGTGTGAAAGGATTTACTGGACAACTATTAATTCGGCAAATGTCTAAGTGTTGGGGGTCTTGACAGCCACAGGCTGCTTAATCCTCTTCACATACCCCAACATTTGATTTTCCAATGCTCCACCCAAAGGTACTACATTGGCCAGGAAGCGAGTTTTCTTTTACCTCAAAAATTTAGAAAAATTTTTGCCGAACCCTTGCTGTTGAAAGCTAGGTAGGGATCTTTAACGTCCGTGACAACACTCACACACGGGACATCCATTTTACCTCTCATCCGAATGAGGGCGAATTTTTGTGGAAAATGCTCACCTAACATTTTTCAAGCGAACCGGGTATTTGAACCCCGGACTTACACTGAATCTTGGTGAAATAGGACATATAATTAGAAAACAATAGAAGAGGAACCGAACTTATATAGGCTGTGTGGGAATTTCAGAGAACTGTGTAGGCTAGCTCAGAATATAAATAAGTGGAGGCACGAATCCAATCAGTTTCGAGACGGAAAACCTAAGTGTTGGTTGTGAAATATCTGCAAAGGATATATTGGAAAAACTATTAAATCGGCAAATGTTCAAGTGCTGGCGGAACTTGGCAGCCACAGGCTGCTTACCTGCTTTAACAACCACTGAATGTCTGAAAAATTGGGTATATCATTGTAAAACAATAGTAGAGGACCGAACTGCATCTAACAGAAATAACAGCGTCTATGATCAAAGACATCAAACATAGAAACTAGAAGAAAATTGTTGAAAGCATATGTGTGGAGAACAGCACAGTATGCCTATGAAATACGGGCAATAGGAAAAGCAGACAGAAAAACGGTAGAAGCCTTTTGGAATGTTGTGCTTCATATGTATGAGGATGATAGCATGGACAGACATAGTTAATAAAAAAGAGCTTATAGAAATACAAAGGGAATAAATATATCTGTGGAAAAACAATAAGAGAAATAGAAGGGCAGAATACGTTCTAAGGCATTTTGGGGAATAGTGCGGGATATATTACAAGCAGAGATAAGAAAAAGGAGGTAAATGTAGACCTAGATCAGATAGTGATAGACGGACTGTGCAAATTTCAGGGAAATGTATAGGTAAGTTCGGAATAGGAAACTAGGGTACGCGTCTAACCAGTTCCAGGACTCAAGACCTAATGATGACGAATTTAATGAACTTTGGAGAGAAAATACTCTAATAAACTATAGAAGTTTTGGTAGTTCACATTAATACAGTGACTATTTCATTATAATATTAAGATAAGACGCGGAAATAAACAGGGAAGCATCTAATGTATATTGATTACAACCTGCTACACATTTCAGGATTTTGCTCCCTTAGTAATTTGGAAACACAACGACCGATTTTGCTAAATCACCAACCTAGGAAAGCGTATTCATAAACATTCACACGAGTTTACAGAAACTAAAACCATATTGAATTAACCTAATATTAATAAACTCGTAAATTTACAGCTCTAAAAATTTCGTTGCGAACATAAACAGTCACGCTGCTTTCGAATGTATAAGAGCCAGATAAAAAGAAAAAAATGGCTAACTTCCAAGAAGATTGTAACTTGTAAATACCGACCGATCATAATTGGGGGATTCAAGCTTCGTATCGTCAGTTATTTGACTGACACGTAATTATCACCGAGCTGGTTAAAGGTTGAGTAATTCAATTGACGGTAGTTAAAACTCGGAATTGTTAGGGAAACTGGTACCTAAACACGAACGTAAACGCAACTTAAAAATTGCTTTTATAGGTGAAAGTCTATTTCCAATGGACCTGCACCTTGCCGAAGTTCTAAATTACTAGAACAGGTGAAATGGCTTGCGTGTTCTAATGAGCTAAAGAGCCAAACTACAGGTCCAACCAAAGTAGTAGGGTCGTTAGTGAGGAACCAGATTAAGACAGGTCCCCGAAAGAGGGCAGCGGCTCTTTTGATACTTAGATTGGCAGATACCATAGGGGTAGGTATGGCAATCTAAGACACACTACCGCGATGTGGAAGGCAACGGGAAACCACCACATTATCTCCCAAGTCCACAGCGTACTTAAATTGTAACAAACATGATGGCTTCTTAATCTTCTTTGGGGATTAAATCACTCATAGTTTTTAAAATTATCTTTATTAACGTTTCGATCCATAACAGATCGTTTCAAAATAATAAAACTTCGTGATTTATGACATAAATTGAAGGTGACTTTGATTTATTGATGTTTGAAATATTTGGTTGAGTCACTGTTTAAAGTTTAAATGAATAATGCCTTCAATTTGTTACAGCCTGGGACCGACTTTTAGGTAATCACGTTAACGTGAAATCAGCTGATTAATTTTATTGTAAAAATCAATAACATTGGAAAACATTTTAACATGTTTCTATTTATACTTTAGAGGATGGTTTTAGAATGGCATCATATTAGCAGTTCGTTTATTTTATTTTGAAGGAATCTTAGTAGGCACCTCTTTGGTAGATTTTAACATGTTCTGAGGCGACCATGGCGGGTTTACTTCAGATACCAGTTTCATGAAGTTTATAGGATCTGAGGCGACCCATGGCGGGTTTACATGCAGTACCATACGTTTACGGATTGCAATGGTCCAGAGGTAACCAGCGGGTTTACGTCAATACCAATGCTCTTCAATGTTGGACCATCACATCATCATTGATCTTCTCACGGTTGGATTCATACCTGATTATTTTATTCCGAGTACCCTTCATTGTTTTACATTATTTTTATTTCACCGAGTTCATGACGTCAACAACCTGGTATCCCAAATAGTTTTGCCGAAATAATGGTTTTCGTTAATCATTGTTATATGTTATGTGTAACAGAAATCATGTATGTAGGCTGTATTTCATGATATCGCAGGAAAACCCAGAAAACTTGCAATGCACCCAGATATTAGGGGCATTTGATTCATGTTATTTCTTTTGAGGATCATTTTTACGAGTTACGGATTGTTCAACAGTTATTTTAGTAGGAATCCATTGAGCTTCTGATTTTGCTTTGGATGTTTCTTCTTGCATCATTTGCCATTTATTATGACGGAGTCCCATGCATGTTGACAAATCATGGATTTTTCAAATTTCTATTCAACATGCATGGGACTCCAGTCATAAAATAAAATGGGAGGACGCAAAATTATCGACAAAGAAGAAAACCACCAAAACGCAAAATCAAAGAAGCTGCTTATATAACCTTACATAAAAATAACTGCGTTGCAAACGAATCCGTAACTTTCAGTAAACAATGGATTCCATTACTAAAAGAAATAACAAAAGAAATAACAAATGAAAATCAAATGCCCCCAATATCTAGGTAGCATTGCAAGTTTTTCCTGGGTTTTCCTTGCGATATTAACATGAAATACAGCCTACATACATGATTTCTATTTATACATACAATAACTAATTATATAACAATAAGCATATTAACTAGAAAACCATTATTTCGGCAAATATCTAAGTGTTGGGGGATCTTGGTAGCCACAGGTTGCTTAACCCCCTTCACTGAATCTCGGTGAAATAAAACATAAAATTAGAAAACAATAGAAGGGAAGCTAACTCAGAATATAAATAAGTGCAGGTACGTGTCCAACCAGTTTTGAGATGAAGATCCAATGATGATGATGATGAAGCATATTAACAACCCCTGTAAAACAGCATTGGTATCTGACAAGTGTAAACCCGCAATAAGGTTATCTCACAACCATATACAATCTCCGTTAAACAGTATTGGTATCTGACAAGTGTAAACCCGCCATAGGGTCGCCTCAGATCCATATACAACCTTCATAGAACAACATTGGTATCTGACAAGTGTAAACCCGCCATAGGGTCGCCTCAGAACCATGTTAAAATCTACCAAAGAGGTAGCCTAAATCATAATGATTTCCCCTTCAAAATAAATATAAAAAAACGACTACTTAAGCCTTTTAATAATGCAATTGCACACTTTTAATAACCATCCTCTAAATTGTATAAATAGAAACATGTTAAAAATGTTTTCCAATTGCAAGTTATTGAATTTTACAATAAAAATTAATCAGCTGATTTCACGTTAAGCGTATTGACTACCTAAAAAAGTCGGTCCCAGGCCGTAACACAAATTGAAGGCAATTATTCATTTAAACTTTAAAAATTTTTGCTTAGTGTACTCAACCCAAATATTTCAAATAAATCAAAGTCACCTTCAATTTATGTCATAAATGTCAAACTTGAAGTTTTTATTATTTTGAAAACGATCCTAGGTTATGGATCGAAACGTTAATAAAGATAATTTTAAAAACTATGAGTGGTTTAATCCCCAAAGAAGATTAAGAAGAATACTAAACAAACCACAACAAACATACAGGGAGTATTTATAAACATGATGGCATTCTCTGGGGTAAAAGATTCCGGAATTAAAATAGTCCCCCATTCAGATCTCCGGGAGGGGACTACTTCGAAGGATGCGATGGGAAAGTTAAAAATAAGAGTCGGGAACATTCTGCGAGTCGGAGCGTGGAATGTTAGAAATATGAAGCAAGTAGGTAAGCTAGAGAACCTAAAAATCGAAATGAATAGGTTATCACTAGACATAGTAGGGATCAGCGAAGTTCGGTGGCCAGAGGCGGGGGATTTTTGTAGTGGAGACTTCAGGGTAATTCATACAGGAGCAGAGGAAGGAAATTTGGGTGCGGGGATAGTTATGCGGAAAAAGATAGGATACTGTGTAGAAAATTACTTACAAAAGAACGAAAGAGTACTAATGGTTAGATTAGAATCTAAACCGGTAAACACAGTAATAATACAAGTATACATGCCCACCTCTAGCTACAGTGACGAAGAGGTAGAAGCCATCTACAAAGATATCGAAGACATATTAAGATACGTAAAAGGACATGAAAATTTAATAATTACGAAGGATTTTAATGCCGTGGTAGATAAGGGTAGGGAAGGAGCGGTAGTAGGTTTATTTGGTTTAGGCACGAGAAACGACAGGGGAAATAGGCTGGTAGAATTTTGCAACAAGAACAATTTAATCATCACAAACACATTATTTCAACATCATGCCAGAAGGCGATATACGTGGAAGATGCCAGGAGATATAGGAAGATATCAAATAGATTACATTCTTGTTAGACAACGGTTTAGGAATCAAGTAAAAGACTGTAGAAGCTACCCAGAAGCAGATATAGATACTGACCACAACATCGTAATTATGAAGGCTGCACTTAAATTTAAGAATGTGAAAAAAAGAAACGGAAAAAGGCACTTGGACTTAGAGAAACTAAAAGATAAAGATATTCAAGAAAGATTCGAAAAAAAGTCAAATGAATTGCTCAAAGATATCGGGAAAATATCTGATACTAAGGCAGTAGAAACAGAATGGAATAACATTAAATCCAGCCTAGATATGGCGGCCAGAGATATTCTAGGGTATACACAAAAAGAAAATAAGAAACCATGGATAACAAAGGATATCCTGAATTTAATAGAAGAAAGACGAAAACACAAAAATAAATCAGACGAAACAGGAAAACAGAGATATAAAGCCACAAAATGGGAAATTATTCGAAAATGCTGGAAAGCTAAATAACAATGGATTGATAAAAAGTGCAAAGAGATACAAACGAAGATGGAAATAGGAAAGACAGACGAAGCATACAAATTAATTAGAATGAATTTTAGTCATCATAGAAAACGTAGAGAAAGTGGGTAGATGGCAAGAATATATAGGGAATTTATATGCAGGAGAGGAACTAACTGCATTAGAACAGGAATCAGACATTGAAAATGATGACTTGGGATATCCTATACTTAGAGATGAGTTTAAATTAGCATTAAAGAGTCTAAAAAATTGTAAGGCGCCGGGTACAGATAAGGTGCAAGCAGAAACTCTAAAAAGCCGCTGAACAAGCAGTAACAGAACGTCTCTTCCAACTTGTAAGCTATATGTATGAGACAGGCGAGATACCCAAAGATTACAAACGTAGCATCATAGTAACTATACCAAAGAAGAAAGACGCGGATAGATGTGAAAATTTTCGAACAATAAGTTTGACAGCACACGTGTCAAAAATATTAACTAGAATTGTGCAAAGACGAATGGAAAAACGGGCGGAAGAAATACTAGGAGAAGACCAATTTGGGTTTAGGCGAAACAGGGGAACACGGGAGGCTATTTTAGCTCTGAGAGTGATAATGGAGAAAACAATAGAAAAAGGGGAAAGCGTGTATATAGAGTTTGTAGATCTGGAAAAAGCATTCGACAATGTAAAATGGAAAAAAATGTTTGAAATACTCAAAAAGATTGGAATGAGTTATAGGGATAGACGAATAGTACATAGCTTATACAAAGAGCAAACAGCAGTAATAGAATTAGAGCAGGAACGTAGAGAAGTAAACATTAGGAAAGGGGTGAGACAGGGATGTGCCCTATCCCCATTGATTTTTAACTTGTACATAGAAGATGCAATGAATACTGTCAAATGCAGGAAGACATTTGGAATTACTATGCAGGAACAAAAAATTGATATGCTTAGATTTGCAGATGATATAGCGGTATTAGCGTCTAGCAAGGAAGAGTTAGAAGCTGCTCTTAATGAAATGGAAACGGTTCTAACAGAGAGATACGGTATGAAAATTAACAAAACTAAAACTAAAGTTCTAGTATGCAAAGGTGAGGAAAATAAATCAAAAACAAGAATACAAGTATGTAACACGAACTTACAAGAGGTTAAGGATTTCTGCTACCTAGGAAGCCGAATAACGCAAGATGGGAAAAGCACAAAAGATATAAAACAAAGATTAGCACAAGGTCGTGCTACATTTAACAAGAAAAAGCAACTACTGTGTTCAAAGACCACAAACATAGAAACAAGGAAAAGATTGCTCAAAACATGTGTGTGAAACACAGCACTGTACGGTTGTGAAGCCTGGACAGTAGGAGAAGCGGACAAGAAAAAGGTAGAAGCCTTTGAAATGTGGTGCTACAGACGTATGATGAAGATATCATGGACAGACAAAGTTAAGAACGAAGAGGTACTAAAAATGGTAGGGGAAGAAAAAAATATGTGGAAAACGGTAAAAAATAGGAGAGATAGGATGATAGGCCACATACTACGGCATGAGGGAATAGTGCGGAATATATTAGAAGCAGAGATAGGAAAAAAAAGAAGAAGAGGCAGACCTAGGTTAGACTACTGCACACAGATAGTAAAAGATGTAGGCTGTAGGGGTTTCAGGGAGTTGTGTAGGCTAGCCCAGAATAGAAATCAATGGAGGTACGCATCCAACCAATCCCAAGATGGATAAACTAATGACAAAAAAATAACTACTTAAACATGATGATTATTATAAGTAACTACAAGAATTACCTGGGCAATATTCTCGAATAATGTAAGTGTGTGGAAGGATTTACTGGAAAACCATTACTTCAGCAAATGTCTAAGTGTTGGGGAATCTTGGTAGCCACAGGTTGCTTAACCCCCTTCACTGAATCTCGGTGAAATAGGGCATAAAATAAGAAAACAATAGAAGGGGAACGAGCTGTATACGTATGCTGTGTGAGAATTTCAGGGAACTATGTAGGCTAGCTCAGAATATAAATAAGTGCAGGTACGTGTCCAACCAGTTTTGAGACGGAAAACCTAATGACGAAAAAATAAGCGCAGATAAATGTGATGATTTGTATAAACAACTAGTTGTTGGTTGCGAAATATCTGCAACTAATGATGACTGTGCGAAAAGATATATTGAAAAATATATTAAATCGGTAAATGGTTAAGTGTTGGGGAAACTTGGCAGCCACAGGCTGCTTACCTCCCTTCACAACCACTGAAGGTCGGAGAAATAGGGTATATAATGGTAAAACAATAGAAGGTGACCGAACTGCATCTAACAAGAAAGAACAGCGCCTATGAGGAAAGACAACAAACATAGAACAAGAAGAAAATTGTGGAAAGCATATGTGTGGAGCACAACACAGTATGCCTATGAAATACGGGCAGTCTGAAACGCAGACAGAAAAACGGTAGCAGCCTTTTGAAATGCTGTGCTTCAGATGTATGAGGACGATAGCATGAACAGACAAAGATAATAACAAATAGGTTATAGAAATAGTAGGGGAACAAGGATATCTGGGGAAAAAGATAAGAGAAATAGAAGGGCAGAATACGTTCTAAGGCATTTTTGGGGAATAGTATGGGATATATTACAAGCAGAGATAGGAAAAAGGAGGTAGATGTAGACCTAGATCAGATAGTTATAGATGCAGACTGTGCAAATTTCAGGGAAATGTGTAGGTTAGTTCAGAATAGGAAACAATGATGGTACGCGTCTAACCAGTTCTAGGACTGAAGACCTAATGATGATGAAGTGAAAGTGTTCCTATGGTAGATACTTTCCTTTAACACAAAGTTGGATTGTTGGATTACCTACAGCCCATTGGTTCTGCACGACGAGGTCGCTTGAGCTTGGTACAGGATCAACAAAGCTGTAAGTCGTCGAATTTTGCGTGCCACCTGCTACACATCAATCGGTGTATATTTAATAATAGGTTGTATAGGACATTTTTTTTAAAAAAGGACTTTTACGTGGTGCACGCTTAGTTAAAAACGTATTGTAAAGAGGAAATTCTTATATGGAAAAGCACCACCATTGTATTTGTATAATTTATACGTTCCGGTTAATTTGGTCAGATACCTATAATTGGTAAATTTTAGATGTTTTTTTTCTTTTAAGTACACGCGTATTTGGCCTATTAAAGATATAGCTTAGTTTTTGTTTTGTTGTGTTTGTTATATACTGTGATATTCGTGTTTAGATAATATAGGTTAAGTGAACTACTTGGAGTTTTCTTATTATTTGTGTTTATTTTGAAATTAGTACGCGTGAAAAACCTGTACAGGAGAGTCCCTCGTTCTATATTGCAATAAGAACTATTAGAATCGCCTCTTGCAACTCCCAACTCATAGGCAGACTGAATCCAGGTGGGTTGGCGCTCAACGGATTTTTATTATACAGAAAGTTCAAAGACATGTCTAGGTAGGTGTAAGAATATTTAGTGAAAGTATACTTTTAAAAAGATCAGCGTTTGCTTTTATAGAACCCACTTCTCACCATTGGAAGCTGCCTGGTGTATTATTTATTGTTACCTCTCTTTTGTAGAATAAAACTAGGTACCTAGCGTCAATTCAGCATGTAACAGATTGAAAATGTTCTCTCATTACTTAATTTACACACCTCGTATTGTACAATTTTCCACAAACCGAGATACTCAAGCTCAAGCTCTTCAGCTGTTTTACTAATATAAGTTAATACAATACCTATGCAGTCGGTAACTGCATCTGGTAAATCTGTCTTATGTAATTTAAGTTTTGTTGTTGGCAACTTGATAAGTCTGTCGCGCAACGTCTGCTCCGACACTTTATATTCCTCACAAAATCATTACATAAAAACAAGAACCACATGTCGGTCTTGCCGAGCTTAGATGCAGCAACTTCCAATTAGCGCTTGTGTTTTGAAATGTCAGTATGCTTTTGTTTCAGAAATTTAGTGGTATCATGATTCATTTATGGAAACGGACCGGAAGAAAATACATAATCAGAAATCCGTTTTACTCTCATTCCCAACCCTTTCAACCTGTATATAATTTGTTTACTAATGAGAACATGATCAAGTTAGCGCAGCTCATTTTAATGATTATTATGCACTTGAAGATTGATGACTGGGGTGACGGGTTTATTTTAATGTGTCGACAGGAAAATTAATGAAGATTGCTTCAGCTTGTTTGCTTTAGCTCTCACACTATTTACAAACATTCTTGGTTTATTGAACGTAAAGTCTTTACCCTTGGAGTGAAGATTTTGAATTTGTTAGAGGTTTATGTATACCTGTGATAAATTAATGTCGACTATTAATTTTACTTCTCATGAAAAAGTTTCTTAAATTGATGGGTGTTCCAAAAATGAACGTGCATTGGACATCAGCGTGTGACTAAATTGTACAACACCACCTAAGGCGACTCTGTTTGAGATTGAATCATTATAACGCTATGTTTAGGCAGATTATTTTGAAATAAACTTGTCAAGTGTAGTTAAAAAGTAAGATGAAAGGCAAAAGAAACTATAAAATTTCGTAAAAGGATCAGAAAGTTTTAGAAAAAATTCCGTATTTAATTAGTCGTGTAAATAAAAGATATATGGGTGATTCTACAATTACAAGCCATATTAATGTCCCTGTGTTGTTATAATGGTATACGAGTATTTTCTAAAACCACTTTATTCTTATATTATTGTACATATCTTCAGTAATAGTTTTAAACATTTCTTAAACTTCCCCTTATGTAATTAAAAAAAAAAAATTTAATCAAATTGTCATTAGCGTGGCTGTCCCTCATGTGAACCTAAATTATGAAATGTTCAATATATATTTATAGCTAAAATTGTTGTTACTGTATCATTTATATAAGTGAACTAATATAAAGCAGAATAAGGGAAACCATTTTTGTGTTTATTTTACTCTAGCTAGTGCCGCAAAAGGGCACCAAGGATGTCCCTCAAGGTTTCTGTCATTAGCATGGAAATTTTTTAAATATCAACCAAAGCTATGGAATTTATGTTTTAAGCTATACATCATTGCATATATCAGTCTTGTTCAACAACCATCCTGAGAGTGAAGTTGACTTGCTTATTTGTTGTTCATTGTGGTCCTATTTATAATAAATATGTCAACAAGTTTGATAGTTCATAAATTAGGTATCATTAGCATGGTCAAGTTTTAACAAAGTTGGAAAATAATTACAATCTACTACTGTGGCTAGGTAAGTACCATATGATACGTAAATAATCAACATGAATTTGTAGTTTCTTAAACATCACACCTGAGATTAAAAATGCCTACCATCTTGATTTTTGTCATTAGCATGGGCAGATGCTTAATCATTAGCATGGACGTACTATATCCATGCTAATGACTCGTGTCCATTCTAATGACATTGTATCAGGATTTTTGTTATTTGAGGTCAATACCTGGGCAGTGTGTAACAAAATTAATACTTGAGAACAATTTTTTTGCAGTATTAGAAAAATGGCTAAGTGTAAAGTGTTGAGTAATGAAGAAAGAGTGAAAAGAAAGCGAGAATGCGAGATGAAAAGAAGAGAGCGCATAGAAACAGATAGTAAAAAGTTGCAGAACCTAAAAGAACAAAAACATGAAATATACCTGAAAGCAAAAAAGGCAGGAAAGTTAAAATCAATTAATGATATGAACAACAGAGACCAACGAGCTCAACGTAAAAAGTGCAGGGACAACACTAGGAATAAACGAGAACGAATTAAAAATATGAATAAAGTTATGTGTACCATCAACTGTACGAGATAGTAGTCAGAAAAAAAGGGGGACGGAAAGCAGTTAGACGTGATAGAGCTTATAGAAAATTAGAGTTCATGCAAAAGGTAAATGAGAAAATAGGAAAAATAGCAGCAAAGTATAAAAAACGTTGGCAAGGACTAGAAAAAAAGGCCAAGTAAATTAAGGATTCGCTTTCACTGACACCTAACTCGAAAGCAAATAGATTATTGAACAAGTATTCAATTGATTCTACTATTATTAAAAAGAAACTTCTATTTGGGGAAATTTTACAAACTGAGTTAGGTACTTCTTTCAATTCTTTCAAAACGCAAAAAAAAACTAATCTTCACCAAGGCGATTAATGGGAGAATGTTAAAAAGTATAGGCTGTTGAAAGAATGCCAATCTTTTCTTCCGCATAAACTATTTATTGCTAACAAAAAACGAAGCTAATCTTTGACATTTGACAGAATGTTAACACCAAGAAAACAATACGTGAAAAGTAAGGTGGTTTCTTTTTGGAATAGTGATGGAAATTCGATACTTTGTCCAGGAAAAAAAGATTTCAAAGTGAAACGAAGACTTGTGCAGCAAAAACGTTTCATGACAGACACCATGCGAAATCTGCATACTAAATTTATTCAATGTGAGAACTTGAAAATTAGCGATTCATTATTTTGTAGATTGCGTCCTTTCTGGGCAGTGAAACCAAAATTAAGTGCTCGAGACACTTGTTTATGCATTAAACACAAAAATATCAGACTAAAAAGCTTTACATTTTAAATGTTATTGGTGTAAAAGATGCCGAAGACATGGTTAAAAGCCTAACATGTTCTACTCAAAATGAGGTTTGCCTTCAAAGATTCTGTGATAGATGTAAAAATAATACAGTTTTATACTTGGAGTTTAACTATAATCACAGTACAACTTATCAGAAGTTTGGTTTGCCACATTTGATTCTGTTAATAAAAAAAAAAAATTTCGCACATTCATTCCTATTTGTGTTAATTTAAAAATAATAATATTACTATTGATAAAATTTTTGAAATTATTTTATTTATTCCGGTTATTATAGACACAGACACAGATAAATATGCATATGTGTCATTAGAATGGACAACATGTCATTAGCATGGCTGATTGAATTTTTAAAATTTTCTAGATTTTGGAAAAATTTAAATTCAGCTCTGCTGATCATAAAATGTGATCAGGATCAAATGTTTGTGCTATATACCAAGATTCAGGTCTTTCTAGAAATGTTTGACTATTTCCAAATGCAATTGTTTAAATAGCTCGTATTTGTAGAATCACCCATATAAGCTGACGACTTTAGCAATATCTTTTGTTTCTGTCTTAAATTGAGCTTTAAAATTAATAACCAATTTTTTTCTTTGCTGTTTAGTAAACGCTACCAATTTTGCTGTGTGGATTTGCAACAAAGGCCCCTAACTATACTATACTTTAAACAAGTAAATAGCCGACCCTCTTCGTGATTAATTTAAAGATACCGTATAGTTTGAATAAGGATTGTTACACTTGCAGCTACGTCCCCAATGCTGTGAGGAACTTCTTATAATAACATTTAATGGGCAAAGGTCTTAACATAAACAGCCCACCTAAAGAAAAGAAAACAATAATAAAGAAATTTCAAATTTGTTGCAAAAAATGTATTAAACTATAATCCGACACCAAAAATTAGAACAGAAATGAGCTAAACCAGTCGAGGAAAAAAATAATTGTAATACAAAAAACAAACAACTTAAACTTAAATTTAATCATTCAAGAAAAGTATAATAAGTTTATTTATGGGACGTGTAAAGGAACCTTACCTTTTATTTTCCAATGCTCTACCCGAAGGTACTACATTGGCCAGGAAGCGAGTTTTTCTTACCTGGAAAATTTGGAATTTTGCCGAACCCTTGCTGTTCCAAGCAAGGTAGGGATATTTAACGTGCGTGACAACACTCACACACGGGACTTCCATTTTACCTCTCATCCGAACGAGGGTGTATTTTTGTGAAAAATGCTCGCCAAACATTTTTCAAGCGGACCGTGTTGGGATTTGAACCCGGGACCTTGGGCATAGTAGTCACACGAGTAGATGGTTTAGTGAGGAACCACCGCCACATTTCCTCTAGCATCCATATTTCCTCACACATCTGGACCAAATAGTTTTCTTCGACTAACCATTTTCATCTTTCGAGATAAATATATTTTGTTTAGTGTCAATTAATATTAGATTTTTCTCAGCTACCCGAATTTCTAGGAATTTTTTAGATTGCATGATCCCCCAGGGAGCTACCCTCATTTTAATATTTTTTTACCGGTAGCGATTTCTGACCGTCCTTATAAATTTTTTAGTCATGCGATACATCAAATTAGTCTAGAATTTTACGCAGACTCCGAATCTGTAAACAGATTTAAAATAGAACCACCCCTTACCGCTTTACACACATACCCTCTGCGAGATAAATCTTTCTCCACATTTCCATCCACGAAATAAATGTACCTTGTTTGGTATCGATTAATTTAAATTTTTCTCAGCTATCCGAATTTCTAGAATTTTTTCAGATTGCATCATCCCCCAGGGAGCTACCCCAATTTTGTGACGGCGGTGGACGAGGTGGAAGGTGTGAGGTGAGCGGTGGGGTTTGGGAAGTGGGTGGTTAGATGTGGGAGATAAAAAGAGGTGAGATGTGGAATGCGAAGTAGGAGGTAGGCGGAGACAAGCAGGCCCAAACTGCCCCTAAATGCACAACTGAGAAGTCAGATGTCATTGAAAAGCTGAAAATCGTCCTAGATAAAATAAAAGTTGCTGGTCACGTTGTTAGAACTTTCTTGAAGGACAACAAAGTAGAATCTACGAGTAAGCAGATAGACAACATTTTGAAGCACCCTAGTATAACCTACAGAAGAACTATGCCATATACCCCACAACAAAACCATTGTTCTGAAATAGAGAATCGTACTCTAGTGGAAACTGCGAGATCTATGATGCACACAGGTGAAGATCTACCTCAGTCACGCGGAAATGATTAATATCGCAGTTTACATTTTAAGTCATTCTGAGGTTTTTAGTGTTGTAGAAATGTCGCCCTATGATGTATGGTTTCAGAATTGGCCAAATTTATAAGTAGATGGCGGACAGGGTATTTGGACCCACCACAAACCACCACCACACCACCCCCACAACAAATGTAATTATGCACCCACCACACACCAGCACCACACCGCACCCAACGTCAATGGTGGAGTGACGTTTGTGGGGGGGGGGTGTATGGTGAGTTCAGAGTTACGTTTGTGGTGGGGGTGGTGTGGTGGTGGTGTGTGGTGGGTCCAAATATCCTGTCCTCCATCTACTCTGTAACATTCATCAAATGAATTCGAAAAGAAGCTACCCTTGCAGAAAATTGTATACTAAAGCTGCCGTCAAAATCGAAACGAAATGGAGGCGCTTGGGAAAGGAAGTCGTTAGTTGACTACAAAATTGAATAATAGGAGTTTGTCGTTAACACTGGTGCGTCAGACGATGAAACTGAAGAAAGTGATAGTAACTAATTAATTTACGTATAAATTGTGCAATTCTGCGAATAAGTATTGTGTAGTGAATATATGAATAACTTGGACTTTGTGGTTATGTGCTTAGAAGTTTACTGCAAATACATAATTTTAAAACTATGTACTTAATGTACTTAATAAAGTAATTATTCTGCACTTTCTTGCTTATTTAAGATTTCTTCAGTTATATGTTTTTAATTTGCATACTAAATATACATTTCAATACTCCAGGTAAAGCAAGGTTCGGTTGCTTAAAGTGCCTAAAGATTAGATGGGTGTTAGAAATGTTTTATTACAAAAAATTGTCCAAACGGGTACAACGGCTGTAATTGCGTCCATAATTGAAACCAAAATACTTTAGATCTCTCTTCAAGTTAGATCTATTATTCTCAATTAAGTTATTTACGTGCTGTATTGCTGGATCTTTAGGCACTTTAGCAAGGGGTATTTAAATATTGAATTGTTTACTTTTCACACTGAATGTACTTTAAAACTAGTAGAGTCATCATACGACGCCCCTCCAAGTCTCATGTTTGCTTCTGTGAGCTGTATATGCAGACACATAGAATCTGTGCAACTTCCCATTTCTGAAGAAGATGGTAAAGCCACAACTGAAGAAACAGTTAGACAAGAAGTTACAGAATACCTTAATCAAGAAAATGAAGATAATACAAATGATGATGTTAATAGTAGAATATTAACATCCAGAGAATATATAAAAAGGCCTACAACATTTAAAGAATATGTCATGTCAGTAGCCTCAGAAATACTTAAAACAAAAGAACCAGAAGCTTGTCAAGAATCAATCAGATGTGAAGGGAAAGAACAGTGGTTATTAGAAATTGAAAAGGAAGTCGTATCACTTCACCAAAATAACACTTGGGTATTTATAGAGTTGCCTCAAGGTAAAAGAGCTATTGGGTCTATAAAATAAAAAAAAAACCTAGATCGCGTTGCTGATAAGTATAAGGTAAAATTGGTTGTCAAAGATTATTCTTAGAAGGAAAACACAGATAATGACCAAATCTTCAGTTCTGTAGCGAATGTGGTACAGTATTGCGGCAAGCGAGAATATGATGTTTATTATATACTTTAAACAAAAATAAAGATAAGTGCGTGCTCGCCTAGAGGGGTTAATCGGTTTTACAGAAATTACAAACGAAATGTTTAATTCCTTTTACAAATTGACAATACAAATTAATTATAACTTTGCCTAACTTTTAATTATTACATTTTAACAGTCTGGAAAAATGATTATTGTTTATCTTCCCAGGGTTATCTTAAACGTGAGTTCTCAATCAGATTCGCTAGCAGAATTCCTACAACATTAAACAAAACAAAACATAGATAATAGGTAGATGGATCAGGTAGGGATTGACGTAACTTCACTATATTATTCTATAAAGCACTGAGTACTTCAAGGTAAGGAAGGCACATTCAGAATGAACATCCTTCCGGGTCTACAGTACTCGTTCACTACGACCACTTCTACGTAGCGCGTTCAGATTGGTTGGGAAAACAACATGTCCGTTTCACAACCGTGTGCCCATCTATACTACAATATTCTCTTTAAACATTGCCAGGGAATCCTGGGCCACACTTATAATGCGCAATCCCCTTAAATTAATTATACAAAAATTCCATAAACATAATTATTTATTAGAATCCTTTGTAAAGCGCTTTTAACGCGTACAAAGTTGACGCAGTTTGATGTATGTACAGCATGCTGTTATGGTGAGCTGAACGAAGAAGTGTTCATGTTACAGTTTATCGTCTTCAACGAAGTTTGTATGGCCTCAAGCAAGAGTTACGCTACTGAAATACCAAATTTAAAATTTTTTTGAAAAAAGAGAATCCGATCCAGGTCTTTTCATAAAGAAGCAAGGAGGGGACAACTCTACTATTAGTACTATACGTTAACGGTATCTTAGTTTGCAATAATGACGAAATTAGAAATTCTTTCATTGTTGAGTTACAAAAAAATTCAAAGTTCCGTGAAACCTGCAAACTACTACTTAGGGTTAGAAATAGAATCCTTGAAAGATGGATTTGTACGAATCGGTCAAGAAGCTTATTCGAGAAAAGTTTTAGATTGTTCTAGAATGGTTTATTGTCAACTTCAATTGCCAAAGAAAGCTTACTTGATATAAAATACATAAACATCATCTCTAACCTGAGAAATTCCAAACGTATCTCATTAATCTCCAAGTGCATGGGCACAACAACTATTACAATGAGCTTGACAAACTTGATTTTGTTACAAGTTGAAAGCTCTGGTAATATAAATGTGTTGAGAAAGAGTTAAATGGGTTTCTGATTATGCATGTTCTTCCTGTCCAAGGTTTCTATAAATAAATCATAATACCACTAAATTTCTGAAACAAAAGCATACCGACACCGCAAAGCCGCAGACGTTAATTGGAAGTTGTAGTATCTAAGCTGAACAAGACCGACATATGGTTTTTGTTTTTACGCGGTGCTTTTGTGAGTGATATTGAGTGTAAGAGTAGACGTTGCGTCACAGATAAAGTTTGCCGTCCTAAAAATTTAATGTGGAAGGCAGATTTATCAGATGCACTTATTGCATAGAAAACCTGAACTTGATATCTAATAAATTTTTTAATGGTTTATGGGAAATTTTACAATACTACGTCTAAATCGAATAGCTTTTTACTTCTTCACACTGTTTGGGCGACATGCCATCATGTTTGCGACGAATCTCTCAACTTTTTAAATACGACAAGATGTCGTGTTTCTCCTAATAATAAACTCGTTAAATCCGTTTAAATTTATAACGTCACAAAATATTAAATGATGGTATTAACTCCTATTAGACAAGGTTTAAGCAAATTGAAATTTTTGTTGTAGAAAATGATACAATTTTAAAATGCATTACAATTTGAGAAATAAATAATAGAATATGGAAATTTAATATTTGATAAATTTAATTTCAGATAATAATACTTTTACATATAAATATGATCTTTGTACAATGATATGCTATAATTTTTGAAAAATAGGTTATTATTTTACCACTTTCCTTTACGTCATTATTATATATATATATATATATATATATATATATATATATTGCTGTGGAAGTCTTAATTCCTGAAAATAAAAAATATTCCAATATCTCTGGAACGCCTCCTTCTATTTCTGCATATCACGGCTAGCTTTAAGATCTGCTTCGTCAGCGATACTTACCATTCTAAGTTTACTCTTTCTCACTAATACTACCAGATAAAATTATCACTCAAATATGCAACGAAGCATACAACTTTTTATTCATACAAATCCTAAATTGAAATGTACTCTGGTCTATGGTGAGCTCAGTATAGATCCTGTTACTCTAAATGCATAAATAAATCGCATTTTGTTTTCAACAACTCTAAAAACTCGTTTACTCTTTACATCAAAATTATACGTCATGTATTTATACCTTTAAATAATAAGCTCAAATTGTCTTGTTCATATAACCTTTAAATTGGTTTCTATGTTCATAAAATATACACCAAATATGTCAAATCACTCTAGCATAAAATACCAGCACAAAATGTTCAAGCAATAACAAAAGGAAACAAATTTCATTACCTGGTGTAAGCTTTTGCACCATCACCTCTGAAGATGTCGTCCACCAAAACCTCGTCGTTGTATTCCATTCAACTTCCCTCTGCTATCTGTAAATCAAACTCATTTCTACACGGTCATCCAATTCTATGCAGACGTCTTCAATACATCTACCCATATACTTGTTCAAATATGTTGATTGGCTTCTGAATGTACCATACAACCAGCACCCTCGTTCCGAAAAAATAACTAGTCTTGCTTACCTTAGTCATTTATTTACATACAGCCCTACTCGTGCTTTTAAACACTTTTGATTTAAATTAAACGGACAGCACTATCACCGATTTACAAAATTTTACCTTAGATGGTACACCATATAGGTCTGAAGCAAACAGAAGAAGTAAGAGAGCCCCACTACGTCTCCTAGTGTATTTATAATCGTCGAAGCCTACCTCCTGTACCCTGTTTTTATCGAAAAACACAACCACTGTAACCGATTCCGAAAATCCAAAATGCAACGATCTTTTAAACCTCAGAAATTTCTCATTCCACGTCCCTTTAGTCCAAAATACTGATTCTCAGCCACAGCAGTCGCAATGCTCCTAGAAAAGTCTCTCACTCCACTCGCAATCAGCCAATCCAGACCATTTCCCCTGTCGTAGGTCTATCATCCAACTATGTTATGCTCGTCTAACTGATATTTACTGTCTTTATTAAAATCCTATTATAGCAACATAAAATCGATATTGTTGTTAGCCTCTACAAATTATCGCGCGCTTTAAATGGCTGTTTTATCCAACGTATGTTATCTGTCATCCTCGTTTACCCTATGCTATTTATATCCCGTCTCTACTTTGTTTTCAAACCACCTGCTATTTCTCAGCCTTCGCTTCGACCGTTAGCTCAATTTCTAAAGAATTATGTTTCAACGTACATTCTAATTTCTTGAATTGTTTATTTATCTATCAGTCTATTCTATGAACCGATTACCAGTTTGAAATTGTACTTTCCCATGTTGTTTAACTTGTAGATATCCCAGGATTTGTTTTTAACGAACGCTTTGTTAGTTAAATGAATATAAGCGTTTACATTATCGATTTTATATACAAAAGCTCTTCCTTATTATTTGATGTGCTCGATTTACAACCTTCGAACATTAAAACTAATTATACTCGTATTATCCTTGAGTTTTACGTACTACAAGGCTTCTACACGATGCAACTTTAACATTGCGATTTATTAATACAAATGTATGATATTATCTGTTTGTTTTAAGGTCAAAACTAATTAATTTGGAGCGTAAATAATTTATTCCTGTTTTCTATATACACGGTCCTTACAAAATTATTCTCGTGACTTATCTATCCTCTTTACATATAATTTACACGATAAAAACTGTGATATTTGGGGGCTGAACAGGTGTTATTTTTCATTTTGAAACTGATTTGGCATTCAGCATGTGAAATTACATCAAATAACTCTTTGAAGGTAAATAGTCTAGAATGTAATAATTCTTCAGTAAATTTCAGGAAGTTAAAATTTAATTTTTATAATGTTTCAGATAGTTAGTTAGAAAATATAGGGCATGTTATACAAGAAACAGTCCGTGTATAATACGGCATTTAAATTTCAGATTTTTAAACACAAATTTAACCTTCTTATTAAATTACAGACAAGTTGGCAGGAATATTTCTAAAAGCTTTTAGCTCGATTTCAAACCGTTTTACTTTTCCTTGTATTATTAGGACTTGAACAAACAACAGTGATTCCAGGTAGTTTAGTTACCGACGTCAATTAGTGCGGCGAGAAATAAATTTATGGGTTCTAAAAAGGACGAAAAACTTGAGTATAAACAGAATACGATGGGGTAACAGTCGTCCGTTATACAACGAATATTGTATACTAGGTAACAGAGAAATGTGATTTGAGTGCGTAGGTAGGAGTGAGATGGAGATAACACGTGTTTGTTAGAAGCCTATCTTAGATGTTAGTTGTCGTCGACTTGGGGTAAATGCCAAGGTTGTTTTGAGCATCGATTTTTATAGATACTATACGAAAACATTAGTACACGTGCAGTGGTCGTTGCATCAACATGCTTTTCACAGAAGTGTTTTTAAATTGTGTAACTAAGAGTGGCGGTTGGAAAGGAATACGTAAAGTTGTTGTGTACGTGAGTTGTGAGGATGGAGCGGTTTGTAGAAAGCAAGAATTTGGCCTCGTTGATTTTAGGAATTGTAGCTGTCTTTGGACGTGGAAAACTTGGATATAAGCCGCAGGACTTTGATTCGAAGCTCTCTGATTTTTCAATGCTCTTACGCTCTTAGTCTATTATTATACTACGACTCTGAGACACCGATATGCTTATACGATTGTATAGTCTTTTGAACTACGATAAACGCTTTTAAGTAAAAGCAATTTGATTTTATTTTGCTCTTATTATAAAAATAATGCCATTAGTGATTTTGCCGAAACGTTGCAAAATTGACAGCGGTTCACTTCAGAACAGCCAGCTATACGGAATAATACCTGGAAAATTGACAAAGCAGTCAACGTCCGCAGAAACCTCAAATTTAACATAAACATACACACACACAGCGTACTTTTATTCATTAAGATGCCCAACAAAAAAATGCAATTGCACGTGTATAAATAAATACCCTGTACTATATAAGTGTATTGTAAATACATGGCAAATAATGTAAGCAGTATATGTAAAAATAATTAATTTTAAAATACTTTAAGCGCACAAAATGCGAATGCAAATCGATCATTTTAAGATAAATACAAAAGCTATTAGTTTGTAATAAAAAAATGCACCTTCCGTGCATAAAAATAAATAATTTCGTGTATTTAAAATCAGAATTGTAATATCAATTATATGCATTAAAACGCGTTTTGTCGTGAAAGCAAATATTTTCTATAAAAATACAACCCATCTGCATTAAAAAGCAATTAAAGTTTAAATTAATTGCCCTGTAAAATACATAAATTCATTTTAAATAAAGAATTCTCTAGAATATTAGAAATGGAGAAAAAGGATGATTCATCTGTACTTAGAAATATATCAATTTCGTATGACCTAATTATAAAGAAACGTTTATTCCAAGAAGCGGCCAGAATATTAAAAACCCCAGAAAATGTAATAAAAATTGATAAGAAATATTTATGATCTTTCGCATTCACTGTAGGATAGGAGACCGCATTAACTTTAGGCATTAGAGAAGGACGAGGTAGAGCACGTCACTATTATAAATCAATCATGCGATCGATGCTAATGAATTATTCTAAGAACCTTGCGTCATTACGTTGTAAAATATTCCATACTATACTAGTGCGTCTTAGAAACGAGATAATTTTGTATAAAAACGCAGAACTTTGATTAAAAGATCCATTCTCATAAATTTAATCGCGGAAGATTTCACATTGAGAAAGGAATTTCAAAGCTATTGTTTTAGAGTATGCAATATACATACTGTAATTAATATTTAGCGTGGAACAGTGCATAAAGAAGTAAAGTTAAGCGTAACTTTCATAGAAATATAAAAATTGATAAATGCAATTAGTTGATCTTGTAATATACAATAAAGATGGGAAATGCTTCGATATAAAAATCTATTTAAAATTTTATTGAATAATCAAACCGAGGATGCATATTAGTTTCTAAATGGAGATGTAAATAATATGAAAATCTTGTAAGAGGATTTGGACGTCAATTTAAAATAAGAATTGGATAAAAAAAGCGCTCCGTGGACTTCTGCAATTATAATTTTAAAAAAAAAACATTATTTGTAACTGATATTTAAGTATTTCCATTTATTTTAATATAGAGTAAGTCCAAACCATGTTATTTTTGTAAGGGATTTACCAGAGATTTAGTTCTGTAAATTTAAATCCAACGAAGGTAAGGAACATTTTTATAATTAAGTAAATAAGTACTTGTTAGAAATAATTTGATGTTTGAAAGAAACAATCTTGTGCGTGTTCTATATGCTTTTGTATGAGAGAAAATATATCATATTATATAGATGCTCTGTTTGTGCTGTGTTTGTTTCATTTTAAAAATTCCAACATTTCCGTTGATGAGCTAGTCAAGCAAAGTTAGAAAGGAAGGTAAGTCAACAATTTCAAATTTTACAATTTGTTGTATCTGTATCACAGCACTTTTTTAGTAATGCCTCAACGTGCGGCGTTGTCACAGCAATATATATATATATATATATATATATATATGTCTGTGTGTGTGTGCGTGCGAGCGCGCGCGTGTGTGTGTGATATAGATGTGATATAGGGGCCATTCAGCACCATATTATGTATATAAAACAATCCAAAACCAAAGAAAAAAATTTCAAATATTTAATTTCTGAGAATATTCCCGTGGTACGATAGGCCTAATATAATAGTATTTTCTAGCAAAAATACAAATCATTTCTTGATACTAAATCCTATTTTAGAGAACCCGTGTTATAAAACGAGTTTTAATATGTAAATATTCGTCCTCCGTAGAAGTATTAAATACCATTTAATAACTCGTTGTTTATATTGAACATTAAAATATTTCCTCATTTTTGCAATTAGCATGTATTGTAGCTTGAATACTGCATTAACTTTTCTAGAGATCTTTCCATTTTAATGAAAAACGTAAAAATCCAATTGTGAACAAAGTTACTTCATTCTATATTTTTTCTAACTATAATTTCATTCGGTAACGATGATAAAAACCCATAAATCACAGATGGCATAATTATCTTTTTCAATATGAATGAAAACATTCCAATTAGTGAAATAGTAGAAAGCGATAAGACGTTCAACGATCATAAATTAGATAAGAAGCGCTATAACAAGCAAGAACTTTTATTCATTCTTTAATTGGCACCAATTAGCAAAGATTGTAAAATTTTTACGACCTCATAAATTAGCTGTTTGAACAAGATAAGCGAACTAATAAACATGTAAAATGAACTGATTACATCTGCTTTATGACTCATATCAACGAGAAACGTATAGAAGCTTCCGGAAGCTAATGACGTAGAAATTTATAAGATATTAAAGTCGATAAATAATAGGAAGAGAAATCAATGATTGAGTGTTCGTTTATCGATCTGCTACGAATTATAACTACATTTAAGTTCGTGATTCTAGACGTTTAAAAATCTTGATCAAGAACAATATATTTTAAAGTGATACAGTATAACGAACGACGTCTAAAATAAAATTGTATTACAATTTTAACAACTCAGATTAAAAGTAAAATACCCCAGTCAGTTTTAATGAAGTAAATGTGGGTACGATAAACTTAAATAGAAAAATACAACATGGGAAACATGGTACGGTATGATTTTCAAATGCACTTAAATAGAAAAATACGACCTGAAACGGCATGGTATGGTTTTCAATGCATTAATTGATAAAATACTTTTAAAATGGATCGACATAGAAATTTTATCAACGACTTAGTTTGAAGAATTCACGGATCCTGCGGTAAAAACAAAAATATTTCATTATTTATATCTTCAAACAGACATTTCGTGCTATAATTATTTTAAATAGGTTGAGCTTGTATAAGATTTTGATGTATAGATGCTATTTGTGATAATTTTCAGATTTTTTGAAGTAAATTTCGGGTTAATTTGATTATTCCAAAAGGTTTTTTTAAGGGTCACTTATTAGTTACACTTTTCAAACGGGTCAAACAAGAGTATACAAAGTATCCACATCCCTTTAAAAAATTTTTGTACTTGGTGACTTACATAAGAAAAGTTTTGGGATTACTAATTATAAACAAAAACTGGGTGAACCCTATATTAATGCTTAGTAATTAGAAAATATTATTGTTTTAGATATAAGTTGTAAATTGAATGCCTAGGTTATAATACATATAGCTACAAATTCACAGCAATATATATATATATAAGGGTGTCCCAAATTGAGTAGGATAGCATGGGTATCTTTCTTATTATTAATGATAGAGATCTGCTTAAATGGGGAAAGTTGTGTCATTTGGATAGCTGATTTAAATTCCGCATAGATACATTTGAAATTCCAAACGGTTTAGAAATTATTTAAAAAACTGAAAACTGCCAATTTCTTCAAAGTCGAATATTTTGTTATAATAAAAGATACGAAAAATGTTTCTTTAAAAGTTACTTAGTTCAATTGTGTGCACTTAAAAGTGATATTAAAATTAAATTCAAGATGGCGGTTATCGAGATATTAGCATCAACTTTCATATTTTAAATGGACGCCATATTGGATTTTTAGATGGTTAAATAGCATATTTTTCTTTTTCAACGATGTATTACAACATATGTTTAAATGAAAAATTTACTGAAAATAATAATTTTAATTTTTTTCAAGTAGGCATCATCAGATTTCTCTTAAACAAATGAAATTATAACAAACTGTCATGTTGAATTAGTGTATCTGTTGTACTAATAATTGGCATTTGTGTATTCTCTTCCCAGTTATAAGTTGTGATGATACTTATTCTATAAAATATTCAAATGGCAAATTTTTCAACAAGCGAACATCATATGTTTTGTACATACATAGAATGTAATAAGAACAGTCGCCTTGCTGCCGAAACATACTTAACAAACTTTCCCGAAAAAGACATTACATGTGATTTTCCAATGCTCCGAATGGATACTAATTTGGCCAGGAAGCGAGTTTTTACCTGGAAAATTTGGAATTTTGCCGAACCCTTGCTGTTCCAAGCAAGGTAGGGATCTTTAACGTGCGTGACAACACTCACACACGGGACCTCCATTTTACCTCTCATCCGAACGAGGGTAATTTTTGTGAAAAATGCTCGCCTAACATTTTCAAGCGGACCGTGTCGGGATTCGAACCTGGGACCTTGGGCGTAGTAGTCACACACATACCACTACGCCACGGAGCCCCAAGACAGCCAAACATTAAAATCTTTCAAAGATTGGACACAAATATGCAGCAGTATGGATCTTTAACCCAACCTACTTTAAACATAAATGGAGACATTGCAGATGAGGTGTTGACACTGGCCTGTGTGGAAGCTAATCCAAACATTTCAACACGGGAAATAGAATACCCAAGTAAACGTATCCAAGTCCCAAGCATCAAGAATTTTAAAAAGCATAAATATCACTAAGATTTCACATTGCTCAAAACTTACAACCAAGACTAATCTCCATACCATTTGCATGGGTTTATCAAAGTGAGAATGATGATTTTATCAATCGCATTTTGTGGACTAATGAGTCTTATTTTTCTAACTGTGGAAAATTTCAAATGTATCTATGCGGAATTTAAATCAGCTATCCAAATGACACAACTTTCCATTTAAGCAGATCTCTATCATTAATATAAGAAAGATACCCATGCTATCCTACTCAATTTGGGACACCCTGTATATATATATATATATATATATATATATATATATAATTTATTTCTCATACTTTAATGAATTTGTTTAAGTTTCGAAAATAGAAATTTATATTCGTACTATTTTAACATAAATCATAAAGCTATTACATTAAAGAATTTATATCATTATGAATTGAAATCGATTATTACGAGAAGCACGTGGTTCTGTTATTTTTAGGAAATGGACAGACTGAGAGCAAACGTATTAACACATGAAGATTTATTTGTTGAATTTCTTTCGTATTTGTTTTTGAAATTACCTGAAGTAAGTATGTAGTGGTACTAGAAGAGAGTATTGAAAAATATTTATTATTTTTAAACAACGATAATTGTTGTTTTTCGAGAGTTTTTCTAACTTCTCTCCAAGTACTTTAATTCCAATTAAATGATATTTGAAGATATTGAATTGACATTTCCCCTTCTTTTGGTAGAATGATACATTTTAAATAATTGTAATATTTGAAGTTAATTCAAATATTTTAAGCTTCCAATTGACGGTTATATAAACAAGTATAAATTTTGCAGTGTGGCACAATTTTTAAAATATGAAATGATTAATTAATTTAAGGTAATGGATATATATTATTGCAGGCAAATCTTTTGCTTAAAAAGTTTAACCAAGCCCCTTCAAGGCAATCCTCAGGGGCCATTCGTGGCTCTCCAAATCTTCTTCACCTGCTGCAGAAGAGACCCGCGTACAAAATTAGGCAGAGAAATAAAGTATTTGGAAGAGTTTCACATCATCACAACTCACACTTCAAAGTATCCGTAAAGAGTATCCACTTCACTGCGGAGTAAGATATCACATCACCATTTGCGCTAAATTGTCAATTTTGGTTTACCCCAACCGCACAATTCTCAATAGGAAGTCACGTAAATGTTCAGAAAATGGCGCTTAATTTAAATTTGGAGTTATAATGAAGTTACATATAGAAGTTAAATACTAAAAGGAATTAGGTACACGTCAAAGATGACACGAAACAAAAGCTAACGAATAAAGCCGTGACTAATCTCATACCATTTGCTGGAGTAAAGCTCAAATTAGCCCGCGAATCTTGGCTGTGATTTCGGTATAATTATTGTTATTTGACTGTCCATGCTGGGTTTTATTAAAATCCTTACAAACGGGTTTTAGTATTCCCATACTGAGGTTATACTGGTAATTCAGCGCAGAATTCATGGGATATATAATAAATCATCATCATCAACCAGAGCGTTTATATGTTTGGTCTTCTTGTTTAAAGCAACTGTATGTGCACGAAACACGGTTCGGCTATCTTTGTCCTTATCAACTAAATAAAGGGGTTTCTTTATTGTGGGAGCTAGAACATCTTACAACGGATACCTTTTACTATTTTAGAAACCAAGTTTACAGTATGAAATCGGCTACTAAGACCTATAATCTATTTTACAATCCATTGTTCATGGCCATCAAAACGTGTAAAACCGATTACTACAGCATTGCCAATAAACAAAATTACCTGGGGTGCAATGAAGAAGCAATCCAAGATCGTTAACTTTAAATAGCCTTGCGATATTTATATCCACGATTTTAATACAATTAGCACATCAAGAAGCTAATAATCTTTAAATTTGTTAACGAAGGATCTACGTTACCAATTATTTAGTTCAAAGAGGACAATGGTACGTGTATATCATCCATGTTGTGACGTTAATTAAACATTTAATGCTGTTTAATCGTGCCAGACTGTGCTGTTATAAATCTCAAAAGAAAAATAATAGTCTCTTTGAAGACGACCTGTCCTTATTTTCTATTTAATTTATTAACTCGTATTACAAAAACGCTTTTTTGTTTGTTAATTAATGTTGCTAAATTAGATTGACTAAACATACGGAATTATTTAAGTTATACAATGAATAAAATTAGCATTTTGTACAATACTGTTACTTTCCTTTTCACACAGTAACGCTATTTATGAAGATTTGATAATAACAGCATTAAATGTTTGAACTTTAGCTATCTCAATAGTCGTTGTGTGTGTGTGTGTGTGCGTGTGTGTGTGCGTGTGTGTGTGTGTGTGTGGCGCGCGTGTGAGTAATATATATTGATGTAGTAAGCCCCGCGTTGAGCGCCACTAAAAGAGTACTGTGACAACGCCGCGTTTTGATGCACCGCTAAAAGAGTGCTGTGATACAGATACAGCAAATTGTAAAATTTGAGATGATTGACTCAAGCGGACCGTGTCGGGATTCGAACCTGGGACCTTGGGCGTAGTAGTCACACACATACCACTACGCCACGGAGCCCCCCCAAGACAGCCAAACATTAAAATCTTTCAAAGATTGGACACAAATATGCAGCAGTATGGATCTTTAAAAACCTACTTTAAACATAAATGGAGACATTGCAGATGAGGTGTTGACACTGGCCTGTGTGGAAGCTAATCCAAACATTTCAACACGGGAAATAGAAACCCAAGTAAACGTATCCAAGTCCCAAGCATCAAGAATTTTAAAAAGCATAAATATCACTTACAGATTTCACATTGCTCAGAACTTACAACCAAACGACTATCTCCGCAGATCAACATTTTGCAGATGGTTTATCAATGAAGTTAGGGAGAATGATGATTTTATCAATCGCATTTTGTGGACTAATGAGTCTTATTTTTCTAACTGTGGAAAATTTAATCGTCATAATGAACACTATTGGGCACAGGAAAACCCACGCATAACAGTTCCACGCCGCAATCAAATTCGATTTGGATGTAATGTTTTTTGTGGTATATTGGGAAAATGTTTACTTGGTCCTATAATATTCGATGGAACCTCTCAACGTTATTTGGAAATGCTTCAAACATCTTTAGAAGATTTATTAGACGACCTACTTTTGGCACAAAATAATCAAATTTGGTATCAACAAGATGGCGCACCTCCACACAACCCTAGAGATGTTATCACCTACTTAAGTAACCGTTTTGATGGCAGGTAATCATGACCTACACACCTGTAAAATGGCCGACTAGAACAGCAGACTTAACACCCCTGGATTTTTATTTATGGGGCACTTTAAAAGATAATGTATATGGAAGTAATTTCCAGTACAATAATGTAGATGAACTACGGGAAGCGGTTATGCAGGCAATAAACTGTCTTAATGGGAATACATTACGACGCGTAACAAAAGTGTTCTAAAACGTTGCCGATTGTGTTTAAATAATAACGGTCAACATTTTGAACAATTGCTGTGATTTATTAGTTGGTGTTTAATGTTATTCTAATGTTTTTTCGTTTAATTTGTTTTAAAACTGATTTGTGATGATGCCTACTTGAAAAAAAATTAAAATTATTATTTTCAGTAAATTTTTTCATTTAAACATATGTTGTAATACATCGTTGAAAAGAGAAAAAAATATGCTATCTAACCATCTAAAAATCCAATATGGCGTCTATTTAAAATATGAAAGTTGATGCTAATATCTCGATAACCGCCATCTTGAATTTAATTTTAATATCACTTTTAAGTGCACACAATTGAACTAAGTAACTTTTAGAAGAAACATTTTTTCGTATCTTTTATTATAACAAAAATATTCGACTTTGAAGAAATTGGCAGTTTTCAGTTTTTTTTAAATAATTTCTAAACCGTTTGGAATTTCAAATGTATCTATGCGGAATTTAAATCAGCTATCCAAATGACACAACTTTCCCCATTTAAGCAGATCTCTATCATTAATAATAAGAAAGATACCCATGCTATCCTACTCAATTTGGGACACCCTGTATATATATATATATATATATATATATATATATATAATTTATTTCTCATACTTTAATGAATTTGTTTAAGTTTCGAAAATAGAAATTTATATTCGTACTATTTTAACATAAATCATAAAGCTATTACATTAAAGAATTTATATCATTATGAATTGAAATCGATTATTACGAGAAGCACGTGGTTCTGTTATTTTTAGGAAATGGACAGACTGAGAGCAAACGTATTAACACATGAAGATTTATTTGTTGAATTTCTTTCGTATTTGTTTTTGAAATTACCTGAAGTAAGTATGTAGTGGTACTAGAAGAGAGTATTGAAAAATATTTATTATTTTTAAACAACGATAATTGTTGTTTTTCGAGAGTTTTTCTAACTTCTCTCCAAGTACTTTAATTCCAATTAAATGATATTTGAAGATATTGAATTGACATTTCCCCTTCTTTTGGTAGAATGATACATTTTAAATAATTGTAATATTTGAAGTTAATTCAAATATTTTAAGCTTCCAATTGACGGTTATATAAACAAGTATAAATTTTGCAGTGTGGCACAATTTTTAAAATATGAAATGATTAATTAATTTAAGGTAATGGATATATATTATTGCAGGCAAATCTTTTGCTTAAAAGTTTAACCAAGCCCTTCAAGGCAATCCTCAGGGGCCATTCGTGGCTCTCCAAATCTTCTTCACCTGCTGCAGAAGAGACCCGCGTACAAAATTAGGCAGAGAAATAAAGTATTTGGAAGAGTTTCACATCATCACAACTCACACTTCAAAGTATCCGTAAAGAGTATCCACTTCACTGCGGAGTAAGATATCACATCACCATTTGCGCTAAATTGTCAATTTTGGTTCACCCCAACCGCACAATTCTCAATAGGAAGTCACGTAAATGTTCAGAAAATGGCGCTTAATTTAAATTTGGAGTTATAATGAAGTTACATATAGAAGTTAAATACTAAAAGGAATTAGGTACACGTCAAAGATGACACGAAACAAAAGCTAACGAATAAAGCCGTGACTAATCTCATACCATTTGCTGGAGTAAAGCTCAAATTAGCCCGCGAATCTTGGCTGTGATTTCGGTATAATTATTGTTATTTGACTGTCCATGCTGGGTTTTATTAAAATCCTTACAAACGGGTTTTAGTATTCCCATACTGAGGTTATACTGGTAATTCAGCGCAGAATTCATGGGATATATAATAAATCATCATCATCAACCAGAGCGTTTATATGTTTGGTCTTCTTGTTTAAAGCAACTGTATGTGCACGAAACACGGTTCGGCTATCTTTGTCCTTATCAACTAAATAAAGGGGTTTCTTTATTGTGGGAGCTAGAACATCTTACAACGGATACCTTTACTATTTTAGAAACCAAGTTTACAGTATGAAATCGGCTACTAAGACCTATAATCTATTTTACAATCCATTGTTCATGGCCATCAAAACGTGTAAAACCGATTACTACAGCATTGCCAATAAACAAAATTACCTGGGGTGCAATGAAGAAGCAATCCAAGATCGTTAACTTTAAATAGCCTTGCGATATTTATATCCACGATTTTAATACAATTAGCACATCAAGAAGCTAATAATCTTTAAATTTGTTAACGAAGGATCTACGTTACCAATTATTTAGTTCAAAGAGGACAATGGTACGTGTATATCATCCATGTTGTGACGTTAATTAAACATTTAATGCTGTTTAATCGTGCCAGACTGTGCTGTTATAAATCTCAAAAGAAAAATAATAGTCTCTTTGAAGACGACCTGTCCTTATTTTCTATTTAATTTATTAACTCGTATTACAAAAACGCTTTTTTGTTTGTTAATTAATGTTGCTAAATTAGATTGACTAAACATACGGAATTATTTAAGTTATACAATGAATAAAATTAGCATTTTGTACAATACTGTTACTTTCCTTTTCCCACAGTAACGCTATTTATGAAGATTTGATAATAACAGCATTAAATGTTTGAACTTTAGCTATCTCAATAGTCGTTGTGTGTGTGTGTGTGCGTGTGTGTGTGCGTGTGTGTGTGTGTGTGTGTGTGGCGCGCGTGTGAGTAATATATATTGATGTAGTAAGCCCCGCGTTGGAGCGCCACTAAAAGAGTACTGTGACAACGCCGCGTTTTGATGCACCGCTAAAAGAGTGCTGTGATACAGATACAGCAAATTGTAAAATTTGAGATGATTGACTTACGTTCCTTTCTAACTTTGCCTGGCTAGCTCAACGGAAATGTGAGAGTTTTAACAAATGAAACCAAACAGCAATATCATATAGCACTTATACAGCATAAAATATTTTCTCTCATACAAAAGCATATAGAACATTTACAACATCGTTTCTTTCAAACATAAAAATATTTCCAACACACACTTATTTATTTAACTATAAAAATGTTCCTTACCTTATCTTAAATTTACAGAACTAAATTTCTTTTCTTATGGATATTTTACCTGACTTTGTTTATTCCCACCCTTGTACGGTTTGTTTGGCCAAAAAAATCCTTGACAGATAATCTATTAAAAGGTCAGAGTGTTTCGAACTCTGAACACAAACCTCCTGGTAAATGCCCTTTACACAAAAAATTATTAGGACTATCTTAAACTAAACGACATAATTCAAATATCAGTTACAAAAAAAATTATACTTGCAAAAATCCACGAAACGCTTTTTATTCAACTCGTAATTAAATATTTTCTTATTTTAAATTGACGTCCAAATTTGCTTATCAGATGATGCATAAGATCTCCATTTAGAAACCAATGTGCATCCTGTGTTTAATTGTTTAAAAAAAAAAAATTAATAGCTTTTTACATCGAAGCATTTCCCATCTGCATTAAATATAATTAAATTTGATAATTTCCATTTTTTTAACATCAAGATACGTTTAAAACATCACTTCTTTATTCACTGTAACATCGTAATTATTAAATTATAGTATGCTTACTGCATACTTCAAATATCATCTTCGCAAAGCAACAGCTCGAGACTTAAATCAAAATAACATTTGGTGATCGAATTTATGAATGACTTTATTTAATAAACGCTTCCTTATATATACAAAATTATATATTTCTAGAATGTAGTAGTGTTTGCGCGATTCCATTCTAATTAATAAACGCCTATCTTACGTAATTCTAGGAAATCCTCATTAGCCTTCAAAATTTTGACTTTTATTACTTCGTTATCTGGTTCCAGTTATTAGACACGTGCGTTGCTCGTCCTGTTTAACACCCAAGGATATTGCTCGCGGTCTCTTTCTATCATACAGCGAATGCGAAAGATCATAAATATTTCTTATCAATTTCTATTACATTTTATGGGTTTTTTAGTGTTCCGGTCGCTTCTTGGAATAAACGTTTCCCTATTAATTAGTTCATACGAATTTGACGTAATTTTTTCAATACCTCTCGAAAATATAAGAACATGTTTTATTTTAAATGTTTTTATGCTATACAAAGGCTAATTAATTTAAACTTTAATGGATTTATAATGCAAATTAGTTGCATTTTATAGCAAATATTTGCTTTCACGGTAAAAGATATTTTGAGATTAAAATTACGGTTTCAAGTACAAGATTGATTGTAGTTTTTATGCTAGATGTGCAAAGCTAGCACTATTCTTTGCTATTTACAGCAAATGAAAAGCATTTTTACCGGAAATGTATTGATAATTAATAAGTGAAAATAAACGGCGTTGTATTTTTCTTAAAATGGTCGATTTGCGTTCGATTTGAATGCGTTTTTAAGGTATCTTAAAATTAATTATTTTTACATATACAGCTTACGTTATTTGCTATTTATTTATTATGTATTTACAATACGCTTATAACATATATGGTGATTATTTATACACGCGCAATTGCATTTTTCGCTTGTACATTAATGAATAAAAGTACGCTTGTATTATACAGGGCGTAACCATGAACTTACGGAAATTTCCATTTTTTCTGGATTATTTTATATTTTAGTGGGCTTTATTTGTAGAATTTGAGTTTCAATGACCTCTTGTGCCCCCATATAACGTCAATACACACACACACACACACACACACACACACACCACACACACTTACACATACACACACACACACACACACACACACACACACATATATATATATATATATTGCTGTTAACTGCCCGAATAAAAGATGCTTATGATTAAAGTTTCAAATTTGCGCACTGTCTAATTATTTCTGCTAGTTCTCTTCAAATAAAACCACTAGAATCATACTTTAGATTTATAATTATGAAATATCCTTTTACAACCCATCTTTCAAATACATCCACAACAGCTTTCTCTTACAAACAATGTCTTAAATATAATTGTACTAATAAATACCTTTATAATATAAGGTTCTATTCAATATAGGACTTGGCCCAAAACGTTTAGAATAAACAGGAATTATGACATCAAAAGATTACCATAGTAATCATAACAAGGTTGATTTAATAAAGCATCGTCGGGTCTATAAGTCCAGGTCAGTTATACTAAAAAGTAGTCACTATGCCATACTGGAGGACGTCGAACTCTAGACAAACTACTAATACTAGTACTACTAGTACTATCATTATTAACCGGAGGCTTGCCTTCCTCGGGCGAGTTTAGGACGTCCACATGAGGATTTAATAGTACAGTTTTAGGTTCCTCCTTTCCTAGAATATTTGGGGGTGCGTCCTCTACTTCAAGTACAAGGACAACAGGCTCTAGGCCGATGGGGGCTAGGTGCTTAGTAGACACTGTAGATTCCTTTCCGTCTGCAAACCTGATATGCGCGTAATCAGGGTTACATTCAATCAGCGTTACCTCATCGAGCAATGGATCATATTTGCTATTCCACATAAAACGCCCCATTAAGACTTTTCCGGCACAGCTCAACCACACAAGAAGCGACTGTCCATTGAGAGTTCACCTAAGGAAGTTGAAGAAGCGCTCATGTAAGTTAGCATTAGTAGTAGTGCGTAGCAAAAATCGTATGGAGTGAAGAGCGTCATCTAAGACAATTTCCCATTGGTTGACGTTCAAATCTCGAGACCTAAAGGCTAGACATATAGTAGACCATATCACAACGTTGTACGTGTCAGTCTGCTCATTTTCACTGGGATTATATGGCGTCGTACGATTGGTAGCGACTTGACATGAGGAAAGGTAGGCCTTCAGCTCTTGTAACATCAAATTAGCGCATAGATTATCATGAATGTAGGTCGACATGCCAAATATAGTAAAAAGTTTATAGAACTTCACAATCATTGTGCTTGTACTCATATCAACACAAGGATCTGCAAAAGGAAAACGTGAAAATCCATCTATACGATTAGCATATAACGATTCTTGGTGGACGAAACTAGAGGACACTTGAAATCCACGCTTAATCGTTCGAAAGGCGACGTGGTTTTCACCAATTTTCTTCGTTCCTGGGTAATTTTGGTTTTATTTCATCACATACTCTACACAACGATATTACGTTCCTTACTGCTTCTATGGAGTAAGGCACGCTTTTGGTGCGCAGCCAATGACAAAATCGAGTAACGCCAGGATCGTGAATGGTCTTCAATTTGGTAAAATCCGATGTAAGAGTAGCCGAATATACTCTCGATAGCGCGTCAGCTGAAACATTCTCTTCTCCCGCACGGTATCTGATGTCATAACTAAAACAGGCGAGTTCTAGTTTCCATCGCAATATTTTTTCATTTTTTATCTATCCATAGTGTTTAACATCGAACATGGATGTGACTGACTTTTGGCCGGTAATGAGAGTGAAATGTCGGCCCATTAAGAACTGCCTCCACTTACGCACCGCCTCTACTATTGCATATGCCTCTTTCTCTACCGAAGAGAGGCACTTCTCGCTATCGTTAAAGGGTCTGAAAAACCACGCCACGTTTTACTACGCTGAGATAAGGTAGCTGCTACGACCGTGTCCGACGCGTTCGTTTCTACGGTGAATGGAAGGAAAGAACCAATTGGAGTTGAACTAGATTTAGCTATTTACAGTTTTAGGTTCTTGTAAACGCTTATCGCTTCAGAATTAAGTGAGAAAGAATCCGCACGAATCAACGGCATGATTTTGATAGAGAATTGCGGAATCCATCTGGAGTAGTGAGCCAGCATTCTTACAGCTCTTCTTAAAGACCGACGATCTTCCGGAAGTGGCAAGTCTAACAATGATTTCGATCTGTCAGGGTCAGGTTAAATAACCTGATACGAAATCAAATAGCCAAGAAGTTTAATACTTGTTAACGAGTACTTGCTTTTTCTTCAATTATGGTAAAACCGTACTTTGTTAAAGCAGCTCTGAATCGCTCTAGAATGTCGTTGTGCTCGTCTAGTGTATTACCAGACACATCGTCATCGATGTAAGCATATATATCTTGAAGACCTTCAGCTGCGATTACTCAGTCTAAGGCGCGTTGAAAAGCCGCTCCTCCGTTCGTGGAACACAACAAAATTGATATAGGTTGATATAGGTTTTCATAAAAAGCATTAGCAGACCTGTTCAAAGATGAATGATTATACAAATTTTTATCCGAAAATTTAGTTAGAGAATTCCTCTCAAGAGTAATTATTTATGAATTTGGATAAAAAAAGGCTTTTTAAGTTTATGATGTTTTCACACTCTGAATAAATGTAATACACGGGATTCACTTACATAATAAGGGCTTCTTTTGATGTTTTGTAATGGCGCAAGTGAAATGAATGACTTTGTATTTTATTGGTATTGAAATACGCTTATATTTATACAGAGTAAAATAATTGAATATTGGGAAATTTTAATTTTTCCCGTTAACTTTTCTTTGTATGGTAATTTTTCATAGAATTCAGATGTTCAATAACCTCTCGTGAGCTCTTTATCACATCTATATACATATATATATATATATATATATATATATATATATATATCGAAGTTAAACCCTGAAAACAAGCTGGCAATTTCGTGCCCCACAATTTGAGTGTCATAAATTCTCTGAAGTTAGCACTGTAAAAGCCTCTAAACAAGGGTTGAAGATGACCTACCTTTCTGGCCGCCAAAACTCATCTTCATCAATGAAGTACGCCAGGGCTGCTCACCTGCTATCTCAAAAAAAAATACTACCCTACTATCCTACCTAAGAAAACTCGACTACGACAACTCATCTCGATTTATTTAAACAAAACAATTATACACCAACAATCTTTATGAATTATTATTTACCACATCCGTAAAATTACTTACAATCTCATTTTGAAATACTACACCATCCTTCAAATTATTTTCAAAATAAAATTCTATCCTTTAATGATAATTTAAAGTGACAGGGCTTAACCATACGTGTTACGTTACCCCTGGTTTTAATATGAGCTCATAGTAAGACTTTTAAATGTTCGTGCTAAATTTTGCACAGCAAATTACCATAAGTCCCTTTTACTTTGTACACAGTCAAATATTACAAAAATCATTTTATGAATATAAATGCCTACATAAAATAGTTAAATAATGTTCAATAAGTAACTCTTTAGTCCATAGAGTTTTTAAAAATATACCCATAAGGCACAAAATTGACATAATACACTAAATAACCACAAAAATAAACACTGTTTCACAAAAATCTGTTACCTGGAATCGCACCTGGAACTGTAATTGTACTATCAATTCCTGATGTCCTCACTAAGACTGCACGTTCTCAAACCTCACAAAATTGTATAACACCAGCCGTCAGGGCAATCAACTGCTCATATCTCTCGGCTACCAAGTAACGGTACATTCAATTCCCCCCACTATGCTAATGGTCCATCTACCATAGGTACACCACCAAATCGATTCATCAATACTCTCTCCTCCATGAGCGTGCACAACTTGCAACAACCACCAAAATATAAAGCCTTCTTTACTTACAGTACTCAAACATGCTTCCTATTTGCCAGAATGTATTTCATAAACTTTTTGGACTGCTAGTAACATATTACACCAACTTGTGTATGTTATTATTAACTAAAAATTCACTTGATTAAAAAATAATTTCTTCACCAATATTAATCAATGCGTTAATAACTAGCAAAAGCAAAAGAGCAAAAGAGCTCTATCACCACCTCCTCGTGGATATATCGTCAAATATACCACCCATAACTTGAAATTTCTCGTAAATCCCTCAATACAAACAAACTAGCCTTCTTGGTAATTTTTAAAACGGTTAACACCTTTCCACAAACAAAATTTCCAACTGCCACTAAATTTTAATAAGACACGAGCTAACGTTCAACAATTCCCAGTAAATTTCGTATTCGTGCACCAACCGTCTTCGAAATCTTAGAATTTTGAAAAATACAAACAGCATTTTATCACGAAAATATAATTTAGCTTCGCAACGTTTCTTTATTTCGTTAAATCCTAGCCCCTACTTTCCTTGATTAGCACACGCCCATCATAATACACGTATTAACGTCGTCTTACTTAAACTTACATACCAATATTTCCTCTTTCTTACTTCATATCTGCACCATATTTCATATTCCTACCCCGAGTTATCTCTATCCCTGTCTACCATATATTCTACATCCTCTATCCTTTTTACACCATGTTTGCAAGTTTGATTATACCTAAAATAGTATTTACCCTCTCTAAACAATCCTACAACTATCGTCTGTCTCCCTTCTATATAAGCAATCCAATAACCCTTCTCTGTTCCTCATATGCAAGTTTCATCTGTCCTTGATGAAATTGACCACTATAACTGATATAGAAAATATGTTCATCCTACCCTTATAAATACACATTCTATTAATCTTTCCTTGTAGCCCACGTTTCTTTCAAAGTCAAACGAACCCTTATCACATAATATTTTCATCCCATTGTAATACGTGCTATAAACAATCTTTCCTTATTCCATTTCTTTCCTTGCCTGTTTAACCGTTCAATACCTTTCGTAGAATCGAATGTTATTTTGTGCACGCTAGAGCGACGGTTGAGCTTGTTTACCACTTCACAACGCTACCAAGAAATCTTTGACAAACACTTTCCAACTCGTAACCTAACATGTTTTCAACACTATACGTTATAACTTAGCTTTTTGCTATTATTATGCATCTGAAGGTTACCCAAATGCTCTATCCTTTCACTAAAATTATGATAAAATTATACACTAGGGATATTTACACTTAATTAACACCTGTTATTTGCAACTAGTATTTATGATTAACGGAATATGCTCCCTACCATTTAAATATTGTGAAAGCTCTTTAAGAATATTTACACACGTTAAAAATTGATGCAAATTTACTCTTGTACTTTAATGAACTTTTCCATTAGAATGATTAATTACTACACTAGAAATTAGGAAAGCGTTTTAAAGTTTGATTATTTCGTATTTACACGCAAAACTTGCAATAAATTATTAAATGGCTTATCTAAGCAAAATTAACATACAATTTACACAGAAATATATATATATTATTCCAATCATTGTCTTAATCGTAACCGAATTCATGTATTGATCAGAAAACGTCGGGTGGGGGCAGTATAAACTACTTAACTTTGTCACTGCTTTAAATGACAGAACTACTAACGGCAAATAACCGACGGAATATGTTTTTTTAAATATGAAATATGAAATGAGAAAAGAAAACGGTGCAATTGCCAACTATGATTTGTATTTAAAAAAGACAACTTTGTCATAACTTGAAACAAATGTTTTTAAAATCGAGTAGACTACTGCAATCTACTCAAAAATGTGCTTTATCACATTGAGTTTTTTTGGAAAAAGAGATTGAGGATGATTGGACCATTTTTCTGTAATTGTTATAGTTAACTAGTTTCTCTATTAAAACATCCAATTTACGACATCCTGTTCAAAATACAAATGCATTACACCATTATTTTATAGAACATACTTATAAAATTAAACAACTTTGTAGTTACCATTACTTACTTTACAGTTTACATTTGGTAAATAGCTCCCTTGTTTATAATACATAGAACATCACACAATACTAGATATCTACAAATGCAACTAAAATTTGGTAAAGAAAATTTATAACCAGAATCGGCATATTAAAATATCAGTTGTAAAAACATCGTATCAACCAAATGACAAATTATTAATGCTATTAAAGTAATACTTACATCCAAGTACCATTTGGAGGCAATCTCTTTGCCGAAGTAGCTATACACCAACAAAACACTGACAATATCACAAAACACACACAACGAAGACCTACAGCTCCCTTCTTCTTAACCCTTCGAATCGTCTTAATCATTCTGTAACAAAAATTAAAATATCAGAACTAAGCATTTGTAGAATACAGTATAATATGTTACTACTCATTTGGCTACACAATGATTTTATTATCATGGGGAGAACTTTTGTAGAACTAAACAACTTATGAAGCATTATATAAATGCGGTTTTGAATTCCCAGCACTGTTCGGGACTTATAAAAATAGTTTTATTATGTATTTCGTGAAATGGAAAATTAAATAAAATGTTTACCACGCTTCGAGAAATGTATGTGGTTGTCTTTGATTAATGAGAACGTGCAACGATAGGCAAGATGAGGTGTTTACAAGTTTGTGGAAATGGACACCTTGACTTCAGACTAGTCTGAGGTACCGTATTTAAAAGTGACGAGTCAGTGAGTAATGCAGTGAAGTTAACTTTGAATTTCTACCTTCTCCTTATCTTTTAATATCTCCATGTTCCCCATTTTAATGTTGTAGGTGATCAACAAACTTCGCGGCATCTGCTGAACAGAGGCCACTGTAACCATACGACTCGAATGTACGTGTTAGAAGAACAATACGTAAAATTCGCCTGGCGATTGCGGTAATACAAGGATTCGGTAATTGGCTCTACCTTAACTATCTTAGATGAATCAAAGTAAGCTATTTCATGGCGCTATTTATTATTCCTTTTCTATTGGAAAATTAAACACTCATACTTTATGATTTTTGCCTATAGCATTTATGCATTAAACTATCTAATGTATGTACAAGAAATTCGTCAGTAATCTATAAAACCACTAATATTTGTGTTCTCTATTTGATATTACCTGATAATCTTATCCTTTGTTGGAGAGGATAACCAGGTAATATTTCATTTCCTTGTAAATGGAAATCATGTAAACATGTTGGAGTTCTTTAACAACCATCAGGTTGCTAATATCTATGTAGAGCCAGGTAGATAAGAAAAAGATAGAAGAGTATAGGAAGAACTGGACCAATCTATATTAGTCAAATTATTAGAAATTTAAGTTGTGAAGGGTATGTAGAACTTTTTAGATTAGCACAGAATAGAAAAGAAGTTAGAGTTGCGTTAAACTGACCTTAAGTAAGGTCGAAAACAAAATGATGATGATGATAGTCTAGTATTGTTGATAACAGATTTATTGGATTAAACAATATTTATCTATACTTTTTGGTAAGTTTTTATGAATTCTACTAAGGCTCTTATCTTGATTTCTAAATATTAAAATATATTACCTTACCTAGAGAATTTTAAGTAATAATAAAAGAATTTATCAGGTACTACAATACTTAACCTAAATTTAAAAAAAAACGTATCTAATAACCTTTCAAATTTGTATTTGCCTTTATTAAAATTTGTATAAACATTTATTTTTGAACAGGTCTGATAATGCTTTTTATGAAAACCTTAAAGCATGTTGTTCCGTTTATAATTATTTATAATTAACCGCTTGCCTTATTTTAAACATTTAAAATTTGTTAATTATTTACCTTCGCCTGGTATATTCAAATGTCATTGTATGTACCGTGAAATTACTTCAAACACCGCGCCTGTGTATTTGAGTGCCGCGAATACCGATAAACTATGCTGTCTTCGCATGTGCAAAAACTATCTTTCACCTGCCAGGGAGAGGACGCGACCTATTCTACTATCGCTTCCCGTCCTGGACGGCCGCAATAAATAAATGTGATACACTTTACTATATTTACAAGGTAAGTGCTTTAAAGTAACCGTTGTTTATTATTATCATTTGCGTTTACAATGTCCACTTTTCTCTACCACTGTTAGTTATCGAAATACTGCCGCACCTTTATTTACACATGTAAACTTTCAATATGTAATTGTATGTATAAAAGCTATCTAATAATTTTTCTTCCAAACGTGAGGTGATTGAACATTATATTGTATGAAAAAAAACTGTTCTAATTTCGTTCTAAATAGTAAATCAGATAGTTAAGTAACTAGTAACTACTGTCGGTATCTTTTGTGTCTAATAGTTATTTTGTATGAAAAAATTCTTTTATTTAAAAAGTAAATACCTACACTTTTTTGCCTGTATATTTTGGTGACCGATTATATCATTTATATTAAATTAACTAACATAATTTACCTACATATAAACTCAAATCAAATTATCTTAGAGTTTCTACAATTAATAATGAAACCAAAGCATTCCTTATTTAATACAATTAAGAACTCTCTCTAAAACATTAATTTATAAATTACAAGATTTTCATGGCAATTTCAGAACCTTGGCATATTAGATCTAAAATCCTTTTTTTAATCCTTAACAATTAACAAATAGTGACATCTGCGGTCTAACCTTTAATTAATTATATACCTTGTCTTTTCTACCATTATTTGAATTGAACTGGTCTTTTGAACTTATTTTCTTGGTATAAATGTATCTAGCTCTTGAACATTGATTTATAAATTACAAGATTTTCATGGTAAATTTCAAGAACCTTGGCATATTAGATCTAAAATCCCTTTTTAAATCCTTAACAATTAACAAATAGTGACACCTGCGGTCTCACCTTCAATCAATTATGTATCTTGTCTTCTCTACCATTATTTGAATTGAACTTGTTGTTTGAACTTATTTTCTTGGTATGAATGTTTCTAACTCTTAAACATTGATACATTCCTAAGCTTTTTTTATTTCTAAGGTACGCCACTCATACCATAATTTCAAACTTTCGTCTTTAGTTATAAAAAAAATTATTTCTTACTACACATAAATCATTTCCATTTTATCTTAAATTCCAATCTTTTATTTCCTTATTATTATTATTCTTTTGCTGTGGTTAACATAAACTCTGCAAATCTTTACGACCTGCACTAGCCAATGTAGGGTTGCTGCTTTACCATTTGGCTACATTAGGTACGCAATCTAAGCATCTGTGGAAAAAGTCGAAGAATTTCTATCCGAAGTGTATTATTTTGCAAATATTTCAATCATTTTTACAAATTCTGTTATCAACTGTTTTCTATATCATAGCGACGTTTGTATATATTGATATGGTATTCGAGCAATAACCCGGTTCCCCTTTTTATCTAAAAAAAATTTAACTTAATTATAATGCCTCGGCTAGTTCAGTTTTAACCCCGCACGGAGCTTGCGACGATGCGACAACAAAGAATTCTTAATCTCCCTTTTTATCTTTACTTCTTATGTATTTGAGCTAAACACAATTAACCACAATTTATATAATGTTCACAATATATACAATGTATTAAGCGTTTATAATGTTGTTGAATAGAACCCCTTTTTATAAAATTGAATTAATTTCTCCCAAAAATTATAATTACCTTTAATTGATCAAAAATCCAGCAAAAATCACCCTTTTTATTATTACTTGAAGCCCTATGAGCGTTTCTTCTTTAAATTTTTACGTAAATTATAACGTATGCCAAAACGATTTTTGTTGACCCTCACATAAATTTTCCTGAATGAAATAATTTTAAATATTCATAAATAAAATCATCAATGCAACAAAATATTTATAATGGCTATCCTGTTGTTCTTTTTTGGAGTGTCTCGTTCCCCAATTCAGACCAGTTTCTGCTCTAGTTATTTACTGGTTCAGCTTCAGTTTATGGTTATTCCAGGTTGGATCCAGAAATTGTTCTGATATACTTATTGAACTTCTCCCGATCGGATATTTGGATCCAGAAATTACTTGGATGTACTTATTGAACTTCTCCCAGTTAGATCCAGAACTTGTTTGGAGTCCTTTGTTAATATAAATCTTAAAATCTATTTAAAAGCAATCTTTTATACCTTACGTTTTTGAGGATTAAAAAACTAACCTTGTTTAATTATTCACTATCACTATCACATTTAAAGTATTAATTATAAAATCACTTGCAATTATTTTACGTAAATATTTTATATCAGGTGATGTTGATTGTGCCAAACTTGTGTCAACTTAAATGGTTATGTATATACCTTTCTCTTTAAAATTATGTTTAAGATTTTACCGTACCTAACTGTTGCTGCAAAGCTAAAATTATCTGTGTCTGCCTCTTTGGAAATATCCTTAACAACTTATCTGTTTGATATTCCAAACCTTTGGAATTTACGATCAAATGTAGAATTTATTGTATTTTATTAGGAAAGGATTAAGAAATTTACATATCGCTAATCAGTAGTACTGGCTTATGTTAACGTGCAAAGAGATTTTTCTTTTTTCTTTTTGAACCTTTGACGCGGTCGTTTCGGCTACACGACGATTTATTATCTTAGAGGACTTTTTCTTGTGGAATTAAGTAAGTTATGACGCATTATATAAATGCGGTTTTGAGTTCCTCGTTCGGGACTTTTAAAAATAATTTTATTATATTTATTATGTATTTCGTGAAATGGAATGCTAAATAAGATGTTCCCACGCTCCGAAAAATGTACGTCGTCGTCTTCGATAAATAAAAAGGTACGACGTAAGGCCAGGAGTTTACAAGTTGGTGAGAACGAGCCCCATAATTTTAGACTACTCTGAGCTACCGTACCTAAAAGTTGAACTGACGAGTAGGTGCGTGCAATGCAATCAAAAATTTTCTATATAAAATAAAAGTCCGTCTGCATTCATTTATAAAAATCTAAACATTCACAATCTATATTAAAATACAAAAGTTGTAAAGAAAACAACTATCTGAATTTATCAAGTTAACAGACTTGAAAATAATATGCAAGATCTAGAATAATCTTATTGTACAGTTTCACATCTTCAATTTTATAAGTTGCGAGAATCAACAAATACGGCACTTACAAATTTCTAATAAAGTTTTAACGATTTGCATAGATTTTATTTTATATTGAAGAGCAATCAACCGTACTGGATGGTTAAGAATCTGAATCAAAATTTATAAAATACCCACAGCTGGAATCTATATCACTGGCCGCATAAGACGATACGTGATAGGCAAGGTCATTATAAGGTACGGAAGTAGTCAGTAATTTCTTTGATAGAGCGCTTTACGTTATTTGATTTTGTAAATGAATAAGAGGTGTTTCGTCTGAAAAGTTATGATTTAGATGAAAAATATATTTTTATTATCAGATAAGGTATGTATTTTCAGATGTCATCAAGATAAATAAGTAGTTGCTTTTATTTCTATAAAATTCACAGGTATTTTACGATTATGTTATACGCCTTATTGTAAAAAAAAAAACGAAACGAACGCGAGTTCACAAACGCCCCACACAGACAGTCTATGAGTAACAATTCACTCGTGAAGACTTAATGATTTCACCGTACAAGAAAACTCCGTTTGAGTAATTACATTAAAAATAAACACTGATCATGTTGACAATCAACATGTTAAAAAACTTGTAAGGAGACTGCAGCATCCGTAAAATATTGCGAAAGAAGTCCATTCGTGAGCGAATAGAGGAATTAGAAATTCCATACTTGACATTACAAAAACATATAAAGCAGGATTTGTAGTTAAGGCTATTAAACGTACATTTGTAAAAGAGCGAACGACACTCATATGCAAAAGCTCCGTGAAACTTGTGGACAATTAATTGTTGTCTAACTCACCTAAACGACTAAGAACTTTTAAATCATTGCAGCAACAAAAACTTGCAGATTCCTTAAATCTACGAGCATTCTGCCCAGCTTGTTGGAGTGTAAGAATAAAATCACTTGAAAGTATATTAAAAAATTATTCGTACATCTTAAAATTTTTTCATCAATTATGATCTGAATCAAACGAAAGTATTTAAACGTACGTTTGTAAATTAGTTAAACGACATTGATATGCAAAAGTTCCATGAAATTTGTAGACAATTGTTCGTTATCTTTTCAACTTGAAGCGCATCTTTCTCAGACGAGTGTACAATATACCTAAGTATAAAATCGAAGAACGTTATTTATTTCAGAGTAAGGAGAACCCATATTTTAGAAAAACTTAAAAACAATCCACCGCATGTCATGATCTGAACTTCAATGTCTGCCACCCATATGTTTGGTCCACATTTCTTTGGCGGCGAGGATATATCAAAACATATATTGCGTTACTAGGCAACTGCTAAAACTGGGATTGCTCGATTTGGGTATGGTTCCAACAGGATGGAACACACTTGCCCATAAGCTATTGTCGTCGAAGAACATCTCAACGAGTTATTACATTAAAGAACTGGTCACTGTTGGAGACTCTTATTAATTGTTTAGTCAAATCTGTTAAAGATTTCATTAATCTCGTCTGTAATTTTAAAAATAAAAAATTTTCCGACTAACAATTTCTTTCGAAATGCATGTGTTCAAACCTTTTTGTTCTACTGACAATAAATTGCTTTGATAATTTATATCCGCACGTGTAACATTTTTTATGATAAATTTCAAGAACCTTGGCATACTAAAGATCTAAAATCTTTTTTTTAATTCTTAACAATTAACAAATAGTGACACCTGAGGTATCACCTTCAATTAATTATACACCTTGTCTTCTCTACCATTATTTGAATTAAACTTGTCTTTTGAACTTATTTTCTTGGTATAAATGTATCTAACTCTTTTCCTCCGTTGGACATGTCTTGATCCCGAGACAACCGTCCATCACATAAAAGTGGTTCTCCATCACTCAGGGCTAATGACCACATTTTGTCTGGTTGAGCAGTACTTTGCTATTCATCGTTATTTCTATCGCTTTTGCTCAATGCGAGCTCTTCTTCTTCCCTCTGCTATCTGTTTACTATGAAGCTCAAACATCTGATCTCTCTCTTTTATCTTTTCCATTTATCTATTTCTTTTTTACTTTCTAAGTCGCTGCATAGCTAAAGAGTTGTTACCTCACGGCATTGGGGTGTTCTCATGAACGGGTACCGCTTCGTGGAACTTCTTCTTCTAGAGAGCACGAAAAAAAATCCCTTTTAACATCTGAGGAGATCATTCCACTGTCTTGAGGGTCTCCACAAATAGCGGGAGTGATGTGCCTTGGTAACAGTGTTGTCTCCAAACCAAAATAATTGTCATCAGTTATCTTTCTCTTTGAAGTTTTATTTTGAAATGCATGTGTTCAAAACTTTTTGTTATACTGACAATTAATTGCTTTGATAATTTATATATGATTTATAAAAATTAATCAGCTGATTTCTCGTTAAGCGTATTGGCTACCTTATAATCGCTCCCAGGGCGCAACACAAATTGAAAGCATTCATTCTTATAAACTTTAAAATTTCCACCTAATGTATTCAAGTCAAATAAATCAAACATCAATAAATCAAAGTCTCCTTCAATGTAATAAATGTCAAACTTGAAATTTTTATTATTTTGACAGCGATGCTAGGTCATGGATCGAAACGTAAATAAAGACGATTTTAACAATTATGAGTGGTTTAATTCCCAAAGAAGATTAAGAAAAATACAAAACAAACCACAACAAATATACAGGGAGTATCTACCAATACATATATTCCCATGCACCAAGAAACCCTTGATCTTAACCAGATCAGCTTAAGTAGTACGAACCCCGGGGACATTTTAACTAATATATATATATATATATATATATATATATATATATATGTATGTGTGTGTGTGTGTGTATGTGTGTGAGATTCTAGGTGAGCATCAATAAAAGAGAATGTTTTCAATTTGCCCGCTATCTAATTATTTTTGGATAGCTTTCTTCAAATAGAACCACTAGAATCAAACATCAGATCTATAATGATACGAAACATTCTTTTACAAACAATCTTTCAAATATTAATTACTGCATCGATAACAGCATTTCTCTTACAAACAATTGCTTAAATATAACATCTAGGAAAAACAGCTTTCTCTGAACACAACTCAGTCACCTGGATTCAGCCATGTGTAGCACAAACGCGACTTTCTAGATAATTTCAAACCCGCGTTAATAACAACCTTTTCGTCAATGATATTATACAAATAAGAAAAGGGCAAGTGCTTAGAAATAATATCCATAAACAAATGTTATGATTAAATATGTATAACATTCAATATATAATTTGTTTAGTAGCATAAACGTTAACATTCAACAATATATAAAAATATATCCGTCGTGGGTTTTAAATGAATTAGAATGGGCCTATAGAGACATCTTCGGACATGTTTAGTCAGTGATACACTAATTCGAGTGTGGTAGCTAATGTAGTAGCATGCATGAAATCAGCAAACATTTATTAAAGATTACGTCCTTGCATCTTACCTATAACGGTTATTTTATGTTCAGGCTTCAATCGGTGGCAAAATTAAAATCACACTGAAAATCCTGTGACGCTGTGCGCAGATGTGTTGCACAGTGTCTATAGTATGCCTGTTAATGGCGTCACGTCGCAATTGTCAGATCTGAGCGCGCAGTCAGTCATAAACATGCCTAGAACAATGAGTCCCCCCGCCAAGTGTGAAGTGCGTGCTGTAATTGGACTTCTTCGTGCTGATGGGAACAATGCAGTCAAAATCATTAACGAATGAGTAATGTGTATGGCAAAATTTTTATGTGTAACATCAAAGTACGGGAATGGTGCAGGAACTTTGAAGCAGAACCTTAGACAACGTTCATGATGCCGGTGGTCCGGGAAGGAAGCGAGTGTCAACCAATTGCTGATCTTGTTCAGCGAGTGGACCAGGCGATTTGGGAAAATCGTTGGTTCACAATTTATATGTTGAGTGATTCGTTACAGACCAGCGTAAAGAATTGGCTAAAAGTAGAGGCGGCTGTCTTCTATCACGAGGGTATTGGAAAGTTGGTAACTCGCTACGACAAATGTCTAAGTTGAAGCGGTGACCATATAGAGAGCTGGAATATGTATCTAAATGTTCCAAATAAAACATTTTTATTTTCACCGTGGTTTTCATTGCGCAACGGATCGGACCTTGACAACAAAGCCCTTGTATTAGTATCTCTAATACCAATGTGCTGTAACAAATATTAAGAAGAATTTGCGGATATACTGACAGTAGATGTTCATTGGTTGAATCAGAACCACATTTCCTCCAGCATCTACATTTCCTCACACATCTGGACCAAATTTACATGTGAATTCCCATAAGGAGGGGAGCAAGGAGGGATTCCCTCCTTGCTCCCCTCCTTGCTCGGACACCCACACATCAACCATTTTGACTACGTCACACCCGTCTTCTTTCCACACGTCTTTCCACACGCGAGATAAACCTTTTTCCACATTTCCACCCACGAGATAAATATGTCTTGTTTGGCATCAATTAATATTAAATTTTTCTCAGCTACCTAAATTTTTAGGATTTTTTTAGATAGCATCGTCCTCAAGGAAGCTACCCTCATTTGAAAATTTTTTTACCAGCAGCAACTTCTGACCGTTCTTATAAATTTTTTAGCTATGCGATATATCAAATTACTCTAGAATCTTACGCACAATCGAATTTGTAAACAGATTTAAAGTCCAACCACTCCTTACCGTTTTACACACATACCCTCTAGCGAACATATAAAAGATTATTTTTGTTTCTATCGCGATAAATCTATCTTGTTTGGAATCAATTAATATTAGATTTTTCTCATCTACCTGAATTTCTAAGAATTTTTTAGATAGCATCATCCCCCAAGGAGCTACCCTCATTTTAAAATTTTTTACCAGCAGCGATTTCTGACCGTCCTTATAAAATGTTTTAGCCATGCGATACATCAAATTAGTCTAGAATTTTACGTAGAATCCGAATTTACAATAAAGAATTATTTTTGTTTCTTTCGAGACATATATATCTTGTTTGGTGTCAATTAATATTAGATTTTTCTGGGGAGATCGAATCTTTAGAAATTTTTAAATCGGGTTAACCCTCGGCAAAATTGTATCCTTATACCTAAAAGTATTGAGCGGATTCTAATTTTAGTACTTTTTCAATCTAAGACAAATAATTAAGGCATATTTAATACCAATAGCCCAACAAACTAATTTATTAATTAATTGGATATAAAGTTGGTGTTTATGACTTCGAATACACACCATGCTATGCATAAGGGCACCAGAATTATTATGTACAATGTCCTTAAAACTATTTACATTAATATTCTTAACTACACTTCGTGAGACGCCTTCAATCTTTTTAATCGAGTCTTTCGCGCTTACAATACAGTAGGACTTAGCCCTACTATCAACAAATTCTAATACTAGATCCCTATTAAATTCGTCTTTGAATTTCCCTACAACTTTTTTTTCGACAAGCGGTATATTGTATTTATTATCCGCGGCGTAGTCACTCTTTTAAGATAAATATATCTTGTTTGGTATCAACTGATATTAGATTATTCTAGAGAGCCCAAATCTGTAAATAGATTTTAAATAAGACCACCCCTTACAGAGTTACGCTTTTTAAAGACCCAAACTTCTAATTTCTACCCACCTATATTTAACTCCATCTCTAAAACCTATATATTTTGCTACCCAAGACACATGCTTTAACCAACCATTTCGCGAGAAATCTAAAACCGCTGTGTCCAGCAAACACCACGTGGAGATAACATGTATACTCTGTCCACCAGGATATAAGCAGGAAGGATTTGGAAGTAGGGTAGGTGGGAGAAGAACTTAAAAATTATAGAATCTTAAAACTAATATATACAATAAATTTCCAAAATCTGTACAAATATAAACAACTATCTTAGACCTATATCTTTATGTCCCCATGTGTAGGTGGATATGCTTCCGGGGATACGTAACACGTGTCATCTTCGCTCGATAAATCTCGTGGGAGGAAAGAAGGCGGGTGTGACGTAATCAAAATGGTTGATGTGGCAGTGTCCGAGCAAGAAGAGGGAGCAAGGAAAGAATCCCTCCTTGCTCCCTCTGTACTCCCCTCCTTATGGGAATTCACATGTAAATTTGGTCCAGATGTGTGAGGAAATGTGGATGCTGGAGGAAATGTGGTTCTGATTCAACCAATAAACATCTACTACTGACTGTTGACAAATCAGCTTAGTCACTACCATGACGAAGTCTTTTGTGATACCTTTATGAGGTGGTTGCGACAATAGAATGAACCGTATCTCAAATCAACTCAGTCACCTGAATTCAGCCATGTGCAACACAAATGCGACTTTCTAGATAATTTCATACCTGTATTAATAACAGCTTATATCAACATTCTTTCGTTCTGATACTAAACAAATAAGAATAGAGCAGGTGCTTAGAAATAATATCCATAAACAAATGCTGTAACATATAAATTTTCAGTAAATTTGTTCATTGACTTTAGCGCGGTGCATCTGTTATTTTAGTTGTTATCTAACAACATTTATATAATTCATTCAGTCATTATTGCATATTTAATAACCAATAAACTCCCAAAGCACACTTTAATTCTAATTACACTTAAAATCTACTACATACTACATATTCCTTACTGATAACACATATATACAAACTTGTTAACGTGTTCCTACATCTTAAAGTATCTAAGATTTCAAATTGTTCCGACGATTGGCGATCGTTTGTCACTTTTCGTTTCTTAGTTGAACTGGAAGGTCGTTTCGTGTTGAAAACATTCAACATGTGCAGGAAAATCAAGTTTTCCTGGCGAAAACGTCGTAAAAGACGGACAGAATGTTAAAAGTTGTCCAAGACAACTAAACTAGAAATGTAGTGTACAAATCCTTTGGCGAACGGTTTGTATAAATGAGTAAGCATATGAAATTAATTATTTTATTATAGTGCAACCATGAGATTCTGAAATTTTGAAACCATGAAACCATGAAACTCTGAGGTTCTGAAAACTTTGAAATGTTAAAACTTCTATAACTCTGGAAATGTTGATGGTTTTGTAATAATTTTGATGTAATTTCACGTAATTTCGATGCAGTCTTGGATCAACGAAAATATTTTATTTGGTATGATTTAATTAAATTTATAGAACTCGTTTAGAAGGTAAATGAGTAAACTACTGTGATCCACACGTGGCCGACGTCGCTATGTAACCAACGTGTTCTACTGATGCACAGGTCATTTGAAGGTTATAGGTCATTGCCGCTGTCGGTAAGAAAGTATTAGTTTCTAAAATAATGCTAACGTTACAAAGTCCATTACGTAAATTTTGCATGTAATGATTTCCTTTTGAAACTTGTTTTACTTCAAGTTGCTGTATGCAATTTATTATGACTTGTATAAATATTTTTGTCAATTAATTTTCAAAAAATCCTTTTGTAAAGTATAAGGTACAATGAGTACTATAACCTATTTCTAATTAATAGTGTGTTCAACTTAAGATATCATATCTCACCGATTGTACAGGTGTAGACATACTTCGTCACAGTTATCTTGTTTATGACGAATTAAAATACCAATATGTTAAGTTATAACACCTGAATGCTATATGATGAAAATTGGAACTTAAAGTAATCTGTCAATTTTTGATTTTTGCCAAAAGTTGAATAAGGAATATTTAAACATTGTGAGGTCGCGTAGCGCTACAATGACTACCTTATAAAAAAATATAATGTCCATAATTAAATATCTGATTTAAATATTACTTTCATAAGAATTGAATTTTATTACGTACTCATATTTGTTATGATGTTATTTACTTTTCTTAAAAGAGAATACAGAATTATTTTTATTGGACTTCAGTTCATTTTTCAGTAATATTAAATTTTCCAAATTTTGTTCGGTGTTTACAAAGTAAACTTATCCGAAAGAGTATCACGATAGTAGAAACAATTGAACTTAATTTAAAGATTACATATTCACACTGATCCGTAATATATATAGGGAGTCTATGTTGGTAGAAATTATGTTTCAGAGTCACCCCACTCATCGTTAGATCCTTGAAGAAGACGAACAGATGTAAGTATGATATGTGTGACAATCAAACTTTGTATTTAAAGTGGTTTGTGATAATATAGGTTTTCAAATTTTCCTTTAAGCAGATTCATTTAGTCAGTTGCTTTATAAAAAATTTAGGTGGCGTCCTTTATTTTGTTTCTTTCAACTTAAATATACCCACTGACCCAATCTCATGCGACCGTGGGCCAAAAACCCAGTTAGCTAAATGTCTTAAGAGTGTTCTTTTACTATAAGCCAATTTCCATCCAAACCTTACCCTGGGTTTGATACAGTTACATAAGAATTCTCGATAGATAATATTAATCTACCACAATTTTATTGTGGAATAGATTGATAAAAAAAATATAGTTAAGAATGCTACGAATAAATATACATATCAATCAATAGATAATTTGTTATATATACCTCTAAAATTGAACAAAGCCATTACAAATGTTATTAATTTCAGATTCTAAAATGCAACTTTCAGCCACGTTTTCATGCATTCGTTATACTGTAAATTATAATTTTTACAGGATATCGATGTGGTTTTGCGACTTGCTTACGCATTTTAATTTTTCTTGGGAATAAAATCACTTATATTTGTTAAAATGATCTTTATTTACGTTTCGATCCATGACCTTGGATCGTTGTCAAAATAATACAAATTTTTAAGTTTGACCTTTATGACTCTGATTTATTAATTTTTGATTTGAATACATTAGGTGTAGATTTTATTTTAACTACAGTCAATTAAGGTCCAAATGAATCGCCAAATTTACTGGTGCTTTTTACAAGAAAACCGCACGTACTGAAAATTAAACTGCATCGATAAATTACGGTTTTGATTGATCTTAATTGCAGGTGTTTACTAACAACAGCAGTGAACGTTCTTGGACAGATGTCACGTTTTCTATTTATTGCTAGCGTTACTCTTTAAATTGCAACAATTACACCGAAGGAATGCAGATGTAATTACACGCCTTTTAATTGCATTGCAACTGGTGCAGGACGTTTATTCATAACACTATCAGTTTCAAAGAATTTAAAATATTACGGTCTTTCACGTGCGACCAAAAGCTTTGCGGAAGCTTATGGAATTGTAGTTGATTTTATCTACCATGAAATATTTGCCCATCATTGAAACTGGTTATGATAAGGTGAACCGTCTACAAACTACATTCACTACAAATAACTTAAGCCGCTTACGTTTATATCCAAGAAAAACGAGTATAAATATCTGGATTATGCAGAAATGAGAACGATCAACAAAGAAATGTGAAAAAGAAAAAGGCCGACAGTAAAATTGCGTCCGTTAAAGGTTAAGTATGTCTTGCATGTTCAAAGACGCTAAGTGATATTAATGTCATAAACTGCATACTGCAAAAAATAAAACATTAAAGAAATTAATAGAATCAAATAGCCAACTGGAACGTCGCAAAAACCAAAACTGAGACTTCTGGCCTGGAGATGGCTCGTGCTTGGGAATCGTGGTGGAGGTAAAAATGTGCTCCTATCCCAAATGAAAACGTACAGATAGAATTAACAATAGTGAGTTTTCGCAAAAGGATTTTTATTTTTGTTACAGGAAAATATATACTATATAAAATAGTATGTGTTAACGGCTAAATGTTGTCCACACTACTTCGGTTACGTTGCCGTGATGCTTGACAGCCAAAAGCACAACGGTGTAAAAAGTGAGTCTATATTTCAGAATAATATCAACAAGTATAGCGATTGTTATTTCCATTTTCATGTTGCAAAAGTTTAACGTCGAGTTTTGTGACTAATTGTCGTTATTTTATAATATAGCGTTAAAAACCAAATTTACGATAACGTTATGATTTATCTTTATAATAACAAGCATTACGAAAGTATTATAAGAAAAAAGTTGTAGCACCGTTCAGTCTACCTCAAACCAAAATCATTACATTAGAATGTAAGCGAGCCATTTGCAAACAAAAGATGATTGATAGGCCCCTGAGGGCGATGGACTTGATTGACAGGTACAAGAGTTTTGCATATAAGAGTCATTCAGATTACAATAGGTACATTCGAGATAATAATTGCATATTCTGGTATGTTCTCGAAATAATTAGAACAATCGAATAAGGTATAAATACCCGTTAAGGGGTTTTTAAGTTCAGTCCTAATTGAAGCTATGATTATACGATGAGTGCTGGTTTAAAGCTTCGGAAGTCGTGATTTGAAATGAATTAGTGGTACACTTTGTTTAATATAAATTGCCCTATGTGATATAAATTACCGCAATGGTCGACATAAATTAATAATTAGTGTTTGGATAGTTAATTATAGTACTTCACTAGTAATTAAGATGATAGCATTGTAGTGATAAGTAGTTAGTATTTGTACTGTTAGCGATTAGCAGGAAGCAAATTGTTGTGAGAGCTTTTAGAATTTCATTGTACTCACGAGTTGTTGAAAACGCTTGTATAATCAGTTTCATAATAAATAACTGTTATTTGTGCAAATAGAGTTTTCGCTATATCAGTGTCAAGTAGAAAAATAGTACCAAAACGCTGCAGATCTGGCAGCAAAATCAAAAGAAAATGCGGGTAAGTAAGAACGAACTGTTGCAAATCTTACAGAAAAACTGAACCAAATCGCCTCCAATACAGGATAATTTTATAGAAAAATTAGATCAGAATGTAAAAGCGGTTAATCGAAAACTACAGTCAACTGAGAAAAGAGTTTATACAAAGTCTGTGCATTTATATTTCCAATGCTCCACCAGAAGGTACTACATTGGCCAGGAGGCGAGTTTCTTGTTGCCTGGAATTTTAGAATTTTGCCGAACCCTTGCCGTTCCAGCTAGGGATCTTTAACGTGCGTGACAACACTCACACACGGGACCTCCATTTAACCTCTCATCCGAACGAGGGCGTAATTTTTGTGAAAAATGCTCACCTGTCATTTTTCAAGCAGTCGGCCGTGTCGGGATTTGAACCCAGGACCTTACTACATTGATCCACGGCGACACCTTTATACAAAGTCCGCGGAAAGCTTGGAAGACAAAATTTCCGGCGGCTTTTAGAAAGTGGCAACAAAGTTTTTAGGTGATTTATTAGAAAACTCGCACGAGCTGGAAGCAAGATTTTCAAAAAAATTTTAAAAACTTCACGTAAATGGAAGAATAGGTCTTGAGAATAGAATAACAAATTAATTCCCTAATATTACAAGCACCAGAGTCCTCAGGGCCGGTGATACAACAGCACGTCCCAGATTTAAAAATGTTGGAGACATATTTCACGCAAATCAAGACTGCCGCAAGAACTAACAGCTGGAATAATAGTGAAAGTGCAATTGCGTTGATTGTCGCGTTACCACGTGAGGCGTTGGACATTTTGCAAACCATACCAAAGAAGCTGTGGGGCCCTACTTACCATCGAGGCTGGAAGTGAAGTACGGCGGCTCTCATCTGCAACAAGTGTACCACGCTTAAGTGAGGAACCATTACCAAAAGCCTAAAAAACTTTACAACAGTTTGAAGCAGATATTGCTCGCTTGGTGAGACTAGCCCAGTCAAGAGCACCGGATATCTTCCTAGAATAGTTGGCAGTACAGATGTTTGTTGACGAAATACGCAACGGAGAGGTCCAGCAAGCCCTACTGTTGACTCAAATAAAAACTTCAGATGATGTGTTAATTCATGCTTTTGAATGTGCAGCGGCAAAGCAAGCTTTGCATCGTGGTAGTGACAAAGTAAAATGCTTCGTGGTACATGGCCAAGAAAGCATATAGAAGGTGATTCGACCGGCACTTCGTGAACATCAACCAAAAAGGAAGGGACCCAGATGCTGGAAATGTGACGAGTTTGGGCATATGCAGTCCGAATGTACACAGACCAAGAAGGAAGAGGAGAAGTCAGAAAACTCGAAGATGTCATCAGGAGCGTGTGAAAATGCTTCTGTACGGATTCTGTCCAGGAGATATCATCCGCATCGCACGATTTAAGCGTGAAGACAGTATTTATATATATATATATATATATATATATATATATATATATATATGGACAGTTTAACGCGATGACTGTGAAGTTCTTGCTTGATACTGAAGCAACTAGGACATTTGCTAATCCAGATGTAGTGCGCGACCCTGATAAAGTATCCCCCGTGACGGCGCGTCTTCGAACCGTGGCTGATCAGAAAATTCAAACACACGGAATGCTAGATATAAAAATCGGAGTAGGGAGCAAAATATTTGACCATCAGGTAGTAATAACGAACTTCACCGAAAAAGTTATCTTAGGAATGGAAATCCTGAAGAAGTATGGATTCCATGTACATATGAGGAAATATTTTTAAGAGTGAGAAACGAAGAAGTGCCGTTTTGCGAAGCAGACGACGTGTTTGTGCGAGTCAGTCTGACGGACGACGTTATCCTGCCTGGAAGAATATAAACTGTGGTGATAATACGTTTGGGTGGTGCTACCCGCGAGGATTATGTGCGCACTATTGAACCGATTATTGATGAATCCTTTGGAAAGGACGTGTTTGTCAGGAAGGCTCTGATCGAAGTAATTGATGTTGTAGTTGTTAGGATTTTAAACGCCAATATCTACAGTAACGCGTTGAAAAAGAATGCAACCGTTGGGTGATTTTTTTCGATTGCTCCCGACAGGGTGTACTGGTGTTGAGAAAGAACCACCTATCAAAGGGTTCTCCGCGAAATTATTGGACTAGTTGACGAAACAGTGACAGCATCTTAAACAAGTGGCAGGACATACATAATTGGAAATATGGACGGGCAAGGAGTGATCAAGAACTATGTTAAACCTTGGGCATCCCTGCTGCGCTTGTTAAGAAGAAGGACGGGTGGACGCGATATTGTGTAGATTACAGACGATTGAATGACTAGAAAGGATAGCTACTCACTTCCAAGGATTAACGACACGCTTCATACACTTTCAGGATCACAATGGCCCTCAATCTTGGATTTAAGGAGTGGCTACTGGCAAATGGATATGGAACCCAAAGTTTGGGAAAAGACTGCCTACACTATTAGTACTCTATATGTGATTTTCCAATGCCCCACCCAAAGGTACTGCATTGGCCAAGAAGCGAGTTTTTTTACCTAAAAAAATTTTAATTTTGCCGAACCCTTACTGTTTCAAGCAAGGTACGGATCTTTAACGTGCGTGACAACACTTACACACGGGATCTCCATTTTACCTCTCATCCGAACGAGGGCGTATTTTTGTGAAAAATACTCGCCTAACATTTTTCAAGCGGACCGTGTCGGGATTTGAACCCGGGCCCTTGGGCGTAGTAGTCACACGCATACCAACTACGCCACGGAGCCGCCTTCACTATTAGTACTGGCCTATGGCAATTTACAGCCATGCTAATTTGGGTTCTGCAACGCTCCTGCCACCTTTGAATGTTCAACGGATAACATCTTGCGAGGCTATTGTAGAAAACGTGCATTGTATATTTGGACGATGCAATTGTGATTGGGAAGTCGTTTGGGAAACATTTGAGAAATTTAGAAGAGGTATTCCGAAGATTTAGAGACGCCAATTTGAGGCTAAGTCCAAAGAAGTGTTACTTGCTAGGCGAAGACATGAAGTACCTAGCTCTGGTAGTTTCGCGTAACAGATACAGACCAGATCCGGAGAAGGTAAAGGCGGTACAAGAGCGGTCGATGCCAAAACACAAACATCAACTACGTAGTTTTCTGAGATTGTGCACCTATACACAAGATTCGTTACCAGGTTTGCAAATATTACCAAACCCTTGACCAAATTGACTGAAGAAGGGCGTGATTATGTTTGGGATGAATATTGCCAGAATACGTTCCAACAACTAAGGCAATTATTGACAATAGCTCTTATCTTAAGTTATCCACGGTCGAAAAGCAAATTCATCTTGGATACTGAACCAAGCAATATCGCTATCGGAAGTGTACTCTCCCAGATACAAGACGGGTAGGAGAGTCATTGATTACATTAGCAAGGTGCTCTCAAAACCGGAACGCAATTATTGAGTATCAAGGAGGGAACTGTTGGCTGTGGTGAGATCCGTAGAGCACGGGAGAAAATTTCACCTGAGAACCGATCACGCCGCCTTGAAGTACTATTGCAGTTTAGAAAACCCGAAGGAAAGGTCGCCAGATGGATAGAAAGGTTGTAAGAGTATGACTTCGACTCGAAACATCGTGCTGATACAAGTCATCGTAATGCAGATGTGCTTTCAAGTCCACTTCGAGCCAAAGATTGTAGCCATTGTTCACGGTTAGAAACGAAGTGTGATCTGCTTGGGTGGACCACCGTGATCAATACCGACTGGCAGCTTCTACAGTTGCGAACCGAACAGGAAAATGACACAAGACCTAGATATCATTTTGGATTGGAAAAACCAGAGGAGAACGCCCATTTTGGCAGGATATTAGTTCGTTGAGTAGCACCCTGAAGTCCTACTGGGCACAATGGGCTTGCTTGAAAGTAGAAAATAGGATTTTTGTGGGATTCGTGGAGAATGAAGTTGAATGCCTAAGTACACTTCAGGTTGTGGTTCCTCAAAGCCGGGTGTCGGATGTTTTAGGATATCTACGTAAAGGAACCTCGGGAGGACATGTTTACGTTAAGAAGACTCTGAAGAAGATCCGAGCAAGGTTCTACTGGGTAAGCTGCAAGGACGATGTTAAAGAGTGGTGCCGAAAGTGTAAGCTGTGTGCACTATTGGAAAACCGAAAGGCGCCTATGAGACAAAACGGAATGAGAAACCCATTTGAGAGAGCGACAATCGATGTTGCTGGTTCATTCCCTGAGACCGACTCCGGGAATAAGTACATCTTGGTACCCATGAACTATTTTACAAAGTCGACTGAAGCGTATGCAACACCAAACCAAAAAGCTGCATCCGTCGCTGAAGTGCTGGCAAATGAACTGTACTGCCGTTTTGGATTTCCTATGGAGTTGTGCACCAATCATGGTAGAAATTTTAAGTCCGCGTTATTCCAAGAAGTTTGCCGGTTACTCATTAAACCCTTGAGTTCAACTTCAAAACAGTTCAAGTCGTACAAATCCTATGAATCAGAAATCACATACAACCCCAAGGACATTTTAACTTATATACCGGCAAATCTAAATAGAGGGAACATTCAAACACAGTCGATCAGTCATACTTTTTAAGTGATTAAAATACAATAGTCCAACAACCAGCGCCGAATGATGACAAGTTGTAAGTAATTTGAAGAACGGTAATTTTATAAATTCGGGTTTGCTAGTAAAAAATCTCCCGGACGCAAACCTAAGCGCATAATTCAATAAAGTACTGTTACTAGTGGATGCTTTCTTCAACATTAGTCGCATTCAAAGGCTTTACTTGTTGTCTTGCACCAGGGCGCTCGAGCCTTGGAGAAAAAAGCTCTAGGTCGTTGAATTTGTTTTCACCTGTTACATATCTTAGACTGTCATTTAATATTTAAATTCATCCAACCATTTTTCTCATAACACGGACTTTTACCTTGGTGCACGCTTGATTGAAAGTACCACAATTGTACTTACAGAAACTGATAGGTATATATTTGTTTGGTTGTATATGTATATAATTAATAAATTTACTCCTTTACTATCTTTTACCATCTAGCGAGATACGATAAATTCCAGGTGGATTAAGCCCAGCATTTTTTATCGGACTGAGTCCTTTCCAGGTAGGTAAAAATGTTTGAGTTGCATACCCCTAAAAGAATTACCCTTGTTTTCCTAGAACGGACCCCTCATCGCTGAAAGTTAGCTGGTGTATTTTTTCTGTTATGTCTACGTAGTAACGTAAATTTCAAAAGGTCATTAGCGTCAATTTCACCCGTAGCAATTTATTATATTGTAATTCCTTGTGAAAAAAAATTCTTTATTACTTGGAATAGTTTCAAAAAACTAAATAATTGTGGCACAGTTATGGTTTTTGTTTCATTTCAGGATTCTCAAAAAAAAAATTCTGGTATAAAATTTCAATTAATTACAAAATATAAGACTGTCGCTGTAATATTACCATCTGCATCAATGGTGCTGCGGTCGTCATTACAATTCAAAGAAAATTTTGAAAAATTCCTGTTCAGATGAAGATGTGAAACTACGAGGTGATTTCTGATGATTTAGGCTTACGGCCTGATTAAATAACGAATAAAATTTCAATAATTTTGGCAGAGCGTGAATCTGTGCAGTTAAAAGAAGATAATTATTCTGTTAACCAGCGCAAAAGAAACGTTCTAAATAAATATTTTGTAGAGAAACTTTCCAATAAAGAACAAACAGCAAATAAAAAAATTCAATATTCTGTTCCTGATACAAATTTTTTTTTATTCAATAGGATTCTAAGTTAGCAATACTTATTTTTGGTTTTAAAACGACGTGGAACTAGCACTTCACCTAATATGTATGTCGAAACTTAGTTGACTTAAATAAAATGTTCAATTTTCAATATTCGTTATAATGAACATTTGTGATCTTTAAACAGACGAAAAATATATTATGGAAAGAATTGCACAGTTAATTATTTATTTATTTATGTATTTGTTTTTAAGGTTCTCATAAAAAACCTTTTATTCATATTAATGGCGATTTTCTAAAAGCAATTGAGATGACTTCCACATTTGAACCAGTTAATTTATGGCTTTCCGCAGGAATGCAACGCGAACATTAATTCCATGCATTAGACAAAAATAAACGGCACGTTTCATGATAAACATAACTCATTCTTCTTAAAATTACATTATCAAGATGAGTAATTCTTCCAATTAAATATGGAATAGAATGGAAAAAGTAAAATTTTAATATAAAAGCCGTAGCTTGATTAAAACAATTCATTCAAGTTTCATAAATTAATTCGCGTTTGTCACCAATCAATATGTAACGTTGAATAAAGTTTTGAACGCAAAAGTTTGAGCGATTTATAATATTACGATATGCAATAAGCAACGTAGAACTTTACATAAATATGAAACCTATAAATTTGAGTAGTTTCAAACACAGAAGTTATTGAATGCGATTATTAGATGAAGCATTATTTGTTTTGTTAAAATACTATGGAAGTTGAACGTTTTTCGATACAAAAGCTACTTTAAAGTTAATTAATTAAAAAATAGAAAATTCACTTTTTCAAACTAATATTCTAAAAAGAGATTTGAGATAATATGGACAAACTGGTAAACTGCGATTTAACGTCAATATAATATGGAATCAGAAACTTTTAGTAAGGTTAATTATAAGGTAGATAAGCGCTATTTGATTTCGCTAGTATAAATTTAGATTTCTTTGTTTGTTAATTATGATAATATTTAAATATTTTGTAATTTAAAATTAGAATAAGTTCTCACTTTATTATTTATAAAGGGGATAATTTGAATCAAATTTTGAGGTCGAAGTTTGAAGCCATTTTTGGCCAAACATCCCTGCAAGTGTGGGAATAATGGATGGGTAGATTATCCGCCTATTTGTGTATCTGTTAGCAAATATTAGACAAATATTAGACAAGAACTTTAATTATTATCTGTATAAACTATAACTATGAATTGTTTTATAAACTGTCTTGCATGAAAGAGAAATATTTTTGAATGTATAGATGTTTTCTTGAGATTGCTGTTTTATTTCATTTTGTAAATTCCATAACTTTTGTTGAACTAGCCAAGAAAAGAAAAGAAAAAAGGTAAGATAATAATTTCAAATTTCTGAATTTTCTGTACCGTGTCACAATACGCTTTTAGCGCCAAACCAAAGTTCGGTCGTGTCACAGCACTCTTTTAGTAACACCCAACGTGAAACGTTATCACAGCAATTTATAAATTCAAATTTGGTAGTTGAAAAGTTCTCGGACGCGTATGCAAACGCGGTATTAAAAAAATCACCGGTATTTAGTAAAATTGATCCGATTGTGGGCGCTTTCATCAACATCCGTTAGATTCCATGTATTATTTACTAGGAAAGCACCACAATTGTAATTACACAATCTGATAGATACATATTTAGCTTGATTGAATATTTCTAATTACTAAATTCTTTCTTTTCACATAGATTTGGCCAAATAAAAATAGTTAATTTAATTAAATTTAATCAATTTGTTTTGATACGAAGATATTCATGGTTTAATATAGGTTATGCGAGCAGCTTGAAACTTTTATTTGAATATTTTGAGTTAGCAGGTACAGGAAAAAACAAGTGTATATGAGGCTCTACCAACCTGATTTGCAAAAACTTCATAATTATTTTAGTATCATCTAGGATATCGTACACCATATAGCAAAATAAGATTAGTGTCAGCTGAGTTGGTGTCCAGCATTTATTATTGGACTGAGTTCAGAGAAAGGTCTCTCCACGTTGGTGCAAGTGATAGAATTTGTATACCGCTAAAAGAATTCTTGTTTGCATAGAATCCACCCCTCGCCACTGTAAGTTAGCTAGTGCAATTTTTTTTTGTTACGTTTCCGTGGTAAAGTGGTTTTACTTAAACTAACAAATAAACCAATTAATCTAAGAAATTAAATCCCCCCCCCGGATTTAAAAAGTGATCGTGAAGGTGACCCTTAGGACATTTAGTGCATACCCACCAAGACCTTAACAGTGCATACTCATCTCCCGTAGCAGTAAGAGATAATTAGGTGTTGGTAAACGAATGGAGAAATTTATATTCAAGGTATTTATAAATATTATGGCGTCTGTACTTGCATGAACATTGATTTGTATTATAAGTAAATTTTGCAGTTAATTTTGAGCACGTTGTAGAGCGATGGGTTAGCCGACATAATGCTTAAGCGAGTGCACCTGACAATTTAAGGGATGCTTCTTTACTATTCTATGCACAGTTATATGATTTATTTGGATATTTATATATTTACATTTTATACCTGCATTTTAGATTTATATTTATGTATTTTATTGTTCTGCCGCTTGATTTGTTTTGTTTGGCATTTTGCCTGTTTTTGGTCGTATTATTTATAGAAAGGATGATTAAAATTAGAAGAAGTCAGTTAAGGAACGATAGTGAACGTTAGGGACGAATTTAGGCTGAAGTTGGAATAAATTATTTAGATTAGGGCGGATGATATTGTAAATTTATGCTATTAATAAATTTGGCGTATGTTTAGAAATTCCAATCCATTAGTATATATTGATTTGGATAGTTTTAAGTGGACCATTCAGGTCGCACCGATAAGCAGAACCGGCCGCTGCTATCCGGTATTACGTAACCCTCTCCTCCTCTACTTTTTCTAGTGTCTTGTTGATCAGACATACTCTAAAGTCAACGCCATGGATACCATTATTTAAACCCTTTTAGTTTATAAATGATATTTAACGGTTAATTAATTTCGAAGTCAGGTATGGAGCACGTTAATATTCGCGTTTAAACCCAATGTAGTAGCTTCGGATGGAGTATTGTTGATGTGGCCGCAAGTGTAGCGGCCCTTACTCAAATTATACGATTAGACAATTTCGTCCTGTTTGGTAGCGTTCTTAAGACGCCGTTAAAAAATAATAATTAGCTAAAAGAAATTTTCTACTTTATATAAAGGACACCTTCCTTTATAGGATCACACAACATTGCACGAAAACTTTTGTTATTTTTGAATTCTTCAAAACAAAAGCAAAAAAAGGATTTATCTTATTTGGTAGCGTTCTATAAGACGCCATTAAAAAATAAATTTTGATAAAAATGCAACCTCCTTATAGGATCCCAAAACCGCACGTAACTCAGGTTATTTTTTAATTGAAAAAAAAACAAAACAACAATTTCGTCCTATTTGCTAGCGATCTATAAAGCGCCGTTAAAAACTATATTTCGCTAAAAAAAAAAATTTACTTTATATAAATGGCACCTTCCTTTATAAAATCACACAATATCGCACGTAAGTCATTTTCTGATTTTTTCAGAACAAAAGCAATAAAAGATTTATTTTATTTGGTAGCGAGTTACATATCCCCCAAATTAGGATATATATGTAATGAAATGGAATTATTAAATCTTAAGTTAGATTGTTACAATGAATAAATTGAAGGACATTCTACAAAAAGTTAATAGAAATTCATAGACCAGACATGAGAACGGATGTGAATACTCTGTATTCCACACGTAATATGTCACTGCAGCTGCAGGTCACAACAGATTATAAGAAACTTATTGTTAGAATTAAGATTACTAAGAAGTAATACTTTGTATTGAATAAAGAAATAGCCGACACGAGATTAGCAGTTCCCATAAGCATTGTGAGGGGCAGGGATAGCATAAATACCCTCAGGAGCCCAAGATGGCCAGTCAGTCTAGAGCTTCACAACTTTAACATTGCTGGTTGTTAAGCTTCTCACCCTAATTTTAGTTAATTTAAAGTGAATGTCAACTTAGAATATTTTTGATCCCAATACGTTATTGCATATAAGGTACCTGTAATTAAAATTAATATTGTAATTTGTGTTTCAAATAAATTGATACAAGAGTTTTTTAGAAAAGCCTTTTTGAAAAGCCGCTCCAAGAAGCCCAAAACCTATCTGGCACAGTCGTTAGTATTTCAGAAGGGCATTAGAAGAATCCAAAATCGAGGAAACTGGTGGTCTTGAATTTCTATTCTTAATCTGCAACAAAGACCCAATTGGACAAAGTACAAGAATAGACCAAGTCCAATAACAAAAAGAAAAAGAATATAATGGAACTGGCAAACAAACTCTTGTAAGTACCAAAGTTAATTTTCCTAATCCTTATCAACTGAATATTGATATTAGCTAGTAAGAAATAAAAAGAATTTTTATGTACAATTTTAGTATCGCAATAATTGCTGAAAGAATTTACTCAGGCAACTTATTTTAACAAAGAAATTAGATAGAAGCATTTATATGCACAATTATTACAATTATTACAATAAATAAAACAATTAATCCAGCAAGTCTGAAGCTTGAGTGTATAATTAGAACGCAATTCTTTGTACCATTTTTATTACAGCGATTATTACGGAAACGATTTATTCAAAACTTGATTCTCAACACATTTTATAAAGCTCTATAATTAAACACTTTCAATGCAACAAATTAACGAAGGTGTATAATTATAAAAGCGTTTTATGTACTTTATTAGTGCAACAATTAACGAAATAATTACTCAGCACAAGTCTGAAACAAAAGCGTATAATTATAACGCAGTTCATGCAAGAAACTATTACTGAAATAAAAGTGTTCAGAAAACCTGAAACTCAATTCGCTTCACTTTGTAATCTCTACAAAAGTTACAAATATACACTTTAACGCGACAGTAATTGATAAGACAATTACCCAGCAGAATTCTTCAATGTTATTATAGTACTTTATAATTAGATATAAAAAATACGTAAAAGTTAAGTGATTTTTTAAATAACTATATAAGAACTAGACTTAAAAGCAACCATTAATTTATTATAACAACAATGAACTCTGATATAAAACTCTACCTCGAGTCAATTCCCCTATACGACGGAAGTAAAGCGCTATTAGGTATCTTCATCACCGACGTGAGATCTGTAGTTTTCATAAGCAATTTGAGGGGCAGGGATAACATAAATACCCTCAGGAGCCCAAGATAGCCAGTCAGTCTAGAGCTTCACAACTTTAACATTGTTGGTTGTTCAGCTGATCACCCTAATTTTAGTTAATTTAAAGTGAATGTCAACTTAGAATATTTTTGATCCCAATACGTTATTGCATATAACGTATCTGTAATTAAAATTAATATTGTAATTTCTGTTTCAAATAAATTGATAGAAGAGTTTTTTGGAAAAAGCCTTTCTAAAAAGCTGCTCCAAGAGGTCCAAAACCTATCTAGCGTTCTATAAAACGCCGTAAAAATTTAATTTCGCTAAAAGGAATTTTCTACTCTTCATGAACAATGTTTTTCCTTATAGTATGGTACAACATCACACGCAACTCAATGAGAAACCGTTAAAAAGTTAAATTTCAAAAATCAAAACAATTACTAGCATGTTTAACTAGGTGCTTGCAAAATGGTGTGGTACCGAACAGTGGGATAGCTGTGAAGCGGCACAAGGAACGCACAACGCAAAGTGGGTTGCCGTACAACCGATCACGAAACAGGTCGGTATGCGCAAAGAGGTGTAGTGGTGTACACTTTGACTTAGCCGCAATGAGACGCCAAGAATCGCGAACCGCGATACGAGTTGTAATATAACTGGTCGCGAAATTGCTCCGCTCGCGCAAAAGGATATGGTGCCGCACTTAGCGTAGCCGAAAAGCGTCGCTCAGGAACGCGTAATGTAAGTTAAGTGGCAACAGCTGATTGGAAAGCAGGTCTATGCGTAAGAGCAGCTAATACCAGCAAGATGCAGACGCAAAGAAACTCAACTTCTAGTAGCGCCACATGCAACCCGACGGGAGTTCAGTCAAGCTGTAGTTGATAAGCAAAGTGAATTGTTTGATCGAGTTGTTAAAATAAATACGCTTAGTGTCTATTAAAATTGTGTTAGCTAGTCAGTGCTCGCTGAAGTAAAATAATAGTGCATCAATCCAATACAACATACGCAGTTCGATTAGTAACAAATATAGTATTCCAGTCGCCTAAAAAGGATCTGAGTGTAGTAAATATTGTTAGTCATCATTGACGGTAATAAACTCCTATAGCGGCTTTCAATAGATCAAAGATTCTCAGTAAATATTTGTGAATAATTAGACTTGTATTGAATTGAACAAAAGACTTTAAAATCTAAGTACGCTACAATGGTTTTCTAATGAATAAGCGCATAGCAATTAGTGTAGTGAAAATCATGGTTTGGTCCTTTGCTGGTACAGTACAATAAAAAGTTAAGTCGCATAGTATATTGAATAGGCTCATCTACAAACTAGATTCCAACTGAGTACTTCGACAAATCCTCCAGTACGCGCTCTTCAAGATAATTGCTTCACCAGGTGGGCAAATACATTTAAAATTTTATGACTTGTAACTCTATCATTGATTATCAATTTAATAGCATGATGGAGAAAGTAATGGTTACAAAGCGTCGATTGTACCTATTAAAAAACATTCCGAACGAATAAATCATGTTACAACTTCCAATTTCAACTTGTATAACCTTTCTACAGTCAACTGACCTTATTGTTAATTCCCGATCGCTGAAATTTCTTGTTCATGCAATTGCCAAGTATTAAATTATTTATTATAGCCGTTGAGATAGTACGACATTCACTTTGTATCGTACCTTACCAGGTTAATTCTCTTTACATTTTTTTGTCTTTAGCGGTATTTAAGTTTATTATAGTGATCGGATGACATTCTCTGAACTTCTTCTATACATATTTAACATTTAAAAGCTGCAGTTTAGATGAGCTGGTGGTTAATTTCTCTTTTCTCTTTCTTGTGTGCCATCTTTTATTATTTTATTATTCTATGTTTTGTTATTTGCAATGGGTAGAGATTTTTTAATTAATTGAACCGGTTCAGGACTCGTAACTATTGAAAGATTAAACCTGAAAGAAATGGCAATTACATAAAATGGCTAATAAATAAATGAAATTTATAATCTTATTTGAAGAACGGCGCCCAAATGTCTAGAAACGAAAGGCACAAGGTCATAAGACCAAAATTAGATTAATTGACAACTACAAGGGCGCAGTTAAAGAATAAGAATCCAGAGGATCCGAAAACAATTAAATTACGTATACAAAGCTATACGGCTCAGAAGACCAGGTAATTTCAATCGAAACCTGAAGTCGCGATAATGATATAAATTATGTAATAATTCCTTAAAATAAATACGTTTAATGTGAATATAAATAAGTGCTTGCCTAGATAAATTGCGTAGTCGAACTTAGTGATAAAGTAGCTAATCATCGTATTTTGTGCAGTTAATATTGCTAGTGATAGCTTCTAAGTCATCAGTTTAATTGGTAGCAACATCTCGGTAATTTAAGATTTTTTTGTATTTGCGAGTAAAAAGCTTTTGTATATATCTTTTGCACTTTTCCCCATCTATTGTTTACTAAAAATATACCCTACTTTACCGATATTCAGTAGTACGCGATGGGGTTACACAGCCTGACAGCTATCAGAATCCCTCACCAATTAGACATTTGCCGAATCAATAGTTTTCCAATTACTCCTTTCGCATAATCAACATTTGTTGGGAATATTGTAAAACCAACACCTGTAAGTGTTTATGATAATCATTAAGTTCAAATACAATTACTCTTTCGTCATTAGGTCTCCGTCCTGGAACTGCTTGGACGCGTACCTCTGTGGATTTCAATTCTGAGCTAAACAAACTTTTCCTTGAAATTCCTACGGCCTACAATCTTTCATTATCCATGAGCAATAGTCTAATCTAGGTGTACCTCTACGTCTCCTTTTCCTTTCTCTATTTCTAATATATCACGCACTATTCCTCATGCCTTAGAACGCATCATATCATCCTATTTCTTCTATTTTTTTACTGTTTTCCATAGATATTAGATACCTTTCTTCTACTATTTCTAGAACCTCTCTGTTCTTAGTTCTTAACTTTGCCTGTCCGAAAATCTTTATCACACATCCTGTGACACAACATTTTAAAGCTTCTACCTTTTTTCTGACAGCTTCTTCTACTGTCCACGTTTCAGAGCCGTACAGTGCTGTGCTCCACACAGATGCTTTCAATCATTTTTCCTTATTTCTATATTTGTTATTTTCCAATATAGCAGCTGCTTGTTCTTGTTAGATACAGAAGAGCCTTGTGCTAATCTTTTTTTATCTTTTGCACCTTTCGCCTTATGTTGTTTTCTAAAAATATACCCTATTTCACCGATATTTAGTGGTACGCGAGTTACGTATCCCCCAATCCATATATGTACAATTAAATAGAAATTATTAAGAAATTTTTAAGAAACTTAAGTTAGATGCAACATTGTAATTCAAGGATATACAAAGAAAAGGTTAATGAAAGTTCACAAGCAAGTTGTGAGAACGAATGTGAATACATTGTATTCCAGACGTAAGTGATACTTCAGGTGCAGGTCACAGACGGTTAAGAAACCGCAATTATTAGAATTCAGATTGTTACATTGTATCATGAATAGTATAAAGAAAGCTCTGCATTTCCCACAGATATGTGAGGGGCACGGACAACATAAATACCCCGGGAGCCCCAAATCAAGTCAGACAGTCTTGAGTGTTTCAGCTTTTACATTTTGTTTGCTTAGGCTACTCGCCCAATTTAACTTCAATTATTAGTAAATTTCGACTTAGTATAATTTATATAGTTTGTCAAAATTCCAACTGTAATTTTTGTTAAATAAATAAATTTGATACAAGAGTTTTTAGATGAAAACTTTTTAAAAAGGCAGCTCCCAAGGCCCGAAACGTAACTGGCGCAGTCGTACAGATCCAGTAGGGCACTACGAATTCAAAAATCGGAAAACTGGTGACCAAGAATTTCAATTCCAAATCTGGAAGAACCCAAACAAATTTGGACAAGGTACAAAAATCGACCATGCCCAAAGAAACAGGACAAGGTACGAAAATCGACCGAGCCCAAAGAAAGAAAACCAATGAAATCGACGATGAAAATTATGTAAGTTCATTTATCCCAAACCAATTATTATTTTACAAATTATTGATGCTAGCTAGTAAGAAATATTTTTTTTATGTATTATTATCGCAATTTATAGCATTTATGAAAAGAATTTACTTATTTACTACGAGAGATTACTTTTAAACACGTGAAATTATTTTAAACAAAAGAACTTATTTTTTAACAAGAGAACTGAAAAGACACAATTATATACGCAAATTAGTACAAATTATTACGAATTATTAATACAAAACAAAACGAATTAACTCAACAAAACTAAAATCAAAGTATAAAAATAAAACGCAATTCTTATTAAAAGCAATTAAACTACAGGACACCATTTATTCAAAACTTAACCTTCACAAAATTCTATAAATTAAACACTTTAGTGCACAATTCACAGAAGTCTGTAATTGTAGAAGCATTTTGTAATTATTACTGAAAAGATTTACTCAACAAAGCGTGCAAATTTACAACGCAAATTCTTATACAATCTTATTTTTATACATCTCGAAAACCATCAGTAAATAAAAACTATTTAAAAAAATCCAACTCTATAAAGTATAATTAAAGATTTTCAGTACGAAAACATTTAATTATAAAGAAACATTTACAGCAATTATCATTAGTAACTGAAAATATCCATTCAAACTTGACATATTTATAATTAAATACTTTAGCACAATTAACGAAGTATATAATTATAGAAAAACGCAATTTATTGCAACAAAACTTATCACCGAAACTGAAACAACACCATTCAGGAGACTTAAAACTTTGTAATTAGACAATTGAAGGTAACAAAACTGTACGATTATAAAGGAGCATTTTATGCACTTATGAATTAACACCTACCGAGACGGAAATAGCTACTGATTATTACAGACACTTAATTACGCAGCAAAATAGTAATAAAAACGTACAAATTATAACGTAATCATTGCAAAGATTATTACCCACATAAAAACCTTTTAGGAAATTAAAACTCGCAACAACTGTAACATCTACAAAGCATAAAAATATACGAATTCAAGACTACATCAATTTAGTAGACATTACCAAGCAGAAATTCCTTAATATAATTATAACACCGTATAACTGCAGATAAAATATAAGTAAAGCGATTCTTTAAATAACCCAATACAAACCCAAACGAAAAATAAATCTCAATTTATACAAAAACTTCAAATTAATTATTAGAACAACCATTAACGACCATGAATTCAGATATGAAGATTTATCTTGAAAGTATACCCCAATATAACGAAGACAAAGCACTCCTAGGAAATTTCATTACCGCGTGCGAAATATTTTTAAAAACCTTTTATAAACCAAGAAATAACAAACGCAATGTTCTACTTTTACGCTTAATAATAAGCAAACTGACCAGACGAGCACTAACGCTAATAGCCAGCTGCGATGACCTTAAACAATGAGAAGGCTTTAAACGCATACTAATAGCATATTTCGGCGACCAAAGAAAGATCAAATGTATTATACGCAATTTAATAAACCTAAGAATGGAAAACAAACAATCGCCATATCAATTCGGAATGAAATGTCAAGACGTACGAAGTTTAATTCTAACAAAACTAAAAATTGAAGAATTTGATCAAAATATCCGACTATTAAAGACGAAGCCATATGACGAAACGGCACTGGGCACCTATATAAAGCACTACCACAACGGTTATCAAACAAAATAAGATTCCAACATCACCAAAATTTAGAAGAAGCAATGAATATGATCACAGAAGAAGAAAACGTCATGTATTATCGAAATAGATTCTACAACCCTAACGCAAACAAAAACTACTCACCGATAAAAACCACACAAGCCGCGAGACAAACATCCGCACAACCAAAATTTACACCACTTAACGCACAAATGAATCAACCGCGAATTAACAACCCAAATTTTAATAACACAAATTTCGACAATCAATTTAGACAATTTCCGAGACCAACATTCAACCCAAATTTTACAAAACCCAGATTTACACCAAGATTTAACCAAAACATAAACCAACAAAGGCAAACATTCGGCGCAAACCCCATTAGAAACACACCGACAATAAATAACAGTCTCGCGGCTTGTGTGGTTTTTATCGGTGAGTAGTTTTTGTTTGTGTTAGGGTTGTATAGTCTATTTCGATAATACATGACGATCACGAAACAGGTCGGTATGCGCAAAGAGGTGTACTAGCGTACACTTTGACTGGTCGCGAAATAGTTCCGCTCGCGCAAAAGGATATGGTGCGGCACTTGGCGTAGCCGCAAAGCATCTAATACCGGCAAGATACGTGCGATACTATTGGTCGCAAAGAAACTCAACTTCTAGTAGCGCCACATCTATGCAACCCGACAGGAGTTCAGTCAAGTTGTAGTCCATAAGCAAAGTGAAATATTGTTTGATCGAGTTGTTAAAATAAATACGCTTAGTGTCTATGCAAATTGTGTTAGTTAGTCAGCGCTCGTTGAAGTAAAATAATAGTGCATCAATCCAATACAGCATACGCAGTTCGATTGGTAATAAATATAGTATACCTGTCGCCTTAAAAACATCAGAGTATAGTAAATATTGTTAGTCAGCATTGACGGTAATAAACTCTTATAGCGGCTTTCAATAGATCAAAGAGTCTCAGTAAATATTTGTGAATAATTAGACTTGTATGGAATTGAACAAAAGACTTTAAAATCTAAGTACGCTACAATGGTTTTCTAACGATTAAGCGCATAGCAATTAGTGTAGTGAAAATCATGGTTTGGTCCTTTGCTGGTACAGTACAATAAAAGTTAAGTCGCATAGCATATTGAATAGCTCATCTACAAACTATATTCCAACTGAGTACCTCGACAAATCCTCCAGTACGCGCTCTTCAAGATAATTGCTTCACCAGGTGGGCAAATACATTTAAAATTTTATGACTTGTAACTCTATCATTGATTATCAATTTAATAGCATGATGGAGAAAGTAATGGTTACAAAGCGTCGATTGTACCTATTAAAAAACATTCCGAACGAATAAATCATGTTACAACTTCCAATTTCAACTTGTATAACCTTTCTACAGTCAACTGACCTTATTGTTAATTCCCGATCGCTGAAATTTCTTGTTCATGCAATTGCCATGTATTAAATTATTTATTACAGCCGTTGAGATAGTACGACATTCACTTTGTATCGTACCTTACCAGGTTAATTCTCTTTACATTTTTTTGTCTTTAGCGGTATTTAAGTTTATTATAGTGATCGGATGACATTCTCTGAACTTCTTCTATACATATTTAACATTTAAAAGCTGCAGTTTAGATGAGATGGTGGTTAATTTCTCTTTTCTTTTTCTTGTGTACCATCTTTTATTATTGTATTATTCTGTTTTGTTATTTACAATGGGTAGATATTTTTTAATTAATTGAACCAGTTCAGGATTCGTAGCTATTGAAAAATTAAACCTGAAAAAATGGCAATTACATAAAATGGCTAATAAATAATTGAAATTTATAACCTTATTTGAAGAATGGCGCCCAAATGTCTAGAATCCAAAGGCACATGGTCATGAGACCAAAATTAGATTAATTGACAACTACAAGGGCGCCCTTAACGAACTAATAAGAATCGTACAAAGCGAAGAATCCATAGGATCCGTGTTAAGGCGTTTTCAAGCTGCTTTACAGTTAACCCTTCAACATTCCTTGTTTCCGCTTATCTGTCCCTTTCCTTTCCTATATATAGCGCAAGGTGCGGTATGGGAAAAAAGTCAAGACAGTGGCGTTCAAGACTCTGGTCAAGCCGCAAGTGCAACCGCAGTCAAAGTACGCGCGTCCGCGGTTTTCTCATAGTGTGTGTGTGAAACAAAACATTGCACATCATCATTATACAGTCCTCTATAAACACGTTTGGAATGGTTCATGACCAATGGTACACGTCATGGTAACAGATAAAACAGTAAGAGTTAATATTAATTTATTACGCGCTGTATATCGTACATTATTGGTCCTTTGAGTCGGATAACTTATCCTTTATAATTATAATTATCCTTATAATTGATTCTAATCATTTATCGTGTTTTGATCCTCATTGTTTCATTACACTTTCGTGGTTACCTTTGATAACTACTAACGCTTAGTGTAGCTATCACTTCATTCATTCAATTAATAATAATTATATTTATTCAATCAAAGTTGATGTATTCGTATTTACTACAAACTGAAAGCTTTAAAACGTTGATATATACACAATTTGTCCCTTGGATATAACGGGATATTATAAAATAATTGCCTAGTTTTATTTTACCTGTTTCGAAAGAATGTTTTGGGTACATGAAGTTAATTCTTACTCAGGTAGCTGTTGATGGGTTTGTGGCTTTATAATTGCATGGGCACCAGATAAACAAATCACATCGGTTGTAAAATTTATATCTTGCTATTTGGGAGCTTTTAACGAGGTCAACATGTTTTTACTGGTTGGTTTGGTTCTCAGGTATGTTCCTTGTTAGAAACTTTTGTTTAGAATTGTATTAAAGGCAATTCTACGTCAGCAATATTGCAAGGTTTTGGTTATTGGTATTTAAATTGGTGCCGTGTCATTCAGCACAATGACTCAATTTAGAATTTCTATGGATCATCTAATTTTAGACATGAAGAATGCTGGCAATAGGATTTCAGAATCACTGGTTAGTAGTGAGAAATTGGAAAACTTGGTAGCAATAAAATTGTTTACAAAAGCCGCCATGGATATCAAACAAGAAGTTGATGTGTCTTATCATGCGTGTATTTTCGATGAAGAAAATGCAGAAGGTATTCAGGAAATTGTATCGCTTCGTATCGAATTGGATAAAATGCTACTGTCGATTAAAGTTTGTAACGCTCAGTTTGAAAGCATGTTTGATTCATTGGACATTAAACCTCAAAATTCATTTGAAAATAGGTCTGGATCGCTTACTGGTCTTAGTGGTGTTACCAATATTCGGGCGGCTTCGTGGCGTAGTTGGTATGTGTGTGACTACTACGCCCAAGGTCCCGGGTTCAAATCCCAACACCGTCCGCTTGAAAAATGTTAGGCGAGCATTTTTCACAAAAATATACCCTCGTTCGGATGATAGGTAAAATAGAGGTCCCGTGTGTGAGTGTAGTAATGCACGTTAAAGATCGCTACCTTGCTTGGAACATTACATGTGATTTTCCAATGCTCCACCCGAAGGTACTACATTGGCCAGGAAGCGAGTTTTTGTTACCTGGAAAATTTTGAATTTTGCCGAACCCTTGCTGTTCCAAGCAAGGTAGGGATCTTTAACGTGCGTGACAACACTCACACACGGGACCTCCATTTTACCTCTCATCCGAACGAGGGTGTATTTTTGTGAAAAATGGTCGCCTAACATTTTTCAAGCGGACCGTGTCGGGATTCGAACCCGGGACCTTGGGCGTAGTAGTCACACACATACCACTACGCCACGTACCTTGCTTGGAACAGCAAGGGTTTGGTAAAATTCCAAATTTCCCAGGTAAAAAAGAACTCGCTTCCTGGCCAATATAGTACATTCGGGTGAAGTATTGGAGAATCACATGTAAGGTTTTTCAGCAATTCGTTTGACTCTTTCTCAAATCTTTTTTGGATAGCTTTATATTTTAGTTTCTCTAAGTCAAAATGCCTTTTTTATTCCTTCTTTTTCACATTTTAAAATTTAATCGCGGCTATATTTACCGGTTTTGATTTTAATCTAACTATGAATATTCTTTCGTTCTTTTATAAGTAGTTCTCTACACTGTTCTATCTTTTTCCGCATAACCATCCCCACACTCAAATGTCCTTCCTCTGATCCTCTATGAATTACCCTAAAGTCTTTGCTCCAAAATCTCCCGCCCCTGGCAACTGAATTTCGCTAATCCCTACCATATCCAATGCAAACCTATTTTCAATTTTCAAATTCTTGCACTGTGCCCTTTTCCGAGGAGATATAAAGGCTAGGTGTACTCCAAAGTATAAGATAGCATTGGCCTTTAAGGGCTACGGAGTTTACAAAAGATCGCTCTCAGGCGGAGGAAGAAAAGTATTTGAAATAAACGTACGTGTAGGCAAGAAAAGTACTAAACTTGTATATTAAAAGTTCAGTCACCAGCACATGAACAATTATTCTATAAAAAGTAAACGATCGATTTAAATTTAAACTATTTACTTGAGAACATTTTAATCATAAAAATTTTATAAAATCTTGTATATTCACAGAGTTAGATAATAAGCAGTAAAAATTATACATAGGCATATTTTAACTAAATGCAAGATAAGCAAAAAATAAAATCACAGTTGTGAATACTCACTTAGACAGTTTAGAAACTTACAAATAGTTAGGTTAGATTGTTCCTATCGTTGACACTAAAAAGAATCACAGCAAAACTCATACCTGAGGCGGCAAATATCCCAGTTAGTTACTTTTGTTTTAGCATTTTGTTTGAGTTCACTTTTCCTTCAGCAGAAAAACGTCTGGTCGTTGTCAAACGAGTCGTTTACAAAGTGAAGTCTTCAACTCGAAATAGATAAACATCTGGTTCACCAAATATTGCAATTTAAAGCTATATGATTCCATCAAAAAAATATTCGGGCTTTCAGATATTGTCACGTTGAGGAGGTAAACTATTGTACATCTTAGTTTTTGATATATCAAACGTTGAGAGAAAATTTATGAAGATATTTAAGACATCTGTAGCTAAAAATAAATTCAAAACATAGATCGCAAGCAGCAACTTGTAAAGAAACAATTGTAGATATTTTCGGATTAAAAATTTGAAGGATATATTTGGAGTATTTGTTTGAGATAAGCTTGCATTAAATTTTGGAATAAGACATTGTAGTATATATTTGAAGCAAAAGTTTCGGAATAAAATGTATTTCCGAAGCAAATTTTTGGAGTAAAATATTGTAGTATATATTTGGATTAATATTTTGGAATAAAACATTGTAGTATTTATTTGGACCAGATATTTAGAGTAGATATTTTGGATCCTGCAAAAATCAAATGTATTACCAATTTATAAAACACAACAATAAAACAATGATATATTTTTATCTCACTATCTTTAATTTAAAAGACGTCCAAATAGGCAAATTTGCATCTTAAACCCTAGGCAAAACCTCTATAAAATTATTTTTATTAAAACGTTATGCTTTTAGGTAGAAAATACATACGATAGTTAACCTCATGGTAAATTATAGATAAGTCCATATGGACGCTTCCACACATATGAAAAGACAAAGTTGCTACATACCTCTACGTAGCCGGAAGAAAAGTAAATACCAGGCAAACTATCAAACACGGAGAGGGGGAGAATTCACCTAAATATCAAGAAACCAAAAAAAAAGTAAAGTACATCGCCCACTATTATCTATTAACACATAAAAATAAATTAAGGATTCTGTACAAACAAGCAAAAAGAAAATAGATTAAGAGTTACTATTTCAAAGCAAACAATTAGGTGATATGAACAATTTAGTACATTAGATACGAAGTGCGCATCTCGTATTTAAACAAAATAAAATTAATCAGTAGTAAATCAATATGTGAGAGCATTTGTCAAGCGTTTTTAAAATTTCACCTAATACTTTTTGTAAAATAACTAATTAGTAGGAAAGAATTAACGTGTGGGAAATTTTGTCAAACGTTTTTAAAATTTCACCTAATATTTTTTGTAAAACAAACTAGTCAGTAAAGCGAATAAACGTGTGCGTTCTTTTGACAAGCATGTTTAAAAATAGCAAATCGCACCTGTAAAGCGATAATATCGAATCGCAGCAACAAACAATAATCCTACAGTATCACGTTTCTTATCACGTAACTGCACCAAACGTTGATACGGAATATGCCATTACCACACACAAAAGAAAACGAGTTGCATACCTGTAGGTGTCCGGATACTTAGCTCGCAAGCCGTCGGGGGTGAGTCAGCACAGCAACGCCATGGTCGTCAGGCTATATTTACCCTGCTACCATAACTGCAGCAGCGGTCTACGGACAAAGGCAGTTGGTCTACCTAAAGAAAGAACTTATTTGGCCTCCAGCTAAAAAACGCAATACACGCAAGACACCTCCTAGTTGTCGAACAGAAAAAAAACACACGTGCATTACTTTTGAAATACGGCGACGAATAATGTAGAAAACTCTTCGACGCACAAACTGTAGAATCAAATTCAACAATGGTTCAAATAACACAAACTCGAACTGCAAATCCTCGCTTATCGAAGCGTGGTTAAAACTGAAAAACCCGGATTTTATCGGATAGTGCCCGACCTTATTTCAACAAGTCTTTACATCGGAACAATAGAGAGAACCATAATACGCGGTCGTAATGTATACCAAGATAACAGGTTCCTAAAACAGGATATAAACTATTTAATTGTAGCATAAACTTGTCGTTTCGAAATAAATAAGTTCAACATGAAAATTGTAGAAAGCGTATTTATTATTGTTATGTTGAAGAATTTAACAGATTACCGGATACCTAAAACAAGGCATAATTATTTAATTTATCGAATAAATTTTCGTTTTAAAAGCAAAAGGGATTTGAGTTGAGGAATTTATTCAAGAGCGTGTTTATTATTAATTATGTTGAAAATAAACGTAACAAAGTTTATAGGAATCTTTGTGATAACCACAATACAAAGAAAAGAGAAATAGATAAATGACATTCCTGACGTGGGTTCAAATCCACATTAGTTGTGTTTAAAAAAGAATCCACCAATCAGATATTACATTTAACGTATTTATTTATACAACGTAGATAAATAATAACATCGTGAATAAATATAGTAATCTCTGTGTCTAGTTAGATTTTCTAGTACAAGAGTAAACGTAAATGTATATTCAAAATCAAAGTTAATTCCAAGACACAATAAAATGTATTTTAGAGTATTTTATAAAGTACGAAACACGTAAGTAACATGGCTAGGCCTCGGCCAATTGGCATGTTACATTCTCTAGATCGCTTACTTGCTTCGTACTATCATACTTCTAGCATTCCGTGCCCCAACTCGCAAGATGTTCTCGATTCTTCTTTTCTTCTTATTGAACTTGCCGATCACATCCTCCGAAGTAGTCTCTTCCCCGAGATCCAAATGGCGGTTATTTTAATTTCAGAATTTTTAATCCCAGAGAATTCTACCATTCTTGAAAACGTTTTTGGTACGCTATGTACTTAGAAGATAATGTGGTGGTTTCCCGTTGCCTTCCACATCGCAGTAGTGAATTTTAGAATGCCATACCGACCCACTCTAAATACCGAAGGAACTGCTACCCTCTTTCGGGGACTTGTCTTCGTTTGGTTCCTCACTAAAAAAGCCACTAATTTGGTTGGGCCTATAGTTCGGCTCTTTAGCTCGCTGAAACGCGCAAGCCATTCTACCCACTCTAAGTATTCTAGAACTTCTTCAAGGTGCAGGTCCGTTCAGAGCGGAAATTACAACATAAAAAATATAATTGAATTATTTGCACAAAAATCTAATTTATCATTCATTCTATTAACTAGTAAAATATTTACAAATGTTAATGCTATAACAGTAGGAATAATATAAATAATAGAACATTAGTTTAATGATTAAGCTTTCACATATGTTACAAAACATTTACGGTACAACTTGCTAAATTCATTCAGAAAGACGTTGCTGCGCATGCGGAATTGTTATTCCAAAGTTAAGATGCAAATTTAAAATATAAGGAAACAAATTAGGTATTATATATAAAAATTAATATGGTAATATTATTGTCCACTGTAAAGTTTATATTCTTAAAGTTCTTCTTAATATTTATACATATGTGAATAATTTATAAATTTCTATTTTATTATATAAGCAAAGAAATTTACACCCACGAAAATACTTTATATTTACTCAATTTTTTGAACTTCACCGTAAATATGTAAAATAGGTACAATTAGCTTAACTAACGCAATCAGGTTCAGTAACCGATTCTTTCACAATACGTTATTGACTAATTTCTTTGTGCATGTGTGAAGTTGGAATAGCACCATACAATATTTAAAAAATAAATATTTGATTCGAATGTGCTCTATTTATGGCCAGTAATCTCAAAAAATTGTACTCGACTATTGCACAAGTTGTTTGTGATTTAAGGTAAATAGTTAAACTTCACAGGAAGCTCGAAAGGAGGAATTGAATATATTTAAAATATGTTTTCTTTGTTTGTCTCAAATTGTGCAAAAAAATTCAATATTTGTGCTCAAAAATTGCACACGTTATATATGATTTGAAGTGGCTAAATCAACGCTACAGGACGTTGAAAAGGACACCATGAGGATTAAAAAAATTTTTAATTTTTTTTCCTTGGATTCTGCTGGATTTAGTGCCAAAAATTGGGCGTTTGTGCTTAAAGTGATTTAAAATGGCCAATTAAACATAAAACGAATCAGGAAAAGCCGCCATGAAGAATTAACATTTTTTTACTTTCTTTATTTTCTCCGTTTAAGCTGCATTTATACAGAACAGCGCCAAGAATTTGCTTGTGTTAAGTTGACACCTCATTTTTTAGCACTGCAAGTGTTAACAATAGTTTCTTTTTGCACCCACGATAGTTTTGTAGTTCCTGATAGGTTATATCAGTAGGGGAATTGGCCGACCCTGACACAGATCCAGATTCCTCCCTATCTATCCGATCCTCTCGATTCATATCTAACCTAGGCTTTTACATGTAAATTCCCATAAGGAGGATCTGCTCTCTTATTTTAAAGGGATTTCCACCTTGTGGGGAGAAATTTCCTCCTTGAGGAAGGGGGAGGGGTCTCCTTGCATTTTTACCCCCACCATCCCTACCCTAAAAAATCGGTAACCTAACCCCTAAATTTAAGACCAACTCTTACAATCAAACCCAAATTTTATATTTTTTTATTTATAAACAGTTTCTAATCGTGTATGGTAATACCGATTTAATTTTTCTTGGAAGTCCCAATCTACCATTAATTTAACCTTAGGCCAACTCGATTTAAAAATTGGTGTAAGCAAAAAAGTAGTACACATTTCTTTAAAACAATTTTATTCAATTATAAATATACAGTGTACACTTAACATCTATTTTTATATAGGTAAAACCACCACTTCGCTATGCTCTCGGTTACCTAATTTCGGCTACTATTCCAAGGTCGTGGTGACGTCACATAGGTAAAAGCACCACTTTGTTATGCTCTCGGTTACCTAGTTTCGGCTACTTTTCCAAACTCACGGTGACGTCATAACCTTTTATAAATAAAGAGCTATGTAATACTATTCTAAAATTTTTATTCTGACATTATACATAACAAAATTTAAAAATATTTAATGCCAAGCATGGAGCCATTTAAACTTAATTTTAATACAAAGCGATACACAGAAAACAGTTCTTTCTCTATGTTTGTTTGGAGTGGTTTTAATTTTATCTAATTTTATTCGCAGCTTAAAATTTAAATCGACACCCAAGTCCTCAATCTCCTTTTCTAGTTAATAGTTTGATGCATCGAGACCGTCTAGGTTTTCGAATTGTAAAATGTACCGAAGTTTGTCTTTATATATAGTCTTTGATTCTACCGACAACAAAGATCCATTCCTTCGTGTAATTGTTGCAGCTTGTGACAATCTTTTAATCGCGGCTCTCCCACTATATACGTATCTTGTTAGCTTGATCGACTTCTTGTTGTTTAACCTTATTGGAAGAAAGTAAGTTTTACTTCCTAAAGCCGCCAATGTTCTCAGTACCACTTGCCAAAATGTGGAATAAGCTATCGGACAAGCTACAAAATAGCTGCTGTTTAGTGTATAATAACCTACTATAGTACGTGTATTGGGGGAATAGTAATACAAAGAAATTGACTGGCTTGCAAATTAAGTTGCTCGAAAAACCAGAGGAAAGAAAAAAATTGATAAGGTAAGTGCTTTCGGTTTTTAGTTTTAACTATTCATCTGAAAATTATTTGGAGATAGTAGAGGAGAAAGACAGCCAAGATAAAATAAAAATCTTACACAAGTGCTTCATTAAAGCAGGTAGTACATATTTTACACAATCTGCAACACCATATTCTACAATTCCAAAAGAAATAATTATTTCGGAATTGGGGTTGACAAATACGCCTAACATTCGCCCAGAAGTTGTACAACGACGCGAGTTATGTATCCCCCAATTATCTATATGTATTGAATGAATTGTATCTAATAGGAATTTATTAGAAATTGTTAAATAAAGTATAAGTTCATTGCAACAATGTAATACAAAGCTAATCCAGAGAGATTATCGACAGTTCATGAGAACGGACATGCAACTTTGCATCCGAGAGGGCAGTGATACTGCAGGTGGCAGGTCACAGGCGGTTAACATACCGCAATTACTTAGAAATAAGATTGTTACAATGTAATAAAGTGTACAATTAAGAGAAAAGCAGACATGAGATCTGCAAGTTCCCACAGCCGTGTGAGGGGCAGGTTATTATAAAAAACCCGGGAGCTCAAGGCCCGGCAGTCAGTCTTCGAACTCCATACTTCGTTGTTCAAGCTACTCACCTTATTACAATTAATTAAATGTTTTTGAATTAAAGTTATTTTACAAGTTATTCAAAATTCCATTGTAATTTCTGTTTTAAGTTAAAATAAAAATTGTTAAGTGTTTGGAATTGTTTTTAAAAACACCGCTCCAAAGGCCCGAACCTTAACTGGCGCAGTCGTAACGGGTGTCAAAAGAGCACTGAAAATCCAAAAATCGGAAGATTGGTGACCAAGAATTTTAATTCGCAATTTTGACAGAACCCAAACCAGGTTGGAGGAAGAACACAAATCGTCCGAATCCAGCAACAAACCAACGTGGACAAGATACAGCATCGATTGAGCCCACAAAATAAACAGATGAAAAAATTAATCTAAGTTCATTTCTTTTAAAACCAACTGATTTCACAAACTATAATTGATATATGCTAGTTTTATTATTTTATTATTTGATTACCATTTATTATTATTTTATGAATTTTATTTTATGCCAATATTTTTTTGAAAATAGTTACAAAGAGAAATTATTTCCAAACGAGAATTTATAAAATTTTATGAGACATGAATGTTTAAAGAGACCTTCTTTAAAAGTAAAAGAGATTTACTTTTAAAAGCAAAAGAGACTTGATGTTTAAGAGATTCTTATCACAATTATTAGAACAAACCCAAAATAAACCAAAAATAACGGACGCACATCCATTAATACCGAAATACGAAAAATTAACTAGCGCGATACAAAACGCACGTTTAGTCCGGTAAACTAAAAAGACAGAACGCAAATTAATTCCAAAGCTAAAGGTAATTCTTCAAACAAGCAATTACTGAACGATTATTTAACGAACGCAACATCATTATTACCTCAGAGAAATCGCTATTTAAAACAATAACTTTTAGAACTAAAGCAGCGCAATTTGTAATTAAATTCATCACGGAGTAGAAAAGCGCATTCACCACAGCAATCTATAAATAAAATTGCATTACGAAAAGGTAATTATCTTAGTACAAACACGGAATAAAAGCTAAACGTTTTTAATTAAAACTACTCATCATTTATAAATTGCATTATCCCAGTACAATTACTGAGTAAAGCTAAACGGTCATCGTAAAAAGTTATAATTAAAACGCCCATAATTGCAACCTGAAAACCTACGTTACGGGAGATTCAATTGCAAACGTGCATTATAATTGAATACGGAAATATCTAAGAATAAACAGACGTAACATTTATGCAAAGCAATTAACGAGTAAAAGAAGCGAATTATTTAATTCCCATAAACTGAAACTAACACCTATGAATAAGTGTTAATTACCTCAACGAGTAAGTGTATGCTATTCAGCACGTACGCAATTACCAAGAAACTAAACTACATCTTCTAGTAATTAAAATTACCAAGTAAGTAATTAACCTGCAAGTTAAATTTAGAATACAAGGAGACAAGACAGACGAACTATACGTTTATGCAACTCAATTAAAACCGACGGAAAAGGATATAATTACAAATTAACAGAACTAAACTAACACAAAGCGAAATAAATACCGCGAGAACAAATCTATCCACTACAAATTCTTCAGAAAGCCAAACTCACAACAAATAAACACCACGAAATAGAAACAGGCAAATTCAAGGCTACAGTAAAACCAACATTATCGAGTATAAATCTCACAAATTCATTACCGCACTGTGTAACTAAGTACAAATAACAGCAATTACGATTCTAAAAATAACCCGACGCAGTCTAAACTGAAAATTTACAAATCCAAACCTAAAATAACGATACCAATAATCAAATTAATCTCAATTTTTACAAAATTTTAAATTACCCAATCTAAAAGGAAAATTAATAAAACCAAAGCAAAAATAACGTTACAAATAGCAAAATCATCTCCAATTTTTACAATTTTTGAAATTACACTACCTAAACGGAAAATTAATAAATCCGAAGCAAAAATAACGATATACATAGCGAAATAAACCTCAATTCAAAAAAAAATAAATTTTAAATTACCCAAAAGCGAAAGCGACCCTTAACCAAAATGAGTAGCGCTGACATGAGGCTTTATTTAGAAACAATCCATATCTTTGATGGCACGCAAGCGCATCTTGAAAATTTTATTAGAGCAGCCGAAATGTTCCTGAAAACCTTCTACAAACCCGGAGATAACGAAAGAAATTCATTGCTTATACGCTTGATTATAAGTAAACTAACCGGAAGTGCACTAACCTTAATCGCCAGTAGAGACGAACTACAGGAATTGGCAACAATTTAAACAGATACTAATTGCATATTTTGGAGACCAACGTAACATAAAATGCCTGGTACGAGACCTAATAAACCTCAGAATGGAACACAACCAATCCCCCTATCAATTCAGAATGAAATGCCAAGGCGTGAGAAGTTTAATCCTAACAAAATTAAAAATCGAGGAGCCCGATCAAAACGTTCGACATTTAAAAACAAAAATGTATGACGAAATGGCACTGGACACGTATATAAACGCTTTACCAGAACGACTATCGGATAAGATCAGATTCCAACGTCCCCAAAATCTAGAAGAAACCATAAACCTAGTAGTAGACGAAGAAAATGTAATGTATTACCGCAACAGACTATACAACCCCAACGCAAATAAGAGTTATTCACCAATAAAAACTATATAAGCCACAAGACAAACAATCCCTCAACAAAAATTCACACCCTTCAACGCACAAACAAATCAACCGCGAATTAATAACCCAAATTTCAACAATATGAATTTTAATAATTAATATAAACATTTTCCAAAACCAACGTTTAACCCAACTTTTACGAAACCCGCATTCCAACCAAGATTTAATCAAAACCTAAACCAACAAAGACCAGCATTCAACACAAACCCCAGTAGAAATACACCAATGAATAATAACAACCCTAATAATTATTATAAACCAACACCAATGGATACCTTATCTGGTAACACCAGACAAAATACAAAGATAACACATATCCGACAAAACTCTCATCAGAAACGCAATTTTACATCGGAAGAACTATTTCAACAAGAAGTAGAAAAATTTGATACTGACCAGAATAATTACATTCAGACAGGTACGAACGATGAATCAAACCATGCAGAAACTTATGAACGCGACGAACAATACGAAACTTACGAGGAGTACGACGAAGAAAACTCGAACTCAAATTTTCAAATGGACCAATTCATAACCGACCAAACTTAATAAACTTAAATAACATAAATCACTTAGTATTACCATACATAGAAAAGCCCCACGCCGAATTTAAACTATTAATCGATACCGGATCCTCAAAAACATTAATTAGCCCCAGAACCGTGAAGAAACATTATTTAGATTATGTAGAAAGAGAACCATTTAAAATTAAAACAGCCCATCAAACAACACTACACCAATTCGTAGCAAATATACCCTTACCGAGAACATTTAATGTTAAAATGAAACATAAATTTTGTGTATTCAAATTTAACGACAAATATGACGGCTTAATCGGAATGGACCTTCTAAGAAAATTAGGAGCCAACATTGACATCAAAAATACACAATAGAACCCCGAACGGAACGAAAAATAAAAATCCCAGTAAATTCTAACAAAAAAGTAGGAATAATAAATCATATGACATTTCAACAAGGAGTAGAAACCCCAACTGCCTTAGTACAAATAAAAGATAATTATGGAACCACAACGATACTAAATTCAAACGACTATCCCGTAGAATTATCGTTGACAGACCCAATTAACTTAGAAGAATTTAACGAAATGGAAATAGACGAAAATTTAGAAAACGATTACAACCCAATAGAACATGACGAAATGTTAAGAGAAAATTTAACTAACATCCGCTTTAATACCGACATCAATCAAGAAGAGCAAAGAACAATCGAAAACTTATGTTTTGAATACCGCGACATATTCCACTGCGAAGGAATACCATTAACATTCACCAACACAGTAAAACATAATATCGAGCTAACAGACAGCAAGCCAATCTTTACAAAAGCATATATGCTACCTCATGCAAGCCAAGAAGAAGCTGACAGACAAGTAGCAGACTTATTAGAACAAGACATAATCCAGCACTCCAACTCACCATGGAGCAGCCCCGTGTTAATAGTACCTAAGAAATTAGACGCAACCGGAAAGAGAAAGTACAGAATGGTAATAGACTATAGAAAGTTAAATGAAAAAACGGTTGATGACAAATATCCACTACCAAAATAAACGAAATTTTAGACAAATTAGGCAAATGCCAATATTTTTCAACATTAGACCTAGCATCAGGATACCATCAGGTAGAGATGGAAGAAGAAGATATATCAAAAACAGCCTTCGGCACACCTAGAGGACATTACGAGTACAAACGAATGGCCTTTGAATTAAAGAACGCACCCGCTACTTTCCAGAGAGTCATGGACAATATAAATATACTACGAGGAATACACAACGAAAAATGCCTTGTATACCTAGATGACATCATAGTTTATTCCACATCATTGGTAGAACACATAGAAAGATTGAAAGAAGTATTTGAAAGACTAAGACAAGCACATTTCAAAGTACAATTAGACAAAAGTGAATTTTTACAAAAAGAAGTATCATTTTTAGGACATATAATAACACCCCAAAGAGTAATGCCAAATCCCGACAAAACAAATGCAGTTCTAAATTACCCTCTACCAAAGACAACCAAAGAAATTAAAGGATTTCTAGGCCTTAGTGGTTACTACCGCAAATTCATTAAAGGTTGCGCTCAGATAACCAAACCCCTGACAAACTGTTTAAAAAAGGGAGACAAAATTGAACACACCCCGGAATTTATTAAAGCCGTAGACAAAATTAAAAACATATTAACGAATCACCCTGTATTAGAATACCCAGACTTTTCAAAACCATTTATACTAACGACAGACGCATCGAATGTAGCATTAGGCGCAGTATTGAGCCAAGGAAAAGTAGGTAGCGATAAACCCATCAGCTACGCATCCAGAACCCTAAACGAAACCGAACAGAAATATAGCACCATAGAAAAGGAATTATTAGCCATAATTTGGGCAACAAAATATTTTAGACCTTACTTATACGGAAGAAAGTTTTACATATACACCGATCATAGACCACTAGTATGGCTATGCAAACTGAAAGAACCGAATTCAAAATTACAACGATGGCGAATCAGACTCGAAGAGTACGATTACGAAATTATATATAAAAAAGGAATTTATAACAACAACGCAGACGCTTTAAGTAGAATCCAACTCAAAGCATTAGAAACGGAATCCATTATAGGAAACGTAGACGAATCAGAAATAAGAGAAGATCCAGACGAGATCAACACGATACATTCGACACAAAACGAAGAACCTGAAAACGCGATTAAAATTTTAAACGAAGCAATCGATATGAAACCCAACCAATTATAATAACCGAAGTTTTAAATAACCCCAATCCCGTAAAATATACAAAAGTAGATAACAAAAGATATACCAAATTCAAATAACCAAAGATGACAACGAGGAACAAATAATTAAAATTCTAAAAGAATACACCCCCGAGAAAAAACGATTTTATTTTTATTTCAACACCGAACATTTACCAAAGATTTTCCGAATTATACGTTAAACTATTCAATAACTCTGGCCCTGAACTCATCAGATGTACGAGAAAATTAATAACACTAGACGACCCTCACGAAATAAACGATGTAATTAGGAATCAACACGAAGGAAAAACCAACCATCGTGGAATTAACGAAACAATAAAGCAACTTGTAAGACGTTATTATTTTAAAGACATGAAAGAATTGACCACAGATTTCATTATCCAATGTGAACTATGGGACAAAGCGAAATACGATAGAAAACCCCCAAAGATACCCTTAATGTTAACCAAAACACCCGACAAACCATTTCAAAAACTACATGCCGATACTCTAGTAGTAGAAGCGCAAAACTATTTAACAATTGTAGACGCATTCACAAAAATAGGCCAAACAATACCAATCACATCCAAAAATAGCATCGACGTGACCCAAGGATTTTTACAATATTTCACATTTTATGGAACACCCGAATCAATAACTCTAGACAATGGTAGCGAATTTAAAAATGAGACAATACAAAACACTTTAGAACTTCACAAAATAAAAATTCATTTCATAACGGAAAACCATCCTGATTCAAACGGACTAATTGAACGACTACATTTAACCCTGTTAGAACAAATTCGATTATTAAGGATAAATTATAAAAAGGAACATATAACCAATTTAATGTCATACGCACTAATCTCCTATAATAATACAATTCACTCATCGACAAATTTTACACCCTTAGAATTAACCTTAGGACATTCAGATCCACGAAATCCCTATGACATACACTACAAGAAGGAAGTATATCAACAATATGCGAAAGATCACAAAGGAAAACTAAAAATAACTTACGACAAAGTAAAAGATAAATTAGAGAACGATAAGGAACGTATCACCACAACCCAAAACAAAAATACCGACGCAAATAAATTTTCAATAGGACAAACCGTGTATGGGAAAAACTATCAAAGCAAGCGACATAAAACGGCACCCAGAAATTTAGGACCATTTAAAATTAAGAAAATATCAGATAAAAATATAGCAGTAGTAGACAACGGCAAAATAACAAAGTACATTCATTTGAAAAACCTAAGACACCCTGTCATTTCAGATGAACAATCATCACCCTTACCGTCAACCTCCGCCCAGGTAGAACGGACAACCTAATAATAATAAAAGATATTAAAAACAACCCCGGTATACTACCAATAAACTAGGCAGTATACAAAATACAATATTTACTCACATAATATCCACCCTTACTTTAATGCAACAAATTTTAGCAACGTTAGAAAACGCAGTAACATTTGCAAAATTAAATACCTTACACTCTAGTATTATTGAACCAACCAATTTATTAAGAGAATTAATAAGAATTAGATCACTTATAACTAACAGTAAGTTACCTTTTGATGTAACAGAATCAAACATTCTAATATTTGAAAAGATAGCTATAGTAAAAGGCTACATTAAGAATAACGAAATAATATTTTTAATAGAAATCCCGATAGTAGAAAGTAACAATTATAATTATTATCATTTATTTGCTTTTCCAACGAAAGTTACTAGCACATACCAAGTTATCATACCCAAAACCAAATTCCCATCCCTAAATAAACTGAGATATGGTTATACAAACAAAAAATGTACTGAAGTAACACCAAACCAATACTTATGCCAATCGATGACGACAACAACCATTCAAGACGACAGCCCTTGTGAAGTACAACTATTAAAATTTTCAAATCATTACGAAAACTGTGAAGTCAAACAAGTGCAAATAAACAACATGAAAATTCAAAAAGTTACAGAAAACAAATGGATAGCCATTTTCCCAACAGAAGTAGTAGCAACCATCCACTGCAATCAAGATGAAAATAACCAAGCATTAATCGGAAGCAAATTAATTACCCTCAAAGAAGATTGTTATGTGAAATTGAAAGAAGAAGTAATCAGAGTTTATCAAGATCCCATAGCAACAAAGAAACTTGCAAACCTACCGGAACTACAGTTCAAGATAGAACAACAAGAAGACGAAGAAATAGTAAAGAAACCCATGAAGCTAGAGCATCTAGACTTAGACGACCTCAACCACGCCATGAAATTAGTGGAAAGTTACAAAGAACAATTAAGTGAACTCAAAACGCCAAAGTTACATTATGATAATATAAGCGTTTGGACAATTGTGTTAATCATTTTAATAATTTTTGTAATTATATATGTATTTTACAAAATGTACCTTAGATATAAGAATGAAGGAAACAGTTCTAGATTTAAGGAAACAAAGAGAAATAAAGAAACGATAAGTATACCCTTAGAAACAATGAATTTTAAAAAATGAAATTGAATAATGAATTTTATGTATTTAAAAATTAAGTAAAACCTTAATTTTTCATTTACGGTGGGAGGAGTTATGTATCCCCCAATTATCTATATGTATTGAATACATTGAATCTAATAGGAATTATTGGAAATTCTTAAATAAAGTATAAGTTTATTCCAACAATGTAATACAAGGCTAACCCAGAGAGGTTATCGACAGTTCATGAGAACGGACATGCAACTTTGCATCCGAGAAGGCCGTGATACTGCAGGTGGCAGGTCACAGGCGGTTAACATACCGCAATTACTTAGAAATAAGATTGTTACAATGTAATAAAGTGTACAATTAAGAGAAAAGCAGACATGAGATCTGCAAGTTCCCACAGCCGTGTGAAGGGCAGGTTATTATAAAAAGCCCGGGAGCTCAAGGCCCGGCAGTCAGTCTTCGAACTCCATACTTCGTTGTTCAAGCTACTCACCTTATTACAATTAATTAAATGCTTTTGAATTAAAGTTATTTTACAAGTTATTCAAAATTCCATTGTAATTTCTGTTTTAAGTTAAAATAAAAATTGTTAAGTGTTTGGAATTGTTTTTAAAAACACCGCTCCAAAGGCCCGAACCTTAACTCGCGTAAGTATAGGCAGTAAGCTCTATCCGTTTACACTAAAGGAAATTGGTCCATTATGCACGCCATACGCTGTAAATGGAAGAAAAAGACAGTTGGAATTAGAGGAAATGGATGCAGAAAGACGAAAGTTGGACTACATGGAAAACACTGCGACAATACGCGAACAATACAAAGATGTGTTAGACAAAGAACATCTTATTAGAGCAAATGAGGAAGAATTAACAGATTATGCTATGTGCCGATGGACTGACTTAGATACATCCGGGTTCTACAAACTGTATTCATTTGTGGTTAGTAAGAAACACTCTTTTAGTTATGTAGGAGTCCTTGCGGAAAAAGATGGTACTAAATCCGTATACTTTTTAAAAGGTTATTCTAAAAACGTATTTATCAAAATGGCAGATAACATAAACGAACTAACGAATGCGGGTTTCGTAACCTTGGCGTACACCTCACGCAAAAAGGTTCCGCTAAACATTGTATATTTGCCTAGTAAAGAACCTTCCGAATCATTTAAAACCAAAGGTCCTACAACCTATAACGACCATATATTCCCAAAAGTGGTGCACATGCAACTACGCAACAGTGAGTGGAGAATAAGGATTCCCTCCAATACCGACAAGAAGAAGTCGATCAAGCTAACGAGATACGTATGCAAGATATAGTGGGAGAGCCGCGATTAAAAGATTGTCACAAGCTGCAAAAATTACACGAAGGAATGGATCTGCTTGTCGATGGAATCAAATACTTTATATATAGAGACAAACTTCGGTAGGTATTGCAATTCGAAAACCTGGACAGTCTCTATGTATCAAACTATTGGCTAGAAAAAGAGTTAGAGGACTTGGGTGTCGATTCAAATTTTAAGCTGCGAATAAAATTAGATAAAATTAAAACCACTCCAAACAAACATAAAGAAAGGAACTGTTTTCTGTGTATAACTTTGTATTAAAATTAAGTTTAAATGGCTCCATGCTTAGCATTAAATATTTTTAAATTTTGTTATGTATAATGTCAGAATAAAAATTTTAGAATAGTATTACATTGCTCCTTTTTTAAAAAAATGCTATGACGTTGTAACAATTTTATTTTTGATTAATAAATCCCTTCATAAAAGTGCGAGAATAATAAAACACTTTTATTAATATAATAGTAAAATACATTCAACAACTAAAGTAATACGTTAAAGCAGCATCGTCCTTTGGTATTCTATTTGTGGTTAAATATCTGTGTCTTCTACAGCTATTCGCAGGCGCGTTTCGGTTTGACAGTCCCCTCCTCGGACGCCTCGGTCGTCCGAGCTAGTTGAGTAATCAGTCGGCCATACGTGGAAGAAGCGATAAGATGTACCAAAGATTGCAGGCCGGCAATTTGCGTATCAACTTTGAGAAGCCGGGGACACATCTTTGAATAGCGCGCACGACGAGAAGAATGCTACAATTAACAATGCAACTTAGAAAATAGAATATTTAACCCATTTTATGAAGACCACTTTGTTATGCGACGAGAAGAATGCTACAATTAACAATGCAACTTAGAAAATAGAGTATTTAACCCATTTTATGAAGACCACCTTGTTATACAACGTAAGGATGTTACTTTGGTGAGGCGGCGTGATTCAACATCCGGATTGCAGCGGCTGCCGAATGTGTCGTGACCGTATTTGATTCTACACGTGGAACAACTCCATTTGGTAGAAGTTGTTTAGTATGAACTTGGTTCACACTACACGCAGTAATCTTTGCATGAAATAACAAGTACCTCATCAAGGCGAGAAATGCAGTTTTTGGTTCGTAGTTAGCTTTAAGTACTTTTTTGGTGTTTCACACTAGAAACACGTTAATTTGTTCTAATGTGTAAAAGCATGAATATTATAAAAGTTTCAACTATTGCTGAGCTGGATTTCCAGTGTCGAAATTATAATTCACTAATTTGATGTTTTGAGAAACAACACGCGTGGTTCATTATGAATCGTTAGTAACAACAACAGGTGTAACTGACGTCACTTATTTTCTGTAGTATACTGCTGACAGATGTATTCTTGAAAGCAAATGCTTCGAACAGCTTTAGCACAAGTTATGTAAACAAGAGTATTTTGTGATCTGCTTTTTAGAAACTAAAACTAGCACATGTAATTTAAAAGAAAAACTTGAGTAGTAACATTTTAGATGTAACCTGCCTGAACAGATCTGCACGGGTCGGAGTTTTTTGTGTAACAAGTTTACAATATACTGTAAAATGTTTGATTATGAATAACTTAGATAAACCTGAAGTTAAAATTCATGAAGTAATTCAGTTATTAAATTTTTGTTGCAATTCATTTTTATTTTAAAAGAGATTCTTTTTAGTAAACAATTGGTTCAAGATTAAAGTTTTTTATTTTGATCAAATATGATCAAACCTAACCACAGAAAGCTAACATCCTTAAGAGTAGAATTTTGATGCCAACTTTATATTGAAAATATCTTTTTACTACTCCATTATGTATATTTGCGGGACACAAATAGTGTTCCACTTTTTTATTGATCTAACTATTATAATTTCTTACAGGAACAGCGTCTTATTTTATTAAGACAGATTTTTATCATCAAAGGCGATCTTTTTTTCTTTGGGTCTCCACGTCCACCCTTAGAAATATGCCATGCCATTATCCTGACTAAGTCCGGACTTGGTGGCGCCTATTTGTTTTAGATTAAGTTTGACCTACAAACAGATTTCGACTTACCCCCCCATTTCTCATAGCTCTACCCAAGGAATAGACCCCTAGTTATGTCGGAAGATTTAGTTGCACTGACGCCCAACGTCTAGGGCCAGATGTATAAAGAAAAATCGTTTCACTGCCACCCAATGTGGGGCTGGTGCTTTTAGAAGAATCATTTCAACGTCACTATGAACTTGGAAAAGTAGCGAAACTAGATAACCGAAAGCAGAACGAGGTGGCGAGTTTACCTACATGACGTCTCTACGACCTTGAAAAAGTAGTCGAAACTAGGTAACCGAAAGCATAGCGAAGTGGTGATTTTACCTATATGAAAATAGATGTTAAGTGTACACTGTATATTTATAATTAAATAAAATTGTTTTAAAGGAATATGTACTACTTTTTTGCTTGCACCAATGTTTTAAATCGAGTGGTCTAAGGTTAAATTAATGGTAGATTCGAACTTCCAAGAAAAATTAAATCGGCATTACCATACACTATTAGAAACTGTTTATATATAAAAAAAAGTTATAAAATTTGGGTTTGATGGTTGTAAGGGTTGGTCCTAAATGTAGGGGTTAGGTTACCGATTTTTTAGGGTAGGGATGGTGAGGGTAAAAATAAAACAAAGAAAAAACACCCCCACAAGAAGAAAATTTCACCCCCACAACGAGGAAATCTCACCCCATAAGGTGGAAATCCCTTTAAAATAAGACTTAGCACATCCTGCTTATGGGAATTTACATGTAAAAACCTAGGTTAGATATGAATCGGGAGGATCGGATAAATCGGGAGGAATGTGGATCTGTGCTAGGATCGGCCAATTCCCCTATTTATATCAATAGTTCCGCCAAATTGGTTAAATATATGACAAATTGAAAATATGAGGTGCTAATTTTTCGTAGCACTGCAACTTCTCAACAACGCCCGCTCAAAAACGCGTTTATCAAAATGGCAGATAACATAGACGAACTAAGAAATGTGGGTTTCGTAACCTTGGCGTACACCACACGCAAAAGGGTTCCGCTACACATTGTATATTTGCCCAGTAAAAAACCTTTCGGGTTATTTAAAACCGAGGGTCCTACAACCTATAACGACCATATATTCCCAGAAGTGGTGGACATGCAACTACGCAACAGTGAGTGGGAGAATAAGGATTCCCTCCAATACCGACAAGAAGAAGTCGATCAAGCTAACAAGATACGTATGCAGGATATAGTGGGACAGTCCCGATTAAAAGATTCTCCAAGCTGCAAGAATTACACGAAGGAATGGACCTGGTTGTCGGTGGAATCAAAGACTATAGACACAAACTTCGGTACATTTTACAATTCGTTGGGTTTGCGGATGACACGCTTTTAATTGTAAGATCGAGATTGTCAATTGATATGCGCACAAAACCGAACGAGGCGCTTAATAAATTACACGACTGGTCGCATGCGGTAAAATTAAAATTTAACACGGCGAAGTCAGAAGCACTTTATTTCAGCACGAAACCAGGACAGCGAACCCCTAGGCTAGAGCTAGGAGGGGAGAAAATCCCGTTTAAAGATTCTATTACCTACCTCGGCGTCAAGATCGACGATAAATCGTTAGGGCGGCGAAATATCAAATAAAATGATGGCGGCGACTAAAATAAAGTGGGGTTTCAGGGGCGAATCGCTGAGGACGGTTTATGCCGGAGCAATTGAGCCGGTAATGCTGTACGCAGCTTCTGTATGGGCAGAAGGTTGTAAAGTCAGGGAGATGCGTCAATTGACGAGAGTACAACGCATATCCGCGGTAAAAGCGGCGAGGGCGTACAGGACCACCTCTACGAAGGCGGTCCTAGTAACCAGTGCGAATTGGTAGCCTTCCTTGAGACTATCGATTACGTAATAAACCATACGGGCAGAGACGAATATTATACAATCAGTGATAGTAAATCGGTGCTGACGGCTTTAACAAACATGAACACCTCGACAGACCTCCAAGCGGACGTTTGGAGGATAGCGCGTACGGCGCTCGAGTTTCAACGTTTAAAGTTCTGTTGGGTCAGGACGCACAATAGTAACGTAGGAAACGATAAGGCTGATGAATTAGCTAAAGATGCCGCGATGGGCGACTTTCGGATATCACATTCGTCGATACCGAGGTCTCTAATTAAAAGAAATCTGTGCGAAATGACAATCAGACAATGGGAAGAGAGGTGGAACAACGCTGCCACGGGCAGGTTAACGCACAAATTCATACCGAGCATAGCAGCTAGAAGTAAGATCGAGGTGAAGCTCGATCATAAAATGGTGCAACTGATAACAAGGCACGGTGGCCTAAAAGCGTATTTACAAAAATTCGGTTTAACCGATAATGACCGCTGCGAATGCGGTGAGGACGCAGAAAGCGCAGAGCATGTGCTCTTTGACTGTCCACTCGAGGTGGCAAATCGAGAGTTAGCTGATATGAAATTTGCAATGGTAGGGCTCGTATGGCCAAAGAGCCTAGGGAGGTTGGGGAAGTGGCTAGCCAGAAGGCGTTCTGGACAGCCTTCAAAGAATTTGCGGGAAGGGTCGCGAGATTGGACGGCGATAACCGCACGTAGATCGGAGGGGATGGAGGAGGATTGAATATTTTTAATTTTGACTTGGCATAAGAAATGGACATGAGCTTGTATAACCAAAACCTGTATAAAAATTTAAAAAAAAAAGAAAGAAAGGAAAAATAATTATAATAATGATTAACCAAAAGCCTAATATGCACAACAAATCCCCACACCACTAAAACAATCACTGTCTCACCTTAAACGCGCGGAATATCGGGAATAATTTAAAACATAAATAAATAAAACAAACTAAATCAAAAACCGTCATTAATTTAAACCAGTCTAATAAATAAAGAAAATAAAATAGAGTGAAACCGCACATCCCCCCAGGACTGTGATAGTGATTGTGATCCCCCCAGAACGTTTAGTGCATACCCTCCAGAACTTTAGCAGTGCATATGCATCTCCCCTTAGCAGTAAGGAATCAATAGACATAAGAAGACGACCAGATCTTCGGATCCTGGAGAAATTTATATACGAGGTAAGAGTAAAATTGTGGCGGCTGTACTCGCATAAGCATCGATTTGTATTAATAAGCAGATTTTGAAATATTTTAACATGCACGTTTTATGTGTAATGGCGCTAGTCGATATAATGCTCATGCAATTGCACCTGATAATTTATTTGGGTGATGCTTTTGCTAATTTATGCACTGTTACATGCTTACACATGTTTATTTATATATATATATATATATATATATATATATATATATATATATACTTATATTTATTTTATATTCGTTCATATTTATATTTTATATTTACCTTACATGTATTATATTATTTCGGGGTTTATTTTGTTTTTTCTGACGTTCTGCCGCCATTTTTGGTGGCAGCATTTTTATAGAAACGAAGATTGTAATTGTGAAGATTGTAGTTATAATATAAATAAGTTAGGGAATGATAGGGAAAGTTAGCGACGGATTTAGGCTAAAGATAAAACAAATTACTTAGATCAGGGAGCACGAATTTGTTAATGTATAGAGTAGGCAAAATAGCCGGATTTACTATTAGAATATTTGGCGAATGCTTAGAAAATTTGAATCCGTTTTAAATTAGCTAGATAGATTTGGATAGTTTTAAGACGACCCTTCGGGTCGCACCGGTAAGCAGAGCTGGCAACCGCTATCCGGTATTACAGATCCCTCACTTTTTACTTTAGCTTGTGTCTTGTCGATCGGACACACTCCAAATCAACGCTAGGGATACCATTATTTAAACCCTATTTTTAGTTTTAGTTTTTGTTTGTTAGATTTTTATTTAGGACCGATTAACTTTGAAGTTAGATTTTCACTTGGAGCACATATAATTTTCGCGTTTAAACCCAATGTAGTACCTTCGGGTGGAGCATTGGGGACGTGGCCGCAAGTATAACGGCTCCTTGTTCAAATTACAATGTACATGAGAGTCGCCGTACTTCATGTCCAGTCTTGATGTTAAGATTCCGAAGCTTTCTTGATCATGATCTGGTATAGTTTGTATACTGTATGTTGATATAGATTATGGTAGTGATAATATGCACTAATAATTAGTGTTTGGATAACTAATTGTAGTGTTGCGATAGTAATGAAAATATGATAACATCGTACTTTTAGAAGAAAACTTGTACTTTTAGCGATTAGTTCGGGAAGAGAATAATTGTGAGAGCTTTTAGCAAATTCCATTGTAACTACGAGATGTGCAATTAGTTTAAATATCTATGATCTGAGGATGACTATCTTTTTTAAGGTGTAAGGTAGGTTCTAAAAATATCCACCTTTCTAAAAATAAAAGGGTACAGAAGAATCTCGACCCTCGCTTTGTATTCAATTATGAGTAATTCCGAAGGCAGGTAGCTTGGTGGTTGTGGACAGATGTAAGGGGCATTCCATAAAATTGAAATTTAGTAGAAGCAAGCGTACAGAGAGTACCGTTAGCATTGAGTGGGTATTGTGCTTGTTCATGTGATTTTTTTAATATTAAATATACATAGATGAGTTTTCTCACTGAGTGTTTCATCCTGATTAATTTATTTTTCAAGAGTGTCATTGAAGTGATATTGCATGCGAATTTATTTAATTTTAATATTCTTTTCGTAGAGGGGTTGCATTGAAATTCTATTATTTCTTTGTGGCCGTTATGGGCTTTAAGATGTCTGTCATTTAAAATTAAACAGAAAGGCAAATTTGATGAGGGAAGGTTGCATCGCGTGTTTTATCCCTTTATAACTATTGCATTCCCTATAACAAGGCTCTAGTATCTGGAGAAGAGTTCAATGCGCGTTATATCCCTTTGAGCTTATTATTCTCAGTACTAGATTATGATTGAATTTGGAATGCACTGCGAGTTGTATCCCTTTTGCATTCGGCGCGGCGCATTGCGAGTTGTATCCCCTTGCGTCGAGCCTGGTAGCTGCAGCGGGTTCATCGCGCGTTGTATCCCTTTGGACCCATTGTACCACTCAATACCAGGGCGTTGGAGAAATATAGTGAGTAAACATTGCGTGTTGTATCTCTTTGTTTACCGAAATGTGCTTTTCTGTATTGAAATAACTTTTGCAAATATGCCCATATTTTAATTATAGTTTTGATTTGATTAATATATTAATGATTGAACTTTTGGGATTCTAAACACTCATTCAGGGTCTTGATTTCAGATAGAGATTTTCGGAACCACTTCTGATCCTTTCCCGACGGTTTTCTAAGAAAAGAAAGGGATTCTAGTTTAATAAAAAAAAGATTTAGGTGCTTAACCAATTGACTTTACTATTAACAATAAATTTTCAATTCGCGTCTAATTTTATCTTTACACATATGTAAATTTCTCCCTACTCTCTCCCCCTTTTTTTTTGTTATTCACTTACATTTATTCAGAAGCGGGATCGCCCTCTTGCTCACATATACATTTTTTTTTATTTATAAATTTTTATATCGTGATTGATCTAGAGTGGCCTGACGATATCTATATTAAATAATTAAAATTAATTGGTGTACTAGAGTTGTATTAGTGTATGGTGTTTATAATGGCGAACTAAGCTGTTCGTAAGATGAGTCGAAGAGGTGTAAAAAGGAGACAGATTGTTCCAAATTCAAAGGCGATACAGGAATTCGTTCATGGAAATAGCAGTAATAGCAGCGTCGGTGGCAATGATTCTATATATTGGTTAACTGAGGTCATGACGACAATTTTACAAAATACTACTAATGCAGCAGCCGCGGACTTGACAAAGGGTTCATCCTCGGTTCCTGAATTCAATCCTGAAGATCGGGAACAAGGCTCTGAACTTTGGTTGAGGAAGGTGGATGAACTTAAACATATCTTTAATTGGTCTGAGGAAGTCACTACATTTTATGCGTTAATGAAATTAAAAGGACTGGCCAAAGTATGGTATAAGGTGTTGGAATCAATGAGGTTTTCTTGGGACGAATGGAAACAGAAGATAACAGCAGCCTTTCCTGCGAGTCGTGATTACTATGAAATGTTGGCGGATATGATGCGGCGGCGTAAACGCGGCGACGAAAATTACATTAAATATTATTACGAAAAATTGATGCTAGTGAACCAATGCAAAATTACAAGAGCAGATGCGGTTTTGTGTAGGAGGTATCGATGACTTTGTTGTGAAAACTTCTGCTAAAGATGGTAATTATAGTAATCCTGAGGAATTGTTCTGGTATTTAAGCAGTCTGCATGACTCTGGTCATTTCGGCGTAGAGAAGACCTTACATCGACTTTGTGAAAATTATTGGTTTCCACGAATACGTGGGTTTGTAGAGAAGTACATCGCCTGTTGCATAGCTGGCCTTTATAGCAAACAACCAGGAGGAAAAAAGGAAGGACTATTGCATCCCATTGAAAAGGTCCCTGTACCACTACACATGATACACGTCGATCATGTGGGACCTTTTCCCAAAAGTCGCGGAAATAATAACCACTTATTGGTAGTTATTGATGCGTTTACAAAATTTGTTTATCTAAAGCCAGTCAGATCAATCGAGGCATAATTAGTTACCGAATATTTGCAAGAAATTTATAGCTACTATGGACACCCACATACTGATATAACTGATCAAGGAAGCGCGTTTACTTCAAAAAGGTTTATTGGATATTGCAAGAAGCACTATATAAAACTCGTTTATAATGCTGTAGCTACGCCTAGAGCCAATGGACAAGTCGAACAACTAAATAGAACTATAAAAGGGAGTTTTCTTGCTACGACACCTGATAAAAACCGGTGGGACGAAAATGTCAAAGATGTCCAGTTGACCATAAACACTACTGTTTCCACAACCACTGGAAAAACTCCATCACAAATATTTTATGGGTACAAACCTAGGTGTGGCGTAGACGTACCGTTGTTCGACGAAAAGCAACGATTCCGCAACTTGTAGAAAACTTACCCACGTTGCAAAACAAAGTAACGAAAAAATTGCATCAGAACAATCTAAACAAAAAGAATATTTTTATAAAAAGAGGAAACATCCCAAGCGTTATGAAGTAGGCGACCTGGTGTCGATTAAGAAACAAGGATCAACTGATAATACTAGCCGAAAGTTAGTACTCCCCTATGCCGGCCCGATTGTCGTTAAAGCTGTGCTACCTAATGATCGATACGTAGTTACCGATATGCCCAATTCCAATAGAACCGCCAAAGCTGCAAAATACGAAAATATAATTGCCGTTGACAGAATGAAACCATGGTTGAAGCCAGGTGAAGTATCCCATACTAGCAACAGTAACAGTGGTGAAGATGGTGTTGTCTTAGCTCCAGACGAGTCCGACTCTGATTCATCCTCCACCTCGGGACGAGGTGAAATTTAAGATGGACGAATGTAAAGTAGGTCCTAAAAATATCCACCTTTCTAAAAATAAAAGGATACATGAGAATCTCGACCCTCGCTTTGTATACAATTATGAGTAACTCCGAAGGCAGGTAGCTCGGTGGTTGTGGACAAATGTAAGAGACATTTCAGTAAAATGAAATTTAGTAGAAGCAAGCGTACAGAGTACCGTTAGCATTGAGTGAGTGTTGTGCTTGTGCATGTAATTTTTTTTATATAAAATATACATAGGTGAGTTTTCTCACTGAGTGTTTTATCCTGATTAATTTATTTTTTAAGAGTGTCATTGAAGTGATATTGCATGCGAATTTATTTAATTTTAATATTCTTTTCGTAGAGGGGTTGCATTGAAGTTCTATTATTTCTTCGTGGCCGTTATGGGCTTTAAGATGTCTGTCATTTAAAATTATACAGAAAGGCAAATTTGATGAGGGAAGGTTGCATCGCGTGTTTTATCCCATTATAACCATTGCACTCCCTATAACAAGGCGCTAGTATCTGGAGAAGAGTTCAATGCGCGTTGTATCCCTTTGAGCTTATTATTCTCAGTACTAGATTATGATTGAATTTGGAATGCACTGCGAGTTGTATCCCTTTGCATTCGGTGCGGCGCATTGCGAGTTGTATCCCCTTGCGTCGAGCCTGGTAGCTGCAGCGGGTTCATCGCGCGTTGTATCCCTTTGGACCCATTGCACCACTCAGTACCAGGGCGTTGGAGAAATATAGTGAGTAAACATTGCGTGTTGTATCCCTTTGTTTACCGAAAAGTGCTTTTCTGTATTGAAATAACTTTTGCAAATATGCCCATGTTTTAATTATAGTTTTGATTTGATTAATATATTAATGATTGAACTTTTGGGATTCTAAACACTCATTCAGGGTCTTGATTTCAGATAGAGATCTTCGGAACCACTTCAGATCCTTTCCCGACGGTTTTCTAAGAAAAGAAAGGGATTCTAGTTTAATAAAAAAAAGATTTAGGTAATTAATTAATTGGCTTTACTATATTAATAATAAATTTTCAATTCGCGTTTAATTTTATCTTTACACCTATGTAAATTTCCCCCTACTCTCTCCCCCTTTTTTTGTGTTATTCACTTACAAAGGCATTGGTTATTTTTAAGTATGACTATAAATTATGGCTAGATGTGGTGCATTCATTAGAAGTATGATTTTACCAAAGGTGTTCTAGCTTCTCGAGTTATAAAAACGTGTAGTTCTTGCTCTGCTCTAGATAGATTAATACTATAAAAAGATGTTTCCAAGCGGGTTTTTGTAGAAATCAAAATTATGAATATTATTTTCAACCTTGATTGAGGCGATAAAAAAGTTAATTTGCTGGAAACCGGATTAACTTCAATTGTAAATACGGTTTTTCAGTGCTAAGTACTCGTACAAAAAGTGGTTGCAGGAGATTGTAGTTATTCGTAATGATACTTTAATGATAAACGAATAAAGTATACAGTACACCTACAATTGTTTACTGAATACCATTGAAAACTTGTAACTAATTTGAACATAATTGGAGTAGCTTTTAGACTTTGTTAGTCTTATAATGCATATAGAAGCTAGTATTTATCATGATCAATGATAAGCAGTTTGACATGCAAGGCTATGTTCTGAACGTTAGGCAGTACCTATACAGATTACAAGAAATAGACACAGCTGTTGTTGACGGTATTCTTACTTACAATTTAATAAAGCGAAATGTAGGGCAATTTTTAACACAGAAAAAACCACGAAAGAAGGCATTAGCTCATTACTTGTAACGGTAGGAATCAATATGAAAATTACAAGTCAATGTAACATCTAGTTCATAAATAATAAAATAAGTATTTCGATTCGATAAAGCATCGCCCAAATACGAATCTTAATAAACCGGATTTGCTAATAATATTTTATTTTTACACAGGTACTTGCTTTTACTACGATGTTTTAGAAATGCAATAAATTCAACTATTACGCAACGCATTTTCAAAAGTTTAGTGATGCGTATTAATCTGAAGAGAGACGTACAATAACTGCAATAAAAACTAATGCCAGTAGGTGGTGTTAAAATCCTTTTCAGCACGTTACCTTTGGTAACCATGCACTGTTGATATTTTAATAGAATTGTAGCTTTACTGAAGTGCAATTAAAGGCGTAGATGAAGTGCGGTTTAAAACGCAAATCTGAAGATTTACTTTTAAAATTACACACGGTAGATGTTGTCATTTAATCCAATCGCGATAATAAACTATTAATCGAAGGACCAGTATGTAAATAAATATACGCAAACGTGACCAATACGAATGCAATGCGACAGTCGACATCGACATTTCAACGCGAGAGCTAGTGCAGCGATTTAACTAAATAGAACATTTCAGTATTATTTAGTTCAACGAGATCAACTACAACGCCGTAATCCAGCAGAGCAGCCATCAAAGAAGGGTTTTAATTTCAACGTTCATCAGAAACATCGGGATGCACTTACTTTAATGCATTAAAAAAGGAATCGCCACCGTGTTTAGTTCTGCAAACGTGCGAAGGCTATTATTAGCTTTTGTACTTTAGTAGAGCTGAACACTGGAAAGTTCCGCTATTAAATCTAGTTAGATTATCTAGCCTAAGACACCTTGGGCTTCACGGTGCCGAAGAAGAAGATGTCGAAGCAACCGAAGACGACCACCGTCCGCAACCTGCCGACAACGAATCGGTGAGAACCAACTGCCACGCCAGAAGAAGCAGCAGAAGTGGAGTCCGATGCCATCAGCGAGAACCCTGCGACGGCCCCGAGCCGCCGCGTGCCCCTCGTCGTTCTTCGCTAGAATGACAAATGGGTGGCGATTGCGGCGGAGCTTAACCTTCGCAGACTACTATTCACCAGAGCTCTCAACACACAGAACGGGACCAGTATCGCACCGGCGACCCCGACTGACTACAGTGGGATCACGGCTTTCCTGTCCGAATGCGGCGAGGAGTATCACACTTATCGCCTCCAGGACGATAAGCCGCTCAGGGTGGTCTTGAGAGGCATCCCTGAAGATATTGCAGCCATGGACGTCCGAACGGAACTCGTCGGACGCGGGTTTCCAGTACTCTCGTGTGCACGCATGCACAAGGAGAGACCGAGACGAGCCTTGCCCCTGGTCATGGTCACCTTCGAGCTCCAGCATGTGTTGCACCTACGTGTACAGATGGAGATACCGCACCGACGTTTCGAAGTAGGACAATGCCATCGATGCCAGCGATTCGGGCGCATGCAGTCGAACTGCAAGGCCACGTCTAAGTGTGTTAAGTGCGCCAGTAACCACTTTAGAGGCACCTACCCCAAAAGCAGGGAAGTTCCTGCGGTGTGAGTCAACTGCGGTGGTGCGCGTCCAGCGAACTATAGGGGATGCTCGGCATTCCCGAAGTAAAGAGTGGTTACCAATAGGCAACAGGAGACGGCACCTAAGGCACCAGTCAGCGTCCGTTCTGCGAAGTCCACGCCGGGGGCCGCCGCTGTGAGAGCCCACTCTTACGCCAGCGTCGCCAACGGCGCGGCTACGGCCGTCTCTACTCCGACAGTCAAAAGCCCAACTCTTGCGCAAGTTGAGGAGACGCCTGCCCAGGCAGCCTAACCAACTCCCAGCGGTGGAGCGGCAGCCAGAAAGACACCGTCCTGTTGAGGCGCGCAGTGGAGTGCACTCATCGGACTCCTCGCTGGAATCGACTTCCAAAAGCTGACTGCGATTGCCAGAAAGCTGCTGTCTATTATCGCCGAAACCAAAAATTTCGGCGATTTAGTCATAGGTTTCATTGCCTGCGGCAAGAATATCAGCGAACTCTTTCATTTTAATGAATAGACATCGTGGAAATCCAAGAACCCTGCAGATGGCGTTCTGGAACGCGCGAGGGCTGATGGGAAAGCGATTTGAGTTGCTGGAGTTTGCATTGAGACACGATCTAGACGTTGTCCTAGTGCACGAAACGTTCCTTAGCGCACGAGACGAGCCTAGGCTTCCCAACTACAGGCTGTTTCACAACAATTGAGATGGCGTCGAAGCAGGCACAGCAGCGTACGTCAAGGCAAGCCTGGAGCACCACGTGGTAAACCTGCCAGACCTAGAGCGACTTGAAGTGACTGCGGTATGCATAGTACTAGAGGGTTTCAGCCATCTACGCCTGGTCTCGGTTTATAACCGGCCAGGTAGCGAACAGCTTAGCACGCAGGACCTGGACGCGTTGTTGGATGCGAAAGAAGCTGTGCTTTTAGCAGGGAACCTCAACTCCAAACATCCGTCTTGTAACAGTCAGGAAGCGAATCGCAATGGACGCATACTCCGACAGTTTACTGACGGACATGAGGTCGAGGTCTTAGGACCGGCAGAACCCACTCACTATGGCAATAGAGGCATGCCAGATGTACTAGACGTCGCTATACTCTACCAAGTGACGCTAAATAGGGAAATTCGGGCCGTCAGCGACCTCAGTTTTGACATCAACCCGGTGCTACTTAATCCCGCAGGGACGCGAGCTTCGGCCACCAACGAAATCCGTAGAGTTTCGTGGCCGGTATTTGCCGCCCGTCTAGCAATGTCGGTCGAAGGAAGTCTAACGACATCCCGCATAGCTTAGTTGGTATACGTGTGACTACTAAGCCCAAAGAATCAAGATCGATTCCCAACACGAACCCCTTGATAAATGTTAGGCGAGCATTTTTCGCAAGAAACACGTCCTCGTTCGAATGAAAGGTACAAATGCAGATCCCGTGTGCGAGTGTTGCCAAGTACGTTAAAGATCCCTACCGTACTTGGAACAACAAGGGTAGGCAAAATTCAAGAATTCCAGTCGCTTACTGGCCAATAAGCATTAAGAAAGAAATCTGCGAGGCGTGAGATATAACGGATTTAATTAGAGAATTTGCGATTAAAAAAGCAAAAAAAGTCGTTTTTGAAATTTAGAATTTATGTAGTTTAGTTCAAGTTTATAATTTCTAAGTTCTGTTTAAGATAATAATAATGAGTAAGATAAGGTGTACTTTCGTTCTGAATCCTTTTTTTAACATTTATATCAATAATAAAGTTTATAGCAACCTTAGTGATTTTTCATTTTTCAAACAAGTTAATAGTTATCGAGGAAATGCAGAATTTTACAATTAAGGCTGACACTATATTACGAACACTTTGATACATTTTGGCAGTTTTTTTGACATTCCGTTGAAAATATGCAAAAACCTGTTGGAACTAATTGAGAAGGATCAAAAAGTGGTGAAGAATTCTCACTACAATTCGCACTGAATGCTCAAAATGTAGTACTTTTTTAATGCTACCCTGTTTATACATTTCTAATTATATCTCCACAAATATACATTTCGTGTAACGAATGAAGAAGGTAATAACACTCTGGCTTCAGCGGATACGGTCTCCTTATTCTATTGTGCAATTCCAAAATGCGAGGTTATGAAATCATTTTTACCCAACTTTACAAGCGGTGTTATAAATGTGCTACACAGATTGTGGTGAGAATTTTTCACCACCTTTTTTAAAGCTTTCTCAATTCGTTCCATTCAAATTATTTTTAGTGGGTGTTCGGTGTTCCTATATTTTCAGGGAGATGCCACAAAAAAACTGCCTAAAATGTATCAAATTTTTATAATAAACCTCCAACCGTAACACTATTTGTATTCATAGTCTATAGGGACGGCAAATTATCTCTTGCACCCGGGCGGCAGATACTCTTGGTTTGGCCCTGCCGTTAACAATTTTGTATTTACATTCTTTATCGTTTGGGACTCCTTGCACTTGCCCCACCACCGGACACTGAAGCCTGCAGGCATGTACTTTCGCCACTGGCATTGCCTGATTGTTGATAACATACATGGATGCTAATGGTAATTATTTTAATGAATAAATGCTAAGTTTTATTTTTATTTAAAAAAGTAGGACATTTCATATGCATAGAGCTGAAACATATTACGAAATAAACACACAAACAAGTAGTACATAAGATTTTACTTTCCGTGTTTAAAATTCAATTTAATCAGTTATTTGTTAATTATCAAACACTAAAGCACAAATCGTGTCAGTGTAAACTTATGACAACATCGTTATATCAACTTCATCTTTAAAATGCAGTGTTATGACTGGCGGCATTAACTTTCATGTATTTACAGAATAAATAAAGATGGTGTTAAAAGTAAGGTTGGTTCTCCTTAGATGTTTTTAAAGCCGAAAGAATAAAGAAACCGCTTGTTGCTTTATGATGAATTGTCTGCCGCATTTAGTCAATCTTACTAACATGAAGAGATTGTATCTCCGTAATTTTTACAAATGAAGAACACAAGAAATGTTTGTTGTAAAAGCAACGATTCGTTTATTGTCGGGGTGGTCAAGACCGCGGTCAATCGGTCGACCACTAACTACATTTGACTATGTAAAACTTACTAAATTTCATTATGAATTTAAATTGGATTGTTAAGGGTACAGGGGTTAATTAATTTTGTAGTAATTATATGCAAAGTAAAAAGCATACATTAATAAACTGGGTTATTATAAGTTCACCATACTCCAGTGTGCAATAAATATAGGGTATTATTTGGGGCCCATCTACTCCAATGGTATTAAATGTGTTTACTAATAAAAATTTAAAACAAGGACTTTACAAAAATATCATTTATTGAATTGTAACCAAATTGTATATATCTGTGAATAATTGTTTGTAAATAGCGGTAAATAGAGATTGTATGATTGTTGTATTATTTGATGATTTTATTGAATGGTGTGTGAGTGGGAAGGAAGAATGATTGTAAATTTAGGTTTCCGAGAAGAGGCACAGCTGAGCTAGCCAGGGAAGCCGTGGAAGATATTTTGAAGCAGAAATCAGGGTAAGAAATTTTTTTTTGTTGTGAACTTTTTATTTTGAAAAGTATTTAATGACTCACTCTCGAGTCTTAAACTTTAATCCGCGGATTCGCAGCAGTCTTATGGACAGGCCAACGATGGGGCTCGAATTTTGGTAATTCACAGCAATATATATTTATATGGTAAGTTGAGGCCTTGTAGTTATTAACGTGTGTAGTGTCGAGTGAATTAAATTAACCGAGGTCCAACTAATACCATAACAAGCTAATAAATCAATAAACACAAGTATAATATACGTGAATTTGGATGCTGAGATGGAATGGTAATTGGTAGCAACGAGCTCGGCGTATACTGAGGTTATCATCTATCTGGAGGATCAGAGCGTATAATCACGAAGCCAAGGAATTCTGGAGGATCAGAGCGCATAATCACGAAGCCAAGGGGTTCTAGAGGATAGAGCATCATCGAAAGAGATGGAGACTTGAGGCATTTTCCAGGTAACTCATTTGAATTTGCTGTTATTTGATAAACTGTTGGAATGATTTGTGATGTGTAAGTGAACTTTGTGGGTCATTTATGGTTATTTAACGTATCGGAAAAGATACGTGTACTTGACAATTGTTAGGGTATTTTAAATATTGAAACAAAGGTGTATGTAAAACTTACTAAATTTCATTATGAATTTAAATTGGATTGTTAAGGGTACATGGGTTATTAATTTTGTAGTAATTTTATGCAAAGTGAAAGGCATACATTAATAAACTGGGTTATTATGAGCTCACCATACTCCTATTGTATTAAATGTGTTTGCAATTAAAATTTTAAAACAAGGACTTTACAAAAATAGCACTTATTGAGTTGTAACTAGAGTACCAAACCGTACATATCTGTGAATAATTGTTTGTAAATATCGGTAAATAAAGATTGTATGATTGTTGTATTTTTTTGTGATTTTATTGAATGAAGTGCGAGTGGAAAGGAAGAATGATTGTAAATTTAGGTATCCAAAAAGAGGCACAGCTGAGCTAGCCAGGGAAGTTGCTGAAGATATTCTGAAGCAGAAATCGGGGTAAAAAAAATTTTTTTTGTTGTGAACTTTTTATTTTTGAAAAGTATTTAACGACTCACTTTCGATTCTTAAACTTTAATCCGCGGATTCACAGCAATCTCATGACGACCCAACTTTAGAGTTTGAATAGGTTTTAGGGAGTTCCAGAGACTGTCACCACGATCCACAGCAATATATATATATATATATATATATAAAATAATTCAAATAAAACGTGAAGATATATATATATATATATATATATATATATATATATATATATAATTTCGCCAGATGTACAACGATCAATTGCCTGCTGATCGCCACCTCTCTGTGCTTTTAAAATAATTTAAAATTAACACAATTAAATTTATGCCTGGACTAGCTCAATGATACCCGCACAGGGTGAACAACGACATGATAACATTGAATTTTTACTCACTCCTCTCCAACACCCAATACCTCCGAATAAGACAAACTAAATTCACCAAAAATTATATAATGAACTATATAATATTACAATTTACAAATCTACGCCCTTTTTAATATCATTTACCTTTTATAGAACTTTTAAATCAAAATTACAATAAATATTCCTATTGAATTAACTCTTTACGAAGATTATATTTACACGTTGTTATAACAATTAAAGCCAGCAAAAACAATTGTATCTTACCACGAATAGTTTCGTTGAACATTCAAAGAAATACCCCCTTTCTTAAACATAATTCTACGTACCAACCACATTTTTGTTGACTTTTACACAAAAATATTTTAATCACATGCAAATTTTAAGCTCCCTTGTAAATACACAAATTATGTACAATTACAAATACAACGTGCTATAAATGGAATAAATAGTTCTGACCTTATAGTTCTCCTGTTTTTTCTTGCTGTAGGTTCCTGGCCCCAAATTCACACTTGTTCTGGAGCTTTCGACAACTCGGTTTAGCAATGACTTAATTGTTATCCAGTAGCTTAGAGTATTTTATTCCTTAGATTGGAGTATTAACCAGTAATTTAGAGTCATTTGCCAGTGACTTAGAGTATTTACCAGCACTTAGAGTGTTTATTCAGTATCTTAGATGTCTTAACCAGTGACTTAGCTTATTTATTCAGTATCTTGGAGTATTTAGTCTGTATCTTAGAGCCCCAAATTAATAAATTGCAAAGATTTTCATTTATATTAATTATTTCTAGAATTACGTTTATGTCAACGGAAAATTACATATAAATTTATTTCAGCACGCACTCTACTGTTTATATCACTTTAGGCTTGAATTTTGTTGAGTTCTACTTTTTAAAATTATCAACATTCACTAAAAATTCTATTCACCTAATATTCTTCTTTCAGAATAGAACAGTCCGCACGTGGATTATAAAAATGCCTCTCCTTTATTAGCTTCGTTAGTTTTATAGAATCAAGTTCTTTTTCGAATATTCCACGAGTTCTTCTTTGGTTGACAGAACGCTATCAGTTGTTCGTACGTGGAAAAGGCGTTTCAATTATGGTTATATCTGCAATCTGTTGGATTTTGGATGATTTAATATGTACGTTCTAAATTGCACGTTTATCGGACTTCTAGAGGGACTTGATTAACAAATGGTATTTTATATACGTTCTAAATTGCACGTATTATTAAAAATGGCATTTTGATTTGTAATTATGTACATTTTTGGGGAAATCTGTAGGTTAGTTCAGAATAGGAAACAATGATGGTACGCGTCTAACCAGTTTCAGGACTGAAGACCCAATGATGATGATGATGACATTTTTGGATTTAAATGTTTGGTTTTCGTGGTTTTTATGATATTTACATGAGGTATTCCTCCTTTCTGACCGTATATGACCTTAAATAATCTTATAATCATAGCAATATATATATATATATATATATATATATATATATATATATATATATATATATATAACAATGAAAAATTATTGCTTATAGCAATTTGAATAAATAAAACAAGTATATACGATGTATAAATAATCACAACCTTTACGAAAAATCGAAAGGAAGTTATTAATTATACAAAGCAAGCTAGTAATTTGCATAGTAAACGCACGGTAAACGCATGGTTCCGGCAAAACTAGGATACAGGTTCAAGTCCTGTCCAAGACCTTATATTTTCCATCTTTCAATTACTAGCTCGATTTGAAATGATCATTTGGGCTTTGCATAAAAGTCTAAGTTATTATTTCATCTTATTCACTATAATACGATAGTATTTATCAACTTACCTTGTGTAATTAACTACTAAAATATTTGTATATATATATATATATATAATGCTATGATAAGAGGGTAGTTTAAGGGTAGATTAAGTCATAGGGATCGTAGAATAAATGTAAATAATTTTAACGTTAAGAAAATCAAACAATTCCATTAATTAAATGAGTAAATTGACTATTTTACAAAAAGTCAATAGCGAGCACACTGTATATAAATTACATTTAATTTAATGCATAAGAAAGAAGCTCATTTTGCAATAATCCAATACCATTTAGCTAAAATAATAATGTGTACGTCGTATAATATGTTTTAAGTTAAATTTATAAGTCCAGAATTGGAAAGAAATAAGTGAAGATATGGTTTTAAATGCAAAAAATTGCATCAATATAAACACGTAATCGGTAAAGATAAACATACTGGCATACTAGCTATTTAAGAACATCTTCAAAAATGGCAACGCATGAATAAGTAAACGCATTCTAATACGTCATTATTAGAAAATGAATACGTGACCAGGAGAAATCCAACATATTTTTAATAACAAATAAATAACAGACGGTTTGTTATACAATAAGCTTTGGACTATAAGCGACACAATATTTGGAAATTCTAAGAATATACTGTGATATACAGAACGCTTACGTGATCGGCAGAGCATTTCATCAAGAATTAAACCAGGAAATTTTGAGAAATACTGGGTTCTACAAGAGATAGGCGCAAAGTACAAGCCTTGATCGACGAACACGCCAATTAAAAACCTTGGAAGGTGGAGCTTATAAATACCATAGGAAATTTGAAAATAAGTCTATCCTCAACAATGCACGAATCACGTCGATATAAAGTAAAAATTTACGTACCAGTGACAATTTGTGAAAAGTCAATAATTTAGTAAAAATAAAAGATTGAAAGTGCCAAATTTGTGCGACGAAAAATAGCCGTTGTGCGCGTAAACGTAAGATGAAACTATTAACTAAATTTTTTATTAAATATTTAACAATTTAGGGCTCCGAAGAAAGGTCCGACTAACGGTCTGAATAAAGATTTAAATGTACGTCTGATTAAATACTCTAAATGCATATTTAAATAGTACGTCTGAAAATACGTCTAAATAAATTATTATATGGAAATAGAAAATAAACGTAGAGATACTCAAAGTTACTCTAGAAATCCGAAGGAAAAAATACAAGCAACCATTAATCCATCATTCTGGCCAATGAAGTGAAGCAAGTCGAGCTGTAACAATCATGGAGTACTGACCACAGATAATATGGGGCAATTCCAGTGACAAGCAAGGAAAACGCAAGTTAGAGATCTTAAACATTTTTATTAGTTAAAGACTGTTTCAATTTTAATATTTGCTATATATTATATATCTATAAGAGTCAACAAAAGAGTCATTTGAGAATTTAAAAATAGAAAAATCATCTTTGAACGTTCGAAAGATACTTAAGAGTAATTAAAAACATATTTTTGCTGGCTTTCAAAAAATTATAAATTTGGTAAATGTTAATGTTCTATTCAGGGGCAAAATTTTAAATTTACATAAAACTGTACATATTATCGGTCATTATATTGTGTAATCTTTGGATTGCTTCATTTAAATTCGTTTAAACAGTTAGGCAGTAGAAAGAAATAGGGTTAAACCATCTTCATTGTTGTGAAGTAAGGCATTCAGTAAGCTAACCGTGGAAAAATGAATTCAAGAAATCATACGATTTTAAAGGAGTTCACTGCAAAATTAAAGAAGAAACATTCGTAGGACTTTCATTAAAATTTTTAATGACACCAATCAAAGAGCATAGTACAGCAATATTAATAACTTCCAATCAATGGTAGGGGAATTTCATATCAATATTAATAACGACCAACGTGGGGAAAGAAAGGAGAATAGCACAGCAATGAAAATCAACACCCAATCGTGGGGCATTTCACAGCAATATATATATATATATATATATGTGTGTGTGTGTGTGTGTGTGTGTGTGTGTGTGCGTGCGGGTGCGTGCTTGCGTGCGTGCGTGCGTGTTTGCGTGCGTGCGTGCGTACTGGCGTGCGTGCGTGCGTGCGTGCGTGCGTGTGTGTGTAAGATAAATATTGGATCTAAAATCTAAAATAAACTTTAAGTTTTTGAAAATTGTTTATTTTCTTCATCAGGATACTAAAAATCTATAATTTAACATTTACGTAACAAAATTATGTAGATTACTTATGATTATAAAATTTACAATTATACAAATGTAATATGACATTATGGATAAACTTCAGCGCCTTTGTTGCAGTATCTTCGTTAACATTAAATTGTTCAAAGTTCTAATGTACGCACATTCTTTACAAGCTACTTGTTTTAGAAACGAACTACAATAGCTAATAAATTCGATTGTTCCAGTTTTATTGTAAATTTAGAACGTAATTGTAATTTTAGTCTACCCATACAAATTAATATATTAGTTAAATTATTTGAGGATGTTAACATTTTTAAAGGTAATAAAGCCATAAAGGGAGCTATAAAATTTATAATAAATTCATTTACTTTTAATTAATTTGAACAAAAGTGGTACGGTGTATTTTAAATTTTAGGTTTGCAGGATACTAATATCACCTTACATAATTGTTATTCTATTGCTTTTGTTTTTCTATTCATTCAGGATTAACAAATTAAATACTAGTTGATTTCTTGGCACGTACAAGTATTTTAGGCAATAACTATTTATCACAGTGACATTTTTTATAAGAACATTGAATAAAATAATCTTCAAACAAGTTATAAATAAACAGCTTACTTTATTTTGAATGAAATTCAACAAAGGTTATTTAAAAAACGAATAAAGTAGCACGTATAGATCATTAAAAAAATTAGTACTCGTTTATAATATTCTAGACATATTAGGCTTATCTATGGAACGTATCACAACTTGATCACTCAGATGATCACTTCCACTTCACAGGACAGATACAAACTGAGTGTGGTATGTGATTTTGTGATGCTTAAGAATGAAGATTTAACAAAATTGTTATTCATAAAGATGAACTTCGATCTTTTGAATAACTTCAAATGGTATTCTTTTTGTTGTTGCTATTCCACTAAATCCCAGTACCATGCAAAGCGGTACTCTTCACTCTTACAACTTGCTTTTAACCTTAGCAGTTAATTGTACCATCAGTCGAGGGGTTTAATAACTATGTACGTAATGTGTACAACAGATTTATTAATTTTGTAATGATAGATGACTTAGAAATTAATCGGGGATTTATTGACGATTTCAAAAATATTTTGACGGATTGCAAAATTTGTTTTTTGAGAGATTTGCAACATTTGAAAATTCAAATCGCAGATTGCAAGATTTGGATAAGAATTTTTAAAATGTTCAAAAATTTTTATATTTTTGATGATACTGTGGCGTTGTTTTGTTTACCTGTGATTACATAAGACGCTGACTGTTTGGTCTCTTTGTCGCACGTTTTCGGGTTTAATTTTAAGTCTTTGTAAATTCGTAGTTGTAAATCAAATAGTAACGCTGTCATCTCTTGTCCCGTTATATCCTGTCATAAACCTCCTTTGTGCCGATGAAAATTAAGTTGGACTAAAGGAGTAGCGATAGACACTTGCTCATTGACATAGAAAAGAAACGGTTGTTAGTTCGTGAGTTAAGTTATTAATGTCGCTGAATGTGATTTTTGTGATAACCCCTAAAAAACACAAGTCATAGTGCATACGTTACACGTCCAATAAATCGCCTTTCAGTCCACTTCGTTGAAAAGTAGGAACGACACTTAGAACAATAAAAAACGCGGAGGTAAGTTGATACATAAAATTATAAGACTCCTCGCGCCTTAATAAACACTGACGAAAGGTTGAACACAAAAGATGAATTGATGTCCATCCGCGGTGTTACACCTAGCGGATAAATTTTGCTTGACAAGTAAAATACTTACCATTTAAAGATTTTAATAGAGCTTTAGTAGAAAAAACTTCTTATAGGTACTAGAGTCTTCAAAAATAATTTATATATATTGCCGTGGAACCTCTCTAAATCGAGCCTTAGAAACAAAAATATTCGAAAATTTTATTTATTTTTCAAAATCGCAAATAAATTTCACACAATAGAAAAATTTAATAAAAAAATTAATCTCTTACCCAGATTCCTCTCTCTTCTTCACCTTAATACTTCTTCAGTTCCTAGACTAGCTCAGTTGGGCCTCCTCTTGGATACCTAGATTCACTATTATGCTCTGCATCGTTCAGCACGCTCTCAAAAAAAAACACAAAATACAACAATCATACAATCTTTATTTATCACTATTTACAACTAAAATTCAATATTATCAACATTTCAGTGATCAAGAAGATGTTCATTTGATAAATTTCCCTTCTCATAATTACACTCTTCGTAATTTTAATTTTAATAATCTTCAATATTTGTGTCATAACGTTCCGTTTAAAAGGCGATTTTAAATCACTTCTAATAAATAACTTCGTTTCGATAATTACTGAGATAAACTCATGTACTAATTCTTTGGACATTTGTATAAATAATACAGAAAACAATTCTTTAATGATTTCGTAAAAGTACGATAAGATATGTTTTTCAACGCTTCGTAGAATTCGTCAACTAGATTTTTATATTATAATTAACAACTTTAAGAAGTCGTTTTGTATTATCTGGTTTTACAAAACTAAAGCAGCGAGTAGGCTGTGTTTAATAGAAGATAAAATTCTACTTTTACATCTGTGAATATAAAATATGAACGTCCTTCAACTGTACGATGGATAGTTGGATTTTGTGTTATGTTATGGAAAAGCACTAAGTTGGAATGTAAAAGAAACGTTCTACAAAGTAGGTAGAAATTTTTATGGTTTATAAATTAAGTCCGAAGATGCTTTTGAAAGTATTGGAATTTTGTTGGTCCAGTTCGTGCGTATAACAAAAATGCATGGAAGTTAGCATGGTCCAGTCCAAGGGTCACGCAGCTGTTCGTGTTCGCTGGAACATGTAGATTTGACGTCACTTGTTTTCTGAAAATGTATGTATAAGCACCTGCCCAAACATGTTGTGAAGACAACATGTAAAGAACACCTGCAGAGCTAAGGTAAGAGATTAAATTATTCTTGCACCATGTCTACATTTGGCGATCTTTAATACCAGGCTTCTTCAGAAAATATTTTTGTAACTATCTATTTTGACAAATCCATTTCACATATTAAAAAAAAACCTTAGTAAATTTTTCTTGACAATATTAATTCAATACAATTACAGTTATTAAATTTTATAAAATAATGTGAACTTAAAGAGTTCTTATTGATGTTTCATTTACGCATGATTTCACTTACGATTTTTAAATAATGAATTAATAGAGAAGTAATTAAAGTTTTATAGTGTAAACAGAAAAAGCAGATCTGACATTTCTGGTATAAATTCAAATTAGATTTTTGTAACTAAAGTAACATTTGAAGTCTTGATATTTTTCTTTGTATATATAATTCTACCTTATGAGTAGTTGAAGCTTCTATTATCTTTTCTTAAACATAAATTTTATATCTACAATTTTTTATGAAAATACCATTTTTAATTAAAGAAACAACATTTAATTTTCTTAATTAATTGTTTTATTCTGAACAAGTATGTTCGGAAGTAAGGTGACAAAGAATAAGACCAAATAGAGTAAAGTGGTAAACCCAATTTAATAAGGAGCTTTAATAGCCTTTTCAGTATTTAAAGAACAAAACCTGTGTTTATATTATTGTTGCCTGATTACTATTTGTTGTTTTTTTAGATGAGGTAGCAAGAGAAAACTTCTTGTGTCCTCTTTTAGTATATTTAATTAAATTTTCTTTACAGCTCCTGCGTCAGCAGTTAATACGGTATTCCTCCTTAAGGACGTCCAAGTCCCCCTTAAGGAAACCCTGTGTTTAAAATTACAGACTTGGTGGCGCCCTGTTTAAACCCCTGTTTTGTCGAGAATCTAGCCCTAGTAATAAAATAATGCTTTGTAAAAAGAACCACGACCAATCCTCATAAGCTCTGCCCAAGGAATAGACCCCTAGCATAGTCGGAAGATAATTGCGTTCCATCATTTTAAGGGAATCCTTCCTTAAAGGTTACTGGTCCTATTTGGGGATATAAAAATAACCCCTAACTATTTAACCCCTCCAGTAAGAGAAAAACTTGTTATAATATAAAGAAATTAAATGAATATATACAGGGGTGGACGAAACACAAATACTATGAATGAATATGCACAACATTCAATGCGAAACACGTTGAACCAAATAAAACGCCAGGAATGTCTGAAACTGACTTAAAATAACAAATGTTATTATTTTTTCGAATAATAGAATGCAATTTAAGTCAAGGTAAATCTAATAATTATGCTGGAAATTATTACTATTACAAGATATAAATTAAAACGCTGCTTAAATTATTTTTAGATATTAACATTAATCTTTCTCTTGAACATTCTACATGTAATAAAGTAATAAACTCGACTATTAAAATTGTAATTTATATATTTTTTATTGATTCAAACGTCAGTTGCAGGTTGTGTTTCTAATTATGGGTTTATGGAATCCAATATCATATTACATAGTTACCTATTCTATGAGTTTAATTTTTTATTTGGGCGAAGAAATATAAATAAAGTATAGTTTAATTCCTCGTTGCGTCACAATTTAATAATGATAATAATAGTAACACGAGCACAAGCTATTGTAAATAAGAGACTTGATTTTAATTTGTCTAAAATTCACGAAAAAGGTATCCATATATTCCTCCAAAATGTTGAGCAAAGTGTCATTACTACTACAATTCGTCATACCTTATGGTAACGAATACCACACGAGTCGAGTGTAATGAAACACTGTAATATGATCGTGCATTGGATCATCTTTCAGTTCTTTTGATAAACCGATTTTAGTAGTATATGATTAAAGAAGCCGCTCTAAATTCATTCGATGAACTTTGATTCGTTGCACGATCTCATTTGGGTAACAGTACCAAAAAAGATTTTTCTAAGGTTGCAAATCAGCAGTCACGGCATTCTTCTACGTAACAGTTATTTTATTTTGGGCTATTTTTTAGATTTTTCTAAAATTAGTCTTTTTACTTCATATTTATGAGAGCTTTGATTTGAAGTGTACTATTTATGGGGCAGGCACAGTAATAAGAAAAAAGGACACAGAAAGGGGATGCAGATCACAGACTAGGAAGGAAATGTCAAACCTATTTGAGGAAATAAACCAATATTCTTTTATACAAACTTGCTTAGGTTCGAAACCCGGACTGGATCGAGTATAATAGTTTCTGGGATTCCGTATTGTCCTAAGAAGCAACTAACTGATACAGCTCTCCTTTCACCGCCCCAAATATATCTTTGAAAACCTTTTGCTGCTCTTGATGGAAGGTAACGGAAAACCATTACCAGTTACCATTACCATTACCCGTGTTAGTCACGGATGTAACGCTAAAGAAAGAGTTTTTGGTAGTTAGTCAGTAAGTTAGGAAATAGGAGGTTTTTACTTAGTTTGGTTTTGGGCTTGATACACGAAATTTGTCTGCATTGAATTTTAATCTTGAGAAACAAACAAACATCTTGTTCAATATTATTTATTATCCATAAATAAATAGTAAGAGTTTTACAGAAGAGTTTCAACTCATTGTGGCGCCAAAGGGTGTTACGTGCCATTGCCACTTAAACAGGTTTTTAGGTTAGTTTTTAATACACGGAAGTTTCGCGGCATATTTTCAAATACGCGGTGCGCGGGAATTTTAAATAGACTAGGCGGTACTTCCGTACGTCATAGTAGTGAGTTTGCGCAGATCGCACAACACTAGAGGGGTAGATGAATAACTTCGCGCCAATGGAAAAAAGACAAGGAGTGGGAGAGTTTTCCGGTTCTCTCGCTATAACGTGGCTTTTTTGCCTGGGTTCTTGAGTGAAGTGGTCACCTCGAGGTAACGTATCGTAGCTTTACCTATGTAGATTTCCTTTGCTAATTATCTTTTGTTTGTCGACCTTTACCTTGTATCCTAATCCGATCCCTGCATAGGTAAAATTGCAGCAACCTTCGGCGAAACGAGTTCCACGACCCTGAGGTACATGCTCCGCTAGCCGCTCCGGAGGAACCGCCATCTTTAATCCCTCCGACATGGAGCCCTGAGGAACCCTGATAGAGGCCAACTTTGGTTCGGATTTCCGGGGTGAGTAAATTGTGTTACCTGTTTATTTAACTTTTTATATTTTCGACTATTACGCAATGTAAATTTGGCAGTGGTGACGTCATGGTAGTTGGCCACGCGAACCTGTCATAAGGTTGACGCTTCCGGCCGCCAGGGCCTTGCATTGCTTTTTATCCATTGCGCTTGCGCGATGTGTCTTATGAACTTTGGTAACTGTATTACCGACTTTTAAGAACTATCTATCACCATATAAATGTATCACCCTCTAAAGTGCAATACTTTGTTAACTGCTTTATCGACCATATAAACTTTCACCAAGAGTAGTGTAATAAGGGGATAAGAATATTTCATGAATAAGATAAATTAGAAGATGTAAAATTAGCTGAAACGGTGTTTAGCCCAGATTGTTTTCGTTAGAAAAGTGGCGGATATAAAATAAAAGAGATGAAATATCGACACAAAATCCTATTGTAAATAAAAATACGAGCTAAGTTGGTGAATTTTTATGCTGTATGTTAAAAAAAATGCGAGGAAAGTAATAATTTTAATACGCAAGAATTGCAAGAGGCGTTAATGCGTTTAACTCAGGCATGATGTTTATTAATGCGCGAGAAGTCTTATAATTTTATATATTGACTTACCTCAGCCGTATTCTATTGTTCTATAAGTGTCGTTTCTACTCTTCAACGAAGTGGACTGTATAGCTATTTATTGGACGTGTTACATACGCACTATTACTGTATTTTTTAGGGCTTATCCATAAATTCAGCGACACTAATGTCTTAACTCACTTTACCGAACCAAGAAACGTTTCTCTTCGATGTCTATGAGCAAGTGTCGATCACTACCCCTTTAGTTCAACTTACTTTCCACAGGCACAAAGGAGGTTTTATGACAGGATATAATGGGACAAGGGATGACCGCTTTGCTATTTGATTTACAACTACGAATTTACAACGCCTTAAAATTAAACACGAAAACGTGCGACAGAGAGACCAAACAATGTTCCTACATTTTTCTACGACTTCCAATGGTGGCTCTTGATCCCAACCGAGACCCAAAGATCCTGAACTAAACGTTTAGTGAAAAGTACTAAAGACGCTATCAAACCGAGAGGATCAAAAATTTTTGCGATAACTGACAAAATATTACGCTTAGGGCAAGTGCGCTCTTCAGCGTTAAAGTTGAATAAAAATACATCTGTAAGAGCGCGCCACGAAAGGCCCAAAATTTTTATTGAACCACTATCTTTATCTTGAAATGTAGTTGCTTCCGAACCGGACAGGGACTCCTTCAAGTTGGACATCACTTCCGGGCAATTACTATTCCATTTTCTTAATTGAAAACCTTCACTAGCGCAAATACTATTCAACTCACCAATTAATTGATCAGCAGCTTCAATCGAAATGCATCCAGTAACTAAATCATCAACATAGATATCGCTTGGCAATACCGATGACGCAAAAAGAAAATTAATCGATTCTAACCTTGCCAATTCTTGAACAGTACACAAGGCCAAAAAAGGCGGCGACGAAACTGCATAAGTCACAGTATTTGATTTAAAGTCCATACATAATAGGATCCGACGGAGAAAATCTCCAGACGACACGCTGATAATCAAAATGAGTATCTTTAACCAAAATCTGCCGATACATTTGTTTAATATCAGATGTGATTACGATAGGATGTACACGAAAGTGCAATAACAAAACTGTAATGTCTTTTTGCAGAGCAGGGCCAATAGTCAAGCTATCATTTAACGAATTTATAGATTGATCCTGACACGAAGCATCGAAAACCACACGCAATTTGGTGGTGGTGCTATCACGCTTATGTACAGCATGATGGGGAATGTAATACATCCTCTCATGAACCGACGAATTTTCAGGCGATACCACTTGAGCCATGTGACTGCTTTTCAAATAATCCTCCATAAATTTTTTTATAATCCGAATACAATTCAGGATTTTTTAGCAAACGACGTTCTAATGACAAAAATCTTTTAATAGAAATCGATCTCGTAGCCACGAATGAGGGTTCAGAAATTTTAAAGGGCAAGAACACTACAAAACGACCGTCCTTGTTACGTCTATAATTTTCCACAAATTCGTTTTTACACTTTTCTTCTTCAGGAGAAACATGTTTCTTGAAGGGAATATTTTCTAATTCCCGAAATCGACAAATGTCGCTGTCTAAGTGCTCAACGAAAGCATACAACGACGCAATAGAATTATTTGGGGAAACGACCTAACCCGTTAAAACTCAACGAAAGGTTGTTTTAATAGCAACTGGCTCGTTAGCGACACCCCAACGAGATTCGTTCAACAAAACCTGAGCAAAGATTTCAGCTCCGAGTAGCATGTCAATCTTACCAGGAATATTAAAATTAGGATCAGCTAAGGCCAAACCTCAAGTATGCGACCATTCCTTGACCCCTATAGACGACGAAGGTAATTGAATACAAATGTTAGGTAAAATATAACAATCAATTTCATATGCTGAACACCTTTCTAACGAGGGGCTGACTACACACGATAGTGTACCAGATACCAACTACAAATAAAAGCCAAGTCCTTGAACGGTGACATTGGCTCTCCGCTTCTGTAAACCTAATTTCTGACGGCATCTTTGAGTCATAAAACCTTTCATAGATCCGTTATCTAAAATTATACGAACAGGTTGCCATTTTTCTGAGTAATCGAGCACCGAGACCATTCCCGTAGCTAACAGTGTGGTTGTATGTTCTAATGACGTTGTTCATGCACATCCTGCGACGACAGATTGTCTTCACTAGATCTACTAGTAGAAGTAAGTCTAGGCGCCGCTCTCCGAGGAGACACTGACCTTTGACGATGAGTTTGTCCGTGTGGAGACACCGTCTTTTATCGTTTATCGAAGTGAAGTAACGAATTGTACGACTGTTGACATTTTCTACACGACTAATCCAACTTACAATTTTTCACCGAATGTGGAATATTTAAACATTTAATACAAAAAATTTTAACCTTTACCACCTCAAATCTTTCTTAAGGGATTTTATCGAGAAACTGCTTACATCTATAAATAGGATGCACAGCTTGACACAAACTACAATTTTTACCATCATTGGTGGTACCAACTAAAGAAGTTTAAGCCAGTGCTAACGAACTTTCCTTTTTCCTTTAGTTTCACGGAATCTTGAGATTTTTTAAGCATGTTCTTGAAGAAATGTCATTTATTTTCAATACCTTACATTGTTTTTCAATGTACGACCTTAAATCTTTGAACGAGGGAATCTTGTCGCTATTTTCTAATTCACAACGCTTTAAAACGTTTGTATCTAATTTTTTCGATAACAGATTAAACATTACATTTGATTTTCCAATGCTCCACCCGAAGGTACTACATTGGCCAGGAAGCGAGTTTTTTTGTACCTGGAAAATTTGGAATTTTGCCGAACCCTTGTTGTTCCAAGCAAGGTAGGGATTTTTAACGTGCGTAACAACACTCACACACGGGACCTCCATTTTACCTCTCATCCGAACGAGGGTGTATTTTTGTGAAAAATGCTCGCCTAACATTTTTCAAGCGGACCGTGTCGGAATTCGAACCCGGGACCTTGGGCGTAGTAGTCACACACATACCACTACGCCACGGAGCCGCCAAACAGATTAAACAACATGAAATCTAATAAATCTATTTCCATCTGCTTTAACGCGAATATATTTTTATCAAAACAATTAATTAATTGCCAGAGTTCCGTGTGCGTGGCTTATTGGGATGATAAAGGAGTGATATAAATATGCTAATTATAGGGAAGGACCAATTGCTTTTTGTAGCAATACCAATGGCGGTGGAGCGGTTATGTAATAACTAAAAAACAACTACACCAAACTACTTAATAAAGGGGTATAAATACCTTTTATCCTGTGCCGCTGTGGGCAATAAACGTTCACACACAAAAGCTTTCGGACAACCAAGAAAACGCTCGTCCGGGTGTCGGTGTCGCTTTCAAAAGCTCTCATACAACCGTCTTCTGCAAGGGTTTGAATGCGACTGTTTTCACGCACTTTCACTGTCGGTATATAATGTTTCACTGAAAATTGTAGGATACCCGCACAAAGTATTTATTGTCACCAATTCCAATAAATGTTCGATGATGACGTAACATACCGCCCACCAAATTCATAGAATTTTGAAAAGGAGGGAAGTAGGTTGGGTGAAAGGAAATCACATGGGATTTGACCTTGTTAGGAAAACAGGTAACGAAAGATAGGGTGGTACACTACAGCGAGCGATATTACCAACTATGCAAAAATAAAAATATATATGTAAATAAGCAAATATGTAAAATAATATACTACTATACATGTAAGAAATGTGTATATACATCTAAACATAAAAATAAAATTAAAATACCGGTAGCGGCGCTAGTTTGACCAAAGGTCGTTTTAGTGTGCCATGTGCCATTTTGATTTCAGCGACACGTATAATACCGTCCGCACCGGGAAAGGTATTAATAATACGACCAAACTTCCATTGAAGTGGAGAAAGCTGGTCGTCCTTGATGAGGACAATAGTGTCCTTTTCAACTTGTCGGACACCTACCTTAGAGTGCCATTTAACCTTTTGATTCAGAGTATGTAAGTACTCATGGCTCCAGCGAACCCAAAAATCTTGGTGGAGTTTTTGCAGGAGTTTCCACCTGCTCTTTAATGGTAAAACGTTGGTTGAATGGTCCTCATCTGGTGGTGCAGAAAGAGGTTCCATAGTTAGGAAATGACCTGGTGTTAGGCAACGCAAGTCATTTGGATCCGAACTCAAAACGCAGAGTGGCCTTGAATTTAGAACAGATTCAATTTGTGTAAGAACTGTGTACAGTTCCTCAAAGGTAAGTTTTTGTTCGCCGATTACGCGAGCTAGGTGTGTCTTTACCGACTTAACACCGCTTTCCCACAAGCCACCGAAGTGAGGGGCGCTAGGTGGATTAAACGACCACTTTATCTTTTCTGAGGTTACTGCACTATGCAGATAACTCATAAGCTGACGATAGGCACCTACAAAATTAGTACCGCAATCACTAAATATTTGAGAACAGCGTCCTCGCCGTGCTATAAATCGTCGCAAAGCGGCAAGAAACGCGTCTGCCGACAAATCCGAAACAAGTTCAATATGTGCTGCCTTAGTGGCAAAACAAACAAAAATACAAATATAAGCCTTAAGAGTTTTAGAGCCTCGCAGGCGGTTAGCCTTTATTAAAAGAGGGCCAGCAAAATCAACACCAACAATACTGAACGGTTTGATTTGGGTAATACGTGCTGCCGGTAGGTCTCCCATAGGAGGAGTTACCAGGACCGGTTTGGTACGAAAACATCTATGACATGATGATAAATAATTTCGGATTGAATTTTTAATAGAAAGGATCCAGAAATTCTGTTGGATAAGATACGCTGTGGTATTAACACCGGGATGGCAATACCTTTCATGAGTTAACCGAATGATAAGTTAGGTTAATCGGTGCCGCTGAGGCAATAACGCAGGAAACTTTTCGAAATAGGAAAGCGAAGAATGTGTCAAGCGCCCACCTACTCTTAGGATATTTTGTGGATCAACAAATGGAGAAAGTTTTCGCAAGCTTTTAGGTAATTTGATCGAAGCTATTTCCTTTGAAAATGTAACACTTTGTACATGCCGAACGATAATCATGAGAGCATTGTGTAATTCAATGTCTGTTAAGGGACCCGCATGACGTTGAGCCATGGGTTTAGAAAATCTATAAATGTAAGCCACGATGCCTTGGATTTTATATAACGATGAAAAGCGACTTAGTAAAATGTCAATGACGTTTGGATCTGTTTGAGCGACAAATGTTAGGATCTTCTTTTCCGTAGTTACCTCAGCAATTGAGGTTGACAATGTTGGTTGAGGCGGCCACGAGCCACTAGGGTAGTGAAGCCATTCAGGCCCCGCCCACCATAGCGAACATGAAATAACCGCGCTTGGCATTAATCCCCGAGATGCAGGATCAGCCGGATTATGCGAAGATTTAATATAAAACCATCGACTAGGTGCAATGATTTCTTGAATGTGGCTAACACGGTTTGCCACAAAAGTTTTCCACCGAAAAGGTGGAGAACGTATCCAAGTGAGAGCGACCGTAGAATCACTCCACGCTGAAACATCGGAGATGTCAATCAAGCCTTGATAAGACCGAATGGTAAAAGAAAGTAAATCGGTAAATAAAACGGCGGCACATAATTCCAAACGTGGAATTGAAATGCGCTTAATTGGAGCTACTTTTGTTTTAGCGGTTACAAATTGTACAGTTATTTCTCCAGTAGTTTGATTTATGAACTGAAAATACACTACCGCTGCATACCCTACCTCGCTAGCATCGCAAAACCCATGCAAATGACAAGTAAAAGGATCCGAAGGGGGTAAACAACGTGGTAACTTTAATGACGATAATAACGGCAACTCTTCTTGATACTGCTGCCATTGAGACGAAATGTCTGCTGGTGGGATGTCATCCCAATTTAAACCTAACATCCACAGATGCTGGATTAGGCGTTTTGCAAAAAGTGTTAGTGGGGCTAAAAACCCTAATGGATCATATATTCTGGCAACTTGCGAAAGTTTGTTGCGCTTTGTACATATTGGGTTTAATGGTTTAACCCGAAATGAGAAAATATCTTCTGTAGGTGTCCATTGAAGACCTAATATTTTTATTGATTCGTCAGAATCGAAATCGAGAGAAGTATAATGGCAAGAATCTGACGGAATGCCTTCCAAAATAGAAACTGAATTATAACTCCATTTTTGAAGTTCAAAACCAGCCAAAAGTAAAAGTCGGATGAGTTGATCTTTAATTTCGCGGGCCGATTGTATAGAATCTCCACCGGCGACGAAATCGTCAATATATAGATTTGACCGTATAGCCTCAGCGGCTAACGGAAACCTTTTGCCTTCGTCAATGGCTAATTGCTGAAGAGTTTTTAATGCTAGATAAGGTGATGACTTAATACCATAGGTCACTGTATTAAGCTGATAAGTCTGAATGGGTTCTTCTGCGGAGAACCGCCAAACAATTAATTGAAACTTTCGATGTTCTTCGGTAACCAAAATTTGTCGATACATTTGGCGAACATCACAAGTAAAAACGAAACGATGAGAACGAAATTTAAGTAAAATCGACGAAATGTCATTTTGGAGACTAGGTCCAGCCAATTGAGTGTCATTAAGTGACACGTTGTTTTTAGCCTTTGCAGAGGCGTCAAAAACCACACGAATTTTAGAAGTATGACCTTCCTCTTTAAACACAGGGTGATGGGGTAAAAAATAATTATCGTTCCCAACGGGCGGAGAATCGAGTAATGCCATATGACCCGCATCAAGATAGTCCTGCATGAAATTGTTGTACTGTGCGCGTAGCTCCGGTTGAGCATGCAATTTGCGCTCCAACGAAAATAGTCGTTTTTTAGCCATGTCAAAGGACTTATCAAAAACGGGCAAAGTATCGTTGAACGGTAACGCAACAATAAAACGACCGCTAGGGTCACGAGAAAACGTGTTTTCAAAAATCAAATCTGCCTTTTCTTCCTCCGGAGAAGTATAAGGCTTGGATGGCAACTCTTCTATCTCCCAAAACCGCCTTAGGGTCTGGTCGATAGGATCTTCTACAGAAGTAAAAAATGCTTGGACAGTATCAGACTGCAAGCTTTTTGTGGGACCAATAATAGTCCAACCAAAAATTGTATTTATGGCGGCAGGCTGAAGAAACTTGCCATGTATAACACCGCCATTGATGATGAACGGATAAACATTTGCTCCGAAGAGCATGTCAATGGTTGCTGGAGAGTTCCAGGTCGGATCTGCAAAGTGCAGGCCGCATAAGTGTTCCCAATTATTAGGAACTTCAACGCTAGGTAATTTGCTAGATATTGACGAAAGCACAAAAGTTGTGACTTCTAGAGATTTTTCAGAGTCTAACATAGAGCGAATGGTGCAGCTGACGGCACCCCTATTGACTGCTGAAGTTGTCTGTCCAAGTCCATAAATCGGAACTTGAGAACGTATGCGTGGAAGCCAAAGTTTGCTCACGCAATCGTCTCGAATAAAGCTAGCTTGAGAGCCAGGGTCTAAGAGTACCCTGATCGGTTTGTATATACCAGACCGGTCTTGAACTTCCACAACAGCAGTGGAGAGTAAGACAGTAACCCCAAGATTTGAATTCGTCTGTGAAGACAAAACATTTGCCGGAATATGAGAGGCTGACTGCGTCCTATTGGCATTTTTATGCATAGGTGTAGCGATCGGTTCAGCTGAACGGCTAGAAGCAGGTTGCGGTTCAAAATGTAGCAAGGTATGATGCGGCTTGGCGCAAGTTCGACAGGAATTGTAAGATTTGCATTGCATGGACGCATGGTCTGTTCGTAAGCAATTTAAACAAAGGCGTAAGCGTTTGACAATGTCGAAACGTTCTGTCGGAGTTTTCTTTAGAAACGATTGACATCTATAAATTAAGTGATTGCCTTTGCAAGAAGGACAATGGTGCGAAAATGAATTCTTTGAGTCACTGGAGCTACTTGGTGTGTCCAGTAAGACTACGTTAGAAGAAACTCTTGGTTTAAATTGAAACGCTGAGGATTTCTTAGGCACTGATGTGTGAGATGTATGGACAGTCGTCGAATAAGAAACAGGTGCGGTTGAAGAAAAGGTTTCCAACGCTGCACATTGTTGAGTTAAAAAAATATCTCAAATCCTCGAAATTAGGTATTTGCTTCGGATCCGATTGGAGTTCGAAGCGTTTTCTAGTGAACGGATCGAGTTTTTTCTAAAAGACAATCGACCAGAATAAAGTTCCAATGTTCAGTGGGAAACTTTAAGTTAGTTAGAACAGCAAGGTTCTCTGAAAAACAATCAATAAGTGCCCTAAGTTTCTTAGGGTCTTCTGAATTTAAAGGTGGAAAGTCTTTCATAGCTTTCCAATGCAAAGTTGCCAATAAACGCGGATTGCTAAATCTCTCACGCAAGGCGTTATAGGAAATGATAAAATTATCTCCCGAAATGGGTACCGATTTAATGATTTTCAAAGACTCCCCGCTACAGCAACTGATAAGGTAATTTAATTTTTCGATATTGGACAGCGACGCGTTATTATAGACCAGACTGTCAAATAAATCGATGAAAGACGAAAATTCAGTTACCTCATTATTGAAATGTTGGAGCTTTAACGGTAACAATTTTGATCCCGAGCTGCTTGGAGCATTTTCAATGATTTGTGGTGCTTTCATTTCTTGCATCGTTTCGAGATGCAGCAGTATGCAATAATAACCGGAATCTACTTCTTTCCGTAAAGCGTTGTAATTTAATGATTCTACATCGTTACATGAAGCTAAGACATCAATTAAAATTTTATTGAAATTTCTGTAAAGGTCATTTACTCCCCTTGTTTGAATAAGGAACAACGTTTTTAAAGTTGGGTCACTTTGTATAGAGTTGCCAAGTTCCAACATTTCTATAACGCGTATTTTAAGCAATTCTAGTTCGGCTACCTGTATTTTCTTGGGAGCCATTCTGAAAGTTATTCTGAAAGCCTACACTATAAAAATGCTGTAAAACGGTAAAGCTCAAATGTGCACTGAGAAATATTAAAATATTATGAGTTGTTCAAGGCACGAAAAGGTGAGATAGCGTATAAACCAATAAATCACGTTTTATGACTATTAGCCTGCAATGTGGTCTTTAATGCTAGACGTCGAAACCTAACGGTTTGTCAAACAAAGCGTTTAGATAAGATGTACCGTTTACAACCCGGGCGGCTTTACATCAAAGCTCACAGGAACGTTTAAACATGTGGCTTAACATATTTGCCGAAAGATGCAGCTTTACAACCTTATTACTCCTGCAAATGTGTTCAATATTTTAGGTTTACAAACCGAGCAGGTTTGTGTGTAATACAAAAACGTGCAATGGCTTTTAAATACAAAGCAAATCCCTTTCCTTTCTTATTTAAGAAGTATAAAGCGAACTATAATTTTCAGGTTGCTGTGTGCTTTATATACCGCTAAAATATATTTAAGACTGAAAACTAAGAAATTTGATGCTAAAATATTTGTTTGTAACTAAACGCTTGTTGGTTTAATTACGGCGAAATCGCTTAATTTAATTTAAAGACAGTATAAATAATATTTACACATTTTAACCCGCTACATGTGGGGTTTGAACACAAATTTAAAAGCTAAAATAATTACCTAAAAGCTCGCTGGTGTGCAAAATGATATTTAATTTAGGACATGCGTATACCATAGGACTGGTGAATCCGGCTCGAAGGACCAATGGCTTATTGGGATGATAAAGGAGTGATATAAATATGCTAATTATAGGGAAGGACCAATTGCTTTTTGTAGCAATACCAATGGCGGTGGAGCGGTTATGTAATAACTAAAAAACAACTACACCAAACTACTTAATAAAGGGGTATAAATACCTTTTATCCTGTGCCGCTGTGGGCAATAAACGTTCACACACAAAAGCTTTCGGACAACCAAGAACACGCTCGTCCGGGTGTCGGTGTCGCTTTCAAAAGCTCTCATACAACCGTCTTCTGCAAGGGTTCGAATGCGACTGTTTTCCCGCACTTTCACTGTCGGTATATAATGTTTCACTGAAAACTGTAGGATACCCGCACAAAGTATTTATTGTCACCAATTCCAATAAATGTTCGATGATGACGTAACAGTGCGAGTCTGAGGAACTTACTTTAAGGCATTTTTCAAGAGCATTAAAATATGTCGAAAGTAATAACCTCTTGGACTGAAAACGATTAGTAATGATTTTATAGGCTTCATCGTAAGCACAATCGTATAATGGTAAATGTTTTATTAACGCATGCGACAAATCATCTAGTGTATCTACGAGATAGCAATATTTCTCCACAGGGGATAAACTAATATTATCATTAATCAATCGCTTATAAATTGCATGATAACTTTCAAAGTCCGAAATACAAATTGAGAACCGCAGGACTGAGAGGTGTTTCAAGCAAATACCACTATTTATCGACAAAGAATTATTCATATTTTCCACCTGCGGCTTATTTTCTGCGAGATCTAATTTACATTGTTCAGTGATAATACGAATATCTAATAGATAATCATCAATTTTCTCTCTAAGAGCCAAGAATTCGTTCAATTGTTCACTTTCTTCATCAAAGAAAATATCCTTGCAAAAAAACTTGTAATGAGTTTCAATTTGCTCGACACTTTTCATGGATACTCTAATTATAGCAATCGATACATTTTCCGGTTTATTAATCTTACTGTATATATGATCCAACCGTTTTACTACAAATCTAGATTCAAGAATAGCTTTATCAATTGATATAACCATATTTGATTAATGAACGACAATAAAAATTGACCTAAGAACAATGCGTACCTCACTACGCTGCGACAACTAATTAATCTACGAAATTAAATTATTAATCGACAAATGTAATTATTTACAATGCTTGCTTGACAAAACGTCTAATGTTTCAAAATAAATACCAACAAAATAACCCCTTTGTTATACTGTCCAATAAATTGGATGACCCGAGTAGTGCATCAAATTTTGGTCGACGAAAAATAAAGTAAGAATTTAAAATACAGCCCTCATAAATATAGTATCCGAAATGTCTACAAAGTTTACATAAAGTACACAGCCCGACCATTAATTCTTGCGATAAAGAAAGGGATATATTATAAATCAACCGTTATACCCAAATGTTTCTACTATTAAATGTGCAAATAAGCTGTTAGCCTCTTTGCAACACGCCTAAACATATCAAAACTACGACAATTATTAAATTAAAAAGTATTAATAAAGAACGACAGGAATAGTAACTAATTAATTAATCAAATAATCCGGCTTACGAAGGCCATTTTGTTAACACGCGAGGGATGTAATAATTTTATATATCGACTCACCTCAACCGTATTCTATTGTTCTATAAGTGTCCTTTCTACTCTTCAAGGAAGTGAACTGTATAGCTATTTATTGAAAGTGTTGCGTACGCACTATCACTGTGTTTTTTAGGGTCTATCCATAAAATCGCATTCGAAGACACTAATGACTTAACTCACTTTACCGAACCAACAAACGTTTCTCTTCGATGTCTATGAGCAAGTGTCGATCACTATCCCTTTAGTCCGACTTAATTTCCACAAACACAAAGGAGGTTTTATGACAGGATATAACGGGACAAGGGATGACAGCTTTGCTATTTGATTTACAAATACGAATTTACAACGACTTAAAATTAAACACAAAAATGTGCGACAAAGAAACCAAACAATGTTCCTACAAAATACAGTCGACGTATTAGTGGAAAAACAAATTCACAATAAAAGAAAAGGTGAAGTAAAGTGGCTGAAGGTAAAGCAAAGTTTTCAAAGAGTTGTGGTGGTCGCAGTTTAGCTTTACTTCCAATGGACAGGTTCATCATATCATGTTTTGAAATAAATTAGAATGGTACTTTGTTGATGCTGAGGTATAAAATCATCAGAAGGTTAACCTAACTGTTAATTGTTTAAAAAAAGGTGCTGTAGAATGGGTTTCAATTAAAGAAGCACATTCCAGTCGTTTGCAGAATTTTCTGAAGCATTCAAACATATGTATTGGAATATTGATAAGCAAAGAGATTTGTATCTTAAATTAAGTTATGAAAGGTATGAGTGGGGTAATATGGCTGAATATTTTTTAATCCTTGTCTAAAGAAACTAATTACCCTACGGAAAAAAACCCTGAATGTAAAATTATTGAGATACTTTCAAAACATTTCCCAGTTCCCAGCAGAGGCACAAAGAGGTATTGTCGCCCAAGGTTCTGCAAAAATAGAGGAGGTAGAAAGGTATTTATGTAGATTAGATGAAACATATGATCGGGAAGAAAATAGAGCTTTTAGTAACTGGCGTAATGATAGGGGTAGTGCTAGAAGTATGTCTAGTATACAGACACATAGTTTACAAAATAGTAGAGGTAATAAGGAGATAGAAGTTAGAGAAGAGTTGAAACAATGTGATCAAAATGAGGCACGTAGGAATAATACGAGGGGTGCTCGATATATATCGAGAGATGACAATACTAGTGTTGCTAGGTGCAATCTGACGTTTCTAACCTAAAGTTTGACATTTTTGATAGTATACATACTTAAAACATTTTGCCATATGAACACTATTTGTTTTGTTTTGATTGAGTTGAAAATTTTGTCTGGGCCAAAAAATGGAATTAACTCGTGAACATATTCGTGCGATGATTTTTTACGATTTCCGATGTGGATTATCTCCACAACAGTGCCTGAATCAACTTATTTCGACTTTAGGGGAAGAAACTCCAACTAAAACCACTGTATATGGTTGGCATAGTAAATTCAATCGTAGTCGTAGTTCGCTAGCGGATGAAATTAAAGAAGGTCGTCCAAAATCGGCTGTCGTGCCAGAAAACATCGATGCTATACGCGAATTGATAATGCAAGATCGTCATGTGACCTATCGTGAGATTCAGGCACCCCTAGGCATTCGTATGACAAGTATACATTCGATATTACATCAACATTTAGCTTTGAAAAAGCTATGTACGCATTGGATCCCATATAATTTGACGATCGCTCAAAAAAAGACTCGTGTCGATTGGTGCAAAGAAATGCTCAAAAAAATACGATTGGGGTGCATCAAACGCAGTGTATAACATCTACACAGGTCACGAATCTTGAATTTATTCGTATGAACCCGACGGTAAACAGCAGTCGGGCGGCTCCGTGGCGTAGTGGTATGTGTGTGACTACTACTACGCCCAAGGTCCCGGGTTCGAATCCTGAAACGGTCCGCTTGAAAAATGTTACGCGAGCATTTTTCACAAAAATACACCCTCGTTCGGATGAGAGGTAAAATGGAAGTCTCGTGTGTGAGTGTTCTCACGCACGTTAAAGATCCCTATCTTGCTTGGAACAGCAAGGGTTGGGTAAAATTCCATATTTTCTAGGTAAAGAACTCGCTTCCTGACCAATGTAGTATCTTCGGGTGGAGCATTGGAAAATCACCATCTTCCAAGATCAACGTAATTCAACAAAAGTTGTCCGCGCTCGAAGCACTTCGAAGAAAATAGTTGTCTGTTTTTTCGGAATAAATGGACATGTCACGACCGTTGCTTTAGAGGATCGTAGAACAGTTAATTCTGCTTGGTATATAACCATTTGTTTCTCACAACTTTTCGGAGAAATTAAAAAAATAAAGACGACGCCGAATCATTCCCCATCATGACAATGCGAGCCTTCAGACAGAACAAGTAACTACTTGAGCATTCAAAACATCGAATTGATGGATCATCCGCCGAATAGTCCTGATGTGGCACCTAATGATTTTTTATTGTTCCCACACGTGAAAAACAAACTACGTGGACAACGTTTTTCGACACAAGAGGATGCGGTTGATGCGTTCAAAACCTCTTGTTTTGGAGATATCTCAATCGAAATGGAAAAAATGCTATGAAAATTGTTTCCAACGTATGCAAAAGTGTATCAATCATCGTAGAGAATATTTTGAAATACAATAAAGAAGTTTTCACACCTTAAGTTTTATTTGCGTTACTTATTTCCGATACCCAGCGTATGTGGAAAACAGTATAAAAATAGTAGAAATGGAACACCTTCTAAGGTCTGAGGGAATAGTTGCAGAATATATTATAAGTAGTGAATGGAAAAAGAGAGGTAGAGGTAGACCTAGATTAGACTATTACACACAGATAGTAAAAGATGTAGGCTGAGAGAATTTTAGGGAAATGTGTAGATTAGAATAGAAAACAATAAAGGTAAGCGTCCAACCAGTTCTAGGACTGAAAACCTAATGATGATGATCAACAATCTTAACTCTTCTGCTACCCATACGCTTATATCGTTTCGCCATAGCCTATTGTGATCTACATTTCCAAAAATTTATAGATAAACAAATAACAATCGCCAAAACAAATTATCGTTAAAGTTTTTATCAACACCTACAAGTTTCTTCTCTGAAATTTCTTTCTAACTTTTAACCCTAAACGAGACATTTTGTATTAGAAAAATTCCTAAGATTAAATTTTTGCATTTATCAAATAATTTATGCACTTTTTCAAAGTAAAACCAAATTTTTAATAAACTCTAAAACTGTAATTCTTTTCCCATTCAAACAAACGTGCGAATCTTTCCATTAGCCATATTTCCGTAGTGATAATAAAAAGCACCCCATGTTACCATTACATCTCAAGCTCCGCTCATTCAAATGAAGAAAGAATGTATAGTTACTACTTCCCCAATTTTTTTGACGCTAAAAATTCTTCACGAGTCATTTAATTTCGGGTTAGGCGGTTAGAGCGATAAATAGTTGTTTAGAAATGCTAAATTAATTTAAATTACCTGCTATTATTCAAATTAATTGTAAAAAAAATTGAACCTCAACTAACAGAAAAGAATAAAATTACTCTTAGCATACTTTAAATAGCATAACTACTTACTTGTTGCTTCTCAAAATTCACTTAAAATTATCCATTGTATTCCATAAAAACGCAAAACAAAATTTCACAGTTCAAAACCGTAAATAAACAATCACTCCATCGCATCAGTTTATCTTCGAAACGCGTCGTAATCTGATAGCAAGCGGCATCGGCTTTCACTTCACAAGACAAATACAAACTGAGTTGAGTTGAGTGGTAATGCAAGCTGTGCTGTAGTTCGTAAAGGAGGTGAATAGAATAAAGAAGCCGCACATCCCATTAGTTTCAGAAGAGAGGAACTTTCAGGTTGTCTCCCTCACTCACTTGGATAAAGTGTAAACAAAAATTCTTCTTCGTTTTTTGTACCAAATGACGGTGCCTTTGTTGGAACACGGTGGTTGCACCCCTTCGAACCCTAAATTAGCAACGGTACAGTTGGCTTGGATTTGACTATTGCTGAATGAATGATTGGAATGGAGATTAGAATGGTAATAGTAGAATCGTGATGGGTATAACGAATGTAAACTTGTTTGTCATCAAGTTTTTTCACAAGCTTTTAGGAAAAATTTGCATACGTCTGATTACGACTGGTAGCATTAATTTATATGTCTACACTGCGAATAATTTTAATTTGAGAAATTAAATTCATAACTTGGCAATGAAGACAATATCAATTCTATCATTTCTGCCTCTGTCTTCTTGTTTTCTTTTATATAAAAAAGGATAGGTTCATAAGCTACGCCGGGGTTAATTTAAAAATGAAACACAATAAATTATTTTTTAATTGGGCAATTTTTATTGATTTATAAACCAGACACGTTGGGATTAAATATGGAATATTATGGTGGCAAAATGCCGCTATGGAGGTGCCCTTTGAGAAAATTTTTCAAGTCCTTTTCCAACTTCAGAAATCGCATTGGATTTCTATTTTTAGTATGGAATAATTGTTTGTGGTTTATTAGCATATACCTTGAACTTTTATGAGAAAAATTGCATGGTATAGAATCGTATTCTGGATGGCCAATTACCGTCAACATTTCTGGGAAGGAGCCGATTAGGAAAACGTTGTCTTTGCATATGGCACGTGATCCCGTCCTGCTAGGCAGCTCCGTGGCCTAGCTAGTTCAAGTGTGACTACTAAGCCGAAGGTCCCGAGTTCGACTCCAACACGGGCCGATTGAAAACTGTTAGGCGAGCATTTTACACAAAAGTACGCCCTTGGTCGGATGAAAGATCCTTACCTTGCTTGGAACAGTAAGGGTTCAGCAGAATTCGAAATCTCCACGTAAAAAAAATCGCTTCCTGGCCAATGTAGTACTTTCGGAGGAAGTATTGAAAAATCAAATGTAGGGGTTCCATCCTGCCGAAATCACACGTTTTTAAGGCACACATCATCCGACTGATCCAACAAAAAGTTCCATATATCACGATATCGTACTCCATTTGCAAAGCTTGGCCAATTTTATTTCAATAATGAACTGTCCAATTACATATCCACCCCTATAATATTCCAGGTTAGGACGTCAATTGCTACACGGTAAATACCCCTTAACCTATGTGCTCGTATCATCGAACGAGCAAGACGTGTATTCATATCGGTCCGATAATAGTTTACTTTATTTAACTTGAACATTTAATTTCAATTGAAATTGTATTATAGTTCATTAAAATAAAACCATTCTAAACGACAAATTACAGTGTGAGGGTGAGATAATTTAACTTATTACCCCCGGAAGGGTAATTTAACCAAATTAAATATATTCTTCGTTTTTTTTTGCATAAACTGTAAACAAAACAGTAGGTGTTTATTGGTTGAATTTCTTCCAGCATCCACATTTCCTCACACATTCTGCACCAAACAGTTTTCTTCGGCTAGCAATTTCATCTTTCGAGATAAATGTACCTTGTTTGGTATCAATTAATATTAGATTTTTCTCAGCTACCCGAATTTCTAGAAATTTTTCAGATTGCATCATCCCCCAGGGAGCTAACCTCATATTAAGAATTTTTACCGGTAACGATTTCTGACCGTTCTTATAAATTTTTAGCCATGCAATACATGAAATTAGTCTAGAATTTTACACAGAATCCAAATCTGCAAACAGATTTAAAATCCGACCACCCCTTACCGTTTTACACACATACCCTTAGCGAGATAAACCTTTCTCCACATTTCCACCTTCGAGATAAATGTCTTTTTTGGCATCAATTAATATTAGATTTTTCTCAGCTACCTGAATTTCTAGCAATTGTTTAGATAGCATCATCCCCCAGGGAACTACCATCATTTTAAGATTTTTTTACCAGCAGCGATTTCTGAACGTCCTTATAAATCTTTTAGCCATGCAATACATCAAATTAGTCTAGAATTTTACGCAGAATTCGAATGTGTAAACAGATTTAAAATCCGACCACCCCTTACCGTTTTACTCACATACCCTCTAGCAAACATATAAAAGATTATTTTTGTTTCTTTCGAGATAAATATATCTTGTTTGGTGTCAATTAATATTAGATTTTTATGAGGAGCCCGAATCTTTAGGAATTTTTAAATCGGAGTAAACTCAATCCGTTAATTTTTGCCCATCTATATTTAACTCCATCTTTAAAACCTTTTTTTTCGGTACCCAAGACATATGCTTTAACCAACCATTTCTCGAGAAATCCAAATTGCTGTGTCTAACAAATACCACGTGGGGCGGCTCTGTGGCGTAGTGATATGTGTGTGACTACTACGCCCAAGGTCCCGAGTTCGAACCCCGATACGGTCTTACATTTTAAACGTGTTCTTATATAACCGTAAACTCGGTATACGCGACGCAACGGCAGTTGGCAACACCAATCTAAAATTCAGAAACTAGCGCGCCCATCTGTCGATGACGTCACACAATATGCAAATTATTACACGTAATGACGAAATATAACAAATTCATAAAACAGTTTATTAAAATCGATTACTCACATGAATATATAAGCGTCTCACAGGATAGCTTCCTTCAGGGTTGCTAGGGGCCTTCTGCCGGATTACAGATGGTGCGCATGGCGTCCTTCGGGATTCCTCCAGCTAGCTCTCAGGGCTCCCTTCCGGAGTGTTTTAAGATGGTTCGGTTCGGCCAGGTTGCGTCCAAATTTATCTTCTACTTATGTAGCGGTAATGACAGGAACAGGTTTATAAGGAACGATAAAAAGATAAGCAAAAAGGAAATTTACATACTAGAGATAAAATACGATACCCAACCACTCCTGTCGATGTTCAGCAGCAAAAAGCCACGTTTTAGCGTCTCCCGGAAACTTCTCCCTTTTCTCCCTTACACGCGTCGGCGCGAAGTTCGTCCAACGCACTTCTGACGTAACGGAAATACACGAGCCAAGTCTTTTAAAATTAAGGCGCGAAACTCCCGCACATCAAAACTAAACTAAAGATGTCTAGTGCCGATTTTCGGTACGTAACAACGGTCCGTTTGAAAATGTTAGACGAGCATCATCATCATCATCTTTAGGTCTTCAGTCCTAGAACTGGTTAGACGCATACCATCATTGTTCCCTATTCTGAACTAACCTACAGATTTCCCTGAAATATGCACAGTTTGCATCTATAACTGTGTGATCTAGGTCTACATCTACCTCTTTTTTCCTATCTCTGCTTGTAATATATCACATACTATTCCCCAAAAATGCCTTAGAACGTATTCCGCCCTACTATTTCTCTTTTTCCCCAGATATCCTTGTTCCCCTACTATTTCTGTAACTTATTTGTTATTATCTTTGTCTGTCCATGCTATCGTCCTCATACTTCTGAAGCACATCATTTCAAAAGGCTGCTACCGTTTTTCTGTCTGCGTTTCAGACTTCCCGTATTTCATAGGCATACTGTGCTGTGCTCCACACATATGCTTTCAACAATTTTCTTCTTATTCTGTTTGTTGTCTTTCCTCATAGGCGATGTTCTTTCTTGTTAGATGCAGTTCGATCACTTTCTATTGTTTTACAGTTATATGCCCTATTTCTCCGACCTTCAATGGTTGTGAAGGGAGGTAAGCAGTCTGTGGCTGCCAAGTTCTCCCAACACTTAACCATTTGGCGATTTAATATATTTCCAATTTATCTTTTCGCACAGTCAACATTAGTTGCAGGTATTTCGCAGCAATTAGGTTGTCCGTCTAAAAACTGGTTGGACACGTACCTGCACTTATTTATATTCTGAGCTAGCCTACATAGTTCCCTGAAATTCTCACACAGCATGTGTATTCAGGTTAATCTTCTTTGGGAATTAAACCACTCATAGTTTTTAAAATCAACTTTATTTACGTTTCGATCCATGACCTAGGATCGTTGTCAAAATAATAAAAAAAAACTTCAAGTTTGACATTTATGACATAAATTGAAGGTGACTTGATTTATTGATGTTTGAAATACTTGGTTTGAGTATACTAAGCTAATTCTTTAGGTAGACAATACGCTTAACGTGAAATCAGCTGATTAATTTTTATTGGTGAATTTTATATAAATTCAATAACTTGGAATTGGAAAACATTTTTTAACCAATCCATTGTTCTTTAGCTTTCCTGCATTTTCGAATAATTTCCCATTTTATGGCTTTGTATCTCTGTTTTCCTGTTTCGTCTGATTTATTTTTGTATTTTCGTCTTTCTTCTATTAAATTCACGATATCCTTTGTTATCCATGGTTTCTTATTTTCTTTTTGTGTATACCCCAAAATATCTCTGGCCGCCATGTCTAGGCTGGATTTAATGTTATTCCATTCTGTTTCTACTTCCTTACTTCCTTAGTTTCAGATATTTTGCCGATATCATTCAGCAATTCATTTGACTTTTTTTCGAATCTTACTTAAATATCTTTATCTTTTAGTTTCTCTAAGTCCAAGTGCCTTTTTCCGTTCCTTTTTTTCAGATTTTTAAATTTAAGTGCGGCCTTCATAATTACGATGTCGTGGTCAGTATCTATATCTGCTTCTGGGTAGCTTCTACAGTCTTTTACTTGATTCCTAAACCGTTGTCTAACAAGAATGTAATCTATTTGATATTGTCCTATATCTCCTGGCATCTTCCACGTATATCGTCTTCTAGCATGATGTTGAAATAATGTGTTGGTGATGATTAAATTGTTCTTGTCGCAAAATTCTACCAGCCTATTTCCCCTGTCGTTTCTCGTGCCTAAACCAAATAAACCTACTACCGCTCCTTCCCTACCCTCACCTACCACAGCATTAAAATCCCCCGTAATTATTAAATTTTCATGTCCTTTTACGTATCTTAATATGTCTTCGATATCTTTGTAGATGGCTTCTACCTCTTCGTCACTGTAGCTAGAGGTGGGAATGTATACTTGTATTATTACTGTGTTTACCGCTTTAGCTTCTAATCTAACCATAAGTACTCTTTCGTTCTTTTGTAAGTAACTTTCTACACAGTATCCTATCTTTTTCCGCATAACTATCCCCACACCCAAATTTCCGTCCTCTGCTCCTGTATGAATTACCCTGAAGTCTCCACTCCAAAAATCTCCCGCCTCTGGCCACCGAACTTCGCTGATCCCTACTATGTCTAGTGATAACCTATTCATTTCGATTTTTAGGTTCTCTAGCTTACCTACTTGCTTCATACTTCTAACATTCCACGCTCCGACTCGCAGAATGTTCCCGACTCTTATTTTTAACTTTCCGATCGCATCCTCCGAAGTAGTCCCCTCCCGGAGATCCGAATGGGGGACTATTTTAACTCCGGAATCTTTTACCCCAGAGAATGCCATCATGTTTGTTACAATTTAAGTACGCTGTGTACTTGGGAGATAATGTGGTGGTTTCCCGTTGCCTTCCACATCGCGGTAGTGTGTCTTAGACTGCCATACCGACCCCTATGGTCTCTGCCAATCTAAGTACCGAAAGAGCCGCTGCCCTCTTTCGGGGACCTGTCTTAGTCTGGTTCCTCACTAACGACCCTACTACTTTGGTTGGACCTGTAGTTTGGCTCTTTAGCTCATTAGAACACGCAAGCCATTTCACCTGTTCTAGTAATTTAGAACTTCGGCAAGGTGCAGGTCCATTCGAAATGGGTTAGACGAGCATTTTTTACAAAAATTCGCCTTCGTTCGGATAAGAGGTGAAATGGAGGTCCCGTGTGTGAGTGTTGTCACGCATCTTAAAGATCCCTACCTTGCTTGGAACAGCAAGGGTTCGGCAAAATTCCAAATTTTCCAGGTAAAAAAAACCCGCTTCCTGGCCAATGTAGTACCTTCGGGTGGAACATTGGAAAATCACATGTAAGAACACCACGTAGAGATAACACGAATACTCTGTCCACCAAGATAGAAGCAGGAAGGATTTGCAAGAAGGGAAGGTGGGACAAGAACTTAAAAATTATAGAATTTTAAAACCAATATATACAATAGATTTACAAAATCTATACAAATATAAACAACTATCTTAGACCTATTCCTATATGTCCCCATGTGTAGGTTGATGTGCTTGCGGGGATGCCGTAACGCTTGCCATCTTCGCTCGATAAACTAATTTTATTAATAAGCTGCGTGTACAAATCGTCTTTTTACTCCGGATACATTGTAACATACTGTTTTAATACGCTCTAATTAGTTCTATGATTTCTAAAAATAGTTATTTTCTAGTGTAATTTTAGCATTCTAATTATTAGAATGAAGGTCTGGTAGCATAAATATGTCTGTAATTGTAACGGTTGCAAGACTACCCAAGTAGCGTCCTAGCGAAGTTTCCAGGAAGGTCTAATCCAAGAGTTAATCAATTTTTCTAAAGGCACTTTACTTCAAAGGCACTACACATGTCAGATTAGTTGCTATCTATGATTAGATGTCAATCATGTTTTAGAATCCTATTTATGTCAGGGTGGTCGGAAGCAATTTTTCAATTAGCGGAGTACTCAACTAAAATTAGTTCCGAGATCTACTTGTGTGGCTATCTTAGGGCAATTGGCAGTTTAAATATTTTTAAAGATTTACGACCGGCGTATCCTAAGCCGAGTATGAGAGCCAAGAAAGGGGTTATTTCTTAATTAACTTAAATGTATATAAGGATGCCAGCCGGTGGTAATCGGGGTTGTTTATTTCCAGACGCGTTAGAGTCTAAAGCTCGCGGACTTGCAAGATTGAGTAAGTGTTTTATTTCTCTGAATTCAAGTGCGGGCCGTGTATGTTCAAAGTTAGTTTATTTCTCTGAGTAAGTAATTATTATATATGGTATTACTATGAACTCAAGGCTGTGTTATGCATCATAAGTCATTTATTTGTTTAAATACAATATCTGTCGGCTTTCATAACATACAACTTCGGGTTGAAGCTCCGTTCCAGTAATTTAATCCCGATGGGTTATTGTTAAAGACCGCATCTTTTGAAGGGTTTCTTATTTTATTGTGTTTCGACGTTGTCCGAGGCTTGTAATAACTAAGCCACGAATTCCGTTACTGTACTATTTGACCCGTGTGAAGGTCGTGTTTTTCCTGTTATTGATGACCCCGTGATTAAAGGAAGGTCGTTTCAGTATGCAAGCTAAGTAGACTACGGTAGCGTTAATTAATTATAAGTATTGGGGTGTTTGCACCCAGAACTGTTGTTAATATTCATAAAATAAGGACTTTAGAATTGTTTAGTTAAGTTGTGTTTGTGCTAGCCGGAGACTTTATAACATTTGCCCCTGTGAAGTGACGTATTTTCTGTCCTGCAATCTTGGTTCATCGCCACCAACAAAGTGCGACGAGAGCTATTACCGCGATCGGTCCATGGGCCGTTTAATTCCCATGGTGGCGCCCTATTGTAAATAATGTTAATTACTGTATAATTTTGTATGCATATGTAATTAGGTTAAGTTAGTTAGTAGCCCATTTAATAAAACAATTGGAATTTTGTCTTAGTGTGTTGCTGTTTAATGAACCTCCCCTTCTCACCGACTGCAGCAGCTTGCGAGGCAATGTCCCGAAACGTGAGGGTACTATAGTGTTAGAGGTCCTTCCCATTTATTATTTATTGTTAATTGGATACCCTCACGCGGTAGGTAAATATTTAATTACACTGGCGCATTAACGTGGTAAAAATCTTAAATATGGTAAACAACACACGGACAAAGTTTTAGATTGTTTTATTTCTATAGTACTATTAAGATTTGAGCAGAATTAACAGTTTAATATTAGTGATTTAGGAACAGGTTTCGCTATTGTTGGCATTTACCTTTTATTTAGTCATGTATGTGGTGGAAGCTTTAAGAAATGACGAACTGAGTCACGAGCTTTCAATTAGGAACGTTGAACCAACAAAGTTAAGTGTGTTAGAAAAACGAAAAGTTTTGCGTTCAAAACTCATTGTTGAGAAAGTCGACAGTAATGTTTTTCTAAGTATGAAAAATTGAAATCGTTCAAAAGGACGAAATTGAATTATTGAAACTTAAGATTTTTGAATTAGAAAACAGTTTAAATTCTTTTACCATTCTTCCTAAAAGGAAAGAATATATTAAACTTAACACGAGATTAATGCATGTAACACTGAGACTAAATTATGTCAATTTCGATATTGAATTTTAGAGGTACACAAAGAACTGCATTCTAAGTGCATTAGAGCTTTTGAGATTTTAGAACAGGTAAACGGGGAAAATGAGATTAACGATAACCCTTCTTATTGTTCGGCTAGTGGTAATAAAGATCCTACAATAACACCAACAGCAGAGGTTTCATGCCCTGGAGCATCAACGGTTTCTTCCATTAATACCCCATCGGTTTCGATTTCTAGTAATGATTTAGGTACTCTAATTAAGTCCTTGAATAAATCAACGATATCAGTCCCGATCCACAAGTGGGGATTACAATTTTCGGGTGAATCTGATTCTATATCGGTTTTAGATTTTATTCAACGCGTCAAGGAACTGCAAGTTGCAAGAAAAGTTTCGTCAGATGACCTTTTCGAAGGGCTATTGATCTTTTCACCAGTTCAGCATTGGATTGGTATAGAGCAACGCGATGTACAGTAAATTCATGGGATCAATTAATTTCTAAATTAAAACAAGATTTTCTTTCAGTCGATTATGCAGAGAATCTTTTGATGTTAATTAAATCCAGACGGCAAGGCGCCGAGGAATCACCTACCATTTATATTTTAAAGATGGTAAACTTATTTTCTCAATTAGAAGATTCCATTCCAGTCCGGGAACAAATAAAAATTATTAAAAGAAATTTACAGACTTTTTATGCCACGCAACTGGCGTTAGTTGAAGTGACTGACATTTCCCATTTGATTTCTCGTTGTAAGGTTTTAGAAGACATTAAGCCTCCAAATTTTATTAAACAGGAACATTCAGATTCTGCCAACGTTCCAGTTATCTTAGAACGTCAAGTTCGACAGAGTTCATTTTCTAATAATAATTTACCTTGGTCCGGCGTGTCGAATTATTTTAAAAACACAGCAAAATTTTCGACTATTTGTTTCAACTGTAAAAGACGGGGTCACTCGTTTCATACTTGTCCGGAGAAACGCGGAATATTTTGTTATTCTTGTGGGCAGCGGGAAGTTACGTCCACAAATTGTCCAAACTGCTCAAATAATTCAAAAAACTAAAGACAGGAAAGCGCGTAGTCAGCCGTTGCTTTTCCTTGTTTAATAATATTGCTGCTGACAAAAAGACGTGGTCGGAGTGGTTAGTAAAAGTTAAAAATTTTTGTAAAGCATCTAAGGTTTTTTCAAATTTTTATAAAGTAAAAGGTGATACAAGACCTTATATTAATATCGAGTTATTTAAGGAAACTTATACCGCACTGTTGGATTCCGGGGCGAATACCTCTATTTTAGGCAGACATGGTCTGTGTTTATTGGATAAATAAAAGTTAGAATTAATTAAAATGTAAAACGTCTATATTAACAACCGCAGATGGCACTTCACAATCAATTTTAGGTTCAATTAATTTGCCCTTGACTATAAACGGGGTTACTCGGTCTTTAAATGTTTTAGTTTCCGACTCAATAGAGTGTACCCTAACGTTAGGGATTGATTTTTGTTAATTATTTGAATTGAAAGTAGATTTTCAAAAATGAATTTTATGCTCATTCTGCGGAAACGAATAAATTAAATTTCATTAAAGCTATGGCCGATTTAAATGAAGACCAGAAATTTGAATTAAACAATGTTATTTCTTTATTTCAATCCCTGGATCGTCCTACCTTAGGCCGAACCACTAAAATTTCACATCATATTACAACGGAAGACGTTGAACCAATTAAACAAAGGTATTACCCATTATCACCGGCGATGCTGGAACATGCTAATAAAGAAATTGATGCGATGCTTGAACAAGGCATTATTAGCCCAAGCAATAGCCCGTGGAACTCCCCATGCTGTTAGTAAAGAAAAAGCAAAGGTGAATTTTGTGTATGTTTTGACGCTAAACGATTAAATTCAATTACAAAAAAAGACGCGTATCCCATTCCGTTTGTAAATGACATTCTTGATAGATTACGCAATGCGAAATATCTCAGTTCAATCGACTTAAAAAAAGCCTTCTGGCAATTGCTCTTGAGTGACGAAAGCAAGGAAAAAACAGCCTTTACTGTCCCAAGGCGCGGATTATTTCAATATAATGTAATGCCGATGGGTTTGGCCAATACTCCAGGCACATTACAGAGGCTCATGGACTCTATTTTTAATTTTTCATTATCCCAATCGGTATTTGTTTATTTAGATGATATAATTATTATTTCAAGCACATTTAAAGAGCATATTAGAATTCTGAACGAAGTGTATGAGAAGTTGAAAGGCGCTAATTTAACTATTAACATTTCAAAATGTGAGTTTTGTAAACCAGAGTTACAATATCTGGGATATATTGTGAATAAAGATGGTCTCCGAACTGACCCAGCAAAAATTGACGCAATAGTAAATTTTCCTCAACCCAAGACAGCCACTGAAATAAAACGTTTCACCGGTATGTGCTCTTGGTATAGGCGTTTTGTTTTGGATTTTGCCACAATTATAGCACCTATCAATGATTTATTAAAGGGAAAGAAAAAATCGCAAGCGATTAAATGGACGGACAAGGCTCTTATTTTGTTTGAAAAAATTAAAGATGTTCTTACAAAGGCTCCTGTTTTAAGGAGTCCTGATTTTTCGAAAGTTTTTTTTTTACAATGTGACGCCTCAAATTACGGCGTTGGTTGTGTTTTAACTCAGGGAGAAGGAGACGAAGAACATGTAATTGCTTATGCTTCTCGCAGTTTAAATTCAGCAGAGAAAAATTATTCAGTCACAGAACGAGAACTTTTGGCGGTGTGTTTTGCTATTCAAAAATTCCGACCATATATTGAAGGAACTCATTTTAAGGTCATTACGGACCATCATTCTTTAATTTGGCTCCACAACTTAAAAGATCCTGCGGGGCGTTTAGCTAGATGGAGTGTGAAACTCCAACAATTTGATTTCGAAGTTATCCACAGGAAGGGTAAATTTAATGTGGTACCAGATACATTATCCCGAGCTCCTAGTGCAGCCTATGCTATTAATTCTTTAAATTTTTCTTTAGACGAGGTCGGGGATTGGTACAAAAACATGTTAAATAATATTAAGGAAAAGCCAGATCTATATCCCGATTGGAGAGTAGAAAATGATAAAATGTATAAGTTTATTCCGAATAATTTGAATATCAAAGCCAATTTAATTGAGTGGAAATTAGTAGTGCCGAAATCATGCCGTGCACAAATTTTAAAAGAATGCCATGATGATCCAGTTTCGGCCCATTTGGGTGTATTTAAAACATATACAAAAATCAAAGAGCTCTATTACTGGCCCAAAATGCGGTCATATATTTCTAAATACATTAGTAAATGTGTTACGTGCTGCCAAAGCAAATCCAGCACGTTCAACCATTATGGTTTTATGGGCAAAGAGAAAAAAAGTTTCATTTCCGTTTCAATGTTTGTCGATTGATTTAATGGGGCCCTTTCCGCGCTCGAAATTGGGGAATACTTACCTTTTAGTTGTTACTGACTGGTTTACAAAATTCACTTTATTGCATCCCATGCGCAGCGCTTCAACAAAACAAATTTGTAATTACCTGGAAAATTTTGTATTTTTGGTATATGGGGTACCTCAAATTTGTATGATAGATAATGGCCCTCAATTTAAAAGTAATTTATTTTCTAATCTCATGACAAATTATAAAATACCTTCGGTTTGGTTTAACGCCAGCTACCATCCTCAAGTTAATTATGTAGAACGCGTTAACAAGGTAATTGGAGCTGCCATTCGCAGTTACATTCAAGATTCTCAGAAGAATTGGGACGATAATATTCACAAAATTGTCCATGCGCTTCGTAATGCTGTTCATGAATCCACAAAATATTCCCCAACATTTTTAGCTTTTGGACGCACGGTTCCTCTGACCGGGGAGTTCTATAATAAATTAAAGGATTTAAATCCAGAGGATCTAGCAATTGATACTCGAGAACAATTGGTTCAAGACCTCAATAAATTATCGCCCATCTTTAAAGAAGTTCAGAAAAACATACATTTGGCGTATGAACGTAATACGCACTCTTACAATTTAAGGCGCAGACCATTAAATTTCAAAGTAGGGGATTTAGTGTGGAAGCGCAATTTTATATTATCAGATGCTTCTAAACATTTCAATAAAAAATTAGCCCCAAAGTTCCTAGAAGCAAAGGTGATGGAAGTTTTAGGTTCTACCACTTATAGACTATCTTCTATGGACGGAAAACCGCTAGGGGTGTTCCACGTCCAAGACCTAAAACCTCACTAATATTTTATTTTTCCAATTTTTTTATTTTTTCCTTCCGCCAATTTTCTGAAAAGACTCAGTTGGCTTAAACATAATTGCGGTTGGATGTGTTAATTTCTACATTTATTTTATTTCAATTTGCTTGAAATTCCTAAGAGCAATTTCAATTTTTCGAGGGGGGCTGTGTAACATACTGTTTTAATACGCTCTAATTAGTTCTATGATTTCTAAAAATAGTTATTTTCTAGTTTAATTTTAGCATTCTAATTATTAGAATGAAGGTCTGGTAGCATAAATATGTCTGTAATTGTAACGGTTGCAAGACTACCCAAGTAGCGTCCTAGCGAAGTTTCCAGGAAGGTCTAATCCAAGAGTTAATCAATTTTTCTAAAGGCACTTTACTTCAAAGGCACTACACATGTCAGATTAGTTGCTATCTATGATTAGATGTCAATCATGTTTTAGGATCCTATTTATGTCAGGGTGGTCGGAAGCAATTTTTCAATTAGCAGAGTACTCAACTAAAATTAGTTCCGAGATCTACTTGTGTGGCTATCTTAGGGCAATTGGCAGTTTAAATATTTTTAAAGATTTACGACCGGCGTATCCTAAGCCGAGTATGAGAGCCAAGAAAGGGGTTATTTCTTAATTAACTTAAATGTATATAAGGATGCCAGCCGGTGGTAATCGGGGTTGTTTATTTCCAGACGCGTTAGAGTCTAAAGCTCGCGGACTTGCAAGATTGAGTAAGTGTTTTATTTCTCTGAATTCAAGTGCGGGCCGTTTATGTTCAAAGTTAGTTTATTTCTCTGAGTAAGTAATTATTACATATGGTATTACTACGAACTCAAGGCTGTGTTATGCATCATAAGTCATTTATTTGTTTAAATACAATATCTGTCGGCTTTCATAACATACAACTTCGTGTTAAAGCTCCGTTCCAGTAATTTAATCCCGTTGGGTTATTGTTAAAGACCGCATCTTTTGAAGGGTTTCTTATTTTATTGTGTTTCGACGTTGTCGGAGGCTTGTAATAACTAAGCCACGAATTCCGTTACTGTACTATTTGACCCGTGTGAAGGTCGTGTTTTTCCTGTTATTGATGACCTCGTGATTAAAGGAAGGTCGTTTCAGTATGCAAGCTAAGTAGACTACGGTAGCGTTAATTAATTATAAGTATTGGGGTGTTTGCACCCAGAACTGTTGTTAATATTCATAAAATAAGGACTTTAGAATTGTTTAGTTAAGTTGTGTTTGTGCTAGTCGGAGACTTTATAACATTTGCCCCGGTGAAGTGACGTATTTTCTGTCCTGCAGTCTTGGTTCATCTCCACGAACAAAGTGCGACGAGAGCTATTACCGCGATCGGTCCATGGGCCGTTTAATTCCCATGGTGGCGCCCTATTGTAAATAATGTTAATTACTGTATAATTTTGTATGCACATGTAATTAGGTTAAGTTAGTTAGTAGCCCATTTAATAAAACAATTGGAATTTTGTCTTAGTGTGTTGCTGTTTAATGAACCTCCCCTTCTCACCGACTGCAGCAGCTTGCGAGGCAATGTCCCGAAACGTGAGGGTACTATAGTGTTAGAGGTCCTTCCCATTTATTATTTATTGTTAATTGGATACCCTCACGCGATAGGTAAATATTTAATTACAACATATACCGGCAAGTACTCGATAGCACCCAAATAAGAATTAGATACTTGGCGACTGTTAACTTCCGCAACATAATAGGACACCGACCCACAATCATCTGCACGGACGCCAACGCCAGATCAACCCTGTGGTTTAACGACAGCACAGACGAACGAGGCACCCTACTTGAAGATCTTATTCTTCAACACAACCCGCAAATCCTAAACACCCCCTCACACATCCCAACATGGGAATCCTATACTCAACAATCTAATATAGACGTCACACTAGCCACCCCATCCGCCGCCAATATCCTCTCCACTTGAAAAGTATCCCATATAATCCAAACCAGCGATCACAATCCTATAACATTCAAAATACTACCAAGGCTCCCAACACGAATCTTCTTTAAAACCTCATCATACAATACACAGAAAGCCAAGTGGCAACAATTCCTAGCGAACCTAAATAAAATTACCCCTAGCTTCCATTCCAACACATACAAAAGAACCGACCCCAACTCCCTCGCCACCACCATCATCACAAACATCCACACCGCCGGCAAAGACACCATCCCGCAGAAATACTACACGCAAAAATCAAACGCATGGTGGACATCTGAACTAAACACTAAAAGATAAGCACTGGACCAAATGCGACACCAACTACAGAACTCTAAACGTAGAAATTACAACAACGTAGACATACTCACAGAAGAATACAAAACAGCACGCAACAAATATAAATCTCTAATCACAACAACCAAAAAACAATACTACATGGACATAATCAATGAACACGACATCGACCCTTGGAAGACATACCGGAAATTGTTAAAACCACCTCCTAACCACATACTATCTACACCCTCTAACCAAACTGACCCCTCATTTCAAAATACCTTAACCACTCTCCTAGACACTGTCATCCCCTCCACCATACCAGTCGTACTACAAAAGAACAAAAAAGAATAATAAACTACGCTAATACACCACCAGATAACACACCTGAATATGACTTAGGCATAGACTCACTAGACCTAATAGTTAAAAACCTCAATCCTAAAAAAGCTCCTGGACCAGATCAAATTTCTAACATAAATTATCCAAAAATCCTGGCCTATCATAAAACTTATCATTAAATGCCTCAAATCAGGCACACTCCCAAACGTCTTTAAAAAAGCATCCATCACTCTAATATTAAAACCCGGTAAACCTCCAGAAGATCCTAAATTATACCGTCCAATAGCCCTGCTCCCGCCAATTAGTAAAATCCTAGAACGCATCCTTATTCAAAAGATTAGCTCCCTCCTTTCTGAAAATCAACATGGCTTCCGCCCCGGACACAGTGCCGAAGATACCATCCGATCCCTTATCACCACTGTTCAAACACCCCTCTCCAAATATATAATAGCCATTTTTCTTGACTTACAAGCGACCTTTCATCTCCTCTGGTGGCCGAATATCTTATCACAAATTAAAAAATCGAACTTCCCTCGTAATATATACCAAATCCTAAAATTCTATTTACGTTCACCAATTGTAACCCTTAGCTTCAATTACTTCTCCGTCACAAAGTCCTTATCCCAGGGTTGTCCGCAAGGATGTCCTCTCACCTACATTAGGGAACCTCTCCATGAATCCCCTCCTAGACCTAGACATTCCCAATATCTCAACATTGGCGTATGCCGACGACCTTACCTACCTTATACACGGAAAATCCCGAAGATCCTTAGAAAACACCGCCCGCATTTTAATCCAACATATTGAATCCTGATCCCTACCGAATAAATAATCCTTATCACCAGCCAAATCAAAATCCTCCTATTAAAAGGCCACCTCCAACGAGTCCCTACAATCAACTTATTTAATACACCCCTAACCCTTTCCGAATCAACCAAGTACATTGGCATCCAAATAGAATCCCGACTCAAAATGCACGCTCACCTATTATATCTCCGATCCAAAACAAAATCAATCCTAAACAATATATCAATCCATACCAAAATCCACAGAACTGACTCGTCCCACTTGTAAATTAATCTTTCAGCAAATAATTATACCTATCCTAAGCTATGCAATTGATTTCTGGTACCCGTTAACAACACACCATTCCCGCAGAAATCTAAATCCAATTATAAGACCTTTCCTATTATTTTCTACAAGAGCATTCAGAACCTCCCCCACCTCTGCATTATACACTATCCTGAAACAACCATCTCTAAATATCCTACTTCAATCCAAAGTCCAAATCCGCAACCTTAAGAACAAAAGACCAATACAATTACGTGACCGCACCCTTCCGCCCGCAGAATACGTAACAATGACAATGACAAACATAATAAACCTAGTAAATGATTCACTAACATACACATGGCAAAACCAATGGGACAACGACACCACCGGCAGACACACATACGACATTTTCCCGAAAATCCCGGACATTCCCGACCATATCTCCTACTCCAACCGATCCACGATTCAATTCCTGATAGGCCACGGCGAATTCCGACAGAAATTACATTCCTTCCAATTAATCCTCTCTCCTTACTGTCCCTGCTCTAATCAAAATATTTCTGAAACCCCTCACCACCTAATATACTTATATCCCAACTCTGTCCCCCACCAAACCCACTTAAAAACGCGATTCCACTTGATCCTTTTGCCCACTACCCAGTATAGATTTCCTAGTAACAAACTATCCCCTCCAATTTGACCACTTCTTTAACAAAATCCTAATAACTAAACTCCCGTACAATAAAATAGCTCAAATCCCCTCCAAAATCCATCTCTAAAACTATTGCCCTCTACACCATCATCCCCACTACCACAACATTACACTGCAGATTCTCCACCACCAGCTACACCTCAGATCAAACCGGCGATAAGGGTAAAGTTTCCATCAGCAAGACCGACCTACATCGGAAAATTGTATATATTGTAAACTTGTTTATGATTTTATGATTTTGTAAATAAGAATTTATGCACCGATTCACTAGAATAGGCCTTTGACCTAGGTATAGTGTAAAACAATAAACGAACAAACAAACAAACCCCTTAACCCTTACACAATAAATTTTATGATTTAGACTTGCAAATTACTGTGCTAAGGTTGCAACAGGTTTTTACTTACATTTTCGTTCTTCGGTGACAAAGTCGAGTTTTCAGGGAGCCGTAGTCCAGGTTCTCATCAGATTTTCCTCACATGGATCTTCCTATTGCAGTAGTGCCTTTATAGGATAAGACATAGAGACATGAGGACGATAACTACCTCACTGCATCGACGCACGCACGACAACGGCACCCCGACAAAAGCATAACGTGTTGGTTGATCCTCGGTACGGAAGCGAAGTCTGTAATTCCTGGCAGAAATTGTTTGAGATACAATAAAGTTCCACATCATCTTCCCGAGCTCGATCAATGATATTCCCTAGACAAGCTTAGCATATCTACACTTATTAAATCATTCTAAACCTACAATGTAATTAGTAACGTATAAACTGAACAGGACCGGATTCGGGAATCAAATGAAATTTGTTACGTTTATTTTCGGGATCAATTAAATACCCCTTTTCCCTTGTTAATTCATAAGTCCGCTTTACAATAATTTTGTTCCGTTGCTATTCTTAAAACATTCATCAACATCCTATCTATTTTACCTGTTCCTCATAAACCCGCTTTACAATAATTTTTAACTCAAATCTAGTTGCTTTGAAACGTAAAGTTTATGCTATAATTAAATAGTCAGTACCTTGCTTTAGGTATCCGTTAACTGATTATATAGTACGACCGCGTGTAACTGTTTCTAAATTACTTCCATCTAAAGACTCGTTGGAATAATAAATCCTACTACACCGATAAAGCTTGTATCGAAGTGCTAATCACCTTCGTATGTTTGATAATACCAGGAGGAATGTAAATTGGTGATATCAAACAAGTTAATTTTCATTCTTTTCTGCATACAACAAAAGCAATTGTCGATTTCGTTCTGTGAAAAATTTTCGAGCACACTCTGTGTGGTGCGTATTTTGTTTAAAAAAAATTACTTTTCGGCGTCAATAAATTAATTCTTACATGTACTTATTATAGCTCCTTCCGGTGGATAGAACCGTTTGTTGCTTTGGCCTTGTTTGATGAGGCGTTTGCTCGTTTCTATTGTGGAGGAAATACACGGTTTACGGAATACCCAGTTCATCTGCTCCACTCTGTCCTTAGAGAGAGTGCCATCAAACACCTACACCGGGGACACACGTGGTGAGTGTTTATTCACTATTTTGTATAGGACATCTGTAAAATTATTCAAACAGTATATTTACCAGTTTTTACTGGATGAATAAACTTGGTAGTTTTGGAATGATTGTCGTTGTGCGAGAGGATATTTATTGTTAATATTGTAATTTCGATGACTTCTTTATGGGGGGACAACTTGATGTAGTTAAGTTTATACTTACGACGATATTGAATATTAATATTGTATTTACTGTGGCCAATTTATCTATTTAATTGTATAGTTAATTGTAGATGATTATTTAGAGCTGTTGGTTTTAGTGTGGTAATCTTGCATTTTTTTGTTTTGTTTGATCATTAATATTGGGGAGCAACCTAAAACTGCAGCTCGCCATTTAAAAAATGATTTCTTTTGGGGTTTTTTTGGCTGACATATGTATTTAGTCATGATTTGATTTTTGTATCTGTGGTCATACTGCACTATTACGTCTATCCAAAATGTCAATTAGAATAATTATACTTATTAATATGCACTGTTAATTTCTTATTTTTATTTCAGGCTTTCCTTTATTTTTTTCTTTTGTATGCATAATACCCAGCCTACTCGCCGATTGACCCCGGCCATTTTCTTTCGTTAGATTTTTGTTAGGCTACAATGTAGCATAAATTTTGACGCCCTGGCGTGGGGCTTCAATTTTTTTTTTGATTAACTTGGGCTCCGAGTTTGTTTCGCTTCTGGCCTGATTTTTTTGTACTGCCTGATTTCCGACATTACCCGCATTTAACGGCTGATGCTACTTATGTTTGCTTCCCGTACGTTCGAACTAGTATTTATTTTTTTTCGTTATTTCTTGTGTGGGTTCGGTTTTCTGAAATTTTAGTTGTCGTTTCTTTCTTAATCGCATGATATCCTTGGTTGGCTCATCTCAGATTATCGGAATTGTGTTTTCGCTGATAATCCTAGTCCATTGAAAACGCTGGCGCCCAAAATTTTTTTCTTCCTTCCCTCTCGGTACATTTTGTTCTCCCCGTCAAGTCTAGAGTTGATTTCTTTCCAGATTTTTTTATTCAACCGCCCGTCCTTTCGACGTTGTGGGCTCTAAACTGTGCTACGGGTGACCAAATCGTTTTGTTGTTGGTAGTACGTAGGGGTTGAAATACCATTTACTAATTCGTTGTTTCTTTTCTTGTTGTACCATGGCATATTGGCGCATTCATGTAAACCGATTGCGGAAAACTGAGCTTTAATACGAACTAGCATCTCCAGGCTTTGATCCCGAAAATAATGCCGACTTTGCTCTCCCTAGGTTTTGATTTTTGGACTTTACGATTTTTTTATTTACTTGCCTGTTTGCTGGGTTTTCTTTCTTTTTCTTTTTCTTTTTCCTTGCACACATGTGGGCCCAGGAATAGAATAATCCCACGGTACGACCTGCCTGTCGTAAGAGGCCACTACAGAAGTCCAAAACATACACACACGTACACTTTATACATGCATACTACATACACACACTCCGTTCATACACATGCACACACACACATACACTCACCTACTCGTACATCAATAACACACCCACATACACACACGCGCACACACGCACACACATACTCATACATAACTACACTAGGATTCTGTTTGATTTTCTTTTGTACGATTCTTAGGTTTTTTTGTTGGTTCTGGTACTTGTACTGGTGGGTGTTATTCTTTTTGGTTTTTTCTTTTTTCTCGTTCCTTTTGTTCCACATTCTTCTCCCTATCCTTTTGCTGGTCTTCTTTGCTGTCGGTCCCTATACCGATTGTGTTCGTTCATCCGCTTCTGTGGTAGGTGCTTTCTAGTCCGCTTGTCTTTTTTCGGAAACCACGACTTAGTCGACTTTAGGTCTAGTTAGCTGTTCTTTTCTTTGGTTCTTCGTTTGAGATTCTTGGTTACCACAGTTTGTAGTACATCGTTTCTTTTACCAGAACTCTTCCTCTCGTTCTTCCGTGTTGTTCCTTTGCATACTTGAGGCTTGACTTTTGAGTCCTGTTTTGGTTGTTACTGCTCGGTTTTATTCTCGCTTCTCTGTTTTTTTGTTTTCTTTGGGGAAAACCAATTCTTTTCTAGAGAGTGATAACTTTACTGTTTCTTCTGAGAAACATCCGTCCCTTGACGACTCCGCAGTGCTGAGGCTGTTCCACCTTAGTCCTCCTTGATTACTTGTTACCCATCTTCTTTTTTCTTTTCTTTATTTTTTTCTTGCTTTTAGTTCACTTCCGTTGATGTTCCAGGTTAATTATTTTTTTGATTTTTTTTGTTTTTGGGTTTATTTTTGTTCGGAGTTCTATTGTTTCTACAATTGGTTCTTCGAGCCGGATAAGGGGTTTTTTTTTATTTCGGGGTGTTTCTTTTGTTTCTAGTTTTTTGATTTTCGTAACAAATTTTCTTTTAGTTTTTAAGCGAATTTTTCTTTGTGTTTAGGTTTTTTCCTTTGGTTTTTTTTTGGTCCTGTCCACTCCCGTACTTTTGTTTTCCTACCTCGACCTGTTAATTTTGCTGGGGGGGATTTTCTTTCGTTGGTTTTTTTGTTAGGCTACGCTGTACAACGTAGCAAATTTCTTTAACTACTGATCAAAACAGTAAATTTAATAAATATAAAAAATAAAAGCTGGTTATTAATTAATTGAAAAGATATTCTACGTGTTAAATAGTTTAACACGCCAAACAGTGACCGTTTCCGGGTGCATTGTTTTTCATGGAAAGCACGAGGAGTTTTATTGACCCAAATACGACAATTCTACCTACTAACAAAGCTATTCAAATAAAAATGAACTTAATCGCTACATATTGTGTTTATAAACAAATTGTCATTTACGATTGAAAGAAAACTGGCAACCTTTAAATGTCTGGAATTAGTATGTGAGTACGTCGCCCTTCGTGCTAGTGTCCCATCTGTATTGCCATTGGACAATAATGGCTTTCTGTATGTTAGGTAGTATGCGTGATGGCGCTTCCGTAATTGCCTCCACCTAGGCATACTGCTCCTTCCGTAGGAAGTGTGTAGCAGTCCGTTGTTTTACTATTACATCTAGTGGCATTATTCCCAGTGCTACGGCCAGTGCCTCTTGCAATGCGGGGCGATAGGCCCCTGTCAACCGCAGCATGATGGCCCCTTTGCGTCGAGTTCACGCGTTGTGGGGGCTTCATTAGATTTATCCTGGGATGCTACGCGCTTGCCACATGAGTTATTACCGATGCCATCACGCTGTTCATGTAGAGTTTGACACAGTTGAGCGGAATTTTGTACTCGCGTTGGGCTAGACTGGCGATGCCTTGCATTAAGCTGTTTGCCTTTACGCACGTCGTTTGTAGGTGATCTTCAAAGTTTTGTTTCTCGTCCAGGATAACTCCAAGGTACTTAGTTTGGGACGATCTTTTAACCCTCTCGTGTAGTAAGATGATTTAGGGGTTCCTTTAGAGATTCCCCTTCACCATCATGTATGTGGTCTTGGACGCAGAGATGAGCATTTTCTTGCTTCTACGCCAGTAGTTTATTTGCTCTACTGTGGTAGTAGCTTTTTGCTCGATTGCGACCATTGTATGCCCTCCACCATGACGAGTATGTCGTCCGCGGTAGGCAACGACAGTTAAAATCTCTATCATGGCTTGAAGGTCGTCCAACAAGCCCGTCTAGCAAAATGTCCCAGAATAGAGGGCCGCAGGCGGATCCTTGCGGACAACCTTTAGTAATGATTTTAGATATCGACTGCGGTCCTTGTACTCAACGTATCTGCCTTGACAGTAATTTCGAAACGTATGATACAGAACAGTTGACAGTACAGAACTCTGTTAAAGGAATATGTGACGGAGATATTCAGCAAGTACTACAGTTGGCTCGACCACGGACTTTATATGATATGCTAGCTCGCGCTTCAGCATTTAAAGCGGTAAAGCAGGCTTCGTAGTGGCAAGGTAAGATGGTCTGTAAAGGGCTAGGGCCAAAAAAGCATGGAGACAGTGATTCGACGGGTACTTCGTGAACAACAACCAAAGAGGCAGGAACCCGGATGCTGAAATTATGTCGAGTTTAGGATATACAGTCCAAATGTAAACAACCCAAGAAGGGAGCAGAGAAGCTGAAAAACTAAAACGTGTCGACTGAAGGAGGCGAAAGTCGACCTGCACGGATTCTGCTCCAGAGATCATAATCCGCATCGCACGATCTACACATGCAGACAGTATGACATATATGAACAGTTTAACGGCAAGACTGAAGTTCTTGGTTGATACCGGACAATGTAATACCTTCGGGTGGAGCATTGGAAAATCACATATAGGTCGATACCGGAGCCACTAGGACAATTGCTAATCCGGATGTAGTGCGCAACAGTGGTAAAGTGTCACCCGTGACGGTGCGTCTTCAAACCGTGGATGGTAAGGAAATTCAAACACCCGGATTGCTAGATATAAAATTCGGAGTTTGAAGCAAGATATTTGAACATCAGGTAGTAATAGCGAACATCGCCAAAGAAGTTATCTTGGGAATGGATATCTTGAAGAAATATAGATCTACGGCAATTTACAGTCATGCCATTTGGGCTCTACAACGCTCCTGCCACCTTCGAGCGTTTAATGAATAACATCCTGCGTGGGCCATCGTGGAAAACATGACATGTATATTTGGATGACGTAATTGTAAAAAAGGTGTCACCTACTAGGCGAAGAGGTGAAACACCTAGGACACGTAGTTTCACGCAACGGAGTCACAGACCCGGAAAAGGATAAGGTGGTACAAGAGTGGCCGACGTCAAACGGCGAACATCAGCTATGCAGCTTTCTAAGATTGTGCATTTACTACAGAAGATTCGTTTACGGGTTTACAAATATTGGCAAACCCTTGACTAAACTGCCGGAAGATGGGCGTGGTTACGGTTAGAATGACTATTGCCAGAATGCGTTAAAACCATTAAGGCATTTATTGATACCATTTCTGATCTTAAGTTATCCTTGGTCGGAAGGCAAATTCATCTAGGATATAGACGCAAGCAATATCGCCATTGGACGTGACTATCTCAGATGCAAGATGGGCAAGAGAGAAGAGAGAATCATTGGTTACTTTAGCAAGATGCTTTCGAAACCGGAATGGAATTATTGCGTTAATAGACGGGAACTGTTGGCTGTTGTGAAATCCGTAAAACACTTTTATAAGTGCCTATACGGGATAAAATTTTACCTGACAACCGACCACGCCGTTTTGACGTGGCTACTGCAGTTTAGAAACCCTAAAAAGCAAGTCTCCAGATGGATAGAAAGGTTGCAGGAGCATAACTGGTACAAATCATCGTAATGCGGATGCGCTTTCAGGACGGCTTTCTCCAGAAGATTGTAGCCACGATTGGTTCATGTCTCTATGCAGCGGCATCAGGAAAACGAGATTTAGGGTCACGGAAGAGAATCAGGGTGATATATTCAATGTGCAATCGAAATATTTCCTGGCACATTGCGTAGCGGCGGACCTTGATATGTCCACAGATTTGTTTGGAGGTTTAAAAATAAATTTGGTGGTGTGGCTCAACTTTGCCGACAAGAACCAAAGGTTTAAAAGACCATTCGGCTAAAGGACCGACTTCGAGGCATCAACTACTTGATGATTAAGTAACCGCCGTCTCGCAAATCGGATCACCAGGATCTGTGGAAGGCATTAGTAGACCTGGTCAGATGATCGAATTTGAAGACAGGAATTTGGCCATACCCAGGATCGGTTGTGGGCTCGATAGCTTAAACTAGAGGATGGTACAAAATATGCTAGATGCACTGCTCCAGAAAACCGGAGTCTAGATTTGGTAAATGGTTACAATCCAAATGATACGGCGTCTACTGTGAAAAGTGTTGATTGCTACTACTATCAACATGGAAACTGTGGGAATGGTTTCGACTGTCCTTACCCTCACAGAGACTTTCAACGTCCGGGTCATAGTGTTCTGCGGCAGAACAGCTTGGGGGGGGGCAGTGTAGCGGCGAATGGTCTGCATGTGCCCTGAATAATTACATTGGAACGCAAACAAAGTGTTTGCACACAAAAAATGCTTGATGGCCCCTGCGGCATTACACCTTTCAGATAAAATTGATTGATAAGTACAACGTTTTTTATTTAAAAGTTACGAGAGTAGGCTCAAAAGTGAGGTACACTTGCTTGTAGAACACGAACAAGAACAAATAATAAGATCTGGCAAAAATTAAATCAAAGTACAATTTTTAAGGTTCAAAGTCATGTTTTATTTTTCAATAGTCACCGTTAAGCCCAACACATTTCTCCCAATGCGTAACAAATTTTCCCATCCTGTCACTGAAGAATTCTTGTGATTTCTCTCGAATCCAGGACGCGATAACTGCCTTCACCTCAATGTCCGAGGTGTAATGATTATCCTTGAGGCCTCTCTTGAGTAGAGGAAAAAAATAGAAATTGCAAGGCGCGAGATTGGGGGAGTAAGGAGGGTGTGGAATCGATTCAAACTTGCAATGCCTTTTCGGTTGCGTGCGAGGTGTGTGTGGACGAGCGTTCTCACGTTGTAAGATTAATGGCGCCAGCTACCTCTAACGCGGCAAACTCAACGTCGGAGATGTTTCAGAGTTCTATGTACTTAGAAGAATTTACAGTTGTTTCTCGTTTCAAATAATCGGTTACATAAACTCGGTGAACATTGCAAAAGACGGTGATCGGACGTCCACTTGCGTGTTTCATCAACAATTATGGTTTATCCAGTTTCGTGAGCACGAAATTTTAATACCCATCGATTCACAGTAGAGCTATCAACAGTATCGTCACTATAAACAGCCGTTAAACTGCGGTAAATCTCAGCAGGAAACACATTTTTAACAATTAAGAAACGTAATGCGGTGGTAAACCGAGAGGTAAGTTTTAAAAAGTAAAAATGTAGTAATACAAGCGAAGAGTAGAATGTTGCTTAAAACGCAGCTTCGAGAAAAAACAAATATGAATGTTCCCACAGCGAACAATAAACGCGGCTTACGATAAATTTTTGAACTTACGCTTGCAGGGCAGGGCATTTTCAATGCACCTGCGGGTGGAATTATTGTCATTTTTACCAGTTAAAGAGGTTGAAACTTAGATCGTTTACCCTGCCATTCAGTTGGAATTGTGGGTTATGATGTGTCAAGGTAGCTGTTGTATGAAGAACAAAAAATGGAAATTTTTAAAAATTGGGAAACTGGCGTTTCTGGATATTTTTAACCTTACAATAGGTGAAGTAAACCGTGAGTAATTATAAGCTTTTATGGTTATATAATTTTTATGTATATGTAAATTTTGAATGTCAACATGTTTGGTATTTTATGACATAGGATATTAATTAAACATAAAAATAATTGTTTTAATGAACGATAATTTACTGACGGAACGAGTGTCAATTACATTTAGGCATAATGCTAACAGTTTAAAATATTCAGAAGTATATACGTATCTTGCAGTGCAGAATGCAAAGATATAACAAAAAGCTGGTATTTAATCGTTTTCTATGTTGGTTGTGAACGACATTTCCAGAAATTGATAAATGTTACGTAATTGAATATTAAAAACAGGAAAATTTGGATTGATAGTGCTGTTGATGAATTAGATTAAAAGTCTTTTTATGATATTTTTTTATAGCAATACCTGGCCAGGTTTGGAGTTAAGAAACTATTTTTTTAAGAAAGTATTGCGGCATCGCTTGGTCTACCTGACGGATAAAGTAATTATGTCAGAACGCAAACAAAAGGTATGAATACGAAAAATGATTGACGGCTCCCCGCTGCGTTACACCTTTTAGAATCTGTTGATTGACAGGTACAACACCTTGCATTTAAAGTTTACAATAAGAAATCTCGAGATGGTAATTTGCATAATTTCTGGAATGTTTGTGAAATAACTAGTACAATTTGAATAGGTATAAATTAGCGTTAAGGAGTTCCGAAGTCAATTCAGTTCTAATCTTCGATCCCAAGAAATTACGATGTTAGTTTTACTTGAAGTTGAGTTCTAATCTAAAGCATTGGTTGCAAAACGCTGTAGTCTAAAGCTCTGATAGTCGTACAGATGTGATAAAAATCTTCAGATAAATACCTGTTCATATAATATTGTAGTGTTTGTATAAATTAATTAGTGCTTGGATCATAGAATCGTAGTTTAAGAAGATTGCGTTTTTACTGTTAGTTAAAGCTCTGAAAACAAATTGTTGTGAGCTTTTAGAAATTTTATTGTAGCTGCGAGTTGCTGAAAAAGGCTTGTATCACCAGTTTGAAAATAAGGAACTCTTATTGCAAATATACTTTTCGTTATAGTATATTTGTATTTTATTGAAATCGTTTTATGTTAATAGTTTAAATTTAGGATGAATTTTATTTAATTTTTTTTAAAGACTAGGTATAGGTTAGGGATATGCAGCTACCCCAGTGATGGAATCTTATGCGAAAGAGGCATTTTATTTTGAGAAATTTCTTTAATTATGACACAATTAATAAGAGTTTTTAAGTATTTTAGATAAAAATAAATATAATGTGATAAAGTTTAGGATACAGAAGCAACGGATTTTTATGCGGAATAACCGTTTTCCGTGTGGAAATAGTATCATATGGATTGCTATGCCAGACGGTTTACCGCCCCTCAATTTTGACAGAGAAAAAGTCTTTCATAGTAAGTGATTAGTGTAACGTGGATTTGTTTTGTATTTCAACCCTTTTATTTATTATTTTTATTTTGAATTTTTATTTTCTTTTATAATGCTTTCATAGAAAACCTTTCTCGCACTTCTGCAGTTAACGGACGCACCTTTGTTACACTTTCGGGCAATTGTTATACTGCGCCATTGTTATACTTGCGATAACTACACGTCATTGCCATAATTAAACGCATAATTACGCGGCAAATTTTACCCGCCATATTGAGCTTATTCCGACCACGCTTTAAAAGTGATTCAACCGCCTTTTAAGTCAATTTGCAAGCAAAATTTAAATCAAAACAAATTACTTACGTGGTGGAATCTCGGAAATTCATCTCAGGGCACAACGGTGAATTGCAGGTTAAGTTCAATTACCCATGTTGAATCAAATTACCATCCGTTTCTTCTGTAGCTTCTGTACTCGTAGGGGAATGACAGGAATTAAGGTACCAAGTACAACAAAAGATAACGATACTAGGAACCTACATCTCTAAAAAGAAAAGACACACCCACCTAAGATAGTTGTTGCTTCGTCGAGGGCTCGTAACTTAATGGCGTTTTTTAACACCACGCGCGCACTCTGCATCCTTTTGCGCAGACGCGGCTGTCAGGGACGACGGAAACTGACGTATTCATTTAAAAATACGCGGGAATTTATTTACAACTTAAATCTAAGGTAATACATGTCGGTTGGCATGTAACACCCTGATATAGTTACAGAGCCCCCGCTCCTTCAAAGTGAATCAAAATTTATCCACTGAACGCTCATTTTACCCGTAACAAAGTATATTAAGAAATCACCTTATACGAAGCTATTAAATATTAACAATTGCTACGTACCTAGACGTAGTCGGAAAAAAAGTAAATACCAGGCTAACTACCAACCGCAGAGAGTGGGGGAATTTACCTACATACCAAAAAAACAAAAGAAAAGCACGTTGCCTCCGATTATCTATTAACAAATAAAAAAATTAATAAAGGATTCTGTACAAACAAGCAAAAGCAATAAATTAAGCGTTACTATTTCGAAGCAAACAATTATGTGATATGAACAATTTAGTACTTTAGATACGAAGTGCGCATCTCGTATGAGAGCTTTTGTCCAACATTCTTTTAACTTGTACATAAAACCGTTTGTAAAATAAATCAATCAGTAGAAAAGAATAAGCGTGTGTCTGTCAAACATTTTTAACAATGGTACATCACACCTGTAAAGCGATAATATCGATTCGCAGCAACAAACAATAGTTCTACAGTGTCACGTTTCTTATGACGTAACTACACCAAACGCTGATACGGAATATGCCCTTGATATACACAAAAGAAAACAAGTTGTATATCTGTATGTGTCTGGATACTTAGCTTGCAATTCGTCGGGGGTGAGTCAGCACAGCAACGCCACGGTAGGCAGGATCCATTCGCCCTGCCACCGTAACTGCAGCAGCGGTCAACAGACAAAAGCAGTTGGTCTACAGACAAAAGCAGTTGGTCTACGTCAACGAACAGTTGGGACTACATAAAGAAAGAACCCATTTGTCCTCCAGCTAAGAGCAATACACGCAAGATACCTCCTACTTGTCGAACAAAAAACATGCATTGCGTTTGAAGTACTGTGACGAAAAATGTAGAAAATATTTCAACGCACAAGCTGAAGAATCCAATTCAAAATGTGTTCAAATAACACGAGTTCGAACTGCAATCCTCGCGTTATCGAAGCGCGATTAGCAAACTGGATAAAATGCTATCAAATAATAGTAGGGTCTATTATTTCGACGTCTTCAAATGGGAAACACAAGAGAAAGCAATTATACGTTATCGGAATGTTTAACAAATTAACGGATACCTAAAACAGGATATTGACTATTTAATTTATCGAATAAATTTTCATTTTAGAATGAATAGATTTGAAAGAAATGTTATGATTGCGAGGTAAAAATACAGGATGAGGCTTTGAATAGAAACAGAAGCTAGAAGAATGAAAAACGAATTACCACAAAAAAGGACGTATTTAAATCTACCGTCGAAAATAAACGAAACAAATTCCCCCCCAGCAAAATTAACAGGTCGTGGTAGGAAAGCCAAAATCCGGGAATGAACAGGACCATAAAAAACCAAAGAGATAAAAAAACTCAAACAAAAAAAAATTCGCCTAAAACTAAAAGAAAATTTGTTACGAAAACAACAAAAAAAAACAGAAAAAAGAAAAAAAGAGACACTCAAAAATAATTTTAAAAAAACTCTCATCCGGCTCGAAAAGCCAATAGATGTAGCGATCGGACTATCCGAAAAAAGCGACTCAGGACACTCACTGGAGTGAACCCAGTAATAGGACAACAGAGAAAGAGAAAAAAAAGAAGAAGGGCGGAAAGATGGGTAATAAGCAAGCAACGAGGACTAAGGTGGAACGACCTCAGCACTGCGGAGTCGTCAACGAACGGATGTTTCTCGGAAGAAACAGTAAGGTTATCAATCTCCAGAACAGGATTGGTTTCCTGCAAAGAAACCAAAGAAAAACAAAAAAAGAAAGCGAGACTGAAACCGAGCAGTAGTAATCAAAACAGGACCCACCGGTCAAGCCTCAAGTAAACAGAGGGACAACAGGGGAGAACGAGAGGAAGAGAGGGAGAGCGCTGGTAAAAGGAAACGATGTACTACTAACTGTAGTAATCAAAACCGAAGAACAAAAGAAAAGAAATGCTAATTAGACCTAAGGTCGTGGTTTCCAAAGAAATAAAAACGGACTAGAAAGCACCTACCACAGGAGCGGATGGACGAAACACAATCGGACTAGGGACCACCAGCAAAGAAGACCAGCAACAGGAAAAAGGAGAGGAGTGTGGAACGAAAAGAACGAGAAAAAAAACCAAAAAGAATAACACCAAGCACCAAGTACAAAACCAAAAAAACCTAAGAATCGCACAAAAGAAAATAAAACAGCTTCCAGTGTAATTTTGTACAAATATGTGTGTGCGTGTACGTGCGCGCGCGTGTGTGTTGATGTATGAATATGTGAGTGTGTGTGTGTGGGTGAGTGTTTGTGTGTGTGGGTGTGTAAGAAGTGTGTGTGTATGTGTTGTGCGTGTATAAAGTGTGTGTGTGTGTGTGTGTGTGTTGTGTTGGGCAGCTGTAGTCACCTCTTACGACAGGCAGGTCGTACCATGGGGCTATTCTATTCCCGGACCCACACGGGTTCAAGGAGTACAAGGAGGAAACGAAAGAAAGGAGAACCAAGTAGAACTGTGTGTTTATGAAGTGTGTGGATGTATGTGTGTATAAAGTGTGTGTGTGTGTGTGTGTTGATGTAGTTGTGCGTGTATAAAGTGTGCGTGTGTGTATCTGTTAGACCGCTGTAGTCGCCTCTTACGACAGGCAGGTCGTACCGTGGGACTATTCTATTCTATGCACGACAGAAATTTCTTGATTAGAAGTATTTAAGAAAGCAGGAACTGGTACAATTTTGACAAAAACGGCAAGAAGCTTTAAAGGTACAGGTTCATGGGCTTCAACAGGACCTTCTCCGACTGAATTAGAAATTATCGTCACTTCAGCGACCTTTGTGTTTGCAGACACGACAGGAATTTCTTGGGTAGAATCGTTCAAGAAATCGGGAACAAACTTTTGAGAAGCTAGCTGCAAGTCACTAATTCGAAGTATGGGTTGCACTGGCGTTGGAGGTACAGTTTGGAATGAGAGTGAATAAGTAGGGCGAGCAGAAAGAGGATTAGAATAGGATGTAGAACTAGGGACGGAAGAAATTTTGTTCGAAGCTATATTGGCCGAAGAAGGGTATGTTTTTATAGTAGTGACAGGATGACCTGGATGTGGTACAGAAGATAACGTAGAGTTATGAGCAGAAGAAATTTAGCTCCTAGAGCTGAGAACAGAAGTTGAAGTATTATTTGAAGGCCTTTTAGTAGTAGGGGGACAGTTTGGACAGTTGCGGCGAGAAACTCCCTTATATCCGCAGCCATGGCAATGGAATACTTAAGGACGAGTACAGCGTGTCGAAACATGACCAGGTTTGTCGCAATTAAAGTATATGACCTGACGAGTAGAAGTAAAACTAGGAAGAAAAACAGTAGAACGTACGAAAGAAGTATCGGATCTACACGTAGGCGTAGGAGAAATCTTAACAATTCGGTCATGTGAAGCAAAAGTATTTTCCTCAGTAGTAGTAAACTTATAAGCAAAATCGGGGGGTTCAAAATGTTGAATCAGTAAATTAGACAACGACTTCCAGTCAGAAAACCTATGTCGGTAACCACGATACCAAAGTAACGCCTTAACCTCGAACAAGTCCACTACAGACTCAAATAACTGCAATTCTGACACATGTTGAGTTCGTCGGAGTTGTTCGACCCATCCCAAAAAATCATGTATGGTAAGAGTGTTTGGGTTAGCAGAAAATTTCAAATTCCACTCCCACACAGAAGGACCTTGGTGGGAAGCCAAAAAAGAAGTCATTTTGAATACGAACAAGAAAGAAATTGGTAGAAAGTAACTAAATAAAGGCTAACCGTAACTCGATAGAAGCCAAAGAAAATTATTGCGAATACAGGGCAATCTAAAACATATCTGACGGATAAACTTTAGGAACACCAATTGAAGCGAAACAACAAAATAGAAGTTGAATAGGGCTGTAGAATAAAAGAAAAATCGGAGAAAGAAACCAACTGTAGACTTGACGGGGAGAACAAAATATACCGAGAGGGAAGGAAAGCTAATTGAATGAAAAGCGAATTACCATAACAAAGGGCGTATTTGAATCTGTCGTCGAAAATAAACGTAACACAATAATAATGTAACGAGGCGTCACTTAGACTATCCTTGACCAAAACTGTTACAGCTGAGCATAAACGAGGCATCTATACATAAAGGATAATTGATAGCCATATTGTGACGTGACATCTTCATATAGACTTGACTGACAATTTACCAGAGGTTGTATTTATAAAGCTTACAATAGAAACCTTCTAGATGTTATTTGCATAATTTTAGTACGTTCTTAGAATAGTTCAGAATTACTGATTATGTGTATAAATTGCCGTTCATGAGCATCATTTAGTTAAATTTCAATTCAAGTTTTGATTAGAATGTTTTTATTCGAGTCCTGAGCTATAAAGTCGTGGTATGAAATAACACAGCATTAAAATAAACAGCTCTATGTGATATAAATTATTGTAGTGATCGATATAAATTAACACTTAGTGCTTCGATTGTTAATTATAGAGCTTTCTTTGATAGTAACTAACAAGACAACATTGTAGCTTTAAGAAGTTAGTATTTCTACTGTTGGCGATTAGCTGCAAATAAATTGTCGTGAGTGTTTTCAGTGTAGCTACGAGTAGTTGAAAAAGGCTTATGTAATCAGTTATGATAAAGAAGTCTTGTTATTACAAATGAGTTTTCTTTACAATACTTTCAGTCGTCCAGTAATACCCACACTACTTTTGCTACCAACATTACAAGATACGCAAATTATCAGCTCCATCAAAAGTACAAAACTCTAAAAATTTACCACTCAAAAAGTTAACAAGCATGCCAAAACCTGTTTGAAGACCACCAAGGGTGTTAATTGTAATACATTGTAATAGATACAAAAGCAGCTTTGTCAAGATTTGTCGTTCATGCGTATATACGACTATTTAAATTAAACAACAATGGAGAGAGCAGTTCTCCATGTAACCCTTCATGTATTTTCACTAGTCTGCTTGTCGTCATTTAATACATCTATAAATCCTTTTCAAAGCAGTCAAAAAATAGAAAGGTATATTCAACTAATTTCATTACACAAGAATCAATTTTACTTATCGATTTTACGCATTTTAAATCCTTATTATGATCGGAAGACTAGCGCTCAGGCAACTTGAGCATTGCCTGAGGGTGGCAGCTTATAGGGGCGGCAAATTTTTTCAGTACATTCCCACTATATACATCGTAAGTGACGGTGATATAGTAATTTAAATTAAATTATTTCTGGAGCTTGGTAGAAAAAAGGCCAATGTCCATTTAACTTGTTTCGAGAAAATGTAAATTAAAAGGTTTGTAAAATTACATGAGGTCTATAAATGTAAAAAGTAGTTATTTTAACAGAGTGTATAGTCTTTTTTTATTTTCTTTTAACAAACAAAAATATGGACATAGGCCCTAAGAAAAATGAGCAGGAAGTGGACATCGGCCTAAATTAATTAATAATAAAACAGTATTTTCAAGGCAAATGTTTTATTTTAGTAATGAAAAACCTTTGAAAGATGAAAAATTAATTTCCATGGTCACATCAGGAATGTCTTCAGCATCAAGCTATGTAGATCTTTTAAGATTTTCGTAGAAAGGCTTGTAATATTCGCTGATGTAAGGAAGTAAATCTAGTAAATTGCTAACTTTCAGATCTGCTGGAGGTAAGGTTTCCAAATTAATTGATTTGAGTTCAACAATCTTCAAATCATTGTTTCGATTCCTTTTGCAACCCCTTCACAAGTAACTTTTTTAAATCTTTCATCTTCGACTAAGCTAGTTTTATAAAGTAGCTGGTAATGATTCTCGTGGGTAACTTTGATCCATTTGATGCGCATCCATGGAATAACCTCACCTTCCTCATTTTGCTTGCGATGTACCAGTTTACGTGTTATAGACTTTTAAAATTTAAAAAATCTTTTTGCTGCATTTTAACAAACGGGGGGTGTTACGTACAGATTTTATAAAATTAGTTCAGTCATGGGGTACTTCAATTTCGGCGGTTGTTTTTTTCTTGCTGAATTCGATGGCGGCATGAATAATATCGGCCTCTATATGGGTGTGTCCAGGTTCCATAAATTTATGATGAATTTCTTTTAAATTCCTACCAGCCCCTTTCATTTCATGCATAACGAAACAGAGCATGATGGTACACATAAAAATGTTTCTGTTTTGTCCTGAACATGAGTTACTATACAAGTTTAGAGCTTCGACTTCATTTGACAAGGAAAAAGTTAATTTTCTGATGCATGATGCTATTTCCTGTCCTCCACGGCCAGCAACCGTTTCATTCCACAAAAAACATATCCTTTCACTGCCCAAAATGTTTGTTTCATACACGGTTAGGTTTTACGTTCAAAGTTGTCTCTTATAAAATAAAACACCATTGCGGAGATATGGCGTTGGCAAGCATTTCTCCAAGTCGAAAGACGCAGTTACAAATGATCTGTTTTTCTTACTTTTTTCTTTATGTGATGATTTTTATTCATAAACGCTTTTGGCAAACTTAAAATGTATTTCTTTCTCATTCATTAATTTTGTTTTAGTTTTTCTTTTTCGGTGGACAACAGTTTGTTTTCAAGTGCCTGCAAGCTTAATTTTAGACGGCCACACTTGGCACACGTATCATTTGCTGGAGTATGAAAAGAAAAATTAAATTCCTCGTTAAAAATTTTTCTGTACTGAGATTCTTTTTCATATTTTATATTCCTTTCAGTGCAGTATGTACAATACAGTGCAATGGATAGATCTGTACTTAAATATTTCTTTGAGGTTCGTTCTCGAGAATAATGGCTACTATAAGTCGGAAAACTATTAATATGTTTCCTAATTACATCTTTCTTATCCTTTTCGATTCTTCTGTGTTTTAAATGTCTTCCACTGCTATCTTTTCGACAAATATTAAAATCAGTGACTCTCTTTTTCTCAACGATTGCCCTCGCCTTCTTTAAAGTTATATCAAACGTATTGAGATACATAGTTTGGCATACCTCAATGCTTTGCTCGTCTGTGTTAGTAATATAGTACTTCCTTGTATAATGTCTTCGGCTTTCTTTTTTTTTATTTTTATTTTTGTAGATATTCGAATTCTTTCTTTCTCTTTTTTGGTTTCCTTTATTGTTTCTGCAATATACTGATCTTGACCATCTCTTGACAATTTATAAAAGTCTTCAAATATTTTTATTCTTCGCTCTTCGCTGATATTTTCATAGCATTTTAGTCTGCATTTGCAGGGTTCATTTATTTCTTTCCTTTTTTTAATTTTTCATTTTTTTGACACATATTCTTGACCCTTTTCTTTCTGCTTTCTTCTGACATTTTCCTTCTTCTGGTTCTTTCTTCTTCGGGTTTCATTTGCCGACCGCCTGCTTTACAATTTCGAATATTTTCTAAAATGGGCCGATGATTTGGTCTAATAATTAGAGTTTCGTTGTGTATACTTTCATTTTGTGACACATTTTCTAATTGTTCGTTATTTTCGGCCTGAATGCTCTAAAAAGACATATTTTATCAGAACTTTTCAATTCATTTTAAACATGCATTCTCGTACCTCAAATTCCGCTGTTACTGGATACATTTTTGTACGACTGTTAAGCTTGGTTCTCTTCTAGATCCGTACTGCCTGATAATACAAAATCGGGATCTCGTAGTGAATCATCACTATCAGAAGAGTTTGGATGTTCTTGTAAGTTTATCGATTCCTAGAAGAGAATTTTAAATTGTTAGTAATTATTGCCATTTCGAATGGACCTGCACCTTGCCAAAGTTCTAGATCAGTAGAACAGGTGAAATGGCTTGAGTGTTCCTATGAATTAAAGAGCCAAACTACAGGTCCAACCAAAGTAGTAGGGGCGTTAGTGAGAAACCAGACTAAGACAGGTCCCCGAAAGAAGGCAGCGGCTCTTTCGGTATTTAGATTGGCAGAGACCATAGGGGTCGGTATAGCAGTTTAAGACACTACCGCGATGTGGAAGGCAACGGGAAACCACCACATTACCTCCCAAGTACACAGCGTACCTAAATTATAATAAAATGATGGCATTCTCTGGGGGTAAAAGATTCCGGAGTTAAAATAGTCCCCCATTCGGATCTCCGGGAGGGGACTACTTCGGAGGATGCAACCGGAAAGTTAAGAATAAGAGTCCGGAACATTTTGCAAGTCGGAGCGTGGAAATTTAAAAGTATGAAGCAAGTAGGTAAGCTAGAGAACCTAAAAATCGAAATGAATAGGTTATCACTAGACATAGTAAGGATCAGCGAAGTTCGGTTGCCAGAGGCGGGGAATTTTTGGAGTGGAGACTTCAGAGAAATTCAGAGGAAGGAAATTTGGGTGTGGGGATAGTTATGCGGAAAAACATAGGATACTGTGTAGAAAATTACTTACAAAAGAACAAAAGAGTACTCATGGTTAGATTAGAATCTGAACCAGTAAACACAGTAATAATACAAGAATCAATGCCCACCTCTAGCTACAGTGACGAAGAGGTAGAAGCGATCTACAAAGATATCGAAGACATATTAAGACACATAAAAGGACATGAAAATTGAATAATTACGGAGGATTTTAATGCAGTGGTAGGTGAGGGTAAGGAAGGAGCGGTAGTAGGTTTATTTGGTTTAGGCACGAGAAACGACAGGGGAAATCGGCTGGTAGAATTTTGCGACAAGAACAATTTAACCATCACAAACACATTATTTCAACATCATGCTAGAAGACGATATACGTGGAAGATGCCAGGAGATATAGGAAAATATCAAATAGATTACATTCTTGTTAGACAACGGTTTAGGAATCAAGTGAAAAACTGTAGAAGGTACCCAGAATCAGATATAGACACTGACCACAACATCGTAATTATTAAGGCCGCACTTAAATTTAAAAATCTGAAAAAAGGAACGGAAAAAGGCACTTGGACTTAGAGAAACTAAAAGATAAAGATATTCAAAAAAGATTCGAAAAAAAGTCAAATGAATCGCTCAAAGATATCGAGAAAATATCTGATACTAGAGAAGTAGAAACAGAATAGAATAACATTAAATCCAGCCTAGACATGGCGGCCAGAGATATTCTGGGGTATACACAAAAAGAAAATAAGAAACCATGGATAACAAAGGATATCCTGAATTTAATAGAAGAAAGACGAAAATACAAAAATAAATCAGACGAAACAGGAAAACAGATATACAAAGCCATAAAATGGGAAATTATTCGCAAATGCAGGAAAGCTAAAGAACAATGGATTGATGAAAAGTGCAAAGAGGTACAAACTAAGATGGAAGTAGGAAAGACAGATGAAGCATACAAACTAATTAGAATCAATTTTAGGGATATAAAACCGTATAGCAAAAATATAAGGGATGCGGGAGGAATCGTCATTATAGAAAATGTAGAGAAACTGGGTAGAGGGCAAGAATATATAGGGAATGTATATGGAGGAGAAGAACTAACTGCATTAGAAAAGGAATCAGACATTGAAAATGATGACTTGGGATATCCATTTAGAAATGAATTTGAATTAGCATTAAAGGGTCTGAAAAATGGTAAGGCGCCGGGTACAGATAAGGTGCAAGCAGAAACTAAAAGCCGCTGGACAAGTAGTAACAGAACGTCTCTTCCAACTTGTTAGCTATATGTATGAGACATGCGAGATACCCAAAGATATCAAAAGTAACATCATAGTGACTATACCAGAAAAGAAAGGCGCAGATAGATGTGCAAATTTTCGAACAATAAGTTTGACAGCACACATGTCAAAAATATTAACTAGAATTGTACAAAGACAAATGGAAAAACGGGCTGAAGAAATACTAGGAGAAGACCAATTTGGGTTTAGGCGAAACAGGTGATAATGGAGAAAACAATAGAAAAAGGGGAAAGCGTGTATATAGAGTTTGTAGATCAGGAAAAAACATTCGACAATGTAAAATGGAAAAAAATGTTCGAAATACTCAAAAAGATTAGAATGAGTTATAGGGATAGACGGATAGTACATAGCTTATACAAAGAGCAAACAGGAGTAATAGAATTAGAGCAGGAACGTAGAGAAGTAAATATCAGAAAAGGGGTAAGACAGGGATGTTCCCTATCCCCACTAATTTTTAACTTGTACATTGAGGAGGCAATGAATACTGTCAAATGCAGGAAGACATTTGGAAATACTATGCAGGGACAAAAAATTGATATGCTTAGATTTGCAGATGATATAGCGGTATTAGCATCTAGCAAGGAAGAGTTAGAAGCTGCTCTCAATGAAATGGAAACGGTTCTAACAGAAAGATACGGTATGGAAATTAACAAAAGTAAAACTAAAGTACTAGTATGCAAAGGAGGGAAAAATAAATCAAAAACAAGAATACAAATATGTAACACGAACTTACAAGAGGTTAAGGATTTCTGCTACCTAGGGAGCCAAATAACGCAAGATGGGAAAAGCACAAAAGATATAAAACAAAGATTAGCACAAGGTCGTGCTACATTTAACAAGAAAAAGCAACTACTGTGCTCAAAGACCACAAACATAGAAACAAGGAAAAGATTGCTCAAAACATATGTGTAGAGCACAGCACTGTATGGCTGTGAAGCCTGGACAGTGGGAGAAGCGGCAAGAAAAAGGTAGAAGCCTTTGAAATGTGTTGCCACAGACGTATGATGAAGATATCATGGACAGACAAAGTTAAGAACGAAGAGGTACTAAAAATGGTAGAGGAAGAAAGAAATATGTGGAAAACGGTAAAAAATAGGAGAGATAGGATGATAGGCCACATACTACGGCATGAAGGAATAGTGCGGAATATAGTAAAAGCAGAGATAGGAAAAAAGAGAAGAAGAGGTAGACCTAGGTTAGACTACTGCACACAGATAGTGAAAGATGTAGGCTGTAGGAGTTTCAGGGAAATGTGTAGGCTAGCTCAGAAGAGAAATGGAGGTACGCATCCAACCAGTCCCAAGATGGATAAATTAATGACGAAGAAAGTAGCTGTACTTAAACATGATATTTATTATAAGCAACTACAAGCATTGGAGGGGCAATATTCTCGAATAATGGTAATTGCGTGAAAGCATTTACTGGAAAACTATTATTTCGGCAAATGTCTAAGTGTTGGGGGATCTTGGCAGCCACAGGTTGCTTAACCCCCTTCAATAAATCTCCGTGAAATAGGGCATAATATTAGAAAACAATATAAGGGGGACCGAGCTGTATTGCTGTGTGAGAATTTTAGGGAACCATGTAGGTTAGTTTAGAAAAGAAATAAGTGCAGGTACATGTCCAACCAGTTTTGAGACGGGAAACCCAATGACGAAAAAATAAGCGCAGACAAATCTGATGATTATTATAAACAATTAGTTGTTTGTTGTGAAATATCTGCAACTAATGTTGACTGTGCGAAAAGATATATTGGAAAAAATATTAAATCAGTAAATGTTCAAGTGCTGGGGGAACTTGGCAGCCACAGGATGCTTAACCCCCTTCGCAACCACTGAATGTCTGAGAAATAGGGTATATAATTGTAAAACAATAGAAGGTGACCGAACTGCATCTAACAAGAAAGAATGGCGCCTATGATGAAAGACAACAAACATATAACAAAAAGTTGTTGAAAGCGTATGTGTGGAGCACAGCACAGACAGTATGCCTACGAAATACGAGCAGTCTGAAAATCAGACAGAAGAACAGTCGCGGCCTTTGAAATGCCGTGCTTCAGATGTTTGAGGATGGACAGACAAAGGTAATAACAAATAGGTTATAGAAACAGTAAGGGAACAAGGATATCTTTGGAAAAAAAATATGAGAAATAGAAGGGCAGAATACTTTCTAAGGCATTTTTGGGGAATAGTATGGGATATATGACAAACGAGATAGGAAAAAAGAGGTGGATGTAGACCTAGATCAGATAGTGATAGATGCAGACTGTGCAAATTTCGAGGAAATCTGTGGGTTGGTTCAGAATAGGAAGCAATGATGGTACGCGTCTAACCAGTTTCAGGACTGAAGACCCAATGATGATGATGATGAAAGAAATAATAACATTATTTAAATTAGTAAACGTTCTTCTTCTGCAGGCTATTGTGCGACAAAATAAGAAAATCGTCCACGCTGTCAGATTTATTTAAAAAGTTACCATTACGTTAACACACTAATTATGCAGATTTATTCAAATTTCTTTTTCTGGAAGTTTAGCAGTTAATCCAGTTTATTTTGATATCTTATTATTTAGAAGAAAAAAGAAGTCTTTGTATTTAAAAACGAAATCAAATTATGTAAATATTTTATTACTAGAGAAGGTACATTTCTATTAAGTAGTTCTAAAATAAAATGTTTCTAATGGGGTATTTATTGCGGCGAGGAATTTCTATGCATCTTAAAATATAAAATAAAATTCTATTACCTTCATTAAAGGATGATTGTACCTTCAAATTAGTACTAAGCTATCGGCCCTATTGCTGAAGATTGAGGTTATGAGAAAACTTACTTCGATCGGATATGTTTGAATGATACCAATAAAGATAACAAATGATCACGTTCCTTTAGGCTCAATTGCACCACTTCTCCTTATTATGTAAATGAAACGTAAATCTAAGTGACTGTTAGTCCATTGCACGCTTGTTTAAGGTTTACTTAAAATTTAACTGAAACCCCCAACAATCGTTAATTCAGCATAAATAATACTAACCTATCTTCTTGAAATGAATTTTATAGATCTGGGTGCTATTTGGCACTGGGTATTAAAACAACTAGAAATTTTATTCCAAGAACATCTTTTCCTCTCCAAGACGTGGCATCCGCTTTTCATTTTTAGTAATGTGTTTAAATTCAAATTGTGTTCAGTAAAGTGTTCTTTTTCTTTCTAAATATAGTTATCAAAACGATTTCTTCTGCATTAACTCATTGCCGTGATAAATTTAAGTAAGTTGCAGAAACTCGACGAGAACGATAAAATATTAGTAACTTCGAACCTATTGCCTGTCGTGTTCGCGTTACTTCAGATAGAAACCAGATAGGAAAGGAAAATTAATTTGAAATAGACCGAATAAATGCGGATGTACCCTGTATATTACGATTTCATAAATAGTAATGTTAATTAAGCATGACATTTTAATTGTTTTAGGGAAATTGTGCAATAAACTTAAACCACGAAAGCAGAAAGTTATTTTTTTATACAATTCATAGGAACATAGCTTAGGTCAATAACTTATTTAAAAAACCGTAAAACTAAAACAGATTTCAATGTTACGCAAGTTACGTTTCGGGCCTTAGAAGCTGCCTTTTTAAAAACTTTTCTTCCAAAACTTCTTGTATCAATTTATTTATTTAACAGAAATTAATATGGAATTTTGGCAAACTTGTATAGATTAAACTAAGTCGAAATTGAATAATAATTGGAGTTAAGTTAGGGTGAGTAGCCTAAGTAAACAACAATGTAAAAGCTGAAATACTCAAGACTGACTGACTGATGGTCTTGGGGCTCCTGAGGTATTTATGTTGTTCCTGCCCCTCACATGTCTGTGGAAACTTGCAGAGCTCATGTCTACTTATTTCTTTATTCTATTCATTATACAATGTAACCAATCGTAATTTCTAATAATTGCGGTTTCATAACCGTCTGTGACCTCTGCACTTGCAGTATCACTTACGTCTGGAATACAATGTATTCACATCCGTTCTCACAACTTGCTTGTGAATGTTCATTAACCTTTTCTTATTACAATGTTGCATTTTCTTAAAAAACGAATTTAAAAAAGTTCCTTACCCTTTTATTTTATTAGGACATCTTCGAATTCCTCTATTTCTCTGGCTAGCTCAGCAATCGGCTTCTTCTTGAATTCCTATTTTTACGTGCATGCCACTTTCACACTCACACACCATCGAATATAATTACCAAATTAATACGACAACCATACAATCTTTTATTTACACATATTAACAGATAAATTATATTTACACATGTGTCCAAACAATTGGTACAATAATTACCAGCTCAAATTATGTAATGTTTTAAAGTCTTTGATTTTAAAATGATTTTAAACAAATTCGATTAAGTATGAGTAGATGGGCCCCACATGTAGCCTTAAATTGACTTCACACTTCACACTGAGAGCTCATTATAACCCAGTTTTGTTTGTATATGCCTTTTACACCTTGCATTAAATGAAAACAAATTTACAGACCCGTTTACCCTTTACAACACAATTTACAGCCTGAATAAATTTTTATATATTCTAAATAAACCCTTTTTCAATACCCAAAATTATTAAATTGTCCTGTACATATCTCTTTTTAAACAAGTTTATAAAACAATAAATGTACCACCCAAAAATTCAACCACACAAACACAAAATATCCACAAATGTTTATATAGAAACAGAAATTTTCAAAGTAATTACCTGGAGGCACCTTCACTCTTCATTACTCCAGGCGATGGCTACCAGGAACCCCTCGGCGTTGTTTCCATCTACTGCTCTGATGTCAGAAACCACAGATCTCCACCATCTGATATCTCCGCTACCATGCAAGATGTTCTCTTCATCTCACAGTACCATTCCATACTATATATGGCACGCATACAAAATTAATTTTCAGGTCTGCTTACCCCATATAGCCTGCATCCATTTAATAATTTTATCGTAGTAGCTGGACCTTTTATTTAAATACGCACTAACTCGTGCATCACGTTAATAACTTGAGGTCTGCTACTACAGTTTTATACTTTTAAATGCGATGTTAAATACAACTTTACACACACAAATTCTAACCAAAAGCTTTACTATAATCTTGCTCTGAACCCGTATTCATAACTCAATGGACGTAAAAGAGAAGAGGGCTTTAATATTTTCGCGCCGGTATTTATATTATCTTTCAAGCCCCCTAACGGACAAGTTTCATTCTCCAAATTTTGAATCTAACCGTCTTTAAATTCTGCAAAATTTCCCCCGTTCTAGCTATTTACAGAGAATTCGATTTCTGCATTACCGTGCGCGTTCCTTTCGAAAACTGTCGGTTTTCAACCAATGACAAAATTTTCTGTCGTCTTAATACTCTACCTAACCGCTATTCATCTCTGTTCTATTCATGTGTGTTGTCCCTTTCAAACCCCACTTGCGTTACAGAAAATCGATATTGTCGGCGTCCTGCATCAACTCCACGTGTATACTTTACGTGACTTTCAATTCATAACTTGCTCTATATTTGTCTCTATCTGTTGTATATTATCGATTCTTTATTCCACTCGCTCCTTAAGATGTTTGCTACTATAGCTCCTTACACAAATTGACGGTTGAAAATAATTTCTATGGATTTCTATATTAACGTTCGCCTCAAATTTTTTGAACGTAACATTTAACAAACAGGTGTTTCTTGTAATTATCGATTGTTTGAAAATAACAATTCCTAGATTTCTGCTTCGTAGTATCTGTGTAAATGCACGTTGGCTTTTAAAACAAATATATTTGCCTTAGAAATTATTAATTTTCTTATGCAAGCACGCTCCCCTATTTGCTTTCGTGCGTTTGATTAAAAGAAATTATGCTTAATTATGCCTATCCTTGAACTTCTATGTGCTTTAAAGCTTTCTTCCCTTACGTAGTTCTAACATTCCAATTATTTAAATATAATAATACCTTAATACTCGTCCGTTTTTACTATATGAATTAAATTAATTTGGCGCGTAAATAATTTGCTCATTTCTATATACATGGTTGCTAAAATTATATTGTATACAACTATTTACCCCTTTAAATCCACAACAATATATATATATATATATATATATATATATATATATATATATATATTTGTGGATATGTAACTCGGATTACAATACAAAAACGCAAGTATAAGTAATTATCGTAGTTAGTTTGGGTAAACAGACTAGTTGCAACAGTAAATTTTTATAAGGTAATCATGTTATGAAAGCTTGTAGGATAATTAATGATTAAATAACAGTGGAATTGGCAATATTCATGTTTCCATACAATTACCCCATAGTTAAGAAAGTTTTCTATACTTTTCAGTAGAAAAGATTAAATTTAAATGTACAGGGAAACAGATGTAGCTATCGTTGCATTGTAACCAGATAATATAAAAGTAATATTATTAAAATTGCTACGTGCATGAACGTAGCCTAACAAAAATTAACGAAAGAAAATGGCCGGGCTTAGTCGTTGAATAGGCAGGGTATTTCAATTACCAAAAAAAAAGGAAGGCCTGAAATAAAAAAAAACATGCTCGCACTCAATCAATAAATCCACACGCAACATAAAAAAGTTATAATTAAACAAACAAAAAAACATGTTATATCAGCACAGTAGTGCCCAAACAAATGTAAACAAGAATAGCGCATAAACGTAATATACATTTAACAGGAAGAACAAAAAAAAATTCTTCTCACAATGGCGAGCTGTAGTTTTTAGGTTCCGACCCTACGTAAATTACCTAAAAGAAAGAAAAGAAAAGAACAAAATTTTCCCTCTAAAAACCACAGCTCTAAATATTTATAGTAAATACAGCAGCAACTATCTAAAATTATCACAGGACATAATCAGTACGCATTCTACTTGGGACCATACATAACTCCACACAGAAACACAGTCATTTACGTAGAACAAGATCAATCATCTATAACACTATGGGCATATGCAGTATCATCAACTACTCAACCCCATATAATAATATGGTGGCTAAACACTCACTCTCAAGTTAACAACCTAGAACTGGCTTCTACCGTCTCTAATGACATAGCTAAACAAGAGGCGCGTGATCCCGCCTTGGGGTTATCCTCCCACCACAGAAAGGGACGGCAATCCATCGGGTGAGAAGCTGGAATAATTACAGGTACAATTACTTTATTGTCGCTGCAAAGTACATTTTTCTTAAAACCGGAAATACTTACCACACAATATTGTGCGGGTAAAATCCCATTAAAAAAACTAGAAACGAAAAATACAGCTATAACGACGTGTATTTTTGTCGTGTTCAAGAAAGAAGATGCATATCTTTTCGTTTTTAAATAACTCATGTTCAAAGTAATACTAGTGTTATCCAACGAGATTAGAAAACTTGAAAACACGGTTTTATCGGATAGTTCAATACCTCATTTCAACGAGGCTTTAGATGGAAATCAATTAAACGCGGTGGTAATGTATAACAAGTTAACGGATACATAAAACAAGGTATTGACTATTTAATTTTAGCATAAACTTTACGTTTTGAAATAAATAAGTTTAAAATAAAAATTTGTAGAAAGCGTATTTATTGTAAACAAGATGTTGTCGGCGTATGAAAGAGTAAAAACGAAATCGATGTAAATGAAATAACCAAATAGCGCCGAAAATGAAAGTAACACAATATAATTAAATCAACTAAATACAGCCGATGACCTAAGTGACATTCAGGAAGATAATATGACAGAGACATTCAATGTAAAATATTTCAATCTAATTACTTAGAAGCTGCTGAAGACATGAAATAGCAATAATCGCGTGTAATAAGATGATCAAACCACAGGAAATCGCTCTTTTTTCGCGTGTTCTAATGTAAGTTTGATATAAATGACCGTAATACAATGGCATACCTCTCGAAGCTATAAGTAGTAGGGAAAAAGACGCAAGCTAGACCATGGACGAAAACAAGGAATTAATTACTCGCGAGCCAGTAACCAACCAATACATATGTAAAGGTAATCATTAATAAGGTGTTCCAGAAAACCCCCCTGGAATACGAGATTAGCAACGTAGTGATATACACGAATCAATTAGACAACAACCCGATAACAAAGGTAGAAGTTTGAACAGATTGGTTTGAAACCAAAATGAACTAGAGCCTGGCTCAATGGAAATCTTTATCTAAACTGGCATTCAAGCTGTAAGCTATTTATTTTTTTTAGTTTTGTTGGTGGTGGCGTTTATGAACTAACCTTGTTAAGATAGCCATTGATTAAGGTGGGAATTGTCCGCTCAATGTATATACTTTAAAATTTATGTTATTATGAAAACGAATTAAAATTTAAATACAACATTTGACGATTTAACGTAATAAATGTGGTTGGGTTTCTAATTCTCTGATTGATTGAAGATCTGTTTGTTATAGTGTAACAGTTTTTTGACCACTGCAGAACATCAACAAATTTTTAGTTTTACAAACTCTTGTATAGTCATTAATATTATGCAAACTATTTTTAAATAAATAAATACCAGTATTGGTAGTATGCGTGCTAACCGCCATACAGAAATGCTAGTTTGGTTGCTAACATCAGGCGCAGAATGTTAGAATAAACATAATCAAGGCCAAGCAGCTTTCCAGTTTCGTGCATATCACATCTGTACTCACATTAGCTAGAGCTCTCGTCAAGAACCATCATGGAACTAATAAGGGTTCTGGCATATAACTTGCGTCTAGCCTTGTGCGGTAGTACAGCCCTAGTGCGCTGAACACTAGGCTTTGTGGTTTTAACGATGGTAAGAATTAAAAAATAAGTTATTAGACAAACTAAATAATTTTGTTGTAGCGCTCTTCTTCTCCTTCTCTTTTTATATAACGTCTTTTTAATGAAGTCTTTAAATGACTTTTAATAAATAACTTCGTTTGGATAATTCTTTTGATAAATTCATTAAATAATTCTTTGGACATTTGTTTAAATAGCACTTAAAATATTCCTTTAATAATTTCGTAAAAGTTACGATAAAACATGTTTTTCAACGCTTCGTTGGAGAATCTTCAATTAGATTTTTATTTTATAATTCTCAACTTTTAAGAAGTCGTTTTGTATATAAATTGTAAGGCTCCATCGTATATTCATTTGTTGGAATGAACACGCCTTATCTGATTTTATAAAAATAAGGCAGTCTGTATGCTGTATTTAAAGAGGATTTGAATTCTACTTTCGCACCTGCGAGTATCAACTTATAGTTCATTCACGTCAACTTTGCGATAAAATATCGATCCAAGATGAACGTCCTTCAACTGTACGATGAATAGTTTGATTTTATGTAATGTTATGCGAGAAAACAATAAGTTTGAATTTTAAGGAAACGTTCTACAAAGTACGTAGAAATTTTATGGTTCAAATTAAGTCCGATGGTGAATTGAAATGGTACTTTTGACGTTTTTGGTCAAGATCTACACACAGTAGAACATCTAAGTTTGGTATTGGAGTTTGGTTGGTCCAGATTGTGCGTATAAGAAAAACGCATGGACGTTCGTATGGTCCGGTCCAAGGATCAAGCAGCTGTTCGGGTCCTGTAGAAGATGTAGATTTTACGTCACTTGTTTTTCTGAAAAACGTATGTATTAACACCTGTACTAACATGCTGTTACGCCAACATGTCAACAGCACCTGCTGGACCAAGGTAAGAGATTAGAATTATTCTTACACCACGTCTACATTTGGTGATCTTTGATACGAGGCTGTTTCAAAAAATATCTTTGTAACCATATATTATCATTTATTCGTTTAACAAATTAAGAAGGACCTTAGTAAATTTTTATTGTCAATACTAGTACAGTGTAATCACAGCTACTAAATTTTATGAAGTTAGGCAAACCTAAAAAGTTCTTATTGATGTTTCATATATGCATGATTTCACTTACAATTTCTGAATGATGAATTAATAGACAATGTAGTTAAAGTTTTATAAATATGTAAATAGACAAACAGATCTGATATTTCTAGTATAAATTCAAGTTAAACTTTTGTAACGAAAGCAACATTTAAAGTTTTTAATATTTCCTTTGAATATATAATCCTACCTTATGAGTAGATGAAACTTGTATTATCTTTTCTTAAACATGAATTTTATATTTACAATTTTTACGAAGGAACAATTTTAATTAAAAAAGCAACGTTTAATTTTCTTAATTAATTGTTTTATTCTGAACAAGTACGTTCAGAAATAGAGTAACAAGGTATAAGATCAAATAAGCGTAAAGTGGTAAACCCAATTTAACAAGAAGCTTTGATAGCCTTTTCAGAATTTGAAGCATAAAATCTGTGTTCATATTATTGTTGCCTGATTTATCTTTGTTGTTTTTTTATATGAGGTAACAAGAGAATACCTCTTGTGTCCTCATTTTTGTAAAGTTAATTAAATTTTCTTTACAGCTTCTGCGTTAGCAGTTAATACGGTATTCCTCCCTAAGGACGCCCAAGTCCCCCTTAAGGAAACCCTGTGTTTAAAGTTAATGACTTGGTGGCGCCCTATTTAAACCCCTGTTTTGTTAAGAATCTAGCCCTAGTAAGAAAATAATGCTTTGTAAAAAGAACCCACGACCAATCCTCATAAACTCTGCCCAAGGAATAGACCCCTAGTATAGTCGGAAGATATTTGTGTTCCACCATTTTAAAGAAATCCTTCCTTAAAGTTCACTGGTCACATTAGGGGATAAAAAGAACCCGTAACATTATACAGATCAGTATATAAATATAATTATAATAGGAAGTAACTGTGTAGATGTATATAATGCAAAAGTTGTTTGTACCTATTTACAGGAAAATGTTATGATTATTGTGGTGACAGAATTAGTTGACGCAGTGAAACGAAGATGTTTGTTTTCTTTGTTCAGAATATAGATTGGTTGTAAAAAGAACTCCATTCCACTAAGAGTTAAACAATCAGGATCCCTTAGAAAAACTTGTCTTCCAGAGAATCGTAACCTAAACAAGACGAGTCTTTCGGGGTAAGTGTTTATGGTAATGTAGCTTTATAATTTTAACTGTCCGATTACTTTTTGAACTTTATCAAATTCTTTATATAGGAACCCACTTCCGCACCATTGTCGTTAGCCGGTTAATTTTTGGTAGGTGTATGGGAATACCGCTCACGTCTTACTTAAGCACACATTATGTTGTAGAAATAAATTTATCTAATTTCAGTTAGTTCGATGAGCTTTCAGTTACAAGAGCACCCTGAAAAATTTATAGAAGCTTAGGTAGTTTACATTTCGTAATATACCTATTTCAATAGAATATAAATTAGGACAAAATAATTCACCAAAAATCGCTTGGTATATTTTTATACAGCCAGTAATAAAAACCAGGACTCTCTCGTTCACAATAATATTTGTATAAATGCACATGGGTTCAAAATACCACAGAATCATAAAACGTTATAAAATTAATAATCGTTCACACAAATGACATTGAACTTGACCATAAGACAACTTTAGACGTACAAAGTGTGAACACGAAATTTTTAAAAGAAATGGGAAAATGGAATATAACGATTAACTTTAGAATTAGTAGTTTAAGAAAGAAATGATGTTTGAGTGACAGTTGAACGGTCGAATTGTTTTGAGCTTTGTTGGATGCGGCGGTCAGGAAGATCAAACACGTAAATCGTGCAATTTATATTTCTGTCGGTTGGGGTTATTAAACCACGAAAGAGTGACAAATTGGTTTTACCCGTCAACGGAAATTGAAGTTTAAATAGAAGAAATGAGGTGACATAACATGCCAAGAAAATAAACACCAGGTAAATCATTGTCGTCCCTGGACAACCTGTATCTTTAGTTGTATAAATAATCTAGAAAATTAAAACTGTGAGTACCATGTGAGCGTTTTGCTTGTTTATAACGTATAATTATGTACCTGTAGATTCGGGATAAAAATGGCTGGTATCTATGTAGTGGGAAATTAATATTCCGTTACATAATTATTTTGCTGGACTATGAAATAGCGACAGAAGTAGTTTTGTTTAAATGTAGCATAATATTATTAGCGAAAGAAGTTTGAATATTTTAAAGTAATATGTAAATATCAGCTTAATTGTGGAATTATTGTTAGTTAAAAAGTGTGAACTATGTATTTTTAATAGACATCGGAATGGTTAAGTAAAAAGTTGGTATTGCGCTGTTTTTCTCTGTATTATTGTTTAGGACATTTTCAAATAAATGGGACTTAAAATGGCGTATACATCAATCTGGGAAATTAGAACAATGAGATCGTAGTATCTTTACGGATAAATGTTTTATTGAGAAGTTCTGTTAATAATATCTAGCCAGTTGAAAGTAGATTAGATTTTTTTAAATTAATATAATGTCCGAAATTTAATGTTAATATAACCTAGATGGAATTTTATTTGGAGTTATTTGTAATACCAGTAAAGGTAGAAAGAAAAATTGTGAGAGTATTCAGTCACTTCAGCGATGAAATCGTATTTTGGAAAAGACGTTTATGAGTATTTTTAAAGTATGGTAGATAGAGGTAGAGTATGAGGTAACGAGATTTAAGAAAACCAAAACCAAGGAGACCTATTCGAAATAACCGTTTTCCAGGAAGCGAAAATATCGGACATGCTGGGATAAAACGGTTTGCCGCTCTAATTTTTGACAATTAGTAAAGCCTTGTACTTAACACGGGAATAAGTACACTTTGGTAGCTATGGACTATTTTACGAAGTGGACCGAAACGTATGCCATACCAAACCAAGAAGTTGCAATCGTCTCTGACGTGCTTGTAAAGGAACTGTTTTGCCGTTTTGGAGTTCCTATGAAGCTGCACGCCATCCAGAGCAGAAATTTTGGATCAGCGTTGTTCTAAGAGGTTAGTCGGTTGCTAGGCATGCGGAAGATCCGAACAACATCATTGCACCCGCAATCAGAAGGTATGGTCGCTCACATGAATCGCACTTTGGTGGTCTCCCAAAATCAGATCGACTGGGACCAATATTTGCAACTATTTTTATTAGCCTATCGATCTTTGGTTCATAAGAACACTGGGCAGACACCTGCATGTGCTATACTGGAACGTGAGATACGTCTGTCCTATGATCTTGATTTGGGTGTAAGCGCGGAATGACATTGTGGAAGAGGTCTACGTCGAGAAGCTCAAATGCAAAATGCACGACATTCATGGTGACGTTCGGAAGAATATTCAGGTCGCAAGCGATAAAATAAAAATCGGATATGGCATCGAGATGCAGGCGTCTGGTTTTCAAGAGGGCGACCGGGTCCGGCCATACAACTTCAGTGGGAGGCGTGAACTGTCAAAGTTACAAAGACGCAAAAAGGATCAACGACGTAGTATATCGGATTCATAAGCTCCCAAAGAAAGAACGATAGTGGTGCATGTCAACCGGTTAGCATCCTATAATAGTGATGACGTCGGTACTGCCGAACAACGGCAAGCAGTGAAACGAACAGGTATTTATGCTCGTGTTAGTGAACAAAGGTCTGGACCGAGATATGATTGGTTAATGTCTCTGTACAGTGGCACAAGCAAAGCGAGATTAGGAGTCACACAAGAGATTCAAGATGATCTATTCGATGTGCCATCGGAATACTTCCTGGTACATTGCGTAGTGGCGGTCCTTGATATGTCCCGAGGACTTACTCGAGTGTTTAAAAATAAATTTGGTGGTCTTGATCAACTTCGCCGACAACAACCATAGGTTGGAAAGGCCATACGCCTAAAGGACCGACATCGAGACATCTACTACTTGATCATTAAGCAGCAGCCTTTTGCTAAACCGAATTACCAGAATTTGCGGAAAGTGTTAGTAGACCTCAAGGACCAGATAATCGAATTTGAAGACAATAAATTCGACATACCTAAGATCGGTTGTGGTCCCAATAAGGTGGACTGGAAAATGGTATGAAATATGTAAGAGGTACTGTTCCAGAACACCGAGGGTCTAGATCTTGGTGTGTGGTTTCAATCCAAATGGCACAGCGCCTGTTATGAAGAGCGTTGATTGCTACTTTTATCAACACAAGAACTACAGAAATGGTTTCGACTATCCTCACAGTTACGGGGACTTCCAACGCCCAGGTCACAGAGTGAACAGAACAGCTTTAAGAGGAGGGCAGTGTATCGCGGTTGGGTCTGACGTTGATCAAAGTAATACATCGGAATGTAAACTAAGGGTTTGAATACACAAAAGATAATTGGTATGCACTTTGTGGCGTGACATTTTCAAACATCTGGTTATTGACAAGTCCTGCGGTGCGAGATCACTCCATTGACAGGTACAACGTTTTTGCGTTTCAGGGTTATTAGAATTACAATGGGTATATTCCAAGCGTACAGTAGAAAATCTCGAGAAGGTAATTTGCACAATCCTTGTAGATACTGACGTTTTCGAGAACAATTAAAGCTTCTATTATAACAAATCGCGATGTTAGCTCTAATTGAAGTTAAGTTCCAATGTAAAGCTTTTATTAGTTTAAAGCTTTACAAGATGTGATATAAATGTTCACATAAATTACTGTAGTTAAAGAGATAAAATAATTGTAATGCTTCGAGATTAAGTGAATTAAGAAGTTATCGTCGTAGTGTTAAGAAGATAAAACTTATACTGTTAGTTAAAGTCTTGAAGTAAATCGTTGTGAGCTTTTAGAAATTTTATAGTGCTACGAGTTGCTGAAAAAGGTTTGTATAACTAGTTTGAAAATAAAGAATTGTTGTTATTGCAAACAGAGTTTCGTTACAATATGTATTTTGAGTGATTTACCGGGCAAGATGGATTCATTTGCAATGATGGCTGCTGCCGATATTTCCATAGGGGAACTACACATTTCTGTGTCGGAGTCCATAATTGTTCAGTATTTACTACACGCAATTGTTTGATAGCTGCAGTGACATTTCAAAATATTTCCAAAACAAAACAAGCACCGCACTATTTTTGACTAGTGTGTAAAAGTATATGGGTTCTGATGGAAAGTATGCGTGTATTTCACGCACCGATGTGTAAAATTATACTTCAAGGTTAAATATTAATGTGCTAATTAGAACTTTATACATGGGAGTATGAAAAATAACGTTGTCGGCACTATTCCAAGCAAGTCAAGTGTTTAAAAGATTTTTAAGTACAGTGGTTACTTTCAGAGAACCACTAGAAAAGATATTTTATCCAGCGTTACGTTCGTTGTATTTTAATTAATCAACGAATCACATTTATCAATTCAATAAATAATTCCTTATTACTTTCAAATTTGATAACGAATAACGTTTGAAGTGCTTTATGTGAAGGATTCACAATTAAAATCCATCGTAAGCGCTACGATTACCCAAAAGGTAATTAATTACAGACATACTATAAAACCCATGTTTATTGATTATATTACATGTTTATCGTCATTATAACGAAAGTTTCTATGCTCTACGATAATTCTTTTTGTGAATCCTTCGAAATGCGTAGGCTACTATCGCTTCTAGTACCCCCTACAGGTTAATAAATAAACTACTTTTGAATTTATCGTCCATTAATGCTATATCTTAATTTTATGTTATCTCTACTAAGAAAATTTGAAATTAACCCAAGTATAGAAACTTCTTGGTATTAATAAATCTAAACATCAACCGAATAGATAGTAATTTTGTTTACGGATGCTTAATAAAAGCAGGAATCAAATTTAGTTACTGGAAGATGTAAGATGAACACAAGGCCGCTCTAGAGTTTCTGTTGTCTTGTACAAGAAGTGCGTATGCCAAACTTTCTCAATTTGCACCAGCGCAAAATAGTAGAACATAGATTAAATTTTTATAAAACATACTTAAACAGCAACCATAAAATTTTTATTATCATATAGTTTCGAAAACCAAAGATATCAACTTTGCAAATACACCAAAATTGTAAAAATAGTTATAACTACAGTAGATATACTACCTTCGTACGAGCGCAAGAAAGCCGGTTTTCTTATGGGATTGAACATGGGAAATTCTAATATCCATTTCGGCCATTTTTGTCAGATTCAATGGTCATTCACCCCACGTAATCTTTACATTCAAGATTCACGTGACTTTTATTTAACCGTTTTATATCGCTAGGACCCACAATTTAGCTTTGATTCCTAGAGCAATTGTCGGCCATGTTAGGTCGAGTATGTTGTCGTCGACCATCTTGCGCGCCATTTTAACTCCAACTGTCAGATGTCACTTTGACACTCCCCACCATTAGGTAATGTTTTTCTTAACTTCCCTATATGCGTATATTTTATTTGAGTATTTATTCCCCTCCAACCTACTTTTTTATTATAAGGTGGATTATAAACGAATTTTGATCCTTGTCGGAACTTATAAAAATCTACAAGTAAATAAACGCATAAAGGCTACACAATTTCATATTTTAGTGTTTCTTTGGTATTCTGGCCATGAAAGATCGTGCTTCAGTGATATCATCGACCGTTTTGATATCTCTACATCAACAGTTCACGCTATCCTCAAAAGAGTTACTTGCTTTATAAGTGCTTTATCTAATGAATATATTATTTGGCCTAATAAAGAGAAACAGGAAGAGAGTGAAACATCTAGTTGCCTGATGTTGTTTATAGACATTCACTTTCCTATCTGTCATTATCTTTAATGTGTTTATTCATAGATAAAACCACACACATTTATGGCCGGGATTTTATCACTGATTTAGTTCATACTATGCCCGCGAGATGTTACGTGTAATTTGTAATGCAGGAAACTGTCGGCCGATAGATGACATTTCATAGTTAAAACTTTTTGTTTGTGGTGAAATTTGTAGGTTGTTTAATTATTCTTATTTGTTGAACATTCATTCTGAATATTTAGTGCAGATTAATTTATTGTGTTTCGCGTTTATTTACTTAATTTTTGTATTTAAAAAGGATAACTTCAGTACAGGTTAGATTAATCTATAGGAGCAATGGTTTTCTTGTACTGTGTGCCTTTGTGTTGTAAAAAAAAACACTGAAACGAAAATGCACCGGTTTCCTTACAGAAACCCTTTCAAATTAAAATTTCAGTTTAACAGAACGAATTCGACCTTCTATATGTATACCCAAAATATTGAAGTCTGACCATTGATCATGTTCATAGTTTCTTTTTCTTGAGAAAATAGTATTTATCCTACGTTTTCATTTCTGAAAACGTTTGATAAATGATATTTTCTTTGCACGTGGTTCTTTATTTCAAGAAAAAGGAATCAATGGTAGAAGCTACATGATTTAAATAATACCGCCACAATAGTTGTTTAGACTACGCCCGCTAGAGGTCGCGACGAACTTTATAAAAAGTTATATTAGGACGAGCGTCTCGCGGTAGAAATAACGCGGCTGTAATGACAGTTGTAAACAGATTGAGGTTACGTAATTTTTTTGTTTACATAAATTGGATGAGGTCTGTGTTAATGTTAAAATTGATTGTTTATCTCCTTATTTATATAGAAGTAAAAAATGAATATTTGCCTAGATTGTGGTTCTGAATTTACGTAAAATAAAACTTTGTATGGCCACTTAAGAAAATTTCATGATTTGAATATAAGAGACCAGTTTCTATAAGCAACCAACTTTGGATAAAAAAGAAGTTAAATTTAGTGCAATGAAGGAAACTAACTTTACACAAATGTTATCTATATATGTTAGCTCTTGTATATAAACAACCAGATATTTTGTACTAACTTGTTGCTATTCTAGGTATCTTTCGTACTTGTGTCAATATGCAGTTTAAAGGTACTTTGCTGGGATTTCTTTAATTTGATTTGTAAATTAATAATTACTTGAGTGAAACTTTTTTAATAATAGTAATAGAGGCTTGAGGTTTCAATAATTGTATTTTTATTTTTTAAAAAGTAAACACGTTATGTACCCATATACATTCTCAATAAATACCTAAATTAATTACAAAAGAAACTAATTTTATTTTGTCGAAAATTTTGTTTGCACTGTCAGTCGACTAAAATATGTAAAAAAACAAGGTAGAAAATTAAGATTATTTTGGTACTCCGACTAAAAGTAAAACTAAAATACTGCACTGTTAATATAAGAACACTTAATCGTACAGATTTGACGAAATTACAATAACTTACCAGTGCTTGTAACACTGATAAAACAAAGTGAAAACTGAGGATTAAATTAGATTAGTCGCGTACTTGTAGGTTTCCCATCAAAATCGATGGGATTGTAATGTACGTGTTTGCAAATGTTAAGCTTTATCATGTTGTCAATACAGGTGCATTGAAATGTATGAACACATATGCTGCACTTTGTACAACTTAGGCATGAACCTTTACAGGCCTCATCTACTCTAGTAACTTGATACTGTTGAAAAGCACAAGTGGACGACGTAACTAAAAATTCCTCATCATTTTCAAGACGTCTAATAAAATCTGATGTAATTGTTAGAATTGCTTTATGACTTTGTTTAATTCTATTAATTTTGTCATTGGAAGTATTCTTTGCAAGTTTAATTATACGTTTAAACAAGCTATCTCGAGCAATTTTCATTACTGCATTAATGCTTTTGTCCAAACGTTTTACTTTCCGACCTACCAAATACACATACTTCAAAACTTTGTGCATCGATTCAAGATACATGTTAGTGTTTATTCCTAAACCCAATCGATAGCAATATGCACAAGATGTTGGACGATTTGCATAATTATTATGAAAATATTCAGCAAATGATTGTGTATCAACATCGTCATAAAGATCTTCTACTACCTGATTTAAAATGTCATTAAATTCATCAATAGATACACACTGTAATAAAACACAAAGGGATTTATATACTACTACTTTCTTTTCAATCCCTCCATTGATTTTTGACAAATTCTTGCGCTAATTACGATCCACATGCCAGGTACACAGCAACTGGTGAGGTACCTTGGCCATAACATAAGACCATGCATTATAAAATGCTGGAGCATCATCAGACATAAAAACAGTAGTTGATATAATAGCCACTCTTGATTTAATTTTTCCAAAAAACAACTTGAAAATCATTTCGTCAGCACGAATTGAAAAACAAAATGCCACTGGGCACCCTGAACCAAATTCATCCACTATCATTAGTGTGTAGAGCTGAAAATCGTAACTATTTGTATCGTGTGTACCATCAACGCACACCTTGTCGTTCCCAAATTTAAGCAACTGTTCACGTTGAAAAGAAGTGATTATGACTAATGCAAAATCTTGAACATCTAAAATTATTTTTGAGTCATTTGGGTTTCCTTCTACACCTTGGCTTTTATAATATAACACTGGGCAGTCGCTTCCTAAGTTCATCATATCCCCTACCCAGAGCCGTACGCTAATTGCATCATTTAGGTGACATTTCATACCATACTCAATATTGAAGTCCTTAACAATATTGTGCATATCTTTTGTTTCTAACAACAAAATTCTCTGTGAATTTTCTTGTTTTAAAGCAGAATCACGAACATCATCCAATAAATGTTGAAATGTAATACCTTCCTTTAATTTTCCTGAAACACATCAATTGTAAAATTTCAAACTAGAACTTTATGTTCAAAAATACCTGCAATTTCTGCTTTACTCTCTTTACTTAAAAAAAACTCGACCAATATCGTTGGTATGTCCAACATGAGTTGTCCAGAAGTCTACTGCAACAGACCCATCGTTCTTTATCGTCGCTTCCATTCTTGAGGGACAAACACTTCCAATTTTATTAGTGCCTGTGCTTTTTAAGCTTCTAAAACCCTTGCATTTTGGAATGTAGTTGTACGATCGATGGCAATTATAGTACTCCTTTTTGGTGCCATCAGACAATAATTTAGCTGGTGTGAAGTATATACATTGCCAAAGATTGTTCCTGTTCTTGGTTTTTTCAGTTTTTGAACTTTGTTGAACAGAATAAAATTAGTATATAATTAACACTTTGCATAATAATCTTCAAACCTAATTGTAAATTAAAATGTAGTTGATCAAGTTTAGTTTCAATTTGATGTTCATTTGCCAAATGTTGTCGAAGTTTTTTATATCCCTTTAGATGTGTTGTACAATTTTCATAAAAGCACTTGGTTCTTGACGAGTTGAGAATTATTGGAATACTTTTATGAACAGTTCTGCAATGACGACGTAAAGTTGCTTTACTGGTCAAGGATTTGCCACATGTATCACACAAAATTTACTAGTTAAAGTAACTGGTTTCCTATATTCAAAATCATGAATCTTTCTTAAATGGGCATACAAAAATTCTTCTTTTGTGTAAACTCAAAACCACAGTCTTCGCAAGTATTCATTTTTACTCCTCGTTTACAAATAACAGGATAAACAAACGGAATAGGTAATTTCCATGGATCTCATTCACTATATGTAAACAAAAAAATTACGTAACCTCAATCTGTTTACAACTGTCATTACAGCCGCGTTATTTCTACCGCGAGACGCTCCTATATTAGGCCGTTGCCCATCTATTGTGGGTGGGTGTTTATCTATGGTGTTTATTGTTTACTCTAATTACCTGTTTATTAAAACCTTAAAAGAGGTTCTCCATTTCAATAGAATTTAATAAACAGTTACTCAATAGAAATAGATCGTTTTCTGGCTACGGAACGATTCGACATCGACCCGAACTCTATAAATGAGACTCTGGAGTGGGAACACTGGTATATAAAATTTCTTAATTTCTCATCTGGAAAAGAAAACCCTGATAAATTGAAAATCTTTTATAATTACATCTCCACCAAAGTCTACCAGTATATTAGTGCTGCTGGAGCATATAAAGATGCTATTTCAATCCTCAATGATATTGTAGCGGGCTACTACTACCGCGTTCCACTAATTTAAAACAAGTAATAACAACAGTCTTTATTACTCACTGTTCACAAGTCTAATTAACAGTATATACCTTATTTATAGATGTTTTCAGTCCAATTAACAATAAAGCACTATCATACTAATGAATTTACAAGCACTAATGTCTTCTTAAACTTACTTCTTAACCATAGGTCCATTAACAACACTAACACAACTATTTATTTATTACACTTTTGTCTATTTATGTATTATACTACAAGCTGCATGTACATTATACACATAATATAACATTTATGTATACCCTTGGACTTCCAAAAGCTCAACTATTTAACTTTACACGATATAATTTATATTCGACATTCTGATATAGACTAACTCTGTACTTCATCATCGGTCTTATTTATACCGTGAATTAAAAAGGATGACTCATCCTCCAGAAATTGCTAGAAGCTTTCCGGTCTATGGCGAATAAACAGTGCTTGCGGCGCTTCTGTGTTTGACGGGTTGCCTAATAGTAACTCGCAACAATATATATGTAAAGCCAGTTAATGAAGTCTATAATCGGCATATTGTAGCCACTCGAAGTCAACTATCTGAAGAAAATGTTGACCAATTTTTACAAGCTTTAAATCTTCTAGCTTAAGATTGTAAATTTAAAGCTGTTACCGCTGAAAAGCATTGAGAACATTTCACTCGGGATGCCTTTATTTGTGGTTTATCTGATACCAATATTAGGCAGAGACTTTTGGAAATTCTTCTATTGACCCTTAGTGAGGCATATGAAAAAGCTCGATCATTAGAAATGGTTCTACAACAATCGATGCTTTACAATCAATCTCTGAATGTTAACTTTATACAAACCCACAATCCAGTCAATCATGCGGTTTCTTTGAAGCAAGAAGTTCAAAATGAAAACGTTTCATATAGTGAAACTAAAGAAACATTAGCGGCTACTTATAGAAAGTGTTTTTACTGTGGATTTAAATGGCATATTCGATCCAAATGTCCAGCTCGAAATAGTCTTTGTAATATATGCCAAATAAAAGGTCACTACTCTAAGGTATGCAAATCACAAAAGAATGGGTCCTACTCAAATCACTCTGCTTCTATGATTAGCTCTATCAATACCAAACCCATACCTGAATGTTTGACAAAAGCTGTGATTCATGTAGAAGTTAATAATTCCTCTCTCTATGCACTAATACATACTGGTAGTTCCTGTAGTTTTATTAGTGGCCAAGCTGTAAAGAAACTTAAATTACCTATAATGTCTTCACAAGAGTCTGTTACAATGACATCTGCATCCTTTAACTCTAAAACATCTGGACAGTGTATTATTAATCTTTGTACCAAAGATCACTTCTATCCTAATGTTCGTCTGTCTATTCTCCCTAATCTTTGCTCAGATATAATAATTGGCCACGATCTTATGAAACATCACTCTAAAGTGGAAGTTAAATTTGGTGGCTTAAAACGTTCGTTGAAAGTTTGTGCTTTAGCTACAGCTAGTATTGAACCCGTAACTCTCTTTGAAAATTTAACACCTGAATGTAGGTCAATTGCTATAAAATCTCGCAGACAAACTGAAAGTGATTCCAAATTCATAGAAGCTGAAATTAAACGCTTACTCTCTGAAGATATAATTGAAGAAAGTAAATCACTGTGGCGAGCACAAGTGCTAGTTACATCTTCAGAAAATCACCGCAAACGTATGGTAATCGATTATTTTCAGACAATCAATAGATTCACTCAGTTAGACGCATTTCCTCTTCCGCATATTGAGGATATTGTAAATAGTGTGTCTAAATATCAAGTCAGCAAAATTGACATGAAAAGTGCATATCACCAATTTCCCATCAAAAAGGAAAACCGGCGATATAATGCATTCGAGGCTTGCTGTATACTTTTACAGTTTAAGTGGATCCCCTTTGGAGTAACGAATGGAGAAGCTGCGTTTCAAAGAGGCATAGACTACATTATTCGCAATGAAAAATTATCAGATACATATACTTACCTGGATGATATCACTGTTTGTGGTAGAGATCAGAAGGAACATGACGAGAATCTTCGACGTTTTATAGAAGCTATTCAGAAATTCAACCTAACCATAAATAATGAGAAAAGCGAGTTCTCTCTTCGTTCGATTCACCTCTTAGGATATTTGATATCCTACTATTCTATTAGGCCTGATCCTGATAGACTCAGAGAGTTGCATGAAATTCCACCTCCAAATAACACAACTTCACTAAAAAAAGTCGCTGGAATGTTTGCACATTTTTCAAATTATATTCCTCGTTTTTCACACAAAATAAGTATCCTTTCTCATAGCAAATTCCCACTATCTCCTTAAGCTCTAAAAGTCTTCTATAGTATAAAAAAAGAGAGAAAATGCCTCGTTCGCACCTATACATAGTGAGGATATGTTACAGTAGAAACTAATACTTCAAATGAAGCAATAGGAGCAACTCTTTCACAATCTGGGCGTCCTCTTGCCTTCTTTTTAAGTACTCTTTCTCAATCAGAATGTAGACACTCGTCTGTAGAAAAAGAAGCATATGCGATCGATGAAGCAACTAGGAGGTGGAGGCATTTCCTAATGGGAAGATATTTTAAGCTAATCACCGATCAACGCTCTGTTACATTTATGTTTGATCTAAAATCCAAAAGCAAAATAAAGAACGAAAAAATTCTACAATGGAGATTAGAATTATCGTGTTTTAGTTACCATATTATTTATAGATCTGGACCTCAGAATACTGCTGCGAATGCACTTTCTAGATTTTATATATTTAAGGGAAGGCTCATAAAAGCTACTTCCGCCTTCGAACGTTTAAATGTGGATTTTAAAGGCCCACTTCCATCCTGTACTAATAATCATTATATTCTCACAATCATTGACGAATACTCACAATATCCTTTTGTCATCGCCTGTCCAGATATGACTTCTTCAACTATCGTTGCTGCTCTCAAAAATATCTTTTATCTCTTTGGAACTCCCTCTTATATTCACTCTGACAGAAGGAGCTCACTTATGTCTAATGAATTAAAAATGTTTTTGAACTCTAATGGAATCGCTTCTAGCAGAACTACGCCTTATAACCCTCGCGGTAATGGCCAAATTGAAAAGTATAATGTTATCATCTGGCGTACAATTCAATTAGCTCTAAAATCCGAAAATAAAAATATAAGTCAATGGGAAAGTATTACATTCAATAAGAAGCTTACTCTGTACCTCTACAAATGAAACTCCGCATGAACGATTGTTCAGGTATCAAAGGCGAAGTGGTAATGGAGAAACGATTCCAACGTGGCTTTTAAGTCCGGGTCCTATTTATCTACGACAATTTGTTCGTAATTCCAAATATGATCCCATAGTCAAAGAAGTTACACTACTCGAAAGTAATGCCGAATATGCTCATATTAGAGATTCTGAAGGAAGAATTACCTCTGTATCTACACGGGATTTGGCTCCAGTTGGTAATGTTGAATATACTCAGATTGGAGGTTCTGAAGGAAGAATGAACTCTGTATCTGCACGAGATCTAGCTCCAGTTCCTAATCTCCACATTAGACTCCGAAAAAGAAGTTTTAACTCCCGAAACTAACGAAATGCAATCAGACACTCCTGAATCACAAGTCGAATTAAATAATTCTTGAAACGTTCAACCTAGTGTACATAGAAGTTGTAGAACAAGAACACTACCTTCTCACCTTGAATAATAGGTGTTATAATTTATAGGCAGGGGTGAATGTGATATAATTATGATCTAGCTGCCTGATGTTGTTTATAGACATTCACTTTCCTATCTGTCATTAGCTTTAATGTGTTTAATGATTACTCTAATTAACTGTTCATTAAAACCTTAAAAGATGTTCTCCATTTCATTACACTGGCATAATAGGAGATTACTTATTTAAGCAGTTTTATTATATCTTACCTTAAATTTTAGGTTGTATCGACGGTACGCATATAATCATTGATCCTCCTGCCAATGGAAAAGATGAATACATAAATCGGAAAGGAGACATTTCTTTTTATATGCAAGCTGTGTGTGACCACCAAAAATACTACATAGATGTGTTTATTGGATATCTTGGATCTGTTCACAATGCAAGGGTTTTAGAAAACTCCGAACTTCCTAATAAATTTTCTTATTTTCCGAAAGTATGTTATGTTATTGCATAATGTGTTTTTAAATGCTTCACTGGTTTTAGATTGCTATTTATTAGGAGATTTAGCAAACCTTTGCACACAGTGTACAATGGTTCCTTATGGTGAAAATAAACATCTGACAAAAATGCAAAAAAAAAATCAATACAAAACACGGCTCATGTTGTATAAACATTGAACATGCATTTGATATACTAAAACAACGATTTCGACAATTATATTTTTGCAAGTGCAAGGGATGGAATATCTATGCCATTTCATAAGAGCATGCTGTGTGTTACACAACATGGCTGATGAGGAAGACTTGGAACATTTTACAGAAGTAAACCAAAGTGATGAACAATATAATGCAGAGATTGAATATATAAAAAATACCATGCTAGATAAACAGCTGCGAGACCGAATTTGTAATCAACTTACATAAAGAAAAACAGTAAAAGGTGTATTTGTATTATACAATGTTAAACAAACAGAAACTAATAATGTAAATAATGTATAATAGTGTTTTAATTATTAAATTTTTTAATAGCTGCTCGAGTAATACATTTTTCTTATCTATTACTTTTGTCCTTTGTTTATAGCTTCCAACTTTTCTGCTTCCAATTCTAAAACTTTACGCTTTACGGCACACCTATCATTTTTACTCTTGCATTTTTTATTCTGCTCTAAGTTTTTGCAATTCACTTAAAATAGTTCTTGATTTAGAGGTAGAAGCTTTTATCACTTTTGTGGAAACATCTAAATTGGAAGGTTCAGATTCTACACCTACTTCTTTTCTTAATGTAGTGTCATCTTTACCGCTTCCAGATTACCCACGAACAAATTCTGGAAAAATTGCCTTGCGACTTATGTTAATATTTGTTAATTCCCTATAAGAAGTATTAAAGTTCATTCCAATTGTCCCAAAGAAAATGTATTATACTTATCAAATAAATAATTGACTCGGTTTCTTCCAGTCTTTTTATTATTGATTTCTTGACCTTATAGCCCCTGTTTAAAGTTTTAAATGTTTTCAATCTGAAGATTTGTGATAGTATACCCATTTTTCGCCATTTCCTTTGAAATATATTTCCACATTGCCTTCTTGTTTTTAAAATGGATAGTTTTTCCAAATTTTGAAAATACATCTTTATACAAAAATAATAATAGCTTTGTTGCTTCGAGTGTCCACACACTACCTCTTTCCAATGTTTCTAAATCTGTAACACATTAAAATATAATTCTTATTGTGGTCACCAGAAAATTATAAATTACCCAAATTTACATATGCATTTTCATCTCATTCTTCTACTGTATTGCCCTTGATAGCGATTATCGTAGGTTTGGCTTTGATTATAATCAAATATTGAATTTTCTCTTTGGGTTTCGTGTCTTGTTATATCTACATCTGTAATACTTGTTGCTGTCATGCCAAATTTCAATAATTTTTTTCGTTGATAGCTTTTGTAAAATAGTCGTCAGTAAAACCATCATCTAAAAATATAGGTTGTACAAATTTATTTCAGTGAATTTTGGTTTAACCCTGTAACAGTAAATCAGCAATTTCTTTTGTTTCCTCAAGTTTAGCATCGTGATTTCGCACAGTAAACTTCACTTTGCTAACACTCATAATAACATTTTGAATTTCTTCAGTTTATTTTTACAACAGCAAATCTCAAAACATATTTAACCTCACTTCCAAAGCAGTGTAATTGAGCACTTCCTATGACCTGCTGCAGAATATCCAACCCAGTGTAACACGCGTCTAATTGCAGCACAATTCTGAATCCTATGCCACCTTGAATGTGTATAAGGATTGGCCGTTATTATATATTGCTGCTTTAATGTACATAACCTTGTTTTTATCTTTTTAATTTTTCAGTTAAACTGACATTTTAGTTAGTCCTGACAGTACTGGTCAGTTATTGCCACCTCCTTACTAGTCTATGGTTATTGCCATGTCTTTGGTTATGGCAGAGCCGTATAAGCATACCCTTTGAAAAAAGACATACAGTACCCAAAGTAATATAAATAGACATCAAAAACAATTTCATGGTGTTCAAGTTAATGCTCTCAAATCGGAATTACACGAGAATGTATTATGTGAAAAATGTGGCAAAACATTTTTTAACAAACCTGCGCTGAAGGTGCATTTAAAAAGAATTCATGATTTTTCAAATGTATTTCAATGCTCCCCGGTAAATGATAAGCATTTTAAATGTATAGAATGCAATAAAGGTTTTAAATGTAGAACAACTTTATTAGATCATTTAACTGAATTGCATCATTTCAAACAGGAAGCGGATAAAGAAAAGTTTTTATCATTTAGAGGTAACAAAATATAAACATTATATGATAGTGAGAAACTTAAGATTTCAGATTTCAAAAAATGGTTATCTGATCTTGAGCAACAAAATAACGTTCAATATGTTCATAGTAGCAGCAAAGGTCAGAGGCATCACTGTTTTACTTATTATTATCAGTGCAATCGTTCAGGTTAGTAAATGTAGCTAGTAATTAAAGAATTTTAGAATGTATATGGTAGCAATTTTCCGATTTATAATATACTTTTTAAGGTAAAGTCCGAAGTAACATTGGAAAATGCCTGTCCAAATCTCAAGGATCTTCTAAAATTGGATTTATGTGCACTAGTAATATAATTGTAAAATTAAATCGCATTAGCAATGAAGTTAAGGCAAATTATTTTAAAACACATTATGGTCATACAGTAGAAGTTCAGCATACTAGAATTCCACATAATGTAAAGGAATGCATTGCTAGTAAACTAGCATTAGAGTATCAGTACCGAAGCTTATTGATGCTGTGCGCAATAACATTGAAGAATCACTTCAACGTGTTGACTTATTAACAAAGAAAGATATACACAACATTAAAAAATCATTTAATATTGATATTTATGATGGTGTGAGAGATACCAATGATGCTACCAGTGTACGTTTGTGGGTAGAAGAATGTAAAGCCGACGAAAATAATCCTGTTGTTTTCTAAATTTCAAGGGTTAGAATGTGAACAGTTTGACTTAACAAAATCTTATTTCTGTTTAATTATGAATAAAACTCAAATGGAACTTTTAAAAACTTTTTGTGTCGAATTCATATGTATTGATGGAATTAATGGAATTAATCCATACGAATTTGAATTAACAACTATTAGGGTTAGTGATGATTATGGTGAAGGATTCCCAGTGGCGTATATGATATCTAATCGAAAAGATACAAAAATATATGAAATATTTTTTAGTGTGGTTAAAACAGCAGTTGGAACTGTCGCAACCAATATATTTATGCCTGATATCACACGCACTTACTACAATACATGGTGTTTTGTCATCGAACCAGTGACTCATCGGTTGTTTTGTTCATGGCATACTGATTGTGCTTGGCGATCAAATTTAAACAAAATAATTGAGGTAGAAAAAAGAAAAGACATTTATAAAAGTTTGAAGGTGATACAAACTACCCTTGACGAAAACGATTTTTTTAAATTCTTTAATGCTTTCTTGGTATGGTTGCAAGAAGATCCCAACACTTTGGATTTTTATCGATATTTTTGCAATATTTATGGATATAACTATATGTCATGGGCATATTGTTTCAGAAAGGGTTTGCAGATAAATACCAATACGTATTTAGAAAGGTTGCTTCGTGTAATAAAATATGAATATTTGCAGGGCAAGAAAGTGAAGCGCTTAGATAAAGGCATTCACTGTATTATGTGTTACATTAGAGATAAACAAGTAGAGCGACTAATTAAAATAACAAAAGGTAATTTGATGGTCATACATTGAACTTCTATTTAATTTTCTTTTTTTTTAGGTAAAGGTACGGATAAAATTGTACATATAAATCGTAGTCACAAGGCATCTTTAAATAGAGATTTTTTATTCAGTCACATAGAAGATAGCAACACTTATAACAGTAAAAAGTATGCAGTTGTAAATAATGCTAGCAAGAGTAGCTACACCGTAACCCAGAAAACTAAAAACAGTTGCTGTGTATTAATTTGTCAAATCTGCAAAATATGTTATCACTCTTATAGTGGCACCTGTGCTTACTATTATATAAAATCTAATATATGCAAGCACATTCATTTTATTGTTCAAAATTGTTTGTTATCTAATGAGGTAATTCAACAAGATATAAACTATGAAGATGAAATCGATTTCTCTTTGAAAGAGTTAAGTAAAGAATCAAGTTTACGAGATAATGCCATTGAAAATGCAATTACAAAACTGCTTTAGAAACTGTTTCTCTTGTTAATTTACCTGCCACCAATGAAACTCTATTAACTGTTATAAAACAACTTAAAGTGGCTAAATCTTTATTGCATCCTGGTACTAACAGTAGTCTGAATATCGAAATGCCAGCTACTAGTTCAGTAGAACCTCATAACAAAAAAATGAAAAAGCAAATAAACTTCTTTTCTACAAAAAAAGAAGCAATTGCCAAAACCACGTTTTTGAATTGCAACTGTAAGTAAGTGAAACATCACATTTTAAATGAATTTTGCCCAAAAAAGTTGTGGCAGTTCTAAATGTAATTATAAATATTAAATTTGTGCTAATTATAAATGTAGGTGTATTAATCTTGTAAACGATTTTGTTAAAATTAAATTAAAAAAGTTCAACGTTAACTTATGCATCGTAAATATTTGGTGTGCATAAACTTTTTTTCATAAAACAAATTGGTTACAAACCAGTGTTTTGTGAATATTTTGTAGTAAATTTGATTTTCAAATGGGATCACAATTTTTTTATTAGAAGTGATAAGATAAACAAATATAAATATTTTACATATATAAGAGTAACTGACACCTATAAATTCATCAGTTATTTAATTAATAGTAAAATAGTATATTATTTTAGACAGAGGACAAGTGGGACTATTGGGACATCTCTGTGCACTCGCCCAACGATAGTAAGGTGGGTAAAAGAGGCAAACCACAAAGTCACTTCTCCAAATAAAATGTACTCTTTTTTCTTCAAACGTTCTGCAAACTATATGAAAATTTCTAGTTTTCATATATTTTACAGATATGAATTTTCCGCGTTTGATAAATATCAAAGGTTGCTTACGATTATAAATCCTTTTGACACATGCAATAACCACAAACGGCGTTATTATTCTTGAATAGGAAAGCATTCGTGGAATGCAAAGTGCTGAAATTGAATCTGCTTCATCGCAGTCTACTTACACCAATGCACATCAAGAGACTGGCTTCAATTTCCAATGCTACCCGTAACAATTTCACATTTAATATTACATTGGAAATTGACATTTAATTGCCACACGACTACACTTTTACCTTCGGTATGGCAGCTGGATAAGGAAAACTTTCGCCGTGGATAAAGTGACACTTCTCTGAAGCAGACTCAGTTAATTAATGGCATAATATTTTAACCTAACCTAAAATTGATCTGGTGTGACTACAGTTGAGAAAAGGTGTAATGAGAATTGCCAAATAGCGTTTGACTTTTGTAGTCAAAAATATGCAAATCCACAAAAACTCAATACAAGTGTATTTGGAATATTATTAACCAAGAAAAGCATATATTGCTGTTATTCTTCAACATCGAGGTAAGTGATGTAAAGGTCTCTCTTCATATTAGAATTGTATGTTATCGGCCTGCCCTTATTTAAATATTAAACATTTTATAAAAACTTATTGGGAGTAGAATTATAAGTTATCACATGACGGGCATGGAATAAACGTTCAAAAAGAGGTTGACAAAATGTCCTACACACCCATTGTTTCCCTCTTGGCTTTGTGCATTTATTGTCTGCATTAACTTTCTAAACAATGTATGATTTGGATATTTTTTTGTTACACTCTGCTGATTACGGTAAACATGAACTGCAGAATAAGAGTTACTTTTCAGACCACAATTTGTTTTCTAACCAACAAGTTCCTTTTCTTATTGTTGCTGATTGCACAATATAAATAACAAATTGGGCTGATCCCTCACTTAAATATTATAGATGTGCATTGCTCCTATAAACAAAAAAAGTTGATCCACCTAAATGGTATTAAATTTAAACATTATTTCCCTGAAAAGTAAAGCGTTAGTTAAAACTGTCACACTTGTCACAAAGAGATTCTTCCAGATGATCCTGTGTAATATGATGATTATCACTAATAATTACACCCATTTATAATTACTCTTACAGAGCTGATTATTCTCTTTGCGTGAATTTAGTGGAATTGTTCCATTTATCCATTTATGTATACACAAACATCAAGGTTTATAAATAATTATATTTATATGCAATAAAATTCCCAGAAACTTAATGGACAAAAACCAAAAGTAAGGTTGGAATCATAGGTTAGATAAGTTAGTATAGATGTGCAACTTGTGTTTATAAATTGTTGGCGTCTTTTTTCGCCATCTGGGCGGATAGTGTTAATACTAACTATGAAATTATAGAAATGGTTTGCATCTACACTGTACTTAGAAGGTAAAAACCCTGCTATGGTTCATATCTAAGATAGCACTTAAAATTGATTTTAAAGCTTATTGATGCAAAAATTTATAATTTCATATTTCATTAAAACAAAAACTACATACATATTTTATGTATGCATGTAGGTTTTTAATAAAACTGAAAATATAAACTTGTGCATCAACTAGGTATTTTAAGAAATGAAAAACATAATTTTTTCCAAAAAATATATTATTGGTTTATACATACATGTATGGAAAAAAAACTGATTTAAAGTATGACAAATGCAAAGAATACAGGTCATGGATATACAAATTTAAAAAACTAAATCTGTCCTATGTATTGCAAAGTAATAAAACTTAAACCTAATGCTTGTTCAAACAATCATCGAAGATTCAAGTATTACAAACAAAATTCCTAAAGATTACATCCAGTAGGAAAAGCATCCTTCAGATCAACTATATTAACTATTAAATCAAAATGCAGTAGATTTTATGTTTTAGATTGATACACCAAGAACTTTTAATTTTTTTTCAAAACATTTGCATTAATCTATAAATTTAAAGATATTTAAGACCTTAAAACTATAATAAAATGCAGAACGAAGTGTAGAATTTCATTATTTTGTAATCTTAATACCTATCCTATATCTACCTATCACTCAACATTATACACTGCATTTCATAAGTTAGGGATATTAAAAAAACCGCATATCTAGACGACAAGTACAATAAATTCATATTAAAAAAAAAAGTTGACATGTTTATTAAATAAACCTAACAAAACAATATTTAGGTGTTTCCATTTAAGAAATCACTGAAAACACCTAAATAAGAGGTAAAAATTGACATGAACGACACGAAAAAATTGACGTATTACAAACTTATTACAAGCAGACCAATAGAACAGATTGGCATCTCATGCCTGTAATTAGTGTTAAAATTTTCCAGAATTAGTTGTTTCTTATTGTAATCTACTTTTTAATAAATGATATCTATAATATAAACACAAAAACTTGAGAAAAGTACAGATAGAGAAGCTGAAATAGTATTATTTGAGCTATCGCTAAGATATAGATACAAAAAAAAACATCGACTATCGTTTGTTACCAGCAAGAAAGTTTTTCTGTTATAACTGCACTTGATTTTTATCAAAAAAAAAAAATCATTTCCTAATACAACATCAGCAATCAAAAACTACCAATATCCCCAAATTTATGAAGAACAATTTATATTTAAAAGCAGTTGGCCATGTAAAAGCTATGCTTTTGTGAGAGCTTGTTTATTGATTTCATGAATCAGTTCTACGAATTACTCTACAAATTATGAATAAACATTATTATTATTAACACAATTTTGCATCTAGAAAGAAATGCAATAATGAATCGAGCAAAATTTCTACTAACGTGGAAGCCTACACGTATATTCTGTTATATGATTATATCCAGATGTTCCCTTATAACTTGCATGTCACTGATTCGATTTAATGCAGTGCTCTTGCTTGTTTAAATACATCTACATGTATACTTAAGTATATACATTAATCAGGTTCTAAGTTCTATCATTACAATCGTTACCACAGTTCTCAATAACTATAAAAATATGTTGTGATGCTGAAAACCGATACTAAAATTTCTAACATATTTATTGGACATTAAGTTTCTAAAATTTTCAGTAACATTGAAAATTGTAATATAGTTACTAATAAAAAATCCAATGGAAATCTATATTTACATCTAGTTCTCAAACTTCCTTTTCTTCTTATTAATTTCTAAAGCTTTCTTATACAAATTGCAACTAGTTGCTGATATTTTACTATCTTTGCCGGTCATAATTGAATTAACTGCTTTACAAAAATTGAAAACACATAAATTAATTACAAATCTAATAATTAAATTCACTATTTCATCCTTATGAATACAAATAAAACTAAATACAACATGTTGGCATTGTACCTTATTATATATAATAGTCACTACTAGTATGCTTTGCAGTGCTGCCACTAGGTGGTAGCCGTTGTATGCGCAATGCTTGTTTTATTTTATTTTATGTAGTATGCGAATGTCAGACCAAGCTGCGGTCTACTAATACTCATGTTTTAGCTTTCTGTTTAACTAAATAAAATACTTTTGAGTGTATCTTATTTTGATTATTGGCCGTCCTGAGAGAAAGCTAACACTTCAGAAGTGGGATTGTATTGCCTAAAGTCCGGGAGTACAAAAAAAATTTTTTCAATCGTGTTGCAAAATTTGTACAAGATGGCGACTAATGAAGATAACAAAGAAGCTCAGAGTAACGGCTTTTCGCGAGGTTATCATGAATTGTCAAGCAATCCTTTTACGGCGATGATGGAGATGTTCGAGAGAATAGAACAATCCAGGGCAAAAACAGATAAATTGTTGTACTCGGTATTGGAACAACAAATGTCACAAACGTCAAGCAATGTGAGCACGCAAGCATTAAGTAACTTTCATGTGATGCCTGATTTATCGAAATCTGTGGAAAATTTTTCTGGTTTATGCGGTTCAGGCGCAATCGAATGGCTAGACAAAATTAATAGTTGTGCAATACTACATAACTGGCCAGAAACATTTAAATTAGAAACTGCGAGAATGCATTTAGTATCAGCAGCGCGTAATTGGTACGATATCCGACGTAGTGATATAAAATCATGGCTGGACTTTGAACGTGAATTTCGTGCTACATTTGAAACAACGCCAAGTGTCACTAATTTGTGGAAAGACATGATAAAACGAATCCAAGGTTACAAAGAACCAGTCGAAATGTATTTTCATGAGAAGCTTAAAATGTGTAAAGCGCTAGATTTGCCATTTGCAGAGTGCAAGGAACAAATCTTAACCGGATTGAATAAAAACCAACTCGTTCCAGGTTTGTTAGTGAAACAACACGCTAATGAAAATGAGTTGTTACACGATTTAATTAGTTCGTATCGAGTGTACGATCGAGTTATAACGCATGAATATACCTATCAAAAATATGGGTCACAAACAACAAATATACAAACAGGTGATAATAAACTTCCAGATGTGAAAATAGGCGGCGCCAACAAGCAAAGCGAAAATGTTTTGTTCCCTTGAGCGAGCAGGTACCGGACCGAAATGCTATAACTGTACAGAGCGAGGCCATATAGCAGCCGTGTGCCCCAAGCCAAAGGGTGAATCTGTCTGTTTTAATTGTAAACAGTCTGATCATAAATCAAAGAATTGTCCGCAAAAACGTGTGGTTACGGATAATTCGAATAACGAATCGCCTGTGATGCAAATAGAAGCAACATTGCAAAAATGCAATGCACTTGATAAATTTCTACGTTTAATAAAAATAAACGGTCAAACAGTGAAAAGCTTAATTGATACTGGTAGCAGTGTGTGTACGATAAAGGAGTCAATTGCATTAAAGCTTGGTAATTTAATCCCTACTGAAGAACATTTGTACGGATTTGGAAACAACAAACCAGCTGTTATATGCAAATTCTTACTAGAAGCTAAAATCGAAATTGATAGTGTTTTGTGGAATCTGTCAAAATGTATGTAGTACCAGATTTAGCACAATCCGTGACGCTATAGTAGGTCGACGTTTACAGAAGATAAACAGATTGCATACGTCGGGTTGGCGATCAATTTGTTTTCGGATGGCACAATGACCTTCCTTTAAAGACCTTGAAGTTGATGCTATAAATAGTAAAATAAAATTGAAAAATACGGAAACGTGTGTGATTCCGGGAAATTCTATTAAATATGTTCAAGTTGAATGTGATAACAACTTAGTTGAAGTGCCACTTGTGAATTATGAAAATAAGATTGTTTGTTTACCGCAAGGACAAACGATTGGTTATATTAAAATGAATAGTGAAAATTCAATAGTGCAACCAAGTGTAGAAAATTTCGATTTAATGCCAGAAATGTTAAACGTCGATGATGACGTCATCAACAAACACGTGACAAACTTTTAATTTTGTGTCGCAAGCATCGTAGTTGTTTTGCTTTTAATTTACAAGAATTAGGGTGCACTAACCTTGTAAAAGTGTCAATTGAAGATACGGGTAAACCTGTTAGAAGTAAACCTTATAGAGCAAGTGTGGGGCAGCGTAAAATAATACAACGCATTGTTGATGAATGGAAAGATGCAGGAATAGTAACCGAAACATCTTCACCATATGCAAGTCCAGTGTTATTAGTAAACAAAAAATGTGGTGAACCGCGTTTGGTAATTGATTACCGTGCCTTAAACAGGCAAACCGTGAAAAGTAATTTTCCGATTGCTACTGTAGACGAGCACTTTGAAAATATGAGCAATGGTGTTTTGTTTACAACATTAGATTTGGCTCATGGTTATCTACAATTACCTTTGACGGAAGAATCAAAGGCGAAAACTGCGTTTATTACGCCAGATTGTACAGGACAATTTGAGCGGTTAATTTTCGGGTTAACAAATGGTCCCTACGAATTTAGTAGATTAATGTCGTTAGTGCTGGGCCCATTAAAGAATAAAGTTGCAATGTCGTACCTCGATGATTTGATCATTCCTGCGAAAACTTGGAAAGAGATGTTCAAAAACTGGAGAAAGTTTTGAAGCATTACAAAAAGCAAAATTAACATTAAAGTTGAAAAAGTGCAAATTTGGTTATCGTGAAGTGGAATACTTGGGCTTTATTATTTCTGAAGGTAAAATTAAGCCAGGGGATGTGAAAACACAAGCGATATGCGATTTTCCTAGACCGAAAAATTTACATGAAGTGCGAAGATTTTTGGGTTTAATTTCTTATTTTCGTCGTTTCATTAAGGACTTTGCATCCAGAGCACGTGCATTAAGCGACTTAACGCAGAAAAATTGTTTATTTCAGTGGAAGAGTCCACAAGAAAATGCATTTATAGATTTACGTGATGCATTAATAAGTGAACCTGTTTTGAAATTATACGACCCATCAGCTGTTGAAACTGTGCTGTTTACTGATGCGAGTTCCGTCGGTATATCAGGAATTTTAATGCAACGAAAAACGATTGACGATGACCTTCAACCCGTGTATTACGTCAGTAAGAAAAAAAACGATGCAGAAAAAAATTACCATTCCTCAAAATTAGAGCTATTAGCAATTATTTATTGTGTTGAAAAGCTACGAAACTTTCTAATTGGTATTTCATTTTGTGTATACACGGATTGTCAAGCATTAACATATCTAAATACAATGAAAACAAAAAATTCTCAAGTGATGCGTTGGTGTAGTGTACTCGCTGAATATGATGTAGTTATAAAATACAAACCAGGTGGAAGAATGCAACATGTTGATGCATTATCACGTGCACCTGTGTCTTGTGCAAGTGACATCGGTAGAGAAATCGAAGAACGTTTGGAAATTTTTCAAACGATGTGTGAAGATGATTACATTACTATGATTCAACAGAGCGATGAATAATTGAGAAATTTAATTGAAATTTGTGCAAAACCTGTAACTGAACGAACACCACAAGAAAATCATGATTTGAAGGATTATGTTTTTGAAGATGGAAAACTTTATCGAAATGTTACAGTAAACGGACAAGAGAAACAATTGTATGTAATTCCGAAAGCGATTAGGAAAAGCATTGTTGTAAAGTGTCACGATTTACTGGGCCATTTTAGTGTAGATAGAACTGTGGATAAAATAAAGGAACTATATTGGTTTCCCCGCTTAAAAAGATATGTGCGTCGACACATTAGTGCTTGTGCAGAATGTTTACTAAATAAAATTCCAACAGGTAAGAGGCCAGGTGAATTAAATCCAATTCCGCCACCATGTAGACCATTTGCAAGAGTGCATATTGATCATGTGGGCCCTTTTGTTGCAACCAATGCAGAAAATGCGTATGTGTTAGTGATAACAGATGCATTAACAAAGTTTGTGAAACTTTACCCATCCAAAACAGTGAAAACTGATGCAGTCATAATTGCATTAAGAAAATTTATGTTAGAATATGGAATACCTCAGCGTATTGTGAGTGATCGAGCTACGTGCTTTCGTCTGGCGTTTTCAAAATTTTTGCGTGAACATGGTATACGACATACCCTAAATTCCAGTCAATGGCCAAGAGCGAACGGAATGGTCGAACGTGTAAATCAAACGTTGATTACAGAGGTTATGGTATGTATGAATGAGGAAACAATGGGATTTAAAAGTACAAGAAATTGAAAGGAATTTGAATATTTTTCCTAATAAAACTACAAAAAATCACCATTCGAGCGTTATATGGATTTTACCTAGATTCTCTGATGGTAAACTGTCGAATTATGTGGAGAATGAGGATGGAAACTGGATCCCCCCTCAGAATTTGCAACATGAAATCAGAAAGAACATTCGCCAGGAACAAGCAAAATATAAAAAACGACACGATTTAAAAAGATGTCTGGCAGAATCATATACAGTCGGTGATATTGTGTTATTACGAAAATTTCCTACAGCCACTGGTGAGAGCACGAAAACTCAACCGAAGTACAGAGGTCCACTTGTAATTAGTGAAGTGCTTCCGAGAGATATTTATCGAGTAAATAGTATCGATGGTACAAGAAGTCGACAATTTTCAACTACGGCACATGTGAGTAGATTAAAAATATTTAAATTACCCGAACAGGAGGATTCAACCTCGGATGAAGATTCGGTGAGCGATGACGACACCTCACGACAAGATAATCAATCTACTACTGAAAGATGTGTAGCAGAGGTGAACGATACTAACGGAGATAGTGTTGATTATAAAAGTGCTAGTGAATGTGTAGAACCAGTTGGGAGAAGTGGACGTGTAATACGAAAACCAAAGCGTTTGGACGATTATTGTTTAAATTAATTTTGTATTGAAAATAAGTTTTTCTTTTCCTTTTTTTGTGTCAACGAGGACGTTGACCTGTCAGAATGGCCGAGTGTTGGCATTGTACCTTATTATATATAATAGTCACTACTAGTATGCTTTGCAGTGCTGCCACTAGGTGGTAGCCGTTGTATGCGCAATGCTTGTTTTATTTTATTTTATGTAGTATGCGAATGTCAGACCAAGCTGCGGTCTACTAATACTCATGTTTTAGCTTTCTGTTTAACTAAATAAAATACTTTTGAGTGTATCTTATTTTGATTATTGGCCGTCCTGAGAGAAAGCTAACAAACATATCTCTTGACGTATGTTGAAATAACTTTGCAAATATCTTTCTCAATGATGCAATTGGAAAGAATAAACTTAGCTATATTGTAAGTTTTAAATATGCACTTGACAAATAAATCATTACAATAAAAAAGACTGAAATGGTCATGATGAAGTTCTTTAGCTTGTATTAGAAAACTAAATTCTGTATTTGTAGTTGTATTTTTTAACATGTATTTTACAAAGCTCGCACGAATATTTCTTAATAACCTTTTTGACTATGAAACCTGCTACATAACCCATTGCGGACTTACTTATAAGCCGTTCTAGCATACCATCTCCTATAGTCGCTAGTTCTCTATCAATTGATGAATTTTCTAACATTTTTGTTAATTTGAATTCTTGATTAGAAGTTGCATAAAAAAAAGAAGATTTCTTAACTGCACCAAAGATGTTTCAAATGTTTCTTCACAATTTGACGCCACTGAATGAACACCTGCAATATTTCGAACTAATAAAGCTTTATAAGAATCTTTAAATTGTTCGCACGTAGGAGTAGTGTGCCTTCCTCTGTGCTGCCGTATTTGTCCAAAATAATTTTCTAAGGGATCCTGATTAAAAGATCTTGCCAAAAAGCACTTTATTCCATTAGCAAATAAGACATTTGCAATGTCAATAAAGCCATCAAGGGTATATATAAAATTTTTTAACGATGGTGGTATAATTTTTTCACAAGTACCCTCTTTTCGGAAGAACGTGTTCTGTAAGCTTGTACGCGATTGTTGCCAAAATTTCAGATGGTTTGAATATCGGCATACTGCTCCAGTTAGTGGCTTTCCAGGCTTACATTTTGTTGTATCACCATTTAGACTGTCAAACAGGATATCATAAAATTTAATCACTTTAGCAGTTTCTTTCGCCCGCTTTGTAAGTTGATACTTGCCAGTTACATCAGTTGCACCTGCAAATGAAAACCAATGAAGTAGTAAGAAATACTAGTTTCATAAAGCTATATGCTGTATATAAACGTTTTCCAAGACTAATTGTAATAAAAAAACAAAAGTTCAAAACAAAACTACTTCAAGTGTTTTATAACTAATCGTTTCGTGTTCTAACAAATTTTGCACAAACAATAATCCATGCTACTCAATCAGAAAATATAATTTCCATATTAAGTATTTACTTATCCCAGTCATCAGTAATAGATAACAGATAATAAACGTAAAGTTGTACACAAAATTTTGTGACATTCGATATAAAATTGTAAATAATTTTACTCTTGTTGCTTTGCTTGATATTGAATTATTGAACAATTCCATACCAAATTTCACAATTGTATTTCAGCACTTGAATATACCTTATCAAAACTGTCAAAGCTTATCAGAAATTCGTGTTTTCTGATTGAGTAACATAAACAACATTTTATCGGAAAGCAAGGTTTTACAACCCCATATAAAAGCCAAAATACATTTATACCAAACTAATGTCAATGTTAAAAGGACTCATATTATTAAGTCCAAACTAATACGTCCCACTATTTTATACAAATTGTAACAACATATTAGATAATGTGAAGAATGAAGGACTAAATTATTATGTTTTTTCAATACTGCTTAATAAATCTTATCAGTAATAATAATTACCATTTTGAGCCATGATGTTAATTGTTGCAGCCATGGAATGACTAAACACTTGTGAAGTATGAGAAACTTTCATCTTTTTCATTTTTGTTTCAATAATGTGGAAGTCTGTTATTTTTGGAAGACAGCGAATATCTTCACTACATGCATCGATGTAGTATGCATTAACAATATCCTCCCACTTTGCAGTAAGAATGCTATCATCAGACTTCTAAAGTAAATTTTTCTTTAATAAATTATTTCTTGTTCCTTTAATTAAATGAGGAACATCATAAAGAGGTATGATTTAGCAGTCATCGATTAGGATACGTCTTTTTGGAATAACATTCTTCTTTAAGTAGACTGATCGAGCATCAGCAACCATTCCTTCTATAGCAGACCTATTTGTTGTGCAATAAATATTTGCCAATTCCATTTCAGAATTTAATAAGACATTAAAATGAAGCTTAAACACAAACACTAATCTAATTTTAGATAAATTTAATGATATTTTCTTTTCAATCACACACCTGCTTATATTTAAAAACTTGATAATCAAGATCACAATTCACAATGAATTTTTTTTAATGGAGCAATTGTAAAATTGAGTTAAACAATCTTTAAATAACGACGCTACCGTTACATAAACAACAATTCTAACCATCAAATGTTAAATAAACGACAATCGATAATTACTGCTAAGTTTGAGGGCGCCATCTACTCGGATAGTGTTAATACTAAAATGAGCCAACAGAAACGTCTATAGAAAGCAATCACCGTGGTTGGAATCATGACATAGTTCAATTATTGTAATAGTAAAAATCTAAGGGCAAAACTTATAACGCGTTCGGTTGGTTGCACTAGTGTGCACTGGGTGTACACTTTTTCAGTACCGTGCATTCGGTTGGTATTATAGACTAACCCCGATTCAGGTTTGCTTATTCGATTCGTCTGCATGCACTAAATAGGTTCAGATTTATTGCACCGGTCATTTGTGGTAGTGCAAGCAATTGAACTGAATAAAAATGGCCGACTTAACCTTACATTTAATTAAAGAGTTATTAGATAGTAGCAGTAGTTCAGAGGACGAAATTGATATTTATTTGAAAATGGAAGATTCAGACGTACCAAAAATTACAAATTATTTAGATATTGTGGAAGAATATAGTGATGAACAGGTTACTAAATTTACATTGCACTTTAATAAAACAACTATTTATGTCTCAATTTTTGCAGTTTCGTAAGCAATTTCGCATGAATAGAGAAACGTTGGAAAGCATAATTGAGAACTATAAAACTTCGCCTCATTATCCACAAGATACACACCATGGTGACAAGATACCGAAGTCCCCTGAAACTCATATGCTTTCGTTTTTATGGTAATTTTGTAAACTTTATATTTTAAATTTTCTAGGTGTAAAGTTTTAGGTTTGCTGGAAATAAATGCTGCATGCGTGATGTAGCCAGTAGATTTGGAATGGCAGAATCTACTTTCCATGCTTGTTTTAATCGGGTGTTAAATTACTTTATGTCAATCGCTCCAAACGTAATAACTTTCTTAAGCAGCCATGAGGGAAAAATAGAAATAAGCAAGTGCTTTGAAAAGGTTTGTATTTTATCAACATTTACCTACAATAACCACATTCAAAATGTACTTTAGATTGCTCGCCTTCCTGGTGTAATTGGAACCATAGACGGAACGTTTATTCCCATTCGAAAACCAATTCATAAACTCAAATCCACATATGTAAATCGGCATGATTTACCGTCACTAACCCTACAGGCAAGTTGCAAATAAATCTTTAAACTTGTTAAATAAGTCAAATTACAGGCCATTTGTAATGCTAATAAACAATTTTTGGATGTTTTTACTGGAATTTCTAGTAAGATACATGACGCACGAGTTTTCAAGTTGTCGCATATAAGCCAAATCATCCAACACATTTGCGGTGACGAGTTTTATTTATTGGGAGATGCGGCATATCCATTACGCAAGTGGTTAATAACACCATATAGAGATTACGGGAATCTAACACCTGAACAACCACGTTTTAATAAAAAATTGGCTACAACGAGGGTTAAAATTGAAAATGCATTTGGTTTATTAAAACAGAGATTTCGTCAGTTAATCCAAACAGATTTCGAGTTAGTGGACACAACATCTAAATTTATTATAGCTTGTTGTGTATTACATAATGTATGCATTAATGCTAATGATGAGTGGAATGAGGAATACAACAATACAGAATTGGATGATAATTTACACCAACCGGATGATGATGTAAGAGCAAGACGAGAAGGAGAAATAAAAAGAAACTATTTATGTGAACTTGTGAACATGTAATATACTTTTAAAAATGTACTATTTATATCTATATTAACTGTAACTAATAATTAAATCACTCAGCTTCTAAATTACAATTATTTTTTGTTTGTAATGATAAATATTGTCCTAAGAGCTCCATTTTTTCATTATGGCGCCTATCTTTATTTGCCTCTTTATTCTTCTGAATTTGTAACAAGATATTCGACAGCTTAGCTGCATGCTTCCTTTTTTTGGTAGGTGTTTTTTGCATGGTTACCTTGTTAGCACTGCGTAACACCTCTGGTTGGATACTATCATCGATTTTTGATATTTTTCTCAATTCATCCTCATATTCTACAGTCTCCCTAGATGAACCTGACGTCGAGTTAGTTATGGTGGTTATTTTTTTTCGTTTTAATATGGTTTTGTAGCGGTTTTCACACTGCATACCATTACGCTCTACATTTAACTTTTCTTTTAAAGAGCATGCAATGTGATCCCACATTAGTTTTTTTGTTTTAAAACGTTTCATAGGACCAACCTGGCTAAGCGATTCTTCATATTTATCCAGAAGAAGTTTGGATTCTGCAACGTTCCACTCTACAACCTTTTGCCCTGTTGACGTGGAGGGTTGTGGCTGCTCCACTAATGACTCCTCTTCCAGAATATTAGCAGTAATTAGAGCTTCTTTAGCTATAGTCATTAAAGTTTCCTCGCCCTAAACAATAATTTATTAGTGTCTCCTTACAAACAGTAGGCATTTTAACATACCATTAGTTTTTATCATTTTACATACGTATTTACCATCCTCTGTAATACTGCAGTTACCCATCTGGTCATACATAAATTCCTTAAATTCCACAGCCATTACATACGTTTTAAGATTTATATTTGCGATTAACACAAAAAAACAGCCACTTGACATTTGACAGCTGTTCGAGCTAGAATTGAGCGAGTGCGCACCGAACACGTGCTACCGACCACTCGGGGCGCGTTCAGAGTGCACTTGCTCCGACCCAGTGCAGGCCCAACCGAATACATTATTATACAACTTCAAGGTCGAATAGGATTGATAACGTTCTGCATTTGGACGCGTATACCCAGTGTACTCTACCAGTTCACAAAGGAACTAAAAGTGTAGTGCGTTCCACACTGAAATCGCACAAACGAATGAATTAGTGCAGTACAGTATAGTTCAGAACTACACTATAGATGCAAACGAACGAACCTATTAGGTATTTTATTCTTAACAAATTTTATCCATTAGTTTTACTCAACATATTTTCACCTTTTTATTAAAAAATCAAAAGAAAGGGTTCTCTTTGTATTCAAAATAGCAGTTACCATAAAACGCGATGACATCAAATGTTAAATAAAAAATTTTCGTTTATTTATGAAATTATAAATGCTCGGAAGTTCATATGTACTGGCATAGAATAATAATACGTTTAAGAAACGACACTCATAAATTACATTACTTTTCATGTACCAAAAATATATTACCTTCGTCCATTATTCTGTAGGTACACAGATGCGGCGGGAAATTTAAAAACAGTGGGTTAGAAATTGCTTTCAATATTTAAATTGATTATTTAATGCAAAACTGCATAATATAGGCTCTAACGTAATAAAGAAACCTATTGAAGTGAAATTACAACTTAAAACAAGAACAGTACAATAAACTAAAGGGAGGTTGAAGGATATACTACAGAATAATAATACGCTACGCTAGCGTGAGCATATTATTATTCTATGGATATACCAACAAAATAATGGCGGATTTTAGACATCCGCAAAGAAATTTGGGCTTTCTGAAAACGCCGAGTGTCTTCTCTTGTTATAATTATTCTATGGTACTGGTTAGAATTTGACATTTGATGTTCATAGTTTCCATGGCAACTTCTATCTACATTAAAGATATTAGGCGATTTTTCGCGACATAAACTAACATACTTATTTATGTGTGTATGTGTTATACTTGCGTTTTGGAGATAAAATTTACTGGAGGGGAAATTGTACGGCACCATTCTATCAGATAAACGAACATACCCTGATCTGTACCAGGTTATGCTTGTGTATGTTAAACACTTGACTTTTACCGGGTAATTACTCAAAGCGAGGTTAGGAAACTACAATACGTTTTCACGGTGCTGCACAAGAAATTATTGTTTATATAGTGGGGGGGGGGATACTTCAACATACCATACTTGGACAATTCCAATATGTCGCGAAAAATCGCATTTTATTTACACCATTTCTAGTACGTTTTAGAATAATCTAAAAATTTGAATATGTATATTAATTGCGGTCGTGGATATTTGAAGACAGTTCTAACTGTAACTTTGATATGAGTTCTAACTGAAGCTTTGATTAGAATACCATTTCTAGTTTAAAGCTTTGAAAGATATAATATTAATGACTGTCCATATAACCTAGTGTTAACATAAATTACCGTAGTGATCATATAATAGTATATTATTCAACGAATGAGTTATGATTGCCATTACTCATTTGGAAGATTTGTGCCGCGAACCCGTTAGAGCTCGCGGTGTAATCCGAATGAGTAATGGCCATAACTCGCGAGTAGAATACTATACTTTTCCCACGACTAAACAAATCTTCGTTATCAAAGATTTTCTAAACGTTTTAATTAATAGCCTAAATACTGACAAGCAAAATTTTATTTGTCAAAGTGTAACAGCCTACTTAGCACGATACATTTTTAAATGCATAAAGAATGCATTTCTGGATAGTCGTGGGAAATAATTATTTATGCAACAAGTGAGTTAAGTAATACTTTTTTCAGGAGTAGGAAAATTTGACCCCAGAGCCGAAGGTCACTGCGGCAATTCCTACGAGTGAGAAAAATTACTTTACTCAGGAGTTTCATACAAAAATCTTTCTACATCCGTAGATAAATAAATTCGATAAAATCGTCATTCATTTTTATTTATTTAGTAACACTAATATTATATGTACAATTTTGAGCATTAATAAATTGTAGAGAAGGTGAAGTTAAAGGTGCTATATTAGTATTCAAATCGTCAACATTTAATGAGTTTATAGAAATAATATTTTCTATCTTGTCATAGAATTGTTAGCAGGCAGTTGAACATTATTGTGATTCGAACTCGAACTGATTTTTGTTAAAATTTTTGTAACGAAATCCATTTTATTTTGCATCGAGTCGTCTACGTAACTCTCTGCACTGTACGAGGGAAAGGTGAAAAGTTCTCAGCCTGACACAGAGATGTCGTTCCAATCAGAAAAAATTTGTCGCCTGCGTGCGCATGTCATTAGTTCGTATGACAAGTTTCAACTTGCTATTTCAAGTAGTTTGTTTACACGAAATTTTTTCAAGCAGACGTCTTATGCGTGTTTTCTTAAGATGGATAAACTTGAATATCGTGCGGTCATAAAATTCTTCGTTTTGGACGGATTAAACCCTCAGGAAATTCATCCGAAGTTGACAAAAGTTTACGTAGACTCTGCCCCTTTCCTGTCAACCGTTAAAAAGTGGACATCTGAATTTAAACGTGGCCGCACGTCTTTCGAAGATGACCCACGTAAAGGACAACCAAGAACCGCAACCGCACTGGAAACGATTGAAAAAGTGCATGATATCGTGTTGGACGACAGGCGAGTGAAAGTGAAGGAGATAGCCGAGGCTGTAGGGATATCGAACGAAAGGGTGCGAAACATCTTACACAAAGAGTTAGGGATGCAAAAGCTCTGTGCAAGATGGGTGCCGCATTCGCTAAATACCGATCAAAAACAAATGCGAAAACGAGTTTCGCAGCAATGTTTGGGCCGGTTCAATAAGGATCCAAGCGATTTTGTGCGGCGATTTGTCACTATGGATAAAACATCAGTCCACCATTACACGCCAGAAACGAAACAGCAGTCGAAGTAGTGTGTCGAAGTCGATTGTTCAGCGCTAAAGAAAGTGAAGTCAATCGTATCTGCCGGAAAGGTGATGGCCAGCGTGTTTTGGGATACGAAAGGGATCTTGTTGATAGATTACCTTGAAAAAGCAGAACAATTACAGATCAATATCACTCCACCCTTCTTGACCAGCTGGATGCCAAAATTCGCGAGAAGAGGCCTGGCTTGAAGAAGAAAAAAATGATCTTTCAACAAGACAACGCACCTGCACACAAGGGTGCGTTGGCGATGGGAAAATTGACGGATTTGAGGTACGACTTGCTTGGCCATTCCCCCTATCCCCCCGATTTGGCGCCCTCAGACTTCTATCTGTTCCCAAACTTGAAGAAATTTGTTTCTGGGAAGCGCTTCATGTCCAATGAAGAAGTTGAGAGGGCCGTAGACGAATATTTTCACAGCCTTTCAGACTCTCACTTCCGGGAAGGAATACTAATGTTGCAGAAACGCTGGACCAAGTGTTTTGAAGTTAAGGGGGATTATATCGAAAAATAAAATCTTTTTTTTTACTGAAAATTGCAGTCTTTCATTGTAGGCCGAGAACTTTTCACCTTACCCTCGTACTAAATTTTCATCTACCGTGCTTTTCTAGTTGAATTAAATCACCACCAGAACCTGCCAATAGAAACAGTTTTGACAGTTTAGATGATTAATCGATGACACAGAGCGAAGCATTCAAACACTACGTTTGTACAAACATTATTAATTGCGTTAAAAAATAAACCACTAGGACACTTTTTTTAATGCTTTTTAATCGATTCAACAATCACATACTTTATGAACGGAAAATAATTTTAAAAAACGCGAGTTTTATAACAGATGTGGAAATATTAATAATCAGTGCGTGGATAGTAAATTATAGTGCTTCGATGGTAATTTCGAAGATAGCATCCTAGTTTTAGTATTAAGAAGATAATACGTCTACTGTTAGTAATTAGTTCTAAAAATAATGCGTTAGGAAAGCTTTTTAGAAATTTTATTACAGCTGCAGGTTGTTGAAAAGACTTTTGTATACCCATTTTGAAGATAAAGAACTGTTATTATTGCAAATACAGTTTTCGTTACAATATTGAAAATCGCCTCAAATATAACTATCTGCAGGAAACTTATTATCATCGTTTAAATAATCTGAACACTCAGACTGTCGAATAACTCTCTGAGCATGCAGTAATCCGGGATGCCCAGTATAGCAACAAGCTATTAATGTTGCATGGTCAGACACGAGCTGAAATAAGACCTATGCATAATAAATTATTTAGATTGAATGCTTGTACGTTCTACCAACCTGCAATTGAATTGAATGAAACCATTTGCGATTCACATAATCATCTTTGGAGTTACAATTTGAATGTGAGTCGCATCTTCAACTCTGGCTCCTGAAAACTCACTAATTTCTAATCTGTGTATCAGCTTAAGAGCTCTATCTACCCTAGGCGATTGTATACATCTGTTTGATTTTTAAAAGGAGCACTAGTGGCTCTTTGCACAGATCTAATTTTCGTAGCTCGTTATACATTAAACCGGTAATATACCGATTTATTAAATTGCACAATTATGCATGAACTATACCTGTACGAGTTGCTTGTAGGAATTTTCCAATTGAATTGTGAGACAGTCCATTGCTTTGAGAATTAAATCCTCAGCTATGATTCCGAGGACAAATTCAATCGTAGTCCTTGCCAATCTGAAAATGTAGATTTAAATATAATGAAATATATACCGTTTTTTGTGCTGCCTTGTAACGTTATTTTTTACTACATATAGGTTAATATTATAAATACATAATATGTATTCAAATTTATACGGGATAAAATTTATCCGGGTCGTCAAATGCGTCTGAAATTTAAGCTAACACTTATCTCGAGGTTATTCTAATCCTGGTGCGTCTTTTATCCCGGGGTGGCGTCCAAATGCTCCATTGTTTGATTGGCGGCAGCTTTCCTATCGACGACGCGCCGATATTTTGTATAACGGTAGAAGAATAAGGAACGAAAGGGAAGGGACCACTCCGTCAACTGTCCGAACTCTAAGAAATATATCTGCGCTCGAGGAAGGCCGGTGGTGAAGTCCACTTATTTCGACGTATTGGCTCTTATGAGCCATCGTTTCCCCTCCAAGAAAGGTTAAAGTTCTGTTGCAAGTTAATGGTCACAGCTGGACGTAATGGAAAATGCAATTCTTGCGGCTTCCAAAACCACAAATCATAAATTAATGTCTGTACTTACGTGAGAACCATATATTTGTGTGGTTTTTCAAGGTTTATATTAAACATAGTAATACTGGAGAATTCTCCATGTGGGGTTTAAAAATCTCCTAAACCTAAATAATACAAAACAGGTAAAGTCTTCTTTAAAAAAGCGCAACAACCTAAAATGGCTTTTGGATAATCGATAGTTTGCGTTAACAACCAGATATCCTAATGTTCGGCGAAGTAGTCCTCGCTTTTATTTTTCTTGCAAAGAAATTTCCTAATCATCACTAAAAACTAAACTTTTAGAGGCAGCAATATGATTTCTATGATAAATAATTGCAATAACGTGATTGATCTTTGTGGAAAAGTCACAAGCTGGCAAGCTCACAAAAGAGTAAAACGAAGATTTTGAAGATATTTTTCACGCCATCGACCAATTGTCCGTTCCACTTAAATGATTGACTCCAATGATTGCGTGATATTGGAACAGCAAAACTGTAGTTGCTGTTGTGAGCGATGAGCTCTTTAAGTAGAACGTACACTTATTTTGTAATCTTGACATGTAAATAACACAATTTAGTGAAAAATATTTATGGATTATATTGTTATGTTATATAGTTTATTTTTGTTAGAAAATATTGCATATATCTGCAATATCAAAGTCTGTATAATCAGAAAGTAGTGTTACAAACCACTATTAGGCAACCCGTCAAACACACAAGCTTCATAACCCAAGTGCATTCTCCAGGAATCGAAAATGTTTGAGCACATACCAGAGTATGAATCATCTATTTAATTCAGGGTATAAATAAGACCGCTGATGAAAACAGAGTTAGTCTATATCTTAATGTCGAATATAAATTATATCGTGTAAAGTTAATTAGTTACGCTTTTGAAAGTCCTAGAGTAAATATAAATTTTTGTTATGTGAACGTGTTTATTGTACCGCTAACTTGTAGAATACCTAAATAGACAAAAGTGTAATAAATAAATTATAATAGGATTTAGTGTTGTTGAGAATCCTTATGGTAAAGAATTTAGTTTAAGAAGATATTAGTGCTTGTAAATAACATTAATGTTATAGTGCTTCATTGTTAATTGGACTGAAAACATCTATAAATAAGGCATATACTGTTAATTAGACTTGTGAACAGAGTAATAAAGACTTGTTATTACTTGTTTTAAATTGGCGAAACGCGTTAATAGTAGCCCGCTACAGTATGTTTATATACAAAAACAATACACATTTTACCCAAAAGACATATATGTTCTCGGAGTGAAATAAATATTGTTTTCAATTATTAAATTGATGTCTTTAATACATCTTTAGGATCTATAAACAACGATGTCTTAGAAACGGCTCATATAAAATATCTTTAAGACGTCCTTTTAAGAATTAAGTCATTCAGACTAATAACCAGACATCGTAAAGGCTTGTACTTTAAAAAATCATTTTCCTTTTTTACTTTTTGCTTGCAACTATACGAAAAGTTAAAGAAAAAGATCGTGAACGGAAAGGCTATACGCCTACTGATACCACACCTGTTTGTATTTTAAAAATAACCCACTCTAAACGGTCATTCATTAACGTTGGTTTGTACTACGCAGTAATTTTTATTTTAACCATCCTCCCGAGTCTTTAAGTTTGAACGAGTCCTCAGTTAGGGTACTGTTAGAAATAGATATTATTATTAAAAAACACAAAACACAAATCACTTAACACGCATATCAGAACAGTCTGCAATAGTTTTAGCAACAAAAAAACAAGACTATTCTGTTCAGCCTTTTTGTCGCACGTTGTGGTGTTTAATTTTAAGTCATAAATTCATAGTTGTAAATCAAATAGTAAAGCTGTCATCCCTTGTCCCTTTATATCCTGTCATAAAACCTCCTTTGTGCTTGTGGAAATTAAGTTGGACTAAAAAGGTAGTGACAGAGATTCTCTCATCGATATCGGAGCGAAACGATTGTTCGTTCGGTGATTTAGTCAATAGTGCCGCCGAATTGATCGATAAACCCCTAAAAAACACAGTGAAAGTGCAAAGGTAACACTTACTATAATTCGCATACAGTCCACTTAGTTGAAGAATAGGAACGACACTTAGAGCAATAAAAAACGCGGCGGTAAGTCCATATATAAAATTATAAGACCCCCCGCGCATTAAACATGGCCTTCGTATTCGGATTATTTAAATAATTAATTGGTTCATATCCTTTCGCTCTTCATTTATACTTAAAATTAATAATTGTCGTAGTTTTGATTAGGTTTGAGCGTGTTACAAAGAGACTAACATCGTGCTTACACATTTAATGGTAGAAATATTTGACCGTAACAGTAGATTTTACAAAATATCCCTTGTCCTTTGTCGCAAAGATTAGTGTCGGTTGTCGGTTTGCTTTATGTAAACTAAATTCATGAGGGTTATTGTACTGTAAATCCTTACCTTATTTTTCGTCGTCAGGTTCGAGGAACCACTCGGGTTTATCCAACATACACAACAATGGGGTTGGAATTTATGGGAAACGTTAAACGTTTTTGTCGGGCGAGCACTGTAATTAGTTGCATTTATCCAATAATAATTTAATTTCGTAGATTAATTAGTTGTTAGTTTTCGTGGCGTATTTGCGGTACGCATTGTTTTTACATTAATTTTTATTGTCGTTCATTAATCATTAATCAAATATGGTTATATCAATTGATAAAGCTATTCTTGAAGCTATATTTGTAGTTAAAAGGTTGGATTATATATACAGGAAGATTAATCAACCGAAAAATGTATCGATTGCTTTAATTAGAGCATCGATTAAAACTGTCGAGCAAATTGAAACTGATTTCAAGTCTTTCTGCAAGGATATTTTCTTTGATGATGAGAGTGAACAATTGGACGAATTTTCGGCTCTTAGGGTGAAAATCGATGATTATCTATTAGATATGCGTATTATCGCTGAACAATGCGAATTAGATCGCGTAGAAAATAAGTCGCAGGTGGAAAATATGAATAATTCTTTGTCGATAAATAGTGGTGTTAGCCTAAAACACCTTTCTGTCCCGCTGTTCTTGGGAGGCATTTCGGATTTTGAGAGTTATCATGCAATTTATAAGCAATTGATTCATGATAATGTGAGTTTGTCACCCGTTGAAAAATTTTGCTATCTCGTTGATACACTAGATGAGTCGTCGCGTGCGTTAATAAAACATTTACCATTAAACGATTGTGCATACGATGAGCCTATAAAATGATTACTAATCGTTTTCAGTCCAAGAGGTTATTACTTTCAACATATTTTAATGTTTTCGCAAAATGCTCTAAGGTAAGTTCCTCAGACTCGCACACGGAACTCCGGCAATTAATTAGTTGTTTTGATGAAAATATATTCGCGTTAGAGCAGATGGAAATAGATTTATTAGATTTTATGTTGTTTAATCTGTTATCGAAAAAGTTAGATACAAACATTTTAAAGCGTTTCGAATTAGGAAATAGTGACGATATTCTTTCGTTCAAAAATTTAAGATCGTACATTGAAAAGCAATGTAAAGTGTTGGAAATAAATGACATTGCTTCAGGAACATACTTAAAATCTCGAGATTCCGTGAAACAAAGAGAAAAAGGAAAGTTCGTTAGCACTTCGGCTAAAACTTCTTTAGTTGGTACCACCAATGATGGTAAAAATTGTAGTTTATGTCAAGCTGTGCATCCTATTTATATTGGTAAGCAGTTTCTCGATAAAACCCCTCGAGAAAGATTTAAGGTGGTAAAGGTTAAAAACCTTTGTATTAAATGTTTAAATACTTCACATTCGATGAAAAATTGTAAGTTAGATTGGTCGTGTAGAAAATGTCATCAGTCACACAATTCGTTACTTCACTATGATAAACGAGAAAAATCGGTGTCTCTACGCAGACAAACTCATCGTCAATGGTCAGCGTCTCCTCGAAGAGCGACGCCTAGACTTACTTCTACTGGTAGACCAACTGAAGACAATCTGTCGTCGGCGGTTGTGTATGAACAACCTGCCACTAGCTCATTAATTTCGACGTCATTAGAACATACAACCACGCTGTTAGCTACGGCAATGGTGTCAGTTCTAGATTATACAGGAAAATTGCAACCTGTTTGTGTAATTTTAGATAATTGATCCATGGAAGGTTTTATGACTGAAAGGTGCCGTCAGAAATTAGGTTTAAAGAAACGGAGAGCCAATATTACTGTTCAAGGACTTAGCTTAAATTCATTGTTGGTGTCTGGTACACTATCGTGTGTAGTCAGCCTCGCGGGAGCAAGGTCTCCAGCATATGAAATTGATTGTTATATTTTACCTAACATTTGTAATCAATTACCTTCGTCGTCGATAGGGGTCAAGGAATGGTCGCATACTCGAGGTTTGGCCTTAGCTGATCCTAATTTTAATGTTCCTGGTAAAATTGACATGCTACTCGGAGCGGAAATCTTTGCTCAGGTTTTGTTGAACGAGTCTCGTTGGGGTGTCGCTAACGAGCCAGTTGCTATTAAAACAACCTTTGGTTGGGTTTTAACGGGAAAGATCGTTTCCCCGAATAATTCTATTAAGTCGTTGTGTACTTTCGTTGAACCCTTAGACAGCGACATTCGTCGATTTTGGGAATCAGAAAATATTACCTTCAAGAAACGCATTTCTCCTGAAGAAGAAAAGTCTGAAAAGGAATTTGTGGAAAATTATATACGTAACAAAGACGGTCGTTTTGTAGTGGCTTGCCCTTTGAAATTTCTGAACCCTCATTTGTGGGCACGAGATCGATTTGTATTAAAAGATTTTTGTCATTAGAACGTCGGTTGCTAAAAAATCCTGACTTGTATTCGGATTATAAAAAATTTATGTAGGATTATTTGAAAAGCGGTCACATGGTTTAAGTGGAATCGCCTAAAAATTTGTCGGTTCATGAGAGAATGAATTACATTCCCCATCATGCTGTACATAAGCGTGATAGCACTACCACCAAATTGCATGTGGTTTTCGATGCTTCATGTCAGGATCAATGTGGAATTTTATTAAATGTTAGCTTGACTATTGTCCCTGCTCTGCAAATTGCAGTTTTGTTATTGCACTTTTGTGTACATCCTATCGTAATTACAGCTGATATTAAACAAATGTATCGGCAGATTTTGGTTAAAGATACTCATCGTGATTATCAATGTATCGTCTGGAGGTTTTCCCCGTCAGATCCTATTATGGACTTTAAATTAAATACTGTGACTTATGGAGTTTCGTCGTCGCCTTTTTTGGCCTTGCGTACTGTTCAAGAATTGGCAAGGTTAGAATCGATTAATTTTCCTTTCGCATCATCGGTATTGGTGAGCGATACCTATGTTGATGACTTAGTCGCTGGATACAATTCGATTGAAGCTGCTAATCAATTAATTGGTGAGTTGAATAGTATTTGTACTAGTGGTGGTTTTCGATTAAGAAAATGGAGTAGTAATTGCGCGGAAGTGATGTCCAACCTGAAGGAGTCCCTGTCCAGTTCGGAAGCAATTACATTTCAAGATAAAGATAGTGGTTCAATAAAAATTTTGGGACTTTTGTGGCACGCTCTTACAGATGTATTTTCATACAACTTAGATGCTGAAGAGCGCACTTGCACTAAGCGTAATATTTTTTCGGCTGTCGCAAAAATTTTTGATCCTCTCGGTTTGATAGCGTCTTTAGTACTTTTTGCTAAACGTTTAGTTCAAGATCTTTGGCCTCGGTTGGAACCAAGAGCCGCCATGGAAGTCGTACAAAAATGGAAACCTTTTTTGGATGAATTGCCAGCGGTTTCGAATATTGAGATTTCGCGTCGCATCGTATGTAATAATTTTAAAAAGGTGGAGTTGCATGGATTCTGTCATGCTTCTGAAGCTAAGTATGCAGCTGTCATCTATTTTCGTTCGTTCGATTTAGAAGGTAATATTACCATGTCATTAGTACGCGCAAAATCGAAGATTGCTCCTACTAATCGCGTTTCATTACCCTGTCTCGAATTGTGCGCTGCCGTACTCTTGGCAGATTTAGTAGATTTCGTTAAAAATACTTACACAGATAGTTTATCATTTAGTAATATTTTCGCGTTGTCAGATTCCACTGTTGTTTTGTCTTGGATTCGGTCTTCCTCGCATAAGTGGAAGACATTTGTTAGCAATCGCATTTCACATATTCAAGAACGTATTCCTCCATCTTTGTGGTTTCATGTTAAGTCCCAGGATAACTCTGCGGATTGTGCCTCACGTGGCTTCAGAGTTGGTTCATCATCCATTATGGTGGACAGGGCCGTCCTGGTTAGTGCGTCGTAGCGAAGAACGGCCAGTAACGTCTCTGCCAAAACTTATCGACCCATCTCAGATGGACGTCGAATATCGTACTCTGTCGTTAACCGTCGTTATGTCTGAGAATTTTTTAGATTTGTTGTTGGATAAGTTTTCAAAACTGCAGAAAATTTGTAGGATCATTACATGTATTCGTCACTTCATTCGTAATGTTCAATGTCCGGCAGATTTGCGTTCAAAATATTATGATGGTTTGTCTCTAGCTCAGCAGCAAGAGGCTATACATTTATTGATTAAAAGAGTTCAAACAAATGTTTTTGCCCAAGACATTGCAAATATTAAAACTGGAAAACTCGTTAGTAAACAACTTCGTAGCCTTAGTCCGTTTCTAGATAGACGTGATTTGTTGAAGGTGGGCGGTCGCCTGCGTAATTCTGAGTTAGCGTATGATGCAAAATTTCCAATTTTGCTTTCTCGGTCGCATCGGTTGACTGAAATTATTATATTAGATTGTCATCAAAGACATTTACATCTTGAAAATCAAACAACTCAATTTTTATTAACTCAAAATTATTGGATCTTGTCCGCAAAGGGGGCTATTCGACAATGTTTAAAATCCTGCATTTGTTGTTTTCGTGTAAACCCCGGGGCTTTATGCCCCGCTATAGGGGATTTATCAGCTTCTAGGTTAACTACAGGTAAGGCGTTTTTACATACGGGAGTCGACTTTGGTGGACCTTTCTCTGTCACGATGAATCGATGTCGTGGAGCAAAATCATTGAGGGCGTACATTTGTTTATTTATTTGTTTCAGCACTAAAGCTATCCATTTGGAATTAGTGTCTAACGTGTTGACAGACGCTTTCCTAGGTGCTTTACGTCGATTTAATACTCGAAGAGGCAAATGTTTTCAAATCCATTGTGACAATGGTACTAATTTCGTTGGGGCCTCTCGTGAAATCTCTCAATTGGTGCGCCATTCGGCAGGCGTTGAGGGGATCGAATTTGTGGTTAATCCTGGTAGGGATGGTATCGTTCGTGTAGCTACGGTCAAAACAGTCCAAGGGTTAGTTAAACGTCCTCTGGTAAAACTATGTTTACTGCCAGTTACCTAATAGTTAATGGCATATATACATATATTTACTTATACAAGTTTGTCGGTTTAGGTTTCTTAGTTAATAGCTCTAATTATTTTTAAATATAAAATAAGTTAGTTTATACTTATTTTGGTAGGTGGGATATTTGGTCTCTTTGTCGCACGTTGTGGTGTTTAATATTAAGTCGTAAATTCATAGTTGTAAATCAAATAGTAAAGCTGTCATCCCTTGTCCCGTTATATCCTGTCATAAAACCTCCTTTGTGCTTGTGGAATTAAGTTGGACTAAAAGGGTAGTAACAGACACTGTCTGATCGACATCGGAGCGAAACGGTTGTTCGTTCGGTGAGTTAGTCAATAGTGCCACCGAATTTATCGATAAACCCCTAAAAAACACAGTGAAACTGCAAAGGTAACACGTGCTATAATTTGCATACAGTCCAATTAGTTGAAGAATAGGAACGACACTTAGAACAATATAAAAACGCGGAGGTAAGTTCATATATAAAATTATAAGACCCCCCGCGCATTAAACATGTTCTGATATGCGTGTTAAGAGATTTGTGTTTTTTAATAATGATATCTATTTTTAACAGTAACTTAACCTCAAAAAGCGTATCGTAGGACTCGTTCGAATGTAAAGACTCGGGAGGAGGGTTAAGAAAAATTTTTTTGCACACCTGCACACTGGTCATAGCACAACGGATGCGTATGCAGCCCATTGTACAAGGCTCTGTAGCGGTTACAAAGTCAAGTTGACACATAACTATCAACCAAGAAACTTTCATAAAGGAATTCGTCACGCTGTATAAAGAAGCTGATTGCCAACTGCATTCCAACAACTATTTCAATACTCAGGGACCATCACCAAACAATACACACGCAGCTAAACATCGATATCCAAGAGCATAACCTACCCTACGTGGAATGAAATGCACGTCATGCTTATCACTGATTTTCATGGAAAATTTATTGTTGAATACGTCATATAACTGCGATAATTGTGTATCATTGCTGTTGTAAAATAAACGTTCATATTTTTGAATGTTGACGTACTAAAAGTACGCGTCATAACAACCAATAGTCTCTTTCAGCTTTCCAAAGATTATAATTTATTGTAGTAGAAATATCGTTAGGGGTTGATGACGCACCCTACTTCTAGATTTTGTGAGAACAGTGCTATGGGGCGACGGATGTGAAACTAGCAATACGCACGGTAGCAATAGCATCAACATTACAGTGGACCAAATCAAGTTGACACAATATTAATTTTTTAGCATAAAATAAAAAATTATTCGTTAACTAGAAACAGATATTAATTAAATTGCTATAAACATGTTATTAACATAAATTTTGTAAATAAAAAAAGATTGCAAAATATATTGAATGTTGGCACTTTGCGTCACCAGCTGACAATTTTTGTACAACGCTATGACGTACGCTATTGATTTTTTCAGAGCATTATACACACAAACACTATTAGAATTAAATTCCAGGCCCTACAAAAACAAAAAATAGCCAACTTTGAGTATTTGCAGTTTTCCACATTATGTGCCGTTTTTTTATATAACGCTTCGATGTACGTGATTGGTTTTTTCAGGGCATGTTTATACACCCAAGCACTATTTAATTCAAAATTCAGAATAGTTTTCCAGGCCGTAGAAAAACAAAAAAAAAGCACAATTTGAGTATTCGCACTTTTCGACATTATGTGCCGTTTTTTGTATAACGCTTCGATGTACGTGATTGGTTTTTTCAGGGAATGTTTATACACACAAGCACTATTTAATTCAAAATTCAGAATAGTTTTCCAGGCCGTACAAAAACAAAAAAGCACAATTTGAGTATTCGCACTTTTCGACATTATGTGCCGTTTTTTGTATAACGCTTCGATGTACGTGATTGGTTTTTTCAGGGAATGTTTATACACACAAGCACTATTTAATTCGAAATTCAGAATAGTTTTCCAGGCCGTAGAAAAACAAAAATTGCACAATTTGAGTATTCGCACTTTTCGACATTATGTGCCGTTTTTGTATAACGCTTCGATGTACGTGATTGGTTTTCAGGGAATGTTTATACACACAAGCATTATTTAATTCAAAATTCAGAATAGTTTTCCAGGCCGTACAAAAACAAAAAAAAAGCACAATTTGAGTATTCGCACTTTTCGACATTATGTGCCGTTTTTTTGTATAACGCTTCGATGTACGTGATTGGTTTTTTCAGGGCATGTTTATACACCCAAGCACTATTTAATTCGAAATTCAGAATAGTTTTCCAGGCCGTACAAAAACAAAAAATTGCACAATTTGAGTATTCGCACTTTTCGACATTATGTGCCGTTTTTTGTATAACGCTTCGATGTACGTGATTGGTTTTTTCAGGGAATGTTTATACACACAAGCACTATTTTTATGAGCGTATTTTAGTTTTTCGAATATGCAGCACTTTTTATAAAGAGTACATTTTTCTCAAAAATGACAAATAAAAGTTTCCCATATGTAGAGAACTTTGGCAGACTTGTTGTATATTATGCACATAACGTTAAGTAAATAAGACTTCCTTTTGTTCATTATAGCATGATGCAAGCCCGGCCGGGCATTCTTAGCTGGAATATTATAAATACGTTATTTGTTGGTTTATCTCATCTGCATATACCTAAAGTATAATAAAACAAAGCAAAATTTATCATAGTTAAACGTTTGCAGTTTATCAGCTGATATAATGCTCATACCACTAGCGGGCAACAATGTAACTGATTCTTCCAGGTTTCTGAAAAAGATTATAGTTTTAAGTTTGGTTTGATAATTATTATGCCTGTTTTAAATTCAGTGGCGTAACTACGATTTTTGGGCCCCCCCGCAAAAATTTTAAAGTGGGCTCTCTTTAAAATGTATTACTTTTACTGGCTTATATTTAGCCACATTTTTAAATTATAGTACATGTAGAGAAGGAAGCAGTATAGAATTAAATACATATACTATATTAATCAAGTGCTTTATTAATTATAAAACCAAATTACATAAATTCAAACTTATAAGTTAATTAATATTAAATCTACATATTTATACGCCGCCCAAAATTATTTACACCTAAAAATTTGATACAGTAAAAAAACCTATGAGCTAGCAGACATTCCAAATCAAATTCAAAATTTTGTTTTTCTTGCACGTTTTGCTGCAAACGCGTTTATTGTATCCTCTATATTCATATTTTGGCAGTGTCATGTTCTACTGCTAAGAGGGATAAATCGTCTAATCTATCTTGTGAAGTGCGGTTCCTAAGATAATTTTTAATAATTTTTAATTTTGAGAAAGATCTCTCCGCACTTGCAACGCTAACGGTAAAGTTAGGTATAACATTAAGACTGTTATGGTGTTTGGAAAACTGCTAGAACCTGTAGATTTGGAAAGTACTAGATATTCTAAAATTGTAAGATACCGTTAACATTTTTAATTCATCACAAATAAGTCTATTATTTTTGAGTGTAGTAAGTTCTATACCTATAGCATCATTTAAATCTTTGTAGTAAAATTTTTGCAATTGTTTTGCCTTAGATAAAATATCGTCTGCAGTTGAATTCAAAAATACATTAGGTTCTAAGAAATTAAACTTTTCGTTTACATGAAAAAGCGATTTAAAACGATTCGACAGCTGTGAAATTATAATATCCATTACGCGATAAAATACATTTATTTTAAATTTAAATTCTTCATCATTAAATCGATAATCGTTGGATAATTCATCGTAATGCTTTTTTATTTTTGGTTGCCTTTTTTTTATAAATTCCGGTTTAATATTCCATTGCCCTGCAACTTTCGCTGCTTCCTCCTTGATGTTGGAATAGTTATTTCTTGTGTCCTTGAAAAATTTTAAAGTTTTTTGAAATAAGAGAGTTATCTGATTAATATTCGCCTTTTCACTCTGAGCAGTTTGTGAGAGCTTGTTAAGCTCTTCTAGAATTTGACTTAAAAAAACACTTAAAAAAATAAAATTAAAATTATCCATGCTAGTTAATATTTGCTTTGCGTCATTTCGTTCATCTGTTTTTTGATATCATAATAATTTTATTAAGAGACATTACTATATCTTTATACCGAATTCTTATGGCAGCTAAAGATTTTACTCGATCCGCCCAACGTGTCGGATTTAAGCGTTTCAATTGTGTGAAATTTTCTTTAAAAACAGAAAGCCAATTCCATCTTACTATACTATTAGCAAAAATGTATATATGTTTTCTAAAAGTAGAAAAACGATTCTATTTCTTTTATACCTTTAACGGCATCATTTATGACTAGATTTAAGTTATGGGCACTACAGTGCATATATAAGGCTGCAGGCTCTATGTTTAAAATTCTCTTTGCACGCCAGAATACGTACCGCTCATAACGTTAGCTCCATCGTAGCCCTGCCCTCTACATTTATTTATATCTAATTGCATGTTGGTTAAATTGCTTAATATAGTATTACATAGTCCTTCAGCAGATTGGGACTCTACTTTTGTAAAACCCACAAAAGTTTCACAAATATCTATTTTGGTTACCTCTCCCAAGCTGTCTTTTTAAAATCAATATATCTTACAATTTTACTTAATTGATCAATCTTAGTTATATCCTGTGTAGTGTCTATTATGATTGAGAAAAAGGAGCGGATCTAATTTTATTTAATAAAATATTTTTAAGTGTGCGCTTAAAGTATTAATAATATCGTTTTGAATTTTTGGGGAAAGATATTTAATTGAACCTTTGGGTCGTTCAAGCACTTTTGTAATATAGGATCATAGTTACTAATTAAATGAACTAAACTTAAGAAATTACCGTTGTAACTGTCTTTTGAATCAGAAAACTTTCTCTATGTCCTCGAAATGACAGCATGCGCTGGGATAGTGTTAAAGTAACATTGAAAAGTCTGTGTAAAACATTTTCCAAAATTCAGTTTCTTGTTTTAATAGTAGAGTATCTTTCTTATCTATGGTATAATTTTTTTCCACATATCGTAAATAAAACAACAAGTTAAATGAGATTGAGCAAGCAAATGCTCTTTAATTTTTTGATAAACCCTGCCAATCATTAATTCCGGTCGTCCAACTTGACCTTACTGAAGCAAACAGCCAACATGGTTGACAATAAACACAATTTTTAATTTAGAATAACACAACCACCCATTTGAATTGTGTGGTAAGTTTAACGTATTGCTTTTATTTTCGCTTGCAGTTATTAAGTAATAATAGTGAACTGAAAACTTCTATTTTATTATCTTTAGGAAACGCACCATCTGGTCTACACAATCCGTAATTAATTATTTCTTTTCTTAAATTGTCATGTTGTAAAACATTGATTTTTAAAAATGTGCAAAATCGGTTGGATATTCTTTCGTCAGATCCATAGATAGTTCATTAAGTGAAAAGTACTACTCACATTTACCTCTGTAATTGTAGTGGTATCTAGTTCCAAATTTCTATCGCGGCCGTCATTATGTGATGTACTTGCGCCCTGGGTGAGAGTTTTAAAATTGTTGACGACTGCTGTTCGTCTGTAGCGGAACTAGTAGATGCTACTGTCGAAAGCCCAATTTCTTTCATAGATTGTTCTTGTTTTCGGACTCTTTAGAAGTAAAAAGGAACTTATTTTGGAATCTTGCTCTTTGATTCTTCCAATAGTTTCCTTTTTCGTTTTTGCAGCGCCGCTTGTAGTGCTCATTGTATATTATTTCCTGCAATTTTGAATGAAATTAATTATAATGTAATTAGATAAGTAATAATTATTTAAAAGCCTTTTGAAATTACAAATAACACATACATACTTTGCTTTAAATGCTTTAATTAACAAAATATAAATGATTTTTATTGAATGCTTAAAGATTTATTTATATGTATTTCTCAGCGCGACTTCAACTATGATCAAATCAATAGTAGTTTAATAAAAATAGATATAAATACTTACGTTTAAATATGAAAGACCTCCTGTAATACGAACACAACACTATTGAGTAAAACGTACTGGAATGCTTTTTTACTTCCTTTCCGTTATATATAATGCAGCTAATGCAAATACGTTGCAACCAGCTGACTAGAAACCACAAAATGAATTTCTTTCTAGTATTATATTTCTAGAAAGCGAAGGTTACTAAGCTACCTGCCATCCTGTGAATCTGTACTGTACAGACAATAGCCCTTTTATTCCTATTTAAAATCCCACAAACCAAACTAACCCTACTCTACGTCGTTTAATAATGCTTTACCACTTTATACAACTTATCACTTAAGAATAATATAGACATCTTTGTTATTAAAGTTTACAGTCTCTTTCATCTGTTTATTAACCTTTACAAAATAGGACAGAACGGATAGAAAGAAGAAAGGATGCAGGCTGCAGGTGGTGTTCAGTATTTATCTTAATTATTATTTCTTGTATTTCAGCAGTTCCTAGTAGTAACATCAAGAAAACGTTCGTTAACCTGCGGTTTCTGAATTATCTGCAATATTTTCTTGACCGTTTATTACCTGCCAAATACGTTGAAGATGAATAAGTTGAGTTTATTATCGTTTGGGCCTTCTTGCACTTGGGGCCCCCCCGCATAGCGGGGGCTGGCAGGGGTGTAGTTTCGCCACTGTTTAAATTGTCACTTAAATAATGTAGTTTCTTTTCGGGAGTCGCTGTGTGTAGTTGTGCGTAAGTGACTTGTTAATCGTAGTGTTATATTTACCTATACAGACATTAGTTACTAACTTTAGGTACTTCTCTTTAAAAGTGCAACAGATTGTGTGTTTGTTAAAGAAATCTAAACGAAACGCTATTAGGTTTTGTACTGAAAATGGGTCGTCCAACTAATGTTGATATTCACATTTTAACCTTCATGTTAATGGAATATCTTCCGAACAAATGTTTTGAATATTATAAAACATTAAAAATTAGTGACCGTATTTTTGAAAAATTAGCCTTGGCAATTTTCAATGATGTTTCGTATAATAAAAAATATTTGATATTTAAGAAAGTAAAAATACTTAAAGGTGAAGAATTTCCAAGTTATTGTGAGAATGGGTGTAATTGTTCCAGTTTCGTAAAAGAAAAAGACATAATTAAAAAAATTACCAAAGCTGTATTTGAATCTAACTTCTCACTTGAGAATTGCAACGATTCGCATTATAATGTAAACTCCATTTATTCTAAAATATGCAGCAGTCTCCGTATCAAAAATACTTTAAACAATAGATTGAAAGTTAAACAATGTATCAATCGAAATAGCAAATTCTTGTTTATTAACACGCTCGAAGAACGCAGAAGAACTGTGAACATTGCAGCCTCTACGCCAATCTCAAAACTGCCAGAGTTAGAAGCAGTACCAGACATCAATACAATTAGTAAGCGTCTTCCATTAAATGACAATTTTGAAGTCTCTATTTCATCTAACACTGTGCCTTTTTCATTAAGTGCGAAGGCAAAATCACTTTCACATGACGAAAATTACGGAGACGGTCCTGATGATGATTTATCAGCATCTTTAGATTTTAACAAATTCAAAAACTTAAGTCCAATAGCAGACGCTTCCGAAACTGGCAGCAAAAATGCTAGAAATAGTGAAGTTAATGTTAATAGTGACATCCGTTACCGTTCATCTGCAACTTTTGAATCATCCAGTTCGTGGGAATACATACCAGACACTATTAGAAATTTATTTCAGAAAAAAGTGAAAGTTAAAGGTGAAATTTTGCCAATAGGTTCTAGAAATAAACAGCACGGTTCGGTTGGAAAAAGATTGCCACTCAAGTTTGATTGCAAAATAGAAGAGGGGCGCTTCTTTCTTACATTCCAAGAAGGAAAGGATATCATTCAGAATGGAAAGTTGAAGGATTATTATATTACAATTAGAAAGAAATTTTTTACGATCAATAATATATGTGTTTTAAATTTTAAAACAGCATTTATAAGCAATAGACATAACATTTTGAAACTGTACTGTTATTGTGCTCATATTAACTGTAAAACATTTATTATTGAAATTACAGAAACTAAACCACAAGAAAATCTCTGCGCGAAGGTATATAGTTCGTCGTTCAATTACAATCATCAAGAAGGCGTTAAAAGGACAACACATGTACGAGGGGTCGAACGTAAGCTTACCGCTAAAGAATTAAAAAATGTAAAATCATCAACTCTTAGAGCGAAACACGTTGCATCTGCATCAGATACACCTTTGAAAGAAGGAAATCTACAAAACATCAAATCTGATGATGTTTATAGAAAAATAAAGTCAGAAAGTTTGTCGAAATTTGACCGCCACGTAGATGAAATTTTGGATTTGATATATATGCGACGTGACCATCCTGAGTATGTATATAGAGTTTTTGAACCATTTACAGTCTATATTTATAGTCGAGAACAATTACAAATGTGCTTGATAGAAAAACCCAGGAACAGGGATTTTATTCTACATCTAGATGCTACAGGTTCCTTAGTACATCCACCTGGCCCAGTCAAAAAACGAATCTATTACTATGCAGGCGTCATTAACCTAAGTTTTTCGGGAAGAGTATGTCCCGTGATAGAAATGGTAACTTCAGAACACGGAACATTTTCAATTGGATCTTGGCTTTATGCATTCAAAGGATACTGTGTAAATTCTGGCAAATGGCCACTCTTCTCTACAGTGGTTACAGATTTTAGTTTTGCATTTATACATGCTGTTAATGGAACATGGAATAATTTTAATAGTTTGCAGCATTATTTGAACGTTTGTTACGATCTATTATTTCAAAAAGACACAGAATTTCCAGCTATTTTCATGCAAATTTGTTGTTGCCACTACAGTCGACTCTCGTTAATTCGAAACTCGAGGGACTTTTAAAATATTACGAATTATCGAGTGTTTGAAATATCAAATGGTTCGAAATTTGTGAGAGAAAATAAATAAAACTTCGAATTATTAAGTGTTGATCAATTATTATTTATTAACTGCTATTCTATAACAATGACAAAAGTTTAGAGGTACATTCGTGTACATACATGTATTCATAATGTGAATTAATTAGTCTTTCGAAAGAACTTTGTTATACTGGTTTGCTTCAAAGCACGTTGCTGCTGCTCAGACTGCTCAATAATTTTTTTTAAGAGAAAAAGTGCCTGAAATGTTTTTTCATCACTTTCGTTTTGTAGACAGAACAAAGTCAGAAAAACTCACACCGCTGATGTCAACTAATGGTTCTATTGCTGGTTCTTCATCATCCATAAGTATTGGAAGATTTTCCTGATCTTCTTTTGAGAAACCGGATTTTTTGAAGCAGTTGAGAATCGTTAGGGGTGTTACAGCTTTTGTCGTTTCATGTCCCCATTAACTGTTAAAAGCCAATTGTTAAAAAATTCTGTCGTCATCCAAGCTTTTTTGTTAGCACGATAATCAGTAGGAAACGATTTCACTCCTCTGAAACATCGCGGTTTCATTGCTTTTCCTATCAGTAAGGGTTTAAGTTTTTCCGATCCGTCCATATTTACTGCAAGTAAAACTGTCAACCTCTCTTTACTATGTTTTCCCCCATGACATTTTTCATCTTTAAAGGTAAGCGTCTTGTCCGGTAAACATTTGAAAAATAGGCCAGTTTCATCAGTATTAAAAATGTTTCGGGCATCATAGTTTTCAATCAAGGTCTTCAATTTATCGTGCCAATCTAAGCAAACTACATTATCAACACTTCCACTTTCCCCACAAACTTTTTAAACACAACTCCATTTCTCTTTTGAAATTTGTAAGCCACCCTTCACTTGCCGCAAAGTTTTTGATGCTTAGAATAGACGCGAACTCTTTTGCTTTTCTTTCAACAAGTTTCCGCTAATAGACACTTTTGTCCTCTACACTGTCTTAGCCAAATGACCAGGCTTTCTTCCAGACGAGGAAATTCACCTTTAGTAGTTCTTTTCCGTACTCCAGCAGTTTGAGCAGCATTAATTTTCTCCTTGTGCTTTATTATGGTTGAGAGAGTACTCAGAGGAATCTTAAATTCTTTTGCAATATCACTCTTCTTCTCACCTTTCTCTACTTTTCGATTAACTTCTTCTTTTCAGCAATCGTTTAACATTTATACTTTCTAGGGCTCATGACTAAAAGAAAATTTTAATCTGTATATGTACCAACGAAAAAGTAACAGTACATAACTGAATGATAACTAAACAAAAGAAGTGTGTGTCAAATAGTCAAACTAATCAGAACAAGAACAAAAGCTCGTTGATACTCGTTGCAACTTCGAATTGTCGAGTGTTGGACGCCGATGAGTTCGAATTAACGCGTCGTTTTGTTAGTATATAGCAGATTTTTTCGTTCGAATTACCAAGTTCATAAAAATGTATTGATCTAGTTCGAAATATAAAGAGATTTTGTAGGGAACTCGCGATAACTTTGAATTATAGAGAGGTTCGAATTATCGCAGGTTTGAATTAACGAGAGTCGACTGTATATGAAAATAATTGCAAACGTCATAAATAAAATCTGTGGTCCTAGAAAAAAACAAAAAAAATTTTTTAAAGAATCTTTAGCAGCAGTCTTTAATATGAAATCCTTAAAGGATGTTTGTTCCTGGTACAAATCTTTTTTTATTATAACGAATTCGCACGTTCACACAGATTTGGTGTTGACTGAGTTACGCAAACTTACAAGGTTACTTTTAAATAATCCATCAACGGACTTTGACGAAACAGATAAAAAGAAATTTTTCATTGAAAACGTAGACATAGAATCTGAGGATGCAATATATAAATCTAGTAAATTTTATAAACACTTTTTAAAGATACAAACTAAAATAAAATTGAAACAAGACCAAAATTCTTTAATAAAAAATGAATTTCATAACACTGAAATCTGCGAAATAGTTCTAAAAAAATATTTACCGTTTTTACCTATGTGGAGTTCTATTTTATGTAAGCGACGAAATTTTTCATTAAAAAGGTATAGCAACGCTCCAGTGGAAAATTGGTTTAGCCAGCTGAAGAATAACATTTTATTAGGAAAATCTAACGTTCGATGTTCCAGATTTTTAAGAACAGTTAGAAGAAGAGTGACCAGTATTTATAAAGAAGAAAGTATCAATGTTCCAAAAAAAGGTTGTGCCATTGGTCAACGAACTAAAAATATTGACGATGAAGAAAAATGGAGTAAAAGAAAAAAAAAGGTACATACTTATTTCATTCCAAAAATTTTAAAAAGTTTTAATAACTCATTGATACTTAAACAAAATTTAGCGATTATACCCAAAACATCAAATTCGTTATCCTCCAGTAATAGAACAACTTTAAAAAATGTCAGTATGCCGGTAATTTCAACTTACGATAATGGACTTGTACGTGATCCTAGTTATTATCAATTCCTGGAAAAAGACTATATTATTAGTAGATATTCGTACTTAAAGTGCCCTGTTAAAGAAGTACGGTTTGAGGATTTTATGACTCTAAGCTTTAATAGTAATACACAAAAAATGTGGCTTACCAACTTCATTATTGATGTTTGTATGTCTCTCTTACTAGTGACGGCATCAGAGTGCGACCGAAAGCGTTTCCGCGTATTGAACACAAAGGAATCCGCTCAAGTGTTTCTACCATATTCATTTACAATTTTAGAAAATATCGATTTATACGGTATTTGCTTGCTTCCAGTATTAATAAACAATAATCATTGGTGCCTAGCAGTTGCTAACTTTTTCCTTAAGGAATTTACCTTCATTAATCCATTAGGTTCAAGCGAAGCAGAAACCAAAAAATATTTTAAAAATTTACATCCTATCTTTATCAACATTTAAAAGTACCTTCAATAACTGACTGGAAAATATGTACTGTACCGCATACTTTGCAAAAAGATTCCTACAATTGCGGAGTATTAATATTACAATACTCCGAAAACCTAATAAAAGGTCAAACCCTTCTAGATATTGAAAACTCTGAAACATACAGAATAAGCTTACAAGACAAACTGTTAAAAATGTCGGATGATATGAAGGAAGTTTGTTTCATGTGCGGCTTTTCCGACTTAAATGTTACAACAAAATGGATTCGTTGCGACAAATGCTTCAGGTGGATCCACGAATTGTGTTCACCTAACACTAATATTAATTATTTCGCTGACGAAAATTACGAATGTCAACTTTGTTTAATATTCAATTGCAATAGATAGTCGCAAAGTGTAGAAACATGTCTAAAAACATTGGTGCGAAGTGCGAATACTCAAATTGTGCTTTTTTTTTGTTTTTGTACGGCCTGGAAAACTATTCTGAATTTTGAATTAAATAGTGCTTGTGTGTATAAACATTCCCTGAAAAAACCAATCACGTACATCGAAGCGTTATACAAAAAACGGCACATAATGTCGAAAAGTGCGAATACTCAAATTGTGCAATTTTTTGTTTTTCTACGGCCTGGAAAACTATTCTGAATTTCGAATTAAATAGTGCTTGGGTGTATAAACATTCCCTGAAAAAACCAATCACGTACATCGAAGCGTTATACAAAAAACGGCACATAATGTCGAAAAGTGCGAATACTCAAATTGTGCAATTTTTTGTTTTTCTACGGCCTGGAAAACTATTCTGAATTTCGAATTAAATAGTGCTTGGGTGTATAAACATGCCCTGAAAAAACCAATCACGTACATCGAAGCGTTATACAAAAAAACGGCACATAATGTCGAAAAGTGCGAATACTCAAATTGTGCAATTTTTTGTTTTTCTACGGCCTGGAAAACTATTCTGAATTTTGAATTAAATAGTGCTTGTGTGTATAAACATTCCCTGAAAAAACCAATCACGTACATCGAAGCGTTATACAAAAAACGGCACATAATGTCGAAAAGTGCGAATACTCAAATTGTGCTTTTTTTTTGTTTTTCTACGGCCTGGAAAACTATTCTGAATTTCGAATTAAATAGTGCTTGTGTGTATAAACATTCCCTGAAAAACCAATCACGTACATCGAAGCGTTATACAAAAACGGCACATAATGTCGAAAAGTGCGAATACTCAAATTGTGCAATTTTTGTTTTTCTACGGCCTGGAAAACTATTCTGAATTTCGAATTAAATAGTGCTTGGGTGTATAAACATGCCCTGAAAACCAATCACGTACATCAAAGCGTTATACAAAAACGGCACATAATGTCGAAAAGTGCGAATACTCAAATTGTGCAATTTTTTGTTTTCTACGGCCTGGAAAACTATTCTGAATTTTGAATTAAATAGTGCTTGTGTGTATAAACATTCCCTGAAAACCAATCACGTACATCGAAGCGTTATACAAAAACGGCACATAATGTCGAAAAGTGCGAATACTCAAATTGTGCTTTTTTTGTTTTCTACGGCCTGGAAAACTATTCTGAATTTTGAATTAAATAGTGCTTGGGTGTATAAACATGCCCTGAAAAACCAATCACGTACATCGAAGCGTTATACAAAAACGGCACATAATGTCGAAAAGTGCGAATACTCAAATTGTGCAATTTTTGTTTTCTACGGCCTGGAAAACTATTCTGAATTTCGAATTAAATAGTGCTTGTGTGTATAAACATTCCCTGAAAAAACCAATCACGTACATCGAAGCGTTATACAAAAAACGGCACATAATGTCGAAAAGTGCGAATACTCAAATTGTGCTAATTTTTGTTTTTCTACGGCCTGGAAAACTATTCTGAATTTTGAATTAAATAGTGCTTGTGTGTATAAACATTCCCTGAAAAACCAATCACGTACATCGAAGCGTTATACAAAAAACGGCACATAATGTCGAAAAGTGCGAATACTCAAATTGTGCTTTTTTTTTGTTTTTCTACGGCCTGGAAAACTATTCTGAATTTCGAATTAAATAGTGCTTGGGTGTATAAACATGCCCTGAAAAAACCAATCACGTACATCGAAGCGTTATACAAAAAAACGGCACATAATGTCGAAAAGTGCGAATACTCAAATTGTGCAATTTTTTGTTTTTCTACGGCCTGGAAAACTATTCTGAATTTTGAATTAAATAGTGCTTGTGTGTATAAACATTCCCTGAAAAAACCAATCACGTACATCGAAGCGTTATACAAAAACGGCACATAATGTCGAAAAGTGCGAATACTCAAATTGTGCTTTTTTTTTGTTTTTGTACGGCCTGGAAAACTATTCTGAATTTTGAATTAAATAGTGCTTGTGTGTATAAACATTCCCTGAAAAAACCAATCACGTACATCGAAGCGTTATACAAAAAACGGCACATAATGTCGAAAAGTGCGAATACTCAAATTGTGCTTTTTTTTTGTTTTTCTACGGCCTGGAAAACTATTCTGAATTTCGAATTAAATAGTGCTTGGGTGTATAAACATGCCCTGAAAAAACCAATCACGTACATCGAAGCGTTATACAAAAAACGGCACATAATGTCGAAAAGTGCGAATACTCAAATTGTGCTTTTTTTTGTTTTTGTACGGCCTGGAAAACTATTCTGAATTTTGAATTAAATAGTGCTTGTGTGTATAAACACGCCCTGAAAAAACCAATCACGTACATCGAAGCGTTATACAAAAACGGCACATAATGTCGAAAAGTGCGAATACTCAAATTGTGCAATTTTTGTTTTCTACGGCCTGGAAAACTATTCTGAATTTTGAATTAAATAGTGCTTGTGTGTATAAACATTCCCTGAAAAAACCAATCACGTACATCGAAGCGTTATACAAAAAACGGCACATAATGTCGAAAAGTGCGAATACTCAAATTGTGCAATTTTTTGTTTTTCTACGGCCTGGAAAACTATTCTGAATTTTGAATTAAATAGTGCTTGTGTGTATAAACATTCCCTGAAAAAACCAATCACGTACATCGAAGCGTTATACAAAAAACGGCACATAATGTCGAAAAGTGCGAATACTCAAATTGTGCTTTTTTTTTGTTTTTGTACGGCCTGGAAAACTATTCTGAATTTTGAATTAAATAGTGCTTGTGTGTATAAACATTCCCTGAAAAAACCAATCACGTACATCGAAGCGTTATACAAAAAACGGCACATAATGTCGAAAAGTGCGAATACTCAAATTGTGCTTTTTTTTTGTTTTTCTACGGCCTGGAAAACTATTCTGAATTTCGAATTAAATAGTGCTTGGGTGTATAAACATGCCCTGAAAAAACCAATCACGTACATCGAAGCGTTATACAAAAAAACGGCACATAATGTCGAAAAGTGCGAATACTCAAATTGTGCAATTTTTTGTTTTTCTACGGCTGGAAAACTATTCTGAATTTCGAATTAAATAGTGCTTGTGTGTATAAACATTCCCTGAAAAACCAATCACGTACATCGAAGCGTTATACAAAAAACGGCACATAATGTCGAAAAGTGCGAATACTCAAATTGTGCAATTTTTTGTTTTTCTACGGCCTGGAAAACTATTCTGAATTTCGAATTAAATAGTGCTTGTGTGTATAAACATTCCCTGAAAAAACCAATCACGTACATCGAAGCGTTATACAAAAAACGGCACATAATGTCGAAAAGTGCGAATACTCAAATTGTGCTTTTTTTTTTTTTGTACGGCCTGGAAAACTATTCTGAATTTTGAATTAAATAGTGCTTGTGTGTATAAACATTCCCTGAAAAACCAATCACGTACATCGAAGCGTTATACAAAAACGGCACATAATGTCGAAAAGTGCGAATACTCAAATTGTGCAATTTTTGTTTTCTACGGCCTGGAAAACTATTCTGAATTTCAAATTAAATAGTGCTTGTGTGTATAAACATTCCCTGAAAAACCAATCACGTACATCGAAGCGTTATACAAAAACGGCACATAATGTCGAAAAGTGCGAATACTCAAATTGTGCAATTTTTTGTTTTTCTACGGCCTGGAAAACTATTCTGAATTTCGAATTAAATAGTGCTTGGGTGTATAAACATGCCCTGAAAAACCAATCACGTACATCGAAGCGTTATACAAAAACGGCACATAATGTCGAAAAGTGCGAATACTCAAATTGTGCAATTTTTGTTTTTCTACGGCCTGGAAAACTATTCTGAATTTCGAATTAAATAGTGCTTGTGTGTATAAACATTCCCTGAAAAACCAATCACGTACATCGAAGCGTTATACAAAAACGGCACATAATGTCGAAAAGTGCGAATACTCAAATTGTGCAATTTTTGTTTTCTACGGCCTGGAAAACTATTCTGAATTTCGAATTAAATAGTGCTTGTGTGTATAAACATTCCCTGAAAAACCAATCACGTACATCGAAGCGTTATACAAAAACGGCACATAATGTCGAAAAGTGCGAATACTCAAATTGTGCAATTTTTTGGTTTTCTACGGCCTGGAAAACTATTCTGAATTTCGAATTAAATAGTGCTTGGGTGTATAAACATGCCCTGAAAAAACCAATCACGTACATCGAAGCGTTATACAAAAAACGGCACATAATGTCGAAAAGTGCGAATACTCAAATTGTGCAATTTTTTGGTTTTCTACGGCCTGGAAAACTATTCTGAATTTCGAATTAAATAGTGCTTGTGTGTATAAACATTCCCTGAAAACCAATCACGTACATCGAAGCGTTATACAAAAAACGGCACATAATGTCGAAAAGTGCGAATACTCAAATTGTGCTTTTTTTTGTTTTTCTACGGCCTGGAAAACTATTCTGAATTTTGAATTAAATAGTGCTTGGGTGTATAAACATGCCCTGAAAAAACCAATCACGTACATCGAAGCGTTATACAAAAACGGCACATAATGTCGAAAAGTGCGAATACTCAAATTGTGCAATTTTTGTTTTCTACGGCCTGGAAAACTATTCTGAATTTCGAATTAAATAGTGCTTGGGTGTATAAACATGCCCTGAAAAACCAATCACGTACATCGAAGCGTTATACAAAAACGGCACATAATGTCGAAAAGTGCGAATACTCAAATTGTGCAATTTTTGTTTTCTACGGCCTGGAAAACTATTCTGAATTTTGAATTAAATAGTGCTTGGGTGTATAAACATGCCCTGAAAAAACCAATCACGTACATCGAAGCGTTATATAAAAAAACGGCACATAATGTGGAAAAGTGCAAATACTCAAAGTTGGCTATTTTTTGTTTTTGTAGGGCCTGGAATTTAATTCTAATAGTGTTTGTGTGTATAATGCTCTGAAAAAATCAATAGCGTACGTCATAGCGTTGTACAAAAATTGTCAGCTGGTGACGCAAAGTGCCAACATTCAATATATTTTGCAATCTTTTTTTATTTACAAAATTTATGTTAATAACATGTTTATAGCAATTTAATTAATATCTGTTTCTAGTTAACGAATAATTTTTTATTTTATGCTAAAAAATTAATATTGTGTCAACTTGATTTGGTCCACTGTAATGTTGATGCTATTGCTACCGTGCGTATTGCTAGTTTCACATCCGTTATGGGGCGTGCTTTGGTTTATTTTGACATGTGTAGTTGCCTTTTTAATGTCAAAGTAATAGTGTAATTCTATAATTTCGTGTAAGGTTTTATTTCTGTTAAACTTGATTTACCGATACCGTTACGTGTTTTTGATAATTAAAAGTGAAATGGATAAAATGCTGGTAGACAAGGAGGATTCTTCCATTAAGAAACATCTACAGGCCCAAAATGATACGTTATCAGCAACTTCTTGTAGTTCCCTAGAAATTGATCACTCTGAACAACCACAATTATTACACCTACTAGAGACTAATGTAACGGCTTTGTATCCTGAAATATTAGTGAAGATATTTTCTTATTTGAATGTATATGACTTGGGCAGTGTAGCACAAGTATGTAAATCTTGGCGGGATTCCGCTTACTATAAACGTCTCTGGCAAAATGTTGAAACTAAACTTGACCTCGAAGTAGATAACCATGCTTATTTTTTATCGTTAATTCAACGTGGAATTAAAAAGGTGCGCATTCAATCAGTTACAACATACGTGCCAGAAATTTCAGTGATTCTGTCAAACGTAGAGTCGCTTAGCTTGAATAGGTGTCATAAGATTAAAGACTCTACTATATTTCGGGTATTTTCAAATTATACGCCACACCTTGTTTCTTTAAATTTATCATTTTGTATAGAGTTGAGTGATACTTCAATAAGTCGAATAGCTCTTTACTGTAAGAATCTTTCCCAGTTACAACTGAATGGTTGTATAGGCATCACAAACTGCTCGTTGATGTTAATAGCCTGGGGTCTGAAAAAGCTGAGATTGTTGTCTCTTCGTTCATGTACAGCTATTACTAACTTCGGCATTAAACAGATTGTTGGACCCAGTAGGAGACCATCGTCAGATGGTAACCGTTTATTAGAATGCTTAATACTCGAAGACTGCCCACAAATATCTAACGCTGCACTAAAATATCTTTCAAGCGGTTTTATGGAACATTTAACATCACTTAATTTAAATTATTGTGTTAATATTTCTAATAATGGTTTAAAATATATATCAAAAATCAGTTCGTTACGTGACCTTAAGTTAAGAGGCTGCATAAAAATTTCAGATAGTGGTATGGAATTTTTGGTCCAGGGCGATTCACGGCTGGATGTGTTAGACATTTCATTTTGTGAAAGAATTAGTGGTGATGGATTGGCTTGTATTTCACGAAGACTCTACACGAAGATAATCAATTACAGTCCACTATTGTATGATCAGATTCGGATGTGCAATACTCCTTGAAAAATGAATAGGTTGATTATTGCAGTTATTGTACTAGGTAAAATATTGTAATAATTGAATTGTCTTGCATGTGCCGAGCAGTGTAGTGCATAATACAATTAATCCACTGTCACGGTTAATAGAATTCTCCCTAATTTGTCTGTCTGGACAATATCTCCATGTTTATAAAGTTGGTTCAATCTATATAAACTAAAAAATAGTATGCCCCTGATGAATTTAGTCTCTTGTATAAAACCAATTCTGGATCGTTCCATGTCAGACCAACAAAAAAATTTCAATATTCAACCTGACGATTTCAGGTTGCCATGAAACTTTCAGGGATCATTTTCCCTAATGATATAATTGAGAAAATATATTTAAACTTTTATCTACAACTAATATATAACATACGTATTACACCTGTGGTTTTTGCAGTATAATGCTATATATTAACACTTTCCCTGCCACGTTGGTCCCATGGGACCAACACCAGTATTGTTTTAACAGGCCGCGTTGGTCCCATGGGACCAACACACTTAAACGCTTATTAGGCTGTTGGTTCAGATTTATATACAATATTTCACACTAAAGGACCAACGTGGCGTGGCGTAGATGGCATATACTCTAGGAATAGTTCATTTATTTTTTGAAAATTGTGTCGTGTGGTCCCCATTATTTGATAGTAAAGTGATCAAAATTAAAAATCCAAATTTTTCGTAAATTTTATTTAGGAACTCTTGCTTTTAAAGATACATACATAGAAACTGATTTATGGACGTCACTAAAACACTCTACGCAAAAATGAGGCTCTTTTTCACAATTTTCACAATATGTGTCGATTTTTTTAGTTTTGTTCATGGCGTATTTTCGCCCATGTGTTTCAGAATTTTTTTGTAGCAATTTTTGCACATTTTTCTTCTATTGTGCTTACTTCTCTCTTTCTTCAATTTCATAACATGATTAGCAGAAGATTTTTGTGTCTGAGTGGCAGAATCTGCCGTTTCCTTGGCTGCTATCAGATGCTTGACTACATCTTTCTTGAAATCTGTTATCGATTTGGTTTCATCCTTGACAAGTTTATATAAAATGTAGGCATTTACTAACGATGTAGTCAGAATAAGTTCAAACCCAACTTTTCTGAACCACTTTATGCTTTTCCTCAGTGGATTTGAATTGGCCCCAAATTGATCAGATAAATCAACGGCTGCTTTACCTTTGTTGTAATCCACTACAACTTTGGGTTTGTATTTTGTGTGCTGATTGCAAGACACTTCTACCATTTCAGATCCATGTTTTGTAGAAAGCATCAAAATGTTTCTCTTATCTTTCCAATTGGTAATTGTTATGCCGTATTGGTTTTCCATGGAGTAAATTTCACCACGTTTGAACTTAGCTTTTACAACTTCATTGGGCAGACCTCTTCGGTTTTTTCGGACAGTTCCAATTACATGAGTATTGGGGTCCAACATTTTTTTGGCTAGAGGCAAACTAGTATACCAATTATCAATAATAAGTGTTCGTCCTTCATTTACTAAACCTTGAGTAAGATATAGTACAACTTTTGTGGGTGACAGTACTGTCTTCTTTTCCTGCATATATTTTTATGTTATATGTGTACCCAATCCCAGAACAAAGTTTGAATAACTTTATTCCATATTTGTGCCTTTTTGTTTTGATGTATTGACGAAACCCTAGCCTTCCCCTAAATGGTAGAAGAGTTTCGTCTACACATATCAATTCTTCAGGGACATACAACAACTGAAAATTTGTTTTTAAAATATCCAACAGGGGTGTTATTTTATACAGTTTATCACTTTTATCTGCCTCTGCGTTGTCAAAAAAGTGAATCATACTTAATAATAACTCAAATCGATTTCTTGACATAACGCTTGGTGCAAAATTGTTCCTGAATAGTCTGTCAGTACTCCAATAGTCATTCAGTGATGGCATTTTTACTAATCCCATCCAAGCCACTAACCCCAAAAATTGTCTAATTTCAGAGTTTGTGGTAGGACTCCAAGCATGCAGGTGGGAGTTTGGTGGAGCGTCCTCAACTACAACAAGTTGTGTCGCATAGCTGTTTGTCTCGTTGCAAATAAGGGATATAACTTTATTATCTACTATAGCATCAAAAAAATCACCTGGTGTACCGTCCACCAATAATGCTGCTACCTCTGGTTTTATTCCCGATGAAATAGAGAAAGGATCTATCAACTTATAGTTTCCAATTGTGGGCCTCCATAATAATGCATCTTCATTTGATTTTGAACCTCCTTCAGATAATGGTCCTAAGTTCGGCGACTCTTGCTCATTAGCCAGTATTTCCTGAACCGGCAACACTGCATTTGTTAATGTTTCAGGTACTGAACAACTTGTGGAAGATGATGCAACATCAGTACCTGATTTCATTCGTTTTGTATTTTGAATGAGTCTCTATATTTTCTATAGTTTCTGAATCTGATGACATGTCCGATTCGGATTCGTACTGGAATGACTCATCACTATCTGACCCCTCAAACGGTTCGAAGTCATCATCGTCTGACATATCACCAAAATTTCTGCGTTTTTTTGTATCTGACTGCTTGTCAGTTTACATTTAGACATTCTGGAATAACAACATATATTATCGAAATGATCACTTGAATATAATAATTGTTACTTACATTATTTATTTGTTTCGGAGACAAAGACATAAAACAACACACAAACTGACAACTATTTGTAACACACATAGTTTATCATATAAAAATTGTAGGTTATGTCGCTTCGTGTCTCGTAACCCGTATCACACTATGGGACCAACGGCGTGTACAGCCACTACGTGCTTCAACCGGCCACGTTGGTCCGATGGGACCAACATATACTTTTTAGTTTTTTTGCAAAATAAATAAATTGTGACTAAATAACCGAATGGTAACGATTTTTATCCAAAAAACTACCATAAAATAACATTGGTGCGTAGAGGCACATGTATGAAAATCAGCTTGGCAGGGAATGTGTTATACACGCTAGGGAATAATAAAGAGCAGAAGAAATAATAACTCTTTATTAATTCTTATTGACCAACTGGAAAATAATATTATTAAATCCCAATACCTTTGAAATTTAAACAAACGTCAAATGCCAAATATCAAATACTATGTCTGAATACAGTAACAGAAACAACTAGCCGTGTTGGTTTTCACTAATTTATTATAGAATTTCAATAATTTGGAAAGTCAAGTTATATAAATTACGCTCTCTTATACTGATACTTAGTTGTAGATCAAATATAGTATACAACTCGTTAAAATGAGGGCTACTATTCCCCAATGATTACTAAACTCGCTTGCTCATGTAGCAACTTTCATCTTCGGGAATAATAGCCTTCATTATAGCGTTGTTGTATAATACACTATTTTATCCCATTAAGTTTTTATGTAATTAATTTTTGAAAAATGGTTTTGTGGCTTGCATAAACATTTTCTATCCTGAATTGCTCAGGTTTTTAAGGGCTAGTGAGCTGCTTGACCCTTCATTTTAAAGAGAATTTAGTAAGCTTTAATTTGATATGTAACTGGATTATACTCTGAAACAAAATATTTATTTTAAATTTTGAAATAAAAAATTATATAAATTTTAGTTGGTGTTACGGGCTTGTAGCAATATTTATCGGCAGGAAAACAAATGGAAATGAACAACACCAGTGTTTAATTATGTGTGTGTTATTTCACTTAAACACGACATAATTATAACTTGTACAGTACTAATAAACTCAATACATTTTTGTTTCTTTCTTGCTTTTTCAATCCAAATTTAAATTAGAACTTTACCGCTATTTGACATAAAATAATAAATTGTTTTTATCTATCGCCTCTAGACAACACTATCAATCCCAGTCACTAGACGGCGGTCTGTCATGTGTTGCAGTATGCAACGTATGCAACATTCCACCCTCCGTGAAGCCTCTTGTGCTTCACTAAAGGACATCTAGAAGTGCTAGTTTCGACATTGGCTTTCGTAGAATACCATTTTGAGTTTTACCTCAACTATGCGGATATGGCCATCTTTAGCTGGTACGATAGCTTCTACTCTAGCTCGTTTCCATTCACTTCATGGTAAATCTTCGTCGCAGATTATAACCAAATCACCCTTTTCAAGAAGCTTCTGTGGTGCAAACCATTTTGTCCGTTTAGTCAGTGTAGGCAGGTATTCTCGAATCCAACAACGCCAAAAGCAATTTTTTAACTGCTGACTAATGCGGTACTGTTTACGGCTACAATATTCACTATCCAGCTGCGGTGTTTGGGTGGAATTGGTTGTACCTAACAAGAAATGATTTGGAGTCAGTGGATCAGGCTCTTCAACTGTCACTGGTATGTGTGTTAAGGTTCGACGGTTAACTATATTTTCTGCTTCGATTAGGAAACTGTGCAATGTCTGTTCATGTGGGGCTCGATCTTTTAATGCTGTCTTTAACACCGTTTTGGTTGATTGAATCAGCCTCTCCTAACAACAGCCACTACTTGAGTGTCCTGGACAATTAAATTCCCTTTTTATTCCTTTCACGGCAAGTTCTCGTTGAATGTAGTTCATATCGAATATGTTTGTTACTCCTTGTAACTCACCATCCGCACCTACAAAGTTAGTGCCCATGTCAGACCTGATTTTAATAGGAACACCACGGTGGTTAACAAAATTTCTTATGCAGATTAACCAAAGTAGTCTAAACCTGTGTATGTGAAGGGCCTCACAAATGGTGTCAGTCTGTCAACGGGTAGTTGTCCCATCAGTGGAGGTTTTGGTACCACTCGTGTAACTTTACAGTAACCACAGTTGGCTCGGATACTCTTTACTATTACTCGGATGTGTGGTATCCAATATTTGGGTTTGTATCCCGACACGGTCTGCTTGAAAAATGTTAGGCAAGCATTTTTCATAAGAATATACTCTCGTTTGGATGAGAAGTAAAATGAAGGTCTCGTGTGTGAGTGTTGTCACGCACGTTAAAGATCCCTACCTTGCTTGGAACAGCAAGGGTTCAGCAAAATTCCAAAGTTCCAAGTTAAAAGTACTCGGTTCCTGGCCAATGTAATACCTTCGGGTGGAGCATTGGAAAATCACATGTTGGGTATCCAATATTTCCGTCTGATCTAGTTAACGAAGAGAACGTCGTTCTGATGATAGAATTTTTTGTGATACCAAGCAACCACTAATTTTGTAAAGGTGTGATTTCTTGGTAGTATAATGGGACATCGGCCGGATTCAGGTAGTGCTGTTGCATTTTCTACTCTTCCGTATAAACATAGAACCTCTTCGTGGTTTAAACGTGGCGTCAGTGTATAGATACTGCTTGATTTGGGAAGCTCCCGATTGGCTTTAATTTCTCTGATTTCATCGCTATATGCTTCCTGCTGGACTAGTTTATATAATAACATTTCAGCATCTTTCAGTTCCTCGGTGGTTAACTCCATAGAAATTTTTTCAGTGTTTTTGTCCTTATATTTTTGCCGCAATTACTTAAGTGGTCGCATAATCCATGCAATTACCCTCTAGACCCGAACAAAATTAGAATAGTTTGCAAACTGTATAACTGTCGTTACTGGTTGTATTATGTAACAGTGACGTTTCTCCATTTCAGAACAATCGAGTTGCCTTGTCCCTAGCGTAATCATTGACCAAGATCCTTTAGGCAATTTTAAAAAATTTGGGCCATTTATCCACTGGTTATAAATGCTGTATTCTATTGGGTACTTAGTTCAGGTGGCACTGACAGCAACATTTAAGTCTAGGTATCCAATTACAATCATTTTTACAGGTTGTTTCTAATATCTCTCCCACCCTGTGCGATACAAATACCTTGTATTGTTTATGGTCAGACTTAATCCACGATAATACTGTTTTTGAATCACTCCACAAATAGGTTTTTACTGGGTTGATATGGTGGGTTTCAATAATGATGTTTCGCAAACGTGTTCCCAACAGTGCAGTCTGAAGTTCTAGACGAGGTATTGATAGTAGTTTACGTGGAGCGCATTTAGTTTTTCCAGCCACAAAACGCAGATCAATGTTCGTTTTTGTATCTACTCGCCAGCAAGCTACTGCGGCGATTGCAAGTTCACTAGCGTCAACGAATACATGAAGTTCAACTACTGTATCCGCTCTGTGCAGGTTTTTCGAGTATTAGCGATTTAATCGAAACTGTTTGACTAGTTCTAAATTATTTACTCATTGCGTGAACTTGTGATATATATTTTGTGGGATTTTTCGTCCCACTGAATTTTCGAACACCACGTTCTTGAAGCATTACTTTACTATAAACTAGAATATTAGCTAACTTACCGAAAGGATCGTAAAGAGATATAACTAGGCTTAAGAACTCTCGTTTTGTCGAACATTGTTCGGCAGTAACTATTTTCGAATTTACTTTGTGTAAATGAAGCTTAAACAGAAACTGGTCGTCTTTACTGTCCCAATACATGCCAAGCACTTTTATCTACTACTTCAGAGTTATTCATTGTTACGACAGTTTCTACATTATCGTCGCTATCCTTTAATTGGTTTTGTACTGAGCTAGTTAGAGACGAATCGACGGATTTCGAACCCTGCCATAGCATGTGTTTCTTTAACAGCCCTACCGATTGCTAGCGCCTCCTCTTTGCAATTGAAGCTACAAACCAAGTCGTCTACGTAATGGTGATCAGTAACCGTCTTAATGACTGTAGGTTGCTGTCTAGCTATTTCCTCGGCATTTATGTTTCTAACATATAACGCACTGCTTGGCGAGCATGTCGCTCCGAATATCATAACAGACATGACGTATGTATCAATGAGACTGTCTGAATTGCCATTTCTCCAGAGGAATTGTTGAGAATGTTGATCTTGTTCTCTTATTCGCACTTGGAGGAACATTTCTTTGATGTCGGCACATAATCCAATTGCCTTCTCTCAAAATTTAAATAGTATCTCCACGAGTGGTTTGTTGAGATCAGGACCTTTCAATAAATTTGAATTCAATGATACACCGTTTTTTGCAACAGCGGCGTCGAAAACTATACGAACTTTCCAGGCTTGTTTGGGTTAGTCACGGCAAAGTGTGGGAGATACCAGGTCCGCAGTGTTTTTTTTCATCTTTGGCAATTGACAGTTTCGTAGCATAACCTTTTGTGACATAACCTGTCATGTTCTCAATATACGCTTTTGCAAATATGGGATCTCGTTTCATTTTTACCTCTGTCGATAGTAATCTCTTAACGGCCATTTGATAACTATCAGGTAATGTCACTGTACTCGATTTCCACAGTAAACCCGTCTCAAATCTATTCCCAATTCTTTTGGTAGTACTTTTCAGTATTTCTTTAGCTCGTGACATATCCTTTGGCTCAAGTGGTTTATTTGGTATTGAAACGCCAAAGTTTTCGACTGTGAAGTAATCCCGTGCCATTTTTTCTATATTGATTTCGTCGTTATCGTTTACGTGCAAAATGACTGACAGTTGGCAGGACGACGCCGATATTTCATTTGACGGTACAACATATACTAACCAACCCAGAGGTGTTTTGGCTGCGATGACTTCTTGATCACACCGAACCGTCTTTAGGCATCTGGTTATATGACAGTTATTTATACCAATCAGAATCTGCGGCTTTACATCGGCATACTCGGCTACTGGAAAAATTCCCTTTACTTCATGGAATTTGATGTGCAGGTCGGTTAAATTGACTGTTTGAGAAGGTAATTCTAGCCTTGGTACGGTAGAGACGTTTAACTTGTACCATCGTTTACCTTTCCCGGCTCCTTTAGTCTCTAGTTGTACTGTCATTGATGGAACTTCAGTCATTCTTCCTCCAAACCAGTGGAGTGTAAGTGGTGTGACAGAAGAACCTTCGTCCATAAACGCAAAAATGTCTTTGGTTTGATTACCGGGAAAACTTTAAACAGTAGTATGGTCATTTTTGAATTGAACGGCATTACCTGTGTTGTCATTACTTGTTGTGGTTCGTTTGGCGTCTCGGTGGCACTTTGTACATTATCATATAGGGTTGGGTGGTGAATTTTCTTGCAATGATCTATTTTGCAGGTCTTTTTGCGTCTGCATTGGTATAAGCTGTGTCCTTTGGACAAACACGAAAAACACAGTCACTGCTCTTTCACCGTAAGCCATCTGTTGTCTATTAAAGAGCTTAAGAACTGATGGTCTGACAAAGCGTGTGAACCAGTACATTTAACGCAAACTTGTTTTCTTTGAGATGTTGGTTCCTCACCTTCTGTGACAAGAAATACTGGTTTTGAGCGACGCAGTTGCGGTATTGTGGTTTTGATCGTCTCCGCTACTAGAGTAGCTACAGTCACCATTCCGATAATTCTTGCTAACTGTTTTAACCATTCACTAAAGTGTTCTAAAGTCGGATATGGTTTTATATTTAATGCAAATGCAGACCATTCAATTCTTTTTAACATTGGCATTTTTTATATAAGCTCTTTCATTAAAGTGGGGTTGCTTAAATGTCTAGTGGCGTTTGCTGTTTTTAAGAACAACGTTAAGTTTTGAACCTTAGTTGCAAATGGTTTTAGACGTTCTAAATGATTTTCGTTAATAGGCATGATTTCCTTTGCTTTATCTAATTGAGATTTTATCAAAATTTCAGCTCGACCATATTTAAACTGTAGTTGTCCATTGATGTTGTTTAAGTTTTGTGGGCTAATAAGTAAGCTTTCTGCTTCTTCTCTGGCGGCTCCCTTGATGCATTTCTGAAGTCGAAAGGTATTTTCCTGAGCCGTATAATCATAAGCAGCGGTTGACTCATACGCATTTACAAAAATGGTCTGTCGTATTGCGGTATGTAATGTACGCAACAGTTAGTGTTTTTAAAATTTTGCAAAAATTAATTTTTTTGCTAATATTGTAAGCTCTAAATCCTAAAAATTTTAGAGTGGGATCGCAATGGGATCAGGAGTTGTGATCCAAATGATGTTTAAGTACTGGTTAGAGCTAGATTTGACTTATTTGTAATACAGATAATATGGGTCATTCTTCTGGGCGTCCACTAAACTAAGGGAGATCATACAATTTACAAGCTCCTCTGTAGTTATTGGGACTAGTGGGCAATGCTGCATAGGCAGGTAACGGCTTATTGTAATACCATGAGTTAATGTTTGCAGCAACGTGATCCTTCGATGGCATGGCATTGGCATTATTGGCATTAATATTTACTTGTTGCATATTAACCATACACATTGGCACCATGTACGGCGAAAGAGGATAATTTGTAGAAATCGAAGGTTGATTTTGTGTTGCCGTCAGACCCAACCTAGACAGTTCTTGCTCTTTTGCTGGAGGAGTTGTTAATGGATTCTGTTTTAAAGCAATATTGATGGCTTGTAGTTCAGATATAGAACAATCTGTATTAGTTCTCATAGAATCTAATAGACTGTGGTGCGAAATGTCATAGTGTTGTCTTGGGGGTGGTTCATCCATTCGCATGTTTCTCAATTCTAGCATTTTGATACGTTCCATTAAGTTGTTGAATCAACTGGTTAGAACTACTGTCCTTTCCAGTGGTGTTGATGCTATCAGCCTTTGTTTTCACACTATCTATTCCATCACTACTTGCGGCCTCTTTCACTTTAGTATAGATATTTGTAGTTTGTGGCTGCTTTCTTTGGCATTGTTTTCATCTTGGCATTTTTTCTTAAATTTGAACTTGCAAAAAAATTGAAATAAGCTATTGTTATAGGCTTGTAGCAATATTTATCGGGAGGAATACAAATGGAAGTGAACAACACCAGTGTTTAATTATATGTGTGTTATTTCACTAAAACAAGACTTAATGATAACTTGTACAGTATTAATAAACTCAATACATTTTTGTTTCTTTCTTGCTTTTTCAATTCAAATTTAAATTAGAACTTTACAACTATTTGACATAAAGTAATAAATTGTTTTTATTTATCGCTTCTAGACGACTGTCAATCCCGGTCACTAGACGGCAGACTGTCATAAGTGTTGCGGTATGCAACTTACGCAACAGTTAGTGAAAAAATTATTTTTTTGATAATATTGTAAGCTCTAAATCCTGAAAATTTTAGAGTGGGATCTTAATGGGATCAGGAGTTGTCGTCCAAATGGTGTTTAAGTGCTGGTTAGAACTAGATTTGACTTATTTGTACAGATAATAATTTGCTAAAGTTATAGATAAATATAGGGATAGTATATGAATAAATAGTTTGCCAAACACAGGTATTCTCTGGCGCAAGCCAGTTCGGACTTATTTGATTAATGCTCCTGTTCACTGTAGTTCAACTTTTGCTTAGTTTCCACTAAGATTTCCGTGAGTGAACATAGTTGTTGGCAGTGTTTCAAATAAAAATTAATTGTCACTGGAAAATAAGTTCTAGGTCGTTAAATTATATGTTTATCAACCATTTCATATATCTTTGTGTTTTAAATAACTAGACATTTCTCCAGTTCAAAAGTACAGTCAGTTCTATTTAGTCTTAAAGGCCTATCGTTTCAGACTATTTAACCTGTGCTATAACTCTGTGACAATATGGGTAAACCCAGCACATCAAGGCATTTTTTGGTATATTGTAATCCATTTAAGAAACCGGTCCATGATTATTACAAGAAAAACTTGAGATCTGTAAAAGAAAATGTTTTGAGACGCAATGCCACTTTGCATGAAGGTGATGAGATATGCGATGGGTGCTGTAAAGAAGTACTAAAGTCACCAGACATCTCAGATGATTTTAATGTTCGAGAAGTACCAGTTCCATTTAACACATTCTCAACTCCAGGAAAAATAAAGGCAATTGCAGCTTTGAACAAATGTCTGACTGTTATTGAAGAAATGCCTGTTAATACAAAAGTTTGATTGAGAAAACATGTCCAGAAGCAAAGACTAGAAGACAATGACAAATTATGATAAAGAAGTTATTATTCAATTGAAAGAGAAGTTCAATGCTACTACAAACAAAGTGTTAGATTTAAAAACTCGGTCTATTATCATATAAATACACTAAAACGAGAATTTTTTCACGCCCTATAAATGTCAGGTTTTATAGTTTGTAACCAGACTGAAAACATACATTTTTAAAAACACTTTTCAACATTTTTTGATAAGTTTTTGATTTTTTCAATATTTTTATTCTTTACCCAAATACACGAGGAGTATACCAAATTAAACCTTATGAAATTCTCTTTAAAATGAGGGATCAAGCAGCTGTCTACGGCTTATAGAATAGAAGTTAATCAAAATTGAAAATGTCAGCGCAAACAAAAAATCCCATTTTTATGCAAATTATAAAAAGTTAGCCAAGAGCGAGTCCAGCTCACACTATTAGGGTTCCATACCAATACTACAATGAGCAATCAATAAATCAATTTATGTATATTTAAATCTTATCCAAATTTGATTGTGACACCTGAAAAATGAATATACTGTCCCGCAATTGTACTGGTACATTAGTAAATACGTTGTCTATTACTGTGTTTAAAAAAATTTTCCCAGCATCTATTACACTGTCAAAAAAAAAACCTGTAGTTTTCAGAAAATCTATGACTCAATAGCTACTATCCTTATTAAAATCAAAATTTTAGCTTTGGAAATATAGGAGAACAGGGGGTGGAGACCGTCATTTTTGGCACATTTTGTGCTATATCATGAAGACTACTGGACTGAAAATTATAAAAAAAAATATTTTTAGAAGCCTTTTAGAATCCTCTTTCAAATGATACCTCACACGATATATTTATTAATACTTTTTTCTTTTGACCGAATTAACCCCCGCCATTTTAATCTAAAATTTTTTTTTCTATTTTCTGACTGTCGATAAGTGTGCGCGCCATAAAGACCTAGCATTGTGCCAAATTTCAAATTCCTACGTTACATAGTTTTTGAGAAAAACCTCTGTGACAGACAGACGGACACGAGTGTGATCTTATAAAGGTTCCGTTATACCTTATAAGGTATGGAACCCTAAAAATTAATTACATCAAAACCTACTAATTTTTCGATTTTAATTTATACAATTTGGGAGAATGTTTTCTGAAAGTTTCAGAGATCGGAAAAGGTCATGTTGGCTGACTGGTTGGTTTGGTATGGAATGACTCTTTTACTAAATTAACACTTGGCAGTATACCAACACTACTGGGACATTTTACAAGGGGAAGGGGGCTGCTGCTAAATTTTGTAATATGGAAGATTTAGTATCTTACTTACGAAAGGGTGATATGTTTGTAGGGAGGTAACTTTATATTACTAATGTGAATTGCATAATCAAATACTGATAACACAACACATTTCACCAGACATTAATAAGTCGAAAATGCTAAAAAATTCTTTTTTAAAAAGTTTTATTTAAAGAATTACAACATGGTTTCTACTTGTAAGATAAAGGTTAAAATAAGAAGTGATTCTAAATAAACATGTACGGCTCTATATATAAACTTCTAGAATACCAATAAATCTTCACATGGCGACGGATGAGCGTTCGACTTTCGTCTTTCCTTACGACATAACGTCCCAGTTCTGTGACAATCTTCCATTCTTGAAACCTGTGTGGACTTTCCTTTCCTCCGTTGATAGCTATTCTTATCCTATTTCTACATACATATAATAGCAAACAACTAAGTAATAAGGAAATATACATAGTTATCGTTACAGAGAATTGCACAATGTGAACAATTGGGTGAATTCAATGTGTTCGTTTAATAATTTTGCATAATCTTGTAACAATTTTTTGTGTGTAACAAAATTACCTTACACTAGAACAAAGCTGTATTGGGGCAGGTACAAAAACTGAAAAAATTCACTAAAAATTATTTATTTGCAAACATATATTTTCGAATTCTTATAAATCTTTGGTCTCATATGGAAAACAACAAACGATCTGTTATTTCCTAGTTTGATTAAATTGCAAGGTTACACTTCACATTTTGTACCAATAATAGTATTGAAAATAATTCAGATGTTTTGATACCTTGCTTAGAAAGTTTTAAATAGCATTCTAATCATTAAAAGTCCGTGTAAATAACTTATTGTTTGTATATATCTCAAGGTTTTCAACTTGTTTCATAAAGCACGTGGTCACCAATCATTTGTTTTGATTAGCATAAAATTCTTGGAAGAGAAAAATTTCCCAGATCGAATTGTCTTCATAAGTTATTTTCCAAATTCACTCACTTCCAAGTTAATATTCGAGCTAAACGGGATGGGCGTCGTTGATACACAAACACTTTCAGGTCAATATAGAAAAAGCCTCAGGTCAAACACTCTATGATCAATAAAGAAAAACTCTCAGACCAATAAGTTTCACAATTCAGAATCTGTCTGGGGTCCGTCAAATTTTATACAGCAGGGTATATGCTGAAACCTGATTATAACCAACACAAAGGCAGCAGTTGGCAACCAGCGGTTAAGGGTGAGTCTATTATTTTTACTAAATCTTCCACTGGATTTGTTTAATCACTCCTTTATTCACGTCACATATGTTCAACTTACTAGCCATAAAAACCTTGGTTGAATAAGGTTTCTATAACCATTTTATTCATTTTTTTATTTGGATGTTTACTGTGTTGAACGTTCAGGGCCCAGAGTATGAACAATTATTTACAATATAAGAAACATCAAGATTAAATGAATTGTTGGCTGATGAAATGCCAGCCTTCTATGACGAAAGCCTTAACCTGGTTATCAAAGTTGCAAAAAAATATAGTAGAACTGTCGTCTGTTGTTGAATATAATTAGATATTTTGTATTCAATATAAGTTTTGGTTCTTAGCAGTTTTTATTTAAATTGAAAGGGTATTATTAAGTAAGTAAGTTTATTCACCCCCCACCCCCCCATAATACAAAGGTAAATTTTCGTCCTACTTCAACACATATAACGCCTTCCTCCTTTAACTATCCTAGTATAAAGCAGTAGCATCAAAAACAGTATATGCTCTCGCACACATATTAAAATGATATATCTTAAATGCTCACATTATTTTATAAAAAGCAAGCAAATTTCAGTACTCACAACAGCATTCACAACTACCTTACACGGTATATATATATATATATATATATATATATATATTACTGTGGAACTCCGCTCTAATTTAGTACTCTCAAAAACATTCGAGCCCCAACGTTGGGCCGTCATAATTACTGTGTAACCTTATAAGAATCGAGTCTCACGACTTGGGCGTCAAAATTATGCCGTGGAACTCGGGTAAATCCTTACCAACCATAAATTATATTCGAAATTTTTATATATTTTTCAAAACTCGAAAATTCAAAAATTAAATAATACAAAAAAAATATCCTTGCCCGTTTTCCTCTCTTCCTCAGTTGAATGGCCTTCTTCAACTGCTTCCGGCTAGCTCATTTGGACCTCCTTTTGGATATCTATATTCACTCTCAAATTCTATCATTCACGCACACTCCCAATAAAACCACAAAATACAACCAACATACAATCTTTTATTTATTCCTATTTACAAATGCAATTCAACACTGTCCATATTTTATTGTTCACGTTACACTTCAGTAACTCTTATTTAGTAATGTCCTGTATTTAATTTTAAAATCATCAAACACAAAATGTACTTGGAGTAAATGGACCTTGAATAATACCTTCTCTAAAATTTCTTCTTTATAATTTATTTATTTATTTTAATAATCTAAGTAAACTGTGGGGTATGGTGAGCTCATAATAACCCAACTAATTCTGCATAATGTATGCCCTTCTACTTTGCATACTCTTAAAAAAATTTAAAAAAACAAAGCCATGTACTCTTCACAGAAATTTTCACGTTCTGATGGAACGTTTAAAAGCTTTATAGACACCTTCAAATTTCTAGTTGAATACTGTAATAAAGTTATTTACACATATTCTGTTCAATACGCAAATAATTCACACTACCTTGAAAAACACTCATATGCCACCCCAATATTTACAGTTTCTAGGAATCACAATTTTAAATCGTTACCTGGAAATTTTTAGAAGATCTCCGCTCTGTAGATGTTGCCATGTATTTTTCTATCTGGTCGGCAGGTCGTTTCTCGCTATTACTAGACGAACTCCATCTAAGTTGATCCGCCAACGCCGCCTTCTCGGTGTACCCAAATTCCAAATTTCATTTCCATTATATTTCTTTCACAGTAATCTACGTTACTTAATGTCCCGACACGAGTTGATTAAAATTATAGGTGATACCTCGATAAAAATTGCAATCTTGGCACACTAACCGCGTTTTTAATTAAGAGGCTACCACTAAGCAATACAATTTAAATGATTTGATAATACTTACAACTCGTGTTAACTTTCATACGTGCTTTTGGGACGATCGAAATAATAAGGGCTTTAATAATATTCTCCTAAACTATTTATATCTTTCCAATGTAACCTCTCCTGGCCACATTTATCCGATATCCCCTGCTCACAACAACACATTCCCACAATTTTGCACTCAACCCCATTTTCAAATTCGCGAATTTCCGTCCTCATTATATTATTTTAAGAAAATTACGCTACACTATCCTCGTGTTTATACCAAGTCAAACTAACATATCGTCCAATCGTAGACGTTTCTCAAATCCCTCCTATACTATTTTGGTCTCATGCTTATACGTTTTCTACGTCTCCTTCTAACCTGGTTTGAGTGGTAGAAAATCAATATCCTTGTTTGTGCGCTGTCTACTACACGTGGACTTTCTCATTAGCATTTCATGCTAAAACATTCGACCGCCTGTACAATCCTTAGAATAATTTGTTCGTTATCTACAAATTAAACAGAACTTGACATTTAGAAAATACGCAGGTGTTTAATTTTACACGAACGTTTTAAATACATTTCCACGATTTAGAGTTCGGCGTATTTCTACCCCACTGATATATTTGTCAGATAGTAACGCGTTTCATCTTGGTATCATTGGGTTTTTACACGCTTTTATGCAAATTATACATCAATAATCGTTCAATTAAATTCAAATTAATTAATAAATTAATGGCATTGGCTTCTACCATTTAATTTCTTTGCAAACCTACTTAAATTTCATTAATTATTTATAAAATTTTGTTAATACCTGATACTTAAAAATGAATTAACTAATATAAATTTCGCACGTAATTTTTGGTTGTTCCGTTATACAGGGTGTTTTGAAATTGTTTCTTTTATATTTATTTTTGATCTTTTAAAACCACTATAATATATATATATATATATATATATATATATATATATATATATATGTATATATAGCTATGATAAGGGGGCAGTTTAATGGTATACAAGTCATAGGGGTCGTAAGATTAATGTAAATATTATTAACGTTAAGAAAACCAAACAATTCCACCATTAAGTAGGAGTAAATCGACTATTATACATAAAGTCAATAGCGAGCACACTATCTAAATCATAACCAATTCAATTCATCAGAAAGGAGCTTATTATTCAATAATCAGATACTATTTAGCTAAAATAATAATGTGTACGTCTCATAATACGTTATAAGTTAAATATACAAATCAAGAATTGGAAAGAAACGAATAAAAATAAGGTTTTGAACGCATCGAGTTTTATCAAGGTAAACACGTAATCGGTGAAGATAAACAAACTGGCATACTAGCTATTTAATAAGATCATTAAATTATCAACGCATAAATAAGTAAACGTGTTCAAATACGTCATTATTAGAAATATGAATACGTGACAAAAGACATTGTATTTCGATAAAATCCAACATATTTGGAGTAACAAACAAAATAAATAACAGGCGGTCCGCGATTTGATAAGTTTGAACCATGGTCGACACAAACATGAAAGACATGACAGAATGCAATGAAAATTTGGAATTTCTGAGAAATATACTGCACCAAGTTGAACGTCTACGTGTGAGATCAAGCGTCTGAACAAGAATCGGTACAAGGAAATTTTAAAAATACCGATTTCTGCAGATATAGGCGCAAAGTACAACGTGTTGATGAACAAACACACGATGAACACCAAAAAGAAAATTGATAGGTGGAGTTTATAAATACTATGTGGACCTTGTAAACATTCAGTATCTCTTCGACGAGGCACCAACCACGTCAATTGAAAGTAAAATATTACGTAAAAGTGAACATAGTGAAGATTAATTAAACTTAGTGAAAATTAAAAGTGCCAATTTATACAACGAGAAATAGCCGTTTTGATCTTAAAACGTAAGGTAAACTATTAATTCTAATATTTAAGGAATTTAAGGCTCTGAGTGTACTTCTGATTGTATCTCTAAATAAACTTCCAGATCTAAATATCCGTCTAAATAAATAGCTACAAGGAAATTCTAAATAAACATACAAGGAAACAAAATAAACGTCAAGATACTCAAATTAAACTACAAGCAAGCTCCAAGTCATTCCAAAAATCCGAAGGGAAAATTCAAGCAACAGTTAATAAATCATTCTGATCAACAAGTGAAGAAACTACGCTAACGAGTCACGCTGTAACAATCCATGGTGCTGACCATCGATATTCTGAGGCAGAAACAAGCTAGGAAAATGCAGGTCAGAGATTTTATTCATTATTAGTATGACTGTTTTTCAATTTTAACATTTAATATTTGCTATATCAAATATCTGTAAGGGTCATCAAAAATCATTTGAGAATTTGAAAAATAGAGAAAGGATTATTTGAACGTTCAAAAGGCACTTAGAAGTAATTACAGTGGTATATTTTTGCTGGCTTTCTGGGAACATAAATTTTGGTGGAATCGCATAAATATCAATATTTTATTCAGGGGTTAATTTTGAATATTAAACAAATTAATAATGTATAGACATAAAAGTGTACATATTATCGATTATTATATTGTGTAATTTTGGATTTCTTCATTTTCATTTATATTAACAGAAAGGGGTTGAACAGTCTTTATTGTCGCGACGTAGGGCACTCTGTATTTAATAGATTGAGCTAACTGAGGCATACAAATTCAAGGGATTATAGGGTTTAGATACGCAGAGGATAAAGACAGAGTACGAACACAACAGTAAAGTTTTAAAAGGTGACGGCAACGTTAGGGGCTGTGACATAGCAAGGTTGTATAATGAAATAATCGTGGGCAGACATTACAGCAAAATGTATATGACATACCAACGTAGGGGAATTCACAGCAATTTATATGACGCCCAACATCGGGAATTTGTGTACGTGTTTGTGAGGGTTTTTTGGAAACTAAAGAGCTTGGCCTTGTTGATGTCGGAATTTTAGGAGTTGAAATAATATAGCAAGACGATCTTCAGTGAATTTTAACAGGTTTTAGAGGTGGGGAACATGTGTAAAATCAGCAGGAGATTGATTTGAAAATCATTTAATGGCTCTTACGATTCTCTTACGTCTCTTACGATTTTCTTATGACAAAGCTTACAACTCTCTATTCGATAGATTCTATTCGATACTCAGATGATTTCATAATCTTTTGAATTTTGAACTAATGATAAATGTTTAAAGTAGAAACAGTTTGATTTTATTTGCACATACTGTGTAAATTACGTAATTAGTTTTGAAACGATTAAATGTCGGCGTTTAACCAGTTTTGGTTTACTATTACAAATTATGGTCCTCGTAGAAGAAATTTGATGCACAGCAGAAGTTTGTGTGTACTGTCGAATGGTAGAACATAGAGAACTCCTTGGTAATTTTTGATTACAGCTTGCAATTTGGAGAAAGCAATCCAGATTTGGGGTTCTTGCATGCAGCAGTCAGGGGAGAAATGGTAGCAGGTTTCGTGTGTGTGTGTGTGTATATATGATTCTCAGGTAACTGTACTTTATCATTGTACGATGTAAATATGTAATTGATATCTTTGTGGAGTGGGAGTATGATTTTATGTTAACTAGAAGGACATAAAAGGGGGAAAGTTTCTTTATTGAATATTTTAATTTGGGTTATTTTATGTGTGAATTTATGTATAGGTTTAAAAATGATTTATAGTATATGAAGTATTTGATATTATGTACCAGATAAGAGGGTCTGTTTAAAATATTCGTGTGCAGGAATTTGCAGTAAAGGTCCAGGTTTTAATATGAGCTCGTATTGAAACAGAAATGGAGTAAGAAATATGTGTTAAAGCCCTATTACTTTTTTTCAATTAATACAATATATATTGTCATGCGTAAATATTAATCTTGAAATGTTACTGTTAAAGGAGTATTTAAAAGGGGATGTATATAACTTGTAAATGAGGCGTGAAGGAGAAGACTAATTTGATTTTGGCTTGTATAGTAATTTCAGTTGGAGTGTAAATAAATGTTGTCTATTTACCATAGCAGGATTTTTTGTGTTGATGGTTTATTTTCAGGAAAGTGAGCAGAGCAGCCGTGGCAAATTTTTAAGCATTAGTGATATTATAGAAAGAGGTCGTAGCAATTAAATGATGCCCAGAACGTGGGACACCAGAGAGTGAGGTTTTAGCAATTAATGACACCCCGAATGTGAGGCTCGAATTCAAATAATTTAATTTATTTCATGAAACTGACGACCAGGAGATTAAGGGTTGATTGTGTTGGATTTTTTTTGTTGTGTATATGAGTGTGATGTTTGGAACGTATGTTGAGAAAATAGTGGTTGAGGAGTCAAGAAGTTGAAATCGGAAGTAGTGATAGTGTTTTATTTGATAAACCGGAAATGGAAGTGTAAGCCAAAAGTAAAATGGATCAGTCGAAGACAGAATCGGGAGACCAAGGGAGTGAAATGCTTATGAAGATGTTAGAGGAAATCCGACAAGCTAGAGAAGAGTCGAATCGGAAGTTTGAGCAGATAACTGAAACGTTGAGTGGAAAATAGATAAGTCAACTAAGGAATTTAGTGATTTTAAAAATAGTTTGAATGTAAAAATGGAGGAAGTCGAAGTTTGTGTAGAACGGAATGAAAGGGAGTACAGCTGAGATTAGCAGGAAATAGGAGAGCTGAAAACGGAAGTGAGAGTTTTTGTGAGGAAGAGATTAATTGTAAAATGACGGAAGTGACTCATGAAGGGACCAGTTAGGCAGATTTGAATGGGAAATGACTGGAATAAAACAGAATATGACCGCTTTAACGGGGGATGGATCGAGATATTATAATAACAACTTATCGTTAGACCAGCATATGAAATTTTATGGGGATAATAGAGTAAACCCGCAGATTTTTATTAATAGTGTCAGGGCATTAGTACATAATTTATATGATAAACAGGCGAAATTAAATATAGTGGAAGCTTTATTGAAAGACAATACGGAAGTTTGGTATAATCTTGTGGGACAGGACATTGACTCATCTTCAGACTTTGAAGGTAAATTTTTAAAGCATTATTTGGGAGATCACAAACAGGATCAAGTAAAGGATGATTTAATTACTGGGAAATACAAACGGGAATTTTCAGGGTCTCGCGAACGATATACCATTAGGAAATGCAGTATAGCGAAACAATTAAGTCATCCATTAACTGATAGGCAGATCATAAAATATTTTTCGAGACATTTTGAGATAGAAGTTAGGCAGTATGTAGCACTTCAGAATATTATAGAACGAGAGACATTCTAAGGTTGGGTTAACCTACGAGTTTAGTAACTAATGATTAACTTTAATCTTAGGTTAAACACAGTAGGCATTGTATGAACTACAAATAAATTTGGGTTAGCTAATCTAGTGTTTGGGAATGTTGGTAAAAATGATATGTCAAATTCGCGACAGTATTTTGACAACTTCTAGGTGCGTCGAATAGGTTAGTAGTTATAACTTGATAATAGAACAATAGTTTTGATGTCGAATAAAAGAAAACACGCAGAGAATTTCTCTGATAAGGAAGATACCCTACTTCTGAGGACTGTCAGTGAGTATGCCCATGCGATCGAAAGTAGAAAATCGGATGCAGATAATAACAAAATTAAATGTGCAGCTTGGGATAAAGTGTGCGATTTGTATAATTTAAACATGGGTGAAATATATAGAGACGTAAATACCATACGGAACAGGTACAAAAATTTAAAAAAAAGTACGTGTAAGAGGTACACGGAATACAAAAAGTATATTTATGGTACTGGAGGTGGGCCACCTATCAATGTAGATCATGAAAAAGAAATTGATAGAACTATTCACGATATCTTGGGTACGCAAATGACTGGCGAAACATCGAAGTTTGATGATGATGCGACGCTGATGCTGCCGCCAACCACTCGTGCAACAGAATCTACTGTACGGATCGGTTAGTAATTTTACTATTTTTTTTATAAAGTTTTGTGCTCAATATAAATTAATGCAGTAATTCTTAAATAACCGACCATTAACATATATATTTCTATCAGATCCTTTAACCAACGACGACGAAGAGTTGCACATTGACCAGACTGTTTGCACCACTACAAGTGAATGTATTAGCATCCTTATGCTAATGTGGAGTCTAGTTGGAAATCGTACACTCCATCCAAATTACGTACACCAATTTCGAAACCATTAAGGCAAACGAAACCAACTCATGGTATAAGCATACCATTAATAAACCAATTACATTATGATTCATGTCAATACTTTATAGGTGAATCTGAAAGGCAGCCATTACGGGATAAATTAAGCAAATGGGTTTCAACCAAAACGGAGCTTGCAGATTTGCAAAAAAAATGTTTTTTAGAGGAACACGAATTAAAGTTGCAAATGCTAAAAGACAAACGCGAAGCTTATTTAGCCAACCAAAAACTCGAGTTTGAAACAACAATGGCCATGAAGCGAGCGAAACACGCACTGGAAATACAAATTTTGAAAAAGCAGCTGTAAAACTACCCCATGGGCATTTTAGTTGTATTTACCTTTTCTTACTGTTGAATGTTAACACCTGACTGATTTTCTTGTTTGTTTATAATAATTAATATAAAATTGTAAGGTTCAGATTGTCTATTACATATACTGGCATAAACAACTAATTTTACTTCTACTTATTTTTCTAAACTGAATAAGTAAGACTAAAAAACATAAATAGAAACACTCATTACAGTAACTAATAACATAAATGATAACTATTCATTAAAGTAAAGTCACAATATCCTCAAAATGTCCTGTAACTAATGCATGCCGAGTTACATTGTTTTCATGATTGCGAGCATTGCATTAGCTGCATATACATTAACATTCATTGTTACCTCGACAATTTCCTCCTCTTCCTGTGTAAGTCTAGGTTCTGCATCATTGAGTGAAATTGCGATATTATGCAACACTGCAGATGCGACAACGATTGCTTCAACTTTGCACACATGTAACCTGATCCCATATGCCAAGCAAAGGAATCTTCTTTTTAAAGCTCCAAAGCACCTTTCTATGGGATTCCGGGTCCTTATTTGGGCCTCATTAAAGAGATTTTCTGCTGGTGTTGAAGGATTTGCCAGTGGAGTTATCAGATAATTTTTATTTGCATATCCACTGACTGCGACGACTAAACTGCCGGCACCAAATGCTGCATTTTCCAATCCCATTCTTAAAGATGAATTGTTAAAGATCGTTGAATCGTGCGAAGATCCACTCCAGCGACAAACAATATTTCTAATGATTAAATCACTGTCGCATACAGTCTGGGTGTTATACGAAAAAAACCCTTTCCTATTTCGAAAACGTTCAGCATCTTCTCCTCCGGGTGACTGGATTCGTATATGAGTACAATCTAGTGCACCAACACATCGTGGGAACTTGGCGATATTGTAGAAGGCTTGTCGAACTTTGTAATTTCCTCCTCAGTTGAAGGCATTTCAATAAATTCAGGCTTCATTTGGGCCAGCGCATTTACAACAGTAGCTATTGCTCTTGAAGCAGTAGCCTTATCTACTCCACTAAGTTCTCCCACAACCGTCAATAGAGTACCAGTGGCCAAAAACCTCAAAGTCAAAAAGACCATATCTGCTGGAGACAATGCATGATTTCTACAAAACTCAATTATTGTAATAAACATGTACACTGTAATCACAATATACCTGTTTGTTGGTGGCGCAATTTGTTCTGAAATTTTATCAATTATGTATATAACAACAACTTTCGATAAACAAAATCGTTGCTTGAATTTAAAATCGTTCCATCTTGCAAAATGATCTATTCTCTCGTATATTGCGAGGAGCCCTTAACACATTGTCAACTAATTGTATAAAATCTTCATCGTCCGTTAATTCCTCTACACCCTCAGCACCCTTTAAAGCCATATTTATACTTAACAAAAATGTCAACACTATTTATCTGTATTAAATAAGCAAATAGAAAACAACAGCTGTCATTGAAATTATTGGTTAGAAATACTTAACTTTTAATTAAACCGCCGTCATTCCCGGGTATGTTAACTTCAGGTTAACTCCACTGTAATCCCAGATTAATTTTTATACAACGCGTTTGACGTACTTAACTCAAGGTCTACATAACTCGGGTTTAACTCTAGTTGGTACAATGCGCCCTTAGAGTGCATACAAAGATACGACGACGTAAGTACAGGGAGACCAAGGGTGTACCCTGATAGGAATGTAAATCAAGTTGGTTTGAAACTAGGGGAGATACTTTCTACAATAGGGAGAATAATTTTAATAATAGGGGAACCAATTTTAATAGACCACAATTTAGGAACAATTGGGAATCTAGAGGAAGTAATTACAGGAGTATCAGCGGCACTAGGAATGCGAATCAGTGACTGAGAGTTCAAACACAAAATAGCTTACCAGAAATTTTTAGAGAGCAACTAGATCAGCTAATAATACAAATGAAGTTAGGGGCAGACCGGAAGTGAGTAGGACTTTTGCCGAAGTATTGGAAAGACAAGGGGGACAGAGTAATGAGACCCGTATGAGGCAGGATTTTCAGTAGAGGACAAACCACTAGAATCAGTAATTTGTAAATATAAACATCCGTAAGAATTTATGACAATTGAAGAGGAAGTTGAACTGGAAGTAGTTGAAAAAGTTTGTTTACCAATAGTGGAAGTTTAAAAATTTAGATTATAAGGTAGGATCGTTGCTCGATTCAGGAGTTGAAGCAAGTTTGGTATCAGAAGAATTTGTGAAAGAAATCAAGGATCAAATTAGTGGTCGAATTATGCCAATTAAGAGGAGTCATTTAGTGGCTTCGAACAAGAATAGATTTTCTGTAGTAAATATCGTCGTTGTGTTAAAAGTAGAGATTGGTCCATTAAGTTGTGAACATGACATCACTAAAGATGACTTGTGTTTAAGTGTTAATTTAATGGAAATAGATGAAAGGGTAGGAGATGAGTTAGATACGATAAAATGTCTGGAAGATAAATTACACGATGTTCAGGCACTTTTAAGGAAACATTCAGAATTAGAAGGTGTGGAGGCGAGCACAGTGCTAGGTTATGAACATGTTTTAGAGGTTGATAACTCAAACCCTTTTAAGATTATATATAAATATATATAATAATAATAATAATAATAATAATAATAGCAAAAATAATAATAATAAATTAGAACACTGTGGCACGATACGAATTAAAAAATTAATAACCCTTACCGCAAAAACTATTGTTAAAACTAAATACGTATTTCAACCACCAAGTGGTCATCATTGGTAGTAAACTTAAAAAATAGAACGCATTAAAAATTGTTGAGGAAAACCTTCTGAGGATATTCTCCTTACCACGTAGGCTGAAGTGATCCTTCCCAACAAACAATTTACTAAAATTGTTTTGAACACCTAAGGATATTATCCTCACCTCTACAAAATAAAGTGAACTGTGGCCTTAATAAACAAAACCACTTAATTTATACTAAATTTTTGTGGTTAAAGGTTATTAATTATTTTAATTTGTGTAAAGCTATCGTGCTCATAAAATCTTCCATTCTTTGGTAATAAACGAAAGGGACCGCTGCCGACTCTCTCTTAGAGCTATTAAAATCGTTCTTATCTCATTTTTATGGCCATCCCAAAGAGATGAAATTGAAGAAAAGTAAAATTTTCCTATATTTAGTTTTCTACCCTGCATAAAAATAAGCGTATTCTATTAGCACATAAAATAAAATTCCCATGTAAAATAACACTATTTAAGGAGACATATCATTTAAAAAACGAGTCCAATCTTAAAGAATACTTTAGTATTCTTTCATTTTCCGTGTGCAAATATTTTTCTTTTGAACAATGAAAGTTGTGTTGCATTTATTGCAGAATGGAAAGATCGTGAAATGAATATATAATGTAAATACAAAAGCCATTCATCTCAGCCGTGTGCAAGTAATTATTCTATACCTTTTAATAACAAGTTTTTATTGCATTTACCGTAGAACGTGTTTAAAATAATATTAATTTGACGCATTATAAAGCAAAACATATTTTCCGTGAGTTGATATTCTTTAAAACAAAAATAAAATATTCATTTTCGTTAAAAATACCACTTTCAGAGTTTTAAATAAGGAATAGCTTGCTTTCCAAGAAGTTAATTTTAATTAATTAAATTAATGTTTATGTTATTTTATAAGAGAATAGTAGGGCATCTCTTTCGAGAGAATTCAATAAAGTCATAAATAATCTATAAATACGCTAGGAATAAATAATTATTTCCGGTAAATGAATAAACGCACCAATTTAAAGAACGTGCTACTATCTGAAATGCTATAAAAGATAAGATAAGCGTTTTAATAGCTCTACATATTACAGAAAGAAAGTGACAGCGACCATTGACTTCGTGCATTAGAAAAAAATGGAAAATTTTACGACGACAATAGCTTTACACAAACAGCTCACTAAAACGTAAAATCAGTGTAATCTTCGGGAATATGATCTACAATGGAATGGAAAAAATGACGTGTTAGAATTTTAGTATACAAGATGGAAATCAACTAGAACGAGGTTGTTCATTATAATGTCAAACAGCATGTAAGTTTCCGGTAAAGATTAATCCTTTAATTTATTTTAGGACATGTAATCTGCAACATATAACTATGAACAGTTATGAAATATAATTATTTTGAAGAATACTACGAAAAGAAATGTCTTCGACATAAATAATCTTGGTACAAGAACAACTGCTAATTTTAATCTATTAAAAATAAATGCACTTTGCAAATTGATATTTTAACGTCAAGATTGGTTATAAATGGAGATTTGTAATGGAACTAGGAAGTATCCAATGCTTTATAATAGAAATGAGAATAAGCGCTATTTGACTATACCAACTGCAAGTTTGATTTTGTTGTGTTTTTTAAGCTAATAGAATAATTGAGTAAATTAAGCTAGAATAAGATTTTAATTTCACAAAAATTATTTGTCAAGGGGATAATTTCCAGCAATTTTGAGGTAGGGTTCGAAGTATTTTGATTTTTACCAAATTATCTGTCCAGCGTCGATGGCCAATCACACTGACAAACGGCGTAATAAAAGGATAGGTCCCAAGAATTTTGAAAAGAGTTTTGTAACTCACATATGAGTTGCTTGAATACTGTAATTGTTAACAAGGATTAGGTGAAGATTATTTTAATAAGTAAGTAATCATTAGGTAAGATTTTCTTTTAAGCTTACGCTGTAAATTGTATTTATAAGCCCTTGCTTTGTTCTTTGAATTTGTGAGGGTTGTTTGTGTTTAGTTTGGTTAGGTTTACTGTCCATAGTCGGTTTTTTGTATGAGTCTGTCCATTAACATTTTGTGGGTTGGGCAATCTTTAGGGTTAGAAGCGCACTTTTTGTTACGTTTTAAGCATGGTGTGCAAACTGAGTGTTGTCCGTTCTTGGGGCAGTCTGCCCTTTTGTGCTTGGAGTCTTCTTCCCCACAGTGCCCACATGTATCGGTGGTGCGTGTGCAATGTTTCGTGACGTGTCCTAGATCGAGACATCGTAGGCATTTGGGTACTACTAAAAAGTCTTTCACTGTAACACAGCGATATTCGATATAGAGTTTCGCTAGATTTATTAAAATATTCTTCACTTTGCCACTTACCGTCGCAACATAATGTTGAGTCGGTTTGTTTTTCGGTCTTGTTTTGAAACTAAGTTGAAAGTCCCTATTAAAATCCTCTCTGCTAATTAGGTGTTCAAGGTTTTGAGTATAAATTAAATCTGTCACGTCTTGATCTTTCAGGCACGTTGGTATGTCGTATATAATAACTAAGGGTTTTTCTTGTGTGTTTTTTTGCAATTGGGGGGTTTGTTTTAGAGTTGCATGGTTTAAAATTTTGTTTGCCTCGGTTTCGTTATCAGTATCTATAATTACTGATTTGTTGGTTGTTCGGATGTTTTTAATTTTGTCTTTCAGTGGATTTACTGTTTTTGAAAAAATTTCTTGAATTTGTCTAGGTGTTTCACCACGTTTTGACGTTATGAACACCGTTGTATTTTGGTTCGAGATCGCTTTTGAAATTGCGTCTTGTTTTGGAGCTTTCCGTTTTTGTGCTACAGCACTGGCGTATGTCTGTGTTGGTATTGCCGTCACGTTTGCGTATGTGTTTGAAGACATGGTTGGATTAAGCATTGATTGTTGTTTTAGATGGCTGTTTTCTACTTTAGTTTCGATTATCTTGTCTTGTAGTGTGTTGTTTTGTTGTTTTATGAATTTATGTTCGCCAGTTAATTTGGCTTGTAGAGCTATTAATTTTATTATTTTATCTCTAAGGGTTTTATGGGCTCCTACACTTAAACGGTTACTTGGGTCTAGTTCATGGTCAATAAAGTTACGAAGGTCCGTCTCTAGGTTCTCTAGGTGCTTTAAGATAGACTGTTTCATATCTTCCGGGTTGTTGTGGCTGAAGCTTCCTCTCAATCTTTTGTTCTGTGGTATTTCAGTCGTTGGTGGATGGGCAGAGGGTGTTAGTACGACGCTTATTTGACTTTGAAAAGCAGGATCAAGCTGCATTGGTGATGTCGAGGTGGTATGTAGTGAATGATGTGAGTTTAAGTCAAGATCTGGTGTTGGGTAGGCATCTTGTACTCTAGCTGTCTGATGTGATATTACCTATCATTAAGTTATTTAAATTTAATTAAAAACAAATGAAATGACAAAAGTCCGTAATATACAGTAAAAGCGTTATACTGAAATCTAATATGCTGCTCGTTTAAAATTCACAACAAAAGTACTCTAAAAACATACCTTCATGTATAATCGCACGTGCATCAAAAGGTCCAGAACACAGTTGTACAATAGTCCTTCTTTGCATGGTAAAATTTAGAAAAAATTCGAAATCGTTTTTCCTACGTTATTTTTTCTTAATGCCCTTTGTTTCTGTTTGTGGTTTGCACTTTATAATTAAACTTATTTTAAGAAACTTAGATAATAAGATTAATTAGATTACGGACATCGTTTGTACGTCTGTTTACAGCAACGTTCGCAACACTTGCAAGGGAACTTCACGGAAGTATAAACTTGGTATAGATAACAAACCTCCTCCAAGTGTTCATTTACTAGGCGGGTGGTTAAGGCCACCTAATCTTTTAAAAGAAAGCCATGAGTGTATGTGCAGCTGTTGTTGAAATGCAATCACTACAGGCGGTAGAACATATTGCAGCGACTTTGTAACCTGAAGTTGCTAAGCAGATGTTTGATATTATCAGGCAAAATATAATAGAGTAAATACTTGTTGAAATTTTATAAAATAACACTAACTTCAAGTGGAAGCAAATCGAGCTTGTTGATCGATAGCTTTTATGATTTGTTTAGAAATTTTAGGGCGTTTTAAATAGAAGTAGTATGAATTAATAGTCATGCAGAAAAAATGGCTTGCACGGTTTGAACGTAACAATTTATATTAACACTTAATATTTTGTAACTCATGTCATCGAAGTTATTAACATGTAAGCTTTTTGTAGACCCCGTTCTAACTGACCTACAAATTATTCAGCAAAATTTTTTATAAAAGGTCAACAATTTTAGAAGTGATCTGGAATTGCATTAGTTCTAGGTGCGTCTACAAAACCATAGAGTTAAAAAAAAATTAGCTTGAACTTAGGGTTATTAATTTAGATGAGAACCTTACCCAAAATTTAAAGATTTTATAGAATCAAAATACCACCCTCTCTCCTTCTCTCAAATTGGAGATATTAGATTTATACATGAGAAACATTATATTAAATAGGAAAGCTAATATATAACAGACTTGTATCCAAAGTCACTGCTTTATCAACTAATTCCCTAGTGTTCTTTGCACACTAACTCTTACAAAAAACTTTTAAACCATTTTAGGATTCGATGAACAGAAATGTGGATAAACATTATAGTCATAGCAATATCACACAGAACCACTACCGATCTTGGTTATTTTAAAATTTAGACTGACATTAAGATTATCAACTGATTTTAAATTATAGTTATTTTTAACAACGCTGGCAAAAATTACAGGCGGAACTATATTAATGTCTTATAGGTATAAAAGATACTCACGACATTAAAAAACATAACATTTGGTTCCGTTTCTAAACTTTTGTTACGTAATGCCAAACTTGAAATTTGAAGATTGTATTGGAACAATATCTAGAATCTATACAAAATATATCCAAATTTATTCAACAGCATTAAAACTTGGGTTAGTATTAAAGCAAATAATATGCAGATACCTCGTTCGGAAGATGAACATGACCATTAGATATGGAATTTTATAAATTGCAATTTTAACTGTAAGATCCCTTTCCACGATTACCCTGCTAAATTTAGAAATGGCCAAAGGAATTAAATTTTGCATTCCTGCACTTTCGGTGTGATAACAGAAACGGTCTCTCTAAAGTCTAAATATCCAAGATACTGGACGAAAGACGGAATTAAAAACTTTCGAGTACGAATATGCAAATAAACTTAAAAGAACTAGAATTGAGTTGATTAAATTGTGATAAACTAGAAAAACGAATTTACTTAGTGCTTAGTTTAAGCTTTTGGATCTATTGTTCTAATTTTAACATATCCGTGGTTTTAGGTTTATCACCTTCAACATAATATATTTTCAAATTCACTTGATTAAAATAAGGAACGTCGTTTAAAAATAGCATACATTTAAGAGCATTAAAATACAAGGAGACGAACAGGTGTTCGGCTTTGATTAGCGAAACGGTATTCAGTTACAGGCCTTTCTTTCTTTACACTCTTATAAAGTTGACAGTAAACCTAATTTAAAATACATAGAGCATATACAATTTTAATCACCAGACCTTTTTTATAATATTTTCCACAACATAGTTCTAAAACCAACACCCTAATAAATAATACAAATTTGAAATGTAAAGTAAATAAGGATCTCCAGCAGGAGAAATAAGACCTTTTTAAATGGCAACATTGGTGGGCTTCGTAAAGGTGGTTAGTTGTAATAATTATACACATTTATTCAGATATACCCTGAAAGGATGTGCCTGAGTAAAAATTAGATTGTTTTACCACACGCCTGGACCCAGGCTTCGTCTAGTCTGTAGTACATAGCGGGTTTCTATCAGGCCCCACAAATAGTCGCTTTTTTAGTGACTAGTATACTAAAACATTGTAAACTCGCTCAAAGTCACCAATTATAAATTTTGCTCGCTAAAGTCGCCTTTTTCAATTGTTTTTCCACTCTCACCAGAAATACGTAATTTTTTATTCCACAGAAAATAAATTATCATTTTTGCCAGAAAGAGAAAATAAACGGCCCCTTTATAAGAACGACAAATAATTTAATTGGAAATTAAATAACCGTAACGTAATTGTATAGTATGACTATACATAACACACGTCGCCGCCGGCGTCAACAAGATGATGCATAAGTTAAGAAACAGCGTTATTGCCAGATATTCTCTCTGCTTTGCTAATGTTATATGAAACTTTAATATAGCACGTTTAATGAACAGATACAATAAACAGAAGGTTAACAATTCATAATGTATTGTGTGGTTATATGATCCCGACCAACCAATACGAATTTTTTATTTAAACTTTGTGCTCAGTTATGAGAGGAGTGGTATCTCAGTATCTGTTAGTTAAACGCACACGCACTATAAAGATAGGGCTGCTGTTATACGCATTATTTTCATCATCATCATTTTGTTTTCGACCTTACTTAAGGTCGGTTTGACGCAGCTCTAACTTCTTTTCTATTCTGTGCTAATCTAAAAAGCTCTACATACCCTTCACAACCTAAATTTCTAATAATTTGACTAATATAGTTTGGTCTAGGTCTTCCTATATCCTTCTATCTTTTTCCTATCCAGCTGGCTCTACATAGATATTAGCAACCTGATGGTTGTTAAAGAACTCTAACATGTTTACATGATTACCATTTATAAGGAAATGAAATATAACCTGGTTATCCGCTTCAAAAAAGGAAAAGTGTTAAATTATATGTTATGGTAAGGCTTAAGCAACGAATCGCTGCCAACATGCCAGACCGCTACCTAATTGTGAGTTATGTCATGATGACGTTTATTAAATTATCTATTATGGTAAGGCTTAAGCAACGAAACGCTACCAACATGCCAGACCGCTACCTAATTGTGAGTTATGTCATGAAAACGTTTATTCAATTATCTGTTATGGTAAGGCTTAAGCAACGAAACGCTACCAACATGCCAGACCGCTACCTAATTGTGAGTTATGTCATGGTGACGTTTATTAAATTATATGTTAAGGTAAGGCTTAAGCAACGAAACGCTACCAACATGCCAGACCGCTAACTAATTGTGAGTTATGTCCTGGTGACATTTAGTTAACTGATTTTTTTTTTTTTTGTTTTGTTTTCGGACTTACTTAAAGTCGGTTTGACGCATTATTTTAGTTGGTCAAATCTCATTTAAAAACGGTTTGTTTAATTATGGTAAATTAAATCTGAAGTTAAAATGTTAGTGTGTGAGCTTCGTTTATTTTATAAACATTGCGCTGCATAGGCACAAGTGAGTTTGTTTAAAATGGAAAAATGTAAGTTTGTAAATGAGTGGTTAAATAAAAAGGATATTAATGGTCACACCATTTCTTAGCTCGCTTAGAAATATGATGACACAATAGCGTTTTGCCTAGTGTGTTATAAAACATTTAGTATTTCATACGATTTATTAAATTAAATCAACATGCCAAGGGATATCAGCATTTGCAGTTGGTGAATTCAAAGTTGAACCCAATCCAGTTACTGAAGGTAGAAGTAGACAACATTGAAGAACACCCTGCAGGTTTGTTGACTTAATGTAGTTATTTTAATCTTAGGAGCTCATTTTTAATTTAGGATTGATCGGATCACAGGATGAATTAAAAATTCCAAAAGCATCATCATTTCAAATTATTTCGACAAGAGACAGAGCAACTAAGCTAGAATTGCAATTGTATCTTCAAATAGTTGGTGCAAACTGGAGTGTTGAGTCGTGTAAAGGTTTAACTTCGTTTTTGAAAAGTATTATACCTGATGATGGTGTCATACCTGCCAATTTTTCGTTATCGTCTTCAAAAATAAGGTACATCATTAAACACACATTAGGCCCATACTGCAAAAAAGATATACTTAAAGATATAGGCAATAGTTTTTACACAATTCAATATGACGAAACTACCAACTCTGAGAGTTTATAGCAATTGCACATAAGTGTTAGATATTTTTCACATAAATTATCGAAAGTGGTTAAACTTATTTTTTGGGCCATGGTTATGGAGAGACATTATCGGATCATATATTAAAGGCCATTAATGATAATAGGTTGTTGCTAACAATCTGTCTAATGCTTGGTAGTGATGGTCCTAATGTCAATAAAAAGGTGTGGCGGATAACAAACGAAAAGGTTAAAGAAATAAGAAGTAAGTCTTTAATAGATTTAGGATCTCGTAACATACATATTGTGCATAATTCGTTCTTGAGCGGACTAAAATGTTTCAATTAGAAACCTAGGATTTCATAATATCGTGGTATTACTTATTTCATGGTTGGCCTACAAGAGTGAAAGATTATGAAGTTATTTAAAAATTGCTGTGTGTTCCTAAACATCGATTTATTAAATATGTACCATCTAGATGGCTTACTTTACAGTCTGCAGTTGAAAGAGTTCTTGAACAGTGGCATGATATTTTAAATTACTGTCTAGTATACATATCAAAAAGTGGTTCAAAACACTTGAACAACAATAAACATTATAAAATAGTGAAATGCTTTATATCTAATCCCACATCAAAAGCATAGCTATTATTCGTGAATAGTGTGGCCAAAATATTTACAAAGTTGACTTTAAAGTCGAGGCTCATTGCAAACATATAGTATTGTTTAATCTAACAGTACATATGGAACCTAATTCATGCCAGACTGGTTTTCGAATATTGTTCATTCTTGGCTATCTGTTTATATCAAGTAAGTTTAAACAAAAAAAAAATTCTCATTGGTGTGCCCTATTCATATGTCATTTACATGTCATTCACATGTTAGCTGTTGTAAAGTTTTAACAACTTCCATGTTTGGGGTTCTTTTGATTATTGGGCATTAGATTTTTAGTAAGTACTGTGATATTTAAAATGATTTTTTACCTTATTGACATTAATTTTTTTTGTAGTATCTCTGATAAAGGCAACAACCTTTGCCGAAACGTAAGCATATTAATAAATTGATGCAAAAATAATATCGTATCATTCTTTGCAGGACAAGATCCCAATTTGCAAACTACAGAAATTGATAATAAAATTTATATAAACCTAAACCTGTATTTATGCTCATTAAAATATCGTTGATATACCCAGCCCCTGCTTTGTACAATGAACTACCTGTTACCATCGTATCCCTAAATAAATTTACAATATTTAAATGTCTTTGTTGTGCAAACGAGGTTATTATTCACTAGACAAGTTTCTAGAAGATAACTTTGACGATTTAGTTTAAAACAACTAGCAATCTCAATACGCACATACATATATTTTTATTCTTGACTTGCCCTAATTGACTACAACCTCGATAACAAATCCATAATAATAAATTAGAATAGTTTTTGACTACTTTTATTATTATGGATTTGTTATCGGGATTATATATATATATATATATATATATATATATATATAGAGTTCTCTTTTTTATAAACTCAAGCTTTCGGAAATTTATTTTTCCATTATCATTAAATAGACTGTATAATCGTAAGTAAGCAATTTATGTACCAAGAAATTTTATAATCCTTTTATTATAGTTTTCCTGATGAAGAAAATAAATTTCCGAAAGCTTGAGTTTATAAAAAAGAGAACTCTTCAATTCTGCTGACCTAAAACCCAAAACTAATTATATACAATTAAGAAAGCAAGGTCGTTACCGAATTTAGTTTATATATATATATATATATATATATATATATATAAAGTTTATGTGGATTTCGACTATAAAGATTTGATATTGTAAAGTAAATATCGGGTAGTAGTCAATTTGGGCGATTAGTAAACTCTTTTAATCAATTCAAGCTTTCGAAAAATTTATTTTCTTCATCAGGAAAACTATAATAAAAGGATTATAAAATTTCTTGGTACATAAATTGCTTACTTACGATTATACAGTCTATTTAATGAATAAGTGGAACATAACAGATGTTAGAACACGCTGCCGAAATTGATAAAAACATTCCAAACACAATAACTAGCTTATATAATAATTAAAAAATTCAGTGGAAAAAAGATTAAATATTAGTAACAAAGTAATATAAAAGTTATTAATTTAAAATAATTTAGAAAATGTCAAAATATAAAATACTTTTGACATATAAATTATGTCATAAGCAAACCTAGATAAAAATAATAATTAAATATAACGAGTCAATGTTGAAGTTAAAAAAAAAAATGTTTAAGAGTAAAAGAAATAAGGCAAATAACTAGTTACTAAGAAATACGATCCTTGTTATTTTTTATTTTTTATAACAGAAATAAGATGCGAGTAGATACTATTAAGATTTTGAGTGTCAGTTTTTTTGTTGAGAGGGTGGTCTTGTAGCGCTATCGCTACCATTTATAAGAAAATGCGTTTTCTGTAATGGCTTTCCCTGAACATGATTTTAGCATTTGCATAATTGATTGTGTGTCCAGTCTCAAGAGCATGGGACACCAATGCGCAGGTTTTTGCGTATCTGTTAAAGTCACTTTTGTGGGAAGTGATTCTGGATGAAAGCCACCCAGAGGTGTGACCTATATATTGGCCATGACAATTCTTACACGGTATACGGTAAACAACTCCTGACTGTTGTAGTTGGGGGGTATGATCTTTTAATTAGCTGAAAAGCGTCTTTCTTAAAGTCAAGGTAGGTTTTTTGGTGAGAGATATCCCTTTGATATCTTTAAGAATATGACAGAATTTAGATGTGAGGTTGTCTATATATTTGGAGAGGAATGAAAATTTTTGGAATCGAATTAGCTGCAGGAGTTGTGTTGTGTTTGAGAGTGGGTTGGTTAATGAGAGAAGGGGTGTTGAAAAGCAATTTGTTGAGTAGTGAAATTGGGTAAGAATTTTGATAAAGAAGGTCTCTTAAAATAAGTAGGTTTTTGTATTTCAGGGTTCGATGAGAAATTAGTTCTATTCTTCTTTTCAAGCTTAAAACGAGGTTTATTTTCATATTAATTGGATGAAAAGAATTATAATTGAGATATCTACCTGAAGAGTTAGGTTTCTTGTACCAATCAGTAGTAAGATTATTATTATTATGGATGATGAGCGTATCTAGAAAAGGAATAGTGCTGTTAATTTCTTTTTCAATAGTAAATTGAATAGTAGGGTTATAACTATTGAAAATCAGAAGTACTTGATTTATACTGTCTGAAGGAACACAACAAATCAGGTCATCAACGTATTTTTTAAAAAAGGGGGGGTTAAACGAAAGTTGTGGAATACAAAAATCCAAAAGGTCATCCATTATATATTGAGCAAAAATTGGAGATACACTAGCTCCCATGGGAGTACCAAGTATTTGTTTGTAAAAATTGTTATTAAATATGAAATAAGTAGTGTCAAAAAGAAAATCAATAAGTTTCAAGAAATGTTGTTGGTTTATGTTACAATTAGGTTGTATATTATGCCAATGAGTAGTGATGCTTTGTTTAACCAATTCTATAGGTATATTGCTAAAGAGAGACACTACATCAAGACTGATAATGACATAATCTGTGGGAATTTGAAAATCATTGATGAAAGTAGCTCGCTCAATTCCGTCCTGCTGAAAGGTCCGGATTTATTGCAGCCTCTCTCAGATATTCTGCACCGATTCCGAGAACATCCAGTTGCTGTAGCCGCAGACATAAAAGAAATGTTCCATCAAATTGGTATACGTAGCTCTGATCAAGCATCTCAAAGATTTCTATGGCGTTCAAACAAAGCAAAAACTCCGGAGGTGTATGTTATGCAGGTAATGACCTTCGGAGCAACTTGCTCACCTAGTTGTGCTCAATTCGTGAAGAATAAAAATGCAGCACTCTATATAAACGAATATCCCAGAGCAGTCCGTGCTATTTGTGACAACCACTACGTAGATGATTGGTTAGATGGATTTCCGAATAGTGGCGAGGCAATAACTGTTGCCAACGACGTTATTCGTATTCATACTGCCGGCGGATTTGAAATTCGAAACTGGGTATCCAACTCACCAGCATTTTTAAAAGCAATGAGTTGTGAAAGCTCTAACCAGTCAAAGAATTTGAATTTAAGCAGTGATACTGATGGCGCCAAAGTTCTCGGTATGTGGTGGTCTACAAGCGATGATTGTTTTTATTTTCATGTTGATGTAGAAAGACTAGATAAAGGAATTATAATTGACAGGGTCCGACCCACTAAACGACAAAGGTTGCTGAAACTTCGACTCTTTATTATAAAAAGTGTGTATGTCCTACCTCGGGAACGTCTAGTAATTTCCAATAGCTGTTATGTTCCACTTATTCATTAAATAGACTGTATAATCGTAAGTAAGCAATTTATGTACCAAGAAATTTTATAATCCTTTTATTATAGTTTTCCTGATGAAGAAAATAAATTTTTCGAAAGCTTGAATTGATTAAAAGAGTTTACTAATCGCCCAAATTGACTACTACCCGATATTTACTTTACAATATATATATATATATATATATATATATATATATATATATATATAATTAGAATAGTTTTTGACTACTTTTATTTTTATGGATTTGCTATTGGGGTTGTAGTCAATTAGGGCTTTAGGGCTAACCGTGTAAGGTGGTTGTGAATGCTGTTGTGGGTATTGAAATTTGCTTGCTTTTTATAAAATAATGTGAGCGTTTCAAATATATAAAACTAGGTATAAGTTAGAACCTTCAATTTTCGAAATAGCTGTCGACAGTGACAATACCTTGCTGATTTGGATATATTTCGTATTGATTGCGTTTATAACCTAAAGATTCTTTTTTATATTTTCAGCAGTTGAATTTCTCCATACCATACTTAAAACTTAATTCAAATAGTGCATAATATACACTCAAAGCACATTCCTCAGATATCGCATTGGAGGCAGTCCTAATAGCAAAGCAAGCAGAGGACAAATTTGAGGCTAGATCTGTTATATGTTTAGATCAGTTTAGTTCCGTTTCAATAATTACACCTAAAAATTTATATGAACAACTGGATGTAGAGATAAATTTTTAGAAAGATTCTCTCAGTGAGAGTTTGGTTTTTGAAAACTATGAAGCACATTTTCCGGTCATTAACCACCAGCTTATTTATGCTAAACCAGTTTAGAGATGATTTTAAATCTGCTGATATATTATTTTCTAATGAGTCTATGGATGTGGCATTCCAACTAAGGTTTATATCGTCTGTGAAAATAGTGCAATTAGCAAAAGTAGTAGATCTGACGAAATCATTTATGAAGAATAAGAACAATAAATGGTCAATGACAGAACCTTGTGGTTCTCCCAGGTTTATATCTAATTTATTAAATACTCTGTTTCCATCATTGATTTTATCTGACTGTGATCGTCCTTGTAAAAACGATTGAAACCAATTGTTTGGGATTCCTCTGATACCATAATATTCTAGTTTAGATAGGAGTATTACATGATTTACCGATTCTAACGCTTTACTAATGTCTATGAATAGTGCCGTATTTTTCTTATGTAACGCTTGGTAATTATTTTTTAGAAAAGTTTAAATTGTATCCATAATGCATCTTTTGGGCACAGAAACCATATTGAACAGGAGTAAATATATTATATTTTATAGCAAAAGCAGTAGAACGATTTTTATTAAGTATTCAATTAGTTTTGAAAAAACTGACACCCCTACTTGGAATGTTTCATTGATTAAATCAGCAATATACTTAACTATTTTTACCAATAATAAGGCTAACATTTTAGGTGGAATTTTGTTCTCCCCCGAATAATGCTTATTTTTAAAAGTTAAGAACACATCTATAACTTCATGGTAATCCGCAGGGAGGAAGATAAAATTTTTTGGATATCCCACTGAATTGCATTTTAGAAAATCAAGGAACCTCGACACAGGTACATTATTATTGATTAGTAGATTCTCCGCCACTGTAGTAAAATGCGCATTTAAGATATTTTGTTTTTTCATACGAACAGTTTTGTATATTACTTGTAACCTTCTCTCTGTACTCTCTGACAGTTCCTTTACCACTCTCCACGATTCCTTTGATTTGTTTTTGCATGCCAGATATGATTTGATAAGAATTTAACTTTTGCTAGTGAAATAATAGCCTTGAACATAGTAGGACCTAACAAAAGAATTATTATTATAATGGTATAATACGATTTAAACGAAGTCAATTCACAATAATAAATATTGAACGTTAAAAGTATTATAGGTGGGTCATATAATTTATTAGTATTCCCAACCGTGAAAGTGAATATTGACGACAATGAGATATTTAATTAAAAGAATGCGGAAAAGTTCTAACATGAGGAAATGAACATACAACGTTGACAAAAATGGTTAACAGAATGGAATACAATTATTACTATTTATAGACTTAATACTGGTGAGATGTAAATTTATATAGAAACATTTTGTATTTGCTGTTGGTAAATTTAGTGCTCCTTCCCAAATATGTCAAAATGTATCCTGTGTGTGAATGTATCTTTATGCATATAGATATACCCCTGTAAAATGTGCCCCATTACTGTCAGCATCAATTTATTGATGTTGGTAGATTTGTTCCCTCTGGTGTAAGGTGTGAAGTCAAGCGTTAACTGACTAAAATCTTCTGTCCCTCTTGTAAAATGGTACAATCTAGTCCGACTGTACCATATAATCTAGAAAATATTGTTCAAACCAACAAAATATGTAGAATTAAATTAACCTGGTTAATTGCGTTACCCACTATCCATATGAAGCTTTCATATTAATGAATGTAATTTGACTTCTTAATATTTAATACTAATTTATTGATATTAGTAAATTTGTATGGCTTAGTGTAGGTGCAAGGCCAAGTGTTAGCTTAGTAGAATCTGCTCTTCTCATACAATGGTTTCATATCTGACGGGCACAATATTTTTTAGTTCGACTAGACATGTAATCTAGGAAATATGGTTCAAACCAACAAAATATGCAAGATTAAATTAATCTGGTTAATTGCGTTACGAACTATCCATATGAAGCAATCATATAAATGAATGTAATTGGACTTCTTAATATTTAATATTAATCTATTGATGTTAGTAAATTTATTCCTCTGGTGTGGGTGTAAAGCCAAGTGTTAGGTTAGTAGAATCCGTCCCTCTCATATGATGGTGTCTGAAGTATAAACCTCAACTTTCGAATTAGGCTTTATTCAGCAACAAAATGACACTACCAGTTTACAATAAAATGACAAGTAGTATCGACAACTTAAAGCTATAGGGACAATGTAATATCAGGAGCCTAGGAAGGTATTTATATTCACAACATTCACTCCCATTTTAAAACCTTACGTAATCAGATAAATACCTCGGTTGCGGATGCGAACAACATTCTATAAAGGTTCAAGATGCAATGTGTTCACTCGGGTCATTGCTCGAAACACTATCTTGTCGAGGAGACTAATCCCTAGAACCTGATAGTATAGGTGTGAGTACCTTCTCTCTTGATTTGGAACAAACTTCAATGTCGGTATTAGTGCTAGCCTTGTGAGCAACAAGGTCGTCAGGCAGTTCTATTTTATTTTCTATTTGAGGATTCAGAACTTTGTAAGTGTTCTCTGCTCTCGCCGCAAGGAACAAGCTGTCGAATAGAAATGATGTCTTCTTTATCAGAAGAGTAACAAATATAAGCATAAGCAAAAACCAGCTCAATAATGACAGCCCATTTTGCAAACAATGAGGATGATTAAACATTCGTCCATGCGGAGTTGCAATGATCTTATGGAGTGTAGAACTTCAGTAAGTACAGTCTACCACAGATCTTCATTAAGTTTTTTTTTATTTCAGCGCTAGAAAAATACTTTTCCAGATTATGCCATAATGCTCCCACTTTTCCGTTACCCAGCGGATTGTATGAAGTAGACCTACTGGCAGCAATACCACAGAAAGTCAGTTACGATTTAACCTCGTCTAAGATGAAATTGGTACCACTATTAGAGTGGATGTATGAAGGCATCCTGAATACTGAAAATGCTAACTGTAAGCGTTTAATTATCGTTTTCGAAGATATATCTGCACAAGCAAAGCAATGATGGTCAATATCTACCTATTGTCAATACGCGATGTTGTCTTTTGAAATCCACGTTTAACCACTTAAAAGACGAGGTGATTTTAATTAAGTGTATTCATAAACTTTGCGAACCGAGATTTAATTTTACAACACCCCCGCAGATCGCAGTCATCTTCCTTACATCATCAACAGTATAAGGTAAGTTTTTACCAATGATATATCCTTGTAATTCCAGGATGGCATAGTAAATTGTGAAGCTTCCATAATTTTTCTTCTCTACTTGTTAGGTTTAAGAAGCACACTCGTGAAAGCACTTCGAGAACCATGTTTTTGTCGCTAGGTCTATAAATAATGTTGTATTTATAATTGGACAATTTCAGTCACCATCTCACGATTTTGTCTTATCTTATTGTACGTTTTATCTCCAAACATGAAAGAAACAGATTTTTGATCAATTAGAAGTCGAAAATGTCTCTATTAAAAAATGACAGAAAAGATACGGTTTTTATTCGACATCTTGCTCCTTACAAAGGACCACTGATACAAATGAAGGTTCTGAATCCTCGAATGGAAAATAAAATAGAACTGCCTGACAACCTTGTTGCTCCCAAGTCTAGCACTAACATCTATATTGAAGTACATTCCAAATTGTCAGAGGAGGTACTTATGCCGATAGTGCATGGTTCATGGGATCAGTATCCTTGGCAAGATAGTGTCTCGAGCATCATCATCATCATTATATCTTTAGTCCTGGAACTGGTTAGACACGCCGCATTGTTTCTTAGTCTGAACTAACCTACACATTTCCCTGAAATTTGCACAGCCTGCATCTATCACCATCTGTGTACAAAAGTTTGATCTCAGTTTACCTCTACCTCTCTTTTTCTATCTCTGCTTGTAATATATCCCGTACTATTCCCTGAAAATATCTTAAAACATATTCTGTCCTTCTATTTCTCCAATTTTTTTTTAGGTTTCCACAGATATCTTTATTCCTCTACTATTTCTACAACCTATTTGTTATTAACTTTGTCTGTACATTTATTTATTTATTGTCCAACAGACATTACATCCAGTTACAGGACAACACAAAACCTAACTAACAAAAATGTAGCGAACTAAGTAAGTGTTTACATAACAAAATACTCTATTGTTAATCCATATTGTATTACGTTAAAAGTATTGTAGAAATGTGAATCGATAATTAATAACAACACACTAAAAAAGAAAAAAAGCAGTTTAATGGCACTAAATGATTAACAGTAATTCCTTAATGTGAATGTGAATATCAATATCTGTATCCAGTAAATTGAAGTTACGACACATCATATTAACTGGCGACTTGAATAACATATTAGTGTGTGGCGTAGGTATGGAGAATTCTAAGGATTTGCGTGCGAAGTAAGCTGGTACGTGAAACTGGATTATGGACAGCAAATAAGGACAGTTCAGTTTGTTATGTAAGAGATTGTGCAACCAAGTCTGACTATTCAAGATTCTTCCACGGTGCAGTGTATGAAAATCAAATTGAGTCAATAATGTCGTGTGGCAATATCCTTGAGGTGGATAGACTCCATTTGTTCTAAAAGCTAAATATTTTAATAACCTTCTTTGAATTGCTTCAATTTTACGTATTTGATAATCATACGTGGGATACCAAATCAATGAACAATATTCAAGTTTGCTGCAGACCAGAGAATAGAAGAAGTTTGTTATAACTTTAGAGTTTGTAAAAACTTTGCAAGTACGTTTAATAATTCCTAATACCTTCACTGACGATTGACACGTTCTATCAATATGTTCGATAAATGTAAACTTATCGTTGAATATTACGCCAAGATCCTTAATGTCATAGCTAAATATGATCGGCTCACGTTTACGAATATACGTGAGAACCTTGCATTAGCAATATTTAAACGTAAACTATTCTTATCACACCAGTCCTTAATAATATTCAGATTCCGTTATATTAGCAGACAGTCCTGAATTGAAGTGATCATAATAAAGATCTTTAGATCATCAGCAAATAACAAATGCTTGCAAAATAATTCATCACATAAATCATTCATGAAAAGTAGAAATAATAGAGACCCAAGATTAGACCCTTGCGGGACACCTGATGAAGGAATAATAGGGTCAGACGAATAATTGTTGTAAGTTACGGTCTGAACTCGGTCGTAGAGATATGACAAAAAAAGTTTTAATAGAGAGGTGCTGAATCCATAATTATTAAGCTTCTCGAAAAGCAATTCAAATGATATAGAATCAAATGCTTTAGATATGTCCGTATAAATGACATCAACTTGACCTTGCATATCTATAACTATGGAAATGAAGTGTGTTGGGCAACCCAGATTGTTAATGGTGGTGCGCTGAGTCAGAAAGCCATGTTGAGTCGTAGATATATAACTCTTAATCAGCGGATAAATGCGAGAATAAAGTATCAACTCCAGCAATTTAGCAAAATTATTCAGCACACTGATGGGCCTGTAATTTCTTATATCACCGATCGCCGTTTTTTAGAATTGAAGTTTGTGTGACAATGTTAAAAATTTGGGTGTGGTTTAATAAAAACAGCTGAGTAATCTTTTATAAGAAAACTAAGAATTTGATCTTGGCCAACAATGTTTTTATTTTTAAGTTTACATATTGAATTTTCCACTTTAGCACCTGTTATATTATCAATATTTATACATGGCATATTAACAAGGAAATTTTGACACATCGATGGTTGATTAGGTGTTACAACATATACACTATTAAAGTAATCTCTAAATGCATCGACTACTCGGTCTGACGATGAAAATGTGTCACTACCATTGTGCATAGAACTAGGTATACGAGACCTGTCCCTTTTAGATTTCATAAAGTTCCAAAATGGTTTAGAATCAGTAGAGAGTGATAGTGAGTGTTCAATGTTCTTTAATTTGAATTTTGATGAGCCTTCTAAGACGTTTGTATTGTAAAAATTCATGTTGACATCCATACTTGCGGTAATTCATAAAAAATTTAGCCTTTAACCTAATGTTGATAATTTCTAATGTGAACCATTTAGGAAAACACGTAGTGGATTTATTGATGTAAGCTGGAACGAGTGAGTCAAACGTAGAATATAAAATTTTATAGAAATCATCGCAAGCAACCTCAGCATTATCTATGTTACCCAAAAAAGATCAATCGATGTCACAAAGTGCTTGGTAGAGGCGGGGATAAACCTCTTTCCTAAACTTATACCTTCTGGTTTTATTATTCAACGGAAAACAAGAGTTATGGATGAGTTTACAGAGAAAGGTAATCTGCAAGGCAGGATGATGCTCATCCTCATCAGGCAGATAATCACATACGACCTCACAATCAACGTCACTTAATATTAAATCTAATGATCAGTTGTTAACATGTGCCACATTATTAAACTGTTTAAGATTTAAAAAGTAATTGAAGTCAAAAATTAATTGTGCTTTGCTCTCACTAGGAAAACTGATAAACTTGGGAACATTAAAATCGCTTAAAATCAACACATGACTTTGCCCACTAAAATTGTGGTTTCTAAAACATTTAAAAAAATAGAATAATTAGGATGTGAAGTTATCCGAGGAATGTAGACTGCAATTACTAATATGGACGTATTGTTCAAGTGGCATTTGCAGCCCACAATATCAATTGACGGTACGGAATTAGTCACTATCGATAGATCCAGTGGTTCACAGTGTATATTGTCCCTGACGGCTAACAATACGCCACCACCCCAGGTTTGCTTGGTTAGTTCGTAATTTCTACCACACCTGAAAATGTTGTATGTGTTACGAAACAGTTCGCCATTCATAAAATCAAAGTAAGTACAGTCTCTCATCATCATCATTGGGTCTTCAGTCCTGAAACTGGTTAGACGCGTACCATCATTGTTTTATAATTTAGGTACGCTGTGTACTTGGGAGGTAATGTGGTGGTTTCCCGTTGCCTTCCACATCGCGGTAGTGTGTCTTAGACTGCCATACCGACCCCTATGGTCTCTGCCAATCTAAGTACCGAAAGAGCCGCTGCCCTCTTTCGGGGACCTGTCTTAGTCTGGTTCCTCACTAACGACCCTACTACTTTGGTTGGACCTGTAGTTTGGCTCTTTAGCTCATTAGAACACGCAAGCCATTTCCCCTGTTCTAGTAATCTAGAACTTCGGCAAGGTGCAGGTCCATTCGAAATGGGTACAGTCTCTACCAAAGCAATAATTTCAAATTCACAATCACTTACAAACGTAAACACACTCTGCAATTTTGATCCTAGCCCACGGACATTTTGAAAATAGCACGTAATTACGGCATGGTTTTTTTTGTTATGGTTTACCTAGTTTTGTGTAACAACTATTTTAGGCATACTGTTTACATAACGAATGATCAGATCCTTTTCACCCTGCGATAACTTATCGATAAGTTCAGTACGCTACGAATCCAGATAGTTGCGCTGCATGGGAGTGAGGTCAGCGCTTATTGAGATTCGGATTGGATTGCCCTGGAGAGTGTTTCTCCTTTTTATGATTTTAATGGCATTGTCATGCAAATGCAGAATCACTTTAATAGGTCTTGGCTTACCCTCACGACCAGCACACCAAGTCGGAATAGTTTCATATTATTAATATCCAAGTGGGCTAATTAAGTAATTATTGAAGTTACTTTGGCCGCATCAGATATTTCTTTGGAATTTCTTCCATTACTTTCCGTAATATTATGTATAGTTACTCTGTTGCCGTCGTTGGCGATCAGTAATCTCTGAAATTAGTTCTTCCCTCAGTTAATGTTGCAACAGGCCCCAGAGACCATTTATAGTTATTTTTTAGCTCATCAATTTCCTTATGGAAATCAGTAATCAGTTGCTTTAAGTTCCCAGTGTTAGACTGTCTATTTAAACAAACATTACAATTAAAAGACAAAAGTTTAGCTTTAGACTGCATGCATTGAACTTCAGTACGAGATAACCGCGAACAGGTAGTATGAACGTACAATCTGCATTAGTTGCAACATACCTCTTTATTTGGATTTAAGTTGTTTTGGCACATGATACACTTATACACCATTTAATTAAATAACAGTTAAAAGTTTAATAATACAACTCAAACACTTCGAGTTCACACAACCGATTATGCTATCATTTTCATACATCTGAAGCACAACCGTCCAGAAGGCTTCTATCTCTTTCTGTCGGCTTTTCTTACTGCCTCTATTTCATAGACATACGGTGCTGTGCTCCACACATATGCTTTGAACAATTTTATTCTTGTTTCTATGTTTGTTGTCTTTGAACATAGCCGCTGTTTTTTCTTGTTAATGCAGTTCGGTCACCTTCTATTGTTTTACAATTATATACCTTATTTCCCCGATATTCAGTGGTATGCGAAGAGGGTAAGTAGCCTGCGGCCGCCAAGTTCTCCCAGCACTGAGCATTTGTCGAATTAATAGTTTTTCCAATATATCCTTTCGCACAATCAACATTAGTTGAAAATATTTCACAACCAACACTTTTAGTTGTTAATAATAATTATCAGATGTAATTGCACTTATTTTTTCGTCATTAGATTTTCCATCTAAAACTGGTTGGACACGTACCTCCACTTATTTATGTTCTAAGCTAGCCTACATAGTTCTTTGAAATTCCCACAACAGCCTATATGCAGCTCGGTTCCCTTTCTGTTGTTTTCTAATTATATGCCCTATTTCACTGAGATTCAGTGGTGTGTGAAAGTGCTATGTGTGTGACTACTACACCCAAGGTCTCCGGTTCGAATCCTGACACGGTCTGCTTGAAAAATGTTAGGCGAGAATTTTTTACAAAAATACACCTTTGTTCGGACGAGAGGTAAAATGGAGGTCCCGTGTACTCGGTTTCTCTTTTTTCCTATCTCTGCTTCTAATATATTCCGCACTATTCCCTCATGCCTTAGTATGTGGCCCATCATCCTATCTCTCCTATTTTTCACTGTTTTCCACATATTTCTTTCTTCCCCTACCATTTCTAGTACCTCTTTGTTCTTAACTTTGTCTGTCCATGATATCTTTATCATACGTCTGTAACACCACATTTCAAAGGCTTCTACCTTTTTCTTGTCCGCTTCTCTTACTGTCCAGACTTCACAGCCGTACAGTGCTGTTCCACACATATGTTTTAAACAATCTTTTTCTATGTTTTGTTGTCTTTGAACACAGTAGTTGCTTTTTCTTGGTAAATGTAGCACGACCTTGTGCTAATCTCTATTTGATATCTTTTGTACTTTTCCTATCTTACTTTATTTCGTTTCCTAGGTAGCAGAAATCCTTAACCTCTTGCAAGTTCATGTTACATATTTTTATTCTTGTTTTTGATTTATTTCCCACTCCTTTGCATTCTAGAACTATAACTTTATTTTTGTTAATTTTCATACCATACCTTTCTGTTAGAACTGTTTCCATTTCATTAAGAGCAGCTTCTAACTTTTCTTTGCTAGATGCTATATAATTTGTAAATCTAGGCATATCAATCTTTTGTCCCTGCATAGTAATTCCAAATGTCTTCCTGATTTTGACAGTATTCATTGCCTCTTCAATGTATAAGTTAAAAATTAATGGGGATAAGGCACATCCCTGTCTCGCCCCTTTCCTAATATTTACTTCTCTACTTTCCTGCTCTAATTCTGTTACCGCTGTTTGCTCTTTGTGTAAACTATGTAAAACCCATCTATCCCTAAAACTCATTCCAACCTTTTTGAGTATTTCGAACATTATTTTCCATTTTACATTGTTGAATGCTTTTTCTAGATCTACAAACCCCATATACACGCTTTCCCCCATTTCTATTGTTTTTTCATTATCACCCTCAGAGCTAAAATAGCCTCCCATGTTCCCCTTTTTCGCCTAAACCTAACTTAACCTTCTCCTAGTATTTCTTCAACTCATTTTTCCATTCGTCTTTGTACAATTCTCGTTAATATTTTTGACACGTGTGCTGTCAAACTTGTTCGAAAATTTTCACATCTATCCGCACCTCTCTTTTTGGAATAGTTACTATTATGTTACGTTTGAAATCTTTGGATATCTCGCCTGTCTCATACATATAGCTTACAAGTTTGAAGAGACGGTTTGCTACTGCTTGTCCATCGACTTTTTGAGTTTCTGCTTGCACCTTATGTGTACCCGGTGCTTTACCATTTTTCAGACCCTTTAATGCTAATTCACTCATCTCGAAGTATAGGATATCACAAGTCATCATTTTCAATATTTGATTCATGTTCTAATGCTGTTAGTTCCTCTCCTGCGTATATATTCCCTATATATTCTTACCATCTAACCACTTTCTCTACATTTTCTATAATGACGTTTTCTCCTGTGTCCCTTATATTTTTGCTATATGGTTTTATATCACTAAAATTCATTCTAATTAGTTTGTATGCTTCATCTGTCTTTCAGCAATTCATTTGACCTTTTTCAAATCTTTCATGGATATTTTTATCTTTGAGTTTCTCAAAGTCAGTGCCTTTTTTTATTTCTTTTTTAAAATTTTTAAATTTAAGAGCGGCCATCATAGTTACGATGTTGTGATCAGTGTCTATATCTGCTTCGGGGTAGCTTCTACAGTCTTTTACTTGATTCCTAAATCGTTGTCTAACAAGAATGTAATCTATTTGATATCTTGATATATCTCCTGGCATCTTCTAGCATGATGTTGAAATAATGTGTTTGTAATGGTTAAATTGTTTCTGTCACAAAATTCTACCAGCCTATTTCCCTTGTCATTTCTTGTGGTTAAACCAAATAAACCGACTACCGCTCATTCCCTACCCTTACCTACCACTGCATTAAAATCCCCCGTAATTATTAAATTTTCATGTCCTTTTATGTATCTTAGTAGGTCTTCGATATCTTTGTGGATCGCTTCTACCTCTTTGTCAGTGAAGCTGGAATTGGGCATAATTACTTGTATTATTACTGTATTTACTGGTTTAGATTCTAATCTAACCATGAGTACTTTTTGTTCTTTTGAAAGTGGTTTTCTACACGTTGTCCTATCTTTTTTCGCATAACTATCCTCACCCCCGAATTTCCTTCCTCTGATTCTATATGAATTACCCTAAAGTCTCCGCTTTAAAAATCTTCCGCCTCTGGCCACCGAACTTCTCTGATCCCTACTATGTCTAATGCTAACCTATCCGTTTCAATTTTCATGTTCTCTAGCCTACCTACTTGCTTCATACTTCTGACATTCCATGCGCTCTGACTCGCAAAATGTTTCCGACTCTTTTTTTTTTTACTTTCCAATCACATCCCCCGAAGTAGTCCCCTCTCGGAGAACTGAATGGGGAACTATTTTAACTCAGGAATTTTTTTATCTCAGAGGATGCCATCATCTTTAATAACAATTTAAGTATGCTGTGTACTTGGGAGGTAATGTGGTGGTTTCCCGTTGTCTTCCACATTGCAGTAGTGTCTCTTAGAATGCCATACTGGCCTCTATGGTCTCTACCACTAAGTACGAAAAAAGCTGCTCTCCTCTTTCAGGGACCTGTCTTAGTCTGATTCCTCACTAAAGACCCTACTACTTTGGTTGGACTTGTAGTTGGGCTCTTTAGAGCACTGGAACGTGCAAGCTATTCTACCGTTCTACTTATCTAGAACTTCTTTAAGGTGCAGGTCCATTCGGAATGGTCTCGAGCAATGAACTAGAAATAATGGAACACATTTATGGGAAGTTAAATTATCAATATTACAAAATGTTTGTAGCGATGTCATAATTGGTCTTTACATATTAAAGCAGCATAGTTTGTTGTTGGCAGGGGAGGGCTCTTAGTAGTTTCACAGTAACTAACATCACACCAAGTCCCATTATTTTCTATACTACCCAGCTGTACAATTGCAATTCAATCCAAATGCTATCCTTAAGAAGAATTGGAGTTTATTGATGTAGAAACTAGCAAAATGTTACTTGAAGGTGTGACCGAGCCAAATATTTTGTTTTGGAGAGCCCAGTCACTTATGTGTGGTAACGAGAACCATAAAAAACGAATGGTAATCAACTATTCGCGAACTATTAACCGATACAGTTTACTCAATGCTTATCGTTTGCCTAGGATAGAAGAAATTCTAAACAAAATATTGCAGTACCCGGTGTTCAGTTCGTTGATTTGAAAAGTGTCTACCACCAGATTCCCATTTGCAGTGAGAATGGACATTATATGGCATTTCCAGCCTGTGGAAAGCTGTTCCAATTCTGTCGCATACCATTTGGAGTTACGAATGGAGTGGCTGCCTGTTAACGGGCGATAGATATCATTATTAAAACGGAGAACTTCAAGAATACCTAATCTATTTGGACGATGTCACTGTATGTGGGAAAAGAGGAGGAGCATGATGTTTACTTGCAGAGATTTTTAGAAGCAGATAAAAAGCACAGTTTAACACTGAATGGAGACAAATATTAATTTTGTAAGAAAACTATTAAAATTTTGGGTTACCTGATTGAAGACGGGATGGTAAGGCCAGATCCTGATAGGCTAATCCTGTGTTGAAACTTGCAGTTCTAGGAAACAACGTGTCTTTGAATAGGTCCTTTGGTATGTTGTCATACTTACTCAAGATGGATATTGACGTTTAAAATACAAAATAAAACCTTTTCAAAGCAAGAATTTCCCAATATCACTGAGTGCAATTTAAGCCTTTAGAGGCTTCTGATTTTGCTATTGCCGCAATTTTGTCATGAGACAAGCAACTGGTGGCGTTTTTCTCTAGATCCCTCACTAATGTAGAGCAAAAGCAGTCGGCTGTAGCGAGGAACGTACACAGACACTTCCAGGCTCTAGTGATCAGTATCTTCTGCAAGGTAGTATTTCGAGCAATGACTCGAGTAAGCACATTGCATTCCAAACCTTTATACAATGTTGCTCGTTGGGAACTAATATATCTATGATTACATAAGGTTTTAGAAGGGGAAGTGAATGTTGTGAATTTAGTTATCTTCCTAGGTGCCTGCTATTTTAGTGCTAATGAATTATTACGTTGTTACTAATACCTTTAGGTTGTTGATATTACTTGCCATTTTCCTGTAAACCGGTAGTGTCATCTTGTTGCTGAATAAATTGAAGTATAAACCTTAACTCTCGAATTAGGTTTACTTTAACATCAAGAAGACACTAAATACAGTGAAATGTGGTATCAACAACAAAATGTAGTATCAACAACCAAAAGCTATAGTAACAAGTAATGACTCATTAGTACTAAAGTAGCAGGAGCGTGCGAAGGTAATTAAATTCACAACAGTATCATATCTGAGAGGCAGAGTATCGTATAGTCGGACTGGACCATATAATCTACGAAATATTGTTCGAACCGACAAAATAGGTAGGATTAAATTACCTGGTTAATCGTTATCCACTATCCATAGGAAGCATTAATAGTAATGAGTGTAATTAGACTTAATATTTAATATTAATTTATTGAATTTGTAAATTTATAGGTGTATAGTCAAGTTTCAGTGTAGAACAACCTTCTATTCTTCTTGTATAATGGTTTCATATCTAAGGGGCACAATATTTTATAGTCCGACTAGACCATATACTCTAGAAAATTCTTCCCTCCTAGTTGTCAAATAGTCATCCCAGTGCCGGGGAGACCGTCTCAACCTAGTGCTTTTTCTTGGCAATGACGGCGACCCATTCGAACCCATATCATTAACCGGCGTGGACACAGTTTCAGGAACCACATCCACTTCTTCTATTTTTTCCGCACCAGCCCAGTGACTATCACCCTGAGGATCTAGAATTTCTGTCTCCACTTTGGGATCTAATTGATCAGATTTAGCTACAGGAGCTAGACGTCGAGTCGATGCAGTAGTTTCCTTTCTATCTGAAAGCCGAACATGTGCATACTCTGCATTGCCGTGAAGCAACATAACCTTATCAACCAACGACTCATATTTAGACTGTCGGTTAAGTGTTTTCATATAAACGTACCCAGGGGTAAGTAACCAAGTAGAAGCAGAGGAACCTATTCCCGAACGCCAATGTTAGTTGAACATCCGTTCATGTGGGGTAGCATTAGTAACTGTGCAAAGCAAGGTACGCATACTATGCAAGGTATCTAGTAGGACAGATTGCCAGTGATTAATTCTAAGATTCTCTGATTTTAGTGCTAATTCACTGTCTTCCATAAGATATCGTTATATCTCTAAATCTGTCCGTTTCCCCAGGGTTATATCCGGTAGTTCTGCTAGTTGCAATTCCGACACTATTCAAGAAATCTTTCAGCTCTCTGGACATAAAGGAAGCACCCCTGTCTGAATGGATATATGCAGGAGTACCAAACATAGGGAACGTTTGTTTAAGACATGACACTATAGTCGCAGTCGACATGTCCGTACAGGAAAAGGCAATAGGGAATCGTGAGTATTCGTCCATAAGAACAAAAAGGTATTTATTTTGATTAACAGACAGTAGAGGTTCTTTAAAATCAATGCTTAGTCTCTCGAACGCGGCAGTGGCTTTGATTAAAACACCTTGATGCTGATGGAATCTAGGTTTAACGGCATTACATATGATTTTCCAATGCTCCACCCGAAGGTACTACATTGACCAGGACGCGAGTTTTTTTTTACCTGGAAAATTTTGAATTTTGCCGAATCCTTGCTGTTCCAAGCAAGGTAGGGATCTTTAACGTGCGTGACAACACTCACACACGGGACCTCCATTTTACCTCTCATCCGAACGAGGGTGTATTTTTGCGAAAAATGCTCGCCTAACATTTTTCAAGCGGACCGTGTCGGGATTCGAACCCGGGACCTTGGGCGTAGTAGTCACACACATACCACTACGCCACGGAGCCGCCTTATATAGGTTTAACGGCAGCACATACGTTGCAAGAAGCGGTAACCCGACGGACTTCTTCTATAGAAATTGGGAGGTTCTTACTACGCACCCAGTGATACATGCGAGTCACTCCAGGGTGACAGAATAATTTATGAAATTCCTTTAGTTTTCCCACATGATTTGCGATGACTGAACACATCCTAGAGAGTGTACACGGCCTCGTTGTGTGTTCGTGGTTTGTAAACAATATCATAACTAAAACAAGCGAACTCTAATCGTCATCATGTTATTTTTTCATTTTTCACTTTACCAAGGCGGGTACTGTCGAACATGAAAGCTACAGATTGCTGATCTGTTATCAACTTAAAATGTTTGCCTATAAGATAGTGTCTCCATTTACGAGGAGCTTCCACTATAGCTTGAGCTTCTTTTTCGACCGATGAGTATTTCAGTTCTGAACTATTTAAAGTTCTTAAAAAAAAAGCCACAGGTCGTCCAGATTGCGATAATGTTGTAGTTATAGCATTTTTAGAAGCATTCGTTTCGACAGTAAAGGGGGTATTATGATCAATACAATTGACAATTGATTTTTCTATTTCAAGTTTTAATACTTTGAAGGCTTCTTTTGCTTTTTCGGACAAGGGGAATTTTGTGTGAAAAATAGAAGCAATTTTGGTTGAAAAATTTTGTATGTACGATGAATAATGTAAGAACATACCTAATGCTCTTGTCAGAGGCTGTGTCCTAGGTAGGGGAAGATTCTTTAGCGGTTCGAGACACTCGGATCGGGTCTAATGGTCCTATTCGATATTAGGTAACCTAGTAATTTGATTGATGTAAGTGAAAACAACGATTTTTCAAAATTAATTGTTAGGTTATACTTTCGTGCTGATTCAATAAACTTTTGAAGATTCTCATCATGTTTCTCTTGACTTTTCCCACAGGTAGTCACATAATCTAAGTACGCATATGTGTCTACTAAACGTTCGACTTTGATTATCTCGTCAATGACCCTTTGGTGACCCCAAAAGGAATGCGCTTAAAGTTATAAAGCTGACCGCATGCTTCAAATGCCATATACATTTTATCCTTTTCTCTAATAGTAACTTGATGGTAGGCACTTCATAAATCAATACTACTAAAAACATTGTAGCTCTCAACCTTATTGATTACATTTTCAATTCTCGGCAAAGGGTATTCATCTAACAAAGTAAATCTATTGATAGTTCTTGAATAGTCAATAACCATGCGTTTTTTTGTGATTTTCATTAGAAATAACTAAAACCTGAGCTCTTCATGGAGAGTTGCTAGGTTCGATTACATCATTTTCCAGTAATTTCGCTAATTCACTTTCAATAAACTTGTAGTTATCTACACAGTGGCGGCTCGACTTAATTGCAATTGGTTTACATTCAGCTTTTAGGTTAGGAAACAAAGAAGCAGGCGGAACACTAGCAGCAGCTACACTAATACAACTAAGGGAGCTCTTTCACCTCCAAACAGTAATTGAACACGTGTGTAGCTTTAAAATGTTGTAACCCACTATAATATCAGAGCACAAATCTGGTAAGATAGCCAGTTTTACATCATTATATACGTGATCAAAAAGATTAATGTTTACTTTACACTGTCCTTCAATTTTCGAAGTCATAGTAGTTTAAGACAGACCCAGAGCAGGGTAACACTATTAAACTCAACTCAGAGGCAGTTTTCTTGTTTATAAAACTCAGAGAACTTCCAGTATCAATTAAAACGGACACAGGGTACCCCTGAATAGTGACAGGAACAGTATTTTTAGATAATCCATTTATAGAAGCCGAAAATCCCATTTCACTACTTGGTCTTATAAATTGTTTGCAGTAGCTTTACGTGTTTTAGCAGATAGGTACTTAATAAAAAAATTTTTCTTAAACTTGTTTTTTTTTTATTAAGTTTAATTATCCTCGTGACTATCAGCTAATAAATTACACCTTTAAATTTTCTAAACCCTAACCTGATACCACAAGGTCGAGAATTTCTTATTATTAATGCAAGCCTAAGGTAAAGTTGGATGGAAAATGGCTTGAGAAAAAGAAAAACTCTTAAGACATAAACGGCTAGTCGAGTGTTAGCTCTGGGTAGATCATGAGCTTGGGTCATGGGTTGTCAAAAGACCAAAAATATATTTAATGAGCGCCACCGTATTTTTCAATACAATAACCACCAAAATTTAACTGTGCTTGTATTAGGGGAATGCGGAAACCTTATGTCAACACCACTAACATAGCCATAAAACCTGAATTTCCCTCTTTTAAACACACTTACCAAAACCTCAAACACCAGATGTCATTCAGATGTCTCAGCTTGACCTGTGAACAAACAAAGGTACAACATGGACACCATTTGTGTCCTCAAAAATACCTGCCAAAAATAAAATAATGGAATTTAGGTTTCTAAAATATACACCCAGGGAATTTGTTTTCATTACACACAATTTCTAATCAGGGATGACTAGTAATTTTTACTTGAATTTTAAATAATAAAAAGTCATTCAAAAACAAAATAGATTCTATTGAATAAATTTCTGGATTCATGTTACTATAATATTTTAATTCGTATCTCTATAATATTTTCACTTAATAATTTTTATGGAAAGAAATATACTAGTAAAGAATTGTATTCGATAATATAAAGATCTCTGAATGGATCTTTCTACACAATTTAAATGTACTGACTTGAGATTTTCTAAATTATTCATATTACATAATATTCTTTCTAAGCCGTAGAAGTACTTCTTCGACCTTCACAGTGAAATTTAATTACCTAAGCGCTGATAAAATAGTATGTAGTTATCCTAAGTTACTTTTACTTAACAGTTAATACGCGAATTCCACATGTTGATTAAAAATGAAAGTTCATGACCTCAAAATATATAAACATACTTTAAATTAACGTAAGACGACATGTGAGGTCTAAATAGGACAACTGAATCTATGTTTTTTTTATATCTGACATAAAACGTCATTCACAACTTTTTAAATGTACACTTTGTGTGCATGTGCAAACATTCTGACAAACAATAGATTTGTTATTTAATTCGCTGTTTCCTTAAAAGCTTTTTACGTTACAAAATTTTTAATGTTCTATTTTCTTATTGCAACTTAATTAATATTCAAAGTGATTAAATTCTAAGGAACACTCACGTGTTGTGATACTGCTCTGAACGAAAGAAATAGGACCTTGACCTCGGCTGTCGGAAATTTCCATAACCATCGATTATCAAAGTTCTTCTTAATACAACCATTATTTAACGAAACTAACTTCTGCTTGATTAAATTTAATACTCCAACAAAATTTCTAGATCCAAGATTTGCTTATTCGATATTATTTATTTGTAAAGTTGAATTATACGAAACATATTTGAAATTGCCTTCTATGATATTGCACTATGAGGAAAAATATTAATATAATTTATTTAATTAATTTATACCAACTGTATTAATGATGTAAAGGGGGGCTTCCATCTCCTTAGGCCTGCAGGGATCAACTGAACCGCTCTAGGTGGAACTTATAGAAAAACATCCTCACGCTACAGCTGCTAGGTTTGACCTCCAGACACCAAGAATCAATCAATTATTCATCTTTTTTCTTACTCTGTTAGAGGCCACGTGTTTAGACACGACCATCTTGACTTCACTATCCTGCCGAGCAGCTTACCCGTTCAAACGCTGATAAAGAAGTGACAAATTGACAACTCGACGAAGCTTAGTAACGAATCTTAGACCATAAAGGTAAAGGAGTCTATATGTTATTATTAATTTTATGTATTAATTTGTTACCGAACGGAAAGTTATAAATTATATATTTTATTTTATTGCTGATTTATTCTATATTAAAGAACGAAGCGTAACAAGAAAAAAATACGTTACAGTACATTTTGGCAAAGTGTTTTGGTAGGCCACAAAATTTGCAAATAGAATTCTGTACAGGACAGCTGCTTCTACGATGTGTAGAATAACTGCAAAAGAAACACTTGTCATTAGGATCGGTTAAAGTCCTACTGGGATTAGTTTCAAATAGCGGTTTGTTACGATTGATTTTAGGTGGAACAGCGTTTATGGGGATCGGTAAGTAAAAACTTTGGGCTTGTTCCTGTGCAAGTGCAAGAGAGCGAGCCAAATCATAAGCATTCTCTAAAGTTAATGCAACTTTTTCCAAAAGACAGGCAAATTGTAGAAGACTGTAGCCCACTAACAGAGGCATCCCTCACAAAATCATCTCTGTTCTTCTCAGAAGTAACAGCTTTAAAGAGACAACCTTTGCTTGAGAGTTTTAAGGCTTGTAGGTACTGGTCAACAGTTTCATTCGACATTTGCATACGTGTAGATAATAAGTGCCTTGCAAAAATCTTGATTCGCCGGTTTGATATAAATGCTTTTGAGTACGATTATAGCATCGTTGTAAGTTCCACAGTTACTGATCATATAGTCATAAATATCTGGAGACACACAATTTACCAATACCTTCAATTTTTCATTAACTGTAGGTCATGGGTTAAGTGTGGAAATGAAATTCTTGAATATTCTGCTCTAATGAGTCTATTTCTGGAATCAGCACTAATCTTAGGATCTGTGTTAAATCTTTCGCGTTTTAAAACTTGACCCATTTTGATAGGATTCTAGTTTAATAAACTGTTGTATAACTTATAAACACCTTTGGAAAGGTTTTATTAAAGTAGAATAACACAGAGCATGACAGTCATAATAAGAATGTCAATAGTTGACAATTAGTAACTAGCCGACGTGATACTGAACAACTATTCAAATTCACCACATGATGTTGGTAAAAGCACAGTATTTTATAGTTAGACTGGACCATATATGCTAGAAAATATTGTTTGAGCCAACAAAATTGTGGTAGGATATTTAATATTAATTTATTGATGTTAATAAATTTGTTACCACTAGCGTGGGTGTAAAGTCAAGTAGAATTTGTCCCTCTCATGCACGGTTTCATATCTGAGGGGTACAACATTTTGTAGTCTGACAGGACCAAATAATCTAGGAAATATTGTTCGAACAGACAAAATAGGTAGAATTAAATCAACCTGATTAATTGCATTATCCACTATCCGTATGAAACTTTCGTATTAATGAATGTTATTACACTTCATTTGTTAACATTTATTATTAATTTATTGATGTTAGTATATTTGTTTCCTCTAGTGTAGGTGTAAAGCCAATGTTAGCTTAATGGAATCTGTCACTCTCATAATGGTTTTATTTTGAGGGGCAACATATTTTATTAGTCCAACTGGATCATATAATCTAGGAACATCGTTCGAACAGACAGACTAAGTACGAGTAAATTAACCTAGTTAATCGTATTACCTATTATCTATACCATCCAAGTTAATGAGTGTATTAATTTTTTTGTGTTGGCAAATGTGTTTCCTATAGTGCAGCCAAAGTGTTCGCTTTGTAAAATCTGCCCCTCTCATATATGGCTTCATATCTGAGTGGTTCAAATATTTGGTAGCCCGACTGCACCATATACACAAGGAAAATTTGTTTGAACTAACAAAATAGGTAGGATTAAATTAACCTACTTAATAACGTTAGCCACTATACATATGAAGTATCCGTATTAATGAATGTAATTAGTCTTTTAATATTTAATATTAATTTATTGATGTTAGTAAATTTGTTCTCTCTATAGTGTGGGTGTAAAGCCAAGTGTTAACTTAGCAGTATCTGTCACTCTCGTATAATTGTTTAATATTTAAGGAGCACAATATTTTACAGTCCAACTGCACCATAATTCTAAGGAAATGTTAGAACTAACAAAGTAGGTAGGATTAAATTAACCTGCATAAATGTGTTACCCGCTATCCATAGAAGCATCGATGTTAATGAATGTAAATAGAGTTCTTAATATTTAATATTCATTTATTGATGTTAGTAAATTTCTTCCCTCTAGTCTGGGTGTAGAGCTAAGTGTTAACTTAGCAGAATCTACTCCTCTCATATAATGGTTTCATATCTGAAAGGCACAGTATTTTATAGTTCAATTGGACTATACAGTGTGTCTGTTTTTTTGTGTCACAACGAGTATCTTGGCCATTGTAAGAATTTCAGAGAAATGTTATATACAAAAGTTGTGTAACTTTTTATTTGCAATAATATGTCAAAATAAAAAAAAATGGAGCATCAAATTTTTGAGATACAGCAAATTGATTCAAAATTTTAAATGGAACATGCATTATTATTGCATATTCTGAAAGTGCTTAAAATTTTCTTTCCAATGATATATCACTCAATAATAATTATCCAATCAATTAAATGCAGAAATCGATTATTAAATCACGCTTAATATCAGGCGTCTATTTAAAATAATCATTCAAAACAGTGGACGGTGAAACAATTGACAGTTGTTCCTTAGTAATTTAATTCCACATTGTTGATCTTCATGTTTGATGCAAAATGGATTGAACATGGAGGTCCCATAAACTGGCCAGCAAGATCACCAGATCTTTCGGTTTTAGATTTTTTTGTTTGGGGATATCTCAAACAACATGTTTATGTAACATGCCCAGAGAGTCTTGATATCCTTAAAGATTGCATTTGAAGAGCGTGTGGTCAAATAGCACCATGTATGTTGCAAAAAGCACGAAGAAATTTAATAATTAGATCTCAGCGATGTCTTGCAAATAACGGAGGCCATGTGGAACATAACCTTTAACATTTTAAATTAATTTTGTAATTTAGTATTTCTTTGTTGTTATTATTATCAATTTCTGCGTTTAGGTGAGCGCTAGCAATTGTTTTGCCGCCCACTGTTTTAAATGCCTATTTCAATTAGGCACGTGTTAAGCGTTATTTAATAATTGACTTCTGTGTCTAATTATTATTGAGTGATATATCGTTGGAAAGAAAATTTTAAGCACTTTAAGAATATGTAATAACAATGGATATGTTCCATTTAAAATTTTGAATTTATTTGCTATATCTCAAAAATTTGATGCTCCATTGTTTTTTTTTTATTTTGACATATTACTGGAAATAAAAAGTTACACAACTTTTGTATATAACATTTCTCTGAAATTCTTATAATAACCGAGATATTTACTGTGACACGTAAAAGCAGACGCTCTGAATAAGCTACAAAATATTGTTCCAACCGACGAAATTGGTAGTATATTTAATATTAATTTATTCATGTTAGCAAATTTGCTCCCTTTAGCACGGGTGTAAAGTCAAGTGTTAGCTTAGTAGAATTTGTCACTCTTGTGTATGGTTTCATATCTGAGGGGTACAACATAGTCTGACTGGACTATATAATCTAGGAAATATTGTTTGAACAGACAAAATAAGTTGAACCAAATTAAATACAGGACTCACAGGCCATTTTGGCCTTTATCTACAAATTGAGTGTAACATTAAATGTGTCTCAACTAGACATTATTAATTGTGTCAACCCTTAACCACATATGGTAAATTTAAATTCTACAAATATCTTGATCAAATTGACTGGTCTTTTGTTGACATTACTAACTTATGTATTACTAAAAGGTTTGAAATGTTTGTTGACATCTTTGTTAGTGCTATCTCCCACAGTTTTCCTAAGAAATGGATTATGTCAACAAATAACGATACCAGAAGGTGTAACGTTCATTTGGGGAAGGACGTTCCCAAAAGCACGAAAGAAAAAAAGTACGAAAGAAAAGAAAGAGGTTGAGACAGGTAGGTAAAGATATAAATTGCACGGGGTGCAAGTGGTAGGCCGGTAGATAGAAAAGTACATGCCCAGCTATACGGCTTAACTGCTTGTGGAGAGACGAGCGTCTCACGACAGTAATGCCGTGGCTGCAATGACAGGTTAGGTTACAGTTAGAAATAGATATTATTATTAAAAAACACAAATTAGATATTATTATTAAAAAACACAAATCACTTAATACGCATATCAGAACAGTCTGCAATAGTTTTAGCAACAACTGTTCTGATATGCATGTTAAGTAATTTGTGTTTTTTAATAATAATATCTATTTCTAACAGTAACCTAACCTATCATGGCAGCCACGGCATTACTGCCGCGAGACGCTCGTGCGGAGAGTGGGGTGGGTAGATAACCACTCGTGGCGGAGGCCAGGTGAGATTGGCCAACCGCAAGGAAGGAATACAAATTCGGAGGGTGCCATGGACGCTGTAGAAACAAGATCGAACGCGTAGGTACCTAGTCACACCACTGCGGGGGAAGGAAGTACAGAAGATGGAAAAATAGTGGTCATTGAAGGACAATGCTAGCTGAAAGAAAAATATTAGTAATTAAAATAAATAAACACCAGGATTCAAAATTCTTTGGTATATAATGAGGTACTGACAAATAAACAGTTGATATAAAAAGAATTAATTTAACTTAAGGATTAAAGTGCCCACGATAAATTAAAATGGCATAATGCACCAATTCTTAAATATCAAAATCACACTATATATTAGAATTAATCGTAGAGGCCTCTTACGCACATTTCTTATATTACTAATGTTAAATTCACGCGTTACAGTTGTGTGAATTATTGCTACAAAAAATTGACTGTTAAATCAACTCTGCAACAAGTGTTCTGACAGGATTGTTAACTGTGGGGTTTATCCAATATAATCATTTCTTACAGCCTAGGTCAAGTACCAGTTAAATTTCGTGTACACCTTATAACCAAAAGGTTTAGTAGGTGTTACGTTTATTTTTCTCCCTAAATTAAATACCCTTTTTCTCCCTTATTAATTCATTACTCGTTTGAATAAATTCCGTTTCAATTCGTAAATTCTTCAACAACACCCTCTATAGTGTACCTGTTCAGTATAGGCCCGCTTAACATAATTTTAACTCAAATCCACTCTGCTTTTATAAACGAAAATTTATTCGATAAATTAAATAGGCAATACCTTGTTGTACTTATCTGGTAATTTGTTAAACATTCCGATAACGTATAATGGCTTTAGAGAAGGTGTTTCCCATTTAAAGACTTGTCCAAATATTAGATTTTACTATCATCCGATAAAACCATGTTTTCCAGTTTTAATCGCGCTTTTGATAACGCGGGGATTTGCAGTTCGAATTCATGTTATTTGAACCAATTTTTAATTTCATTCTGCAGCTTGTGGGTTGAAATATTTTCTACAGCGATGCACGTTTTGTTCGACAAGTAAGAGGTATTTTGCGTGTATTCGGTGAGTTTTCCCGTGCTTACCCATTTTAATCCGATTCTCTTTTTAGCTCTTAACTAGAGGCCAAATGGGTTCTTTCTTTATGTAGGCCAACTGCTTTTGTCTCTAGATCAACTGCTTTTGTCCGTAGACCGCTGCTGCAGTTACGGTGGCAGGGTGAATGGATCCTGGCGACCATGGCGTTGCTGTACTGACTCACACCCGATGGATTGCAAGCTAAGTATCCAGACACATACAGGTGTACAACTTGTTTTCTTTGGCGTATATCAGTGGCATATTCCGTATCAGCGTTTGGTGTAGTTACGTGATAAGAAACATTGACACTGTAGAACTATTGTTTGTTGCTGCGAATCGATATTATCGATCGCTCTACAGGTGTGATGTACCATTGTTAAAAATGTTTGACAGGCACACGCTTATTCTTTTCTACTGATTGGTTTATTTTACAAACGGTATTATGTACAATTTAAAAAGAATGTTTGCCAAAAGCTCTAACACATTAATTCTTTCCTACTGATTAGTTTATGTTCCAAAAAGTATTAGGTGCAATTTTAAAAAGCTTGACAAAAGCTCTCACATGTTTATTTACTACTGATTAATTTTATTTTATGTAAAACACAAGATGCACACTTCGTATCTAAAGTACTAAATTGTTCATATCACATAATTGTTTGCTTTGAAATAGTAACGCTTAATTTATTGCTTTTGCTTGTTTTGTACAGAATCTTTTATTATTTTTATTTGTTACTAGATAATCGTAGGTGACGAGCTTTTTTTTGTTTTCTTAGTATGTAAGTGAATCCCCCCCACTCTCCGCGTTTGATAGTTAACCCGGTATTTACTTTTCTTTCTGTTACGTCTAGGTACGTAGCATAGGTTAGTTACATGAAATAAACACGTAACTAACACATAGAAATTTTAATGAAAGCTACGTTGGTTAATTTGGGGTTAATCTTCAATATTTACGTGAGAAACTCCAAGTGTTACCAGATGTGGAACATTCCAAGTGATATAATCATCTGACATCCACTATGATCAATCGAACAGTTGGTGGAATAACTATCATAAATTTTGAGATATGTGAAGAACAAAATAAAAAGTAGAGTATAAGGTATAGGGCATAAAGTAGGATCTTATAAGCTGAAATCAATGTCGTTTAGGATTAAGTAATTATAGCATTACTATACATACCAACGACAATAACAAATAATGCATGTACTATGGATATAAAGAAGTTGCCTCTTATTTTATTAGTAAAGAATTAATTAGTAGTAAGTAAACTCGACAGAACCCATTAACAAGGTGTACAATTAGCAGAACGAGTTCACCATGCAATGAAACAAGAACAAATGCGTTCGTAAACGTTATCAAATTTAGATTAGAATTGAATTGCGAGCGTTAGATAAATACCAATAAACAACAAGTAATACGACTGTAACACAGCTACAAGGTAAATCGTGAAGTGAAGGTAAGCCAAGAGAAGATGTGACAGGTCCTAACAAATCTAATAATAATTATAAAATAGGAGAAGCTGAACTGTATGAAAATTAGCACGTTACAAATTATTAAGTGGTTCAATAAAGATTTAAAAGTAATGCGCTATAATTATCTATTTTATCGGGAAATCTTTTCAATTTATCCAAGTGAAAACTTGAAGTTGTACATAAAGAAGTTAAGATATGTATATAGAAATGCTCTTTTTAAAGCTAAAATAGATGCTCATGATAAGTATATACAGGAAGCTAAAAATCATAATAAGGCTAAATAGACCTTAATTAAGAACAAAAGAGGCTCCACCATTGACAGTCCTGATGTTAACTTAACTGCTACGGATTTTAATGATTTTTTTATAAACTCAATACAACGTCTTATAAGTCAATCACTGAACTTATCGATAAATTTATATATCAAGAGGTTTCTTACAACCGTGTTAGAGACATTATTATGAATATGAAAATTCAAATTCCAAAGATATCTATAATCTAAGCTCTTCTTTAACTAAATTATCAATCAATATCATTACTATCCCTCTAACAAAACTAATAAACCATTGTATTAGGGCAACTAGTTTTCCTGATGTACTGAAACTTGTGGAATTTATTCCTATTCATAAAAAGTTAGCCAAGAGTAAGTCGAGCTCGCACTATTAGGGTTCTGTACCAATACTACAGTGAGCAATCAATAAACCAAATTAAGCTGTTTTTATTTTTTAAGTATATTTAAATCTTATCCAAATTTGATTGTGGTAACTGAAAAATGAATATATTATCCCACATTGTACTGGTACATTATTAGTAAATACGTTGTCTATTAGTGTTTAAAAAATTTTTTTCCCAGAAACTATTACACTGTCAAAAAACCTGCAGTTTTCCGATAATCTATGACTCAATAGGTACTATCCCTATTAAAATCAAAATTGTAGCTTTGGAAATGTAGGAGAACAGTGGGGGGACGGTCAATTTTGGCACATTTTGAGCTATATCATGAAGACTACTGGACCAAAAATTACAAAAAAAATATATTTTTAGAAGCCATTTAGAATCCTCTTTTAAATGATACCTCACGCGATATATTTATTAAAACTTTTTTTTTTGACTGAATCAACCTTGCCATTTTAATCTAAAAATATTTTTTTTCTATTTTCTGACTGTCGATATATGTGTTTGCCATAAAGACCTAGCATTGTGCCAAATTTCAAATTCCTACGTTACATAGTTTCCGAGAAAAACCTCTGTGACAGGTGTGACACGAGAGTGATTTTATAAAGGTTTCGTTATACCTTATAAGGTTTGGAACCCTAAAAAGGGTCCAAAAAATGTTACTGCTAATTATCATTCAATTTCTTTACTTCCAGGTTTTGCAAAAACTTTTAAGAAAGTTCTAAAGGACCAAATGGTATTCTATCTTGAGAGTCATCAGCTTTGGTGTGACCAACAGTTTGGATTTCGGAGGCGTCTGTCTACAGTAGACGCAATTGTCACCTTGGTGGACAACATCTCATGTTTTGAAAAATGTGAAACTCTTATATTATAATGTAATTAAGGGCCGCTATGCTTGCGGCCACGTCCCCAATGCTCCACTCGAAGATACTGCATTGGGTTTAAATGCGAAAAGTAAACGTGCTCCAAATTTAATCTAACTTCAGGTTAATCAATACTAAATAAAAATCTAACAAACTGAAACTAAAAATAGGGTTTAAAGAATGGTATACCTAGCGTTGATTCTGGAGTTAGCATGATCCACAAGACACACGCAAAAATGAATTGGGAGGGATCCGTAATATCGGATAGCAGCTGCCAGCTCTGCTTGCCGGTGCGACCTGAAGGGTTGTCTTAAAACTATCTAAATCTAGCTAGCTAATATTAAAAATGGATCCAAATTTTCTAAGCATTCGCCAAATGATTAATAGTGAATCCAGCTATTTGCCTGTCCTATATATTTACAAATTCGTCCTCCCTGGTCTAAGTATTTATTCAAATTTCATCCTAAATTTGTCCCTAGCGTTCCCTATCATTCCCTAACTGATAAGTACAATCTTCTTTCCTATATATACCGCCACCAAAAATCGGCGGCAAAATGTCTAGCAAATAAAATCAAGCCACAGAACAAAAACACAGGCAAAAATATAAATCTAAATGTAAAATAAGTATAAATATAATGTAAGTATATAAATAAATATATAAATAAATTAATAAATATCTAAATAAGTAAAAGCATACAACAGTGCATAAATTAGCAAAAGTATTGCCCAAATTATCAGTTGTACTCGCATAAGCATTATGATGGCTAGCGCCATTACGCACAAAACATGCTCATTAGATTATTTCAAAATCTCCTTATTAATAATAGTTAATGCTTATGCGAGTACAGCCGACACAATTTTAATCCTACCTCTATAAATTTTCCAAGCATCCGAAGATCTGGTCATCTTCTTGTGTCTATTGGTATCTTACTGCTAAGGGGAGATGATGCACTGTTTAAGTTCTGGTGGGTATGCACTAAACGTTCTAGGGGGGATCACAATCGCTATCACTTTTAAGTCCTCGGGGGATGCGCGGTTTCACTCTATTTTATTTTCTTTATTTATTTGCTGATTTAAGTTAATTAGGGTTTACTGATTTATTTTGTTGTTATTTATTTGTATTAGTTTATTCCCGATTCCGATTTTTCCGCGCGTATAAGATGGGACAGTGATTGTTTTAGTGGTGTGGGGTTTGTCATACATATTAGATTTTGGTTATTGATTTTCGCTTTTCATTTTTTTATATGTATATATATATTTTTTTAATTTTTTTTTAAAATTTTATACAGGTTTTGGTTATATCATGCTCATGTCCGTTTCTCGTGCCAAGTCAAAATCAGAAATTTGCAATCCTAGTTTGGGGCATGTCGACCTTTGCACGCATAGTATTCCTTGAACAAAAAACAGCTATTCGTATAATTAGTAAAACCAATAGGCACCAAAGTTGTAGAGAACTATTCATTTCTTTACAGATTCTTACTTTTCCCTGTGTTTACATTTTAGAATCTCTTTGTTTTGTTCACAAATACAAAAATTCACTTTTTAAAGTCTTTAAAAATGACACTAGACAATCTGGACCGGTACTGATAATTCCTATGCATAATACAAGGAAATTTGAAAGCAGCATACTATATATGGGACCCAAATTATACAACCACCTCCCAAACAGATTTAAGAACCAGACACTATATACCTTTAAGTTAGCTTTGAAAACGATATTACTAGAGAAAGCATACTATTCGGTACTTGAATTTATTACAGATAAAGATATTTAAGTCAGTTTCCTCTTTAAATATGTAAAGCTTTTTTAAAAACTGTTAAACTTTAAAGATTTGTTTAAAACTTTAACTATGGGTAGTATATAATTGTGTTATACATTAAACTTAATGTTGCCATGTACTTAAACTAATTTAGAGATTATTATATTATACAGTATTGCCCGAAATAAACAGTACTGAAATTGTAATTGTTTTGTATATTTAAAAAATACATATTATTGACACTTTATTATATGTTCTAAATGTGCACCTCCTCGTTCGAGACAGACTTCATAACGATGTTCTAAGTTTCTGGTCATGTTATTGAATAAGGGTTGTCTCAGGGCTGCGAAGAAGACTCTAACGGCATCCTTTAATTCATCGATGGTTTGTGGTGCCCGTTTGAAAACGGCATTTTTAGCCATGCCCCAAATGTATGCGTCTGGAGGTGTGATTTCTGGAGAATGTGAAGGATAAGGGAAGTCAGTAAATCGTGATATGAATTTGCTTGGAAAATGTTCTTGAAGAAATTGACGAATTGCGGCAGCAGTATGGCAAGTTGCCCGTCCTGCTGAAAAATTGGTTTCGAAATGCCAAGTTACGTGCACGACAGAATTGACGTAGATCAGGGATAAATCGTGTTAAAATTTGTCTGTACCTCTGTTGATTAAGTGTGACTTGCCTACCATTCTCTTCGATAAAGTACGGACCAATGATTCCGTGTCCGGAAACAGCACACCAGATACTCACTTTTTCACTATGTAAAGGAACCTCTTGAACCTCATCGGGTCTGGCAAAGCCCAGAAATCGATTTGTGCGACGATTCACATAGCCTGACAAGTGAAAATGTGCTTCGTCTGAAAACCAAACATTTTCAAAAATTCAGGTTTTCATACTGTAACGCGAGAATTCTGGCGCAATATTCCACTCTACTGCGATAATCCCGAGGATGTAGTTGTTGATGTACCTGAATCACATACGAAAATGTACCCAGCTCCTTCAGGATTCTTTGATAGGAAGTTCTTTTTAAATCAAGTTGTAACGCTGTCCTTGCCTGGCTGACTTTCGGATTTTCTAAGATTTGCTCAAAAACACGTTCATGGTTATTGTTGTTGTTAACTGTCCTGGGACGCCCCGAGTTTCCTTTTCGTTGGCACAATACACTACCTGTATTTCTAAACTTTTCAATAACCTTCAAAATTACAGCATTACTTGGAGAACGTTTATTAAACCTTTGTGTGAATTGATCAGACACGTATACGGCCGATTCCGTATGAACGAAAATAATGCTCTACCAGAAACACTTTCTCCTCTGTACTTAACGCCATTTTTAACAATTAGGCCCTACTAATTACTTGTTTGAGGTTTACTTGACAGGTCTATACTAGCTAACTTGAGTGTGACAGCGCACGCATAAAAACACCGCCAACTTAGTTTCAGTACTGTTTATTTCGGGCAATACTGTATTAGAGATTATTATATTATCTGCTGTATTTTTTAGTACAATATGATTTATGTTCAACACATGTAAATGTTTTGAATAAATTCTACTACTACTACTACCCCCTCCGATTTACGCGTGGTTATCACCATCTAATCTCGTGACCCTTCCCAAAAATTTTTTGAAGACTGTCCAGAACGCCTTCTGGTTAGCCACTTCCCTGACTTCCTCTAGGCTTTTTGGCCATGCTAGTCTTGCGATAGCTAATTTCATATCAGTTAACCCTCGATTTACCACCTCGAGTGGGCAGTCGAAGAGCACGTGCTCTTCACTTTTTGTGCCCTCACCACATTCGCAGCGGTCGTTGTCGGTTAAACCAAACTTTTGTAAATATGCTTTCAGGGCGCCGTGCACTGTTATCAGTTGCACCATTTTATAATCGACTTGTGATTCAGGAGTGTCTGATTGCATGTCGTTAGTTTCGGGAGTTAAAACTTCTTTTTCAGAGTCTCTAATGCGAACATTATGAACTGGAGCTAGATCTCGTGCAGATACAGAGTTCATTCTTCCTTCAGAATCTCCAATCTGAATATTTTCAGCATTACCAACTGGAGCCAAATCCCGTGTAGATACAGAGGTAATTCTTCCTTCAGAATCTCTAATATGAGCATATTCGGCATTACTTTCGAGTAGTGTAACTTCTTTGACTATGGGATCATATTTGGAATTACGAACAAATTGTCGTAGACAAACAGGACCTGGACTTAAAAGCCACGTTGGAATCGTTTCTCCATTACCACTTCGCCTTTGATGCCTGAACAATCGTTCATGCGCAGTTTCATTTGTAGATGTACAGAGTAAGCTTCTTATTGAATGTAGTACTTCTGGAAGTACACTTTCCCATTGACTTATATTTTTATTTTTGGATTTAAGAGCTAATTGAATTGTACGCCAGATGATACCATTGTACTTTTCTACTTGGCCATTACCGCGAGGGTTATAAGGTGTAGTTCTGCTAGAAGCGATTCCATTAGAGTTCAAAACATTTTTAATTCATTAGACATAAATGAGCTCCCTCTGTCAGAGTGAATATAAGAGGAGTTCCAAAGAGATAAAAGATATTTTGAGAGCAGCAATGATAGTTGAAGAAGTCATATCTGGACAGGCGATGGCAAAAGGATATCGTGAGTATTCGTCAATGATTGTGAGAATATAACGATTATTAGTACAGGATGGAAGAGGGCCTTTAAAATCCACATTTAAACGTTCGAAGGCGGAAGTAGCTTTTATGAGCCTTCCTTAAATATATAGAATCTAGGCTTAATTTCACAACATACTGGACAAGAAGAAGTCATTTTCTTTACATCTTCCATAGAATAAGGTAAATTTTTATTCGAATCAATGATACATTCGAGTAATTCCAGGGTGACATAAAGTATTATGTAAATCCATAAGTCGAGCTTCATTAGCAGTTGTTGCAGAACAAATACGAGAAAGTGCATCTGCAGCAGTATTCTGAGGTCCAGGTCTATAAATAATATCGTAACTAAAACACGATAATTCTAATCTCCACCGTAAAATTTTTTCGTTCTTTATTTTGCTTTTGGATTTTAGATCAAACATAAATGTAACAGAGCGTTGGTCAGTGATTGGCTTAAAATATCTTCCCATTAGGAAATGCCGCCACTTCCTAGTTGCTTCAACGATCGCATATGCTTCTTTTTCTACAGACGAGTGTCTACATTCTGATTGAGAAAGAGTCCTTGAAAAGAAGGCAACAGGACGTCCAGATTGTGAAAGAGTTGCTCCTATTGTTTCGTTTGAAGCATCAGTTTCTACCGTAAACATATCCTCACTACGTATAGGTGCAAACGAGGCATTTTCTATCTCTTTTTTTATACTATAAAAGACTTTTAGAGCTTCAGGAGATAGTGGGAATTTGCTATGAGAAAGGATACTTATTTTGTGTGAAAACGAGGAATATAATTTGAAAATGTGCAAACATTCCAACGACTCTTTTTAGTGAAGTCGTGTTATTTGGAGGTGGAATTTCATGCAATGCTCTGAGTCTATCAGGATCAGGCCTAATAGAATCGTAGGATATCAAATATCCTAAGAGGTGAATCGAATGAAGAGAGAATTCGCTTTTCTCATTATTTATGGTTAGGTTGAATTTCTGAATAGCTTCTATAAAACACCGAAGATTCTAATCATGTTCCTTCTGATCTCTACCACAAACAGTGATATCATCCAGGTAAGTATATGTATCTGATAATTTTCATTGCGAATAATGTAGTCTATGCCTCTTTGAAACGCAGCTACTCCATTCGTTACTCCAAAGGGGATTCGCTTAAACTGTAAAAGTATACCACAAGCCTCGAATGCAGTATATGGCCGGTCTTCCTTTTTGATGGGAAATTGGTGATATGCACTTTTCATGTCAATTTTGCTGAAGACTTGATATTTAGACACACTATTTACAATATCTTCAATACGCGGAAGAGGATATGCGTCTAACTGAGTGAATCTATTGATTGTCTGAGAATAATCGATTACCATACGTTTGCGGTGATTTTCTGAAGATGTAACTAGCACTTGTGCTCGCCACAGTGATTTACTTTCTTCAATTATATCCTCAGAGAGTAAGCGTTTAATTTCAGCTTCTATGAATTTGGAATCACTTTCAGTTTGTCTGCGAGATTTTATAGCAATTGGTCTACATTCAGGTGTTAAATTTTCAAAGAGAGTTACAGGTTCAATACTAGCTGTAGCTAAAGCACAAATTTTCAACGAAGGTTTTAAGCCACCAAATTCAACTTCCACTTTAGAGTGTTGTTTCATAAGATCGTGACCAATTATTATATCTGAGCAAAGATTAGGGAGAATAGACAGACGAACATTAGGATAGAAGTGATCTTTGGTACGAAGATTAATAATACACTGTCCAGATGTTCTAGAGTTGAAGGATGTAGATGCCATTGTAACAGACTCTTGTGAAGACATTATAGGTAATTTAAGTTTCTTTACAGCTTGGTCACTAATAAAACTACAGGAACTACCAGTATCTATTAGTGCATAGAGAGAGGAATTATTAACTTCTACACGAATCACAGCTTTTGCCAAACATTCAGGTATGGGTTTGGTATTGATAGAGCTAATCATAGAAGCAGAGTGATTTGAGTTGGACCCATTCTTTTGTGATTTGCATATCTTAGAGTAGTGACCTTTTATTCGGCATATATTACAAAGACTATTTCGAGCTGGACATTTGGATCGAATATGCCATTTAAATCCACAGTAAAAACACTTTCTATAAGTAGCCGCTAATGTTTCTTTAGTTTCACTATATGGAACGTTTTCATTTTGAACTTCTTGCTTCAAAGGAACCTCATGATTGACCGGATTGTGGGTTTGTATAGAGTTTACATTCAGAGATTGATTGTAAAGCATCGATTGTTGTAGAGCCATTTCTAATGATCGAGCTTTTCATATGCCTCACTTAGGGTCAATAGAGGACTTTCCAAAAGTCTCTGCCTAATATTGGTATCAGATAAACCACGAATAAAGGCATCCCGAGTGAAATCTTCTCGATGCTTTTCAGCAGTAACAGCTTTAAATTTACAATCTTTAGCTAGAAGATTTAAAGCTTGTAAAATTGGTCAACATTTTCTTCAGATAGTTGACTTGAGTAGCTAACTTATGCCGATTATAGACTTCATTAACTGGCTTCACATATATATCATTGAGGATTGAAATAGCATCTTTATATGTCACAGCAGCACTAATATACTGGTAGACTTTGGCAGAGATGTAATTATAAAGGATTTTCAATTTATCAGGGTCTTCTTTTCCAGATGAGAAATTAAGAAATTTTGTATACCAGTGTTCCCACTCCAGAGTCGCATTTATAGAGTTTGGGTCGATGTCGAATCGTTCCGGAGCCAGAAAACGATCCATTTATATGAATTAACTGTTTATTAAATTGTAATGAAATGGAGAACCTCTTTTAAGGTTTTAATAAACAGTTAATTATAGTACATACTAAACACATTAAAACTAATGACAGATAAGAAAGTGAATGTCTATAAACAACATCAGGCAACTAGATCATAATAATATCACACCTGCCCAAGTCAGCATTGTTCCACTTCTCTTCCTATCGTCGGATTGACTTTTCATGCAGCTTTCTTTTAATTATAGACCTCGGTATCGACGAATATGATATCCGAAAGTCGCCCGTCGCAGCCTCTTTAGCTAATTCACCAGCCCTATCGATTCCTGCATTACCATTGTGCAACTTAACCCAACAGAACTTTAAATGTCGAAACTCGAGCGCCGTATGTGCTATCCTCCAGACGTCCTCTTGGAGGTCTGTCGAGGTGTTCATGTTTGTTAAAGCCGTCAGCACCGATTTACTATCGCTGATTATATAGTACTCGTCTCTGCCCATATGGTTTATTACGTAACCGATAGCCTCTCGTATGGCTACCAATTCGCATTAGAAGATAGTGCTCCATAAATCTCTTATAGCTAATCAACTATGAAATCGATTTGTCGTCCGTCTGTCTGTCCGTCCGTCTGTCCGTCCGAGGCCTTTCTAATGGTCGGACATCAATGTGTGATACATCAATCGATTCAGCTCGGTGTCCTGAGCTTAAGTTTTGATGTCAGTTGAAATCGGGCCACGGGGACGCCGTGCCCCCGCGATATTCCGTCGGGAAAATTAAAATTTCAAATAGGTCCAAAATTAATGTGCGATACATATTTGGACTCCCCTAACATAGCTGAGTCGAAATATGGTACCCCCCACAAAATCTGACCACGGATACCCGACCCCCCCGGGGAATTAATTTTTATTTTATCTGAATACTTATAATTATTACAACATAATAATTTTAATTTCTTTAAATTGTTTTAAAGTAAGTCTACATTTGGAAGTTCGTTGCGACAATGCCTTGCATTTTCAACTTGTTTTTTTTTTTTGTGATATGAGCAAAGCCTTCGACTGTTTCGATCACTCCATTTTAACTGATAAATTGGAGCGAATGCACTTCGAAACTAATAGTATTCAACTTATCAAAACATACCTGAATAATAGAATGCAAACGGTATATTACAACGAGATTAGTCGTTCCTTTCGGTGTTCCTCGGGGCTCAATACTTGGGTCACTTCTTTTTTTTGTGTTTTATAAATGATTTACCTAAATCCATTCGTAATACAGATATTATTCTTTATGCAGACGATATGAGTCTTTTTCATCACGGTGATAATATGCAAAGCTTATCATACCTAAGTAATGTAACTTTAAATGCAGCCCAAGATTGGTTTGATCATAGCAAGCTTTGTCGAAATAAAGACAAAACAGATCAAATATTTTTTTCTCTTAAAGATAACTTACCTTGTAAGGAACATTCTGTGAAATTCTTAGGAATAACTCTTGACTCAACCCTAAATTGGGATATACATTGTGATCATCTCTCTTGACTCAACCCTAAATTGAGATATACATTGCGATAATCTGAGCAAAATTCTTTGCAAATTTATTTATTTTATTAAATCTTTAAAGAATTCTTTATCTTTCGATGTTTTAAGATCGTGTTACTTTGCAATGTTGCAGTGTCATATGACTTATGCAATTGAGGTCTGCGGTCATTGCTCCGAGAGTAAACGTGTTTTTCGGCTACAACGACATGTCATACGTATTTTGGTAAATATTGGGTATCACCATGATTGTCGTAGTTGCTTTATAAAATTTCAAATTCTTACTTTCTCATGTGTTGTGATACCTACCTACATGTAAACTCTACTTTAGATTATAGGTAGGTGTAAAGCGGGCTTTAGTATGAGAACCAGTGAGTAATAAAAATGGATTACGTAGATAGGTGTTGTTAATTCACTTTACCTTTTCCTGAGTACGGACTACACATCCCGACAATTACAACAAATTGGCGACGAGGATGGGATGATATCCATAGTGCAAAGTTATACTTATTAAAGTTGTACGCATTACGCAAAAAAAATTTTCTAACCTAAAATAAACTATGACTACGTTTTTACCTTTCTAAAAAAAAAAGTTACAAGTGCAATGCCTACAGATAGTACAAGTACAAATATTCAAAATGTGCAAACTACTCCAAGTACTCAAAATTCTGGAAATGCTTTCGTACAAGCAGTTTTTACAGTTGAGCTGTTTGACGCAAGTCATACCAAATGGAATCGTTGGATAAAACGTTTGGAGGTTGCTTTTCAAGTTTTTAATGTTGCAGGACACTTGAAGGTACCTTGTTTACTGCATTTTATGGGTGGTGATAGTTACGATACGCTTTGTAATAATTTGTCTCCAGAGGAGCCTGAAACAAAATCTTACAATGAAATAGTACAGATATTGGATAAATTTTACAATCCTGCACCGCTCGAGATTGCGGAGGTGTTTCGTTTCCACTGTAGGAAGCAGCACGAAGGTGGGCGAATTCAGGAATTGTTACATGCTTTACAAAAATTAGCCATAAACTGCAAATTTGGCGAATTCTTAAGAACTGCACTACACAACCAATTTGTATATGGTATGTATTCAAAACGTATTCAGTCTAGGTTATTGGAAACCAGGGACTTAACTTTGGACAAAGTCGTAGAAATAGCAACAGGTATGGAGCTATCGGAGGTAGATTCAAGGCAACTTCAACAACGTCAAGAAGTTATAAAGATTTCTAATCAGCTAAACCAGGTTAAAGCAACTACCAGTTGTCATACGGGTGCGGTAAGGAAACCATTTATTTCAAGTAAACTCACAAACAAGGTGAGTACAAAAAGGTTTAGTGGTACTAGGGTTAAATGCTTTCGTTGTAGTAGTCAAAGTCATTTAGCAAGTAAGTGCAATAAAATAAATATTACATGTACTTATTGTAATACGAAGGGACATATGCGATCAGTTTGCATGAAAAAGGCCAATCGGGTTAAAACTATTGGTGTCGTTACAAATGCTGAAACAGAAATAAAGGATATTTTGCAAATTAAAAACCACAATAGAGATAAAATTATGATTGAGGTTAAATTAGATTAAATTAAATTAGATTCATTTGAATTGGATACAGGTGCAGCTGTTTCAATTATGAGCTTTGACAAATACAAATTGTTGTTTGGTCACAAACCTTTAAAAAGTGATGTAACACTTATTTCTTACTGTAATACCAAAATAACTGTATTGGGTTATGTTACTGTACAGGTGCAATATAAGAATGTTACAGAAAATTTAAATTTTTATATTGTACCTACAAATAGGGATGCTTTATTCGGTCGAGAATGGCTTCATAAAATTAAGTTAGATCGGGAAAGCATATGTCAAATTAGCATTACTAATGTTTCAAGTTTATTACAAAATGTTACTGAACCTGGCATAGGATGCATAACCGATTCACAAGTACGTTTAAATTTAAAACCAAATACAAGGCCAGTTTTCAAAAAAGCACGCGCGGTTTCTTTTGCTTTACTACCCCGAATTGGCCAGGAAATTGATGCGTTGGTTGAACAAAGTATTTTAAAGAAGGTAAATACATCGGACTGGGCCACACCCATAGTGCCGGTTGTAAAATCAAATGGGAAAATTAGACTTTGTGGTGACTTTAAAGTTACTTTGAAGCAATACTTGCAAATCGATGAACATCCATTGCCTAAAGTAAATGAACTATTTGCGACTATGGTTGGTGGTGAGAAATTTACCAAAATTGATCTGAGTGAAGCATATTTACACAAGCTTGTTCACCCAGACGACCAACATTTACTAACACTTAATACACATAAAGGTCTATACATGTGTACAAGATTTATGTATGGAATTGCATTCGGACTTGCTATTTTCCAGCGGGATATGGGAAAGAAATTACAGGGCATTGAAGGGGTCAGTGTATTCATTGATGATATTAAAATTACGGGACCAAATGATGAGGTACATTTGGAACGTTTAGAAGCTGTACTAAAATGCCTCAGTAATCATAATCTTAAGATGAATTTAAGTAAATCGTTTTTCTTACAAGATTCAATTGAATACTGTGGTTATAAAATTAATAAAGGTGGCATCCACAAACTTACTAGCAAAGTTGAGGCAATACAGAATATGAAGCGCCCTACAAATAAATCTGAAGTGAGGGCAATGTTAGGGTTAGTTAACTATTACGGTAGGTTTTTCAAAATCTGAGCTTGTTATTGCGACCATTAAACTTACTATTATAAAATGATGTGAAGTTTAAGTGGACACAAGATTGTGAACACGCATTTCTAAATATTAATTTACGTTTTCAAGACCAAGAGGTGTTGTGCCATTACGATCCTACGTTACCTATAATTTTAGCTACGGATTCTAGTTCTTATGCTGTGGTTGCAGTACTCTCTCATGTTTTCCCTGATGACACAGAACGTCCTTTTTCGTTTGCATCATAAACTTTAACAAAAATGCAGCAACGGTATGCACAGATTGATAAGGAAGCATATTCTATTATATACGGTGTGTGAAAGTTCTATCAATATATATATATATATATATATATATATATATATATATATATATATATATATATATATACTCATATTTAGACCAGGGTAGAAAATTAAATAATCACATCAAATAATTTTAATCACCGTGTATAATGAATATTATTAGATAATACGCGTTATTAAAACCGTGAAGCATAAAATTTATTAGTTTCATTAAACATAAGAGATTTAAATCATGTACAAGACGCTTTATATCAAAAGAAGCAGTATTAAAAGCTCTGCGTGTAATGTAATTATTCCTAAACAAATGGAAATTACGTGCAAAATTTATCTTAATTAACTCTATTTCAAGTAACCGGTATTGAACAAAACGTACAGATAATATCTACAGAAACTTGTAAAACCCAATAAAATGCAAATCGAGAAGTGTTAGTTAGAAGTAGGATGTTTGAACACACCTGCGTATTTTAAAAGGCAATTTCAGTTTAATTTGTTTAGATAAACATGTCGATTCTAAGGATATTGGAAACGGTCAGATGCTTTAGCACGAAATACAAAACAGGGTTTATTTAAAAAGCTCATTAGGCGAAAATTTTGCAGATAATTAATGTTTACAAAGAATCTTGGAGAAACCGGGGCTTAATATTCACGAGAAGGTGCGATACGGGGTTATTAAACCCAGATAGTCCACATGGACTAAAATATAATCGATACTAAAGAATATCAATTTGCACCAATACGAACAGGTTAGAAAAGGAAAGAGAAAATGCGTCAAGCAAAGACACATATAGTAAAAGGCGTGATTTAAGCAACGTCACGAGGGTCACAATTGGTTGAAAATAGGATGCAAATATCAGAGGTAGAAACAACTATTTCTGTACAAAATTAATTAGTTTTTCTCGGACATGTTTTCGTGCCGTGTGAGAATTTCTGAGATTTAAATGGAGCGAGTGAAAAATTCGTAAAAACCGACGCGCGAGCGACGGACTGGGAACATAGAATGAGAAATTCTTAAGAATTGTCTGTTTTGAGGACAAAAGCGACGTGCCGGCTATTCGCTATATATACCGGTGGTAATATGAATTTCGGCCTCTTAGACTTTTGACTATTCGATGCGTTAAAAGCTCTTACATCCGCGACTTGATTCAAGATGTTAAACAGTGCATTTTAGTTTGATAAAATAATTTAAAATTTTGCTCGTATATTTTAGTGATTCAAAATAGTTTGTTATTTACGTGCTAACATGAATGTACTTCAGTGCACTTAGATACAAGGTAATAAAATTTAGTATCACTGTACCAATTAGCAAAATTTACAACGACAAATGTATACACAAAAGTAGGCAGTTTTGGCGTATATTGGTGAAAGACGCATGAATTTCTCTGCTATTTTTCGGGGGTGTTAATAATTAAATGGTTCAAATACGTGTCTGGATCCAGATGAGTTCCGGAAAAGCCCAGAAACAACTTTAAATAAATGGTGATGGAGAAAATTTTAAAAGCGTTGAGAATTAGAAGCCGTAAATATAATCCTGTTGGAATGGTGTGATTAACTAAAGGGACGATGTACATTGAAGCTACGAGGACAGTAACCTTCAGGTAAATTATACTATTTTGTTTGACATTTTTGTGTGTGTTGAATAACTTTATAATTGATTTACTTTAAATGGACATTAGTGAAATTGTACTAACCATAAAATTTTAATTTTAAGATGAAATTTGCTTGTTTAAGTAGAAAGGGGTATTTAGTATTGATGTTCTGCATTATGATGAAACTTTGGGTGTGTCTTTGAGCTCAATTAGACGAACCTGGTTAATTAACGTAAAGGGGTGGTAGATGCTCCTTTATACTCAGACTCGGTCTGCTTATATTGTTATATTAATTAGTAGGCATCCAACAAGGACTTTAATTCTGGATGCACGTTAAAGTGATAATAAAATTAATCTTGAAATTCTTTTAAAACTGAATTTTATGCTGAAATTTAATTTGAAAATTTAATGTATTCTGAATATTGATGTAAATAGAGTTCACGTTGATGTTTGTGGTAGGAATGTGTTGTTTAATTTTATGAATGAGGAGGTTTATAAAATTAGGTGAGCAGCTGAAGCGAAACCAGGATCACAGCAGTTTATGACGCCCAATCGGTGGGACTAGAATTTTTTGTTGAAAGGACCCAGTTCCCGCATTCAAAGGAGCATATCACAGCAGTTTATGGCGACCACAACGTGAGGGCTCGAATTCCAGATAGTGTTTAACTATTCCAGGAAACTGGCGATCTGAGAGAGAGAGTTTCTGTGGGTGTATAAATTTAAGAGTATTTTGAGTGTGTGTGAGTGAGTAGAACGTATGCAGAGAAAAGAGTGGTTAAGGAGTCAAGGAGTGGAAATTGGAAGTGACGATAGTGCATTGTGCGAAAAAAATTCTAAAATGGAAGAAGCTGGAGGCAGTAGAGATCAGTCGAGGACGGAATCAGGGGATCAAGGAAACGAGAGGATATTGAGAATGTTAGAGAGGATGAGTGAAGAATCTAATAGAGCGATGGAGGAGTCTAACAGAAAATTAGAACTGCTAAGCGATGAATCGAATAGAGCGAGAGAGGACTCAAATCGAAAATTTGACCGAATGAATGAGACATTAACAGGAGTTAGGGAAACCCTAAGTGAGAAAATAGATAAGACGAATAAAGAAGTTTCAGAATTTAAAAATAGTCTAACCGTAAAGATGGGGGAAGTTGAAAATAGGGTTGAAAAAATGAGCGTGATATTACAGGTCTTCGACAGGAAATGGGACATTTAAAGTCCGAAGTACGCATGTTCTGTGAAGAAGAGGTTAATGTAAAAATGACTGAAGTGACGGACTCATGTAGGGATCAGTTAGGCAGGGTAGAACGCGAAGTTAGTAGTATTAAATACAACATGTCAAATTTAACGGGGGATGGTCCCAGATTTTCTACAGGTGGAGTATCATTGGACCAACACATGAAATTTTATGGCGATAACAGGGTAAATCCACAAATTTTTATTAATAGTGTAAGAAATCTAGTGGGAAATTTATTTGACGAACAGACTAAACTAAATACGATAAAGGCTTTATTAAAAGACAATGCGGAAGCGTGGTACAATTTAGTAGGACAGGACATAGACACGTATCAGGACTTTGAAAACAAATTTCTAAAGCACTACTGGAGTGACCACAGACAAGACCAGGTACGAGACGACTTAATCACAGGAAATTTAAGGGAGAATTTTCAGGAAGTAGGAGCAATATGCTATACGCAAGTATAGCATAGCAAAGCAACTGAACCCACCACTGACGGACCGACAAATTATTAAGTATTTATCACGACACTTCGAGGTAGACATAAGACAGCACGTAGCACTACAGAACATAGTGGACAGAGAAATGTTTTGGAATACCTGCAGAGTGCGACGGCGTAAGTAGTGGACGACCTCGGGAAAACAGGGAAAGACAGATCAACACAGTTAGGTTTGACAATAGACGGGACAACTATGCTAGAAGGGAGAATAATTACGGATACCAGCGACAGAATTGGGAACAGAGACGACCATACGTTAGGAGTAATAGTTTAGGCAGGGGACCTGCACAGAGACCGGGACCTACCAGAATGAATAGTTCACCAGACATGAGCGGGACTGCTAATACAGACACGGAACGAGTGGAAACGCCTAGGACGTACGCTGAGGTGACGGCTAGACCAGGACCGAGTAGGGAAAACAGACCTGGACAGGATTTTTAGAACGCGACAGACCACTAGATTTCAGTGTAAATGTATATGAACATCCACGTGAATTTTTCAAAATTGAGGAGGAAGTAGAGCCAGAAACTGAGGAAAAATTATGTTTGCCAATTATTAATTTAGAAATTTTTGAGAATAATGTAGAAGTATTACTTGATACAGGGGCAGAGGCGAGTTTAATATCGGAGGAATTCGTCAGCAAAATTAGGGATAAGGTTTGTGATAGAATTATGCCTATAAAGTGTAGTCATTTAGTAGCTCCAAATAAAAAGAAGTTTGCTGTAGTAAATAGTGTTGTGGTGCTTAGGATAGATATAGGAGGTTTAAGCTGTGAACAGGAGTTTGTAATTGTACCTGGACTGAAGTTTCAGAGCATTTTAGGTGTTGACTGTATGATGAAGTTAGGGGTTTTGATAGATATGGAAAGGAAGGTAATAAGGATTAAGGATAGGGTAGTGCCATGGAAGGGCAGTTATGAAGTCACAGAGGATGACACGGGGTTTAGTATTAATGTAGTAGAGGTAGAGGATGATGAAGGTAAACAGATCAACACAATAAGATGTCCAGAGGATAGGAGAGTAGAGGTTCAAGCTTTAATACAAAAACATGCAGAAGTAGTGGGGGTAGAAGCAGCATATCAGGAGCAGGTGAAGGCGAAATTAAGTAAAGATGGCAAGTTTGTTTTTAATCAAGTAGATTTAAGGGATTCATTCTGGCTGATTCCATTACATAAGAATTCTAGAAGGTACATAGGATTTTCCATAGAGGGAAAAATCGATAATTGTAAGGTAGTATCGTTTGGTTTGTCGGCAGAAAGGGAAACAACAATAAATGAGAAACAGACAAGTGTAGGGACTGAAGAAGAAGTAATATTTAAGAGTAAGGATAATAGGGATGATAAGTTTATTGTATGTGAGATAACAGGGATGTTAAGTATAGATATAGAAGGGGGAGAGATAGGGATGAAGAGTATTAGGATGGTAAGAAGAAAGACATGGAGGGTCAAGAAGAGAGTTAGATTTAAATAGGATAGGGATAGAATAGGTGTAGATAGAAGAGTAGAAGTAAGTGTTTATAGAAAATAAAGCTAGGTATAGGATAAATATGGGAGATAATTAGGAATAGGTTTAGGATGAGAATAAAGAGTAAATGTAGGAAGAAAATAAGATAGGTTAAGTGTAGATATTTCATAGAAGATTAGTGGAGAGTTAGGAATAGAGTAAGAGTAGGATAGGCATATAGGATTAGGTAGGGAAGTAAAGCATAGTGAAGATTAGTTAAAAGTTAGGAATAGGATAGGTATATAGGATGTATATAGGATTAGATGGATAAGTAGGATAAAGTTAGGGATAATTTCAGTTTATAGAATTAGGTGAGAGTTAGGAATAGGATAGGGATATAGGATAGGTGTAAATATTTTTTTGAATTGGAGATAAGGTAGGTAAGTTAGATAGATAAGGGTAGAGAGTGATAGGCAATTTTTTGTAATTTTTTGGGCTAAATGCTTAATATTTGCATTCAAATAAGTGGGATTATTTGTATTCAAATAGGGGGAAAATACTCATATTTAGACCAGGGTAGAAAATTAAATAATCACATCAAATAATTTTAATCACCGTGTATAATGAATATTATTAGATAATACGCGTTATTAAAACCGTGAAGCATAAAAATTTATTTCATTAAACATAAGAGATTTAAATCATGTACAAGACGCTTTATATCAAAAGAAGCAGCATTAAAAAGCTCTGCGTGTAATGTAATTATTCCTAAACAAATGGAAATTACGTGCAAAATTTATCTTAATTAACTCTATTTCAAGTAACCGGTATTGAACAAAACGTACAGATAATATCTACAGAAACTTGTAAAAACCCAATAAAATGCAAATCCGAGAAGTGTTAGTTAGAAGTAGGATGTTTGAACACACCTGCGTATTTTAAAAGGCAATTTCAGTTTAATTTGTTTAGATAAACATGTCGATTCTAAGGATATTGGAAACGGTCAGATGCTTTAGCACGAAATACAAAACAGGGTTTATTTAAAAAGCTCATTCGGCGAAAATTTTGCAGATAATTAATGTTTACAAAGAATCTTGGAGAAACCGGGGCTTAATATTCACGAGAAGGTGCGATACGGGGTTATTAAACCCAGATAGTCCACATGGACTAAAATATAATCGATAATAAAGAATATCAATTTGCACCAATACGAACAGGTTAGAAAAGGAAAGAGAAAATGCGTCAAGCAAAGACACATATAGTAAAAGGCGTGATTTAAGCAACGTCACGAGGGTCACAATTGGTTGAAAATAGGATGCAAATATCAGAGGTAGAAACAACAATTTCTGTACAAAATTAATTAGTTTTTCTCGGACATGTTTGCGTGCCGTGTGAGAATTTCTGAGTTTTAAATGGGGCGAGTGAAAAATTCGTAAAAACCGACGCGCGAGCGACGGACTGGGAACATAGAATGAGAAATTCGTAAGAATTGTCTGTTTTGAGGACAAAAGCGACGTGCCGGCTATTCGCTATATATACCGGTGGTAATATGAATTTCGGCCTCTTAGACTTTTGACTATTCGATGCGTTAAAAGCTCTTACATCCGCGACTTGATTCAAGATGTTAAACAGTGCATTTTAGTTTGATAAAATAATTTAAAATTTTGCTCGTATATTTTAGTGATTCAAAATAGTTTGTTATTTACGTGCTAACATGAATGTACTTCAGTGCACTTAGATACAAGGTAATAAAATTTAGTATCACTGTACCAATTAGCAAAATTTACAACGACAAATGTATACACAAAAGTAGGCAGTTTTGGCGTATATTGGTGAAAGACGCATGAATTTCTCTGCTATTTTTCGGGGTGTTAATAATTAAATGGTTCAAATACGTGTCTGGATCCACGAAACAAGGGTCAGATATACACAGATGAGTTCCGGAAAAGCCCAGAAACAACTTTAAATAAATGGTGATGGAGAAAATTTTAAAAGCGTTGAGAATTAGAAGCCGTAAATATAATCCTGTTGGAATGGTGTGATTAACTAAAGGGACGATGTACATTGAAGCTACGAGGACAGTAACCTTCAGGTAAATTATACTATTTTGTTTGACATTTTTGTGTGTGTTGAATAACTTTATAATTGATTTACTTTAAATGGACATTAGTGAAATTGTACTAACCATAAAATTTTAATTTTAAGATGAAATTTGCTTGTTTAAGTAGAAAAGGGTATTTAGTATTGATGTTCTGCATTATGATGAAACTTTGGGTATGTCTTTGAGCTCAATTAGACGAACCTGGTTAATTAACGTAAAGGGGTGGTAGATGCTCCCTTTATACTCAGACTCCGGTCTGCTTATATTGTTATATTAATTAGTAGGCATCCAACAAGGACTTTAATTCTGGATGCACGTTAAAGTGATAATAAAATTAATCTTGAAATTCTTTTTAAAACTGAATTTTATGCTGAAATTTAATTTGAAAATTTAATGTATTCTGAATATTGATGTAAATAGAGTTAACGTTGATTCTTGTGGTAGGAATGTGTTGTTTAATTTTATGAATGAGGAGGTTTATAAAATTAGGTGAGCAGCTGAAGCGAAACCAGGATCACAGCAGTTTATGACGCCCAATCGGTGGGACTAGAATTTTTTTGTTGAAAGGACCCAGTTCCCGCATTCAAAGGAGCATATCACAGCAATATATATATATATATATATATATATATATATATATATATATATTAGGCGATTTATTCTATATACAGATCACCAACAGTTAGTACACATTTTTGCACCTAATAAGGGTATACCAATATTAAGTGCTACACGAATGCAGCACTATGCATTATTTTTGCAAGCATTTGATTATGATATCAAATATAAAAATACAAAGTTACATGGAAATGCAGATGCTCTTTCAAGATTGCCAACTAATTCAGTGGAAACTTACTTGTTTGAGGCATCTGATGTGTACGAGATAAATCAAATCGAGACTTTACTTTTAACTGTAGGAGAAATTGCTAAACATACACAAAATGATAGGACCCTACAACCATTGTTATAGGGATTAAAATCAGGAGAAACCATTGAGAGTTTGGACAGATTTCATATAAATTAATCAGAATTTACATTACAGCAAAATTGTATAATGCGGGGGGCACAAAACTGTGATTCCTTGTTCGTTACGTCAGGGCATATTAGCCGAATTACATGTTGCACATTTCGGAATTTCAAAAATGAAAGCTCTTGCTAGAAGCTGCTGTTGGTGGCCAGGAATCGATAGTGATATACAGCAAGTTTGTGCTGACTGTCGAGAATGCAATGTGAATAAGAATAATCCAGTCAAAGTCCAACACATCCATGGGAACCTACGACTGTACCATTTTCGCGAGTTCATATTGACTTTGCTAGACCTCTTTATGGCGTTTACTTTGTAATATTAGTTGACGCTTATTCTAAATGGCTGGAAATTCATATTATGAACAAAATTACTTCAAATTTAACCATTAAAATATTACGAAGAATATTTGCACAATTTGGAAACCAAGGACTGTGGTTACCGATAATGGATCACAGTTTACTTCCGTAATGTTCAAAAACTTTCTTGGTATTTTACACAAGCACACTGCTCCGTTTCATCCGGCTACAAATGGGCACGCTGAACGTTACGTACAAACCCTTAAACAAAACCTTAGGGCAATTAAAAATGAGAGACAAGATTTGGATTTACCTATTGCGAAATTACTTATACAATACCGAAAAATGCCACATTGTTCAACTAACGATTCGCCTGCTATGCTCATGTTGGGTAGGCAAATTCGCACTCAAATTGACTTAATTAAATCTAGTTTAGATACGACTGATTACAACACAATAAAAATTAAAGTACCAGAATTTAAAATTGGATCACGAGTTGCAGTACGTGACTATTATTCAAATGTAAAATGGGTATTTGGTAGAGTTTTTGAGTGTCTAGATAAATTACATTCTTGATTAAATTAGATGATGGCCGTATGTATAAAAGGCACATTAATCAAATGCGGGAAGTGGGTGAAAATCTCCATCCTGATGTGATAGCTTCTCCCTGCATTGATTCCAAAACTGATGATACTGTATTCACAAAATCATCAGATCTTGAAAGTACTGTAAATTTAGGAGATAGTGTAAATACCAATGTAATACCTAGATTAAGTACTAACAATAATACTGAAGTGGACAAAAGTGATTACAGTGAACATAATCAAAGTGCAAGTGTTGATAATGAAAGTAGTAAAAATCAGCCTACTAATAGTAGCGATACACCCTTAGTACGTAGATCTAATAGAATAAGACATGCACCAAATTGATTGGATTTATGATAGTGGAATTATATATAGTAGAAATTGCTCTTGTTTAACAAATATGTTTTATCTGTTAGGCGTTACGTCACTAGTTACATAAGAAAGTCGTTTTTTTTCGACAGGGGAAGATGTTGTGATACGTACCTACATGTAAACTCTACTTTAGATTATAGGTAGGTGTAAAGCGGGCTTTAGGATGAGAGCCAGTGAGTAATAAAAATGGATTACGTAGATAGGTGTTAATTCACTTTACCTTTTCCTGAGTCCGAACTACACATCCCGACAATTACAACACCATGTTTATATATTTTTCAATGCTTAATATGTATAAAAAAACATATAGGTAGATATTCTATGCATACTGCTTTTCACAGTATGAATACTCATTGTAAAAACAACTTTGTAACATTTAAATTTTCATGCAAAATTATTTGTCGACATTACCGCTATGCATCTATTATTTTAGTACTTATTCAACGTCTATTCTATTATTGATTTATTTGATCTTGCATATTTAATAACCCAACAAACTTCAAGGCACACTACAATTTCAATTAGAATTACAACGTATCTCGTCGTCCCAACTGATAACATGTTTACAAACCAATTCGCGTGCTCCTACTTCTTTGTAATATCTAAGATTTTCAAGTTATTTCGGCCATTCGTGACAGATAGTCACTTTTCGTTTCCTCGTTGAAGAGAAAGGTCACTTGGTGTGTTATCAAACACTCAAGATGGTGCGGGAAATTAAGTTTTCCTGGCAGAGATGCCGCAATAGAAGGCACAGTTAGTTAAAAGTTTTCTAGGACAACTTATATATGTAGTGTATAAACTCATCTTGGCGACGGTATGTTTGAATGTGTAATTAATTTAAAAATAACAATGAAATTTATTACAGTGGAACTCCGAATACAACATTTATGTTATCTTGATCACATTCAATTTGGTTTGGTTCAAGCAAATTTTATTTTCATGGAAAATGCATAAGCAATTCTGTTGGACAAAGATTGGATTTCCGGTATGCAGCTGCACCTGCCGTGAATAGTTGGTGAACAACATGTTATTTGAAGCTTACAGGTCATTGCCGCCATGTGGTAAGACTGTTTAATTTTCTAACATTAGGCTGCATTTGCAAAGTTTCATTGCGTATATATGTATGTAGTGAATTCTTTTTTGAAAGCTTGTAACTACCTCATGTTGTTGTATGCAATTCACTATAGGTCGTTCACGAATAATTTTGTCAAGTAATTTGCTAAAAGCTTATCTTTTTAAAATGTAATGTTATAATTCATAGAACAATCTTTTGTAATTAATAATGTGCTCAACTTTGGAAATTGCACTTTTCCGTATGTATATTAAACAATAGTAAAATGTGCAGACAAATAATTGTCACTTGTTTGTTACAAGTTCAATATTTATCTTGTTTACTACAATTTAAAATACCAACATGTTGTTTTAATAGGACCTAAGTCCAGAAAAGTGAAGTTTACACTGAGATTAACTAATTAATAATTTTGCCACGTGTTGAGTAAATTTTTAAAGAACTGTAAAGTCTTTCGTAGCGCTACCCCAGACTAATAATTATAAAAATAAATATTGTCACCAAAAGTTAAGTATCCAAATCAAGATATAGTAGTAATTAAACTTTAAGATTTGTTTTACACCTTCTGAGTAAAACAGAAACAATTTTTTTTTATTAAGTACACTTATAATGTTCATAACTTATCTTAAATGAGAATATAGAATTATTTTTGATTTCAGTTCATTATTCTATAATTATTAAACTTCTCCAAAGTTTCTTAGGTAATTGAAATGTTTAACTTATAATGAATGCGTATAATGATACAATGAAAACTATCATCATCATCATTGGGTCTTCAGTCCTGAAACTGGTTAGACGCGTACCATCATTGTTTCCTATTCTGAACTAACCTACAGATTTCCCCGAAATTTGCACAGTCAGCATCTATCACTATCTGATCTAGGTCTACATCCGCCTCTTTTTTCCTATCTCTGCTTGTCATATATCACATACTATTCCCCAAACATGCCTTAGAACGTATTCTGCTCTTTTACTTCTCATATTTTTTCCCAAAGATATCCTTGTTCCCTTACTGTTTCTATAACCTATTTGTTATTAACTTTGTCTGTCCATCCTCGAACATCTGAAGCACGGCATTTCAAAGGCCGCTACTGTTCTTCTGTCTGCTTTTCAGACTGCTCGTATTTCGTAGGCATATTGTCTGTGCTGTGCTCCACACATACGCTTTCAACAACTTTTTGTTCTATGTTTGTTGTCTTTCATCATAGGTGCCGTTCTTTCTTGTTAGATGCAGTTCGGTCACCTTCTATTGTTTTACGATTATATACCCTATTTCTCCAACATTCAGTGGTTGCGAAGGGGGGTAAGCAGCCTGTGGCTGCCAAGTTCCCCCAGCACTTGAACATTTACTGATTTAATATTTTTTCCAATATGTTTTTTTCACACAGTCAACATTAGTTGCAGATATTTCACAACAAACAACTAGTTGTTTATAATAATCATCAGATTTATCTGCGCTTATTTTTTCGTCATTGGGTTTCCCGTCTCAAAACTGGTTGGACATGTACTTGCACTTATTTCTTTTCTAAACTAACCTACATGGTTCCCTGAAATACTCACACAGTAATACAGCTCGGTTCCCCTTATATTGTTTTTTAATATTATGCCCTATTTCACAGAGATTTATTGAAGGGGGTTAAGCAACCTGTGGCTGCCAAGATCCCCCAACACTTAGACATTTGCCGAAATAATAGTTTTCCAGTAAATGCTTTCACGCAATTACCATAATTCGAGAATATTGCCCATCCAATGCTTGTAGTTGATTATAATAAATATCATGTTTCTTCTATCGTTTTCTAATATTATGCCCTTTTTCACTGAGATTTATTGAAGGGGGTTAAGCAGCCTGTGGCTGCCAAGATCCCCCAACACCTAGACATTTGCCGAAATAATAGTTTTCCAGTAAATGCTTTCACGCAATTACCATTATTCGAGAATATTGCCCCTCCAATGCTTGTAGTTGCTTATAATAAATATCATGTTTAAGTGCAGCTACTTTCTTCGTCATTAATTTATCCATCTTGGGACTGGTTGAATGCGTACCTCCATTGATTTCTCTTCTGAGCTAGCCTACACATTTCCCTGAAACTCCTACAGCCTACATCTTTCACTATCTGTGTGCAGTAGTCTAACCTAGGTCTACCTCTTCTTCCCTTTTTTCCTATCTCTGCTTCTAGTATATTCTGCACTATTCCTTCATGCCGTAGTATGTGGCCTATCATCCTATCTCTCCTATTTTTTATCGTTTTCCACATATTTCTTTCTTCCCCTACCATTTTTAGTACCTCTTCGTTCTTAACTTTGTCTGTCCATGATATCTTCATTATACGTCTGTAGCACCACATTTCAAAGGCTTCTACCTTTTTCTTGTCCGCTTCTCCCACTGTCCAGGCTTCACAGCCATACAGTGCTGTGCTCCACATATGTTTTGAGCAATCTTTTCCTTGTTTCTATGTTTGTGGTCTTTGAGCACAGTAGTTGCTTTCTTGTTAAATGTAGCACGACCTTGTGCTAATCTTTGTTTTATATCTTTGTGCTTTTCCCATCTTGCGTTATTTGTCTTTCTAGGTAGCAGAAATCCTTAACCTCTTGTAAGTTCGTGTTACATATTTGTATTCTTGTTTTTGATTTATTTTTCCTCCTTTGCATACTAGTACTTTAGTTTTACTTTTGTTAATTTTCATACCGTATCTCTCTGTTAGAACCGTTTCCATTTCATTGAGAGCAGCTTCTAACTCTTCCTTGCTAGATGCTAATACCGCTATATCATCTGCAAATCTAAGCATATCTATTTTTTGTCCCTGCATAGTAATTCCAAATGTCTTCCTGCATTTGACAGTATTCATTGCCTCCTCAATGTACAAGTTAAAAATTAGTGGGGATAGGGAACATCCCTGTCTTACCCCTTTCCTGATGTTTACTCCTCTACGTTCCTGCTCTAATTCTATTACTCCTGTTTGCTCTTTGTATAAGCTATGTACTATCCGTCTATCCCTATAACTCATTCCAATCTTTTGAGTATTTCGAACATTTTTTTCCATTTTACATTGTCAAATGCTTTTTCCAGATCTACAAACCCTATATACACGCTTTCCCCTTTTTCTATTGTTTTCTCCATTATCATCCTCAGAGCTAAGATAGCCTCCCGTGTTCCCCTGTTTCGCCTAAACCCAAATTGGTCTTCTCCTAGTATTTCTTCAGCCCGTTTTTCCATTCGTCTTTGTACAATTCTAGTTAATATTTTTGATACGTGTGCTGTCAAGCTTATTGTTCGAAAATTTTCACATCTATCTGCGCCTTTCTTTTTTGGTATAGTTACTATGGTGTTATGTTTGAAATCTTTGGGTATCTCGCCTGTCTCATACATATAGCTTACAAGTTGGAAGAGACGTTCTGTTACTGCTTGACCAGCGGCTTTTAGAGTCTCCGCTCTCTAAGTATAGGATATCCCAAGTCATCATTTTCAATGTCTGATTCCTTTTCTAATGCAGTTAGTTCTTCTCCTGCATATAAATTCCCTATATATTCTTGCCATCTACCCACTTTCTCTACATTTTCTATAATGACATTTCCTCCCGCATCCCTTATATTTTTGCTATACGGTTCTATATCCCTAAAATTGATTCTAATTAGTTTGTATGCTTCATCTGTCTTTCCTACTTCCATCTTAGTTTGTACCTCTTTGCACTTTTCATCAATCCATTGTTCTTTAGCTTTCCTGCATTTTCGAATAATTTCCCATTTTATGGCTTTGTATCTCTGTTTTCCTGTTTCGTCTAATTTATTTTTGTATTTTCGTCTTTCTTCTATTAAATTCAGGATATCCTTTGTTATCCATGGTTTCTTATTTACTTTTTGTGTATACCCCAGAATATCTCTGGCCGCCATGTCGAGGCTGGATTTAATGTTATTCCATTCTGTTTCTACTTCCTTAGTATCAGATATTTTCCCGATATCTTTGAGCAATTCATTTGACCTTTTTTCGAATCTTTCTTGAATATCTTTCTCTTTTAGTTTCTGTAGGTCCAAGTGCCTTTTTCCGTTTCTTTTTTCAAATTTTTAAATTTAAGTGCGGCCTTCATAATTACGATGTTGTGGTCAGTGTCTATATCTGCTTCTGGGTAGCTTCTACAGTCTTTTACTTGATTTCTAAACCGTGAAAACTAATCGAAACTAAAATAAAGATTTCATGCTTATACAGGATCATAAGATATAAGGGGTATCTATGTTGGCAGTATTTATGTTTCAGAGCCGTCCTAGACTTCGTTAGTTCAGTGAAGAAGATGACCAGATGTAAGTAACATATTTGCGATAATCAAACTTTGTATTTAAAGTGGTTAGTGATAATTTAGGTTTCCAAATTTTTCTTTTCTCGCAATTTGATTGTCAGTTGCATTAAAAAAATTTAGGTGGCGTCCATTATTTTATTTTCCAACTTTAATAAACCCATTGACCCAATCTCATGCGACCGTGGGTCAAAACTCAGTTAGCTAAAAAGTCTTAAGAGTTTTCTTTTTCTAAAAGCCATTTTCCATCCTAACCTTACCCTGGGCTTGTTACTGTTATATAAGAATTCTCGAGAAGTTAAGTAAAACTTTATAAAAAAATCTACCACGATTTTTTTATATTACACTGCCGCCCAACGTCTGGGGCGTGATCGAGTTTTGATTAAAATTTATATTTCAACTTAGTAGTTTCTTTCCATAGATTAACAAGAAGCAGATTTGGTATAAACTACTTTGGCTGTATATTCTTTAATGCTTTGCATTCTACTATTAACGAGTTGCCTCTTAAGAGATTTAAAAAGGTTTTTAAAAAATTCCTATTAGACAATGCGTTTTATTGTACCAAAGAATTTCTAGTTAAGGCCAAAAAATTATGTGCCTAAGCCTTTTTTTCGAATTCTAGTGTTATAATTACACATGGATTTTTCTTGTATCTACTGTTGACTAAATGTGATTCATATATATGATTTATACATGTTAAATAAACAACAATAAACATACATAGTTATTTGTGTTACTCATTATCCCTACAAAGCATCCATGTTAATGAATATAATTAGAGTTTTTAATATTTGATATAAATTTATTTGATGTTAGTAATTTTGTTCCCCCTAATCTATGCTCAAAACCAAATCCTAACTTGGTAAAATCTGTCCCTCTTGAATAATGGTTTCATATACAGGGTGTTTTTTTTAAGTGGGAGGTTACCTATATATGGAAGACCAATCTTAGAAGGAAGCTGAAAATTTGCACAGGAGGTTATCGAATATGCCGTACACGTCTAAAATAGTTTCGATACGTTAGCACTTCCGGTTATACCGGAAGTCGGTATTACTATCGTTATTTTAAATAGAACACCCTGTATATTTATGCATTTTCGAATTCCTTGTCGAATTTTATGTGAACTTTTATAACACAACCATACCTCTAATCTAATGCCGTTTTCGAGATATTTTGACTTTTAGTAGATTTTTGACATTTGCACGCAGTCACATAAATTGGAATAACTAGAAAGTGAACGAACTTACAAAATTGTTTTTTTTAATCACATTAATAATACTTGATATTATTTCTCAGTGCAAAGAAAATCTGATTGCAACGTACAGGCTGCTAGACAATTCATTTTATAATTTGACTAATAAAATGTCAAATATTCCGGTTTTTTTTTAAATGGAACCTACCACATTTAGTTATAGTAATCGATTCTATGGAAAAAAATACCTTAGGTATGTAAATACAACCATCTATTTATTGTAAGCCGTTTTTGAGTTTTTTGCATTAAAAGAGAAAATGCACTGGTTCAGTAACATAATAACATTTGCTACTATCAAGTAGCTTTTGTCCGATACATTAACAAAAGAATAATTGGTTATTTTTACAAAACGTCAAATGTAGATAATTTTACGCAGGTTGCAATTCCTGTACTCTAGTTATTTGTAATGGCTAATCGAAACTTTACAAATCAAGATTATCTCGAAATGATAATTATTTATGGCAAATGCAAAAGAATTTATTCAAAGAACTTGCAATGTTTTTTATCAAAAATTTCCTGAAAAGCCAGCGCCAAATGTTAGGCTTCTTAAAACTATTCTTGGAAACTGTGCGAATAGTGGATCATTCATTACAAAGAAGAACAGGACCAGCATCGTGACGGAGGTAGTAATTGTAGTTACTAATGTATTGACATATTTTCATGCAAATCCCAGAGCTTCACTAAATAACGCTGTACAGGATATAGGAAGGAGCTGTAGTTCCATATACAATATTTTGAAGGCAAATAATTTTAAAAGTTGGTCACTTTATCCTGTTCAGCACCTTAAGGAAACCGATTTCGAACGAAGGATGTTGTTTTGCGAATTTGTATTACTTAGAACGCAAGAGGATGAACAGTTTTTGAAAAATATTATTTGGAGCGATGAAGCAAAGTTTACGAAAAACGAGTGTTTAACCGACATCATTCACACCATACGTACGTTGCAATCAGATTTTCTTTGCACGTAGAAATAATATCAAGTATTATTAATGTGATTAAAAAAAACAATTTTGTAAGTTCGTTCACTTTCTAGTTATTCCAATTTATGTGACTGTCTGCAAATGTCAAAAATCTACTAAGTCAAAATATCTCGAAAACGGCATTAGATAGAGTTATGGTTGTGTTATAAAAGTTCACATAAAATTCGACAAGGAATTCAAAAATGTATAAATATACAGAGTGTTCTATTTAAAATAACGATAGTAATACCGACTTCCTGTATAACCGGAAGTGCTAACGTATCGAAACTATTTTAGACGTGTGGGGCACATTTGATAACCTCCTAGTGCAAATTTTCAGCTTCCTTCTAACATTGGTCTTCCATATACAGGTAACCTCCCACTTAAAAAAACACCCTGTATAAGAGGCACAGTTGTGCATAGACCGACTGGTCTAAAAAATCTAGGAAATATTGTTCGAACAGAGAAAATAGGTAGAATTAAATTAACCTGGTTAATCGCACTATCCACATGCAACATTCATGTTAATGAATGTTATTACACTTCACTTCTTAATATTTATCATTAATTTATTGATGTTAGTATATTTGTTCCCTCTAGTGTAAGTGTAAAGTCAATGTTAGGTTAGTGGAATCTGTCGCTCTCATAATGGTTTCATTTTGAGGGGCAACATATTTTATTAATCCAACTGGATCATATAATCTAGGAAACATTGTTTGAAATACTTAAAATAACTAGGACCAAATTAATCTAGTAATCGTATTACCTGCCATCTATACCATCCATAGGTTAAATAAAGTTAGAAAAGATATGCCACCTCCTGCATAACAACTGTTGGTAAGTTTGCGCCACCTATTGAAATGTGATAAAACTAACGACGTTAGAATCTGTTACCAAGGTTTGCGACTTCTCTGTTCAAAAGGTTGAGAACCAGACTCTGAAGATTTTAAATAAAACTAAAAATTCCAATTATAAAAAATAATTCTGTCTGGTATCAGGTAAGCGTTCTACAAGCATAATAGATAAAAATAAATTTGTTCATTGTTTTATATAGAGAACAATAAACAAATTAGGTCATTTTTGTCTACTATATGGGTACTTGAACAACACTTACCTGATTCCAGGCAAAATTATTTTCTATAAGCTAGAGGACCACGTCTCGGACAGCCAACTTCTTCATGAATATTGGCTGCAGTACTTTCTTTGAAAGTCTGCTGATGTTGTAGTCAGTAATTGGCGATGTGCATTATTTTTCACCTTGGATGAATTCAATTTTTTATTAAATCAGAAACTACATATACATTATATAGGTACATAATCTACAATTAATATAAATAAAATATAAGATTGGAATTTGATTCTAACAAATAAATAGATGTATATAAATTAGGTAATTCCAAATTTATTTTGATTATACACAATTAATACCTATAGGTACATCAATTCTATATCATTTATTTATTAGTGTCTCAACAAAATACCTTATTCAAGTAAGTACTAATCCTAACAGTAACAATTAAAAATGCACAGTTCCCAAGATATTGTTAAATTTATAGGAGAGTATAAAGTTTCAGAAGAATTGGTAATGTTTAGGAAATACAATCCTTTAGTTGTTATAGAAACTAGTAACACACCACTTTCAAAAAATTTATGTATATACAATATCAAAGAAAGGAGAAAATGCATCACATCACTGTCCATACAGAGGTTTCCTAAAATATTGGTGATACACTTAAAACGGTTTTCACCTACAGGTACATATCAACGAAAGCTAACTACGCCTATAGATTTTCCATTAGAAGGTCTAGATATGCGACACTACGCTGCAGAAACAAATCTTGGAAATTGTCATTATAACCTGTATGCAATATCGAAACACAGTGGGACTACTTTGAAAGGCCATTACATCGCATACTGTCGACACCCGTACTCATTTGTATGACGTGAATATAACGATTCCAAGGTGTGCAGTATATCCTCTAAAACACTTGTAAAAGCAAAAGCATATGTTCTATTCTACGAAATGCATTCTGAAGAAATGAAACGAAGTACCTTAGTTTCGAAAGTTCCTAGAGATACAATGCATGCAAGAAACCTGTATCGGCCTAATTCTGAACTACATTGCGATTATCTGACAAAACAATAAACCTGCCAATAGACGAACAACCGATCCAATTGTTATACTATCTAGTATTCTTGAAGAAATCTTAAATGAACTTCATGATATGCCAGATGTACAAAATTCTTATTTCCTGTTAATGCGAATTTAGTCGAACACTATCAAAATATTATCCAACGACCCATGGATTTACAGTCAATTCGAGATAACTTGCACCAAAAAAAATACCATACTCGTGAAGAATTTTTGGTTGATATAGATCAAATTTTTAAAAATTCTGCTTGCTATGACGATGCACCATGGTGTGGACATTGTAAAGCCCTTACACCAGAATATTCCAAAGCTGCAAAAGAATTAGCAGACAAAGAATCAAAGATAAAGCTTGGTAAAATTGATGCTACCGAAGAGGAAGATCTTGCTAAGGAATATGATGTCAAAGGTTATCCTACCCTTAAATTCTTTAGAAATGGACAGCCTATTGATTATTCAGGAAAACGTGATGCTGCCCAAATAGTAGCTTGGCTTGAAAAGAAAACTGGTCCTGCAGCTAAAGAGCTTAAGACAGTCGAAGAAGCTAAACAATTTATTGAAGAAAATAAAGTTGCAGTTGTTGGTTTCTTCTCAGATCAAACTTCAGATAAAGCTAAAGCTTATTTATCTGTTGCTAATGCTGTTGATGATTATCAGTTCGGAATCACTTCTGACGAAGCAATTTACAAGGCATATGAAGCTACATGTGGTTCTATTGTCTTATTTAAACAGTTCGACGAAGGAAAATCCATTTTTGAAGGTGAACATATGGAACAGAACATCAAAAGTTTTTTTACATCAGAGTCGCTACCAAACCTCGTAGAATTCAATCATGAAACGGCACCTAAGATCTTTGGAGGTGAAATTAAGAGCCATTTACTCATCTTTGTATCTAAAAGTGATGACAAAACCAGTGCTATTGTATCTGCTGCTCGTTCTGTCGCCAAACCTTACAAATCTAAAATTTTGTTTGTTACAATCGATGTAGAGGAGGAAGACCACCAGCGAATTTTAGAATTCTTTGGAATTAAAAAAGAAGAGGTTCCCACTGCACGTATTATTAAACTTGAGGAAGAAATGTCAAAATTCAAACCTGAATCGTCCGAACTTGATGCTGAAAGCATAACTACATTTGTAGATAAGTTCTTAAAAAGTGAGCTTAAACAACATTTATTAAGTCAAGAACTTCCTGAAGATTGGAATAAACAACCCGTGCGTTTTCTTGTTGCAAGCAATTTCGATGAAGTTGTATTAGATAAATCCAAGGACGTCCTTGTAGAATTTTATGCTCCATGGTGTGGTCATTGTAAACAGTTGGTCCCTATTTATGAAAAAGTTGCAGAGCATTTTGAAAGTAATGTTAATGTTGTTATTGCTAAAATTGATTCCACAGCAAATGAACTCTAACATACTCAGACATAAGCTTCCCTACAATTAAACTATACAAGAAAGAAGACAACAAAGTTATTGATTACAATGGTCCTAGGACTTTTGAAGGGTTATCTAAGTTTGTAGAGTCAGGTGGTGTTGAGAATGGTGCAGCAGAAGAGCCAGTTGAAGAAGAGACTGAAGATGATGATACTGCACGGTGAGATGAATTGTAATTGTAGTACTGATATATTTTTGTTCGTTTTCTTTTCAGATTAATTGTTTTCACAATTAGTGATATATTCTTTCTTATACGTTAATCTTAACATTCTGATTTGTTCTCATAGACTGAAATGTAATATTCTGAATTACATTAAATTTGCACAAGAAGTGCATTTACCATATTCGTAATAAAAATACTAATTACAGAATACTTAGGATTAATATATTAAATTTAACATACCAACAATTATTTACATGTTTACAAGCATTTAAGTGGAAGTATATTAGAGAGAACTTTTAAGGAAATGCAAAATGTATATACTGTTTCAGGTAGATCGTTCACATTTTTTGCGCTTGAAACAATGGAGATCAACACAGTAAATTTGTTCTATGCCTTGGTAAAGCAAATGTGGGAGAGTTACAGATGATCTAATTGAGGAATATTGGTATATTCATTTATAGTAACGACCAATCAATTTTCATCAAATCTTCATATAGATCCCTATACTTGTTTCTTAAAATTGCAGTCAGAAGAATTATCAGTAACCAGGCATATAGTGTTATTTTTAGTATCAATATCTATTACTAAATCTGGATAATAACTGTCTTCTGGTAGAATTAGTATCTCAGTAGCTTTACTCACATAATAATTTAAAGATATAAAAAACTAGATACAGAAACCTGCCATCACAATTCGGTACCGTGTTATACTGAACAAGCTTTAAAAAGTTTTGAAAATGTATTAACATCTGGATTTTGTTTGAGCTAGTTGTGGTTTTATATTCCGATATATTAAAATCACCTAAAATTAAGGAAGTAGTATGCAGAAAATCCATAGATTCAAGCGCATCAAATAATGTTAAATAGTCCTGTACAGTAGCTCTAGATGAAACATGCTTGTATGTAACAATGATGCAATAAAAACAAAATTGCAATCCTATCTTTAGCTTAGTTAATAAGATATCATTGTTCAGAATATTATTAAATAGCGGATTAATTGTAAGACAGTCTATAATAGTTACTTGAATACATTTAGTAGCAGCAAGTAGAACACCTCCTCCCTTTTCAGTATTCATAAACATGATCACGATCTATACGTGCAACATTGTATAAATTACTATCAAATAACTCAGAGTCATAAAATGTTTTGTCGAGTCAAGTTTCAGTAAAGCAAATGACATCGTAATGTATGTCGTTAGAAAAAATGTGTACCTCTTCCCAATAAACTGACAATTTTGGTATTAAACATGTATAGATTTGCTATATTTTGGTAGCATATTACAGTTAGTAGATCTATGCATGTTAGAAATACTATGCCTGTATAGTTTGAGCACTACAGTGAATAGAAAAAAGATGTAAAACGTAGAAGACCCAAAGAAGAAAGGCCTTGGGATGCTGAGCGTGATACTAAACCGATAGTACTGGACATTACAAAACATACTACTGGAACCCTATGTCTGAAACATAGCGCTGTTTAGTTGCCTGCTTCTTAAACTTAGTTTTATTCCTATTAATATCTGCAGCTTGCTTATATAAACTGCAACTACTGCTAGATATTCTGCTATCCTTACCAGTAATTATAGCATTAATTGCTTTACAGAAATTAAAAATACATAAAGTAATTACAAAACTAATAATAACATCGATTATTGAATCCTTATGAACACAAACAAAACTAAAAGAGACATAATGTTTTACATACTTAGAAATAAGGTGCCGAACATTTTTGTCTAATGCAAAATTTGAAAGTATAAACTTTGTTATATTATATGTTTTATATATACACGAGACAAAAAAATCATTACAATAGTAAAGACTAAAATGCTGTTCATTTAGTTCTTTAGCCATTGTTAAAGAAGTAAAACTTGTGTTGTCCTTATTGTTCTTTAACATATGAATTTTACAAAACTCACAAGGAAATTTTTAATAACAGTTTTCACTATAAAGCCTGCTACATACCCCATAGCAGCTTTACATATAGGTCTTTCCAACACCCCACTATCCATAGTAGCTAGTCCCCTATGAATTACTGAATTTTGCAAACCACTATTATGATTGGAATCCTTTGTCAACATTTTACAAAAAGAAATTTTTAAGTTGCATCAATGATGACTCAAAGGTTTCTTCACAATTTGCCCCACCGAGTGAACTCCAGCAACATTTCGCACTAACAGTGCTTTATAGGAGTCTCTAAACTGTTCGCACGTTGGACTATTGTGTCGTCCCCTATGCTGTCTTATTTGACCAAAGTAATTTTCTAATGGGTCCTGATTAAAGGATCTCGCAAAAAAGTATGTGACACCATTGGAAAATATTATATCAGCTAGGTCAATACATCCATCAAGAGTACGAATAAAATTTTTAAAGATGGTGGCACACTAATTTTATTTGTGCCCTGTACTTGGAAACACATTTGAAGTAGATTGGCCTTTGACTTCTTCCAAAATTCGATGTGTTGCGAACGTTTGGTAACTGCTCCAGTAAGTGGCTTTCCGGGCTTACATTTAAATGTCCCACCATTCAAACTATCAAATAGTGTGTCCAAAAATTTAACCACTTTTGCTGTTTCTTGTGCACGTTTGTCCAATTTATGTTTTCCCATAACATCAGTTTCACCTGCAAATATAAACATATAGTATGCTCATCGCATAAGTATAATTTTTATATAACATAGCATACTAAAATCCAAACAACACGGTGTTTTGGTGCTTTGATATATTAATTATAGTAATAATTACCATTTCGAGCCATGATATTCATCGTATGCGGCCATTGAATGACTAAATACTTGTGTAGCAAGTGAAACCTTCAACTTTTAATTTTTCCATTAACCACATGACAGTCAGTTATTTTTGGCAGGCAACGTATATCGCCACTGCATGCATCAATAAAATAAGTGTTTCGAATATCTTCCCATTTTGCTGTTATATGCCATCATTCGACTTCCAAATTAAGTCTTTTGTTAACAAATTATTGCGAAGACCTTTAACTAAATGAGAGACATCAGAAAGCGGAATAATTTCTCAGTCATAAATAATTATGCGACGCTTTGGAACCAAATTCTTTTTTAAATATATTGCTCGTGCATCTAACACCATTCTCTCTATGGCTGATCTGTTGGTTGGGCATTGATCACATATGGTAACCAGTACTTTCAATCCTAAAAGATCATTTGATAAGAAATTTATATGATCTAAGAGATATTTTAATAAAATTAAGTGTTTCTATCCAACGCCAGATCAAGGGGGTTTGGGGTTCAACCCCCCTCCGAAATAATAGAATTCAATAAAATTTGTTGCTAAATAATTTGTCTGATTTTTTAAACCCCCACCGAAATGTTTATCCAGATACGGCCTTGTTCCTATCAATATTTATTAATGATGTGTATTATATACGAATAAGTCTTGACCAAACTTTTTACCTGCATTGTGTAATTCCTTAATCACTGATGTAAGTAAGTCTTTAATAGCATGAGATGTTGATGTAGATTTACAAAAGGTATAGCAAATGGTTTGTTTCCATTTTCTAGTAACACCTCTTGCCATAAACACCAGAGCATGATCTACAATTTGACCATCTTGTACTCCAATAAGTTCATCTTTATGCTTTTGGTATGAAACATTCGGCATTAGAGAAATTTCATCAAAGAGAATCATACACAACTTTTCTCTTGGTTTGAAGTGCTGTATTGAATTTTTCAAATTTTCTATCACAAACGAATTAATGCCATCAGTAACTGGTATCTTATGCAATAAACGTGATAAAGTTCTTTTAGAAGGGAGTTTAAACCAATTAGCTAAGAAGCGATAACCAGGACCAGATGTTTTATATAGAGCTAAAGACATCACCTTCTCTTCTAATGTATATCTTGTATTCCTAGACTTTGTCACTTTGCGACTTAACTGCTGAATACAAAAATTAAATGCCTCTGGATGTAATGCGCTATTAGAAGAATCGAAAAAATGACGCTGTTTTTTTGCCAGTTGTAACCGCTTTCTAAAAGAAATGTTTCTCTTGCGATAAACAGCTATTGAATTTTTCAAATTTTAGCACTCCTATACAAAGTTTTAGCCTTGGGCGTTAAGGTTATAGCTCGGAAACATTCACAGAACGTAAAAGGCTGTCAGTAGCACCTGAAAATACATAACATTATATTCACACAATTATAGCAAACACTAGTAGAAGTACCACTCTTAGCTCGTGTTGGAATTGAAGGTGTCTCCTCTACATACGCATATGTGTGATCAGCTATAAATTAAAAATATCAGTATTGCAGATTAATCACATTTCACGAAGTTGAAAATAAACAAGTAGAAATTTCTCATAAACTGCCACACATTTTCCACATAAATTAGAAACGGAACCAGTAAGTTATCAAAAAAAGATCCTAATGAAATAGCCAAAGCTGTTTCAGTAAACTACTAACACTAGTACAATTTTATGATTCTTGTTCTCGGTTAGCATTATAGATTTACAAGATTTTATAATTGCGTATGTGTGAATTTGTGAGCTAATAGAAATTTGATATTTAGCTGCATAATGGTAAATATGAATTTTTTCTAGTAAACACATATAGTAGCACCAATTAGAGATACCACAAATATTCAGCAATGATTTCACTTCATTTTAACGGGGCCATAAAATAGTTTCAAACCATGAAAAATTTATGCAAAATTGACTGCCCATAGATCCAATCAAGCACCTAGTTGATACGCTACCTCTTTGTAAAATACATAATCTAGTGTCATCAGGAATCAGGATCATATTAAAACATAACGCCATGTACTAATTAATTAAAAAAAAACAAGTACTACATACACATTGCAACGAGAACAGATGTTGTAGCCTGACTAGTCACATTTAATGGAGTCGTAACTGATGTAGTTAAATTATTCTCTAACGGTTTATCTAAAATAAAAACATTACATTATGTGAAAATGCATACAAATACAATACCTTCGGCATGTGGTAACTTTCTTGATGGTATAGCTGTACATTTCAAATACATGTTTGATGATTTGTCGTCAGTTGTAAAGTGCTCATGGCAGACACGATAATTGTTAAATACTTGATCTGGGTTCAATGTCGGCAACTTAGGGTTGCATACTACACGCAACCATTCCAAAACGTAGTTTGTCTTTATTGGGATTTGGGAATCTATGCCTAGTGGACGTTCTATTGTCGCAACCTGGCACACTGCATGGAACAACCATTTTGAAAGAAATGGCTACAACATATAACCTTTTAATAAAAAATCAGAGCTTTAGATCTATTTGCAGATACATAGATTTAGAGTTGTATACTTACTACAATATATGTGGCAGAAATAATAATATAAAAAATGATACAAAAATGCACGGCTTTTTCCAAAGTAGTTAAACACCAATATCTTATTTGATAACGAGTAAAACGTTAAATGTTATTTAAGAGCAATCTGCAAAAATGCCACTAAAAGAACGCTAAAAAGTTAGGTTAGCAACAATCAACAAAACCTTGCAAATATTAAGCAATATAATAAAGTCGCCCATGAAAATAGACCTACAGAGCCATCTGTAGAGATGTGATAAAACTAAAACACACCAACAGCCGATCCATTTACAGTGCCTACACCCTGATACCATCCAATGATAATGAATGTAATTATACTTTCTAATATGTAATGTATGATTAGACATTAGTTGTTGAAGAGTGAACATGTTTTAAAGTGCTCTGTTATATTTTATTATTTTTACACAGTGTATAAAACAAATGTATAACAATTTTCAAGGCAGTTTAGAGTATAATTTGATTTTCAATAAGGTGGTGAAATTGGACATACAATTAACTCAGTATTGAATTCTTAAACAACCAAAAATTACAATTTTTGAAGCATTTTGTGTAATAAAACAAAGACATTTACTTGGTATCAACAGTGATTAAGTTATCTTAAATGCAATTAGTGATTGTTTGTTATCTCACCAGCTGTGTGGATAATTAAAATAAATAAACCAGGACTGTATTTTTAATAATTTCTTTTTCTGATTACAGTAGATTTATTGTTTAAGATGCAAAACTGTAATAAGTGTTCAGAAAAATCAGACAACTTATTTGATTGCGATCACTGTAGTAATCATCTGTGTAAAGACTGTGCTCAGTTAACTGAGACAGAAATTAGATGTCTGAAGCTTAGTAAGCGCAAACTAATATTTCTATGTGATGGATGTGAGAAGGGTTTATTTAGAATTCCAGAATTCTTAAATAAATTAAGTATTCTTGAACAAAAAATAGAAGATTTACAAAAGCAAAATGAAGATCTTGAAAAACAAAAAAGTGCAATAGGTTGTGAAGAGACAATAGCAGAAATGATTGATAGGCAAAATAGATCACGAAATATTATAATACCGAATGTTCAAGAATCAAATGGTAATTCATACACTGAAAGAAACGCAGAACATTAAACCACGGTTGGTAAATTACTTGGGAATTTTGATATTGATTTAGATAATGTTAAAACCTTTAGACTGGGTAAGCGCATGGAAAACAAAAATCGGCCAATTAAGGTTTTAATGGGATCTCGAGAGAAGCAATGTCTATTTTAAGAAATAGAACAAAATTACCAAATCAAAATGTTCCGATATTTGGAGATCAAACACCGAAACAACGGCAATATTATTTGGATGTTAAAAAGAAACTTAAAGAAATAACTGAAAATGGAGATACCTCAAAAACAATTAAATATATTAATAACAAACCAACAATTGTAAATAAAGATAGAAATTCAAAAACTAAATGGCAATTCGTCATTAATACTCAATTCTCACATAATCTATTTAAATGTTCTAAGTATAATGTTTAATAAGTATCAATTAATGGCTGATGTGATGTGTTATAATCCTATGATAGTGTTGTTATCGGAAACTAGAGTAACTAATAATGTGGAAGACAAAGAAATTGCAATTGATAATTATATCTTAGTAAGATGTGACTCTATTAGCAGGCATACTGGGGGGGGTGTTAATTTATATTCGTAAGGACATTGATTTTAAAACATACAAAGAATATGTATTGGAGCCAAATTATTGGTGTAAAGCTGTGAAAGTGCTATTTTTTGGGTCACTATGGATCAGAGGAGTGTTATACCACTCCCCAAGTTCAAGTGATGCAGTATTTCTGAATAACTTTGAAGAATGGAGTGAAAACCTATTTAATACGAACTTACGATGTATTATAGTGGGAGATTTCAATTTAAATTATGAAAATAAGGGTAATTGCTATGTAAAAAAGTTAAGTAATTTCATTAGGGTAAATGGTAGACAGCAATTAATTACAGAACCTACTAGAATTGTACAAAATAGTTCAACATTAATTGACTATATCTTAACTAATGCTAAACAAGTCAGGGCCATTGTCCATCCGACACCAATAATAAATGATCACAATATTATATCAGTAGCAATTACTAAAGAAAATAAACATCATAATAGTAATAACCAAATAAGTCAATTCAGAAACCTAAACGATGCAGCCATTCACCAAATAAACCTAAGATTTTTAAAATGTACATGGAAATTTGACAACACAAATGTTGATATAATTCTGAATGATATACTAAATAATGTTACACATGTGTTAGACCATGAAGCTCCTATTCAAAGCAAATTTCAATCACATAACTGTTTAAAGTGGTATGACAATGAAGTGTGTGCCAAAGCTAAAGAAAGGGACTTTGCTTATAAAAAATTCAAAATCAATAAATGTGCTGTAAACTGGAAAGATTATAAAACTTGTAGAAATCAATTTGTTAATTTATTGAAAAGGAAAGAAAAAGAATTTTATGAAAAACAAATTGACAATAACAGAAGAGATAGCACTAAAATGTGGAAAATATTAAAAATGTTGGTTAGTAATAAAGAAAATAATTGTGACATACAAAGAGTACAATTTGAAACTAATCACCATAAAATCATTATGAGAGAACAAAAGGATATAGCTGAACCTTTAAATGACTACTTTGTGAACAGCATTGAAGATATTGTAAGGAGTATCCCAGACATTAATAATGTATACCATAGAACATCTATAACCCTATGTAAACGCCACATTAGCAAGCGAATACAGACCAATAAACACACTTCCTTGTATTGAAAAAATATTAGAAATTGCTGTATATAACCAATTAATAAACTACGTGGACAGTAACCAGTGATTGGATTGTAATCAATCAGGTTTTAGATCTAAGCACTCTTGTGAAACTGCTATTCAGTTAACTTTTAGGAAGTGGAAGCAGTACATTGATCAAGATGAGTATATATTTGCTGTTTTCTTAGACCTTAAAAGAGCATTTGAGACAATAAACAGACAATTATTATTGACTACGGCATTGGTGGAACAGTGATAAAATGGTTGGATGACTACCTGTGAAATAGAAAAGCGAAAGTAGGAAATTCAATATCTAGTTAAGTGCTAGTAAGAAATGGTGTCCCTCAAAGAAGTGTTATAGGACCGTTGTTATTTATTTTGTATTTAAATGATTTTCAGAGTATTGACCACGAATGTGAATTTGTTAATTTATATGCTGATGATACCCTACTTGTAATCAAAGAGTTTGATATACAAACAGCAACAAATAAAATGAATTATAGCTTGGATAAAATTTATATATACTTTCAAATAAACAAGTTGAAACTTAATACAAGTAAAACTGTGGCAATGGTTGTTGGAAATACTAATAAATTAAATAAACTTGATAGAAATGCTATTACATTAAAGATTGGGGATGAAATATTACAAATTGTTGAACAAACTAAGTATTTAGGTATTACGTTGGATAGTACTTTAACATTTAAAAATCACTTTGATTATGTTAAAAATAAAATTACAAAAAAACTATATTTCTTCTCAAGATTAGCACCTAAATTGTCTTTAAGAACTAAAATTACAGTCTACAAAACAATCGTTCAACCACATTTTGACTACTGCGCAACAATACTATATTTATTTGACCAAAATAAATTAAGTACTCTTCAAAAACTACAGAACAGAGGTTTAAGAATCATACTGGAATGTAGCACAAGGACTAACATTCAAAAAATGTTAAGCACCCTAGAATGGTTATTGGTTATTGAAAAAATTAAATATTTAAAAATGATATTTATTTTTAAAATCATCAATGGACTAATGCCAAGTTATTTTGATGAGTTTATTATTTATGCCCACCAAATACACAACCACGAAACTAGGTCATAAGGCAATTTATATGTTGCAAGGACCAAATTGAAAAAGACTATGAATTCAATATTCTTCAAAGGTCTGATTAAATACAATACTTTACCAAAAGATATTCGAGACTGTAATACACTGACATCTTTTAAACGAGAATTAATGAAAAAACTGAAATCTAACTAAAATGTAAGTACTTTATAAAATAAACCAAATGATCTAAACTTGGTAGAAGTAATTATAATGTTCACACTTTTTGTTTATTTATTTTTTTTATTGTATTTTTATTTATATTTACTTAAATTAAGAAAACATGTTCTTTTTATTTTATATTATAATGTATTTTAATATTAGGATTACCTACTTTAAATAAATATTATTATTATTATTTAATAGGTTAAAAACTCTGCTATGGTTCACATCTAAGATAGCATTGCAAAATAATTTGAATGCTTATAGATGCAAAAATTTATATTTTCTTCAAACGTTAAAATATTATGTCATTATTTAAATGAGTCGGCTTGCGCAAAGTGTCACTTTTTCTCCAGCGACTGTTTTACTTTTCCTTTTCCAGCCGCCGGAGGTAAAAGTGTTTTCATGACAACATCAAATAAGTGATACAGAATAAATATGAATAAAGATAAATAACAACTAAACGTCATTTTTATTTTGCAAGGTAATATTAAATGTACAATTTTTAAGGGTAGCGTTTTGAAAATTAAAGCCGTGCATTATCGAGCCAGTCTCTTGATGTGCATTGGTAATAGTAGACTGCGCTGCCACGAGTCCTTCTGACATATAATCGTTGGTTGTTTCAGATACAACTACTAATTCACTTAAATTTAAAATCTTTTGGGCATTATCATTTTTGTTTCTCAAAGATTCTTCAATATACCCTTCTGCAACACTGCTCGATTTCCATCCTCCATGCCGCTTAAGAGATTCCAAATTTCCTCCTCCATCAATTAACAATGTTGCCTAGGTGCGTATCAATGAGTGGCCCGTATATTCTTTCAAATTAGTTAATTTCAAAAAATCTGCAACTTTCTGAGGTACATAACTTATGCTGTGAATTCCCATTACACTTCTGCAACATTTTTCGTTTTGATATTTTAGAAAAAATCTTTTTTGAGACACATTTCGAGGTTTCAGTGACGCATAATGTCGATAAATTTTGATATAACTTTCACCGATGATCGTAAACGATCGAACTTTCCTCGTCTTGCTATCGGGAATTTTAAGAAGAATTACATTTTCCATGTCTTGAATGTCTTCAGTATTCATTTTCACCATTTTATCACATCTGCAGGCACCCGCTACTCCAATCAACAAAACAATCTGAAAATACATACATAGTTAAAATGTATGAAATTAAAACTAGTCATTGTTTACCTTTATCCCTAAATACGTGTCATCAGGCGCTTTGAATAGAAAATTTTCAAACTGTTCCTTAGTAAATACTTCAGACTTCTTTGCCAAATACCCTTCGCTTGACTTCTTCAGAAAAGCCCTCAGTTTTAAATTTCGGCTTATATCTACTCCATGTTTGATTATTAATTGGGATTTAATCATTGAATATCGTGACCACATAGTAGATAATTTCCACTTCTTTTCCTTTTCCATTATATTAAAATAAGCCAGAAGTACATCTTCACTGTATTCCTGTACTTCTTTTTGATTGCACCATTCTATAAAGTGCTGGTAGGCAGCAGAGTATTTGTCCCCGGATTTTGTCGGTCCGAGATTCGACACTGCTTCGTTTGCTGCAGATTCAATATCAGGATTTTGTATTTTACGAATACTTCTTTATTCAACAAGATGTTTGTGTCAACTTAATAAAGGTCAAAAAGATAAATGACGGTAAGCAACCTTAAAACGAATTTTTCTTGTGGAAACAAATAATTTTTTATATATGTAGCTGGCCTCACTCATGGGCGCTAGTGAAACGTATTTTCTTTTTATCAACTGCACGCCCCGCGTTGGGTGGCAGTGAAACGAATTTAAGTGGGCCCTAACCGTTGCCGGTGCCATTGAACAAAGTCTTCCGACATAACTAGGGGTCTATTCCTTGGGCAGAACTATGAGAAGTGGGGGGGTAAGTCGAAATCTGTTTGTAGATCAAACTTAAACTAAACCAAATAGGCGCCACCAAGTCCTGACGTGATTATGATAATTGCATAGCATATTTCTAAGGGCGGACGTGAAGACCCAAAGAAAAAGGATCGCCTTCGCTGACAAAAACTTGTCTTAACAAAATAAGACGCAGCTCCTGTAAGAAATTGTAATAGTTAAATAAATAAAAAAGTGGAACACCATTTGTGCCCAGCAAAATACATAAAGAAGTAGTAAAAGGTATTTCCAATATAAAGTTGGCATCAAAGTCCTACTCATAAGGATGTTAGCTTTATGTGATTAGATTTGATCATACTTGATCAAAATAAAAAACTTTAATCTTGAACCAATTGTTTACTAAAAAGAATCTCTTTTAAAATAATATGACTTGTAACAAAAATTTAATCAATAACTGTATCAAGCTATAGCTTTCAACTTCATGTTTATCTTAATTATTTTTAATCAAATACTTTACAGTATGACATGAACTTGTTATACAAATAGGGTTCCGACCTGTGCAGATCTGTTCAGGCAGATGACAAATTAATAATTTCTAAAAATGTTAGCATTCAAGTTTTCTAAATTACATATGCAAGTTTTAATTTATATAAAGCTGATCACAAAAATAGACGTGTTTACATCTCTTGTACTAAAGCTGTTCGAGGCATTTGCCTTTAAAAATACATCTGTCAGCAGTACACAGCAGAAAAATATATGACGTCAGTAACACCTGTTGACGTTACCGAGGATTCATAATGAGCCACGCGTGTTGTTTTCTTAAAACATCAAATCGGTAAACTTTAGTTTTAATACTGGAAAATCCAGCTCAGCAATTAGTTGAAACTTTTACAATATTCATGCATTACGCATCAAAACAAATTAACGTGTTCCTAGTTTTGAAACACATAAAAAGAACTTATAGCTATCTACGAACCAAAACTGCATTTGTCGCATTGTAGCAAGGAAAGATGGGATCCTCGTTATTTCTAGCAACGATAACAGCGTTTGTAGCGTGAACCAAATTCATCCAAAACAACTTCTACCATGAATTCGTCCCACGTGTCGAATCAAATCCTGTTGCAATACATTCTGCAGCCGTTGTAATCTCGAAGTTGAATTACGCCGCCTTCCTAAGGTAGCATCTTTACATTGTCCTTGTGTGTCTTAAAAGTTTGCATTCCAAGTGTCGTCTTCTAAAAATTGCCTTCTAAATTTCGTGTTCTAAGAGTCGCATTCTAAGTTGTTGCATTGTAAGTTGTCGAATTGTAAGTTGTCGCATTGTAAATTGTCGCGCTAAATAAATTATCTCAAATTAAACAAGTTAACAAACTATATACGTTACCGACCGTTATTCGAAGATGTGTTCACTCATTGAAGTGGATTCGCAAATTGCCGGCCTGCAATCTAGGGTACATGTTGATGCTTCTACTACATATGGCCGACTCTCTACAAAACTAGCTCGGGCGGCCGAGGCGTCCGGAGGGTGACAGTCAAACAGAGATGTGTTTGTAAATAGCTGTAGATGACACAGATATTTAACCACAAGTAGATTACCAAAGGACGATGCGGGCTTAACGTATTATTATTGTTGTTAATAAAATTGTTATATTATTCTCGCAATTTTATGGAGGGATTTATTATCAAAAATAAAATTGTTACAACCTTTGATATTAATCAAAAACAGTAAATGTGTATACGTGAAATTATTTGAAAATAAATAATTTTTGCACATTTTGCAGAACGTTTGAGGAAAAAGTAGTATAATTTATGTGGAGGAGAAGTGACTTTTCATGGCTTGCCTCTTTTACCCGCCTCAGTATCGTTTGGCGGGTAAACAGGGGCGTGCCATGAAAAGTTACACTTCTCCTCCGTATAAAGTAATATACTATTTCCATATTTCACTCAAATGTACTACATACATACATTATGTGTGTAATATAGGTCAAATTAATAAAACTGCAAATAATAAACTTGTACATCATACATGCATTTTCAGAAATGAAATAAACAGAACATTTACCAAAATATATTATTAGCTTATTGCTTATTATAGAATGAAGAAAAACTGATTTCAGGTACTATTGACAAATGCAACAAAACACAGGCCATTGACCTACAAATTAAAAAAATAATCCTCAAAACGTAATTTTATTCTTATATGGATTTGAAAATCTATGCTTAGTGGCATTCTTATTTCTACCTCTCACATAGTAGAGAACATATCCATAATCCACGATTCGGATAAAAATATGTAACCCATTATTTTACCATTTGTTACAAAAACTAATAAACATGAATCTCCCATACAGTAAGTATAAACAAACACCAAGCATTAACTTTAAGATACCAGTTTCTCTTAATTTTCAGTTTTACAATAAATTATGTGTCCATTCAATATCAGTATGTTACAACAGCCATTGACAGATAAATAAGTACCTACAAAAATAGTAATGTAATTTTAAGTAAACCTAATTGTATTTTTTTTTAATCGCACACCTAGATATATTCAAGAAGTCGATTATTAATATCACAATTCATAATGAATTTTTTTAAACGCAGCAATAAGTGTAGTTTGGTTTAACAATCGAAAACTGATATTTGTTTATTGGAAATAATGTTTATTTAGTATTTAATAAATACCGAGCTTGAACTTCAATTGCATTGCACTTGTTGCTGAACCAATAGTAACTATACCGTTACTGTGATTTTACGAACAATTTGTACCAACGCCACCCCTTGGATATATTGAATCAAATTATTAGGCAAGTTTGAATATGAACAGCATTATATTTCTATGTTATATTTGTTTAGGTTTTAAGATAGAAATTGAATTAACTATTTTTGTTTGTAATTTGTAATGCCCTGATGTGTTTATTTTTTTAAAAGTACATTTTAACCGATACAATCACCATGAATACTTTTTAACATTTGCTTACTAGATTTAATATATTTAACTAACATGCATTTATATAAAGATTTAGCGCCTGAATCTGGGCTTGTTTTTATGCTGTAGAATTTTGTATATGTATTTGCTGCCAACATATTTTGTATTTGTTTGATATTTGGGATTCATTTGACATTTAATTTATGTGTAATTGTTTTATTTCAGCATATTAATCACATTTACAACTGTACTGCTCACATATGGGTTTAACTTAATGATATGTTTGTTGTTTTGGTTATTCTATTATCTAGCCGATGTTCCTATATAATTAACTAGTATTTAACGTTTGTGATAATTGTTGTGATGTAATTAAATTGAACCTCTGGTATGATTGACCATCTCGGGCCTTTCGCGTTTGCAGTTATGACTATGTTGGAGATAGTCTATTCAATAATAAGCGCCTTTTTAATCATGCGCAATCATACTATAAGTATATTTCAGAGATTCATGTCATCTTGTAAAGGTACTTGTAGTGGTACCATTTTGCAAATAATAGGAAGTCGGCTAACCTTTGTGAAATATGTTGTAACACGGGCTGGAAGCTGTTAATGTATGTATATGGACGCGTGTGTTCGAGCTTTGTTGAATATTACTAACATTTTATGTCCGTGCGTGGTAGAACATTGGTAGTCAAGACAGATTTTACCTTCCTGGTGTTCCCCCTCTTTCAACTTTAGCTGGGTAGTATTGGTTATCCGACCTCAGTACCTGTCAGAAAAGACTAGCTGACCTGTACTAACGTTTCCTCAGTTGTCATATGTGATATGTCTGGGTAACGGTTGACATTCCGTTAATTTCAGTGTTAGTACTTGTACGTTACCCGTCCTTGTCGAAATGTGCCAAATGCAGTTGGAAGTGTGAGGGCAGTTTGGGATTTTCTCTGTTGTGCTCTTTCCCCAATCGACCAGGTTGAGTACGGCACTGTTTGCTTTGAATGTCATTTTTCTATGCTTTCATGCGAATTACCTATTTAGTGGTTATTGTTTGATTAAAAGTAAGGTTAGGTAAATGCTGTAGTTTTATTTGAAACCTTCCCGCTATAACGTCATCTTCTCAGTGTGAATTTGAGTTACATTACAACAACACAACTTACTTTTCTTTTGATAATAAATATTTTAAACAAATTTTGGTACGCCGATGGGATCCCCATTAAACCCTATAATTGCAACCATAGTAATCAATAATCTCCTTGATAATGTAATTCATAAATTGCAGTCCAAGCCACCGTTTATAAAAAAAATTCGTGGATGACATTATTTTATCTGTTCCCGTAGGTAAAATAGATCACACTCTAACAACGTTTAACAATAACCATATCCAATTTACCGTTGAAACAGAAGTAGATAACTGCATTCCTTTTCTAGATACTAAAATTATTAGGCACAACAGGCAAATTATTCTTGATTGGTATAGAAAACCAACAGATTCAGGGCGTTACTTAAATTACTTTTCCTGCCAACCATTTAACCACAAATTTAATTTAATTAAAAATTTAAAACATGAAATCACCAAAATCGGTCGCCCAAGCTTAATCACTAAGAATTTAAAAATTTTAAAGGGTATGCTTTTAAATAATGGTTATCTTGTATCATTGGTAAACAAACTATTGTTCAACACCATTCAATTTCAGCGACCATTAAAAGCTGTAGAAAAGCCTTAGCAGGAAATCACTTTCTTCAAATTTTCGTCTCTTGTCGAGGTAATACATAGATTAATCAATGTATGAAGAATTGATGACGTAATAATTGCAAAACATAGTTACAAAACGATTAATAGATTATTTACAAAAATAAAAGACAACATTCCTTTGCTACAACGATCGAACATTGTATACTCCATTCCATGCAAGGAGTGCGAAGGTACTTATGTAGGGCAAACTTCACAATGGCTGAAATCTAGACTTACTCAATACAAAAGTGATGTTAGAGTAAAAAAATGCATGTGCTTTATCTCGTCACGCGAATAATACAAAACACAACATATTTATCAAAATGTAGAAATTTTGGAAACAGAAGGAAATTATAAGAGCAGATTGTTTTTGGAAATGATACACATTGCTAGCGACCCAAATTGCATGAATGACAAAACTGATGTAAACGATTTCAGCAATATTTATTCGTATGTCCTCAGTTTTCAAAAATCACATCAAATTACCAAAAAATTCACGAGCTGCTAAATCTGTATCATCAGAACACATGCTTTTTTTGTTTAGTTATTACCGACAGTCTATCTGGCTTTCATACGATAGTCTATAAGCAGCTGTTGATGAGTATACTTCTGCCATGAGCGTTCAGTCGGACCGTTTAATGTTGTATAATTTTTAGTTTTTAACTTCAATGTGTAAACTTGTAAATACCCGCAATAACTCCGCTCACGTATGATAATGTGGTAATACCATTAGTAAATTGTTTTTTATACCTGTTAGAATCTTGATGAAGAAATAAACTATTTCAAAAGCTTGATTAAGAACAAAGAGTGTTTTTTACTCTGTGACTGCTATACCTGTTAATAATAGTTATTTATTATACAAGGGAAAAAAGTACTAGATTTTAGCTCGAGGTGTGTGTTTGTCTCCCGACGCGAAGCGGAGGGAGACAAAACACCGAGAGCTAAAATCTTACATTTTTACGCGCGTATAATACACTATTTTTTTCTGTGACTGGCAAAACAATGATTTAATATTTAAAAAAATATTACCAATTATATTAAAGTCAAAAATCAATCTATGTCAAATTTGAAGTTTCAAACAGGTAGGCTGATGTACTTATAGGGACAGTTAGATCTGCGTTGCTAAGGAAACCTTTAAAGTAATCAAATATCTGTCAATTTAATTTTGCAGTGGTTACAAAAATTGCGAACTTAAGTTGTTTATATCGATTGTTTTGAATATTCAAAATTCAAAATGGACAGTACTGATTCAGAAGTTTCTCTTACTCCACCGGAATTGGTAGAGGCAGCGAAAGTAGCATCAATAAAATTATTGCCAGCTAAATCACGAAAAATTTACGAAACTGCGTATTCAAGATTCATGGAATGGAAGGCGAAAAAGACATGTAGTTCTTACTCGGAGACGGTGTTATTGGTTTATTTTTCGGAACTAGCGCAACAACAAAAGCCATCAACAGTGTGGTCGAATTATTCAATGATAAAAAGTATGTTACAAGTCAATAATAACGTAGACATTTCAAAATATTGCAAACTAATTACGTTTCTGAAACAAAATGGGAAAGGTTACATGCCCAAAAATCTGCAATATTTACGAGTACACATATTAGTGATTTTTAAATAATGCTCCTGATGAAGTTTATTTATTGGTCAAGGTTGTTGTTGTATTTGGGATTGCAGGAGCCTGTCGAATATGTGAAATTAGCCAGGTAACATTAGATGATATTGAAGACGTGGGAACGTCATTAATTGTGAAACTTAAGCAAACAAAGAATGATGTAAATAGGAGATTTATAGTTACTGAAGAATATATTAAATTTTACAGAATGTACATGGCACTTCGTCCAGCAGCAGCAAAGGATCGCCGCCTGTTTTATGCATATCGCAATGGGAAATGCGTCAATCAAGTTGTGGGTAGAAATCAGTTTTATAAGGTACCTGAAATAGTAGCCAATTTTCTTCGACTTAAAAATGCTAAGTCATATACAGGTCATGCATTTCGAAGATCGTCTGCTACACTTTTAGTTGAATCTGGGGGAGACTTGATGACACTAAAGAAACATGGTGGTTGGAAGTCATCAATGGTCGCTGAAGGGTATGTTGATGAATCGATAGTGCACAAGACAGAAATAGCTAAGAAACTGTTTAGTTTGTGTGGCAGTGCATCAGCTGAAACAGAATCCAATTTGCGAACAAGTACATCAACGGCAGTTGTGTCAGTGGCACAAAATATTATTTCAAATCAAGAAAATTCCACTGTAGCAGACATTCCTAATTGTTCAAAAAACATGTCTTTCAGGCAATGTACATTTAATAACTGTACTTTTAACATTAAGGAAACGTAACTTATACATAATAAAATATTCTAAAATTAAATATCTTCGTGTTCTTACTTATTTGCACTTACCAGGGAAAAAAGTACTCATTTTTTTCCCGGGGAAAAAAGTAATTTTATATAAAGTGACATTTTGTTACCTGTCAAGAAATATTAAATGTCACATTTTTTTCCCGTCGCAGAAAAATCCTATTTATATATGTGTGTATATATATATATATAATGTAATGTAAAAGGGGGGGGGGTACAAGGCTCCTAAGGGTAGATTTGGGTTAAAAAGGGTGTATGCCAAACGACATAATTCATATATAAGATCCAGTAATTCAAAAACTATATTTTGCCGTACTTTACATATGCTAAATTATTTACCATTTTAGTTTGAAACGTATGTGCCAAAAGGTAAACAAGATGACTTAATGACGTTGATACAATGCACGGTACTCAAGGTTTTATACTAAGTTGAAATTTTATAAGCCATTGAAAGTACATTTGCCGTCGGAAAACCGGACGCGTCTACGGATATCTACAATCAACCAAGCGTCCAGGTCTTGTGTGAATTATTTTGGCTTTTCATTTAAGTAGAATCAACTTTTGGACGAATTGTAAATTCAAAATTATAAGTGAATAGTAATATCAAAGATATAATTGGAGAATTGTGAAGTGTTTAGGACCAATGGTAGAAATTAGGATTGTATGTAAAGACTATAGTTAAGGTATTTGTGACACTAGAGAAAAGAAAAGTTGTTATTGGATAGTTTTATGCTTTTAAAATGTGATTAAGTAAGCTAGTTTTGTTGTGCTTATTGCCTAGCGAAGTAAATAAGGGATTCTATTTCGATTTCTTTAGTAAAAAGACGTGTTTTGCAAACCTGCGTTAAAGTTGTATAAATATTTGGATAAAATAAATGTTTTTTTGAGTTTAAATAGTATGATTTAGTAAAGTGAAGGTATAAGAGGCATCGGTGTTATAAAAGCGACGATAATTGGAGAATATTTAGAGTGTTTATAGTGCGACGGAAAAGTAACGGATATTTAGTTAGATTTGAACGAGATTGGTATTGGAATTGGAACGATTTTGGTTAAAAGGCAGTAGGAGATTCGAGTGGTTATACAAAGCGACGGCGAAGCAACGACGATATTAATAATTTTGGAGTGATTTGGATAAAGATTAACGGCAGTAGGACATAGAGTGGACATTGAAGATATAGCAGGGCATAGATTGAATTGGAACAGGACGACAGGATAGGTTTGGGATTGACTACGGAAAGACCAAAGGATTAATTGGAGCACGCAGAGAGAAAACAGGAGAGCAGCAAAGTACAGGGGAAGAATCAACGCAGAAATCAAGGGAACACGGAAGGATTAACGCAGGAAGTAAATACAACGGTTTATTCAAAATTCTAAAATTAGGGTAAATTATTTCAGATTTGGGGTCATCAAAATTATATTAAGACACCTGGAGGCGATACGCAGGATCATCAGTGATTGTGAATCCTTGTAAAGGCGCGTACGGCTAATAAGAACTTGAGCCAGCAACATTTAAAGAAGGCATCAGCGCAGTATAATTCAGGTGAGTACCGTGAAATATCTTAAAACGTCAAACACAAGTCAGAAATTGTATACCTAAATTAATTTGGCACCAAGCAACATTGATCAGTAAAATTTGGCATATACAGTAAATAATTCCATATAAAAGTGGTAAAACAAACGAGTGTGCAGTTTGGTTGGGCAGTGCACATCTACTCACGATTGAATCCACGGTGAGTAGGTGAACACCCTGAGATAAAGGTTTCATATAGTCGAGGCATAAAATATAGTAAACAGTTTTAAATAGATAACCAACCAAACTTTGCTAAAACACATCATATAGGAATCATTCATTGAATACTAAAATTAGGGGCGACGACAAAAGTCGTGTATCAGAATAAATAAATAAAAATTAAATTAATTATAAATATAAAAAAAAGAAATATTAGGGCGGAGGGGTGGAGTAATAAGCAGCAGAAGAATATATATATATATATATATATATATATATATTCTACTGTCTCACCCCCCTTTTTATACTTTTATTATTTATTTAAATTATAAATTATTTATACAATACTTTTGTCGTCGCGCCTATTTTTATTATTCAATGAATGACTTTTATATAATGTGCTTTAGCAACGTTTGGTTGGTTATCTAATTAAATGTTTACTATTATTATGCCTCGACTATATGAACTCTTTATCTCAGAGTGTTCATCTACTTACCGTGGGTTCAGTCGTAAGTAGATGTGCACTGCCCAACCAAACTGCACACTCTTTTGTTTTACTACTTTTATATGAATTTACTACTGTATATGCCAAATTTTACTGATCAACGTAGCTTAGTGCCAAATTAATTAATGTACACAATTTCTGACTTTTTGACGTTTTATGATATTGCACGGTACTCACCTGAATTATACTTCGCTGATGCCCTTTTAAATGCTGCTGGCTCACGATCTTAGTCGCCGTATGCGTCTTTACATGGACTCACAATCACTATTGAACTTTCGTATCGCCTCCAGGTGTCTTAGTACAATTTTGATGACCCCAAATCTGAAATGAATAACCCGAATTTTGGAATTTTGACAAACCGTTGTAATTACTTCCCTGCGCTAATCCTTCCGTGTTCCTTTTTTTCGTTGAATCTTCCCTGCAATTGCTGCTATCCTAATTTCCTCTTCGTGCTCCAATTAATCCGTCCGCCTTTTCGTAATCAATCCAAATCCAACCGCCGTCCTGTTCCAAATCACTCAATGCCCTGCTATAAATTCGATGTCCCACTCGATGTCCTACTGCCTTCAAATCTCTATCCAAATCAATCCCAATCTCGTTTCAAATCTAATTAAATATTCGTTGCTTTCCCGTCGCACTATAACCACTCTATATCCTTCTGCCTTTAAACCTCTATCCAAATCCAATTAAATATCCGTCGCTTTCCCGTCGCACTATCACCAATCTTTACACTTCTTTTAACGGCGCTGTTGCTTATTTAACCACCGATGCTTCTTGTACCTCCACTTTAATAAATCAGACTATTTAAATTCAAACTCATTTATTTTTTCAAAATATATAACAACTTTAACGCAGGTTTGCAAAAACACGTCTTTGTACTAATTTTAATCGAAAAAGAATCTTCTTGTTTACTCTCCTAGGCAATAAGCACAACAAAACTAGCTTACTTAATTACATTTTACATACATAAAAATATCCAATAACAATTTGTCCTTTTTTTGGTGTCACAAATCACTATTGTCTTTATACACATTCCTAAATTCTATCATTGGTCCTAAACACTTCACAATTCTCCAATTATATTTGATATTGCTATTAACTTATAATTTTGAATTTACAAATTCGTCCAAAAGTTGATTCTATTTAAATAAAAAGCCAAAATAATTCACACAAGACCTGGATGCTTGGTTGATAGTAGACATCCGTAGACGAATCCGGTTTTCAGACGGCAAATGTACTTTCAATGGGTTATTAAATTTCAACTTAGTATAAAACCTTGAGCACTGTGCATTTTATCAACGTCATCAAGTCATTTAGTTTACCTTTTGGCACATACGTTTCAAACTAACATGGTAAATACTTTAGCACATGTAAAGTACAGCAAAATATAGTTTTTGAATTACTGGATCTGATATATGAATCATTTTATTTGGCATACACCCCTTTTAACACAAATCTACCCTTAGAAGCCTTGTACCCCCCCCCTGACATTACATTGGCCCCACTGATTTTGAATGAAATTGGAAATTTCGTCTGTTTTTACTCTTCTCTTGGTGTGCATAAATTTCTAATTTTTATTTAAAATCACCCCCCCCCGCATTTTTACATGTTATTTAGTCAACCCCCATTTTCCTTTCTCTCACGTCTGTCTAACTACGCTATATACTAACCTATACTATAAACAAAAAGAAAACTAAACTTTCCGTCGCATGAACTACATAATAAACTATCCTACTAAACCCTCTTCCTGTACAATTTTATATGGGTATAAATTTTCCAAGTGAAAACGCCCGCGATATCCCCCTGTCATATTATCTAACTCAAATGTATTTCCTTCAGCAAAAATACGCGTGATCTTGTACGGCCCTTCATAAGGAAACAACAACTTCGCGCAAATGTTTCTGTCGCGGTTTGAAACCCTTAATCGTTTTACTACCACCAGATCCCCTATTTCAAAAGTCGTCCTTTTTAAATTTTACTACACCTTCGCTCGATGTCCCTACGCTGCATCCTTTCGATTCTACGCCTAACACTACCCAACAACTCTGTGATGTCTTGCACCTCGACTTCCTCCCTCCATGGCCTAGCTGGTATAATCCTTCGAATCAATGTTACCGGAAATGTTTTTGTAACCGAACTCGGTACGCAATTCATAAAATTTTCAATTTGTGGCAGATATCTAATCCATCTATCGTGATGCTCCTGCGTCGCCAACCGTAGATATTTTATTACCTCTCGTATATAACGTTCGCATGGATTTGCTTTCGGATGCCGTATACTGCTAAATGATACCTTAATATGCGCCCTATTTAACCCGTTCCTGAATCTTTGATTGTTGAAATACGTCGCGTTGTCTACTAAAATCCTTTCCATCTTCCCGACCTGGCTTCCAAATTCTCTAATCGACTGTAACGCATGCACCGTGTTACTTCGTCTTGCCGGAAATAATTTAACAAATTTCGAAAAAACGTCCACCATCACCAATATGTGTCGATACCCCTGTTCACTCGTAATCAGGTTGCTCAAGTAATCAATAGCTACCAATTCTAACGGTCCACTTACGCTCACTTTCATCGGTATGTTCTGCAACACCACGTTCTTGTCTTTACCTAGAATACAAATTTTACACCGATTGATCCTTTCTTTAACCACCGTGATATCATTTCTTGTATAAAACGCCTCTCTAAATACCAAAAATGTTTTTCTGATGCCTATATGTCCAAATTTTAAATGAATTTCGTCTATAATTTCAACAGCCGCGTCTCTGGATAACACTACCAGCTCTGCATCGCCTATCCTTTTTACCACAAACTGCCTTACGATGGTAAATCCAAGGTACTCCTCCACATTTTCCCTCGTTAATTTCTCGCGTATCGAGCTCACCTCACTGTGCCTCTGCGTCTCTATAAGCTTGGCATTTGTCCATCGACCAACATCCCTGAACTCCTGCAAAGCAATTAAACAACCCTTTACGTCTTGATTCGCTTCCACCTGCGGTCTGCTTAGAAAATCCGCCGTCACGTTCTCCTTTCCTGGTTTATCCTTAATTTCAAAATCGTATTCCTGTAACACCAATGCCCACCTATACAACCTACTGTTTAGAAACTCATTTTTCTTCATGAATGTTACCACCGTGTTGTCGGATTCTATTAAAAATTTCTTTCCTAACAAATAAAAACGCAACTTTTTCACTGCATATACTATCGCCAACATCTCCTTCTCTGCCGTCGCATACCTGGTTTCGCAGTCTTTTAATACCCTGAAATAAATACAATTGGTACCTCAGCTCCGTCCTGAATCTGCACCAACTCAGCCCCGATTGCATATTTCGACGCATCCGTCCTCAAAATAAATTCGTCTTTGAAATTTGGATATTTTAACGACAACTCTTTATAAAACGCCCTTTTAAATCCTGGAACGCCTTCTCCCGTTCAGCAGTCCATTTCCATCTTTCGTTTTCTTTAACAAACTCACCAACGGCACACACAACTCAGAATACCTCGGTATAAACCGTTTGTAATAATTTAGAACCCTAAAATCCTCGCAATCCTCTTACATTCTTTGGTTGCGCAATATTTTTCAACTCGTCCAATCTTTTATTACAAATTTTCATCCCATGTTCACTAATTTCAAACCCTAAATACGTAACCTTGCTCTTAAACAACTCGCATTTCTACACGTTCAGCTGCAAACCCCCTTCGTCCAGTCGTTGGATCACCTTTTCTAAATGCTCCATGTGTTCTTGCTCGTTCCTTGAAAAAATCAACAAATCATCCACATAGTGCGAACAGAAACATTCATACTCGTTAAACAGCTTCTGCATGGCCCTTACAAGTGCTGCTGAAGAACTACTTAAACCAAACGGAACTACAGAAAACATATAAATCTCCCTTCGATACTAAACCCGTAAACTTTTACTGTCTTCATGCAACGGAATTAACCAAAATGAATTTTTTAAATCTAATTTACTGAAAATCTTCATCTCATACACTGTATACAACAAATTATCCAACCCTTGTGGTTGTTCGTACTGCGGTTTCGTAATCGAATTCAACTTCCTCGCAACCAAACAAATCCTTATATCCCTTTTGTTGGGTTTAGGTACAATAACTACCGGGTTCACATATGGAGTTTTCGCTGGTTCGATGATACCTTCTTTTAACATTTTGTTTATCTCGGCTTTAACCCTATTTCTTATTGCAAACGGAATTGGATACACCTTTGTATTAAACCCGTTGTCTTCCGTGACCTCCAACTTATGCATATATCGCCTCGCAAATCTTGGCTCTTCATTAAACAACCCTATATATTTATTGAACAATTCCCCTAGCTTTGCCTTAATCTCAATACTCACTTTCCCTATCTGTTCATCATTAATTAATCTCGCAAACATATTACATAATCTCACTTCAACCCTTCCATAATTATTCTCTTTAATCATTCCTAATCCTGAACTATCTATATCATTTCCATTCCTATATTCCGAACTAACCGTAGGCACCACCCATAACTTATCTTTATCAAATATCCTAATCGACCTATCCTTTCCATCTATATTCAACCCAAAATCCTCTATAAAATCCATTCCTAATATGAAATCTAGCTGCAACCCCTTTGTAATCAAAAACTCTGCATCTCCTGCTTTTTTTATTCCCTATATATATCGGTACTCGGATAACCCTATAAATCGTCGTTAGCTTTTTGTTCATTGCCGACCATAAATTAACCCCATCAATTGTTCCTATTCGTCCCTTTAAAAATTCTTCATGTTTTATCACCACATTCTCGTCTACCAGCGACAACTGTGAACCACTATCAACTAAAGCAACATATAAACAATCCCTTAAACTAATATTAATAAACAACAAGTTCTTTTTATTAAAGATATAACTATTTAACAATAAATCTCTTATACTATAACACACGTCTATATTCATCCCTAAGCATTCGGTCGTCCAAAAATTTGCGTTTTTTTTTGTCCCGACGGAGCCTCGTGTATCTGCACCACCTCAATCCTATCTGGGTCCGGTGTCATCGCGCTTGTTATCATGTGTTGGACGTTTACGTCGCTGTCCGTCCGGCTATTTCCATTGTGCGTTCCGCCTCCCGTAATCCGGCCGTCACCCTCGTTGTTGCTGTGCTGGTATCTGTTTTGTCCATGGTATTCGTTCGCCCGGTGTTCCCTATTGTAATAAGGTCGTCTGTTTCCGTCGTGTCCCCAATGATTCCGATGTCCGTGGTCGAAGTTGTCCTGTCTGTAATTAGGTCGGTGTTCGTGGTACGCCTGTCGTCTGTTGTCTTCCCTATAACCTCGGTTTTGCTCCCAATAATTTGTCCGCGTTTTTGCCTCCAGTGCTGTTGCTAAATCAAAGTTCCTCATCACCCCTAAAAATTCCCGCAATGTCTTGACGTTCTGTACCACGACCACCTTTGTCACTTCCGGTTCCATATGTCCTGCGAGTAGTAGTACTATGTCGTCCTCGCCCAATTTTGGTGTCAAGTGTTGTGCCTGGTTAAATTTGTCAATCGCGTATTCTTCGCGTGTGCCGTGTGTCCTGCTGTAATGTCCGGTGATTAAATTCGTCCGTATGTCTGTCTGGTGTGTGTTGCTCCAAAATTGCTCTATAAAAGTCGTCGAAATTCAGCGTACGTGTCGTATTGTCTGCGGATGATATTATGCCATTTTCGGCGTTGCCTGTCAAAGTCGCCCCCACGATCTGTAATTTAGTTCTTTCATTTTCAGTCCCTACGATTTCGTCCAGTCGGTCTAAAAATCCCATGGGTTGTTCCGTCCTTCGTCCCTCAAACTTTGGCAATGCGTCCCGGTTTAATTTAATGTGCTGTCCGTAGTCCAGTCCAACGCGCCTCCTTTCTAGTTCGTCCAACTTGTCCTGTATTTGTCTTACTTCATGTCCGACCCTGTTTTCTAATACCGTAACTTTGTCGTCAAGTTTTTCGTCCAGTTGCGTCCTAACGTTTACATTTTCATTTTGTAGGGTCTCTAACGTCTGTCCTAAATTTTTGTAATGTGTCGTATGTCTTTTTTCACATGTCTGTATTTCCGTATTTAATGTCGAAAAACCGCTGATCATCGTCTCTTCTACTGTATCCACACGTGTCTTGAATTCCGATCTTAGGTCCGTCCTTGTCGCGTTCAAGTCTCCCTGAAACTGTACCCGTGTGTTTTCCAGCTTGTCGTCAACCCTGTCTACTTGTTGTTGTACCTCTGTCCTTAGGTCGTCCTTTACATTTTGCATTTGTGTGAGTAGATAGTCCTGCGTGTAGTTCATTTTTGCCGTCAGTTCCGCGTGCGCCGTCCTAAACTCATTCCTTAATTCGTTATGTGATTCTGTAATTTTGTTTGTCAACTCTGTTTTTAATTCTGTGTGTGACTCGACCATTTTGTCTGTTAAATCCGTCCTTTATTTCGTGTTTGACTCTTCAAATTTTTTTGTTAGCGCCGTATTTGCCTCTTTTTGTTCCGTCTGTGATTCTTTCATTTGGTTAGTTAAACTCATCAGGAGTCGTATTATGTCCTGGGTTCCGGCGGCTTCTGCTACCTCGACTTCCGGTACCGTCGCCTGGTCCGTGTCCATGCCTATCACCTCCGGATCTGTCTGCCTCACGTCCGTCTCCTGTATGTCTCCCCCTGCGTCTAGCTCCATGTCATGTGTCCCTAATTCCATTTCAACTCCGTATATTCGTCCCGATCTCGTGATCCTTTTCGTGTCCGCGTCCGTCATCTCTGCTGCCTAGTTTTGAACTCCTTTTTCTGCAAAATTAAAAAAAAACTACGGGCCCCACCTAATCTCGGGATCCCGTATCCTGCTACTACTCTATGTAGTTCTTTTCTAGCCTTTTTTTCTAGCCTTTTTTTCTAGCCTCACGTTGGGTTTGCCACCTTCTACTGTCTCACCCCCCCTTTTTATACTTTTATTATTTATTTGAATTATAAATTATTTATACACTACTTTTGTCGTCGCGCCTATTTTTATTATTCAATGAATGACTTTTATATAATGTGCTTTAGCAACGTTTGGTTGGTTATCTAATTAAATGTTTACTATTATTATGCCTCGACTATATGAACTCTTTATCTCAGGGTGTTCATCTACTTACCGTGGGTTCAGTCGTAAGTAGATGTGCACTGCCCAACCAAACTGCACACTCTTTTGTTTTACTACTTTTATATGAATTTACTACTGTATATGCCAAATTTTACTGATCAACGTAGCTTAGTGCCAAATTAATTAATGTACACAATTTCTGACTTTTTTGACGTTTTATGATATTGCACGGTACTCACCTGAATTATACTTCGCTGATGCCCTTTTTAAATGCTGCTGACTCACGATCTTAGTCGCCGTATGCGTCTTTACATGGACTCACAATCACTATTGAACTTTCGTATCGCCTCCAGGTGTCTTAGTACAATTTTGATGACCCCAAATCTGAAATGAATAACCCGAATTTTAGAATTTTGACAAACCGTTGTAATTACTTCCCCTGCGCTAATCCTTCCGTGTTCCTTTTTTTTTTCGTTGAATCTTCCCCTGCAATTGCTGCTATCCTAATTTCCCTCTTCGTGCTCCAATTAATCCGTCCGCCTTTTCGTAATCAATCCAAATCCAACCGCCGTCCTGTTCCAAATCACTCAATGCCCTGCTATAAATTCGATGTCCCACTCGATGTCCTACTGCCTTCAAATCTCTATCCAAATCAATCCCAATCTCGTTTCAAATCTAATTAAATATTCGTTGCTTTCCCGTCGCACTATAACCACTCTATATCCTTCTGCCTTTAAACCTCTATCCAAATCCAATTAAATATCCGTCGCTTTCCCGTCGCACTATCACCAATCTTTACACTTCTTTTAACGTCACTGTTGCTTATTTAACCACCGATGCTTCTTGTACCTCCACTTTAATAAATCAGACTATTTAAATTCAAACTCATTTATTTTTTCAAAATATATAACAACTTTAACGCAGGTTTGCAAAAACACGTCTTTGTACTAATTTTAATCGAAAAAGAATCTTCTTGTTTACTCTCCTAGGCAATAAGCACAACAAAACTAGCTTACTTAATTACATTTTACATACATAAAAATATCCAATAACAATTTGTCCTTTTTTTGGTGTCACAAATACCTTCACTATTGTCTTTATACACATTCTTAAATTCTATCATTGGTCCTAAACACTTCACAATTCTCCAATTATATTTGATATTGCTATTAACTTATAATTTTGAATTTACAAATTCGTCCAAAAGTTGATTCTATTTAAATAAAAAGCCAAAATAATTCACACAAGACCTGGATGCTTGGTTGATAGTAGACATCCGTAGACGCATCCGGTTTTCAGACGGCAAATGTACTTTCAATGGCTTATTAAATTTCAACTTAGTATAAAACCTTGAGCACTGTGCATTTTATCAACGTCATCAAGTCATTTAGTTTACCTTTTGGCACATACGTTTCAAACTAACATGGTAAATACTTTAGCACATGTAAAGTACGGCAAAATATAGTTTTTGAATTACTGGATCTGATATATGAATCATTTTATTTGGCATACATTACATGTGATTTTTCCAATGCTCCACCCGAAGGTACTACATTGGCCAGGAAGCGAGTTTTTTTTACCTGGAAAATTTTGAATTTTGCCGAATCCTTGCTGTTCCATGCAAGGTAGGGATCTTTAACGTGCGTGACAACACTCACACACGGGACCTCCATTTTACCTCTCATCCGAACGAGGGTGTATTTTTGCGAAAAATGCTCGCCTATCATTTTTCAAGCGGACCGTGTCGGGATTTGAACCCGGGACCTTGGGCGTAGTAGTCACACACATACCACTACGCCACGGAGCCGCCTTATTTGGCATACACCCCTTTTAACACAAATCTACCCTTAGAAGCCTTGTACCCCCCCCTGACATTACAATATATATACTGTGTATTTCTGGAACAATCGAGCCCCACCGTTGGGCCGATATATAAATCCCCTCCGTTGTTGCGTCATTTAAATATTGATAACGCCATACGCCGATGTGCTAAACGTCCAATTGAACGCCACTGCTCTGTGTTTTTCTCTAATCTTCTGATTTTATTATACCACGGCTAGCCCTTTAATTTACACAGAGTGCACAACGTTACGATGATCAATTTTCATTTACCCCTTTATGATTACCTATTTGAATTGATAAAACAAAATCAATTAACATTCATATAATGAAAGGAAATAATATTTGCAATTTTTACTCTTTAAATACACCCTTCAATCAATTAATATTATATGGATTATTTATCTCAAAATTTATATCCTTTTTAATTCAATTTAAAGTTACCAAAAACAACACCCTTTACAAAAAAATCTGAAACGTTCGAGACCTTTCTATGATTATTTACGTAAGTTTGAACGTACTCAATGTCCTTGTTGACTCTTTACAAATTAGTGAGAAAATTAATATATTCAATGATAAAATTTAAGTTAGAAAATATTCCTTAAAACTAGGTAGGTTTGACCTGCTTTGCTTCGTGTTGTGGATCAACACCCTCTCATTATCTTCAATCGAAACCAATGCTCTGCATACGTTGAACCAATATGTTAGTACTGTCGCCCCTTGTCTCCAAAATCACCTCGTGCTTTATTCGATCTTTCTCTGGATACGCCTTAAATTTTTTCCTTAAGTACCTTTTGAATTCATGGGTTACTTAGTATTATGAATCATCCCAGAATTAAAATTGTTTTTATAAGCGAACCAGAATTGTACCAGAATTTGATTAAAAGTGAACCAGAATCCGATTAGAATTGTTCCAGAAACCGATTAGAAGTGAACCAGAAGCCCTATATCATTATAAATATTTAATTTAAATTAATTACCCAATTTCTACTCACGTTTTCTAAAAAAAAACGGCAGAAACTCTTCATGTATTCTTAACGTAATTTCATACGGCACTATTTTCACTATATTATAAATTTTATTTATCTGACGCGTACATATTTGGTTAAAAGTGTCGTGGATTCAACGTGCTTCAAGTTGAAACTGAGCTGCCTTATCACCAGTGGGTGTTATATTTTTCCCCACTACATCTGGATTGGGTTTCCAAGCAGTTTTACAGATTGCTGTGACCTACCACGTTTATTTGTTTTTAATATTCCCAGTATTTTTAAGCTGATTTCTGATTTCCGGGTCATACTTGTTATTTACTATCGTTGCTGGACTTTTAACTTACGTCTGTTGTTTTGTGTAGATAATGCTTTTGGATAATTGTACAAAATTAAATGATGTAACATGAATGCTGTTTTCGTATTTATTTATACTCATATTTAAAAGTGCGTTTTCTTATCAATGCGTTTATTGGTCGTTCTTTAACACAAGCGTAATTGCATAAGGATTTATTGTGTTTTCTGTTATCTTCTGCGTCTTTATTTTATAAACTTGATAAACACTCCTCAGCGTAGTTTAATTACATGTATGATTATTTCCCTGCTGAATACGCGTTCTATTATTGGAAGATATTCTTAATGGCATTAACTAAAGTTAATTACGGTCCATATACAGGATGTTAAATGCTTGCTATTTACATAATGTGCGAATTATTTATTTTCCTGCTAAATAAATGCAGTTTTCTGATTTCCATTACTATTTACAGTTACTACGCGACCCTTACTACTCAATACACCCCTAAACAACCCCTTATTACAGCAATATATATTGTGATATTATGTGATATATATGAGATTGAACCTTGACGCACTGAAATACTACTCAGATATAGACTTCTGGGTCGTAAAATGATTGATGAAGGAGATGGTGAGGGCAGTTACTTGTTAAAGATATTTAAAATGATAATTTAAGAGAAAAGGAAGTTTTAAGATTTCAACTTGGGTGTTGGTGATTTCATAAAGTAATTTTGAAAAGTTTGTGCCAATGAAGTGAACTGCTGTTGCTTGTATATCATAAAATTGTGTTAAAATATTTAAAAGGAAACTTCACTGCCATGTGAATATGTATGTATAGCTAAGATTTGAAGTCACTTAGTACGTTTTCATTTGATTTGAGTTAGGTATAAGATGTTAAACTTTCACTTTCATTTGAATATGTACGTAAAGCCTAAAAAGTCAATTAGTATGTTTTTATTAGATTTAAGTTAGTTATAAGATGTAGAAATTTTATTTACTCTTCAGTATATAGTTGTAAGTATATTATATCATTTGAATTTCACTTCTTGTAACGTTGTAGACATCCAACTCATCTAAAAAGAAATTATTTCACATTTGTTGTTAGGATTAAAATATCGACCAAAATTTATACATTTTCGGCCAATGATATTTGTGTATTAGTTTACTCCAAATTAGAATTTGACAAGAGCAATAAGATCTATTAATAAAATTTTGGATCATAGAATGTTAGTTGGAAAAGAATTGTAAAAAGTAGGCTGGTTTAATGTTTTAAGGGGCATCTCCATAGAGATAAGTGACAGTTGTTTTAAAAATTAAAAAGACAGAGTTGTTGAATTCAAAATTAAGAGAAAAAACTTATTTAAAAAGGACTGAAAAAAGAATTTTTGAAAACTATAGAACGAAAAGTATAATCTTTTTTGTAACAGTTTACGAATTGTATACCTTTTATTATTGTAATCTCCAACATAAAATTCAACGTATGTAAAATGTATCTTTGATGTTCAAAGTGTAAAAGAACCGTTGATATTAAAAAGTGATAAATGCAAGAGTCCTTATCATTGTCTTATTATTGACCATTGGATTTCTGGGAGTGTTTTTGTGTAGACAGAGGAGTTCCGCAGTGGTGCTATCAAAACGCTCAGACTGCTGAACCTTTGGTGTCGACCACGGTGTTGATTTCACGGAGCTAAGTTTCCTGATAAGACCAACGACGATAAGTACAAGTGTCTCTAAAGATTATTTGGCGTACCTTAAACCCTACAATAAAAGGCGTAAATTCAGTATTACAAAATTTTAAAACGTACTTATCCACAGGTATTAAGAACCCACATCTGGTTCGAATCGTCGCTGTAGGCAGTGGAGCTTCATTGTTCAGCAGCAAGACGTTTCATTAAAAGTTCAGGTAGTATTATTATTATTATCTGTGTCATATCTTAAACACTTAATCCATTATACTCGATTGAAATCTTAAATTATTAACTAATATAAACTGTTTACTGTGCGTATTTTTCAAGTAATTGTTTACACTGTCACATTTAGAAATTGCTTTAGTAGAATTAAATAGAGGTCATTTGACTGGCAGTGTCACATACATCTGTACATGGTTCAGAACTCACGCTGTATGCAGATATAGATTATTCACAAAATTAACCTGAGATAAGAGTTTCATTAGTCGAGGCGCAGATTTAAAGACCCAACAGAGAAGTAAATAAATCAATTAAAGAAAGGAAATTATAGGGCAATTTGGTGCATTGCTAATTTGCTCATATATTCTAATTGTCAAACTGAAAGGGGGGGGGATTATATATTATAATATATATATATATATATATATATATATATATATATTGCCGTGGAACTTGGAAACCAGCTTTAACATTGCGCCCCAGCGTTGGGCCGTCATAAAAGTTGCCGTGGATCGTCAAAAAAATCATTTCTCGCCCCACGGATTGAATGCCATAAATGTGCCGTGGAACCTCAGTAAAATTCGTGCCCCACCTGGGCCCCACATGAAAAATTAAAAAAAATAAATTTCTTTACCCTTTATTTGGACACCTTCAAATTTCTCTGCTCACCCTGGCTAACTCAGCAACCGGTTTCTTCTTGAATACCTATTTTTACGTACATACTTCTCTCACACTCACACACCATCAAATGAAATTGCCAAAATAATACAACAACCATACAACCTTTTTATTTACACATATTAACAGATAAAAAATTTCACATGAGTACAAACAGTTTGTTACAATTATTACCAGCTCAATTTATTGAATGCTTTAAAGTCTTTGATTTTCAAATGATTTTAAACAAATTCGAGTAGATATGAGTAGATGGGCCCCACATGTAACCCTAATTTGACTTCCTACTGGTGTATTGTGAGCTCATTATAACCCAGTTTTGTTTGTATATGCTTTTTAAACCTTGCACTATTGTAAACAAATTTACAGACCCGTTTACTCTTTACAACCACAATTTATAGCCTGAATAAATTTTTATATATTCTCAATAAACCCTTTTTCAATACTCAAAATTATTAAATTGTCCTGCACATGTACCTTTTTGAACAAGTTTTAAAAACAATAAATACGCCACCAATAAGTCAAACACACAACACAAAAATATCCACAAATGTTTACATAAAAACAGAAATTTCAAATTTATTACCTGGAGAGACCTTCACTCTTCGTCACCGCTGGAGATGGCTACCAGAAACCCCTCGTCATTGTGTCCATCTACTACGCTGATGCCAGGATCCACAGATCCCCACCACCTAATATTTCCGCTACCACTCCAGATATTTCACGCATACAAATTGCTTTCAATTCTGCTTACCCCAAATCATCCATCCATTTAATAACTTTGCAATAGTAACGGCACCTTTTATTTAAATAAGCACCAACTCGTGCAATCACTTTTATAACTAGCGGTCAGCTACTACAGCTTTTATAAATTCTAAAAGGATGTTTAACGTAACTTTACTGAACACACAAATTCTAACCGAAAGCTTTTACTATTATGTTGTATACCTGAACCCGTATTCAGATCTTGATGGAAGGAAAGAGAGCTTTAATATCTCTTCTCGTGTATTTATATTATTCTCCAATCTCCTTAGTGGAACCAGTTTCATGAGAAAAGCTTGTTTTCGAAGCGGCTTCTTAAAATTTTGAACGTAACCGACTATAATTTCTGAAAAATTTCTTCCGTCCGTCGTGCTGTTTACATAGAAATTTGTTTCCTACCTTACCGTATGCGCACTTCTCGGAAACTGTTGGCTATCAACCAATGATATAGTTTCCTGTCGTCACACCGCTCCACCTATCAGCTATCCATCTCTGTTCTATGCATATTTTTTGTCTTCTTTAAAACCCCACTTGAGTTACAGAAAATCGATATTGTAGCCGTCCTTCACAAATACACGTCCATATCCTACGTGACTTCAATCCAATGCTTTATTTATACATTTCTCTGTCTGTTGTATATTATCGATTGTTTATTCCACTCACTCCTCAAGATACTTGTTATTGTAGCTGCTTATTATACAAATTGACTGTTAAAACAATTTCTATGGAATTCTATATTAACGTACGTTTAATATTCTCTGAACGTAACATTTAACCAACAGGTGTTTCTTGAAATTATCGGCCGTTTGAAAATAACAATTCCTAGACTTTCCCCTTCGTAGTATCTGTGTAAATAAACGTTGGTTTTTAAAATTTGCGTTAGAAATTATTGATTTTCTTATGCAAGCACGCTCCCTTCTTGCTTTCATGCGTTTGATTAAAAGAAATTATAATTAAATATGCGTATCCTTGAGCTTTTATGTACTTTAAAGCTTTTCTTCCGTTATGTAATCTTAACATTCCAATTTAAATATAAAAATAGCTTAATACCCGTCCGTTTCCATTATATAAATTACTTAATTCGGCGCGAAAATAATTTGCTCTTATTTCTATATACATGGTTGCTAAAATGTCATTGTCTACACCTATTTACCGTTTAAATCTACAACAATATATATATATATATATATATATATATATATATATATATTGTGGTAAGATTTTCGGAATTAAGGAACTGTATTCTGGAAGATTGGGGAAAATATAAAAATAAAATAGAGATAGCTGGGAAAGGTTACCTAGGAAATAAAAAATTGAGGAAAAGACAGTTATTCAATAATTTTGACGCGAATAGTCGTAATTAATAAATGTTTCTAAATATTATTAAAGAAGTGTATTATAATGGTGATTTTAAATTACATAAACAATATTAAGTTATAAAGAACATTTAATCACCGAATTAGATTAAATTGATATATATTAAAAGAAGAAAGTTCATTTTGTATTTAGAAGTCTATTGTTTTTTGAAGTTAAATGTCTCTATCAAAGAAAGAAAATAAAAGTTAATTTAAAACGTCAAGTCTTGCGTCATTAAAAAATCAATTTTAAAAGGACATTACAGAAAATAAGTGTCAAAATTATATTTGGTAAAAAACAAAGATTAATTTATGAACATTTGGAAATGCTGTCAAAATATATCAAGAAAACAAAATTGATATGAAAATAGTCTTAGAAGAATATAAACTCTACGTCCACAGTATAAAATTTTTTTCAAAGAAGTAAAGGGAACTATAAATTTTCTGAAGTAAGAAGAATCAAAGTCTACAAAATTATTCAGGGAAGTTTAAATCTATTATTTATTGTAATAGTATAAAAAAAATTGTATCATAATAATTATTCTTTATAAGTTAATACAGTTCTTCGAAGAAATCTATTACATTCGCCATAAATAATTATCATTGTGAGATAATCTCGATTTGTAAAGTTTCGATCAACCCTCATAAATAACTACAGTACGGGAATTGCAATCTGCGTAGAATTATCTACATTTGACGTTTCGTAAAAATAACCAATTATTCTTTTGTTAATGTATCGGACAAAAGCTACTTGATAGTAGCAAATATTATTATGTTACTGAACTAGTGCATTTTCTCTTTTAATGCAAATAACTCAAAAACGGCTTACAATAAATGGATTGTTGTAATTACATACCTAAGGTATTTTTTTCCATAGAATCGATTAATATAACAAAATATGGTAGGTTGCATTTAAAAAAAACGGAATATTTGACATTTGATTAGTCAAATTATAAAATGAATTTTCTAGCACCCTGTACATTGTAATCAGATTTTCTTTGCACGTAGAAATAATATCAAGTATTATGAATGTGATTGCAAAAAAACAATTTTGTAAGTTCGTTCAATTTCTAGTTATTCCAATTTATGTGACAGCGTGCAAATGTCAAAAATCTACTAAAAATCAAAATATCTCGAAAACGGCATTAGATAGAGGTATGGTTGTTTTATAAAAGTTCACATAAAATTCGACAAGGAATTCGAAAATGCATAAATATACAGGGTGTTCTATTTAAAATAACGATAGTAATACCTACTTCCGGTATAACCGGAAGTGCTAACGTATCGAAACTATTTTAGACGTGTAGAACACATTGGATAACCTCCTAGTGCAAATTTTCAGCTTCTTTCTACCATTGGTCTTCCATATACAGGTGACCTCCCACTTAAAAAAAACACCCTGTATATATATATATATATATATATATATATTCAAAAGAAAAGCAAGATTAATGAGTATTAAAACAATATAAAGTAGAAATGAATTATTGGCAAGTGACCCAATCCTGATGAGCCCCAATTAAGGCAAAACGCGTCGACAGGATGCCCTCGTGACTGAGTTGGGGTCACTTGCCAATAATTCATTTCTACTATATATATATATATATATATATATATATATATATTCAAAAGAAAAGCAAGATTAATGAGTATTAAAACAATATAAAGTAGAAATGAATTATTGGCAAGTGACCCAATCCTGATGAGCCCCAATTAGGGCAAAACGCGTCGACAGGATGCCCTCGTGACTGAGTTGGGGTCACTTGCCAATAATTCATTTCTACTTTATATATATATATATATATATATATATATATATATTGCTGTACATACCCCTTTTAGTGGGTCGACCTATTAATTCTGTAATATCACGTGTCATTACGTTGAGCGACCTATTTATTTTAATTGCTATAATACTAAATTAAATTATTGAACCACCATTTTAATCTTTCCTACAGCTTGTGATTATTTCCTCCTCCAGCTGTTTCTTAACGTTGCTATCAACTGGAGTTTATCATAAACAACTTTATCGACCAATGACAAAATTCAACAAGTTACCGCCTTTGCGGGTTATCTCTGCCCTACTTAATTTGTGGCTCCTCCTCTGTCTTATGACCTCGGCTAGCATATATTTGTAATTATAAAAATTCAGTAAGTTTGGATCCCATTTAATGAAACTAATGCTTTATGTACAGCTTTGACGTTATTTACAATACATTTTCAAATTAATTCACCTTTATAAATTTCATTTATCAACAACCATTTAATTTGTACTAAAACCCAAAGTCACCAAAGAAAACTCATTATCTTTACCAACAAATGTAGAATATTCTAAATCCGTTTTCTTATTATTATTTCAATACGTATTCAACCCTTTGTTGACTTGTTTACAAGCATATAATATTTAGCCAATTTGATATTAAAATTAAAATAAAATTCTTGTAGAAAAACAGATGCCTTATAACTAACAATCTGACCTGGTTTTATCTTTTACGACGACGCTTCCATTGAAATTAATCTTCCCAATTTTCGATTCCATTTAACTTATCACCATTATGGACCAACACCATTAAATTATAATTTTATACTTTAATCATTCTTGCCATAGACTTCAAATTTGTAATTCGTTCACCCTATACTTCAAGATTATGTTCTTCCTTTCGCCTCGACATTTAAATTGTTTTATTGTAATCTTTCTTAACATCAAGCATTCTGGCCTATTTTCCTCAGACCTCGAAGCCCTATTATTTTTATGTCTTAGTTTACGATTAATTCATAAAATAATCCTACTTACGTTTTAAACGGTAATTTTCATATACACACTCATTTATTTCACTTTGTACCACTTGTTACGTATTATTCAGTATTACTGGCAATGCACTTGGGCCTTCATTGAGTTCAAAACTGACTTTCTTATCGCGGTGCTTGCTAATATAATTTCGAATCCCCACTGCATCCGTGGTGTGGTCTAGAACCTGTCGTTTGCTTCGGACCAATCAAATAATTTCATTTCGAATATTTTCTGATGTAATGCTCTGCGTTCGTTCATAATGCCCACCTGCCTGCAGGTGTCTTCACTTATCAACATGCTGTATTTTGATAGAATAGTCGCCTTTCCATAAACAACTGATGCAATTTTACTTTAAACTTTCATTGTTTACATGCGATTCACGCAATTTTAATCATTTCTCTTATCAAAATGGTTAGATCTTTATACGCATTATATTAGCTACATGAAACTCTATTTTCACATCCGTATTACTTAATCGTCTGAGACTCTTTTCTTAATGCGTGTCTAATTATTCTTTATCATTTATACGCGTGCTCCCACTGAAAAATATTCTTATTCGCTTTACTTATATCAACTGAACACTATCTACAGGGTATTTAATCTTTACCATCCGTTTAATACTCGTATTTCTCATTCCTACGCCAACTATGCGTCTTCCTATGTCTTTCCTGCGTCGCCCAAAACTATTTCTACTTTGTACACAGGGTGTTTCCTACTTACTATCTACTTCTATTTCTTACTTATTTCCTGAAATAACTACAATTTTCTGCTGCCTATTCTAATTACTCATTCTCTAGTGACCTTCACTATGTCGTGCACCCTTAAACAACCCCTTATCACAGCAATATATATATATATATATATATTGCTGTGTACTTACTCTGGAATTGCGTCCCACGCTTAGGAAGTCATAAAAATGCTGTGAGGTTTATTCTGGAATCATGCCCCACAAATTGGGCCGTCATAAAAATGCTGTGTACTTACTCTGGAATCGCGTCCCAGCGTCGGACTGCTATAACATTGTGAAGTTTTATCTCAAATCTCGCCTCGGCTGCTCCTGAATCGTCCTCCCAATTTGATGCTTGCTATATTTTACCTACACCTACCTGTTACATCAAACAAACTTCCTCTCATTATTACCCTGGAAACCTAAATAGAAATCCACATCAATCATACATTCAAAAATAACTCAATTAACCAAAATATCACACTCTATCTGAAATCCAAATTACATTTTCTTTTCAAATTTAAAATACAATTGCGTTATCTACTAAATTTTATAACAACATTTTGCATGTTGACAACCTTTTTAACACATAATTTTTTTATTAAAGTAAGAGGGCATTCCTCATATTACGTTACTCTTTGTTCTAGCATGAGCTCACCTTAAAACTTTATAAATGTGCATATAAATTCTCTGCACGTCCAATATCAAAAACTCTTTATACTTTTTTACAACTTTTGGTTATCTGCAAATTAATGAATAATGCTCAAAATCAATTTCGTTTTTAACCGTCTTTTAAATGTCTGTGCAAATAAAAATCAAAGCAAATAATCATGAAACACATCAAAACACCACAAACACTATAAAATATTCACCATGAAATGTCTTATTCTATCTCCTACCTTGTAGTTGTCTTCGTACTGTGATGCACCAACTAACCCCTTGTAGATGTTGTCGTCTGGTAGGTCCTCCGTCTATCCATTAATTCCATGGTCGAATCCCCATGTACCATACAAGCCGCTACTCCTACCGTTAACTTTATTATACTAACTATAGCCATTAGTGTATTCTCCGCCAACTAATATTTAGAAAATTTTAAATTAAGTATCCTTTCTACACTAACAACAATTTATACTCACTCAACCGGTCACTCATATCTTTTGTTGATATCTATAACACATCTTTTAATTAGATTGTAACGTTTAGGTCTAGTCATTTATTTTTAATTATTTAAGTGTTAAGGTACGTATTTTTAACTAATTTTAATTTATACTTAGTTGTTTTTTTTATAGTTGTGATAATGTGAATAAATTTCACGAAACGTCGCATATTCAAGTTTTTTATTTTTATACTTCAGTCCTCAGTAACCGCAATCAGTTTTTACATATACATATATATATATATATATATATATATATATATATATATCTTCTTAATATGGACTGTTTAATATATAATGATCTTGATGAAAATGGTAATTGTACTTGGGATATAGTAGTCCAAAAATAAATTAAATAGTGTTTTGCATATATTCAATTAATTATCTGACGTTTCGGCAAGGGTTGTTGCCTTTTTCAAAGATATTAATTACTAATGCATAATTATTAGAAAAGTTTCCTCACATATGTGGATTAGTGTTGGTTAATACATAAACAAAATGATAAAAATATATATATATATATATATATATATATATATATATATATATATATATATATCCCAAGTACAATTACCATTTTCATCAAGATCATTATATATATATATATATATATATATATATATATATATTATTATTATTATTATTATATATTTTTCTTCGAGCCTCACGTTGGATTCGCCCAAATTTTATATAATAGTACTTCGAGCAAGATTCAAAGACTCTACACAATTGCAGTTTTATACTTTGCACCGGCTGCCTATCCCCAGCAATGAGACACCTCAGTTCAATCGTAACAGTTTCTGTCGTGCGTATATAAAAATTTTCTTTATTTTGTTTGTCCTTAACTACCCTCACGGATCCTATATAGTTTTAAAATGGTTACTGTTCAAAACGTGAAATATCTGTCCGTTTCATATACAATTATTTGAATAAATTATGGTTTTAAAACAAATTTTTAGAGTACTTATAAATTAGGTCTTACTCAAATGCCTGTTTATCTGGGTATTGTCAATTTGACACCATACACGATTCACCCACGTGTCTTTCTTATCATGTGCTGCTGCAGGGCTTTCGTATCCGTACCTGTAACTTCAAATAAGTGTTACTGTTTTGTATTGTTATCCCTATTATAAATAAAGACCAAAATTTTTACTTATTATTATTTATTACCTCAAGAAAATTTTTACTTTTTTGTCCAAAGCCTGTATCCCGATCACAGTTATTCAAAAATGCAGTGGTTCCCTTTACAATGTAACGTAATAATCAAACTCCCCCTTCACCTACCTAACTACGAGTACTAATACTACTGGCAAATATTAATAAATTGGTTTTACTTTCCTTAAAGTTTTGTGCTGCCTCTGGTTCTCCTAGTCTTGTGTGGATGGTGTTTGTTTGTGGGTTTTATCTTCTTCTATGTTTTCTATATCTCTAAGCTTCGTTTTCTCTTGGGGCTTATTTTCTTCCTGTGGTTAATTTTACTCTCTGGGAAAATTACTTCTGGTCAAATAAAACTCTATCCTTCTTGCCAACAAATATATTTTTGGTTAATTATAAACTTTTCTTTACAATCTCGTATTTGTTTTCCAATATAACATACCCATAGGTTAACATTTTCACAAAATTTTATAATCTCAGAACTAAAACTTAAATTCCATTAATTTTTACAAAAAATCATCTGTCATCTTATTTATTTTTTCAAAATCACTCTCCCCTAGATGTTTCCATGGCTACCCTTAGCTTACTTGATTCAATATCATATTTTTACATACATGTCCTATATATCCTTACACATCTTAATAAATAGACAAATAATTACTCTGAATCCCAATCTTTTTCTAAAGTCTCTAGTTACTTAAATTCACTTACAGTTTAAACAGACTATAGTTTATATATATAAAATAGGCTCTTAAATTTAAACATTTACCTAATCAAACAATCTCTCCAATTCCACATCCACTATATTCATACATGGACATATCCAACACACCAAAATATGACTTAAGTGCTCCTAACAGCAATGAATATGCTCTCCATTTAAATACAGTAGAATGTCTTAGGAAGAACGACTAACAAGATTTCTCGATGCGGTGTTTATAACCCAAGCCACAACAAAATTACTTAGCCACCGTATGTTTAAGTTTATTCCATGCTCAAATTTACAACCGCAATACAACAGAGCACACGGACATTACACCTGTAGTATTGTTGAACACAAGTATTTATGTAAACTGTCGTTTAGAGTATTGAAACAGTACGACTATTATCACTGAAGCACCAATATTTGCCAACTCCTAACATCCCTAGCCCCCCTATTTATTTGTTATAATATATATAAAACTGAAACTACTCCCTGTCGTTTCTTTATTTAAAACTCAGGGTGAATAAATAAATTTTGAAAACTTTGCTAGTGGGTTCTAATAGCAAGGCCTCCAAAAACCAACTCTTAGCGCCCTCTGTCTTCCCTGAATTTAAATAGTAACACAGAAACAAACCTAAATGCTCTAAATACAGGTCTTTATAAAAATTTTAAGATGTAGGTATAACTAAAAAAATGTGTGAAATATTTGCAAATTATTCAATATTCCAATTTTAAATTAATAAGTCTACTGGTGTATTGAAATTACAAATTATACCTTACCAATCCAGGGGTGGTTTCTCCTTACAGCCAACTGATCTGGTCAAAAATTTGGTCACAGGTAGTAAATCTATTAAGTTAAAATTGTAAGTATTAGCTTTATATAGTTTTATGTAAAATAAAAAAATGTAATAGAGAAAATTGTAGTTGATATACGATTACTGGTTTAAATGCCTCTGTGGATCCTGGATCTGCTCCTCTATGGACAATCAAAAGAAACTCCAGCTCCTACACGAATATACCACAATGTACCGAAGTGGTAATCTTCTGAAAATGCTTCCTTTCAGCTACAAAAAAACTCTAGGACTCCTTCAGCAGACAAACTAATGTCCCTTTTACAAATTTACAAATTGTTTCTTCCGCTCGATGCAAATAATCGCTTAGATTAAGCTTTAATATCGTTTATACCTTTGTTTTAGGCAGAAATAACTTTAACACATAAAAATTTTCAACTCGTTTATTCAAAAAAGCTTCTGCAGCAGCCAGCAATAATAGAACAGCCCCAAAAAAATTTTATATCATCAATAATCATAAAAACAAAAATTATCACCTAGCAACAACAATCCTACTATGATCCTTTATACACCTATAAAATGACATGGAAAAACACAGATGATCATCTATACAATGAAGACAAGCCTCTTATTACTTTTCATATTAATTATGATTGGTTTATTAATTATTCATAATACAGTTATGTATACAAATTATCAAATTAACAATAATAACCTAATTCCTTTTAGGTGCTAACTACTAATAATTATTACAAGAGGTAAAATCTAACTGTTAACCACACAAATAGAGTCAAACACCCCTTGGACAAGTATAATCCTTTGAATTGCACAGCATAAAATGAGCTGAAGCCAAAATATTCAGTAAATCATGTCAAACACTTCACACAACAGGTTTATTATTACATTAGTAATAAAAATTGCCTGAATACCCTTACTTTATGGGAAATTCTGTATTTAAGCCACCCAGATTCATTTTAATATATATATATATATATATATATATATATATATATATATAGGGTGGGCGATACGGGATTTTGCGTATCGAATATCGATACATATTCTATATCGATATATATCGATATATATCGATACGTATCGATGCGTATCGGTGAGTATCGATACGTATTGATTCGTATCGATGCATATCGATACGTAGCGGTACGTATAGATATATATATATATATAGCGATTCGTATCGGAACGTTTAGATGTGTAGATTAAGTATACATATCGAGACGTAGCGATACCTATCGGTACGAATCGATACGCATCTATAAATTTTTCTACTCTTTCTTTGGAAATAAAATCACAAGATCGTTTTAAAATAATATATTTACTGACAATTCGATCTTTCACTTAAGATTGTTTGTTATCAAAATAATTAAAGTTTCAAGTTTAATATTTGTGACATAAGTATGTATATAGGGGTGGGCGATACGGGATTTTGCGTATCGAATATCGATACTTATTCTATATCGAATATCGATAAGTATCGATACGTATCGATACGTATCGATGCGTATCGATGCGCATCGATGCGTATCGATACATATCGATACGTATCGATACATATCGAGTATCGATATATCGATATTTATTTTTTGCTGTATCGGGGGGGTCGATACGGGGGTCGTATCGATACGTATCGATATATCGATACGCCGACCCAGCCCTATATATATACACAAAGTAAATATGAATTAATGGCAAGTGACTCAAATTCAACCAGGCGTTTTGCTGTAATTGAGGCTCATCAGGACAGGAGGTAGCAAAGTTGTAGTATTTAGTACAGACACATTGAGGGAAGTACAGGATCACTCAGCTCATATAAATTGTTGCAAGTGGGCAGGGATAAACTTTTCGAGTGAAACGTGAGGTGGGAATATTAAAAATTAAAAGAAAGAAGATATAAATATATTGAGAATAGGAAGAAATAGGACATAAAAACTCAAGACAATTTGCTTAGAATCTATGAGAACAGTAAGAGAAAAAGACAATCAAAATAAAAAGTGCGTAAGACAAAATGTTGTAAAAGAAAAACAGAAATATAACCAAAATTTAACTAGACAAAGTAATATTAAACATTTAAGAAATAGTACGAGAAATATTAAAAGAAAAATAGTTAAGCTACATATTCATGGAAAAATATAAAGAAACAGATGAAGTATGTAAGGTGGTAATCATGGGGAAATATTAGTAATTTTGATTTTGAGTTTTTAAGGGGAATTGGTTCAAAAAGAAATAAAAATAAGATTTTTGAAATGATGTGTGCAGATTTAATTTGTATTGATATGACGAAACTATTAGAGGTATCGAGTTGAAGATTTTGTCACAGGTTAGGAACTTTGTTAATTTTGAGAAGCACGATTTGTAATTGATTTAAAAATAAAAACAACTGTCATTTAAAACAACCTTCGAGTTGTTAATGCACCAAGTATATTAAAAGTCCATATTAAATAAATATAGGAGTAGATAATACTACAGAGACACCTACAGGCAATATGAAATTCGAAGATTTAAAAGACAAGTCAACACCAGACCAAAATTACGGAAGACATTCTGACCAAGGACAGTACAAATTTAATTTAATTTAAATATTTAGTTGTGAAAACAAACTTTGTGATACATACTTTTTATCTAATCTATATTTTTTAAATAGCTTCAACAAGAAAGTTTATATTTCGATATCCAAATTATAAAAAAAATCATTTCTGTTTTGGTTAAAATTTGCATACAATTTGTCAGAACGACATTTATCCAAATTAAGTGTCACACTTAGAAACCATTTGAAATTCATAAACCGATTAAAAATGCTAACTTTTACTTGGTTTTCAGGAGGAAACAAATTGCTAAAGGTACCTTTAGTGCTACAGAGATTTAGCGATTTGGATATTTAGAGAATTAGATATTTTTGCTTTTAATCATCTAGGGTATTTTCTGCTTCAAGTATTTGGAGAAAATATGTTATTGTTTTGGGTTGCTGGATGTTAAGTTTAGGTTGTGAATTACGAACTGAAAAAATTAATTGCTATTCATTTCCAATATGATTAATACGCAAAACATATAACGATAAACTACACGAAAAGGTGAGATTAAGATTATAACAAAACAAACAAATCACGCGCTTTTCTGAACAAACACGCATGCTCCGATCAATATAGCCAGAAAAGTTAAACTTGAACCAACTTTTGGGAGATTCGGCGTTTTTGACGTTTTACGGTGGTGTCACGTAATTACTTTAACCAATAGAATCATTCTCCATATCGCCAAATCTCTGTAGCACTAAAGATGGCTTTAGTGCTACAGAGATTTGGCGATTTGGATATTTGGAGAATGATCCTGTTGGTTAGTGATCACGTGATACCGCCGAGCGTCAAAATCTCAATCTCCCAAAGTTGTTCAATTCAACTTTCTGGCTATTTTGAATCGGGCATGCGTGTTCAGAAAAGCACGTGATTTGTTTATTTTGTTATAATCTTAACCTCTTTCGTAGTTTGCCGTTATATATTTTGCGTTTTGCCTATTAAACATATTGGAAATGAATAGCAAATCCGTTATTTCTTTAAATATTCATAGCGTAGTAACAAACATTGAAAGTTTAACATCCAGCAACACAAAACAATAACAAATGTCATCTGTTAAACTATTTTCTCCAAATACCTGAAGCAGAAAATACCTTAGATGATTAAAAGCGATAATATGTAATTCCCCAAATATCTAAATCGCTAAATCTCCATAGCACTAAGGGTACCTTTAGTGCTATGGAGATTTAGCGATTTAGATATTTGGTGAATCAGATATTTTCACTTTTAATCATCTAAGGTATTTTCTGCTTCGGGTATTTGGAGAAGTTTGACAGATGACATTTGTTATTATTTTGGGTTGCTGGATGTTAAGTTTTCAATGTTTGTTACTAAGCTATGAGTATCTAAAGAAATAACAGAATTCCTATTCATTTCCAATATGTTTAATAGGCAAAACGCAAACTATATAACGTCGAACGAAAAGGTAAGGTTAAGGTTGTAACAAAACAAACAAATCACGTGCTTTTCTGAACAAACGCGCATGCTCCGATCTCAAAATAGTCAGAAAAGTTGAACTTGAACCAACTTTTGGGAGATTGGAGATTCGGTGATTTTGACGTTTCTCGGCGGTGTCACGTGATCACTTTAACCAATAGGATCATTCTCCAAATATTCAAATCGCCAAATCTCCATAGCACTAAAGGTACCTTAACGGTTAGGATGGTTATTGGAGAGTTGGAGATCAACAATGAAGGTTCGGCCTTACATAAATAAATCGAGAGTCAGATTTGGAGTACATTAAAAACACTTGTAAGTAGAAACCCTTTCTTTTAAAGAATAAGTGATATTCCACTGAAGTAATCTCATTGACGATGTTTACATATTGTTGTGGTAAAGAATATTGGAACGGACTATTTATTCGTCCAAAATATAAAAACGGTTTCTTAATTAATAAAACTTAGATAACAGAAAGTAACCAACAAAGAAAGGGGAAACACATTATTTTAACCAAACCTTAAGATAAGAGGAATCAGTCCTGGTATAAGCTGGTCGGCACATAAAATATATTGTAACGCGCTACTACTACCGCGTTTCTTTAATTTAAAACAAGTAATAATAATGGTCTTTATTACTCACTGTTCACAAGTCTAATTAACAGTATATGCCTTATTTATAGATGTTTTCAGTCCACTTAACAATGAAGCACTATTACACTAATGAATTTACAAGCACTAATATCTTCTTAAACTAACTTCTTTACCATAAGTTCATTAACAACACTAACACAACTATTTGTTTATACACTTCTATTTATTTATGTATACTGCAAGTTGCATGCACATTAGACACAGCATATCATTTATGTATATATTCTAAAAACTCAACTACGTTTACTTTACAACGACATAATTTATATTAGACATTCAAGAATAGACTAACTCTTACATTCATAAGCGGCCTTATATATACCCTGCATTAAGATATGACTCATTATCTAGAACTTTGTAGAAGGATTCTCGAATGCTGAAGAATACGCTGTGCCCCGGGCGTTTGTATGTTTGACGGGTTGCCTAATAGTGGATCGCAACACTGCCCCCTCTTTAAAACCGTTACGTCTCGTAACTGTAAATCCATCTTGACGCCAATTCGATGACTGGTGACGGTATCGGCAGCTATCTCCTCTGGTGCATCCACCGCGTCGTTGGAAGTAACAGTCAACACTCTTTTCATGGTCTTGGTAGGCAACCGGTTGATAACAACAAACAAGAACCTGGACGTTGGTTCCTGGAAAACTACTTCTAGCATATTTCGGACTATCCTCCAATCCAAGCGATCCAGTCCACAGCCCAGCTTGGGCACCGCTAGTCTCGTTACTCCATTTTCCATCATCTGCGCCTTAAGATTTAGCAAAGCCTCCCATAGATGTCCATAACTAGGTCTTTGCCATGAAGAATTTTTGGTGACCAGATAGTAAACATTACGATTGTTATCTTGAAGAACTAAAGCTTTTCCTACAGTTGGCTGCTGTTGTACTAATTCATCTACACGTCCAAACTTTTTCTTGAAAACAACAGCTATTCCCCTTGACATTGCCAAATCTTGAGCTACGCAATGTGCAAGGGAATACTCTTCTGGTGCTCTAAACAGATCTTGCTGTTTTCAACAACAACGCCAAATCTCGCCTTAGCGGAACCACCATATGCTGCCATAAAGCTCTCAAAATCTACATTTGGCTCATGATTAATAACTTGTCGAACACCATCATCATTATTCGAGTCTTCCTGGTTGTTGCCAGCGTAGGATGTTAAACGGTCAAAGTGTACCACTTTCGGTTTACCACGGGGGGATCTTCTGATCCGGTACACTACATCATTAATCCTTTTTAACACTTCGTACGGCCCTTCCCATTGTCTTTGTAGTTTTGGCGACAATCCACGTTTTCTTTGTGGATTGTACAACCACACTAAATCTCCAGGTTGATAACCACCTTCTTGCGCTCTCGTGTCATATTGTGATTTCATTCGATCGCTTGCTGCCTGTATATTCTTTCGGACGTTTTCGTGAATACTATTTGATCTTTCACGAAGCTTACTAACGTAATCTTCACCTGCGATCTCTTCTCCAGGTTTAAATCCAAACTGAAGATCACATGGTAGCCGCAATTCACGTCCTAGCATTACGCAAGCGGGCGAGTATCCTGTGCTGTCATGTACCGAAGATCGGTACGCCAGTAGGAACAAATGTAAATATTGGTCCCAGTCTCGTTGATGTTCAGAGACAACTTTGGTCAGGTACTTCCCTAACGTCCTGTTCATTCTTTCAACCATTCCATCCGATTGGGGATGAAGTGGCGAAGTTCTAGTCTTCCTGATTCCAAGGTGCTTGCAGACGTTTTGAAACAACGCCGATTCGAAGTTTCGACCTTGATCGGAGTGTAATTCCAACGGAACTCCAAAACGACAAAACAACTCCTGACTAGTACATCTGCCACCGTCTCGGCTTCTTGGTTAGGTATAGCATATGCCTCCGGCCATTTGGTAAAATAATCCATCGCAACCAAGATGTATTTATTTCCTTTCTCTGATTCAGGAAACGGACCAGCTATATCAATGGCTACCCTCTCAAAAGGATTCCCGACGTTATACTGTCTCATTGGGGCTTTCCGTTTTGTGACCGGGCCATTTGCAGAGGCACACAATTCACATTTCCGGCACCACTCCTTCACATCTTCTTTGCAGTTCACCCAATAAAATCTTTCTCTCACTCTTTCGAGAGTTCTTTTCACGCCAAAGTGCCCTCCGGAAATACCATCGTGCAAGTGCTGCAACACCTCCGGCACTCTGCTTCTTGGCACTATCACTTGAAGTCTCTCAGTGCCATCTTCAAATTCCAGGCGTCGTTTCAAGATTCTATTTTCCATCATCAAGGAGTCCCACTGTGCCCAGTATGCCTTCAGGCTCCTACTTGAAATACTAATTTCTTCCCAAGCTGGCCGTTGTCCTCTATTTTTCCACTCAATAATACGTCCCAATTCGGCGTCATTCTCCTGGTCTTCTCGTATTCTTTCGAGTTGCCAAGTATCATCGGTTACCGTCATTCTATGGATGACACTTATTTTCTCTTCCATCTTGGAGCAATGATTGCAGTCCATCGGACAAGGTCTCCTTGATAGAGCGTCTGCATTCCGATGGCTAGTTCCTACACGATGTTCTGTATCAAAGTCATATTCCTGCAGCCGCTCTATCCACCTTGCCACTTGCCCTTCAGGATTTCGAAACTGCAATAACCATTTCAGTGCAGCATGGTCTGTTCTCAACAGGAATTTACGGCCGTATAAGTACTTATAAAAGTGCTCTACGGATTTGACGACGGCCAACAGCTCCTTCTTGTCACACAATAGTTCCTTTCTGGCCGCGACAAGACCTTGCTGAAATACCCAATAACTTTTTCTTGTCCGTCCTGCGCTTGAGAAAGAACGCCTCCTATAGCTGTGTTACTGGCATCGGTATCCAACACAAATTTTCCCTCCATCCGTGGATAACTCAAAATTGGTGCTGTAACTAGTAGCCGTTTCAGTTGTTCAAATGCTCTGTGGCAGTCGTCATTCCAATCATATTCTTGTCCATCTTCGGTTAATTTTGTTAACGGTTTGGCAATGTTCGCAAACCCAAGTATAAAACGTCGGTAATATGTGCACAATCCTAGAAAACTGCGTAGTTGGTGTATATCTGCTGGTGTAGGCCACTCCTGTACCGTTTTTATTTTGTCAGGGTCAGCTCTTATTCCGGTCTCCGAAACGACATGTCCTAGGTATTTCACCTCTTTTCCAAACAGGTGACACTTCTTGGGGCTCAATGTAAGGTTTGCCCCTTAATCTCTGGAATATCTCCTCTAGGTTCTTAAGATGTTCTTCGAAAGACCGACCTAACACTATCACGTCGTCCAGGTACACCAGACATGTCTTCCAGGACAGTCCACGCAGTACCGACTCCATCAATCGTTCAAAAGTAGCAGGAGCATTGCATAATCCAAATGGCATGACCTTGAACTGCCATAATCCAGTTCCAATTGTAAAGGCAGTCTTTTCTTTATCGTTTGGCTCCAAGCCTACCTGCCAGTATCCGCTTTTCAAGTCCAAGGTCGAAAACCATTTAGATCCGGATAGAGTATCTAAGGTGTCATCAATTCTGGGCAAAGGATAGCTGTCTTTCTTTGTCACATTATTAAGCCGCCGGTAGTCTACACAAAACCTTGTCGACCCGTCCTTTTCTTGACAAGCACTACCGGGGATGCCTATGGACTATTCGAGGGTTCAATCACTCCCTGTTCTTCCATATCGGTGATAATTTGCTCAGCTTCCTTACGTTTCGCCAAAGGAAGCCGCCTGAGGTGTTGTCTTATCGGTTGCGCATCTCCAGTATTGATCTTGTGTTGCACAACATTCGTCCTTCCTTTCTCACTATCATCCAGTGCAAACACACCTCGATATCGTCCGACCAGTTCTTTTACCTTGCCCAGTTGGTCGCCATTTAATCCTTGACACGAGGGTATCAACATATCCAGCAATTTCTGTGAGCAACCGTTGGTTGGTTTATTTTCGTGTCGTCCACACAACGTTTAATATGACATACTGGAATGCAACTTCCCACAATCATGCCTTTCTTCAGGGTCACTGTATGGGGATTAATGTTCAGCACCCTTACTGGTACCATGTTTCGAGACTTTACCAGCGTTCTTCCAATCAGAAGTCCCTCCTGACCCATTCCCGATTCAGTTGCTTCCATCAAGCATACTTGTCCTTCCCGGAGCGTACCATCCGGGTGTCCCATTACTATCATTTCCGCCTTCTCGGATATTTTACATCGCAAATCATTCGTACTTGCATCGTCTGGTTACTCCTACCTTGAAATGGAATCTCATCATCATCTATCCGAAGCACATTTTCTTTCATGTTTACATGAAACCCATATTCTCTCATGAGATCCATTCCCAAGATCACTTCTTCTGTAATTTCAGCTACCAACACTCGATGATTAATTAATTTGTCCCCAATTGTCAACATAACGGCAGTCTCTCCGTGAGTACCAATCTTCTCACCACTTGCCGTTCGGAGACACACCGATACAGGTAGCACTTTTCCACGACCAACCAAATCTGGTCTCACAATAGTTCTTTTCGCTCCTGTATCCACAAGTAATCGGACAACCCTACCATTAATTCTACCATCGATATAAATGCTGTCCAGACTTTCCACCGACGATGCAGCACGGATGATAATCTCCGGGCACTACGCTGTGCTGTCGAAGTTCGCCCCTTACATGGACCAGCTTTGGCACAACCGGTTGTTTCTTTGGTTGAGTACAGCGTCTCTGCATATGGCCAACTTCACCGCAGCTCCAGCATCGTAGACGCCATCTCCGCGGTCGTTGTCTTTTCAGCCTTTCCGCCTTTCGCTTTTCAAACACACGATTGACTATTTCATCTATGCTGTTCTGAGCTTGACCAGGTTCCTCTAAGGCAGACCGAACTTTGTGACCCATCCTGTGTGATGTCTGCTTAGCTGCTTCAAATTCAAGCGCATGGGCCAGTGCATCATCCAACATTTTTGGACGTGCTAGTCTTAGCGCTTGCTGTATTTCGCCATCCTTAACGCCATCCACAAATGTTTGGACAGCAAGTTGTTCGAGGAAGCTATCTGGTGCCGTCGGATATGCCAATCTAACTAACCTGGCAATGTCAACTTCGAATTCTTGCAGGCTTTCACTTGTCTTTTGCGAGCGGTTCTTAACTTGTGCGTGGTAAACCTGTTGAAGGTGAGCATCTCCATATCTCATCTCAAGCTTTGATGTTAAGAGGCCGTAATCATTCTGCTGGTGATCGGGAATCGTTTGTAAGATGTTAAGAGCCTCCCCCCGTAAGGCCACTATTAAGGAGATGGCCTTCTCTTTGTTGCACCAACCGTTGGCTATTGCAGCAGCTTCAAATTGTTTCAAATATGTGGGCCAAGGTGTTTTACCATCGAACGTAGGTGATTTTACTTTAAATTTAGACGGAATTGACTCGCTTCTTTCCATGGTTCTTATTTCTGGAATGTTCTTATTAACAACATGGCTTGGTAATTCAAGTGGTCGCGTTGTTAGTGAAATCATTTGTTCTTGAAGCCTCATCACATCTTCTTCCATTTTACCAATTTATTATCCAACTTTTGCTCAACTGTTTTTACCTGTTCAGTGAAATCTTCTTTCAATGCAATGGAACTTTCCATTAATCTTTGTTCTAACGTGGCTGTACTTTCATTCAACTTTTCTTTTAGTGTCACTTCCAGTTTAGCCGACCTCTCCTCCATTTTCTCAGCATTTTCACTAAACTTTTCCTCTAATTTCGTAGTATTTTCGCTTAACTTTTCCTCCATACCGGATTTAAAATCCTTAAGGAAATTCATTAAAGTCTCTGCCTCCATCTTACTTTGGTTTCTTGTAACAGGCATATACAAACTACTTAAATGTCTTTAGACTTAATTAATCACCCAACACAGCCTGACACCAGTGTAACGCGCTACTACTACCGCGTTTCTTTAATTTAAAACAAGTAATAATAATAGTCTTTATTACTCACTGTTCACAAGTCTAATTAACAGTATATGCCTTATTTATAGATGTTTTCAGTCCACTTAACAATGAAGCACTATTACACTAATGAATTTACAAGCACTAATATCTTCTTAAACTAACTTCTTTACCATAAGTTCATTAACAACACTAACACAACTATTTGTTTATACACTTCTATTTATTTATGTATACTGCAAGTTGCATGCACATTAGACACAGCATATCATTTATGTATATATTCTAAAAACTCAACTACGTTTACTTTACAACGACATAATTTATATTAGACATTCAAGAATAGACTAACTCTTACATTCATAAGCGGCCTTATATATACCATGCATTAAGATATGACTCATTATCTAGAACTTTGTAGAAGGATTCTCGAATGCTGAAGAATACGCTGTGCCCCGGGCGTTTGTATGTTTGACGGGTTGCCTAATAGTGGATCGCAACAATATATTGCGCGAGGCAGAAATATCAGATAATACACAATAATATATACACCGTTTAAAGTAGTTTTTAAACCTATTTTGGTGTGAGATTTTTTGTAACTTTACGTTTAGTTTCCTCAAATAACAAAACGTAAAGTCATACAATGTTATCTAATTATCTGCTTCTTTTAAACGTATATTATATAAATATTTAGAATATTTGATGTTATTATTGATTAGAGCAATTTGCTTTAATCATGGATTTTATGTAGTGACCTACTTCAAATAGGTACACAAATAAAATCACTGATATATAATGTAATTTAGCAATGCATTTATATATTTTTTTCATGGCGTAAATAGTATCTTGGTTAACAGCAAGATGTATAAATACATCTTGAGCTAACAGTGGTTCTTGCTATTCAGTATATTAATTGCTTTTGTTTACTATCGACTATAAACGTAAACAGATATTAACAACCAATAGGCTTCGGCAGTTCCCAAAAATATTACTATGTATTTTGAATGTAGGTTATCGTTATACGCATCCGGCTATAAGTTCTTGTTACATTGCACTTTTTTAGCACCTATTTACATTTATGTACTTGGTGCCAGTTTATAGCTTTTCTCGTTTGTGTTTGCTCCTGTGTACTCCCAGTTTTATATATCTTCGAATTGTTGTGTGTTTCTAATGCTGTTATGTGTTTAAAATAATGGAAAGTGAAATCAGTATGGAGGTTGAGGATTCTCCTATGAATAATCCTTACCCTGAAACTGATGAATGGCCATCTGGTTACTCGTCGGCATTTTTTGAAAAAAGCAATTGCAATGTGTTGGACCATTATGAACAATATAACAAATCTCAATTGCCGCTAACTAATATACCTGCTTTATACCCTGAAATACTAGTGAAGATATTTACTTATTTGAATATAAAGGACTTATGCAGCATTGCACGAGTTTGCAAATCTTGGCGAGAGGCTGCTTATTCCAAATGTCTCTGGCAAAATATCGAAGTTAGACTTGACTTGGTAAAAAGTAACAATGCTCCATTTGCATCGTTAACTCAACGTGGAATTAAGAAATTATACATACGGTCCCATGAAAAGCATTTGCCGAAGCTTCTAGTGGTTTTGCCGAACTTAACGTCACTCAACTTGAGCGAGCATTATAGTGAGGGTAGTTCTTCTTGGGAATTTGTAGATCATGGTCCACATCTTGATTTATTAAATTTATCGTTTTGCAGACAGTTGACCGACAAATGTGTAGGTCAAATAGCCCTTCACTGCAAGAATCTCAGTAAGTTAGAACTGGTTAACTGTGACAGTATTACAGACTACTCACTAATGTTAATTGCATGGGGTCTGAAACAGCTTGATATGCTGTATTTTCGTTCTCCCAAGGTCCCGGGTTCGAATCCCGACACGGTCCGCTTGAAAAATGTTAGGCGAGCATTTTTCACAAAAATACACCCTCGTTCGGATGAGAGGTAAAATGGAGGTCCCGTGTGTGAGTGTTGTCACGCACGTTAAAGATCCCTACCTTGCTTGGAACAGCAAGGGTTCGGCAAAATTCAAAATTTTCCAGGTAAAAAAAAAAACTCGCTTCCTGGCCAATGTAGTACCTTCGGGTGGAGCATTGGAAAAAAATCAAATGTAATGTATTTTCGTTCATGCAATTCCATTACTGACGTGGGCATTAAACATATTGTTGGACTCAGTTATAGTCCGTCAACAGATGGCAATCGTTTATTAAAATACATAGTGCTTGAAAATTGCACAAAAATATCTGATATTGCGCTTAAGTATCTTTCATATGGTTATATGAAACATTTAAGAAGTATTAAATTAACGGATTGTAATGGGATTACTGATGTTGGTTTAAAATATCTATCCAGAATGAGTTCGTTGCGTGAGCTCATGATAAGTGGCTGTCCAAAAATTACAGATGCCGGTTTTAAATATTTGTTCCAGGATGATTCTAAACTAGATGTAGTGTTGCTATTATTTCCTTCTAGTCTTATCGCCAGTGAAATGGCTAGTACTTTAAAATCAATTTGTAATATCAAAATATTGAGGTACAACACGGGTTTCATGATAAAGAAATAGTTTCAGGAAATACAATTCCACATATGCAATGTGATAAAGTTAAGATTGCCCATTCCGCGACCGTATGTTCAAAAGGTACAGTTCTAAGTTAATTCGTTGATAATAAAATACGACCTCGGAAATAACAAATTAACAAGTGATAAAACCAAAACAGGTATTGTTTTCTAAACATTCCTCTTCCTTTTATTACAGCTACATTAAATAAACCTAACCCAAACCACTTACCAAAACTACCTGAAATGTATCCTTTACCAACAATAACAGCCTCAACCATAAATCATTCAACCAGCCAAACAAAAAACCCACTCGCCCATCAGACAATAAAAGAAGGGACATATTCGAATGCAGTAAAAAGCAAAGCACCAAATGAACAAACATCTGCAAGCAGTTTCCCATCAAAAGAAAATGCGATTATATTAAATTCATTGCCAAACACGAAGTTAGAAGATTATCTAAATGCAATCACGGAAATAATAGATCCTAAAATATAACCTTTGCATCAAGAATAGCAAACAACCGGATCTGTATTTATTTATCTACAAGAGAAGATGCTGACCAGTTTGTAAACAACCATCCTAATATAACAGTAAATAACACAGAAGTGGAAATACGTAAATTACTAACGCCGACCATAAGGGTGGTTATTTCAAATGTTAGCCCATCCATACCACACAATGTAATAGAAGACGCACTTATTAAGCTAAATATAACTTTAACAGGCAAGATGTCATTTATAAAAGCTGCATTATCAGAAATAAAATTTAAACACATACTTAGCTTTAGAGACAAATCTATGTTAAACAAACTGCAAATTTAAACATCCCAGAATCAATAATAGTATTATTTGAAGAAACCCCTACAGACTATTTTTATCTACAGAAACATACTGCTATACATGTAAACAAACCGCCATTCAACCTCAAGCTGCGAGGAACATAATATACAGAGTGAAACAAAACAACCTGAACAAATAACAAACCTAAATGAAACAATAAGAAATAAAAGACCAAATCAGTCACCTGAAAGTACACCTACAGAAGAACTAAATGAAACTTACATTGAACATCAAATAAGAGAAGCAACACAAAAGAAAAACAAGAAACCAACCAAGAATCAACCCTGTCGAATTTATCACAAACCATACGGACAAACAAAAACAAAAAAGGATCCTACAATTAAAAAGAAGAACTTGGAACAAACTGAATCCCCAAAACACAATACAATAAAGGAAATCATAGAAAGTGATCCAGCCAAATACATTATCTCATTCGACGAATTTCAGGACTTTCTAGAAAACACGATCGGAACAAAAAATACTAGAATTAAGTAAAACTATACCAAAGATACAAACCAACTCATACAAATGATGCATGAAATCCAAAACAATACTGATGACAAAAAATAAAACAACAATAACAAGAATAACTAAAAAATGGAGGAACAACAAATTGAGTCAGAAATGTCTGATTCCTCAGTCGATAATCAATAACATGAACATCATTCAATGGAATTGTAATGGACTTCAATCCCATAAAGCTGAATTCCAAAACTAATTGAAGAAACACAACCTCATTACATATGCTTACAAGAAACACACTTCAAAGAACATCAAAACATAAATACATACAATTTTATACAATATCGCAAGGACAGACTAAACACACATATAGCTAGCGGAGGGTGGCAATTCTAGTAAACAACAAACAACATACAACAAGATGTACAAACTATCCTGAGAGACACATCCAATATTGAACCACTGCTGAACTATCTTAAAGACATAGAAATCCAACATCGTATATAAAATATATAAAAGATAAACATATATTGTACCATAGATTATAAATAATACTTCCAACCTCCGCTAATAACTGTAAAGGTGGAAGCGGATGAAAGTGAAATTAAAAAAAAAAAAAAAAAAAAAGTTAAGATTTAAAAAATTAATCTTTCTCTCTATGCCCAAAATTTTCAAATTATTTACATGAAACTTTCCTGTTTTTTGTCTAAAATGCTTTAATTTCTTGTAAAAATTTTAATATGTTAACTATGGTACTACATAAAGGTATCAATTCATTTTTACCTGTTATTTTTCCATGCCATGTCATTGACAGCAAATGCGATATTTTTTATTTATTTATTTGCAATATAATATAACAACATTCTGATCCCAAATGGTATATACATATACAATAGAAAAATGTTTAATGCAAATCATTTAAGATGATATGAAATAGATTATTACGAGGCTTGTTCAATTGAAACCCATTTTTGGGTTCAGGAAAAATTTATTGACAACTAAATTTACAAATAATTACCACCACGATTAAGGCACATATCCCATTGTTTCGTCAACCTATGTATACCCTGCCTAAACAAATCTTTTGGCTGCTGCTCGAAGAATTCTTTCACGGCGTTTTGTACTTCTTCGTCCGACTGAAAACGGTTACCTTTTAACGCTTTTTTTCAGTGACCCAAAGTTGTGAAAATCGCAAAGCGATAAATCAGGACTACAGGGTGGATGCTCTAATATCATCCATTTCTTTCGCTATAGATTTTCTTTCACTACGTTAGCAACAAGAGTCGAGCATTGTCGTGAAGCAGAATGACACCACATGAAAGCTTCTCTGGACGTTTTTGTCTTATTGCTTGATGGAGCTTGTTCAAAGTTTCATTATACAGGTTTGCATTGATATGCACCCGAGGTTCTGTAATTTCTATCAAGGGTCCTTCATGGTCGAAAAAAAATGTCAACATGATCTTACCGGCAGAAGGTTGAACTGTGAACTTCTTTGGTGGCGGAGAATTTGCATGTTTCCATTGCATCAATGACAGCTTACTGGATGGTTCAAAATAATGACACCAAGATTCGTCGCCAGCAATTATTGACGAGAGAAATTGAATGACCGTACGCTGATCACATTTGGTCGGATTGTTAACAACAAACGTCATTTCAAAGTCACAATACTTAAAATCGCTGTCAAATATATATGAGAGAAACTGATCAGTGGAAAGTTTACAAACACCACTAACATTGCAAAACGTTAGTTGAGTGATTATAATTGTTTCCAAGGCTAACCTGACCAAAGATGGGTTTCAATTGAACAAGCATCGTAACATGCTTTTAAAAAACAGTAACTAATACATTGAATATATTCAGTAGCGAATGGCACACACTATCAAAAGCTTTTGATAGGTCTAGATAAATCACATCTACATGTGATCCTTCTTCTATCTTAGTTATTAAAAAATTTTGAATAATTCCTAGATTGGTCATTGTTGAACGACCTTTATAGAAACCATGCTCTTCATTCACTATGTAGTGTTTATATGTATAAAAAAATTTATCAGAAATGATTGCCTCAAAAAATTTTGCCATGATGGAAATTAAACAAATGCCTCTGTAGTTTTCAATAATGTCTTTTGCTCCAGATTTAAAAATCGGATAAAAAGATGAACGTTTCCATAGTAGTGAAAAACGTCCTTCATTAAACGATCTTTGAAATATTGCACATAAAGGAGTTAACCTACACATTGCCGAACAAACATAGGCCGGAAACCATCCGAACCTGCACTTTTATTAGAGTCGAGAGATCTTATCTTGCTCAGTATTTCTGATTCAGTAAAATGGTGTCCAGATAAAGTACTAAAATTACAGTCAGCAATATTCATCTGAATGTTTGTCTGGTACGAATGAATACCAAGATTGAAAATGTGCTGCAAAGAAGTAAACTATTGCAGTCGGATTTTCCATTGTGATATTTTGATACGACATTATGTTTGGCATACATGTAGTGTAACCTTTTTAAGTGTATTGATATAAGACCAAAAATATTTTAAATTAGTTGGTATCATTGTTTCCGTGTTTGATACAAAATGTTAAAACTTATGTATAATATTCAGCATGTGTAAATGACACGAGAAATGTCAGTTGTTTTTTGGTAGTTAGCTTGGAACGGAATAGTTGTTGAAATAAATTCGGGTTTTGTCGTCAAAAAAAATAATAGAAAATAGTAATTTTAGTTAAAAGGATAATAAAGAATATAAAACATGGCTTGTTTTATTCAAGGTCTGGGAAGCTACGTGTAGAACTGCGTATGCGCGACAGCAAAATAGTAATTAACATATACCAACTACCAACAACGTAGTAGTCGAAGAAGCCTTTTCCATGTAGGAAAAACGTAATTCTTAACATTTGGTGACCCCAACGTGATCTGCTTAGGTTTAGTAGCAGTCACAGGTTTGTTTTAATAGATTGGTAGCTGGTAAAGGAAGATATGGAAGCGAAACGAGCAATTCGTACAGCCTTAAGAGCTCAGTTCAAGACTGACGTGCAACGGTTTGAAGATATTCTTAAAGTTGGTGTAAATGAGTCGAGCGTTGATAGTTGTAAAACGTGTTATGATATCTTAGAAAAGCAGTTTGCAAAAATTCAAGCTTGTGGTGAAAAGATTTTGGCAATTACAGGCAAAGAGATGGAAGCTAAAATTGCAGAGAAAATTGAAGAAGGTGTGGTGAATGAAGTCATGTATAGTACATGTCATGCCACTTACTCTCGCTGTATGAAAGAATTAGAGGCTCGTATTAGTATAGCGCCAACAGTAGTTATGCAGGAAAATGGCGGCCGTTACAAACTACCGAAGATTGAATTAAGAAAATTCAGAGGCGAATTAAAGGAGTGGATACCCTGGTGGGCTCAATTTGGACCAAAAGTTACATGCGGTTGATAAATTTCAGTACTTAGATCAAAACATGTTACCAGGATCAAAGGCCAAGAAATTAGTAGCGGGCTACCCACATTCTAGCGAGAACTATCCAAAAGTAATTGAAGCTCTAAAAATGAGATTTGGGAAAAAGGAACTGCTGTCTGAGCTCTATGTTCGTGAATTTATAACGCTAATTGTTGATAGAATCACCACAAAAGACAAGTCCTCGATTGGCTCTCTATATGATGAAGTTCTCAGTAAAGAAAAGGCGCTAGAATCGTTAGGATTATCAGCAGCTAGTTACTGCGATATTCTAAAGACATTTTGGTCGAATCATGTTTACCAGTAGACACATTAAGGGTATGGCAACGGCAAGCTAAAGTTCCTGATGAGAGCATGTTCAAGCAATTGTTCGAATTTATGAATGAAGAAGTTACCAATGAACAAAAGATTGTATTAGCCAGTCAAGGGTTCAGTAATATTAACGTTGATAAAAGGAACAAGTTCTACTTAAAAAATGAGCAGTCAGAGAAAATTCCAACTGTTTCAGGTTTATCCAATCAATCTGGAAAATGGATGTGTGTGCATTTTGTAATATTAAATGGCACGAAACGTCAACTGTCGTAAAGCTGGCAATAGTAAGCTAGATGATTGACGTAACGCTTTTCGAAAAGCAAAATTGTGCTTTTACTGATTGGGTTCTGGTCATGTATCTAGGTTTTGTAGAGTGAGAGTCGATTATAAGAATTGTGGAAAACGTCATCAACTAGTCATGTGTCCAGAAATTAGTAAGAGTGAATATGACGTACCTGTGAAAGGCAATTCTGATTCAAAGCAGTGTGATGATGATGTAGTACAAACTAATTCAATGAATTCGTTTTGCGAACGTGGAATTTTGTTGCAAACATTAGTCGTTCGGTTGAGTTCAGGGAATGTTTCCAAATATGCCAGGGCTATGATTGACGGTGGTTCTCGAAGATCCAGCATTTTGGCGTACACTGCACAGCAATTAGGTCTAAAGGCAGTGGGACGAGTCAAGCTAGTCCATGGGTTGTATGGTGGAATTAAAACAGCAGAAACATTACACCAGCGCTATGTTGTACAAGTCAATGGCATGAATAGTAATTACCAATGTGAAATTGAATGCTTGGATGAAAAGAAATTGTGTAACAGCATTCACCAAGTAAGCAAAGTTCCTTGGATGAACGAGCTGAAAGAAAAAGAAATTGTTATCTGTGGCCAAGACCAAGAAATGTCGGAAATTTAGCTAATCATTGGCACAGATGTTTATGGAAAGCCCCTTACAGGTCAGGTTATTCAATTAGACTGTGGATTAACAGCAATTGAAACGAAGTTAGGTTGAACACTGACTGGTAAATATAATCCATGTTATGATGACTCTACTTTCTCTATGGCGTGTACGACGTCAATGTTCCACCATTCTGTTCTGAGTGAGTTTTGGATCTAGAAAGTATTGGTATTAGTGATCCAGTGGAAACACGGAATCAGTTTAAGCTTCAAGAAGAGGCTAAACACCATTTTGTAAAAGCGGTCAAACGGGATGCTGATGGTAGATAAGAGGTGCAATTGCCATTCACGTTGAGTCCTGATAATTTAGAGAATAACTTGGCCGTTGCAGAGAAAAGATTGAGAGCATGTTCAGAAAGGCTGATAAGAAACGGAATGTGGAACGAGTATGATAAGGTTTTTAAAGAGTGGTTAGCAGAAGGAATTATTCAAGCAGTTTCTGAAAAGAAAAGGGGAGCTCATGTCACTATTTACCTTATCATGCAGTAGTAAAATTGGATAGTGTTACTACTAAGATTTGGCCGGTGTTTGATGCTTCGTGTAAAGTCAAAGGTGGCATTTCATTAAATGACTGTTTAGAAAAGGGCGTAAATTTACTAGCTTTACTGCCATCTGTGCTCCTTAGATTCCGAGACGGAAAAATTGGTGTAGTAGTAGACATACGGAAGGCATTCTGTCAAATTATTGTATGTAAAACTCACCGAGATTATCAGCGATTTTTGTGGTGGACCGATGAAACCCAGAATGAATTGAAAGTTTTTCGGCATATAAGGGTTGTATTTGGTATAAATTGTTCACCATTTCTGTTAAATGAAGTGGTTGATTGCCACTTATCAAACGCGCCGCTTGAAGAAGACGTTGCTGAAAAATTAAAGACTGCTTTATACGTAGACAACGTAGTGACAACAGTTGAAACCCTAGAAGCGATGTATCAGTTGAAGGCTACTTCAATACAAATCTTAAAAGTTGCTTTTATGGAATTGCGTTGTTGGGAATCATCAAATTCTGAAATGGGATTATCAGAAAACAATATGCACGATTTAAGATCGATGGCTTATAGTCCGGATTTTACTTCAGTTCTTGGTCTGACGTGGGACAAAATTCGACCAGTTGTACGTTAAAGTTCGTAGCGAGAAAAATGTGGATGTTGTTACAAAAAGAACGGTATTATCCGGTTTACAAAAGGTGTTTGATCCGCTTGGAGTTTTGTCGCCGTTTACTTTGCTATCTAAAGTTATGCTTCAAGGTTTGGGCACTAAAGCTGAATTGGGATCAAGTCTTGCCTGATTCGTATGCAGAAAAGTTTAAGTTATGGTTGTTATCGTTAAAAAGGATACAAAAATTTGGTATTCCAAGACGCTTAGGATTGTTCACACGTGCAGAAAGTGAATGGAGTTTATGCTGTTTTGTAGATGCTAGTAAATCAGCTTATGCTGCAGTTATATATTTAAGGTGCAAAAAGAGCGGTAAAGTATCTGTGCAACTCCTGTCTAATTCAAGAGTGGCTCCAGCAAAAAGGGTCACTATTTCTAGATTGGAACTGTTAGCGTGTGTAATTGGATGTAGATTGAGTAAAGTTGTATGTGAAGCTCTAAATTTGCATTGTAAACAGTACTTCTGGTCGGATTCATCAACTGGTATTGCGTGGATTTCGCGTTGTGAGAATTGGAGTGTTTTTGTTGCTAATCGTGTAAAGGAAATCAGGCGCCTTAGTAATGCAAATGACTGTAGGCATGTGCCTGGCAATCAGAACACCGCTGACCTGCCATCACGAAGGTGTAGTGCGAAAGAATTATTAGATTTACGATGGTGGGAGGGGCCAAGCTGGTTGAAACTGGAAGCAGAAGCTTGACCAGGTGAAAAACCTGTACCAAATGAAGATATTGTAAATGTGGAAAAGAGTAAGGTTATTTTATCAGCGTACGTTGTTCAAAGTGAGATTCCGCTGTTCCATTCGTTGTTAATTTATACTACATACACACGACTTAGCCGTGTTGTTGCACGTATATATCGTTGGAAAAATCATGCACCTAGCTATAACAAAGAATACCTGAGAGAGGAATTGATGAACGCTGAGAAGAGAATTTTATTATACGTGCAGAAATACTGCAATTTGAAAAGTCATTTGCGTCATAAATGCAAAACCAATAGCGATGAAAATGGATTAGTACGGTTTGTAACGAAGGTTAACGAACGAGATGATTTGTATGATTTCCGGAACCCAATACTGTTGACGGGTGACCATTTGGTAGTTCGTCTATTGATTAATGAAGTGCATGTAAATAATTGTCATGCGGGTGTTGTAACACCCCAAGAACCTTTTTAAATTAATTTAAATTTCAAATAATATTTTCGACCAATCACAAATAATTCTATCTAAAATATAACCTATCAATAACCATGAATTAATACAGTTATCCAATCCTAATTCGACTTTGGGGTGACAATTGACACTTTAAATTAACATAACCTATCAACTGAACTCTAACATCCCGTGAAATGTAGAAAATTTTAAATTAGGCGCCAAAGGGAAATACTCATTTGTTCTAGAAAATTCCAAAACCGGAAACACGAAATAAAATGTTATTTTTCGTGATATCTATAAAAATATTAACAGGAAATAGTTCTTAATATGGCAGAATAACTTAAATTTAATTATAGGACAGGTTCAATTAGCAATTGCAATAATAAAAATGGATTTAAACATTAACCTGAAAACACGTGTAGGAATGATATATAATGGTGCAATATGGAAGGTTTGTAATTGGCCAGAACAATCACGTGATAAAAGGTATATAAATAGTGGAATGAAGAAATTAAGATATATTCAACCCACAAAGGCAATACACAAAGGCAAAAGATATACTAAATAAAATAAAAGTAATTCGCCCATAGTTAGGGCCAGTTACACGGCAATGGGGCGTAACTATCGTGGTTAGTTGACCGCATAAAATTAAAGTGAAGTATAAGTAAGAAATATAAGAAGTGAATACGGGTATTAAGGGACGATTAGTGGAGTTAAATAATGAATAAAGAACAATATAATTAGACGACGACAGGTTTAAGTTGTAGAGCGGGTAATGGTTAGAGACGCCGGCTTGTTAACGGCATAGAATATGATAACTCAACATACTTTTATGGCTCAATATTGATTGTTTGATGGAAGTTCGACTCCTAAACTGTGAGTTGGTATAGAAGTAGCGAGATATCCAGAGTGCCAAGCCCTAAAGTTATCAATAACCGTATTAACATTTTCAAACCTGGTGAGAATAAATTACCTTAGAGGCCTGGTTTAGGATGAAGCAATAATGGGTATTACATACCCAACACAGGTATTGAGTGAACCCTTGTATAAATGTTTCGGGAAAACAGGCGTGTATATGCATGCATACATGTGGTGTTGTAAGTATGAACGTTGATAAATATATATATATATATATATATATATATATATATATATAATTAGTATTATTTCTCGAACGAAAGTAAGTAAACAACTGATTTGATTAAAATCTTGGGATGCACTCGTTCTACCAGATAAAACTACAGCGTCAAATTGTAATTTTTATTCAACGTTTCGGCATTGACTTTATGCCTTCTTCATAGACTGAAAAATTTAATGAAGATTATTACAATTAAAATCAAACAGTTAAGCTGTGTACTTACATAAATTACTATGACTTAAACCTGATTTAAACTTAACAAACAACACTTATTCATGGCATACAGCTTGGTTAAACTTTTTAAAAATTAATTACGGCAACACAATTAAAATGTAACACAGTCAATTGGATAAAATAAATAAATAAATTAACATATAACAACATGCAGTTAAACCTAATCATACGGCGCAACAAGCATAACTAAACTAATCCTATTTAATAATTGATCATGTTGTCACATGGTCATAATCTAAAACCTGTAAGTCATAATCTAAAACCTATATCTTAATAATTTAATGGACAAATGGAACACGCTAGTAAATGAAGCACGCTAAACAAAATACATAATTAAACATTTCTACACTATTTGCGAAAATGGCCGTTATTAAACTTGTAGAGCGCAGAGTAGACCGTATTCAAGTTGTTCATATCCAGTTTGTTATTTAGTGGATTCGGTTGTTGCTGAATATAGAAAGATTCCAAGAAAAGTCTCTTATAATAATTGGATTCTATATCTAATATAGTAGTATTCTCAAAATTCGCTGTATGTTTAGTATTGTGCAAATGTGACGCAAGAGCACAATTAGATTTTCCAATCCTGGCATCACTTTTGTGTTGTATGATGCGGTTCTTTAGCCACTGTTTTGTCTGACCAACGTACGTTTTTTTGCAACTACATTGTATTTTGTAAATAACGTTGCTACACAGAGACTTATCTGTGCTATCTTTTATTTTATTTTATCTTTAACTCCACATATTACCTTCAGACATATATATATATATATATATATATATATATATATATATATTGTAGTGTCAGTAGGAGCTACAAGGGTTCTAAGGGTTGTTTTGTATTTGAAATGTTAGTTGAAATGTAAGTGCCAAGACGTAAATTATAATGACTTGATGACGTGATAAAACACACAGTATTCAAGGTTTTATACTGAGTTGTAGTTTAATAGGCCATTGAACGTACATTTGCCAACCGAAAACCGGATGCGTCTATGGATGTCCACTATTAACCACGCAGATCCAGGTTCATATGTGTATCATTTCGGCATTTATTTTTACTAGAATCAACCTTTGGACAAACATGTAAAATCAAAATTATAAGTAATACTATTGTCAAATATGATTGAAGGGTTGTGCGATATTTAGGACCAATGATTGAACATTATGTATAAAAATAGGAAAGTGCAAAAGACAAAGTTTTAGGTATTAGTTACACGAACTTGGTGATACGACGTTATTGGATGGTTTTTTATATACTATGTAATAAAGAGTAGGCAGATTAATATTGTAATTATCACCTAGGATAAGTAAAAAAGGAAGTCGATTTCGAAATAATTTTGTATTAAGACGTGTTTATAAAACTGCGCTAAATTGTTTAAATATTTTTTTTGAAGATTAAATAAATGAGTTTGAATTGTACGAGTTTAATTTATAAAGGAAGAGTAAGGATAAGCAATAGTGAATGAATAATTGAAAGCGGCGACGAGTAAAAGTTAAGATTGGTATTAGTGCGACAGCGAACCGGCGGAAAATAAGATTGAATTGGAACGAGATTTATATAGGCAGAAGGCATCGAATAGGAATTATAAGAGTGAAGAATATATTAGGATTGAATTGGATATGGTTTTATGTGTAGCGGGGCATTGAGTGGAAAATAGGAACGAGGATAGATTTGGAACGAGTGGTTTTAAAAAGGAACAAGGATTGATTTGGAACGAGCGGATTAAAGGCGGAAGTATTGATTTAGAACAAGAGAAGTAAAATTAGAAGATAGCGTAAGAGTAGCAAGTGGAAGTGTACGAGTCAAAGAAGAAATAACACCGGAAGAATTAGCGCAGGGGAAGTAAATACAAAAGGGTATTCTAAATTCCAAATTCGGGTCATATTTATTTTAGATTTGGGCGCAGCAAAATTGAGTCAAAGATACCTGGAGGATAGACGGCAGTTTTCAAAGTGGTAGTGAAACCTTGTGAGGACGTATACGGCGAATAGGATTTTGAGCCAGCAATCATAGAGGCCGTTAACGACGTATAGAACAGGTGAGTACTGTGTGATATAACGTCAAAGTCAGAAATTTTGTGGTAGTAATTAATTTGGCACAAGGCTACGTGGATCATATAAAATTTGGCATATACAAAAGTAAATTATAAAAAGGTACTAAAACAAAAGATAGTGCAGTTTGGTTGGGCATTGCACATCTACTTACCACTGAACCCACGGTAAGTAGGTGAATACCCTGGGAAGAAAGAGTTCATATAGTCGAGGCATATGTAAAACATTTTGATTTATTAACCAACCAAACGTTGCTAAAGTACGTGGCGTGAAATAGGTATTTGCACATGATATAAAAATCATTAAATTAATAAAAATAAGGCGCGAAAAAGAGCGGGGTGCAGCAAAAGAAGGTGGCAAACCCAACGTGGGGCTAGATAGATCGAAAGCTAGATAGAAATAGTAGTAGGATACGGGACACCGAGATTAGGTGGGGCCCGTAGTTTATATATTTTTTCAGGAAAGAGGAGTTCAAAAATAGGCAGCAGAGATGACGGACGCGGACACGAAACGGATAACGAGATCAGGAAGGATATACGGAGTTGACGCGGAATTTATGACACATGACGAGGAGTTAGATGCAGGGGGAGATGTCCAGGAAACGGAGGTGAGGCAGGTAGATCCGGAGGCGATCAACATGGAAACGGACCAGGTGAGGTGACGGTACAGGAGGTTAAGGTAACAGAAACCGCCGGAAACCAGGATATAATGCGATTCCTGATGAGTTTGCAAAACCAAATTGCCGAGTCACAAACGAAAGTGACTAACAAAATTACAGAATCACAGACGGAACCAAAAACTGAATTAACTAACAAAATTGCAACTTCACATACGGTTTTAACGAACAAAATTTCAGAATCACAGACGGAACTAAAAACTGAACTAACTAACAAAATTGCCGAGGTGCACACGGAACTAAAGACGTCACATACGAATTTGAAAGATGAGTTTAGGACGGCGCACGCCGAACTGACGGCAAAATTAGACTACACCCAGGACTATTTACTCACGTCGATACAAAACGTAAAGGACGAACTAAAGACAGAATTACAAGAAAAGGTAGACAGAGTTGACGACAAGATAGAAAACACACGGGTACAATTTCAGGGAGACTTGAACGCAACAAGGACGGACCTACGATCGGAAATAAAGACACGCGTGGAGACAGTCGAGGAGACGATGATCAGCGGATTTACGACGTTAAACACTGAAATACAGACAAGTGACAAAAAGCACACGACAAATTACAGGAATTTGGGACAGACTCTAGAAACAATACAAAACGAAAATGTTGACGGTAGGACTCAACTGGACACAAAATTTAAAGACAACGTGACGATACTAGAAAACAGGGTCGGCAGCGAAGTAAGACAAATACATGACAAGTTAGACGACCTAGAAAGGAGACGTGGAGGACTAGACTACGGACAGCATATAAAATTGAACCGAGACGCGCTACCAAAATTTGAAGGACGACGGACTGAACAACCGATGGGGTTTTTGGACAGATTGGACGAAATCGTGGAGACAGAGAATGAACGGACGAAATTACAGATAGTCGAGGCAACTTTGACGGGTAACGCGGAAAAATGGCACAACATTATACGGAGACAGTACGACACATACGCAGAATTTAGACGACTGTTCATCGAACAATTCTGGAGTAACACACACCAGACAAACATAAGGACAAATTTAATCACGGGACATTACAGTAAGACAAACGGATCACGCGAAAAATACGCGATCGACAAATACAACCAGGCACAACATCTGACACCGAAATTGGGCGAGGACGACATAGTGTTACAACTTGCGGGACACATGGAACCAGAAGTGACAAAGGTGGTTGTGGTACAGAACGTAAAGACATTGCGGGAATTTTTAGGAGTAATGCGGAACTTCGACTTAGCGACGGCACTGGAGGCAAAGACGCGTGGAAATTACTGGGAGCAAAATCGGGGTTATAGGGATGAAAACCGACGACATGTATACCACGAACACAGACCTAACTACCGACAGGACGTTTTCAACCACGGACAGCGTAATCATTGGGGAAACGACGGAAACCGACGACAGTATTTCAATAGGGAACACCGGGTAAACGAATACCAAGGACAAAATAGGTACCAGCATGGCAACGACGAGGATGACGGCCGTACGACGGGAGGCGGAACGCGTAACGGATACAGCCGGACGGACAGGGACGTAAACGTCTAACATATGACGACAAGCGCGACGACAAAGGACACGGACAAGATCGAGGTGGTACAAATACATGAGGCACCGACGATCCAAAAAAAAATGTCAATTTTTGGATGACAGAACTGTTAGGGTTAAATATAGATTTATGTTATAGTTTAAGAGATTTGTTGTTGAATAATTATACCAGTAATAAAAAGAATTTGTTGTTTATTAATATTAGATTAAGAGATTGTTTATATGTTGCTTTAGTTGATAGTGGTTCACAGCTGTCGCTGGTAAATGAAAATGTGGTGATAAAACACGCAGAATTTTTAAAAGGACGAATAGAAACAATTGATGGAGTTAATTTATGGTCGGCAATAAACAAAAAGCTAACGACGATTTATAGGGTCATCCGTGTATCGATATTTGTAGGGAATAAAAAGGCAGGAGATGAAGAGTTCTTAATAACAAAGGGGTTGCAGCTAGATTTTATATTAGGAATGGATTTTATAGAGGATTTTGGATTGAATATAGATGGAAATGATAGGTCGATTAGGATATTAGATAAAGATAAGTTATGGGTGGTGCCTACGGTTAGTTCGGAATATAGGAATGGAAATGATATAGAAAAGTCAGGATTAGGAATGAATAGGGCAAGTAATTATAGACAGGTTGAAGTGAGATTATGTAATATGTTTGCGAGAATAATTGATGATGGACAGATAGGAAAAGTGAGTATTGATATTAAAGAGAAGCTGGGGGAATTATTTAATAGATTTATAGGGTTGTTTAATGAAGAGCCGAGATTTGCGAAGCGATATACGCATAAGTTAGAGGTCACGGAAGACAGCGGATTTAGTACCAAGGTGTATCCAATTCCGTTTGCAATTAGAAATAGGGTTAAAGCCGCGATTAGTAAAATGTTAAAAGAAGGAATCATCGAACCAGCGAAAACTCCATATGTGAACCCGATAGTTATTGTACCTAAACCTAACAAAAAAGATTAAGGGTTTTAAACCGCGACAGAAACATTTGCGCGAAGTTGTTGTTTCCTTACGAAGGGCCGTACAAAATCACGCGTATTTTTGCTGAAGGAAATACGTTCGAATTAGATACTATGACAGGAGAATATCGTGGGCGTTTTCACTTAGAAAATTTATATCCATATAAAATTGTACAAGAAGAGGGTTTAGTAGGATGAGAGTTCATGCGACGGAAAGTTTAATTTTGTTTTATTTTATAGTGTAGGTTATTATATAGCGTAGTTAGACAGACGTGAGAGAAATGAAATTAGGGGTTGAATAATAATTAATATGTAGAAATGCGGGCAGTGGTTTTAAATAAAAACTAGAAATTATGCACACCAAAATAAGAGTATGAAAACAGACGAAATTTCCACTTTTATTCAAAACCAGTGGGGCCAATGTAGTGTCAATAGGAGCTACAAGGGTTCTAAGGGTTGTTTTGTGTTGAGGGTGGTGTATGCCAAATAAAGTAAGCCATATATCAGATCCCGTAATTTAAAAATGTATGTTTGCCGTACTTTACATACGTTAAAGTATTTGAAATGTTAGTTGAAATGTAAGTGCCAAGACGTATAATGACTTGATGACGTGATAAAACACACAGTATTCAAGGTTTTATACTGAGTTGTAGTTTAATAGGCCATTGAACGTACATTTGCCAACCGAAAACCGGATGCGTCTATGGATGTCCACTATTAACCACGCAGATCCAGGTTCATATGTGTATCATTTCGGCATTTATTTTTACTAGAATAAACCTTTGGACAAACATGTAAAATCAAAATTATAAGTAATACTATTGTCAAATATGATTGAAGGGTTGTGCGATATTTAGGACCAATGATTGAACATTATGTATAAAAATAGGAAAGTGCAAAAGACAAAGTTTTAGGTATTAGTGACACGAACTTGGTGATACGACGTTATTGGATGGTTTTTTATATACTATGTAATAAAGAGTAGGCAGATTAATATTGTAATTATCACCTAGGATAAGTAAAAAAGGAAGTCGATTTCGAAATAATTTTGTATTAAGACGTGTTTATAAAACTGCGCTAAATTGTTTAAATATTTTTTTTGAAGATTAAATAAATGAGTTTGAATTGTACGAGTTTAATTTATAAAGGAAGAGTAAGGATAAGCAATAGTGAATGAATAATTGATAGCGGCGACGAGTAAAAGTTAAGATTGGAATTAGTGCGACAGCGAACCGGCGGAAAATAAGATTGAATTGGAACGAGATTTATATAGGCAGAAGGCATCGAATAGGAATTATAAGAGTGAAGAATATATCAGGATTGAATTGGATATGGTTTTATGTGTAGCGGGGCATTGAGTGGAAAATAGGAACGAGGATAGATTTGGAACGAGTGGTTTTAAAAAGGAACAAGGATTGATTTGGAACGAGCGGATTAAAGGCGGAAGTATTGATTTAGAACGAGAGAAGCAAAATTAGAAGACAGCGTAAGAGTAGCAAGTGGAAGTGTACGAGTCAAAGAAGAAATAACTCCGGAAGAATTAGCGTAGGGGAAGTAAATAAAAAAGAGTATTCTAAAATTCGGGTCATATTTATTTTAGATTTGGGCGCAGCAAAATTAAGGAAAAGATACCTGGAGGCTAGACGGCAGTTTTCAAAGTGATAGTGAAACCTTGTGAAGGCGCATACGGCGAGAAGGATTTTGAGCCAGCATTCAGAGAGGCCGTTAACGACGTATAGAACAGGTGAGTACTGTGTGATATAACGTCAAAGTCAGAAATTTTGTGGTAGTAATTAATTTGGCACAAGGCTACGTGGATCATATAAAATTTGGCATATACAAAAGTAAATTATAAAAAGGTACTAAAACAAAAGATAGTGCAGTTTGGTTGGGCATTGCACATCTACTTACCACTGAACCCACGGTAAGTAGGTGGATACCCTGGGAAGAAAGAGTTCATATAGTCGAGGCATATTTAAAACATTTTGATTTATTAACCAACCAAACGTTGCTAAAGTACGTGGCGTGAAATAGGTATTTGCACATGATATAAAATCATTAAATTAATAAAAATAAGGCGCGAAAAGAGCGGGGTGCAGCATAAGAATATATATATATATATATATATATATATATATATATATATATATATATATATATATGATTTTATATGCCTATGTTAAGTTGCTAGATTAGGGTTGGAATTCTTGGACTTTATTAACGTTATTATCTTTTGTTATGAGTTTATAGAGAATATTAAGAGTTATTGGCTATGTTTCAGTTGGAAGCCAATCTGTTTAAATGTAAAATTTGCAATGTGTAGTAGAATGTAATTACCCGATTTAAAGGGGTTTTAGTTAAATAAGGGATATTGATTTTATTGCATTCAAGTATGTCAATATAGTAAATGTATATAGTTATATCACCACATTAAAGGTTATTAAATTCATTACGTGCTAATTTTGAGATCTATAATTTAAAGAGGTTTGTTGAAATACGTTTAAGATACAGATACTTTGTAAACTTTTGGGTAAGTTAACTCGCCAGTATCGGTTTCAGAATTCTAGGCCTACCCACCCGGGACATGTCCATGTATTCTCCGCTGTAGAGTAGCCAAGGCATTTGAAGAAAGTAGCGTAAATACTATTGGGATAGGTAAGTGAACCCGTATATTGCAATTTTGAACCATAAAAAGTGATATAAAATTGGTATTCGATTATATATGTATTAGGTAACTCGGTCCTTGTTTCTTTGACTGATACAGATAGGTCAGAACAGGGGGGTGAAGTGTTACAGTGTTCAAACTGTTATGAGAATTGTAAGAGAGCGATTTTGGATTATACGAAGTCGATGAGTAATCAAGAAGCTGCTATCAGCATGTTTATATTGTCGCAGGTTTACAGCCAAGAAAATGTATCAGGTAGATGTAAGCCTTTCAACAGCAAGAGTTGAAGATAAGCATTCCGAAGAATTGTGTCACGGCGAATTCGGCCGTGCATTGTGTATACAGACCAGGGTACTAATTTTGTAGGAGTAGCAAATATGTTAAAGGACGTTGATTGGGATAAAGTAAAACGTCAATGGTCGGCAGACAAGATAGAATGGAGACTAAACCCCCCCTTGTTCACCCTGGTGGGGAGGATGATGGGAAAGGTTGATCCGAATTGTGAAAGGATTATTGTTGATGATTCTTGGTAGAAGAGTATTGAACTATGAAGAGATGGTTACTACGATATGTGAGGTGGAATCTGTAGTTAATTCTCGCCCCCTCACGTATATTAGCGAGGACCCTAATGACTTACTTTGTTTGTCTCCTAGTTTATTTTTAAAAGGTGTTCAAGCAGATACTATTCTAGATGTGTTTGCAATTGATTTGCTTGGACTTAGGAAACAGCTCAGGAAACAAGCAAACCTAATAATGCGTGAGTTTCGACAGAGATTTAGAAATGAATATTTGAGTACCCTAAGCAAAAGGCGAAAGAAGATCAGTTCGTATCGGAGACTTGGTACTGGTAGGAAACGACGAAACTAAGAGATTATTATGGCCGCTGGCAAGAGTTGTTGAGGTTTATCTTATGCAAGATGGTGTAGTGCGTGTTGTATAGTTACGGACATCTGCAGGGTGGCTTATACGTCCGATACAGCATCTTTACCCACTAGAGACAGAAGTGAATCTGTCGGAGATAGAAATGAATACCGAATATGACGATCGAAACGAAAGATGTGAAGAGCCAGGGAAAGAAGCATCAGTGGCTAATAGTGTCGTTAAAACTTGTAGCGGTTGAATTATTAGAATGCCTAAGCGGTATTAGCAATTAATCATGTTTTGTAATGAATCGTGTTGTGTTAAAATAGGTCTCACTATTTTAAGGTGGGAGGATGTTAAAACTTATGTATAATAAATAGCATGTGTACACGAGACAAGAAAAGTCAGTTGTTTTTTTGGTAGTGGGCTTTGAACGGAATAGTTGTTGAAATATATTCGGGTTTTGTCATTGTCAAAAAAAATAGAAAATAGTAATTTTAGTTCAAAGGATAATAAACAATATAAAACATGGCTTGTTATATTCAAGGTCTTGGAAGCTGCGTGTAGAACTGCATAGGCAGGTCAGCAAAATAGTAGTTAACATATACCAACAACGTAGTAGTCGAAGAAGCTTTTTCCTTCATTTTTTGAAACAGTACCTGTGTTTGACCTTTAATGAAATTCTGTAAAATAGTATTGAATTCTTCACTTTTTAGAAAAAAATTTATGGATTCAGTTTTACAATCCGAAGTGGATGTTAAAAATTTTACTACTACCTCTTGACATTCCTCACAGAAAAAACAAAGTGATCTGTTTTTCTTCAAATCCATGCAATTAACTTCAGAAGCAGTTAGTTTTGCACAACCTTGGCATATTCTTTTAGCACAATTATCACAGCTCCAAATTTGAATATCATCTTCCACACTTTCACAAATGAAGCACTGGGACATATTTCAAGTCCAATCCTGTTCAATGTTTATGTTTTAAATAAATTAGTAATTATTATTAGTTTTAAAAGATAATCACATATAACTTTCATTATTTTATTTATATTTCAACCTACTAAAATTAGTTTATTTTATGGAGCAAATTTAAACACACAGTATGCGATATCTGGCCTTGTTCGTTGAGCCAAATATAATAAGCTTCCAACAGCTTCCTGATAAGGAACTTTATTCAAGAATTCATAATTTTCGCACATTTCTTGGGACAGTTTTTGATTTGGATCGCTTGGTGTAGCCACTGGTTTAGAACTGGTCATGCCAAATTTTTCTAAAATCTCGTTAATATAGTTCGATTGATCCAATTGTATTCCGTAGTCGTTGACATATGTAATATTCAATCCAATACAACTTTTTGCAGTTCCCAAATCTTTCATGTGAAAGTGTTTACGCAGCTTACTTTTAAGATCATCCAATTCTTTTACCGGGTGTAACAAAATAAGTGTAAAACATTTCAGGTGGTGATTCCTCATTGTAAAAGAAATAGGGTCTTTCATATAAAGAAACTTCATTGGAGCATCCCTTGAAAAGATACAGCCCTTTAAAAGGGGGTACATAAAATTCGTTTTTCATTTTTTTTTACAAACACTAAAAAGTTACAAAATTGAAATTAAGGTGACATTTTTTACTATCATGGTTGTAAGGGGTGGAAAACGGAACCCCTAAAATTTATTTCCAATGCAACTTTTTGTCTTATTATTTGTTTGCCATTTAAAAATTTATTTCCAATAACTTATTTTATTCTAAATCAAAAATGTCCAGAGTTTTTTGCCCAAAATTAACCAGTTCGCAGAAAAAAATTATTTTACAAACTACAGAGATACATCGTCATAAGACGAAAATGCGAAACTAATTTATCTAGTAGGCCGTTATTAGTGATAGCGACAATTAAATTGTTATCACAATGGCTGATATGCATTACGTTTACAGTCTGTCGCAGGGTAATGGGTTAAAAGCTTGTAGAAAGTATGCTGAAATGTATCCTCAACGGCAGCTTCCTACACATAGAATATTTGCCCAACTTTATCAACGATTACAAGAATATGGTTTATTCGAAAAAAAAATGCAGGATTGTAGTCGCCATCGAGAAGTTAGAACACCACAGCTTGAAGAAGCAGTACTTAATTTGGTTGAAGAACAACCCACTAGCAGTACTAGAAAGATTGCTTTTGAGTTAAATGTTGATCATATGACAGTATTACGAATTTTAAAGGAACAACTCTTATACCCCTATCATCTACAACGAGTACAGGCACTGTTGTCGTGAGATTTTCCGAACCGTCTTGAATTTTCCAATTGGATGCTGGAAATGATTAGAAGAAATCCTGACTTTCTGAAGACGATCGAATTCACAGACGAATGTACTTTTTCTCGGGACAAGATTATTAATTTTCATAATAACCACATATGGGCTGATGAAAACCCTCACGCTATTGTCCAACCTAACCATCAAGAACATTTTTGTCTTAACCTGTGGGTCGGAGTTATTGGGGATTATTTAATTGGCCCTCATTTTCTACCTCCTCGATTAAATGGTGAGGCATACACTCAATTTTTAAGAGAAGTGCATCCAGTACTGCTGGAGGTATTAGAAGGGTTATGTTTTTTTATGTATGATGGGGCTCCCGCCCATTTTAGTCAAGCAGCACGTCAGCATTTAACTCAAACACATCCAAATCATTGGATAGGTGGAGGAGGACCACAGAATTGGCCTGCTCGATCCCCGGATTTGAATTCTCTCGATATCTCTACTTGGGGTCATTTACAGAGTTTGGTTTATCCTACTCTTTGTGATGTAGAGGACTTAAGAAACCGCGTCATCGATGCTTGCATGGTAATTAGAGAGACTCCAGGAATATTTGAGCGAATACGTGGCTCAATGTGCCAACGTCTAGACGCATGTGTAATGACTGAAGGTGGACATATTGAACATTTACTATGATTTCTACATGTTGTATGTTTTGTTATTAATAAATTAGTTTTGTTGATTCACCTTTAATCATACTTTGATGCAGGTAGTAACTACAAGATAACAATAATAATCTAGTTTGCATTTATGACGATGTATCTCCGTAGTTGTTTGTAAAATAATTTTTTTCTGCGAACTGGTTAATTTTGGGCAAAAAACTCGAGACTTTTTGGTTTAGAATAAAATAAGCTATTGGAAATAAATTTTTAAATGGCAAAATAAGACAAAAAGTTACATTGGAAATTAATTTTAGGGGTTGCGTTTTCCACCTCTTTCAACCATGGAGAAACTAAATAAATTACTGAATAAGTGTATTTTTGATAGTAAAAAATGTCACATTAATTTCAATTTTGTAACTTTTTAGTGTTTGTAAAAAAAATGAAAAACGAATTTTATGTACCCCCTTTAAGGGGCTGTATCTTAACAAGGGATGCTCCAATGAAGTTTCTTTATATGAAAGACCCTATCTCTTTTACGATGAGGAATCACCCCCTGAAATGTTTTACACTTATTTTGTTACACCCGGTATATTCTTCCAAAAAATCAATAAATTGTTGACATAAATTGCCACTACTAGTTGACAATTTTCTTTAAAAAAAAACACGAGGGTCAACTTGAGACTTTTTAAGACCAAACAGCTTCAACAATTTTTCAAGTTCAAGGTTCCATACACGACCACTTTGTTTCAAGCCATAAATAGCTTTATTCAATTTACACACCTTATTTGTTCCATCATTGTACCCATCTGGATGCTGCATATTATACTGTTTCTGTAAGATCACCTTGTAGAAAGGCTGTGGCAGCATCCATTTGGTCAATTTTAAGCTTATGTTTAGCTGCTAAAGCAATAATGAATAGATATATAACGAACTACTGGCGAGTATGTCTCAGTGTAGTTTATTCTATACTGTTGCGAACATCCTTTGGCTACAAGACAGGCTTTGTAATGGGTAGTAAGGCCATCACTTTTTATTTTAAATACTCACTTACATTTAATTGCCTTGCAATCCTTGGGTAATTCTACTAAATCCCATGTTTTGTTATCTTCCATCGATTTTATCTCAGCTTTTAGTGCTAACTTCCAATCTTTTAAGTCGCTTCTTGAAAGTGCATCATCCAGCATTGTTGGATCATAATTTGCAACTGTTGCTTTTGATGAGTATATATATTCTAGCAGTTTAAGAGGGTTTGGTGTATGATTTGATTTCCTGGTTTCTATAATAGATTCTGTAACCGCTTCAACAGGAATGTATGATTTATCGTCATCAGTGTCCTCTTCACTTGAACTTTTTGCATCCATTGTTGGCATTTCTTCTGCGTTATACTCTTTAGTATCTCCCACTGAATCATAATCTTGGACATCCAAAAATGTAAGCTCATTTTCTTTTGATTTTGATTCAGTTTCCATAAAAATGACATTTGTACGTGTTTCTATTTTCTTTGTAACTGGATTTATACATCGGTAACCTTTAGTAGTTTCACTATATCCTACAAAAACAATTTTTCGGATTTCAGATCCCATTTTTCAGTTTTGTTTTGGGATATGAATCATAACTGGTGACCCAAATATCTTTAAATGATTGAGGTCAACACATGTATTAATCCATAACCCTTCTGGAGTATTTTCATTTAATACTGAACTCATGGATCCATTAATAATATAAACTGCTGTATTTACCAGCTTCAGCCCAATAAATTTTGTCTAGATTTGCTTTTTCTACTATTGTACGATTGCTCGTTCAGCAACGTCATTTTGCTGAGGAGTGTATGTATTAGACGTTTGGTGAACTATACCATTCTTTTACAGAAATTTTCAAAATCGTTACCACAGTATTCTTTTCCATTATCGGATTGAATTACTTTAATTTCTCCAGTTTGACACTCTACTAATTGCTTAAATTCCTTAAAACATTCCAGTACTAAATCTTTTAAGTTCTGGAAATAAATGTATATTTTCCTAGAATTGTCATCAATGAAAGTTAAGAAATACCTTGCACCACCGATCGATGCTTTTTCCACAGGACTACAATCTGTATGAACTAATTGAAGTAATTTTTCTGAGTGGGACAATGAAGGCTTAAATGGCGCACGTGATTGCTTGCCTTTTATGTAAATATCACAACTTTTAATATCATTCACATCATCACTGAAATCTACTTCATTTGCAATACGTTTCATCTTTCTCTGGTCAGAAAAATTCATGTGTCCTAAACGACGATGCCATGTCATCATATCGTTTTCTTCTGCTTTTGCGACCATGCTAGTCACTTCCTCGTTTTGCAGTTTGTAGACACCAGAGTTAGATTTAGTTTTCACTAAGATTTTATAATTTTTATCGTAGATGCTGCACCCATCTTTATTAAACATTACGGTATTATCTTTATTCACTATTTGCATAACTGATAGTAAGTTAGCAGATAGCTCTGGGACTACTAATACATCTTTCACTGTAATCTCTTGTTTATTTAATACTAATGTTATATCGCCCATACCCGTAACCTTCATTTTACCGTCATTAGCAGCTGTAATTCTTTCTATATCACTTTTACGTTGACTATATAGGAACTCTGCTGAGGGTGTCATATGATGTGTTGCACCACTATCAATATACCAATCATTTAACTTCGGCTTGTCTTTCTGCGATAAAAATGTAACGCTAAATGCAGTTTTTGCTTCATTTATTGTAGAGGATCTTTCGGCTTTTTCAAATTTGCCGTCAGATTTTTTTGCAAAGCATTCAGAAGCCTTATGATTGTTTTTTTCACAATTATAACATTTTAGTATTCGCTTCTTAGGAACCCGTTTTTTAATAGGTTTATTTCCACTAAAAAGGGCAGTTTTTACAGGACCTTCATAATCACCTTCTAATAATTTAGACTTTATAAAGTCACTTGTAATTTTTACTCCAATACTTTCAATTCCCATTATTAGAGGTTTAAATTCATCAGTAAAGGCTGCTAATAGAATTGATCCAATCCATTCTTCTGTTATAGTAAAGCCTACACCTTTTAGTTTATTTCCTGTGCCCATTACTTCATTAACATAATTGGACATTGAATCACAGCTTTCCAAACGACTTGTTATTAATTTGCGTAACAAACAAATTTGACGAGATAGACCACGATTGTCAAATAAATTGTTCAATGCTTCTCATATTTCAAGTGCCATATTTAACATTTGAATATGCACAAATAATGATTCGTTGACTGCTAAGACAATACGTGCTTTTGCCTTCTTTAACTTTGAGTTTCAGTGCATGGATTTGTAATACATTTTTCTAAGCCATGAAATTCTAACATGTTTGCCATTACGAATTTCCATGTGTGATAATTTTCACTACCTTTAAGCTTTTCTATTGTATTAGCACTACCTTCCTGATTAGTAGCCATCATCTTTATGCACTAAATAAAACAACTAATGTACTGGAGATTTCTTCTAATACTTTACAGCAGTATTGTGTACTAATACTTAATGTTATGTTCTGGGCCCATAACCTGTAGCAAGTTTGTGGAATAAAATTAAAGTTAGTTAGCAGTCATCAAAAAAGAAACTATTTATTTCTGTCCAAATTACTAGCTTTTATCAACAACAAATTTTATTGACAGTAAGTAACTATTTTTGTTTCCATATGTTACTAATCGACATAAAAACAGAATACACAGGGATATATAACATTATAGATTTATTACTGATAGTTTCTTAAAAATATGTCTAATATAAAGGGAGGCTATGTATACAATATTGGTGTATGTGTTTTGACATTTACGGGAAGATACAGAAATGTGATAATGGCAGTTGTGGCGGGAAATATACTAGATTGCGTAGACGAACAACCTTCGGTAAGTACAAGCAGAATAAGTGCAACATTTCAAATAAGTTGATCAAGTGTATGGAGAGTACTGCATGAACAAAACTTGCATCCATACAAATTTCAGAAGGTGGTTCTTGCTATGACAGTCGAAGACTGGGCAAGGTTACAATTTAGTACATGGTTTCTAGAAATGTGCAATAAATGATCCTGATTTCTCTAAGTTAGTTTTATACACAGACTAGGTAAAGTTTATTCGGGAAGGAATATTTAACGCTCACAACAGCCATGTTTAGGACAGAAAACCCACATGTTATTCATTATCATGGATACCAAAAGAATTTTCCATTAATGTATGGGCAGGTATAGTAGGAGATGGTTTAATGGTCCCTTACATTTCACCAAATAAACTAAATGGTCATATGCACCGTACATTTTTACATTGAACTGTTACCTGAACTGTTAGAAAAGGTCCCTCTAAATATCAGAAGTAGTTTCAGCATGATGAGGCCTGTACATTTCTAATTATTCGTTAAGGAATACCTAAACCAACAGTTCTGTAATAACTGAATTGGTCGCGGTGGACCAAACACTTTACCAGGTAGATTGCCAGATGTCAATCCAATTAATTTTTTCTACTGGAGGTATTGTGATCACTTGTATGTGAAACCCCGATAGAAAGCAAAGAATTAATAGCAAGAATTTAAACAGCATAAGAAATTATTTTACCAAGGTTGGACTATTTTCACATATGCGCTTCTCGATGATGCGTTAGGTGCAGAATGTATCAAAATGTGGGAGGAGGACATTTTGAACAACTGCTCTCTTAAACATTATTTTTCTTCAAACATTAAAATATTAGGTCATTATTTAACTGAGTCGGTTTGGGTAATTTATCACTTTTTTCCAGTGACTGTTGTACTTTTTCTTTCCCAGTCGCCGGAGGTAAAAGTGTATAAAAAGCCCGCCTATGCACAGCTGGACGGGGTTCTTGATGATAACTATTAAGAAAACATATGCTTCTGAACTAAAGAAAATCCACGTGTCGATATCGTTTTAATGTAAAAGAATAAATGTTTGTATAAAATTAATGAACCCTCGTTAATTATTATGAATAATTACTGTTTAACTGTCAACGAATTAAACTAACGTTCGTCCCTATCTAACCTAATTACTATAAAAAACTTAAATAATAGCAACCACTAAGCGTTGTGCATAAAGTTTTATCAAGCTCAGCAGTCAACCCCGGCGATATCGTTACTACAATATTAAGCTATAACAAGATTGACTTCCATCTACCAACATTAATGCGATTTCTCAGAATCCACGTAAAATAATCTTAAACAACAAAAACTTATCTGTATTCCAAGTCCCGAACAGGTGGGTTGATGTTTATAGTAATCGTCTCACGCAACGACTTCCTAATTGTAGTAACAGAGCAGAAATTTAATCCTTGTTTTTGCACTGCTGGATTCACTACCACTTCTTATATTATTCAGCTAACGAAGACAAACACAACCACCTACATTGCTCTGTGCACTTTGTCACCCTTATTTATAAGCGCTAATTATAATTACAATGTAGTGATTATACACAAATAGACTAAATAGTCACAAACAACCCGACGCGTCGCTGGTAGACCAGCAATTACTCCCCCTTTCTCTGTGTGGCTATTCTACACAATCTCAACCCCTTACTTCTATACCATACCTGATCCTCTGTATTAGGTTCAAACTATCCTATAAAATATTGGGTACACTACAAGTGTCGTCATGATATTATCAAATAAGTGACACAAAACAAGATAAATAATAATGATAAATAACAGTTAAACTACATTTTTATTTTGCAACAATATTAAATGTGAAAATTGTAAGACATGACACTGCTTCATTTGACACAGATTCTATTTCAGAACTTTGCATTTTACAAATGCTTTCTTATTTTTAACAACAATCGCATAGTTATTTTATCAAAAAGGTAACTAATAATAAGTAACCTTTGATAATCAAACACAGAAAATTCGTATCCATAAAAATATATAAAAATTAGAAATTTTTGTATATTTTGCAGAACGTTTGAAGAAAAAGTGGTGTATTTTATGTAGAGGAGAAGTGACATGAGGGCTTGCTTCTATTTCCTGCCTCACTAACATTCGCCAGCAAACAGAGGCGTTCCATGAAAAGTTCCACTTCTCCATATAAAGTAATATACTATTATAATAAATTTCTATTTATCCATCCAGATCATAACATTAGCAACTTGTGTTGATTAGATAAAATTGTTATATATATATTACTCATATTTAGACCAGGGTAGAAAATTAAATAATCACATCAAATAATTTTAATCACCGTGTATAAGGAATTTTATTAGATAATACGCTTTATTAAAACACCGTGGAGAATAAAAATTCATTCGTTTCAGTAAAAATAAGAGATTTAAAATCATGTACAAGACGCTTTATATCAAAAGAAACAGTATTAACAAGCTCTACGGGTAATGTAATTATTCCGAGGAAAGAAACAAATGGAAAGTACGTGCAAAATTTATATTAATTAACCCTATTTTAAGTAACCGGTAGTAAAACAAAGTGTACACATAATAATTAATATTTAACTTGTATTCGCTAAAAATGAAAGGATAGAAGTCAATTTTAATTGGAGTTAATTAAACCATTATTAATAATAAGCATAAAAGTCTGTGAAAATCCAAGATTATAATACCAGAAAATAAAGCTCTGAGAATTAATATTATTTTGAACACCTGCGTAGTTTAAATATCACGTACGGCGAAAATTGTGTAGATAACAAATGGTTTCAAAGAATCTTGGAGAAACCGGGGCTTAATATTCACGAGAAGGTGCGATACGGGGTTATTTAACCCAGATAGTCCACATGGACTAAAATATAATCGATAATAAAGAATATCAATTTGCACCAATACGAACAGGTTAGAAAAGGAAAGAGAAAATGCGTCAAGCAAAGACACATATAGTAAAAGGCGTGATTTAAGCTACGTCACGAGGGTCACAATTGGTTGAAAATAGGATGCAAATATCAGAGGTAGAAACAACAATTTCTGTACAAAATTAATTAGTTTTTCTCGGACATGTTTGTGTGCCGTGTGAGAATTGCTGAGTTTTAAATGGGGCGAGTGAAAAATTCGTAAAAACCGACGCGCGAGCGACGGACTGGGAACATAGCATGAGAAATTTGTAAGAATTGTCTGTTTTGAGGACAAAAGCGACGTGCCGGCTATTCGCTATATATAGAGGTGGTAATATGAATTTCGGTCTCTTAGACTTTTGACTATTCGATGCGTTAAAAGCTCTTACATCCGCGACTTGATTCAAGATGTTAAACAGTGCATTTTAGTTTGATAAAATAATTTAAAATTTTGCTCGTATATTTTAGTGATTCAAAATAGTTTGTTATTTACGTGCTAACATGAATGTACTTCAGTGCACTTAGATACAAGGTAATAAAATTTAGTATCACTGTACCAATTAGCAAAATTTACAACGACAAATGTATACACAAAAGTAGGCAGTTTTGGCGTATATTGGTGAAAGACGCATGAATTTCTTTGCTATTTTTCGGGGTGTTAATAATTAAATGGTTCAAATACGTGTCTGGATCCACGAAACAAGGGTCAGATATACACAGATGAGTTCCGGAAAAGCCCAGAAACAACTTTAAATAAATGGTGATGGAGAAAATTTTAAAAGCGTTGAGAATTAGAAGCCGTAAATATAATCCTGTTGGAATGGTGTGATTAACTAAAGGGACGATGTACATTGAAGCTACGAGGACAGTAACCTTCAGGTAAATTATACTATTTTGTCTGACATTTTTGTGTGTGTTGAATAACTTTATAATTGATTTACTTTAAACGGACATTAGTGAAATTGTACTAACCATAAAATTTTAATTTTAAGATGAAATTTGCTTGTTTAAGTAGAAAGGGGTATTTAGTATTGATGTTCGGGAATATGATGAAATTTTGGGTATGTCTTTGAGATCAATTAGACGAACCTGGTTAATTAACGTAAAGGGTGGTAGATGCTCCTTTATACTCAGACTCGGTCTGCTTATATTGTTATATTAATTAGTAGGCATCCAACAAGGACTTTAATTCTGGATGCACATTAAAATGATAAGAAAATTAATCTTGAAGTTCTTTTTAAAACTGAAATTTATGCGGAGTTTTAATTTGGAAATTTTAATGTATTGTGAATATTGATGTAAATAGAGTTAACGTTGATGTTTGTGGTAGGAATGTGTTTGTTTTTTTTAAGGAGTGAGAAGGTTTATAAAATTAGGTGAGCAGCCGAGGCGAAAACAGGATCACAGCAGTTTATGACGCCCAATCGGTGGGACTAGAATTTTTTTTGTTGAAAGGACCCAGTTCCCGCATTCAAAGGAGCATATCACAGCAGTTTATGGCGACCACAACGTGAGGGCTCGAATTCCAGAGAGTGTTTAACTATTCCAGGAAACTGGCGATCTGAGAGAGAGAGTTTCTGTTTGTGTATAAATTTAAGAGTATTTTAGAGTGTGTGTGAGTGATTAGAACGTATGCAGAGAAAAGAGTGGTTAAGGAGTCAAGGAGTGGAAATTGGAAGTGACGATAGTGCATTGTGTGAGAAAAATTCTAAAATGGAAGAAGCTGGAGGCAGTAGAGATTAGTCGAGGACGGAATCAGGGGATCAAGAAAACGAGATGATATTGAGAATGTTAGAGAGGATGAGTGAAGAATCCAATAGAAAATTAGAACAGCTAAGCGATGAATCTAATAGAGCTAGGGAAGAATCGAATAAGAAATTTGACCAATTAAATCAGGAATTAGGGAATAAAATAGAAAAGTCGACGAGAGAATTTACAGAATTTAAAAATAGTCTTACCGCGAAACTGGGGGAAGTTGAAAATAGGGTAGATAAAAATGAGCGGGATATTACAGGTCTTCGACAGGAAATGGGACATTTAAGGTCCGAAGTACGCATTTTTTGTGAAGAAGAGATTAATATAAAAATGACTGAAGTGACGGACTCATGTAGGGATCAGTTAGGCAGGGTAGAACGCGAAGTTAGTAGTATCAAATACAACATGTCAAATTTAACGGGGGATGGTCCCAGATTTTCTACAGGTGGAGTATCATTGGACGAACACATGAAGTTTTATGGCGATAACAGGGTAAATCCACAAATTTTTATTAATAGTGTAAGAAATCTAGTGGGAAATTTATTTGACGAACAGACTAAACTAAATACGATAAAGGCTTTATTAAAGGACAATGCGAAAGCGTGGTACAATTTAGTAGGACAGGACATAGACACATATCAGGACTTTGAAAACAAATTTTTAAAGCACTACTGGAGTGACCACAGACAAGACCAGGTACGAGACGACTTAATCACAGGGAAATTTAAGGGAGAATTTTCAGGAAGTAGGGAGCAATATGCTATACGCAAGTATAGCATAGCAAAGCAACTGAACCCACCACTGACGGACCGACAAATTATTAAGTATTTATCACGACACTTCGAGGTAGACATAAGACAGCACGTAGCACTACAGAACATAGTGGACAGAGAAATGTTTTTAGAATACCTGCAGAGGTACGACGACGTAAGTAGTGGACGACCTCGGGATAATAGGGAAAGACAGATCAATACAGTTAGGTTTGACAATAGACGGGACAACTATGCTAGAAGAGGGAATAATTACGGATACCAGCGACAGAATTGGGAACAGAGACGACCATACGTTAGGAGTAATAGTTTATTAAAGCATAATATCATATTTACTCAATTAAACGATAATCACAGCCATTAGGCTTATAGAATAACATAAATGAAAATGTATTATTATTTATTAATTAAGAACGTCTATTATAATTCACATCCTACATATTATGCTGTCAAGAAGGGGTGGGCTTATAAAATGTTTAAATAGGGCTTTGAAACGACTTGCTAGAATGGGGGTGTCTTTGGTTTAGTTAGGGTATTTTGTTTGAGGTATTCTGGTTTATAAATTAACAACAACTATTCCACGTTTATAAATTTATAAAGCTTTTAAAACTGCATTGCATTTCACAACGTATATTGGCCAGATACCAGGCTGGGCTAGTTGTTATTCAAGTTGCATTTACATAAAATTTAACTTGTAGTTAGCGTTTTCAGAACCTTATGGATGTAAAAACAAATATCAAAATTGTGTGGTATACTGCACGTTTTTAAACTTTTGAGGAGTTAAGTGATACTCCTGAAAAATTTGTGAATCAATTTCAGTTTGAATATGTTTCAACAATTAAAGATTTGTTATGTAATGACAGGACATTTATCGAATAAGACATTAATACCTGTTACGTACAATTTAAAAGCTGACCCACCAAAGTTTGTTAGTTATTTTCAATATTGTAAAAAGTTCAATATAGATAAATCACTGGATTATCAAACCATTCAGTTTAGAAAGAGGTCTAGACACGTATATGATTAATAATTATGAATTGTATAGTGTGCGTATACGTAGGTGTTAAGGCAATGGAAACTAGGAGAGAGGGGTTGTATTTATAAGGGACTTAAAATTTGTATTACTATATAATTAGACGTATTTTAGAATGTTCTGAGTTTTATTTCATTTAAAAAGTTACGAGTAAATTTTCAACGTCAAGTTGTACCTGAAGGTAGCAAATAGTGGAGAAGAGAAGTAGATTCAGTGGTACTGGAGTGCAGTAAAGTAAAGACTAAGGTAGTAGTTCTGTGATGAAGAAAAAGTAATTGAAAGAGGGAGTGATCATCGGTACCGTTATCGTTTTGCCGAAGAAAGAACAATAGAATTGGAGTTATCCGAGCATTTGCATAACAAAAATTTGTAGAAATATTAGTAGTTTTATAGCCCAGAGATTACCAGTTGCTCGAGTTACTTATTTTTTCAGGAGGTGACTGTAGTTGGTCACTTGGCTTCAGGATGGCTGGAAGGCGGCGCCTGTATCTGGATATTCGAGGTATTAGTATCTAATATCTATGCAGTGTTGTAATCAAATTTATAAAAGTGTAACTAGTGTTTGGGGATATTTTTGACTTTTAAAATTATTTGAAAACTTCTTGGATATTTATTTGGATGTCTAGTTGAAAGGGGTTTTCCTAGAACGGACCCACCCTAGGTAGATTCCGCTATGTGGTTGACGGCCCTGTGAAATTATATAAGTGCAGCAGCCGTGTTAAATATTTACAGATAAATTTAGTGACATAACTCAACAAGGCTCTAAAATAAGACAAGGAGTGAGAGATAGATATACTAGTAAGCCTATCACTCATAGAGTAGGATCACTGTATATAATATATTTGACGCCAGCAACGAGGGGCAGAGTAGGTTTGTTAGTTGTACGTTGCATATATTCTATTTTAAAGGTGAAAATTAATATTTGATTGACATTCCATATATATTTATTTGACAGTAGTAGTTGACAGTTGAAGGTTTTGAATTTATTGTAGTAGGTAAAGACGTAATTTGGTATTCATACTTTGGGCATTTTTAGCGGCGGTAAAACACTAAGTGGGGCCCATTATAACGAAAAAGAAAAATGAAAGAAATGGCGGACGACGACAGACATATAACGCGCTCAGGAAGAGTTTTCGGACTTGAAATAGGAATAGGAGATGTTAGGGTGACAGACACAAGACAGGAAACTGACATAAACGTGGAACCTGACATTGCTGTTTTAGATGCCGGACAGACAAGTGCTAGGGAAAAAGATGAACGGATAAGTTGCGAGAACATGGACGTAATGCAGTTTTTAAAGAGACTGGAAAAATCACAGAATGAGGGGATGTTAAGATTAGAGAAGTCACAGAACGAGGGAATGTTAAGATTAGAAAAATCACAGGATGAAGGGATGAGAAAGTAAGAGGTCGGGATAAATAGGATAGTGGCTATAGAGTACTGCATGGGAGAACTTACGGCGTCTATACAGGGGACATATGAAAATTTAAAAAAGGAGATCCAACAAGAACTTGACACGCGGATTAATGTGGTCGAGGGTAATTTTGTAAATGGGATAACATCCGTACGCGATGACATGGAAAACCTAGACAAACGTCACGCAGACAGGTTAAAGATACTGATAGACGAACACCAGACATTCGTTAGGGGCATACAAACCATAGTTCGGGAGAGCAGAGACGACACAACCGAACTTAAGACAAAGATAACAAATCTTGGGACGATGGTTAACGAAATGATATTAAGGGTGGATGGTAATGTGCAAAACATTAGAAATAAAGTTGATTATTTGGAAAGAACGCGGGGATTTGATTTGGGTTTTCAAAACAGGATGGGAAAGGATGCTTGGACGAAATTTGAGGGGAGAAAAAACGAACAACCCATGGGATTTATTGATAAACTTGACGCTTTTGTACTCAACGAACCCGAGAGAATCAAACTACAAATCGTAAGCGCGGGGTTACAAGGAAATGACGAGAAATGGCATAATATAGTCCGGAAACGGTACACAACATACGACGAATTTAGACGCTTATTTATAGAACAATACTAGGGACACACACCCCAGACAAATATACGTACCGACTTAATAACCGGACGATACCAAACACATTTCGGAACATGTGAAGATTACGTTATCGAGAAATATAATCTTGCGCAACATTTAACTCCAAAAATGCGTGAACAGGACATCGTGCAAATGTTGTTGCGACACATGGAATCGGAAATAACACGCGCAATTGCGGTTCAGAACATAAAGACGTTGAGGGAATTTCTTGAGATCACGCGGAATTATGACACCTCAAGGGCCAATGAAAAACGTAGCGGGAATTATAATAATTTTGAAGCGCACCGTGCATCAAGCAAGAACGATTTTAATGGTAGACAAGAACACAGACAAAGACATGGGTACGATTTCATAAGAGAGAACGGGGCATACAACGATTACCGAAATGTAAGACAAACCACGCATCACGCCAACAATTACCACATGCAAGGAAGTGACTGACAAAATAGACAGAATTTCGAGACGCGAGGCAACGCGAATTATAACATGCACAAAACACAACAGGGTAATTACGATGACAGTAGGTACACCGGGGGTGGAGTTCACAGGCAACCGTATACTCTTAGGACTTTCGTCCAAACGATTACGGCATGCCAGGATACAACTGACAGAGATAACGAGATTCAGGTGGCGGAGGTACACGCACCGCCAGGTTTAAAAAAACGACAATTTTATAAATGTTGATAGTAATTTAGATGTTAGTGTAGTTAGTTCTGTAAATAATTTGTTTTCTGAATATTTGAATAATGAGAAGTTACCGTTTGTTAAAATATGGTTAAATGGGGTTACATACTGGGGACTTTGTGATACGGGATAACAATGTTCCTTGATCAAGGAAGATATAGTTTTAAAACATATGGAAGTATTAAAAGATCGGATTTGTAAAATAAAAAGGGTTAATTTATGGTCCGCAACGAACAAGCGGTTGACGACAACGAAAGAATGCTGTGTATACCAATTATGATCAATGGAAAGGATTTAGGCAAAGTGGAGTTCTTGATTGCAAGAGAGCTGTATTTGGCTTGTATTTTAGGAATTGATTTGTACAGAAATGCGGGGTTGTTTTAGATGGAGGGGATTGTACGATACAAATGTTAGATTCAAAGAGGATTTGGGTGGAACCTAATGGTAGTTTGGAAAAGGGATATAAGGATAACAGTGAGAAAAATGGCAAACGTGTGAATAATAATAAGGGGAGTTTAGATTTTAAATTGGTTATTGGAGATAGACAGGATGATATTAGGAATGGATTTACGGACAGTATTAGATTAGGAATGGTTAATCAGGACAGACAGCCAGGTTTAAAGGATTTTCAAAGTCAATTTGTACCTGCAGGTAGCAAATAGTGGAGAAGAGAAGTAGATTCGGTGGTATTGGAGTGCAGTAAAGTATGTTACGTGCCAATCAAATTGACACTTTAACATGTATTAGGTTAAGTTGATGTACGGAGGTTTCGCGCCATAATTTCAAAAGACGCGGTGCGCGGAATTTTAAAAGACTAGGCGCGTACTTCCGTTACGTCATAGTGAGTTTGCGCAGAGTGCGCGACGCGGGAGGGTTGGACGAATAAGTTCGCGCCGATGTGTAAAAGACAAGAAGTGGGGACAAGTTTCCTGTTCTTTCTATAACGTGGCTGTTTGCCTTTGTTCTTCGAGTGGAGTGGACGCTTTGAGGTATCGTATCGTGCCTTATCTTTACCTATGTAGATATCCTGCCTAATTATCTTTGTTTGTCGCCCTCACCTTGTTTCCTAATCCGATCCCTGCATAGGTAGGAGAATTTTGCAGCCACCGAGGCTAACCGTACCCCACGACCCTAGACGAGCCAGATGTCCATGCTCAGCTAGCAGCTCCGGTGGAATCACCATCTTTATCTATCCTGCAGGATGATAGGCGTACTTCGTGGAAATCTGGACCTATCATGTGAGTAAATTATGTAATACCTGTTGATTTATCTTTTTATAAATTTTCCGATTATGGCGCAATATAATTTTGTGCATTGGGGACGTCATTGGAAGTTGGCTGCGCGGAATCTGTAATAAGGTTAGTGCTGCCATCCGCCAGGGGCGTTGCTCACTTTCTTATTCATTGCGCTTGCGCGATGTGTTTATGAACCTTTTTAACTGTATTATCGACTTTTAACTGTATTACCGACCTTTAACTATATTATTGACTTTTAACTGTATTACCGACCTTAAACTGTATTATCGACTCTTTAATTGTAAGAATTATCCTTTCTAACAAATAAAGCCTAAGGTATCAGTTCTGTGATGAAGATAACATATTGTGATAATATTAGGCTTAAATATGTTATGGATGCTTTACTAGATGCGTGTATACACAAATTATCGTTTCAGCTATGTTTTGTAAAAAAAATATGTAGATGATTTTATACTAGCACCTCCATCTAATGCTACAGTTGAAAATCTAGACATATTTAACAGTTTCAATAATCATTTGAAGTTCACAGTGGAGCAAGGAGACCAAAATAATTCCACACTTTTTCTTGACACTAGAGTTATCTGTAAAGGTACATGTATCATGCTAGATTGGTATCAAAACCCAACTTCATCTGGAAGATACATAAACTATAAATCTGACCACTCACTGTCAATAAAAATTAATTTTATACAACAAATGGTTCACAGGATTAAAAATATATGTCACCCATCTTTGATTAATTAAAGTTTAAATAAGTTGTCAGCCTTATTAATAGAAAATGCTTACCCTAAGATACGAGTGAAAAGAATTATATTTCAAATGAATACTAGTAATACACATAATGTTAAAATTGAGAATTAAAATTTACATCTGTCGGAATGAAATACAGAGTGTTCTATTTAAATTCAACAAGTTGTTTCTGTTCACAGCTTGCAATTATTTACTAATTATTTTTATACACTCTGTATACATTAGTCAATGTTTCACAAGTGCTAGATAAAACTTGATCAATTACTAAACCCCAAGTCTAATTTAGTTTAAAAAGACCAAAAGTGCTGTTGAAAATTTAATTGTTTAAATCGTTGCTACTTTTTCACAAAATATAAAATATTTAAAAAACCATAAGGTTTAGGCTTTGGAAACCTAACGGAACTCGCTTTTATTTTGATAGTAGAAACTGAAAATAAAATAATATGCATGATGTTCCATTTAAAGAAATACAACTTTGATACGTTTTGTGTTTCTTGAACACCCTGTATATTATGAAAAACTTTTTAAAATGTAGCTCCACCAGGCCCCTATCCATCCCAAAATGCAAACTTCTATCAACTTAAGTTAATTAATAAACTTCTACTCATGTTTTCCAGCAAACGGCGAAACCTGTCTCATATATTTTCACTATAATTTATTTTAAAATATTATAACACCACTTTTCACAAAAATTTGATCATTTAATTTGAATATTTACTCGATGCGTAAATTCTTGAGTATGAGTGATGGAGCTTGTGTTTGGTTCAAACTAAGATTCTGCTTATCAAATTCGCGTGTTATATAGTCTACGCCCCATCTAAAAATTCATTGGTTATCTGAACTGTTGTTCAAAGTTTACGACAAACCATCGTTTGTTTTAGATATTTTGGGTTTTTACAGGTATGTCTCTGATAATAACTTGTCTGAACAATTTCTTGATCACGTAGGTACCAGCGGATTCCTAGTGTTACGAACGGTGTAGCGACACTACGCTAAAACGGACACTAGATTAAATATTGAGAGTGAATGCAGGAATCGAAGCAGGTTGGTGACAGAAAGAATTTTAATTTGATAAATGTCGCAATTTATTTATGAATTTGTTAGCTAAAGCAGGAATACTAAATGAATTTTATAATTTTGGAGAACATCAAATAAATAGTGTACACTTCAGTACAAACAAGAATTTGTGTTGGTGCCAATATTGTAGAATCAGAATAATAACGCTCTGCTGCTAACACCCAGTTTGTATTTATTTTAGACTGTGTGTTATGATGTTGTTACAGGAATTTCTAATTCGCCTTGTCACGTAATTTCACTTACGGCTTTTGTTTATTTAGATAATACTTTGGGATTTGTATTAACTCCATGCAGAAAATCACGTAACAAAGTGACGTAAATTAACATATTTCTGTTTACATCTTACGTTTCCAAAGCGTATTTATTTCGAAGAATGCGTTTGTTATCAGGACGCTGTGCTATCTACTTTCACTATCGCATGTTTAATGTGAATTGCATTATGATTTTCTAGCTTTTTACTGCATTTAACGCGAGTTTTGTATCCCCCAATTGATGTATATATTACAAAATAGAATAATTAGGAAATTATTAGAAAGTGTAAGAAAATGTTAAGTGAAGTGCAACAAAGTAAATACAAGGACCATTTAGAAAGTTTATTAACGTTCATGAGGACGGATGCGCTACTTTGTATCGCAGACGATAGTGACACTGCAGATGTCAGGTCACAGACAGTCAGGTCAGGTTTGCTCATCTGTATTTTTGAATATCATTCACTTTTTGTTTCATGCTTTTCATACGTAATTTCCTTCTCTGTTAACCATTTCTGCATATCCCCTTTTTTCCAAGACAATTTAGGAGTACGTTCTGTTGTCACATTATGGTATGCTGCGTTATTCATTTCATCATGATAATCCCCTGTTTTAAGACCCGATTTAAACATTAACAAAGCATTCGGAGTAAATCCCTTATTACCACCAGAATGAAGAATAATCAGACGTTGACCCTTGGCTACAGGTGCTTTTTAACATTTACTGCTGCCATCATCCCAAGCTAAAGAAACCGTATGTGAGCTATGTAAATATGTTTCGTCACAGTATACAATGTTTCTTCCTTCTTTCTTGTATTGCTGTAATTGCCGTAAAAACTCAACTCGCTTTTTACGAATGTCAGATTTTTCAATTAACACTTTTCGATTATCCTGTGTTTTTTTCCACTGAAAACCTAATTTATGTATAAGGCGTCTAAACGATGACAATTTTTCAGTAAAATTAACACGATCATCATTTTTTAGTTGCTCAAATATGGCTTTCATGGTAGGTCTTCGCTTATAAATGCTTGCATAATTATATACAGTCGTTCGAACAACTTCTTCCTCAAATTGGTCCACATTAGATTTAGGACTACTCTTGTTAATTTTCGTCCTTGGAGATGAAAATTTGTCACCCTCTGGTTTGCTTTTCGCTTCCGAAATAATTCGCTTGATTGTGCTTAGTCCGACTCCAGTTGCTGTTGCTACTCGTTCTTGTACATTATTCATAGGAATGACAGGTATTCCATTCTTTTCTTCACTCATAAACTTATACACACTATAAATAATTTCTCTCCCTTTGTAAAGCAGAAAGTTCAGGAATAACAAAATAATCTGCAAAAACCAAACAATATTCTTCTAATTCAATTAAAAACTGCATAAGACTTACAAAAAAAGCTAGCCTGAGTTGCGGTAGTTTTGAAAAAAACTGTTTGAAGTTGAATAAAGGCAGAAATCTCATAAATAATAATCAAAAACAATAATAACGAACCACAATCTTAAATACGCAAATAAATACGAGCGTCTCGCGGTAGAAATAACGCGGCTGTAATGACAGTTGTAAACAGATTGAGGTTACGTAATTTTTTTGTTTACATATTGGGAATGAGATCCATGGAAATTACCTATTAATTTTGTTTATGGTGTTATTTGTAAACGAGGAGTAAAAATGAATACTTGCGAAGATTGTGGTTTTGAGTTTACACAAAAGAAAAATTTGTATGCCCGTTTAAGAAAGATTCATAATTTTGAATATAGGAAACCAGTTACTTTAACTAGTAAATTTTTGTGTGATACATGTGGCAAATCCTTGACCAGTAAAGCAACTTTACGTCGTCATTGCAGAACTGTTCATAAAAGTATTCCAATAATTCTCAACTCTTCAAGAATCAAGTACTTTTATGAAAATTGTACAACACATCTAAAGGGATATAAAAAACTTCGACAACATTTGGCAAATGAACATCCAATTGAAACTAAACTTGATCAACTACATTTTAATTCACAATTAGGTTTGAAGATTATTATGCAAAGTGTTAATTATATACTAATTTTATTCTGTTCAACAGAGTTCAAAAACTGAAAAAACCAAGAACAGGAACAATCTTTGGCGATGTATATACTTCACACTTCAGCTAAATTATTGTCTGATGGCACCAAAAAGGAGTACTATAATTGCCATCGATCGTACAACTACATTCCAAAAGGCAATGGTTTTAGAAGCTTAAAAAGCACAGGCACTAATAAAATTGGAAGTGTTTGTCCCTCAAGAATGGAAGCGACGATAAAGAATGATGGATCTGTTGCAGTAGACTTCTGGACAACTCATGTTGGACATACCAAGGATATTGGTCGAGTTTTTTTTAAGTAAAGAGAGTAAAGCAGAAATTGCAGGTATTTTCGAACATAAAGTTCTAGTTTGAAATTTTACAATTGATGTGTTTCAGGAAAATTAAAGGAAGGTATTACATTTCAACATATATTGGATGATGTTCGTGATTCTGCTTTAAAACAATAAAATTCACAGAGAATTTTGTTGTTAGAAACAAAAGATATGCACAATATTGTCAGGGACTTCAATATTGAGTATGGTGTGAAACGTCACCTAAATGATGCAATTAGCGTACGGCTCTGGGTAGAGGAGATGATGAACTTAGGAAGCGACTGCCCAGTGTTATATTATAAAAGCCAAGGTGTAGAAGGAAACCCAAATGGCTCAAAAATAATTTTAGATGTTTAAAATTTTGCATTAGTCATAATCACTTATTTTCAACGTGAACAGTTGCGTAAATTTGGGAACGACAAGGTGTGCGTTGATGGTACACATGGTACAAATAGTTACGATTTTCAGCTCTACACACTAATGACAGTGGATGAATTTGGTTCAGGGTGCCCAGTGGCATTTTGTTTTTCAAATCGTGCTGACGAAATGATTTTCAAGTTGTTTTTTGGAAAAATTAAATCAAGAGTGGGTATTATATCAACTATTGTTTTTATGTCTGATGTTGCTCCAGCATTTTATAATGCATGGTCTTATGTTATGGCCAAGGTACCTCACCAGTTGCTATGTACCTGGCATGTGGTTCGTAATTGACGCAAGAATTTGTCAAAAATCAATGGAGGGATTGAAAAGAAAGTAGTAGTATATAAATCCCCCTTCGTGTTTTATTACAGTGTGTATCTATTGATGAATTTAATGACATTTTAAATCAGGTAGTAGAAGATCTTTATGACGATGTTGATACACAATCATTTGCTGAATATTTTCATAATAATTATGCAAATCGTCCAACATCTTGGGCATATTGCTATCGATTGGGTTTAGGAATAAACACTAACATGTATCTTGAATCGATGCACAAAGTTTTGAAGTATGTGTATTTGGAAGGTCGGAAAGTAAAACGTTTGGACAAAAGCATTAATGCAGTAATGAAAATTGCTCAAGATAGCTTGTTTAAACGTATAATTAAACTTGCAAAGAATACTTTCAATGACAAAATTAATAGAATTAAACAAAGTCATAAAGCAAGTCTAACAATTACATTAGATTTTGTTAGACGTCTTGAAAATGATAAGGAATTTTTAGTTACGTCGTCCACTTGTGCTTTTCAACAGTATCAAGTTACTAGAGTAGATGAGGCCTGTGAAGGTTTATGCCTAAGTTGTACAAAGTGCAGCATATGTGTTCATACGTTTCAATGCACCTGTATTGACAACATGATAAAGCTTAACATTTGCAAACACGTACATGCTTGTGCGATACAGTTTTACAAATCGAATCTTGAGACCTTTGCATGTTAGTAACGTTAATGAACTTTTCAGCAGTAATATTTTAAATGAAACAAAATCTTCAAAAAATGATATTATTAAAAAAAAGAGCCGAGCTAATAATAGGCCTATGTGAGAATGCTTCGTTAACTGACGACGAACATCTGGCTATAATGAGGCAATTTGATAAAATCATTGACACATTAAATAAAGCAAAATCTATGGATTTAAAAACTACAGAGGAGATTAATATTAATAAAAAAGTTGAACATCAGGTGCGGCTTTTTTCAACAAAGAAGAAATCAACAAGGAATAATGATCTTAAAAAGCCTACCCTAACAGAAGAAATTTTTATTAGGGATGGTTTGGTTAATAACTCAAACCTTAATGTTAATGTTCATACAAGATCTGATCATACATCACCTGATTTTATGTTATGATAAGACAGTGTATTATCCCAGTAGAAAGTAGGTTTAATTAACACTAAAGCTTATAAGGTTAGATTTTGTTCTGCTTTCTCTTGTTTGGGAATAAATTCCGATGGGGAAACCACTCGCAGAAATACATGTACAAATTACTGTAAATTATTACAATCCCAGCGATTTTGATGGGAAACCTACAAGTACGCGACTAATCTAATTTAATTCTCAGTTTTCACTTTGTTTTATCAGTGTTACAAGCGCTGGTAAGTTATTGTAATTTCGTCAAATCTGTCGGATCGAGTGTCCTTATATTAACAGTGCAGTATTTTAGTTTTACTATTAGTCGGAGTACCAAAATAATCTTAATTTTCTACCTTGTTTTTTTACATATTTTAGTCGACTGACAGTGCAAACAAAATTCTCGACAAAATAAAATTGTTTCTTTCTTAATTAATTTAGGTATTTATTGAGAATGTATATGGGTACATAACGTGTTTACTTTTAAAAAATAAAATACAATTATTGAAACCTCAAGCCTCTGTTACTATTGTTAAACACATTTCACTCAAGTAATTAATAATTTACAAATCAAATTAAAGAAATCCCAGCAAAGTACCTTTAAACTGCATATTGACACAAGTACGAAAGATACCTAGAATAGCAACAAGTTAGTACAAAATACCAAGTTGTTTACATACAAGAGCTAACATATATAGATAACATTCGTGTAAAGTTAATTTCCTTCATTGCACTAAATTTAACTTCTTTTTTATCCAAAGTTGATTGCTTATAGAAACTGGTCTCTTATATTCAAATCATGAAATTTTCTTAAGTGGCCATACAAAGTTTTATTTTACGTAAATTCAGAACCACAATCTAGGCAAATATTCATTTTTTACTTCTCCTATATAAATAAACAATCAATTTAACATTAACACAGACCAATTTATGTAAACAAAAAAAATTACGTAACCTCAATCTGTTTACAACTGTCATTACAGCCGCGTTATTTCTACCGCGAGACGCTCGTGGCGTGAGACGTTCGTGTATATTGCCCTTTTATAGCACCTATTTACATTTATGTACTTTGTGCCAATTTATAGCTTTTCTCGTTTGTGTTTGCTCGTGTGTACCCCCAGTTTTATATATCTTCGTATTGTTGTGTATTGCTAATGCTATTAAGTGTTTATAATAATTGAAAGTAAAATCAATATGGAGGTTGAGGATTCTCCTATGAATAATCCTTACCCTGAAACTGATGAATGGCCATCGGGTTACTCGTCGGCATTTTTTGAAAAAAGCAATCGCCATGTGTTGGACCATTATGAACAATATAACAAATCTCAATTGCCACTAACTAATATACCTGCTTTATATCCTGAAATACTAGTGAAGACTTATGCAGCGTTGCACGAGTTTGCAAATCTTGGCAGGAGGCTGCTTATTCAAAATGTCTCTGGCAAAATATTGAAGTTAGACTTGACTTGGTAAAAAGTAACAATGCTCCATTTGCATCGTTAACTCAACGTGGAGTTAAGAAATTATACATACGGTCCTTTGAAAAGCATTTGCCGAAGCTTGTAGTGGTTTTGCCGAACTTAACGTCACTCAACTTGAGCGAGCATTATAGTGATGGTAGTTCTTCTTGGGAATTTGTAGATCATGGTCCACATCTTGATTTATTTAATTTATCGTCTTGTAGATATTTGACCGACAAATGTGTAGGTCAAATAGCCTTTCACTGCAAGAATCTCAGCAAGTTAGAACTGGATAACTGTGATAGTATTACAGACTCCTCACTAATATTAATAGCATGGGGTCTGAAACAGCTTAATGTGCTGTATTTTCGTTCATGCAATGCCATCACTGACTTGGGCATTCAATATATTGTCGGAGACAGTTTTAATCCAATAAGTGGCATTCGTTTATTAAAATGCATAATGTTCGAAAAGTGCACAAAAATATCTGATATTGCGCTTGAGTATCTTTCAGAAGGTTGTATGGAACACTTAAGAAGTATTAAATTAACGGATTGTAATAGGATTACTGATGTTGGTTTAAGTCATCTATCAAGAATGAGTTCGTTGCATGATCTCAGGATAGGTGGCTGTCCAAACATTTCATATGCCGGTTATTTAGATTTGTTCGAGAATGATTCTAAACTGAAATTGTTGCTATTATTTCCTTCTAGACTTATCGCCAGTAAAATGGCTAGTGCTTTAAAACAATTTTGTACTCTCAGAATAATGAAGTACAAAACGAGTCTCATAATAAAAAAAACAAATAAGGAAGTTTTAGGAATGACAATCCCAGATATGCAATGTGATAAAGTTAACATTTAAAAAATTAATCTTTCTCGTTATGCCCAAAATTTTCGAATTATTTAAATGAAACTTTCCTTTTTTTGTCTAAAATGCTTTAATTTCTTGTAAATATTTTAATATGTTAACTCAGTGTTACTACATAAAGGTATCAATTCCTTTTTTCCTCTTATTTTTCCATGCCATGTCATTGACAGCAAATGTGATATTTTTTATTTATTTATTTATTTATTTAGTTACAAACTCAACAGGTCATTGACCCAATTATAGAGTAGGAAAAATAATAACAAAAAGAAAAATGTATATAGTAATATGTAACTCATTATCATTTGGCACAAATATGTCATTATATTAGAACAATATCTAGTCTTTCCTTTATCATTTCTGGTTTACTATTAAAAATGTCCAATTCACTTTGTATGCTGTTGTATATTCTGCACATAACATTCAAGGGTGCATTTTTATAATTATTTGAATGCACCTGATCCACTCTGAAGGTAAGTGTGCTTCTTGTGTGGTACGGTTGTGCATTAATATTAATTAGTGATAGAAGATATGGGTTAACTACCCTATTATTTAAAATCCTGTATAGATAACAGATGCAATGTTGCGTCTAAGTTCAAGCGATTGTAAATCGTAGCCTGCTAATAGTTCTTTTTTTGTAATACTTAAGTCATAGTGACCATTGTCTTTGTAATATAGATATCTTAAGCACCTTGTTTGTATTTTTTCTATAGTATATTTATGACATTCATACTCTGGACTCCATATAACAGATGCATATTCCAATATGGTCCTAACCAGTACTATAAATAATATCCTAATACAGGATGTACTTGTAAATTGTCGTGCATTACGTATTATAAATCCATACATTTTATTTGCTTTGTTTGTTAATACATTGATGTGCATTTTAAATGACAATCTACTATCAAATAGAACTCCCAAATCCTGATATTCATTTACATGATCCAATATTTTCCCATCAATTTTATAGTTGTATACTATAGGGTTATATTTCCGAGTAAATGTTAAGATCTTACATTTATCGATATTCAAGTACAGCTTATATTTTTTACTCCAATCAATTATGTTATCAAGATCCATTTGTAATAATTTACAGCTTTCCATATCTTCAATTGTTATATATATTTTTAAGTCATCCGCATATAACAAAAACGAAGCATAATTTATTACTAAAGACAAGTTATTTATATATAATAAAAACATCAATGGACCCAGATTGGAGCCCTGCGAAACACCTGATGATGCTGTATAACATCGAGACTGGTATCCATTTAGAGCAACCATTTGTTTGCGTTCTATTAAATAAGATTTGAAAAACTTTACTATATTATCACTAAAACCATACACTTTGCTTAAGACTTCTAGTAAAATTTCATGTGATACCTTGTCAAATGCCTTAGTGAAATCAGTGTAGATAACGTCCACTTGCCCTCCCATATCCATTTCTTTAGAAATGTACTGTGTTATGTTACTCAAGTTTGTTAAAGTAGATGGTTTCTTGACAAATCCATGTTGGTAAGTAGTTATTTTTTGTGATACCTCCGTGTATATGCGCTTGTAGACTATTGTTTCAAAAATTTTTGCTGGTGCCGATAATATAGATATTGGTCTATAATTTTTTATGTTGAATTTATCCCCCTTTTTAAAAATTGGTATAACTTTTGTTAATTTCCATTGATCTGGAAAAGTACAGGTTTTAAGACTCAAATTGCAAATCGTTTTTAATGGATAGCAGAAGTAATCTATTAGTGCCTTCAGAACATATGAAGGTACATTATCAGGTCCAGTAGCCTTAGTTACCTTTAACTGTCTTGCTGCTTCTAGTATCTCAGAATCTTCTATAGAATTAATTGTCACCAGTTTTGCATTCATTTCAAAATTTACGAAGCCATTACTTGAAGTATGTTTCTCTGAATTATACACTGATTCAAAATATTTAGCAAATGCATCTGCTATATTTTGGCCTGCAGAATACTCACTTTCATTATAAAACATTCTATTAGGAATTCTAATTGATCCCTTTTTAGCTTTAATGCAGTTCCAAAATGATTTGTAATCATCCCTAATGTTTACAATATAATACAACAACAGGCTGATCCCAAATGGTATATACATATACAATAGGAAAATGTTTAGTGCAAATCATTTAATATGATATGAAATAGATTATTAAGAGGCTTGTTCAATTGAAACCCATCTTTGGTTCAGAAAAAATTTATTGACAACTAAATTTACAAATAATTACCACTACGATTAAGGCACATATCCCATTGTTTGGTCAACCTATGTATACCCTGCCTAAACAAATCTTTTGGCTGCTGCTCGAAGAATTCTTTCACAGCGTTTTGTACTTCTTCGTCCGACTGAAAACGGTTACCTTTTAACGCTTTTTTCAGTGGTCCAAAGATGTGAAAATCGCAAGGCGATAAATCGGGAGTATAGGGTGAATGCTCTAATATCCTCCATTTCTTTTGCTGTAGATTTTCTTTCACTATGTTAGCAACATGAGGTCGAGCATTGTCGTGAAGCAGAATGACACCACGTGAAAGCTTTCCAGGATGTTTTCGTCTTATTGCTTGTTGCAGCTTGTTCAAAGTTTCATTATACAGGTTTGCATTGATATGCAATCGAGGTTCTGTAAATTCTATCAACAAGGGTCCTTCATGGTCGTAAAAAATGTCAACATGACCCTACCGGCAGAAGGTTGAATTGTAAACTTCTTTGGTGGCGGAGAATTTGCATGTCTCCATTGCATCGATGACAGCTTACTGGATGGTTCAAAATAATGACACCAAGATTCGTCCAGCAATTACTGACGAGAGAAATTGAATGACCGTACGCTGATCACATCTGGTCGGATTGTTAACAACAAACGTCATTTCAAAGTTACAATACTTAAAATCGCTGTCAAATATATACGAGAGAAACTGACCAGTGGAAAGTTTACAACCACTAACGTTGCAAAACGTTAGTTGAGTGATTACAATTGTTTCCAAGGCTAGCCTGACCAAAGATGGGTTTCAATTGAACAAGCCTCGTAACATGCTTTTTAAAACAGTAACTGATACATTGAATATATTCAGTAGCCAATGGCATATGCTATCAAAAGCTTTTGATATGACTAGATAAATCACATCTACCTGTGATCCTTTTTCTGTCTTAGTTATTAAAAATTTTTGAATAATTCCTAGATTGGTCGTTGTTGAACGACCTTTATAGAAACCATGCTGTTCATTCGCTATGTAGTGTTTATATGTATAAAAAATTTCATCAGAAATGATTGCCTCAAAAATTTTTGCCATGATGGAAATTAGAGAAATGCCTCTATAGTTTTCAATAATGTCTTTTGCTCCAGATTTAAAAATCGGATAAAGTGATGAACGTTTCCATAGTAGTGAAAAACGTCCTTCATTAAACGATCTTTGAAATATTGCACATAAAGGAGTTAACCTGCACATTGCTGAACAAACATAGGCGGTATATCATCTGGACCTGCACTTTTATTAGAGTCAAAAGATTTTATCTTGCTCAGTATTTCTGATTCAGTAAAATGGTGTCCAGATAAAGTACTAAAATTACAGTCAGCAATATTCATCTGAATGTTTGTCTGGTACGAATGAATAGCAAGATTGAAAATGTGCTGCAAAGGAGTTAACTATTGCAGTCGGATTTTCCATTGTGATATTTTGATACGACATTATGTTCGGCATACATGTAGTGTAACCTTTCTAAGTGTATTGATATAAGACCAAAAATATTTTAAATTAGTTGGTATCATTGTTTCCGTGTTTGATACAAACATTAAGTAACACCAATCTGTGAGGAACTTGGTGTCCTTTCTAACACGCCTTGGTTATAAATCCTCAATCAATTTCTGTTAGAAATTTATTTAATTCCAGATAGTTTGCTTTATTATATAGTCAAACTTTCTACTTCCAATTTAGCACTAATAAGAGTTATGTCTGTTACACAAAAAGATACCTCCAAAGGTGGATGGTATGCATCAATGGGGCAAATTGAAAAATCTGCTTTAATAACTCGTGTGGACTCTTAAGTTGGCAGTAAACACAAGGTCTAGTATTTTACCATAATTGTTTACGATACCATTGTACTGATGCATCTTCAAATAATACATATCAGTGACTATTGTTTCTGATTCTGAATTGTTTAGTCCTGAAGGTATAAACTTGCCACACTCTAGATACCAGTGGATACCTGAACAATTAAAATCGCCTAGTATGCATATATTGCGAATATCACTCATGTGTCGCACATTTTCCATAGTATTCACTAAATCGTGAATATGTTTGGGCAGAAGAATTTGGAGGTACGTAAATGGCTCCAAGTATAATTTTAGAATTTCTGATTAGAACTTTCACTCAAACATCTTCAAAATTCTGATTATCACTGCTTTTTATTTCAGTTGAGATAAATTCAAATTTAAGTGCAATAAGCACTCCTCCTCACCGCAGACAATTTAGAGAGGCGTAATTTCTATCTCTTCGATACACTTGGTAGATATTATTAAATAATTCAGTACTAAGTATGTCTTTTGTAAATCACGTTTCAGTCAAAACTAGAAAATCATAATCTACAGATTGTATGGCTAAAGCCACACTATTTATTTTTGTTCGTAAACCTCTTACGTTCTGATAAAAAAAAGGTTACAATTAAGAGACTCATTGTCATTGGCCACCATTTTATTCTCTTTCTTGTACGTTTTATTATTTGTACTACGAACCCGAGGCTTGTTTGCGAAAAATATATTGTCTAAGTACAGCACCTTCAGGCCAGCTTTCAGGCTTCTTATTGTATTGTAATCTTGAAAGTTAACCCCAATACGATAACAGGCATGAACACCTTTAGTTGGTAAAGATTCACATGTATAGGATTTTCCAGGTAATAAATTTGAAATATGATTTTAACAGTTTCTACTGGTGTACCTTGTTTAATACGGCCCAAAAACAACCTTACATGTTTTACAGCTGCTCATAACCCTGAATTTTGCTTATCAATAACACCAGTACCAACTACTACATTAGGGATTTGTTTCCTATTTCCACGATTTTTCCTCTGTACTAATGTATAGGGATCGTCTACAACCTGAGAAAGGTCTTGATTGTAAGTTTGAAAGGCCGCATTTGTTTGAAAATTAGGTTTATGTTATCTTGCAAGTTCAATATCACTATTTTTGTCTGCATTAAGAGGATGTTGAGAACTTGATGCCGAGATTGCATCTAAATCAATTTTATAATTCCCTTTTCTTGAAATTATGTCTGTGTCTTTATTTCCTAACCTATTTCCGTTTACAGTTGGTCTCTGCTTCTTATTTAGTTTTAAATCATTTAATGCTGTAGTATAGGACTTCACCTCATTGTTATAGCTAAAAGGGAGTGTATTTATTTCTTGTATATTTCTATCGTAATCGATATTAGAATACTTGTGGTTGGTAAACCTATCAGTAGCAGAATCTCTTTTCTTTTGTTAATAGCCGAATAAGATGAATGTTACTGTCTTTGAGAATTGATAATTCTACTTTTAATTCCTTCATTTGTTGAAGCAGTACATGTGTTTGACTTTTAATGAAATTCTCTAAAACAGTATTGAATTCTTCACTTTTTAGAAAAAATTTTATGGATTCAGTTTTACAATCCGAAGTGGATGTTAAAAATTTTACTACTACCCTCTTATTCCTCACAGAAAAAACAAAGTGATCTGTTTTTCTTCAAATCCATGCATTTAACTTCAGAAGCAGTTAGTTTTGCACAACCTTGGCATATTCTTTTAGCACAATTATCACAGTTCCAAATTTGAATATCCTCTTCCACATTTTCACAAATGAAGCACGAACATATTTTAAGTCCAATCCTGTTCAATGTTTATATTTTAAATAAATTAGTAATTATTAATAGTTTTAAAAGATAAGCACATATAACTTTCATTATTTTATTTATATATAAACCTACTAAAATTAGTTTATTTTATGGAGCTAATTTAAACACACAGTATGCGATATCTGGCCTTGTTCGTTGAGCCAAATATAATAAGCTTCCAACAGATTCCTGATAAGGAACTTTATTCAAGAATTCATCATTTTCGCACATTTCTTGGGACAGTTTTTGATTTGGATCGCTTGGTGTAGCCACTGGTTTACAACTGGTCATGCCAAATTTTTCTAAAATCTCATTAATATAGTTCGATTGATCCAATTGTATTCGGTAGTCATTGACATAGGTAATATTCAATCCAATACAACTCTTTGCAGTTCTCAAATCTTTCATGTGAAAGTGTTTATGCAGCTTACTTTTAAGATCATCCAATTCTTCTACCGGGTGTAACAAAATAAGTGTAAAACATTTCAGGTGGTGATTCCTCATTGTAAAAGAGATAGGGTCTTTCATATAAAGAAACTTCATTGGAGCATCCCTTGTTAAGATACAGCCCCTTAAAGGGAGTACATAAAATTTGTTTTTCATTTTTTATTACAAACACTAAAAAGTTACAAAATTGAAATTAAGGTGACATTTTTTACTATCAAAAATACACTTATTCAGTAATTTATTTGGTTTATCCCATGGTTGTAAGGGGTCGAAAACGCAACCCCTAAAATTTATTTCCATTGTAACTTTTTGTCTTATTATTTGTTTGCCATTTAAAAATTTATTTCCTATAGCTTATTTTATTCTAAACAAAAAATGACTCTTGAGTTTTTTGCCCAAAATTAACCAGTTTGCAGAATAAAATTATTTTACAAACTACAGAGATACATCGTCATAAGACGAAAATGTGAAACTAATTTATCTAGTAGGCCGCTATTAGTGATAGCGACAATTAAATTGTTATCACGCAGTCAGTTTGTAAATTTTTGAAATTGATTTAATAATTGTGTGTCGTTGTTCTGTTCTTAATTTGTTAGTTTAACAATTTGCTTGTTATTAAAATGGCATACACAAATGTGGAAATGGCTGATATGCATTACGTTTACGGTCTGTCGCAGGGTAATGGGTTAGAAGCTTGTAGAAGGTATGCTGAAACGTATCCTCAACGGCAGCTTCCTTCACATAGAATATTTGCTCAACTTCATCAACGATTACAAGAATATGGTTCATTCAAAAAAAGAGCGCAGGGTTGTGGTCGCCATTGAGAAGTCAGAACACCATAGCTTGAAGAAGCAGTACTTAATTTGGTTGAAGAACGACCCACTAGCAGTACTAGAAAGATTGCTTTCGAGTTAAATGTTGATCATATGACGGTATTTCGAATTTTAAAGGAACAACTCTTATACCCCTATCATCTACAACGAGTACAGGCACTGTTACCGCGAGATTTTCCGAACCGTCTTGAATTTTCCAATTGGATGCTGGAAATGATTAGAAGAAATCCTGACTTTCTGAAGACGATCGAATTCACAGACGAATGTACTTTTACTCGGGACAAGAATATTAATTTTCATAATAACCACATATGGGCTGATGAAAACCCTCACGCTATTGTACAAACTAACCATCAAAAACATTTTTGTCTTAACGTGTGGGTCGGAGTTGTTGGGGATTATTTAATTGGCCCTCATTTTCTACCTCCGCGATTAAATGGTGAGGCATACACTTAATTTTTAAGAAAAGTGCATCCAGCACTGCTGGAGGAACTTTCTTGTGGTATCAGAAGGGTTATGTTTTTTATGCATGATGGGGCTCCTGCCCATTTTAGTCATGCAGCTTGTCAGCATTTAACTCAAACACATCCAAATCATTGGATAGGTGGAGGAGGACCACAGAATTGACCCGTTCGATCCCCGGATTTAAATCCTCTCGATTTCTCTACTTCGGGCCATTTACAGAGTTTGGTTTATCCTACTCCTGTTCGCGATGTAGAGGATTTAAGAAACCGCATCATCGATGCGTGCAGGGTAATTAGAGAGACTCCAGGAATATTTGAGCGAATACGTGGCTCAAGGCGCCAACGTCTAGACGCATGTGTAATGACTGAAGGTGGACATATTGAACATTTACTATGATTTCTACATGTTGTATGTTTTGTTATTAATAAATTAGTTTTGTTGATTCACCTTTAATCATACTTTGATGCAGGTAGTAACTACAAGATAACAATAATAATCTAGTTTGCATTTATGACGATGTATCTCCGTAGTTGTTTGTAAAATAATTTTTTTCTGCGAACTGGTTAATTTTGGGCAAAAAACTCGAGACATTTTTGGTTTAGAATAAAATAAGCTATTGGAAATAAATTTTAAATGGCAAAATAAGACAAAAGTTACATTGAAATTAATTTTAGGGGTTGCGTTTTCCACCTCTTTCAACCATGGAGAAACTAAATAAATTACTGAATAAGTGTATTTTTGATAGTAAAAAATGTCACATTAATTTCAATTTTGTAACTTTTTAGTGTTTGTAAAAAAAATGAAAAACGAATTTTATGTACCCCCTTTAAGGGGCTGTATCTTAACAAGGGATGCTCCAATGAAGTTTCTTTATATGAAAGACCCTATCTCTTTTACGATGAGGAATCACTCCCTGAAATGTTTTACACTTATTTTGTTACACCCGGTATATTCTTCCAAAAAATCAATAAATTGTTGACATAAATTGCCACTACTAGTTGACAATTTTCTTTAAAAAAAACACGAGGGTCAACTTGAGGCTTTTAAGACCAAACAGCTTCAACAATTTTTCAAGTTCAGGTTTCCATACACGACTACTTTGTATCAAGCCATAAATAGCTTTATTCAATTTACACACCTTATTTGTTCCATCATTGTACCCATCTGGATGCTGCATATTATACTGTTTCTGTAAGATCGCCTTGTAGAAAGGCTGTGGCAGCATCCATTTGGTCAATTTTAAGCTTATGTTTAGCTGCTAAAGCAACTAAATAACGAATACATATATAACAAACTACTGGCGAGTATGTCTCAGTGTAGTTTATTCCATACTATTGCGAACATCCTTTGGCTACAAGACGGGCTTTGTAATGGGTAGTAAGACCATCACTTTTTGTTTTAAATACTCGCTTACATTTAATTGCCTTGCAATCCTTGGGTAATTTTACTAAATCCCATGTTTTGTTATCTTCCATCGATTTTATCTCAGCTTCTAGTGCTAACTTCCAATCTTTTAAGTCGCTTCTTGAAAGTGCATCATCCAGCGTTGTTGGATCATAATTTGCAACTGTTTCTTTTGATGAGTATATATATTCTTGCAGTTTAAGAGGGTTTAGTGTATGATTTGATTTCCTGGTTTCTATAATAGATTCTGTAACCGCTTCAACAGGAATGTATGATTTATCGTCATCAGTGTCTTCTTCACTTGAACTTTTTGCATCCATTGTTGGCATTTCTTCTGCGCTATACTCTTTAGAATCTCCCACTGAATCATAATCTTGGACATCCAAAAATGTAAGGTCATTTTCTTTTGATTTTGATTCAGTTTTCATAAAAATGACATTTCTACTTGTTTCTATTTTCGTTGTAACTGGATTTGTACATCGGTAACTTTTAGTAGTTTCACTATATCCTACAAAAACAATTTTTCGGATTTCGGATCCCATTTTTTTCAGTTTTGTTTTGGGATATGAATCATAACTGGTGACCCAAATATCTTTAAATGATTGAGGTCAACACATGTATTAGTCCATAACCCTTCTGGAGTATTTTCATTTAATACTGAACTCATGGATCTATTAATAATATAAACTGCTGTATTTACAGCTTCGGCCCAATAAATTTTGTCTAGATTTGCTTTTTCTACTATTGTATGATTGCTCGTTCAGCAACGCCATTTTGCTGAGGAGTGTATGTATTACACGTTTGGTGAACTATACCATTTCTTTTACAGAAATTTTCAAAATCGTTACCACAGTATTCTTTTCCATTATCGGATTGAATTACTTTAATTTCTCCAGTTTGACACTCTACTAATTGCTTAAATTTCTTAAAACATTCCAGTACTAAATCTTTTGAGTTCAGGAAATAAATGTATATTTTCCTCGAATTGATCAATGAAAGTTAAGAAATACCTTGCACCACCGATCGATGCTTTTTCCACAGGACCACAATCTGTATGAACTAATTGAAGTAATTTTTCTGAATGGTACAATGAAGGCTTAAATGGCGCACGTGATTGCTTGCCTTTTATGTAAATATCACAACTTTTAATATCATTCACATCATCACTGAAATCTACTTCATTTACAATACGTTTCATCTGTCTCTGGTCAGAAAAATTTATGTGTCCTAAACGACGATGCCATGTCATCATATCGTTTCCTTCTGCTTTTGCGATCATGCTAGTCACTTCCTCATTTTGCAGTTTGTAGATATCAGAGTTAGATTTAGTTTTCACTAAGATTTTATAATTTTTATCTTAGATGTTGCACCCATCTTTATTAAACTTTACGGTATTATCTTTATTCACTATTTGCATAACTGATAGTAAGTTAGCAGATAGTTCTGGGACTACTAATACATCTTTCACTGTAATCTCTTGTTTATTTAATACTAATGTTATATCGCCCATACCCGTAACCTTCATTTTACCATCATTAGCAGCTGTAATTCTTTCTATATCACTTTTACGTTGATTATATAGGAACTCTGCTGAGGGTGTCATATGATGTGTTGTACCACTATCAACATACCAATCATTTAACTTCGGCTTGTCTTTTTGCGATAAAAATGTTGTACTAAATGCAGTTTTTGTTTCATTTATTGTAGAGGATTTTTCGACTTTTTCAAATTTGCCATCAGATTTTTTTTGCAAAGCATTCAGAAGTCTTATGATTGTTTTTTCCACAATTATAACATATTATTATTTGCTTCTTAGGAACCCGTTTTTTAATAGGTTTATTTCCACTAAAAAGGGCAGTTTTTACAGGACCTTCATAATCACCTTCTAATAATTTAGACTTTATAAAGTCACTTTTAATTTTTGCTCCACTACTTTCAATTCCCATTATTAGAGGTTTAAATTTATCGGTAAGGCCTGCTAATAGAATTGCTCCAATCCATTTTTCTGTTATAGTAAAGCCTACACCTTTTAGTTTATTTGCTGTGCCCATTACTTCATTAACATAATTGGACATTGAATCAAGCTTTCCAAACGAATTGTTATTAATTTGCGTAACAAACAAATTTGACGAGATAGACCACGATTGTCAAATAAATTGTTCAATGCGTCTCATATTTCAAGTGCTATATTTAACATTTGAATATGCACAAATAATGATTCGTTGACTGCTAAGACAATACGCACTTTTGCCTTCTTTAACTTTGATTCGTCCGTTTCAGTGCATGGATTTGTAATACATTTTTCTAAGCCATGAAATTCTAACATGTTTTCCATTACGAATTTCCATGTGTGATAATTTTCACTACCTTTAAGCTTTTCTATTGTATTAGCACTACCTTCCTGATTAGTAGCCATCATCTTTATGCACTAAATACTTTACAGCAGTATTGTGTACTAATACTTAATGTTGTTCTGGGCCCATAACCTGTAGCAAGTTTCTGGAATTAAGTTAAAGTTAGTTAGCAGTCATCAAAAAGAAACTATTTATTTCTATTCAAATTACTAGCTTGTATCAACAACAAATTTTATTGACAGTAAGTAACTATTTTTGTTTCCATATGTTACTAATCAACATAAAAACAGAATACACAGGGATATATAACATTGAGCCCTATATTATAGATTTATTATTGACAGTTACTTAAAAATATTATGTTTAATATAAAGGGAGGCTATGTATACAATATTGGTGTATGTGTTTTGACATTTACGGGAAGATACAGAAATGTGATAATGGCAGTTGTGGAGGAAAATATACTAGATTACGTAGACGAACAACCTTCGGTAAGTACAAGCAGAATAAGTGCAACCTTTCAAATAAGTTGATCAAGTGTATGGAGAGTACTGCATCAACAAAACTTGCATCCATATAAATTTCAGAAGGTGGTTCTTGCTATGACAGTCGCAGACTGGGCAAGGTTACAATTTAGTTTCTAGAAATGTGCAATAAATGATCCTGATTTCTCTAAGTTAGTTTTATACACAGACTAGGTAAAGTTTATTCGGGAAGGAATATTTAACGCTCACAACAGCCATGTTTAGGACAGAAAACCCACATGTTATTCATTATCATGGATACCAAAAAAATTTTCTATTAATGTTTGGGCAGGTATAGTAGGAGATGGTTTAATAGGCCCTTACATTTCACCAAATAAACTAAATGGTCAGATGCACCGTACATTTTTACATGAACTGTTACCCTAACTATTAGAAAAGGTCCCTCTAAATATCAGAAGTAGTTTCAGCATGATGAGGCCTGTACATTTCTAATTATTCGTTAAGGAATACCTAAACCAACAGTTCTATAATAACTGAATTGGTCACGGTGGACCAAACACTTTACCATGTAGATTGCCAGATGTCAATCCAATTGATTTTTTCTACTGGAGGTATTGCGATCGCTTGTAGGTCATTATTTAACTGAGTCGGCTTGGGAAAATTACCATTTTTTTGCCAGCGACTGTTGTACTTTTTCTTTCCCAGTCGCCGGAGGTAAAAGTGTATAAAAGGCCCGCCTATGCACAGCTGGGCGGGGTTCTTGATGATAACTATTAAGAAAACATACGCTTCTGAACTAAAGAAAATCCACGTGTCGATATCGTTTTAATGAAAAAGAATAAATGTTCGTATAAAATTAATGAACCCTCGTTAATTATTATGAATTTACTATTTAACTGTCAACGAATTAAACTAACGTCCGTCCCTATCTAACCTAATTACTATAAAGAAACTTAAATAATAGCAACCACTAAGCGTTGTGCATAAAGTTTAATCAAGCTCGGCAGTCAACCCTGGCGATATCGTTACTACAATATTAAGCTATTACAAGATTGACTTCCATCTACTAATATTAATGCGATTTCTCAGAATCCAAGTAAAATAGTCTTAAACAACAAAAACTTATCTGTATTCCAAGTCCCGAACAGGTGGGTTGATGTTTACAGTAATCGTCTCATGCAGCGACTTCCTGCAAATTGTAGTAACAGGGGAGCCTCTACTTCAAGCAGAAATTTAATCCCTGTTTTTGCACTGCTGGATTCACTACCACTTCTTATATTATTCAGCTAACGAAAACAAACACAACATACATTGCTCCGTGCACTTTGTCACCTTTATTTAATAGCGCTAATTATAATTACAATGTAGTGATTTTACACAAATAGACTAAATAGTCGCGAACAACGTGTCGCTTCAAGCAACACCTTCACGGTCTGGAAGACCAGCAATTACTCCCTCTTTCTCTGTGTGGCTATTCTACACAATCTCAACCCCTTACTTCTATACCCTATCTGATCCTCTGTATTAGGTTCAAACTATCCTATAAAATATTGGGTACGCTACAAGTGTCATCATGACATTATCAAATAAGTGACACAAAACAACAAGATAAATAATAATGATAAATAACAGTTAAACTTCATTTTTATTTTGCAACATAATATTAAATGTGAAATTTTTAAAACATGACATTGCTTCATTTGACACATATTCAATTTCAGAACTTTGCATTTTACAAATGCTTTCTTATTTTCACCAACGATCGCGTAGTTATTTTGTCAAAAAGGTAACTAATCGTAAGTAACCTTTAATAATCAAACACAGAAAGTTCGTATCCGTAAAAATATATAAAAATTAGAAATTTTTTTATATTTTGCAAACAACGTTTGAAGAAAATGTAGAGTATTTTATGTGAAGGAGAAGTGACTTTTCATGGCTTGCTTCTATTACCTGCCTCACTAGCACTCGATCAGCAGAGGCGTGCCATGAAAAGTTTCACTTCCTCATATAAATAATATACTATTGTAATAAATTTCTATTTATCCAGATCGTAACATTAGCAACTTGTGTTGATTAGATAAAATTGTTAATTTTGATTAAAAAGTTTTTATTGACTGTAGTAAGTTATTTTACATATTCGCAACAACCAGTACATTTTTGTGTCCTATCCTAGCGTCGAATAATTTCAATCGAAATTCATGCACACCTACATTCAAGTTTAATTATATCTGAAAGCATTAATTTTTTTTGTATTCAATTGTGTGTTTTTTTCAAGAAAACTTAATAAGGAATCAATAATAATTGAAAAATGAAAATTGAATTAGTGGGATAAAAAATGAGAGAAATAAAAGAAATTGCCACTCTTATGTTCTGCCACCGAATAAACATTTTGAATTGATTTTTACAAGAAATTAAAGCGCTTTAGACACAAAAACGATTGACAGAGTTTCATTTAATATTTTGAGAATCGGTGCATACTTCTTTATAAAGATAACGACCTTAATTTTAATATAAAATGGTATTACTCTTTTTTATAAATCTAAGCTTTCGGATATATATATATATATATAAAATTAAGTATCTATAATAACAGGCTATTAGGTCTGCTAGTTAATGAATTAAACTCTTTATTATAATTCAAGCTTTCGGTTTTTTATTTTTAAACCTTTATCAAGAATACTAAAAATTGTGAAACGTTATTAGGGCATACAATAATCAAATACTTACTAATGTGAGGTTTTTTAAACTAGAATCGTTGATATAAATAAAATTCATAAATATAAATTAAAAGTGTGATGTATAAAGCTTTTAACAAAAATAATGTGATATTCATATTTAAGTTTGAAAGTTACAGATTGACAAATTCCTATATAATTTTGACAGTTGTCGAGACAACTTTCTAGATGTTACTATTTCTTTTGTAAGTCGACTGAAATTTAGATATTTTTTTTTTTTATGTATGCATGTATGTCTATATACATATATATACACATATATACATATGCGAGCATGTGTGAGTGTGAGTGTGTGTGTGTGTGTGGGCGTGTATGTGTGTGTGCGCGTCTGTGTGTGTGTGTGTGTGTGTGTTTATGTTGCGTTTTATTAAGTGATGTGATCATTTAAGTTAAATTTGTTTTTGGATTTAAAATGAAGTAGATAGGTGTATATGGAGCTTAGTGCGTTGATATCAGTTTTTTTATTAATAGTGTTAGCGTTTTTAAATATGTAACACATTTCTAAGAATTCTCTTTTGGATCGTTTACTTTCAATTTGCAGTATTTTAGGATTGTCGAAATCTATTTTATGTCTGTTTGTATTTGCGTGTATGGTCAAAGCACAAGCGTTTGGTTTAACACGAATGTCACTTTTATGTTGAGTTAGTCGTTGTTTTAAGTGCTGTGAGCTTTGGCCAATGTAGGTGAGGTTGCAGTCTAAACAATTTATTTGGTATACAACATTCCGTTGTAGAAGGGATGGTGTTTTATCTTTTAGTTTAGAAAAAAGACTGTTTAAAGTTACAAGGTTTCGTTTAGCAATTTTTATGTTGAATTTTTTAAAGACGTTTTCGAATTTTGTACTTAAGTTTTCGATATAAGGAATTATATGGTATGTAGGCATATTTGCAGAAGACACAGTATTATTGTTTGAGTGTTTATTAGAAAAGTCTGTGTTTATTGGTGCTTTCTGATTGTATAAAAGGCTTTTTATTAGCTTTGGGGGATAGCTATTGTTTTTTAGAATTATAAATAGTTTGTCTAGATTTTTTTGATATAGAGACGGATCGCATATTTTTTTGATTCTATGTTTTAGACCTAGAATGAAATTTATTTTAATTTTGTATTGATGATTTGAATGATAATTTAGGTATCTGCCGGAGTTGGTTGGTTTCTGATACCAGTCTAAAATAATAGTGTTATCATTTTTTCTAATTAGTAAAGTGTCAAGAAATGGGACGGATCGGTTATTTTCTAATTCAATGGTAAATTTAATTTTATCGTCGTAACTATTGAAAATTTGGAGAGTTTCATTAATTTTATCTTCTGGTATAGATGTTATTATATCGTCAGCAAATTTTTTAAGAAATGGAATTGAAAACTTTAGTTTGGGAATAACTTCGTCTAATAAATCGTCCATAACAATTCTGGCAAATATGGGACTTAAATTAGAGCCCATTGGACAACCAAAGGTTTGTAGAAAAAAATCATTGTTAAAGCTAAAATAACTTGTATTAAAAACTAATTCTAAAATGTCTGTAAAAATGGATTTTGGGATAGTACAATTTGTACTGATTTTATGCCATAGTTTTTCGATATTTTTTAGAACCAAAACCTTTGAAATATTAGTGTAGAGTGAGATTGCATCTAGACTTATTAATACATGGTTATTTGGTAGTTGAAAGTTATGTATAAAGTCAGAGAATTCAAAAGAATCGTTTACGTTGTAATTATTAGTGTTAGCAGATTTTTGTAATATATCATTCATATCATCAATACAAAATTAAAATAAATTTCATTCTAGGTCTAAAACATAGATTCAAAAAAATATGCGATCCGTCTCTATATCAAAAAAATCTAGACAAACTATTTATAATTCTAAAAAACAATAGCTATCCCCCAAAGCTAATAAAAAGCCTTTTATACAATCATAAAGCACCAATAAACACAGACTTTTCTAATAAACACTCAAACAATACTACTGTGTCTTCTGCAAATATGCCTACATACCATATAATTCCTTACATCGAAAACTTAAGTACAAAATTCGAAAACGTCTTTAAAAAATTCAACATAAAAATTGCTAAACGAAACCTTGTAACTTTAAACAGTCTTTTTTCTAAACTAAAAGATAAAACACCATCCCTTCTACAACGGAATGTTGTATACCAAATAAATTGTTTAGACTGCAACCTCACCTACATTGGCCAAAGCTCACAGCACTTAAAACAACGACTAACTCAACATAAAATGACATTCGTGTTAAACCAAACGCTTGTGCTTTGACCATACACGCAAATACAAACAGACATAAAATAGATTTCGACAATCCTAAAATACTGCAAATTGAAAGTAAACGATCCAAAAGAGAATTCTTAGAAATGTGTTACATATTTAAAAACGCTAACACTATTAATAAAAAAACTGATATCAACGCACTAAGCTCCATATACACCTATCTACTTCATTTTAAATCCAAAAACAAATTTAACTTAAATGATCACATCACTTAATAAAACGCAACATAAACACACACACACACACACACACACACACACACAGACACGCACACACACATACACGCACACACACACACACACACACACACACTCACACTCACACACGCTCACATATGTATATATGTGTATATATATGTATATAGACATACATGCATACATTAAAAAAAAAAATATCTAAATTTCAGTCGACTTACAAAAGAAATAGTAACATCTAGAAAGTTGTCTCGACAACTGTCAAAATTATATAGGAATTTGTCAATCTGTAACTTTCAAACTTAAATATGAATATCACATTATTTTTGTTAAAAGCTTTATACATCACACTTTTAATTTATATTTATGAATTTTATTTATATCAACGATTCTAGTTTAAAAAACCTCACATTAGTAAGTATTTGATTATTGTATGCCCTAATAACGTTTCACAATTTTTAGTATTCTTGATAAAGGTTTAAAAATAAAAAACCGAAAGCTTGAATTATAATAAAGAGTTTAATTCATTAACTAGCAGACCTAATAGCCTGTTATTATAGATACTTAATTTTATAATCTGCAAGGTCGTTACACCACATAATTATATATATATATATATATATATATATATATAAGGTTCTTGATAATTCTTGAGCGTAGTTAAATTAGAAAAGATTTTGTTTTTTGGTTCTTGGGATAAAGTCGCTCATAAATTAAACACAAAACATTAAATGTGTATCATTTGTATTAAATCGTACGTTTCGGTGATAATTTACACCTTAATCATCGATCTACATGAAAAAGTATATAAATAGGTAATTCATATAACAGGTAATATATGTTTAACTTACTTATTACTTGATAAAATTATTTTATGTATTCACCCATAATAAAAGTAACAGAAGGAAGCTTGTCATATTACTGATTAAGAATTAAAATTAATTTTGAATGAAATGTCAGTTCACTTATTTGACAAAAATGTAGGATCAAGGATGACATCAAACAACAAATTATGACACTATTTGATTATATTTTTTTATTTAAATAGTAGTATGTGGTTTATTTGTAAAAAAATTTTATGTATGGTGGGTTGCATAAAAATAGTTAGATTTTAAAATCATATATTTTTACAGGTGTAGTAAACAGGTTGACTTTTGACTTAAATTAAATAGAATTCTGTGTGTAAGCAATATCATTATAGTTAGTATATTTTTTTTGAATTAAAAGTGTATAGGTATGAGTAAACTATATGTAAATTATTGATGTCTTCTTTGTGATTGATGGAATTTTGTTCTTGGTTTATATGAAATGATTCTAAGAAAAGTCTTTTTTTGTAATTGCTTTCTATATCTAAAATTTTTACATTATCATAATTGACTTTGTGTTTTGTATTGTATAAATGTATAGAAAGAGCACAAGAAGTTTTTCCTAATATATATATATATATATATATATATATATATATAAAAATTATATATATATATATATATATATATATATATATATAAGCTCAGATTTATAAAAAGAGTACTGATTATTTAAGAAGACCTGAAACCTACAAAAAGAATTCCATTTATATATATATATATATATATATATATATATATATATATATATAATAATGTAAGGAGTATCTTTAGGGTAAAATATATTATTAAAGCATAATATCATATTTATGAAATTAAACGATAATCACAACCAACCACTAAGTTTATAGAATAACATAAGTGAAAATGTATTATTATTTATTAAATAAGAACGTCTATTATAATTCGCATCCTATATATGTATTAATCTAATATATTATGCTGGTCGTTGTATAAATTATAGGTAAAACTGTTTAAGGGATATTCTAGACCAATATTAACACAATTAGTTAAATATTCTCTTTATTTGCAATGTCTAGGTTTTGAAATTTATTCTAATTTCTTCATCAGGACATTAAAAATAAGATATTAAGTAAAACAACTAAAATAAGTTAAAACGTAAGTTTTTACACAAATATGAGAACTATTTAAAATTATTCATCATCTTCAGCATACTTGGGAAACTTTAAACAGAACAATTTACATTAATTTTCACAAATTATACTTTAAAAGTTTGTTCAAATTATTAATTAATCACACTTTCTAAAAATTATTGTCAATATGTATGCATAATGGGTAAACCTACATCAACTAGTATTCAAATAGCTTTTAACATAATGTGTGATTAACTAATAGGCATATGGAGTCAATATCTATTTGTATACTAACGTTTTTACCCATCAAAAAATTGCCTATTAGGTAATGTGAGTAAGTAAGTGTAAATAACGCCTAATCTATTTGTGTCAGATTTTTTTATTCATCGGATTAGAATCCCGTTTAATGTAAAATATTTTTAAAAATTTTCTTATCATAAGGTTGGGTTCCTTTGCAAGAATTTTTACTTCATCAAAATCTAATTTATGCCCTAGGTCATGTCCACGTGATTCTAGGGTACACCGCTCTGGTTTTAATTTGGCATCACTCTTGTGTAACACGATTTTCGTTTTCATAATTTGTGATATGTTTTATGTATGTCTGAATACAGTTGATATACGGAATCCTTTACACTATGTACGATTGAGAAATAGGTGGTAACGACTTCAATTTACTAAAAAGACATCCCAAAGTTTTGATGCATTTTTTACTTATTATTATATCTTTATATATACAGGGTGGTCCGGTTTTCATTAGCCAGCGTATATCTTCTGAACTATGCAAGATATAGAAAAATTTCATAGGCAAAAGTTTTTTTGAATATATTTTCTCTACAAATATAAGGCATTAAGTATTTTTCATGGCCTACTATATTTGAATAATAATATGTCACTTTGGTTTTTTAAATAGAACACCCTGTATATTTTTTTGAAAAAATATTCTACTTAAAATTGTCTTTACGGCAATATGCCACAATCAATGATTTCTATTCAAAGTGCGCTAAATAACCTAAATAATAGAATTTCAATCTGATTATTTCTGTTAACAAATGCCATTGCAGTATTTCAGTTGTTTATTCACAATTATCTGTCACATAAATAAGTGAAAGTATTATTGTGTTCTTAATAGTTGTTTCGTGCAAAATAATGGAAATGAATTATTCAAACAATGAAAAAGTTGATATGTTATGTTGTCTTCATAGATCAAACAACAATAAACATCAAGCTGCAGTTTTATATCGAAAGTTATATCCTGACCGTAGACAACCAAATATAAATTCATTTAAGAATTTAGAAAATTCTTTAAGGTCCAATGGTAGCTTTTAAACTATCACCAGAAATCAAGTACACCATAAATTGATTATTTTGGCCTACTTAGACCTTATCCTAAAGTTTCTCCGAGACAAGCTGCAGCTGAACTAAACGTTTCGACAGATTTTTTATGTTTTTAGGCGTCATTCAATGAAAGCATTTAAGATGCATTTGGTTCAAACATTACATCCCAATTATGCCAACAGCCGAGTTGGTTTTTGTATATGGATATTGAATGTATAGGAAGAGAATTTTTGGACAGTATAATTTGGACTGATGAATCTGACTTTCATAAAAATGGTATTTTAACAAAAAAAAATACACATTTTTGGAATGATAGAAATCCTTTGCAATTTCTTGAAACCCATTCACAAGTACGATTTTCAGTGAATGTGTGGATAGGTGTAGTAGATGACCGCACACCGGGTCCGTATTCCTTTAATGGTAGTTTAACCCAAAATAGATATTTGATGTTTTTGCAAACTTCGTTTCAAGATTTCTTAGATGATATTTTCCTAGTTATCAGGCGAAACTTATGGTTTCAACACGATAGCGCTGCACCACATAATGGAATCAATGTTACAAATTATTTAAATAATGAGTTTGGTCAGAACTGGATCGGTAATAGGAGACCGACTTTGTGGCCTCCCCGATCACCTGATTTGTCAGTTCTTGGTTTCTTTGTTTGGGGGTTTTTAAAAGATCGAGTGTAATTCTAATTCTACCCCTTTTCCAAATCTTGAAGAGTTAATCGCAAAAATAAGAGCAGCTTGCTTGCTAATTACTCCGGTCATGCTGCAAGATGCTAGAAAAAATTTAATCATTCGAGTTAATGAATGTTTAGAATGTAATGGTGAACAATTTGAACATTTACTAAGATAATTAGTTTTCTTGGTAGCTATTATTTTCAGATGTATGTAGAAAAAAATTTTCAATTTATTAATTTATACAGTAAATAAACAATAATCACAGTTTCCTATTGGAATTCTATTATTTGAGTTATTTAGTGCATTCTGACAAGAACTCATTGGTTGTGGTATATTGCCGTAAAGACAATTTCAAGTAGAGTATTTTTTTAAAAAAATATACAGGGTGTTCTATTTAAAAAACCAAAGTGACATATTATTGCTCAAATATAGTAGGCCATGAAAAATACTTAATACCTTATATTTGTAGAGAAAATATATTCAAACAACTTTTTCCCATAAAATATTTCTATATCTTGCATAGTTCAGAAGATATATGCTGGCTAATGAAAACCGGACCACCCTGTATATATATATATATATATATATATATATATACACAGCCGTACCATGCTCTGCTCCACACATGTTTTAAGCAATCTTTTTCTTATTTCTATGTTTATTGTCTTTGAACACAGTATTTGCTTTTTCTTGTTAAATGTAGCACGACCTTGTGCTAATCTTTGTTTTATATCTTTTGTGCTTTTCTCTTCTTGCATTATTTGGCTTCCTAAGTAGCGGAAATCCTTAACCTCTTGTAAGTTCTCATTATCTATTTGTATTCTTGTTTTTGGTTTATTTTCCCCTACTTTGAATACTAGTACTTTAATTTTATTTTTGTTAATTTTCATACCGTATCTCGTTAAAACAGTTTCCACTTCATTAAGAGCTGCTTCAAACTCTTTCTTGCTAGATGCTAATACCGCTATATCATCTGCAAGTCTAAGCATATCAATCTTTTGTCCCTGCATAGTAATTCCAAATGTATTCCTATATTTGACAGTATTCGTTGCCTCTTCTGTGTACAAATTAAAAATTAATGGGGATAAGGCAATCCCTGTCTCACGCCTTTCCTAATATTTACTTCTCTACATTCCTGCTCTAATTCTATTACTACTGTTTGCTCTTTGCATAAGCTATGTTACTATCTGTCTATCCCTAAAACTCATTCCAATCTTTTTGAATATTTTGAACATTTTTTTCCATTTTACATTGTCAAATGCTTTTTCTAGATCTACAAACCCTATATACAAGCTTTCCCTCTTTTCTATTGTTTTCTCCATTATCACCTTGGAGCTAAAATAGCCTCCCGTGTTCCCCTGTTTCGCCTAAACCCAAATTGATCTTCTCCTAATATTTGTTGAGCTCGTTTTTCAATTCGTCTACAATTCTAGTTAATATTTTTAATACGTGTGCTGTCAAACTTATTGTTCGAAAATTTTCACATCTATCCACAGCTCTCTTTTTTGGTATAGTTACTATGACGTTACGTTTGAAATCTTTGGATATCTCGCTTGTCCCATACATATAGCTTACAAGTTGGAAGAAACGTTCTGTTACTGCCTGTCCAGCGGCTTTTAGAGTTTCTGCTTGCACCCTATCTGTACCCAGAATCTTACCATTTTTCAGACCCTTTAATGCTAATTCAAACTCATCACGAAGTATAGGATATCCCAAGTCATCATTTTCAATGTCTGATTCCTGTTCTAATGCTGTTAGTTCCTCTCCTGCATATAAATTTCCTATACAGGGTGGTCCAGTTTTCATTAGCCAGCACATATCTTCTGAACTATGTAAGATATAGAAAAATTTCATGGGAAAAAGTTTTTTGAATGTATTTTCTCTACAAATATAAGGCATTAAGTATTTTTCATGGCCTACTATATTTCAGCAATAATATGTCACTTTGGTCTTTTAAATAGAACACCCTGTATATTTTTTTGAAAAAATACTCTACTTGAAATTGTCTTTATGGCAATATACCACAACCAATGACTTCTTGTCAAAATGCGTTAAATAACTCAAATAATAGAATTCCAATAGGAAACTGTGATTTTTGTTTATTTCTGTATAAATTAATAAATTGAAAATTTTTTTATACATACATCTGAAAATAATAGCTAACAAGAAAACTGATTATCTTACTAAATGTTCAAATTGTTCATCTTTACATTCTAAACATTTATTAACTCGAATAATTAAATTTTTTCTAACATCTTGCAACATGGCCAGGGTAATTAGCAAGTAAGCTGCTCTTATTTTTGCAAATAACTATTCGAAATTTTGAAAAGCGGTAGAGTTAGAATACACTCGGTCTTTTAAAAAACCCCCAAACAAAGAAGTCGAAAACTGACAGATCAGGTGATCGGGGAGGTCGTTGTTTAAATAATTCATTTCCATTATTTTGCATAAAACAACTATTAAGGACACAATAATGTGACAAATAATTGTAAGTAAACAACTGAAATACTGCAATGACATTTGTGAACAGAAACAATCAGACTACTATTGAAACTCTATTATTTAAGTTATTTAGCGCACTTTGACAAGAAATCATCGATTGTGGTATATTGCCGTAAAGACAATTTCAAGTAGAGTATTTTTTCATAAAAATATACAGGGTGTTCTATTTAAAAAACCAAAGTGTCATTTTATTGCTCAAATATAGTAGACCATAAAAAGCACTTAATGCCTTATATTTGTAGAGAAAATATATTCAAAAAGCTTTTTCCTATGAAATTTTTCTATATCTTGCATAGTTCAGAAGATATACGCTGGCTAATGAAAACCGGACCACCCTGTATGTTCTTGACATCTAACCACATTCTCTACATTTTCTATAATGACGTTTCCTTCCGTGAACCCTAATATTTTTGCTATATGGTTTTTTATCCCTAAAATTCATTCTTATAAGTTTGTATGCTTCGTCTGTCTTTCCTATTTTCATCTTAGTTTGTACCTCTTTGCACTTTCCATCAATCCATTGTTCTTTAGCTTTCCTGCATTTGCAAATATTTTTACATTTTATGGTTTTGTATCTGTGTTTTCTGTTTCGTTTGATCTATTTTTTATTTTCGTCTTCTATTAAATTCAGGATATCCTTTATTATCCATGCTTTCTTATTTTCTTTTTGTGTATATCGCAGAATATTACTTCCTTAGTATCAGAAATTTTCCTGATATCTTTCGGCAATTCATTTGACTTTTTTTTAAATGTTTTGTGGATATTTTTATCTTTTAGTTTCTCAAAGTCAAAGTGCGTTTTTCCGTTTCTTTTTTCAAGTTTTTAAATTTAAGAATAACCTTCATAATTACGATGTTGTGGTCAGTGTCTATATCTGCTTCTGGGTAACTTCTACAGTCTTTTACTTGATTCCTAAACCGTTGTCTAACAAGAATGTAATCTATTTGATATCTTCCTGTATCTCGTGGCATCTTCCATGTATATCATTTTCTAGCATGATGTTGAAATAATGTATTTGTGATGATTAAATTATTCTTGTCGCAAAATTCTACCAGCCTATTTCCCTTGTCGTTTCTCATGCCTAAACCAGATAAACCTACTACTGCTCCTTCCCTACTCACACCTACCACAGCATTAAAATCTCCCGTAATTATTAAATTTTCATGTCCTTTTACGTATATTACTGTCTTTGTAGTTCGCTTCTACCTCTTCATCGCTGTAGCTAGAGGTGGTCGTGTATATTTGTATTACTACTGAATTTATCGGTTTAGATTCTAATCTAACCATGAGTACTCTTTCGTTCTCTTTTGTAGGTAATTTTCTACACAGTGTCCTATCTTTTATCGCATAACTATCCCCACGCCTGATTCCTTCCTCCAATCTTGTATGAATTACCCTGAAGTCTCCACTTCAAAAATCCCCTGCCTCTGGTCACCGAACTTCTCTGATCCCTACTATGTCTAGTGCTAACCTATGCATTTGATTTTTCAAGTTTTCTAGCTTACCTACTTGCCTCATACGTCTAACATTCCACGCTCCTATTCGCAAAATGTTCCCAACTTTTATTCTGAACTTTCCGATTGCATTGTCCAGAGTCGCCCCCCCCCCCAGAGATTCGAATGGGGACCTATTTTAACTCCAGAATCTTTTACCCCATGCCATCATGATATTAGAATTTAAGTGTGCTGTGTACTTGTGAGGTAATGTGATGCTTTCCACATCGCAGTAGGGTGCCTTAGAATGCCGTATCGACCCCTATGGTTTCAGCCATTCTAAGTACCGAAAGAGCTGCTGCTCTCTTTCGGGGACCTGTCTTAGTCTGATTCCTCACCAAAGATCCCACCAATTTGGTAAATCCTTTGGTTCGGCTCTTTAGCTCATTGGAAAACAAAAGCTGTTCCACCTGTTCTTGTAATCTAGAACTTCGTCAAGGTGCAACTCCATTCGGAACGGATTGTTTTGTTTTCTTCTTTTTCAATGGTAAATTGAAGTCTTGGATGGAATGAGTTAAATGTATTTAATATTTCGTTCATTTTTTCTTTTGGAAGACATATAATGCAATCATCTACGAATCAGTTATAGAAGGTTGGTTTAAAGCTTAGTTTATTTATTACTGAATTGTCAAGTTTTTCGAGAATTAAGTTTGCAATAGTTGGTGAAATAGGTGGGCCTATTGCAGTGCCATAAATCTGTTTATAATTTTTTTCACTGAATTTGAAATAAGTAGTTTTAATGCATAATTTAGTTGCCTCAAGGAATTCTTTAATGGGTAAGGTAGTGAATGGTTCAATTATTTTCCATTTTTCTTTTAGAATATTTAATGCTAATTCGATAGGGATGTTAATGAAAAGCCATATTACGTCTAAGGAGATAATAATATGATTATTTGGGACTGTTTATTTTGTAATAAATTTTTGAAATTCCCAACTGTCTTTAACATTGTATTCTGTTTTTCCGATGATTTTGTTTATGATATTTATTAAAAATTTTGCAACTTCGTATGTAGGAGATTGTATATTACTGATTATGGGTCTTAATGGTATGTTTGGTTTGTGTGTTTTTGGAAGGCCATAAATATGTGGTGCGTGTCCATTATTTATTTATTTTACATACATCTATCTTACAGAAATTAATCCACTTACAAGGTAGATTAAAACAAAGAGATATATAACATAACTGATTATAGTGGGTAGTGAGTGGTATTGTGAATAATTATTAGCTAATATGAATTTCTTTATATTTTTATTGGGTGAATAATTCTATACTGTTGTTTAATTCTTGGTAATTAGAGTTACATGCAATGGGGAAATTTAAAACATTAGTACAGTGGTATGAAATGAAAGTATGTGAGAATTAGATATATTTGACATATAGTGATTTTTATATATATGTGTGATATAATTTCTTATACCAGTTTTACGATGGTTTATTAAGTTTTATTGAATTAAAGTTGGGTCATTTTTGAATGATATATGGTAGTATTTTAATATATCATTATTTTATTATTGGTAATTTTCTTATATTATCGATGGTTTCATTTATCGTTTTAGTAATATATCAGTATTATTTTTAATTTTCTGAAAGTTTATTTCAGTTAATTGGTATTTAATTTTATTATTTTCTTATGTTTTATATTTTATATTATTCAAATTTTTTGTTTGTGTGAGTTATGTTATAAAATTTGATCTTGATACTCCTAGACTTAATATATTCAACATTTTGAGTATTGTTTGTTTTGTTGTTTATTATCCAATTTGTATTTGGTTATGGTCTATATACTTATTTGTTTGTTTTGAGTTATATTTTGTTTGTGTTGTAAGAATTTAAGGCTGACAGTACAATCATAAGTATATAATAATAATAAAATATTAAATTCTTATGATTGTACTGTCAGCCTTAAATTTCTTACAACACAAGAAACAAAATATAACAATATTTTTCAAAAAACTAAACAAAATCATATAAAGAAAATTGAACAACTTATAACAACCATAAACAAACATAAATTGGATAATAAAACTTAACAAAACAAACAATACCCCAAAATGTTGAATATATTTTAAGTCTAGGACGTAAATTTTCCTATCACACTAACAAAAAAAATTTGATCAAATTATTACAAACATTGAAACTGCAATTAAAACAAAACCAACAGAAAAAACACTAATTAGAAATAAAATATGTAATATATTAACCAAATATAAAAACAGAAGAAAAAATAATAAAATTAAATACCAATTAAAGTACTATATAAATTCAACAAAAAATTTCTTAAAAAATAATACTGATATTTTAGTTCTAAAAGCTGATAAATGTAAAACCATCGTATTAATATATAAGAAAGATAACAATAATAAAATGAATGATTTATTAAAAAATACTATCACATATACCATTCAAAAAAATGACCCAACTTTAAACATACAAATAAAACTTAATACCATGATAAACAACTGGTATAAAAAAAATTATATCACCATATATATAAAAAACCAACTCATATGTCATAATAGACACGCACCATATATTTATGGTCTTCCAAAAACACACAAACCAAACATACCATTAAAACCCATAATCAGTAGTATACAATCTCCTACATACAAGCTTGCAAAATTTTTAATAAATATCATAAACAAAATCATCAGAAAAACAGAATACAATGTTAAAGACAGTTGGGAATTTCAAAAATTTATTACAAAACAAACAGTCCCAAATAATCATATTATCTCCTTAGACGTAATATGGCTTTTCACTAACATCCCAAAAATACTCTAAAAGAAAAATGGAAAATAATTGAACCATTCACTACCTTACCCATTAAAGAATTCCTTGAGGCAACTAAATTATGCATCGAAACTATTTATTTCAGATTCAATGAAAAAATTTATAAACAGATTTATGGCACTGCAATGGGCGCACCTATTTCACCAACTATTGCAAACTTAATTCTCGAAAAACTTGAAAATTCAGTAATAAATAAACTAAGCTTTAAACCAACCTTCTATAAACGATTCGTAGATGATTGCATTATGTGTCTTCCCAAAGAAAAAATGAACAAAATATTAAATACATTTAACTCATTTCATCCAAGACTTCAATTTACCATTGAGAAAGAAGAAAACAAAACAATATAATTTCTAGATTTACAAATTAAATATAACAATAATGGAAATATCTCCACAAACTGGTATAATAAAAAAACTTGAGCAGTAGAATTCTCAACAACAAATCCATGGGACTTAATCAATATACAAAGAATGTAATAACCTAGTTGAACATGCTATCCAACATTCACTAATAAACATAAAACTAAAAACATTAAAAAAATAAAAAACATTCTTAACAATAATTTTTATCCCAAACAATTTTATAATCGTATAATAAAAAACAAAATTCCTAAAATATTTAATAATAACAACAAAAATATTAATGATATTAAACAAAAAGAAATAATAATCGGAATAGAATACACACCTGGATTATCAGAAAAAATGTTTAAAAAATCACAATATACATGTCACTCATAAACCAAACAATGCCAATAAAAATTTTTTTACAAATCTTAAACCTAAAATCGAAAATTAAAACAAAACACATATTATTTATCAAATCAATTATATGTACTGCCCTGGAATTTATATTGGAAACACCAAACAATATTTCCATAAAAGAACATACGAACATAAATATTCGATCAAAACCAACAACAAAAAGTGCACCGCACTTGCCACCAACGCTGTAGAAAAATTACACAAATTTGATTTTACAAATATAAATATTTTAAATACTGAAACTAATGATAATAAAAGATATATATTTGAAACCATTAAAATTCAACGAAATGTAAACTGCATAAACTCTAAATCAGATCAAGAAAATTTTGCAAACATTTACCGAAATCTAATTAAAAGAATATAAAAGTTACTTGGCATGTTAATAAAAGCATTCTTATACTTCCTTTACTAGATAATTCTAAATATCAATGCTTCAACATACCTATATAAAACATCAAAACAGCAAATAATCTTGACACAACTGTCAAACTGACTTTTTAATATATACTTTGATTTTGAAGCATTGAAAATTAAAATAATTTGAAATTCTAATTTATTATACAGAACTAATGGTAAGTTAAATGTCATTTATATCAATTTATTATTATAGTAATTTTATAGCTATTAGAAAATGGTCCACAAGACCGTAAAAATGTCATAGCAATTTATATAATAAACAAGTTGAAAATGCAAGGCATTGTCGCAACGAACTTCCAAATGTAGACTTACTTTAAAACAATTTATGTATCGCACATTAATTTTGGACCTATTTGAAATTTTTGATAAAAATTAATTCCTGGGGGTCGGGTATCCGTGGTCAGATTTTGTGGGGGTACCATATTTCGACTCAGCTATGTTAGGGGAGTCCAAATATGTATTGCACATTAATTTTGGACCTATTTGAAATTTTTGATAAAATTAATTCCCGGGGGTCGGGTATCCGTGGTCAGATTTTGTGGGGGTACCATATTTCGACTCAGCTATGTTAGGGGAGTCCAAATATGTATCGCACATTAATTTTGGACCTATTTGAAATTTTGATAAAAATTAATTCCGGGGGTCGGGTATCCGTGGTCAGATTTTGTGGGGGGGTACCATATTTCGACTCAGCTATGTTAGGGGAGTCCAAATATGTATCGCACATTAATTTTGGACCTATTTGAAATTTTTTTCCCGACGGAATATCGCGGGGCACGGCGCCCCCGTGGCCCGATTTTAACTGACATCAAAACTTAAGCTCTGGACACCGAGCTGAATCGATTGATGTATCACACATTGATGTCCGACCATTAGAAAGGCCTCGGACGGACGGACAGACGGACGACAAATCGAATTTCATAAATGAACGAAGTTCGTTGAAAATTGGAATTCAAAAAACGTAAGTAAATTGGATTCATTTAAAGTGACCAACATCCAAGAATAAAAACAAAGATATATATATATATATATATATATATATATATATATAATATAAATAAGAAGTGCATCTTCTTATTGATAATAATTAAAGGTCGTTACACATAATAATATATATAATATATATATATATATATATATATATATATATATATATATAATAACTATTATATATATATATATATATATATATATATATCCATTTCGAATGGACCTGCACCTTGCCGAAGTTCTAAATTACTAGAACAGGTGAAATGGCTTCGTGTTCTAATGAGCTAAAGAGCCAAACTACAGGTCCAACCAAAGTAGTAGGGTCGTTAGTGAGAAACCAGACTAAGACAGGTCCCCGAAAGAGGGCAGCGGCTCTTTCGGTACTTAGATTGGCAGAGACCATAGGGGTCGGTATAGCAGTCTAAGACACACTACCGCGATGTGGAAGGCAACGGAAACCACCACATTATCTCCCAAGTACACAGCGTACCTAAATTATAATAAAATAATGGCATTCTCTGGGGTAAAATATTCCGGAGTTAAAATAGTCCCCAGTCGGATCTCCGGGAGGGACTACTTGGAGGATGCGATCGGAAAGTTAAAAATAAGAGTCGGGAGCATTCTGCAGTCGGAGCGTGGAATGTTAGAAGTATGAAGCAAGTAGGTAAGCTAGAGAACCTAAAAATCGAAATGAATAGGTTATCACTAGACATACTAGGGATCAGCGAAGTTCGGTGGTCAGAGGCGGGGGATTTTTGGAGTGGAGACTTCAGGGTAATTCATACAGGAGCAGAGGAAGGAAATTTGGGGGTGGGGATAATTATGCGGAAAAAGATAGGATACTGTGTAGAAAATTACTTACAAAAGAACGAAAGAGTACTTATGGTTAGATTAAAATCTAAACTGGTAAACACAGTAATAATCCAAGTATACATGCCCACCTATAGCTACAGTGACGAAGAGGTAGAAGCCATCTACAAAGATATCGAAGACATATTAAGATACGTAAAAGGACAGGAAAATTTAATAATTACGGGGGATTTTAATGCCGTGGTAGGTGAGGGTAAGGAAGGAGCAGTAGTAGGTTTATTTGGTTTAGGCACGAGAAACGACAGGGGAAATAGGCTGGTAGAATTTTGTGACAAGAACAATTTAACCATCACAAACACATTATTTCAACATCATGCTAGAAGACGATATACGTGGAAGATGCCAGGAGATATAGGAAGATATCAAATAGATTACATTCTTGTTAGACAACGGTTTAGGAATCAAGTAAAAGACTGTAGAAGCTACCCAGAAGCAGATATAAATACTGACCACAACATCGTAATTATGAAGGCCGCACTTAAATTTAAGAATGTGAAAAAAAGAAACGGAAAAAGGCACTTGAACTAAAATATAAAGATATTCAAGAAAGATTCGAAAAAAAGTCAAATGAATTGCTCAAAGATATCGAGAAAATATCTGATACTAAGGAAGTAGAAACAGAATGGAATAACATTAAATCCAGCCTAGACATGGCGGCCAGAGATATTCTGGGGTATACACAAAAAGAAAATAAGAAACCATAGATAACAAAGGATATCCTGAATTTAATAGAAGAAAGACGAAAATACAAAAATAAATCAGACGAAACAGGAAAACAGAGATACAAAGCCATAAAATGGGAAATTATTCGAAAATGCAGGAAAGCTAAAGAACAATGGATTGATGAAAAGTGCAAAGAGATACAAACGAAGATGGAAATAGGAAAGACAGACGAAGCATACAAATTAATTAGAATGAATTTTTTGGGATATAAAACCGTATAGCAAAAATATAAGGGACACACAAGGAAACATCATCATAGAAAACGTAGAGAAAGTGGGTAGATGGCAAGAATATATAGGGAATTTATATGCAGGAGAGGAACTAACTGCATTAGAACAGAAATCAGACATTGAAAATGATGACTTGGGATATCCTATACTTAGAGATGAGTTTGAATTAGCATTAAAGAGTCTGAAACATGGTAAGGCGCCGGGTACAGATAAGGTGCAAGCAGAAACTCTAAAAGCCGCTGGACAAGCAGTAACAGAACGTCTCTTCCAACTTGTAAGCTATATGTATGAGACAGGCGAGATACCCAAAGATTTCAAACGTAGCATCATAGTAACTATACCAAAAAAGAAAGTCGCGGATAGATGTGAAAATTTTCGAACAATAAGTTTGACAGCACACGTGTCAAAAATATTAACTAGAATTGTGCAAAGACGAATGGAAAAACGGGCGGAAGAAATACTAGGAGAAGACCAATTTGGGTTTAGGCGAAACAGGGGAACACGGGAGGCTATTTTAGCTCTGAGAGTGATAATGGAGAAAACAATAGAAAAGGGAAAGCGTGTAAATAGGGTTTGTAGATCTGGAAAAGCATTCGACAATGTAAAATGGAAAAAATGTTTGAAATACTAAAAAAGATTGGAATGAGTTATAGGGATAGACGAATAGTACATAGCTTATACAAAGAGCAAACAGCAGTAATAGAATTAGAGCAGGAACGTAGAGAAGTAAACATTAGGAAAGGGGTGAGACAGGGATGTACCCTATCCCCATTGATTTTTAACTTGTACATAGAAGAGGCAATGAATACTGTCAAATGCAGGAAGACATTTGGAATTACTATGCAGGGACAAAAAATTGATATGCTTAGATTTGCAGATGATATAGCGGTATTAGCGTCTAGCAAGGAAGAGTTAGAAGCTGCTCTTAATGAAATGGAAACGGTTCTAACAGAGAGATACGGTATGAAAATTAACAAAACTAAAACTAAAGTTCTACTATGCAAAGGTGGGGAAAATAAATCAAAAACAAGAATACAAGTATGTAACACGAACGTACAAGAGGTTAAGGATTTCTGCTACCTAGGAAGCCAAATAACGCAAGATGGGAAAAGCACAAAAGATATAAAACAAAGATTAGCACAAGGTCGTGCTACATTTAACAAGAAAAAGCAACTACTGTGCTCAAAGACCACAAACATAGAAACAAGGAAAAGATTGCTTAAAACATATGTGTGGAGCACAGCACTGTACGGCTGTGAAGCCTGGACAGTAGGAGAAGCGGACAAGAAAAAGCTAGAAGCCTTTGAAATGTGGTGCTACAGACGTATGATGAAGATATCATGGACAGACAAAGTTAAGAACGAAGAGGTACTAAAAATGGTAGGGGAAGAAAGAAATATGTGGAAAACGGTAAAAAATAGGAGAGATATAATGATAGGCCACATACTACGGCATGAGGGAATAGTGCGAAATATATTAGAAGCAGAGATAGGAAAAAAGAGAAGAAGAGGCAGACCTAGGCTAGACTACTGCACACAGATAGTAAAAGATGTAGGCTGTAGGGGTTTCAGGGAGATGTGTAGGCTAGCCCAGAATAGAAATCAATGGAGGTACGCATCCAACCAATCCCAAGATGGATAAACTAATGACCAGAAAATAACTGTGCTTAAACACGATGATTACTATAAGTAACTACAAGAATTGGTTGGACAACATTCTCAAATAATGTTAAGTGTGTGAAAGGATTTACTGGAAAACCATTATTTCGGCAAATATCTAAGTGTTGGGGGATCTTGGTAGCCACAGGTTGCTTAACCCCCTTCACTGAATCTCAGTAAAATAGGGCATAAAATTAGAAAACAATAGAAGGGGAACAAGCTGTATACACAGTCTTTTGAAATGCTGTGCTTCAGATGTATGAGGACGATAGCATGGACAGACAAAGATAATAACAAATAGGTTATAGAAATAGTAGGGAAACAAGGATATCTGGGGAAAAGATAAGAGAAATAGAAGGGCAGAATACGTTCTAAGGGATTTTTGGGTAATAGTATGGGATATATTACAAGCAGAGATAGGAAAAAAGAGGTAGATGTTGACCTATATCAGATAGTGATATATGCAGACTGTGCAAATTTCAGGGAAATCTGTAGGTTAGTTCAGAATAGGAAACAATGATGGTACGCGTCTAACCAGTTCCAGGACTGAAGACCTAATGATGATGATATATATATATATATATATATATATATATATATATATAAAATATTCATCCTTTCTTGGGGGAAATGCAGGGAGACAAGGAAAGATTAGATTTAATAGGTATGAGTGAGATGTCGCATATTTCTATAAACATCATTTGAAGATTGTAATATTTTAATGGGGAATAAGGTACATAAGTTAATGAACTAGCTGCTAAAGGTAAGACAGAGAAGGAGTATCAGATAGGTTATATGTGTAAATGAGACAGAATTATTTGAATATTGCTTGGAGAGGGCTATTATGTCAAGGACAGGAGCAAGTTTGAAAATAAAGATAGGGATAGAAGATTGTATGTGTTAGATAAAAGGAGACAGATAGTCCCGGGGTGTTTATTATAAACGTTTGAGAGTAGTGGCTAGGATTCGGCAAAATAAAGATCCGTTGCAAAGCTAAAGTGTATTTTCGTGGTAAATTGTTGTTTTGTATTGTTCGAAATTTTGAGATTTTGATGGTAGTTGATATTAAGGTAGAAATTTATGGAGAATTGTTGAAGGTTAGCTCGTATGTTGTTGGAATTTAGTGCTAGTTGAAAATTTTGTTTGTGGAAGGGTCTTAACCGTTTCGAAAATTACCAAGAAGGCTAGTTTGTTTGTATTGAGGTATTTACGAGAAATTTCAAGGAGAGTAGATTTGGCTATATATCCACGAGGATATATTTTGCTGGTCATCGACGCATCCACTAATATTGGTGAAGAAATTACTGTTAATATTTTTTTAGTGAATTTTAATATTTGAATTAAAGTTGATAATATCATATACAAGTTGATGTAATGTTTTACTAGCAGTTCAGAAATGTGATAAAGTACATTTTGACAAATGCAAAGCATGTTTGAGTACTAATTAAAGACAGCTTTATATTTTGGTGGTTGGTGCAAGTTGTGCACACTAATGGAGTAAATAGTATTGATGTATTGATTTCGTGTTTTACCGATGTAAATGGACCACTAGAGAAATTGGGGGAGTTGGATGTACTGTCACTTGGTATTCGAGGGATTTGAGTAGCAAATTGCCATCGCGAATGGTGTTATACAATTTGGTGAGGTTTGAGAACGTGCAGGCATTGGTGGGGACATCGGGCATCGATAGTATGATTGCAGTACCATGTGCGATGGTTCATTCCAGGTAACAGATTTTTGTGAAACATTGTTTATTTTTGGTGTTGACAATATTGTGCTTTATGGGTATATTTTTATAAACTCTATGGACTAAAAAGCTACTTATTGAACGTTTATGATTTATTATTTAACTATTTTATGTAGGAATTTAGAGTCATACAATGATTGCTGTAATATTTGATTGTGTGCAAAGTAAGATGGACTTATGGTAATTTGCAGTGCAAAATTTAGCACGAGTATCTAAAAGTCTTACTATGAGCACATATTAAAACCAGGTGTAACGTAACATGTAGGTTAAGCCCTGTTACTTTAAATTGTTTATTAAGGAATAAAATGTTATTTCGAATATAATTTGAAAGAAATGGTAGTATTTCAAAACGAGGTTGTAAGTAATTTTACTGATGTGTGAAATAACAATTGATAAATATTCTTGGTGTAAAATTTTTCTGTTTCAATAAAGCGAGGTGAGTTGCCATAGTCGAGTTTTCTTTGGTAGAATAGTATTATTCAGATAGCAGCAGAGCAGCCGTGGCAAACTACATCGTTGGAGTTATTACACAGGTAACTTCACAGTATTTACAATACCCAAATCGTGGAGCCTTATTACAAGGGTACAGTGCACATATATATATATATATATATATATATATATATATATATATATATATATATATATTCATATTCAATGTTAGCTTTAATTTACAACGCTACCATTTGTAGATTCTTTTGATAAAGGCGAAAAGGATCCGAAACGTTAAGAAAATAAAAATAAACTTTTGAATTTCAAACCAACTTTTATTCCTTGGACTTCATACCCAAAATACTACCACCTAATCATTAATATATATATATATATATATATATATATATATATATATATATATATATATATATATATACCTACTCTACTCTTGTAATAAGGCTCCACCAGGGTGTCTGCTGAGATTCAAAAACGAAAATTCGTGACTTAAGTGACCTGTGTCAAAAAAACTTACTTGTAATTATTCTATTGCTGTTAAGTTTCATAACATTATAATCACAAAATTAAGTAATTAGGACATTTGTCGTACTTAAGTATATAAAGGTTATTTGAGAATAACACAATTTAAATTCATAATGGTTTTAATTTTTTCTTTAATTTTTCCAACTCAATGTCCAATGCTTTTAGTTCTAAAAAGTTATGCTTCTCTATATCCTTCTGTTTCTTTTGTAAGTCTGCAACTTCCTTCACAATCCGCTTTTGCATACTTCCTTTTCCTTAGATTTCTTTTTTCGACACTAGTTTCACGTCTTAAAGAAGATGTATTCCTTACAGCATGAAGCATTTTCACTGTTATAGCTAAATTCTTAAATGTTGCTTCATAAATTTATCTTTGTGAAATCAATGATCTTTCTTCTAAGCCGCCCTGTAAGCATTCTTTGTTTATAGAGAACCCTCTTTCTACCATAGCATTGCTATGATACATTGTCAAAATTATCCTCACAAAAGTAAGAAATTGTTTATCGTTTATAGAGGATGTTACAAAAAGTTCGGTAAAATATATATCCAGCCTTTCATTACGCCACTCTTTTAAAGAATCACGTTCTGATACGTTTTGTATTGTCTTTTTATACCATCGGCACAACCTGGACTTATGTTTCTTTTCTACAAATTCTTCTAATGCGTCTTGAATCCTGTTTCCTAAGTGTTTCACTTTTCATTACATATGGAGAAAGACATGATGCACCTCTAACAATTTTATATTTAAGAGACGACTTTTCACTGATTTTCTTAGGAGTTTAAGAAAGGTCTGACAATCTTTTTTAAACACAAATTTGAAGTTGTGAAACAGTTTTTTTCAAGTTCTTGATTGCCATTTTAGCACCAAAGCCAATATCATTCTGCATTGGTGATAACAAATTTTTGGCAACTTCAAGTTTAATATTAATTAAATCCAAAGACGTTTTTGCACTTTTTATTAATTCGTTTTTTATAAATTTTTCCCCAATACAACGCAGCAACGAACTTAGATCGTGATGAAGAAAGGGCAACATCGGCTCATTTGTTTGTATTTAGTTAAAAACTGTTCGAGATCAGACACTATGGACAAAAGAAATTCTAGTTTTGCTAGCAAGAAACTATCTGACAAAGCTTTACTGATTTTCTTAAAATTAGCACAATCTGGTGGACAAGGTGAAACTGCTGTAATATACTTTTTAAGAATCTCTAATAGCTTTATTGCTTGCTGTAAAACACCACCATTTTCCACCCATCTTATTGAACAAAATTTGTGTGTAAATGTTGTTGTACCTGTATGATAGATAAAAGTTCCTCTTCTAGTAGGACTGTCTTTGAAAAGGTAATACAATGCACGTAGAAATTCATGGATAAACCAAGCACTGCCATTGTGTGCCGTTTTATACGCTCCATGAACAATGTGCAGCCCACACATACCAAAATCAAACATTACGGGGTCGTCATCACTACCAGAAATTCGAATGTGTTCTTTTAGTTCCCGAAGCATCTTCAGATTCACATTAGGTCCATCCATGCTGATGTTACAAATTTTTTAATGGGTATACTAAGAGAATCCAGGGTATTTAAAAAACCATTTAAAAGATCGATGACGGTAGTTTTTTCAAGAAAACACGAAGACAAATAATTTGTTTTAACCATATTATCTTCATCATCCCAGTATCTGACAAGAATGTCCATTTGGCATTTTTGCACAACTTTATTCGGGCTTTCGTCAAAACTTATACACAAAAAAATACAATCTTTAATTTTATTTAAAAGTTCGTTTTGGAAAAACGGACCCAAGCCAAAAGTGGCTATATAACATATTTTGTCTTCGTGTAACTGAATGTTTTTCGCTATAAAAGAATCTGGGAATATTATTGGAAAAAGTTCAGTAGCATCCTGATGAACTCTTGACGAAGAATAAGATACTATCTTGTGCATAGTCCATAATATTTCAGCTTTAGTAATCTCGTTACGGATCATGTATGACACAATATTTTTATTTTCATTATGAGCTACTTCAGAATACACTTTTGCAGGCAAATCAGCTGTTATTGAAGCTGAAATATCATTTTGTTAAGAGTCTGAGACCGGAGTATTTCTAACTAAATTATTCGCAATAGTTGGTTGCTTCATATTGAGTATTGGATTAGCTATTTTCGAATGCTTTAGTCCCTTGGAATGAAGTTTTACATTATATATTCCAGCTTTTGAAATATCAAAAAAAATTTTGCAGTAGGCACTAAAAGCAACATGAACATTTCCAGGTACCGGTTGTAACCAGCTTTTAAAAATCGGATTTGTCAGCCAAAGTTCAGAAAATGAACACTTTCCAGGCATGTTTACAAGTAAGTTTTCACTTTAAGTACATATGCACTGTGTAAACTTAAAAACGTAAAATCTTGTCACGATACAAATAATCAAAACGAAACACATCTCATAAGGCTTTATTTCAGACTGACTTGCAGTAATATTCTTTAAATGCGGTCGTCAGGTTGCTACCTACCCCCACATTCCAATTCGCTCTTACAATGAAGGTCATTGGTGCCACGGCCACAGTGTCTGGGGTTGATTACAATAGCAGGTATTTATTACGGCCACATACAATAATAAAAAAGCATGTCAGAAATATTAACACAAAACTGCTGCTCAAGCATTGATAAGCCGCGATTTCTAGATTCAAGGTGTCAAACAAAAACCGCAGGGTTTATATAACCCAACCGAATACATGTATAATGAAAAGAGACAGGCTGCTATCGGTGCGATGAAGGATTTTTTTGTCCTTTAACATTTATTTGCTGCAACATCTGAAGTATGGCTATAAAATTTTATGATGTATTTGTGGAAATACATACGATAATCAATCAATAAAGAAAAAATAATCGTGACCGAGATATTCGTTACTTTAGTTACCGCAAAACGAAATTCGTGTCTTTTTTGTGACTTTCGTGACAGTAGACACCCTGTTCCACGATTTGGATGCCATAAATGCTGCCAAGTTACCTGTGTAATAACTCCAATGATGTAGTTTGCCACGGCTGCTCTACTGCTATCTGAAAAATACTACCCTATTTTTTAAATTTGACAAATATTGATTTTATATAATGCTTTTGACAAAGGCAAAAAGTTTTGCCGAAACGTTTAGGAGAAGAAATTAAATTTTAATTTTACATCAACAATTATTATTTGGACTTCATACCCAGTATACTACCATCTTGTTACCAATAGATAAGAAGACTAATTCGTATTTGAAATGCAAATGCATGTTTGTTTGTATATATATATATATATATATATATATATATATATATATATATATATAGATTCTTTTTTAGCAAACGTAAATATATGGATAAGTTGATATTTTTATTTTTTGGGATATTTTTCGTTCGGATTCTTTTATTAAATATTCATTTGTTGATTTCTGACGTTTTGATTTATTTAAAGTCTTTTTCAAAGAGCTAAAAGTATAAAGATAATAACAGTATTCAAATTATAAAATTTTTGGCATACACAGCTTGAATAGAAAATATTTGACATTGACATAAAAATAAAAGTGTAAATAAGGTAACTTGTAGAAACTGTATAAGTAGTAGGTTTGTTAATTATGGATGTAATGTTTTGATTGTGTGGCGTATACAGTATGGTGTGGTGTGTTGATTTAAATATATTTTGAAATGTAGAGGTAAATTAGTAGATTAGTTTTATGGAGGGTTGTCTATTTTGGCGATATTATATAGTTGTGAGTACACTGTACTGAGGTTATTGATGTCTTGTTTGTTGTTGATGCAATTATTGTCTTGTATTATGTGGCAGGATTCTAAAAATAATCGTCTTTTGTTGTTATTGTCTTCTGTTAATATGGTGATTTCGTTGAAATTGGCTGTATGTTTGGTAGAATGTAGATGAGAAGCAAGAGCACAATAAGTTTTTCCAATTTTTGCATCGCTACGATGTTGAGTAATTCTATTTTTTAACCATTGTGAAGTCTGTCCTATGCATGTTTTTTTGCCACTCAATGTGATTTTGTAAAATAGGTTGCTGCGTAGAAGTGGATTAGTAGGGGTCTTTTAGTTTTGTGAATAAATTTCGAATCAATTTTTCATACGTGTAAGCTATAAAGATGTTAGTTTTTAATATTTTAGAAATTAGTGGTGTTAAATTTTTTATGTATGGTAATTGTTTATATTTTATGTTGGTAATTTCATTTTGTTGAATAGGGGTTTTTATTGTGTTTGTATATAAAAGTTTGTTTAATAGTGATTTTGGATAGCCATTGTTATGAAGTATATTAAAAAGATCTTTGTTTATTTTTGTATAAGAATTTTGGTTCACATATATTTTCTATTCTGTTTTAGGGCTAAAGCAGTGGTTATTTTGTGGGAATATGTGTGATTGGAATGGTAGTTTATGTATCTTTCTGAGTTTGTGGGTTTTTTGTATATATCGAAATTGATTTTGTTATCTGGAGTTCGTATAACGAAGGTGTCTAAAAATGGGATGCTATTGTTGTTTGCTGTTTCATAAGTGAATTGTAGGTTCAGATTGAATATGTTGAATTGTTTTAATGTTTCATTTATGAAATTATTAGAAATTGAGCATAATATGTCGTCGACAAATTTAACTAGGAATGTCATTTCGAATGGTAATTTGGGTAAAACTGTGTCTAAAAGATGATCCATGGTTACTTGAGCTATTATGGGTGAGAGTGGGGACCCCATTGGGGTTCCAAAGATTTGTAAAAAATATTCTGATTGGAAGACAAAATAAGTGTTGTTAAAAATTAGGTTAATAGTGATTATGAACATTTCTTTGCTTAAATTGCAATTGGATTTAATAGTATGCCATTTAGTGTTAATGATGTCTATCAGTAAGTCTATTGGAATGTTAGTAAATAGGGATGTTACGTCTAAAGATATTAAAATATGATTGTTTGGATAATTGAAAGTTTCTATAGGTGTCAACAAATTGAAATGTATCTTTTATGTTGTGGCTTTTTAAAGGGAATGATTTCTGTAGAATATCGGATATAAATTTAGCTTTTTTGTAAGTAGGAGTATTGATCGATGATATAATTGGTTGTAAGGAAGTATTGTTTTTATGTATTTTTGGAAGTCCGTAGTATTTACCGGGTATTGATTTATTTATGGTTAAAATTTTTTGTCTCGATCTGAAATATATTTTTTTGAATGTAGTAATTTTATGTGGTCATTTCCTTTTTTTTTTGTATACTAAAAGTTGGGTCTTTGAGAATTTTTTTGTAAGTATGTTGATCTTCTAGTATTTCCTTTGATTTTGAAATGTAATCTTGTTTTTGTAGAATAACTGTAACTGAACCTTTGTCTGCATTGGTTATTATTATATCTTGATTGTCGATAAGAAATTTATTCACTTTTTTGTACATTTTCATTTTAGAATTGTAAATTTTGTGTTTTGGTTTTTGAATGAAATTAGTAATTATGTTAGTTATACGTGAGCGTAGAATATTTTTTTGTTGTTGGTTAGTATCAGTAATGTCTAATATAGATTCTACGTTTGCAAGTAGGTTACCAAGTTTTATGCGATTGTCATTGTGTTCAATATTAAATTTTGGTCCTGATGATAAGAAATTTTTGATATCTTCTGGAATCGTTTTGTTGCTTAAGTTGATTGACCGATTTTTATTATCTATGAATGGTAGTTTTTAAATTGATCTTCTGATAATGACTGAAATTTTTTAATATGTATTTTTTTGATTTGCTTGAATTTCTCGTTATACAATTGGTTTTGTTTGTGTTCAAATTCTCTAATGATGTTATTATTATCTTTATACTTTTAGCTCTTTGAAAAAGATTTTAAATAAATCGAAACATCAGAAACCAGCAAATGAATATTTAATAAAAGAATCTGAACAAAAAATAAAAATATCAACTTATCCACACACACACACACATACATATATATATATATATATATATATATATATATATATATTATATATATACCCTATTTATGATAAATATGGGCTGATGTCACAATACAAATAAATGTGGTGTTGTCATGGTTGACTTATTCTATGCCTATTTAATAGTTAGACTTGTATAGTTTTTGTTTATTATTAAATAATTATTAAAATTGGCATATTTTAAACTGTAAGGTTATTTTTAAAATACCTTCTTTCTATATGGTAGTGAATTGTGGTAGCAATGCAACTCAAGATGCAGAAGTAAGCTTTTTCAAGTAATAAAAGCAGTGTTTTAAAATTTGACTGTTAACAAATTTTGCGTCTAAGGATACAGAAGCAGAAAATGTTACAACACCGTACAAAACTGCCAACTGTAACATACTAAATCGTAATATCATTAAAGCTGCGTTCATAGCTACGTCCACATTATACAATTACTAACACTTTATTACTGTTTACGACGTCATCCCATATTTATCGTGAATAGGGTATATATATATATATATATATATATATATATATATATATATATATTACGATATTGTGCATAGGTACAATAGCTATGGTAATCAATATGTTTTCCCTTCTAAGTTTTCCAATTACCTAAGAATTTGGATTTATAAAATTTTTAAGTATCTAATTTGAAATATGGATAAATAGTTGTTTCTTTTTGTTGTTTTTGCCAAACAATTTATTTTCTTTCATTTTCCAATTCCAGGATTGAAGACCTAATAATGACGACATCTTCCAATTGTTTGCCCTTTCCATTCAATTAGGCATTACTAATGAAAATGACGTTATATATGCCTATAATTATATTCAAGTACGGGTTATCGTGAAAAGTTAGCTACCAAAATGTTCTCTTTGTACTTCATTACTCTCATAGGATGAAATGATTCTAAAAAACTTGCCATTTCACTGGCACTAAGTGTACTAACAAATGCAATGTCAAAAACATCCAGTTTAGAACCGTCCTGGACCAAATATACAATACCGGTGTCTGTAATTCTTGGAGAGCCTTTTATCCTGAGCTCACGTAACGAACTAATGTTTGACAGATGTTTTAAACCAATGTTAGTAATGTTAATACAATCAGTTAATTTAATTGTTTTTAAGTGTTCCATAATACCATCTGAAATATACTTTAGTGCAGTATCAGATATTTTCGTGCACTTTTCAAGCATTAAGCATTCTAATAAATGTTTGCCATCTGAGGATGGACTAGAGCTGTGTCCGACAATGTGTTTAATGCCCAAGTTAGTGATGGCATTACACGAACGAAAAGACAGCACCTGAAGCTTTTTCAGACCCCATGCAATTAACATTAACGAGCAGTCTGTAATGTTGTCACAGTTATCCAATTCTAACTTACTGAGATTGTTGCAGTGAAGGGCTATTTGACCTAAACATTTGTCGGTCAACTGTCTACAAGACGATAAATTTAATAAAGCAAGGTGTGGTACACAATCTGGAAATTCCCAAACTTTACTACCATCACTATAACACTCGGTTAAGGTGAGTGACTTTAAGTTCGGCAAAACCACTACAAGCTCTGGCAAATGTTTTTCAATGGACCGAATGTATAACTTCTTAATTCCAAGTTGAGCTAACGATGTAAATGAAGGACACTTACGTTCTACCAAGTCAAGTCTAACTTCCACATTTTGCCAGAGACATTTGGAGTACGCAGCATCCCGCCAAGATTTGCACACTCGTGGAATACTGCGGAAGTCCCTTAAATTCAAATGAGAAAATATCTTCACTAGTATTTCAGGGTATAAAACAGTTATAGTTTGCGGCAATTGAGATTTTTTATATTGCTGAAATTGTTCCCAAATATGGCGATTGATTTTATCATAAGCCGAGAAACTAGGCGACCCTATATCAATTTCAGCGTAAGGATAATTATTCGTAGCAGAATCCTCCACCTCCATATTCATTTTACTTTTGATTATTTTAAACACAACAGCATTAGCAAAACACCGCAATTCAAATATATAAAATTGGAAGTATACTCAAGCATCTACTAACGACAAAACGTATAAATTGGTACTAAAAAACATGAAAGTAACTAACATATTACAGAAACTTATCTCGGGATGCATATGACAATACCATATACTGAGAAAATTACATTGCAATATTTTTGGAAACTAAAGAAGCCTATTGGTTGTTGATAATAAAGCTACATTTCCAACCACTTCCACTTTGAAGTGGAATTCAACTTTTTATGCTTGCGCCCACATTTGTTTACGTTACTGTTTCCAATGCTAATTCGACGTGAATGTAATTCCGCTTTCAAGTCAAATTGATGCAAGCAGCTTACATACAGCAAGTAACAAGTCAATTTTAAGTCAAATTTTGAGGTTAGAGTATGTGTTATTTTACCGCGGGCTCTTATTTTCGAAAGAAATGTACAACTTAAATGAAGAGTTATTTTTAAAATTAACTTGTAAACAACAATTGCAGCAATACCAGCTAACAAAATATTTTTATCCATAATTAATTTCAAAGCATCACCTACAAATTGACATTCGTTGGAAACAACAATCTAGGCCGTTTATTAAAATTCCAATTTCACTTTAAAGTGGAAGTGATTGGAAATGTAACTTCATAAAGAAAATTGTGTGGTTCGCTCAGGTTGGCAGCACTGGTAAAAATAAATGCATATAATTTAAATCAAAATGTAACTACAGCCTGATAAAACTTTCCACTCGTAAGTTCTTTGTGATTTTCAAGAAACTCTATTAATATATATATTTGCTCATTCGTTAGCGGTGGATTTTGCTTACTATTTATGCTTAGGACCGTAGCAGACATCATGGAATAATAATAAAACAAATAATAATAATATAATAGTGTTGCACATCCAACTGCTCGTTTAACGAGCATCTGCGTTCAACGGAACCGAAGGGTGTAATAATATCTGAGAATAGTACGCGAGTTAAGGTTCGTGGCTTGGGAGCGGCCTTTTTAAAAAGACATTTCCAAACTTCTTAACACATTTATTTGTTTATACAGAAATTAATTGGAATTTTGACAATCTTGAAATATTATTCTAAGTCTGAAATTAATTAATTAATTGTACAAAAATGAGTAATCTAACGAACTGCAAGGTCAAAATAATTAATACAATTGTCCATACACTAATATTACCGTAGTGCACTTTGGGCGTTTTGAGTTCGTTTAGATGTTCTTTGTATTCTTCCATGAGTTTCATGGTGTGGTTGAGGTTGTCTAATTCCAGGTGTTCGAGTTGCATAGATTTTTGAAATGTTTCTTCTTCTTCGTTTTGCGTTATCTTGATTTGTTTTTCGGGTAAATTTGCTAATTTCTTGGTTTGTACGGGATCTTGGTAGACTCTAATTATTTCATTTTTTAATTTCAAATAACAATTTTCCTTAAGGGGGATTAATTTACTTCCGGTTAATGCTAGGTTGCTTTCATTTTGATTACAATAGATGGTTGCTATTACTTCTGTGGGAAAAATGGCTATCCATTTATTTTCCGTTATTTTCTGGATTTTCATATTAGTGATTTGTACAGGTTTGGCTTCACAATTTTCGTAATGATTTGAAAATTTTAGTAGTTGTACTTCGCAAGGACTGTCTTCTTGAATGGTTGTCGTTGTCAATGATTGGCATAAATATTGATTTGGTGTGACTTCATCACAATTTTTCGTTCGTATAACCATATTTTAGTTCATTTAAGGATAGGAATTTGGTTTTGGGTATAATAACTTGGTATGTGCTAGTCATTTTCATTGGAAAAGCAAATAAATGATAATAATTGTAATTGTTAACTCTACTATGGGTATTTCTATTAAAAATGTTATATCGTTATTTTTTACATAGCCTTTAACTATAGCTATTTTTTCAAATATTAAAATGTTTGATTCTACTACATCGAAAGGTAATCTACTGTTGGTTATAAATGATCTAATTCTTAATAATTCTTTTAATAAATCAATTGGTTCTATGATACTGGAATGTAAGGTATTTAGTTTTGCAAATGTTACTGCGTTTTGTAACGTGACTAAAATTTGTTGAATTAAGGTAAGTGTTGATTATTATCTGCTTGTATATCGTGTTAAATCTGATTAAATGTCGCATGCCTAACATGGTAGTTTGCATGTTATTTTCTAAGGTTTGTATTCGATTGGCTATACTGTCTTGGTTTCTAACTAATTTTCTTAGTGTTTCGTTAAATTTTATAATCGTTGATTGAGTTAACGATATTTGGTTACTAATTATAGTTTTGATGTCGTTGTGGTTTTCGATTAATTGTTGTATCGCGTTGTCATAGCGTCCCGCGTCTTGGTTGTCTAAATTGCCTGTTATTGCCTTTATTATGTTTCCTAATCCGTTGATTAGTCCTCTTTTTCGTCTTGTCGTTTGTTCTGTGGGTATTAGTCGATTAAATTTGTCTTCTATGTTTCTCAAAATACTTTCTATTATGCTGTCATAGTTCATCATTTCTATTGCGTATTCTTTTCCGAATTTTGTTGTGTTCATCGATTGTTTTAATCGGTAATAATTATTTTTTATTAATTGAAATTCGTGTTTCAGTTCCGTTAAATCGAATTTTTGTGCAAAGGTCCAATAGTCTATAGTGTTCTGCATACTGCCTAATTTTATTGATAGTATACCGGGGTTATTTTTCATGTCTTTAATTATGATTTCGGTGTCCGTTCTACCTGGGTGGAGGTTGACGGTAAGGGTGATGATTGTCCATCTGAAAGTACAAGGTGTCATAAATTTTTGAGGTGAATATATTTTGTTATCTTGCCGTTGTCTACTACGGCTACGTTTTTGTCGGATATTCTTTTAATTTTAAAGGGGCCTAAATTTCTGGGTGCCGTTTTGTGTCTTTTGCTTTGGAAATTTTTCTCATACACGGTTTGTCATATTGAAAATTTATTTACGTCTGTTTTTTTATTACGGGTCGCGGTAATTCGTTCTTTGTCGTTATCTAACTTATACTTTACCTTGTCGTAAGTTATTTTTAGTTTCTCTTTGTGATCCTTGGCGTATTGCTGATAAACTTCCTTGTTATAGTGTATGTCATAAGGGTTGCGTGAATGTGAATGTCCTAGGGTTTATTCTAATGATGTAAAATTGGTCAATGAATGGATTGTGTTGTTATAGGCGATTAATGCGTATGACATTAAGTTAGTTATGTGTTCTTTCTTGTATGTTATTCTTAATATTCGGATTTGTTCTAATAGTGTTGAATGTAGTCTCTCGATTAGTCTGTTGTATTCAGGGTGGTTTTCAGTTATAAAATGAATTTTTATTTTATGTAATTCCAAAGTGTTTTGTAATGTTTCATTTTTAAATTCGCTTCCATTATCTAACGTTATGGTTTCGGGCGTTCCATAAAAGGTAAAATAATGTAAAAATCCTTGAGTTACGTCTATACTATTTTTAGAGGTGATTGGTATTGCTTGGCCTATCTTTGTAAATGCGTCCACTATTGTTGTGCTTCTACTACTAGAGTATCGGCATGTAATTTCTGAAAAGGTTTGTCAGGTGTCTTAGTCAACATTAAGGGTATCTTCGGGGGTTTCCTGTCGTATTTTGCTTTGTCGCATAGTTCACATTGATTGATATAGTCTATAGTTAGTTCCTTCATGTCCTTAAAATAGTAACGTCTCATAATTTGTTTTAAGGTTTCATTTATTCCACGATGGTTTGTTTTTCCTTCGTGTTGGTTTCTGATCACATCATTTATTTCGCCAGAGTCGTCTAATGTTATTAATTTTCTTGTACATATTATAAGTTCAGGCCCATAGTTGTTGAATAATTTAACATATATTTCTGAAAATCGTTTATACAGGTTTTCCGTGTTAAAGTAAAAGTAAAATCGTTTTTTCTCGGGGTGTATTCTTTTAGAATTTTAATTATTTGTGCTTCATTGTCGTCTTTGGTTATTTGAATTTGGTATATCCTTTTGTTATCTACTTTCGTATATTTTACAGGGTTAGGGTTGGTTAAAACTTCTGTGATTATAAACTGATTGAGCTTCATATCTATGGCTTCATTTAAAATTTTAATCGCGGTTTTTGGCTCGTCATTTTTTGTTTCCATTTCGTCTGGATATTCTCTAATTTCTGTTTCATCTACGTTTCCTATCACTGATTCTGTTTCTAGTGCGTTAAGCTCTATTCTGCTTAAAGCGTCTGCGTTATTATTGTAAATTCCCTTTTTGTATATGATCTCGTAGCCATATTCTTCTAATCGGATTCTCGGTCGTTGTAATTTTGAATTGGGTTCCTTGAGCTAGCATAGTCATACTAATGGTCTATGATCGGTGTATATATAAAACTTTCGTCCGTATAGGTATGGTCTAAAATACTTTGTTGCCCAAATTATGGCTAACAATTCTTTCTCTATTGTACTATATCTTTGCTCGGTTTCGTTGAGGGTTCTGGATGCGTAGCTAATGGGTTTATCGTTGCCTACTGTTCCTTGGCTTAATACTGCGCCTAAGGCTACATTTGATGCGTCTGTTGTTAATATGAATGATTTCGCAAAATCGGGGTATTCTAATACGGGGTGATTTGTTAAAATGCTTTTGATTTTATCTACGGCTTTAATGAATTCTGGGGTATGTACAATTTGGTTTCCCTTCTTCAAACAATTTGTCAGGGGCTTGGTTATCTGAGCATAACCTTTAATAAATTTGCGGTAATAACCACTAAGGCCTAAAAATCCTTTTATTTCTTTATTCGTTTTCGGTATGGGGTAATTTAATACAGCGTTTGTTTTATCGGGGTTCGGCATCACTCCTTGGGGTGTTATTATATGTCCTAAGAATGCTACTTCTTTCTGTAGAAATTCGCTCTTATCTAAGTGTACTTTAAATTGTGCTGTTCTTAATCTTTCGAACACTTCTCGTAGTCTTTCTATATGTTCCACTAATGATGTTGAATACACTATGATATCGCCTAAGTACACAAGGCATTTTTCGTTGTGTATCCCTCGTAGTATATTATCCATTACTCGTTGAAAAGTTGCGGGTGCGTTCTTTAGTCCAATTGACATCCTTTTATATTCGTAATGTCCTCTAGGTGTGCTAAAGGCTGTTTTTGTGTATCCTTTTCTTCCATTTCTACTTGATGGTATCCTAATGTTAAGTCAAACGTCGAAAAATATTGGCACTTGCCTAATTTGTCTGTCTTTCTTTGTCACATTGTTAAGCCGCCGGTAGTCTACACAAAACCTTGTCGACCCGTCCTTTTTCTTGACAAGGACCGGGAATGCCCATGGACTATTCGAGGGTTTAATCACTCCCTGTTCTTCCATATCGGTAATAATTTGCTCGGCTTCCTTACGTTTTGCCAAAGGAAGCCGCCTGGGGTGTTGTCTTATCGGTTGCGCATCTCCAGTATTGATCTTGTGCTGCACAACATTCGTCCTTCCTTTCTCACTATCATCCAGTGCAAACACACCTCGATATCGTCCGACCAGCTCTTTTACCTTGCCCAGTTGGTCGCCGTTTAATCCTTGACACAAAGGTATTAACATATCCAGCAATTTCTGTGAGCAACCGTTGGCTGGTTTATCTTTCGTGTCGTCCACACAACGTTTAATATGGCATACTGGAATGCAACTTCCCACAATCGTGTCTTTCTTAAGGGTCACCGTATGCGGATTAATGTTCAGCACCCTTACTGGTACCATATTTCGAAACTTTACCAGCGTTCTTCCAATCAGTAATCCCTCCTGACCCATTCCCGATTCAGTTGCTTCTATCATGCATACTTGTCCTTCCCGGAGCGTACCATCCGGGCGTCCCATTACTATCATTTCCGCCTTCTCGGGTATTTTCATATCACAAATCATTCGAACTTGCATCGTCTGGTTACTCGTCCCTTGAAATCACTTCTTCTGTAATTTCAGCTACCAACACCCGATGAATAATTAATTTGTCTCCAATTCTCAACGTTACGGCAGTCTCTCCGTGAGTCGAAATTTTCTCACCACTTGCCGTTCGAAGACATACCGATACAGGTAGCACATTTCCGCGACCAACCAAATCTGGTCTCACAATAGTCCTTGTTGCTCCTGTATCCACGAGTAATCGGACAATCCTACCATTCATTCTGTCATCGATATAAATGCTGTCCAGACTTCCCATCGACGATGCAGCACGGATGATAATCTCAGGGCACTACGTTGTGCTGTCGATGTTCGCCCCCTTACGTCTACTTGCTTTAGTTTTCCTGCTGCTCAACCGGTTGTTTTTTGGTTGAGTACAGCGTCTCTGTAGGTGACCAACTTCACCGCAGTTCCAGCATCGCAGACCCCATCTCCGCGGTCGTTGTCTTTCAAGCCTTTCCGCTTTTTGCCTTTCAAATACACGGTTGATTATCTCTTCTACGCTGTTCTGCGATTGCTCAGGTTCTTCTAATGCAGACCGAACTTTGTGACCCATCCTGTGTGACGTCTGCTTAGCTGCTTCAAATTCAAGCGCATGAGACAGTGCGTCATCTAACATTTTTGGCCGTGCCAATCTTAGCGCTTTCTGTATTTCACTGTCTTTAATGCCATTCACAAATGTTTGAACAGCCAGTTGTTCGAGGAAACTATCTGGTGCCATTGGATATGCCAATCTAACTAATCTGGCGATGTCAGCTTCGAATTCTTGCAAGCTTCCACTTGTCTTTTGCGAGCGGTTCTTAACTTGTGCGTGGTAAACCTGTTGAAGGTGAGCGTCTCCATATCTCATCTCAAGCTTCGATGTTAAGAGGCCGTAATCATTCTGCTGGTGATCGGGAATCGTTTGTAAGATGTTAAGAGCTTCCCCCCGTAGGGCCACTATTAAGGAGATAGCCTTCTCTTTGTTGCACCAACCGTTGGCTATTGCCGCAGCTTAAAATTGTTTCAAATATGTGGGCCAAGGTGTTTTGCCATCGAATGTGGGTGGTTTCACTTTAAATTTAGACGGTATTGACTCGCTTCTTTCCATGGTTCTTATTTCTGGAATGTTTTCATTTACAACTTGGTTTGCTAGTTCAATTGGCCGCGTTGTTAGTGAAATCATTTGTTCTTGCAGCCCATCACATCTTCCATTTTTACCAATTTATTGTCCAACTTTTGCTCAACTGTTTTTACCTGTTAAGTGAAATCGTCTTTCAATGCAATGGAGCTTTCCATTAATCTTCGTTCTAACGTGTTTTCGTATTTTCACTTAACTTTTCTTCTATTTTCGCAGCATTTTCACTCAACTTTTCTTCTATTTTCTCAGCATTTTCACTAAGTGTTACTTCCATACCGTCTTTAAACTCTAAGTGTCGATTCCAGTTCAACTGACTTCACTAAATTTGCACCGAGTGTCACTTCCAGTTTAGCCGACCTCTCCTCTATTTTCTCAGCATTTTCACTAAGCTTTTTATCTATTTTCGTAGAATTTTCAGTAAACTTTTCTTCCATACCGGATTTAAAATCCTTAAGAAAATTCATTAAAGCTTCTGCGTCCATCTTACTTTGACTTCTTGTAACTGGCATATATAAACTACTTAAATGTCTTTAGACTTGTGTGCTTTCCTTTTAAATTCATCACTATATACCCCACACCTGGCACCAGTGAAGCGGGCTACTGCTACCGCGTTTCTTTAATTTAAAGCAAGTAATAATGAAGGTCTTTATTACTCACTGTTCACAAGTCTAATTAACAGTATATGCCTTATTTATAGATGTTTTCAGTCCACTTAACAATGAAGCACTATTACACTAATGAATTTACAAGCACTAATATCTTCTTAAACTAACTTCTTTATTAACAACACTAACACAACTATTTATTTATTATACACTTCTATCTATTTATGTATACTACAAGCTGCATGTACATTAGACACAGCATATAACATTTATGTATATTCTTGACTTCCAAAAGCTCAACTTCGTTTACTGTACACGATATAATTTATATTAGACATTCAAGTATAGACTAACTCTTACATTCATAAGCGGCCTTCTATATACCCTGAATTAAAGATATGACTCATTATCTAGTATTTTCTAGAAGAATTCTGGAACCGTAGAGAATAAACAGTGCTTGCGGCGTTTTGTGTGTGTTTGATGGGTTGTCTAGTAGTAGCTCGCAACAGTATTTTACCTGAATTAGCTATGAAACAAAACTGTTTCAAGTTCGACAATAAATTTTATTATCTATCTAAAGGTTTAGCTATGGATTCCAATTTATCACCTGATGTAGCTGAATTTTTTATGGACAATTTAGAAGTTAATAATATTTCAAAATTTAATTTCTTTAACTCTATTTTATTTTGAAGACATTGTTTATTTATACACGGGTTTAAAAGAAGAAGTTAACTTTTTCCTATATGACTTAAATATTTTACATCATGATATAAAATTTATTGTAGAATATTAATTTGAAAGATAGATTCCGCTTTTAAACATTTTATTATACAATAATCCTTCTCTTGTTAAATATAGTATTTACAGAAAACCGACAACCACTGATAACATCATACTTTATTATCATCCTTGGTCCTATAAATGAGTAAGTTGCAACTTTTTCATTAGAAGACTATTATTAACTCCTCTTTCTCAAAAACTTTTTCGACAAAAACTTGACATCATTAAGCAAATTGCAGTATTAGTATAATTAATAATTTACTTATTAAAATTTAAACTAAAATTAATTCAACAACTAGATTAACTCCAGATGACGATAATAATAGTCTTTCAGTATTCCCTGTTATGACAACATTTCGCTCAAAATTAAAAATACTCTTTCCAAATTTAAGATTAACATTGCCTTCTCTAATACCAGTAACTTTAATATGATTTTAGTTCGCAATAAAAACCCGATTCCGTTATTAGATCATTAAAGTGTCTACAAACTAAATCGTTTATCTTGAAATTGTTTCTATATCGGATACACGTTTTAAAGAACAATATCTGCAATTACAAAATTTAAATTAGCTCCAACTAACAATAATTCCGACTCAACGTTCGTCCGTCGCATTGTCAATTCTTCCTATATTTGCGATAAAAATTGTTTTAAAATCTTATATCTGTTATTACAACTATTGCATTCATAACGATCAAGCTGTTGTTCATTTTGTTCTGATGTCTGCCGACGTTAACTTGCAGACTTATTATTTAAATTTGTTGACTGTTTTGGTTTTTCCATGGGTTTTCTTCCATGGAAGGGCTTCAAATTAAAAATTTTTAAGATAATTCAACACATATTAATGACAAAAGTTTTTCTTCCTTATACTTTAATAGGCAAGCTGATTTACTAAATCGCCATTTTTTTTAAGAATTTGTATATTACAGATTGTTCAGTTTTGTAACTTTGAAAGTAATTTTAATTTATTGTTAATCTGAGGATGGACCCAACCTGAGGCTTGAAGCATGTATATAGTGCGTTTAACGAACAGATTCAGTAATTAAAATAATAGGATGGGCTTAGTTGCGCAGTACAAACTGCGCATAAGCTTGATTTACAGCGATCAAATTTAACACCTTACTGTAACTACCAATGCGTGCATCGGTTGAATAGTAATTTTCAAATATTGTGAAAGTATTTTCAACGTTCTGATTGGTTGCTCAAAACCATGTGGCAATTAGGAGTTCAAATAAACTCACAAAACTATACGTTTAAATTTTCAATACATTAAATATATTATCAGAGAGAATGTTTTATTATTCCCCACTTCTTCAGTAAGAAAGCATATTGGCTACCTAAAAAAGTCGGTCCCAGGCCGTAACACAAATTGAAGGCAATCATTCATTTAAACTTTAAAAAATTTTTACTTAGTGTACTCAAACCAAATATTTCGAACATCAATAAATCAAAGTCGCCTTCAATTTATGTCATAAATGTCAAACTTGAAGTTTTTATTATTTTGAAAACGATCCTAGGTCATGGATCAAAACGTTAATAAAGATAATTTTAAAAACTATGAGTGGTTTAATCCCCAAAGAAGATTAAGAAGAATTAATTAAAACTTTAATTTTTTCATATTGTTCGAGTACCGAGAACGGATATGTTAGTTACGGAATTTTCCGTACTGTGTTGAATGTAATTTGAGGTTGAGGTCATGTTCTTCGTTATGATATGCAAATAGAAAAGAAAATATTTCTGACTACAGATTTTTATGCCTGTCTAATGGCATTCACAAATTTGTTCTGCAACACTTGTTTAGAAACGTTTGTTATTGGTGTAGGAAATCTTCACAGTAATTTATTGTAAGAATTATAAATAAAAGGTTTTGTATACAAAATGCATTTCAGAATCAAACTCATTGATGATGGTAAATAGGAATCGAGTGATGGCATTATTACAACAGCAACAATCACATTAATAATTAATGTTGATTAATGGCCAAGAATGAATCGTTAGGAATTTATAGTATATGATGTGAATAATTGACAATATGTTAATGAGAAACAGCTTTCCATGCTATACTATTTTTTTTGGTACACATGCTATCCGTGTCAGTTATGTATTACGAAAATGGTGAGATAGTTAAAGAGAGTACGAGTGAACAGTGTATCAAAAAGCAACTTTATAAAACAATGGATGGGCCTGCTGTGCATATATTAATTTAGCTTTAGTATTATTACAACAACTAACACAATTTTGAATAACCAGAAAAACCATGCGATGGATGATACCGACTAATTTATTGTTATATTACTATAATGATTAAAGTTAATATCTATTACAAAAATGTGTGCTGTAATCGTGATAATCATAATTTATAGAATAGTATGTACAGCAAATAAATGTTAAATTGTTCAATAAATGAATAAGTACACAGAGCATTAATTTTCGGTTTCTGATTCTTCAGACGAAGACGAATCATCGCCTCCTAATTGTATAATCAAGGGCTCCACTGTAACTTCCATCACAATGTCCAGTTGCCGCATTTTAATCTCTAAATCTTGAACATGGCGAATAGAATTTTTCCAGTTGTCTGATGTTACGTTTGCAACAGCTTCTTGAAACAAGGGACGAAGATCTGCCATTTTAAATGTTTTATTTTTTCTTGCAACTTCACTTTTTATCTGTGCCCATATTAATTCTATCGGATTTAATTCGCAATGATATGGCGGCAGGCGTAATACTGTACGGTTAGAGTGTCTTGCCATTTCATCAACAACAAATGTTGGAATAACAGCTGCTCTCCTAACAAGAACAAGAAGTTCATTTTTGACCATATCTTCTTCGTAGTCGATAGATTTTTCAGTTAACAATTTTTGAATACACGCTTTTTTTGTTCCAGTATTTGGTATCTTTTCTAGTTTTCTACTATGATAAGGTGCATTGTCTAACACTATAACAGCATTTTCATCGACACTTTTAAGAATTTCTTCAAACCATTGTTCAAAAACAAGAGCTGTCATTTCTTCATGGTAATCACCTGTTTTCTTCGACTCAAACACTTTCAAACCACTGCTGACAAAACCTTACTCCGAGCCAATATGGAGAACTGCCAGACGTTTTCCTTTTCCTGATGGATCTTTTAACCCAGTCGTTAATCCATTAATAAAGGCTTGTCTTGGATGCAGAATGGTAGTATCTTTCCAAACCTTGCTTACGGTATGGCCAGCAGTAAGCCACGTCTCGTCCAACCAATATATTTTTCTTCTCTCATCCCTGTATTTCCTTATTTGTCGTAAATAACGTCGTCTCCGCGCAACTATTTCACTTTTCTCTTTAAGGACACTATTTCTGGACCTCTTTGAGTATCTATAATTCAACACATATTTCAACCACATCTATTCTGTTAAACTATATAGGTACATACTTAAAACCAATTTCATTCAAGAGGGTTCTCAGAGTGCGTCGTTTTAATTGAGGCATTTCGTTATCTACAGACACGGCGGATAAAATTTTGTTTAGTGTAGGTGGATCATTGTTTTCAAAAAAGGAATGAACCATACGTCTAAGATGACTCTTAGTTTCGTCGTCAATGTTGTCCAAAACTGCTCGTTGTCGATGGTACAGTTTTGGGGAACGTAATACATGAGTTTGCTTGTATTCACGTAGAATGTTGTACACACTTTTATCAGTAATACCTACAATGATAAGATTTAATAAATAAATGGTGTTCATTCAAAGTTATTAATATCACCAGCTGCTTTTGCAGTAAATGCAATATTTTCCGTTTTATTGTTGTTGGAATTTTGTTCAACACAAACTTTAAAAATATTTAAGATCTGCTGTTTATCCTCAACGGAAAAATGCTTGGACGGGCACTTTTTAGGGGGCGAAAAACCCTGTTGATCCATGTTACACGTAATTAATTGTAAATAACCTACACAAATGTAATAAGTATTGAAAAATACTGTTTTTGAAAAAAAAAGTACAAGAGCAAAAACTACGAAAGACGAGTGAACAAAAAATAAAGCAAAGACAAACACGAAAAACTAATTGACATTTGTAGGTTAATGTTACAAATTGAAATGTGTGGTTGTGTGAATCCGGCCAACCAATACAAAATCTTTATTTAAACTTGGCGCTGATTTATGGGCGGAGCATTTACTGAATCTTTTCGTTAAACGCACTATAGTTTTATTACTCAAAATATTAAAATATATATGGAGATTGTGTGTTATAATTTTCTTCATAATTTTTCATCCTATTGCGAAACGTCTCTATTCATAATATAAATAAGATAGCAATTACTTCTACAGGTCAAAACATGTAAGTGAAGTAACTTTGTTGATTTTTGTTATTCAGCATATTAATTGTTTTTCTCTAAACAGAGTTTAACAACCAATAGCCTTATGTAGTTTCCAAAAACATTACAATGTATTTTTCTCAATATAGGATATTGTTATACGCATCCCGGTATACGATTCCGTTATATTGTAGTTACTTTCACTTTTTTAGCACTAATGTTTACGTCTTGTCGTTTAATGTCGCCTTAGTGTACTCCCAGTTTTATATATTTTTGAATTGCGGTTGTATTGCTAATGCTGTTAAAATAATCGAAAGTAATATGAATATGGAGGTAGAGGATAGTGTTAAGAATGATTATCCTTACGCTGAAACTGATGTATGGCCGTCTGGTTTCTCGACTTCTGAAAACATCGATCGCCATTTTTGGGAACAATCTCAACAAAATAAAAAATTTCAATTGCTGCAAACTAATACACCTGTTTTATACCCTGAAATACTAGTGGAGATATTTTCTTATTTGAATATAAAAGACTTATGCAGCGTTGTACAGGTGTGCAAATCTTGGCGCGAAGCTGCTTACACCAAATGCCTGTGGCAAAATATTAGAGTTTATCTTGACTTGACAGAACGTGACAGTGTTGCACTTGCATCATTAGTTCAACGTGGAATTGAGAAGTTACACATTCGGTCCACCGAAAAGCGTTTACCCGAGCTTGAACTGGTTTTGCCGAACTTGAAGTCACTCCACTTGAGCGAGAGTTATGATGATTGCAGAAGTTTTTGGGAATATTCAGATTATACCCCACAACTTGATTTATTAAATTTATCGTCTTGCAGACTGTTGACAGACAAATGTGTAGGTCAGCTAGCCGTTCACTGCAAGAATCTCTATAAGTTAGAATTGAATAACTGTAACAATATTACAGACTACTCGTTAATGTTAATAGCATGGGGTCTGAAAAATCTTAAGGTGCTGTCGTTTCGTTCATGTAATACCATCACTAACTTGGGCATTAAACATATTGTCGGACACAGTAGTAGTTCGTCATCAGATGGCAATCGTTTATTAGAACGTTTAGTGCTTGTAAGCTGCAAGAACATATCTGATGCTGGACTAAAGTATCTTTCAGATGGTTTTATGGAACACTTAAAAGGAATTAAGATAGCTGATTGTACTAGGATTACTGATGTTGGTGTAAAACACCTATCAAAAATTAGTACATTACGTGAGCTCAGGGTACAAGACTGTCCAAAAGTTACAGGCAAATGCACTTCATATTTTAACCAGTATGATTCTAAATGGGATGTGTTACAGATTTTGTTTCCCGGTAGACGTACTGTTCGTGCAATGGATAGGTTCGTCATAGAATCAAAATCAATTAATTTTTGCAGTGGATTGAACTTAGTTAGTAAGAAGTATTGATAATTAACTGTTCATGCTACCGTGTACTTGTATATAATTAAAGATGTATACAACATTGTCATTTTTATTAGTCATGTACAATTGTATGTGAACGACTGCCAATTGGAAGATAAAAGAAAATAAATTGTTTGGTAAAAATAACAAATAGAAACAACTATTCATCCATATTTCAAATTAAATAATTAAAAATTCCATAAACCCAAATTCCAAGCACCTGGATATTTGGAAACATGTGAAAGGAAACTGAAATATATTGATTACCACAGTTATTGTACTTATGCACAATATCATAATAAACTAATCTTTAATATAGTTGGGATTATTAATGCTTGTGAAGCGGATGATCACTGCCGAGATAATTAAATTTTATGTATAATGTAAAAAAGAAATGTATAAACATATTAAGTAATGAAAGACACTTCGCTTATTAAAATATCATTGTTATTTATTTACTCTCTCTCTCTCTCTATATATATATATATATATATATATATATATATATATATATATATATATACATATACATACATACATTATACTACCCACTACCACCCCTCATTATATATTTTGCGGGACAAACCCTTAAACACAAAAACTCTCGCATCAATATACATTTTTATTTTGACAATTTTCATTTAGATCTAACCGGGGTTCAAACTTAAGACCTGGATTAAAATAATAAATTTAGGTGCGTCCTCTCTTAGAGACGCCGGCAAAACACTATTTACATAAAAAGATATTTATGGTTTTATACAATCCTTAACCTACCTTTTATATAATTGTGTGTAGGTGTAGTAACAGTATGTTTAGAATTTTCTCTACAAAATCAATCTCCAAGAACCTTGGCTGTGTCGGCTAAAATGAAACTAATCTTCAAATCTTTATTTGATGCTTCTACTTTCTCAACATGCATTTCTCTCGTTGAAAACGTCAGTATATCTAAATGGAATTATAAATTTTAGTACAATAATACACCTTTCTGTTTTAGGTATAAACACAAAACTACAAAATCTTATTAATGATTTAAAATTATACCACCAACACTTGTGTTGAATGCTCCTTAGTAAAGCGGCTATGGTTCTACCCAGATACCAATTGCTTGTGATGATTTTCAAAATGAAGTTTAAATTTTCGGCCAGTGGAATTTTGCTGCTTTTGCTGCAAAGTCTTCCATATAGTATAACTTTTAATTTTTTTTCGGTGCGTTATACAATTTTAACATAATCCTTTGTTAATTTGATTTTGTCCAAGTTTGATACATTAACTCTTAAGAAAATTAAATTTCAGCAACAGAAAACACAACTTTATTTTTTATAGAAAATCAAAAATCAACAAAACAACTTTTCTTATCACCTAAGTTACTTAAAAAAACAAAAATTCAGCACACTATTTCTTCCTTCAAATTTTCATATACAACTTAATTTAAATTTAAATACAATCATTTTGCTTACAGTAGTTAGTAGCATACCTTAGTTGACATTTATAAAAAAGAAATATTAATAATTAATTTCATCTGTCAAACACCAATCCGATTATACATATACTTTTCTATACCATTGTTAAATATTGATGAAATTAAATGCTTTAGTCTTAATTTTTATTACAAATTAAATGAAAATAAGTAGAAGCATCTGCCAAAACAAAGTTAAATTCATTTTTATTATCCCTAGGTCTACATAAAATTGATCTTGTATTATGTCAATGTTCTTGTGTATTGTACGATTGTTCTGGTTGTTAAGTACATCATATAGTAAAGCGCCACCTGATTTTGATAATAAAATAAAATGTTTTACACCTACCCGAGGTACTGTTTCAACTCTTGGCAATTTTATTTTATTAAAATCACCTACATAAGTTAAATCCATACCGATTTTTAGTTTTGATAAAAATGTACATTTTAGACCTTAATTCCAATAAATATTTTGTAGTTCTAAATAAAAAAAAAACTAATTTGTTTGTGTATTTAAGCATTGTCCTCCGCATGAACATAAGGGTACAAATTTTCAATGTGAAATCTGCCTCGAGATTGACCTTTTCCGTCTTCTAATTCATAAGTGTTTCCACTCGCACAAATTTCCCTAACACGATAAGGTCCTTCAAACGGAAATAAGAACTTGCCACAAATCCCAGTTTCCCAATTTGATGTACGCAACCTCTTTACGATTACTAAATCGCCTACTAAAAACTTACAATTTTCCTCATTTTCTTTCGACGTTTTTCAATTGAACTTCTCTGCAACCCTTCAGTTCGTAATTTTGCTTTCTCCAATACTTTCGTTATGTCCTCGACCTCTTGTTCCCTTCTCCATGGTCTCGCTGGTATTATTCCCTTCATTAACGTAATGGGACTCACTCCAGTAACCGAACTTGGCACGTTTTTTACAAAAATTTTGACTTGTGGTAAATACTTAACCCATCCCACATGTTTTTGTACAGCTAATCGCAAAAACTTAATAACTTCTTTTATGAAGCGTTCACAAGGGTTTCCTTGTGGATGTCGAATACTACAATACGTAATACTGATACCTCCCTTGCGCAAGCTATTTAAAACCCTTTTGTTGTGAAAATATGTGGCATTGTCTACTAGTACTTTTCTCATTTTTCCTAATTGTTCAACAAATTTTTTTATCCCTTTTAATGCATGATTAGTATTACACCTTCTTGTAGGATATAGTTTTATAAATTTAGAAAACACGTCTACCATGACTAAAATATGTTTATACCCGTACTGCCCTGGTATTAAATTAGATAAATAGTCAATAGCTACCAAATCCAGTGGTTCATCTGTCACTACATTTAACGGTATGTTCTGCAAGACGATATTTTTCTCTTTCCCCAACAAACATAAATCACATCCATTTACAACCTCTTTTGTAATGAAAATATCATTCCTAGCAAAAAATGCTTCCCTGAAATTCATAAAGACTTTCCGGATTCCTATGTGTCCATATGTAGTGTGTATTACCCTGATTAAGTCTCTCGCCAACTCTTTGGTAAGAACCAAAACATCATCGTCCCCGAATTTTTTTGCAAGATAACCTTTTATTAAATAATACCCCTTATATATCTCTAAATTTTCCCTTTTCAATTTTTTCCTAATAACACTGATTTCTTTCTGTCCCTGCATCCTTGTGAATCTTTCATTTGACCACCTTCCTTCTTCTTCAAAACGTTGCAAAGCTACTAAAAATTCATCTTTCCTACACAAGAAGTCCGCATTGATGTTCTGTTTTCCTGGTTTATGTTTGATTTCAATTATATTCCTGTAGGACCAATGCCCTCCTATACAAACGGCTATTTAGAAATTCTTTCTTCTTAAAAATGTCACAGCAGAGTTGTCTGACTATCAGAAACTGATTTTCTAACAGATAAAACCTTAATTTTTTACTGCCTACACAATAGCTAGCATCTCTTTCTCGGCAGTGGAATACCTTGTCTCACATTCTTTAAGTACCCTGGAAATGAAGCATATTGGCACTTCTACCCCTTTTTGTATTTGGACTAATTTCGCGCCTATCGCACGATTGGATACATCTGTTCTTAAAATGAAACTATCTACAAAATTTGGATATTTTAACGACAATTCCTGGTAAAATACTTTCTTTAAATCCTGAAAAGCCTTTTCTCGCTGCTCCGTCCACCTCCATTTCACATTCTTTCTAAGTAATTCCACCAACGGTACACAATTCTGAATACTGTGGTATGAAACGTTTATAGTAGTTGAGAACTTCTAAAAACCCTCGTAAGCCCCTTAAATTTCTTGGCTGTTCTAAATTTTTAAGTTCGTCCAACCTATTTTTACACATCTTAACGCCCTCGTCACAAATTACAAATCTTAAATAACCAACTGCACTTTTAAAAAATTCACATTTCTCCACATTCAATTGTAAACCTCCTTCATCTATTCTATGTATGATTTTCGTTACATGTTCCTCGTAATTCCTGGGGAAAATCAGGATATCATCGACATAGTATGTGCAAAATTCCTGGAACTCATTTAATAGCTTTTGCATGGCCCTGACCAATGCAGCTGAACTTGAACCAAGACCAAATGGACAACCCTATATTGAAATATTTCCCCCTCAATACTAAAACCAGTATACTTCCGGCTATCTGCATGCAAAGGAATCAACTAAAATGAGTTTTTCAAATCTAATTTGCTGAAAACCTTTCTCCCACTAATTTTATACAATAAATTGTCCATCGATTGTGGCTGTTCATATTGTGCTTTGGTGATTAAATTTAATTTTCTGGCATCTAAACAAATTCTTACATCTAACTTATCACTAGGTTTGGGTACAACAACGATAGGATTAATAAAAGAGATCCTTGCTGGCTCTATTATTCCATTTTCAACATATCTTTGATTTTTGCTTTAACTCTTTCCTTCATACTATACGGAATTGGATATACCTTCGTGTAAAACCCATTTTCTTCTGTTATTTCTAACTTGTGTACATACTTAGTTGCAACCCTTGGTTCCCCATTAAATAAACCCACATGCTAATTAAATATCTCATATAATCTACCCTTTATTCCTTCGTCTATAATTCCAATCTGTCCCTCGTCAAATACTTTCTCAAACAAATTACCTAACATTATCTCATCCTGTCCATCTAAAATACTTTCCCTATTCATCCCTGTACCATAAACCTCACTATTAATATCCATCCCTTTATTCGAACTCACATTTGGTACCACCCAATCCTTTTTAATATTTAATATCTGTATGCTTCTATCCTTGCCATCTATTTTCATTCCAAATCTTTCTATAGCATCTATCCCTATTATAAAGTCTAAATATAATCCTGTTGCCACTAAAAACTCGGCCTCCCCTAGTCTTACTCCCCTATTGAAAATGGTACACAAATTATTTCATCTATTATCGATATCTTCTTGTTCATCGCAGACCACAAACTTATCCTTTTTATCTTGCCAATCCTCCCTCTTAATAACTCAGTGTGCTTGACTACTATCTCTTTTTTACTAGTGACAGCTCAGACCCACTATCGATTAATGCTACATATAAACAATTATTTAACTTTAAATAACAAAAGGTAAACTCCTTTTTTTTCACCCCTGTCTTCTAACAATGAATGCACAAAACTTAAACTACTGGTCGTACCCAAATCCACTAAACTTTAGCCTATATCTAATTCTAAATTGATAAACTTATTTACAAAATCGACGTTTTTTTTAACTTGATGGTTCCTCGTGTACCTGTGCTACCTCAATTAAATTCTCTGATTCACTGTTTCTGCCTGTTGTCGTCAAATGTCTTATCCCTACCTTACGATTATCCCCTGGACTTTTAACTCGCTCCCTATTATAATTCAGTCGTTCATTTTTGCTATGTCCACTACCATAGTCCTGATGTCCACGCTGGAAATCATTTCTCCTGTTGAACTGTCTCACATTTCCCCAATCATTTCTATTCCAGTTATTGTGTCGAAAGTTGTCCCCCTGATATTGGTTTCCGTTCCAGTTATTAAATCGGTAATTGTCTCCCTGGTCCTGGTTTCTGTTCCCATTGTATTGATGTGTCATTTGTCTATCCACGTGTCTTTGTTCCTGTCCCTGATTCTCATACCTATTCCAAATTTTGAAATTTTCATGCTGATTCCGGTTTCTTCCTTTATTTCTTTCTTCCAAACTTTTATTATTATTAGTTTCAAATTCCTTTGCCGTATCATAGTTTTGCATTATTTCTAGGAATTACAAATTAAATGAAAATAAGTAGAAGCATCTACCAAAACGAAGTTAAATTCATTTTTATTATCCCTAGGTCTACATAAAATTGATCTTGTATTGTATTATGTCTATGTTCTTGTGTAGTGTATGAGTGTTCTGGCTGTTAAATACATCATATAATAAAGCGCCACCTGATTTTGATAATAAAATAAAATGTTTTACACTTAACAGAGTAACACAAGAAAAACAGGTCAGAAATGAGAACATTCTTTAATAGCATAAGGCATTATTTTCATTTTAACCATTTACATTTTTGCACATATAGAAAAATTTATGTAAAGGGTCATCAAAAATCGTTTAAAAATTACGTAGAGAGTAAGAAGGTTGTTTGAACGTTCAAAAAGTACTTTCAGTAATATATAGTGTTATTTTTGCTGGCTTTAAGGAAGTTGTGATTTGGGAATAAACCGATTGATAATGTTACTTTAATTCAGAGGTTTATTTTTGAATAGCAAATCACATTCCAAAAGTTGTAAAGCTGTGAAGTGCATATATTTTTTTTTTGGTCATTATACAAATTTTTATAAGTTCATTTATCTCATTCAAGTAGGAGTGTTAGAGAAAAAAAGGGTAAAAATTTCTTGGTTATCATACTGTCATGCACTCTGTGTGGATTAAACTGAGGTAGTCAAGGCATATAAAGCGAATTGTGTTTAAAATTTTAATTTGAGGTTATTTAGAGACACAGAGCGATGGCGGGCAGCAGGAAACGGAACGTTAATTACATCGGCGTGCGGCGATATCATAGCTATATATATTGCCGTGTAACTCCGCTCTGGTACTCAGTAGATTGGAAAATTATCAATTTTTAAAAATCGAAAATTTCACAAAATAGAAAAATTTTCAAAAAAAAAATTTCTTACCCGGATTCATGCTTCATCACTTTAATTTCTTCAGCAGCTTCCCTGGCTAGCTCAGCTGTGCATCCTCTCGGATACCTAAATTTACTATCATACACTTTACCGTTCACACACACCATTCAATAAAACCACAAAATACAACAATCATACAATATTTATTTACCACTATTTACAAATAATAATTCAAGATTATGTACATTTTGGTGCTCAAGTTACACCTCCATAAATGATATCTTTGTAAAGTCCTTGTTTTTAAACTGAAATATCAAACACATTTACTGTAACAGGAGTAAATGGGCCCTAAATAATACCTTATTTATATTTTTTCTAATTATTACATTCTGGAGTATGGTGAGCTCATGATAACCCAGATTTTTTTAATGTATGCTTTCTACTTTGCATACTCTTACTACAAACACAAAAAAACCATGTACTCTTAACAATAAAAATTTAAATTCATGAGGAACGTTAATAAGCTTTACGTACACCTTTAGATTTATATTCAAATACCATAATAAAAGTTAGTTATACGTATTCTTTTCAATACGCAAAATAACGAAAAATACTATCAAAGTTCACTCTCACACATTACAAACAATTTCCACAGTTCATAAAAAAACAGCAAATTCTAATGCGTTACCTGGAAAAACTTGAAGATTCCATCTCTGTTGACGATGTATTATGTTCCTGAACCCTCGGTCTAGTGATTATGCGCTGCTTGCCGCCTCCAGCTATTTATAGGTGAACACCATCTAAGTTGCGCTGCATGTTACTCTTCAAGATCCATCTCAATATCCAAATCCAAGTATATTACACTTTTTTTATTATTTCATAATTTAATTTACGTTACTAGCTTGTTACAGTATACGTTGTAGCTTAGTTAAATATAAATAAACTCGACACTATTCGCGTTTCAAACTACAAGGCCACAACAATCTAACACTGTACTATTTAATTTATAAATTTTAATACTTACAAACTCGTTAGTAGATTTTTGTACGTCGTAAGCGATGCAAATTAAAGAAGTCAAAGAGAAACTTAATAACTCCCCTTTCCTTGTCCGGTGGTTTACTGGGAGGGTTGAGCGTAATAATTTGGCGCCCACCCTAGTGGTTGTTTGTTGTGGTAAAAAATTCGTTAAATTAGTTAAAAAATAGAGTTTGTGCTTCATGAAAAATTTATAAAAACTTAATAAAAGTTTTTAGTTTTCTTTATTATTTAAACCGCTAGATTTAACTAATGTAGTTGCGTTTTAAAAAACATTGCCTTTTATCGTATTTTTTTCTTATATATAACATATCTTACATTCCTCTAATCAAAAAAATGTTAATTATATGTTGCTGGATTTTTAGATATAGGCCGATTCTTAGACATTTCAGAACGTTAATTATTAGGATGCCATTTTGTTGTTCTGTTTTGTTGATTTCAAAAGTTGTGTAATATTCCTTAACAACAGTTTTTGAAGTTAATTTCGTGATTTGGTTGTTTATGCGTTCAGGAAAATGCTGGGTTTACGTTAATGTGAGTAAATTTCGTCAATATTTTGCTTGTTGAAAAACTCAACCTCAAAAATTTCCACGTAGTATTAAAAAAAGATTCGCTTAAAAATCAGAGTATATTTCTTTCTTTGAAATTTGCGTTATATTAAAAAATATTCTGTCGTTTTTAGGCGATTATTTAAATCCTTTAAAAACTTAAAATTATGATTTTAAAAAGTCTCGGCTTTTGTTTAATAGTGAAATTTCGTTTTACCTATATCATTGTTTGTTATATTTTTAGGTCATTAAAGAGTTGCTTGTTATATTCTTAATTTTCATGATCTTTTTGGTAGTAATATCGAAATTGTCTACTCGTTTGTTAAGAAATTAATCATATGTAACTGTACCTATCGTTTAAAATAATATGAATCACATCCATTTAAAGTCCAAGGAACTTAGTTGGGAGCTCGTAATATAATTTCTGCTTCCACTCAGAATGAAAGGTGCTCGCAATTTCGGGCGGCGATTTCGCATAATTTAAATATTGCGTGTAACTGTAATATGCTCCATATGGATCCCGATAAAGACTTGACTAAAATACACGACATCATCGAAAACATAAGAACTATCATTTATTCTACCGATCCCTTTCCCACAAAAATAGAATTAGTAGGTGTACAATCACGAATAATACATGTAAAACAACGTTTGACCCTGTTTGCAAATTCTGACTCTGATAAATTTGATAAATTCAGAAATGAACTTATGTCTGATCTATTTCTTATTGAAGGTTTCGTTTTGGAAAGACTAGATGTTATTTTACAACCTTCTGTCGTTAGCCCCAACTTAAATAACCTATCGTTACCTACAGAAAACATAGACGTCTCCAAATTTGTACCGATCTACGGGTGGAACCGTACTTTTCAGGATATAACTCAAAAAATTCTTAAACTTCTTTCCGTGAACAAATATACGATTTGAAAGTCTCTTGAAACTGTACGACCAACAATTATTGCTTAGTGCTGTGGAGCTTTTTCCCGGTAATGTTTTAAATTGGTTTCGAAACATTAAACACCAAGTTCACTCTTGGCCTGAATTAGTTAACCGCTTGAAACGGGATTTTTCTACCTTTGACAATGATTACGAAATTTTATCTCAAATTGGTACCTGTTTCCAATTTACCGATGAAAATGTTTTATCGTACACCATCAATGTGCAAACATTATTTAATAGATTAGATAAAAAATGTGATGAACCAGAAATTTTAAATCAGCTTATTTGCAATCTAAATGCTTATTATTCTGAACACCGTGCTTTATAAAAAATTAAATCAATTACCCAACTTAAAGATCTTTACCGATCCCTACAAGAGGTGAAATTCCGTTTAAAAAAATTATTGTCCCTAACAAAACCCCCATCAAAATCGTTGTCACCAAATGTATCTTACCGTCATGATTTCTTCCCGTAATGGTCATTTTTATTCGTCTATATCGAATATTGCCGAAACTAGCTCTTTTTCTTGCTGGAATTGTCGAATAGGTAACCACAATTACACTAACTGTACAGAGTGTGGAAATATATGTTGCAATGGTTGTGGAAACCCAAACGTTTATAAAAATAATTGTTCTCAATGTGTGGTGCCGGAAAACTACCGAAGAGACGTCCTTGTTTAGAGAGTAATCGCCCCTTTATTGCAAAATCACCTGAGACCAAAAAACGACCGCTATCGTCATAATTTCATTAAAAACCTGTTATATTGTTACGTCTGTAACAACCAATAATTACGCTTCTAATTATGCTTCTAATAACACATTATCACCCCTAAACCCTATTCCTTTGAATGAAATAAGTCGTACAACCCTAGCTGAATGGTCTAACTGGCTAAAACCAGTTTTATGCTTTGAATCATTCTAATGCCACTACTGCAAAATTGAAAACGAAACCGTTTGATAATCATCCACATTTACTCATTTCGATTGCTTCCTTTCCGTAGATGCATTGTTAGACACTTGGTATAATTTTTCTTTAATTAACTCCATCATCATCATCATCATCATTGGGTCTTCAGTCCTGAAACTGGTTAGACGCGTACCATCATTGTTTCCTATTCTGAACTAACCTACAGATTTCCCCAAAATTTGCACAGTCTGCATCTATCACTATCTGATCTAGGTCTACATCCACCTCTATTTTCCTATCTCTGCTTGTCATATATCCCATACTATTCCTCAAAAATGCCTTAGAACGTATTCTGCCCTTCTATTCCTCATATTTTTTTCCCAAAGATATCTTTGTTCCCTTACTGTTTCTATAACCTATTTGTTATTACCTTTGTTTGTCCATCCTCATACATCTGAAGCACGGCATTTCAAAGGCTGCTACTGTTCTTCTGTCTGCTTTTCAGACTGCTCATATTTTGTAGGCATACTGTCTGTGCTGTGCTCCACACATACGCTTTCAACAACTTTTTGCTCTATGTTTGTTGTCTTTCATCATAAGCGCCGTTCTTTCTTGTTAGATGCAGTTTGGTCCCTTTCTATTGTTTTACAATTATATACCCTATTTCTCCGACATTCAGCGGTTGCGAAGGGGGGTAAGCAGCATGTGGCTGCCAAGTTCCCCCAGCACTTGAAATTTACTGATTTAATATTTTTTTCAATACATCTTTTCGCACAGTCAACATTAGTTGCAGATATTTCACAACAAACAACTAGTTGTTTATAATAATCATCAGATTTATCTGCGCATATTTTTTCGTCATTGGGTTTCCAGTCTCAAAACTGGTTGGACATGTACCTGCACTTATTTATTTTCTAAACTAATCTACATGGTTCCCTGAAATTCTCACACAGTAATACAGCTCGGTTGTTTTCTAATATTATGCCCTATTTCACTGAGATTTATTGAAGGGGGTTAAGCAACCTGTGGCTGCCAAGATCTCCCAACACTCAGACATTTGCCGAAATAATAGTTTTCCATTAAATGCTTTCACGCAATTACCATTATTCGAGAATATTGCCCATCCAATGCTTGTAGTTGCTTATAATAAATATCATGTTTAAGTGCAGTTACTTTCTTCGTCATTAATTTATCCATCTTGGGACTGGTTGGATGCGTACCTCTATTGATTTCTCTTCTGAGCTAGCTACACATTTCCCTGAAACTCCTACAGCCTACATCTTTCACTATCTGTGTGCAGTAGTCTAACCTAGGTCTACCTCTTCTTCTCTTTTTTCTTATCTCTGCTTCTAGTATATTTCGCACTATTCCCTCATGCCGTAGTATGTGGCCTATCATCCTATCTCTCCTATTTTTTACCGTTTTCCACATATTTCTTTCTTCCCCTACCATTTTCAGTACCTCTTCGTTCTTAACTTTGTCTGTTCATGTTATCTTCATCATACATCTGTAGCACCACATTTCAAAGGCTTCTACCTTTTTCTTGTCCGCTTCTCCCACTGTCCAGGCTTCACAGCCATACAGTGCTGTGCTCCACACATATGTTTTGAGCAATCTTTTCCTTGTTTCTATGTTTGTGATCGTTGAGCACAGTAGTTGCTTTTTCTTGTTAAATGTAGCACGACCTTGTGCTAATCTTTGTTTTATATCTTTTGTGCTTTTCCCATCTTGCGTTATTTGGCTTCCTAGGTAACAGAAATCCTTAACCTCTTGTAAGTTCGTGTTACATACTTGTATTCTTGTTTTTGATTTATTTGTCCCTCCTTTGCATACTAGTACTTTAATTTTACTTTTGTTAATTTTCATACCGTATCTCTCTGTTAGAACCGTTTCCATTTCATTGAGAGCAGCTTCTAACTCTTCCTTGCTAGATGCTAATACCGCTATATCATCTGCAAATCTAAGCATATCAATTTTTTGTCCCTGCATAGTAATTCCAAATGTCTTCCTGCATTTGACAGTATTCATTGCCTCTTCAATGTACAAGTTAAAAATTAATGGGGATAGGGAACATCCCTATCTCACCCCTTTCCTGAAGTTTACTTCTCTACGTTCCTGCTCTAATTCTATTACTCCTGTTTGCTCTTTGTATAAGCTATGTACTATCCGTCTATCCCTATAACTCATTCCAATCTTTTTGACTATTGCGAACATTTTTTTCCATTTTACATTGTCAAATGCTTTTTCCACATCTACAAACTCCATAGGTTTACAAAAATTAAAACATCAAAATATAGATTTTAAAATAAAACCTCGAAATATATTCATGATTACCGTTGATTCTGCTCATTTCGAAGTAACAGCATCTATTACACTAAAAATGCGCATAGAATCTTTCTAACGTAAAGTTAAATTCTTAATAGTACCAAATCTAATCTATAGTTTTTTGCTGGGTGTTGATTTTTTTTATCTCGTTAATTTATCGTTAAATTTTCTCGATTTTCTTGGCAAGTTAACCTTAAGAAGAACAAATGTGTATTCTTGGAAATAAGCAAATAAAATTTCTCTTACTGAAGAACAAACTGTCTACCATGAGTAGATTCCGTTAATTATGTGCCTCAGAATTAGGTTGTGTAAAGACCGTGTCGCATGAAATCTTAACTGATGATTCTAAACCTTTTAAACAAGGTCAATATCCTTTATCCCTTGCTTTACAGACGCATTTATATACCGAAATTAATACAATGATTCAGTCTGGTGTTATTTCTCTTGACTCTTCCCTTGGAGCAGTCCCATTTTACTAGTTAAAAAGAAAAACGGAGATTATCGTGTTTGTTTTGATAGTCGTAAGTTAAACTTCTTTACAATTCCTGAGAGCTATCCATTAGCCCGAACGGGCTCTATATTAAGTAGACTTCATAATGCTAAATATATATTCTCTCATCATCATTAGGTCTTCAGTTCTAGAACTGGTTGGACGTGTACCCTCATTGTTTCCTAGTCTGAACCAACCTACACATTTCCCTGAAATTTGCACAGTCTGCAGCTCTATAGATCCTTTATAGATCTTAAACAAGCTTTTTACCAAATACTTTTAGAACAATCCTCTCATCAGAAGGCTGCTATTTGTGTACCTGGAAAAGGTTTATATGAATTTAATTTCTTACCGTTTGGTTTATCTAATGCCCTCAAACACTTTAACGTACCATGGATAGAACACTAGGTCAACTTTTACATCAAGAACGTGCTTTTACATACCTTGATGATACTTTATCATTTCAAATATCTTTGAAGAACATATAACTTTAAATGAGGTAGCAGATGGCTTAGGCAATGCTGGTTTTAAAATTAATTGGAAAAAATGTAACTTTTGCTGTTTCTCCCTTTCCCTTTTAGGGTTTAATGTCAATGAAAATGGCTTGCGGGCTGATCCTGATAAAATAGATGCTATTACTATTTTAAAACGCATAAAAACGTAACAAATTAAACAATCAGAATGATATCTTATTATCGTATCTTTTTACCAAACCTATCTACCATCTCTGTTCGTATTAGTGCGTTAATTAAAAATAAAGAGAAAGACCAATCTATCGATTGGACTAGCGATGCACAAAAAGCTTTTGAAGAAATAAAACGTTTGATTACTTCAGCCTCTATTTCAATTTCCCTTAATTTTGAAGAAACATTTTATATTCCGACTGATGCTTCACTTACTGGCTTAGGTGCCATTCTATTTCAAGAAAAAGATAGTTTAGAACACCCTATCGCTTATGCAAGTCGTACATTAACTACTGCTGAACAGAAATATTTCGCTAGTGAACGTGAGCTTCTCGGAGTAATCTTTGGAATTGAAAAAATCAGAGGTTTTGTCGAAGGAACTCAATTTATATTAATTACCGATTGAGCTACTCTTACCTGGTTAAATAATTTGCAACAACCCACTGGACGTTTAGCCAAATGGAGTTTACGTATTTCTCAATTTACTTTTACTGTCTGTCATAGACTGGAAAAAATATTATACCAATGCTCTTTTTGATGATGTAGCTGCTTTAAATCTTCTTAATTTAAATCCTGATATCCGGTACTCTAATATGGTACAAAAAGTGACTGAACATTCTGAAAACTACCCTTCCTTCCGTGTTATCGAAAATCGTTTATATAAATTCGTTAGTTCTTCTACATTTAAACCTACTAACTTACCTGAATGGAAATTAGTAATCACTACCTCTAATCGACTTGAAGTTCTGAAAATGTTTCATGACGATCCTACCTCTGCACATTTAGGTGTTACAAAAACTATATCGAAAATTTCTTATTTTTATTATTGGCCCAATTTAAGACAATCCGTTTTTTGTTAAATTAAAAATTGTGAAACTTGTGGTGCACAAAAGAGTTCACAAAAAGCTCGTCCCGGTTTAATGGGTACGTTTAAAAAAGTATCTTATCCATTTCGATTCATTTCTCTCGACTTATTAGCACTCCTTCCTCGATCTAGGAAAGGTAATCAATACGTATTGGTCGTATCACAAGTCGAAGACTTATTGTCTGTATACACGAATTTTTCCAATAAAATCCAAAAATAGAGTATTTTCGTGTAAAAATTTTTACACAAAAATACTTTGTTTTTGGTTGTAACTGCTTGGTTTTCTAAGTTTGTTTTCGTCCATCCTCTATCAAAACTTACCTCTTCTACAATCATTAAGTTGTTAGAGGAACAAGTTTTTCTTATCTTTGGCGCACCTCAAGTTATTCTTCGTGACAATGGTTCACAATTCTTTTCGAAAGATTTTCAAGATTTCGTAAAAAGTTATAAAATTTAAAAGATCTGGTTCAATGCCCAGTATTACCCCCAAGTAAACCCAACTGAACGCGTTAATCGTATAATTATTACTGTTCGGTCTCTTTGTCGCACGTTTGCGTGTTTAATTTTAAGTCGTAAATTTTGTAGTCGTAAATCTAATAGTAAAACTGTCATCCCTTGTTCCCTTATATCCTGCCATAAAAATTCGTTGGGCATGTGTGAATAAGTGGACAGAGTAGTGAACAAACACTTTCTTATGGATAGTGAAGCAGAACGGTCGTGTTTCTTCGTTCAGTACCCTAAGTTAGTCAAGTGCCGGCAGCAGACTTTCGTTGTTAAACTCTAAAAACACAGTGCAAGTGTAACATAACATATAAACTCAATTCGCATACAGTCCACTTGGTTAAAGGAAGAGGAACTGCAGCTTAGAAAAACAAAACACCGCGGAGGTAAGTCGATTTATAAATTTATAAGACCCCCCGCGCGTGTACAATTACCGTCATCTCTTCATATATCGAGTCTGACCATACTAAATGGGATGAAAATATATTTCAAATTGCACATGCTTTGAGAACTTCTAGACACGAATCTACTCTCTTCTCTCCATTATTTTTAGTATTTGGCCGTTGTATCCCAATTGATGGTAGTTATTATGGCTTTGTTTATTACGGTTTAAAAAGGAGACGATAATTCTTACAATTTAAATGGTGATAGTTCTTATAAAAAAAGTCGATAAAACAGTTTACGAAGTCGGTAATACAGTTTAAGAGTTCATAAATACATTGCGCAGGCGCAATGAATAAAGCGGGCGGCACCCCTGGCGGATAGCAACGACAACCTTATTACAGATTCCGCGTTGCCAACTACCAATGACGTCACCGATGCAAAATTTATATTGCGCAATTCTTCGGAAATTTGCATAATTTTAAAACAATGATAAAAGCAAACAAATTAGGTAAGGGATTACTTACATCAGAAATCCTGCATTCGCACGAAGTTGCGCTACGGTAGGCCTCTATTGAAGTCCATCAGGGCTCCATCCCGGAGGGATTAAAGATGGTGATTCCTCCGGAGCTGCTAGCGGAGCATGGACATCAGGCTCGTCTCGTGTCGTGGAGTACGATACGCCTTACGGCTCTCAAATAATTACCTACCTATGTAGGGATCGGGCAGGAATACTAGATAAAGGCAACAGACAAAGACAATTAGACAAAAGAAGTCTACATAGATAAGATAAGCACGATACGATACCTCAAAGCGTCCACACTCCTTGAAGATTCTGGCAAAACCGCCCGTTCTAGAGAAAAATAGGAAACTCGTCCCCACTCTTTTGTCTTTTACACATCCGCACGAAGTTATTCGTCCACCTCTAGCGTCGTGCCATCTGCGCAAATGCACTCTGACGTAACGGAAGTACGTGCCTAGTCTTTTAAAGTTCCGCGCACCGCGTCTTTTGAAATTATGGCGCGAAACTCCCGTACATCAAAATTAAACTAATACATATGTTTAAGGGCCACTTTGGCACGTAACATGTTCCCGATAATACCGATGTAGTTGAATTTGATGGAAAAATACGATGGGATAAAGATCAACAACAATTACCACCGATCTTTACAGAAGTCTAAAAAATTTACTTAAAGCTTATGAGAAGAGTAAAAATCATTACAATCTCCATAAAGGAGTTATTTCATTTGCTTTGGGTGAACAAGTTTGAAAAAAAAATCATGTGTTATCTGATGCTACTAAAAAATTTTCCCCTAAACTAATTTCTCTTATGTGTTATCACTCGACTAATCGCTCCGGTAATATATGAATTGCAAGATTTAAATGGTAAACCTCAAGGGCGTTGGCATATTACAGGCTTAAAACCTTTTTCATCTGCTCCAAACGAGTAATATAAACTTGTTTTCATACCTTTATCTAAACATATTTCTATTTGGTTTCGTTCAAGTTTCTTTTAGTTTTATCTTCCGTACCTAAACATTATCTACTTATCAAACCCTCTTATATCTAAATAATTATTAACCATTTAAACCACAAGTTTTAAACCTTGTTATACCATTATAGATTTCTGTTTTATAAGAAGATAGCCTCCAATACCTAGTACTAATTCTTTCACTTGATGATTACATACAAGTATACTGAATTTTTCTTTAAATTCTTATCTTTTACTTGATTATTATTCCAAAATCTACAGTTTTATCGTGGTTCACGTATGTTTCGTTTGAATAACACAGCGAATCGTTACGACCTGTCCAAAGCTGATGTCTAGGGCTGCTGCTGTGCTTATGGGATACACATAGCAAGTGAAAGCTATGCCTCTGTAGTAAGAAGTCAGTTTCTTCAGTTGCGAATACAGGGAATTTCTATTCGATGTGTTTTCTTACGTATATTCAATCATTTGTGTACATTTTTGTTATCATTCAATTCTATCTTGTAGGAATGCTAATGCATTCTTTTCTCTTTTCCTGAACGTGTTGGCGAGATGCTATGGTCTTTTTGTTTTAAACATTATTCCTTATCTTATTGCTATATCGAAATTCCCTATTTTTGTATTTAAATAGCAATTTATCGTACAATTACCGTTGTGTTTAGGGTAGTCATGTCCTGGAGTTTATCATGGGGTGTAGTAAAGTTGTTCACGCTACCTTTGTTCGATCTCCTTATTGCAGTGGATGTGTTCTGTAGGAAAATGATTTGTCTAATTTTTATTTGGAATTTAGTTGTTTTCGAGTATCTACGTAGTGATAAAAGTTTTATCTTATCGTTAATATCTCAGGTGGTTCTTTAGACCAATCTGTCTTAATAGGAACCTTCTCTCCTCTTTACCACCTTTCTAGGATGCTTACCCAGAATGTCTACTGTTTTCTTATCTCGCTATTTCCATTTTAATTCTTAATTCCCAAGACAACCGTTCATCGCATAAGGGCGGTGTTCTCCCACTCCGTGCTACTGACCACACTTTGGCTGGTTGAGTAGTGCTTAGCTATCCACCGTTTCTCTATTGCTTTTTGCTGAATACGAGCCCATTTCCTTATTCCTCCTCTTCCCTTTTATTTTTCAAAATCGCTGTATGGCTAGGGGGTTGTTACATCAAGAAATTGGGCCGTTGGTATGGAGGACGTCCGTCTAGCTGTGCATCATCACTGTCTACCGTTGATATACGGGGGCAGTGAACGATGTTATTGTATTGGCTCTGCCGACCTATCTACTCGACACCAGGATGCAGGGATTGCTCTCCCGGGGGAATTAGTTCCGCAATGCGTTCAAGTAAACTAGCCCGCTTCATGGAGCTTCTCCCTCCTGGAGGGCATGTATAAGAAACTCCAAAATTAACCCCTCGCCATTGTCCTGTTATTACATTTATAGAAGGTGCGGTGTGTCTTAATAATGCGGCCCTCGAACTAAAATTAAGTTCTACGTCTCAAAAAATTTTTTTTCTTTTATCATAACGTTTTAACGTACTTTAAGTTTTAGATTAAATCATAAATGTCTATTAACTATCGTTTATTATAGAGTGTCTGAGGATTTTATTTTTCCGACTTATTATATAACCATGATAATTATCCTTTTTTTCGAAAATATCTTGGATCCATTATCTAACGCTTTAACCCATAGATGGTTAGGTGTTTATCGTTATTTTTGCCTTTATCTCTGAGATGTTATCTCTACCGTGCCTTTACTGATAAGTCAGTTACCTATATCTTTTCTTGAAATAAAATACCTTGAGAAATCACTCAATAATTTATTGTTTTCAACCCTTGGTATTCATAACCAAAAATAGGACTTAGTATTATTGGATGAAAAATATACTCGCACTTTAGTGTTGTACTTGATGGGATAGGTTAAGGAATTAAGTATTATAAATACGGTTAATTTCGCAACGTAATGTTACAGCTGGCGCATTTTACTTTGCTTTATTTTGCTGAAGCAACTTTAGATTTGTTTAGCTTATGAAAACGTCTAAGGCAGATGAAATTTGCACGCATTCATAAATACATGTTCAAGCAAAACTTTTGTAATTAGCTTTATAGTGTAGTAATAAGTATGTGAGTCTCATGCCTCCGATAAATTTGTACGGTCGGTGGTGCGACAAACAAGATCTGTGCGCGCTCAGTTCGAGTAAACCATAACATCGAGTGGCTGCTTAATTCCGTTTCCTAGTATTGCAACTTTTGCTACGGTTAAAAAAACCAGGTGGTGGCTATAGACAAATTTAGATTAGGTTTCAGTGAATATGTAAGCTCTCGTACAAAAGGACTTTTTTGTTTTTTTAAAGCTTTATGGTTTATTAATTCAGGGTTAGGGACATTTTTAGGATTCGGAAAAATCCCCGCAATTTTATTGACGCTCGAGCATTATCGTACCGACTTTCGTGAAAGAACGATTATTCTACCATTTACCGGTCAGTGCTGGCGTGAGTGCAATTGCGTCTCCACCTTTTTATTCTCTATTTCTATCGTTTTGTCAGCGAAGCCCTACCAGCAAGAGCAGCGATCCACAACACAGGAAAAGAGCAGAGAGAACCGCACCTGAAGAAATCGACGCCCTGTAGATTCCCTTGCCCGGTGGTTTACTGGGAAGGTTGAGCGTAATACCGTTTCCTAACATTTACTTCTTTACGGTCCTGCTCTAATTCTACTACCGCTGTTTGCTTTTTGTATAAGCTATGTGCTATTCGTCTATTCCTATAACTCATTGCAACCTTTCTGAGTATTTCAAACATTTTCTCACATTTTACATTGTCGAATGCTTTTTTCAAATTTACAAGCCATATATACACGCTTTCTTTTTCTATTGGTTTTTCCATTAATACCCTTAAAGCTAAAATGGCCTCCCGTGTTTCCCTAACCCAAATTGATCTTCTTCTAGTACTTTTTCAGCTCGTTTTTCCATTCGTCTTTGTACAATTTTCGCAAATGTTTTTTACATATGTGCTGTCAAACTTATTGTTCGAGAGTTTTCACATCTATCTGCACTTTTTTTTGGTATAGTTAGTATGGTGTTACGTTTGAAATCTTTGGGTATACCGTCTGCCTGATACATATAACTTACAAGTTAAAAGAGACGTTCTGTTACTGCTTGTCCACTGGTTTTTAGAGTTTCTTCTTGCACCTTATTTATACCAGGTGCCTTATTATTTTTCAGACTCTTTAATGCTAATCCAAACTCATCTCTAAGTATAGGATTTCCCAAGTCGTGCTTTTCATTCTCTCATTCTTGTTCTAGTGCTTCTAGCTCCTGTCCTGCATACAAATTCCCTATACATTATTGCCATCTAACCACTTTCTCTACATTTTCTATAACGACGTTTCCTCCTGCGCCCTTTATATTTTACTATACGGTTATATATCCCTATAATTCATTCTAATTGGTTTGTATGGTTTGTCTGTATTTCCCGCTTCCATCTAATTTTGTACCTCTTAACACGTTTCATCGATCCATTGCTTTATACCTTTGATGTATTTGCGAATAATTTCCCATTTTATGGCTTTGTATCTCTGTTTTCCTACTTCATCTAGTCTGTTTTTGTATTTTTGTCTGTCTTTTCTTAAATTTAGAATATCCTGTTACATGCCAACCGGCACGTATCGCATTAGATTTAATTTGTAAATAAATTCCCGCGTATTTTTAATTGAATATGTCAATTTCCGTCGTCCCTGACAGCTCCGTCTTCCCCAAAAAATGCGTAGTGCGCGCATGGTGTTATAAGACGCCATTAAGTTACGAGTCCTCGACGAAGCAACAACTATCTTGAGGAGTGTGTGTCTTTTCTTTTTAAGAAGAGCAGTAAAAGAAGGACGGATGTAATTTGATTCAACATGGCGTGAACTGAACCCATCCCGCTAAATCATCTGGGACCCTGAGATGAATTCACGAGATGCCGCCATGTAAGTAATTTGTTTTGATTTAAATAGTGCTTGCAAATTGACTTAAACAGCGATTGCATCACCCTAAAAACATGGCCGGTATAAGTTACAATTGACGGGAATTATACCGCGTAAAACTATAACCATTGCGCAATAATATAACAAATGCCCAAGTGTAACAATCCTTTGTTACCCATGGCTTCTTATTTTCTTTCTGTTTATACCCCAGAATATCTTTGGCCGCGATGTATAAACTGGATTTAATGTTATATCTTAGTATCAGAAATTTTCCAGGCGTCTTTTGACTTTTCAAATCTTATCTTTATCTTTTAGTTTCTCAAAGTTAAGTGCCTTAGTCTGGTTTCTCACTAAGAACCCCACTAATTTGGTTAAACCTATAGTTCGGCTCTTTAGCTTACGCAAGCCATTCTACCTGTACTAGTATTTTAGAACTTCTTCAAGGTGTAGGTTCGTTCAGAATGGTAATGTTTACTAATCAATAAATATTTGTATACGTATAGTATCAACATAACCTTATGTTTGCTTCAAATCTAGGTGTCGTTAGATTATCAAATGACGTAAAAATTTTGTTCGGTCAACAAAAACGAAATAGCGATACTATTAAAATAAATTAACAAGTACGTGAAGATATAACTTCATTTATTTTAATTCATCTTTACAATATTGAAGGTTAAAAGTGCTTAGTACATAAACGTTTATTTTCCGTATTAAATTTATCTTTTCTATAATATCCCATTGTCAACAGATTTCTAAATTATTTAGAAAGGAAAAGAAAAGTACCCGATTTCCACTCTCATTGAACTTTTACGAATATTTTCTGCAAATAGCTGTACTGTAAATTTAGACACGTGGCATCTGCAGCAGAATAATGATTTGGTTATATCTAAATTGTATCTATATGTAATTTTTTTACATTTGAACATTCAATCGCAAAATACTATAGTGTTTAATCACACTTTGGCGAGAATAATGCACTAAAGGAATGGAGTTCACTTGAATAATATTGTTGCGAGCTACTATTAGGTAACCCGTCAAACACACACAAGCGCCGCAACACTGCATATTCTACAGGGACTGAGAATCTTCTGGCAATTACTGGAGGATGAATCATCCTTTTTAATCCAGGGTATAAATAAGACCGATGAGGAAGTACAGAGTTTAGTCTATATCAGAATGTCGAATATAAATTATGTCGTGTAAAGTTAAATAGTTGAGCTTTTGGAAGTCCAACAGTAAACATAAATGTTATATGATGTGAAAGTGTCTAATGTACATGCAGCTTGTAGAATACATAAATAGACAAAAGTGTAATAAATAAATTATAGTAGTGTTTAGTGTTGTTATAAGACCTATGGTTAGGAATTTAGTTTAAAAAGATATTACTGCTTGTAAATTCATTAGTGTGATAGTGCTTCATTGTTAATTGGACTGAAAACATCTATAAATAAGGCTGTACTGTTAATTAGACTTGTGAACAGTGAGTAATAAAGACTCTTGTTATTACTTGTTTTAAATTAGTGAAACGCGGTAGTAGTAGCCCGCTACACTGGTGTCAGGCCTGTGTGGGGTATATAGTGATTAATTTAAAACGAAAAACACACAAGTCTAAAGACATTTAAGTAGTTTCTATATGCCTGTAACAAGAAGCCAAAGTAAAATGAACGCAGAAAGCTTAATGAATTTCCTTAAGGATTTTAAATCCGGTGTGGAAGAAAAGTTAAGTGAAAATACTGCAAAAATAGAGGAAAAGTTTAGTGAAAATGCTGGGAACTGGAATCAACCCTTAAAATGTTTAAATACGGTACGGAAGGGACACTTAATGAAAACTTAGTGATGTCAGTTGAACTGGAATCAAACCTTAAAGAAAAGTTAAGTGAAAATGCTGAGAAAATAGAAAAGTTAAGTGAAAATACAGCCACGTTAGAACAAAGATTAATGGAAAGCTCCATTGCATTGAAAGAAGATTTCACTGAACAGGTAAAAACAGTTGAGCAAAAGTTTGACAGTAAATTGGTAAAAATAGAAGAAGATGTGATGAGGCTGCAAGAACAAGTGATTTCACTAACAACGCGGCCACTTCAATTAGCAAACCAAGTTGTAAATCAAAACATTCCAGAAATAAGAAGCAGGGAAGGAAGCGAGTCAATACCGTCAAAATTTAAAGTGAAACCACCCACATTCGATGGTAAAACACCTTGGCTAATATATTTAAAACAATTTGAAGCTGCTGCAATAGCCAACGGTTGGTGCAACAAAGAGAGGGCTATCTCCTTAATAGTGGCCCTACAGCTGCAATATACAATCTTACACACAATTACAACCAACAACTACAACGCATCTTAAACACAAACCAACTGCCCACGACAAAGACGGAAATAAAGAACTACATACTTGCAGAATGGCAGACAAGATGGGATCAAAGCACAACCGGTAGAAGGGTATACGCAATGATCCCAAATATTAAAGACCGCCTAAAAGCCCAATACCTGGTGCCCAGTCGGAGATTTATTCATTACCTTACTGCCCATGGACCCTATCCAACATACAGAGAATGAATGAACTTAGTTGACAACAACATATGCACGTGCGGAGAAATAGGAACACCGGAACATATAGTATTCGAGTGTAATGACTTACAACCGTTCCTCTATACACATAGACAAACATTATTAAACAAGACCCTACACCAGATGATTTGGAATGAAAACCTATTTCCACACTTAAATGCACTCACACAAAAAACCACGGCGCTCATCCACCAACGTTATCTTGACGGATAAAAGATACAAACAAAACTTCCCGGACAGAGACATAAAAGTACCACCTCTCCTTGGACCGAGGCTCTGCCCCGGAGACCGGAGACCGATCTCCTGGAATTCCAAGAGCTCTGCTCTTGACGACCAGAAGCAACAAGATCAAACCATTAACCCGACTTTGAAATGATCTAACCCCCTAATATGTAGAATTTGCATGCTTCTACATATTATCAACCCTGTCTCTCACAAATAATAACCCACAGTAGTAGTATACGTTAATTTTAAGTAGTAGAATAGGGAATTTCTTTTATTTTTAACAAACGCTAAATTTTAAGAACTTTCACATACTCGAGGCAAACAATACAGCGAACAAATCCTTTCCTCTGAAAGAACCTAATTTTTATTTATGTAATAGTATAAGTTCAAACATGTACAAAATTATACTAATTCAATCCAAGCTTTTAGTAACCTGAGCAAACATAAACACAAATTAACATTTCAAACACACTTCACACACACACACACACAAAACACCTCTTATGTACTGTGCAAACATAAAACACTTTTCACACACTTACATTGCCTTTTCAACATCTGGATTTCCGGCTGCCGGTGGTCCAGACTGATAAGGCAACATCCGTCGAGCGTTCCTCTTTGAAGATTGGGATATCCGGCTTCCGATGGTCCTGGTCCTAAAGGGGGAACGTAACACGGATACCAACATCACACACAACACACATACACACAACTCTCTCTCTCTCACACACACGCACACACACAAACACACACACACACACCTAAACACACACTTCCATTGCCTTTCAACATCTGGATTTCCGGCTGCCGATGGTCCGGACTGACATGTGATTTTTTTTTTCCAATGCTCCACCCGAAGGTACTACATTGGCCAGGAAGCGAGTTTTTTTTTACCTGGAAAATTTAGAATTTTGCCGAACCCTTGCCGTTCCAGGCAAGGTAGGGATCTTTAACGTGCGTGACAACACTCACACACGGGACCTCCATTTAACCTCTCATCCGAACGAGGGCGTAATTTTTGTGAAAAATGCTCACCTGCCATTTTTCAAGCCGTCGGCCGTGTCGGGATTTGAACTCAGGACCTTTACGCTTACTACATTGATCCACGGCGACGCCGAAAAAAAAAGACAACAACCGCGGAGATGGCGTCTGCGATGCTGGAGCTGCGGTGAAGTTGGTCATATACAGAGAAGCTGTGTTCAACCAAAGAAACAACCGGTTGAGCTAAAGCAGGTCAATGTAAGGGGGCAAACGTCGACAGCACAACGTAGTGCCCCGAAGATTATCATCCGTGCTGCATCGTCGATGGGATGTCTGAACAGCATTTATATTGATGGTAGAATTAATGGTAGGGTTGTCCGATCACTCGTGGATACAGGAGCGACAAGGACTATTGTGAGACCAGATTTGGTTGGTCGTGGAAAAGTGCTACCTGTATCGGTATGTCTTCGAACGGCAAGTGGTGAGAAAATTTCTACTCACGGAGAGATTGCCGTAACGTTGGGAATTGGAGACAAACTAATTAATCATCGGGTGCTGGTAGCTGAAATCACAGAAGAAGTGATCTTGGGAATGGATCTCATGAGAGAATATGGGTTTCATGTGAACATGAAAGAATATGTGCTACGGATAGATGATAATGAGATTCCATTTCAAGGGACGAGTAACCAAACGATGCATGTGCGAATGATTTGTGACATGAAAATACCCGAGAAGGCAGAAATGATAGTAATGGGACGCCCGGATGGTACGCTTCGGGAAGGACAAGTATGCACGATGGAAGCAACTGAATCAGGAATGGGTCAGGAGGGATTACTGATTGGAAGAACGCTGGTAAAGTTTCGAAGTATGATACCAGTAAGGGTGTTCAATATTAATCCTCATACGGTGACCCTGAAGAAAGACATGATTGTGGGAAGTTGCATTCCAGTATGCCATATTAAACGTTGTGTGGACGACACGAAAGATAAACCAGCCAGCGGTTGCTCACAGAAATTGCTGGATATGTTGATACCTTCGTGTCAAGGATTAAACGGCGACCAACTGGGCAAGGTAAAAGAACTGGTCGGACGATATCGAGATGTGTTTGCACTGGATGATAGTGAGAAAGGAAGGACGAATGTTGTGCAACACAAGATCAATAATGGAGATGTGCAACCGATAAGACAACACCCCAGGCGGCTTCTTTTGGCAAAACGTAAGGAAGCCGAGCAAATTGTCACTGACATGGAAGAACAGGGAGTAATTGAACCCTCGAATAGTCCATGGGGGGTGCTTGTCAAGAAAAAGGACGGGTCGACAAGGTTTTGTGTAGACTACCGGCGGCTTAACAATGTGACAAAGAAAGACAACTATCCTTTGCCCAGAATTGATGACACCTTGGATACTCTATCCGGATCAAAATGGTTTTCGACCTTGGACTAGAAAAGCGGATACTGGCAGGTAGGCTTGGAGCCAAACGATAAAGAAAAAACTGCGTTTACAATTGGAACTGGGTTATGGCAGTTCAAGGTCATGCCATTTGGATTATGCAATGCCCCTGCTACTTTTGAACGATTGATGGAGTCGATACTGCGTGGACTGTCCTGGAAAACATGTCTGCTGTACCTAGACGACGTGATAGTGTTAGGCCGGTCTTTTGAATAACACCTTAAGAACCTAGAGGAGATATTCCAAAGATAACGCGGGGCAAACCTTACATTGAGCGCCAAGAAGTGTCGCCTATTCGGAAAAGAGGTGAAATACCTAGAACATGTCGTTTCGGAGACCGGAATAAGAGCTGACCCTGACAAAATAAAAACGGTACAAAAGTGGCCTACACCAGCAGATATACACCAACTACGCAGTTTTCTAGAATTGTGCACATAGTACCGACGTTTTATACTTGGGTTTGCGAACATTGCCAAACTGTTAACAAAATTAACCGAAGATGGACAACAATATGATTGGAATGACGACTGCCACAGTGCATTTGAACATCTGAAACGGCTACTAGTTACAGCACCAATTTTGAGTTATCCACGGATGGAGGGGAAATTTGTATTGGATACCGATGTCAGTAACACAGCTATAGGAAGCGTTCTTTCTCAAGTGCAGGACGGCCCCCGAAAAGGTTATTGGGTATTTCAGCAAGGTCTTGTCGCGGTAGACTGCAATCATTGCTCCAAGATGGAAGGGAAAATAAGTGTCATCCATAGAATGACGGTAATCGATGATACTTGGCAACCCGAAAGAATTCGAGAAAACCAGAAGAATGACGCCGAATTGGGACGTATTATTGAGTGGAAAAGTAGAGGACAACGACCAGCTTGGGAAGAAATTAGTATTTCAAGTAGGAGCCTGAAGGTATACTGGGCACAGTGGGACTCCTTGGTGATTGAAAATAGAATCTTGAAACGACGCCTGGAATGTGAAGATGGCACTGAGAGACTCCAAGTGATAGTGCCGAGAAGTAGAGTGCCGGAAGTGTTGCAGCACTTGCACGAGGGTATTTCCGGAGGGCACTTTGGCGTGAAAAGAACTTTCGAAAGAGTGAAGGAAAAATTCTATTGGATGAACTGCAAAGAAGATGTGAAGGAGTGGTGTTGGAAATGTGAGTTGGGTGCCTCTGCAAATAGCCCGGTCACAAAACTAAAACCCCAATGAGACAGTATAACTTGGGGAATCCTTTTGAGAGGGTAGCCATTGATATAGCTGGTCAGTTTCCTGAATCAGAAAAAAGGAAATAAATACATCTTGGTTGCAATGGATTATTTTACCAAATGGCCGGAGGCATATGCTATACCTAACCAAGAAGCTGAGACGGTTGCAGATGTACTAGTGAGGGAGTTGTTTTATCGCTTTGGAGTTCCGTCGGAATTACACTCCGATCAGGGTCGGAACTTCGAATCAACGTTGTTTCAAAACGTCTGTAAGTATCTTGGAATCAGGAAAACTAGAACCACGCCACTTCATCCTCAATCGGATGGAATGGTTGAAAAAATGAACAGGACGTTAGGAAAGTACCTAGCCAAAGTTGTCTCTGAACATCAATGAGACTGGGATCGATATTTACATTTATTCCTACTGGCGTACCGATTTTCGGTACATGATAGCACAGGATACTCTCCCGCTTGCGTGATGTTAGAACGTGAATTGCGGCTACCATGTGATCTTCAGTTTGCATTTAAACCTGGAGAGGAGATTGCAGGTGAAGATTACGTTAGCAATCTTCGTGAAAGATCAAATAGCATTCACGAAAACGTCCGAAAAATATCTAGGCAGCAAGCGATCGAATGAAATCACAATATGATACGAGAGCTCAAGAAGGTGGTTATCAACCTATAGATTTAGTGTGGTTGTATAATCTACAAAGACAGCGTGGGTTGTCGCCAAAATTACAAAGACAATGGGAAGGCCCGTACGAAGTGATGAAAAGGAATAATGATGTAGTGTACCGGATCAGACGATCTCCCCGTGGTAAACCGAAAGTGGTACACTTTGACCGTTTAACATCCTACGCTGGCAACAACCAGGAAGCCTCGAATAATGAGAATGGTGTTCGACAAGTTATTAATCATGAGCCAAATGTAGATTTTGAGAGTTTTATGGCGGCGTATGGTGATTCCGCTAAAGCGAGATTTGGCGTTGTTGTTGAAAAACAATAAGATCTGTTTAGAGCACCAGAAAAGTATTCCCTTGCACATTGCGTAGCTTAAGATCTGGAAATGTCAAGGGGAATAGCTATTGTTTTCAAAATAAAGTTTGGATGTGTGGATGAATTAGTACAACATTATAATTGAATAAGGGCCGCTATACTTGCGGCCACGTCCCCAATGCTCCACCCGGAGGAACTACATTGGAATTAGTACAACAGCAGCCAACTGTAGGAAAAGCTTTGGTTGTTCAGGATAAAAATCGTTATGTTTACTATCTGTTTACCAAAAATTCTTCATGGCAGAGACCTAATTATGGACATCTATGGGACGCTTTGCTGAATCTTAAGGCTGAGATGACGGAAAATGGAGTAACGAGACTAACGGTGCCTAGGCTAGGCTGTGGAGTGGATCGCTTAAATTGGAGGATAGTCCGAAATATGCTAGAAGTAATTTTCCAAGAAACCAACGTCCAGGTGCTTGTTTGTTGTTATCTACCGGTTGCCTACCAAGACCAAGAAAAGAGTGTTGACTCTTATTTCTAACGACGCGGAGGATGCACCAGAGGAAATAGCTGCCAATACCGTAATCAGTCATCGAATTGGCGTCAAAATGTATTTACAGTTACGAGACGTAACGATTTTAAAGAGGGGGCAGTGTTGCTAGCTACTATTAGGCAACCCGTCAAACACACGCAAGCCCCGTAAGCACTGCGTATTCTACAGGAACCGAGAATCTTCTAGCAATTACTAGAGGATGAATTATGCTTTTTAATCCAGGGTATAAATAAGACCGATGAGGAAGTACAGAGTTTAATCTATATCAGAATGTCGAATATAAATTATGTCGTGTAAAGTTAAATAGTTGAGCTTTTGGAAGTCCAACAGTAAACATAAATGTTATATGATATAAAAGTGTCTAATGTACATGCAGCTTGTGGAATACATAAATAGACAAAAGTGTAATAAATAAATTATAGTATAGTGTTAGTGTTGTTAATAGACCTATGGTTAAGAATTTAGTTTAAAAAGATATTAGTGCTTGTAAATAGCATTAGTGTGATAGTGCTTCATTGTTAATGGGACTGAAAACATCTATAAATAAGGCATATTCTGTTAAGTAGGCTTGTAATTAGTTAGTAATAAAGACTTTTATTACTACTTGTTTTAAATTAGTGAAACGTGTTAGTAGTAACCCGCTACAATATATTTAAAACGATGTATAATGTCTTGCGAATATTATATTTGTTACACAATAAAAAGATTATAACAATTCAAAAGTTATTAAGTAGTAATTTTGATAATAATCTAGCAAAAAAACACCGGTAACAAAGGACAACTCCATAGCGCTGATATAAACACAATAAAGAACAAGCACTATGACGCATAATCTTTGAACTGACCTTGAATTTTTGTAGACCACGTTTTATACATCTAGCTGCCAGTACCATTAATACCAAAGATCAATGTCATCAATTCTGTTAATGACGTCGAAGGCATAGATTCGATTCGATCGGGTATTAATGGATCGATTTGATATGTTGAATCGGATCGAAAAATTTTTATATCGAAGAAATGGAGCGGAGTAACCGAACGAATAGAATTTCAATCGGTTCAAAGCGCCGATATAGATGTTTTCACTGTTATTTAATTGTCTGCTTGTTTTAAATGTATATTAAATAAATATTTAGAGTATTTGATGTTATATAGTAACCAACTTGTAGTACATGAATAACATCACTGATATATTGCAATGTGCTTTAGCAATACATTTATATATTTTTTTCATGGCGTAAATAATCTTAGCTAACAGTGCTTCTAAAGAATAATATAGCAATTCCTTGAACAGATTAAAAACGTAAGTGAAGTAACTTCCTTGATTTTTATTATTGAGCATATTAATAGTTTTTGCACGCTATGGAGGACTAAAACATACAGAGATTATCAACCAATGGTCTTCTGTAGTTTCCAAAAACATTTCAATATATTTCTTTCAATATAGGGTATTGTTATATGCATCCGGGTAAAATTGCGCGTCATACTACAGGTACTCTCAAGCTTTTAAATCTGTGGTCCCAGTTTTTTATTTAGTTGTCTATGGTCTCAGTTATAGGTATATATTTTAAAATTGTAGTGTATTGCTAATACTGTTGTGTTAAAATAATCAAAAGTAAAATGAATATGGAGGTGGAGGATTTTGCTATGAATAGTTATGCTTTCGCTGAAACTGATGTATGGCCACCTGGTTTCTCGGATTATGAAAAAATCGATCGCCATTTTTGGAAACAATCTCAACAATATAAAATATTTCAATTACCGCAAACTAATATAACTGCTTTATTCCCTGAAATACTAGTAAAAATATTTTCGTATTTGAATATAAAGGACTTATGCAGCATTGCACTGGTGTGCAAATCTTGGCGCGAGGCTGCTTACACCAAATGTCTGTGGCAAAATATTAGAGTTTGTCTTAACTTGTTAGAACGTAGCAGTGCTCCAGTTGCATCGTTAGTTCAACGTGGAATTAAGAAGTTATACATTCAGTCCCATGAAAAACATTTGCCAGAGCTTGCAGCGATTTTGCCGAATTTAAAGTCACTCAACTTGACCGAGAGTTGTAGTGATGATGATGATATTTGGAAATTTCGAAATAATCCCCCACGCCTTAAAATACTAAATTTATCGTCTAGTAGTCAGTTGATCGACAAATGTATAGGTCATATAGCTCTTAACTGTAAGAATCTCGATCGGTTAGAACTGCATAACTGTGACAATGTTACAGACTACTCGTTAATGTTAATAGCATGGGGTCTGAAAAATCTTAGGGTGCTGTCTTTTCGTTCATGTAATGCCATCACTAACTTGGGCATTAAACATATTGTCGGACACAGTAGTAGTTCGTCATCAGATGGCAATCGTTTATTAGAACACTTATTGCTTAACAAGTGCGGGGGAATATCTGATGTTGTGCTACGGTATTTTTCAGATGGTTTTATGGAACACTTAAAAACAATTACTGTAGTTGATTGTATTAGGATTACTGATGTTGGTTTAAAGCATCTATCAAACATTACTTCCTTACATGTATACAGGGTAATAGCCAGTCCACACATTGCAGGCGCTAGTATTTTATGTTTAATTGAGGGTGATTCTAAACCGGATGTGTTAAAGTTTTCATTTGCTAATGTTACTATCAGTAAAATATCTAATATTGTGGAAACATATGGTTTTTACATAATGAAATGCGGTAATAACAAGTGTTGGATATTTAACCGTTTATGATAAACCGTACATAACCTTGTTATTTTTATTAGTCATGCTCAATTGTATCGGAACGGATGGCACTTGGAAGATGAAAGAAAATAAGTTGTTTGGCAAAAACAACAAACAGAAACAACTATTTGTCCATATTTCAAATTAAATAATAAAAAATTTCATAAACCCAAATACGAAGCGCTGGATAATTGGAAACTTGTGGAGGGAACTAAAGAACATATTTGCGGTAATATATTGATTACCATAGTTATTGTATCTATGTGCAATATTGTAATAATTGAATCTTTAATATAGTCAGGATTACTAATGCTTGTGAAGTGGATAATCAGTGCCGAGATAATTAAGTTTTATGTATAAGGTAAAAAAGAAATACATAAATAAACATTAAGTAATGAAAAACTCTTTGTTTATTTAAACGATTGATATTGTGTTTTATTTGTACCCATATAAAATGGTAATTACACTTTAACAGCATTAAACAATACAAATTACATGAACTTTACATTCCGCTCTCTAGTCTCCTTTGGTCTTCCAGAACTTACATCATCATACCTTTGCAGGTACTCCAAAAATGTCTCCCTGTCAACTATGTTTTGTAGTGCCACATCGTGCCTGACTTCTATCTCGAAATGCCTAGACAGAAATTTAATTATTTGACGATTGGTCAATGGTGGACTTCGTTGTTTCGCTATACTGTATTTACGAATCGCGTATTGTTCGCGGTATCCTGCAAACTCCCCTTTGTACTTCCCCGTAATTAGATCATCCCTAACCTGGTGCTGTCTATGATCATCCCAATAATGTTTAAGGAATTTCTCCTAGAAATCTAAGTATGATGTTATATCCTGCCCTACTAAATTGTACCAGGCTTCTGCGTTATCCTTTACTAGAGCTTTCACCACATTTAGTTTTGCCTGTTCATCATACAAATTACACACCAAGGTCCTAATGGTATTTATAAAAATTTGTGGGTTTACCCGATTGTCTCTATAGAATTTCATTTGTTGTTCTAGAGACATGTTACCAGAAATAATCCTTGAGCTCTCCCCCGTTAAAGCATTTATATTCTGTTTGATTCCCGTAACTTCTCTTTCAAAACTTCCCTAACTCATCTCTACGCAACTCAGTCACCTCTGTCATTTTCCGTTTATCTCCTCTTCACAAAAAATCCTAACTTCCGTTTTTAATTGTCCTATTTCCTGCCTAATACCTGTTATATTCCTCTCATTCCTTTCGACTCTCATTTCAACGTCTCCCATTTTTACCGTTAAACTATTTTTGAACTCATAAAATTTCTTGGTTGATCTCTCTATCTTCTCACTTAACGTTTCCCTAACTCCACTTAATGTTTTGTTCATCTGATCAAATTTCCTGTTTGACTCTGCACTCAACTGCTGAAATTTTCTGTTTGATTCTGCATTCATCTGCTCAAATTTTCTATTCGAGTCTTCTCTCACTTCGCTTAATGTTTCGTTCATCTTTTTCGAGTCTTCACTCACTCCGCTTAATGTTTCGTTTATCTTTTCCAGCATCCTCATTATCATATCATTTTCATGTTCTCCCGATTCTGTCCTTGATTGATCCCTACTACTTCCGTCTTCTTCCATTTCTTGTCCTGATTTCTCAAACATAGCACTATCGACACTTCCAATTTCCACTCCTTCACTTCTTAAGCACTCCTTTCCTAACATTCGTTCTCAACACACCGCTCATACATTCACTAATTCCAACAAGAATAAAAAATTACTAAAATTATTTACCAGACAATTAACCCTTTAATCTCAGGTCGCCAGTGTCCTGAAACAAATTTCTTTATCTAGAATCGAGCCCATCAGGTTTAGGTCGCCATTAATATTGTGAACCCTAGGCTCTAACGACTCGAGCCTCACGTTGGGCGCCATTATTGTGTAGTTCCATCGGATTGTCTCGAGCCTAAAATTAATTATAATGCCCAAAGTGTGGGGCTCGAATTAATTTTAGGCTCGAGACAATCCGATGGAACTACACAATAATATATATAAAAGAAAAGTAGGTTTAATGAGTCTTAAATTAATACAAAGTAAAAAGGAATTTGAGTCGCTTGCCAATAATTCTTTTTTACTTTGCATTAATTTAAACCTACTTTTCTTTTAAATTATAACTTTTGGCTATGGAAAAAGGCAGTTGAGCCGGATCTCCTCCGTGCCGACTGTTGGTAAAACCTGCGATGTCAGGTAAAACCACATGAAGACACAAATTGGGAGCTAGGTGATGCTGTACTTCCCAGGTGTCTGTATTAAATATTACAACTGTGCTACTCCTGTCCTGATGAGCATCAAGTACGGCGAAACGCTCGACAGGATGCCCTCGTGGCTGAATTTGAGTCACTTGCCAATAATTCCTTTTACTTTGTATATGTATATAAATGCATTGCATCAGGCTTTCACAGTCGCTTAAAGTAACGTTTTTGGAGTTTAACTTAAGCGCCACAATAAGTACTGCTTAATTGTATGTTCGCCAACTTCAAGATATTGTTAGAGGACATTAATCAACGAAAATATAAACGTAGAATGAATTTTAGAATTGAACTTGGTGATGATGAAGATGATTGGTATATTTTTCCAACATGGTGTACTATGACAAATATACCAAAGAAATAATTATTATTATAATTTGGATGAGGTAGCGTTCAGACGACGATTCAGGCTGTCTAGAAACTGCATCCTCGATATTTTAATACAGATTAAAAATTTTTAGAATATCCATACGATGATAAATAAGTGCAGTGTATAATTACTTGAATTACGTTGATAAAAAAGTTTGTTTTTAGTAATGATTGTATTTCGCCCATAAACCAGTTGTCGGCAGGTTTACGATTCTACCTTAATGGTGGTCACCTACAACCAATAGATGATTTCATGGGTATGCATAGAGCGACAGCATATCGAATAGTGCAGAGTGTCCCTCTTAACATTTCTAAAATGTAAGCAATCTGTATACCGTCCAAAATTGATCTTTTTGACAAACCTGTGCAATGCAATCTGTCTAAACCAACTGCTCTGCCTGAGAATATTTTTTCAATCAATGTAAATTATAATGTAACTGTACAAACGTGTTTTACTCCTCAAAATTTCGAAAAATGTACAAATCCTTATGGCAATGTAACATATTTAAAATCATCTAAAGTATTAATATTATCTGATAGCCACGGAAGAGGATTGCCAAGTCTTCTGAATAATAACTTTATCCAAAAGCCTGAAGTTCTTAGTATAGTTAAACCAGGTGCAAAATTAGCCGATTTAATTTGTGATATTTCTAACATCTCTAATGGCTTTACAAAACTAGAGCATGTAATAATTCTTGGAGGTACTAATGATATTGATTTTTATGCACAATCATCATATACAACATATGTTCTGGATAAGCTTTCAAAAGTCTGCAATTACACAAATGTGCATATATGTTCAATTCCTTATCGCTTTGATAACAGTAATTATAACAAGGTAATCTTCAAAGTTAATTTATCTTTATGTACTGTACTGGACACGAATAGGTCAGCTCTTGGAAAACCACAATTAATTGATTTAACAATTTCCTTAAATAGAAATGACTACACATGCCATGGGCTGCATCTGAATAGAAAGGGTAAATTAAAATTACTGAATATTTTTTCTTCTGTACTGGGGATGAAATCAGAGCAAGTAAATTTCTGTGCTAACACAAATTCCAGTGAAGTGAATATTCCATCTCATCTCAAGCATTTAAAAACTGTACAACCTAGTTTTAAAGTTAAAAATAGGGATTTTTAAATAATAATGACATCAGATAATATACCTGATGATATCTGTTTTAATACATCTGGAAAAGGTAAATCTCTTAATATTTTTGTTTTAAATATTCATTCTATTAACAAAAAAGTAAATGAATTGGAGGCATTTTTAATTGTGGAAAATATACTGTGTAATTTTTTTATGCTTAAATGAAGTATACATAAATGAGGCTCGACTACAATATTTAAAAGTTGATAACTTAGTTCCTATATCAGCCTTCTCTAGAACTAAACATGTGGGGGGTGTAGTTGCGATTTTGGGTGAACTCAATGGGAAATACAAGCCAAAAAAACTTGATAGGGTCAATATGTACACACTTAAATTACATGCTGAATTGGCATCTGTTTATCTCGAAAGATTTAATTTAAATATAATCACTGTTTATAGATCTCCTAATTATGGGTCCTTAACCATTTTTTACCAAATTTTTTATAGGGTTTTTAATGAAATCTGTCATCAAAGTAATATAATTGTCTGTGGAGACTTTAACGTTCACTTTGGTTCAAATGATAACGATACTCATGGTCTAATTGACTTTTTGCTGCTCATGGGCTCCATTCTTTAAATATGGCTCCTACACGCTATAAAAATTGTATCGACAATATTTTTACTAACTTATCTAATTCTACATGCCGGGTTCTAAATATGGGGCTTTCAGATCATTTTGGGTTGTATATGCAATGCAAGTTCACTGATAATTACAACTTGAAGGAACACGCCAAGCTTTCTCAACCTTCTACTAGCTACGGTAAATTTAAATTTTACAAACATGTGGAATCACTGAATTGGAACTTTGTTGATGACGACAATTTAAATGTTCATGAAAAGTTTAATATATTGTTAACTAGTCTACTGAGTGCAGTAACAATTTGTTTTCCTACAAAAATTTCTAAAGTTATGACAGGTTCTCACTCTAAAAAAATTAAATGGTTTACTAATGATTTGGCGGTAATGCGGGAAAATTATATATTTTTTCTTGAAATGCACAAGGCACAACTTAGTAATAATCTGAAATCATATTTAAAGAAATTAAGATACAATTATAGATTTGCTTTGAAGGAAGCTAAACGTCAAGCATACGACAATTTTCTACGTAAAGCTGGGAATAATAATCGACTAAAATGGAAATTAATTAATTCACACAGAAAATTATATACAAATGATGTTGATACAAACTTTACCGCTACTGAATTTAATAACTATTTTATTGAATTTGTAAACAAAGTACAAACTTTAAATATTTGTGATAGGGGTGTACCAGTTTCTCCTTCAGTTGTATCTGTTAATGACAAAAATAAATTTCAATTTAAAGAAGTTTCGTTTCCATATTTCCAGATGTTCTGAAACAAGCAAAGGTTGTCCCAGTTCATAAAAAAGGTACCACCTCATTGATTGAAAACTACAGACCGATTTCAGTGTCACCTATTATTTCAAAAATTTTGGAAACTGTGTTAAAAGATCAATTGGTATCTTTTCATGAGGAACATCAACTTCTAACTACCCGCCAATTTGGTTTTCGGAAAAATCTCTCTACTACCCATGTAATTATTAATCTTGTCGAAAAAGTTTCTCAGTCATTTAAAAAAGGTCAATACCTTTTGGCCGATTCCATAGATTTTAGCAAAGCGTTTGATTATGTTGACCACCATATATTGATTAATAAGTTTTATGCCCTGAACTGTGATGAAAGTTGTATCATGCTTATTAAATCGTATTTAAACGATAGGTCTCAATTAGTGCATTACAAAGATAATTTTTCTTCCCTAGTCAATGTCCCGACAGGTGTACCCCAAGGTTCCATATTGGGGCCTCTTCTGTTCCTATGTTTCATCAATGATTTACCAACATTCTTATGCGATTCTAACCTTATTCTTTATGCAGATGATACGCCTTTGCACTATCAGGAGGACAATTTATCACAGCTTTTATAAGAAAGTACTAAATCCTTAACCCTAGCTCAAAATTGGTCTACTCACAATAAACTTTGTTTAAACAATATTAAGACTGTTCAACTTGTCTTCTCACTGAAATCTGGAGCATCAAGTCGTGACCAGATTGCTAATTTTCTGGGGGTTACAATTGATGCAGTTTTAAGTTGGGATAAGCATTGTCACAGTTAAGTAATAAACTTTGTAAAACACTATATTTCATTAATTCAATAAAAAACTCAGTTTCTTTAGATGTCCTAAAAACTTGCTATTTTTCCATGTTCCATTGTCATATGTCTTACGTGATTGAAGTCTGGGGCCATTGCTCATCCAGTAAACGTATATTTCAATTACAACGCTGTGCAATACGTGCAATATCACATCTAGGTTTTTGTGATGACTGTTGTAATAATTTTGTTTAACTTAACATTTTAACGCTGAATGTATTTATATTCTGCAATGTTCCATTTATGTCTGGAAAAATCTACCTAAGTATAGTAAACATATAAACACACACAACTTTAACACACGTGGCAAGTTTGACTTGGTGTCATCCTGTCATAGGCTGTCTCTTGGTAAGTTTGGAACCAATTACTATGGTTGTATATTTTACAATGCACTACGTCCCTGTATTAGAGAATTGTCACTTACTCAATTTAAAGCTACGCTAAAAAAATTTCTAGTTGAACATGCCTTCTATTCTTTTAATGATTATCTTAATGAAGCAGTAAATCTCCAGTAACCTTTTCTAGAATCTAAAATTAGTTTATATATTATTATTATTATTAATTTAATAATTATATTGACACATCCAACACATTTAATTGTATAATGGAAATAAATACATGATTGATTGATTAAGTCAGCCGGTCTACACCTTTGGGTTTAACCATGTCAATACTTTGCGATTACAGTTTTTATAATAAGTGAGAACATTTATTTTATTGTACATTACAAAACTCGAGTTGGTGTTTATTATCAAGGACTTCACAACTGGCGACGAGGATGGAATATTAAAATTTTTTCCGCATTGTTAAATAATGACCGTTACAACTGGGAACGTTGGACATCTCCACGAATTCGACCCCGCAAATTCGGACTGGTCAATTTTCAAAAGACGAGTAGCAACTTATTTTGTAGCTAATGCTGTTACAGACGATAATCGCAAAGTGGCTATTTTATTAAATATTCTTAATGAAGATGCTTATAAATTAATTCATAATTTATGCATGCCAGCTGAACCGGACACAAAAAAGTATTCGGATTTAATCAAACTATTATCCGATCATTTTAAGCTCACATTATCCGTTTTTGCAGCGAGGTATAAATTTTATACTTCCCGAAAATTAGAAAATGAATCGCCAAGAGAGTGGTGTGCACGAATATGCAATTTTGCAACATTGTGTGATTTTGAAGCCACAGAGTTAAATTTAGTTTTGCGTGATCATTTTGTCGTTGATAATCTATAGGAACACTGTGGCACGATTTAAATAAAATTAAATAAAAACCCTTAACCACAAAAAATATTTAAATTACTAAATACGTATTTCGACCACTATGTGGCCATCATCAGTAGAAAACCTGTAATTAAAAAAAAAAAAAAAAAAGTTGTTGTTCTGGAACACTTCAGAGGATATTCTCCTCACCACTTAGGCTGAAGTGAACCTTCCCAACCTATAATTTACTATATTGTTGCTTTAAACACTATCAAGGATATTCTCCTCACCCGCAGGCTAATGTTCTCAACAACAAACAAGTGAATTGTGACATTATAACTTAAATCTACTTAATTTATACTAATTCTAAACCTACTGAAGCGGAACCAGTTTAATCTTGCTTTCTCATTGGTTGTTAACCAATAGGGAAAGCAAAGCAGATGACTCTATTGGCCCTTTATCGGTGTTTAAGAGGGGTCCTTTATGTTTAACAATTTTAATTGATTCATAGGCATTTAAGGAGGAAAACGTTGGTACCGCTTTTAACAATTTAACATTTTCTAGTTTAACGGGGTGGCTGGTTTCAAATATATGTTTGGCGACCTGAGACCTTTCATATTTACCATATTTGAAGTGAGCAATGTGTTCTTTAAATCTTGTTGTTATTTTCCTCTTGGTCTGACCAATATATTTTTGAAAACACCCTGGCCCTGCACAACTAATTTCATAAATCCCCGACTTTTGCAATTTTTTCCCCTTGTCTTTTGGATTACCTAGCAAATCTTTAATTTTATTAGTATTAGTGAAAGCAATTTTGAAATTACACTGTTTGAATATTTTATCAAGACCCTTTGTGGTTTTGTGAAACGGAAGTTTAACATATTTAACATTATCGTTAGAGGTGGTTGATTGCAAAGTCGTTGATTTACGGATGTTGATCCTATTTTTACACTTTCTAAAAATATTATCTATAATATCAGAAGAGAAACCATTGTAATTCGCTATTTGTTTAATAAGAGCAAATTCTTTATTAAATCTGTTTTTATTTAAAGGAAATTCAATAATCTATTAATTAAAAAGTTAAATGAAGCCAACTTATGTTGTATGCTATGATTAGAGGAAGACAAAATAAAGCGATTTACATTGGTTTCTTTTCTATAAATGTCAAATTCTAATTTATTACCATTTCTAATTACTAATGTATCTAAAAGGGTAATTGTCCATTATTCTCTAGTTCATACGTAAATTTTATGCTTTGAAATTTTGAATTCATTTCTTTAAGAAAATCATCAACATTTGATTTAGAAGTGTCAAAACTGCAAAAATATCATCCACGTACCTTAACCATATTCTTGGGAAGTATTTGGAGTTTTCTTTTAACTCGGTTTCAAAACGAGACAAAATAAATTTGCTATGAAAGGTGATAAGCTATTTCCCATTGCTGTGCCTTCATGTTGTTCGTACAACTTGTTGTTGAATTGAAAACAGTTCTGGGACATGCAATGCGAAACAAGCTTGATATAGTCCTCAACTTTATCATCATCAATATCACTATCTATAAGAACATCCTTTAAATATGTTAAAGTACGTGGTATTGGAACACTAGGGAATAATGAACTGACATCAAATGAAATTAAGATTTCGTTCTCTTCTAATGTGATATTTTTAATTTTATTAATGAACTCTAAAGAGTTTTGTACAGACAAACTATTAAACTTTAAATTCTTAAATTCATTTGACAGCCATCGTGATAAATAGTAAGTCGGTGAGTTGATACCTGAAACTATTGGTCTCATCGATTTATTATTTTTGTGAATCTTTGGTAAACAGTAAAGTTTTGGCATTTCAGGATTTGAAATTGTTAATTTTAATTTTAGTGTGCGAAATTAGGTTTGGACATTCTTTCAAAACAGACTGTGTTGATTTAATCATTTTATTTAAAGGAACTTCATTTTTACGTTTTTTGACTATTGGTCTGTAAGGACCCTCAGACAGCAAAGTCTCTACTCTATCAACATAGTCTTGTTTATCCAGAATAACCAACCTATTCCCCTTATCAGCCTTTAAATAATAACAATTCTTTTGTCGTAAATCTTTAATAATCAGATGATCTTTCCTTGTTTGTTCTGAGACATTCCTTGCGCAAGTGCGTAAGTTGTTCGAAAGTTGAATTTTGCACGCGTTTCTAATAAAGTTTTTTGAATTGTCATCTAATTTTGAAATGGATTTTTCAATGCCAGCAATAATGTCTTCCAAAGGAGTTTTCAAATGATCTACTCCAAATTTTAGGCCTTGATCAAGGAAAGTCAACTCTTCATTATTAAAGATTTTCGACGATTCGTTAACAACTATTGACTCTAATTGAGGTGAAGTAATTTCCAGTTTTTTAGGAGGTACATTGACATTGTGTTACTTTAAAAGAAACTTCAACTTAGTGTTTTGACTATTAATTTTGTCTAACAATTTATGATTGTTGACTTCAAAAACAAATCTCTGGAAATTATTCCATTCCTGAAAACCGGGCTCGGATAAATTGCACGTTAGTGCTAGGTGCGATTTATACGTTTCCAGTTCCAATCTACTAAGCTTACTGTACAGATGTTTTATTTCCAAATTAAGCCATTTATCTTTTGCAAAATTGATTATTGCGTTACTACGTTTACAATTACTGCTGATTTTTACGTTGATGAAATTTGGAAAAACTTTGTGGGCTTTACAACTTTTTAGAAATCGAATATCTGCTTTTACAAAACTAATTTTAAGAGCTAAGCTCCGATACCTATTAAGTTCCGAAGACCGGGAAGTCATAGTCAATAATCAACATCCGTAAATCAACTACTTTGCAATCAACCACCTCTAACGATAATGTTAAATATGTTAAACTTCCGTTTCATAAAACCACAAAGGGTCTTGATAAAATATTCAAACAGTGTAATTTCAAAATTGCTTTCACTAATACTAATAAAATTAAAGATTTGCTAGGTAATCCAAAAGACAAGGGGAAAAAATTGCAAAAGTCGGGGATTTATGAAATTAGTTGTGCAGGGCCAGGGTGTTTTCAAAAATATATTGGTCAGACCAAGAGGAATATAACAACAAGATTTAAAGAACACATTGCTCACTTCAAATATGGTAAATATGAAAGGTCTCAGGTCGCCAAACATATATTTGAAACCAGCCACCCCGTTAAACTAGAAAATGTTAAATTGTTAAAAGCGGTACCAACGTTTTCCACCTTAAATGCCTATGAATCAATTAAAATTGTTAAACATAAAGGACCCCTCTTAAACACCGATAAAGGGCCAATAGAGTCATCTGCTTTGCTTTCCTATTGGTCAACAACCAATGAGAAAGCAAGATTAAACTGGTTCCGCTTCAGTAGGTTTAGAATTAGTATAAATTAAGTAGATTTAAGTTATAATGTCACAATTCACTTGTTTGTTGTTGAGAACACTAGCCTGCGGGTGAGGAGAATATCCTCGATAGTGTTTAAAGCAACAATATAGTAAATTATAGGTTGGGAAGGTTCACTTCAGCCTAAGTGGTGAGGAGAATATCCTCTGAAGTGTTCCAGAACAACAACTTTTTTTTTTTTAATTACAGGTTTTCTACTGATGATGGCCACATAGTGGTCGAAATACGTATTTAGTAATTTAAATATTTTTTGTGGTTAAGGGTTTTTATTTAATTTTATTTTGTCGTTGCATATAACCAGAGATCTGTTTAACATAGGCTTTTTGAAGAAACAAAATCCCTTAGTTTAGAGAAAGTTGTAGAAATTACAACCGCAAAATCAGCTAGATTGACATCAAATTATGAACCAGAACTAACTGTCAAAAGGAAGTCCGAACTTAACTATATAAAAAAAAGGATAAAGTCAAAAATGGTGGACCTGAGAAGTCGTTTGAGCATCGGCATACTTCTAAATCTGGAAACTTCTAGAAGTAAATGTAAATGTACGCAAACATGAGCCATACTGCTTCACATACAGATGTTTTAAGAACTTTAATATGAATAACTTTAATTATGATGCTAGTCACATTCAATGGGATTTAATAAGATCATTACCAGACCTCAATGATAAAGTGAATTATCTTAATAATGCAATAACATTATTATTTAATGAACATGCTCCAATACGTACAGCTTATATAAAAAAGAAAACGCCACCATATATAACGCCCACCATCAGACTGATGATACGTCTACGGCATTTGGAATATAGCAAGTATATTAAGACTAAGAACAATACTAAGCTTCGCTTTTATAAAGACCTAAAAAACATTATCACAACAGCAGTAAGGAATGAAAAAAGCATATCTTGAATATCAATGCAGGAATAATATTAACAATCCTAAGCAGCTATGGAATATTTTTGATAGATGTCAAATACATTCAAAAACGAAAACCCAAATTTCAAATGAAATTCAAAATCCTGATGAAGTCAACGAATTTTTTATTGAATCCATCCCAGATCGATCAATACCAAGTCATCAAATGAACTTTTACAATCAAAACATTCACAAAGCTATAAATGGGCCATTCATTCTACAACCAGTAAATGTAAATGTTGTAGAGAAATCGATCATGAAGATCAGGTCTAATGCTCAAGGATTTGATGGCATAAATAAGAAAATACTAGTGTTGGTAATGCCATTCATTATTAATGTTTTAACGCATATTATAAATGTATCACTAGAATCAGGCAAATTCCCTATAGCTTGGAAATATTCGACTATCACTCCAATTGCTAAAAAACCTCTGGCTACTACATATGCTGATTTACGCCCAATTAGTATATTGCCTATAATGTCAAAGGTTATGGAACACATAGTTTACACACAACTAATTGAACACATATCCAAATGGAACTTGTTACCCACATTCCAATCTGGATTTCGCACTGGCTATAGCACAGCAACTGCACTAAGTAAGGTTGTTAATGATCTTACATGCTCAATTGATGCATCAAATATTGTTTATCTATTATTTCTAGACTTCAGTAAGGCGTTTGACTTAATCAATCATAACCTGCTTGTTGCTAAGCTTCGTTTCTATGGGTGCGATAATATTGCAACAGAATGGTTTAAAGACTATTTGAGTAACAGACAGCAATCAGTTAAACTACATGGACAACAGTCCCAGTTCCGCTGTGTTTCACGAGGTGTTCCACAGGGTAGTATCTTGGGCCCTCTACTCTTTGCTATTTTTACGTCAGATTTTCCAGAAATACTATCACCAGAATGCAAATATCATATGTATGCAGATGATATCCTACTTTATGTTTCTAGTAATGTTTCACTTGTCGATGATGCAATAGTAAAACTGAATGAAAATCTTGTTGTAGTGGATAAATGGGTACACGACAATGGTCTTATCCTTAATGCTAACAAAACACTTGCATTACTCGTTGGTTCACAGGTAAACCATGTTAAATCTGAAGTGCAAAGATCTCTAGATATCAAAATAAACAATAAGGTAGTGACATTTGCTGACTGTGTTAAATATTTAGGCCTTTCTCTCGACAAGCATCTTACGTTTGAAAAACATATCAACAAAAGAATAGGTTTGTGTTATAGTAAAATGCGGACCCTTTACAGATACAAATTTCTGTTAAGCTCAAACATTAAATGGAACTTATGTAATAGTGTTGTGTTGTGTCATATAGATTACTGTAGTGTAGTTTACTATAAATTTTGGCAGGCTACTTAAGGCAAAGAATACAAGTACTTCAGAATGTATGTTTTAGATATTCATATAATATTGAACGTAAGCAACATATAACACCATACTATAATTCTAAGAGTATACTTAAATATGATAAACGTGCAGAACTCCTTTTCGCTGTGTACATATATGCTATATTAACCAAATGTAGACCAAACTACCTGTTAGAAGCTATACAAATCAGAGCTACTCAGCATAGTATTAACCTACGAAATACAAATGATTTCAGTATTCCGCAACACTCAACAAAGAAATTTGAATCATGTTATGCTTATGTAGCACCTGTTTTAATAAACAAATATAGAACACTATTTGACGAGACTAATAATAAAAATATATTTAGGCTAAAATTTTATGATGTATTAATAAGGGAGCAGCGACTGTCTTAGACTATCCTAGATGTTTATTGTATTATGTATATAATCGTATATTTTGTATTTTATATTTAAGGGTGGAATCTAAAATCAGCAGTGCTGAATTCTATCCCTTTTGGTATAAAACCAATAAAGTGATTTGATTGATTGAAAGTGCCTTGTATGCGGTTGCCGTAATCACCAAACCGACAAATGTTCGTTTCGAGAATGTTTCTGTCATATTTGCAGCATCAAGGGTCATTTGGTTCCAATGTGTCCAAATAAAGCATACAAAACATCTAAGAATCGAAACGTGCAAGAACTGCATCATTCGCAGCATTTTATAGAAATTGAGGATTATTCTTTATTTAATTTAGAAAGTATCACTAATTCTATTATGTTGCAGGTGCTTATAGATGATAAGGCTTTAGATTTTACAGTTGACACAGGTTCTAGTCTTTCCGTTCTCTCCGACCAGTTTTATCAAAGGAATTTTGCTGGTAAGAATTTAAAAACAACAAGTAAAGTTTTTAACTTATACAATGGAGATAAAATAATTCTGTTAGGATATATGACTTGGCAAGTTTTTTATTTGAATAATAGCAAACCGATGAATTTTTACGTAATTCAAAATGCTACAGGACCTCCTCTTTTAGATCATGATTTTTTACAAAAATTTAATTTATGAATTCCACAAATAAATCATTTGAATATGCAGGATGATAAACTTGTAAAAAATTTAATCAAAGATTACGCGAGTGCCTTTGAACCGGGGTTAGATTGTTTCAATAAAGGATTTATCTCCATTAAATTAAAGTCACCGGACATCACCCCAAAATATTTTAAGGCGCGTCCTTTGCCGTTTGCAATTAAAAAGAAAGTGGAAAACGAATTAGAACGTTTAACCAATTCTGGTGTTTTGAAACCAGTAGATTTTAGTAACTGGGGAACTCCAGTCGTACCTGTTCTAAAGAAGGACGATACGGTAAGGTTTTGTGGTGATTTTAAAGGTTCTCTTAACTCCTATATCGAGATAGATCAATATCATTTGTCCCGTATCGAAGAGCTGTTTTTAAAATTGTAAGGCGGTGAACTTTTTACTAAATTAGATATGTCAAATGCATATCAGCAAGTGTGTCTGGATAAAAAATCTAAACATTTAGTCACTATTTCTACACACAAGGGACTTTATAGATACAATAGGGCACCTTTTGGAGTAGCTAGTATTCCCGCTAAATTTCAAAAAATTATGGATTTGCTTTTAGAAGGCCTTGACGGAGTAGTCGTTTTTCACAACGATATATTAGTTACTGGGAAAGACTATAAAGAACATTTACAACGCCTTACTAAAGTGTTAAACATCTTACAAAAAGCAGGTTTAAAAATGTCCTTTAAAAAATGGAAATTTTTTCAAACCATTATTTCATATTTAGGTTTTAATATTGACAAAACGGTTTGCACACTTCTGAAGACAAAATTACGGCAATTGTCGACGCGTCAACGCCACAGAACGTAACATAATTAAAGTCTTTTATTGGATTAATTAATTATTACGGAAAATTTGTACCCAATTTATCTATTATTTTGTATTCATTATATAATTTACTACGAACAATGCAACGCGGAATTTGTCATCACACTGTGATAGTGCTTTTAAACAAATTTAACAATTATTAATTTCTGCCAATGTATTAGTGCACTTTAATCCCAAATTACCATTAAAATTACATACTGATGCTTCAAACGTAGGTACTGGAGAGGTAATTAGCCATATAATGAGTGATGGATTTGAAAAACCTATCGCCTTTGCTTCACGTACTCTGTCGGATACAGAAAAAAATATTCACAAATCGAAAAGGAGGGATTATCAATTATTTTTGGTCTGGGTAAATTTAACGAGTATCTGTATGGTAAAGAGTTTGTATTAGTAACAGACCATAAACCTTTGACTTCAATTTTTCACTCGCAAAAAGGAATACGCAAATTTTTGGCAAATCGTTTGCACCGTTGGGCTGTTATACTCTCAAAATACAATTACAAAATCGAGTTTGTTAAGTCTGAGAAAAACACGGCAGATTTCTTATCTCGATTACCGATTAATGTTAATTTGCCATCTTAGACAAATTTGAATTAGATTTTGTTAACTTTTTTTCGAACAACGAGGATTTTACGTTGAATTTTGAAATCATTAAAAAGGCAACGTCCACAGACACGATATTATGTAAAGTTTTAAATTATGTACAGTTTGGTTGGCCTAGCAAGTCACCTACCATTCTGAAACCTTTTTACAAGATCAGGAACGAATTAAGTGTGGAATCAAATTGCTTAATATGGAATAACTGGTTAATTGTTCCTGAAAGTTTACACGAGGGGGTGCTAAACAAGTTACATTCCTCTCACTTGGGGGTTGTAAAAATTAAATCCTTAGCTCGATCTTACTTTTGGTGGTCTGGTCTAACTAAAGATATTGAGTTAATATCAAAAATGCCAAAATTGTATTTTAAACAATAAAAACCCAGATTAATGCAGATTATGTGTTTGGCCTTGGCCAACTGAAATTTGATCACGGCTACACATTGACTTCATGGGTTTTTTTTTGAAATAAGCAACTTCTAGTAGTTCTAGATGCACACTCAAAATGGATCGAAGTTTTTCCATTGACATCAATTACTGCAAAATTAACAATTGAAATACTTTGCTCATGGTTCGCACGATTTGGCTTAACCCGCCAAGTTGACACTGATAATGGGTCTACATTCTCATCACGAGAATTTAACAATTTTTTGCATTTTAATGACATCATTCATATTACATCACCGTCTTTTTATCCAAGTTCTAATGGTACTGCGGAAAATGCAGTTAAAACCATCAAAAACGTGTTTAAGTGTGCGTTGGGCAAGGGCTCATCTATTGATTTAAACAAATCTTTAAATAATTTCTTGTTCGATTTTAGAAACACACTCCATTCTACGACAAGTCAATTCCCGCACAGTTAATGTTTGGACGAGGTTTGAGAACAAAATTTGATTCTTTATTACCGCCTAAAAGCAAACATATTGAGACCGTTGAACGTTATGTTATGTCCGTGTTCAACAAACAAAGCAAATAAAAAATTTCAGAGGCACGAGGTTTGTAGTTTTTGAAGTAGGTGAACATGTTGTAGTAAGAAATTATCGTATTGTAAACAAACCTACCTGGATAAAGGGTGCTGTTGAGGCGAGTACCGGGCCTCAACGTGTTAATAAAATTTAAGAGCAGGAATTACGTTCTTTATTGAACAGTTACTTGCAGTTTGTTCTAATACACAGTCTCGCTGCTTTAAATTTGTGTACATGCAAATAAACCCTGGTTTTTCAGTATAAGAAATATAAATTACATACATTAAATTATTTTGAAATATGTCAATTCGAAAACTCCTAGATTCTTTTTCTAAATTGAATAACAGTTAATGACACAACAAATACAACTAATCAACCCACTGTTGGGTGAACCTGTCGCAGTAACAGTCTCCCTCCCGGTAGTCGAACATGATAGATCGATCTACCAACTAGTCTCTTTTTACGTCTAGAATTGCCAACTTTGATGCAGGTCTCAGGAATATACCATCAGCTGTTTTTACAGTAGCCTGTCGAACTTGTCCATTGCGACTTGGTTTAACATTTAGGATGATTCCCTTTCTCCAAGTGTTTCTAGGTTGCTTTTCATCAACCACAATAACAATATCACCCTCTTTTATAGGTTCCACTTTACGGAACCAATTGGTTCGTCTAGTCAGGTCAGGTAGGTACTCTAACACCCATCGTCTCCAAAAGGAAGTTGCCAACCTTTGGGAAATTTTCCAGTTTTTACGTAAAATCAAGTCGCTGTCCGTAAATTCACCATTCGGTTTAAGGCCATTGGAACTACCTAGCAGGAAGTGGTTTGGAATGAGTGCTTCGGCACAAGTGGTTTCCAAAGGAACGTATGTTAACGGTCGAGAATTAATAATATTTTCGACTTCCATCAACAGACTTCGTAGCAATTCGTCCTTGGGTTGGCGAGCTGGAATTATCACTTTTAGCGTTTTTTTCACTGATCGGATTAACCTTTCCCAGTTCCCTCCCATATGAGGAGCCGCTGGTGGATTAAATTTCCACTATTTTAATACCAGGGTAAGCTTCTTCTTGGAGTCGATCGACGTTAAGTTTATCAAGCTCTTTTCGTAGTTCCATATCTGCTCCCTTAAAGTTAGTGCCATTGTCGCTATATAGTTCCTTAGGATACCCTCTTCTTGCCGAAAAATTACGAAGAGCCATGATGCACGAATCAGTAGACAATGAGTGGGCTACTTCAATGTGTATGCACCGCACAGTCAAGCACGTGAACAACACACCCCATCGTTTTTCTGATCTTCTGCCGACGCTTACGAACATTGGTCCAAAATAATCAACCCCAACAAATGTAAATGGACGTGTAAATGGAGACAATCTGACTCGAGGTAATTCTCCCATTTCTGGAAGCACAGGTAATGCCATTTGGTTCTTGCATATTTGACATTTCCTAACAACCTTTTTAAGGGCGGAGCGCAGAAATGGTATGTCATACTTTTGCCGAAGTTCATTAACAACGGTTTCGTTGTTGTGGTGATGAAATCTGCAATGATAATAATTGATTATGAGCAATGTTACGTGGTGATCCTTGGGTAATAATATAGGTCGCTTTGTATTGAAATCAATCCCAAATGCTGCATCTATACGACCATTCATTCTAAGAATACAATTGTCATTAAGATATGGTGATCGGTTATATATAGAACTTGACCGTTCTACAGAAACTATCTTTGTCGGTACAGGCGCTCCTTTTTGGTGTTCAAGTGCTCTAATTTCATTTGGATAACATTGAGATTGGGTAAAGCGATATACACAGTTTTCCGATCTTTCATATTCTTCGGGCGAAATTGGTCCGTTAACGGAATTCCCTTGCTGAACTTTAGCTCGCAAATTACCAATAAATCTATGCATATATGCTACCGAACGAATCAGACGAAACCAATTTGAAAAACGCTCCACTGGTAACCAATTGTTGCTGGCATCCTTGTGAAAATTATGTGGTATTATTTCTTCTTCACAGACAATGTCATTCATAGGTTCTTCTCTGGGCCAAAGTGACGGATCCTCCAATAAAAAGGATGGCCCCTTAAACCATCGACTTGTTGATTCAAAATACGGGGATTTTGACCATTTTGTGGCTTCATCGGCAACATTTAGATTTGATGGAATCCACCGCCATTCTTCTATGTTAGTGATATCCAGGATTTCACAGACTCGAAATGCCACAAATTGTCGAAAACGTCTCTGTTGAGAATTTAACCAAGACAAAACCGTCTTCGAATCTGACCAAATTTTCCGACGATCGATTTTAATGGTATGAAACTCACAAATGCTTTTTGCCAGTCGCGCAGCTAACACAGCAGCTTGTAGTTCTAAACGTGGAATTGAAAGCATTTTCAGTAGTGCAACCTTTGTCTTTGCTCCAATTAATGAACATTCGATGCTTGAATTGCCTACAATTCTAAAATATCCAACGGCAGCATATGCATCTTCACTTGCGTCCACGAAAATGTGTAACTCTACGGATTTGTAAGTGCGCGAAGAATGAAGTGAATAGGATCTTTGAATTTGCAACTTTTCTATTTTTGGAAGAACTTGAATCCATTTTAACCAATTCCTGTATTGTGATTCCGAAATTTGATCATCCCAATCAATATTTGATTTCCAAATGTCCTGTAATAAGATTTTTACATACACCAAAAATGATGCAAGAAATCCAATAGGATCAAATATTGACATCAATGCTCGCAAGATCACCCGCTTAGTCGGTTTTCTTCGACCGCATAAAACGTCTTCATTGGCCTTGTTATATGTAAATAGATACGTAAAACTGTCAGAATTGGTACACCACCACATACCCAAAACCTTTTCAGTCGTTGGCTCATTCTGAATATTAAGGCTTTTAGGATCAGCTGCGGAATTTCCTCCAAGAGCTACCACAACTCTATTTGAATTTGAAGCCCAGTTTCTTATTTCAAACCCGCCTTTAGCATGTATAAGTTTAATTTCTTCCGCTAACTGTATTGCTTCGTCGGCTGTATCAACACTGTCTAGCAAATCATCAACGTAGTGATTTTTTAATATTGCTGTCACGGCTCTCGGGTAGTTATTTGCGTACCGCAGTGCATTATTATTTTTAACGTAGTGTGCAGAACATGGAGAGCATGTTGCGCCAAAGGTCATGACGTTCATAATATATACATCTGGCGTGCGTTGACTGCAGTTATCTCTCCACAAAAAACGTTGAGCTTGCTGATCCTTTTCAGAAATTAGAACCTGGTGAAACATTTCTCGAATGTCACCAGTGACTGCTACACGTCCTTCTCGAAAGCGCCAAATTACCTCCGGGAGGGAGACCAATTGGTCTGGGCCTTTAAGAAGGAACGTGTTTAATGAAACTCCATTGATTGTCGCCGCAGCATCCCAAACAGTTCGGCGTTTACCTGGCTTGTTTGGGTTACTCACGGAGAATATTGGTAAATACCAAATTCGCGGATAGGGTACTTGCAGTTCACTAACTAACATCTTCCGTATATAACCTTTAGGCAAATTGTTATTAATCGTTTCATGTATACTTTTCGCTATTTCAGGGCTATGCAACATTTGTTTTTCCAAACATATGAGACGATTATATGCCATTTTGTAACTATCGGGCATTTCAAAGTTGTCAAACTTACATAATAACCCGGTCTCATACCGGTTACCTTTGTAAATTGTGGTAGTTTCCATTATCGTCCGAGCCCGTTTATTTTTATCAGATTCTACAATTGTCCCTGGAAGTTTTACACGAAAGTTTTCAATGGAAAAATACTCCTTCACCATTTGATGTAATTTTGTATCATGCTCACATTCACATATGTGTTTTGTTTGATGTTGGTAACTAACATGGAAATCCAGAGGTGTGTCTGCTAATGTATTATAGAAACCATGTAGAGACGTGTTTTCGTCGCTACGGGTTCTTTCCATGTCCCTTCACGAACTTCTTGAGGAAGTGCCAATTTATAATTATCGATACCAATAAGAATACGAGGAACCGCATTTGTGTAAGATTCTATCTTAACATTGTTCAAATAACGATACTTCGTGATGAACTGAATTGCAGATATGGTCTGTGAAGGTAAGTGTTACGTCATCATCGAACATTTATTGGAATTGATGACAATAAATACTTAGTGCGGGTATCCTATAGTTTTTAGTGAAACATTATATACCGACAGTGAAAGTGCGTGAACACAGTCGCATTCGAACCCTTGCAGAAGACGGTTGTATGAGAGCTTTTGAAAGCGACACCGACACCCAATCGTGCGTGTTTTTGGTTGTCCGTCAAACCTTTTGTGTGTGAACGTTTATTGCCCACAGCGGCACAGGCTTTAAGGTATTTATACCCTTTATTAAGTAGTTTGGTGTAGTTGTTTTTAGTTATTACATAACCGCTCCACCGCCAATCGGTATTGCTACAAAAAGCAATTGGTCCTTCCCTATAATTAGCATATCTATATCATCTCCTTAATCCCAACAAGCTATTGGTCCAAACGATCCGAATTCACCAGTTCTATGGTATACGCATATCCTAAACTTTGCATTCCAGCGAGCTTTTAAGTAATTATTTTAGCTTTTAAATTTGTGTTCAAGCTCCATATTTAGCGGGTTAAAATATGTACAATATTAGCTACATACTTTCGTTAGACTAAATTAAGTGATTTCGCCGTAATTAAACCAGCGTTTAATTACAAACAAATCCTTAATATAAAATTTGTTAATTTGCACTAAAAGCCATTGCGCGTTTTTAGTTTTCACATACAACCCTTTCAGTCGTTTTACAACGTAAAATATTGAATACATCTGCAGGGTAATAAAGTTGTAAAGCTGCATCTTGCAAATATGATAACCACATGTTTTTAAATGTTGGTGGATCCTGTGAGCTTTGATGTAAAGCCGCCCGGGTTGTAAACGGTACATCTTATCTAAACGTTTTGTTTGACAAACCGTTAGGTTTTCGACGTCTAGCATTAAAGACCACATTGCAGGCTGATAGTCATAAAACGTGATTTATTGGTTTATACGCTATTGGACATTTTTCGTGCCTTGACCAACAACCCATAATATTTAATATTTCTCAGCGCACATCTTAGCTTTACCGTTTTACAGCATTTTTATAGTGTAGGCCTTTCAGAATAACTTTCAGAATGGCTCCCAAGAAAATACAGGTAGCCGAACTAGAATTACTGAAAATACGCATTATAGAAATGTGGGAATTGGGTAACGCTATACAAAGTGACCCAACTTTAAAAACGTTGTTCCTTATTCAAACAAGGGGAGTAAATGACCTTTACAGAAATTTCAATACAATTTTAGTTGCTGTCTTAGCCTCCTGTGACGAGGCAGAATCATTAAATTACAACGCTTTACGGAAGGAAGTAGATTCCGCTTATTATTGCATACTGCTGCATCTCGAAACGATGCAAGAAATGACAGCACCACAAATCATTGAAAATGCTCCAAGCAGCTCGGGATCAAAATTGTTACCGCTAAAGCTCCCAAATTTCAATAATGAGGTAACGGAATTCTCATCCTTTATCGATTTATTTGACAGTCTGGTCTATAATAACGCGTCGCTGTCCAATATCGAAAAATTAAATTACCTTATCAGTTGCTGTAGCGGGGAGTCTTTGAAAATCATTAAATCGGTACCCATTTCGGGAGATAATTTTATCATTTCCTATAACGCCTTGCGTGAACGATTTAGCAATCCGCGTTTATTGGCAACTTTGCATTGGAAAGCTATGAAAGACTTCCCACCTTTAAAATCAGAAGACCCTAAGAAACTTAGGGCACTTATTGATTGTTTTTCAGAGAACCTTGCTGTTCTAACTAACTTAAAGTTTCCCACTGAACATTGGAACTTTATTCTAGTCGATTTTCTTTAGAAAACTCGATCCGTTCACTAGAAAACGCTTCGAACTCCAATCGGATCCGAAGCAAATACCCAATTTCGAGGATTTGAGATATTTTTAACTCAACAATGTGCAGCGTTGAAACCTTTTCTTCAACCGCACCTGTTTCTTATTCGACGACTGTCCATACATCTCACACATCAGTGCCTAAGAAATCCTCAGCGTTTCAATTTAAACCAAAGGTTTCTTCTAACGTAGTTTCACTGGATACACCAAGTAGCTCCAGTGACTCAAAGAATTCATTTTCGCACCATTGTCCTTCTTGCAAAGGCAATCACTTAATTTACAGATGTCAATCGTTTCTAAAGAAAACACCGACAGAACGTTTCGACATTGTCAAACGCTTACGCCTTTGTTTAAATTGCTTACGAACAGACCATGCGTCCATACAATGCAAATCTTATAATTCCTGTCGAACTTGCGCCAAGCCGCATCATACCTTGCTACATTTTGAACCGCAACCTGCTTCTAGCCGTTCAGCTGAACCGATCGCTACACACATGCATAAAAATGCCAATAGGACGCAGTCAGCCTCTTCTATTCCGGCAAATGTTTTGTCTTCACAAACGAATTCAAATCTTGGGGTTACTGTCTTACTCTCCACTGCTGTTGTGGAAGTTCAAGATCGTTCTGGTAGATACAAACCGATCAGGGTACTCTTAGATCCTGGCTCTCAAGCTAGCTTTATTCGAGACGATTGCGCGAGCAAACTTTGGCTTCCACGCATACGTTCTCAAGTTCCGATTTATGGACTTGGGCAGACAACTTCAGCAGTCAATAGGGTGCCGTCAGCTGCACCATTCGCTCTATGTTAGACTCTGAAAATCTCTAGAAGTCACAACTTTGTGCTTTCGTCAATATCTGGCAAATTACCCAGCGTTGAAGTTCCTAATAATTGGGAACACTTATGCGGCCTGCACTTTGCAGACCCGACCTGGAACTCTCCAGGAACTATTGACATGCTCCTTGGAGCAGATGTTTATCCGTTCATCATCAATGGCGGTGTTATACATGGCAAATTTCTTCAGCCTGCCGCCATAAATACAATTTTTGGTTGGACTATTATTGGTCCCACAAAAGCTTGCAGTCTGATACTGTCCAAGCATTTTTACTTCTGTAGAAGATCCTATCGACCAGACCCTAAGGCGGTTTTGGGAGATAGAAGAACTCCATCCAAGCCTTATACTTCTCCAGAAGAAGAAAAGGCAAATTTGATTTTTGAAAACACGTTTTCTCGTGACCCTAGCGGTCGTTTTATTGTTGCGTTACCGTTCAACGATACTTTGCCCGTTTTTGATAATTGCTTTGAGATGGCTAAAAAAAGACTATTTTCGTTGGAGCGCAAATTGCATGCTCAACCGGAGCTACGCGGGACTATCTTGATGCGGGTCATATGGCATTACTCGATTCTCCGCCCGTTGGGAACGATAATTATTTTTTACCCCATCACCCTGTGTTTAAAGAGGAAGGTCATACTTCTAAAATTCGTGTGGTTTTGACGCCTCTGCAAAGGTTAAAACAACGTGTCACTTAATGACACTCAATTGGCTGGACCTAGTCTCCAAAATGACATTTCGTCAATCTTACTTAAATTTCGCTCTCATCGTTTCGTTTTTACTTGTGATGTTCGCCAAATATATCGACAAATTTTGGTTACCGAAAAACATCGAAAGTTTCAATTAATTGTTTGGCGGTTCTCCGCAGAAGAACCCATTCAGACTTATCAGCTTAATACAGTGACCTATGGTATTAAGTCATTGCCTTATCTAGCATTAAAACTCTTCAGCAATTAGCCATTGACGAAGGCAAAAGGTTTCCGTTAGCCGCTGAGGCTATACGGTCAAATCTATATATTGATGATTTCGTCGCCGGTGGAGATTCTATACAATCGGCCCGCGAAATTAAAGATCAACTTATCCGACTTTTACTTTTGGCTGGTTTTGAACTTCAAAATGGAGTTCTAATTCAGTTTCTATTTTGGAAGGCATTCCGTCAGATTTTTGCCAATATACTTCTCTCGATTTCGATTCTGACGAATCAATAAAAATATTAGGTCTTCAATGGTCACCTACAGAAGATATTTTCTCATTTCGGGTTAAACCATTAAACCCAATATGTACAAAGCGCAACATACTTTCACAAGTTGCCAGAATATATGATCCATTAGGGTTTTAGCCCCACTAACACTTTTTGCAAAACGCCTAATCCAGCATCTGTGGATGTTAGGTTTAAATTGGGATGACATCCCACCAGCAGACATTTCGTCTCAATGGCAGCAGTATCAAGAAGAGTTGCCGTTATTATCGTCATTAAAGTTACCACGTTGTTTACCCCCTTCGGATCCTTTTACTTGTCATTTGCATGGGTTTTGCGATGCTAGCGAGGTAGGGTATGCAGCGGTAGTGTATTTCCAGTTTATAAATCAAACTACTGGAGATATAACTGTACAATTTGTAACCGCTAAAACAAAAGTAGCTCCAATTAAGCGCATTTCAATTCCACGTTTGGAATTATGTGCCGCCGTTTTATTAACCGATTTACTTTCTTTTACCATTCGGTCTTATCAAGGCTTGATTGAAATCTCCGATGTTTCAGCGTGGAGTGATTCTACGGTCGCTCTCACTTGGATACGTTCTCCACCTTTTCGTTGGAAAACTTTTGTGGCAAACCGTGTTAGCCACATTCAAGAAATCATTGCACCTAGCCGATGGTTTTATATTAAATCTTCGCATAATCCGGCTGATCCTGCATCTCGGGGATTAATGCCAAGCGCGGTTATTTCATGTTCGCTATGGTGGGCGGGGCCTGAATGGCTTCACTACCCTAGTGACTCGTGGCCGCCTCAAGCAACATTGTCAACCTCAATTGCTGAGGTAACTACGGAAAAGAAGATCCTAACATTTGTCGCTCAAACAGATCCAAACGTCATTGACATTTTACTAAGTCGCTTTTCATCGTTATATAAAATCCACGGCATCGTGGCTTACATTTATAGATCTTCTAAACCCCTGACTCAACGTCATACGGGTCCCTTAACAGACCTTGAATTACACAATGCTCTCATGATTATCGTTCGGCATGTACAAAATGTTACATTTTCAAAGGAAATAGCTTCGATCAAGGCAAACTGTAAATTACCTAAAAGCTTGCGAAAACTTTCTCCATTTGTTGATCCACAAAATATCTTAAGAGTAGGTGGGCGCTTGACACATTCTTCGCTTTCCTATTTCGAAAAGTTTCCTGCGTTATTGCCTCAGCGGCACCGATTAACCGAACTTATCATTCGGTCAACTCATGAAAGGTATTACCATCCCGGTGTTAATACCACAGCGTATCTTATCCAACAGAATTTCTGGATCCTTTCTATTAAAAATTCAATCAGAAATTATTTATCATCCTGTCATAGATGTCTTCGTACCAAACCGGTCCTGGTAACTCCTCCTATGGGAGACCTACCGGCAGCACGTATTACCCAAATCAAACCGTTCAGTATTGTTGGTGTTGATTTTGCTGGCCCTCTTTTAATAAAGGCTAACCGCCTACGAGGCTCTAAATCTCTTAAGGCCTATATTTGTATTTTTGTGTGTTTTGCCACTAAGGCCGCACATATTGAACTTGTTTCGTATTTGTCGGCAGACGCGTTTCTTGCCGCTTTGCGACGATTTATAGCACGTCGAGGACGCTGTTCTCAAATATTTAGCGATTGCGGTACTAATTTTGTAGGTGCCTATCGTCAGCTTACGAGTTATCTGCATAGTGCAGTAACCTCAGAAAAAATAAAGTGGTCGTTTAATCCGCCTAGCGTCCCTCACTTCGGTGGCTTGTGGGAAAGCGGTGTTAAGTCGGTAAAGACACACCTAGCTCGCGTAATCGGCGAACAAAAACTTACCTTTGAGGAACTTTACACAGTTCTTACACAAATTGAATCTGTTCTAAATTCAAGGCCACTCTGCGCTTTGAGTTCGGATCCAAATGACTTGCGTTGCCTAACACCAGGTCATTTCCTAACTATGGAGCCTCTTTCTGCACCACCAGATGAGGACCATTCAACCAACGTTTTACCATTAAAGAGCAGGTGGAAACTCCTGCAAAAACTCCACCAAGATTTTTGGGCTCGCTGGAGCCATGAGTACTTACATACTCTGAATCAAAAGGTTAAATGGCACTCTAAGGTAGGTGTCCGACAAGTTGAAAAGGACACTATTGTCCTCATCAAGGACGACCAGCTTTCTCCACTTCAATGGAAGTTTGGTCGTATTATTAATACCTTTCCCGGTGCGAACGGTATTATACGTGTCGCGGAGATCAAAACTGCACATGGCACATTAAAACGACCTTTGGTCAAACTAGCACCGCTACCGGTATTTTAATTTTATTTTTATGTTTAGATGTATATACACATTTCTTACATGTATAGTAGTATATTATTTTTACATATTTGCTTATTTACATATATATTTTTATTTTTTTGCATAGTTGGTAATCGGTAAAAAATAGGAGAGATAGGGTGATAGGCCACATACTACGGCATGAGGGAATAGTGCGGAATATTTTAGAAGCAGAGATAGGAAAAAAGAGAAGAAGAGGCAGACCTAGATTAGACTACTGCACACAGATAGTAAAAGATGTAGGCTGTAGAGGTTTCAGGGAGATGTGTAGGCTAGCCCAGAATAGAAATCAATGGAGGTACGCATCCAACCAATCCCAAGATGGATAAACTAATGACGAAAAGATAAATGTGCGTAAACATGATGATTATTATAAGTAACTACAAGAATTGGTTGGGCAATATTCTCGAATAATGTTAAGTGTGTGAAAGGATTTACTAGAAAACCATTATTTCGGCAAATGTCTAAGTGTTGGGGGATCTTGGTAGCCACAGGTTGCTTAACCTCCTTCACTGAATCTCGGTAAAATAGGGTATAAAATTAGAAAACAATAGAAAGGGAACGAGCTGAATACACATACTCCCTGAAAAGAAGAAAACCACCAAAAACACAAAAACAAAGAAGCTGCCTATATAACCCTACATAAAAATAACTGCGTTGCAAACGAATCCGTGACTTTCAGTAAACAATGGATTCCATTACTAAAAGAAATAACAAATGAAAATCAAATGCCCACAATATCTAGGTAGCATTGCAAGTTTTTCCTGGGTTTTCCTTGCAATATTAACATGAAATACAGCCTGCATACATGATTTCTATTTATACATAAAATAACCAATTACATAAAAATAAGCATATTAACAATCCTTGTAAAACAGCATTGATATCTGACAAGTATAAATCCACAATAAGGTTACCTCAAAACCATATACAATCTCAGTTGAACAGTATTGGTATCTGACAAGTGTCAACCCGCCATAGGGTCGCCTCAGATCCATATACAATCTTCATAGAACAACATTGGTATCTGACAAGTGTAAACCCGCCATAGAGTCGCCTCAGAACCATGTTAAAATCTACCAAAGAGGTAACTTAAATCATAATGAATTTTCCCCCTCAAAATAAATATTAAAAAAACGACTACTTAAGCCTTTCAATAATGCAATCGCACACTTCTTTAATAACCATCCTTTCAATTGTATAAATAGAAACATGTTAAAAAATGTTGGCTGAAATGCAGACACAAAAACAGTAGCAGTCTTTTGAAATGCTCCAGATGTATGAGGACGATAGCATGGACAGACAAAGATAATAACAAATAAGTTACAGAAATAGTATGGGAACAAGGGTATCTGGGGAAAAAGAGAAATAGTAGGGCGGAATACGTTCTAAGGCATTTTTTGGGAATAGTATGTGATATATTACAAGCAGAGATAGGAAAAAAGAGGTAGATGTAGACCTAGATCAGACAGTTATAGATGCAAACTGTGCATATTTCAGGGAAATCTGTAGGTTAGTTCAGAATAGGGAACAATGATGGTACGCGTCTAACCAGTTCTAGGACTGAAGACCTAATGATGATGAGTTGGTAATATCGCTCGCTGTAGTGTACCACCCTACCTTTCGTTACCTGTTTTCCTAGCAAGGTCAAATCCCATGTGATTTCCTTCACCCAACCTACTTCCCTCCTTTTCAAAATTCTATGAATTTGGTGGGCGGTATCTTACGTCATCATCGAACATTTATTGGAATTGGTGACAATAAATACTTAGTGCGGGTATCCTATAGTTTTTAGTGAAACATTATATAGCGACAGTGAAAGTGCGTGAACACAGTCGCATTCGAACCCTTGCAGAAGACGGTTGTATGAGAGCTTTTGAAAGCGACACCGACACCCAATCGTGCGTGTTTTTGGTTGTCCGTCAAACCTTTTGTGTGTGAACGTTTATTGCCCACAGCGGCACAGGCTTTAAGGTATTTATACCCTTTATTAAGTAGTTTGGTGTAGTTGTTTTTAGTTATTACATAACCGCTCCACCGCCAATCGGTATTGCTACAAAAAGCAATTGGTCCTTCCCTATAATTAGCATATCTATATCATCTCCTTAATCCCAACAAGCCAGTAAGTCCAAGTTATCCACTGTGCGGACATTGCATATTTTGTATTTTCGCGCACCTGAGTATGTGCCAGAAATTTCTACAGATACTCTTTGCGAATTTTTTTTTCCACTCGTGTACCGTTATCGGTCCATTTCAAACATAAGGACTGACGGGTACCAGATAGCCCAAGCTCGTCCACCAAATCATGCTGGATCAGGGTGACAGATGACCCTTCATCGAGGAAGGCAAAGGTGCGTAATGATCCTCTCCTTCCATAGAGGATAATGGGAATAATTCGGAAAAGAACAGTTTGAAGTTTGTTTAAATGAACATTCATTCCGCGACCATATGTTCAACAGTACAGTTCTAAGTGAATTCGTTGATATAAAATACGACCTCGGAAATAATAAATTAACAAGTGATAAAACCAAAACAGGTATTGTTTTCTAAACATTCCTCTTCCTTTTATTACAGCTACATTAAATAAACCTAACCCAAACCATTTACCAAAACTACCTGAAATGTATCCTTTACAAACAATAACACCCTCAACCATAAATCATTCAACCAGCCAAACAAAAAACCCACTCACCCATCAGGCAATAAAAGAAGGGACATATTCGAATGCAGTAAAAAGCAATGCACCAAATAAACAAACATCTGCAAGCAGTTTCTCGTCAAAAGAAAATGCTATTATATTAAATTCATTGCCAAACACGAAGTTAGAAGATTATCTAAATGCAATCACGGAAATAATAGATCCTAAAATATAATCTTTGCATCAAGAATAGCAAATAACCGGATCTGTATTTATTTAAATACAAAAGAAGACGCTGACCAGTTTGTAAACAACCATCCTAATATAACAGTAAATAACACAGAAGTGGAAATTCGTAAATTACTTACGCCGACCATAAGGGTGGTTATTTCAAATGTTAGCCCATCCATACCACACAATATAATAGAAGACTCACTTATTAAGCTAAATATAACTTTAACAGGCAAGATGTCATTTATAAAAGCTGCTTTATCAGATATAAAATTTAAGCACATACTTAGCTTTCGTAGACAAATCTATGTTAAACAAACTGCAAATTTAAACATCCCAGAATCAATAATAGTATTATTTGAAGAAACCCCTACAGACTATTTTTATCTAGAGATACATACTGCTATACATGTAAACAAACCGGCCATTCAACCTCAAGCTGAGAGGAACACAATATACATAGTGAAACAAAACAACCTGAACAAATAACAAACCTAAATGAAACAATAAGAAATAAAAGACCAAATCAGTCATCTGAAAGTACACCTACAGAAGAACTAAATGTAACTGACATTGAACATCAAATAAGAGAAGCAACACAAAAGAAAAACAAGAAACCAACCAAGAATCAACCCTGTCGAATTTATCACAAACCAAACGGACAAACAAAAAGCAAAAAAGGATCCTACAATTAAAAGAAGAACTTGGAACAAACTGAATCCCAAAACACAATACAATAAATGAAATCATAGAAAGTGATCCAGCCAAATACATTATCTCATTCGACGAATTTCAGGACTTTCTAGAAAACACGATCGAACACAAAAATACTACAATTAAGTAAAACTATACCAAAGATACAAACCAACTCATACAAATGATGCATGAAATCCAAAACAATACTGATGACAAAAATAAAAACAACAATAACAAGAATAACTAAAACAATGGAGGAACAACAAATTGAGTCAGAAATGTCTGATTCCTCAGTCGATAATCAATAATATGAACATCATCCAATGGAATTGTAATGGACTTCAATCCCATAAAGCTGAATTCCAAAAATTAATTGAGGAAACACAACCTCATTACATATGCTTACAAGAAACACACTTCAAAGAACACCAAAACATAAATACATACAATGTTATACAATATCGCAAGGACAGACTAAACACACATATAGCTAGCGGAGGGGTGGCAATTCTAGTAAACAACAAAAAACATATAGAGGAAATACCCCTAACAACAAACTTAGAAGCAATAGCTATAAGAATCTTGACACCTAATAAAACTAAAGTAACCTTATGTAATATATATATCTACCACCACAACCAAACTGCAATCAAGAGTCCATTGAACATTTATTAAAACAGTTACCCCCTCCGATCATTATACTAGGTGACATAAACGGGCACAATATAATATGGGATTCCCAACAAACCGACAAAAGAGGAAGAATGATAGAGAAAATAATAAATGAAAACACTTTCATCATACTAAATGACAACTCATCAACACATTTTTGCTCAAAATCAGGTACATTTTCAAATATAGACCTAACGATTTGTGACCCAAAAATTACACCAAATCTAGAATGGAAAGTAATTCAAAATCTATATTGTAGTGACCATTTTCCTATACTTATTAGCTCACAAGAAAGTCATACAAACCTCAAACCCCATACATCATACTCAAAATGGAGAATAGAAGAGAATAAGTGGCCCCAATTCCAAACATTGCTAACCAACAATACCAAAAACAAACAATATTCCAGCATAAACCAAAATATAAACGAAATCATAGAATCTTTTAGCCAAGACATAATAAAACAGCCAAACAAACATTCACGTTATCCAATAGAAACAATAAAAACAGTACCATGGTGGAATAAGGAATGCGAAAAAGCAAGCAAAGACAATAAAAGAGCGCTATACAAATATCGGAAAACAAAACATAGAAAACCAAATAGAACTTAAAAGAACAAAAGCTATTAGCAGACGTACAATAAAACAGAGCAAGAAAAAGCATGGGAAAACTATGTTTCCTCCATAACCTGTGATACGCCTGATAACCAAATTTGGAACAAAATAAAAGCAATTAAGGATAAATAACATCTCACGTGCAACAGATGTAATATTAATAGGAACCACCAAAATTATTTTAGACCCCAAGAAATAGCAGAAAAATAGCAGACGAATTTGCCAAAATATCTAGCAATTCAAATTATAATAAAGACTTCAATACAATAAAAACAAATACAGAAGACAATCAAATTATCAAAATTGAAGAACAAAACAACCCATTAAACAAATCCTTTACAATGGACGAACTAGAAAACAGTATTTCACAACAAAAAAACAAAAAAAGTTCAGGGCCAGACCAAATAATTCCAGAAATGATCAAACACCTACCAGATTAAAAATAAGAAACACCTACTAGACATATATAACTTCATATGGAACAACAATGTATACCCTATAGAATGGAACAAAGTCATTACAATACCAATATTAAAACCATCAAAAGATAAGACAAACCCAGCAAATTATCGACCTATAGCACTGTCAAATGTATTATCAAAAATAATGCAAAAAATGGTAAATAAAAGGCTAATGTGGTATATAGAAAATAATGACATATTAAGCAATACCCAAGCAGGTTTTAGGACAGGCAGAACAACAACAGATCAAACACTTAAACTAAAAATAGAAATAGAAAAAGCGTTCGAACTTAAACAACATCTAGTAGCAATATTCTTAGACTTACATAAGGCATATGACACCACATGGAAATATGCGATAATACAAACACTAATAGAACATAACATACAAGGAAAAATACTACACTACATAAAAACTTCCTGGAAAACCGTTCTTTCCAAGTCAAAACAAATGGATGCTTATCAGAACCAAGAAAGCAAGAAAATGGAGTTCCACAAGGAAGTACTTAGCCCCACACTATTTCTGTTAATAATAAACAAAATAACAAAATTGTGAAGAAACCAACACAAATACTGCTTTTGCTGATGACATAGTATTATACCACAAAGGCAAAACATCAACACAATACAAACAAATCTACAACAAAACATAACCGAAATAGAAAAATGGGCAAAAGAAATAGGTTTCACATTCTCATCCACAAAAACAAAAGCAATACATTTCTGCAGAAAAGAAAACAACATATGGATCCAAAACTTCTAATAAACAAATCCCAAATAGAATATACAGATAACATCAAATTTTAGGCATCTACTTTGATAAAAATTAACATGGAGAAAGCACATAACAGAATTAAAAAGGACTGCAACAAAAGATCAATATCTTAAAATGCTCTCGAATACAGATTGGGGAGCGCACACAAAACAGCTATTAAAGATATACACAACTACCATCAGATCAAGACTTGATTACAGTTGTATCACATACAGCACAGCCAAACCTTCTAATATAAACCAATTAGACACCATTCAAAACACAGCTCTCAGATTAGCAACAGGTGCCTACAGAACAAGCCCAGTCAATAGTCTACAATGCATAGCAAATATACCACCTTTATGGATAAGAAGAAATAAATTGAACCTAAAATATATTGCAAAACTAGCATCAAACCAGAAAATAGAAGCAAACCAGGACATCTTTAAAATTAAATCATGTAACACAAGATTAGATACCAGTACTCCAACAGCCGTACACATAAAAACATAATGAAACAAATAAAACTATCCCTACCTGAAATCCTTCCACAATATTTACCTATATTCCCACCATGGACTAGAAAACATATAACGACAAATGTATCACTATCAAATTATTCAAAAACATACAAGCAAAGCTCAGTATCATCAACGATTTAAAGAACTAAAGGAACAACACAAGAGACATGAATTTATCTACACAGATGGGTCGAAAACTACCAACAAGTAACTGCAGCTGTACTCAGACAAGATCAACAAATCCAAATAACACTACATCCATATAGCAGCAGCTATACAGCAGAAAAAGTAGCAATTTTAACAGCCATCCAAGATATAACATCAAACCCAACACACACCAAATATGCAATATGCACAGACTCTTTAAGCACTATTAAATCACTCGAAAATGGTACACAACAGATCCAATAACGAACAACATACATGATGCTCTACACAAAACAACAGAAGAAACCGGAACTGAAATAATACTGATTTGGTCTCCAGCCCACGTTGGAATCCAAGGAAATGAAGCAGTAGATAAACTAGCTAAACAACGAATAACTAATACCAACACCCAACTCAAAACTCCAATAACAGACATCTATGCAATTATCTCAAGCAAAATAGACAAAAATGGGAAGAAACCTGGAAGAATACCCAAAATAACAAGCTTAGACAAATAAAACCAAAAACCGAACCGTTTGCACACATCCCAAAATCAAGAAGACAACAAATAGTATTAACAAGATTAAGAATAGGACACACTGCATATACACACAACTACTTGATGACAAAAGAAGCTCAACCTGTATGCGAACAATGTAAAACAAACCTAACAGTAGAGCATATCCTAACGAATTGTGAAAAATATCAACAAAAAAGGCTCAAATACAACATACAACAAGATGTACAAACTATCCTGAGAGACACACCCAATATTGAACCACTGCTGAACTATCTTAAAGACATAGAAATCCTACATCGTATATAAATTATATAAAAGATAACATATTTGTACCATAGATTATAAATAATACTTTCAACCTCCGCTAATAACTGTAAAGGTGGAAGCGGATAAAAGTGAAATTAAAAAAAAAATGAACATTGCAGCTAACAGGAGGCTCATTGATAAGAGCATTTAAATTAACGTCCGCTTTAGATGCCGAGGCCTGATCATCTTTGTGAAGCAGACGATGATGTTTGAACGTACAATTATCAATCCCACAAATTTCGTTTGATTTACAATTGCGAGGATGATGCTGCGCTAAACATTTCCTGCATAGCCTATTTTGACGCACCGCATGCCATTTTTCTGAATGACTCAGTATTTTAAACTTAGTGCAGCTCCTGACATGATGTGAATCACTTTTGCATACAACGCACTTTTGTTCGTTAACATGATCAAACCTGCGATGCTCATTTTTATTACTTGATCTTTCGATATGAGTATTTACATATCCAGATGTATTGCGTCTTTCTGCTTTACCTTCACGGTATTGTGTATCGCTCGGTAGCAAAGTCACATCACTTGCAGCACGTGCAACCTGCATAAGCCACGTCCCAAAGGTAACCAAACTGGAACATGCTACGGTTTGACGATACATAGCCCAATTGAGCTTAATTTGTGGTGGTAGTTTATCTACAAGCTCCTGTTGCAAGCACGGATTTGATAAGTGATCCACTAAACCAGCTGCTTCCATCGTAACACATAAATTATCTACAGATAACGCATAATTGATAATAGTGTCAAATTTGTCTGCTTTTGGTGCTGGTTGGGATCTAATTGAGTGCAGAAGTGTATGAATAATTTGTTCTGGCCTACCGTATAAAACCCGCAACGTCTCAATTGCACCAGGAACCGTTTGAGGAAGAAGCAGCCTGCTTCTGACCGCATCCAGTGCTTTGCCTTTTAAACATTTCTGTAAGCGGATTAAGTTCTCAGCATTTGTAAAGCCGCACGTTTGCGTTGAACCTTCATAACTACTTATAAAGAGTGGCCATTCCTCTGGCTTACCGCTAAATGTTGGCAAATCCTTTGGTAACCCTTGCCTCGCGACCCATTGGTCGGTGTTCAGTGTCTCAATCTGACGGGGTACTGTCACAGTATTTACGCCGTGGGCGTTGGTTGGACCAATGAAGTTGGAGTCTTGTGGGTTTTTAGGAAACATAAATCCGGGTTCTACCCAAGATTGTGATGCATGACTAACTGGGTATGAAGAAATGCCATTGTTCGGCATGCCTTTGGCAGTTAGTAGTATTGGCTGTAAAGACGGGATTGGTCTGTCGTATGATGAGACACATCCTGTTTGAGCAGCAGTAGGGCTACTGGTAAATATTGAGTGCTTTTGTGGAAACGAAACAGCACGTACATCATAAGACCGCTGAGGTGATAGAATGTTTGTATTACCACTGGGTGCTTCACTACTGTAGTTGGGTCGCAAACAATTATGACCTGTGTGAGTTAACGGAATTCTATTAGTATCACAATGTATTTGAGATGCAGTTGAAGATGGAAACTTAGCATTTGGTTTTAGAACACAACTTGAAGCGTTCAATATCCACTTATTGACTGTACCGTCCTCCGGTTGTACATCACACTCTTGCATACCATTGTCCTCTCCGCTGTTCGAATCGCTGGCATTTAAAATGCTATACTTTTTGTTTAAATAAACTTGATCTTGATCCTGCATGTTGCGTTTATGCATTAACTCACGTTTTTCGTTTAAAATACGTTCTTCTTCTAAGCGTTGTAATTGCAACTGCTTTGTTTTGGCGGACCGCTTTGAAGATGATATTGAAATCTTATCAGATATATAAGATACTTGGCGTAATGTTGGTGATAAAGTAATAGTGCACTTGGGGCACAGAAATTCCTTTTCTGATATTGATTCGGTTACGTTAACACACTGAAAATGGAACCATAAATCACATCGGTCGCACTGGACCATCTCTTCAGTATCAGGCTGCTTGCATTTTTGGCAGCTATGTACACCAGTTAGTGGTGACTGCTCAAATGAATTTTCCATTGCTTGATACCAATTAACCAAGTACTTCACAAATAGAACAATTTTTAATCGCTTTGGTTTACAGAATCCCCACAAATAGGAGGTTCACAGGGGGCAAAGAGCGATTAATGGGTTCTGCAATAAGTTGTTAAGATATATAGACAGATATACGTACAGTGGGGAGCACACACACAGTAAGAGTACGAAATACTAAGTACAAATTATGCGCCGTAGATGCTCGACCAAATCGTACTTCGTCTATGGCATCTGCTGGGTTATGTGATTATCACATCACTATATTGCAATAAACAATCTTCTATCCAGGATGTAATAATATATTCACAAGATCCAAATGGAATACAAATTTAAAGGCTGTTGAGGCGAGTACCGGGCCTCAACGTGTTAATAAAATTTAAGAGCAGGAATTACATTCTTTGTTGAACAGTTACTTACAGTTTGTTCTAATACACAGTCTCGCTGCTTTAAATTTGTGTACATGCAAATAAACCCTGGTTTTTCAGTATAAGAAATATAAATTACATACATTAAATTATTTTGAAATATGTCAATTCGAAAACTCCTAGATTCTTTTTCTAAATTGAATAACAGTTAATGGCACAACAAATACAACTAATCAACCCACTGTTGGGTGAACCTGTCGCAGTAACAGGTATTATACAAAAAAAGAATAGGTAAATCTATTTATATCGTCAGGATACATCAGTTAGACAATATTACATGGAAGCGTCGCTTAAGTCAAATTAAAAAGTTTCATTTCATTGCGACAGCTTTGCCTAATAAAGTTGATAGTAGTCATACAGAGGCAAACGCAGATATAATTGTATAACTGACGAGAAGGATGAGTTTAGGAGACCTAAACGTGTCGTTAAACCTATTCAGTGTTTACAATATTAAATTTAATAAGAAAAAATATTATTTTTGTTTTTCTTGTTTTGGTCTCCCTTTCGATTTGATTTTGTTAATTTCCGTTTTGAAAGGGAATGTATCAATATGTAAAGTGTCTTACGGTTGGTCCTTTATTCCCAATCCATTATTTTTGAAGTTTTCGTTTAAGAAGTTTGTTACAGCTCAACCATTATGCAGTGGAGCTCCGTCATGTTGGAACCACATTTGTCTACGAAGCGCTAACAGTATATTGTCTAAATAATCTTGTAGAATAGTTTAAAGAAATAATAGGTATCGTTCCTGTGTTAGTGTGCCATCATAAAAATACGGTCCTAATAAATGATCCCCTATTACACCTATTCACATATTCGTAGTAAACCAAACTTGATATCGCTTTCGTATAATCTGTGGGGCTTTACATCATCCCAAACCTGGCTATTGTGTTTATTAAAAACACAATTGCTATGAAAATTGGACTCATCTGTCCATAAGATATATGGTCAATACTGTTTACTTGCATCTAGTAACCAATTGCATTATGGTAAGCATTTTTGGAGATCTAGAGGCTGCAGATGTTGTGCTACCAGCATCTTAAACGGCTTTATTTTATGCTTTTTAAGTATTTTTAATATTCTATGCTTTGTAATGCCTAGTTCTTGAACAGCATTACGGATAGAATTTATTGGATATGCTCTAAAATAAGCCAAAGTATTTAATTCATCAGGTTCTTCAAATTCCATATTTCCATGATTGCCGTTTTTTGGTTTCTTAAAACTGCCATATTGTACCAATGAATTATGCAGATTAAGAAATGTTCGATAATTTAATGTGGCCGTCTTTTATTTAAATATTGACCACGATGTAAATCTGCAGCTCCCTGCAGTTATTATTTGATAAATAACAACAGCATAACATGTTTACTTTGTGTCTATTTGTAAAATCCATCTTACTTTTCTGCTCACTGAACAATACAACTCTTACAAAACAGTAGCTCAACTAATGCTAAAACCATACACTTACTATTAAATGTCACATTTCCAAAGCCAAGTTTAAAAAAGCTCATTTTCTTAGTATTATTGATATAATCAAAGTGATAAAACAGTAGTGTACACAAGCAACTACTGTGTTCAAAAAACAACAAACATAGAAACAATGAAAAATTGCTTAAAACGTGTGGAGCACAGCACTGTACGGCTGTGAAGCCTGGACAGTATGAGAAGCAAACAAGAAAAAAGTAGAAGCCTTTAAAATGTGGTACTACAGACGTACGATGAAGATATCATGGTCAGACAAAGTTAAGAACGAAGATGTACTATAAATGGTAGGGGAAGAAAGAAATATGTGGAAAACGGTAAAAAATAGGAGAGTAGGATGATAGGCCACATACTAAGACCTGAAAGAATAGTGCGGAATGTATTAGAAGCAGAGATAGGAAAAAAAGAGAAGTAGAGGTAGACCTAGGTTAGACTATTGCACACACAGTGAAAAATGTAGGATGTGGTAATTTCAGGGAAATGTGTAGGTTAGCTCAGAATAGAAATCAATGGAGGTACGCATTCAACAAGTCCCAAGATGGAAAAACAAATAACGAAAAAGTAACTGTACTTAAACATGATGATTATTATAAGCAACTACAAGTATTGGTTGGGCAATATTCTCGAATAATAAATATGCGTTTAAATATGTGTTTATTCTGAGCCGATCAAATTTACAAGGATCACAGAAATGAATAAATATCTGTTAGAGTATGAGGGAGCATACAAGAAATAACAGGAAATCATGAAGTGTAGATATATTTCAATTTAATGTTGACAGCATATTAATTTATTTTATAACAACTAATTATTATGACAGACAAGGCCAACCTATTATAAGTGTCTAACTATTAACAAACTTACACATACTACAACAAATATTTGAGTATAGGAACATATATATTTTAACACTTCCCCTTACTCAAATATGTATCACAATTTATAAGTCCTAATTCTTTTACATGTTTTGAATGTTTGATCTGATTTAATGCTTTCGTAAACAAATCAGCTAACATGTCATCGGTTCTTTTATATTTGATTAAAACTAAACCTTCGTCAACTGCATTTCTTACAAAATGATGGCATACATCTATGTGTTTAGTACGCCTATGCGGTTGCGAATTTTCAACTATTTTGTGTGCACTTTGATTGTCGTTATAAATGGTAATCGGACAATCAATATGCCATAAGTCATGTAGAAAATTTCTGATAAAATATGCTTCTTTTGTAGCACTACCTAAGCTGTAATATTCAGCTTCTGTGCTCGAGCATGTAATGGTTTGTTGTTTTCTGGATTCCCAACTAACAACAGACTGACCAAACTTTACTACAAGTCCAGTGCAGGATTTTCTGTCACTAATATCACCGGCCCAATCTGCATCTGTGAAAATCTCTATATTATTTCCAACATTTTTAATTAGTAATCCATAATCCAAAGTACCCGATAGATACCGTAAGACCCTTTTTGCCGCAAGCCAATGCTCTTTATTAAAGCTATTGTTAAATTGACTGAGTTTACTACAAGTATAAGAAATATCAGGTCTTGTACAAACAGAAAGATACATAAGACTACCTATCAACTGTTGATAAGGATTCTTGGTATCACAAGTTTCTGATTTTACTAATTTACAATTTACGTCCATTGGAGTAGCAACGGACTTGCAATTAGATATCTGAAATTTATTTAATAGATTTTTAATATATTCTTTTTGAGACAGTATCAAAAAACCTTTTTCACGATCCCGAATAATTTTCATACCAAGACATTGTTTTACAGGTCCAAGTATTTTAATATCAAAGTTTTTAATTAATTCTTCATATAAATTCTTTTTAAGCTTTTCGTCATTGCTAAAAACAAAAAAGTCATCGACATACAGGGCAACAATAACCCTTTTATCATTCTCAGTTTTTACATAAACACATTTTTCACACCCTGACTGTTTAAAACCAATAGTAGAAAGAATTTTATGTACCTTCAAATTCCATGATCTACTAGCTTGTTTTAATCCATAAATACCCCTTTTTAATAAGCATACAGTATGTTCTCCATTATGAGTATAACCTAAAGGTTGCTCCATGTAAATTGTTTCATTAATTTCACCATTTAGAAAAGCAGTAGTAACATCGATATGTTCAATATCCATATTTAGCTCTACTCCTATAGTGAACAACATTCGTAATGTGGAATGCCTAACAACTGGTGCAAATGTGTCTTCGTAGTCAACACCAAATATTTGACTAAAGCCACGAGCTACTAATCGAGCCTTATATTTGTCTATAACTCCATTTTCATCATACTTTTCTTTGAAGACCCATTTACTTTTAATGACATTTTGACCTTTTGGTCGATCTACTAGCTCCCACACATTATGCTTCATTAGTGAATTATATTCTTCATCCATAGCTTGAATCCAATGAGCACTCTTTTCTGATGTCACAGCTTCATTATAATTTTGCGTTTTATTACTATTTGATGCATTCAAAAAATAAGACCCGTCCACGTCGAAATCTTTCATCCAAACAGGTAAGCGTCGATCTCTTTGGGGCCTCTCGTTTACATGTTCGGATAAGTCATCAAGTCTGTTAGGTTCTATTGGATCATTCATTTCATTTGAATGTGTATCTTCCATCAACTTGGGTAAAGGTTTAACCAACAAATCATTTCTAGTAGGTAGCATAATTGTACTTTCTACAGAAGTTGAGATGTCCACTTCGGTGGATATATCTTTAATAAACTTATCCTCCAAGAATATGACATCCCTAGCAATTATTATATCTGCTGGTTTTAGTGGGTCTACTAGTCTGTAACCATTACCGTATAAACAATATCCTACAAAAATGCATGTTTTGGACTTACAGTCTAGTTTCTAACGCTGATGTTCAGGTTTTAGAGCATATGCACTGCATCCAAAAACACGTAGGTGACTAAGATTAATTTTATTACCAGTCCAAATCTCCATAGGTGTAGCTCCTACAATAGCTGCAGTGGGACTCCTATTTTTTAAGTATACTGCTGTAGACACTGCTTCAGCCCAAAACTTTTTACTTAAACCTGATTCGTGAAGCATCGCCCTAACCTTTTCCATAATAGTTCTATTTAATCGCTCAGAAACTCCATTTTGCTCTGGCGTATATGGTACGGTTGTTTCATGAATAATACCACATTTCTCTAAATAAGTTCTAAAAATTTTGTTACAATATTCTGTGCCATTATCACTCCTAAAACGCTTTATTTTGCAATTGGTTTGATTTTCTGCTAAAGTTTTAAATTCAACGAATACATTAACAAGACTCGCCTGATCTTTAGTCTTAAGAAAATACACAGATGTGTATCGGGTGTAATCATCAGTAAATGTTATGAAATAACGAGCTCCACCCAAACTATTCTCATACATAAGTCCACATAAATCTGAATGAATCAGTTCTAGTATTTGGGTTAAACGTTTTGCTACACCTTTTGGAAAAGCAAACCTTTTTTGCTTCCCCTCAATGCAAGAAATGCAAGGGGTTAAAGAGTCATTTTTAAAATTAATACCTTGAGCTAAGTTATTACGAAGCATCAACATACCATTTAAACTGAGATGTCCTAATCTTCGATGCCACATATCCAGAGAAACCTCTGGCGAACTGAATAAACAGTCATTTTTGTTCCATTCAGTTAACTTTGTGTTTGACATACTGATATTTGGAACATTCTTTTTGTTGAGTTTGTATACCCCATTAACATTTGTTGCTGAAAAATTACAACGCCCGTTTACTTTTATGTTCGACTGATCAAATGCATAACAATTTTTGTTGTCAAATAATAATGCATAACCTTTGTTAGTTAATTTATGTACTGAAAACAAATTAGCAGCAATATCAGGTACATACAAAACATCAGTAATGATTTTTTCTTCGTCATTATCTAATAGAACATTGACATCTCCTACACCATTACTGTATATTTTACTATTATTAGCTACCGTAATTTCAGAAATTTGATTTGAATTAGAAAAATTCGTTATCCAATCATGACGATTTGTCATGTGGCTTGTACAACCTGAATCAAGCAACCAATCATTAGATTTAGATGCATCACAGCTAACAAAAATGTTTTCAGTAGAAAACATAGTTTTACTATTTTTAACAGTATAAGAATGATTACCATTAGAATTAAATTCGGAGCTACTTAACTCATGTGAATCTCTCTTCATTCCTTTTTGTTCCTTCCTGTACAATGTACATTTTGGCTTAATATGACCTGGTTTGTTACAATGATGGCATACAGGTACTGTTTTCTTTTTAGTTTTTCCAACAAAAGCAGTAGATGTACTTGCACCAACATTATCATTCTTACGATGAACATCCAGCATCAGTCTTGATTTAATAAATTCGCTACTCAACTTTGTTTGTGTAGCTTCAATTCTCATGACCAACGAATTGAATTAATCAGGAAGTCCAATTAACATCAATTCAGCTATTTCTTCATCTTCAATCTGACAACCTATATCTGCAAGCTCTTGTGTTAAAGAAATAATGGCCCCAATGTACTGATCCATGGTTTCAAAATCGTTGTACTGAATACGGGATAGTTTACGTTTTAATGCTAAACGTCTACTAATACCTTGGTTTTCATATGCAATTTTTAAATTATTCCATGCTTCTTTGGATGTTTTTGCATTGCGTACATGAGGATAACATGAAGGTTTAACACACAAGCATATTTTTGCATAAGCTCGCTGATCTTTATTAAAATCAGTAACAGAATTATCCTCTACACATTCCCATAAACCGGAATCAATCAAAAGTAATTTCATATGAAATTTCCATGATGCATAGTTGTGAACACCCTCAAATTTATCAACACTACTTAAAGAACTTCCGCTATTTATTATAATAGGCGTAGATACAGCATGAATAGCATCAGTAGTTTCAATTTGTCCATTTTGAGTCATATTAGAATCTAGACAAACTTACACTGTAATGTACAAACAATTCAATACTGTTCTTTAAATATAAATCCACAAATTTACTGTATTTCAGTTGAATTCCCTGCTGGGCCCATAACCAATGTTAGAGTATGAGGGAGCATACAAGAAATAACAGAAAATCATGAAGTGTAGATATATTTCAATTTAATGTTGACAGCATATTAATTTATTTTATAACAACAAATTATTATGACAGACAAGGCCAACCTATTATAAGTATCTAACTATAAATAAACTAACACATACTACAACAAATATTTGAGTATAGGAACATATATATTTTAACAATATCATTATTTAACAATAAATGATAATAAACTATAAGTAAAATAAATTTGAACATATAATCAGATTATGGCACAGAATCCCAAGGCGATAGTTCCGTACAGACTGCTCTTCCACTATTGTCTTGAATTTATAAAATATTGGTTGTACAAAATGCCTATAGTGTTAGTAATTACAGAATCAAATAAACCATATGTCTATATACATGTTGAAATTGAGGTGGATTAATAATAATAATGTTAGGTTGCACATGATAGGGTGATAAAACTAAATTGCTGAGAATCCACTAATACATCTTTTTTTTAAACTGTGAAGTTGGATAACTTTTAAAACTTGACGGAACATCATTGTACACTTTAGCAATATTGTATTTAAAGAATCGCTTGAACAAAGTAGTGGCATGCTTAGGTATTGACATGTGATCCCTATGACGAAGATGTATATGATGTACATCCGTTCTGAAGTTAATTTTATTATATAAATATGGCGGTATCTTTTCAGTGATGGGTTTGTGGTAAAACGTTACAGATTGAAGGTACAGTCTATTTTTCATGCTTAGCCAACTCACATCCTTTAGTTTATGTGAAGGTGTAGGTATGTTGTATATGAACCATAAGCAGGTATTTTGCACTCCCTGTATTCTTTGAACGGTAGGCCTACAGCACAGTAATTATAGTACTAACGCATTGCATAATGCGATTTTTGTTTTTATGTATGATATGTGCGGAAGCAACAGCTTTAAATTGCTAAACGCACTTTGATTATTTTTAGAGATGTTTCTAGTAAATCTAAAAGAAGTCCATAATTAATTTGAGGTTCTTAACTTGTTTAACAAACGGAATTTGTACATTGTCTATTACAGGAGACGGAACAAACGACGTGATTTTATCTAGATTCTTTCCTGGTAATATAGCATTAGTTTTAGTCGGATTTAGAATTAAAGCATGGTAGTGCGCTTATCTTAACAAAGTATCTATGTCAAGATTTATTTTTTGGGCTGCATCGTTAACATTCTTGCTTCTAAACGAGTAATAAATTTGCGTTTCGTCCACCTACAGATGAATGTTGCAGAAAGTTAATTGTTGTGGAAAAGTACAAGTGTAATTCTTCTTAATTTTCTTTGGGAATTAAACCACTTATATTTTTTAAAATCAACTTTATTTACGTTTCGACCCTAGGATCGTTGTCAAAATAATAAAAACTTCAAGTTTGACATTTATGACATAAATTGAAGATGACTTTGATTTATTGATGTTCGAAATATTTGGTTTGAGTACACAAAGCAAAAATTTTTTAAGTTTAAAAGAATGATTGCTTTCAATTTGTGTTGCGACCTGGGATCGACTTTCTTTAGGTAGCCAATACGCTTAACGTGTAATCAGCTGATTAATTTTTATTGGTGAATTTTATATAAATTCAATAACTTGGGAATTGGAAAACATTTTTTAACATGTTTCTATTTATACAATCGATAGGATGGTTATTAAAGAAGTGTGCGATTGTGTTACCGTAAGGCTTAAGCAGTCGTTTTTTTCTATTTATTTTGAGGGGATAAAATCATTATGATTTAAGTTACCTCTTTGGTAGATTTTAACATGGTTCTGAGGCGACCCTATGGCGGGTTTACACTTGTCAGTTTGTTTTATGGTTGGAGTTAAGAAAGTCAACGGTAGAAAAGGAAACATCATGGGTGTTCAGAATATCCACGGTAGAAAGAGAAAAAGTACGGACTGTACGAGAATCAACCTTACGACAAGAAACACAAGCAGAGCACGCGACAGTTAGGTTAGATAAAGGGACCGAAACAGATAAAATTTGATCGTTGTTAGATAAAGAACTAGAAGTATCATCCACAACTGTGAATTTGTTGGACCGTACATCATAAAAAATTTATTACCACACAACCGTTATGTACTTATTAAGGTTGGAACGCGAAAAACTCTAAAGTGTGCAAGAGAGCAACTACGCCTTTTGCCAGTCGATTGGACTTCTGAAGATTTCCAACGCTTACTAGAATCTGAGTCGAATCTCACGTATGAGTATTTGTTTTTATAATCCTTCTTCAATGGCAACTGCACGTTGCCGTGTTAGATAAAAGAAGTTACAAGACCCATCGCAAATGCGTACGTTTTACGTGCTGCATTTCCATCGTGTCTCTGTGTGAAAGACCCATCGCAAATACGCACACCTTGTAGTGTAGAATTTCCATCGTGTCTTTTGTAACTGTATTAGAAAGGTTGCTTATATTTATACCGAAAGATCCATCGTAAATAGCACACCTTGTAGTGTGTTATTTCCATCGTGTCTTTGTGGTGTATATCTATTTATATGTTCATTATGTACAAAAGACCCATCGTAAATACGCACACCTTATAGTGTGGTATTTCCATAGTGTCTTTGTGTTCACAAAAGGACCCATCGCACATACTTTTAGTATTTCCATTGTGTCTTTTTATGCGTGTAAGCTTATGTGAGACTTACAATTAATATTTTGTCATTCGTTTTTTTAGAATTTGGAAAAAATCTCATTGAATACTACAATTTTGTTGACGCTCGAGAACTATCGTACCGACTTCCGTGAAAGAACGATTAAACTTATTGTTTACCGGGTAGCGCTAGCGTGAGTGCGTTTCCGTCCCCACCTTTTTACCCCCTATTCCTATTGTATCGTCAGCGAAGCCCTAGCACCAGGAGCAGCGATCCACAACACAGGAAAAGAGCAGAGAGAACCGCACCTGAGGACATCGACGGCCAGTAAATATCGGGGTAAGTGTTCTAAAACTTTTTGGGCAAGGAAAGATTGAGCGTAATACCATTTCCCGACATTTACTTCTCTACGGTCCTGCTCTATTTCTATTGCCGCTGTTTGCTTTTTGTATAAGCTATGTACTGTTCGTCTATCCCAATAATTCATTGTAATCTTTCTTAATATTTCGAACATTTTCTCACATGTTGCATTGTCGAAAGCTTTTTCCAAATTTATAAACCTTATATACACGCTTTCTCCTTTTTCTATTGGTTTCTTCATTAACACCCTTAAAGCTAAAATGTCCTCCCGTGTTCCTCTGTTTCGCATAAACCCAAATTGATCTTCTCCTAGTATTTCTTCAGCCCGTTTTTTTCCATCAGTCTTTGTACAATTCTCGTAAATGCTTTTGACACATGTGCTATAAAACTTATTGTTTGAAAGTTTTCACATCTATCCGCACCTTTTTTTTTATATAGTGACTATGGCGTTACGTTTGAAATCTTTGAGTATATCACCTGTCTGAAAAATAGAACTTACAAGTTGTAAGAGACGTTTTGTTACTGCTTGTCCAGCGGTTTTAAAGTTTCTCCTTGTACCTTATGTATACCCGGTGCCTTATAATTTTTCAGACTCCTTTACTGCTAATCCAAACTCATCCCTAAGTATAGGATATTTCAAGTCGTGCATTTCAATGTCTGATTCTTGTTCTAGTGCTTCTAGTTCCTGTCCTGCATACAAATTCCCTATATATTCTTGACATCTAACCACTTTCTTTACATTTTCTATAACGACGTTTCCTACCGTGCTTTTTTTTTTATATTTTTGCTATACGGTTTTATATTCCTAAAATTCAGTCTAATTAGTTTGTCTGTCTTTCCTATTTCCATCTTATTTTGTACCTTTTTACACTTTTGATCGTTCCATTGCTCTTTATCTTTGCTGCATTTGCGAATAATTTCCAATTTTATGGCTTTGTATCTCTGTTCTTCTACTTCATCTGGTCTGTTTTTGTATTTTCGTCTGTCTTCTATTAAATTTAGAATATCCTTTGTTACCCATGGCTTCTTATTTTCTTTTTGTTTATACCCCAGAATATCTTTGGCCGTGATTTTTAAGCTGGATTTAATGTTATACCTTAGTATCAGAAATTTTCGGTGTCTTTCAGTAATTCATGTGATTTTTTTTTTCAAATCTTATATCGATATCTTTATCTTTTACTTTCTTGAAGTCAAAGTGCCCTTTTCGGTTTTTTTTTCTTCAAATTTTTAAATATAAGTGCAGCTTTCATAATTACTATGTTGTGGTCAGTGACGTCGGTGTCTGCTTCTGGGCAGTTTCTACAGTCTTTTACTTGATTTCTAAACTCTTGCGGAACAAAAATGTAATCTATCTGATATCTCCCTGTCTCCTGGCATCTTCCACGTGTATCGTCTTCTATCATAATTTTGAAATAATGTGTTTGTGGTGGTTAAATTGTTTTTGTCGCAAAATTCTACCGACCTATTTCCCTTGTCTTTCTGGTGCCTAAACCAAATAATCTACTACCGCTCCTTCTCTTCCCTCGCCTACCACTGCATTTAAATCTCCCGTAATTATTAAATTTTCATGCCCATTTACAAATCTTAGTATATCATCAATATCTTTGTAGACTGCTTCTTCTTCCTCGTCACTGTAGCTAGAGGTGGATATGTATATACTTATATTATTTCTGTATTTACCGGTTTAGATTTTAATCTAACCACGAGCATTCTTTCGTTCTTTTGTAAATAGTTTTCTAGACAGTGGCTCTTTCTTTTTTTTCGCATGACTATTCCTATACCTGAACCTCCTTCTTCTCATCCTGTATGAATTATCCTAAAATCCCCGCTTCAAATATTATCCGCCTCTGGTCAACAAACTTCGCTAACTCCTCCTACGTCAAATGCTAACTTATTCGTTTCAATTTTCAGATTCTCTAACTTACCTACGTGCTTCATGATTCTGCCATTCCACACTTCGAGTCGCAAAATCTCCCATGCTCTTCCTAATTTGTCGATCACATCCTCCAAAGCAGTCCCCTCCCGAAGATTCGAAGGAGGTGACTATTTCAACTCTGGAACCGTTTACTCCAGAAGATGCCATCATTTTGAAACATTTTCAGTACGCTGTGTACTTGGGATGTATTGTGGTGGATTCCCGTTGCTCTCCACATCGTAGTAGTGTCTCTTAGAATTTCTTTGCGACCCCCAAGTTCACTATCACACCAAAAGAGCTACTACTGTCTTTCGGGGACCTGTCGTAGTCTGGTTCCTCACTAAAAACCCCAATAATTTGGTTAAACCTATAGTCCGGTTCTTTGATCACACAAACCAATCTACCCGTACTAGTATTTTAGAACTTCTTCAAGGTGTAGGTCCGTTCAGAATGGTAATGTTTACTAATCAATAAATATTTGTATATGTATAGTATCAACATAACCTTATGTTAGCATCCAATCTAGGTATCGATAGATTATCAAATGGCGTAAAAATTTTGTTTAGTCAACAAAAACGAAATAGTGATGGTACTGTTAAAATAAATTAACAAGTATCAGAAGATATAACTTCATTTATTTTAATTCATCTTTACAATATTGAAGGTTGAAAGTACTAAGTACATACATGTTTATTTTCCATATCAAATTTATCTTTCCTATAGTATCCATTGTCAACATATTTCTGAATTATTTAGAAAGGAAAAGAAACGACCCGATTTCCACTCTCATTGAACTTTTTCGAATATCTTCTGCAAATAGCCGTACCATAAATTTTGATACCTGGCATCTGCAGCAGAATAATGATTTGGTTATATCTAAATAGTATCTATATGTAATTTCTTTTACATCTGAAATTCCAATCGCAGAATACTAGTGTTTAATCACACTTTGGCGAGAATAATGCACTAAACGAATGGAGGTCACTTGAATAATATTGTAGCAGGCTACTATTAATGCGTTTCACTAATTTAAAGCTAGTAGTAATAAAAGTCTTTATTACTTACTATTCATAAGTCCAATTAACACTATATGCCTTATTTATAAATGTTTTCAATTCAATTAACAATGAAGCACTATCACACTAATTCTATTTTCAAGCACTAATATCTTCTTTAACTAAATTCTTAACCATAGGTCTATTAACAACACTAAACACTACTATTTATTATTACATTTTTGTCTATTTATGTATTCTACAAGCTGTCTGTGCAATAGACACGTTCACATAATATATATTTATGTTTACTCTTGGACTTCCAAAAGCTTAACTATATAACTTTACACGATATTATTTATATTCGACATTCTGATATAAACTGATTCTTACATTTATCAGTTGTCTTATATATACCCTGAATTAAAAGGATGAGTCATACTCCAGTATATCTTAGAAAATTCTAGGCTTCTGTAGTATATACCTTGCTTACGTTGCTTGTGTGTGTTTGACGGGTTGCCTAATAGTAGCTCGTAACACTGCCTCATTTTGACGCCAATTCGATGACTGATGACGGTATCGGTAGCTATCTCCTCTGGTGTATTCACCACGTCATTGGAAATAACAGTCAACACTCTTTTCTTGGATTTGGTAGGTAACCGGTTGATAACAACAAACAAGGACCTGGACGTTAGTTCCCTGGAAAACTACTTCTAGCATATTTCGGACTATCCTCCAATCTAAGCGATCCAGTCCACAGCCTAGCTTGGGCACCGCTAGTCTCGTTCTCCATTTTCCATCATCTGAGTTTTAAGATTCAGCAAAGCCTCCCATAGCTGTTCATAACTAGGTTTCTGCCATGATAGTAAACATAACGATTTTTATTCTGAAGAACCAAAGCTTTTCCTACAGTTGGCTGCTGTTGTACTAATTCATCCACACATCCAAACTTTTTCTTGAAAACAATAGCTATCCCTCTTGACATTTGCAGGTCTTGAGCTACGCAATGTGCAAGGGAATACTCTTCTAGTGCTCTAAACAGATCTTGCTATTTTTCAACAACAACGCCAAATCTCGCCTTAGCGGAACCACCATACGCCGCCGTAAAACTCTCAAAATCTACATTTGGCTCATGATTAATAACTTGTCGAACACCATTATCATACTCAAGTCCTCCAAGTTGTTGCTAGCATAAGATGTTAAACGGTCAAAGTGTACCACTTTCGGTTTACCACGGGGAGATCTTCTGATCCGGTAAACTACGTCATTAATTCTTTTTAACACTTCGTACGGGCCTTCCCTTTGCCTTTATAGTTTTGGCGACAATTCACGTTTTCTTTGTGGATTGTACAACCACACTAAATCTTTAGGTTGGTAACCCCCCTCCTGTGCTCTTGTGTCATATTGTGATTTCATTCGATCGCTTGCTGCCTGGATATTCTTTCGGACGTTTTCGAGAATGCTATTTGATCTTTCACGAAGCTTACTAACGTAATCTTCACCTCCGATCTCTTCTCCAGGTTTAAATCCAAACTGAAGATCACATAATGGCCTCAATTCACGTCCTAACATTATGCAAGCGGGAGAGTATCCTGTGCTATCATGTACCGAAGATCGGTACGCCAGTAGGAACAAATGTAAATATTGATCCCAGTCTCGTTGATATTCAGAGACAACTTTGGCTAGGTACTTTCCTAACGTTCTGTTCATTCTTTCAATCATTCCATTCGATTGAGGATGAAGTGGCGTGGTTCTAGTCTGCCTGATTCCAAGATGTTTGAAACAACGCTGATTCGAAGTTCCGACCTTGATCGGAGTGTAATTCCAACGGAACTCCAAAGCTACAAAACAACTCCTTCACTAGTAAATCTGCAACCGTCTCGGCTTCTTGGTTAGGTATGGCATATGCCTCCTGCCATTTGGTAAAAACGTTCATTGCAACCAAGATGTATTTATTTCCTTTTTCTGATTCAGGAAACGAACCAGTTATATCAATGGCCACCCTCTCAAAAGGATTCCCCACGTTATACTGTTTCATTGGGGCTTTTCGTTTTGTAACCGGACCATTTCCAGAGGCACACAACTCACATTTCTGTCACCACTCCTTCGCATTTTCTTTACAGTTCACCCAATAGAATCTTTCACTCACTCTTTCGAGAGTTTTTTTCACGCCAAAGTGCCCTCCGGAAATACCACCGTGCAAGTGCTGCAACACTTCCGGCACTCTGCTTCTCAGCACTATCACTTGAAGTCGTCTCTCAGTGCCATCTTCACATTTCAAGCGTCGTTTCAAGATTCTATTTTCAATCACCAAGGAGTCCCACTGTGCCCAGTATGCCTTCAGGCTCCTGCTTGTAATACTAATTTCTTTCCAAGCTGGTCGTTGTCCTCCACTTTTAAACTCAATAATACGTCTTAATTCGGCGTCATTTTCCTGGTCTTCTCTCCAAGTATCATCGGTTACCGTCATTCTATGATTGACACTTATTTTCTTTCCATCTTGGAGCAATGATTACAGTCTGTCGGACAAGGTCTCCTTGACTGAGCGTTTATCGTATATAATTGGATATTCGCGAACTACTTCAATCAATTTTTCTTCAAAAGTTGCCATGTTAATAAATATTATAAAACAATAAAGTAGGAATATTTCGTTTTTTAAAAGGATACTAACAACAGTAGCTCGTACAACATTCAAAGTAATAAAGTATGGTTATGAGTTCAACGTATTTGATATTTGCGAGCGTAAAAGTTTGCCAACTATTAACGTTGAACGGCGTCAAACGCCGTGCGTTGTGTGTACAGTCATAGAATAACAACACCAACAAGAAGTGACACTCGGCGTTTTTAGGAAGACCTATTTGCTTTGCGCATGTATAAAATCCGTTATTATTTTGTTGGTACATCCATAGAATAATAATACACTCACTCTAGTGTAGTGTATTATTTTTCTGTGGTATATCCTTCAACCTTCTTTAAGTTTATTGTACTGTTCTTGTTCTTGTAATTTCACTTCAATAGGTTTCTTTATTACGTTAGAGCCTAAATTATGCAGTTTTGCATACAATAATCAATTTAAATATTTAAAGCAATTTCTAACTCAACGTTTTTGAATTTCCCGCTGCTTCTGTGTACCTACAGAATAATGGCTGCAAGTCATGTATTTTTGGTACATGAAAAACAAAGGATTTTTATAGAGTGTCACTTCTTTTGGGGGTGTTATTATTCTATGGTACGGTCATTTAAAACGGTTCTTTTAACACTTGATTGACATGCAACGCCGTACAACGGCGTTGTATTCTGTTCAGCCCATTAGCAATACATTTATTTATTTTTTCTTGGGGTAAATAATCTTAGCTAACTGTGCTTCTTAAGAATAATATAGCAATTACTAGATAAGGTTAAAAACGTAAGTGAAGTAATTTCATTAATTTTTATTATTGGGCATTTAATTGTTTTTGCACGCTATGGACTAAAAACATAAACAGAGACTATCAACCAATAGTCTTCTGTAGTTTCCAAAATCATTGCAATATATTTTTCTTAATATGGGGTATTGGTATACGCATCCGGATAAAATGTGCGTCATATTGCAGTTACTTTCAAGTTTTTGCAGAAACAGTAACTTTATTTAACCTATGAACAGTACCTTTTTACATGTTTTGTTGGTTATAGTTGATTTTGTGCAGTCCCAGTTATATATATATTTTAGAACGGATGTACATTGCTAATACTGTTGTGTTTAAAATAATCAAAAGTAAAATGAACATGGAAATAGAGGATTTTGCTATGAATAATTATCCTTACGCTGAAACTGATGTATGGCCGTCTGATTTATCATCTTATGAAAAAATTGATCGCCATTTTTGGGAACAGTTTCAACAATATAAAAAATCTCAATTACCGCAAACTAATATAACTGCTTTATTCCCTGAAATACTAGTGAAAATATTTTCTTATTTGGATATAAACGACTTGTGCAGTATTGCACTGGTGTGCAAACTGTGGCGGAACGTTGCTTACTCCAAATGTCTCTGGCAAAATATCGAAGTTAGTCTTGACTTGTTAGAACGTAGCAGTGCTCCAATTTCATCGTTAACTCAACGTGGAGTTAAGAAGTTATATATTCGGTCCCTTGAAAGGCATTTGCCAGAGCTTGAAGCGATTTTGCCGAATTTACAGTCAGTCAACTTGACCGAGCGTTATAGAGATGATAATAATATTTGGAAATGTCGAGATGATTCCCCACACCTTAAAATACTAAATTTATTGTCTAGTAGTCAGTTAATGGACAAATGTGTAGGTCATATAGCCCTTCACTGTAAGAATCTCTATCGGTTAGAACTGGATAACTGTGACAATGTTACAGACTACTCGTTAATGTTAATAGCATGGGGTCTGAAAAATCTTAGGGTGCTGTCTTTTCGTGCATGTAATGCCATCACTAACTTGGGCATTAAACATATTGTCGGACATAGTTGTAGTTCGTCATCAGATGGCAATCGTTTATTAGAACACTTGGTGCTTGAAAAGTGCAGACAAATATCTGATGTTGTGTTACAGTATCTTTCAGTTGGTTGTATGGTAAACTTAAAAACAATTACTGTAATTGATTGTATTAGGATTACTGATGTTGGTTTAAACCATCTATCAAACATTACTTCGTTACGTGAGTGCAGGGTAAGAGACAATCCACACATTACAGGTGCCAGTATTTCATATTTAATCGAGGGTGATTCTAAACTGAATGTGTTAAAGATTTCATTTCCTAATATTACTACCAGTGAGATAGCTAATATGGTGGAATCATTTACCCTTTACATAATGAAATGCGGTAATAATAAGAAGTGTTTGATAGTTAACTGTGTATGTTAAACCGTACATAAGCGTATATAGCGTTGTTATTTTTATTGTCATGCGCAATTGTATGGGAACGTATGGCAATTGGAAGATGAAAGAAAATAAAATTGTGGCAAAAACAACAAACAGAAACAACTATTCATCCATATTTCAAATTAAATAATAAAAAATTCCATAAACCCAAATTCGAAGCACATAAATAAACATACACGTAATGAAAGACTCTTTGTTTATTAAAACATAATTATTGTTTGATATTGTTTTATTTGTAGCCATATAAAATGATAATTACACAACAGCTTTAAGGAATACAAATCACATGAACCTCATCAAGGGAAACTACATAAATAAATTAGTAAATAGATAACATGAACAATATTAAGAGCCTTTTTGGGAAGTTTATGATAATAGTTCCAACTTCACTAATTAAATATCATCGTTGCGCTTCCAAAAAGCGCTGTGTGCACGATTGGATCAAAATGAGTTGTTGGACTTTTATGGCCCAAAAAAATTGAGAAATCGTTCTGTAAAGTCAGCTATGCGTATTTAAAATAATGTAAAGCAACAAACTGTTGGGAACCTATAGCGCTTTATGAAGTCTTGCATTTTTACGCCTGCAAAAAACGCTTTGTGTGATTATAGCTGATTTGTGCATATAGCGGTTTCTTCAACACCAAATAAACAACAACCGCATTACATAGCGCCTTGTATATTGTTGCTTTTTATACAATTCAGTGCCTAGTTAGTAAATAATCACGATGCAATCGATCATTTTAATATTAAAAGTTATTACTATTATCTAACGGTAAGTAGATATTTTTATAATACATATTTTTAAAAGTACAACTAAATTAGCTTAAAGATTCACTCTTTGATTTTATAGCTAAAAGATACAACCTAACCTCTATATCAATTAATATAAAATTGTTGGTGGTTGTTCATAGTGTTGGAAATATGGGAAATTATTTTGTATTTTATAGCATAACTTGTAACACTTAAAAAACATTTTTTTAGGGGTACAAGATAAATATTTAATTAACAAGGATAAACACGCTTCTCAGGTTTCATAATATTGTTCGATCGCAGCAGAAAATTTAACGTGTTAAAATGTTTAAGACCATTTTGTTCATGTACTGCGTTTCAATTTTTTATAGCGCTGTCCTTTTGAATGTTATTATAAAAGCTGCATGCATTCGTAATTAATTATAAACTTGATGTTTTTAATCATCAGCATTTAGTTAATGTGAATGTTGTGAAATAGAAAGCATAACTTGAGTTTGTGTGTGGTAACTGATAAACTAGACATAATAATTGCACAAAATGAAACGCTTGAAACTGAAGCATTGTGTCTTTTACACATGGTATTATTTCACTTAAAATTGTTAGACTTTATTATTCAATTCTCGTTTATATTTCCAAATATTTACGAACAGATTTTAATATTCCCCACCATTTTTCATTGCTAGTTGTTTATGTATACTTTTGTGATATCGAACTTTAATGCAAAATATTAATACTGGATCTTTTTTGCAGTTGTATTTTACCATGATTAGCTCGAGCAGGGCCGGAAAAATTCTAGCGCTGGCCTTAGGTCAAAGTAGTGAAAACAATGACAATAAACCCTCGCCAGGGGATGCTGTTATAGGAGGAAATTCATCTAAAATTATTACTTGTAATAACGATGAGCCGCAAAATGTTGTGGAAGAATTGACTCGTTACATCACCTAGTTTGTTAAGGGAAGTAGATATCTCCTATACCCTTCTATTGCCTTTAGAGGATGATGGTCCCATCGAGACAATATTTTGGCCAGCTTAGAGTACTAGAGTGATTGATTTGCAAGTAGTAGAGGAAATGGATTTAGAAGAGGTGGCACAATTAAATGACATGGAGACAGCACAAAACATGATAGTGATCCAGATTATTGGAACAGGACAGCAATATATTGACACAGATGACAGTGCTTCAAATGAACATCAGTTAAGCGAATCCAACACTGCACAGAAAGATGATGAACCACACATTACCAAGAAAATCTCAAGGGAAACAAACAAGAAACTTAGTTGCTGGGGCAGCAGTACCAAGGTATAAAACGTACTGACAACATTGATTATGTTGTTCTTGAAAGGAATCAGAGAGTGTAAAAACCAAAACCATGCAAGCATGCTAAAAGCACACCTTCTTCAAAACGTCGATATAGGTTAACCAAAGCCACAGTATTGAATCTGCTAACATTAATTGAAGTTTATTTAGAATATCCATCGAATATGTAAGTACAGTATACATGCATCTATATAAATTGTTTATGCGGTACCTGTGAATGTTAAATTAAAAATGTAATTTCAATAACCAAAGTATATCTCCAATAAATCAGCTGTTGACGTGTTTACGATTTTATGCATCGGGGAATTTTCTTATTACAGTAGGCGACATTTCAAAAATGCACACTTCAACTGCATCACACATTATTGTAAGAGTTTCTGAAGCAATCGCAAGATTAAGTGGTCAGTATATTAAGATGCTTAGTGAAAATGAAATTGCACATGTACAACTACAGTTTTATGAAATAGCAGTTTCCTAGAATAATAGGTGCTATTGATTGTACCCATGTATTAATGAAGGCCCAGGTAAAATTGTAGCAAATACTTTGCAATAAACTACATAACTAAATTACCATATTTCTAGGTGGCAATGATGCAGAGGTGCAGAGGAAATAGAAAAGACAAATTTTCTATAAATGTTCTGATAGACCTGATAGGTTAGACAAGGACGCATGTATAGTCTTAAACGTAGCAAAGCATTTCTAAGCACAGAATAATTAGCACACGTAGTAAACAACTTTATTGTTGAACTAAACATTAATACAAATAAACTGAATCGTATAAATAATGTAGGAGCCGACAGAGGCTAATTATATAAACGATACATACGTTATTACATAAATAATAACCGATCGCATTCACAGCGAAAACGAGTAACCAACATCACGGTAACGCGTCTTGCACTCAACTAACTGAAAGGGTGGTTCGGGTGTACCGCATACATAACGACACGACACATCAGTGGCGTGGACGGGTTTATATCTAACACTTGCCCTTGCGACACACGCGACCGACACTAAATCAATACTTGAAGTTTTCTTCAAATCCATCAACGAGAGACAATCTTCAAACTTCTTCTTGGTTAACGACTTTGTAAGCATATCCGCGGGCATTATAACGGTAGAAATGTATTTCAAGTCAAATTGATTTTCGCTTAAGGCCTCACGAATGAAGTGATATCGCACGTCTATGTGCTTGCTTCTTGCATGATATACGGGATTATTGGCTAACTTTAACGCGCTCATGCTGTCGTTAAATACTGTCAATTTACCAAGATTTTCCAAACCAAGTTCATTTAGAAATCTACGAATATGAATGGCTTCCTTAGCAATTTCCGTCATACCCATGTATTCAGCCTCTGTGGAGGAAAGTGCCACAGTCCGCTGTTTCTTCGATTCCCAAGTAACGGTACATCCTGATAACATAAACGTGTAACCAGTAAACGATCTCCTGTCGATAGGACAACTACCTCAGTCGGCATCAACGTATCCTTTCAGCGTCTCACTGGTAGGTAAGTATGTTAGCCCTAATTCTGCACTTCCTTTCAGGTAACGAAGAACTCGTTTTGTTGCCACCCAATGAACTCTTCTAAAACAGTTATTGAATTGGCTGAGGTAACTCACAGCAAAACATATCCGGCCTTGTAGCCACAGATAAATAGTTAAGAGCACCAATCAATTCCCTATATGGTAACCCCACCTCATCTTCAGATGTGGGCTCAGTTGGTTTAGACAATTTAACATTTGGATCCAAATGTGTACCAACGGGTTTAGCATCCATCATGCCAAACCTTTCAAGCAATTCTCTGATGTAACCTTTCTGGTTTAAAGTGATCCTATCCTCATTTCTAGAAAACTCAATACCTAAACAGTTTCCTATTTCACCTAGATCTTTAACATCAAACTTATTTGATAACTTTTGTTTCAGATTATTAATAGACTATATCTTTTGAAGCTATAAAAATATCGTCAACGTAAAATAAAACTAATAGTAGCTCTTCCCCTTGACCAACACGATATAAGCATGGATCTGCATTGGTGGGTTTTAATCCACTTTCTCGTAATACTTTAGTTAACTTCGCATACCAGCTCCTACCTGCTTGTTTCAGTCCATATAGAGACTTATTTAACAAGCATACTTTGTCGCCACTTTGTAATTCTTTTAGCATATCACGTGCAATGTTTGCTAAATTTGGCTTATTGTCCATTATAATCATCTCGAGAACTTTTACTAATTGTTTCGGAGGTTGCATATAAATACTCTCCTCCAGTTCTCCATTCAGGAACGCACACGTAGTATCAAGCTGATTCATATTCATTCCATGATGTGAAGCAATTGCCGAAAGAAGTCTCACTGAGCTTAAGCGAGCTACAGGCGCAAACGTCTGGTTGAAGTGAACACCGGGTTCCTGACTAAAGCCTTGTGCCACTAGTCGCGCTTTCCTTCTAACAAGACTTCCGTCACCATCCAATTTATTTCGTACAACCATTCGACTTCCAATTACAATTCCATCACGTGGTCGATCAACTAAGTTCGAAGTATCGTTTTTAATTATGGACTCCATCGCCTTATACCATTCAACGGCATCTTTAGAGTTTAAAGCATCTTTCATCGGCACTTCAGAATTAAAACAAAATTCCAACGCTTCAAAAGAAACATTTCCTTCGGGCACCATACTGTATACTTTTCTAGGATGACCCCTGAGACCAAATCGAATTATTTTCGGTCTGCCCGGTCCTCTAACTAGACCTGGATGCTCTACTTCCTTATCAAGATGATTCTCAATATCAGTCGATGTACTTTCATAATCATCATCGTTAGAAATTTCACGATTGATAATTTCAGTTTCTAAGAGAATGTCCGATGATTCATCTAAAAGTTTTGTATATTTGCTTTCAAAGAAATTAACGTCGCGACTGATTTCAACCTTCCCTTTTTGAATAAGCCACACCTTGTCGGCCTTTGATTCTTCAGAGTATCCAATAAATTTTCCTTCTCGCGCTCTCTTCTCGAATTTATCTTTATTAGGATTCCTGTTCAAACTAAATACCTTACAACCAAATTCTTTAAAATGTTTCACGTTCGGTCGTTTGTTCATCCATAATTCGTATGGGGAACTGCCGTTCAGGCTTTTAGACGGTACGCGATTTCGTATATAGTTGGTTGTATTCACGGCCTCGGCCCAAAAAGAGCTTGGTAGACCTGATTCGGTAATCATACAACGAGCTGTGTCGAGCAAAGTCCGATTTTTTCGTTCTGCAATTCCGTTTTGCTCTGGATTGTATGGAGCCGTTAATCGCCTAGCTATACCACATTGTTTGAGCATGCAATCAAATTCCTTATTAACGAATTCTGTGCCATTGTCCGATTGAATGCACTTTACGCGTCGACCTTTTTGTTTCTCTACAAAACGTATATATTTTTCAGTTACTTTTATAACATCCGATTTTGCGGTTACAAAACGAACTTCACACCAGCGTGAATAATCGTCAATAAATACAACAAAGTATTTTGAATTCCCGTTCGATTTGACACGCATTGGACCACAAACGTCCGTATGTATAAGCTCTAACATTTCGGTTTTTCTCTTTGATTTCTTTGGAAACGGAGCCCTAGTCATCTTGCATTTTGTGTATATTTCGTATTTTGGATAGTTATTTCCGATATTGAACTTTAGGTTAATTCCCGTCACGATCCCTTTATTAGCAGAATCAATGAGGTCCTTAAAGTTTAAATGACCCAATAGTTTATGCCATAACAATAGACTATCAGTTGATTGTTCTATTACGTCATTCGTTGCTAAATTCATCGCGTTTTCCGTTTCGCAAGCGTAATACAAATCACCGATTTGCTCAGCAATTAGGGTTATAGTTTCATCTTTTCCAAAGATTGTCGCACCATCGCGCTTAAAAAGTACATCATATCCAGCATTTGTAATTTTGCTGACTGACAACAAGTTCGTGCGTAAATCGGGGACGTGTAACGTGTCATTTAGAATATTTTTGGACTCACTTTGTACTTCGGTGGTAAACATTACTTTACCTCTGGCTGCTATACTTGTGGACGCATTATTGGCCAATTTTAGAACACTCTGTGTACATTCCAGGTCCTTGAAATCACCAATTTCTTTGCATAAATGCGACGTAGCACCACTATCTAAGCACCACTTCATGTAGTTGTTTGAAGCACTTATTTGATTCCCTTCAGAAACTAACAAATTCACATGCTGTAAGGTACCTTCAGAATAGTTTGCCTGTTTCTTGTTATTGTGGCACTGAGAAGCTTTGTGACCAATCTTTCTACATTTATGACAACGAAACCTGAAAGAATTTTTCTTATTCATGCTCTCATTCGAAGACGCACTATTCCCAGTAGGTTTATTATTATCCAGTCGTACTTCAGTCCGATTACGCCTCTGGTTGAATTCTTTGTTGACATATAATGCATTTTGTGTGTCATCGCTCTTCCTACCATCACTTTCATCGAGTATTTTTATCCGTAATACTTCAGGGTTGGGTAATTGATCCCTCGACTCGATTGCGCATCTAAAATTTTCAAAACTAGCCGGTAAACTGTACAATAACATGATTGCAAGTAAATCGTTATTTATTATTACGTCCATTTCTGATAACTTATCGATTGCATCAAAAAACTTATCAATATGTTCTCTGATATCTGAGCCTTTGTTCATTCGTTGTAATGTGAGTTGTTTAAGTAAATTTGCTTTCCTTGCGGGACCTTTAGATTGATAAATGGCCTCAAGTTTCAACCACACATCTCTAGACGTACTACAACCTTTAATCTGCTTTAATTCAGAGGGACAGATCGAAAGAATGATTTCCGATTTAGCTTTCGCCTCACCTCTTGACCAAGTTTCAAATTCATTCTTAGAATCAGCATCATCCTCTATAGGGACTGGTGTAAGGTTACTTCCGGTCACAAAACCCCACGCGTCATTTCTAGTTAGCAAAGCTTCCATTCGAATCTTCCAAGTATCATAATTGTGTTTGTTGAGCTTTTCAAACCGCGAAACATTCGCTAGATTCATGTTGAAAAGTTCTTAACAAAATATTTCCAACTTGTGTACAATCAATACAAAATAAGCTTAAAAGCCGACGCATTTACACATCTGTTTCCTGCGTTGCCTGAGGGTCTGGGCCCATAACCTGATAGGTTAGACAAGGACACATGTCTAGTCTTAAACGTTGCAAAGCATTTCTAAGCACAGAAGAATTAGCACACGTAGTAAACAACTTTATTGTTGAACTAAACATTAATACAAATAAACTGAATCGTGTAAATAACGTAGGAGCCGACACAGGCTAATTATATACACATATAATAAACGATACATACGTTATTACATAAATAATAACCGATCGCATTCACATCGAAAACGAGTAACCAACATCACGGTAACGCGTCTTGCACTCAACTAACTGAAAGGGTGGTTCGGGTGTACCGCATACATAACGACACGATACATCAGTGGCGTGGACGGGTTTATATCTAACATGTTCCAAGTAATTTGTGATGCAAATTTAAAAATTTTAGATATTGTGGCACGGTGGCCTGGGTCGGCTCATGATGCAACTATTTATAATAATAGTGCTACTACAGAACGTATTGAAAATGGCGAATTTCCAAATTGTGTACTTTTGGGTAAAATTAATTCAGAGTTACCGATTAAGACAATATTTTTTTACATCTCTATGCAAGGCTCAGACTCCTGCAGAAATGTTGTATAATCCCTAATAGCACAAAGACTTACAATGTACATCCATTTAACATCTGTCCATGTACTTATGGATGTACATTGAACGTACATTAATGTCATATGGACATTGTATGGACGTCCATAAAATATTACTTTGGTACAGATTTGTACATCCACTGTACGTCCAGGGATGAATGTACATTAGATATCCAATGATGGACATCTATGGGATGTAAGGAAAGTACGTTCAGTGGACATCCATAAAACATTCAGAGGATATTTTATAGACATCCACTGAATGTTAGTTTGATACAGATTTCGATGTTCTTCAGCTATTCGGTCGTGATGTTTTGGAAGAAAACCTACTTCATTCTCGATTTTTGGGCAAATAAATACAATCTTTAAATCATCTTGTTTCAATCAATATATATAAAGGCTATCATCACAAATACAAGGAAGTTTGAATCTTTTACAAATTATATGTCAATATACGCTGTCACATTTCTTTAACTCAAAGCTATTAAGTACTGGAAATTTAATTTTAAATAGTATAATTAAACGTGGTTGTTTCTTTCTGCTGCGGAATAGCAATAAATTGATTTAAAAGACTTTGCACTTTAAGAATTGAAATAAGTTAGAAAATGGAGAAAATTTACATACAGTTCACTTAGCACATTTTCATTAATAACAGCATTTAAAAAACCAATTTATTCAATAAAGCAATTAAAACAAATTAAGTTTATCAAAGCAATTATAAAATATTATTTTCAGTTTTGGCCTGTTCTCCGCAACGCCGTAGCCATTTTCCGATTTCAGTTTCTACTTCCTTCTCAGTAGCCGCCTGAAAAGATTGCATTCCTATTTCTACAATTATTATTATATAATTCACCGTGAGCACAGTTATAATCTAATTTACTTAATAATAACTCGAACAATTTTAACTGCTTAAACACTTTTTTGTTCTTCCTAATAAACTAAATCCTGCACCAAATTTATTTGTGATGAGTTTTTCAAGACATCTATAGATTAAGTCATAAAGGTTTCTTCCACCAAATGATTTGAATTGTTTAACCTAAAAGTCAACTTTAAAAAAACCTAGATTTTAGTATATTAGACGTACTGCGCTTTTCATTGTATCTTCGTTGGAAAGATAATTTTCAAAAACATCCAAGGAACCATCAGAATTTATGGGCAGTATATCTCTGATTTCATTTAAAATATTTTCGGTTATACTTTCTTGTTCATCTGGCAAATCTCTATATTTTTTCTCCGTCGTCTATCTTGCTGGTAATATCAGACACCATTACTTTTATGATTGATTGATTTTTTATTATTCTGTCTAAGTAAGCTGTAACAAGTATATAAATATAGTTACAAGCTATGGTAAAGACGAATGTTTAAATGCAGTTTAAAATTAAGGGAAGTTTTTCAACTTTATTAAAAAATTAAACGTTTACCACTAATCAAGCGTATTAATTATATATATTAAAATGTTATTGACCGAATTTTGAAACAATATAAAATAATCTTGTCAATTGCATTATAGTATGTTATACGTTTAGTATTTGTGGATAAAAACAAATTCAGTGCAACTACACTAAAATTTTACTGTTTGAACATGAACAATTTAAAAATTTAGAAAAGCATGTAACATCACACCAGTTTAGACATACTTAATGAAATAAAATTGTTATTACCTTTTAAAGATGGACTGAGATCTTGACTATGGGTTTCAACCATATTATTTTCCTTTTAACCATTTAATGGGTGAATTGGTAAATTCAATTGTTTATTTTTACTTTTTGCCACTTTTACTGTAAATTAAATTCCATTAAAATCATCTGTACTTTTGAAATGTTTTTACCTTTTTCATTTAAACTGACATCAACATCCAATGTTTCAGGAAACGTACAGTCTGTACTAATTTTAGTACCTAAAAGAAAACTTGAAGTAGTACAATAAACACCAAATGTTTTCATACAATTTTTATATAATTTTGGTGGTTTGGGAAGTCTACGATTGTCAATGTAATCTTCTTCCTCAAATGAAGATGAATACAACTTTCTTATGATTTTTCTTTTCTTCCCCAATGCTTGATCAGGAGTATCCTCTGGTTGAGATTCCAGATCAGTAGTATACTGGGCCTTTGTAGCATTTATACTAGCCTTAGCGAATGAATCTAAAATATTTAAGAGAAACATTGTTTGTAACAATAGAATTTTATATGGTTACCAAATATATTATGTCTTAAATGAGTATAAGAATATTTGTTCCAGTGTTCCCCTAGTTCCTGATACTGCTCAATTGCTTCTCTTAATTTAGATTCTGAATAACCACTCGGCCATAAACAAAACTCTGCACGAAGCCAATTGGAAGGAACTACTTCAACACTATTTTCATCTGGGAACTGCACCACCGCCCATGTCTTAGACTCCATAATATTTGATGAAATTGAAATATTTTCTATATTTTAAAACAATTATTACATATAAAAATAGAATTATTAAATAAAATTATGTAACATAGGGGTAACAACAAATTTAGAATTGCCAAGACACATTTTAATGTTTTTAAAAATTCCGCGACCGTATGTTCAACAGTACAGTTCTAAGTTAATTCGTTGATAATAAAATACGACCTCGGAAATAACAAATTAACAAGTGATAAAACCAAAACAGGTATTGTTTTCTAAACATTCCTCTTCCTTTTATTACAGCTACATTAAATAAACCTAACCCAAACCACTTACCAAAACTACCTGAAATGTATCCTTTACCAACAATAACAGCCTCAACCATAAATCATTCAACCAGCCAAACAAAAAACCCACTCGCCCATCAGACAATAAAAGAAGGGACATATTCGAATGCAGTAAAAAGCAAAGCACCAAATGAACAAACATCTGCAAGCAGTTTCCCGTCAAAAGAAAATGCGATTATATTAAATTCATTGCCAAACACGAAGTTAGAAGATTATCTAAATGCAATCACGGAAATAATAGATCCTAAAAATATAACCTTTGCATCAAGAATAGCAAACAACCGGATCTGTATTTATTTATCTACAAGAGAAGATGCTGACCAGTTTGTAAACAACCATCCTAATATAACAGTAAATAACACAGAAGTGGAAATACGTAAATTACTAACGCCGACCATAAGGGTGGTTATTTCAAATGTTAGCCCATCCATACCACACAATGTAATAGAAGACGCACTTATTAAGCTAAATATAACTTTAACAGGCAAGATGTCATTTATAAAAGCTGCATTATCAGAAATAAAATTTAAACACATACTTAGCTTTAGAGACAAATCTATGTTAAACAAACTGCAAATTTAAACATCCCAGAATCAATAATAGTATTATTTGAAGAAACCCCCTACAGACTATTTTTATCTACAGAAACATACTGCTATACATGTAAACAAACGGGCCATTCAACCTCAAGCTGCGAGGAACATAATATACAGAGTGAAACAAAACAACCTGAACAAATAACAAACCTAAATGAAACAATAAGAAATAAAAGACCAAATCAGTCACCTGAAAGTACACCTACAGAAGAACTAAATGAAACTTACATTGAACATCAAATAAGAGAAGCAACACAAAAGAAAAAACAAGAAACCAACCAAGAATCAACCCTGTCGAATTTATCACAAACCAAACGGACAAACAAAAACAAAAAAGGATCCTACAATTAAAAAGAAGAACTTGGAACAAACTGAATCCCCAAAACACAATACAATAAAGGAAATCATAGAAAGTGATCCAGCCAAATACATTATCTCATTTGACAATTTCAGGACTTTCTAGAAAACACGATCGGAACAAAAAATACTAGAATTAAGTAAAACTATACCAAAGATACAAACCAACTCATACAAATGATGCATGAAATCCAAAACAATACTGATGACAAAAAATAAAAACAACAATAACAAGAATAACTAAAAAATGGAGGAACAACAAATTGAGTCAGAAATGTCTGATTCCTCAGTCGATAATCAATAACATGAACATCATTCAATGGAATTGTAATGGACTTCAATCCCATAAAGCTGAATTCCAAAACTAATTGAAGAAACACAACCTCATTACATATGCTTACAAGAAACACACTTCAAAGAACATCAAAACATAAATACATACAATTTTATACAATATCGCAAGGACAGACTAAACACACATATAGCTAGCGGAGGGTGGCAATTCTAGTAAACAACAAACAACATACAACAAGATGTACAAACTATCCTGAGAGACACATCCAATATTGAACCACTGCTGAACTATCTTAAAGACATAGAAATCCAACATCGTATATAAAATATATAAAAGATAAACATATATTGTACCATAGATTATAAATAATACTTCCAACCTCCGCTAATAACTGTAAAGGTGGAAGCGGATGAAAGTGAAATTAAAAAAAAAAAAAAAAAAATGTTTTTAAAGACCACGTCAGTTATATTCCATCTAGAAATAGGTCCTAGATCGCTCACAATAAATGTATTAATTGACGAAGATTTACAAGGTTCTAAGATAGTTCTTCTAAGGTTTCAAACCTTTGTCCTATGATAAGTGTATCTTGACCACATGTAACAAAATTGTGAATGAGCACTATGCTATTGTCTTTTAATGAACAACAATTATTGGGTTGTGACAATTTGAGGGTAAAATTTGGAAAGACAACTTGCTTGTACTGTTGATCAAATCGGTAATTATATGTTGGTCCATTTTTATGTTCGCATTTGATTTCAAATTTATTTGGTAATACATTTTTAGAAATACTGTTAAACGATTTGGATCCTTTGATTTTCCCCTTAACAATCTGTGCCAATGGTTTGTCATACTTTCTTATTAAAGGTTTCACTTTCTGTAGGTAATTTTCGAACGGGAACGCAGAGTAATTCTGTAAAATACCATACCGGTTTGTAGCTTGATAAACATGCATCGTGTTGGGAACATTATGTGAAACATTTTCTGCACCATATAGAGTAATAAACGATTGGACAAAATAAATCACTAAAGAAAGGCCATATTCTCCAACTTCTCGCAAATAACTTTTATTTGAAAAAATACTTGCTGCTACATGCGGGCACAAAAAAATTCAAGTATCGATCAGGCGGTAAAACTGTTTTTAATACTACAGGTCCTGTATAAAATAAGAATGTCCGAAGTTCTGATGCTTTAAAACGCTTTAATTCATTTAAACCTCGCGGTTTCCTGGCAAACTCACAAGGAATGTTGACTTTTAGAGTTTCTAAAAATTCAGATATTTTTGACACTTGATAATAAGGCAACTTTAAGGGTGGTTTACCAAAAACCCAAAAATATAGCAATTTTTTCATGATCCCTAAACAAATCAAATGCATATAATCAAGAGGGATGTTTTTAACCATATCAAAATCAGGAATTTCTTCCAATATGGACGTTCCATTATGATAGTCTTCATCAATTTTCTGTCTAAAATCCAGATCTGAATGATTTATCAAATTATTAATTTCTGGAAAACATAAACGCCTATCAATGCAATCTCCTTCTACATAACATCTGGTACATGAATTATATCCCGTATGCCCTTTAATGCATAAAACAAATGATTTGGTCGGGACATCACAAACAATAGCTGCTAATTTAAACTTATATGTGCGATTGTTATACAAAAATGCATTTACATCTTTAGGTTTACTGGGGCCTTGGTATAATCCCACCATTTCTACGCTATTTGGATTGTCACATAAACTAAGAAGTATTGGATACAGTTGGCTGCTGCTACTTTTAGAAATTGGAAGCCCGTCAATGTTTATGAAAATATCAACGGAATACAATAAATCATTCAAAGGAGGCCGCTGGTTAAGTAATATTTGAATAGCATTAGAAAGTCCAAAATGGTATAAAGGCCAGGTTCAAGAACAACTAGATCAAAATTTCTGGGAGTATTCAATAATGTTCTTGCATCTACAGGTAAATCAATATGAATAAACTGTTTGAGAATCAGCGGTCTCTAACGTCAATGAGCGAAATCGGTAGAGCTGCCAACTAAAATCGGTACATTTGTACCTAAAATCGGTATATGACAAAAAAAAATACAATTTTCAATCAAATTCGTTTATTTAACAAAAAATCCACTCATTATTATATTATAATAACATAAAAATCAATTTTCAACATAAAAATCAACTTACAACATAAAAATATAATAACGTAAAAATCAGCATACCTACTAAGTTAGTAGTACTAACTTACATCTAACACACTTATTATATTAATATATCATATTATGGCAATTATTAATTTGCCAGCGTCAAGTTAAAGAAAGACAAAAACTGGAAATTTAGAGATTTTGAAAGTTAAACAAGTTGCACAATTGCACACCAAAAACGTAAATCTAACAAATTAAATTATTTTTCATAATGTTTCGGATCGTACCAATATTCTTTGGCCATAGCTGCAGTCATTTTTAAATTAATTTCTAAGTCATAACAATTAGCATCCATGAAAAGTCGTTTTGAATGCAGTAGGCTAGTGATTGACTCAGTAGACAGCCTATATCTCAGTTTTGTTTTCATAATATTAATTTGAGAAAATATACGCTCAACATTGGCAGATGAATGGGGGAGTGATAAAATATTAAACATAAAAGTAGTTAACAAGGGAAACATTTGAGTCTCATCGCCACGCTTTAGCAAACTTACTTCATCCCAAAATAGTTTACGTCATCAGAAAATGTTTTCATTTGATCACAATTTCTTAGAATGTGCCACTCTGTATCAATTGTTTGGAAATCATTGTCCTGAACAATATTAGGAAAGAGCCTGATAATAGGCACTATTGAAGCAGTGTTGCCACTTTTAACATTTGTAGGATCAATAATGTCTAAACCTTTTATCAGATTATCTTTTAATGGGAACCGCGTGGGGCATCTGCATTTAAACAAATTAACTTGTTCTGGGTTTAGATCTGCTGAACTACTAAGCAGTGTATTTGATGCCGCAGCACCATAATATACGTCGTTAATATCCACAAAATTCCTAGGATTTGTAAAATCAACATTTTTGATTGGAGTGGAAGATAAGTATTGTCTTTTAAAACAATCAAAAATAGTTTTTAATGTTCAGTTATTTTTCATATAAATTGTGAATTTTCGGTGTTCTGCTTGCATTTCTTTGTTTAAATCGTTAAATAATGGCAACACAAAATCTAAAAATTCCAGAAATAATAACGTAGTGGGATCTTGGAGCTTCTGTAATATATGTTCTGCAGCTAAAAGATGATCTCTATTAGATATTTGGTCTATAAAAAATAGTTTTAGAGCAGAAACCTGTTCTAATATTCTTTTCACTGCTGCATGTACTGATAACCAGCGTGTTTGAGAGGGGTGGAGTATTTTATGTACTTGTAAGTCACAAAACATTTGAAACTGTTTAAGCTCTGCCACTCTTTTTGGACTGGAAGAAAAGTAATTGTAAATGTCCCTTACAAGATCCTCTATGAAACGTGGCAATTTGGTACAAGCATAAGACGTGCAAAGATGAAACGAGTGGAAGACGCATTTAAATATAAAAATGTTTGGAATTTCGTTTTGTAACAATGTTGCAACAGAGTTAGTACGTCCCATCACTACATTTGCTCCATCAGATGCAAATCATATTAGATTAGTTTTATATGGAATATCATTGCTTCTAAAAAAGTTAACAATGTGTTTGAATAAGGTTACTGCATTAGCTTCTTCTAATGGAATAAGAGCTAAAAACTATCTTTGATGCGATGTGTTTTTGCATATCTTATGACTAAGCACAAGTGTTTGGTTGTACTAAGATCAGTGGACTCGTCAATAATAAGCGAAAACTTAGTTTGCCGCAGATCTTCACATAAATTATCGAAACTTTCTTTACCTATAATATTATCGATTATGGCGTGAGTTTTCGTCGTAGAACATTTTATCTCTTCTGCTATTTTTGAATCGGGACAAACGGAATGTATCAGTTTCGGTAGGTGCTCCATAATAGTGAATGGTAAATTGTGTTCAGCAACAAACGAAGCCAATCTTATTTCACCTGAAAATAAAATAAAGAATTAAAATGACCTACTTATGTTTATCTAGTGGAGATTCGGGCACTAACTATATCCACTGCTTCTCGTAGGTAAGCACCAATAAGTAGAAAACAAAGTACTTAATAAAACAATGTAAGTAGTGGCATGCACAAAATAAAAAAAAATATTTTACCTTGCTTTACTAGTGTATTAGATTTTTGAGTTTTTGTCACCGTAAATGATGATATTTTCGGTTGAGATTTTATATTCTTCGATGACACCAAGTGAGCTTGTGAAGAACTATGTTTCTTTAAAGCGTCTTTTCCAGATGTGATATTAAGATCTTTATTACAACTCTTACAATAGGCATAGCTTACGCCCTTACGACTATCTTGTAGCCAGCCTGAGAATTCTTCTTGTTCTTCCCATTCTTTTCTATAATATTGTAGATATTTTTTTCTTTTTGCACTCGCACTTGTACTCGGTTCCTCGTCGGATGACATTTTAACTTAATAATTGCACTTCGCGATCGCAACTATAAACTTAAGGATACATAAATGCTTTCTCTTCAAAGTCAAGAAAAATAATGAAAAAATAAAATCCGAATTCCTGTTTACATCTATAGAAAAGGGAATTCCCGTGCGGGAAACCCCTTACAGCTTACAACATAGAGTTGTAGGACTCAAGGGTATTCCCCGAAATATATGGACCAATCCGCAATAACTCTGCTCATTCATGAGCGCGTTCAGAAAGAAGATTTGTGTAACCCTAGGGTTACCCAGAAATTGTACTACGCGTTCAGAATTGAAATTAAGGTAACCCTTAGCTGTTCAGAATGAGAAAGTGTAACACTTGGGCAACGCTCACGTTCCCGCACCTATAGACATCGTGAAGAATCACTCGTCATGCGCAGAGAGGAAAAGAATATTTTTTTAATGACATTATTGATTATAGGTAACAACTTGTCGTATGTGTCTCTTGTAATACGAAAATGAGATTGAAATTGTCTGGCTGAGTAACCAGGAACAACTTTTTCATAATAATTTTCTATCCTTATTACGCCATTTCTGATTGATAAGTTTACTTCTTGTTCGTCCTCATCCATTATAGAAAGAATACATTGAAGTATGTTAATAATTTTTGCTCTTCTGCAATAATAAACACAATATTATTTATCATTTTTTATGTAATTGAAATTAGTTTTTCAGGTTACGACTACTTAACCATAAAAGTTTTTCTATGCTATTTGACACTGATTTTTAAAATACGGCGACTACCTTAAAAGCGTTCTAAAACATGTATAACATGAGCGTCACCCGTACAATCACCTTACTCTCCCGTTCACTTTCATTCTGAACGCGCTCCATACTTGCTGTAAGGTGATTCCCCGTAACATTAAACATAAATGAAAAGGGTTGCCAACACAAAATTGTGAAATCGGTAGAAAAATCAGGAGAATTTCCTGTATTTCCTGTAATCGTGGAAAAATCATTGCATTTCGGTAGTACAGAGTCCATTTCGAGACCGCAGTTGAGAATAATTAATAACTAAAATGGCCGACAAAGACGGGTCGCGTGTTGATGACTCCAATAAAATTATTTGTAAAGTGTGCTTTAGGGGAGCTTCCGGTGGCCCTAAATGTGTTTTATGCAAAATGTGCAAAGCAGTTTGCTTTGTTGATGAATCCAATGTTAATTGTTGTATTAACATAATCGATCCTAATTCGGCTTTTTCCACCATTCCAGATGCCAATGACAATTCGGCTCCTAATATGGTTTATGATATTCAAAGACAACTGGTAACTTCACTTCGCAATGAAATTTGTTTACTGCACGAAAACGCTGCACTATTAAAGGAGAAAATTGTTATACTACAATTACAGAATGATTCATTTAAGGCTCAGCTAAACTGTGATCAACCGGTTTTGAATACATGTGCGCCGTGTAGATCTCGTGCAAGTGAAAGTTCAAGTTCAATGCACTCTGATCTTAAACACAGTAAGCAAATGGATGCGTCATATTCAACTAATGCGGTTGCCGTCGCTAAAGCTACTTGCAATGACGAATTGTCAAATATGGCAGTCCGAATAGATAAATTTAAAAAGCAAAATAAACATAATAATCATGTGGGTGACTCATATTCCGCCAAAACAGCTGCTGTTGTCAATAACAATGGTGAATTGTTGACTGCATTACCTGAATTAGCAAAAGTTCAAGGGCAACTTATGAATACAATTATTAATTTAGACACTCAAGATTCTGCCTCATTGTCTAATTTGGAAAAACCACTTTGTTCTGCAGCTCCTGTTAATAAATTGAGACCTGCTAACTTAAATAAGCCCACTTCTAAGAACACATCTTTAAATTCTAACCTCAATAAAAATAATAAGAACTTACTAATTTATGGTAATAATGCAGACTCGGACATTCAAGGAGTTGAAAATACAGATTTATTTTTGTATCTAGAGTACATCCTAAATTTAATAAAGAAGATATCTTGGGATTTCTTAGTATAAACAGCATTGAAGCTTCATCTTGTGTAGAATTAACTACCAAATTTAACAATTATAAGTCCTTTAAAATCGGTGTAAATAATTTACATGTAAGTAAAATATTATCAAATAACTTATGGGGTAATCATATTATCGTCAAACCATTTAGATTCAAAAGTAATCAGGCTCAGAGTAGGGGTTTTCAATAAACTATGACAAATCAGTTTTTAATAAAATACATGAGGATAAACTTCGTAAATCTCTAGGGGTTTCAACCTTGAATATTTTTTGTTTGAATATTCAATCATTAAGCAATAAAATTAATGACTTGGAAGCATTTTTTATCTCTAATAAAATTAAATGTGACGTATTATATTTAACTGAAGTGAACATAAAGAATGATGCTCTACAATTTGTTAAAATTAATAATTTGGTACCTATCTCTAGCTTTGTCAGATCTAAATTTTCTTGGGGAGGAGTGACTATTTTTGTAGATGAGAAATTTTACGCCACTCCTAATGTGTTGGAGTCAATCAATAAATACTCAATTGAGTTACATGCTGAATTATGTGCAATACATTTTAATCGTATCAATCTTACTATTATTACTATTTATAGATCCTCTAATAAGGGATCAATTGACATATTTTGTGAAACGCTTCACAGAGTATTTAAGCGCCTTGGTTTGCCTATTAGGTCTCACCTCTTGGTCTGTGGTGATTTTAATGTTCATTTTGAATCTACTGAGAAAGCAGCTATAACACTGATTGATTTTTTTGTTTCCTTTGGCTTGTACATTCTTAATAAAACAGCTACTCGTCTTTCTCATTGTCTTGATACAATCTTTACCAATATTCCATCTCTCTCTTGTAGAGCGGTTAAGAGTGGCTTGTCTGATCATTTCGGCCTTGCCACTCAATTAAATCTTGACGATAATGTTAAAGTTGTTAATCATCATAAATCTTATTGACCTTATACAATATATGGAAAATATAAATTTTTTAATCATTTCCAACTAGTTAACTGGAACTTTATTGATGATAATAGTCTGTCCATTAATGACAAATTTACTAACTTTATATCTATAATTGCTTCTGCAGCTGATCTATGTTTTCCTGTCAAACACTTAAGGATATTGAATAACTGTTCCAAAATAGTTGTCAATTGGTTTATGGATGACCTACGAAGATGCGTGATAATTATTTACTTCATGTTGAATTCTATGATGCTTTTCCTAGTGCAGAACTCGAACTGCATGTTAATAAATTAAAATATGCTTATCGTCATGCACTCAAAAATGCTAAAATTAATGCCTATGACAACTACATTCTTAGAGCTAATAATAATAATAATAATAAAAGAAAATGGGATTTGATTAATAATTTCAAAGGTTCTAAAAACAGAGCCAATGATATGAACACTCATTTCTCAGCCGATGACTTCAACTATTCTTTTATTGATTCTGTTGCAGAAATCTTATCCAATTTATCGAATACTAACATCAGTACCACAACTACTTATACACATTGTTTCTCTGGTTTGGTACCCTCTTTCCATTTTGAAGAAGTTTCTTTCAACTACGTGCGAGATGTTATCTTAGCGATGAGCAATTCCCGATCGAAGGATTTGTTTAATATTAACATCTCTTTAGTTAAATCAGTTATCAACAGTATTCTTATTCCGCTAACCAAATTACTTAATATTTGCATAAAGAAAACAGTTTTCCCTGATATTCTGAAACAAGCAAAAGTAATCCCTGTTCATAAAAAGGATATGTTTGATGATATTAAGAACTATCGTCCTAGTTCTCTTTTACCCACTTTTTCGAAAGTTTTTGAATGTATATTAAATACTCAAATTACTTCTTATCTTGAAAATAATAGTTTGTTTTGTGCTGAGCAATTCGACTTCAGAAAAAAATTATCTACTAGTGATGCATTAGTGAAATTAGTAAATAAAATTTCAGATGTTTTTGAGGAGGGTAGTTATCTTGCCGTTAAATTCTGTGATTTGACTAAGGCTTTCGACTGTGTTGATCATGCCCTCTTAGTTAACAAATTAAAAGGTTTAAATTTTGATGATGATAGTATTAAGCTAATTGCTTCATATCTGACTGCTAGGTCTCAACGTGTTTTTTACAAAGGCAAATTGTCCTGCATGTGTGAAGTTTTTTCTGGTGTTCCTCAAGGTTCCATCATCGGTCCGCTCCTTTTCTTATGCTTCATTAACGACTTACCTTTTTTTCTAAAAGACAAGTGTGATGTTGTCCTTTATGCAGATGATACCACTCTATATAATAATAATAAGAGTGATAATATGGCTCAACTGGTAGCTGACAGTACGATATCTTTATGCCTCACTGAATCATGGTTTAATGATAACAAACTTGCCCTGAATAGAGATAAAACCAAACAAATAATTTTTTTCACTAAAAAGGGATTCTTTTTCAAAGGAGCAATCAGCTAGTTTTCTCGGTATCACCCTGGATAGCAAATTAAGTTGGGACACCCACTGTGATCTGCTATGCAAAAAACATTGCCAAACTATTTATTTCATAAACTCTTTGGTAAGATCACTTTCACCTAATGTGCTACTGTCATGTTATCATGGCATGTTCCATTGTCATATTTCATATGCTATAATTGTGTGGGGTCATTGTAGCGGCTCCCTTCGGGTTTTCAAGCTTCAACGTAGAGCTGTTCGCATTATGTCTAACCTTGGGTTCCGTGATGACTGCCGTGCATCTTTTATGAAATTTAAAATTTTAACTTTGCCTTGTCTGTTTATTTTACAATGTCTGCTTTACATCAAAAAACAATATCAACACAACACCGATATTCATCACTTTGACACTCGTAACAAGGGAAAATTGGTTGTACCTTACCATAGGCTAAGTAGGATCAGAAATGGTTCTAACTACTTTGGCTGTATTTTTTATAATGCACTTCATTCTAGCATACAAGATTTGCCTCTTTATCAATTTAAATTGAATATAAAAAGATTTTTATTAGAAAATGCTTTCTACACAGTACCTGAGTTTTTAGCTTCAGTTGCTTCTTTAAAGTTGTCCTCTGAAGATTTATAACATAATTTCCATCTTTTTGGTGATTTTTTTTTAAATTGTATATTCTAAACATATTTTTATTGTATTTGACAAATTGTTATTCACATCAGTGATTCACACATGTTTTATTATAAATAAATAAAAAAATAAATAAAAAAGTTATTGAGTGCAACGTGTTGAATTTCATATTTTGTTGCCCAATCACTTAAGGCCTGCTTAAGATTAGGGAAGACACTTTTTACTTGTGTCGTACTTTCGCATTGTTCGATATAACTCATTGGTTTGTTTTGAATATTCTCAAAATAATCAGAATATAAATATTCTGTAGAATTAGTTGGATAAATGCCATCTGCACTTGCACACACATTATTTTCACTTTCGCTGTTATAGGAAAGTAAATCACCATTACCTGCAGTAGTCACATGATGGTTAATTTGATTAATAATAATGTTCGATTTAGTTTGAGCTTTTCGATAAACTGAACATGGTATTTTACACTTTGGTATTATAGTTAATGTTAATATGGCACCATAAAATTAAGAAATGTGACAGCATTTTGAGGTTAGGTTACACCAAGTTGTAATCTGTAATGCTTTTTGTTAAATTACGGCATGCAAAAAATAATAACTTATACCTTTCTACACTAAATCACTTTATAACAGAAACGCACATAAACACAAACTTTATTTGAAGGAATTTTAAAAAATACCATCCATGAATGTATTGTGATTTTGTCAGGCTTCAGCTTAGTTTTTAGTCAGACGTCTGGCCCACTTTTCATTACGTTGCAAGTGACAGCGCAAGACGAGCAAGATGAACAAAGACAGTGACAGTAGTGTATAAGTTAAACAAGGTAGGGTATTTTTCATTAGCGTAGAATTATACGGAAAGAATACAGTGACGTAGTGTAGGCTAATACCTTATTTGTATTAATTCAATAACCGATAAAATAAAAATGAATCATTTATTACGAATTGTCTAAAAAAAGGGTAGGTTAAAGACGTATATATGATTAATGTGGAGCTTTCATAACATTTGATTAAATGACGTTTGCTAGTAATGTATCGTCTTACGGTGTATGTACATAGGATGTTTTCAAACGTTTTGTGTAAATGTTTGTAAAATGTACAACAATGAACATAGTCCTAATGTCCATGGACATATGTACATAAACTGGCTCTTTAATGGACGTCCATAGGATATTGTGTGCTATTGGAGATGAGTCACATATCAAGACTTGCAACTGCATCGAAAGGTTGTTTGGTATATGGAAGCGCAGATTTCCCATTTTAGCACTTGGAATGAGAATCAAATTGCATACACGACTTACTATAATAATAGCAACTGCTGTATTATAAGTTCAGAAATACAAAAAAATAAAGTGAATTCATTCTACAGTAATATACAATTCAACATAATAAAATATAGAATACAGCACACAATACTAGAATATTAAAATTATGCTACCTATTTATCACTTACAATATAACTATTATTTGCTTTAAATTTATTTAAAAGTATTTTGATTTTAATTTATTATTTATTTATTTACTTAAACCTAAATATATACCTAAACATATGGCAACACCAAACCAAACACCTACAATAAAAAATACAAATTTTTGTTGGATGGAACGCATTATCATAAAATTCACAATCCTTGAAGAATGACTTACTTCTTCATTTGTTTCTCGCAATCTGCTCCGAGCTCTTTGGATCGTCTCACGCTGTTCACTCAAATTTTGTAAAACCTAGGTGCCTATTTCTTGTGTTTCTAAAATAACCCTAGAACCTTCTTCTATTCGTTTACCACTTCTTTCTATCCGTTCTGAACTATCCAACAGTCTTTTCTTCTGGTCCTCACTGAATCCAAAATCATCACTATCGTCCGAATATTCATAAGTGCTGAGCGCCTCCTGTTTTATGGATCTAGCTTTTATGTATTCAAGGGTTAGTCTTTTCAATTCAGCACGATAGCAATCAACTTTCGTGCCGCATCTTTGGTGCTTTGTTGTTTCCACTTCACGGACCTCCAGGTCCATTTGTTCCAACAATTTTTGAGCTTCCTTGACATTTTTTTCGATACGGGATATAAGCTGTCGACAATCTTTCGCTCCTGATGTTGACAGTAAACTAACTTGGGATGTAATATCTGCTGTTAGGACTGAGTATTGCTGTTCATAGGTTTCAAATAAAGAAACCATTATAGCGTGCCATTACATTCTAAAATTCCGGACAAAACAGCCCATTTCATGATTCGTTAAACTTGAATGAATTTTAATTGTGAAGTAGTTCGGATGTCTTCGGTAATCTTCGGAAGGCTTGGTGCTTGCTTGTAAAATCAAAATAAACTCAAACGCTGATATAATTAATGTCTATATAGCTCGAAGGCGGTGAAAACGGCTTCGGTGGTCTTCAGAACTCTTCAGAACGTTTTGTGTTGTCACAAAGAGTTATCATTTGAAATTAAAAACTACTACTTTACACGATTTACAAGTATGGAGGGTTCGGAAGCCTTTGCTCGTCTTCGGAACTCCTTGGAAGGCTTTGGAATTGAATAGTGAAGTTCAATAATAATGTGAATAGCAAATATTTTAAATTAAAAACTACTAATCTCCAATATATACAAGTATAGAGGGTTCAGAAGTCTTCGGTTGTCTTCGGAACTTCTCGGAAGGCTTCGGAATTGAATTGTGAAGTCCAATAATAAGTTGAGCGGTGGTCAATAGTGATTAATTGCAGGTTTGGAAGGCCCAGACGTCTTCGGTGATCTTCGGTACACTTCGGCAAACGTCGTGGACGTTGTGCCTTAGGCCTAGTAGAGTACGGCTTCGTCAAACTGTACGGGGGTGTTGTCCCGGAGGTAGACTTGGCAGATGCAGTCGGTGACATTACAGTAATCTACTGTTAACTCTATTATCACACGCAGAGCACTGAACGAACTGAAAATTTCCAATTGACTATATCAGAGTACACGTGCTGGAAATAGAACAAAACAAAGAATCTGGAGAAATTCCAACTAAGTTTTGTGCTACTAAAATTTGGATAATCTTTTACAAAAGCGAAAACGCATTTCATTGGTTAAAGACATCATTAACGTTTTTCAACACAAGAAGAATAGCAACCAGAACTGTATAAATATAATTTCAAATTCTGCAGAAGACATTTGTAGCCTAGTAATCATCTCCTCCAAGCAGCGCTCTCCATAGCCTGCTATAGTTCTAAATGCAGTGCTCATCATAGCCCCTGCACGTTACGCTGTCCGTCGCAGTACCTGGGGGCCGTCATAATAATTCATTGGTGCAAATTCAACAAAACTATGTATGGGTAGTAAGCCTCGTTCTGCACATCAAGTAGCCCGAAAGCAAGCGCAGAACGCCATTCGACGTGCGATCCGTTCCATGCGATCGCATCCGAGGCTTCTGTCTCCGCTACCGCCGTTGCCGAAGGAATTCATTCGATCTACTCCAAACATATCCCGGGAAGTAGATTATTGTAATGACGACGACTGCATCTGCCAGGTCTACCTCCGGGACAACACCCCAGTAGAGGTCGACGGAGCTGTGCTCTACTAGGCCTGGGGCACCACGTCCACGACCTCTGCCGAAGTGTACCGAAGACCACCGAAAACGTCTGGGCCTTCCAAACCTGCAATTGATCGCTATTCACCACCGTTCAAGTTATTATTGGACTTCACGACTCAAGTCCAAAGCCTTCCAAGAAGTTCTGAAGACAACCGAAGACTTCTGAACCCTCTATACTTGTAAATATTGTACATTAGTAGTTTTTAATTTCAAATAATTGCTATTCACGTTATTATTGAACTTTAATATTCAATTCCGAAGGCTTCCGAGGAGTTGCGAAGACAACTGAAGACTTCCGAACCCCCCATACTTTAAATATTGTAAAGTAGTAGTTTTTAATTTCAAACCATAACTCTTTGTGACTACACGAAACGTTCCGAAGACCACCGAAGTTGTTTTCACTGCCTTCGAGCTATATAGGCATTCATTATATAAGTGTTTGAGTTTATTTTGGTGTTCACAAGCAAGCATCAAGTTTCCGAAGAGTTCTGAAGATAACCGAAGACTTCCGAACTACTCCAAGATTTAAAATCAGTCAATTTTACTTTAATTTTATGTATTTTTCGGAACTTACAATTATTTTTACCTATGTTATTAAACAATTAATCAAACCAAGCCTACTTGCTTTAAGACGCCTCCCACTCCAACGATAACACTACTTCTCGGGATGTGTTTGTAGTAGATTGAATGATTTCCTTCGGCGACGACGGTAGAGGCGACAGAAGCCTTGAATGCGGTCGTATCGAACGGATCGCACGTCGAACGACGTTCTGCGTTTGTTTTCGGGCTGCTTGGTGTACATAATGAGGCTTACTACCCATACGTAGATTGTTTGATTTAGATCAATGAACTATTATGATGGCGGACAGCGTAACGTTCAGAGAGTACACAGACTATGATGAGCGCTGCGTTTCGAATTATACCAGACTATGGAGAGCGCTGCTTGGAAGGTTATTTGCAGGCTATGGGGAGCACTGCAAGGAGAGGATTCCTAGGCTATGGTGAGCACTACGAATGTCTTCTGCAGAATTTGAAATTATATTTATACAGTTCTGGTTCCTATTCTTCCTGTGCTGAAAAACGTTAATGATGTCTCTAACCAATGAAATGCGTTTTCGAGTTTTTGATTTGTAAAAGAATCTCCAAATTTAGTTTAACCAATGAAAGTATAGATTTCTGGGTAGCACAAAAACTTGGAATTTATCGGGATTCTTTGGTTTGTTCTATTTGCAGCTCGTGTACTCTGGTATAAGGTGCTTTCCTTTTACCGTTTTTCTTAGGTATTCTAACCTATCCTAAGTTGTACTTAGTTAAATGATACGTACCTTTTAAGAACTAAGTAGTTCAAATGTCTTAGATTTTTTCTTCCCCCTTTACCGTTGACGAGTGTGCTAAGAATCGCACTTGTAGTTAAGTAATTCGCCCAAGTTTCATTATATTGTGTAAAGTGTGGTTAGAAGGTTGTTTATTTGTTTTGTTATTAACTTGTTACGTGCCAAAAATTTGGCACTAGACATTTTTTAATATAGTTTTAATATGCGGGAATTTCGCGCCACAAATTTAAAAGACTTGGTGTGCGTATTTCCGTTACTTCAGAAGTGCGTGTGCGAGACTTCGCGCCGACGCGAGTGGCGGAAGAAAAAGTGGGGAGTTTCCGGAAGACGCTGAGGAACTTGCTTTGGGAACGTGGACAGTTGTGTTTGGTCTGGTATCGTATCTTATCTTTGATTATGTAGATTCCCTCTGCCTTTTGATTGTCGTCCCTATAAACCCGTTCCTGTCGTTTCCCTACTTATAGAAAGAAGACCAACAAATTTGGAAGCAACCTGGCCTAACAGCAGCCCACGCCCCGAGAACCATCTTTAAATAATCCTGAAGGGAGCCCCGCAGTCGCTAGCCTGGAGCAATCCTGAAGGAAGCCCGCAGCCGCCATCTTTAAATAATCCTAAAGGGAGCCACGAGCCGCCATCAGGAAGTAATTCTGTGAGACGCTTTACATATTCACGTAAGTTCCCCGTGTGGGTTTTTTATAATATATTTTAGAAATTTGAAATTATGTGTAATAATTTGCATATTGTGTGACGTCATTGACAGATGGGCGCGCTAATTTCCACATGGATTATCGTTACCAACTGTCTTTTGTGACTCTTATGCCGCGTAAACGGGACTGTAAGAAACTAGAGTTTTTAAAAATGTATTGTATTATGAAAAGAAATAATAGTTGGGTTCTAAATGATGAACGAGATGTTATGATAAAAAATTGTGGTAAGTTTTGTTGAAATTTTTTTTTTGTTTTATTATTAAATTATTATGTTGCTGTGGTTGCCACAAAGCGAAATGGAATTTAAGGATTTAAATCATCCTACTTAAAAAAGTTCGAAAAGCATTTTATCTTATGAAATGGTAGAAGAAAATGTGGAAGTGGCTACCAATATTGTAATGGAGGAAGGAGAGGCGTTTGAATCTGTAGATGCTCAACCGAAATGTGTTGGTACAAAATATAATTGGGATCATGACCAAACGTTGGCACTTATATTTAGTATTGAGGCAAGGTATGAAGAGATGTATCATCCAAAAAACAAAAAGCATTTTGGTCTGAAGTGGCAAATGATTTAATAAGCTTAGGTATAAGCTATTATCCTAAACGATTAAAAAAAAAGTGGGAAAATCTTTTTAATACTTATGAAAACACCAAGGACTTAACTAGAAGGGGTCCGACGAGGTTTTTGTTCTTTGATAGGTTGGATGCCTCATTAGGCAACACACCTAATGCTTGTAGCCCACACAACTTTGATGTAGCAACTACAATACCGACAACTTCCTATCAATCTACTTCTATAATTGCTGCCGAGGAAGCACATACTGTACCTGTCCCAGCAGTACAGACTACTATTTCAGGAAAAAGAAAGCATAAAAGTTGGGAGTTTTTGGATAGTAAGACAAAATTTTATGCTGCCAAAGGAGGGGTCATAAAACAAAAAACTACAGCATACACCAACTATTTAGGTATCTTGACAAAATATTAAGATGAATGACTGAAGCTCATGCAACAAAAAATGGCTTTAGAAGAGCGTAGGGTTACTGCGTTAGAAAAATTAGCTAATTCGCAAGACAAATATTGTAAATGTAAGTTAATTTAGTAATGTATAATTATATGTTTTATTTTTGTTTAACTTATGTACGATGCATAAAATAATGTAATTAATTTAATACAATAAATGTTATTGAATTTATGTAAGTATCGCATACAATTAAAAACTTACAGGCATATCACACTTTTAATCTAAACCCATCTCGGTCATAATTTGAAGCCTTCGATAGTGTGAAGGTATTACACCATAAATTTGATGTACCATGTCTTCGTCATCATTATCAATCTCATAGGATACCTCATCAGCAAAATCATTATGCAGAACACATGTAGCAACTACACACTGTACAATAAAATAGATCTTCGCATTTTCAAAATATCGCAGTCTACGAAATCTCCCCTTCAGAAGTCCAAACGGCATTTTCTATTATAATCCTCGTGGCCGAATGACGATAATTAAAAAGGGTTTCATTTGGCGTTAAATGTCCATTGTCTCTAAAGGGTTGAATTAACCAACTTAAACAGGGATATGCTGAATCCTCTAGTAAAACGTCATTACCTAAAAATTCATTATAACATTTCTGATATAAGGAAGAACGTTTTAATAAGCGGGCATCATGGATGGATCCTGCTTCCCCACACAACAAGTCTTTGAATCTTTTCTCATGATCGCACACCCCTTGCATGAGAATGCTGTAATCGGATTTTCTGTTGCAATAGACTTGTGAATCTACTGCAGGCTTTTTAATATTTATGCGACTTCCGTCAATCACACCGATAATGTTTTTGATTCCCTGCTTTTTCTTAAAACCATTAAGGACATCTGCCCTTTTATCACCTTCAGGCCTTGTAGCTGTTGAATACTAAACACATAATTACTCTTTCTATAGTACGATGTGCGAAACTTAATGTAACATTAAATCTATCAGCTATTTGTCTAAACGTTTCAGTGTTACTTAAATACCACACAGTCAGTATAAATGCCTTTTCAGCATCAATTTTCTTTCTGCCAAATTCATGTGTCGGCAATACATTATCGCACCGCATTAATTCTGAAATTTAATAACTTAAAACTTTCAGATTTGCAATTTACTAAAGTTACCAATAAAAACCTGGAAGTTGCTCGACTTAGCCTAAAATGCTCTTTAAATTCCTGATCATCATAAGCAGGGACAGTCCTCTCAACATAATCCAAAGTTCTATGTAACTTGTGTCTGGTGGTTAAGAAATTATCCTCTGAACAATCAGAGGATGACGGGTCTGACGATGATAAGCAGCTAATTTGCTCGACTTCAGATGTAAAACTTGAGGAAGAATCACTCTCACACTCATTTACCTAGGACTAAAAATAATAATTTTAATTTCAATCTAATAATGCAATTGCTTATTCACCTCTAAAACAAAAACAATTTTTTATCCATCTAGTCCCTATGCAACCATTTACGCCAATGCGAAATAGAATATTTTAAAATAAAATAGAAATCAATAAAAAATTCGAAAGTAAGGTTAGAAACTCACAGTGGAAGTATCTATTACAGGTTAATGCGTTTCTTTTACACAGATAAGTGAGCAAAGCCACTTGACTCTAATCTTATAAAAGATACTTTACTTAACAAAGATAAGTTGTAAAAGGAAAGCACCTATAGTTAACAACAGCATTAATTTCTGCTGCAATTCCGAGCCAAGCTTTTTGTTTCTCTTTATTAGTTACAGAATCGGTTTTCTTGTTTTCAATAATGTTCTTATATTTGTCAATTAAGTTAAAAAGAATTTTTTTTCCGCATTTTCAAACCTAGGACATCTTTTTCTAATCTGATCCGACATTATTATTATTATTTTCACTTATAAGGAAACAATATTGATATTACACAAAAACTATTTTAATGTCAAAATACTGACATTTCAGACATCAAATCCATAACAGTTTTCAACGTTGCCACATTTTGTGTGACTTTAATAAAGCTCTGTTTCTTTTCATGCGGTGCAAACCAATTTTAATTAAGCTCGGATTAATATTAAATCTAGGTTTTGTAAAATCTAGATTTAGATCAGAAACGGTGCAAACGAGCATAACACACGTATATATTCCACTAGCAAATACTAATGCTATTTTTGAACTACTTGGAAATGAGATTCTAATGATAGTTATTATACGTTTGGCAATGGCGCATATGCACTTGTGGATTTGACATTTACTAGTTTACATTCGGTTATATTCCAAACTAGGCAATGTACATTCTTATAATTTGTAAACAAATTTCCGCGGATATTTTTAAATGAACTTGTCAATTTTCGTCATTCCGGACAGTTGCGTTTGCGCAAAAAAATGCGCAGGTGCGGAGTGTGTGAAAGGACGGCATTAAGCTACGAGACCTGAAGCCAAGAACATCTACCGGTGTTGCGTGTGCGTCTTTTCTCTTTTTAGGATGTAGGTTCCTTATCTTGCCTTATCGTTCCTCATACTTGGTTGTTCCTATTGTAACGCGCTACTACTACCGCGTTTCTTTAATTTAAAACAAGTGATAATAATGGTCTTTATTACTCACTGTTCACAAGTCTAATTAACAGTATATGCCTTATTTATAGATGTTTTCAGTCCACTTAACAATGAAGCACTATTACACTAATGAATTTACAAGCACTAATATCTTCTTAAACTAACTTCTTTACCCTAGGTCCAATAACCACACTAACACAACTATTTGTTTATACACTTCTATTTATTTATGTATACTGCAAGCTGCATGCACATTAGACACAGCATATCATTTATGTATATATTCTAAAAACTCAACTACGTTTACTTTACAACGATATAATTTATATTAGACATTCAAGAATAGACTAACTCTTACATTCATAAGCGGCCTTATATATACCCTGCATTAAGATATGACTCATTATCTAGAACTTTGTAGAAGGATTCTCGAATGCTGAAGAATACGCTGTGCCCCGGGCGTTTGTATGTTTGACGGGTTGCCTAATAGTGGATCGCAACACTGCCCCCTCTTTAAAACCGTTACGTCTCGTAACTGTAAATCCATCTTGACGCCAATTCGATGACTGGTGACGGTATCGGCAGCTATCTCCTCTGGTGCATCCACCGCGTCGTTGGAAGTAACAGTCAACACTCTTTTCATGGTCTTGGTAGGCAACCGGTTGATAACAACAAACAAGAACCTGGACGTTGGTTCCTGGAAAACTACTTCTAGCATATTTCGGACTATCCTCCAATCCAAGCGATCCAGTCCACAGCCCAGCTTGGGCACCGCTAGTCTCGTTACTCCATTTTCCATCATCTGCGCCTTAAGATTTAGCAAAGCCTCCCATAGATGTCCATAACTAGGTCTCTGCCATGAAGAATTTTTGGTGACCAGATAGTAAACATAACGATTTTTATCTTGAAGAACCAAAGATTTTCCTACAGTTGGCTGCTGTTGTACTAATTCATCCACACATCCAAACTTTTTCTTGAAAACAACAGCTATTCCCTTGACATTGCCAAATCTTGAGCTACGCAATGTGCAAGGAATACTCTTTGGTGCTCTAAACAGATCTTGCTGTTTTTCAACAACAACGCCAAACCTCGCTTTAGCGGAACCACCATACGCCGCCATAAAGCTCTCAAAATCTGCATTTGGCTCATGATTAATAACTTGCCGAACACCATTATCATTATTTGAGTCTTCCTGGTTGTTGCCAGTGTAGGGTGTTAAACGGTCAAAGTGTACCACTTTCGGTTTACCACGAGGGGATCTTCTGATCCGGTACACTACATCATTAATCCTTTTAACACTTCGTACGGCCCTTCCCATTGTCTTTGTAGTTTTGGCGACAATCCACGTTTTCTTTGTGGATTGTACAACCACACTAAATCTCCAGATTGATAACCACCTTCTTGTGCTCTCGTGTCATATTGTGATTTCATTCGATCGCTTGCTGCCTGTATATTCTTTCGGACGTTTTCGTGAATACTATTTGATATTTCACGAAGCTTACTAACGTAATCTTCACCGGCGATCTCTTCTCCAGGTTTAAATCCAAACTGAAGATCACATGGTAGCCGCAATTCACGTCCTAGCATTACGCAAGCGGGCGAGTATCCTGTGCTGTCATGTACCGAAGATCGGTACGCCAGTAAGAACAAATGTAGATATTGGTCCCAGTCCCGTTGATGTTCAGAGACAACTTTGGCCAGGTACTTTTCTAACGTTCTGTTCATTCTTTCAACCATTCCATCCGATTGAGGATGAAGTGGCGTGGTTCTAGTTTTCCTGATTCCAAGATGCTTGCAGACGTTTTGAAACAACGCTGATTCGAAGTTCCGACCTTGATCGGAGTGTAATTCCAACGGAACTCCAAAGCGACAAAACAACTCCCTCACTAGTACATCTGCAACCGTCTCGGCTTCTTGGTTAGGTATAGCATATGCCTCCGGCCATTTGGTAAAATAATCCATTGCAACCAAGATGTATTTATTCCTTTCTCTGATTCAGGAAACGGACCAGCTATATCAATGGCTACCCTCTCAAAAGGATTCCCCACGTTATACTGTCTCATTGGGGCTTTCCGTTTTGAGACCGGGCCATTTGCAGAGGCACACAATTCACATTTCCGGCACCACTCCTTCACATCTTCTTTGCAGTTCACCCAATAGAATCTTTCTCTCACTCTTTCGAGAGTTCTTTTCACGCCAAAGTGCCCTCCGGAAATACCATCGTGCAAGTGCTGCAACACTTCCGGCACTCTGCTTCTCGGCACTATCACTTGAAGTCTCTCAGTGCCATCTTCAAATTCCACGCGTCGTTTCAAGATTCTATTTTCCATCATCAAGGAGTCCCACTGTGACCAGTATGCCTTCAGGCTCCTACTTGAAATACTAATTTCTTCCCAAGCTGGTCGTTGTCCTCTATTTTTCCACTCAATAATACGTCCCAATTCGGCGTCATTCTCCTGGTCTTCTCGTATTCTTTCGAGTTGCCAAGTATCATCGGTTACCGTCATTCTATGGATGACACTTATTTTCTCTTCCATCTTGGAGCAATGATTGCAGTCCATCGGACAAGGTCTCCTTGATAGAGCGTCTGCATTCCGATGGCTAGTTCCTACACGATGTTCCGTATCAAAGTCATATTCCTGCAGCCGCTCTATCCACCTTGCCACTTGCCCTTCAGGATTTCGAAACTGCAGTAACCATTTCAGTGCGGCATGGTCTGTTCTCAACAGGAATTTACGGCCGTATAAGTACTTATAAAATGCTCTACGGATTTGACGACGGCCAACAGCTCCCTTCTTGTCACACAATAGTTCCTTTCTGGCCGCGACAAGACCTTGCTGAAATACCCAATAACTTTTCTTGTCCGTCCTGCACTTGAGAAAGAACGCCTCCTATAGCTGTGTTACTGGCATCGGTATCCAACACAAACTTTCCCTCCATCCGCGGATAACTCAAAATTGGTGCTGTAACTAGTAGCCGTTTCAGTTGTTCAAATGCTCTGTGGCAGTCGTCATTCCAATCATATTCTTGTCCATCTTCGGTTAATTTTGTTAACGGTTTGGCAATGTTCGCAAACCCAAGTATAAAACGTCGGTAATATGTGCACAATCCTAGAAAACTGCGTAGTTGGTGTATATCTGCTGGTGTAGGCCACTCTTGTACCGTTTTTATTTTGTCAGGGTCAGCTCTTATTCCGGTCTCTGAGACGACATGTCCTAGGTATTTCACCTCTTTTCCAAATAGGTGGCACTTCTTGGGGCTTAATGTAAGGTTTGCCCCGCGTAATCTTTGGAATATCTCCTCTAGGTTCTTAAGATGTTCTTCAAAAGACCGGCCTAACACTATCACGTCGTCCAGGTACACCAGACATGTCTTCCAGGACAGTCCACGCAGTACCGACTCCATCAATCGTTCAAAAGTAGCAGGAGCATTGCATAATCCAAATGGCATGACCTTGAACTGCCATAATCCAGTTCCAATTGTAAACGCAGTCTTTTCTTTATCGTTTGGCTCCAAGCCTACCTGCCAGTATCCGCTTTTCAAGTCCAAGGTCGAAAACCATTTAGATCCGGATAGAGTATCTAAGGTGTCATCAATTCTGGGCAAAGGATAGCTGTCTTTCTTTGTCACATTATTAAGCCGCCGGTAGTCTACACAAAACCTTGTCGACCCGTCCTTTTCTTGACAAGCACTACCGGGGATGCCCATGGACTATTCGAGGTTCAATCACTCCCTGTTCTTCCATATCGGTGATAATTTGCTCAGCTTCCTTACGTTTTGCCAAAGGAAGCCGCCTGGGTGTTGTCTTATCGGTTGCGCATCTCCAGTATTGATCTTGTGTTGCACAACATTCGTCCTTCCTTCTCACTATCATCCAGTGCAAACACACCTCGATATCGTCCGACCAGTTCTTTTACCTTGCCCAGTTGATCGCCATTTAATCCTTGACACGAGGGTATCAACATATCCAGCAATTTCTGTGAGCAACCGTTGGTTGGTTTATTTTTCGTGTCGTCAATACAACGTTTAATATGACATACTGGAATGCAACTTCCCACAATCATGCCTTTCTTCAGGGTCACTGTATGAGGGTTAATGTTCAGCACCCTTACTGGTACCATATTTCGAGACTTTACCAGCGTTCTTCCAATCAGAAGTCCCTCCTGACCCATCCCCGATTCAGTTGCTTCCATCATGCATACTTGTCCTTCCCGGAGCGTACCATCCGGGCGTCCCATTACTATCATCTCCGCCTTCTCGGGTATTTTCATATCGCAAATCAATCGAACTTGCATCGTCTGGTTACTCGTCCCTTGAAATGGACTCTCATCATCATCTATCCGAAGCACATTTTCTTTCATGTTTACATGAAACCCATATTCTCTCATGAGATCCATTCCCAAGATCACTTCTTCTGTAATTTCAGCCACCAACACTCGATGATTAATTAATTTGTCCCCAATTGTCAACATAACGGCAGTCTCTCCATGAGTACCAATCTTCTCACCACTTGCCGTTCGGAGACACACCGATACAGGTAGCACTTTTCCACGACTAACCAAATCTGGTCTCACAATAGTTCTTGTCGCTCCTGTATCCACAAGTAATCGGACAACCCTACCATTAATTCTACCATCGATATAAATGCTGTCCAGACTTTCCACCGACGATGCAGCACGGATGATAATCTCCGGGCACTACGCTGTGCTGTCGAAGTTCGCCCTCTTACATGGACCAGCTTTGGCACAACCGGTTGTTTCTTTGGTTGAGTACAGCGTCTCTGCATATGGCCAACTTCACCGCAGCTCCAACATCGTAGACGCCATCTCCGCGGTCGTAGTCTTTTCAGCCTTTCCGCCTTTCGCTTTTCAAACACACGGTTGACTATTTCATCTATGCTGTTCTGAGCTTGACCAGGTTCCTCTAAGGCAGACCGAACTTTGTGACTCACCCTATGTGATGTCTGCTTAGCTGCTTCAAATTCAAGCGCATGGGCCAGTGCATCATCTAACATTTTGGCCGTGCTAGTCTTAGCGCTTGCTGTATTTCGCCATCCTTAACGCCATCCACAAATGTTTGGACAGCAAGTTGTTCGAGGAAGCTGTCTGGTGCCGTTGGGTATGCCAATCTAACTAACCTGGCAATGTCAGCTTCGAATTCTTGCAGGCTTTCACTTGTCTTTTGCGAGCGGTTCTTAACTTGTGCGTGGTAAACCTGTTGAAGGTGAGCATCTCCATATCTCATCTCAAGCTTTGATGTTAAGAGGCCGTAATCATTCTGCTGGTGATCGGGAATCGTTTGTAAGATGTTAAGAGCCTCCCCCCGTAGGGCCACTATTAAGGAGATAGCCTTCTCTTTGTTGCACCAACTGTTGGCTATTGCAGCAGCTTCAAATTGTTTCAAATATGTGGGCCAAGGTGTTTTACCATCGAATGTAGGTGGTTTTACTTTAAATTTAGACGGAATTGACTCGCTTCTTTCCGTGGTTCTTATTTCTGGAATGTTCTGATTAACAACTTGGCTTGGCAATTCAAGTGGCCGCGTTGTTAGTGAAATTACTTGTTCTTGCAGCCTCATCACATCTTCTTCCATTTTTATCAATTTACTGTCCAACTTTTGCTCAACTGTTTTTACCTGTTCAGTGAAATCTTCTTTCAATGCAATGGAACTTTCCATTAATCTTCGTTCTAACGTGGCTGTATTTTCACTTAACTTTTCCTCTATTTTCTCAGCATTTTCACTAAGTGTCATTTCCATGCCGTATTTAAATTCTTTAAGGGTCGATTCCAGTTCAACTGACTTCACTAAGTTTTCGTTTAGTGTCACTTCCAGTTTAGCCGACCTCTCCTCCATTTTCTCAGCATTTTCACTAAGTGTCAATTCTAGTTTAGCCGACCTTTCCTCCATACCGGATTTAAAATCCTTGAGGAAATTCATTAAAGTGTCTGCCTCCATTTTACTTTGATTTCTTGTCACTGGCATATACAAACTACTTAAATGTCTTTAGACTTGTGTTTTAAATTAATCACTATATACCCCACAAATGCCTGACACCAGTGTAACGCGCTACTACTACCGCGTTTCTTTAATTTAAAACAAGTAATAATAATGGTCTTTATTACTCACTGTTCACAAGTCTAATTAACAGTATATGCCTTATTTATAGATGTTTTCAGTCCACTTAACAATGAAGCACTATTACACTAATGAATTTACAAGCACTAATATCTTCTTAAACTAACTTCTTTACCATAAGTTCATTAACAACACTAACACAACTATTTGTTTATACACTTCTATTTATTTATGTATACTGCAAGCTGCATGCACATTAGACACAGCATATCATTTATGTATATATTCTAAAAACTCAACTACGTTTACTTTACAACGATATAATTTATATTAGACATTCAAGAATAGACTAACTCTTACATTCATAAGCGGCCTTATATATACCCTGCATTAAGATATGACTCATTATCTAGAACTTTGTAGAAGGATTCTCGAATGCTGAAGAATACGCTGTGCCCCGGGCTTTTGTATGTTTGACGGGTTGCCTAATAGTGGATCGCAACACTATCATTCCGCTACGAGAGGAAGAGTGGTTTAAGACGGATTTGCAATTTGACTCAGCAATGGCGTAGCCTACCCACAAAAACAACAAGGATCCAGAGATGTTAAGAAATACAAGTGAGTAACATAGTAACATAGACAAAAATAGTGTTTAAGTTACGTTACTGTTAGGAAAGTTTTACTACTACAAACTGACCAAACGGGTACAACGGCCGTAAATACATCCATTATCGGAAGCAAATTACAATAAATCTATCTTTAGGCTAGATCTATTTTTTCTCTATTAAGTTATGCTCTTTATTGCTGGAAGTGGCAGCACTTTAGCAACGGCTGTTTACTCTATAAATCTAACCAAACCACAGTTTTTGAAACGCAGAAAACTGTATTCAATTAGTTTATTTTGCAGTAAATCAAAAAGAAATTCTCCTCCTCAAGCCAGAGTAGAGATTATTAAATTTTGAGGTTTCTGTTATAAATTTAATTATGGAGCGACTCGAACAGCGAAGAAAGGGTAATCATTTATCAGACAAGCAAAGAACGTTACTAACTGAGTTTTTGAGCAATAATGAATTTTTACGAAGAGGAAAGTTTGGACCACAATTCACGTTTAAAGATGCCTAACGAAAGTGGTCAGATAAAACTATCAAATCAAACGCTATTCCAGATACAAGCAAAACTTGAAATGCATGGCGAAAGGTATGTGCACTTGTAATTTACGATCATTATAATATTTATTTATAGGCTTGGCAGGAGATAAAAAATACAAAAAAGAAAAGGTAAAAAGATATGCTCAAGGTACTGGTGGGGGTCGACATTTGATTTTTCCAATGCGCCATCCGAAGGTACTACATTGGCCAGGAAGCGAGTTTCTATTACCTGGAAATTTGGAATTTTGCCGAATCCTTGCTGTTGCAAGCAAGGTAGGGATTTTTAACGTGCGTGCAACACTCACACACGGGACCTTTATTTTACATCTCATCCGAACGAGGGCGTATTTTTGTGAAAAATGCTCGCCTAACATTTTTCAAGCGGACCGTGTCGGGATTTGAACCCAGAACCTTGGGTATAGTAGTCACACGCATACCAACTACACCACGGAGGCGCCACTGGTGGGGGTCTACCAATCCCAAGTATCTTTACAGAAGAGGATAAAATGGTTATGAAAATTTTAGATACCGCAACAGTTGAAGGAGACCTATCAATAGTGGAGTCAATTGTTATGGTCAGCCTTTTTTTAGTATATTTTTTGGTATTAATGTATAATTTGCAACAGATCGATAACGACTACATGTACGCTAGATATCAACAACTTGATACAAGCACAGAGGAAGATTACAGTGTGGAGGACGTTGTGAATGTAAAACTTGTACATATTTATCCTGTGTCTGTACCAAGTTTGTCAACCAATTATGTGGTCACTATAGTAGGTTCATCCAAGAACAGGGATGATACACCACCCAATACTGCATCTAATAAACCCAAACTAAGCAAGCCTAAAATCAAAAACTTTGCTACCCATAGGCTTACAGAGTCAATTAATGCTAGCAATGAATTTGCTGCTTTAAAGTGCGTTCTTTTTCAATCAAAAACGCTATTTTCGACGTGACTAGTCAATACAATTTGATTTCAGACCGCGCTCGCATCTCCATAACGCCCGGCGGCCACAAACCCGCCAATTGCTTTATACTGCGCTTAACGCCCATATAACGTAGTGGCATGTATTGTTGACCAGAAATAAACATTATGATGGCACCAAACAACAAAAAAAGTGTTTTCCACCCTCGGCCGCAAAACTCGCCAAATCTCATATATACTGTTGCGATCCACTATTAGGCAACCCGTCAAACATACAAACGCCCGGGGCACAGCGTATTCTTCAGCATTCGAGAATCCTTCTACAAAGTTCTAGATAATGAGTCATATCTTAATGCAGGGTATATATAAGGCCGCTTATGAATGTAAGAGTCAGTCTATTCTTGAATGTCTAATATAAATTATATCGTTGTAAAGTAACCGTAGCTGAGTTTTTAGAATATATACATAAATGATATGCTGTGTCTAACGTGCATGCAGCTTGCAGTATACATAAATAAATAGAAGTGTATAAACAAATAGTTGTGTTAGTGTGGTTATTGGACCTAGGGTAAAGAAGTTAGTTTAAGAAGATATTAGTGCTTGTAAATTCATTAGTGTAATAGTGCTTCATTGTTAAGTGGACTGAAAACATCTATAAATAAGGCATATACTGTTAATTAGACTTGTGAACAGTGAGTAATAAAGACCATTATTATTACTTGTTTTAAATTAAAGAAACGCGGTAGTAGTAGCGCGTTACACTGGTGTCAGGCATTTGTGGGGTATATAGTGATTAATTTAAAAGGAAAGCACACCAGTCTAAAGACATTTAAGTAGTTTATATATATGCCAGTTACAAGGAGTCAAAATAAGATGGAGGCAGAAAATTTAATGAATTTCCTTAAGGATTTTAAATCGGGTATAGAAGAAAAGTTAAACGAAAATGCTGAGAAAATGGAGGAGAGGTCGGCTAAACTGGAAGTGACACTCGGTGAAAATTTAGTGAGGTCAGTTGAACTGGAATCAAATCTTACCGAAAGGTTAACTGAAAATGCTAAGAAAATAGAAGAACGGTTTAGTGAAAACGCGATGAAAATGGAAGAGTTGAATGAAAAGACGGCCACGTTAGAACAAAGATTAATAGCAAGCTCCATTGCATTGAAAGAAGATGTCACTGTACAGGTAAAACAGTTGAGCAAAAGTTGGACAGTAAATTGGTAAAATGGAAGAAGATATGATGAGGCTGCAAGAACAGGTGATTTCACTAACAACGCGGCCACTTGAATTAACAAATCAAGTTTTTCATCAGAACATTCCAGAAATAAGAACCCTGGAAAGCAGCGAGTCAATTCCGTCTAAATTTAAAGTGAAACCACCCACATTTGATGGCAAAACACCTTGGCCCACATATTTGAAACAATTTGAAGCTGCGGCAATAGCCAACGGTTGGTGCAACAAAGAGAAAGCTATCTCCTTAATAGTGGCCCTACGGGGGGAAGCTCTTAACATCTTACAAACGATTCCCGATCACCAGCAGAATGATTACGGTCTCTTAATATCGAAGCTTGAGATGAGATATGGAGACGCTCACCTTCAACAGGTTTACCACGCACAAGTTAAGAACCGCTCGCAAAAGACAAGTGAAAGTCTGCAAGAATTCGAAGCTGACATCGCAAGATTAGTTAGATTGGCGTACCCAACGGCACCAGATAGTTTCCTCGAACAACTGGCTGTTCAAACATTTGTAGATGGCATCAAAGACAGTGAAATACAGCAAGCGCTAAGACTAGCAAGGCCAAAAATTCTGGATGACGCACTGGCTCATGCGCTTGAATTTGAAGCAGCTAAGCAGACATCACACAGGATGGGTCACAAAGTTCGGTCTGCCTTAGAGGAACCTGGTCAAGCTCAGAATAGCATAGATGAAATAGTCAACCGTGTGGCAGAAAGGCTGGAACTACAACGACCGCGGAGATGGCGTCTGCGATGCTGGAACTGCGGCGAAGTTGGTCATATACAGAGACGCTGCACTCAACCAAAAACAACCGGTTGAGCAGCAGGAAAACTAAAGCAAGTCGACGTAAGGGGCGAACGTCGACAGCACAACGTAGTGCCCCGGAGATTATCATCCGTGCTGCATCGTCGATGGGGAGTCTGGACAGCATTTATATCGATGGAAGAATTAATGGTAGGGTGTCCGATTACTCGTGGATACAGGAGCGACAAAAACTATTGTGAGACCAGATTTGGTTGGTCGTGGAAAAGTGCTACCTGTATCGGTGTGTCTTCGAACGGCAAGTGGTGAGAAAATTTGTACTCACGGAGAGACTGCCGTTATGTTGACAATTGGGGACAAATTAATTAATCATCGAGTGCTGGTAGCTGAAATTACAGAAGAAGTGATCTTGGGAATGGATCTCATGAGAGAATATGGGTTTCATGTAAACATGAAAGAAAATGTGCTTCGGATAGATGATGATGAGATTCCATTTCAAGGTAGGAGTAACCAGACGATGCAAGTTCGAATGATTTGTGATATGAAAATACCCGAGAAGGCGGAAATGATAGTAATGGGACGCCCGGATGGTACGCTCCGGGAAGGACAAGTATGCATGATGGAAGCAACTGAATCGGGAATGGGTCAGGAGGGATTACTGATTGGAAGAACGCTGGTAAAGTTTCGAAATATGGTACCAGTAAGGGTGCTGAACATTAATCCGCATACGGTGACCCTGAAGAAAGACACGATTGTGGGAAGTTGCATTCCAGTAAGCCATATTAAACGTTGTGTGGACGACACGAAAGATAAACCAGCCAACGGTTGCTCACAGAAATTGCTGGATATGTTAATACCTTCGTGTCAAGGATTAAACGACGACCAACTGGGCAAGGTAAAAGAGCTGGTCGGACGATATCGAGGTGTGTTTGCACTGGATGATAGTGAGAAAGGAAGGACGAATGTTGTGCAACACAAGATCAATACTGGAGATGCGCAACCGATAAGACAACACCCAGGCGGCTTCCTTTGGCAAAACGTAAGGAAGCTGAACAAATTATCACCGATATGGAAGAACAGGGAGTGATTGAACCCTCGAATAGTCCATGGGCATCCCCGGTAGTGCTTGTCAAGAAAAGGACGGGTCGACAAGGTTTTGTGTAGACTACCGGCGGCTTAATAACGTGACAAAGAAAGACAGCTATCCTTTGCCCAGAATTGATGACACCTTAGATACTCTATCCGGATCTAAATGGTTTTCGACCTTGGACTTGAAAAGCGGATACTGGCAGGTAGGCTTGGAGCCAAACGACAAAGAGAAGACTGCGTTTACAATTGGAACTGGATTATGGCAGTTCAAGGTCATGCCATTTGGATTATGCAATGCCCTGCTACTTTTGAACGATTGATGGAGTCGATACTGCGTGGACTGTCTTGGAAGACTTGTCTGGTGTACCTAGACGACGTGATAGTGTTAGGCCGGTCTTTTGAAGAACACCTTAAGAACCTAGAGGAGATATTCCAAAGATTACGGGGCAAACCTTACATTGAGCCCCAAGAAGTGTCACCTGTTTGGAAAAGAGGTGAAATATCTAGGACATGTCGTTTCGGAGACCGGAATAAGAGCTGACCCTGACAAAATAAAAACGGTACAAGAATGGCCTATACCAGCAGATTTACACCAACTACGCAGTTTTCTAGGATTGTGCACATATTACCGACGGTTTATACTTGGGTTTGCGAACATTGCCAAACCGTTAACGAAATTAACCGAAGATGGACAAGAATATGATTGGAATGACGACTGCCACAGTGCATTTGAACAGCTGAAACGGCTGCTAGTTACAGCACCAATTTTGAGTTATCCACGGATGGAGGGAAATTTGTGTTGGATACCGATGCCAGTAACACAGCTATAGGAGGCGTTCTTTCTCAAGTGCAGGACGGACAAGAAAAAGTTATTGGGTATTTCAGCAAGGTCTTGTCGCGGCCAGAAAGGAACTATTGTGTGACAAGAAGGGAGCTGTTGGCCGTCGTCAAATCCGTAGAGCACTTTTATAAGTACTTATACGGCCGTAAATTCCTGTTGAGAACAGACCATGCTGCACTAAAATGGTTATTGCAGTTTCGAAATCCTGAAGGGCAAGTGGCAAGGTGGATAGAGCGGCTGCAGGAATATGACTTTGACACAGAACATCGTGTAGGAACTAGCCATCGGAATGCAGACGCTCTATCAAGGAGACCTTGTCCGGTGGACTGCAATCATTGCTCCAAGATGGAAGAGAAAATAAGTGTCATCCATAGAATGACGGTAACCGATGATACTTGGCAACCCGAAAGAATGCGAGAAGACCAGGAGAATGACGCCGAATTGGGACGTATTATTGAGTGGAAAAATAGAGGACAACGACCAGCTTGGGAAGAAATTAGTATTTTAAGTAGGAGCCTGAAGGCATACTGGGCACAGTGGGACTCCTTGATGATGGAAAATAGAATCTTGAAACGACGCCTGGAATTTGAAGATGGCACTGAGAGGCTTCAAGTGATAGTGCCGAGAAGCAGAGTGCCGGAAGTGTTGCAGCACTTGCACGACGGTATTTCCGGAGGGCACTTTGGCGTGAAAAGAACTCTCGAAAGAGTGAGAGAAAGGTTCTATTGGGTGAACTGCAAAGAAGATGTGAAGGAGTGGTGCCGGAAATGTGAATTGTGTGCTTCTGCAAATGGCCCGGTCTCAAAACGGAAAGCCCCAATGAGACAGTATAACGTGGGAATCCTTTTGAGAGGGTAGCCATTGATATAGCTGGTCCGTTTCCTGAATCAGAGAAGGAAATAAATACATCTTGGTTGCAATGGATTATTTTACCAAATGGCCGGAGGCATATGCTATACCTAACCAAGAAGCCGAGACGGTTGCAGATGTACTAGTGAAGGAGTTGTTTTGTCGCTTTGGAGTTCCGTTGAATTACACTCCGATCAAGGTCGGAACTTCGAATCAGCATTGTTTCAAAATGTCTGCAAGCATCTTGGAATCAGGAAGACTAGAACCACACCACTTCATCCCCAATCGGATGGAATGGTTGAAAGAATGAACAGGACGTTAGGAAGTACCTGGCCAAAGTTGTCTCTGAACATCAACGAGACTGGGACCAATATCTACATTTGTTCCTACTGGCGTACCGATCTTCGGTACATGACAGCACAGGGTACTCGCCCGCTTGCGTAATGCTAGGACGTGAATTGCGGCTACCATGTGATCTTCAGTTTGGATTTAAAGCTGGAGAAGAGATCGCAGGTGAAGATTACGTTAGTAAGCTTCGTGAAAGATCAAATAGTATTCACGAAAACGTCCGAAAGAATATACAGGCAGCAAGCGATCGAATGAAATCACAATATGACACGAGAGCACAAGAAGGTGGTTATCAACCTGGAGATTTAGTGTGGTTGTACAATCCACAAAGAAAACGTGGATTGTCGCCAAAACTACAAAGACAATGGGAAGGGCCGTACGAAGTGTTAAAAGGATTAATGATGTAGTGTACCGGATCAGAAGATCCTCGTGGTAAACCGAAAGTGGTACACTTTGACCGTTTAACATCCTACGCTGGCAACAACCAGGAAGACTCGAATAATGATAATGGTGTTCGGCAAGTTATTAATCATGAGCCAAATGTAGATTTTGAGAGCTTTATGGCGGCGTATGGTGGTTCCGCTAAAGCGAGATTTGGCGTTGTTGTTGAAAAACAGCAAGATCTGTTTAGAGCACCAGAAGAGTATTCCTTGCACATTGCGTAGCTCAAGATTTGGCAATGTCAAGGGAATAGCTGTTGTTTTCAAGAAAAGTTTGGATGTGTGGATGAATTAGTACAACAGCAGCCAACTGTAGGAAAATCTTTGGTCCTTCAAGATAAAAATCGTTATGTTTACTATCTGGTCACCAAAAATTCTTCATGGCAGAGACCTAGTTATGGACATCTATGGGAGGCTTTGCTAAATCTTAAGGCGCAGATGATGGAAAATGGAGTAACGAGACTAGCGGTGCCCAAGCTGGGCTGTGGACTGGATCGCTTAGACTGGAGGATAGTCCGAAATATGCTAGAAGTAGTTTTCCAGGGAACCAACGTCCAGGTTCTTGTTTGTTGTTATCAACCGGTTGCCTACCAAGACCAGGAAAAGAGTGTTGACTGTTACTTCCAACGACGCGGTGGATGCACCAGAGGAGATAGCTGCCGATACCGTCACCAGTCATCGAATTGGCGTCAAGATGGATTTACAGTTACGAGACGTAACGGTTTTAAAGAGGGGCAGTGTTGCGATCCACTATTAGGCAACCCGTCAAACATACAAACGCCGGGGCACAGCGTATTCTTCAGCATTCGAGAATCCTTCTACAAAGTTCTAGATAATGAGTCATATCTTAATGCAGGGTATATATAAGGCCGCTTATGAATGTAAGAGTTAGTCTATTCTTGAATGTCTAATATAAATTATATCGTTGTAAAGTAAACGTAGTTGAGTTTTTAGAATATATACATAAATGATATGCTGTGTCTAACGTGCATGCAGCTTGCAGTATACATAAATAAATAGAAGTGTATAAACAAATAGTTGTGTTAGTGTGGTTATTGGACCTAGGGTAAAGAAGTTAGTTTAAGAAGATATTAGTGCTTGTAAATTCATTAGTGTAATAGTGCTTCATTGTTAAGTGGACTGAAAACATCTATAAATAAGGCATATACTGTTAATTAGACTTGTGAACAGTGAGTAATAAAGACCATTATTATTACTTGTTTTAAATTAAAGAAACGCGGTAGTAGTAGCGCGTTACAATACATCTTTATTCGAAAATGAAACAACGTCAACAACAACAAATTTCGCGCTTCATTAACCTAACCTAACTTTAATTAACAAAACCACAACTGAAAACTACTTAAATAACGCAATATCAAATTTTGTGTTTTTTAACTTAACCTAACCTAACCTGAGCAGATTTCTGACAACGCCAGTCACGTGATGGCCAAGTCGAGAACTCCAGTGCAATCTGTTTAGAAACTAGGAAAATGACAATATTACGTAAACTCTTGCACTAATAAGTACCTAACAAAGATATAAATAATAAAGATTATCTCAGCCCAAGAAACTCCAATCAAATTCGAAACTCAGTTTGGAGTCCACATTCAGGATGTTACTTGTCGGTACGATAATTAAAGCCAAAACTTTTAATCAGAAAACTTTTGCTATGCAGTCCCATAACAAATGGTTTTGTCGCTTAATGTACTGCAAACGTCCCATCGTAAATTGCCTAACCAACAGTGTCGCGCTTGCTTAAACCAAACCGGAGACATTGAAATGACCATATCTGGCCATCAGTAAACATTGTAATGTTGTGTGAGCGGTAACTGAAGCATAGTTTATTTGGCGGGTTTGTCGACCTGGGCGGAATCCAGACACGAGCGCGGTCTAAAACCCATTGATCCTTACTAGTGAGGTCTGGAACAACATTTTAGCTAAAGAAAATTGAATTCTAAGAGTGACCGATAAAGTAAAGATATGCCAAAAGAACTACTATAATGAAAAGTTGGTCTTGTTGCGAGCCTAGGTTAAAGCAGCATTGTTAAAAATTTCGGGTTGGTTGAGGGCTGCCACAACTTCGGATAAGTAGTTGCTAACACTACTCTCACTAGCGCATCAAAAAAAGTTATAGCCGACCATTGTTTGATAGTTTTGGAAGCAAAAAAGACTACTGCAACCATTACCTTTCAAGGCAGATATCCTGGTAGGCTGACGTAGGTAGTTGTCCAATAAATCCATTAAATATTGTGTCAACTTTTTGGATAATCCAAAAACTTTTATAAAAGCTCTGTCATTGAGGTCACTAAAAGAATCTTCTCTGAGTGACAATCTACGACCGCCTACCATCATTTCGGCAAATTCAATATTTTCGAAAGCGCCAATATACATTAACTCGTCCATTGATTACTAATTAATTCAAAAAGAACTGTACAATATAAATAAATGCTGCGGTTTCGGTTTAACTGTCAATTGAAAATTTGACATTAAGTTATGTCATGTTGTTTTCTTATGACTATTGCTATTCCCATCCGAACTAGTACTTGAAACATTTCCAATGCTTTTCGTTGGAATATATTCTCGCGGGATTTTCAAAAATGAACTTTTGATGGTAGCATTAGAAAACATGGCCGCTTTCTCACTGGAATTAAATCCGTTTGCTTCAAAAATCGACCCCCTCGTCAGTTTCTTATAGGTTTTATGTTTTAGTTACTGTCATAATTTATTAGCTGCCGTGACTACTGCTCCTTTTCCTGCTGATAATCATTCTTTAAACTGCAACGTCTGATAAATCATATTGCTCCCAATATTTATCCTTACATAAGCGGATGTGTTACGATTGACAATACACTAGAAACACTAGAAAAATTGTACGTTAAACCTAGGAGTGAAATTTACGTCAGGTATAAGCTGTCTACAACAACACGAAGTGCGGGTCGAAAATTAGATACTTACCTACTAGAATTAAAACAATTTTGCAAAGATTGCAAATTTTCTGCTGTTTCCGCCGAGAAGAGTAGAAGCGACTACATACGTGACGCCTTTATCGCAGGTATCTTTTCTCAAAAGGTAATACAAAGACTTCGTGAGCATCTTATTCTGAATCTAGAAGAAGTGTTCGATTTGGCTAGAACCATAGAGATGGCCGAAAAACATTCGGCCGATTTTTCTGCCAATCAACCATTATATTCTGTTAGTGACGTAATTATTTCAACAGAAAATGTTGACAGCGATGGCAGGCGCTCTGTTAAAAAAGGAAACAATGTTTTTTTTTATCGCGGCCAAATTCATCGGAGACAGCATTGTCCAGCATTGTCAAAGCCTTACGTCAAAAATGCCTAAAAAGATACTATTTTGTTAGTGTCTGTAGAAATAGTAGACCCCCCTGTATCGCGTGACAAAAATGAAGAAAACCTGTGCTATTTACACGAAATTCCATCAATAGCTGCATCCGGTCTTCAAAAGGCTACTGTATGTGTATCGATTAACGGGGTTAATGCCAACGCTTTCATAAATATGGGGAGCTCACTTAGTTTCATAGACCTTTCATTTTCAAAATACATCCCTAATTTAAAATCAAATGATACCCCTGGCAACCAACTTCTACTACATATATAACATCACTGATATAACGCAATGTGCTTTAGCAATACATTTATATTTTTTTTCATGGCGTAAGTAATATCTTAGCTAACAGTGGTTCTTAAAATTACTAAAACAGGTTAAACACGTAAGTGAAATAACCTCGTTGTTTGTTTATTATCGAGCTTATTAATTGTTTTTACACGCTATGGTTAAAAACATAAACAGAGATTATCCACCAATAGTCTTCTGTAGTTTCTAAAAAAAAAAAAATTACGATGTATTTTTCTCAATATAGGGTATTGTTATACGCATCCGGATAGAAATGATCGTTGTATTACAGTTACTTTCAAGTTTTTAAAACAATTTACATATTATTGTCGCTTGTGGTTGATCGTGTGCAATCCCAGTTATACATATTTTCAAATTGCAGTGTTTTGCTAATACTGTTAAGTGTTAAAATAATCAAAAGTAAAATGAATATGGAGGTGGAGGATTTTGCTGTGAATAATTATCCTGACGCTGAAACTGATGTATGGCCTTCTGGTTTCTCGGATTATGATAAAATCGATCGCCATTTTTGGAAACAATCTCAACAATATAAAATATCTCAATTACCGCAAACTAACATAACTGCTTTATTCCCTGAAATACTAGTAAAAATATTTTCGTATTTGAATGTAAAGGACTTATGCAGCATTGCACTGGTGTGCAAATCTTGGCGCGAGGCTGCTTACACCAAATGTCTGTGGCAAAATATTAGAGTTTGTTTTAACTTGTTGGAACGTAGCAGTGCTCCAGTTGCATCGTTAGTTCAACGTGGAATTAAGAATTTATACATTCGGTCCAATGAAAAACATTTACCAGAGCTTGAAGCCGTTTTGCCAAATTTAAAGTCACTCAACTTGACAGACAGTTGTAGTGATGATGATAATGTTAGGGAATTTCGAATTACTCCCCCTTACCTTCAAATAAATTTATCTTCTTGTAGTCAGTTGACTGATAAGTGTGTAGGTCAGATAGCCCTTCACTGCAAGAATCTCGATCAGTTACAACTGGATAACTGCGACACTATTACAGACTACTCATTAATGTTAATAGCATGGGGTTTGAAAAATCTTAGGATGTTGGGTGTTCGTGAATGTAATAACATTACTAACTTGGGCATTAAGCATATTGTCGGACATAGTGGTGGTTCATCATCAGATGGTAATCGTTTATTAGAACACTTAATCCTTATAGACTGCAGGGAAATATCTGATGTTGCGCTAGAGTATCTTTTGGATGGTTTTATGGAACACTTAAAAATAATTATGATAGTTAATTGTATTAGGATTACTGATGCTGGTTTAAAACAGCTATCAAAAATTAGTTGGCAATGCCAATACAAGTTAAAAGAGAATCCAATTGTAAGCTCCAAAATTTTATATTTCGTCGAGGGTAATTGTGAACCGGATGTATTAGAGATGTCATTTCCTGATACAAGTTATGCCAGTGAAATGACTCATGTTATAAAATCATTTAATTCTTTCAAAATGAATTGTGGTAATAAGAAGTGTACGATATATAACTGTAGAGTGTAGATGATAAATTGATAAACCGTACATAAGCGTTCGTAACATTGTTATTTTTATTAGTCGTCCAATTGTATAGAAACAGGTGCAATTGGAAGATGAAAGAAAATAAATTGTTTGACAAAAACAACAAACAAACAACTATTCATCCATATTTTAAATTAAATAATTAAAAATTCTTTAAACCCACATTCCAAGCACTGCATAATTGGAAACATGTGGAGGGTACTAAGAAACATATTTGCGGTAATATATTGATTACCATACCTATTGCACCTATGCACAATATTGTAATAATTGAATCTTTAATATAGTCAGGATTATTAATGTTTGTGAAGTGAATGATCAGTGGCAAGTGTAAAAATAACTTTGCCCAATAGTTTTTATTTGTAAATAGTTTTGAGAACGCACAAGCAAGCCAACAAATAAACTCTACTACTGATTTACTATTTTATTTGATTTCTCAATAGTAGGGAAGAAGTATTTAGTTTGGTTTCAAATACGGTCTCCCTTTGGCTTATACAGTACAACAATAAATTACAGTAACTCACAACAAAAAACAACTTAGTAATACTAATCAAATTTTGCATAGGTTTTGACTACAAAATTCATTTTTGTAACTTCAAATTATTATGACATTTTTCCACAGTTCACCTATTTTTTCGTATTTCAAATTACTGTGCTACTAGATGTCATTCCTATTTCTTTTTCTAACATCCTCCCACCCGGTGCATTGACACGTCGTCCTTATTCAGTGCACCAGGATTATTTACATCAAGTCGAGCTAGTCTTACTGCTGGGCGGTGCAATAAACCTGTAGTAGTTTTAACCACGGCACTCCTAACTTGTCCATCTTTTCCTGTGTTAACTCCAACTATTCGACCCCTTTGCCAATGGTTTCGAATACTCTGAATCGATGGTTAATACAAGATCTTCGATTTTTAATAGCTGAACTGCTTTATGCCATTTATTTCGACGGGTTAGTTCTGGTAGGTATTCATTTACCCATCTCTGCCAAAATCGTTCTGCATAAAGTTACGACATTAACCAGTTTGCCTTTAGAAGTTTAGCATCATCGCTAAAGATACCGATTGGTTTTTCCGCATTTGAACATTGCAGTAAAAAATGGTTCGGAGTTAATACCTCATCCTCATCACTATCTAATCTTAGATACGGTAAAGGTCTTGAATTTATTATATTTTCTACTTCCATCAAATAACTTCTAGAGGCTCATGTGGTGCTCGGTATGGAAGTACAGCGTAGAATACGTTTTTTTACAGATTTTACTAGTTTTTCCCACCTATCTCCCATATATGGGCTTTCTGGAGGGTTGAAATACCGTTTCCTTTCCTTATCCTTAAGAGATTCTACTACTCTTTGCATGTCAATATGTTTCATATCCTCTCTTAATATGCGTTTAGCTTTAACAAAATTTGTCCCATTCTTGCAATATTTCTCTGGGTTTGCCTCGGTGCTGCATAAAATTTCGAAGAGCCATGATGAAGGAATCATGATCCATTCGGCACAAAACTTCCAGGTGAATAGCTCGCACTGTAAGGCATGTGAATAAACATACCCACCGTTATTCGTGTCGTCATCCAACCAACACTTCTATAGGCCCAAGACAATCGATGCCAACATAGGTATAAAATCTCATGGGCTGTGAGATGCGCAATAAAGGAAGCAAGAGGTATTATATAAAAGAAAGAACTACAAGTAAAATCTAAAAACGAATTTCCGAATGCGTATTCTGAAAACCGCTATGCTATGTGGATTGCATAACCAATAATTTATCAACATAATATAAATTATAAAACTAAAATATTTGTATGTGTAATCTGTAACTTTTTTGGTGTATTGTTTATTGTTTTTTTCGTGTGTCATGTTTCCGTGCGTGTGTGGATAAAAATAGACAGGCTAAGAAATAACAAAATAATCTGTAAAACCAAACACTATTCTTCTAATTGAATTGAAGCCTTTATTATACCAATAAATAAAAAAACTAGACTGAGTTGCAGTAGTTTTGAAAAACTAGTTAAGGTTGAATCAAGGCTGAAATCTCATAAATAATAATCAAAAACAATAATAATGAACCACAAATCTTAATATGCAAATAAATGACAGATGAATTAAATATCGGCAGCTGAGTTGTTAATGTTTTTAGGATGCACTTTAACGTAAATAACTTAAATTGGTGTTCTGCACAACAGCCCATGAGGTTTTGAAAGGCCTCTAAATGGTTGCGTAAACAGAGCTAATCGTGCAAATGGCAGAACTCCCATTTCAGGTGGTTGTGGCTTGGCCTTTAGATACTTACATCTTGAACAGTTACTTCGAATTTTTTAATACCTGACGAAGCCGTTGTATGTAATACTTCTGCCTCACTTCGTTAACCACCGTTTCGTGATGGTGTAAATATCGTTCATGATATGATCGCAGCAGTAATAGCGTTGCATAATGGCTACCCGGTAAAATTATAGATAGTGTTGTTTCAAATCCAACACATGTTGCAGCGTCAATACGCCGTTTTACTCTTAATATACCGTTATCGTCAATATATGGAGATAAGTTATATATGTTACTACTCCGATCAACCATTAATAGTAGGTGATTAGTGTGCTCTTGGGTGACTGACAGCTGTTCAATTTCATCCGAATAACCATCAGCTTGTATTAATTTGTAGTCTTAATTCGGTATTGGACAACTCTTCAGTTAAAAATATACCCCTTGGGACAGGAAGCTTGTTCATACGGCATTTGATTGTATCGCAAAAACGTTGTACATAAGAAATGGTATGCAATAGACGTTTCCAATTTGAAAACCTTTCCCATCTTATAAGGGGTATCATCGCTTGGTTCACACCTACGACCTTCATTTCTTCATCAGTATGGTAGGTGATAGTAATATCCTCTGGCCATCCTTCTTCTTGTTGATACAAGAATGCAGGAGCTTGAAACCATCGCTTGTTAATTTGAAATAATAGGTCTTTATCCCATTTTGTAGCATCATCAGCCCCATTCAATTTTGATGGTACGTAACGCCACATTCCAACATCACTATTATCCTATATTTCTGCAACCCTAAATGCTACAAACTGTCCCTTTATTTGCTTGGTGTCAGATCTAATCCAGCTAAGTATTTTTTTTTAATAAGGCCATATCACGATTTTGACTAGTGGCACTGTTAGTGATTCACTAGTGGTTTTTTTCAATCTCGATCCAATAAGCGCTGCTGTTAGCTTAAGTCTTAGTATGGTCATTAATTTTATAGGTGCAACTCGCGTTTTTGCAGTTACCAATGAACATTCTATTTTTCCATTCATTTCCATTCGTACATCTTGTAGAAGAACCTTTAGGTAGTTTGGATAGTGGGATATTAAACCAAGCGGGTCGAATACAAACATTAGTGTTTTTAACATCTCCCTCTTTGTAGATTTTCTCTTTCCATTCAATATCTCGCTATTATTATTATTTAATCGTAAAGAGTAGGTAAATTCATCTGTTTTTGTGCACCAATACATACCCAGGACCTTCTCCCTTTCATCTGTTTCGAGATTCAAATTCATGGGTGAGTTTAATACGCACGAATCGGAACCTAATGCTTGCATTACTCTTTTTGACTTTGACCTCCATTTCCTAATATCAAATCCAGCACCTGCATGGATCATTTTCACTTGACCTGCTAATTCAAGAGCGGCTTCTTCGGTGTCAGCACTATCCAAAAAATCGTCCACATACTGGTTTTTTATAATAGCTTGTGCGGCTCTTGGGAATTCATTTTCCCATGTTTTAGCATTAGTATTTTTTACATAGTGCACACTACTTGGAGAACATGTGGCGCCAAAGGTCATCACTTGTAGTACGAATAGTTCCGGCTCCTGCTCGGTGGAATTCCGCAACAAAAAATGCTGAACTTGCTGGTCTACAGGTCTCATTCTAACCTGGTGGAACATTTCCTTAATGTCACCACTAATTGCGACTTTACGCTGTCTCAATCTCAACAAAACACCAATCAGTGATGATACCTGATCTGGCCCTTTTAGCAAAGTTGAGTTTAGTGATACATTTTGTACCTTAGCAGCAGAATCGTACACTATCCTAATTTTATTCGGCTTACTGTGGTTTGTTAACGGAAATATGGGTAAATACCATATTCTGTTGTAAGATTTTTAACAGTTCTTCTTTCGTTAATTTACGTATATAATCTTTGTCTAGATAATCCTTGATTAGTCGCTTCATTCCCTCAGCAATGTCAGGCTTGTGTTTTAGGCTCTTTTCCAGACAAACCATTCATTGAAATGCCATTTGTTTGTTGTCTGGTAATCGAATGTCGTGTTTCCATAACAAGCCTGTTTCGAACCTACCATTAATACGTCTGGTTGTACTCTTCATTATCTCAAGAGCTCTCTTCTCTTCTTTTGAGGTGATGTCATCTATAGCTTCACACCTAAACTGTCAATGCAGAAAAATTGTTTAAGTGCTTTTTCTAAGACTTCGTCTTGGTTAGATGAACGATACTATTGATCGTTACAATAATTAACACTTTGTGCGGTGTTATTACATTGTACAGCAAATATTGTCCACCCCAGTAAACATTTTGCTTCTATGGGCACTTTATCATAGTTCATACGCAGCTTAGTAGGTTCTGCAACTTTCCAGTTATTGACTTCAATGAGTATATTTGACATTGCACAACTATATGATGTCACAGGTATGCCTCTAAGATGTGGATGGCATTTGGAAATTTCTTCATAATTGAATGATTGGGATAACATGTTTAGCTGTTTCAGTGTACACACTCCAATTAGTTCATATTTTGGAGCATTTTTGTAATTACCAGATATCTTTAGTTGTATGTGCATAGAGTCAGCTTCAATTCGACGAGAAGTTCCAGTAAATTTCAAACACAAATTGGACTTGGGTCCTTCTAATTGCAATTCCCTAGCTGTAATTACTTCCAGAAACGTGCCACTCGATCCTTCGTTTAAAAATGCAACCGCTTTGATGACCATTGTATTGCCTTTTAGTAAAACTGGCATATAGCGAAACACGGTATGAAACTCTTCCATATGCTGGCTACAGTTCGTTTCATTGTGGACCGCACAGTCTACACTGACTGTTTGTGCCACATTTTCTATTGGGTGTATCAATGGATGATGTTTTCCTTTACATTCTGGTACCGTGCACCTTATCGCCGCTTTGCATCTGTAAGGATACTTCATGAAATGTTTTTTGAGGAACTGTTTGCATATACCCTTGTCATGCAACTTTTTCCACTTATCTTCGTAGGAAAACTGTTTGAAAGTGTGGCACTCTGCTATAGATTTACAAGAACCCTGACAGCTCATGCAGCTGTGGCTTTCACCCTTTAAAGTGTTTGACACGGCATGATCATGTACGTGACTTTCTTTTCTCTGAGGTTTTTCTGTTGTTTAGTTTTGTGGCCGCCAGGTCCAGTGAAGGCATAGGTAAGCATATATAATAATATGTCTTTATTATTTTGAAGGAATAAGATTATATAATGAACTACCAAGTAGTATATGTATTCTAAAAGAATACATATTCTAAAAGATATAATATAATATATAAGTATAAATAAGTAATATAGATAGATAAAAACCGCATACATATGCAATAGGTCTGAATTCATAAGTGGCGAAGTTTAGCTACAAGCTATTCTTACACTTAACCACTATTTGAATCAAGCCCAAGCACATACTATACATAAAAAATAGCATTATAAACAATAGTATATATAATTGAGCACACAGCAACCATGAAATTATTAAATTATTCAATTGTTCAATTATTCAATTATTCACCTAAATGAGTAAGTATAACATAGCTCATTCATTAAAAAGTCGCAATTTTAACATATGTTTAAACTGCCACAGAGACATATGAATAAAGCTACAATTAATTTGATTTAATAATTTTATTGCATTGTAAGAAAAACTTTTTTGAAAAAGTGCAGTGTGGTGGATAGGCATGGTATACTTGAAACTGCCTCTAACATTAACAGAATGGCCCTCCGATCTTGAAGTAAATTTGTTTTTTAAGACTTTAGAGGTATTACAGGTAAGTAGATTAAAAATAAAAGTGCCAAAATGAAGAGTACGGCGATCTTCCATATTTAACCAACATAATTCCTTCAATTTTTCAGAGATGTGGTCATATTTCCGTAAGCCAAACACATACCGACAGCAATAGTTCTGAACCAATTGAATCCTATTTCTATTATGCAAGTCAAGACAAGGTCCATAAATAACATCACAATAATTAAAATGTGATAAAACAAGTGTTTCTACTAAGGTCTTTTTTAACTTAAAGGTTAAAATGCGGCTAAACGAGTATAATAATCTCAGAGAACCATATGCTTTTTTTAACATCTTGTTTACATGTTCATTAAACTTAAGATCCCGATCCAATATAACACCTAAATTCTTTGCTGATTGTACAATAGGCAACGAGTCATTATTAATTTTAATGTATAACATAGAAGCAACGTCTTCATACGTAGTTTTATTACAAAATAGCATAACTTTAGATTTCAGTGAATTAAGCTTCAGATTATGTTGGACTGCTAGATTTTCAATAATTTTTAAATCATAGTTAATGATATATTCTGCATGAGACACTTGCTCTTTAGGAAAAGTAAAATATAGCTGAGTATCATCGGCATAAGCTTGTATTTTACAATTTCTTACTGCAGTTAATACGTCCGCAGTATAAATAATAAATAATAGAGGCCCAAGAATTGAACCTTGCGGCACGCCTGATGTTATAAGCATCCTATCAGACAAAACGTTATCTATCTTAATTTTCTGATATCTATCACTTAAATATGAGCGCATTAATGAAACTGAAGTCATAGAAAACCCATAATATCCAAGTTTAGCACACATCAGCTTGTGATTAATCGTATCAAAAGCTTTAGAGAATCCAACAACACTAAAGCTGTAACCAACCCTATGTCTCGCGATCTAAAGATATCATCAGTAACATTAACAAGGGATGTAGCAGTGTTAAATGTTTTCCTAAATCCTGATTGAAAATCAGGCAACAAATTGTTAAGATCGATGAACCCCAAAATTTGGTTGAATAACACTTTTTCTAAAATTTTAGATAAGGCCGGCAAAATACTAATGATACGTAACTCCGAAAAAGATTTCGGATTATTAACTTTAGGTAATGCACAACCAATTGCTTATTTCCAAGCATCCGGGTAAAATTCAAGTTCAATACAGCAGTTAATAATATGTAAAATAAAAGAATCTATAAATGGGCTGCAGTACTTCAACATAATTAATGAGATACCATCTGAACCATAAGCATTAGACTTAAAACTATGCAAAATATGGTGAATTTCATCAATGGAAGTAAACTGAAACTGAAAATGTAGGTTGTTATTGTATTTATTATTTTCATAGAAATTAATTTTGTCCTGACAAATCAAATCATTAGAGGCATAGAAAGATCCAAAGTAAGTATTAATTTCATCCGGCTTTCTAAGATAATGCGGCAGAGTAACTCTATTTGAATTAGAGATGTTTAAGCGTTTTAAAGCCTTCCAGACCTTCACCGGATCATTCATTGTAGTTGCTTTAACCAAAATTCCTTTTTGCTTTTCGTATTTCATTTAATGTGCAATTCCGTAGTTTTTATAATTATCCCAGTCATTGGCGCATTTTGATATTTTAAATTTACATAGAGCTCTATCTCTTTTTCATTAATAGTTTTATATTATCTGTAAGCCAACATGCCATAGGCTTTGTAACTCTAACCGTTTTAACGGGACATGCACATTGAAAACGTCCAGAATAAATTTACTAAACAATTCAACTTTATGATTAAGATCCGGTTCGTACAGAAGATTCAACCAAGGCATGGATTTAAGATCTTGCATTAAATGATCATGATTAAATTGACTATAATCACGAAAACAGCACGCTTAGGCAAGAATTTATTAGTTCTAATGTTGAGATCACAATAGGTTAGCATATGATCACTTACTAAGTCTGCATTCACCACACCAGAACCTGTTACTAGTCCAGTAGCATAATTGGTAAATATAGGGTCTAGCAGAGAGCTTGAGTTTTTAGTAATGCGCGTAGGCTCGTTAATCAGTTGAAAACAGCCATAAGCTAAAAAGCACTTCGACAAGGGATTAGTTCGATTAAACACATTAATATTAAAATCACCCAAGCAAATTATTGTATCAGCAATAGGAGTGATGAACGACAGAACATGGTCCATATCGTCAATAAAATCATTTATTTTTGAACATTTTGTTTTCTATTCGGTGGTCTGTAAATAGCACCAATAAAAATCCACTTACGATTAAGTTTAACTTTAATCCAAATCTGTTCTAAATTACTTTTAGCCCAAAATCAAATGTCACCAGTATGGGTATATAAATGTCTTTTAAATAAATCGCAACACCTCCACCTCTATCATTCCTATCCTGTCTGAGTATATGATATCCCGGTAATGATACAATTTCAGAACTAATATTCGCAGTAAACCACGTTTCAGTGACACATAAAACATCATAGTCGTGTACAGACAGTAGTTGTTTAAAGCTATCAAAATCGGAGAGTAATGACCTTACATTTAGGTGAGCAACTTTCATAACAGAGATAACAAGTCACTGTATACTCTTATATACAATCAAGAAATATAGTACAGGTTTATGCTAATTAAACTATACTCGAGAACAAAAGAAAAATTCAACTTATATGCTATTTCAGCAAACAAAATATAGAGTGTAGTTATAGTAATCGTATACAAAAAAAAAAACAAATAAATACTGGTATTAGAGAGTAACTCGCTTAATTAAAATCAACGAGAATGCTGTAATCCATCTAAGAACGATTCATTCAGAAGAACACGCTTTTTATTTTCGCACATAATCCACACTTTACCATCAAATGACCATGCATTTTTCCATCCTATTTTAGTTCGAGCTAAATTTAGTAAATTTAGTTGCTTCATGGTTAAATCTTCTGTAATACGTATCCCTTCCCCTTTCAACAATCTCCTATTCTGCATTACTTTAAGGCGATCACGATAACTAACAAATTTTACTAAAATATGTCGACTATTAGTGTTACCTCCAACTCTGTGACATCTATCAATAGCGTTAGCATCCAAATCAAGTTTCAACTTTTGTTTAATCAATGAAACAACTAAATCATCTGTGGATTCGCCTTTGCTCTCTTTGATACCAAAAATACGAATATTATTGCGTCTTGAATACTTTTGCAAGTCCTCCAGTTTATTTTCAAGCAATGTATTGTCACGTATCAGCTGTTGATTTTGTACTTCAAAGATAGATACTTTATTCTCTAGATCCAAAATTTTATTTTCAATATTATTGAAGGTCTTAATTAAATTATTTTCTACAACTTTAGCGACGGATTCAGATATGGAAACTAGAAAACTCTTATCAGAAACCAGACTTTTTAACGAATTGCTCATGATATCTTGAATGTCTTGTATTTGCGACTGGTTAAATACCATTTTGTAATTAATATTTGATATTATTTAATGTTATTTAAAATTTTGCAATGAACTGGATATATTTATACAAAAAATTTTAACTGGAGTAAAACTTAGTATCATATGCAACTTACTTTTGCACTATTATCCCAAACAGAATTACACAACCTTACTAAACTTATATTAAAAGCGGAGCACTCTTTAACACACGTTTACTCGTCGGCGACCATTTTGCATTTTGCATTCATCAGTAATATCATTTAATTTTTAATTAGTATGATATTTGATGTATCTTGCCCATTGATACTTCATTGATATTGGAAGTTTATCTACTTGCTCTTGTACTAGTAGTGGATTTGCCATGTGCCGTTCCATTTTTACTGACTTTAACAAAGCGCATAAGTTTTGTACTGATACAGCATATCTAACTAAAGTTTCCGGCTTATCTTCTTCAGGACAGGCATCTTTACGTAATTTATTTATTTGTAAATTAATAATTAGTTCTGGTCTACCAAACAGTTTCTTCAGTGTTGCAATTATTTGAAGTACACACGATGGTACAGATAGTTGGTTTTCGACCATTTCTCTAGCTGTACTTTTAAGACATTTTTGTAACCTAACAAGATTTTCTTGGTCGTTAAACCCGCATGCCTGTGTCAATTGTTTGTATGCACTGATAGAGATAGCCCACTCTTCTTGTCTGCCATTAAAGATTGGAAACTCAGACATAGAGTTTAATGGTATATCTTCTGCAGGCGTACGTGGAATGGGAAATTTAAACTGTCTAGTATCCGCATTTACCTCAAACGATTTTTTTACATATATATTAGGCTCTTGATCTTCTGTTTGGATGTCGCTAAACTTGTTATCTCATCTACCTCTTTCATCTTTTCATCTTCCACCTTCGAAAGTAAACTCGCGTTATCATCACCAACGCTGCTAATAGTTGCATCTATAACGCGCTTTTCTTCTTCTAATGCTTCTTGTTCCTTCCGAATGGCTTTTTGTTGTTTCCAAATAATTGCCCTCTTTTCGGTAAGTAACTTGAATAAACCACTTGTGTTACTGCCACAAGAAGTACTGGAAACAACAGATTTCTGCAAATTGCCTTTTCCCGAGCCACCCATAGCTACTGTGTCTGTAGAAGATTTGGGATCAGGTGCGCATAAATTACACACCCAATCTTTGGCCTGAGCTTGTTCTTCAGACAGCCCTACACATTTTAAATGATGCCACTTTTTACAAACTCCATCACACTGCACCATTTCCTCGTCTTTTCCTTTGCAAATTGGACATGATCTGTTGTTGCTACGCTGACTCATTATTAATTGTACTGCAGCTTATAACATCTTTGAAAGTTGTAAAAATAACTTTTCCAAATAGTTTTTATTTGTAAACAGTTTTGAGAACGCACAAGCAAAGCCAACAAATAAACTCTACTACTGATTTACTATTTTATTTGATTTCTCAATAGTAGGGAAGAATTGCTTAGTTTGGTCCCAAATACAACAATAAATTACAGTAACTCACAACAGAAAACAATTTAGTATTACTAATCAAATTTTGCATAAGTTTTAACTACAAATGCATTTTTGTAACTTCAAATTATTATGACATTTTTCCACAGGTCACCTATTTTTTTGTATTTCAAATTACTGTGCTACTAGATGTCATTCCTATTTCTTTTTCTAACAGCAAGATAATTAAATTTTATGTATTAGGTAAAAAAGAAATATATAAACATATGATTATTATAAGTAACTACAAGAATTGGTTGGGCAATATTCTCGAATAATGTTAAGTGTGTGAAAGGATTTACTGGAAAACCATTATTTCGGCAAATGTCTAAGTGTTGGGGGATCTTGGTAGCCACAGGTTGCTTAACCTCCTTCACTGAATCTCGGTAAAATAGGGTATAAAATTAGAAAACAATAGAAAGGGAACGAGCTGAATACACATACTCCCTGAAAAGAAGAAAACCACCAAAAACGCAAAATCAAAGAAGCTGCTTATATAACCCTACATAAAAATAACTGAGTTGCAAACGAATCCGTGACTTTCAGTAAACAATGGATTCCATTACTAAAAGAAATAACAAATGAAAATCAAATGCCCACAATATCTAGGTAGCATTGCAAGTTTTTCCTGGATTTTCCTTACAATATTAACCAAGATGTAACCTCTCTAAGCGACCATAGAGCAGTTATGTGCGACTTTAATATCTCTGTTCAAGACGATATCACGATCTCTGATCTACCGAGACTTCAGCTACTTTAACGTAAACAAATTCGCATTAGAGGCCAACCAGGTCTGGTGGGACTATGATAAAACTTCGCACAATATTAATGACAAAGATGTTACATTAATGAACATGTCTCGACCTTCTTTGATTTACATGCTCCACTTCACACTATACAAATTAAGAAAAACACACCACCTTATATAACACCAACTATTAAGCTTATGATAAAAACCAGAAATGCAGCCTATAGAGGGTACCTGAAAACCAAAACCGTTGCTAAATACCAACTTTATAAAGAATTGTGTAATTACATCACCACTGCCATTAGAAACAAGAAAAAAGCCTACCTAGAATATCAGTGTAGGATCAATTTTGGTAACCCTAAACGACTGTAGAATGTTTTTGATAATTGCCAGATCCATCCTCGAAATAAACTAGAAATATCGGAGAAAATTCAAAACCCCGATGATGTGGATATGAAAATCGCCCAGGGGAAGTATGTAAGAATTTGGAAACACGATGTCCGAACTGCAAAGTAATGAATACCAAATACTCATTAGCGCTCAACATTAACCATTCACCCTTTGATAAAACCTGTCACACATGGTGTAAGCAGTTGCAGATAGCTCATTCCCCAAATTGACTATGGCAAACAAGTTTAGCAATCACAGCATATACAAGAGTATTTCAGTACCCGGAATAAGCAATATATACATATCCAAACTCAAAACGTTAAAACCCTGTCAGTATGTCACTTAAATATATGTTCGTTGCTATCGTGCTTTTCACTTTTTACAGACTTTGTGAATAATGAGAAGTTTGATATCATAGCATTATTAGAAACTTGGCTCACAAAGGATATACCGTCTGAACTAATCATGTTACCAGGTTATACATTAACAAGATTAGACAGGCCAAATAGGGGTAGCGGAGTGTTTTTACGTAAGGTCATGGATCAATTGGAAAAGTGTTGATATAAGTTACATAACAGGAGCTGCTGAACTAGAACGGCACTGGGTTACATTCTTACAATTTAAAAATGCGATAATTCTTACAATTAAAAAGTTGATAATTACTGTTAAAGAACGTCGATAAATACAGTTAAAAAGTTCATAACTACATCGCGCAAGCGCAAAATAAGCGACGTCACGGGCGGGTGGTAGCTCCAGCTTACACAGGCTTTAGCGCGGCGATCTGCCAATGACGTCACCAATGCACAAATTACGACGCAATTATCGGAAAAATATATAAAATTAAGGCAATATATTCTAATGCAATTACTCACATGAATATGTCTCTGGGTTAAAGTTGGCTTCTATTCCAAATCCATCAGGGCTCCATCCCGGAGGGATTAAAGATGATACGCCCGACGCTCTTCCAAAGCGTTCGGACCAGCTCCGGCAATCATGAGCTCGTCATCCAGGGTCGTGCAGTACGGTTCGCCTACGGCTCAAATTATCACCTACCTATGCAGGGAATGGGCAGGAATACCAGGTATAAGGCAACAAACAAAGACAATTAGGCAAAGGAAATCTACATAGATAAGATAAGCACGATACGATACCTCAAAGCGTCCACTCCACTCGATAGTTCAGGCAAAAAAGCCACATTATAGAGAGCACAGGAAACTTGTCCCCACTTTTTGTCATTTTCACGTCGGCGCGAAGTTATTCGTCCAACCCTCTCGCGTCGCGCGATCTAGCGCAGACGCACTGTGACGTAACGGAAATACGCGCCCCGAGTTTTTTGAAATTGTGGCGCGAAACCTTCACACATCAAAATTAACCTAAAACAATGTTTAAGGGCCAATTTGATTGGCACGTAACAACATTTAAAATTAAATGTCAGACATATATAAGTATAATTTTAACATCAAGTCAACTTTACAGATAATATTGTTTAATAAACTGTCAACTCAAAATTTTCATGTAACATGTCATTTTATTAAATTCTATATTTTTATCACCACAAAACCTTCCTAAGTTCATTTTCAATAATTTTTTTTTAAGATGCGACGTAAATATATTATGGATAGGCAAATTTGAATAAAGTTCACTATTAATCTAGAGTAAAAGAAAATTTCCTCCATTGTCATCAAAGGAGGAAACGTTCACATGATACAGGCAGCATTGCCTCGTTGTATTGCAATACTTATTCGCTGGATAAGGTATGACTTTGAGCGTGGTTCACCTGTCTTTATAGCAATTAGTTTTCCAATGGAGTCGATGAAATCTAAAGCTTCTTGGCAAAAGGGGCCCATTGTCTCTACTGCAAATTGGATGAAACAGTAATTTTGCTCCATAATGTTTTTATATTTGTTTAGTTTCCTTAAAGCTGCGTTAGTTGCCACTTTTCTGGCTTCTTTAGAGGAGTGTTCAAGATGTGAAGGTGCAAGCGTGTCACTGCATGTGCTGTCCCATACAAGTATTTGTCTGTTTCTCCAAGGAACCAGGGTCATGCCATCAGGGCGTTTTCCATCATCTCTATTGAGTTCAACTAGCTCAAGTACTGAGGGAATTTCAGCGAATGACAAGCAACGTTTAATTATATTATTTAAGTTAAAATGTCATGTCTGCTTTTCTGAACTTTTCGAACAACTCAATCCATGTGTTCCAGTGGGGTCAACCTCACTTTCACGTTTGCATGTATGAGGGACACATATGTTACAGCCCATGCGTAAAGCGATAGAAATACAGAAAGTGTTGTTGTCAAGCAAAGTCCCGATATTTTTGGAGGGGATTGCTTTTAACCATGCTCTGGATTCCTTCTCACAAGTTGCTAGACATCTAGCTTTATCGATATCTTTATCGAAACTTAAAGTAGAAAGTGTGTTGCAGATATTTATGAGGTCCCAATTTTTTTGAAAAAACTGAGTTGAGTTAGTAGAGTATTTCGAATTCCACTCTTGTAAAGCATCTTCATAATAGGCAATATTAACTTGGTCAAAGGAAAAATTAGGTAACATGATCTTGACCAGGTCAAAAACTGAATTACTACATGCCAAAAAGGCCGGGAGTGCAATGTTGTCAACTTTCCGTATTCCAATACCTTCATATTGAATTGGCAGTGATGCAACAGTCCATTGTATTGGGTCTAAATTGGTATTGGTAATAAGTTTTAGATAGTGCTTGATTTGTAAGCCGATGTCGCATAAGATATTTTGGAAATTCCACATGCGGCATAATCGGAAGAAGTACGTTAGTTTGGGAATTGCAAAGCAATTACGTAGTAAGTAATAAGCTACGTGGTTGTTCAAACTTTTTAAACGAGTAAACAATAGTCTTAATTTATTCATTTTAGTAAAGTCTCGCAAGAAGGCTTAAAGTTCGCTGCTCCTAACAGATTCAGAGTATTGTCAGATAGAAGCTTAACTCCTGGAGAAATTTCTTCAAATTCTTTTTTGACAGTATCATCAACATCAGAACAGAAGTATATCTCGCATTTTGAAGGGTTAATTTTCAATCCCAAAAGAGAGCATCGTGTAATAATTACTTCGAAATCGGAAACTACAACTCGAGGAATCCCTCCTAGAGTACCGTCATCCACGTACCAAGTATTGAATTCCGACTTTAAGGACTCGATAATTGGCTGAATAACTAAACTGAATGCCATTGGTCCAGCTGGATCTCCTTGTTGGGCTCCTACTTGAGAGCCAATTGTTTCTTTTCCGTAAAAAAGTAACGAAGGTTCCGAGTAGCATTGATACAAGAATGGAAACATTCTAACATTACATCTCGTTCCACGGAATTGAAAGAATTTGCAAAGTCGTTCTTCAAAATTACTTTATTTGAGTTTCGATTTTCAGAAATATATGTCCAAAGACCATGTATTGCAGCTTCACATCCACCTTTTGTAGCGAAAACAAGTTGTTTCGGTCTGAAATATGTACCTAGTTTTTCACTGTTTTTCAAACATGCTAATTTTGCTACCAGTCTGCGGAAAGTATTACCCACAGCTATTGGTCGGATGCCACCGCATTTCTTATTTAGGGCACAAAGGGAAGCTCCATAAGAAATTTTGGTTATTGTGGTATTCACTCGTCCAGCTAACATTTCATTACATAGCCTTGTTATGGAAGATAACAAACGTTTTCTGGCGTCTTGTTAGAAATATAAGCTGCAAGTGCGGTTATATTTGTATAATGTGACGGCAATATATTTAGCCTTGCATTTTTGCATTTGTAAGACAAGGATGCACAAGGGTATGTTGATATCGGTTGTGCAGAGTTTGCATCCTTGTGTTATAGTTAATTTTTAAAAAGGGTAGTGTGCTAATGACATTGGTAAATGTCACACAAGTTTATTTTTTTAATAGAACCGTAACTAGTTTTTTCTTTGATGTTAATACTTGTTTATTAATATAGGTGTAAACCAACAAGATTCGACGACTTCCTAGTATTTATTTACATTCTATTTTTGGTGTCACCTTTTCACGTCTCCAGTAAGTTTAGAGATCATATCTTTAAGATGTTGGGGTTTTGGACCGTCTATTCCTGCAGCAGAACCATTTGGAAAACTAAATATTGCTTTAGATACATCTTCCTGTGACACGATTATTGATTGACAGTTCTGATCAGGAGCATTAGGCAAATTAAGTATTCGAGATAGTGGGGGGTGTTTCACCTTTAATTTCTTTAGTGTTTCTCCTTTTTGAGGAGCAACGTCATCTGAAGAACATAACAATCTAACTGCTCCGCGAATATCTCCGTCCCCAACTTTAATTTCGGCTCTCTTCCAGATACTGGAAGCTATATGTTTGATATTACGTGGAGGAAGTAATGTCATATCAAACTTATACGTATTGAGTTTCACTGAAGTGGCAAGAGATTTTGATTTTGATTTCTCAGGGATCCTTGGGGCTATATATGCAAATGATATAAGGTTTTCCCAAGATTTCTCATCATTTCTGGCGATGCATTCATGAATTAATGAGGCTAGTTTGTTTGCTGCAGTTATACGGGTTCCTCTCGGAATCCGCTTTAAAACTCGAATTTTTTCTTTGAACTCTGCAATTTTTTTGTGAAAAGGCATTTCTTCGGATGTTTGTGACTGTGACAAGAAAGGGAGTTGATCATGATGAGCATGTGTTACATGGTGGCGGAGTCCTATTAAACCTTTATATTTCTTGTTCAACTCCTCTGGATAAAAAGGACATGGAATTAGGTTTGACGTTGGTTGTGTAGCTTTCTGAGTTGATAATAAATCAGAGCATGTAGGGCAGAACCAGATCTCGTCATTTGATCCTAGAATATTGATTTGTTCATTGGAAAGGTTCACGCATTCTCCATGAATCCAGGAATTGCAATGGTCATAAATAATCCAGTCACATAAATCATCAGAATTTATACTGATCGGGCAGGTGAAAGTCACTTCCTCTTCTTTCGGAGGTTGCTTCTTCCATTTCATCCTTAATTGTTCCTTGTAATTCTTTAATTCCTACTGAAACTAATAGGTTGACCAATCAGTTTTACATAAAGCAATTATATAAATTTAAAATGTCACTTATTCTGTAATAATTTTGTATAGAATTGTTGTTTTGACATTTATCATTTTAAATTTAGATTATTCGCTGTATAAAGTTTTCATCAGTTTTTCCAAATAGTTTGTAGGATTCTCTGAATCTAATTATTTACTAAAACGTTTTCGTTTTAGCAAATGTTGTATTTCACACAGTGAAAATAATAATTTTTGAAGAACACTTTGACAACTCGTACACTCATACACATAATAGGTGTCTACAGATGTCCCACAAAATCGATAGCATGCCTGAAAGAATTGGAGAGCATATTATGTGATTGTAGCATTCAATACAATAACACAATATTAATGGGTGATATTAATATCGATATGTTCCAAACTACAAAAGCTAGTAATTATTTAAATCAGATATTAGAATGTTTCAACGTAATACGATGTAATATTGAACCTACAAGAGTAACAGAACATTCAGAAACACTACTCGATATTTAATGTATTAGCAACATCAGTATCCAAAAGTGTGGTACTCTGGATATGAATATTATGTCAGACCATCGTCTTATATATGGAAATATAAAGACAGATATATATCAAGTCTCTGTAAAATATAATACAGCAAGAAACTTTAAGTATTTTGATTTGGAATTATTTAACAATGATGCTAAACTGTTAAAATGGGAGCAGATTCTAAATATGCAAAATATTGATGACAAAGTGAGTTGTCTTAATAATATGATAAGGGAATTATTTGATTTACATGCGCCCGTGCAACGATTTAGAACTAGTTTAGAACTAGTAGTCTGAATAAACCTTACATAACTACAACTATAAAAAATATGATAAAGCTGCATGACAAAGCATATGCTCGATATTGCAGAACTAAATTAGCAAGTCATTTTGGGTATTTTAAACACGTACGTAATATTCCTAATACTACAATTAAGGCAGAGAAAACTGCATACTTTAAGTTTGAAATTAATAAACATAGAGGCAACAAGAAAAGATCGTGGGACTTCTTTAGGAAAACACAAATCTATTGTAAAACAGAAAATTCAATCCAAGAAAATTTGAACGATCCCAATCACCTAAACAGATTCTTTGTTAAAGCTGCAGAAAATTTGGCCTCAAGTATAGAAACAGATATAAATAATAAAATAGATTATCCAGCGTTTAAGCAACAATAATTTGATATGCAAAAAATTACACATGATGCAGTAAACAAAATTATACTCGGTATCAAATCAGAAGCAATTGGTGTGTATGGTATTGTCATAAAAATGCTAAAATATATACTACCTTTCTGTGTAGATGTCCTAGTTAACATTTTAAGATGCTCATTAAATGAAGGAACCTAACCTAAGATATGGAAGTACTCAATTATCATGCCTACTAAAAAAGTATCTAATGTTTTACATGTGATTTCCCAATGCTCCACCCGAAGGTACTACATTGGCCAGGAAGCGAGTTTTTTTACCTGAAAAATTTGGAATTTTGCCGAACCCTTGCTGTTCCAAGCAAGGTAGGGATCTTTAACGTGCGTGACAACACACACATGGGACCTCCATTTTACCTCTCATCCGAACGAGGGTGTATTTTTGTGAAAAATGCTCGCCAAACATTTTTCAAGCGGACCATGTCGGGATTCGAACCAGGGACCTTGGGCGTAGTAGTCACACACATACCACTACGCCACAGAGACGCCTAAAAGTATCTAATACTACAGAATTGTCTCATTTAAGGCCAATCAATGTTTTAAGCACGATGTCAAAAATAGCAGAAAAAATAGTTTATGATCGGTATAGCGAGTATATCAATACACATATTTTACCATCAACACAGTCTGGATTCCGAAAGGGGTACAGTATGACAACAGCACTATATAAAATTGTTAATGATATTACGAAAGCTATGAATGAAAGCAAGGTTACTCTATTGGTAATGTTAGACTATAGCAAACATTCTGCTTGATTAGTTTTTCAAGAGTACTTTCATCTGCTTCTACATCGTCTTTATTAATGTTGACTATCCTCACCTTTTGCAGGTTGGGAGCTTCTACTTTATACTTTGAACCTAGCTTTTCAACGATTTCATTTTGCAGCACGTTATGTTCAGCCTGATTCTGACATCCGATTACAAGGCTGCCCTTTGCAGTTTCACGAAACTTAGATACACTCATGCCGATTGTAGCAGGGTTGATACCGTTTGTGACATCTATCTTTGTAGTCTTGCTTTCCTGAGTGCTTTTAGGTTTAATTAGAAGAATAGGTTCTGAGGTGACCGCACTGGAATAAGATTTTGATACCACATTGCTTTGCGAGGATAGCAGGGTTTGAGGACAGATTTTTCAATGCGAGATTTATTTCAGTTGTGTAGGTCTGAAGTGAAGCATTTATTTCCTTCAATACTTCTTGAAACTTTTTCTGCATAAGAATTTCTAGTGTATCTATTCGGCAGTTGTCAGCATGCGAGAGGCAGTCTCGACAGTGAAATACCAGAATCCGGCGTTTCAGTTAAAGACAGCGTACTTCAACTTAACTGAGACCAGTACAACCATCACATATTAAACATTTACATCTAATGTTGGTATCACTTAATGAGCAAGGAGGCATTTCAGGTCACTGTGTATATTAGATCAAATTGGTATATATGTGTTTGTATTTTGCAGTTACATAAAATTTAGAGATTAAGGTTTTGTTGTTTAATTTATTGAACAGTTATCAACAGTTGTGAAGCACTTTTCTTAATCTCGTCACATTGACTTCATTAGGTGCAGTATTTTATAAATTCAATTATTGTAAGCTATTATTATAATTAACTGCTACTCCAGCTCTCTTCAAGTAACCACTGCAGCTATTAAACTGTTAGCCAGCTAGAAGGTGCCTCTAGCTAAGGTGTAGAGGACCGATTTTATTTTCACTTTGTTCTACTTTAAAACACTAGGAGATTAGGAGCACTTTACACACACTTGTTATTCTGTTGGCATAACATTATATTGAATTTGTTGTAGCTGTGGAAAACCTTTGTGCATCTCTAACCGGCGTCACATTTAGCGGAGTACTTGAACAATTCTTGTTTAATGCAAGAGCTACTTCTAAAACTTCCTGCTTCATTAAAACTAAGTTGGGCAATGCACAACACAACCCAGATACGTGCTGGCGCTTGTATTCAGAGAATGGTTGCACCATTTAGCTACTAATGTTTGTAGCGTCCTACCAGCACTGAACATATTTGATACCAAGCGATCTTCATGTAACAAGAAATAGGAACACCTCGATGCTAACCATGATAACGCAAGAACACATTTCAAAGCAAGTAAAACCAAAAACTCAGAAAATGCGGAAATAAAAGGTACTACAAAGGAGTTTTGCAAGTTGTGTGATAGCGACTGCAAATATATTGTGCACTATAGGTGGAATACAGTTCGGAAATTAAAGCTGTGTTGTCAATACCTGAAACCACATACGTTTCAGTGTAATAAAACGGTTGAATGTGGGAAAGACGGTTGTCAGAAACGGTATCATTCGCTGTTCCACATCGAGTCACAGACAAATGTAAAAAAATGTCAAACCGACAATTCCGTTTCTAAAAATGAGCAGCCAAAATCCAGCATCCCCGATTCGGGACCCACTGATAGACAAAATGGTGTCTTTGGGATTATGAATGAAACCTACTTTCAAGTTGTGAACGTCATTCGTTTTCATATTATTCCAGTGATAATTAGAAATGGTGAATACCAGGTCAAAACTTACGCTTTCCTCGAAGATGGGTCTTCAACCATTTTGCTAGATGGTAGGTTGGCAGAAAAGCTTTGTCTTAACGGAGTCTCAGATCCACACTCTAAGATGGACGAAAGAAGACTTACAGGGTAGAAGATAACTCACAAAGAGTCCATCTTTCTATCGAAGGTAAGTATCGTGGCGCTATACGCTATGAGAATAGACCTGCCCCATGGTTGACCAACTTGACCTACCAGAGCTACGCCTCAAGTTTGAAAGTATAAAAGAGAGGTTCCCGTATCTTCAAGTACTGCCTATCAAATCCTACGCTTGTGCCAAATCAGGCATCTTGTTGGATCTTGATAACTGGAAATTTGCAGTTCCATGGAAAATAAGAGAAGGCAATGAGGGACAACCAATGGCAGCCAAATGTAAGCTGGGATGGTCTATTTTTACAACATGAGCAAAAATTACTTTTCAAGAACGAGAAATGTACTCTATTCATGCCCTTGTGAACCTCCAAAAGCTATATATCTTCACGAATAGATTGAAACTTTTTTTGCTTATGATTCGCTGAATTAACTTCTCCGAAAAATGCAGTCATAGTGCAAGAATGTGGTTTGGTGGCTGCTAAAGTGAAGGTTGCTCCCTTAAAGTTACTTACCATTCCTCGGCTAGAACTAAATGATGCTATCCTGAATGCTAGACTCGCCACGTCTATAAAGGAGCATATGAACATAAGCCATCCATCCAAGTGCATTTACTGGTTCGATTCTGAAACAGTTTGAAACAGGATCAGAAGTGAGGATCCACACAAGCTGACTAAGTTTGTGGCTTATATAGTGGCTGAACTTCATGAAAACTTCGCGACTATAACTTGGCATAATGTACCCAGTGCATTAAATGTGGCCGATGAAGCCACTAAGTGGTTGGTTACCCCAAAACTAGAGTTTGACTGTCGTTGGTACAAAGTACCGGATTTTCTCTATTTATCTGAAATCTGTTGACCCAGAAACAAGCAAAGCCGTACGCAGCCTCAACAAAATTTATTATTTACTCACGTATTAACCCAACGCCTTATAGAAGTTAAACGTTTCTAAACTTACAACAAATTACTAAGAACAGTTGGCTATGTTTACTGTGCTGTAACCAAATTTAAAGCCAATATTGCAAAGAATTATTCTCCCACAGGAATTTTGAGTGGTTGTGAGCTAAGTAAGGCCAGAACTTGGTTAATAGTTTTAGCACAAAGGGATCATTACGGTGAAGAAATTAACAGCTTGTCTAAGCGAACAGGAAAGTTAATAATTAAAACCACCGTCTTGTTATAGATATAGAGGATTGATCGCTAAATTCTGTTTCATCTGTATTTTCTTCGCTATCACTAGAGGAAGAATTATTTCTTAAATTAAAATAATCAGGAATTAATTTTCTTCTTTGTTTAAATTATTTGTAGGATGATCATAATGCAGAGCGTGATTATCATCAATATCAGTATCAGAATACATTATTGTTCACGGATGACACTAATATCAATAAGAAGGTAAAATCAGTGTAATGTACGAAAGAAACACTATAAAATTTGAAGTCTTCATAAAACCTGCATTTTATTAAAAACAAAGATATAAGCTATATCTAGATATACAAAACAGAACACAAGTCTGGCCGCTTTTAGCTGCAAATGGTTACCAAAAAGGTAAACTGTAACAAATACGAGTGACGTTATTTGAATAAGGGCCGTTTTTGAACGAATAAACAAAGAAACAAAATATTTTGAAACAAAACAACTTTTATTTTTGAATTATCCATACATTTTTCTATTGTTCTACATAATTGCATTGCTTATTTAGGCATTTATCATATCCTAAACTAAGTTTTGAAGTCTTCTTCATGCTGCCACCTGTTTTGCTAGCCAAGATGATACTGTCGTTTTCGCTTCTTCGTTGTTATAGAAGTGCTTGCTCTCAGGGTGGTGTTTTAACAAACGGAATAGATGAAAACCACTTGGTGTAACGTCTGGACTGTAGGGGAGACGAGTAATATCCCATCCAAAAAAGTCGATCAAGTTTTTGTTTCGAGCAGCGGTATGTGGTTCGCCATTGTCGCGAGGAAGCACTTCCACACTTTTCCTTCGCCCATTGTTTTCTGACCATAAACTTCATCAATCTGTCTGTGAATATCGAAAACCGATATGTTCCTTCATCTCTGCAGTGAAAAAACGTACGACTGACCGTATGCCGTGCACGGTGGGTGATTCAATAATCACATAACACCCACTGTGGGTGATATGTGTTCAATAATCTAGAGAACTTTAAAGACATAAAGTGATACGTACAGGTTAGCCACAAGCTGCAATCAGGTTGTATAAACTAAATAGGGTCCCCTGCCAATAATTGTTTTGTTAGTACACCTACCACCAGTTTATGGTCCGAAAGCAATGAGTGAAGGAAAAGTGTGGAAATGCTTCCTCGCGACAATACCGAACCACATACAGCTGCTCGAAACAAAAATTTGATGGGCTCTTTTGGATGGGATATTATTGATCGTCCCTCCTACAGTCCAGACGTTGCACCGAGTGGTTTTCATCTATTCCGTCACTTAAAACACCACCTTGAAAGCAAGCACTTCTATAACAACGAAGAGGCGAAAACGGCCGTATCATCTTGGCTAGCAGAGCAGACGGCGGCATGAAGAAGACATTCAAAACTTAGTTTAGGATATGATAAATGCCTAAATACGCAATGGAATTATGTAGAACAATAGAAAAAAGTATGGATAATTCGAAAATAAAAGTTGTCTTGAAAAATATTTTGTTTCTTTGTTTATTTATTCAAAAACGGCTGTTATTCAAATAACGTCACTCGGTTACAGTTTACCTTTTTGTTAACCATTTGCTGCTAAAAGCGGCAAGACTTGTGTTCTGTTTTGTGTATCTAGATATAGTATTGGTACGAACTATTAGGCAACCCGTCAAACACGCAAGCTGCATAACCAAAGTGTATTCTACAGAAGTCTAAAACTTTCCAGCAAACACCAGACTATGAATCATCCATTTAATTACAGGGTATATATAAGATCGGTGATGAGTGTACATCGGTTAGTCCATATTCAAATGTCCTATATAAATCACATCCTGTATAGTTAGTTGGTCATTACGTTTTGAAAGTCCTATAGTAAATATAAATTTGTGCTATGTGAACGTGTATATTGTACCGCCAGCTGGTACATAAATAGACAAAAGTATAATAAATAAATTATAGTAGTGTTTAGTGTTGTTAAGAAGACTTATGGTTAAAGATTTAGTTTAAAAAGATATTAGTGCTTGTAAATAGCATTAGTGTGCTAGTGCTTCATTGTCAATTGGACTGAAACATCTATAAATAAGGCATAAACTGTTAATTATACTTATGAATAGTGAGTAATAAAGACTTTTGTTATTACTCGTTTTAAATTGGTAAACGCGTTAATAGTAGCTTGCTACAATATATATCTTTGTTTTTAATAAAATGCAGGTTTTATGAAGACTTCAAACTTTGTAGTGTTTATTTCGTACATTCCAACCTGAAGGCTGATCCAAACACCTCTATAAACTAACATCTAACATCTAGTGGCAGTGGCTCGACGATACCTACGTTGTGTTGTTATAATGTAACCCAAATTCACACTGGGAAGATGGCGTTAAGGCGGAAGGTTTGAAAAAAACTACAGAATTTACCTAACTTGATTTTTAATCAAAACAATGACCACTAAATAGGTCATTCGCATGAAAGTATAGGAAAATGACATTTAAAGCAAACAGTGCCGTCCTCAACCTGGGCGATTGGGAAAAGAATACGACAGAGAAAACTCCAAACTGCCCTCACACTTTCAACTGCATTTGCCACATCTCGACAAGGACGGGTAACATACAAGTACCCAGATCACCAGCACTGAAATTGACAGGACGTCAACTGTTTCCCAGACATACCACACATGACGGCTGAAGAAACGTTAGTGTAAACCAGCTAGTCTTTTCTGATAGGTACTGAGGTCGGCTAGGCAACTACTACCCAGCTAAAGTTGAAGAGGGGGGACACCAGGAAAATGACCCGCATCTTGACTACCAATGTTCCTCCCCGCACGGACATAAAATGTTAGTAATATTCAACGAGGCTCGATCACACGCGCCCACATACATACATTAACAGTTTCCAGCCCGTGCTACAAAATATTTCACAAAAGCTAGCCGATCTCCAATTATTTGCAAAAGGGTACTCTACAAGCACATTGACAAGACAACATGAACCACTGAAATGAACTTATGGTATGATTGCGCATAGTTAAAAAAGGCGTGGGTTATTGAATAGACTATCTCCAACATAGTCATAAATGCAAACGCGAAGGCACGAGATGGTCGGTCATACCAGAGGTTCAATTTAATTACATCACAACAATTATCACAAACGTTAAATACTAGTTAATTATTTAAGAGCATAAGCTAGATAATAGGATAAACACACAACAACAATATAATTAAGTTTAAACCGAGATATGAGCGATGCAGTGGAATATGTGGTTAATATGCTGAAATAAAGCAATTACACATGATAAAAATGTCAAATGAACATAAAAATATTATTAAATATGTTGGCAGCAAATACATACCCAAAATTATATAGCATCAATACAAGCCCAGATGTAGGCGCCAAATGTTTATATAAATGCATGTTAGTTAAATATATTAAATCTAGTAAGCAAACATTAAAAATTATTCATTATGATTGCATCGGTTAAAACGTATTTTTAAAAATTAAACACATCGTGGCATTACAAGTTACAACCAAAAAAATATACACAACAACGTTGTGGTTAATTCAATTGCTATCTTATGTTGGTACTAATTGCTTGTAAAATCACAGTAAGGGTACATTTACAATTGGTTTGGTAACAGGTGCAATGCAATTGGAGTTACAACTTTGTATTAAATACTAAATAAACATTATTTCAAATAAACAAATATTAGTTTTACCCTGATTTAGATAGTAAACAAACAATTCAGATAAATAAATATTAGTTTTCAGTTGTTAAACCAAACCACACTTATTTATACATACAATAAAATCGTAAATTTACCTATTAAACATCATAAGTAAAACAACCGGCAAGGCAGCATTGTATACCTCAATCTCAAAAAAGCAACAGGTAATCATAAAAATATTTCTTTCAATGGTTAAATAAATAACGGTTTTACAATAAGTACCAACATCGCGCTCAAAACAAAGTTGGAATTACAAGACGTAATCATATTACCTTAAATAGAAACTACATTATCAACATACAAATAATTTAAACAAAGAAGAAAATTAGTTCCTGATTATTTTAATTTAAGAAATAATTCTTCCTTTAGTGATAGCAAAGAAAATAAAGATGAAACAGAATTTAGCGATAAACAATATGTAATAAAATTTACAGCACCCGCACGAAAAAAACGGGCCCAACATGCTAACACACATACTGACAGCAAAATTAAATATTTTTCAAAAATTTAGTCTGTCCATCTTCATCTACACACACCCAGAAACACGATTCAAAGAGAAAAAGAACAAAGAACAGTATACAAAAAAGTTATTGCTTCCGCAAGGAAAAAATTAGTCTTATAAAGAATGTTTTCTCCTTTGCGGGCGCTGTCACTTTTTGTGTGACTAGACAAACCTCTTTTTCTAATTTGTGACAACACTTGTCTCTGTACCCTATCTTCCAATTCTAATTTTTTTCCAACTTTCTAGAATTCTATCTGTTTTCAATTTTACTGGGTCCTTCCCCATACAACTTTAGCGTTGAACTTTGGGTTTGGGACTTTATCGAGGGCTACAGTAGTAGTGCGACCCAACGTCATCGCGACAGTCCTTCCTGTTGGAGGTCCTGGTGGGGTCTTAATACTAGATCTCCCAGAGAGGTTTAATTAGGGGGATTTTTATTTAAGGCGGTGTAATATAGAACGAAAAGAGCGTCCAATCGTAAATTATGCCCAGATGGTTAGGATATTACGTGACTGAGAGATATAGCTTACTCCATTTATCAGGTGGTAGTATCCTAGCAATCCGGCACCCAAGTTGAAGCGCTCGACCTCTATGAGTGTTCTATTCGCTTATGGAATAGAGAAAGCCGATTCACAACCTTTGTCTTTCAACGGCACATGCAATGTTGTTTCTTTTAGGGTTTGAAAACTTTTTACTTTTTGCTTTTGACACTTTACTTTTTATTTTTTTGAAGTCATAAATTGACGAACAGTTGACGTAGTAATTGAACTGAAACCGACATGAGGGTTGTAACGGTAGAAGATTCCTTCAAAAGAAATCTTGTTGGAGGGGGTGGGTGTTGCGCCTACGCATTACATGAACTATAAATCAGATAAGCAAATGTAAATATTAAATTTAGATGAACTGACCAAATATGAACGCATACTATATAGTAGATTTCACGAATAATTAAATTAATTGAGCATGATATTTCAAAATCCTGTTTCTATAAAGGAAATTCAGATAGTAAAGTATAACATAATTTCTTTTAAATACATGGTAAACGTAATAATCCAGGACAATAACTCAAACTAAAACCGCTAATGAAAACATATCTTAATGTTACTAAACGCTGCGTATACAATTCCTATGACAAGCTTAATTTACAATAAACAAATATCGTCCGCCCCATCCACCAAGAACTTTAAAATAATACCATACTACAATAACAATACAAATTACATACAAAGAAACATGACAATAACTGTTTTATTCAGCATTGTGCGAACAAAATTTTATAGAAGAAGAATAACTTATAAGAATTTATAACGAAAGTTAAAAATGAAGTTCCGAATGCTAATTATAAACGTAAAGAGGTAGTAATCTGAATTTAAAATTGAAAAGAAACAGCTTTAAAATGAGAATATAAATTTCCGCAGGGAAAAGTATGTGGCGTGCCACTTATTTTTTATAGAACTACGCTTGCATGGACATGGTAGGTTTCAATTTACGTTATTGTGGAATTAACGTCGTTAACAACCGGTTCCAAATGGGCTAGAACCTAGAAAGTTCACTCCTCCAATAATTTGGAATTTTGTGCTGTGTGTTAAGGGAGTTGTGTCGGCTGGAAAGAGAGCTGTGTTAGCTGCAAAGATATAAAATGGAAATACTGATGGTTTATGGATGTCCTTAAGTTTAAAAGTTTTAATATTTATTCTTTTTAATTATGTACATGTGAATTTTAAATGCAAACAGGTTTGCATTATGTATTAAAAAATTAATCATACATGAGAGTAATGATTTTGTTGGACAATGAAATAGCGACGGAGCTAATGGTGGTTAAATTTACACATGAAGTCATCGTGCGAAGAAGTTTGGAACATTTTGAAATATTAACAAATATGTACGTATTGATTTTAAATGTAAGTTCAACAGGTGAAATTCAGTGCTAGTTAAAGCATTACACTTTAGTGTTTGGAGTGGACAATGAAATAATAAACGAGAAAGTTGGTACTTAACTGTTTTCTTTGTGTATTATTAATGGCATTGTCACACAATGGGATTTAGAATGTCATGTAATTTAATATGGGAAACAGAAAAAACGAAGTGATAGTATTATTGATGGATTTCATTTTGCTTTATCTATAGGATTTTGTATTACCTGGCCAGTTTGAGCTTAAGGAATTCGGTGTTTTAAGTATATTTCTATTTATTTTGCAATTAAATTATGTTAATAGAAGTTAATTGTTTGTTCAATTTGATTAGTATTTATATGTGAATAAATAAAAATTAGGTTATTGTAAAAAAATATCCAGTCACTCCAGTGATGGAGTCGTATTTAGGAGAGCATTTTATTTTTTAATTCCATTTCCTTTTTTCTATAATACCGCAAAGAAGAAAACATTCATAAAAATAATAAAAAGACAATATCTTGGCTACTAAAGGCATTTTCAAAAAGTCAGCCTGTCCATTCACATGTACACACGCACAGAAACACGATATCAAAAGAATTAGAACAATAAACAATACATAACAAAATTAACAGCTTCCGCACGGAAAATGTGTCCAACATGCAAAAATTTCAAAAATTTAGCCCGTCCGTCATCATCTACATACTCCCAGAAATACAACACAAAAATAATCAAAGCGAAGAACATTACACATAAAAAGCTACAGTGCCTGCGCGGAAAAAATCAGTGTTGTCACTTTTCTGGGTTTTGTTTTGGTTCTAATTCTTTTTGTATCGTAGTTCTGGCTGTGAATGGATGAGAATGGACAGGATGGATTTTTGAAAATGCCTCCTTAGCAGTTAAAATACTGTTTCGCACAGAAGAAAGCATTCTTAAATATAATAAAAAACAATATTTTAGTTACCCAGGGTATTTTCAAAAATTGAACCTTTCCAATCCCACCTGTATACGGACAGGAAAAAAATTAGAACAATAAACAATACACAAAAAAAATTCAAAGCGCCCCAAAATAAATCCCTTGCAAAAATTTAGTTTGTCCATTTTTATCTACACACACCTAGAAACATATTACAGAAATATCTGAATTAAGAACAGTACATAAGAAGTTACAGCGCCTGTACAGAAGAAAGAAATCACCCTGTTCAAGTAGAACCCAATTGCTATTGGGTCCGGCTCTTCTTTGAATTGGATAGTGTCTGGTCAATTTTGTTTCGAACCGACTCGTGGGTGCCGGGTGATTTGTGATCGTAACCATGTTTCTGCACGAGGATCTAGAGGCGTCTTCGTCGTTGGCATATCTGAGCCTGTAGCGGAGTTTGCGTTTTTGCTTTGTGCGGCGGCGTTGGGCTTCTCCGTGGTCACCTGCTGTTGGGCGGTGAAGATTTCCCAGACGGGATAGTTGCGGTCGAAATGGTATCTCTTGGGACATCCATCTACAGGTATGTCTTTCTGGTCGTGCGACTTGCACATATTTGAGCAGATTGACGAAGGCTGCGTAATTAGCCCGTGGTCTACATGGTTTGGTGTCCAGTGGTAATAGGCGGCTTTTGCTGATGCTGGTTGTGGTAGCTGGCTGTGTTGGCCTATTGATCATTGGTTGGAATTCTTCCCGAAGGCTGCTGGGCAGAATTCGGCTGCGAACTGGTGGGTTGCAGTTGGTGTGGGTGGCCTGTTAGTGGTAACCGTTTGGTTCCAGTGGAGCGTCTTACTATTATGTGCTCCGAAGTGTATGGAGTTTTGCTCGTAATCCATCACCACTTTCTGGCGTTGAAACCATGATTGCCCCAGGATAACATCCTCTGCTAGGTTGGTTACTATCAAGAAGGTTTCATGGTCCGTAACGTGTCCGAGGGTTGTTCCAGTTTCTTTTGCCCAACTAGACTGTGGTCTGGCTTTGCTCGGCCGGTGAGTCGTTTTCCAACGCCCTGATTGGGTGCCAATAAGTTGTGGACATAGGGCGCAGCTTGGTAGCTGCTCCGTTGTGTGTGGAAATCTTGTTGCTGGCGTGGGGACGGTTGACCCGTTTGTGGCATCTTTTTCGCTCTCTTCTATCCTGGAGAGGCGGGTGACCATTTTCGATACAGCTATATGCATTTGACATTAGATTGGAGTTCCCAATGCTGGAAGGAGGAGGTTCGTGAACAGCTCTAAGTCGTGGTTGATCTCTATGTTTAGGTGGCGCGCTTGCCGTACGTTGGTGCTGAGGAAGGCGGCTACTGGTTGAGATGCCGTCTGTTTCTGTCCGTAATAATCTTTGGCTATTTTTGCTCTTATGGCTGGACTGTTGTATTCCTCAAGGAAGAACTTCTTAAATTCATTTAGTTGGGCTGGAACGCTTCAAATGTCGCTTACCAGGTGGCTGCTTGGCCTTGCTGTTGGGCGGTTGTTGACATCTGCGTCCATTGCTATCATTTGTTGAAGAAACTCTGCTAGATCTTCCAGAAGGGTGCCGGAAAATACAGGTTTCTTAGTTTCGGTGGTCTCTGTGGTGACATTGTAGAGGTTTTCCATTACAGTCTTGATTGCGACCAGTATCCGGCTGGACGTTGGTGGCTGTTTGACTTTTGGTCTCGGGCATGTTGTTTGGTTCTTGCAAGCGCGCTGTTTGCAATATCTTCCGTGAAGATGGCCCAATCACGTTGGACGCCACTTGTTACCGTTTGAGTTCGGGCGGGGTTGTGAGCCGCGCCTGAATTTTAGGCAGTGTGTGTGAGTTTTGGCTCTATGATGGATTAATATGTATAAGCAATACGTATTTACAGGTTAAATCAGTCATAAAGTTTATAGATATACATATATGCAAGTAAAACAGTTATAAAGTCAACATGTATACAGGTTAAATCAGTTCGTAAGTCTTGGACACACTTTGGAAGGCCTGTGGTTTACTGCAAGCGCCAAGCAAAGGAGTACAGATATGTAGGTTTAAACAGTTATGAAATCAATGTATATACAGGTTAAATCAGTTCGTGAATCTTCGGTGAACTTCAGAAGGCTTCGTGGTTTACTGCAGGGGCTGAATATAGGAGGTGTCGGCGTGTGGTGCAGAGTATCATTCGTTGAGGCGTAAGCAGGATATGAAACGAGCACTGCTTGTTAAGGTGTGGATGTAGGAGGCGTCGACGTTGTGATACGTCGCACCACTCGTGGAGACGTAGGCGTTAGCAGGCTATGGGTTAAGCGCTGCTGGCTAAATGTGGATGTGGAAGGCGGCGGCGGCGTGATGCAACGCATCACTCGATGAGGCATCCGCGTTGTAATGCAGCCTCGGGGAGGCATCGGCATCAGCAGGCTATGGATTAAGCACTGCTTAGCAAAGGTTTGGATGTGGAGGCGTTTGTTGGTTTTGTTAGTGTATGTATACCAGGCATCAGTCGCATAACTATGTATTGGTCGCATGTACTGTTGCTTTCTATTTGCTCAAAAACTAAGATAATCTAACCTAAGTTAAAATAATCTTAGTTGAGGACACGTTCTTTTTACTACTAAGGAGCTTAGATAAAGTTAGATTTTTTGCATTCTCCTTACCCCAGATAAGGTACCTATAAATCTACCTTAGATACTAACTTCCCTCCCTAAGTTTATATTGAGATTATATTTTTCGTGTTGTGTATGATATAAATTTTTATTGCACATTTATAGAAGCAACTATAACATAACAGTTAATACCAAGTTGATTCTTAACAAGAATCAGTTGATTTTAATATTATTTTCAAACCCTTTATAGGTTAGTTAGCTAAAATGCTAAGTTGTACGTTCTAATAATCAAATGCAAATAAAGTTAGGTAAGGTTAGATTTTTACCTAACCTAATTTTAAGCCATTCTTAGCTAAGGTGTAAATAGAAAGCAACATATGTTTTGTATGTTTTTAGTCTTATGTCTAGTGGTAGTCCGTTTTTGTGGGTAAGTATGCCGTGAAGGTAGCCTTTTGCGCGTCTCGTTTTGTTCAGCGTCTCTGTTACGTATTCGTTGAACTGAGTTGTCCGTCAATGTGTATAACAAAGTATTTTATCGTGGAATTCCAAGTCAGTTGCTGTCCTTCAAGTCGTGGTGGGTTCTGTGTGGTTGTTCTTCGTTTGGAGAAGGTAATTGCATCTGTTTTTTGTACGTTTAGTTTGATCCTCCATGATCAAACCAGCTTGGTAGTGCGTCGAGCTGTTTTTGTATTTTGTTCGTGGCTTCTTGGGTGTTGCGTCTTTTTGTTACGATTAGTGTATCGTCGGCGTAGGTGGCGTAAAAAGAGTAGGTTAGGGTACGTAGGCGTTAAAAAGTCTCGGGGAGAGCCAGCCTTCTTGTGAGACATCTGCGTCGATGTTCGTCAGTGGTGAAAATGTGTCCTCAACTTTGACCTGTAAGGTTCTGTTTGTTAGGTAGCTATGTAGCATTCGTATGTATTGTGGCGAGTTTGAAGAGTAGTCCATTGGTCTATACCTTGAGGCGTCGCCGTGGATCAATGTAGTAAGCGTAAGACTACGGATCCCAAGGTCCCGGGTTCAAATACCGACACGGCCGACTGCTTGAAAAATGGCAGGTGAGCATTTTTCACAAGTATTACGCCCTCGTTCGGATGAGAGGTTAAATGGAGGTCCCGTGTGTGAGTGTTGTCACGTACGTTAAAGATCCCTACCTTGCCTGGAACGGCAAGTGTTCGGCAAAATTCTAAATTTCCAGGCGACAAAAACTCGCCTCCTAGCCAATGTAGTACCTTCGGCTGGAGCATTGCAAATGTAAATGAACGGTCTATACCTTGTCGAAAACGTTTTTAATGTTTAGTACGACTGCTACAGGGGTCGGTCCTTTGTTGTAGTTTGTGGCAATGTGGTTGATCACTCGGATCGCTTGTAGTGTGGTGGAGCGTAGTTCTTTGAATCCATATTGTTTGTGCTTGTCTTGTAGCAGTGGATTAAGTCTCGTCAGTAGGAGTCTTTCGAAAAATGTTGAAATAGAGTTTAGTAGTGATATGGGTCTGTAGTTGTTAGCGGCCCTTGTGTTTTTGTTCGGTTTCGGTATCATCACTACTATTGCGGATTTCCAGTCTATAGTTGATGATGCTATTGAAGATTTTTCTTATTAGTGCGAGCGTCTTTTTTGTTATGTTTTTCTATGCGATGTGGTGCCTTTGTGTTACTCTGTTCGTTGATAGTTTGTCTAATTTCTTGTGGTATGACGTGTTGTATGTCATTGTCTGTTGGTAATTGTAGTAAGTGGTTTAATGCCGTGTTCACGAAGTCAGAGAAGTTGCTGTCATTAGCGGGGTTAACAGAGTGCCTTTCTTTCAGTACGTTTACGAATTGTGTCGCTCTGTTCTTAGCTGAGTATAGCAGACCGTGTTGTCCTTGTAGCGGAATGGGTTCGGGGTTCTTTTTTAAAAGTAGTGTCCGGTTTAGTCTGTACAGGTTACCTTCGGTTTGTGGTGTGTCGTGTATGTGTTTGGTCTAAGATTCGTTGAAGTGTTCTTTCAGCATGATTTTAATCGCTTGTTGTTTAGTGTTTAGGGTGCGTTTTGTATGTGGGTCACGTGTGTTGTGCCAACGTCGTACTAGTGTTTCTTTGTCCTTGATGTCTTGTTTAATGTTTTCTGGTAAGTTCGGTCGTATGTTTTTGGAGAGGTTCATCTTTGCTGTATTGTAGGGGTTGTTTTATTGTGCACGTTATGTTTTGTTTATGTCCGGGTTGCCGTCCGTGATCATTCTTTTCAGTGCTTCGTTAATTTTTTTCCGGTTGTGTCCATGTCTGGGTCGTACGTGTGTCGTTTGTATAGTTTGTATCGTTGTGATTATCGGTAGGTGGTCCGAACTTAAGTCGTGTATTAGTTCTGTTTGTATTGGATAAAGTAGTATGGATATGTCTAAGATGTTTGCTTCGTATTGTCTTGTTGGAGGGGATTCTTGTCGGTCCGCTAGGTACGATTATGTCAAAGTGTTTGTTCAGTGAGTGCATGTGGAGTATGCGTCTGCTCCTGTTGTCAGTTTTTACTCTCTATGCTTAGTGTTTGGCATTTAGATCCGCACTGATTATTGTCGGAGTGTCGTCTTGTAATAAATTGTCTATGTCTTCCGTGCCTACGTCAAGTCTGTGAGGGCTTCTGTAAAAAGCTATTATGTTTATGTAATGTCCGTTTGTTTTAAGTCGTGCGCCTACAGCGTCGAGGGTTGTTGGTTGTAGCTGTAATTGTTCGTAAAGTAGTCTTTTGTGTATTAGGATGGCTACCCCTACATATGGTGGTTGTCCATGTGGTATATCGCGGTTCTTTCTGTATGCACTGTAGTTTGCCGGTTTTATTGGCTCTCTAGTGCTTATCCTGGTTTCTGATATTAGTGCTATGCCTACGTGATGTTTCTGTAAAAAGTGTTCGAGTTCCGTGATTCTGTTTTGTATACCGTTTGCGTTCGAGGATAGCAGTACTAAGTTCCGTGCGTTGGTCGTGCAGGCCATTAATTGCCTGTATAATGTCACATAGTGACGTTAGTAACGATGTGACCTTGAAAGTCCCTGTCGTGTAATTGGTTATTAGTGTCTGTGCACAGTGGATGATTTTGTTCAGTACTTTGCTGAATTTGGAGGTGATGTCGTTTGTTGTGGCTGTTATGTCGACGTTGGACGTTGTGGATTTCGGCGTGCTTGTGTTGTGTGGTGTACTTGTAGAGGTTACGGAGATTAGTTTTGGTTTTTCGTATCTATTACGGTCGTTTTGAGTGTTGCTTTGTTCTTGCGTTGCCGTCGCCGTGTTTTGTCTTTGTGTTTTGTCTCTCACTTTCTTTGTCAGAGTTCGAGCGTTCGTCACTGTCGGAAGTATTGTGAATAACCATTTTATTTGCTGGAGTGACTGAGGTGGCTGGTGGAAGTCTGTGCCGTCCTTCTTTTGTTAATGTAAATCTTTCTTCATCGGTTTCAATTAGTTTGCGAAGTGGTAACGATTTTTGGTTGGGTTGGTGGTGCTGAGGTCCTGGTCTTGTAGTTGGCATGATGTCCCTACTGCAATTGACGCAGGCTGGTGCCGTTTCTTTAGTTTTGGTGCAGCTAGCTGTTAGGTGCGTTCGGGTGAATTTTACGTACCTTGGCTTGTAGCCGCAGTTGAGGTTCGAGTGCCCTAACCTCTGGCAGGAAAACCATTATGCTATTTCAACTCTTGATTCCAATGCTACTATTTTTAGCTTGCTACAGTACAATAGGTTGCTGTAGTTGTAGATATTATGCGATGTAGGTTTGTTTTCAAGTGCACCCATTATCGTGTTGCTGTATGTTTTCAGTTTGTTTTGTTATTTTGTTGCATATTTGACGTTAAAGCCCAGCTGCGTCAATTTAGCCTGCACGTCGTCTGTTGTTATGTTGGTCCCAAGTTCTTTTATTACAACCTTCAGTTGTCGTTCACTTTTCAAGGAGTACGTATAATATTCTATACCAATTATCTTTAGATAGTTCTGTACAAAACGGTACTCAATTACGTCTTTTGGCAGGACTTTTGCTCCTAGCCCTGATGCTCTAATATCAATGTTTTTCTGTAGGGATTTTGCATCTCTCGCATGCGTGAGGAAGTTCGGAAAACTTCTACGAGGATGGGTGGTATTTGGCGGAAAATTGGTCGTTTATCGCCTGCATAGATGGCCTTCGTTGTTGTAGCTGACGGTATTGCTGCGGTAGCTGCTGCGTTTGCGTAGCTCGTCGAGGGTGTTATTTAAGGGGCTTCGCTTGATCGTTTATTTTTCGTGTCCTTTTCAGACGACGATATATTGTCGCGGCTTCGGCGGTTTTTACCTGTTCAGTTTCCATTTCGTCTGTAGCGCGGATTGTCTAAATTTGTTGATTCTGACTGTCCTGGTTGATCACTAACATTTTAACAGTAACAAGTTTACTGTTTATCACTTTGTTTACACCAGTGCTAACTCTCAAAACTAACTTCGAAATTAAAATTCTCTCTGCACACGTACACATTGGTCTGTGTCTAGATGAATACTGTCTGATTCTTGCTGAACTCGCAATTTTATTAATACTCTTTTTCACCCTATGCTGGCTCTGTAGAAAAAGGTTAATTATATGTTTAACCAATGAAAAAGTGGGGTTTGGTTTTAGCATGTAAAAGAATGTCCATAGGGCCTTAACCAATGAAAATGCAGGATTTAGAATAGTTCGTTTCCTAGTAAAAATTTTTCGGTATTTCTTAGTATTATTCTATTCCCAGCTCGTGTATTTTGATATAGGTAACAGTACTTCCTGGCTTTCTTTTTACACAGACATTCTTGTTAAATACCCAGCGTTAATTTCTGTACCTCAGAACCAGACGAACATAAGTCCAGAAATCGCGAATTTCAGGTTATTACTATTTTACATGTAGAATCCGATTTTGCATCGAGCCATAATAGCGGAAGTCCATTTAAAATTCTTCTTTTATATTTTTATTAGGGTTATAAGAGCGTAAGTCTTGACTTATGTTAGAGCCAGACAAACGGAAATCACTTTATACGCAATGGCCCGGGTGCAGTATTTGATTCTTATAAAACGTAAGTCCGTTGTAGGACTTACGCTACTATGGCTCTAGTATTCATAGAAAGTTTTCAGTTTCAAGTCCACTTATTAATTTAAACTTGGACAAATTGTAATCAAATTACAATGTTTCTTTAAATTGTATTTTTACTGCTGACTACAATCTATCATTATCTTATTTTTATTAATATTCTCGTAAGTAATCGTCGACACGCCCACAATAGGATGATAATTCTCGGGATACAAATATTACAAGTTTCTACAAAAGCAACGGTAAAACTGGTGTGACTAATATGCATAACAACTCAGATATTATTTTATTATTTTTTTTATTAGAATAATAATTCCACTATTTACTATAATACGAATTTAAAGATGAGTTTAAGCAGAGGTAGAAGAATACTGTCTATGCTGGAAAGCAACAACAGTAGTTACAAAATATTACAAGAAGATGAACTACTTTCACCTGTAGATTGGAGTCCAGTTCCATCACTTACAGAACTAAGTATACGGATGCATTCAATAGATCCATTACATTGTGTTAACAGATTGACTGCCACAGTATTGTTACGAACTACTATTAGGCAACTCGTCAAACACACAAGCGGCGTAACCGATGTATATTCTACAGAAGTTTCGAACTTTCCAGCATATACAGGAGTATGAATCATCTATGTAATTCAGGGTATATATAAGACCGCTGATAAAGTACAGGGTTAATCTATATCTTAATGTCGAATATAAATTATATCGTATAAAGTTAATTAGTTACGTTTTTTGAAAGTCCAATAATAAATATAAATTTGTGTTATGTGAACGTGTAGATTGTACCGACAGCTTGTACATAAATAAACAAAAGTGTAATAAATAAATTATAATAGTGTTAGTGTTGTTAAGAACACTTATGGTTAAGAATTTAGTTTAAGAAGATAGTAGTGCTTGTAAGTAGCATTAGTGTGATAGTGCTTTATTGTTAATTGGACTGAAAACATCTATAAATAAGGTATATACTGTTAATTAGACTTGTCAATAGTGATTAATAAAGACTTTTGTTATTACTTGATTTAAATTAGTGAAACGCGTTAAAATAGCCCGCTACACTGGTGTCAGACTGTGTGGGGTGGATAGTGATTAATTTAAAAGATAAAAACACAAGTCTAAAGACATTTGAGTAGTTTGTATATGCCAGTTACAAGAAGCCAAAGTAAAATGGACGCAGAAACTTTAATGAATTTCCTCAAGGATTTTAAATCCGGTATGGAAGAGAGGTCGGCTAAACTAGAAGTGACACTTACTGAAAACGTGGTGAGGTCAGTTGAATTGGAGTCAACCCTTAAAGAAAAGTTAAGTGAAAATGCTCAGAAAATGGAAGAACAGTTTAATGAAAATGCTGAGAAAATGGAAAGGTTTAGTGAAAATGCTGAATAAATGGAAGAAAAGTTAAGTGAAAATGCTGAGAAAATGGAAGAAAAGTTGAACGAAAATACAGCTACGTTAGAACAAAGATTAATGGAAAGCTCCATTGCATTGAAAGAAGATTTCACTGAACAGATAAAAACAGTTGAGCTAGAGTTGGACAGTAAATTGGTAAAAATGGAAGAAGATGTGATAAGGCTACAAGAACAAATGATTTCACGAATAACGCGGACACTTGAATTAGCAAACCAAGTTCTAAATCAGAAAATCCCAGAAAAAAGAAGCGTGGAAGGAAGCGAGTCAATACCGTCAAAATTTAAAGTGAAACCACACACATTCGATGGTAAAACACCTTGGCCCACATATTTGAAACAATTTGAAGCTGCTGCAATAGCCAACGATTGGTGTAACAAAGAGAAGGCTATCTCCTTAATAGTGGCCCTTGCAAACGATTCCCGATCACCAGCAGAATGATTACGGCTTCTTAACATCGAAGCTTGAAATGAGATATGGAGACGTTCACCTTCAACATGTTTACCATGCACAAGTTAAGAATCGCTCGCAGAAGACAAATGAAAGCCTGCAAGAATTCGAAGCTGACATTGCCAGATTAGTTAGATTTGCATACCCAACGGCACCAGATAGGTTCCTCGAACAACTGGTTGTTCAAACATTTGTGGATGGCGTTAAGTATAGCGAAATACAGCAAGCGCTAAGAGTAGCACGGCCAAAAATGTTAGATGAAGCACTGGATCATGCGCTTGAATTTGAAGCAGCTAAGCAGACATGACACAAAATGAGTCACAAAGTTCGGTCTGCCTTAGAAGAACCTGGTCAATCGCAGAACAGTATAGAAGAAATAATCAACCGTGTGTTGGAAAAGCAAAGGGTGGAAAGGCTTGAAAGACAACGACCGCGGAGATGGGGTCTGCGATGCTGGAGCTGCGGTGAATTTGGTAATATACAGAGACGCTGCACTCAACCAAAAACAACTAATTGAGCAGCAGGAAAACTAGAGCAAGTCGACGCAAGGGGGCGAACGTCGACAGCACAACATAGTGCTCCGGAGATTATCATCCGTGCTGCATCGTCGATAGAGGTCTGGACAGCATTTATATTGATGGTAGAATTAATGGTAGAGTTGTCCCATTACTCGTGGATGCAGGAGCACAAGGACTATTGTGAGACTAAATTTTGTTGGTCGTGGAAGAGTGTTATGTGCATCGGTATGTCTTCGAACGGCAAGTGGTGAGAAAATTTCTACTCACGGAGAGACTGCTGTAGCGTTGTGGAATTGCAGAATTGGTGACAAACTAATTAATCATCGGGTGTAGTAGCTGAAATTACAGAAGAAGTTATCTTGGGAATGGATCTCATGAGAGAATATGGGTTTCTGGTAAACATGAAAGAAAATCTGCTTCGGATAGATGAGGATGAGATTCCATTTCAAGGGACGAGTAACCAGACGATGTAAGTTCGAATGATTTGCGATATGAATATACCCGAGAAAGCGGAAATGATAGTAATGGGACGCCCGGATGGTACGCTCCGGGAAGGACAAGTATGCATGATGGAAGCAACTAAATCGGGAATGGGTCAGGAGGGATTACTGATTGGAAGAACACTGGTAAGGTTTTGAAATATGATACCAGTAAGGGTGCTAAACATTCATCCGCATACGGTGACCCTGAAGAAAGACATGATTATGGGAAGTTGCATTCCAGTATGCCATATTAAACGTTGTGTGGACTACACAAAAGATAAACCAGCCAACGGTTGCTCACAGAAATTGCTGGATATGTTGATACCATCGTATCAATGATTAAACGGCGACCAACTGGGCGAGGTAAAGAACTGGTCGGACGATATCGAGGTACGTTTGTACTGGATGATAGTGAGAAAGGAAGCACGAATGTTGTGCAACACAAGATCAATACTAGAGATACTCAACCGATAAGACAATATCCCAAGCGTCTTCCTTTGGCACAACGTAAGGAAGCCGAGCGAATTATCACAGACATGGAAGAACAAGGAGTGATTGAACCCTTGAATAGTTCATAGGTATCCCCTGTAGTGCTTGTCAAGAAAAGGATAGATCGACAAGGTTTTGTGTAGACTAGCGGCGGGTAAAGAATGTGACAAAGAAAGACGGCTGTCCTTTGCCCAGAATTGATGACACCTTGGATACTTTATCCGGATCTAAATGCAGGTAGGCTTGGAGCCAAACGATAAAGAGAAAACTGCGTTTACAATTGGAACTGAATTATGGCAGTTCAAGATCATGCCCTTTGGATTATGCAATGCCCCTGTTACTTTTGAACGTTTGATGGAGTCGATACTGCGTGAACTGTCCTGGAAAACATGTCTGGTGTACCTAGACGACGTGATAGTGTTAGGCGAGTCTTTTGAAGAACACCTTAAGAACCTAGAGGAGATATTCCAAAGATTACGCGGGGCAAACCAAACCTTGAGTCCTAAAAAATGTCACCTATTTGGAAAAGAGGTGAAATACCTAGGACATGTCGTTTCGGAGACCGGAATAAGAGCTGACCCGGACAAAATAAAAACGGCACAAGAGTGGCCTACACCAGCAGATATACACGAACTACGCTCTTTTTTAGGATTGTGAACATATTACCGACGTTTTATACTTGGGTTTGCGAACATTGCCAAAGAGTTGACGAAATTAACCGAAGGTGGACAAGAATATAATTGGAATGACGACTACCACAACACATTTGAACAACTGAAACGGCTACTAGTTACAGCATCAATTCTGAATTATCCACGGATGGAGGGGAAATTTGTGTTGGATACCGATGCCAATAACACAGCTATAGGAAGCGTTCTTTCTCAAGTACAGGACGGACAAGAAAAAGTTATTGGGTATTTCAGCAAGGTCTTGTCGCAGCCAGAAAGGAACTATTGTGTGACAAGAAGGGAGCTGTTGGCCGTTGTCAAATCCGTAGAGCATTTTTATAAGTACTTATACGACCGTAAATTCCTGTTAAGAACAGACCATGCTGCACTAAAATGGTTACTGCAGTTTCGAAATCCTGAAGGGCAAGTTGCAAGGTGGATAGAACGGCTGCAGGAATATGGCTTTGACACAGAATATCGTGTAGGAACTAGTCACCGGAATGCAGACGCTCTGTCAAGGAGACCTTATCCGGCAGACTGCAAGCATTGTTCCAAGATGTAAGAGAAAATTAGTGTCATTCATAGATTGACGGTAACCGATGATACTTGGTAACCCGAAAGAATACGAGCAGACCAGGAGAATGACGCTGAATTGGGACGTATTATCGAGTGGAAAAGTAGAGGACAACGACCAGCTTGGGAAGAAATTAGTATTTCATGTAAGAGCCTGAAAGCATACCGGGCACAGTGGGACTCCTTGGTGATTGAAAATAGAATCTTGAAACGACGCCTGGAATGTGAAGATGGCACTGAGAGACGACTTTAAGTGATAGTGCCGAGAAGCAGAGTGCCGGAAGTGTTGCAACACTTGCACGATGGTATTTCCAGAGGGCGCTTTGGGGTAAAAAGAACTCTCGAAAGAGTAAGAGAAAGATTCTATTGGGTGAACTGAACAGAAGATGTGCAGGAGTGGTGCCGGAAATGTGAGTTGTGTGCCTTTGGAAATAGCCCGGTTACAGAACGGAAAGGCCCAATGAGATAGTATAACGTGGGGAATCCTTTTGAGAGGGTGGCATTTGATATAGCTGGTCCGTTTCCTGAATCAGAGAAAGGAGATAAATACATCTTGGTTGAAATGGATTATTTTTCCAAATGGCCGGAGGCGTATTCAATACCTAACCAAGAAGCCGAGACGGTTGCAGATGTACTTGCGAGGGAGATGTTTTGTCGCTTTAGAGTTCCGTTGGAATTACACTCCGATCAAGGTCGGAACTTTGGATCAGCATTGTTTCAAAACGCCTGCAAGCATCTTGGAATCAGGAAGACTAGAACCACGTCACTTCATCCTCAATCGGATGGAATGGTTGAAAGAATGAACAGGACGTTAGGAAAGTACCTAGCTAAAGTTGTCTCTGAACATCAACGACACTGGGACCAATATTTACATTTGTTCCTACTGGCGTACCGATCTTCGGTACATTACAGCACAGGATACGGTCTCTCTTGCGTGATGTTAGAACGTGAATTGCGGCTACCATGTGATCTTCAGTGTGGATTTAAACCTGGAGAAAAGATTGCAGGTGAAGATTACTTTAGTAAGCTTCGTGAAAGATCAAATAGCATTCACGAAAACGTCCGAAAAAATATCCAGACAGCAGGCTATCGAATGAAATCACAATATGACACGAGAGCACAAGAAGGTGATTATCAACCTGGAGATTTAGTGTGGTTGTATAATCCACAAAGAAAGCGTGGGTTGTCGCCAGAATTACAAAGACAATGGGAAGGCCCGTACAAAGTGGTAAAAAGAATTAATGATGTAGTGTACCGGATCAGAAGATCTCCCAGTGGTAAACCGAAAGTGGTGCACTTAGACCGTTTAACATCCTATGCTGGCAACAACCAGGAAAACTCGAGTAATGAAAATGGTGTTCGAAGAGTTATTAATCATGAGCCAAATGTAGATTTTGAGAGATTCATGGCGTTGTTGTTGGAAAACAGCAAGATCTGTTTAGAGCACCAGAAGAGTGTTACCTTGCACATTGCGTAGTTCAAGATCTGGAAATGTCAAGAGGAATAGCTGTTGTTTTCAAGAAAAAGTTTAGATGTGTGGATAAATTAGCACAACAGGAGCCAACTGTAGGAAAAGCTTTAGTTCTTTAGGATAGAAATCGTTATGTTTACTATCTGGTCACCAAAACTTCTTCATGGCAGAGACCTAGTTACGGACATCTATGCTGAATCCTAAGGCTCAGATGATGGAAAATGGAGTAACGAGACTAGCGGTGCCCAAGCTAGGCTGTGGACTGGATCGCTTAGATTGGAGAATAATCCGAAATATGCTAGAAGTAATTTGCTGGGGAACGAACGTCCAGATCCTTGTTTGTTGCTATCAACCGGTTGCCTACCAAGACCAAGAAAAAAGTGTTGACTGTTATTTTCAACGACGTGGTGGATACACCAGAGGAGATAGCTGCCGATGCCGTCATTAGTCATCAAATTGGCGTCAACATGTATTTACAGTTACTAGACGTAACGGTTTTAAAGAGGGGGCAGTGTTACGAACTACTATTAGGCAACCCGTCAAACACACAAGCGGCGTAACCGATGTATATTCCATAGAAGTCTCGAACTTTCCAGCATATACCGGAGTGTGAATCATCTATTTAATTCAGGGTATATATAAAACCGCTGATGAAGTACAGGGCTAGTCTATATCTAAATGTCGAATATAAATTATATCGTGTAAAGTTAATTAGTTACGTTTTTGAAAGTCCAATAGTAAATATAAATTTGTGTTATGTGAACGTGTATATTGTTCCGACAGCTTGTACATAGATAGACAAAAGTGTAATAAATAATTTATAGTAGTGTTAGTGTTGTTAAGAAGACTTATGGTTAAGAATTTAGTTTAAGTGCGTGTAAGTAGCATTAGTGTGATAGTGCTTCATTGTTAATTGAATTGAAAGCATACATAAATAAGGCATATACTGTTAATTAGACTTGTGAGTAGTAAGTAATAAAGACTTTTGCTATTACTTGTTTTAAATTAGTGAAACGCGTTAAGAGTAGCCCGCTACAGTATTTTTCTGTACTTATGATCAGAGGCAATTATGTATCAAATTTTTGTGTACAAACCTTTTCTTACTATTACTGTTGTTGTGTTAAATATTATTGTACGTGCTCTATTTTAAGGTATATTAAAAGATAGTGGATTACCAAAATTAAATTTATTTATTTTTACATTCATTTGTGTGCAGAGAAGTGAACACGTGACATTCAAAATATTAATACCATCAAGGCTAATTATATTTAATAATATTATTATTTCATTACATAATTTTGTTATATTTATATTTTAAATACAAGTATTTATACAACTAAGTTTATAGTAATTTTAATACCATAAGTTGTTTGCAGACTTTAATTCTGATTTTTTGAACATTTTACCGGAGGACTTTAAAAAACATGGAAGAGACGACTTTGAAGTATTTTTAGAAACGGAAGAGTAACTCTCACTTGCACCAACGCAAGATACGGAATCAGTTGGTTATGACCTTCCGGCTAAAGTCCTGTCAACGTAGGAAACAATATCTTCGAAAATGGAGAGTTGTTTAGTTCTGATTTTGAGTTATTTGCTGACAATGATCTTGATGATCCTACTTTCTGTCTAGAAGTAGCCTTTGAAACTGAATCATCTTCCATTGATTCATTTGCAGCAGTTTCCGACATGCTTTTAGGTGTACCTGTGGCGAATGCATTTCCTCTATTTATATTATAACATAGCAATACTCAATCTGTATAATATATTTGTATTTTATCTGTTTTTGGTCGTATTAAAAATACATTGTTAGTATGATTACGCGCGTTGTTTACTTAAAACACATTTTTAAAGGACTATAAGTCCTAAAACAGGCTTTTAATGAAGACTCACAATAACGTAAGTCCAGCGGGGCTTAATCAACTATTATAAAAAAAGTCATTAGTTATAAAAAATACCAATCAATTAACCAACAACGGATAAAACATGTATATTTTTAATGTAACAATCAACTTTTACGCGCTAATTCAAAATTCAAGCGTTGCTTCCAAGTAACATGCTCCGTTCTATCCGTTTCTATGCTCTCCTGAAAAGTTGGCCAGATGGGACTTACGTTCGTCTGAGGTACAAATTTTATATCGAATATCCATTCGTACTTTTAATAATTAAAGATAAGTTGCGTCCAGTATGAAGGGATTTCTTATTTTAAGGAAAGTAATGAGAAATAGATGGATTATTCCCAACAAAAGGTTCATAAATATGTGAACGTGGAAAGGGCTCATTTATTGAATTTTAAAAAATTTAGTTTGAAAAAAGGTTATAAGAACTCACAGGTCGGGTCTGACAGACCAAACGGCCTCCCCATACAAACCGTAATTATTCGAATTTAAAATATACAAAAAAAAACATTTCTCTACTAAAGATAGCAAGGTACTAAAGGGCTAGATTTCAAAAAGTAAATTACAAAAGTTATCCCAAAAAACGATTTTGTAGTTTCTTACGGACTTGTCAATTGTGGGGTTAAAGCATCCCGTTCGTACTTGTTTATATAAATTTTTATGACTTTATTGGTAGTTTACCATTTAGCTTACTTAGTCTATTTAAATTTTAAAATAACCTTACGAATAATTTAATAAAACGGCGTATATATTACAAATTTATTTTAGAAAATATTTTAAACTTAAAAAGCAGTAGAACATTTCAAACCCTGTATGGAACTATCTGCTTTAACGTTAAAGGGAATGTATTCATCCAAGTTGCTATATGCTTTGCACTCTCTCTTTCACGTGTCGCGGTATATTTCTATCTCAGGTCAACATACCAACGGCTGAAATTTTTATTAATTCTGTTAGGTTCTATTTCACGGTACAGAAAACTAAAACTTATTTTATATATTCAAAGTTATTAGATGCTAGTTCCTTTCTAAAATTGTTGGTATTCCTTATAAATATAAAACAAGACGTCACTGCATTTATTTATTTAGAATTTATCCAAAATAAGCAGTGGGGGTTATGTATTCTACCGAAACTTAAAAATGCCGCCGCTCGTAACCGAATCGATACGAGCTTTTGCGTCACGTGGTTAACATGTCAACCAATCCGGTTTTTGGAGGTTGAATTTGTGATACTCGTGAAGTTCCCCGCATTTGTTGCACGCTAGTATGTAACTAACCGGTATCGATGTTCGTCTGTAAACGCGTACTTGTTTATATTACGTCACGTACGTAATTCGATATGTTTTAGTGGTTAATTGTGAAACATCATGGATGAACTATATACAGAACTTCCTATACCGCTTTTATCAACCGCTGCTATTCTTAGACACCAGCAACTCGGTTACCAATCCTACCAGTTATATCAACCACATCTTTTTGGGCTACAAGAACGCGAAGAACAACAACACTACCCTTGGCGAACGCATATTAGCGCATTATACCCTGAAATCTTAGCGTTAATATTTTCGAACTTGGATGTACGTGACATGGGCCGTGTTGCTCAAGTCTGCAGTTCTTGGCGAGACGCTGTTTACCACAAATCCGTCTGGCGAGGTGTCGAAGCTAAAATGCACTTGAAGCGACCTAACCCTGCGTTGTTTGCGTCGCTAGTTAAACGCGGTATTAAAAAAGTGCAAGTGTTATCGTTTAAAAAGTCCTTCCGGGAAGTTGTTCAAGGTGTACCCAACCTGGAATCGCTGAATCTGAGCGGGTGTTTTAGCGTAGCTGATGCTAGTATTTCTCAAGCATTTATGGAGGATGTATCGTGTCTTAGTTCTTTAAATTTATCGTTGTGTAAACAGGTGACTGACAATTCCATAAGTCGTATAGCGCAACACATCAAGAACCTTGAGGTTCTACAATTGGGCGGCTGTGGAAACATTACAAACACCGGGTTAATTTTAATAGCGTGGGGTTTAAAAAAGCTTAAAGTGTTGTGTCTTCGTTCGTGTTGGGGCATTACAGACGCCGGAATTGGACACATCGCTGGGTACAATCAAGGTCTCCTGGGTGGTAACCAGTTGTTAGAACGCTTAGACCTTCAAGACTGCCAACGAATAACAGATGATGCGCTTAAACACCTTTCAAACGGTCTTACAAAACATCTAAAAGCAATTAATCTAAGTTTTTGTGTTATGATAACCGATACTAGTTTAAAATATTTAGCGAAAATTAGTTCGTTACGTGAACTTAATCTAAGTTCTTCCGATAACATTTCAGACGTTGGAATGGCATATTTGGTGGAAGGCGGTTCTCAACTGAGCTCTCTAGACGTTTCTTTCTGTGAAAAAATAAGTGATCAAGGTTTAGTTTATATTTCACAAGGACTTTTTAATCTAAAAAGTTTGTCTTTGAGTGCGTGTAACGTTTCGGACGAAGGAGTGATTAGGATTTCGAAAAGTTTACACGATTTGGAGACGCTTAATATAGGGCAGTGTGATAGAGTTACCGACAAAGGATTAACGTGTGTTTTGGAAAACCTTACGAAGTTACAGAATATAGATTTGTATGGATGTACGAGAATATCGCCAGCTTGTTTGGGAAGGCTTATGATTTTACCAGGTTTACAGGTACTTAATTTAGGACTTTGGCATGTTAGCTGAAAATCTAAAATTGTTAGGTTTTATTTGGTTGATAATACGTTTTGCCCATTAGCTGTTTGTGTTTGTTAATCATTTTTACAGGTTTTAGTAGTATGGTTTACGTGGCGAATATTAATTTATAATTCAATTAACAATTAATGTTTATTGATTGGCGGCAGTCTAACACTAATTTATTACAAACTTCCCAAGACTTTTATCTGTTTAATATTTAAACAACCCAGACACGAACGGAAAACTAAAAAACAACCAAATGTATTTTGAAATCTAACATTCGTTTTTGACACAAGTTGAAGCTCTGAGTTAAAAATTCCATTTTGCGTCCGCTTGAATCAAATCTATGGAAAATTTTACACTCCATGTACTGCTTCAAATCAATGGTCTCCCTGTGTACTTACAAATGTAACATAGAGAAGACACGTACAGAGAACAGCTAAATTGTACATTCCAGCAGGCGGAGCCGCTTTGGGCTTAGCAAAATTGTTTGTACGATTTTCATTGCCATTCTGTACTAAAACTTACTAAGAAATTGCGTTGATTAGGGTCTTCCGCCGGTTGCCGGCTACTTAATCACAAAAACCAACTATGACTTTCAGAGTTTTTGGAATGCACCTGTCATGTGACTGCAGCTGAATATCATTTGATGACATCCCTTGATTCACATGACCTGTAAATCAATTATTAAACACGTGCAAGCGCGATTTAACTATCCGCCGGTTGCCGGCCACTTGATCACAAAAACCAACCATGACATTCAAAGTTTTTGGAATGCACCTCTCATGTGACTGCAGCTTAATATAATTTGATGACATCCCTCGATTCACTTGACCTGTAAATCAATTATTAAACACGTGCAAGCGCGATATAAGTCAAAAGTCACATTTTCCCCGTTGTCGGCCACATATGCTGAAAGTCGACAAGGAATAGGATTGTTTTCGACCGACGGTCGAAAGATGATCTATTTTTCGACCGCAGTGTTGGCAGCATGTTTGCAATTCAAATAGGTATCTATCTATTAGAAAAGTTTCATATTTCGTGCATAAAATACACGATTGCTAAAATGGAAATAAAACAGATGATAGATAAAAAACAAAAATAAAATGTATCCTAGGTTAAAACTAAAACCAAATTGGACAATTCAAAACTCAAAAATCAACAAAAATCGCACTTATAATCTTTTTCCGCTGCTGTAGCATACGGCAAATCATTGAACGCGGTGCAGGCAAGATGAAACCAATTTGAGCAAAAATCACAGCCGATGTTTGTCTTGGTCATCTTCTGCATCACTATCTAATTCATCGTAGGCACAGAAAGCAGTGTTCTTTCTTTTTTGGTGTATCATCCACATGATAGTTCTGGTTATCTTGACATAAATCACTGAAGGTGGTTCATTATTGTTTAATCATCATCATCATTAGGTCTTCAGTCCTAGAACTGGTTGGACGCGTACCTTTATTGTTTCCTAGTCTGAACTAAGCTACACATTTCGCTGAAATTTGCACAGTCTGCATCTATCCCTATCAGTATGCGGTAGTCTGATCTCGGTCCTATCACTGCTTGTAATATATCCCGTACTATTCCCTAGAAATGCCTTAGAATGTATCTTGTCCTTCTATTTCTCATATTTTTTCGTTTTCCACAGATATCTTTATTCCTCTACTATTTCTACAACCAATTTGTTATTAACTTTGTCTGTTTATGCTACCATACTCATACATCTGAAGCACAACATTCCAGAAGGCGTCTACCTCTTTCCGTCTGCTTTTCCTACTTTCCCTATTTCATAGATGTACTGTGCTGTGCTGTGTTTTGAACAGTTTTCTTCTTGTATCTATGTTCATTGTCTTTGAACATAGCTGCTGTTCTTTCTTGTTTGATGCAGCTGTCACCTTCTATTGTTTTACAGTTTATACCCTATTTCCCTGATGTTCAGTGGTATGTGAAGGGGAGTAAACGGCCTTTGGCTGCCAAGTTCCCCCAGCACTTGAACCTTTGTCGAATTAATAGTTTTCCAATTTATCCTTTCGCACAATCAACATTAGTTGAAAATATTTCACAACCAAAACCTGTGGTTGTTTATAATAATCATCAGATTTAAGAGCACTTATTTTTTCGTCATTGGATTTTACGTCTTGAAACTGGTTGGAATTGTACCTCAGCTTATTTATGTTCTGAGCTAGCCTACCCAGTTCCCTGCAATTATCACAACAGCCTGTATACAGCTCGATTCCCTTTTATTGTTTTCTAATTATGTGCCCTATTTCACCGAGATTTAGTAGTATGTGAAGGGGGGATCCCGACACGGTCTACTTGAAAAATGTTAGGCGAGCATTTTGCACAAAAATACACCCTCGTTCGGATGAAAGGTAAAATGGAGGTCCCATGTGTGAGATCATGTACCTATGTGAACTTAGCACCCGACTATGCCAAAATTTTTTTTCCATATATGCATTCGATTAAACTCAGTTTGTACCCGTTTGTACCGCTTTTTATTTCGTTTGTACCTCAAAGGGGTGAAAGTTACAGAAGGGTAAAAAAATCATCAGCACCCGACTTGGAGATACAGAAATTTTTTTAATGCCATTCGATTAAGCATCGTTTGTACCCGTTTGTACCACCGCCAGTTTCGTTTGTACCCTTGAGGGGGTGTTTGTACCGAATTTTCAAAATAGGGGTAACACCTAACTCCGCCATTTTTTGAGATATCTTAAAGCCGCAAGCGGGTGCTGGTTCAGAATCGTTTGTACCCGTTTGTACCACCGCCTGTTTCGTTTGTACCCTTAAGGGGGCGTTTATACCGAATTTTCAAAATAGGGGTATCAGCTAACTCCGCCATTTTTTGAGATATCTTAAAGCCGCAAGCGGGTGCTGTTTCAGAATCGTTTGTGCCCGTTTGTACCACCGCCAGTTTCGTTACCCTTAAGGGGGTGTTTGTACCGAATTTTCAAAATAGGGGTAACAGCTAACTCCGCCATTTTTAGAGATATCTTAGATGCTCGAGCGAGTGCCGTTTTCTGATCGTTTGTGCCCATTTGTACTGCTGCCAGTTTCGTTTGTACCCCTACGGGAGTGTTTGTACTGAATTTTCAAAATAGGGGTGACACCTAACTCCGCCATTTAAAAAGATATCTTAAATGCGGAAGCGGGTGCTGTTTCGTAATCGTTTGTATCTGTTTGTACCACAGCCAGTTTCGTTTGTACCCTTAATGGGGTGTTTGTACCGAATTTTCAAAATAGGGGTAACAGCTAACTCCGCCCTTTTAAGAAATATCTTAGATGCTCAGGCGAGTGCTGTTTCGTAATCGTTTGTACCCGTTTGTACTGCTACCAGTTTCGTTTGTACCCTTACGGTAGTGTTTGTACCGAATTTTCAAAATAAGAGTAACACCTAACTCCGCCATTTAAAAAGATATCTTAAAGCTGCAAGCGGGTGATGGTTCAGAATCGTTTGTACCCGTTTGTACCACCGCTTGTTTCGTTAGTACCCTTAAGGGGGTGTTTGTACCGAATTTTCAAAATAGGAATAACAGTTAACTCCGCCATTTTTAGAGATATCTTAGATGCTCGAGCGAGTGCTGTTTCGTGATCGTTTGTACTCTTTTGTACTGCTGCGTTTCGTTTGTACCCTTACGGGAGTGTTTGTACCGATTTTTCAAAATAGGGGTAACACCTAACTCCGCCATTTTTTGAGATATCTTAAAGCCGCAAGCGGGTGCTGATTCAGAATCGTTTGTACCCGTTTGTACCATCGTCTGTTTCGTTTGTACCCTTAATGGGGTGTTTGTACCGAATTTTCAAAATAGGGGTAACACCTAACTCCGCCATTTTTAGAGAGTTCTTAGATGCTCAAGCGAGTGCTGTTTCGTGATCATTTGTACCCATTTGTACTGCTGCCAGTTTCGTTTGTACCCTTAAGGGGGTGTTTGTACCGAATTTTCAAAATAGGGGTAACACCTAACTCCGCCATTTAAAAAGATATCTTAAATCTGCAAGCGGGTGGTGTTTCAGAATCGTTATTCGATAATGAACTTTTTGCAATGTATTCGATCGAAAAGTAAAACTAGTAGCACTGAAGGAGAAAGACTAAATCCGTATTGGTGCCCTCAATTTGCCAAGAATTTACTTAAAATTTTGAAACATTTTCCCTTATAGACAGGAGTAATGTCGTCACAAACAGCATCTTCTGCCTGTAGTGAACAATATTTTAGGGAATTAAAACAATTACTTTTTAAAACTAAATGCATACGTGTTGACAAATTTTTGGTTACGCATATCAGAACACTTACAGGGCTATAAAAATGTTATACGCTGCCGATTTAAATATTGAGTCTAATAATGTTGAAAATTCTAATGATCAAATCAGTTTAAATAAATTTAATTCTCCTGTTTCATGTAATATCACAATTGACGATGACGATTGCAATGCCATAAATAGTGACAATTCAGCAACAACAAATTCAGAGATGTCTTAATCCATCAGGACAAAGAAATTATAATAAATGCTAACATTTCACCTATTGATATAAAAGATATTGACAAAGAGGATATATCTGATACAAAGAGTACAACCATTGAAGAAGAGAGAGACCCTAATTTAACAAGTCATATTTATCTAAATGAAAAAGAAAATTGGAGAGCAAAAACAAAAGTCTTAAGAAGCGTGGTAAGTATTTAAGTATTTGTCCAGATGTTGAAAGCATTCACGCGAAACCAAAATTTACCAGAACCGTACCATTATTAAAAAATGGTGGTATTTTAGGCCCAGTGATGCTCGAAAAGAAACCTATTTTGTTAACAAATACATGTCCTTTCGATGCCATTGCGCAGACACTACTGGTTGCATATTACGACTGGGCAAATATTCATGATATTCATGATATTTCATTATTTTGACCAAAGAGAAAACGACATTCCGTTTCATAAAAGAACTATCGATATGTGGACCGACCGTCAAAATATATAAAGAGAGAGCATTAATACTGCATAAATTTATTACTCCTCTACGTGGAACAATGAATTGCAAATACAACAACTCTGCTTTAGTTAGTAAGCATTTATTAAAGAATGAATTTTCATGCAAAATAAATATGAACTGTCTTCGTTGTCAATATACGCGAGAAGACAAGTATAACGTTATAGAAATTAATCCAAAACTATTTTATACAGAATACATGAATGCTTTAGAACGTACCATGAATGACCAATATTTTTACAGCAACAAAAAATGCACTCGTTGTTATGATGACAATATCGAACATTCTATTGTCTGCGGTCTGCTTTTACTTATAGACATAGAATGATTACAATGGCCAAATCTCGCCACAAACTTTAATATATTTAACTGGGAAGGAGAATTTACATTAAGTCAAATACCGAATGAAATTAAATTTCATGATTACGTATACAGACTTCTTGCTGCAATAGAATACGAAGGCACACATAACGAAAACACAGTTGGTCATTATATAGCACAGATTCGAAGATTATCTGGAAAATGGGAAATACATAACGACATTTCTCGAGATAAAAAACCGTTAACCGCGACAAAGAGGGTGCTCCTACAAAAAAGGAACATATCACTATTAATCTATATAAAAATATAAGAAATATCTATAATAATAAAAAATATAAAACAAAAAATACAAAAAAAATTAAAATACAAAAAAAAAGCCATATGTAAAAATAACAAAAAAGGAAACACACCCATCCACTCTCACAAACACACGCACACACACACGCACGCACGCACGCACCCGCACACACACACACACACACAAAATACAAGAGGTGTAAATCCGACCGTGCAACCTCGGGTAGTGCTAATGCCGGCGGTACTATAAATTTCAAGCCTCATGACTCGCAAAGTACCTAATAAAAAATAACCTAATTATACTGTTTTGGAAAATTCTCGAGGAAAGCTCTATAAGAACATGTAATGAAAAATAGGCGGTTCCATTAAAAAATTCAACGGTGCTATTCAAGGTCATACTGATATTACTATGTAATGTGTAACTTAAAACTCTATAACTTTTGTTTGAAATATTTTTTATGAAAATGCATATTTTTCGAAAAATTAACGGTCCCGACAGTTTTGGCGGATCATGTATATACTGCATAAAAACATAAAAGTATACTATTATATAAATAAATATAGCAAAAAAATTTAGCATAAAAATAAAACAAAAATTCTAATATGTAAGAACTGCAGTATTCGATGCAATTTCTTCCCACGCTACGAAACTGGCGGTGGTACAAACGATTCTGAAACACTACCCGCTTGCGGATTTAAGATATCTTTTTAAATGGCGGAGTTAGGTGTTACCCCTATTTTGAAAATTCGGCACAAACACCCCCTTAAGGGTACAAACGAGAAACTGGCAGCAGTACAAATGGGCACAAACGATCACGAAGCAGCACTCGCTTGAGCATCTAAGGTATCTCTAAAAATGGCGGAGTTAGCTGTTACCCCTATTTTGAAAATTCGGTACAAACACCCCTTAAGGGTACAAACGAAACTGGTGGCGGTACAAACAGGTACAAACGATTACGAAATAGCACCTGCTTGCGCATTTAAGATATCTTTTTAAATGGCGGAGTTAGGTGTTACCCCTATTTTGAAAATTCGGCACAAACACTCCCGTAAGGGTACAAACGAAACTGGCAGCAGTACAAATGGGTACAAACGATCAGGAAACGGCACTCGCTCGAGCATCTAAGATATCTCTAAAAATGGCGGAGTTAGCTGTTACCCCTATTTTGAAAATTTGGTACAAACACCCCCTTAAGGGTACAAACGAAACAGGCGGTGATACAAACTGGTACAAACGATTCTGAAACAGCACCCGCTTGCGGCTTTAAAATATCTCAAAAAATGGCGGAGTTTGCTGTTACCCCTATTTTGAAAATTCGGTACAAACACCCCCTTAAGGGTACAAACGAAACAGGCGGTGGTACAAACGGGTACAAACGATGCTTAATCGAATGGCATTTAAAAAATTTCTGTATCTCCAAGTCGGGTGCTGATGTTTTTTTACCCTTCTGTAACTTTCCCCCTTTGAGGTACAAACGAAATAAAAAGCGGTACAAACGGGTACAAACTGAGTTTAATCGAATGCATATATGGAAAATTTTTTTAGCATAGTCGGGTGCTAAGTTCACATAGGTCAGGTGTGAGTGTTGTCACGCACGTTATAGATCCCTACCTTGCTTGGAACAGCAAGGGTTCGGCAAAATTCCAAATTTTCCAGGTAAAAAAACTCGCTTCCTGGCCAATGTAGTACCTTCGGGTGGAACATTGGAAAATTACATGTAAGATATGTGAAGGGGATTAAGCAGCCTGTGACTACCAAGGATCCCCCAACACTTAGACATTTGCCGTATTAATAGTTTTAAAGTAAATCCTTTTGCACAATTAACATTAGCTGAGAGTATTGCAAAACCAATATCTGTAGTTGTTTATAGTAATCACAATGTTTAAGTACAGTTATTATTTTTGTCATTAGTTTTTCCATCCTGCGACTGGTTGGAAGCGTACCTCCATTGATTTCTATTCTGAGCTAGCCTACACATTTCCCTGAAATTCTCACAGCTTACATCTTTCACTATCTGTGTGCAGTAGTCTATAGGTCTACATCTACTTCTCTTTTTTCCTATCTCTGCTTCTAATATTTTTCGCACTATTCCCTCACGTTTTAGTATGTGGCCTATCATCCAATCTCTCCTATTTTTTTACTGTTTTCCACATACTTCTTTCTTCCCCTACCATTTTTAGTACCTCTTTGTGCTTAACTTTGTCTGTCCATGCTATCTTCATCATACGTCTGTAGCACCACATTTCATAGGCTTTTACCTTTTTCTTATCTGCTTCTCCTACTCTCCAGGCTTCACAGCCATACAGTGCCGTGCTCCACACATTTGTTTTAAGCAATCTTTTCCTGGTTTCTGTGTTTGTGGTTTTTGAGCACAGTACTTGTTTTTCTTGTTAAATGTAGCACGTTGTGCTAATCTTTGTTTTATATCTTTTGTGCTTTTCGCATCTTGAGTTATTTGACTTCCTAGGTAGCAGAAATCCTTAACCTCTTGTAAGTTCTCGTTACCTATTTGTATTCTTGTTTTCGATTTATTTTCCCCTCTTTTACAAACTAGAACTTTAGTTTAATTTTTGTTAATTTTCATACCATATCTCTCCGTTAGAACTGTTTCCATTTCATTAAGAGCAGCTTCTAACTGTTCTTTGCCATATGCTAATACCGCTATATCATCTGCAAATCTAAGCATATCAATCTTTTGTTCCTGCATAGTAATTCCAAAAGTCTTCTTGCATTTGACAGTATTCATTGCCTCTTCTATGTACAAGTTAAAAATTAATGGGGATAAGGCACATCCCTGCTCACCCCTTTCCTAATATTTACTTCTCTACGTTCTTGCTCTAATTCTATTACCGTCGTTTGCTCTTTGTGTAAGCTATGTACTATCCGTCTATCCTTAAAACTCATTCCAATCTTTTGGAGTATTTCGAACATTTTTTTCCATTTTACATTGTCGAATGCTTTTTCCAGATCTACAAATCCTATATATACGCTTTCCCCCTTCTCTATTGTTTTCTCCATTTTCAACCTCAGAGCTAAAATAGCCTGCTGTGTTCCCCTGTTTCCCCTAAATTCAAATTGATCTTCTCCCAGTATTTCTTCAACTCGTTTTTCCATTCGTCTGTGTACAATTCTAGTTAATATTTTTGAAACGTGTGCTGTCAAACTTATTGTTCGAAAATTTTCACATCTATCCGCGCCTCTTTTTTTTTTTGGTATAGTTACTATGATGTTACGTTTGAAATCTTTGGGTATCTCGCCTCTCTCATACATATAGCTTACAAGTCGGAAGAGACGTTCTGTTACTGCTTGTACAGCGGCTTTTAGAGTTTCTGTTTGCACCTTATCTGTACCCGACGCCTTACTATTTTTCAGACATTTTAATGCGAATTCAAACTTAACTTTAAGTATAGGATATCCCAGGTCATCATTTTCAATGTCTGATTCCTGTTCTAATGCTGTTAGTTCCCTTCCTGAATATAAATTCGCTATATATTCCTGCCATCTAGCTACTTTCTCTACATTTTCTATAATGACGTTTTCTTCCGCGTCTCTTATATTTTTGTTATATGGTTTTATATCCCTAAAATTCATTCTAATTAATTTGTATACTTCGTCTGTCTTTCCTATTTCCATCTTAGTTTATACCTCTTTTCACTTTTCATCAATCCATTGTTCTTTAACTTTCCTGCATTTGCTGATAATTTCCCATTTTATGGCTTTGTATCTGTTTCTTGTTTCGGCTGATCTATTTTTGTATTTTCGTCTTTCTTCTATTAAATTCAGGATATCCTTTGTTATCCATGGTTTCTTATTTACCTTTTGTGTATAACCCAGAATATCTTTGGCCGCCATGTCTAGGCTGGATTTAATGTTATTCCATTCTGTTTCTACTCCTTAATATCAGAAATTTTCCCGATATCTTTCAGCAATTCATTTTACTTTTTTTCGAATCTTTCATGGATATCTTTATCTTTTAGCTTCTCAAGGTCAAAGTGCCTTTTTCCGTTCCTCTTTTTCAGATTTTTAAATTTTAGTGCGACCTTCATAATTACGCTGTTTTGGTCAGTGTCTATATCTGCTTCTGGGTAGCTTCTACAGTCTTTTACTTGATTTTTAAACCATTGTCTAACAATAATGCAATCTATTTGATATCTTCCTATATCTCGTCTACGTGTATCGTCTTCTAGCATAATGTTGAAATAATGTATTTGTGATGGTTAAGTTGTTCTTGGCGCAAAATTCTATCAACCTATTTCCCCTGTCATTCCTCGTGCCTATACCAAATAAACTTACTATCGCTCCTTCCCTACCCTCACCTACCACTGCATTAAAATCCCCCGTAATTATTAAATTTTCATGTCCTTTTACGTATCTTAGTATGTCTTGGATATCTTTGTAGATCGCCTCTACCTCTTCCTCACTGTAGCTAGAGGTGGGCATGTATACTTGTATTATTACTGTATTTACCGGTTTAGATTCAAATCTAACCATGAGTACTTTTTCGTTCTTTTGTAAGTAGTTTTCTACACGTCGTCCTATCTTTTTTCGCATAACTATTCCCACACCCGAATTTACTTCTTCTGACCCTGTATGAATTACCTTAAAGTTTCCACTCCAAAAATTCCCCGCCTCTGGCCAGCGAACTTCGCTTATTCCTACTATGTCTAGTGCTAATCTATCCATTATGAGTTTCAGGTTCTCTAACTTACCTACTTGTTTCATACTTCTGACATTCCGACTCGCAGAATGTTCACGGATCTTTTTCTATACTTTCGGATCACATCCCCCGAAGTAGTCCCTTCCTGGTGATCCGAATGGGGGACTATTTTACTTCAGGAATTTTTTACCGCAGAGGATGCCATCATGTTTACTAATAATTTCTGTACGTAGTGTGCTTGGGAGGTAATGTGGTGGGTTCCCGTTGCCTTCCACATCGCAGTAGTGTTTCTTAGAATGTCATACCGACCCCTATGGACTCTGCCACTCTAAGTGCCGAAAAAGCTGCTGCCCTCTTTCGGGAACATGTCTTAGTCTGGTTCCTCACTAAAGACCCCACTAATTTGGTTAAACCTATAGTTCGGCTTTTTAGCTCATTGAAACGCGCAAGCCATTTTACCTGTTCTAGTATTTTAGAACGTCGTCAAGGTGCAGGTCCGTTCAGAATGGTATTGTTTAATATCAGCTTTATTTTTTTTACTTGTTCTTTTCTCGCAGTTTGTTTATATTGTTTAATTTGAATCATTTTCAACAAGCGCTTCTTTTTCCTCTCTTCCTTCTCCTTAATTTTCATGTGCTTCATTTCCCTTGTTAATGTAGTATTCTCTCCAGGCAACGTTCGATGTGGTATTTGGAAGTTTCACTTTCTGTTTTATTTTCTTTTTCTCAATTTTAGGATATATCAAGTGTTCTTTAAATTCAGTGGGAGTAAAGGGTCTCGTTGGAAACTTGAGGTTTTTTCGTGTGTTGTTTATATTAGAGTTTCCTGTTTCTATGTTGTCTACTGTCATCTCCTCTTATATTTCTATTGGAATTGCTTTTCCTGTGGTTATTTTGTCGTCTGTCATCTCTTTTCAATTTCTGTTGTTTTTGGGTTTCTTGTAAGTACCATCTGTTCTAGTTTCTGAGCCACTTCAGCATAACAATTATTATATTTTCTTCTGGCGAATATTCCAAATTGATAACAATTTCCTGAAATGTGCCTGGTAAGTCATTTGTCTAAATAATTAAATTACTTTGATTGTCCATTTTGCTGTAACATACCACATCTTCATCTGCTATGCAAGTTATTTCACGTGAGGCCCTACATTCAGCTGCAACAATTGGAACTACTATTTCAGGTTTATTATTTGGTGTGGTTTTCTAAAAGTTTTGTTTGGCAATATTTTGGTTACATTTTTTGTATTCATACCACTTACCTCAAAGTCAACTTCTCTGGACGAAGTATTTCGATTCTATTCTCTATGGAATTGCATTTCTTGAAGGATTACTGTAGGATTTGTTGCATATGCTTCCAAATTTTTATCAATTCTTTTAATAACAAGTTCTGCTGCCCGAAAAGTTATAGCTATTTCTACTTTTTTAGTTACTTGGTTGTATCATGTGTTGTTGTTACAAGACATTTCTGACGCATTTACTATATAGTCAACATGACCTGGGTTGAACGGATACAAACCACACCTTCTATAAACGTTCTTTATGGCATTAGTCATATCTAGGCTTATAGGACTTCATTGAAAAATTGCCAGAAGTTCATTTTTAATATCGTTAGGGTTAGTGTTTTTTGGTTTGCTTTGCCATTTTGCCATCGTTTTTTTCAATTGTTGTTTCAATGACCGAAACACACTAACATCTGCTGGCTGTAACAAATACGTTGTGTTTGGCGGCAAAACGTAAAGTAATATTTGATATTCATAACAAAATTGATACAATGGAAGGCTCATATGCGACACATCCACCAAGGTAGGTCTCTTAAGGTTAATTTGATTTACGCACTTGTTAAAATAATTGCAAGGTATTCGTTAAAGATATCCGTCCGCGTCCACTTTGTTACGGGCCAATTCAGCACTACGACACCAAGGGACGGATCGGGACCCGTGAGCGGCCTAGCTCTAGCCGGTGAGGGGTAGGTCAGACAAAAGTCGTAGCTTGGGATTGCTAAATGCCCTAAGATGACAATTATAATGAGATGTGAATTCGGTAAAACGTCAAAAATCGGGTGGGCACCACCAGTAATGTCACAATGCTCGATGACAAAAAGGAGAATCTCGTCACTGGTCGGTAGACTCCTTGCAGCTCAATATTTAACATAAAATCCTCAGAAAATCTCGCAGAGTAGAGAGGTTGAATTCACCCTACTAACATAAACTTCTTACTAAAATAATGCACGTAGACAACTTTACTTACTTCTATTAACAAATCCCAACGACTGAAATAAATACATGGTTAGTTACATAAACAAATATGGCACATACATATATGAACAAGTAAATGTAAACATTACCACAAGTAATATTGTCGATAAAGTAAATGGCATACAATTATTATTACTATAAGGTGTACTGGCCAGTAAAGCAATGTGTAATAAAATTAAGGTGGAGTTGAGTGCACAGGACACCCCCACTTGCTCTACTTACACAGTAACTAATAAAATATTTGAAACGTAATGCGTAGGACGCCGTGTGCATGCAACTCTACGCTATTAACTTAACGACAACAATAACTTTTAATTCAAAATGTAAATGGTGGTCTTAATTCGACAAATATGTAATCGTAATAATTTTGAATAAATGGAAGTATCAGTACAACTGTCTTAAATATTACTATTTATACTAGTTAAATGTGTTTGTTGTTTACGACAACGGTAAAGTATCAATAAAGTGCACACACTTTAGGACTCGGTGATAAGGGATTGACACAACTTCATGTACGGGTTGTGCTTAATTTAATTGCACAAACGTTCACTATTATAATCGACGTATTTGGGGCTGCACCGTAAAATCTACGAATACAGTCGCTTACCTTGTAAGGTGGATTGTACCAGTCACACTGTAAGGTTGTCGAGTTTTCTACTTTCAAACACGTGATAATTAATCTGTTACTTGATCCCCAACAACTGGGTTATATTACGGACCTAACGCAACCGTAACGAGATTTCCATCCATCCTCCAGACAGTAACTCCCAAATTCATTGGCATTAGTTAATACTTCTAAAACGTAAACACACGACTAAAGAGGATGCCTCAACCTACAACAGAATGATTAATCACGTACACCACGTGACACTATTAGCAAAGTTCAACAATCGAAACTCGGCACTTGCACTATAACTTCCACTGAACCACCAAAATAAGCGTTCGATTAACTGTGATATCATAACTACATATTTCATGTAAAAACTGAATAAATCCGCTCTAAGCGATTTGTTTTATCTCACAAAACTCAACTTGACAAAACTCACTCCATAAACGTCACAGGGCTCGGCCTTCTTGATTACCTCCCAAAAAAAACTGTTGAAATTATGAAGGCATGTGCGGGCAATGCGCTCTTTATTATATTTTAAACTGAGGAATTATTTACACAAACTAATTGACTTTATATACATATTTCTCTAATATAAGGTAACAAAATAAACGGAACGTTACAACTTGCTATCAATCCAAGATACTGGTATATTCTCTACTAGGGACCTTGGTGATCTTACATATGGAAATATCACTAGTGGGAGACATTTTGTAGTCAGCCGTGAATAGTACTTGTACAGTGACATTTTCCTTATCATTGCGAGTTTTTATTTGATATAAATTCTCGAAATCCTAGAAGTCCTAGAACTTTGCCCATCTTTGGGCAAAGTGGAAACCCAGATTCGTCGCCGTTCAAGATCCGTGATGGATCATCCATTATATCAACACAAGTATTTTCTATTAAAAACATTTTAAGGTATCTAATCCAAAGCCTTATTGATTCTTCTGTAACAACGGAACTGGTTTTAGTAAGGTCTTCCGCATCTTTCATACTAATTGTAGGGTCTTTTCAGAAAATGTTGGTATCATTTCTTTCAAGGCTTACCTTTTTTGAATAAATGTGACTTTCCAGAGCCTTTAATAATTTTTGAGACTGTTTCAATCAAATCGATTTTCCTAACATGAAATCTGCATTTGGTGATATCTATCACCCATTGAAAGGTTTGTGAAGTTGGCCACCTCAAATGGGAAATTTTTGAAAATGTACATGGAATTTGTTTTCCTACGATTTGCTCACGTGTGCCCAACACAAATTTTCGTTTGCCCACCTCCCGAAGCAAATTTTTAACCCCGTACCCCAATTCAAAAAATTCTTCAATGCGTGAGAAGAATTTGATTGTCTACGATTTGTTCACCTTTGCCCAACCAAAATGTGTATTTGCTCACCCTTTAAAAAAGTTATAGTTAAATAAAAAAATTGCGAAATTTTTCAAAATGCACATAGAATTCGTTTGCCCACGCTTGCTCAGCACAAATTTTTGTTTGCCCGCACTCCGCAAAGGATAGTTATAAATAAAATAATACGGACAATCATCTAATATGAGCAATTCTGATGCATCTTTTACGCATTAAAGGCTGGAATCGTTTGCCCATTCGTTCTTTTCGTTTGCCCATGCATTAATGTTGTTTGCCCACCCCGTTATAAATAAACTAATACGGACAATCATGTAGTATGAAAGTGGGCAAACGAAAAGAACGAGTGGGCATACGATTCCAGCTCTCAATGTGATAAAAAAAGCTTCAGAATTGCTCATACTAGATGAATGCCCGTATTATTTTATTTATAACTATCCTTTGCGGGGTGGGCAAACAACATTAACGCATGGGCAAAGGAAAAGAACGAGTGGGCAAACGATTCCGGCCCTTAATAAAAAATGCATCAGAATTGCTCATACTAGATGATTGTCCGTATTATTATATTTATAACTATCCTTTGCGGGTGGGCAAACCAAAATTTGTGCTGGGCAAACGTGGGCAAACGACTTCTATGTGCATTTTGAAAAAACTCGCAATTTTTTTATTTAACTATATTTTTTTTAGGGTGGGTAAATAAAAATTTTGATTGGGCAAACGTGGACAAATCGTGGATCAAATTCTTCTCACGAATTGAAGAATTTTTTGGATGGTGGTACTGGGTTAAAAATTTGCTTTGTTTTTTGTTTTGTCCAAACCTTTTTATTGGGAGGTGGGCAAACGAAAACTTATGTTGGGCAAACGTGGGCAAATCATGGGCAAACGAATTGTATGTGCATTTTGAAAAATTTCGCAATTGGGGTGCTAACTTCACGGTTTCCCAATTTTTTTATTTGGCTATAACTTTTTTTTAAAGGTGGGCAAATCGTGGGCAATCAAATTCTACTAACGAATTGAAGAATTTTTTGCATGAGGGTGCTGGATTTTAATTCTGCTCCATTTTTTGTTTTGCTCATAATTTTTTATTGGGGGGTGGGCAAACGAAAATTTGTGTTGGGCAAACGTGGGCAAACGAATTCTATGCACATTTTCAAAAATTTCCCATTTGGGGGAGCCAACTTCTCGGACCTCCCATTGAGCTACTGCAAGTTAAAGTGATTACTTTGGACTATTGTCTGAAAGTGTACAGTTACGAGAATGGTTATGGTGATTTATTCTTTCGAAGGACAGTTGCTTTGCAATAAATGTGGAAATGAATAAAAAGAAGTAAATCGAAATTTGGAACATTGTTTGAATGTATTGGTGGATAACTATGGTTTTATATTGCCAGGCAAAGTGATTAATTTGAACTTTTGGCTGAAATTCTGCATTTTGTATTTTTGCGAGAATGATTATGGCGATTTATTCTTTGGAAGAACGGTTATTTTGCTATAAACGTGGAAATGAATAAAAAAGGTAAATAGAATTTTGGATCATTGCTTGGGCCGGTTTTTTATTGCAACACAAAGTGATTACTTTGGACTTATGTTTGTAAGTCTACAGCTCGTAATTTTTGCGATAACGGTTATGGTGATCTGTTCTTCTGAAAAATAGTTATTTTACAATAAACGTTGAGGTATGGAATAAAAAAAAAGGTAAATGGAATTTTGGAACATTGTTTGATTCGTTCGAGGAAACTATGATTTTGTGTTGAAAGTCAAAGTGATTACTTTGAACTTTCCTGTGAAAGTCTATAGCTTGTATTTTCTGCGAGAATGATTATAGTGATTTATTCTTCTGAAGAACAGTTATTTTGCAATAAACGTGGAAATTTATAAAAAAGATAAATAGAATTTTGGAACATTGCTTGGGTCGATTTTATATTGCAACGTAAAGTTATTTCTTTGGACTTATGTCTGTAAGTCTACAGCTCGTATTTTTTACGATAACGGTTATGATGATCTATTGTTTTGAAGAATAGTTATTTTACAATAAACGTTGGGGTATGGAATAAAAAAAAAGGTAAATGGAATTTTGGAACATTGTTTGATTCATTGGTGGGGAACTATGATTTTGTGTTGAAAGGCAAAGTGATTACTTTGGACTTTTTTGTGAAAGTCTATAGCTTGTATTTTCTGCGAGAATAATTACAGTGAGTTATTCTTCTGAAGAATAGTTATTTTGCAATAAACGTGGAAATGAATAAAAAAGGCAAATAGAATTTTGGAACATTGCTTAGACCGATTTTGAAACGCAAAGTGATTACTTTGGACTTATGTCTAGCGTTCGTATTTTTTGCGTTAACGATTATGGTGATCTATTCTTCTGAAGAATAGTTATTTTACAATAAACTGTGAGGTATGGAATAAAAAAAAGGTAAATGGAATTTTGGAACATTTTTTGAATTCATTGGTGGGCAATTATGATTTTGTGTTATAAGGCAAAGGGATTGCTTTGGACTTTCTTGTGAAAGTCTACAGCTTGTATTTTCTGCGAGACTGATTATAGTAATTTATTCTTCTAAAGAACAGTTATTTTACAATAAACGTGGAAATGAATAAAAAAGAGAAATAGAATTTTAAAACTTTGCTTGGGCCGATTTTATATTGCAACGCAAAGTGATTACTTTGGACTTATGTTTGTAAGTCTTCAGCTCGTATTTTTTGCCATAACGGTTATGGTGATCTATTCATCTGAAGAATAGTTATTTTACAATAAACGTTGGGGCATGGAATAAAAAAAAAGGTAAATGAAATTTTGAAAGATTGTTTGAATAGGCTGAGTAACTCTCACATGAGTCGCCGGAAGTATTGCAGAACTATAGAAATACACCAAACAATAGGTTGGCCTGTGAACTGGTACTTTACTCTTGTGGTGCGGTGCTGATGTTAAGTTTCAACAATGTTAAAAAAAATAGAGGAAGATCGGAGCTATCGATGAAACCCACCTGAGTCGTCAGAACTATTACGGAACTATTGAAATATATTTAAAAATAGGCTAGAATAGTCGGCAAATTGATACTTTACTCCTGTGGTACGGTACTGACGTTAAGTTTCAAAACTGTAGAAAAATAGAGGAAGGCAGGAACTATCGATGAAACCCACATGAGTCGTCGGAAGTATTATAGAACTATAGAAATATACCAAACAATATGTTGAAAGAGCCTGCAAACTGGTACTTTACTTTTGTGGTGTCGTGCTGATGCTGTTTCAACAATGTTGACAAAATAGAGAAAGTTCGAAACTATCGATGAATCCTATCGGAGTCGTCAGAACTATTGCGGATCTAATGGAATACACCTAAAAGTAGGCTAGCCAAGTCGGAAAATTGATACCTTACTCCTGTAGTGCAGAACTGATGTTAAGTTTCAAAAATGTTAAAAATATAGGGAAAGACCGAAACGCCGATGTAACCCACGTATGTCGTCAAAACTATTATATAACTATTAGAATATGTCAAAAAGTAAGTCGAGAAAGCCTGCAAACTATTCATTAATCTTATGGGATCGTGCGTGCAGTTGTTGCAAATTTTCAAAAATTGTTTAGACTTTTGCTAAAATGTGTCAGCAATTTCAGAACTATTCTGGAACTATAAGATCTTGTGCTTGAAAGAGATTTTATTGAGAAGTTCCGTTGCTACGTGAAGTTAGCACATCATATTTTCAATTTGCCATTTTTATTTACTAATTTGGCGGAACTATTGCATATAATAGCTACATACTACCAAACCCTTACTTAATAAATTTTATAGTTCAAGCATGCAAATTTCTATGAGAGCTATAAGAGATTATCACTTACGAATATGTTCTGCAGCGGAGTCGATTTCTCAGGTTCTAGTTGTCCAGTTCTTAGGAGATTTATAGCGTGGTACTTCAATAATGCAGGTTTACAGTACATTTCTCGAGAGCGATAAAAAATCTCCGAGAATATTTTAACGTATTTATACATATTCAATTCATTATAATCCTACAATGTAGCTAATAATTTATAAAATAACAGGTCCGAATTTAGAAAACAAAGGTAATTACTGTACTTTTATACAAAACATAATAGATTTATTACATATAAGGAATGGAAACTGGTTATCCAATAATTAAAAATGCGCGTTACGGGTTAATTCACTTAACACGTAACAATCTACCATGAACTGTGAAGCTATTGTAGGTGCAAATAGAACTATCGTTAAAGTTTGGGGTGCTAAAAAATGAGGTGACTTCACACAAGCAAATTTTTGTTTAGTTAGTAAGTAGTATGTGACGTATAAAGGATACACGTCATTTTTAAGACGTCCTTTATAAGCGATATTAATATGTGCTTTTATGCTTCAGAGTCGTATTAGAAAATGCTTCCCAAACTGCTTCACTATAAATTTTATAATTTTACTCAAATCAAATGCGATTTCTTATTACACTTATCCAATTTTTTAATTGCGACAAGTTGACCGACAAGGAAATGTTGACTTTGATTTTAAAAGTTCTTTCGGTTCGATATCGGACATTTTCAGATTATTTGATTTTTGATTCGATTTTCTTATGTGCATGTGAAGCGTTAAATTATTAAAGTTTGACTTCCCAGAAGGGGCGGGAATCCCGTAACAAATTGATAGTGCAGCGGCTAACTACAGTGGTGATGGAATGGGTCCTTATAGAAACATAGGCAGAAATGAAAAAAAAATCACTAAATATGAAAATAATTAGGTGCTATTACAAGCTACGTTACCAACGTTACTCACCCTGAACGGGTTTTTTTATGTACTAAATTAATGAGCGCCAATTCGTCTTGACCAGGGATGATCCTCTGCAAGACAAATATTCTTGGTGGATCCTGCTTATTTCGGACGTTTCGTTTAATGGAATTTTTTTACAAAATGCTAAACTATATGTTTAAACCAAGCAAACAACTACTTTCAGCTCACTGCGTCACCTAAATCTATTTGAGCACAAGAATAATAACATTATTCTTGTAAACAGGTACACACAAAATTTAAAATTATCGTCCTTAAATCACTACATTTTCAATTAGTCATAACCTTGATAATCCAACTATAATAATTTAAAGCACGTCCTGAACCTTTCAAATGAAATGCAATGCCCAGGTTTTATACATCTAATAAGACTAATATTATTTCTTACACTGATGGTGGGCATTGAATAATTTCATCCACATTTAATTTAACCAACGTCATGCATAAATGCCACCTACAGTAAAGCAATTTATAATTATTTACTATACTTACAATTGAGTCTTAGTGTCGATTAAGAATTCCATAGAGACAGGATTCCGTCGGGACATTCATTTTTAATCTCTGTTGCTTTGGAACCAATCTGTCTTGAGTCTATCGGTGTTGTTGAGTTTTGCCAAAAATCCGTGAATATCACCACCTTTAACTCTCGTTTACTAATTCATAATCAAAGCGGTTTACTCGACTACCCTCTTAACGGCCACCTTTGCCTCTGGCTCATGAATAACTAATCTTCTTGTTTCCGTCGGGTGCCTAGCTCTCGTCTTTTCCTTTCACTCTGCATGCCTTCGAATGGTAAGTCATTGTATTTCAGTCTTAATATTGAGCTTGTTTTGAAGCATGTGAAAAATGCGCGATTAATACTATCGTAAGTATTCAACAATTCTGTAAAAGGTTACATTGTAACCTTTTGTGTTGTATCATGTCTGGTTAGATCATTTGTACCGTTATATTAAATCAGTGTCTGCATTTAAATGATTGAACTACATTGTAATGATATTACAGTTACATTGTCTAAGGGTTACTTATAACTAAACGCGTTTCCCTATTAATTATGCTCAATTCTACTAAAAGGTCGCCTATTTTTGGGGCAATTATTGTATGAAACCCGCATATCGCGCATATCGCGCATTTTTCACATGCTTCAAAACAAGCTCAATATTAAGACTGAAATACAATGACTTACCATTCGAAGGCATGCAGAGTGAAAGGAAAAGACGAGATATATATATATATATATATATATATATATATATATATACTCCTCTAATTAATCTAAAAGTTTTCTTAAGGTAATATGACCATGCTAGCAAAATTTACTATTGTAATTATTCTGTTTACATAAACTAGCCCTGGTAGTTACCCATTCTTGGGTCTTTGTATTCATATTTGTGATGTAATATTGAAATCTGTTTGCCTTTTTGCGGTTTGGAAATAATTTATTGATCTGAGTCACGTTCGAATATGTATTACACCAAAATATTTGTGGATTAAGTGTATTGTCTGAATTCCCTTTATAGAACTAAAAATTATTGAATTGTCATGCTTAATGAACACCGCCATTTGTGAAATTATAACATACATGGTACATCCGTATTTATTTTGATTATTTTTTCCTTTCCTATTTGGTTGCTATCTAGCGTAATGCGAATGCGTTACAACTCTTCGTGACTTCGAATCCAGTTAATGTATTGCGACTACATTTTATATGGTGACAGACCTAGGATGAATCATGCAGATGATCTTAGTGTGAACTTGAATGGAAATGAAACTTTGTAAAATCTTGATTCTTAGAAACCGAATTTATTTATTAGTGTGAAGTTAGCAGTAAAATTCTAGCAGTAATTTTTACGAGGAAGAAGATGTATAACTGGCAGAAAAACCTCAGCAGTAAATTTTTCGTGCAGACCTTATCGAATAGACAAAATGCGATTTCAGAAATGGAGTTACACTTACACCTTCCGCCTTGGCACAACTATTGAATGATCACCTTTAAGGCCCTAGTAGAACCAAATTAACTTTCGACCCGTATGGGTTTCAAACCCCCCCTTAAATAATAAAGTAAAACAAATCAAATGGCAGAAGACCGTCGAGTTACACCTTCCGCTTTGGCACGTATATTGTTAAGACCTTTCTTAATGTATCTGAAAATCCAAACTTACTTGCGACCCGTATGGGTATCAAAATCAACCTTTGTAAGCTTCAAAAACCATCTTTTTAATGATATAAAAGGAGAAAAAAAATCAGAAGTGGCAGAAGGCCATCGAGTTACACCTTCCGCTTTGGCACATACATTGTTAAAACCTTCCTTAATGCACCTGCAAAAACCAAATTTACTTACGACCCGTATGGGTATCAAAATCGACAAGTGTAAGCTTCAAAAACCATCTTTTAATGATATTAATAGGAAAAAAATCAGAGGTGGCAAAAGGCCATCGAGTTACACCTTCCGCTTTGACACAGATATTGTTAAAACCATCCTTAATGCACCTGCAAAAACCAAATTCACTTGCGACCCGTATGGGTATCGAAATCGACCCGTGTAAGCTTCAAACACCATAAAAAAATCAGAGGTGGCAAAAGGACATCGAGTCAGACCTTCCGCTGTGGCACATATATTGTTAAAACTTTCCTTAATGCACCTGCAAAAACCAAATTTACTTGCGACCCGTTTAAGGAAGGTTATAACAATATATGTGGCAAAGCGGAAGGTGTAACTCGATGGCCTTCTGCCATTTCTGATTTTTTTCCTATTTATATCGTTGAAGTTTACACGGGTCGATTTTGATACCCTTATGGGTCGCAACTAAATTTTGTTTTTGCATGTGCATTACGTAAGGTTTTAACAATATATGTACCACAGCGGAAGGTGTAACTCGATGGCCTTCTGCCACTTTTGATTTTTTTCCTATTTATATCATTTTGATACCCCTACTGGTCGGGTCGCAAGTAAATTTGGTTTTTGCGGCTGCATTAAGGAAGGTGGCAATATATGTGCCAAAGGGGAAGGTGTAACTCGATGGCCTTCTGACCCATACGGGTCATACGGGTCACAAGTAAATTTCGTTTTCGTAGGTGCATTAAGGAAGGTCTTAACAATATATATGCCAAAGCGGAAGGTGTAACTCGATGGCCTTCTGCCACTTCTGTTTTTTTTCTCCATATTTGTAGCATTAAAAGATTGTTTCTGAAGCTTACACGGGTCGATTTTGATACCCCTACTGGTCGGGTCGCAAGTAAATTTGGTTTTTGCGGGTGCATTAAGGAAGGTATCAATATATGTGTCAAAGCGGAAGGTGTTACTCGTTGGCCTTCCGTCATTTCTGATTTTTTTCCTATTTATATCATTAAAAGGTGGTTTTTGAAGCTTACACGGGTCGATTTTGGTACCCATATGGATCACAACTAAATTTGGATTTTGTAGGTGCATTAAGGAAGGTTTCAACAATATATGTGCCAAAGCGGAAGGTGTAACTCGATGGCCTTCTGCCGTTTCTGATTGTTTTCCTATTTATATCATTAAAGGATCGTTTTTGAAGCTTACACAAGTCGATTTTGATACCCATACGGGTCGCAAGTAAATTTGGTTTCTGCAAGTGTATTAAGGTAGGTTTTAACAATATATGTGCCAAAGCGGAAGGCGTAACTCGATGGCCTTCTGCCGTTTCTGATTGTTTTTCTATTTATATCATTAAAGGATGGTTTTTGAAGCTTACGCGGGTCAGTTTTGATACCCCTACGGGTCGCAAGTAAATTTGATTTTTGCAGTTGCATTGAGGAAGATTTTAGCAATATATGTACCAAAGCGGAAGGTGTAACTCGATGGCCTTCTGCCACTTCAAATTTTTTTCTTCTATTTATATCATTAAAAGATGGTTTTTGAAGCTTACGCGGGTCGATTTTGATACCCATACGGGTCACAAGTAAATTTGGTTTTTGCAGGTGCATTAAGGAAGGTCTTAATAATGTATGTTCCAAAGCGGAAGGTGTAACTCGACGGTCTTATGCCATTTGATTTGTTTTGCTTTATTATTTAAGGGGGGGTTGAAACCCATACTGTCGAAAGTTAATTTGGTTCTACTGGGACTTTAAGGGTGGCCATTTTAATAGTTGTGCCAATGCGGAACGTGTAAGTGTAATTCCATTTCTGAAATCGCATTTTGTCTATTCAATAAGGTCTGCACGAAAAATTTACTGCTAGAATTTTACTGCTAACTTTACACCAATATTGATTTCAGGGTTTTGAGCTTACGAAAGTAACTTTTTGCGGGTTATAGGGGCCGAAGAATCCAATATTGATGTCGGGTTTTTCGCAAAATGACCGGGCGAGAAGATACCTCGTCCAAATGTTGGAATTCGGTTTCTTGGACTAATGGCTGGAAATCTTTTGGTGACATTCGTTAGAAATTCAAAATAGTGCTTTTTACGGATTATTTTAGTTGGGGAATCCTGATATCCGTTTTGGGTTACGACGATGAGAAATATTTGACGATCAAATGGGAAAGTGAGCTATGTACGGAAAAAGTGTGTTTTTTCTTAAGCTATACCCATGTTATCGTCTAAGGTCATAACGCGTTTAGACAATTATTATTTATAGACAAATTTGTGCGTCATACCTACACCTGAGTTTCCATATCACAACATCGGATAATATTTTTTATTCTGCGACTATGGTCGTTCGTCATAGTACACGTTCACTTCCCGGATGTTGTTGAATTAGTAAACCGAAGCCCGTATTTATTTTATGCTGCATAACTAACTCACAGTATATAATAAAAAAATGTTGCTTGGTATAGTTTTGCCGTGAAATAGATGTTTATGAAAAAAGAGGAGTAAGAAAATATCAATGACCTGATCAAGGATAAGCTTTCGCAAAAATTCTTTGCCTCTCTAGCATCTACAATGTTGCTGGTTTAATTTTATAAATACCAAAGTAATAAATAAATTATGAAGATTAGCGATAGTTTATTAAATATGCATACAATTTCTTAAATCAATAAATTATGCTGCAGTGTTCGTGCGTCAAAGACATACTTTCACTTAGTGCATGTATTCAACTTCCTGCCTTATAGTACTGTTATATGTTAATTTTAAAATAGGTGTGTTTTAAACACATTGTTACGTGTTTTGAATTCTTAATGCACTTTTGCCAAATTCAGAATGCGATAGAACTTTGAAAAAGTATCTCCAGCACCAAATACAAAAAATTATGTCATTGAAGTCTCATGGGAAGCTACACGAACTTTATTTTGAAATTTTGTAGGAATTCAGGAGCTGGTTGAGTTAATACCTCGAGAACTGCGACAGCAGCTGTATTCAAGACCTGTACTTCCAAAAAGTGCATCATCCACGTCGCCATACAATGTTGTTGAACAGTAGTACTCGTCATTGCTGTAACCTCGTTCTTCAGCTTCGAATTTGCTATTCCGTCCGAACTCTGACAGGGGACTTAGAAGAACTTAACGCCCATATCAAGTTCTCGGCCGAGATCGGGTAATAGCTACCAGTGTCATTCACCCGGTGAAGGGAACCTCGTTGGTCTCCGCGTCACCGGCACAACTCTTACCAAGTACGGAGTCAAACCTCAAATGCACCTCATCTACGGCAGACATACCAAGTTAGTCGATGACCGGAGCTTCATCTATAATTCGAGCTGCGAGTGATCTTCCTGCTCGGTCTTATATTACAGGGTTTTGGCTGCTCCCTGGCCGTATTGTTGATTTCCCCAGGAAGTGCTGCGATGTTTGCGTCCGGCGGGCTTCACTGCTCCGTGGCTCAGTTGAGATGCGTGTGGCCACTAGGCCCAAGGTTTCATATTCGAATCCCTACACGGTCCGCTTGAAAGATGTTAGACGAGCATTTTTCACAAAATATTCCCTCCTTCAGATGAGAGGTAAAGTGTAGTTCCCGTGTGTGTTATTACTCACGTTCAAGATCCTTACCTTTCTTGGAACAGCAAGGGTTCGGAAAAATTCAAAATTTCCAGGTAAAAACCTCGCTTTCCTGGCCGATATAGTACCTTTGCGTGAAGTATTGAAAAAAAATCAAATGTAGGGCGGGCTTAACTGCAGTCTTCGAAATTACAGAGTCCAACCAGACATCAAGTATTCGTCGAAACCGCTTCTCACAGATCTCATCAGGACTTGCCACTGCTTGTTCGTACAACTGGACATCTAAGGGGGACTAGTGACTTTCAAAATGCTCGTTGATGAATGACATAAGGACTTTGACCTAGGAACCCTTGAGATGGTTCAGCGCCCTTTGATACCGAGGTACTTTTGGGGACAGCCTACGACGATGTAGCCACCTCCATGTCCGACCATTTTCGGGTGGCTGTCTAGATTGGTGTAAGCACTACTTTTAGTTCCCTTAGGAAATTAATTTGCTGTTGTCCCTCCACGCCTTTTCTCGTCGGGTTAACATGTCCACCATAGGGGAGCCCTCTGGTCACCTTCTTACTGACCTTGGTCTCTAACCGTTTTGTGGTCCCTTGTGATGTAGTTCTGAATGACCGACTACAAGTCATCAGTTTTTGGGAGGCCTTGGCCTCAGTCTTGTTCTCGCCGTCTGTTTGCTGGCATTACTTTCTGGGAGGCGTCGGCCTTGGTCTTGTTCTCACCGTCTGGTTGCTGGTTACTCTCAGCAATGTCTTGCAATGCGTCCAAGTTTGATGCACTAGAACTTTTAGTTGTTTCGTAGGTCCTTGCGAATCGTTCTGTAGGAAGTGGTCTTTCGGTTTACTTTTGATAGACTGGAGGGTCCTTTCCCATAACCTCTACCTGAGATGCATGTTGACATTTGCACCCTCATACCCAAGCCCAGCTCTTGCCATGGCCGTTAGTTCCTCGTCGGTTCAGCGTGAGAGGCTTTGAATAGGATTTGCATATTCAGTAGAAAAGAATAAGCGTGTGTCTGTCAAACATTTTTAACAATGGCACATTACACTTAGCTCGCACGCCGTCTGGGGTGAGTCAGCACAGCAACGCCACGGTTGTCGGGATCTATTTACCTTGCTACCATAACTGCAGCAGCGGTCTACAGACAAAAGCAGTTGGGTTACGTCAACGAACAGTTGGACCTACATAAAGAAAGAACCAATTCGGCCTCCAGCTAAAAGCTAAAAAAAGAATCTGATTAGAATGGGTAAACGCGGGAAAACACACCACTACACGCAAAATACCTCCTACTTGTTGAATAAAAGCCTGCATTGTTTTTGAAATACTGTGTCGAATGATGTAGAAAATATTTCAACGCACAAGCTGCAGAATCAAATTCAAAATGGCTTCAAATAACACGAGTTCGAACTGCGATCTTCGCGTTATCGAAGCACGATTAGCAAAACTGGAAAACACGCTATCAAATAATAGTAGGATCTATCACTTCGACAAGTTTTTAAATGAGAAACACCAGAGAAAGCAATTATACGTTATTATCGGAAGGTTTAACAAATCGCCGGATACCTAATACAAGGTATAGACTATTTAATTTATCAAATAAATTTTCGTTTTAAAAGCAAGAGGGATTCGAGTTAAAATTATGTTTAGCGGGCTTATACTGAACAGGTACACTATATAGGGTGTTGTTGAAGAATTGAAACGGAATTTATTCGAACAAGTAATGAATTAACAAGAGAGAAATAGGGTAATTAATTTATGCTGCAAATAAACGTAACAATATATTTTGGATGATGTACTTAATTATAAATTGAAAGCAATGTCGGAGTCATGTACTTTCCTAAAACCCGTAAACAAAAAGTTAGTGAAAGATTATTATACAGTGGTTAGAAGGCCAATGGATTTGCAGACGATATCTAAAAAAGTATCCATGCATAAATACCATAGCCGGCATGAGTTTTTAAATGATGTACAACAGATTTTAGAAAATTGCGTTTCGTATAATGGTAAAGATTCGCCATTTACTCAAAAATCAGAAACATTAGTAAACATCTGTAAGTTTACATTGTCTGAGCATGATGAACACCTAACTCAATTAGAAGCAAAAATTGCTTTAGCTTCAGAACGAGCCTACCAAGATAAGAACCACACGTGGCTTGGTGTCGATGAACAAAATTATACTATAGCTGAACCAGATCAAATGAGTCTTGCTAGTTCGCCAGATAATCCATATTTTAGAGGTCACATGGAAGATTATGATTACATTGATGTTGACTTCTCTGGGTAATTTTCAGATACTGCTTGCACTTTTGTTAAGGTGAAACGGGACAGGAGTAGACCTAGGTCGAAGTTAGCAGCTACTTTAGAGGAAATCTACAGTTTTCGAGTGAAGAAGATCTAGATGACGTTCTTTTAAATAAATTTGAAGATAGCAAAGACGGAATTTTAATATCAGCAGAAATCTCTTGTAAATAATTTAATGTTATAATGGATTATTTACGAACATACTGTTACACTGTTACACTGTTACACTTGCGGTCTACACTCTAAGGTATAACTTTTAAAGTCCCGGCAAAGGTATTTGCAAAATGTTGCACAATAAGCGGTTACGTCATACTTATGATCAAATTATTATCACATGCAAAAAAGATAAAGGAACTCACGTAAACATTCGAAATTTAGTTAAATTTCGACTTCGATCTCAAAATATAGTTAAATTTTGACTTCGATTTCAAAATTTATTGAATTTCGACTTCCATCTCGAAATTTACTTAAATTTCGACTTTTATCTCGAAATTTTGCTGAATTTTTAACTTACAGTCAAAAGTTTATTCTTGATGATATTTCGAGATCGAAGTCGAAATTTAATAAATTTGGGGATCGAAGTCGAAATTTAACTAAATTTTGAGATCGAAGTCGAAATTTAACTAAATTTCGACATCGATGTCGAAATTTAACTAAAATAACTAGAGCGATTTTTTTGTGGCCCTTCTACGCCTTCGTATCTACGCCTTCGTAGCTTGGGATATAATTGCAGCCTTATTTATTATCAAAAATCCAATGTGGTTCTTTCCTAAAAACAAACTGATTTAAACCACGTTTAGACGTGGTTTGAGTGGATGGATCTGTGAATTACGACTGACCAATTAACGTAACTCGAATAATGATATTATCATGTTTATCAACTTGAACTCTTACATTTTATAATAAATCGTTCTCATTTCTCAAATACAGTATTTATTAAAAATGTTGAAAATGAAGCTATTCTAAAAACATTCCAAATATTAAATAAATTAGATATAACAAAACAAACACAATGGGCAAAATCATTGAGCTGTGATAATAATGAAACGAATGACGTAATTATTTTAACTGTGAAATACGAAATATGTTAAGAACTACGTATATACTGTAGAAATTTAGTTAGATAGGTATTAAATAATTGTAGAATAAAGAAATACATTGTTTAAATGCTATTGTTTTAAACCAAATTTAGGAATGAGATGCAATATTATCCAGATTTATGTAATGTAAAGGAAATTTCACGTGGGGAAGACACACTTATGCTTTCTCATGAGTCATTGTTACATTTGAGTTCAATGACATATGTTTTATGTTAATTTGTAACTTTTTGATTGCATATTGTTTGTAATTCAACTGTAGAGCAATGCAATATAGTGGAAGTTATTACAGTTTATATCGCAATATATTTTGATCGTAAAACTTTTTTCAGGTTCCGGAGTTATATCAGAACAAACTTGCGACATTTTTGATCTGTATATCACAGTTCAAAACTTTATTCACTGAAAAACATCATTTAGAACATACTGTTATTTAGAAAGATTATAAATATTATATTTCTGGAAAAACTTACAACTTACAATAAATAAGAACGCTCATATACATTGACCATTTTTCTTAAGCAAACTAAAACATCAATGGCAAGCTGTGCATTTTTATCAAGTTATCAGCTGCATACCCAATTTTTGCGAACTACAAACTTATTAATTTTTCTGTGATAAATATATGTGGGGGGGGGGTGCGTGTACGTGTGTGTATGTTTGTATGTTTGTATGTTTGTATGTATGTATGTATATAAACGGGCTACCACTGATATTACTTTAACTTTTTTCTAGGCTTATATAAAAGATCCGTTTATATCAAGAATCTACGTTTACGTATACGGGTTCTCGGTACTTACGCGCTAGATCTTAAATTCCATATTTAAATAACAGCAATCAATTTATTTCCAGAAATATATCAAACGGCCGCGGCACTACTTGAATTATTTTCGAATTTAATGCAAAAGCAGGCCATTTGTAAGGAAATGTATGTTTAGGTATCAAGGCCCTCAGTACATACTAGGCAGATTTTTAAGTTCTATGCCCAAATAAAAATGTTATAAATTTTTTCCTGAACTGTGTCAAGTGACCTTACATGTGAGTTTCCAATGCTCCACCCGAAGGTACTACTTTGGCCAGGAAGCGAGTTTTTTTACCTGGAAAATTTGGAATTTTGCCGAACCCTTGCTGTTCCAATCAAGGTAGGGATCTTTAACGCGCGTGACACAGACGGGACCTCCATTTTACCTCTCATCCGAACGAGGATGTATTTTTGTGAAAAATGCTCGCCAACATTTTTTAAGCGGACCGTGTCGGGATTCGAACCCGGCACTTTGGGCGTAGTAGTCACACACATACCACTACGCCACGGAGCCACCCTGTGTCAAGTGACCGCCAGCACTACTTTAATTCTTTTCTGGGTTAATACAAAAGCAGCTATCTCATAAATAAATCTATATATTATATATATATATATATATATATATATATATATATGTAATAACGTTCTACAACGCGGTAGATTTTTAAATTCCATATCCAAATAGAAAAGTTATTAATTTTGTCCTTACCTGTTAAGTGTCCTCCAGCACTGTTTTAACTTTTTACTGAGTTAATACAAAATCGCAACGAATTTGTAAAGAAATTTGCATTTAGATATGAAGATCCTCGGTACATACGTGGCCGATTTTTAAGTCCTATATCCAAATAAAAAAGTTTTTAATTTTTTTTTTGAACTGTGTCAAGTGGTCTCTACTTAATTTTTTCGGGGTTAATACAAAAGTAGCGAAGTCATAAAGAATTCCATATGTAGATATTAAGGTCCTCAGTACAGCCCGTTTAAATTTTAAATTCTATGACCAAATAACAAATTATTAATTTTTTGCTAAACTGTGTTGGGCGCCACCACTACTTTAATTTTTTTCTAGGTTAATACAAAATCAACGAATTTGTAAAAAAATCTACATTTAGGCATTAAGGCTATCAGTATATACGTGGCAGAATTTTAAGTTCCTTGCACAAATAAAAAATTTATTAATTTTTTTCTGATTTGCTTCAAGTGGTCGCCAGCACCACTTTACCTTTTTTCGGGGTTACTACAAAAGCATCGACTTTGTAAATAAATTTGCATTTAGGTATTAAGACCTTCATTATACATACGCGACAGATTTTTAAATTTTATATTCAAATAGGAAAGTTACTAACTTTTCTTGAACTGTATCAGGGGTCATCAGTACTGTTTTAGGGTTAATACAAATTCAGAGAACATGTAAAAATCTACCCTCAAATACATATGCGAAAGATTCTTCAGTTCCATGTCCAAATAAAAATGTTATTAATATTTTTCTGAACTGCCAAATGGTTGCCAACGCTACTTAAATTTTTTCGAGGTTAATGCAAAAGCAACGAATTTGTTAAGTAATCTACATATAGGTATTATAGGCTCTCAGTACATTTGCGGCAGATATTTAAGTTTCACGCCCAAATAAAAAAGTCGTTAATTTCTTCCTGAACTCTGTCGCCAACACTTTCTTTATTTTTTCTGGGTTAATACAAAAGCAACGAACTTTTAAAGAAATCTAGATTTAGGTATAAAGGCCCTCAGTACATACGCGGCTGATTTTTAAATTCCATGCTCAAATAAAAAGTGATTAATTTTTATGAACTCTGTCAAGTGTCTACCAGCATAGTTAATTTTTTTGAACAGGGAATTGTCTTATTTGAATGTAAAAGTTAAAAATCTGCCGCGTTACTGATGACCTGAATACTTAAATGTAGATTTATTTACAATTCGCTGCCTTTGTATTAACCCAGAAAAAATTAAAGTAGTGCTACGAACCACTTGACACAGTTCATTAAAGATTAATAACTCTTTTATCTGTGCATGGAATTTAGAAATCTGCCGCATATGCACTTAGGGTTTTAATACCTAAAGTTGGATTTCTTTAAGATTCGTTGCCTTTCTTTAACCCAGAAAAAATTAAAGTTGTGCTGGCAACCACTTGACATAGTTCATTAAAGATCAATAATTTTTTTATTTGTGCATGGAATTTAGAAATCTGCTACATGTGTACTTAGGGTTTTAATAACTATGTAGATATCCTTAAGATTCGCTGCTTTAGTTTTAACCCAGAAAAAATTAAAGTTGTGTTGGTAACAACTTGAAACAGTTCATTAAAAAATCAATAACTTTTTATTTGTGCATGGAATTTAGAAATCTGCCTGGTATGCACCGAGGGCCTTAATCCCTAAATGTAGATTTCTTTACAAATTCGCTGCTTTTGTATTAGCCCAAAAAAATTAAAGTAGTGCTGGCGGCCACTTGATAGTAGGCGGCTCCGTGACGTAGTTGGTATGCGTGTGACTATTACGCCCAAGATTCCGGGTTTGAATCCCGACACGATCCGCTTGAAACATGTTAGGCAAGCATTTTTCACAAAAATACGCCCTCGTTCAGATGAAAAGTAAAATGGAGGTCCTGTGTGTGTGTTGTCACGCATGTTAAAGATTCCTACCTTGCTTGGAACAGCAAGGGTTCGGCAAAATTCAAAACTTTTCAGGTAAAAAACTCGCTTCTTGGCCAATGTAGTACCTTCTGGGTGGAGAATTGGAAAATCACATGTAAAAACACTTGATAGTTTAGGAAAAATTAATAACTTTTTTATATGAGTATGTAATTTAAAAATATGCTGCGTATGTTGTGAGGGCCTTAATACCTAAATTTAAATATTTACAAATTCGCTGTATTTGTATTATTTCAGAAAAAATTAAAGTAGTGCTGACTGCCACTTGATAATGTTCAGGAAAAATTGATAACGTTTTGGTTTGTGCAAGAAACTTAAAAATTTGCGGCGTATGTACCCGCAGGTCTTAATACCTACATGTAAATTTATTTATAAGTTTACTGTTTTGTATTAATCCATAAAAGTTAAAGTAGTGCCTGCTGCCCCTTGACACTTCAGAAAAAAGTTAAGAAGTTTTTATTTGGACATGGAATTTAGAAATCTGCTGCGAATGTTTTGAGTGCCTTAATACTTAAATGCATATTTATTTACAAGTTCGCTGCTTTTGTATTAACCGAGAAAAAAAATTAAGGTAGTGCTGGCGGTCACGTTACACAGTTCATGAAACAATTAATCACTTGTAACAAATTGAAATAAATTATATTTTTCCAACAAATTAATTTGTGGGACAGGTATATTTTATTTGAATTGTTACAAGTGTGCGTGGAATTTAAAAATTTGTCGCTCATGTACTGAGGGCCTTAATACCTAAATGTAGTTTTTTTACAAGTTTGCTGTTTTGTATTAACCCAGATAAATAATCAAGCTTTCCAGCTGGCCACTTGACACAGTTCAGGAAAAAATTAATAACTATTTCATTTAGGCACGGAATTTAGAAATTTGTTGCGTATGTACGGAAGACCCTAAATCTAATACCTAAAAGTAGTGCTGGTGGTCACTTAACACAGTTCACGAAGCAATTAGTTGTTTTTTTTTAATTTTGGGCGTGGAATTTGAAAACCTGCTGCGCATGTACTGAGGGCCTTAATATCTAGATGTATATTTCTTTACAAGGTCGCTGCTTTTGTATTAACCCAGAAAAAAATTAAAATAGTCTTAACCGTCAGTTGATACAATTCAGGAAAAAAGTAATTACTTTTTTTAATTGGATATGAAACTTATAAATCTGCCGTGCACGTTGTAAGGGCCTTAATACTAATATAGTCTTTTGCAAGTTTGCTGCATTGTATTAACCTAGAAAGATATTAAAGTATTTTTGGTGGCCACTTGATATAGTTTATGAAAAAATTAATAACTATTTTACTTGGACACGGAATATAGAAATTTGTCGCGTATGTACTTAGGGCCGTAATACCTAAATGTAGATTTCTTAACGAATTTGCTACTTTTGTAATAACACAGAAAAACGTTAAAGTGGCATTGGCGGTAATTTGACACAGTTCAGGAAAAACTTAATAACTATTTTATTTGGGCATTGAATTTAGAAATCAGCCGTGTATGTAGATTTCTTTACAAATTCGCTGCTTTGGTATTAACCCCCAAAAATATTAAAGTATTTCTGGTGGCCAATTGAAATAATTCATGAAAAAATAAAAACTATTTTACTTGGCCACGGAATATAGAAATTTGTCGCGTTTGTACTGAGGGCGTTAATACTTAAATGTGGGGATCACTTGACACAGTTCAGGAAAAAATTAATAATTTTTATTTGGGCACAGAATTTAGAAATCTGTCGCGGATGTACTGAGGGTTCTAATGTCTAAGTGCAGATTTCTTTACAAATCAATAAGTTGTAATCTACAGGAAATTAGGTATGGAGTGACGCAGTTTATGCCCTTCTGAAGATTTGATAAAAAGGCACAACTCTCCATATTAATCCATGATTCGGTTAGTTTTAAATGGCGTCGATTTTCTAGGGCAAAGAAATTGTTTTATCGAAAGGTCGTACATGGCCGTCGTTATTGGTATAAGTTACAATCTATGGAGCTGATGACACCCTTCGGCAGCTAATTATGGAGTTTTGACCATGCCAAATGGTACATATTAGTGTTGGAAACTCTTCTATAATTAGGACGGTAAGCAAAGACTGCCCTCAAGGGGACGTGTTGCTAATATTACTATGGAATCTAGTAGTAGAAAACCCTTTTCCAACGTCTTAATGAACCAGGTTTTTATACGATACGTTATGCGGACGACTTGGTTATTGTGGTAGTCTGCAAATTCGAGCAAGCAACTGCTGTGTAACTTGATGCAAGCAGCACTGAAGATTACGAAGCACTCGTAGTTCGATAACTCTCTAGCCTTCAATCCCAATTAAACGGACATGGTGCTGGGTTCTAATAAAACGAAATTAATGGTATCTAGACGGTCAATACCCTTCCAAAACCCTCTGCTTCTTTTGGAGGAGGTCAAGTACCTGGACATTATTCTAGACAAGAAGCTGAATTGGGCTTAACCTCTACAAACTAAAACTACGAAGGACAACTTAGTGTTTTGGCGGTGTAAACGAACCATAGGAAATTTTAGGAACTCCCACCCCAGGCTGTCCTGTGGCTATACAGTACGGTAGTGAGACCAATGCTTTGCTATAGCGCTGTAGTCTGGTGGTTCTGAACCAGGCTGGCATATGCAGCTAAACAGCTAACTTATATCCAAATATTGACCTGTCTAAGCATCACGGACACAATACGATCCACACCCACGACAGCCTTGAAACCTTTCTAGGTCTCCTCCCTACATTTGATTTTCAACGCTCCACTCGAAGGTACTACATTGGTCAGAAGCGAGTTTTTTCAACTTGGAAATTTTGAATTTTGACGAACACTTGCTATTTCAAGCAAGGTGGGGATCTTTAACGTGCGTGACTACACTCACACGCTGGACCTACATTTTACCTCTCATCTGAATGAGGACATATTTTTGTGAAAAATGTTCGCCTAACATTTTTCAGGCGGTTCGTGTCGGGAATTGAACCTGGGGTCTTGGAATTAGTAGTCACACGCGAACCAACTAAGCCACGTAGCCGCCTAGGCCTCAATTCATTGAACTTGCATGTGAAGGAGATGGCTTTGAGGGCGGCATTTATGCTGCGGTTTAAACGTCTATAGATCTACAAGACTGGTGGGAGAAGACACAACTTACTGCGGGAGGCGGTGCGCAATACGCTTCTCCTGAGAGGTGGTGCACTCGATCGCTCCTACAATGCTTTTCAGAAAGCGTTTCTGAGTTTGTCTTATCACTAAGGTGCGTCCCCAAGTGAGATCTCCATCTACACAGATGAGGTAAGACTTTACTTTAGAGTGACAAAAATTTTTAGGGGTCGTATAGTCATTTTGATAGGAAATTTTCTCCTGAGCACGAATATGTGCTCCATTAAGCGCGGAAATGTTTCGTTAAAAAGTTATGGCTGTTTTAATTGCCTATGTTAACGCTATGGGAAAAGTTTTTTAAACACTAAACTAAACTAACCTAACCTAACCTAACCTCACCTAACCTAACGTAACCTAACCTAACGCAACCTAACCTAACCTAACCTAACCTAACCTAACTTAATCTCACCTAACCTAACCTAACCTAACGTAACCTAACCTAACGTAACCTAACCTAACCCAACCTAACTTAACCTCACCTGACGTAACGTAACCTAACCTAACCTAACCTAACCTAACGTTACCTAACCTAACCTAACCCAACCTAACCTAACGTAACCTAACCTGCCCTAATAATCTGTGAGAAGTGTTCAATATTAAAAAGCAAAGTTTATTTTTTCAATGAAAGCAATACAAGATAATAAGAGATTCAGAGCTTATATTCGAAGCGTATGGCTTCAAGCAAAGCCTCAAACGGATCGCGATTATTTTGCCTATTCCAGCGACGCCACAAGTACTCACAGAGGTGATCAGCAAATGCCTCCTCTGGAACGCGCTTTCCATAAAAATAGCATTTCGCCGGTCGCCAGTTTGCCTCGATAGCCTGTGTGTGAACGCCTGTTTCAGGGTCTAAAAAAGGGATTAGAAACACAATAAAACAGTTAAAACTTACCAACAAAATTGTATTTATGATTAACGGCTTGGTGTGAATAGCCGTATTTGGGGAGAGAAAGGTAAGCGCGCCACTGGTCTGTGTGGATAATTGAGCCGGGAGCGACGTGTTTGACTATTTGCGGGATTAAATCATCCGCGCCGCGCTTGTTATCAGGGCATACAACCATCCTAAAATCGCTAGTGCCCTCGCAGCACATTCCCAGAACCCAATGCCCTTCAACAACGCGTCCTTTCTCATATTTACGGTGGCCAAACTTCGACTCATCTATTTGCACGATAAGCCCAGGCCCGTCTATCTGGCCTCGATCGTGCTGCTCGCTCGAAAAGTGGTCCACAACCATTTCACGCGCATATTTAAATCTAAAAACAAACATTTACATTTATTTACAGTTACTCTAAATTTGCACTTTTACCTTGATGCGATTGTAGAAGAAGAGAGAAGCGAGGTAGAAGCGTCATCTCGGCACTCAAGGGCTATGCGCTTATAGCTCTCATTGTGTGCAAACCCGTAAAGCAATCTAAAAATAAATTAAATAAATAAAAGCAATTAAAAGTAAAAAACTAACGTGATCTCATCTTGCGGAGCAAGATGCGAGTTCTCGAACCACGTGTCTTTAGACACGCTCACCATCTTGCAGCCAGTACGTCCAGTGGGGCAATAAAAGCGACCAAATCCACTCGCCGAAGTATCCACAGCGCACTCTTTTCTATGAGCGCGACATTCCTTTTTCCGCGGAATCAAGCCTTGCTCCTGTGCCCAGGAATAGGCAGATTCCTTCGAAACGGGCAGTTTCCTGCAATTCCAGAAAGGTTTAGAGGCAGCCATGATCTAAAAAGTAATTGTAATTAATAAATTAGCAAAAAAATTAAGGCTAGAAATGAATACCTACAATAGAACGCAATGAGAAAATGAAAAATGACCTTCTTAGGAGTGAGTCCAAAGCGCAATGAATTCTAAACAGACGCCGCTTGCTTTAATTGCCTTCCCCAAGGCGCCCTCTAGCGTATAAAAATAATTCCGCGCTAAATTCAAAACAGTTAAAATGTATTTAAAAAATTTCCCATAGCGTTAACATGGGAAATTAAAACAGCCATAACTTTTTAACAAAACATTTCCGCGCTTAATGGAGCACATATTCGTGCTCAGGAGAAAATTTCCTATCGAAATGACTATACGACCCCTAAAAATTTTTGTCACTCTAAAGTAAAGTCCACCCACAGATGATTCTAAAACAACGAAGGTACTTGGGTAGGCATCCTTTCAGATGACCTACACCATCATGAAAGTTTCACACTGTGTAAGTTGACTATTGTCTTTCAAGCAGAAGTCATTTCTATTATGCACAGGGCTGACGTTATTCTGGAAGGTAAGACTCCAAAAAAAAACTATACGCATTATGAGCGATAGTAGAGGAGCTTTTTTGAGCCAAATAAGCAGTAGCTTCTCTTGGGGGTGGTACTACAATGCCGTCGCATCCTTGAGCTCGCTTCCAACACTAACGCCCTTGAGCTAGTTTAAGGCAAACGGCATTCAGGGAATGAACAGGTTGGCCATCTGGCGAAATAAGGATCGGCTCAAAACTTTGTTAGCCCTGAGCTATCGGTTCATATATTGTCATCTGCGATGTTCTCTATGATAAGGCAAACAATCAATCCACCTCAGTCATGAGGACAGGTGGGCTTGTACACCATACTGCCCACAGGTAAAAACGTCTATTAGGTATCCCATGACTACAATCGAAAAATTTGTCATGTACTTGTAGAGACGTAAACTACGGCTATTGGTCGCTATTCTGGTTGGGTACTGCAAAAAGCGTCTGCACAGGATGGGTCTGTTGGCCGACCCAGTCTGTCATGGCTACCAGCACGAGGACGAAACGTATTCTATGCACCTGTCTGGCACTCGCCCAACTTCTGATCTGATAAGGATAGCATCAGAGACATCCGATAGTCCGACATCCTCGAATTTACTTGCAACGTCGGGTAGATGAGTGATGAAGGGCCAATTTAGAGCAAGTAGGGCAGCACAATGGACCCAAGTGCGTGCAGCATTTGTTATCCTTCCCAATTCAATCCAATCCAACTTACAACCTACATAATCGGGCGTGTTGAATGTTCATCCAGTTAGAAGTGTTCACCTTTCTATTATTTCACAAAATTGACAGAATCATTCTTGAAAATGATGGAAGTCGTGTATGTGAACACGCTTGTAATGTACCTGGAATGGCATGGTCCTCTCTATATTGGCCATAAATTAAACCTCGTAAAAGTATCCAATTGTGGTAACCACCTCCAAAACATCGCCCCATGACCCTAATGTTCTTTGGACTAGTATTATCTTCGTCTGTACTCTTTTTGTCCTATCCCTAACACTGATGTTATGCGTTTAGACAACTAAACGAAAAGAATTCCCATGGAGATCGTATATACACTTAGGCTGATGTTTAATGCCAGCTTTAGCAATCTTTCTTAATACTAAATCATAAACATTAATTATAAAGAAGTCGAGCAAGCTCTTATTCACACTTTTTCCTGATGATGCCATGTTAGGACTTAATCGATGTCGTTTATAAAATCCTATTCACTAATCATAGTCAGGTTAACCATCGTTGAATAACAAGCGTTCAACTAAACCATTTGCATCACCATGGTCTTTAACTGCATCTAAAACTTCTTGTATCTTAAGGCAAAACAATAAGTTAGTACTATTTGGAGATATACAAGCTTCCTCTTTTTTTAAAAAGTAGTTGAATTAAGTGGTTTTGCACGAGTCTACACAGGATTTTCATCATTGTAGTGGCAGTGTTCTTCATTTACAACCTTAATACAGCTTATTTTGCCGTTTTGGCAATGTCTAGAGCTAGCAGGAATATAAATTAATTTCTTTCTTAAATTTAAAGCCGCAAAATTAACTTATCAATCTAAAGTTGAGTTCAATATTTAAAATACGGTACTTTATTGAAGCTCTACGAGCGAATTGTGTTGACTTCACAATGTATTAATTACGAAGAATATGATGTTTCAGAACTTTTCACGTTTTCTTGTATTCGTTTTCAATATCTTAAGTTGAATACCTAGAACTGTGGGACAAACACACAAAACGTAGCTTTAAGTCTTATTGGATTATTTCTTTTATTCCAAGCACGCTGAATTACTTTAGCACGTAGAATGGAGCCGATTCTAGTATATTGCTAGACTTCCATTTCTCATATCTATGTTACATAGCAAAAACCACTGTAATTTCCGATGCTGTCTCCATTTCGAGTAATTACTAGAATTTATGATACATTGAAAACCCCAAAATAAAATAAACCCATGTTAATTCGAACTTTTCAAATATGGGATTTGATATTGAATGCTTTAGAAGAATTAAATAAACAAATTTGTTGTATTGATTTTATTCTCTTATCAATATATATATATATATATATATATATATATATATATATATATATATATATTTATTGCTATACTATTCGCGGAATTTTCTCGCCCCTACTTCGGGCTGTTATTTTTATTACTATGAACTGGAATTTTTGATCCCCTTCGTTGTGCGCCTTATTAATTTTCTACGTACTCTAAGTTATTGGACCACCATTTTAATATTCACTATTAATTGTAATTATTTCCTCCTCCAGCTGTCTTCTTAATATTGCTATCAACTGGACTTTATCTTTAAACAACTTTATCTACCAATGGCAAAATTCGATACGTTACCGCCTTGCGGGTTATCAATTTCCTATTCAACTTGTGGCTCCGCCTTTGTATTATTTAAATCTTATGACCTCGGCTAGCATTTATTTGGAATAATAAAATTCAGTAAATTTCGATTTTATATAATGAAACCAATATGTTATGTACAGCTTTTGAAATTATTTGTAATACATTTTCAATTAGTTAACCTTATAAATTTCATTTATTAACAACCATCTACTATGTACTCAAAAACCCAAAGTCACCAAAGAAAACTTATTATCTTTACCAACAAAGTGTAGAATATTCTAAACCTGTTATCATATTACTCATTCTATACGTATGCAACCTCTTTTGTTGACTTTTTCACAAGCATATCATATTTAGCAAATTCAATATTAAAAATAAAATAAAAATTTATGTAGAAAAACAAATGTCTTATAACTAAAAAATCTGACCTGGTTTTATCTTTTTCACATCGACGCTTCCAATAAAAATGATCTTCCCCAATTCTGGATTCCATTCAAATTATTGCCATTACACTATGGACCACCACCATTAAATTATACACCCCAATTTATTTCAATTCTTCAATCTTAGACTTTTATCATTCTTGCCCCAGATTTAAAATTGTAGTTTGTTTCACCCCTGTACTTCAATATTGTATTATTCTTCTTTTCCCCTGGACATCTAAATTGTATTACTGTATTTTTCCCTTAACATCAGAATCATAGTCTATTTCCCTCAGACCTCGAAACCCTATTATTTTTATGTCTTAGTTTACAATAAATTCATTAAAAACGTACTTACGTTTAAACGGCAATTATAATCTTCATATTCGCACTCATTTTATTTCACTTTTATAATTATTACGTATTACTTTGTTCTAATGGCAACGCATTTCGGCCTTCGTTGAGTTCAAAACTGACTTTCTTATCAAGGTGCTTGCTAAGATATTCTCGAATTCCCACTCCATCCGTGGGTATGGTCTAGAACTCGTCGCTTGTTTCTGACCAATCAAATAATTTCATTTAGAGCAGTTTCTGATGTAATGCTCCACGATTCCCCATAATCACAACCTGCCCGCAGCTGTCTTTCGTTATCAACATGCTGTATTTTGATAGATTACTTGCTTTTCCATAAACAACTGATGCAACTCGACTTTAAATTTTCATGTTTACATGCGATTCACGCAATTTTTAATCATTTCTCTTATCAAAAAATGGTTAGATATTTGTACGCATTTATATTAACTACCTGAAACTCTATTTCTATATCCGTATTGATTTAGTCGTCTGGAACTCTTTTTCTTAATGCGTGTCTAATTACACTTTATCATTTATTTCTAAATATACGCGTGCTTCCACTGAAAAATATCCTTATTTGTTTTACCTAGATTAACTAAACTTTATCTACAGGGTATTTAATATTTACTGTCTACTTAATACATGTATTTCTCATTCCTACGCCAACTATGCGTATTCCTATGTTTACCTGCGTCGCCCAAAAACTATTTCTACTTCATATACAGGGTGTTGACTACTTACTATCTACAAACTATGTCTATTTCTTAATTATTTCCTTAAATAAGTGCAGTTTTCTGCTGCCTATTCTAATTACTCATTCCTGAACGACCTTTACTATAACGTGCACCCTTAAGCAACCCCTTATCACAGCAATATATATGTTTGATTTTATTTTAATTAAAATGAATAGAATTTTTTGGGATTCAGCAATTGAAAGTCTACTTTTTTTTAATGTCCAAACTTTTTTACCGCTTTATTTTAACTTTAAAAATTTTAAAAACTAAAACCAATTTTATGTACTAAAATTAATATTTCTAAGTCAAAACCTCACCTTACTACCGATGAAGAGATAAACAATTTCGAAAGCTTGAGCATTAAGAAAAAAGAGCAGACTTTCAATCGATGCAGCCCCTATTTGACGGTAGTTTATTTATATTTTTGCCAGTATACATAAGTTCCTTCGAGCTTATATTGGGATTGCTTTGCTGGTTTCGCTAGAGTTAAAAACAACTCTAATTTGATGAAGTCCAAAAGGCCGAAACCAGGTCAATGGATGTTTTCTTTTTATAAAACGAACAAGGAATTGTTTGCTAATAGCTATACATAGGAAAAATCACTTAGTGGATTTACATATGTGAAGTTGAAGAACTGAAACATTGAAAACATTAAGTCTTTCACTATATTGTTTTGCTCTACACGAAGTAATAAAAATGGTTATTGCACCTGCATTAATGAATGGCAAAGAACGTTCAAATGTTAAATAAGTGTTAGTAGAATATCTGCCGTCTTTCGGTTTCGCCCTTCCATGAGGAAGTACAAAGGGTTAGAAAAATATCCATTCTGCTTTATAGTTCATGGTCAAAGATGAAGGTTAAGATTAAGTATTGAAACAGGGATCTAGTCAAAATAAACAGAGTTGAATGAAATTGCTTATTTTTTTAAGATAGACGGTAACAGTTGCATTATTTGGTTTTAACCGTCCAGTCTGTTCATTTTGACTTGACCTTGAATGTGTACTATTATAAAATGAGTTCTTTTGACCTTTTTGTATTATCGCAAGTATGCTATTGTTTTGTTTATTTTAAATTTTGTACTTTTAACATGTCCTGCATTAACTTGTTACTTATAAATTATTATATTTGTACGTGTGTGATGTTATATTTGTATGAAAATAATCTATATATTTTTTCCATTTTGTCTAATTTGACAACTTGTTTTTTATATTTATTTAGGAAAATGAATCTCTCATAGGCGTTTTAAATGCCAGGAGAATTAAGTGCCATCTTGCAGGTGGAATCAACCAATTACTTAGCATAATATCTGAGAATCTCTTTAAACATGCTGTATAGTCTTCCAGCCGGTCTAAGGCTGGACACTTACTAATATCGTCGCACTATTATACTGTAAACTACAACTGACTGAAAATATGAATATTTTTTGTAAGAAATTTTTTTCAATATTTTTAAATTCCAGCACTTACTATTATAACTTTTATCTGATTTGGTATCGAATCTATTGGCTTTTTTATTGTTTATTATTGCTTTTTTAACATTGTATTTAAATGATGAATTTATCCATCCATTATATGAAATTGTTTTTTAACAAAAATTTTTAACAGCAGTTGTATTAACACTGCAATGACCAATCACAGCACGTAGTCTTTACAAACCTTTTCAGTGTATATCCATAACCTTTTGTTTAGTAGTTAGAGGTTGTTTGACTACTGGCAATATTTATTGTTATTTGTTATGCATTAGTTATTTTGGTGCCATTTGTTTGTTACATATGTATTTGTACTTTGCGTTTAACTAAGTTGTACTTTTCTTTAACTTACATCGAGAAAATTGTTATCATATAAATTTGTTTAAACTTTTAAGTGCTCATTGATTTCTTTGTACTGTTAATAGTGTTATTCATAACCGTTCGCTTATGTTAAGCTATTTCTGCAAATATTACTGCACATACTTTCAAACGAAAATACAAAAATGCAATATTGAAAAATGTAAATAATTGCAATTTACTTAAGAAAAGTATTTGTTGAAAAGTTCGTTGAATTTTATATTGCAACAAAATTTAAGACATCTAAGATGGAATAAATCTTTTTAATGTATTCTTGTTTATTTGATTTTTTGTGGTGTTGTTTCAACAGGTTTCATTATTTGTAAAATGGATTGGACGAATGAATGGACGAATATGGCGGTAAGTAAATCGTTGCAGTTATAACAGTAAGTAAAAGTGATAATAAAAAATAGTGGTAGGAATATGTAAGTGTAAACAATGTTACAATGCATGCACACACACCACACTACACACACACACGCACGCATGCACACAACACACGCACCCACCCACACACACACACACACATACACACAAACACACGCACACACACACACACACATATATATATATATATATTGTTATGTAAAGGGGGGGGGGTACAAGGCTTCTAAGAGTAGATTTGTGTTAAAAAGGGTGTATGCCAAATGACATAATTCATATATAAGATCCAGTAATTCAAAAACTATATTTTGCCGTACTTTACATATGCTAAAGTATTTACCATTTTAGTAAATAATTAATATAATTCCATATAAAAAGTGGTAAAACAAACGAGTGTGCAGTTTGGTTGGGCAGTGCACATCTACTCATGATTGAACCCACGGTGAGTAGGTGAACGCCCTGAGATAAAGGTTTCATATAGTCGAGGCATAAAATATAGTAAACAGTTTTAAATAGATAACCAACCAAACTTTGCTAAAACACATCATATAGGAATCATTCATTGAATACTAAAATTAGGGGCGACGACAAAAGTCGTGTATCAGAATTTATAAATAAAAATTAAATTAAATATATATATGGCAAACCCAACGTGAGGCTCGAAAAAGCTAGAAAAGTATTAGAGTGAAAGATAGTAGGATACGGGATCCCGAGATTAGGTGGGGCCCGTAGTTTTTCTTTATTATTTTGCAGAAAAGGAGGTCAAAACTAAGGAAGCAGAGATGACGGACGCGGACACGAAAAGGATCACGAGATCAGGACGGATAATCGGAGTTGAAATGGAATTAGGGACACATGACATGGAGCTAGACGCAGGGGGAGACATCCAGGAGACAGAGGCAAGGCAGACAGAGCCGGAGGTGATAGGCATGGACACGGACCAGGCGACGGTACCGGAGGTTAGGGTAGCAGAAACAGTCAGTTACCAGGACATAATGCGATTCCTGATAAGTATGCAAGACAAAATGGTAACATCATATAAGGAACTAAATACGGTTTTAACGAATCAAATTAAAGAGTCGCGGACGGACTTAATTAACACAATTGCAGAATCATATAAGGAACTAAAAACGGATGTAACTAAAACAATTTCAGAATCACACACGGAACTACAAACGGACGTAACAGACAAAACTGAACAGTCGCGGACAGATGTTAAGACACCACACGCGGAATTACACACGGAACCAACCGACGAAATCGAAGAGTCGCGGACAGAGGACGAACGCAGGACTGAGCTACAAGACAACGTAGACCGCGTAGATGACGAGACCAAAATTACACGGATACAACTGCAAGGACAGGCACAACACTTGACTCCAAAATTGGGCGAGGACGACATTGTACTACTACTAGCAGGACATATGGAACCGGAAGTTACAAAGGTGGTAGTGGTACAGAACGTCAAGACGTTGAGGGAATTTTTAGGGGTAATGAGGAACTTTGATTTAGCGACAGCACTGGAGGCGAAAACGCGGACAAACTATTGGGAGCAAAACAGGGGTTATAGGGAAGACAGCCGACGACAACCGTACCACGAACACCGACCTAATTACAGACAGGACAATTTCAACCACGGACATCGGAATCAATGGGGACACGAAGGACATAGACGACCGTATTGCAATAGGGATCACAGGGCAAATGAATACAATGGACAAAACAGATATCAGCACAGCAACAACGAGGGTGACGGCCGTACTACTGGGGGCGGAATACACAATGGAAACAGCCGGACGGACAGGGACGTAAACGTCCAGCATATGACGACGAGCGCGATGACAACGGACCCAGATAGGATTGAGGTGGTGCAGATGCACGAGACGCCACAGGAACAAAAAAAAACGCGAATTTTTGGACGACCGACCGCTTAGGGATAAATGTCGACGTGTGTTATAGTATAAGGGATTTATTGTTAAATAGTTATATCTTTAATAAAAAGAATTTGTTGTTTATAAATATTAGTTTAAGGGATTGTTTATATGTTGCTTTAGTTGATAGTGGTTCACAGTTGTCGCTGGTAAATGAGAATGTGGTAGTAAAACATGAAGAATTTTTAAAGGGACGAATAGGAACAATTGATGGGGTTAACTTATGGTCAGCGATGAACAAAAAGCTAACGACGATTTATAGTGTTATCCGTGTACCGATATATAAGGTTATCATAAAGTAAGGGATATATTTTAAATTATGATAACTTTTTAACAAATTAAGTTAATAACAAGAAATAAATGAAATCTAATTGCTAATGAAATGGGATTTAGTATGCCCAAAACAGGTTACGGCAATTGCTCAATATGACCTCCATTTTGTTGTTGTAAGATCACCATCCTTACCTCCAAATTGTACACAGCATTTCGTAACATTTCTGGTTGAATTGTACCAATTTGCTCCGTAATATTTTAATTCTTGTAGCGTAGTTGATCGTCTTCTAAACACTAAACTTTTTAAATAACCCCACAGCCAGTAATCCGCTGGGTTTAGATCAGGTGATCTTGGTGGCCATGAATTTACGAAATGTCTGCTTAACACGCGATCTTGAAAACGTTGGTTAACAATTCTTTGACTGGTCGAAAATGTGCGGGGTGCTCCATCCTGCATAAAATGATGTTTTCAATTCCGTAGTGTTCGTTTTGCAGCTGTGGAATAACATAATTTTGTAACATTTACAAGTATCGTTCACCATTTACAGTTACAGATACGGCTTGTCCATTCTGCATTTCCTCGTAGAAATACAGACCAATAATAAAATCAGCTGTAAAACCGCACCAAACTGTGACTTTCTTGTCATGAAGACCTTTTTGAACGATTTGTTTCGGATTTTCTGCAGACCAGATTCTACAGTTTTGAGTATTGACTCCACCATTCAGAGTAAAATGTGCCTCATCTGTCCATAAAATACGGATAACCATTCGGGTTCAATTTCCATCTGAGACATTACTCGCAAAGAAAAATCGTACCTAGTAGCCAAATCTGCGTCCTTTAATTCAAGCAGCATTTTCAGTTTATATGGATACATGTTTAGAATTTTGCGTAAAATTTTCCAAACCGTGGTATACGGCATTTGCAATCGCTTGGATATCGCATTTGCACTGCTGATTGCGAGTGAATTGCTTCTGGCTATGTCTTGATTTTCATGAAGAACCTCTGCAACTTGGACATCACTAATTATTGGTCTTCCTGATCTTGGTAAGTCAGTTACAGACCCTGTTCTTTCAAATTTTGTATCAAATTGCGGTACGCTTTCATTTGACAGGGTCCCGCTCTCAAACCCATTCTCGTGCGAAATCTTCGTAATCCAGCGGTGTAATTTCTGCCGGATTCATAATAGCACTGAACTAAACCAATTCTTGTTTGTAAATCCATGTTATTACAGTTGAGTCGTTTGAACTCGACGTTTACTTGAGTTTTAATTTCAAAATAAAACTTCAAATTGAATAATTTCGTTTTGACACTAGTGTCAACAATTGTTATGACAACGCTTTTGTTTCTCATAGATACGGTAAAATCCCATTCATTAAACAACTAAATTTCGTTTATTTTATGTTACTAACTTAATTTATTAAAAAGTTGTAATGATTTAAAATATATCCCTTACTTTATGATAACCTAGTATATAGGGAATAAAGAAGCAGGAAATGCAGAGTTTTTACTTACAAAGGGGTTGCAGCTAGATTTCATATTAGGAATGGATTTTATAGAGGATTTTGGATTGAATATAGATGGAAAGGATAGGTCAATTAGGATATTTGATAAAGATAGGTTATGGGTGGTGCCTACGGTTAGTTCAGAATATAGGAATGGAAATGATATAGATAGTACAGGATTAGGAATGATAAAAGAGGATAATTATGGACGGATTGAAGTGAGATTATGTAATATGTTTGCGAGATTAATTAATGATGAACAGATAGGGAAAGTGAGTAATGAAATTAGGGTGAAGCTAGAGGAATTGTTTAATAAATATATAGGCTTGTTTAATGAAGAGCCAAGATTTGCGAGGCGGTATATGCATAAGTTGAGGTCACGGAAGACAACGGGTTTAATACAAGGGTGTATCCAATTCCGTTTGCCATAAGAAATAGGGTTAAAGTCGAGATAAAGAAAATGTTAAAGAAGGTATTATCGAACCAGCGAAAACTCCATATGTGAGCCCGGATAGCTCAGTCGAAGAGGGTTTAGTAGGATAGTTTATTATGTAGTTTATGCAACGGAAAGTTTAGTTTTTGTTTTTTTTTTGTTTATAGTATAGGTTAGTATATAGCGTAGTAAGATAGACGGGAGAGAAAGGCGAATAGGGGTTGAATAATTAATATGTAAAATGCGGGGGTGATTTTAAATAAAAATTAGAAATTTTTGCACACCATGGAAGAGAAATACATACGAAATTTCCAATTTCATTAAAAATCAGTGGGGCCAATGTTATGTAAAGGGGGTACAAGGCTTCTAAGAGTAGATTTGTGTTAAAAAGGGTGTATGCCAAACGACATAATTCATATATAAGATCCAGTAATTCAAAAACTATATTTTGCCGTACTTTACATATGCTAAAGTATTTACCATTTTAGTTTGAAACGTATGTGCCAAAAGGTAAACAAGATGACTTAATGACGTTGATACAATGCACGGTACTAAAGGTTTTATACTAAGTTGAAATTTTATAAGCCATTGAAAGTACATTTGCCGTCGGAAAACCGGACGCGTCTACGGATATCTACAATCAACCAAGCGTCCAGGTCTTGTGTGAATTATTTTGGCTTTTCATTTAAGTAGAATCAACTTTTGGACGAATTGTAAATTCAAAATTATAAGTGAATAGTAATATCAAAGATATAATTGGAGAATTGTGAAGTGTTTAGGACCAATGGTAGAAATTAGAATTGTATGTAAAGATTATAGTTAAGGTATTTGTGACACTAGAGAAAAGAAAAGTTGTTATTGGATAGTTTTATGATTTTAAAATGTGATTAAGTAAGCTAGTTTTGTTGTGCTTATTGCCTAGCGAAGTAAATAAGAAAATTCTATTTCGATTTCTTTTAGTAAAAAGACGTGTTTTGCAAACCTGTGTTAAAGTTGTATAATATTTGGATAAAATAAATGTTTTTGAGTTTACTTAGTATGATTTAGTAAAGTGAAAGTATAAGAAGCATCGGTGTTATAAAAGCGACGATAATTGGAGAATATTGAGAGTGTTTATAGTGCGACGGGAAAGTAACGGATATTTAGTTGGATTTGAACGAGATTGGTATTGGAATTGGAACGATTTTGGTTAAAAGGCAGTAGGAGATTCGAGTGGATATACAAAGCGACGGCGAAGCAACGACGATATTAATAATTTTGGAGTGATTTGGATAAAGATTAACGGCAGTAGGACATAAGTGGACATTGAAGTATACCAGGGCATATTGATTGGAACCGGCGATTGGTTTATCATTCTCTGCAGACTTGAAATCGTAGTTTACTCCCGGACTCGAAGCCCTATTATTATAATTTTTTGTTTAAATAAATTCCCAAAATCAAGTACTAAACGTTAACAGCAGTTGTATTAACACTGCAATGACCAATCACAGCACGTAGTCTTTACAAACCTTTTCAGTGTATGTCCATAACCTTTTGTTTAGTAGTTATAGGTTGTTTGACTACTGGCAATATTTATTGTTATTTGTTATGCATTAGTTATTTTGGTGCCATTTGTTTGTTACATATGTATTTGTACTTTGCGTTTAACTAAGTTGTACTTTTCTTTAACTTACATCGAGAAAATTGTTATCATATAAATTTGTTTAAACTTTTAAGTGTTCATTGATTTCTTTGTACTGTTAATAGTGTTATTCATAACCGTTCGCTTATGTTAAGCTATTTCTACAAATATTACTGCATGTACTTTCAAACGAAAATACAAAAATGCAATATTGAAAAATGTAAATAATTGCAATTTACTTAAGAAAAGTATTTGTTGAAAAGTTCGTTGAATTTTATATTGCAACAAAATTTAAGACATCTAAGATGGAATAAATCTTTTTAATGTATTCTTGTTTATTTGATTTTTGTTGTGTTGTTTCAACAGGTTTCATTATTTGTAAAATGGATTGGACGAATGAATGGACGAATATGGCGGTAAGTAAATCGTTGCAGTTATAACAGTAAGTAAAATTTCCATTATCAGCTAATATTTTCCATGCCTTATACCATCCATTTGGATCAAAATTATTTTCCCCCAATTCAGAATTATTGTATGCCCCTTCGAAATATGAACCATTGCATTTAAATTATTGTCATCACCCTCTGGACTACCATTATTAAACTTAGACTTATGCACCCCAAATTATTGTCGTCTCATTTAGACTTATTCTCACCAGACTCAGAATTTATTCTCATCAATTTCCCCAAACTTAGAATTGGATTATCATCCTCCCCAGACTTGAAATTCTTATTATCACCCTTAGACTATTATTCTCCACGGACTCAGACTTGGAATTCTTATCATTTATTCTCCCCTGACTTGATATTGTAGTTTATACTCCCCGGACTCGAACTTGTATTATCATTCTCTCCAGACTTGAAATCGTAGTTTATACTCCCCGGACTCGAAGCCCTATTATTATAATTTTTTTGTTTAAATAAATTCCCCAAAATCTACTTACGTTTAATCGGAAATCATAATTTTCATCTTCGTCGCACTTAAACAATTTTTCACTTTAAATTATTCTTACGTGTTGCACTAATGTTCAAAGTGGCGCACCTCGGCCTTTGTTGAGTTGAAAACTGAGTTCGTTATCACTGTCCCTGTTAATATATGATTGATCTCCTACTCCGTCAGTGGGTATGGCTTACAAGCTCGTCGTTAATTTTAACCAATCAAGTGCGTTATATGATAAAAGGGTTTTGAACGTTCCAAGCTTTTTTTATAAAAACAATAGATTTTTTGGTGACTTTAGATAGATTGAATAGTATATGATTTTTGATAAATGAGATTTACAACATTAATTAATTGAAAAGTGTATTTTAATAATTTTCAAAAAACCTGTACAATATTTGTTTTCATTATATGGAATTGAATTAACTTCATTTTATAATTCAAAATAAACGCTAGTCGAGGTCAAAAGATAAAGCTAATGGGAGTGTAATTTGATAATTTAAACAATAAAGGAGGAGCTATAAGTTGAATACGCCATTGATAACGAGTAAGGCGGTAACATATCAAGTTTTGTTATTGGTCGACAAGGTCGAGACACGATAAAATCCAGTTAAGTTCCTGGAGGGAGTTCATAGCAATATTTATATGACAGCCCAACGTCGGGGCTCGATAAATCCAGTTAATACATAGCATATATTTATATGGTCGCCCAAACGATGGGGCGCGAATAATTGTGGGAGTACATAGCAATATATATATATATATATATATATATATATATATATATATATTGTATATATAGTTATTGAGCACGATATCCTGTACATACAACACCTCAAAACCCGATAAAATTTAATTTTCTAATACTTAATTTCTGTGAAGAAACACCCTGTAGAATATTTCCGTGGTACAATAAGCCTTACATAATAGTACGTACGTAAAATCTGTAAAAACACAAATCATCCCTTGTTACGGAATACCATTTAAAACACGTTCTAAATAAGTAGGTAAGTAAGATCCGTGACAATCCTCCACTGAAAAGTAGCGATTGAAATGCAATTCAAAACGCACTGCGTAACTTAAACATCAAAGTACTCTTCCTGGAAACAATTCTTTAGATGTTTCGAAATTATATTTGATTCGGTAGCGAGAATAAACCCATAAATCATATTTGTAAATATAAGCAGACTACAGGTCATATGAATGGACAGTCCAATTAGCGATATTGTATAGAGCGATAAAACGTTTAACGACCTAATAAATTAGATAAGGAAGTGTAATAACAAGTAACTACGACTAAGATTTTCGTTTATTCTTTAAATTATTGAACAAAGCAATATTTTTACGACCTAATAAATCGGAAATGACTGCTATTTATGTAAGATACACGTGTAAAGCGAACTAATTTCTGGGAAATGATTACATCGGTTCAACCAGAAACGCATCGAAGTTTGCAGAGGTTAATGACGGTAAAGTCTTTTTATTTCATAAAGAGGGAAATAAGTAGAACGAAGATCAGTGACCAATTGTCTGTTTATAGATCACTTACCGATAATCTGTTTGTCGGTCAACTACGAGTTATAACTAACTTAAATCATGCACAAGTTCACGTTAGATGTGTTAAATATTTGTCAAGAATAATGTGCTTTTAAATTATGGAGTACTTAAAATTACGTTCAAGTTCACGTTAGATGTTTGAAATATTAGTCAAGAACTCAAAAACTATGTGTTTTAAAGTTAGGGACTTATAATTCGATGTGCAAAGTAAATCTTATTAAAATAAGAATAACTTTTGGAAGAAAATAATGGAGTTAATTAATGAAGTGAATTCCCATACAATCAATGTAAACATACACGGATGAATGGACTATTGATTTTCTGATGCATTTATTATGGTACAAGAGGAGATGGAAATTTAATCAATGATTTGGTTTGACGAATTTAGGAATCCGAATAAATTAATGGTGAAACCGCAAGTATATCATTGTTTAAATCTTTAGGACATTTTCGTGCTACAGTTATTTTAAGTAGGTTAAAAATAAAATTGCATAAGATTTTGGCAAATAAATGTTTCTTGTAATGATAATTTCAGTTTCTTTGAGGTCGAATTTCGAGTTAATTTGACCATTACAGAAGGATATTTTTAAGGTACTTGATCAGTTACGCTTATTAAACGGGATTTAAAAATAAGCACTGGTCTTTGGGATTCCTTAGGATTGCGCTGATCTTTCTATGAGTGTTGAATGTGGTAGCTATTTTGTGTTTCCGTAGAACTATGCTGATTCTGTCTGTTGTCCCTTTAATGAATGATAAGTATGATGTGGTTAGTGGTAACTCCAGCTCTGGTTTGGGTTTCCTGGCTGTTAATGACATCTGAATGGTTTGGTGTGGGTATCCACTCTTCACGATTGCTTTTCGCAATTTTCGTATTTCCTCTTGTTTATTTGCGTCGTCTGCTAGTCTTTGGAACAGCGTTTTATCTGATTCTGTTCCTTTTATAATGTTGATACTCTTACAGCCAATGCTGCCCTTTTCTAACGTTGATACTCTGACAGCCAATTCTGTTCCTTTATCTAACGTTGACTATCTTACAACCAATACTAAAAACAAACGGGCTTTTTCCATAACGAGTAATGAGTTTCCTAAACCATAACAACTACTACTACCTCCACCATCGCATCGCGACCACCTCCTCAACCGCGTGCAACAACTACAACACCCCCTGTTATTCCTGTTTTTCAGAAAACTGCCCAATCCATGCCCCACACGCTCAGGTAATTCGATCTACGAAACCGAATAGCAGGAGATATAAGATGAGGGTAATAAACATAAAAGATATGCATGAGGAAGGTACTGACCTGGATGCATTTTATGACAACCCTGATGTTCTTTATCCCGTTTCGTTTACCTGTTCGCGGCGGAAACGTATTAAACTGCATTCCTAGTCCTCCGCCCCAGATTCTAATGTCGGCTTTGCTCTCCTTAAGATTTGATTTTTTGACTTTACGTTTTTCTGTAAATAATTTTATTGTTATCAATTTTCTTTCGCACCACCTATCATTCCTACCCGTATGGTTCCAGATTAAAATAGTCCCACGGTACTACTTGCTTGTCTTAAGTGACGACTAAAGCGGTCCAACACACTCTCACAAAACACTTCGTGCATGCGCGCGCACGCACACACAAACACACACATACATACACACATACATACATACATACACATACATACATACACACACGTATCTACACAACACATGTCCAACCATAACTACACTCGGCTTCGTTTTGCCTTATTCTTTCAGATCGTGTGCTGTTTCTTGTTGTTTTTGGTTTTAGTTTTGCTTCTTCGTCCACTTTGCTCCACATTACTGTCTTTTTTTGGCTGGTTTTCTTAGTGTTAGACCTCATACTGACTTGATTAAAATTTTCGATCCACTTCCTGTGATCTAGACCTTTCTTCAAGATCGCTTTTCGACCTAGGCAGCAACTTGTTTCTTCTGTTGTTCATTTGATAAGATTCTTTGTTACCACAGCTTGAAGTACCTCGATTTTTCCAATCCAGCATTCTTCATGTTCCCTAGCATACTTTGAGGCTTGACAGTTATTGTCTTGTGTTGACTTTTACTGTTGGTTTTCTTCCTAGTTTCTTTTCTACTTGTTGGTTGTTTGCGAGAACCTAATTCTTTTCTGGAGGTTTGAAAACTTTACTCCGACGACTTTTGCACTGTTAGGCTATTCCTTCTTTGTCCTTGTTGATTGCTACTATATCCTTTCTTTTTTTCTATAATCTCTACCTTTTCCGCTTGATTCCGTATATTGGTTCTTCAAGCCGGATGATTTTTTTTCTTTTCTTTCTAACACGAATTTTCTTGTGGTACCCTGTTTGTTTACTGGTTGGTCCGTTGCTTCTGTTTCCTACCCAGATTTTTAATTTTGCTAGGGAAGAAGATTTGTTACGTACAGTACCTGCATGTGAATACTTTTGTTCTTAATTAAATCTTACATTTCTTATTTCTTTTCACGGTCAGTTGAGTATTTATTAACAATTTCGATTCATACAAATTTTCGCTTTGCTTATCTTATACGGCATTATTAATTGAGATGCTGCACTATATATAATTTGATGCGAAAAGTTAGGCAACATTTGTGGTATATTCATGTTGTTTCAAAAACACTACGATCGGTTCTCCTGAGAAGACGTTGATTGGATTTTTCGAGTGTTGACAGTAGTTCCGTTTGTCAGAATGAAAACCAGTTGTACGAGTTATGGCAGAACAGATAGTTTGTTTGTAGAAAATTAAAAATATTCTATCTTCTTTAATAAGGAAGAGTATAATTTGTGTAACGTTTAGTGAAACAACGAAGTAAATTCGAAAAATCATGAGACTATTGGATCTGTTTTTCATGCCACACTCTTGACAGATGTCATTGCTATTCTAAATTTAAATAGCTCCTCATTTTGCTTACAATTCAAAATTATTATACTTTGAACTAGGTAATTCTAGAAGTGGACGTTTGGCACCTTTTGGTTGGAGATAAATAAATCCGCGTGTTGATATTTTTCCATTCAGTCAAGTTGATAATCCTATATATTCAAATTAACAGTATGACGTGTCATGTGTTCCAATAGATGTCAACTACAAAAAGTCGCTGTGAACCAACCGTGACTTACCAGAACCTTCAAGATCACGCTGTGATAAACTTAAGGCAGAAACGTCGTGATAAGCTGTAAGGCTTGCTGTTTCTTCTCTGGATCGTTTTGCTGACTTCTTTCATGAAAAATTGGACTTGGATTCTTTTTCTAGGTTTATAAGTTTACTCATCGCACAATTGGCGATGTTACGGTGTGAAATTGAACTTACTCCGCTCCAACCGTCGGAGATGTTATGATGAGAGCTGATATTGGTTGAACATTTATTAAATAATAGTTCAGCATTGGTTGTTTTATAAATTTGTTTATATAAATGTAAAGTTACATCATTGCTTAAGTGTGACGTTTTTTCCTAATATTTTTTTCATATACGGGGAGTAGTGCATTTTTACCTATATACAGTTCTCATTGATTGCTATAACTATGAAAATATTTTTTGTTCTATTAATTTTTAAAGAAAAAAAAGTAGCAACCAAGCGAGTGAGATCAACTACTAATGTTTTTGCTAATTCTTATTTTAGGTTAAAAATTAAATTGAGGTAGTTGAGTGTACTATTTGTTTGGCGTAGATTTTAGCGTATTGTGTAAATCCTCCGGGATGTTCTAGATAAACGATTTTTGAGTTGGTTTTTCTTTTTATAATATGTTGTTTTCTTAAGATTTTGTAAATAAAATTCTTTTCTTGAGGTTCCCGTTTCTTTCTGTTTGACCCACCCTACTCTACGAGTTTCCAGCTAGAACGGCATTCTTTGGATTTCCCTTGATTTTGTTGCGGCACTCGGTGGGGGCTTACTGTTCCTGTGCTTACTGTACTCTACTTTTGTCTTGTCCGCACGGATTACCGTAATAACTTTAGTAAATTTTGAATATATTATGCGATTTTTGCTCTGCTCACTTATTTTGCTTTATTATTAGTATGTTTGTAAACTTTTGCATTTCTATAATTTTTGTGATTTAATATACCAATGTGTTGGAGGCAGTCTGTGTTCTGCTTCATGAATAGTCGAGGTAGTTGTTTATTTATTTAGGTAGAAGGTTGCGTGACTTGTATAAAGGTGTCTACGAGTTCAGAAACAGAAGAAAATTGGCGCTCAAAGTAAGGGATACCGTTGTAAGACTTTTAACATCTTTGTAATACGTTAATATCACGTCATTTTTATTGGCGCTAATAACTTAGCGGTTCGAAACACTCTTAATATCACGTTTCAATATATATATATATATATATATATATATATATATATATATATATTGTCGTGTAAGTTATATGTAAAGAAGGATAGAATAGTCAAGAAAGTAATTTTGTAAGGACCTTGTATATTAAAAAACAAGAAGATATTAGTTACGCTTCAAATTAATTAGTTTTGATTTTAAAACAACGTATAGTAGCATAAGTTTGTATCAATAAATTGTAATTTTAATGTTGCAGTGTGGAAGCTTTGTAGTGCATAAAAACGCAAGAATAATGCGAGGACAATTAGCTTTAATATTCTAAGGTTGTAAATCGAACACATTAAATAATAGGGGGAAAGCTTTTGGGTACAGTGTATAAAATCAATAATTTGAGCGTATTTTAATTCCATATAAGGAACGTGTAGTACGAAAAGCTTTACAGTATATAAAATCGATAATGTAAACGCGTATATTCATTTAACTAACAAAGTGTCCGTTAAAAACAAATCTCTAGGAAGGCTACAGGCTAAACAACTTGGGAAAATACAATTTCAAACTGGCAAACAGTTCATAGAAAGGACTTTCAGACAAATAAACAATTCGAGAAATCATAATGTACCTTGAAATATAGTTTTTTAGAAATTTGAGCTAACGACCGAAATGAAAGTTGAGAAACAGCAGGTGATTTTAAAACAAAGCGGAGACAGATTATAAAGAGCACATGGTAAAGGAGGATGAAGGATAACAGACGTTGTACAAAACAGCCATTTAAAGCGCGCAATAATTTGTAGAGGCTAACGACAATCTTGATTTTAAGTTGCTATAGTGGGATTTTAACAAAGACATCAAATATAGGGTAGACAAGGATAATAGAATTGGAAAATAGACCTGCAACAGGGGAAATGTTTTTGATTGGTTGATTGCGATTGGGGTGATAAACTTTTCTAAGAGTATTGCGACCGTTGAGCACGCAAATCACTATTTCTGGCTAAAGCTAAGGTGGAATGAGAAAATTCTGTTTTCAAAGTCCGTTGTGTTTTGAATTTTTAGAATCGGTGAAGGTAGAGGTGAATTTCGATGAAAATTTGTTACAGGGGGTAGGCTTCGACGCTTATAAATACACTAGGAGACGTAGTGAGGCTCTCTTATTTCTTCTGTTTGCTTCAGACCTACATGGTGTAACATCTAAGTTGAAAATTTGTAAATCGGTGAAAGTGCAGTCCGTTTAATTTAAATTACAAGTGTTTAAAAGCACGAGTAGGTGCTATTTTATAAACGGGTCTGTAAGATGTTACAAAGGTAATCGAGCCAAGTTATTTATCGGAACAAGGGTGCTGGTTGTATGGTATATTCAGAAGCCGACGAACATATTTGGACGATTATATGGGAAGCTGTATTGAAGGCGTCTACTTAGAATTGGATGAACGAGTGGAAATGAGTTTGCTGTACATGTAGCAGAGGGAAGTATGATGGAATGCAACGACAAGAATTTGATGGACGACGTCTACAGGGGTGATGGTTCAAGAGCATACACCAGGTAAAGAAATTTGTTTTCTTTATTATTGTTTGAACAGTTCTGCTGGTATTTTGTGTTAGAGTGATTTAACGTATTTGGTGACTATTTGATGAACATAAAATTTATTTTGAAGGTTATAGGAAAAAGACAATTTGAATTTATTATTTGAAGGTATAAATACATGAAGTATAATTTTGATGTAAAGAGTAAACGGGTCTTTGGAGTAGTTTAAAACAAAATGCAATTTATTTATGAAGGTTTATACTGAGCTCACCATAGACCAGGGTAAATTTCAATTTAGGGTTTCAAGAAAGGCCTATCTACTTGAAATGAATTTAAAGAAGTGTAGAAATAAATTAAATTTGGAAAATTTAAAAGAATTTAATTGTGGATATTGTGAAAATTTATGAAGATGATTATATCCATTTTTGTAAGCATTGAGCTGGTGTATTAATAATCTATAGGAACACTGTGGCACGATTTAAATAAAATTAAATAAAAACCCTTAACCACAAAAAATATTTAAATTACTAGATACGTATTTCGACCACTATGTGGTCATCATCAGTAGGAAAAAAAAAAAGAAAAAAAAAGAAAAAAAAAAAAAAAATAGAAAAAAAAAGAAAAAAAAATTAGCTGTATAATTTACTATATTGTTGCTTTAAACACTATCGAGGATATTCTCCTCACCCGCAGGCTGGTGTTCTCAACAACAAACAAGTGAATTGTGACATTATAACTTAAATCTACCTAATTTATACTAATTCTAAATCTACTGAAGCGGAACCAGTTTAATCTTGCTTTCTCATTGGTTGTTGACCAATAGGGAAAGCAAAGCAGATGACTCTATTGGCCCTTTATCGGTGTTTAAGAGGGGTCCTTTATGTTTAACAATTTTAATTGATTCATAGGCATTTAAGGAGGAAAACGTTGGTACCGCTTTTAACAATTTAACATTTTCTAGTTTAACGGGGTGGCTGGTTTCAAATATATGTTTGGCGACCTGAGACCTTTCATATTTACCATATTTGAAGTGAGCAATGTGTTCTTTAAATCTTGTTGTTATATTCCTCTTGGTCTGACCAATATATTTTTGAAAACACCCTGGCCCTGCACAACTAATTTCATAAATCCCCGACTTTTGCAATTTTTCCACCTTGTCTTTTGGATTACCTAGCAAATCTTTAATTTTATTAGTATTAGTGAAAGCAATTTTGAAATTACACTGTTTGAATATTTTATCAAGACCCCAGCCTGCGGGTGAGGAGAATATCCTCGATAGTGTTTAAAGCAACAATATAGTAAATTATACAGCTAATTTTTTTTTCTTTTGTCTTTTTTTTTTTCTTTTTTTTTTTTTTCCTACTGATGATGACCACATAGTGGTCGAAATACGTATCTAGTAATTTAAATATTTTTTGTGGTTAAGGGTTTTTATTTAATTTTATTTATTTGAGCTGGTGTGACATAATTTGACGTATATGAATAATAAGGTTGTATGTTTTGTTGAATTATTTGGTTGGTAAAGTTTTATTGGTAGTCTAACTGATAGAGAGTAGGTATAGGATGGGTAAGTATCTCTGAAGAAGCTGGAAGCAGAGCTAGCCGGGGTATGCTGATTTGGGAGAGCTTTTCAAGAGATATTGGAATTAAAATTTTTTTTAAATTTCGTAGGTGGTAACTTTATTTTACAATAAAACCTCACCTTTTTATGACAACCCAAAGGTGGGATTCGATTTTAGGGATTGATTCCAGGATAAACACTGCATGTTATGACAGCCCAAACGTGGGACTCGATTCTAGAAACTCCACCGCAATTTTATGGTATCCAATTTGTGCGACACGGTTATCAGCTTAACCACTGCATGTTATGACGGCCCAACGCTGGGGCACGATTATCAGTTAACTTCATTGTTCAATAGTAAACCTCACTGCATTTTTATGACTTCCCAAGCGTGGGGCTTTTTCCTGCTTGTTATCAGTTAAACTACACATTATTATGATGGCACCCAATCTGTATGAGCACGATTTTGGAGCTTAACCACAGCAATATATATATATATATATATATATATATAATATGATAATGAGGTCATGAGATGTCATTGAACGATAAATTCTGTCAGAAAACCCACCCAAAACAGAGAATAGTAAAATTTCTTAATATTTAAATTTTACCCTGTATAAACGTACTTGCGTATTCCCTCCGTAAAATAATTGTATTCCCGTGCAAAATAAAAACGTTTTAAGTAAATATAATGTTGTTATGTTTAAAAACGAAACGCAACTTTAATCCGTGTTTTATTGCATGTATAAAGCATAAGAATGAAGCCTAGTCAAGCCTACATTGATCAAATCCGTATGTAAATATTAATTCCTGAAAGTACATGTTTTATTGCATTTACAAATCATAAGAACGAAACTCTCATTAACTGCGTAATTAAATTCAGTGTGTAAATATTATTCCTCTGATCAATCAAATTCGTGTATGTAGACCGAAAAACATCCACTTTAAATAACATCGATTTTTAACTATCTTCTTTAAGATACGCCAAGATAAAATCAGTACTTGTCTATAAGGTAATTTGCATCTTTATGCAATACACCCTTGTTAAAATACTATTTTTACGAGTTTTTAATAAAGAGAAACTTTATTTCAAAGAAGCACAATTCGGAAAAATTCTAGAACAAATTATATTTACGTTGTTTAACAAAAGAATACGGTATGTCTTTCGAGAGTCTTCGAAAAAACTATAAATTATATTTATGTTAACAGGCCCATTATCTCTGTCGATGAATACAGTCGATTCAAAGAAGCGTTACTACCTGGAGGCTATAGAATAGATAAGATAGCGCATCTAATTGCTATAATTATTGCCGAAGCTCTAAAGGAGAACGATGACCAACAATTGGTTAAGAAAGGATGAGAGATTTTTACGATAGCTATAAATTATACAGTTCATTATAAAACGAAATCGGGGTAATTATTGCATCAGTCAGTGACAAATGTTTCGAGAACAAAATCCAAACAATTAAAAGATGACGTATTACGAATATTTGTTATATAAGGACGGGATTTAACGAAGAGCGATTATTTAATCTCGCGGTATCTAACACGTAAGATTAATTATGAATTGATGGATTCGTTCATTCCTTTGGCATCGAACAAGTAATTTCAAGATATGTAATTCTGTAACATAAAAGTTTGAACTTAATTTCGGAGACGTAATTATAGATTTAAGTACAACAGCGATTTTCAACATAAATAATCTTGGTGTAAGATTACGTTAATCTGAAAAAATACGTTCGACTACGTATACTTCGACGGTTGGAAAATTAATTAGAATTTGAAATGGAACCAGGAAGTTTTCAATACAGTTAATTCCAATGGAAACCAAAAGTAATTATAAGCTAAGACAGGTACCCAAAAGAAGAATTTGAAGATTCAATCCGCAAGTACAAAGTTGTTTCAAACCTAGAAACTCAAGTGGTACATTATTAAGCAGACTAAGCTAGAACTTTACGTATAAAAGTATTTGGAAATGGATAATTTGATTTCAGCAATTTTGAGGTCAAAGTTCGAGGTATTTTGACCCTAACAGAGATTTCTGTACAGCGTCGTTGATCAACTACGGTGTCAGTAGTGGGGTAAGGCCGGTCCTAATTCAAAACGTGTTCACGCGTATTTTCTATATGTAAAATTCATGTGTTCACAACTATTTTACATTGAAATGTTTTCACAACCATTTTACATTGAAAGTATAAGGACCGGCCTAATTCAAAACGGTGCACTGTATTTTACATATGGAAAATACGTGGTGAATACACCTTTGGAATTAATAGTAAAATATTTGAATTATCCAGAACATTTTTCATGAAAATAATTAACGAGTGTTAAGTGAAGATTATTTTAATACGTAGGTAGTCATGAAGTAAATTTTCTGTCTAAACCTAAGCTTTAAATAATAACTATAGCGTTATTTATATATGTATATGTATGAGATTATGTAGATAATGTGTATAAAAGAAAGATGTTTTTGAATGTATAGAAGATTGTTCATAGATGTTTCTTGAGCTTTCTGTGTTTCATTTCATTTTCATAAAATCCACAGAATATTTTTTGCTGAGCTAGCCAGGCAGGAAAAAGGGCGTGGTAAGGTAAAAGGTTCATATTTTCTATTGCATCCTTAATATTAGATACAGGGCGGCTGTCCCTGATTCACGGCATCATTTGCGGCTCCCGACTAAACACAACATAATTTGTGGTTCCAAAGGCTAGGGCAGCCAATTCACAGCAATATATATTGATGTGATAAGGACGTCATATGAAGTCATTGAGCACTACATTCTGTCAATAAAGTGACCCAAACCCGAGAAAATTAAAATTTCAATGATTTAATTTTTACCCTGTATAATATTTCTAGTAAGATAAGCTTGCTGAATTATTTTCTATTACGTAAGTTTCTTTAATACAAAATAGAAAAATATCAGTTCATAACAAGTTTTTATTGCATATTAATGCGTGTTATAAATGCCATAAATGAGCTCTAATGTGTAAAGATACATCAATTTTAAGCATACTAAAAGCATCAATGTCAAGTACTCCTCTTAAAAACATTATTGCTAGTATCTAATGCAAAGTGTTTTTCTTTCACAGAAGTTACTTTTTTGGGTCATTCCAGAATTCATCATCTTTACGCTAACGACTAAGGTGAATGAATACACATAAATTAAGTAAGTTCATGGAACGCGATAACACCGGCGAAGAATAGAAATCAGATAAGATAATACGTTTTTAATGGCCATAAATTATAACAGACGCTCATAATTTATAATAGGGAGAGATAAACGACAAGCGCTTTCATTCATTTATAAGAGATAATAATAATTTTATGTTTGCAATAAATTTTAAACTGACAGGAAATTAACTATAAGAACATGCGAAATTTAATTATTACATCACGAGATGAGTCGGACCTGCTAGAATGTAATGGAAACATTCAAGAAGAATGACGAATTTAGATTTTTATTATTTAAAGCCGATAAATAATGAAAAGCATTCATTCAATGGTCATTTATAGACAGTTACTGAATCGCTATTTTATGGAGCACGCTGACGACGTATTTATTGCTTCAATATAAAATAAGTTACTTTGGTGCAAGGTCACCTTGACATTTTAATCTATTAGAATAAAAGTACTTTCGAAAATTGATAAAGTAGACTTCAACATATCAAATGTCTTTAAAATGGAAATCTAAAATGGAAACAGGAATTTTTCGATGCGGTTATTTCTAAATGCAAACGATCTTAAGGTGGCAATTATAATCAAATACATGTTGTAATGGAGACATGAATACCAGCGAAAATTTGACTATCCAAAATGCAACTATAACTTTGTTTTACACCCTTAGAGAAACAAATTGTGCTATTATTAAGTAGATTAAACTAATATAAGATTTTGCATATAGAAAATTATTTGTTAGTGGATAATTGTTTTTTATTTTGAGGTCAAATCTTGAGGTGTTTGACCCTTACAAAGGTCTTTTTAAGGTTACTGATCAGTCACGCTAAGACTGGATCATCTGAGAATATTCAAATTATCTATATTCATCTTAAAGAAAAGTTTGTGACTTACATATGAGAAGTTTTAGGGTTTCTAATTATTAACAAGGGTTAGGTGTGCGTTGTATTAATGTGAAGTAGTGATAAAATGTTGTTTCTTTCTAGACCTAAGTTGTAGATAGCATCTATAAGCTTTCTTTATACCTGTGTGTGGAAGAACATTCCTTAGATAATGTATGTAGAAGAAAGATGTTTTTGAATGTATCGAGTAACATAACCTGAAAGATTGTTTGTAAAAATTTATGTAATTATAATTGTAATATTGAGGTTTCTTTGTCTGATTTCATTTTCGTAAAGTCCACAGCATATTTATACTGAGCTAGCAAGAAAATACGCGCATATTCAGGTAAGAATACACATATCATTTTTATTGTTTTAATTAATAAATAAAATTTATTAAAAATTGGTATTAATTCATGGAATGACGAATATTTCGAACTTATATTGTTTCGTATTAGTTAACACTCAAACTATAGTGGATTTAAATTGTGCAGTGCGCTTGCGCCTCTTCAAGTAAAACGCGTGCGAAAGTGGTTTTGTGACGTTTATCGACGACTCTTCTTTCGACCTAGTAACGGGAAGGTTGTGCGTGACAAATTATACACAATAAGTATAGTGCTTGCAACAGTGCATTCAACCGACTCCCCCGGAGGCATTCCAGCAACATCGAAGAGGACCGCACACCAAGGACAATTTGGTGAGTGAATTTATGCCTTTTGTTTGTTAATATTTTACATGCATACAGTTTTCGTATTTAAAGTTCGCGTTTTGTTCTATTTTCGAATTACAGTCCACGATTAAATAAGACGCGCCAGCACCTTTATCTAAGTTTAATTATTTGACATTTGGTCCTTCATCGCGTGATAGAACAGTCCATGGTGAATAAATTAATTCATTTCGTTTTAGCTTGTATGTATGTAGAACTTCGATTTGCAATATTCGCATCATATTTCTATTTACTTAGATATAAAAAATTCGATCAAGTCTATTAATTAGAAATCATTATTTGATTATAGATATATTACGATTTAGCAATAGTTTAGTTAGAGAGCTTTATTAATCATTTTACAGACATAGTTAAATAGTTCCGTATAGAAAACCTGTTGCAAATGTTGGATTCAAAGTTGTTCTATTGTAAAATTTTGTATACCTGTGTAGTAGGTCACTCCGTTTGGCTTATGTACAGCTGCAAACGACATTCCAGTTTTATCGTATAACCTACCTGAATGTTTAAGGGTTTTAACCACTAAATATTTTAACTATATTTCTTGTTTGAATGACTAAACCCTTAGGGCGTTTTATAAACCTTCTTGTTAAGGGTTGTCAGGTCGTTTTAAAATACAATAGGAAGCTTTAGGGATCTAACTACTCGTTTCGCATTTTACTTTACAAATCGGGTAATGACTTTATTGGATCATTTTCGGTGATTGAATTTACAATAAGATTATTGTCGCTCGTTGTTAATTGGAATAATTGTCGTTTGTTTCTTCATACAAAATGCCTGACACAAATACGTCTGTAACTTTACTAAAGCTTTACGCTGCTAGAATTCATGAAATCTTCGAACTTTCTGAAAAGGCACAATACAATGATTCAGTACATAGGTTATTCAAATTGAAGTGCCGCATCCTCGAATCTGTCTACAAAGATTTTACTGAAAAGTACATTAATGTATTGGTAAACACAGAATCAGAATTGCAACCTGCTTTAGAGAATTTGTGTAAAAACGTGGATGACGAATATTATTCTATTCTTTTGATAGAGCAAGAAATATTTTCTGCTGAAGTGAAAACTCCGTCTGCGAATCACACAAGGCGACAAGACAATAATTTTACACCTAGAGTAAAATTACCAAAAATTACTCTACCCCGTTTTGATAATGACCCAAAAAACTTTAAGACTTTCAAGGATATGTTTGATGTTTTGATAGATAAACAACCGCATTTAACGGACATCGAAAATCATTCCTACCTTCTTTCAAGCTTGTCGGGTGAATCATTGACCTTGTTGCGGTCTATTCCTCTTTGTCATGAAAATTACAAACTAGCATATGACACTTTATGTTCTAGATATAATAATAAACGTCTTTTGGCTAATCACCATTGGGGTTTAATAAAAAACTTCCCGCCTATGCATGCGGAAAACGTAAAACAACTTCGAAATTTAATTGACTGTTTCACAGAAAACTTATCGATTTTGGGATCATTACAATTTGATGTTGAAAGTTGGGATTTCGTTCTTGTAGATCTTTTATTATGTAAACTCGATGAGGAAACTCGTAAACGATTCGAATTGCATTTCAATTCTACTGATGTGCCTACATTCAATTGCGTCAAAGACTTTTGTCAAAACAATGTGTAGCCTTAGAGAATCTTGTCTCAAGCAAACAACCGAAAGTGCTTAAAGGTACTATTAATAAACAAGGCTCGTTCGTTCGAATTCTGACTTGAAGCCTAGGACATTCTTAGCTGAGACTAACACTTCTCCTAAGAACAATTCGTTCTCCTGCATCCTTTGCAAGGAAATCATGTATTGTATTCGTGCGAGCAATTTCTTAAATTGTCTCCAAACAAGCGTCACGAGCAAGCCAAACATCTTCGGTTATGTTTGAATTGTCTTCGACCAAATCATAACATGTCGTCTTGTCCGTCAAAGGTTTCGTGCAGAACTTGCAATAAAAATCATCATACATTGTTACATTTTGTGCCGTCGATTGCTACGTCACCACCTTCTTCAACTCCAACTCGTGAAGAAAATTTGCAAACCAGTTCGTCTAATAATGCTACTTGTACTACAACAGTTGGGTCTGAGGCGACAACTTGTCTAGCTCTGCTACCCACGGTTTGTTTGGAAATTCTCGACAAGAGAAATCAACCTCAAATTATTCGTGCTCTAGTAGACACTGGGAGTCAAATTTCATTTATTACGGAGTCTTGTCGTAAGTCTATTGGCATATCGTCTCGTCCTTCTTCGATCCTATTTCTGGTTTGGGCCAGACTTCACACCAAACGTTAGGTGTGATATCTGGAACAATTCGTCCCATTCAGGAATATGATTCAGTCCCGACGGACAACAATTTGAAGATAAACTTAATGGTCTTGCCGTCTATTTGCGGTAATCTTCCAAACAAGTATATTCAATCGTATTGGTCTCATTTGGAAAACATAAAACTCGCAGATGAAAACTGGAGACATCCCTCTCCAGTACAAATGTTATTGGGCTCTGATGTTGCCAGTCGTATTTTGCTCGATGGGAAAATTGATGGCAAAGAAATTTCGCCTGTTGCTGTCAACACCATATTTGGTTACATGATATTTGGTACTGTCGATCCCATCTCAACCAATGTTATTCATTCGTTCTTTGTACCTATCGATCCTTGTATGGATATTGATCTTAAACATTTTGGGAGCTTGACGACATTCCATCGAAGAGTTTGTCGTCCCCGGAAGATGACCTTGCTCAACAATCTTTTGATAACTCGTTGCATCGGTTACCCAATGGTAGGTTCGGCGTGAGCCTTCCATTTAGAGAAAATGTTCGTGAGTTTCCGGACTCGAAATCTATTGCCATTAAACGTCTATTGTCACTAGAGCGTCGTCTCGAAACTAATCCAGACTTGCGAAATTTGTATGTAGATTTCATGCGTGATTACGAAGCCTCTGGTCACATGTCGCTTTTATCAACGCCTCCAGCTGACAATAATGCGTATTTTATTCCACACCATGCCGTGTTCAAACTAGAAAATAATAAACCTAAATTGAGAATTGTTTTGATGCTTCGGCTCGAGCTTCGAATGGTATTTCATTGAATGATACCTTACTCACTGGACCTAAGCTCCAGAATGATATTGTAAAAATACTTTTGGCATTTCGTATTCCCAAGTTCGTTTTGTCTGTGACATAAAACAAATGTACAGGCAAATATTGATATCAGAAACGGATCGTTCTTATCAATTGATACAATGGCGATGGAATCCTTCAGAACCAATTTCAACCTATCAGTTGAACACAATTACATATGGAGTTTCATCCGCTCCTTTTCTCGCCATTCGCACTATCTTAAAACTAGCTGAACTAGGAGAAAATAGTTATCCATTGGCTGCTCATGCTTTGAGAAACAATTTGTATGTTGATGATGTATTGACTGGGTCGTCCACTCTCCAGGCAACTCATGAACTAAAACGTCAACTCATCGAACTACTACGTGCTGGCTGCTTCGAACTACGCAAATGGGCTAGCAACAGTCCACTACTGTTAGAAGATATTCCTACGGAGTATCAACAAGTAAAACCAAGTTTAGTCGCAAATGATCTTCAGCTTACCATAAAAGTGCTCGGTCTTCAGTGGCACTCGATACCTGATAATTTTTCATTTGAAATGCAGTCTTTAGAAAATCGTCTTTCCAAGCGAATTTTACTTTCGACAGTTGCTAGGATTTACGATCCTCTAGGATTTATTACACCAGTTACCTTTTCACTCAAACAACTCATTCAACAATTTTGGGTGCTGGGGTTGGATTGGGATGATCCTCCTCCAGAATCTATTGTCATATTTTGGAAAAAATTTGTTGCTGAATTTTCATATATTGATTCAATTCAAATTCCTCGTTATATCCCTATTGATGAAGCCTGTAGTATACAACTACATGGTTTTTGTGACGCGTCCGAAAAAGGATACTCGGCTATTGCATATTTTCGTTTAGTATTTCCGTCAGAAAAAAAAAATCTGTTTACTTTGTTATGGCTAGATCAAAGGTCGCCCCTTTGAAATGTCTTTCTATACCCAAGCTAGAGCTATGTGCTACCGTACTTTTGTCTAAATTAGTTCATTTTGTTAAAACTACATATTCAAATGTAACCTTTGAAAAAATCTGTTGTTACACTGATTCTTCTGTGGCTTTGACTTGGATTAAGTCACCTACCTATCGTTTAAAAATGTTTGTAGCTAACCGTGTTAGTTACATCCAAGAACGTATTTCTCCCGAACAGTGGAGTTATATTAGTTCTTCAAACAACCCATCTGATTGTGCTACCAGAGGTTTATTTCCTTCGGTATTGCCCGCGCATCCGCTATGGTGGGCAGGTCCTGAATTTTGTCGTTGTCTGAAGAAAATTGGCCTTTGCCAAAATTGTTCGTCCCTTCTCTGGAAGCATCTTCTGAGGAGAAACGCCTTACTTTGATTGTTACTGTAGAATCAACTTGGCTGGAAGACTTATCAAACAAATTTTCGTCGTTACACAAAATTCAACGTATAGTCGCATATTGTCTGAGAATCTTTACTGTTAGAAAAGGTACCATCAATTCGCTATTTTTATCGTCGGTGGAGCTTCACACTGCTCTTATGGTTATTGTCAAGGTGGTCCAATTTAGTTCACTTAAAGTTGAAATCGAAGCCGTTCGTCAAGGTGAGCCTTTGCCTAAACATCTGCAACGTCTAAGCTTATTTCTTGATTCGAATGACATTTTAAGAGTAGGCGGGAGACTGATTCATTCCAATCTTCCAGATTCCGCAAAACATCCAGCGGTATTACCCAATAAACACCGTATAACAGATTTGTTAATTAAGCAAGTGCACACACAAAATTTACATTCGGGAGTAAACACAACGATGTACTTGCTTCAAGAACGATTTTGGATCATCTCATCTCTTCGCGCAGTTCGTAGAATACTGTCTAAATGTTATCAGTGTTATCGTCTTTGCCCCATTCCTGTCAATCCAGTTATGGGTGAATTGCCTTCTTTTCTTGTTTTTCCTTCAAATTGGAAACTCGCCAGAATTGTAGAGCTTCATCCTGGAAGCGATGGAGTACCTCGTGTAGCCACCGTAAAACTTCACGAGGAATTTGAAAAGACCAATGGTCAAACTATGTCCATTGCCGTCTCAATAATAAATATTAGTTATTTTAGTGTTCTTTATTATAGTTTCGTAAGCATTATTATATTCATTTAGTTCTACATACATACAAGACTCGGTCAAAGTTAAATTTTCGTGTTAAGTTTTAAAAAAAATAGCCCAAAGCTATTTTGGTGGGCAGAATGTTTCGTATTAGTTAACACTCAAACTATAGTGGATTTAAATTGTGCAGTGCGCTTGCGCCTCTTCAAGTAAAACGCGTGCGAAAGTGGTTTTGTGACGTTTATCGACGACTCTTCTTTCGACCTAGTAACGGGAAGGTTGTGCGTGACAAATTATACACAATAAGTATAGTGCTTGCAACAGTGCATTCAACCGACTCCCCCGGGGGCATTTCAGCAACATCGAAGAGGACCGCACACCAAGGACAATTTGGTGAGTGAATTTATGCCTTTTGTTTGTTAATATTTTACATGCATACAGTTTTCGTATTTAAAGCTCGCGTTTTGTTCTATTTTCGAATTACAGTCCACGATTAAATAAGACGCGCCAGCACCTTTATCTAAGTTTAATTAATTGACATATATGTCAACATTTCTTTTTGTTTATGATACAGGTTCAATTGGAAAGCTCCAAATTTCATTTCAGAATTTTAAAATTTAGGATTAAATAGATAATTTCTACCTAGATTTCATATAAATAAATTTCTATGAGTATAATTTTGATCGTGCGTGCCATTGTAACAACGTTCATGCTTTATAACATATGCGTGTCTATTTGAAATACCCCAGTTGACATGAGTTTCAGCAAGAACGGTTTTCAAGTAACCTTAATTAATGCAACTGTGCAATATCTTGTTTCAATTTCCACAATAACACATTTCTGTATTTTCGTAATATTATTTCATTACAACATTCCAATTTCAACTACAGAATATAAATTATAAAATCTTTTGAAAAATTGAAGGCGTAAGGATAAGAATTTCTACTTAACTTGCGCCAGATAAAATAAAAACAAGAATATGATTTTAATTTTGTAATTTAAATATGAATACCAAATATATTATTTACGCATTCACTTTACGAAGGCAATGAACTAACCTAGATTCAATCGATAACATCAATTGGTTTTTGTTAATTTTGTTTTTATTTGTAAACCGAATAGTTTTAGAACATCACCGATAGGTGAAGGCGCGATGTTTTTAGGACACGATGGCTAACACTTTTGAAAAACAGCATAGATTTCATAGTTATAACTTTTTGCTTTTATGCAAAGTGTAAATGATTATTTGAAATCGAGCTATTAATTAATAGAAAAAAAATATAAGATCTTAGACAGAATACGAACCTGTAACCTTCCAATTTGTACTTGGACGCGATAAACATATGATCCATCGTGAACCGTAATTCATTCGGAAAAATGTAGAAATTTAAATTGCTTACGTCACCATATGTCAAAATAAATTTTAGTTGCATTTGGAATTTTTGTCAGGAGCTATCGCTCAAATTCATGGCTAAAGACAATTACAGGTTCAAATCTTGTCCAAGATCTTATGTTTGTCCTCTTTCAATTCTTGGCTTGATTTGAAATGATCATTTACGCTTTCTATAACAGCCTAAATTGTAATTTCATTCTATTATCTAATATTCTACTATTAAAAAAATTAACTATTAACTCACCTTGAGCAACCATCTTATATGTATGTATGTATGTATGTATATATGTATGTATATATATTACTCATATTTAGACCAGGGTAGAAAATTAAATAATCACATCAAATAATTTTAATCACCGTGTAGAAGCTTTGGGAAAAGATACATAACTCGCGTTATTAAATAACAGCGTGAAGCATAAAAATTCATTCGTTTTATTAAAATTAAGAGATTTAAATTATTTATAAGACGCTTTATATAAAAGGAAGCAGTATTAGAAAACTTTACGGGTAATTTAATTATCCCTAGTAAAGAAACAAAGACCAATTACGTGCAAAATTTACATTAATTGATTTAAGTTCTGGGTAACAAGTAGTAGACAAAGTGTACAGATAGTAATTGAATATTTAATTAGGATTCACTAAAATTAAAGGGTATTATTTTAATTGAATCGTTAGTAACAGATAATATCTATAGAAACTTGTAAAACCCAATAAAAGCAAATCCTAGAAGTGTTAGTTAGAAGTAGGATGTTTGAACACACCTGCGTATTTTAAAAGGCAATTTCAGTTTAATTTGTTTAGATAAACATGTCGATTCTAAGGATATTGAAACGGTCAGATGCTTTAGCACGAAATACAAAACCGGGTTTATTTAATAAGCTCTGAGAATTAATATTATTTTGAACACCTGCGTAGTTTAAATATCACGTACGGCGAAAATTGTGTAGATAACAAATGGTTTCAAAGAATCTTGGAGAAACCGGGGCTTAATATTCACGAGAATGTGCGATACGGGGTTATTTAACCCAGATAGTCCACATGGACTAAAATATAATCGATAATAAAGAATATCAATTTGCACCAATACGAACAGGTTAGAAAAGGAAAGAGAAAATGCGTCAAGCAAAGACACATATAGTAAAGGCGTGATTTAAGCAACGTCACGAGGGTCACAATTGGTTGAAAATAGGATGCAAATATCAGAGGAAGAAACAACAATTTCTGTACAAAATTAATTAGTTTTTCTCGGACATGTTTGCGTGCCGTGTGAATTTCTGAGATTTAAATGGGGCGAGTGAAAATTCGTAAAACCGACGCGCGAGCGACGGACTGGGAACAGAAAATGAGAAATTCTTTAGAATTACCCGTTTTGGGGAACAGACCGACAGACAGGCTTTTTGCTATATATACCGAGGTGAATATAAACAATCTCTCTTAGGCTCTTAGACTTTTGACTATTCGATGCGTTAAAAGCTCTTACATCCGCGACTTGATTCAAGATGTTAAACAGTGCATTTTAGTTTGATAAAATAATTTAAAATTTTGCTCGTATATTTTAGTGATTCAAAATAGTTTGTTATTTACGTGCTAACATGAATGTACTTCAGTGCACTTAGATACAAGGTAATAAAATTTAGTATCACTGTACCAATTAGCAAAATTTACAACGACAAATGTATACACAAAAGTAGGCAGTTTTGGCGTATATTGGTGAAAGACGCATGAATTTCTTTGCTATTTTTCGGGAGTGTTAATAATTAAATGGTTCAAATACGTGTCTGGATCCACGAAACAAGGGTCAGATATACACAGATGAGTTCCGGAAAAGCCCAGAAACAACTTTAAATAAATGGTGATGGAGAAAATTTTAAAAGCGTTGAGAATTAGAAGCCGTAAATATAATCCTGTTGGAATGGTGTGATTAACTAAAGGGACGATGTACATTAAAGCTACGAGGACAGTAACCTTCAGGTAAATTATACTATTTTGTTTGACATTTTTGTGTGTGTTGAATAACTTTATAACTGATTTACTCAAAATGGACATTAGTGAAATTGTACTAACCATAAAATTTTAATTTTAAGATGAAATTTGCTTGTTTAAGTAGAAAGGGGTATTTAGTATTGATGTTCTGAATTATGATGAAAATATGGGTATGTCTTTGAGCTCAATTAGACGAACCTGGTTAATTAACGTAAAGGGTGGTAGATGCTCCTTTATACTCAGACTCCGGTCTGCTTATATTGTTATATTAATTAGTAGGCATCCAACAAGGACTTTAATTCTGGATGCACGTTAAAGTGATAATAAAATTAATCTTGAAATTCTTTTAAAACTGAATTTTATGCTGAAATTTAATTTGAAAATTTAATGTATTCTGAATATTGATGTAAATAGAGTTAACGTTGATGTTTGTGGTAGGAATGTGTTGTTTAATTTTATGAATGAGGAGGTTTATAAAATTAAGTGAGCGTGCAGTCGAGGCGAAAACAGGATCACAGCAGTTCATGGCGCCCAATTCGTGAGGCTCGATTTTAAAATATCACAGCAGTCTTTGGCGCCCAATTCGTGAGGCTCGAATATTTTTTTTTAGGGCCAGTACCTGCAGAATGAGAGGGATCACAGCAGTTTATGACGCCCAATCTGTGGGACTAGAATTTTTTTGTTGAAAGGACCCAGTTCCCGCATTCACAGGAGAATATCACAGCAATATATATATTGCTATGATATTTGCCCCACGATTGGGCGTACCATAAAATTTGCTATGATATTCCCTATTTTAGGATTATCGAGCCCCAATGTTATGAAATGTTAAATTAAGATTTTTATCCCAACTAGCTTACTGAATAAATCTAATTGAATCAAATAAAGCAATTCTAAAACACACAATATAATAATCGGTAATATTTACAACACTCAAAATTTTCTTTTTTGTACAAAATATCTACATATACCAAATTTATGCTTTTCTGAAAGCCAGCAAAAATATCTTTTAATTATATTCAGGGACCTTCGAACGTTTCAAGATACCTATTCCATTTTCATATTTTTTTAAGTGACCATTTTGATGACTCTTACAAATATACAATGTGTGGCAAATATTAAATCAAAAACAGTTTTTCAATAATAAAGTGTATTAAGATTGCTAACCTGGAATGGGTTCTGGAGTCCCATCCTAGTCTATGATCTGCATCCCCTTGCTGTGTCCGCTTTGTTTATTGATATGCCGGCTCTATATAAGAATCGCTTCCCATAAATCGCTTCCAATTAAAATTGTACCAAATTACAGTACATCCAAAATTAAAACGTCCCAAATCGGAATATGTCCAAATGTCCATTTTTAAAATATCTCCAAAATTAGAATATCTCCATTTTTAAAATATCACCAAAATTAAAATATGTCCAAAATTAAAGGCGTCTCACATTAAAGGTCCCAAATTAAAGGTCCCAAATTACAGGTCCCATATTAAAACCGTCTATCTATAGATCGGCTTATATTTCATTGCACAAATTCTCGCACTTTTAAAACTGATTTGTTTTGATTTTTACTTCACTAGTTACGTGAGTTTTTAACATCTTCGAACATAGTTGTTGCTCAGTTGAATATAGACTAAAATGTCGTTTCGTCACTATCGTATATATAAGCCCTTTCTCTAATTGTTTTCATTGGCATGTTTTCAATCTTTTGCCTTATCTAGCAGAACTAGGAATTTTTACAAATTACTTAGTTTAAATCTTCGATGAATGCTCCGTTCGTCACGTCCACATTTAGCATATAGCAGTATTATTCGAGGATTTCCAACTTTTGGCTTTTAATTTACTCACGTATTTGAATGTTTGTTAATTTAATTGAACCGCCTGTTGTTTATTTGTCTCCACAGAATATTGGTTTTCTGAACAAATGTGTTCTATTCTAGTCACGTAACGATTTTCTAATAATGGATTATTTACGATGCGTTTACGTTGATATTTTTGACGCAATTGTTCAATATTTGCAATGCCAATTTATCTATGTTTCCCGGTAATTTAATTTTGATGCCATTTATTGAGTTTTAAAATCTTATCTTTATTTGTGTACTACACTTAGGCATATTTATGTTCTCATGCATTTAATTCTGTATATTTTATATACAGTGTTCTCTTAATTGACATTATGTAGAATGACCGATTTACTCTTATAATTTCTGAAATTATTTCACTTTCTTAGTGTTAAAGTTGCTTATGTTTATCCTACGACCCCTATGACTTAATCTACCCTTAAACAACCCTATTATCATAGTAATATATATATATATATATATATATATATAAATATTGCAGTGGATATCTCTGGATTATGCCCCTGCGAAAGTTACGTATATATTTTTCCTGAAAACAAAAAATAAAAAAATATTCCAATCTCTGGAACGCCTCCTTCTATTTCTGCATATCACGGATAGCTCTAAAATCTGCTTCTGTGGCGATACTTACCATCCTACATTTACTCTTTCTCACTTATGCTTCCAAATAAAATTACCACTCAAATAATTCAACGAAACATACAACCTTTTATTCATACAAATCAAAATTTTTAAATCTCCAGCTCAATATTTACAAATTCGGATATACAGCTTCTTAAAATATTACAATCTCAACCATTAAAACCTTTTAAATTTAATGACTTGAATTTATTTCAACAGGTGTTGTATTATATAAGTAGATGGGCCTATCTTGAAACCCTAAATTGAAATTTACTCTGGCCTACCGTGAGCTCAGTATAAACCCTGTTACCCTAAATGCATAAATAAATAGCATCTTTGTTTTTAACAACCCTAAAGACCCGTTGACTCTTTACATAGAATTTTTATGTCATTTATTTACACCTTTAAATAATAACTACAAATTGTCCTTTTCATATACCCTTCAAATTAGCTTTTATGTTTATAAAATACACATCCAATGTGTCAAATCACTCTAGCACAAAATAACAGCATACAAAGTTTAAGGAATAACAATAGAAATTAATTTCGTTACCTGGAGTAACCTTTTTTCTCCGTCCCCTCTGAAGATGTTGTCCAACAAAACCTCGTCGTTCCTTCCATACACCTCTCTGCTATATGTAGATCAAAATCATTTCCAATCGCTATCCAAGTCTCTGCAGACGCCTTCAATGTTTCTACCCATATAATTGTCCAAACCAATTTAATCACCTTCCGCATCTACCAAACACCCAGCATCCTCGTTCCAAAAATTTCTAGGCACGCTTACCTCAGTAACATTTCTTCGTTCGTTCTTTGTCTGTAGCTACAGCACCGTTTACAAAATAGCACCCACTCGTGCTTTTCACACTTTTAATTAACTTTCGACAGACTGCACTAACACCGTTTTATAAAATTTTACACTTGGATGTTACCGTAGAAGTAAGTCAAGTAAGAGCTCAGTGTAGTCAAAGAGCTAAGCGAAGTCAAAGAGCTAAGCGATGTCAAAGAGAGCTCTACTACGTCTTCTCGTGTATTTATAATGGTCAATACACACCTCCTGCACCCTATTTCAATCGAAAAGCTCTCCTACCGTAACCGATTCTGAAAACTTTATATGCCACGAACTTTGCAAAACCTAGAATTCTCATTCCATCGTCGCTTTAGTCCGAAACACTGGTTAACAAAATACAACGGTCGCGATCTTCTTGAAATTTACTCTCACCTCCTAGCACTCAGCCAATCACAAACATTTCTCCCATTCTTAGGTCTAGCCTTCAACTATCTTACCCTCGTCTAACTTACATTTGTTGTCTTTTTTATAATTCGACTCTAGCAAGATTAAATCGATATTGTGGTTGACTTCTAAATTTTGTCGCGTACTTTAAGCGAGTGTTTTATCCAACGTCTCTATTTGTTTTCATCGTCCCGCCTATGCCATCGATATCCCGTATCAACTTGCTTTCAAATCATCTGTTGTTTTCGTAGCCTTCGCACCGACCGTTAACTAAATTTCTCCAGAATTATGTTTCAACGTACATTCAGGTTCCTTGAACTTGTTTATTTATCTCTCAGACTTTTCTCTGAACCGATTGTCCGTTTGCAATCGTATTTTTCATATTGTTCCACCTGTAGAATTTTTTAGGATTTATTTTTAACTAACGCTTGTTTAGTTAAATGAAACATATGCGTTTACATTATTGATTTTATACCCAAAAGCTCTCATTATTTGATGTGCTTGATTTACCCTTTTTAAATATTAAAGCTAATTATATTCGTATCCTTGAGTTTTCACGTACTACAAAGCTTCTACACTTATGCAAATTTAACACTACGATTTATAAATACAAAAGTATGCTATTATTCGCTTGTTTTAATGTCAAAACTAATTAATTTGGCGCGTAAATAAATTATTCCTGTTCCCTATATACACGGTCGTTACAAACTTCTTTTCTTGACTTATCTATGCTTCTTAACCTATAATTTACGGTATAATATATATCTATATACTATATCTATGATACAGTAAAGGAATTCTTAACCTATAATTTACGTGTTATAATTAAGTACTCATTAAACCTACTTTTCTCTTATATATATATATATATATATATATATATATTACTCTGAATTCAAGCCCCTCTTTTGGGTGTCATAGATGTCGCGAACTTCAGCGCTCTTAAAATACTACAAACTTAATGCCCACGTTGGGCGCCATAATTTCTCTGAATTCACAGTCAATTAAAGACTGCCAAAAAAATAAAACCTTACAATGCTACGACTACGGCTTCGAGCTCCACTGTTTGACGTCATCAATTGCTTTGAATTCTATCCCCACAACTTGGGTCGCCTTAAATGCTGCGAACGCTGACTCTCTGAAAGACAGCTTAAACAAAAACCTTTAAATTACTTACTGGGTGCCACTAATTGCTACAAACTTTGTAGCTGATGAAGTGTTGGTAAGCAGTGCATGAAATGCTTAAAAAATATTTGCCACGGCTGCTCAGTTTCTTTCTACAATTTATCTAACACCAAAAAAAATTTCTGCTACGAAAATCACATACATTTATTAGATACTCATAATAGAAATTATACACGTCAAATCACAATTAAAAATCCACGTTCACACATTATCAATCCATTATATACAACGCCTTTATGCAATAGTACATTTCAAATTTATTTTGTAAAATCAATAATTACTCAAATCAATATTTACAACTGATATTACTTTATAAAGTAACAGGGCTTTCTCCCGTATTAACTTTACCTCAGGTTTAGTACCAGCACATAATAACCCTTAAACCTTCGTGCAAAGATAGCGCATCAATCCCTCAAAAGTACCCTTTTACTTGGTACATACCCAAGATCTGTTAATATCAATTATTTTTAAATCAAAATTGTCAAATAAAAATACAAAACAATGATGCAATATCAAATTTGTCTTTTTTAGTCGTAACTTATACACACAATGCACAAATGGTCATTGAACACTAGTTCATACACGTAAAATATAAAAAAAAACCAAATCCAACACTTAAAGCAACAGTTACCTGGATACTATTTCAGCATATGGCTGCCATCATTCTTCCAACCACTACGATTTTTGGAAATATTTCCTTGAAACGCTAACTAACGTTCGCAACCCATCCTTACTTGACTTCTATCCCCGTATTTAAATCATGTCACCAATCACGTTGCGCATCTAAAACTGCCAACTTGACAAAGTTAACATTCAATACTTCCCTAATGCAACAAGGGTAGCATCTATCTCTCTACAACATACGCTTCCAATATCATCTCTCTTTTGCTTTGTTCTCCAGTTTGTATTGTCACCTCTTTGCTACAATACCATTACCCTAACACGTGTTATCCTCATCTCACTTGTACTCATTTTATCCCCTACGTCCTCTTCGTTTTTCGTTGTCAAGTTGAACTTGTTATGGCCGATTTCGTTACCGTTAAGGAAGAGGGGTGTAATGCCCGCAATCTTCCTTCTCTGGGTGAAAGGTACTAAGGTGGACTTTTGGGGGTTGACTCGAAGGTCTTTCTATTATTTTCAGGGCTTTGCATTCGGTCCCTGATAATATTATTGTATTTAACTTCCACTAACACTGCTAAGTCATCAGCATATCCCAGCTGGGCAAACCCTTCTCTGCTCAGCTCCCACAACAATCCGTCCATGACTACGTTCCATAACAGGGGAGACAAGACTCCCCCCTGCGGGTATCCCCTAGCTACCCGGACTGCCATGGTATCACCAAGCAGTTCTGTGACTGCCACCTTTCCACTTAACATGCAGTCTATCCACATGCAAAAAGTTTCTTTCATTCCAACTGATATGGTGACCGTCGAGATGGAGCTGAAGGATGTATTATCACAGGCTCCCTCGATGTCCAAAAAGGCGCATAGAAGGATCTCCTTGTTAGCTAGAGTCTTTTCAGCCCTGGAAACCAGGTAATGAATAGCTGACTCTGTTGAAAGTCCTGCTCTAAAAGCAAACTGGTTCGGGTGTAATGGGTTAGTTGCCAAAACACTCCTCCTGATATGCCAGTCAAGCAGTTTTTCTATCGTCTTAAGCAGAAAGGACATAAGACTAATGGGCCTGTAGGATTTTGCCTGTGAGTGGTCCGTACGACCAAATTTAGCAATAAAGGCTACCTTAGTTAATTTTCAATTGCGCGGAATATATTGGAATGCCAAGCTAGCCCTCAAAACTCTGCAGATCCAGCTCAGCAGAAGGTTTGATCCGTTTTGTAGCATGGGTGGGATAATCCCGTTTATGCCGGGAGATTTATTTGGTTTGAAAGTATTTATCGCCCATTTAATTAATTCTTCGCTACTGCCCAGTGTTCCTGTGATGCCCTCCTTTCGGGGGCCTCAGGCCCTTGTACTTGCCACTCAAAAGGTGATTGTTCCAGTTCCGTCGAACCACGCAAATGAGTTTGGAGCAAAAGAGCCATCGTCTACTTCTCATTCCTGGTAAAACTACTGTCTCCCATGGACAGTGAGCCAATAGATCTCTGGGCGTCCTTTGAGAGAATTCTTGAAGTCTGGCGCATTCAGGATAACCTTCGATATCTTTACAGTGCCTCCTCCATGATTCTCTCTTGGCCTTTCTCAGAGTTTTGTTATGCTCAGTAAGAGTCTGCCAATTACCTGATTTTTTTGCTTTATTAAATAAAGTTTTTACCTGTCCCCTCAGTTGTCTGAGTGTAGAGTTCCACCACGAAACCTTCCTGGTAGTGCTCCTCTCCAACTGAGGGCAGTTTTCGTTATATGCTGAAGTAACCGCGTTGGTAATATTCCCCTCGGCCATTTCAATATCCAGATAGCTTTGCACTGTTAAAACTTCGCTTGCAAGGTACCGATCCAGGTCCAACTTATAGTTACCCCAGTCAGTTTTGCGGGTTGCGGTAAAATTTCTTTACCTGGTTGAGCCCGGTAAAGGAAAATCTGATGTATCTGTGGTCTGAGCAGCTCTCCTCATCAGACACATGCCAGTTCTTTACTAAGTTGCTTATGTATGGCGAACTAATAGTTATATCAATGACTTCCTCCTATGTCTATTTACGAAGGTTGGAGTATTACCTTTATTCAAAAATGTCTAAATGGTTTGCCGTTATGAATTGTATTATTGCTACATCTCTAGGATTGGTCCCAGTACTGCCCCATACTGTGGTGAGCATTTGTGTCGCTACCAAAAACGAGGTGAGATCTATCCATTCTGCACCTAGCCACCAGCGCCTCTAGTTCCCTTGAGAACGGAAGGTTAGGGGAGTCGAACGGAAGATAGGCCGATCCGAGTATAATCTCCTTCGACCCACCTCCGCCTAGCTCTACCTTGTCTGCCACAAGGTCTTGGTGACAGAATTCTGTAAGCTGCAACCAGTTAAGGTTATTGTTGATTAGTATACAAGTCCTGGGTCTATCAGTAGATCTACTATACACAAGTGCCCCACCAATTAAATCCAGTCCTCTTTGAAAACCCAAGGTTCCTGGGTAAGGGCTATGTCGCAGCCCCCCATCAACTTACATAGGGCTGCTGATGCTGCCCTGTTGTGCTGCAGGTTCACTTGGACCACCCTTATCATCAGGTGAATTACCCTTGATAGGCTTGAATAAAACCGTTTTCAGCTCGTAGTAGGACTTGAACTAGGCTTGTTCAAGTACCTCATAAGATCTCTGATCGACTGAAAAGGCCATAATAGTTCCTTTCTTATCAGCTATCCGGGAAATCATACGCCAGGCATCCGTTTGCAGACTGGGATTCTGCTTCTGCACTCGGGTCCTGGCAACTTTCTCCTCGGCATCTCTGTCGGAGATCTATACCAGAACATTGAGTCTCTTCGGGAGGTCGGTTGCGTCCACTACTTTTAGACACGCACCCTCCCAAAGGTTTCCCTTGGTCTCTACATTATGTTTAACCCACTCCTTAGTCTCTAGGTTAGCACATGACAGCCAAAAGACATCGTCGGCAAACCTAGCGCCTTCGAACTGAGGTGGGCTAGAACTTCCTGAGGGAGTGTCGAATACGGCATCCAGAAGCATGTTCTGGACGCTCATCGACTGCCCCTCAGTCATGACTGAGTCCTTGTGACGTCTGTCGATTACCGCCACTCGCAATCCCCTAGCAGCAGCACTATATGACCCAATCTGCTCATGGCTCTTGGGGCGTTTAGTTTGCTGCTGGGGTTTAGATGGTGTCGGTGTGAAAGTCTCTGAACGAGGTGTAGTGATCGGGGATTCCACTACTTGCATGCTATCGGTGGAACCCCAAATCGTATCAAACCCGTTTCTACTTGCCTGGATGGTTGGTCGAGCGGTTACCTATTTTGTTTGTGAGTTTGATTGACGAGTGGTCATAATTTAGGAAGTCGAGACTGTCCGTACCTCCGGAGTGGAAAGAGAGATGTGCTAGCTGACGTACTTGTTTAATTAAGACAATTACAAGATTAATGTATATATTGAATACTAGAACAATTTCTTTAATACATAAATCCTCCCTAAAGTTTTGGTATAAATTATAACTACTGCTAACCAGCGGGCCCAGCTCCCATATACATAGGTTTATGGTTAGTACAATTTTACATCACTTACCCGAAATTGCTATAACTCACTATCACTATAGTGGTCTTTTATTGCTCCCGCTCTCCTTTTGCACCGACATCTTCTTTGTGAACGGTTTTGACTTCGTCCAAGTCCCAGCTTAGACTTTTTTAGCTTGCCTAAGCTTCCTACGCTGAGCACCCGAAAGCCTCTTTGCTTGCAGTCCAGTGCCTGCAAGCTTCTTTATTGTTTTTTCCGTGCCTGGTGTATCAGACACCGGTCTTTCAAGCGGACTTGCATCCCGGGTCTGCTCCACCTCCATGGACAAGTTTTGGTTACCTGAGGGGTCTCCCATTGTTCGTTCCACCTCTTCAGGTTCAGTTTTACTAATGGTTCCAATTGTGTTCATGATTGTTCCCACGAGTAAGAAGGATGTAAATGGTCATGCCGGGTGCTCCCTGTTGGCATGGAAGTCGTAAATAAAGCGGGGTGCCGCTCTGTGCCCCAAGTTTTGGACCAATTGGGACTGGTCAACTATCTGGCCACGCATGCCTTGGGCTCGTTCTTACATCTCAGGATTTAGTATTTTTAATGAGGTCTCCTCTTGGTGCGGGCGGTTAAACTAAGATCCCCACACCCTCTTGCCCGTGAGACATGACCACGACAGCAGAGAAGGCGCGGTGTGTCGGTGTTGCAGAATTGCCCCACCGGCTTCGTTTACCTCAGTGCAAGCCCATTAGCCACGAAACTACAGCTTGAGCTGAGGGGTTTGGTTTGCGGGATCGTTTTCACTTGGCTAGGGGGCGGATTTTATCCCGCTCCAGCACAGTCTCTTGCTCTCCATAATGTTGTGGGTCTTATACCACTTAGGCACTAGGTCATTGAAAGAGATGAGCTTATCACGATCCTTCCCAGAGTAGATAGCCAATCCCTTGGACATATATTCTGGGATTTCTCCTGTCCGCCACCTGGAGACGCGCCCAATGGGTAACCAACCGCATGGGACTATTCTTATTTACATGCATACAGGAACTATATACAAAAAGATTTAGAACAATAAAAAATACAGATAAAATGTTACAGCGCCCGCACGGAAGAAAATAGTCCGGAAAAACTTGTCCAACATGCAGAAATACACACAGATACCAAAATATAACATTTTCCAAAAATTTATCTTGCCAATTTTGATCTACACACACACATAGAAGCACAATACAAAAACCATCAGAACCAAGAACAGTATACAAAAAAAGTTATAGCGCTGCCCGCACGGCAAAAATAAGCTTTTGCGGGCACTGAAACTTTTTTTTGTGTTTTGTTGTTTGTTCAAATTCGTTTTATATTCTATTCCGGGTGTATGTCAATGAAAATCGATGGACTAAATTTTTGAAAATGTCCACTTGGCGCCACAACACCGTTCCTCACAGAAGAAGGCATTCTCAAAAAATAATAAAAGGACAGTATTTTCGCTGTCAACAGCATTTTAAAAATTCAGCCCCTTTGTTTTTATCTACACACTCACAGAAATAGAACACGAAAAGAGTTAGAACAATAAAGAAAGTTACACTGTCTGCACGGAAGATAATATTCCTCAAAAACTTGCCATGCAAAAATACACAGACATCAAAAAAAATATTTACAAGACTTTAGCTTGTCCATTTTCATCACACGCAGAAACACAATACAAAAAGTAACAGAATGAAGAACAGTATACAAAAATGTTACAGTTCCCGCACGTAAGAAATCGTTTTATAAATAAAGTTTTCTCCTTTGCAGGCGTTGTTTTTTTGTTCTAATTTCTGGGTGTGGATGTATGAAAATGGACAGGCTAAAGTTGAAAATGCCCCCTTGGCAGCCACAACTCTATTACCCACAGAAGAAAGCATTCCTAAAGGTGTTACATTATTTTGAAATGTTAACGTATTAGCAGATTAATTAATTAATTCAATTTCATTAACTTGTATTACTTATAGGCAAAATTCCACGATGAATTACCCTTATATTTTAGTAAGCATCCTTTATAATAAAGACCTCAGGTTTAGAAATAGCTTTACCCTTAAATATTATAAATTTCAGCGGCTGTCATAATAATTTAATGGTCCTACCTTGCAAACCCAATACAATACCCTTTTAAAACTTAACTATTTTCAAATTTGATTTGTACAAAGATTGCAAATAAATTTAAGTAGTTTGGAGACAACCATTGTATTGAAATCTATTTCGGCTTGGGTTCGGCTATCCAGTCTTTTGTCAATGGCAAACAACTGTCGCCAATAGACATGGTCAACAATTTCAGTACTTAAAATTCCAAGTATGTACAACATATTTAAACCGTTAGAAAAATAATTGCTATCCGTGGTACTCATCTTGAAAGGGGTTGGATTTGGGAGGTTCTGTTAATAGTCCTTGGATAACAGAAATATGACGTAATAATGGTTAAGGATAGGGTTGATATATAACTTAAGGCTTTAGTCAAAAGAGAGAGATTCCAATGGGTTTTCAGTTTTAAAAACGTAGCCTGAAAAGTTCGCTGGTAGCGTTCTTCGGCGTAGCGGATATGATATCGCACTTAGTATCACGATAGTAAAAGGGGAAATGGGTAATTAACTCATCCAGTTCGCAAGGGTTTATGACCGTGTGTTCGCGGATTTATAAGTGATATTAAAGTATATAATAAAAAGTTTGTGTGCGTGTCGCGCACAAGTTAAGCTATCAACAAGATCCTGCCGGGTTCGTGTGTCATTGAATTATTTGAGTAGTTGCGAAGAACAAGAGTAACAAACGAGGTTCTCTCCCCCAATTTAAGAGCTGGTCTGGATTGAAAGGCAAGTCATCAAACAATTGATGATTTTTAAAAGTAAGTTGTTATATTTAAGTTAGCATGACGAATTTTTAGTTAATTTATTAGTTAGGACGTTTTGGCCATAAACCGTAGGATTAATTTAGTGTAGAATCTATAAGCTGAGTTTTCTCTATATACAGTAATTGGGAATTACTTATTTACGTAAAATTATCATAATTCCATATCAACCATTCAATTAAATTTCTAAATTAAAAACAATGAATTTCCTAATGTAAGAGGTTCACGATTATTGCTCTGTTGATTAAATAGTTTTTGTTTGCTGTTAATTAAGTCAATATTTTTTTTTGATCAGGAAATTTGCATAAGTAGTCAAAAAGGTAAGAAATGATTAAAAGAAACAATTGTCCTCCTTGGGATGACAAGTCTCCCAAGGTTTTGCATGAACATTTGGACATTCTCGACTTGTCTGGCGCCCTTGGTAATTGTCTTTAAGCCACAATATTTATGAAAGGTAAGTGCCAATTTTTTTTTGTTGTATAATATATATTAATTCAGCCTTTTCTGCAAAATTTTAACCCTCTAAACGATCCACGATCTTCCGCTAGCTAGTGCCGGTGATCCCCTTTAATTTTTGTTTTACAGGCCGCCCCCATTTTATAATTTTAATAAAAAAATACTTAGTAGCTTTTCTGCCTGTAACAAAGGATATTTTTTTGCCAAAAGCATTTTCAAAAATTCAGCCTGTCAATTTAAATTTACGGGCATTCAAGATCACGATACGAAAAGAATTAGACCAATAAACGATACACAAAAAATTTTCAGAGCCCGTTCAGAAAACATTTTAAATTATTTTGTCAGTTGTTTATGTTAAAACGTTACATATTAAATAAATAGTCCATTGTGTCCCATGGTACTATCTGGAGCGGTTTGCAACGCAGGTAAAGGTACCCCATAAAAGCTGAAAAGTCGAACCTTGGTTAAAAGTATTCTTCTTTTAAGCAAATCCCTACATATAGTTAAATTAAACACAAGCAACATCTCACATAGAATGAAAAAATACCGTAACACGTGGGCGGTACCGACTTGCAGCAAATATTGACATGTGAACCACAACAACCTTGACTATATGAACAATAAGTATTCCCAAGGATATTCTATTATTAAAGTTGGTATGCATTATTATTATTATTACTAATGAAATATAGAAACGTGAAATCGAAAGTGCTCGAGGCTACGCCATTATGTGACGTAACGTTTTTCTACCTGTTCATCAACTTACCTGTATTTTGCTTCTGATAAACTTTCTGTCTCTGTTTTTAATAGGCATTCCTCCTTTTACAACTGGACACTTGACAAGTTGCCTTGAGATGTAGACTAAGCCCGAGGAGATGCTTATGTCCATCGGATGCCTTCACTTGCGCGGTTGTAAAACGTGTTTTTCTTCTAGATTTAATAAATAAATACTTCGTTCGTTGCTGATGTTTAAAAAGAATTATGGGATTTTTCATTGCATTCAAATTCGAAAGCTTTTTATAGCAAATTGGGTAAAAAATAATGCACATTTCTATTAGAAACGTGCGTGATATCTCCTTAACGGAAGTATTAGTTAGCAAAAAACCAAACTTCTTCACTGCGTTTTCAAATTTTGCCTTTTTGGCATTGTAAACTATCTGCTTGAGTGATTTATAGATAATTAATATCTATATTTACAAGAATTTCAAAGTATAATTAATCTTGTTTAACATTTCAAAAATAAGAACATCAAAAATTCAGCCTGTCTATTTTCATTCACATACACCCAGGAATGCGACACAAGAATAATTAGAACAAAAAAGTTACAACGCCTGCAATAGAGAAAACATTCTTTATTAACTGATTTCTTACATGCGGGCGTTGTAATTTTTTTTTGTTCTGATACTTTCTGTATTGTGCTTTTGGGTGTGTGTAGATGAAAATGGACAGGCTAAAGTTTTAAAATTTATTTTATTTTTGTGTGAATTTTACATGTTGGACAAGTTTTTGAAGGATATTTTCTTCCGCGCGGGCGCTGTAACGTTTTTTTGTATTGTTTATTGTTCCGTCTTTTTGCATCGTGTTCCTGTGCGTATGCAGATTGAGAATGGACAGGCTGAATTTTTGAAAATGCGTGGCAGCCCGAATATTGTCCTCTTAGTATTTTTTAAGAATACTTACTTCTGTGAGTATTGTGGCTGCCAAGGGGGCATTTTCAAAAATTCAGTATGCCCATCTTCATTGACAAATACACAGGAGTAGATATGTTATGTTCGTACGAGCACAAAAAACCTGTTCTCTTATGGGATTTAACATGGGACATTCTAAGGTCCGAAAAGACCATTTTTGTCAGATACAAAGGTCATTCACTCCGGGCGATCCTACATTCAAGGTTCACGTGACGTAGTATACGCAGAACAGGTATTCTGGTGTCACCTCTTCTCCCCTCCACCCACCTCTTTCTCCCTCCACATCCTTCCTCATCACTTCACATCATATAGTAAAATCACCACAACGCCGCGTTTCGGCTACTTTTTCAAGGTCGTGGTGACGTCATACTCTTTTATAAATAAAGAGCAATGTAATACTATTCTCAAGTTTTTATTCTGACATTATACATAACAAAGTTTAAAAATATTTAATGCCAAGCATGGAGCTATTTAAACTTAATTTTAATACAAAGTTATACACATAAAACAGTCCTTTCTTTATGTATGTTTGGAGTGGTTTTAATTTTATCTAATTTTATTCGCAGCTTAAAATTTAAATCGGCACCTAAGCTCTCTATCTCCTTTTCTAGCCAATAGTTTGATACATAGAGACCGTCTAGGTTTTCGAATTATTTTCATAAGTGTTTGTTAACAGATACATCTTATTATATATATATATATATATATATATATATATATATATATATATATATATTGCTGTGAAATGTACAAAAAGCCTCGTCAGGTTCATGGAATAAAATCACAAAAATTTTATTTTGAACTCGAGCCTCACTTTTGGGCGCTACGATTTGCTGTGATTCTCTTCTGATAATCGCCTCGTTACTCTTTCCGCCTCGGCCGCTTACCTAGTTAAAACTCTCATCCTCATTCATAAAAAAAACAGACACATTCCTACCACTAACATCAACGTTAACTCTATTTACATCAATATTTATAATACATTAAAATTTCAAAATTAAATTGTAGCATAAATTTCAGTATCATAAAATTTCAAGATTAAATTTATCATCATTTTAATTTGCATCCAGAATTAAAGTCCTTGTAGGATGCCTACTAATTAATTTAACAATATTTGCGGACCTGAGTCTGAATAAAAGGGAGCATCTTCCACCCCTTTACGTTAATTAAACAGGTTCGTCTAATTGAGCTCAAACACAGACCCAAATTTTCATCATAATCAAGAACATAAATACTAAATACTCCTTCCTACTTAAACAAGAAAATTTCACCTTAAAATTAAAATTTTGTTGTTTGTACAAATTCACTACTGTCCATTTTAAGTAAACAAATTATAAAGTTATTCAACACACGCCAAAACATCAAAAATCGAACAACAAAGCATAAGTTACCTGAAGGTTAATGCACTCGTGGCTCCAATGTACATCGTCCTTTGTTAATCACACCATTCCAACTGGGTTATGTTTAGGTCCTCGGATTACTGGTTGCTTTTAAAAATTTTCGCTACACCACCATTCATCTAAAATTGTTTCAGGGCTTTTCAGGAACTCATTTATGTATATCTGAACTTGTTTTGTGGATCCACTCACGATTACGAATAACATTTGATTATTAACACCCCGGAAAAATAGCAAAGAAATTCATACTTCTTTCACGCTATACCCAAAACTGCCTACTTTTGTTTATTCATTTATCGTTACAATTTCGATAGTTGGTACAGTAATACTCGCAAATATAACTAGACTTTATTACCTTGTATCTTCTTTTCTAAATGCACTAAATAACTTTCATCGTAGCACGTAAAGAGCAAACTGTTTTAAAGTATTCAATAATCACCAAAATATACGAGCAAACTGTTTAAAGTATTCAATACTCAAAAATCTAAGAGAGCCCAACTGTTTAAAGTCCGGGTTTATATAATAGCCCGCCCGTATGTCGGTTTTGTCCCGCAAATGGACAATTTCCAGAATTTCGCATACTATGTTCCCTTTCGACGGTCGGGCACAGCGATTCTTATTAAATTTGCACACGCGCCAGTTGAAATCTGAGAAATTTTCCACACGGCACGCAACCACGTCCGAGAATACCTAATTAATTTTGTATCGAAATCGTTACGTTTACACCTCTCATATCTGCATCTGATTACAACCAATCGTAGCTCTCGTGACGTTGCTCAAATCACGCCTTTTACTATCTGTGTCTCTGTCTTGCGCATATTATCCGTCTCTATCTACCCTGTTCTGAGTGGTACAAATCGATACTCTTTACTATCAGTTATTTCAGTCCACGTGGACTGTTAAATAACCCACTTTATTAGCATTTCCCGCGAATATTAAGCGACGGTTTCTCCAACATTCTCTGTAACCATTTGTTATCTACAAAATTTAAGCAGAACGTGACTTTTAAAAATACTCAGGTGTTCAATCGTAATACTTCTAAATAACACTTCTACGATTTGGGATATTCCACTTATTTTAACCTTCCTATTAGCGATTTGTTTATCAACTTTGGACTTTCCACAGGCTTTTATGCTTATTATACCTTAATAACCGTTCTATTAACTCCAATTAAAATAATAATGAATGGCATTAACTTCTACCCTTTAATTTTTAGTGAATCCTAATTAAATATTAATTATTATTTGTACATTTTGTTTAATACCGGTTACTTTTGAGCATTTTAATTCTGCTTCTTTTTATAGAAAGCGTCTAGTAAATAATTTAAATCCATTATTTTTAATGAAACGAATGAATTTTTATGCTTCACGGTTTTAATAACGCGTACCTTTTCCCAAAGCTTCCTTCTACACGGTGATTAAAATTATTTAATGTGATTAATTAATTTTCTACCCTGGTTTAAATTTGAGTATTTTCCCCCTATTTGAATACAAATAATCCCAGTTATTTGAATGCAAATATAAAACATTTAGACTGCCAAAAAAAAAATTTACAAAAAAAATTGCCTATCTTTCTCTACCCTTATCTTTCTAACTTACCTAACTTATATCCAATCATAATAATATTTACACCTATCCTATATCCCTATCCTATTCCTAACTCTCACCTAATTTTTTTAAACTGAAATTATCCCTAACTTCATCCTACTTATCCATCTAATCCTATATACATCCTATATACCTATCCTATTCCTAACCTTTTAACTAATCCTCACTATACTTCACTTCCCCCTACCTAATTCTGCATGTTTTTGTACTAAAGCTTGAACCTCTACTATCTTATCCTCTGGACATCTTATTGTGTTGGTCTGTTTAACTTCATCATCCTCTACCTCTACTACATTAATATTCAACCCCGTGTCATCCTCTGTGACTTCATAACTGCCTTTCCATGGCACTACCCTATCCTTAATCCTTACTACCTTCCTTACAAAAGTTTAAACAACGGACTCGCTTTTTCAGCAAAACCCGGTACAAACTTCTTATAAAAGTTAAGGACCCCCAAAAAAGCTCTTAATTTCCTAATGTTATTAGATCTCGGATATGTCAAAAGTTCGGACAATCTTTCTTTATCGATACACATACCTTGAGTGTTCACCACATACCCCAGAAATTTAACAGTTTTTGAAAAAAATTCACATTTTTCTATATTCAGCCTCAATCCTGCTAATTTAAGCTCTAATGATATTCTTTCTAAATGAGAGTAATGTTGTTCCTCAGTTTCACTAAAAATTAAAATATCATCCACATAGTGTATGCAGAACTGCTCATATGCTCCTAAAATTGCTTGTATTGCCTTAATTAATGCTGCACTTGACGTTGACAAACCATACGGTACTACCTTAAAATTATAGATTTTTCCCTCTACGGAAAATCCTGTGTACCTTCTAGAATCCTTGTGTAATGGAATCAGCCAGAATGAATTCCTTAAATCTAATTTACTAAAAATAAACTTGCCACTTAACCTCGTCAAAAGTGTGTCCATGGATGGTGGACAATGGAATTGCGGTTTGGTCCGCTGATTAATTTTTCGTGCATCTAAACATAAACGAATACTATCATCCTTTTTCTTAACTACCACCAACGGATTTATGAAATGAGTGTTTGAAACCTCTACTATGCCATCTTCCAACATTTTATTTAATTCTGCCTTCACCTGCTCCCGACATGCTGCTGGAATAGGATAAACCTTTGCGTTGAACGGTTCTGAATTATCCACTTCCAATACGTGCTCATAGCCTAACGCTGTGCTTGCTTCTACCCCCACTAGATTTCTTACACTATTAATAAAAATTTGTGGATTTACCCTGTTATCGCCATAAAATTTCATGTGTTGGTCCTATGATACGCCACCTGTATAAAATCTGGGACCATCTCCCGTTAAACTTGACATGTTGTATTTGATACTACTAACTTCGCGTTCTACCCTGCCTAACTGATCCCTACATGAGTCCGTTACTTCAGTCATTTTTATATTTATTTCTTCTTCACAAAAAATGCGTACTTCGGACCTTAAATGTCCCATTTCCTGTCGAAGACCTGTAATATCACGCTCATTTTTATCGACCCTACTTTCTACTTCCCCCATTTTCACGGTAAGACTATTTTTAAATTCTAAAACTTCTTGATTCGTCTTATCTATTTTCTGACTAATCTCCTCTAACTTCCTGTTCGATTCTTCACTCATTTGCTCAAATTTTCGATTTGAGTCCTCTCTCGCTCTATTCAATTCTTCCCTAGCTCTATTAGTTTCATCGTTCATCCTCTCTAGCATTCTCATTATCATCTCGTTTCCTTGATCCCCTGATTCCGTCCTAGACTGATCTCTACTGCCTCCAGCTTCTTCCATTTTCGATTTTTTTTTTTACACAATGCACTATCGTCACTTCCAATTTCCACTCCTTGACTCCTTAACCCCTCCTTTCTCTGCATACGTTCTAATCACTCTCACACACTCTAAAATACTCTTAAATTTATACACAAACAGAAACTCTCTTTCTCAGATCGCCAGTTTCCTGGAATAGTTACACACTATCTGGAATTCGAGCCCTCACGTTTTGGTCGCCATAAAATGCTGTGAAATGTACAAAAAGCCTCGCCAGGTTCCTGGAATAAAATCACAAAAATTTTATTTTGAACTCGAGCCTCACTTTTGGGCGCTACGATTTGCTGTGATTCTCTTCTGATAATCGCCTCTTTACTCTTTCCGCCTCGGCTGCTTACCTAGTTAAAACTCTCATCCTCATTCATAAAAAAAACAGACACATTCCTACCACAAACATCAACGTTTACTCTATTTACATCAATATTTATAATACATTAAAATTTCAAAATTAAATTGTAGCATAAATTTCAGCATCATAAAATTTCAAGATTAAATTTGTCATCATTTTAATTTGCATCCAGAATTAAAGTCCTTGTAGGATGCTTACTAATTAATTTAACAATATTTGCAGACCTGAGTCTGAATAAAAGGGAGCATCTTCCACCCCTTTACGTTAATTAAACAGATTCGTCTAATTGAGCTCAAAGACAGACCCAAATTTTCATCATAATCAAGAACATAAATACTAAATACTTCTTTCTACTTAAACAAGAAAATTTCACCTTAAAATTAAAATTTTGTTGTTTGTACAAATTCACTACTGTCCATTTTAAGTAAACAAATTATAAAGTTATTCAACACACACCAAAACATCAAAAATCGAACAACAAAGCATAAGTTACCTGAAGGTTAATGCACTCGTGGCTCCAATGTACATCGTCCTTTGTTAATCACACCATTCCAACTGGGTTATGTTTAGGTCCTCGGATTACTGGTCGCTTTTAAAAATTTTCATGGCTTTTCAGGAACTCATTTATGTATATCTGAACTTGTTTTGTGGATCCACTCACGATTACGAATAACATTTGATTATTAACACCCCGGAAAAATAGCAAAGAAATTCATACTTCTTTCACGCTATACCCAAAACTGCTTACTTTTGTTTATTCATTTATCGTTACAATTTCGATAGTTGGTACAGTAATACTCGCAAATATAACTAGACTTTATTACCTTGTACCTTCTTTTCTAAATGCACTAAATAACTTTCATCGTAGCACGTAAAGAGCAAACTGTTTTAAAGTATTCAATAATCACCAAAATATACGAGCAAACTGTTTAAAGTATTCAATACTCAAAAATCTAAGAGAGCCCAACTGTTTAAAGTCCGGGTTTATATAATAGCCCGCCCGTATGTCGGTTTTGTCCCGCAAACGGACAATTTCTTGAATTTCGCATACTATGTTCCCTTTCGACGGTCGGGCACAGCGATTCTTATTAAATTTTCCACACGGCACGCAACCACGTCCGAGAATACCTAATTAATTTTGTATCGAAATCGTTACGTTTACACCTCTCATATCTGCATCTGATTACAACCAATCGTAGCTCTCGTGACGTTGCTCAAATCACGCCTTTTACTATCTGTGTCTCTGTCTTGCGCATATTATCCGTCTCTATCTACCCTGTTCTGAGTGGTACAAATCGATACTCTTTACTATCAGTTATTTCAGTCCACGTGGACTGTTAATTAACCCACTTTATTAGCATTTCCCGCGAATATTAAGCGACGGTTTCTCCAACATTCTCTGTAACCATTTGTTATCTACAAAATTTAAGCAGAACGTGACTTTTAAAAATACTCAGGTGTTCAATCGTAATACTTCTAAATAACACTTCTACGATTTGGGATATTCCACTTATTTTAACCTTCCTATTAGCGATTTGTTTATCAACTTTGGACATTCCACAGGCTTTTATGCTTATTATACCTTAATAACCGTTCAATTAACTCCAATTAAAATAATAATGAATGGCATTAACTTCTACCCTTTAATTTTTAGTGAATACTAATTAAATATTAATTATTATTTGTACATTTTGTTTAATACCGGTTACTTTTGAGCATTTAATTCTGCTTCTTTTTATAGAAAGCGTCTAGTAAATAATTTAAATCCTTATTTTAATGAAACGAATGAATTTTTATGCTTCACGGTTTTAATAACGCGTACCTTTTCCCAAAGCTTCTACACGGTGATTAAAATTATTTGATGTGATTATTTAATTTTCTACCCTGGTCTAAATTTGAGTAATATATATATATATATATATATATATATATAATAAGATGTATCTGTAAACAAACAATTATGAATAAATATATATATATATATATATATATTACTCATATTTAGACCAGGGTAGAAAATTAAATAATCACATCAAATAATTTTAAACACCGTGTATAAGGAATTTCATTAAATAATACGCTTTATTAAAACCGTGAAGCATAAAAATTTATGAGTTTCATTAAACATAAGAGATTTAAATCATGTACAAGACGCTTTATATCAAAAGAAGCAGTATTAAAAAGCTCTGCGTGTAATGTAATTATTCCTAAACAAATGGAAATTACGTGCAAAATTTATCTTAATTAACTCTATTTCAAATAACCGGTATTGAACAAAACGTACAGATAATATCTATAGAAACTTGTAAAAACCCAAGATTATAATATCAGAAAATAAAGCTCTGAGAATTAATATTATTTTGAACACCTGCGTAGTTTAAATATCACATACGGCGTAAATTTTGTAGATAATTAATAGTTTCAAAGAATCTTGGAGAAACCGGGGCTTAATATTCACGAGAATGTGCGATACGGGGTTATTAAACCCAGATAACAGTCCACATGGACTAAAATATAATCGATAATAAAGAATATCAATTTGCACCAATACGAACAGGTTAGAAAAGGAAAGAGAAAATGCGTTAAGCAAAGACACATATAGTAAAAGGCGGGATTTAAGCAACGTCACGAGGGTCACAATTGGTTGAAAATAGGATGCAAATATCAGAGGTAGAAACAACAATTTCTGTACAAAATTAATTAGTTTTTCTCGGACATGCTTGCGTGCCGTGTGTTGAAATTTCTGAGATTTAAATGGGACGAGTGAAAATTCGTAAAAATCGACGCGCGAGCGACAGACTGGGAACATAGAATGAGGAATTCTTTAGAATTACCCGTTTTGAGGACAAAAGCGACGTGCCGGCTTTTTGCTATATATACCGAGATGAATATAAACAAGCCCTCTTAGACTTTTGACTATTCGATGCGTTAAAAGCTCTTACATCCGCGACTTGATTGAAGATGTTAAAACAGTGCATTTTAGTTTGATAAAATAATGTAAAATTTTGCTCGTATATTTTAGTGATTCAAAATAGTTGGTTATTTACGTGCTAACATGAATGTACTTCAGTGCACTTAGATACAAGGTAATAAAATTTAGTTTCACTGTACCAATTAGCAAAATTTACAACGACAAATGTATACACAAAAGTAGGCAGTTTTGGCGTATATTGGTGAAAGAAGCATGAAGTTATTTGCTATTTTTCGGGGGTGTTAATAATTAAATGGTTCAAATACGTGTCTGGATCCACGAAACAAGGGTCAGATATACATAGATGAGTTCCGGAAAAGCCCAGAAACAACTGGTAATGGAGAAAATTTTAAAAGCGTTGAGAATTAGAAGCCGTAAATATAATCCTGTTGGAATGGTGTGATTAACTAAAGGGACGATGTACTTTGAAGCTACGAGGACAGTAACCTTCAGGTAAATTATACTATTTTGTTTGACATTTTGTGTGTGTTGAATAACTTTATAATTGATTTACTTTAAATGGACATTAGTGAAATTGTACTAACCATAAAATTTTAATTTTAAGATGAAATTTGCTTGTTGAAGTAGAAAGGAGTATTTAGTTTTGATGTTCGGTAATATGATGAAAATTTGGGTATGTCTTTGAGCTCAATTAGACGAACCTGGTTAATTAACGTAAAGGGTGGTAGATGCTCCTTTATACTCAGACTCCGGTCTGCTTATTGTTATATTAATTAGTAGGCATCCAACAAGGACTTTAATTTTGGATGCACATTAAAATGATAATAAAATTAATCTTGAAATTCTTTTAAAACTGAAATTTATGCTGAGTTTTAATTTTGAAATTTTAATGTATTCTGAATATTGATGTAAATAGAGTTAACGTTGATGTTTTTGGTAGGAATGTGTTGTTTTTTTATGAATGAGGAGGTTTATAACATTAGGTGAGCAGCCGAGGCGAAAAGAGGATCACAGCCGTTTATGACGCTCAATCTGTGGGACTAGAATTTTTTGTTGAAAGGACCCAGTTCCCGCATTCAAAGGAGTTTATCACAGCAAATTTTGGCGACCACAACGTGAGGGCTCGAGCTCAAATAAAATTTTGTGATTTTATTCCAGGAAACTGGCGATCTGAGAGAGAGTTTCGGTGTGTGTATAAATTTAAGAGTATTTTAGAGTGTGTGAGTGATTAGAACGTATGCAGAGAAAGAGTGGTTAAGGAGTCAAGGAGTGGAAATTGGAAGTGACGATAGTGCATTGTGTGGGAAAATTTCGAAAATGGAAGAAGCAGGAGGCAGTAGAGATCAGTCGAGGACGGAATCAGGGATCAAGGAAATGAGTTAATGATGAGAATGTTAGAGAAATGCGATTAGCTAGGAGGTCCAACAGAAAATTAGAACTGCTAAGCGAAGAATCTAATAGAGCGAGGGAGGGTCCAACCAAAAATTAGAGCAGATAAGCGGGAAAATTGAACAAAATACTAAAGAATTTACAGAATTTAAAGATAGTCTTACCGTGAAACTGGGGAAGTAGAAAATAGGGTTGAAAAAATGAGCGTGATATTACAGGTCTTCGACAGGAAATGGGACATTTAAGGTCCGAAGTACGCATTTTTGTGAAGAAGAGATTAATGTAAAATGACTGAAGTGACGGACTCATGTAGGGATCAGTTAGGCAGGGTAGAACGCGAAGTTAGTAGTATCAAATACAACATGTCAAATTTAACGGGGATGGTCCCAGATTTTATACAGGTGGGGTATCATTGGACCAACACATGAAGTTTTATGGCGATAACAGGGTAAATCCACAAATTTTTATTAAAGTGTAAGAAATCTAGTGGGAAATTTATTTGACGAACAGACTAAACTAAATACGATAAAGGCTTTATTAAAGGACAATGCGGAAGCGTGGTACAATTTAGTAGGACAGGACATAGACACGTATCAGGACTTTGAAAACAAATTTTTAAAGCACTACTGGAGTGATCACAAACAGGATCAGATTAGGGACGACTTGATTACAGGAAAATTTAAGGGAGAGTTTGCAGGTTCTAGGGAGCAATATGCCATCCGCAAATACAGTGTGGCCAAACAACTGAATCCACCATTGACGGACAGACAGATAATCAAGTACCTATCACGACATTTTGAACTGGAAATTAGACAACACGTGGCCTTACAAAACATCACAGAACGGGAGACGTTTTTGGAATACTTACAGAGATATGACGATGTATGTGTTGGACGGACAAGAGAGATACGAGAACGAAACGTTAACACAGTTAGGTTTGACAACAGGACACCGAATTATCCGAGACGGCCTGACTACAACAGAAATTTTCGACCGAATTGGGAACGACGAGGACAGGAATACAGGAGCAATAGTGCGACTAGGGGACCGACGCCAAGACCTAGTTACACGCGACAGAACAGTTTACCGGAGGTAAACAGGACTGTGACCAGCACGCCGAATAGAGACAGGGACACGGATATTAACACGAGGAGGACGTACGCACAGGTTGTAGAAGGACAACCAGGACCAAGCACGGAAAACAGGATGGGACAGGATTTTTAGAACGCGACAGACCACTAGATTTCTGTGTAAATGTATATGAACATCCACGTGAATTTTTCAAAATTGAGGAGGAAGTAGAGCCAGAAACTGTAGAAAAATTATGTTTGCCAATTATTAATTTAGAAATTTTTGAAAATAATGTAGAAGTATTACTTGATACAGGGGCAGAGGCGAGTTTAATATCGGAGGAATTCGTCAGCAAAATTAGGGATAAGGTTTGTGATAGAATTATGCCTATAAAACGTAGCCATTTAGTAGCTCAAATAAAAGAAGTTTGCTGTAGTAAATAGTGTTGTGGTGCTTAGGATAGATATAGGAGGTTTTAGCTGTGAACAGGAGTTTGTAATTGTACCTGGACTGAAGTTTCAGAGCATTTTAGGTGTTGACTGTATGATGAAGTTAGGGTTTTGATAGATATGGAAAGGAAGGTAATAAGGATTAAGGATAGGGTAGTGCCATGGAAGGGCAGTTATGAAGTCACAGAGGATGACACGGGGTTTAGTATTAATGTAGTAGAGGTAGAGATGATGAAGGTAAACAGATCAACACGATAAGATGTCCAGAGGATAGGAGAGTAGAGGTTCAAGCTTTAATACAAAAACATGCAGAAGTAGTGGGGGTAGAAGCAGCATATCAGGAGCAGGTGAAGGCGAAATTAAGTAAAGATGGCAAGTTTGTTTTAATAAAGTAGATTTAAGGGATTCATTCTGGCGGATTCCATTACACAAAAATTCTAGAAGGTACGTAGGGTTTTCCATAGAGGGAAAAATCGATAATTGTAAAGTAGTATCGTTTGGTTTGTCGGCAGAAAGGAAACAAGAATAAATGAGAAACAGACAAGTGTAGGGACTGAAGAAGAAGTAATATTTAAGAGTCAGGATAAGAGGATGATAAGTTTATTGTATGTGAGATAATAGAGATGTTAAGTATAGATATAGAAGGGAGAGATAGGGATGAAGAGTATTAGGATGGTAAGAAGGAAGACTTGGAGAGTCAAGAAGAGTTAGATTTAAATAACTTAATGAACAAAGGATAGAGATAGGTGAACTTTAGTATAGATATAGAACAAGGGATAGAATAGGTGTAGATAGAAGAGTAGAAGTAAGTGTGTATAGAAAATAAAGCTAGGTATAGGATAAATATGGGAGATAATTAGGAATAGGTTTAGGATGAGAATAAAGAGTAAAGTAGGAAGAAAATAAGATAGGTTAAGTATAGATATTTCATATAAGATTAGTGGAAGAGTTAGGAATAAAGTTAGAAATAGGATAGGTATATAGGATGTATATAGGATTAGATGGATGAGTAGGATGAAGTTAGGGATAATTTCAGTTGATAGAATTAGGTGAAAGTTAGGAATAGGATAGGTATATAGGATGTAAATAGTGATTTATGGATTGAGTAGGACAAAGTTAGGATAAGTTTCAGTATAGATAAGGGTAGAGAGTAGGAATAGGCAATTTTTGTAAATTTGGTTTAGCAGTCTAAATATTTTATTTGAATTGGAGACATAAGTAGGGATAAGTTAGTATTCAAATAAGGGTGAGAGAGATAGCATATTTAGACCAGGGTTGAAAATTAAATAATGCACATCTAAATAATTTTAAACACCGTGTATAAGAATTTCAAATTAAATGGGATTACGCTTGTATTCAAATACCGTGAAGCATAAATACTTCATGAGTTTCATTAAACCAGGGTAAGAGATTTAAATCATGTACAAGACGCTTTATATCAAAAACAGTATTAAAACAGCTCTGCGTATAATGTAATTATTCTAAACAAATGGAAATTACGTGCAAAATTTATCTTAATTAACTCTATTTCAAATAACCGGTATTGAACAAAACGTACAGATAATATCTATAGAAACTTGTAAAACCCAAGATTATAATATCAGAAAATAAAGCTCTGAGAATTAATATTATTTTGAACACCTGCGTAGTTTAAATATCACATACGGCGTAAATTTTGTAGATAATTAATAGTTTCAAAGAATCTTGGAGAAACCGGGGCTTAATATTCACGAGAATGTGCGATACGGGGTTATTAAACCCAGATAACAGTCCACATGGACTAAAATATAATCGATAATAAAGAATATCAATTTGCACCAATACGAACAGGTTAGAAAAGGAAAGAGAAAATGCGTTAAGCAAAGACACATATAGTAAAGGCGGGATTTAAGCAACGTCACGAGGGTCACAATTGGTTGAAAATAGGATGCAAATATCAGAGGTAGAAACAACAATTTCTGTACAAAATTAATTAGTTTTTCTCGGACATGCTTGCGTGCCGTGTGTTGAAATTTCTGAGATTTAAATGGGACGAGTGAAAATTCGTAAAATCGACGCGCGAGCGACAGACTGGGAACATAGAATGAGGAATTCTTTAGAATTACCCGTTTTGAGGACAAAAGCGACGTGCCGGCTTTTTGCTATATATACCGAGATGAATATAAACAAGCCCTCTTAGACTTTTGACTATTCGATGCGTTAAAAGCTCTTACATCCGCGACTTGATTGAAGATGTTAAAACAGTGCATTTTAGTTTGATAAAATAATGTAAAATTTTGCTCGTATATTTTAGTGATTCAAAATAGTTGGTTATTTACGTGCTAACATGAATGTACTTCAGTGCACTTAGATACAAGGTAATAAAATTTAGTTTCACTGTACCAATTAGCAAAATTTACAACGACAAATGTATACACAAAAGTAGGCAGTTTTGGCGTATATTGGTGAAAGAAGCATGAAGTTATTTGCTATTTTTCGGGGTGTTAATAATTAAATGGTTCAAATACGTGTCTGGATCCACGAAACAAGGGTCAGATATACATAGATGAGTTCCGGAAAAGCCCAGAAACAACTGGTGATGGAGAAAATTTTAAAAGCGTTGAGAATTAGAAGCCGTAAATATAATCCTGTTGGAATGGTGTGATTAACTAAAGGGACGATGTACTTTGAAGCTACGAGGACAGTAACCTTCAGGTAAATTATACTATTTTGTTTGACATTTTGTGTGTGTTGAATAACTTTATAATTGATTTACTTTAAATGGACATTAGTGAAATTGTACTAACCATAAAATTTTAATTTTAAGATGAAATTTGCTTGTTGAAGTAGAAAGGAGTATTTAGTTTTGATGTTCGGTAATATGATGAAAATTTGGGTATGTCTTTGAGCTCAATTAGACGAACCTGGTTAATTAACGTAAAGGGTGGTAGATGCTCCTTTATACTCAGACACCGGTCTGCTTATATTGTTATATTAATTAGTAGGCATCCAACAAGGACTTTAATTTTGGATGCACATTAAAATGATAATAAAATTAATCTTGAAATTCTTTTAAAACTGAAATTTATGCTGAGTTTTAATTTTGAAATTTTAATGTATTCTGAATATTGATGTAAATAGAGTTAACGTTGATGTTTTTGGTAGGAATGTGTTGTTTTTTATGAATGAGGAGGTTTATAACATTAGGTGAGCAGCCGAGGCGAAAAGAGGATCACAGCCGTTTATGACGCTCAATCTGTGGGACTAGAATTTTTTTGTTGAAAGGACCCAGTTCCCGCATTCAAAGGAGTTTATCACAGCAATATATATATATATATATATATATATATATATATATATATATATATATCCATTCCTTTGTGTAATTCTTGCAGCTTGTGACAATCTTTTAATCGCGGCTTTCCCACTATATCCTGCATACGTATCATGTTAGCTTGATCGACTTCTTCTTGTTGGTATTGGAGGGATACTGTTGCGTAGTTGCATGTTCACCACTTTTGGGAATATATAGTAGTTATAGGTTGGACCCTCGGTTTTAAATGATCCGAAAGGTTCTTTACTAGGCAAATATACAATGTTTAGCGGAACCCCTTTGCGTGTGGTGTACGCCAAAGTTACGAAACCCGCATTCCTTAGTTCGTCTGTTATCTGCCATTTTTATAAATACGTTTTTAGAATAACCTTTTAAAAAGTACACCGATTTAGTACCATCCTTTTCCGCAAGAACGCCTACATACCTAAAAGAGCCTTTCTTACGAACCACAAATGCATACAGCTTGTAGAACCCGGATGTATCTAAGTCAGACCATCGGCACATAAAATAATCTTTTAATTCTTATTCATTTTCTCTAATAAGATGTTCTTTGTCTAACACATCTTTGTATTGTTCGCATATTGTCCCAGTGTTTTCCATGTAGTCCAACTTTTTGCTTTTTGCATCCATTTCCTCTAATTTCAGCTATCTTTTTATTCCACTTACAGCGTATGGCGTGCATAATGGGGCAATTTCCTTTAGCGTAAACGGATAGAGTTTACTGCCAATACAGGGTGTCCCAAAAGTCATGGTCCAAATTGAAGGGTTTGATAGCTGAGATTAATATCTATTCAAATAACTATATATGTTGTTATCCAATTGTTGATGGTTTCAAAGTTATAACAACTTTTGCGTTTTGTGTCAAAATCGTGCAAAACTTCTAATTTGCAATACAAGAAATACTGACCTTTTGAAGGTAATTCGTTTTCTGTTGTATGCGTGAATGTTGCGTGTTTAATAAATGAGGACTTCCTCAAACATTTACTTATTATCGCAAGAGAAAATCATAATTTTTCCTTTAATTTTGGTTCTATGAAAAATTGGGCGTGCTTTTCAAACTGAAATTACTCAAAAAAAGTATTACCATCGAAAAGTGCACACCTATCCAAAAAACTTCATTAGTCTATGCACTTTGTTTAAAGGTATAACTGGTAGCTCTAAGATTAAATGCATAGACAATTTTTGGGTAATTTGTAGGTACAATCCCAAGAACAGCACTGCCATGGCATTAAATAATCTTGCAACGAGTGTTAGGGACATTGCCAGGCAATCTGGAGTTCCACGAACTACGGTACATAGAATGTTACGCAGAAACAATCTTTATTCATACCACGTGCAACGCGTGCAAGCTCTATTACCAACGGACTATCCACAAAGAGTAGCGTTTTGCCGGGAAATGCTCCGCAGACACCGCCACGATCAACAATTCTTTGAAAAAATTTTATGGAGTGATGAATCGTTTTTCCATACGGTTGGAATATTTAATATTCACAATCTCCATTTTTGGGCAATTGAAAACCCGAGAATTGTACGACGCGACCAATTTCAACAACGTTTCAGCATTAATTTGTGGGCTGGGGTAGTCGCAACTTGGGCCATTTGAATTATCAGCCATCAGGCTCAATGCACAACGGTACCTTCACTTCTTCGACGCGAATTAAGCGAGCTTCTAGAAGATATCCTTCTAGAAACTAGGCGTATAATGTGGTTTTAACACGATGTGGCGGCTTCGTGACGTAGTTGGTATGTGTGTGACTACTATGCCCAAGGTCCGGGTTCAAATCCCGACACGGTCCGCTTGAAAAATGTTAGACGAACATTTTTCACAAAAATACACCCTCGTTCGGATGAGAGGTAAAATGGAGGTCCCTGTGTGAGTGTTGTCATGCACGCTAGAGATTCCTACCTTGCTTGGAACAGTAAGAGTTCGGCAAAATTCAAAAATTTTCCAGGTAAATAAACTCACTTTCTGGTCAATGTAGTACCTTGGAGCATTGGAAAATCAAATGTAAGGTATCAATACGACGGCACTCCAGCACATAATGCTCGTAATGTTAGGGAACACTTAAATCATGCATATCCCAATCGTTGGACAGGACGAAGAGGTATTATCTATTGGCCACCGCGTTCGCCCGACCTCAACCCCCTGGCTTACTTCTTATGAGGTTATATGAAAGAAAATGTGTATCAAATACATACCATAAACGAGCAGGACCTTCGTACGCGAAGCCGTTGGAAGGCTGAGAGAAGACGGTCGCGCCTTCAGGTTTTTAAAACGAAATTTTTTAAGACGGTGTCGTTTATGTATAAGAACTAGTGGCAGGACATTCGAACATTTGTTGTAAATGGATTTTAAATACATTTGATTATTTTGAGTTCATATTTTACAATAATTATAAGTTGGCTATTACTTAGAAATTCTTTAATAAAAGTGCTGTTCTTGGGATTGTACCTACAAAGTACCCAAAAATTTTCTATGCATTTAATCTTAGACCTACCAGTTATACCTTTAAACAAAGTGCATAGATTAATGAAGTTTTTTGTTTAGGTGTGCACTTTTCGATGGTAATACTTTTTTTGAGTAATTTCAGTTTGAAAAGCACACCCAATTTTTCATAGAACCAAAATTAAAGGAAAAATTATGATTTTCTCTTGCGATAATAAGTAAATGTTTGAGGAAGTCCTCATTTATTAAACACGCAACATTCACGCATACAACAGAAAACGCACTGCATTCAAAAGGTTAGTATTTTTTTATTGCAAATTAATATTCGAAGTTCTGCACGATTTTGACACAAAACGCAGAAATTGTCATAACTTTGAAACCATCAACAATTGGATAACAACATATATAGTTATTTGAATAGGTATTAATCTCAGCTATCAAACCCTTCAATTTGGACCGTGACTTTTGGGACACCCTGTATCTACGCGTTGTCGTATAACCTTTAGGCGAATGTTAGGCGTATTTATCAACCCCAATTCCGAAATTATTATTTCTATTAAAATTGTAGAATATGATGTTGCAGATTGTGTAAAATATGTACTACCTGCTTTAATGTAGCACTTGTATAAGATTTTTATTTTATCTTGACTGTTTTCTACTTCTACTATCTCCAAATAATTTACACGTAAATAGTTAAAACTAAAAGCCGAAAGCACCTACTTTATCAACGTTTCCCTTTCCTCTGGTTTTTCGGACAACTTACTTTGCAAGCCAGTCAATTTCTTTGTATTGCTATTCCCCCAATACACGTACTGTAGGATGGTACTAAATCCATATACTTTTTAAAAGTTTACTCTAAAAACGTATTTATCAAAATGACAGATAACATAGACAAACTAAGGTATGCGGGTTTCGTAACTTTGGCGTACACCACACGCAAAGGGGTTTCGTTAAACATTGTATATTTGCCTAGTAAAGAACCTTTCGGATCATTTAAAACCGAGGGTCCTACAACCTATAACGACCATGTATTCTCAAAAGCGGTGGACATGCAACTACGCAACAGTGAGTGGGAGAATAAGGATTCTCTCGCATACCGACAAAAAGAAGTCGATCAAGCTAACAAGATATAGTGGGAAGCCGCGATTAAAAGATTGTCACAAGCTGCAAGAATTACACGAAAGGAATGGCTCTGGTTGTCGCTGGAATCAAAGACTTTATATATATATATATATATATATATATATTGATATATATATATATATATATATATATATATATTGATATGATAACGCCATACTCGGTGTAATGACGTTTTGCTTAACTCCACCGCTCTGTGTTCTCAAATCAAATTTGATCTTACTAATTTTATTATTATGCCACGGCTAGCCCTTTTTAATCTACACAACGTTACGATGATCAATTTTTCTCTTCTCCACCCCTTTATGATTACCTATTTGTTTGAATTAATAAAACGAAGTCAATTAATTTGATATAATGAAAAGAAATATTATTTACAATTTTTGAAAAATATTAAAATACACCCTTCAATCAATCAATATCATATGTATCATTTACCCCAAAATTTATATGCTTTAAATTCAATCTAAAGTCACCAAAAACTACCTTTTTACCAAAGAAACCTGGAACGTTCTAGACCCCTTTATAATACATTACGTAAGTTTAACGCATGCAATGTTTGTTGTTGACTTCATCACAAATTTTATATAAATTGAATAAATTCAGTATTGAAATTTAAATAGAAAAATATCTTGAAATTAAATAGATCTGACCTGCTACAGGTTGTTCGGGTTGTGGATCAACACCCCTTTATTGTCCTCATTCGTATATCACTGCTCTGCTTAGTTGAACCAATACTTGAGTACAGTTACCCCTTTGTTTTCCATAAATTACTTTGTGCTTCTTTATTTTATTTGCCTTGAATCTCGCAACTCAAAATTGTACCAGAATTGTACCAAAATATAATTGTCGACGCTGATTTGAAATATTATATTGACCTAGATTTGAATTATTCTTATCGACGCATACTTGAATTATTGCAACTTGAAGTATTCAGAAATGTACCACCAATTTGAATTATTGCATCACCAATTCGAAATATTATATCGACCAATTAGAAGTATTCAGAAATGTACCATAGATTCAAAATATTATATGGACCAATTCGAATTATTATATCATAGATTCGAAGTTTTCAAAAATGTACCACCAATTTGAATTATTATATCTATCCAAATTTGAAGCCCTATTATTATTAATATTTAGTTTAAATAAACTACCCCAAATTCTACTCACGTTAAACGGCAAAACAAGTTTTCGTAGTCGTTGCACTATTATCACATACACTTGATATTTTATTAAATATTAAATTACGCGTGACTTTCTGGTTAGCAGTGACGCAGCCTCGCCCTGCATGAGTTATGAACTGACCTGTCATATCATTGTTCTGTGTTAATATAGGCTCTTCCCACTTACATGTGGGCTGGGTTTTCAACAAGTCTTGAAGATATCTCAACCAACAAGGTCTTTAATAGTCCCTGCATTTCGAAGTTGTTTCTGATATAATTTCTTAGGTTTTCCGTATAATGGTGTATTTGATATCTTATTATTCGTTAATTTGACCATACGTTGTTTTGTATAGATATCGCCTTTTTGGATAATTGAACAAAATAAATGATGTAACCTTAATTGTGCTTTCGTTTATGCATTTTTATGCGTGTTTGAAACTTGCTTTTCTTATCAAAAATGTTTATTATTTCAGCGTAATTGCATAAAGCTTTGTTAGGTTTTATCTCTTATCTTCGTATTTGTTTTATAACTAATTAGAACACTTCTCAATGCGTGTTTAATTACATGTACTATCACTTCTTCTGAATACGCGTTCTATTGTTGAAAGATATGCTCACTGGCATTACTTAAAATTAATAACGGTCTATATACAGAGTGTTGAATACCTGCTATTCCCATGATGTATGAATTACCTATTTTTCTGCTAAATACGCGTTCTATTGTTGTGAGATATGTTTACTTACAACGCTTAAAGCTAATTATGGTCCTATATACAGGGTGTTAAATGCTTACTATTTACATAATGTACGAATTACTTAATTTTCTGCTAAATAAATGCAGTTTTCTGATTCCTATTGCAATTTATGGTTACTACACGACCCTTGCTATTCAATACACCTCTAAACAACCCCTTATGACAGCATTATATATAGACAAACTTCGGTACATTTTACAATTCGAAAACCTAGACAGTCTCTATGTATCAAACTATTGGCTAGAAAATGAGATAGAGGACTTGGGTGTCGATTTAAATTTTAAGCTTCGAATAATATTCGATAAAATTAAAACCACTCCAAACAAACATACAGTAAGAACTGTTTTCTGTGTATAACTTTGTATTAAAATTAAGTTTAAATAGCTCCATGCTTGGCATTAAATATTTTTAAATTTTGTTGTTTAATGTCATAAAAATTTAGAATAGTATTACATTGCTCTTTATTTATAAAAGGGTATGACGTCACCACGACCTTGGAAAAGTAGCCGAAACTCGGCGTTGTGGTGATTTTATCTATATGAAACGAAACTGCATCGGACACTTTGGTACATCAGACTACCCTTCCAACAACATTTATCGAATTCCTCTAGTTAACAAGAAAGTATGGGGGATGATGAAATATGAAAATAATGGGCGAATAATGTCGGATTTTATTGGATTACGATCGAAGATGTATGTTAGGAAGGTTTCTAAAACAACTGAGGAAGAAGCGTCTGAACTCTCGCGATTAATAGAAGAGGATGATTCGTATTTACAATCACATGCACTTCAAAATTTTGTTATTACCAAGAAGATAGAAGGGGTTAAAAGATCTATAATAAAGAACAGTATCATGTTTAATGATTTTGATTGCATAGAAGATTTTAAAGAAATATTTGTTACACAGAAAGTAATTTAATCGTCCAAGCGCCAAGTTCATAGCATCGTTCAGGAGAAGCTCGCACGATGACAAGCGCTACTTGCTTCTTTATTCGTATGCAACACTACCTATCGGGCATTATTCAATCATGGACGCCGATTAGACCATGTATATCAAAGATACGGCCCGCGGGCCGCATCCGGCCCCCGGTCCGTATCAATACGGCCCAATGTGTCACAGAACGAAGAATCATTCGATTCCTCTACGGAAGTTTTAAAATGCGAACACTACATTTATAAGTAATTTTAAGGGCAACAGAAATGCCCTATTGTTTTTGTAGTGAACAATAAAATCTTCATGCGCTTCGAGTCTAGACTAGAACCTTCCATATCGATATAGAAAGAGTGCGTCGGCGCGACGTGACTCAGTTGAGTCGAGTAATTGAAGCGATACGCTCGGAAAAGAATTTTAATTGTACTGCGAAGTAGTGATTGTGAAGTCTAGTGATTGTGAAGGTATTGTGCATTTGTTTGTGTCGTGCGCGTGCGATATTTATAATTGTTATGTCGAGTTTCATAATTGTTACGATTTTGGCATAATGTCACAAAAACGTAAAGTAGATAGTGAGTGCAGAGTTTTTCAATCTAAATGGGAAATTGCATATTTTTTCATAGAATGGAAAGGTAAACCACTTGATTTGCAATTAAACAGTTGCTGTTTGTAAGGAGTATAACTTGAAGAGACACTATGATACGAATCATAAATGAAAATTCGATTGTTACACTTGTAACAATTTTATTTTTGGTAATAAATCCCTTCATAAAATTGTGAGAATAATTTAACAATTTTATTTTTGGTAATAAATCCCTCCATAAAATTGTGAGAATAATTTAACAATTTTATTTTTGATAATAAATCCCTCCATAAAATTGCGAGAATAATTTAACAATTTTATTAAAACAATAGTAAATTACATTCAACAACAAAAGTAATACGTTAAACCCGCATCGTCCTTTGGTATTCTACTTGTGGTTGAATATCTGTGTCATCTACAGCTAAATTTGCAGGCGCGTTTCTGTTTGACTGTCCACCCCTCGGACGCCTCGGCCGCCCGAGCTAGTTTTGTAAAGAGTCGGCCATACGTGGAAGAAGCAACAACATGTATGCTAGATTGCAGGCCGGCAATTTGCGAATCCACTTCGATGAGTTAGGACACATCTTTGAATAACGCGCGACGAAGTATACTGCTACAACTTACGATGCAACTTTTAGAATATAAAATTTAGGAGGTAATTTTAAGAGGACGACACTTGTTACGCAAACTTTTAAGACACACAAGGACAATGTAAAGATGCTACTACTTTAGTAAGGCGGCGTAATTCAACTACAGGATTACAACGGCTGCAGATTGTATCGTCACCGTATTTGATTCGACACGTGGAACGACTTCATAGTAGAAGTTGTTTTGTATGAATTTGGTTCACACTGCAACGCTGTGATCTTCGCATGAAATAACGAGGATCTCATCCTTCCTTGCATCAAGGCGACAAATGCAGTTTTTGGTTCGTAGATAGCTTTAAGTTCTTTTTATGTGTTTCACACTAGGAACACGGTAATTTGTTTTAATGCGTAAAAGCATGAATTTTGTAAAAGTTTCAACTATTTGTTTCATTAGGAATTGTTAGTAACGTCAACAGGTGTTACTGACGTCATATATTTTTCTGCAGTATACTGCTGACAGATGTATTTTTGAAAGCAAATGCATCGAACAACTTTAGTACAAGTGATATAAACACAACTATTTTTGATATCTGCCTAATATAAATTAAAACTTGCATATGTAATTTAAAAAACGAAAAACTTGAATACCAACATTTTTAGAAGTAATTAATTTGTTATCTGCCTGAACAGATCTGCACAGGTCGGAGCTCTATATGTGTAACAAGCTTATATTATACTGTAAAGTATTTGACTAAAAATAGTTAAGATAAACCTGAAGTTGAAAACTATGGATTGATACAGTTATCGATTAAATTTTTGTTATAAATTATATTATACTGTAAAGTATTTGACTAAAAATAATTAAGATAAACCTGAAGTTGAAAACTATGGATTGATTCAGTTATTGATTAAATTTCTGTTATAAATCATATTATTTTAAAAAAGGTTCTTTTTAGTAAACAATTGGTTCAGGATTAAAGTTTTTTATTTTGATCAATTAGGATCAAATCTAATCACATAAAGCTAACATCCTTATGAGTAGGTCTTTGATGCCAACTTTATATTGGAAATATCTTTTTACTACTTCTTTATGTATTTTTGCTGGACACAAATAGTGTTCCACTTTTTTATGTATTTAATTATTACAATTTCTTACAGGAGCTGCGTCTTATTTTATTAAGACAGGTTTTTGTCAGCGAAGGCGATCCTTTTTTCTTTGGGTCTCCACGTCCGCCCTTAGAAATATGCCATGCAATTATCATAAGTAAGTCAGGACTTGGTGGCGCCTATTTGGTTTAGATTAAGTTTGATCTACAAACAGATTTCGACTTACCCCCCCATTTCTCATAGCTCTGCCCAAGGAATAGACCCCTAGTTATGTCGGAAGACTTCGTTATACTTGCTCCCAACGTGGTGCAAGACATAATAATAAGGAAGAAAGGTTTCACTGGCTCACAACGTGGGGCATACGTTTCACTAGCGCCCATGAGTGAGGCCAGCCTTACAGAAAAAAAAATTCGTTAGCAGAAAAAATTGTTTCACTAGCGCCCAACGTCTAGGGCCTCGAAATTTGTTTGTTCAAAAATTATTTTACCTCGAAATTTGTTTGTTCAAAAATTATTTTACTTCGAAATTTGTTTGTTCAAAAATTATTTTACCTCGAAATTTGTTTGGTCAAAAAGTATTTTGCTTCGAAATTTGTTTGTTCAAAAATTATTTTGCTTCGAAATTTGTTTGCTCAAAATTCGTAGGGCTCGAAATTTGTTTGCTCAAAATTTATTTTGCTTTAAGATTTATTTGTTTAAATTTGCTCTTGATGTAAGTTTGGTTGAGACGTTAACCCCCATTCAGTCAATTAATTACCTTAGTCAAATTTATTTTTAACTTTCATTCTGTTTTGACCCAATATAATTTTTTTTGATATTGTTTTGGCAAAATTTATTTTACCAAATACACTTTTTGACTTTTACCTTTAGTTGCCCGAATTTGTTTTGACAATTATCGTAAGGCTAAAATCATTTAGATTTATCAGTTTGATTTTATTAAAATATTAGGCTATTGCAATCATGTCGGAAAAATTCCAAATTGTTTGTCTACTTAAAGAGGAACTGGAGTATGAACTGAAAATCAGAGGAGTAGTGAGTGAGAGACCAGTGTTGGAAAAAAGAAAAATTTTAGGAAGACTGTTAGCTGAAGAAACTGATAAGCCTGTTGTTTGGTTCGTTTGAGTCAATAAAGAACATTTTTGTCCGAATTTGATGATAATTCTACAGATTCTATTTTGAGGGTACATCGGTTTGAAGAATCGTTACACACTGAGAAAATAAGAATGGACACATTGTCATTTTTAAAATCTAAACTTTAAGGTCAACAATCGATGTTAACTAAAGTTAATACTGAGAGCGAAGATACCCTGAAATCAAGTTTTATTATTACATTAGAAATCGCCAAACGATCAAAACCTTTCACTGATGGTGATGTTATTAAAGACTGTATGATTGGGAATATTCCGCCATTAGCTCGCTCCAATTTCTATCTACCAAGGAAGCTGCTCGTTGGCCAGCGTGCGCATTGCGGACCACACACACGCATTGCATTCTTGGTTCATTTTTGTGGAGCTTGTATTAAAATAATTATTATTTTACACTTTACACGTAGTATTGTTTCAACGAAAATGAGCTACGCATTAGAAAAATCGGTAGTCGTGGCCAAACATACTATTGCACGTTTGAAAGCTTTTGATGAATTGCAGAAACGGCTCAAGTTCTCTGCCGCGTTTAAAATTGCATCAAAATTATATGACAAATTTCAGACAGTTAACCGCAACACTATAGTTGATGAACCATCTGAGAATTGGACGGACTTTTGTAATTATATATTTGAAATCGATTTATTATTTTGCCAATTAGAGGCTGTTCACTCGAGCATCAGTAATGTTCCGCAAAATCAAGATTTGGAAGTCCAGTCCAGATTCCAGGTGGAAACGCAAGTGACAATGTCACGTCTTACAACAACAACTGCACATGTGGTGAGGTGGGGACACCGGAACATCTGGTGTTCCACTGCACCGAACTGCAACAGGACCTAGGAATGGACAGGACAATCTTACGGGACATACCCCTCTCGGACATGCTCTGGAACGAAAACATATTTCCTTACCTAAACAGAGTCACTCACCAAACTACTACTATACTACGCCAAAGGTACACAAACGGACTCTGACAGGACACACACAAACACCATACAAACCCCACACATCACAAATACCACAAACACAGATCACACGAAACACAGAAGTTTGACGTAACGCATCGAACGTGAAATACAAAAGCACAATCCACCCAACACACATGGGAACCGACAACAAACAAGCGGCATTCTCCCAAGGACATTCCAAGAACCACGTGTCTCCTGAAGATCTACCAGAAGGCTCGTGAATCCTGACGACCGGGAGTGATACCAGTGAAAATAGTGAAAACGGCAAAAGTACGGCAAACGTACCTCAAACACAAGTTTCCCCCCCAGAACACTTATTAGCATTAGAATACTAACACTAGTAGGATAAGGACTCAATACTAACCATCTAACCATCTAAAATAAAAAATACAACTAACTAAAATAAACAAGAGAAAATACTAACCAAATTTGTAATTGCTTTAAGAAATCTAACCCTAGCTTCAGTAACGTAATGTTTATATTTCCAATGTTGTAGCGCAACTAAAAATTACTACAGGGGAAATATTCTGACAACATAATTACAACACATCAGCACGACAAAATACACACAAGCACCCACACGCACAAGCACACACACACACACACAACAGAGACTGTACGTGGCCTCCCTGGTTTCCGGCTGCCGATAGCCAGGACACGTACAGGAACGCGTACTTCTCGGTTTCTGATTTCCGACTACCGGCGGTTGTAAACCGGGAGAGGGAAACACTCCCAAGGACCTCACTACAGACATAAGCACACGCACACACAAACATGAAAACAATAAACACACACACCATTATAGCACACTGGCACGACAAAACACACACATACACACACCAAAACACACAAACACGCACGTACACGTACCTGCACGCACACGAATACGACACAGATATATACGCACACGTGCACATACACACCAGGGACTGTACGTGGTTCCCCTGCTTTCCGGCTGCCGACGGCCAGGACACGTACAGGAATGCAAACTTCTCGGTTTCTGATTTCCGGCTGCCGGCGGTCGGAAGCGGGACAGCAGTCCCAAGGACAACATCACAGACAGAAACACACATACGCACCCTCACGCGCGCACAGACTCAAACACACACACACACGCACACATACACATACACACCAGGGACTGTACGTGGTCCCCCAGGTTTCCGGCTGCCGACGGCCAGGACACGTACAGGAATGCGAACTTCTCGGTTTCTGATTTCCGGCTGCCGACGGTCGGAAGCTGGGAAGGAAAGCAGTTCCAAGGATCTTACCACAGACAGAAACACACACACACACTCACGCACCCACACGCGCGCACAGACACAAACACACACACACACGAGTATTTCCAAACGCAAATAATATAAAACTAACTAATATAATTTAAGGTAGCAAATAATTCTGTTAGATTTCTTAGGAGTAACAGGTTTGCTGTAATTTTTAGGTAGCAGACTAATTGTAATGTTAGAATAAATAAAAAAAATAAAAAATGTCACGTCTCAATTCGGTTGAGTAGCGTTGGAAGTGCCAACTCCTAGCAATAATGTAAGATTACCAAAAATTGAATTAGCTGGTTTTGCAGGTGAGCTTAACGAGTGGCCTACCTATATAGATTTATTTAATGCACTCATATACAATAATGACATATCGCCCATGCTTCAAGTTTGGCGTTGGCTTACCATGTGTGTTGCATTAAGCCTAGGTATATTTGCCACATACGTCTGAAATCTGAAAACAATTCAGAGGAAACAGTGAAGTATTAATAAACCACAAAAAATTGATTGTAACATAAAGTTGTTTTGCGTTCAAAACTACTCCGTATTTTAGTATGCAAATGTGTCTTTGTATAAACAACTGTGTTACTCTGTTTTGCTGATTGTACAGGAATCGCCATGACCATTAAATCAATTTTTTAACCAAATATTTTTTTAAACTGATTTTTTGGATTTTGTATCGTATTTAGGCGTCAAATAGTCTATATTCGAACACAAAGGATGATTAACAGCTACCCTAGCGTGCACATAGAAACATTATAAATTTACAAAAGTAAACTTTCTAGAATGTAATTTGAATAAATATTGTTTGTCCTCTTTTGTATTTAGAATATTCGGGAATATTTGAATTAAGTATATAAGATCGCAAATCGTTGGGATTAATCAATTGAGGTCATAGTTTTGATCCGCGTACAGTTTAATTTGTGATACTAAATTAATTAAATTAAGCGTTGAGATAAATACATCTATGTGATATAAATTATTGGAGTACGTGGTTGACAACTTAATAGTTACTAATAATATAAATTAACAGTGCTTTGATTGCTAATTACAAGTGCATCATTGTAATTACTAAGATAGTACTGTCGCTTTGAGGACGTTAGTATTGCTAGTGATTAGATGGAATAAATTGTCGTAAGTACATAAAAATTTCACTGTACCTACGACTAAAAGTGTGTAATCAATAAAGAGCTGTTATTGCAAAAGCAGTTTCGTTACGGTGTAAAATACTAAACAGCAAATTATGCTTTTATTTTACATTGAATTTTTAAACATAAACGTAAAGTAGTAGGGTAGCTAAGCCGGTTTGGCAACAGAGATCCACAGCAAGATATGTATACGCCGGTTCGAGAACAATATGAACAGCTAAGCCGCTTTGGGAAACAAAACGTGCAGCAAGATATGTATACGCCGTTTTGAGAACAAAATTGTTTTTGTGTGTAAATTTGTTGCGTCGGGGGGTCGTTAGGTCTTTGGGGTGTGCGTTCGGCGGGGTCGTTAAATTTTTGTCGTGGGGTGGTGCGCGTGCGCTGGGGTGGAGATATTTTCTTAAGAAATTTTTTTAGCAGCGTTCCCGACGTTAAATATTAAATTTTAAAAAATGTTGTGTGTGTAGAAAATGGAGTTCACGTGTTGGTTCGTATTTTTCTGGGGTAGGTTAAGCTAAAATTAAAACGCCGCTGTGAAGAATTTTTAATATTAGGCAAACGCGTTCAAGTGGTAAAGAGTGTTTTAGCTCTCCTCATAAGCTGCGTTTTGTACGAAGTAGCAAATAAAATTGAGAAAATATACGAAATGTTATATGATGGAGGTCAAATTTTAAACGTTTGCAGGTAAAATCTTGTAAAAAAGAAGTCGTTCACATCTCGCAATTTCAATGTCGCGATAAAATACTAAGAATTTGCATGCAGTCGAATATAACAACGTGTTTTTATCTGGCAATATATATGTAAATCACGCCGACATTCGACTTTTAATATAATGTATTTAATTAACATAAGGTGTGTTTGCAAAAACATTTCAAGACAGGTATTTCGTATAATTCCTTTTGGTTACATCATCCCAAAATAATTTATACAAGTACACTGAACTTGCAGTCGGATCTAACATATAATCTTTTAATTATACCCGTATGAATTTAAAATATATGCAAATTATACCACCTTTCATCACGATTTATTTGACTCTCAAATTATTTGATTTGATCTTATATCAAGGCTTATGTATTAACTTTACAACTCAAGGTGTAGCATCAAGGTTTTACGTCACTCTCAAACTATAGAACTTAATAAAATAGCTTTCCTTAGCACCAATATCATTTAGAAAATATGTGTTTCATTAAAATATACTTATTTATTAAATATTTCCTACCAAAATTTATTTAAAAATTTAAAAGTTCTTTATTTTCATTTTCATATAGGTAAAATCACCACTTTGCTATGCTCTCGGCTACCTAGTTCCGGCTACTTTTCCAAGGTCGTTGTGACGTCATAGCCTTTTATAAATATAGAGCAATGTAATACTATTCTAAAATTCTAAAAAGAGTCTTTCTTACTAACCACAAATACATACAGCTTGTAGAACGCGGATGTATCCAAGTCAGTCCATCGGCACATAAAATAATCTTTTAATCCTTTCCTCTTTCTCTAATAAGATGTTCTTTGTCTAACACATCTTTGTATTGTTCGCGTATTGTCGCAGTGTCTTCTATTTAGTCCAACTTTTGCCTTTTGCATGCATTTCCTCTAATTCCAGCTGTCTTTTCTTCCACTTACAGCGTATGGCGTGCATAATTGGGCAATTTCCTGCAGCGTCAACGGAGAGAGTTTACTGTCAATATTTACGCGTTGTCGTACAACCTCTGGGCGAATGTTAGGCGTACTTATCAACCCCGATACCGAAATGATTATTTCTTTTGGAATTGTAGAATATGGTGTTACAGATTGTGTAAAATATGTTACCTGCTTTAATGTAGCACTTGTGTAAGATTTTATTTTATCTTGGCTGTCTTCCTACTCTACTATCTCCAAATAATTTACAGGTAAATAGTTAAAACTAAAAGCTGAAAGCACATACTTTTCAATTTTTCCTTTTCTCTGGTTTTTCTGGCAACTTAATTTGCAAGCCCGTCAATTTCTTTGTATTGCCGTTCCCCAATACATGTACTGTAGCAGGTTATTATACACTAAACAGCAGCTATTTTGAAGCTTGTCCGATAACTTACTCCACATTTTAGCGATACCGAGTACATTGGCACCTTTAGGAAGTATAACTTACTATCTTCCAATAAGGTTAAACAGTCTTTTAAGGGATTATACACCCGTTCCGCACTGACATAGCTTCCAATTGTACAGTTTTATATTGTCGCTTCCAATTGCGTAATACCGTGTTCTTTGGTCAAAGTAGACGCGAATGTTGCTCTTAAACGTGCATCTGGACAACGTAAAAATCTAGTATATAATTTCCAAGTTGTTTATTAACACCAGGATTTGTTATCTGACACACAAATTTGTTGTATATCTTAAGTCTTGCATTGGTTGTTAGCCATGTTAAACAATCGAATTTATATTAAAATTAAGTTTAAATGGCTCCATGCTTGGCATTAAATATTTTTAAATTTTGTTATGTATAATGCCAGAATAAAAATTTTAGAATAGTATTACATTGTTCTTTATTTATAAAAGGCTATGACGTCACAACGACCTTGGAAAAGTAGCCGAAACTAGGTAGCCGAGAGCATAGCGAAGTGGTGATTTTACCTATATGAAGAATTTTGTTATGTTAAGTAAAACGTGCAAGTGGTAAAGAATTTTTAGCTTTCCTCAAAAGCTGTATTGTGTATGAAGTAGCGAATAACATTTAAAAATATACGAAATGTGATATAATGGATCTAATTATAAAGTCTGCATGTAAAATCTTGTAAAACATGTTGTTCACGATTTCATTACCAAGATAAAATAACAAGAATTCGCAGTCGAATATAACCTCGTGTTTTTTATTGAAATTATAGCTCTCTGGTCATATATATGCAAATCATTCAACTTTTAATATAATGGATTTAATTAACATATGGTGTGTTTGCAAAAACATGTTAAGACTATTTCCTTCTTGGTATGCAAATTATACCACCTTTCATAACGATTTATTTGACTCTCAAAGAAAAAATTAATTTGATCTTATATCAAGAGGTGTTCTTGTTTACATTTAGCAATTTCAATATATATTTAATATGTGTGTGTATATGTAAAAAACATGTTAAGACAGGTCACTCGTTATTTTATTCATGATTGCATCACCAAAATAATTTATACAACCACACTAAACTCGTACCCGGATCTATATAACCTTTAAATGTATGCAAATAATGTCGTTATTTAAAACGTGGTGAAGAATTTGGATGGGGATGTACTCATTCTCAAATGCGGAATGGTACTCCATAAGGCGTTCTGAACGGAGGCTTTGCACGCATTAGGTGATTGAATACTTCGGAGATTTTTAGGTTAAGCAAAAACATGGCACGTGTTGAAGAATCTCCGAGAATTTCAAAAATTATTTTTGTATTAAATATATAATATTAAAAGAAACACACAATATTTTAATGTTTTATTTACAAAACTTACATTCTTTAATTGTCCCTATCTTTTGTAGGTGGCGGTAGCAGATTCTTATTTGAATAAAATATAGATAAGACTTCCACATTAAGAAAAATGTATCTTAGTTAAATGTACGGGGATTTTATTAATTATAGTTTAGTAAAGTGCATGGTAGTTAATGACCTTGAGGTTGTGATATTTATAACAACATACCGATATATGTAAATTATATATGGAAACTGCATAACTTCAAATCATTTTAGCATAATTGTTAATTACCAAAATTCATAATTTCTACTTCCGTTAAAAACACATTAAGTAAGTAAGTATATACATATCGATAATACAATGGAAAAATTCTTCTACAACACATTAAACAGCTTATTTATATTTGCTACCTTAAACAACTATGCGGAGTGCATATAAATGTCAGAGGAAGATTTCTTATCGTTCCCTTCCAATCTTAAAATTTATATCGTCAATAAAATAATAAACAGATTACTAATAATAGGTCGTCAATGGAACTAAAACAACATATACAAAATGTGTACAAATGAAAAGACCACTTATTAATTAATCATGACTGTAAATTCCTTTAAAGATTTGATATTTATAGGTAGTAACAATGTTGGTGCTATATATATAAACGACTTTTATGAGCATAGTTTAAATTAAAATAACACCGAAATTTATGTAAATTTAGTAGTTCTGGTTTATAGTTGGTTGATCTTTGGAGAATAAATTTTATGAAACTTAGGTTTAAGAAATTAATCATTTTACAGGTGGGATTAAATAAAAATGTACTACTTTGATGATAAAACCTATGCAATGCATTTTATGTTTACACAACTATAACATACTTTAAAATTTAATACCTCGGTAGTAGAATATAATTTTTAATTGTATTATTGTAACATAAAGTTTGCATAAAATGCAAAATACATATCCGTTAAGAGGAATTTTTCAATATGATACTTACAGATTCGTTAGTAAGTTTTACAATTAAACTTATTTCAAGACATTTTTTGAAACACATCTTACTAGTCTCAAGGAATATGTATGTATGTAGGTATAAAATATACAAATAAAAACACTACTTAATGTAAACATTATTCTTTATTAAAAATGAATAATTGGTTATATGTACAAACCAGTTTTTGAGTACAATTACATCTGTGGTTGCGCAATTGAATGACGAATGTCGTGTGGTATGGTAGAAACACTTGTGTGAATTGGTGTAATACTTTAATTTATGTAGAGGAATACACCCTAAATCTTCTAGGTTAATAACATTTAGGTGTGGAAATTCATTGTAAATTGCCATCATCTCAAGATATACCGTGAAAGTTTCTGCTTAACCATACCTTTTGGTATTTGAAGCGAGCTGATAGACAGTTCCAAGAATATGGTGGTTTCAGCACATATGTTATTGCAACTCCATTCGATAGGGATAGTTGTAAAACAGCCATTTCTTTAAACACAAAGTTATTATGTGCAATTTTAAACCTTTGAACGTCGACAACTAATAAATTTTAATTTTAGACTTCACTCACAATACTGGTTGCAGGATTGTAGCGGACCAAACGATCGTGTAGAATGAGGCAGTACGCTGTAGTGTGAGCTTTAAGCGCTTCTTTCACTTGAAATTCTAATCGTACGTCAACCGCTCCCACTTTCACTATTTCGTTTTGATGGGAACAATCGATGACTACAAGTGGAGCGTGCGTTTGAAATTCATTGGGTGTTAATATCGGCTCGCTGATACCCCGTAGTACGATTGTTGAAACTGTGCATACATCTCATATAGTATAGAATAGCGATTGGTATCGAAATCAATGTTAAGATTATCGTAAGGATACATAGATGAACCCAGATGTAATTTCATATTGGTCAACTTACAGTGGTCGAACTGACTGCGCCCTTTTGCGCGATGTATCGGTTTGAAAGCAGACAATAACAAAACGCGGTTTCTCCACTTGAGAAGCCGTCTTCACGGCCCACGTATGCGTGTGTGTTGTATGTAATTCTGGATATTCGTGTAGTTCCCAACTGCGAAAGCTTATGTCCATGGTGGCATTGCGTTGAATATGTTTGAGTAGTTTTAAGCGCTCTGCATCTGCAACGGTTATATGTGGAATCCGCCATGATATATGTGTAATAGTAATTTTGATTGACTCTTTGGTATCAGAATTCGATATAGCTGCATCGTCAGCACTACTTCTAATAAGAATAAGCTCCTGTTTGATATTCAAAAGAATTTTCGGTAATCCTCCGCAAATCCTAAAACCATGCGCAAGGGAATGCATACGTTGAAATGACCATTAGCATCAACGAGATCAAGCTTATCGATGGGGACCAACCGGCGTTCCTAAAGCGACGACTTTCGCTATAATCGTAGGATAGGAAATTTTTAATAGTCGTAGTTATACCTGGATTACGAACGCGGTCAATAGTCTTTCCACCAAGTTCATAACGAATTTCATCAAATAAAAATAAAACTCCGTTGTTGACAAAATCGGCTGTAGGCGAAACGCCACCATCTGACTTATTCATTGTACCCTCAATATAAATTACGCTGTCCCATGGTAGTGTATAGACATCTTCGTTTTCTATTGGAATCCGTATAACATCGTTCTTCTCATACGTGGTATTGGAGTACGGAGTATGCATATGTTTGTCGGCATTGACGATGGTTGTATCAAATATAGCACGTTGCGTAACATTTAAAATATTACTATCCATTTTAGCTATGTAGCACTTTGAGTCCTAATGTTTGCAGAAATTTAACGTTTTCCGGTGTTAATCGGTGCACTGGTGTCTTGTAACTGGTAAAGGTGCTGACAATGCGTCTATTAATAGGTTTTGGTGGTTTATGCTCATAGCGCAAAACCATTGTTTTAAAGACGCTTTAGATAAAGTCTAATCGTGATGGTTTCCCGACGAAAAGTGATGAGATTACCGTTTTGATCAACTATTTTAACAATGATGCGATCGATGATTCTTGTATTAAGTGGCATATAGGTGACGTTTACGGGGTTTTCAATAATCTTGTACCCTGCAGCAACTGCAGGAAAGAATTGATGCAAAATGTGTACAGGTTTGCTATTCCGATACGATCCGACCACAAGATTACATTCAATACATATTGAATTGATTGGAAAGACTTGTGCCGGATGGTCCGAAATAGCAGTAGTGAGAGCTGGTAGTTTACGTTTCTCAAAACCCAGCAACGAAGCAAGTGAATTTGGTTGTGTAAAATCCACTATACCTGATGCTTTGATTTCTGTATGTAAACTGTTATTATTGGCTCGAATATCAATAAGATAACGTTTGGATGAAGTGCGTTCACGAGGATCGTTCAGATTACGTCGTACGAACTTATTAATATCTGCCACTTCATAAGTTCCTTCTGGTAAAGTAAGCACGATGTCATCAATGTAAAATTTATTGTTCGCTTCCGTTACATTGGGAATTGAAAAATATGTATCAAAGTTTGTAAGACCAATAACGTATTCATGGTCATCATCGAGAACAATTGGTGGGTTGATGATTGCGGTGAGCGTAGATTCAGTTCCAGTTAAAGTAAATGTGTACATGTTCGGTGGTTGACGATAAACTAACAACTAGTCGTATTCGTAGTTGGGATGGAGTAATAAAAAGCAAATTCCTGAAACACTTGCAATATATGGTTTTTAATTAAACACTTTTTATACAAAACAGTTAAAAATACACTAAAATCAAATAATATATAACGTTGTTAGAAACTTAACGGAGGACTATTTTGCAGTAAAAATTTCAATACGAAGTGTCCACAGGTAACGGTGTTAAGCGGTTGAAATTGTTCATAATTATAATAGAGAGTGCATGGTCCTGATGAGGTTAAGTATTTGACAAGTTCCCTCGGAGGTCGTAGATTACCAATGCTATCATAATAGACTGCCCTTGAACCATCTTTTTGTACGCGGTCCAATGAGTTCCCACACCACGTGTAGTATCATGATTAAGAATACCACATTCTCGCCAACGAATTGTGTTTGGAAGTGAATTGCGCATGAATATTCCACGAAAGTGGGATATTGGTAAACGTTTTATGTATTTGTTCAAGTCAACATTGGTCAACGCTCGCATAGGTAGGTTTAACGAATGCGTTGAGTTTTTTTTTCGTTGTCTTTGTTTACGCAAACCTTGCCCGTGTGTAAGAAAAGGCTTTAGGTACAGTCCATGTCCACGGCGATAAGGTTTCAAATAGAGACCCTTTCCAAGTGTCACTGCCTCTTGTGCCATATTATGTCGTTTTGCTTCATCTAATTGTTGTTGTCCAAGTTTAGCATCGTTGACAGCTTTTGCAATCCCAGCTGCTCCACCCGACAACGCTCCAATTGCGGAAAGGGCTGCAAAAATAGGTATCAAAGGTAGGAAACCACCAGTTTTGGGTACAGGGATTACACGTGGGATGCCACGAATTTCATCTGTTATATCTTTAATCGGTGCCACTGCAAGTTTAGCAGTTTTAATAAGATCGGTCGGACGAACGTTTTAATGCGTTCCCAAATGGTGCGAATTAAACGCTTGAATGGTATACCACTTCCTGTACGTAGACGCTGACCACGTCGTTTTCCTTTACACCTTATCGTTTTCTTGCGACAACCCATACCAAATTTAACTTTGGCATTCATTGCAGAACCAACAGCAAACGCAGCAAGTTTTTCACCTAACGAAGCGTCGGGTGCAGTACGACGTTTTGTGCTGTTTCGGCAAGACGTCGATCAGCTTGGTGTCGGGTTGTTAAGTCTGTAGAAAGATCGTAGGCGATGTCGTGTAGTTTGCAGGCTTCGTCTAAGGGATTACGACCTATATCACCACGCTCGAGGCGTTTCTGAAGCTTAGTACCCGGTCCACAGAAGCGATAGCCTGGTAAATGTAATTCTACCGGTAAACGATTGATAGCACTATTGAGTAACCCGTAGCCACGATAGATTTCATTAATCTTGTCAGTCGAAAGGTTTAAAGGAGACTGGTCATGCGTGTAGAATTACTCGCTTAAATGCTTACCATACTGCAATTACGTTTTAGTATATGGATAGAATGCGTCTGGTAAAGCAACAATTGGCGTTGCCAATTACGGACCACAACTGCAGCAACAACACTAACGTGCAAAAGCATGGACTACTATTACCATCAACAATACGGTGTATCATTACAGGTCCATCGAATTGTGGTAAAACTAATGTAGTCATCGGTCTCTTGAAACATCCGAATGGTGTACGTTTTGAAAACGTTTATCTCTACTCAAAATCCTTGTATCAACCAAAGTATCAGTACCTAGAGAGGTTATTACAACCAATAAAAGAAATAGGATATTTTGCGTTTAACAAATGGGATGCAATTGTTACTCCAGCGGAAGCAAAACCTAATTCGATATTTATTTTCGATGACGTGTCGTGCGATAAACAAAATGTAATGCGAGAATATTTTTCTTTAGGTCGACATAAGGCCATTGATTGTTTTACCTATGTCAGACCTATTCCAAAATACCTAAACAATTGATTAGAGACAATGCTAATGTCCTAGTGCTATTCAAACAAGACGAACTCAATTTAAAACACGTATACGCTGACCATGTAAACACGGATATGTCGTTTAACCGGTTTAAAGAATTGTGCGGCGTATGCTGGCGAGATCGGTATGGGTTCCTGGTGATCAATAAAGATGGCGATTTGCAGAACGGTCGCTACCGAAAAGGTTTTGACACCTATATATACTTATAAAGCACATAAATAGCACATCACTTCCTACCCGTTTCTAGACGATGGCAGACGACGTGAAAACCAAACGAGAACTCATAAAAGTACGAAAGGCAGTCAAAGGAAATTACAAGCGCTAAAAGCAGGTGTGGTTGAAAAGGAGCTTGCATTAAGTAAAGTCTATGCACCTATTACAAAACGTTTACAAACACTTCAGACCGGTCTGCTGAAAGATATTAAACAGGAGTCCAAGATCGAAAGCCAGCACTGGTTACCACAACAACATGACGTACAATCTACTCCTAAAAGACGCCCTAAATTTCTCGATCAGGTGCGCAGTTCCACACCAATCGCCGCACCACCAATAGAGGAGGCATGGGAACACAATCCTCATAGCCCAGTCCAGTCTGTGGAGTCCACATTCGAAGAATCGGAGAGTAGCGGCAACACTCCAGAGACCCATACAGAGTACGAACGGTACCTAAACAGCGAAGAACATCAGACCTACTTACAACGATTCTTACCATCGGTAAGATACTATGTCGATAATCTGTTTTCCAACTTTACTGGTATTTATAACAATGACACGGAGCACTTGCGCAGGGATAAAGTACGTTATAATCCGGAGACAGGAAAATTAATGATTGGTGATTCGGACATTATCTTCGGGATTGGTGAAAAGGTGTGTAGAACGATTTTGCTACAACGGTAGCAAAGGGTTGTACGAGCAACTGTTCCTTCTCAATCCTTTGGGTAAATTCTCACTTAAAGAAATTAACGATTATGCGGACATTAAAAGAAGTAATGCAATGTATAGCTTACGACAGCAAACTATAAACCCGAGTGGTCGTGGTCTACTCATGGATTATAACGAGAAGCCACTAGAGTATGTATACTTTGATGATCCCAACGAACTGTGCGAACGGCTCAAGCTTCTGGTCGCCTCGCAAGATGCAGGTAACACCGGTCACACCAACGAAATTACATCGATTATGGAAGAATTACGCGAATTGCGTATAATAGCGTAGATTGTGCGACTTGTTATTCATTATCACGATGGTTATCGACAAGTTTGGACATGCGTCTGACTGTGCTTCATATATTTCTTATGATGATTACTACGATTTTGACAACATGAGATTAGCGCGCGTCGCTACACCACAAGAAGATGATGATGCAGTCACGAAAGCGTACTTAGAATCGCGGTTAGCAACGCTACACCAGCAAGAGGGCGAACCAACGCTTGGAAGTGGTTCCACTATTCAGCAGTATATAGGCACGCTTGTGAAGGAGACAACAAACAGTATGATAACACAATTCTCGAGCGAGTATGTTACAAGATCAGACTTTAACCATTTTGAAGAGATGATGCGTAACCTTGTTCCAGCCACTGTGAACGCTAATGTTGCACAAATCGTAAGCAAACGGATAGATGATTCTATGAATAGCATATATAAGACATTAGACGCTGCTATTCAACAAGTGAAAGCACAATTTAGAATAGACATTGCACGAATTCAAGCAGATATTCAACAGTTGCAAGAGAAACTTAAAAACGCACGCATATAGCCGTCAACCATACACACACACACACACACATATTAGCAATATGTCTGTAAAGGAGCAAATCGTCCACGAGTTACATAAGCCTGCTCGCATTAACTTTCCAAGAAGACATGTAATCACAAAAGGATTAAACGAGCTGTTTCAAGCCGATTTGGTGGAAATGATCCCATATGCAAAAATAAATAAAGGATTTAGATACATTCTAGTTGTTATCGATGTATTTTCTAAATACTTATGGGCCGTACCGGTTAAGCGCAAGACGGGTAAGGCTGTTTCAAACGCTTTTCAATCAATTTTCAACAAAGACCATCGTATTCCACGGTACATTCAAACGGATTTGGGAAAAGAATTTTATAATTCAACATTTAAGGCTTTAATGGAAAAATATGAGATTACACATTATAGTGTGTACAGCAATAAAAAGCTTGCGTAGTAGAACGCGTTAATCGTACCTTAAAGTCAAAAATGTGGAAACAATTTAGTTTGAATGGTTCGTATCTATGGCTGAATATACTATCCTCACTCGTGACTGCATATAACAACACCAAACATCGAACAATCGGCATGCGACCTGTAGATGTGACAAAACGCAATGAACGCAAACTTTTAATACAGTGTACAGTACGATCAAAACAGTTAACTTAAAGAGTAAAAATTTTCTGTTGGGGATCATGTTCGCATTAGTAAACATAGAGGCCAATTTACCAAGGGATACACACCAAATTGGTCTAACGAAATTTTTACGGTGTACAAAGTGCATTTGACTAATCCTTTAACGTACCTATTGCGCGATAGTCGAGGACAACCAATATTAGGCGGCTTCTATGCAGAAGAACTTCAACGAACACACTATCCGGATGTATATTTAGTGGAAAAAGTATTGAAGAGAGTTAAAAATCAAGTATATGTGAAATGGTTAAATTTAGATTCTAGCCATAATAGTTGGATATCCAAAATCATATTTTGTAGATTTGCTGTTACGTGTTTGTTTACCATCATATGTCATTCATCAATAAAAATTTTTTACTGTTATATGATTTATTATAGCGACACACACACACACACACACGACACAAATTACATCTATGTACTACTAATTACTACACTAGTTCTACGTCAAGAAAGTTGTTTATAATTCCTCATGCCCGAAGCGCAAAACGTTGATGTAGGTTGATTTTCGCTGTTTTGGTTGAACTTGAGTATTTCGATGTCCGTGAATATGTGTAAATAACAAGCAGGTAAAACACATTACCTTCTCAGCTAACAATTTCTCCCGTACTTGACCAACACTCGAGGTATATATATTCATTGTAAAAGGTATGCGACACGTACAATAGCATCCTCCATTATATCTAATAAGTGCTATCTATAGCGCATCAGCTAAGACTACCAAGATGACATGATTTACATACAAAAATAGTATTAAACTAAAACAATAACTTTAATAGCATATACACTTTTTTATAATCATCTATACTATTTGATGGCCATTTTCCCGAATCCGGACCACACGTCCATCCTGGTTGCTGTTTTGAGCCCTCCATTGCCAAATTCTTGAGGAGCCAGTTATATGTTGTTCTATGAGGGCCAACTACATTAGGTTGGTACTTATAATTTACCTTATACTTTAAAATTAACTTCAATACTTTTTTTAATACCATAGGTTGTGCGAAATATACAACATCTACAATCATATCGTCAATCGCTGTGGCCAGTGATTTATAGTTGCATTTATATTCATGATAGGAAATGCCTTCGTACTCAATACAGCTCGGTTGGTTAGTAATTCTTCAAGGAAATATACATCGCTCAAACTATAATTACTCTCTATTGCGTCTAGTACACCGCGCACCTGATGACATTTTAACTCTGTTTTGCCGTTGCAAGCATCAATGAAGTTTGATACAAATTGATCGCACCTACTCTGTTGATTAAACAGCATGTCCATTACATCAATGGATGTATCATTGGTCAGCGTTAGCCATTTGAAGGCTTTAAAGGGAACATGAACACCTACTCTGAACAGTATACGTTTGATTTTGTCTACATCATTCAATACTATGGCATGTTTCAGATGTTGGTGTAAAATGCGTTGTTCACTCTCGAACAAATCGTACAGTACATTGTCCATGTTAACTTGAAAACTTCGCACCACTATCGTTGTTGTTCCACTCACTGCGAGATCTATCCAAGTACCTAGCTTTTATGGCACATTCATCAAAATACCCCCACTAGTTTTTGTAACAGCATTAACAAATCAACAACCTCGAGATGATCTCTGGCAAGGCGACTCTGTTGAATTTGAGCAATATATTTAAGGAAAATCCAATTAGAGGTGTGTTGGTGGTGATAGATTGTTATTCAAATTATCTATGGGAATATCCTTCACTTTTAACGAAGGATGCATGCCCGGTAAATTGCAAATTAATCAAAAGAGCATAACGTTAATCATTACTCTACATACAGCACAAAAAGCTGTCATAGCCATGCGAGAAATATGTTGCCTGATAAATACTCCCTTTATGATTGTTGTGGTTTTGACAATTTTGACAACGATCCTAGGTCATGGATCGAAACGTAAAGAAAGATGATTTTAAAAACTATGAGTGGTTTAATTCCCAACGAAGATTAAGAAAAAGGTTGCCTGATGTCGCTAAATCTATATATATACCAATGTTTAATACCTTGAAAGTAATAGGAAAATAAAATTTAAAGTTGTCAACCATGTTCGGGTGGTAATGTTGATTCGGTCATTGATACCTACTGCAAGTTAAAACAAGTCGTATACAATGATGAAAAGTTTTTTGAAACTAACTAAATGTGATCTTGAATACATGCTTTGTAAAAGCGATATAGTTCAGATTCTGCTACGATTCTTCAACAGACGGCGATAACAATAAAAACTCTGTTTAAATTAATTTTAATAACGACTTAACATTGCGTAATTCTATTAAAATGATTTGAAATATAACGGTATTATTTTTATTGTTTAGCATCAATTTAATAACATTTGCTGATATAAGATGAAAATTGTGAATTTTGGTAATTGACAATTATGCTAAAATGTTTTGAAGTTACCTTGTTGTCATATGTTCCATTTAACAGAATTAAAACTCAGATATATTATAGACATTCTTGCAATTATTTACCATATGTGTATATATTTCTCTTGACAATAATTATTAATTTAAGAATAACTTATTGAATTAAAGTAGGTTATTTATAAGTACTAAATTCTACAATAATTAAAACGAGTTTGAAAATAAAAATGTATTGACAACGTAGCTATACTTGTAATTAATTTATTCTGCCAGGATCAACAAAATATAATGCAAAATAGTTGTTTTTAGGTATAAACCAGAACCATATAATTTTACATATGGGGATATGTTGTTATAATTATACTATAAATAGCACAATCGCCGAGGTCATTAACTACCATGCACTTTACTGAACGCGGTTGTTAAAGGGCGTTATATGAACGTTTTTTGCAAAGAAATAAGTAATATTTATCTCAGTTTGCAAAATGTTGAAACGTTTAGATCCGCAAGTTATGCATATCTTTTAGAAAACATATTTGCTTTTATGGACAAATTTTTGCTTTACATTCCTTAACTTTAATAATTTCACTAATCATGTTTACAGAGTCTTTTTAAATAATAATATCCTTTGAACATACTATCATCTGGAATACAAATTTTGTTATACCTATATCTAGTACTAATAATAATTAGTGTCTCTAGCACTGTAAAATTTAACTAGAATAAATAATTCACAATCTTTTATAGTGTTTAATTAAATCGGTCTTTTAACAACAAAAGAGGTATTTTGCACATTGCAAATTATTATTACCATGCTTGTAGCAATAAATATTACATAATAAATTGCTGGTTATTCACCTAACAATAAAATTTTACACTAAGAATATATAATTGGTGTATGCTGGGTTGCCTGCCATAGATATGCATATATTTTTTAGAATTCAATTAAATTTAAGTACACGTAGGTAAATGTGTGAAAGTTACTTTACATTTCAGTATTCAGCTGTATTGTAAATAGTTATTGATATTGTATTGAAAAAACGACACCCAGTATTGTCAGCTGTGTAAAAAATGTTTTGTTTCGGCAGTGAATCAATCAAACTGTATGAAAATATATGAACTCATTAGCATGTAATTAAAATAAGCTGGTAAGTGAAACTAATATAAATAAAACATTCAAATTTTGTGTGTTTCTTTTAAAATTATATATTTAATACAAAAATATTTTTAAAAATCTCGGGGATTCTTCAGCACGTGCACGTTTTTGCTTAACCTAAAAATCTCCGAAGTATTCAATCACCTAATACGTGCAAAACCTCCGTTCAGAACGCCTTATGGAGTACCATTCCGCATTTGAGAATTAGTACATCTCCATCCAAATTCTTCACCACGTTTTAAATAACGACATTATTTGCATACATTTAAAGGTTATATAGATCCGGGTACGAGTTCAGAACGAGTGACCTGTCTTAACATGTTTTTTGCACACACGCCAATATTTTAAATTGAAACCATTATAAAATACGAGTCGAATAATTTCTCCTATTCTTTTGAAATTTAATACAAAATAATGGGGCAGAGCCCCGTTTAGGGCACGTTTAGAAGCTCCCTTCCCCACCATTCATCATTTTGAAAGTGATTATGTCATCCACCACATTTCCTATTTTTGCTTAACCTAAAATCTCTCTTTAATTAACTAAAGCAACGACAATAAAAACAATGACGAAGCTCTAAAGATCACCGCTAAATTTTTCACTACATGCACGTTTTGCATAACCTATAAATTTTTATCACGTTTGTGCAATTAAACGAGTTATATATATACAATGTCTAATACGTCATCTACATACAATCACCAAACCGCTAAAAGTAAAAGAATTTTATTGCCACATAAATTAAATGTATAATTACATTTAAATATTTAAATATATTCAAATTCCTAAAATGTAAGCAAGAACACCTCTTGATATAAGATCAAATTAATTTTTTATTTGAGAGTCAAATAAATCGTTATGAAAGGTGGTATAATTTGCATACCAAGACGGAAATAGTCTTAACATGTTTTTGCAAACACACCTTATGTTAATTAAATCCATTATATTAAAAGTTGAATGATTTGCATATATATTACCAGAGAGCTATAATTTCAATAAAAAAACACGAGGTTATATTCGACTGCGAATTCTTGTTATTTTATCGTGACATTGAAATTGGTATAATTTGCATATATTTTAAATTCATACGGGTATAATTAAAAGATTATATGTTAGATCCGACTGCAAGTTCAGTGTACTTGTATAAATTATTTTGGGATGATGTAACCAAAAGGCAATATACGACATACTTGTCTTGAAATGTTTTTGCAAACACACCTTATGTTAATTAAATACATTATATTAAAAGTCGAATGTCGACGTGATTTACATATATATTGCCAGATAAAAACACGTTGTTATATTCGACTGCATGCAAATTCTTAGTATTTTATCGCGACATTGAAATTGCGAGATGTGAACGACTTCTTTTTTACAAGATTTTACCTGCAAACGTTTAAAATTTGACCTCCATCATATAACATTTCGTATATTTTCTCAATTTTATTTGCTACTTCGTACAAAACGCAGCTTATGAGGAGAGCTAAAACACTCTTTACCACTTGCACGCGTTTGCCTAATATTAAAAATTCTTCACAGCGGTGTTTTAATTTTTAGCTTAACCTACCCCAGAAAAATACGAACCAACACGTGAACTCCATTTTCTACACACACAACATTTTTAAAATTTAATATTTAATATTTAACGTCGGGAACGCTGCTAAAAAAATTTCTTAAGAAAATATCTCCACCCCAGCGCACGCGCACCACCCCACGACAAAAATTTAACGACCCCGCCGAACGCACACCCCAAAGACCTAACGACCCCCCGACGCAACAAATTTACACACAAAGACAATTTTGTTCTCAAAGCGGCGTATACATATCTTGCTGCACGTTTTGTTTCCCAAAGCGGCTTAGCTGTTCATATTGTTCTCGAACCGGCGTATACATATCTTGCTGTGGATCTCTGTTGCCAAACCGGCTTAGCTACCCTACTTAAAGTATTCGGTTAAAATCAATAAGACATCTTTACCATAATAATCGTGTAAATGTTACCTCTGATTGGCGTTTTCTGGGGATTTTGAAACTTCTAAAAAGTAAAGGTTTTAAATTTATCTAAGTGGCTATGAAATTGTCAATCACTTGCAGATATGTTATCGTAACTCTATAAAACCGTGCGTTCTTACATGAGGGCGTAGTTCTTTAAACATAAAGACCACTTGGCTTGTGTCTATGCGATAAAGGTGCTTATCACTCCCTTATAAAGGATAACAAAGACCAACGCTTCGTTTCTCAGTTTGGTCGGCGAATTGATATTCCTATCGGAGACCATAAAATTTGTCATACTACACAACTTCTTTTTAATTAATTACTCTCGCTGGTTTGACTTGAAATATAAAGTTTCACACAGTTGCTGTTTGAAACACTGTCTTCTCGTCGGCTGTCTAAATAGTATTCTGGTATCGATATTTTATAATTAAGTTGGACTCGAATAGGTTAATTTTGTCTTGATATGTTATTAATAAACCATTCAAATTTCTACTCATTATTATTCGCTTTCAGTACTGTTACATTTCGCTGTTCTAGAGATGGCGTATGCTGAAACTATTGTGTTTCGTCTTCATCGGCGCTTCTTCTCGATTCGGTATATTTAAGGATTATTACGTGTCGATCTTTGTACCTTGCAACACAAAAGTCCAAGCAACAATTACATATACTGTAAAACAGAAATTTAACTACAAAATAACATGCATGAAGTACCAATAAATCACGGTATGTTATGTTTTATTACCTCATTATATAAGGAAACCATAACAATAGGCAAAGCCTTAACAGCATGTTTTGACATTGTTTCTATTATTCTCCATAACATCCATTCGAAGCATTTAAGTAATTAATTGATTTCAACTTTTTCGATAGACATCGCTCTTTATCTAATAGCAGTAATTAGGGAGAAGTTTCATAGAGATACGTTGTCGTAAATTGCAGAAGAACCAGGGTGACTTAGCTAGTTTTCCTCCATTTAACATAATGTGTGACTATACTATTGTTACGGGCGTTTAAAGCATTAAGTTTTAAAATTTGGAATTGTCTAAAAGGGGCGTAACAAAATAAGGATGCACCGGCCAACTATAATGGTGCAGTAGTGGGCTCCTAAGTACTATTTGGCAGAAAATTAAACAAATTTGTCTAATGATCGAAATTTCATATAGGTGCGATTTCAAGCTACGTTATTACTACCTTACATGTGATTTTCCAATGCTCCACCCGAAGGTACTACATTGGCCAAGAAGCGAGTTTTTTTATCTGAAAAATTTTGAATTTTGCCGAACCCTTGCTGTTCCAAGCAAGGTAGGGATCTTTAACGTGCGTGACAACACTCACACACGGGACCTCCATTTTACCTCTCATCCGAACGAGGGTGTATTTTTGTGAAAAATACTCGTCAAACGTTTTTCAAGCGGACCGTGTCGAGATTCGAACCCGTACGTTATTACTACCACTTGTAATAAATTATTCTCTAACACATGTAATAAATTTTCTTCAGCTCCACACCGTTGGGCGACAAGATAACAAAATTTCTAGGTGGGAGCGGTTGGGGGGACGTTTTTCTTTTTAAGGATTGCAATCGCTATTAAACGGAGGTTTCTTGAATATAGAGATAGTTCAGGGTGAAATTGGTTGGTAAACGGCTAAGAGAAATAAGAAACGACTATTTAGGTAAATGGCTAACTTCAGTGCTCTGGCATGAAATGGGGTTGCGGGCCGATTTTGTTTCGACACTCAAAACACGTAAAGGGAGGGCGTCAATGTATTTACACAATACCAAAAGTCCTGGAGAAAACGTAGAAAACCCTCGACTCAAACAGATGTCGACAATAAAAAAGTGACTGTTTTATCAACTCTTTATACTCTATTTCTGAAAAGAAAATATACAACTAATTAAACCAAGACCACCATTTGTGGTTCTCCATCTAGACACAAGTAAATACAAAATAACACTTTACTGGAATGTAAATGGTTCATTAATATGCTAATTTTAAAGTATTAAGCTTTAGTGTGATACTTTGAAATAAGTAACTCATTTTTAAATTACAAATTAACGCTATTGGTAAGTTTCAATAATTAACGTACTTACAAAAAGGTGGTAACTGTGTCATCATCATTAGGTCTTCAGTCCTGGGACTGGTTAGACGCGTACTCTCATTGTTTCCTATTCTAAACTAACCTATACGTTTCCCTGAATTTTTCTACATCTACCTCCTTTTTCCTATCTCTGCTTGTAATATATCCCATACTATTCCCCAAAAATTCCTTAGAACCTATTATGCACTTCTATTTCTTCTATTTTTTTCCACAGATATATTTATTCCCCTACTATTTCTATAACCTATTTGTTATTAACTTTGTCTCTCCATGCTACCGTTTTTCTGTCTGCTTTTCCTACTGTCCGTATTTCATAGGCATACTGTGCTGTGTTCCACACATATGCTTTCAACAATTTTCTTCTTATTTCTATGTTTGTTGTTTTTGATCATAGGCGCTGGTTCTTCCTTGTTAGATGCAGTTCGGTTCTCTTCTATTACTGGAAAACTCCACCCGAAGGTACTACATTGGCCAGGAGGCGAGTTTTTTGTTGCCTGGAAATTTAGAATTTTGCCGAACCCTTGCCGTTCCAGGCAAGGTAGGGATCTTGAAAGTGCGGGACAACACTCACACACGGAACCTCCATTTAACCTCTCATCCGAACGAGGGGGTAATTTTTGTGAAAAATGCTCACCTGCCATTTTTCAAGCAGTCGGCCGTGTCGGGATTTGAACCCAGGACCTTGGGATCCGTAGTCTTACGCTTACTACATTGATCCACGGCGACGCCTCCCTCTACATACCACTGAATCTCGGTGAAAGAGTTGGATAATGGCTGTGTAAGAATTCCAGGGAACTGTGTAGGCTAGCTCAGAATATAAATAAGTGGAGGTACGTGTCCAAAGATATTTTGAGACGGAAAATCTAATGAAAAAAAAAATAAGCGCGGAGAAATTTGATGATTATTATAAACAACTACAGGTGTTGGTTATGAAATATTTGTAACTGATGTTGACTGTGCGAAAAAATATATTGGAAAAAATATTAAATCAGCAAATGTTCAAGTGCTGTGGGAAATTGGCAGCCACAGGCTGTTTACCCCCCCTTCACAACCACTGAATGTCGGAGAAATAGGATATATAATTGTAAAACTATAAAGGGGGACCGAACTGCATCTATCAAGAAAGAACAGCGCTTATAATCAAAGACAACAAACATAAAAACAAGAAAATTGTTGAAAGCATATGTGTGGAGCGCAGCACAGTATGCCTATGAAATACGGGCAGTAGGAAAAGCAGACAGAAAAATAGTAGCAGCCTTTTGGAATATTGTGCTTCGGATGTATGAGGATGATATCATGGTGCTACGTACCAAGACGTAGCCAGAAAAAAGATAAATACCAGGCTAACTGCCCAACGCGGAGAGTGGGGAGGATTTACCTACATACCAAGAAAACAAAAAAAAAGCACATCGCCCACTATTATCTGTTAACAAATAAAAATAAAGAAAGGATTCTGTATAAACAAGCAAAAGCAATAAATTAAGCATTACTATTTCAAAGCAAACGATTATGTGATATGAACAATTTAGTACTTTAACTACGAAGTGCGCATTTCGTATTTCACACCCAAAAAAAATGAATCAGTAGTAAATAAATGTGTGAGAGCTTCTGTCAAGCGTTTTTGAAATTGCACCTAATACTGTTTGTAAAATAAACTAATCAGTAGAAAAGTATAAGCGTGTATCTGTCAAACATTTTTAACAATGGTACATCACACCTGTAGCGCGTTAATATCTATTCGCAGCAACAAACAATAGTTGTACAGTGTCACGTTTCTTATCACGTAGCTACACCAAACGCTGATACGGAATATGCCCTTGATATACACAAAAGAAAACAAGTTGTATACCTGTAGGTGTCTGGATAATTAGCATGCAAGTCGTCGGGGGTGTATCAGCGCAGCAACGCCACGGTAGTCAGGATCCATTCACCCCTGCCATTGTAACTGTAGCAGCGATCTACAGACAAAGGAGTTGGTCTACGTCAACGAACAGTTGGGCCTACATAAAGAAAGAACCCATTTGGCCTCCAGATAAAAGCTAAAAAAAGAATCTGATTAGAATGGGTAAGCGTGGGAAAATTTGCCAATATACGCAAGATACCTCCTACTTGTCGAACAAAAAAACGTACATTGCTTTTGAAGTACTGTGACGAATAATATAGAAAATATTTCAACGCACAAGCTGCAGAATCAAATAAAAAATTGTCGAGAAAGAATGTTTAATAACGCGATGAGCGCAATATCAAATTAACAACCAAAATGTGAAAGAAAACTTGTAGACTATCCAAACCATGCAGCATGTGTTGATAACAATACTCGTATTGATTAGGACGTTACGATAATATATCGATCAAGGTGTGAGGTTGGTTGACTAAAGAATTATTGTAGACTTAAAATAAAATGCACAAGGTAAATTACGAAATTTTAATACTCGATCAGAAGCGTTATTCATAACAGGCAGTTAATCGAAGTGTCGGAGAAATTTGAGAAAGTTGTAAGTTGAACGAAAATATTCAGTTGGGTGAAATGTAATGTAACAAATCCCCCCCCATCAAAAGTAAGAGTTCGGGCGGGAAGGGAGAAGTAGAGGAACAACAAAACAAACCGAAGAGACAACACTAAAAAAAATTCATCCAGATCGAAAGACCAATAGTGAAAAGAGTGCGAAAAGAAAAGAAGAAAAAAAGAAAGGAAGGAAGGGAAGACGGGTAATATGCAATCAAGGAGGACTAAGGTGGAACGGTCTCAGCACAGTGAAGTCATCAACGGAAGGATGTTTCTCAAAAGAAACAGTAAGGTTATCTCCTCAAGAGATGAAAAGGAACGAGAAAAAACCAACAGTGCCAACCAAAACAGGACCCAAAGGTCAAGCGTCAAGTAAACAAAGGGACAACAAGGGAAAACGAGAGGGAGCGAGGAGAACGCTGCCAAAAGGAAACGATGTACTACTTACTATGGTAACAAAAACCGAAGAACCAAAGAAAAGAAATGCTAACTAGTCCTAAAGTCGACTAAGCACCTACCACAGGAGCGGATGGACGAAACACAATCGGACTAGGAACCGACAGCAAAGAAGACCAGCAACAGGAAAAAGGAGAGGAATGTGGAACGAAAGGAACGAGAAAAAAAAGAAAAAATCAAAAAGAATAACACCAAGCACTAAGTACAAAACAAAAAAAAATAAAAATCGTACAAAAGATAATAAAACAGAATCTCAGTGTAGTTATGAATGAGTAGGTGTGTGCGTGTGCGTGCGTGTGCGTGTATATGTGTGTATAGGTGTTGTGCGTGTATAAAGTGTGTGTGTGTGTGTGGGTGTGACAGAAGTGTGTGTGTATGTGTTGTGCGCGTATAAAGTGTGCGTGTGTGTATGCGTTGTGTTGGACTACTGTAGTCGCCTCTTACTATAGGCAGGTCGTAGCACGGGTTCAAGGAGTACAATGAGAAAACGAAAGAAAGGAGAACCAAGTAGAACTGTGTGTTTATGAAGTGTGTGGGTGTATGTGTGTGTATTAAATGTGTGGGTATGGATTGGACGTATATAAAGTGTGTGTGTGTGTGTGTGTGTGTATATGTTGGACCTCTGTAGTCGCCTCTTACGACAGGCATGTCGTACCGTGGGACTATTTTATTCGCGGACCCGCACGGGGTGAAAGAAAAAGAAAGAAAATCCATCAAAACAGGGCAGTAAAATAAAAAGAAACTTAAAGTCCAGAAATCAAAAACTAAGGGAGAGCAAAATCGGTATAAGAGACGAGCGCGGGAACTAGGTATTGGGCTTAAGACGTTTGCGCCGCTAGAAGGAAAACGAAACGAGATCAAGGACATTAGGACTTCGCCGACATACATCTTTTGGTTCGGAAGGAGCATAGACAAATTTCTGCCTTTTATGGGCAGTGTTCCGCAAAACAGGGACAGCAGGGGCGTAGTAGTTGTAGCACGCGGTATAGGAGGTGGCAAGTGTATTTTAGAAAATTTAAAACGAGTTAAGGAAGAAAGTTGTTTGTTGTTAGGATTGAAGGTAAGAAAGTCAACGGTAGAAAAGGAAACACCATGGACTGTCAGAATATCCACGGTAGAAAGAGAAAAAGTATTGGCTGTACGAGAATCAACCTTACGAAGAGAAACACAAGCAGAGCACATTTCAGTTATGTTAGATAAAGGGACAGAAACAGATAAAATTTTATCGATGTTAGATAAAGGACTAGCAGTACCACAATTAGGAAAGAGAACAACATTGGCTGTAGGAATATCAACCTTAGGAAAAGGAACAGAACCAGGCAGGAGTTCATCAACGTTACAAGAACAAACAGCATCAGGATGAACTTCATCCACAATAGATAAAGAAGCAGAATCAGATTGACCTTCGTCAACATTAGATAACAGGACCTCAGCTAAGATTTCACCAACCTTAACTAAAAGAACAGAAGCAAGTAGCATTTGACAGCATGAGAAAAATGAGTAAGATTAAGTAACGTTTCATTTACGTCCGATAAAGGAGCAGAATCAAGCAAGATTTCATCACTGTTAGACAACGGAGTAGGAACAGACAAAACTTCAGCTACAATAAGAACTGATTCCTTAACAATGGTAGATAATGAAACAGGATCATTTAAAACTTGGACGACAAGAGCAACAGGCATCACAGATACTGGTTCACTAACTTCCACAGGACTTTTTCTATCCGTATTAGAAATTATCTTCACTTCAGAACAAGTTAATAACAAATAGGTTATAAAAATAGTAGGGGAATAAAGATATCTGTGGAAAAAATACGAGAAATAGAGGGCAGAATACATTCTAAGGCATTTTTGGGGAATATTATGGGATAGCAGAGATAGGAAAACGGAGGTAGATGTAGATCTAGATCAGATAATGATGGATGCAGACTGTGCAAATTTCAGGGAAATGTGTAGGTTAGTTCAGAATAGGAAACAATGAGGGTACGCGTCTAACCAGGTACAGGACTGAATACCTAATGATGATGATTTTAAAAAACGGCACTAAAAATAAAAAACAAAAATTCAGTTTTTTACATTTTTGGAAATATCTCGGACGCCAAATGAGATATGTCAAATTGCTTTACAGATTATTAATTAGTGTAAAATTTAGCAACTTTCCGAATTTAAACATACCCTCTATCTCTATCAATAAGCGAGACCCCCATAGTGGCCCTTGAATTTGAATCAGCCTGTATACAAAGCAAACGATGTTAACGATGTTTTGTAGTTTCAAATAACAAAGCGTGTTGTTTTATATTTTTTTTCAAGTTCCATTTTTATTTAAGAAGGTGGGCCTACCGGGCAAATGTCCAGTTATCCAGCGGACCAGTCCGTCGCTGTGCATACGCTGCCATTTCGAATACAAATGTAAAATTAGCAAAATGCAATGCTAATGTGATAATAGTCCAGTTCTAACACACAAATACGTTCAGAATAATGCAGATTTCCTACCTAAGTTGTTTAACATCAAGTGATCTCAATCCATGAACGTACAAGATCGGTTAATATAATTTATATTAGTGGCCAACGTCCTGCATATCTTCCTGCAGCATGCCAGAGCTTTACAAGTGGACCAGATCGAATTCAATTTTTCACTAATACGCAAGAACCTACCTAGGTGATTCATATATAAAAGTGGACTGTCGTACTATTTATTTCAGGCCCCAGTATCTTATAGTAGACCTTGCGTGTAGTTGACAGAGTTTGGCTTGCTTCCATTGTAAAGTGCAATAATTTTAATCGGTACTTGTTTGTCCGATATAGTCGTTGTCACATCTCCGCCTGCACTAACCAAAAATGGCCCTTGCAAGTTTCAAATGATTTTATATCTTAATAAAACGGCATCTTGTATTAATTTATTCTATTTCTATCTAAGACTACAGTTAGGTAGAATGTTCATCATGGCGTTCGAAGAAAAATGAACGCAAACGGTTGCTGTTAGACTTCAGCTGTTCGACTGGTATAGTTTGTGCTAATAATAAACCAGTCGGCTCTTTTAATCATCCCCACATGAACGAAGGTGCTTGTCTGACCCACTATGTAGTATAGACATCTAAAACACCTATGAAAATGTTTAGAACATTTGCAGGTAATAAATAAATTCTGTTAGTAATTAAAAATTGTCCTGGGATAGCTTTTTACGTTAACTAGTTACGAAAAGAAATATTTTTTTGACGAATGTGGTATTTATCACAACGAACGAGCGAAGCTTGCGAATTTTGCAAATTACACACTCAAATAAAATTTCATTTCTTAACGTCAAGAGTGCGTCAAACCAGTATTCGTGGGGTAGTCTTTACACATCCTTTAATAGACTGCATTTTTTTGATGAAAGAAATCCTTAAAACGACATTATTTTTTATAAAATATTTTTAATCAAACCCTTAAAGCTTAATATGGATTCTATATAAAAGCTTGTGATTTACAATAGAAGTAAAAATCTTTTTAAAAAGTGATTAAGATGTGCTTTCTGAATTCAAAACACTGCAAAATATGTAAAATTATCTGCAGAAGTCTGCTTTGCCGACAACTTTCTTTTTGTTATTTTTCTCTAATTCTTTTTGAATCGTATTCCTGGGCATGTGCAGATGAGAATTGACAGGTTAAAATTTTGAAAATGTCCTCTTAGCAGCCAAAATACCGTTCCGCACAAAACATTCATAAAAAAAACAAAAAGTCAATATTTTGGCGGCCAAGTGCATTTTTAAAAATTTAGCCTGTACATTCTATCTACGAGGGTATAGTGAAAAGTTCTCGGCTTACAATGAAAAACTGCAATTTTCAGTAAAAAAAAGATTTTATTTTTCGACATAATCCCCCCTTAACTTCAACACACTTGGTCCAGCGTTTCTCCAACATCAGTATTCCTTCCCAGAAGTGATAGTCTGGAAAGCTGTGAAAATATTCCTCTACAGCCCTCTCAATTTCTTCATTGGACATGAAGCGCTTCTCAGAAACAAATCTCTTCAAGTTTGGGAACAGAAAGAAGTCTGAGAGCGCCAAATCAGGGGAATAGGAGGGATGGCCGAGCAATTCGTACCCCAAATCCGTCAATTTTCCCATCGCCAACTCACCCTTATGTGCAGGTGCGTTGTCTTGGTGAAAGATGATTTTCTTCTTCTTCAAGCCAGGAGTAATATTGGCCTGTAATTGTTCTGCCTTTTTCAAGGTAATCTATTAACAGGATCTCTTTCGCATCTCAAAACACGCTGGCCATCACCTTTCCGGCAGATGTGATCGACTTCGCTTTCTTTGGCGCTGAACAACCGGCTTCCACCCACGGCTTCGACGCCTGTTTCGTTTCTGGCGTGTAATGGTAGACCTATGTCTCATCCATACTGACAAATCGCCGCAAAAAACGCTCGGATCCTTATTAAACCGGGCCAAACACTGCTGCGAAACTCGTTTTTGCATTTGCTTTTGATCGGCATTCAGCAAATGCGGCACCCATCTTGCGCAGAGCTTTCACATCCCTAACTCTTTGTGTAACATGTTTCACACCATTTCGTCCGATATCTCTATAGCCTCAGCAATCTCCTTCACTTTCACTCGTCTATCGTCCAACACGATATCATGCACTTTTTCGATCGTTTCCGGTGTGGTTGCGGTTTTTAGTCGTCCTTCACGTGGGTCATCTTCGAGAGACGTGCGACCACGTTTAACTTCAGTTGCCCACTTTTTAACGGTTGACAGGAAAGGGGCAGAGTCTCCGTAAACTTTTGTCAACTTCGGATGAATTTCCTGAAGACTTAATCCGTCCAAAACGAAGAATTCTATGACCGCACGATATTCAAGTTTATCCATCTTAAGGAAACACGTTTAAGACGTATGCTTAAAAAAAAACAAACTACTTGAGATAGCAAGTTGAAACTTGTCATACAAACTAATGACGTGCGCACGCAGGCGGAAAGCACAAATTTTTGCTGATTGGAACGCCATCTCTGTGTCAGGCCGTGAACTTTTCACCTTACCCTCGTACACACGCACAGGATCACGATACAAAAAGAACTAAAACAATAAACAATACACAAAAAACTTCTAAATTATAGTCTACAAGGACCGTTTTAAATTATAAATCATTTTTGATCGTTGCTTAATGGCTTGGAGAAAAGTGCGCGTTCAGTTCATTTTTTACTGCCACTAAAAATAAAAAGGATATGCACCTCGCCGTTATTTTTTTATTATAAGTTGATGTTTATGTAAATTTCTGTAAGGATATGCAAAACGTCATACGCCTAACTAACTGACTAATAAGTACGCAGCAAGCAAGTTAATAGCATGCACGTATAAAACACCTCTCAATCAATAATGGATTCGTCTAACACCCCTCGAAATACAAATAGAATCGTCCGAACGTACAATATAAACAAAACCTCAATATAAAAGGAGCTCCAAACAATAGAACAAATCAGTTCCAGTCAGACCTCGAGAGAGTAAACATCCCGAGAGAACGACTTGAATCTACATACAACAAGAAGCTTCAGTTCATTTCTACAGTTTTTTACGAAGACGTTCGAGTGAGCTGATCTTCTAGCTGCGGAAGAGGTGTACATCACGCGCTCCGGCACTTGGTGTACACCATCGTCATTAACCGCTCTTTTCAGAGCGAACCAATGTCAGTGAAGGATTTCCTGAAGACACGAGCATTCGTGACAATCACTGACGATACTTCAGACATGGATTTTGAGAACGCCTCTACACGCAGACGACGAGACGATCGATCATCTTCGGAAACCGAAAACAAGAAGAAGCAGAAATCCGACACACATAAAACAAGAATAGAACTGAAGACATCCACCGCAACTACTACACGAGGCGCCGACACCATCACGACTCCGATCATCGCAGACAAGGATAAGTCATCGACTAACAGAAGCTACGTCAACGCCGCCGCCACCATCTACACCATGGACACTTCGAAAACCGAAAGACGATCACAGCCTCAGCCACGGACAAGCAGTAACCGCATCCTTCCTATTTCCATCGAGAAGTTCCCTAACTTCATTTAGCACGCCAGGGAGATAAACCGTCATCTACAGAACAAAGTCGACATCCGAGCATCTGGACAAGAATTACTTGTTTGCTGTGCTAATACAGATTTTTATTAATTACAGTGGTTATATGCCACTTAGACATAATTAGTATTTAATATTAATACCTGAGGAGTGGAGAATACAGATGTTTGTTTTCGAACCAGCAATTCCTATAAATGATTTATTACAGTTATATTTTATATATACCCACCGACAGTACGCAATTTAGATACCTGCAGGACTATTTAAAAAAACTACATCGAGTACTACACATATATTATAATTTGAATAAGGGCCGCTACACTTGCGGCCACGCCCCCAATGCTCCACCCGAAGGTACTACATAAATAAACATATAATAAATATATAAATAAATATCTGAATAAGCAAAAGCATGTAACAGTGCATATATTAGCAAAAGCAAATACATTATCAGGTGCACTCGCATGAGCATTATATCGACTATCGCCATTACACAAAAACGTGCTTGTTAGATTATTTCAAAATCTGTTTAAAATCACAAATCAATGCTCATGCGAGTACAGCCGCCACAATTTTATTTTTACCTCCAATATAAATTTCTCCAGCATCCGAAGATCTGGTCGTCTACCTACATCTATTGGTTTATTACTTTTATGGGGGAGTTGAATATGCACTGTTAAAGTCCTGGTGGATATGCACTAAACGTTCTGGGGGGATCACAATCACTATCACTTTACTTTTAAGTCCTGGGGGAATGCGCGGTTTCACTCTATTTTATTATTTCTTTATTTATTACACTTATTTAAATTAATGAGGTTTCCTGATTTAGTTTGTTGTTATTTATTTGTTTCGTTTATTCCCGATTTTTCGCGCGTAGAAGGTGGGACAGTGATTGTTTTAGTGGTGTGTTTGTCGTGCATATTAGAGTTTTGGGTATACTTATTTAATTATTATTATTATTGATTTTCTTTCTCTTTTTTCTTTTTTTTTGTTTTTTTAATTTATTTTTGTTTTTTTTGCAGGTTTTGGTTATAATGCTCTTATCATGTCAAAATCTATAATTTTTCAATCTTCCCACCATCCCCTCCGATGATCACGATTATTACCGTCTAATCTCGCAACCCTTCCTGCGAACTCTCAACAGGCTGTCCAGAACGCCTTCTGGTTAGCCACTTCCCCGACTTCTTCTAGGCTCTTTGGTCATGCTAGACCTACGATAGCTAATTTCGTATCAGCCAACCCTCGATTTGCCGCTTCAAGCGGGCAGTCGAAGAGCACGTGCTCTGCGCTTTCCGCGCCCTCACCGCATTCACAGCGGTCGTTGTTGGTTAACCCGAACCTATGTAAATACGCTTTCAGGGCGCCGTGCCCTGTTATCAACTGAACCATTTTATGATCTAGTTTTACCTCGATCTTGCCTCTAGCTTCTAAGCTCGGTATGCATTTGTGGGCCAACCTGCCCGTGGCAGCGTTGTTCCACCTCTCTTCCCATTGTCGGATTGACCTTTCACGCCACTTTCTTTTAATCAAAGACTTCAGTATCGACGAATGTGAAAGTCTCCCGTCGCGGCCTCTTTAGCTAATTCATCAGCCCTATCGTTTCCTACGTTACCATTGTGTGACCTGAGCCAACAGAACTTTAAACGTCGAAACTCGAGCGCCGTACGCGCTACCCTCCACACGTCCGCTTGGAGGTCTGTCGAGGTGTTCATGTTTGTTAAAGCCGTCAGCGCCGATTTACTATCACTGGTTATATACTACTCGTCTCTGCCCATATGGTTTATTACGTAATCGATAGCCTCTCGTATGGCTACCAATTCGCACTGGAAAATTGTGCTTCAGTTCGCAAGTTTAGTTTGAAACCGAAACACCTCCCTTTCCTGCTTATACACGACAAACGCCACGCCTGTTTGCCCATCGTCCATACGTAAACCGTCCGTATAAATTCTGATACCCATCGCGTCCTCATCACCTTCGACAAACTCGATTCCTCTAATATCAGCCGGGTGCGCCAACTCAGATACCTCGATCTTTCTTGGAATTTCCCTATTACCAAGATTAAGATCTTCGATAATTTCGCGACATATTCGATAGGGAGAGTCCTACTGATCACCAAGACCGCCTCCGTGGAGGTGGTCCTGTACGCCCTCGCCGCTTTTACTGCGGTTATGCGTTGTATGCTCGTGAATTGACGCACCTCCCTGACTTTACAACCTTCTGCCCATACAGAAGCTGCGTACAGCATTGCCGGCTCAATTGCTCCGGCATAAACCGTCCTCAGCGATTCGCCCCTGAAAAGCCACTTTATTTTAGCCGCCGCCATCATTTTATTTGATATTTCGCCGACCTTACTTTTTACGTATTGTACGTGCGTTTTCCAATTTAATTTATCGTCGATCTTGACGCCGAGGTAGGTAATACAATCTTTAAACGGGATTTTCTCCCTTCCTAGCTCTAGCCTAGGAGGTCTCTGTCCTGGTTTCGTGCCGAAATAAAGCGCCTCTGACTTCGCCGTGTTAAATTTTAATTTTACCACCTGCGACCATTGGTGTAATTTATTAAGCAGCTCGTTCGGTTTTGTGCGCATATCCATTAACAATCTCGATCTTACAATTAAAAGCGTGTCATCCGCAAACCCAACGATTGACCATCCTGCGGGCAACTTGACCCTAAAGATGCTCTCATACAACAACTTCCAAAATGTGGGACCAGAACATGACCCCTGCGGGCATCCCCTTTCCACCTCACGCGACAGAACTTCACCCGGAATTTCAACCTGTGCCAATCGCCCCGAGAAATAACTCTTGACCAAAGACATCAAGTTTCACGGACAACCCCTACGACCTAACTCGCAAACGATTAATGGCCACCAGGCAACGACACTACTCTTTAGCATCTCTGGCCTACTTTATTTCCCCAACAACGAACTCTAACGCGTCGATAGTCGACTTGCCCTTCACGAAACCAAACTGTCGGTTATTAAAACCGCCGCTGTCACGCACTAGGTGCTCAACACGCGTAGTCATAACGCGATCTAAAACTTTCCCCAGCACCGGTAGCAAGCTAATTGGACGATAGCTGCCCGGGTCTGACGCATCCGCCTTTTTAAATTTAGGGATAAATTTCACGTTCTGGACTTTCCAGCAACGCGGAAATACGTCCCTCTTTAAACAAAGATTAAACAACCCGACAAAGACACACGGGGCTAACAGGCATGCCTCCAGAGCTGCGTCTGAAGTGATTCCATCATGCCCCGGTGCCTTCTTAGGGTTCATCCCCCTAAGAGCCCTGACGACCTCGTGAACTAGGATTGCCGTATCGACACCTGTTCCTTGCGCCTCTACAGCTTCCCGACGTACTAAATCGTGCGACCCTTCATCCCCCTCGGAATAAAAAATTTCTTTAGTAAATATTCCGCGTGGTTTTAAAACCTTCCGTGTATTCGCCATTTGTTTTCTTTATATTACAGAGCGCGATTTTTGTGTTGTTTTCCTCTAATTACTTGGTATGCGGTTTCCCAGGGTTCTTTCTCTGAGTTTCGCGTGCAGATTTCTTTAAATTTATTCGTTCGCGTTTTTTCTATTAATATTTTATATTCGCGGTAACTTTGATTATATTCTATTCTCCGTTGTTCTCTTATATCTCCCGAGGCGCATTGATAGCGGCGCCTTAGGTTACGCGTTTCTGCCCGCTTGGTGGTTAGTTCCCGAGTACTACAAATATAGCATAAGATCCGAACGTGAACTCAAAATAGTCATCTACGGCTTAGCCGCTAACATCAAAACCAAACTTACCGACACATGGGGTACGTGACTAAGCTACAAAATAAAGAACGAGAATACTGCAACACCGTCCTCGTATCTTTGGAGAACAACCCGACATCGACTGAAATCTACAACCTGACTACGTTACTCTACAGCACTGCGGAGTCGTCGAAAAACGGATGTTTTTCAGAAGAAACAGTAAAGTTATCAACCTCAAGAGAAGAAAAGGAACGAGGAAAAAACCAACAGTGCCAACTAAAACAGGACCCAAAGGTAAACAATGGGACAAGGGAGAACGAGAGCAAGAGAGGGGGAGCGCTTGTAAAAAGAAACGATGTACTACCAACTGTGGTAACCAAAACCGAAGCACCAAAGAAAAGAAAAGCTAACTAGTCCTAGAGTCGACTAAGTCGTGGTTTCCGAAGAAAGAAAAACGGACTAGAAAGCACCTACCACAGGAGCGGATGGACGAAATACAATCAGACTAGGGACCGACAGCAAAGAAGACCACCAACACGAAAAAGGAGAGGAATGTGGAACGAAAGGAACGAGAACAAAAAAAAACAAAAGAATAACACCAAGCGCCAAAAACAAAACCAAAAAAAATTAAGAATCGTACAAAATAAATTCAAACAGAATCCCAGTGTAGTTATGTTGTGTGCGTATGCGTGCGTGTGTGTGTATATGTGTATATGTGGGTGTGTAAAAAGTGTGTGTGTGTGTGTGTAGTGTGTGTGTGTGTGTGTGTGAATGTGTTGTGCGTGTATAAAGTGTGCGTATGTGTATGTGTTGTGTTGGACCGCTGTAGTCGCCTTTTACGACAGGCACGTCGTACCATGGGGCTATTCTATTCCCGGACCAACACGGGTTCAAGAAAATGAAAGAAACCCCAGCAAAACAGGAAAGTAAATAACGAAATCGTAAAGTCCAGAAATCAAAACCTAACGAGAGCAAATTTGGCATAAGAATCTGGGGCACGAGGACTAGGTATTGCGCTTAAGACGTTTACGCCGCCAGAAGAAAAATGAAGCGAGATCAAGGACACTAGGATTTCGTCGACATACATTTTCCGGTTCGGAAGGAGCATAAACTAATGTCTGCCTCTTTTGGGCAGTTTCCTGCCAGACAGGAACAGCAAGGGTGTAGGAGTTGTAGCACGCGGTATAGGAGGTGGCAAGGGTAGTTTAGATAACTCAAAACGTGTCCTAGAAGGACGTTGTTTGTTGTTAGGATTGGTGGCAAGAAAGTCAGCAGTAGAAAAGGGAACATCATAGGTTCTCAGAATATTAACGGTAGAAAAAGAAAAAGTATGGGCTGTACGAGAATCATAATCTTACGAAGAGAAACACAAGCAGAGCACACTTCAGTTACGTGAGATAGAGGGACAGAATTAGATAAAATTTCAACGACGTTAAATAAAGGACTAGAAGTATCACAGTTAGGAAAGAAAACAGCATTGACTGTAGAAATATCAACCTTACGAAAAGGAGCAGAATCCGATAACACTTCAACCATATTACATAAAAGAACAGAATCAGGTAGAAGTTCATCAACGTTACAAGAACAAATAGTATCAAGTAAAACTTCCTCCACAATAGATAAGCCAGCAGAATCAGGTTGATCTTCGTCAACATTAGACAACAGGATTTTACCAACCTTAGTTAGAAGAACAGAAGCAAGTAGCATTTTGTCAGCATGAGAAAAATGAGTAAGAGTAGGTAATGTTTTATCCGCGTCCGATAAAGGAGTAGAATCAAGTAAGACTCATCACTGATTGACAACGGAGTAGGAATAGACAAAACTTCAACCACAATAGGCACTGATTCCTTAACAATAGTAGATAACGAAACAGGATCAGGTAAAACTTTGACGATGACAGCAACGGGTTGCCTAATTTCAACAGGACCTTCTCTATTCGTATTAGAAATTATCTTCACTTCAGCTACGGCTGTGACTGCCGGTACGACAGAAACTTCTTGAGTAGAACAATTTAAGAAAGCACGAACATGTAAAATTTTGACAGCAACAGCAACAAAGATTATAGATACAGGTTCATAAAATTCAACAGGACCTTTGCTGACTAAATTAGAAGTTATCCTCACTTCGGTGACATGTATGCTTGCAGACACGACAGAAATCTCTAAGGTAGAATCGTTTAAGAAAGCGGGAACAAACTCTTGAGAAGCTAGCTGCAAGTCACTAATTCGAGGTATAGGTTGCAATGGTAGTGGAAGCACAGTTTGAGGGTGAGAGTGAATAAGTAGGGCGAGCAGAAGGTAGAGTAGAATAGGATGTAGGACTTGAGACGGAGCAAATTTTGTTCAAAGCTGTATTCGCCGAAGATGGAAATGTTTTAATAGCAGTAGTAGGATGATCTGGATGAGGTACAGAAGAGAACGTAGAGTGAGAAACAGAAGAAATTAGGCAGCTAGAGGTGAGGACAGTATTTGAAGTATGATTCGAAGACCTATTAGTAGTAGGATGACAGTGTGGACAGTTACAGCAAGAAATTTCCTTATATCCACAACCATAACAATTGAGTACTTGAGGACGATTACAACGTGTCGAAACATGACCAGGTTTGTCGCAATTGGAGCAGATAACTGGACCAGTAGAAGCAGAACTAGGAAGAAGAACAGTAGAACGTACGGAAGAAGTATCGGATCTACCCGTAGGCGTAGGAGAAATCTTAAAGACTCGGTCATGTGAAGCAAAAGATTAATGGGCTGACCTTATTTAAAATGTCCTCAAATTCTTCAAGACTCAATTTGCAATAATTTCTAAATCCTGACCCATCTTCTAATTTGAGTTCATTCACTAACATTGTTATGTACCATAAGTTTTTCTTCTTCTTAAAAATTCTCGATGCCACCTGTTAACGCGAGGGGTCTTATAATTTTAGATATCGACTTACTTCAGTCGTATTCTATTTTTCTAAAAAAGTTGTTTCTACTATTCAACGAAGTGGACTGTATGGCTATTTATAGGACGTGTTATGTACGCACTATCACTGTGTTTTCTAGGGGTTTATCGATAAAATCACATTCGGATACACTAATGACTTTACTCACTTTACCGAACCAACAACCGTTTCTCTTCAATGTCTATGAGCAAGTGTCTAACACTACCCCTTTTTTCAGCTGAATTGCCACAGGCACAAAGGAGGTTTTATGACAGGATATAACGGGACAAGGAGTGACAGTTTTGCTATTTGATTTACAACTACGAATTTACAACGACTTTTAAACACAAAAAACGTAAGACAAAGAGACCAAACACCACCACCTACGCGTTTTTTTTTGTATTTAATTGGCACCAATGCAGCTGTTGATAAATATAAGAATTTCTCCTCATCTGACATAGTGTCAATCAAAAAGCAGAAATCACCATTGATTTGTATATTAATGTAAATGCGTGCATGATTTATCTAACTTCACTACATGTATGACGACTTGTTCGATCATACAAGTTACGTATGATCATACTTTTATCTGATTCAAGTCCCGATACTTGTATTTCAGTGTAAACGTACCTTAACGAACAATTGTATCGTGTATGGGTTCAAATTAAGGAACGTTTTTAATACGTTGGGTGTTTGTTCCTCAACTTTGTATTGCAAAGGACGATAAAATACCCAAAATGCAATATTTTATCAGATTTTTAATTAAATGAGAACCGCATCTGGTCAATCTCAATTGAGGTCGAAATTCTGGTTGAATAGAGTAAACATTTAATTTAGTTTGATTGAATTTAATTTTAAAAGTGTAATTTTGCCCAAACTTCAAGATTTTTGCTAGAAGCAGGTCAACAATTTAATCTCCAAGAAATACCAACCATATGCGAATATTTTATAACACCAATGTCAGTGTTCTCACCATAAATATTAAATTCCTGTTCATATTCCAAGAATTACTAGTAGAACCTCCTTCTCAAATTGTCAAAAAGAATGACAAGTTACGAGGGTCAAGCATCCCTTTTAGGGTAGCGCTTCAGACATGTTATCCCATACTATTCACGAAATAAAAATGCAGCTATTTCTTTATAATGGCATCCGCCCTATATTTATACCTGCAAAAGAAACAAAAAATCCAGTTCTTTTCTTACAGACTTGGCTACGTTGAATAGAATTAAATGCTGTAATATTGGAAGCTTTTAGGTTTATAATTCTACAAGTTTTAGGCGTAACAAAGACGTTCCTCCGCTTGGGCATTCTTGCAAAACTGTCACTCAAGTTATGAAATTGAATAGGGTGTATTAATGTATTATGATCCTGTACTTTATATCACTATTCAGAACGATTCGGAATTACGTTGGCTTCCTTTATAAAGTTTTCAGTACAAAACTTATTTTCCATGATCGAACCCTAAAAAATGTTAAAATTTAAAAGTTAATGACGTAGTCTGATAACATCAAAGGATAGATTTTCCGTGGGCTTATTTGAAAAATATATATTGGTAATTAATCACCGAAGCACTAGAAAAGACGCTTTGCTGTATAATTAAAAGAAGTTTAAATTTGTTATTTTGCTAAAAATACTAATTTTCAAAAATATGACTATGCTTTCGGTCATGCTGATTATCTCGGAAGCATAGTTCAATTGTCCAAGTAAAGTCAGCTAATGTGGAAATTTTTTTTGATTAATTGATTCGATTAATCGAAGATGGGGGTTTTCAAAATAAACCGAAAGTCGAAAATATACAGGGTTTTTTTTAGATGGTAGGATATACCAATTTTGTGTAGTACCTTATGGACTATCCTCTTCAGCTGCAGCATTGGTCTGAGATATGCACTCCATCCGAGGAGCATATGAGAATTTTTGCATTTGTTATGTGGACGATATTTTAATACATAGTTAAACTACAGAGGAACATTTGTTGCATATAGAAAAGATTTTCTGAGTTGGATGCAGCTAGTGTTTGGTCTTTCTCCCTCGTTTTCGTGTTTAATTTTAAGTCGTTGTAAATTCGTAGTTGTAAATCAAATAGCAAAGCTGTCATCCGTTGTCTCTTATATCCTGTCACAAAACCTCCTTTGTGCCTGTGGAAATTAAGTTGGACTAAAGGGTAATGATCGACACTTGCACATAGACATGGAAGAGAAACAAACGTTTGTTGGTTCGGTAAAGTGAGTTAAGTCATTAGTGTCTCCGAATGTGATTTTATGGATAAACCCTAAAAACACAGTGATAGTCCGTACGTAGCACGTCCAACAAATAGCTATACAGTCCACTTTGTTGAAGAGTAGAAACGATTCTTATAGAACAACAGAATACGGCTGAGGTAAGTCGATATACAAAATTATAAGACCCCTGGCGTGTTAACAAAATGGTCTTCGTAAGCCGGATTATTTGATTAATTAATTAGTTCCTATTCCTGTCGTTCCTTATTAATACTTTTAATTTAATAATTGTCGTAGTTTCGATATGTTTGGGCGTGTATCAAAGAGGCTAACATTTAGTTTGCACATTTAATAATAGAAACATTTGGGTATTACGGTAGATTTATAATACATCCCTTTTTCTTTGTCGCAAAGATTAATGGTCGGTCGGTGTACTTTATGTAAACTTTGTAGAAATTTCAGATACTATATTTATGAGAGTTGTATTATTGGATAGTATAACAAAGGGGTTATTTTGTTGGTATTTGGTTTGAAGCATTAAACGTTTTGTCGAGAGAGCAATGTAATTAGTTGCATTTGTCGATTAATAATTTAATTTCGTACATTAATTGGTTGTCGTAGCGTATTGAGGTACGCATTGTTTTTACTGTAATTTTTATTGTCGTTCATTAATCAAATATGGTTATATCAAATGCTAAAGCTATTTTTGAATCTAGGTTTGTAGTAAAACGGTTGGATCATATATATACAGTAAGATTAATAAACTGGAGATGTATCGATTGTTATAATTAGAGTATCGATGAAAAGTGTCGAGCAAATTGCAACTCACTTCAAGTGTTTTTGCAAGGATATTTTCTTTGATGAAGAAAGTGAACAATTGGACGGATTTTCGGCTCTTAGGGTGAAGATCGATGGTTATCTATTAGATATTCGTATTATCGTTAAACAATGTGAATTAGATCTCGTAGAAAATAAGCCGTAGGTGGAAAATATTAATAATTCTTTGTCGATAAATAGTGGTATTAGCTTGAAACACATATTAGTCCCGCGATTCTCGGGTTTTGAAACTTATTATGCAATTTATAAGCGATTGATTCATGATAATGCCAGTTTGTGCCCTGTGGAAAAATTTTGCTATCCCATAGATACACTAGATGATTCGTCGCGTGCGTTAATAAAACATTTGCCATTAAACGATTGTGCATACGATGTAGCCTACAAAATCATTACTAATCGTTTTCAGTCCAAGTGGTTATTATTTTCGAAAAATGCCCTAAGGTAAGTTCCTCAGACTCGCATATGGAACTCCGGCAATTAATTAGTTGTTTTGATGAAAATAAATTCGCGTTAAAGCAGATGGAAATAGATCTATTAGATTTCATGTTGTTTCATCTGTTATCGAAAAATTAGATACAAACGTTTTACTGCGTTTTGAATTAGAAAATAGTGACGAAATTCCCTCATTCAAAGATTTAAGGTCGTACATTGAAAAACAATGTAAAGGATTGGAAATAAATGACATTGCTTCAGGAACATGCTTAAAATCTCGAGATTCCGTGAAACAAAGAGAAAAAGGAAAGTTCGTTAGCACTTCGGCTAAAACTTTTTAGTTGGTACCACCAATGATGGTAAAAATTGTAGTCTGTGTCAAGCTGTGCATCCTATTTCTCGATAAAGCCCCTCAAGAAAGATTTGAGGTGGTAAAGGTTAAAAATCCTTATATTAAATGTTTAAATACTTCACATTCGGTGAAAAATTGTAAGTTGGTTTGGTCGTGTAGAAAATGTCAAAAGTCACACAATTCATTACTTTACTTGGATAAACGAGAAAAATCCGTGCCTTCATGCAGACAAACTCATCGTCAAAGGTCGGAGAGTGGCGCTTAGACTTATTTCTACTAGTAGACCTAGTGAAGACAATCTGTCGTCGGCGGTTGTGCATGAACAACCTGCTACTAGCTCGTTAGAACATACAACTACTCTATTAGCTACGGCAATGGTGTCGGTGCTCGATTATACAGGAAATTTGCAACCTATTTGTATAATTTTAGATAACGGATCCATGGAAAGTTTTATGACTGAAATGTGCCGTCAGAAATTAGGTTTAAAGAAACGGAGAGCCAATGCTACTGTTTAAGGACTTAGCTTGAGTTCGTCGTTGGTGTTCGATACACTATCGTATGTAGTCAGCTTCTCGGGAGCAAGATCTCCAGCATATGAAATTGATTGTTATATTTTACCTAATATTTCTAAGCAATTACCTTCGTCGTCTATAGGGGTCAAGGAATGGTCGTATACCTGGTAAGATTGACATGCTACTCAGAGCTGAAATCTTTGCTCAGGTTTTGTTGAACGAATTTCGTTGGGATGTCGCTAACGAGCCAGTTGCTATTAAAACAAACTTTGGTTGGGTTTTAACGGGAAAGGTCGCTTCCTCAAATAATTCTATTACGTCGTTGCGTGCTTTCGTTGAGGCTTTTGACAGTGACATTCGTCGATTTTGGGAATTAGAAAATATTCCTTTTAAGAAACTGTTTTTCCTGAAGAAGAAAAGTGTGAAAAGGAATTTGTGGAAAATTATAGACGTAACAAAGACGATCGTTTTGTAGTGTCTTTGCCCTAACCCTTCTCCATTTTCATTAATCTGACCTCTTCGCTTTTGTCCATTTTTTTAGTTAACGCTAATAAAATTGACATCATTTCGGATTGTTGTGATATCTGCTGTTCTTCACTTTGACTCCGTGCTAATTCTCGTCCTTGTATTTCTGTCGGTGTATCATGTAAAATTACGCTTTCTTGACACCCTATTTGTACCCCTTCATTCCTTAATGCTTCTCTAGTTTCCTTTATTCGTTTATCCATTTTTATTTAAATTCTAAATTTTTAAATTTTAATATTTTAAAAACTCCTTCCGATCTAATGCAAATTTTAACTTTACTAACCCTTATGCTTTTTGGATTGCTAAATTTCCTTCAATTTTCTGGTTTCTAAATTTCTATGTTATTCTGGCCCATATAATTTTCGAATTTTTAAATTTCCTTTTGCGGTGTTCTCGCCCCTACGATTTTTCGAATTTCTAAATTTCCTTTTGCGGTGTTCTTGCACTTACGATTGGGTCGCGTTTTTTATTTGCTATGATATACTCTTTAATTCAAGCCACCACGTTGGGTGTCATTTTCATTGCTATGAAATGCCCCTCGATTGGGTGTACCATTTTTATTGCTATGCTATGCCCTTTGATTGGTGTCATTAATAATTTTAGTGAAATTCTTACGAATGTTTCTTCCTTAATTTTGCTGTGAACCCCTTTAAATTTTCTATAATTTGTTCTGTCTCGGCTAGCTCAAAAACATAACATGCCCTACTTCACGACAATACATATTGTTTAACCCTTTTTCTTTCTACTACCTAACCGTTAAATTAATATAAATGAAGCAATTTAAAGATTACACAATATAATGATCGATAATATGTACAGTTTTAGCCCCTGAATGGAACATTAACATTCGCCAAATTTATAATTTTCTGAGAAACAGAAGAAAGATCTTTTTAATTACTCTTAAGTACCTTTCGAACGTTCAAAGATGATTTCCCTATTTTCAAATTCTCAAATGACCTTTTTGTTGACTCTTACAGACATATAATATAAAGCAAATATTAAAATTGAAACAGTCTTTAACTAATAAAAATTTTAAGATCTCTAACCTGCGTGTTCCTTGCTCGTCACTGGAATTGCTTCATATTATTTGTGGTCAGCACCCCTTGATTGCTACAGCTCGACTTGCTTCACTTGATTGGCCAGAATGATGGATTAATGGTTGCTTGTATTTTTCCCCTTGGATTTCTGGAGTAACTTTGAGTATCTTCACGTTTATTTTAGATTTCCATGTAATAATTTATTTAGACGTATTTTCAGACTTATTATTTTAATATGCATTTAGAGTATTTATTTAGACGTACATTTAAATCTTTATTCGGATTCGTTTACTCGGATCTTTATTCGGAACTTTATTCGGAGCCCTAAATGGTTAAATATTAGAACATTATTTAATTAATAGTTTACCTTACGTCTAAGCGTAGAACGGCTATTTTTCGTCGCACAAATTTGGCACTTTCAATCTTTCACTTTTTAATAAATTATTGACTTTTCACAAATTGTCACTGGTACGTAAATTTTGACTTATATCGACGTGGTTCGTGCCTTGTTAAAGATAGCTTGTCTATTTTCGAGTTTCCTATCGTATTTATAAGCTCCACCTATGCATGTTATAATTGGTGCGCATCGCGTGTTTATTGATAAACGTTTGTAATTTTCGCCTATCTCTGTAAAACCTTATTTCTCAAATTCCCTGGTTTTAATTGTTGTTCCTCCATTCAATCTCGCACGTAGACATTCAATATATCATAGTATCATCTTAGAATATCCAAATATTCATTTCATTCCGTCACGTATTTTATATTTGTGTCGCTTATCATTAGCGAACCGTCTGTTATTTATCTGTTATTAAAAATATGTTGGATTTCTCCGCATATGTAATATTCCTAGTTACGTACTCATTTTCTAATAATGATGAATTAGAATGCGTTTACTTATTCATGCGTTGACATTTTTGAGGATATTCTTAAATAGCTAGAATACCAGGCTATTTATCTTTTCCGATAATGTGTTTATATTGATGCAATTTGTTGCGTTTAGAACCTTATCTTTACTCGTTCCTTGAACTTAAAGCGTATCACAAGACGTACACATTATTTTAGCTAAATAGAGTTTGATTATTGCAAAATGAGCTTCTTTCTTATGCATTATATTAAATATAATTTATATACAGTGTGCTCGCTATTGACCTTTTGTAAAATAGTCGATTTACTCCTATGATTGATGGAATTATTTGTTTTTCTTTACGTTAAAATAATTTACATTTATTCCACAATGACTATAACTTAATCTACCCTTAAACTACCCTCTGATCATAGCAATATATATATATATATATATATATATATATATATATATATATATATATTGCAGTGGAACTCTAGAACAATCGGAATCTTACAAAAAAATTCTCGCCCCACGGATTGGGCGTCATAAAAATTCTGTGGAATTCTGACGAAAGACATTCTAGCTCCACGGATTAGGTGCCATAAAAGTTCTGTGGAATTCTGACAAAAGACATTCTAAATCGCCTTCGTTGGGCCGTCATAAAATCTTCTGAAAATAAAAAAAATTCTTACTATACCTTTGGAATACCTCCTTATTTTTGCACACCCTGGCTAGCTCAGAAATCTGCTTCTTCTTGAATACCTACCATCCTAAGTACATTCCTTTCTCACAAACACCGTCAAATGAAATTACCACTCAAATAATGCAACAAGACATACAACCTTTTTATTTACATATATTAACAAGTTTCCATTAGACAGGAAATATTTACACATTGGTACATACAGTTTGAGAAAAGCTGTTACCATCTCAATCTTTAAATCTTTTAAAACTTTATGATTTTAATATAATTCAACAATTTTATATTAGACGAGTAGATGGGCCCGTCGTGCCACCCTAAATTAAATTTTATTCTAGTCTATTTTGAGCTCAGTATAACCCAGTTACTCTAAATGCATTTAAACCTCGCATTTTTATTTAAAATAAAGCTAAAGACCCGTTTACTCCTTACAACAACATTTTTATATCATTAATAAACAATTTTAAATAATCAATATTAATTGTTCTGTACATATACCCTTTTAAATGAGTATTTATGGTAATCAAATACACCCCCAATAAGTCAAAACACTCAAGCACAAGATATCAGCACAAATGTTCAAGCAAAAGCAAGAAATTAATTTTCTTTACCTGGAGTAAGTTTCGTTCATCGTTACCTCTGAAGATGTGTACCAAAAACCCTCGTCGTTGTGTCCACATACTTCGTGATTATGCCGGGATCCAACTGATCCCCACTCACTATCGAAATCTCTGCAACTACCTTTAGTATTTCTACCCGGATAATTGTCTTGACCAAACTTAACCTTCCATACCACTACACTTCACGCTTACTAGTTAAGCTTTTCGATTCGCTTACCTATGTACCATCCTATAATTAGATTATATCGTGTAGTAACAGCACTTTTGATCAGCTAGCACCCACTTGTGCAAATTACTTTTAATGCATTTCCGGTACGTTACTAACAGCTTTACACACTTTAAAATAAGATGTGGTATACTACTTTAACGAATAAACAACAATCCGTACAACGTAAAAGCACATAATAGCAATTACGTAAGCGATCTAAGCGATATAAGATCTAAGAGCAAGAGAGATTTAATATTTCTCCCAGTGTATTTATACGCGTTTCAATACTCCTCACGAAACCTCTTTTCATCGAAAAGCTTATTTTCTAAAACCGATTCTTCAAATTTTGATCGTAACGAACTTCAACGTCTGAAAATTTAGAGTTTATCGTGCTGTTACTATGAAATTTGTTCAATAACATCAACGGGCGAGAGATTTTCAAAACTGCTAGCCTTCGACCAATGATATTGCTTTCCCCCGTTATAACGTTCCACCTCCTAGCTACCTTTCTCCGTTTCACCCATATTTATTGTCTTTTTCAGAACCCCTTTCAAGCTACAGAAAATCGATATTGTTGTTGGCCTTCAAGTCTCCCGTGTGTTGTAACCAACGTTTTCTTATAGGCGTTCTTTGTCTGTTTTACATTATAGATCTTTCATTTCACTTAGTTTTCAAAGCACTTATTATAGCAGCTTGTCGGACAGACCGTTACAAACAATTCCATAGAAATTCTGTCTCAACGTATATTTCAGTTCTTTGGAACTTGACATTTAACTACCAGGTGTTTCTTCGAAGCAACTTGTCAGTTTAAAATAATAATTCCGAGTTTAACAATTCTTAGGATTTGTATAACGAACGTTTCGTTTATTTAAATGGAAATATGTGTTTAAATTATTGATTTTCTATACTCGAAATCTCCGTTTCTTATCCCATGCGCTTGATTTAAACTATTACAACTAATTATGCGTATCCTTGAGTTTTCATGTACCCTAAAGCTTCCTCCCTTTATGCAATTTTACATTCCAATTTAAAAATAGAAAAGTATCTTAATAACCTTCCGTTTTTCACTATCTAAACTGATTAATTTGGTGCGTAAATAAATTGTTCCTATTTCCTATATACACAGTTGTTAAAATTTTACTATCTAGACCTATTCCCCTTCTTAACCTATAATTTCCACGACAATATATATAGAGCTCATCATCATCATTAGGTCTTCAGTCCTAGAACTAGTTGGATGCGTACCCTCATTGTTTCCTAGTCTGAACCAACCTACACATTTCGCTGAAATTTGCTCAGTCTGCATCTATACCTATCTGTGTGCGAAAGTCTGATCTCGGTATACCCCTACCTATCCTTTCCTATTTCTGCTTGTAATATATCCCGTACTATTTCCCAGAATTGCCTTAGAACGTATCCTGTCCTTTTATCTCTCCTATTTTTCGTTTTCTACAGATATCTTTACTTTTCTACTATTCCTACAACCAATTTGTTATTAATTTTGTCTGTCCATGCTACCATCTTCATACATCTGAGGCATAACATTCTAGAAGACTTCTATCTATTTCTCTCTGCTTTTCCTACTGCCCCTATTTCATAGATGTACTGTGCTGTGCTCTACACTATGCTTTGAACAGTTTTCTTCTTGTATCTATGTTCATTGTCTTTGAACATAGCTGCTGTTCTTTCTTGTTTGATGCAGTTCGGTCACCTTCTAATGTTTTACAGTTTATACCCTATTTCCCTGATAATCAGTGGCATGTGAGGGGGTAAGCAGCCATTGGCTGCCAAGTTTCCCCAGCACTTGAACCTATGCCGAATTAATAGTTTTTCCAATTTATCCTTTCTCACAATCAACATTAGTTGAAAATATTTCACAACCAACACCTGTAGTTGTTTATAATAATCTTCAGATATATACAGTTAAGTGGTCCTTATTTTTGAAATTGAAATTTATTTATTACCTCCTATTTCATTTCCTTTCAATATAAAAATGCAACATATAAAATTTTGCGTTGATTAAATAAGCGGATAAACGGGCTGAAGAAATACGAGGAGAAGATAAACTTAGGTTTGGGCAAAACAGGGGAACACGGGAGTCCATTTTAGGTTGATGATGGAGAAAACAATAGAAAAAAGATTTGTAGATTTGGCTATAGCATTCGACAATGTAATGGGAAAAGTGATCGAAATACTCAAAAAGTTTGGAATGAGTTATAGAGATAGATGGATTAGTACATAGCTTATACAAGAGCAAACAGCTGTAACAGAATTAGAGCAGGAACGTAAAGAAATAAATATTAGGAAAAGGATGAGACAGGGATGCCCACATCTCCGTTAATTTTTAACTTGTGTATTGAAGTGGCAATGAATACTGTCAAATACAGTAACACATTTGGAATTATTATGCAAGGACAAGCGATGGATATGCAGATTTGCAGATGATATCGCGGTGTTCATCTAGCAAGAAAGACTTAGAAGCTGTTCTTAATGAAATAAACAGACACATTATGAAAATTAACTAAACTAAAACGGATCTACTAGTGTGCGTGTGGGGGTGGAGTGGGGGGTGGTGGTGGAGAAGAGTAAAAACCCAATACAAGTAGGAAACCAGAATTTATAAGAGGCTAAGAATTTCTGGTACCTAGGAGGCCAAATATCCGCAAGATGGGAAAAGTGCAAAAGATATAAAATAAAGATTAGCACGAGGTCGTGCTGCGTTTAACAAGAAAAGAAAACTACTATATTCAAAAACAACAAACAGAAACAAGGAAAAGTCTGCTGAAAGCATGTCTGTGGAGCACAACACTATATGACTGTGAAACGTGGACAGTAAAAGATCCGGATAGGAAAAAGTGAATCTTTTGGAATGTGGTGCTACAGGTGTATAATGAAGATATTACTGACAGACAAAGTTAAGAATAAGAAGGTTCTAGAAATGGACGGGGAAGAAAATAGTATGTGGAAAATAGTAAAAAAGAGGAGAGATAGGATGATAGGACACATGCTAAGGGGATTAGTGCGGAATATATTAGAAGTAGAAAAACGACGGTAGGGGTAGACCTAGAATAGACAAAATAGACAGACATAGAGAGTGAAAGATGTAGGCTGTGGGAAATTCAGGGAAATGTGTAGGTTAGCTCAGAAGAAAAATCAATGTAGGTACGCGTCCTACCAGTACCAGAACGGAAAACTTAATAATGAAAAAAATAATTGCTGTTACACCTGATGATTATCGCAAACAACTACAGATATTGGTTTAGTAATATTCTCAACAAATGTTAATTGCGCGAAAATAGTAATTGGAAACTATTGATTCGGCAAATGTCCAAGTGGCGGAGGATCTTGGTAGCCATCAGGTTGTTTAACCCTCTTCGCGTACCACTGAATATCGTTGGAATAGGATATATTTTTAGAAAACAATAGAAAGGGAATAGTGTAAAAGGTATAAAAAAAGTAGATTAGTTCAAGACCATGCTGTATCTGATAAGAAAAAACAGCTGCTATGTTCGAAGACAACAAACATAGCAACAAGGAAACTGTTGTTGAAAGCATATGTGTGGAGCACAGCACTGTACGGGTGTGAAACGTGGACAGTAGGAGAAGCAGACAGGAAAAAAGTAGAAAGAAGCATTTGAAATGTGGTGCTAGAGACAGACGTATGATGAAGATGTCATGGACAGACAAAGTTAAGAACAAGGTACTAGAAATAGTAGGTGAAGAAAGATATCTGTGGAAAACATTAAAGAAATGGGAGAGATAGAATGATAGGACACGTTCTAAGACATGGGATAGTTGTGCGGGATATATTAGACGTAGAGAAAAGAGAAAAAAAAGGTAAAGGTAGAGATAGACCTAGGTTAGACCATTGCACACAGATAGTGAAAGATGTAGGCTATAGAAATTTCAGGAAAATGTGTAGTTTAACTCAGAATAGGAAGCAAAGGAGGTATGCATCTAACCAGTTCTAGAATGAAGAACTATTGACGATGATGAAGAATTTGTTGGGGCGTTGTTAAAATAATAGTCAGCAGAAACCATTTACGAAATTTATCATAAATAACCATTTTGATAATAAATACATGTTAGTTACTAGTTTTCTGGCTTTTTCTTCATTTAAAAACGAAAAAGTTTTTTTAAAACGAAGTTAAATGATGGATTTCATTCTCGAAGTTGCTAAAGTCAAATATACGTGAAATGGAAGGGATGTTCGGTTTCACCCCTTAAGTCTGGAGTGAAACCGATCAAGAAAAAGAAAATATCAAAAAAGCTAGTATGGTTAATTTGACAGTGTTGACAGTATTAATGCTTGAAACTTCGGGCTTTAACATATATATTTTTTTATTTTTATTTTTGTAACAAAACTACAAAAAAAACGCAAAAACAGTACATTTTGATTGGCGTCTCCCCTATTGATGGTTCTTGTGTATTATATTTAAAATAAGATACATCCTTCCGTAAGATATTTCGTTTATTGTGCTCTTAATTCGAATATTTATAAAATCCAGTTGTATTATTTTGTATTTTATTTCAAATAAAACAGATGCTAAATTAAAATTGATATTTTTTTTTATTAAATTAGAATTAATAAATTTTAACAACAGTAACATTCAACGTTTTTCTAAATGCGTTTCAATACATAAGTAGTTCTCGTAAAATAAAAGAAAGCATTATAATCCAAGCGATTACGATTATCCCTAATTTATATTTGAACAACTATATTACGAAACCCTATAAGCTTTGATTACATATGTTTGTATATTAGACACTTTTGCTGACGTCTGCGCGTTAAACGTCAGCGCAGTTTATCGAGCGGCAATATACAGCAAACAGCAGCAAGCCATAAAATGGCGTTGCGTGTTAGCATCCTAAGTGACTACTCCTTAAATATCGGGTTTTAAAATATTTAAATAACAATAATGGACGCTAAAAAGAGTCCAGTACGACGTGCAAAACGTCAAATGAAAGAAGGTGAAAATCATTTATGGGATTGCAGTGTGTGCACGTACCGAAACTCCGTCGAAGCTTTCAAATGTTTAATGTGCGACGTCCGGAAAGGTACATCAACTCGTAAACCAAGAATTAATTCACAGTTAGTTGCCCAACAAGCCGTCAATCAATATGTAACCGCTGCTACTAATCAAAAACGCGAAAGAAAAGAAAAACGGTCTTTGAATAAACGCCGGCATCCGCCTAGGCTTAAAAATGTCGATAGAAGTTCTGCACAAACACGAGAAGTGACAGTGAATAGTGTTACAGTTATGATAACCGAATACAAACCAAAAATAAAATCTGCAGAAGCTATTTCTAATTCCAGTTCTTCCGATCATGGATCACATTCCGAATCCAGTATGGATGCACGTTGATTTTTTAAAAAAGGGGTGAGTTTGTAATGTATTTTGTGTAGCATTAAAAGCGGATGAAATGTCAGTGACTTGCAGTACAATGACATTGTGACGTCATAGACATACGCCCTCGTTTTTTACCCTTGGTTAATTGTGCGGCTTTATTGTAGTATGAATTTTAAAACTGATAGGTAGTAGTAAACAATGATAAGCTAGAGAAGAGTTACGCCCTGTCACTATTACCTTGGTTATGACCTTCAATGTTGTTCCGTAACAGTTTTGAAATTCTATACATTCTTTGTAGGTGTAACTTGAGGTGGGAACTGAAAATGATCGGGCGTTTATGTGCTCTTAATTTACGCAAAGTAAAGGGAAATGGTTCAGTTATGCCACTAAAGATACATTCATACTTGCTATATGATGTACTACTACTATCCCATAAATCATTGTTTATTTATACGTTCTGTTCTAATCTGTGGTTTAAAAAAAAATGTCAGTACGTCACCTGTAAAGTCTCAAGATTCAATTTCTTCGTCTAAAATCGCGTTTGTGTTCCTTACGTGTTGAAGAGAGCGAGAAAGAGAGCTAGTTTGACCTCCGTTAGTACGGATCAGCTGTTCTGTTACGTGAGTTAGCGTTGTTTTAAAAAGTTGAGCGTTTAAAATTATGAATGAATCCGATGATGCTCAACTCAAGTGTATAATATTCAAGTAGCGGAAATTGTTTTAGCATTGAAAATTTTAGTGCAATATTGAGTAAATATTAATTTAGTAACAATAATTATTACATCCTTACCGTAATTATGGTAATTACCAGTTTATTAATAGCTTTATCAGTGGTTGTGATTGAAATAGCCCACTAATTTTAAACGGAATTTTACACATAATTATTCCAGTGATCGTAGGTAAGGGTCAGGTCCATTTGATTTTCGTAATTGTTTTACCAGTAACTAATGCAATACCAGGGCTAAAAATTTTTTAGGCTCATATTTTTTTTTGACTGCTTTTTTAGTTTGCTTTGGAATCGTTTTTCAACTAAAAATGAGTTTTGCGCAATGTATCTAACACTGTTAATTTTACAGATATCAAGACATAATAAAAAACGGATATGCTAACTTGCTGACAATTAATATTTTTAAAAAGTATGTACTACTTTTTTAATCAAATGCGGCCGCACTGTGTGTGCGGCCACGTGAGTTCAATCATATTCCCTCAACATTTTTATTTTTTGTCACTCCCTTGCACCCCCTTCTACTCTCTTTCCAAAAATATCTAAAAAAACTCAACCAATATTGGGCGGCCACTCAGTATAGGTGCGGCTATATGCGTTCTATTGTAAGAACGTAAAATTTTATTTTTTTTGACCCCCACCCCAACTAGAAAAAATTGAAGAAAGTCTGAAACAGTCGACAAATATTGTGCGGCCACTCAGTATATGTATACTGAGTGGCCACATGCGTTCTATTGTAAGAACGTAACAATTTAAATTTTTAGACCCCCACCCCCCACTAGAAAAAATAAGAAAACCTGAAACAGTCGACCAATATTGTGCGGCCACTCAGTATAGGTGCGGCTACATGCGTTCTATTTTAAGAACGTAAAATTTTAATTTTCTAGACCCCTCAACCCCAACTAGAAAAAATTGAAGAAAACCTGAAACAGTGTACCAATATTGTGCGGCCACTCAGTATAGGTGCGGCCACATGCGTTTTATTGTAAGAACGTAAAATTTCAATTTTCTAGACCCCCCCCCCACACTAGAAAAAATAAGAAAACCTGAAACAGCCGAACAATATTGTGCGGCCACTCAGTATAGGTGCGGCCACATGCGTTTTATTGTAAGAACGTAAAATTTTAATTTTCTAGACCCCCCACTACAAAAATAAGAAAACCTGAAACAGTCGACAAATATTGTACGGCCACTCAGTATAGGTGCGGCCACATGCGTTTTATTGTAAGAACGTAAAATTTCAATTTTCTAGACCCCCCCCCCCCACTAGAAAAAATAAGAAAACCTGAAACAGTCGAACAATATTGTGCGGCCACTTAGTATAGGTGCGGCGACGTGGGTTCTGCTTGTAAGGTTTATAAAAACAACTTATTATTCCGATTTAGTTCCGCTTAATTTCTGGCCTAATTTCGGTTTTGCTTCTGGCTTGATTTTTTTTGGTTGCGGCACAAGTTACTACCGTAACCTTTTCTCGGCCTGATAATACTTATGTTTTCGTCGTTTACGCTCGAACTTGTATTTATTCCTTTCTTTATGTACTGTGTGGGTTCGAGCTTTTTGAATTTCAGATTATTGGACTTGTGTTTTGGCTAATAATTCTAGCCCATTGAAAACGCTGGCGTCCAAGATTTTTCTTTTTTTCCTTCCCTCTCTGTATATTTGGTTCTCCCATCAAGTCTAGAGTTAGTTTTTTTTCCTCCGGTTTTTCTTTTATTTTACAGCCCTATTCTAATTTCTATTTTGTTGTTTCACTCCTATTGGTATTTCTGAAGTTTATCCGTAGGATATGTTTTAAATTGTCCTGTATTCGCAATACTTTTTTTTGCTTCTATCGAGTTACGTTTAGCCTTTACTTAGTTACTTTCTCCCAATTTCTTTTTATTCTTACTAAAAATGACTGATCATAGGTCGGTGGCGTTTAATATGATCTGTAAGAGACGGCAGAAGCCATCCGAAAGCTTTACTAACTATTTCGCGTGTATGACGGGTCTGTTTGGGAAATATGGTTCTTTTAGTGAAGATGTTCAATTGTCCGTTTCGTAACATTGATTCATTTTATAGAACCCATTTGTCTACCATCCACTCCTTACAGTTAAAGGACGAATGTCTGAAATTAAAACCGGCAAAGATTCTGGCCGATAATTCCATATCACCTAGTCACGACCAACATACTGTTACTGCTGAACCGGAATCAGGCCCTGTTATAGTGCCTAAGTCAGTCGCTACTCCTTTTTCTCACCAAAGTCTTCCTGTGTGGAAGTGGAATGTAAAATTTTCTGGCGATCCGAACACTCTGACTGTATATAATTTTTTAGAACGGGTCGAAGAACTCCGACGAACTCACCATGTGTCGGAATTGCAGTTATTTGAGTCTGCAGTGGATTTGTTTGAGTCGAAAGCATTACTTTGGTATCGTAGTTACCATCATAGGTTTTCTGACTGGAAGTCCTTGTCTAATTTACTGATTCATCATTTCGAACACCCGGATTTTCCTTATAAGTTTTTGATACTACTGAGGAAAATACTTTTGCTTCACATGACCGAGTTGTTAAGATTTCTCCTACGCCTGTGAGTAGATTCGATACTTTTTCCATACTTTACTGTTCTTCCTCCTTGTTCTACTTCTACACGTCAGGTCGTATGCTTTAATTGCGATTAATCGGGTCATGTTTCGGCACGTTGTACTCGTCCTCAAGTACTCCATTGCCATGGTTGCGGGTATAAGGGATTTTCTCGCCGCAACTGTCCAAACTGTTATCCTACTACTAATAGGTCTTCGAATAATTCTTCAAATTCTGCCCTCACCTCTAGATGCCTAATTTCTTCTGCTTCTCAGTCAACGTTCTCTTCTGTTCATTATCCAGCTCATCCTGCTCCTTCTATCAAAACATACCCTTCTTCCGCAAATATAACTTCGAACAAAATTTCCTCCATTTCTGATTCTATATCCTATTCTACTCTTCCTTCTGCCCGCCCTACTTATTCACTCTCACCCCAAACTGTGCCGCCTCCATCATTACAACCCATACTTCAAATTAGTAACTTGCAGATAGCTTCTCAAGAGTTTGTTTCCACTTTCTCAAATGATTCTACCCAAGAAATTCTTTTCGTGCCTGCAAGCACACATGTCGCTGAAGTGACGATAATTTCCAATTTAGTACGCGAAGGTCCTGTTGCAGTTCAAGAACCTGTATCGTTTATGTCTGTTGCTGTTGCTGTCAAAATTTTACATGTTCCTGCTTTCTTAAATTGTTCTACTCAAGAAATTTCTGTCGTGCCGGCAAACACAGCCGTAGCTGAAGTGACGATAATTCCTAATACGGATAGAGAAGGTGCTGTTAGTAGGTGAACCCGTAGCTGTGATGCCTGTTGCTGTTGTCGTTAAAGTTTTACCTGATCCTGTTTCGTTACCTAGAACTTATTTTTCTCATGCTGACAAAGTCTTACTTGCTTTTGTTCTTTTAGCTAAGGTTAATGAAATCCTAGCTCATGTCCTATTGTGTAATGTTGACGAAGATCAACCTGATTCTGCTTCCTCATCTGTCGTGGATGAAGTTGTTCCGGATACTGTTTGTTCTTGTAAAGTTGATGAACTTCTACCCGATTCTGTTCCTTTACCTAATATTGTTGAAATGTTATCGGATTCTGCTCCTTTTCGTAAGGTTGATATTCCTACAGCCAATACTGTTTTCTTTCTTGTGATACTTCTAGTCCTCTATCTAACGTCGTTGAAAATTTATCTACTCCTGTCCCTCTAGTTAACGTAACTATCGTGTGATCGGCTTGTGTTTCTCTTAGTAAGGTTGATTCACGTACAGCCGATACTTTTTCTCTTTCTACCTCCAATTCTAACAACAAACAAGTTTCTTCCTCAATTCGTTTTGAGTTTTATAAACTACCCTTGCCACTTCCTATATCGCGTGCTACAACTGCTACATCCCCTGTTTTGCGGAAAACTGCCCATAAATGGTAGAATGTTGTCTATGCTCTTTCTGAACCGCAAGATGTATATCGGCGAAGTCCTAATGTCATTGATCTCGTTTCGTTCTCCTTCTGGCGGCGTAAACGCCTTAAGCCCAATATCTAGTTCTCGCTCCCATTTCTTATGCCGACTTTGCTCTCCTTAGGTTTTGATTTTTGGACTATGCGATCTTTTTATTTACTTCCCACGGTACGACCTGCCTGTCGCAAGATGTATATCGGCGAAGTCCTAATGTCCTTGATCTCGTTTCGTTCTCCTTCTGGCGGCGTAAACGCCTTAAGCCCAATATCTAGTTCTCGATCCCATTTCTTATGCCGACTTTGCTCTCCTTAGGTTTTGATTTTTGGACTATGCGATCTTTTTATTTACTTCCCACGGTACGACCTGCCTGTCGTAAGAGGCGACTACAGCGGTTCAACACACACACACACGCACGCGCGCACGCGCGCACGCGCGCACGCACACACACACACTCACGCACGCACGCACGCACACTCGCGCGCACGCACGCACGCACGCACGCACCCACGTACACATACGCACGCACGCACGCACGCACGCGCGCACACGCGCGCGTGCTCGCATACACACACACACACACACCACGACACGCACGCAACGCACGCACGCACGCACGCACGCACGCACGCACGCACGCACCCACGCACACACCCACACACACGCACGCACGCACGCACGCACGCACGCACGCACACACGCACGCACGCACGACACACACACACACACGCACACGCACCACGCACGCACACGCACCACGCACACACGCACACACGCACACGCACACGCACGCACGCACACACACACACTCACGCACGCACGCACGCACGCACGCACGCACACACGCACCCACGCACGCGCGCGCGCGCACGTACGCACGCACACACACACACACTCACGCACGCACGCACACGCACGCACGCACGCACGCACGCACGCATACGCATACGCGCACACATACTCATACATAACTACACTGGGATTCTGTTTTATTTTCTTTTGTACGATTTTAGGTTTTTTTTGGGTTTTGTACTTGGTGTTGGTGTTTTTTTTTGGTTTTTTTTCTTTTTTTTTTCGTTCCACTTTCCTTTCCTTATCCTTTTGCTGGTCTTCTTTGCTGTCGGTCCCTGGTCCGATTGTGTTTCGTCCATCCGCTCCTGTGGTAGACGCTTTCTAGTCCGTCTTTCGTTCTCCGGAAACCACGACTTAGTCGACGTTAGGACTAGTTAGCATTTTTGCTTCGGTTCTTCGGGTTTGACTACCACAGTAGAGAGTACATCGTTTCCTTATACCAGCACTTCTCCTCTCTTCCTCTCGTTCTCCCTTGTTGTTCCTCTACATACTTGAGGTTAGACAATTTTGTCCTGTTTTGGTTACTGCTAGTTTTCTTCCTCATTTCATTTCTTGCTTTTGGTTTTCTGCCGGAAACCACTTCTTTTCTTGAAATTGGAAAACTTTAATGTTTCTTTCTGAGATACATCCGTCGTTCCATCGTAGTCCTTCTTGATTACGTATTACCCGTCTTTCTTTTCTTCTTTCCGTTTTCTCTCTTTTTCGTTCTTCCTTTCTATTCTTGGCTCTTCAAGCCGGATAGAAGTTTTTTTTGTGTGTTTTGTTGGGTGGTTCTTTATTTTGGTCTCTTTATTTTTGTAACGAGTTTTCTTTTAGTTTCAAGCGATTTTTTTTTCTTTCTTTTCTTCTCTTTGGGATTTTTTGTTGGTCCTGCCCACTTCCATTATTTTCCTTCCCTACCCCCACCTTTTAATTTTGCTGGAGGGGGGGGGGGGGTTGTTACGTTTATTCTCCGCATAAGTTAATTACACCAATTTTCAACTCAAACCCCTTTGGCGTTAAAAACGAAAATTAATTTAGTAAACTTAAAATAACCCTGTCCGTTGCTAATTCATTATCCGTTCGTCTAAATTCCATGTCTACTGTTCAATAAAATCGTTAATTCATAAGTAATAATAAATACGCTGTCTATAAATTCCTTAACGCAAAACATTTATTCTATAAATTAAATACCTTGTTTTAGTTATCTCGTAATAAATACGTAATCTCTTAAATTCTTCAATAACATCCTATTTACAATAATAAATACGCTTTCTACAAATTGTCATCTTGAACTTAGTTATTTCAAATGTTAATTTTACTGATATCAAGACAATAAAAAAACGGATATGCTAACTGATTGCTGACCAACTAATAATATTTTAAAAAGTATGTACTATTTTTTTAATCAAATGCGGCCACACTGTGAGTGCGGGCACGTGAGTTCAATCATATTCCCCCAAAACGTTTATTTTTTGCTACTCCCTTCCACCCCCTTCTATCTCCTTTTCCAAAAATATCTAAAAACTCAAGCAATATTGTGCAGCCACTCAGTATAGGTGCGACCACATGCGTTCTATTATAAGAACCTAAAATTTTTATTTTCTAGACCTCTCCAACGCCAACTAGAAAAATCGAAGAAAACCTGAAACAGTTGTCGACCAATATTGTGCGGCCACTCAGTATAGGTGCGGTCACATGCGTTCTATTGTAAGAACGTAATATTTTTATTATGTAGACTCCCCCCCCACTAGAAAAAATTGAAGACAACCTGAAAGTCAACCAATATTGTGCGGCCACTCAATATAGGTGCGGTCACATGCATTCTATTGTACGAACGTAAAATTTTAATTCTTAGACCCCCCACCCCAACTAGAAAAAAATTGAAGAAAACTGGAAACAGTCGACAAATATTGTGCGGCCACTCAGCATAGGTGCGGCCACGTGAGTTCTATTGTAAGAACGAAAAATTTTTATTATCTAGATCCCTCCCCCTCAACTAGAAAAAATTGAAGAAAACCTAAAACAGTCGACCAATATTGTGCGGCCACTCAGTATAGGTGCTGCCACGTGGGTTCTGTTTGTAAGGTTTATAAAAACAACTTATAAATATACAATAAATAGGTGTACTTTCCTCACTCCTTTGCTAATGTTATGTAGGGACAAAAAATCTAGAGCATATCATTCTGATAATATTCGTTTTTATTAGGGCCATGCTAATTTGCTGACCAACTAATAATATTTTAAAAAGTATGTACTACTTTTTTAATCAAATGCGACCAGAATGTGTGTGCTGCCACGTGGGCTCAATCATATTACCCTCAAAATTTTAAGTTTTTGCCACTCCCTTTCACTCTTTTTTCCAAAAATATCTAAAAAAACTCAACCAATATTGTGCGGCCATATGAATTGTATTGTAAGAACGTAAAATTTTAATTTTTTGTACCCCATTAACCCCAACTAGAAAAATTGAAGAAAGCCTGAAACAGTCGACCAATATTGTGCGGCCACTCAGTATAGGTGCGGCCACATGCGTTCTATTGTAAGAACGTATCATTTTAATTTTTCTAGACCCCCTCAACTCTAACTAGAAAAAATTGAAGAAAACCTGAAACAGTCGATCGATATTGTGCGGCCACTCAGTATAGGTGCAACCACATATGTTCTATTGTAAGAACGTAAAATTTTAATTTTCTAGACATCCCCCCCATCCCCAACTAGAAAAAATTGAAGAAAATCTGATACGGTCGACCAATAGTGTGCGGCCACTCAGTATAGGAGCGACCACATGCGTTCTATTGTAAGAACGTAAAATTTTAATTTTCTAGACCCCCTCAACCCCAACTAGAAAAAATTGAAGAAAACCTGAAATAGTCAATCAATATTGTGCGGCCACTCAGTATAGGTGCGTCCACGTGAGTTCTGTTTGTAAGGTTTATCAAAATAGCTTATAATAAATATATAAGGATTGAAGGTGTCCTACAATACAACCCACAACGTAATATGCCTTAAAAAATAAAAATGTTACCATTATGCATTTATATTCAGACATATTCCTAAAATAAAAACTTACTCTTCCGGTTTTGAATTAACCATTTTTAAACAAAGCGGTTTTAAAGGACATTTCATGAAGTATAAAATTGTGCCTGTGTTTCAGATTGCCAGGCTGTCTTATCTTTATTGTTGCAGTATCAAAAAACAATATCAAAGCTACAAAGAGAGTTTATTTTGTGCGCTGTCTAGGCTGCGTCGGTCTCTCTTTCTATGTTTTTACTGTATTAATAAGTTTATTTAATTCGCAATTGAGTTGTTTGTCATTGTTTAAGGCATCGTTTTATGTTATGTTATCTGTTTCTCACTAAAATAATCGTTTATTTTTATAGGATAAAAAATTCTCTGAACAAAGCGACTTTAGAAGTCTAATTTTATAATTATCCAGATTTTGCCAGTAGGCAATGTTTTATGTTCGTTATCGCTAAAAATTGAGTTTTTGTGGGGGCTTCAGTTTTCTTCATCTGTGGTATGTGACATAGTTTTCAGTGTTGTGTGGTGGATTTGTGCATGGTGATGTCTGCATACACTAGTATTTTTAAATGATGTGCTTCATTTAGTATATGTTTATGGAGCAGCGGCGTAAATAGCATATGGCCAATATGGCCCCGGTCATAGGCGCAATTTCAGTGAAGGCGCAAAATTCTAATATGTAGCTGTGAGAAAATGGAAAATTATTATAGATTAAAAAAGTTATCGAAAACGTATACAATATTGGTTACATTAGACTTTCTTCATTTAACCTAATTAAGGTGCGCGAAGCTGCCGCACTTTTCTTGATATATCCAAAAATTCTTGTACTAATTAGGCGCTATATTTATATTTTGCGTCGCTGAAACTAAATTTTGCGCCCTCTTAGCATTCAAGTTATTGTAGAAAGAATTCTTTTGTCAAAGCTCACGCAGTGGCTCTTTCCTCATTTTCTCCAAAAAATGTTGTGCCATAATTTGGTGCCATTTTACGCCTTTAAAACAAAATTTTCCGTCCACTCGGCAAACAAATTATATTAAAAAAATAATTCCTTTTGCCAAGTTCACAGTTTAACAACTTATTTTCAATTTTTAAAAAAATTTTGTGCCATTGTTAAACGCCATTTTGCGGCGTAGAAATAAAATGCTACCCACTTTTTGTACAGTTATTTACAAATTTTTCTTTAGACTTACAATAGCCCCTAATTGACGCTTATTTATGGCACACTTTTTTTTGGAAAAAAACGAATAAGTGCGGCTGCGTGAACTTGGCTTTTAAAATAAGTTGAATACTAAGAGGGCGCCTAATCATAGCACAAAATTTTTTGGATAAATAAAAACAGGCGCAGCCAACTTTATAGACCTACACAATTAACGTGCAAGGGTTGCACTATTATATATGTTGTGTAAGTTGTTTGGTCTCTTTGGCGCACGTTTTCGTGGTTAATTTTAAGTCATTGTAAATTCGTAGTTGTAGATCAAATAGTAAAGCTGTCATCCCTTGTTCCGTTATATCCTGTCATAAAACCTCCTTTGTGCCTGTCGTACCTGTCAATCAAGTCCATCTGAAAGAAGCGGAGTCGCAGGTTCTATCAATCATCTTTTTTGTACAAACGCTTCGTTATCGTTTTGATGTAATTATTTTATTCACAGGTAGACCAAATAGCGTCACACTGCCCCCCTCTTAAAGCTGTACTCTCCCCGTATACTCTGTGACCCGAGCGTTGGAAGTCTCTGTGGCGGTAAGGATAGTCGAAACCATGTTGATAGAAGTAGCATTCAACACTCTTCATAGCAGGCGCCATACCGTTTGGATTGTAACCACACACCCAGATCTGCGCCACGGTTTTCTGGAACAGTCGTGTAGCATGTTTGGTCCAAACCAACGAGCTCAAAATCGATCTTGGATATGGCCAACTTCTTGTCTTCAATTTTGATCATCTAGTTCTTGAAGTCCCCTAACGCCTTCCGTATATTTGATTTTCCAATGGTCCACCGAAGGTACTACATTGGCCAAGAAACGAGTTTTTTTTTACTTGAAAATTTTATATTTTGCTGAACCCTTGCTGTTGCAAACGAGGTAGGGATCTTTAACGTGCGTGACAACACCTACACACGGGACCTCCATTTTACTTTTCATCCGAACCAGTACGTATTTATGTGAAAAATGCTCGACTAACATTTCTCAAGCGGACCGTGTCGGGATTCGAACCCGGGTCCTTGGGCGTAGTAGTCACACACATACCAACTACGCCTAGTAATTCCTTTTACCAGAAGACTGTTGCTTAGTCATCAAGTAGCAGATGCCACGATGTCGGTTTTTTAGCCGTATGGTCTTTCCAACCTCTGGATGTTGTCGACGACATTCAATCACACCACGCGTGCAAGTAATCCGATGCCACATCGAATGGATCACCTTGAATCTCTGCACTTCCATCCGATTGCGGGTGCAATGGCTTTGTTTAGGTCTTTCTCATCCCCAGCAAACGGCAAGCTTCTTGGAATAACGCAGCGTAAAAATTTCTGCTCCATAGGAAATCCAAAATGGCAGAACAGTTACTTTACCAACACGTCTGCGGCGGTTGCAGTTTCTTCGCTTGGTATAGCATACGCTTCGGTTCACTTCGTAAAATAGTTCATGGCTACCAAGATGTACTTATTCTCGTAAGTCGCTCTCAGGGAACGGACCGGCAATATCGATCGACACTCTCTCCAAGGGGCTTAACGTTGTATTTGCAGCCTCACGATTTACTTATGATGCACACAGCTGATACTTGCGACACCACTCTTTAACATCGTTCTTGCAGCTTACCCTATAAAATTTTGCTCGGACTTTCTCCAGAGTCTTCTTAATGTCGAAGTGTACTCGAAGTCTTATTATGTTGATGTCCTAAAACCATAAGACACTCTTCTTTTAGGAACACTACCTTAAGCGTACACACTATCTACCTACATTCTTTAACGACCGCACTAATATGCCATTCCCTACTTTCAAGGAATCCCATTGTGTCAAGTACGGCTTCACAGTGCTACTCAACGGGCTAATGTCCTGCCAGGATGGACGTTCTTCTCTGGATTTCCAACCCAGAATGACACCTAGGTTTTTGCCATTCTCTTGTTCCGTTCGCAGCGGTACTGACTGCCAATCATCGTCAATCAATGTACTCCAACTAACAAGATCACATTTTACTCTCGCCACGCCGCCAACCATTTTCGGAGAATCAGTACATGTAGACCTTCGCCTTGTTTCGTCGACCACCTGTATTAATTTCAACTCCTCATGTTCTTTCTTAAGCCTAAATCCATGGTTGTGATGTCGAGACGCCTGTGACTGCTGGTCACATAGTACCGTTGAATCATCTCCTCCACGTTGTCTTGACTCCACTTCTCTCCAGAGCGTCCCACCTTGTCACAAATTATACGCGTTACTCTCTGCCGTCTCGAATTCTAAGGCACGAGCCAACGCATCACGTGACGACTATGGCCGGGCTAGCCGTAGTGCTTGTTCGATCTCCTCGTTGCGTATTATGAAGGTGTTCAACTCTAAAAATCTATCCGGCGCTGTTGAGTAGACTAGTCTCCTCAAGCTAGTAATATTTGCTTAAACTCTTGCAAATTTTCGTTAGTATTTGGTAACGATTCTCACTTGAGCGTGGCACACTTGTTGCAAATAAGTCACCATACTTCATTTCCAGCCTTGATGTTAAGGCCCCGTAGCTTCTTTGGTTATGGTCTGGCATGGTCTGCAGAATATTCAACGTCTCGCCTTGTAGTGCGACAATCAACGCGGTTGCCATCTTACCATGGTTCCAGCCGTTAGACCTCGCGGTATCCTCGAATCGTTTTAATATGTCTGCTAAGATGATTTTCCGTCAAATATGGGTGATTTTTACTCTGAACATTGACGCAGGTTCACATTCATCGACATTTTTAAATTCTGAGACGTGCTGTTGCATCACTGGAACTGTGGGCTCCGGCGCTTGTACTGTTAGGAAATTACTCTGTTCTTCCATTCTACGCGAAGTTTTTAAAAGATTTTCCGGAAGGTTTGCGACTTAATAATGACGACGAGATGGCGTTTTTTAAGGTAGATGATGGTATAGTAGGAACCACGAAAGAAGTCCTCTACGTCATAGGTGTCTAACTCAATTTAAAACATACGTTTAAGATTATTTAAAAGCTTAACTAATGTATATGATAATGACAGTAGTACGATTTGTACGTGTTTTAAATAAAGACATACGTGAACACGTTCATCTGGGAAAACAACAGAGAAGAGTATGTGCTGTCTGTTTTGAACTTTATACTTAACAGCCTAACCTTTGGTAAAATTATACCTTTTCTGTAAAATAGGATATCTTTCTTAGTTTTTTTGTAAATGGAATAAACTTTTTAAAGTTTTAAAAGCTTGACGGAAACTTCCGAATCGGAATATTTATTGGGTATTTACAAACTAGATGCTACATCGACTTAAAATTTTCAACTTAATTCGTACGAATACAACTGATGACGCAGACGACTTCTTTCATGGTTTTGACTATATTCACAATATTCTGCTTATGGAAGGATGTTTTTCAAAGAACTTCATGCAAACAGTACTCAACGGGTAAATGTAACTATTGTGATCGTGTTTTTAAAAAATTTCATGTTTAACGTAGTATCGTGTTCAAAGAATTCGATGTTATAGTACGAAAGTGCATTCAAATTGCGGGAAGTTCCATGTATAATATTCGATCGCGTTTTTTTCTTAATGCTAAACATACGGTCGTATTTTTGACGAAAGTGCGTATATAAGTTTAAAGAAAAAGGAAAGTATGGGTTTATAGCTACTACTAAAATAAGTAAATATGGTTTTATCTATAGAGACTGAATAAAAACTAGCTATTTTAGCTGCCATGAAATTGCTTTTGTGCTGTTAGCAGCTTTTTCTAAAAAGACTGCTGTAAAAAGCGGCTGCTGAAAATTGGCTGCCAACTTCACACTGGTGTATTCTTCCATATCTTCATCAACGGGAAGACTTTCTTCCAGCACGTTGCAAGAAGTTTTCAATCTGCTGGAGAGGTCTCTGTCAGTCTTTGTTGCGGCCACGTAAATCTATCGATTTATCACCTATCACATGCGTGGGACATAATGAGAAGTCTTACAAATTTAACAACTCTTCCACTGATGCTGAAAACTCCAGAATGAATTGCAGGCAGCTAGGAACACATCCCAGGAAAATATCGAACACCTGCTGGAATCGATGTTTTGATGTTTTGAGGACCGGTTGAACTAAAGAGGACGTTCAACTCATTTTTAATAAAATTTAAGTTTATTTTCTACCTTTTTTTTGTTGAAAATTTTAACCAATTATTACCATTGAGTAACCTTCAAATTTGATCAAAAATTCTGCTTCTTTCTCGGTGCTACCATATGCATACTATTGATTATATCTATTAATTTTATAAAAAAAAAATAAACTTTATGAAATTTTGCTAGTAATATTTACCCATCATATTTTTGATATCTCGCCAGTTCTGACGTATCAGCCGTGGAGGCGATAATATATACATCATATCGATAATATCATGAATTTTACACTTCAGATATGTACTATTATAAGCTATTAATAATGGATCACATTTTATCAGGTGATATAGCAAAAACAATAACTGGAGAACTGGTTTTGATTGGTTTTATTAAGTCATTTTTGAGCGTTTCCAGTCTCGATTAGTTTTATCTAATCTTACAAAGTTAGTTTTTTAAAATTTAAGAATATGGATATCACTATCAGAAATTTAGACGCTCATCTTAATTTTACTTTGTTATATATATATATATATATATATATATATATATATATAAATTTCCTTAAATTCAAGACGTATTTGAAAATCGTTAACAAGAGCCAAGCTTCAGTAGTATTAAGTATAACATCATCTAAACAATTGGGCTAGATAGCTCAATTGGTTAGAGCGCTGATCCGGAAAATCAGAGGTTGCAGGTTCAAGTCCTGCTGTAGCCGTTCTTTTAATGGTTTTCAATTACTAGTTCGATTTGAAATGGTAATTCAACTTTAAATACAAAGTTGGGTTTTCATTTCATCTTAATAACTATTTATATATATATATATATATATATATATATATATATATATATATATATATTCTACTATTACTATCTATCTATCTGTATGATTACTACCCCCCTTTTTATTACTACTCACTGTCCGTCACTCACTCTCTTTTTGCCCCTTTTTGTAGCGCCTTTTGTGAAATGTGCACACTTAACGCACACCCCGTATTTGCAACGTTTGGTTGGTTCTTTAATTAAATTATTTATTTCAATGCCTCGACTATTCGAGCTCTTAATCTCAGGGTGTTTAACTACTTATAGTGAGTTCTGTTATAAGTAGATGTACCAAGTCCAACCAAAGTGCACTCTTTTGTTTTAGTACTAAATTTTTACTGTATTTTGTATATGCCAAAATTTCTATTAAGATCAACGACGCTTTGTGCCAAATTAAATTACTACCAAAATTTATGACTATTTTTGACGTTTAAGATATTTCAGCACTCACCTGGTTTACACTTCGTTGTTGGCCGCGCCGACTGCTGGCTCAAAATCCGTGTCGCCGTATGCGTCTTTACACTGATGTCCTATTTGGTTGAATTTTGTACCGCCTCCAGGTGTCGTTCTTGAAATTTTAAGCTGCTCCCCAATACCTGAAATAATTAACCCGAATTTAGAATTTTGAATACCCAGTGCTATAACTTCCCCTGTGCTAATTTCTGCTTCGAATCCTCTACTACCAATTATTGTTCTCCTTAATCTCGCTCGTCGTGTATTCAATAAAATCCGTCCGCTTCTTCTTAATTAATCCAAATCTACTCGCTGTCCTTTTACAAATTGCCCACTGCTCCGCTACCAATCTATAACTCGCTATCCAAATCCAACTACTGTTCCTTTATATGTCCTCCCGATGTCCTTGCTACCTTTAAATTGCTATCCAAATCCAACTTTCTTTCCTTTTATGTATAACCACTCGATTTCCTGCTACCTATAACTCGCTTTAAATCGCTATCCAAATTCAAACTCCGTTCCTTTATATAAATCTTCCCAATGTTCTGCTACCTATAAATTGCTTTCCAAATCCAAACTCCGTTCCTTTATATAAATCTTCCCAATGTCCTGCTACCTATAAATTGCTTTCCAAATCCAAACTCCGTTCCTTTATATAAATCTTCCCAATATCCTGCTACCTTTAACACGCTATCCAAATTCAACTTCTTTCCTTATAACCACTCGCTTTCCAAATCTAACTTATCCGTCGTTTCACCGTCGCACAATTACCAATCTTTACTTTATGCTTTTGTCGCTGTTGCTTCTTTACCACACTTTATTAAATCAAAACCCTTTTAGAAACAAATACTTTTATTAACTTTTTTTCAAATCGTTACAAATTAGCACAGTATAAAAAAACACGTCTTTTTACCAATAAAGTTCGAAAAATAATCTTTCGTTGTTTGCTTTCTACGGCAACCATTTTAACTTTTTCTCGCCTACTACCCCATAACTAAATCGTCCAATACATCCTAACATTTCGTTTGTGTCGCACATACCATAGCTGATGTCCTTTCTACATTTTTATAAATCACATTAAATTCTATCATTGGTCCAAAATAATTACAGTTCATCAATCACATTTGATGTTGTTATAACTAATAATTTAGAATTTACAAACATTGTCCAAAAGTTGATTCTATTTAAAATGCAAAACCAAAATAAATTACACTAGAACCTGGATGCGTAATCGATATTAAACATTCATAGACGCATCCGGTTTCCGGACGGCAAATGTACTTTCAAAGGCCTTTAAAATTCAAACTCGGTATAAACCATTGAGCACTGCACATCTTACTACGTCATTTAGTCATTTCGATATTACCTTTTGGCACTTAATTTCAACTACCATTTTGAATGGTATTTTAGCATATGTAGAATACGGAAACATACATTTTTAAGTTTATATGATCAAATATGTGGATTATTTTTCTTGGCATATACGACCTTGTACTAAACCACCCTCAGAACTCTTGGTATCTCCCTTATACACTACATTTGGCCCCACTGATTTTGAATGAAATTTGAAATTTCGTCGGTTTTACTCTTTCCTGGTGTGCATAATTTCTAATTTTATTTAAAATCAAACCCCCTCTCGTATTCCTACATATTGTAATTATTCAACCCCTATTTTTCTTTCTCAACATGTCTGTCTAACTATGCTACATACTAACCTACACTATAAACTAAAACAAAACTAAACTTTCCGTCGCATGAACTATATAACAACTATTCTACTACACCCTCTTCCTGTACAACTTTATATGGGTATAGATTTTCCAAGTGAAAACGCCCACGATATTCCCCTGTCATAGTAGCTAATTCAAATGTATTTCCTTCCAAAAATACGCGTGATCTTGTACGGCCCTTTATAAGGAAACAACAACCGCAAATGTTCCTGTCATGGTTCGAAACTCTTAACCTTTTACAACCACTAAATCTCCTATTTCAAAAGTCGTCCTTTTTGATCCTGTTACACCTTCGCTCGATATCCCTACGCTGCATCCTTTCGATCCTACGTCTAACACTACCTAACAACTCTGTGATGTCTTGTACCTCGACTTCTTCCCTCCATGGCCTAGCTGGTATAATCCTCCGAATCAATGTTACCGGACACTTTTTCGTAACTGAACTCGGTACACAATTCATGAAATTTTCAATCTGCGGCAGATATCTAACCCATCTATTATGGTGCTCTTGCGTCGCTAACCGTAGATATTTTATTACCTCCCGTATATATCGTTCGCATGGATTTGCTTTCGGATGCCGTATACTGCTAAATGACACCTTAATGTGCGCTCGATTTAACCCGTTCCTAAATCTTTGGTTGTTAAAATAAGTCGCATTGTCTACCAGGATCCTTTCCATTCTCCCGACCTGGCTTCCAAATTCTTTGATCGACTGTAAAGCATTCACCGTGTTACTTCGCCTTGCCGGAAATAGTTTAACAAATTTTGAAAAAACGTCCACCATTACTAATATGTGCCGATACCCCTGTTCACTCGTAATTAGGTTGCTTAAATAATCAATAGCTACCAATTCCAACGGTCCGCCCACGCTCACACTCATCGGTACGTTCTGCAACACCACGTTCTTGTCCTTCCCTAAGATACAGATTTTACAACGATTTATTCTTTCTTTAACCACCGTGATATCGTTCCGTGCATAAAACGCCTCCCTGAATACCAAAAATGTTTTTCTTATGCCTATGTGTCCAAAATTTAAATGAATTTCATCTATAATTTTCACAGCCGCGTCTCTGGATACCACTACCAGCTCTGCATCACCTATCCTTTTTACCACAAACTGCCCTATGATGGTAAATCCACGGTACTCCTCCACATTATCGCTTGTTAATCTCTCGCGGATCGAGCTCACCTCACTGTGCCTCTGCGTCTCCATAAGCTTGGCGTTTGTCCACCGACCAACATCCCTGAACTCCTGCAAAGCAATTAAACAATCTTTCACGTCTTTATTCGCTTCCACCTGCGGTCTGCTTAGAAAATCCGCCGTCACATTCTCCTTTCCTGGTTTGTGCTTGATTTCAAAATCGTATTCCTGTAATACTAACGCCCATCTGTACAACCTGCTGTTTAGAAACTCTTTTTCTTCATAAATGTTACCACCGTGTTGTCGGATTCTATTAAAATTTGTTACCTAGCAGATAAAACGCAACTTTTCACTGCATATACTATCGCCAACATTTCCTTCTCTGCCGTCGAATATCTGGTTTCGCAGTCTTTTAATACCCTCGAAATGAATACAATTGGTACCTCAGCTCCATCCTGTATCTGCACCAACTCAGCCCCTATCGCATATTTCGACGCATCCGTTCTTAAAATAAATTCGTCTTTGAAATTGGGATATTTTAATGACAACTCTTTATAAAACGCACTTTTCAAATCCTGGAACGCCTTCTCTCGATCAGCAGTCCATTTCCATCTTTCATTTTCTTCAATAAACTCACCAACGGCACACACAGCTCGGAATATCGCGGTATAAACCGTTTATAATAATTTAGAACCCCTAAAAATCCTCGTAATCCTCTCACATTCTTTGGTTGAGCAATCTTTTTCAACTCGTCCAACCTTTTATTACAAATTTTCATCCCATGTTCACTGATGTCAAACCCTAAATACGTAACTTTGTTCTTAAACAACTCGCATTTTTCCACGTTTAACTTCAAACCCCCTTCGTCCAGCCTCTGGATCACCTTTTCTAAATGCTCCAGGTGTTCTTGCTCGTTCCTTGAAAAAATCAACAAATCATCCACATAGTGCGAACAGAAACATTCATACTCGTTAAACAACTTCTGCATGGCCCTTACAAGTGCTGCTGAAGAACTACTTAACCCAAACGGAACTACAGAAAACATGTAAATCTCCCCTTCAATGCTAAACCCTGTAAACTTCTTACTGTCTTCATGCAACGGAATTAACCAAAATGAATTTTTTAAATCTAATTTACTGAAAACCTTCATCTCATACACTTTATACAACAAATTATCCAACCCTTGTGGTTGTTCATACTGCGGTTTCGTAATCGAATTCAACTTCCTCGCATCCAAACAAATCCTAATATCCCTTTTGTTGGGTTTTGGTACAATAACTACCGGATTCACGTATGGAGTTTTCGCTGGTTCTATGATTCCTTCTTGTAACATCTTGTTAATCTCGGCTTTAACCCTATTTCTAATAGCAAACGGAATTGGATACACCTTTGTATTAAACCCGTTGTCTTCCGTGACTTCTAACTTATGCATATATCGCCTCGCAAATCTTGGCTCCTCATTAAATAACCCTATATATTTATTAAATAATTCTTCTAGCTTCGCCTTTATCTCAATACTCACTTTTCCAATCTGTTCATCCTTAATTAATCTCGCAAACATATTACATAATCGTACTTTAACCTGTCTATAATCACTTGTCCTATCCATTCCTAATCCTGACTTATCTATATTATCTCCATTCCTATATTCCTCACTAACCGTAGACACCATCCATAACCTATCTTTATCAAATATTCGAATCGACCTATCCTTACCATCTATATTCAATCCAAAATCCTCTATAAAATCCATTCCTAATATGAAATCTATCTGCAACCCCTTTGTAATTAAAAACACTGCCTCTCCTGCCTTTTTATCCCCTACAAATATTGGTACACGGATGACCCTATAAATCGTAGTTAACTTTTTATTCATTGCCGACCATAAATTAACCCCATCAATCGCTTCTATTCTTCCTTTTAAAAAATCAGCATGTTTTATCACCACTTTCTCGTTTACCAGCGACAACTGTGAACCACTATCAACTAAAGCAACATATAAACAATCCCTTAAACTAATATTAATAAACAAAAGGTTCTTTTTATTCAAAGTATAATTATTTAACAATAAGTCTTTTAAACTATAACCTACGTCGAGCTTTAATCCTAGACATTCATTCTTCCAAAAATTTGCGTTTTTTTTTCTCCTGCTGGTGCCTCGTGTATCTGCACCACTTCAATTTTATCCGTGTCCTGAGTCCTTGCGCTGGTCGTTATGTGGTGGACGTTGGCGTCCCTATCCGTCCGGCTGTATCCGTTTTGTTTTCCGCCTCCCGTCGTCCGGCCGTCATCCGCGTTGTCGTCGTGCGGGTGCCTGTTTTGTCCTGGTAAGTCGTTTCCCCGGTGTTCCCTATTGTAGTATGGTCTTCTGTTTCCGTCGTGTCCCCAGTGATTTCGGTGTCCGTGATTGAAATAGTCCTGTCGGTAGTTGGGTCGATGTTCGTGATTGAAATTGTCCTGTCTGTAGTTATGTCGCTGTTCATGGTACGTATGTCGTCGGTTGTCATCCCTATAACCCCGGTTTTGATCCCAATAACTAGTCCTTGTTTTTGTCTCTAGTGCCGTTGCCAAGTCGAAGTTTGTCATGACGCCTAAAAATTCCCGCAGTGTTTTTACATTTAGTACCACTTGTCCTGTGAGTAGTAATATCATGTCGTCCGCGCCCAATTTCGGTGTCAAGTGCTGTGTCTGTCCCTGCAATTGTACCCGTGTAATTTTAGTCTCGTCATCTACGCGGTCTACGTTGTCTTGTAATTTCGTCCTTCGTTCGTCCTCTGTCCGCGACTCTTCGATTTTGTCTGTTAGGTCCGTTTGTAGTTCCGTGTGTGTTTCTGCAATCTGGTCTGTTAACTCCGTTTGTTTTTCCGTGTGTGATGTCTTTACATCTGTCCGCGACTGTTCGGTTTTGTCTGTTAGGTCCGTTTGTAGTTCCGTGTGTGACTCTGTAATTGTTTTAGTTACATCTGTTTTTAGTTCCTTATGTGTTTCTGCAATTGTGTTAATTAAGTCCGTCCGCGACTCTTTAATTTGATTCGTTAAAACCGTATTTAGTTCCTTATATGATTCTTTAATTGTGTTACTTAATTCAGTTTGCATTTTCATTATGAAATTTATTATATCTTGGTAACTGACGGTTTCTGCTACCCTTACCTCCGGTGCCGTCGCCTGGTCCGTGTCCCTGTCTAACACCTCCGGTACCGTCTGCCTCACCTCCATCTCCTGGATGTCTCCCCCTGCGTCTAACTCTATGTCTTGCGTCCTACTTTCATCGTTTTGTGTCGTGATCTCTGCTTCAATTCCGTATATCCGTCCCGATCTCGTAATCCGTTTCATTTCTGGGTCCGTCATCTCTGCAGCCTATTATTGAATTCCTTTGCCTGAAAATATGTAAACCACGGGCCCCACCTAATCTCAGGATCCCGTATCCTAGTACTATTTCTGTCTAATTTCACTCGATCTAGCCTTTTTTCAGCCCCACGTTGGGCGCCACCTCTACTATTACTATCTATCTATCTGTATGATTACTACCCCCCTTTTTATTACTACTCACTGTCCGTCACTCACTCTCTTTTTGCCCCTTTTTGTAGCGCCTTTTGTGAAATGTGCACACTTAACGCACACCCCGTATTTGCAACGTTTGGTTGGTTCTTTAATTAAATTATTTATTTCAATGCCTCGACTATTCGAGCTCTTAATCTCAGGGTGTTTAACTACTTATAGTGAGTTCTGTTATAAGTAGATGTACCAAGTCCAACCAAAGTGCACTCTTTTGTTTTAGTACTAAATTTTTTACTGTATTTTTGTATATGCCAAAATTTCTATTAAGATCAACGACGCTTTGTGCCAAATTAAATTACTACCAAAATTTATGACTATTTTTGACGTTTAAGATATTTCAGCACTCACCTGGTTTACACTTCGTTGTTGGCCGCGCCGACTGCTGGCTCAAAATCCGTGTCGCCGTATGCGTCTTTACACTGATGTCCTATTTGGTTGAATTTTGTACCGCCTCCAGGTGTCGTTCTTGAAATTTTAAGCTGCTCCCCAATACCTGAAATAATTAACCCGAATTTAGAATTTTGAATACCCAGTGCTATAACTTCCCCTGTGCTAATTTCTGCTTCGAATCCTCTACTACCAATTATTGTTCTCCTTAATCTCGCTCGTCGTGTATTCAATAAAATCCGTCCGCTTCTTAATTAATCCAAATCTACTCGCTGTCCTTTTACAAATTGCCCACTGCTCCGCTACCAATCTATAACTCGCTATCCAAATCCAACTACTGTTCCTTTATATGTCCTCCCGATGTCCTTGCTACCTTTAAATTGCTATCCAAATCCAACTTTCTTTCCTTTTATGTATAACCACTCGATTTCCTGCTACCTATAACTCGCTTTAAATCGCTATCCAAATTCAAACTCCGTTCCTTTATATAAATCTTCCCAATGTCCTGCTACCTATAAATTGCTTTCCAAATCCAAACTCCGTTCCTTTATATAAATCTTCCCAATGTCCTGCTACCTATAAATTGCTTTCCAAATCCAAACTCCGTTCCTTTATATAAATCTTCCCAATATCCTGCTACCTTTAACACGCTATCCAAATTCAACTTCTTTCCTTATAACCACTGCTTTCCAAATCTAACTTATCCGTCGTTTCACCGTCGCACAATTACCAATCTTTACTTTATGCTTTTGTCGCTGTTGCTTCTTTACCACACTTTATTAAATCAAAACCCTTTTAGAAACAAATACTTTTATTAACTTTTTCAAATCGTTACAAATTAGCACAGTATAAAAACACGTTTTTACCAATAAAGTTCGAAAAATAATCTCGTTGTTTGCTTTCTCGGCAACCATTTTAACTTTTCTCGCCTACTACCCCATAACTAAATCGTCCAATACATCCTAACATTTCGTTTGTGTCGCACATACCATAGCTGATGTCCTTTCTACATTTTTATAAATCACATTAAATTCTATCATTGGTCCAAAATAATTACAGTTCATCAATCACATTTGATGTTGTTATAACTAATAATTTAGAATTTACAAACATTGTCCAAAAGTTGATTCTATTTAAAATGCAAAACCAAAATAAATTACACTAGAACCTGGATGCGTAATCGATATTAAACATTCATAGACGCATCCGGTTTCCGGACGGCAAATGTACTTTCAAAGGCCTTTAAAATTCAAACTCGGTATAAACCATTGAGCACTGCACATCTTACTACGTCATTTAGTCATTTCGATATTACCTTTTGGCACTTAATTTCAACTACCATTTTGAATGGTATTTTAGCATATGTAGAATACGGAAACATACATTTTTAAGTTTATATGATCAAATATGTGGATTATTTTTCTTGGCATATACGACCTTGTACTAAACCACCCTCAGAACTCTTGGTATCTCCCTTATACACTACAATATATTATAGTGGTTTTAAAGGGTTAAAAGTAAATATAAACGAAGCAATTTCAAAACACCCTGTATAAAGGAAACAACCAGAATTACGTGCGAAATTTATTCCAGTTAGTTTATTTTTAAGTATCAGGTAGTAACAAAATTTTGCAAATAATGATTAAAATTTAGTGAGGTTTGTAGAGAAAAGATGGTAAAAGCCAATGCAATTAATTTATTAATTTAATTGAGTTTAATTAAACGGTTATTTACGTATAATATGCATAAAAGCCTGTAAAAATCCAATAATACCAAGGTGAAACGCGTTGCTAACGAATAAATATATCGGTGGGGTTGAAATACGTGGAAAATTCAACTCGTAGAAGTGTTATTTAAAACGCTCGTTAAGTTTAAACACCTGCAGAATTTTAAATGTCAAGTTCCATTTATTTTGTAGATAACAAACAAGGATTCTAAGGATTGTACAAACGGTTGGATGTTTTTCTATTAAACACTAATGAGCGGTTAGTTAAAGCACGTAAATTTTAGGTCCACGTGGGTTAGATAGCAGATGGTCAGGAATATCGATTTTCTACCACTCAAGCAAGGTGAGAAAGAGACGTAAAATATGCATAAGCAAGGGACAACGTTAGATAGGCGGGATTTGTGAAACGTCGATATTGTTAGTTGGACATGAGACAGATACGAGCATAGTGTATATTAATTTTCAGAAAAGATCAGAACGGTGCACTGAAATTCGCGGACTTAGAAATCGGTTGAGCTCAGAATTTTAAGAACGTGTTGTTGTAGATGAAGGATTTCGGATGAAATGCGGCCAGGAGGTGGCAGCCTAAACTGTATAAATAATTTTCGAAAACCTAATGAAAGCCCTTAATGTTTCGACCGCTTCAGACGACGTATGAAAGTTATCACGAGTTTGTAAGTATAATAAAATTATTTTAAATTATATTGCACGGTGTTAGGCTCTTAATTTGTACTCGACTTGTGCCCAGTTTAGAATTTATTGAGCTATCACTTATATTTTTTTAACAAATTCGTGTGGTGACGTTATGTAAAGCGGATTAAATTAAATAATCATGAAAGACGTATAATTAATTTGTAGTTGGAAATTGGATACACAGTGAAGGCAGCGCTAGCAGATCAACTTACATGGGGTTATTCTACTAATAGCTAAAAGCGGTCTGCAGACCCGAAAGAAGCAAATACATGGCATCGTCAACATAGCAGAGATCTTCTAGAAATTCCAGGTAACGCTTTGAAATTGTGTTGTTGTAAACTATGAATATTGGGTGACGTATGAGAGTGATTTTGAAGGTATTGTGCATTATTTGGCGTAGTGGACATAATACATGTAACTAACTTTATTATGGTATTTAAATAGAAATCTGAAGGTGTATATAATAAAGCTTATTAACGTTCCATTTTGTGAAGAGTACATGGGTTGTTTTTTTAGCTTGTTGTAAGAGTATGCAAAGTATAAGGGCATAGATTAATCAGAATTAACTGGGTTATCATGAGCTCACCATACTCCAGAGTTTACGTAGATTTAAAGTAAAGTATAAAGAAGGAATGAGAAATAAGGTATTTTTCAGGGCCCGTTTACTCCGGGTACATTCTATGTGTTTGATAATTTAAATTAAAAATACAGGACATTACAAAATAGAATTTATTGAGATGTAACTTGATCACTGAAAGGTGTATAATACTGATTTTTGTTTGTAAATAGTGAAAAATAAAAGATTGTATGTTTGTTGTATTTTGTGGTTTTTTTTTGGGAGTGTGCGTGAACGATAGAATATGAGAGTGAATCTAGATATCCAAGAGGAGATCTAACTGGGCTAGTCGGAAGCAGTTGAAGAAGGCAATTCAATCTAGGAAGAGAAGAAGGAACGGGTAAGAAATTATAATTTTTTTTTTGAGTATTTAATTTCTATTATGTGCAATTTTCGAGTTTTGATAATTTAATAAAATTTTCGAATATATTTTTGTTGGCGAGGCTTTTACCCGAGTTCCACGGCATTCTTATGACGGCCCAACGTTGAGGCTCGAATGTTTTTTGAGAAAGTACTAAGTTAGAGCGAGGATCACGGCAATATATATATATATATATATATATATATATATATATATATATAGTATATAATGAGTCTTAAATTAATGAAAATAAAAAGAATTAATGGCAAGTGACTCAAAAGCTAGGTGATGCTGTACTTCCCATAAGGTGTCTGTATTAAATATAACAACTTTGCTACTCCTGTCCTGATGAGCCCCAATTAGGACGAAACGCGTCGACAGGATGCCCTTGTGGCTGAATTTGAGTCACTTGCCATTAATTCTTTTATATGTATATATATATATATATATATATATATATATACTTTATTTTAATATCTTGACCTGTATTAGATATAATATTGAAATTTCTTCGACGTTGGTCAATGTATACCTATAGTTATTTCTAAGAGTAGGTAGAATAACTATAACAATTTGTAATTGCGTTTATTATTTTGACGCGTTTCGTTCTACAAAATATTACCTATAGAATATGAAAAATATTTTTAATAATTACATACCTAAAACTTAATTGTAGATTGCGTATTTAAACTAAAGTAAAACATTTAAACATTTGTCACAATTATAAAATTCTCCGATAAATATTATTTCATAAAGATAAAATTAAAATGATGTTTTTCGTTTAAAAATACAAGAACGAAGAACACTTTAAAAAGTCGAATGTAATAATATTAATTATTTAGTCTGAACTGTTAAACAATATACTTCCTACTGTTCCTTGTCTTAATACTGCGCCTAAGGCTACATTTGATGCGTCCGTTGTTAATATGAATGGTTTCGAAAAGTCGGGGTATTCTAATACGGGGTGATTTGTTAATATACTTTTGATTTTGTCTACAGCTTTAATAAATTCTGGGGTATGTACAATTTTGTTTCCCTTTTTTAAACAATTGGTTAGGGGCTTTGTTATTTGAGCATAACCTTTAATAAATTTACGGTAATAACCGCTAAGGCCTAAAAATCCTTTTATCTCTTTGTTCGTTTTGGGTATGCGGTAATTTAATACAGCGTTTGTTTTGTCGGGGTTCGGCTTTACTCCTTGGGGTGTTATTATGTGTCCTAAAAATGCTACTTCCTTTTGTAGGAATTCGCTCTTATCTAACTGTACCTTAAATTGTGCTGTTCTTAATCTTTCGAACACTTCTCGTAATCTTTCAATATGCTCCACTAGTGATGTTGAATACACTATTATATCATCTAAGTACACAAAACATTTTTCGTTGTGTATCCTTCGTAGTATGTTATCCATTTCTCGTTGGAAGGTTGCGGGTGCGTTCTTTAGTCCAAATGGCATCCGTTTATATTCGTAGTGTCCTCTAGGTGTGCTAAAGGCTGTTTTTTGTGTATCCCCTTCTTCCATTTCCACTTGATGGTATCCTGATGCTAAATCTAGCGTCGAAAAATATTGGCACTTGCCTAAGTTGTCTAAAATTTCAGTTATATTCGGTAACGGGTATTTATCGTCTACCGTTTTTTCGTTTAATTTGCGGTAATCTATTACCATTCTGTATTTCCGTTTTCCTGATGCGTCCAGTTTCTTTGGTACTATTAATACGGGGCTGCTCCATGGTGATTTGGAGTGTTGTATGATGTCTTGATCTAATAGATCGGCTACTTGTCTGTCAGCTTCTTCCTGACTTGCCTGGGGTAATCTGTATGCTTTTGTGAATATCGGTTTGTTGTCTGTTAGCTCAATATTGTGCTTAACTGTATTTGTAAAGGTTAGGGGTATTCCTTCGCAATGGAATATGTCGCGGTATTCGAAACATAATTTTTGTATTGCTTTCTGTTCCTCTGGATTTATGTCGCGGTTAAATCGTATATTACTTAGATTTTGTCTTAACATTTCGTCGTTTTCTACGGGGTTGTAATTTTCGTTTGAGTTTTCGTCTATTTCCATCTCGTTAAAATTTAATTCTTCTACGTTGATCGGGTTTGTTAAAGATAGTTCTACGGGGTAGTCGTTTGAGTTTAATATGGCATATGTTGTGGCATAATTATCTTTAATTTGTATTAATGCGGTTGGGGTTTCTACTCCTTGTTGAAAAGTTATGTGGTTTATTATTCCTAATTTATTATTTGAATTTACAGGGATTTTAATTTTTTTTCCCATTCGGGGTTCTATTGTATATTTTTCGTCAATTTGGGTGTTTTGGAATTTGATGGAAATTCGTCCATATTTTGTTCTTAATAAACGGTTTTTAATATCTATGTTGGCTCCTAATTTTCTTAGAAGGTCGATTCCTAATAGTCCGTCATATTTGTCGTTAAATTCAAATATGCAGAATTTGTGTTTCATTTTTACGTTAAAGGTTTTTGGTAAAGGTATGTTTGCTACGAATTGGTGCAGGGCTGTTTGATGGGCGGTTTTATTTTTGAAGGGTTCTCTCTCTACATAGTTTAAATAATGTTTCTTTACTGTTCGCGGGCTTATTAATGTTTTTGAAGATCCGGTATCGATTAGTAAATTAAATTCAGCGTGGGGTATTTCGATATAGGGTAGTACAAGGTGATTCATATTATTTAGGTTTATTACGTTTGGTCGTTTATAAATTGGTCCATTTGAAAATTTGAGCACGCGTTTTCTTCGTCGTCCTCCTCGTAAGTTTCGAATGGTTCTTCGCGTTCATAGTGGTTTGATTGGTTTTGTTCGTTATTTGTACACGGTCGATTGCAATTATTCTGGTCGTCTTCATACTCTTCTACTTCTTGATGAAATAGCTCTTCTGAAGTGAAAGTGCGTTTTTGATTAGGGTTTGGTCTTATGTGCGTTATTTTTGTGTTGGGTCTGGTGTTACCAGATGAGGTATCCATTGCTGTGGGTTTATAATAGTTATTGGGATTATTATTGTTTATCATCGGTAAGTTCCTAATAGGATTCGCGTTGAATGCTGGTCTTTGCTGATTTACATTTTGATTGAATCTCGGTTGAAATGCAGGTTTTGAAAAGTTCGAGTTAAGTGTTGGTTGAAATGCGGTTTTTGTAAAGTTTGGGTAAAATGTTGGTTTTGGAAATTGTTTATATTGATTGTTAAAGTTTGAGCTATTAAAATGTGGATTGTTGGTTCGCATGTGGTTGGTTTGTGCATTGAACGGGTTGAATTTTTGTTGTGGATTTATTTGTCTCGCAGGTTGTATGGTTTTTATTGGCGTATAGCTTTTATTCGCGTTGGGGTTATATAGTCGGTTCCTGTAATACATTACATTTTCTTCTTCGATTAACATATTCATTGCTTCTTCTAAGTCTTGGGGGTGTTGAAATCTAATTTTATCTGAATGTCGTTCGGGTAGTGCATTTAGATAGGTGTCTAATGCCATCTCGTCGTACATTTTTGTTTTTAAAAGTCTTACATTTGGGTAGGTTTCTTCAATTTTGAGTTTTGTCAAGATTAAGCTTCTTACATCTTGGCATTTCATTCCAAATTGATATGGGGATTGGTTGTGTTCCATTCTAAGGTTTATCAAATCTCTCACTAGACATTTTAGGTTCCTTTGGTCGCTGAAATATGCTATCAATATGCGTTTGTACTCATTCCACTGGTCTACGTCATTTCGACTGGCAATTAATGTTAGTGCCCTTCCGGTCAGCTTACTTTTTATAAGGCAGATAAGCAAAGTGTTCCTTTCGTTATCACCGGGCTTATAGAACGTTTTTAGTAATATTTCGCAGGCTGAAATATAGTTACTTAATAAACACTGATCACCGTTAAAGTTGGGTATCATGTCCATATACAGCTTCATTTCATTAGTCATCTTGGCTGGGGAATATTCTGGTAAATTAAAATTTTTTTTTTTTTTAAATTTGGATTTATTTTGTAGTTTTTGGTGTTATGTCTTGCTTGGATTTATTACTTTTCCGTTTAGATTGCGTCGGGTTAATTACTGTTTTTAGTTTGGGTCGTTTCGGATTATTTAAAAATTGATTTGCTTAATTTGCGTTTACTTGCACGGTTGTGTAGTTATTTAATGGGTTTTACGCTTGGTATTGGTTTGGTTACGTTTATTTTTAATTTGCCAATAATTTAATTTTAATTTCTGATGTTTCAATAGGCTGAGTGGTTTTTGTGGTAATTTATCTTGCTTGAATGTTTTGCGTCAGTTAAAACTTCTCTATTTTTAATTATGTCGATTTTAGGTAGGTGCGTAATAATTATCTCTTCTCGTGGGTTTATGCGATTGTAAGGTGTCTGCAATGCTTACAATGTTGTCAATTAGTTACTTGCGTCAGTTCCTGTTGCAAGGTTATTTTTAATTATACTGTAGGTGTTATTCAGTAATCGTTGTGATTTTATACAATGTCGTGCTTGGGAATGATACAATTTGTGCTTCTGTAATTTACTGAAGTATTTAATTAAAATTGTCACGTTTGAATAAGGTTGTAATATGCGTTTTCAGTACTAATTATTTATATCTTTCCTGAGTAATTTAAATGGATACTTTATAAAAGTTTCCGATCGTAATTTATGCCGTTTTTAATTTACAATGCTGTAAGGTTTTCGCGATGTTTTGGATAGCTTTTGTTCAGTAATTTATAATTAGATTTATGCGTGATTATCCAAGGTAGGTTTTTATTCACTTTTAAAGATGAGACGATTGCGTTTGAATAATTCTCGTATTAGGAATGTGGCTTTTAATAATAGATTTGTACGTTGTCTATTTATGTACTACGATGAGTTTACGTCTGGATAGTTTATTTGCTGTTATTTTGTTGCGTTTATAAGGTTTTGGTTTTAATTTTTTCGTGATTTTAATTGCCGAAGTATTGCGCCAGTTAAATGCCGGGTTGTTAAATTAGAAGTTTGATTTTGTTTCTAAAAGTTTTCTTGCGTTAGTTAAATGCCGAGTTGTTGAATTAGAAATTCTAAAAATTTTCTTGCGCCAGTTAAAGCGTAATATAGTCTCTTGTGTGCTTAAAATTTGCGACTTTTTGAGTGTCTCAAGTTTTTGTCTCAGAAATAATTTTTCTCAGTTCTTATCTCTCTTTCATATACAAAGTATAAAATAATAATGAAATTTCAAAAACGGCTTGAAGATAATCTCTAGCAATTGCTAAGCAGATTATTTTCAAAAAATTGCATAAAATAATGGTAACAATAGTTAATATACATATATAAATCATAAACTAGCAAATATCAAATGTTTTTGTTAAAATAAAAATAAAAGTCAATTGGTTTAAAGGAAAATGAACTTACTTTGTTGATTTCATGGATTTCTTTCTTTGTTTCAGTTTTTTTTTGTTGAATTTGAACGATTTTTGTTTCGCCTTCAACTTCTTTGTTTGCTGGGATTGAACGATTCTTGTTTCGCCTTCAACTTCTGTTTTGTTCTGCCAAATTCGGAATTGAAACTCCAGACCACCAGTTTCTCGATTTTGGATTCGCTAGTGCCCTTTTGACATCCGTTACGCTGCGCCAGTTAAGGTTCGTGGCTGCGAGCGGTCTTTTTTTAAAAAGACTTCTTGAACTTCTTAACACATTTATTTGTTTTAAACAGAAATGAACATTGAATTTTGACAATCTTAATTGAATTATTCTAAGTCGAAAATTAATTACTAATTGTACAAAGTGAGTTATCTACGAACTGCAATGTGAAAGCTGAACGTTTGATGAACTGACTGCGAGTGGAGCTCCCGGGCCTTTATAATCTCCCTACCCCCTCACAGTTCTGTGTGAACTTGCAGACCTAATGTCTGCTTACGCTTGACTCTTATTCATAATACATTGTAGCTATCTTAAATCTATTCATAACTACTTTGTTGCGAGCTTACTTCTTAGTAATCTCTGTACGTGACTGTCTACGACCGCCTGTGACCTGACATCTGCAGTGTCACTTATACTTGTGCTACAAAGTAGCGTTTCCGTTCCCATGAACGTTAATAAACTGAATAAAATGTCCTTCAATTACATTGTTGCACATTTCCTAATATTTCTAATAACTTCTTAAGTATTAGTTTCTTTTGTATATATATATATATATATATATATATATATATATATATCAAATGGGGGATTACATAACTGGCGTTCTAACATTATTCTATATGTGTATAGTTTTTTTGGTCTTTAGTGCATTTTTTGCCTCTTTCTGAGCATGGCACGAAAATTGCTGGCAACATTTGCTTGGGGCATGTTGTCTTTTTATGTGTGGATTCTGGAGGGGTTTCCTCTCCACAATGACCACATATGTCATTTGTTCGTTGGCAGTGTTTAGAGAGATGCCCTAGGTCCTGGCGTTCATATATCTGGGCACTACTACATAATCTTTTACAGTTATTGACCTATAATCAATATATATATATATATATATATATATCTTTGTTTTTGCTAATAGTATTTTTCTTAATTCAGCGCTCACCTCCGCTACGTAATGCTGCGTTGCCTTTGCTCTTGGACCTGTTTTAAAGCGTATTGTAAATCCTTGTTTGAATTCATCTTTACTTATATGATCGTACAGATTTTGCTCATATATTGCTTCTTCTATTTCACTTTTTGTTGTAGCACTAGGTATGTCATATAATATTACCAATGGTCTCTTTTTTCGTGGCTTTTCGCAATTGGCGATTTCTGATAGTTGTTCATTTTTATGCAGTTTTTCAGCGTCGGCTTCATTGTCAGTCTCCACAATTAATAATTTTGCAGAGGTTCTTATACTTTTGATTTTGATCCTATCCTTCCTTGGATTTATGATATCTGCAAAATTATTTTGTACGGTCTTTGCGTCCTCTCCTTTCTTCGACGTCATAAAGACTGTCGCAGTACTAGGTTTGGACATACTAATGTTGATTTTAGTCTGTATTTTATTTGGAATCGTAGACACTATATGTGTATATGATAAAGGTGTTGTTTGCTTCTTATTTGTGGTTTCTTTGTCTTTTCTTTCTTTTTCAAGCTTTGCTTGGAGTTCTGTATTATTCTGTGTTCTGAGCAATTTCAGTTCGCCAATGAGCTGGGCTTGGTCTAGCGCCTACTTCTTTAGTTTATATTTCTGTGTTCACATAAGGGTCTTTGATATTCTATTGCCTTTGTCTAGGTCTTTATCGACAAAGCCAAGCAGATCATTGTAACTTTTATTTGTGTTATCTATTAAGTCAACTTTAGTTGTGCTTATATTCTAATCAGTTTCATTAGCCCTCTGTCTCTTATTCATCTGTTTAGGTGTACTGGAACATGGGTCAGTTTCTACTCACCGAGTCTTCCGAGGAAAACTGTGAGTTGCGATCTTTAATCATGTTTGTAACCACTGCTGTCCACTAAGTCACTTACACACTAGGTGCCTTATCATTTATACACTATATGTGTCCTATCATTTTTATCACCACTGGTCCGTGAGTTTACAGTTTTTCTGGTATGCTTAGCCGCAACCAGGATTTTTATTTTGGCCGCCCCGAAGGACCCGTGACTTGGCTGTCGCTTACGCCTTTGTCCACGGGGAGGAGATACCAGTGGCACTTGTAAAACTTCTCCATAGGTATACTAGATATAGAGATGAAAATCGCGTTGCGAAATTTTTAATGTAACTTTGTTCACTATATATATCTCTTGTGCCCGAAGGCCACTCATGTGGGTATGTGGAACATGGTTAAGCTATCAAACTGCAACAAACAATAAACGTCTGCACAAGTGAATTGAATAATACGTACTGACTTTGTTTAGTTGATGCAATTGGTGTGTCGGAAGGAGGTGGTAGATTAGGATCTGCTCTCAGCTTGCACTATATGTAGTGAATTGCTAATTTGTTATCGGCTTTATATCCGAGTACACTAAACGACAGTTTTGTTCAAATATAGGGTTGAAAATGAAAACCCAACAAAAACCGAATCTTCCCGCTTGAAGCAAGGTTTTTATTTATTAAAACTTATATTTTTAAATTTGAATGGCTAAAACAAAAAATTTATTGAATAAATTTTAAAAACTATTTAGAATAATTCTAATAAGTTTTAATTTAGATTTTTGTTACAGGTCGTTTACGCATGGATGTTTGAGAAAAATTCTGCCAGACATTGTAACTGCCATTTTGTCTCCCCAAGTTTGTATATTATTTCCGATGGTTCTCGTTTGTTGATATTATGTCTAACATACACCACGTTGTATAGTTCCTTGTGTACAATTTTTAATATTGGATACTTTTAAATAAACTAAGACTAAACTGAATTCTTTGTGTTTGTTACGTATATGTATATATTTGCTACTATGTAGCACATGATTATATCTAATCAAAGGTTTTTAATAAATGTCTATTAATTAAATAAGTCTAGGAATTTTGTATAATTGAAATTGAATCAATTATAGATAAATATACACAGATTATTTTGTTTTTGTAAATTTAGCTTTTTGTCAATAGCGAAATTGTATAACGATTAAGTGTTATATGATTAGTATTGGTTAGCCTGGAACATGACACTAAAGCATCACGATCGATTTTTAGAAAAAACGACAGTATTGGCTCTATTTTGATTTTTTAAACGTCACTAATTACAAAAATATTCAAAATAATATGCTTCCAGAAGAAATAAACTTATAAAAGATGTTTTAAGTGATCTTCATGTGTAGCTAGCTGGCTGTGCAAGCAAACTTGAAGCCATTTAATTTTAGTGCTAGTGTTTGTTGTGCATGTAATCGTTATTCCAGTTTTTGTTTTTTGTTCTGCACAAGCGATTACGATCACAACAGATTTTGTTGATCTCAAAAAACCCGGAAAAAAAAGTTTGACGAGTTAAGGGGAGAATAGTAAAGATGGCACATGATGCTATGGTCGTATAGAGCGGTGCGAAAAGAGAGGGTTTTACAAAGATGTATAAAAATCGTATAAATGAAATTATTATCAACAATTGTTTCATTTTCCAATTTCTATTTGAATTACACTATTGAATCGTATATAGGGGAAGGGCGTTCACTTTGTTGCCAGTTGTTTTTCAAATGGTTGTGGAATGCAAAAAAATGCTAATGTTCGAAGTTTTAAAACCTCGACGTCAATAGAATTACATTAGTTTTGCCAGTTTAAAAAATTTAGTTTTCACATATAAAAGAAAAGAAAATGACAAAGTGGTTCAAGGTACAACAAGTATTATGTCTTAAGCCACGGTGTAATGTACCTTGGGCATTGGACAGAAAATGAAAAAAGAAAATTCTATATTGTGTTGAAGGGTTTATTTAATAAAATAATATTGTAAGACATGTTGACTTAACTATTCAACCTTGTATGGCGAAAAATCAATACCAAAAGTTAACATGTTTCTTTGTCTTTCTGACAAACCTTGATTATTCTGTGACAGATAAAACAATGCATTCTTTCTCAATAGAAATTATTTCATCACTTCTTTTTAAAAACTTGTTTGTGGAATAGAACCTTTTAGATATTTAACTTGAAATTTGTCACTTTCGATATGTATTATAATATCCGCTACATAAAAATGCGTTTCCTTTCCAGTTATTTTTGACACATAATCACCTTGTTTTAAAGCCTGCAGTGAAACTAGCAGCTAGAGTTGGCAGTCAAAACCACGCCTCTTTAATTAACCACGCCTTTTCTACACATTGTCGTTAAAGCCACGCCTATTTTAGTCCAACATCAAATAGTTCCACCCTCTTTTTTACAATACAGCTATTGTAAATAAGAACGAACATCTACAATAACCCTGTTTAGCAAACAAATCTAAATCAGAGCCATGGTAAAAATTGAAAATAGTGTTTTCATATGAAATCTCCAGAAGCACATATATAATCTTACTAAAGATCTAAATTTATGCATATATTCAACCATTGTGGCAAAAGTTATTACGTTTTTAATTGTTTTTCTAGCTTTCTGTGAATGCAATGACTTTGTCAAGAAATCTCCATTTAGGTATATCAGCGCCCAATATGTGTGCGACAGAGTTTTAGATTTCAAGCCCAAATAAAAAAGTTATTAACGTTTACGTGATATATATCAAACAGCCGCTACATCTACTTTAATTTTTTTCTTGCTTTCTATTAAAGCAACGACTTTGTCAAGAAATCACCATTAAGGCACACCAGTGCCCAATACGTGTGCGAGAGAGTTTTAACGGCTACCTCTACTTTAATTTTTTTTGTTTTCTATTAAAGCAACGACTTTGTGAAGAAATCTCCATTTAGGTACACAAGCGCCCAATACATCTGCGGCAGAGTTTTAGATTTCAAGTCCAAATAAGAAAGTTATTAACGTTCACGTGATATATATCAAGTAGCCGCTACCTCTACTTAATTTTTTTTCTTGCTCTTTATTAAAGCAACGAGTTTGTCAATAAGTTCCCCATTTAGGCACACCAGCGTCATATATCTCGTCATATTCCGCCATATCCCCTCATATTCCTTTATATCCCATCATATCTCGACATCCTGTCATATCCAGCCATATCCCGTTATATCAAGTCATATCCCATCATATCTCGTCATATTCCGACATATCCTGTTATATCGCGTCATATCCCGACATATTTCATCATATCCCGTCATATTACTTCATATCCCGTCATATCCAGTCATATTCCGACATATACCGCCATACCCCGTCAAATCCCATCATATCCCGTCATATCCCGCTTTCATCTAAATAACACGTATGCTTGGTATTAAGTAGAAAATGCAATTAAATACTATACACGCACTTTTGTATAAATTGCGTTTTATTCTCTTTTGAAACCGTTGGTTTTCAAAAGAAATCTTTTATTAATAATTACACCTTTAAGCAGTTGAATACTTTATAACCAAATATAAATGAAACTCTTTGAAAAACGTTATCTATGCGTGGAATATTGTGAGTACTACCAATTTTATTTTAGAACAAACTTCCTTTGTGTAATAAGAACGAAAAGCCTTTTCAATAGGTTAAATTTTTTAGCTGATTCCTGTGCAGACAGACATTAGTGCATTTTTGATGATATACGAGATATTTTACGAGGTTTGCTTTTTCTACCGGAGTAAAGACTAATTTTACCGCACAATTTTTATAGGTTTTATATCTCGGTGTTAGTTTTCATTTAGTTTTAATAGTCGTTGAAGAGTTGCCCTCGAAACTTGAAATTCCTCGTTGACTTATTCATTTTTAACGGCAGCTACTGCTTGTGTAATTTGCCCTTTATTGAACTATCTCTCTATTTTTATTTCTAAGTATTTCTAAATTTAAAAAATAATTGTTTTAATTAATTGTTTAGGTTTGCATGGGGGGTAATTCTCACATCCAAATACCGAGTCATTCAATTAAAAATAAAACCAACAAATTAAGTGAGGGTGAAAAATATAACCAACTTCCATAAGTGTCGTTAAGCCATGGATCAAGGTACATGTCCCAATCCGGCTCGAGGTACAAGATAGTGCATATAAAAGTAAACATTTTTATTTACAATCATTAAACAATAATCAGATTACTATACATGTCAAGAGTTTGAAAGTATGACATTTCAAATGCCATCTTAATGATTGAAGTGTAATGATATTTCGGGTCGGAAAGCAGACACTTTCCGACCGCAAATTACTTTTCCGACCTCTTTTTAGTATCTAATTTTGACGCAAACGTCAGACGCTACTGTGACATTAGTTCTTTTACATAAGAATCTTTAATTTTTGAATTTTTCGTTATTTAACAGAGATGATTGTAAATAAAGTAATATACAACCCTCAGTGGTCAGGTATTCATTAGGATGTAAGGTTCTTCATGGATGGTTATAGGACGTTTTTGTTTTAGATTGCGGATTTGTATAGTTGTGTTTGGGAGAATTTCTATTGGTGGCATTTACAGCAGACTGAATAGCGCGTATGTGGAGATTTGAGAGGTTCTTGAGGAGCACACAAGGGTTGAATAATGGTGTTTAATAAGCGTCTGGTGGAAGGAGGTCTTAAACGAAGTCAGGAGTCAATTGGGAGTCTGATTTGGCGAAGGATCAGTCTGCGTGTGTTTATTTAATTATATGGATTGTGGTAGGGCACGTCGGATATTATTAGGGATATGCTTAATTTTTGCTCTGAGATTAGAGAGGTGGATATTAGTTTTAAGAGCGTAGTTGTAGGTAAGGAGCTATTGTTAAGAAAGTAATGGGTGTGTTTAGGATACGCACTGGGGCTTTGTCGGAGATCTAGAACTCTTTAAAGGAGGCGCATTTTGGATTTGAAAGGAGATATTGGTTGATTGGTTAGGAAGGATCAGGATTCGATTTTATTTATAAGGAGTGCTGCTCTGGAATTGCCGTAGATAAGGAAGGTAAAGTTATCTGCGTAGGCGAGGGTTGAGGTATTTGGGATATCCTTGCCTAGGACTGGATTGATGACCAGGTTTTAAAGGGTAGGGGTGGGGACAACCTTGGGTGATTGTTTGGAAATAGTGTGGAAGTTTGATGGCAGTGTGGCAGTTCGGGATAAGAGAAAAGATTTTGTTATGAGGATTAAGTTAGACGGCAAGTTGGATTGTTTGGGTTGATGTAGGAGGTTAGGCTACCATAGGAGGCCAAAAGCAGAGCGGGTGTCAATTAAGACAGCTAAAACGTATTTAGACGGAGAGGATTGGACGGTTCTGATTAATGATTGGGTGTTTGTTTCTGAACTATGACCGGATTGAAAACCGTGTTGGTTCAGGGATAGGATGATGTTAGGTTCAATGTGGGAGTTTGGTTTTACGAATATCATCTGTTAGAGGAGTTTCCTCATGTTGGTAGGAGGGCTATTGCCATGTAGGAGTGTCGGTCGTCAGATGGTTTGTTTGGTTTTAGAATTAGGGATATTTTGTGGCGGATTTAAATGGATTTGGAAATGCTCCTGATTATTTATGAAAGGTCAAGATTCGATTTTATTTATGAGTGCTGCTCTGAAACCGTCGTGGATAAGGAAAGCAAGGTCGTTTGCGTAGGCGAAGGTTGAGGTATTTGGGATGCCCATGTGTAGGACTGGATTGATGACCAGATTCCAAAGGGTAGGGGAGAGGCGGGAGTCTTGGGACAATCTTGGGTCATTGGCTTTGTCATAGTGTGGAAGTTTGATGACACTGAGGTAGTTCGGGATAAGAGAAAAGATTTTGTTAGGGGAAATGAGTTAGACGGCTACCATTGGAGGTCAAAAGCAGAGTGTAGGTCAATCAAGAGAGCTATAAAATATTTAGAAGAAGAGGATTGAACGGTTCTGATTAATGATTGGGTGTTTTTTTCTGAGCTATGACCGGATCGAAAACTGATTAAAGCCTCCCAGAAAGATGGGTGTTCCGAGAGACAGTTCAACGGTTTTTGCTGCAGTAGAAGTTGATGGAATCTTCTGTACCCGTTTCTCGCCTTCTACTAATTCAAAATAAACATAACTAATAAAAAGGTCCAAGTCTTGTTTACCTAACCTATATTATGAAACAATGTCACAGTAAATACAACAAAAAATCAAGATCTACCCAAAATTGGTCAAACATGCATGTATCTAAAAAAAGAACGTAAATTTGTCAATTATAGACATTCAACCGCTTTAATCTATACATATGAATTATGCTGATACGATTGTGAATCCTTTCGTATGAAAATTTTTGTTTACCATACGCTTTAAATAAGCGTGCATCAACGTAAAAAGTTTTCTTAATAATAGATTTCGCCCATTCTTATTACCACCAATCACAATTATTAATTATAAAAGGACATGTAATGTTTAGCTGTTGGAAAGCAAACATTCAGTAAACATAGTTTTTATTGGTTCTTTATAAAGCACTGACGACTATGTAATGCAGGAAAATGGTTGCAGGCAATCAAATACTCCAACTTAGCGTTGAATCAAAGCTTCCAACACTGAGAACGTTCACTTGTAACTGTATTTTTATATCCGCTGTTTCACTCGCGTTTGAGAACTCTTTTACTGATAATTCCGGGGTTTAATACCGCCATTCGAATTACCCGATAATCAAGCTTATCTCGCACGGCGATGGTTGCGTGTCAATCAAATTCGAAGCTCTGCTCTGATCACTTCTCAAATAACTGAAGTTGATAGACAGATCCACTTTTTTATTATCCGTGAGTTTTATAAGGTTTTTCCAAGGGTCCTTGCAGGATGTTTTTAATTCTTACTAGGTAGGCGTTTAGTTGTTCGATTTTCGAGGTCATTATCGCTCTATTTATGATTTATGACAGGCAATTTTGTTGTCAATTTTATTTTAGATACCGAAAGCGGCGTCATTTGTTTACGTTTGCAACACATTTTTCGTGGCTGTAATTTATGAGTGCATGAATATTGGGCATAATCTACCATGGTTGAGGTTTCTTTGAATCCGTGTGAATGTGTACAGATAACTTTTATATGCCAGTTATTTCCAGTGTGTTTATCTGTATTTATCTAAATTTAATACGAAGAGTGTAAAGCCCGATCGTTATTGCTGTTTGTATAGCATGTACTAATTTAATATCGTACTGAAATAGCCAAGTTATTAAATGTACACTACCAAAGCTTCTAAATTTTATAGGCTGGTTTCGTGTTAAAAGTTCATTTAATTAACTGAAATTAATAAACGAATTTCTACTAGCTAATGTTTCATTAAATAATGCACTAACGTTACATATTTTTTCAACAGGTGACTTAGGTTGCCTCGAGACTTGTCATGTACTAGCTATAATTAGCTAAAAACACAACATTAAATGAGATCCCGAAAATAAGTTATTAAAATACAAGGTACAGTTTGTGTTGTTTGACTAAAAATATATACAAGTAACAAGAACTAGCACTCAAGTAAAATCTATACAAAGTACAAACTTTATTAAACTCAATTCTATAAACACAAACTTTAATTAAAACTTTTACTAAAGTTAGTTGCTGGCATTTAATTGTCTTTCTAGAAGAATATTGTAAAAACAGCGAAAAGTGGACGGTTTAATATACTATTGATTAACATTTACGTAAATGTGAAAAATATATCAAGTCAACAATTAACAATGCGTTGGGAAATTTGGAAAGGCAAGTTTCATTGTTGTTTTGTGAATCATAATCAAAGGAAAATTGCCTAATTAGTGTTTTGCACTTACTAACACGAAACAATCACGGACTCATAGGAATAGACGTTTAATACTAGGAGAACATTTGTTAACCTCGCTACCCTGACCTTGCTAATAATTATAAAGTGATTAACACTTACGGTGTATGGCCTCCAGCGACTGAATTCTTTTCAGGACCGTAGTTTATCTTCTGCGGATTGTATAACGGTCTGCCACAGAAAAGGTACAAAAGGTCGGAACGAAAAATTAGAACGCTACATCGGAACACGCGGTAACGGCACCCGTCCGAGAAACACAGTCTTTTTCGTGAAGGACGGCACTAAAACTGTCCATGTAATTACCTTCTAGTCAAAATACTGTTTCTGTCTCTCACGGGTTGGATATTCAAACCAGTTGTCTTAGAGAACGCCGTCAATTCAAGAGCGCGTGTTCACATCAGTTTCACGGAGCGATAAACATCTCCGGGGGATATCTTACCGTATTTATGCATGTACAATGCAAATAATTTATAAAATATTCAGGACTGGATTTATAAACCAAAGGAATTTATTTCCTTTTATACAAAATACAATAGAATTAATAGATATGAGACAGATCTTGGATATCCAGTAATTGAAAAAGGCAATGTTAAGAGTTAATTCGCTTAAAACGTAACGCTTTTTGTGCAAATTCAGTCATGAAGAAATGTGCTAGTTTGAACTTCAATACATTTGACTGTGTCGAATGTTAGACGGTGCTTCTATATGATTTTCCAATGCTCCGCCTGACGATACCACATTGGCCAGGAAGCGAGTTTCTTTCTACTTGAAAATTTTGCCGAATCCTTGCTATTTCAAGCAAGGTAGGGATCTTTAACGTGCGTGACAACACACACACACACACACACACACACACAGAAACGGGACCTACATTTTACTCCTCATCCAAACGAGGGTGTATTTTTTGTGAAAAATGCTCGCCTAACATTTTTCACACGATCCGTGTCAGGAATCGAATCCGAGACCTTGAGCTTAGTTCTGTCTTTCAGCACCCCCTACATATGATTTTCCAATTCTCCGTCCGAAGGTAATACATTCGCCAGGAAGCAAGTTCTTTTTACTTTGAAATTTTGAGTATTGCCGAACTTTTGCTATTCCGAGCACGGGATGGTTCTTTAACATGCGTGACAACACACACACACACGCACGCACGCATACACACCACACATCACACACCACAATCACGCACGCACACGTACACACGCGCATACGCGCGCGCGCACGCTTATATGTCCGAAGGCGCGTATGCACGCTCGTCCACGCAAAAGAAGTTCGAATTCAAATTTATTTTAAATTTGTTCAATGTTATTAATTGATTTAACATAAACTAATTGTCTTAAGTGATCCCATACATAAAAGTACAGAGGATTTAGGTTCGGAGATCTTGCAGTCCAATGAACGGGACAATGAACTCCTAATACCACATTCTATTTAGCAGACCAATAGGAGTGTCGTATAATGTACTCTGAAAGTCAATTTATAAACATTTTAGGTACGCGTCAGTATTTAAACGATCAAGTAAATTTTGAATAGGAGGTGTCTGTCAAAAATACCACACGAGGTGTTAATGGACATTTTTGTTGAAAACCTATAATTCTATCTTCGAGTACAGGTTGTTGGCTCATGAAGCACTGCATCAATAATGGGAATTTCTTGTGCATCAGTGTGCTGATGATGTGGATCTCCACTACAATGTTCAGCAATTCCAAATACACAAAACGTTCGAAATGCATTAGAAAAACTTTTCAACAAGGTTAACGTCTATTTGGATATCTCCTACTGTATTCTCGACATACAGATCTAGTGTTACCAACACAATGGACGTAAATATACATAATGGTAGCACATTTTTCATTAGTAAACTGCATATTAGCATGCCTTAAAGAAGCACCAGCATAGTCATGAAATAGGGAGACAAATAAAATATTTTCATAGCTCACTTGATTTTACATTTTGAAAATATTTCCTAAATGAAGTCCAATTCGAAAAAAAGTTATTCTGTGTTTTATGTTTAGATTTAAATTTTATATATGACATTTCATTGTGGCAAACCAGTTACCAACCGCCCTGTATATTTGTATAATTATTTTATTGCACTCTGTATTATCTTCAATGCATAATTCATCTTGTATTTTTGTTGTCGGACCAGCCTTTCCCACAACAAATTCCTTTTTACAATTCACTTTCATAATCATGGTACCGTAGTGTGCTACCATAGAAAAAATGATAAAAAAAACTACTTTATAAGTACCACTTACGTTGAAGACTTTACTAGTTGTCAAAAAAAGGACGTCAAACCGTTTCATTCCGTTGATTCTGGATAGATCTCCTTGCTTTCGATTTTCCGAAATCTTGCCACCTCATGCGTCACCTTTATCTGCCATACCTTAAAAATACTTATTAACTATTTTTCGAATTAAAGAAATTTTCAAAATAAAGACCTCTCCCAAAATACGATGTCATTATGAGTGGTTGGATATCCTTTACAACGTTCTTTCTTTCTATCTTTGCCTATATTAAAATAACTCCAAATGAAATTCTATCTAAGTTTAAACTCTTTTAACAGTAGATTTCGACAATATAATTGTACTTACATTGACTTTAAAAACAAACCTTATCTAGGCATTATTAACAGAGCTCTTTAAAAAAAACATTTATTCCTAAATAATGCTACCATTCTATTGTTCTAATGTCTTAGATTTATTTATATGACATTTTAAATCCTATTTATTTGCAAATGCCCCTAACAGCAATATACAGAAAAATATAGTGAAATACCAACTTCTGCTTTCGCTATTCTAATGTTCATTTAAAATACTAAATTTACACAAAGAAACTTACTAGTAAATACATCCCAGAATTAAAGCTTGCGTTTAAATTAATACGTACACCTTTCTTAGCGTTTTCCAAGTTTCAAACTTAATTTCCAAATGTAAAAAAACTACTTCCGTCACACTACGACTAGTTACACTTTACATTCACAAGTTCACGTGTACATATTTATTAACCCTAAACAAAAAAATAAAAGTTTAAATCGTACTCACAATTTAAAATTTAAGGATTTCCAGGTTAACTCCACTGATTCACCTGTTTATTTGCTTACCACGTTAGATCCCGATTCTATCTATTTGAATTCCAATATGTTGTTGTAATGTGAAAATCTACTTATCACCTTTTTGATTCACCACCCACGCGATTTAAATTCCACGCTCAACCTGCGTGCTTGATGTTTCTGGTGTAATTATACATTAAAGCTCAAAACAATTCCACGTCGGCCATTTATCGAGAGAGTCCTACGGTTCAGTCGTTCAGGCGACTCCGTGGTGTAGTTGGTATGCGTGTGACTACTATGCCCAAGGTGCCCGGTTTAAATCCCGACACGGCCCGCTTAGGCGAGCATTTTTCACAAAAATACGCTCTCATTCGGATGAGGTAAAATGGAGGTCCCATGTCTGAGTGTTGTCACGCAAGGGTTTGGCAAAATTCAAAATTTTTAGGTAAAAAAAAACTCGCTTCCTGGCCAATGTAGTACCTTCGGGTGGAGCATTGGAAAAATCTAATGTGGGGTTTACTCGTTCACTGCCACTAAAACATCATTTGTTTCTTAACTTACTAAGTCCGAACTTAAACGTTATATCCCATTCCCGCTTCCTATTGAAAATCCGTTCTCACACTTTATGCGGGTAAAGCTGTTTTTTATGGTTGGGTTCAACGTCATCAATTTGTGTGAACGCATTAATTTTATAACATTTTATGATTCTGTATTATCTTGAACCCCATTTAAATTTATACAAATATTATTATGAACGGTGTTGGTCCCAGTTTTTATTACTGGTTGTATAAAAATGTACTACGTACTTTTTGGTTTATTTATTTGTTCTAATTTAACATCATATTGAAATAGCCTCTTTATAAAATGTTAACTACTCAAGCTTAGGGTGATTTCTTAATAAACCTCATTGGACTAACTAAATTTTAGAAATTTATTTCCACCACCTAATGTGTATTTAAGTGACGAGCTAACGTTACACCACCCTAACAAGATCTTTTCCAAAAATCTTTTACCCTGAACCACTAAATATTTTGTTGCCTTCGTTCGAGTGTACGCTTCTCGTCATACCTTAATAAAAAAATCCAAGGATCCTTTATCCAACTTTGTAAATCCTGCCGAAGGCGAAAAGGCGTGAATCGATCTTCTCTATTTCTCATGGTAATAGAACATTTACATAGGTCATGGTGCTTCATCTCCTGGTGCTGGACTGCTAGAGTAACACCCCCTGAGAAATGGAACCAGCTACATTACCCGTTCAAGTATTACCCCAACCTTCTGGGCATAATTTACGATTGGACGGTTGGCTAAAAAATCCATTTGAAAATTGATTCCAGCTACCCACTCGCCCTCTCTTTCCTTTATGTTATACTACCACTGAAATAAAAAAAAATCTCCCAATTTAATCCCCAAATTACCCTAATTGTCCGTTGTCCGTTCAGTACGTTGTCAAATCAAATTATAAATCTCTATAAAAGAAATAGCTAAGGTTACCAAACCATCCTATGCAAAAATTGTTTTCTAAAAGCAAAGAAAATATTATATAGATAACCTAATTGATCTAACTACCTTATCTTTATTAAAAAAATTTTTTTATTTCCATTATGTCTCATTCGATTTTAAATTTTCTGTGCCAAATCGTTTGGAATTGATTTATATCATGAGTAATTTATTCATATTTGTGAAAACTTTTCGTGAATAACCCTAAATATGTAGGAACCTATTCGGTTCCGAAGAAGTCAGCTGCGTCTGAGAACATAATTGTTTTCAAATTTCATTTTCCACACAATAACTTAGTTAATGTCGTTGTAAGTCATAATTATAGTCTTCCCAAATTTTTTTTCTCAATTCGGTAACTGTCAAACCATTATTTTCTTTCACTTCCTAACTTGTAATTTATAACTTAATTCAATTTTTCACTAAAGAGTAAATTTCATTCGTAAAACCTTCCAAGATAAGTTTTCATAAAAAAATCTTTCAAAAAGCAACCATTACTCTATCTACCAAATTTAGAAAAAAGAGTAACAATAAAACAGCCAAACGAATAAAAGACCGAAAGAAAAGCTCTGAAGTTGGACACCAAAATTTTGTTACGGATAAAAGTGACGTTATCTTACGAATTTCGACTTTTTTAGAAGGGACACAGGAATGCCCGTAACAATTTTAAAGGTGCACTAGCTAATTTTAGGGGTGGGTTCCTATGAAAAAAATGATAAAAAAATTATACAAATGGAAAATGGTCACAATATAAAACTACTTTATAAGTTCCGATTACTTTGAAAAGCTTTACTAGTTGTCAAAAATAAGGACGCCAAACCGTCTTATCCCAATAATTCTTTTGATATTTTTGCCGCCCGGAAGACGGTTATTCTGGATAGACCTGTTTACTTTCGATTTTCCTAAATCTCGTCACCTCATACTCTACCTTTATTTACCACATCTTAAAAATAGTGAGTAGCTTTTCATCGAATTAAACAAATTTTTAAAATAAAGGCCTCTCCCAAAAAAACGGTTTTATCACTGGAGTGGCTGGATATCCTTTCACATTTTTTTTCTTTCTACCTCTATCTATATTATAAATAACTCCAAATTAAATTCCATATAAGTTTAAACTCTATTAACGGTAAATTTAGATTGATCTTAAAAAACCACACCTAATCTACTTCCAACTGGTCAGGCATTATTCACAGACCTCTATTAATGAATAATTTTGCCTGGCATGAGGAAAGTAATTCGAGCATAGGGAACGAAAGTCAATGTAAATTCTTAGTTATTTTGCAAAAAGAACGCCTGTGACCGGTTTCGCTGCTGCTGCAACTCGATACATGGACGCATTTCTTTTTGCAAAACAACCAACTAAAATTTGGATTTATACACAAATCAAGGTGTATTTATAATGCAGAATGTTTCCCATGCGCCCTCCTCTATACCCCAATAAAAGCAACTAACTATCGATGACCATTTCAAGTCTCCGCCGTGATAGTGTAGATGGCATTGTTGCACAAAATTTTAATAATTAGTCAAAATACAAGATGAAAATGGAAATAAACAAATGATTTGGTACCCATTGAACACTGGCGGACCTTCTAAGAAGATACTGCACCCAATGCTAAACGAGGAAGTTGTTCGACGGATATCAATACATTTCCTCGTTTAGCACTGGGTGTAGTGTCTTCTTAGAAGGTCCACCAGTGTTAAGTGGGTGTCATTTGTTTATTTCCATACCATTCTATTGTTCAAGTTTCCTAGATTGATTTATACGACATTTTAAATCCCATTTATCTGAAAATACCTTTAACGGTATTCCTGGATGAGCTATTAGCCACTGCCTTACTTCTTACTCGTGGAAGATGCTGAGGGGATACATCAAGGTCACGTCCAGAGGCTGGAGATGGTGTGTGGTATGAGGTGAAAAGCATACTAGTGTGGCATTTTTATCACGAGCAAGCTGAATCAGCTCCAAGCTCTTAGTATGTGAATCATGCCCACCAAGATCAGCAACACTGATTTATTTGATAATGGATTTGAGAAATCAATCAACTTGTCAAACCATACTAAAAAAAGAGTCCTTGTTGATCCATCCAGATTCGTTGTAGCAGGCAAAATATCCAGGAGGGGCATCGTCCATAAGCAGTGGGTTTTCGTGTTTCCTAGGAAAGGCAAACATCGGTGGCATGAAGTTGCCAGAAGCGTTTATGTACGTTTCGATAGTGACAAGGACTCTTCGTTCTACTAATGACAAACACCCAACCTAATTTTTCCCTCGAAGAGCAAGGACCTTTGAGAGCCTGTTAGTTACAGTAAGGATACCCGCCTCGTCAACATTGCAAATATCATTTGGGGAGATACTTTTATCAGTGTAAATGACTCTAACAGGTTGTAGAACTTTCCTAAACCTTATTAAACCCTTTTGCTCGGGATAAAGAAGTTTTCTCTGGAGTTCTAAGCCTTATGGCAGGATGTCTCGCAAAAAACCCATAAAGCCAGTCTTTCCAAGCAATTTTTTTGCTTTTGTCGAAGGAATGGTTTATGTTATTTCTTTCAGCGAGTTCGTAGGCAAGGCGGCGGAGATCAAACAAAGTCAATCCAAACAGTGTTTGTGCCATTACCAAAATGTAGTCAAGCAGTTCTCTTTCTTGTTCCTCGGAAAAAAACGGTCTTGTATCAACCTAAATTTTTATGAGATGCTACCTGAGGTGACAGTGCATTCTTTCGGACCTGTCTATCAGCGTTGTTCGTGGAACATTGAAGGCATGAGAAGCTGCTGTATAACCCATTCTTTCTGCAATGACCCCTTCGTTGGCAGTTGTCATTCCGTCTTGATTCCATATCTGCCGTTTCGTTTTTCGATGGTAGTTTTTCACCATATCTGCAAAGAAATAATACAGAATTTCGTGGTCTTATGTCTATTACAAAGTATCCTACTAGCTGTGTAGTCTAGGTACTTTATTTTGTTTTAATGTTTTTATGGAGGTCCATCTGTTTAGTATTTTTTGCTCAATTGAGTAACAGACAGACGAGATTTAATTTATACTTGTTTGTATGAGAGGTACATTATTTTTAATGTAGGTATTGTAGAGCAACCGACCTAAAGGCTGACCGAACGTCCTCTATAAACGGCACATTGGGCTCCTTGATCTAACATCCAGTGGCAGTGGCTCGACAACTCTTACATTGTGTTGTTATCATGTGACCTAAGTTCACACTGGGAAGATGGCATTAAAGCGGGAAGGTTGAAATAAAACCACAGCATTTACCTAACTTTACTTTTAATCAAAAGGATAACCAATAAATAGGTCATTCGCATGAAAGCATAGAAAATGACATTTAAAGCAAACAGTGCCGTACTCAACCTGGGCGATTGGGGAAAGAGCACGGCAGAGAAAACCCCAAACTGCCCCTCACACTTCCAACTGCATTTGGCATATTTCAACAAGGACAGGTGACATATAACTACCCCGATTACCAACACTGAATTTGACGGGATGTCAACTGTTACCCAGACATACCACACATGACAACTGAAGAAACGTTAGTGTAGATCAGTTAGTCTTTTCTGGTACTGAGGTCGGCTTGGCTTATATTACCCAGCTAAAGTTGAAGAGGGGACACCAGGAAGGCGACCTGCATCTTGACTACCAATGTTCCTCCCCGCACGGACATAAAATGTTAGTAATATTCAACAAGGCTCGAACACACGTGTCCACATACATACATTAACAGTTTCCAGCCCGTGTTACAAAAATATGTTACTACCCCCACTTCCTATTATTTACAAAAGGGCACACTACAAGTAAATTGACAAGACAACATGAATCACTGAAATGAACTTATGGTATGATTGCGCATAGTTAAAAAGGCGCTTATTATTGAATAGACTATCTCCAACATAGTCATAAATGCAAACGCGAAGGCACGAGATGGTCGGTAATACCAGAGATTCAATTTAATTACATCACATCAATTAGCATAAACGTTAAATACTATTTAATTATATAGTAACATTGGCTAGATAATACGATAAACACACAACAACAATATAAGTAAGTTTAAACCAAGACATGAGGGATGCAGTTGAATATGTGGTTAATATACTGAAATAAAACAATTACACATAATAAAATGTCAAATAAATCACAGAAATCAAACAAATATAACATAGAAATATAATACTGTTCATATGCAACCTTGCCTAATAATTTGATTTAATATAATGTTAGTACTTTTCATTAATTGTTATAAATCACAGCAATGGTACATTTACTATTGATTCTGCAATAAGTGCAATGCAATAGATGTTCGAACTCTCTATGAAATACTAAATAAAGATTATTTCAAATAAATAAATATTAGTTTTGGTTGTTAAACCAAACAACACACCTTTATACATAAAACATGTTTAATAAAAAAATTGTAAATCCACATGAAAATTACATATTACACCTGATAAGTAAAACAACTAGTAAATTCAGAGCCAAAAGCAACAGGTAATCATAAAAATATTTCTTTCAATGTTTACATAAATAACGGTTTTACAATAAGTACCAATATCACTCTCAAAACAAGACTGGAACTACAAGATGTAATCAGATTACTTTAAATAGCAACTACATTATAAACTTATAAAACATTACCTTTAATATAACCGCCAAGGGAAGTTTTTCAACCTGCCATTTTGAAATCTAAAAAAATAAAGTCCTTTAACCTTGTCGACTAGATCGATCGTCCTTACACATGCGCCCCTTATAATGTAAATTCTGACGTCACGGAATGCGTTCAAAAACCTGCAAGTGGTTACTGAACTATTCTAACAAATACCTTCAAAAATCAAAATGTACACTATAATATTTGTAATAATTATCAACCAATGAGAATTGACTTAAAACCATTACGGATGACTACAGTATCAATAATAATTTAAGCTAAATGTATTTCTTTCCAAAGCGTTTTGACAGACACAACTTAATTTTAATAGTTACAAAAGCGTGGGGCGAATCCCATCTCAAGTCGGTCCTGCTCCGCATGGAAATGTGTGTTTTGCGGTAAGCTATTTAACTAAAATGTCGATTTCTGGTTAAACAGCAATTATATGACATTCAACCTTAGGTACACTATATTAAACTACAAGACCAACGAATTGAAGAGTATGCTTATCGGTGGTGAATCGTAACACACGGAGAATGTTTGATGCAAAGTCTACTACGTCGAACTTTGTGAGAATAACATGGATGTTTTAAGGGGGTCAGTTTGACTCGCTAGGTCGGTTTTGCCCTACTCTCCCCTACTGTCCTCAATATTTTGGACATCTGGTATGGCTGTATTTCTTGCTCGGTTTAGTGCAGTAGGGTTTTGGTTATTTTTGATACGTGAACTCCAGTTTATACTTATTTAGGTAGATCTTTAAATTGTGCTCTGCAACTGTTATTTGTAGTTGCAGATCATATTAGTTGGATGTTATAAATGCCCTGATGAGATGTTTATTTTTTTACTATTATTATTGCAAACTTGGTGTTTTATTTTACTTTCTGCGGCTTCCATTTTCATGTTCCAGGTTAAACATACTTAAATATGAAATGTTTACTTTACAATAACAACGAATATGGATTTGATGCCTGCACTTGAAAGTCTGAAAGAGGAAGTTGTATATATACTGTTTAGTAAATGAATTTTCAATGTTTTGTTCTTTGCCTAAAATTACTTTTTCTTCACGATAAAATTATTCTATTAAGCTATTCTACTGAAACAATTTTATTTATTTTTTGTCTTATACTTTTCAACTTTGTGTTTATTTTATAAGTGATTGTGACTTAAATTGGGCTACTTTTCTTGTCAAGTTAATTTAAACACAGTTGATTTCATGTAGAACATTTCCATAGCTAGCACCCAAAAATAGCGAAGATATAGCAGTTCAAAGTTTGAGGTCTTGGGCCATGCCACCTCCACCCCTATACATGTTTTGAAACATTTTATTTGTTGCACGTGCTAGTACTAACATAACTTTACATAGTACCATATAGCATCGCCATTCCCATAGTTAGCACTCAAAAAATGGCATAGATATAGCAGTTCAAAATTTAAAGCCTTAGGCAATGCCAGCCCCCCCTTTCCCGAATGCATTTTTAAAAAAAAATTTCTGTTGTACCTGCTAGTGCTTACATAGCAACACATACACCACCATTTTCATAGCTAACACCCAAAAAATGTGAAAAATATTGCAGTTCAACGTTTAGAACATTTGGCGAGGCCAGCCTCTAATGCACTTTCTTAAAAAATTTTCTCTTATACACCTGCTAGTACTGACATAGCATCACCATTCCCATAGCCAGCATCCAAAAAATGGCAAAGATATAGCAGCTCAACGCTTAGAACATTTGACGATGTCAGCCTCTAATGCACTTTCTTAAAAAATTTTCTCTTGCACTTGCTATGTACTGACATAGCACCACCGTTCCCATAGTCAGACCCAAAATAGCGAAGATATAGCAGTTCAAAGTTGGAGTCTTAGGCCATGCCACCCCCCACCCCTATGCACTTTTTTTAATTTTTTTTCTCGTGCACGTGCTAGAACTAACATAGCACCACATAGAACCACATAGCATTGCCATTCCCATAGCTACCACCCAAAAAATGGCAATGATATATCAGTTTAAAGTTTAGAGCCGTAGGCGATGGCAGCCTCCCTTCCTCCAATGCACTTTTTAAAAAAATTCTCTTGCAACTGCTAGTACCTACATAGCACAACATAACACCGCTATTCCTATAATTAGCACCCAAAGAATGGCAAAGATATAGCTGTTGAAAGTTAAGGACTCTAGCGATGCCAATCCCCACTGCATTTTTTAAAAACTTTTTTCTTGCGCCTGCTAGAACTAACATAGCACCACTTAACGCCATCATTCCCATAGCCAGCATCCAAAAACTGATGAAAATACAATAGTTCAAAATTTAGACAAAAAAATATACCAGAGATGTCAATATTTGAAGACTACTTCAAGTAATTAAAGTACTTGAAGCAATTTAGTTTGAAATAATTTTCTATATAGGTACCTCGCAAATTGTGCCCCAAATTTTATTACATATCGAATATCTCGCCTAATCGGTTATTGAAAGGATTAGAAATTTGGAGCCAAGTGGAAAATTTATCAGCACAAAATATGAGATACAGTTGTTGAGAAGGGGTTGAAATTTTTTTTTTAAAGAAAGCGCATAAGGAACGTATCGCCCAAAGCCCTAAGCTTTGAACTGTTTTATTTTCGCCACGTGCTAGCTATGGGACAGGTTATGCTATGCGGTGATATGTTAGCACTAGCTGCTGCAAGCGACAAAAATTAAAAACAAATTACTGGGGGACTGGCACCACCACACCCATCGCCAATCTTTGAACTGTTGTATCATCTTTTTTTAGGTGCTAGTTACGGGAATGGTGGTACTATGTTGTTATGTGCAAGAGAAAAAATTGCATTGGGAGGACTAGCATCGCCGGGGCAACAAATTTTGAATTCTTATATCTTAGCCATTTTCTGGATACTAGCTATGGAAATTGTGGTACTATGTTAATGCTAGAAGGTGCAAGAAAAAAAAATTAAAAAAGCACATTGGGAGGACTGGAGTCGCCTAGGGCCATGGACGTTCAACTCTTTTTCATAGATATTTTTTCTGTGCTAGCTCTGGGGATTTATTGTGCTATGAGGTTGTTATGTTAGTACTAGTAGGTGCAAGAGAAAAAATTAAAGAAAAGTGCATTGGGAGGGCTGGCATCGCCTAGTGCCATATATTAATTTTGAACTGTTATATCTTACCTATTTTTTGGGTGTTAGTTATAGAGATGGGGGTGCTATATTAGTAGTAGCAGGTGCAAGAGAAAAAATTTTAAAAACGCATTGGGGTGGGAGGCGGCGGCAGCGCCTAGGGACATAAACTTTAAACTGTTATATTTTAATCATTTTTAGGTACTAGCTATGGGAATGTGATGCCATGCAGTGCTGTTAGTACTAGCAGGCGTAAGAGAAAAAATTAAAATAAGTGCTTTGGGGACTGGCACCGTCTACGGCCATAAACTTTTGTTATATCTTAGCTATTTTTGGTTGCTAGCTATGGGAATTGTAGCGCTATGTTGGTGCTAGGAGGTTCAAGTGAAAAAATTTAAAAAAGGTGTATAGGAGGAAAGGCATCACCTTTGCCCTACCAAACTTTGACCTATAACTTCTTTGGTTTTTTGGGTGCTAGCTGCCAAACTGGTGGCGCTATGTGGTGCAATATTAGTGATATTAGGGTGCTTCTTAAAAAATTAAAAAAATTGTGATTGGGGGGGCGGGATCATGGTGATTTTGCTTGCATGTAGTTCAAATCCGTACCGCAAACTGCACCGCGTAAGGCTTCTACTACTAACTTTTACACCAAAACCGATTTGTGGTAGTAGTAAGTTCAATCACCTACCTAGTGTCAACCTGCGTATTTTAATACACACAAGGAAAACAAAATTGATTTGGAGGTTAAGAATTTGGTAATTAAAATTGTGCTACTACCAACGTTGATCCGACGTCGTTCCAAACTTAAGAATTACCCAATGTTTAGCGAGCATTATTTGATTAGTTGATAACCACCAATGAACGTTTTCTTATCTATAAGTCAGATTCAATCGTAAAATGGACGTTGTTGTATAACCTGTAAGTACAATAGTGGAGTTCCGACTTTATATTAAAGGTCTATAGAGATTGCGTTCATGAACCAACTACAATTTGTAGCATTAACGACGATGGAGTGAGCCAGACAATAGTCGCAAAATGTTATTTGGGACGCTCGGTACTTAGAAATATAACATTTTGTAACCCGTATACACACGTAGTTTACGCACTTACCCCACGCCACGACATTCTTCTCTATAAGCTTTTGGCAGGTGGATTTTATCGCTGCTTTACGTTGGTTTAAAGACAATCTAACAGATCGCGAGCAAAAGGTCCTTATGCTACTCAGAGAATATAAGTGGAATAACATTACTTGCCGCGTTCCTCAAGGGTTCTTATTCGGGCCTGTACTATTTTCTATTTTCGTTAATAACATATCGCATGATCTAAAATTCAGTTACCACATGCAAATGACAGAAATTTATTCTCAGTTTTTTACTGTTTACTTGCAACGATGCGTTTCTGACATAAATTATGATCCTATCAAAATCGTGTGAAGCTAACGGGTTGAAAATCAATATTGACAAATCTAAGTGTATGTTTTTAGGCAGTAAACGTCTATTAGACCGTGTGAACAATGACGTTCTTTTGTCCATTATGTTAGGCTGCGAGACTATACCATGAGCTGTCACAGCCACAAATTTAGGTGTGATGCGGTCAATCATTGAGTTTGGGACTTCATGTTACAAATATATTTCAATCGTATTTTCTAAGTTACATCTCTCGCGTAAACTGCAATTTTCGATTCCCTTTTCTTTGAGACTTATTATGATTTTAACACTACTCCTACCAGTTATTGATTACGTGGATGTTGTGTATCTCGATCTAGCAAATTAGAACGGCTACAAAATGCATGTATTCGATTTGTATCCAGTCTTACAAATACGATCAAATTTGGTGGCTAAAAATGAACTAGATCTCTTGCAACTACATCCGGGTAAAAATCAACATATTCTTTTGTTGCTGTACAATGTTGTTCATAGATTCACACCGACGTACCTAAAAAATAATCTTAAGCTTTTATCTACAAGCAACAACTCTCGCTTTGCAAATACGCTCTTTTTTTGTATTCCACAGCAGTACAACTGCTTTTACTATTTGTTGTTTACTGTGCAAGCAATCCGTTTACGGAATCAGCTACCCTCAGATCTATGGAAATTCAATCCCGTAATGCGTTCAGACAAAGGTTAAAATCATATCTGGAAACCTTTATGCTGTAAGGACGATAGATAAATAAAGTTATGGGTATCGTCGTAGTGCTAGAGCTTTGCTTTTTCTCTTTTCCCTTTAGTTACTTCTTCTTTCTATATACAGATAGTAAAAAAAAATAATGGCAAATGACTCAAATTCAACCACAAGGGCATCTTGTCGACGAGTTTCGTCTTAATTGAGGCTCATCAGGACAGGAGTAGCAAAGTTGTAATATTTAATACAGACACATTATGGAAGGTACAGCATCACTTAGCTCACAATTTGTGTTTTCGTGTCGTTTCACCTGACATATTTTATACTTCCCCCTCCCCAATATTCTCTTAACAATACATTTCGATATCAAAATTTATTCCAGATAAATTTTTCCAATTAATTCAATCAGAAAAAGTAATAGGGCTTTACCGCATATCTTACTTTCACCCTGGTTCCTTACGAGCTTACAGTAAACCTTAACCTTTTTTGCTAATTTTTGCACATCAATAATCAAAAAGACCCTTTTAACTTGTACATCAATCAAATATTATAAATCACTCCTTATCATAAATTCCCACATAAAATACAACAAACATAATTCCAATTAACTTGTTCAATCAGAAACCTTTTCCCTGTTTGTCCTTTTAGTTCATAAAATTATACACCTCAATGCACTGTTTACACACATATACAATGAAAAAGCATTAGTTACCTAGATTCCATAACTGCACACGGGCCCGCCATCATTCCATCAATGACTGCGGCGTTCAGGAACACCTCAATCTGGATTGCAATCACCTCAACTGCAAGACTGCAACCATATCACCAAGATCTCATCTCGTTCACCAATTTGATAGAGCTTCCAAATTTTCAAACCTCTTCTATTAATACCATAATTTTGTTGGTAAACAACCAAACCGACTAAGCTGATTTCGACTCCATTTCAAAGTGTATACGTTTGCAAATTAAAAGCAAACGGTTTTTACTTCCATTAAATTAAACTTCTATGCAAAACGTAAAAGCATTTCTGGGATTAAAGCCGTCAGCTTGTCTAGATATAATTGCAGTAAGGTAGTTGAAACTAAGCTAGCGACGTACGCTTGTCGAAAACTCAAGAGCGTAAGAGAGTAAGAGACCTCCACATCAAGCTCTTGGGGCTTATATGTTAGTCCCACGTTTCCAAAAACCTGCCACAGTTCCTAAATCTTTCTACAAGACAAACACTCGTGCACGACAATTCTCCGTAAATTTTCAGCGGCCACTCGTTTCCACAACACCTCCCTAATGTACGTTCAAAATTCCTTGTATTTCATGTAACGGACACTCATTTCTTTGAAAATCACTTGAATCTAACAAACACTTGCACGTTACTAAATAATTTCCTCGTATTCTGACACCCTACCTTAAAACGACCTTGTACGAACCCCAACCAACGAACGCTAACGTTTTAAAACCACGCCTCTCAATATAATACGTGTTATATCTATCTCACTCCAATATACGCGCTAAAATCAACTATCTCTTACCTTGTTTTCCATGTCTGTGGTATAACTAACCACTGCTACTCACTCCACTAGCCTTGTATTCACTCAAATCTAGGAACGCTTAACACGTGTTATATGTATCTCACTTCTACGCATGCTATCGAATAACCCCACTTTGTTTCCAATCTTCATTCATAACGGTCAAAGTTACCATCATACTTTAAGGTTTACATCTTTTGAAGAGGCTATAAATTTATTCTAATTGACGTCGGAACTAACAACTACGTGGAATTTCTGTTTGTTTGTGCAGTCCTAATTTACCCTATTTAATAATACAAGGAAAATGCGGCGGTTAAATCTGTTTATAGTTTAATGATACTTGGAAGGTTTCTTCATAATACTTTCAAACTCTCTTACTTAATAATATAAACCACTTTGCTTGTTAACTAAACGATTTTAAATCTTTGAAATGAAGCTATAGCTTTTCAGAAATTATTCCTACAATTTACACTTATTAAATACGAGGGTTAAAATATGTTTATGACATGACTTTTTAAATGCTATCTTACACACGGAATATTTATATTAGGACACACGCTATGAGTATTTATATCTGCATGATTATGAAAATTAACTTTTAGCTTACTGAAATTTTTCACTAAAATTATTAATTTCTACACTCTCGATTTTGAAAAGCGTTTCAAAATTGTTTGTTGTTCTTTCACATACTGAATCACGAAATGAATTACCAATTGACACATAATAATGCCCTTTTAACCCCTAAATATCACAGTAATATATAGGAATTTAAGTATCGCTTCCTATCTGTATTTGAAAAACTTGATTGATAAAAATATTAAACATAATTGAAAGTTAGCTTAATATATGATTACATATACGATTTGAATTTGTTTATCTTTCCAACAGGTATTGGTTGTCAATTCGTGAAGGTATTCAAGTGCACACTGGAAGGGTACAGGTTCAAATCCTGTCTGTGACCTTATATTTTCCTTCTTTTAATTACTAACTTGATTTGAAATAATTATTTAGGTTTTCAATAAAAACCTAAGCTATAATTTCATCTCACATCTTTCAGTTTGTACCTTAGATTTTTGTGGGACATGATCTTTGGAGCACCATGAATACATTGCATATCTACCTTAAGCCCTCAATAACTGATATGGGTCTATAGATTAAACGCTAAGATCTGCTAGAGTTCTTTTACCAATTGTCATAGGTACAAATCCTCCTGGAACGGATCTTGGTTTTGTTTGTGAAACTGTCTGTCTGTGCCCTTTTGTACTTTTGTTTAATAATTAATCTATCGATATAGAATTATTGAGAGTATCGATGATGTAGAATTATTTTAATTTTGTCCATTCAAACTAACGAACTTCTATATTATTCTTTATTTTAGCAATCTAGGTCTCAGGTTATTTATTTTTGGCTCATCTTTTTTCGTAGTTTCTAAACAGTATATTACCTTTCTACAGTGACCTTTATGCAATACTGCCATTTACAAATTTTCCATAGTTAGTGTTATACCTATTAAACTAATTTAATTATTTACGTATAATGCTAGGATTATTGTGGAAATGTTACCTATAAATAGCTGTGTTCTGCTAATTACCATTTTAATGTCCACTTTTGGCAATGTTATATAATTAGAGAAAAACAATGTAAGACTGCAAGTTGTATATTTTAATTATGTTTAGCTTAAAATACATTTATTTATATCTGTATTTTTTCTTTATATACTTCATACCATGTACGATTTTGAATAAGTTGGCTATTTTGGGGTCTTAGGTTTGTCCAAAAATTTTATTTAGGAAATCATTAGTGTTACGAATTTTGAAATTTTTCTCATACTTTTATATATTGTTGCATTTTAAATTTAACGCGGATGCTTTTATTGTATAGTGGTTAAGAATAAGTAATAAGTTTTATTTAATATGTTATGGTTAATGTATGTAGGTACCAAAATACATGGGTAAATATCTGGTCTCTTTTATTACGTAGAAATATTCCTTTGTATTGTGTATCCTACGTGTCCCCCAAACATGAACAGGAGGTAAGTATTGAAGGCGCGGATTGTATGTACATTAGAAATTCTAGAAAGTCCAACATGATCAAAAAGTAAGTGTTGAAGACGACGTTGGTAAGTTTTTTTTATTTCATTTCACTTACCTATATAACCTGTAACCTAACAAAATACTACAGGTCGTTTTGCGAATACTTGACTAGTTGGTAACATATCAGAGATGTGGCTTTGGGCGCCTTACAAAACTTAATCTAACTTACGCCTAGTTGACTTGTGATACTTGCTACTTCCAGAGGTCCTACATTTGATTTTTTTTCCAATGCTCCACCCGAAGGTACTACATTGGCCAGGAAACGAGTTTTTGTTTACCTGGAAATTTTGCCGAACCCTTGCTGTTGCAAGCAAGGTAGGGATCTTTAACTGCGTGACAACACTCACACACGGGACCTCCATTTTACCTCTCATCTTGTTATCTTTCGGGTGGGCGGCGTCTGAAAGCAGGTAGGTTTGGCTTGATTATTTGTTTAATTAGTACAAGCAAAAATAATTATAAGTTTCATAAATACATGAAAATAAAAATGAATTAGTTAAAATTGACTGATTTTTAATGGTTGAAGTAGTTCGGAAGTTTTTGGTAATCTTCGAAACTCTTCGGAAGGCTTGGTGTTTGCTAATGGAACCAAAATAAACCTAAACACTTATTAACTGAATGTCTATACAGCTTGAAGGCGGTGAAAAGTCTTCAGTGGTTTTCGGAACTCTTCGGAAGGCTTCGGGTTTTACTTTTGGTACAACGTTTCGTTACAAAGAATTATGCTTTAAAATTAAAAACTACTAATTTACAATATATACAAGTATAGACGGTTCAGAAGTCTTCGGTTGTCTTCGGAACTCTTCGGGAGGCTTCGGAATTTTAATTGTGAGGCCCAGTAAGAACTTGGACAGCGGTAATTAGAAAATATTTACAGTTTTAAGAGGCCCAGACGTCTTTGGTGATTTTCGGTACCCTTCGGCAGACGTCGTGGAAGTGGTGCCTTAGGCCTCGTTGAGTACGTCGCCGTTAAACTCTACGGGGGTGTTGTCCCGCAGGTAGACTTGGCAAATGCAGTCGACGACATCGCAATAAACCACTTCTCGGGATGTACTGGTAGTAGAAGCGGTTTGAATATGTTATTTCGGCGATGGTGGCAGAGGCGACAGAAGCTTTGGGTACGGTAGGATTGAACGGATCGCACGTCGTAGAGCGTTCTGTGCCTGCTTTCGATTAGCCTGGTGTATGGAACGAATCTTACCACCCATACGTAGATTATTTAACTAGTCACAATGAATTAAATGACGTGCCCCAGGTACGGCGGCAGATGGCGTCACTGCCGGCGAATACGCTGGCTATGGAGAGCACTGGGTGTCGAAGTATAGCAGGTTATGGAGAGCGCTGGTCGCTGAAGTTTTTGTAGGCTATGGGGAGCACTGCAAGAGGATTCCTTAGGCTATGGTGAGCACTAACGAATGTCTTTCTCAGAATTTGAAATTATATTTGTACACTTTCATTTCCTATTCTTCGTGTGTTGAAAAACGTTAAATGATGTCTTTAACCAATGGAATTGTGTATTTTGATTTTGAAATGTAAAAGAAAATCCAAATTTAGTTTGACCAATGAGCGTGCTGATTTTTGGGTACCACAAAAAATAAGTTGGAAATTTCTCACGATTCTTAGTTTGTTCTATTTCCAGCTCGCGTACTTTGATATAGTCAACTGCAATTCCTCAGTCTGTTCTGTGTTCAGCTCTGGTGCGGTGATATACTTAACAATTCGAACGAGGACGTATTTTTGTGAAAAATGCTCGCCTAACATTTTTCAAGCGGGCCGGGTCGGGATTTGAACCCTGGACCTTGGGCATAGTAGTCACACGCATTCCAACTACCCACGGAGTCGCCTAAACTTCCAGAGGCCCCGACAGTAGAAATCGAATTCCCTAATTGCAGCCTTAAACTAACTTCTTCTCCTTCTTATGTTTGGTATGGAGGTGATGTCTTTAACCAATGAGTGTCGTTAACCAATGGGAATGTAGAGTTTGAAGCTTGTAACACCGGATGTTTCCGGTGTTTTTCAGGATTTGTTCTATTTCCAGCACCTTCATTTTGATATGGGATAACAAGCCCTGACCATCCGACTTCACTGCACCTCGACTAGCGCTTCCACTAACCTCGTAGGGGGAAAGTAGTCTAGCGTTTCCACTAGTCTAGAACCAGCATTTAGGCGCTTCCATTAGCCCGAGATCTATCGCATAGTCAAGCCGGCGTTTCCACTATCCCGTGGATACATTACCAGTACTCGACGTTTCTACTAGCCGGGGGGTAATACCGTCGTCGAACCGGCACCTTCACCGGTAAGTGTTACCAGCAACTTAAACCTTGCATTCCCGTTGGTTAACGACACTCAGTGGTTAAAGACATCACTTTTATACCAAACATAGGAGGAAAAGATTATAAAAAAGTTATGCAGGTACAACAATCAGCATTCACTTGGAGCTCCTCATAGCCTAAGTAATAAACTAGCAGCTCTGTCCTATAGCCAGCCATCTTCTACAGCACCAGCAGCGCTGTCCTATAGCCTGCCACTTTCTACAGCACATGCGGCGCTGCCCTATATCCTACTGACCATGGCGCTTCAACGAGTGGTGCGTTGCATCACGACACCAACGCCTACTGCATTCTTGACGCTTGCAGTAAGTCACGACGTCTACCGAAGTCCACCAACCCCTTGGAGTTTGACGAGGACTTATTAACTAGTTTATATCCTATAATTGTTTTATCGTGTGTGTGTGTGTATATATATGCATATTTTGTAAGTATTTATCAGTAAAGCAAACCAAGACTTGCACTTTGTGCCTCAGAATTTCAGCGCCTCCACCAACCACCGGTACCGAGCAATAGCAGACTCCTTTTCTGCAGTGCTGAAAAAAACGAGCATTCCTATTTGTTGTTCCATTCTGACTAATAGAAACGAAACGCTCCTATTGATCTTGGGGCGTGGTTTCCTTGATTGAGTGCTTTCGGTGGTTGTCTATAAATATAGGTGCGTATTTCCCGCGCAATCCTATGTAAGACAGGATTTTCTGATAGTAGGTTGGTAACATGCCCTTTCCCCGAAGGGTATAGTTGTGGAGGGTGAAGTGGTTGATGGTGTTGGTGGCTGTAGCTGAAGAGCTGGTCAGAAATTATCTACGTGGATCTTGGTTTTCAGTCCCCCTTCTATCTGTACCCAATAGTTGTTGGATCCAGACGGTTTAACTACGGGGTGAGGGTCTGTCTATTTGGCTTCAAACCGGGATCTAGAGTTTGGGTGTGCTCGTGCCATTAATTGATCGCTGGGTGTCAATTGGAGTGGCGCGTCGTTGTCGTTTGTATACCTAGTTCGCTGGTCCGGTCCTGACTTTTCATTGTGGGTTCTATCTTGGGTTGCTAGCTGGGGTTCCGCTCCAGTTTTTGGGTATTGAGAGCTCGTAACCCAGAAGAATGGTTTTCGTGGCGGTGTCCATCTTTTTGTTTGACAACTTCTACTGGAAAACTGTAGCTAGATGAACTGGGCTTGATTGTGTACTGGGCTAGCATCTGCTGGACTTCAGTTACGATAGCCTACTTCTTGGTGGGAGAGCATCGGTACTGGTACTGTGCAAGATGGAGTAGCCGAAATGGTTCGGACGGTATGCTCGTTCGCAGGCGGCTCCGTGGTGTAGTTGGTATGCGTGTGACTACCATGCAACAGGACGTTCCAGTGCCAAGCAACGCATGTGGTAGGTGTTCGTTAATCTACAACTGATTCTTAGGTAATTCATTGGTGTATGCAGTACGTATGTCGTCCGTGTGATTTATTGCGGCCGAACGGTGTGGTAATGTGGTTTGGTCGCTGGTTTGTTTCTCGACCTCCTGGTGGGACGGTCTCTGTGACAGTGCCTCTGTGGGCAGAAGCGGCAACATGGCAGCAGTTCTTTTTTATGATCGTGGTTGGACTCAGAGCTGGTGGTTTGTTGGTGGATGTTGTGCCGTACGACTTCTTGATGTTGAAAACTCTTCTTTGGTGAATCGAATTACCATGTCCAATATCGTGGTCGGTGGGTTCCGGAGTGCTGGGAGCAGTAGATCCGTGAGAAGCTCCAGGTCCTGGTTTATATTCTTTTTCAGTCGACGGGCTTGAAGTTCCTTGTTGCTTAGGAATACGGCAGCTGACTGTGCTGACGGTTGTTTGGTGTCAAAGTATTCTGCTGTTACCCTGGCTTTGACGGCGGGGCCATCGTATTTGCTTAGGAACAACCTCCTGAAGTCGGATAGACAGGTTGGAATGCTTTGAAGGTGGCCCACCAGGTACCTACTGGTCTTCGTAGCCGAGCGGTGGTGGTTTAGTAAATCGACCTCCATGTCCTCCATCCTCTGCAGGGATTTGGTTAGATATTCTAATTGTGTGCCAGAGATGGTGGACAGCTCTAGCTCTGTCGTGGTGATGCGATGCAGATTTCCTACTAACGTCTTGTAGTGACAATCGTGGTAGTAAGTTATGGTTAGGCGCCACTGGGTGTTTTCAGTCTCAGAACTGTTGATGATGCTGCGTTGGCCTCCTGGATAGGTGGTGGCCTGTTGACTGTGATTTGGCTGCCTCCGTCGGATGTGTTATCCTGGTCAGGAAGGTGTTGTCCAGCGGTTGGGTGGCTCGTGCTGCTCGTTTGGCTCCGTGTCTCTGGCATTTTGCGTTCGGTTCCCTACAGACCCTTGTCTATAATCTTCTTGTTGAGAAGGCCCCTGACGTTGAGCGACTCTTATACTTTCGACGGGTGGGCGGTGCCGACTTGGGTCGATCTTGCGAGTCTGTACATCAACTTCTTGCACTGTAACAACTCTTCCTCGACTTTAATCATTAATAGTATTTACAATACATAGAAACATATATACAGGGTGGGGCACGGGAACCTTCCACATTTCAAAAGGCTGGCAAAACAAAACTAAATGATATATTCCAAAAAAGTTTTATTTCCTGGAAAGGATATATAATGTAGTTTTTTAAGCTATGTTTTTAAAATAATATTTTTCAAATAATGGCCTTGGTGGGCGACACATATATTGAGCCTTTCTCGGAAGCTTCGCATGACTTTCTCGAGTTGGCGGGGGTTATCTGCACGAATTCTTCCTCAATTGCAGTCTTCAGGTCATCCAGGGTTCTAGGATGAACTTTAAAAACCTCAGCTTTGAGGTAACCCCACATATAATAATCGCATGGGCTTAAATCCGGAGAGCGCGGGGGCCACTCAACCGTTTCGCGCAAGGAAATCGCCTAACCAGGAAACATCTCCTGAAGAATAGTGCGTGAACGACGGGCAGTGTGGGTTGTAGCACCATCCTGCTGGAACCAGAAGCTATGTGGATCATGCTCTTGACCAAATTCTTCGATTTTAGGCCTGACAATTCTCAAGCATGTCACAGAACCGGTTTGAATTAACAGTAGTGGTAACGCCATTCTCTCTAAAAAAGTAAGGCACAATAATGCCTACGGACGATACTGTACACCAAACTATTACTTTTAGGCTGTGCAGGGGTGTTTCGAGAAGCTGTCGATGGTTTTCATTTGACCACTATCGAAAATTTTGTTTATTAACACACCCTGAAAGATGAAAATGAGCTTTGTTGCTACTCCACAAAATTGCAGTAGAAGGCACTTTGCAAAGGATCGTCTGACAACATTCCACACGCCGCACCCAGTCCGTTGGAGACAATTCCTGCACAATCGTCATCTTGTAGGGGCGCATCTTGAGTTCACAATTCAAAGTCCGCCTCACTGTTCTCGTTCGAAAACTGAAGAGCAGCAGCATATTTGCGCGCAAAACGCGTTGGAGACTGTTCAATCGACGCCCTAACTCTACCGATGTTTTCAGGGGTTCTGATGGTCATAACAGGGCCTTTCTTTTTCACATTTAGTGCAGATCTACTTTCCCTAAATTTCTTCACCCAACACAAAATTGTTTTCTGGTCGGGAACACTAGCAGACGATGACAAATTGTACCGCGCGCAAAATGTCCTGTGTATCGCAATAACAGATTCACCATTTTTTATAAAACTCTCGATAACAAACGCACGTTGCGCTCCAGTCCTTGGCATGGTTACTACTGAAAACTAGATTATCCACCCCTCCAAACAAGACCAAACCCACCCCTGTGGAATGGCCCATTCTCCTACAGCCAATCATTGAAGTGTGGAAGGTTCCCATGCCCCACCCTGTACAATAAATCACGCCGTCGGCGTCGTTTTGACGTCTCTCTTTCTCTACTACTTGCAGGGACAACTTCCGTGAATGGGTGGTGTTTTACAGCCTCGGTAATGTGAATTGGTTGATATTGACGTCAGCGTCGACTTGGTGTTTCTCTCCAATGCTTAGAGGTTCGTCGTGGTCTGCAGGGACAGCGTCCGTGTAGGAGCGGTGTGTCTAGCTTCGGTAATGTGGACTGGTTGAAATGGGCGTCTACGTCGGCTTGGCATCTCTCTCTTAATTCGCACACGTCTCCCTTAATTAGTGCAAGCGCCTGCTCGATGATGGTTATGAGTTTTCCCAGGCCAGTGGAAGCGCCGGTTTGACGATGCGGTGGATCTCGGGCTAAAGTAAGCGCAGAGATGCTGTTTATGCGTTTCTCCGGGCTAGTGGAAGTGCCGATTGGACGACGGTGTTGGCCCCGGGGCTAGTGGAAACATCGGGTGCTGATTATGTTTCCCCAGGTTAGTGAAAGCACCGGCTTGACTATACGATGTATCTCGGGCTAGTAGAAGTGCCGAAATGCTGGTTCCAGGCTAATAGAAGCGCTGGACTACTTTTCCCTTACCAGGCTAGTGGAAGTACTAGTTGAGGTCCAATGAAGTCAGATGGTCAGGACTTCTTCTTTTATGCAGTGCTAAGAAAAGCGAGGATTCCTATTGGTTGCCTCCTTGTGGTTCTAATAAATACGGAGCGTTCCCATTGATCGAGGGGTGGGTTTTTTTGATTGATTGTTTTCGGTAGTTGTTTATAAATGTAGTGTTATCGTTCAAAGGGGGCGGCGTCTGTAAGCAAGTAGACTTGGCTTAGTTAATTGTTTAATAAACATAAGGAAAATCATTATAAGTTCCAAAATTTACATAATATAAAAGTGAAATTGAATGGTTTAACAGTTAGGATGGCTTCGGATGGCTTCATGGGGCTGTGGAGCCAGAATTAAACTCGAACCACGATTAAATGTCTGTATGCACCATTTAATGGGGTGTATTTAATGGTTCGGCTTTCTTCGGGAAGCTTCGAAAGTTGCTTAAGAGGCCCAGTGTGAACTTGAACAATGAAGATTAGGACATATATACAGGTCGGCGAGGTCCAGACATCTTCTGTGGTGTTTGGATCTCGTCGGGAATCTTCGTGTTTTTAGTGGTGGGTCAAAGTCACTTTAAAAGAAATTATGAAATGAAATTATATGCACTTAAAAACTACTATTTACAATATATACAAAAGAAAAGGTTCAGAAGGTCTTCAGTTGTCTTCTGAAGTCTTCGGCAGGCTTCGCGGGGGATGAGCTTCTACGGGGATGTCGTCCCTGTGGTAGAGCTTGATAGATGCAATCACAATAACGACTGGTCGGCGAAGTATGGAACGGAGTTTAGCGTTTATACGTGTTTGTTAGTTGTGGTTCTATGCAAGTATACACTTCCTTAAATACTTCTGCATAATTTAGGATAACAAGCTAAGTGGATTTAACCACCGTAATTAATGATAATCTGTATTCGCACAGCAAGCAATTAATACTAATCATCGATACACGCCGTCAGAAACCTACGCAATCTAAATACTTACTTATTATATTGATGCAGACCGAATACGTTCTGACTAGAACTACTGAAACATATAAATACATAAAAATCAACATTAGAGCATTTAAAGATAAAACCCCAAATTATTAGATAAATCTTAGTCAAAAACCTGCTTTTACTATTGCTAGAAGTAGGCAAAGTGCATTCCATTCAGGAGTAAAGCAAATAGTTGTCGATCATCACCATATACTATTCCTGCTCGGAGGCTATGAAGGAAATGCGTAGCTACAATGGTTACCAATCTCATATTAACTTGATAAACATATAATACGGTAGTCAGACAAAATATGCTGTAAGGATAACGTACGTTTCTATGGTACAACGAATCAAACCATAGTTCTAAGAATCGAAGAATATCGAGTACAAATCTGGGCAGTTATATAAAAATAGCAAGCTCGTATTTCATCAAAAGAGTTGACAACTTTCCGATTTAGTAGAGAAGAACCAACATGTCCAAACGCTAAATATCTAGCGAACTCGTTTAATCAATGTTGTTGTAAAAGTATTTTCCGAAGAAATAATCACGGAAATGCCATATATAATAGAAATAAAATTGAGAAGTGTTTAACTTGCCAAGATTACACGACTGCTTTACTTAATTACTATTAAATTAACAACATTCAGGAAATTCTTAATTAGTAAAGATTACATGTCTAGATAAAGGACCAGAAAGACTATAGACAATTGAACTCGTGAAGTTAATAAAGGATGACCACAGTTGGTTGCTTAACTAAGAAGGCTTGAAATTAAATGGAGTGTAGCAGCCCGTATTTTCAAATGAGTAGAAACTGAAGTAGTTTTAAAAGTAAGGAGGCATTAAATTTTAAATACGAAATGGAACGTAACACGTTATACGAGATAAACGTAAACAAAAAGATCTCCTGCATTGCATGGCTCTTGTTCTGTCTAATAAAAAAATACTAAAAATGTTAAACATCATAAGAGCATTAGCGTAGCCATATTTGATTCTACTTTGACGATTTAGATTCAGCGGATCGGATAAAGCGGCGGCTTCCTGGATCAGACAATTTTGCGTATGACTACTAATGTAACGTATTTTTTTTCTAGTTACACTTCGTTCTTTAAAATAAAAATAAAACAGCTATAATTTAAAATATTTAATTTGTGAATTACCGTCCAATAGAAATTAATACATAAAATTGATATTAACACATAGATTCTTTTACGTCTATGCTCTAAAGTTCGTTACTAAGCTCTATCGAGTTGTCAATTTGTTCACTTCATTATCAGCGTTCGAAAGGGCAAGCTGTTCTACAAGTTAGTGGAGTCAAGATGGTCGTGTTTAAACACGTGGCCTCTAACAGAGTAAGAAAAAGAAAATAATTGATAAATTCTTGGTGTCTGGAGGTCGAGTCTAACAGCTGTAGCGTGAGCATGATTTTCTATAAGCTTCACTCAGAGCAGTTCAGTTGATCCCTGCAGGCCTAAGAGGATGGAAGCCCCTTTTGACATCATTAATACATGCAATAACTCCGATAATAACTTAAGACAATTTCTTAAGGCAATATTTTAAAGCAAGAACATATATGGTTACGTCTTATTTAACATAAAATGCAGTAACGTAGAAGGCAATTTCACATGTGTTCCGTATATTTCAACTTCACCAATAAATAACATCAAATAAGGAAATCTTGGAGCTAAAGTTTTGTTGAAAAAAAATTCATTCGAGCTGAGGTTGGTTTTGTTATATAATCGTTGTATTCCGAAGAACTTTGATGGTTATGGAAATTTCCGACAGCTGAGGTCAAGGTCCAGTATCTTTCGTTCAGAGCAGTTTCGTAGCACGTGAGTGTTCTTTAGGATTTAATAACTTTGAACATAGAGTAAATTACTATAAATAATCTAACATTAAATATTTGAGTAACGTAAAAAGAAAATAGCTTTTGAGGAATCAGCGAATTAAATAACAAGTCGATTGTTTGTCAGAATGTTTGCACATGTACACAAATAGTACATTTAATAAAGTTGTGAATGACATCTTATGTCAGATATATAAAAAACATAGATTCAGTTGTCCTATCTAGACGTCACATGCCGTCTTAATTTAATTTAAAATAGGTTTAAATATTTTGAGGTCATGAACTTGCATTTTTCATCGACATGTGAAATCCGCGTACTTATTGTTAAATAAAAATAAATTAGAGTAATTACATTCTACAATATCAGCACTTTGATAATTAAATTTTATTGTGAAGATCAAGGAAGTAGTTTATTGATTTAAAGAAATTTATGTATTATGAGTAACTTAGAAATTCCAAGTCAATATATTTAAATTTTATAGAAAAGATCCATTCAGAGATCTTCTTAATTTTGAATGCAAAACTTCACTAGTCTATTTCTGTTCTAGAAAAATTATTAAGAGAAAATTTTATAAAGATACAAACTTATATATTGTAGTTACATATATCCAGAAATATTCAAATAGAATCTATTTTGTTTTTGAATGACTTTTTATTATTTAGAATTCAAGTAAAAGAAAAAATTACAAGTCATCCCCGATTAGAAATTGTGTGTAATGAAAACAAACTCCCCGGGTATATATTTTAAAAGCCTAAATTCTATTATTTTATTTTTGGCAATTATTTTTGAGGACACAAATGGTGTCCATGTTGTACCTTTGTTTGTTCACAGGTCAAGCCGAGACATCTGTATGACACCTGGTGTTTGAGGTCTTGGTAAGTGTGTTTTAAAGAGTGAAATTCAGGTTTTATGGCTATGTTAGTGGTGTTAAGATAAAGTTTCCGCATTCCCCTTATACAAGCACAGTTAAATTTTGTTGGTTGTTGTATTGAAAAATACGGTGGCGCTCATTAAATATATTTTTGGTCTTTTAACAACCCATGACCCAAGCTCATGATCTACCCAGAGCTAACACTCGACTAGCCGTTTATGTCTTAAGAGTTTTTCTTTATCTCAAGCCATTCTCCAACCAACTTTACCTTGGGCTTACATTAATAAGAAGAAATTCTCGACCTTGTGATATCAGGTTAGGGTTTAGGAAATTTAAAGGTGTAATTTTTTTTGCTGATAGTCACAAGGATAAAGTTAATAATAAAAAATTCAAGCAGGAAAGAATTTTTTTATTACACTAAAAGGTTCCGGGTTCTATTCCCGACAGGGACCGCTTGAAAAATGTTAGGCGAGCATTTTTCATAAAATTACGCCCTCGTTCGGATGAGAGGTAAAATGGAGGTCCGTGTATGAGTGTTGTTACGCACTTTAAAGATCTCTATCTTACTTGGAATTAGCAAGAGTTCGGAAAAATAAAAAATTTCCAGTCAAAATACTCGCTTCTTGGCCAATGTAGTATTTTCGGGTGGAGCATTGAAAAGTCAAATGTAGGATCGGTTAAAACAAAAAAAAACCAATACCCACTTGCAAATTTTAACTATTAAAAGTGGTAGAATGCGAATCCCATAGTCTCGTGAAATTCACTCATAATTTCAGAGTTAAGCGTAAGTTGTATTTCAAAGAAAGTCGGTCTTGAACTCTTGCAACGAATTTTACGTGTATTTCTTTAAAACAAAATTATAATTTTTATGTGTGGTAGACCCCTGAATACCCTCACTCTCCGCATTGCGGGGTTCTTGTACCCGTCCTTGTTATTTAGTATAATAACCCAATTTCTTTATATAACTGCTAGTTAATACAATAAATTTTTTGACTCATTTTATGTAACAGCATTTAAAGCTTTCTTTTGAATTATATAATGGGGGCTTATTTTTTCCTATGGGTGAGGGCGCATTCTTTAGCTCGTTACTGCTAGACATTCCAAGTAGGTTTTAAAAATTCTATATTGTTTAGCATTCACTCGTAAGTGATCTGTGTTTTTTACTAACGCTTGAATAAAAGACGATATATTTAATTAAAATTATTAACATTTAATCTAACACGTCAATCTTCTTATCTTTGCCGTTCTATTTACTTCCGTATATGCATATTCTGTAATTTAAATATTGTAATAACCCTGTTTAGAAGGCAAAGGGTATATGGTCTGCAAAGCTTACCAAACCAAGCGTTCAGCATAAATTTGTCCATATGCAGTGCTGTCTGAAACTAACTGTATACTCTTATTATCAGTAAAATTATTAATATATTAAGTTCATTTTCTACTAACTAACCATATTAGCATATAATTTTTTATCCATTACAGCAGGAAATGCAAATATTTGATGGACTTTATGAAAATTCAATTCGACGTTACGTTTACAAAAATGTATTTGTTTTATACCTACATATAAATAAGCACCCTCACTTTCTGGGTCGACAAAATACTGCAAGTTCGGGGTCTGCTCTTATACTAATTCGAGTCCCACCCTTTTGGGCGTCAAATGCTACAAACCTTTGATGCTGCTTATATACCTAAAAACAAAACTTAAAAATATTTCTGCTTCGCAACGAAGTGTGTCACGGCTGCTCAGTTGCTTTCTGTAAATCAAACTAACTACAAAAAATTGTGTTATGGTAAATTGCCTAAGTTTATTGACGTATTCATAGAAAAAGACCCTCCAAGATCAACATAAAACTCCTCGTTCACTCATTATTTATACATTATATACATCCTCTTTGTTAAAATAACATATTTCACAATACATTTTGAAATCAATAATTACCCAAATAAATATTTACAATTATATTATCATAGAAAGTAACAGGGCTTTGCGAATGTCTTTACTTTAACTCCGGTTTAATACGAACTCATTGTTGTAACATACTAAATTCCTCAAAAGGTAAATAGTATGTCTGCTCTACCTTATAGGCGGCAAAGCCTCGATAGATTACAAGGGTTTCCTGTTTGACGGTTAAGCCCAGGGTAAAAAGGATGTTAAATGGCTTTGAGAGAAAAAGGTCCCTCTAAAGAGTTCTGTAACGTATTTTTTTTCTAGTTACACTTCGTTCTTTAACATAAAAAATAAAACAGCTATAATTTAAAATATTTAATTTGTGAATTTCCGTCCAATAGAAATTAATACATAAAATTAATAATAACCTATAGACTCCTTTACCTTTATGGTCTAAGATTCGTTACTATGCTTTGTCGAGTTGTCAAATTGTCACTTCTTCGTTCGAACGGGTAAGCTGCTCTGCAGGATAAGTGAAGTCAAGATGGTCGTGTGTAAGCACGTGGCCTCTAACAGTGTTAGAAAAAAGAAGATTAATTGATTGATTCTTGGTGTCTGGAGGTCGAGCCTAACAGCTGTAGCGTGAGCATGATTTTTTATAAGCTTCACCTAGAGCGGTTCAGTTGATTCCTGCAGACCTAAGGAGATGGAAGCCCCCTTTGACATCATTAATACAGTTGGTATAAATTAATTAAATAGATTATACTAATATTTTTCATCTTAGTGCAATATCTTAAGGCAATATTTTAAGACAAGATCATATATGGTTACATCTTATATAATATAAAATGCAGTATCATAGAAGGCAATTTCATATGTGTTCCGTATATTTCAACTTCACCAATAAATAACATCAAATAAGATATCTTGAGCTAAAATTTGTTGAATAAATTCATCAGCTGAGGTTGGTTCGTTATATAATCGTTGTATTCCGAAGAACTTTGATGTTATGGAAATTTCCGACAGCTGAGGTCAAGGTCCTATATCTTTCAGTTCAAGAGCTGTATCGTAGCACGATGAGATGTCTCCTTGAGGATGTTAATCAGCTTTATACCATTAATTAAATTGCAGATAAAGAATATATACATGTTATGAAATTTGAGTAACGTAAAAGAAAATAGTCTTTTTAGAGCGAATCTAGCAGAATTAAATAACATTTAATCTATTGTTTGAACCAGAATGTAAATTGCACATGTACACAGAAGTGATAACATTTAATAATAGTTAGTAAAGAATGACATTTTATGTCAGATATATAAAAACATAGATTCAGTTGTCCTATCTAGACGTTTCACATGTCAAGTGTACTTTAATTTAAAATACGTTGTAAATGAATTTTGTCAGGTCTATGAAACATAATTCATTTCTCATCTAGACATGTGAAATTCGTCGTACTTACTGTTAAATTAAAAATAACTTAGAGTAATTACAGACTATTTGAGTCAGCACTTTGCATAATTAAATTGTACATGTGAAGGTTCGAGGAAGTACTTCATTGGCTTAAAGAATATTATGTAACATTGATTAATTTAGACACATTTCAAGTCAGTATGATAATTAAATTTTGTAGAAAGATCTGAGGAAAATAATTCATTGTTAAAGAATTTATGTAAGATGATACGAATTTAGAATATTATAGTTACATGATATCCATTAAATTTATGTCAAGATATAATCTATTTATGATTTTTGAATAGACATTTATAATTATTTAGAGTTACAAGTAAAATCAAGAAATTTATTGCAAGTCATCCTCTGATTAGTAAACGGTGTGTAATGAAAACAAATTCTGGGTATATTATTTAGAGTTCAAGTAAAAAGAAAATTGCAAGTCATCCCTGATTAGAAACGGTGTGTAATGAAAACAAATTCCCTGGGTATATATTTTAGAAACCTAAATTCCATTATTTTATTTTTGGCAAATATTTTTGAGGACACAAATGGTGTCCATGTTGTACCTTTGTTTGTTCACAGGACAAGCCGAGACATCTGTATGACATCTGGTGTTTGAGATTTCGGTAAGTGTGTTTAAAAGAGTGAAATTCTGGTTTTATGGCTATGTTAGTGGTGTTGACATAAGCTTTCCGCATTCCCCTAATACAAGCACAGTTAAATTTTGTTGGTTATAGTATTGAAAAATACGGTGGCGCTCAATAAATATATTTTTGGTCTTTTGACAACCCATAACCCAAGCTCATGGTCTACCCAGAGCTAACACTCGACTAGCCATTTATGTCTTAAGAGTTTTTTTTTACCTCAAGCCATTCTCCATCCAACTTTACCTTGGGTTTACATTAATAAGAAGAAATTCTCGACCTTGTGATATCAGGTTAGGGTTTAGGAAATGTAAAGGTATAATTTTTAGCTGATAGTCACGAGGATATAATAAAAAAAAGTTAGAAATAATTTTTTATTACAGTTCTTCCAGCCAACTAAGTTTCTTCAACTTAGGGCAGAGCTATGAGCTAGGGTCGTAGGATGGTATACGATAAAAAGAAAGAAATTTTATTGGACGCCACCGTATCTTAATGAATGTTGTAATACGAAACTATCCGAAGATTAGATACGGAAATCTTTGAAAAAAAACTTAAGACGAGCAACGTAAAAAAAATACATACATTTGACTCTGCTATCTGGAATGGGAACGACGATCTCGTACTATCTGAAAATTTAACCACATCTAAACATTTTTAGACTAAGGCTACATTCGAGCCTAGTCACTTTATTACAAAAAAAAATAGATTACAAATAGATCAACTAGTCAAAATTATACTTCAAAAAAAAAACTTTTAAATTCAACACCAATAATATCTTTCTTCAATACCAAAATTTCATATGTGTGATTGTTTGCTTCTATAGGACAATTACTGCTAACTTCAAAGAAAGAAAGCTTTACGACAACTTATTATTTTTTCTCTTAATTTAAAAATATATATATATATATATATATATATATATATATATATATACATTGTTTATATAAAGTTATCTGTACGGAGACTTTCAAAACAGTTTCTTTATTACGATTTAACATTAATCTCTGAATATTCGTGGGACATTTTTTGATTGCATACTTTACATTAATTCTCTATAAGAAATATATGATTTTCATTTTTTTATGTTACAGTTGAATCATGATACTTGAATAGGATCCTGTTCAGTTCACAAGAATCAAATTAAATGCTCAAAATTTTTTTCTAGATTATAGAACTATATTTTTAATAGATATCTTTAATGGAATCAAAGGTCAAAAATACTTATTGTCGGCATTAAGCTGTACTTCAGGTACTGTAAAAATATGTTATATACTATAATTTAGCAAACAATTATTATCGTATCACATGTTTAGTTATGCAAACATTTTAATATAACTTTGTAACTTCAAAATTATCTTATAGAAATAGCTTGAAAATAATAAAGTCATTTATGCATTATTCAAATACTAAATTTTGAACTAAATTTTACGTGTCAGCTTAAATGATCATCAAACCTTCACAAAAATTTCGAGTATTAACTTTAAATAAACATATAGAATCTTCGAAAATTATTTGTACATCTTAAATGAAAGTTTTTTGAAAAGAATATAGGTATGAGATGGAGGATGACTCACCGCTGGATATCTGCTTGGCGGCCGGATTTTTTCCCTTTTTTTTAAAAATCATCTGCGTTCTTACTCTTGTAGTTGTGCGCAGCTGACGCAGTTGTCCGGACTTGACCTCCATACTAACCAATCATTTGAGGGGATTTCCACTCTTTTGCCTAGCAACAATTGAAACTGCATCTAAAGCTCATCCAATTTCCAAAAGAATTTAATACGTGTCTTTACTTTACTTCAGTCTCGTACTTGCCATACGGTTAACAATTGTTTAGTATAATACATAATTTCCATTACTTTAATACTTGAAACTAGAAACTCCAAAACTTTAAAAAGCTAAAATCTAAAACTTGATACTGGCTACTTAATATTTGCAACGTTAAAACTTTAGTACGTTAAAACTTTGGAACGTTAAAAACTTTGGAACGTTAAAAACTTGCGCTGAAACGAAACGGGAAAAATGAATTTAAGGGTAAGTTTGTGAATTATTTACCTACCGTAGAAATGTATTTACAACTATCTTAGGTCGTTGCTACAACTAAAAATGAATCCATGGTATCCGTTGACACCACTTTACTTTCCTCTGGGACGGCATGTTTTAACAAAAAAACTTGCAGGCCCTCGATAACACTTGTATTCGGATTACATGCTGATATCAAAATGGAGCATGACCAAGAGGCAATGTTAATTATTCAAGCATGCGCCGGGAAAGGGAGTATTGTATCAAGATACAAACTAATAGAAAAGCACTTAAAGTTTACTTTGACTATTCTTATGTAGATGGGGCACTATGTATGAATTCGTAATATATGGTTTCTATAGAAATTTAATATTTAATGAATAGGTGTATTGAACAAAAGCGTATATTTAAATAGCAGAAAATCGTATTTGTTACACAAACTCATAATAAGTCTTAATCCTTCGTGCCAAATTTTGCACCTCAATCCCGCAAAAGTACCCTTTTACCTTGTACATACCAAATATGTTAATATCATAAATCATTTGTTAACCTAAATTTCCACATAAAAATACAGTGCAAAAATGCAATAGAAAAAGTTCAATCCATAACTCTTCTCAAGTTTATATTTTTAGTTCATAACATTATACCCACAATGCACAAAACACCTGTTTATACACATATGTAAACAAAAGCAACAGTTACCTGGGTTCTATTACTGCTCCCAGGACTGACATCATACCATCAACAACTGCTGCCTACAAGAATGCCCAATCTGGGTTGCAATCACCACGACTGCTAGCTGCAACCATATCACCAAAGGGTTATCTCGTTTTCCACCTCCATACTGCATTCAGACTCCCAAACCTCTTCTATAATGTGTAGGTAATCAACGAGTTCGACAAAACACTATCCTTTACTCCATTCTCAATTTTATACTCAGCATACTTAGTGAAAAATTAAAATGTAACAGTTTTACTTACATAAATAGAACTTTTATGCAACTCGTAAAGGTATTAATACTTGGAGCTGTCAGCTGGTTGTAAACTACAAGTGTAAGCCTAAAGACACGTACTCTTGCTGGAAACTTTAAGAGCCTCACCACCATTCGTTAGAGTTTATATATCCTTCTTCTGCCCCTCTAAAGCTTGTTAATTCCGTCAATACAAATAAACATTCAATTCTTAAAACTTAAAACTTCCTACTATTTCAATAAAAGTTCCGGATCTGGCCTAACTCCATTTTGTGAGACTATATGTCCCAGGCATTTTACCTCTTCGCCGAGTAGGTGACACTTCTTTGTACTCAACTTCCTCTCAATTTTAGAAACACTTACACCAAATTGGTTAAGTATTCCTTAGTTTTCCCAATATCGATTATGTCATTCAAGTACACGAAGATGTTATCCATTGAACGCTCATCAGTGGCTGGAGCGTTGCTAAATCCATACAGCATCACAATAGTAAAAGCAATTCTTTTTCAATTTTTGGAATCTATATCCACTTGTCATACTAGCTTTTCAAGTCCAAAGTCGAAAACCATCGTAACCCTGAGGGCGTATCTAGGGTCTCGTCAATCCTCGGTAATGGGTAACTGTCTTTTTTCGTCAGGTCATTCAACCGGCAATATTCAACACAGAATCTTGCCAACCCGTCCATCTTCTTCACAAGTACAACAGGCGATGTCTAAGAGCTGCTGGAGCATTCGATTATATCCTGCCCATCCATTACTTCAGCCATTTTCTCGGTCTTTTTACGCTAGGCCAATGGTACCCTTCTTGGCTGTTGTCTTATTAGCCGGGCATCTCCGATATCGATTTTGTGCTTGGTTACCGAGGCTTTTACCAACTGACTGCCGCCAATCGCAAAAACACATCTGAGTATTGTCGAATCAGGTTTGTAAGTTCAGCTAGCTGTTGTTGTTTGAGATTTTATTAACTAGTCTAATAACTTCGAGGAGCAGTCACTGGTGGACAGTTTGTTAACGATACTGGTACTCCCCGTAAAGTTAACTAGCAAAGAGCACTATCTCAATGTGAAATTCTTTTTCTGTGACATTATTTTTCAATGTGCCGTCATAGTTATTGGCGTTTAGGATCCTAACAGGTACAGTGTCTAATACTTTGTCAAAGCATTTCCCATGAGAACGCCATTCGCTACAGATTTATCGTGTACCAGTTCGATAGCGCTCATAAAACCTTCCCAGAATGCACCATCCAATCGCCACATTATCTCGCTTTCTGTCTTTCTTGGTAGTAGAACGTCGTTTGTTAAACAAACCCGCACAGATCCGTTGTGTGCGTCGCAAAACGGCAGGGTTCGCAATTGTCCTAGTGGCACCGGTATCAACTAAAAACTTAATAATCTTACCGTTAAACGTAAATATGGTTCTTACACATAATTCGTACGATGCGCATAATGAGTTCCGGATCAGAATCTAAGCAGGTTGACTTATGCCTCTCATCGTTGGCCCGCTCTAGTTTTCCGGTTTCTTTTGTTCTATTCTTGGGTTGTTCGCACTGCCGCTGAATATGTCTAAGTTCTTTGCAATGCTAGTATTTCGGTAGTTTCATTTATGGTCGCAGGTTACGAAGAACCTGTCGAATGATTTCCTCTATTGCTACGTACCAAAAAGCAGTTTACAAAAGATTTCGGAAAATATTTAATTTTAGGGAATTTTTGTATAATTAATTTAAGTATACTACATATGTTTGTGTATTATTGTTAGAATTTTTTTAATTTTTTTAGAAATAGCGTTATTATCGTGAAATACCGTGGGAAACGAGTGTTAAAAATAATTTCCACGGTTTGTAATTGACATATGTCGTTTCCTTTAACGAAGGAAAGTGATGGTTACCAATTGTTGGAAAAACTGCCGTGATGATTAATTCCGGTCTTTACTGCTTGTGCGGGAGTAGTGCTTTATAAACGATGCAGTGAAGTTTTACCTGTCATTCCCGACATTAATTCCTTCTCGTATACAATCTGGTGTTCCTGTTTATGTTTTAGGTAAAGCAACGAACTCCTATACAGGAATATGGAGTAAATCGGCAATCCGCATCCCTCAGGTACAACTCTGAGATAAGAGAACAATTATCTGTTTTCAGCATGCTAATATGCATTAATTTAGAATATAAACAAATTTATTAATTAATTATATTGTTAATTTGAAATGTTGATTACGCCATTTGATTTTTAAATTCGTAAATTTGTAAATACGTCCACTATGCAAGCACACGAGTAACTAACCTCTACCGCTTATAATACCATAATATTTTCATAGTAAATTATGGTAGAGGCAGCATAAAATACCTCTCGTGTTTTCTATAGTAAATAAAATACCATAGGTTGCTACGTACCTAGGCGTAACCGGAAGAAACGTAAATATCAAGCTAACTACCAAACGCGGAGAGTGGGGGGGTTCACCTAAATAAAAAAAAAACAAAAAAAGGACGTCGACCATGATTATCTATTAACAATAAGAAGAAATAAAGGATTCTGTACAAACAAGCAAAAGAAATAAATTAAGCGTTACTATTTCAAAGCAAACAATTATGTGATACGAACAATTTAGTACTTTAAATACGAAGTGCGCATCTCGTATTTTACAGAAAATAAAACTGATCAGTAATGACAGAATTAACGCGTGAGAGCTTTTGTCAAACATTTCCTTTTTTTTTAAATCGTACATAATACTTTTTGTAAAATAAACTAATCAGTAGAAAAGAATAAGTGTGTGGAAACTTTTGTCAAACATTTTTAACAATGGTACATCACACCTGTAGAGCGATAATGTCGATTTGCAGCAACAAACAATAGTCCTACAGTGTCACGTTTTTTATCACGTAACTACACCAAACGCTGATAAGAAATATTCCCTTGATATACTCAAAAGAAAACAAGTGGTATACCAGCATGTGTCGGAATACTTAGCTTGCACGCTCTGGGAAGTGAATCAGCACCGCATCGCCACGATCGTCGGGATCTATTTACTCTGTTACCATAACGGCCCTAGCGATCTACAAGCAACGGCAGTTGATCTATGGCAAAGAACAGTTAAGCCTACATAACAAAAAAACCAATTTGGCTTCCAGCTAAAAGTTAAAAAGAGAATCTGATTAAAATGGGTAAGCGCGAGAAAACTTACCGAATACACACAAGATACCTCTTACTTGTCGAACAACAAAACGTGCATTGCTGTAGAAAATATTTCAACGCACAAGCTGAAGAATCAAATTAAAAATTGGTTCCAATAACACGAACTCTAACTGCAGTCCTCGCGTTATCAAAGCGCGATTAAGAAACTGGAAAACACGGTTTTATCGGATAGTTCAACACACTATTTAGACGAAAGTTTAGATGGAAAACACATAAGAAGCAATTATACGTCATTAGAATGTTGAACACACTAACGAATACCTAAAAAAAGGTATTGACTATATAATTACAGCATAAACTTGTCGTTTCCAAGCAAGTAAATTTGAGTTAAAATTATTGTAAAGCGAGCTTAAGATTAAAAAGGGAAAAATATTCAGGATATTGATGAAGGATTTAAGAATAGCAACGGAATCGATTTAATAAAATTATCGTAAAACGGGCTTATGGATTAACAAGGGAAAAGAAGGTATTTAATTTATGCTGAAAATAAACGTAACAAGGTTATTGTCATATGGTGTAAATTAGCTATAATGGTTGTTTGTCTAAATTTGTTTGCTTGGTAGCTTCTGTTAATTAATACCCCCATTACCAAGTTCCATAAAATAGTTTTTCCTGGGACAGTGTTGCTATTGATATCATTTCTACGTAAAACAGAATATGTCAAGTGATCTCTTTCAATAATCCCATTCAATTTGACTTTTAGTTTTAAACCGTAAATTTGGTTTTTAGTTTTAAAATTGTTAAACAGTTTAACAATAAACCAAAGGCGGTTAAAAACAACGTTTAATAAAAGTAAAAAAATATATAGCGATTTACGATTAACAATACTATAAAAAATATGTTCTACACTTTAGACCCTCCAAACGTGATGCTGGAATAACTTGAGGCACCGCCTCCATGTTTACCGTCAGGATGCGAGACAGATATAGTATAACTGTGTCCATAACCTCCATGATCCCCATATCCAAATTGGTTGCCACTTCCCAAACCAGCCCCTTCTGTTTCACCAACGCCAATCTGTCCTCCAGCACCTCCATTTACGTAAACAGGTTGTGGAACTGGTACCACAACAGTTTGCGGAACTCTTACTGGTACCGGTTGCGGTATATTAACAGGATACGGTTGTGGTACAGGAACGTTGTAGGTTGAGCATACGGTACTCTTATAATTTGAGGTACTGGAACAGGTACTGGGCGGTTGACGGTCACAGGTACAGGTCTTGGAACGACAACTTGTCTTGGAATGGGTATTGGAACCTGCACCGGACGTGGTACTTCAACAGTGTATGGCTGTTGAACTGGAACTGGAACTGGTCGGTTGATAGTTACAGTAAAGGGTTGAGGAACTGGAACCGGTACTTGTTGGGCAAAAGATGTAACTTGTGTAGCTCCATTGTCTGCTGCGCCGCCAGCAGCACCTTCAAAATTATTTTCTTCAACGCTATATCCACTTTCGCTACCATGTGATGCTGTCCACTGTCCACCTCCATGGATATCTGCAATTCCACTGTAATAGTCGCTACTGATACCTCTCTTCCTGGTTTGAATTGGCGATGAGAGGCAAAAATTAGCGAGTACTAATGGAACTGCAGCAACCTAAGAATCAAAGATATAAATTATTTGTTAACAAACAAATTAAGAAAAAAAGCTTTAAATATAAGGACAAATATGTTCATTAAAAACAGTTATAATACGAACCAAGTGGATCTTCATGTTTCTTTTGTAATACGCAAAATGGATAATGAGTACGATATAAAAAAATTTTGTTTATATAGGAATTTTTTCGGTAAGACAGTTTTCATGGTCTATTTAGCTTTACCCACGAACGAAACTTTTTGTTAAAATTAGACGTACAACCAGTAATTTGTTTGTATAATTTTAAATTTCGTTTGAAACTACGAAACGGAACTTCTCTTCAACGTTTACAATCCTATTATTAGTCTATAAAAGCGACAACTTTTACTTTTAGTAATGCTAAATAAAATAGAAACTGCAAAATTATAGTTTAGAAATGACCAGTAGGTTGTTGTGTACTGGGTGTGGTACAAGTCCAGGATAATATTTGCATCGCACTTGTAGAATTCATTCTAGAAAATATGATTAATTTATTTTGTAAACGAACAAACATGTTATAACTACGTGCCATGAGGTGAATTATTGCACTTTTTGCGCCTAGATATTCATGAAATTTGCCCATTCTCACTTTTTATAAAAATGTAATCTAGCGTTTCTTCTACAAGGTGCTCTAAACCAGTATCTTGTCTGTACTGACAGATGTGTCAGTTGCTAAAGTCTTTAGTTTGTAGTTTTAGTCTTATCGCAAACGTTTTACATCCATGTTATTTAATATTTAATTCATGTAAAAATATTTTAGTTTTTATGATGATAATGAAATTCCCGAAACGCATGCTTTAAATTATATAAAGTTCCCATGGCCTACAGAAATAATAATCATTATTTTTTTGTACTATTACAATTTTTCCTTCTGGGAAAGTTTATGTGCCTTACAGCTAAACTCTAGACCTTACTCTAAGCGGTAGACAGCAATGGTACGGACGTGGGGGTTGTTTTCAAAGATGTTTAAATGAACGCCACTACATTTAGAAAGAATGAGGAATGTAGAACCCATAAGATTGATATCAAAACTAAAAATTAAGTACTACGATGAGATATCATAAAATATAACTCACTGGTTGTTTACTAGTTAGGGGTTATTTTTATATCCCCAAATGTGACCAGTTAACTTTAAGGAAGGAATTCCTTAAAATGATGGAACGCAAATACCTTCCGACTATGCTAGGGGTCTATTCCTTGGGCAGAGCTTATGTGGATTGGTCGTCGTTTTTTTCAAAACATTATTTTCTTACGAGGGCTTGATTCTTAACAAAACAGGGGTTTAGGTAGGGCGCCACCAAGTCATTAATTTTTAAACACAAGGTTTCCTTAAGGGGGACTTAGGAGTCCTTAGAGAGGAATACCGTATTAACTGCTAACGCAGAAGCTGTAAAGAAAATTTAATTAAATTAACAAAAGTGAGGACACAAAAGGTATTCTCTTGTTACCTCATATAAAAAACAGAAAAGATTAATCAGGCAAACAATATTATGAACACAGATTTTATGCTTCAAACTCTGAAAAGGCTATTAAAGCTTCTTGTTAAATAGGGGTTACCACCTTATGCTATTTGTTCATATACCTGGTTACTCTATTTCTGAACTTACTTGTTCAGAATAAAACAATTAATTAAGAAAATTAACTATTGATTCTTTAATTAAGAGTTGTTCTTTTATAAAAAATGTAAGTTCTTATAACCCCGGTGCTTACATATACCAAAAAGTTCTATAAATGCAACACCGGTAGCGTGGTTTAATAAACACTATCGGGGGTTGGCAGCACTAATCTTATACGGATTTAGGTGCGGTCCTCCACCAATGATGTCATCAATATTACGCAATCCGACGTAAATTTACTCCATTTTTAACACAAAAAATAAAGCATGCAAATTTAAGTAACGGATTACTTACATCAGAAATCCTGCTTTTGCATGAAATTGCGCTCGGGTAGGCCTCTGACCAAGTCCAGTCGGGCTCCTCCCGGAGGAATTAGAGATGCTGCGTCGACGCTCTCAAATGCGTACGAATCAGCTCCGGCTAGCTAAGGTAATCATGAGTCTTCATCTACAGGCGTGGAGATCGGTAGTCCTCGGTGGCGGCAAATTCTTACCTATGTAGGGTTTGGCGGGAAAGAGGTAGAGGTAGACAAACAAACAATAATTAGGAAGGGATTTCTACATAGGTAAACCCTAACGATACGTTACCAGGAAGGAAACCAGCACTTCACACCCCGACGATACTCGGTAAAAAGCCACGTTCTCTCGAGAGAAACGGAGAACTCCCTCCCTTTTCTAGTATTGCTCTATCCCTCTAGGGATAAGCACACTGCGCAAACTCACTACTATGACGTACGGAAGCACCGCCTAGTCCATTTAAAAGTTCCCGCGCACTGCGTATTTGAAGTTATGGCGGGAAACTTCCGTATATCAAAAAACTTAACATAAAAACATGTTGAAGTGCAATGGCACGTAACAAAGTATAAAATTTATGTTTAAGAAAAGATAATATAAATTTCATCTACCCTGAGGTAGGGTTATGAATTCCAAAGAAATATCAAAAACTTTATGTGTTGCTTTTGTTACAAAATTTAACTTAAATTTATACCAAAAATACCAAATCTGTTGTTCGGTTTACATATATATATAAAAAATTATCTAAATTGTCTATTAATTCAACGTTCAGATACTGTAAGTGAAATCATGCTTTAATAAGAAACTTTAATAAGAACACATTAGGTTTGCTTAATTTCATTAAAAATAGTAATTGTGATTACACTGCAGTTATATTGGCAATAAAAATTTATCAAAGTCCTTTTTAGTTTGTTAAACAGATTAATGGTAATAAGTCATCACAAAGTTATTTTCTGAAGCAGCCTTGTATCAAAGATCGTCAATTGTAGACGTGATGTAAGAATAATACTAATCTCTTACCTCGTTTTAACAGATGTTGTTTACGTGAGGGTGTTACAGTATGTTAGAACAGGTGTTAATACATACGTTCCTTGGCAAAAAATTGACGTAGGCTCCACATTTGTACAGCACACAATCAGCTGCGTGACCCTTGGACCGGACCATATGAACTTAAAGCGTTTTTCTGATACGCACAAACGGGACCAACCAAAATCCAATATAAAAGTTAGACGTTCCAATATGTGTAGATCGTTACCAAAATAATTACCATCGTGTTGTTGTCCTCCTAATTACTTGTAATTTCACACTTGCAACTTCAAAAGGACCATTTCAATTCATTATTGGACTTTAGTTCCAAACCATACAATTTCTACGTACTTTGTAGAACGTTTCTTTAAAATCAAAATATATTGTTTCCTTGCAGAACATTTCATTAAATCCAACTCTTCTAGTCAAGTTGAAGGACGGTCATACTAGATCGATATTTTCTTATCGCAACGTTGACGTGAATGAACAATAACTTGGTACTCGTAGACGTGAAAATAGAATTAATATCATCTTGAAAACAACATTTAGACGGCCTTATTTTTATAAAACCAGATAAGGCGGAATCATTCTAGCAAATGAATATACGAAGAAGCATTACAATTGATATACAAAACGATTACTTAAAAATTCTTCCTCTACACTTGCAGGGGAATTATAAAATAATTATTTAATCGAAGATTTTACGGAGCATTGTAAGAAATATTTAATTAAAGCTTTTACGAAGTATTGTAAAAAAATATTGGAAGAGGTATTTTAAGAAATATTTTAAGAGCTATTTTAAAAAAATATTTTAAGAGCGCTACAACAAAATTATTTAGTTTGTCTAGTAAATTATTTTTAACTGCTTACCATTATTAAAATCACCGAGCCTAATGTTCACTACACCAGGGCTCCACTACGGCACAAGGCCACCCGCAAATTACTTGCTAGAACCCTTTGGATTTCCATGTTAATTCTTGACGAAAGTTCTAGCTAAAGTGGCGCTGATGCAATATGCATGAAACAGGAAAGCTGTTTGGCCTTGATAATATTCATACTAACATCCAACGCCTGATGTTAGCAACCAAACTAGCATTTCTGTATGGCGGTTTGACCTCATGATACCAATACAGATATTTATTTACTTAAAAATTGTTTACGTAATATAATGAACTATGCAAAAGGTTTGTGAAACTAAAACTTATTGACGTTTTGCAGTGGTCAAAAAAAACTGTTACAATCAGTTGAAAGCCTAGTAGAATGTTTACTTTAACAACCCCAGTTGTAGTTTACTTGTAACTGGAAGCTCAACTGTATACCAATTTCAGGTGGAAAGGTAAGTTGAATGTTTACCTTATCTAGATGCTCAGTTGTAGTTTATTTGAAACTGGAAGCCCAACTGTATGTCAATTTCAGTGGAAACTAAGTTGAATATTTACCTTAACTAGATGTCCAGTTGGCAGTTTATTTGAAACTGGAAACCCAACTATATGGCAATTTTAGTTGAAAGTCTAGTTGAATGTTTACCTTAACTAGATGCCCAGCTGTAGTTTAATAGAAACAGGAAGCGTAACAGTACGCCAAATGTAGTTGTAGTTTATTTGAAACTGGATGTCCAACTGTGTGCAAATTTCAATTGAAAGCCTAGTTGAATCTTTACCTTAACTAGATGCCCAGTTGTAGTTTATTTCAAACAGAAGTTCAACTGTATTCAATTTCAGTTGGAAGCTTAGTTGAATGTTTACTTTAACTAGATGCCCAGTTGTTGTTTATTTGAAACTGTGAGCCCAACTGCATGCAATTTCAGTTGGAAGCTCAGTTGAACGTTTATCTTAACAAGATGTCACTTTGTAGTTTATTTCTAACCGGAAACCTAACTGCATGTAATTTCAGTTGAAAGCTTAGTTGAATATTTACCTTAACTAGATGCCCAGTTGTAGTTGATTTCAAACATAAGCTTAACTGTATTCAATTTCAGTTGGAAGCTTAGTTGAATATTTACTTTAACTAGATGCCCAGTTGTAGTGTATTTGAAATGGGAAGCCCAACTGTATGTCCAATTTCAGTTAGAAGCCTAGTTGAATGCTTATCTTAACTAAATGCCCAGTTGTAGTTTATTTCAGACCAGAAGCCCAACTGTATTTCAATTTCAGTTGAAAGTCTAGTTGAACATTTATCTTAAATAGAAGCCCAGCTGTAGTTTATTTCAAAGTGTAAGCTCAACTGTATGCAATTTTAGTTGGAAACCTAGTAGAATGTTTACCTTAACTAGATGCCCAGCTGTAGTTTAGTTCAAACTGGAAACTCAACTGTATGCCAATTTTAGTTGAAAGCCTAATTGAATATATACCTTAACACTGATGCTCAGCTGTAGTTTATTTGAAACTGGAAGCCCAACTGTATGTCAATTTCAGTTGAAAGCCTAGTTGAATGTTTACCTAAACTAGATACCCATTTGTAGTTTACTTGAAACTGGAAGCTGAACTGTGTGCCAAATTTAGTTGGAAACCAAGTTGAATGTTTACCTTAACTAGATGCTCAGTTGTAGTTTACTTGGAACTGGAAGCTCAACTGTATACCAATTTCAGTTGGAAGGCAAGTTGAATGTTTACCTTATCTAAATGCCCAGTTGTAGTTTATTTGAAACTGGAAGCCCAACAGCATGCCAATTTTAGTTGGAAGCCTAGTTGAATGCTTACCTTAACTAGATGCCCAGTTGCAGTTTATATGAAATTGGAAGCCCAACTATATGTCAATTTTATTTAAAAATCTAGTTGAATGTTTACCTTAACTAGATCCCGAAGTCCAACTGTATGCAATTTCAGCTGAATGCCTAGTAAAATGTTTATTTTAACTAGATGCCAAGTTGTAATTTACTTGAATCCGGAAGCCCAACCTATGCAATTTTATTAAATCTAGTTGAATGTTATTAACTGATCCGAAGTCCAACTGTAGCAATTTCAGTGAATGCTAGTAATGTTTATTTTAACTAGATCCCAGTTGTAATTTACTTGAAACCGGAAGCCCAACTGTATGCCAATTTCAGTTGGAAGCCCAGTTGAATGTCTACCTTAGCCAGATGTCCAGTTGTAGTTTAATTGAAACTGGAAGTTTAACTGTATGCCAATTTCAGTTGGAAGCCTAGTTGTAGTTTATTTAAAACTGGAAGCCCAACTGTGACCAATTTCTGTTGAAAGCATTGTTGAATATTTACCTTAACTAGATGTTCAGTTGTAGTTTACTTGAAACTGGAAGTCTAACTGTATGCCAATTTTCGTTGGAAGCCTAGTTCAACGTTTCTCTTAGCCAGATGCCCAGTTGTAGTTTATTTGAAACTGGAAGTCTAACTGTATGCCAAAATCAGTTGGAAGTTTAGTTGAATGTTTATATTAACTGGATGCCCAGTTGTAGTTTATTTGAAACCAGAAGCCCAACTGAATACAATTTCAGTTGAAAGACGAGTAGAATGTTTGCTTTAACTAGAAGTCCAGTTGTAGTTTACTTGAAACTAGAAGCTTAACTGTATGCCAATTCCAGTTGGAAGCCTAGTTGAATGTTTACTCTTAACAAGATGCTCAGTTGTAGTTTATTTGAAACTGGAAGCCCAACTGTGGCCAATTTCAGTTGAAAGCATTGTTGAATATTTACCTTAACTATATGCTCAATTGTAGTTTACTTGAAACTGGAAGTCTAACTGAATGCCAATTTCAGTTGGAAGCCTAGTTGTAGTATATTTGAAACTGGAAGCCCAACTGTTACCAATTTCTGTTGAAAGCATAGTTGCATATCTACCTTAACTAGATGCCTAGTTGTCGTATATTTGAAAATGGAAGCCTAACTGCATGCCAATTTTTGGTTGGAAGCCTAGTTGAAGGTTTCCTTAGCCAGATGCCCAGTTGTAGTTTATTTGAAACTGGAAGTCTAACTGTATGCCAATTTCAGTTGGAAGTTTAGTTGAATGTTTGTCTTAACTGGATGCCCAGTTGTAGTTTATTTGAAACCAGAAGCCCAACTGAATGCAATTTCAGTTGAAAGACGAGTAGAATGTTTGCTTTAACTAGAAGCCCAGTTGTAGTTTACTGAAACTAGAAGCTCAACTGTATGTCAATTCCAGTTGGAAGCCTAGTTGAATGTTTACCTTAACTAGATGCTCAGTTGTAGTTTACTTGAAACTGGAAGTCTAACTGTGTGCAATTTTCGTTGGAAGCTTAGTTGAATGTTTATCTTTATTTATATTTATTTGTAACAACCGCATGCAGTTTTAGTTAAAGGTTTAGTTGAATATTTACCTTTACTAGATGCCCAATTGTAGTTTATTTGAAACTGGAAGCCTTATTATATGTCAATTTTCGTCAAAAGCCTAGTTCAATGTTTACCTTAACTAGATGCTCAATTGTAGTTTATTTGAAACTGGAAGCCCAACTGTGGCCAATTTCAGTTGGAATGTTATAACTGTATGCAATTCGTTGAAGCCTAGTGAATGTTTACCTAACTAGATGCCCAGTTGTAGTTTATTTGTAACTGTAAGCCCAACTGCATGCAATTTCAGTTGAAAGTCTAGTTGAATATTTACCTTAACTAGATACCCAGTTGTAGTTTATTTCAAACTGTTTCCAATTTCAGTTGGAAGCTTTGTTGAATATTTACTTCAGACTAGATGTCCAGTTGTAGTTTATTTGAAACTGGAAGCCCAACTGTATTTCAATTGCAGTTGGATACCTAATTGAAGGTTTATCTTACCTGGATGCCCAGTTGTAGTTTCTTCAAATCAAAAGCGCAACTCTATGCAAGTTTAGTTGAAAGCCTAGTAGAATGTTTATCTTTAACTTGATGCCCAGTTGTAGTTTACTTGAAACTGGAAGCTCAACTGTATGCCAAATTCAGTTGGAAGCCTAGTTGAATGTTTGCTTTAACTAGACGCTCAGTTGTAGTTTATTTGACACTGGAAGTCCAACCGTATGCCAATTTCAGTTGGAAGCCTAGTTGAATGTGTACCTTAATTAGATGCCCACCTGTAATTTATTTCAAACTGGAAGGTCAACTGTATATCAATTTTAGTTGATAACCTAGTTGAATGTTTACCTTAACATTCATGCCCAGATGTAGTTTATTTCAAACTTGAAGCACAACTTTATGCCAATTTTAGTTGAAAGCCTAGTTATAGGTTTATCTTAACTAGATGTCCAGTTGTAGTTTATTTCAAACCTGACGCCCAACTGAATGCAATTTTAGTTGAAAGCCTAGTAGAATGTTTACTTCAACCAGATGCTCAGTTGTAGTTTACTTGAAAGTGAAAGCTCAACTGTATGCCAATTTCGGTCCAAAGTCTAGTTAAATGTTTACCTTAAGTACATGCACAGTTGTAGTTTAATTGAAACTGGAAGCCCAACCGTATCCCAATTTTAGTTAAAAGCCTAGTTGCATGTTTACGTTAACACCGATGCCAGTCGTAGTTTATTTCAAACTGGAAGCTCAACTTATGCCAATTTTAGTTGGAAGCCTAATCGAATGTTTACCTTAACTAGATGACCAGTTGTAGTTTATTTTAAACTGGAAGCCCAACTGTATGCAATTTCAGTTGGAAGCCTAGTTGAATGCTTACCTTAACTAGACGCCCAGTTGTAGTTTATTTGAAATTGGAAGCCCAACGTACGTTCAACTAGAAACCCAGTTGAATGCTGAGTTCAGTTGAAAGTTTAAGCAATATATTTTTGCTACTGTTACTGTTTAATGCGCGAGGAGTCTTATAATTTTATATATCGACTTACCTCAGCCGTGTTTTATTGTTTTATAAGTGTCGCTCCTACTCTTTAACGAAGTAGACTGTTTGGTGATTTATTGGACGTATTACGTACGCACCATCACTGTGTTTTTTAGGGGTTTATCGATAAAATCACATTCGGAGACAATGACTTCACTCACTTTACCGAACGAACAACCGTTTATTTTCGATGTCCATGAGCAAGTGTCCACCACTACCCCTTTAGTTCAATTTAATTTCCATGGCACAAATGAGGTTTATGACAGGATATAACGGGACAAGGGATGACAGCTTTACTATTTGATTTACAACTACGAATTTATAATGACTTAAAATTAATCACGAAAACGTGCGACAAAGAGACCAAACAGTTACCTATAATTGTTGCTCGTCAATGTTCCAAGGCACTATCTGACCCATTGGAGTCCGAGGACAGCCACATTGTCAGGTTGGACGATTGTGGGAGAACGTTGCTGGTTGTCAAGTCATCTAGTACCTACGTGGCCAAACAAAAGGAGTTGCAGCTGTATAGTGGGGACAAGTAGCCAAGGGCATCCGGTAGGGGAGTCGAGGGGTATCATCAGGGTCGGATGTACGGGGACAGTGTTATAAGGATACGAGCGTGTACATGTTATTATGGTAGTGTCTTGCCTTATTAATTAATATTTGTATTCGTTAGTGCAGTTTATTGTTATTACGGACGTCTCTTACTAGTTTTCTAATACTTCAGTAATTCTAATACATAACACACGCTCGTAGGAATATCTACGCACGCAACATTCTCGTTCCTAACCTTTTACGATCCAAATATAAAGCATACGTTAGGCAAATCTTCGTATACTATTTACCGAATATATCCTGTGGATAATCAAATCTCTTTAACATATAAAAAATGTTGGATGTAAACCGTACTCCTTGTTGTCAAGCATTGACAAAACAAATATTAAAGCAGTTGAGATAGAATGAAACATATAAAACCAAACGAATCTATCTTTTAAAGCAGCTATACTCGAAAACATCCCCTTTAGTACATATAGTACGAAAAGTTGCCCGTCAGGGGCGTGGGTGGTTGGTGGCTCATCATGGAACGGGATACTTGGTACCCGAGAGGGATGCAGTTTTCACTGGGTCGTGCGCACGTCCCATACTGGCCTTTCACTAGGACTGGAATAACTTAAAATAGTTATCGCGATGTGAATGTTAGGAATTCTTATTGGCTTTGTTTTCGCAGTTCTATACAAAATACTGAGAATATTCCTGTAACTTGAGAGCTACGTATAAGTTAGCTAAGGAATTAGTTTTCTGAAGATGCTGTAACCTTATCTTGCACGAGTTTCGTTTCTTTTTGCGAAGAGCAACGCAAATTTTATTTTTAGCTACAAAGTAAATTGCGCTTTACAAATTTTGATTTAGAAGATGTTCCATTTGTACAAACATTATATAACAGTAAAGGTAGGGTTAAAACGAAGGCGTTGCTGCTGCTGAAATTGTAGCTAGATCTAAGATGTTGTAGAAACAAGCTATATAAACATTCTATCAACTCAAATTATTCGAATGATTAACGTAGGAAGATAGAGGGGCTAAATAGTGTGCTTATTTTAACAAAAGTGAGGTGTCTAAGCGCTAGAACACACCTTTGGTTGTGACGTATTTATTTCCTTCCACCTGTTGCGTTTGTTTAAAATTTATGAAAATAAGAAATCTTTAAACTAAATGCTAACAATTCGTATTTGTTCAATTTCGTAGTTGTAGAACTTAGTGCTAAACTGTCGTTCCGCTTTTGAATAAATTGTACTCTACTGAGGCGGAGTGACGTACATTAAAATAGTGCAACCGACTAGCTTTTAGTTGTGTGAGGTGGGTTCTACAAAACCAAGTACATTATATTTAGGGGTATTCGAATTCTAACACTTTACTAATTACTTATACACTTACCTTAAAGGTCTTTAAACTCTGTCTAATAAAGTCTTTGAGCGCCAACCCATTCGAAGAAAGCCTCCAAATAAAAGCTACCCGGAAGGTGGGTGTTCCGAGAGACAGTTTAGCGGCTTCCAATGCAGTTAGAGGTTGATGGATAACACATTTCTTACCTCATACTAATTTAAATCGAAGAAAGGGAGAAACTTCACTTTGTGACTTTCTTTGAAATATTTATAATCGTATTTCATTTTAATATTTTCTGTATTAATAAATCCCACTAATAAGGTTAAGCGATTTCCTATAAGAAATATAATTTTTAAGTTACTACATTTTTTATCTAAGGTAGAATTATTTCGGTATCATATATTGTTCATACTCGAAGATTGTCGAGTTCATTATGGCGGTTTTAGAAAGTTAGAAACGATATCAGCAACATACATGGTATAAAATTATCGGTTTCAAGATTAATTTGTTTTGATTAATAATGTATTACGCTGACGCGACTAGGATCTCATCGCATGAGAGCGAAGATAGGTCACATGCATATTGTGGTCAAAACAGATAAAGGCATTTAGTAGTGTCCGCATTAGCTACAGTCAGTTAGGAATTTATAAAAACCTCTAAAACTATACCCGAGAAAATTTCTAAATAAATGAACATTTTGAATTCATTGCATGAACTGATAAAACGTACCTATAGTAAGTCTACTAATTAGGTTAAGAATTTAGTTTAGAAAATTTTGATATACTGGAATTTTAATATTTGCTTAAGAATGTCTATCATGTATTTGTAATTGTTCGGTCTTTTTGTCGCACGTTCGCGTGGTTAATTTTAAGTTATTTAAATTTGTAGTCGTAAATCTAATAGTAAAACTGTCATCCCTTGTTTCCTTATATCCTGCCATAAAAATTCCTTGTGCATGTGTGAATAAATTTGATTAAGAGTAGTGAACAAACACTTTCTTATGGATATCGAAGCAGAACAGTCGTCGGTTTTTTCGTTCGGTACCGTAAGTTAGTCAAGTGCCGCAGTCTTTATTTGTGAAACCCCTAAAAAACACAGTGCAAGTGTAACGTAACATAGACTCAATTCGCATACAGTCCACTTGGTTGAAGGAAGAGGAACTGCAGCTTAGAACAACAGAAAACACCGCGGAGGTAAGTCGATGTATAAATTTATAAGTCCCCCCGCGCGTAGACAAATTTAGCCTTCATTACCGGCTTATTAATTAATTAATTAGTTCCCATCATTTAAGCTCCTTATACTTAAATTTATAAAATTGTCGTAGTTTTTATTATGGTTAAACGTGTTACACAGAAAAGAACATCTTGCTTGCAAATTGAATGATAAAAACTTCTGGTTATAACGGTAGATTTTACAATACATTCCTTATCCTTTGTGGCAAAGATTAGGGTCGATCGTCGGTGTCTTTTTATGTAAACTATTTATGAGGGTTATTGTATCTTAAATCTTTACCTTATCTGTCATTTCAAGTTGGAGCAACCATTCGGGTTCATGCAACTTGTATAACAAAGGGGTTGAAATTTATTTGAAACCTTAAAAGCTTTGTCGGGCGAGCACTGTAGTTAGTTGCATTTTTCTATTAATAATTTAATTTCTGTAGATGAATTAGTAATTTAGCGTATTCGAGTCACGCATTGTTTTTACATTAATTTTATTGTTGTTCATTAATCATTAATTAAATATGGTTATATCAATTGATAAAGCTATTCTTGAAGCTAAATTTGTAGTTAAAAGGTTGGATCACATATACAGCAAAATCAACCAACCGGAAAACGTATCGATTGCTTTAATTAGAGCGTCGATTAAAAGTGTCGAACAGATTGAAACGCTTTTCAAATCTTTTGCAAGGATATTTTCTTTGATGAAGAAGGTGAACAATTGAATGAATTCTCGGCCCTTAGGGTGAAAATCGATGATTATCTATTAGATATTCGTATTATCGCTGAACAATGCGAATTAGATCGGGTAGAAAATAAGCCAAAGGTGGAAAATATGAATAATTCTTTTTCGTCAAATTGTGGAGGAATTAGCTTGAAACATCTTTCAGTCCCACGCTTCTCCGGACGCATTTCAGATTTTGAGAGTTACAATGCAATTTATAAGCGGTTGATTCATGATAATGTCAGTTTGTCACCCGTTGAAAAATTTTGCCATCTCGTTGATACATTAGATGAGTCGTCGCGTGCATTGATAAAACACTTGCCATTAAATGATTATGCATACGAGGAAGCCTATAAAATCATTACTAATCGTTTTCAGTCCAAGAGGTTATTACTTTCAACATATTTTAATGCTCTCGAAAAATGCCCTAAGGTCAGTTCCTCAGACTCGCATGCGGAACTCCGGCAATTAATTAGTTGTTTTGATGAAAATATATTCGCGTTAAGGCAGATGGAAATAGATTTATTAGATTTCATGTTGTTTAATCTGTTATCGAAAAAATTAGATACAAACATTTTAAAGCGTTTCGAATTAGGAAATAGTGACGAAATTCCTTCGTTTAAAGATTTAAGGTCGTACATTGAAAAACAATGTAAAGTGTTGGAAATAAATGACATTGCTTCAGGAACTTGCTTAAAATCTCGAGATTCCGTTAAAGAAAGAGAAAAAGGAAGGTTTGTTAGCACTTCGGCTAAAACATCTTTAGTTGGTACCACCAATGATGTTAAAAATTGTAGTTTCTGTCAAGCTGCGCATCCTATTTATAGATGTAAGCAGTTTCTCGATGAAACCCCTCAAGAAAGATTTGAGGTGGTAAAGCTTAAAAAACTTTGCATTAAATGTTTAAATCCTTCACATTCGATGAAAAATTGTACGTTAGATTGGTCGTGTAGAAAATGTCATCAGTCGCACAATTCGTTGCTTCACTTCGATAAACAAGAAAAATCGGTGTCGCCACGCCGACAAACCCATCGTCAAAGGTCAGCGTCTCGTCGGAGAGCGGCGCCTAGACTTACTTCTACTAGTAGACCTTGTGAAGACAATCTGTCGTCGTCGGTTGTGCATGAACAACCTGCCACTAGCTCGTTGATTTCGACATCATTAGAACACACAACCACGCTGTTAGCTACGGCAATGGTGTCGGTTCTTGATTATACAGGAACATTGCAATCTGTTCGTGTAATATTAGATAACGGATCCATGGAAAGTTTTATGACTGAAAGGTGCCGTCAGAAATTAGGTTTAAGAAACGGAGAGCCAATGTCACTGTTCAAGGACTTGGCTTGAATTCGTCGTTGGTGTCTGGTGCACTATCGTGTGTAGTCAGCCCTCGGGAGCACGGTCTCCAGCATATGGAATTGATTGTTATATTTTACCTAACATTTGTAATCAATTACCTTTGTCGTCGATAGGGGTCAAGGAATGGTCGCATACTCGAGGTTTGGCCTTAGCTGATCCTAATTTTAATGTTCCTGGTAAAATTGACATGCTACTCGGGCGGAAATCTTTGCTCAGGTTTTGTTGAACGAGTCTCGTTGAGGTGTCACTAACGAGCCAGTTGCTATTAAAACAACCTTTGGTTGGGTTTTAACGTGAAAGGTCGTTTCCCCGAATAGTTCTATTACGTCGTTGTGTGCTTTCGTTGAACCCTTAGACAGAGACATTCGTCGATTTTGGGAATTAGAAAATATTCCCTTCAAAAAACACATTTCTCCTGAAGAAGAAAGGTGTGAAAATCAATTTGTGGAAAGTTATAGACGTAACAAGGACGGTCGTTTTCTAGTGTCCTTGCCCTTTAAAATTTCGGAACCCTCATTCGTGGGTATGAGATCAATTTGTATTAAAAGATTTTTGTCGTTAGAACGTAGTTTGTTAAAAAATCCTGAATTGTATTCAGATTATAAAAATTTATGGAGGATTATTTGACAAGCGGGCACATGGTTCAAGTGAAATCGCTTGAAAATTCGTCGGGTCATGAGAAAATGCACTACATTCCCCATCATGCTGTACATAAGCGTGATAGCACTACCACCAAATTGCGGGTGGTTTTCGATGCTTCGTGTCAGGATCAATCTGGAAAGGCGTTAAATGATAGCTTGGCTATTGGTCCTGCTTTGCAAAAGGACATTGCAGTTTTGTTATTGCACTTTCGTGTACATCCTATCGTAATTACAGCTGACATTAAACAAATGTATCGGCAGATTTTGGTTAAAGATACTCATCGTATTATCAACGTATCGTCTGGAGATTTTCTCCGTCAGATCCTATTATGGACTTTAATTAAATACTGTGACTTATGGAGTTTCCTCGTCGCCTTTTTTGGCCTTGCGTACTGTTCAAGAATCGGCAAGGTTAGAGTCGATTAATTTTACTTTCGCGTCATCGGTATTGGCGAGCGATACCTATGTTGATGACTTAGTCACTGGATGTAATTCGATTGAAGCTGCTAATCAATTAATTGGCGAATTGAATAGTATTTGCTCTAATGGTGGTTTTCAATTAAGAAAATGGAGTAGTAATTGCCCGGAAGTGATGTCCAACAATTATATTTCAAGATAAAGATAGTGGTTCAATAAAAATTTTGGGCCTTTTGTGGCGTGCTCTTACAGATGCATTTTTATACAACTTAGACGTTGAAGAGCGCACCTGCACTAAACGTAATATTTTGTCGGCTATCGCAAAAATTTTTGATCCTCTCGGTTTGATAGCACCTGTAGTACTGTTCGCTAAACGTTTAGTTCAAGATCTTTGGCTTTTAGGTCTCGGGTGGGACCAAGAGCCTCCATTGGAAGTCATACAAAAATGGAAACATTTTTTGGGTGAATTGTCAGCGGTTTCGAATATTGAGATTTCGCGTCGCATCGTATATCATAATTTTAAAAGGGTGGAGTTGCATGGATTCTGTGATGCTTCTGAAGCCGGGTATGCAGCTGTCATCTATTTTCGTTCGTTCGATTTAGAAGATAATATTACCATATCATTAGTATGCGCAAAATCGAAGGTTGCTCCTACTAATCGCGTTTCATTGCCCCGTCTCGAATTGTGTGCTGCCGTACTCTTGGCAGATTTAGTAGATTTCGTCAAAAATACTTATACAGATATTTTATCATTTAGTAATATTTTCGCGTGGTCAGATTCTACTGTTGTTTTGTCTTGGATTCGGCCTTCCTCGCATAAGTGGAAGACATTCGTTAGCAATCGTATTTCGCATATTCAAGAACGAATTCCTCCATCTTCATGGTTTCATGTTAAGTCCCAGGATAACCCTGCGGATTGTGCCTCACGTGGACTTTTGGCTTCAGAGTTGGTTCATCATCCATTATGGTGGACAGGACCTTCTTGGTTAGTGCGTCGTAATGAAGAATGGCCAGTAACATCGCTGCCAAAACTTATCGACTCATTTCAGATGGACGTCGAATATCGTACTCTGTCGTTAACAGTCGTTATGTCTGACAATTTCTTAGATATGTTGTTGGATACATTTTCAAACCTGTAGAAAATTTGTAGGATTATTACCCGTATTCGTCATTTCATTTGTAATGTTCAATGTCCAGATTTGCGTTCAAAATATTCTGATGGTTTGTCTCTAGCTCAGCAGCAAGAGGCTATACATTTATTGATTAAAAGAGTTCAAACAAATGTTTTTGCCCAAGACATTGCAAATATTAAAACTGGAAAACTTGTTAGTAAACAACTTCGTAGCCTTAGTCCGTTTCTAGATAGTCATGATTTGTTGAGGGTAGGCGGTCGTCTACGTAACTCAGAGCTATCGCATGATGCAAAATTTCCAATTTTGCTTCCTCGGTCGCATCGGTTGACTGAAATTATTATCTTAGATTGCCATGAAAGACATTTACATTTTGGTAGGGACGGTATCGTTCGGATACCTACCATCAAGACAGCCCAAGGGTTAGTTAAACGTCCTCTGGTGAAACTATGTTTACTGCCAGTTACTTGATATTTAATGGTATGTACACATATATTCACTTATATAAGTTTGTCGGTTAGGTTTATTAGTTAATAGCTCTAATTAGTTTTAAATATAAAATAAGTTAGTTTATACTTATTTTGGTGGGCGGGATGTTCGGTCTCTTTGTCGCACGTTCGCGTGGTTAATTTTAAGTTATTTAAATTTGTAGTCGTAAATCTAATAGTAAAACTGTCATCCCTTGTTTCCTTATATCCTGCCATAAAAATTCCTTGTGCATGTGTGAATAAGTTTGATTAAGAGTAGTGAACAAACACTTTCTTATGGATATCGAAACAGAACAGTCGTTGGTTTTTCGTTCGGTACCGTAAGTTAGTCAAGTGCCGCAGTCTTTATTTGTGAAACCCCTAAAAAACACAGTGCAAGTGTAACGTAACATAGACTCAATTTGCATACAGTCCACTTGGTTGAAGGAAGAGGAACTGCAGCTTAGAACAACAGAAAACACCGCGGAGGTAAGTCGATGTATAAATTTATAAGACCCCCCGCTCGTAAACAGTAATGAACACGTGTTCCGTTTGAAAGTTATATTTTAAAATAACTTTTAATTATAGCATAAGATGTAATTTGCAGGCCAATCCTCCTCCGTCATGTATAATCTATGAATTTACCGTGATTAACCTTCAAGTATTTTGTGTGCCACACTGTTGTACAATAAAGTTGTTGTACAAAGTTCTAAGAAGGCAAGTGTTTGTATATGGTGCTATAAACTTTTAAGTTCCGCAAATGGTAAGCCGTTTATCATCCTGACATCGCCACCGCCGCTAAAAAATTGCAATTTATTACTGGTAAGCACTTGAAAGTTCCGCTTTTTAAACTTTGCTCATATTTACACGTTCATATGCTCCACCAGCTGTGGTTATTGAAGTTAACGCATGCAAAACAACGTGTGTATAATATAGTTGAAAATACAACTGTGTATAATAGTGTACAACTTGTTTATATTTGGTTTTTCAATTAATGTGAAAGTATAGTTACAGTTTTGTTGTAACAAATTAGTTTACAATTACCTGACAGGTTTAAATAGGTCTACTTTTATGGCTAAGGTTTGTTTTATGTTTAAGCAATAGTGTATTTAACGTTTTCTCGGGTAAATGTTAAACCAGAATCACTCTCTTGTCCTCAGGTTTTGGCACCCTTTTGTTATTCTTTTTAGGACGTTTCCTTGGAAACCCTGCGAGATTAGGCGGTATCTAAGATACGTCCTGATTAACACATATTTCACATCCAATCGCATGCTGGGGCCCTCTTCAAACACTCACACCACCCCTCACACTGACTTAGCCGCCAACCATTTGTGATAGTAGAGACGAAGTTTTTGATATTTTACCAAAGCAGGATTTTTAGCCGAGTACTTCACAATACTCCAAATCAACGCTAGGGATACCATTAATTAAACCCTATTTTTGGTTTTAATTTCAGTTTGTTAGATTTTTATTTAGGCCGGATTAACTTTGAAGTTAGATTTTCATTTGAAGCACGTTTATTTTTCGCGTTTAAACCCAATATAGTACCTTCGAGTGGAGCATTGGGGACGTGGCCGCAACTATAGCGGCCCCTATTCAAATTATAATTACTTTACAGAGTTTTTCTGTGGATTAACGGCTAGATTTTCTAGGACCACAACTGTACGTACAACTTCGTGTAAATCTAACCTATACTGTTAAATATGCGTTTCAAAACGGTAAATATCAACAAAAAAGGAAACAAGAAGCATGATATAACCTGATTTGGTCAAATCCACGTTTAACGTAAGATAATCAACTAGTTCTTCGCCGAAATTTATTAAGGCAATTTTTATTTGTTAACTTTTGTCTAAATTAACGAGCTTTTTTGTATGGAAATTTGATGTAATACGCTTTAAATTTACTGGAGGGTACACCAACATTAATAGTTCTTATTAAGAATAATTTCCACACATGTCAATGATCAACAAAAATTGTTAGCCACTACAAACAGCACATGATGGGTATAATCCAATTAACATAGTCTTTTACTTCATTTTTTCAAAATTTTATCAACATCAACGAGCAGGACTCCTCACAGATAAAATTTCAACGTGTTGTGCTTGACAAAGGCTCCCAGCTTCTGGTCACCTTTCACGAGATCGGTATGTAAAGTCCGCGTTTAATCGCGTCCGAGGGGTCTAATACCTGAGAGCCTCAATATTTTAGTACCGTCCCGTGACTCATCGTATGTGTCTTTCAACCGCGATCGAGTTTCTAGAAGTTGCATGCTGTTGTCTAATAATCTGAACTGATCCTTTCCTACTATTATCCGGAGGTTTTATAATTTATAACGTCCTAGGATTATTACCCGATGTCTTTGTTCTTGCGGATTGTGCATCTTAAGCTATCCTATAGCCGAGTTCAGTGTCATTCCGTCCGTGTAAACCCTCAATTCCTTCCCACGCTTATGACTATTGTGGTTGTAGGTGTGTCAGTCTGATTCCATGACTAAATGGTTTGTTTTTAAACTTGTGTGAATGTGTACAAAGGTTGTTACCTCAGGACATTGGGCAATGGGTGTGGCGACTTCTGTCTGGCTATGTATCCCCGCTGTCCTCCACTGAGCTTTACGCCAAAGCCGTCGACAATTTAGTTTGTTTTGATTTGGTCTTCGATCTTCCGCTTTCCATGCTAGCTTCAAGATGGCCGATTGCCTATTTATGTTGATTCAACGCATAGTTTATAACTTTCTACATATTGAAGTGAATTATTATTAAATGATTTAACATCAATAAAAAAAATATTTAGTGTATAAAATCATTGATGGTTGTATTCTCTGCGATGCAGAAAAGTGGCATCGTACAACATCGTTTCGGAAACAATGTCTTCCAGCTCTCTCGCGTAATACAATTGTTTCGATCCTGTCGTGCAAGGCACTATAATAGTCTTTTTTCTGGACTTTTTCCTCTTCTTATAACTGGTGAACTGGATCCACTTGTTCGTTTTCCTCTTCTCTCTCACAAGAAGATGAAGAGGTACTTTTAACAGGTTCTTTAAATTTCTTTTTAATAGGCCTCACTTGCTTGTTCATTGCTTATGTTTTTTCTTGTTTTTGTCCCTATGGTACTGTAGCCAACGTCTGCTAGTTGCACGTTTTGCAGTTGTGCTTTTGATTGCCATTTTCTGAACTCTTAGTAGACCATAAAATATGGTCTGCAAAAGAAGGGCCGTAAATGATATAAATGTCGTCTGCTAACAGTTGTTAAACGAAGCCACTAGATTGGTTTCTGTTTAGTTTAGTAATGGTAACACTTGTAACGCTAGCGCGTTACTTAAAGAAACATTGGGTAGTAGAAAATAATTTATTAAACTTGGTTGGTTAGAGGAGTTTCTAATGCCCTGAAAAATTTATAAACTTTGATAGTCTACATTTAATAACGTGCTATTTCAATGTAATATTAAATTAGGACGAAGAATTAAAATAGGAAAACACCAAGTACATTAGATACAAGTGGTAATAAATGTCGGTACAAACTTACACGGGTTCAAGGAATAGTAACCATATAATGATACACCGCAAAATTCACACCCATAAAAACAGCTAAAAAAATGTGTTGGAAACGAAACGATTGACGCAGCTATCGGTATTGCAATGTAAAAACGTGGAGATAAATAAAAATTCATAAGGACAGACTGACAGTGACCCTGAAAATAAAATACTTTAAACGAACAATCCATGAGAACAAAAATAGTATGCAATAAACCCTGGAATGTAAAAAATAAACCCACGGATAGTAAAAGAGGGGATCAGATTCTTAAATACCAGAAATCCGACACAGACTTACAAATTCAATCGAAGCACAACGATCGTGGCGCGGAACAACGTTAGAAACAAGTACAGTTGTTAAAGTGACGATATTCATACTTGAAGTGGTTAGTGTAAAGAATAGGTTTTCGCACGCAAAGAAACGCGGATGTGAATATATCGTTAAGCGTGAAAGTTGCCAAGTTGGATTTTATATCTATATAACAATTCTTGTCCTGGGTGTCGCTGGAGCTTATTATTAAGGACTACTAACGTTAGTGGACGATTATTTAAAGCGTGTCGTACATACCAAATTCTTATTAATATAAGTCAACTATTGTATACGTAAATTAGCACGTAAATTTCAAATTGACTAAACTTCTATGATGAATCATAGATAACATTCAGTATTTATTTTATCTAAACACATAAATCATAATTTTTTTCTCTGTTATTATTTGCTATTATACTCACGTTGTATATAGGTTAGGTATACACGACGTAAAGATTTTTTCTATTTATTTTAAACAATAGGAGGCGAGAAGTGTCTAAACAAGGTTCAATCAACCTCTAGATGCAGCGAGAACCGCCAATAAGTTCCTTGAAAAATTCACCTTCCGAATAGGCTTCGTTTACTTAATTTTCTTCAGGTGGTATGCACATTAACCTAAATTATTAATTTATACAAAAAGCCTTGAGCGCATAACAATCACAGCAAAACTTTAAAAAAAATAAAGAGAAAAAGGTTTTTGTGTACAAAAGTTCATACACACGAAAAACTAGTACACTAATACTACCTTTAGGCGCCACCTGGCTTAAAGCTTAGCAATCTTTGCGATACTGGGAAACGAAACAAATCGCCAGCCAATGGTCAGGCTACGTCTATTGTGCGCAACAGTCTATTTGGCGCCCGCGCCGACCGCATAAAATTAGTTAGAGAGTATGAGACTAATTTTCACAATAGGTCCCTAATTACCAAATTTAACTTTCTTTCTCATTGTATATCAATGCATAAAATTTTTTTAAAATACTTTTAAGGTATTCCTTCAACTCAAAACATTAAAAAAAACTGCCTTACTAGCAAGGTAAAAAAAATCCATTGCAACAATAAAACGTTACGTTAACAAATTGGCCGGTGACTGCATCAAGGATAAATTTCTTGTTCCGACACTTCTAAAATACCAAGTTAACAAACGTCCCTATGATACAGAAAAACAGGCGATAAAGAAATTGTAAAAATGATTGAGATATTTCAGAAAGAAAACACAGAATAGAAATTTTTGTTGTCGCAACTGTGGAAATTGGTTTTCACTACAGAGGCTTAGTTCTCGAGCACGATGTGTGCCCAAAGAGCAAAATATCAACCCAACATCAGCTAGTACAAGTCCTTAAGATTCATCGAGTTGTTCAAACGGAAAGTATGTCAACCGAACAGTGTGACAAAAAATAACAGAAAAATAAGAGAGGAAAATCGAAGCAAAAATATAAAGTTTAAGTATATTGACAAATAAATTTTGAAAAATAAGGACGAGAAAGCTGTGAAATTATGCGATAGTTGGGATATCTAAGAAAAGAGAATGTCTGAAATGATTCAGGGAACAAGAGTAAGATATATTTATACACGACAAGATAAAGAGATAAAAATTCAATTTAGTTAATGGTAGAGAAAACAAAATATATTTAGATAAATTTAGAAACGAATGTACAATGTACTAATCGTTGAGAATAAAACAAAAAGTTTTTAATCTTTAATGTGCGTTCGTCCTTGAGGTTTGGTATCAGCATATTATAATTCATAAATTAATTGAAAAACTACATGAGATACTCCAAATAAAATAACTTTTAAAACTAGTTTTACAGTGTATTAGTTAAAAAATAATTTGGTTTCATCAACATTAAAAATTCAAAGGTAATTTTATTTTACTTTACATGTGAGTAAAAGGAATAAAAAATTGCTTATCGGTTGATTTGGACAAGTTTAATCCAATAGAGCTTTTTAAAACAAGCATTTTTAAAATAATTTTATAAACAAAGAAAATCACTAATATTTAAATTCACCAAATGATGGTTTTTCCTAGGTATATTAGGTAGTAGACGATTTTAAGATAGAAAAATTTACAATTTAAAATATTATTTCGTAAAACATGGAGCACGTGTTTTAATTAAAATTTAGTTTAACCACAACCAATTAAGCAGGTCATGTAATATTTTAAAAAAATCAGCTTTTAAGCCAAATTAACTTACTTTGCACTTGAAAAGACTCGATCCTTTAGCCATTAGAAAACTTTATTAATAGATAATTAGTACATTATAAATACTAAAAACCACAAAATGAACGCCGTTGTTATTCTTTTACAACTGATTGCTACTAGCTTTGTCCAACAGAGGGCGCAGAAGTATCAAAGTTGCCAAAAATTAAACCAAGGTTATATAATAATGCAATTGCTTACCTCACTTAATTCCTATTTGATGACTGTCTAGTAGATAATTAAAGAGATCTTCGGTACTCGCCAAAGATGGTGAAGAAGACCACTTGTATGTCAAATTCTTGTGGTAAAGCTCCTTCTTGTTTTCCGGCTAACACTTAATCATATTGGAAAAGATAAGGCAAGGTTGGAAATCAGATCAAAGAACCACTTTACCACATGTTTATATTGTACTACCGGGTAGTAATTAAGGGTAGGAAGTACGTCCACTTACGAACAATACTACATCAATATTCCATCATTCGACTTTGACTTTTCAATGCTATACCCGAAGGTACTACATTGGCCAGGAAGCGAGTTTCGTTACTTGGGAATTTTGAATTTTGTCGAACCCTTGCTGTTCCAAGCAAGGTAGGGATCTTTAACGTGCGTGGTTACACTCGCACGAGTCCGTTTTGGGAATCGAACCAAGGACCTTACAAACAGCAGTCATTTGCCAACAACGACCGTTTGTTTTCACGTGACATAATTGGTCAGAGAGTGCGATGTGTGTATTACAAATCGTGGGAATTGTTTAAAAATTCATTTCAACCGAGAATAAAAAACTGTTCGTCTAAAATGTCACTGGGGAACACCGGTACCACATTTTCGAAATTTATTGTTATACAATATGTGCAATAACCTAAATTAATAATTTATACAAATAACCTTGAGAGCGTTTACTGCGTAACAATTGATGGTCATATGACGTGGTAGCACAGGATTTATTTGATTAAAAATTATACCATAATAGTTAAAAGTACCACTGTGCAGTTTCCCAAAATATATTAGCAATATTCGGCTAGATGTCCTTGGTATTATTTTTGCCAAAATTATAAAAACTGTTACGGGTATTGAAAGCGTTAAGTTATTAAATTTGATATTTCGCAGGCTGGGCCGAGATACTGTAATAACTTAGGAGGTATCGACTAACTACAATGATGCAAGGGTGGGCCCTTATACAAACAATTACGGAAAATAGAACAAAAGTAAAAATATAAAAATTACTTAAGTGCAGTTCCAACCTACGTTACTAATAACAACATACCTTGAAATGTCGCCAACTCGTTTAGTCGAGTGAGCATCCTATGGACGACAATTATTCTTGGGGGTTTTAAGTACATCGACCTCCTGGTGCAATGGAGTTCCTTTTGCAAAATGCTGTCTATATTTTTGAACAAATAAAACAATAAATTTTAACTTGCTGCGTGACCTAAATCTGTTTTAATATAGCATCATCTCCTTTTTCCTGTAAACAGGTATACATAAGAAATTGTAAAGTTACGTACATCAATTTAAATAGTAGCGAATTAATAATATTCCTATAAACAATTAAATACACGGAATTGTGAGATTGCTTAATTAAGTTCATATTCAATTAAGCATTAATTCACAATACGACTCAAATTTTCAGTTAAAACTTGCAATGTCCAGGTTTTATATTTATAATAACTTTACACTATACTTTAACTGATAGTGGACGTTGAATAATTTTATCAATATTTAATGCAACCTGCATCTTGCATAAATGCCAACAACAATCAATAAAAACAATTTCTAATTAGCTACTACCTGCAGTTATGTTTTAATGTGGATCAAAGATTCTATAAGTTAGGACAGAATTAATGTGTCATTGGATTTTCTATTTCCAATCTTGACTGCATCGAATCAGTCCGTCCAAATTTTAAGTGTTGTTAGGTTTGGTCGAAAATCTTAGGATCGCACTACGCTAACGCCTGTTTGTTAATTCATAACCAAAGGGGCGTACTTGAATGACTTCTCAACGATCATCCGCACATGTGTATGGTTTGCGAACAATTAATTTACATTTTCCATCTAATGTCTAGCGTGCGTCCTCTTTTTTTCCTCTTTTCATTCGTTCGGGGGTGGTTGTCATTGTATTGCATTCCTATTGCTTGTGAATAATCACATAAATCAGGTGTGATTCCATTTGGTCCCATCATCGTCACAGCTATTGTAACAGTCTAAACAGATACACTAAAAACACCGTACTCTGTATTGAATATGATTAAATTATTTGTCACTTGATGTTTGTGCGTTTCATTAATAAATGTGTTTTCTAAGTAATAAATTATACTGTCCTTATAGCTTATTATCTTGGGCTTAATTTGTATTATAATTACACGGTATTCCTGTAACACTAATTCTACTTCTATTAAGTAAACTTTGTAAAAAGCTTTTCTATATTTGAGGTGATTATGATATGGAACATGCCTGCTAGTAATTTCACTGTCATTCACTTCTTAAACTATAAAAACTTCCTTTAAATGGTATGACCACGCTACAAAAATTTATTGTTATAGATATTCTGTTTACTTTTTGTGGTTTTGAAATGATTTACGTACATGAGCTATGTTCCAATATGTATTACTCAAAAATAAAACTAGGATTTTATGTTTTTAAGTATCTTACTCTTCATAAAACTAAAAATTTATCGAAATGTCTTGCTTAATGAGCTTCACTATTCATGAGATCACAATACACAGGGTACATCAATATCAATTTGTGTGTTTAAGATTAATTTTCTTCTTTCTGCATTCGGTTTCTATTTAACGTAACGTCAATGCGTTACAGAACTCCAATTTTTGGAATCTTTCACCAATAATAGCGTTGCTAAAATGCTAATTGGGATCCATTTTGGCGTTAACGACATTTAATTCACTAACGCGTGTTAGTTGCATAATTTGACTACTGCAACTAACAGGCTTTAGCAAATGCTGTTAAAGCTAGAAGGATTCCGATTGGGTCCAAGAACTTTTGCGTACATTTTTTACAGGTAACAGGAGCTGTAAAACTAAGCTTTTTTTAAAACCTGGAAAGGATATTTTAGGCGACCAAGTACTGATAAAATTACATATTAAAGAGTTTGCCTAAGAAATTTCATACGAAAAACAGGAATTCATCCATCTCTTTAAAGCAGATAAACTTGAGAACATCCCCTTTAGTTCATATAGCACGAAAGGGGTTTGTAGGTGGCTGGCGGATTATCATGGAACGGGTTAGTTGGGACCGAAAAGGGATGCACCTATCATTGGTCCGCGCATACATCGCACACGGGCCTGTCACTCGACTGGAATAACTTAAAATTCTTATCACGATTTGTATACTAGAAATGTTATATTACTTTTCTTAGCTCCGTTAGTGCAATCTATATAAATTCCTGGAAAAACCTGTAATGTACATTGCAATTTTGCCGTTGTTTAGTTTTGCGAAACATAGTTTTCAGAAGTTTGCATAGCCTGACGTAGCCCCATCTTGCATAAGGTTGCTTTTGTTTTCTAATATTTATTTTAGATACAATGCAACTTGATTTCAGAATTTTGCAATCGCGCTTTTAGAAACTTAAGGAGCTGGAAAAGTGTTCTATTCGTATCAAGTTTATCGTTCAAAATAGCAAAGTTGGATTTAAAAAATTTGCGCTATTGCCACCGTACAAGCATATAATTTATTCATGTTGCGCATATAAACCCTATAAACTTTATATCAACTCAGTAATGCGGAATGCAGAAAGTTAGACGACTGCATTTTTCTTAACAACGGGAGTTGATGTAGAATAAAACTGGCATCCCGGTTGGGGGGGGGGGGATCCTCCAGGTATTTTGTATTTGATTTAGAATTTCCTGAGAAATCCAAATCGCTTTGAATTTCCGAAATCAGTTCAACCCCTGCCCAGTTATACCTCTTTTAAAGATCAACTTCCAGGGTTTTTGCTCTTGCCAAATATTACGGTTTATTATATAGCTTTTCTCAAGGCACTGTAGTTCATCGCGTGTTCGCTTATAGAGCGTAATCGGTTTCACAAAAATTACAAACGAAATGTTTAATTCACTTTCTGGATTGACAATGTAATGTTTACCTTTGGATTACTACACTTTAGCAAGTTGGGTAACTAATGATTATTTATTATTATTTATTATTATTTATTTATTATTGTCTACGTTTACAGAGCGTGGATATTCAATCCAAAGAATTACATAATAATAAACGCTATTCCCCTCAAAACATTACAGGGGAATACCCTACTTCTAAAATATTTCACAACTATGTGTAATATAAATTTATAAAAACTTAGTTTATTACGTGAACACGTTTTAGGATATTGCTTTTTCTTAATATTTTAGAGAAATAGTGTTACAAGTTATGGCCTATCTAAACTCGATTTTTTTATAAAGACGAAATTATTGTGATTGTTTATATTTAAATTAATTGGTCTAAGAATACTGTATTTTAACGATTGATGTGCACCATCTATCAGCTAGGGTTAATAGTACTTAAATATTTATTAATTTAATTATTATTAATTATAAAAATTCTGTAAGCTGTATATTGAAATGAAAGTAATGCATGCTCACTAATATAAATATCTTATTCCGCTCTTCTGAAGAAATATTTTAGATATTATTAATTGCTTGTAACGTATTTTTTTTACGTAGTTACACTTCGTCTATTAATATAAAATAAAACAGCAATAATATAAAAATATAATTTGTAAATTTCCGTTCAATAAAAATAATACATAAAATTTATAATAGCATATAGACTCCTTTACTTTTGAGGTCTAAGTTTCGTTACTAAGCTTCGTCGAGTTGTCAATTCGATCACTTTGCTATCAGCGTTCGAAGAGGTAAGCTGCTATCGGCGGCGTAGTAAAGTCAAGATGGTCGTGTCTAAGCACGTGGCCTGTAACACGGTCCGAAAAAGAATATTTAATTGATTGAATCTTCGTGTCTGAAGGTAGTTCCTAGCGGCTTTAGCGTGATGGTATTCCTTTATATGTTCCACCTAGAGCAGCTCAGTTGTTTCCTGCAGGCCAAAGGAGATAAAAGCTCCCCCTCATCACTAAAACATGCAATATCATATAAGTAATATCTCGGAAGAATATTTAATATTGAAAAGAAAATTTAGTTTGGGATTTGGAATACTAAATTTTATAGGATGTAATCAAGGAGAAATTGGTTTCGTTAAATACTGTTTTATTCAGAAGAGTTCTCAAAATCCCAGCAATAAATTCGTTCGTATTCACGTGGCTTCTATTTGTGCATCGCAGAACGCAGATGTTAATGGAATTTCCGACAACTGAGGTTAAAGTTCGATTTCTTTTGGTCGTACTGTATTTCCACACGTCAGTGTTATTTAGCATTTAATTACTTTCATAATTATTTAAATCGTAATAAGAAAATATACGGTTGAAACTTTACTTACACTAAAGTCACTTAAAAATCGTTTAAGGAAAGAAAGAATTCCGTAATAAATTTATAACCTTGCATAAATTTTAAAGATGGCTATGCTGTTTGCTTGTCATAAATATTGCACAAACAGATAACGTTAACTAAACTAAAAAGTTGTTAGTGGCATATAATGTCAAATAAAAAAATATTCAGCTTTCCAATTTAGACATCACATGTTATGTTACGCTAATTTAAAAATATATTTAATAATTTTGAGGTCATGTACTTTGATTCTTAATCAACGTGACGAATTCTTTTATACATATTAAGTAAAACATGCTATTTTATCTGAACTTAAGTAATTAAATTTGATTGTTAAGTCAATGTAGTACTACTATGACTGAAGAATATGTAATATGAATTATTAAGTGAGCTCAAACTTTTTATAAAATTTATTAAGAAAGATTCAATTTAGAGATCTTTATGTTTTTAAATACAAATCCTTATTATATTTCTGTTCTATAAAAAATTTTTAGTTGAAAAATATTATATTAAAACAAATCAAGGAATTTAATCAAATAGAATCTATTTTTGCATGATTCTTTTATTATTTAAAATACAAGTAAAACTTACAGGTCATTCACGATCAGTAATTGTGTGTAATGATAACAAATACCCTGGGTGTATATTTTTGAAACGTAAATTCTATTATTTTATTTTTGGTAAATATTTTTGAGGACACAAACGGTGTCCATGTAGTGCATTTGTTTGTTCACAGGTCAAGTCGAGACATCTGTATGACATCTGGTAATTGAGATTTTTGGTAAGTGTTTTAAAAGAGTGAAATTCAGGGTTTATGGCTATGTTAGTGGTGTTGATATAAGGTTTCCGCATTCCCCTAATACAAGCACAGTTAATTTTTGTAGGTTATTGTATTGAAAAATACGGTGGCTCTCATTATTTATATTTTTGGTCATTTGACAACCCATGAATCCAGCTCATGATCTACCCAGAGCTAACACTCTACTTGCCGTTTATGTCTAAAGAGTTTTTCTTTTCCTCAAGCCGTTTTCCATCCAACTTTACCTTGAGCTTTCATCGTTAATAAGAAATTCTCGACCTTGTGATATCAGGTAAGAGTTTAGGAAATATAAAGGTGCAATTTGTTATCTGATATTCACGAAGGTAAAACTTTTTTTTTTGCTTTCATGCTGTCTTTTCGGGCAGACTGAGTTTCTTGTACATAATAGCGTTTTGTGTAGTTTTTGGTATTAAAATTTAATCACAATGGAAGTTTATTTTTGGAGTACAGTAGTTTATTTTATTTCAAAGTACCTACAATCATTTTATGAAAAGGTTTATGCTTTATGATGATTATATAAAATTAAAAAAAGAAAAATTTATTAAACTTTAGTCTGGCATATTTTATAAAATTATTCAAGTGATCTTTATGTGCACTGTCATAAATGTTGCACCGGTGAAATCAAAGAACGTATTTGGTAAGCATCCACCAATATACTTATATACTTTATGTAAACATTATTTTGTCGAGGCGCAAATGGCAGTCTCACATATTTTATGTTAATATTTTTATTTACAGTTTCGGTCTTCTTTTTTTGTTTGGCTGCAACTTTTAGTAATCGATCTTTAACGAAACGTATTTTGTTGTGAGGGTTTCTACGTCTTCCCTCTTAACATTTTCGTTTTATTTCATCTAGATAAGTGTAATGGCGCCTGACCTTATCCGTACTTTACAAATCCACGCAGATCTTATCAAAACACCGCTGAACTTGAAAATTCAGAACTAGTCCGAAGTTTTTGAAGAGCTAATTTTAATAACGCGGATAAATCTTCATTTAATAGTAGCTTTTCAAAGAGTATGTGCTCGTGTTGGGGATATCCCTCTCATTTTTTGACCACCTCTTAGGTACTCATTCGACTAACGTTGATATGTATGAGGTATCATTTCGTATAACACAAGCACTTGAGATATAACAAATTAGCGTTCAACGTTGTGGGGTTAGAAATATAAAATTATAACAAGATATAAAATTTGCGAAATAAGGTGAAATATCAATGACCCCATGTATCGCACAAATGGTACAAGTAGCGATAGATAGTGCCTTGCCCCAATTTCCTTGATTTTACACGTTTTACTCTTTCTACTGGATTTGGTCGTGGATGATAATAAACCTTAAAAATAATTTTGGATTTATATTGTTTCATTAAATCTTTAAATAAATGACTACGAAATTAAACTCCGTTATCTACCGGCGCTGCAGCAAGTAAAATAATTTTTGAACTATTGCTGACCCCTTAGCTTGCCTTAAAGAAAAAATAATGAAAACTGTAAAAGTATGTTTATGTAAATCCTTAGAACGCCAACCCACCTGAAAAGGAAATAACACAAAAAGCCAACTTGGTAAGTGAAGTGTCCCGAGTAATTTGTTTAGCGGTTCTCACTGCAGTTAGAGGTTCTACTAGTTTAATATAAACACAAATAAAAACTCCATGTCTTGTATAGTTAACCTATATTGTAAAACATGATTATTAGCGCGTCACGACAAGTCTCTTGAAAAGAATGTGGAAATACAGAAATCCTTAAAAAGCGAGAGATTATATTTACTTTCTTACGTATTTCGTGGCAGTCCCTGTTCGGTCGCCAAAGTTATGCTACGTTGGCTCGTAGCCGTGCGTAACACAAAGAAAATCAAAGAAATGACCGGGCTCAATCGGAGATTAGGGGGGGTTGTAGAAAGCAGACCAACATACCATGTACGCGGCTGTAAGGAGTTAGTGATAATACTTGCAAGAAAAATAGTCAAGCAAACCTTAAAAAAAAAAGGAAAAAGCATAGCAGCAATGATTAGTCTAAATTATTCAGTACTTGGTAGAATGTAAAAAAAAAACTGTTTGGATAATCTATATAATATAACAACGGTAAAAGCAGTACAAAAATTTTTAATACAAAGTGAGGTAATATTGGGGAGTAGCAGAAACGTTTCCTCACACACCAATTAAACATAAATCAGACAAAATGTTAAAAGAAAATAAATAGGTAAGACACAATTGATATGAGTAATTCAGTAGTATTGATTTTTTTTTTCTATTTTTTTTTTAATAGCAGGCAAGTCTATGGTAAAAGGTATCAGGACGACGAAGATATGGCAAAACAACGGATAGATATTTAAAGTAATAACAAGTAGGAAATAGTTCAACTTACAAAAAGTCCTTCAGGCAAAACAACGGATAGATATTTAAAGTAATAACAAGTAGGAAATAGTTCAACTTACAAAAAGTCCTTCAGTAACGCTTCCTTGCAGTTGAAGTGTGGGATTCACGATGTCCTGTACTAACGAAGCACTTCACCCTGGACTGTGAGGGTGTTGATAGAATTTCTTACACTTTACACTAATCACACCTACGTATTTCACTAGTGTTAGCAGCAGACATTATCATGCTGATGGAACTATGTAGCATTGATAAATTTCTTGTTAATTCCATTTCCTGAGACAATAATTTCGAAATATTTTGTAACACAAATCGAAAAAAAAATGGTAATAAAAATTTAGAATCACGGACTTTCAAGGCACGATGTAAGGCCTTAAACCAACAGTAACGTGAGGTGTTTTATTTGCTACCTATGGTAACAAAGAAAAATTTAATGCTTTTGAATAACGAAAATTTGCGCAAACAACGATCTATTTTAGATTCGTTGGGGTTAGAAAATTCAGAAACTACAGTATCAACTGTCTTTACATGGGAATGAGATACCTGTTTATAAGAAGCAACCTTTTTCCTACTAAACCTGCTACAACTGTATCATCATTTGTTTTTGAAGCACTCAAGCTTAAAACTGTATTTGGATAATCCCAAAGTATGCACTACTCTGATAACAAAAGGACCACGAAAACTAGATCGCACACACAGTTCCAATATAAAAAGACAAATCAACTAAAAAAACACAATTAGTAAAGCAACGCGTATCACTAAGTCAATGTTCCGTAAAACGCACGACAAGTTCTATCACTTTTATTTACAACAGAAAAGCAACAAAAACAATTAGTAGAGTAACGCGCATCGCTAAAACATGTCCGTCAATCAAACACGTTACATCTAAAAGCATACTTCCTTCTTTAATAATCAGAACTACACTTTATACAGTTAAAATACAACTTTTATTTCACAAGAAAACAACTAAAATCGTGCCGCGCTTGTTCAGGAACAATACGAGAATTAATCCCGCATTAACTCTCACTATTGTCAAAAGCAGGAAGAAGCAGTATTTTCAACGTACTTAATATATCGGAACCAAGAACGAACTCTCCTCCCCATCTGTTTATTGAACTCGTTCTATTACAACTTCTTATCGTCTCTTATCTAGACTTGTATATTCACATAAGCAACAAAATTTATATTTACGGCAAGACAAGAACGATGCAATCTATAATTAATTACACGATGCATTCGCCTAAGGAGTTAATAAATATTAAATATAGAGATAGTAGTTACAGAAAGGTATTTGTTAATTGAGTATAGCGTAAAATGTTAAATTACAAAACTGCCCGTTACAACTTGTATATTATTGCAGTCAAAAACATCGCATTGGCTTTTAAGTGGTAAGAATCAACAGCTGTCGAGCTATTGTGCGAGCATAAATACTAATGTAGACTGAAACTGCAACTAAAAGAATACTAAGTCGAATGTTTTTAGCAAGCATTTACTACGATGAATTCAAGTTCAAACAATGCATTATGTGATCCCCTCATCTTATGTTCCCGAGGTCTTCTCGTCACGCGCGGACTGCAGTTGTGTTTGTAGTTTGTTCGTGGTAAATTGTCTTTGGCCATGAAGAGTGTATCGTTTGCGCAGAGGGCGACTGTGATTTGGTCTCTGTAGAGATGTCGTGTCTACAGGCGTTGAATACAGCACCCGTAGATTCCAGGATCTATTATTTGTAAATTCAATCAGTTTATCGTTTTGTGCGATCGATTAATAAAATTTCACATTGGTGTCATAAAACCCTGTTTAGTTTAATGTTAGGTCACCATAGATACGCATCTCAATCGCAGGACGCCTATACCGCATAATACATAATAAACTAGTATCGTTGCGTTTTATGTGGAATTTATGCTTTAGTGAATGTTTTATTTTGTTTAGTTTGTTAAATACTTAGACTAAGACTATACTTTGATAGAGTTGTCCAACGTTTTGTGTGTCAAGTTAAAGGAACATTCCTTACGTATGTAAAATTTCTGTGTTCTATTTTTGCTACTATTCCTCCTTTAAATTCATTGTGTGTCACAACGTGCTCATTTTAGGAAATCTGTTCAGAACATTGTATTTCTTTGTTACGAGGTTAAGTGATTTTATTGATTTCACCTTTTTAGCAGTTTATTGAGACCGGTGTTTGTAGGACTCGTAGCTCGCAGTGTGGAGAGTTCCGGCAATCCTTACCGCTCACAATTTCCTAACGGCAGATAGTTTTGTTGTAGCTGCAGTTCTCACTAAACCTATGAGTTCCCTTGGTCCAGTGCAAAATAGCAGAACCCCATTCTGAGTGCCTCATGCTGACTGAGCTATCTGGATCACTGACCATATCATCCGTCTGAGGAACTCACCAATATCCGCACCCTTTTTTTCGCTACAATATAATTGAAACTTTTACATAAAACATCTTCGTAACTCATTCATATAATTTCATCTTTTATATCGGTTTTTAAACATTTGATAAATAATTTTGAGAAATTTTTTTTTTACAAATTTCACATAAGCTACTGGAGAACCGTCAAAAATCGTTCAAACTTATTAACATGTTAAGTGTGCATGCCGACAGGGTGTCGATGCTAGCATTGCTATAGGAGTTCGCACGCCGCATATGAGTCGGCTTAAGGCTGTGAATTTTATAAGATGTCTAGCAATATGTAGTCTGCAGTTGAACTTTTGCCGTGCAATTAGAACGTTGTTAAAATTGCGTTTATATAAAAGCGGGAGTGGTTCAGAATATTACGGTGTATTGTTCTCGCTAGCTTATTTCAGAACTGTTAAATTCATTAATCTCAAAATAACAGAGGATTCGGTTGCTGGTCCGTCGAGATCAAAAAGACCAAGAATTCGTAATCCAAATAATTAACTGAGAATGAACTGGATTTGGACGAAGAACCTTTCTAGAACTCTGATAGCGAATGGAGTGGTGCTGAAGAGGTCGTAGAAGAATTTGCTGAAGACGCTGATGATAATTACAATTATCAGAGTAACGATGGAAATTCTGTTGTCGAACCAATTGTTGAACCCACTGTCGAGCAAAGTGGTAAGTTACAGTGGGTGGAGAATTCACCACTACTAAAAGATATTTTGTTTGTTGGGCAACAGAAACTAAAGGTGCCCTTACCTGGTGATGGAAAACCTACTGACTTCTTTTATCTTCTGGCAGATATCCGTTTTTTTTATTTATTGGTTAGAGAAATAAATCTGTATGCAGAGTATATATTGTTACACGAAGTTCAGGAACCGCATTCTAGAATTAGCCGTTGGAAACCAGTTGATAGAGAAAAAATGTTAGTATTCCTGAGTATTTCGTTTTTTATGGGCATACTATAATTACCTAGATTGCGAGATTACTGGCGTACAGATCGTTTGTATAATTTACCAGTAAAAAACTACATGAGCCGAGATAAATATTTAATTCTATTGAAGTGTTTGCATTTTGCAGCAAATCCTCAAGATGGCGAAAACAGTTCCGATGACAGGTTATACAAAGTTCTGCCTTTGGTGGAATTTTTCAATAACAAAATGTTCACGATTTATTTGCCAGGAAAGAACTTGTGTATTGACGAATCAATGCTTTTGTGACGAGGTCGGTTTGTGTTTTGTCAGTATATAAAGAACAAGAAGCACAAATACGGTATAAAATTTTATTTTATAACAGAAAGTAACGGAACAGTTTTGAATATGCAAATTTATACTGGAGCTTGTGATGACTTAGGTGGTAAAGGGCATGCTGCAAATGTTGTGCTCCGTCTTCTTAAAAATTATTGTAATAAAGGTTGTAGTGTAACCGACCTGGAGGCTGACCCAAACGCCCTCTATAAACGGCACACCGGGCTCTGTGATCTAACATTTAGTGGCAGTGGCTCGACGATACCTACGTTGTGTTGTTATAATGTAACCCAATTTCTCACTGGGAAGATGGCGTTAAGGCGGGAAGGTTTGAAATAAAACTACTGACTTTTAATCAAAAGAATAACCAATAAATAAGTCATTCGCATGAAAGCAGAGAAAAATGACATTCAAAGCAAACAGTGCCGTACTCAACCTGGGCGATTGGAGAAAGAGCACGGCAGAGATAACCCCAAACTGCCCTCACACTTCCAACTGCATTTGGCACATCTCGACAAGGACAGGTGACGTACAAGGACCCCAGAGCACCAACATTGAGTTTGACGGAATGTCAACTATTATCCAGACATACCACACATGGCAACTGAAGAAACGTTAGTGTAAACCAGCTAGTTTTTTCTGGTAAGTACTGAGGTAGGCTAGGCCAATACTACCCAGTTAAAGTTGAAGAGTGAGGACACCAGGCAGATGACCTGCACCTTGACTACCAATGTTCCTATCGGTACGAACATAAAATGTAATATTTAACAAGGCTCAATCACACGCGCCCACATACATACATTAACAGTTTCCAGCTCGTGTTACAAAATATTTCACAAAGGCTAGCCGACTTCCTATTATTTGCAAAAGAGTACACTGCAAGTACGTGGACAAGACAACATGAATCGCTGACATGAACTTGTGGTATGATTGCGCATAGTTAAAAAGGCGCTTATTATTGAATAGACTATCTCCAACATAATCAGAAATGCTAACGCAAAAGGCACAAGATGGTCGATCATACCAGAGGTTCAATTTAATTACATCACAACAATTATCACGAACGTTAAATTATAATTAAATTATAATTATATAGCGACTTCGGCTAGATAATAGGATAAACAAAACAACAAACATATAATTACGTTTAAACCAAGATATGAGCGTTTCAGTTGTAAATGTGATTAATATGCTGAAATAGAACAATTACACATGATAAAAATGCCAAATGAAACATAAATATATCAAACATTATTAAATATGTTGGCAGAAAATACATACCTCAAAATTCTATAGCACAAATACAAGCCCATATTCACGGGCTAAATGCATGTTAGATAAATATATCAAACCTAGTAAGCAAACGTTAAAAATTATTCATTATGATTGCATCGGTTAAAACGTACTTTTTAAAAATTAAACATGTCGTGGCATTACAAGTTACAAACAAAAATATACACAACTTTGAGTATATTTCGATAACTGACTTAAAATCAAAACAAATATTACATAGAAATATAGTACTGTTCATATTCAAACTTGCCTAATAATTTGATTTAATATATTTAAGGAATGATGTGTTGGTACTAATTGCTCGTAAAATCACAGTAAGGGTACATTCACTAGGTTCTGCAACAAGTGCAATGCAATTGAAGTTCGAATTCTGTGTTAAATACTAAATAAACATTATTTCCATAAACCAATATCAGTTTTACTCTGATTAGATACTAAATATACAATTCAGATAAATAAATGCCTATTCGTTTTTGATGGTTAAACCAAACCACACTCATTTATACATAAAACGTTCAATAAGACCGGCATCAAATTCTAAACCAAAAGCAACAGATAACACATAAATATTTTCTTCAATGATTAAATAACTAACGGTTTAAAAATAAGTACCAACATCACACTCAAAACAAGACTGGAATTACCAGATAATCAGATTGCCTTAAATAGCAACTACATTATAAACATAAAACATTAGCTTTAATAAAAACCCGCCAAGTGAAAGCTTTTTGACCTGTCATTTTGAAATCTAAAAAACAAAGTCCTTTAACTTTGTCGACACGATCGATCGCCACTATACATGCGCCCATTTTAACATAAATTCTGACATAACGGAAGACGTTCAGAAACCTGCAAGTGGTTACTGAGCTATTCTAACAAATACCTTCAAATATCGAAATGTACACTATAATATTTGCAATAATTATCAACCAATGAGAAATCGAGTTAGAAACACTACGGATCACTTCAAGGTCATAGTCTGTATATGGATAACTACTACAACTCAGTAACACTTTCATTGCAATTATTGGAGAGAAGCACTTATTCCACAGGAACTCTGCGTATTGGAAGAAAGGAAACCCCCGAGGTAGTTAGTAAAGCAAAATTGAAAACTGGCGAATATATCCATCGTGATGGAGGTACTCTATCTTACAACCGAACACGAAAATGACTTCACAGAAGTAACATCTAGGTCCGGTAAGAGTAAGATGAAACCTGCACCGATAGCACAGTATAACAAATACATGTCTGGTATAGATCTACACGATCAAATGTTGTCCAGTACACAGGAAAACAATTCGATGAAGACGAAGACGAAGACAGTTGGTATGCATATTTTTGACGTAATGATATACAATTCATTCATGCTGTATGATAAATTCTCTAGACCCAAAATGTCATTTTTAGATTTTCGTAAATCACTTTGCTGGCAGAGAATACTACAAAAGAAAATAAAGACCAACCAAAGGAGAATACTTTAGCCTTACATCTTCCATCATAATGTGCAACAGGCGCAGGTGGTAGGAAACTTCGAAAAAGGTGCCGTTGGTGTTCAAAACATGGTATTCGTAAAGACGCAATGTATTATTGTAAAAAATGTACAGATTTTCCAGGGCTTTGTTTAGATCCATGCTTCAAAGACTTTCACGGCGATTTGAAGTAAAACAAATATAATTGAATGGTAGATTTAGTTTTTTTTTGTTTATGGACGATTTTATTTTTAAAGACTATTTTTTTGCTCTATCTCTTTCACATTTACTATATTGTGTTCAGTTCAAGTTACTTCCACTTCTAATCTGAACTTTTTTTTTGCATGTATTTTTTAGTATATTATGTTTTTTTTATACTTTGTAGATAATAAAGCTCTAAACATAAATTTCATGACATTGACGACACATATGCGTCGCTGAGCGCTTCATATTAAAAACATGCGTGCAGTGCTGACGACAACGCGTGCGCGTCACACATCGTTGTTGATTTTAAATTTTGTTGTTGCAAAATATTACGTCATCATCAAGCTTTCACAAAAGAAAGAAAGCAATAACCATACTTTCAGTCTATGGTACCAGGCAACTTGGTAAATAGCGATGAGCAGCGAACGTGTTAATATAGTTTCGCATTTTATTCACTTTTCAAACATTTGATAATTAATTCTTGCATTCTTTTCTTTTTTTTACAAATTTCACATTAGCTAAAAGTACAGCTTTGTTTCCTGGCAAAATTGACTAGTCAAGGTGTATACCTGTTTTTGAGAACTCATATAAAGTTTTCTACGCTTTGGACAATTTGCGCTGCTCAATTTTAACCAGAAAACTTCCAAATGTTCAGTATAAACTGCTTCATTTCAAGGCATAAAGCTCGTGCTCATTGTAATTGTGTTCCTATAAAGGTTCTTCTATATTACAAACCTTATAACAATCTGTTAAAACAATTTTCTTATAAGTAACCACCTTCCTGAAAAATTTTTTAGTACCTCTGTGTTATGACTATGTATTATTAATAGAAACAAGTAGCAGCTGCGTAATCTAAATTAATCTTTCATACAAAAAAAAAAAAGTAATTGTAGTATTTTAGATTCAAATTCCGTAATGTACTGCATCTATTACGACTAAAAATAGCATCATACAATAAATAGCGTTATCCTTTCTATGTCATTTAATGAAGGTTAAGTGGTTAAACGAACACTTGTTGCTCGTAATGTTGTGTACTAATTCAATTTGATGGAAGTGGAGTATTTTTTGTTGTGTCTCGTTAAAATCACATAAAACTGACGCCGAAGATCTTAAAAAGTGATGTTTGTAAATTATAAATGGTAATTGTACGGTTCATGAGACACTTGCCCTTATTCATAGTCAGAAGATCGCCATCTTAAACGGAATTAGCTGAAAATCGAATGACATGAAATGGTATTTTTGGGTGAAAGCAACCCGACGAAAATTTTGTTCTGTTTGCTAAATTCCCAACGGAAATTAGCTCTAACGAAAAATAGACACTGACCAATAATCGTAATTATGAAGCCGCACTTTAAAGTTAAAAATGTTGTCATTTAGAAACGGAAATTTGCAACTTGAACTTACAAAATTGTTGAGTAATATTAACAAGATTCGAAAAAGGTCAAATTACCTGCTCAAAGAAAACGGCAAAATATCTGATTTAAGCAAGTAGAAACAGAATGAAGAACATGAAATCCAGCATAAACACGGCGGACCAGAGGATTATTCTCGGAGGTATACATAATAGTAAACAAGAAACCATGGATAACAAAGGATATTCCAAATTTCGCATAGTAGAATTGACCAATTTTAAACACCATTCAATTGAATTAGGAAAACAGAGATACAAAGCGGAAAATGGGAAATTATTCGAAAATGCAGGAAAGCTAAAGAACAATGGATTGATGAAAAGTGCAAAAAGGTACAAACCATGATGGAAGTACGAAAGACAGATTGAAGCATACAAACTAATTAGAATTGTTTGCAAGATATAGAACCGTATAGCTAAATATAAGGGATGCGGAGGAAATCCATTATGAACATGTAGATACAGTTGGGTAGATGGCAAGAATATATAGGCATTTTATATGCAGAACTAACTGCATTAGAAAAGGAATCAGACATTAAAATGATGACTTGGGATATTCCTCACTTAGAGATGAATTTGAAATAGCATTAAAGGGTCGGAAACCTGTTAGGCGCCGGGTACACATAAGGTGCAAGCGGAGACAATAAAAGCCGCTGGTCAAGCAGACCAAAACGTTCTTCAAACTTGTAAGCTATATGTATTTGAAAGGCGAGATACCCAAAGATTTTAATCATCCTTATAGTAACTATACCGAAAATGAAAGGTAATTAGATTGTGAAAATTTTCGAATAATAAGCTTGATTATACACGTATAAAAGATTAACTAGAATTGTACAAAGACGAATGGTTTGTCGGGCTGAAGAAATTACTAGAGAAGACCAATTTGGGTTTAGGCGGATAAAGGAACACTGGGCTATCATTAAATCTGAGGGTGTATTATTGTAACAATAGAAAAGAAAGCGTGTATCGGGTTCTAGATCTGGAAAAAGCATTTACCAATGTAAAATGGTGAAACATGTTCGAAATACCGTAAAAGATTGGAATGAGTTATCCGGATAGACGGATTACATAGCTTGGTCAAAGAGCAAATAACTAATAGAATTAGAGCAGGAAAGTAGCAGGTAAACATCAGGAAAGGATAAGACAACGGATGTAATCTATCCCCACTAATTATAACTTGTACATTGAATTGGCAATTGAATACTGAAAATGCAGGAAGACATCTTGGAATCACTATGCAGGGACAAAAATAATATGCTTAATTCGCAGATGATATAGCGGTATTAGCATCTACAAGGATGAGTTAGAAGCTGCTCTCAATGAAATGGAAACGGTTCTAGCATAGAGATACGGTATGAAAACTAACAAAACATAACTAAAGGTACTACTATTTAAAGGACGGAAAACTATCAAAATATGAATACAAATATGTTAACACGAAATTACAAGAGGTTAAGGATTTCTGCTACCTAGGAAGCCAAATAAGCAAGATGGGAAAAGCACGAAAGTATAAAAAATGATTAGCACAAGGTCGTGCTACATTTAACAAAAAGGACTACTGTGCACAAAGACCACAAATTAGAAACAAGTAAAAATTGCTCAAAACACTGGAAATACTGCACCCTATGGCTTAACAACTGGACAGTGGGAGAAGCGGACAAGAAACGGTAGAAGCCTTTGAAATGTGCACCTACAGACGTTATGAGGAAGTATCATGGACAGACAATTTAAGAACTGACAGGTACTGAAACTGCTATGGCAAAATGAAATTCGAAAAAAGGAAAGATCTGTACGGGCCAGTGGGTGTTTCATACTAATTAATTTATGTATAAAATCACTTACATTTTCCACCATTAATTGTCTGAGTGAACTGTATTCCAATTATAACATTACACATAGGGCGGCCCTTCACTTCCTTAAATTGTTCACAATCATTGACAATACCGCACCAAACCACTGTTAATGTTAAGATACCGGCTTTATCAACCATACGAGCAAGTCGGCAGACATGTGTGATCAGTTCCAAAGTTTGTCTAAAACTGCTCATTTTACAAGGAAAACAGGTGAAGGAGAAATTAGGATTGATATTAATAAGGCATTTGTAAATGCGCGTAACATACTGCCCACCAAAATAAAAACGAAAAAGCTTATTTTCTAAATTGATTGTATTATTTACAATAAAAACCGATTAAAAATACCTCCCCTATTGGAAGAGAACACAATTTAACCAAAGGTCTCATACCGTGCATAGTTTTAACGTTTGCTACGCGAACTATTTTATCAGATCCAGTGTATAAAGAGTCCACTCTACCTAAACGCCATGATAAAGGAGGAACGTAATCCTCCTTTATTAAAAGCAAAGTTCCAATTTTAATTTCACATGGAGTGGATAACCATTTCGTTTTCTGCTGCAACGTACTTAAATAATCTGTACATCAATGATGCCAAAAGAATTGTTGTATCCTTTGTGCTAGTTGATAACGATCCAACATTGACAATTTCAAGTCCATGACGCATGGATCAGGAATGACTGACATAGGTTCCAAACCAAGACGATGACTAGGACTCAAATAAGAAAATCATCTGGATTATTACTTAAAGGTCACAAAGGTTTTAAATTGAGAATTGCCTCAATTTGCACCAATACAGTATTCAGTTTCTCGTAAGAAAGAATCTGATCATCAATAGCCTTTTCCAAATGCGCCTTAACTGATTTTATCCTACCTCCTACAAATCTCCGAACTGAGGTGAAGCAGGGGATTGAAAACAAATTCAATTTCTTCAGAGACTGCTGATACTTCCATAAGTTTTGCCAATTCTGCCAAAGCACCAGTAAAATTAGTACCACAGCCGCGGTATAACTTTATGCATTTTCCACGACCAGCGATAAATCTGCGTAAGGCACCAGTAAATGCATCTTTTGAAAGATTTGATACCAATTCCAAATAAATTTCTTTTAGGAAGAAAAAATATGTGGAAAACGGTAAAAATAGGAGAGTAGGATGATAGGCCACATACTACGGCATGAAGGAATAGTGCGGAATATACTAGAAGCAGAGATAGGAAAAAAGAGAAGAAGAGGTAGACCTAGATTAGACTACTGCACACAGATAGTGAAAGATGTAGGCTGTAGGAGTTTCAGGGAAATGTGTAGGCTAGCTAAGAAGAGAAATCAATGGAGGTACGCATCCAACCAGTCCCAAGATGTATAAATTAATGACGAAGACTTAAACATGATATTTATTATAAGCAACTACAAGCATTGGAGGGGCAATATTCTCGAATAATGGTAATTGCGTGAAAGCATTTACTGGAAAACTATTATTTCGGCAAATGTCTAAGTGTTGGGGGATCGTGACAGCCACAGGTTGCTTAACCCCCTTCAATAAATCTCAGTGAAAAAGGGCATAATATTAGAAAACAATAGAAGAAACATGATATTTATTATAAGCAACTACAAGCATTGGATGGGCAATATTCTCGAATTATGGTAATTGCGTGAAAGCATTTATTGGAAAACTATTATTTCGGCAAATGTCTAAGTGTTGGGGGATCTTGGCAGCCACAGGTTGCTTAACCCCCTTCAATAAATCTCTGTGAAATAGGGCATAATATTAAAAAACAATATAAGGGGTGTGAGAATTTCAGGGAACCATGTAGGTTAGTTTAGAAAAGAAATAAGTGCAAGTACATGTCCAACCAGTTTTGAGACGGGAAACCCAATGACGAAAAAATAAACGCAGACAAATCTGATGATTAGTATAAACAACTAGTTGTTTGTTGTGAAATATCTGCAACTAATGTTGACTGTGCGAAAAGACATATTGGAAAAATATTAAATCAGTAAATGTTCAAGTGCTGGGGGAACTTGGCAGCCACAGGCTGCTTACCCCCTTCGCAACCACTGAATGTCGGAGAAATAGGGTATATAATTGTAAAACAGGTGACCGAACTGCATCTAACAAGAAAGAACGGCACCTATGATGAAAGACAACAAACATAGAACAAAAAGTTGTTGAAAGTGTATGTGTGGAGCACAGCACAGACAATATGCCTACGAAATACGAGCAGTCTGAAAAGCAGACAGAAGAACAGTAGCGGCCTTTGAAATGCCGTGCTTCAGATGTTCGAGGATGGACAGACAAAGTTAATAACAAATAGGTTATAGAAACAGTAAGGGAACAAGGATATCTTTGGGAAAAAATATGAGAAGTAGAAGGGCATAATACGTTCTAAGGCATTTTTGGGGAATAGTATGTGATATATGACAAGCAGAGATAGGAAAAAAGAGGCGGGTGTAGACCTAGATCAGATAGTTAGTGATAGATGCAGACTGTGCAAATTTCGGGGAAATCTGTAGGTTAGTTCAGAATAGGAAACAATGATGGTACGCGTCTAACCAATTTCAGGACTGAAGACCCAATTGTGATGATGATGTTGCAAAATATAACGTCACCATCAAACTTTCACAAAAGAAAGAAAGCAATAACCATACTTTCAGTCTATGGTACCAGGCAACTTGGTGTTGTGACTATGTATTATTAATAGAAACAAGTAGCAGCTGCGTAATCTAAATTAATCTTTCATACAAAAAAAAATAGTAATTGTAGTATTTTAGATTCAAATTCCGTAATGTACTGCATCTATTACGACTAAAAATAGCATCATACAATAAATAGCGTTATCCTTTCTATGTCATTTAATGAAGGTTAAGTGGTTAAACGAACACTTGTTGCTCGTAATGTTGTGTACTAATTCAATTTGCTGGAAGTGGAGTATTTTTTGTTGTGTCTCGTTAAAATCACATAAAACTGACGCCGAAGATCTTAAAAAGTGATGTTTGTAAATTATAAATGGTAATTGTACGGTTCATGAGACACTTGCCCTTATTCATAGTCAGAAGATCGCCATCTTAAACGGAATTAGCTGAAAAATCGAATGACATATGAAATGGTATTTTTGGGTGAAAGCAACCCGACGAAAATTTTGTTCTGTTTGCTAAACTCCCATACGGGAAATGTTCAGCTCTAACGATAACAATAAATTCATAAAAATCAAGGTGTTGAGTGTGGATTGTTTAAAGTTCAACGATGTCGGTCATTTATATCTAGTTTGCAACTTAGAATTACTAAAATTGTTGAGTTCAATATGAATCCTAGCTCTGAAAGTAACTTGAAATTACCTCGACAGAAAACGACCTCGTTTCTATTGTTGCCAACAAAAACTAAGTGTCTTAGAATGTATGGAATGGAACAATAAAACGGTAGGAACAGGGTTACAATTCTCGAGTTTATACGAAACATTCCGTATACAAAGCAATTTGTACAACAAATTTTGTATACGTGCTCTGCCGTTCAAAGCCAGAAAACCGCAAGCGCCTCTAGTCGAATTTTAGAGAAAAGCGATTTTTCTGTTTCTTTATTTCGAGTTCTCTAACGCTGTCGGTTTAAGCTTTCTTTCTTCGGTAGTTTTTGGTAATATATATATCGAAGTATGTGAAACAAGATGGCTGTATCAGTTTTTACGTATTTGCAGTAAATTTTGTGTTAGGACACTGTTACGGTATTCCGCGCAAACACGAAGGAAAACAGTAAGAGTGAGTAAAGAAAGCGTTTGCGCCGAATACCGCAACAAAACGGGGACAGAATGGTAGAATTTGGGCTAGCTCAAAAACGTCGTAGAGGGGCGTGGGTGAAATAGAAAGAACACATTGGAAACCTCTGTAAAACTATATTGTTAACATCAAATCTCAAAAGACTATTTACAAAACAATAAAACATATAAGTTGCGTAATCGTTTGTTACGTGCTAGTAAACAAAGCGTCATAACATAAGCATATAAAATTGATAAGCAAAAAAATAGAACATCTTATAATCTAAATGCTTACTGTTTTGTTAATTACGGAGATGAAAAACCTTTTATTGGAATAAACTCAATAATAACGATTTGGATAGTATTTTGTGACATGCCCAAGTCGTGGGGCTTAATATAGAGGTATATCACAGCAATACATAATAGATTCTTTGTTTCTGGACGTTATTAATATTCAATTAAGAGTAGATTTGTGGAAGCAAAACCCAAAATCTACTCTTAATTGTGTGTAAAGCAAAATTCTTTGTTATTAAAAATAAAAATAGCTACATATGTTTTGGTTTTTAGTTAACTGTGTGAATAAATCAGTATGTTAAAGGCAAAGTATTAGTATTTTCCAATATATTTGTGACACTCTCAACAAACAAAATTGTGACCCCGAAATTTTTTTTATATCCGCGCCTGGATCTTATGCGGGCGACAATGGAGTGTCAGTCAAGTAATCCTTTGAATCCAACTGATGTTGACAAAAGCTTTCCTACCGGATCATTTTCACTAAGTAATAGTAATTTATAGAATTCCGCGTTTACCTTCAAGTCCGGGAGCTTTTAACAAACTTAAACTTATAAATTTGCCGTACTTGCGATTACTTAAAACTGAAATTGAGGTTAAGGTTAAAAGTTTTTCTCGGTACATGAAAATTTATGTATTGGTATTTTCACACTGTTTATTTACCACCACATCTGCGCCAGGGTTCCCCTGTATTACGATTTGATGGTATATATAAGTTGAAATGTCCTCGGGGCGGGTTTTACGTGATATTCTAATTCACAAGGTTTGTACGACCTAAACTGAACTTGTGGTTAAGACCAAGGGTTTCTCGGTGCATGAGAATTTACGTATTGATATTCTCACACTGTTAATTTACTACCACACTTGCCCTAAAGTTTGTCTCTACGCATTTAATTTTAAGATGTTATATGTCTTCTGTTTATTTAAATAATTTACAATGGTTTCGGCGTTTTACAGCGCGTGAGAATGACATCGAATATACATCCGTAGAATGATTAGTCATGGAAAATATGTTGGTGTTTTTATAATTTGGTATGTCTATAGTAAAGTCTCGGTTTTTAATTACTGGTTGTAAAAGAATGTACTAAGTACTTTGCAAAGCATTTTCTAATTTAATAACATGATGAAATAGCCATGTTATGAAATTGTACACTACTTGACTTCTATAAAATTCTTCATGTAATGTCTTACTACGTTTCTTAAACTAACTAAAACTGATAATTCCTATATACAAATGTATCCGTAATTAATACACGAGTGTTACAGAGTTTACATGTTGTATTGAGTCGTTGTCCTTTTCCAGAAGAGAGTTTTGAATAACCCCATACTAAAGATGTCGATAAATACTTACCATGAACTAGTTACAACTTCATTCATCCATATTTATTTTGTATAGCTTCATTAAGCCATGCCTTTGTCGAAAACTTCGATTTGCCTAAAATACTTTCGTTTCTAGCAAACGATATTATCACGTTCTACCAATATGTTCTTCCTTCTTCCTTACAGATAGTTGTAACATAAAAATCTATTAAGGATTTAACACTCTATATTTTAGGCCGCATTCTTTACTTAAAATGAATTTGCATCATTAATTTAAATGATGTTGATGAACTCATTTGTGCTTTTACCGAAGTCATGCTTCTTTCCAGTGTAAATAATTCATTTTGTAATAAACGTTCCGTCTGGAATATGTTTAGGGCTCTTGATGTTTCTTGGTTGCTTGTATTCCTTTGGAATACGATGAGCAACTGATTTTGAAATTATTAAATACACTTGAAGATTTTTGTTTTTGCATATCATACCTCATACTTTGTCTATTTTAAGTACACCAGCAGTAGTCTTGAATTTTGCAAGAACTAAGTTTTAATTTCTTGAACATATTTATTAAGTTTGGTATTCTACAAGAGATAAACGACCTAAACCAAAACGCATCTTCTTTAGAATACGTAAACTACTTTGTAGTTAGCATTGTTAATATTTATTCAAAAGTTTATAAAATAAACAGAACGTGCATCTTATAGCTAATAAAACGTAAAAGAACACGATTTAAAATAGCTAGCAAGCACTTCACTAATTAGCTGTCACAACTATACTGGTCGTCGAAGTGTTGTAACATTTTTTTGACAAGATTTATAAGTACGTAGATACCTTGGTTTACTACACTTAGTGTACCAATTACTTAATGCAGTAATTACTTTTTAATATTAATTGCTAATACATCGTTTAGAATATTATCCAATTAGGAGGCGATTATTATTTAAAATGAATAATAAAGGTTCAAACTTTATCGTGGTTGTTTGAATTTTGTTCAATATGACAAGCAAGGTAAGGTCATTTCGGTAGTTTGTCAAATCGGAAGGCTTTTGCTCTTGGTTAGTGAAACACGTAACATGGGTCTTAGAAGCAATCAATCGAGCGATATGTGTATCACTATTTTGATTTGCACCGTTAGATGGGAGGGTCCTATATAAGGTTTGGCTTCTCTATTAACGGTAATTATGTAAAAGTATTTAATTCGTTATTCTAGGTTGATTTCAATTAAGGGCTTTTTGATAGATAGTTTTAAGAGAACTACTGTGCTACAAGGTCGGATCCTTATGGATAAATATGGCGTCCTGTATAGCGCCGCTTCAGTTGATTGGTTTGTTGAAGGCGAATAATAAATTTAATTAGAAAGTTATCTTCAAGATTAAAGGAAAACAGCATAAGCATTCAAGTCCTTGACAATTTGTAGTTCCGAAATTTTTTTGTAAAAGTTTGCTTGTTTCAATTAGAAACATATGGCTCCGTCGGTTGCTTTGTGACCTTCAACATTTGTTCCACAATTCAAGGTAAGCGATTTGTTTTATACATGCTGTCTGGCGACCAGCTCGTTTTGAAGTTTGATAGGAAAGTCAGTATTACATTTACGCGAACAAGTTAACAAATATTTAAGTATTTATGTTTACGTTTTAAGTAATACTTATAACCTGAAAACTGACTTGCTTGCGCAGGCTAAGCGAATTAATATTTAAGATTAAGACCTGATACTTAGTAATTAACCAAGGAATTCATACAATTGATTATGATTTAGGATAGTTTCTTGGGTTATATTTTAAGGAATTGTTTAACTTTGAACTGCCGTTTACCTGTAGTTAAGAAATTTGTAGTATTGTTGTGAGCCTGCATATACAGCTCTGGATATCAAAGGACTTTGTGAAATGTAGTTGTATAAAAAGTTACGGTTTTGATATGAATTTAGTAAGGAAAGTATACTTCACTACAAATAAATACGCTGCCGCTTTCTGAAAGCTTTTGTTTTTATAAATATATGTTGTATATTTTATAAATAAAATTATTAAACATAATAAAGAACACAGATTTATTAAACGAATAACTTAAACCAAATTTATTGTTTTATTTTGAACGATTGCGTCCAAAAATAGGGAAACTTCATGCAATTCTTTGATATATATCCCTAAATAGGTGAGATACTAATGGTGATCTATTGATAATCAATTTTATAGTGTCTTCTATCAGGTTAGGTCAGCAACACTACTTGGTCTTTATATTAGTAAGAGTTTAGAACAAGTTCTTTTGCAGTCTTGTTTTACAGTAGTCCTCAAATAGGTTAATAGGTGTATTTTTATTACAGAAAGTGATTTAATATGATTTTTTTTGCCATAACAACCAAAGAATATTTCACTAACATTGATATATTGTTTCTTTTGCAATAGCAAGAGTATGCCGTTTAAGTCCCTTATTTACTGCAACTATATTTTTTTATTACAGGTGCTACAACTCTTTTTTAATAACGGTGTTCGCACAGCGATAAGATATTTTTCTCTGAGAGTTTTACATCTTATTTTTTATGAGTCCAGGACTTGGTAGCGCCCTATTTAGTGTTGTTTTAGTTGTAGTTTCTATAGAGTGTTGTATGAAGTATAGCTTTTGAAAACGCATGACTATCTGTCATTGCCGTACCCAGGAATAAACCCCTAGCTACGTCCAAAGACTGCCTTTCCTTTAACTGCTTCTAGGAAAAGGTTTTCGTAGTTAGCCACTCACACACACCAAAGTGAGGATTGAAAAGTGATTCAACGCGCAAAATAACACATGTGGTAGTGTAAATCCTACCGATCAGATATGTGTATTTTTAAACGGCAATTTTAAATTACTCTTGTTTAGTAAACAGAGTACTTGCACCCTTCTATAAAAAAATGATGTTTTAAAAATATTGCAACATGTGCTATTGAAATTAAAGTTTTTTATAATTCTATAAGGGGATATTTTCATTAACACAAAGTATACTTTGGTTTTCCACAAAAAGCATAAATAAATATTAGAATAAATTAAAACGCTACACAAACAATTCCAAAACTTCTCACGCATGCCATTTACACCTGAGATAGGTTTTCCCTTAGGGTTGAATAAAGGGGTTACACTTCACGTATTCACCCTAAAACAATAAAATACAAAATCTCCCTCGACTATTGCCACGTGCGTAGCTGGGAATCATATCTTTCCTTGACGTCGAATAGTTTGCAGCTTAGAGAATTGGGGTGCTTGTAGATTTACGTCTAGCAGGGGAACAGGGTAGTATTTACAAATTTAATAAAGATTTCCGGTTCTATCCTCGAAGCGGAGAACTTGAAATTTCTTGATTATAACATAGCTGTGAAACTTATCAAAGTAGCTTTAGATCTTTCTGCATTTTGAATAAGGTTTTCATGTACCGGTGTTAAAATATTTAAAGGCAAAAAATGGATGTTTAAAGTATTTAACACATAAGCGCAGCTGTTAAAAATAGCACTTGACTATAAATAAATGAAGAAGCAATGGAGTTATAAAGGTTATAAAGGTTAGAATACGTTAGAATACGTTAAAAAAATGTATGATAGTGAGAGAGCTGGCTAGAAACTATTTGCAACTAAGCTAACATTTATAACCGATTCATAGTAATATATATATATATATATATATATATATATATATATATATATTGACGCGATAAGGGGTCACTGAAACCCAAATTCTACAAATAAATCTTACCAAGATACAAAAGAATACGAAAAAATAGAATTTTTTGAAAATTTATGGTTACACCGTGTAAAATACAAGCTTACTTTTTTGCCAAGCTAAAAATGCAATTCCGTGTGTATAAATAATCACCCTGTATAATAAGCGTATTGTAAATACATAGCAATTAATGTACAGCAGCGAAAAGACACAAACCCTTGTTTTTTAATAATCACTCTAAGATAAATACAAAGCCATTTATTTTCACTTATTAATTATCGATACATATAATAATGCTCTTTATTTTCTGTAAATATTATAGAATAGTGTTAACTTTAAGCATTTTGCGTAAGAAACTACAATCAATCTTGTTAAAAAAATAACTCTTTAATCTTACTTATGTGTATTAAAACACGTTTTGCCGTGAAGATCAATCTTTTTATTACAATTATGAATGTGCGGATCTTTCTGCATATGTAAAACCCCTGGATAAAACAATTAACGTTTAAAATAATAAGCCAAATTAACTCTGTACGACGTAAATTCAATTTAAATAATTATGTTCTCAAAATTTCGAGGGAAATTGAGAAGAAATAGATCAATATTTCGCATGACTTAATTAATAAAGAAACGTTTATTCCAAGAAGCGGCCGGAGCATTAAAAACCTATAAAAATCGATAAGAATTATTTATTAGCTTTCGCAATCACTGTAGGAGAGATACTATGCGACCAGTAGAAAGACGGGTAGCGCACTTCACTAATAAGTGGATCACGCTAATGAAGTAATAAAACGAGAAATTCCCAGAAACTTGCGTCAGTAGGCGTGAAATATTTGGAATGGAATCACGTAAACACGCGTACATTCTAGAAAAGAGATACATTTTTATATACAAACAGAAGTAATAGATAGATTGATTCATAAATTCGATCGCGAAAATGTTGCTTTGAGAAGAGATTGTTTTGAGTGTGCAAAACGCATACCGTAATTAATAATTACCATGTAACAGTGAATAAAGAGGAAAATATTAAATGTAAGCTGCGTAAATATAAAAATTGGTAAATGCAACTATTTGATTTTGTAATAAACAATGAAGATGGGAAATGCTTTGATATAAAAAGCTATTTAAAATTTTATTGAATATTTAAACCGAGGATCTACATTGGTTTCTAAATGGAGATGTAAATATAAATAGTATGAAAATCTTGTAAACTGGGATTTAAACGTCAATTTAATATAAAGACAAGAAGCAGAGGATATCTAGTGACAAATTGGAGAAGCACTTCCTGGATTTTTGCAAGTATTACTTTTAAAACATTGTTTGTAATTGATATTTGAGTATTTCTCATTTAAATTTAAAGTAGGATAGGTCTTAATTATATAATGATTTTTTTTGTAAGGATATTTTACAGAAAGTTTATGATCAGAGTTTGAAACACTCTGACCTTTTAACAGATTATCTGTCTAGGATTTTTTGACCAAACAAATCTTACAAGCGTGGGAATCAAAGCCAGGTTAACTATCCATAAGAAAGAGATTTAGTTTTGTAAATAAAACATTTTCATGAGGGGCTTGAAGACAAGCACGAATTATAGATAGGATTTCAGTCTTTTATGAAAAATTCAACTAACTCGGACCAACTATGGATTTGATGTTTAATATTTTGCGACCATGCTAAGGCGCTATTGGAAAATAGATCAACGGCACTTTTAAATAATTGATCAACAGTACATTTTCTGGACATTTTTAAATCGTCTGTTCGTTCAAGGAAGAATGCTAAACAAATTCCTGTAAAAGTAAGGTTCTATTTATAAACGGGTACTGATTTACAGACGTCTACATTTTCTACATGTAACGCTAGATTATTTAAATTAAAGGTATTTATCTACTCCTATTTAGTTATAATACCATTATTCATATACTTTTGAACAAGTAATAGTGTTCATAATTAAACACCGTGAGTTATGAGCGTGAGTTATGATAACTCACGCTTCCAGCTGATATTTCTATTTAATTACCTACCAACAGTATCAAAGTAGCCATGCTCATTGACATTTACCTAATGTCAAACAAATTTGTACTATAATTTTTTTTAAATAATTTTGATTACATGTGTTTATTAAAAGTTGTTATTGTGCTTATAGTCGTAGATAAAGTATAGTATTCAACATACGGTAATGGCAATAACTCACTTGATAAATTACGGCACTCGCCTTCGGCTCGTGCCGCAAACTTCATCTGCGTGAGTTATTGCCTACATTACCGTATGTTGAATAATATACTATTACTGGAAGTTCTGAAATAATATTTTACCTTTCTCACACAAGTCCTTCAGCAAGGAACAAATCGGACATAATTTCGCTTTTAAGTTTGTCAAATCCGAAAATAAATTAAGTGGTTGTTTTACATGAAGTAATCGAGAACGAACTCGTACTAACTCTGGGATTAAATTTCTAGAGGCGACCAAATGTGTCGCTAAGTTATTATGGCTAACACTTTCTCGCGGTATCTTGCTCCTGATGCAGTGGCTTTCAAAGTTCTACAGGGATTTCGTGGTGGGTCCTGTTGTCCCGGTGTTTGTCTGGCTGTAGTCCTCTTTGACGAAGCGCCGATATGTGTTGAACTGTAGAGGGAACTAAAGGAACTGTAGGAACGGGAAGGGAAAATCACTTGTCAATAAGTCAAAGCACTACTATACATGTCTACTCTCGAGGGAAGTCGGTATTGAAGTCCTTTGTTTCGATACATTTGCTTTCCACAAAAATGTCTATCACCTCCAGGAGATGTTAAACTTTTCTGACGCACATTGGTGGGTACAATGGCGCACAAGGCGTGAAAAATACAATTTTGCATGTTCTCAGACCACAAAAATAAGTTAATAACAGGACTTTCGTAAAAAGTAATACCTTTTTGGTTTTTAGGTACGCTTGCATTAACACATTAGTAAACTGGGAATTTCCCAGTGCGGGGTTTTAAAAAATTCCTGGAACCTAACTAATACAATAAACGTTATAGCTTTTAAAAAAAAGTGTAACAACTGGAGGCTGGCCGACAATGAGACGATCAGCGATCAAAATTGATTCTGTTCCAAATAGAACCCAACTCTACCGGAAACCCCGCATACAACCGCACAGCAAATTTGAAAAAATACAACTTAGAAAAGCCAACTAACAGAAACTTAAAGATAATTTTCAAACGCCAACACCCATAATACTAGGAGACGACATACATGAATATGCCAAACAACTGAGCTACGCACTAGGGACTGCAATGGACGCATCAATACACCGACAAAAACTCAACACAACACTAATAAAAGGTAGAATGGACGCCGGAACGAACCGCACTTGAACAATAGTGGCGACGGTTAGAACAAATTACAAAAGATTAGTGACAAGGGAAGAACGGGCGTACTTGGGTTGTAGAAAGATGCTTACAGGTTTATTCATGGGGATTTCCTTCAAAGTAGTAACCGACGAATTGAAAATGACCTTAAAAATGCCCGACGGCACGGACAAAAGGAAGTGGAAGAAGACAGCACTGCTACTCGAGGAAGGACTACAAGACGAAAGACCCGAACAAACTGGCAAACGTACACAAGTGATGAACAAAACGGGCATAGCAATAAACTATGGGACCTGGTAGGCGAGACTATCTGACCCTACACGGATAAAAAACGTCATTGCCGTAATGCGACGCTCAAAGCCGCAGAAAACTCCAGGATGAGACGGAATACAGACGGAAGTGATAAGGGCACTAGGAGCTTAATGGATGCCCGTATTACGTAGCCTTTACAATGAATACTGGAATCAATCTAAATTTCCGAACATTAGGAAAGAGACAGATGTTGTTATAATCCCGAAATGTAAACGTAAAAATCCAACTAACGCAAATTCATACAGACCAATATGCCTACTGAACACATGCGTAAGACATTTGAAAGACTATTATGCGACATAATGCGTAGGCACAGAGAACGGGTGGACATAAACTAAAGGTAGTACAGGTTTAGGGGAGGACGCTCAACAGAACATTCAATAAACGCCACGACAAACACCCTAGCGGAAGCAACCCAAAAGTACATGATACCCTTCATTGTGGACATCGAGTGTGCCTACAATAACCTATGGTAACGTTTGCTTTTTGTTTTGCAGCACCTAAGATGTCCACAACCAATATATTATGTGTTTACGAGCTATAACCAGGACAGGTACACGACATTACGGTTCACGGAACCAAACGTATGCAGTATTACCAAGGGAATAACCAAAGGTCGTCGATGGGGTTCTGTGTGGGGGACCGCTCTTTTGGGATATTGTGGACGAGGAACTGCTGGAGATCCTGGAAGCCGCGGAAGAGGTGTTGTCTGTCATAGCTTATGCGAATGACATCTGGATCGTGCTGGAAGGAGACTTGAGGAGGGCTCTCGAAGACAAAGGGACGAGTGCACTACTCAAACTACACAACTGGATTGCTAACAATAACCTAAAAATCGCACAGCTAAAAACCACATTCCCAACCCAGCATTTTAATAGATCACAAACCAATCGCACGAGCACAAACATGCAAATACTTGGGAGTGACACTAGACGAAAAGCTCAATTACAATCGCATCACCACAACATGTAACAAGGCGACACAGGCAATGCAATCCATTGATAGCTCTGAACAATGCGACTACAAAATACCACTACGCAACGTGCGCCTGTATCTTGGCAGTGTGCTGGCAATTATGGTGCCGACGTTGCAAGTTTATGGGAACACCGAATGACAACACTAAAACAAAGACAAACAGTTAACAGGAAGTAAAAGGGCACACTAATACGACTGACTGACGTTCACAGGACGATCGCCACTGATGCCCTAGTCGTGATTACCGGAATAATGCCACTTGACCTGATAATAAGGGAGAGAGCGGCAATGTTCCACCTTCGCGAAAACCGACTGAAAAAGTAACATAAATATTTACATGTGAGTTTCCAATGCTCCACCCGAAAGTACTACATTGGCCAGGAAGCAATTTTTTTTTACCTGGAAAATTTGGAATTTTGCCGAACCCTTGCTGTTCCAAGCAAGGTAGAGGGATCTTTAACGTGCGTAACAACACTCACACACGGGACCTCCATTTTACCTTTCATTCGAACGAAGGTATTTTTTTGTGAAAAATGCTCGCCTAACATTTTTCAAGCGGACCGGTCGGGATTCGAACCCGAGACCTTGGGAGTAGTAGTCACACACATACCACTACGCCACGGAGCCGCCTAAATAAGAAATACTACGATCTCCGGCGAACACGAAGAGGGAGAATAAAGAAATAGAGGAAGCGTAATGTAACATGTAAATTGATCGGTAATGAACAAGAAAAGTAATGCTTATGATTTCTTTTAAACAAACATTTTCAGTTAAACACAGTACATTTAGAGCAATTTCTAATAAAGTTCGGGGTAGGCACTAGAAGTAATGAATCTAGCAACATATCAACAGAATAAATTATAAGGGAATTTCAGAGAACAAAAAAAGAAAAAAAATTAATCCGGCTCGAAAAACAACTGTAGCCTAATAGAATGAACGAGAAAAAAATTTCTTCAAAAACCCAAGAAAATCCAAACAAACAAAAAAAAAGTTTTTCGGCTCAAAGAATAAGTAGATACAAATAGGACGAACGAGAAAAAAATTCTTCAGATAACTCGAGGAAAACACAAAAAGAAACTTTTATCCGGCTCGTTGAACCACAATATCGTAGTAGGATGAACGAAAGAAAATTTTTTTTTTTAGAAAACCCTCAAGATCAAACACATACAGCCAAGCCAAGACCTGATTCATTTTCTGACGGGCCACGCGCCGTACCCGACATACACGTACCCGATACACTTAACAAAAGACGACTTGTGTGGGATGTCACCCATGTGTGTCGTTAGCGCCATCCATGTGTGAAACCTGGAAACTCAGTTGCGTACTTTGGTAGAAGGGCAAAACATCCATTTTGCATATTTTATAGTGTCTTGAAATATGAAAATTCATTAAACGCCCGAAAACAGGTTATATCACCCGATCCTGGAACGGATCAAAACGTTTCTGCGTAACGGTAGGACGAATGAGCGACTTTCCAATTTAAGTGCGTTGACAATTAAAAAAGGACTTTTGCCTCTCGGCAAAAATTTCTATCAAGAGTTATAGACGTTTTGCAGAAAAGAAAACGTGGCGAGTTGAAATAATATATATATATATATATATATATATCAAGAAAATATATATATATATATATATATATATATATAATATAATATATATATATATATATATATATATCAAGAATATATATATATATATATATATATATATAAGATTCGATTTTGGGTTTTACTTCGTCCAAACCCAAACCCAAAATCGAATCTTAATTTAATATTAATAACGTCCAGAAACAAAGAATCTATTATATATATATATATATTATTATATACACCACCCCTCTACTTTTTGTGTTTCACCTATACTGTACCCTTTATTTTATACTTTTGTAAAATGTGCACACCTAATGCACGCCCCTTGTACTTGCACCGTTTGGTTGGTTCTTTTATAAACTATTTAATGTAATGCCTCGACTATTTAAAACTCTTAATCTCAGGTTATTCAACTGCTTATAGTGGGTTTCCGTTATAAGTAGTTGTGTTAAGTCCAACCAACGTGCACCCTTTTGTTTTACTATTAAAATTGCTACTCTACTTTAGTATATGCCAAAATTTCTAATTAGATCAAAGTTACTATGTGCCAAATTAAATTACAACCAAATTTTACATGACTAAATTTTGACGTATTAAAGAATATGATTTTAAAAACTCACCTGGTCTATACTCCGTCGATGCCTTGCTGAATCCTGGCACAAAATCCTAATTACCGTATACGTCTTTACAATGATGCTCTTGCCTTTCCGTGTAGCTTCCAGGTGTCCTCGACTTTGACTGTTCCCCAATATCTGAAATGATTAACCCAAATTTAGAATTTAGAAAATACCGTGTTACAACTTCCCTTGTACTAATCTCCAACTCGTATCCTTGTTTCCGCTCAATGCTCCTGCTGTCTTTAACCCGCTCCAATATCCAACTTTTAATCTATATAACCACTCTCGATGACCTTCTGACTTTTAACCACACTCCAATATCCAACTTCTAATCTGTATAACCACTCTCGATGACCTTCTAACTTTGATCCACACTCCAATATTCAACTTCTAATCTGTACAACCACTCTCGATGACCTTCTACCTTTAAGACCACTCTCCAAATCCAATTTCTAATCGTCGCACAATCACTACTCTTCCCTTTATATTTCCGCTGCTTGTATCTTTTACCACTTTTCAATTAAACTCATTTTAAACAATTACTTTTATTTTCTTTTTCAAAATATCTGAATACAAATTAGCACAACTCTGAAAACACGTCTTTTACAAAATTGGTTCGAAAAAATAATCCCTTTGTTTACTCTCTAAGGCGACCATGTTAACTCTCTACTAGTCAACTACATCTTAAAGTCCATAACAAATAACTAAGTTCGTGTCGCACATACCATAGTCCATGTCTTTTATACAGTTTCATAATCACATTAAATTCTAATATATGTCCTAAATCTTTACATTCAACCAATCACATTTTACGTTGTTATAACTAATAATTTTGAGTTTACAAATATTGTCCAAAAGTTGATTCTATAGAAAATGAAACCAAAATAAATTACACTTGACCCTGGATGCATGTTGATAGTGAACATTCATAGACGCATCCGGCTTTTGGACGGCAAATGTACTTTCAAAGACTTTTAAAAATTCAACTCGGTATAAACCCTTGAGCATTTCACATCTTACTACGCCACTTAGTCATTTTAAAATTGCCTTTTGGCACTTAATTTCAACTACTATATTTGAATGGTATTTTAGTATACACAAAATACGGCAAACATACATTTTTAGGTTTATGTGATCAAATAAGTGGATTATTTATGTTTGGCATATCCTACCTTGTACTAACCAACCCTTATAACTCTTAGTAGCTCCCTTAGACATTTTATTGGCCCCACTGATTTTGAATGAAATTGGAAATTGCGTCGGCTTTACTTTTTCCTGGTGTGCATAATTTCTAGTTTTATTTAAAATCAAACCCCCTCTTTCCTGTTTACGCAAACCCCTTTTCGGATTCCTACATATTTTAATTATTCAACCCCTATTTTTAATTCTGAACAGGTCTGTCTAACTATGCTACATACTACCCTAACTTATAAACTAAAACAAAACTAAACTTTCCGTTGCATGAACTATATAACAAACTATTCTACTAAACCCTCTTCCTGTACAACCTTATATGGATATAGATTTTCCAAATGAAAACGCCCACGATATTCCCCTGTCATAGTAACTAATTCAAATGTATTTCCTTCCGCAAAAATACGCGTAATCTTGTACGGCCCTTCATAAGGAAACAACAACTTCGCGCAAATGTTCCTGTCGCAGTTCGAAACTCTTAACCTTTTCACCACCACCATATCTCCAATTTCAAAAGTCGTCCTTTTTTTTATCCTGCTACACCTTCGCTCGATATCCCTACGCTGCATCCTTTCGCTCCTACGTCTAACACTGCCCAACAACTCTGTGATGTCTTGTACCTCGACTTCTTCCCTCCATGGCCTAGCTGGTATAATCCTCCGAATCAATGTTATCGGACACGTTTTTGTCACTGAACTCGGTACACAATTCATGAAGTTTTCAATCTGCGGCAGATATCTAACCCATCTATTATGGTGCTCTTGCGTTGCTAACCGTAGATATTTGATTACCTCCCGTATATATCGTTCGCATGGATTTGCTTTCGGATGCCGTATACTGCTAAATGACACCTTAATGTGCGCTCGATTTAACCCGTTCCTAAATCTTTGGTTGTTAAAATAAGTTGCGTTGTCTACCAATATCCTTTCCATTCTCCCTACCTGGCTTCCAAATTCTTTGATCGATTGTAAAGCATGCACCGTGTTGCTTCGCCTCGCCGGAAATAATTTAACAAATTTTGAAAATCGTCCACCATTACTAATATGTGCCGATACCCCTGTTCACTCGTAATCAGGTTGCTTAAGTAATCAACAGCTACCAATTCCAATGGTCCGCTCACGCTCACACTCATCGGTACGTTTTGCAACACCACGTTCTTGTCTTTCCCTAAGATACAAATTTTGCAACGATTGATCCTTTCTTTTACCACCGTGATATCGTTCCGTGCATAAAACGCCTCCCTGAATACCAAAAATGTTTTTCTTATACCTATATGTCCAAAATTTAAATGAATTTCATCTATGATTTCCACAGCCGCGTCTCTGGATACCACTACTAGCTCTGCCTCACCTATCCTTTTTACTACGAACTGCCCTACGATGGTAAACCCACGGTACTCCTCCACATTTTCGCTTGTTAATCTCTCGCGGATCGAGCTCACCTCACTGTGCCTTTGCGTTTCCATTAGCTTGGCATTTGTCCACCGACCAACATCCCTGAACTCCTGCAAAGCAACAAAACAATCCTTCACGTCTTTATTTTTTTTTCACTTGCGGTCTGCTTAGAAAATCCGCCGTCACATTCTCCTTGCCTGGTTTGTGCTTGATTTCGAAATCGTATTCCTGTAATACTAACGCCCATCTGTACAACCTGCTGTTTAGAAACTCCTTTTTCTTCATAAATGTCACCACCGTGTTGTCGGATTCTATTAAAAATTTGTTACCTAGCAGATAAAAACGCAACTTTTTCACTGCATATACGATCGCCAACATTTCCTTCTCTGCCGTCGCATATCTGGTTTCGCAGTCTTTCAATACCCTCGAGATAAATACAATTGGTACCTCAGCTCCATCCTGGATCTGCACCAACTCAGCCCCTATCGCATATTTCGACGCATCCGTTCTTAAAATAAGTTCGTCTTTGAAATTTGGATATTTTAATGACAACTCTTTATAAAATGCACTTTTTAAATCCTGGAACGCCTTCTCTCGATCAGCAGTCCATTTCCATCTTTCATTTTTCTTCAATAAACTTACCAACGGCACACACAACTCAGAATATCGCGGTATAAATCGTTTATAATAATTTAGAACCCCTAAAAACCCTCGTAATCCTCTCACGTTCTTTGGTTGAGCAATATTTTTCAACTCGTCCAACCTTTTATTACAAATTTTCATCCCATTCTCACTGATATCAAACCCTAAATATGTAACTTTGTTTTTGAACAACTCGCATTTCTCCACGTTTAACTTCAAACCCCCTTCGTCCAGCCTCTGGATCACCTTTTCTAAATGCTCCAGGTGTTCTTGTTCGTTCCTTGAAAAAATCAACAAATCATCCACATAGTGCGAACAGAAACATTCATACTCATTAAACAGCTTTTGCATGGCCCTTACAAGTGCTGCTGAAGAACTACTTAACCCAAACGGAACTACAGAAAACATGTAAATCTCTCCTTCAATACTAAACCCTGTAAACTTCTTACTGTCTTCATGCAACGGAATTAACCAAAATGAATTTTTTAAATCTAATTTACTGAAAAACTTCATCTCGTACACTTTGTACAACAAATTATCCAACCCCTGCGGTTGTTCATACTGCGGTTTCGTAATCGAATTCAACTTCCTTGCATCCAAACAAATCCTTATATCCCTTTTATTGGGTTTAGGAACAATAACTACCGGGTTCACATATTGAGTTTTCGCTGGTTCTATTATTCCATCTCGTAACATCTTGTTAATCTCGGCTTTAACCCTATTTCTAATAGCAAACGGAATTGGATACACCTTTGTATTAAACCCGTTGTCTTCCGTGACCTCTAACTTATGCATGTATCGCCTCGCCAATCTTGGCTCTTCATTAAATAACCCCACATATTTATCAAATAATTCTTCTAGCTTCGCCTTTATCTCAATACTCACTCTTCCAATCTGTTCATCCTTAATTAATCTCACAAACATATTACATAACCGTACTTTAACCTGTCTATCATCACTTGTCATTTCCATTCCTAATCCTGACTTATCTATATTATCTCCATTCCTATATTCCTCACTAACCGTAGACACCATCCTTAACTTATCTTTATCAAATATTCGAATCGACCTATCCTTACCATCTATATTCAATCCAAAATCCTCTATAAAATCCATTCCTAATATGAAATCTAGCTGCAACCCCTTTGTAATTAAAAACTCTGCCTCTCCTGCCTTTTTATCCCTACAAATATCGGTACACGGATGATCCTATAAATCGTAGTTAACTTTTATTCATAGCCGACCATAAATTAACCCCATCAATCGCTTCTATTCTTTCTTTTAAAAAATCCGCATGTTTTATCACTACCCTCTCATCTACCAGCGAAAACTGTGAACCACTATCAACTAAAGCAACATATAAACAATCATTTAAACTAATATTAATGAACAAAAGGTTCTTTTTATTCAAATTATAATTATTTAACAACAAGTCCTTCAAACTATAAACCACGTCGACCTTTAATCCTACACATTCGTTCGTCCAAAATTTGGCGTTTTTTTTTTTTTTTCGGAGGGTGCCTCGTGTATCTGCACCACTTCAATTTGATCGGTTTCCTGAGTCCTTGCGCTGGTCGTTATATGGTGGACATTCGCGTCCCTTTCCGCCCGGCTATATCCGTGCTAGGTTCCTCCTCCCGTCGTCCGGCCGTCATCCGCGTTGTCGTCGTGCGGGCGCCTGTTTTGTCTATGTAAGTCGTTCTCCCGGTGTTCCCTATTGTAGTATGGTCTCCTGTTTCCGTCGTGTCCCCAGTGGTTTCGGTGTCCGTGGTTAAAATAGTCCTGTCGGTAGTTGGGTCGCTGTTCGTGGTACGTATGTCGTCGGTTGTCATCCCTATAACCCCGGTTTTGATCCCAATGACTAATCCGTGTTTTTGCCTCCAGTGCCGTTGCCAAATCGAAATTTCTCATAACGCCTAAAATTTTTCGTAGTGTTTTTACATTTAGTACCACTTGTCCTGTGAGTAGTAATACCGTGTCGTCCGCGCCCAAATTCGGTGTCAAGTGCTGTGTCTTTCCCTGCGCTTGTACCCGTGTATTTTCAGTCTCGTCGTCTACGCGGTCTTCGTTGTCTTGTAGCTTAGTCCTGCGTTCGTCATCTGTCCGCGACTCTGCAAATTGGTCAGTTACTTCCGTGTGTGGTTCCGCGTGTGAGGTCTTAACATCTGTCCGCGACTGTTCGGTTTTGGTTGTTAGGTCAGTTTGTAGTTCCGTGTGTGTTTTGCAGTCTGGTCTGTTAACTCCGTTTGTTTTTCCGTGTGTGATGTCTTTACCTCTGTCCGCGACTGTTCGGTTTTGTCTGTTAAGTCCGTTTGTAGTTCCGTGTGTGAATCTGCAATCGTGTTAGTTACACCCGTGATTAGTTCCGTGCATGTCGTCTTAATATCTGTCCGCGATTGTTCGGTTTCGTCTGTTAGGTCCGTTTGTAGTTCCGTATGTGATTCTGTAGTTGTGTCAGTCAAACCCGTTTTTAGTTCCGCGCATGACTCTGAAAAACTTTTAATTAGTTCCGCGTTTGAAGTTTTAAAAACTTTCTGCAAATTTGTTTGTAAACTTTCAATTTTGTCTTGCATACCCATTAGGAATCTCATAATGTCCTGGTAACTGACTGTTTCTGCTACTCTAACCTCCGGCGCCGTCGCCTGGTCCGTGTCCATGTCTGTCGCCTCCGGGTCAGTCTGCCTTATCTCCGTCTCCTGGATCTCTCCTCCTGCGTCTAATTCTATGTCCTGTGTCCTAAGTTCATCGTTTAGTGTCGTCATTTCTGCTTCAATTCCGTATATCAGTCCCGATCTCGTAATCCGTTTCATTGCTGGGTCTGTCATCTCTGCGGCCTGTCTTTGAACTTGTATGCCTGAAAAATAAAGAAAAAAAAACTGCGGGCCCCACCTAATCTCTGGATCCTGTATCCTACTGCTATTCCTGTCTAATTTCAACCCAATCTAGCCTTTTTTTCAGCCCCACGTTGGGTTTGCCACGTATTATATACACCACCCCTCTACTTTTTGTGTTTCACCTATACTGTACCCTTTATTTTATACTTTTGTAAAATGTGCACACCTAATGCACGCCTCTTGTACTTGCACCGTTTGGTTGGTTCTTTTATAAACTATTTAATGTAATGCCTCGACTATTTAAAACTCTTAATCTCAGGTTATTCAACTGCTTATAGTGGGTTTCCGTTATAAGTAGTTGTGTTAAGTCCAACCAACGTGCACCCTTTTGTTTTACTATTAAAATTGCTACTCTACTTTAGTATATGCCAAAATTTCTAATTAGATCAAAGTTACTATGTGCCAAATTAAATTACAACCAAATTTTACATGACTAAATTTTGACGTATTAAAGAATATGATTTTAAAAACTCACCTGGTCTATACTCCGTCGATGCCTTGCTGAATCCTGGCACAAAATCCTAATTACCGTATACGTCTTTACAATGATGCTCTTGCCTTTCCGTGTAGCTTCCAGGTGTCCTCGACTTTTGACTGTTCCCCAATATCTGAAATGATTAACCCAAATTTAGAATTTAGAAAATACCGTGTTACAACTTCCTTGTACTAATCTCCAACTCGTATCCTTGTTTCCGCTCAATGCTCCTGCTGTCTTTAACCCGCTCCAATATCCAACTTTTAATCTATATAACCACTCTCGATGACCTTCTGACTTTTAACCACACTCCAATATCCAACTTCTAATCTGTATAACCACTCTCGATGACCTTCTAACTTTGATCCACACTCCAATATCCAACTTCTAATCTGTACAACCACTCGATGACCTTCTACCTTTAAGACCACTCTCCAAATCCAATTTCTAATCGTCGCACAATCACTACTCTTCCCTTTATATTTCCGCTGCTTGTATCTTTTACCACTTTTCAATTAAACTCATTTTAAACAATTACTTTTATTTTCTTTTTCAAAATATCTGAATACAAATTAGCACAACTCTGAAAACACGTCTTTTACAAAATTGGTTCGAAAAAATAATCCCTTTGTTTACTCTCTAAGGCGACCATGTTAACTCTCTACTAGCCAACTACATCTTAAAGTCCATAACAAATAACTAAGTTCGTGTCGCACATACCATAGTCCATGTCTTTTATACAGTTTCATAATCACATTAAATTCTAATATATGTCCTAAATCTTTACATTCAACCAATCACATTTTACGTTGTTATAACTAATAATTTTGAGTTTACAAATATTGTCCAAAAGTTGATTCTATAGAAAATGAAACCAAAATAAATTACACTTGACCCTGGATGCATGTTGATAGTGAACATTCATAGACGCATCCGGCTTTTGGACGGCAAATGTACTTTCAAAGGCTTTTAAAAATTCAACTCGGTATAAACCCTTGAGCATTTCACATCTTACTACGCCACTTAGTCATTTTAAAATTGCCTTTTGGCACTTAATTTCAACTACTATATTTGAATGGTATTTTAGTATACACAAAATACGGCAAACATACATTTTTAGGTTTATGTGATCAAATAAGTGGATTATTTATGTTTGGCATATACTACCTTGTACTAACCAACCCTTATAACTCTTAGTAGCTCCTTAGACATTTTAATATATATATATATATATATATATATATATATTTATATATATATATATATATATATATATATATATACTATATATATCAAAGAATGAAATTTAATGGCAAGTGACTCAATATTAGCCACAAGGGCATCCTGTCGACGCGTTTCGCCCTAATTGGGGCTCATCAGGACAGGAGTAGCAAAGATGTAATATTTAACACGAACACATGGTGGGAAGTACAGCATCACCTAGCCCACAATTTGTGCCTCGTGCTATATAAATTTAAAATTGTTATTGCTCATTAATTATTCAATATATTTATCAACTACGTTAAAAATCTCAATCAACACAGCCCAATTTCAGGTTTCGCCACTAAAGTTCATAAGCTTTTATAAAACCTTACTAAAAATGATAATGATTGTGATGTAGGCCAAAAAATTATATGCAGACCACAAGTGTGACAGGTGCTTTACGGAAATTATGCAAGCAACTGTTACATGCAGCAGTTGGATAGCGGTGGAAGAAACAAAGTCAATAAAATTGCGTCTGGCACGCAATTGTAAATGTTATGTACAATGTAACGTGTTTCTTTGTACGTTAAAAAATGACATAGGTCAGGGACACATTTATCTGATTCTAAGACTGATTTAAGTAATTCTAGTGAAAATATTAGGAATGTTCTGTTTTCTGAACGGAACGAACACTGTAAGGTGATGGATTTGCAAATGATGAACAATCGCTCCGCTTTCTTTTTCAGGACGAAGGACTGCAAGTTATAAAAATATAACTTTTTGAAAAATGTAATATACGCAAGCAAAACTCCTTTTCCGGCCTTTTATCTTGAATTTGTGTCGTTTATAGACGTTTTCTCGGGATAAAATCCAAATTCAAGTAACAATAATTCCATGTTACAAAATATAATTTTTTGTAAAAGTAGGTAATATCCTTAAGATGAGTGTCTTTTCAGCTTTTTTATTTAAGATTTTCAGTCTAGTCTACTACTCGCTTTTTATTGTTTAAAGGCATTTTCCATGGGTTAAACCCAAATTCATAAAAAACGGATGCAAATTACAAAAGTTTAATTTTTGAAAAACATAATACACCCGAGCAGGCCCAAATTAGAGGGGGGGGGAGTGGTCTCGGTGAGAAATTTTAAGAAACGGCACATTTTGGGAACTGGGAAAAATTTTTGCAATTTTAAAATACTAAGTGTTTAAATTTGCTTTGTAAGATTTTGTGGTTTTTGGTCTGCAGTAGAGACGCACAAAGGTCAAAGACTGCATGAAGATAAATTTTGTCAATCAATGAATAAACTTGCAATCAAGCTGGAAAAGAAACAACCAACAACTCGACCGAAAGTGTTGGCCGCCCAGCACGATGTACAGTGTCCCTAAAAGACCTGTACAAATTGTTACTACAAATTCCTGAAACTAAAATATGAGGATCTAGCCCAGCTTACTTTAGTCCAAACGTTGATAGTTTCCAAGATACAGGGTGTCAAAGTTAAGCTATATTTTAAATAGGTATATTAATAATATCAGGATTTGCATGAAATTTTGTATCTAAGAGTTTCTTAAGATGAGAAATTCAAATTTGATAATAGTTTTAATGTAAATCCCAAAGGGCGCCGTCAGCAGCCCTTTGCCTATATTTAAAGCCCCAGAACTTTTTCTGCCTCAGTTTATCAAATTTCTGATCCAAAATTTTTATTTCCTGACATTTTTTCTCTAAAAATTCTGAGATAATTGAATTTAAATGTTTTATTGCATACTAACGTTTATCATTTATCCAGGCTTAGAACTGGTCCAAGAAGCTTGGAGCGTGTTTAAGGGTCAACAGACCAACAACAACAAGATTTTAGACAACAATGAGCTAATAATGATAAGAATATAAGAACGAACTGGCAAAGAACAAGGCGAATAACACACAAAGGTAAATAACAAACCAAACAGCAAACTTGTATTAAATTATAAATTGTTCAATAAAACTGTAAGTAAATGCTCTGAGCGATTCCCGTTTTCATGTACATAAAGATTAATTTCAGGAAGAAAACTGGACTGCACCCTTTGCATAATCTCTTCATCTAACCGTAAAATATCCACTAAATTTTGTATTCGTGCCCACGAGTCTTCTTCAGTGTTTAGAGGTCTAGGATAAACCATCTCTTTAAGTGTTCCCCATAAAAAGTAGTCCATTGGCGTAAAATCCGATGAGCGAGGTGATGAATTTGCTGGAGCATTATTTCCTATTTTTCTTTATTATTATTTTTTATTTATTCTAACGTTACGATAAGTCTGCTACCTAAAAATTACAGTAAACCTGTTACTCCTTAGAAATCTTACAGATTATTTACTACCTTAATTTATATTAGTTAGTCTATATTATTTGTGTTTGTGCTTGGAGATACTCTGGCGTGTTTGTGTGTTTGTGTGTGTGTTGTGTGTGTGTGTGTGTGTGTGTGTGTGTGTGTGTGTGTGTGTGTGTGTGTGTGTTTCTGTCTGTGGTCTGTTCCCGGTTTCCGACCGTCGGCAACCAGAAATCAGAAACCGAGAATTCCGCATTCCTGTACGTGTCCTGGCCGTCGGCAGCCAGGGAGGCCATGTACAATACCTGTTGTGTGTGTGTGCGCGCGCGTGCGCGTGCGTGTGCGTGCGCGTGTACGTGTGAATGTGTGCGTGTGCGTGTGCGTGTGCGTGTGCGTGTGCGTGTGCGTGCGCATGTGCGTGTGCATGTGCGTGTGCGTGTCTGTGCGTGTGCGTATGCGTGTGCGTGTGCGTGCGTGTGCGTGTGCGTGTGCGTGTGCGTGTGCGTGTGCGTGTGCGCGTGCGTATGCGTGCGTATGCGTGCGTATGCGTGTGCAGGTGTGCGTATGTGTATATGAGTGTATTTTGTCGTGCTTATGTGTTATAATGGTGTGTGTGTGTGTTCATGTATGTGTGTGTGTGTGCTTCTGTCTGTGGTGATGTCATTAGAACTGCTTTCCTCTCTCGGTTTCCAACCGTCGGTAGCTGGAAATCAGAAACCTAGAAGTTCGCATTCATGTACGTGTCCTGGCCGTCGGCAGCAGGAAACCAGGAAGGCCACATAGTCCCTGGTGTGTGTGTGTGTGTGCATATGCGTGTGCGTGTGCGAATGCGTGTTTGTGCGTGTATGTGTGCGTGCTTTTGCATGTGTGTGCGTATCTGGTGTGTGTACGTGTGTATATTGTCGTGCCGGTGTGTTATAATGATGTTGCCAGAGCATTTGCGCAATAATAACTTCTAGTTGCGCTACAACATTGAAAAAATAAACATCTTCTTAGTGAAGCAATGTTAGGTTTCTTAAAGCAATTGCGGATATGATTTGTATTTTCTTCTGTTGGTTTGGATAGTTGTATTTTTTGGGATAGATGCTTAGCATTGAATCCCTATCCTACTAACGTTATTGTTAGAGGTACGTTTACTGCATTTTTGTCGTTTCACTATTTTCTCTTTATTTTCCACTGGTATCACTTCCGGTCGTCAGGATTCACGAGCTTTCTGGTAGATCTTCAGGGACACGTGGTTCCTGGTATGTCCTTGGGGGTATGCCGTTTCTTTGTTGTCGGTGGTCTCGTGTGCGTTGAGTGGACTGTGCTTTTGTATTGCACATTCGATGCGTTACATCAAGCTTTTGTGTTTGGTGTGCTCTGTGTATGTGGTGTATGTGGTGTGTGAGGTGTTTGTATGTGTCCTGTCAAAGTGCGTTTGTGTGTTTTTGGTGTAGTATAGTGGTAGTTTGGTGAGTGATTCCGTTTAGGTAAGGAAATATGTTTTCATTCTAGAGCATGTCCGAGAGGGGTATGTACCGTAGAGTTGTCCTATCCATTCCATCTATTCTGAAAATCGTTTAAGTGATTCCTGAGTTTAACGTGAAGTGTGATGGTGCACCGTTGTGCTTGAACCACATACTTCCTGTAATAGCCAGTGAAAGGTCATCCAATAAACTTGAAATATTTACTAGATGTTCTAGAAAATTTACACCATTTAAACGAGGTGGTAAGATGACAGGAACAACTTTCACTGCATAGGGGTTTTCGTCAGCATTAACGTGTTCAGTATGTAAATTAGTAATACCCCCTTCTTGTAAAACACTCATCCGTAAATAAACATTTTCCATGAAAATTTGGATCATCTTCTCTCTGTTCATTAATAAAACGACAGAAGCCTGGTCTTACTTCGAGGTCGATAGTTACAAACTCTTGTACTCCTTGGAGGTGAAATGGATTGAAGAACTATTGTCTTAAAACCCTATTAACCATATGTTAAGAAATTGCAATTTTCAAACCTAGCTGTCTGGTGCTCAGGCTCGAATCTTCTTCAACTCGTTCTAAAATTATTTCTTTAACCTGCGGTGTTCATACGATTCTGTCCATAATCAAACAGTTGCAGGAGTATAATTTCCGGTTGTTCGAAGACGCCTTTCAACAGTGGCAAATGTTTGGTGGCTTGGTATGTGTCTATTTGCAAATCTTTCTTGGTATACTCTCACCGACTGACTATCCACCATTTCCTTGATGATAACCATAAACTAATATCATATCGGCCATTTCTGTGTTAGTGTAAGGTACGGCCATAGCGCAAAATTCAAGTATGAAAGGGTAACTTTTAAAATTACAATAAAAATTTATTAGACCTAATTGTTTGACAATACTCTTTTGTAAGTAATGACAATACTTAACATGTATTCGGGTTTGTCAAAGATCATCTTTAGTGTTGAGGAGACTTCAGGTACCAGAACTGGAACAAGTAATTAATTCCTGACAGTCTAGTGCTTTTCGTTTTAATACGCGTTGCAAACGGAGCAGGTTTCGTAGTTTTTTAACCGGCAAATTTTGCTGGAGTTTTTATAGCTGCTTATGAAAAGTGGCCATTTTTCTGCTCTCCCACTAAATTCTGGAAGCTCCCTAGTCATAGCGTGTCTAGGGTGTATCTGAATCGAGGATAAATGCAAATCAGAGGGTAGCACAGTTTTAAGGTTCATTTGAAACGAATTGAGGATTTCGGGCTACACGGACTTAGATAGTTACTACCGCTAGTAGGATTTATTTCTTTGGGCCGCATTCTTTGAAAGACGTTGTCTGACAGCGCAGTGGCCTCAACTGTTTGTATTTTGTCAGGTGTATTTGAAATGGTCTTCCCTCGTTTGTGTTTTTGTGATCACAGGTAGACCAAGCGTCGCCACCATATCACGCAGGTTATGGGCATTAAAAACTGTAGCTTTACGCTGAACATCTTGTGACATTCCCTTAGAAATAATTATAATCTCATATCATTCTCATTTCCGTATAATTAAAGTCCGCCATTAGGATTAGGTTATTCCCTGTAGGAAATGTAAGTTTTAGGCTTATATAAATTCTAATTTAAGAGAGAATTATTTTGCATCATATTTGATCTATAGTCAAGGTTATAAAATTCATATGTCAGTTTTTAAAAAGGATGGAGATGATGTCATCAGATTACATGTAAAACCCGAAATATATAAGGCGTAGATAGCGAAAGCGACATGAAAGTCGTTCAATTTTGATTCATCCGTTCAAAGTTTGCCGAGAATGCCTCGTGTAGTTTTAAAAACAGCAAATTCATTCTTCAGAGAAAAGACTACGTTTCTAACATTCAAGCGCACAAGTCGCTTCGGTAGGGCAACTACCTTGATCAGAGGGTCGCGATCTACCTATTATGTTAGGATAATTCCCTACTAAGCAGCTCATTTTATATTTTTAGGGTCATAATGGTTCCCAAAAATTCAACTCGTGTATTGGAATTAGGTTGAGAAAAGCGGAAGTTCCAAAGTTTTAATGGAGTAATAATTAATCACCCGTGTAGGGTCAAAATTTAATAAGAATCGGCTGTTGAAACTATACTGGATGGAAGGTTAGTACTTGAATGTATTATTTAATCCACAAATTGAACGTACGTACAAGTGCGTCTGTGCTTAGATTAGTTTTTAGTTGGTAAATTTACGACGTACTGGATTTTTAATATTTGGTTAAGATTTTACTGTATAACTGTGATGAAAACTTTTGTATTATAGATTTGAAAATGTTTTATCAAATGAAGTAAATATTGTGTATCTTTGGTTTTCCATTATTGTTAACGGTATAGTTACAGTTTTGCCGTAATAAATTATGCTGTAATTTAAAAAAAGCGTGATTGAATATTTTAGGCTTTATTTAACCTTTACTTTCAAAAATCTTCCTTGCAGTTAGCACTCATAAATAGGCAGGTCTACAGGGTTAGATTTGCTTTAGTTTTAAAATAGTTATGGTTTTAATAAATTTTGACATCACCTTTGTTATTCATTCTAGGGTTTCTCTCCAGCATCCCTGCAAGATTAGGTCCTATCAAAACTACACGTCATACCCGATAGCATTCTGGAACCCTCGTCATGCACTCGTCTCACTGAGTTAGTCATTATAATTTGAATAAGGGTCGCTATACTTGCGGCCACGTCCCCAATGCTCCACCCGAAGGTACTACATTGGGTTTAAACGCGAAAATATAACGTGCTTTAAATTAAACCTAACTTCAAAATTAATCCATCCTAAATAAAAATCTAATAACCTGAAACAAAAACTAAAAATAGGGATTGAATAAAGGTCTCCCTAGCGTTGATTTTGGAGTGTGTCCGATCAACAAGACACACGCGAAAGTATAAGAGGAGGGATTCGTAATACCGCGTAGCAGTCGCCGGCTCTGCTTACCGGTGCGACCTGAACGGTAGACTTAAAACTATCCAAAGCTAGGTAACTAATAAAAATTGGATTTAAATTTCTAAGCATTCGCCAAATATTTTGATAGTGAATCCAGCTATTTTGCCTGCTCTAAATATTTAGAAGCCTAAATCCGTCATTAGCTTTCCCTATCATGCCCCAACTGATTTATATTATAATTACAATCTTCACTAGTACATTCTTCCTTCCTATTAAAATGCTGCCACCGAAAATGGCGGCAGAACGTCAGAAAAAACAATTCACGCCCCAAAATAATATAATATATGCAAATACATATAATATATATATATATATATATATATATATATATATATATATAAACAAATAAACATCTAAAAGGATAAGCATGTGATGATGCATTTAGCAGAAGCATCGCCCAAATAAATTATCAGGTGCACTCGCATAAGCATTATGTCGGCTGGCGCCATTACACACAAAAACGTGCGCGTTAAATTATTTCAAAATCTTCTTATTAATACAAATCAATGCTTATGCGAGTACAGCCGTCACAATTTTATTCTTACCTTAATTATAAATTTTCCCAGCATCCGAGGACCTGGTCGTCTGCCTACGTCTATTTGTTTCTTATTTCTAGGGGGATGCTTATGCACTGATATAGTCCTGGAGGGTATGTACTAAACGTTCTGGGGGGTTTTGACAATCACTATCAAAGGTCCTGGGGGTGGGGAAGATGCGCGGTTTCACTCTATTTTATTTCTTTATTTATTACACTGATTTAAATTAATGAGGTTTTCTGATTTAGTTTGTTAGTTTTCGTTTATTACCGATTTTCCGCGCGTAGATGGTGGGATAGCGATTGCTTTAGTGGTGTGGGGGGTTTGCCGTGCACATTAGACTTTAGATTATTATTTTATATTATTATTATTATTATTTTATTTTAATTATTTTTTTTATAATTTTTTTTTACAGGTTATGGTTATCATGCTCATATCATTTCTCACGCCAAGTCAAAGTTAAAGTTTTCCAATCCTCCCTCCGCCCTCCCTTCACCATCCGATTTACGCGCGGTTATCACCATCCAATCTCGCGACCCTTCCCGAAAATTCTTTGAAGGCGGTCCAGAACGCCTTCTCCGACTTCCTCTAGGCTCTTTGGCCATGCTAGCCCTGCGATAGCTAATTTCATATGAGCTAACCCCCGATTTGCCACCTCTGCGCCCTCGCCAATACTCGCAGCAGTCATTATCGGTTAAACCGAATCTTTGTAAATATGCTTTCAGGGCGCCGTGCCCTGTTAACAGTTGCACCATTTTATGATCGAATTTCACCTCGATCTTACCTCTAGCTTCTATGCTCGGTATGAATTTGTGGGTCAACCTGCCCATGGCAGCGTTGTTCCACCTCTGTTCCCATTGTCGAATTGACTTTTCGTGCAGTTTTCTTTTAATTCGAGACCTCGGTATCGACGAATGTGATAGCTGAAAGTCGCCCCTTAGTTTAGTTTTGATGTATGGAAGTTTCGCGCCATATTTTCAAAAGACGCAGTGCGCGGGAATTTTGAATAGACTAGGCGTGTGCTTCCGATACGTCATAGTAGTGCATTTGCGCAAATCGTGCAATGCTAGAGGGTTGGACGAATTAGTTCGCGCCGATGTGAAAAAGACAAAGGAGTGGGGAAGTTTCCGGTTCTCTCTCTATAACGTGGCTTTTTGCCTGGTATCTTCGAGTGGAGTGGTCGGTTTTTTGGTGGTAACGTATCGTAGCTTTACCTATGTAGTTCCTTGCTTGATTATCTTTTGTTTGTCTACCCTTACCATTTTCCTGCCCTTTCCCTGCATAGGTAAGAAATCTGCAGCCACCTAGGCGTACCGATCTCCACGACTTTGGATGAAGACCTCATGATTGCCGTAGCTGGCCGGAGCTGATCCGAACGCTTTTGTAGAGCGTCGGCGTATCATCTCTAATCCCTCCGGGAGGAGCCCTGATGGACTAGGTTGGAGGCCTACCCTAGCGCAACTTCGCGGGAATCTGGACCTATTATGTGAGTACTTCATAGTTTATATTGTTCGCTTTTATCTTTGCTTTAAAATTAATATGTAAATTTCCGAAGTATTGCGTAATATTGGGGACGTCATTGGTAGATGACCGCGCCCAAATCTGTATAAGATTAGCGCTGCCAACCACCGATGGTGTCTAGTAAACCTCGCTTCCGGTGTTGTATTTATCGAACTTTTTAAATGTAACTACCGTTAAAATGTAAGATCTTTACCCCGAAATATGTAATTGCTTCCTTAAACGGTATTTTCTCCCCTCCCAGCTTTAGCCTAGGGGGTCGCTGTCCCGGTTTCTTTCTGAAATAAAGCGCCTCTGACTTCGCGGTGTTAAATTTTAATTTTACCGCCTGCGACCATTCGTGTAGTTTATTAAGCGCCTCGTTCGGTTTTGTGCACATATCCATTAACAATCGCGATCTGACAATTAAAAGCGTATCATCCGCAAACCTAACGATTGAGCATCCTGTGGGCAACTTGACCCTAAAGATGCTCTCATACAACAACTTCCAAAATGTGGGACCAGAGCATGATCCCTGCGGACATCCCCTTTCCATCTCGCGCGACAAAACTTCACCCGGAATTTCAACCTGTGCCAGTCGACCCGCGAAATAACTTTTGACCAAAGACATCAAGTTTCGCGGACAACCCCTATTTTCCAACTCGCAAACAATCAATGACCACCAGCCAGCATCAAATGCTACTGAAATGTCCAAAGCAACAACAACACAATACTTCTTTGCATCTCTAGCCTGCTTAATTTTCCCGACAACAAACTCTAATGCGTCGATAGTCGACTTTCCCTCCATAAAACGCACTAAGTGCTCAACTCTGGTAATCATAACGCGATCTAAAGCTTTCTCCAGCACCGGTAGCAAGCTAATTGGACGATAGCTGCCCGGGTCTGACGCATCCGCCTTTTTAGGTTTAGGTATGAATTTCACGTTCTGGACTTTCCAGCAACAAAGATTAAACAACCCGGCAAACACACACGGGGCTAACAGGCACGCCTTTAGAGCAGCGTCTGAAGTGATTCCGTCATGCCCCGGTGCCATTAAGGAATCTTAAAGTACACGTGTATTGTAGCCCGTTTTATTCGTTTTTTTTCAATAAATTTATTAAAACGCCTTTTTATTTTATTTTGAATTTATTGTTGGTTATTTATTTAGTAGATTTTTAATTTATTATCCCGAAGTTTAAATTGGTTTATTTTAAAACGCGGATTTTAGTTAAATTTTAAGTTATGATGCGATTTATTTATTATTTATTTGGTTTAAATTTTTGTTTTGTTTACTGCCCTATGTATTAAAATTAACGTCCCACAATAATAAAAGTATAATACAATGTGGCCTTGTAGTCAGGAGCTCTGCAAAACACGTCCGCTTACTTCAAGCGCTAACTAGAAAATGGTACTGAGTTAGTCAGCAGAACAACAACATTTTTGTTAGTACAGCCGAGGTTTTCGGTATTTTTACCGACACGGGATTTTTAGCGGAGTAATTTACTAAGGGCGGCTTCGTGTCGTAGTTGATATTCGTGTGACTACTACACCCAAGGTCCCGGGTTCGAATTGCGACACGGTTCGCTTCAAAAATGTTAGGCAAGCAATTTTCAGAATAATACGCCCTCATTCGGATGAGAGGTAAAATAGAGGTCCCGTGTGTGAATGTTGTCACGCACGTTAAAGATTGGAACAGCAAGGGTTAGGCAAAATCCAAAATTTTTTAGGTAAAAAAATTCTCTTCCTGAGCCGATGTAATACCTTCGGGTAGAACATTGGAAAATCACATGTAGGGGAGTAATTTACTGAATTTTCTGTGAATTACCTGCTAGATATTCTAAGGGTAAAAAACTGTACGTATTGTTACCCTATATTAAAGTACACGTGCTGAACACAGAACAAATATCAAGAAAATCGAAATCTCCAACTCATTTTTTGTGCTACTCTATAACTAGCAAACCTATTGGATGCCCATTCTCCTAACGTTTTTCAACATACCCTGCATAGGGGAAGAAATAATATAAATACGATTGCAAATCCAGCAGAAATCAATACACTTAGTGCTCTCCATTACCTAAGAAACTCAACTGCCAGTGCTCACCATAGCCTGCTTATTCTTCGCCAGTGATGCTACTCAAGGGTCGGCCGCTTGCCGTCGCACTTGGGGCACGTCGCTAAAGTTCTTACTTGGCCTCACGAGTAAATTCCGAAGCTTTCTGAAGAGTTCCGAAGACCGCCGAAGACTTCTGAACCTCTTAATAGTGTATATATGTTCAATTTATAGTTCTTATGTTCATATCATAATTCTTTACAGTTACACGTTGCCCCACAAGTAAACCACGAAGCCTTCCGAAGAGTTCCGAAGACCGCCGAATACGTCTGGACCTCTCCGAACTTTATATATTTTTCATCTATCGTTATTCAGGTTCTAACTCAACCTTACAAGTAAATTCCGAAGCCTTCCGAAGAGTTCCGAACATTACCGCAGACTTCTGGACCTCTTTGAACTGTGTATATATTTATTTAATTAGTATTGAAGTTCTTACCTGGTTCTACGAGCTACCATGAAGCCTACCGAAGAGTTACGAAGATTACCGAAGACTTTCGAACTGCTCCAACTGTATAAACTGTTCATTTTAAGCTATGTAATTTTCATGTGGACGGATGTCCCAAGAAGAGGTACCCTTTCGACCACAATCATCTCACCCAGCAGCAGGCAAACATGGAGAAGTCCGACGCCGCCGCACAAAACGAAAACGCATACGCCGCCACGGACTCGGATATTTCTACAAGAACCCCGCCGCGTCCTCGCAACAACCTAGCTACGCTACACTCTTTAGCGGAAAGGAATGTTACCCTATATCAAAGTACAGCAGCTGACCACAGAACAAATAGCAAAAAAATCGAAATCTCCAACTTACTTTTTGTGCTACCCTAAAACTAGCAAACCTATTGGATGCCCATTCCACTAACGTTTTTCAACATACCCTGCATTAGGGAAGAAAGAATGTAAATGCGATTGCAAATCTAGTAGAAATCAGTACACTTATCGTTCACCACAACTTAAGAAACTCAACTGGTAGTTCTCACCATAGTCTGCTAAACACTCAGCAATGCTTGCCATATCCTGCTTTTTCTCCGCCAGTAACGCTACCCAAGGGCCGGCAACTGCACCTGGGGCACTCGCTATAGTTCTTACTTGGCGTCACAAGTAAATTCCGAAGACTTCCAAAGAGTTCGGAGAACCGCCGAAGACTTCCGAACCTCTTAATACTGTGTATATGTTCAATCTATACTTTTAATGTTCATATCATAATTCTTTACATTTACACGTTGTCCTACAAGTTAACCACGAAGCTTTCCGAAGAGTATCAAAGACCGCCGAAGACGTCTGGACCTTTTCGAACTGTATATATTTTTCATCTATCGTTATTCAGGTTCTTACTCAACCTGACAAGTAATTTATAACGTGCATTTTTAGAGCTTAACATCTTACGCTTTTCTGTAACTACTATTTCTATATTTTATATTTATTAACTCGTTGGCGAATGCGTCGTATTATAATAAGTGGATCGCTGTTTGTATAAAGTAAATACTTTAGAATAGTTTTCATATTGTATGCAATTTAACTCGCGTGTATTAATTAAAGATAAATAAATTGAAGCTTGATTCTCATTAATAAATAAATTCCAACTTATCGGAAACGATAAACAGCCTGTAATTAATTATTAGATACGATTGTTACATTCACGTTTTAGATGTTCTTTATGTTATTAGCGAGGTAGATAATAGTTGACAAGCGGTTATAATAGCGACGAGTTGGGAAGTTCTGTTCTGTGTTCCGATATGTGAAGTACGTTGAAAATACTGCTTTGTGTTTGCTTTGATAATAGTGAAAAATTAATGCGATATTAATTTTTCGAATTGTACATGAAAAACACGGCACGATTTTAGTTGTACTTTAACTGTAGAATGTGTTTACTCGACCGCACGTGATTGTTTTACGGAACAGTATTTTAGTGATACACGTTGCTTTACTAATTGTGTTTTGATGGCGTTGCCCTTTTCTTATTGGAGTAGTTCATACTTTGGATTATCCCAAATACTGTGGATACTGTAGTTTCTGAATTTTCTAACCCCAAAGAATCTACAACAGATCTTTGCTTGTGCAAGTTTCGTGTTTGCGAAATATAACAGATTACCGGTTTACTAAGGTATTGTTTGAAGTTTCTCACTGCTTATTGGGATGTTTATGAAAATAATATACCTTTGGTCCCAGTTAAAATTAAACTAGTGCTACAGAATATTCCGAAATTATTGTCTTAGGAAATAGAATTACCTAGAAATTTATCAACTACATAGTTACGACGCGTGATATTGTCTGCTGCTAACCCCAGTGAAATACGTAGGTGTGATTAGTGTAACGTGTGATAAGTTCCATCAACACCCTCACAGTCAAGGGTGAAGTGCTTCGTTAGTACAGGACATCGTTGAATCCCACACTTCAGTTGCAAGGAAGCGTTGCTGAAGGACTTTTGTAAGTTGAACTATTTCTTACTGGTTATTACTTTAAATATCTATCCGTTGTTTTGCCATATCTTTGTCGTTCTGATACCTTTTACAATAGAATTGCATATTATTATTAAAAAGAAAGAAAGAAAAAAAAATCAATACTACTGAATTACTCATATCAATTGTGACTTACCTATTTAATTTTGTTAACTTTTTGTCTGCTTTATGTTTAATTGGTGTGTGAGGAAACGTTTCTGCTACTCCCCAATATTACCTCACTTTGTACTAAAAAATTTTGTATTGCTTTTACCGTTGTTATATTATATAGATTATCTAAACAGTTTTTTTTTACATTCTACCAAGTACTGAATAACTTAGACTTTTCATTGTTGCTATGCTTTTTCTTTATTTCAGGTTTGCTATTCTAATTTCTTTTCTTGCAGGTATTGTCACTAACTCCCTACCGCCGCATACATGATATGTCAGTCTGCTTTCTACAACCCCCTCTACTCTCCGATTGAGCCCGGTCATTTCTTTGACTTTCTTTGTGTTACGTAGCATAAATTTGGCGCCCAACGTGAATGCCACGAAAAAAACGTAACAGAATTTTTGGCGCCCAACGTGGGGCCCGATTTTTTTTTGAGGGGCCTCGACTCTTTTTGAGGCGCTTGACTTTTTTGAGGGGCTCGATTTTTTTTGATTGGCTCGATTTTTTTGATTGGCTCGATTTTTTTTGAAGGGCTCGACTTTTTTTTTAAGGTGCTCGATTTTTTTGATTGGCCCGATATTATTTTTCTTCCTTCTCATTTGCGGCTCGACTTTTTTTTGAGGGGCCTGATTTTTTTTATTTGCTCTTGATTTTCTAAATTTTTTTTTATGACCTTGATTTTTTTGGCCTTGATCTTTTTTTTGGTGTATCGGTTCGATTTTCTTTTCTGCCTATATTGGCTGGCTCTAATTTTTTTGTGGTATATATAGTCTTGAATCTTTTTCCTTCGCTATATCGAAATTCTTTGATTGTACTTTTTTTTTGTGTGAATTATCAGAGTTGTGTTTTCGCTGGTAATTTGGTTCTGGAAAACACTGGCGCCCAAGTTTTCTGTACATCACCTTTCTTTTTTTTCTTTTCTTTTCTTCACGTCACTTTCGCTACCTCACTTAAATATAATCCTAATGTCCCCGATCTAGATCTGGTTGTATTATACGACTTTTTTTTCTCCTTCTTGGTACCACAGTTGAAGCCTTTCGTTACTTTTTCCAGTTTTCCGTTTGTCGTTCCCTAGCTTACTTGAGGCTTAACACTTGTGTCTTATGTTGGCTATTGCTGTTGGTTTCCTTCCTTGCTACTTTTATTTTCTTTTGGTTACTGCGCGCGCGAAACCAATTTCTTGAGGTTGGAAACTGTGCTGTTTCTTTTCTAAAGAGACATCCGTTTTTTGACGACTTTGGCAGCGTTTATGCCTTTACACCTTGGTCCTCTCCGATTGCTACTGCTTACCTATCTTTCCCTGTGGATTTCTTTACTCTTAGTTTTGTCCGACATTTTGATTCTGAACCTCCGGATCCTAAAGGGCTCCCTACGGTTGATTCTATTTTGACCCCTACGTGTCGCTATCCCTAATGACTTGTAATTTTTTTTTTTGGCTTATTGGTCTTGTGTTTTCTCTGATAAGCTTGTGTCCGAAAACACTAGCGCCCATTTCGTATTCCTATTCATATTTTTGTAGCTGGCCCATCCCGTGACTTTTTCTTCTGGCTAGTTCTACCATTTGTTCACTATTTGACTATTACAGTCGCTTTCTACATCCATTCCTTGAGGTAGGCTTCAGATCTATTTTCTTTCCCTTTAGGGATTTCGACTTGGTCGCTTCTGTAGGTCTGTTAGCCATACTCTGCTTGAGTAATCGTTTCATACGAATCTGTGTTACCTCAGTTGGAAGTATTCTAGATGGTGTACTAGCTTGCCTTTGCTCTTTACTTTGTCTTGGTTCTTTCTTTGCTGCACACTTGAGGTTGACAGTTGTGTCGTTTAGTTGGTTTGCTACGAGTTTTCTTCCTCGTTTTTTTTCTTTCATCCCGACGTCTTTATTTTGCTAGGGGGGAATTTGTAACGTGCATTTTTAGAGCTTAACATCTTACGCCTTTCTGTAACTACTATTTCTATATTTTATATTTATTAACTCGTTGGCGAATGCGTCGTATTACAATAAGCGGATCGCTGTTTGTATAAAGTAAATACTTTCGAATAGTTTTCATATTGTATGCAATTTAACTCGCGTGTATTAATTAAAGATGAATAATTTGAAGCTTGATTCTCATTAATAAATAAATTCCAACTTATCGGAAACGATAAACAGCCTGTAATTAATTATTAGATACGATTGTTACATTCACGTTTTAGATGTTCCTTATGTTATTAGCGAGGTAGATAATAGTCGACAAGCGGTTATAATAGTGACGAGTTGGGAAGTTCTGTTCTGTGTTCCGATATGTGAAGTACGTTGAAAATACTGCTTTCTGTTTGCTTTGATAATAGTGAAAAATTAATGCGGTATTAATTTTTCGAATTGTACATGAAAAACACGGCACGATTTTAGTTGTACTTTAACTGTAGAATGTGTTTACTCGACCGCACTTGCTTGTTTTACGGAACAGTATTTTAGTGATACACGTTGCTTTACTAATTGTGATTTGATGGCGTTGCCCTTTTCTTATTGGAGTAGTTCATACTTTGGATTATCCCAAATACTGTGGATACTGTAGTTTCTGAATTTTCTAACCCCAAAGAATCTACAACAGATCTTTGCTTGTGCAAGTTTCGTGTTTGCGAAATATAACAGATTACCGGTTTACTAAGGTATTGTTTGAAGTTTCTCACTGCTTATTGGGATGTTTATGAAAATAATATACCTTTGGTCCCAGTTGAAATTAAACTAGTGCTACAGAATATTCCGAAATTATTGTCTTAGGAAATAGAATTACCAAGAAATTTATTAACTACATAGTTACGACGTGTGATATTGTCTGCTGCTAACCCCAGTGAAATACGTAGGTGTGATTAGTGTAACGTGTGATAAGTTCCATCAACACCCTCACAGTCAAGGGTGAAGTGCTTCGTTAGTGCAGGACATCGTTGAATCCCACACTTCAGTTGCAAGGAAGCGTTGCTGAAGGACTTTTGTAAGTTGAACTATTTCCTACTGGTTATTACTTTAAATATCTATCCGTTGTTTTGCCATATCTTTGTCGTTCTGATACCTTTTACAATAGAATTGCATATTATTATTAAAAAGAAAGAAAGAAAAAAAAATCAATACTACTGAATTACTCATATCAATTGTGACTTACCTATTTAATTTTGTTAACTTTTTGTCTGCTTTATGTTTAATTGGTGTGTGAGGAAACGTTTCTGCTACTCCCCAATATTACCTCACTTTGTACTAAAAATTTTTGTATTGCTTTTACCGTTGTTATATTATATAGATTATCTAAACAGTTTTTTTTTACATTCTACCAAGTACTGAATAACTTAGACTTTTCATTGTTGCTATGCTTTTTCTTTATTTCAGGTTTGCTATTCTAATTTCTTTTCTTGCAGGTATTGTCACTAACTCCCTACCGCCGCATACATCATATGTCAGTCTGCTTTCTACAACCCCCCCTACTCTCCGATTGAGCCCGGTCATTTCTTTGACTTTCTTTGTGTTACGTAGCATAAATTTGGCGCCCAACGTAGCTGCCACGAAAAAAACGTAACAAAATCTCGAAGCCTTCCGAAGACTACTGAAGACTTCTGGACCTCTTTGAACAGTGTATATATTCATTTAATTAGTATTTAAGTTCTTACTTGGTTCCACGAGCAACCATGAAGTCTACCGAAGAGTTCCGAAGATTACCGAAGACTTCCAAATTGTTTCAACTGTATAAACTGTTCATTTTAAACTATTTAGCTTTCATATCTATGTAGTTATGAACTTTTTAATTGTTTTTGCTTGTGCATATTAAACATAATACAGCTAAGTCTACATACATTGTCTACAAAGCCAGACACCGCCCACCCGAACGATAACAGTATCAATCTTATATAAGTTTCAAGTAGTGAGAAAACGCCTGATTTAAGAGATTGATTGCAAATTTCTTGTTGACATAGTCGCTTTCTTCTTTGGGATCAATTACATTTACTAGTCTCCTCTTACGAAACCTAATGCTGTCCTCTTCTGGTTTAAAAACAATGGTGCTTCTTTCCGCTCTGGGCGACCTAACCGATCAATCGGCATTTTGAAACTGAACAATTTTTATTAGGTTACTGTACTCTACATTCTTTTCTCAACTCTTCTATAATGGATACCAGCTTATTAATATTTTTGCTCATGATGCCAGCTTGATTAGAAGCAATCAATAATTTTAGTCGGACGACCAGTTCCTATATATTGATCCAATAAACATAGTGTACACGATTCTAGTTTAATCTTTTATAAAACCGTTGAGAATATCCAGCACCTTTCTTCTGTGGTTGTGCTCTTTTAGACAATTTTCGAAATTCGGTTACATTTTTTAGCACGCAGTTTTCGAACTCCTTCTTATTCGTTGGAAACTCCTTTAAATCCTACAGCGCGTATAGACTGCAGTTTTTTTTGAAAATCGACTATGTACATATTAAATCTTAAATAAAACCCAGAAAATATTTAATATAAATTCAATTTTAATAATAATTAGCTATAAGCATCAAGATCAATATTTTAATTTTTTTTAAATAAATTATAAATAAAAAATCATAATCTTTTCTCTTCAAGTCAATTACAAGACAACGCTATCTTAGTAACCATTAGTTGGACAGTTTTAGTATGCTTTAAAGCCAGAAGGGTTGAAATTCTGTTAGTTTTATTGCAAATGAAGGTTTGGTTTTACTTGACATGAGTTGTTATAATGAGAAGGGTATTACACTTTGCATCGTGCACCTTGCTACCTCTTGCTGTTATAGTGTACAGCGATGATTGATGTTGGGCAGGAAGGAAAATACACCCTTGGTTTATAAATTACACAGTATCATTTAGGGTTGTGCATCACCCCAAATCCCACTATGGTAGTCCCTTTCAATAGGATAATACTATGTATTTTATATGCGTTATTAAATACAATTATTATAATTAATATGAGTGTACAGGTTAAGCTTAAAATTGAAGAGATGAAGTGTTAAGTAATGCCTGTCTAGTATTCTTATTATAGTGTGTATAACCGTGAAACGTGGCATCGCAAATAAAAAATGCTTTTAAGTGCGTCATATCAAGAAATTTTCACATAATGCACCGCTTTTCGGGTGTGCTACTTTTGGCAAGCGCGAGTTTAATGGTGTTAATGGATTTTATAAAAACATGACATTTGCGCTGCTATTCGTGTATAACATTTATAAAATGAAAAACAAACAATATCTGAAGTAGAAAGGGCATTTGTCAGACTTTTTCTTAACATTTATTAGAAATAGTGTTCTATCATGCAGTATAATTTAAATAAGAGTCGCTACAATTGTGGCCAGGTTTCAAGTGCTCCACCCAAAGGTACTACATTAGGTTTAAATGCGAAAATAAACGTGCTTCAAATAAATCTGACTTCAAAATTAATTAATCATGAATATAATGTCTAAACTAAAACTAAAGTTGGAGTTTAAATAGTGATATCCCTAGCGTTGACTTTGGAATGTGTCTAATCAAAAAGACACTAGCAAAGATAAATGGGGAGCGATTTGAAATACCGGATAGCAGCAGCCAGGTGTTCTTACCGGTGTGCCCTGAAGGGTCAACTTAAAACTATCCAAATCTAGCTAACTAATATTTACCAATGGACTCGAATTGTTAAGCATATTGTTACGTATTTCTAGTAGACGCCACGTTGTGCGTCAAAGTTATGTCACGTTGGCTCGTAGCCGTGCGTAACCAAAGAAAATCCAAGAAAACAACAGTGACCGGGCTCAATCGGAGAGTAGGGGGAGTTGTAGAAAGCAGACCAATCTAGAAGGGACGCGGCTGTCAGGAGTTAGTACCAGTACCTGCCATAGAGAAATTAGAATAGTAAACCTGAAAGAAAAACAAATTAGTCCTGCAAACCTGAAACAGAGAAAAAGCATAGCCTATGGATCAAGTATAAATTGTTCAGTACTTTATAGAATAAATAAGAGCAACTGTTTAGATAAACTCTATAATCTAACAACAGTAATAGCAGTACAGAAAAATTCTGAGTACAAAGTGAGGCCATATTGGGGAGTAGCAGAAACGTTTCATCACCCACCAATTACACATATTTCAGGTAAAATGTACCAAAAAATATAAATAGGTAAGACATAATCACTCTAAGTAATTTAGTAAAATTTTTAGCAAAGACGTAAATAAGTAGATAAGCACAATTGTTCTGAGTCCTTCAGTAGGGTTGATTGTTCTTTCTTTTTTTTTGTTATTAAATAGCGGGCAAGTCTATGGAAAAGGTATCAGAACGACAAGGAATATTGCAACAACAACGGGTAGATATTTACAGTAAGAACAAATAGGAAATAGTGCAACTTACACAAAGTCCTTCAGTACCGCTTCCTTGCCATTGCAGTGTGGGATCCACGATTTCTGACACTAACGAAGCACTGCACCCTAGACTGTGAGGGTGTTGATGGAACTTATCACAACTTACCCTAATCACACTGACTGATCTCCTTGGGGTTAGCAGCGGACCTTATCACGCGAAGGAACTAGGTATATTAGTTGCATAACCATCCAAAAAGCAGCGAGGAACTTCAACCACTACTTTTGTATACCGGTAGTCGGTCACAGTTTAAATATCACCAGACCAAGCAAGCAACAAAAGCCATAATACGTAAAGCACATGTATCACTAAAGGGAGTCCGTAACCATGTCCTTTTTTCCATAAGAAAGACGACTAAAACGTTTAGTAAACACGCGTAAGCACTAAAGCCGTACGTCGAAAGTTCTTCGAACACACGTGCGTCGAGTTTCACCAACTCTACCGCTCTTAGTTCAACAAGAAAAACCGTATCTTACACTTAATTTTTTGACATCTCCCAAGCAAGAAGAAAACACGACCCTTTTTTGTTTATATCTAATCCTACTAGTACAACTTCTGATCGCCTACCTAGACTGTATATCCACATATTAATTACAGCGGGATTATTTATTAATGACAAGTGGAAAGTAATTTTACGAGTATTCCAATTTACAACTAAACCATCTTTTAAAATTAATACCGGCGAGTCAACTTGCATATCAATCTGAAAACTAGGCGGAAGTATTTACTTTATACAAACCGCGATCCAAAAACGATGTATTTTAAGAATTAAGTAGACTACAAAGGTTAGGCCACCAAAAATGCACGTTACAAATTCCCCCCTAGCAAAATAAAGACGTCGGGGTGAAAGAGAAAAAAAAAGAAAGAAAAGTGGCAGACCAGGAACCAAACAAAAAAAAAAAATTTTAATCCGGTTTGAAGGACCAACACCAGTATAAGAGAAAGAATATCTTTCCAAAAGAAAACAAAGTCATCTATCGTAACCAACAATGACAGAATAGGTAAAGAAAGTATCAAGTAAACACCCAATGAGGATTAAAGGTTATAGCTACTTTCAGAATCGTCAAAAGACGGATGTCCTCCAAAAAGGACATTTCTGTTTTCCACCTCAAAGAAAAGTTTTGGCTTCCCGCGAAGAAACCAAAAGAAAATAAAAAAAACGAGGAAGAAAACTCGTAGCGAATCCACTAAACGACATCAATGTCAACCTCAAGTGTGCAGCAACGAAAGAACCAAGACAAAGAAAAGAGCAAAGGCAAACTAGTACACCATCTGGAATACTTCCAACTGAGGTAACACAGATTCGTATGAAACGATTACTCAAGCAGAGTATGGCTAACAGACCACCAAAAGCGACTAAGTCGAAATTCCTAAAGGAAAAGTAAATAGATCTGAAGCCTACCTCAAGGAATGGATGTAGAAAGCGACTATAATAGTCCAATAGTGAACAAATGGTGGAACTGGCCAGAAGAACAAGTCACGGAGGGCTAGCTACAAAATATACATAGGAATACGAAATGGGCGCCAGTGTTTTCGGACTCAAGCTTATCAGCGAAAACACAAGACCAATAAGCCAAAAAAACCAAAAGAGAAAAAACAAGTCATTAGGGATAGCGATACGTAGGGGTCAAAATAGAATCCGCCGGAGGGAGCCCATTAGGATCCGGAGGTTCAGTATCAATGTCTGGCGGGTCTAAAGTTTTATCGGGTTTGAGGTCCTTAATATGCCAAGTACCCAGATCGTTACCAGAATCATCCACTAAGATATAGGTCCACGGAGAAAGTTTGGTCCTAATAGTAAAGGGACCCACATATTTGGGAGCAAGTTTAGCATTGAAGTAGCGAGTAGCATCCAAAAGAACATAATTGCGTTTCCACACGCGATCGCCAGGAGATAAAGTTAAGGGACGACGACGAAGATCGTAGTGTTTAGCATTTTTCTTGTATGCTAAGAAAAGACGTTTCGAAATTTCTTCACGAAGTGACTCAAATTTGACTAAGTCAGTAGGAGGAATAGGACGTTCGGGATCCATAAGAACATCATCAGGATCAGAAGGTTTTCCAAAATGATCGCCGTAGAGAGCATGTTCACGACCATATAGAGCAAAATACTGGGAGTAACCAATGACCTCATGTTTGAGCGTACGAATAGCACAACCAATTTTTGCTAAATTAACGTCCCACCGACGTTGATTATCAGAAACGTAAGAAGAAATCATAGTTTTCAGGACTCTATTAATACGTTCGGCCGGATTTGCCTGAGGATGATAGCGAGCATTAAACAGAATTTTTGTTCGATAAGAATTACAGAGTCTAGTGAAAATATTACTACGAAATTGTACACCATTGTCCGCAATTAGATACTGAGGAGTACCATACACCAGGAAAATATTTTCCTCAATGGTTCGAGCAACAGCAGCGGCCGTAGATGCACGTAGAGGAAAGGAACAAGCATATTTCGTAAAACAATCGGCCACAACTACAATGAAGGAATTACCTTTAGAGGATCTAGGAAGAGGTCCGACAATATCCGTACATAGGACTTGCCAAGGACGAGTGGTAGTAGCACGAGGAGACATAAAGCCAGGGGGTTTCTTTTGTTCGACTTTGTGTGCAGAGCAAATTTTACAACGACGGACGTATCGAGCAACAGCGGCTCTAAGTTTAGGCCAATAGTAACACATGGAAATTTTAAAGACCGTTTTGTGTACACCAGGGTGACCTGAAGTAGGTAGATCGTGATTCTCGTATAGAACCCTATTCCGTTGTTCGCTGGGAACTACTAACTTCCAATCGTCTTGAGGATGTTGGAGCAAAGACTGTTTAGATTTTACATGTTTGTATAGTAATTCGTTTTCCACATGCCAGTTACTGTATAGTTTAGGATTAGAATTAACACGAGTCCGTAGCTTAAGATACCAAGGATCCAGAATTGGCAGAGTAATAGAAGATTTAGGAAAGTCATCAATTAAGTCAATTTTAGGTACTGAGCGAGATAAGGCGTCGGGAACGATGTTATCTTTACCTTTCCGATGTACGAAGGTGAAGTTATGTTGTTGAAGTCGTACAGACCAACCAGCTAAACGACCGTTGGGGCTTTGTATATTATTCAGCCAGATAAGCGAGTGGTGATCCGTGATCACAGTAAAGTGAGAACCCTCGATATAGGGACGAAATTTCTATTGCCCATATAACACCAAGACATTCTTTTCGGTGGCGCTATAGTTGCGTTCCGCCTTTTTAAGAGAACAGCTAATGTAGCTAATGACTTTTTCGTCATCACCCTGTTGTTGAGTCAGCACAGCACCCAGGCCAAAATCAGAGGCATCAGTCTGTATAGTAAAGGGTAAAGAAAATCAGGACAACTCGTCACTGGAGCTGTTACAAGTGTTCTTTCAGCAGCTTAAACGCCTGCTGACATTCTGAAGACCAACTAAATTTAGAATTTTTCTTAGTCAACGCAGTAATCGGAGCAGTAAGAGCAGAAAATTTGGGATAATGCGACGATACCACGAGCACATACCAACTATGCGTCGTACTTCAGTTACAGTAGTAGGAGGAGGAAGATTAAAATGGCCGAAACTTTTCTGGGTCGACATGGAGTCCATGGCGATTTACTACGTATCCCAGATAACGGAGTTCCGATCGGCATATAATGCATTTATCTCTGTGAAGAGTAAGACCTGCAGAATTTAAACGAAAAGCACTTTCTGTAGTACCACCAAATGTTGTTCGAAAGTCGGGGTAGCGATGATCACATCATCTAAGTATGCGAAACAGAAAGGTTCGAGATCAGCACCAAGCACACGATCTATAAGTCGCTGAAATGTCGCTGGAGAATTATGAAGACCAAATGGCATTTTAGTAAACTGGTATAAACCTCTACCAGGCACCGTAAATGCAGTAATCGCTTTAGAATGAGTAGAAAGAGGTATTTGCCAGTAAGCAGAGCGAATGTCCAAACTAGTTAAAAATTTTGCGTCTCTCAGGCGGTCTAGAATCGTAGAAATGTAAGGCAGGGGATAGGCATCTTTTTCTGTAACCTCATTGACCTTTCTAAAATCGATGCAGAAACGATACGTGCCATCTTTCTTAGCCACCATAACAATAGGGCTAGACCAAGCGCTATTAGATGGTTTTACATTACATGTGATTTTCCAATGCTCCACCCGAAGGTACTACATTGGCCAGGAAGCGAGTTTTTTTTTTACCTGAAAAATTTTGAATTTTGCCGAATCCTTGCTGTTCCAAGCAAGGTAGGGATCTTTAACGTGCGTGACAACACTCACACACGGGACCTCCATTTTACCTTTCATCCGAACGAGGGTGTATTTTTGCGAAAAATGCTCGCCTAACATTTTTCAAGCGGACCGTGTCGGGATTCGAACCCGGGACCTTGGGCGTAGTAGTCACACACATACCACTACGCCACGGAGCCGCCTAGATGGTTCTACAACACTACTTTCTAGCATCTCATCCAGAGCTTGATTGACATGCCGAAGTACCGTAGGGGACATGGGATAATATCTTTGCTTGATAGGACTGGATGTCGTACGGATCTGATGTTCAATGAGATTAGTACAGCCCAAAGGTAAAGTATCATCGTTAGGAAACATCTGTTGGACTATACGAGACAATGTGGATTGTTGTGTGTTCGATAGATCGGAAAGAGCATTGATCTGACTGATCGAGACAGTAGAAGAAGAACAGAAAGTCCATTGACCCGCTCGAAAATCCGGGACAACACCCATGGATTTCCAGAAGTCAATGCCTAAGATCAGAGACTGAGAAATAGAAGGAACGACTAGGACGTCAAGAAGAATAGTTTTATTTTCGACTGACATGGGTAAAGTAAGTGACCCGAGAATGTCACAAGATTGACCATTGGCTACCGTACAGCTGTGGATCTCCGTTTGGGACAAAGGCAAAGAAAGAGAATAGAGAATATCCCAACCAGGACCACCAATAATAGTGCGAGAAGCGCCAGAATCAAGTAAACCCTTAAATTCGATGTCGAAAATGGTCACAGTAAGATAAGGTCTGTCGTCCTCACGAGAACTAGCTAAAATAAAATCCAGAACATATTTAGATCGGTCATCAAGACCAGAGAAAGGATTTTCTGGGGAGATAATAGGTACCGAGACAACTGTAGAAGGAATCGGGTCGGTTTCTCGGCTTAGGGACTCGATCGGTAGTTTAAATTCTTGTTACACCTCGTGCAATTGGCACGGGTAACATTAGGTGTACCACAACCATAGCAATGAAGTATTTGCGGTTTAGTACAGGAAGGAAACTTGTGTCCTCGTTGGCCACAGTTCCAACAATTAACGGGAGAATTAGAAATATTTTTAGGAGCATCACTTGCACCAGGTGTAAGTGTTTTTGAAGTAGTGACATCAGAACGGGGAGGGACATAAGCAGACGTAAGTTTGCTGCGGACCACAGGACCTGTATAAGCTAAGTCGGGCTCTAGGAGTTGAGAAAAGTTCAGAGCAGGAGGAGACTTGAAATTATCTGCTTGGATTTTGCGCTGTTCCAGTCTGCGACCCACCCGCAAAAGTTCGGCAATAGTATTCAGATCCAGCAAAGCTAAGTTGGTTTGGTAGAAAAGTGTAAGATTTGGTAAAATAATATCGAGTTTCTGTAGTTCAGAGAGAGAGATTGTTAGACGAGCAAATAAATTTTCCATCGTAGCTAAATATACCCCAATAGACTCTGAGGGACCCATAGTACGTTGCTTTATTTCCTCCAAAAGTTTTTCGTTGTAATTAACGGGTTGGAATTCTTCCTTAATATCCGAATAACGTCCTGCCAATTTGTTAGGGATTTTCGATGTGCTCTGAATAAAATTAAAGCTTTTCCTGAAAGTAAGTCCGATGCCGAAGAAAATAGTTGAGAAGCAGAAACGTTGCGTGCCGAGCATAATTCGTCCACGCGTAATAGAAATGCAATTAACGACATACGGTCATCACCCGAAAATTTTAAGTCCCATTTAGACACCAGCTGTCCATAACCAGACGTAGCAATTGATTTAGAAACAGATATAGGTATAGGTAATTCATCCGAAGATTCAGCAGAAGTAAGATCATTCTCAGTATCCGTAGTAGTCGGATTAATAGTAGCCGTAGAAACAAGTGGTACCCTAGGGGAAGTGGAAGAACGTTTAAAGCGACGGTATAATCTATCACAATCACTGCGGAAATTGCTGACACCTAGCAACAACTTTCCCTGTTTTACGGTTTCAGCGTCAGAAGTCACATCCATACGTTGGATTCTCCCTTTAAGATGCATAGCAAGGCTAATAATACGTTTGCCGTCGGCAGTTGAAATATCACTATTAAAGTCTTTGACCTTCGTCGTTAACTCAGTTAAACCCTCGGTCACGGCTTTATTATCCGCCTGGAAATCGGCACCAGATTTAAGTGGACTTAGCGCTTCGGAAGATTCCATTTTTAAGATATTCCTCAAGGACTTACTAAGTTCGGATACAGGTATCTTTGCATCGAACCCACGCGAACCGACTTCATATTTGAGTTCAGCCTCATGTAACCGATCAACTTTTAATCTCCAAAAATCACCCATTATTACCGAATCGACCAACAACACCCAAATATTTAAAGACACAAAAACGACTTATTAGGTTGGTTCGCCAGAGAAACCAAATTAACGAAATCACTGAATACTAAACACAATCCAGTTCAGACGAGAAGGGAGAAAAAAAATAATTCAAGCCGCTACACCAAACAAAAAAATCAATGTCAAAAACCATCAAGGTCAAAAAAAAATTTAGAAAAATCACGAACAAATAAAAGAAATCGGGCAGAAAAGAAAAAATAGAGCATGAGAGAAGAAAAAAAATTGAGAGCAACTCAAGAGAAATCAAGCCTCTTGTTTATCGGGCAGTCCCGTTTATCGAGTCGAGCCCCTAGTCGAGCCCCACGTTGGGCGCCAAAAATTATGTTACGTATTTCTAGTAGACGCCACGTTGTGCGTCAAAGTTATGTCACGTTGGCTCGTAGCCGTGCGTAACCAAAGAAAATCCAAGAAAACAACAGTGACCGGGCTCAATCGGAGAGTAGGGGGGGTTGTAGAAAGCAGACCAATCTAGAAGGGACGCGGCTGTCAGGAGTTAGTACCAGTACCTGCCATAGAGAAATTAGAATAGTAAACCTGAAAGAAAAACAAATTAGTCCTGCAAACCTGAAACAGAGAAAAAGCATAGCCTATGGATCAAGTATAAATTGTTCAGTACTTTATAGAATAAATAAGAGCAACTGTTTAGATAAACTCTATAATCTAACAACAGTAATAGCAGTACAGAAAAATTCTGAGTACAAAGTGAGGCCATATTGGGGAGTAGCAGAAACGTTTCATCACCCACCAATTACACATAATTCAGGTAAAATGTAACAAAAAAATATAATTAGGTAAGACATAATCACTCTAAGTAATTTATTAAAATTTTTAGCAAAGACATAAATAAGTAGATAAGCACAATTGTTCTGAGTCCTTCAGTATGGTTGATTGTTCTTTATAAATAGGTAAGACATAATTAATCTAAGTAATTTAGTAAAATTTTTAGCAAAGACATAAATAAGTAGATAAGCACAATTGTTCTGAGTCATTCAGTAGGGTTGATTGTTCTTTTTTTGTTATTAAATAGCGGGCAAGTCTATGGAAAAGGTATCAGAACGACAAGGAATATTGCAACAACAACGGGTAGATATTTACAGTAAGAACAAATAGGAAATAGTGCAACTTACACAAAGTCCTTCAGTACCGCTTCCTTGCCATTGCAGTGTGGGATCCACGATGTCTGACACTAACGAAGCACTGCACCCTAGACTGTGAGGGTGTTGATGGAACTTATCACAACTTACCCTAATCACACTGACTGATCTCATTGGGGTTAGCAGCGGACCTTATCACGCGAAGGAACTAGGTATATTAGTTGCATAACCATACAAAAAGCAGCGAGGAACTTCAACCACTACTTTTGTATACCGGTAGTCGGTCACAGTTTAAATATCACCAGACCAAGCAAGCAACAAAAGCCATAATACGTAAAGCACATGTATCACTAAAGGGAGTCCGTAACCATGTCCTTTTTTCCATAAGAAAGACGACTAAAACGTTTAGTAGACACGCGTAAGCACTAAAGCCGTACGTCGAAAGTTCTTCGAACACACGTGCGTCGAGTTTCACCAACTCTACCGCTCTTAGTTCAACCAGAAAAACCGTATCTTGCACTTAATTTTTTGACATCTCCCAAGCAAGAAGAAAACACGACCCTTTTTTGTTTATATCTAATCCTACTAGTACAACTTCCGATCGCCTACCTAGACTGTATATCCACATATTAATTACAGCGGGATTATTTATTAATGACAAGTGGAAAGTAATTTTACGAGTATTCCAATTTACAACTAAACCATCTTTTAAAATTAATACCGGCGAGTCAACTTGCATATCAATCTGAAAACTAGGCGGAAGTATTTACTTTATACAAACCGCGATCCAAAAACGATGTATTTTAAGAATTAAGTAGACTACAAAGGTTAGGCCACCAAAATGCACGTTACAATATGCCAAATTTATTAATAACAAACCCAGCAATTTGTTACTACTCTATAAATTTACGATATCGTCCTCCCTAGTCTAAGTATTTTATTCCAACTTCAGCCTAAATTTGTTCCTAACTTTCTCATCGCTCCCTAACTGATTTATTCTTATTTCAATCTTCCTTCCTATAGACACTACTACCAAGAAACAGGCAAAACACCAAACAAAACAAGTCCAGCGGCAAAACAAATCATTAAAGTATATAAATGTACTTACTTGCATAAAATATAAATATCTAAATAAAGCATTAAACATATAACAGTGCATAAATAGCAAAAAGCAACGCTAAAATTATTAGGTACATTTGTATATGCATTATTTTGGCTAGCGCAATAACAGTAAAATGTGCTCGTTAAAAATTAATTGCAAAATCTATTTATTGATACAAATCAATGCTTATGCTAGTACAACCGCCACGATATTTATAAATGCCTCGAACGTAATTACTCCAGAATCCGAAGATCTGGTCGTCTGCTTACATCTAATTATCTTACTGCTAAGAACAAATGGGTATGCACTGCTAAAGTCCTGGTAGGTATGCACTAAATGTTCGTGGGAGGGGTGGGGGGAAGGAGATGTGTCACAACTACTATCACGTTTAAGTCGGGGGGAGGGGCATGCGCGGTTTCACTGTAGTTTAATTCCTTAGTTTAGTTGGTTTACTCGATTGATTTGAGCTAATTAAGTTTCCTGTTTAGTTTTGTTATTTATTAGAACGTTGTTTAAAGTTTTGATTTAATACCCGGTGTTTTGTCCCGCACGCTTAGGTAAAACAGTGAATGATTTATTGTGAATTTCATCGTGCAAATATATAAATATTTAGGTGTTTTGTTTTTGTATCTTTTTTTTATTGTTAATTTAAGTTATATCGTGCCATAAAATTAATTTATGCCGAGTCTTTTAAACTAAACTACCACCTACCCCAAAATGTAGCCACCGCCCTCCTTTAGGGTTTATACCCGGTTCTCGACGTCCAGTTTCGCACTTTTTTCCAGGATGTAGGGTCATACTAGTCTCTCAGCAGCAAGTTTCTTGTCCGCCAACCCTCTACTATCCATCTCTAGTAGGCAGTCAAATAGCACGTGCTCGGCGCTTTCTACACCGTCGCCGTATATGCAGCGGTCGTTCTCGATCAATCCGAAACTTCGTAGCTAGGCTTTCAGACCCCTGTGCCCTGTTACAAGCTGCACCATCTTCCGATCGAAAGTCACCTCCATCTTATCTCTAGCTTTTATACTCGGTATAAATTTGTGTATCAAACTGTTCGTGGCAGCGTTTTCCCCCTCTCTTCTTGCTGTCGGATTGATCTTTCTATTGCAACTTTCCCTTAATTAGCGACCTCGATACTAAAGAAAATACGATGTAAGAAATTCCCCAGTCGCGGCCTCTTTGGCTAGCTCTTCTGCTCTGTCGTTTCCTCGATTGCCGTAATACGACCTCACCCAATAAAACTTCAAATTCCGAAACCCAAGTACCGTGTACGCTATCCTCTAGATGCCCCCTTGAAGATCTGTTGAGGTGTTCAAATTTGCCAGAGCACATTTGCTATCGATTATGATAGAGTACCCATTTGTGTCCGAGCTACCAACTCGCACTGACAGATTGAGCTCCAATTTGCAAGTTTAGTTTGGCATCGGAACAACTTTTCTTTACTCCTTATACACAACAAACGCCGCTCCTGCCTGCCCATCGTCCATTCGCGAGTTATCCGTATAAATCCTGATCACTTCCACGTTTTTATCGCTTTCGGCAAACTCGATTACCCTGACATCGGCCGGATGCCCTAATTTAGAAAAATGATTATCCTCTCAATTTCCTTAGTTCCAAGGCCAAGACTTTCGACGACTTGCAGCCGTTTACCTATATTTCCAAATCTTCGATCTGTAACCTCTTTAACGGTGAATTCGATTGAGCAAATTCTATTTATTACCAAGACTACCTCCGTTGATGTGGTCCTGTACGCCCTCGCCGCCTTAACCGCTGCTATACGATGGACGCTTATAAACAGTTTCTTAACCTGGCAACATTGCTGGTTCCATTGCTTCTGCGTAGAAGGTTCTTAAGGATTTTCCTCTAAATCCTCAGTGTATCTTTGCTGCCACCATCATTACTCTGTTTGATATCTTGCTGCTCTTGCTTTTGGCTAACTGCACATGCGCCTTTCAATTCAATTTGTCATGTAACTTGACTCCTCTCCAAATTATGACCTAGGAGAACGCTGCCCCGGTTTCGTTACGAAATAAAGCGCCTCCGACTTCGTTGTGTTGAATTTTACCTTGACTTCCCGCGACCATTCCTGCAATCTGTTGAACGCCTGCTTCGGTTTTGTTCGCATCCCATTAACAATCTTGACCTGACAATCATCCACAAACCCAACAACAGTGCACCCTTTGTGCAATTTGACTCCAAAATGCTTCCTAATTACGCGATACGCCGTTCCCCAATTTTTTTTTAGAATTGCGCGTGCAGAATTCTTTAAATTTGTTCGTTCGCGTTTCTTTTATCAGCCTTTTATATTCTTGGTCACACTGACTTTATTCCTTCTTTCTTTGTTCTCTTAATTCTCCCGCTGCGCGTTGGCAGTGGCGCCTTAAGTTACGGGTTTCCGCTCTCTTATTGGTTAGCTCCCGATTTCATCAAAGTACGCTGTCTTTAAACGGAATAGAGTTCGCTGACACGTCTACCACAGCGTCGTTTTATTTTTGCGCAAGTGTTTATATTTGAGTGGCCTATCGGCAGTATACTAGTTCGTTCTCGCGCACGGGGATGTTTTCGCTGAAATTTTGTTTAAAATGCTCCCAATTTGCTTTTTTATTACAGAACCGCGGAAAGATAGTTATATATGGACATCATTTATATTTATTAATACACCATAATTCGTCTATAATTCAAGAACTTTGTTGGTTGTTTTGTAAAAAGAAATGCACCAATCTGATGAGCCGCAACCAACAATTTAATTTTCGTTTAGCATGCTTGAATTACTTTTCTAAACCAGACAAAATTATTGTTACTATTAAGCAAGAAACCTACTAGTTTCTGTTGCTAGTGTTGTAATAGGTAATCGGTCATTTGCTTCATTTGCATCTTAAGATTACGTGTTTTCTATTTAGCTAAGTGAATTCGGTCCCACCCGACCCATCTATACCTCTCCCTTGGGATAATAGCCAAGTTCGCCGTTGGTATACACCTTTTAGCCTTTTCATCTTCAATGTATAAAACTTTAACTTTTTAAAATAGAATACTTGTTACAATTAGCCCTGCAATGACGATGTTAAAGAGTACGCGTGTCAAACGTGTGCACCATTGGAAAGCCGTAAGGCTCAAATAAAGCAATAAACAACGCGGGCAGCTCCATTGAGAAAGTGACAATCGACATTTTTGACCCATCTCTTGAGACCAACTCCGGAAATAAGTACGTCTTGGTAGCTAGGACTATTTTACGAAGTGAACCAAAGTGTACGCCATACCAACCAAGAAACTGCAACCGTCGCTGACCTGTTGGGAAAAGAACTATTCTGTTGTTTTGGAGTTCCTATGGAGTTGCACGCCGATCAGGGTTGAAATTTTGAGTCAGCGTTATTTTAAGGCGTGGAGCAGGTATTCACGTTTGAAGAGCTATATACCGTCCTTACTCAGATTGAGGCATTATTGAACTGCAGACCCTTTATGCCTTAAGACACAACCCGAATGACATGCAGTGTCTTTTACTCGGCAATTTCTAACCTTTAACGCCCTCTCCAGACGAGGTTCCGTCTCAAATTAAAATACCCTGATAGCTGAGACTGCTACAGAAAATGCACCAAGATTTCTGGTCGCGCTGGAATCTAGAGTACTAGAATACACTACATCAGGGTTAAAGTGGTACAAGCAAAGTACCCAATTTACTAAAAACGCCATTGTTTTAATCAAGGACGAGCGGTTATCCACCTTACAATGGAAGTTCGGGCGTTTCACCCGTTTATACGCCGGTCGTGATGGTGTTGTCTGAGTTGCAGATGTTCAAACCTATAATAGCACTTTTCACAAACCCATGGTCTAACTATGCCTTTATGCCAATAATTTCTATAACCTCTTTTTTATTTACCTCCTTTTCTTTTTACGTGTATGTGTCAGTTTTATTAATCGATTACTGACCTAAATTCATTGAATTTGGTGGGCGGTGCAAAATTATATTGTACATTTGCACGTGAATGCAAGATGCCAAACTTTATTCGTAACTTTTAAGTGCATTGTGTGTACTTTGGCAACTGTGCAGTGCGAGTCTATAGTGTGTATCATTTTACTAACTAGTTGAATGGGTGACGAGAGCCCAATCACGGTAGATGCGCCAGAACAAACGTTTCTTCCCGCGTTTTTAACTACAACGCCAAGTTCCATTACGCGTTAAACAAGGTATTAATTCTTTATTGTGTCTTGCATTTATTATACTGGTTGAATCATATTGAACTTTCCAATTTCACAAGGTCATTGCCCGAACGCTGGAGGGAGTGTAAGGGTGGGGATGGCGTCGTCAAATGCGCCATGACATGCAGTTTTCAGTGTGAGCAATGGCTTGGTCGGGTCAACATCGAGCGTTCGTGGTGGAAGAGTTTATTCGAAATGGTGAATCAGTGATCACAACACAGCGTGCGTTTTGTGTACACTTTGCTCTTAGTCGTCACGATCCCATCCCCAGTGGACCAACAATTAGGAATTGGGTAACCAGTAGGCCAAACTAAGGCTTCGACGTCAGCAGAAAACGTGGATAAAGTACGAACTTCAATTCAACAGTCTCCCCAGCTATATGTTCGTAAACATGCCGCTTCACTGGGATTATCTGTCAGTAGTGTCAAAAGAATCCTCCATAGAGACCTTAAATTGCACTCATACAAGATGCAGTTAGTGAAGAGTTAAGTGACAGAGACTTTGACACACGAAAAAATGTGTGCCGTAATATTCTGCAGAGTATTCCTCGTACTGTTGTTTTGATCTTTAGTGATGAGGCCTATTTTTATTTGGCCGGAACTCTTAATAAACAAAATTTTCGCTATTGGGCAGGGAATAACCCTAGGAAACTTCACCAGCAACCTATTCACAGCCCTCGAGTAACAGTGTGGTGCGCTGTTGGAGATTTTGGTGTGTGGGGTCCCTACTTTTTCGAAGAAAATGGTGAAGTTGTAATAGTGACTTCTGCTCGGTATTGTCACACGATTGAAATTTTTTTCAAACCAAAAGTGGATAAATTATTGCAAGACCATGAAAATGAAAACATTTGGTTCCAACAAGATGGTGCTACCACCCATACATCTCATTGTTCAATGAAACTCCTAAGGCATGTGTTTACAGGTCGTCTTGTGTTTTTGCGAGGTGTCATTGGGTGGACCCCAGATCGCCTGATTTAAAACCATGCGATTTTTTTCTTAGGGTTACCTCAAGGAAAAGGTATACAAGCATCGTCCCCGAACTATCGGTGAACTGACGGCTGTCATCACTGAAGAAATTAATGCTATTCCTTTGAATATGATTCATAAAGTCATGGACAACTTCCAGGAAAGGCTCTGTCAGTGTTTGGACAATGGAGGTAGACATTTAGATGATATCATTTTCAAATCATAATAAAATAAAACTGCATTCTATGTTCTTTCAAATAATAAAATAATTCTCATTGCATCTTGCTTTGTTTTTATTACGCACCTTTTTGAAATCAGAAAGTTCAATATGATTCACTTTGTACTATAATTGGGAGTATTCATTCAGAACTTTACTCTAAATTTTTATTTCAACAAAAAGGTTAAATCGCTAACCCAAGGTAGATAATTTAAATTCTTAAATTACGATAAAGTAAGGAATTTGATAATTCAAAGAAAGATTAAACTTTAAATTTCTTCTAGCGAAGATAGGAAGTAGTCGTTGCCATCATTAGTTAGTGTAACTTTTGCGTATTACCAAATGCAACAACTCGGGGAGTTAATATTCAACTAGCACTCATTTCAGTAGCTTATTTGGACCTTGAAATCCACGTGATAAAAATAAAACGCCAAGCGAAGTTCTTCAGATTTTTCAAACCACCACTCTTAGGAGAGGCGATACGTATCGAAGAAAAGTTGAGAAACGAGACAGTAGTAGGGACAGGGAGGGTGACGTTTCTGTAAGAGAAGGAACGCCCACTAACGATATAAGTGAAGTATAAGAAGATTTATAGCAAAAAACTGAATAATTTTATAGCCCAATCAAAAATAAAATAAAATATTTTCAAAAGTGTTAAAAAAACAACAATGAAAAATCGTTAAGGTACAAAGGTCGGCGTAGTCGTAAATGCATGTATTAGTGAAACAACATTTCTCACTGAGAAACTGCTCCTTAACACTAAGTATTTCTGGGATATTAATTTCCCACCTCATATAAAATTCTAGCAGTTAAGTGATAATGTGAACTATACATCCCATAAGATTTAATATAGATATGGGTGAATAGTGATACCTATCAATTTAGTGTGAAAACGTATAGCGCCTACCGCCTAGTTGTGGTATGCAACAAGACTAAGTGGGTGATATTTTTCTCACTGTTTTATCGACGAGTTTACTTTTGTGTAGTATGTGACAGTTCGTTGAATGTGTTGTTGTGATGTATATTAAATCTAATCCACAATAAAATAAATCGTGGTAGATTTTTATTTTAGCTATCGAGAATTCTTATGTAACTGTAACAAGCCCAGGGTAAGGTTAGGATGGAAATTGGCTTTTAGTAAAAGAAAACTCTTAAAACTTTTAGCTAACTGAGTTTTTGACCCACGGTCGCATGAGATTGGGTCAGTGGGTTTATTAAAGTTGGAAAAAACAAGATAATGGACGCCACCTAAATTTTTTATAAGGCAACTGACTAAATGAATTTGCACAAAGGGAAAATTTGGAAACCTAGATTATCGCTAACCACTTTAAATACAAAGTTTGATTGTCACAAATATGTTACTTACATCTGGTCGTCTTCTTCACTGAACTAACGATGACTAGGGCGACTCTGAAACATAAATACTACCAACATAGATACCCTATATATCTTACGTACCAGTATAAGCATGAAATCTTTGATTTAGATTCAATTAGTTTCCACTATATCGTGGTACACATTCGGGTAAGTTTAACCTTTTAAATACCTAACAAACTTTGGGGAAATTTAATGATTACTGAGTAATGAACTGAAGTCAAAAATAACTCTATATTCTCTTTTAAGACAAGTAATGAACATTTTAAATTATAAGTGTACTTAATAAAAAATAAAATTCTTATAAATGTAGTTTCTTGAATTGGATATTTAACTTTTGGACATTATTTTTCATAAATAATAGTCAGGGGTAGCGCTACTAAGACTTTACAGTTTTTTAAAAAATTTACTTAACTTTTGCAAATATTACTAATTAATTAATTAATCTAAGTTCAAACTTTACTATACAGGACTTAGGCCATATTAAATCAGCATGTTGGCATTTCAAATTGTGGTAAACAAGATAACTATCATGATTGTTTGTCTGCATATGTTACTATCGTCTATATACAACCGGTGAGGTACAATTTCCAAAGTTGAACACACCATTAATTACAAAAAGAACAGTTGTTCTCATTGTAACTTTACATTTTAACAGAATAAGCTTTTAGCAAATTAATTAACAAAATTATTCGCACGAGCCATAATGAATTGTATACAACAACCTGAGGTAGTTACAAGCTTTAAAAAGGAATTCATTACATATATAGATTACGTAATGAACTTTGCTACGGCAGCCTTATCTTAGAAACTTAAACATTCTTACCCATAGCGGCAATGACCTATAACCTTTAAATAACATGTCGTTCATCAACTAAACACGCCAGGTGTAACTGCATAGCGAAATCCACCATTTGTCCAACAAAATTGCTTACGCATTTATATTTTAAACGAGTTTCATAAAATTTGTTTGAACCAAACCAAATCGAATATGTTCAAGATAAACTAAGGTTGCATCGAAGTTACATAGAATTACATCAAAGTTACATCGAAGTTACATCAAAGTTGCACGTCGCCAAGAAGAGTTTGTACACTACACTCATACACAAGTAGTCACAGATAACTTTTAAAATACTGTGCCTTTATTACGGCGTCTCTGCCAGGAAAACTTAATTTCCCTTACCATCTTGAGTGTTTTTTTAAACACACCAAGCGATCTTTCAGTTCAACGAGGAAACGAAAGGTGACTATCTGTCACGAATCGTCGGAACAACTTGAAAATCTTAGATATTACAAAGAAGTAGGAGCACGCGAATAAGTTTGTATACATGTTATCAGTAAAGACGAAGTGATACGTAGTAGATTGTAATTGTAATTGAAATTGTAGTGTGCCTTGAAGTTTGTTGGTTATTAAATATGCAATATCGAATGAATCATTAATATAAACGTTGTTGAATAAAGACTAAATAATAGATGCACAGCGGTAACGTCAACAAATAAATTTACAGGAAAATATATATGTTATATTGAACTGATAAGCAAATAAACATTTTCTGTTTAGAATAACTATTCAGACATCAACAAATATATGTAAGTAGATACTTTGGTTATAAAAGATTGTAAAGTTTATAAGAGAATAACTTTTTATTTCATAGAAAACAATGTTTATAAACTTGCCATCAGCTGAGGTTAAGTCAAAGTCTAACTGTATGCAATAAGGTTTTAGTTTTATTGTATTATTTTGACCAAGGCATGACTATATTTGGCATCTCTAATGTTGGCCCTAAAACGCAGCACGATTTATTGGCACAAAAGTTTTATGCCGTGGCAAAGTTTTCTTTGGAAACTATACCAGCCAATTTACATTATCAGCTGTATGTATTCGATTTTCTTGTAGTACTTATAAACAGTAATCATAGGTGTGACTTATTTTACTGCATAGCCGTGCTTGTTTATTAATTATATTTATTACTCATAGTACTCACTTGTGGAGGAAGTATTCTTTAAAGAGACCCTACATTTGATTTTCCAATGTTCCACACGTAGTACTACATTGGCCAGAAAGCGAGTTCTTTTTTATCTGGAAAATTTGGAATTTTGCCGAACCTGTGCTGCTGCAATCAAGGTAGGGATCTTTAACGTGCGTGACAACAGTCATACGGGACCTCCATTTTACCTCTCATCCGAACGAGGGCGTATTTTTGTGAAAAATCCTCGCCTAACATTTTTCAAACGGACAGAGTTGGGATTTAAACCCGGAACCTTGGGTATAGTAGTCACACGCATACCAACTACACCACGGAGCCGCCCCTCAAAGAAACCGTACATGTGATTTTCCAATGCTCCACTCGAAGGTACTACATTGAGCAGGAAGAAAGTTTTTTTAACCTAAAAAATTTTGAACTTTGGCGAACCCTTGCTGTTCCAAGCAAGGTAGGGATCTTTAACGTGCGTGACAACAGTCATACACGGGACCTCCATTTTACCTTTCATCCGAACGAGGGCGTATTTTTGTGAAAAATGCTCGCCTAACATTTTTCAAACGGACAGCGTTGGGATTTGAACCCGGGACCTTGAGCGTAGTAGTCACGCACATATTACTATGCCACGGAGCCGTCCCTCAAAGAGACCGTACATGTGATTTTCCAATGCTTCACTCGAAGGTACTACATTGGCCAGGAACCGACTTGTTTCTTACTTGAAAAATTTTGAACTTTGCCGAACCCTTGCTGTTCCAAGCAAGGTAGGTACTTTTAACTCCATTTTACTTCTCATCCGAACGAGGGTGTATTTTTGTGAAAAATGCTCGCTTAACATTTTTCAAGCGGACCGTGTCGGGATTCGAACCCGGGACCTTGAGCGTAGTAGTCATACACATACTACTATGCCACGGAGCCGCCCCTCAAAGAGACCTTACATGTGATTTACAAATGCTCTACCCGGAGGTACTACATTGGCCATGAAGCGAGTTCTTTACCTGAAAAATTTGGAATTTTGCCGAACCCTTGCTGCTGCAATCAAGGTAGAGATCTTTAACGTGCGTGACAACAGTCATACGGGACCTCCATTTTACCTCTCATCCTAACGAGAGCGTATTTTTGTGAAAAATCCTCGCTAACATTTTTCAAGCCGACCGTATCGGGATTCGAACCCGTAACCTTGGGCGTAGTAGTCACACGCATACCAACTACGCCACGGAGCCGCCCGCTCTCAAAGAGACCGTACATGTGATTTTCCAATGCTCCACTCGAAGGTACTACATTGGGCAGGAAGCAAGTTTCTTTAACCTAAAAAATTTTGAACTTTGGCGAACCCTTGCTGTTCCAAGCAAGGTAGGGATCTTTAACGTGCGTGACAACAGTCATACACGGGACCTCCATTTTACCTTTCATCCGAACGAGGGCGTATTTTTGTGAAAAATGCTCGCCTAACATTTTTCAAACGGACAGTGTTGGGATTTGAACCCGGAACCTTGGGTATAGTAGTCACACGCATACCAACTACACCACGGAGCCGCCCCTCAAAGAGACCGTACATGTGATTTTCCAATGCTCCACTCGAAGATACTACATTGGCCAGGAAGCGAGTTGTTTTTTACTTGAAAAATTTTGAACTTTGCCGAACCCTTGCTGTTCCAAGCAAGGTAGGTACTTTTAACGTGCGTGACAACACACACACGAGACCTCCATTTTAACTCTCATCCGAACGAGGGTGTATTTTTGTGAAAAATGCTCACTTAACATTTTCCAAGCGGACCGTGTCGGAATTCGAACTCGGGACCTTGAGCGTAGTAGTCATACACATACCACTATGCCACGGAGCCGCTCCTCCAAGAGACCTTACATGTGATTTACAAATACTCTACCCGAAGGTACTACATTGGCCAGGAAGCGAGTTTCTTTTACCTGGAAAATTTGGAATTTTGCAAAACCCTTGCTGTTCCAAACAAGGTAGTGATCTTTAACGTGCGTGACAACACTCACACACGGGTCCTCCATTTTACCTCTCATCCGAACGAGGGTGTATTTTTGTGAAAAATGCTCGCTTAACATTTTTCAAGCGGACCGTGTTGGGATTCGAACCCGGGACCTTGAGCGTAGTAGTCATACACATACTACTATGCCACGGAGCCGCCCCTCAAAGAGACCTTACATGTGATTTACAAATGCTCTACCCGGAGGTACTACATTGGCCATGAAGCGAGTTCTTTACCTGAAAAATTTGGAATTTTGCCGAACCCTTGCTGCTGCAATCAAGGTAGAGATCTTTAACGTGCGTGACAACAGTCATACAGGACCTCCATTTTACCTCTCATCCTAACGAGAGCGTATTTTTTTGAAAAATCCTCGCTAACATTTTTCAAGCCGACCGTATCGGGATTCGAACCCGTAACCTTGGGCGTAGTAGTCACACGCATACCAACTACGCCACGGAGCCGCCCGCTCTCAAAGAGACCGTACATGTGATTTTCCAATGCTCCACTCGAAGGTACTACATTGGGCAGGAAGCAAGTTTTTATTAACTTAAAAAATTTTGAACTTTGGCGAACCCTTGCTGTTCCAAGCAAGGTAGGGATCTTTAACGTGCGTGACAACAGTCATACACGGGACCTCCATTTTACCTTTCATCCGAACGAGGGCGTATTTTTGTGGAAAATGCTCGCCTAACATTTTTCAAACGGACAGTGTTGGGATTTGAACCCGGAACCTTGGGTATAGTAGTCACACGCATACCAACTACACCACGGAGCCGCCCCTCAAAGAGACCGTACATGTGATTTTCCAATGCTCCACTCGAAGATACTACATTGGCCAGGAAGCGAGTTGTTTCTTACTTGAAAAATTTTGAACTTTGCCGAACCCTTGCTGTTCCAAGCAAGGTATTTTTGTGAAAAATGCTCACTTAACGTTTTTCAAGCGGACCGTGTCGGGATTCGAACCCGGGACCTTGAGCGTAGTAGTCATACACATACCACTATGCCACGGAGCCGCTCCTCAAAGAAACCTTACATGTGATTTACAAATACTCTGCCCGAAGGTACTACATTGGCCAGGAAGCGAGTTTCTTTTACCTGGAAAATTTGGAATTTTACAAAACCCTTGCTGTTCCAAACAAGGTAGTAATCTTTAACGTGCGTGACAACACTCACACACGGGTCCTCCATTTTACCTCTCATCCGAACGAGGGTGTATTTTTGTGAAAAATCCTCGCCTAACATTATTCAAGGGGACCGTGTCGGGATTCGAACCCGGGACCTTGGGCGTAGTAGTCACATGCATACCAACTACGCCACAGAGCCGCTCCTCAAAGAGACCGTTCATTTATATTTCCAATGCTCCACCAGAAGGTACTACATTGGCCAGGAGGCGAGTTTTTTGTTGCCTGGAAATTTAGAATTTTGCCGAACCCTTGCCGTTCCAGGCAAGGTAGGGATCTTTAACGTGCGTGACAACACTCACACACGGGACCTCCATTTAACCTCTCATCCGAACGAGGGCGGAAATTTTGTGAAAAATGCTCACCTGTCATTTTTCAAGCAGTCGGCCGTATCGGGATTTGAACCCAGGACCTTGGGATCCGTAGTCTTACGCTTACTACATTGATCCACGGCGACGCCTTCCTCAAAGAGACGGCTGTCAACAGCTGAATTGCTTTTTGAGAAAATGTTGATCTGAATTCAATTAGTAACGAAATGGCGGTACCCTGATTTTGAGGGAGATTTAGAAGCTGACGATAACGAGCCTCAAACTTTCCGCAATCAGAAAAGTCAATTGTTCTGCGGCTTTTGACATCCAAAAATTTTTTGTATTCAAACTTAGTAGACGCCGAGTGCTCAGAGGCGTCGAACCTTGATAACAATACTGACTGTGCCGAGGACACAGAGGATAGTGTGGCTGACAAAACATTTACTATGCCTGCCAAAAAAACGAAAATTACCTGTTTTCAAAATCAGCTTCTGAAAAAAAAGCACGCGTGAGGGCGATATACAAGACAAATTCCGTATAAAAATAAAATCACAAAGAAGGATGTAGAGTTGGCTACATACATACGGTCTAAAAATTGTAACGTACTTAACAAATATAGTCGAGCTATGTTTATGGAAAATGTAGCTCTACAGTAAATGTAAATACAAATAATCCAATATAAACTTTGCAGATGTTCTTCCCTGACACATTTTTGCAACATATAATTGACCAAAGTAGTTTGTACGATAAGCAACTAAAAAAAAAAAAATAAAAAAAAATTACCAGGACTATGAATTGGGTCTTACGTTGACTAAACTCAAAGCATGTTTGGGAATAATCTTGTTTATGGGATTCCACAAACTTCTTCAATGAAGCTTTACTGGTCAGAGGATGAAAATTCTCATATAGAACGAATTTTTCAGAATAATGCCACTAAAAAGATTTTTGAAATTATTGAGACACTTGCATATCAATGACAATAAGAATTTGCCAAAAGTAGGGTCAGATAACTTTGTTAAATTATATGAATTGCGTCCTATCATTGACCATTTGAAAAGAAAATTTATGGAATTGTATTGCCTGTCACGAAACATTTCTATTGACGAGTCCTTGATTGGTTTCAAGGGACGTTGTACTATGCAACAATATCTTCCCATGAAACCAATCAAACGTGGATTCAAAGTGTGGGCATGCTGTTGCGCAGAGAATGGATATCTATTAGATTTTAATATTGACACAGGCAAAAGTGAAGATAATTCGTCAATGGGTTTAGATGAAAAAGTTGTTATAACATTTGTACAAACATATCTTAGAAAAAATTATTGTTTTAATTTGATAATTTTTTTAGTAGCTTACCCCTTATTGACCGTCTTTTAGAAGATAATATATTTGCATGTGGAACAATAAGGCAAACCCGCAAGCAATATCCCAGTAACTGAATAAAAAAGGACAACGAACTTGTAAAAAGGCAATTTGATTTTGCACAAGCAGGTGATATATCAGTAGATAAGCTATCCATATTCTAGCCCAATAAACCGGTTTTCCCCATGTTAAATCCCATAAGAAAATCTAAGATCCATTCTGCTCATTTTTGTACCAAGCATTGAAATCCTCATAAGGAAGAATTGTGGGTCAATTCAGGTTACTTTTCAACCAACACCCACGACGGAGGAGTCTATTACATTCAGTTTTTAAGAATAGGATAACACTAAACTATATAAAATTTTATTGAGGATAATATATTTACAATCTATATTCTACATTTGCAATAAGTATTATATTTCCTCTTGCTCCATAATTGAATAATGTCCAAAAAGTAGTGTTGCATATGAACCAGGAAGCAAGTGGCGTTTATCATCGTGCGGGCTTAGGGCAATCTTCTCCTGAGCGATAGTGTGAACTTGATGCTTGGATGATTGAATTAGATTCTGCGTTACAAATACTTCCTTGTAATCTTCGATACAATCAACATAATCCTCAAAAGTAATTCTATTCTTTATCACTGATCTTTTAATCCCTTTAATTTTCTTTATAATACCAAAGTCTCGGATGCCAGGTGATTCTTCCTCTTCTCGTAAGAGTTCAGTTTCTTCTTCCTCGGCTGTTGTAAAAATCCTCGTCACATACATCTTTGATCGTAACCCAATAAAATCTGTCATAAGTGGTCTATTATTTTCATCCTTCACCATCCCCAATACTTTTTTGTTAATTAGCATAATTCCATAAATGTTGTTGGCAGGATAGTCGGAAGTATTAAAACGTTGCCGACAATCCCGCTTCATAGTTTCATAAGGATCCTGATCTACTATTTTATAAATTAGACTATCCGTATCCGTGTAAAGAACTCGGCAACCATCTCCAAAGACGGCGTTCATATATCGATAGTGGAAATCGTAGATTGTCAACTTGGCCATGTCAAGGATGCACATTCCAACGTATATAGGCCTATTGAAAAAAACTTCTGATTTAAGTAGTTCCACTGCCGCAAGGTTTTCATCGAAGATGGTAACATTTTTGAATAACGGGCTGGATATCCTGGATTCGACTCCATATCTACCTACCCAGTTTTGCACAAGTTTCATATTACAATGTTTTCGTATATTTTCCATCGTTTTTCCGAAGACGGCATTATTCATCAACTTGAATAAATTCTATTCAAATTCATTTCTTGCACGTGTCCGAAGTTCAGTATTTAGATCAATATATGACTTTAACCAACAGCTTTGTTTAAATTTTAAAATTCGATGGATTTTCGTTAATTTAAGTCCATTTACAAATGCTCGTTTTAGATTCCTGTAGTGAATCACATATTTTTGCTTAGAATTTAATGTAGCCATCAATTTGGTAGTTTGAGTTTTTGATATAGGCGGTTGTCCAGTTTTCGGGTATATATGCTCCGGACAGAACGGAATATCCTTATGCAAGTCGTAGATATGCTCTGGGTACTCCAAATCAACTTCCAATATATAGCCTTCTAGTGCATCATTAGGAACTAACGATACGTCGATGTTAGTGTCCGCCCATTCGAATCCTCCATAGGGTAAGGGCTGGCTCATTGCCCACCCATACTGATTGTTAACATCATAGTACATAAGAAGGATCATACGTTGGTAAATACTTATTATTCGCAGTGGCACGCCGTTCCGAACACACTTGACTAAGTCCTCCACGTATCCCCTTTTATATAAACAATAGCTGATCGACATCTGTCAACAACTCTAGCTCCTGCTCAGTATGCTTTAACATCGCATCCCAGGTGAACCCTGGAAGGGTATATTAGTGGGTGGGGTCTAGCCTATAAGTTAAATGACAACTCGTACGAAATTGCTCAAAAACTTCAGCCAATAGCATTACATCGGTCTTAAGGTATAAGTCAGAGTACTGTCTCAGGTTTTGAATATTAAATGCTTCCCACACTTTTCGTGCGTGCGCATACTGCTTTTAGTAATTCCTTCTACCTTCCAGCATGTTGTAAAACTCTTGTTGACTAAGTAGTGAAGTGCAACCCAACTTTTCAAACGAATCGATAAAATTATATGGGTATACACTTTTTTAGTTAATAATTCAAACTTTTCATTTGTCAATCCAGAAAATTCATTTTTTAATAACGGATATTCGTTTAGATATGAAGCCAATGTTTCTAAGGATGAGCTCATAAAGCGGAAGCTATCAATGATGTACATAAAGACATCCCATTTTGTCCCGAGCACATTGATCCGAAGACTGGAAAACCGTCTGTATCAAAAACTCAAACTACCAAATTAATGGCTACACTAAATGCTAAAAGAAGATATGTGATTCATTATAGAAATCTGAAACAAGCTTTAGAAAATGGACTTAAACTAAAAGCTATTCACAGGGTGCTGAAATTTAAACAAAACTGCTAGCTAAATTCTTACATTGATCTCAATACTAAACTTCGGAAACAAGCAAGGAACGAATTTGAGAAGAACTTGTTCATGCTAATGGACAATGCTGTTTTTGGGAAAACGATGGAAAACATGCGAAAACATTGTAATGTGAAACTTGCGCAAAACTGGGGCAGAAGATATGAAGCCGAAGCCAGGATATCCAGCCCGTTATTTAAAAATGTTACAATCTTCGATGAAAACCTTGTGGCTGTGGAACTTCTTAAATCTGAAATATATTTTAATAAACCTATATATGTTGGTATGTGCATTCTCGACATAGCCAAGTTGACAATCTACGATTTCCACTATAGATATATGAACGCCGCCTTTGGAGATGGGTGCCGAGTTCTTTACACAGATACAGATAGTCTAATTTATAAAATAGTAAATCAGGATCCTTATGAAACTATGAAGCGGGATTGTCGGCAACGTTTCGATACTTCCGACTATCTTGCCAACAACATTTATAGAATTCCGCCAATTAACAAAAAAGTATTGGGAATGATAAAGGATGAAAATAATGGACGACTTATGACAGATTTTATTGGGTTACGATCAAAGATGTATGTGACAAGGATTTTTAAAACAGCCGAGGAAGAAGAAATTGAACTCTTACGAGAAGAGGAAGAATTACCTGGCATCCGAGACTTTGGTATTACAAAGAAAATAAAAGGGATTAAAAGATCAGTGATAAAGAATAGAATTACTTTTGAGGATTATGTTGATTGTATCGAAGATTACAAGGAAGTATTTGTAACAAGAATCTAATTCAATCATCCAAACACCAAGTCCACACTATCGCTCAGGAGAAGATTGCCCTAAGCCCGCACGATGATAAACGCCACTTGCTTCCTGGTTCATATGCAACACTACCTGTTGGACGTTATTCAATTATGGAGCAAAAGGAAATATAATACTTACCGCAAATGTAGAATATTGATTGTAAATATATTATCCTCAATAAAATTTTATACAGTTTAGTGTTATCCTATTCTTAAAAACTGAATGTAATAGACGTCGTGGGTGTTGGTTGAAAGTAACCTGAATTGGCCCTCAATTCCTCCTTATGGGAATTTCAATGCTTGGTACAAAAATGACCAGAACGGACCTTAGATTTCCTTATGGGATTTAACATGGGGAAAACCGGTTTTTTGGGCTAGAACGAAGGTATCTAACCTACTTATATTGTGGCAAAATGGAAAGATCGCGGAACAAAATCTGTGTCAGTTGTGTCTTCTATGTACAATGCGTCCGCAACTGTTCCTGTTTTCCTGAAAAATAATAAAGGCGTTCGTCAAACTCTCAATTGCCCTGAAATGATCAGCACATACAACATATACATGGGTGGAGTTTATGTTTTCGATTAGTACATGTCTTTTTATTGTGTAAATCAAAAATCTCGTAGGTGGTGGATCAAAATTTTTTATTACCTATTTGAATCGTGTGTTGTAAATAGTTGTATTTTGTACAAAATGACAATGCGTGCAAAAAAAATCAAACCTATGTCATCTAAACTTTCGATCTCTACTGGTAAATGAACTTGTAAGTAATTTTTCAAGTAGAAAACGTATTGATTATGCCTCTGGCAAAGGAAGAGCAGAAAAGAGAAATAACCTCAATGGAATTCATACGATTGAAAATGCTTTACGGTTATCAAATGTAGATGATCAATCTCGGTCAAAATAAAAACATACATAAGATGCGCTCACTGTAGCACTAAGAAAAAAGAAACGAAGCAATATGATTTGCGTAGGATGTAATGTTGCGCTGTGCAAAGAATGTTTTTTTCTATTTCATAAGCCGCTGTAATTTTAATGATAATTAGTTTCGTCTTTATTGATAATTGCAAATTTTTAGTTCATATTTTTTTCATGGATTTAGCGAGTGGCACAATATTTTCCCAAGGAAATAAATGCTTGTATCCATTACTGCATTTAAGTTTCTTTGGAATGTATAGTTCTCACCCCATATTTTTTTGTAATTAAAAAAATGTTGCTTTTATTATTTATTTTAGATACATGTAGCCTTGTAGTGCCGTAAAGAAAATATTTTTCAAAAATGTAACTGCCCAGTCTTTTATCACTTAAAGGGTTAATTGAGATATATTCACGATTATAAACCTTGCAGCAACAGTAACCCATATTTCTATACGATAGAGTAATTAATTAATTAATACATTCTTCGATCAAGTTTGCACATTCACCTCGATTATAATAATTATATTCAGTAATATGCATAATGTACTTTGTACTATCCCCTATAAAGCAACAATCGTAGTTCCTGGTTGTATTTAGGGTGATGCACAATCGAATCTGCGGAAATGGTACATAGTGTAATTTATAAGCTGAGGGTGCATTTCACTTCCTGTCCACCATCACTCATCGAGGTATGCTAACTGCAGGAGGTAGCAAAGTGTACGTTGCACAATGCAATAACGTTTTCCTCGTTATAACAAGTCACGCAATATAAACAGCTTATTTACAATAAAACGAACAGAATTTAAACGCTCTTAGTTGGGTACATCGCTTTAAAGCTGTCCAAATAAATGGCGTACAAAGATAGCGTTATCATTCGAGCAGCACCTGTATGTTCTACAATACCTCCCTTAGCCTTATCAGAGCATCCAAAGCCCTGGGTCGTCTTACGTTCGCCCCCTATCTATGATATATGCCTTGCTACAGTTAAGATAATTTCCAAGTTTGTACTCCGAACTAGATTTCGGTCGGTGAATTGATGGCTTTGGAGCTGAGAACCCTTTCCCACACGCGTAACAAGAAGTTTGTAATTTTGCGAGGCGTTAAAGTTTTGAAACTTAGAGTTTATTTTTTGCGTCCTGTCAGTGTCGCTTTAAGACTCGTGTCGAGCTTAATGATCTGTGAAAATTAAGACAGTGTCTTGAAATAGTAATAGCATGCAGCATTTGTAGCAATAGTTAGTTACGTAACCAGTTATGACAAGTTTGACGAATGTAATATTTGCCAAAACGAGCGAGCGAGGTGAGTGAGTTTTGTAAATTACAGAGACAAATAAAATGGTTTTTATGACGTGAGATAGGTTTTGGGCCTTTGGGAGCTTCTTTTAAAAAAATGTTTATTTCCAAAAAAAACACTTCTATCAAGTGTATTTTATTTATACAGTAATTACAATAATGATTTGACAACTTGGACGTTATGTTCATTAACGTTTTAATTAACAAATATTCAAGTTACTAATTACTAATAAGTAGCTGAACCACCAACTATTTTAAAGTTATGAAGTTCAAGACTGACTGACTAGCATGGCTTCTTTAGGGTATTTATGTAATCCCTGCTTTCACATCATCTTGTGGGAAATGCAGATATCATGCCAGCTACTTCTTGATAATATACAATGTATTACTTCTTAGTAATCTTAATTAAACCATTGCTTTCTTATAGTTCATAGTTATTATAGCCCCGCCGTCGAGGTACACGAGACACTACGTCAGTTGGTAACAATATTAGATAATGTAAAAATGACGCGCAAACTATCAATGACGTCACACAATATGCAAATTATTGCAGCACAATTTAACAATTATACAAATTTTAAGGAAAACCCCCACGGGGTACTCACGTGAACATGTAGGGCTTCTTGCAGAATTACTCCATGATGGTCGGCGGCGGCTTCGCTAGCCTTTCTCGGGTGTGGGTGATTGCTGGGCCCTAGTCGAATCCAAATTTAATCGTCTTCTTTCTATATGTAGGGAACAACAGGAACAGGTTTATAAGGAACGATAGTCAAAAGAAGGCAAAAAGGGACTTACATAACAAAAAAAGATACGATAAGACACAAAAGACAACAACACTTCTTCACATCTCGGAGGCTAGTTCTAACACCTATCCGAAAATCCACCACTTTTTCCTTGGCCCACCGCGTCGGCGCAAATCTCGCGCAACGCACTATCTGAAGTGACGGAAATACGCACACGTCCTTTCAAATTTATGGCGTGAAATTCTTACAAATAAAAACTCAATTGGGATGTTTAGTGCCGAATTTTTCGACACGTAACATAGTGACCTGCACCGGCAGTGTTATGTTGCGTCTGGAATACAAAGCAGTTGCTTCTGTTCTCACGTCCGATTATGAACTTTCATTAACCTTCTATAATGTGTCCTTTAATTATACAATGTAACATTCTATTTCTTAAGACTTGATAATTATATTTCAATTTGTACACATATTAATTGGGGGATAAGTAACTCCGCCCGACTTAGATGAAAATTAAGGGTTGTACTTAATTTTTAAAACTCATTGTCGGTAAAGTTTCATTTGTAGTTTTCTTGTACACATTTTTTTCTTTACTCTTATATGTAAGGTACATTTTATACAGTAAAGATACAGTTAATAAAATTATTACAATGATCAATAAAATTGTCCAAACACTGATATTGTCGTAATGTAACTTTGGCACTTTTAACTCACTTAAGTGTTCTTTATAATTGTCCATTAATTTCACTGCGTGACTGAGGTCGTCGAGTTCTAGATGTTCTAGTTGCATCGGTTCTTTGATAATTTCGTTGTCTTCGGTTTGAGGAATCGTGAACTGTAGTTCTGGTAGATTTGCAAATCTCTTTGTCACTGCTGGGTTTTGATATACTCAAAAAATTTCACTTTTTAATTTTAAGTAGCAATCTTCCTTTATGGTGATCACTTTGCTTCCAATTAAGGCTAAATTGTTTTCGTCTTGATTGCAATTGGCGGTTGCTATTACTTCTTGGAAATACAGCAATCCATTTGTTGTCCGTAACTTTTGAGTTTTCATGTCTGTGTCTTGTACTGGTTTCGGCACACAATTCTCGTAATGATTAGAGAACCTTAATAAATGTACTTTACGAGGGCTATCTGTTTGAAAAGCTGTTATCGTTATTGGTTGACATAAATATTGGCTGGGTGCCACTTTGCATTTTTCATTGATGAATCCATACCTAAGTTCATTTAGGGAAAGGAACTTGGTTTTGGGTATAATAACTTGGTATTGGCTACTAACCTTTTTAGAGAAAGCAAATAAATGATAATAATTGTAATTGTTAATTTCTACAATGAGGATTTATATTAAAAACGTAATTTCATGATTCTTTACAAAACCTTTTACTATGGCTATTTTTCAAATATGAGTATGTTAGATTCTGTTACTTCAAAGGGTAGTTTATTATGAGTAAGTGATTTAATTCATAATAATTCATTTAATAAATCCATAGGCTCGATAATACTAGCATGTAACGTATTTAATTTAGCAAATGTTAAGCATTTTCTAATGTAGCTAAAATTTGTTGAATTACAGTAAGGGTCGATATTATTTGATTAAATATCGTGTTAAATCTTATTAAATCTCGCATTCCTAACATTGTGATCTGCATGTTACTTTCAAAAGTTAGTATTCTGTTTGTTATACTGTCTTGGATCTTTACTAAGTTTCTTAGTGTATCGTTAAATTTTACTATGGTTGATTGAGTTAGATATTTGGTTTCTAACAATAGTTTTTATGTCGTTCTGATTCTAAATTAATTGTTGTATTACGTTGTAGTATCGTTCAGCATCTTGGTTGTTTAAGTTACCTGTGATAGCTTTAATATTACCTAATCCATTAATAATTCCTCGTTTCTGTCTTGTGATTTGGTCTGTTGGTATTAATTGATTGAATTTGTCGTTTGTGTTCTTTAGGATATTTTCAATTATACTTTTGTAATTAAGCATTTCTATCGCATACTCTTTTCCGAATTTGGATGTGTCCATTGATTGTTTCAGTTTGTCGTAATTGTCTCTAATTATATAAAATTCTTGTTTTAATTCAGTTAAATTACATTTCTGTGCGAAAGTCCAATAATCTACTGTGTTTTGCATACTTCCCAATTTTACTGGTAGTATACCGGGGTTGTTTCTTATATCTTCCACTATTATGTTGTTGTCGACCGTTCTACCTAGGTGGAGATCGACGCCAAAGGTTGATGGCTGTCTATCTGACATTATAGGGTGTCTTAAATTCTTTAAATGTCTGTATTTTATGGTTTTTCCGTTGTCTACTACGGCTAGATTTTTGTCTGAGATTTTTGATTTTAAACGAACCTACATTTCTGGGGTCGTTTTGTGTCTCTTGCTTTTAAAATTCCTTTCATACACGGTTTGTCCTACTGAAAATCTATTTATATTGGCGTTCTCATTGCGGTTTTTTGAGATACGTTCTTTATCGTTATCTAATTGATTTTTGACAGTATTATAAGTAATTTTTAATTTTTCATTGTGGTATTTGGCGTACTGTTGATATACCTCTTTATTATAGTGTATATCGTAAGGGTTGCGGAATTTGAGTGTCCTAATGTTAAATCGAGGGGTGTATAGTTAGGTGAAGAATGAATTGTGTTGTTATAAGCAATTAGTGGGTATGACATTAAATTAGTGATATGTTCTTTCTTATAGGTTAATCTTAATAGTATAATTTGTTCTAATAGTGTTAAATGTAATCTTTTGATTAATCCATTTGATTCCGGGTGATTTTCTGTTATAAAATGTATATTTATTATATGGAGTTCTAGAGTATTTTGTATGGTTTCGTTCCTAAATTCGCTTCCATTGTCTAAAGTTATTGATTCGGGGGTACTTTGGTGAATGCGTCTACAATCGATAAAAAGTTTTGAGCTTGTATTACCAAAGTGTCTGCATGCAATTTTTGAAAGGGTTTGTCGGATGTTTTAGTTAACATTAATTGTATTTTTGGTGGTGATGTCGTATTTTGCTTTGTCACATAATTCACATTGATTAATAAAATCCGTGGTTAATTCCTTCATGTCTTTAAAATAGTATCTCCTTATGAGTTGTTTTAAAGTTTCGTTTATTCCACGATGGTTTGTTTCACCTTCGTGTTGATTTTGAATTACATCGTTTATTTCGTTTGGGTCATCTAAAGTTATTAATTTTCGTGTGCATCTGATAATCTTAGGTCCTGAATTATTAAATAATCTAATATATAATTCGGAAAATCTTTTATACAAATGTTCTGTGGTGAAATAAAAGTAAAAACGTTTTTTCTCTGAGGTGTACTCTTAGAATTTTATTTATTTGCGCCTCGTTGTCATATTTCGTTATTTGAATTTGGTATATTTTTCTATTTTGATTTCTATTTTGATATTTTACCGGGTCGGGGTTGGTTGAAACTTCAGTAGCTATAAATTGGTTTGGTTTTGTATCTATTGCTTCGTTTAAAATTTTAATTGCTATTTTTGCCTCTTCGTTATGTGTTGAATGAATGGTGTCTATTTTTTCTGGGTCTTCTCAAATCTCTATTTCGTCAACGTTACCTACAACTGACTCTGTCTCTATGGTGTTGAGTTGTATTCTGCTCAATGCGTCCCCATTATTGTTATACATTTCCTTTTCGTATATGATTTCATAGTCATATTCTTCTAATCTAATCCTCGATCTCAGTAACTTTAAATTTGGTTTGAGTTTACATAACCATACTAAAGGTCTTTAGTCGGTGTATATGTAGAATTTTCTTCCACAAAGATATGGCCTCAAATATTTTGTTGCCCAAATTATGACTAATAGTTCTTTCTCAATTGTGCTATATTTTTGTTCCGTTTCATTGTGTTCTTGATACGTAGCTGATTGGTTTATCGCTACCTACCTTTCCTTGAATCAATACTGCGCCTAAAGCAACGTTAGATGCGTCGGTTGTTAGTATAAATGGTTTTGAAAAGGCAAGGTATTCTAATAAAAGGTCATTCGTAAGGATGCATTTAATTTTTTCTAGTGATTTAATAAATTCCGGCGTGTGTCCGATCTTATTACCTTTCTTTAAACAATTTGTTAATGGTTTGGTTATTTGCGTGTGACCTTTGATGAATTTTCTGTAATATCCACTGAGTCTTAAAAATTTTTTTATTTCTTTATTCACTTTAGGTAAGGGGTAATTTAATACGACACTTGTTTTGTCTGGGTTTGGCATAACACCTTGTGGAGTTATTGTGTTCTAAAAATGCTACTTCCTTTTGTAAGAATTCGCTTTTGTCTAATTGAACTTTAAAGTGGGCTTGTTAAAGCAGGATTCCAATTTTCAGAGCAGTTTGTCCGCCAGATTCAAACACAGGTTTCTAGCGAACGTATCGCTTTAAAAAACTATATATTGAAACAATAATTACAATTCGTTTTAGTTATAATAACACTACTTACTTTGGTTTCCCTTTTTTTCTCGTCAATACACAGCTCAATTCTAAATAAATTCAAGTAATAAACAGTAACAATTCTTTGACATTTAAATCATTCAGTTTTCAAGGCACCCTCTCTTTAGTTCATAGCGTTACCGGGACGACAACAATTTCAGCGGCGTGAGTAGCACAAGTGTTGCCAACATACTCCCCGCCGGTAAAACGATCCGAGTGAGTTTATACCTTACTAGTGGCAACTACGCGTTGTTCGGAGCGATCCCCTTCACGTCAAGCACTGCAATCTTGGTTGCCGGACGATGGTACTCTCCATTGGTTGTTCGAACACGGGCGCTACTAACTTGGCCATCCTTAGCAGCAAAGGTTTGGATTACGATCCTTTGGGCCAAGTTCAGCGAGGAAAGTTCGGATCGATGATTATTACTACATCACCTACTGCCAGCGGTTTGACTTGATCGGTCCATTTACTTCTTCTAGTAAGAGTCGGTAGCACTTCAGTCACCCACCTCTTCCAAAATTTATCAGCTAAAAACTGAGAGTGTCTCCAAGAACTTCTAATATATTGGTCGGTTGCGTCAAATTTGCCTGGCAATTTAGCGCCAGAAGAACTGCCCAACAGAAAGTGATTTGGTGTGAGTGACTCTTGTTCTGCGGTGTCTAGCGATAGGTAAGTAAGCGGTCGGCTATTTAAAATACATTCAACTTCTAGGAAAAGGTTATGCAGTTTTTCATCTGATAATTTCGTTTCGGGTGTTACAATATGGTACAGCACGTTTTTCACAGAACGTATCATCCGCTCCCAGGAACCTCCCATGTGAGGACTAGCGGGTGGGATGAAGGTCCACTTAGTTTCGGATGTAGTAAATTGTTCCTGCAAGGCGTTAAAGTCCAGTTGCTTGTAAGCTTCTTTTGACTCTTTTTCGGCTGCCGTTAAATTTGTGCCGTTGTCGCTAAACATCTGTGCCGGCATGCCTCTCCTGCTACTAAAGTTCCTAATCGCCATTACACACGAGTTCATGGACAGCGAATAGGCTACTTCAATGTGTACTGCACGACATGTCAGACACGTAAACAGGACGCCGTATCTCTTTTCCGAACGTCTTCCAATTACCACTAGAAATGGTCCGAAAAAGTCTACCCCAACGTATGTGAACAGGCGAGAGTTCGGTGCTAAACGTGCTTCGGGTAGTTGACCCATTTCTGGCGGATTGGGCTTAATGTTACGATTTTTACAGACTTGACAGTTGTTTCTAACTGTTCGCAATATACGTCGCAAACTTGAGATATAGAATTTTTGAAAGATTTCGTTAACAACGGTTTCGTGATGAACATGATGGTACTTACGATGGTACCAGTCAATCAACAAGTACGTGATTCTATGATCTTTTGGTAAAATGATTGGGTGCTTTGTTTCACTTGCGATTGGGGCGTTATCTAACCGTCCATGCAGTCGTAGTATTCCCAGGTTGTCAACGAAGGGAGAGAGTTTCCTAAGAGTACTTCCTTTGTCTAGAATATATCTGGGGTCTCGTTGCAAATTCACCATTTCGGTTGAGAACGAATGCGTTTGTGCAAGCTTGTAAAGAAATTCTAGGCTCTGTGTTAACTCTTCCCCTGTCAGATGGTTCGATTCTAGTTCCACTACGCTCGTACTAACTTTTAAGTCGTTTTGCTTCGCTCTGCGCACCCTTCTTATAAACCGTTTGACGTAAGCTACGCATCTCACCAAACGTTCCCATCTTGAAAAGCGGAAGGTATCAACAGCTGGAGAACATTTTATCTGGACCGCCGCGATTTTTTCAGGCATCTCTTTTTGCGGTTCAAAAATGTAGTTATTCGTTGATTTAAGATTTTGCAGGGGCCATTGGTCAGTTTGTAGCTGCAAGAACTCCGGACCCGAATACCACGCGCTCGACGGTACAAATACATTTTTATTATGCCACTTCGTAGCCAGGTCAGCAACATTTAGTCTTGATGGTAGGTAGTGCCACCGCGTTACATTTGTATTCGTTTGTATCTCAACGATTCTGTACATCACAAATTGTTTGTGCTTTCGTGGGTCAGAACGAATCCATACTAGAACAGTTTGCGAGTCTGACCAGTAATGTATATCGCTGATTACAAGCTCATGTTCTTTAGCTATATGCCTTGCAAAGCGAGAACCCAGTACTGCAGCGAGAAGTTCCATGCGGGGTATAGATATTGGGCTTAATGGCGCTACCTTTGCCTTAGAACCTATCAGTGAAACATGAATTTTGTTTTCGTAAACGAATCTGAAGTATGCGACAGCGGCATACGCACAGTCACTTGCGTACACAAACACGTGCAATTCAATTAAGCAGTCTTGTGCTCTCACGTCGTTATTGTAGCATCTTGGAATGTGAATTTGCGGCACTAGCTCTAAGTGTGAAAGCCATTGCTTCTAACTAGGTATCAACTCACTAGGGATTGTTTCGTCCCATTCGATTCCAGTACGCCAGACGCACTGCAGCAGGATTTTGAGTTGAATCGTATAGCATGATAGCAGGCCGAGGGGGTCAAAGATTGACATCAACAGTCTTAAAAGTTCTCTTTTGGTTGGTGCCTTTCCTTCATGTAGAATTTCAGTGCTGGCTTTTGTATACTTTAAACTAAACGTAAAAGTATCGTTACTTGTTTGCCACCACATGATCGATTGATTGCCCTGCGTGGCAAAAGTCTTCTTTTACTTCTGGCGGACCGAGCGCAGCCACTACCTCTCGAGAATTTGAAAGCCAGTTACGAATATGAAAATTCCCACGTTTATGAACTTCAATAACATTTTTGGCTAATTCAATAGCTTCACTTGGAGTATCAACGCTGTCGAGCCAGTCGTCAACATAATGACGTTCTTGTATTGCTTTAGCGGCGCGTGGAAACTCCCTAGAAAATTCTTCGGCATTTTTATTTCTGACATACTGCGCTACCGATGGCGAGCAGCATGCGCCAAAGCTCGTAACTTGCAAAACATAAACATCTGGTGGTCGATTCTTCTCGCAGTTGCGCCACAAAAATCTTTGACACTGCTGATCTTCTACATCAATGTGAATTCTATGAAACATCTCGCATATGTCACCACAAATTCCAACTCTACCAATACGGAAGTTGAATAAAACTTGAAGAAGCGGACGTAACAAATCCGGGCCTTGTTCAAGACAGTCATTAAGGGAGGTACCATGGTGTACAGCCGCTGCGTCCCACACTAATCTTATTGTACTTGGCTTATTCGGATTACGCACTAAAAATATAGGTAAATACCATTGCCGTTTGTACTCTTGCTTTATTTCAGATGGGGTAAGCTTTCGCACATACTGCTTTTGTTGCATGCTGTCTATATGAGTACTTACTAAACCCTTGAGCCCTGCATCCTGATTTAACCTCTTTTCGAAGCATACTAGTCGGCGCATAGCCATATTATAATTATCGGGTAAAGTTATGTTATCTGCACGCCACAGAAGCTTAGAAGTAAAGTGGTTTCCCGTTCGTTTTACACATGCTTCGAGCATTTTCAATTTATCGGAATCGGTGTGATTTCGTGCTGGGTTTTCGGGGCCCATATCGTCAAGCGTCATGCTTTCGCTAACGAGTTTGTGTAATGCCATGTCGCTATCGCATTCGCAGATGTGTAACTGAAAGCACGCATTTACGGACCCACAAACGTCTTCCTTTTCTAACACTCCATAAACTGTCCAACCCAAACGTGTTTTAGTAGCAGCTGGTTCCGTGGTTTTGCCTTCTCTAAACTTCATGGTCATGGCCACGTGCTTATTGTTTAGACCGATAATCATTCGTGGTACAACATCTTGGTACGACTCTACCGGTAGACCTTTTAAATGTTTGTATTTCACCTCAAGTTCTTTCATGAATAATGTTTGAGTAGGTAAGTCTAGTTTACTAACGGTGTGTACGTCCCGCAACGTGAAGGTTTGGTTGGGGTTGTGTTTGCTGGACACTTTAAGGTTTACAAGTTCTGAGTTATTTTCGACACGAATAGAACCATCGGTCCACCGCAAGCATAACTCAGATGTTTCACCTTTTAAATCCAGTTGCCTTATCACGTCTTTTTCTATTATGGTTGGCCCAGAACCGTCATCAAGGAGCGCATAAATTGCTACAGAAGCTTTTGACTGTAAATTACAATAGGAACGATTCGGTACAGTACGTTTGAAGTTTTTGTACATGTATTGCCACGGTATTTGGCTGTACGTTAGTATCGCGTGTTACTACCGTTTTATGTAGTAACCGGTGATGCTTTGCAGTGCAACGCTCTATTCCGCACTCGTGTCGTTCTTTGCAAAATCGTGGATTGTGAAATTTTAAACAGGAACGACACAACCGTTTCTTGTGGACAACATCCCATCTGTCATTGTATGTCATTTTCTCAAAAACGTCACATTTTTCGATGCTATGATCTTGTAAGCACGCTGCACAATTGTGTGTTTCTGCTTGACGCCAATCTTTTTTTGGTTTGGTTTCCAATGTCTCTTGTCTCTTGTGAAAAGCGACGCGATGCGTTTTACGCTTTTCGTCTTGACTTGCAGCTGGAGGAACTGATGTTACGGAACTCGCCGCGCAAGCTAATTCGTAAAGCCATAGGCTAAATGTCAAGAGATTAACTTCGACATTACGTTTTGTGGTCATGGCCCATTCTAGACGCATTTGGGCTGGTAATTTACTGATCAACTCTTGAACAAGTAAAGGATTATTTAAATGCCAATCAAGTCTTGCGGCTTGTATAGTTGCTGTTAAATTTTTAACTTCCAGCGAGAAGGCGATCAACGTTTCAAGTTTGTTGACGTTAACACCACTAGAGGCGCGTATTTTTTCTAGCAAACTATTTATTATATATTCTGGCTTTCCGAATACCATTCTTAGCGTAGAAATGATGTCAGGAACCAGAGCAGGAATTAATAACTGACTACTGACGTACTCTAAGGCTTTACCTTTTAATGATCGTTGCAGGCGAAGTAGGTTTTCGTCGTTGCTAAAACCGCAAAGTCTAGTTGAGTTTTCGTAGCTACTTATAAAGACCGGCCATTCATCGGGTTTTCCACTGAAAACCGGCAAGTCCTTGGGTACCCCTTGTCGAGCATGAATGTGTTCTGCTCGCAAAGGTGTAGCAGGTGTAAACAGAGGCAAAGATTCATAATTTAGCAAGTTTTGTGTCGGACTACAGTCACCCGTAATGCTATTGCTAGAACAGCCCGGTGCAATGTAGTCTTTATACTTTGTGTAGCTTAAGTCTATTGCGTTCGAACGCCCAGGCGAGTTGTCTTTGCACGCATTATTTTGCCTTTGCAATAGCTCATACCTTTTTTGCAAGTAGCGCAAATTAGCTTGTCGCTCTTCTTCTAGGTACTTAAGTTCTAATTCAGTATCAGAAAAACTAGGCTTATTAGTAAATTCAGCTTGAGTGTGTATTCGATTTTGCTCAACGCTCACAGTGCGCGTACGCTGTTCATTGTTCACTATTACCCTGTCTTCTTGCCGCTGGATTTCGATATTGAGGTTTTCTTTGTGTTTGCAATTAAAGCACGTCCAGGCTATCCTCTCGATACCAGCGGAAACACAAGCACAGTGAAAGTGGAACCAATCATCGCAATCGTCACATTGGACCATGTCACCGTCCTCTGGCAGCTTGCATGTGGCGCAGTATGTGACGTCTGAATGATGACTCATATTCCAAATTTTTTAAAGATTTTGTTAAAGCAGGATTCCAATTTTCAGAGCAGTTTGTCCGCCAGATTCAAACACAGGTTTCTAGCGAACGTATCGCTTTAAAAAACTATATATTGAAACAATAATTACAATTCGTTTTAGTTATAATAACACTACTTACTTTGGTTTCCCTTTTTTTCTCGTCAATACACAGCTCAATTCTAAATAAATTCAAGTAATAAACAGTAACAATTCTTTGACATTTAAATCATTCAGTTTTCAAGGCACCCTCTCTTTAGTTCATAGCGTTACCGGGACGACAACAATTTCAGCGGCGTGAGTAGCACAAGTGTTGCCAACAGGGCTTTTCTTAAACGTTCGAAAACTTCTCTTAGTCTTTCGATGTGTTCATTTAGTGATATTGAGTATACGATTATGTCGTCTAGGTACACTAGACATTTTTCGTTGTGTATTACTCTCAGAATATTGTTCATAACCCTCTGAAAAGTAGCGGGCGCGTTCTTTAAGCCAAACGGCATGCGTGTTGGTATTCATAATGTCCTCTAAGTGTACTGAAAGTTGTTTTGATTGTGTCTTTCTCTTCCATTTCCGTTTGGTGGTATCCTGAGGAGAGGTCTAATGTCGAAAAATATTGACACTTTCCTAGTTTGTCTAATATTTCTGTAATATTGGGTAGTGGGTATTTATCGTCTACAGTCTTCTCGTTGAGTTTTCTGTAATCGAGAATCATTCGATATTTGCGTTTGCCTGAGGCATCTAATTTCTTCGATACAATTAATACGGGGCTGCTCCATGGTGAATTCGAATGTTATGATATCTTGCTTTAATAGGTCTGCTACCTGTCTATCTGCTTCTACTTGACTTGCTTGAGTAGTCTATATGCTTTGGTGAAAATTGGTTTGTCATCTGTTAGCTCAATATTATGTTTGACTGTGTTGGTGAAAGTTAAAGGCATCCCTTCACAATGGAATATATCTGGGTATTCGAAACATAAGTCTTTAATTGCTCTCTCCTCTTCAGTATTAATATCATCATTAAAACGAATGTTAATTAAATTTTCCTTTAACATTCTATCATGTTCAGTAGGTTGGAGTTGCTTTCTGAGTCTTCGTCGACTTCCATCTCGCTAAAGTTTTCTTCAAAGTCTATTGGTTTTGTTAATGATACTTCTATGGGGTAATCGTTTGAGTTCAAAATAGTCGTAGTGGCGTAGTTGTCTTTTATAATGTACTAACGCTGTGGGTGTTTCTACTCCGGGTTGAAATGACATGTGATTTATAATTTCTATGTCGCCTTTCGAATTTACTAAAACTTTTATTTGTTTTTCTGTTCTGGATTCGATTGTGTATTTTTGATCGGTTTGAATGTTACTGTTTTGGAATTTAATTGGAATTTGTTCATGTTTCGTTCTTAATAATCGGTTTTTTTATATCAATATTTGCTCCTAATTTTCTTAAAAGATCCATGCCTATTAATCCGTCGTTTTGATCGTTAAGATGCAAAATTTATGTTTCATTTTTACGTTAAAAGTTTTTGGTAAAGGTATGTTTGCAATAAATATGTGTAATGTCGTTTTATGTGCTGTTTTGATTTTAAAAGGTTCTCAAGTGATAATATATGTTTAATTTGCACACTTTATGCATGATTTGCTCTATACAGTGCAAAATACATTGATAGAAATTTAGAAAATCGTTTTCCGATATATTTTATCATTTTATGTTGTCTAGGAAGTCATAATTACTACAAGTTTATACTTTGTTACTGAATCTGTCAGTAGTTTTAAATGAACGTATTCAATTATGTGAACGAGGTTGTCAGTCTCCTGATGAAAAGCAAAACGCATGAAAAATAGATCCCAGTTAATCGATTTCTAACTATAGGAAGAAACAATAAATTTTTTGTACATATGAAGAGTTTTTTAGCGCTATTCTTATGCAATTTATTAAAGTGTTCTAAAATTGTTACATATGACACGTCAGAATTTATAAAAATCGTTTGAATTGCAAAACCTATAATCTATTTATTGCGTGAACTAAAGTTAGACACATTCAAGTAAACATTTTGTGAATGAGATTTGTACTACATCCTTAGTTGCGGGTTTTAGCATTACTAAATTAAAACATTAATAAGTAACCACGGGGAAGGTTTTTTCTAAACAATGTATCATGTTGATGTACCTAGATTTACAATCGTACGTAAGTGAGTGGAGAAACAATTAGATTGAATAAATTAAGAATGGTATAAAAAACGCGGAAAAATCATATTATAATCAGTGAAATTATCGGGTTATCAAGTGTAGAAATTCGTTATAGTTTAGCATCATTCAAATTATTTTGAACCTGGAAATTATTTATGCACTTAAATTGAACTTGAAGACCCAATAACCTTCAGTTTGTTTAGATACCATAATTAAACACAATAAATGATACACTGGTTTGTTTTAAAAATAACAGTATATTTCGTAAAACCAACATTATTTTTTGCACAATTTATATTATTGTTCGCATGCGATAAACGACAGTAGAAATACATCTTCTAATCGTTTAGCTTCTTAATTGATGGGATGTTGTGCTTTTCAAGATTCTGAACTTGGTTGGTGGTAAGAAACGTCTAATAATCCGTTGTTTTTGCAATCCCTTTACAGAAATTATCGCGCCAGTTGGCATAATCGATTGTAAGTAGAGACTCAAACAGAAAGGAGATGGAGTATTTCCTTGAAGCCAGTGTAGATATTTTATGTAGAAACTGATTTGTTTCCCGAAGGATGCGCTTTAATCGGTTGACTCCAACGGCATGTCCAGAATTTGATGTTACAATTGCCCGTTCTGTAAGTTGTTACGCTCCCATGCTGTTTGCGTCCTCAAAATACATCGTTTGGATCGCTGTTTGTATAAAGTAAATACTTCCGCCTAGTTTTCGGATTGTATGCAATTTAACTCACGTGTATTAATTTTAAATGATAGTTTAATTAAAAATTGGATTATTCGTAACTTTCTTTCCAATTTATCGGAAATGATAAACAACTATAATTAGTTGTAGATATGATTGCTGTATTCACGTTTTGGAGGTTCCTTATGTTAATAGCCGATAAAAGGTGATAGTAACAACTATTTTATAACCAGATTAGCAGTTGTAGTTTGTTCTTGGTTGCTATATTTTAATTACGTTTTCCTTTTTGCTTTAAAAATAGTATTTTTAACTGTAAGCAGTGTAGTTCTGATTGCTTTTTGAAAGAAGTATGCTTTATAGGCTAACGTGTTGGACTCGACCACACGTGCTTGTTTTACGGAACATTTACTTTAGTGATACGCGTCGCTTTACCAATTGTGTTTTTTTTGTTGATTGGTCGTTTTATATTTGAACGATGTGTGCGATCTAGTTTTTCGTGGTTCTTTTTATCAGAGTGGTGCAATACTTTGGATTATCCAAGTACAGTTTTAAGCTGAGTGCTTCAAAACAAACAAATGGTGATACAGTTGTAGCAGGTTTAGTAGAAAAACAGGTTGCTTATGATAAACAGGTATCTAGTTCACATGTAAAGACAGTTGATACTGTAGGTTCTGAATTTTCTAACCCCAACGAATCTAAAATAGATCGTTGTTTGCGCAAATTTCGTTATTTAAAAACATTAGATTTTTCTTTGTTACCATAGGTAGCAAATAAAACACCTCACGTTTGCTGTTAGTTTAATGCATTCCCTCGTGCCTTGAAAGCGGTGATCCTAAATTTTTATTATCATTTTTTTACGATTTGTGTTACAAACTATTTCGGAATTATCGTCTCAGGAAATACAATTAACAAGAATTTATCAATACTACATAGTTCCATCCGCTGATAGTGTCTGCTGCTAACACCAGTGAAATACGTATGTGTGATTTAGTGTAGAGTGTAAGAAATTCCATCAACACCCTCACAGTCAAGGGTGAAGTGCTTCGTTAGTGCAGGACATCGTAAATCCCACACTTCAATTGCAAGGAAGCGTTACTGAAGGACTTTCTGTAAGTTGAACTATTTCCTACTTGCTATTACTTTAAATATCTACCCGTTGTTTTGCCATATCTTCGTCGTTCTGAAACCTTTTACAATAGACTTGCCTGCTTTTTAAAAAAAAAAAAAAGAAAGAAGGAAAAAAAAACCAATACTACTAGATTACTCATATCAATTGTGTCTTATCTTTTTATCTTTTATTAACATTTGATCTGATTGTGTTTAATTGGTGTGTGAGGAAACGTTTCTGCTACTCCCCAATATTACCTCACTTTGTAATCAAAATTTTTTTTGTAATGCTTTTATCGTGATTATAATATATAGTTTATCCAACACAGTTTTTCTTACATCTACAAAGTACTGAATAATTTAGGCTATGTTTACTATCTTTTTTTTTTAGGTTTGCTTAACTATTTTTCTTAAAGGTACTGTCACTAACTCCTTACCGCCGTATACATTATATGTCAGTTTGCTTTCTACAACCCCCCCTAATCTACGATTGAGCCCGGTCATTCCGTGATTTCTTTGTGTTACGCCCGGCTACAAGAATAACGTAGCATAGGATTGGCGCCCAACGTGACTGCCCAAGAATTACTTAACATAAATTTTTGGGACGCCCTGACGTGGGTCTCGATTTTTTTTTAATTGCTCTCGATTTTTTCCGATTTGCTCTCGATTTTTTCTGATTTGCTCTCGATTTTTTCTGATTTGCTCTTGATTTTTCTAAATTTTTTTTATGACCTTAATTGTTTGGCATTAATTTTTTCTGGTGTATCGGCTCGATTTTGTTTTTTTCCTATATTGGCTGGCTCTAATTTTTTGTGGTGTAGTCTTGATTTTTTTTTGTGTGTGTGTAAATTATCAGAGTTGTCTTTTCGCTGGTAATTTGGTTCTGGAAAACACTGGCGCCCAAGTTTTCTTTTCATCATTTTTTCTCCCCTTACGTCACTTTCGCTACCTCACTTAAATAGAATCCTTAATATATAATACTTATAATACTTGTAATACCTCAAAAATCGCATTTCAGGATGGCTTATTGGCGTATGACGGTCAACCGTTTACTGAAGACTGAGCTGCAATATGAATTATCTTCTCGGGGTTACACTCCTGAAGACAATGTGGAAAAATTACGAAGGTCCGTTAGAAGTGCTCTTAGTATCGAACGAGAGAAAAGGCTTCCTTCCATCCCCGTACCAGCCGATTTTGATTTTGAATGTAGGGCCATCGAAACTGCTATTCAAGAATTAGAAACCTCACTTCCCCCCTTTGATGGTGATAAGTCCTCAGATACGTTTCGACGTATTAGTGCCTTGTATATACATCTCGAGCGTCGTTGCGCACATTTGTCCCCAAAAGACGATGAGCAGAAAATACAACGTCAATTACTTCTTACGATAAATAATCTCCGTCATGAGTATGATAAGAAGATTAAAAAGGTTCGACACCCTACTGCCACATCCGGTATCCCTTTAGCTACCTCTAGTATTTTTCTTTCTCCTACTCCTCATGTGGACCCGGATAGACCCCCTATACTTACATCCGATTCCGAAGAGGAAGAGGAATCCGAATCCGTCATTTCTAAGTCGTGTGATGCTTCCTCCAAACGTAACAGAGTCTCCAAATTCGATATAAAATTCTCAGGTGATTCTCAAACCCTAACGGTACATAGTTTTCTTGAAAGAGTGGAAGAGCTCCGAAAATCCCGAAATATCCCGGAGAGTGAATTATTTGACTCGGCGGTGGAGTTGTTTGAATCCAAAGCGCTCTGTTGGTTCCGGGGTAATTGTCACCGTGTTTCTGATTGGACATCCCTATCGAGGCTGCTGATACGTCATTTTGCACCCCCAGATTACTATCATCGGTTATTTGGCGACATACGAGCAAGGACACAGGACCCGTCGGAAGGTATTGTCGAATATTTGTCCTGCATGAGTGCATTGTTCAGGCGCCATGGGAGCGTACCGGTCGATGTGCAACTCGATATCGTTTCTCGTAACCTGTCCCCTTTCTATTTAACCCGGCAGCCTACCGTATATTCTTGGGAAGAGTTGGAGAATGAGTGTCTAAAATTAGAGTTAACGAAATTTAGGGTCGACAATTACGTACCCCCTAGTAGAAATACCCACTCGTATGTAGAACCTGATCTAGCTTATAAACCCAACCCTTCGTTACCTTCTTTGGTCCAACCTCGTGGGTCTAACTTTTCTAAACCACACCCAACTCTCGCGAATAAAAATAACCTTTCTTCTATTACTACGCCAGCTACTCCTACTACAAGTAAATCGGTCGTCTGTTGGAACTGTGATAAAACTGGACATGTTTCACCCCAGTGCTCTCACCCACCGATCTTACACTGTTACGGATGCGGTTATAAAGGCGTGACCAGACGCGATTGCCCTCGTCAATGTGGCCTTTCTTTAAATCGTCGATAGGGTCCTTGAGCCGAGGCGACGACTCTATTCTATCTCTGTCCTCGGATCTTCCCTTTCCTGGTCTAGTGGGCCAACCTCGTTCTATGTTAGATTCTATATGTACTGCTGTCCGTGGCGACGAACGTCCCTATCTTACGGTTCATATCTTTGGTATTTCCTTTATCGGTTTATTAGATTCTGGAGCCACGCGTACAATTCTTGGTGGTCCTGGTTGGCGCCGCTTAAGTTCCTTAAACCTCTCCCTTCGTAATTATACTTCGTCCTTCTGTAGCCTGGCAGACAATTCAAAATGTGCCATATTAGGTTTCGTTTCCCTCCCCATAGCTCTTCCAGACTCCGTTACTACCCTCGACATCCTTGTGATTCCCGACGTCTCTCACCAGCTTATTCTCGGCATCGATTTCTGGAAATCGGTGCAGTGTGTCCCCTCCTTTCGCGATAACCTTTGGATTTTTGCTCCTCCTTCTTCCTTGACCATCACTACTCCCGCTCCGATCCATATTATTTCTGAACTTTCTTCCGACCAACAACTACTTCTAGATTCTTTGATTTCCTCCTCTTTCTCCAGACAACCTCCCGGTCTCGGCTGTACCTCCTTAGTCCAACACCATATCCGAACGTCCGCCGAGCCTATCAAACAACGCTATTATCCTCTTTCCCCTCCTCTCCTCAAGGTTGCCCATTCAGAACTCGATGAGATGCTCCGCTTAGGTGTCGTCGAACCTTCTACTAGTCCATGGTCTAGCCCCATTGTCCTAGTTAAGAAGAAAGACGATTCCTATCGGTTCTGTATTGATTTCCGAAAGGTCAACCAAGTCACCCAAAAAGATGCCTATCCGCTTCCTTATATTTCCACCATCCTTGACCGTCTCCGCGATGCTCGTTACCTTTCATCCTTAGATATCCGTTCCGCTTACTGACAAATCCCTTTGTCCCCCGAGTCCAAACCCATTACCGTCTTCACTGTCCCTCATCGAGGTTTATTTCAATTTTGCAGAATGCCCTTCGGCCTTCATAATTCTCCTGCCACCTTCCAACGCCTTATCGATCAGGTCATCGGTTCTGACCTGGAACAGTTCTGTGTTGCATATCTCGATGACATTATTATAGCTACCTCTTCCTTCGATGAACACATCCGAGTCCTTGACTTAGTTCTTTCCCGTCTTTTTACTGCTGGTCTTACCCTCCGTCAGGATAAGTGTCATTTCTGTCTTCCCGAACTCCGCTATCTCGGTTACGTCGTTAATCGCGATGGTCTCCTTGTCGATCCCGACAAAGTTTCCGCTATCCTAAACATCCCTCCTCCTACGTCCGTTTCTGAGGTCCGTCGCCTAATTGGCATGGCCAGTTGGTACCGACGTTTCATTCCCAATTTTGCTACCCTTACTTCTCCCCTTTCTAATCTCACTCGTAAGAATGTTCCCTTTTCTTGGACTCCTGAATGTCAATCTGCCTTCCTCTCCCTTAAACAACATTTAGTTTCCGCTCCTATACTTTCCTGCCCTAACTTTTCCTTACCCTTCTCCAATCAAACCGATGCCTCCCACTTCGGTTTGGGTGCAATCCTTAGTCAAACCTCCCCCGACAGCGAGAAGGTCGTTAGCTACATCAGTCGTTCACTGTCCAAGCCTGAGCGCAACTTTTCAGTTACTGAAAAGGAGTGCCTGGCAGTGCTGTGGGCAATTGAGAAGTTCCGCCCTTACGTCGAAGGCTCTCATTTCACTGTCATCACTGATCACCATTCCCTCCTCTGGCTCCATAAACTTCAAAGTCCTTCTGGTCGCTTAGCCCGTTGGTCCCTCCGTCTCCAACAATATGATTTCACTATTCTCCACCGCAAAGGTCAAGATCATGTTGTTCCTGATACCCTTTCCCGTTCTGTCCCGGTCCTTGAACCTATGTCTATTTCGACCATTTCCTCCCTTGAAGTAACTCTACCTACTCCTGATCCCTGGTACAACTCAATGATCCAAAAAGTTTCTAACTCTCCTAGCCGTTATTCTTCTTGGTCCGTTGTCAACAACATCCTGTTTCGTAAACGGAAAACTTCTATCGCTGCCGATTCTCAGGGCGATTGGAAAATCGTCGTTCCTTCAGAGCAGCGTAAACAGCTGATTGTCCTTCACCACGATCCTCCTACTTCCGGTCATTGTGGTGTGACCAAAACCTCCGCCCGTATCCTGCAAACTTACTTCTGGCCCAGTCTTCGAGCTGACGTCGCTCGCTATATCCGACGTTGTCCGGTTTGTGCTGCTCACAAGGTTGAACAGTTGCCTCCTCCTGGTCTCTTTGCTCCTAGAGCAAAACCCTCCTATCCCTGGCAGATTATCTCTTGCGACATTGTCGGTCCCCTTCCTCGTTCCACCAAAGGTCACTCCTATGTTTGCGTAGTGGCTGATTATTCTACCAAATTTCCTCTTTTCTTTCCTTTACGCAAAGCCACTGCACAGACCATCACCAAAATCCTAGAAGACCAAGTTTTCCTCCTTTTTGGCGTTCCTCAATACCTTATCACTGATAACGGTGTACAATTCCGCAGCCATCAGCTTACCTCTTTATGTGCCCGTTATCACACCAAAATCCTTTACACCGCTCGCTACCATCCTCAAGCCAATCCTGCAGAACGAGTTAATCGTGTCCTTAAAACCATGCTTGCCTCCTATGTACTCGACGAACAACGTCATTGGGACGTGAACCTCCCAAAAATTTCTTGTGCAATCCGCACCTCCAAACATGAGATCATAGGCTGTACTCCGTTCTTTGCTTTATTTGGTCGTGAGCATATCCTTTCCGGCGATTATTTCGGGCAGTTGTCCGAAATAAACGACATGTACATTCCTGATCCCGAACATCCTTCCCCTGATTCTGAACACTTTAAACATATCCGTTCCCACATTCTAAAAAAACTTTCTGCTGGTTATAAAAAATTCACAGCCGCTATAATCTCCGTCGCCGTCCCGTCTCCTATCAACTAGGTGATTCCGTTTGGCGTCGTAATTTTGCTCTGTCCGATGCTTCCCGTCATTTTAACGCCAAACTTGCTCCTAAGTTCCTTGGTCCTTTTCCTATATCTAAAGTTGTTTCTCTCTGGACCTATGGACTTACCGATCCTTCCGGTCACAAATCTATATGGCATGTCAAAGTCCTAAAACCTGCCCATCCTGATAAATCCTAATGTCCCCAATCTAGATCTGTTGTCCTTTTGGCGACGCAAACGCCGCAAATTTCGTCCGTAATCCACTCGTCTCCCTACGTTATACGATTTCTTCATCTCATTAGCTTTATCTGTGATATTTTACATATTTCGTAGTATTGTGTGATGACTTTTATTTTTTTTTCTTCTACTTTTTCCGGGTTTTTCTTCATTCCACATTCCTGTCCATTTTTTTTCCTGACTGGTTTTCCTTGCGGTTAGTTGAAGTACTGACTTCGATCACTCGTTATATCTGCTCCTGTGGTAGTTGCTCTTTAGGCCTACTTTCTGTCCTTTAGGAATCACGACTTAGTCGACTTTTGGGTCTACTAGCAAATTACTTTTCCTACTTGGTTGTATTATACGACTTTTTTTTTCCTCCTTCTTGGTACCACAGTTTGGAGCCTTCCGTTACTTTTTCCAGTTTTCCGTTTGTCGTTCCCTAGCTTACTTGAGGCTTGACACTTGTGTCTTATGTTGGCTATTGCTGCTGGTTTTCTTCCTCGCTACTTTTCTTTTCTTTTGGTTTCTGCGCGCGAAATCAATTTCTTGAGGTTGGAAACTGTGCTGTGTCTTTTCTAAAGAGACATCCGTCCTTTGACGACTTTGGCAGTGTTTATGCCTTTACACCTTGGTCCTCTTCGATTGCTACTACTTACCTATCTTTCCCTGTGGATTTCTTTACTCTGAGTTTTGTCCGACATTTTGGTCCTTCGAGCCGGAAATTTTTTTTTTCTTTTTGTTGTGTGTTGGTTCTGATTGGATTGTTATAGTTTTTTTCGTTTTTCTGTCGAGTCCGTTTGTTGTTAACGTCGTTCGTCCGCTGCTTCTCGTTCCCTACCCCGACCTTTTAATTTTGCTGGGGGGGGGGGGATTTGTTACGCTCCCATGCTGTTTGCGTCCTCAAAATACATCGTTTGGATCGCTGTTTGTATAAAGTAAATACTTCCGCCTAGTTTTCGGATTGTATGCAATTTAACTCACGTGTATTAATTTTAAATGATAGTTTAATTGAAAATTGGATTATTCGTAACTTTCTTTCCAATTTATCGGAAATGATAAACAACTGTAATTAGTTGTAGATATGATTGCTGTATTCACGTTTTGGAGGTTCCTTACGTTAATAGCCGATAAGATGTGATAGTAACAACTATTTTATAACCAGATTAGCAGTTGTAGTTTGTTCTTGGTTGCTATATTTTAATTACGTTTTCCTTTTTGCTTTAAAAATAGTATTTTTAACTGTAAGCAGTGTAGTTCTGATTGCTTTTTGAAAGAAGTATGCTTTATAGGCTAACGTGTTGGACTCGACCACTCGTGCTTGTTTTACGGAACATTTACTTTAGTGATACGCGTCGCTTTACCAATTGTGTTTTTTTTTTGTTGAATGGTCGTTTTTATTTGAACGATGTGTGCGATCTAGTTTTTCGTGGTTCTTTTTATCAGAGTGGTGCATACTTTGGATTATCCAAGTACAGTTTTAAGCTGAGTGCTTCAAAACAAACAAATGGTGATACAGTTGTAGCAGGTTTAGTAGAAAAACAGGTTGCTTCTGATAAACAGGTATCTAATTCACATGTAAAGACAGTTGAGACTGTAGGTTCTGAATTTTCTAACCCCAACGAATCTAAAATAGATCGTTGTTTGCGCAAATTTCGTTATTTAAAAACATTAGATTTTTCTTTGTTACCATAGGTAGCAAATAAAACACCTCGCGTTTGCTGTTAGTTTAATGCATTCCCTCGTGCCTTGAAAGCGGTGATCCTAAATTTTTATTATCATTTTTTTTTACGATTTGTGTTACAAACTATTTTGGAATTATTGTCTCAGGAAATACAATTAACAAGAATTTATCAATACTACATAGTTCCATCCGCTGATAGTGTCTGCTGCTAACACCAGTGAAATACGTATGTGTGATTTAGTGTAGAGTGTAAGAAATTCCATCAACACCCTCACAGTCAAGGGTGAAGTGCTTCGTTAGTGCAGGACATCGTAAATCCCACACTTCAATTGCAAGGAAGCGTTACTGAAGGACTTTTTGTAAGTTGAACTATTTCCTACTTGCTATTACTTTAAATATCTACCCGTTGTTTTGCCATATCTTCGTCGTTCTGAGACCTTTTACAATAGACTTGCCTGCTTTTAAAAAAAAAGAAAGAAGGAAAAAAAACCAATACTACTAGATTACTCATATCAATTGTGTCTTATCTTTTTATCTTTTATTAACATTTGATCTGATTGATGTTTAATTGGTGTGTGAGGAAACGTTTCTGCTACTCCCCAATATTACCTCACTTTGTAATCAAAATTTTTTTTGTAATGCTTTTATCGTGATTATAATATATAGTTTATCCAAAACAGTTTTTCTTACATCTACAAAGTACTGAATAATTTAGGCTATGTTTACTATCTTTTTTTTTTAGGTTTGCTTAACTATTTTTCTTACAGGTACTGTCACTAACTCCTTACCGCCGTATACATTATATGTCAGTTTGCTTTCTACAACCCCCCCTAATCTCCGATTGAGCGCGGTCATTCCGTGATTTCTTTGTGTTACGCCCGGCTACAACGTAGCATAGGATTGGCGCCCAACGTGACTGCCCAAGAATTACGTAACAAAGTGTAGTACATCTACTTCCTTGATAAAAGAATCGCTAGTTTTAAATTGAAAACTTTAAATGTCTACGATGTAGTCCAGCCTTACTCCCAACCAATTGTTGTACAAATGTCCAAAAAATGTTGAAGACGCTCATATCTACCAAACTATGTTATCCTTATTTTTTCACGTTGGGTGTTTGAATTCATACCATTTAATTAAGAATTCTAGGTCTTTATTTCTCTTCTTTAAAACCTTTTGAACTAAATAAATGTCTGGTGAATTTGTAACCTGAAACTTATCCTTGTAGAAGGCACCCAAAATTAGTTTATCGTATAAATCCTGAAGCAAGTAAGCGACATGCCTTGTCAATTGAATTTGTGCCACCTTAAATAATTACGTAGTCTAGTTGGCTGAAAACCCTTTATCAAAAAGTCTTATATTTAGGTATTCGCACTATATCTCCAACTTTAAGCCAGTTTCTTTGACCTGTAGCATCAGTATTTACAAAAAATTTAATCTTTTCTGGGTGCGCTTCAGACTCTACAGGGGATATTCCTATTGTTGCCGCCTTACCGAATTTATGAGGGCAAATGAATGGGGTTGTAATGGACTGTAATATAGGGATGTAGAGGGTTGTCATATAGTGACGACACAGAGAGAAATAGTTTTAAATCACTTACCCCAAACTTGGCTTCTGGTAGCACAACATTCACTGATTGTTATCTAGGTCTAGAGTAGGTGGATAGGAAGTGGAGTTTGACCTGTTTATTTTAGTAGACGAGAGCGTAATAATAAGGAGGAGTTTATTATCCTGCGGTCCGTACGGAACTTTCTCTTGCTCGGTACTAACTACGTGCGCGATAACGTGAAAGGCTGTCGCGGAAAGGTGTACGGGGGGAAGTCCCGAACCTATCGACCAGTGTTTACTGTTGTTGTATTCTCCTATAACCTTAGGTAACATTTCCAACCATTTATAACTTTCTTGCAAATAGAATCTCCTGTACAACATGCCTATAATTCTTCTGATAAGTCGTTCTGACATACTGACTTTAGTTGCCGAATGTGTAGAGTAATGATTACCTGTATATTTTTGTATGAGATTTTTAAACGATTTATTGTAAAATTCTGAGCCTTTGATCATTTGCAAAATAGTCTTTGATGCAATATTCTTATTCCATAGCATTGATCCGAGTATGATTTTTATAACTATTGTAACTCCTATACTAGTTTTGTTTGTTTAAGGTCTAGCAATTCCGTACTTGCTAAAACAATCCAAACCATTAAGAACGTATTTGTACCCTTCATTAAGGCGCGCGAGTTACATATCCCCCAAATCAATATATGTATATTTAAATGAAATTATTAAGTCTTAAGAAATATTGTTAGATTGTATAATTGAAGGACGTAATAAAAGATTAATGAAAGTTCACAAGCAAGACATGAGAACGGAAACAGTTACATTGTATTCCAGGCGTAATATGATACTGCAGGTGCAGGTCACAGTAGACAATAAGACAGCAATTATTAGAATTAAGAATATAAAAATGTAATACTTTGTATTGTATCACGAAATATCAGACATGAGATCTGCATTTCCCACAAAGTGATGTAAGAGCAGGGCTAGCATAAATAGCCTCAAGAACTCAAGATTGCCATTCAGTCTCGAGCTTCACAACTTTAACATTGTTGGTTGTTCAAGCTAATTTTAATTAATTAGTGAATACTAACTAAGATTATTTTTGAAACCAAGTCGTTAATGGATATAACGTACAATTGTTGCGTAAGGTTGAAATTCAGCCAAGTCAATTTGCAAGAGATCTCTTTGTATAGGCTTAAGCGTAGTATGCCGGCGCATAAAATCTTTTCACACTTTATGGCCTGGTAGGTCATCCCGAGGAAGAGTCGCACGAGATACTTGATCTAGATACCACGTACGCAATCTCCGTCCTGGTCGAATTATCGTAATGTACTCTAGCTCTTGGTTATACTCAACCAGGTGTGCCAATCTCATGTGCTGACACGTGCCTATGCATGACTTAAGGTGTGATTATAGACAGCATATGTGTTAGCATTGACAGCCTAAGGTACTCGGTAGGAATTTCGCCGGATTTGGGGCTTCATTCCATCTATCATGGTGAACTCTCTACCACAAATGCAGATCACCATAGTAAACAAGAGATTATTAACAAATAAACAACGGATGTATAAATAAAGTATACAATATAATGTACCACTTACAAGATTTATTTACAAGCTTCATAATATATTAAAGCAAATCTCTATATCAGACAACGGGGAGGTGTGTGTATTTCAGTAAGATATTTTTACTGAGTCCAAACAAATCATAGTTAATAATATACTTGCTATATATTGTGTGGATCAGCCTTCAGGGGTAGCAACTTTAGCTGTTATTTACTCAAATTGTACGGTGAAAATGGATAATAGGGCCCGACTTTTTTAGCTGGTCACTTTTGAATTTTACTCGCTAAACCGTTTACTAGACCCACTAGTACTTAGGTTTGCCAGACACCAGATATCTACCATCTGAGAGTCGTATTGCATCGCCAACGCGTTTTAGTGCTTCACACTTGAAGTAACATTCTTTAAGTATTGATTCGCCCACAAGTTCTTGCGCTTTGCGTTCGAAGCAATATTTCTTAAGTATTGCTTTGCCCACTCGTTCTCATGCTTCGCGACCGCAATAACATTTTATAAGTATTAAATAGCCCACTTGTTTTTACGCTTTGCGATAGAAGCAACCTACTTTAAGTATTGGTTCGCCAACATGTTCTTACAATTCGCGCTCGAAGCAACTTTATTTTAGTATTGGGTCGACTACGTATTCTGCCGCTGCCCACGCGTTCTCACATTTCGCATTCGAAGCAACCATCTTTAAGTATTGAATTGCCAACACGTCCTCGAGCTTTGCGTTCGAAGCAATATTTCTTAAGTATTGCATCGCCCAGTCGTTCACATGCTTCGCGATCAAAACCACTTTTTATAAGTATTGAATAGCCCACTCGTTTTCACGCCTTGCGATAGAAGCAACTTACTTTAAGTATTGCTCCGCCAAGACGTTCTCACAATTCGCGGCTTTGCGTTTGAAGCAATATTTCTTAAGTATAGCTTCGCCCACTCGTTCTCTGCTTCGCAACCGAAGCAACATTTTATAAGTATTGAATAACCCACTGATTTTCACGCTTCGCGATAGAAGCAACCCACTCTAAGTATTGGTTCGGCAACTCATTCTTATAATTTGCGCTCGAAGCAACTTTCTTTTAGTATTGGGTCGCCTACGTATTCTGGCGCTGCCCACGCGTTCTCACATTTCGCATTTGAAGCAACCATCTTTAAGTATTGAATTGCCAACACTTTCTCACGATTTGCGTTCGAAGCAATATTTCTCAAGTATTGCTTCGCCCACTCGTTCTCATGCTTAGCGATCAAAGCAACTTTTATAAGTATTGAATAACCCACTCGTTTTCATGCTTTGCGATAGGAGCAACCTACTTTAAGTATTGGTTTGCCAACACGTTCACACAATTCGCGCTCGAAGCAACTTTCTTTTAGTATTAAGTCGCCTACGCGTTCTCGCGCTTTACGCTCGAAGTAATCTAATTGAAGTATTGATTTGCCCACGCGTCCTCGCATTTCGCATTCGAAGCAGACATCTTTAAGTATTGAATCACCCACAGGTTCTCGCGCTTTGCGTTCGAAGCAATATTTCATAGGTATTGCTTCGCCTATTCGTTCTCGTGATTCGTGATCGAAGCAACTTTTATAAGTATTGAAAAACCCACTAGTTGTCACGCTTCGCGATAGGAGCAATCTACTTTAAATATTGTTTTGCCAACACGTTTTCACAATTTGCGCTTGAAGCAACTTTCTTTTAGTATTAAGTCGCCTACGCGTTCTCGCGTTTTGTGCTCAAAGCAATCTAATTGGATTTGTTTGTCCACGCGTTGTCGCATTCGAAGCAGTCATCTTTAAGTATTGAATCGCCAACAGTTTCTCGCGCTTTGCGTTCGAAGCGATATTTCTTAAGTATTGCTTTGCCCACTTGTGCTTGTGCTTCGCGATCGAAGCAACCTTTTATAAGTATTGAATAGCCCTCTCGTTTGAACGCTTTGCGATAGAAGCACCTTACTTGAAGTATTGGTTCGCCAAAACGTTCTCACAATTCGCGCTTGTAGAAACCAAACCAAGGTATGGGTGCGGCTGATTTAACGGGTGCGTAAGGAAAGTGCTCGTTTTTGAGTGTGCTAGACAACCGTTTTACAGAGGACAGTTGTATTTTAGCAGGCGACTGCCGGACTTTTGTAGAGCTTTGACTGATATCATCGGCGTCGTCGCACTTTTGCATAGTTGTAAGTGATGGAGCACCGTTGCTTGAATTACGAATGTAGGTATTTCTTTCGTGTTTTTCATCAAAGCTCACCCGAGCTTTCTGCGTGCTGTCTACCCATTCTGACGTTCTTTGTTGTGCAACCTCCTTGTCATCACTCTTCGTTCCACAGAGACTACCCTCGTGCGCACGTTTTAAAATGTCGTGCTTCTTTCGTAAATATTCTAACTGTAGCAAACGTTCTTCTTCGAGCAAGTACAATTCTAATCTCTGTTTATTTGTAGCTTGAGACGATAGTGATCCGGGTTTACAATTTCTTTCATTGCTGGCGTCGCTTTTCGAACATTTGTTGTTTACATGGATGGTGGTGTTTGGTGTGTTTCCAACATCCTAAGACGAACGTAATATATTTGGTAGCTGATTACTTTCACCTGTTAGCAAAACTATGTTCGTATTAGATCCAGAGTTCGCCTGTACTTCTGGAGGTTTATGTTGACAACTACGACAAATCCAATTTTTTGTTGGTGTTTCTGACCGCAACTGTAAACAAGATATGTGATATCGCATGGGGCATAATGAACTCGCCACCATGGAGTGACTATCACATTGTTCGCATCGAGGACATCTTTCCTTTTGCAGTGAATTCGATGTAGAAATCATTTTATTTTTATATTATGTCAATTTCGGATCTGTCACAGTATTAACTCAATATTAATCACTCGTCAATCCTTGACAGTAGATAACTTCAACTGATCTAACACCTTGACTTTTTCAGCACCATTTCGTATAAGATTAAACTAGTCAGTCAATTGAACTTTATAATCTATTGGAAATTACTAGACGTTCCCAAGGTAGGACATACACACTTTTTATAATAAAGAGTCGAAGTTTCAGCAACCTTTGTCGTTTATTATAAAGTTCAATGTGTTCTCACACGGGTTTTTTGGCCTCTTAATAGGAACTCTTAATCAATACCAATATTTTAATCAGTCAAAGTTTTCTCTCGTAACTAACAACAAAATTGGCATAAATCGTACATTCACTTACTTTACCTAAAATCATGGCAACGGAGACGCGTGCACGATCAACACTACAAATTTATACAACAAATGCTAGACACTGAAATAAGTCTTTCTAACATTTAGGTCGCCAACGCGTTCTCGCGCTTTATGCTCGAAACAATCTAATTGAAGTATTGGTTTACCTATGCGTTCTCGCATTACGCATTCAAAGCAGTCATCTTTAAGTATTGAATCGCCCACAGGTTCTTGCGCTTTGCGTTTGAAGCAATATTTCTTAAGTATAGCTTCGCCCACTCGTTCTCTGCTTCGTAACCGAAGCAATATTTTATAAGTATTGAATAACCCACTGATTTTCAGGCTTCGCAATAGAAGCAACCCACTTTAAGTATTGGTTCGGCAACACATTCTTACAATTTGCGCTCGAAGCAACTTTCTTTTAGTATTAATCGCCTACGCGTTCTCGCGCTTCGTGCTCAAAGCAATCTAATTGGATTGGTTTGTCCACGCGTTTTCGCATTCGAAGCAGTCATCTTTAAGTACTGAATCGCCAACAGGTTCTCGCGCTTTGCGTTCGAGCGATATTTCTTAAGTATTGCTTTGCCCACTTGTTCTTATGCTTCGCGATTGAAGCAACCTTTTATAAGTATTGAATAGCCCTTTCGTTTGAACGCTTTGCGATAGAAGCACTTTACTTGAAGTATTGGTTCGCCAAAACGTTCTCACAATTCGCGCTCGTAGAAACTTTCTTATAGTATTAGGTTTTCTACGCGTTCTCGCGCTTGATGCTCTAAGTAATCTAATTGAAGTATTGGTTTGCGCACGCGTTCCCGCATTTTGCATTGGAAGCAGTAACCTTTAAGTATTAAATCGCTCACAGGTTCTCGCGCTTTGCGTTTCGTGGCAATATTTCTTAAGTATTGCTTCGCTCACACGCTCTCATGCTTCACAATCGAAGCAACCATTTATAAGTATTGAATAGCCGACTCGTTTTCACGCTTCACGATAGAAGCAACCTCCTTTAAGTATTGGTTCGCCAACACGTTTTCACAATTCGCGCTCGAAGCCACTTTATTTTAGTATTAGTTCGCCTACGCGTTATCGCGCGTCATGCTCGAAGCAATCTAATTGAAGTATTGGTTTGCGCACGCGTTCTCGCATTTTGCAGTCCAAACAGTAACCTTTAAGTATTAAATCGCCCACAGGTTCTCGCGCTTTGCGTTCGATGCAATATTTCTTAAGTATTGCTGCACCCACTTGTTTTCATGCTTTGCGATCGAAACAACATTTTATAAGTATTGAATAGCCCACTCGTTTTCACGCTTCGCGATAAAAGCAACCTACTTTAAGTACTGGTTTTCCAACACGTTCTCACAATTCGCGCTCGAAGTATCTTTCTTTTAGTAATATGTCACCTACGCGTTCTCGCGCTTCATGCTCGAAGCAACCTAATTAAGGCATTGGTTTGCCCACGCGTTTTCGCATTTCAAATTCGAAGCAGTCATTTTTAAGTAGGGAATCGCCCACAGGTTCTCCGGTTTTGCGTTCGAAGCAATATTTCTTAAGTATTGCTTCACCCATTCGTTCTCATGTTTCGCGATCGATGCAATCTTTTATAAGTATTGATAGCCCACTCGTTTTCACGCTTCACGATTAAAGAAACTTACTTTAAGTATTGGTTTGCCAACACGTTCTCACAAGTCGCGCTCGAAGCAACTTTCTTCTTGTATTAGGTCACCTACGCGTTTTCGCACTTCGTTCTCGAAGCAACCTTCTATAAGTATTGTATCGCGCTCGAGCTAACATTCTTTAAGTATTAAATCGCCTACGCGTTCTGGTGCTCCGAACTCGAAGCAACTTTCTTGAAGTATTGGTTTGCACACGCGTTTTCGCGTTCCACATGCGAAGCAACCATTTTTAGGGGTTGGATCGCCCACGCATTCTTGCGCCTTGCACTCGAAGAAACCTTCTCTAAGTATTGCATCGCCCACACGTTCTAAAACTTCGTGTTAGATGTAGCTTTCTTAAAGTAATTGTTACCCCAGGCGTTCTCGCGCTTCCCGTTTGAAACAGTCGTCTTTAATTATCGGTTTTCCCACGCGTTATCGTGCTTTGCGTTTGAAGCAACATTCTTTAAAGGTTGTATTGCCCACGCGTTATCGCGCTTTGCACTCGAAGCAACTTATTTAAGTATTTGTTCATCAACGCGCTCTGGCGCTTTGCGCTCGAAGAAACCTTCTTTAAGTATTGGATCGCCTACGCGTTCTCGCATTTTGCGCTTGGAGCAACCTCCTTTAAGTATTGTATCGTCCACGTGTCTTCGCGGTCTGGATGGGAGGCCCCTTTAAGGTGACAGCGCCAGGCAACTCCGTCGTATTGTATAAACTCTTTGGAAACCCTATAAAAAAAAAGATTTTTGTAAGTACATCTCATTGCACAATTATTACTAATATTATAATAAATTGCAAAACATTGATAATTCTCTGTTTATTTATTAGCAAGTGTAAAATTTGCAAAAAGAAACAATAACAATCTCTATAAGCTGCAGAAACGTACTTAAATGGCGCATCGATCCCTTTTCGGTCCCTATAAATTTCTAATGAACAGTTGACATCAATCAGCCTGTATAATAAAAATGTAAATGATTTATTCAAATCCAATGATGCACTTGATCTAGGGAAAAGGTATTCGTAATTTATAAACTGACGTGCATTCCCCTTCTCTCCGACAGCAATAATCGAGGAAAATGCAAGCAGTAGGGGTTAGAAAGGTTGCAAAATCCAGTAACACTTCCTTATTATAACTACTCACGTCACGTAAGCATTCTATTTGCTATAAAACTAACAAAACTTAAACGTTTCTAGATACGCATACCTTTTTAAAGTATACCAAAGCTGCCCAAATAAATGGGAAATAAGATTGCGTTATCGTTTTAAGCAGTGTCTGCACGTTCTACAGTACCTCCATTAGAGTCTTATCACACCATTCGAAGCACTGGGTCGTCTTAATTTCACCCCTTGTATTAATATGATGCTATACATCCTTACTATAGCTGAAATAGCATTCCAGTTTTGTGTTCAGAAACCAGATTTCGGCAGCTGAATTGATAGTTTCAGAGCTGCAAAATCTTTTGATCCTTAATAGTTAAAATTGCTGCTTGTATCACGCTTAATAGTTTTTGAAAATTAAGAAAATTGTTTGGAATAATGAACACCACAGCCTTTTAGTATTTGGGAAATTTCTCGTTAATTTTTACGCATATTAAAATTATGATCAGTAGCACTAAACAACCAGCAATCATAAAAGAAAGTGGTAAAGACATTTCTACATGTATAAGACAAGATTTTCCGAAAACCAGATTTTCGATTTAATTTCTCTACATAAAATATATACGAGTGTATGAGAGAGTCATATTCTTATACTTGATTATCTCGTTAAAATCAGTGGTTTTCGCAATAAAATTCTTTTTCATTTTACATATAATTTCGAAGTAAGATAAGATCTTGTAAAACATTCGGTGAAGAACTACAAAACATAGTTAGTATAATAAATCGTCTAAATCTAGTCACTTACTGACGGTATGTGGCAGCTTCGAGAACCCTGTAAAGAATCAGAGGCATAAATTTATCTAAAAACACATTAATGAATTTTCCTTCTATTAAAATGCTACAGGTCTAGGTCTCCTAACATAAATATACAAGTTATGAGAACCTAAAAGTTTGTACTTGCACAATTAAAAATTTTCCGTTTTCTTAAATCTGAAAACAATATAAAGATTTTTTTTAACTAAAAACAAAACTTATTAATTAATCAAACATATATTACCGAAAATAGTATTTTCACCTCTTCACCCAAAGAATGGCAAAAATACGATCTAAGAAAATTGACCAAAATTCCACTCTGCATGAAATTTGGCATAAAAGGATTAAAGAAGAAGCGCTAAAATTAGGATTTGTGTCAACAGGAATTTATTCATCACATAGACGAGTATTAAAAAAAACCAAACCTTGAAAATTTAAATCTATAATTAGTGGCTAAAAATTAATAAAATTTGTTAATGGAAAAGATAGCAATTTAGGATGTGTTACGTACCGAATTAACGTTACGTTACTTAAATATTTTTACTCCACAGGGGTGGAGTGACGGAATAGTTAATTGATGAGCCGGTTCTATAAAGCAAACTGTTAGGGGTATTCAAGGTTTGACACTTCTACAAAATACATGTACCTTAAAAGGTATTTAAGTTCTCTTATCTATGTGTGTCAACCCACTTGAAGAAAATAAGTAAAATAGCCTACTTGGAAGGTGGGTGTTACGGAGTAACTGTTTAACGGTTTTCACCACTGCTGAAGATTGATGAAACCTAGCTTACACCTTGAAGAATAAGCAAAAATACTCCACTCTGTGTATACCTAACTTATATTGTAAAACATGAGTTTAACAACAAATAATAAGAGAAAGTAATTATGCTAGGCCGTTTTGAGAACAAAATTTCCTTTATATACAAATTTTGTCATAGATTCCCATGTGTATCCGCTTAAAATAGAATACGGCCGAAGCGCTGAGGCTCCAGTGCCTTTGTTGGTTGATAGTTTGCTTAATGATGAATATGTAATGGGGCTCCTTAGGTTTTTGCTCTCGTCACCGTGGGGGGCGCAGAGCCAGGTTGGTAGATAGTATGGTGAATGGTGCTTTGCCCTCGTGGGGGTGATCGTGTCTTTGCTTAATGAGGAACGAGGCTCCTTAGAACTTCGCCCCACCTTTTATTCTAGTCGCATTAGTTAGTTGAAGAGCGATTTTTAGGTTAAGCAAAAAATAAAAAACGTGGTGGATGACATAATCATTCTCAAAATGATGAATGCAGAATGGAGCTCTCTAGTGTGTTCTAAATGAGGCTGTGCTCCATGAGAGATTTTTAGGTTAAGCAAAAATAAGAAACGTGGTGGATGGCGTAATCATTAGGTAATTAAATACTTCGGAGATTTTTTAGGTTAAGCAAAATAAGAAATATGGTGAAGAATTTTTAGGTTATGCAAAAACGTGCATGTGGTGAAGAATTTAGAGGTTATCCGTAGAGCTCCGCCCTTGTTTTTACTATCGTCGCATTAGTTAATTGAAGAGACGTTTTTAGATTAAGCAAAAATAAGAAATGTGGTGGATGACGTAATCATTCTCAACATGATGAATACGGAATGGGGCTCCCTAGCGTTTTATGAACGGGGCTATGCCCCATTAGCTAATTGACTACTTTGGAGATTTTTAGGTTAAGCAAAAATTAAACGTAGTGAAGAATTTTTAAGTTCTGCAAAAACGTGCATGTGGTGAAGAATTTAGCGGTGCTCCTTAGAGCTCCGCCATCGTTCTTACTTTCGTCGCATTAGTTAATTGAAAAGAGATTTTTAGGTTAAGCAAAAATAAGAAATCTGGTGGATGACGTAATCGTTCTCAAAATGATGAATGCGGAATGGGGCTCCATAGTGTGTTCTAAACGGGGCTGTGCGCCATTATTTTTGTATTAAATATCAAAGAATAGCAGAATTATACGGCTCGTAATATAATGGTTTTATTTTAAAACAAAGTATAAATGCAAAATCATGTTAAGACAGGTATGTCGTTATTTTTGTTCATGGTTGGGGAGTGTTTTTATTAACGTGTTTTTAAGACATTATCCTAGAGTAGGTGGTAATGCACAATATTTGCAAAAATATTTACTTCTATAAACTAATTTCATTTATTACTGAAAATTGTTATTGTTTAATAAAACTTACAGCTATTAAAGTTAATACCTTGATTCTTTCCTCATGAACAATAACGGCATACTTGTTTTTGCGCAATTTGCAATTGCATCTATATTTTATTCAAACCATAATTAGAAAATCCGAGGTCACATTCAGTATTTAGCTGTGGTGTAGATAGTTACTCATATTATATTGAAATGAACGGCACATAGTATTGCCAACTGAGTAAAAAATGTTCTGGTTCTGCAGTGAATCAATCAAACTGCGTGAAAATATGAACTCATTACCATTTAATTAGAATATGCTGGTAAGTGAAAATAATATATAACATTTATTACAAACAAATTTTTCTGAAATTAATAGGACTCTAGCGGTGAAGACAATGCTAAAACAAGAAAACTAAATAAGAATCTGCTACTGCCTCCCTACAAAAAGATAAAGACAATTAAAACATTAAAATTTTGTGTTTTTTTTAACATTATATGTTCAATACAAAAATAATTCTTGAGATTCTCGGGGGGATTCTTCAGCACGTGCACGTTTTTGCTTAACTTAAAAATCTCCTAAATATTTAATCACCTAATGGGTGCAAAGCTCCGTTCAGAACACCCTAGGGAGTCACATTCCGCATTTGAAAATGATTACGTCACCATCCAAATTCTTCACCACATTATAAATAACGATATGATTTGCATATATTTTAAATTCAAACGACTATAATTAGGATAAAAAAGACCAGGTTATATCCTACATCTGGCTGCGAGTTCAGTGTAATTGCATAAATTATTTTGGTGATACAACCATGAACAGAAGTAACGACATACCTGTCTTAACATGATTTTTGCATACATACTTTATTTTAAATTAAAATCATTATATTACTAGCCGTATAATTCTGCTATTCTTTGATATTTAATACAAAATTAACGGGGCACAGCCCCGTTCAGAACACGCTAGGGAGCCTCATTCCGTATTCATCATTTTGAGAATGATTACTTCATCTACCACGTTTTATTTTTGCTTAGCCTAAAAATTTCTCATAGGGCACAGCCCCGTCCAGAACATGCTAGGAAGTCCCATTCCGCATTTATTATTTTGAGAATGATTACTTCATCCACCACGCTTTATCTTTGCTTAACTTACTAATCTCTCATGGGCAGAGCCCCGTCAGAATACGCTAGAGAGCCCCATTCTGCATTCATCATTTTGAAAATGATTACGTCATTCACCACGTTTCTTATTTTTGCCTAAACTAAAAATCTTTCTTCAATTAACTAATGCGACGAAAATAAAAAAACGAGGGGCGAAGCTTTAAAGAGTTCTGTAAAATTCTTCACCACGTTTAATTTTTGCTTAACCTAAAAATCTCCGAAGTATTTAATTACCTAATGGGGCACAGCCCCGTTTAGAACATGTTAGAAAGCCCCATTCCGCATTTATCATTTTGAGAATGATTACGTCATTCACCACGCTTCTTATTTTTGCTTAACCTAAAAATCGCTCTTCAATCAACTAATGCGACGAAAATAAAAACGAGAGGCGAAGCTCTAAGAAGCCCCGTTACTCATTAAGCAAAGACATGAGCGTCCCCACGAAGCTTCATTTACCATACTATCTAGCAACAAAGAGACCCGGCGCTGCGTCCCCACGGTGACGAGGGCAAAGACCTAAGGAGCCCCATTACACATTCATAATAAGCAAACTATCAACCAACAAAGGCGCCGGAACCCCAGCGCTTCGCCCGCATTTTATTTTAAGCGAATATACATGGGATTCTATGACAAAATTTGTAGATAAAGGAAATTTTGTTCTCAACACGGCCTAGCGTAACTACTAAAATGCGCTATGATCTACCGCTAATGGGCAAATACGTGTTTAACTAAAAAAAAACCCTTAACTTTAACTAATTTGATTTTTACCATCTAATTTCCTTCTACAATAATGAACTTTCTCTTAATAAAAATTCCGTACGTACAAAACGCTTTAAATAACCGTTTTACAGTTTTAGTTTTCTTACAACTGCATCGCCACCCAGTGCAGGAAATCGTTACAGGTAAAAAATCTTACCTGAACAAAGCTCCACCTATATTGGTATATTTACATCCCAGTTTTTTCGCGTTCGAAACTTGGTTTTTTTACCGACAGCTCTTGGTATAAATACTGTTAGATTATACTCTTGTACCTGGTTCCCAAAGTCGTTCTGAAACGCCATTTTAAAATCTGCTGTCTGATGTCAGTATATAGGCTAAATGCGTACGGCCTTAAAATCGATCGTTGTTACATGTAATTTCCCATAAGATAATCTAAGATTCATTCTGTTCATTTTTGTATCCTTCAAGGTCATTCATATCAAGACAGAGTGACGTCACCAAGACATGTAAATACCTTTCTCCTGACGCACTTCAAACTTCACTCGATCCACATGACTAATCTTTCGATATAGCGCAGATTTCCCATTGCCCTTTTTCTTTCGGTAGGTATATGATTGTGTCTGCGCTATACCGAAAGACAAATAGAAGGTAACAAGATATTAAATATAGAAATACTAACTAAAATTTATGCTCTGACTCAGGTACAGTGAGTTGTATTAATGAGGATGTAATAGAAAATATGAAATTATTATCTTACTGTGTTTTTGCCTTGCCTGGCTAGCTCAACAGAAATAATGCTGTGGAATTTTTCGAAAATTAAATGAAACACAGAAATATCAAGAAACATATATGCATTCAAAGTATTTTTCTTTTATACAAAATAATCTCTTATATTTATAGAACAGTTTACAGCTTAAGTTCATACAGAAAACTATTCTTAAAAGTTACTTAAAAATATTTTTTATCTTGTTCTTGTTAACAAGTACAAAAACTCTCTGTGAGGTACAAAATTTTCTTTAATGTATATGTGGATAATTTGCCGATCCTTTTATTACCCCGGTGGTGAGTGTAATTGGTCAATGACGCTGCACAGATAATTTAGTAAAATTAAAATTCTTCTAACTATGACCTCAAAATTTCCTGAAAATTATGCCCTTGATATATAATTTTTATATAAGATTAATAACTTATTCTGGTTTATGTTACGAATATTTAAATATTCTTCTCAGTTACAAACACAAAATAAAAATTTATACTTGCGATAGTCATTGTCAAATAGGGCTATCAACAGCTCATTTCCATCGTAATCAATGGCATTAGATACTTCCTGGTTCCATTTGAAGGTAGAATATTAGTTTGTAAGGTGCATTTTTATTTTTAATCGATTAAACTCAGTAGTAGCTCTTGCATCAGGCTTATTTATGTCAAAGATCGTACAATTGTGTAGTATTTTATCAAATGATTATGCTTCTCAATTATGCAAAGTTAAATGTTACTTATTGCATGTCGTAAAATGAATTATAAATTGCCCGAACTTACACGTTTGAAGAATTAATCTTTACTCAAAAGTTACATTCTTGATGTCGTGAAATGTATTCATTAATTCCTGTTTATATTCTAAAACGAAATCAATACGTCATGCTCTAGATTTTTCCGACTCTATTTCGAAGCATGACACACTCGGGTGATGTAATATTTATCTCGATATTTCGGTTTTAATAGACTAATTACGTGCAGTCGATATGATTTATGATTCTACTGAAACATCGTTTATTTTTTTTCTAGCGCACGAAGTTAATGGGCGCGATCTCCTATTCTCTGTAATACGTAACGCTATTAAACCGCGTTATCTATTTTATGGCTTTTTAATAGTGGTTTGTTTCTTTGAATCGGGGTGTTTATTCATTGATACTAATAATTGACTTTCGGAAAGTAAAGTAGCGTATTCGTTTATTACTAACGAAAATTCTGGAATTAAAATAACGGTTAAAATTCATAAAGTGGTATTTTTTACCAAGAATGAATATTTGTAAAAGTATATATCTCTACACATGGAATTTATCTAGTATTTTTGAAAGTACATACGACTAATTTTCAGTCTACAGGATTTTGTGCTTTGCTTCTCCGAAGATACAATGAAAATTTGTTATTGCTAAGAATGTTTATTTTAATTTTGTTTTAACTGGTATATTGACACACGAAAGTCAATTACATAATTAATAAAAGCTTGCAATTGCATTCTTAATTATTGTAAATGCAATTTATCTTTCAGTAATTTAGCGTATTACGTTTTCAATAAATAACGCGCATATAATAAAATGCAACTCGTTTTTACTAAGTATGGAATTATTATTTGTACAAGGCATTTCTCAAGAGTAATTATTTTAGGCAATGAAATTGGATGGCTTTTGTATTTATATCTTAATGATTGATTTGCATTATATATTACTGTGGATTTATATGTTATAATAGGTGTTAAAAAGGCCAAATCATTAGTTATTGCTGGGTAATTCATGTATACAAGGGTGAAAACAACTTTATAGCTGATGTCTTTAGTCGAAATAAAGATATTAAAGATAAGAAAGCCGTGTGACATACTTATAGCGATGAATAACCTGCTACAAGATGGGTCGGTGTATGGACAGGAGGATATCTTGAGGAGCCAAGAACAAAGCAAAGAACCACAAATTTTTAGAGCGCCTTTTTAGGGGGAAGCTTTACATCATTTTGACGACCCAACGCTGGGGCTCGATGATTTACAGAGTAAGCTTTACAGTTCATTTACATTTCCAATGCTCCACCTGTAGGTACTACATTGGCCAGGAGGCGAGTTTTTTGTTGCCTGGAAATTTAGAATTTTGCCGAACCCTTGTCGTTCCAGGCAAGGTAGGGATCTTTAACGTGCATGACAACACTCACACACGGGACCTCCATTTAACCTCTCATCCGAACGAGGGCATAATTTTTGTGAAAAATGCTCACCTGCCATTTTTCAAGCAGTCGGCCGTGTCGGGATTTGAACCCGGGACCTTGGGATCCGTAGTCTTATGCTTACTACATTGATCCACGGCGACGCCTAAAGTAAGCTTTACAGCATTTTGTCGCCCAAAGTGTGGGGCACAAAAATTTTAGGGTTTCCTTTCGAGCAAATCTTTACGGCATTATAGCGCTCAACGTGGAGCTCGATGGTTTTCAGAGAAAGCTTCACAGCATTTTGGCGACCCGAACGTGAGGGGTTTGAATTCAGATAGATTTTTTGTATTATTTATTTCAGGAAACTGACGATCCTGAGATTAAGAGTTAAGTGTTTGTAAATATTTTTTTTGAATTAATTTTAGTGAATGTGTGGAAATTATTTAGCGTATGAATAGTGTGGTGTGGACGAATTTTAAGAAAGAAGTGGCTAGGAAGTGAAGGCGTGGAAATCGGAAGTGACGACAGTGCTCTTTTTGAAAAAACCAAACAAGAAATGGAACAAGCAGAAGGTAATAGGGATCAGTCGAGGACAGAGTCGGGAGAAGTTGGAAATGAGTTAATTATGAGGATGTTAGAGGAGATGCGACGAGGTATGGAAGAATCAAACAGAAAATGTGAGGAGGATCATGTTTAGGATAAAAAAGGGTAAGGTTCAAATAAAATCGATATAAACCTGAGGAGTAGGATAGTTATAATGGTGGGTGTAAATAGTTAGATGATATGTATAGCATAGTGTTAGGTATTAATAATAAATCGTGTAGGTTTTAAGAATAGGAATAAATATTAGTAAGAATTGGACAGATAAATACTTCATATTTGAATCCAAAGAAAACTGACTTCGGAGTTATTCTTTGTATTCAAATAGGGGATAAATACTGTAAATTTATAGGTTATAATAGGTGTTAGAAAGCTCAAATAATTAGTTATTACTGGGTAACTCATGTATATAGGGGTGAAAACAACCATATAGCTGATGCCCTTAGTCGGGTTAAAAGATAAGAAGCCATGTGACTTACTTATAGCGATGAATAACCTTCTACAAGATGGGTCGGTGTATGGGTAGAAGGAGATCTTGAGGAACCAAGAACAAAGCGAAGAACCACAAATTTTTAGAGCGCCTTTTCAGGGGGAAGCTTTACATCATTTTGACGGCCCAACGCTGGGGCTCGATAGTTTCCAAAGGAAGCTTCACAGCATTTTGTTGCCCAAAGTGTGGGGCACGAAAATTTTTAGGGCTTCCTTCCGAGCAAAGCTTCGCGGCAATATATATATATATATATATATATATATATATATATATATATTGTCGTGCAAATTATAGGTTAAGAAGGGTATATAGGTCTAGATAGTAAATTTTTAACAACTGTGTATATAGTAAATAGGTACAATTTATTTACGCGCCAAATCAATCAGTTTAAATAGTGAAAACGGATGGTTATTAAGATATTTTTGTATTTTAAATCAGAATGTTAAAATTGCATAACGGGTAGAAGCTTTAGGGTACATGAAAACTCAAGGATACGCATAATTAGTTGTAATATTTTAAATCAAGCGCATAGGATAAGAAACGGAGCTTTTGAGTATAAAAAATCAGCAATTTAAGCGCATATTTCCATTTAAATAAACGAAACGCTCGTTATACAAATCCTAAAAAGTGCTAAAACTAGGAATTATTATTTTAAACGGATAGTTTACTTCAACGAAACACCTGAATACTTAAATGTCTAGTTCAAAGAACTGAAATATACGTTGGGACAGAATTCGATAGAATTGTTTGTAACGGTCGGTGAGACAAGCTGTTAACATAACAAATGCTTTGAAGACTAAGTGAAAGGAAATATCTATAATGTAAAACAGACAGAGAACACGTATAATAAAACGTTGGTTACAATACACGTCTAAAATACGTAGTAGATTTGGAGGCCAACCACAATATCAATTTTCTGTAGCTTGAGAGGGGTTTTAAAAGAGACAATAAATATGGGTAAAACGAAGAAAGGTAGCTAGGGAGTTAAACGTTAAAACGGGGGAACGCAATATAATTGGTCGAAGGCTAGAAGTTTTGAGAAGCTCGCGTCAGTTAGATGTGGTTAAGCGAATTTCAGGGTAAGAGCCGGGTAAACTTGGAATTTTTCAAACGTTGAAGTTCGTTACGAACAAAACTTGGAGAATCGGTTGTGGAAAATAAGTTTTTCGATGGAAAGAGGGTCCGTGAGGGGTATTGAAAAGCGCATAAATACACTGAGAGAATTATTAAAGCTCTTAGATCTTATATCTCTTAGATATCTTGCTCTTATAGCTCTTAGATCTTATATCTATTACGTGCTCTTACGTTGTATTGATTATCGTTTACTCGTTGAAGTAGCATACAACATCCTATTTAAACGTGTATAAAAACTGTTGGTAACGTACCGGAAATGTATTAAAAGTGTGATTTGCACAAGTGGGTGCTAGCTTATCAAAGGTGCTGTTACTACACGATACAATCTAATGATTGGATAGTACTTGGGTAGACGAATCGAGAAGTTTTAAACTGGTATGCGTGAAGTGTAGTGGTTATGGAAGGTTAAGTTTGGTCAAGACAATTATCCGGCTAGAAATACTAAAGGTGGTGGCAGAGATTTGGATAGCTAGGGAACATGAGTTGGATCCAGGTATAATAACGAAGTCTATGGACACAACGACGAGGGTTTTGGTACACATCTTCAGAGGTAGCGAGGGAAGACGCTTACTCCAGGTAAGGAAAATTAATTTCTTGCTTTGCTTGAACATTTGTGCTGATATTCTGTGCTTGAGTGTTTTGACTTATTGGGGGTGTATTTTATTACCATAAAAACTTATTTAAAAGGGGTATATGTACAGGACTTTTGATATTGATGATTTAAAAATGTTTATTAATGACATACAAATGTGTTCCATACAAAGTGGAACTAGCAGATGTTAAGTTGGAAACTTTACTGGAGGAACTACCAGATATATTAGACGATCTCGAAAAAGATTATTTCTATCTTTTTGACATGGATGTAACCCAAGATTTTGCTGGCATATTTAGCAAGATGGAGATGTGTAATTATTTAACTACAAAGCATAACTTTTGCTATAAGGGAGAATACGAAGAAAAGTGTAATATTATAGTTGACAACGATAAAACTGCGGGAATTAATTGTTTAACATAGCTAACAACCAATGCAAGAATTAAGATATACAACAAATTTGTGTGTCAGATAATAAGTCCTGGTGTTAATAAACAACTTGGCAATCATATAGATTTTTTACGTTGCCCAGATGTACGTTTAAGGGAAACTTTTGCTAATGTATTTAATTTTTAATAAAATATTTTGTGGGAATTGTTTTTTATTTATCTTAGCTAAAAGCCTACCTTTAAAATTTGAAAAAATATATATGTAAAACAGCGCATTACTTTGAAAAAATTAATGTTTTAAAATACAATCAGAAACAGTAGCAAAATACATAATAACTGGTGTTTGCAAATAAATTCAGTTCTATTTTAATTAAAAAAATGTAGACTTACCTTAAATTTTCAAAAACTTTTTCCAAAAAATAACTACACGAAACGATTTTGTTTAAAATTTCAACGGGCTTTACACAAAAGCGTGCGAAACTAATAGAATTCTACTAATCAGACTGCGTTATATACGGTTTGAAAAAATTACCGTTAATTGATCTATATTACTAAATGACGTTTGTATTTCCCTAAATACGTACTCGATGCTGGTTACTAGAAAATACCTTGTGTGAATCCTCAGCAATTATTCATCAATTTCTAATACACAAACATAATTAATAGAAAGTCTAAGAAAAGAAATTATATACAGCTTTCATATGTAATTTAGGTAACCCATACAGGTTAAGAAATTAATTCGGACCGACTTGTATTTTCCAAGCATTGACTATATATTATGACGTGCATAGTTATTAAAAATGTTAAAGATGTAATTTAGGCAGCTCATAATCGTTAAGGATTTATTTCCTTAACGACTTGTATTTTCCAAGCATTTGAGCATATAATTATGACGTGCATAGTTATTAAAAATGTTAAACCAACCTTGATAACTGTTTAAAATTAAAAAAAGTTATGGTTTTGAATATTCTAAAAAACAGTGCATCACCGTTTGAAAAATGGTTTTAAATATTAAACACTTATGGGCCATAAAGGATTCATTTCTAAAATTTCCACGGTTTTTGATTTTTGGAGATGTTTGGTTAAAGCAGATGTCATAAATGAACAAAAATTTTAAAGAGATTTGGGAGCTTTAAAGTGTAACTTTGCAGGGCGTGGTCCGATTTCAAATCTGTTTGCAGATTCGGATTCTGCGTAAAATTTTAGACTAATTTAATGTATCGCATACCGGCGACATGTGTTTACCTCCACGTGGTGTCGCTGAACGGTAAAACATATTGTTAGATTAACGACAATATGTCTTATTGACCGAAAACACGTTTCCTCTTTTTTACATTAATCTCTTTTTGTTTAAGATTTTTTTAAACAACCCATTAATCTCTTTTTTGCTGCAGGTTACTTTCAACTGCATAGATTTAACTATACGAGGAAAATAATGTTATAATTGTAATTAGTTTATTAAACTGTAAATCGAATAAAATAAATTATTAAACTTTTGCGTGCTTAATTTATTTGTGTTGGTTAAAGTATATGTCATAAATGAGCAAAAAAATTTAGAGATTTGGGAGCTTTAAAGTGTAACTTCGCAGGGCGTGGTCTTATTTTAAGTCCGTTTGCAGATTTGGGTTGTGCGTAAAATTTTAGACTAATTTAATGTATCGCATGTATAAAAAAATTTATAAGAACGCTCAGAAATCGCTTCCGGTAAAAAAATCTTAAAGTGAGAGTAGCTCCCTGGAGGGTGATGCCATCTAAAAAATTCTTAGAAATTCGGGTAGCTGAGAAAAATCTAATATTAATTGATACCAAACAAGATAGGTTTATCTCGAAAGATGAAAAATGGTTAGTTGAAGAAAACTATTTGGTCCAGATGTGGGAGGAAATGAGGATGCTCATTTATCTCGAAAGATGAAAATTTAAGATATATTTATCTCGGAAGATGAAAAATGGTTAGTCGAAGAAAACTTTTTGGTCCAGATGAGTGAGGAAATGAGGTATTCTGGAAAAAATGAGGTTGTCATATTGCCAATAATGGTCTACTCTTACGTTTGTGTAAGATTTAAATATTGTAGTTTAGATGTGTTATCTAGTTATTTATATTTTAGTGTCCTGAAGAAGAAATTGGAGCAGATTTCGAAAGCAAGACATCACAAATAAAGAGAATGTCCAACTAAAATACTTGTTTGGTCTACCTTTCCCTTAAGCTATAATATATATATATATATATATATATATATATATATAATAAATAAATAATAAATAAAATATATAAAATTTAAATATATATATATATATATATATATATATATATATTTAAATTTTATTATCAATTTCTGTAATTTTCAAATTGGGATATTGTCGTCCAAAGAATGATACCATATTATTTTTGCATCAATTTATTAATATTCTAACGTTTCGGCAAAGATTGTTGCCTTTATCAAAGATATTAAAATCTAATGCCTAATAATCAAAAGAACCCCCAACACGGGGAAGTTGTTGAAACTTTAAAAACAGCTGACATGTGAATGACATGTAAATGACATATGAACAGAGCACACCAAGGGAGTTTTTTTTTTGTTTTAAACTTAATATTAAAATATCACATCTACTTGATATAAACAGACAGCCAAGACTGGAGGAGCTTTATTTGTATATATATATATATATATATATATATATAATGTAATGTCAGGGGGAGGTACAAGGCTTCTAAGGGTAGATTTGTGTTAAAAGGGGTGTATGCCAAATAAAATGATTCATATATCAGATCCAGTAATTCAAAAACTATAGTTTGCCGTACTTTACATATGCTAAAGTATTTACCATGTTAGTTTGAAACGTATGTGCCAAAAGGTAAACTAAATGACTTGATGACGTTGATAAAATGCACAGTGCTCAAGGTTTTATACTAAGTTGCAATTTAATAAGCCATTGAAAGTACATTTGCCGTCTGAAAACCGGATGCGTCTACGGATGTCTACTATCAACCAAGCATCCAGGTCTTGTGTGAATTATTTTGGCTTTTTATTTAAATAGAATCAACTTTTGGACGAATTTGTAAATTCAGAATTATAAGTTAATAGCAATATCAAATATAATTGGAGAATTGTGAAGTGTTTAGGACCAATGATAGAATTTAGGAATGTGTATAAAGACAATAGTGAAGGTATTTGTGACACCAAGAAAAGGACAAATTGTTATTGGATATTTTTATGTACGTAAAATGTAATTAAGTCAGCTAGTTTTGTTGTGCTTATTGCCTAGGAGAGTAAACAAGATGATTCTTTTTCGATTAAATTTAGTATAAAGACGTGTTTTCGCAAACCTGCGTTAAAGTTGTTAAATATTTTGAAAAAATAAATGTGTTTAAATTTAAATAGTCTGATTTATTAAAGTGGAGGTACAAGAAGCATCGGTGGTTAAATAGGCAACAGCGACGTTAAAAGAAGTGTAAAGATTGGTGATAGTGCGACGGGAAAGCAACGAATATTTAATTAGATTTGGAACGAGATTGGGAAAGGCAGAAGGACATAGAGTGGTTATACAAGCGACGGCGAAGCAACGAATATTAAAATAGATTTGGGATTGATTTGGATAGAGATTTGAAGGCAGTAGGGCATCGAGTGGGACATCGAATTTATAGCAGGGCATTGAGTGATTTGGAACAGGACGGCGGTTAGATTTGGGTTGATTACGAAAAGGCGGACGGATTAATTGGAGCACGAAGAGGGAAAATAGGAGAGCAGCAATTGCAGGGGAAGATTCAACGAAAAAAAGGAACACGGAAGGATTAGCGCAGGGGAAGTAATTACAACGGTTTGTCAAAATTCTAAAATTCGGGTTATTCATTTCAGATTTGGGGTCATCAAAATTGTACTAAGACACCTGGAGGCGATACGAAAGTTCAATAGTGATTGTGAGTCCATGTAAAGACGCATACGGCGACTAAGATCGTGAGCCAGCAGCATTTAAAAAGGGCATCAGCGAAGTATAATTCAGGTGAGTACCGTGCAATATCATAAAACGTCAAAAAGTCAGAAATTGTGTACATTAATTAATTTGGCACAAAGCTACGTTGATCAGTAAAATTTGGCATATACAGTAGTAAATTCATATAAAAGTAGTAAAACAAAAGAGTGTGCAGTTTGGTTGGGCAGTGCACATCTACTTACGACTGAACCCACGGTAAGTAGATGAACACCCTGAGATAAAGAGTTCATATAGTCGAGGCATAATAATAGTAAACATTTTAATCAGATAACCAACCAAACTTTGCTAAAGCACATTATATAAAAGTCATTCATTGAATAATAAAAATAGGCGCGACGACAAAAGTAGTGTATAATAATTTTATATTTAAATAAATAAATAATAAAAGTAAAAGGGGGAGTCAATATATATATGTATATATATATATTGACTATAAAGTATTCAAAAAATTATACTAAACAATTGACTGAAAACAATCCATAAAATGTTTTTTTAATTTTTATTTTATGTGAATACTAGAATTGTTTTTCCCCTCGGGTTGGTAACATGTTTTTTTTTATGAAGGGATTTGTAAATAACCTTTCTCTTAAAGTTTTCTTTTGTTGTGACTCACCCAACTTTATAAGTTTCTAACTAGCCCGGCATTCTTTCGATTCCTTTTTTTTGTTGTGGTACTCGGTGCGGACTATTTTCGTTGCGTGCGTTATTTTTCTTGTCCGCGCGAAATACCGTAGTAACTGAAAGGAAGTTAGAACAACTTCTTACAAAACGACTAAATTGAACTGTATCGACGTCTGAATTTGAAAATTGAACTAATGTCTGGAAATCGGGCGGATTATTGCGTCACAAGTTAAAGTATAACCTTATCCAGTTTCATTTGCTTTAAAATTATGAGACGAAATCAACTAATTCTTATAATAAGACAAAATTGGCCTGTGTATTTTATTAATAAGCATTCGAAAAGGCTATCCAGAACATCTTGAATTTACACGTTCAGGAGTTACACACGAAGCGGCGAAAATAAGTAACTTTTATCGGTCAGACACAAGTCTTTGCGGTCTGATTTTATATTCAAAGAATGTTAGCAAGTACGTAAGCTGGTGATATTTTAATAAAATATAAAGTGTTCGACCTGTTTACAGCCACTTCTATAAATTTAGATCGTAGATTCTTTATATGGTTTCCGAAGCTGTCAGATGTGGTCAATTAAAGGGTTAGATTTAGACTATTTATTATACTAGGTGTGTTGTGTAGTTCTTCACCGATCCCTTTAAAATTAAAAGCAGATTTTATCTTCTTTCAAATTAATTTTTCTTGCGAAACCCAAAAACCAGTTTTAAAAAGATAATGAAGTGAATGCATATGCCTCTCTTCTAGATGCGTATAAATTTCATATAGAAAAAATTATATTGAAAATCCGCTCTACAGCAAGTTTTATCTTATACATACAAAAATACCTTTACCACATTTTTACCCCATGCTGGTTGTTACATTTTACTGGTCATAATTTTAATCTGTGTAAAAATTAACGAAAAACTTTCCAACTGCTACAAAGGCTACGGAATTTCTTATTCCAAGTAATTTCAAAGACGGTTAAGCTTAATACAAGCAACAATTTTAATTCTTAAGAAATAAAACTCAACATTAAATGTATTTCAAAGCTTTAGAACTTTAACCCATCTCAGAATTTCAAACTATTCTTTTAATCCTTGTAGGAGAAAGTTCTGCAGCTCCAAAACGATCAATTCAGCTACCAAGATCTAGTTTCTGAACGCAAACTTAGAAACTATCTTGGCCATAAGTAGGATTTATAACATCATGTACAAGGGTGAGAGTAAGGCGACCCAGTGTATCGGATAGTCTGTTAAGACTTTAAGGGAGGTATTGTAGAACGTGCAGGCACTGCCTAGAACGATAACGCTATCTTATTTTCCATTTATTTGGGCAGCTTTAGTATGCTTTAAAGGGATGTGTTGCAACGAGAACGTTAAATTCTGTTAGTTTTATAGCAAATAAAATGTTTACGTGAGGCGACTAGTTATAAACGGGTAAGCGTTACTGGATTTTGTAACCTTATACCACCAATAGTTTGTACTCGTCGATGACTGATGTCGAAGGGAATTTGTACCATCAGTTTATATACTACAAATATGTTTTCACTGGATCATGGCACCGCGTATTAAAATTGGATTTTCAGAATGTCTTTAAAATTTGTATTCTACGGGCGGATTCATGTCAACCGTTCGTTAGAAATTTATAGGGAACAATAAGAAAACTCAATTTGAAATTTATTAAACTTCTACAAGTCAAAGGTGCCTATTTGGCATAAAGTGGTATTTTTAACAAGAATTAATATTTTTAAAAGTCTATATATATATATATATATATATATATATATATATATATATAGATATGATAACGCCGTACGCCGATGTGATAAACGTCCAGCTGAACGCCACCGCTCTGTGTTTTTCTCAAATCTTCTAATTTAATTATGCCACGGCTAACCCTTTTTAATTTACACAGAGTTACGATGATCAATTTTCATTTACCAATTTAACTCTCACCTGTGTGAATTGATAAAACGAAGTCAATCAACAATCATATAATGAAAGGAAATAATATTTACACTTCACAATTTTTGTAATCTTCTAAATACACCCTTCAATCAATTAATATTATATGGATCATTTATCCCAAAATTTATATCCTTTTAATTTAATTTAAAGTCGCCATAAACGACACCTTTTACAAAAAAATCTGGAACGTTCAAGACCCCTTTATGATTATTACGTAAGTTTCAACGTATTCAATATTCTTGTTGACGCCTTACAAGCTTTAGAGAAAATTAATATATTCAGTGTTAAAATTTAAATTTGAAAAGATTCCTTAAAACTAGGTAGCTCTGACCTGTAATCTCCTCATGAGTTGTTTCGTGTTGTGGATCAACACCCCCTTATTATCTTCAATGAAAAACCATGTTCTGCTTTGCACTTCTTAACGTATGTTTGAACCAATCATTCAGTACGGTTACCCCTTGTTTCCAAAATTCACCTCGTGCTTTATTCTATATTTGTCTGGATACGCCTGGACCTCTTCACTTAAATACCACTTGGAACTCGTAGGTTTCTTAGTATTATAAATTTAGAATTATTCCACTTATCGTCATGCATTAGAATTAGATTAGAATACCAGACTTATGATCGTGAATTAGAAGTGGACTAGAAATGTATTAGAAGTGGACTGGGATTGGACTAGAAGTCCTATATCATTATAAACATTTAATTTGAATTAATTAACCAATTTATACTCACGTTTTTTGCAAAAGCGACAAAGCTTTCTCGTATATTCTTAATGCAATTCTTACACAACACTATTTTCAGTATAATATAAAATTCATTTATCTGACGCGTAAATATTTGATTAAGAGTATTGTAGATTCGACGTGCTTCAAATTGAGACTAACTGTTTCTTATCACCTCTGGGCGTTATATAGCTTTTGTCCTCTAGATTTGGATTGGTTTTCCAAGCAGCCTTGCAACCAACCATATTTGTTCTGGACATTTCTAGTATATTTTCAAGCTGATTTCTGATGAAACTATTTTGGAGTTCCATATCATGCTATTATTTACTATTGTTTTACGATCTTTGATTGCCTTGTTGTTGTTATCGTTGCTGAACCTTTAGCTTATGTCTGTTGTTTTGTGTAGATAAAGCTTCTGGAGAATTGTACAAAATACATGATGTAACACGAGTGCTGTTTTCGTTTATGTATTTATTTAAACTCGTCTTTGAAAGTGCGTTTTCTTATCAAAGCGCTTATTGTTCCTTCTTTATTACAAGCGTAATTGCATGAAGATTTACTAAGTTTTATCTTATCATCTGCGAATTTGTTTTATAAACTTGTTGAACACTTCTCAACGTAGTTTAATTACATGTATGATTATTTCTCTGCTGTATACGCGTTCTATTATTGGAAGATATGCTTGCTGGCTTTGATTAAAGTTAATTACGGTCCATATACAGGGTGTTAAATGCTTGCTATTTACATAATGTGCGAATTATTTATTTTACTGCTAAATAAATGCAGTTTTCTTATTCCTATTGCTATTTACAGTTTCTACGCGACCCTTACTACTCAATACACTCCTAAATAACCCCTTATCATAGCAATATATATATATATATACACATGGAATTTATCTAGTATTTCGAAGCGGTAACATTTTCGGTTTAACTGGAAACACGCAATTACATCGTATTTTTAAATAAAATAATTCAATTTTCATAACTTTTTTTTAAGTGTGAAGCATTTTTAGCTGAATGAAACCTCATTTTAATATTAGGATTAGGGGATTTTTAAATCCAGTACGAGAAATTTTTTTCCCATTCTAAATGTATTTAAGCTACTACGTGTAAAGTTTTATGATTCTAATTTCTCACGAACTACAGTATCATAACCCGATAATTTATTCCGTGTATTCCATATAAGCACTTCTTTCTCGGGAAAAGGAATGTGGTGTTGTTAGCGGGGCTAACCGTAGTATGGAGGGGATACCAACAGGCTCGTGCAAAGGTGCATTTTAAAACAAGGGACTTGATTTCACACCATCGATCGAACGCGGTGCGCATTAGTTTCGGTATAGTGATCCCTGCTTGTCTTCCTACCTTTCCTTAATTACCTAAAAAAACATCTCGTGTTCCGCTCACTTTGCTTTTAGGATTTGAAAACATAGAAGACACTAATCCAACGCAACCCTGGCCCCCTGAAGGCAAGCGGAGGATGTTTTGGCTCCAGCGAACAAGCAGGTAAGTCCGTGGCTAATTTATTTTATTAGCTTTACCCGTGACGGCAATAATTTCAACCAAATTTGGTGTCTTAATAATTTACGCGCAAAGTTATGCAGTAATTGACGGCACGGCGCTCATATATATTCGCCTTCAATCTTTAAAACATTTACCTGTAGAAATTTTCATTAACTTGCGTAATATAAGGATTCGTTTTCTGTAAATTAAACTTAACCTGTAATTTGCGTTGTAGAAAAAATATTTCTTCTACATCAAAATTGTCATAATAACTTTAATTAAATCTAAATTTTTATTAATAATAACAAATTTATTTAGAAGTCTTTATATAATTTTCTCTATGTCTAAAGTCGTTCTTATGCTTATTGCATTAGTTTAGTAGTGAATTTAAGTGTTAGTTTTAAGCGGATGCGTCTCTTACTTTCCGACTAAATTTGAGCGGTCGGTACGACGGCAAACGAGATTTTTGTCCTTTTATTTTTACTTTTTGAAGCTTTGAGGCGGTTATTGCATCTTTTCGCTGCATCAAATTTCATTTTAATTACAATTTAAGTTTGCTGTGTACTTGGGAGGTAATGTGGTGGTTTTTCCTTGCCTTCTACATCGCAGTAGTGTGTCTTACAAGCCATACCGACCCCTAGGATCTCTGCCAATCTAAATACCGAAAGAGCTGCTGTCCTCTTTCGGGGACCTGTCTTAGTCTGGTTATTTACTAAAGACTCTACTACTTTGGTTGGACCTGTAGTTTGACTCTTTAGATCACTGGAATGTCCTAGCCATTCTACCCGTTCTAGTAATCTAGAACTTCTTCAAGGTGCAGGTCCATTCGGAACGGTAACTCCCTCCAAATTACTGCCAACTTTACAAGCTAACTCAAACCTTTACTTTTACTACTGGTTTCAGTTTTATTTTATGATTCCTAACTTTCCTCGTTTTTAAAGTCTTGATTAAGGGCCTTTTCTTCTTTTTCTTTTCCTTCAATTCTATTCATATTTAATATTTGCCACTAGCACTTGTGCGCGCGCTACAATTAATCTTGCTTCTAGAACCTTTTTCTGTGTTTCTTAAATCTTTTCAAAGAAATTTTTCAAACGTGACAAGAGATGAGATTTTTGAAGATCTTGGTACAGAGAGTAGGGTGTTTGATGTTTTTGCTACAGGTGTTTTCAGGTCTCAACTGTTATTAAGATTGCTTTTTGCTTTGATTTATTAATCGAGTTACCATTGACTATCTTCCTAACTTGCTATCTTCTCAATTAATAAATTTAATGATTTGGAGCCGTAAGCATTGATTGAAATCCTCAAGATTTAGGTGTTTTATTTTAACACTCATCTTTGCTACAGGAATATATTCCTGATGGCAGAAATCCTAATTTTAACGATTCTTCTTCAATCCTCTTACGCCAATCTTCATACAAAAGATTACAAAGTTGATTTATGGTCAATTTTCTTTGAATGTATGCCATTCTTCGAGTAAAGAGGTTAAAATACTATTTTCGATAGCATATGTTTGCACAATTAATAAGTTTTGTTTTTAGTTAAAGAAAATCTCCATTTTGTTTTGTCAGATTTTATAAAAGGAAAAAAGTTTTAATCGTCCATGCACAAATTTGTGCGCTCATAATTACTTTTATATTCAAAAAAAGTATATCTTCGTGTCAGAAAATCCGTAAATAGGTATAATTTTAATAGAATGGAAACTCATTGCATGTTTACGGTCATTTAGAAAAATTTGTCTTTGATTCCTTACAGGGTTCCCGAAGCTGCCAGGCACCGTTAGTTAAATGACTAGATTTAGACGATTTATTAAACTAAATGTGCTTTGTAGTTCTTCACCAAATCCTTTAGTAAATTTTATCTTATTTTGAAATTGAATGTAAAATGAAAAAGAGCTTGAAAGTTAGATATATTTTTACAAAAGCCGCTGATTTTAACAAAATTATTAAATTTATGTATAAGTCTCTCTTACACTCATATAAATTCTATATAGAGAAATTGTCCAGAGAATCTACTTTTCCGCAAATCGTGTTTTATACAGATAAAAATGGCTTTACCGCTTTCTTTTATGACGTGCTGGTTGTTACGTCCTACTGATCATTATTTTAATCTGTATAAAATTAAGAAAAAACTTCCCAAATACTATAAAGGTTATGGTATTTATTATTCCAAACAATTTCCTTAATTTTCAAAACAACTAAGTTTAGTACACGCAACAATTTTAATTCTTAAGAGCCAAAAGTTAGCCCACCTTAAAAGTATTACAAAGCTTTCCAGCGCCTTCAAAATTGCATACTGTTCCTTTAACCCCTGTCAGAAAAGTTTCTAAGGCTCCGAAACTATCAATCCAGCGACCGAAACCTAGTTTCTCAACGCAAAGCTTGGAAACTATTTTAGCTATAGCAAGGAAGTATACCATCATATGTATACAAGGGGCGAGAGTAAGACGACGGTGTTTGGGATGGTCTGATAAAACTTTAAGGGAAGTATTGTAGAACGTGCAGGCACTGCTTAAGACGATAGCGCTATCTTATTTTCCATATATTTGGGCAGCTTTAATATGCTTTAAAGGATATGCGCAACTAGAAGCGTTTAAGTTCTGTTAGTTTTATATCAAATAAAATCCATACGCGAGGTGAGTTGTTATAAAATGGAAGTGTGTCACGCCTTATTGGCTTCACATAGTTTTATTTTAATATTAGTTATAGGGATTTTCTTAATCCTAAAGTTTTTCATACGCCTTGAAGAATGTGTGGCTATTGCCCTAACCAATGAAAAATTGTTGGTGTGGCAATAACGAGTTTCATATATATATATATATATATATATATATATATATATATATATATATAATACTCATATTTAGACCAGGGTAGAAAATTAAATAATCACATCAAATAATTTTAATCACCATGTATAAGAAATTTTATTAGATAATACGCTTTATTAAAACCATGAAGCATAAATAAATTCGGTCGTTTCGGTAAAAATAAGAGATTTAAATCATGTACAAGACGCTTTATATCAAAAGAAACAGTATTAAAAAGCTCTGCGTGTAATTTAATTATTCCTAGTAAAGAAACAAAGAGAAATTACGTGCAAAATTTATATTAATTAACTCTATTTCAAGTAAACGGTATTAAACCAAACGAACAGATAATAATTGAATATTTAATTAGGATTCACTAAAAATTAAAGGGTATTATTTTTAATTGAAGTTAATTGAATCGTTAGTAACAGATAATATCTATAGAAACTTGTAAAAACCCAATAAAATACCATGTAATAAAGCTCTGAGAATTAATAGTATGTTTGAACACCTGCGTAGTTTAAAAAAGCTCATTCGGCGAAAATTTTGTAGATAACAAAAGGTTTCAAAGAATCTTGGAGAAACCGGGGCTTAATATTCACGGGAAGGCGCGATACGGGGTTATTTAACCCAGATAGTCCACATGGACTGAAATAATCGATAGTAAAGAATATCAATTTGCACCAATACGAATAGGTTAGAAAAGGAAAGAGAAAATGCGTCAAGCAAAGACACATATAGTAAAAGGCGGGATTTAAGCGACGTCACGAGGGTCACAATTGGTTGAAAATAGGATGCAAATATCAGAGGTAGAAACAACGATTTCTGTATAAAAGCCAATTAGTTATTTCCAGACATTGCGTGCCGTGTTGAAATTTCTGAGATTTAACTGGGGCGAGTACAAAATTCGTAAAAACCGACGCGCGAGCTACGGAATGGGAACATAGAATGAGGAAATTCTAGAAACTGGCTGTTTTGAGGACTCGACCGACGGACGGGCTAGCTTCTATATATACCCGGGTGAATATAAACAAGCTCTTACATCCGCGACTTGATTCAGTACGTTAAACAGTGCTTTTTAGTTTGATAGATAATTTAAAGTTGCTCGTATATTTTGGTGATTCAAAACAGTTTGTTCTTTACGTGCTAACATGAATGTACTTTAGTGCACTTAGATACAAGGTAATAAAATTTAGTATCACTGTACCAATTAGTAAAATTTACAACGACAAATGAATACACCAAAAGTAGGCAGTTTTGGCGTATATTGGTGAAAGAAGTATGAATTTCTTTGCTATTTTGCGGGGGTGTGAATAATTAAATGGTTCATAAACGTGTCTGGATCCACAAAACAAGGGTCAGATATACACAGATGAGTTCCGGAAAAGCCCTGAGACAAATTTAAATAAATGGTGATGGAGAAAATTTTAAAAGCGTTGAGAATCAGAAGCTGTAAATATAATCCAGTTGGAATGGTGTGATTAACAAAAGGGACGATGTACATTGAAGCTACGAGTGCAGTAACCTTCAGGTAATTTATACTATTTTGTTTGAACTTTGATATTTTTGTGTGTGTTGAATAACTTTATAATTGATTTACTTTAAATGGACATTAGTGAAATTGTACTAACCATAAAATTTTAATTTTAAGGTGACATTTGCTTGTTTAAGTAGAAAGGGGTATTTAGTATTGATGTTCGGGATTATGATGAAAATTTGGGTATGTCTTTGAGCTCAATTAGACGAACCTGGTTAATTAACGTAAAGGGGTGGTAGATGCTCCCTTTGTACTCAGACTCCGGTCTGCATATATTGTTATATTAATTAGTAGGCATCCAACAAGGACTTTAATTCAGGATGCACATTTAAATGATAATAAATGTAATCTTAAAAATTTCTGATACTGAAATTTATGCCAAAATTTAATTTTGAAATTTTAATGTATTGTGAATATTGATGTAAATAGAGTTAACGTTCGTGTTTGTGGTAGGAATGTGTTTGTTTTTTTTTTATGAATGAGGATGAAAGTTATCTAGGGGAGCAGCCGAGGCGATTAACAGAAGAAAGTCAATGGACCAACACAGTTAAAGTAATGAATAGCTTTTCGTAGGATTCACAGCATTCTGGACATCCAATTCGTAGGGGCTCGATTCGAAAAGCGGAGTACCCGGATTTTGGTGGTATCACAGCAATTATGACGCCCAATCAGTGGGGCTCGAATGTTTTTTTTTAAGGGCCAGTTCCCGCATTCAAAGGAGCATTTCACAGCAATATATATATATATATATATATATATATAAAGACAAGTTATTTGCAGTCCGCAATAAGAAAATTGAATATAAAGTAAGATGTATCTGTAAACAAACTCTTATGAAAATAATAAGAGCCATTGACAAATACAAATCGGGCTGGTAGTTATATAGCCATTAACAAAACATTAGCTTTATTAATTCATGGGAGAAACATCCACTGACCAATGGTTTCGGCTTATTAGCCTCATCAGAGTAGACTGTTCCCAAGAACCCTATGAGTAATCAAGCTATTATAATGATATAATTTCGAAACAATCACTGTACTATGGCAAAAGTAAATAAAACCGCCATCAGGTGATAAAACACCAACACTACTAAAGTGTGGAGTACAGAATTGAACCGAAACTACATAATAAATTTTAAAATGACTATAAAGTACGTTGGGCCTTTGAGATTTGCAGAATGTTACAGCAAAATTTATTTGCTAACGTAACAAACCTTCTCGTGGCGACACCCGGGTTCATGCCCCATAGGCAATTCAAATAAACAAAGACAAGTTATTTGCAGTCCGCAATAAGAAAATTGAATATAAAGTAAGATGTATCTGTAAACAAACTCTTATGAAAATAATAAGAACCATTGACAAATACAAATCGGGCTGGTAGTTATATAGCCATTAACAAAACATTAGCTTTATTAATTCATAGGGGAGGAAACATCCACTGACCAATGGTTTCGGCTTTGGGAACAGTCTACTCTGATGAGGCTAACAAGCCGAAACCATTGGTCATTGGATGTTTCCTCCCATGAATTAATAAAGCTAATGTTTTGTTAATGGCTATATAACTACCAGCCCGATTTGTATTTGTCAATGGCTCTTATTATTTTCATAAGAGTTTGTTTACAGATACATCTTACTTTATATTCAATTTTCTTATTGCGGACTGCAAATAACTTGTCTTTGTTTATTTGAATTGCCTATGGGCATGAACCCGGTGTCGCCACGAGAAGGTTTGTTACGTTAGCAAACAAATTTTGCTGTAACATTCCGCAAATCTCAAAGGCCCAACGTACTTTTATAATCATTTTTAAAATTTATTATGTAGTTTCGGTTCAATTCTGTACTTCCACACTTTAGTAGTGTTGGTGTTTTATCACCTGATGGCGGTTTTATTTACTTTGCCATAGTACAGTGATTGTTTCGAAATTATATCATTATAATAGCTTCGATTACTTCATAGGGTTCTTGGGAACAGTCTACTCTGATGAGGCTAATAAGCCGAAACCATTGGTCAGTGGATGTTTCTCCCCATGAATTAATAAAGCTAATGTTTTGTTAATGGCTATATAACTACCAGCCCGATTTGTATTTGTCAATGGCTCTTATTATTTTCATAAGAGTTTGTTTACAGATACATCTTACTTTATATTCAATTTTCTTATTGCGGACTGCAAATAACTTGTCTTTGTTTATTTGAATTGCCTATGGGGCATGAACCCGGGTGTCGCCACGAGAAGGTTTGTTACGTTAGCAAATAAATTTTGCTGTAACATTCCGCAAATCTCAAAGGCCCAACGTACTTTTATAGTCATTTTAAAATTTATTATGTAGTTTCGGTTCAATTCTGTACTTCCACACTTTAGTAGTGTTGGTGTTTTATCACCTGATGGCGGTTTTATTTACTTTTGCCATAGTACAGTGATTGTTTCGAAATTATATCATTATAATAGCTTCGATTACTTCATAGGGTTCTTGGGAACAGTCTACTCTGATGAGGCTAATAAGCCGAAACCATTGGTCAGTGGATGTTTCCTCCCCTATGAATTAATAAAGCTAATGTTTTGTTAATGGCTATATAACTACCAGCCCGATTTGTATTTGTCAATGGCTCTTATTATTTTCATAAGAGTTTGTTTACAGATACATCTTACTTTATATATATATATATATATATATATTGCTACGATAAGAGGTTAGTTTAAGGGTAGATTAAGTCATAGGGGTCGTAGGATAGATATAAATAATTTTAACTTTAAGGAAACGAAATATTTCCATCTATTATAGGAGTAAATCGACTATTTTAGAAAAAGTCAATTGCGAGCACACTGTATATATAGTATATTTTATTTAATGCATAAGAAAGAAGCTCATTTTGCAATAATCCGATACCATTTAGCTAAAATAATAATATGTACGTCGTGTAATATGTTTTTAAGATAAGGTTTTAAACGCAACTAATTGCATCAATATAAATACATTATCGGAAAGATAGATAAACTGGCATTCTGAATATTTAATAATTTCGTTGAAAATATCAACGCATGTATAAGAAAACGCATTCTAATACGTCATTAAATACGTGACTAGAAATAGTACATTTGTTTAGAAAACCAACATATTTTAATAACAAATAAACACCAGACGGTTAATTGTACGATAATTTGTGGACTTTTAAACGACAAATAGAAGTGCGTGACAGAATTGCAATGGATATTTGGAAATTCTAAGAAGATGTTATGATATATTGAATGTAGACGTGCTGAATAGAACGAAAGTACAACAATTGAAACCAGGGAATTTGAGAAATTCGAAGCTTCTATAGAGATAGGCGGAGATTATCAATAAACACGCAACGCGCACCAATTAAAAACATTGATAGGAGGGCTTATAAATACAATGGGGAATGAATAAACATTTAGTTCATCTATAACAAGGCAAGAATCGCGTCAATATGCAGTAGAAATTTACGTGACAGTATTAATTAGTGAAAAGTTTATAATTTAGTATAAGTAAAAATTTGAAAGTGCCAAATTTGTGCAACGAATAGTAGCCGATCTACACATAGACTATTAAATAAAATTTATTCTGATATTTTACAATTCAGGGCTCTAAATCAATATCCTGATACTGATATAAATCAATAACTTGATACAGATCTAAGTTAATATCTAAATTAAATATCTGAATATATTTCTAAAATTACATGTAAAAGGAAAATATAAAAATACGTCTGAAAATACGACCAATTAAACAAAAGTAAGAACACTCATAGAATCCGAGGGAAAATACAAGCAATAAGTAGAACGAGTGTAGCAAGGGATGCTGAACACAGATACTTTGAGGCAATTTCAGTGACAAGAAGAGAAAATGCAGATCTTAAATATTTTATTAGTTTAAAATTGTTCCAATTTTAATATTTGCTACATATTGTATGTCTGAAAGAGTCAACAAAAAGGTCATTTGAGAATTTGAAAACAGAAAAAGCATCTTAGAACGTTTGAAGGTACTTAAAAGTAATTAAAAAGATATTTCGCTGGCTTTCAGGAAATCATAAATTTGGTAAATGTTAATGTTCTACTCAGGGGCTAAATTTTGAATTTATATAAAATTGTACATATTATTATCAATCATTATATTGTGTAATCTTTGGATTGCTTCATATAAATTCATTTAAATTTATTTAAACTGTTGAAAGAGAAAGGGTTAAACAATCTTTATCGTCGTACAATAGAAATTTCACATCAATATTAATAACGCCCAATCGTAAGAGCGATATCATAGCAAAAAGAATTGCGCACAATCGTGGGGATTAATAGGGGCATATCACAGCAATATATATATATATATATATATATATATATATTGCCGTGTTAGCCTATAAAGACCTCGCCAGAGTAAAAAAACATTCGAGCCCCAATGGTGGGCCGTCATAAATTACCGTGTTAGCATATAAAGACCTCGCCAGAATAAAAAAAAAAACATTCAAGCCCTGGTACTTGCCAGTTACAAAAAAATCAATTTTCAAAAATATAAAACTTTCACAAAATTTTTCTTACCCGCTTTCTGTCTTATCAAATTAATTTCTTCCGCCGCTTCCCTGACTAACTCAGCTGTGCTTCTTCTCGTATACCTAAATTTACTCTTATTCTATTTACCGTTCACACACCATTCAAATAAAATCACAAAATAATATAACAATCATACGATATTTATTGACCACTATTTACAAATTATAATATTCATAGTTATTTACAGTTCGGTGTTCAAGTTACACCTCAATAAATGCTAATTTTGTCAAGTCCTTGTTTTTAAAAATGGAAATTTCTAACACATTTAAAGCAACACGAGTAAATGGGCCCAAATAATACCTGACCTTGGTTTATTACTACACTGGAATATGGTGAGCTCATAATAACCCAGTTTATCCATGTATGCTTTCCACTTGGCATACTATTACTACAAACTTTAAAAAAACCCATGTACACTTAACAATTAAATTTAAATTCATCAAGCAATTCAAATAAGCTTTACGTACACCTTTTGTTTTATATTCAAAATACCATATTACTAGTGAGTTATACGTATCCTTTTCAATACGTAAAATAACGAAAAATACCATCAAAGTTCACTCTCACACATCACAAAATTTTCAACAGTTTATAAAAAACAGCAAATTCTAATGCGTTACCTGGAAAAACTTGAAGATTCCATCTCCGTTGACGATGTATTATGTTCCTGAACCCCTCGTCCAATTGGTTAAGCGTGCGGCTCCACAAGATGTTTTAAAGATGATCACAATCTAAGTTGCGCTTCCTGCTACCCATCCAATATCAATTTCAATATCTAAACCCATGTATATTACACTTGTTTATTATCGCATTTTTAATTTACGCGCTTGTTAAGGTATTCGTTGGACCTCAATTAAATTTCAATAAACTCGACACTAATCGCGTCTCAAACTATAAGGTCACAACTAATTTAATACTTATCTTTAATAATTTTAATACTTACAAGCTTTGTCAGTTGCTTTTTGTATGTCGTTATGCGATGCAAGATTAAAGAATAAAAGAGACCCTCTATTAATTTTGTTCCCGTATTTTTATCATCCAGCTAGGCCCCTTTGGCCACACTTTGCCCGAATTACCTAATTGTAAAATAATATTTCTCCAAATTTTGTCTAACCGTTTTACGCTTCTAGAAATATTCTCGCGTCACACGCTACTTTCCGAAAAACCAGCATTCATCTGTCCCGTGTTCGTCTGTTGTAAAACTAACTATTTAGACCAACATTATATTTCAGTGACGTCTTAAAACCCTGCCTGTATTAACTCTATTCCTCTCTTACGCATATTATATGTTTCTTTCTAACCTTGTTTGAGTGGTAGAAAATCGATATTACTGTCCGCGTGATATCTCCTCTACGTGGAGTTGTATACGTGCTTTGCGACTGTCCGTTGACCAAAATTCTTTGAAACTTGCTTGTTATCTACAAAAATAAGGGAACATGACCTTCCCAAAACATGCAGGTGTTCAATTAACGATCGTTTTAAAATAACATTTCTAGGAGTTTGCGTTTCAAGGTATTTTCTATAATCGACGTCTGTTTATTTGTTAGTAAAGCTTTTTGCCTTGGAATTATCGATTTTTCATGCTTTGATGCGTTTTCTGGCTTTATAACCCTTTGAATTAAACTGAATTAAATTAATTAATAATTTCTATTGGCTTATACTATTTATTTTCTTTACGCACCTACGAATTTTTAATCCCTAATTATAAAATTATGGTATTATTTGTTACTTTAAATTAAATACATGAAATAAATTTTGCACGTAAATTATGGTTGTTTCGTCTATACAAGGTGTTTGAAATTGCATTGTTTATACCCAAATTTAACCCTTTAAATCCACTACAATACATATATATATATATATATATATATATATATATATATATATATATATATATATATATTGTTGTGAATTCAAAGGGTTAAATTTTGGGTAAACAATAAAATTTTAATCACCCTGTATAGAGAAAAGAACAAATTATTTACGCGCAAAATGTATTTAATTCATTTAAGGAGAACGGACAAGTATTGATATATTTTTATAATTAATGACTGAAAGGTTGAAAGTATATAAAGAAAAACAGTTTTAAAACAAATAGAATACGCATAATTAATTTTAATTTATTTTAATTCAACACGTAAAAGTATAAGAAAACTCTCAATAATTCCAAGGCAAAAGTTTTCGTAGTAACAAGCAAACGTCAGTTTTATACAAATACGACGAAATATAAAATCTAAGAATTGTTGTGCTAAACAGTCGATAATTAACACACACCTGCGTTTTAAAAAGGTTACATTCGTCGAAATTATGAGCATATTAGGACAGGACTTCATAGAAAATATTTTCAACCATCAGTTTGGTTTGAATAACAAGCTAACAAAGTTTTTAAAGAGCAAGGGAGATGCACGATCGGTTATATGCTACAGATAGAAACAGAGATAAAAGCGTTGATATTGAAAAGCACGTACTAATACACGTGGAGTGGAGATGAGCTGTCAGCAATATCGATTTTCTATAACTCAAGTGGGTTTTGAACGCGACAGCAGATATGCATCAGACATAAATAAAAATAGCTTAGGCGGGATTTTTGATGACACAGAATATTATCATTGGTTAAGAACAGACAGTTTTCCAAACGTAGACAAACGCGACAGGTGGGAGCGCTTTCGGATACGTACGGCACGTAGACGGAATAAATTTTAGGAATTTTCAAGGCCGTTGTATCAAAATTTGTAAAATTTAAATTTGAAAATAAGCTTTTCACGTGAAGTGTGTCCGGGAGTAGGATTTTGAACCAGTATAAATACTGAATGGAAATTATTAAGGCTCTCTTGTCTCTTGTCTTATCTTCGCTTCTATACTACTTTACTATGTACTGAATACGGACCAACATTATAGTAGAGTTTTTTTTGGTGAGTATTAGATACGCTAATAATACAGTAACGTGTAACTTATTAGTAGTGGCCTTCTATTTATTAACGCGAAATACGTGTAGTGTAAATTAAATTAGTAGAGGTCCGGCTACTACTATACTAAGCTAAAAATCAATAAATGGAAGCATAATATATGTGGGGTAAGCATCACAAACAACCAGGATTGTATGCTGATATGGAATGATACTATGAAACAAGGCGTTTGGCTCGCAATTGGGGTTATCGTCTATGAATCCGCTGAGTATCACAGCGCATGGTCACGAAGTCAAGGGGTTCTTGTGATCGTCGTCGAATGAATGGAAGCCTGAAGCATTCTCCAGGTAATTTATTTGAAATTTCTGTTGTCTGATAAACTTTTGTGAAATTTTGGTAATGTTTGAGTGAATTTTGGGGTTTATTTATGGTTATATAAACTTATTGGAAAAGATACATGTACTGGACAATTTATTGGGGTTATTTAAATATTGAAAAAGGGTGTATTTAAAACTTACAACATTTTATTCTGGATATAAATTAGATTGTAAAGGTAAAAGGCATATACTAAATAAACTGGGTTATTATGAGCTCACCATACTCCAGTGTACAGTCAATGTGGGGTAATATGTAGGGCCCATCTACTCATATCTCATTAAATTTGTTTGCCAATAAGTAGAAAATCAAGGACTTTAGAAACATATTCCATTTGGAGTTTGTAATTAGTGTATCAAACTGTTCTTTTATACATGTGAATAATTTGTCTGTAAATAGCGGTAAATAGAAGATTGTATGATTGTTGTATTATTTGGTGATTTTATTGAATGATGTGCGAGTGTGAAAGAAGAATGGTTGTAAATTTAGGTATCCGAGAAGAAGCACAGTTGAGCTAGCCAGGGAAGTTGCTAAAGATTTTTGAAGCAGAAAGTAACAGGGTAAGAAATGTTTTTTTAAAGTTGTGCATTTTTAAAAATAATTTGACGACACTGGTGAAGCAGAAAAACCTTAATACCCGAGTCCACGGCAATCTTATGACGCCCAATTCGTGGGACTTGAATGGTAGTTAGGAAAAGGTTCGAGTGTTCCAGAGACTGTCCCAGAGAAACACAGCAATCTTATGACGGCCCAACGCTGGCGCTCGATGTTAAAAGTTTAATCACCGATAACACGACAATATATATATATATATATATATATATATATATACAAAGACAAGTTATTTGCAGTCCGCAATAGGAAAATTGTATAGAAAGTAAGATGTATCTGTAAACAAACTCTTATGAAAATAATAAGAGCCATTGACAAATACAAATCGGGCTGGTAGTTATATAGCCATTAACAAAACATTAGCTTTATTACTTCATAGGGGAGGAAACATCCACTGACCAATGGTTTCGGCTTGTTAGCCTCATCAGAGTGGACTGTTCCCAAGAACCCTATGAATTAATCGAAGCTATTATAATGATATAATTTCCAAACAATCACTGTACTATGGCAAAAGTAAATAAAACCGCCATCAGGTGATAAATATATATATATATATATATATATATATATATATATATATATATTTCTATGTAATTTGTAGCTTAGGATTAGTTATATAGGTCATGCGTGTGTAGGTGTCTTAAAAATCTGGTGTAATGATTAATTAGTTTAGAGTAGGAACTTAGAGGTAATTTTACGTCAATTTCAGCTTTGCCGTTATTTTCACGGAATTTTCATAATATATTCGGAAGCAGAGACAATTAATGTTAAGTATTTATCATAAAGGTCAATTTATTAGTGTACAGTGTAAGGATGCAGCTTTAATTATAGTAGAGTCAACGTATAATAGTTAAAAAAGCTTTTCCATTTTACTTTAGCGTAAGATTAATAATTCTAAGGGCATAATTTTAGTGAAGTAGAAACATTAATTTAAAATCGTGTAGTGTATGTGAATGTTATAAGGAATAATTTAGCATAAGAAAGCATTTAAAAGCATGAGGTTGGTATGAAAGTGTTTTCGATAAACAAACCTCGATGGTTACGATAGGCATGTTCTGGGTAACGATTTATTTCAAGGAACGGTATAAACAAGCTCAATATAAAATCAATACTTTATACTAATGGAAATGGACGTTAAAGCAGCCAGGGATCGATATGAAAACAAAGACATAGTGTTTTAGCATATAAACGAGAGAAATGAAATTGTTAGGTGTTGGGTTAACTAGGAAACAAGGATATATCTAAGACTATAGGTAGGAATGAGATAAAAAATGTTTGTATAAGATATCGATTTAAAGGGGGATAAGAATTAAAGATGAACGAAGAAAGCGTAATAGATAGGGTATTAATAAGAGTAAGACAGATGTAGGGTTTATATTATTTAGGAGTGGTGAATTGTTTCAACGACTGATTTAGCCCATATTTGAGAGACAAAGAAGAGTAATTGGACTTCACAAGTAAGAGTGAGACGCGCGACAGCTTAAGATTAAGAGAGGGTTATATGAGAAAGATTCGTAAAAGAAACATGAGAGGGAAAATTTTTGGATGTAAGATAGAGAGAGATCAGGCTAGGTTTTTCTCACATGTGGCGCGTGAATCTAATAAGAATCGAAGTCAGTTGAGGCTAGTTTCGGGGAAGCAACACAGCCGTTAGACGGTTGGGAGTTATTTTCGCAGTAATTTGTTGTGATCGAGTGTCAAGGTTCCGGGATTTTCAAAACCGTTGATGTTTGTTTACAAAATTACGAACAATTACTGAGGGTTAACTTGGGATTTTTAGAATTTAGTTTCGATTGTGATTTTGAGTTTGGAGAAGTTTCGCAACGGTTAGGAGGTTACCAAGAAAGATAGTTCATGTGGGGTGATGAAATGTGAGATAGGGGGTACTTTGGGTCTATATAAACACCAAGGGGTGGTGCAAGGCTCTCTTTTTTTCTTTTCTTCGCTTGTCATTGACCTTAATACAAATAGTAGTCAATATTATTTAGTGTTTTAAGAAGTTGTTATTTATAATTACTCACAAGTTGATGTGCGGAAGTAGTTGCCGTTTAGAAAATCATGAAGTACGTTTAGAAATAATAGCGAAGCTTATCAAAGTCATGTAAGTACTGACTACAGTTTACTTTGGTTATTGGGGTTTGCAACGCGTCCTAAGATAGATTAGCGTTTGTTATGAATTGAGTAGTGGCTTGCTGATAGTGTATGAAACAGTAGAAGAGTTTGTGAAGTTTGGAGGCATTATCGATGGTTAGTTGGAAAGATTTGGATAGCTGCGTGCTGACAGGAATGGTGTGACTCAACCTGGGAGCGGTTTCATAGTCATTATCGAGGGCAACATCATCAATGGTTGGATTGCAGATACGTGCGGTGTGATGTTTTCCAGGTAACAGATTTTTATAAAAACATTTTTGTTGAATTTATTTGATGTGTTTTGAGATTTTGTGCTTTTGAGTGCATTTTTATGAATTTTATGAACTTAAGAATTTATGGAACTTTATGATTAAATGAGAATATGCTTATGTAGAGATGGATATTTAAAATAATGGTATAAAAGTTTAGGTACAAAGTAAAGGGGACTTTTTGTTGTTGCTGTGCTATAATTTTGCACACATGTTTAAAAGGGATTTACTGTGAGCTCATATTAAGATATGGGTTAAAGTCAGGTATGAGGTGAGTCACTTACTTTAAATAGGGTATTTCTTATAATGAGAAAATTTTGATCTAACAACATTTTTGAAAGTAAATTGTTTCCTAATTGAGGATATGTAATTTTATGTATGAGAACCGTTATAATTGCAAAGTTTTTAAAGTAGTAATTTTTTGTGTAAATAAAATGTGAAAAATTTTTGTTGACTAGACGGTGCATCTAGTGTATTAGCTTCTCAACTTACTTGGAAGGTATCCGACGATTTGCACAATAACCATTTCTCAATAGTGATAGAAACCGATAAACCTCAAGCTATCAAAGGAGTTATCAGGCTATAAAACGCAGCCAAAGCTGACTAGAAGAAGCTCTCTAAGGTAGTAGTTGCAGCATCAAATGCATATTTGAATTCATTTAGTGAAGCAGTTATAAATGCGACTGAGAAGAAGTCCCAAGAACTTCTGGTAAACCATAAAAGCGAATGATTTCGCGGTAGTCACAATAAGTGGAACAGATTATCCGAAATAAAATAGCTGCGCCAAATAGTTTTAAAAAACACCCTACGATTGAGAAAATGGCAGAACTTAAAAAAGGACAAGGACTTGCCAAAGCAAGACGCACAATATTAGAAACCCAATATGCTAGCTGGAACAAATATCCTCTTCTATCACACATAAGAAAGATCTTAACAGCCTCTAAAAGAAAATAAAATCGATATCTACCCGGTATAATAGTACACTTACCTGCCTCAAAATGAATGATGGAGAACAAATAGAAAACATGCAAGAAATCACAAAAGTGGTCAGTTTGAAGAACCAGCACTTCTGTCAACTATAAATGACCTTCCCATTCTTGTTTAACTTTTCAATGCTTGCTATTCCGAGCAAGTTAAGGATTTTTACCCGTGCTTGACAACACACACACGCACCTACAAATTACCTCTGACCCGAACTAGGGCGTATTTTTGGGAGAGTGCTCGCCTAACAATTTTCAAGCGGTCCGTGTCGAAAATAGAACCTGGGGACCTTGAAATAAGCAGTCGTATGCGAACCTGTCTGATTCACGAAGCCGCCAACATTCCCAATAGCGGTTAACTCTATGCGACCAGCGCATTTTGAACTAGACTAGGAATAAGCCTGTAATGTGAAGTAAAATAGAACCGCTGGCCATTCGATGCAAAAAATTACTCATCAACTACACTGCAAATATCAGATCTTCATCTAACGACGCAAATCAACAAATGATAGATACTTGCAACAACAACTATGTATTTTACAGCCGATCTGTAAACTCACAACCCTTCTCTCTACGCCTTTATGCACTTAAGGTACGTAGTGGTCTGCAATTTCCACCTACTTTACCGGCAAATGCTTATTCTGTACCATATTGGGTTATACAAAAACTAATATACAGACTAGATTTAAAATTTCTACCCAAAGAAGCAACGTCACCGGCAGTATATAAAGAAAAATTTCTAAAAATACTGTAAAAATACCAGGAACGCTAGAAAATTTACACCGACATATTTAAAAGCCAACTTGAAGCAGGAGCCGTTAATGTCACGAGTACGGCCACACAAAAATAAATAGTTTCAAAAATACCTAGATAAAAATTTGCAAATTTGGTTACTTATACATGAATGACGGGTATTTGACATAATTTTTATGTTCTGGGAAGATAGGTATTTTTAGCTGATAAGAAATTTTATTTTTAGATGTGACAAGAGTAAATAATTATTTGCTTTTAGGGGATATTTTTTAGGGTAAGGATTTATAATATTCTCACGTATCTTAAAATTTTACTATTTGCCTAATTCTGACAATTACTCAATCACCTAGGAAGATGCTTGTTTTAAAAGTTGGCGAGGAAATGTTTTTAAAAGTCATTAAAGAGCCAATTATGAATTTACGCCCTATTCGAGGAACTCGCGCGAATATTAAAATACAATAAAAAACCGCTAATTTATATATTTTCGGTTACAATAAGATATAATAAGACACGACCATTAACCTTGTTCATTAGATAAGGATAAACGGCACGTTATACGATTAACATAAACCATAGCTTGACACAAATTAGATCATTAAAACTGTGAAATTCTTATATCGGTGGTGATTAATGCTTCCAAACGGATCAGGAAGAATGTCAAATGTGACGAATAGGGATAATTTTGTATATAAGCTGAAACTTGATAATAAAAACATTCATTCGTGTTTGATTCTTTCTAAAGCCAACTAACATGGAAGACGTGAGATTTAGTATTTGGCAATTCATTTTTACGAGATCGGCCATGCAAAATTGCATGCTTACGACATGAAACGTATAAATTTGAATAGTTTGAAACAGAAATTACCACATACAATTATTTAATAAAGCATCATATGTTGTGTAAAAATACTATGAAGATTGAACGTTCTTCGATACTAAAGGGCTCTAAAATTAATTAAAAATAAAAGATGCATTTTTGTAAACTAATAAACTGATGGAGATTTAAGATAGAAGTGGGAAACTTTTAATACCGTTAATTACGTTGGAAATAAGATTTTAATAAGCGCTATATGACCATAAAAATTGCAATTATAAATTTGTATTGTTAAAGCGGATGGGTCCGACAGAAACAGAAAGGACAATAAATTAAACACCCGCACGAATCACGATTACATATAAAAAGATAAAGAAAATTTAGAAAAATTGAGTTAACTACAAATGCGGAGAGTGGGATGATTCACATTGACAAAAAAAGAGCATCGTCATCGAGTTTTTATTTACAATGATGATAAAAATTTCTACTTAAACAAAAAAAGATAAATAAAAAGTTATATTGTACAGGACAATTTTAGTAATTGGTTCACAAAGTGCGCCTTTCGTAGCTTAACATGTAAAAAGCTAATCGGTATAAAAAATAATGTTTATACTTTCGTATAGACAAGAGTATTAATTTAAAGTAGTAAATGTAGAACAAGTTCTAGTAAGCATTTGACAAAAATAACCAGAAGCACTAGCGAAGCTAGTTTTTAAACGGGTATGGTGAACTGGTTTTGCACCAACATCAACCGCTGATAAACAATAATCCTTAGTATGCAAAAGGAAAACAAAAGTAAACCATTTTCTGTGTTACTTCTAACAATAAAGATATATTAAAGTACTTTTACTCAAACTAAATACCTTAATTATATTCTACAGAGTGTGGAACGAACACTTGTTTCAATTGTATTTGCAGGAGTATTATAGAAACAAACCTATTTATTAAATTATAAAGCGTGATCAAGGCGTCTCCTATAACCGGTAGTTACCTAAAATATCGAAGTGGAAGCGTGGGAATATTTAAAAGAACCCTAAAACAAAACGAAAATATTTAGAAGGGTATAATTGAACGTAACAAATTTTAGATTTCTTTGTTTGAAACTGATAAAAATATTAAGATATTTGTAAGCTAGTATAAGTCTTAATCATATAATTTTTTTGAGGTCAAAGTTTGAAGCATTTTTGACTTCTAATAAATTATCTGTGAGGAGTTTTAGGCCAATCACATTTCACGAGCGTGGTAATAAGAGATAGGCAAATTACCCAGCTATTAATTAAAGAGGAGAGAACAAGAAATGAAATTTACCAAATTTTGTATAATAAGCTAAGAAAATGTACAATTTATAACTCTACGTCGTTGTAATATTATTAGCTATAAAAACTTTTGAATCGTATTAAAATAAATATACTTATTAAATTTGTTCACTACCAAAATTTTAAGCAATTAAAGCCGGCAAAAATAATTATGTTTTAATTGAAAGCTTCGTTGAACGTTCAAAAGACTATTCTCCTTTAGCGTAATTTTTACGTACTAACCAAGATTTTTGTTGACCTTTTACACAGAAATTACTTATATTACATGTGAGTTCTATGCTTATAAAATATTTGAAATAAGACATGCAACATTCAAGAAATTATGAATTTAAATTCTGAGCTTGTATCTTTTTGTTGACCCAGATCGATTGTTAGTTCCAGTCTTTAGCCCTTAGCTTGGCTTTTAACCCAGTAATCCTCAGTTTTCCAATAACTTGTAGACATTCTTTAGGGAATCCCTTAGTTGCTTATTTAGTATAACATCATCATTAATCCTTATTTATCTTATTACTCAGATAATTTCTAAGATAATTACTTATAGAATTTCTTAGATCCTCATTGAGATCCTTACTCAAATAGTTTCTTAGAACATTACTTAGCGCCCTAAATTAATAAATGGTAAAGATTATATTTACTTTAATTAAATTTAACTTACGTTTTTAATACTAACGGCAAAATTTCACTAACTTGCAATTCACGCACGCTTCTACTATTTTTCATTTGAATTTTATTTTGTCACTTTTGACTTGACTTAATTTCAGATTCACGTAATAAATTCGTCTAGACTGCTACAGCCGTGCGTCGTTAATGGAATGAATGACTCTTATCAGTTACGGTTCCATATATAGAACAAGTTCGTTCCCTCCTATCTCTTAACCTGTCGTGTTTTATTCAAAATTGAATGTATTTCAACGTTTTGTATTGGGATTTGCTAACAAGTACCGTTATTTATGCTTGAAACATCACGTAGACATAAATTTTGTAAATGAATTTACTAAACTTTCTATTTAATTCTGCACGTATACCAAAACTTATGATTCCATATTTTGTTTACCCATGCCGGGCAATTTTTACATTTATAATGGCACGTTCGCCCTTTGCCCCAATATCTATACCTTATGACGTTATGAATTAACCTCGTTTTTCTAAAGTTTGTTTTGTGCGTTTTATTGCCTTATATTCTTTACGCAATTCGTGGAGTTTCAAAGAGATTTGTTTGACGTTTAAATATGCCTAATTTGTGTTTATTTGGAGTTTATGAGTGCTTTAAATGTTTCTAAAATGAATTAAGTTGCGCCCAAGATTATTTATTTTACTAAATGTGGTTCAGTTATTAGAATGAGCTTTCTTTTATTTTATACAAGGTGATTTGTATTTGCTTTGACACTTGAGAATGTTTTAAATGTTTAGAAATGTATTGAAGGACTTCCAAAATTATTTATTTTGATTAATATTTTAATTTGCTTCAGAATGAGTATCTTTTTATTAATTGTGGTTAGTTGTCGATTTTATACAAGGTGATTGGAATTTACTTTTTGCATAATGGACGAATTATGTACTTTTTATTATTTAAATGTTTGGTTTTCTTTATTTTTATGATGTTTACATGAAGTATACTTCTCCTGTGACCTTGTATACCTTTAAATAATCCTATTATCGTAGCAGTGTGTATATATATATATATATATATATATATATATATATATTGACGTGATAAGGAGCCACGAGTGGTAATTGGAACCCTAATTCTAAAAATAAATCCCACTAAAATATAATAAAATCCGGAAAAAATGGAATTTTAAGTAAATTCATGGTTACGCTCTATATAATACAAGCGTACCTTTATTCATTGATGTGCAATGCAAAACCGCAAATTGCGCGTGTAAAAATAATCACCCTGTATGATATAAGCATATTGTAAATAAATAGCAAGTAACGTAAATTGGATATGTAAATAGTAGGATACCGTAACACGAATTTCGAAGCGAATGCAAATCTATACATTTTTAATAGAATTTGCTGTAAATAGCTTTACGCATTTAGCATAAATATAAGTAATTTCGAGTAATTACTAAGAAACGCAAACCCTTTTGCATTAAAAAACAATTAAAGTTTATATTAATTACCACGTGCACATTGCAATTTATTCTAAACATAGAATTTTCTAGAATATAAAAAGATGAGTCATCTGTATTTAAAAATACGTCAAATTCGTATATCTCATTAATAAGTAAACATTTTTTCCAAGAAGCAGCTTGAACATCTAAAAATCCTGCAAAATTATAGTATATGTAAAACAAAGACAAAGAACGTTTCACGGATACCTAGAACAGATAAGAAGGTAATAAAATGACGAAATTTTATACGCTAATTAGATATTCCGGGAACTCTTACATCATAATGTTCGAGATTATACTGGTGAAATTTTAGAAAAAAAACAATTTGTATATAAAGAAGCGCTTATCGTTTCGAGCGGAATTCATTGATTAAATTTGATCCGATGCGGTTGGTTCTTAAAGTATATCAAGAAATGTTATTTTAAAACTCTAGCCGTTGCGTTATATAAAAGTATGCCGTAAAACATATTTGCGAGGTTGCAATGAATATTGAAGTGATGTTTTTAAACCAAAATTACACACAAAAATGGAATTAATAATTATGAAGAAAAGACAAGATTTAACCAAAAATGTACATTGATAATCAGAAATTTTAATTTGGAGAAACTTGTAAGCCAATTTGGAGATCAATTTAAAATAAGAAGATTGTAATTACGAGAAGTGTTCTGTGGATTCTGCAAGTATCACTGCTAGATTTATTTTTAAGTGATATTAGAGTATTTGGATCTAGTTTAAGATAATCCTAATAATTTTTTTTCTTGTGTGAGGGATTTTTTTTTACCGGGAGTTTGTGTTCAGAGTTCGATATACTCTGACCTTTAATAGATTATATGTCAAGGATTTTTTCTGGTCAAAGCAAATCTTACTAGCGTGGAAATAATTTATAACCAGGTAAAAAATCCTCAAAAGAATAAGTTTAATTCTGTAAATGAAAAATAAGGTACGCAACAATATTCTGTGACAAAGACTTCTTAGAAATTATTTTATGTTTGAAAGAAACGATGTTGTAAATGCTTTGTATAAAAGAAGATATTTCATATTGTATAAATGCTTTGTGATATTGCTGCGTTTTATTTCATTTTGAAAACTCCGTAAATTTCGTTGAGCTAGCCAGGCAAAGTGAAAAATTAGAAACGAAGGTAAGTGAACAATTTCAAGTTTACAAACCAGAAATATCTTTTCACAGCACTCTTTCAGCGATGCTCCCAACGCGAGACCATTTTCATATCATTCCTTCTAGTGGCTCTCAGTGCGGCATTGTCACAGCACTCTATTTTAGTGGCACCCAACACGGGGTATTGTCACAGCATATATATATATATATATATATATATATATATTGTTATATTTTGGTATATATTGAGTTATAGAGAACCCTTTTATAATCAATTACCACCTATTTTGTATTGTTTATTCATGATTACAGGATTGATCTTTCTTTTTTTTATCTTAGGACAATTATGACAATTGCAACCGAATACACAAGCATTCTTCAAATAATTGTATCTGTTATATATATACTGTAATCCTACCTTATTAGTGATAGGCGTAATATATCTATCTGTCACTCCTTGTCTTATTTTAGAGCCTTGTTGAGTTATGCCACACAATTTATCTTTAAATATTTTACACGGCTGCTGCACTTAAATATTTTACAGGGCCGTCAAACATGTGGCGGAATCTACCTAGGGTGGGTCCGTCCTAAGCAAACACCTCTCAACTAGACACCCAAACAAATATCCAAGGATTTTTCAAAATAATTTTAAATGCCAAAAGTATACCCAAACACTAGTTCCACTTTTATAAATTTGATTAAAGCACTGCGTAGATATTAAATACTAATACCTGGAATCCAGATACAAGCGCCGCCTTCCAGCCGTCCTGAAGCCAAGTGACCAACTGCAGGCACCTCCTGTAAATAATAAGTAACTCGAGCAACTGGTAATCTCCAGACTATAAAACTACTAATATTTCTACAAATTTTATGTTATACAAATACTCAGATAACTCCAATTCCACTATGCTTTCGTCTTCAAACAATAACGGTACAGACCAGCACTCCCTCTTTTAATTAACTTTTATTCGCCGTAAAACTGCTACTATTTGCTATCTCCAGGTACAACTTGACTTTCAAAACTTTCTCGTAACTTTTTAAATGTAATAAAACTCATAACAGTACAAAAACACGTCTATTTTTCAGTAATATAAATTTGAAGTCCCTTATAAAATAAAAACCGTCTTCTTTTGTTTTCCGTTGCCATGACAACTATCTCTACGCACACTATGTAATTTATAATTATTAATAATTGATTAATAATACAGTTGTTTTCTAGATACATTCATTTTCTAGATGGTTTGTAATCCAGTGATTTATGTATATTGAACTTTTACAATATTGAAAATAGCTAACAAACTTTGATGGTTCAGCTTTTAAATTGTACGCAACAGACATTTATGTCTTATTCGGTAAACGTCCTGTCATTACATAACCAATCTTTAATTGTTAAAACATATTCAAACTGAAATTGATTTACAAATTTTACGGGAGTATCACTTAACTCCTTAAAATTTTAAAAGCGTGCAGTATACCAAGCAATTTTGATATTTGTTTTACATTCAAATGGTTCTGAAAACGCTAACTCCAAATTAAATTTCATATACGTGCAACCATAACAATTAAAATACGTATACAATGCAAACTTATAACTAGCTTAGCCTGGTCTATGGCCGGTATATGTTGTTGAATGCAATGCAGTTTCAAAAGCTTTATAAATTTATAAACGTGGAATAGTTGTTGTTAATTTATAAACCAAAAATACCTGAAAGAAAATACTCAAACAAAACCAAATATACACCCATTCTAGCAAAGTCGTTTCGAAGCCCTATTTAAACATTTTATAAGCCCACCCCCTTCTTGACAGTATATAAGGCCCCACTGATTTTAAATAAAATGAAAATTTACTTCCTGGATATAAGTAATTCTTTTAATGGTTGAGAAATTTTAAATTTTAGTTAAAATCACTATAGTTTTTTTTCTTTATGTATGAGGATTAAGTGTTAGTTTCTGTATATTCTGTATAGTTTTAAGCTCGTTAGTATTATTTACAGTGTTAATTCTATTCTTGCGATACTTTACTTTCCACATGGAAATATGGATACAAATTTTCTATATGAAAACGTCCCCGACATTCACCCTGTCATTCTCCAATTCGTAAGTATTCCCTTCTCACTCGATAAGGACCTTCGTATGGAAATAACAACTTGGCACAAATATTTCTTTCCCAATTTGACATTCTCAATCTTTTAACAATAACAAGATCCCCAACTGAAAAAACCACTTGCTTCTTGATTTTCTTGTTACGTTTCTCCAACTCCTTCTTTGTATCGTTTCGACTTGTTGTTTGGCTTTATGCAACAACTCCGTTATATTTTCCACTTTTGTTCAGCTCTCCACGGTCTTGCTGGAATCACCTTCTTCATCAATGTCACAGGACACATTCCTGTCACTGAACTTGGTACAAAATTAATATATTCTTCTATTCGCGGTAAATACCTTACCCACCGATCATGTTGTTCCTGCGTTATTAACCTCAAAAACTTTATTACTTCTCGAATATATCTTTCACACGGATTTCCTTGAGGATGTCTGATACTACAGAATGTCATCTTTATTCCATCCTTCCTTAATTTACTTTCAACCCTTCGATTACGAAAATACGTTGCATTGTCCAACAATACCCTATTCATCTTACCTATTCGTTCTACAAACTTTCTTACAGAACTCAATACATGCCTAGAATTACATCTCCTCGCTGGATAAAGCTGCACAAACTTTGTAAAAATATCAACTACAACTAAAATATGCTGATATCCGTTCCTACTCGGTATCAAATTACTCAAGTAATCCATTGCCACAATATCTAATGGACCTTCCGCTCTTATACATCTAACTTGATTCTGCAACACCACATTCTTATCCTTTCCTAAAAACACGTCTCACACAGATTTATGCAATTTTTCACCAATTTTCTATCGTTTCGTGCATAGAAAGCTTCCTAAATATCAAGAACGTCTTACGAATCCCTATATGACCAAACGTAGTATGAATTTCCTGTATCAGCTCAACGGCTACCTGTGTCGTTAACACTAATAATTCATCATCCCATAACCTTTTCACCAAAACTCCCTCGACCATATAAAACCTCTGTCTTGTTCTAAATTCTCTCTGAATAATTTTCTCTGATCACCCTTATTTCTTCGTGTGCTTGCATCCGATGAAATCTGGCATTCGACCATCTTCCCAGATCTTCAAACACTTGCAATGCAATCAAAAATCCATTCCTACTATCCGTTAGCAACACTTCATCCTTCCTACTAAAGAAATCAGCCGTAACATTTTCTTTACCAGGTTTATGTCTAATCTCAAAATCATATTCCTGCAATACTAACGCCCATCTATACAATCGACTGTTCAAAAACTCTTTCTTCTTCAGAAACGTGACCACTGTGTTATCCGATTCAACCAGAAATTTATTACCCAATAAATAAAATCTTAACTTCTTCACAGCATATACGATTGCCAGCATCTCTTTTCCGCTGTCGAATACCTAGTCTCGCAGTCTTTCAGAGCCCTCGAAATAAAACAAATTGGCACTTCTCTCCTTCTTGAACCTGCACCAACTCAGCCCCTATTGCAAAACTCGAAGCGTCCGTCCTTAAAATAAATGGATCCGTAAAATTGGGATATTTTAATGACAGTTCCTATAAAATACCGCCTTCAACTCCCGAAATGCCTGCTCCCTTTGCTCGTTCCATTTCCACCTTTCGTTCTTTTTAACAACTCCAACAATGGAATGCACAACTCCGAATATTTTGGTATGAATCGACGATAATAATTTAATACACCTAAAATCCTCTTAAACCTTTCAAATTTCTTGGCTGTTTCAAATTCTTCAACTCGTCCAAGCGTTTTCACAAATTCTAATTCCTTCGCTGCCAACGACAAACCCCAAATACTTTACCTGGTCCTTAAAAACTCACACTTCTTCGAATTCAACCTCAAACCTCCCTCGTCTAACCTTCGGATCACTTTTCTTAAATGTTCTAAATGTTCTAACTCGTTCTTAGAAAAATCAAAATATCATCGACATAGTGCGTACAGAAGTCTTCGTACTCATCTAATAACTTCTGCATGGCTCGAACTAATGCAGCGGATGACGTTGAAAGACCAAATGGAACAACTCTGTACTGATAAATCTCCTTCAATGCTAAATCCAGTATACTTCCGACTTTCCTCATGCAAAGGAATTAGCCAAAAGAATTCTTTAAGTCCAGTTTGCTAAAAATTTTCATCTCGCTTACCTTGTATAACAAATTATCTAGTGATTTTGGTTGTTCAAATTGTGGTTTAGTAATCGCATTCAATCTCCTAGCATCTAAACATATTCTTAATTCTAAATTATCAGATTTAGGCACAACCACTACCGGATTGATATAGGGTGTTCTCGCTGATTCAATAATTCCTCTTTAACATCTTTTAATCTAATTTTTACTCGACCCCTTAATGCAAATGGTATTGGATATACCCTAGTACGAAAACTTCCTCGTCTGTGACCTCTAACTTATGCGTATACTCCTTCGCAAACCTAGGCTCATTACTAAAAACTCCTGCATGTCTATTAAACACCTCGTATAACATTTCCTTCATATCCACCCCTATTAATCCTATCTGTTCCTCATCAAATACCTTCTCAAATATATTACATAACCGTAACTCATCAATTCCATCATAAATTCTATTCTTAGTCTTTCCTGATCCTATACTATCTGTATTTATCTCATCCCTAGTATCCCGATTATCCTTAGGCACCACCCATTTCTTCTCTAAATTTAATACCTTTACCATTCGTGCTTTACCATCTATAACCAGTCCAAATTCCTCAATTACATCTATCCCTACAATAAAATCTAAATATAATCCTCTTGCTATCCAAAACTCTACTTCACCTAGTCTGGTACTTCCTAATACAATCGATACTCGTACAACTTTGTCTATCGTAGTTAACTTCCTCTTAATCGCAGACCATAAATTAATACTCTTAACCCTACAAATTTTCCCTTTGAATAATTCTGCATGTTTCAAAACTATTTCCTCTCTCACCAGCGATAACTGCGACCCCGTATCTATCAATGCCGTGTAAACAGAATTCCCTAAACTAATATGAATAAATGGTAACTCCCGCCTTCTCTCAAACTTATTATCTAACAACTTATCTACTAAACTAATACTATGCTGTGTCCCTAAATCTGATTTTCCTAACACTAATAAATCGACTTTTTTTTTTGTACCGTGGGTTCATCGTGGACCTCCACTTTCTCTATCCTATCCTCCGATCTCTGTCGCGTGTCTCTTGTTGTTACGTGTTGGATCGTCAAGTTTCTATCTGTCTCCCGTTCTCGGTCTCTAATCCCTGTCGGTATTTCCCCCTGATCCGTTGATCTCTGCTCGCTTTCTCTCTGCCACCTCTGTCCAAAACTCGTTCTTTGCTGTCCAAAACCTCTGTCATTCCTATCAGTCCTGTTCCAGTCATTGTTCCCCCTATAATTATCGTCTCTATTAAAACGTTGTTCCCAATTATTATTCGTTCTCCTTTGATTTCCTGATATTGCTTTCTGTAGTTGTCCTGTCCATTCTCCCTATAATTGTATCCTTGCACCCCAGTCCTCTGGTAGTCTGTGCTATTCCTATTCCTATCCCAATTCCTATTATCACTATTTTCCCTGTTATTCGTTTCAAACGTCCTAGCTACGTCATAATTTCGCATCATTTCCAAAAAGTCTCTTAAAGTCCGAACGTTTTGTATCGCTACGGCCCTAGTTATTTCCGCCTCCATATGCCTTGACAACAATAATATAATTTCATCTTCTCTTAATTTAGGAATCAGGTGCTGCGCCTGGTTATACTTTTCAATCACATAATTTTCTCTCGATCCCTGGTATGACCTATAGTTCCCAGTGTTTAAATCCGTTCGAATATTAGCCTGATGCGTGTTTCCCCAATATTGTTCTATGAATAGCCTTCGAAATTCCTCGTACGAACTATATTGCCTCCTCACGATACAGTGCCATTTCTCTGCACAACCCCCCAATGTCACGCTCACCATCTGCATCTTCACCCTCTCAGGCTCACTCTCTACCATCTCGTCCAACTTGCTAAGATAGACCATCGGCTGCTCATTCTTTCTGCCTTCAAACCTCGGCAAGGTCTCTTTTCCTAGCCTATACTGGTATCCTGCATCACAAACAACTCTTCCCCTTTCCAATTCAACCAACTGTTCTCTCATCTGTCTAACATTCCCTTCAAGACCAGACAATCCATTTACCGTATTCCCCAGAACCGTCGTATCCCTTCTCAGCTTCTCTGCCACCTCCTGACTCGCCCGCAATTTGCCTATAATTTCGTTTTTAGAGTTAATATTGTCCTCCGTCTGAATCCGAACTATTTCACCTAAATTCTGCAATTTTTCTGTCTGTCTAACTTCGACCATGTACAGCTCTTCCCTTAATTCATTTAAACCTGTTGTTACCTTCCTTCTACAACCTGGACTCTATCCTCTACGTCCTTCAGAACTTCATCCTTAAATGAACACAAACTGCTCTGTATTGATACATTAATTCCTTCAATTTTCATTTCCATCATATCAAATTTTTCCTTAACTTCCGCTTGTGAATTTCTAACCTCGGCCAACAATGATCCTCTCAATTCTTCATGCGACTTAGTTAACGACCCTTTTAATTCCAACAAAACCATCATCACATCTTGGATCTGCATATTCTCTTTTCCTTATCAATTTCATTTTCTCCCGATGTATCCCTGAATTTACAATAATCACCTCCGGCTCCACATATCCTCCAGCTTCATCCCTAGCATCCCCTGCTGCTACAGTCTTAACCACCGGTTGCCCTCTCACACCAGTCTCAACTCCATAAACTTTCCTGACCTCGTGATTCTCTCCTCATCAGACATGTCCCTTTAATTTTCAAAATAAACTTCAATGATGTGCCCCACTAAGCTACACAACCTCTGCAAATCTGAATCAGCCCTATCGAGCCCCACCTTTAGGCGAACAAATATTTTGTTGCGAAGTTATTTACCTATTCGAGCCCCACCTAATGTTTTACCGCCGCTAAAATCGACCAAAGTGTGAATATCAAATTACGTCTTAGCCTACTACAATAAATTCAAAACCTTCAACAACTGTCAAATAAATATATATGAAACGTCAATCAAATATTAATTTTCACTTTTAAATAGAATATATGCAACGTACTACTAACAAATCTACTCTGCCTCACGTTGTTAGCGCCATCTGTTATATTTTGGTATATATTGAGTTATAGAGAACCCTTTATAATCAATTACCACCTATTTTGTATTGTTTATTCATGATTACAGGATTGATCTTTCTTCTTTATCTTAGGACAATTATGACAATTGCAACCGAATACTCAAGCATTCTTCAATTAATTGTAAATGCCATCTGTTATATATACTGTGATCCTACCTTATTAGTGATAGGCGTAATATATCTATCTGTCACTCCTTGTCTTATTTTAGAGCCTTGTTGAGTTATGCCACACAATTTATCTTTAAATATTTTACACGGCTGCTGCACTTAAATATTTTACAGGGCCGTCAAACATGTGGCGGAATCTACCTAGGGTGGGTCCGTCCTAAGCAAACACCTCTCAACTAGACACCCAAACAAATATCCAAGGATTTTCAAAATAATTTTAAATGCCAAAAGTATACCCAAACACTAGTTCCACTTTTATAAATTTGATTAAAGCACTGCGTAGATATTAAATACTAATACCTGGAATCCAGATACAAGCGCCGCCTTCCAGCCGTCCTGAAGCCAAGTGACCAACTGCAGGCACCTCCTGTAAATAATAAGTAACTCGAGCAACTGGTAATCTCCAGACTATAAAACTACTAATATTTCTACAAATTTTATGTTATACAAATACTCAGATAACTCCAATTCCACTATGCTTTCGTCTTCAAACAATAACGGTACAGACCAGCACTCCTCTTTAATTAACTTTTATTCGCCGTAAAACTGCTACTATTTGCTATCTCCAGGTACAACTTGACTTTCAAAACTTTCTCGTAACTTTTAAATGTAATAAAACTCATAACAGTACAAAACACGTCTATTTTTCAGTAATATAAATTTGAAGTCCCTTATAAAATAAAAACCGTCTTCTTTTGTTTTCCGTTGCCATGACAACTATCTCTACGCACACTATGTAATTTATAATTATTAATAATTGATTAATAATACAGTTGTTTTCTCTAGATACATTCATTTTCTAGATGGTTTGTAATCCAGTGATTTATGTATATTGAACTTTTACAATATTGAAAATAGCTAACAAACTTTGATGGTTCAGCTTTTAAATTGTACGCAACAGACATTTATGTCTTATTCGGTAAACGTCCTGTCATTACATAACCAATCTTTAATTGTTAAAACATATTCAAACTGAAATTGATTTACAAATTTTACGGGAGTATCACTTAACTCCTTAAAATTTTAAAAGCGTGCAGTATACCAAGCAATTTTGATATTTGTTTTACATTCAAATGGTTCTGAAAACGCTAACTCCAAATTAAATTTCATATACGTGCAACCATAACAATTAAAATACGTATACAATGCAAACTTATAACTAGCTTAGCCTGGTCTATGGCCGGTATATGTTGTTGAATGCAATGCAGTTTCAAAAGCTTTATAAATTTATAAACGTGGAATAGTTGTTGTTAATTTATAAACCAAAAATACCTGAAAGAAAATACTCAAACAAAACCAAATATACCCCCATTCTAGCAAAGTCGTTTCGAAGCCCTATTTAAACATTTTATAAGCCCACCCCCTTCTTGACAGTATAATATATATATATAACGTCAGAGTGTTTCTTTCTGTTAATCCAGAAGTTAAATTCCGTTTGAAATTTTAATCTCGTTCCCTCTTTTATAATAATAAAATATAAAGCTACTACTCTTTATGATCTTATTTCCTTTCTACATCCTGCAACCCCAGAGACTTTCCGAACTTCTTATTGTCACCATCTTGCTTTATATTTGTCCGACTCTCATGAATTTGGATACGGAGTACGTTCTCTATCGCGCTCGGCTCGTTCTAGATTAAATTATGTTTTATTTTTGTTGCTCTCATTATGCAATAAATAGTAAAGTTTTGTTTTACTAAACCCTTTCTATCGGAAGACCTTGTTGTTTCAGTTGTGTTTCTGTATAAACTCATCCTACTTGCGCTCACATTAAAGGGGAAGTATCAAAGTAGAGGAATGTAACGATTTCAGAGGGTTTTTTTCAGGACGAGCTTCGCATGTAAAATTGACGATTGATAGATCTTTCATTGGTTAAAAAAGCAAATATGTGCTTAATAAGAGATTTTATTTAAACAGCGCATTAAAAGTCGTTAGCTAAAAGTACCCTCTAGAATGTTTTATAAAAAAGCTTTATTGAAATTAAACAACCTAAGAGTTTAAAATATTTTAGAAACAGGAAATCTGATGATTTTATATTTTTGCAAGGTACAATATTAAAATGGTCAAAACACGCACGGCAATATTTGAGGACTCCCCAAAATAAAAGGTTTCTACCATCGTAGAAATGACTAAAAACACTGCCGGAAATACGAAATATGTTTATGTTTCAAAGAGTTAAAGTTTGTAACTCGAATTTAAAATGACGTAAAAAAAAACTGCCACCCTAAAACAATAAATAAATTAATAGATAAATAGGTAACTAAGTAAATATATAAACAAAATTTTCAACCCGTACTTCATATTACGTAAAAAGTATAAATACACCACCCTAAAATAATATATAAAGAAATAGATAAATAAATAACTAAATAAATAGATATATAAATAAATGTATATGTAAATAATTAAATAAATAAATTACCAAGCAAATAAGTAACATATAAATCGATGAAATTAAAATAATAAATCCACCCATCAATAATAAAAAGCAAAAACCTACTAAGGACATTAAAACTAATTTTGTAAAATATTTTTTATTTACTATATATATATTTCGAATGGACCTGCACCTTGCCGAAGTTCTAAATTACTAGAACAGATGAAATGGCTTGCGTGTTCTAATGAGCTAAAGAGCCAAACTACAGGTCCAACCAAAGTAGTAGGGTCGTTAGTGAGGAACCAGACGAAGATAGGTCCCCGAATAAGGGCAGCGGCTCTTTCGGTACTTAGATTGGCAGAGACCATAGGGGTCGGTATGGCAGTCTAAGACACACTACCGCGATGTGGAAGGCAACGGGAAACCACCACATTATCTCCCAAGTACACAGCGTACTTAAATTGTAACAAACATGATGGCATTCTCTGGGGTAAAAGATTCCGGAGTTAAAATAGTTCCCCATTCGGATCTCCGGGAAGGGACTACTTCGGAGGATGCGATTGGAAAGTTAAAAATAAGAGTCGGGAACACTCTGCGAGTCGGAGCGTGGAATGTTAGAAGTATGAAGCAAGAGAACCTAAAAATCGAAATGAATAGGTTATCACTAGACATAGTAGGGATCAGCGAAGCTCGGTGGTCAGAGGCGGGGGATTTTTTGAGTGGAGATTTCAGGGTAATTCATACAGGAGCAGAGGAAGGAAATTTGGGTGTGGGGATAGTTATGCGGAAAAAGATAGGATACTGTGTAGAAAATTACTTACAAAAGAACGAAAGAGTACTCATGGTTACATTAAAATCTAAACCGGTAAACACAGTAATAATACAAGTATACATTCCCACCTCTAGCTACAGTGACGAAGAGGTAGAAGCCATCTACAAAGATATCGAAGACATATTAAGATACGTAAAAGGACATAAAAATTTAATAATTACGGGGGATTTTAATGCCGTGGTAGGTGAAGGTAGGGAAGGAGCGGCAGTAGGTTTATATGGTTTAGACACGAGAAACGACAGGGGAAATAGGCTGGTAGAATTTTGCGACAAGAACAATTTAATCATCACAACATCATGCGACAAGAACAATTTAATCATCACAACATCATGCTAGAAGACGATATACGTGGAAGATGCCAGGAGATATAGGAAGATATCAAATAGATTACATTCTTGTTAGACAACGGTATAGGAATCAAATAAAAGACTGTAGAAGCTACCCAGAAGCAGATATAGATACTGACCACAACATGAATTGGACTTGGAGAAACTAAAAGATAAAGCAATTCAAGAAAGATTCAAAAAAAAGTCAAATGAATTGCTCAAAGATATCGGCAAAATATCTGATACTAAGGAAGTAGAAACAGAATGGAATAACATTAAATCCAGCCTAGACATGGCGGCCAGAGATATTCTGGGGTATACACAAAAAGAAAATAAGAAACCATGGATAACAAAGAATATCCTGAATTTAATAGAAGAAAGACGAAAATACAAAAATAAATCAGACGAAACAGGAAAACAGAGATACAAAGCCATAAAATGGGAAATTATTCGAAAATGCAGGAAAGCTAAAGAACAATGGATTGACGAAAAGTGCAAAGAGGTACAAACGAAGATGGAAATAGGAAAGACAGACGAAGCATACAAATTAATTAGAATGAATTTTAGGGATATAAAACCGTATAGCAAAAATATAAGGGACGCACAAGGAAACGTCATCATAGAAAACGTAGGGAAAAAATGGGTAAATGGCAAGAATATATAGGGAATTTATATGCAGGAGAGGAACTAACTGCATTAGAACAGGAATCAGACATTGAAAATGATGACTTGGAATATCCTATACTTAGAGATGAGTTTGAATTAGCATTAAAGAGTCTGAAAAATGGTAAGACGTCGGGTACAGATAAGGTGCAAGCAGAAACTTTAAAAGCCGCTAGACAAGCAGTAACAGAACGTCTCTTCCAACTTGTAAGCTAGATACCCAAGATACCCAAAGATTTCAAACGTAGCATTATAGTAACTATACCAAAAAAGAAAGGCGCGGATAGATGTGAAAATATTCGGACAATAATTTTGACAGCACACGTGTCAAAAATATTAACTAGAATTGTGCAAAGACGAATGGAAAAACGGGCAGAAGAAATACTAGGAGAAGACCAATTTGGATTTAGGCGAAACAGGGCAACACGGGAGGCTATTTTAGCTCTGAGAGTGACAATGGAGAAAACAATCGAAAAAAGGGAAAGCGTGTATATAGGGTTTGTAGATCTGGAAAAAGCATTCGACACTGTAAAATGGAAAAAAAATGTTTGAAATACTCAAAGAGATTTGAATGAGTTATAGGGATAGACGAATAGTACATAGCTTATACAAAGAGCAAACAGCAGTAATAGAATTAGAGCAGAAACGTAGAGAAGTAAACATTAGGAAAGGGGTGCGACAGGGATGTACCCTATCCCCATTAATTTTTAACTTGTACATTGAAGAGGCAATGAATACTCTCAAATGCAGGAAGACATTTGGAATTACTATGCAGGGACAAAATTGATATGCTTAGATTTGCAGATGATATAGCAATATTAGTGTCTAGCAAGGAAGAGTTAGAAGCTGCTTTTAATGAAATGGAAACGGTTCTAACAAAGAGATACGGTATGCAAAGGTGGGGAAAATAAATCAAAAACAAGAATACAAGTATGTAACACGAACTTACAAGAGGTTAAGGATTTCTGCTACCTAGGAAGCCAAATAAAGCAAGATAGGAAAAGCACAAAAGATATAAAACAAAGATTAGCACAAGGTCGTGCTACATTTAACAAGAAAAATCATCTACTGTGCTCAAAGACCACAAACATAGAAACAAGGAAAAGATTGCTTAAATCATGTGTGGAGCACAGCACTATATGGCTGTGAAGCCTGGACAGTAGCAGAAACGGACAAGAAAAAGGTAGAAGCCTTTGAAATGTGGTGCTACAGACGTATGATGAAGATATCATGGACAGATAAAGTTAAGAACGAAGAGGCACTAAAAATAGTAGGGGAAGAAAGAAATATGTGAAAAGCGGTAAAAAAAATAGGAAAGATAGGATGATAGGCCACATACTACGGCATGAGGGAATAGTGCGGAATATATTAGAAGCAGAAATAGGTAAAAAGAGAAGAAAAGGCAGACCTAGGTTAGACTACTGCACACAGATAGTAAAAGATGTAGGCTGCAGGAATTTCAGAGAGATGTGTAGGCTAGCCCAGAATCGAAATCAATGGAGGTACGCATCCAACCAATCCCAAGATGGATAAACTAATGGCAAAAAAATAAATGTGCTTAAACATGATGATTATTATAAGTAACTACAAGAATTGGTTGGGCAATTTTCTCGAATAATGTTAAGTGTGTGAAAGGATTTACTGGAAAACCATTATTTCGACAAATATGTAAGTGTTGGGGATCTTGGTAGCCACAGGTGCTTAACCCTCTTCACTGAATCTTGGTAAAATAGGGCATAAAATTAGAAAATAATAGAAGGAGAACGAGCTGTATACACATGCTGTGTCAGAATTTCAGGGAACTATGTAGGCTAGCTCAGAATATAAATAAGTGCAGGTACGTGTCCAACCAGTTTTGAGACGGAAACCTAACGACGAAAAAATAAGCACAAATAAATCTGATGATTTGTATAAACAACTAGTTGTTGGTTGCGAAATATCTGCAACTAATGTTGACTGTGTGAAAAGCTATATTGGAAAATATATTAAATCGGTAAATGGTTAAGTGTTGGGGGAACTTGGCAGCCACAGGCTGCTTACCACCCTTCGCAACCACTGAAGGTCGGAGAAATAGGGTATATAGTTGTAAAACAATAGAAGGTGACCGAACGGCATCTAATAAGAAAGAACAGCGCCTATGAGGAAAGACAACAAACATGGAACAAGAAGAAAATTGTTGAAAGCATATGTGTGGAGCACAGCACAGTATGCATATGAAATACGGGCAGTCTGAAACGCAGACAGAAAAAGGTAGCAGTCTTTTGAAATGCTGTGCTTCAGATGTATGAGGACGATAGCATGGACAGACAAAGATAATAACAAATAGGTTATAGAAATAGTAGGGGAACAAGGATATCTGGGGAAAAAGATAAGAGAAATAGAAAGGCAGAATACGTTCTAAGGGATTTTTGGGGAATAGTATGGGATATATTACAAGCAGAGATAGAAAAAAAGAGGTAGATGTTGACCTAAATCAGATAGTGATAGATGCACACTGTGCAAATTTCAGGGAAATCGGTAGGTCAGTTCAGAATAGGAAACAATGATGGTACGCGTCTAACCAGTTCCATGACTGAAGACTTAATGATGAGATATATCGAGGCTGAAGGTGCTCTTCATGGTGTTCTGTGTTGCTGAGTTTGTTCAATGCACCGTGGCGCTTTCTAGCAGGGCGTTATGAATATAACCATTTACTAAAGTTTTCAATTTTTCTTTCTGTATGACACACCCCACTCTACGACATTTTTGAGCTAGCTCCAAATTTAATTCTTTTGGATACTCTCTGTATGTTTGTTCTGATTTGTTTTTTTTTAAATCTTCTTTATTTACGTTTCGATCCATGATCTTGGATCGTTGTCAATATAATAAAAAATTTATTATTTTGATGGATCGAAACGTAAATAAAAATTATTTTAACAACTATGAGTGGTTTAATTCCCAATTCTTTTAAATTTCTATTCTACCATTTTCCCTGTTTTGTTGCGGTTTTTAGTGTAGACGATTTTCTTTCGTGTAGAAATCCAATAGAATTAGATTTCGGGTTAGCTCCAAAACGTCGTAGAGTGGGGTGGGTCATACAGAAAGAAAAATACTCTAACAAGGTATTTCAATTCCTTAATAACTTTCACGTTGTATAAACACATGTCACAAAAATTCTAAAGAATACCCAAAAACACTTGAACTTTTTAAGTAAAGAGATATAAAATTTTAAAAGTGCATAGAGGCATGCAAAAGACTTGCTTAATAGTTTGTATCTCTTTAAATGATGAATTTAATCAAGATAATTACTATATATAACAGCAAAGTAACATTCACACACGCACACGCATAATCACACGTATACGCATCGGCAGGTACTCGCACACGCACATGTACACTTGCTTAACAGTTTTAAATGTTGATTTTAATCAGCGAAATTAATACACTTAACAGAAAAGTATGATACGCACAGTCACAAGCACACGTACATGCTCACGCATACGCACTCGTACACGCATATGTACAAACACATTCACACTGTATGCACACGCTTACAAATACGTGTGTGCGCACGAACATGCACACGATGATTTTAAAGTTTTTTGCATAAACACAAAGGTATAGATTTATGTGGATATTGTTCTATTTTTCGAAATTTATTCAACAGATTTACCTAAATAATATTCCTGCTTAAAACTCACAAGAGTTTACAGCTTTAAAAAAGTGTCTCCCTTATAAATACTTCAGACCTTTGAATTTTTTTTGTTCTATAAACCCTTTACCAAAGACTCAATGCTCTTCCAATAGCAGCTTAGCTCTAAAGCTCGATGAGAAGATAAGTATCATTAAGAAAGTTTAGCTTTAAATCCAGAGTGTATTACTCAAACAGTGTATATGTAAAGAGTTATTCACCCCATGCACCATCGAAATGAAGTGCCGAGAAGCTATTTTACAAACGAGCATAAATTGCCCTTGTTGAAATAATTTTACTATTAACAAAAATACGATAAAATTTGGAGATACTAATATTATTCAGTCCCAATAAAAACCGGGAGATTTCAGTATTTTAAACCATCCCCTTTAACAAAGAGAGAAAACAGGATAAGCTTGTACGGTAGTATACAGAATGGACAAGGACTTTATGTAGAAAGGGTTAGCTTGAATAAATCATTCTTTTCCGTACAAAGCAAGAAAGACAACAATAAAGCAGCTTTAGGCCAGAAAAAGTCCTGTGTACTTACTAGAGTACTATAAAGAGCGCTGTAAACTGGTTCAGAATGCATGAGAAAGTTGGATGAATATGTAAAATGACGCATTGAAAATAGAAACTGAAAACAAGAATAGACAGTTCGGGAGGGTTTCGCTAGGTTAGCGGAAAGAAGAGAAGTACAGCGATAAAAAGCGATAAGTCAATATTTTATGAGAGGAACGAGCTCCAAATCTTTTGAGAAGTAATTCGAATTTAAAATGTTTACAAGAGGAAGGGCTTGTTGAAGATTTGTTTAGGTATACGTGTACTCTTGCAAAAAAAGCTCAATGATAATTTGACAGCAGATGCGTTTAGCAAGCAATGTCCATTGCTTTGGGTACTACCAGTCGTTCAACAAAACTTTAGAAACCTTTAAAGGCAGTATGAATTCAAGCAGAAAATTTTTTTTATGTAGCTAAAAATGTATTTTTTTCATGCGATATCTAGAATTATAGTATGGTGGTCCAAACGTAATCGATTTCTGCATAAATATATATTTGAAAATGAATAAAAGTTACTTTAAAATTAAACGGACATTATCGTTGGTAAGCAAAGTCTCAGCAAAGCTAAATCCATTGTTTTTAAATCTACTGCAAGGATAATAGAAACGCATTGAATTTGAGCTTGTTTCTGGTACTCCATGAAATCAGTCTGACGTGGTGCTAACTGTATCGAGCTTGTATTGAGCGAAATCATTTAGAAACTCGATGCTGTTGGTGGATCTTAAAGCTACGGACTGCATTACTGATGCGCTAAAGAACCGATGTTATATATTATATAACGGCTAATCTGGTAGCGTTTATTGGATTACACCTACTATTAGCATTAAAATCTCTACATGCAGGCTGTGTTTTAATTGTTGCGATGTAGTTTCGTATTGCCCCACAATATATTTACTCTTTTTTTTACTGCTACGTAAGAGTATCTGTTCGGTCTCTTTGTCGCACGTTGTCGTGGTTAATTTTAAGTCGTAAATTCTTAGTTGTAAATCAAATAGTAAAGCTGTCATCCTTGTCCCGTTATATCCTATCGTAAAAATTCCTTTGTGCATGTGTAAATAAATTGGACTAAGGATAGTGACGAAAACACACTCTCATCGATATCGAAGTAGAGCGGTCGGTTGTGCCTTCGGTAAAGTGAGTTAGTCAATAGTGCCGCCGAATTTATTGATAAACCCTTAAAAAACACAGTGCAAGTGCAAAAGTTACACGTACTATAAATTCCCATACAGTCCACTTAGTTGAAGAATAGGAACGACCTTTAGAACAAGAAAACAAGCGCGGAGGTAAGTTGATATACAAATTTATAAGACCCCCCGCGCAGTAAACAGTCTCCTATCCTTATTATTACTCCCTATACAATCAAAACAGTGCGTTACCTACCTTATGTGCGGTACGTTACCAACAATCGTTAGTCTTTCAATTTTCGAATATTTTCAAGATCTACCCTACATTTCTTATTTATTCTATATCGAAGTTGTTTATACGTTAGTTTCACAAGGTGGATTATTATGGGGTGAATGAGGTGATATAGATATGCTAATTATAGGAAAGACCAATTGCTTTCTGTAGCAATACCGATGGCGGTGGAGCGGTTATGTAATAACTAAAAACAACTACAACAACTACTTAAGGAAGGGTATAAATACCTTAAAGCCTGTGCCGCTGTGGGCAATAAAAGTTCACACACAAAAGCTTCGCGGACAACCAATAACACGCACGTTTGGGTGTCGGTGTCGCTTTCAAAAGCTCTCATACAACCGTCTTCTGCAAGGGTTCGAATGCGACTGTGTTCACGCACTTCCACTGTCGGTATATAAAATGTTTCACTGAAAACTGTAGGATACCCGCACTACTGGTGTTTATTGTCAACCACTACCAAATTCTTCAATGACGACGTAACACAAGGTTTATAGCATTCTTATTGCCCGTGTTCGTACATCAATCCATTCGTAATCAAGACTTTTACCGTTAATTTTTTGTGTAATAGTTATTTAAACCTTTCTACATTTTCCGTATTTCCCTTAAGGGCCATTTACAATACGGTTCTTAAAAATATTGAATATTTCCTCTTCTTGCTGTTTTTCTAAACTCCATTTTTTTGATCTTGAACTTTTTGTGAAGATTTTAAAGCGTACATAGCAATTTATCCCAACTACCTACGTCTGCTTCTGAACAAACTTTACAAAGCTTGCTATAAATAGTTATTCTGGTGTATCTCGCTATCTCCTCGTTTCTTCCACGTATATGATCTTATGTAGTCATTTTTTAAAAAATAACTATAATTCATCATTATTAGGTCTTCATTCCTGGAACTGGCTAGACGCGTACCCTCATTGTTTCTTAATCTGAACTAACCTACACATTTCCCTAAAATTTCCAGTCTGCATCTATCACTATCTGCGGGTGATAAGTAGTCTGATCTAGGTCTACCTCTACCCCTTGTTCTCCTATCTCTGCTTGTAATATATCCCGCATTAGTCTCCGAAAACGCCTTAAAACGTAATCTGCTCTTCTATTTCTCGTATTTTTTTTGTTTTCCACAGATGTCTTTATTCCACCACTATCTAGCTCTATAACCTACTGGTTATTAAATTTGCTTGTCCATGCTATCATCCTCATACATCTAAATCATAACAATTCAAAAGGCTTCCACCATTTTTCTGTCTGCTTCTCCTACTGCCTCTATTTCATAGACGTACATAGCTGTGCTCTACACATATGCTTTCAATAATTTTCTGCTTGTTTCTATGTCTGTTGTCTTTGAACATAGCCTCTGCTCTTTCTAGTTAGATGCAATTCGGTTCCCCTTGAACATTTGCTGATTTAATAGTTTTGCAATATATCCTTTAGCACAATCAACATTAGTTGAAAATATCTCAATTCCCGTCTATTGTTTTCTAATTATATGCTCTATTTCACCGAGATTCGGTGGAATGTGAAGGGGATTAAACAGTCTGTAGCTTCCAAGATTTCCCAACATTTAGACATTTTCCGAATTAGTAGCTTTCCAGTAACTCCTTTCACACAATTAACATTAGTTGAGAATATTACAAAACCAATACCTGTAGTTGCTTATAATAATCATCAGGTTTAAGTGCAGTTATTTTTTTCGTAATTAGTTTTTCCACCTTGGAACTGTTTGGGTGCGCACCTTCACTGATTTCTATTGTGAGCTAGCCTACACATTTCCCTGAAATCTCTACAACCTACATCTTTCACTATCTGTGTGTAATAATCTAACCTAACGATAGCTAATTAGAAGAGAAAAGTGGACTGTATAAAAAATTAAGTGATAATTGAACAAACAACATACAATTAATGTTTTTAATTACATCAAGCGTTTACTAAAAGCACTCACCTGGTATTTAATGAAACCGTGCCAACGAAAAAAAAACGGTGTAACATCTACTCTGTCTTTGGGGGTGTAGCAAAGCACATTTCTGTCAGTAGCGGTTCTGAAAAAAAGCGGTTCTTCCAATACACTGTGTTCTTGCACATGCGGAATAACGTTTATCACTCGCGGCACTTGTTGGCGCGTGCTCAGAGTAAACCATGGAAATTTTACTAACAAATTTAAATATCCCGAGGCGGACGTAAATAATCAACAAACTTAATAGAAAATAAAATGTTTTACACTAAAAACGGAACATACCGCCCACCAAAAAGGGGGGGATACATTAAGGGCAAAGGACAGAGCTTTGACACAGGACGCTTCAGCTCGCCATGAGCGGTTTTAAGTGTGACCACCTTAACAACACCATCTGTCCCAGGATGCACAGCCACAACACGGCCGAGGGACCAACGAAGGGGAGGAACATTAGCGACCTTAATTAATACTAAGGTGCCCAAATCAACTTGAGGAGACGGGGTGTGCCACTTTGAGCGCTGTTGTAGCGAGTGTAAGTACTCTTTGGACCAACGGGACCAAAAATCTTGTTGAATCCGCTGGAGCAATTGCCAGCGAGAGAGGCGGTAAAGCGGTAGGTGAGAAAGTGCGGGCCCCGGGATGGCGGTTAAAGGGCCCAAAGTTAAAAAATGACCGGGTGTAAGACAGCTCAAATCATTGGGGTCCGTGCTCAAAAGTGTGAGGGGACGTGAGTTCAAGATGGCCTCAATTTGGATAAAAACAGTAACAAATTCTTCAAAAGTTAACACTTGCTCGCCAATAGTCCGTAGTAGCAGGGTCTTAACAGATTTCACTCCCGCTTCCCACAAGCCCCCAAAATGAGGTGAAGCTGGCAGTATAAAATGCCACGAGATATGGTCCTTGGAAGCAGCAAGCTTGCCGAGATGAATTAACTGTTTATGAGCACCCACAAAATTTGTGCCACAATCACTATAGAGGTGATCACAACGGCCACGCCTGGAAATAAATCGGCGCAGAGCCGCTAGAAAGGCGCCCGTTGACAAGTCAGGTACGACTTCAAGGTGCACCGCCTTGATAGCCATACAGATAAAAAAACATAGATATGATTTTAAAACTTTAGCGCCCCGTAGTCGAGACATAGTACTAGAAAAGGGACCAGCGAAGTCGACGCCAGAACACAAAAAAGGTTTGACTTGAGTAACTCGACATGAAGGCAGGTTGCCAATGGGAGGTTGCAATGCGACCGGACTGGTCTTCCAACGCGTTAGACAGTGACTCAAAATACGACGGATAGATTGCCTTCCAGAAATAATCCAGAAGTGCTGACTGACGAGAAAATGGACCATTTGAGCACCCGCGTGGAAGTATTTTAAATGAACGTAAGTAACTTAAAGATCAGTTAATCGACTTTTGTTAGGTAACAAAGCAGGAAATTTACGGTCAGAGGACAAAGGCTCGTGAGCCAGGCGACCTCTGACGCGCAAGATTCCATCACGAATAAAAAGGGACAATTTGCGAAAACTCTTTTTTAAAGGGGATCCAGAATGAATGGCTTCAAGCTCGATAGCAAAATAAGATTGTTGAGTATACACAAGCAAAGGGAGTAAAGCATTGTGCAACTCAGAAGATGACAAACGTCCGGAGTACCTTTCGAGTGGATGACGAAGATTATGACGAAAACGGAGAATCCAAGCAACAATACAAGTAATAAATGAAAAGGAGGAGTGATTTTCTAAAATTGATTGAATCCAAGAGGATGTTACGAAAGCGGATAAAATAATACAGCGTTGTTCAGTGAGAATTTCAGGAATATCTGAAGGCGGAATATATGGACTGTAGTTTTCGAAAGACCGATACAAGGTTGGTGAGGCCGCCCACCATAAAGAACATTGGCTCAAGTCGGTAGAGAGTAAACCACGTGACCCGACATCAGCAGGATTCTCGGTGGAGGGGATGTGATGCCAAGAGGCGCGAGACGTGTTTTCCTGAATGTAAGCAACACGATTGGTGAGGAAAATCTTCCAACGTTGCGGCGGGGAACGAATCCACGAAAGTACTACCATGGAGTCAGACCAACAATAAATTTTATGAAAAGTAAGATTCGAATCAAAAGTTTTGAGGACAAAGATTAATAATTTGGATGACAGTGTGGCGGCCAACAATTCGAGACGGGGTAAAGAGATTGTACGAAGGGGTGCGACCTTAGACAGCGCACACTAAGCGAACCTCAACGGCGGAAGGAGTAACAAAGCGAAAATAAACAACAGTACAATGACCACGTTCGGAAGCGTCAGCAAAGCAGTGAACTTCGCACGTAGTAAACTGTGGCGGAATAAGCAAGCGGGGTAAAGCGAAATCCGAAAGAAGCGGTAACTCATGCAAGTATTTCTTCCACTAACGCAGGAGGTCAGGGGGAGGGGAAGCATCCCAATCTAATTTTAATGACCATAAACTTTGAATTATGTGTTTTACCAGAAAACTGAGAGGGGATAAAAGTTCCATGGGGTCAAAAATTCGGGCTAAGTTAGAAGGTTGGTTGCGCTTGGTACAGCAGGTACTTAGCATCTGAACTAGAAAACAAAAATTATCTAAAGTGGGATTCCATTGAAGACCTAAAACTTTTAGGGGTTGACTATCAAGATCCTCAAAGGAACAGGGTTGCGCGAATTGCTGCGTAGCGGAAAGATTTTTAACAATTCGGGATGGTTACTTGACCGTATATGAAGTTCGAAACCACCAAGTTTTAAAAAAGCAATTAGTTGATTACGCAGAGCGAGGGTTGATTCAATAGAATGTCCACCAGTAGCGATGTCATCAATATAAGTATGGTGGCAAAGTGCGAAAGCGGCTAACGGATAAGAATTCCTTCGTCCACGGCCAACTGCTGAAGCGTTCGTATGGCAAGAAAGGGAGCACAATTGATTCCATACGTAACGGTATTTAATTTAAAATTCTGAATGGGCTCCTCAGGGGAGAAGCGCCAAACAATTCGTTGATAGTCACATTGAGCGGGATTTACAAGAATTTGTCTGTACATCTGACGAATATCGGCAGTGACAACATAAAGATGTAAACGAAATTGTTACAAAATTGCGGTAATATCGGGTTGCAACTTCGGCCCAACAAACAAGTGATCGTTTAAGGACGATTGAGACAGATTTTTAGCGGAAGCGTTGAAAACAACTCGTAATTTCGTACTTACGCTTTCGGGTTTCACAACGCAATGATGCGGGATGTAATAAGAAAAGTCCGAATAAGACCCAATAACAACAGATTGCATATGTTAAGAATCAAGATATTCACGCATGAACGAAATGTATTGTTCGTAAACACGAGGGTGCTTAAGTAGACGATTTTCTACAGCAACAAATCGTTGTAAGGCAAGATCACGACTACCTGGAAAAAATGGTTCTTGATCTCTGAACGGCAATGAGACGACATAGCGACCTTGTTCATTGCGGCGAAACGTATCGACAAAATGTTTTTTAACAAGAGTTTCTTCAGGCGTGAAAGGTTGTGCGGCGGGGACAGCTTCGACTTCCCAGAATTTAGCGACAATATCTTCCAATGGGGAAGTAGAATCTGTCATACAAAACAAGCTAGTTATTTCAGAAGCGGGCGAGGAAGGTATGTTTCCCATTAAAACATATCCGAAAATGGTATTAATAGCAACAGGTTGATCGCTATCACCCTGGATGCGACCGTCTAATAACACTTGGGGGGAAAATATCCGCGCTAAGTAAGAAATCAATGAGTCCATATTGAGCAAAGAGCGGATCAGCTAGCTTGAGATTAGCCAGATGATTGAAATGTGGTAAATAAATATTAGAAGTAGGTAAATTTTCACAAATTTTGGGAAGTACTACCGCTTGAAAATTAATAATCGGTGAAGAAACACCTATTGGTTTGAGAAAACGGCAACAGTGCCATGCTGAGCAGCAGAACGCATGGAACCTAGACCACTAAGGGTAAGAGAATGTGGAGTAGTACGGAAACCTAAAGGTTTCACACTACTTTGCGAAATAATGCTGCCCGAATCGAGTAAACCGCAAAATTTTTGGAAAGAACCAGATATATCAGCAATTTTTACTTGAACGGTGGAAAGTAAAACATAAAAAATTAAATAAAACGACATTCGAAGTTGACGGACCACTACAGCTAAACGAAGTCGATGATTCCTCAGAGGCACGACGTGCGGAAGGGTTGTAGCGGTCTTGAATAGCGGGAATAGTGCGAGATGATACCTTAGAGGCGGCGGTGTCCGGGCTCAAGCGAGCCTGGTTACTAGCAGCGAAAGCAGGTTTAGACGAAACGCGATCGAAGTGCAATAACGAATGGTGACGGTGATTGCATTGGCGTCATGAAAAAGTAGACTAGCACATATTTAAAAGGTGAGAATTGCAAAGGCAATTAATACAAAGATTTTGGTTTTTTGCAAAGTTGTAGCGATCTTGCGACGAAAGTTTAACGAAATCATTACAGCGATAAAGATTGTGATCTTGTTTGCAAAGCGGATATTTATTAACACTAGATTTTGTCTGTACTAACATAGAACCGGCAGATCGAAGTTTAGACGAGTTCCTGGAATGAATAACTTTGTTTAAATCAGTTTTATGATTTACCGACAAATTCGATAAGGATTTACAAGTATTTTCCAGATAAGCAATTAACTTTTTATAAGATGGGATAGCGGTCGGATCTTGATACATTTCAAAACTACGAACAGTGTTACATTCAATCGATTTAAAATCATTTGTACAAGAATAAAATCCCACTGCTCTATGGGCAGATTAAATTTTTTAAGCGCTTGTAAATTATCGACAAAAGTATCAACTAATTTTTGCAAACCGACGGGGTTATCGGAGTTTAATTTAGGAAATTTATCTATATGGTTTCATAGAGCTGAGGTAATGTGACGAATATTACGATATTTTTCGCGAAGTTTTGTGTATGCAAGAGCGTAATTGGCTTCTGTGAGGTCAAAGTTTTTAATGGTTAGGAGTGCGGAACTTTTTAGTGCTGATTAAAGATACGAAAATTTCTCTACGTCCGACAAATCGTTATTAAGATGCACTATCAAACCGATCAATAAAACTTTCAAAGAAACAACTAACCCCATTAAACGTAGGCAGCGTAGGCACCTACTATCTAATTATGGTGTGTAAGAAAATTTTCTCTAACGGTTTCCAGAGATTCATACTTTACGCGAAATAAATCGAAAAAAGCTGTTTCAAGTGTACATTTTTTAGCGGTTTCAAACATTTTCTCTAGCGAATTGATTGCGATATTACGTAAAAAACCATTACGCTTCAAGTTTTCTGCCATGGTTAAATTAAATACAAAAGCGGGCTAGATAAAGAACGAGAACTTGACGATTTATAATAGCCTAGCGGCGATAACACATACGTAAACCTAAACGCAAAGTAAATAACAAATGCTCGTAAACAACTCAACGATACAAATTATGCTAATTAACTGTCAATGCTTTGATGAGCGGTATAATTAATTATCTGAGTTTGTTGTTTACTCAAATCCGGCGAGAAGCTTACCAAATGTAAAATATTGAAGCGAAACTGCGATAGCTAATTAGGAGAGAAAAGTGAGCTGTATAAAAATTAAGTGATAATTGAACAAACAACATATAATTAATGTTTTTAATCAGATCAAGCGTTTACTAAAAGCACTCACCTGGTATTTATGAAGCTGTGCCAACGAAAAAAACGATGTAACATCTACTCTATTTTTGCGGGTGTAGCAAAGCACATTTCTTTCAATAGCGGTTCTAAAGAAAAGCGGTTCTTCTAATTAGGAACTCTACGTAAACATGTAAACCAGCGGACTGTTCAAACGACAAATCGATTCTCTCGGTTCGTGGATTTTCCAGTCAATACACTGTGTTCTTGCACATGCGGAATAACGTTAATTACTCGCGGCACTTGTTGGCGCGTGCTTCGAGTAAACCATGGAAATTTTACTAACAAATTTAAATATCCCGAGGTGGACGTAAATAATCAACAAACTCAATAGAAAATAAAATGTAGCTTTAATTATTTACACTAAAAACGGAATATAATTAGAATGAAATTTAGATATATAAAACCGTAGAGCAAAAATATAAGGAACGCCGGAGGAAACGTCATTATAGAAAATGTAAAGAAAGTAAATAGATGACTAGAATATATAGGGCATTAGAATAAGAATCAGTCCTATAATTAGAGATGAGTTTGAATCAGCAGTGAAAGGTCTGAAAAATGGCTAGGCACCTGCAACAGATAAGGTGCAAGCAGAAGCTTTAAAAGCTGCTGGACAAGAAGTAACAGAACGTCTCTTCCAACTTGTTAGCTATATGTATAAGACAGGCGAGATACCCTAAGATTTCAAACGTAACATCATAGTAACTATACCAGAAAAGAAAGGCGCGGATGGATGTGAAAATTTTCGAACAATAAGTTTGACAGCAAACGTATCAAAAATATTAACTAGAATTGTACAAAGACGAATGGAAAAACGTGCTGAAGAAATACTAGGAGAAGACCAATTTGGGTTTAGGCGAAACAGGGCAACACGGGAAGCTATTTTAGCTTTGAGTGTGATAATAGAGAAAAGAATAGAGAAAGAGAAAACCGTGTATATAGGGTCTGTAGATCTAGAAAAAACATTCGACAATATAAAATGAAAAAAAATGTTCGAAGTATTCAAAAAGATTGGAATGAGTTTTAGGGATAGACGAATAGTACATAGCTTATACAAAGAGCAAACATCGGTAATAGAATTAGAGCAGAAACGTAGAGAAGTAAATATTAGGATAGGGGTGAGACAAGGATGTGCCTTATCCCCATTAATTTTTAACTTGTACATGGAAGAGGCAATGAATACTGTCAAATGCAAGAAGATATTTGGAATCATTATGCAAGGACAAAAGATTGATATGGTTAGATTTGCAGATGATATAGTAGTATTAGTATCTAGCTAGGAAGCTTTAGAAGCTGCTCTTAATAAAATGGAAACAGTTCCAACAGAGAGATACGGCATGAAAACTAACAAAAATAAAACTAAACTACTAGTATGCAAAAGAGCTCAAAATAAATTAAAAACTAGAATACAAATAGATAATGAGAACTGGATTTCTGCTATCTAGGAGGCCAAATAGCGCAAGATGGAAAGAGCACAAAAGATATAAAACAAAGGTTAGCACAATGTCGTGCTACATTTAACAAGAAAAAGCAATTATACTGTGTTCAAAGACAACAAACAGAAATAAGGAAAAGATTGCTTAAAACATATGTGTGGAGCACAGCACTGTACGGCTTTGAAACCTGGACAGTAGGAAAAGAATAGAAGCCTTTGAAATGTGGCGCTACAGACGTATGATGAAGATATCATGGACAGACAAAGTTAAGAATAAAGAGGTAATAGAAATGATAGAGGAAGAAAGAAGTAGGATGATAAGCAACACACTAAGCATGAGGGAATAGTGCGGAATATATTAGAAGCAGAGATAGGAAAAAAGAGAGGTAGAGGTGGATCTAGGTTAGACTATTGAAGGCTGTGTGAATTTCAGGGAAATGTGCAGGCTATCTCAGAATAGAAATCAATAGAGGTACGCATCCAACCAATTCGAGAATGGAAAACCTAATGAAGAAAAAAAAACCGTACTTAAACCTGATGATTATTAGAAGCAACTACAGGTATTGGTTTTGCAGTACTCTCAACCAATGTTAATTGTGCGAAAAAATTTATTGGAAAACTATTAATTCAGCAAATGTCTAAGTGTTGGAGGATCCTTGACAGCCACAGGATGCTCAACTCCCTTCACATACCACTGAATCTTGGTGAAATAAGGCATATAATTAGGAAACAACATAAAAAGAACCGAGCTGTATCTAGGCTGTGGGAATTTCAGGAAACGGTGTAGGCTAGCTAAGAATAGAAATAAGTGAAGCTACGCGTCCAACCAGTTTCAAGACGTAAAGCCTAATGACGAAAAAATAATTGCACTTAAATCTGATTATTATTATAAACAACTACAGGTGTTGGTTTTGAAATATTTTCAACTAATGTTGATTGTGCGAAAGGATATATTGTAAAGCTATTAATTCGTCAAATGTTCAAGAGTTGGAGGATCTTGGTAGCTTAACCCCCTTCACATACTACTGAATATCGGGGAAATAGGGTATATATTTATAAACAATAGAAGGGGAATTGAACTGCATTTAACAAAAAAACAACAGCGGCTATGTTCAAAGACAGCAAACATAGAAACATGGAGAAACTTGTTGAAAGTATATGTGGGAAGCACAGCACAGTATGTCTATGAAATAGGGGCAGTAGGAGAAGCAGACAGAGAAACGGTGGAAGCCTTTTGCAATGTTGTGCTTCAGATGTATAAGGATGATAACATGGACAGACAAAGTTAATAACAAAGAAGATATATAAATAGTAGGTGAATAAAGATATCTGTGGAAAAATATAGGAGAATTAGAAGGGCAGGATACGTTCTAAAGCATTTATGGGGAATAGTGAAGGATATATTACAAACAGTTATAGGAAAAATGAGGTAGAGGTAGAACTATATCAGAGTATTGCACATAGATGCAGACTGCAAAAATCAGGAAAATGTGTAGATTAGCACAGAATAGGAAACAATGATGGTACGCGTCTAACCAATTCCAGGACTGAAGACCTAATGAAGATGATATTTGTAAAACGAAGGATTTTTATTTGATACGAAGATAGATTATCTACTTTTGTAGTACCCACACCACAAATCGAACGTATCAGTGAATAGGGTTCAAAATGTGCTTGAGAGTGTAAGGATTGTAGTTTAGAATATACCGTCCATATACACCCTTTTCTGGCCAAGGGTTCGAAATGCTTTTCTATATAAAAATGCGCATATACAAAGATACTTCAGCAAGCTCTAATTGCAAAAGTTTTACATTCTCATAGGATTCGGAGCTCATTGATTTCATAAATTGTACACATGACTATTTGCCGTTTTACATCTCTTTGTACTTTCTACTACCGTGGGGATATTCTCCAATTTTTCTTCGCTTATTTGGCTTCTATTTTCACATACGAGCTTTAAATTCGTCAAACTCTCTTACAAATTCTGAAATATTTATACGATATTCTCTTTCGCACTATTATAAACCCGCTGGACCCTTTCTGGCATGAAGTTTGCATTATTTTTGTCTCTCTATGGAGATAAGGATGTTTCAATCCAACTAACTTTTCTCTCGGAAGTCTTTGTTAGTTTCATTATATTGCTGTATAAGTTGATCTTGCTCATTCTCGTTGTTAAAGGGGATGCTATATAACAACGAAATTCGGAATATGAAGGTTTTGTCGGATTCACGTAATACTAGTGCTTCGAATTTTACTGCCTTTTTGTTGAAATAAAAGTGCTATTGATTAATGCATTATTATTTTAACAAGAGTAATAGATGTTCTTTTGCAAATTTGCTTTTTAGCACCGCAAATTGATGAGATACAGAATAACGAAGCTACTTCAAAAGCACACAAGATATTTAAATTAAATGTTCTCAAAGCACAAATTTCTGATTATATACAGCTATAATAGAGCGAGTCTTGACTCTTTATTGATAAAATGTATAACATGAACAAAAGGAAAAGATTTAGAACATTTACACATTTTTGAGTTAGCCAGTCAAATCTCAAATTAAAGTTTCCATCTTTATCAACAACCAACGGTCTCATACGAGAACTGAGGAGCGGATAAAGGATTTAGGGAACTCTCTTGTGCTATGGAAAAGATATTGTCCAAAAAGAGAGATGACTCCCTGATTAACAGCATTAGTATCCTGAAGGAACCGTGAAACCACTGCATTAAGGACCCTTAAAATGAAAAAACAGCTTAACAAACTATACTGGCAGTTTTTTAGTGAGATACTCCATTATAAACCTGCAACCAGTTTGTAACTCGAAATTGGTAATGCCAAGGAGGTGGTGATAATAAGACCGATGTACAAAACTGTTAACATTCTAGAAATCGAAACGTGGAATGTTAATGATCTAAAAGTTGATAGATTAGAAAGGTGAGTAGATTGGAGGTAGATATTGTGGGTCTAAGTGGGTTCGATGGAGAAAAGGAAAGGACTTTTGGTATTTTGTATAAACTTCACAGCATCTAGTAGGGAATACAGAAGGGTAGATTCGTATTAAATAGAAAGATACGATAACACGTAAAAGTAAAGAAAGTAATCAATTTACAAATATCCACAAGATCTTAGAGATTTGCTCAAGTTTTGTACAACAGTGGGTAGCCTAGTAAGAATTTTACTGCGTCTAGTAATAGAAGAGAGTTATATATACCTCTATGTGGATCAGCCTTTAATGATGCGAGTTCGCCCCTTATTATTGACTTTGTTCTTTCCTTCCTGGTCCACTCGTGTTACAGTTACAACTAACGAGCTTTATGTATAAAAATTCGATGGAACACGTTCTAAATATACAGAAGCGTGCACCAACATTGAAGGTAATGGTGATAATTCATTGGTTTCATTTCTTCAAAACTCCATTCACTTTTCGGGCAGAACTTCTCACAGATTAACTTCCAACCTGTTATGGTTGATAAAGGCTCCTTAACACTGGTTATGTTCCCTACGAAACCGTTACCTGTCCGCGTTAATCGCGTTCGTTCAATCACTTACAGTCTTGATGTTTGAATACCGTGTCGTTACTTAACGTACAGTTTTTAACTGTCCGCTTGCACCAAGATCGAGTTTCCAAAGCTTGCTCGATACTGTCTAATAATCTTATCCAAATTGATCGCCTCCTATTTATATTGGGGCAATAAGTTTCAACTCCCAATAGCGATCTCTCGTTTTCGCTAGATAGTCCGCCTAAACTGCTCGATTTTTGGGGTTAATCTTGTTTTGGCTGTGAAAACGGTAATTATAGTCCCACACTTTTACATTTGATGCCAAAGCTGCGTTTTTGGTTTGTGGTCCCAACACATTTTTTATGGCTGCACTTTATGAGTATATGGTTATTAGGATCCCCGATCTCATGATTAAAGGTTTTGTTTTTGAACTCGTGTGTATGTATATCAATAAACCTTAATATACCCGGTTATATATTGATATCTATCTTATAATTTTTCTAAATTTAATACTAAGGTGTCTAAAGTTCCGATCTTTATTACTGTTTGTATATAATAGACTAGGTGATTTACTATTTTAATTTTTCTATCCTATTTTTCAAATTATATTGGAATAGCAACGTTCGAATGTAAACTATTAATTCTATTATACTTCTATTCTATAAAAACTAATTAAACTAGCTAAATTTTATAAATTCTTTTCTACTACCTAATGTTTTATTATGCACTTGCGTTATAAATGATTAAGGAAATTCTGTGCAAAATTTATATTGATAATTACAAATATTCTTTTAAAAACCACATTATATGATCATATACATGGAAGAAACGAAGATATAAAGAAAGATACAAGATGAACAATATTACATAGAGGTTTAGAATTTAAATAAAGGAATGTAAAGTATATTCAAAAGCAGAAGTAGGTAGTTGCGATAAATTGCTAAGTACGTTTTGAAATCTTGACAAAAAGTTCTAGATCAAAGAAATAGAGTTTAGTGAAAGATCAAGAAGGAAAAGTATAAAACGTTTTTGAAAGTCCTATTGCAAATGGTCCTAATATTAGGGGAAATACCAAAAATGTAATAATGGAATGAATAACTATGACACAAACAAATACTTAATGCAATCAATGAATCTACTTCATAAACATTTTTTACTACGTGCCAATTTGCGGATACAATTGTGAGCTTCGCTTTATGGGAAATCGTGATATACAATACACTTTAACTATACGTGCACCAACGTTAATGGTCCTTATTAATAATAAGCTCCAAACAACATCATTACTGTTAATCACAGTTTTAAAAAAAAACTATACCATATGATATTTGTGAATGTATAACAAAATTTAAGCGACTTACAATTTTTGTTCGCAAAAATTTCATCGACTTTCAGGGCAGGAATCGTCGCAGATATTACAAATCCAACTTATTAAAGTTGATAAAAGTTCTCGAATACTCTCAGCCTTCGTATTAACTAGCGGTATACTCGCAACCGGAGTTTTCTTTCGCTTCCGAAAATCTGCTCAGTTACTAATAGTTCCGAGTACGAATACTGTCACGTTTACTATAGTACCTTTTTTCAACGTCAGATTATTGTGCGTCAATCAAATTTGCAAGTCCTTGTCTGAAGTGCGGTCGTAAATAAACTGATATAACCTACCACCTCCCTTAATATTCTTTGGTTTTTATAAGCTTCGCGTCCTAAGGTTCATTGAATGCTGTATTCGTTCTCAGAGATTATGCTCTGAACTAATAAATAAATGTGATAGTTGTGTTTCTGTAAATAAACTTTTTAGAAAGAACATCCCAAGGACTCAAAATGTATCTAACTCTTAGAATTGCAGTGTTTTTGATTTAATCCTCATATTCAATTACTTTATATCTTTTAATGTCCTATTATTAGCATCAGCTAAATTATAAGCTCTCATGCTGTGGATTGTGCGACATGCAGGCGCAAAATCTTTTTATTATAAACATTTGTATGTCGTTTTAAATACAGAAGTAGAAGTGTCTTTTTACGCTTACGTTCAAAATTAACGTTCTTTCGAAACTAATAATAATGGGCATTGTGGGTGCTCTTTAAATCTCGGATGTTCAAATTGTTATGTAGAGCATACAGAATTGCACTGTAAAAGTAATAATATAAGTTAATTAGTTTTCGAATTAATTTCTTTGTTAACGGTTGGTAAAAAGTTTGACTTTAATTATTAGTAATACGTTTTATTTGAAGGGCTAAGTTAAAAGATAAATAAAATGATTAGGTAATTTCGAAGCAGCTATTAGTTGTAATGGCGTTCGAGATACACCTGGAATTTTAAATATACGTCTAATAATTAAATGAAAACCGAGAAGGGGTGATTTTAAACATCATCCATCACTAAGAATTTGAGTTTGATCTTTCATCAGTACAGCTTGGCTAAATAATTAATCGCTTATTTTGATTAATAAAGTAGGTGTCGTTTTTTATGGTTACTAGGTTTATAATTTAAATTGTTATAAATATGTTGGTGCAGATTTAATACCCCATTAAGTTCAAGCAATGAATAAAATTTAGGTACAAAAATTAAATTTTAAATGTCTAGAAATTTTATACGGAATGGATTTAATAAATTATATTGGCAACTGTTGAAAAAAAATTTTTTGATGAACCTATCATATAATGTAAAACCTGTAGTTCGTATGAAAAAATTGTTTTTGGATAACTAAATTGTTTATTCTAACAAATTATTTTAACATACATACGTTTAAAATTATTATTTTTGTTGGCAAGTTTATACCAAATGAAAAGTTGATGCAAATAGATTATTAATGTTTTTAAGTTGACCTTAAATATTTTAAAATTTTATTAACTGTTTGTAAAGTATTCAGATCAGAAATCTAATAGGGCTTATACAAATGAAATGTGTTTCCTTTACGTTAATAATTAAATTAAATGAACGACCTCGGCCGTTATTTCAAATCTAGGCCGGATCTTTTTGGATTATTCTTGTATATATTTTATTGACACCTGTAATTGAAAATCAAAACTTTATCTATTCGAGGAATAGAAATGCTTTATTGGGTAATACTGTTATCAGTTTTTGTTGTCTTACACAAAGTATTAAAATGCAGTAAGTTCTAATTCTTGTAATATCATTATTGTTTATCTTGGATCACAAACGGTAATCCCATTTTATTTAGTAACTATTGCTTTCATTTTTAGGCGCTGCCCCTCAAAAAGCGAACAGCTATTGAGTATCCTCAGGGTGTTTGTTTTATTGTCCTAAGATTAAAGGTTTCTATCTCTCCCCTTGTGTATTGTTCCATCTTTATATAGGTGTATTAGACGTAGTGGCGCCTTTCCTTTTCTCATATACTTGTTAGCTAATCATGTAAACAACAAACCTACGACTACTCCTGGATCTACTGCAGAGTGTACCATCTGCCATCTAGATTCTCTTATGTGATAGGTAATGCGCATTTGGCATAGCACAACAAAAGATAGATAAGGAACTTCAGTTCACCTTTAATTCCTCGGGTTATAATAGTAGCAGTATTAATAAAACAAAAATACAATACTACAAACGGTCCTAGTTTCAAAGTAATTATGGAAAATGTTGACGGGACTAAATAACTATTGGAAAAAAGTAAACCTTGGCGTATTGAAACAGTTGAAACAGATATTGATTAAAAAAGAATCGATGGTCGAACGCAGACAATAAGAACGAAAGAGACTTTGGAAGTCTAATGCATAAACAACTTTTAAATAGAATAAATATGAAATGTAGAGTAGACCACGAAAAGTGTTTGAAAGTTGAAAGACAAACAATTGTTGGTAAGGCAGGCAGGACATATAGGAAAGTAACAGATTGCTTTGATTGTATAACGAGTGGTAATAAGAATAGAAAACCTTTCCGTAGCAGTAAAAACAAAACGTAAATAAATTTTGGGGCAATACAAAACTACATCGCAACAATTAAATCCTAGCCTGCATGTAGCGATTTTAATTCTAGTCACAGGTCTAATCCAATACGCTTCAGGATCGACAAGCAGCATCAAGTTTCTGAATAATTTCGCTCAGTATAAGCTAGATACAGTTAGCACCACTTCAGAAACAAGCTCGGCCTCAATGGGTTTCTATTATCCTCGCGATACATTCAAAACAGTGGATCGCTAGAAATGAAATACGTTTCTAATTATATTTCAAAACTTTTCTGCGTGATTTCAAAGAGACTTTAAAGATTTCTAAAGTTTTCTGAACGATCGGTAGTTCACAAAGCTAGGGTCATCGTTTGTTAAATGCATCAACTATTAAATTATTATTGAGCCTTTTCTAACATAAACCAGGTCTGAAGTTTTTGAAAATGGTAGAAAGTGGAAAAAAATAATAAGATGAAACTTATTGGAAAAAGAAGAAAATATAACAAAAATGAAAGAAGAAATAATTTACGGGCGATCTGAGGTCGGGAAGTGGAAGGTGGTGAGTTTTTAAGGGTAGAAAACGGTTTATCTCGATTTCCGGAAAAACTACAAGTCATATAGAAAAAAGTTAAACGACAAAGTTGTAGGTAATAAAAAGATCTACAACTTTTGTATTAACACTTTTTTCACACAACCTCAAAATTTATGTGAAAAATTTAAATAACCAAGTTTTTGCTTTTTTACTTTTATCTTTTACAAAAAAATTTCGTTTTTTACAAAATTTGGTGAAATCGTACCTTTTTATATCCCAAATACACTGATATTTTTTTTATTTAAAATATTTATTTTTTCGCCTGATTTTGACTTAATATCGAAAAACCACCCTAATTTTCAATCGAAAATTCTCACGTTAAAATATCTGCTTTTTTTAAAAATCGGTGGGCTTTGCGTTTACTGAAATCTCTACTTTCTGATGGTGTAAAAATATATACATTACTATGGTAAATGTTCGCAAAAAAATGCAAAGAAACGAAAAAAACCGGAATCCGAAATTATTTTTTTTATTATTATGTACAATTTTGAGTTATTTATTAAAATTTATACTTAAATTACTCGAAAAACGTCAAAGACATCTACAATATTTTGAGAAAGTTGTAGAATCTTCTTTAAATTATATGCGTAGATACCAATTTATTGCTATTTTAAGATAACTTATATACCTGTGTGAACAACGTAAAATTTTAGGCCATCAAAAGGTATTTCATAGAGAAGCTACATCCTAATTTGAATTCAAGAATTAGTCCTATGCCGTTTATTAAAAATCCACCGAATGAGTATGATACCATTTTTACATCGTTGGTAGAAAAGCGGCTAAACAATGCCAAAAACAAGCGCAAAAGATTGTGTTCGTAACGTTTGACCAACCGCTATACCATAAAGCTCGTGAAATCTTAGCCAGTATTGATTTAGTTAATGATCTCTACAATTTGTCGTCAATCCAAGTAAGACTTGGGTGATTGGATTTATCATGGATGCTAGTGGACTTAAGGAAGCTTTTTGTGAATTACATGCAGAAAATTTGTCCGATAAAGCTCTTTCCGGGCACGCATATGCACGAGCTATCAGAGGACATTTTTTAGTACAGCTCGCCTTGTCTGAATTAATTTTGTCATTGATGGAGTTGTCGAACACAGAAAAGGGGCTAATTCATACATTTTTGCTGGATTTGGGAACAGACAATTTTGAAAACAATTTGCATCACGAAGATTTTAAGATCATAAAAGACAAATTTATCGAGCATCTAAAATTAATACAAAAAATACAAATACAAATACAAAACTTTGAATACAATACTGGCAAATGGTGTCGTTAGTTAAAGATTTCATACGGGCTGAACGTGCAGGTAATTGGGAATTACCTTTAAAATGCGTGGAAAGAATGTTTTCCTATTTTCATGCAAGTGGGTCTTATCTCTAAAACGGTTCAATATTCCGTTAAAGTAAACGGGGATTTTATAGCCATCGATCCATTATTGCTATGTCAAAGAATATTGTTAACGATCGACAGTAAAAAGGAGATGGAAACTTATTTGCAATATGAGCTTGCACTTTTTCCATTGTCACTTTTTACAGAAAATGACCTCAGGAAAAATGTTAAATCTCAAATTTACGAATTATTTGTGAGAGCGAATGGACCAACGCATTCTGGCGGCATTGTGCATGTCGTCGACGGTGGATTTTTACTGCACAAAGTAATTTGGCCGAAAAATAAAACAATGGAAGAGATCATGAATAAATATTTGCGCTATGTAGAAAAACATTACGCAGCAAGCAGCTATATCGTTTTTGATGGGTACCCTGAAATTGAAAAATCAGTTACTGCGACAACAGTACCAGCAGCTGATTCAACTAAAAGCGGAGAAGGTAGTCGTAGAAAAATCTCACACAATATTTCAGAGTTCAATTATCAAAACCATACAAAAATGCCATTTTTGCAAGAAACATTTTTATCTAACGAGAAAAACAAGGACAAAATAATAAAAACTTTAATTAAAAGATTACAGTCACAAGGAGTTTCCTGTAAACAAGCAAAAGAAGAGGATGATGCTGACATAATTAAGACCTCGATAGAAATTGCTAGAGATACTAATAAAACTGTCATTGTTGTGGGTCAAGATATTGATCTCTTGGTCCTTTTCGAAGCCAGGTTCTGGAAATGTAAAAGATCTATTTTTCACGTCTAATAGTTTCAAATATGAATCCTTCAAAAATATCATTGCATTCCTGCATGGTTTTTCTGGCTGCGATACAACATCTGGAAAAGGAAAGAAAAGTATCGTAAATTTATTATTAGACGATAAAAATTTGTCAAATTTGGCCAATTTTTTTTTTTAAAGATGCAAACAAAAAAGATATCGGAAAAAATGAATTACAATTAATCAAATCTATTTATAAATGTCAAAATAGTAATATAACACTGAATCAATTAAGATTTCGAAAATATCAAGTGGCAAAAATTAAATCATCATTCATATTGGCAAATCTCCCACCCACAGAAGGTGCAGCAGAACAATATTGTTACAGGGCATATTATCAGCTTCAAACTTGACTGGGCAACGAACTGATAGCAACAGATTGAAGCTGGAAGCAACATCAACGGGGCATTATGCCCAAATTTACAGAAAAGGAATTAATTCCGCAAATATTGCTCAAAACTATTTGCTGCAGCTGTGAAACTGGATGTAACAGTTTAAAATGTGGCTGCCGAAAACATGGTTTAAAATGCACAAATTTATGCTCAAATGGTCATGGTTCTGAAATATGCTCCAATGTGGAAGAAAAAAGCTACGAGAAAGTTAAGGATTCAGATGAAATTATGGATGAAGAACCAATGCAGACTGGAAATAATATTGAAGACTAAGACGGTGATGGTCTTGAAGATTACGAAGATCTACTAGAATCGGGAAGGTTTGTTGAATCTAACGATCAAGAAATGCCATCAACAAGACAAAAACTAATGGATACGTGATTAGAATTCAAGATAAGGTACTTATAAGTAACAAGATTAATGTATTCGAACATATTGTGACGAATAACGTAATCAGTATCAAGTATCAAAATTCAGTAGTGCGTTTTACATGTATATTTATATATGATGAGACTGTGTATGACATAAATGTGATTAGCATTTAATAAATCAACTTTTTTACTGGAAAAATAGCAGCAGTCACATTTTTTAGATGAAATCCCTTTAAATCCTATCTATAATTATATTTAGAACAACTATTTTCTCAGGTTTGCAATCTTTATGTTATGGATTTGTAACTTTTTGTTTATCAATGTAACATGGAATCTTACGTTTTTCGAGTAATTAAAGTCTAAATTTTAATAAATAGCTCAAAATAGTACATAATGTTAAAAAAAAATTCGGAATCGAGTTTTTTCGTTTCTTTGCATTTTTTGCAAACATTTACCATAATAATGTATTTTTTTACACCATTAGAGAGTAGAGATTTCAACGAACAAAAAGCCCACCGACTTTTTTAAAAAGTAGATATTTTGACGTGAGAATTTTCGATTGAAAATTAGGGTGGTTTTTCGATATTAAGTCAAAATAAGGTGACAAATAAATATTTTAAATCAAAAAAATTAGAGCGTGTTTGGAATATAAAAAGGTACGTTTTCACCAAATTTCATAAAAAAAGAATTTTTTTGTCAAAGATAAAAATAAAAAACCAAAACTTGGTTATTTGAATTTTTCGCATAAATTTTGAGGTTATGTGAAAAAAGTGTTAATACAAAAGTTGTAGATCTTTTTATTACCTACAACTTTGCTGTTTAACTTTTTTCTATAGGACTTGTAGTTTTTCCGGAAATCGAGATAAACCGTTTTCTACCCTCAAAAACTCACCCCCTTCCACTTCCCGACCTCAGATCGCCCGTAAATTATTTTTCCTTTCATTTTTGTTATATTCTTTTCTTTTTCCAATGAGTTTCATCCTACTATTGTTTTTTTTCGTTTCAAAAATTTTCGACCCTGGTTTAACAACGTTTAAAATGTTATTCTGTATAGAGTACGTATACAAAACAAATTCTTTGTAAGCGTTCTAAATTCGAATTACGTCTCAAAGGATTTGGAGCTCCTTCCTCTTATAAAATATACACCTATCGCTTTTTATCGTTTTACGTCTCTTGTCTCCTTTTCGCTAACCCTAGTAAGATACTTCCGAATTTTCTTATGTTATTTTCAGGCTCTATTTTCATATATTCCCATATATCCGAAACCAGTTTGCAGCGTTCTTTATCGTACTCTAGTAATTACACAGTACTTTTTATGGCGTAAAGCTACTTTATATTATTGTCTCTTTTTCTTTGTATGGAGAAGAGCGACTTATTTCAGACTAACCCTTTCTACATAAAGTCCTTGTTCGTTCCATTTATTACCGTATAAGCTTATCCTGCTTTCTCTCTTTGTTAAAGAGGATGGTTTGAAATACTGGAATCTACGGTTTCAGTTTTTTTTATTGGGATTGAGTAATATTAGTCCCTCAGAATTTTATGGTGGTTTTGTTAAAAGTAAAATTGTTTTCATAATTGCTTCAACAAGGACAATTTATGCTCGTTCGTAAATTAATTGTTCAGGAGCTTTTTATAATTGGTGCATGGGATGAAAAGCTCTATTCATGTACGCACTATTTGAATTATATATTTTGGTTTTAAAGCTAAACATTTTTAGTATGTTCTCATCCAACATTTACAACTAAACTTCTATGGAATGGGCATTGAATCTTTGGCAGAGTTATAAACTAAAAATTTAAGTGTCTCAAGTATTTATAAGGGAGGCACTTTTTTAAAGCTGTTAAGCTCTTATGAGTTTTAACCAGCGTTATTATTTAAATAGACCTGTTCAAGGAATGCCGGAAAATAAAACATTTCCGATTTTCTTGTGTATACTCAAAAACTAAAATTACCGTGTGCATACGCATGCACACTCATGTGCGTGTGTTTGAGTGTACGTGCGTGAGTGTGTATGTACTTGTACGCGCGTGTGTGGGGGCGTGCGTGTGAGTATGCGTGTACGTGAGCGTGTGCATGTACGTGTGCGTATGTTACTTTTCTGTTACTTGCAAAGGGTTCGTCAGTGAGACGAGAAAATTTAAAACTACTGTATCTGCAAAAATATTTATTTAACATTAATGTTTTTGCAGTTTTTATTAAGTTAGACCTGCCATTTTATTTTTTCAAAAACAATTCTTCACTGGTGATCACCATTCTGATCTACGCATTCTTGTAATCTAATTCGAAAATTTTCCATTACTCTCCGAAACATTTCCGGTGTAATACCTGCAACTTCTTAAATTTTTAGTTTTAGTTCCTCTAACGTTCGCGGTCGCTCAACGTACACCTTGCTCTTGAGCCAGCCCAAACAAAAAAAGTCGTATATGAACAGATCAGGCGATCTAACCGGCCAAAGAATGTTTCCATTTCTGGATATGATATGGTTCGGAAAGAGATCCCTTAAAGCAGTAATAGACATACGAGTAGTATGACTGGAAGCACCATTTTGATGGAACCACGTAATCTCTGGAAATCGAACCAATTCTTGCCTCAAAAATGTTGTGACCATGTTTGTGTAACGTACTGCAGTAACGGGTGTAATATTTCCTCGATCGTCTTCAAAAAAGAATGGTCTAATAATGCCAGATGATGACAGAGCACACCATACTATGCAAGGATTTCTCATGTAAGATTAGCTGGTTTTCAGCGCTTCAATATCGGCAATGCTGTTTATTTACATAGCCGTTAAGATGTTTGGCTAGGTTTTCTTTTGTTTTCTTGCTTTTTCTGAACCTGTGTGGGTCAGGGAATAAAATAGTCCCACGGTACGACCTGCCTGTCGTAAGAGGCGTGTACAGCGGTCCAACACATACACACACAGACACTTTATACACGTCCAATCCATACCCACACACACATACATCCACACTGTTCATAAACACACAGTCTGCTTGGTTCTCCTTTCTTTCGTTTTCTCATTGTACTGCTTGAACACGTGTGCGTCCGGGAATAAAATAGCCCCATGGTACGACCTACCTGTCATAAGAGGCGACTACAGCGGTCCAAGACAACACACACACACACACACACACACACACACACACACACACACACACACACACACACACCACACAACACACACACACACACTTTATACACGCACAACATCTACACACACACATCTTACACACCCACACACACACATATACACACACGCACGCACACGCACACACCTACTCATACATAACTACACTGGGATTCTGTTTTATTTTCTTTTCTACGATTTTTAGTTTTTTTTTGTTTTGTACTTGGTGCTTGGTGTTATTCTTTTTGGTTTTTCTTTTTTTCTCATTCCTTTCGTTTCACATTCCTCTCCTTTTTTCTTGTTGCTGGTCTTCTTTGCTGTCGGTCCGTAGTCCGATTGTGTTTCGTCCATCCGCTTCTGTAGTAGGTACTTTCTAGTCCGTTTTTCTTCCTTCGGAAATCACGGCTTAGTCGACTTTAGGACTAGTTAGCATTTCTTTTTTTTGGTTCTTTGGTTTTGGTTACCACAGTTAGTATACATCGTTTCCTTTTACCAACGCTTTTCCTCTGGTTCTCCCTTGTTGTCCCTTTGTTTACTTGAGACTTGACCTTTGGGTCCTGTTTTGGTTGGTACTGTTGGTTTTCTTCCTCGTTTCTTTTCTTCTCTTGAGTTTGAAAACTTTACTGTTTCTTCACTAGAAATATCCGCACTCTGACGAGTTTGTTTTTTTATTATTTTGGAGCGTTTTTTTTTCCTTTTTTTATTGTTTTCGTAACGAATTCCTTTTAGTTTTTAAGCGAGTTTTTTTTGTTTCGTTTGCGTTTTTTTCTCTTTTTGGTTTTTTTGTGGTCTTGTCCATTCCTGGATTTTGGCTTTCCTACCCCGACTTGTTAATTTTGCTGGGGGGGAATTTGTTACGTTTATTTTCTACATAAATTAAATACCCTATATAAATGTACCTGTTCAGTATAAGCCCGCTTAACATAAATTTAACTCAAATCCATTTTGCTCTAAAACGAAAACTTATTCGATAAACTAAATAGTCAATATCTTGTTTTAGGTATCCGTTAATTTGTTAAACATTCTGATAATGTATAATTGCTTTCTCTTGTGTTTCCCATTTCATAGCGTGTTTTCCAGTTTGCTAATCGCGCTTTCGATAACACGAGTGTTCGGTCTCTTTGTCGCACGTTCGCGTGGTTAATTTTAAGTTATTTAAATTTGTAGTCGTAAATCTAGTAGTAAAACTGTCATCCCTTGTTCCCTTATATCCTGCCATAAAAATTCCTTGTGCATCTGTGAATAAGGTGGACAGAGTAGTGAACAAACACTTGCTTATGGATATTGAAGCAGAACGGTCGTCGGTTTCTTCGTTCAGTGTACCGTAAGTGAGTCAAGTGCCGCAGACTTTCGTTGTTAAACCCTAAAAAACATAGTGCAAGTGTTACGTAACATAGACTCAACTCGCATACAGTCCACTTGGTTGAAAGAATAGGAACTGCAGCTTAGAAAAACACAAAACACCGCGGAGGTAAGTCGATGTATAAATTTATAAGACCCCCCGCGCGTGAACAACAAGGATTGCAGTTCGAACTCGTGTTATTTGAACCCATTCTGAATTTGATTCTGCAGCTTGTGCGTTAAATATTTTCTACATTATTCGTCATAGTACTTCAAAAGCAATGCACGTTTTTTTATTCGACAAGTTGGAGGTATCTTGGGTGTATTTGTGAGTTTTTCCACGCTTACCAATACTAATCAGATTCTCTCTTTAGTTTTTAGCTGGAGGCCAAATTGGTTCTTTCTTTATGTAGACCAAACTGTTCGTTGACGTGGACCAACTGCTTTTGTCTGTAGACCGCTGCTCCAGTTATGATAACAGGATAAGTGGATCCCGACGACCGTGGTTATGCGGTGCTGATTCACTACCGAAGGCGTACAAGCTAAGTATCCAGACACCTACAGGTATACAACTTGTCTTCTTTTGTGTATATCAATGGCATATTCCGTATCAGCGTTTGGAGTAGTTACGTGATAAGAAACGTGACAGTGTAGAACTATTGTTTGTGGCTGCGAATCGATATTATCGCTTTACAGGTGTGATGTACCATGGTTAAAGATGTTTGACGGACACACGCTTATTCTTTTCTACTAATTGGTTTATTTTACAAACGGTATTATGTACAATTTAAAAACAATGTTTGACAAAAGCTCTCACCCGTTAATTCTTTCCTACTGATTAGTTTATTTTACAAAAAGTATTAGGTGCAATTTTAAAAACGCTTGGCAAAAGCTCTCACATGTTTATTTATTACTGATTAATTTTATTTTATGTAAAGTACGAGATGCGCACTTCGTATCTGAAGTACTAAATTGTTCGTATCACATAATTGTTTGCTTTGAAATAGTAACGCTTAATTTATTGCTTTTGCTTGCTTGTACAGAATTTTTTATTTATTTTTGTTATTTGTTAATAGATAATCGGGGGTGACGTGTTGTTTTCTTTTGTTTTTTTGGTATGTAGGTGAATCCCTCCTCTCCGCGTTTGGTAGTTAGCCTGGTATTTCCTTTTTTCCGGCTACGTCTAGGTACGTAGCATAATTTCTGACGCCCTAACGTGGGGCTGCGAGTTTGTTTTAGTTCGTTTTCCTGTGCTCCGATTTTGTTTCGTGTAACTTTGGCCCCGATTTTGTTTTAGTTAACGGTTACTTCGAGTTGGGTTTTGATTAATTTCTGCTGCGAGTTTGTTTTAGTTAATTTTCTTGTGCTCCGATTTTGTTTCGTGTAACTTTGGCCCCGATTTTGTTTTAGTTAACGGTTACTTCGAATTGGTTTCGCTTAATTTTTGCTCAGAGTTTGTTTTAGTTAGTTGTTGGCTCCGAGTTTGTTGTAGTTAATTTTTTTTGCTTCGATTTTGGGTTTTTGTTAATTTGTGTTCCGGTTTGATTCCGTTTAATTGCTGGCTCAATTTTTGTTTTGCTTCTGGCCTGATTTTTTTGTTTGCGGCTCAAGTTACTATATGATCCTTTTTCTCGACCTGATACCACTTGTGTTTTCTTCCTCTACGCTCGAACTCGTATTTATTTCTTTTCTTTATTTCTTGTGTGGGTTCGATCTTCTTAAACTTTAATTTGTTTTCTTCGTTGATCGCTAAATATCAGTTCGTTGTTTCATTTCAGATTTTTAGACTTGGCGGCACTGTATACTAAAACATGTAGTAATTAGCAAGTACGTAAACAGGACAGATAAATTCTGTGTTTGTTGCTGATTTGTAGGGGCCTGATGCTACAACTGGAGGCACTCAATATCCAACATAGATTTCACGGCATTGTCAATATGTTCTTGTTTTCTTCTAACACAGGTTTGAGTGCAATAAATTTGTTGTTTGCCTTTAAGATTTGTAAGTAAATTAAATACATTTCTATCAAATAAAATCGTTTATTTTACTTGTATTTTCCCATCAAAAATCTAAGATCAAAAAAACATTTTAGTGTTCCAACGATCATTCACTCCACGTGACTACTAGGTGTCAGCTGACGTGTCACACGACATGTCGCTCGACATGCCGTCCGAACTGTAGGATTCAAGTGGATAAATTACCTTTCGAACTCACTAGATAGTCATTTGAACCTTAGACTTTTTTAAGGAAAAATATGTGTAAAATGACTTGATTTTTATCTGATACGAAGGTAGCTTATTTACTTTAGTATCTATAGCACAGAATCGAACGTGAGTTATGTATCCTCCAATTTATGTATGTATAACGAAATATAAATAATTAGGAATTATTAGAAATTGTCAAAGAAGTTATAAAGTAAAATGCAACAATGTAATACAAGGATAAACCAGACAGGTTATTAACAGTTCATGAAAACGGATGCAATACAATGTATTCCAGACGATAGTGACACTGCAGGTGGCAGGTCACAGACGGTTAAGATACCATGCTTACCTAGAAAATAAGATTGTTACAATGTATTTATGAATAGTATTAAGAAATAAGCAGACCTGAGCTCTGCAAGTTTCCACAGAATTGTGAGGGGCGGGGACATTATAAATAGTCCGGGAGCCCCAAGACCCGGCAGTCAGTCAAAGTATTCAGCTTTAACGTTGCAGTTGCTTCAGCTACCATAATAGTACAATTAGTAATTATTTTTCGATTTAGTTAATTTAATTCAAGTTTGTAAAATTCCACATTAACCTATGTTTAAGTAAATAAATTTGTTAAGAAGCTTGGAAGAAGTTTATAAAAAGACAGCTCCCAAGGCCCGAACCTTAACTCGTGTCAGTGAATAGGGTTTTTAATTTCCTTAGATTGTAATTCATAGTATATCGTTCATATAAACTCCTTCTGATCAATGGTTCAAAATAGCTTTTTTTTATAAAAATGCGCATATACAAAGAAACTACAGCAAGCTCTACTTGCAAGAGTTTTAAACTCTTGTGGTATTCGGAGCTGATTGCTTTCATAAAATGTTCACCCATCACATTTTGCAATTTTACATCTATTTTATATTTTCTACTACCATAGGGACATTTTCCAACTTTTCTTCGTGTTTCTAGCCTTTATTTTCACATCAAAGCTTTAAACTCATCGAACTCTCTTGTAAACTCGGAAATATTATACGAGGTTCTCTTTCGCACTATTGTAAACACATTGAACCCTTTCAGGCATAAAGCTTGCATTATTTTTGTCTCTCTTGTTTTGTAGAGGTAATGACGTTTTCAATGCAGACCAACCTTTTCTATAGGAAGTCTTTGTTAGTTCCATTACATTGCTGTATAAGCTCATCTTACTCCATCTCGTTGTTAAAGGGGATGCTTTAGAATATGGAAATCCAGAATATGAAGGTTTTGTTAGGATTTTCTTAATACTAGAGCTTCGAATTTTAGCGTCTTTTTGTTGAAGTGAAAGTGCTATTGATTAATGCTTTATTATTTTAAGAATTACAATAGACTTTCTTTTGCACATTTTCTTGTTCTGAAATCGATCAAGAATGTTTACTTTGTCAGCTCAAAATCAAGTGTCGAAGTACATTATTCCAGTATACGTCAAAAAACGGTACAGTTTGTTATCCTCATTTTAAACAATAAAATGCACTCTAACAAGCATTCTTACAAAGTATCATCATCATCATTTTGTTTTAGACCTTACTTAAGGTCGGTTTGACGCAGTTCTAACTTCTTTTCTAATCTGTGCTAATCTAAAAAGTTCTACATACCCTTCACAACCTAAATTTCTAATAAAATTACTAATATAGCTTGGTCTAGGTCATCCTATACTTTTCTATCTTTTTCCTATCTACCTGGCTCTACATAGATATTAGCAACCTAACGGTTGGTCTCATCTATAAGAAAATGAAACATTACCTGGTTATCCCCTCCAAAAAGGAAAAGTGTTAAATTATATGTTATGGTAAGACTTAAGCAACGAATCGCTGCTAACATGCCAGACCGCTAACTAATTGTGAGTTATGGCATGGTAACATTTAGTTAACTGATTTTTATTTATTTTTGTTTTTTGGTTTGTTTTCGAACTTACTTAAGGTCGGTTTGACACAGCTCTAAATTGTTTTCTATTCTGAGCTAGTCTAAAAAGGTCTACATACCCTTCACAACCTAAATCTTTAGTAATTTGACTAATATAGCTTTGTCTAGGTCTTCCTACTCTATATTTATTTGGTAATCTATAATCTAATACCAGTTATGTATCCCCCAATCTATGTAGGTATAATAAAATAGAATTTATTAGGAATTATTAGAAATTGTTAAAGAAACTTAAGTATATGCAACAATGTAAATTCAAGGATAACCCAGAGAGGTAATTGAAAGTTCACAAGCAAGTTGTGAGAACCGATGCAATACATTGTATTCCAGACAGTAAGTGATACTTCAGGTGCAGATCACAGACCGCAATTACTTAGATATTAAGATTGTTACATTGTATAATGAATAGAGTTAAGAAATAAGCAGATATGAGCTCTACAAGTTTCCACAGACACGTGAGGGGCAGGGACAACATAAATACCCCTGGAGTCCCAGAGCAGTCAGTCAGTCTTGAGTATTTTAGCTTTAACATTGCCGTTTGCTTAGGCTACTCACCTTATTTTATTTAATTTTCGACTTAGAGTATTTTAAATCAGTTTGTCAAAATTCAATTGTAATTTCTGTTTAACCAAATAAATTTTGTTACGAAGTTTTTGGAAGAAGTTTTTAAAAAGGCCCCTCCTAAGTCCGGAAACGTAACTGACGCAGCCGTACGGATCCAGAAAAGCACTACGACTCCAAAAATCGGAGAACTGGTGACCAAGAATTTCAATTCCCAATTTTAGAAGAAGCTAAATAAAGTTGGACGAGGTACAAGCATCGACCGAGCCCAAACCAAACAAAAACGTGGACTAAGTACAAAAATCGACTGAGCCCACAGCCAGAAAACCAATGAAAACAAGTATAAAAATTATGTAAGTTTATTTTTCTAAACCAATTGATTTTCTTTTACAAATTTATTGATATTAGCTAGTAAAGAAATTTTGTTTATTATTTTATGTATGTACAGATTTTTTTTAATTATTGCAATTTATGCCATTTTATGAAAATAATTTACTACGAGAAATTATTTTCAACTAAGAGAATTTATTTTTAAAGCAAAAGAATTTTAAAACAAGAGAACTGAAAAGACGCATTTACATGCGCAAATTATTACAATTATTACGAATTATTAATAAGCCAAATACATAACTGGCGCACGAATTATTAATACAAAACGAAAACGATTTTAAAATACAAAAATAGAACGCAATAAATTTTACAATTTTATCACCAAAAGCTTATAGAAACAAATTATTCAAAACTTAACCTTCAGTATAACAAATTGACCGAAGTGCGTAGTTACAGAACATCTTTTAATGTACTCATTACAAATTCGAAACAAAGCGTGCAAATCTAAAACGCGACTCTGGTACAAATTATTGCAGAAAACCATCACAACTTTATAAATATCTACATCGTGGAAAAGATTCATTCAAACGTGACATATTTTATAATTAAATATTTTTCAGTACGAGGATATCTAATTATACAAAAACGTTAAGCAATTGATTTAAATTTATTACGAGACTGAAAATAAAAACCTTTCAGTAGACTTAAAACTTATAATTTAAACAATTTATTGTATAAATTATGAAGAAAACTTTGATGCAACTACTGTAACAAAACGGTAGACTAAAAACTTGCAACTCTATATTTAGACATTCAAGGTAACTAGACAATACAATTGAAAGGAAGCATTCTTATGCACTTATCAATTACAACACCTACGGAGACGATAATTAAAGCAGACTCAATTAATCAGCAGGACTGAAATAAAATAAAATTATAACTAGCGCAACAAAACGTACAAAGTATAACGCAAATTATTCCAACAAATTATTAATCCACATAGAAACCTTTCAGAAAATTAAAACCCGCGACAACTATCACATCCACGAAGTATAAAAATACAAATTCAAGGCTACATCAACTAACAAGACATTACCAAGCACAAATCCCACAGTTTAATTATAACACCGTATAACTACGTATAAAAAATAAGTAAAGCGATTTTTTAATTAACCCAACACAATCCAAACTAAAAACTAACAAACCAAACTAAAAAACAGACATGAGCTCTGGAAGTTCCCACAGACATGTGAGGGACAGGGACAACATAAATACCCCGGGAGCCCCAAGATCAGTCAGTCAGTCTACAGTATTTCAGCTTTAACATTGCCGTTTGCTTAGGCTACTCACCTTATTAAACTCCAATTATTATTTAATTTTCGACTTAGTGTATTTTAAATCAGTTTGTCAAAATTCAATTGTAATATCTGTTTAACCAAATAAATTTTGTTATGAAGCTTTTAGAAGAAGTTTTTAAAAAAACCGCTCCCAAGGGGCCGCAAACGTAACTTACCTTACTAAATAGTCACTCATGTTTTAAATGGTGCCCTATCATTCTATCTCTCCTGATCTTTAATTGTTGACACATGCAGGGTTCCTCACCTATCTTTCTATAAACTTCCTCATTTGTTACTCTATCTGTCCAACTAATCTTTAACATTCTCCTATAACACCAAGTTTTAAAAGCTTCTATCTTTTCTTTATCTACCTCTTTAATTGTCAAAGTCTTACTACCGTATAATAGAACTCTCCATACGTACGACTTTAAGAAACTTTTTCCATTGTCTAAACTAATACTGTTAGCTATTAGTAAGTCTTTCTTTTTTAAAAACATTTTTCTAGCTTGAGCTATTCTAGCTAGTATGTCCCTTTTGCTATGTCCGTCCTTTGTAATTATACTACCTAAAGAACAAAATTCAGCTACCTCCTCTAACTCGGTATTACCTATTTTTTATTTTGGTTTAGAACTAGGCTGTAACTCACTTGTCATTATCTTTATCTTTCCTGAGTTAATTCCCATACTATAGTTACTCTGTAGCTCATCTAAAATATTTAAAAACTCTCCTAACTCTTTTCTAGACTCTGCTATAATGGATATATCATCTGCAAAACGTAACATGTCTATTTTCTGTCCCTGTACGCTAATACCTATCTCTTTTCTTTCTCTAGCTAAGTTTAAAACTTCTTCGATATAAATATTAAAAATCAAGGGAGATAGTATACAGCCCTGTCTAACACCATTTCTAATATAGACTGTAAATAATTTTTCTATCCCTATTAGAAATTCCTATTTTTTGCAAAACCCTGAGCATAACAATCCAATTAACCCTATCAAATGTTTTTTCTAAATCTACGAACGCGAAATGAGTCTTTTTATTTTTTTGTAACATTTTTTCGATAATTACCCTAATCATTAGTATCGGTTCTCTAGTTCCTCTATCTTTACGAAAACCATAATGGTCTGATTCGGTTTTCCGCGCTTCATATTATTGCGCAATCGTTTAATATAACATGATTACGCGGCAAATTACGCGCCATTTGTATCAAATACCAAACACGTTTAAAAGTGATACAATGATCAAATTTACATTTGCAATATAAATAAAAGCAATGTACTCACTTAAATCGCACCTTTTCGGTAGATCCCAGGGCCATCTCGTTGTGGGTCACATCACGCCATTTGCTGAGTCAGATTTTATCCGTCCATTCTCTATACTCGTTCGTAGGTGGGACGACAAGGATAACCAGGTGGCAGGAACGATAAGGCAAGATAAAGAACCTGCCCCCCTAGAAAGAAAAAAGAAACTCACACACAACACAGGTAGATGTTCTCGGCTTCAGGTCTCGTAGTCTAATGACGTCGTATCACACCGTGCGCACTTGCGGCATTCACTCCGCGCAGGCGCGACTCGTGGATGACGGAAATTGACAAGTTCGCGGGAATTTATTTACACATTATAACAATGTACATTGCCAAATTTGGAATGTAACAGGTTTTCGCCTAAATAGTTCTCAGTCAAAGCTTCTACTCTATTCTTAATTATTATTGTTAGTATTTCAGAAGAGTGGGAAGTTAAACTAACCGTACTAAAATTCTCACACCTATCAGCTCCTGACTTTTTTGGGATTGGGACAATAATATTTTTTTCGAAATTTATTGGGACCTCACCTGTATCATATGTTACTTTTACTAATTCATATAATCTGTCTATAGTTTTCCGACTTGCATGTTCTATTAATTCTGCGGGTATATCGTCTATCCCGGGCACTTTATTAAGTTTAAGTATACACAAAGTATACACAAGTAAATTTTTATATTAAAAATATCACACCTATACTGCTTACACGTTTAGTACAACAACTATGATTTATTTATATTTACAGTAATGTTTCAATTTCTACAACTATGAAATAGTTGCAGAACATTTCCAGAAAAGAGGCACTACTGCTGTCTATTGTTAGTAACTCTTCTGCACACTTGTCGGTGTATGTTTCTTTAAATATTTTATTTGCGATGTTTACTTTATTTGTATAAAAGTTCATTTATATATCCTTCAAGGTGTAGTGATCTGTACTATTTCTTTTAGTCACTTATCATTGGTTGATAATTATAGCAAATATTATAGTGTATATTTGATATTCGAAAGTGTTTTTGAACAGCACATTAACCACTTCCAGGTTTCAAAATGCTCTCGGTGATGTCAGAATATACCCGTTGTAGGGGCGATCGATTTGTTTACAGGCTTTTAACGGGGACTTTTGCTTCACATTTCAAACATGGAAAAGGTCGAAAAAGTTCACTGAGGTTTTATTCAAAGTAATGTTTTTAATTATATGCTATTTTTGAAGTTATCTAATTGCATCGAAGCTTAAGTAATTATTTAACGTTATTTTTTAATGTTGTAAGGTAGTACATGAATTAATGATTCGAACTGCTATATAGATTTTTTGTTTGTAAATTTAATGCCACGACGTGTTTAATTTTTAAAAGCACGTTTTAGCCTGATGCAATCATAATGAATAATTCTTAACTTGTGCTTACTAGATCGAATGTATATTTTAACATGCATTTTATATAAAGATTTAGCGCCTGAATCTGGGTTCTGTATGTATTTGTGACAAGCATATTTTATAATTTGTTTTTAATGTTTAACGATTTGTTATGATTATGTAAATGTTTATTTCAGTTTTAGCTTGGTGTTTATAACTACATAATTCATGTCTTCGTTTGTAATATCTAACCATATGTTAGTTTGAAGAGTCTGACGTAGTATAACCTGCAATTCTACCGGTATCTAATATTGAGATTTATTAATTTTGTTATGTGATTATAGCAAACCTCTGCTATGACCCCGTATTAACGCGTTTGCTTTATGACTATGTAGGAGATAGTCGATTCAATTTGTACTCTTTGTTTGGTACTATCATAGCATATGTTCATGTTTAACTTCATGTTTGTTTATAAATATTTGTTTTTGTCAATGTATTTGTAGTAATGTTTATGCAACGATAGAATGTAGGTTAGTGATTGTGAACCATATTGCCAAACGGGCTGGAAACTGTTAATGGTATGTACGATAAATGTGTATGTTTGAGCCTTTGTTGAATTTACTAACATTTTATGACCGTGCGGGGTAGAACATTGGTAGTCAAGGTCCTTATCTTCCTGGTGTTCTTCCTTTTCAACTTTAGACAGGTAGTAATGGCTCAGCCGTCCCTGTTACATTCTAGAAAAGACTAGCTAGACTACACTAACATTTCTTCAGTCTCATATGCAGAAAGTCTAAGTAACAGTTGACATCCCGTAATATTAAAAGTGAACAGGGTGCTTGTTCGCCGTCCCATCCTTGGAGAAGTGTATTTATGCAGTTAGAAGCGCAGGGTTGTTGAGGTTTTATCTGCCAAAACTCTTTCCTCAGCGTTAACCCAGGGAGTCCGGCACTGTTTGCTTTTGTAATTCATGTTTAATTGATGGTAATCTAATTTAGAGGTTATCATGTAATAATTAAAGTAGGGTCATTAACTATTGTAGTTTTATTTAAAAACCTTCCCGTTTAACGCCATCTCAGTGTATATTTGGGTTAAGTTTCGGTCACACAACGTAGATGTCACTAGCCACAGCCACTAGACGATTAGATCACGAAGCCAAGGATTGTCAAGAGAGGGCGTTCGTTCGTCTCCAGGTAGGTGAGAGTACAGATTTGTAGCAGTGTTCAAGACGTTACATAACAGAGTTTAATGACGGGACCAGGATGGATACATTACAAACGTTTGGGATTTCTACCCTCCATGCCGCTTTAATGCAATTAAATCATCTCCAGCGTTGGCCAAAATTGCGGCGAAGAACCTACGAAAGCAGGGTCCTGTGTATTCATTAAATTTTAATGCAAAATGCAATGCATTCTTTCACAAACTGATGCATTAATAGTTCTTAGATTTTCAAAAATATTGAATGCGATTTCAGAAAAAAAATAGTATGTGCACTGCGTAGTAAAAGCACATTCCCGGACTCTCAATGCATTGTCGTCCGGGAATGTTTTGCTTTTACTGCTTGATACGCAATATACTATTTCAGCACTTGAAATTTATATGATACATAATAACTTCAGAAGTACACAAGATATTTAAATTAAATGTTCTGAAAGTGCAAATTTCATATTGATTTTAAATTCTTTTACAGCTATAATAGAACGAGACTTGAATCTTTGTTGAAAAAAATGCATAAAATTTAACAAAAATAAAAACATTTTTGAAGCAACGAGCTGTAAAAATCTCACGTTAAGGTTTACACCTTTATCAACAGTCAACGGTTTCCTACAAGAACGAAGTGGCGAATAAAGAATTAGGGAACTCTCTTGCCCTATGGAGGAGATGTGCGAGAGGATGATTGACTTACTAATTTGATTAACAGCATTAGTGTCCAGAAGGAAATGAGAAACCACTGCATTAAAGTTCCTTAAAGACGAAATTACAACTTGACAAATTATGATAGCAGCGTTTCAGTGAAATATTCCAGTTCAGCTCGCTGCCGGTTCGGATCTCAAGGTTGGTATGTACTAATTAAGAGGTTATCATAAAACAAATGTACTATAGTATATTATTCAAGGAGCGAGTTATGATAGTCATTACTCATTTGGAAAGTTTGCGGCGCGATCCCATCAGGGTGAGCGGAGTAATCCGAATGAGTAATGGTCATAACTCGCGAACAGAATACTATATTTTTCGCACGACTACCTATATCTTCATTATCAGATATTTTCTATACGTTTAACTAATATCACAAACACTGACAAGCAAAAATTTATTTGTCAAAGTGTAACAGTCTATTTGCATAATACGAAAATTATACCTCCGGATTATGAAAAATGAAGACTTGTACTGATTGGTCAGAAGTGTTGGGTTATGATGATAATGCACCAACTGGTTGTGCCTGTTGACTAAAGGTGTTGGATTATGAATTCATATACACCTACAGAGTAATAAGTACTATTATTGACCTATTCTTAAATGCATAACAAATGCTTTACTGGATAGTCGTAAGAAAAAACTATTTCCCAAGACTATCCAGTAATGCATTTTCTACGCATTTATAAATGGGTTAATAATAGTACTCATTATTCTATAGATGTATATGAATTCATAATTCAACACCTTTGACCAATCAGGTCGTGGATTATGATCATAATCCAACACTTCTGACCAATCGGTGCAAACCTTCATTTTTCATAATCCGCGAGGTACAATTTTCGTGTCATGCAAAGTAGGCTGTTATACTTTGACAAATAAATTTTTGCTTGTCAGTGTTTGCGATATGAGACGTATGGTTTATTAAATAGTAAAAATTATGTTTACATTAATATGAAGTAGCATATAAAATTACCAGGATTTCATAAAAACAGATAACAAGTTAAATATTGAAACAATAAAATGAATATTTCTTCCATGGTAATTTTTGACTCAGGTAAAGTCCTTAGGATGCTAGCTGCATTTCCACGTTGCATTGCTAGCGAAATCCTTTGGAATAAATAGTACTTCACCTTGGGGGTCTCCTGATTCCTTAACCAATATCGAGCCTAATTCGTCTAAAAATAACTTTGATTCCTCACACCACGGTCCTAAGGTCTCGAAAACTAATCCTTTAAAAATAAAATTGGATGTTTTCAGATTTCTGTAATTGTCGTGTTTATGCTGGTATGCTGTCTCGGCTGCAGATCCAGGTGTCACTGATGTCTGTGTGGTAAGTGTGTCATTGCAAGGGTGTCGACACAGGTCATATCCCATACTAAACGTTTGCCTTTTGACCACGGAACTAGAGTTACTCCATCCCGTCTTTTGCCGTCATCTCTAAAAAGTCATATTGGTTCTAATGTGGAATGAATATGAGCGGTAGATAAAGTACGTTGGACAATTTGGTTAAGTTAATTATGTCGTGTTCAGCGTCCTGTACTTTTCCTGCATGATAAGCCATGTACTCCTTCCTCATCAACCAAGGTGCCACAGCTGCACATGTGACTCTGGAAAAGTTTACAACAACTCAACCTTAGAACAACGCAAATTTATAAAATCTGGTTATTTAGTAGAGTTCCCACATTTGCGGAAGGAAAAGTTTGTAGCCAAGTTCCTGATTCTCTTACTCCTAAAGCAACAAACCTGGTAATGTCCGTTGATGATGTAAAAGTTAATTTTTCTCTGATTGTTCTGGTAATTATGATATTGTCACAGTTCTTTTGAACATGGGGAATAGGGATAAAAATATCATTTTGTTGTTCTTTCCACATCAATAAAGCTTCTTCCAAGAAACGCATATTGATCGTTACGTCCATAGTTTTGAGACAACGTGAGACGAGGTCAATACATCCGTAGACAGAAGCCAGGAAGGTAGGAAGAGCAATATCTGAAATTTTTCTTATTCCAATTCCTCCATATTTCACGGGTAATGTCGCCTGTACCCATTGTTTATCTGTCAGTGGAAGATTGAGGATTTTCTCCAAACATTCATGCAGAAGATCATCCATCTTTTTCGTTTCATTAGAGAATTTGAAAAGTGGAGATGTACGTAAAAAGTATGTCATCTTTGGAATAAATAAACAATTTTTAAGTAGGAAGTATGCGGTGTGAGTTTTTAAATTTTTTAGTCGCTGCCTTAGCAAACCAAGCTTCTTCATCTTCTTTTCAAATAAGGTTTTAAATGAATTTTCAAAAATAGGAGATCCAAGAATTTCAAGTGAATTTTTTCTTTGAATCCGAATGCCTGGTGACAAAGTGTTAAAGCGGCTTTCTGTTTCCGGGTCCACTTCATCAGAACAGAAAAATAATTCAAATTTGTTCGAGTTAATCTTCAAACCGATGTCAACCGTTAGATCGATTATCTTTTTAAAATTCTTCTAGATTTCTACCTAGAGTGGCGTCGTCTAAGTACCAAAGGTTGAGCTCTGTTGAAGGACTTTCAACAATTGAATGAATAGACAGGCAGAAAGCTAAGTGTCCACAAGGATCTCCTTGTTCGCACCCGGTTGCAGAGAAAATCAAGCTGTCCCCGTAAAATAAATGTAATGGCTTTGCATAGCATTGTTGCATAAAGTAAAAAATTGATGGGGTCTTAGCCTTTATCTGGTTTAACATTTGCTCTCTGTCGATCGTGTTGAGGGCATTTGCGAAATCGATTTTGAAGAGGATTTTGTTAGAATTTGTGGGTTGAGTGACGTAGCTTCATATTGCATGAATACAGTTTTCACAGCCCAACTTCGTTACCAATCCAAACTGATTCGGCCACAGATAATTCGGTAGGTTTTTTTTAACATCTCTACAAGCTAATTTTGCAGTTAATTTGCGCATTGTTTTTCCTACTGCAATTGGGCAAAGTCCGCCATTTTTCTTGGTAAGCGCACAGGGCGAGGCTCCGTAAATAATTGGACATATCTTCTCATTCAGTTTGTCTTCCAGGAGAAAAGTCTATAATGATGTAATACTAGTAAGTGCCCGTTGGCCAGCTTCTCCAGCAGAAGTAGAAATTACCTCCTTAAAGAACTGAGATCGAAAACCGTCGATACCTGAGGCCGAACCGAAAGGGAAGGAGTTGATGGCTTTCTTTACGGAAGCTTCCATGGGAGTGAATGGAAGGCATTCCTTGTTGTCATCCTCAAAGGTTATTACTTTTATTGACGTCGGATGCTTGGCATTCAATTGTCATATGGGGCTAGATAGTCTTCTGAGGTAAAGATTTTTATGGAACCTTTGACATCACAGTCGTCCATTTTAGCTTGGATTTTGTCTTTGCTCGGTAAGTTGTCTTTTTTGTGGTGATTGATGGAATCAGGAATGATATAACATTTTCTTTTACTTTTGCAGTAAGATTTCGTTTCGACGTTTTGTTTACATTTAACGTTTTGTAAGAGAAAAGGAGGAAATTGGCCCAAGATTGGATAGAATTTCCTTTAATTGCGTCATTAATTACGTGTGTGAATTTATCTGCAACGGAGTATCGTGCTCCTTTAGGTATATGTCGAGGTATGGTGGTTCTTGACTTTGATTGGGTTAGTTTCGTAATTAATTTTTCAATGGGGTTTTTGTTGGGTTGAGGCAATTCATCTGGGTGAGCCTTTTTAAGATGATTTTCAAGTGTTTTTGAGTTAGCATAGGTTTTTTGACAGCGTGGACAAGGAATCCGAGTTGCTCCAGCTTGAGGTTATTGTTGAAGACATTGGTAACAATGCCAATTTTTATGTGGTATTTCCAATTTAGAGATTAAAGTGAAAGTTGATATGGTACGAATGGTTTAAGTCTATCGGATTTATGAGAGCAGTTTTTAAATCCAATTAAACTAAACTTTCCAAATTTAACAGCCAAATTTTACTATAATTTTGAATGTCTGCTGACATCTGTCAGATTTTAATGAAAATTAAATATTATAAATTCATATAATCCTAAGGTTTCCACTGTTTATCCAAGTTTCACTGTTTCAAAATTCTTGTATTAATGTGGAGTACACTTGCTATTAAATTAATATTGCAATATTAGTTTAAACGTTTAGAAAATATCTGATAATGAAGATTTGTTTAGTCTTGGGAAAACTATACTATTCCACTTTGCGAGTTATGGCCATTAGTAATTCGGATTATGCCGCTCGCGGCGCAAACCTTCATAACTCACTCGTTGAATAATGTACTATTAACATTTTAGAAGCCGAGTTAAGAGTCTAAAAGTTGATAGATTAGAAGGTTTAAACTGAGAGATGAGTAGATTTGAGGGTGCATCTAAATGGGTTCGATGGAGAAAACTAAGGACTTATGGTAACTAGCATAAACTCTACAGCATTTACTAGGAAATACAGAGGGGAAGATTCTTATTCAATAAAAAGGTAGGATAACACGTAGACGTTAAAAGTAATGTATTTACAAATTTCTACAAAATGTTTTACGTGTCAAATTGACATGAAGTACCTGAATTAATTTACGAAGCGAAAAAGAGAGTTGGGGGATGTTAAGTTGAAGCAGGTGTGGTATTATACACCCCGACGTGTAATATTCCAATGCTCCACCCAAAGGTACGTGCTACGTTTATCGACGTAGTCTAACACAAAAAAAAACAAAGAAAGAAAAGTAAGTATGACCGGGCTCAATCGGTGAGGGGGCAGTGTATTACACATACAAAAAAATACCTAAAGGAAAGCCTGAAATAAAAAAGAGAAATTAACACAATTTAGTACTAATTATAATTATTGTAAATAACATTGTGGTTAGACATAGCAGCGTAGTATACCAAAAAAAACAAGAAACAAAATCAATAACCACAATACGCATATGTCAAGAGGAACAAAAAAAAAATATTTTTTAAAATGGTATGCTGTAGTTTTTAGGCCCCTCCGCACATGAATTACACAAACAAAAATTACCCAATTACAGTTCTAAAAACCACAGCTCTACAGTATCGGTGTAAATACCGAATACAGTACATAACATTGTCGTAATAAATACAATATTATTGACAAACATCATCTCCCCTATGGGTAATCATTTTAAACCATTTACACATTAATAAGTAACATAATTTTTTTTTCAGTTATTCATAGCAGGGCAATAAATAGCAAAATAGTAATTTTCGGATATGCGGATTTAATTTTGTGAATGTCTGAGCTTAAAAGGTAAAGTCCAAATAGATATGGTTTCAACGTAAACAAGGAAAAACACTCACCAGCATGTCCAAGGTGTAGGCTAGTCACACTGTCTTCAAAGACAGCGCGAAACCGGGATCACGCTATGCGCGAGTCCTCCCATCACAACGAGGGGCGGCAATCCATCGTGACTTTAGGGCCACCGCAAGAAGCTAGAATAGGTTATATGTGAATTAATTTATTATCGCCGAAAAGTTATAGGTTTGTAGAACCATCTATTACTTACCACGCTGTATTGCGTGCACAAAATTCCCACGAAGAAAACGGAAATAACAATAATATAACAAATGTTTTCGTGTATATGGAAAAGAAAGTGAATATTAATTTTGTTTAACTAAATAACCAGAGCTGCAAGTAACATTGGTGTTATTAAACGTGATTAGCAAACTTGAAAACGCAGTTGTATCGGATAGTTCAATACGTTATTTCCATAAATTTTAGATTGAAACAATAGAGTAAGTAATTACACGCTATCGCAATGTACAACGAGTTCACGGAAACCTAAAACAGGATATAAACTATTTAATTTATAGGATAAACGTTTCGTTTCAAAGCAACTAGAATTGAAAATTATTAGAAAGGTCTAATATACCGGGAGTTGTTGGAGGATTTACGAGCAGAAACGGAATCGATGTAAATGAATAACCAAATGACGGATACGGTTTTACTGCCGGAAATAAACGTAACATACTACATTGGCCAAAAAGCGAGTTTTTTTTACCCGAAAAATTTTGAATTTTGCCGAACCCTTGCTATTCCAAGCAAGATGGGGATATTTAACGAGCGTGACAACACTCACACATGGGACCTCCATTTTACCTCTCATTCGCACGAGGGCGTATTTGTGTGAAAAATGCTCGCCAAACATTTTTCAAGCGGACCGTGTCGGGATTTGAACCCGGGATCTTGGGCGTAGTAGTCACACGCATACCAACTATGCCACGGAGCCGCCCGGTATTATACACCCGTATTGACCGCTACTAGGGGGGGGGATAGTTAAAACAAATACAATATCCGGTACCAATGCAGTCATAAATTACGGTCATGCTTATCGTTGTAAATCTGATGCCTTGAAAACCCTTTTGTAATGAACTTGTTGAACATTACTTTTTCTTTTAGTTCAAAAAATAGATTAAACATTTATCATAACATCCCTGTAATAAGTGACTATTTAAGGTATTCAACTCGTCATAATATGTAAACAAAACACAACTTCTCAGAAATAGTGCAAATGGAACAAACAAAGCAACTGGTATAAAGTTCGTCTTATTTTTAGTGTATGCCGTCTCTGTAGCATTTCAGATTTTATTTTATACAAACCCCGTTTGACTGTTCGAGTTAGATATTGTTTAAAATATGTGTAAATGAATTTAGTACTTAGTTTTAGCGATGGGAATTATATTGTGAGTACCGCTACCGATAGTGTCAGAAAGTATTGGCTTTTGTTAATTAGCTTTTTGTGGTTTCTGTGTGTGTTTTAATTTGTTGCGCGAGTTACATATCCTTCAAATTAATATGTACACAAATTTAAATATGATTATTATGTGTTAAGAAATAGAATGTTACATGTATAATTGTAGGACGCATTATAAAAGGTTAATGAAAGTTCATAGTCAGACGTGAGAACGGATGTAACTACTTTGTATTCCAAACGCAACATGATAATGCAGGTGCAGGTGACAATGAACTATAAGTAAGCAATTGTTATAATTCAGATTACTAAGAAGTAATACAAGAAGTACCAGATGTGAGATCTGCATTTCCCACAAGATGATGTGAGCGCAGGGATTACATAAATACCCTGAGGAGCCACTAATGGCCAGTCAGTCTCGAACATCATAACTTTAACGTTGTTGGTAGTTCAAGCTACTCACCATAATTTTTAATTATTGATTTATTAACTTCAAGTACTTTTGTCAACTTCAATTACTTAATGTTTAGTGAATATAAACGTCTAAGTTGTTCTAACAGAAATAAGTAATTTTTTGTAATTAAATAATTTTTAAAAAATTATAGAAGAGTTTACTTTTTAATAAGAAGCTTCCAAAGGCCCAAAACCTATCTCACCAGATACGCAAAACGCTCTAAACTTTACAAATACTTTATTCAATATACATCGAAATTGTGTTCAATCAAGGTAGGCTTATTAAATAGTAACACGTTTATTAAAACAATTGTTGTTTCTAGAATTTGTTGATCAAATAGTTATGTTACAAAATAAAAAACTAAGTGGTGCCGAGTCTTGTAAAAGAAAAAAGAAGCAGGAGGAACAAATTGCCAAATTTCCAAAACTAAGCGTTTTTTTTTCTGAAAAAGGGAGCCATAACTAAATCTTTAGAATTATCAACAACATCGACTGTTATTGAAACCAAGACTGATTCAATTAAAGTGTTTGTTTCGGCTGAAGCAACTACCATTTCAATTGCACCAAAAGAAGTTTCCAAAGATGACATCAGAACTACAAACGCATCGACTGTACCCTTGCAAAGTCAACCCCAATGCGAATTAGATCGTGACGAGGAGGATAAGAAACGCCAAACATTTTTGCGAGTTATATCATAAAAAATATCCTACTGATTGAGGATATTACGCTAAAACCATTAGAGATTCAAAAATAAAGTAATTTTATATTGAGTATGGATCATGTCGTCCCAAGGGCCCTTTTCCTGCTGACAAATTTAATAATAAAGAAAGCGTTCGTTTACTGAATACTATTATACAATTAAATCCAAATCTGTGGTTGAATTTCAAAGAATGTGGCTCTGCTATTTTCCAAAGTTGAACAGATGCTATTGTGAGCCTTGCTGGATATTTGCGGATAGAAAATTGACTTCGTATACTTGGATTGATGTCATACATTATTGGAAAGGATTGAGTAAAAAATAAGTATACACAAATCATCGATATTAAATTTAGAATCATGTGCTATATATGATACGTGGAAAGGCGAAGCTACCGTCGATAATCCACTTGAGTCAAAAATTGGAAAGGAAGCAAATTTTTGGAGATAAGTTCTTCACAAACTAAAAAACGTTTCTCTTTTTCTTGCTTAGCAAAATTTGGCGTTCAGAGGTGATTCTGAACATGTTGGGGATGGAAATTCAAAGGGTGGTAACTTTTTATCTATAATCAAATCTTTGGCATTGTATTATCCTATTCTAAAAGAACTTATAGACAAACCCGAAGGCGAAATTAAATACTTAAGCTACAAGTGCAAAATGTAAATTTAGAAAAAATGCAAAATTTCTTAATTGTGCAATTCACAATCTTAATTCATTTGTGAATGATGTTATAAAAAGTATTTCTGAGGTAACTGCATTTTTTGATATCATAGAACACGTTTATAGGTTTTAAATGCCTGTAGAAACATGGCCGTTCCGAATGGATCGGCACATTGAAGATGTTCAAGATTACTAGAACGGGTGGAATGGCTTCCGCGTTCCAGTGATCTAATGAGCCAAACTACAAAACCAAAGTAGCAGGGTCTTTAGTGAGGAATCAGACTAAAACAGGTCCCGAAAGAGGGCAGCAGCTTTTTTGGTACTTAGAGGAGCAGAGACCATAGGGGTCAGTATGGCATTCTAAGACACAATACTGCGATGTGGAAAACAACGGGAAACAGCCACATTACCTCCCAAGTACACGGCGTACTTAAAGTTAAATTGTAAGTAACATGATGGCATCCTCCGGGAATAACAGATTCTGGAGTTAAAATATTCCCCCATTTGAATCTCCAGGAGATGACTACATCTGGGGATACGATCGAAAAGTATAAAAAGAGTCGTGAACATTCTGCGAGTCGGAGCGTGGAATGTCAGACGTATGAAACAAGTAGGTAAGCTAGAGAACTTAAAAATTTAAATGGATAGGTTAACACTAGACATAGTAGGGATCAGCAAAGTTCGGTGGCCAGAGGCGGGGGATTTTTGTAGTGGAGACTTTAGGGTAATTCATACAGTATCAGAGGAAGGAAATTTAGGTGTGGTAATAGTTATCAAAAAACGATAGAACAACATATAGAAAACTACTTACACAAGAACGAAAGAGTACTCATGGTTAGATTAGAACCTAAACCGGTAAATACAGTAATAATACATGTCTACATGCCCACCTCCAGCTACAGTGTTGAAGAGATAGAGGCGATCCACAAAGATATCGAAGACACACTAAGATACGTAAAAGGACATGAAAATTTAATAATTACTGGAGATTTTAATGCAGTGGTAGGTGAGGGTAGGGAAGGAGCAGTAGTAGGTTTATTTGGTTTACGCACGAGAAATGACAGGGGAAATAGGCTGATAGAATTTTACGAGAAGAACAATTTAACCATCACAAACACATTCTTTCACTCTGAGTTGTTGTTTAGCGTTTATGAACTAAGATGGCGTCTTTTTAAATTTTATTTTAGAAAGCGTTCAATTGGCCAGTTAGATAGGGTAGAGGATGATTTTCTTTTTATAACTATTTGCAATAGAGATTGCAATAGAGACTAGGTGAAGTGGTAGAGAATGGTATCAGTTCTTTCAGACACAGCTTAGAACTTTTCTTTGTAAAAGGAACTTTATTTAACTAGGAGGTCGAAGTGTCCGACAGATCCACAAAAAACACTCACCTTCCAGTGAGTGCGATCTTGACTACGCGAGTTGGTGCTACCAAGATAATTTTGACGAAGACCTGATAAACTTGATAAACCTTTCAAGGTACGTAAATCTCAGAGTTTTTATTTCAGGTCCCATCCCGTATCACTGTAGTTAGTTAGACAACTATAAAATTGTTACGTCATTCACCCCTGTTCAATGTAAATTAAAATTAATAGAATAACGTACGATCTGACGCCGTGAGTTGGTGGACCCAAAGATAATTTTGACGAAGACCTAGTAAACTTGAAAAACCCTTCAAGGTACGTAAATTCCACAGTTTTTAAATCAGATCCCATCCCGTATCACTGTAGTTAGTTGGGGCACTATACAATTATTACGTCATTCCGCTCTGTTCAGGGTAAATTAAGATTAATGACCTAACGTACGATCTTGACGCCGTGAGTTGGCGCCCACAAAAATAATTTTACGAAGACCCAGTAAACTTGCAAAGACTTTCAAGGTACGTAAATCTCAGAGTTTTTAATTTAGGCCCATTCTCGTATGACGGTAGTTAGCTGAAGCACTATAAAATTATTACGACATTCCACCCTGTTCAGGATAAATTAAAATTAATAGTGTAACGTAAGATCTCGACGCTTGGAGTTGGCGCCCATAAACATAATTTTGATGAAAATGTAGTAAACTTGAAACGCTTTTCAAGGTACGTAAATTCCAGAGTTTTTAATTCAGGTCCATTTCCGCATGACGGTAGTTAGCTGGGGCACTATACAATTATTACATCATTCTGTCCTGTTCAGAGTAAATTAAAATTAATAGCGTATCGTACGATCCTGACGCCGTGAGTTAGCAAGAAGACCTAATAAACTTGAAAAGTTCGTCAAGGTATGTAAATTCCAGAGTTTTTAATTCAGATCCCATCGTGTATCACTGTAGTTAGAAGGGCCACTATAAAATTGTTACGTCATTCCCCCCTATTCAATGTAAATTAAAATTAATAGAATAACGTACGGTCTTGACGCCGTGAGTTGGCGCCCACAAAGATAATTTTGATGAAGACCTGGTAAACTTGAAAAGTTCTCAAAGTACGTAAATCCCACAGTTTTTAATTCAGGTCCCATCCCGTATCATTGTAGTTAACTCGTGCACTATAAAATTGTTACCTCATTCCGTCCTGTTCAGGGCAAACTAAAATTAATAGCGTAACATACGATCTTGACGCCGTAAGTTGGCAAGAAGACCTAGTAAACTCTTCAAGGTACGTAAATCCCAGAGTTCTTAAATCAGGTCCATCCCGTATCACTGTAGTTAGCTGGATCATTATAAAAATGTTACGTCATTCCGCTTTGTTCAGGGTAAATTAAAATTAATAGGGAACGTACGATCTTGACGCCTGGAGTTAGAACCTACAAAGATAATTTTGACGAAGACCTAGTAAACTTGAAAAACCTTTCAAGGTACGTAAATCCCAGAGTTTTTAATTCAGGTCCCATCCCGTATCACTGTAGTTAGCTGGAGCATTATAAAATTGATACGTTACTCCGCTTTCTTCAGGGTAAATTAAAATTCTAGTGTAACCTACGATCTTGACGCCGTAAGTTGGCGCCCACAAAGAAATTTCGACAAAGACCTAGTAAACCTGAAAAACCTTTCAAGGTACGTAAATCCCAGAGCTTTTAAGTCAGGTTCCATCTCGTATCACTGTAGTTAGCTGGGGCACTATAAAATTGTTATGTCATTCCGCTTTGTTCAGGGTAAATTAAAATTCTAGGGTAACCTACGATCATGGCGCCGTGAGTTGCGCCTACAAACATAATTTTGACGAAGGCTTAGTAAATTTGAAAAGCCATTCAAGGTACGTAAATCTCAGAGTTTTTAATTCAGATTCCATCCCGTATCACTGTAGTTAGCTGGGGCACTATAAAATTATTACGTCATTTCGCCCTGTTCAGAGTAAATTAAAATTAATATGGTAGTGTACGATCTCGACGCCTGGAGTTGGCGCCCACAAAGATAATTTTGACGAAGACTTAGTAAACTTGAAAAGCCTTTCAAAGTAGGTAAATTTCACAGTTTTTAATTTAGGTCCATCCGTATCACTGTAGTTAGCTGGGCAACTGTAAAATTGTTACGTCATTCCCCCATGTTCAGGGTAAATTAAAATTAATAGCACAACGTACGATCTTGACGTCGTGAGTTGGCGCCCACAAAGAAAATTTTGACCAAGACCTAGTAAACTTGAAAAGCCTTTCAAGGTACGTAAATTCCACAGTTTTTATTTCAGGTCCATTCCCGTATGACGCTAGTAAGTTGGGCACTATAAAATTATTACATCATTCCGTCCTGTTCAAGGTAATTTAAAATTAATAGGGTAACGTACGATCTTGACGTCATGAATTGGCGCCCACAAAGATAACTTTGACGAAGGCCTAGTTAACTTGAAAAGCCCTTCGAGATAGGTAAACCCACAGTTTTTAATTCAGGTCCATTTCCGTATGACGGTAGTTAACTGGGGCACTATAAAATTATTACGTTATTCTGCCCTGTTCTGGGTAAATTAAAATTAATAGGGGTACCAAAGATCTTGACGACGTAAGTTGGCGCCCACAAAGATAACTTTAACGAAGGCCTAGTAAACTTGAAACGCCTTTAAGGTAGGTAAATCCCACACTTTTTACTTCAGGTCTATTTCCGTGTGACGGTAGTTAATTGGGGCAGTATAAAATTAATACGTCATTCCGTCCTGTTCTGGGTAAATTAAAATTAATAGCGTAGCGTACGATCTTGACTTCGTGAGTTGGTGCCCCAAAGATAATTTTGACGAAGTCTTAGTAAACTTGAAAAGCTTTTCAAGGTAAGTAAATCCCACAGTTTTTAATTCAGGTCCATTCCCGTATGACGGTAGTTAGCTGGGGCATTATAAATTTATTACGTCATTTCGTCTTGTTCAGGGTAAATTAAAATTAATATCGTAACGTACGTTGTTGACTTCGTGAGTTGGCGCCCACAAAGATAATTTTGACGAAGAGCTAGTAAACTTGAAACATCCTTCAAGGTACGTAAATCCCAGAGTTTTTAAATCAGGTCCCATCCCGTATCACTGTAGTTAGCTGGAGCATTATAAAATAGGTACGTCATTTCGCTTTGTTCGGAGTAAATTAAAATTAATAGGGTAACGTACAATCTTGACGCCGTGAGTAGGCGCCCGCACAGATAATTTTGACGAAGCCCTAGTAAACTAGAAAAGTCCTTGAAGGTACGTAAATCCCAGAGTTTTTAATTCAGGTCCCATACCGTATCACTATAGTTAGCTGGAGCATTGTAAAAATGTTACGTCATTCCGCTTTGTTCAGGGTAAATTAAAATTGTAGGGTAACCTAAAATCTTGACGCCGTGAGTTGGAGCCCACATAGATAATTTTGAAAAACCCTTCAATCCCAGAGTTTTTAATTCAGAGCCCATCCCGTATCACTGTAGTTAGCTGGAGCATTATAAAAATGTTACGTCATTCCGCTGTGTTCAGGGTAAATTAAAATTAATAGTGTAACATACGATGTTGACGCCATGAGTTGGCGCCCACAAAGATAATTTTGAAGAAAACCTAGTGTACTTATAAAAGCCTTTCAAGGTATGTAAATTCAAAAGTTCTTTTGTTTAGGACCCATCTCGCACCATGATTGTTAGCCGGGACGCTATAAAATTGTTACGTCATACCGTCCCTTTTAGGGTTAATTAAAATTAATAGCGTAACGTCAGTTTTGTACGAAACCCATTAAAGATCAGGAAAGGTGTCATCCTTTCTGCATAAAATTGAAATATATTTATTTGCCGTCGTATCCTTCGTTGTATGCGGAATAGGCTTACGCAGTAAAATATTTTGTCAATAGCAATCCGTTCGATTTATAAATTATGTCAGTTTCAGCACCTCATCGTGTTTTCACCTCTTTGCCGCTCTCGTTACAATAATGTTCTAATGATTCATTCCATTTACTTAATATTACATCAGCATTGTGAGTAGTGGCTGTTTTACCCAGCCATTGCTTCTTTTATCTTTAATTTATATTTCTTATGACATGGATTCCATAGAGATGTTTTCTTTGTACAAGTTATCATTTGCGCACTGCTGAGTCTTCTTTTCATTACTTTTTGGAACAAACACATGCACAGTGGTAAATAAATACTCTATGACGTCCACACTGAACGACCTTACCACGAGAGGGCATTCGTACGCTTTCGTTGCGCGTCCGTATCGGGTTTCAAAGGTTTCGTTTCCTTTGAAATTATTTCCTCGCTACTAATTTGTGATCCAACGCAAACGAAAAATCGCCACACACGTTCAACGAAGCTTCGTTGTTCGATTTCGTTAGCTTTGTGTGTACCCGGGATAATCCACTTGCTTTCCATGTTCGACAAATCCAGATTGGCTTAACACTTTTACGAACAATGTAAAAGTTCTTACGTCTTCTACGCCTGTTATCATAAATTCAGAAACACCATAGAAACCAAACGTTCCTTATCGCACTCGTTCTTACAAACGAAATATTTTCTTTATTGGCTTGATAGACGTATCAAGAATTTCACTTTTAGCTAGCTTCATATCGGAAGTCTTTGTTGGTCCCATCATGTTTCATATAAGTCGATCCCACTTCCTCGCGTTGTTAAAGGGGATGTTTTGAAATACTGAAACGCAGCAGTGTTTTCCAGTTAGCCTTTCGGGTTGCTTTATATAGGTATATCCTTTCAGGTTTTATTCGTACTTTTGTTGACTTAAAGTGGCGTTTGATTAACCTTTTATTATTTGAATAAAAGAGATTTATGCTTGTTGGTAAATTGATTTATTTACACAGCAAATTGAACGTTTTGTAAATGAAAGCTTTGGATGGAAAGTATAGCATTTATTTAACAGAATACATACAACTCCTTAAAACTTTTTGTTAAATTTACAACCGGTTTTAACTTTGAACTGAAAGAGAATTAAAATATTTCGTAAAGGTTTCTATAAACAGTTGAGAAACATTTTTTGTAAATATTTTAAAGAAACGACTGTACAGGTCGCTAAATGGTTCTGTTTAAAGGCATTTCCAACCCCTTAACTGATTAATCAGGATTGCCTTGGGTTTTCTTTGTCGTTTGCCATTTTTATAAATGTTTTTATAAAAAGCTGTAACATTTCTTTGAAATGTTTATAATAGTATTTTATTTTAATAGTTTCTGTATTACCATATCCAACCAATAAGGTTAGGGTTATTACCCTTAAAAAATATAATTTTTAGGTTACGTGCATTTTTAATCTAAGGAAGGATTACATTGTTCATACTCATACGTTATCAAGTTCATTATGGCGAATGTATGGTTAGAAATGATATCATGGTTACTTTGTACTCTAAATTATTACAGCTCTATAAATCATATGTTTTGATTAATAATGCAATACGCTGGCGCCTATGACATAATTGCCTTAGAACGAAGAATGTTCGCACGCTAAATTATGTTAATAGAGGAAACGGTAAATCCCCTTTTTCTGGTTCAGATTAAGGTTTTAGTTAGCTAATTTGACACACGTCAGATAGAAAAATGCAACAAAAGTAATCTCAATCTACAGTCTTAATTCATTTTTTTCGAATTGTAGCGGTCCTGTTGGCACTTTTATATAATTTACTTAAAGCGAACAAGGAGTTCGGCTGGACACGGGAAGTAGAAGAATCTTTTTGGGGCGCCAAAGAATGAGTTGCTTCTTAAAATGTCTCTGTACACTTTACGGCATTATAATTTGAATTAGGGCCGCTATACTTGCGGCCACATCCCCAATGCTCCACCCGGAGGTACTACATTGGGTTTAAACGCGAAAAATAAACGCGCTTCTTATTAATTCTAACTTCATAATTAATCCACCCTAAATAAAAATCTAACTAAAATCTAACAAACTAAAATAAAAACTAAAAACAGGGTTTAAATAATGGTATCCCTAGCGTTGACCTTTAGAGTGTGCCCGATCAACAAGACACAAGCAAAAATGAGAGGGGAAGGGATCCGTAATACCGGATAGCAGACGCCGGCTCTGCTTACCAGTGCGACCTGAAGGGTCGACTTAAAACTATTTAAATCTAGCTAGCTAATTTAAAATGGATTCAAATTTTCGAATCAGTTGCCAAAAGTATTAATAGTGAATCCAGCTATTTGCCTGCTCTATAAATTTACAAATTCGTCCTCCCTGATCTAAGTATTTTATCCTAAGTTTGTCCCTAACGTTCCCTATCATTCCCTAACAGACATAATATACATACAATCTTCTTTTCTATATATACTGCGGCCAAAAATTGGGGACAGAACGTCAAACAAATCAAGCCACAAAACAATACAATGCAGGCAAAAATATAAGTGTAAAAATAAATATAAATATAATATAAATATATAAATAAATTTCTGAATAGGCAAAAGCATGTAACAGTGCATATATCAGCAAAAGCAAATACATTATCAGGTGCGTCGCATGAGCATTATATCGACTAGCGCCATTACACAAAAAACGCGCTTGTTAGATTATTTCAAAATCTGTTTAAAATCACAAATCCATGCTCATGCGAGTACAGCCGCCACAATTTTATTCTTACCTTCAATATAATTTTCTCCAGCATCCGAAGATCTGGTCGTCTAACTATATATATATATATATATATATATATATATATATATATATATATATATATATATATAGGTTTTCTACCTTTATGGGGGAGTTGGATATGCACTAAATGTTCTGGTGGGGATCACAATCACTATCACTTCACTTTTAAGTCCTGGGGGGATGCGCGGTTTCACTCTATTTTATTATTTCTTTATTTATTACACTTATTTAAATTAATGAGGTTTCCTGATTTAGTTTGTTGTTATTTATTTGTTTCGTTTATTCCCGATTTTCTGCGCGTAGAAGGTGGGACAGTGATTGTTTTAGTGTGTGTTCGTTGTGCATATTAGAGTTTTAGGTATATTTATTTAATTATTATTATTATTGGTTTTCTTTCTTTTTTTTCTTTTTCTTTTTTTTTGTTGTTTTTTTTTTTTTTTGCAGGTTTTGGTTATAATGCTCATATCATGTCAAAATCACGCCAGGTCGAAATCTATAATTTTTCAATCCTCCCACAATCCCCTCTCGACTTACACACGATTATCACCGTCTAATCTCGCAACCCTTCCTGCGAACTCTCTAAAAGCTGTCCAGAACGCCTTCTGGTTAGCCACTTCCCCGACTCCCTCTAGGCTCTTTGGCCATGCTAGACCTACGATAGCTAATTTCGTATCAGCCAACCCTCGATTTGCCACTTCAAGCGGGCAGTCGAAGAGCACGTGCTCTGCGCTTTCCGCGCCCTCACCGCATTCACAGCGGTCGTTGTTGGTTAACCCGAACCTATGTAAATAAGCTTTCAGGCGCCGTGTCCTGTTATCAACTGAACCATTTTATGATCGAGTTTTACCTCGATCTTGCCTCTAGCTTCTAAGCTCGGTATGAATTTGTGGATCAACCTGCCCGTGGCAGCGTTGTTCCACCTCTCTTCCCATTGTCGGATTGACTTTTCACGCAGCTTTCTTTTAATCAAAGAATTCGGTATCGACGAATGTGATATTCGAAAGTCTCCCGTCGCGGCCTCGCGTCCTCATCACCTTCGACAAACTCGATTCCTCTAATATCAGCCGGGTGTCCCAACTCTCTTGCAATTTTCCTATTACCAAGATTAAGATCTTCGATAATTTCGCGCCCTTTTCCTATATTCATTAATCGCCTATCTCTAATCTCCCTAACGACATATTCGATAGGGAGAGTTCTACTGATCACCAAGACCGCCTTCGTGGAGGTGGTCCTGTACGCCCTCGCCGCTTTTACTGCGGTTATGCGTTGTTCGCTCGTCAATTGACGCACCTACCTGACTTTACAACCTTCTGCCCATACAGAAGCTGGGTACAGCATCGCCGGCTCAATTGCTCCGGCATAAACCATCTTCAGCGACTCGCCCCTGAAAGCCCACTTTATTTTAGCCGCCGCCATCATTTTATTTGATATTTCGCCGCCCTTACTTTTTACGTATTGTACGTGCGCTTTCCAATTTAATTTATCGTCAATCTTGACGCCGAGGTAGGTAATACAATCTTTAAACGGGATTTTCTCCCCTCCTAGCTCTAGCCTAGGAGGTCTCTGTCCTGGTTTCGTGCCGAAATAAAGCGCCTCTGTTTTCGCCGTGTTAAATTTTAATTTTACCGCCTGCGACCATTCGTGTAATTTATTAAGCGCCTCGTTCGGTTTTGTGCGCATATCCATTAACAATCTCGATCTTACAATTAAAAGCGTGTTATCCGCAAACCCAACGATTGAGCATCCTGCAGGCAACTTGACCCTAAAGATGCTCTCATACAACAACTTCTAAAATGTGGGACCAGAACATGACCCCAGCGGGCATCCCCTTTCCACCTCACGCGACAGAACTTCACCCGGAATTTCATCCTGTGGCAATCGCCTCGAGAAATAACTCTTGACCAAGGACATCAAGTTTCGCGGACAACCCCTACGATCTAACTCGCAAACGATTAATGGCCACCAGGCAGCATCAAATGCTCCTGAAATGTCCAAAGCAACAACGACACAGTACTCTTTAGCATCTCTCGCCTGCTTTATTTCCCCGACAACAAACTCTAACGCGTCGATAGTCGACTTGCCCTCCACGAAACCAAACTGTCGGTTATTAAAACCGCCGCTATCTCGCACTAGGTGCTCAATACGCGTAGTCAAAACACGATCTAAAACTTTCCCCAGCACCGGTAGCAAGCTAATTCGACGATAGCTGCCCGGATCTGACGCATCCGCCTTTTTAGGTTTGGGTATAAATTTCACGTTCTGGATTTTCCAGCAACGCGGAAATACGTCCCTCTCTAAACAAAGATAAAACAACCCGGCAAAGACACACGGGGCTAACAGGCACGCCTCCAGAGCTGCGTCTGAAGTGATTCTATCATGCCCCGGTGCCTTCTTAGGATTCATCCCCTAAGAGCCCTGACGACCTCGTGAACTAGGATTGCCTTATCGGCACCTGTTCCTTGCGCCTCTGCAGCTTCCCGACGTACTAAATCGTGCGACCCTTCATCGCCCTCGGGATTCTCCGATGGGAAAAATTTCTCTAGTAAATATTCCGCTGTGGTTTTAAAACCTTCCGTGTATTCGCCATTTGTTTTCTTTATATTACTTAGCGCGATTTTTTGTTGTTTTCCTCTAATTACGCGGTATGCTGTTCCCCAGGGTTCTTTCTCTGAGTTTCGCGTGCAGAATTCTTTAAATTTATTCGTTCGCGTTTCTTCTATTAATATTTTATATTCGCGGTACCTTTGATTTTATTCTATTCTCCGTTGTTCTTCTTCCCGAGGCGCGTTGATACTAGCGCTTTAGGTTACGCGTTTCTGCCCGCTTGGTGGTTAGTTCCCGGGTCCACCAGGGTAAGCTGTCTTTAAATGTTCTCTTTTGCGGCATGGAATACGATCCCGACACGGCCGACTGCTTGAAAAATGGCAGGTGAGCATTTTTCACAAAAAATTACGCCCTCGTTCGGATGAGAGGTTAAATGGAGGTCCCGTGTGTGAGTGTTGTCACGCACGTTAAAGATCCCTACCTTGCCCGGAACGGCAAGGGTTCGGCAAAATTCTAAATTTCCAGGTAACAAAAAACTCGCCTCCTGGCCAATGTAGTACCTACAGGTGGAGCATTGGAAATGTAAATGAACGGCATGGAATACGACAACGCGTCTACCACCGCGTCGTTTAGTTTTTTCGCGAGTGTTTCTACTTCGTCTGCCTCTCGGCAGTTAAATAGCTCATTTTCGAGCACGGGGATACTTTCGCCAAATTTTTGTTTAAATTGCTCCCAATTTGCTTTTTTATTACAAAACCGCGGAAATATAGTTAGCTGCTCGTATGCGTTTGTTTTGGTTTCAACGTCCCATGTTATTAATTTATGGTCAGAGAGCGTTTCCCATTACGAATCGTTTCTAACATTTCGTGCGAGACGCAGTAATATCTATAAAACTGCTGCCTCTATGTCCCTCAAACGTAGGTAAATCATTAGTGTTTATCACACTAAGGTCCCATTCAGTAAAAAGATCAGCAACTTGCGAGCCTCTATCGTCTTCGATAGGGCTGCCTCATAGTGGTGCCTTGGCATTAAAATCTTCCCCGATGATTAGATTTTTGTTTCTGCCGATTTTACGAATAATATTATCTACATGATTTATCAAGTCCTCGGTTTGGGGATTTTCCCGCCTAGAATCGACCGGCGGGAGGTACGCGCTTATTACGAAGAACACATTTCCCCCTGATTTGATTTCGGCCGTCGTTAAAAATTCGTTCGATAAATTATTTAATATAATTCCGGCGCACGTCTCATTATTTATTATTATCCCGCTACGCGGTCGTTCACTATTCACGTTTAAGACGGTAACCCCCATCCCAAAACCTGTTATTTTGTGGCCATACAGGTGCGGTTCCTGTATAAGCCCGATGTCGATATTATTTTCGATGAATAACTTTACGAAGTTATTTGTTGCCCCTTTACCTTTCCCGAGATTTAGTTGCGCGAATTTAATCTTCTTGCTTTTTATGGACTGTGTTTTGTCTTCACAGTCCATAATCGATGTTTCGTGTGATTGCGTTCTTCAGACGTTGCATCGTGGGGCATCTACTCGACTTGGCGTCGTGGCGCGTATCGACCTTCGCGCCACCGCCAGTTCTGTCGTTTGCCCTAGCGCAAACCACACAGCAGGGGACTGCCTTCCGGGAATTCTTGAATTCATGCCCGACCTCGGCATAGTTACCGCACCACTGTATCTTCTCCCTGCATTCCATTACACTTTACGGCAGCGTTACCAGTACGTTTAGCTTGTAATGCGTCATATCGGGGTATTGGTAGAGTGTTGGTACACATTTTGCCGGATGGAGTTGATCGTCCTATAATGTTCATCTAAAGAACGTCAAATAAAGCTGAAAAAAATTATTCCAGGGTGAATAAAGAGGCTTTAGCAATTTATTACGCGGTAAAAAATGTTCAGGCGGCTCCGTGGCGTAGTTGGTATGTGTGTTACTACGCCCAAGATCCCGGGTTCGAATCCCGACACGGTACGCTTGAATAATGTTAGGCGAGCATTTTTCACAAAAATACACCCTCGATGAGAGGTAAAATGGAGGTCCCGTGTGTAGTCACGCACTTTAAAGATCCCTACCTTGCTTGGAACAGCAAGGGTTTGGCAAAATTCAAAATTTTTCAAGTAAAAAAAAAGCTCGCTTCTTGGCCAATGTAGGGAAAAAATGTTCACAATATTTATTGGGTAGACATTTTGAATTATGCACGGATCACAAGCCTTTATAAGCGTTATTTGGAGATAAAAAGGGAATACTTTTAATGCCTTCGGATGAGCTACAGAGATGATCGCAATACTTAGTGAGATTTGATTATAAAATCAAATTTGTAAAGGGTGTAAATAACGAGATTGCGGACGCACTGTCTAGATTATCAGTTCATGAGGGTAATGAAAAAGGTAGTGATGCCCTGGGTTACAGTTATATACATTTTGTGGAAGGTTCAATTCCAATAAATGCGAGTCAAATTAGAATCGAGTCGAAGAAAGATCCTGAAATCAGTTATGTGCTCAAACAGGTTAGGAACGGTTTTAAATGGCGGCACCCCAGAGGATCTAGTACACTCTTTTAGAAGAAGGGTTAGTTAACAATTGATCAAGGTATACTAATGTGGGGATGTTGGGTACTTATGCCGAACAAATTTAAGGCGCAACTGTTAGCGAAATTACATAGTACGCATTCAGGCATAGTTAAAATAAAAAGTAATGCCAGGAGTTATATTTGGTGGCCACTATTGGATAAAGACTTTGAGCAGGTAGCTCGTACGTAAAGAGTGTCTACGAAAGTTAGGGCAAACCCAGGAAAGGGTGAATTAAAACCTCGGCCTTTAAAAACTGAGGTGTTCGAACGAGTTCACATAGACTATCTTGGACCATTTAAAAACGAACGTGTGTGGTTTTAGTGGCCCGAAGTGGTAGCAGTGAGATCGACTGACTCTAAAAATACGATCGAGAAGTTAAGGCAGATTGTCAATTAGTTTGGGTTGCCTAGGAAATTAGTGAGCGATAATGAGACCCAATTTACGTCTTATGAGTTTAAAAACTGTACAAAAAATAATATTGATCATTTCTTTTCACCGTCATATCACCCGGATAGCAATTGGGTTGTCGAAAATGTGGTCAAATCATTTAAATGGAGTTTGGAAAGGACTTTGATTGACAGAATTAATAGCGCGGTTTCGATACAGACGCTAATAAGTAGACGTTTATTCAATTGTCGGACTACCATTCGCTCCATAACGGGTGAAACTCCGTAAAGTTAATGTTTAATAAGGAGCTCAATAATAGATTAGATTTATTAAATTCTAATGTCAGAGTCGAAGCTAGGCAGAAACAAGTACTGGGATGTTCTGGTAATAGGAAGTGTAAATTTGAAGAAGGAGATGGTGTACAGGTTAGTGATTATAGGAATCCAAATAGTCCGAGCTGGATTAAGGGAGAGGTATTGGAGCGATAAGGAATCAGATTTTTAAATGTCAAATAACCGAATTAGGATGAACCGGTATATCTATAGGACAACGTAATTACGGAAATAATCTACAAACAAAACATAGAAGGCAAACTACTTATTGAAAAGTTTCAGAAATAGTTTAAAGTTAGATTTAATGCTGGACAGAAAGAGAAACCCACATACTGCGGTAGAGATATCGCCACAACCCAGGAGGATGTTCCAAGCACAGGGTAAGGTTTACGCGGAGTTCCAGGCTCTGATAATTAAGGAGTACATCGTGGTAGCTAGGTGTGTCCGATGCCTAAACCTAGACATGTCTCTAAACACTGTACAAAGACAAAAGAATCATGTTAAAGATACCTACCTTACTTTGAATAGCAAGACGTCGGCAAAATTCATAATTTCCAGGTAAAAACTCGCATCCTGGACAATGTAGTACCTTCAGGTGTAACATTGGAAAATCAAATGTGGGTCTTATCTTCATAGCGACTCCGTGGATTCGTGCATGACTACTAACCCCAACATCCATGGTTTGGTTCCCGACACGGTTCGCTTGGAAAATGTCAGGTGAGCATTTTTCACAAATCTATGTCTTCGTTCGAATGAGAGGTAAAATGTAGGTTCCGTATCTGAGTGTTGTTACCCACCTCAAAGATCCTTACCTTGCTTAGAATAGCAACGATTCGGCAAAATATAAAATTTCAAAGTAAAAATAATCTCGCCTTCTCGCCGATTTAGTACCTTCGGTAGAGCATTGGAAAAGTCAAATGTAGGTGGCACTCATCGGCGCAGGTTTGTGTATGACTGCTGATCCCATGGTTCGTTGTTCGATTCGTGACGCGAACTGCTTGACAAATGTTAGATGAGCATTTTTCACAAAAATACGTTCTCGTTCGGATGAAAGGTAAAATGTAGCGTGTTGTCACCAACTGTAAAAATCCCTACCTTGCAAGGTTTCGAAAAAATTCCAAATTTTTAGATAAAGAATACTGCTTCTTGACCAATGTAGTACCTTCTGGTGGAGGATTGAAAAGTCAAATGTAGGGGCGTATTTTCATGGGGCAGCTTCTTAGCTTAGTTGGTTTGCGTGTGACTACTAGAGCCAAGGTCTCGGAATCGATTCAGGACATGGACCCTACATTTGATTTTCCAATGCTCCACCCGAAGGTACTACATTGTCCAGGAAGCGAGTTTTTTTTTACCTGGAAATTTTGAATTTTGCCGAACCCTTGCTGTTCCAAGCAAGGTAGGGATCTTTAACGTTTGTGACAACACTCACACACGGTGACCTCCATTTTACCTCTCATCCGAACAAGGGTGTATTTTTGTGAAAAATGCCGGCCTAACATTTTTCAAGCGGCCCGTGTCAGGATTCCCGACATGGACCGCTTGAAAAACATGAAGCGGGCGTTTATGGTAACAATATGTCCTCGTTCAGATGAGAGGTATAAGATACGTCCTGTGTGTGCGTGTGAGTGTGTTTGTGTTACGCACGTTAAAGCTTGCTTGGAATGAAAAGGGTTCGGCAACATTCATAATTTCTCGGTAATTGATTTATTTACACAGCAAATTTAGCGTTTTGTAAACGAAAGCTTTGTATAAAAAGTATAGCATTAACCAGAATACATACAAATCTATATTTCTGAAAATACAAATATTTTGTCAAGCTTTCTATGAACGTTTGAGAAAAATAATATTGTAAATATCTTAAGAATGCGACTGTACATGATCGCTAAATGGCTCTGTTTAAGGGACAAATATACATTTCCAACCCCTTAACTGATGTAATCCGGATTGCATTGGTTTCTGTTTCTCATTTACCATTTTTATAAACATGTTTTTATAAAAATCTGTAACATTTTTTTTAAATGTTTATAATCATATTTATTTTAATAGATTCCATATTAGTAAATCTCACCACTAGGGTTAAGAGTATTTTATTTAAGAAATATCACATTTAAGTTACACGCATTCTTGATCTATGGAAGGATTATTTTTGTAATCTTACATTATTTATACTCAAACGTTGTCGAACTCATGATGGCTGTTGTAGATTAGAAACGATATTAACGTTACTTTTTATTCCAAATTACTGCAGTTATATGTTAAATATGTTTTGATTAATATTGCATAACGTTGGTGCCTATGACATCATTGCCGTGGAACAAAGAAGGTTCACGCGCTAAATTATGCCGATGTAGGAAACGGTAAATCCCCTTTCTCTGGTGCAAGTTAATGTTTCAGTAAGATAATTTTACATATGATTGACAGAGAAAAGCAATAAAAACAACTTCAATTTGCAGTCTTAATTCATTTTCTCAAATCCTGTCGAAAATAATATCGAATCTTTCTATAAAGATAAATTTTTGTATGTGGCACTTCGTCAGGATTACTAAAAGACAACATGCAAACTTTATTAGGTTTAGTTAAACTTTGTGTAATAAAGTATCGATCTCATTAATGTAATTCAAAATAAGCACAAGTAATAATACGAATTTCTGATCTTGTTCACCTACCTTATACTATTGGTTAATTGAAATTTTAGTTGTTATTTTATGTATTTAAATCTAGTGTTTATTACCAATAGAACAATGAATATTCGCTAATACGATTTTTGAATAGAATATGTTTAAATTATGTGTTGCTGCTTCAAAAAATTGTGTTTTATGTGCATTTACTTGTAGAGCATATGATTTAGTACATGCCTAGTGCCATAGACTGCTATAAAGCGACATATACGTGAAGTGTAAGCATAGGTAATAGGACACGAATAATAAACAGTAAATAATGACAGAGAAAGAAGGTAAACCAGGTGGAAATATAACTAAGGGAAGCAGCCTGACACCCAGATCTACTTAGTTGGGGTTAAGGGAAGGCAAATAGGACGGATATACAATCCACAGCTGACATTAATGAAGGTAACATTACTATACAAATTGGCACTATTACTAATGTCGTAAATGGGATTCAACAAAATAAAAGACGCCACCAGAAGAACGATAGTCTCGACGAGAACGTCAAACACACTGACAAACAAATTGTAAGTCTAATGAGCACAATACAGAAGAACTACTTGGACCTACTTAGCTATGTGGACAAAGTCCTTGATCCAAGTAATGAAATCCCAAAGGATAGAAAAGCTACACTAAGCGATAAAATAAGCAGTTTGACACTCCAAATGGCGCAACTGAAAGAACAGCAAGGCACGTTGCATTAACAGAACTTTGGCTATAAGAAGGAAGTGGAAGAAATAATAAAGGTAGACCACGCACCAAAACCAACATACACTATGGTAACACAAAAAGGTAATCATAATCTAGGAAATAAAACGGAAACGGCAGAAAAACTGTGCAGATCAACAATCACTTTACTTCCATTACTTCAAGGAAAGGAGAGGACGCAAAAACAATCAAACAAACTTTCATAAAACCAGAAGAAGAAAACAAAGATAAAAAATATGCGGACAGTGAACAAGATACCGATAGTAGAAACGGATTCTGATTAGCTGCACAAAAAACACCGAATAACTAAAAGATTAATGAAACAATGAAGTGTGAACGGCCGGCTAAAAGAACACTACCGATCCTCTACGATGCCCTGGCATACCTAGAGGACAACTAATTACGGAAATGATCTACAAACAAACCATGGAACGCAAACTACCTATTGAAAAGTTTCAAAAACCGGGCAGAAAACAAAATCCACATTTTATATTTTGGTAGAGATGTCGCCACAATTCAAAAGGATGTTCCTTGCACATGTTAAGGTTTACCCAAAGTTCCGGGCTATGGTAATTAAGGAGTACATGGTGGTACCGCGGTGTGTTCGATATGGCGGCTTCGTGGCGTAGTTGGTATGTGTGTGACTACTACGCCCAAGGTCCCGGGTGCAAATCCCGACACGGACCGCTTGAAAAATATTAGGCGAACAGTTTTCACAAAAATACACCTTCGTTCGGATGAAAGGTAAAATGGAGTTTCCGTGTGTCAGTGTTGCCACGCACGTTAAAGATCCCTACCTTACTTGGAACAGCAAGGATTCGGCAAAATTCCAAATTTTCCAGATAAAAAATTCGTTTCCTGGCCATTGTAGTACCTTCGGGTGGAGCACTGGAAAATCACATGTAAGGTGTGTTCAATGCCTAGGCCTGGGACGCGTATCTAAACACTACAAAACCAAAGAAATCATGCGGACACTGCAGCGAAGAAACTGATTAAAATTGTGAAACAACAAGGCAAACTTCCCAAATAAAAATAGCAATAAAATATACATACCATGTCGCAAATACGGTAAAAGATGCAATGGAGATACCAACACATGTACAACCTATAAAATCTTACTGGAAAGGCTGATCCAAAAAACTGACTATGGATAGAAAACGATAATAGCGCAACAAAATCAAATAGGGACACTCAAAATAGTGGCAATAAAAATAAACCGAAAACACCCAGCGAAATAAACAGAAGCAGAACCAGAGCCCAAGCATACAGAGAGAAATTAGCTAAAATGCACAGTACAAAAATGTAATGGTTAATAAAAACACACAAAGAATAATAGAGAAACACCCAGAGAAGAAAGTAGAAGTAGAAACCGGTAACTATGTTAGAGAACAAGAACGGACGGAAGAAGATGCAAGAGCTGTAGAAACAAAAGTCACAAAATCATACACAAGTTTAAACAGTCATAACAATAGTTGAAAAACCTCAATCAAAACCAAAATTAAAAAAAACTATTAATAACATTAAAGATAGAAAACTTTTCATAAAACAGGAGTAAGGAAAAACATGACCGGGAAGAAGAAAAAGAAGCCAAAGCAAAAACAAACAAAAATGGTTGATCAATCGTCCGCCTCCAGAGGTACAAATACAATCAAAACACAAACAGTATGGAAACATTAATAACTTATTTCTTTATAGAAACATAGCAGATGTAATCAGGCTGGTTGCGCTGAAAGAAGCGGCAACCCTCACAGCAGCATTAAGGCACATCATAAGAAAAACGCACCCTAAAGAGAAAACAATCATCTTTCCAACTATAGAAGCGGTAGATCATTCAAATCTAAAAACACATAAACTACAACGAACGCCACCACGTTGAAAATGCTATTCAATGGGTATTTTACAGAAGAGAAGAGATCTCGATCTGGAAGAAATGTTCAGGAAACTAACCATGGCACTCAGAAGAATAATCCTCGACTTAAGACAATCATAGCCAGAGTCAATCACCTATACAAAGTACCTATCATAAATGGCACTAATAATTGCACAACTGAATCTCTCTCTGCTACTGATGCTGACAGACCTGCGGCAAATACCAGCCACGAAACCTTGCGGGTTTCGTTTATCGAATTCAATGATTAGCAATCAAATTTTATAGGGAGCTATGGTCCTCTAAGATCCTACTGCGAGTACATCCATAAACCAAGCACAAATTTTTTGTAATTTCTATAAAAACTAGTTGGGTGGATTCAAAATTTTTTGACGATTACGAACAGTCAGTCTCTAGAAAATGGAATTTGAATTCAGGTCAGAGCTCGTTACCTCAACCGGAATCTAGAACAGTAAAAATTATACACTTTTTGCAACGCCAACTTGTAAAATAACCATATACAAATATTTATAATTTCGCAAAGAATTCTTACTGCAACATGCAAGCAACATTCTTTTCTAATTTCAAGAGAGCAAATTACGGCAATTATCATTCTTCTGCATAACAAGAAAAATGCAGTAACATGCAGCTATAATTATAGGAAGTCATCCCAGTTAGGGTATAAAGAAAAAAGCAAATATTTTTCTCGTAATTAGTGTTATGCAGCTTGCTTTTTTTTTTGCAGCATCTCAGTAGCTCGAGTGGTTATTAGACCGTGGTAATGTGATGTGATCATGATGATTCTCTTGGTCGATTTTTAACTTACTCTGCAGTATTAGACGTGATCTAATCTTTTAATTATAACTTGAGATGGGATGATGAGATGAACTATGTGTTCAATTGTAAGCACTTTATGGACATGAAGTTGCAAAACCTAAGATGATGATTGTTTATTAATATATTACAAAGACATGGACTTTTATTTAGCATAAAGGTGTAAAATTCAGGTCCATGTCTCAGGACCCTCATCTCCAAATTCAAAGTTGAAAAGTAAAATATAATTTTGTGCTTATTTTGTGCAATTGTTTATTTAGAATGCTGGCAATTAATGCACAACACTATAAGTAATTAATAGTTGCATCGCTCGTTAGATATTGTAGAAGACTTCGTCGGTTGCATGAGTTCCAGTGAAACGATCGGTGGGTGGCTAATAAATCGGTGAGGGGTGCTTGTATTTTGACACTCTTGGCATTGCAATCTCTTTTCGAATCTAAGAGTACCAAAAAACTTTCGAGTTCGTTGTTGTTTTTTTGTTTCTTGGCCTTTTGGAGCGTTTGGACGTGTTGCTGTATAGGGCGGTTGCCAGACTTAGTAACTACGTGTTCCAAGTATTCAATTGTAGACAGCCCAAAATGGTACTCCTCTAATGACACGTGGAGTCGGTGCTCCTGTAATCTTTCCAATACTGACCAAAGCAGTATGTGCTCTTTGGGGGTATTTGTGGAGATAATGAGATCATTCAAATACACTAGGATGAACTTCCGGGAAATATCTCGTGGGTCATTAATTTTTGAAAGGCTTTGGGAGCTCCGTCTGGCATGACGGTGAATTAATAGTATGCTCGTCTGGGGTGGTAGAGGCGGTTAATGGTTTAGAGCCTCTTTTTAAGGCGATTCACCAGTAACACTGATTTTAGGTCCAGTGTAGAGGTATTTAGGTCCCGAAGGTTCTCTTGTATAATGGATAGTTGGGGAGACCACGTCCTTGGTGATGGTGTTTAGTTTGCGATAGTCAACGCAGCACCTGGGTTTTTCATTTTTCTTTTCTACTATCACAATGGGCGAGCTGTAGCTTGAGGAGCAAATTTGTAAATATATAGAACATACAAAATAGCTAGATTTACTATTAAACATTTAGTGAATGCTTAGAAAATTTGAATCCATTTTTAATATTAGCTAACTAAATTTGCATAGTATTAAGACGATCTTTCAGGTCACACCGGCAAGCAGAGCTGGCAGCTGCTATCCGCCATTCCGGATCCCTCCTCAATCATTTTTGCGTGTGTCTTATGGATCGGGCTAACTCCAGAGTCAACGCTAGGGATACCATTCTTTAAACCCTATTTCTAGTTTTAGTTTGATAGATTTTTATTTAGTATTGATTAACCTGAAGTTAGATTAAATTTGGAGCACGTTTATTTTTCGCGTTTAAACCCAATGTAGTACCTTCGGGTGGAGCATTGGGGACGTGGCCGCAAGCATAGCGAGCTTTAATTACATTATAATGTAGCTTGAGGAGCTCGGCTAGATAATGTCGTTCTGGAGCATGGCCGCGTCTTCGGCGGCGATTATCTCGTTTTATGCGGAGAATATCGGCAGAGCGGCAGTCGAAGCGGTCCATGTGCAGTCGTCTTAATAACGTGCCTAGTGCTGGCTGTGGTAGTCGACTTGAGAAGCCCGTCGATGACATCGTTAAACTCGGTCATCAAGTTTTCAAGTGCTGGCACTATTTGGTTTGAGAACTAGTATTTAATGTTGTCCAGGCGGACGTCAACCGTAGGTGCTTGTTGCCATGGCCAGATTCAGTGTGGCTTCGGTGTTGGTCAGTTCCAAAGTGGATGAAACCTCTGCCGTAGTCCATAACTGCCTTGTGGCGGTTCAGCCAAGGCTGCCAAAGAATGACGTTTTCTGTTAGGCAGGGGGCGACCAGGAAGGTTACTCGATCATTGACGTGCTCAATGTTGAAGTCAATATCGGTTTCGTCTTCGATGTTAGCTCAACTTTTGTCATCCATTTGAACGAGAGTGTCCATTGGTCGAAATGTCAACCTAGCGTAAGGTCATTTTTGTTTTAATAGACAGACCAAAGTTGTATGTGCTCTTTACCGTGATGCAAGGTAAGTTAAGATCTCCATAAGTTGTGTTTAATTGCGGTGACGTCAGTTGTTTTCGACCGGACTGGATTCTGGCGTGGTTCGGCCGGTTGATTGTTTCCTTGGTTGTGACCAACGGAGCAACCGCGATGAAAATGCGTCTCGAGGCAAAAGTGACACCTAAGCGGGTCTGTGGCCTGTTGTTTATTTTCTGGTGGCTTCAAAAAAGTAGTTTCCCCCTTAGCAACCTCTCGCAAGTCTTGTTCGACCTTAAATGCTTTCATCATGAGGTCCATCACACTGCTGGGTGCGTAGGTCCTCATGTGCAATCGTCTTACTGTCGATGAGAACAAGCTGATAGTTAAGCGAAGGTCAGTCTACATATACGTAGTTCTAACAATGCGACCTGCTGTATTTTCTTTTGTAGAAAATTGATAACCGTTTCTCCTGACGAATGTTCCTTGCTCATGTACTGCGATTGTATTGTGCTAACGTTGCTGGTTTATTATGTCGCCCCAGGAGTTAGACCTTGAAGACGGCGTTATCTAGTTTCAAAACGGCGAAAAATTGCCACCAGGTTGCTGCTTCCCCGCGAAGTTGTTTCTCGATTTGTGGCAAGCTTAGCGTGTACATAGCAGTGAGGATGTCCTCCGGATCCTCCATTGGTTCTCGTGAGAATGCAGGCAGCTGGATTCCATGTAGTGGACGAGGTTCTACAAGTTCTCTGTGGTCATGGTGATTATTTTGATTGATTTGTTACGTGCCGTCCCTGCATGGAAATATTTTCGTTTGTACGTAATTAAATCCTATATTTCTTGCATTCTTTTCACGGTCATGAGTATTCATTATCAATTTCAGCCGCTTTCTCATTTTAAACGATTACTTTCTCATCACCCTGCTAGGTTTTAATTAGTACATGTAATTAGTTTTATTAATAAAATACCAGCTTTTCGATGCTATATCAAAATAGGAGGGATTTGAAGTATTTAAATTTATAAGTAGGTAATTTAATAAAAATCCTGAATTAGTTACGTAATTAAATCCTACATTTCTTGCGTGCTTTTCACGGTCATATATATTCATTAACAATTTCACCCGCTTCCTCAATTTAAACGATTGCTTATTTATCACCCTGTAGGTTTTTATTAGTACATGTAATTATAACTTAAAGTATTAGTTGCATGTACTAATAAAAACCCACAGGGTGATAAATAAGCAATCATTTAAATTACGAAAGCGGTTGAAATTGATAATGAATACTCATATGACCGTGAAAAGAACGCTTGAAATGTAGGATTTAATTACGGACGAATGAAAATATTTCTATGCAGGGACGGAACGTAGCAGATACTTGAACGTCATCTTGTTCTGACTTCACTTCAGAAACTGCAATATATGGAAGAGGTTGTTCGACCAGCTCAATGGAGAATGAGTGACTCTTTCCCTCATCGGTATGGTGTGTTCGGTCCTGAACAACGTTTGTTCGTGAAATTCTTTCACAGACCTTACGTTCTGGTTGCAATTGATACCAGGCCGCGTGGTGGTATGTAGCAGGACAGCAACATATCAGTTTATATATACACAAGCAAAAAACATATATTTACAATACTGGCAATTGATGTACGACGCTATAACTAATTATTTACACGATTTACACGTGTGCCTACTAGTAAGCACAAACAGGAATAAATACATGTATATTTAGATACATTATGTTGATTAATCAAAAAGCGTAATGCGAATCTTTACGAGATTAACACGAGTGCGTGTTAATAAGCACAAACAAAAACAACATTCATATATCCCTATATAAAATCACAAACATACATACGTATAACAAATGCTTAAATTAGTTAATGACAAGTACAGTTGAATAAATACAGGATTAACACAAGGGCGCGTTAATGAGCACAAACAAGAACAAACATTTAAATATTTCTATATATAGGCAGACACAAATATATGTGCATATAACAACCGTCTTAAGGTAGTAACTAAGAATACAACATAAATATTTACAGGATTAACACGAAGGCGTGTTAAGGAGCACAAACAAGAACAAATGGTTGTGTATCTTTATATAGAATAAAAGCACAAACTAGCAGGTAACATCCGCATTAAATCAGTGAAGGACAAATGCACTATGAACAGGATTAACACCGGTGCGTGTTAATACGTCTAAACAAGAACAAATACTGAGTTAATTAACGCAAATACAATATAAATACAAGATCAATAGGAGTGCATGTTAATAGTCACAAGGAGAATAAATACACCCAGGAAGCGATTTTCAGTGACGGTGGTGGGGCCGTTGCTTGCACGGCTTATTGTGGTACGACGTAGATCCGCTGCAATGCCTAGCTGGCTAACGACGTTGGCAGAGTGGTGCTTTGCGTTTCCAAGTGTAAGCGAATAAGGCGGGGTCAGATTGTAATTACTAACCGTGTAATAGAATGATTTTGTGCCATCAGAATACAAATTATTGGCTGAATAATGATATTCTAAAAAGAAACCCAAATCCAAACTAATGCAAGAACAAATTAATCGTACACAACTTGGTCAGTAGCTTGACCATACAGTTAACTATTTCTGAAATAGTCATAATGTAATTGTTGTAGACTAACTACAAGTCACTTGTGTTTACGTATTCACAATTTCTTTATTGCAAATAATTAGTTAAAATTTTTAAAAATTGTAATTAGTTGAGGTTAAGTTTGAGTAGCGTTAGCTAGACTTCACCTCATGTACTTCTTAACATTGTGTTGTAAATTACGATGCAAATAAAGTCACTATAATAATAATAATAATAATATAGTCGGGATAAAAATCACCCGCGCTATAATGAGAAAGTAATACATGTATGTTAACCGGGATAAAAATCGCCTTTTGTGTGTGGTGTGATTTAATTACCGTAAACCTGTACGTAGCGTAATTGCTTGGATAACAATCACAAGCGTGCTAGTAGACACGTTCGTGGGATAAAAATCGACAAGCACTGAATCTCTGGTCGATTCGTAGCTGTTTATATGTTTTCTCTTGTGACAGTGGGTGTGGTTATCGTGATCGGGACAAAATGAATTACGTTCGTGTGAGTTTTTATGTTTGGTGACACAGTAAACTCTAATTTTGTGCACGCTCTGCTTCCGAAATATTGGCGCCCAAAATTTTGGGTTTCTCCAAGCCCCCCAATTCTGAAAATGCGTGTTAAAAGTGTTGCTAATTATGTGTAATTTTGTGCAACGTATCTCAGATTTTTAAGATACCTTCCGTTCGAAATACAAGTATACAAAATTTAAAGCTCAGCCTCTCCACATTAGAATTATGGGTTGAGAATGGTGTTCAAATGTTTCTTACATTTTACGCAAAGTTGTGCACATATCACAAATTTTGTTCTAGCATTTATGTTGAAATGTATGTAATTCAAACGTAACCATCTCAAAATTTATTGTAATTCAGAAATGGTGTAATAATTTTTAGGTAATGTTAACACTTTTACGTAATTGATTTTGACTAAAATTACAAAGTACTTGTAAAAATAGTATCGGAACAAAGAAATTGATGCCGTACAATGTGAATTGGTTCCAATATTATAAATAGCGGACAATAATAATTATTTATATGATGTATAAATAAATCAGAAAGGAAAAAGTTAATTTTGCGTGGACAAAATGAAGATGAACGCACTATATTAAGATTTTATCCACAATAAACATTAATTATGCATGTTTCAAAAGTTTTTTCTATAAAGGTAATTCAGATAAGGTATAGCATTATTTCTTTTAAATACAGCATAAACTTAATAATCCAAGATGATGACTTATTTGAAAACCGCAATTGAAAACAAATCTAAATGTGACAATGTAACGATTTAATTTTCTTAACCAATTTTATTAAGTGTTTCACTTTGTATGTGAAACCACTGATCATTTTTAAACGCTTCTTTATATTATGCGTTGGTATTTAGCAATATTAGATTGCGCCCTCGTCTGTTGTTGCAGCTTGAAAACTGGTTTAGCAGTAATCACAGGTCATTCTTGACTTGGGGACCAGTTTGGAAGCACGTGCCAGCTGTGGTTGTGCCCACGATGTAAGGTTTAGTCTGGTCTTGGCTTTTGAGAATCGCATGGGCAATAGTGATTAGGGCTCTTCCGCCCTAATTAATGGTTAGTTTTGAAATGATCACAATGCACACGTAATAATGTAGTGTCACAAACAAATTATTATGTTCAAGAAATTTATATAATTAACAACTTTTAATGCTCGCAGTTTAACAAACCAGTTTATCTGTGAAGTTACGCTTAATTAATTCAGTCCGTTCAATTTAATGTAGTATTTGGAAATAATATTCATCGTCTCATAATTCAATGATTTAATTACTCTTTGAAGGAAGATTTCAAGCATACCTTGAGGCCCACCGTTTTTGTAGATACGGGTGTTGAATACGTATTACAGTGTGTTTTCCGCAGCTGTTTGTTTTGCACTGTTGGTTCAAGGACTTCTACTCAACCTTTTGAGGGCCTTTAGTAATGCTGCCTACTTCTAGACAATTAAATATAGGAATAGTTGAATATTTAATTAAACTTCCAAAACTTACTTATATATTAGTAACAACTTTTATACTGTACAATTTTGCAACCAATTTTTTTTGAGGTTAGAAATATCTTAATTATCTGCATGCATCTTGTGACACTTAAATCTTATGAAATTCCTTAACACACTAAGCGCCAGTGTATCCTTTTCGATACACACTGTCTGAAACATTGTGTTTCAAAAAGGATACACACGCTTTGCTTTGTTCTAGTTGTTGTGTATCTTAAATGCACGCGGTTTTAGTATATTGTATATACAGAAAAGTAAGCCTTGGCCCACTCAATTACTTTGGTATATTTGGGTTTGGCTTCTGGTAATAGCTGACCAGAAAAAGTAATATCGTAAAAAACTAAACATTTATTTTAAAGTAAATGTCTTATCTATGACATTCATAAATTCCAATAATGACAAACCATAAAGATTCATAAGAAAAAGATGACGATAAACATATTAGTGAGACTTATTGAAGCAGCTTCAACAAATAATTACATTACATATTGAACATTTTGTGTTTACTTGAGATGCTTTTACAACTTTACCCCCTACGACTGATCCCTTTCTTCCATATACCTTGTAGCACTCTGTACCACGACCTCGAATTTTCTTCCCAGCTTGTATATTTGTCACCAGATAATGTTTAGCTTCTGCTTGATTTTTTGGTCGAGCAGCAGTGCCTGCTGAAACTGATGCAACCATTGACAATATAACTTGCTCACGAAATTCAGTTATAGTGAGCTTTTACGAATAGAGTATTCATTGTACAAGAAATGTGCATTGACCAAGCTTGTTCCCCAGATAATCTCGAACATTAGTTTCCTATACCACTTTGTGCATCGTCGTAACGCAGAATAATAGGTAGCCATTTGATCACTAATATCAATGGAGGATTTGCCACTGTTGTAGTCAACAATGCACTGGGGTTTTTGAATACTTAGTCCTTCTGGACTAGAGACGGTCTTCAGAGCAGAAGTTTTAGTTGACAACATTCTGACGTCTCTTTTGTCGCGCCATTTTAGAATCACAATCCCATCATCGGTTTGTTTTGCAGAAAACTACCCTCTTTTGAGTTTGGCAGACATGACATCTGCGGGCAAATGTTTTCTGTTTGACCTAAGGGTCCCAATCAAGTGAGTTTTGTTTTGTTTCAAGCGATAGGCTAGACGTACACTGGTGTAATAGTTATCGGTATATACAGTTCGGCCTTCACCCAAACGATTTTTTACCAAATCCATAACAGTTTTTTCAGACACCGCAGCTTTCTTATTTTTAGACTTGCCACAATAAATTTCAAGGTTCCAAGTGTAACCTTTTTCTAAACATAGTTTGAAAATTTTGATGCCGTATTTAGCAGCCTTGTTAGGAATGTACTGTCGAAATTTTAACCTGTCTCTCCATGGAATTAGTGACTCATCAATACATATTTATATACTCGCTGATAGTTTGCAATGAACATATCTATAACTTTACGGACTTTGTACAATCTGTCAGCAGTGTTTGCAGATTCACTGTCCGAGAAATGAATAAATTTTAAAATCAGCTCAAACCGATTTCTTGCCATGACCTTGCGAGCAAAAGGTATACCAAACAATACATTATTTCTCCAGTAGTCGCGTATCGCTGGCAATTTTACTAGACCCATCCAACCAATAAGAGCCAGAAATTTATACATTTCATCAACAGTAACAGGTTGCCATTCATGAAGTCGAGATCTACCAAAAACGTCAGTAGACATAAGATATTGCGTGGCGAACAAATTGGTGTGCTCAACTATCAATTGCATAATATTAGGTGTTAGGAATAATTCAAAATAGGGTATAGGGCCAGCATCAGCTAATATTCCCGCATAAATTTCTTTCATACCAGTCATCCCCATGGTGTTTTCAATAGCTGGCGGATCATCATGAGTTGGCATGTGCCATTTAATATTTTGTAAGCGCTTTTTTAGCCAATCTGCTTCCGAGGTTATACTAGCAGAAGTGTTTGGTCAGGATAATTGCGGCCATACGATTCGTTGCAGCATTCGCTTTCAGTACTTGTATCTGATTCGCTGCATGAATCGGAATCAATGTCAAAATCTGGATCGTCCCTGGAATCGTCACTAGAGTAGTCCATTGTAACTGTTCACAAAATTCACAAAAGTCTTTCAAAGTCTGACCACTGTCACTTCACTACCGGTTATATAGTACGTGCACAAGCGGAACGCATTTGAAAATAAACAAAATATATAAGAAAAAACAATATTGTGAACAAAATATCTAAAAATTTGTGTATCCTTTTCGCTACACACAGCGCAGGAAAGAGGAGATGAGTAAAAATCCTTTTGCTGGGACAGTGTATCTAAAAGGATACACACCAAGAATAACCTAAAAATCAACAGAAAAATAATATATCACATTATACTTTGTAACCAAAATTATTAAAAAGTTATATTTATTGGAAAAAAAATACTTCAAAAATTTGAAAGAACAGAAAAATCTTCTTGTCGCTTAGTGTGTTAAACTATATGCATTTGAATTTGATTATTACAACTTGTTTGAGCAATTTACCTGTTAGCCTACAGTATTTTTGGTGTCAAAGCTTAATTTGTGTAAGTAATTAATCATTATCTAATTCCTTAAAGAAATCTTAACTTTTTTTAGGTTAAGTTACTATTTTTAACTAAGGAGTTAACAGTTAATCTTACGAACATATTAAATTTCTACTATACACGTGAATTAAAAACATCTCAATTTAACTTGTTCTGCCAAATTTTTTAAAGGGTAGTTACAAGTAAGCTTGTAAAAACTAGGGGCGAGAGAACTATGATATTTGAAACAAATGAGGTGTTTGAGAAACAATAAGATTTGAAATGATTCTGTCAAAGGATAGAAATTTAATTTAGATAACAATAGAGAGAACTGAATATATTCAGATATAGAGAGAATAAAAGAATAAAAGAAAAAGATCCTTAATATGTTACCATTAGCATTTTGAAATTCGCAAATTAACGGAGAAAGTACACGAGATACTTCATATAAACTAAATAGGACCCAATTTTGCATTAGTCGCACCCGATAAGACATGGTTTGGTGTCATCTTTAATTTCAAAAGTTTAAAGGTAGTTTCAACTGACTTTACATGTAGATAGTTCACGATAATTAAATATAATATGCAAGGTAAAATCAAACACAGCAAGGTAGAAGTAGTATTTAATATAAGTATTATGGATATAATTAGTTATTCTTTCTAAATAAAGATAAAAAAAAATTTTTTATTAAAAAAACAATATTAAACCGCTGTTTACAAATAGATGATTACACAGATCAATAAAAACCATTATACTACCAAACGTTAATTAGATAAAAGCTTTTTCAAGTTAAAAATTGGTTTAAAAAAATCTTTACGTAAAAGTTAGGTTATATTATCATTTGTAACAAATTTTAATTTTTTTTTAAAAGCTTAAGGTATTATTTTTTGTTATGTTGATATAAAGAAGCCCACAGTAAAAGTCATAAACAACACTTAACAATTGGGTTAGATAAGTAACATCCTACAAACTCACCTTTCAAAATAGTTTACTTTTTGGTCATTTTATGGAGAAAGCGAACACAACTAAAATTAAATACAATAAACTGGCGAATTTTTCTAGATAAGCTAGATGAGTTAATAGACAATTCACTTTGACAGGTAAAAGGTTATGAATTAATACTGTTTAATCATAACATCAACCATAGTTCACTTTAAAATTTAGTGTGAATAACAACCACTGTGTAAATCACAATGCTGTTATGTTAAAATTTAGTTTTGAAACTGATATAATTTAAAAAGAAATCTTAGGCAAAGAAAAACTTAATTAGATATACAGTTTGTACATTACAAATGCTAGAACCACGAAATCGGTGCCGTTTGTTATTTTTAAAGTTACCGTATTAGTTATTCGCTTGCGCGAACAGAGGGCGCAATATATTGGACAGAATTTACATATGAAGTAAGAAATTATACTTTCCAAATTAACAATGTAAAATAATAACTCGCTTACCTTTTAATTCAATTTAAATTGGCAGGGTGTAGCAATAATTGTTGTTTATCTAGTTACCGCGTGACTACGGTTGCCGCTCTAACCTAAATTTACGTAGTGGAGCTCGTTGCTAATTCCTACAATACAACAAGACAAGGTACGATATTAATTCGGGGTATGTATAAGAATCGGCAGGTAGACACTCCACTACATTGTATATATGCACTCCCTCACAAATAGTTAACGATAACCAAGTCAAACAAGAATGAATATCTCCAACTAAAATTACCACCCTTCTTCGTTTTCTGTCTTGATTGGTCGGGAAAACGACATAATCTATTCCGAATCGTGGGAAATGTTTCGTGCAAGCTAAGTCAAAATTTTCAAATTTAAAAAATAATAAAAAAAATACGTCGTCATCTGACATCTAAGTGTTTCAATCTTGAAGAAAGAAGTATTTCGTTTTTGTTCGAAGTAGCAAATATAAATTCCTTCCAATTGGAGCGACTTGGCGGACTGTAACAGTACTCGGGATTAATTCTAACCTGGAGGTGGCGCGTCTTGATATAAAGTAAAATTTTTTGCAGGTATTAATGCCCTTGAGGTATTGTCTTCAACGATATAATTCAATAATTAACTAAATGTTTATAAAAATTAAAAAAATAGAAACTTGTCTTAAAATACATAAATGCTTTGGAAGAATATTTGCGGGAATTTTTACATTCGTTAATTTAGTTTTTAAAACAAATTATTGTACGAATATGTACGTGTTTGCCATATTTAATGTGGTTTTTTACATCCATGATTTAATGCCAACTTCCAAAACCTACATTCCCTGTTAGAAACTAAAATAAGCAGGTAAAACAGAAATTTCTAAAACATGTAGAACGTTCACTTAATTATATGTTTATAATGCTAGAGGCTAGAATAAAATGCAGGAATTATAACTTTTCTGAGACAAGGAGAATCTAACCTATAATTTTAAAGCCACAGAAAAAAGTAATAGGTTTTACGGTTCAACCGTGATTGACACTTAATATAACGTTTTGGCGAAGAAGCGAGGTTTGCGGTATATTATAAATATAGAGTTTCTATCTAGTGATGCATTCGTCATTAAATTTCGTTCATTGCAGCCTTGCACTTTTATTTCCGGGTATTTTACATTCGTTCACTTCTCTGGTTTCCGGCGATTCTCAGTGGTAGAGAGTCAGCCATCCGAAGTGCCTATAAGATGTCAATTAAATTAAATCCCAGAGATTTGAACCAGTGTTGCATGAAAATAAGATGTAGCAAAAGGAGCCGCTTTGAGGTTAGTTTGCTTTTTTATTTTGTAACTGCAGCAAGTTATGCAGCGCTGTGATGTTTTTATTGGTAGAAGCTTTATTTTCTTGAAATTTTTTAAGCGTCCGGTGAGGAACTTTATATAAATAGCATTTGAATTTTTATGTATCGTTGAACGATTTTTCGGTATAGTTAAAGTTGAGAATTCAAATGCTGGTCACTTCTTCTCTGAAGAAATTTAACATTGCTGCTAATATACAGTGTAACCCACTTGTAACGTTCCTTAGAAGTGTTTATAATCATGTGTCATTTTAATAGTTTCCGTATTAGTAAATCCCATCAATAGGGTTGGGGTTTTTGCTTTTAAGAAATATAATTTCTAGGTTACGTGCATTTTGATATTAGTAAATATTATTTTAGTTTACATTGCAATATATATAGTTTAAATTCAAAGATTGTCTAATTCATTATGGTGGTTTTAGGTTAAAAATGATCTCATCATCATCATTTTAAATTATTACTGTTTTATGATTAATTTGATTTGATTAATAATGTGCTACGACATTATTTATCATTCAACGAAGAATGTTCGCACACTAAAAATGCCGATTCAGAATATGATAAAATTTCTTCTTTGGTTCAGGTTAGTGTGCTAAAAAGACCATTTTACATGTGTCTTTCCTAATCGAATGCGGTACCATTGCGGGCGCGATAGTAGGCGATATTAGGCGACTTCCAAGACTTCGGGTTCGAATTCCAACACGGTCCGCTTGAAAAGTGTTAGACGAACATTTTTCACATAAATACGCCCTTGTTCGAACGAGAGGTAAAATGTAAGTCCTATGTGTGAGTGTTGTCACGCACGTTAAAGATCCTACTTTGCTTAGAACAGCAAGGGTTCTGCAAAAATCAAAATTTCCTGGCCAATGTAGTATCTTTGGATATAGTATTGAAAAATCAAAATGTAGGGGTTTTTCCTAATCGACCACCGTCGACCGCAACTCGTCCGAGTACCGTCAGATGAGGATTTTAAGCACTGGCAATTGTTATTGTTTAAGATGCTAGCATGGTTTCGTTAACTGGTCCAATAATTTTGTGGAACATTTATTGGTGGGTAGTTCTTTCTCAACACCGTCATACCTGGCCACGTGAACAACCGAAAAACACCACCCAATCGTTGTGTTATTTTTCAGCGCAATATCGTAGTCACTTTGTCAGACTAGTCGAACAGACTAGTAGAAAAACTATAGGGTGTTTTAATAACATGTTTAACTATAACAGCAATTCCCGTTGAAGTAGTACATTCAATGACTACAGATTCGTGCATTGTATGTCTTTAAAACTTTATGGCTAAAGGAGGAAAACCGATTGAAATATATTCCGATCATCATCATCATCATTAGATCTTCAGTCCTGGAACTGGTTAGACGCGTACCATCATTGTTTCCTATTCTGAACTAACCTACAGATTTCCCTGAAATTTGCATCGTCTGCATCTATCACTATCTGATCTAGGTCAACATCTACCTCTTTTTTCCTATCTCTGCTTGTAATATATCCCATACTATTTCCCAAAAATCCTTTAGAACGTATTCTGCCCTTCTATTTCTCTTATCTTTTTCCCCAGATATCTTTGTTCCCTACTATTTCTATAATCTATATGTTATTATCTTTGTCTGTCCATGCTATCGTCCTCATACATCTGAAGTACAGCATTTCAAAAGACTGCTACCGTTTTTCTGTCTACGTTTCAAACTGCCCGTATTTCATAGGCATACTGTGCTGTGCTCTACACATATGCTTTCACAAATTTTTTTCTTGTTCTATGTTTGTTGTCTTTCCTCATAGGCGCTACTCTTTCTTGTTAGATGACGTTCGGTCACCTTCTGTTGTTTTACAATTATATACCCTATTTCTCCGACCTTCAGTGGTTGTGAAGGGAGGGCGGGTCCGTGGCGTAGTGGTATTTGTGTAACTACTACGCCCAAGGTCCCGGGTTCAAATCCCGACACGGTCCGCTTGAAAAATGTTAGGCGAGCATTTTTCACAAAAGTACACCCTCGTTCGGATGAGAGGTAAAATGAAGGTCCCGTGTATGTGTTGTCACGCACGTTAAAGATCCCTACTTTGCTTGCAACAGCAAGGGTTCGGCAAAATTCAAAATTTTCCAGGTAAAAGAAAAACTCGCTTCCTGGCCAATGTAGTACCTTCAGGTGGAGCATTGGAAAATGACATGTAAGGTTGGGAAGTAAGCAGCCTGTGGCTGCCAAGTTCCCCCAACACTTAACCATTTACCGATTTAATATATTTTCTTTTCGCACAGTCAACATTAGTTGCAGATATTTCGCAACCAACAACTAGTCATCAGATTTATCTGCGCTTATTTTTTTGTCATTAGGTTTTCCGTCTCAAAAATGGTTGAACACGTACCTGCACTTATTTATATTCTGAGCTAGCCTACATAGTTCCCTGAAATTCTCACACAGCCTGTGTATACAGCTCGTTCGCCTTCTATTATTTTCTAATTTTATGCCCTATTTCACCGAGATTCAGTGAAGGGGGTTAAGCAACCTGTGGCTACCAAGATCCCTCAACACTTAGACGTTTGCCGAAATAATGATTTTCCCGTAAATCCTTTCACACACTTAACATTATTCGAGAATATTGCCCAACCAATTCTTGTAGTTATTTATAATAATCATCATGTTTAAGCACAGTTATTTTTTTGTCATTACTTTATCTATCTTGGGATTGGTTGGATGCGTACCTCCATTGATTTCTATTCTGGGCTAGCCTACACATCTCCCTGAAATTCTTGCAGCCTACATCTTTTACTATCTGTGTGCAGTAGTCTAACCTAGGTCTGTCTCTTCTTCTTTTTTTCTATCTCTGCTTCTAATATATTCCGCACTATTCCCTCATGCCGTAGTATGTGGCCTATCATCCTCTCTCCTATTTTTACCGTTTTCCACATATTTCTTTCTTCCCCTACCATTTTTAGTACCCCTTCGTTCTTAACTTTGTCTGTCCATGATATCTTCATCATACGTCTGTAGCACCACATTTCTTGTCCGCTTCTCCTACTGTCCAGGCTTCACAGCCGTACAGTGCTGTGCTCCACACATATGTTTTAACCAATCTTTCCTTGTTTCTATGTTTGTGGTCTTTGAGCACAGTAGTTCCTTTTTCTTGTTAAATGTAGCACGACCTTGTGCTAATCTTTGTTTTATATCTTTTGTGCTTTTCCCATCTTGCGTTATTTGGCTTCCTAGGTAGCAGAAATCCTTAACCTCTTGTAAGTTTGTGTTACATACTTGTATTCTTGTTTTTGATTTATCTTCCCCACCTTTGCATACTAGAACATTATTTTTAATTTTGTTAATTTTCATACCGTATCTCTCTGATAATTCGATAATATATATTCCGATAATGGAACAAATTTCAGAGGTGCCAGTAATGAGCTAAAAAGTATGATTCAACAAATAGGTAAAAAATGATTGGAAGAAAAATTCCCCACCGCCCAAACTAAATGGTGCTTTAACCCTCCTTCTTGTCCACATATGGGTAGAAGTTGGGAACGACTGGTGGGATCTGTAAAACGTAGCTTAAAGTATTTTGAACCCACTAGATTGCCATCATAAAGGTGGAGAACATTGTCAATAGTCGACCATTACCCTATGTAGCTATTGAGAACGAGAGTGCCGCAGCTTTGACACCCAACCACTTTTTGCTCGGCTCTACAGACGGGTCTTTGCTGATGATCATTCTCTGCTACAAAAAAGTTGGATGACGGCGTAGCAATATGCAAATAGAGTCTGGAAACGTTGGATGCAAGAATGCCGTCTTGAAATTATACACAGGTCAAAATGGTACAGAGCTGTTAAACCGGTAGAAAATGGTGCTATTGTATTAATAGTTCACAAGAATGCTCCTTGAAATTATTGGCGAAAGAGGAGAATTCTAAATGTAATTAGAGGCAAAGATGGTAACATACGAAAAGTTACCGTTTAATGTGACATCGGCATATACAAAAATCAGTCTTTATGTTAGCAATTTTCGAAGCATATAAAGACGAAGATGGTAAGACAAGCACTAGTGTGTCATATCGGGTGGGAGTGTTAGACTGCTCTAAACCGTTAGGAAAGAAAATGTAAATTTGAAACGGTTTTTTTTTCTTATTATGTCTTGCACCACGTAGTGTGCCAGTGAAGCGAATTTTTTCTGAAGCACCAGCCCCACATTGGGTGGCAGTGAAACTAATCTTTCTTATAATTATCTGGCCTCACGTTGTGAGCAAGTATAACGAAGTCTTCCGACATAACTAGGGGTCTATTCCTTGGGCAGAGCTATGAGAAATGGGGGGGTAAGTCAAAATCTGTTTGTAGATCAAACTTAATCTAAACCAAATAGGCGCCACCAAGTCCTAACTTACTTATGATAATTGCATGGCATATTTCTAAGGGAGGACGTGGAGACCCAAAGAAAAAAGGATCGCCTTCGCTGACAAAAACCTGTCTTAATAAAGTAAGACGCAGCTCCTGAAAGAAATTGTAATAATTAAGTACATAAAAAAGTGGAACACTATTTGTGTCCAGCAAAAATACATAAAGAAGTAGTAAAATGATATTTCCAATATAAAGTCGGCATCAAAGACCTACTCATAAGGATGTTAGCTTTATGTGTTTAGGTTTGATCATATTTGATCAAAATAAAAAACTTTAATCTTGAACCAATTGTTTAGTAAAAAAGAATCTCTTTTAAAATAAAATGAATTGCAACAAAAATTTAATTAATAACTGAATCACTTCATGGTTTTCAACTTCAGGTTTATCTTAATTATTTTTTAATCAAACATTTTACAGTATATTGTAAACTTGTTATACAAAAAAAGGGCTCCGACCTGTGCAGATCTGTTCAGGCAGATGACAAATTAATTACTTCTAAAAATGTTAGTACTCAAGTTTTTTTCTTTTAAATTACATGTGCAAGTTTTAATTTCTATAAAGCAGATCACAAAAATACTCTTGTTTACATAAATTGTGCTAAAGCTGTTCGAAGCATTTGCTTTCAAGAACACATCTGTCAGCAGTATACTACAGAAAAATATGTGACGTCAGTAACACCTGTTGTTGTTACTAACGATTCATAATGAACCACGCGTGTTGTTTCTCAAAACATCAAATCAGTGAACTTTAATTTCGACACTGGAAAATCCAGCTCAGCAATAGTTGAAACTTTTATAATATTTATGCTTTTACACATTAGAACAAATTAACGTGTTTCTAGTGTGAAACACATAAAAAGGACTTAAAGCTATCTACGAACCAAAACTGCATTTCTCGCCTTGTTGCGAGGAAGGATGAGGTACTTGTTATTTCATGCAAAGATCACTGCGTGTAGTGTGAACCAAATGCATACAAAACAACTTCTACTATGGAGTCGCTCCACGTGTAGAATCAAATACGGCCACGATACATTCGGCAGCCGCTGCAATCCCGTTGTTGAATCACGCCGCCTCACCAAAGTAGCATTCTTACGCTGTCCCAAGGTGTCTTCAAAGTTTGTATAACAAGGTCGTCTTCATAAAATTGGTTTCTTAAATTTTCTATACTAAAAGTTGCATCGTAAGTTGTAGCAAAGTCGTCTTCTTAATAAACTGCCTTCTAAATTTCGTATTTTCAGAGTTGCATTGTCAATTGTAGCATTATATCTTGTCGCGCTAAATAATTTATCTCAAATTAAACAAGTTAATAACCTTTATACGTTACCAACCGCTATTCGAAGATGTGTCCTAACTCATCGAAGTTGATACGCAAATTGCCGGCCTGCAATTTTTGATACATCTTATTGCTTCTTCCACGTATGGCCGACTGATTACAAAACTAGCTCGGGCGACCGAGGCGTCCGAGGGGGGGGGACAGTCAAACAGAAACGCGCCTGCAAACAGCTGTAGATGACACAGATATTTAACCACAAATAGAATACCAAAGGACGATACGGCTTTAACGTATTACTTTAGTTGTTGAATGTAGTTTACTATTGTTTTAATAAAAGTGTTTTATTATTCTCGCAATTTTATGGAGGGATTTATTATCACAAATAAAATTGTTAAATTGTTCTCGCAATTTTATGGAGGGATTTATTATCAAAAATAAAATTGTTACACTACCCCTTTCCTAAAAGAAAAAAAATCTTTTTTAACAAAGAAAAATTTAGGTGAAACAAATACAAAAGATTTTTTTTTATACATATACTAGCCTGTTCTACATTCTTAATTATCATTACAAATTCTTATGAACCTATTAAAACAAGGGGGACAAATATCTACAAATTTTAGTGTGTCGGTAACTACGTGTACCAAGCGTCCATAGGGAGACAAAATCGGGGAGTCACAATCGATGTATGTCAAAATTGAGAGAGGTCAAATTAAAAAGTCAAACACTCCACGGGACAAAAATTAATCAAAATCTAAATTTAAAGTAACCCTTTAACCAGAGTTTTCTTACTCCTACTAAGGCTAGTATCTACTAATTGTAACTAAACACATTACAAATCATCTTGATTTCCAAAAATAAAAACTCTACTTCTTGGAGCTCAAGCAACTCTATCAACAAAAAAAGGAACGCTACAACATCAAAATAGCATAGCTCAAAATATTATCATTATAAAGTGATAATCAAAAGGGTAACCTAACTAACAGGTTACTTACAAAAATCGAATACAAAATATTATTATCACAAAGTGATAATCAAAACTAAGGTAACCCAACCAACAGGTTACTTACAAAAATTGAATTCAAAATTGAACCAGTTAGGGCTGTAATCTCCTACACCCTACTGATTATCCTATCACTAATTTTCAAACAACACATCTTATTAGTGATGGATCAAATGGTGTTCACCATGCAAACCTCTGACCTTATCAAACAAAAATTTCTGAAAGGTCCAAAATAAGGGAAAGAATAAGTCAATATTCTCTCTACCTAAATATGTAGAAATCAGGACTAGCAACTTAAATAGTCAACTTATTTCTACATTCTAAAGATATCTTTGAATGATATCTTCTAATGATATCTTTTAAAGACATCTTCTAATAACACGCGACGAAACCAACCAGTATGCACACTAATGCACACCACAAAACTACTACACAAAATCTTAACCACATGTTTCAATTATCAAACAAAATTTTCAAACAAAATAAGTTACAAAAGGACAGTCTCCATTTAGCGTTAGTTAAACACACTAAATCAAAAATCGGAACAAAACGAAGCAAACGACTATTGTTTTGCTTAAAATCAAAGAAATGACCAGACTGGAACTAATCGTCAGGATCATCATTCTCATCTGGATATGATGCTTCAACAGGTTTCAAGTCCTTAACATGCCATTTTCCGGCTCTTGTTCCATCCTCATTCTCTAATTCATACACTAAATTGGAATGTTTTTTACGAACTTTACACAAAATGAACTTTGGAGCTAACTTAGCGGAGAATTTAACACTAGCACTCGAAAGTACCTTATTAGTTCTCCAAACGCTTTCTCCGACTTGGAATGAAATGTCTCTTCTTCTAAGATTGTAGCGTTTACTCGAACGTTGATAAGCTACATGTAAATTTTCACGGACATTCCCAAAAATATCAAACAAAGGTTGACGATCCAAAACATAAGAAGGTCTACTACTTGAAACAACATCTACATTCTCACCGGGTTCAAGATTGTTACTATATGCTTTTCCACTTAAGGGTACCTGACGACCAAAGACTAAAAAATTTGGAGAATAGTTGGTGGATTCGTGTTTTGCTGAATTGACTGCGTACTGAATTTTTGATATCTCATTATCCCATGTATCATGTTCTTCTACGTAAGAACGGATTGCAGTACCAACTGTATTATTAACTCTTTCCACAAAATTGCATTGAGGAGCATAAACAGCATTGTACCAAATCTTTTGGATTTCGTACCTTGCACACAAAGCTTTAAAAACACGTCCAATCAATTGTGGACCATTATCACAAATAACAAATTGTGGTACACCGTAGACAAGAAACACTTTTTCTACCAAAAACTTTTCAATCAAATGTGTCTTAGCACTGCGCAAAGGTTGTAAAATCGAATACTTCGAGAACCAGTCACCAACAACTAAAAGCCATTTTCCTGCTTATGAATCATCAATAAAAAACTAATCACGACGATAGCTAACAAAAAAATCAGTGTTTAGGTACACCCTCACCCTACTACCAACCGAACCGTCGAAACAACTACAATGCTTCACAACGCCTAAATTTGCTAGAGTGACAAACCCTCTACGAGTCTCACCTAGACTAACAATACAAAAATTACATCAACTCAAAAAAAAATTATGATGCAAAAATTCTATAGCGACCAACTCACCTCGAGTCTCGTCTAGACTAACGTAATGCTGAGCGACCAACTCTTCCTGAGTCTCGTCTAGACTAACATACTGCTGAGCGACCAACCACGACGACAAGTTTCGCCTAGACTAAATTGCGTTGCAATGACGATCTAAATAAAAATCTGCTAACAAAATCAAAAACGTGCTTATGCACAAGAGCAATTCTCAAATGATACGACGACAGCTCACTCCAATGTACCCTCAAAAATAGAATCTGTAGCCTTATCATCAAATTCGGACAAAAATGTTCTTTATTGACTCAAACGAATTAAACTCCAGGCTTATCAGCTTCTTTATCTAACAGTCTTCCTAAAATTTTCCTTTTCTCCAACACTGATCTCTCACTCACTACTCCTCTAATTTTCAGTTCATACTCCAGCTCCTCTTTAAGTAGACAAACGATTTGAAATTTTTCCGACATGATTGCAATAGCCTAATATTTTAATGAAATTAAACTGATAAATCTAAATGATTTGAACTTTACAAAAATTGTCAAAACAAATTCGGGCAACTAAAGGTAAAAGTCAAAAAGTGTATTTGGTGAAATAAATTTTGCCAAAACAATATCAAAAAAAATTATCTTGGGTCAAAACAGAATGAAAGTTAAAAATAAATTTGACTAAGGTAATTAATTGACTGAATGGGGGTTAACGTCTCAACCAAACTTATAACAAGAGCAAATTTAAACAAACAAATTTTAATGTCAAATAAACTTTGAGCAAACAAATTTCGAAGCAAAACAATTTTTGAACAAACAAATTTCGAAGCAAAACAATTTTTGAACAAACAAATTTTGAGGCCTAGACGTTGGGCGCTAGTGAAACGGTTTTTTTTTCTTATTATGTCTTGCACCACGTAGTGTGCCAGTGAAGCGAATTTTTTCTGAAGCACCAGCCCCACATTGGGTGGCAGTGAAACTAATCTTTCTTATATTTATCTGGCCTCACGTTGTGAGCAAGTATAACGAAGTCTTCCGACATAACTAGGGGTCTATTCCTTGGGCAGAGCTATGAGAAATGGGGGGGTAAGTCAAAATCTGTTTGTAGATCAAACTTAATCTAAACCAAATAGGCGCCACCAAGTCCTAACTTACTTATGATAATTGCATGGCATATTTCTAAGGGCGGACGTGGAGACCCAAAGAAAAAAGAATCGCCTTCGCTGACAAAAACCTGTCTTAATAAAGTAAGACGCAGCTCCTGAAAGAAATTGTAATAATTAAGTACATAAAAAAGTGGAACACTATTTGTGTCCAGCAAAAATACATAAAGAAGTAGTAAAATGATATTTCCAATATAAAGTTGGCATCAAAGACCTACTCATAAGGATGTTAGCTTTATGTGTTTAGGTTTGATCATATTTGATCAAAATAAAAAACTTTAATCTTGAACCAATTGTTTACTAAAAAGAATCTCTTTTAAAATAAAATGAATTGCAACAAAAATTTAATTAATAACTGAATCACTTCATGGTTTTTAACTTCAGGTTTATCTTAATTATTTTTTAATCAAACATTTTACAGTATATTGTAAACTTGTTATACAAAAAAAAGGGCTCCGACCTGTGCAGATCTGTTCAGGCAGATGACAAATTAATTACTTCTAAAAATGTTAGTACTCAAGTTTTTTTCTTTTAAATTACATGTGCAAGTTTTAATTTCTATAAAGCAGATCACAAAAATACTCTTGTTTACATAAATTGTGCTAAAGCTGTTCGAAGCATTTGCTTTCAAGAACACATCTGTCAGCAGTATACTACAGAAAAATATGTGACGTCAGTAACACCTGTTGTTGTTACTAACGATTCATAATGAACCACGCGTGTTGTTTCTCAAAACATCAAATCAGTGAACTTTAATTTCGACACTGGAAAATCCAGCTCAGCAATAGTTGAAACTTTTATAATATTTATGCTTTTACACATTAGAACAAATTAACGTGTTTCTAGTGTGAAACACATAAAAAGGACTTAAAGCTATCTACGAACCAAAACTGCATTTCTCGCCTTGTTGAGAGGAAGGATGAGGTACTTGTTATTTCATGCAAAGATCACTGCGTGTAGTGTGAACCAAATGCATACAAAACAACTTCTACTATGGAGTCGCTCCACGTGTAGAATCAAATACGGCCACGATACATTCGGCAGCCGCTGCAATCCCGTTGTTGAATCACGCCGCCTCACCAAAGTAGCATTCTTACGCTGTCCCAAGGTGTCTTCAAAGTTTGTATAACAAGGTCGTCTTCATAAAATTGGTTTCTTAAATTTTCTATACTAAAAGTTGCATCGTAAGTTGTAGCAAAGTCGTCTTCTTAATAAACTGCCTTCTAAATTTCGTATTTTCAGAGTTGCATTGTCAATTGTAGCATTATATCTTGTCGCGCTAAATAATTTATCTCAAATTAAACAAGTTAATAACCTTTATACGTTACCAACCGCTATTCGAAGATGTGTCCTAACTCATCGAAGTTGATACGCAAATTGCCGGCCTGCAATTTTTGATACATCTTATTGCTTCTTCCACGTATGGCCGACTGATTACAAAACTAGCTCGGGCGACCGAGGCGCCCGAGGGGGGGGACAGTCAAACAGAAACGCGCCTGCAAACAGCTGTAGATGACACAGATATTTAACCACAAATAGAATACCAAAGGACGATGCGGCTTTAACGTATTACTTTAGTTGTTGAATGTAATTTACTATTGTTTTAATAAAAGTGTTTTATTATTCTCGCAATTTTATGGAGGGATTTATTATCACAAATAAAATTGTTAAATTGTTCTCGCAATTTTATGGAGGGATTTATTATCAAAAATAGAATTGTTACAAATTGTCAATTGGTAAATGATAGATTAATTAAGATATTATGTATAAAATATTTAGATTTGGATACTCCAGCCACTAAAAGTACGTATAGGTGAAAAGACTTTTTGTATCTTCAAAATACTATGTATCGGGTTAGGTATTTGTAGCAATCCTTAAAGTACGTAATTCTGACCGATGTTGTATTGTGTAAAAAATACAAAAGGTAGATTCTACATCCAAGTAAAGAGATTCTGTTGTGATCAATTTGTTTCCAATAGATATAACTGTTACGTCATCATTGAACAATTTGGTGTTGGTGACAATAAATGCCATTAGTGCCTACAGTTTAGTGAAACATTTATGCCGGCAGTGGGAGTGCGTGAAGTGACAGTCGTACTCGAACCGTTACAAAAGACAGTTGTATGAGAGCTTTTGGAAGCGACACCACACCCAACGTGCGTGTTCTTGGTTGTCCGCTAACCTTTTGTGTGTGACTTTTATTGCCCCGAGCGGCACAGGCTTTAAGGTATTTATACCCTTTATTAAGTAGTTTGTTGTAGTTGCTTTATTTATTACATAACCGCTACACTGCCATCGGTATTGCTACAAAAAGCAATTGGTCCTTCCCTATAATTAACATATCTAGATCACCTTATCAACCCTACAATAACTATATAAGAACTATTAATGTGAAAAGGGTTTGCAAACTCACATGCTAAAGTACCTGTATATTAATCACGCCTGTTAGTTAAAAGCAATACCTTCTATTATATTAAGGTTGGAAACCATTACCTTTACGTCAGTTGTGAAACAAATTTATAAAACTCTTTACTCTATTGCATAATTAAAAATTTAAGCACAAGTTTATACAGACATTCTTAAACCAGTGCCAAGTATATCAAAATACTTATCTTAATGGAAAACGTTTTCGGCGAACTAAGTTATATTCTAGTTTCTTAGAACTAATAACAAGAACGTACTCTGAGTACGTTTATAAATTTATACAGTTAAAAATTTTCATTAATTAAAAGTGGCTGTAGGTTATGGTTTCAAAACTTGTATTATAAATACAAGCGAAATAATTTTGACTGTCTGAAACAAATAAAATAAATAATATCGGATCCAACCTAGTAGTATTAACTAAATCGTATTGAAAATACTGGGTCTTTGTTAAGACTTGATGCTTCACAATCAACATTCCTGTTGATGCAACAACCTGGTAGGATATAATTCTGAACTTTATTTGACTAATCATATGAATCAAGTCATTATAAATATTTATGGTTCTAGGTTGGGACCGTGTCATTTTATAAACTAAGGTCGACGTTTCGCCTACTTTTGTAAGGATCAGGACAAGAAAAAGAAAATGAGTAATAAAATAAAAAATAATAATAAAGATAAGAATGATAATATTAAGTAGACGAGTTAAAGTGTAAATAGTAGAGTTACTCCTGAACTAGCAAACTCACTAGCCCAGTCAAAGCCAAAAGGTATCTTGTGGCGAAGTAACCGGTGAAAGATGTGGAAGTGGTAGTTTATATAGAGCGAGAACTTGATGCATGAGTGGTCATGAATAGAGAGGAGTGTCGTAGCGGATCAGTGAACGTCGCGGTTCCGCTGTTGTAAACATAGGCTTGTTTTCCAAATGGGGAAAAGTAGTAGCCATAGTTTTTGTTTAGATTATTAGAACTTTTATTGATTTCTATGGAATATCTAATTTTTCTATTGTAGAAAACTAGAATTTTGGCAATAAGTTTCGTCTTGTCAAAGTTAATGGTATGGCCTGTGTCATGTTGGTGTTCGGCCACCGCTGAGCGATTGTACTGGCTTGCTCTTAAGTATCGCTTATGCTCGTTTAGTCTAGTCTGTACTGACCGTCCTGTTTCTCCTATGTATACTAAACCGCTGCTGCAGGTATACTATATACGCCTGGGGCTTTAAGACTACTTTCGGAATCTTTTGGGGTTGGTAATATTTGTGAAATTGTATTAGTGGGTTTATAGATTGCTTTGATGTGTTTGCGTAGAATTTGCCAATTCGGTCTGTTACTCTGAGTATATATGGAAGGATTGCTAAAGATCGTGTATCGAGATTACAGCGTAGTTTAGGGGTTCGTGTAAAGATGAAGATGCCGGTTTATAACTCTGCCGATATCTGAGTTACGATAGCCGTATTTTATAAGACTAGTTTTAAAATGGGTCAGTTCATTAGATAAGTGTTCTGGTTGTGAAATCTTAATTGCAATCGTCTTGTAATAATTGTTTAATCTTTTCTTTGTATTCTGTACGGTTTAGAATTACAGTCGCACTACCTTTGTCTGCAGGGAGTATAACAATTTTCTTGTTTGTTCGTGGGTGTTTTAAGGCCGTCATTTCTTGCTTTGTCACATTTTTGTTAGGAGTTTTGGCATGTCGGAGACATTTAGTTGTTCCAAAGCGAATTAAGTTGGCATGGTCTTGGGGTAGAGATCGGATCGATGATTCTACAAAGCTAATGATTTCCTCTGCGGGAATTTTTCTGGGTGCAATTGAGAAATTTAGTCCTTTGGACAGGATATGTAGTTCGTTTTCGGATAGGATATTGTAACACCCAAGAACATTTTTAAATTAATCCAAATTTCAAACAAAATTTTGCCAATCACAGACAATTCTATCTAAAATGTAACTCATCACTAACCAGAATTAATATAATTACCCAACCCTAGTTTGGTTTTGGGTGACAGTTGACAACTTAAATGAACATAACTTATCAACTGATATCTAACATTCCGTTAAATTTAGGAATTTTTAAATTAAGGCGCCAAAGGAAATGCTAGCTTGTTCTAGAAAATTCGAAACCAGAAGTGTGCAATAATATTTAATTTGTCGCGATATCTAGAAAAATATTAACAGAAAGTAATTTAGATTATTGAAGAATAATTTAAATTAAATATAGAGCAGTTTCCAAGCAGCAATGGTAATAATAAAAGTTGATTTAATCAATTAACCTGAAAGCACATGTAGGGATGATTTAAGATTGTAAAATATGTAGGGTTTTTCATTGGCTAGACCAGTCACGTGATCGAAGGTATATAACTACGAGAAGTGGAAAATTCAAAAAGACGAAAGACGGCACACAAAGTCTCACAAAGACACACAAAGATATGAAAGGAGGGAGGTGAATGTTAACGCAACTAGCCCGGGGCTGGTGCGTGTTATGCTGCAATGCCGCGTAGCAGTATTGGTTATATACCAGTTTAAATTAAAGCAATATTTAGTGAATAAATCTGAGAAGTGTTTATGCTTATACGGAAAGAATAGTAAATTTAAGTAGTTGATGATGGACATAATACTAAAAATCCATATTTGGAGATATACAAATATTAGTTTCATTCTATAAGAAAACTAAATGGTTAAGCCGTAAGTCGTTTAATGGTAGGAAGTGCAGTTTTACTAACTGCGAAAAAGATGATGACTCACCACAAACATAGTTCGTTGTTTGGCGATGGTGATGGGTTAAATAAAAGTAAAGTTACGAAGAAGAACCACACCCATACGGTTCATTATTTAGGGATGGTGGGAGTTCGGTTTTTAGAAGCTTGGTCCCAATCCAATTTGATGAAGAAGTAGGGGAATATAAAGAGTTTCGAGCACAAAATTTATCAGCACCCGTGTTAAGCACTATCGACCCTGGTGAGGATAAGTTACCTGGGAAGTACTTTAGACACTGGAGCAACAGTGAGTATTGTATACCCAAAACAGGTATTAGGTGAATCTTTGAATAAATGATTCGAGAGAACGGACGTGTATATGTATGCGTACACGTGAGGATGAAGGTATGAACTTTTATATATTTATACATTTGCTTTTATATGAATATGTTATTAAGTTGTTAGGTTAATGTTGGAACTTTTGGACATTATTATTAACGTTACCACTTAATATTATGAATTTTGTGTAGAATATCAAGAGTTCTTGGTTATGTTTAATTCGGGGCCAATTTGTTTTAATTGTAGAATTTACATTGATTAGTACAGTGTATAACAACCCGGGTTAAGGTAACTTTTAGTTAAATAATAGATATTCTTTTGTTGCATTCAAGTATGTCTTTTAATTTATTGGGTAAAAGACCAAGAAAGTGAAAGGTATGTCGAGATAGGTAATGTATATAGTTATACATACTAAAGGTTATTAAATTCATTACTTGGTACGAATGTTGAAATACATATGTATGTTAACAATTAGGTGTGGATTGAAATATATTTAGTGGGCAAGGATTTTGTAAACTCTCGGGTAAGTTAACTCACCAGTGTCGACTTCAGAGTTCTATGCCTAACCACCCTGAGGAATGTCCATGTACTCTCCGCTGTAGAGGAGCCGATGCGTTTGAGTGAAGTATAGTGATTGCTGTTGGATCAGAAATAGTAGACAACCTTCTGGAGTAGGTGAGTGGACCCTTATATTGAAATCGTGAACTTAAGAATTGATATTTGCAATTTATTTAATATGTATTAGGTAACTCGTTCCTTGTTTCTTTGAGTGTAACTTAAGACAGAGAAAGAGGGCGAAGTGTTACAATATGTTCTGATCGGTTGATGACGGTATTTGAGGACAGAGTTTTCGGGTAAGATGTTTTTTCAGGGTGTGAAAGGTTCTTGAAAAGTTGCAAGAATTTGCGTAAGTGGGCTTTTGTTGTGAGTTCGGTGGTTTTTTGGACTTGCAAGTATGAAATTCGGTCAAAAGGATAATGTTAGATGGAGCTGTAGGAGTAGTTTAGAAATATTGTCTATTTCTTTCGAGTGTTGGAAATTCATTCGCGAAGAAGTGCGAGTTATGCTCTGTGAAGAATTTTTCGGCTGGAATATGTTTTAATGTGGTATTTTATTTTAAGAAAATTTGGAACTATATCATAATCACGTCACCGGCCGTGAAAGCCTCCGACAATATCACAAAAACCTTTACGGGGAGGATATTGTAAACAAAACAAAAAATTTCAATAACCTTAGACACTCACTAGCAAAATTACTTTGTACACTCACCTTTTTGTTACGGTGTCGTGATTCTGACAGTTTCAAATTTCCTTAAAATAAAATACCACATTAAAACATATTCCAGCCGAAAAATTCTTCACAGAGCAGAACTCTCACTTTTTTGCGAACGAATTTCCATCACCCGAAAAGAAATAGACAATATTTCTAAACAACTCCTACAGCTCCATCTAACATTATCCGCGACGCTTAACTACAATGACTGGATTCTGTTTGACCGAATTTCATACCTGCAAGTCCATAAAACCACCGAACTCACCACAAAAACCCACTTACGCAAATACTTGAAGCTTTCCAAGAACCTTTGACTCCTAACAAAAATGTGACAAAGCAAGAAATGGCCTTAAAACAGTTACGAACAAACAAGAAAATTGTTATACTCCCATCAGACAAAGGTAATGCGACTGTAATTCTAAACCGTACAGAATACAAAGAAAAGATTAAACAATTATTAAAAGACAGTTTCTACACTCCTATAACAAAAGACCCCACTTCAAAGCTTGAACGGGAAATTTCAGCACTTATCAAATCCTGTAATATTCCCAAAACTATCCAAAAACGCATAATACCTCGCGAATCTAAACCACCTCGCTTGTACGGCCTTCCTAAAGTCTATAAACCTGATGTCCCTCTCCGCCCTATAGTTAGCACAATTGACTCGTCAACCTACCATCTGACAAAATACATAACAAATTTCTTAAAACCTTATTCCGGTAACATCTCTGCTAATGTTTTGAACTCCACTTATTTCATAGAACTAATTGCAAATAATGAGCTAGACTCTAATGATATACTAGTCAGTTTTGACGTAACATCCCTATTTACAAACGTACCTGTCATAGACAATGTCTCCATTATTAAACAACTCCTACCTCAAGAAAACAAATTTGAGTACCTGGTCACGCTCATTGAAAAATGCTTAACTTCTACCTATTTTGCCTTCGACGGACAATTTTACAATCAAACCTCGGGCACACCGATGGGCTGCCCTCTATCCCCTAATGTGACTAATATATTCATGAAGTGTTTGGAATCTATGGCTCTAGAATCCACAGACCTTAAACCAAAAACTTGGCTCCGTTATGTAGATGACACTTTTGTAATCTGGCCCCATGGACACCAAACGCTCAATAATTATCTAGATTGCATAAACAATCAACATAAAGATATTAAGTTCACTATAGAAATTGAAAAAAACAGAACTCTGCCATTCCTTGACGTTCTGGTGAAACGCTAACCTAACGGACGACTTGGTCATTCCGTATATCGAAAACCCCCACACACAGACAGATACCTACAAGCTTCGTCACATCATCATCACTCACAAAAATCATCGGTAATCAACTCTCTAGTCCACCGTGCAATTAAGATTTCACAACCAGAACATTTATCTAATGAACTGACCCATCTTAAAACTAGTCTTATAAAAAACGGTTATCGTAACTCAGATATCGGCAAAGTAATAAACCGACATCTGCATCCTACACGAACCCCCAAACTACGCTGTAATCTCGATACACAATCTTTAGCAATCCTTCCATATATACACAAAGTAACAGGCCGAATTGGCAAAATTCTACGTAAACACAACATCAAAACAATCTATAAACCCACTAATAAAATTTCACAAATATTATCAACCCCAAAAGATTCCGAAAATAGTCTTAAAGCCCCAGGCGTATATACTATACCTTGCAGCTGCGATTTAGTATACATAGGAGAAACAGAACGGTCAGTACAGACTAGACTAAACGAGCATAAGCGATACTTAAGAGCAAGCCAGTACAATCGCTCAGCGGTGGCCGAACACCAACATGACACAGGCCATACCATTAACTTTGACAAGACGAAACTTATTGCCAAAATTCCATTTTTCTACAATAGAAAAATTAGAAAATCGATAGAAATCAATAAAAATTCTAATAATCTAAACAAAGACGATAGCTACTACCTTTCCCCCATTTGGAAAACAAGCCTATGTTTACAACAGCGGAACCGTGACGTTCACTGATCCGCTACGACACTCCTCTCTATTCATGATCACTCATGCATCAAGTTCTCGCGCTATATAAAATACCACTTTCGCTACTTTCACCGATTACTTCGCCACAAGACATCTCTTGGCTTTGAATGGGCTAGTGAGTCTGCTAGTTCAGGAGTAACTCTTCTCTTTACACTTTAACTTGTCTACTTAATATTATCATTCTTATCTTTATTATTATTTTTTATTTTATTACTCATTTTCTTTTTCTTGTCCTGATGAAGCCCTTTACAAAATGACACGGTCCCAACCCGGACCCATAAATATTTATAATGACTCCGGCCGTCAAAGCCTCCGACAATATCATCAAGCTTGATTGATATGATTAGTCAAATAAAGTTCAGAGTTATATCCTACCAGGTTGTTGAATCAACAGGCATGGTGATTGTGAAGCATCCATCTCTTAACAAGGTCCCAAAATTTGCAATACGATCTAGTTAATACTACTGGGTTGGGTCCAAGATAATTTATTTTAGTTGTTTCAGACAGTCAAAATTATTTCGCTTGTATTTATAATACAAGTTTTGAAACTACAACCTACAGTTACTTTTAATTAATGAAAATGTTTAACTGTATAAATTTATAAACGTACGTTCTTGTTATTAGTTTTAAGAAATTAGAATGTAACTTAGTTCGCTGAAAACGTTTTCCATTAATTTAAGTATTTTGATATACTTGGCACTGGTTTAAGAATGTCTGTATGTGCTTAAATTTTTAACTATGCGGTAGAGTAAATATCGTATGTAAATATGAAAAAAGTTAGAGATATGAGATAGAAATGTTAGAGTGTAAATGATGTTGGTGTAGAGTAAAGGCAAGTATAAGTTGATTATAATATAGGAATAGGTGGATTGTTAAAAAGAGAAACGCTCTAGTATGAAAAGATTATGCATGTGTATTATAAAGCTTATAGAATTAGTTATAGATAGCAAGTAGTTAGAAATAAAAATATTAAAATTACTCATACGCGGAAAAATAACGCAGACTTCGAATTTTATATTTTAATGATGCAAATTTAAATGACGTAATAAGGGGTCACGCGAGGCCATTGATGTTTATGTTTATGTTTATGTTTATGTTTATGTTTATGTTTATGTTTATGTTTATGTTTATGTTTATGTTTATGTTTATGTTTATGTTTATGTTTATGTTTATGTTTATGTTTATGTTTATTTTATGTTTTATGTTTATTTTATGTTTATGTTTATTTTATTTTATGTTTATGTTTATTTTATGTTTGTATGTTTTATGTTTATGTTTATGTTTATGTTTATTTTATTTTATGTTTATGTATTTATTTTATGTTTATGTTATATGTTTATGTTTATGTTTATGTTTATGTATTTTATGTATTATGTTTATGTTTATGTTTATGTTTATGTTTATGTTTATCTCTTATGTTTATTTTATTTTATGTTTATGTTTATATTTTATGTTTATGTTTATGTTTATGTTTATGTTTATGTTTATGTTTATTTATGTTTATATGTTTATGTTTATGTTTATGTTTATGTTTTTATATGTTTATGTTTTTATGTTTATTTATTTATGTTTTATGTTTATGTTTATTTTATGTTTATGTTTATGTTTATTTTATGTTTATGTTTATATTGTTTATGTTTATGTTTTATTTTAGTTTATGTTTATGTTTATGTTTATGTTTATGTTTATAGTTTATTTTATTTTATGTTTATTTTATGTTTATGTTTTTTATGTTTATGTTTATGTTTATTTTATGTTTATTTTATGTTTATGATTTTATATTTATGTTTATTTATGTTTATGTTTATTTTATTGTTTATGTTTATTTTATTTTATGTTTTATGTTTATTTTATTTATGTTTATTAGTTTATTTTATTTTATTTATTTTATGTTTATGTTTATGTATTTATGTTTATATTTATGTTTATTTTTATTTATATGTTTATTTTATGTATTTATTTTATGTTTATAGTTTATAGTTTATGTTTATGTTTATTTTATTTTAGTTTATATTTTATGTTTAGTATTTATTTTATATTTATATTTATGATTTATTTTATATTTATGTTTATAGTTTAATGTTTATGTTTATTTTATTTTATATTTATGATTTTATATTTATGTTTATGTTTTTTAGTTTATGTTTATGTTTATAGTTTATTTATGTTTATAGTTTATATTTATTTTATATTTATTATGTTTATGTTTATTTATGTTTATTTTATTTTATGTTTATGTTTATGTTTATATGTTATATGTTTATGTTTATGATTTTATTATTTATATTTATGTTTATGTTTTATATTTATTTTATGTTATTATTTTATGTTTATTTGTATATTTTATATTTATGATTTATTTTATGTTTATATTTATGTTTATTTATGTTATGTTTATTTATATTTAGTTTAGTTTATATTTTATTATATTTATGTATTATGTTTATTACCTGTTATATTTAATTATTTATATTTATGTTTATATTTATATTTATATTTACTATTTATATTTATATTTTATTTCTAGTTTATATTTAGTTTTATTTATTTTATGTTTATGTTTATTTTATATTTATGTTTATTTTATATTTATTATTTATGTTTATGTTTATTTTAGTATTTATATTTATGTTTATTTTATTATTTATATTTTAATCCTTTATTATAGTAATTTTATATTTATATTTATATATATTATATTTATGTATATTTTATGTTTACGTTTATATTTACTATTTATAGTTTAATAGTTTATGCATATTATATTCTACTAGTATATTTACTAGTTTATGTTTACCTTTACGTTTTAATGTTATAGTTTATGATTTATGTTTATCGATGTTATATTATAGTTTATATTTACTATTTATGACTTTATATTTATATTTATATTTACTGATTTCCAATATTCAATTTATAATTTATATATAGTTATACCTTTTATGTTTATAGTTGTATATTTACTTTTATATTTTATGATTTTATTTTAATTTTATTTATGACTTTATGAAATTCTATGATTTATACCGTTTATAATGTTATATTTATACTCTATTTTATATTTAATTATATATGTACTATTTATAGTTTATATTTATAATGTTATGATTATATTTATATTTATATTTATATGTTATTCATTTATATTTACTATTTCATATTTAATATTTACATTATGTTTTGAATTATTTACTATTTATTTTATATTTATATTTATATGTTATATTTTATGACTTTAATATTTATATTTGATATTTATGTTTCCATAATTTATGTTTATATTTATATTTATGTTTATATTTATATTTATGTTTATGTTTATGTTTATGTTTATGTTTATGTTTCACAACTGACGTATATGTAATAGTTTTCAAACCCTGATATACTAGAAGATATCTAAATATTTTATACATAATATCTTAATTAATCTATCATTTACCAATTGACAATTTACATTTCCTTTCCTAACAGTTTAGTGCAGTCTATTACACTCCCACCCGATATGACACACTAGTGCTTGTCTTACCATCTTCGTCTTTATATGCTTCGAAAATTGCTAACATAAAGACAAGTTTTTCGTTTATGCCGATGTTAGATTAAACGGTAACTCTACGTATGTCACCATCTTTGCCTCTAATTACATCTAGAATTCTCCCTTTTCGCCAATAAATTCGAGGAGCATTTTTGTGAATTATTACTACAATATTACCCTTTTCTGCCGGTTTAACAGCTGTGTACCATTTTGACCTGTGTATAGTTTCAAGACGGCATTTTTGCACCGTCATCCAACTTTTTCGTAGTAGAGACTGATCATCAGCAAAGACTTCTATGGATTTTAACCCGTCTGTAGAGCCGAGCAAAGAGTGTTTGGGTGTCAAAGCTTCGGCACTCTCGTTCTCAATAGCGACATAGGGTAATGGTCGACTATTGACAATGTTCTCTACCTTTACCAGCATGCTTCTGATGGCAATCTAGTGGGTTTAATATACTTTAAGGCACGCTGTACAGATCCCACCAGCCGTTCCCAACTTCCACCCAAATGTGGACAAGAAGGAGGGTTATAGCTCCATTTAGTTTGGGCGGTGGTGAATTTTTCTTCCAATCATTTTTTATCTATTTGTTGAATCATAGCTTTTAGTTCATTACTGGCACCTCTGAAAATTGTTCCATTATTGGAATATATTTCAATCGGTTTTCTTCCCCTAGCCATAAAATTTTGAAAACATAAAATGCACGAATCTGTAGTCATTAAATGTACTACTTCAACGTGAATTGCTGTTATAGTTAAATATGTTATTAGAACACCCTATCGTTTTTCTACTAGTCTGACCAAAGTGACATTGTGTACCTGTTAAGATATTAAAAACCCACGACTACGATATTGCGCTGAAAAATAATACAACGATGATGGGGTTTTCGGTTGTTCACATGGCCGGGTGTGACGGTTTTGAGAAAGAACTATCCAGCAATGAATGTTCCACGAAGTTATTTGACCAGTTCACGAAACCATCTTGAACAATAACAATTGCCAGTGCTTAAAAGCCTTATCTGACGGTACTCGGGCGTGTTCGCGGTTGACGGTGGTTGATTAGGAAAAACCCCCTACGTTTTGATTTTGCAATGCTCAATCCAAAGGTACTACATTGGCCAGGATCGGAATTCTTTTTACCTGGAAATTTGAATTTTACCATACCCTTGCTGTTCTAAGCAAGATAGGAATCTTTAACGTGCGTGACAACACTCACATATAGGACTTGCATTTTACCTCTCGTTCCAACAAGGGCGTATTTTTGTGAAAAAGGGGACCGTTTTGGGATTCGAACCCGAAGTCTTGGGAGTCGCCTAATATCGCCTACTATCGTGCCCGAAATGGAACCGCATTCGATTAGGAACGACCGCAGTAGTCAAGCATAGAATTGAGATGCACGGTCAATAAGACAGAAGGCAAGAACAATCCCATTGACCCAACGCGAGGAGATCGAAAAAATGATTGGAGATATGGAGGGCAAGGAGTGATTGAACACTCTGATAGCTCTTGAACATTCCTTCTTCTGTTTGTTAAAATACAGACGGTTCAACAAGATTTTGTCTGGACTACAGACGATTGAATAACGTAACTAAAAAGATAGCTACCACCTTCCAAGGATTGCCGACACCCTAAATACACTTTCAAGGTCGCGATGGTTTTCACCCTTCGATTGGAAAAGTGACTATTAGCAAATGGATATGGATCCCACAGATCGGGAGGATACTGCTTTCACTATCGGTACTGGACTATGATAATTTAAAGTCATGCGATTTGGGCTCTGCAACGTTCTTGACACCCGCGAACGCTCAATGTATAACATGTTGCGTGAGCTATCATGGAGAACGTGTTTTGTATATTTGGATGACGGGATCGTGATTGGGAAGTCGTTTGAGGAAGACGCGAAATTTAGAAAAAGTGTTTCAAAGACTCAGAAAAGTCAAACTGAAGCAGAGTCCAAAAAGTGTCACCTACTAGACGAAAAAAGTGAAATACCTAGGGCACGTAGTTTCACGCAACGAAGTCAGACCAGACCCGGAAAGCATTAAAGCTATACAAAAGTGGCTGTTGGCGAAAGACAAACATCTAGGGTTGTACACTTACTATGAAAGATATGTTTCCGGGTTTGCAAACATTAACCAAGCTGACTGAAGAAAGGCGTGATTACGTTTGGAATGATGATAGTCAAAATGCCAAAAGGCATTTATTGACAACAGCTCCGATCGTAAGTTATCCTCGGTCGGAATGGCAAATTCATCTTGGATACGGATGCAAGCAACGTCGCCATCGGAAGTGTACTATCTCAGATGCAAGACAGACAAGGGAAAGTCATTGGTTACTTTAGCAAGGTGCTCTCGAAACCGGAACGGAATTATTGAGTTACAAGGATGAAACTGCTGACTGTTGTGAAATCCGCCGAACGCTTTTATAAGTACTTCTACGAGATAATATTTCACCTGAGAACCGACCACGCTCCCTGAAGTAGCTATCACAATTTAGAGAAGCCCGAAAAGCAAGTCGTCAGATGGATTGTAGGGGTGTGACTTCGACACGGAATGCCATGTTGGTACAAGTCATCATAATGCGAATACACTTTTGAGACGACTTTGCCCCGAAGATTGTAGCCATTACTCACGGTTATAAGCGACGTGTCACCTACTTGGTCGTACTACCGTGATCAACGATGATTGGCAGCCTCTACAGTTGCGAACAGAATAGGAGAATGACAAGACATCATGGGTTAGAAAGCCACAGGAGAACGACCATCTTGACAAGATATTAGTCCGATGAGTAGCACCCTGTAGTCGTACTGTGCATAATAGGATTCCTTGAAGCTAGAAAATTGTATCTTAGTTCAATCCTTGGAAAATGGAGATGGATCTGTGAGTACGCTTTAGTTGGTGTTTCCTAAAAGCCGAATGTTGGAGGTTTGAAGACATGTATATAATGCAACTTTGGGAAGACATTTTGGTGTTAAAAAACTCCGGAGAAGTCAGAACAAGATTTTACTGGGTAGACTGTAAGGACGGTGTTAAAGACTGTGTGTACCATTGGAAAACCATAGCGTTCCAATGAGGCAGTACAACGGGGCAAGCTCCTTTGAGAGAGCGGCAATCGATATTGACGCATTTCCTGAGATCGACTCCAGAAATAAGCACATATTGCTAGGCATGGACTATTTTACGAAGTAGACCAAAGCGTATGCCATTCCAAAGTAGGAAGCTGCAACCGTCGCTGACGTGCTGATAAAGGAACTGTTTTGCCGTTTTGGAGTTCCTATGGAGTTACACGCCCATCAGGGCAGAAATTTTGAGTCAGTGACATTCCAAGAAGTTTGCCTGTTGCTGAGAATGTTACAAATACAAACAACACCATTGCACCCACAATCAGATGATATGGGAAAGCGCATGAACTGCACCTTGGACAAGTACCTTCCCAATGTGTTCTCCCAACATCAAAGAGACTGGGACCAATATTTACATCAATTTTTATTGGCCTACCGGTCTTCAGCTCATAAGAGCACTGGAGTGACACCTGCATGTGCTATACTGGGACGCTAGATACGTCAACGATGATCTTGAGTTTAGCCTAAACTCGGAAGGGAGATTGTGAACAAGGGCAAGATGCATGTATGAATGGTGAAATTTGGAAAAAATATCCAGATCGCAAGCAATCGGATTAAGACTATATATGACATCAAGGCACGGGATTCTGGTTTTTAAGAAAGTGACCGCGCCTGACTATACAATCCCAGAGGAAGGCGTGGACTATCGCCAAAGTTAGAAAGACATAGAGAGGGGGTGTATGAAGGTGTAAGAAGATCAACGATGTGGTATATCGCATTTGTAAGCTACCAAAAGGAAGAGCAATAATGGTTGCATGTTAACCGGCTAGCACCCTATGATTGCGATAACGCCGGTAATGCCGAAAAACGCCACGCAGTGAGGTGCACAAACAGTTACTCTTGTGAGGATGAACGAAAGTCTGAACCGAGCTGTGATTGGTTCATGTCTCTGTACAGCGACCCAGGCAAACCGCAATTTGCGATCACAAAAAAGATTCAAGGTCTATCGGAATATTCTCTGGTACATTGCGTAGCAGCGGCCTTCTGGTAAACCGAATTCCTAGGATCTGTGGAAAACGTTAGTGCACCTCAAACGCCAGATGATCAAATTTGAAGACAAAAAGTTGGTCTTGCCCAAGAATGTGGGTTGTGGGCTCGATCGGGTATTACGAAATATGCTAGAGGTACTGTTCCAGAAAATTGAGGTTCAGTACTTGTGTGTGATAACAATCCTAAAGTGACCATGCCTGCTATGAAGAGTGTTGATTACTAATATCAACATGGAAACTGCAGAAATTCTTTCGACTGTCTTTAGGGCCACAGGAACTTCTAACGTTCGGGTCACAGGATATTTTGAGACAGTACAGTTTTATGAGGAGGCAGTGTAGCGCCGATTAATCTACCTCTGACTGGAATAATTACATTGGAACGTAAGTGAAGCGTTTATATACAAAGTATGATTGATAGGCCCTTACGAACAATGGACTTGATTGGCAGCTACTAAGATAGGTAAATTCGATAATGAATAACTTTGTCTGGCATGAGGAAATTAATCCGAGCACAGTTGACGAAAATTAATATAAATTGTTGGCTATCTGACGAGCTGCAATAACAGCAAAACCGGTCATTGAAATTTTGTCTTTTAAAATAACCAACAATTTATATTAATTTTCGTCCAATAGGCTCACATTTATTGCCTAATGCCAGACAAAATTATTCATTTTCAAGGAGCTAGAAACGTATTAGTTTTAGTAGGGCAACATCCTCAGTTAGCATTGGGTGTAGTACTTTCTTAGAAGGTCCACCAATGTTAAGTAGGTAATCGGCCATTTGTTTATTTAAGGTACATTCGAGATTATATTTACATATTCTGGTATGTTCTCAAACGATTGGATAAAATATGAATTGCCGAGATGAGCGTTAGTTAGTTCAGTTCTAATTGAAACTTTCATGACAATATAAGTTTCAATTTAAAGCTTTGAAAGTCTTGATATAAATTAGTAAAGTGAACGATATAAATTTTTTGTAATGATGATATAACTTAATCATACTGCGTCTAAATAAGTTGATTAAGACGATAGAATGGTATTGTTAAGAAGTTAATTTTTCTACTATTAGCGATTAGCTGGAAAGAAATTGTTTTAAGAGCTTTTAGAATTTTATGGTAGCTACGAGTATAATCAGTTTGATAACAAAGAACTGTTGTTTGCGTAAATAAAGTTTTCGTTACAATATTCAATATTAAAATATTGGCATAACGTTCAGCGACGTAGTCTAAAAAAGAAGATAAAAACGAAGAAGAAAAAGAAGAAATTGACCGGGCTCAATTGGCGAGTGGGCGGGGTTATATACCTAGAAAAAAATTAAGGAAGGCCTGAAATAAAAATATACAAAACACATTAGTACCAAAAATGAACAATCCGTAGGTACACAATATACATATTTACGAAATAAAAAAGAATTACTTTTAACATGGCGAGCAGCAGTTTTTAGGTCACACACTATATTAATCTTCAAACAAGAAAAAGGAACAAAATTACCTCACTAAAAATCACAGCTCGAAATCAGCATTGTAAGTACGGAATGCTATACATAAAATTATCCTAATAAAGAAATCAGTAAACACTATAATATCCTCGCACATACAAACAACCAGTCATTTTACCACCAACAAAGTGATGCATCTGTAGACCCGTGTACATGTTGTTTCCAACAACTACCGGGTACCCATATAAGAAAATTAGTGTATAAACACTCACCCTCGAGTCACCACCGTCGGGTTGGCTCCTACCGTCTGTAAAAACGGTGCAAAACAGGGGTGCGCGTGATCCCGCCTTGGGGTGGTCCTCCCATCACAACAAGGGGCGACCATTCATTGTGGCTTTAAGAGCCACCGGAAGGAGCTATAGTAATTATAAATAAAATTAATTTATTGTCGTCGAAAAGTACAATTTTATAAACCCCAAAAATACTTACCACGCTGTAAGGCGTGCGCGAACTTTTCATACAGAAAACCAGAAACAACCAACCATTCTACACGTGTTTTTGTTGTGTAGATTGAAAAGCAAGTGAATATAATTTTGTTTCACTAATGACCAGAGCTCAAAGTAATATTGTTGTTAAGGAAATAAAACGGAAAAAACACGGTTTATTGGGATAATACGCGGTTTTAATTCGACGAAGCTTTCAATGGAAAACACATAGAATTAATTATCAGTTACCTAGAACCAGTTATCACCTGTTTAATTTTAGCATAAACTTTACATTGAGGAATTCTTAGAAGGAGTATTTATTATTTATTAGGCTCTAGGATGTAACAATAGATAAAAGAATTAACACGTGAAAGGGTTATTTTAATTTACTGAATTAATTTTCGTTTTTTATCGCCAAAGGAATTTGAATGGAAAATTATTCGACCGCGTATTTCTTATTAACAGAAAAATGTACGGGATGTTTACAATAAACGTAACAAAATCCCCTCCAGCAAAATTAATAGGTCGGGGTAGGAAAGCCAAAGTAAAGAAGCGGGCAGTACCAAACTACAAAAAAAAGAAACCCAAACAAACAAAAAGAAAATTTGCTTACCAAGAAAACTAAAAGAAAACTCGTTACGAAAACAACGACAAAACAAAAAAAACAGAAGAAGAAAAAAAACGGATACCACAAAAAAAATAATAACTCTCGTCCGGCTCGACGGACCAATAATAGAAGAGAGAAAGAGAAAAAGAGAACAAAAAAGGAAGGAAAGACGGGTAATGCGTAATCAAGGAGGACTAAGGTGGAACGGCCTCAGCACTGGAGCAAAGTCGTCAAAGGACGGATGTTTCTTAAAAGAAACAGGAAAGTCTTTGACCTCAAAAACAGAAGCGGAACGAGGAAGAAAAACCAACAGTGTAAGCCAAAACAGGACCCAAATGTCAAGCGTCAAGTATGTAAGGGAACAACAATGGAGAATGAGAGAAGACAGGAGGAGTGCTGGTAAAAGAAACGATGTACTATCGACTGTGGTAGTCAAAGCCGAAGAACCGAAGAAAAGAAATGCTAACTAGTCCTACAGTCGACTGAGTCGTGGTTTCCGAAAAAAAAAGACGAACTAGAAAGCACCTATTACAGGAGTGGATGGACGAAACACAATCGGACTAGGGACCGACAGCAAAGAAGACCAGCAAAAGGATAGGGAAAGGAAAGTGGAACGAAAGGAACGAGAGAAAAAAACCAAAAAGAATAACACCAACACCAAGTCCAAAAAAAAAATCCTCAGAATCGTATAAAAGAAAATAAAACAGAATCCCAGTGTAGTTATGTATGAGTAGGTGGGTGCGTCTGCGTGCGTGTGTGTGTAGGTGTGTGTTCGTGTGGGTGTGTAAGAAGTGCGTGTGTATGTGTCATGCGTGCATAAAGTGTGCGTGTGTGTATGTGTTGGACCGCTGTAGTCGCCTCTTACGACAGGCAGGTCGTACCACGGGGCTATTCTATTCCCGGACCCACACGGGTGAAAGAAAAAACCAGAAAAGAACAAAAGGAAGGAGAACCAAACAGAAATGTGTGGATGTATGAAGTGTGTGCGTTTATGGAGTGTGTGTGTGTGTGTGTGTATGAAGTGTGTATGTGTATGTGTTCGACCGCTTTAGTCGCTTCTTATGACAGGCAGGTCATACCGTGGGACTATTCTATTCCCGGACCCACACGGGGTGAAAAAAAAAGAAAGCAAACGAAAGAAAACCTAGCAAAACCGGGAAGTAAACCGAAATTGTAATGTCCAAAAATCATGTCCGAAGGAGAGCAAAGTCGTCATAATCTGGGGCGCAAGGACTAGGTATTGGGCTTACGACGTTTACGCCGCCAGAAGGAAAACAGAGCGCGATCGAGGGCATTAGGATTGTCCGGGCGGGCAGGTTTCAGATCTTTAACGTGCCAAATGAATTTGTGACCGGAAGGATCAGTAAGTTTGTAGGTCCAGGGAGAAACGACTTTAGAAATGGGAAAAGGACCAATGAATCTAGGGGCAAGTTTGGGGTTTAAATGACGTGAAGCGTCGGACAGAGAAATTACAGCGCCAAACGGAATCGCCTAGTTGATAAGAGACAGGACGATGGCGGAGATTATAGCGGCTGTGAATTTTTCGATAACCGGCAGAACGTTTTTTGAGAATGTGGGAACGGATGGATATTCTTAAAGTGGTCAGGATCTGGGGAAGGATGTTCAAATGTGCATGTCATTTATTTCGGACAATTGTCCAAAATAATCGCCGTAAAGGATATGCTCACGACCAACTAGAGCGAAGAACGAAGTGCAGCCTATGATTTCGTGTTTGGAGATACGGATTGCACAAGAAGTTTTGGGAGGTTCACATCCCAATGACGTTGGTCGTCGCGTACATAGGAAGCAATCATGGTTTTTAGGACACGGTTAACACGTTCAGCAGGATTAGCTTGGGTTTGGTAGCGTGCGGTGAAAAGAATTTTGGAGTGATAACGGGCACACAAGGAAGCAAGCTGATGACTACGGAATTGGACACCGTTATCTGTGATAAGGTATTGCGAGACACCGAAAATAAAGAAGACTTGATCTTCGAGGACTTTGGTGACGGATTGTGCAGTGGCTGTACGTAAAGGAAAGAAAAGGGAAAACTTAGTAAAATAATCAGTCACTACAAGAATATAGGAGTGACCGCGAGTGGAACGAGGAAAAGGACTTACTATGTCGCAGGAAAGTACTTGCAGGGATAAGTTGGTTTGGCCCTAGGAGCGAATAAACCAAGAGGGGATAACTGTTCAACTTTGTGAGCAGCACAAATCGGAGAACGTCGGATGTAACGAGCGACGTCAGCTCTGAGACAGGGCCAGTAATATTTTTGAAGGAGGCGAGCAGAGGTTTGGTCACGAAAACAATGACCGGATGTAGGAGGATTGTGATGGAGGGATATCAGATTTTTACGCTGTTCAGAAGGTACGACGATCTTCCAATCGTCCAGAGAATCGGCAGCGGTAAAAGTTTTGTGACGACGGAAAAGGACATTGTCCACGGACCGGGAAGGAAAACGTGTAACGGCGTTCGAAATTTTTTGGAGCATGGCGTTGTACCAGGGATCCGGAGTAGGAAGAGAGACTTTGAGAGAGGTGACTGTAGAAATAGAAATTAGTTCAAGGGCCGGAACAGAACGAGAAAGGCGAGTGGGCGGGGTATTATACCTACAAAAAAATTAAGGAAGGCCTGAAATAAAAATATAGTCACTCACGCACAATCGAACATTTACAAACTAAAAACCTCTAATTTAAAAAAAAAATTATATACAAAATTCATTACTACCAAAAAAGAACAATTCGTAGGTACACAATATACATATTTACGAAATAAAAAAGAATCCTTTTTAACATGGCGAACTGCAGTTTAGGTCACCCCCTATATTAATCTTTAAACACCAACAAAATGATGCATCCGTAGACCCGTGTACATGTTGTTTCCAACAACTACCGGGTACCCATATAAGAAAATTAGTGTATAAACACTCACCCTCGAGTCACCACCGTCGGGTTGGCTCCTACCGTCTGTAAAAACGGTGCGAAATAGGGGTGCGCGTGATCCAGTTTTGGGATGGTTTTCTCATCACAACAAGGGGCGACCATTCATTGTGGCTTTAAGGGCTATCGGAAGGAGCTATAGTAATTATAAATAAAATTAATTTATTGTCGTCGAAAAGTACAATTTTATAAACCCCAAAAATACTTACCACGCTGTAAGGCGTGCGCGAACTTTTCATACGGAAAACCGGAAACAACCAACCATTCTACACGTGTTTTCGTTGTGTAGATTGAAAAGCAAGTAAATATTAATTTCGTTTCACTAATGACCAGAGCTCAAAGTAATTTGTTGTTAAGGAAGTAAAACTGAAAAACACGGTTTATTGGGATATTACGCGGCTTTAATTCGACGAAGCTTTCAATGGAAAACACATAAGAATCAATTATCAGATACCTACAACCAGTTATCGCCTGTTTAATTTTAGCATAAACTATACGTTAAGGAATTCTTAGAATGAGTATTTATTATTAATTAGGCTCTAGGATGTAACAATAGGAATCGAATTTATACAAATAGATAAATGAATTAACACTTGAAAGGGTTATTTTAATTTACTGAATTAATTTTCGTTTTTAACGCCAAAGGGATTTGAGTTGAAAATTATTAGACCGCGTATTTCTTACTAACAGAAAAAATGTACGAAATGTTCACAATAAACGTAAAAACGGTTCTATCTATTTTTTATATGGGTACACTTAAATGTCATTCTAACTACAAAACCCGTGACTTCTAACAGTCGACACCTTATCACTGCTTTGCTACAAACGGTGAGCACTTTGAACAATTAATAAAATGATAGACACGTAGTCCTTAGTTTTGATTTCACTACACCACATTTATATTCTATTGATAGTTTAGTTTTTATTTTGCTTGTGTTTATTGTTGTGTTATAAATGTTATTAACAACTATTTAATAGCAATCTTTGGTACCAACTTGAATACTTAAATAGTAATAGCTGACAAATAAAGTTATTATTTTTTGCCATAGTACCCTTTGATTTTTGAGTACAACCGTTGACCTTATTTATCAGTCAACACTATAACTTTTGCCTACATAACCGATTTCAAAATTTTGAAAACTACTGTAATGTTCATACAACTAGCTTAAACAAGATGTATTGCAAGTGGAGTTGTTCTATTAAGATATTAATCTTAAGGGATGAGCGTGCTAAGGTTTTTACATCAAAAAAGCCTTCCCCCTCCGAAACTAAAATTGACATGTAAAAAAATTTAAAATTTTTACAATTTTCTAAATATTTGAGGTGGACACTTTTAAAATGAACACACTGTATAGAGCGACTATCTAGTGATGCATCTATTTTTGTTTATAGCAACTTTGCACATGTATTTCCGGGTATTTTACAGTAGTTCGCTTCTCTAGTTTCCGGCGATTCTCAATTGCAAAGAATCAGCCATCCGAAGTGCCTATAAGTTGTCTACTAAATTAAACTCCAGTGAAATGAATCAGTGTTGCATGAAAATAAGATGCAGTAAAAGGTGCCGCTCAGCTTAGTTCACTTTTTTTATTGTAGCACTGCATCGAGTTATAAAGCTCAGTGGCATTTTTAGGATAAACGTCAAGGATTTATTTTCTTTATATTTTTTCTTATGTCTGGAAAGAGGAATTTTATTTAAATATCATCATTTGAATTGTATGTACTATTGAGTAATTTTGAAGATGAGTTCAAAAGTTTTGACTGAAATATTTACAATTGCTCCTTACGTTTCTACACAAAAACAGCGGAATAATGACAATTTTAACGTCTCCGTTTAAAAGTATATTTACGGTGATCATCTGTAAATTTTTTCTCATGCTACGATGTTTTAAATCTAGTTTCTGGTCCTGGTGAAGTATTACAGACCACATTCAGAAACTTCTACCTTGCTGTAAATGAAGGACAATACAATACAACTCTCAATCAACATAAATTTTTCTTGGGTTTATTGTGCTTTTATTTAAAAACCCAATTTTATTCGTGCATATGAATAAGATGACGCTTTGTAGCAGTTGAGGTGTCTGTTGGCAGAATCCTTGCTTCTCAATTGCGTCATGAACTAGATGATGGCACGGCGGCCATTTTTTCAAATAACTGTCACATAGACACATTTCGTCCTGACGTCACATAATGTCATTATGATGTATCCGCCATTTTATTACGCCACAACTGTCGTCCGCCATTATTTTCGACAGTTGCCATCCACCATCATGGATTTAGTTTTGACTCACCCTGTATATATATATATATATATATATATATATATATATACTGTTGTGATACGGTAGCAATACCCCTGTGCGCCCTTTTTGTGAATTAAAAAGGTTAAAATTTTTATTCTGTCAATTTTTTGATTATTTATATATAATTTTAATTATCTCGGCCAGCTCAGTTTTTAATTACACACGGAGCTTGCGACAATACGACAAACAAAGACTTTAAATTTACCTTCTACTCTACTTCCTGTTTCTTTAAACCAAAACACCATTAAGCACAATTATTATAATATTCTCAAAAATATTTACAATTTATGAAATGTTTAAGAATTCTCTAAATAGAACTTTCTTTTAGTAATTGAATAACAATTAATAATTATCATTCCCAAAGTTAATCAAAAAACCAGCAAAAATCACCCTTATTATTATTATCTGAAGTCCCATGAACTTTCATTCCACTTCTTTAAAAATTTATGTAATTTATAACGTGTATTCGAAAAAACGCTCTTTGTTGACCCTTACATAAAATTTTCATGAAAGCAATTTTTAAATTATTCAAATTATAAATATTCAACGAAATATTAATTTTTAAATTATTCGGATTAGAAATATACAACGAAATATTCACAAATAAAAATAATAAAACATACAGATTGACTAACCTGTTGTTTCAACTGCTCCCGTATTCAGCTTAGTGACTTAATAGTAACAACCTTGAATCCAGATCAGCTTTAGATATGGTCTGCATTTTCTTAGCACCTCTTTAGATTATTTTAGCGTGCTTTGTTAAACTTCACAGTAATTAATAATTGAATTAAATGCTTCTTGCATTTCCTCATTGGATTCAGTAATTATTCAAAGTCCTTTTTAGTAATGTTAATATTAGAATTTAAATTAAACAACTTTTAGTTACTTACGTTTTTAACGGGTTAAAACGACAAACCACTTTTAATTTTTCACAATTATCATTGTACCATTTATTACTTCACAATAAATTACTTCACGTAAATATTTTCTTTTAAGTGATGTGAACTACGCCTTAATTCATGTTGAACTCATTTGTTTACAAATCCGGTCGTATTTAAATGAATCGCCTATCTATTGATAAGTGCAGAGTTCGCTATTATTCGTGATTCTTACATACCAGGTTTTTGGGTATTCCTATCGTACTTTATTGTATATTAAAGTTGACACGTTGATTTCGACACGTAGCATTTCGAGTTAATTGCATTCATTCTCTTGGATTTTCATATTTTTAGATCAGGTAGGCCATCGTTTGTCCGAATAAATTTAGTGAACTTTGATTATATCACCATGTCGTGTTTGTTTCCAATATATCAGGTGCTGATTTTCGCTTGAAGTCACGTAGACTTAATATAATTTATGTATTAAATTATATGCGTTTGCTATCTTACGCATTTTTAAACCTGCTTGTTTTAATTGGAATTCTTGGCGTAATTATAATGCGTTATCCATGCGTGACGCGTTTCAGCTTTCGTTCATGTTGTTTTACGACTTGCAAATTTGTTTATTCAATTAAATCTTCTAAAATATTTTTCATTCACTAAATTAATTATGATTATGGTTTATATACAGGGCGTTGTCATTTACTTTCCAGTCTAATCATCGTATTTCTTGTTTTCTTCAGAAAACTGTCTCGTTTTCTGAGCCCTCATGTTATCCATATGAAGTGCGCTATACTATTGGTCCTAACTACATCTAAATGACCTTATGAACACAGCAATAAATTTCCACTTTTTATTTGCTCTGAATGTATTACACGTTACACATGCTTATAGACAAAGGTTAACTGCAGCAGAAGTGAAACCCGGGCCGCCTAGGTGAAAGCTGAATCTCTAACCACTCGACCACCAAGTCGGTTAATTACAACAGAACAAGTATTGTAACTAAAACTTTCAGCAGTTTTAGCTTAGAACTAACTTCTCTAACGCCCATCACAGCAATTTATGTACATATTCAATGCACCAGTTAATACGAGAGCATACCAGAAATTATGCAAATAACATTCTCGAGATTTTCTATTGTAATCTAAATAACTTTTAGATGCAAAACTATTATACCTGACAATCAAGTCTATCTGAAAGTCGTGGTGCCGTAGAGTCCACCAATCATCTTTGTATACAAACGTTTCATTCACGTTCTAATTCTGTTCAGGGGTAGATTATTCAGTGCTATACTGCCCCTCTCTTGCTGTTCTGTCCTAGAACATTCTGTGGCCCGGATGGTGAAACTTCCTGTGGCAGTAGGGACAGTTGAAACTATTTGTAGTTTCCGTGTTGATAGAAGTAGCAATCAACACTTTATGTAGTAGGCGCCGTACTATTTGAATTGCAACAGTTGGTTACTGGAATAGTACCGCTAGCATATTTCGTGCCCCCCTCTCCCCCCCGACTAACCTATTAAGCCCACAACCGATTTTAGATATGGCCAACTTCTTGCTCCAAAGTTGATCGTCTGACCCTTGAGGTCCACTAACGCGTTCCACAGATCCTGGCAGTTCGATTTACCAGTAGTAGATGCCCATTGTCGCTCCCTTAACCGTATGGTTGTTGTTGACGAAGTGATTCCTGACTACCAAATTTATTTTTGAACGCCAGAACAAGTCCTCAGAGCATATCAAGGTCCATCGCTACGCAATGTGCCAGGAAGTATTCTTATGGCATATCGAATAGATGACCTTGAATCTCTTCCGTGATCTCAAATTTCGCTTGACAGGAACCAATCATATCTCGGTCCAGTCATTCGTTCATCCTTACGAATGTAACTGTTTGTTCGTCTAGCCGCTTTCACTTCTTCGGCATTACTAGCGCCATCACAATCGTAGGATGCAAACCGGTTAACGTGCACCACAGTTGTACTTCTTTTCGGGAGCTTACGAATCGGATGTACCACGTCATTGATACATTTTACAACTTCGTAGGATCCCTCCCAATGTCTTTGTAATTTTGGCGACAGTCTGCGTTCGCAGACGTTATCGCCCTCTTGTAAACCAGACTCCTGCGCATTAATGTCATATCTGGTTTTCACCCGATCGCTTGCGATCTGAATATTTTCTTAACGTCATAAGGATGTCGTACACCTTGTACTTGAGCTTCTCGACGAAGCTTTTGCCCATGATGTCATCTCCGGGCTTACACACAAATTCAAAATCAAACGGTGGACGTCTTAGCATAGCACCTACAGGTGTCTATCCAATGCTCGCATGAACCGAAGACCGATAGGCCAATAAAAATAGATGTAAATATTAGTCTCAGTCTCTCTGATATTGGGAGACCACCTCGAAAAGATACTTGCTCAAGATGCGGTTTATGCGTCCTATCATACCATCCGATTGCGGATGCCGTTGTTTGGGTCTTTTTCATCTCTGAAACCGCCAAACTTCTTAGGATAATGCAGACCGAAAATCCCTGCGCTGATCGGCGTGCAACTCCATAGGAACTCCAAACTAGCAAAACAGTTTCTTTATCAACACGTCAGCGACAGTAGCAGCTTCTTGGTTTGGTATGTCATACGCTTCGGTCATCCTCGTAAAATAGTTTATGTCTACTAAGATGTACTTGTTCCTCCAATCGGCCTAAGGAATGGGGCTGCAATGTCAAATGCCACTCCCTCAAACGGGTCTTCACTTTGTATTGCCTTATTGGAACCTTACGGTTTTCCAATTGTGCACAAAACTGACACTAGTGGCACCACTCTTTTACATCGTCCTTGCAGCCTATCCACTAAAATCTTGTTCGGATTTTCCCCAAAGGTCCCGTTACGCAGATGTTCTAAAACCTCTAACAATCGGCTCGTGGTGACCGCCACCTGAAGCATATTCACGGATCCATCTCCATTCTCAGAAGATTACGCCAAGATTCCATTCTCCAATTTCAGGGAATCTCATTGTGTCCAGTACGACTTCAGGATGCTATTCAAGGGACTAATGTTCTGCCAGGATGGACGTTTTCCTCTGACTTTCCAACCCAAAATAACACCTAGGTCTTCATCATTTTTTTCCCGTTTGCATCCGTGAAGGCTGCTAAACGTCATTGATTACGGTAGTCTGACCGAGTAGATCATCCTTTGTTTCTTAGGAGCAAGGCCGTCTTAAAACCTCATCCGCATTACGATGCTTCTACCAACACGGTGTTCCGTGACGAAGTCATACTCTTGCAGTCTTTCTATCGACTTAGCGACTTGCCTTCGGGGTTTCTAAACAGTAATAGCCACTTCAAAGCGGCATGGTCGGTTCTCAGGTGAAATTTTTTCCCGTAACGCTACTTATAAAAGTCAATGGATAATTTTGCCTGGCATGGGGAAAGTAATTCGAGCATAGGGAACGAACATCAATGTAAATTGTTAGAAATTTTGCAAAAGGAAAAGCTCGTTATAAAAGTGTTTTACAGAATTCACAACAACCAACAATTCTCTTTTAGTAAAGCAATAATTCCGTACCCGTTTCGAGAGCACCATGAAACTCTCGCTTCACGGCTTGCATCTGGGATAATACACTTTCCGATGGTAACATTGCTTGCGTCTGTATCCAAGATAAATTTACCTTCCGACCGTAGATAACTTACGATCGGAGTGCTGTCAATAAATGCATTAATTGTTAGAACGATATGTTGGCAATTTTCATCACCATAATGTAATCACGCCCTTCTTTAGGCTAGCTTGGTCACGGGTCTAGCTCTAGATGCAAACTCAGAAACGAATTTTCTGTAGTAAATGCAAAACCCCAGAAAGCTACGTAGTCGATGTTTAGCTTTTGGCGTCGGCCACTCTTGTAGCTCTTTAATTTTTTCCGAGTCCAGCCTAACTCCGTTGCGTGAAACTGCGAGCTTTAAGTATTTCACCTCTTTTCTCAGTAGGTGACACTTCTTTAAACTAAGCTTTAAACTGGTTTCTCTGAGTCTTCGAAACACTTTTTCCAAATTCCCCGTGTTCCTCAAACAACTTACCAATCACGATCAAGTCATCTAAATTTATAAGACACTTTTCCACGATAGCCCACGCAAGATGCGCTTGGAAGATTGCTTGGAAGTGGCAGAAGCGTTGCACAGCTTAAATGACATAACTGTAAATTCCAATAAGCCAATACTAATAGCGCAAGCAGTGTTTATGCGATCTTTAAGTTCGATATCCACTTGCTAAGGGCCACTCTTCAAATCCGCGGTTGAAAACCATCGCGACCCTGAAAGTGTATCTAGAGGTCCTCAATGCTTGGAGGTAGATAGCTATTCTGTTTGGGCACGTCATTCAATCTCCTGTGGTCCACATAAAATGTTGTCGACCCATCCTTCTTCTTAACAAGCAGAACAGGAGATGCCTAAGAGCTATTAGAGTGTTCAAGCACTCCTTGCCCATTCCACAACTCCAATCATTTTCTCGGCCTTCTCGCATTTGGCCAGTGGAAGTCTTCGCGCTTGTTATCTTATTAAACGTGCATCTCCTGTATTGGTTGTCGATCGCAAACACGCCCGAGTATAGTCGGATGAAGTTTTTAAGTCCTTCCAATTGTTGTTATTCAAGATGCTGCATGGTTTCGTCAACTGGTTCAATAACTCCATGGAACACTGGTTGATGGGTGGTTCTTTCATAAGGTCGTCACACCCTGCCAGGTGAACAATCGAAGAACACCCCCAACTGTTGTATTCTTTTTCAACGCGATATTATAGTCACTGGCGTTTAAGATCCTAACAGTTATATCATTCATCATTTTGGTGAGAGCCTTCCTACAAGCACGCACTTCCCTAGGGAATCGTCAGTAATCGGTTCAATAGCGAGCACAAAGCCTTCCCGGAGAGCACCATCTAAGCGCCCCAACACCATACTTTCTATCCTTTCAGGTGGGACAAAGTCGTGCATTAGTCGAACTCGCACAGACTCATCATCTGTTTCGCAAAACGACACTTCCCATACCAAACCATCCTTTTAGGACATCCTCTTTGTGTGTACTTGGAATCCAAACCTCTTCAAGATATCTATTCCCTGGATAACTTCTTCGGTGATGTGCGCTATTACTACCTGATGGTCAAATATCTTGCTCTCAACTCTGATTTTTCATGTAGCTTTCCGTTTGAATTTCTTCAACAGCTACTGTTTCGAAGACGCACTAACGTGGATGACACTTTACCATTGACGCGCACTGCGTCTAGATTAGCAATCGTCCTAGTGACTCCGGTATCAACCAAGAATTTCACAGTCTTGCTGTTAAACTGTCTATATATGTTGTCTGCATGCCTAGATCGTGCGATGCGGATGATGTTCTCCGAGGCAGAATTTATGCAGGTCGACTTTCGCCTCCTCCTATCGACTCCTTTACATTTCCGGTCTCACTGCTTTCTTCTTGCGCTGTTTAAAACTATTGCAAATACTTATTGGCCTTTTGGTAACAGTTCTTCACTTGAGCATGATACACTTGTTACAGATGATAGTCGTCGTACCTCATTTCCAGCTTTGATAGTAAGTCTCCGTAGTTTCTTTGGTCATTGTCTGGTACGATGATCTACAGAATATCAAGGCCTCACCTCGTAACGTGACAATCGACGCGGTTGTTTTTTTACCATCGTTCCAGCCGCTATATTTTCGCAGCAGCTTAGAATTGCTTGAAATATGTCTGGGTCGTGTTGTTGTATCACCGGCACTGAGGGCTCCTGTTTTTGTACTATTAGGGAATTAATCCATTCCCCCTTCCTCGGTGCCTCTTTTCTATTTTACGCGGGTTTTTTTAACTATTTTTGGAAGAATTTCGCTTCCGGTTTAAGCAAATCATCTAAAAACTTGGTTTGCAATTTTTGTAAACCGCCGGAGAATTTAGGTTTAAAGTTTTCTGCGAATTTTATAGTTTTTAAAACTCCTTTAATTATTCAACCGCTGTTGATGTTTTCGTAGCTTCCTGTGTACATTCATCTCTCAATTGACTGTAGTTTTCTTGTAGATTTACGGTTGTCTCGTTCAATTTTTCTGCAAGCCTTACGTCATTTTCTTGTATTTTTTTTAATACTTCGTGTTGGTTTCTTCTAATTGTGCTACCAAGCTCGTTTTTAAGCGTGTTCTTGTAATTTCTTTTTAAAATCCGTTCGACTTTCTTTTAATTTCGTTCGCGAGTGACCAGCAGACGCTTCTTTTTTTCATAAAACGGACTGAAAACGGCAGAATTCGGAAAAATGAAATAAGACTGAAATTGATGTTACTTTTGTCGTTTTTTCTGTCTAACGTATGTTTTTGTAACACATTAAGTTGAACCAAGGAAGGACCTTTACTATTTTCTGAATCGGCATTTTCTAGTGTGTGAACATTTTTGTCGCATGACAGTTATGTTGTAGACGACAACGTTATACTTTATTAAACGAAACAAATGAGTCATAAAACTGCAATAATTTAGAATACAAAGTAACGATGATATTATTTCTAACTTTAAAATCATAATAATCAATTTGACAACTTTGAGTACGAATAACTACAAGGTAAATTAAAATAATACTTCCTTAGATCAAGAATGCATGTAAACTAAAACTTGTATTTCTTAAAAATAATTAATACTAACCCTATTGGTGGGATTTATCAATACAGAAACTACTAAAATCGAATATGGTTATAAACATTTCGAAGGAACGTTGCCAATGGGTCACACTAAAAATTAGCAGCAATGTTAAATTTCTTTAGAGAAGTGACCAGACATTGCAATCTCAATTTTAACTATACACAAAAATTATTTAACGATACATAAAAATTCGAATGCTATTTATATAAAGTACCTCTCCGAGTGGTTTGAAAAAATCTCTAGAAAATAAAACTTCTATCAATAAACATCTATCCCAAAAACACTACAGCAGTGAATAACCTGTTGTAGTTCCAAACAAGGCGCCGCCATGGATCAATGTAGTAAGCGTAAGACTACGGATCCCAAGGTCCTGGGTTCGAATCCCGACACGGCCGACTGCTTGAAAAATGGCAGGTGAGCATTTTTCACAAAAATTACGCCCTCGTTCGGATGAGAGGTTAAATGGAGGTCCCGTGTGTGTGTTGTCACGCACGTTAAAGATCCCTACCTTGCCTGGAACGACAAGGGTTCGGCAAAATTCTAAATTTCCAGGCAACAAAACTCGCCTCCTGGCCAATGTAGTACCTTCGGTTGGAGCATTGGAAATGTAAATGCAATGTAGTTCCAAACAAGAAAGCAAACTAACCTCAAAGCGGCTTATTTTACTACATCTTATTTTCATGCAACACTGGTTCGAATCTCTGGAACTTAATTTAATAGACATCTTATAGGCACTTCGCATGGCTGATTTTCACGACCATTGAGAATCGCCGGAAACCAGATAAGTGAACGACTGTAAAATACCCGGAAAGAAAAGTGCAAGGCTGCAATGAACAAATTTTAATGACGAATGCATCGCTCGATAGAAACTCTCTGTATTTATAATATACCGAAAACTTTGCTTCTTCCCCAAAACGTTATATTAAGTGTCAATCACGGTTGAACCGTAAAAATCTATTAGTTTTTTCTGTGGTTTTAAAATTATAGGTTAGGTTCTTCTTGTCTCAGAAAAGAAATAATTCCTGCATTTTATTCTAGCCTCTAGCGTAAACATATAATTAAATAAACGTTCTTCATGATCTAGAAATTTCTGTTTTACCTGCTTATTTTAGTTTCTAACAGGGAATGTAGGTTTTGGAAGTTGGCATCAAATCATAGCTGTAAAAAAACACGTTAGATATGGCAAACACGTACATAATCGTACAATAATTTGTTAAGAGAAAATAGATTTTGTTTTTAAAAACGCGAATATTTTTCCAAAGAATGCATGTATTTTATGACAAGTTCCTGTTTTTATTTATTTATAAACATTTAGTTAATTATTGAATTATATCGTTGAAGACGATACCCTGCAAAAAATTGAACTTCATATCAAGACGCGAGATAGGTTTTGGGCCCTTTGGAGCGGCTTTTTAAAAAGGCTTCTTCCAAAAAACTCTTCTATCAATTTATTTAAAACAGAAATTACAATATTAATTTTAATTTACAGGTACGTTATGTGCAGTAACGTATGATGATCAAAAAATATTCTAAGTTGACTTTCACTTTAAACTAACTAAAATTAGGGTGAGTAGCTGAACAACCAACAATGTTAAAGTTGTGAAGCTCTAGACTGACTGGCCATCTTGGGCTACTGAGGGTATTTATGCTCACATTGCTTGTGGAAACTGCAGAGCTCATGTTTGCTTATTTTCTTATTCGATACAAAGTATTACATTTTAATAATCTTAATTCTAATAATTGCTGTCTTATTGTCTACTGTGACGTGCACCTGCAGTGTCATGTTACGTCTGGAATACAAAGTATTCACATCCGTTATCATGTCTGGTTTATGAACTTCCATTAACCTTTTCTAATATGTCCTTCAATTATACATTGTAACAATCTAACTTAAGATTTAATAATTCCATTTGATTACATATATATCCTAATTTGGGGGATATGTAATTTGCGCCGCGCCCGCTTAAATCCGTCAAGTCGCTTCAACTGGGAACTTATACTCGCTACTTCGAATAAAAGCAAAAAGTTTCTTTCTTCGAGATTTAAACACTTAGATGTTAGCTAATGACGTATATTTTTCAATATAATCTTTAAATTTAAAAAAACAGACTTAGCTCGCACAAAATATTTGTGGTGTTCTGAATTGTCTGGAGTCACCTTGATAATACTTCGTAGTAACAGAGGTACCATTTATTTACAATTTAAAAAATACGAACTAATTATACATTAAGAGCATGACGTACAAAAGAATATTTACGAAAGTGTTTGTGTGCGTAATTATTGCAAATGTTTGTAATTACTGAAAGAACTTTAGTTTGTAAATTTGCAAAATGTAGTTCTATTTTGAGGAATTGAACGTTGTGGCTTCACGGGTGTTGTGTGTGTATGATATCCGCCGTTAAACTGAATACAATGCGACACCTAGCGGCAGTGACTGCAGTCGGGTTTGCATTGCCTAAGTATCTGGAGGCTGATAAGCGAAGGCGCTTTTATACAGGCGATGTTGTTGTTGGTAGGAATTACAGAGAACTGATGTCAAAAGGTTCTCAATTCTGGTGGCGTGTTGTCGTCACGTGCTCCAGGAAGCGATTCTGATGGTTTCGGAGGTGGATTAATTCAAGTGCTGACGGGATCTGGTCCATAACGATGTGAGAGTTTACTTCAATTTACTCCATTACAACGCGATAATCTGAACGAAAATACTTAGTGCACGAGGAGCTTGATGACTTTCGTCTTAAGTTCCCTCCAAACAGTTTGGTGACTATCTTAAGAAGCGAACGATTAAGATGTAATTTGCTCTTTATTTACAGTGGTAAAAGATTTTATATCCACTGTATGGGATCTTCCTTGCTGAAGCCAGAATACCCACTAAAAATTCACTTTGATGTCGGACTCAAGATCCCTTGTCATAGACTTTTTAGTGAGTCCGTGACTAGCGTACCTAGACTATGTCCTTTACAGTTGTCGCAAATTGGAAAAAAAACATGGCTTTACACGCAGTTTATTCCTTTCGGACGTCTGATAAAATCGCAACAAAGATTATTACTGGGGCATCGCTCTGGGGTGTCTATATCGCTGCCACAAGACATCTTCATAGACACCTAGGGCTTTTACGAGCTGGTTTTGTGATCTTCTAGAGATCCGTAAAACCTCTCTGCGTTTGACCGGAATCATTCCTTGACGGATTACAGATTTGCCTCTTTGTGGAGCTGAGCTGAGCTCCGATGACTCTCCTTAGTTCTTTCTTCTGGTTCATCTGGAACTTACGCATGTGCGTCTCCGCTGCGTTACCCCACACCGTTGATGCGTATGCAAACGTCGATCTGCCTTGTAGAGCCTAAGCTTGAGAGCGTCCATCGCCGTTTGCGTCTCTGCATGATGAGGTGCGAAGAACGGGACCTAGCTAGAATGACTGTGTCGTCGACGTATAGTGTCATCCTGGCGTCGGCCGTTTCCGGTAGGTTGCTCACGAAGATGTCAAAGAGTGCCGGCGAGAGGAGAGAGTCTTGGGGGAACCCCGGCCCTGATTCCCTGCTTCGTCGACCGCACTGCGTCCAGCCTGGTGCAAAACCATCTATCCTGAAGATATAACTTTGTCAGTTGGACGACAGCGCGTGGTAACCCCCTCTCCAGCATCTTGTAGCGTAGGGCATAATGCCATACCCTGTCGAAAACTTTAAACACGTCCAGGAACACTGCGCCTGTTGACTGTTGTCAGTTGAAGTCTTCTGCGGTGTGCTCCATCAGTAGCAGTATCTGGTGAACGGTGAAATGCCTTTTACGGAACCCAAATTGTTTGTCCTAGATCACGTGGTATTACTGCATTGCTGCCTACAGTCTCCTAAGAAAAACGGCTTCCGCTATCTTCCCAACCAGCGACAGCAAGCTTGGTAGTTTTGTGGAAATATCGCAGATTGCCTGCTTTCCGGAGCACTACGACATCCGCCGCCTTCCACGTAGATGGGAAGTGGCGGAGCTTCAACATGGCATTGATGATTCCGGTTAACACCCGGAGGGCGTATTCCGGCAGCGCTTTCAGAGCACGGTTAGATATTCCGTCCGGTCCAACAGCCTTTCTGACCCTTAATGCCTTGATAAAGTTCTGACTTCTTCAACTGTGATGGAGTCGATTTCCTGAGGGTCGTCGTCCCTTAGCCTCCGTCAGACGTCGCGGTGAACCTGTTGGATATACTGAAGGTCTGCGTGAGCATAGTTCGACTCGAACTGACGTTCCATACTGTCTGCGAAAACTTCTGTCTTTGCAGACTGAATAGGCTAAGCCTGTTTTGCCATGAGTAGGAGCATTGAAAACGCCTTTGTTCATCAATACTTTTGGCATCTTCTAAAGAGTTGTTTTAGACTCGGAGTTATTCCAGTCTCGCTTCCCAAGACTCGTTTCGGTGCCGCCAAACTGATAATCGCACTTCGACGCCCAATCGATTGTACCGGAGTCGTTCCTCCGAATCAAAGGTTTTTTTGCCACTTACGCCTGGCACGGTTCATCTCTCGGATGAGTTCGCGGATGTGTAAAGGGAGAATATCACTTTTGTCCGCTACGGGTCTTATGGAAATGGTTCTATTTACCGAAGTTTGTATGCACTCCACGAAGCGGTCCACTTGCGCCTCTAGCGCGCCAGTGGTCGGGTTGTTGCTAGACATTCCTTCGACCGACACAAAACCCTGCGGGTTTCGTTGATGGCCGGGGTTCTCTTTCCCTCCGAAAGTGAGTAGTACAGGGTTGTGGTCTAAACTGCGGACTCTGATGGCCCCGGTTTTCCGTGTTCAGCGTCACTTAATGGAGTATCACGGCGTCTAATACATCTGGCCTGCTCTATTGCCGTAGTGAGTTGGTTCTGCTGATCCTAAGACCTCGGTCTCATGTCTGTCAGCACACTGTTGGAGTATATGTCCGTTGCGATTCGCTGCCTGACTGTTCCAAGACGGATGCTTAGAGTTGAGGTCCCCTACTAAAAGCACAGGTTCTCTCCCATCCGAAAACGTGTTTAGGTTTTGCGTGCACCAATGTAAAAGGTCCTCTGAATAATAAGTTTTACGCGTTCTTATTATTACTACCAATCACAGTTATTAATTATGAAACAGCATGTAATATTTAGCAGATGGAAAGTAAAAATTCAATAACTAATAGATTTTGTTGGTCCTTTACAAAGCTACGAATGGACTTTTAGTGCAGCAAAACGGCTGCAGCTAATCAATGACTCCAACTCTGCGTTGAAAAAAAGTTCCTACCCAGGACACTTTTATCTTCAACTGTATTTTTAATTCCGCGTTTTCACTCACGTTTGGAAACCTGTTTACTAACAATCCCGGAGTTTAATATCGTCACTTGAATTATCCGATAGTTCTCTGCTCTGATCTATGTTCCTGAATAACTGACGATGATTCGATAGATCGATTCTCTCTTTTATTATCCGTGTGTTTTATAAGTTTTTATCACAGGGTCATTGCTTGCTATTTTTCATTCTCACAGGGTAGCGTGTCTAACTGTTACATTTTCAAAGTCAATGTCGTTCTATTATGTAACCGGTCCTCCCACAGTTCACATGAAACCCATTAATTTTTATGGTTGATTTTATGATTATTGTGATTGTAGGGTGTGTTTGTACAATTCTACAATTTAATGGTTTGTTTTTGAACTCGTGTTAATGTGTACAAATAAACTTTCCTATGTCTGTTACTTTCCGAGTGTGTATCTGTATTTTTCTAAATTTAATACGAAGAATGTACAGTCCCGACTGTTATTGCTGTTTGTATAAAATGCACTAGGTGCTTTACTATTTTAATTCTTTATCCTGATTTAATATTATATTGGAATAACCACATTATTAAATGTACACTACTAAATCTTCTACATTTTAAGGCTTCTTTCGTGTTAAAATCTCATTTAACTAACTCAAATAAATAAACCCATTTTTACTACCTAATGTTTCATTAAATAACGCACTTGCGTTGCGACAGTGACGTCACAAATACAATCCCTACTTACCGTTTTCTAAGAACCAACTGATATGTTTAGAGAAGCTTCATATACAGCTACTTTAAAAGAGCAATGCCTTACATGTACGTTACAGATTCTCCTCGTAGATGGAAAAGCGATATTTGCTGAAGCCATTGTGGCAACTCAAGTATTCGTCAACCATGAATAACGACTCTTGATGAAATTAAGTATTTGAGGGGACTCTAAAATATAATTTGTTTGCAATCTGTTGAATCTGCATTAAAGTTCTTTGAAGAGAGTAAAAATAATGAAAGCGGAGCTTGGTATCTGAACAAAAATTGAAGTTAATGTTTTAAGTTTTAAACTACTTGTAGTTGAAATCCTTATTTGGATTAATTTAATCACAGATAAGATGTCAGTATGTAACTTATAATGTCTTCAAACTGCGTACATTTAACAAGTACCAGTTTCAATAAAAGATGGGCCATCAGATGTCATATGGAATTTTATTTGTATTTACTTTAGAATATAGATAAAGATGATCATTGTGAAAGTATATCCAGCTACCCCAATGATGAAGTCATATTTGTTAGAGATCTTTATTTTGAAAAATTGTTTTAATTTGACAGAAAGTTAATGAGTGTTTTTAAGATATAGTAAAGCAAGGTAGAAGTGGATACGACGGGAGTTTAGAACATCGAAAACAATGAGACCTATCCGGAATAACCGTCTTCCGGGTAACGAAAGTATTGAAGGGATTGCTGAAACAAGACAGTTTAAAGTTCTCGTATTTTTGACAACTAGTAAAACTTTTTAAGGTAAGTGGTACTTTGGAATCCGGTTATTTTACATTTTATTTTTGTAAGGTTTATCTTTTTTTTTTATAGGAACCTACTCCCGTACCACTGTAGTTAGCCGGTGCATCCTTTAAATTGTAATGGAGTTCGAGCCACTTCTGGGCTAATTAAAATTCGTAACGTAGCGTCACTTTTACCCGTAACACATTGCCAGCCTTGATGGCATTCCAGATATACTCTAAATTAATTAGTGATAATGGCTGTCACTCCAAAATTTGGTATAATTTACAGAAATGTGCTATTATAAACTTATTTTGACAAGCAGTATGTTTGGCCTTTCCCTAGCGCCTTTTCTTTAAAAAATATTCAAGAGCATACTTTAACGGCTATTTTTCAAGCAAGTAAATTAAAATTAACATTGCCTTTTTGATAAATTCGTTAATGGTATTTTGAATTATGGATCTAACTTTGAAATTTTGAGTAGGCACATACGTCCATTTGCGCAGCGCACGCACACGCACGCAGATGCACCCATTCACTCATATGCACGCACACACGCGCACACATTGACATACGCACACGCACGCAAACACGCACACACACACACACACACACACACACACACACACACACACACACAGAAACACAGAAACACAATACAGAGTGGATTAAGGAACAACTATTACAGCAGTATAATTTCCACGAGTTGCTTATTACATTCAACAATGCAGATTTTGATTACACAACAGGGAAAATATGTGCAATTTTAAGATTAATTGAAGAGTGAGGCTTAATTGATATACCTAAACTAATTTAGGTTGTTTAAGCATATGCTTACAGAGAGCTTCTAGTTAATTTTTTTAATGCACGCGGGTAATGCAAATCATAAACTTTTTAACAAAAAGAGAACTAGAAATATAACTACTTATTTGTTACGCCATTTTGAACCGCCTCGAATCTCATTTAGTATTTAACTTTTTAAATATAATTTTTTAATACTTTATGTTTAAATTAAGCGCCTTTTCAGAACTTTACGTGACTTCCTGTTGAGTATGGTGTGAGTAACGATAGCGTAACCCTCGTAAGCCAGTGAGAATTGCCTTTTTTTGCCACGAGTGGCAAAATGACCATTGATACTCAAAAATGTAACAATAAATAATGAAATTTTGTTTTTATTGTCACCTTTACAATTATATTATAACATTACCAGACTCTTCTTAGAAGTTTGGATATGTTTTACAATACTTAGAAGGCATGGTGCAGCATTATTAGCTTCTCGAGACGCCACTCTTTCATACTACGTACACATGCAGGCTGTATTAGAATTACAAACATGGACTCATAAATTGTAACACGAAAGCTGTGAGGAATAGAACATATCACTGGATCTCTAATGGAACGAACATCATATGATATAGATGTACAACACTTTGCACTTTTGGATTTTTGAGACTCCAGCAAATCTTCTTTTAGCAGCTCTTTTGCTCTCTAATAGTGATATACGTAAAATTGAATTTCAGCAGTGACTAGACTCAACGCTGACTGATTTAATAATCAAATTCGTCCTATGTGCTGTACATATCAACACGTGGCGTATGGAAAGACAGTTTGGAAAATCCCTTATAAAAATGAATATATAAAATTTAAAAATGGCGATTGAATCTACATGCGACCTTATAAACGCTATAAATAGTCTGCAACTACTGAAATCCGGGTTAATGTAATCTTTTTTCGATTTATATCTTGAATAATAGCCAACTTCTATTAGGACCATTTTATTGTGAGCTTCTATTAATGACCGATCAAATTTAAAAAACTCTGACACAGGAAGTTGTAATGCTAGTGCGTTATTGAATTAACGATTAGGTAGTAGAAAAGAATTTATAAAATTTAATTAGTTAAATGAGCTTTTATAGCAAGAAAGCAACCTGAAAAATTTAGAATCTTTGGTAGTTTATATTTAATAACGTTGCTATTTCAAGGTTAATATTAAAATGGAATGGAAGAAATAAAATAGTAAAGCATCTGGTTTATTATTTACAAACAGTAATAAAGATCGGGAGTTTACACTCTTTGCATTAAATTCAGAAAGACACTATACACTATACACAGATAGACACTCGCAAAATAGCCGGGCATATTAAGGTTATTTGTACACATTTACACGACTTTAAAAAATTATTTAACAGTGTGATCGGATCGATTGTGCCCCAATAATCATATACTCATAAATTACAGCCATGAAAAATGTGTTGGGAATACAAACAAATGACGTAGCTTTGGCAGCAAATGTAAAAAGTTTAAGAATAAGGTGCCCATTAACAGGAAGAGAACGACATTGACCGCAAAAGTCGTAATGGCGAGAGATCGGGATGTCGAAACTTATAAAACCCCTGGATAATAACAAGAAGGGATCAGTTCGGATCAGATTATTAGATATCAGCGAGCAACCTCTCGAAACTTGATTGCGATACGAGCTACAGATGCGACAAGTTACGGAAAGGTATTCAATAATCAAGACTGTATGTGATTAGACAGGTCTTCAAACACGATTAACGCGGACATCAGATACCGGTTTTGTAGGGAAAGTGATCAGTGTTGAAAAGCTTTTATCAGCTACAACATGTTGGAATTTTACGTGTTTGGAGTTCTGCCCGTAAAGTGAATAGAGTTTTGAAGGAATTAAATTAAAACAAATATAAAATAATTGAATTACAACCATCACATGCTGTTTGTTTTGTCGGAGATTGAAATTGATTGTTAATATTCATACCTGTGTGGGGACACACTCTTACAAAAAACTTTTGTACACTTACTGTCTTGAAAAGCATGTGTTGTAACATAGGTTAGATACACACGAAGTAGAGTTCATTTTCTCTGTTAATTTTAAAAATAGTAGGAGGTAGGGAAGTTGTAACGAGGCTCCATCAACCTCTGGTAGCAGTAAGAACCGCTCAAATAGGTGCATGAGACACCCACTTTTTGAGGGGATTATTTAAATTTGGAAGTTTTATCTATGTGGGTTGATACACAAAGGCTTTATATAAGCACAAAATTTAAGGATCTTTCAAAATAAGCGTGTAGGTATATAGTAGAAAGGTCAAAATCTATTTACCCCTAAAAATTTTGCATTTGCATTTATAGAACCCAACCCGCACCACTGAAAGCTAGCCGGTACACTACTTTGCTGTTACGTCACTCCGCTTTTGCAGAGGAAAAAAGTGGATCGTCAATTCAGCAGGTAACAAAGTCTGGTACATTTATCATTATGCAATATCCCTTTCTTCTTTTATTTTCTTTTTTATTAAAAGCTAAGGTGTTGTAACGGACATTTTTATAGTTTTAACATTTTACGCTATACTCAATTAACAAATACCTGTCTGTAACTACTATTTCCATATTTTATATTTATTAACTCCTTAGGCGAATGCATTGTAATTAATTATAGATTGCATCGTTCTTGTCTTGCCGTAAATATAAATTTTGTTGCTTATGTGGATATACACGTCTAGATAAGAGAAGATAAGAGGTTGGAATAGAACGAGTTGAATAAACAGATGAGGAGTTGTAGTTTGTTCTTTGTTCCGATATATTAAGTACGTTAAAAATACTGCTTCTTCTTTTGCTTTGACAATAGTGAGAATTAATGCGGTAACAATTTTCGTATTGTTCCTGAACAAGCACAGGACGTTTTTAGTTGTTTTTCTTGTGAAGTAAAAGTTGTATTTTAACTGTAGCAGTGTGTAGTTCTAATTCCTTTTGAAGGAAAGATGCTTTCTAGGCGAACGTGTTTGCTCGACCTGCACGTGCGTTTTACGGAACATACACGGACTTACTTAGTGATACGCGTACTTTACTAATTTGTGGTTTTAGTTGTTTGTCTTGTGAAATAATAGTCGTAGAACTTGCTAAACTGACCGATTCTTTCTTTAGGATTAATGTGTGTGCGATCTAGTCTAGTGTCCCTTTGTTTTATCAGATTAGTGCATACTTTGGATTATTTAAATACAGTGGATACTGTAGTTTCTGCATTTTTCTAACACCAAAGAATCTAAAATAGATCATCGCTTGCGCAAATTTTCGTTATTCAAAAGCATTAGATTTTTCTTTGTTACCATAGGTAGCAAATAAAACACCTCACGTTACTGTTAGTTTAAGGCCTTACATCGTGCCTTGAAAGCCCGTGATTCTAAATTTTTATTACCATTTTTTACGATTTGTGTTACAAAAGATTTCGAAATTATTGTCTCAGGAAATAGAGTTAACAAGAATTTATCAATGCTACATAGTTCCATCAGCATGATAATGTCTGCTGCTAACGCCAGTGAAATACATAGGTGTGATTAGTGTAAAGTGTAAGAAATTCCATCAACACCCTCACAGTCAAGGGTGAAGTGCTTCGTTAGGGCAGGACATTGTGAATCCCACACTTCAACTGCAAGGAAGCGTTACTGAAGGACTTTGTAAGTTGAACTATTTCCTACTTGTTATTATATTAAATATCTATCCGTTGGTTTTGCAATATTCTTTGTCGTGTTGATACCTTTTACAATAGACTTGCCTGCTATTAAGAAAAAAAAAGAAAGAAAAAAAATCAATACTACTGAATTACTCATATCAATTGTGTCTTACCTATTTATTTTCTTTTAACATTTTGTCTGATTTATGTTTAATTGGTGTGTGAAGAAACGTTTCTGCTACTCCCCAATATTACCTCACTTTGTGATAAAAAATTTTGTAAAGCTTTTATCGTGATTATATTATATAGTTTATCTAAACAGTTTTATTTACATTCTACAAAGTACTGAATAACTTAGACGTTTCATTGCTGCTATGCTTATTATTCTTTTTTTTTCAGGTTGGCTTAACTAATTTTCTTGCAGGTATTGTCACTAACTCCTTACCGCCACATACATTACATGTCAGTCTGCTTTCTACACCCCCCCCCCCTATCTCCGATTGAGCCCGGTCATTTCTTTGATCTTCTTTTTGTTACGCACGGCTACGAGCCAACGTAGCATAACTTTGGCGCCCGAACAGGGACTGCCACGAATTACGTAACAGAGTCCTGAAAAACGTTCACGTCCGTACAAATTTTTCTTTGTCATCCGAAAGGGATTATTGAATAGTTGTTTGATGTAGACTGTTTTACGGATCTTCATCTGAACCGTGTTACCTCGTTTAAACGGTACAAACACTGATCAAACCTATTAAAAAAATATCTGGTATTTTTGCATTTTGCCCATAAGACTTGTCAAAAAGGCAATATCGTCCTTCGTACTTAATTAAGTTCCGAATAATTTTATATTCTATAGACGAACTGCAAAGTCAACGTAAGAAAAAAGCTCTATCCCAGCATTTCAAAACACCGAACCAAGCAGTAATTTTGAAGGCACAAAAACTTTACCAAGAAAATAATTCAAAGCTATAGAATATGAGATGCAACCAAATAACGTAATAACTAAAACCACCCAGAGACTATTCATAGTATAGAAACCGCTACTACACGCAAAGTAGCACCTCGAAGCAAAAACAACACAAAAAAGGAGAAGAAAGTAGCACCCAACAGTCATGCGCAGTAAAGCACAATGCATCAGCCCAGTGGAAAAAAAACAGCAATGCTTAATTATCTGAAACTATAAACCACCAAACATGCATACGCTAAAGGCGGCTGGCAGTTCTATTGTGACAGAAAGCAGCAACAGACGCTAAATGATGGATGCGATTCTACAGAAACGTTGTCGATCAATAAAAAAATTTGAAGAGCTATGAAAACTAATTTTCTTGTGAGTTTATCAGCGGTTTCCTGTAATTTTTCTGTAAAACTCTCAGGTAGTTATACGGAATCTTCCTATATGGCAGACTCGAAGTCCTTTAAAAACAATTGAATTTCGCTGTTTGTTTCCTTTTGTTGACAACGAGTGACAGGCATGCAAATGGAAATCATTCAAAAACTTTTAATTTCACTGCTTGATAGCAGTGTTACAAAAACTCTATTTGTACAAACAACAATTGGTTATTTTCAAACCGATTATACAACTCGTAGTTACAATGGAATTTTCTGTAAGCTCTCCTAGCGTTTTACTTTCAGATATTCGGCAACAGTGCAATTACTAGCTTCTTAAACTACAATGCTACTTTCTTAATTACTTATTATCGTATCACTATAATTAACTATCCAAGCAATAATTATTGGTTTATATTACCACTACAATAATTTATATTAGCAGTAAATTATTTCACACCTTTCAAAACTTTAAACCAATACATATCAGAACTGAATTCCAATATCCACGACGGCAATTTCTATGCATATTCAAAACTTCTAGACTATTCTAAAATATGACAGAAATTATGCAAATAACATTCTCGAGATTTCTTATTGTAATCTAAATAACTCATAGATGCAAAACCCTTGTACCTGTCAATCAAAACCATCTAAAAGATGAGTAGCCACCAGCACTTATCAATCATCCTTTGTGTATAAACGCTTCGCTTACATTCTAATGTCTTGCCAAAGGCAGACCGATTGACGCTACATTACAAACTAAGTTATGTTGTTTGAAGTATATTCGTTTTACATTAAAGATTTTAGTTTTTAGCTCATTACGGCGCAATTTGCAAGCAATTTTAATATAGCAAAATTAATGTTGTCTTAAGTTTCAATCTATTATAAACCATCACACATTGACTGTAATTATACAGCGCTACAGATAGCTTTTTATGATGGTATTTTGTAGCAGCCGTGTTGAGGGAGTTGTAATCGGTTTCGAAACCGAAATTCATTTCTACATCAGTTGTGTTTGTTGGCAATTTATAGAGAAAGGAACCAATGACCGGTTTCGCTGTTTTTAAAGCTCCTCAGATTTGGTCTATTTTTCTTTTTACAGAACGCCACCAACAAAGCTATGAAAATACCATGAGAAGTAATTACGATGACCATCTGTAAAGTTTTTCACACAACTGTTACCTAACTATAACTTCGTAAAAGTCGTAGGTGTATTTTTAATAATTTTTATTTTTATATAATTTTAAATTTTATCATGAATATATTTCTTGTAATTATATTTCTATAAGTAAAAGAACTTACGACCTACGCTAGCTAGTTGCCTAATTAACCGCATAATTTTTTACTTACAGGTTTCCATGCTTACTTTAATTTAAATCCATCATAATGACTGTATTACTCTTACGTGTTGCTATATAATTTCTTTATGTCATAGAATAGTATCATTAAATTGTGCTTTTTACCGTGCTAATACTAAAGTATAATATGTTAATACGTGCTGAATTGTCGTTAAGCACCTGAATTAAGTTTATTCTACAAGGGCGAGGTGTCTTAATAGTAAAACAGGCACCGACTAGCTTTCAGTGGTGCGGGGTAGGTTCGATGAAAGCAAATACAAAATGTTAGACAGATTATAACCCTTTTACTAAGTACGTTTACACCTACTGGGAAAGATCCTTAACCCTACTTTGTTTAATAAAGCCTTTGAGCGCTAACCCACCTGAGAAAACCCCTAATTAAAGGCTACCTAGAAGATGGATGTTCCGACATACAATTTAACGGTTTTTACTGCTGTAGAGGTTGATGCAACCTTAGTACACGTTTCTCACTTTCTACTAATTCAAAATAACCACTAATAATAAAATAAAAACTCGGTTTCCTTGACCTAACATATATTATCAGCCATAAATATTACAATAAATCAGAGAAAACTGAAAACTGCCTCTAGTTGGATAAATATGCGTGTATCTTAAGATAAAGAACAACTTAAATTTATCAATTACAGACATTCAACCAATTTAATTTGTAGATTTGAATTATGCTAATACAATTGTTAACTCTTTTATATGAGATTTTCTCTGTTTACAGAACGCTTTAAATAAACGTGCACCAACGTAAAATGTTCTCTTAATAACAATTTTTACTCATTCTAATATTAACACCAATCACGATTATTACTTATAAAACACCATGTATGGTTTTGCAGGTGAAAAGCAAAAAATTCAATAACTTACAGGGTTTGTTAGTCATTTATAAAGCTTCGTACAACTTTTTAGTGCAGGAAAATTGTTGCAAGTTATCAAATACTTCAACTCAGCATTGAATGAAAGCTTTCAATACAAGGCACAATAACTTTTAATGATATTTTTTATTCCAAACTTTCACTCGCATTTGAAAACCTGTTTACTAACAACCCCGGGGTTTAATACCATCACTTGAGTAAACCAACTTTTAGCCCGCGCTGCCAAATTTTGCGTGGCAGGGTTGCGTGATAACTGAAGAACGTCGTTTGTTTACGTTTGCAACGCCTTTTTATGGCTGTCAATTTATGAGGATATGATTATTGGTGGTAATCTACCATGGTTACAACTTCTTTGAATCAGTGTGAGCTCTACATGTTACACATTAATTTTTACGACGGGTTTTATTATTATAGTAGTTGTGTTGTATGTCGGTCGAATTCCATAATTCAGTGGTTTGTTCTCGAACTTGTGTGAATGTGTACACATAAACTTTCCTATGCCGGTCATTACCTAAATGTCTATCTGTATTTTTTTTTAATTTAATACGAAGAGTGTAAAGTCCTAATCGTTGTTGCAGTTTGTATATAATATGTTAGATGGTGTACTATTTTAATTTTTTATTCTAATTTAATTTCATATTTAACAGCCACGTAAGTAAATGCACACTACCAAAATTTTAAATTTTGCAGGCTGCTTTTGTGCTAATAGCTTATTTAACTAACTGAAACAAATAAACTCATTTCTAGTACCAAATGTTTCATTAAATAACGCACTTGCTTTACAATGTTGATATCGCACATACCAAATGATGTATTTTGATAACCTTCAAATACAGCTATTTTAAAAGAGCAATATCTTATATGTACGTTACAGATTTTTTTGCTAGATAGAAAAGCGATATTTGTTGACGCCATTGTGGCAACTCAAGTATTCTTCAACCAACGACTCTTGATGAAATTAAATACTTAAAGGCACTTTAAAATATAAATTGTCTGCGATTTGTTGAAGCTGCATTAAAGTTCTTTGAAGAGGGTAAAAATAATGAAAGCGGAGCTTGGTATGTTAACGAAAATTGAAATACAAGTCGATGTTTTTAACTACTTGTAGTTGAAATCCTTATTTAGATTAATTTAATCACAGTTTTGGTCATCTAGGTGGCCACAATAGGAACACTAGATTCTATTTCTAGCCACTCTAGATATTTTGCACTAGATAGGTATATAGGTATCCATACCTATCTTTAAAATAATTTATTAATTAGGTTTTGAGTAGGTACCTACCTACCTTTATTCTAAACTTTCATTGCTTCAGTCGCTATGTCAAGAGTTAAAAAATCTAAAACAAAAAGGAAAGGTAAAATCTTGTTTCGATATAGCATTGAAGCAGTAAAAAATGCATTGAAAGCCATTGCAGATGGAATGGCAGTTCAAACAGCAAGCAAAACTTTTGGCGTTCCTCGAAGCACTATGCGTCAAAAAATCAGTGGAGAAGCCCCACATACTTCAAGTAAAGTTGGCCCAGACTGCATATTAGGGAGAAACATTGAAAACAAGTTGGTAGAATGGGCGAAAACTTGCGCAAAAATGGGTTTTCAGTAAATAAGAATGGTCTTAGATATTCGGTTAAACGGATATTAGAAGAACTCAAAATGGACAATCAGTTTATAAATAATTAACCAGGTCGTAAATAGTTTAAATCGTTTAACATGTTATACTCCGCGCAACTGTTATAACCCCGCGTGTGCGTGTTCAGAGCCACTTCCACAGTTGGCGACACTAAAACGCTCCACGTTCAATATATTGCGCAATAAAGATATTACGACATAATTTGCCAATATGTTTACAGTGATACAAGTGCACCTTAAAAAGATAAAATGTACTCACTTAAAAATGTGGAACTCTTCACGATTTTGCGATCATCCTTGCGCCGGAGCCATGTTGATTTTCATGTATCTCGTTTGGGCGTTGTTTGGGTGTGGGATACGTCATACCCTCGTTGAAACCAGATTTACTGTCTTTCCTTTTCTTCGTTCATAGGCAAGACAAAGGAAAAAACCAGGTAAGAAACGATAAATCCAGATAAAAAGGAAACCTACATTCTGAAAGAGAAAAGACAAAATAACGACACAGGTAAACGTCACTGTTCGACGTCTCGTGGTCTAATAATCTCATGTCCTGTCCAAACCGCGTATTCCTTTTGCGCAAACGCAACTGTCCGAAATGACGGTAATGCACAAGTCTATTTGAAATAATGGTGGGAATTTAGTCACATATTTATACTTAAACTAAATGTGATACATAGCCGATTTTCGGCATGTAACAAACAAGAGGTACCCCGAGCTGTCGATAAAAAAGCGGAATATCTTAGTAAGACACGCGCCAATATTACATCTTAGATAATTAGAAATTGGTTTAAAGAAACATCTACCTTGCCTGAGGAAGATGTGTCCATTTTAAGTGATCCTTCCCGCACATGGAATATGGACGAGACTGCTTTTTTTATTAATCCATCTGGAGGCTATGTAATAGCAGAAAAGGGAAACAAGTATACAGCAGTTATAGTAACAGCGACAAAGAAAATGTTACAACATTAATGTGCGTTAGACGATTATGCGCCACCGATGACACTTTATAAATACGACTGGGTGCCCACTGCATACATTAAAACGGCACCAAAAAGTTGGGGAGTTGGTAAGTCAAAGAATAGCTGGATGACGGCTCACACATTCTAGGAATACTTCGTCAATGTCTTCTATTCATATTTTGTCGAATATGAATTCAAACTGCCGGTGGTTGTATTTTTAGATGGACATAAGTCCCACATAAGTTTACATCTAAGTCGATTCTGCAAAGAAAATCGAATTATATTGGTGTGCTTATGTCCAAACACAACATATATCCTCCAGCCACTTGTTACACTTTCGGGCAATCGTTATACTGCGCAATTGTTATACTCGCGATATGATTCCCGCCATATTTCTAACTTATGCCGGCCACGCCTTAAAAGTGATGCAACCGCTTTTTAAGTCAACTTGTAAGCACACTTTAAATCAAAACAAATTACTTACATGGCAGCATCTGGAAATTCGTCTCAGGGTACCACGATGGTTTTGCAGGTTGGGTTCAGTTACCCATGTTGAATCAAATTACAATCCGTTCTTCCTTTTACTGCACTCGTAGGGGAATGACAAGATTAGGCAACAGGTACTACAGGCAAAAGGTAGAAGGAACCTACATCTCCAGCCAATCAGAACGCTGATATGTTATATGAAGTTTGGTGTAAATTTACATTAGATGCTGGCGTTTCATATAAAAAACTACAACTTGATAATATCATGGAGTTGCCTTTTCCTGAGCAGATTGAAATCGTGCTAGTTACAAATTCTGACATACATGATCCATGTGACAATAATGAGCAAGATGCTAGAGATGCCGATTATAATAATATTGACAATATTTTAAAGCATTTTAATTTTGAAGATGTCCAGTCCACAGATGAAATACAAAAGGGCTCAAAATATAGCACATACCCTCACTCTCCGCCAAAAGTCACCTACGAAAATGAAATTGGCCCAGAATTAAATTCTAAACGCATGGGTAAGTAGAACACTAAAATAGATTAGTAACCCTTAAGTGTGTTTTAGCGTATGAAAGCGATATTAAAAACCACATTAAGGATTCCTCAGAAGAAATCTGCCAGAAGGAAATTAAGATCACAATGGATGTAAGCGTGAAAACAAGTAAATGGTTATATTATATATTTAATATATAAATAAAATAATTGAATTTAAGTACTTTAGATCATGTTCCTGATACGTATTGTAATATGGATTCTCCTAAAGAATCTGGCGCTTCAACTATCAGTTCAAGTGCATGTTCGACACCAAAGTCTTCTAAAATAAACATTTTTAGCAATATACGTATTTACCCATCTAGTGACAATGTGACAAAAGACAAAAAGAAAAAGTCGAAAAGACACTGGTACAGTGTTTTGACAAGAGAACAGTGAATGGCACTTGCAGAAAGCGAGGGAGAAGAAAAGGAAAAGACTTTAAAAATTAAAGGAGACCGGCAACTGGAAAGGGAGGCTAAAAGAAACATGCAAAATATGACAAAAACCCAAAAAAAGGCAAAGAACTGACAGTAAACCAAAGACTGCCGAAATCATAGTAGATAAGGGAAGTGAGGATACAATAAACACTATAGAACCTGCAGAACAGGGTGATGTTCTTCCAAAACAGCTTTAAGTTAATTCTTACGTTATTGTACAATATGAAAAAGCATACTGTAGCGGGCTACTATTAACGCGTTCCACTAATTTAGAACAAGTAATAATAAAAGTCCTTATTGCTCACTATTCACAAGTCTAATTAACAGTATATGCCTTATTTATAGATGTTTTCAGTCCAATTAACAATGAAGCACTATCACACTAATGCTATTTACAAACACTAATTCTTCTTAAGCTAAATCCTTAACCATAAGTCTTGTTAACAACACTAACACTATTCACTATCATTTTGTTTTTGACCTTGCTTAAGGTAGGTTGGAAGCAGCTCTAACTTCTTTTCTATTCTGTGCTCTATACTCTTCTATTTTATTCCTATCTACCTGGTTCTACATTGATTTTAGCTACCTGATGGTTGTTGAAGAACTCCAACATGTTTACATGAGTCCCATTTATAAAGAAATGAAATATTGCCTGGTTATCCCCTCCAAAAAAGGAAAAGTGTTAAATTATGTTATGGTAAGGCTTAAGCAACGAATCGCTACCAACATGCCAGACCGCTAACACTTTTGTCTATTTATGTACAAGCTGGCGGTACGATATACACGTTCATATAACACAAATTTATATTTACTAAAGGACTTTCAAAACGTAATTACCAACTAAATATACACGAGATGATTTATATACGACATTTTGATATAGACTAACCTATGTACATTCATCGCCGATCTTATATATATCCTATAATTAAATAGATGACACATATTCTAGTGTTTGCTGGAAGGTACGAGACTTCTGTAGAATATACTTCAGTTATGCAGCATGCGTGTTTGACGGGTTGCCTGATAGTTTGTAACAATAGTATCCTGGAAAAATAACAAAAATAGAAGATAATAACGAATGTGTCAACTATGGTTAAAAGTGGAGTAAATACCTGGAAATGGCCGAGTAAGGTAGATGAATTACCCTATCAATTAGAAGACATTCAAGCTATTCATTCTCCAAAAATGAAAACTGTCCGAGGTGCATATTATGTGGCCGAAATGAGTTCGTATGTTGATTTTATATACCTAACTAGTTAGGTAGTGTGGTCTTATTATATCTTTTATGTAAAAATTAGCTATAGGTATACATTAATTTAAGCGAACATGATAAAAATAGTAATAGGTAGGTACTTATGAAAAAAATAGATTGTTATATTTTATCCTTCCAAGGTGAATAAGACTGTAATGAAATACACTGGTTCTTGCATTTCAATCGATTAGTGGACTGTAATTGTTAAGATAGTGTTGACTACTTCTTGTTTATTGGTACAATAAAACACGGATAGAATGTATTTAATATATACTGCAAACAAATAAGAAGATGAATGTACATGTAATAATTATATTGAATTGATGTGTTGCTTGCGAGGTTATAATAGATAATGTCTATATCAAGCTGCTCTTCTAGGCTGGGTGGGGTAGTGTTGGTGGGAGTATCCAATTATTCCTTAACATACCCCCAACCTTGAAAGGACTTGTTTCTTTCGAAAAATATTCTTCGTCTAATGGAAGTGAACATAATTTGGCAATAGCTCGAATAGCAGTAACCTTGGCAGTTCGCAGAGTAGCTACACGTGAAACTCCATTCGAGCCTGGATGCAGTTGTGTCACTCGACCAATCGTCGTTGAAGATGTGGCGTGTGATCCTCTTTCATGAGCACAAGGCTGTCAACTTGCAACAAACTTTAACAGTGCATCATCTCCCTTTAGCAGTAAGACACCGATAGACGTAAAAAGACGACCAGATCTTCGGATGCTTGGGAAATTTATATACGAGGCAGGATTAAAATTGTGGCGGCTGTACTCACATAAGCATTGACTTGTATTAATAAGAAGATTTTGAAATAATCTAACGAGCATGTTTTGTGTATAATAATGCTAGCCATCGTTAGATTAAATTTAGAGCACGTTTACTTTTCGCGTTAAAACCCAATGTAGTACCTTCGGGTGGAGCATTGCGGACGTGGCCGTAAGCATAGCGGCCTTTAATTACATTATAATGTCAACTTGCAATAAAGAATTATGGACCTGCCATTTGCGCCGTTGTTACAGTTCTGAAATATATTTCTTGTGCCACCGTTGCCAAAAATATTGTTGAAGTTGTTGGACCTATTGATGCCGATCCAGACGTGATTCCTTAACGTGTGATAGGTTAACATCTGGTATTGACATAGTAGGTCTTCCGGTAAGGAATTGTGCTGGGGCAAGTGAGGATAAATCATTAGGATCAGATGAACATGGAAATACTGGGCGAGAATTTAATATAGCCTCTATTTGTGTAAGCACAGTATAAAATTTCTCAAATGTGAGGTGAGCACTACCTAACACTCGACGTAGATGGTGTTTACTGGATTTAATTCCTGCCTCCCATATACCACCGAAATGTGGTGAATTAACAGGAATGAAACTCCACTGTATGCCATCATTGGAGCAAGTGCCTATTATTTTTACTGAATTTTGTTCAATAAATTGATGCATTTCCTTGTTTGCCCCCACGAAATTTGTCCCAATGTCAGAAAATATTTTAACTGGTTTGTCGCGACGAGCAGTAAAACTACATAATACAGCTATAAATGAGTTTGATGATAATTCTGATACTAATTCAAGATGTACAGCACGAGTAGAGAAACATATGAAAAGGCATAACCAAGCCTTTGATAGCATGGAACCCCTACCCTTATGATTCCTTATTAGAAAGGGACCTGCATAGTCAACTCCTGGAATACTAAACCTGCTTGCAAACGTGATGCAGGTAAATCTGCCATTATTGGCTATATGAATTTACTATTAAATTTAAAACAAGTAATGCATTTTCGCACAATGTGTTTCACTAAATTACGACCCTCTAGTGGCCAATAAATATCACGAATGGAAGCTAATAAACCTTGTGGACCTATATGCATAAGCCTTAAATGTTCTAAAGAAATTATTAACCTTGTTAAGTTATGATGATAGTCGAGTAATAGAGGATGCTTCCTATTGTATGAGTATTCAGAGTTACCTAATCGACTTCCGATCCTTATAAGGATTGATGAGTCAATGAAAGTAGTGAGACTAATAATGTTGCTATTAGTTGCTATAGTTAAATTACGAGTCAACTTGTAATAATCTTTGGGAAAGCATTGCATTTGCATTATTCTAATAAGAATAATGAATGCATTTTCTAATTCAGAAACTGATAGTGAGCCTGTGATGCGTGAACTAGCCAAGTGTTGCTTGAAATTGTGACAAAAACGTAACATATAAGCAGTAACACGTTTTAATTTGAGTATTGATGAAAATCTTCGAAGGGAAAATTCCAAGTGCTTGAAGTGATTGTGAAATGTACTTGATTGGTTCGCACTTCAAGAAGAATATTCTTATGAAACTTGTTTTCTGGCCAAGATGATTGTGAATATTTTAAGAATTCTGGGCCATGCCACCAGAGGATGGACTGACATAATAATTGTGGGCTTATACTCCTAGAAATAATATCTGCAGGGTTAAGTTCTAAAGGAACATGACGCCATGAATTGATTTCGGTCAGGTTCTGAATACTGGCAACCCTATTGTTGACAGATGTTTTTAATAAGTTGGGAGCTGTCTGTATCCACCCTAAAACCACACTGAAATCTGTCCAGCAAGTAGAAAATTGTAAATTGAGGCTAAGATTGATCTTATTAACGAGTCTGGCAAGGAGTAGCGCTCCGCATAATTCTAGACAAGGAATGGCCAAAACTAGTGTATGTATGGCCGAAATTGGTAATTACTATCAGAATTTTGTATTAGTTATTTTACTGCTAAATTAACGCTTTTATTGTGCTACTATGTACTTCTAATTGATCTATAATGCATAAGCTATATATTTCTATTATTGAGATAAATGGATTGAATTTTTCACCTAACCAGATTCTTTCAAAGTCCAAAAATTGTTAAAAGTGATCATAACCAGTACCTCTACCCTATAAATAAATTAATGATTTTTCTAATTCTTTGGCCCCAAAAACATATAATTTGATACCGACATCAAGTTTTTAGTTTGAGTGGCTACCAAAGTACGAAAAATAAAATATTTCCATGTGGCATTTTCCAAAATAACGTCCAGAAAAGAGGGTCCCGCTCATATACATTTACCACCGATCAAAATATGTACTACTGTAATAAACAACCTAGCATGGTGATTGCTAGCCAACTTTGTAATTTTACATATTTTACTAAATGCCCCTTCCCACTATCATTGGTTGTTCTCTTTTTTGCTAAATGTCAACAAGCGCAATTAATATTTTAATGTCCTATATTTATAGTTATTAAATAGAAACCCACTTTTGACTTTTAAGGCAGAGCATCTTTTATTTTTTATTTTGTTTATCGCCAAACAGAGGAATGATATCTAAAAGGGCAAAAATTTATGTGTTTAAGGTTTGATTGGTGATTAATTTTTCACAAAAATGTTGCCGTGCCATCTTCCAAAATTTAAATTTCTATACTAACAGTGTAAAAATTTCTAATGCCAAGAACAAGTCGTTATATGTTATTCTGAAGAATATTTGCGGCGACGTATGGTAAAATGTTGTAATTTTATAGTACGGTATAAAACTACTGTTAAGTTTGCTAAAAAAAGATTAGGGTTTTACGGTTTCTAGAGATTTCTTATGATTTTTGTTGCTAGTTCACATATAATCCTGAATAAATAGTTAATAATCATGAATTCGCTCCTCTACTAGCACAGAAATGCAAACAATTAGTGGTCAATAATAATAACCGCCGCACCATAAAAACGAAATTTTCAGTTATTTCTAATATTTACCACAAAGCTTTTGTTTTTGTATTATGTTTTGTGGTAAAAAAATTTGTTCAAATTAAATTTTATAAAATCTAGTGTTTATTGCTTACTGTACAATCATGACGGGTTTAGCGCCACAGTTGAATATATTCACAACGGTGGTGTCAAATTTATGTGCTCTTCGAATTAAAATAAATCACATAATTGGTTTTTAATGAAGATTCAGAATAAGTTTCATTTCTACAGTTCAATGATTGAACATTTTAACAAACTAGATTAAATGTTTATCTGTAATACGCTAAAATAATAAATGTTTGTTTAAAATATGTGATTGTAGTACATGTATAATACCATTCTGATAAACTTCAATTGTTAAACATATGCACGTCACCCAAAACAATTCAAGCTTCTTTTTTATTTTAATAACAATGGAGGTTATTGAGAGTCCGCTTACTGTGATTCATATCATGAATCGGTTTTTTCCTAATGCACTTTCATTTTCATTACTTTTTAATACGAAGCGACGTGATTAACATTCAAATTCCATAACTTGTGTATAAACTATAGAACTTTGATTCTGTAAATTTTAGTGCATTTTGTTTTGAATTGCTATTACGAAAAACAGCGTTTCCTTCGATAGTTGTTTTTAGCGTGTCTTAAATTGTTTTCCTGTTTGTAGTTTGTTGCACACTTATAGAAAGCATACATATATTGTTTGAAAGTACTGTACTTGAAAGTAATCGCAATTAATGCCAGTTTATTCATAAATTTATAACGATTTAGGCAACTCAATTTACAAACCTAAACGTCTCTAAGCTGTTGCATATGCAGCCAAAAGTACTACTTATCTAAGTCATCAACTAAAATTTGGCAACTCGGCAACCATATGTTTATTAAATTTCCATGAATTTCATATAAAAACATATGACCTGTTGTTTATTTTGTTACTAAGAGTGTTATCAATAAATATATTATCCGCTATCAACAAAATATTAATTTGTCAAAGATAGCAAAGCAACAAAATTTAGTGCTTTGTGGAACCTTGAATAATTTTCTAGGTAAGTTAATTGACGAAGATATTTAAACATTGGCGGGATAGATGGGGATTTGATTATTCCCCTCTTTACGGCCTTGTAGATTAGTCGACCAGACCACATGTGTGAAAAGTATTTTATGTTCACAAATATTAACGTGTGGAATTTTTGATAATTGTTTGACGTAGGTAACGATTATTGAATGCCTATTCAATTTAAATTGTATCACAATCGAACTGTGACTTAATTTTATGGTAACGTATGTAGTAGTTATTATTGTTTATTACTAACTGATTTGTTATGTATTCAACGGGTGAGGTTATTTGCATAATTAAAATTATTTTCGAGTTTACGCCACGTGTTTTTAACCGCACTTTTGATTGTTTACCCGCGTTTTATTAGCACTTAGTAATTTTAGTCTTATTTATGTAGATAAAACCTTATAATGGTACAAAACGAAGCAGAAGTAGATGTAAATATTAAGCCATCACGCGCCCCCAAAGGCGTTCCCGAAGGACAGTATTGCCTAGTTGGTTGGGCTATTGACACTACAGGCCGCCGTTTAATAGACGAAATATGTCAAATCGCAGCCTATACACCTGCTTCCCAATATTCGCAGCACATCATGCCCTTTTCAAATTTAAACCCAGGTTCAAGACGCCGCCATAACTTACGAATAATAAACTTAGGTCGTTATCGACAACTTAAAAGTATTAAAACAAATAAAGTTATCAAAACGAAAAGTGAAGTATCTGCCCTCACTGATTTTATAACCTGGTTAGAGAGTGTTCGTGGTGCTGGTAAAGATGGCGTAATTTTAGTCTTCCATGAATTTCGTAAAACATCACCTGGAATGTTACTGGAAGCACTTCGTCGTTACAATTTAATAGATGCCTTTTCAAAAGTTGTTAAGGGATTTGCAAACGGTTTTAACGTCTCATCTGCTAAGTGTCGTAACACAACTAAGTCCTACAGCCTGCGTGTTATGAGTCGTATGTTATTAAATAAAGAAGACGATTTTGGAAATGCTGTCGATCGTGCCCAAGCAGCTTATGAAATTGTCATTCATCTGGGGCAAAGTGAACTACCAGATTTACAAGCTGTTTCAAGTCCAGATCCAAGTAGTATTCAACGACATCTCAGTTATTTTGTTAAAGATTTTGTAAATCCTATAACGGCTGAAGAGGATGAAATTGCTAGATTTAAGGTTTAGTAGTTTTCAAATCGTATTTACAGGTTATTAAGTTAGATTTGCTTCAGATTTTATTAGAGAGACAAAATACATTTCGACCTGTTTTTGGAGCATTGCTTAGAGCTACGTTTCCTGAAAGACGACACGCTAGTCGTTTAAGACGTCTTTTAGCAGAAAATAATATTGATTACGACAAGTTGAAAGCTGCCTATGAAAACAGTGCCAAGGAAGGAATAGAACAAGTATTAAAGAGCGAGGTAAATATTTTTGTATTATTAGTATGTTTCATAGTATACTCTTAATTTGCCTTTTTAATGATTATTTACAGTGTGTTTAATATTGTCTTTGATTTTTTTTAATAATTATCTACAGCTGCACGTCTTTCATAATCATTTGTTTTACGTTTGTTTCAAATTGAATGTAAATTTTAACAAAAAGTAAGATTCTTAAACTGGTTAAGATTTAGAGCGTTGATCAACTACAAAATCAGAATGCATTGTTGAATTTCTGCAATAGTCAGCTTCGATATTATTTAAACTCAAGAACTTTGGTATATATGAAAGCAATGATTTTGTTTATTTTAAACCTTCTAGGCAGACGCATACTGGTAGGATTATATTGTTCTCTATACATAAGTTAGATTTTGATGTATACCATTTATTTTACAAAAATAGAAGTACTTGCTTAACTATCGGCTCTATGAATCAGGCAGGTTCATGTATGTCTACTGATCCCAAGGTGCCAGATTCGATTATTGACACGGGCTACTTGAAAAATATGTCTAAACTTTTTCGTAAAAATACACACTTGTTCAGATAAGTAAAATGTAGGTTTCATGTGTGTGTGTGTTGTCATGCACGTTAAAGATCCCTACTGTTCTTGAAATAGCAAGGGTTCTGCAAAATTTAAAAATTCCTGTTAAAAACCTTCGCTCCCTGGCCAATATAGTATCTTCGGGTGGAGCATTGGAAAATCAAATGTATGGGTATTTACTTGCCATCTAAATTACCACCTCATTAGTGAAGATCTTGACATAGTTGTATCAAATTTTAGTTTTATAAATAACTATTAAATTATATAAGTTATGTACACCACACACCTGTGTCTGTGATGAAGAGGTAGATGATTATGGACACCATGGCCTAAGCTGTATGAAAAGTGCTGGACGACACTACAGACATCAATAATATCAATGCGCAGTCTATCAAAATCCAGAGCTGGAATTTTTAGAGCAGACGGGAAACGAGCTGATAGAATGACATTAATTCCTTGGGCAAATGGGCAATGCTTTTTATGGGATGTCACTGTGTCTGTTACGCTTGCCCCGTTGTACATTAACATTTCTTCAAACACTTGTGTCTGTGATGAAGAGGTAGATGATTATGGACACCATGGCCTAAGCTGTACGAAAAGTGCTGGTCGACACTACAGACATCAAGAAATCAATAATATCAATGCGCAGTCTGTCAAAATCCCGAGCTGATTGGAGCCACCTGGAATTTTTAGAGCAGACTGGAAACGAGCTGATGGAATGACATTAATTCTTTGGGCAAATGGACGATGCTTTTTATGGGATGTCACTGTGTTTGATACGCTTGCCCCGTTGTACATTAACATTTCTTCAAACACCTGTGTCTGTGATGAAGAGGTAGATGATTATGGACACCATGGCCTAAGCTGTACGAAAAGTGCTGGTTGACACTACAGACATCAAGAAATCAATAATATCAATGCGCAGTCTGTCAAAATCGCGAGCTGATGGAATAACATTAATTCCTTGGGCAAATGGACAATGCTTTTTATGGGATGCCACTGTGTCTGATATGCTTGCCCCGTCATACATTGATATTTCTTCAAAGCAAGCCGGTGTAGTAGCAAAGGACGCCGCTTCTGTGAAAGTCTAGAAATATAGCTCAGTGCGAGATCATAATTTAATTTTTCTTCCATTCGCTGTTGAAATACTGGGGGCCTTGTGAGATGATGCCGTCTGAGGATTGTTGGCTGTACATACTGATGAATCGAGATCTCGGTCATGGGAACTTTTCCTTACTCTGAATCTTTGTGATGAAATAAAAGGAGTCTGCGACTGTTTTCTTTCAATTATTATGTTACTGATTGTCACTGTCATATTATATAAGCTTATCTTTTAGTTTAATAAAGCATATATTTGTGGTTTTATATTTACTACAATTTATTAAACTAAAAGAGAACGAATGGACAAATATCTAAGGCCCAAACGATTTGACGGAGATCCTAAGTTTACAGTAGATTCTTCGTTGGAATGGTTACACTGGAAATGTACTTTCGAGAGCTTTCTGAAAGCTACCGCTACAACTGAACAAACCCTGCCTGATGAAATTCAATACAGATTACTAGTAAACCACCTATCTTCGAGCGTATATAGTAATATTAATTGACCTAATTTTATTTTTACAAGCGTTTCTAACTTTATATATTACATTATTCTCTTTTATTTTTACCAGTAAACATATAAGCATTATGTACAAATGTTGGCGATGTTCTACAATACAAGACTTCAAATGAGGACCTATGAATAATGGATAATTTGACCTGTCCAATCTGTCTACAAAACGACGATGTATCCAACTGGATTTTCTGCAATAACTGCTCATCCTGGATTCATGGTGAATGTATCAACATTTCAAATGAAGAAGTGGACCTACTAACTAGTGAGGATGCATGGTTTTGTCCAAAATGTGTCCAACTTTTATCATCACAAAATGACACCCTATCTACTCCAAACCTAATTCCTTGCCCATTCTGCTCAGAGGAAGTTCACAACCACAAACAGTATAAAGGTACAAGAGGACTCCGACGTCACGTTGCCCATGCTCACCCGGATCAACTTCCTTTCATAACTGTTTCACCAACAACCGTAGAAAAACCTTTCTTGTCAAGAATTGCAGAATTTAAAGAACAAATTCACGTTTTGAAACGAATCCCGAAGGGAGCTCGCATTGCGGCTGCGAACAAACTGGCCTCCATTATCGATTCTTGTACCCCAAAAAATGATTTGAATTCTTGGGAAAACTTATTATACTTTGCTTTTATAGCCCTCCGAATACCAGATAGGATCAAATCAAAATCACTAGCTACTTTGGTAAGACAAAATACTGATCATTTTGATACCTCATTACAACCAACCACAAAGACAAAAAATAAGCAATCTACAATATGGAAACGTGCTGAAGCTAAAGTAGGAGATGGAAATATTAGAGGTGCAGTAAGGTTGTCATGCTCGTCGGATGAAATAGCCCCTCAAGATGACAATACTTTTACAACTTTAAAATCTAAACATCCCACATCTTCACGCACTTTAAATTTACCAGAACCACCTGCAAATACCCATAAAACCATAATCATATCACCAAAAGACATCCTTAGAGCTTTATCCTCTTTTACCAATGGGTCTGCCTCAGGTATCGACGGTCTTAGACCACAGCACCTTAAAGACATGCTATCGAAACCCACTGGCGATGCAGGAAAACGCCTACTCACTTCGTTAACAAGATTGTGCAATTTTATGCTATCTGGAAAAGTCAACAATTCAATAACTAAGGTACTTTATGGAGCTTCATTATGTGCTTTAAGAAAGAAATGTGGAGGTATTAGACCGATTGCTGTTGGAAACACCTTACGCCGACTCACCGCAAAGGTAGCTTGTTCTCGAATCAGGGAAAATTTAGGTCTCTATTTCAATCCATTACAACTTGGTTTTGCAATTAAAGGAGGGTGTGAAGCTGCTGTACATGCACTAAGAACGTACATATTGGAAAACATCAACACGGATAAAATCATTCTCAAAATCGATTTCCAAAATGCTTTCAATTCAGTTGAGAGGACGTCATCCTACATGAAACTTTACATCAAGTTCCAGAAATGTACCCTTCCTTTTCCAATGCTACTCTGAACCTTCACTACTATTCTTTGGGAATAGAACTATCGATTCTGAAGTGGGAGCCCAACAGGGTGATCTGGCAGGCCCAATGGCATTCAGTTTAGCGATCCAACCGATCATCGAATCTTTAAAGTCGGAATTCAACTCGTGGTATTTAGATGATGGAACGTTAGGAGGTAATCCGGATTAAGTTTTATCTGATTTTCAATTCATTATTGATCAATGCAAAGATTTAGGACTATCAATAAACCCATCAAAATGCGAAATATACTTCTGCTCCGAGCCAAACGACATCGTCAAACAAAAGTTCGAAACCATTTCTCCTGGTATCAAAGTTTTATCTGATGATACACTTTCCCTTTTAGGTGCCTCAATTTTAAAACCTGCTTGCGAACCTCTACTCTTGGACAAGATGGAAGAAGTAGAAACTTTACTTACTCGCTGTTGCAAATGCGCCTCATATGTATTTAAACTTAAGTAGTAGGCGATTGATTATTATGAATTGTTACATATATGTCAAGAGTTTTTTATGTCTCGTCTAAAAAGATATATTTTATGCCAGTAAATTGCACAGTTTAATACAAGTTGAGTATTACTTTTGATAAACATAAAGTGTTCCTGCGCAAGGGTGTTTGAAGCGGGTAGCTTCTCATATTCTTGCACCCGTCACTATAAAGGGCAGCGCCGTAAAGCGGCGTTTACTAATTTCAGTGGCGGTTCTACATTTAATGGTGACCGTGACAGGACTCAACTTGGTATTGTTCGATTTAGCGTGGCGTTGGTGTTTGGTTTATCAGTATCGCGTTTGAGTTACTAATTGAAAGACTGTGACGATGGAGAGACTTAAGAAATCTCGAGCTGCAGCACGCAGGGCTTTCACTTTAACTGCAAATCAGCTGACACAACTTTTGGATGCCGAACAAGATGTTGACCAGATAAATACAAGGTGTGAAATGTTAACCCAAAAAATAGCCGGATTAGAACAAATGGATCGTGAAGTCTATGACCTTTTGTTAGATACAGATGGAATTAGCGAGGAACAACTCGAAATAGAACTTCAGAGCACAGACGAGTATCAATTTACTTATCGCAGTTTGAATTTGCGTTGTAACGCATTATTGGGTCACCTGCTATTGACAGTATTAGTAACGCCGGTAGTGGCGCAGGAGGATCTCTTTCTCGAGAATCAAATTGCCAATCATTGAGTTTAAAAATTCGGAGGTGAGCTGCGCGATTGGCTTCCGTTCTGGAGCACTTTTAATAAAGTTCATAATGATTGTGAGTTAACCAATGAAGATAAATTTCATTATTTGTTACAAGTTATTGTCCCGGGTTCCCGAGCCGAAGAACTTATAGTTAGTTTTCCCCCAACTGGGAATAATTATGAAAAAGCTGTAGAAAGTTTAAAAGCCAGGTTTAGGAGGCATGACTTGTTAGTCAAGTTTTATGTGCGTGAGTTGCTAAAAATTATTTTAATTAAAGCACTCAATCCAAAGACGCTAAATTTAGCCAGTCTGTATGATAAGATTGCGACGCAGTTAAGAGCTCTTGACACGCTTGGTGTGACGACGGACACTTGTTCCGCAATGTTGTTTCCATTGGTAGAATCTTGTCTTCCAGAAGAGCTGTTGCGCGCATGGCAGAGATCGCTGGGCGATGTATCGGTGAAAAGAGGCGATATGCTCAAAGAACGCCTTGACGGTTTGATGGCATTTATAAGTTTAGAAGTTGACTGAGAACAACGCATTGCATTAGCAAAAGAAGGGTTTTCTGCAGCCACCATTTCTAACGAAACTGAGCGAAAAGGCAAAAGGTTAATGAAAAACATGAGCACGCATCGACTGCTGCTGGTTTGTTTACCAAACAAGTAAAGTGCGTTTTCTATGAAGCTGGTCATAGTAGTGAGTCGTGTCACAAAATGCAAAAGGTTGCATTAGATGAAAACGTCAAATTTTGAAACAGAAAAGGGCTTGCTTTAGTTGTTTAAAGGTAGGTCACGTCGGCCAAAATGTCGAAAAATAACTTGCATGATATGTAACAAAAGACACGTACCATTAATGTGTTCTGAGTTGTCAGCAAACAAGGTGCTGAAGACATACACCGTAACTCTGGATAAGGTACCAGGCATTACATGTGATTTTCCAATGCTCCACGCAAGGTACTACATTGGCCAGAAGCGAGTTTTTTACCGGAAAATTTTGAATTTTGCAATCCTTGCTGTTCCAAGCAAGGTAGGGATCTTTAACCGCGTGACAACACTCATACGGGACCTCATTTTACCTCTCATCCGAACAGGGTCAATTTTTTGAATGTCTCGATAACATTTTTCAAGCGGACCGGTCGGATTCAACCCGGGACTAGGGCGAGGTCACCACAACAACTACATGCCAGGAGCAGCTTGGTACTACAGGCAACATTTGCCAGATGCTGCCAATTTGTATAATCCTGTTGTGTTCCTGCAAACGTTACGAGTAAAACTCGCTGGAAAAAATGGGGACCGCAGTCGGGATTATAGACGAACTAGGCTCACAAAGAAATAGCTGACGTGATGATTTCAATAGAAATTTTGATAGGAGCCGATGATTTGTGGAATTTTCGGTAAGAGCAATGTTCACATTGTGGCATTACTCATACTTGCTGATCTCGGTTGGACGCTCTATGAAAAGCTACCCGAACAAGCTTAGCAAGTCCACTACTATGCAAGTCATAAGATTAATTTACAGTGATTAATTTGAATCAGCTATGGGATGACTGTGCCATTAGGATGTTTTGGACCAACCCAGATAAATTGATCAAAATTGGATGTAGAAGCTCCAGTTCCCAATGGATACTGTGGATAAACGATAGCTAAAGAAGTATACTGAAATATGACGAATGGGTGATTATTGCAATAGAAATCATTTGATAGAGTTCCGATGTTTATGGAAAATTTAATGTGACAGGTAAGAAGTTGACATGTTTTGAATTGTGAGTCTTGTGGCTATTGAGACTGATCTCGGTTGACGCTTATGGGAAAAGCTCCCAACGAGCTTTGTAGCAAGTCCACTACTATGCAAGTCATCTCATTACTTTACAGTGAGTTGAAGGTAAATCAGCTATGGGAGCTGGACGTGTTAGGCATTATGGATCCGGTGGAAAAAGATCTAAAGATGAAATAAATTCCGATGTACAAAAATATTTCATGGAAACTGTAGAAGAAGATGCTAATGGAAGATACGTTGTCGTCTACCATGGAAGCAAGGTCATCCACCTTTGGCTAATAATTACGAAATTGCCCTTAAGCGATTGAACCATGTTATAAAAAAGCTGCAATTTGAACAGTTGTATGAAGCTTATGTACAAGTTTTAAATGAGTGGAAAGACTTAGGCATAGTTGAAGTAGTATCTGAAGAAGAGATGTGCTGTCCCGGAAATGCTGTTACTCACTATTCACCTCATAGGGCTGTAGTGAAATCTAATAGTCTAACCACAAAGATAAGGCCAGTTTTCGGTGCTTCTTCGCACGAAAAGGGTAGTCCTTCGTTGAATGATTGTTTAGAAAGCGGTCCGAATCTGATTGAGTTGATACCTGCCTTGCTATTACGTTTCGACTCAATCCGATAGGTGTGATTGCAGACATCACCAAAGCTTTTTTGCAAGTGGGGTTACATTCTGCTGAACAAGACGTATTAAGATTTATTTGGTTGGATTTACAGGGTAGTGAAATCATATATCGACATAAGAGAGTTGTTTTTGGAGTGTGCGCTAGTCCGTATTTACTAGGCATGACTATAAAGTACCATTTGACTCGTATGCTCGATGAAACTGTGAACAGAGAAGTTAAACAGGTTATTATGACATTGATGAATGGCTTTACGTTGACAATTGCATACACAGCGTCGCTACTGTGAGCGAGCTAAACTGGTTTATAAAAAATGCTCGTACAGTAATGGCCAAAGGACATTTCGACCTCAGAGGGTGGGAGCATACGCAATTGGGCAAAACGCCTTTTGACAAACCTGTGACGCAAGTGCTAGGTCTTAATTGGAACAAAATTGAAGATAGTTTAGCGCTAAATTTTGAGCACCGTGAACATGAAGCCAAAGGACCTATAACGAAGCGTGTTATATTATCGCTGACTCATAGAATATTTGATCCAATGGGATTTGTATGTCCAACTACTATTCGTCCAAAAGCATTGCTACGGCACCTCTGGAGAGAGAAAATTAATTGGGACGAAGAAGTACACGACGAAGTTAAGAGAGAATTTATGAAATGGTATGTGGAATCAGAATGCTTAGGAATTAAAGTGCCTCGATGGATAGACTATTTAAATGATGGTTCGCAAAAGATCAGCTTGCATACATTCTGTGATGCCAGTACGGCAGCCTACTCATCGGTAGTTTATATAAGAGTAGAAAAGGTCGATGGTGTAAAAGTAAGTTTACTTCAAGCAAAGGCGAGAATTGCACCTTTAAAAGAAATGACTATTCCCGGCTCGAATTGTTGGCTGCTACGATTGCAGCACGCTTACGCCTCTGTAAAAGACGTGTTGAAATCGTTGATTGATAACTAATTTGAAAGTTATTTTGGAGCGATTCGAGTACTGTTATTTCTTGGATAAAACAAGAAGATCAATGGTCTGCATTTGTTTGGAATCGGATTGCAGAAATTGTAAGTTGACCGATAAAACATGTGGCACCATGTTCCAGGAAATTTGAATCCAGCAGACCTCCCATCTCGCGGTTGTTCCCCAAACAATTGCTAGAATCCAAATGGTTAGAGGGACCGTCCTGGTTATACCAACCACACTGTGCATGGCCTAAAAGGCGGATCTTGAGGTCAATGAAGATGAGGTTGGAAGAGAACGTCAAAAGACTTGTAGCATCTATGCTAAACAGTGAAGACTTATGGTATAATAAACGTTTTTCTCATTACAATGAAATCATTTGCTTGCTTGCGTGGATTTTACGTTTCATTCACAATTGTCGTTTTCCTGATGGCGAATTCTGGATAAATGTTTATCTGTAGAAGAAACAGAAGCTGCTGAGCTGTGTCTTGTTAAAGTTATACAACAAGAATCGTTTCAAGACCAGAAGGTAAAAGAGTTGTCTTCATTGCAACCAATTATTGATAAAATGGTATTATTCGTCTGAATACCAAAGTTTCATATCGCGAAGACGATGTCGACTTTAGATATCCTCTGTTATTGCCTGGGAAGCACCCAGTGGTTAAAAAGCTTATATTGGATAAGCATGTTGAGTCCTGTCACACTGGTGTGCAGACACTTTTATCTCTATTAAGAGAACGCTATTGGATTCTAGGAGGTCGTCGAGCATAAAAACTGTTATTGGAAATTGTGTTGTGTGTAAACGACAAGACGCTTCCAGAATGGAAGAAATTACGCCGCCGTTACCTAGTGATAGAGTACGTGACGCCGCAGTCTTCGAAATCATTGGTGTTGATATGGCGGGCCTATGTTTCTAAGAAATGGACAAAAAGCATGGGTGTGTATTTTCACGTGTGCGATATATCGTGCTGTACATTTTGAACTTGTTACATCCTTGTCAACTGGAACATTTGTTGACTCTTTCCGTAGATTCATTGCTAGAAGGGGCCGACCATGTATCGTATATTCAGACAATGGAACTAATTTTGTCGGTACAGACAACGCGATGCGCAAAGTGAATTGGGATGCTGTAAAAAAATATTCTGCAGTGCAACGTATTGCATGGAAGTTTAACCCTCCAACCGCAGCATGGTGGGGTGGATTTTGGGAGAGATTGATTTCCATGTTAAAACTATTATTACGTAAAGTTTTAGGAAGGGCTTCGCTGGATTTTGACGGACTACATACTATATTATGTGATTGTGAAGCCATTATAAACGCTAGACCTTTGACTTACATCTCGAGTGATGTGAACGATTTGGAGCCGTTAACACCAAATATGTTTCTGCAGGAACGGCATGAAATTGGAGTACCAGAATTAGATGTATTTGATTCTGCATCATTGAACAAGCGACTGTTACGTCACAAAAAGATTCGTGATGTATTACGCAGAAGATTTCGTCGAATACTTGGGTCAATTACGTATGGTGTCCAAACATTGCAAAATCGTTCACTAAATGTCGGTGAGATCGTTATGATTGGAAATGATCAGACAAAACGGATAGACTGGCCTCTGGGTCGCATAACAGAGTTGATACCTGGTAAAGATGGACGAGTACGCGTTGTCCGACTAAAAACTGCTAAAGGTCAGTTGGTGCGCCCAATTCAGCGTATTTATCCGTTGGAGTGTTCAGAAGGTGAAATGGTTCATCTTGATTCTGTGAATAGCTACGGTCAGGTGGGAGCAGCTACTGAAAATGCAGTGCATGACGGCGATTCCTCAGAAGAGCAGTTAAGAAGGAACATTGTACCTGTGAGTAAAACACGTGTGTACACTAAAAGTGGACGGCAAGTTAAGTTGCCGGAAAGACTTGCGTACTAGGCTGGACAGTGGCGCAGAATTTTGTTGTGTTCTTCGGTTGCTCATAACAGAAGGTGGGAGTATGTTGCAAACGCGCCTCATATGTATTTAAACTTAAGTAGTAGGCGATTGATTATTATGAATTGTTACATATATGTCAAGAGTTTTTTATGTCTCGTCTAAAAAGATATATTTTATGCCAGTAAATTGCACAGTTTAATACAAGTTGAGTATTACTTTTGATAAACATAAAGTGTTCCTGCGCAAGGGTGTTTGAAGCGGGTAGCTTCTCATATTCTTGCACCCGTCACTATAAAGGGCAGCGCCGTAAAGCGGCGTTTACTAATTTCAGTGGCGGTTCTACACTCGCTTAACGAATTTAAATTGCCATATAGCCTATTATCTTCTGAAGAATTGCTTTACTATCCCGAAGCTAACATACTTTCTCAGAACATGTCCTACTTGGTGCTTTCCATCCATCCTCGATAAAATTGATACAAATATAAAAACATGTCTAGAACTCCTTACAAACAGTAAACTAAACGACAATCAATGGACAGTAGCCTCACTGCCCATCCAGAAAGGAGGATTAGGAATTCGTAAAGTTGGAGATATCGCCCTTCCTGCTTTTCTCGCATCTTGTAATGGTTCATTTGACCTTGTCAAACTGATGTTACCCACTATTCCCTCTGACAAGTTAAATATTGCCTATTACAAAGATTGTTTGAGTGCTTGGAGGTTGAATTATCCCGACGAAACGATCCCCGCCATCCCATCTTCTCAAAAAAATTGGGACAATTTTGGCATCAACATGACATGCTCCACTTTACATTTTGAGGATCAGAGAGACAACGCAAGATATTTAGCTTCTTGCGAAATGGAGTCCGGGGCATGGTTAAAGGTCGTCCCTTCAAAATCTGTGGGAACACTACTTGACAACAACAATTTCCGCATTTCTGTTGCCTTACGACTCGGTTGTAACATTTATGCTTCCTCACACATGTGTCTGTGGCTCCGATGTTGACAGCAAAGGAACTCACGGACTCAGTTGTCCAAAAAGTGCTGGTAGACAGGCTCGTCATTTTAACTAAATGACACTATTAAAAGATTTCTCTCGTCCGCCGACTACCCTTCGATACTCGAACCAGTGGGACTCGCGCGAGATGACGGCAAGCGTCCAGATGGGATGACACGTATACCTTGGACGAGTGGTCAAATTCTCGTTTGGGATAGTACATGCAGCGACACTTTAGCATCATCTCGTGGAAAACTCCTCTAAGGAAGCAAGAAAAATCGCAGCCAACGCAGCATCCAGAAAATTAAATAAATACAAGACTATCATGGATCAAAACTACTACTTCGTCCCATTTGCAGTAGAAACAATGGGACCGTTCTGTGAGGAGGCCTTACACTTTGTACAATCAGTTGGAAGACTTGTTGCGATTAAAACAGGAGAATCACGTTCAGGATCATACTTTATTCAGAAGATAAGCATTGCTATTCAGCGAGGCAATGCGGCCTGTATTATGGGAACATTTCCTCCTTCGGTGGCCATGGAGGAAATATTCTATTTGCTTTAAACATTACTAGTTAAAATTGTTAAAATCTGTCAAATAAAAAATGTTTATTATTTAAGGATTGTTGTGATTATGCTGAAGCGATAACCAGGTTAGACGCCATTTTCATAAAGCCTTGAAACATTATATATGCGAGACATAAATTGGCTAAACGTCCACAACAACCCGGTGAGACAATTGATCAATACCTTCAAGCTCTGAAACTTCTAGCTAAGAATCGCTATTTTCAAGCTATCACGGCGCAACAAAACGAAAACGACCACATACGTGATGCTTTTATTACTGGTATTTCATCTATGCATATATGCCAAATGCTTTTGGAAAATCGCGAACTAGAGTTGGACGATGCTCATAAGCAAACTCGCTCGTTGGAATTGGCCCAACTGAACAGTGAATCCTATCTGAATTCTGCTTCATTTACCACGAACCAATTAGTTAAGGCGGCGGTTCACTTCAAACAGACAAAATTTTACCAAACGAAGACTACTATTTTTGTGGAAATAAACGTCACCGGCGCAAGTTTTGTCCGGCGTTGAACGCTACATGTAGTTCTTGAGGAAAAAAGGGACATTTCTTTAAGGTCTGTCAAAGCAAATCGGCAAGTGAAACATCTGCGGCAACTTCAGCTCTTGCGAAAGAACCAGAAACACAAACCTTATCTTGCGTCGTGTCGTCTACTAACTTAAATAAATGCACTGTGCCCATATTCGTAAATGGTACAAAACTCGTGCATTGGTCAACATGGGAAGTACCGCATCGTTCATAGATGAGAAAATCATAAAACCATACTATCTTAGGGTGGAAGCCTGCTCACATGTTGCGATGGCCAGCAGCGAGTACATCTCGGAATTAAATGGCTGTTGTGAAGTTGACCTAGTTATACAAGGATGCAGTAGCCGTGCTAAGCTACTCGTTTTAAAAAATCTCTGTGCCGACGTTATTTTAGGTCACGACCTACTCGAATCCAATTTGGACATAAAAATTCACATTGGTGGTCGTAAAAAACCCCTCAATTTGTGCTCTTTCGACTGCAAACGTTAACCCGCAACATCTGTCTAGCAATCTTATGTGAATGCAAACCAATAGCCATCAAATCGAGAAAATACTCCAAAAGAAGACGTGGTATTTATCCGAAATGAAATCAAAAAGCTGTTTGACGATAAAATAATAGAAGAAAGCCATTCGCTATGGTGAACCCAAGTCCTTGTCACTAAAAATGCGCTTCATAAAAAAAGATTGGTAAATGATTACTCCCAGATGATTAATCGTTTTACTCAAAATTAAAGCTTATCCGCTACCGCTCATTGAAGACATTATTTCCAAAATATCTCAGTACAGGGTTTTCAGCAAAATTGACCTACAAAGCGCTTACCATCAAATACCTATCGCTGAAGAAGACAAACTCTATACAGCTTTCGAAGCCTGTGACCGTCTTTATCATTTTTGCCGTATACCCTTTAGGGTAACTAATGGTGTAGCCTGCTTCCAGCACGCTCTGAATTCGATTTACAACAAGAAAGTCTCGAAGGGGTTCATACTTATCTCGATGATCTGTCTGTATGCGGGGTGGACCAAGAGGATCACGATTACAAACTTAAAAGTCCTGGAAGTTATGCAAAAATATGGACTAACCATTAACAAAGCCAAAAGTTTATTCTCTTTAGAGGAAATTAAAGTGCTAGGATATGTCGTATCAAAAGGAGTAATAAAACCAGATCCTGAGAGACTTCGTCCTTTAATTGATTTACCAGTTCCCGTTGATTCCGCGGAGCTACAGAGAGTGATTGGTATGTTTGCCCACTATTCTAAATGGGTTTTCAACTTCTCCGGGAAAATACAAGCACTAGCTAAGAACAAAGCTTTTCCTCTGACTGAAGAAGCCTCAATAGCTTGTAAAAATCTATCTACTACAATATTCTTTAGTCTGATTTACGTGCTCAGTTAATATAGACGCGTTTTGGCAGCCCGGTTTCTGCAACCATGGAAGGCTCGGTTAGATCTCAAAGAGCAATAATTTTGTTTTTGTGGAAAGAGGGTGCGAAATCTTCAGAAATTTTCAAAGTGTGCAAGGAGTGTTTAGTGAGTCTACAGAATCAAAAAGTACTGTTTATCAGTGGACTGATCGTTTTAAAAGTGGTAGAACATCATTAGAAAACGATCCATGCAGTGGCCGGCCAAGCACTTCAGTAAATGAAAGAAACATTACTACCATGGAGGATCTACTTAAAGAGGACAGGCGAATGACTATTCGTCAAATTAGTATACAGTTGGGAATCGGTACATGGCAAGTTCATGAAATCTTAGATGATTGTTGGGGCGTAAGCAAGGTTTCAGCCTGTTAGGTACCAATGCTGTTGGGAACAGAAACTCAATAGGTCAGACACTTGTCGTCGACTTCAAGCTGTTTGCCCATTACGGTAATGAATTTTGGTATCGGATAATAACTACTAACGAAACGTGGATTCTTTACTTCAATCCTGAGACTAAAAGTCACTCTAAAGAATAGTGTAAACTTGAAGAAGGGCCGCTTCTTAAAACACGTACAGTTTAATCTTTTGGAAAGGTAATGATTACTGTATTCTGGGATTGTGAAGGCATTATTTTTATGAATTATCTACCGAAAGGTATTAGAATTAATGCAGAATATTATTCGAATTTATTATCCAAACCACTACGACAAACATTTATCAAAAAACTGCTTCGAAAGTTAAACAAGCGTCTGTTATTTATGTAATTTTAATTCTCAACAGCTACAGAGTGCCCTTACTGAGAAGTACTCTATAATAATTATCAATTCAGCATACATTATCTAAGTGATGTCTTATGGTTGTTGTGTTGCTATTATACAGATCTATATCCCTGCAATAAAAGTTAAATAGTTTAGCAATTTTAACTAACGCAGCATGCATGGTGTAGTTTGTCCTTGGACGTTTATTGTAAAAAATTTCCGTATTTCTTGTTGAATGTTGTGTAGGTAGATGGAATGTAATAGCACATAATAAATCTGGACAATCAATACGATTCTTACATACATTGTAGACAAAAATTGTCGGCAATAAGGTGCCTTTTAGTAAGGTTGTTCACATTATAGTGCTCCAATAGCAGAGAGTAAGGTAGACCGTGTGGGTAATATCCTTCTTCTTTAAACCACACAAGTTTAAGGAAGCGTTTTTACAAGACGATGCAAGTCGTCACACTGTAGGACGAATGAAGAATGTTTTGAATAATTTGCGATGGGAATTGCTTTCGCATCTACCTTACTCACCAGATCTTGCATCCAGTGATTATCATCTATTTCAAGAACTGAAAAAACCTGTGCGTGGTGTTCAGTTTGAGTGTTTAAATGATTTAAAATTTGCCATAAATAGGTGGATAGAGGAGACACCAAAAAAGTTCTTCGAGGATGGTTTAAAAAAATTAGTTTATCGTTGGAATAAATGTATTCAGTTATGGAGATTATGTTGAAAAACTAGATTATAATATTGATTGAAATTGACAAAATAAAAGAATTATAGCTATATTTCCAGGACTTTGAAAACATTCCTCGTATAGTGTGTCCTACCATTAATTCGACAAAATTATAATGGTAATTGATCATCATTAGGTCTTCAGTCCTGGAACTTGTAACCTCTTTTACCTCTGTTTACTTGCATAATTATCTTTAATTTCATAAGAACAAGACGTGACTTCCGTATATGTTGTGCTCTAATACGGTGTTGGTGCACGGACGATTTCTACAGAGTGGTACGGCTCTCTAACTTTTACACTTTATACAACGTTGGATATCTGGTATATTTGAGAAGCTATCAGTTGCTCTGACCTAAGTAACTAACTACTGTCAAAATTATTTAGTATATGTATACCTCGAACTCATTTAATATGTCCATAACAATTAACTCCAAATGAATTGATTAACCTTTATACCCTCCTTTACACATATTAAAACAAAAACATTTATATATTTATTGGAAAACAAACTCATAAGAAACATACCTGATAAATAGGAATCGACTTACTTTCTTCTGGTGTATTGGTTACCCGGGTTTCCAGTTTGTATAAAATTACTAAACTTGTATCTCAATAAATTAGCAATTTAACTATCTAGGCAATCTTCAAATATGAATATAGCCTTTTACATAACCGTATAGAATGATTTTCCTTAGATATACTACTTTCCTGTTTGTTGTTCATCCATGGACTAACCACAAATTTCAAATATTTTAGAAAATTTTGTGTTGCTATCTTTGTATATTTTACAAATGCTCTCTAAATTTCATAATATTGTGGTACTTCCGGTTTGGAGTTTTCCAGAACCTATACCTATTTTTCTTGCCACCTAATATAAAATTTCATATGTTTAAAGGATGTTAGATACAAGCTGCCCTGGATTACTATTTATTTGTATGTTTTAAATGTTACCGTACAATTAAGATTGCATAATTGTATTAATTTTTATCTAGATCATGATGAGCATAATTTAAGTAAATTTTATAAATTCTTATTTATTTTAGGAAGTTATTTGGCATACAATACCCCCTATTTAAATTTGAAAGATTAGATTTATTAAACTGGAAGAATTAAAATTAACTGACATTATCGATACTCTCTTGTTTATCTGTTTGTATTTCCTTAATATGATTACTATTTTTGCTCGAATTGGCAACCCTTAACTCCTTCCAAAACTGTAAGGAAAATGTAAGTAATTTTGTTGCTTTGTTGACTTATCCCTAAACCGAACCGATAGTTGCCTTTCTTCTCTCTATCTAATTTCTTACTTATTCACTCTAATATTATCACACCTATTATTTGTATTCGGTCTACCACAACTTATAAAAGTACTTCTTTCTACTGTATACTGGTGGAAATTATTTCTGTTGTCTTGACCATGTAGTTATGAATAAACGTAAAATCAGTGCCACACATTTATTATAATTAAATAAATAACATTCTTGAACATAACATAAACTATATTCTAACCGAATAACGAATTAGGCATAATTGTAACTAACCTCGCCACCCAAAACCTAAAAGCCAATCACAACCAAGTTACCAAACAACCAGACTAAAAGTAACTAGATGCAACACAGAATAGTACATGTATCACAACACAACACCTTCTCTCTTAAAACGGCTAAACCTTTTGAAATAGACTACATAATAAGAGTGATTAACGATTGCAGAAAGTACATTCATGTTATAAATCTAATCGTTTTGGTCGTTGGTCTAGTACGAATAGGGTACCTACTCTGTGTATCTGTAAATGAGTATTTGGGCATATTACAAGTTTCAAAACTGGAACAACGTGTAGTGACAGTGGAATCAGACGATATATCTTTAATTATTCCTGGTGTGTTGCTTTCATTCGATAACAATTCGTTGAGAATGGAATGAAACCATATAACCGAATTGAGTCTCAGGATTATTAATATGTTAATTTCCAAAAATTGCAGGATTTCTAAGGGAACATGCGAGTTTAAAGATTTATTCGGCTGTTGGCTAGAAATGACACAAGGATCAAGATCATTAGCGTTTGACCTGAATAATTGATCGATATCTTTTCTACGCTATTTGTTCATTGCCTTCAGGTGTTACCAAATAGATAAATGGACCAAGTTTCTCGATGACTAGACCTAAGCCATTTTCCCTTGGATCTGTAATTACGAGCTAACATTAGGTTGTTAATGTTAAGCTCTCGTAGATTATTAGTAGTTGTTTTATTCTTTGTTTCCAAATTTGGATGTAGTAGGTCTAATTTAGACCTAATGTTCGATCAAAGATAGATCCAGGTGATTTGTTAGTGACGCAATGCGTAGCATTTTCTTTATTGAAATAGAATTTTAAAAATGGCAAAATCTAAATTAGTTTTTTTACGCCACTAGAAATTTTAACAGTTTTCTACCAAACCATTACTCTGAAGATTGTACGGTGTGGTTAAGATAGAAGATATTCCTAAGCTTTGCAGGAAATTTTTGAACTCGTTAGAATCAAATAAGGATTTATTATCACTGACTACAGTTTTTGGGAGACAAAAGCGTGCAAGCACGGATAGTAGAGCTTTAATAGTTGCTTCAGCTGAGGTACTGAAACCAGGTATGACAATCCATTTAGAATGTGCACTGGTAATCACTTAAGTAAATTCTATTCATGAAAGGGACAAGGTGATCGAGGTGCAGGCATTCCCAAACTGCAATTGAGAGAGTCCAACATGTACTGCTAGCCTTGTGGGTTCAAATCTTTGTCTGACATGATCTGCATAAATTTGAATATACCTTTATGTGCATGTTAATATGAGGTTTGATAAGAACGGGCTAATGACTTTATTTTCACTATACTTGTGACCGTTGCTTGTCCAAAACTGAAGCCCTGCAAGCAAGAACTGGGTATTATTAAACGATAATCTCAGAATAAACATTTGGACTGAAAGGAAAGTTGGTCACGTTTTTCGTAAAAATTATGAAATTCAATATGTAAGCCTCTGACATAAGCAGTCCAATTTACTAACACAAATTTTATTGCTTTTGATAAGAGGGGTCTTTTATAGTAACTTTTTTTTAAATCATCAAGAGTTTAATGATATTTCTCCATCTGAGACATAGTTGAAATTAATATCATCTACAGTGGCAATGGAATTTCCTTTTTACAGGTGGACATGACAAACAATCAGCGCCTACCTTTTTGTAGCTGTTAATATAGACAATATTAAAATTGCAACCACTAAGAAATAGACTATACCTTTATAAATGGTTTGTCATCATTATAGGTAAGTGCTTTTTAGGGCCAAAAATAGGGACTTCATTTTTTTAATTCTTGAATTTGTCCCTTTATTTTCTTATTTACCAATCAAAATCTTAGTAGATATTTTTAACCAACACGTGCCACGAGGTTTGGTTCATGTAAATCAATTTTTATTATTGCCTTCATTAATATAATCTTATTTTAGATTTAAATTTCAATTATATTAGAAAACTTTGTTATCTATTTATATTATTTACAGATATTCTCTAAACTTTATATTGCGGTACTTCCTGTTTGGAATTCTTCTTAATCTTCTTTGGAAATTAAACCACTCATAGTTTTTAAAATCATCTTTATTTACGTTTCGATCCATGACCTAGGCCCATTGTCAAAATAATCAAAACTTCAAGTTTGACATTTATGACATAAATTGAAGGTGACTTTGATTTATTGATGTTCGAAATATTTGGTTTGAGTACACTAAGCAAAAAAATTTTAAAGTTTAAAAGGATTATTGCCTTCAATTTGTGTTGTGGCCTGGGACCGACTTTTTTTAGGTAGTCAATATGCTTAACGTGAAATCATCTGATTAATTTTTATTAGTGAATTTTATATAAATGCAATAACATGAGAATTAGAAAACATTTTTAACATGTTTCTATTTATATAATTGGGAGGATGGTTATTAATGAAGTGGCGATTGCGTTACCGTAAGGTTTAGGCAGTCGTTCTTTTATATTTATTTTGAGGGGGAGGGGCGGAATCATTATGATTTAGGCTACCTCTTTGGTATATTTTTAACATGGTTCTGAGGCGACCTTATGGCGGGTTTACACTTGTCAGATACCAATGTTGTTCTATGAAGATTGTATATGGTACTGAGGCGACCCTAAGAAGGGTTTACACTTGTCAGATACCAATATTGTTCAATGAAGATTGTATATGGATCCGAGGCAACCCTATGGCGGGTTTACACTTGTCAGATACCAATACTGTTTAACGGAGATTGTATATGGTTTTAAGGTAACCCTATTGTGGGTTGACACTTGCCAGATACCAATGCTGTTTTACAGGGGTTGTTGATATGCTTATTATTATGTAATTAGTTATTGTATGTATAAATAGAAATCATGTATGTAGGCTGTATTTCATGTTAATATCGCAAGGAAAACCCAGGAAAAACTTGCAATGCTACCTAGATATTGTGGGCATTTGATTTTCATTTATTTCTTTTAGTAATGGAATCCATTGTTTACTGAAAGTCACGGATTCGTTTGCAACGCAGTTATTTTTATGTAGGGTTATATCAGCAGCTTCTTTGATTTTGCGTTTTTGGTGGTTTTCTTTTGTCGATAATTTTTGCATCCTCCCATTTTATTTTATGACTAGAGTCCCATGCATGTTGGCAAATCATGGATTTTTCAAATTTTCTATTTTTTATATATGATTTATGTTCTTTTAATCGAACTTCAAATGGTCTGGAACTTTCCCCTATATAAAACTTGTTACATTCGCACGGTATTTTGTAGATGCAGTTTTTTGAACTTTGTATTGCGCTTTTGGGTTTTGTTTTTGTTAATTGTGCTCTTAGTGTATTGTTGGTTCTAAATACTGTTTTAATTCTAAATTTGTTTCCTATTCTTTGGATTTTTTTGGAGAATCCTTTTATGTATTGTATTGAGAGCATTTTTTGGTGTGTATCGTTGTTTTTGTTTTCTTTTTCTTTATTTTTAGGGTTTTTATTCATTTCTTTCTCTATTATTTTTTTAGGATATTTGTTTTCTATTAGTGTACATTTGATTAGGTCTTTCTCTTTCTTTAAAATTTCTTCGTTTGATAATATTAATTCCTCGTTTGACACATTGTGGGTGGTTTGAATCGAAGTTTAAGTATCTGTTTGTGTGCGTTGGTTTTCTGTATACCGATGTATTAATTGTTGTATCGTTTTTGCTAACTAGAATATCTAAAAACGGAAGTTTTCCATGTAGTTCTAATCCATAAGTGAATTTAATAGTTGGTTCTATTTTGTTAATTGACTGTACAAAGTTTTTAATTAGTTCTGTATTGTGAGGCCAAATAGCATAGACATCATCTACGTGTCTCCACCAGATTAGTTGTTTCAATTCTTGTGTGAATATTACATCTTTTTCAAATTCCTCCATGAATATATTAGTAAAGATTGGCGATAGTGGACTTTCCATTGCCATTCCGAAGCTTTGTTTGTAGAATTGATCACTTATTTGAAAATATGTGGTATCGACGCATAAACCAAGTAATTCTATAATCGATGATATACTTAGTTTTGTTCTTTCTTTAAGGTTGCCATCTTTTTCTAGTTTGTTTTTTATAATATTAAGTGTTTTGTTTATAGAGCCATTTGTGAAGAGATTTACTACATCAAAACTTACCATTGTGTGTGTATTTTCAATTTTTATGTTTGATAATTTTTCTAAACAGTGTTGGTTGTTTTTATGAAAGAATCCGTTTTGCCTGCTAATGGATTTATAATTTTTAGGAGAAATTTTGCTAAATTATGTCATGGTGTGTCTATGGAGCTTACGATAGGTCTTAAAGGAATGTCTTTTTTATGAATTTTTGGTAGACCGTAAAAGTGGGGTGGTTTACTGTAATGTGGTACCAGTTTACTTCATTGTCTTCGGGTTCATTTTTAAATTTAATTATAGTTTTGTATATCTTATTTTCAATTGATTTTGTTGGGTCCGTTTCTAAACTGGTGTAATTCTGTGTTCAATAGTTCATTGACTTTTGTGTTGTAATCGTTTTTATTCATTATTACTGTTGCATTGCCTTTGTCAGCAGGTAGAATTATAATTGTTATCGTTTTTTAGATTTCGAATTGCTTTTATTTCGTTATTACTTACATTTGGCTTTATTTTGTGATTCTTTTCTATTTCGATTTTGCATTGTACTCTAAATTCTTATTTATTTTACGATGTTAATTTGCATTAAAAACTTGTTTCCTATTTGTTGTGGAATTTCTTTTCTTGCATTATTAAAAAGATTTTAAAACCTGCTTCAAAGTTTGTTATTGTATGATATGCTATTCAAACAATCTAGGGATATGCAGCTGGCGAGTTTGTCTTATTAAAAATTGAGATAACTGCGTTGAAAGGGCATGAGGAGTCGGTCGCTTTCTAGTCTTTATTGAAAGAAAATTTGGTCAAAGACACTGAAGAGTGCCAGGAGCTAGGCCATTTAATGTTTATGAATTAAGAGTTTGAACATATAGTTCGGGTGATGAATCTACAATGGTTTGTATAATTCATTCTTAATATTATATTTCTATTTCCCCTTGTTTTTAAAGCGCAAAATAATTATTACAACTAACTTTAATTTTAATGCAACTATTTGTATACAATTATTGCCTTCAGTTTTTAAAGAAAAAATTGAAACACGCAGGTAACAAGTATAGTGAAAATGAAGTCATTAGCCCGTTCTTATCACTGGTGACCTAATATTAACATGCATAAAGAGGAATGTTCAAATTTATGTAGAACATGTAAGACAAACATTTGAACCCACTAAGGCTAGCAGTACATGTTGGTTTCTCGATCACCTTGGCTCTTTCGTGAATAGAATTTACTTAGTGATTACCAATGCACATTCTAAACGGGTTGAGTCATACCTGGTTCTAGTACCTCAGCAGAAGCAACTATTAAAGCTCTGCTATCCGTGCTTGCATGCTTGCATGCTCCCAAAAATTAAAGTCAGTGATAATGGACCCTCATTTGATTCTAACGAGTTCAAAAATTTCCTATAAAGCTTAAGAATGGCTTCTCTCTTAACCCCGCCATATCATCCTCAGAATAATGGTTTGGCAGAAAACTGTGAACTATTTTAAGCATAAACTTAAAATTTCTAGTGGTAAAAAAACTAATTTAGATTTTGCCATTTTTTAAATTCTATTTCAATATATAAATACTACGCATTGCGTCACTAACAAATCACCTGCATCTATGGTTGGTCGAACATTAAGGTCTAAGTTAGACCTACTACATCCAAATTTGGAAACAAAGAATAAAACTACTACCAATAATCTAAGAGAGCTGAACATTAACAACCTAATGCTAGCTCGCAATTACAGATCCAAGGGAAAATGGCTTAGGTCTAAAGTCATCGAGAAACTTGGTCCATTTACCTATTTGGTAACACATGAAGGCAATGAACAAATAGTGTGGAAAAGACATTAATCAAGTCAAACGCTACTGATCTTGATCCTTGTGTCATTTTTAGCCAAGAGTCGAATAAATCTTTAAACTCGCATGTTCCCTTAGAAATTCTGCAATTTTTGGAAACATAATTTCTAATAATCCTGGGACTCAATCCGGTTCTATGATTTCACTCCATTCTCAACGAATTGTATCGAATGAAAGCATCGCACCTGGAACAAAGATAGATATATCGTCTGATTCCACTGTCACTACACGTTGTTCCAGTTCTGGAGCGGCTCCGTAGCGTAGTGGTATGTGTGTGACTACTACGCCCAAGGTCCCGGGTTCGAATCCCGACACGGTCCGCTTGAAAAATGTTAGGCGAGCATTTTTCACAAAAATACACCCTCGTTCGGATGAGAGGTAAAATGGAGGTCCCGTGTGTGAGTGTGGTCACGCACGTTAAAGATCCCTACCTTGCTTAAACAGCAAGGGTTCGGCAAAATTCCAAATTTTCCAGGTAAAAAAAAAAACTCGCTTCCTGGCCAATGTAGTACCTTCGGGTGGAGCATTGGAAAATCAAATGTAATGTTCCAGTTCTGAAACTTATAATTTGCCCAAATACTGATTTACAGTAGGTATCCTATTCGTACTAGAACACCACCAAAATGGATAGATTTATAATATGAAAATACTTTCTGCAATTGTTAATCACTCTTATTATGTAGTCTATTTCATAAGGTTTAGTCGTTTTAAGAGAGGTGTTGTGTTGTGATACATTTACTATTCTGTTTCATCTAGTTACTTTTAATCCGGTTGTTTGGTAACTTGGCTGTGATTGGCTCTTAGGTTTTGGGTGGAGGGATTAGTTACAATTATGCCTAGTTTTAAGTCTTTATCCAGCTAGAATATAGTTTATGTTATGTTCAAGAATGTTATTTATTTAATTATAAAAAATGTGTGGCATGGATTTTATGTTTATTCATCACTACATGTTCAAGACTACAGAAATAATTTCCATCACTATAGACTAGAAAGGAGTGCTTTTGTAAGTCGTGGAATTGGTTTAGTGGTAGACCGAATACAGGTAGTAGATGAGATAATATTAAAGTGAATTAGTAAGAAATTAGACAGACAGAAGAAAGGCAAACACCAGCAACCGAAAGTAACCCAAATTATGAGTTCCAGAGGTGCGGTTTAGGGATAAGTCAAGAAAGCAACAAAATTACTTACATTTTTCTTAGTTTTGGAAGGAGTTAAGGGTAGCCAATTCAAGCAAAAATAGTAATCACAGTAAGGAAATACAAACAGATAAACAAGAGAGTATTCGTAACGTCAGTTAATTTTAATTCTTTTTCAGCTTAATAAATCTAATCTTTCAAATTTAAATGGGGGGTATTGTAATGTCAAATAACTTACTAAAATAAATAAGAATTTATAAAATTTACTTTAAACTATGCTTATCTCGAACTAGAAAAAAAATTAATAAAATTATCCAATCTTAATTGTGTGGTAACATTTAAAACACAAATAAATAGTAATCCAGGGCAACTTATATCTAACATCCTTTAAACACATGAAATTTTATATTAGGTGGCAAGAAAATACATATAGGTTCTGGAAAATTCCAAACCGGAAGCACCATGATATTATGAAATTTAGAGAACATTTGTAAATAATATAAATAGATCATCATCATTTTGTTTTCAACCTTACTTAAGGTCGGTTTGACGCAGCTGTAACTTCTTTTCTATTCTGTGCTAATCTAAAAAGTTCTACATACCCTTCACAACCTAAATTTCTAATAATTTGACTAATATAGCTTGGTGTAGGTTTTCTTATACTGTTCTATCTTTTTCTTATCTACCTGGCTCTACATAGATATTAGCAACCTGATGGTTGTTAAAGAACTCCCAACATGTTTACATGATTCCCATTTATAAAGGTTATTTTACTTTCCCTTTTTCTGTGTACGTTATTCTTATCTAAATTCTTGATATCGGTACGACCTTTTTTTGAACTAGTTCTCAAATTTCTGAATTTCTTTCTCCTCTTTTTCTTGTTTCTGTAGTCGGCATGTTAGATTTAACCAGAAACAGCAAATGCTTATAAAGTTCAGATTATCCGCATAATAAAAGAAAAAGATCTGATCACCAAAGTAACTGATGTACAGAATCACGCCCTAAATGTTATTGTTGTGAATATTAATGAATCTAAAACGAATTCTCAACCTGAATGAAATTTGTATGATTTCATTTTTATTGATGGTATTTTTGAGAATCTTCAGATTAATAATAAGGATCATAGAATAGTAGACTTGGGAAGATTTTGCCTAATAAAACTATGCCTAAAATATATCAGACAAAATTTACACACACATTACACAGTAACTCTGTCACTACTCAAAAGCTAACACAATAATGCAGAGCTTACAAGTATTAAGATGGTGCAGGCTCCAAATATAAAAACAGACATTCAGAAACCCATATAAATTCCTGTACTTTAAACATAATCTTTCTCATATCAATTAAATCAAAAGGGAAATTCGTTTTAACCTTTGGAAAGCACCAACTGATTACAACAAAACTAATTGACTTTATCTATTATTCAGTGTGTTAAAAAATATATTAAATAAAAAATTCAGTAAACCTGCATTTCAGGTAAATATAAAAACATTCTGTAAATACTCGATAAGTATTTATTTATCCACGATAGATCTCACTACAGGATCAATAAAAATTTGATTCCTGTTTCAACAAATTCCAGGATGTGAACGTGTGAATAATGAAGTCATAATAACACTGAACAACAAATTGTATTTTTTTTTAATGTTGGATGGACGTTTTTCTTATAGGATTTTTCCAGGTAAACATGTGAACAGAATTTTTGCATCACTCTCAGTCACAAATCATTCATATTATAGTGGAATTTGTTTATTGAGTAATGTTCAAATTTGTTATAATACAAATTATGCATACTGCATAATTACCAAATCTCAAAACTGTTTCATGTGATTTTCATTTGTAGGATATCTCTGATTAGATTCCAACAAAAATCTACGAACATCCTGGGGCTTCACTTCCCTTGGTATTGGTTTTCACAATACATAATCTTTTGGTGAAACCTTTCACCAAGTTCGTCACCCACAAACCCTAGATTTGCAAAGAAAAGATCCAAATGCGAGTGGAGAAAATAAATCTTCAAAGATGAATCTTCAAAGACATGTTGCAATTCATATCGCTGTATATGGAAATTAAAAGAATTACAGTTTGTTCGTAATTTTTTGGCTTTCCATTTATTAAAAAATTGGAACACATTTCTTTAAATGACATCCATGCAGCAGCCTTAATCTTGGCCAGTTTTGAATCAAATATACTGTCTTTTTGATGTAACGAATTTGTGGTCCAATAAAAATTCCTTGTTTTACTTTTGCTTCACTTAGTCTGGAAAACTGCCCAGTCAGGTATCGGTATCCTTTACCTCTTCGATGAACAAATGTAAGTAAGCACAACTTTCAGCTCTGCAAATCTTAATGCTAGGCTAGAAGACAAAAAAGTGTAAAATGCAAATGAGACTTATTTGCATCTCTAAATAAATTATTTAGTTAAGTCAAATAGTAAAATAATTGTAGCTAGATATTCGGCTATCGCCAGCATTCTCAGGTATTATTTATGTATAGAGTGGATAATTTTAGGAGTTATTGACTCTCGGTAATTTAAAAATCATGTGGTTCCTGTTATCAGATTTGACCTCTCGTTAAATTTGGAAACATTCGCAAATTTTTGTAATAATAAGAGTGAATAAACAATATATAAACATCTATTTCAACTGGAGCAATATGTAACATCAAATTTAAGGCATTTACAAGGAAATGTAGAAACATGTATTTTAAATTATATTAAAAATTTTGTTAGTCTTGAAAATGTAAGCAGACCTTTATTTTATATTTACACAATGCATGATTTACAAATATCATTGAAACAAATCTATACCAATGATTTACGTGTACAAACTTCATTCCAAACTTTAATATATCATTTGTAAAATTTTCAGTTTAGAATACCGAGATTTTAACTTTCATTCCTTTTAAATATTGATAAGCAAAAAAGGAACATGTAGTGACTAATTCTTAATATCAAAGTAAATACAACATCAATTTTACTGAATTCAAAACTTGAATGGAAATATTTTATCAGGATTTATATCTATAAATTTCCTGTAACATGAAATGATTAATTTCCAAGTATATAACAAAAACATAACAATATTAACGTTTTAAACAATAATGAAAGACTGCATTTTAAAAACTCACCAAGTGTTGAACTAGAGTCGTTGGCATAAGTAACAAGCAGATGTTGTACAAATCTCATCACTCGAATGAAACAGACCCAAAGGCCTCTCATCAAGTGTTTGAAGCAGGAAGAAAAGAAAAGATAGAATTGAAACACATCGCCAATGCACTACATGTAATGGATAACCATCTTATAACGGACTTTGTAACTTTTAAATTCTACACGCAAGATTCTTTTTTCTTAAAATGCAAACTTTGCCACTTGTTTTGTTCGCTAGAGCGAGAAAAATCAATAACCTTAATTAATTTCAAGTTATCCTGCAGGAATGCTTCTCTTGTAGTGGAATCTCGTATACACCCATTATGACTTTGTTTTGTAATGCTTTTTTTTTTCAGAATACTCGTTTGGGTTCACATTATTATATTTATACAAGATTTTGCAAAATGTCTGCAGTATGTGAGGAAGTGTTCAAAACTTTCACTTTTCTTTTACATACGTTTAAGGAAGTTGTACCTTTCAAAACACTCGTTTATGCGTGGATTTACATATTCATCCAAAAGTACTATTGTGGCTTTATATTTATTTTCTTCCTCCTTTTTTTATAATAAAAGTAGGCATGATTGTAGCTTAGTCATTCCAATTATTAAATAAATTCCAAAAAATAGTGAGTATTTTCATGTAAAAATATTGCTATGTACAATGACGTAGCCAAGCAAAAAAAAAACAAGGAAGAAGAAAGAAAGAGAAATTGACCGGGCTCAATCGGTGAGTGGTAGGGGCAGAATACCTACACAAATTAAATCAGGCTTTAAATAAAGGTAAACAAATAACATGCTCCTAGCCATAATCATACAATTTCTAATTAACAAAAAAATAAAATAAACAATCCGTAATTACAAGTTACACATATTTGCAAGATCAACATAAATCCTCTCTAACGTGGCGATCTGCCGTCTTTAGGTGCCTACCCTTTACGTTATGTCGCAACACAACAAAACCCAAAAAGAACACTAAAAACCACAGCTCTTAATGGTTGTAAATATAAAAATTACACTGACCTCATTGGCATGACAATATCCTAACTAATAGAAATTTAGCACAAAAAAATTAAAGCACATGGTAACTCAACAGTTTCGACTCATCCTCATATGCCTACGATTACTTACAGTAATCCGTTTAAAGCCTCCAAGTGTGGTTACCAAATGGTGTCAATTAGTACTTTTGCACTCACCTTCGAGTTGCCATCAGACCGGCTACTACCATATCTAATGATGGGGCAAAGAAGAGGGGCGCGTGATCCGACCTTGGGGTTGTCTTCCCATTACAACAAAGGGCGACCATCCATCGTGGCTTTAAGGGCCACCGGAAGAAGCTATAGTAAGTACAAGTAAAATTAACTTATTGATGTCGAAAAGTGCAATTTTACTAAACCATAAATACTCACCACACGCTGTAAGGCGTGCACAAAATTTTCATCAGGTAAACGAAACTAAGAAAACCAGAACGGATGTTTTTGTCGTGTGAGTTGAAAAGCAAATGAATATTAATTTCGTGTAACTAATGACCAGAGCTCAAAGTAATATTGTTGCTAAGGATTAAAACTGGAAAAACACGGTTTTATATAGTATGCGGCTTCAGTTTGACGAATATTTCGATGGAAAACACATAAGAATCAATTATCGGATACCTAGAACAAGTTATTGACTACTTAATTATAGCATAAACTTTACGTTGAGGAATTCTGAGAAAGAGTATTTATTATTAATTAGGCGGTAGGATTTAACAATAGAAATAGAATTTATACGAACGGAGAATGCATTAACAAGGGAAAGGGTTATCTTAAATTTGAGTTGAAAATCATTAGACCGTGTATTTACTATTAATTATGAATTAACGATTTTATTTAACGGTAGAAACGGAATTTATTCGAACGGATAATGAATTAACAAGGGAGAAAAAGGGTAATTAATTTGTGCTGAAAATAAACGTAACAATATTTAATTTCATAAAATACATAACGTGACAGTAACTATAATCGTTTATGATTAGTTTGTATAACTTTACGTGCTTACTCGTAGCATCGAACATGGCTAATGCCAAAAGCTCTGTGCTGTGATTTATATATTTTAACAATCACAATTAAATATTTTTACACGAAAATACTCACTATTTTTTGGAATTTATTGAAAAAATCGTGTACACAGCCAATGAGTCTTCAATTTTTGGAATTTCCAATTATATTTCATAAAACCAAAATTTTTACCCGATTGACTCCCTTATGCTATCCTGTTACTATTAAATAATCATTAAAAGCAATTTTCCAAAATTTCTACTTACTGGCAGCATGTTGTCCTTGGAGCTCAAAGTCTGGTGGCAATTTTACAGGAGTGTTAGCTACAGTCATCATAAACTTAATAATGGACTTGGCCAACACCTACAATTTGTACTTCTGTAAATTGTTATATATTCGTAATATTTACTGCGAAAGGTTCTATTTTGACTGTGCCCTGTTTTAATATCATTATTTGTATATTTAATGAAAGTAGACGGCACACTTTTAATTACTTTAGTATGAAAAAACAATTGTACTGTTACGTATTGACAGCATACGAGATAGGAGAACAATGAAAATGAATATAATTTGTATAACTGATGTAGTGTCTCAAACACAGCTTATGGTTAATCTTAAACCATACCGCGCTTTACAGCCTAGATGCATTCCACGAAACTTGGCCGCAAAGCGGAAAGCCGTATAAGGAATCAATTATTCTAATACAAATTCAAGGGATCGGTTTCAAATTTGTTAAATATGTAACATGGTTTATCATTCAAAATGCATTTTATCAACAATAATCTATAAATAAAAATTAAACAACTTCATTTTACATAAAATATGTGTATGTATGCATACATAATTTTTTTTAAATAGCTTTAATCTGAAGACAATGAAGAAATTGTAACCTGCCGATCACTGTTGTCATCATTTTTCACTAGTAAGGATGATGGGTCTGGCTAAAAAAATTTGTCCAGCGTTATTTGTCTTGCCTTCTTGTCTATTTCGTTCTTCAGTGATTTATAACAGCTAATGGCTGAGTTAATTCCTCGAGAAACTTTAGCGCTACGTTCGACGTCAGGATCGTTTTCAAAGAGGATGTTTATTCCTTCTTCGAAATAGGAAAAAGCTTTTGATGTTTTTTGATGTTAGCTGTTTTGATATAACACGCTCTGTCTCTTCATTAAATGTCGGTTCTGCTTGCAACTAAATGAGTTCCTCATATGAAAGGGGTTCCCTATCAGCTTCAAGTAGATCACATTCACATTCGTTCAAACTTTCAAAGCCGAGATCATGTGCTAGATCCAAAATGTTTTGTCTAATTTCAGGAAGGAAATTAACTTCTGCATTAGTACTTTTTACACATTCTGGACATATTTTTTTCCAAACATGGTTCATTGTTGTTAATTTTAATACTTTCAATCTGTCAACAGCATCCTTGATGTTATAGTTTTTCCAAAATGTTTTAATTGAAGATTTACCATCGGTTTCCCTTATAAGTTGTCAGAAAGTTCGGCGTAGGTAATATGCCTTAAAAGTGGCTATTGCACCCTGATTCATTGGTTGGATCAGAGCTGTTGTATTTTTTGGAAGGTACTCATTCATGACATCTTCAGATAGTTCGGATAAATTAGTAGGATGCCCTGCTGCATTATCCAAAATTAGCAAAGCCTTGTTACTTAAGTTATTGTCTCGCAAATATTTTTTCACTTCTGTACAAAAGTGATTTTTGAACCAATCCTCAAAAATAAAATAATAAAATAAAAAATTAAAAAAAAAGTAGCTTTAGTCATCCAAGCTTTCTTGTCGGATCTCCATATGACGGGTAACTGATTTTTATTTGGTCCTTTAAGAAGCCTTGGATTTTTGGACAAATATATTAAAAGTGGTTTTAGCTTAAAATCACCCGCGGCATTTGCACCAAGTAGCAAAGTTAATCGTTCTTTAGACACCTTATAACCAGGCGCAGATTTTTCTGTTTTTGAAATATACGTGCGATCAGGCATTCGCTTCCAATAAAGCCCTGTTTTGTCTACACTTGTTCAGGTTTATAACCATCTGTTTCAATAATTCCCTTTAAAATGTTGGGATACTCCTTAGATGCAAGTCCGATTGCCTTGCAAATTTCAACAATTTTCTCTCCAGCTTCTATATGACATAATACTTCTAGTTTAGTTCCTAGCATGACTGATTTTCGCATCTCTTTTTATCAGTCTCTGAAGTCGATAATTGTTTCGGTGGAATTTTGTCTAAAACATAATGAAATTATAAAATAAGTTTGTAACATGCCTTTTTGCTTATATTTTAGCATGTTACATTTGTGCTTGGCACTATTAGGATATAAATGCTTATACCTGCATTTAAATATAAAATTACTCTCTTTATTATGTAATATATTTTCTATAAGAATTTATCTCGCATAATCCTGGATTATTAGTTTTAATCCACAAGTTACTAATTTGTTACATAGTACAAATAATTATATCTATATGAAATTTTCCTATTGGTTATTTCTGAAGTGTTTATTCCAAAAGCACAACTGGTGTGGTTCTAAATTCTGTATTATTGAGAATAATCGCTAGAGATCGTCCATCCCGAAGATGGCCAAAAATAATTTATTTGAAGTGTCAAATTTTCATTTCTCTTGTGATATCTGATTGCTTATCTGGCACTGTTGAGCATTTGTGATTTGAACTTCTACCTTCCCTCATGTGCTTACCTGGTATGTAAATTTTCTAATCATAAATCCTAAATTAACATTTAAATATAATTCTAGATGTGTTGTATAATGGATGAAGAAGTTCTTTATTCGTTAAGCCCATCAAATATTTATACTGATGGTAAGATATTAATAGATTAATTTTCCTTTGCACCTCGTGTTAAATTTTCACTTTTGGAACACAACTGAATTTTCTAGGGCGCTCCGGTTTATCCTCTGGTTTATGCTCCGGTAACCTATGCTGCTACCTTATGTTCCGACTACCTGTGTTTTGGTCACCGTTGTTACGGGCGACGTGTTTCCCTCATTCAGATTTCTACATGGAAAAGTTGCTCGTGTTTTCGCACAACCAGATGATGTAAAATAAATACTCATCACAAGAATTTTATATTTTGTTTCCTTCTACCTTACATATTGCTGCTTAGTTATTACCTTATTGAAAAATATCTTCAAGTTTAATTTTATGGAACAGAAGTCTGTTAAAGACTACATTTGAAGTCGACTACATGTTGTTTTGTACCTACTCTAGGAGATCCTCCAATGCAGGATGTCTCAGTTTCCTGGATATTGAAGGATTCCTATAAATTAAGTAACTTAGTATTAGTTCAGTTACTGATACTACAGGTAGTATGAGATTAAAACTTTTACCTTGCCGTTTTCTGTTAAAATAAAGAGGCCTAACATCTATTTAAATTTGTCTTTGTCACTACAAATATTTTGTTTTGATTATTAATTACATTTTACTTATCTTAAAGTTTTGATAATTAATTACATTTTACTTATCTTAAATGATTTCAAATAAAATTCTCTAATACATAACCTAAAAATATGTAAACATTCGAACTTCATGAAGCTTCTTATGGTGAAAAGGTTTATTACTTGAACTTTCATTTCATGTGCATTTGTTACATGACATTATTACAATTAGGATCATCTTTTGATTTACTCCCGCTTTAAGTAAAATTTTGAGTTTCTAAGCAGAGATTATTTATTTTGATTTCTCTATAGAAATTTTCTCGAGTGCATTTATTAAATATGTGAATTATATCATGTTAAAATATATAGCGATGTCTACAATGTTAATGACACAAGCGTATATCTTATACATGCCTTTGGAATTGTAATAACTGAGTATTAATATACATATTTAGTCGAATTTCTCCTATCGTGTTTTAACTTTTGTTTCTCTAAGTTATTTTACAGTTGTGTAAACAAGTGTCTTGATATTTAAATTTTAACATTCAGATATTCTCTAAACATTCCCCTTACCCTGTGATTTCAAGTCTCATGCCGCCTCCGAAACCATAAAGGTAGATGCAAGCTGTGCCGAAGTATTTCTTATACTTCGTCGTGCGCTTACTCTTATTATAACATCGAGAAAAGAGTAAGGTACAAGTTTAATAAAAAAAATACATATTTAAAATTTTTAATTTGTACATACATACATATGTACTTACGTATCAAAAATGTCCCTAATTGTTTCCTATTTTTCCAGTTAATGTGTAACAATCAGTAATAAATATATACATAAAACACTCACAGGCAAGTCTAAACCAGCCACTTTATGAGCACACACTGAATAACGCTCATTAGCAAGAGGAAATAAAAAAGTTTGCATCGAGATTGTGCTTGCACAAGATTGGCAACATGTAGATATATCGACATCGAAGAAAAGTTTTTTTTTGCCGTTATAGCGAAACATTTTAGGCCATAAATCAAAAACGTGTCTTAATTGAAGAGGGCTGTTATAGCGAAATGCCGTATAAAGAGCGGCCGTATTGCAAGGTATGATTGTATTGTCAAACACTCAATATGGATCATCATCAATTTGTTAATAGTCTTGAGCCATCACATCCAAAAAGAAACAAATTTAAAAACAAAAGTGCTTTTGACAGACAATAAACGGGTTAAAATATTTTATTTGTATTTAAATCTCGCTTAAGTTTTAAACACATACTCTTTTTTGTTTAACAAAATGAAGACAAAAGCTGTTGACATAATTTGCATATTGAAATGAAATAATACGATATAATAAGTAAGCCCTGGCTGTATTGGGCATCCCTACAGTAAATGTTGTGTTAAGATATGTAAATATTGGTTTATTTTAAAATCACCGGACCCTCAAAATGACTGAGGGGATTGTCGTTTTTGAAAGGTTTTTGATTTTTTGAGTTTTGTATTGAGTTTGATGTGTCTTAAAACTGATTAAAGCTATTTAGTGTTCCATGGCATTTCTTTGATATTGAAGTTGTTCCCTGTTTTCTCAAAACACCCCTTAATAGTAACAACTTACCTTAGAGTTTAAAGATGTTATTATCAAATAAAGCATAACCTTTACGAGTACATCTGCTATGCTGGTATAACGGGTTAACATTATGAAATTATTGCGCTATAGAATGTTTCTAACCTACAAAATAGAACGCTCTGGTGTAGTGTTATTAGAAGTTGATTTGTATAAACTACTGAAAATGTCTGAAATAATAACTATGTCATGCACACATTACATCATTGTATGCACTCCGTTGAATATGTTCTTTGTCGTTTTTGCTTGGTTGGAATTTGTTGGGATCATTATTATTTTCAGATATTCTCGTTGCTGAAACTTGGAAGGTTCTGTATTACACCGTATTGCATCGTACAATTTCATTGGTATATAATTGCAAATTTGTTTTAGGTACCCAACGCTCAAGAAAAGGAATTAAAGGAACTGCTAGAAATATTTGATTGTTTCTTCGACCCGGAGAAAACGGCAGTTCAACCTAAACCTCGTTTTTTTGCTAATAATACTAACAACGATCAAGTTGAAGGTCGTCGCCGTAGGCGAAGCAGAAGATCTACGGATAACAACAAGGAGAATAATAACGATGTTACCACTCCTACAGAAAATAGTACTGCCTCACCAAGTAGCGATTCTACTCCAAGAAGTGAAACAAAAGTACCTCAGACACAAGTACAAGTAACCCAAATTCCATCCCAAACACAAACACTTCCAAAACCCGTAGCAGTAGCTCAGTAGCCAAAGATTAAATAATGCCTTTGTGCCTTACTTGTCATTTTGGTGCTTGGGCAAGTTTTGAATTGCCGTTCAATGATGTATGGAGATGCATTTGTTTTAATTGTTAAAAGTGTTCTTAAAAGTTTACAGTTGATTGGTTTGGTTATTTTGAGGCTTGTTAACAGTTTAATATTTAATTTTTTTTTGCAGAAGTTTGTTCTGATTTTCAAATTGAAAATAATTTTATGTTAATCTTCATATGGGTATTGATTATAATAATGTGATAAATGGTGATTCATTTTTGTTAAATTGTAGTTTATTAATAATAAATGTATAAGTGCATGCCACTTTTTGTATTGATTTGACGCAATAGTGTGCATATTTATCTAAAATTTTATTATTATAGATATTTATTGAATGTAATATAAAACCATCAGATGGAGTTAAAATGCTGAAAGTTGGATGTAGTTCTAAATACAATTTTCTACATTCCAGCAGTATTAAAGTGACTGCAGCATGTTTACTAATATTGTATTAATAAAGATATAAAGATCGGCAAACCATTTACACATGGAACATATAAATAAGTAGCTGTTTGTTGTGTTTAACTTTGGTTCATCTAACGGCTTTGTATGTAAAAAATTGTACAAGCGTGGCTTCTTCAGAATAGACGAAAGATGCTAACGATTCATCTGTGTTCAAAATTGCTAGTCTTGTTTTAAGAGCGAATACAAATTACTGTGTCTGAAATCAATACATAAATATGAGTCGCATCGTTTCTCTTAAGATAATTATATAAATACTTGTTACAGGTAAAATGTTACGTTACTAGATTTTGATGTGCTTTGAAGGAACCAATTTGAGTGCTTTGGCTAACTACAGTGGAGTGGAGTGGGTTTCTATGAAGGAAATTATAAAAGAAAGTAGAAAATTTTGAAATAAAAATTAAATGAAATAGTTGAAATACAACTACGTTACATTAATCACTTACCCTGAAAGGTCTTTTCTGTAGTTATAATTAAGAGGCGCCAAACCGTCTGTCTCAGCAATCCTGTCGATATTATCCCTTCATGGAAGATGGTTATTCTGCATCGATCTCCTGTACTTTGGATTTCTTAAATTCAATCACATTATACTATGCCTTTATCTAAAATTGAAAAATAAACTGCAAAATACGATTTCATCACTGGGATGGCTGGATATTCTTTTGCATAATTATCTATTTTTACCTAGTTCATAAATATGTCCAAATAAAATTCAACCTAAACTTAACTTCTATTAAAATTATGTAATTGCAATATACTTTCCATAAAAGAAACCTAGTTTCCTAACATCAAACTGACTTGATATCACTAAACAAAAAAAAAGGAAATCTTAGATGAGAAGTTATGCAGCACTAATACCAACACACACATTGTTCTCATTACTAAGTTTTCACTCTTTATAACACACTAAATGTCATCAAAATAAAGCTTACATTTAAAACCGATACACACATCTCTTAATATTTTCAAACTTCCATCATGATACTATCATGCTTAAATTTAACCAAAACTAGTTCCATTGCCTATTCATAGTCCAACAAAATAATTATTTTCACATTCTTCTATTAATTTTCTACTACATAAATAGAAACCATTACTTTTAAAATCCACGTGCATAATTATAAATTGCAAAAAGTTCAAATGTACTGAATGTTTAATTTCCAGTTCATCTTTAAACTTAAGGATGTGCAGAAAGATCAGCTTTTCAATTTTTTCTTCCAGTTAACAGCTGTTCAACACAATAAAATCCCAAGATATTTTGAAGTAAACTTTGAAATTCCTAACCTCTTTGCCTTGTTATCACGACATTAAATCCACGAACACGCACTTGAAACCTACCCTGTACTTGTAAGCGTTCGAATTACACCGCAAGCCCTAACGGGTTCGTGGCACAAACCTTCCGAATGAGTAATGGCTATCATAACTCGCTCGTTGAATAATATACTATTATCTATACTGAATAATATATTATTATGGTAATTATGTAAAAGTCATGTAATTTGTGCTAATTGTAATATGGTATCCTTTTAATGTCCTTGATGATCGGGTCGGATTTCACGTGTTATATTGTAACATTTTTTATGGAAAGCGCATATGTAGCATTTTATAATGTTTTTCTTTGTGGTTTTAAAATGTCATCATCCTTGATTATTATGTTTATAATCTATTTTAAGGAAATAATGTTGTACCTTATTAGCTGAATGACTTTATAGAACAAACATTTGAATTATTATATTTAATTATTATTTGTGAAATCTACTATACAGGGTGTGTCCATATTAAATATTTAAATACACAGTGTAAATTTACTCTGTATAAACCATAGGTTCCCAACCTTTTCTGAACCACCGCCCCCTCTACTGGAAAAAAAACTTCCAACGCCCCTCTCCTCATCATAGTGCATTATAACGAATATTAAAATATTGTTGCATAGTATATATATATATATATATATATATATATATATATATATATATATACATAGATACTCATATACTAACGTTGCACTTTGACTGCTATTACAAGCGTTCACTAAAGCGTTGGACAAGGTATATATATTAAAAATCGCAAAAGTAAACCTTAATTAAAACGACTATCAAATGTAGTACAAACTTGTTTATTAAAAACTTAAATATGAATACATAATGAACAGAAAAAAAGATTAAGAAGAAAAAATTAATGAGATAGTTGAGGCTGGTGAAGTTTTAACAATTTGCTAATGTCGGGTTCCAATTTCGTTAACATCAGCCGCAAATCGCCACGTTCAGTAATGTGCAGTCTGTTCCTTTTCTTAGACAATAAATTAGCTACTGCACTGAACCCACGCTCAGCCAAATAAGATGAAGGAAATGCAATTAAAATATCTGTACTCTTGACCACAATCCAGGGTAAAGAACTGGTATTGGTTTTGAAGCCAGAACTCTTGATATCCATTTCTGAATTTTACTTTTAGTTCTTCGTTAGTTGTGAGTTCTACGAGTTCCTCTTCTAAATTTGATGATTCTGCTGTATCTGCATTTGCGAAAGGATCTAAAACCCAACCCGGTATATTCATGTTTAAAATATCCTGAATCGCTCCACACAATCAACATGAAGAACGTCCAAGTGTTGGCAGTAAGTAAGTAAATCTTCATGTTTTGCAGAGACTGCTGATAATGTGGGAAAGTGGCTGTATTCACCTCTCCCTAGATTTTGTTTGAATAGAAGAAGTTTTCCCACAAAAGCAGCTATGACGTTTTTGTTTTAATTAAATTCAATTCGTCACCTTGCAATTGTAAATTGACTTCATTAAATATTTTAAACAAGTCTGTCAAATAAGCGATGTCATTTTTATGTATAATCAGGTTTTCGCGCAATTTTTCGTTTCTGTTTTCAAGAAAGTCCAGTACTGAATCAAATAGTTGAAAAACGGTTCAAACAAGTACCTTTTGAGAGCCAACGAACTTCTGTGTGCAGCAGCAAGCGATTGTAATCTTCATCATTTTCACTACAAAGTTGGCTAAATAATCTGTCATGCAATGAATTGCTTCTAATCGTATTTACTGCTCTAATAACGTAATGAAGCGACGAATGCAAACGTTCAGATTTTTTGCAACCAAGTGCTGACGATGAATAATACAATGTATAGCGAGTACATTTGGTACTGCTTGTTTCAAATGAGCTATGAAACCCTTATGACGTCCCGTCATTGCTGGAGCACCATCAGTAGCTGCCGACAAAATATTATGCATAGGTATTTCTTTCTCTTGAAAAAACGTACTCGTGGTATTAAATATCGTTTCTCCCTTTGTATCAGTTTCCAAATTTTTTGCAAATAATAACTCTTGATAAATTTTTTCGTCTTTTATGAACCGAACGTATGATAACAGCAGTACTTCGTTATTTGGTAGAGTGGATTCATCAAGTTGAATGGAAAAATTGCAAGTTTTAAGTAATCGCATAATGATATTTCAACGTCTTGAGCCATTTCGTCTATTCTCCTTTGCACTGAGTTATTACTCAGAGGAATTTTTCTGATGACATCTGCCGATGTCTTATGATGAAGAACAGTTTTATTACCTCTCTGACTGCCGGCAAGATAAGTTCCTCGCCAATGGTATGTGGTTTTCCCGTTTTTGCGATTAACAATGAAATGTTATATGATGCTCGTAGTCCAACATCTTCTTGTTTAGAAGACACGCAAATAGGTTTGATATAGTTGGCTGTTTCAAATATTTCTTCTGCAGTTCTTGAAAATAGGACAAATCTTTGTCCTTTTATCAGTATGCATTTTATTTAAATGTTCTTGTAGCCTAGAAGGCTTCATGGCTTCATTTGAGAAAACTTTTGGCAAAGTAAACACATGGGTAATGATGGGTTTACAGAAGAGTGCATAAATCCATATTTCAAATACAAAAGACTGTACTGCCGGCATTTCTTCTTAGATTCAGACATTTTGAAATCCAAAACTTGCCACGGTTTAAAATAAATTAACTTTTCAACGAATTTATAGATAATTATAAAATTAATGGTTATAATGACTTATATAACTTATCACTCACGAACATGGATTATTTAAGCACACAAAATAATAACACATTTCTAGAGCTATCCCTGCCTTTTATCGTTTGATTTCATACAAGCATCAACTTGTATGTTTTATCTTGTTTGCGATGCCGGTGCACTTTGTAAGCAAGTCATATCGCGTCTTTGCTTATCAACTTGCAAAGACTTGTTGCGGACAATATTAAACGGAATTAGGTATTCATAGACCTAATGCTGAATTAAATGTTTTAAAGTATATTTTCTCGATAACAATAACATAGACATTTTAGATAGCTAAATAAACTGTCTATTCATGCCAACTAGGTATTTTCAAAGTATTTTAATATATTTATTTTCTAAAAAGGTAAGTACGTCACGAACGCCCCTTGATCCTCCTAACGCCCCCCTTTTGCCACTGTACTCGCTACCGCCCCCTTTGAAAGCTACAGCGCCCACTGGGGGGCGGTACCGCCCCCGTTGGGAACCTATGGTATAAACCAATGTGTGATTAATAAGCTTAATAACAGTAGACGTATAACTTTAATAACAAAAACCCGAACTTGTAAAAATACGTTTGAGAATTTGTAGTGTTTTTGTTTACATTATATAACGAGACAACTTGTGTCATTAGCCAGTAAAACATTATATGAAGCTATTGATTACGAATGCACGTATCGCACTATGTGATCTATAATTTAGGAACTGTAACCTTTCTCCTCAATATGCACAATCACTATTCATCTAAGCCCTATTGATTCCATACACTTATATGATTAATCTGCATTATTTCTTTGGTAATATCTGCTACCATGTCTTCCGTACCTACATGAAATATAGGGTTATCGACCAATCTTAAAGTGCTAACATTGTCGTTGTACAACTTTACATCAGCTAAACCTTTGATATCCAGTTCCATAAGGAAATTTCTCAGGTGCTTGCCTGTTTAGAAGCTTCTGAGAAAACGATGTACTCGGTCTACATAGACGATAACGCAACAATGCATTCCTTTCTTGAATTCCACAAGATAGGATCTGACATTCTAAAAGAATAACCAGTGTAGAAATGTCTGTTGTCAGGACAATTTCCCCATGTACAAAATCTTTTATGGCATCAGAATGATATATATACGATACCCAAATCGATAGTAAATTTCAGATAATGTAGAACGTGTTTAGCACCTTCCAATGTTCTTGTCTAATTCACAAAAAGGTAACTTTTCCTCTTCAGTTGGTTTTTCTGGAAGCTTTCTTAACTTCACATTTAGATCCATTGGAGTTGAAACTGGTTTCGATTCTTACATTCCAAAACGAAATATTTCAGTGATGTATAGAAATTACTTTGCCACTGTGAGAAAATTCCATTCTCAGACAATGACCTACACTACCTAAATGTTTGATTTCAAATCGTCGCGATAATTCTTTTACAACTCAATTAATGTCAACACACTTCTTAGTCACTATTAAAATTTCATCTACGTACACAGCAATTAGTGGTATCTTCCTCTTTCCTGATACGGTACTAACATGCATCTGCTTTTGTGAGTAGTAAAACACCACATTCATTCAAAACCTTTGCCAATGTTGAGTACCAGCATGACATAAACCATATATAGCCTTTAGCAGACGACTTTATTTTGAGAATTTCGGTTGTTCAACACAGCTGTGATTTTAATTCTATTAGTAGAATTATACTTACTTCTGTTTTCAGTTATAAACTTTAGATTTGATTTAACTGTTTAGGTGGTTTTATATAAATAGTTTCCTCCCGTTCTCCATTTACATAAACACGTAAGTCCAAGTAGAATTTCCATTCCGTAACGAAAGGCCAGTGCAGTAACCAATCTTAAGGTACTTAAACGAGCCACTGTGCAAGTATTTGATTAAAATCAATTCCTGACTGACTAAAACCTTGTGCAACTAGATGCGCTTTCGTTCAAATCAGCATTGTACTTGTTCCTTAATACAATGTGACTGCCATTGACAGCATCGACTGGTCTATCTACCATTGCCCGTATCGTTTCTAATAATGGTACAAACTTCTTCGCACATAGCGTCAATCAATTCATTAGAATTTGGTTCGTTACAGTTTGTTTCATGTTTATTTCAGACTACAATGATTCGTCAGTCTTATCAGAAGCAACAATTTCTTTGTATAGAGTATGAACTTTCCAAGGTCTTCGCCTTGATTCAATTTTGACCAAAATAGACCATCCTTTTCTGTTTCTTGCATTCAGTATTTTTTTTGTAATTGAACATGGGTCTCGTCATTAAATAGATTATTCGTAGGCTTCTATTTCTGTAATTCTAGAATCCAAAAAAGGAGATATCAGACAGTTCTGGAGTAAAATTAGAGAAACTTTCAGTTTGGTTTTCAATAAATCTTACATGCATTGTAATCATGAATTTCTTCTCGTTTGGTGGCCAATATCACTGGAAACCTTTTGTTTCTTCTGAGTACCTAACGAAAATCCATTCTTTCGATCTCGAATCAAATTTGTCCTTGAATAGTTCACATTTTAAACAAAATATTTTCCATTCAAAATCTTTTAAATTTAAAATCTCCAGAATTTTTTTGTTACATACTTCATAGTCCTATTTAACTTCTTGATCGGACATCTATTTCATGTGTAATTTGCCGTATTTAAGCTTCTGTCCAGAATGATTTGAGGTATACCTGATTGCATCAGTATACAACAAGCAATTTCTAAAAGAGTGCAATTTTTCCTTTAACAATTCTGTTTTGTTCGAAACAATGCAACTTGTAAACGTCTTGAAGTTGCACTTTTTTAAAATTCATAATCTTTACTTCTGTATTCAGGGCCATTACTGGATTGAATGCATTTAACTTTCTTATTCTGTTTATTTTCAACTAGTAAGTAAGTAAGTAGATTTATTGCATAACTCAATATAGGTTAATAAAGTATAAAACAAAATATTATACTATAAAGCAAATTATTAAAATACAGTTAATAATATAATTAGTTTTCATTTCTACAACTTAAAATATATTTTTTTAAATTACTCTTGAATTTTCTTTGAGAAGGCTGATTTGTAACTGATTTTGGTAATGTATTATATATCTTAATGCCATAATGAAATACATTTTTTGTGGTTATCGTTTTATTCTTCTTGTATATATAGTAATTGTCTGCTTGTCTTGTGCTGTAGTTATGTATATCTGACACTTTAATTAAGTTGCTAACCAAGTATGAAGGCAGCAAACTATTTATAATTTTATATATAAAAACCATACTATTATATTTCATTTGTTCCTGAACATTTAAAAAATTAAGGCATTCTAACATTTTACGGACTTTGGCAAATCTGCTACATTTTAATAAACATCTCATTGCACGATTTTGTATCTTTTGCAATCTTTCCAAATCACCTTGGTTTGAGACAAATAAAATGGTGCTGCAATATGTTAGGTGTGGATAAACTATTGCTCTATATAAAGTTATTCGAGCAAAACTTGATAACTTTGCACTAATTCTTCTCAGAAATCCAACCTTTTGCTTACTTTATTTATAACCATCTGTAGATGCATTTTAAAGTTAATTTTCGGTCGATTATTACGCCAAGGTATTTAATGTTCTCTACCAGTTTAATATCAGACCCATCTATTTGTACATTCCTATTTTCTGTTTTGATCATTTGATAACTTCTATCATTCGTTAACAACATCCATTTTGTTTTATCAACATTTATCTTCAGCTTATTTCCAACTAAATATTTGCTAATTCTTAATAAGTCACTATTTACAGATTGAATCAGGTTTATTACATTTGCACCTTCAGCATATATTAAAGTGTCATCAGCAAACATATGCATCTTTGTTACCTTCACTACATTCACTATATCGTTTATGTAAATTATAAAAAGCAATGGTCCCAAAATACTTCCTTGTGGAACACCCCACTCAATTTCTGATTTATTAAACGTTTCCCGTTGCCATCTCGTTTCTTGCTCCCTGTTTTGTAGGTAGTCTTTAAACCACTCTAACGCATTGTCTTTAACCCCATATTTTTCCAATTTTTGAATGAGAATATTTCTACTTATAGTCTCAAATGCTCTTTTGTAATCTATAAAGACTGCACACACTGCCTTTCCTTTCACCATTGATTCTTTCCAGTCATTTATGATTAGCTGAATCGCTGTTTCACATGAGTGTTTCGTTCGAAAACCAGACTGATAGGTGGTTAATATATTAGTCTCATCCAAGAATTGCTTCAGTTGCTTATATATTACTGTTTCTAATACCTTTTCAATTGTGGCCAACATATTTATAGGCCTGTACTCTTCGCATTTCTTTGTTGATACTACTTTTTGAATTGGTGTAATTGTTGATATCTTTAAGTCCTTGGGCACAATACCATGCATAAGAGACATATTTATTATGTTTAGCAGCGGATAACCAATAATATCAAAAAGTTCTTTAAGAACTCTACTGTTTACACCATCCGGGCTGCTTTTATTTGCTTGCTTATAAACCAATTCTTTTAGTTCATGTATTTTTAATAATTTAAAAGTACTTAATTCCTTCAGGCTTGTACGTATTGGATCATGAAACTCAAACTTTTCAATACCAATTGATGATGTAATTTCTGTTATACTATTTATGAAGTAAGTATTGAAGTTTTCAGCAATAGTTTTGTCATTAGTTTCTAGTGTATTCTCAAATATAATGTGCTTACTATTTTGAATACGTTCGGTTTTTAATACAAGTTTTAAAGTCTTCCACATTTTTACTGGGTTACCTTTATTTTCAGCTATTTTCTTTTCATAATATTTAATCTTAGCTCTACGGATCATGAATATCACATTATTTCTGCATTCTTTGTATGCTTTCCAATCTTCCATACTTCTTGTGAATGTAAATTTTTTATAAAATTTATTTCGTATATTAATTACTCTTTGTATTTCTCCATTAAACCATAATTTTGAACTATTTTGTGACACCTCCTTGTCATATGAATTATGGTCAATTGCATTTTTAATGTTTGTGTAAAATGTTTTATAAAGTTTATCGATATTGGTTATTTCATACTTCCAATCTGCCAATATTAACTTGTTCTTTATGGCTTCATAGTTAAGAATTTTCTTTATTTTGCTTTCTGCATCAACTTGGAGTTTTTGTGTGATGTGACTAATGTCTGCAACAACAATACTATGATCTGTAACTTTTGGAGTGTGCCATACTGTACTTTTTAATCCATTATTATTAGTTATCACTAAATCTATTAATGTTTTAGATTCCTTAGTAATTCTTGTACTCTCAGAAATTAGTTGTACAAATCCACAGTCCTTTACAATATTTTTTAACTTAATTTTGTAGAAATCATTTATTTTATTCCAATCAATATTATAATCCCCTATTAGAATGATATCTTCACTACCATGCGATTCTACTAGTTCTTCTAACAAATTTTCCAACAGGTTTAGAAAATTTGCACAACTTCCACTTGGTGAACGGTAAAACACAGCTATATTTATACTTCTACTATTCAACTTAATATTACCAACAATACCCCAATATTCTAAATGGAGGCTATACTCTTTTAATATTTCAAACTGTAGAAATGCCTGATAGTAAATTATGACACCTCCTGTGTGTCGTGAACTAGAATCGACCCTACCTAAACTGTATCCTTTAATGCCTATTTCATTATTTTCAATACAATTTGTCAGATGTGTTTCTGTTAAACATACCAATATTGGTTTTCTCGATTGATTAGCTGTTGTATTTCGTCAAAATGTGTAGTTAAGCCTTGTGTATTTAAGCATAAAATTATTGACTTATAGTCTGCTGTTATATTTAAACATCTAGAAGGTAATTGCTATATGTAGTTTATTTTACGCTTTTGTAATTCAATAATCCTTTTAAAACATGTACAATTATAGTCCCATACTGTATGCTGTTCATCTAATTCTATATTTAAACGACTTTTGCTTCCACACAGTTAATACACTTAAATTGACTTTCTTGACAATCTGCTTCATTATGAGATTGTGCACACCGTGGGCACACTACACTCCTTTGCATTCTTTGGCAATATGCCCAAACTTACAACACTTATAACATCTTTTATTGCCACATGCTCTAATACCTTACATCTCATCCATCCTATTCTCAATAGTTCTTCTCTCATAATGTATTTAAATGTATCTGTATCTACTTCTACAATAATGTTGAATAACCCTTTAACAATTTTGGTTTCATACTTAATATTCATTTGAAAATTTTGTTTATGCTCATCTAACTTATTTTGATTTATTATTTTTTTGTAAATGCCTTCTTTGTCACTTTCATCTACTCCTATAATTTTATCATTGGAAGTCTTTTTAATGGAGTCTTTACTGTATATTCTTCTCCCATTTTTTGTGATATAGTTTTCTTCATCACCTCTACTGCCCTATTATTTTCACATTCAATAACAATACCACCATTTTTTGTAGTTTTCCCTACACTTACTCCAATTTCTAAACTAACAGGGTCAATATTATCTTTCAATTTTTTAAGGATTTCCTTAGAGTCTGTTTTTCCACCAATTTTATCTATTATTACTATAGGAGGTTGAGATACATTCCGTTTTGTGACTGCACTGTACAATTTATTAACATTGAGTTCTGCCTCTGGACACTTTTGTTCGAATAATTTATTTTTTATTTCTACCAAGTCTTTACCCTGTTCATCAAACTTTTTTAAAAATTCCTCATGAGTTCTTTCCAGGGATTGTAATTTTTGCATAATTTCCCCAAGTACATATTTCGTCTCAGTCACTTGCTTTTCACACTTTGAACAATAAAATTTTAAAACTCTTCCTTTTTTTAACTGCATACATCTTATTTCAGAACTTGATAAGTCTGTACAGTCAAAATGTACTATTTTTGTACACCCCATCACACTCACAACATTTGTCATCTTCTATATTTAGATTACATTCCCAACAAACTTGCATATTATACCCTTATTATTAATACTTTTACCAAAAATATGTTTGCATATTTTCCAAAATAACTTTCTTTCAATTTGCTGGGTTCAGTCCTGTACAATAACAAAACAATGTGGCACTTGTAATTGCAGAGATAAGAGCTAGTTATTATGAAGATAACTGTTGATAATAACCAAAAGTTTGTATACTACCAATTTAAAATGTTAGTTATCTGTTGATATCATAGTTGTGATGCACTTTTATAAAAAAGTTTAGTAGTTTGAAAGCTTGTGTAGTTAGCTCTAAGATGATACCAAATTTGATATATAAGTAGCACTTTTTATCAGTTAATTTTAATATACTTTGAGGAGCACATTAACACTTTGTTAACAAAACCAATCACTTCTCACTTCTAGAGCAATAAATTCTTTTGTTTTGTCAAAAACTTCACATTTTGATTTGTTGAAATATACCACACAGTATCTTAAGTGATTATCAATGTTTTCAATATAGTACTTTGCTTTTGCATTTGATTTAACATATAGGCCCACAGACGTCAGTGTAAATAACATCTAAGATAGTTTTATGATCAGATGTTTTAGGAAAGTGAAGCCCTGGTCATTTTTCCTTATAGCAAATATAGCATTTAGGAATTAAATTATTATCGTTTGAGTTGAATTTAACATTTATCAATCCGTTTTTGCACATGATATAAGATCATTTAAATTCAACTGTCCCACTCTTTGATGCCACACCATCAGGCACTCCGAATTGTTTTCAAAATGACCGAATTTGTTTTATTGACACTGAGTTAACACTAATCACCAGTGCGATTTGCCACTAATTTAACTTGACCATCTTTATCGACAGCAAATACATTGTCTTTTGGAAATATGACTTTGAATCCAAGTTTTGCTGTTTTTCCAACATAAATTTGTATGCAAATCTGGCACATACGTCACTCAGTATTTTCCCCGAATACGTTGGCACTAAACTCTGCCAATCCTTCCGCAATTACACTAGTGGATGTATAGTTCCCCAAGTTCAAATCATTATACGAAGAATAATTCAATTTTAAAAACTTTGTTTTTTTGCAAAATAAATGAAATGTAGCATCGCCCTTGCTTGCCATTTAAATAATCGACTTGCAAAGCTTCTGTAGTAATTAGACCCACGTCTTCAGGTTTGTTAGATTCAGAGGATAGTTTAACATTTCCACCTTTGCAGTTCATTTCCTTATGTCCTAACTTCCTACATTTGTGACCGCGACATTTAAATGCTATCTTACTCATCTTTGAGATGTATGTTATTTTCATTTTTGTTCTTGTTCATAGATCAATTCTTCACGTATTTTTTTAATTACAAACAAAGCATCGTGTACATTTCCACGTGGTTCATTTTTACGAGCATCACTTACCTCCACAATTTTACTACACAGTTTCTCATGAGTAGGTAATTCGTCACTGTATTCAATAGCACGCCAAGAATTTTTGAAACTATATAGTAGACTATAAACAACATTATTGAAAGTAAATCTGAATTAATTTCAATCTTTATTTCGTATGAATTGAAAACGTCGAAAAATTTACTGTTGTGATCGCGTACATCACCATTTTCTTCCTTGTGTTATAGCATCAGCTGATTGAGAAGCGAAGTTTTTGTAGCTGGTCCCTTTGATAAATGTTTAGCCAAAGTGACACAATCTTGTGGCATGTTTTATTACTGCAGTAATTTTTGACATTCATTCATTCAATGTTAATCTCTTAAAGAATTTTCCATACTATTAAGTAGATTAAATAACATAGGTGAATTATATTTGTAACATATGTGACACATCATGTCCATTTATATATTGTTGTCAATATGGTCATCGCGCTCTGCTGTCTGCGCCATTTGTGGTTATGCAGTTCGGTATAATATACTGTCGTGGATATATGTATGTGAATTCCGTAATACATTATTGTGTTATTATCATATACTTAAATAATATGTATTGGAATTGTAAACTGTCAAATACTGTACTAGATATTTGTCCTAAATACAAAACATACGGTCACTAGCATTTGTTGTATGTGTATTAAAAACAGGACAGAGCTTTTCGTAAAACCGAATATGTAACATGGTGACAGCGGTAAAACGTGTATTAACAGTGCTGGTATTGTTCTGTGTTTTTGTTTCCCACTGGAACATACGGAAATAGTATAGTGCGAAAATAAAAACCTTCAATACGTGTACGAATACAGGTGCTTTGAGATAATAAAGGTTAGGATTAATAACCTTGTGTAATAGTTATTTATAACTAGGAGATTCAAAAGCAACACGTGTATAATTAAAAACATATTTTGGGTATCAGGTTATGATACTAACGTTAAATACTGCCGTGCTCTGGAAATAATTGATATTTATTAATTTTTTATCTTTTTGAATATACGCTAATTTTAGGCATAATGACAGACCAGTGTCGGTCTCCCGATCCATTTTCTTTTACGGGCGATATTACTGCAAACTGGAAACTTTGGAAACAAAAGTTTGAATTTTATTTGCTTGCCAGCTGCAAGCAGGAGAAGAAAGACAATGTTAAAATTGCTGTTTTATTAAATTTACTCGGGGATGAAATTATCAAAATTTACAATACCTTTGAATTTGCCGAGTGTGAAGACAGCACAAAATTACATGTGATTCTAGGAAAGTTTTGAAAAACATTGTATGCCGGTTGTAAATCCTGTCTACGAACACTTTAAGTTCTTTAAGAGAGAACAAATACCGGGCGAAACTATAGATGAGTTTGTAACCGCCCTAAGGCATTTATCAAAAACATGTGATTTTCAAGAAAAAGATATCCTCATTAGAGATCGTCTTGTTTTGGGTGTTCGAGATTCTCGTATACAAGAGAAACTTTTACAGGAAAGTAATCTTCAACTTGAAAAAGCGATTAACATCAGCCACGCTATGGAAAACAGTGCCGCAACCCTAAAGGAAATCTCAAAGGAAATGGTTTCTGTAAATGCTGTTAGTCGCAGTAACTTTCTTAAAAACAATTGCAACACCCCCTCTACTAGCAGGCAGGACCAAAGCGAATAAAGACATGGGAAATTTCAGGAATTTCCATGCAGATAACAAAAATTATGACGGTACCTCATCATCAAAAACAGGTAATCCTGGAAATTGCATGAACTGTGGGAAAGTTCATGAGCGAGGTAAGTGTCCTGCTTTCAATAAGATTTGTAGTTTTTGTAAACGAAAAGGACATTTTCGGAATTATTGTCGTAAACGTTCGCGAAATAACCGATTCAACAGTAAATATGGTCAGTGAATATACTGATAATTTTTCAGATTTTTGTGAAGATAACACACAACAGGAAAGCGATAATTTAGTAGTTTGGACTGTCACGGTTTCTGCAATAGACAAAAATTTTGTAGAATGGGTTGAATCCATGCTAATCGAAAAAGTGCCGATAAATGTTAAAATAGACACCGGTAGTCAAGTGAACACTTTAAATATATCGGATTTTGAATCTATGAATTTGTCCAAGTAAATTTTTAAAAATCCAACTACTTTATTTTCTTACACTGGACACAAAATACCAGTAATCGGTCAAATATATCTAAAATGTAACTACAAAGAAAAACCAAAAGTTTTATTTTATGTTTTAGAATCAAAAAAATTCTGTTCTATACTGGGACTAAAATCTGCTTACGATTTGGGAATTATTTTAGCTAAAGACGAATCGCTTTCCAATAATGTTTGCTCAATTAAACAAAACAATAATTTGGAAAATATTATACAAACAAATGCATCTGTTTTTTCTGGTTTGGGGAGGGTGAATAAAGAATTTAATATAGTTTTGTCAGAGAATGCTGTACCTCATATTAGCGCCGCGAAAAATTCCGATCGCGATCAAGGTAAACATTAAAAAACAACTTGATAAAACGGTCGCTGATAATCTAATCACGCCAGTGACTACACCTACTGATTGGCTACATCCTATTGTTTTTGTACCCAAAAGTAATGGTGACATGCGGATATGTATGGATGCACGAAAATTGAACCCATACATTAAACGAGAACATTTTGAAATTCCCACTCAAGAAGTATTGTTTTCACAATTAGCAGGTGCAAAATATTTCAGCTTACTAGATGCTTCGTCCGCATTTCTACAACTACCGTTGAATTACGAAAGCTCTCTGCTTTGCACTATAGCAACGAGTTTTGGCAGGTATCGATACTTGCGTTTACCCTATGGTATCTCATGTGCTCCTGAAATGTTTCAGCGCTGCATTTATGAAATTTTAGGTGACACAAAGGGATGTTTAACATATTTTGACGATATATTAGTGTATGGTGCTACTATCGAGGAACACAATCACAATCTAAGTGTGGTTTTGTATAAAATAAGAACCAGCGGCCTAACACTAAATAGAGAAAAATTGGAGTTTTGTGTAACCCGGATTAAATTTCTCAGACATATAATAGATAGTAACGGTATTTCACCAGACGAAAAGAAAACTGAAGCAATCCGCACGATGAATTCCCCTAAATCTGTAAAGGATTTGCAACGTTTTTTGGGAATGATTATGTATTTATCTCGATTTATTCCCAATATTTCTACAGAAACAAGTACTTTAAGAAAACTTTTAAGTTCAAGAAACGAATTTCTATGGACTGCCGTCAAAAACAAATGCTTTAATAACTTAAAGCATCTTGTTGCGCTGATCCATCTAAACCAACAATTTTATCAGTAGATGCCAGCCCCTAAGGCCTAGGTGCGGTAATACTCCAGAATAATAAACCTATAGAATTTGCTAGCGTTTCCTTAACATCAGTACAACAACGCTACAATCATATCGACAAGGAACTTTTAGCCGTTGTATTTGGGAGTGAACGTTTTCATTACTATCTTTTTGAGCAGCATTTTCACATTGAAAGTGACCACCGTCCATTGTTGGGTCTTATAAAAAAAGCATTAGACGAAATGTCTCCATGAATTCAACGACTTGTTGTCAAACTTTTAAAGTACTCTTTTTACTCTTGTTTACGTTCCTGGGAAAAAACTTCAGGTTCCTGATACTCTAAGCCGTAACCCTACACAAGAAATCATTAAAACTGATTTCTTAGATTCCAATCTGAAAGTTTATTCAGTTATTGCTACCAGACCTGAAAACCAGCTATGGCTACAACACGCAATTAACGAAGATTGCTCATTACAGCAAATTAAACACTTTGTTAAAAATGGCTGGCCTAGTAATAAAAATAATGCCTCATTAGAAGTTCAAAAATTTTGGAACATTAAAAATGATATCTATCTACACGAAAATGTTTTATTTTATAACAAGCGAATGATAATACCAGAAAGTCTAAAATCAGAATTTTTCAACTTGGTACACGAATCTCACCCAGGTGTAGTTTCCTGTAAAAATATAGCATCCCAATGCATGTATTATCCCGGTTGGAGTTCTGACGTAGAAAAAATAGTTTTAGAATGTGAGATTTGCCAGTTTTATTCAAAATCAAATCCCAGAGAACCTCTTACTCCCCATGAAGTGCCGGATTTGCCTTGGCAAAAAATTGGAGTAGATTTTAAATCTCTCAATACACAAGATTTTCTTGTGATTATTGACTACTTCAGCAAATTTATTATTGTAAACAAAATACCTAATAAAACTGGAATTACTGTAATATCAGGCCTAAAAAACATATTTTCGGTAAATGGTTTACCGCAGGAATTAGTATCCGATAACGGGCCTCCTTTTGATTCGCTCGAATTTAAAAATTTTGGAAAATTATACGACATAAAATTAACTAACTCCAGTCCGTATTATCCTCGATCAAATGGTATGATTGAAAGAACTGTACAAACAGTTAAAGGTCTATTAACTAAATGCTTACAAGACGGAAAAGATCCGTTTTTGTCTGTTCTTCAGTATAACATTACACCCAAACAAAACTTACCTGCACCGTGTAATTTGTTGATGGGTAGAAGATTACGGTCAACTCTACCTGTTGGCCAGGAAGTTCTAAAACCTATATTTCCTATAAGTGGTATAAAGGAAACATTAAAACTTTCCCAGCAAAAGCAGAAGGAGCGTTACGACGTTTCAACACATAAACTAACCAAACTCGTACCCACACAACCAGTTGCAGTTCAACAAAAAACGCGTCAGTGGCGTCCCGGTAGTGTTTTAAAAAAGTTTGGCCCAAATGATTATAATGTTGAAATAGATGGAACCGTTTATCGAAGAAACAGGCAACACCTCAGGCCATTGCGAATGTTGTTGCCAACATATTTAAATAGCAAACAAAATGACGCGAAGGACACTGAACCTATTTTGTTTCAGCCCCCAGTAATCACTGCGCCTAAAGAGGACCTAACGGTTACAAGAAGTGGTAGAGTCAGCAAACCACCCGATAGATTAAACTATAAGTGACTAATCAATTCTTTTAATTTTTTTTATTTGAAAAAAGGGCGTGTAACATATGTGACACATCATGTCCATTTATATATTGTTGTCAATATGGTCATCGCGCTCTGCTGTCTGCGCCGTTTGTGGTTATGCAGTTCGGTATAATATACGCTTGTGGATATATGTATGTGAATTCCGTAATACATTATTGTGTTATTATCATATACTTAAATAATATGTATTGGAATTGTAAACTGTCAAATACTGTACTAGATATTTGTCCTAAATTCAAAACATATGGTTACTAGCATTTGTTGTATGTGTATTAAAAACAGGACAGAGCTTTTCGTAAAACCGAATATGTAACAATATTTAATACCTGGTTTGTCCGCATTATTTTCAAAGCAGCTATTACTACATGATTAGAAAAAATTTTGTGATCAATGCTTCTGCACCTCAACCTTTCAGAGACATTTACGAATTTCCTTAATCTCATAAATGTTTTCAGGAATTTCTATAAACCCCATTAACACCAAAATAAAATTTATTTCTTTTTCGGTATTTAGAATTATATTATAAGACAAAATTATTCGTACTCGAAATCATAATCGAAGTTAGGAGAATTAAAGTTACTTGATAAAACTATAGTGTTTGCTATTAAATACAAATATATGACATGGTATTTTGATATACACAGTTCAATGTATTACTTAGAAATTGTAAACATAAACGTCCATATTGCTCAGTATTACATAGTCGTTCTCAATTACTATTGTTACAGATTTCAAATCACATACCAACTCTGGTCAGGGTGTTGGGTTTTCGTAATCATCATAAATATCCCTACCGTGTTAACTTTTTATAAGTGGTCCAACGTGTGCTTTTTTATCTAAATTATTTTATATTTTTTTAAAAGCAGCTTTTGTAATGGTTTGCTCTCATAAACAATATAAAGGTAAGGTATTTTTAATTGGTTAATAAACGTTTTTAATTCTATGCTGCTTATGCTTGATATGGTAAGTTGTGCTTTTTGGAAATTTTCTGCAACTGAAAAACAACCTGTTTATAAGATTTGATGAACACACCTTTTCCAAAGTAGTATAACATCGCTTTGTTTGATTTTTTTCAGCTTTAGCCGTCTTAAAATCTGATACTGCTTTAACAGCTTCAGCTTTAGTAAGAGTATCGAACAAAAATTGGTATTTTTGGCAAATATCTTTCAGTTTTGGAAATTTGTATATAGCAATTTGATTTAATACGCTTTTATTTGTTTTGCTATATTGACGGCTTTAATTGCTACATTAATTGCATTTAAAACATTATGCCCTTTAACGTTATACGTGCAATCCTGATGATACTTTTAATATTTAACTTATATTCAATGCTGCTATTGTTTTTGTTTTTAGCAATGTGAAGGTAACTTGTTCTATTGTATGTAAACATATGTGGTGACAGAGTAGTTGTGTGGTAAGATATGTTGAGCTTCGCTATGTACTTTGTAGTTATGGAACTCGCTCTGCGATAGCAGGAAACAATTTCTGACATTTTTTTGAAATGTTTATAATAATATTTCATTTTAATAATTTATGTATTGGTATATCCCACCAATAGGATCCTTGTTATTTCCTTTAAGAAATATAATATTTAGGTTACGTGCATTATTGTTCTAAGGAAGGATTATTTTTGTATCTTATATTGTTCATACTCAAAGGTTATATTCATTATGATAGTTGTAAGGTTAGAAATGATGGCATGGTTACTTTGTGTTTTAAATTAGTACAGTTTTATCATTCAATTGTTTTGATTAACAATATATAATGCTGGCGTCTAAGACCTCATCGTATTGGCACAAAGTTCACACACTAAATTTATGCTGATTCAAAAATGGAAAAGTCTATGCCTCTGGGTCTAGTTAAAGGTTTCAAGTAAAATGATATTACATATGTTAGAAAGAAAGTAATTTCAATTTATTTGTCCGAATTCTGCCGAAGATAATCTCTAATCGTATTATGGTGGGAAAGTTTTTAGTTAAGCATTTCGTCATTACCATCCAAAGCAATAATATGTAACTTAAAGAAATGGTATCGAACTGATTAATAAAGTTCGGAATCATACCCTGCCAGGTTGGTTACTTTTAATTTTAGGAACACCTTGGTTTTGATTAATTCGACGACATGTTGGTCATAAGTATGTTAATTCAAAACATCTAGTTTTCTTTTCAAAGTCCCAGCAGGGGCTGGCCGAAACCAATTATGTCCAGGAGATGGGTTTTACTTGTTTTTGCGTTATGAGCAGTTAAAAATTACTACAGGAATTTATCATAGAAGTTCTGAAACTATAACCTACAGTTACTGTAAATGAATGAACATTTGTTTTCTATTTAACTATAAATTTATAAACAGCTCACAATACATTTTCTTTATTAGGTTAAGAATGTAGAAAGTAAATTTGTTTGCCGAAAACGTTTTCCATAAGCTAAGTAATTTTTGATATATTTGATTTATAATTTTTACTTAAGGATGTTTATCTTGTACTTGTGATGAAAACATAATTGTGTAATAGAATAAAGACTTTTTATTTTGTTTTTCACAACTAATGTAAAGGTAATAGTTTCAGACTTGTTATAAATTACGTTGCAATTACCTATAGGTGTGATTAAAATTGAGGCAATTTAACATTTCATTTTAGAGATATTTCCTTTTAGTTAAATATATATATATATATATATATATATATATATATATAACAATTAGTATTATTTCTCAAACGAAAGTAGGTAAACAACTGATTTAATTGAAATCTTGATTGTAATTTTTATTCAACGTTTCGGCATCGACTTTATGCCTTCTTCATAGACTGAAAAATTTAATAAAGATTATTACAATTACATTAAAACAGTATAGCTATGTACATACATAAATTACTATGACTTAAACCTGATTTAAACTGAACAAACAACACTTATTCATGACATGCAACTTGGTTAAATTTTTAAAAAGTAATTACGGCAACACAATTAAAATGTAACATAGTCAATTGGATAAAATAAATAAATAAATTAACATTTAATAACATGCATTTAAACCTAATCATACGACGCAACAAGCATAACTAAACTAATCCTATTTAATACTCGATCATGTTGTCACCTGGTGATTATAGTAAGTCATAATCTACAACCTGTATCTTAATAGTTTAATGGACAAATGGAACACACTAATAAATGAACCACACGACACAGAATACATAATTAAACATTTCAACACTGTTTACGAAAATGACCGTTATTAAACTTGTAGAGTGCAGAGTAGACCGTGTTTAAGTTGTTCATATCCACTTTGTTATTCAGTGGATTCGATTGTTGCTGAATATGGAAAGATTCCAAGAAAAGTCTCTTATAATAATTAGATTCTATATCTAATATAGTGGTGTTCTCAAAATCCGCTGTATGTTGAGTATTGTACAAATGCGACGCAAGAGCACAATTAGATTTTCCTATCCTGGCATCACTTTTGTGTTGTATGATGCGGTTCTTTAGCCACTGTTTTGTCTGACCAACGTACATTCTTTTGCAACTAAATTGTATTTTGTAAATAACGTTGCTACACAGAGACTTATCTGTGCTATCTTTTATTTTTGTAAACAAACTACCTATCGATTTTTTATAGGCGCATGCGATAAACAAGTCAGGTTGCTTTAAAATCTTGGCAAGTTGAGGTGTTAGATTTTGAATGTAAGGTAGTTTCCTGAATTTTTTCTCCTCTGATCGGTCTAGTGCTGAAATTGGTAGATGTTTTGTATACAATAATCGTTTTATGAGGTTTGGGATATGCATTATTCACCAAAGTAAATTCTAAAAGTTTTAAATTTTTATAAAGCAAGTTTGGCTCACATATTCTAGTAATACGATGTTTTAAACCAAAAATGGTGTTAATTTTATGAGCGAGCGTGTGGTTGGAGTTGTAATTAATATACCTCCCAGAGTCAGTGGGTTTCTTGTAGATGTCAAAAAGCAATGTATTGGTAGGCGATCTAATCACCAATGTGTCTAGAAATGGAATGTTTTGGTTAACTTATTTTTCATATGTGAAAACCAAATTAGAATTATAGCTTTTGAAAATATACACTGTATACTCTATCAAATGCTCAGGCACGGAACATAAGATGTCATCCACATATTTGACAAGAAAGGAAATGTCAAAAGGAAGTAAATTCATGACAGACTCTAGTAAAGAATCCATGACGACTTGAGCGATGATGGGAGACAGTGGAGAGCCCATAGGTGTGCCAAACGTCTGTAGGTAATATGTAGAATTAAAGATAAAGTATGTGTTGTTAAAAACTAGGTCAATAGTTGATAAAAACGATTTCAAATCTAGATTACAATGTGGTTGAATTTGGTTCCATTTCTCCGTGATAATACTCACTACTAACTCAATGGGAATATTAGTAAACAAAGATCGGACATCCAAAGAAATCAGGATATGGTCAGGAGGTAATTGAACATGCCTGGAACCGTCTACAAATGAAAAGAAAGAACAGCGCCTATGATGAAAGACAACAAACATAGAACAAGAAGAAAATTGTTGAAAGCATATGTTTGGAGCACAGCACAGTATGCCTATGAAATACGGGCAGTCTGAAAAGCAGACAGAAAAACGGTAGCAGCCTTTTGAAATGCTGTGCTTCAGATATATTGGGATGGACAGACAAAGTTAATAACAAATAGGTTAAAGAAATAGTTGGGGAACAAGGATATCTGTGGGAAAAAAAAAATAGAACTAAAAGGGCAGAATACATTCTAAGGCATTTTTGGGGAATAGTATGGGACATATTACAAGTAGAGATAGGAAAAAAGAGCTAGATGTAGACCTAGATCAGATAGTGATAGATGCAGACTGTGTAAATTTCAGGGAAACCTGTAGGTGAGTTCAGAATAGGAAACAATGATGGTACACGTCTAACCAGTTCCAGGACTGAAGACCTAATGATGATGTCTCTATTACTCCGGTGAATGTTAGGCCAGAATCACTTCCTCATCTCAGATTTTGGCATCCTCTTTTTTTTCTTCTGGGGCTTATCTTTAGAAATCCCGTACTTCAAGATTACGTGATGCAAGATAATTCTCGATTAAGACTTATTTCATACATGACAACATTTAGGTCCCTCTTCAAACACTTACACTACCCATTCCACTGAGTTAGTCGACAACCATTCTTATTAGAACAGTTGAGTTTTTAGTTCTTTAACGAAACAGAATTTTTAGCAGGGTATTTCACTAAGTTTTTCTGTGGATTATCGGCAAGATTTTCTGGAGCCTAGAATTCACAACATGATATGTGCAAGAGTCGTACTTGAACCTTACAAGTAATTGTTTGAAAAGTGCATGTTGCAATCTCATAAATAATGTAACCCACCAACAGAAGAAGGTCAGATGCATGTACTTTTATATTTCCTAACTAATTTGCTTTGCCCATTATCACCCACAACCATAGAAGTTTTACCTTAGCTATTATTGCTGTAGCTACTCCAATCGTGGCTCTATTATTTGCATAGTTTATCGTGTAGAAATTGTTCATTAAGGTGTTGGAGAAGGCTGTCAACTACCAGATTCCATTGTAGTGTTAAAAAGACTTTGCTCTAAGAGCAACATTTGCCTACTATCCCATGTAAAGATGTGTATCGCTAAAGTAGAAATTTAGTTTTATTTTTTTTATTGTGAAAGGTTGTCCGATCGCCTGATGGCATTATTGAATACATTTTAATTAATTTAAAGTAACACGAGATGATTGCAGTTTTCTAGTGCTGCTTCATTCTCCCAACTTTATTTAACGAGAGATTCCATAATTTATATCGTTCATTTTTATTATTTATCTATAAATAACACTAATTTTTATCTTTTTCCAGTGCAATCTAATTATGAATTATATCATTTCCAATTTCATTTAATTCTTTGTAAGGATGCATGACACATTTGTAAAATCATTTCTTTACTAAAAATCAAAATATATACAGATAAGATAATTTAGTTAGTTGCATTTACAAACACTACTGACATATGCTTCATGCAATAAATATGAGTTGTCTTCGTTTCGCTGGAAGAGTAGCTGTGAGTTTAGGAGCTAGATCAGAATTGGGAAAATTGTATCCTTTCTTATTAAGGTCTCCAGGGTGGAAGGTTATTCTAAATGATTGCAGTGGAGATTTATTTGGAGCCAAAAACATCCCCAGTGCTGTCGAAAGAGTTGTGAAAAGGATTGTTGAGTGTGGTAAGTACAAATTTGAAAATAATACTGGTGACTTCATTGTTCAACCACATTTCTATTGTCTGTTAAACAGTGCAATGTGTGAAGGTTTATGAATAATTTTATTTTTCTTTAACTTAGTTTCGTAATAGCTATATCAATGTGAGATATAATTTAATCTTTGTTCGCAGGATTTAAAGTCAGGTTCAAAAGGATATCAAAACGGAAAATTCTTACAATGTAGATAAAAGTTAAATGCTTTAAGTATTTTTTATCAAAGTCTGTATACAATGAAATTAGCAGATCGAATTTCTATAAATATATAATCTGTCGCTCTTCATAGATATTTTTGACCTTCTATAGATATATTTACTTACTTTTGGGATTTCCTTTATATGAAGCTTATTTTATTAAGTTGAGTAATTATATAAACATAACTGATACACATTGTGTAAATAACTAAATGAAATAAGCATAATATAAATAAAGATTTATTGAAAAGTGACGTAATCCCAAAAAAGGTAAGTAAATATAGAGGGTGATTCAGACCATCCGTACAACCCCCCCATTTCGGAAATAGAACATTTTAGAGAAGAATGTTTTAAACGAAATTTGTATGACTTCAAGGAAGTATGAGATCGTATCATTAATTTTACCTTGAAAAATTACTTGATCGTCACATGAAGGTCATGTTCAATTTTTTAAATATAACCTACTATTTTTCATTACATACTCTTGTAGCTTATCTTGAGAACTTTTCAAAACACTAGAACAAAATATTTTTTATTAAGTACTTTTTGAGTTATGAGGCTCCAAAGCAGTGGATGCAGTAGAATTCTGTTCCTTTTGGGTGTTGGTTTTATATGAGTGATCACCTTACCTCTCATGTGGTTGCATGCATGCGCGTGTGTGTGTGTGTTGTATATGTGTGTGTGTGTGTGTGTGTGTGTGTGTGTGTGTGTTTGTCTATATTCAAGTAAAGTAGTGTTCAAAATGAGTACAATTCTTTTCAATGCAAACGTCTACTCTGTTTTGAACAGAATTGATTGCTCGAGAATTTCATCGCTATAAAAATCTTTTTAGTCAATAATTTCTAATCTATGTGAACATTCATTTGCAAATCTAGATTCTTCGTTAAATAGTCCCATATGGTCATCAAATATTTTACCTAAATTCCATTTTAAATCAATATTCCTGGTACCTATTCGTTCATCATTGAAAACCTTGTCGAATAAACTACATATAGTCGACATTTCTTCATCCCTTAATCTGTCGTCTATACTCATTCCTAATTCATTTTTATTTATAAATTCGTTTGTATTCTTATTCAACATCGAAACCAGCTTATTACCCCTGTTTTTCTTAGTAATGAAAGCACCTTCTCCTTTGATCCACTATCTCGATCCATTTATTCTTACCACTTATCTGTATTCCAAATTTCTCAATAAAATCCATTTCAATTATGAAATCCATATTAACCTTTCTGTTACCAAAACTTCTGTTGTTGCTAATCTAATTTTCCCCATAAAATCTGAATACACGACATACTATTAATTTTTGACGGCTTTCTCTTCATGGCTAATCATATATTAATATTTTTTATTTTACACACGATTCTTGAAAAATTCAGAATGCTTACGGTTGATTTCCTCTTTTACCAATCATACCTCTGATATAGCAATTAATGCAAGATATAAACTATCCTCTAAAATTAAATTAATAAACTCAGTTTGTTATTATTTACAATTTTACATGTTAACGACAAATTAATTGAACTTTCTGTGCTAATTTATTTACACATATGATTGAATCATTTAGAAAATTGGTGTTTTTTTTAGGTCCTTGTAATGAACCTACATCTCTTCAATTCGTTCTTCCTCTTCTCGTCTAGGATTTCGTGTTGATACATAGTTATACCATACCTGATGCTCACTTTTTAAATGTTTTGCTTGCTCATTGCTCCCATTCTTACAATTAAATTCGTGTCCGGGTCTTTGATTATAATTTTGTTGATATTTTTGTTGGCTGACAGTATCTATTGATATTCTCCTGCTTGTGATGTCTATAGACCTCCCTGGTCGAAGTTGCTCATATCTGTGTGGTGGTTTACTCATATTATTCTTTTTGTATCTGTTTTAGTTTGCTTTTTTCTTCAGAGATCTGACCATACTATAGTTTCTGACAATCTTTTAATGTGTGATATTATGAAACACTACTGCCCTATTAACCTTTCAAATCTCATCAAACCTTCCCCTACTTGCGGGTATGTGATTAATCCTACAGTATTCTATTCTAGCGATTCAACTATATCACCTTGTGTTGGATCTAAATTTATTACATTGTGGTTTCCATTTCTTGTAATCGTTGATGCTCAATCTGTATCATGGTTTCTTCGATATTACCTTCACAAACAACTCCATAAAGTGTACTTGATTTCGTGCAAAGACTTACTTATTCTGTCATACTTAAATCCATAATATATGTTCCCCACCTTAATCTACTTTAAATAGTAAACATAACACAATCTTTATTAAATTACAATGGTTAAATATATACACCAAAAAAAGACTTCAAACTCATAATCAGTCTATTACGTACTTTGACAAATCCCTTTTATAACAATGAAAATTTCCTTTACCAATTACAGACACTAAGGTGCCAAATACTATATATAATTACTCTATGCAGCTGCACCATTTCCTTTTGTAACATGATTTGTATGTAACGTAAAAGCACCCAATTCCGACCGGTTGGAGGTGAGATAAAAAAATCGATTAAAAGATCAATTTAAAATAATGGCAAATAAAAACTATAATAAAATAAAAATAGAATGGTAGAATAAACTAAAGTATATTTTCGTAGTAAATTCCATATCACACACTCACGCGGCCTCAGTCACTAGCATACATCTGCATGCAAACCCTCATAATAGAACTTAATGCCTCTTTAGACACTCAATTTCTGGAACACTGTAAGCACCAGGTTTAGTTAATACTAAAGGCATCTCAATTTTACAAATCACATCAGGAAACAGGTAATCTATGTCTTCTTTAACTGACTATTTCCAGGAATTTTCACTTGCAATCATACTTTTAACTTTCAAACCGTCACTGCTTTGCTCCAAAACTATATCAGGAAAATACTGCTTGTCATACTTGACCATAACAAAATCATCCTTTGAATAACTTTCTGTATTTTCTTTGTTCTTGGTCTTCTACATCCTTTTAATTACTATCAATTGGTTTCTGATATGAAGCATTATTTTTGTTTTTTTTATTGGTTTGTCTTTACTTTTTCCCTTTTTTTTCCAGATCCGTTAAAATTTTCTAGTTTTCTTTTTTATCTTTTTCGTCTTTAACTCTTTGTTGGTGTTTCTTTTAGCATTGTTTTCAGGCCAAAACAAAGCATTTTTGAAAGGCGTGAGGTATTTGCTTTTCATATCTATTGTACTCGTTGCATTTTCATTTGGTGGGTTTTTTGTAGGTTTCTTCCTGCTGCTTTTCACTAGAAAAGAGTGAAACTAATGGGTCTCCTATTACTAGACTGTCGCACAGAGTTGCGTTGTCTATAGTTGTTTGAAAATTTTGCTTGAAATGTGTTTTATCTTGAGGTATTAATCGTTTTGACTTTCCTGAAAAGTTTTCTCTATTTCCTTAGAAATCTTATTCTGGGAATGTGGTCCAGGTTTTGGTGAGCTTGACATTGATGAACTAAAAGCAGCATACCATCTGCTTCAAGTGTGGCCTCGATTGTGTCCCTGTTATTGAACCAAAAGCTATCGTTATTTGATATGTGATTATACACTTTTTGAACCTTTTCTAACCAATACTTGTTTTTCTTGGGGGCCAAATAAAAACCACTTTCGTCGCAATTAAATATTCTTCTAGGGTCTTCAAGAATGCGGAGGCAATTCGTTGTTGACAGGTAAGCTCGAACCTGTAAAAACCAATGTTTTATATTTTCTTCCATAACAGCTGCTCTACAAGAAGATAGAGTTTTGGAAACGCGTTTGGATATTTCTGGATGACGTGCAAGAAAGCCGTTGTATCACTTCTTACCAGGTATATTATTTTTAAAAGAATTTTCCTGTGTCAGATTTAGAATTAATTTTAAAACATAATCAAGAAGTAGAGATTTTGTTACTGGGAAACCCAAACTGCCCATTTCAACTATCCACTGTACAATCACGGCTAATTCGGAATGGGTTAAAACTGTTACACCTGTAGTATTTCCTGAATTTTCGTACCTATCTTTCAGTGTCTATTTTGGAACGTTATATATTGTGGAGGCTTGTCGAATACTTAACTTATCTAGCTTTTTGTATATGTTCCCGAGGATATTTCATCTGCTTTTTCTTGTCCATGGAGATACCTAACTGAAAAAACATTCCATCGCTTTTTTAATTGTGAGGGATACAGGGATCGTATGTGTCTTAGGTCGTCGACTTCGGTCGTATTCAGAAGAAAATAATTCCCTATCCGTTAGTTTGTTTTAATAATGTTTAACGTATCAGATATTATTTAGCAGATATGCTATACAATCGATTATATGAAACAAACTCTAACAGTGTATGCAAATAAAAGTTGTGCTAACGTCAGGCATACAAATATGAAACAATTGGTTGAATCTTTCATGAGCAGACTTTTAGTTAAATATTTTCATCGCCACTAATATTTCAACTGGATTATCTAAAAGGCGTGTTACACTTAAAGTAGGTCGTATATAAGTTTTTAAGCATTACAAGTATACAGTCTATGAAGCTTTTTGTGCAATATGCGATTTGAGTAAAATTTTAATTCTCAAAACCTTTAAAACTAAGTGAGTTAATTCTCGATTCCGTCCAGTACGACAGTATTAGGACTCATTTTGATTCCAATGTTACGTTATTCCCCCACTTTAATATAGGCAGTAAAACTTATTTATTTAACAATAGGCATCAAAGAAAAACCTAGTTTCCCAGGACAGACATTACGAGTGGATATGTGGCTAGAAGGCAAGGCATTGAAACAAATACAGTTGTTATTTCTGGTATGTTTAGAAACAGCTTTTGTTCAGATGTTCTACAATTAAAAATGTTTTATCAAATTTTAATAATACTCATTGTGTTTCAGGTGCTTATGTGAATCTCAAGGTCATCAAAATGGGGGCTGATGTATAAATGAATTTAATACTAGAAAGATACTTTACTTTATTATATAGCACATTTTAAAAGAATCTTTTACAATAGTTATCTAATTTCATAAATTGATTTAATACAAAAGTTGTGTAAAACATTAGCACTTTAGGAGCGTCACCACCTCATTCCTTGCTCCTGCTACTTGACTTTGTATTATTCTTAACCCTTAAAATTTGACCATTCATTTAAAATACATCGTTTATGATGCATGCAATTAGGTCATCTTTGATTACCTTAAAATAAAATTTTTGCACCGTCCTTGCATATAATTATTCAATTTTGCAACATCCAGTACAAGTTTTTTATTTCTGCAAATAACCCTGCCTAGTTTGCGCTCTTAAAGTTTTTTAATGAAGATTCCATTCCTGGTAGATTTATTAATCTAGAGCCATTTCTTACACCTATTATTTTAAGCCTTTTCCAAGAATTAAAAGAAGATTTGATTATCGTTTCACAAAAGCCGAATCCGTAGTTCTTTAAGGTCAAAATTTTAATTGTAGACTATTGATTAGATTATGAATTAGTTTGAAAAATTACCAAGTGGTATCACTAAATAAACTTCAACCTAAGAATTGTTTATTTTTAGCAGTAACTCTAAGAACCAGCTTTCAACCAGAATTATTTTACACACGTGATTGTAAGAGAAACATTAAATATCGCACTTTGACACTCGTGTAAGTAATTGAGACAGCTACTAAAATTATTATTAAAGAGCCAAATTATCATAAACGATTATTTACCGGAATAATTGCAATATCAATAAAACGTAACACACTAAACAAGAAAACAGATACACAAAATTTAAACAATATTTATACTTATCTAATATTCCTTATTAAAAATAATAAACATCCACTTTAATTTTTCAACAATTTAAAATTATTTATAATTTTTCCCACTACTATAGAGTAATGCACTTCCTATGCTTTAGGAATGGATCAATAATAGTACTCGTTATTCTGAAGGTGTACATGAATTCATAATTCAACATCTTTAACCAATCGGGAACATCCAGATCGTGGGTTATGGTCATAATCCTACACCTCTGACTAATCAGTACAAACCTCCAATTGTCATAATCCATGAGGTATAATTTTCGTCTTATGCATAGTAGACTAATACACTTTGACAAATTAATTTTTGCTTGTTGGTATTTGTGAAATTTTAGAAGCTGCAAAAGTTAATATTTTGAACTGTCTATTTGTCAGTCATGGACAAAGTATAGTATTCCACTCGCGAGTTATGACCATTACTTATTACGATTATGCTTAACGGGCTTGCTGTGTAAACTTTCCGAATGAGTAATGGCTATCATAACTCGCTCGCTGAATAATTCACTATTAATTTTATACGTATGTATAAACACATCAAGATAGGTAAATTATGCAACATCGATTAATTATTTTTACATAGACAGTAACTGTTACCCATTTCGATTGGACCTGCACCTTGAAGGAGTTCTAGATTACTAGAACAGGTGTAATGGCTTGTGCGCTTCAGTGATCCAAACTACAGGTCCAACCAAAGTAGAAGGGTCTTTAGTGAGGAACCTGACTAAGACAGGTCCCTGAAAGAGGGCAGCAGCTGTTTCGGCACTTAGAGTGGCAGAGCTCATAGAGGTCGGTATGGCATTCTAAGACATATTACTGCGATATGGAAGGCAACGAGAAACCACCACATTACCTCCCAAGTACATAGCGTACTTAAATTGTTTTAAATGATGGCATCCTCTGGGGTAAAAGATGCCGAGGTTAACATAGTCCCTACATGTGATTTTCCAATGCTCCACCCGAAGGTACTACATTGGACAGGAAGCGAGTTTTTTTACCTGAAATGCCGAACTCTTGCTGTTCCAAGCAAGGTAGGGATCTTTAACATGCGTGACAATACTTACACACGGGACCTCTTTTTTACCTCTCATCCGAACGAGGTCGTACTTTTGTGAAAAATGCTCGCCCAAAATTTTACAAGCGGACCGTATCGAGATTCGAACTTGGGACCTTGAGCGTAGTAGTCACATGCATACTAACTACGTCACGGAGCTGCCCGGTTAACATAGTCCCCCATTCGGATCCCGGTAGAGGACTACTTGGGAGGATGTGATCGGAAAGATTAAAGGAAGAGCAGGGAACATTTTGTGAGTCGGAGCATGGAATGTCAGAAGTATGAAACAAGTAGGTACGCTAGAGAACTTGAAAATTGAAATGGATAGGTTGGCACTAGACATAGTAGTGATTAGCAAAGTTCACTGGCCAGAGGCGGGGGATTTTTAGAGTGGAGACTTTAGGGTAATTCATACCGGATCAGATGAAAGAAATTCAGGTGTGGGGATAGTTATGCGAAAAAATATAGGACACTGTGTAGAAAACTACTTGCAAAAGAATGAAAGAATACTCATGGTTAGATTAGAATCTAAACCAGTAAATACAGTAATAACACAAGTATGCATGCCCACCTCTAGCTACAGTGAAGAAAAGGTAGTAGCAATCAACAGCAACTAACAGTCACGAACAGGTAGAAGCGATCTACAAAGATATCGAAGAAATATTAAGATACGTAAAAGGACATGAAAATTTAATAATTACGGGGAATTTTAATGCAGTGGAGCTGAGGGTAAGGTAGAAGCGGTAGTAGGTTTATTTGGTTTAGGCACGAGAAATGACCGGGGAAATAGGATGGTAAAATTTTGCGACAAGAACAATTTAACCATCACAAACACATTATTTCAACATCGTGCTAGAAGACGATACACATGAAAGATGCCAGGAGATATAGGAAGATATCAAATAGATCACATTTTTGTTAAACAACGGTTTAGGAATCAACTAAAAGACTGTGGAAGCTACCCAGAAGTAGATATCGACACTTACCACAACATCGTAATTATGAAGGCCGCTCTTAAATTAAAAGATTTGAAAAAAAGGAAAGGAGAAGGCACTTACACTTTGAGAAACTAAAAGATTTGAAAAAAAGTCAAATGAATTGCTGAAAGATATCGGGAAAATTTCTTATACTAAGGAAGTAGAAATAGAATGGGAATAACATTAAATCAAGCCTAGACATAGCGGCCAGAGATATTCTGGGGTATACACAAAATAAAAAAAGAAACCATGGATTACAAAGGATATCTTGAATTTAATAGAAGAAAGACGAAAATACTAAAATATATCAGATGAAACAGGAAAACTGAGATACAAAGCCATAAAATGGGAAATTATTCGCAAATGCAAGAAAGCTAAAAAACAATGGATTGATGAAAAGTGCACAGAGGTACAAACTAAGATGGAAATAGAAAAGACGGATGAAGCATACAAACTAATTAGAATGAATTTTGGGAATATAAAACTGTATAGCAAAAATATAAGGGGCACAGGAGGAACATCAATATAGAAAATGTAGAGAATGTGGTTAGATGGCAAGAGGGGACTTATCTGCAGGAGAGGAACCAACAGCATCAGAACAGGAATCAGACATTGAAAAGGATGACTTGAGATATCCTATACTTAATAAAGATGAGTTTTAATTAGCATTAAAGAATCTGAAAAATGATAAGACGCCGGATTGAGGCTTCAACTTAGGTTAGTAGTCGAAATGTTTTACTACTAAGGCAAAATAATCGAACAGGTGCATGAGCGGAAAAAGTGTTGAAACTTATATACTGCTCAGGCGAAAATAGTGTTGAGGTTTCAACTTAGGTTAGTAGTCGAAATATTTTGCTACTGAGACATAATAATCGAACAGGTGCATGAGCGGAAAAGGTGTTGAGACCTAAATACTGTTGTGGCGAAAATAGTCTAGAGGCTCAAACCTAGATTAGTAGTCGAAATGTTTTACTACTAAGACAAATAACCGAATGGGTGCATAAGCGGACATAGTGTGTAGGAATAAATAGTGCTGAGCCGAAAATAGTGTTGATGTTTCAACTTAGGTTAGTTGTGGAAATGTTTTACTACTAAGACAAATAATCGAACGGGTGCATGAGCGGAAATAGTGTTGAGGTATAAATAGTGCTGAGGTGAAAACACTATTGAGGTTTCAACTTAGGTTAGTAGTCGAAATGTTCTATTACTAAGACAAAATAATCGGACGGGTATATGAGCGGAAAAAGTGTCGAGACTTATATACTGCTCAGGCGAAAATAGTGTTGAGGTTTCAACTTAGGTTAGTAGTCGAAATATTTTGCTACTGAGACAAAATAATCGAACAGGTGCATGAGCGGAATAAGTATGGAGACTTATATACTGCTCATGCGAAAATGGTGTTGAGGTTTCAACTTAGGTTAGTAAGTCGAAATGTTTGACTACTAAGACAAAATAATCGAACGGGTGCATGAGCGGAAAAAGTGTTGAGACTTATATACTGCTCAGGCGAAAATAGTGTTGAGGTTTCAACTTAGGTTAGTAGTCGAAATGTTTTACTACTAAGACAAAATAATCGAACACGTGCATGAGCGGAAAAAGTGTTGAGACTTATATACTGCTCAGGCGAAAATAGTGTTGAGGTTTCAACTTACGTTAGTAGTCTAAATATTTTGCTACTGAGACATAATAATCGAACAGGTGCATGAGCGGAAAAGGTGTTAAGACCTAAATACTGTTGTGGCGAAAATAGTCTAGAGGCTCAAACCTAGATTAGTAGTCGAAATGTTTTACTACTAAGACAAATAACCGAATGGGTGCATAAGCGGACATAGTGTGTAGGAATAAATAGTGCTGAGCCGAAAATAGTGTTGATGTTTCAACTTAGGTTAGTTGTGGAAATGTTTTACTACTAAGACAAATAATCGAACGGGTGCATGAGCGGAAATAGTGTTGAGGTATAAATAGTGCTGAGGTGAAAACACTATTGAGGTTTCAACTTAGGTTAGTAGTCGAAATGTTCTATTACTAAGACAAAATAATCGGACGGGTATATGAGCGGAAAAAGTGTTGAGACTTATATACTGCTCAGGCGAAAATAGTGTTGAGGTTTCAACTTAGGTTAGTAGTCGAAATATTTTGCTACTGAGACAAAATAATCGAACAGGTGCATGAGCGGAATAAGTGTGGAGACTTATATACTGCTCATGCGAAAATGGTGTTGAGGTTTCAACTTAGGTTAGTAAGTCGAAATGTTTTACTACTAAGACAAAATAATCGAACGGGTGCATGAGCGGAAAAAGTGTTGAGACTTATATACTGCTCAGGCAAAAATAGTGTTGAGGTTTAAACTTAGGTTAGTAGCCGAAATGTTTTACTACTAAGACAAATAATCGAACGGGTGCATGGGCGTATTTAGTCTTGAGGCATAAATAATGCTGAGACAAAAATAGTGTTGAAGTTTCAACTTAGGTTAGAAGTCGATATGTTTTACTACTAAGACAGATAATCTAACGGATGCATAAGCGGACAGAGTATGTAGAAATAAATAGTGCTGAGGCGAAAATAGTGTTGAGGTTTCAACCTAGGTTAGTAGTCGAAATGTTTTACTACCATGACAAAATAATCGAACGTGGACATGAGCGGAAAAAGTGTTGAGACCTAAATACTGCTAATGCGAAAATAGTGTTGAGATTTCAACTTAGGTTAGTAGTCGAAATGTTTTACTACTAAGATAAAATAATCGGACGGGTGCATAACAGAAATAGTGTTGAGGCATGAATAGTGGTGCGGCGAAAATAGCGTTGAGGTTTCAACTTAGGTTAGTAGTTGAAATGTTTAACTACTAAGACAAATTAATCAAACGGGTGTATGAGCGGGAATAGTGTTGAAGTATAAATAGTGCTGAGGCGAAAGCAGTGTTGAGGTTTCAACTTATGTTAGTAGTTGAAATGTTTTACTACTAAGATAAAATAATCGAACCGTTGAATGAGCGGAAATACTATTGAGGCATAAATAGTGCCAAGGTGAAAGTAGTGTTGAGGTTTCTACTTAGTTTAGTAGTCGTAACATTTTACTATTAAGATAAAATGATCGATTTGGTACATGTATGAAAATACTGTTGTGATTTCATTGTAGGTCACTAAGCGGAACATTTTACTACAAGGCAAAATAATCAACTATAAGTTCAACACTAACTGCATGGGACCGCAGCATATCCTAGCAATACATCTACGATTATGCTGTATAAAGCCCTCTCGTTGCAAGTCCCCTACGATAACGGCTTTGTCGTGTCGAAAATACTCACATAGGATCCATAGTCGATGTTCCTGGTGATGACTGCCTTCAACCGATGCATCGTGGGGCACTGGCTGGACTTCGCATCATGACGAGTGTCGACCCTAACGCTACCAACCCTGTCGTTTGTCCTCGCGCAGACAACACAACAAGAAACTGCCCGCCTACAGCTCTTGAACTCATGCCCCACTTCGGCGCAGTTACCGCAAAACTGCAACTGCTCCTTACACTCTGTGGACCTGTGGCCGAACTCGTAGCAACGGAAGCACTGGATCATTGAGAAATGATCCCGAGCCCAAACCCTACGCCAACCCAAACAAACTGCCTCCGACAAAAAACACCTCCTAGCCGCCGGCGAAACCTCAAAAACGACGCTGGCCAACGGATCTCTGGGTCCCCTGCCACCAAACCGGAACTTCTCCTTCACCTCCTCCTCGAACCTAATCCCCCTGAAGCGGGGGTTCTGAACAATCAACCTCTGCTGGAGCTCTTCTTTTAATGCTAAGTCGCCATTATGGGGCAGCCCTATCGAAGACGATAGAGGCTCGCAGGTTGCTGATCTTTTTACGGGATGGGACCTTAGTGTGATAAACACTAATGATTCACCTACGTTTGAGACGCATAGAGGCAGCAGTTTTATAGATATTACTGCAGTCTCGCACGAAATGTTAGAAATGATTTGTAATTGGAAACTAAGGTCGGACGAGGAAACGCTCTCTGACCATAAATTAATAACATGGGACGTTGAAACCAAAACAAGCGCAAACGAGCCGTTAACTATATTTCCGCGTTTCTGTAATAAAAAAGCAAATTGGGAGCTGTTTAAAGAAAAATTTGGCGAAAGTATCCCTGCGCTCGAAAATGAGCTATTTAACTGCCGAGAGGCAGACGAAGTAGAAACACTCGCGAAAAAATTGAACGACGCGGTGGTAGACGCGTCGTCGTATTCCATGCCGCAAAAGAAAACATTTAAAGACAGCGTACCCTGGTGGACCCGGGAACTAACCACCAAGCGGGCAGAAACACGTAATCTAAGGCGCCGCTATCAACGCGCCTCGGGAGATATAAGAGAACAACGGAGAATAGAATATAATCAAAGTTACCGCGAATATAAAATATTAATAGAAGAAACGCGAACGAATAAATTTAAAGAATTCTGCACGCAAAACTCAGAGAAAGAACCTGGGGAACCGCATACCGCGTAATTAGAGGAAAACAACAAAAATCGCGCTCAGTAATATAAAGAAAACAAATGGCGAATACACGGAAGGTTTTAAAACTACAGCGGAATATTTACTAGAGAAATTTTTCCCATCGGATAATCCCGAGGGGGATGAAGGGTCGCACGATTTAGTACGTCGGGAAGCTGCAGAGGCGCAAGGAACAGGTGCCGATAAGGCAATCCTAGTTCACGAGGTCGTCAGGGCTCTTAGGAGGATGAACCCTAAGAAGGCACCGGGGCATGATGGAATCACTTCAGACGCAGCTCTGCAGGCGTGCCTGTTAGCCCCGTGTGTCTTTGTTGGGTTGTTTAATCTTGTTTAGAAAGGGCGTTTTTCCGCGTTGCTGGAAAATCCAGAATGTGAAATTTATACCCAAACCTAAAAGGCGGATGCGTCAGATCCGGGCAGCTATCGTCCAATTAGCTTGTTACCGGTGCTGGGGAAAGTTTTAGATCGCGTTATGACTACGCGTGTTGAACACCTAGTGCGAGACAGCGGCGGTTTTAATAACCGACAGTTTGGTTTCGTGGAGGGCAAGTCGACTATCGACGCGTTAGAGTTCGTTGTCGGGAAATTAAGCAGGCAAGAGATGCCAAAGAGTACTGTGTCATTGTTGCTTTGGACATTTCAGGAGCATTTGATGCTGCCTGGTGGCCATTAATCGTTTGCGAGTTAGATCGTAGGGGTTGTCCGCGAAACTTGATGTCTTTGGTCAAGAGCTATTTCTCGGGGCGATTAGCACAGGTTGAAATTCCGGGTGAAGTTCTGTCGCGTGAGGTGGAAAGGGGATGCCCGCAAGGGTCATGTTCTGGTCCCACATTTTGGAAGTTGTTGTATGAGAGCATCTTTAGGGTCAAGTTGCCCCCAGGATGCTCAATCGTTGGGTTTGCAGATGACACACTTTTAATTGTAAGATCGAGATTGTTAATGGATATGCGCACAAAACCAATCGAGGCGCTTAATAAATTACACGAATGGTCGCAGGCGGTAAAATTAAAATTTAACACGGCGAAGTCAGAGGCGCTTTATTTCGGCACGAAACCAGGACAGAGACCTCCTAGGTTAGAGCTAGGAGGAGAAAATCCGTTTAAAGATTGTATTACCTACCTCGGCGTCAAGATCGACAATAAATTAAATTGGAAAGCGCACGTACAATACGTAAAAAGTAAGGGCGGCGAAATATCAAACAAAATGATGGCGGCGGCTAAAATAAAGTGGGGTTTCAGGGGCGAATCGCTGAGGACGTTTTATGCCGGAGCAATTGAGCCGGCAATACTGTACGCAGCTTCTGTATGGGCAGAAGGTTGTAAAGTCCGGGAGATGCGTCAATTGACGAGCGTACAACGCATAACCGCGGTAAAAGCGTCGAGGGCGTACAGGACCACCTCCACGGAGGCTGTCCTGGTGATCAGTAGGACTCTCCCTATCGAATATGTCGTTAGGGAGATTAGAGATAGACGATTAATAAATATAGGAAAAGGGCGCGAAATTATCGAAGATCTTAATCTTGGTAATAGGGAAATTGCAAGAAAGATTGTTGTATCTGAGTTAGGGCACCCGGCTGATATTAGAGGATCGAGTTTGTCGAAGGTGATGAGGACGCGATGGGTATCAGAATTTATACGGACGGTTCACGTATGGACGATGGGCAAGCAGGCGCGGCGTTTGTCGTGTATAAGCAGGAAAGGAGGTGTTTCGGTTTCAAACCAAACTCGCGAACTGGTGCACTATCTTCCAGTGCGAATTGGTAGCCATACGAGAGGCTATCGATTACGTAATAAACCATACGGGCAGAGACGAGTATTATATAATCAGTGATAGTAAATCGGCGCTAACGGCTTTAACAAACATGAACACCTCGACAGATCTCCAAGCGGACGTCTGGAGGATAGCGCGACGGCGCTAGAGTTTCGACGTTTAAAGTTCTGTTGGGTCAGGTCGCACAATGGTAACGTAGGAAACGATAGGGCTGACGAATTAGCTAAAGAGGCCGCGACGGGCGACTTTCGAATATCACATTCGTCGATACCGAGGTCTTTAATCAAAAGAAAGCTGCGCGAAAAATCAATTCGACAATGGGAAGAGAGGTGGAACAACGCTGCCACGGGCAGGTTGACCCACAAATTCATACCGAGCATAGAAGCCAGAGGTAAGATCGAGGTTAAGCTCGATCACAAAATGGTGCAGTTGATAACAGGGCACGGCGCCCTGAAGGCGTATTTACAAAGGTTCGGTCTAACCAACAGCGACCGCTGCGAATGCGGTGAGGGCGCGGAAAGCGCAGAGCACGTGCTCTTCGACTGCCCGCTTGAGGCGGGAAATCGAGGGTTGGCTGATAGCAAACTAGCTATCCTAGGTCTGGCATGGCCAAAGAGCCTAGAGGAAGTCGGGGAAGTGGTTAACCAGAAGGCGTTCTGGACAGCCTTAAAAGAATTCGCGGGAAGGGTCGGAGATTAGACAATCAATGACGACCGCGTGTAAAAATTCGGTGGGGTTGGTGGGAGGATTGAAAATTTTAGATTGACTTGGCGTGAGTAAGGATGCGAGCATAACCAAAACCTGATATTAAATATAAAAAAAAAAAAAAAAAGATAATTATACCAAAATGTCCAATATGCACGAGAAACCCCCACTCCATTAATACAATCACTGCCTATCTTCATAACTATGTGCGGAAAATCGGGAATAAATAATACCAAATAAACAATAACAAATAAATCATAAACCCTCATTAAATTAAATCAATAAAGTAAACAAGGATAATAAAACAGAGCGCAACCGTGCATCCCCCCAGGACTTGAAAGTGAAGTGATAGTGATAGTGATCCCCCCAAGAACATTTAGTGCATACCCACCAGGACTTTAGCAGTGCACCCCGTCCCACCTTTAGAAGTAAGTTACAGACGACCAGATCTTCGGATGCTGGAGAATTTTATTATCGAGGTAAGACTTAAATTGTTGGCGGCTGTACTCGCACAAGCATTGATTTACATTAATCAGTAGTTTTTGAAATAATTTAAGAAGCACGTTTGGTGTGTAAAGGCGCTAGCCGACATAATGCTTGTGCGAGTGCACCTGATAAATGGGGTGATGCTTACGCTATTTTGTGCACTGTTATATGCTTCACGCTTATTAAACATTTATTTATATATTTACATAATGATTGCCTTCAATTTGTGTTGCGACCTGGGATCGACTTTCCTATGGTAGCCAATACGCTTAACGTGAAATCAGCTGATTAATTTTTATTGGTGAATTTTATATTTTATATAAAGAAGAATGCTAAACAAACCACAACAAACATACAGGGAGTATTTACAAGTCAGGTATGGGCCTGAAATTTGTATTTGTTTTAGACAATTGGACAATCTAAACCTAAAGCTATCGCATTCCAAAAATTCACTCACATTCCTAATAAAGTGCAGAAACAACGAAATAATACCAAAAGGATTTAGAATCAAATTTGGAAAGACAAGCAATAAACTATCAAGAATTCTCGAAAGAGCAAGTTACAGTATGATGAGGAAAGACTACAAAACCACCGACACATTATTTATAAGTTAAAACAAGATATTGAGGGCATTATAAATTTCATACGAATAAAGGTAACAAAATATGATTTTGATAAAATTCTCGTTAGTGCAAAACCTACTACGAATCAGTATTTTCCAAACAAAAGAAATTCACATAAAGAAATTTAATAACCTATTTATAGAGAAAATAACACACAAACTAAAACGTTAGAAAACAGGAACACCATGCTAAACACCGTGATAAATTTATCAAACAGAACCATTAACGACACAGAAAATCAATTCTTTCAAAAGGCCTTAACTTTTCAGTAACACCAAAATCAATACCAACCTTTGAAATAATTAGCTGTATTGAGAAAACAGCAAACCAACTCGAAGAAGATCAAGCAAACGAATTTAGAATACGATGTAAAATCGAAATAGAAAAGAATCACAAAATAAAGCCAAATGTAAGTAATAACGAAATAAAAGCAATTCGCAATCTAAAAAACGATAACTCAATTATAATTCTACCTGCTGACAAAGGCAATGCAACAGTAATAATGAATAAAAACGATTACAACACAAAAGTCAACGAACTATTGAACACTGAGAATTACACCAGTTTAGAAACGGACCCAACAAAATCAATTGAAAATAAAATATACAAAACTCTATTTAAATTTAAAATGAATTCGAAGACAAAGAAAGAAGTAAACTAGTCCCACATTACAGTAAACCACCCCACTTTTACGGTCTACCAAAATTCATAAAAAGACATTCCTCTAAGACCTATTGTAAGCTCAATAGATTCACCATGCCATAATTTAGCAAAATTTCTACTAAAATTATAAATTCATTAGCAGGCAAAACGGATTCTTTCATTAAAACAACCAACACTTTTTAGAAAAACTATCAAACATAAAATTGAAAATACACACACAATGGTAAGCTTTGATGTAGTAAATCTCTTTACAAATGTCCCTATAAACAAAACGCTTAATATTATAAAAACAAACTCGAAAAAGATGGCAATCTTAAAGAAAGAACAAAACTAAGTATATCATCGATTATGGAATTACTTGGTTTATGCGTAAATACCACATATTTTCAAATAAATGATCAATTTTACAAACAAAGCTTCGGAATGGCAATGGGAAGTCCACTATCCCCAATCTTCAGTAATATATTCATGGAGGAATTCGAAAAGATGTGATATTCACACAAGAATTGAAACCATTGATCTGGTGGATATACGTTGATGATGTTTATGCTATTTGGCCTCATAATATAGAATTAATTAAAAACTTTATACAGTCAATTAACGAAATAGAACCAACTATTAAATTCACATATGAATTAGAACAACATGGAAAACTTCCGTTTTAGATATTCTAGTTAGCAAAACGATACAACAATTAATACATCGGTATATAGAAACCAACGCACACTAACAGATACTTAAACTTCGATTCAAACCACCCACAATGTGTCAAACGAGGAATTATCAAAACCATGTATGATAGAGCAAAATTAGTATCATCAAACGAAGAAATTTTAAAGAAAGAGAAAGACCTAATCAGATGTACACTAATAGAAAACAAATATCCTAAAAGAATAATAGAGAAAGAAATGAATAAAACCCTAAAAATAAAGAAAAAGAAAACAAAACAACGATACACACCACAAAATGCTCTCAATACCATACATAAAAGGATTCTCCGAAAAATTCAAAGAATAGGAAACAAATTTAGAATTAAAACAGTATTTAGAACCAACAATACACTAAGAGCACAATTAACAAAAACAAAACCCAAAAACGCAATACAAAATTCAAAAACTGTATCTACAAAATACCGTATGAATGTAATAAGTTTTATATAGGAGAAACTTCAGACCATTTGAAGTTCGATTAAGAGAACATAAATCATATATAAAAATAGAAAATTTGAAAAATCCATGATTTGCCAACATGCATGGGACTCAGTCATAAAATAAAATGGGAAGATACAAAAATTATCGACAAAGAAGAAAACCACCAAAAACGCAAAATCAAAGAAGCTGCTTATATAACCCTACATAAAAATAACTGCGTTGCAAACGAATCCGTGACTTTCAGTAAACAATGGATTCCATTACTAAAAGAAATAACAAATGAAGATCAAATACCCACAATATCTAGGTAGCATTGCAAGTTTTCCTGGGTTTTCCTTGCGATATTAACATGAAATACAGCCTACATACATGATTTCTATTTATACATACAATAACTAATTACATAACAATAAGCATATTAACTAGAAAACCATTATTTCGGCAAATTATAAATGTTGGGGGATCTTGGTAGCCACAGGTTGCTTAACCCCCTTCACTGAATCTCGGTAAAATAAGACATAAAATCAGAAATCTCTCAATTGTATAAATAGAAACATGTTAAAAAATGTTTTCAAAATTATTGAATTTATATAAAATTCACCAATAAAAATTAATCAGCTGATTTCACGTTAAGCGTATTGGCTACCATAGGAAAGTCGATCCCAGGTCGCAACACAAATTGAAGGCAATCATTCTTTTAAACTTTAAAAATTTTTGCTTAGTGTACTCAAACCAAATATTTCAAATATCAATAAATCAAAGTAACCTTCAATTTATGTCATAAACGTCAAACTTGAAGTTTTTATTATTTTGACAACGATCCTAGGTCATGGATCGAAACGTAAATAAAATAGATTTTAAAAACTATAAGTGGTTTCATTCCCAAAGAAGATTAAGAAGAATGCTAAACAAACCACAACAAACATACAGGGAGTATTTACAATTTAAATTGTCACAAACATAAAGGTGAATTTCTTGTGATGTTGAGGGAACACATTTCTTTTACAAAAGGCAAAGCTTCTTGTTCAAACTGACTGACAAAAACCGAATAAGAAATAATAACTGTGAAAGCGACAACATTTGTTTAGGGTTATTTTTAAATTTTTGATTGGCAGTTGACTAGGAGTAAATTTCAGTCAGATGTTAATAATCTGGCTTTATCGGGACGGAGTTTAGTACTACTATTGTGTAAACGTTACCGATACTTATTACTCTTACAGTTATAGCTATGGTGGTTCCAACTGTGTAAACATAATCAATAACCTGACTGCTAAGCACTGCTATTTTTATAAGCAAGGAGCATTATAGAACAATTACCAAAAGTATATAATCCTCCCTAACGAATAATAGAACTAGATCATCAGTTGAAACGTTTTGTATATCATTTAATCTAGATATATTTAACTGAATTTGAGCATTTATTAAACACATTTTATTTTTAATCGCTTTTATATACACAGTTTTGTTTAACAGGTGACACTGCTGTGGTGGATTGTAACCCTGTCGTAGAAAGCGAAAAAATTATTAAAACAGCTCTTGATAATCATGGAAGAATAGATATCCTAATCCATGTTGTTGATAATTACTGGGACAGAAGCTACCCCAGACTTTTAGATGACAATTTATTATTAAATGGTAAGAATAACATAATTCAATTTGATTAGATATCATTCAAGATGTCCTTTTAAAAGAAAGCTTCAAGATAACTCGAGATGTTGTTTCAATTTTTCAACAGCGAGGTTATGGAAGAATAAATATGACAGCATCGACTATTGGATTATGTGGTAATTTAACCTCTTTCAGTAACTCTTCAAAATTATTTTGACTTATACAGAAAACTCTGGTCTTATGGGATTATCAAACACTATAGCAGCTGAAGGATATGATTATAACATACACTGCAACACGATAGTTTCTGATGCACCTTTAGGTCTAAACGCACTTAATGCAGAAGTTTGTGAACACGTTACAGCTATTGGGGTATTACAGTATTTCTCTAATTTGCTATTTTGAAAATAATTTTTAGGCATATTTGTGTCATGAGGACTGTAAAGAAAATGGGCATATAGTTGAAGTAAGGGATGGATGGAGTAAAAAAATTGTTCTAATTCCCACAGAGGGTGCTAAATTGGTCAACAGACAAACAAATTGTATTAGTATTGAAAATGTTCGTGATAACTGGCACAGTGTAGTAAATGTGATCAATCCTCAATGTGTAAATATGAAATTTAACACCAGTGAGAAATCAGTTGGCATTGACCATCCAGATGTATCAAGTCAAAATCGATCCAAATTTATGTATGTATATGATCATAAAGACATTATTACTTACGCTCTAGGAGGTATGTATTATTATAAATCGTTATTTTTGCATGTGTCTCATTTTAAACGGTAATTCATCCGAAATAAAATCTTATAAGATTGTATCTAGAAAAGCTGATATTACACTACATCAACGATGCTTCATATCAGTTTATGACATTTTGGATAAACAATCCAATTGTCAAATAAACTTAACCTACAGCCTGTTTTAAATTAACCAGGCACCATTGCTAACTTTGTTATTATTGGCGCTATGAAGTTGGTTTAATGGGCAAAGAAGCTCAGTTTTTACAACTGATTACGGTGATCTATGCAAAAAAATAATTGGAAACGCGTTTTCGAAATATTGATCAAAAGACTAATTTTTTAAATGGGACGTCCTGTATATTTTTATTTTAAATGAAAGAGAAATAAATTCTCGGCAAAAACTATTATACACTCGTGTATCAAAATCCTTAACATAAAGTAAATATTTACAAGTTTGTAATTTAATCAAGGTAGCCATGAATTTCTGAGCAGACTTCATGTGTCAACTTTAAGAAGTGTTAATGACACTGTTAAAATGCCTTTTATTCATGAACTGTGTGATATGTTGGAAACTTTTATAATAAATAAGAAAATATTTTTAAGTTGTACATCGAAGAGGCAATGAATACTGTCAGATGCAGGACAACATTTGGAATTATTATGCAAGGGCAAAAGATTAATATGCTTAGATTTGCAGATGATATAGCGGTATTAGCATCTAGCAAAGAAGTGTTGGAAGCTGCTCTTAATGAAATGGAAACAGTTCGAACAGAGAGATACGATATGAAAATTAACAAAAATAAAACAAAAATGCTAATATACAAAGGAGGGGAAAATAAATTAAAAACTAGAATACAAATAGGTAACGAAAATTTACAAGAAGTTAAGGATTTCTGCTATCTAGCAAGCCAAATAATGCAAGATGAGAAGAGCGCAAAAGATATAAACCAAGATTAGCATAATGCGTGCTATATTTAACAAGAAAACGCAATCACTGTGTTCAACGACAACAAAGATAGAAACAAGGAAAAGATTACTTTAAACATATGTGTGGAGCACAGCACTGTACGGCTGTGAAACCTCGTAGGAGAAGCAGACAAGAAAAAGGTAGGAGCCTTTGAAATCTGGTGCTACAGACGTATGATGAAGATATCATGGACAGACAAAGTTAAGAACAGAGAGGTAGTAGAAATTATTGGGGTAGAAAGAAGTATGTGGAAAACAGTAAAAAGTATGAGAAATAGGATGATAGGCCACATACAAAAGCATGAGGGAATAGTGCGGAATATATTAGAAACAGAGATAGGAAAAAAGAGAGGTAGAGGTAACCGTAGGTTAAACTATTGCGCACAGGTAGTAAAAGATTTAGGCTGTGGTACTTTCAGGGTAATATGCATCCTAGCTCAGAATGGAAATCAATGAAGGTACGTATCCAACGAAGATTATTATAAGTAATTACAGGTATTGGTTTTGCAATATTCTCAACTAATGTTATTTGTGCGAAAGGATTTATTGGAAAACTATTAATTCCGCAAATGTCTAAGTGTTGGTGACCCATGGTAGCCATAGGCTGGTTAACCCGCTTAACATACCACTGAATCTCAGGGAAATAGGGTATATTTTTAAACATTAGAAGGGGAACCAAACTGCATCTAACAAGAAAGAGCAACGGCTATGTTTGAAGACAACAAACATAGAAACAAGGAGAAAATTATTGAAAGCATATGTGTGGAGCACACCACAGTATGTTATGAAATAGGGTCGGTAGGAGAAGCAGACAGAAAAACGGTATAAGCCTTTTGGAATGTTGTGCTTCAGATGTATGAGGATGATAGCATGGACAGACAAATTTAATAACAAAGAAGTTATAGAAATAGTAGAGGAATAAAGATATCTGTGGAAAACAAAAAAATAGGAGAAATAGAAGGGCAGGATACGTTCTAAGGCATTTTTGGGGAATAGTGCGGGCTGTATTAAAAGCAGAGATAAAAAAAAATACGTAGAAGTAGAGCTAGACCAGACTATTGAACGCAGGTAGCAAAAGATGCAGACTGGAAATTTCAGGGAAATGTGTAGGTTAGCTCAGAATAGGAAACAATCATGGTACGTGCCTAACCAGTTCCAGGACTGAAGACCTAATGATGATGATGAAGAAAAATAGTACCAGAGCATTAGAATGCTGTTCTGAAATTTTTCCTCCAGACCGAAGATATTTTTTTATTTTGCACAGAAAATTTAAAAACTATGAAAATTTGTTTAGCAAGAATAGAACTAGGAAGAGATTTATAAGTAGTGAAAACGTTGAAACAAATATATTAACTTATTTTGATGCATCTCCAAATGATTCTATTAAAGATTTGGTAAACGATAGTAACCTTTTTGAGAGTCGTGTACAGAATATTAAAGAAACAAATTTATCTCTTATAAATATCGTCCTCTGCAAACTTTAGTGCCTGGAAGTACGGATAGATGACTTATTTTTGTCGTTGGTTAATTGTTTCAGGTAGAGAAAATTTTGGTCTTAAAAAATATAATTTAGAGCAACGAATCAAATTTTTCTAAATCTGGAATGTTTAACTGTAAAAACACGCATTACTGGTCTCGTGAAAATCCACTGTTAACTTAACTTACCCATCCTATCCACAAATAAGGTTCAGTTTAAATGTATGGTGTGGCTTGATTGGTAGTAATGTTGTTGGCCTTTGTATTGTAATGGATCGCTGACTAGAGCAAAAACTTTATAGTAGACGTTTTGGAAGAATACCTAGGGTTGTTAATCTAGAAGATCGGCAACCCATTTACTTTCAACAAATGGGGAGCCCTGCTTATAATTATCGCGATGTATGATCCAAAGACTTGTTAGAGACCACTGAATGGGAACAAATGGTCCTATAAAGTGGCCACCTGGCTATCCGACTTGTCGTCTGTAGATTCTTAAGCGAGCATTCAAGAAAATGGAAGAATTTTTGAACATTTCCTGTAATATTACAGTGTTATATAAATGGTGTACTAAAAGTCACACTACCTTGACTAAATTACAAACTTGTAAATATTTATTCTATATTAAGGTTTTTGATATAAGAATGTATAATAGTTTTTGTTGAGAATTTATTTCTCTTTCATTTAAAATATATGCAGGTGTTTCATTTAAAAAATGTTTTTGATCAATATTTTCAAAAACCGATTTTCAATTATTTTTTGTGTTGACCACCGTAATCAGCTGTAAAAATTGAGCTTCTTTGTCTATTTAACCAACCCCATAGCTTCAATAATAACAAAGTTAGCAATCATGCCAAGTTAATTTGGAACAGGCTGTATAGTGTATTAGGGTAATTGGAAATATATACTGAAGGTAGGAATTTGGTAGTAATTTATATTATAGCTAAACTATCAGTTTCATTATTGGTGTAAGTGCGTTTTATCTGTAATGAAAACTATAGGTTCAAGTCTGTTCACGCGCGGGGGGTCTTATAAATTTATACATCGACTTACCTCCGCGGTGTTTTGTTATTCTAAGCTGCAGCTCCTATTCATTCAACCAAGTGGACTGTATGCGAAATTGAGTCTATGTTACGTTACACACTTGCACTGTGGTTTTTAGGGGTTTCACAAATAAAGACTGCGGCACTTGACTAACTTACGATACCGAACGAAGAAACCGACGACCGTTCTGCTTCAATATCCATAAGAAAGTGTTTGTTCACTACTCTGTCCACCTTATTCACACATGCACAGGGAATTTTTATGGCAGGATATAAGGAACAAGGGATGACAGGTTTACAATTAGATTTACAACTACGAATTTGAAGTAACTTAAAATTAACCACGCAACGTGCGACAAAGAGACCGAACAAAGGCCGATTCATCGCTTAATGTTTGTTCTATTTTCAATCACTAGTTTAATTTAAAACCGTATTTCTGATTTAAAAGTTAATCTGATACAACATTTCATCCAATATTTTGATTACTAGACTGTGTACTAGTACATTATTGATGTGATTAACTTATACTTATAATTTGTATTAATAGTTGGCAAATAGGTAATTGTAGAAAAAGACACTTTGTTTAATGACAATTGGAATAAATAATCTTATCATCAAATAAACTTCTCATTAAATGTATTAAAGTGATTGGAAATATACACCGAAGATAGAAATTGGGTAGTAATTGATATTATAACTAAGCTATCAGTTAAGTTGTTACTGCGATGGCGTAACTGGTGAGCACATTTTATCTAGAGTGAAAAAAATTGTTACGTTTGAAGTTGACGTGGATGACCTTTTGAAATTTTTTCCATTGAGATATAACAGAAAAAAATATGCACCAGCTAGCTTACAGTGGTGAGGGATGTGTTCTGTGAAAACAACTGGAAAGTTTTTAGGAGTTACAAATTGCAGCACTTTGACCTACCTGGAAAGGTCTCTGATAGCTAAAAGAAAAAGATTAACTTTATTCCACTTTAATTATCCAACAAATTTATCTGGTATATGTAAATTTCTATATATAATTGTGGTGCTTATATCTAATACATTATCCTTTCACTAAGCATGCATCCACATAAAAATCTGGATACTAATAAGTTATGTGTAAAGAATAGATCATACACCAACAGAATATAAAGCAGGTAGAAGGTTAAAATTCTATCACGTACAACTTTTGTTGTGAGTAAAACGTGCGAACAACCCATTCTGTGCAACGGGTGTCAGTAATTCATATCTCCAACTTTTGTTGTTGGAAAGTATGCATTATGGAATCTTTCGCAATATAACGGCACCTGAATCCACGAGTGCCTTCACGTTTATGGTTTGTTTCTACAAACTCTATTTTAATTTACATTACATTGTAACGCCATTAACCTGAGCAAAATCAGGAAGACTTCAAATTATGTAATTATTCATTTTCATGGTAACGTAGTTATTAAAAACACTAGGTATATTGGATTATAAAGGCATAAATCCGTGATTGAAAGAATTTTCATTCTTAATCACGAAGGAATATTGTTTTTAGATAAGAATAATGGTATCCACATTTTTGCGCACAAGAGCACGTTTGTTTTAAGAGCTTCATACAAAAAGTACAATATGAGTAAATGCGATTATTATAAAAAATTTCATCTTTACTGTAGTATTGTGTTCAAATATTTATAAAGAATTTGATGTTATAGTACGAAAATGTATTTAAATTTTAAGAAGTTGCGTATATAAAAATTCTAACCATACAGTCGTATTTTGATGAAAGTGCACATATAGTATTCGAAAGGAAAATGTATGTAACCTGAAGATGGTGTTCATTGAACTTTAAAAAATCCACTAATAATAAAGGTAAATGAATGTTCAAATTAGAAGCTATAATATAATATAAAACAATTAACGAAAGCCATAAATCTTAAAGTCGTAAAAGATAAGAAATTTAAACGTTAGTTCAATTAAGGCGAATTACAGCAATAAATCGTGAAGATAAGGTACTACGTAGATAAAAGGAACTAATTATTAGCCTCAGGTTGTAAAACGCCACATTCTGTCAAGGTTGCATCACTTCGGACGATTCTAGATTCTAAATAGAAAACGGACCTCTAAATTTCAATGAATGAAAACCTAGAAGCCGAACCTTCTAGATGCGTGACGTACCATGAAGGCTCTACTATATAACATCGATTGAAGGCAGTTAATAGTTCAGTTATTGAATACTAATTTTAAACGTCACCATGCTAGTCTAATATCAAGTGAAGTATTAGAGCAAATAGACGAGTTTAATTGACGACTTTGAAAGTGGATAATTACAAAGGTTTCAAAAATTTAAAATTAATGAACAATAATGAATTACTGAAAGATTAAATTTTAATCTTAATGAAAGCATATTTGAAACTGGAATAGTATTTAATGGCAAATTTTAAACGATATGGGTGATCTTGGTATATGGATTAGGAATGCAATTTTATGCTTAATTGTATTTATGGAAAAATTTCAACGATATGGAAAAGGACGACCAACATAATTTACATAGTAAAATAAAAATCACATTGTTTGAAAATTTTAAAAACCTTTGTAGTAGTTAAGTTACGTAAGATTTTGTGTGCCAATCTTTGTGTGAGTGGATAATTTAATTTGAGGGTGGCTACCCTTAGGAAGGTTTTGTCATTATAAAAAAAATCCTTAAACATAACTGATCAGATACGTTTAAATCCGATTTTAAGAGGACTTTTTTAAAATTATCTGATTTATTTTATAAAAATTTTTGTGTATAATAAGATTTAAATAGGGAATGATTTGTGAATGAAGATCCTAATTAGAAAAGAGAGATTTTGGAATCTATTTTAGTGTAAGCTTAGTTATAATTTTTTATGTTAGATTTAAGATTTTGTTCGTAAGGCAAACTTTTGTGGTAGTACACTATCTTTAAAATTTGTGATAAAACAAAATTGTTTTTCTAGATGTAAGATATTGTTTGTTAGAAAAAAACGGTTGTGGATGTAGTATTTGTTATTTGAAAGATTGGTTGTTAAAGAATATTTCGTATCATTATAAATTTGGTGTCTGATTCTAGTGGTTTGCTTTAAACTGAGCTAGCAAAAATAATTAAGGCAACACTTCTACTAGAATCAACTACAGAGCACAGTAACGTTTATTGATGTTTAACGTCGGGTATCTACAGTCCACAGCACTTTTATTGATGCCCAATGAGCATATTCAGACCACAGCACTTTTATTGGTGTGCAACGTCGGGCATCTTCAGTTCACAGCAATATATATATATATATATATATATATATATATATATATATATATATATATATAAAATATGATCTGACAAATCAAGTAACGAACTGCTTTAAATATAAACTATAGGCTGTTTAATTAAAATATTGGGAACTATTTAGTTCAAAAGAAATGCTTCAAGTAAGGTGTATTTATTTCTATTCCTGACGTTTCGAACCTCTTTGGGTTCTTTTTCGAAGGCTAAAATGGTGACACAGTTAAAATAAAATTGCTTAATTGAAAACTTACATATAAATTTACACTATCATTCTAACTTCAACTAGCGAAATATTCAATAATCCAAACTTTAAAAACATTTAAACTATAAAAAATCTTAAAACTAAATATTAACAATTAATGTGAAAAAATTTTGATTGAAACTTATCGAAAAATAATACAAAATGTCAAATTTAGAATAAGGCATACGCCTTCTAAAGAATCAAATAACTTAATCTATAGGATTGTATATTTTTAACTATTAAATTTGTAAAGGGAAGTGTAAACCGCACTTAAGTTGTCTATATCACATTTTGAATTTATATTATTTTTAGTCCTGTTGATATGGTATGACTCTAAAAACAGTCTTTTTTTATAATCACGTTCAACTTCAATTATTTTAAAATCAATAAAATTGGGGTTGTGGCGAGTGGTTTGGACATGTGACGATAGGGCGCAAGACATCTTTCCAATTTTGGCGTCACTTTTATGTTGTGTTAATCTTCTACAAATGTACTGTTTAGTTTGCCCAAGGTCAAGCCCCCGCATGAACACTTCACTTGATAGATGACATTGCTCAACCATTGTTTGTCTGTTTTATCTTTGATTTGAGTGAATAAATTTCTTATTGTTTTGTTATAGGTATATGTAATTTTAGTATCATTCCGCTTTAAAATTCTTGCTAAAGATGGAGAGAGTTTCTGAATGTAAGGGATGGCTTTATGAGTGGTAGCAAGTTCAGTTTTAATTTCTTCATATTGTTTTTTATTGACGTCTGCAAATAAAATTCTATTTACTATGGATTTAGGAAAGCCATTGTTAATAAAGGTACGTTGAAGGTCCAAAAGATTTTTTTGTAGAAATTCAGGATTACATATTTTCAGAATCCTATTCTTCATGGTTAAAATAGTATTTATCTTGTGTTGGTAAGAATGATTAGAATAATAATGTAGGTAACGATCTGAGTTTGTTGTTTTTTTGTACCAGTCAAACTTGATAATGTTTGTAGAGTCTCGTATGACTACAGTATCAAGAAAAGGAATTTTTCTGTCGACTTCTATCTCATATGTAAATTGTAAGTGAAAATTGAATCTATTGAAGGTATCCAACACAATGTCAATTTTATTTTTGGGAATGCTACAAACGATGTCATCAACGTATTTAGCAAAGAATGGGAGATGAAACGGTAGTTGTGGTAAAACTTCATCAATCAAAGAATCCATAACAATTTGAGCAAGAACTGGAGAGAGAGGAGAACCCATAGGTGTACCAAATTTTTGTAAATAAAATCTTTTTTCATAACAGAAGTACATGTTATTGAATATCAAACTGATTGAACTTTTAAAACTGTCTAAAGATAAATTGCAATGCGGTGATATTAGATTCCATTTTTCAGTTATGATTCTTTGCGTTAAATCGAGCGGTATGGTAGTGAATAGAGATTTAACATCCAAAGAAATTAAGATGTGATTATCTGGTAATTGAAAATTTTTAAATTTAGTGACAAAGTTGAAGCTGTCCTTGATGTTCTACCCTGTTGCAATTGGAAAGGCTTTGCCAAGAATCTCGGCTAGCCATTTGGCTAAAGGATATGTTGGTGTATCGATACAAGAAATGATTGGTCGCAATTCCATTGTGGGTTTGTGTAATTTGGGTAATCCATAATACTTTCCAGGCAAAGAGTTGTTGATCTTCAGTTGATTTTTAATCTCGGTGCTGATCATTTTTCTATTAAATAAATATTGGACATGTTCATTGTTCTTTTTTTGGATGTTTAGTGTTGGATCTTTAGTTAGAATTTCGTAAGTGTTGGTGTCGTTTAAAAGTTCTAAAGACTTGTCTATGTACTCTTGTTTGTTCATTCTTTCGAACTAAATAGTTCCCAATATTTTAATTAAACAGCCTATAGTTTATATATATATATATATATATATATATATATATATATAATTTTCCAAAAGTATTGTGGGTTTTAGGTCGGCTGGATTATTTAAGAAAACTCTTTTTTATAAACCTGAGCTTTCGGATTTATTTTAATCCTTTTTCAAAGGTACTACAATTACAAAATTGATGAATAAATAGTAAATCATATTTTATACTTACTAAGGTGAGGTTATATAATAAAATTGGCAATTAACATAAAAAGTTATTTTCGTTATAAATTTTTTAAAATGTATATAACAACGCCAAATTACAACAAGAGATAAAAATCGTATGTATATAAAATATTGATAATAAATAAAAGTCAAAAGTTTGATAGAAATTGTTATTAAAAGGCAACCTTAAAAAATGTTTATTATAACTATGTATGTACCTGCGTGTAACACTGTGAGTGTATGTATGAGTCTGTATGTGTGTGTAGTGTGTGTTTCTGTGTGTGTTTTTTTTTTTTTTTTTTGTTTGTAATATATTTTGACTTTTATTTATTATCAATATTTTATATAAATACGATTTTTATCTCTTGTTGTAATTTGGCGTTGTTATATACATTTTAAAAATTTATAACGAAAATAACTTTTATGTTAATTGCCAATTTTATTATATAACCTCACCTTAGTAAGTATAAAATATGATTTACTATTTATTCATCAATTTTGTAATTGTAGTACCTTTGAAAAAGGATTAAAATAAATCCGAAAGCTCAGGTTTATAAAAAAGAGTTTTCTTAAATAATCCAGCCGACCTAAAACCCACAATACTTTTGGAAAATTAGAATAAAGGAGGTCGTTATTAATAATTCATATATATATATATATATATATATATATATATATATATATATTGTTATATATACTGTGATCCTACCTTATTAGTGATAGGCGTAATATATCTATCTGTCACTTCTTGTCTTATTTTAGAGCCTTGTTGAGTTATGCCACACAATTTATCTTTAAATATTTTACACGGCTGCTGCACTTAAATATTTTACAGGGCCGTCAAACACGTGGAGGAATCTACCTAGGGTGGGTTCGTCCTAAGCAAACACCTCTCAACTAGACACCCAAACAAATATTCAAGGATTTTTCAAAATAATTTTAAAAGCCAAAAGTATTCCCAAACACTAGTTCCACTTTTATAAATTTGATTAAAGCACTGCGTAGATATTAAATACTAATACCTGGAATCCAGATACAAGCGCCGCCTTCCAGCCGGCCTGAAGCCAAGTGACCAACTGCAGGCACCTCCTGTAAATAATAAGTAACTCGAGCAACTGGTAATCTCCAGACTATAAAACTACTAATATTTCTACAAATTTTATGTTATACAAATACTCAGATAACTCCAATTCCACTATGCTTTCGTCTTCAAACAATAACGGTACAGACCAGCACTCCCTCTTTAATTAACTTTTATTCGCCGTAAAACTGCTACTATTTGCTATCTCCAGGTACAACTTGACTTTCAAAACTTTCTCGTAACTTTTTAATGTAATAAAACTCATAACAGTACAAAACACGTCTATTTTTCAGTAATATAAATTTGAAGTCCCTTATAAAATAAAATCCGTCTTCCTTTGTTTCCGTTGCCATAACAACTATCTCTACGCACACTATGTAATTTATAATTATTAATAATTGATTAATAATACAGTTGTTTTCTCTAGATACATTCATTTTCTAGATGGTTTGTAATCCAGTGATTTATGTATATTGAACTTTTACAATATTGAAAATAGCTAACAAACTTTGATGGTTCAGCTTTTAAATTGTACGCAACAGACATTTATGTCTTATTCGGTAAACGTCCTGTCATTACATAACCAATCTTTAATTGTTAAAACATATTCAAACTGAAATTGATTTACAAATTTTACGGGAGTATCACTTAACTCCTTAAAATTTTAAAAGCGTGCAGTATACCAAGCAATTTTGATATTTGTTTTACATTCAAATGGTTCTGAAAACGCTAACTCCAAATTAAATTTCATATACGTGCAACCATAACGATTAAAATACGTATACAATGCAAACTTATAACTAGCTTAGCCTGGTCTATGGCCTGTATATGTTGTTGAATGCAATGCAGTTTCAAAAGCTTTATAAATTTATAAACGTGGAATAGTTGTTGTTAATTTATAAACCAAAAATACCTGAAAGAAAATACTCAAACAAAACCAAATATACCCCATTCTAGCAAAGTCGTTTCGAAGCCCTATTTAAACATTTTATAAGCCCACCCCTTCTTGACAGTATATAAGGCCCCACTGATTTTAAATAAAATGAAAATTTGCTTCCTGGATATAAGTAATTCTTTTAATGGTTGAGAAATTTTAAATTTTAGTTAAAATCACTATAGTTTTTTTTCTTTATGTATGAGGATTAAGTGTTAGTTTCTGTATATTCTGTATAGTTTTAAGCTCGTTAGTATTATTTACAGTGTTAATTTTATTCTTGCGATACTTTACTTTCCACATGGAAATATGGATACAAATTTTCTATATGAAAACGTCCCCGACATTCACCCTGTCATTCTCCAATTCGTAAGTATTCCCTTCTGCAAAATTCTTCTCACTCGATAAGGACCTTCGTATGGAAATAACAACTTGGCACAAATATTTCTTTCCCAATTTGACATTCTCAATCTTTTAACAATAACAAGATACCCAACTGAAAAACCACTTGCTTCTTGATTTTCTTGTTACGTTTCTCCAACTCCTTCTTTGTATCGTTTCGACTTGTTGTTTGGCTTTATACAACAACTCCGTTATATCCTCCACTTTTGTTCAGCTCTCCACGGTCTTGCTGGAATCACCTTCTTCATCAATGTCACAGGACACATTCCTGTCACTGAACTTGGTACAAAATTAATATATTCTTCTATTTGCGGTAAATACCTTACCCACCGATCATGTTGTTCCTGCGTTATTAACCTCAAAACTTTATACTTCTCGAATATATCTTTCACACGGATTTCCTTGAGGATGTCTGATACTACAGAATGTCATCTTTATTCCATCCTTCCTTAATTTACTTTCAACCCTTCGATTACGAAAATACGTTGCATTGTCCAACAATACCCTATTCATCTTACCTATTCGTTCTACAAACTTTCTTACAGAACTCAATACATGCCTAGAATTACATCTCCTCGCTGGATAAAGCTGCACAAACTTTGTAAAAATATCAACTACAACTAAAATATGCTGATATCCGTTCCTACTCGGTATCAAATTACTCAAGTAATCCATTGCCACAATATCTAATGGACCTTCCGCTCTTATACATCTAACTTGATTCTGCAACACCACATTCTTATCCTTTCCTAACAAACACGTCTCACACAGATTTATGCAATTTTTCACCAATTTTCTATCGTTTCGTGCATAGAAAGCTTCCTAAATATCAAGAACGTCTTACGAATCCCTATATGACCAAACGTAGTATGAATTTCCTGGATCAGCTCAACGGCTACCTGTGTCATTAACACTAATAATTCATCATCCCATAACCTTTTCACCAAAACTCCCTCGACCATATAAAACCTCTGTCTTGTTCTAAATTCTCTGAATAATTTTCTCTGATCACCCTTATTTCTTCGTGTGCTTGCATCCGATGAAATCTGGCATTCGACCATCTTCCCAGATCTTCAAACACTTGCAATGCAATCAAAATCCATTCCTACTATCCGTTAGCAACCCTTCATCCTTCCTACTAAAGAAATCAGCCGTAACATTTTCTTTACCAGGTTTATGTCTAATCTCAAAATCATATTCCTGCAATACTAACGCCCATCTATACAATCGACTGTTCAAAACTCTTTCTTCTTCAGAAACGTGACCACTGTGTTATCCGATTCAACCAGAAATTTATTACCCAATAAATAAAATCTTAACTTCTTCACAGCATATACGATTGCCAGCATCTCTTTTCCGCTGTCGAATACCTAGTCTCGCAGTCTTTCAGAGCCCTCGAAATAAAACAAATTGGCACTTCTCCCTTCTTGAACCTGCACCAACTCAGCCCCTATTGCAAAACTCGAAGCGTCTGTCCTTAAAATAAATGGATCCGTAAAATTGGGATATTTTAATGACAGTTCCTATAAAATACCGCCTTCAACTCCCGAAATGCCTGCTCCTTTGCTCGTTCCATTTCCACATTTCGTTCTTTTTAACAACTCCAACAATGGAATGCACAACTCCGAATATTTTGGTATGAATCGACGATAATAATTTAATACACCTAAAATCCTCTTAAACCTTTCAAATTTCTTGGCTGTTTCAAATTCTTCAACTCGTCCAAGCGTTTTTCACAAATTCTAATTCCTTCGCTGCCAACGACAAACCCCAAATACTTTACCTGGTCCTTAAAAACTCACACTTCTTCGAATTCAACCTCAAACCTCCCTCGTCTAACCTTCGGATCACTTTTCTTAAATGTTCTAAATGTTCTAACTCGTTCTTAGAAAAATCAACATATCATCGACATAGTGCGTACAGAAGTCTTCGTACTCATCTAATAACTTCTGCATGGCTCGAACTAATGCAGCGGATGACGTTGAAAGACCAAATGGAACAACTCTGTACTGATAAATCTCCTTCAATGCTAAATCCAGTATACTTCCGACTTTCCTCATGCAAAGGAATTAGCCAAAAGAATTCTTTAAGTCCAGTTTGCTAAAAATTTTCATCTCGCTTACCTTGTATAACAAATTATCTAGTGATTTTGGTTGTTCAAATTGTGGTTTAGTAATCGCATTCAATCTCCTAGCATCTAAACATATTCTTAATTCTAAATTATCAGATTTAGGCACAACCACTACCGGATTGATATAGGGTGTTCTCGCTGATTCAATAATTCCCTATTTTAACATCTTTTTAATCTAATTTTTCACTCGACCCCTTAATGCAAATGGTATTGGATATACCCTAGTACGAAAACTTCCCTCGTCTGTGACCTCTAACTTATGCGTATACTCCTTCGCAAACCTAGGCTCATTACTAAAAACTCCTGCATGTCTATTAAACACCTCATATAACATTTCCTTCATATCCACCCCTATTAATCCTATCTGTTCCTCATCAAATACCTTCTCAAATATATTACATAACCGTAACTCATCAATTCCATCATAAATTCTATTCTTAGTCTTTCCTGATCCTATACTATCTGTATTTATCTCATCCCTAGTATCCCGATTATCCTTAGGCACCACCCATTTCTTCTCTAAATTTAATACCTTTACCATTCGTGCTTTACCATCTATAACCAGTCCAAATTCCTCAATTACATCTATCCCTACAATAAAATCTAAATATAATCCTCTTGCTATCCAAAACTCTACTTCACCTAGTCTGGTACTTCCTAATACAATCGATACTGTACAACTTTGTCTATCGTAGTTAACTTCCTCTTAATCGCAGACCATAAATTAATACTCTTAACCCTACAAATTTTCCCTTTGAATAATTCTGCATGTTTCAAAACTATTTCCTCTCACCAGCGATAACTGCGACCCTGTATCTATCAATGCCGTGTAAACAGAATCCCTAAACTAATATGAATAAATGGTAACTCCCGCCTTCTTTCAAACTTATTATCTAACAACTTATCTACTAAACTAATACTATGCTGTGTCCCTAAATCTGATTTTCCTAACACTAATAAATCGACGTTTTTTTGTACCGTGGGTTCATCGTGGACCTCCACTTTCTCTATCCTATCCTCCGATCTCTGTCGCGTGTCTCTTGTTGTTACGTGTTGGATCGTCAAGTTTCTATCTGTCTCCCGTTCTCGGTCTCTAATCCCTGTCGGTATTTCCCCCTGATCCGTTGATCTCTGCTCCCTTTCTCTCTGCTATCTCTGCCCAAAACCCGTCCTTTGCTGTCCAACACCTCTGTCATTCCTATCCGTCCTGTTCCAGTCATTGTTCCCCTATAATTATCGTCTCTATTAAAACGTTGTTCCCAATTATTATTCGTTCTCCTTTGATTTCCTGATATTGCTTTCTGTAGTTGTCCTGTCCATTCTCCCTATAATTGTATCCTTGCACCCCAGTCCTCTGGTAGTCTGTGCTATTCCTATTCCTATCCCAATTCCTATTATCACTATTTTCCCTGGTATTCGTTTCAAACGTCCTAGCTACGTCATAATTTCGCATCATTTCCAAAAAGTCTCTTAAAGTCCGAACGTTTTGTATCGCTACGGCCCTAGTTATTTCCGCCTCCATATGCCTTGACAACAATAATATAATTTCATCTTCTCTTAATTTAGGAATCAGGTGCTGCGCCTGGTTATACTTTTCAATCACATAATTTTCTCTCGATCCCTGGTATGACCTATAGTTCCCAGTGTTTAAATCCGTTCGAATATTAGCCTGATGCGTGTTTCCCCAATATTGTTCTATGAATAGCCTTCGAAATTCCTCGTACGAACTATATTGCCTCCTCACGATACAGTGCCATTTCTCTGCACAACCCCCCAATGTCACGCTCACCATCTGCATCTTCACCCTCTCAGGCTCACTCTCTACCATCTCGTCCAACTTGCTAAGATAGACCATCGGCTTCTCATTCTTTCTGCCTTCAAACCTCGGCAAGGTCTCTTTCCTAGCCTATACTGGTATCCTGCATCACAAACAACTCTTCCCTTTCCAATTCAACCAACTGTTCTCTCATCTGTCTAACATTCCTTCAAGACCAGACAATCCATTTACCGTATTCCCCAGAACCGTCGTATCCTTCTCAGCTTCTCTGCCACCTCCTGACTCGCCCGCAATTTTCCTATAATTTCGTTTTTAGAGTTAATATTGTCCTCCGTCTGAATCCGAACTATTTCACCTAAATTCTGCAATTTTTCTGTCTGTCTAACTTCGACCATGTACAGCTCTTCCTTAATTCATTTAAACCTGTTGTTACCTTCCTTCTACAACCTGGACTCTATCCTCTACGTCCTTCAGAACTTCATCCTTAAATGAACACAAACTGCTCTGTATTGATACATTAATTCCTTCAATTTTCATTTCCATCATATCAAATTTTTCCTTAACTTCCGCTTGTGAATTTCTAACCTCGGCCAACAATGATCCTCTCAATTCTTCATGCGACTTAGTTAACGACCCTTTTAATTCCAACAAAACCATCATCACATCTTGGATCTGCATATTCTCTTTTCCTTATCAATTTCATTTTCTCCCGATGTATCCCCTGAATTCACAATAATCACCTCCGGCTCCACATATCCTCCAGCTTCATCCCTAGCATCCCCTGCTGCTACAGTCTTAACCACCGGTTGCCCTCTCACACCAGTCTCAACTCCATAAACTTTCCTGACCTCGTGATTCTCTCCTCATCAGACATGTCCCTTTAATTTTCAAAATAAACTTCAATGATGTGCCCCACTAAGCTACACAACCTCTGCAAATCTGAATCAGCCCTATCGAGCCCCACCTTTAGGCGAACAAATATTTTGTTGCGAAGTTATTTACCTATTCGAGCCCCACCTAATGTTTTACCGTCGCTAAAATTGACCAAAGTGTGAATATCAAATTACGTCTTAGCCTACTACAATAAATTCAAAACCTTCAACAACTGTCAAATAAATATATATGAAACGTCAATCCAATATTAATTTTCACTTTTAAATAGAATATATCTACTCTGCCTCACGTTGTTAGCGCCATCTGTTATATATACTGTGATCCTACCTTATTAGTGATAGGCGTAATATATCTATCTGTCACTCCTTGTCTTATTTTAGAGCCTTGTTGAGTTATGCCACACAATTTATCTTTAAATATTTTACACGGCTGCTGCACTTAATTATTTTACAGGGCCGTCAAACACGTGGCGGAATCTACCTAGGGTGGGTCCGTCCTAAGCAAACACCTCTCAACTAGACACCCAAACAAATATTCAAGGATTTTTCAAAATAATTTTAAAAGCCAAAAGTATTCCCAAACACTAGTTCCACTTTTATAAATTTGATTAAAGCACTGCGTAGATATTAAATACTAATACCTGGAATCCAGATACAAGCGCCGCCTTCCAGCCGTCCTGAAGCCAAGTGACCAACTGCAGGCACCTCCTGTAAATAATAAGTAACTCGAGCAACTGGTAATCTCCAGACTATAAAACTACTAATATTTCTACAAATTTTATGTTATACAAATACTCAGATAACTCCAATTCCACTATGCTTTCGTCTTCAAACAATAACGGTACAGACCAGCACTCCCTCTTTTAATTAACTTTTATTCGCCGTAAAACTGCTACTATTTGCTATCTCCAGGTACAACTTGACTTTCAAAACTTTCTCGTAACTTTTAAATGTAATAAAACTCATAACAGTACAAAACACGTCTATTTTTCAGTAATATAAATTTGAAGTCCCTTATAAAATAAAAATCCGTCTTCCTTTGTTTCCGTTGCCATAACAACTATCTCTACGCACACTATGTAATTTATAATTATTAATAATTGATTAATAATACAGTTGTTTCTCTAGATACATTCATTTTCTAGATGGTTTGTAATCCAGTGATTTATGTATATTGAACTTTTACAATATTGAAAATAGCTAACAAACTTTGATGGTTCAGCTTTTAAATTGTACGCAACAGACATTTATGTCTTATTCGGTAAACGTCCTGTCATTACATAACCAATCTTTAATTGTTAAAACATATTCAAACTGAAATTGATTTACAAATTTTACGGGAGTATCACTTAACTCCTTAAAATTTTAAAAGCGTGCAGTATACCAAGCAATTTTGATATTTGTTTTACATTCAAATGGTTCTGAAAACGCTAACTCCAAATTAAATTTCATATACGTGCAACCATAACGATTAAAATACGTATACAATGCAAACTTATAACTAGCTTAGCCTGGTCTATGGCCGGTATATGTTGTTGAATGCAATGCAGTTTCAAAAGCTTTATAAATTTATAAACGTGGAATAGTTGTTGTTAATTTATAAACCAAAAATACCTGAAAGAAAATACTCAAACAAAACCAAATATACCCCATTCTAGCAAAGTCGTTTCGAAGCCCTATTTAAACATTTTATAAGCCCACCCCTTCTTGACAGTATAATATATATATATATATATATATATATATATATATATATATATATATATATATATACCGGGTGTCCCAACGCATACGAAACGCTCGATTACTGCTTAATGGTAACGTTTAGCGAAAAAACATAAATCTTATGTATATTCAAAATGGCTACAACGTAAAATTAATTAGTGATATACAGGGTGTTCAATAAAAAAGTTATATACCAAAGTTATGTTTTTTTAAATGGAACACCCAGTATTTTATTACAAATTCTGATTGCTCGTATCAAACTAGGGTAACTTTTATCAGGATTACCTATACCTAAATCTCATAGTTGTTGAGATATTTAACTTTTTTCAAAATCGCATGATTCATTGGAAATTTTTGTAACACCATGATTTAGATGATGCTGAACATTTAAATTTTGTAGAGGAATAGTATAAACTTGTAGTTAATAGAAACATAACACTAGTTATCAAAATAATATACAGGGCGTCCATTGCATCGTTCTCCGTTTATTAAACAATTAATGCCATTAAGTTGCTTATTTTAAATGGAACACCCTGTATATTTTCAAATAGTAAAATGCAGAATTAAATTCTCTATTCAACAATATAAGGTTACCCTTTATTCATATTCAACCGTTTCCGAGTTATTAGCGAATAATTAAAAATGTTGGTACATAATTCTAAAGTTGGGTATAATTTACTTTGATCACAGGCGGCGTGTCGCCTACCAAATAATATTAACTATTTGACTTCGTTGCAACAGCAACCATGTTTAAGTTTTGTTTTTGTTTTGTTTATCAGTTTTGTATCTGTGTTGTTGTGAGGTGAACATTTGTAAAATGAAAACCTATGGTCTTAACGAAAGGATTGATATGATGTTGGTAGTTGGCGAAGCTGAAGAAAATTGTCTATTAGCTACAAGAATTTACGCTCAAAAATTTCCCAATCGAATGCATCCTATTAGAGCTGCGTTTGAAAGATTATTGCAACGCTTTCGAAGTACTGGTAATGTTGAATATGAAAAAACTCAACATCACAGCATGTTACTAATAGTGAAGGAAATCAATTATTGGTATTGGAATTTGTAGTAGAAAATCCTAATACTAGTTTACGTAAAACCAGTCAAACAATCGGATTGACTAAACCTAGTGTTTCAAAAATACTAAAAGCCAACAAATTTCACCCATATAAAATTCAGCTTCACCAAGAGCTTGAGGATGGGGATTTTCAAAGTAGAATTGATTTTGGCTTATGGGTAATGTATCAAATCGGAGAAGCTGATAATTTTTTGAATTTAGTTTTGTTCAGTGATGAAGCAACATTCCATAACAATGTTTTTTTTTTGAGTTTTTTCACATTCAACATTACCAGTACTTTTAAAGCGTTGCAATAATCTTTCAAAGTCAGCTCTATTACGATGCATTCAATTAGGAAATTTCTGAACATAAATTCTTGAAGCTAATAGACAATTTTCTTCAGCTTCGCCAACTACCAACATCATATCAATCATTTCGTTAAGACAATAGGTTTTCATTTTACAAATGTTCACCTCACAACAACACAGATACAAAACTGATAAACAAAACAAAAACAAAACTTAAACATGGTTGCTGTTGCAACGAAGTCAAATAGTTAATATTATTTGGTAGGCGACACGCCGCCTGTGATCAAAGTAAATTATACCCAACTTTAGAATTATGTACCAACATTTTTAATTATTCGCTAATAACTCGGAAACGGTTGAATATGAATATAGGGTAACCTTAACATTGTTGAATAGAGAATTTAATTCTGCATTTTACTACTTGAAAATATACAGGGTGTTCTATTTGAAATAAGCGACTTAATGGCATTAATTGTTTAATAAACGGAGAACGATGCAATGGACGCCCTGTATATTATTTTGATAACTAGTGTTATGTTTCTATTAACTACAAGTTTATACTATTCCTCTACAAAATTTAAATGTTCAGCATCATCTAAATCATGGTGTTACAAAAATTTCTAATGAATCATGCGATTTTGAAAAAAGTTGAATATCTCAACAACTATGAGATTTAGGTATAGGTAATCCTGATAAAGGTTACCCTAGTTTGATACGAGCAATCAAAATTTGTAATAAAATACTGTGTTCCATTTAAAAAAACATAACTTTGGTATATAACTTTTTTATTGAGCACCCTGTATAACACTAATTAATTTTACGTTGTAGCCATTTCGAATATACATAAGATTTATTTGAAAGTTTTTTTGCTAAACGTTACCATTAAGCAGTAATCGAGCGTTTCGTATGCGTTGGGACACCCGGTATATATATATATATATATATATATATATATATATATAATGTCAGGAGGAGCCACAAGGGTTCTAAGGGTGGTTTTCTGTAGAAGGTAGTGTATGCCAAATAAAATAATCCATATATCAGATCCCGTAATTTAAAAATGTATGTTTGCCGTACTTTACATACGTTAAAGTATTTAAAATATTAGTTGAAATGTAAGTGCCAAGACGTAAATTATAATGACTTGATGACGTGATATAATACACAGTGCTCAAGGTTTTATACTGAGTTATAGTTTAATAGGCCATTGAACGTACATTTGCCAACCGAAAACCGGATGCATCTATGGATGTCCACTATTAACCTCGCAGATCCAGGTTCATAAGTCAATTATTTTGGCTTTTATTTTACTAGAATCAACTTTTGGACAAACATGTAATCTCAAAATTATAAGTAATAGCAGTGTCAAATGTGATTGAAGGGTTGTGAAACATTTAGGACCAATGATAGAATATTATGTATAAAATAGGAAAGTGTAAAAGACTAAATTTAAGGTATTTGTGACACGAACTCAGTGATAAAATGTTATTGGATGGTTTTATTTTATGTAATAGAGTAGGCAAAAAATGTTGTAATTATCACCTAGGATTGTAAACAAAAAAAAAATCGATTTCGAATTAATTTTGTGTAAAGACGTGTTTTATGAAACTGCGCTAATTTGTTGATATTTTTGGAAGATTAAATAAATGTGTTTGAATTATAAGAGTTTGATTTATAAAGAAGAGTAAAGAGAAGCATCAGTGTATAAAGAAGTAATAGCGGCGACGAATAAAAGGTAATATTGGAATCAGTGCGACAGCGAACCGGCGGAAGATAAGTTTGAATTGGAACGAGATTATATAGGTAGAAGGCATCGAGTGAGAAACATAAGAGTGAAAAATATAAGGATTGATTTGGATATGGATTTATGTGTAGCGGGACATTGAGCGGTAAATAGGAACGAAGATAGATTTGGATTGAGTGGTAAACAGGAACGAGGATAGATTTGGATTGGTTTAGAACGAGAGGAGAAAATTTAGAAGGCAGCGTAAGAGTAGCAGGCGGAAGGGTACAAATCAAAGAAGAAATTACTACGGAAGAATTAGCGCAGGGGAAGTAGATAAAAAGGGTATTCTAAATTCTAAATTCGGGTTATATTTATTTCAGATTTAGGCGCAACAAAATTAAAGAAAAGGTACCTGGAGACTAGACGGCAGTTCAAAGTGATAGTGAAACCTTGTGAAGGCGCATAAGGCGAAAAGGTTTTTGAGCCAGCATTAAGAGAGGCCCGTAACGACGTATAATCCAGGTGAGTACAGTGTATTATAACGTCAAAGTCTTAAATTTTGTGGTATTAATTAATTTGGCACAAGGCTACGTGGACACATAAAATTTGGCATATACAAAAGTAAATTCTAAAAAAGGTACTAAAACAAAAGATAGTGCAGTTTGGTTGGGCATTGCACATCTACTTACCACTGAACCCACGGTAAGTAGGTGGATACCCTGAGAAGAAAGAGTTCATATAGTCGAGGCATATTAAAACAATTTTGATTTAATTAACCAACCAAACGTTGCTAAAGTAAGTGGCGTGAAATAGATATTTGCACATCGTATAAAATCATTAAATTAATAAGAAAAGGCGCGCAACGACAAACAAAAAGAAAAAGTGTAATAAAAAGGGGGGCGGCATAAGAATATATATAGACGTGACAAGGAGGCCACGAGAGGTCATTGAAACTCAAATTCCATAAATATAACCTGCCCAAAGAAACTGAATCTGGAAAGAATTGAAATTGACAAAGATTTATTGTTCCCCCCTGTATATAAATATAAGAGTGTAAATAATCACTTTAAGATGCAAATAAAAAAATAATTTAAAATATCTGCAAATTGAAGCTTTAATTAGCTAAATTGACTCCCATGTATGTAAGTAATTATTTTAAGAGATAAGTATAGATTCATTCATTTTCATTTATTATAAAAATACACCTTTCGTGCTTGGAACACGTTTTGTTTTGAAACGTTTCGGTATTTTTAAAATTTTTTTGGTAAAGGGAAATTATAGATTAGGGTGGTGCTTCTGTTTAAGGAGGGAGTAGCTCGACGGGTTATAATGCACGAATACAAAGACTCGTTAATCTCATTAGGGTCGGGTGGCATTCTTGGATGCTGATGCTGTAGCAATTTATTCTTATTGCACTTTGAAAGAAACTCTGATGTAGCATATAATTATATTTCAGGAAAACAAATAAAGTAAATATTAAAGTTCAACTTAATTATGTGAAATGATAAATTTCCTTAAGACAAAAACTAAAACCAAATTATTACAAGTGAACTTGCAAGTATTATAATAAGCATAAATTTTAAAGTTAAACTGAGGTACCTTTGTGACATCGGCGAGACATAATCGACAACAACTTTACCTCCTGGTATACAATTCACTTTTTGAGGCGATAAACGAGTATTTGGGAAGGTAAGCTTGTTACAATCAAACAGGTGATGTTATTCTTGGCAATTTCAAAGTAGAAATTTTATAACAATAAATGCACGTACCTTCCTGATGCAAATAATAATGCACTACTTTACTTACGATCTTCCCATTAGAGAAATCATTCCTGGTATCTTATCGGTTACCCAAGAACTTTTGAATTCTACATCGTGGCACTTGTCGCAATGAAGCCAGATAACTTAATGCCTGCGGTCGTTATCTTGTTTTCGGTTTGCACCTACAAAAGTGCTAGTACTGCTAATCGCCGCTATGCCATTCTTCTTATGGTAAAAGGACGTTGTTGCGGTGCGGTTGCGGTTGATGTACAAAGTCGCAACTTTATTACAATATATAGAATTGGCTCTCTTAGGTGAGCTGTCCGACTACTGGTTCTAAGGTCTAAGCTATTGTTAACACACCAAATTTATGAACAGCTTTATTTTCAACTTCACACAAAATGTTAGGTTGTCATTTTATAATAGCGTTATAAATTTCTTAAAAATATTGTCTTAATACAGGATAATAACTAGTCTGGAATACAATTACATCGTGGCCTTTAACAATTACTTGCAAAACCGCGTGTAACCTTCTAAGATTTCTATACACTCCAATATTTGTAGGCTTATTAAAAAATAATTAATTAAATTTTTCTTTCAAATTTTGATTTCTATTGTCCTTGATCCTTATTTTTAATAACTTTCTAAAACTTGTAAACGCTATAGTAACACAACCAACTATTAACTATTCACAGTTCTTAACAGACGTTGTTGGCAGACTTTTAAATAATTGTGGTTTAATTTTAATAAATAACTGTCACTTTCATAACAAAATTAAATAAAGGCGACTCCGTATGCTTTTTTAAAAATGAGCATGTTTAAATGATCATAAACAGTTTGCCGTGAAAACTAATCTTTTATTACAATTATGAAGATGTGGATCTGTTTGCATTTGCAAAACCGTAAATAAAGCAATTAAAGCTTTAATTAATCATATAAATTAACTTCCATGTGTATCGAAATATCATTTAACTTCATTTTAAAGGTTTTTAAATAAAACCATATTCTAGAATTTTCTGATAGATTATTAATAAAGACAAGCGAGTCACCTTTACTAAGAAGGATGCGTCCATATTTATTCTGTCCCTTCAAACTTAAATGTTTCCTTTTCCATCTAATTTATAGCTAACAAAACTCAAGGTGTTACAAAACTTTAAATATTAATAACTTGTAACAGAATACAGAATCTATTAAGTAAATAGGAAAGAAAAGTTAATAAAAATGAATAAAATAACCTAAGGGTCTATGATTTATTTAAATAAGCAATATAATAAAAATACTGGTTTAGCAATAGGCAGCTGATATATCAGAAAGTATGTTAATTTATCGCAGTAACATTTGAAAATACTACAAACATAAGAAGAGATAGGCATATTAATTATTAAGTGCACTGGGTATACAATATGTATGAAATTTTATGAAAAAATGAGTATTTTATTCGACATTATAGATGATACATACTGTTTCCCACAATACTATTCATATAAATTTATTTTCACTATTTAAAGCATTAACTAATGCATTTTAACTGTATCAATTACTCGTGTTATAGTTGGCACTTCAATAGATCGGAGGGGTGAATTGAAGTTTTTGTATGAAGCACACGAAGAATTTGAAGCATTTCCAACTTTTTACTCTATACTATGTGAAGAACTTTTAACAACTAAAGCATTAGATGTTATTCCGGGAAAAGTGGTTACCGATAATTCATATGTACTCGGTGAATACTATTTGGAAGTTGAACAAGAAATCCCACTTAAAGGAAAAATGACATCAACTTTTACCATTTCCGAAGTGTTAGATAAAGGTACTGGAGCTCTAGTAATTGCTGATGGTATGATTTCATTCAAAGGTACACAAATAACTTTACTTTTTGTTTTATACAGTAAACCCATTTTGCAATGGAAAACTCTGTGGTCGCCAGCAAATGGCTGTGTTCATTCGCGGATGTGGGAATTTTGGAGAAACAAGGAAAGGAAAAATGTTAATAGAATGTATTCCCAGACCTGAACGCATTCCTGACTTATGGAGGATTCATAAAACTACTACTGATCAGTCAACGACTTATAGACTTATTGGTAAGTTCCTTTCTTTATTCGTATATACATGTCACCATTCCAATTGTGTGAGTGATTACTTTAATAGAAAAATACAGTTGCCTTTTTGAAAAAATGTTTTCTTGACTAGCCCACAGCTTCACAATGCTTTTAAGAAAAATAAAATCTGACTATGGTCAAAAGCATTATAGGTGGAGTTTAGTAGAATATTTTTGTCAGAAGGTTAATAAAAAGGCTCTATGATTTGTTTAAATAAGTAGTGGAATAAAAATAATAATGTAGTAATATAATAGACAGTGATTCACACGTTGAATGACACCAAGGAAATTCGCTTGTGTTGTGTTGTGACACTAACTTTTTTCGTGTTTCCTGACACAAAATACTTGTTAGTTGACGTTATTTGTTATAAAAGTACGAAAAAGCAATTTTTAGACAGTTTACAGAAGAGATAAAGGTTGACCCCAATAGATGTTCTGCCAGATTTCAAATGTATTTTACAGTAAATAACAACACGACGCTGTTAGACGTCCACAATTCTAAATAGAACAGCACTTACAATTTTATCAGTGATAATTGAAACAGTGTGAAACCAAGTGAAAAGCAAAGGTTATTTATGCTATAGAAAACTCAAAACTAATTATATATTGTAAATAAGTACAAATACAAACAAATATCCAGCTATTGCAAACAGGTCCATATTTGGTGAGGATTTCCAAATTCGCCTATTGATTGATGCCACTCTTCAAAACATCCTGGACAGAGAGGTGATTTTGTTACACAAACTTTGCAGTGAAAACTTGTTTCTCTACATAGATTTTTTTTTTCGTACACTGCCTACATCTCAAAAATCCAGATTTCTTTTGCGAAGCAGCTTCGGGAAATCCTAGAATTTTTTGCGGCCAATGGCCTGTTGCCACTGGCATATTTGGCACACTAATGGATTGCGATGGTGCTGTAGGCCTGCAGTCATTCCTTTTAGCTTGCATTAAATCCTTTCCTTCTAAATTAGAAGGAATTTTGGTTAAAGATTTAATTAACACATCCTAAACTGAATGAAGCGATAATTGCAAGAATTTTCTTTGCAATATTTTCGATAGAGGTAAAAGGCATTTCATGTGATGACATCAAGCAGATACAACATAACTTTTTTATACCACATTATGGTTTTACGTGATGCTGCGTAGGTCGAAATCATTTGATCACATCTATCAACTCCAGCCTTGTAATCATTATAAACAGCTACCTTTTCAGGTTTCATTTTTCTTTTCCAAATCCATTTTTAACCGAAATCATGCGGGGATGATTGAGAGTTGCTACCATTAGAACATCTCTCTTATACCTCTATTTAGAAATGTATACCTTCTTTTGCCGAACCCAATAATGTTCTCCCTTTTTCAATTTTGTTTTTGAATGAGAAACTTTGGATTACCTCTTCTATTGGATCTTAGGGTGCCACTTGTATGAGTTTTATACTTTAGAAGTTTTCAGATAGTTGTATGCTATTATAGTAGTTGTCCATATATAGGGCGTGGCCCTTCATTAGATAAGGTTCCATCAACCTAAGTACCAATGCTTCAGTTTTAGTGCCTGCTGAAACATGTTCGAGTGCAGATCTACTGTACATCTCCATATTTAGCAAGTAGCCGTCAGAAGTAGTCAGTTGAAAAAAATTTTATTCCATATCGATTTTTATATTTTTGATGTAAACTCGAAATGCAAGTCTACCACGATAATACAACAAAGATTTGTCTATCGATAGCTCTTTCATTGGCCTGTAGGTGTTTTGATATTGTTTTATTAATATATCTATAAGTGGTTGTATTTATTCTTTGCTTTTCGAATTTGCTGGAGAATAGCAGAGAACCCGAAGTATAGTTTCAAATCTCCTCGCTGACGTGACATACGAAATATCGAATGAAAATAATATAAATCAGAATGTGAAAAATTTCTATGCATATTTGTTGTTGAAATTTGACCTTGGAGTAGACACAACCCAAAAATGACTTTCATTTCTTCAGTTGTTATAGAACGAAAACTAGCAGACCTACTGTGCCTTGTTTTTGGTCTATTTGTTTCACACAAAGTTTAGCGATATTTGTTTGAACAAGTATAGAAGGCATAAATAAACATTCAAATACTTCTAACGGAGTGGAATCAGGGTTAATATTTATTTTGAGTCCTGCACTGGTGTTGTCAAATGCAAAATCGAACACTGGTGTAGTTGTAGTGTTCTACAAATTTTTGGAATTGTCTAATACAATATTTGAATTATTAGGTAGTCCATCTTCATCCGACTCATTAGATTTTGAAGATAATACATTGGAATTACTGTCACCTGTTTCTGAACTACTAGATTCGTTAGGTTCGTAATTTTTGTCAGACCCATATTCACCAACACTGTCATTTTTGAACCTTTTTCACCGTCGCCATCGTCAGAAGGAACTTCCTCAAAAAGCTTACGTAGCCACCTTTGGTCCGGTTCATAAAGGTCGTTTGAGTTGTAGTCACCCATCTGAAACCAACGAAACCACATTATTTGTAAGAACACGGAACCATTATCAGACAATAGAAATGTTGTTGATACAACATCACTAAATAAGTAGAAAATAAATACTTACTTATTTTAACAAAAACACATTATTTTAGAGAAAAACATGCTAAACAAAGTTTTGACGCGAAGTAACAACCAACATAACACATACAGATAGATTGAATGAAATCAAATGGCACTGAAGGCGCCGCTCAGCGTTCTGTTGTAATGGGTAACGGTGCGGCTCCAAACCAATAGTAGATGAGATTTAAACTGGTTTACGCAGTTAAGGAATTGCACTGGGCAAATATTTTCCATGCCAAATGTGACAGTTATAACCGAGTATAAATATTCAATATGTATAGTTGGACGCTGATCAATCTTCCACCGGTTTTGTGTCACAAAATCATCGGCTTCAAAGACATCATAGAACGTCAATGTCCTTCAATGGGTTAATAAGAAATTAGACTAATTTAGCTCAATAACACCTAAAAATGTATCCACGTAAGAAGGAATAGTCGTAGATGAAGTAAAGAAACATGGCTGACTTGGAATGTCAAGATGACGTTACGAAATGCATTATTATATTGGGTTTGTGCATAACCCCATTAGTTCAGTCAAATTATATTAAAATGAGGCAAATAGAAAAGTAATTGGTAAAAAGCTACAAATTGGTGAAGACCTTTATTTTGGCACACTTTCGAAGATATTAAAAGTCCTGACCTTTACCACCAAGGCTCTATCCCCATCTTGAAAAAGAGATGCTCCGTTCCAGTTTTTTCATCATATTTCGGTAATCGTTGATCCGAACGTGATGAAAGTTAGTATAAAAATTAAAGCCCATTAAATTCTCTATAAAAAAAGTTTAATTCATTTTATTCCTATCTTCAATAGTATGTCTGTAATACATCCTTAAACACAGAAACGATTTTTACTTATATGCTGTGCTCTTGAATCTATGGTTCTATGCGTTTAAAATATTGACACCAAACAGTTTGCAACATTTTAAAATTCTTCATAATAAATGTGATAATATTGTCTACGTGTCTTACAATAGTCGCTGGTTATACCTGGACCTGTTGAGTAACGACAGAACAGGAGGAGGGAACAAAGGAGTGATAATGCAAACTTAATGAGCATAATGATGATGATAATGTATAAAACTACGTAATTAGTAAACTTTAAAAAATGACAAATCATTTTCAAGATACTTGTGCCCATATACATAATAAATAGTAACGATTTACAGTCAAAATATAAAAATATTTAAAAATTAACTACAGCTAAAGCATTAGTTTTGTGTTTGTAAGAAAAAATGGACGGTGCAGTTAAGTGTGTTCTCTGCGATAAAAATCTTTCTATTGAAAAAACTGACAATGTAAAGAAAAGGCCTAAGTACAATATTAAATCAAGTGAAGGTAGGAAAGATTGATTTTAAAAGGCTTGTATTTAGTGAAAAAGAGAAAAGAAAGAGATCAGTAAATGTTTGAAAGTGCATCGAATTCAGACCCCTCAACTTAGACACAGCATTATACAAGCAACGGAAAAGAGAGTAGATAAATAGGGTCGAGAAGTGATGCAGCGGTTAGAAAGTATTTCAGACTTAGTCGCTGTTGAAGCGATATATCACGAACGTTGTTCTGTGAATTTGTTCAAAAACAAAATACAGAAGCAAATCGCAAATACCCAGATGTTGGTGATGTAACATCGACTATGCAAGTGATTTTTGAATTCATTCAAAATAGTGGTGATTGTCATTTATCTATGCCAGACATGATTAACCTACTAAAGGATTACGTTCCAACCGAACTAACAATTAAAAGAAAAATATATGATGACGACATTATTATAGTGAGAAATAAATAGAAAACTATCACCATATGTTTCCGAACCACAGCATATCAAATTCTATCTAATCATTGGCATGAACCAAAAAAAGTCGATGAACGGGAAGAATGCCTTCAGTGGTTACTGCAGCTGCAGCCATAATTAGAAAAGGCATTCGCTCACAAATGAACAACACGTCTGCATATCCTTCAAGCGATGACTTTTTAAAAGATGTTAAAGACTGCATATCGGAAACCCTTGATATTTTCTTAGAAAACGGATGAAAATGCCAGTTGCAAGTGCTCCAATAAAATGCATTTTAATAGTGCATGCTATTAAGATGGAGACCAGACCAAGATCTTTCTTGTCACCACTATCGATTAGCATTGCTGCCTTTTTATAAAGGAAGTTTGACTCCAAGAATTTAGTGATGATATTTTCTAGCTTGGGCTTTAGTGCATTGTATAATGAGGTGTAACTCTTGGAAACTTCAGCAAGTGTGCAACATGCAATCACCAAAATTTCAAAAATTTCAACAGTCCCTGATGTTGGAAAGGAGTGCCAGATCTCATTGAAGTCGTTTGAAAACATAGATGGATAGAGCTGAAGAATATTCTCATCGGTTAACTCCCAAGCTTGGAATATCTGGAGGCAAACATCACTATCTAACATGCTTTGGATGTGCAGAAAGTTTGTCGAGGTTCCTAATATTTCTGGATGGGAGGACGTTTATGGAAACGTTGAATGATCAAAAGTAATTTGTTTACGTTTTGTAATTCAGAACCGAGCAGCTATGACACTATTTATACTGTATTATGTGCAGTTGCTGAAGGATCCCGAAAATTGGGCATAAAAGCAACGTTTGTCACAATCGATTAATCCCTTTATGTGAAAGCATGAGGTATTGTTGCAGTGATAGGTAAAAATCCAGTTTTAGATAATGTTGTACCACGGCTCGAAGAATTCCATCTTCTGATGTTGTTTCTCGGCGGTATCGGTTTCATTATGGCAGGTAGTGGCCTAAAAGATATGAGTGTAATATATGTGCCACTAGTGGTCAAAAATTGCTGTTAAGGATGCTTATGCACGAGCAATTAGAGGGCACTTAATATCTAATTAGCTTTGGCAAAAATTATTTTGTGCAGAAATGGATCTAAACGCCTATGAATGTGAGCTCTTTGAGACATTTTGAATGACTTCAATAATAATCCCACGACATTGACATTAATTGCGATGGAGCCTTTAATTTGGCACATTCACACAAATTTCACATTGCAATAGCAAAAAAAAAGAACGCAAGAGCCCTTCCACAAAATTGTAGGCTCAATATTTTCACATGGTGACTTTGGTCAAGCAATTTATACAATCCAAGAGAGAAGGTGACTGGACAACCCATTTGTAGATTATACAAAATATGCTGTCATTCTTTCATGTTAGTGGTCACTTTCATTACGCTAAGACATGTCATCTCTATCTTCAAGATATGTTGAATTTGAAAACTTATATGGATGCTGAAGAATATCGTAAATTTGTTGAGCAAGAATATTTCACCTTTAGGACTGACAAATTTTGGTTGAGAACGTGATCGGACATGGTTACAGTAAAAAACTTCGATGAGAAGCATGAAAGTTATTGGTGTTTCGTAGTTTTACAGATAGTATTCTTGGCAAATAGGTTTTGATAATGCCTGCTTTGTTAGTGGTGAGCAAGCAGCATGTTGATTCAAGGGAGTCACAAATGGAATGAGACAACAAAGATGTAATACGGCTTGAAATTTTTTTAATCATTACTGGAGTTGTTGGCGATAGCACCATAGATTGCTACAATGCATTGCAAGTTGAAATGCAAGGAATTAAGAAAATTATTGGAAATAATTTCAAGGAATTTCAAAGAAAGATGACGAACAATTAGTTGATTACCTCGAATACGAATTGGCACCATATCCACTTTCTTTATTCAGTGACGTAGGTATGTGGAAACCCAAAAAATCCGTGCTGTATAATATTTTCGACGAGTCGCGTAAGTGTGTGAATCTAAATGATTCTAAGTATGTCATTGACGGTGTGTATTTCTTGCACCGCGTTATATGACATCAAAATCAGACATAACTATCAATATGTACCACGTACATAAACTGTGTCAAAAACCATTTCGGAGTAACAGCCACAACTGTATTCGACGGTTATAACAATAGCGGAGCAATGCCTAAGATCTGAAAAACGTATGAGTGCTGATATACTTTTGATGAAACAATGACAGCCACTGTCACACACGAAAAATTTCTGGACAACGAAAAATAAGGCATGACTTATTTCGATTTTGTCGGAAAAATTCAAAAACGTAGGTTAAGCAGGTCACAGACGATGCTGATACTCTGATCATAACAACTGCGATAAAAGTATATTCTTTCGAAGAAACTGTGATTGATGGTGAGGACGTAGACCTCTTTTTATTAACTGCTCTAGCTCCAGAAGAACAGAGTATTTATTTTATAAAATCAGAAAGAGAAAAACTGAATGGAAGATCTATTGTTCCAGTGCTTTACAATCACATAGAATAGTTTGAAATATAATTCTATTGGCCCATGCTTACAGTGGTTGTGACACATCGTGTCTCTTTCAAAAAGTCAGGCTTAAACGCTTTAAACTATTAAGGCAATGGGAAGATTTATGTGGAATCATTGCAATATTCAACGACGACAACGCTTGATGACATTGCTCGGACTGAAGAACGTTTTTTCATGGCTATAATATACGGTGTGCCTGAAAGCGAGATGTATTTGGATCGATATTGGTACCATCTGTTCACAAAATCAGATGTACAAGTAAAGCGAATTCAGTTTTGCTGCTCCTTACAACTGCAGCAGCTCAGGAACACTCGTTCTGCATTTATTTCCAAGTTCAAAAGTGACGCAGTAATGAAAAACGCCCTGAATTTTGGAGTTGGAAAAAGTCAATGACCGTCTTAAACCAGTACTGATATTCAAGGCACCTGTTCTGGAATCATTATCGACACTAATATCGTGTAATTGTAAAAAAGGCTGTATTTCATCCTGTGTGTGTAGGAGAGCGGCCTGTCTGTCGGTCAGAGTGACATTATCATTCTGGCGCAATATAGTTTTGCCAATGTTGTGCCATTATTGCGGTTTTGGCGAACGATGAATAAAAGATGACGGTCCATCATAAAATTGTTTGCTAAGTAACGACAACCTGAGGCAGAAAATACTTTTATCCATATATTCAACAGTGTATAACAGAAAAAATATGCAAGATATGAATAAGATTAATTCTATCTTTTTTTATAGAGAATTAAATGGACTTTAATTTTTATAATAACCTTCATCGTAATCGGATCAACAATTACCGACATATGACGAAAAAATTGGAATGGGGCACTTTTTTTTCAAGATGGTGGAGGTAAGGACTTTTACTATCTTTAAAAATATGACAAAATAAATATATCCACAAATTTATAGCTTTTTACCAATTAAATTTTCTATTTTTGCTAATTTGACCACGTGATCCTTTGTATTCGTCTGAATCAATATGAATTTCTGAAGTCAAATGACTATCCACTTACATTTATTGAGAAACTTGATAGGAAGGAGCAACATTACCAATTCAATTTTATTTCCAAACTCCTTTTGATTATTGTAGAATTTAGTGCTCATAACTAACCTGCTTTTATTTAATTAGTCGCTCATAATATTATAACAATCGTAATATATATCATACCTACAACTTAAGTTTTGATCTAAATGTCTGTATTGAAATGTATGCTTCCCTATGGTATGAAGGTTAGGACGGGGCCATTCTTTTCCCACAATTGAAGGTCCGTGGAAAGGGATTTCTTTCAGCTAGACTTGGAGTCTATTCCTGCAGTAGACAATGAGAATGCTGAGGTGGGTCTATACTCAAAAGTACTCCTTACAAAACAAAAAAATGCACAATAACATAGTCGTCACTGTGTTTAATTTAGACAATAAAACAATTTAAAAGAGGATGCAGAAAACCCTTTATGTGTAACTTTTAATTTAATAACATTCGATAGTTAGTTTATGCAAAACTCTTTTCCATCTGTAGATGAGTACAAAAATATATTATTATTATTATAAGTTCCAGATGTGAAATAAATGTACATAAATCAGGTATAATTATGATGACAACGGGAGCACAACGATTTGTGTCTCAACAAATTTATTACTAATATCAAAGCACTCAAAATCCTCTCCTATATCACCATTAAAAAATTGCTTTTTGGTTAAAGTTTAATAAATTTGAAATTAAATAATATAATCGTAGTCTTTTGGATTATTTTCACAAATTACTTAAAATTTTCGTACTTTCCAATTCATCACAGGTCTCAATTTTTATAATTCATTAAATTTGAAAGTATATTCACTATATGTACTTATATAATCCATGGCTTTTACAAAAATTTCTAAGTGTTAACTAAAGGTCTTTGAATTACCTGTGTTTTGTTTTTTGCAATACAAGCTTTAATTCAGCAATTAGGTATAGGGGATTTCTAATCCCAAATTGCAAGCATTATTCTCATTATAATTTAGCTAGTATAAGTAGGTTACGATGTATTATAAACGTGTGGTTTGAGGTCCCTGCACTGTAGGGTTAGACCCTATAATTTATTATATGTATTTTGTCGAATAGATGTTTTCACACTTTGAAGAATGTGCGATCATTGTCTTAACCAATTGTAATATTCAATGATAAGTGGGGTTTTGACAAGTTGGTGCGAACGGACGCCATGATTGTGACAGATTATCTTGAGTTACCTAGCTGAACAGACGTAGTGAAAGTGAGTGTGGTGATGCAGTGTTACTTAAGTCATCCTTATCATCCTTTTCTAAATACCTTATCTGTTCCTTGTTTTAGTGTTGTAGGTGTACAACCTTGCTGCGAATCTGCCAGTAAATAAGCCAAAAAAACACGTTTTTGTCATAGTTGAAGAAATTCTCGAAATCAATGCCTCTCCCAAATACGACGGGTAGCTGGATACCCTGTCATAAATTGAACTACCTTGACCTATATTATAAATAATTTCAGATAAAATTCCGCCTAAACTTAAATTCTATTAACAATAAATTTGTGAAATATTACTACACATACATTAATCTTAAATACAGGCAAACCTAAGGTAACATTCAATTAGCTAAATATTAACAAAAAATTAAAAAATCAATAATTAATCTGACCATGTATGCCATTGTTCTAGTTTTCAAGATTGATGTATCGGTATATTAAATCCCAAGTTATGGAAATGTTTGTTCTACTAATACCTCAAAAAACATAATACATATAAACTTTTCATTAACTATTCCAATGTCCATTACAATTACTTCATTTTTAATCTTCTATTAACATTACTTTCACTAAGCTTACTTTTAAAATTATAATATTCCCTAATCCTGCCACTACTTTTGTCCAATAAAATAATTATTTTCGCTTTAATCAATTTCCTACTGCATAAATGCAAATTATTAACATTTTCATTCACATGTTCATAAGTCATAAATCTAAACATAAAAGATCATTGAACTCACTGTTTAATTTCAGGTTATCAAACAACACCAATGTTTTTCTTGCAACAATTTCTTAAGTTATCCAACAACAAAACTCCCTTAACACAACATACTATCATATCCAAATTATTGGAAAGGTGAACTCTCTAGGTTCCTAACCTCTTTCTTCAATTGGTCATAATGACATTTTAGTAGAGTCTTTGAAATCGTTATTTATAACAAAATCAATAAAAGTCTCTTAAGTGAAATAGCTGAAAATCAACTACTAACCTGCTTTGCATAACTCAATTCATTGCCCAGTCATTAGATGACAAAGTACAGTGTGATGTGTTATACACAGACACGACAAAAGGATTAGATTGAATAGACCATCAGCTACTGACAATTAAGTTATCCAGTATTGCCCTTTCCCGGAGGGTCTGCACTCTACTGTAATCCTATTGTCGACAACAATGTCTGCTCATTCAAGGAACTATCTCTAAGCTGATTTCTACTACATTTGGAGTACCGCGAGGTTCCATCCTGGACCCTCTTTTATTTGATATGTATATCAATATCTATACTGGATCCTAATATACACTGTTTACTTTATACTGATGATCTTAAGTTATATGCCAGAATATCGAATGTTGATGATTGCCAAATACCGTAACATAATTTGAATAACCTTATTTTGTGGTGTCAGGATAACACACTTACATTAAATGCTGTCATGTCTTTCATATTAGCTCATTTTGTAACTAGATATGATTATACGATAGGAGGTGACACTCTTTCTAGACCACCTCTGGTCCGAGATCTGGGGGTACTATTTGACCCTAATTTGTCATTCGTCAAATATGTGACTCAGGTGGTTGCAAGGGTCTATAGAATACTTGACTTCAATGTAGGTTCTTTAAGTTTGAAGGAGTATTTCCACCTATTGGATTCCCTAATACTGCTCTCTTAGAGAAACATAGTTTTCAAAATCTTATAACACGCCGACGTTATCTCTTGTTGACTTTTTGCGCAACTTACTTATTGGCCGCATTAAATGTCCCACCATAAGAGAGATGTTGCAATATAATACGTCAATGGTCACAACTAGGTTCTGTCCTTTTTACCAAACAGGCTTAAATACTCGCCACTTTATTGTCTGTGCAGTTCCTATAATAAGGTTCATACTAAAATAGACATGTACAGCTGTACCCTTGCCTATTTGAGTCGTACAGCTGGCGTTGTTCTCTTACAGGTTAGTTTTATAAATATTTGTTGCACACAATTTCATATTGTATATATTTCTATTCATTTAGGCTTCGGTCTGTAAAATAATGTACTAATAAATAAATACGAAATTATTTCTATGAACCCATAAATTGAAATCTACCTTGCCTTTGCAAGAATAGTTCAACAAATTAAGTCGCATATTGCGTTTTCTCCTTCTAGAAATCCACCATCATATTTTGGAGTTCTGTACTTTCAAATTAATTTTTAATTTGTCCTCATACCACCCCAACACCTCGCCCTTTCATAGAATTACTTACTCGTATAACTACATTTTGAAGTTTTCTAATTAACTGCTCGCAGATAATTAATTTCATTTTTTTCCATTGTGTCTAACTATTCTACTTATCGTACTATAAAATTCTATCACATGAAAGATGTATGACTTCCTATGGTTTATATAAATTAACACTATGTGTTAATGCCTTCAGCGATATAAGTTAATACATTATATTGTATTGTATGAAATGATTAAATTATCTGTAGCTGATATTTATGAAGTTTATTAACGATGCATCTACATTATAAACTATAGCTGTAACTGTTTTGGTGTATTATTAAATGGAATTATTTCTAATGAACGATGTACAGAAGCGTTCATAATTTTGTGAGAAATATATAATATTAAAATCTATTTTCTTTGTTTGTGGTTTAAAATAATTTATAAATCTGAGTTCTGTCCTAGTATGTATTTTATCATAAATAAGTTTCTGATTTTGTGGCTTGAGTATATTGCATGATGCTCTGTATTATCTATTACATTGTGTGATTAATAAAATCTATTATTTCAGCAGTTTCTATTGCTGCGATTTATTCTATTTAATGACTAATACGTTATTTCAATATTGGGTTAAATTACCAATTTATTTTAAGAAAATTTATTTTTATTGCTTTAGTTATACTAACCTCCCTTTTGAAATAATATTTTCTTAAACAGAAGAATTAAAATATCACAATTAATATTAATTATTTGTGAAATCTATTATACAAGGTGCGTCATATTTATTCTGTCAAATTAAACTTTTTCTTTTGCCATCTAGTTTATAACTAGTGTAACGGAATGCGTTACATAGCTCTTTCGCGAATATTACACAACCACAATAATTTAATAGGCCCATTATACAGTTGTCCAATAGCCCTGCATTTTATTAATAAAAGAACAATATTGAAATTGACTTAACAAGTGCTAATAAACTTTAACTAACCACCAACTTTAGTACCACCATCGTATAAATAATAGACGTCATTTTAGAAAGTTATGATCTTTTAAACAAACCTATTTTGTTCCACAGGTCATCCTCATCCCATACATATTGATCCCGAATTTGCCAAAGATTGTGGAGTTGATAAACCAACACTTCATGGACTATGTACCATTGGAATTTCAGTCAGGCTTATCTTAGGAGCAGTTGCTGACTACGATTGCACTTTATTTAAAGCTGTGAAGGTTAGATTCATGACTGTCATAACTTTATACTGTTAACATTTATTTTTTAGGTGCGACTTGTAAAATCCGTTTTCCCAGGTCAGACATTACGGGTGGATATGTGGCTAGAAGGCAATAGGATACATTTTGAGACAGTAGTCATTGAAACAAACACAGTTGTTATTACTGGTATGCTTAAAAATAGCTTTTGTTTAAATGTTCTACAATTAAAAATGTTTTATCAAATTTTAATAATAATACTTGTGTTTCAGGTGCTTATGTGGATCTCAAGGCCATAAAAATGGGGACTGATGTATAAATGAATTTAATACTAGAAAGATACTTACTTTATTATGTAGCACATTTTAGAAGAATGTTTTACAATATTTACCTAATTTCATAAACTGATTTAATACAAAAGTTTTGTAAAACATTAACACTTTGGGGCATCACTACCTCATTCCTTGCTCCTGCTACTTGACTTTGTATGATTCTTAATCCTTAAAATTTGACCAATCATTTAAAATACATCATTTGTAACGTATTCAGTTACGTCATATGGGCCATCTTTAATTACCTTAAAATCAAATTTTTGCTCCGTCCTTGTATATGATTATTCAATTTTGCAACATCCCGCACAACTTTTTTATTTCTGCAAATAACCCCACCTGGTTTGCGCTCTTGAAGCTTTTTTATGAAGATTCCGTTCCTAGTAGATTTCTTAATCTAGAGCTATTCCTTACGCCCACTATTTTAAGCCTTTTCCTAGAATTAAAAGTAGATTTGATTATCGTTTCGCAAAAGCTGAATCCGTAGTTTTTAAGGTCAAAATTTTAATTGTAGACTATTGATTAGATTATGAATCAGTTTGCAAAATTACCAAGTGTTATCACTAAATAAACTTTGACCTAAGAATTGTTTATTTTTAGCAGTAACTCGAAGAACCGGCTTTCAACCAGAATTATTTCACACAAAGTGATTGTAAGAGAAACATTAAATATTGTGCTTTTTGCACTCGTGTAATTGAGACAGATACTAAAATTATTTTTAAAGCGCCAAATTATCATAAACGATTATTTACAGGAATAATTGCAATATCAATAAAACGTAACACACTAAACAAGAAAACAGATAACAAAATTTAAACAATATTTTTACTTATCTAATATTTCTTATTAAAAATAATAAACATCCATTTTGATTTTTCAACAATTTAGTTTAAAATTATTTATAATTTTTCCCACTACTATAGAGTAATGCACTTCTTATGCTTTAGAAATGGGTCAATAATAGTATTCATTATTCTGAAGGTGTATATGAATTAATAATCCAACACCTTTAACCAATCGGGAACATCCAGGTCGTGGGTTATGATCATAATCGTACACCTCTGACTAATCAGTACAAACCTCCAATTGTCATAATCCATGAGGAGTAATTTTCGTCTTCTGCAATGTAAGCTAATACACTTTGACAAATTAATTTTTGCTTGTCGGTATTTGTGAAATCTTAGAAGCGGCAATAATATTTTAAATTGTCTATTTGTCAGTCGTGGTCAAAGTATACTATTCTATTCCCGAGTTATGACCATTACTCATTAGGATTATGCCTAACGGGCTTGTTGTGCAAACTTTCTGAGTGAGTAACAGCTATCATAACTCGCTCGCTGAATAATACACAATTAATTTTATACATACATATAAATACATCAAGATAGGTAAATTATGTAACAACATCCTTTTAATTATTTTTACATAAATAGTAACTGTTACCCATTCAGAATGTACCGCACCTTGAAGAAGTTCTAGATTACTAAAACGGGTGTAATGGCGTATGCGTTCCAGTGATCTAACGAGTCAAACTACAAGTCCAACCAAAGTAGAAGGGTCTCTAGTGAGGAACCAGACAAAGACAGGTCCCTGAAAGAGGGAAGCAGCTGTTTTGGTACTTAGAGTGGCAGAGATCATAGGGATCGGTATGGCATTCTAAGACACATTATTGTGATGTGGAAGGCAACGGGAAACCACCACATTATTTCCCAAGTACACAGCATACTTAAAAATGTTGAAATCCTCTGGTGTAAAAGATTCCGAGGTTAAAGTAGTCCCCCATTTGGATCTCCGGGAGGGGACTACTTGGGAGGATGTGATCGAAAGGTTTAAAGGAAGAGCAGGTAATATTTTGCGAGTCGAAGCGTGGAATGTCAGAAGTATGAAGCAAGTAGGTAAGCTATAGAACTTGAAAATTGAAATGGATAGGTTAGCGCTAGACATAGTAGGAATCAGCAAAGTTCACTGGCGAGAGGTGGGGTTTTTGAAGTGGAGACTTTAGGGTAATTCATACTGGATCAGAGGAATGAAGTTTAGGTGTGGGGATAGTTATGCGAAAAAAGATAGGACAACGTGTAGAAAACTACTTACAAAAGAACGAAAGAGTACCCATGATTAGATTATAATCTAAACTGCTAAATACTGTAATAAAAGTATACATGCCCACCTCTAGCTACAATGAGGAAGAGATAGAGGCGATATACAAAGATATCGAAGACATGCTAAAATACATAAAAGGACATGAAAATTTAATAATTACGGGGGATTTTAATGCAGTGGAGGTGAGGGTAAGGAAGGAGCGGTAGTAGGTTTATTTGGTTTAGGCACGAGAAATGACCGGGGAAATAGGCTGGAAGAATTTTGCGACAAGAACAATTTAATCATCACAAACACATTATTTCAACATCATGCTAGAAGACGATGCACGTGGAAGATGCCAGGAGATATAGGAATATATCAAATAGATTGCATTTTTGTTAGACAACGGTTTGGGAATCAAGTAAAAGACTGTAGAAGCTGCCCAGAAGTAGATATAGGGACTGACCACAGCGTCGTAATTATAAATGCCGCTCTTAAATTAAAAAATTTGAAAAAAAGGAAGGCAAATGCACTTAGACTTTGAGAAACTAAAATATTCGAAAAAAATCAAATGAATTGCTGAAAGATATCGGGAAAATTTCTTATACTAAGGAAGTAGACACAGAATGGGAATAACATTAAATCCAGCTTAGACATGTCGACCAGAGATATTATGGGGTATACACAAAAAGAAAATAAGAAACCATGGATAACGAAGGATATTCTAAATTTAATAGAAGAAAGATGAAAATACAAAAATAGATCAGGTGAAACAGGAAAACAGATATGCAAAACCATAAAATGGGAAATTATTCGCAAATGCATGAAAGCTAAAGAACAATGGATTGATGAAAAGTGGAAAGATTTACAAACTAAGATGGAAATAGGAAAGACAGATGAAGCATACAGACTAATTAGAATCAATTTTAGGGATATAAAACTGTATAGCAAAAATATAAAGGACGCGGGAGGAAACATCATTATAGAAAATGTAGAGAAAGTGGATAGATGGTAAGAATATATAGAGAATTTATGTACAGGAGAGAAACTAACATCATTAAAACAGGAATCAGACATTGAAAATGATGGCTTGGGATATCCTATACTTAGAGATGAGTTTGAATTAGCACTAAAGGGGCTGAAAAATGATATGGTGTCAGGTACAGATAAGATCAAGCAGAAATCCTGAAAGCCGCTGGACAAACAATAACAGACGCATCTTCCAACTTGTAAGCTATATGTATCAGACATGCGATATACCCAAGGATTTCAAACGTAACATTATAGTAACTTTACCAAAAAAGAGAGGCACTGATAGATGTGAAAATTTTCGAACAATAAGTTTGACAGCACATATGTCAAAAATATTAACTAGAATTGTACAAAGACGAATGGAAAAACGAGCTGAAGAAATATAAGGAGAAGATTAATTTGGGTTTAGGCGAAACAGGGGAACACGGGAGGCTGTTTTAGGTTTGAGAGTGATAAAGAGAAAACACTAGAAAAAGGGGAAATCATGTATATAGGGTTTGTTGATCTGAAAAAAGCAAACGACAATGTAAAATGAAAAAAAAAGTTGGAAATACTCAAAAAAATTGGAATGGGTTTTATGGAATAGACGGATAGTACATATCTTATACAAAAAGCAAACAGCAGTAATAGAATTAGAGCAAGAACGTAGAGAAATAAATATTAGGAAAGGGGTGAGACAGGGATGTGCCCTATCCATATTAATTTTTAACTTGTACATCGAAGAGGCAATGAATACTGTCAAATGCAGAAAGAAATTTGGAATTATTATCCAGGAACAAAAGATTAATGTGCTTAGATTTACAGATGATATAGCGGTATTAGCATCTAGCAAGGAAGAGTTGGAAGCGGCTCTTAATAAAATGGAAACAGTTCCAACAGAGATATGGTATGAAAATTAAGAAAAATAAAACTAAAGTGCTAGTATGTAAAGGAGGGGAAAATAAATTAAAAACTAGAATGCAAATAGGTAACGTGAACTTATAAGAGGTTAAAGATTTCTGCTACCTAGGAAGCCAAATAACGCAAGATGGAAAGAGCGCAAAAGATATAAAACAAAGATTAGCACAAGGTCGTGATACATTTAACAAGAAAAAGCAACTGCTGTGTTCAAAGACAACAAACGGAAACTAGGAAAAAATTGCTTAAAACATATGTGTGGAGCACAGCACTGTATGGCTGTGAAACCTGGACAGTAGAAGAAGCAGAAAAAGATTGAAGCCTTTGAAATGTGGTGCTATAGACGTATGACGAAGACATCATGGACAGACAGTCAAGAACAAAGAGGTACTAGAAACGGTAGGTGAAGAAAGAAGTTTGTGGAAAACAGTAAAAAATAGGAGAGATAGTATGATAGGCCACTTACTAAGGAATGAGGGAATAGTGCGGAATATACTGGAAGCACAGATAGGAAAAAAGAGGTAGAGGTAGACCTACGTTAGACTATTGCACACAGATAGTGAAAGTTGTAGGCTGTGGGAATTTCAGGGAAATGTGCAGGCTAGCTTAGATTAGAAATCAATGGAGGTACACGTCCAACCAGTTCTAAGATGGAAAGCCTAATGGCGAAAAAATAACCGTACTTAAACCTGACGTGTATTATAAGCAACTACAGGTATTGGTTTTGCAATATTCGCAACTAATGTTAATTGTACCTAAGGATTTACCAGAAAACTATTGATTCGGCAAATGTCTAGGTGTTGAGTGATACTTGGTAGCCACAGGCTGCTTAACCCCCTTCACAGACCACTGAATCTCTGTGAAGTAGGAAATTTAATTAGGAAACAGCAGAAGGGAACCTAGCTGTATCTAGGCTGTGTGAATTTCATGGAATAGTGTAGGCTAGCACAGAATAGAAATAAGGGAAGGTACGTGTCCAACCAGTTTCAAGACTGAAAACCTAATGACGAACAATAGCAGGGGTTATGTTCGAAGACAACAAACATATAAACAAGGAAAAAATTGTTGAAAGCATATGTGTGGAGCACAGCACAGTACGTCTATGGAATAGGAACAGTAGGAGAAGCAGACAGAAGAACGGTAGAAGCCTTTTGGAATGTTGTGCTTCAGATGGATGAGGATGATAGCATGGACAGACAAATTTAATAACAAAGAAGTTATAGAAATTGTAGGGGAATAAAGATATCTGTGGAAAACAAAAAAATAGGAGAAATAGAAGGGCAAGATACGTTCTAAGGCATTTTTGGAGAATAGTACGGGATATATTACAAGCAGAGGTAGACCTAGATCAGACTATGGCAGGCAGATAGTGTAAGATGCAGGCTGTGGAATATTCAACGAAATGTGTAGGTTAGCTCAGAATAGGAAACAATGAGGGTATACCTCTAACCAGTTACAGGATTGATGACCTAATGATGTTGATGAGTAACTGTTACAACATGTCAGTGTCTTTCATATTTTCATGATTCCATAATTTACACACTTAATAAAAATTCCAATATCTTTAGTTATATGTTTATATATAAAACTCATAACTGTAGCTAATGTTAAACAACTATTACCAACAATTAATTTTGTATGTATTAAATTCCTAAAGACGATAATAAATTTATTGAAAGCTTGTATGATTAAAAGAGTATTTTGTTTACATCAGTATTAAAAAAAAATCTAAGACGCACGTACGCCTTACAACCAAACTTACATAAATTTTATAAAAGGAAATTATATATTTTAAATTAAATGGTTGAAAAAATTTCTATTCAAGTTTATATTAGTTTGTACTGTTAACATTTCTTAAATAAATTCGATTATCTCGAAAACTAAATGAGATATCCAAAAGCGTATAGCATATTTGTAATCAGCGTAAAAAACTAAACAAGGTACATATATATCATTCATTGTATCATTATGGGAATATGGCAATGGACGACGGCGGCGACGACGACGTAGCGATTATATTAACCTAACTAACTTCGTAAGTTTGGTTGAAATTCTTATTCAATCACTCGAGATATCTTAAGTATGTGTTGATGTGATTAAGGTTCATAGAGAGGTCATATTGCATCATATGATAAACATCTGACATTGTAAACTCAAGAAAATTCAAATTGTGTAGATATTTATTTGTATAGAAAACGTATTTGTGAATGTCTGTATAAAATTATCAATGTATAAAAACCGTGATTGTTGGATAGTTTAATAACGAAAGGTTCTTGTTATTGATAAAAGAAGAAAGGTGTTTATTATTTTGACATAAAAACGTGCGCTTGTTGAAAGATTTCATCCATTAAAACCCCACATGTGTAAAGACTATTAAAATCTTTCAGTAGTTTTATGAATTAATGATCAATTTGTTTTCAAATGTATACAAATACTTCACAAGTGTCTTCTTTGCGATTAACCCTTTAACTGCCACGTCCGTAAATATATGTTCTCAAAAAACATACTTAAAGTACTACTTACGTAAATATACGTTTTATAATTTCAAAAATCTGTGCGTCGTCAGTAAATATACATAGTAGAAACTTGCCTAATGTATTTTATAGTTGCTTATATATATTATGCAAATCACATGTATTTCCGGTTTTATTAGATTTAGTTGTGTTTAGATTTTCAATTGTGTCGCAGGTGCCTTCGTTGCTAAATAGTGCACAGGTATAAATTCTTGTAATGGCAGGATATGTCGGTTTAATTGATAAGGAAGCTGAGCAGTGAGAAAAAAATGACAATAGATATTTTTTGTCTTGACTGTGACGTCGGACTTTGCGTGATACCTTGTTTTGAACTATTTCACACATTGAAAAAGTTTTAAAACATTTAGCACAACTGATTTTTATGTAAATAATAAAAAGTGTAATATATATTTGCATTTTTCAATATCTAAGTTTGACAGGTATACTATGAACGTACGAACGCACCACAAATTATATAGTATATATGCTATGTCGGTAATTATATGTTCTATGTAATTCTGAATGCTACATCTGTATATATATATACGTTTCTAGGTTTTCTTAATTCAGCACACAGGTGGTGCAGTTTTGTCCTTAATTCAGCAGCGAAAGAGTTAATAATCAAAAGAGTTTCATTTGTAAGTAATTCTGTTCAAAGTTCGCTAACAACTGTGTAATACATTATTTAAAATATGTATATTATCAACTTTTGTTCCAAAACTTAGAAATGAAACATTGATAATAATTTTGGAATGTAAATATTTTCACTATCAAGATTGAACTGATAACAATACAAACTGAAACGCTGTTGAATGATGTTAACATATGTAAACAACAAAACTGATAAAAGTGAGATTATGCATCGGAAGTACAAAACTAGTCTATAATTAGAATTATAATCTAAATGAATCTCCGGCATACAATACGGTAGTTTTGACTTTTAAAGCTGATACAGTAAGAGCTCGTTATGTATGTTTTATAAGAACATTTCTGGTCTTTATTTTACGCATTGCAAAATCAGAATACCGTTAAATGCTTGTGCTGATGTAGAATGTGGGAGTAATTATGTTACTGTATTCTTTCGTAATACTGATTATATGTATGCTTTAATTGATTGCGTCCAAAGTTGTATTGTTTGTAATTGAACCTCTTGTAAATAAAAAAAAAATGTTCTCAAATAAAATACCACATATTTGTCATTAGAAAAAGTTGCGTTTCTTTTGCACACATTGTATATGTAGTTCACAATATGTATACAGCAGCTCCGTTTAAATTTCCAAGAAAGACAAATCAGTAATAAATTTTTTTTCTCAAGATAGGTGTTTCATAATTTGAAATGAACCCAGTCATAGCTCATTTGATAACTTGTTTAAGAATAAATATTTATTTTTGATCAAATGTCAAGGCTGTATATATTCATAAGTTGCTAGGCTGTTTTTCATTAGTGAGTTTGATTTAATACAGCAACGTTCACATATTGTTTTTGATCTTTCGCAAAAATAATGAGTACTTTTAGATTTGATGGCAGAGTAGCTGTAGTTACTGGAGCAGGGGCAGGTTTAGGAAAATCATATGCCCTTTTATTAGGTTTTCGTGGTGCAAAAGTTGTTGTTAATGATTTAGGTGGAGATGAACATGGAGCTGGAAAATTTTCAAGACCTGCTGATATTGTTGTGGAGGAAATTAAACAAAATGGTGAGTATAAATATAGAAAAAGTTGCAAGGGTTGGTTCTTAATTGACCTGTAGTCCATGCTGTTTTATTTGTAATCATTAGAGGACATAGATATGTGACCTTTTTGCGTTATGATATAAATATACAATAATCATTTATAAACTGTGTACATAATATTTATTCTTATTTATAATCTGAAAATATGAAATGTTTCTATTATGCGAATCAACTCTATACCGAAAGGCTTGATTTAATTGATTTTATTTAATTGTATGCCGTTGGGTTTGAATTCTATTGTGATTTATGTTATTTTATATCTACAAAAATTATTTAGCTCTTGCTTAGTTGTTTTTTGGATTTAATGCGTATGATTTTGATAAATTGAGTTCTTTGCCGATAGCAGCCACAGTCCTAATAACATTTAATTGTGTTTGCCGCCATAACATTCGTGTCTGTACAATAAAAACTATTGAGGATTTTGGTACAGTTAGTGTTAAGTATAATTTTCCGCATCGGGGATTTAAACCCAGCTAAAATTGTTATTTTTATTTCTTAACCCCTTCGCACAAGGATTCTCCACCTTTTTTTCGTTTGTCTGACTTTTCATCCGAGCATCCAGATATCACTTACATGTCTAGATAAAAGTGCATGATATTTTTAAATTTTTATTAAGCATCAACTTTATATTTCTGTAACATTTTGTTAAATTTAAATCTATAAAATATAAACTATTTCCGATAAAGTCTGTTTATGAAAAAGTTCCCATGACTGGTATGGTGTTTCCTCGCTGTATTGCGATTACTATTCTTTGAACTAAATATGTATAAGACTTTGGTTCATCACTGAATGTTGCAATGGTCTTTCTTAGTTTCCTAGTATAGTCAATTGCTTGTCGCACCACGAGCCTAGCGTTTCCACTGCAAAAGGTACGACTATGAAGTTTTGGTCCACTACGGATTAATATTTCCGTGACTGTGATGCTGCTGCATTACTGGCTACTATTCCAGCTTCTTCAGAGGAGTATGAAATGTGAGAGGGTGCTAAGGTGTCGGTTACAGTTACATCCCAAACCAAACATTGAACATTTTCCCAGGGAATAAGAGTCATACCATCAACTCGCTTCCCATCGTCTCTGCTTAAACCTATGGGTTCTAAACGGCTGGGATTTTCGCGAATATAAGACTCCTCATAATAATATTGTTTATTTCGTGGCGATAGTGACGACCAGCACTATTCGAGCAGCTTAAACCATGATGTCCAAGTCATAGACATGTTCCCCGCAGACAGATGTGTATGGTATACATGGTTATCTTAATTCCTGAGGACACTTTCTGAAAACGTGATATTGTTTCATCGCTCGTCCGTGGCAAATAGCTCGCATTTCGACGGGTTTATCTGTAATCCATTCTTAGCACATTCAGAAATGGTGTATTTGAAATTCGATAAAACAGTTTCAGGATCCTTAGCTAGAGCACTGTCATTAAGATAAAGCATGACCAATTCCAATTTTAGTTTTTCAATGACAGTATGCAGAGATAGACAGAAAGGGACAGGACTTACCGGATCCCCTTGTTGGCACCCAGAGATCGAAGGGACTGACTACTTCCCACAAGTCAGATAGGAGGTAGAGGAGTAAGCTTGCAATATGAAGAAATGGGCATCATGTTCTTCACACAATTAAGCATATGGTCCCGATGAATGGTATTAAAAGCATTCTGAAAATCGATTTTCAATATTACTTTTACCGTAGTCGTGTTTAATTCGAGGTAAGTTCATGTAGAATGAACAATCGCCTCGCATCCTCCTCTGGTTGCAAATCCAAGTTGTTTAGGTCTTAAATAGTCACCTATCTCATCGTGTATAACAAAGCACGCTAACTTGGCCACTTTTAAAGTCCTTCCTACCACAATTGGACGAATTTCCGCATCTTTTTCATTTAAAGCGCATAGATTTGCGCCATAAAAAATGGGAGTGATATCCTTGTTGATCTTCCCAGCCATGACGAAGTTGCAAAATAAAGTGAGGGATTTAAGTAAGCTGTTCCGGCTTCAACGTTGGCATGAGGAATGAGGTCTATCAAATGTTATTATAGCTACTTTATTATCCACAGCCACTTTTCCTGAGCTTAGCTGCTACCGCATTAGGCCTTGGTTAAACTGATGCAATACATCAACAATTCTAGTGTTCCTGCTAATTTTGGCAATAATCAATTTGTTTACCGGCATTACCTTATTGCAGGTAAAGCATAAACGCCGTCCGCCGCTTGTATCATATAGATAAAACAAAAAAAGTGGAGGCGTCGGAGACATTTAAAATGAACGACATCTAACCAAATTCAAAATTGCATGCTTTAAGTAAAAAGTACTACTACGATCTGTGTTGGTCGCACTGTAATCAGCTTCAAACCAAAAATCAATCAATAACAGAATATTAATCATATTTTATTAACAATTTTCAAAATGAAGGCAACGAATGATCGGACTTGCTGCATTTGGAGTTCCTCAGATTAATAAAGGGGTATTATAAGCCTAATGATCTGCAAATACAAGGAAAGCAGTCATTGGTTGTTTTCGCTTCTTGTAAATTGCCAACAAAATGCAATTAATATTTTATTTTTACTGTGATTATTTAAACTTTTTCCAATTAAACATTTAGTTTCATACGAGCAATGTGTTTTATGTTTTGCATACTGGTACATAGAAGCGCCACTAATCAAATGTCAGTATTAAAAATTAACCTCCAACCTAAATCCAACAAAATTTCTCAATAGTATTATTCGAAATAGTAAATCTCTATGCTGCAATGTGGGTGGCAGAATATCTAAAAATGTAAATGGGCATTGTTTGGATATTACCAGGCAGGGTTCCTTACACTAACATACAACATGGTGGTCGTCAGGTATTAAGGCCATTTGCTTTCTTAATTGCGCGTATTTGCAGGTGGTGTTCTGAGAATACTGTGCAGTTGTTTTGAAAATACTTTGCAGATGTTGTTTTGAGAATACTTTGCAGATGTTGTTTTGAGAATATTTTGCAGGTGGTATTTTGTCGATGGGAAATATTTTCGAAAGGAAAACACTTTACCACCTGGTGCCTTCTCTCCCCCTGTATATACAGGCTGAGCGCCGGAAGAAATTCTATTCTATGCAGCGTCCTTTTACATCAACAGGCTCTGAAAAGTCAGGCTGTTACTTGAGATGCTTTCTTTTAAGAGGCATTGCCTTACTGCTGTTTTTATAAGTCAAACTTAATCAAGTGAAATTGTTTCATAGGCACACTGGCGATGTACGATAGGGTACATACTGAGCGAATAGTCCCCTCGGGAGGCAACTAGTTCTCTTTGGCACACAAACGGACTTAAGGTACGAATACTTTGCTCTTTTTTTGATGATTTCTATGAAATCAATTTAATTCTTTTTTATGGTTGATAACTATGCCGGAACTTTAATTTTTTTCTAACTCATGGTTATGGCACGATAAATTACAGACTCCGGTTCTAAAATTTATTGTCAAATGTTACTGCACAAAGTGATTACTCGATTGTTAAGTCACAATTAAGATAAACATAAGCTCGCATTGAAGCAATTGTACTTACTTTCACAGAAGATTTAGGAAATGCTAACGGCACAAATTGTTTACTAATGATGAGTTAGAATAAAATTTACCTTCAGCTTAGGATTACGCTAATATTTTTAGGAAATTCATTTCGGTAAGTAGCAGGTGGACAGCTTTGTATTACTGTATATATTGTGTATAATTTTCTTCTTGTATTTATTTAGGGCTGGAAACATTATGTAAATAAACTTGTATTTGTTATTTATATTTTAATAAGTGATGTAACTGTGAAATAATCCCTAATTGATATTTGTTAAAATTTTATGTATATTTTGGAGTGATGTGTTATATGCGAGTTGACGTTTTTGTTTATATAATGTTTTAACAAGACGTTAAGTAAATGTTCGTTTTAGTTTTTGTAAATATTCCTTTTGATACCATGTTTGTTAACTTAATGTTTGTAATTAAGCTATTTCCTAAGGTTTTCGATTTTTCCTTCTGTGTGGCTCATTCCACAACGTTTTCTTAGTTAGTACGGTATTCATTCTTTTAAATTCCACTTGTTTTGTTGTGGTGTTCAATGCGGGCGTTCTCCTTTACTTACTTTACTTTTCTTTCTTGTCTGCATGGAATACCATAACAAGAAGTAGTTTTCTTCCGATATTTGTATTTCTGTAGATGCTCAAGGATTCTTTTCGAGTGATAATAACATTATCTTCCATATGCTCATTTGAGTGAAGCTGTGACTAAAACTTGTATTTTTCTTCGAACTAGCACTCTCTGACTATTATCTTTCCGAATTTTACAAATGCCCTACTGGGCAAAGGGTTTCTACAGATGAAGAAGTAAGAGTTTCTGTAAATACGTATTTTGAGCGTGTTGAAAATACTATGAATATGTAGGTATATAGTAGAAATCAAATAAAGTCAAGCATGACTCATCGTTGCGCATATGAATAAAACACAGCCACGATATTGTTATGCTACTCTATTACCTGGTTCTCCCCCATCTAAAAAGGATAGGTAGAAAAATATTCGTCGGCTGTATAATTCAATGCAACCACTCTGAACCGTATGTAATAAAATATTTCCGTTTGTAATTAATTGTCAAACATTTTTAAGGTTAGGTTAGAATTTGTGCTTTGTTATTTAACTTGCGATTTTCTACTTTTTTTTAAAAGATAATTCTGATATACAACAAACAAGAAATTTAGATTTAAGTTTCATCGTCATTATTATTTGTGCAATAAATTTATATCGACTCGTTTACAGAAAACTTGTTTGCTTTCAAAAGTTAAAAAAGGATATAATCATTACATCATTACCACCAACGTGATAACTTAAATCGGCCAAGTGTGTTGGCTACCAAAAGGAAAGGAATACGTTAGTGCTTTCAGTAAACTGAAAGTGTTTTCGCTATTCCAATTATATTGATATTGTAAATCGGCAAGTCGTAGAACCCCTAAATTATATTAGCTCTGTACGTATTCAAAAACAAAATTTCTTCAACCAGACAAACTACAATATGGAATTTTATTTGAGATATTTTGCAGACCCACGCTCGATGTTTTAATATTGTAATAAATTTAACAGTTTGGTTCTTGCTTACTCTTCAATAAACCTTTGCATTGCTTTGTTTATAATCTAAATATAATTGTTCACGGAACAAAATATCCAATTGGGCAATTAAATAGAAACCTAACATAACCGTCATAACCTATAACTTATTCATGGACCGACTGAAGTGTAGAGATGAGTCGCTCTTTCAATAATATTTTTCAATCCAGGTATCACGAGTCACTTTAAAGCGCGTTCGTTTAATGTATTTAACGTGTTATTTGTTAACGTTGTTATTTTTCCCACCTCTGATAAAGTTTAACCGACGACTGTATAAAGTTAAGAAATGCGTTGTACTACTATTAGTTCTTACAGATTTGAATAATGAGTCATGCTTGACTTTATTTGATTTCAACTATATTCAAGAAGAGATCATATTAAAAAGGTCTCTATGTTAGAACTGCCCAATTTTTCGGGTACGTTACGAATCTTGTACCCTGTTTTACTATGTTAATAGTCTTCGTTATACGGTTTTTGTTTTGAGTGCAAAATGGTGAGAAGAACCAAATTGAAAAAATTTATCTTTGACGTGGCTACCAAAAATAAAATCAATCTTGACGGGTCATTGAATAAACAGAATATGTCAAAATGGCATATTGTTGTGGTTTAGCTTTGATATCACCGCTAATGTCAGATGACCACAGTAGCCCCAGGTAGCAGCATAGACTAGAAATCTTTTTTCGTATACATTTTATGTGATGATGTTATTAATTCTTATTTAAAAATACCTTATCTTTTTAAATACTTTGCTTCTAACTAAATGTTAGTATTTTTTTTACAAAACCAACCCACTATGAGCAGCTGCTCTCTGACCGTTAATGACCAGATGTACCTTAACATTTGCTACATTCGACAGACTCAATAGTTGTAGAACTGTTTATTATGTTTCTGTCGGGTGCATCGCTACTTTTCAACATGCTTCGGAACGGTCACTATTTTTGTAACGTAACAAATCTCCACTCAGTTTACTTATCCGTCGTCTCTTGACAAACACATCACGCAAAAAATTTTAAAATGAAAGAAACTGCGACATGAGTTTGGACATATACGTATTATACCACCCAAGCTACAGCTGAAGAGAGTTTAAAATAAATAAAAGATTAGAAAAGAGTTCTAAAGTTGATTTGCATTAACTTTTGGATGACATCAAATGTAATAATAAAGTGTTGACAGCTATATGCAAATGAATACATAGAATTTCCCTTGAAGGATACGATCATTTAACACAATAAAGGTTGGCAGTTTTGTACTGTGTGGCCACTAATTTCTCTTGCCAATGGGAATGTACGAATATCTTTCATTAAATACAATCGAATTTAAACTAACATTTTATTCAGTTATTACGTGCCATTTCAAAACAGTCACTAGCGGCTAGAAAATGCTCTGATTTTGTTATAACCCATACAGTAAACAATAATGCTACGTGTTACTGAATCTGTTCGATACAAAGAATGCTTTTTTGTGTATTTCAAATATCAAATATTGGTAGCTAATTTAACATTTATGGAGCGACGCATTCGGCAGATATCTGTTATCACTACATAGCGTAATCAAAAATTAATGTCTTTATCGAATGTGCCCATTCAGAGCCACGAGATTGAATTTTCAACCTTTTTAATATATTTGGTACTTCTCCTACAAACCCTTTAATTTAAGATCAGCTATTTCCATATTGCGCCCAAAAATAGCTTTTTGTTTAAATTAAGCATCTTTTTCTGAACATATACATAAGGCGATTTCGAGATAATAGGTGGTATTTACCAATGATGGAGCAATTTTTGTCAACTGTTTTAAAATGATCTCAATAATATTCCTTTGTGTCCCTTTAAAAACTCATTTTATGACTTGTAAATACACGACCATCTCACGCCAGTAATGCAGTGGCTGCAATGATTGGTTAGGTTACTGTTAGAAATGGATATTATTATTAAAAAGCACAAATTACTTAACACGTATATCAGAACAGTTGTTGCTAAAACTATTGCAGACTTTTGATTTGTGTTTTCTTAATAATATCTAATTTGTGTTTTTTAATTATAATATCTATTTCTAACAGTAACCTAACCTATCATTGAAACCACGGCATTACTGGCATGAGACGGTTGTCTATACACAGCTCATTTTATTTTATCTGTCTCCCTTGCACATGAAAACAGTTTTTTTGTAACCTCAAAAATCAAGCAGTACGTTTTGTTTACTACACACAAGTTGAAATATTTTTGATATTACGATTTTAAAAAGTTATGATGGATGACCCAAAAGCTGAAAAATACTTAATCGGTCTTACTATAGAAGATGAAGAAGTCCATGCCATTGCTCCGGATCTGAAAACAGCATTGTTGTTTCATAATGGCAAGTAAACAATTGTTTAAGATCATAGGTTAAATAAAGTTAGAATAGTTATGCTAAGTTCTGCATAACAACTGTTGGCAAGTTTGCGCCACCTATTGAAATGTGATAAAACTAAACGACGTTAGAATCTGTTACCAAGGTTTGCGACTTCTCTGTTCAAAAGGTTGAGAACCAGACTCTGAAGATTTTAAATAAAACTAAAATTAATTATAAAATAATTCTGTCTGGTATCAGGTAAGCGTTCTACAAGCATAATAGATAAAAATTAATTTGTTCATTGTTTTATATAGAGAACAATAAACAAATTAGGTCATTTTTGTCTACTATATAGGTACTTGTACAACACTTACCTGATTCCAGGCAAAATTATTTTCTATAAGCTAGAGGACCACGTCTCGGACAGCCAACTTCTTCATCAATATTGGCTGCAGTACTTTCTTTGAAAGTCTGCTGATGTTGTAGTCAGTAATTGGCGATGTGCATTATTTTTCACCTTGGATGAATTCAATTTTTTATTAAATCAGAAACTACATATACATTATATAGGTACATAATCTACAATTAATATAAATAAAATATAAGATTGGAATTTGATTCTAACAAATAAATAGATGTATATAAATTAGGTAATTCCAAATTTATTTTTGATTATACACAATTAATACCTATAGGTACATCAATTCTATATCATTTATTTATGAGTGTCTCAACAAAATACCTTATTCGAAGTAAGTACTAATTCTAACAGTAACAATTAAAAAATGCACAGTTCCCAAGATAATCTTAAATTTATAGGGAGAGTATAAAGTTTCAGAAGAATTTGTAATGTTTAGTAAATACAATCCTTTAGTTGTTATAGAAACTAGTAACACACCACTTTCAAAAAATTTATGTATATACAATATCAAAGAAGTGCATTTACCATATTCGTCATAAAAATACTAATTACAGAATACTTAGGATTAATATATTAAATTTAACATACCAACAATTATTTACATGTTTACAAGCATTTAAGTGGAAGTATACATATTAGAGAGAACTTTTAAGGAAATGCAAAATGTATATACTGTTTCAGGTAGATCGTTCGCATTTTTTGCGCTTGAAACAATGGAGCTCAACACAGTAAATTTGTTCTATGCCTTGGTAAAGCAAATGTGGGAGAGTTACAGATGATCTAATTGGGGGATATTGGTATAATCATTTGTAGTAACGACCAATCAATTTTCATCAAATCTTCATATAGATCCCTATACTTGTTTCTTAAAATTGCAGTCAGAAGAATTATCAGTAACCAGGCATATAGTGTTATTTTTAGTATCAATATCTATTACTAAATCTGGATAATAACTGTCTTCTGGTAGAATTAGTATCTCAGTAGCTTTACTCACATAACAATTTAAAGATATAAAAAACTAGATACAGAAACCTGCCATCACAATTCGGTACCGTGTTATACTGAACAAGATTTAAAAAGTTTTGAAAATGTATTAACATCTGGATTTTGTTTGAGCTAGTTGTGGTTTTATATTCCGATATATTAAAATCACCTAAAATTAAGGAAGAAGTAGTATGCAGAAAATCCATAGATTCAAGCGAATCAAATAATGTTAAATAGTCCTGTACAGTAGCTCTAGGCGAAACATGCTTGTATATAACAATGATGCAATAAAAACAAAATTGCAATCCTATCTTTAGCTTAGTTAATAAGATATCATTGTTCAGAATATTATTAAATAGCGGATTAATTGTAAGACAGTCTATAATAGTTGCTTGAATACATTTAGTAGCAGCAAGTAGAACACCTCCTCCCATTTCAGTATTCATAAACATGATCACGATCTATACGTGCAACATTGTATAAATTACTATCAAATAACACAGAGTCATAAAATGTTTTGTCGAGTCAAGTTTCAGTAAAGCAAATGACATCGTAATGTATGTCGTTAGAAAAAATGTGTACCTCTTCCCATAAACTGACAATTTTGGTATTAAACATGTATAGATTTGCTATATTTTGGTAGCATATTACAGTTAGTAGATGTATGCATGTTAGAAATACTATGCCTGTATAGTTTGAGCACTAAAGCGAATAGAAAAAAGATGTAAAACGTAGAAGGCCCAAAGAAGAAAGGCCTTGGGATGCTGAGCGTGATACTAAACCGATAGCACTGGACATTACAAAACATACTACTGGAACCCTATGTCTGAAACATAGCGCTGTTTAGTTGCCTGCTTCTTAAACTTCGTTTTATTCCTATTAATATCTGCAGCTTGCTTATATAAACTGCAACTACTGCTAGATATTCTGCTATCCTTACCAGTAATTATAGCATTAATTGCTTTACAGAAATTAAAAATACATAATGTAATTACAAAACTAATAATAAAATCGATTATTGAATCCCTATGAACACAAACAAAACTAAAAGAGACATAATGTTTTACATACTTAGAAATAAGGTGACGAACATTTTTGTCTAATGCAAAATTTGAAAGTATAAACTTTGTTATATTATATGTTTCATATATGCACGAGACAAAAAAATCATTACAATAGTAAAGACTAAAATGCTGTTCATTTAGTTCTTTAGCCATTGTTAAAGAAGTAAAACTTGTGTTGTCCTTATTGTTCTTTAACATATGAATTTTACAAAACTCACAAGGAAATTTTTTAATAACAGCTTTCACTATAAAGCCTGCTACATACCCCATAGCAGCTTTACATATAGGTCTTTCCAACACCCCACTATCCATAGTAGCTAGTTCCCTATGAATTACTGAATTTTGCAAACCACTATTATGATTGGAATTCTTTGTTAACATTTTTACAAAAAAGAAATTTTTAAGTTGCATCAATGATGACTCAAAGGTTTCTTCACAATTTGCCCCTACCGAGTGAACTCCAGCAACATTTCGCACTAACAGTGCTTTATAGGAGTCTCTAAACTGTTCGCACGTTGGACTATTGTGTCGTCTCCTATGCTGTCTTATTTGACCAAAGTAATTTTCTAATGGGTCCTGATTAAAGGATCTCGCAAAATAATGTGTGACACCATTGGAAAATATTATATGAGCTAGGTCAATAAATCCATCAAGAGTACGAATAAAATTTTTTAAAGAGGGTGGCACACTAATTTTATTTGTGCCCTGTACTTGGAAACACATTTGAAGTAGATTGGCCTTTGACTTCTTCCAAAATTCGATGTGTTGCGAACGTTTGGTAACTGCTCCAGTAAGTGGCTTTCCGGGCTTACATTTAAATGTCCCGCCATTCAAACTATCAAATAGTGTGTCCAAAAATTTAACCACTTTAGCTGTTTCTTGTGCACGTTTGTCCAATTTATGTTTTCCCTTAACATCAGTTTCACCTGCAAATATAAACATATAGTATGCTCATCGTACAAGTATAATTTTTATACAACATAGCATACTAAAAATCCAAACAACACGGTGTTTTGGTGCTTTGATATATTAATTATAGTAATAATTACCATTTCGAGCCATGATATTCATCGTTGCGGCCATTGAATGACTAAATACTTGTGTAGCAAGTGAAACCTTCATTTTTTTAATTTTTCCATTAACCACATGACAGTCAGTTATTTTTGGCAGGCAACGTATATCACCACTACATGCATCAATAAAATAAGTGTTCACAATATCTTCCCATTTTGCTGTTAAAATGCCATCATTCGACTTCCAAATTAAGTCTTTTGTTAACAAATTATTACGAAGACCTTTAACTAAATGAGGGACATCATAAAGGGGAATAATTTCACAGTCATTTATAATTATGCGACACTTTGGAACCAAATTCTTTTTTAAATATATTGCTCGTGCATCTAACACCATTCTCTCTATGGCTGATCTGTTGGTTGGGCATTGATCACATATGGTAGCCAGTACTTTCAATCCTAAAAGATTATTTGATAAGAAATTTATATGATCTAAGAGATATTTTAATAAAATTAAGTGTTTCTATCCAACGCCGTATCGGGGAGGGTGGGGTTAGGGGTTCAACCCCCTCCGAAATAATAGTACCGCTTGCCTTCTAAATGTTATCTGCCTCGTATATATCCCTAGAAAAGTAGGAATTGTTTTATCAGTTCTAGTATCTACTTTCCTTTAATTATTTTATTTTTCAGAATATGTTAAGACTAAGGAATGCCATATACTCTTTTAAAAAATTTATTTGTTTTCCCCATAAACAAAGTGCTTTTAATTTGTGTTCGAATTCAATAAAATTTGTTGCTAAATAATTTGTCTGATTTTTTAAACCCCCACCGAAATGTTTATCCAGATACGGCCTTGTTCCTATCAATATTTATTAATGATGTGTATTAAATACGAATAAGTCTTGACCAAACTTTTTACCTGCATTGTGTAATTCCTTAATCACTGATGTAAGTAAGTCTTTAATAGCATGAGATGTTGATGTAGATTTACAAAAGGTATAGCAAATGGTTTGTTTCCATTTTCTAGTAACACCTCTTGCCATAAACACCAGAGCATGATCTACAATTTGACCATCTTGTACTCCAACAAGTTCATCTTTATGGTTTTGGTATGAAACATTCGGCATTAGAGAAATTTCATCAAAGAGAACCATACACAACTTTTCTCGTGGTTTGAAGTGCTGTATTGAATTTTTCAAATTTTCTATCACAAACGAATTAATGCCATCAGTAACTGGTATCTTATGCAATAAACGTGATAAAGTTCTTTTAGAAGGGAGTAAACCATTTAGCTAAGAAGCGATAACCAGGACAGATGTTTTATATAGAGCTAAAGACATCACCTTCTCTTCTAATGTAAATTTCGTATTCCTAGACTTTGTCACTTTGCGACTTAACTGCTGAATACAAAAATTAAATGCCTCTGGATGTAATGCGCTATTAGAAGAATCGAAAAATGACGCTGTTTTTTGCCAGTTGTAACCGCTTTCTAAAAGAAATGTTTCTCTTGCGATAAACAGCTATTGAATTTTCAAATTTTTAGCACTCCTATACAAAGTTTTAGCCTTGGGCGTTAAGGTTATAGCTCGAAACAATCACAGAACGTAAAAGGCCGTTAGTAGCACCTGAAAATACATAACATTAATATTCACACAATTATAGCAAACACTAGTATAAGTACCACTCTTAGCTCGTGTTGGAGTTGAAGGTGTCTCCTCTACATACGCATATGTGTGATCAGCTATAAATTAAAAAAATATCAGTATTGCAGATTAATCACATTTCATGAAGTTGAAAATAAACAAGTAGAAATTTCTCATAAACTGCCGCACATTTTCCACATAAATTAGAAACGGAACCAGTAAGTTATCAAAAAAGATCCTAATGAAATAGCCAAATGAATAATGAATAATAGAACTAGAACATCTGTTGAAATGTTATGTATAACATCTAATCTAGATATATTTAACTGAATTTGAGCATTTATTGAACACATTTTATTTTTAATCGCTTTTATACAGTTTTGTTTAACAGGTGGCACTGCTGTAGTGGATTGTAACCCTGTCGTAGAAGGCGAAAAAATTATTAAAACGGCTCTTGATAATTATGGAAGAATAGATATCCTAATCCATGTTGTTGATAATTACCTGGACAGAAGCTACCCCAGATTTTTAGATGACAATTTATTATTAAATGGTAAGAATAACATAATTCAATTTAATTAGATATCATTCAAGATGTCTTCTTAAAAGAAAGCATCAAGATAACTCGAGATGTTTTTTCAATTTTTCAACAGCAAGGATATGGAAGAATAATTATGACATCATCGACTATTGGATTATGTGGTAATTTAATCTTTTTCAGTAACTCCTCAAAATTATTTTGACTTATACAGAAAACTCTGGTCTTATGGGATTATCAAACACTATAGCAGCTGAAGGATCTGATTATAACATACACTGCAACACGATAGTCCCTAATGCAGTTTTAGGTCCAAATGCACTTAATGCAGAAGTTTGTGAACACATTACAGCTATTGGGGTATTACAGTATTTCTCTAATATGCTATTTTGAAAATAATTTTTAGGCATATTTGTGTCATGAGGACTGTAAAGAAAATGGGCATATAATTGAAGTAAGGGATGGATGGAGTAAAAAAATTGTTCTAATTCCCACAGAGGGTGCTAAATTGGTCAACAGACAAACAAATTGTATTAGTATTGAAAATGTTCGTGATAACTGGCACAGTGTAGTAAATGTGATCAATCCTCAATGTGTAAATATGAAATTTAACACCAGTGAGAAATCAGTTTGCATTGACCATCCAGAAGAATCAACTCAGGATCGTTCCAAATTTATGTATGAATATGATCATAAAGACCTTATTACTTACGCTCTAGGAGGTATGTATTATTATAAAACGTTATTTTTGCATGTGTCTCATTTTAAACGGTAATTCATCCGAAATAACATTTTATAAAATTGTATCTAGAAAACCTACTATTACACTACACCAACGATGCTTCATATCAGTTTATGACATTTTGGATAAACAATCCAATTGTCAAATAAACTTAACGTACAGCATGTTTTAAATTAACCAGGCACCATTGCTAACTTTGTTATTATTGGCGCTATGAGTTGGTTAAATGGGCAAAGAAGCTCAGTTTGATTACGGTGGTCTATGCAAAAAAATAATTGGAAACGCATTTTCGAAATATTGATCAAAAGACTAATTTTTTAAATGGGACGCACTGTATATTTTTATTTTAAATGAAAGAGAAATAAATTCTCAGCAAAAACTGTTATACACTCGTGCATCAAAATCCTTAACATAAAGTAAATATTTACAAGTTTGTAATTTAATCAAGGTAGTCATGAATTTCTGTTCAGACTTCATGTGTTTGACAAGTTTTTGTCATTTCATGTGTTTAGTTGTAATAGTCAACTTTAAGAAGTGTTAATAACACTGCTAAAAGGCCTTTTATTAATGAAGAACTGTGTGATATGTTGGAAACTTTTATAATAAATAAGAAAATATTTTTAACTTGTACATAGAAGAGGCAATGAATACTGTCAGGTGCTGGAAAACATTTGGAATTATTATGCAGGGGCAAAACATTAATATGCTTAGATTTGCAGATGATATAGCGGTATTAGCATTTAGCAAAGAAGAGTTAGAAGCTGCTCTTAATGAAATGGAAACAGTTTGAACAGAGAGATACCATATGAAAATTAACAAAAATAAAACAAAAGTACTAGTATACAAAGGAGGGGAAAATAAATTAAAAAGTAGAATACAAATAGATAATGAGAATTTACAAGAAGTTAAGGATTTATGCTATCTAGCAAGCTAAATAATGCAAGATGAGAAGAGCGCAAAAGATATAAAACAAAGATTAGCATAAGGGCGTGCTACATTTAACAAGAAAAAGCAACTACTGTGTTCAATGACAACAAACATAGAAACAAGGAAAAGATTACTTAAAACATATGTGTGGAGCACAGCACTGTACGGCTGTGTAACCTGGACAGTAGGAGAAGCAGACAAGAAAAAGGTAGGAGCCTTTGAAATCGGGTGCTACAGACGTATGATGAAGATACCAACACCACAAAGTTGAGAACAGAGAGGTACTAGAAATTATTGGGGAAGAAAGAAGTATGTGGAAAACAGTAAAAATACGGGAAATAGGGTGATTGGCCACATACAAAGGCATGAGGGAATAGTGCGGAATATATTAGAAACAGAGATATGACAAAAAAGAGGTAGAGGTAGCCCTAGTTTAGACTATTGCACACAGATAGTAAAAGATTTAGGCTGTGGTACTTTCAGGGTAATGTGCATCCTAGTTCAGAATGAAAATCAATGGAGGTACGTGTCCAACCAGTTCCAAGATGGAAAACCTAATGACAAAAAATTACTGTACTTAAACCTGATGAGTATTATAAGTAATTACAGGTATTGGTTTTGCAATATTTTCAACTAATGTTATTTGTGCAAAAGGATTGATTGGAAAACTATTAATTCGGCAAATGTCTAAGTGTTGGGGATCCATGGTAGCCACAGGCTGGTTAACCCGCTTCACATACCACTGACTCTCGGGGAAATAGGGTATATTTTGTAAACATTAGAAGGGGAATCGAACTGCTTCTAACAAGTAAGAGCAGCGGCTATGTTCAAAGACAACAAACATAGGAACAAGGAGAAAATTATTGAAAGCATATGTGTGGAGCACAGCACAGTACGTTATGAAATAGGGTCGGTAGGAGAAGCAGACTGAAAAACGGTAGAAGCCTTTTGGAATGTTGTGCTTCAGATGTATGAGGATGATAGCATGGACAGACAAAGTTAATAACAAAGAAGTTATAGAAATAGTATGGGAATAAAGATATATGTGGAAAACAAAAAAAGGAGAAATAGAAGGGTAGGATACATTCTAAGGCATTTTGGGGAATAGTGCGGATGTATTACAAGCAGAGATAGGAAAAAAAAGAGGTAGAAGTAGAGCTAGACCAGACTATTGCATGCAGGTAGCGAAAGATACAGACTGGAAATGTGGAGGTTAGCTCAGAATAGGAAACAATCATGGTATGCGTCTAACCAGTTCCAGGACTGAAGACCTAATGATGATTATGAAGAGAAATAGTACCAGAGCATTAGAATGCTGTCCTGAAGATATTTTTTTATTTTGCACAGAAAATTTAAAAACAATGAAAATTTGTTTAGCAAGTAAAGAACTAGGAAGAGATTTATAATTAGTGAAAACGTTGAAACAAATATATTAACTTATTTTGATGCGTTTCCAAATGATTCTATTAGAGATTTGGTAAACGATAGTAACCTTCTTTGAGAGTCATGTACAGAATATTAAAGAAACAAATTTATCTCTTATAAATATCGTCCTTCGCAAACTTTAGTGCCTGGAAATACAGATAGATGACTTATTTTTTGTCGTTGGTTAATTGTTTCATTTAGAGAAAATTCTGGTCTTGTAAAAAATATAATTTAGAGCGACGAATCAAAATTTTCCAATTCTGGAAAGTTTAATCGTAAAAACATGCATTACTGATCTTGTGAAAATTCACTGTTAACCGAAGTTACCCATCCGATCCACAAATAAAGTTCAGTTTAAATGTATGGTGTGGCTTGATTGGTAGTACAGTATTCGGCATTTTGTTTTATTACAGATCGCCTACTAGAGCAAAAACTTTATGGTCGACGTTTTGGAAGAATATCTAGAGGATGCTAATCTAGAATATTGCCATTTACTTCCAACAAGATGGAGGCCCATGCTCATAATTATCGCGAAGTTGTCGCAATGATGCAAAGACTTGTTAGAGATCGCTGGATGTGAACAAATGGTCTTATAAAGTGGCCAACTGGTTACCCGACTTGTCGTCTTTAGATATTTTTTTTTGGGGCAACGTAAAATGTAACGTTTATAAAAGAAAATACGCCAATGTAGCAGAACTAGAAAACAGCATTCGTTTATCTATTAATTCTATTGATGGTCGAAGTATTTCAAATGCAACAGGGGCGTTCTTAAGCGAGCATTCAAGAAAATGGAAGAATTTTTGAACATTTCCTGTAATATTACAGTGTTATATAAATGGTGTACTAAAAAGTCACACTAACTTGATTAAATTACAAACTTGTAAATATTTATTCTATATTAAGGTTTTTGATATAAGAGTGTATAATAGTTTCTGTTGAGAATTTATTTCTCTTTCACTTAAAATGAAAATATGCATGGTGTTCAATTTAAAAAATGTTTTGATCAATATTTTGAAAAAGCAATTTTCTATTATTTTTCGTGTTGACCACCGTAATCAGCTGTAAAAATTGAGCTTCTTTGTCTATTTAACTAACCTCATAAGCTCCAAATATAACAAAGTTACCAATTGTGCCGAGTTAATTTGGAATAGGCTGTATAGTGTATTAGGGTAATTGGAAATATATACTGAAGGTAGGAATTTGGTAGTAATTTATATTATTGCTAAACTATCAGTTTCGTCATTGGTGTAAGTGCGTTTTATCTGTAATGAAAACTATAGGTTCAACTCCAATTCACCGCTTGATTTTTGTTCTATTTTCAACCACTAGTTTTATTTAAAACTGTAAGCACAAACAAAACAAAAACGGCAAGACTTTCACCTATCCTATATTATCAAACATGAAAATCATAGTATTTAACAATTACAACCAACACAAATAAACTTATCTCTACCCTAATTGGCCAAATTGCTTACAACTAAAAGAAAAGGATTAAATTTATTTCACTTTAATTATCCAACAGATTTAACTGGTATATGTAAATTTCTATATACAATTGTGGTGCTTATATCTAATACATTATCCCTTCACTAAGCGTGCACCAACATAAAAATCTGGATACTAATAAGTTATGTGTAAAGAATAGAACGTACACCAACAGAATATAAAGCAGGTAGAAAGTTAAAATTCTATCACGTACAGCTTTTGTCTTGAGTAAAAGGTGCGAACAACCCATTTTTTGCATAAAAAATGGGTGTCAGTAATTCATATCTCCAACGAGTACCTTCACATTTATGGTTTGTTTCTGCAAACTCGATTTTAATTTACATTATTTGAATTACTGTAAATCGAATTTATCTGACTGGCAGTCATGCTTGTCATCATCTATCCTGTGGTGTAATTGGTTAATGCATTAACCCCGAAAGCTGAAGATTCAGATTCGAATCTCGTGTGGGACCTTATATTTTCCACCTTTCAATTACTAGCTTGACTTGAAGTGATCATTTCGACTTTGCATAAAAGTCTGTCATTATTTCATCTTATTAACTAATACTTTAGTATAATTAACTTGCTCTGTGCAATTATCCAATGTGTGTGTGTGTGTGTGTGTGTGTGTGTGTTGTGTGTGTGTGTATGTGTGTGCATGCGTGTGTGTGTTCAATGTATTGATATGATAAAGAGGTCATTGAAACTCAAATGCCATAATTAAAACCCACCCAAATAGAAAAAAACCAGAAAGAATTAAAATTTCCGAAGATTCATTATTCCACCCTGTATAAAAATATAAGTGTATTTTAAATACAAAGCCATTAAAATGCAACGCAAAACACACTTCTCGTGTATGTAAATTAATTTTAAGATATGAATACAAGCGTACTTCTTTGCCTTTAAAAGACAAAGCATTTAAATTTCGTGTGTGTAGATAAACAAGCAAATGCAATTAATTTTCTATGTATTACTGAAAATGAGTTTTCATTGCAAGATATAAATGTAATTAATTTTCTGTGCATAAAGATGCATTAGAACACATTTCATTTCATGCATAAAATAATTAGCCTATGTATAAAATATCCGCGTAAAAGCAATATTTAGTTGCATTCTCAAAGTACAAACAAACCCATATTAAATATGTGTGTAGATATTAATATTCAGATTCATTTTTAACAATTTTAAATAAAACATTCTAGAAGCTTCATGAGTAGTAGAGATAGGTGCGGCGTACTTAAATACTTAGTTAAATAAATAAACATTTAGTCAAAGAACCCACGGGGCTATTAAAAATGTCGTAAAATCGATAAGAATGAATTTATAGGTATCCGAATTTGAATATGAAATAGGGAAACAGCAGATCAACTCCGTGCATTGGACATGGACAAACGGAACGCTTTGCACTGCTCGTAAATCACGTAGCTTGACATTAAATAGGTGATAAAGCGCATCATTCTTGGAAATATGACATCATTAGGGTATATTATGTTCCAAACGGAACAGGAAAATTCTCAAATTGAGATAATTTTATATGTAAACAGAAGCAATCGACATAATTGATTCATTCATAAAGTCGTGATTCATTTTAAGACGTCGAACATGTTACTTTGAGAAAAGTCATTTATGAAGTATGCAAAATGCATACAGCATTTAATATTTAAAATGTAACTTTGAATAAAGAAGTAATTCTTAAAATGTAACTCTGCATAAATATGGAAGGTAATTATTTTTAAAACATTACGAGAATTGAACAATCTTTGACATAGATAGTCCTAATAGAAAAGAATATGCTGAGTTAATTAATTCAAAAATAGAAGATGCACTTTGAAAATTAAGATTCTAAATGAAGATTTAAAATTATATGAAGAAACTGGTATACTGGTATGTGAACGTCAATTTTAAAATGGAATTGGGAGGTATTTACTACTGTTAATTATGAATTGGATAAGTGCTATTGGGTTTCGCAAGTATTAATTTTAGATTTTTTTGTTTGTAACTTGAAACCGATATTTGAGTGTTTTGTCATTTGAATCTAAGATAGAATAAGTTCTTAATCCTATAATAATTTTGTTTTGTAAAGCGAATATTTACTCAAAAATTTTGAGGTTAGTTCGAAACATTTTTTACTTTAATAGATTATCTGTGAAGCATTATTGGTCAATTATACTCTTCAATGGGTAGTAAAAGACAAGGAAGTTATCCATAAGAGGAGAAATTTGAGTTCTGTAAATATTAACAAAGATTAGGTAAGGATTATATAATAATTTAGGAATATTCTTTTGTATGAGAGAAAATTGTTTTTGAATGTATAGCTGTTTTTTTGAGATTGCAATGTTTCGTTTCACTTAATAAATTCCATCGAATTTCCGTTGAGCTAGTCAAGCAAAGATTAGAAAGGAAGGAAAGGTAGTAATTTCAAATTGACAATTTGCTGTATCGTGTCAGCACTCTTTTAGTGCCTGCTCCAAAGGAAGAGGGTAATACAGCAAATTTAGTGGCGCTCCAACGCAAAGCCTTAACACAGCAAATTTAGTGGTGCTCGAACGCAAGGTCTTAACACACCATTATTATATATATATATATATATATATATATATATATATATATATATTGCTGTGATAAGGGGTTGTTTAAGGGTGTACTTTATAGGAAAGGTCATTTAGAAAAGAGAAATTACCATAGGCAGCAGAAAACTGCACTTATTTAGTGAAGAATTGGGAAATGAACATAGTTTGTAGATAGTAAGCAGTCAACGCCCTGTATATAAAGTATAAATAGTTTTAAGCGACGCAGATTAACATAGGAAGACGCATAGTTAGCGTAGGAATGAGAAAGATACATGCATTAAGTAGATAGAAAATATTAAATACCCTGTAGATAAAGTTTAGTTAATTTAGGTAAAGCAAGTAATGATATTTTTCAGTGGACGCACGCGTATATTTATAAGTAAACGATAAAGTGTAATTAGACACGCATTCAAAAGAAGTTCCAGACGATTAGATTAATACGGAGATAGAAATAGAGCTTCAGGTAGCTACTATAAATACGTACAAATATCTAACCATTTTGATAAGAAAAGCAGATTAAAAATTGCGTGAATCGCATGTAAATATGAAAATTTAAAGTCGAATTGGATCAGTTGTTTATGGAAAGGCAATTAGATCTATCAAAACACAGCATGTTGATAACGAAAGACAGCTGCAAGCAGGCTAAGATTATGGGGAATCGTGGAGCATTACATCAAAAACTGCTTTAAATGTAATTATTTGATTGGTCAGAAATAAGGGACGAGCTCTAGACCATACCCACGGATGGAGTGGGAAATAAAGAATATATTAGCAAGCACCGTGATAACGAAGTTAGTTTTGAACTCAACAAAGGCCGAAGTGTGTCGTTGTGAAGTAAAGTAATACGTAAATTTTAAAAGTGAAAGATAAAACAAGTGCTAATATGAAGATTATAATTGCCGATTAAAACGTAAGTACATTTTTCGTGAATTCATTTTAAACTAAAACATAAAAATAATAGGGCTCTGATGTCTGGGGGAACAGTAATACAAATCCGAAGTCTGGGGGAAATAAACTACAATTTCAATGTCCAGGGGAAAATACAGTAATATAATTTTTGAAGTCCAGGGGAAAATACAGTAATACAATTTTGATGTCTGGGGGAAGAATAATACAATTCGAAGTTTGAGAAAATTGAATGATAACAAGAAGAAGTTTGATATGAAACGACAATAAATTGGGGTGCATAAATTAATAATGTTAGTCCATAGTGTAATGGCAATAATTTAAATGAATTGGGGAAGATAATTTTTGTTAGAAGCGTCGATGTGAAGAAATAGACCAGGTCAGATTATTTATTTATAAGACATTTTATTTTTCGATATATTTTTTTTTGAATATTGAATTTGCTTAATATAATATGAATGTGAAAAGTCGACAAAAGAAGTTGCATACAATGAGTAATATGATAACAGGTTTAGAATATTCTACACTTCGTTGATAAGGATAAAAAGTTTTTTTTTGTGACTTTGGGTTTTGAGTAAATAGTGGATGATTGTTAATAAATGAGATTTATAACATTAACTAATTGAAAAGTGTATTTCAAATAATTTCAAAAGCTGTACATAATATATTGGTTCCATTATATAAAATCGAAATTAACTGAATTTTATGATTCCAAATAAATGCTAGCCGAGGTCATAAGATTTAAATAGTACTAGGCGGAGCTACAAGTAGAATGAGAAATTGATAACAAGTAGGCGGTATCGTATCGAATTTTGCTATTGGCAGACAAGGTTGGTTCAAGATAAAATCCAGTCAAGTTTCTGGAGGGAATTGATAGCAATATTAATAAGACAGCCGGAGGAGGAGGTAATTACAATCTTGTTTATTTATAGTAGATATTAAAATGGTCGTCCAATAATTTAGAGTACATAGAAAATTAATAAGGCGCACAACGAAGGGGATCGAGAATTCCAGTTCATAGCAAATAAATATAACAGCCCAACGTAGGGGCATGATAATTCTTCCAATAGCATAGCAATATATATATATATATATATATATATATATATATATATATATATATTATTCTACCCTACTTTGGGCGTAAACCTATATTATGTGTCCACTTTCCCTTTTTCTATTATTAAATCTCACTACTTGTCAGTTACTCACTCTTTATTTTATAAATTTTTAAAATGTGCACACCTAATGCACGCCCCGTACTTGCAACGTTTGGTTGGTTCTTTAATTAATTATTTATTGCAATGCCTCGACTATTTAAGCTCTTAATCTCAGGGTGTTCAACTACTTATAGTGGGTTCTGTTATAAGTAGATATGCAAAGTCCAACCAAAGTGCACTCTTTTGTTTTACTACTAAAATTGATACTCTACTTTTGTATATGCCAAAATTTCTAATAAGATCAAAGTTGCTTTGTGCCAAATTAAATTACTACCAAAATTGTATGACTATTTTTGACGTATTAAAGATATAATTCAACACTCACCTGGTCTATACTCCGTTGATGCCGCTCTGACTGCTGGCTCAAAATCCTTATCGCCGTATGCGTCTTTACACTGATGTTCTTGAATTTTCGTGCCGCCTCCAGGTGTCCTTGAATTTTAACTGCTCCCCAATACCTGAAATGATTAACCCAAATTTAGAATTTAGAAAAAACCAGTGCTACAACTTCCCCTGTGCTAATCTCCGCTTCGAATCTTTGTTTTCTCTATAAATCCGTCCGCTTCTCCGTATCTAATCCCAATCTACTCGTTCCTGTATCTTTTTTGCTCGATGCTCCTGCTACCTTTAAACCGCTCTCCAATATCCAACTTCTTTTCTATGTATATCCACTCTCGATGTCCTGCTACCTTTAAACCGCTCTCCAATATCCAACTTCTTTCTTATGTATAACCACTCTCGATGTCCTTCTACCTTTAAACCGCACTCCAATATCCAACTTCTTTCTATGTATATCCACTCGATGTCCTGCTACCTTTAAACCGCTCTCCAATATCACTTCAAATCTATATAACCACTCTCCAAATCCAATAATTAACCGTCGCACAATCACTACTATTCACTTTATACTTTCGATGCTTGTTTCTTTACCACTTTATTCAATTGAAACTCCTTTTAAAACAACTACTTTTATTTACTTTTAAATATCTTGATACAAATTAGCACAGTTAGGAAAACACGTCTTTTTACAAAATTGGTTCGAAAATAATCTCCTTTGTTTACTCTCTAAGGCGACCATGTTAACTCTCTTAGCCTACTACATCTTAAAGTTCATAACAAATAACTACGTTCGTGTCGCACATACCAAAGTTCATGTCTTTTATACAATTTCATAATCACATTAAATTCTAATATATGTCCTAAATCTTTACATTCCACCAATCACATTTTACGTTGTTATAACTAATAATTTTGAGTTTACAAATATTGTCCAAAAGTTGATTCTATATAAATGAAACCAAAATAATTTACACTTGACCCTGGATGCATGTTGGTAGTAAACATTCACAGACGCATCCGGCTTTTGGACGGCAAATGTACTTTCAAAGGCCTTTAAAATTCAAACTCGGCATAAACCCTTGAGCACTGCACATCTTACTACGTCACTTAGTCATTTTAAAATTACCTTTTGGCACTTAATTTCAACTACTATTTTGAATGGTATTTTAGTGTACATAAAATACGGCAAACATACATTTTTAAGTTTATGTGATCAAATATGTGGATTATTTTTGTCTGGCATATACTACCTTGTACTAAACAACCCTTATAACTCTTAGTAGCTCCTTAGACATTATATTGGCCCCACTGATTTTGAATGAAATTGGAAATTGCGTCGGCTTTACTCTTTCCTGGTGTGCATAATTTCTAGTTTTATTTAAAATCAAACCCCCTCTTACCTTTCTACACAAACCCCTTTTCGGATTCCTACATATTTTAATTATTCAACCCCTATTTTACTTCTCAACATGTCTGTCTAACTATGCTACATACTAACCTACCTTATAAACTAAAACAAAACTAAACTTTCCGTCGCATGAACTATATAACAACTATTCTACTAAACCCTCTTCCTGTACAACCTTATATGGGTATAGATTTTCCAAGTGAAAACGCCCACGATATTCCCCTGTCATAGTAGCTAATTCAAATGTATTTCCTTCCGCAAAATACGCGTAATCTTGTACGGCATTCATAAGGAAACAACAACTTCGCGCAAATGTTCCTGTCGCGGTTCGAAACTCTTAACCTTTCACAACCACCATATCTCCTATTTCAAAAGTCGTCCTTTTTGATCCTGCTACACCTTCGCTCGATATCCCTACGCTGCATCCTTTCGATCCTACGTCTAACACTGCCCAAAAACTCTGTGATGTCTTGTACCTCGACTTCTTCCCTCCATGGCCTAGCTGGTATAATCCTCCGAATCAATGTTATCGGACACGTTTTGTAACTGAACTCGGCACACAATTCATGAAATTTTCAATCTGCGGCAGATACCTAACCCATCTATTATGGTGCCCTTGCGTTGCTAACCGTAGATATTTTATTACCTCCCGTATATATCGTTCGCATGGATTTGCTTTCGGATGCCTTATACTGCTAAATGACACCTTAATGTGCGCTCGATTTAACCCGTTCCTAAATCTTTGGTTGTTAAAATAAGTTGTGTTGTCTACCAAAATCCTTTCCATTCTCCCTACCTGGCTTCCAAATTCTTTAATCGACTGTAAAGCATGCACCGTGTTGCTTCGCCTTGCCGGAAATAATTTAACAAATTTTGAAAAAACGTCCACCATTACTAATATGTGCCGATACCCCTGTTCACTCGTAATCAGGTTGCTTAAGTAATCAATAGCTACCAATTCCAACGGTCCGCTCACGTTCACACTCATCGGTACATTCTGCAACACCACGTTCTTGTCTTTCCCTAAGATACAAATTTTGCAACGATTAATCCTTTCTTTAACCACCGTGATATCGTTCCGTGCATAAAACGCCTCCCTGAATACCAAAAATGTTTTTCTTATGCCTATATGTCCAAAATTTAAATGAATTTCATATATAATTTCCACAGCCGCATCTCTGGATACCACTACTAGCTCTGCCTCACCTATCCTTTTTACTACGAACTGCCCTACGATGGTAAATCCACGGTACTCCTCCACATTTTCGCTTGTTAATCTCTCGCGGATCGAGCTCACCTCACTGTGCCTTTGCGTTTCCATAAGCTTGGCATTTGTCCACCGACCAACATCCCTGAACTCCTGCAAAGCAACTAAACAATCCTTCACGTCTTTATTCTCTTCCACCTGCGGTCTGCTTAGAAAATCCGCCGTCACATTCTCCTTGCCTGGTTTGTGCTTGATTTCAAAATCGTATTCCTGTAATACTAACGCCCATCTGTACAACCTGCTGTTTAGAAACTCCTTTTCTTCATAAATGTTACCACCGTGTTGTCGGATTCTATTAAAAAATTTTTTACCTAGCAGATAAAAACGCAACTTTTTCACTGCATATACTATAGCCAACATTTCCTTCTCTGCCGTTGCATATCTGGTTTCGCAGTCTTTTAATACCCTCGAAATAAATACAATTGGTACCTCAGCTCCGTCCTGGATCTGCACCAACTCAGCCCCTATCGCATATTTCGACGCATCCGTTCTTAAAATAAATTCGTCTTTGAAATTTGGATGTTTTAATGACAACTCTTTATAAAATGCACTTTTCAAATCCTGAAACGCCTTCTCTCGATCAGCAGTCCATTTCCATCTTTCATTTTTCTTCAATAAACTCACCAACGGCACACACAACTCAGAATATCGCGGTATAAATCGTTTATAATAATTTAGAACCCCTAAAAATCCTCGTAATCCTCTCACGTTCTTTGGTTGAGCAATCTTTTTCAACTCGTCCAACCTTTTATTACAAATTTTCATCCCATGTTCACTGATGTCAAACCCTAAATATGTAACTTTGTTCTTGAACAACTCGCATTTCTCCACGTTCAACTTCAAACCCCCTTCGTCCAGCCTCTGGATCACCTTTTCTAAATGCTCCAGGTGTTCTTGTTCGTTCCTTGAAAAAATCAACAAATCATCCACATAGTGCGAACAGAAACATTCATACTCGTTAAACAGCTTCTGCATGGCCCTTACAAGTGCTGCTGAAGAACTACTTAACCCAAACGGAACTACAGAAAACATGTAAATCTCTCCTTCAATACTAAACCCTGTAAACTTCTTACTGTCTTCATGCAACGGAATTAACCAAAATGAATTTTTAAATCTAATTTACTGAAAACTTCATCTCGTACACTTTGTACAACAAGTTATCCAACCCCTGCGGTTGTTCATACTGCGGTTTCGTAATCGAATTCAACTTCCTCGCATCCAAACAAATCCTTATATCCCTTTTATTGGGTTTAGGAACAATAACTACCGGGTTCACATATTGAGTTTTCGCTGGTTCTATTATTCCTCTCGTAACATCTTGTTAATCTCGGCTTTAACCCTATTTCTAATAGCAAACGGAATTGGATACACCTTTGTATTAAACCCGTTGTCTTCCGTGACCTCTAACTTATGCATATATCGCCTCGCCAATCTTGGCTCTTCATTAAATAACCCTACATATTTATTAAATAATTCTTCTAGCTTCGCCTTTATCTCAATACTCACTTTTCCAATCTGTTCATCCTTAATTAATCTTACAAACATATTACATAATCGTACTTTAACCTGTCTATAATCACTTGTCCTATCCATTCCTAATCCCGACTTATCTATATTATCTCCATTCCTATATTCCTCACTAACCGTAGACACCATCCATAACTTATCTTTATCAAAATTCGAATCGACCTATCCTTACCATCTATATTCAATCCAAAATCCTCTATAAAATCCATTCCTAATATGAAATCTATATGCAACCCCTTTGTAATTAAAAACTCTGCCTCTCCTGCATTTTTATCCCCTACAAATATCGGTACACGGATGATCCTATAAATCGTAGTTAACTTTTATTCATTGCCGACCATAAATTAACCCCATCAATCGCTTCTATTCTTCCTTTTAAAAATCAGCATGTTTTATCACCACCTCTCATCTACCAGCGACAACTGTGAACCACTATCAACTAAAGCAACATATAAACACTCACTTAAACTAATATTAATGAACAAAAGGTTCTTTTTATTCAAATTATAATTATTTAACAATAAGTCTTTTAAACTATAAACCACGTCGACCTTTAATCCTATACATTCGTTCTTCCAAAATTTGCGTTTTTTTCTGCGGGTGCCTCGTGTATCTGCACCACTTCAATTTGATCCGTGTCCTGAGTCCTTGCGCTGGTCGTTATGTGGTGGACATTCGCGTCCCTGTCCGTCCGGCTATATCCGTTCTGTGTACCGCCCCCTGTATTTCGACCGTCATCCGCGTTGTCGTCGCGCTGGTACCTGTTTTGTCTTTGTAAGTCGTTCTCCCGGTGTTCCCTATTGTAGTATGGTCTCCTGTTTCCGTCGTGTCCCCAGTGATTTCGGTGTCCGTGGTTAAAATAGTCCTGTCGGTAGCTGGGTCGATGTTCGTGATGGAAATTGTCCTGTCTATGGTTGGGTCGCTGTTCGTGGTACGTATGTCGTCGGTTGTCTTCCCTATAACCCCGGTTTTGATCCCAATGACTAGTCCGTGTTTTTGCCTCCAGTGCCGTTGCCAAATCGAAGTTTCTCATGACGCCTAAAAATTCCCGCAGTGTTTTAACATTATGGACCACAACCATCTTTGTCACTTCCGGCTCCATGTGGCCCGCAAGTAGTAGTACAATGTCGTCCTCGCCCAACTTTGGTGTCAAGTGCTGTGCCTGGTTGAATTTGTCGATTGCGTATTCTTCGCGAGTCCCGTGTGTCCGACTGTAGTGTCCCGTAATCAAATTTGTACGTATATCCGTCTGGTGCGTGTTGCTCCAGAACTGTTCCATAAATAGTCGTCGAAATTCCGCGTAGGTGTCGTACTGTCGGCGTATGATGTTGTGCCACTTTTCCGCGTTCCCTGTCAACGTCGCCCCTACTATCTGTAACTTAGTCCTTTCGTTTTCCGATTCGACGATCTCGTCCAGTCTGTCTAGAAATCCCATCGGCTGTTCTGTCCTCCGTCCTTCAAATTTAGGTAACGCGTCCCGGTTCAATTTAATGTGCTGTCCGTAGTCCAGTCCAATGCGCCGTCGTTCTAGGTCGTCCAATTTTTCATGTATTTGTCTTACGTCATGTCCTACCCGGTTTTCTACTACAGTGACTTTGTCGTCCAGTTGTGTCTTAGTGTTCAAATTTTCGTTCTGTATCGTCTCTAAGGTTTGTCCTAAATTTCTGTAGTTTGTCAAATGTCTTTTGTCGCATGTTTGAATTTCTAAATTTAATGTCGTAAAACCACTGACCATTGTCTCCTCAACTGTCTCTACGCGTGTCTTGATTTCAGTCCGTAGGTCCGTTTTTGTCGCGTTCAAGTCTCCCTGAATCTGTACCCGCGTATTTTCTAATTTGTCATCTATTCTGTCAATCTTTTCGTGTACCTCAGTCCTTATGTCGTCCTTTACGTTTTGTATTTGCGTGAGTAGATAGTCCTGTGTATACTTCAGTTTGGCCGTCAGTTCCGCGTGTGCCGTCCTAAACTCGTTTCTCAGTTCGGTGTGTGAATCTTCAATTTGGTTTGTTAAAGTCGTTTGTAAAGTCGTTATTTTGTTAGTTAGTTGCGTATTTGCCTCTTTTTGTTCCGTCTGTGAAGTTTCAAAAACCGTCCGCGACTCTTTCTGTTCCGTACGTAAATCTGCCATTTGGTTCGTTAAATTTGTCTGTGCAGTTTTAAAATCGTTCGATAGTTCCGCCTTCAGTTCCGTGTTTGAAGTTTCAAATTTGTTCGTTAAATTTGTATTTGACTGTTCAACTTTTTCGTGCAAACTCATTATGAGTCGTATTAGGTCCTGGGTTCCGGCGGTTTCTGCAACTCTTACCTCCGGTGCTGTCGGCTGGTCCGTGTCCTTGTCTGACGCCTCCGGGTCTGTCTGCCTCGCCTCCGTCTCCTGGATGTCTCCTCCTGCGTCTAGCTCTATGTCCTGCGTCCTAATTTCATCGTTTAGTGTTGTGATTTCTGCTTCAATTCCGTATATCAGTCCCGATCTCGTAATCCGTTTCATTGCTGGGTCCGTCATCTCTGCAGCCTATTTTTGAACTCGTATGCCTGAAAATATCTAACTACGGACCCCACCTAATCTCAGGCTCCCGTATCCTACTACTATTTCTGTCTAATTTCAACTCAATCTAGCCTTTTTTCGAGCCCCACGTTGGGCGCCACCTATATTCTACCCTACTTTGGGCGTAAACCTATATTATGTGTCCACTTTCCCTTTTTCTATTATTAAATCTCACTACTTGTCAGTTACTCACTCTTTATTTTATAAATTTTTAAAATGTGCACACCTAATGCACGCCCGTACTTGCAACGTTTGGTTGGTTCTTTAATTAATTATTTATTGCAATGCCTCGACTATTTAAGCTCTTAATCTCAGGGTGTTCAACTACTTATAGTGGGTTCTGTTATAAGTAGATGTGCAAAGTCCAACCAAAGTGCACTCTTTTGTTTTAGTACTAAAATTGATACTCTACTTTTGTATATGCCAAAATTTCTAATAAGATCAAAGTTGCTTTGTGCCAAATTAAATTACTACCAAAATTGTATGACTATTTTTGACGTATTAAAGATATAATTCAACACTCACCTGGTCTACACTTCGTTGATGGTCGCTCTAATTGCTGGCTCAAAATCCTTGTCGCCGTATGCGTCTTTACACTGATGTCCTTGAATTTTCGTGCCGCCTCCAGGTGTCGTTCTCAAAATTTTAATCTGCTCCCCAATACCTGAAATAATTAACCCAAATTTAGAATTTAGAAAAACCAGTGCTATAACTTCCCTGTGCTAATCTCCGCTTCGAATCTTTGTTTTCTATAAATCCGTCCGCTTCTCCGTATCTAATCCCAATCTACTCGTTCCTGTATCTTTTGCTCGATGCTCCTGCTACCTTTAAACCGCTCTCCAATATCCAACTTCTTTCCTATGTATAACCACTCGATGTCCTGCTACCTTTAAACCGCTCTCCAATATCCAACTTCTTTCCTATGTATAACCACTCTCGATGTCCTTCTACCTTTAAACCGCACTCCAATATCCAACTTCTTTCTATGTATATCCACTCGATGTCCTGCTACCTTTAAACCGCTCTCCAATATCACTTCAAATCTATATAACCACTCTCCAAATCCAATAATTAACCGTCGCACAATCACTACTATTCACTTTATACTTTCGATGCTTGTTTCTTTACCACTTTATTCAATTGAAACTCCTTTTAAAACAACTACTTTTATTTACTTTTAAATATCTTGATACAAATTAGCACAGTTAGGAAAACACGTCTTTTTACAAAATTGGTTCGAAAATAATCTCCTTTGTTTACTCTCTAAGGCGACCATGTTAACTCTCTTAGCCTACTACATCTTAAAGTTCATAACAAATAACTACGTTCGTGTCGCACATACCAAAGTTCATGTCTTTTATACAATTTCATAATCACATTAAATTCTAATATATGTCCTAAATCTTTACATTCCACCAATCACATTTTACGTTGTTATAACTAATAATTTTGAGTTTACAAATATTGTCCAAAAGTTGATTCTATATAAAATGAAACCAAAATAATTTACACTTGACCCTGGATGCATGTTGATAGTAAACATTCACAGACGCATCCGGCTTTTGGACGGCAAATGTACTTTCAAAGGCCTTTAAAATTCAAACTCGGCATAAACCCTTGAGCACTGCACATCTTACTACGTCACTTAGTCATTTTAAAATTACCTTTTGGCACTTAATTTCAACTACTATTTTGAATGGTATTTTAGTATACATAAAATACGGCAAACATACATTTTTAAGTTTATGTGATCAAATATGTGGATTATTTTTGTCTGGCATATACTACCTTGTACTAAACAACCCTTATAACTCTTAGTAGCTCCCTTAGACATTATAATATATATATTCTTGTAGCTGCTATTACTCCACCCCTCCGCCCTAATTTTTATTTTTATATATATAATTTAATTTTACTTTTTATTTATTTAAAAAATTATGATACACGACTTTTGTCGTCGCCCCTAATTTTAGTATTCAATGATTGATTTCTATCTGATGTGCTTTAGCAAAGTTTGGTTGGTTATCTATTTAACTGTTTACTATTTTTATGCCTCGACTATATGAAACCTTTATCTCAGGGTGTTCACCTACTCACCGTGGGTTCAATCGTGAGTAGATGTGCACTGCCCAACCAAACTGCACACTCGTTTGTTTTACTACTTTTTAATATGGAATTATTTACTGTATATGCCAAATTTTACTGATCAATGTTGCTTGGTGCCAAATTAATTTATGTATACAATTTCTGACTTTTTGTTTGACGTTTTAAGATATTACACGATACTCACCTGAATTATACTGCGCTGATGCCTTCTTTAAATGTTGCTGGCTCAAGTTCTTATTCGCCGTACGCGCCTTTACAAGGATTCACAATCACTGATGATCTTGCGTATCGCCTCCAGGTGTCTTAATATAATTTTGCTGACCCCAAATCTGAAATAATTTACCCTAATTTTAGAATTTTGAATAAACCGTAGTATTTACTTCCCCTGCGTTAATCCTTCCGTGTTCCCTTGATTTCTGCGTTGAATCTTCCCCTGTACTTTGCTGCTCTCCTGTTTTCTCTCTGCGTGCTCCAATTAATCCTTTCGCCGTTCCGTAGTCAATCCCAAACCTATCCTGCCGTCCTGTTCCAATTCAATCTATGCCCTGCTATACTTCAATGTCCACTCTATGTCCTTTTGCCTTTAATCTTTATTCAAATCACTCCAAAATTATTAATATCGTCGTTGCTTCGCCGTCGCTTTGTATAACCACTCGAATCTCCTACTGCCTTTTAACCAAAATCGTTCCAATTCCAATACCAATCTCGTTCAAATCTAACTAAATATCCGTTGCTTTCCCGTCGCACTATAAACACTCTAAATATTCTTCAATTATCGTCGCTTTTATACCTTCACTTTAATAATCATACTATTTAAACTCAAAAACATTTATTTTATCCAAATATTATACAACTTTAACGCAGGTTTGCAAAACACGTCTTTTTACTAAAAGAAATCGAAATAGAATCCCCTTATTTACTTCGCTAGGCAATAAGCATAACAAAACTAGCTTACTTAATCACATTTTAAAATCATAAAACTATCCAATAACAACTTTTCTTTTCTCTAGTGTCACAAATACCTTAACTATAGTCTTTACATACAATCCTAATTTCTACCATTGGTCCTAAACACTTCACAATTCTCCAATTATATCTTTGATTTCTATTTACTTATAATTTTGAATTTACAATTCGTCCAAAAGTTGATTCTACTTAAATGAAAAGCCAAAATAATTCACACAAGACCTGGACGCTTGGTTGATTGCAGATATCCGTAGACGCGTCCGGTTTTCCGACGATAAATGTACTTTCAATGGCTTATAAAATTTCAACTTAGTATAAAACCTTGAGTACCGTGCATTGTATCAACGTCATTAAGTCATTTTGTTTACCTTTTGGCACATACGTTTCAAACTAAAATGGTAAATACTTTAGCATATGTAAAGTACGGCAAAATATAGTTTTTGAATTTACTGGATCTGATATATGAATTATGTCGTTTGGCATACACTCCTTTTAACCCAAATCTACCCTTAGAAGCCTTGTACCCCCCCCCCTTACATTACAATATATATATTCTTATGCTCACCCCTCTCTCTCGCGCCTTTTTTTATTAATTTAATTATTTTTATATAATGTGCAAATATTTATTTTACGTTACGTGCTTTAGCAACGTTTGGTTGGTTAATAAATCAAAACTGTTTTAACTATGCCTCGACTATATGAAAACTCTTTCTTCCCAGGGTATCCACCTACTTACCGTGGGTTCAGTGGTAGGTAGATGTGCAATGCCCAACCAACCTGCACTGTCTTTTGTTTTAGTACCTTTTTATAATTTACTTTTGTATATGCCAAATTTTATATGATCCACGTAGCCTTGTGCCAAATTAATTACTACCACAAAATTTCTGACTTTGACGTTATATCACACAGTACTCACCTGTTCTATACTTCGTTAACGCCTCTATGAATGCTGGCTCAAACTCCTACTTGCCGTATACGTCTTCACAAGGTTTCACGATCACTTTGAAAACTGCCGTCTAGCTTCCAGGTATCTTTGCTTTAATTTTGCTCCTCCCAAATTTAAAATAAATATGACCCGAATTTAGAATTTAGAATACCCTTTTTATTTACTTCCCCTGCGCTAATTCTTCCGGTGTTATTTCTTCTTTGTCTCGTACGATTCCACTTGCTACTCTTACGCTGTCTTCTAATTTCGCTTCTCTCGTTCTAAATCAATACTTCCGCCTTTAATCCGCTCGTTCCAAATCAATCCTTACTTCTCTTTAATCCACTCGTTCCAAATCAATCCTTACTTCTCTTTAATCCGCTCGTTCCAAAACAATCCTTACTTCTCTTTAATCCGCTCGTTCCAAATCAATCCTTGTTCCAATTTACCACTCAATGCCCCGCTACACATAAAACCATATCCAATTCAATCCTAATATATTCTTCACTCTTATAATTCCTATTCGATGCTTTCTGCCTATATCAATCTCGTTCCAATTCAATCTTATTTTCCGCCCGTTCGCTGTCGCACTAATTCCACTTTTATACTTGTTTACTCTTCGTCGCTATTACTTATTTATTCACTGTTGCCCTTACTCTTCCTTTATAAATTAAACTCGTACAATTCAAACTCATTTATTTAATCTTCAAAAAATATTCAAAAAAACAATTTAGCGCAGTTATAAAACACGTCTTATTACAAAATTATTTCGAAATCGACTCCTTGTTTACTTATCCTAGGTGATAATTACAATATTTATCTGCCTACTCTTTATTACATTGTATATAAAAAACCATCCAATAACGTCGTATCACCAAGTTCGTGTCACTAATACCTGAAACTTTGTCTTTTGCACTTTCCTATTTTATACATAATGTTCAATCATTGGTCCTAAATATCGCACAACCCTTCAATCATATTTGACACTGCTATTACTTATAATTTTGATGTTACATGTTTGTCCAAAGGTTGATTCTAGTAAAATAAATGCCGAAATGATACACATATGAATCTGGATCTGCGTGGTTAATAGTGGACATCCATAGACGCATCCGGTTTTCGGTTGGCAAATGTACGTTCAATGGCCTATTAAACTACAACTCAGTATAAAACCTTGAATACTGTGTGTTTTATCACGTCATCAAGTCATTATTTTTACGTCTTGGCACTTACATTTTAACTAACATTTCAAATACTTTAACGTATGTAAAGTATGGCAAACAAATCTTTAAATTACGGGATCTGATATATGACTTACTTTCTTTGGCATACACTACCTTCAACAAAACAACCCTTAGAACCCTTGTAGATCCTACTGACACTACATTATATATTCTCCTTGTTTACTTTCCAAGGCGATAAGTACAACAAATCCAGCTTACTTAATCACATATTACATAAATAAAAATATCTAATAACATTTTATCCCTTATTTTGTGTCACAAATACCTTCACTGTTGTCCTTTTACACTTTCCTAGTTTGTACATAATTCTATCATTGGTCCTAAATAATTCACAATTCTCCAATCACATTTGACACTGCTATTACTTATAATTTTGAAATTACAAATTTGTCCAAAAGTTGATTCTATTTAAATAAAAAGCCAAAATAATTCACACATGACCTGGATGCGTGGTTGATAGTAGACATCCGTAGACGCATCCGGTTTTCGGATGGCAAATGTACTTTCAATGGCCTATTAAATTGCAACTCAGTATAAAACCTTGAGCACTGTGTATTTTATCGTCATCAAGTCATTTAATTTACCTTTTGGCACATACATTTCAACTTCCATTTTAAATACTTTAGCATATGTAAAGTACGGCAAAACATAATTTTTGAATTACGGGATCTGATATATGGATCATTTTATTTGGCATACACCCCCTTTAACACAAATCTACCCTTAGAAGCTTTGTACCTCCTACTGACACTACATTATATATATATATATATATATATATATATATATTACTCATATTTAGACCAGGGTAGAAAATTAAATAATCACATCAAATAATTTTAATCACCGTGTAGAAGCTTTGGGAAAAGGTACGCGTTATTAAATAAAAGCGTGAAGCATAAAAATTCATTCGTTTCATTAAAAATAAGGGAGATAAATTATGTACAAGACGCTTGCTATAAAAAAAAAGGAAGCAGTATTAAAAAGCTCTACGTGTAATTTAATTATTCCTAGTAAAGAAACAAATAAAAATTACGTGCAAAATTTATATTAATTAACTCAATTTTAAGTAACCGGTATTAAACAAAATGTACAGATAATAATTAATATTTGATTAGGAGTCACTAAAAATTAAAGGGTATTATTTTTAATTGGAGTTAATTGAACCATTAGTAACATATAATATCTATAAAACTTGTAAAACCCAATAAAATGCAAATCGTAGAAGTGTTATTTAGAAGTATTATGTTTGAACACCTGCGTATTTTTAAAAGGCAATTTCAGTTTAATTTGTTTAGATAAACATGTCGATTCTACGGATATTGGAAACGGTTGGATGCTTTAGCACGAAATACAAAACAGGGTTTATTTAAAAAGCTCGTTCTGCGTAAATTTTGCAGATAACGAATGGTTACAGAGAATCTTGGAGAAACCGTAGCTTAATAGTCACGGGAAATGCTAAAGGTGGGTTATTTCACAGTCCACATGGACTGAAATAATCGATAATAAAGAATATCAATTTGCACCAATAAGAACAGGGTAGATAGAGACAGATAATATGCGCAAGACCGAGACACATATAGTAAAAGGCGTGAGTGGAGCAACGTCATTGGGTTGCGATTGGTTGAAAATAAAAGGCAAAATTGAGAGGTAAAAATAACATTTCTGTATAAAATTTAATTAGTTATTTCCAGACGTTGCGAGCCGTGTCGAAATTTCTGAGATTTAACTGGTGCGAGTGCAAATTTCGTAAAAATCGCATGCCGGGCTGCGAAATGGGAACCTAGCATGCGAAATTCTGAAGAATTGTCCGTTTTGGGGACAAGACCGACAGACAGGCTAACCTCTATATATACCCAGGTGAATATGAACAAGCTCTCTTAGATCTGCGACTTGATTCAATGCGTTAAACAGTGCTTTTTAGTTTTCCGAGTTTGATAGAATAATTTAAAGTTTGCTCGTATATTTTGGTGATTGAAAACAGTTTGCTCTTTACGTGCTACAATGAATGTACTTTAGTGCACTTAGAAAAGAAGATACAAGGTAATAAAGTTTAGTATCACTGTACCAATTAGTAAAATTTACAACGACAAATGAATACACAAAAGTAGGCAGTTTTGGCGTATATTTGTGAAAGAAGTATGAATTTCTTTGCTATTTTTCGGGGGTGTTAATAATTAAATGATTCGTAAACGTGTCTGGATCCACAAAACAAGCTTCAGATATACACAAATGAGTTCCGGAAAAGCACTGAAACTACTTTAGATGAATGGTGATGTAGAAAATTTTAAAGGCGACCAGCAATACGAGGACCTAAACATAACCCAGTTGGATTGGTGTGATTAACAGAGGACGATGTACATTGACGCCACGAGTGCAGTAACCTTCAGGTAACTTATGCTTTGTTGTTGGATTTTTGATATTTTGGTGTGTGTTGAATAACTTTATAATTGATTTACTTAAAATGGACAGTAGTGAAATTGCACTAACAACAGAATTTTAATTTTAAGGTGAAATTTGCTTGTTTAAGTAGAAAGGGGTATTTAGTATTTATGTTCTGGATTATGATGAAAATTTGGGTATGTCTTTGAGCTCAATTAGACGAACCTGGTTAATTAACGTAAAGGGGTGGTAGATGCTCCCTTTGTACTCAGACTCAGGTCTGCATATATTGTTACATTAATTAGTAGGCATCCTACAAAGACTTTAATTCTGGATGCACAGTAAAATGATAATAAATTTAATCTTGAAATTTTCTGATACTGAAATTTATGCTGAATTTTAATTTTGAAATTTTAATGTATTGTGAATATTGATGTAAATAGAGTTAACGTTGATGTTTGTGATAGGAATGTGTTTGTTTTTTTTATGATTGAGGATGAAAGTTTTATCTAGGGGAGCAGCCGAGGCGGAAAAGAGTAAAGAGGCGAGTAACAGAAGAAAGTCGACGGACCAGTTAATTTAGGAGGTTTCACAGCAATATATATTACTCAAATTTAGACCAGGGTAGAAAATTAATAAACGACATCAAATAATTTTAATCACCGTGTATAAGGAAGCTTTGGGTAATAATACGTTTCATTTAAAGGCATGTTGGATAAATTCGTCAAGCTACAGGCGTGTGCGTTTATTGCAGTTCGCGCGTTTATAGAGTTAAGCACCTCTCCCTCTGGTCAGTACTTGGATGGATGGACCCTGTTTTTTTTTTTTTTTTAGCAACGTACCTATACATACAGCAGTTGCAGGGCGCTGTAGTACATCTCGACATGGAAGTACATAATTTTTTAACAATCCCGTACACGAGTTCAATGCAAGTTTCGGTGCTGCGTATGATTTTTGTAAAGGATGGTACATCATCTCATGGAGCTGAAATTGAATTTGCAGAAGAGGGTGCTCGCTATGATATAAGGATTATCTCGCCTTTCGGTCCACTTCTTGGCCGTCGGATATTAAATTTCCGAGTAATTTTAAGAAAACTCAGAGTTCTAATATTTGCTAGGTGCATTCGTATAAGCACTTTACATACCCGGAACGCGACTTTTAATATAGACAACGACCATACCACGTTGAAAAGCACCAATCAATCAATCAACAAGATTTATTCAGAATATCTAAGTCAGTGAAAAATGTACATAACAATCAAATACAATATCTAAATATACTATAAAAGACTAAATTATGTACAATTCCCATGTAACGAAGATTCCTGCAGCAGGAGCGGCTTACTCTTCAATTGCATTAATGCACTAAGACGGAACCAACAGAATTTGGGATCTAGGTGTGGTCCAAAAAACATAAACGGATCCAACCTCGCTAGTCCGCGTTTACTGAAGGTTGTCTTAATAACTGTTGTAAATTTAATCATGTTCTCATATATAAACACTTTTGTTTTGGTTGTTAATCAACATAAACTACTTTATGTCAGTTTGAATTAACATGTATTAAATATATATTCTCATGTGTTTACATGCATTTATTCCACTCACAATTGTTGAGATTGTGAGTGGAATAAATGCATGTAAACACATGAGAATATATATTTAATACATGTTAATTCAAACTGACATAAAGAAGTTTATGTTGATTAACAACCAAAACAAAAGTGTTTATATATGAGAACATGATTAAATTTACAACACCCTCACTCAATGAATAAGCAATAGTCATTTGTACATTGAATATTCGATGCTCAGGTATACTCAATTTAATCCCATTTTTACTGAACACAATTTAGTCTTTGGTCCGGTAACCGCTTTGGTGAGAGCATCAGCTGCATTATCTTCAGTGGGTACATGTAATATTTGGATTGTACCATCCTCTACCTTGTCTCTTAAGTGATGTGCTTAGTTCGTTGGTTGAAGCCATCAGACAATGATAGTTTGATGGCACTTTGGTTGTCGATTTTTAATTGGACTGCCTTCGATATATCATAATCGAGTTCACTACCAAAATTTCGCAGCCAAATCGCTTCTTTTGTAGCCCATGAAGCAGCAATATACTCGGCTTCGGTGCTTGATAGAGCGACCGTTGGCTGTCGTTTACTATTCCATGATATGGCACCGTTGCTTAATTTGAATACATATCCGGTGCACGAACGTCTTTTATCGATATCTGAAGCCCAATCTGCATCACAGTAACCGGTCAGAAAATTCTCGTTGGATTTGGTAAATGTAACTTATAATCCAACGTGCCCTTTAAGTAGCGTAAAATTCTTTTGACAGCAGTCCAGTGTGATTGTCCAAAATTTGAGTTAAAGCGACTTACGTCGTTCACTGCAAAAGCTATATCCGGCCTGGTACCTTGAGCAATGAATAACAGACATCCAACCAATGACTGATAGGGAATATGTGCCATAATTTGTTTGTCTTCTTCAGTAGCGGGACACATAGCTTTTGATAGCTTTTGATTCAAATCGCTTGGTGTGGCTATAGGGTTTGAGTTCGCCATTCCAAATCTTTGAATCACTTCAGAGATGTAAGAACTCTGATCGAGTGCTATGCCATTGTCTTCGTATGTAAAATGTAGACCTATACATGAAGAAGCAGTTACCAAATCTTTCATTTTAAATGCATCACATAAAGCTTTCTGTAGTTTATGCAAAGTGCTTTGACTTTTCCAAAATATCAAAAAATCGTCAACGTAGATTGTAACAATCAATGATAGATCAGTGGTATAAAATACACACGGATCATATGTTGACTTTTTAAGTCCATACAATTTTAGCATTTTTGTTAGTTTATCATTCCAGACACGTCCACTTTGTTTCAAACCGTAAATAGCCTTTTTTAATTTGCAACATTTTTTAGATCCGTTGTTGAAACCCTGTGGTTGTGTCATGTAAATATCTTCAGATAAATCGCCTTGCAAAAACGCACTAACAGCATCCATTTGGTGCATTTTTAAGTCGTTCTTAACGGCAAGTGCAATTATGAATCGAATCGAAGTGTATCGGACTACTGGTGAATATACTTCATCATAATCGATACCATAAATTTGCGAACATCCCTTTGCAACCAACCTAGCCTTATAGCGTGCCACTTTGCCATTTTCGTCACGCTTTAACTTAAAAAACCATCTGCATTTTATTGGCTTCCGATTTACTGGTAAGTCGACTAGCTGCCACGTATGATTATCAACTAACGCGTTGACCTCTTCAACCATGGCAGATATCCATTTTTGACTGTCGTCACGCTCAAGGGCTTCACTGTAAGTTTCTGGCTGTTCAGCAGGATTGGCCATGAAACCGCATCCAGAGGTAATATATCCATCCTTTTCAAAATCTCTCAATTTTGGAGTACGTTCAGATTTTCGAATACATTGTGTTGATGGAATGATTTCATCTGGGACATGGGTTTCGTCCGTAACTTCGTTGTATATCGGCATATTTTCATCAGTAACTTCATTGTATATCGGTACCGCAATTGGTTCATTCTCTTCAAAGATAGTATCTGTGAATGTAATGGATGGTGTCGTGGTCTCTGTACCATTATTTTCTTCAAAATATCTAGTCCATTGTCCCTCACTTCATCTGATTCTTCCTTTGAACTTTCATAAATTTCAACCATGTTATTGCTGTTTTGATTAAGAAAGATTACGTCTCGACTAATTTCAAAACCTTTGTTTTAGGATCAATACAACGATAACCTTTACATTTTCGCAGAAACCTACAAAGATCATTTCCTTTGATTTTTTGTCCCACTTATGACGTTTCTGTTTCGGAATATGATTCATGCACAAACTGCCAAATAACTGTAGATGACTTACATCTACCTTTTGGCCAGACCATGCCTCTTCAGGTGTAACTGTTTTCAACGTAGCATTAGCTGATCGATTTAGTATGTATGTGGCCATATTGACGGCTTCAGCCCAATATGATACATCCAAGCCTGCGTCAAATATCATACATTTTGCCTTTTCGACCAATTTTCGGTTAGCTCGCTCAGCAACACCATTTTGTTCGGGAGTATATGTCACTGTCATTTCGTGCCTAATTCCATTCTTTTTAAAATATCGTAGAAATGACGAATTAATATACTCTTTCCCATTGTCTGAACGTAAAGTTTTTATTCGTCGGTCCGTCTGATTTTCCACTAATGCCTTAAATTCCAAAAAACGATCAAACACCTCTGATTTTTCTTGAAGGAAATAAGTGAAAATTTTTCTAGAATGGTCGTCGATGAACGTTAGTATATAGCGTGCACCGCCGATCGAAGAATTCTCCATAGGTCCATTCAAATCAGAATGAATAAGATCCAATATATAATCGGCACGTGTTGTACTATTTGGAAACGATTTTCGAGTTTGCTTACCTTCCTTGCATATTTTGCAATTTTTAATTTCATTCTCATTTCTTTCGTTGAAATGAATTCCATCTACCAAACCGTTTTTCATTTTGCACATATCAGCAAAATTAATGTGACCTAACTTGCGATGCCAATTTAAACCATCATTTTACCGTTTGTAGCGGTAAGGCAACGCATCGGTTTAGTCTGAAGACAGTAAACTCCATTTTCAGGTTTGATTTTTGCAATCAGTTCCTGTTTGTGGTTGTAGATGTGACATCCTTGTTTATTGAAAATGACCTCATTGTCATTTTCACCACTTGTGCAACCGATAGCAAGTTTGCTGCTATATCAGGGACACAGAGTACTTCGTTAAAGTCAACTTCACCGTCGTTTACATTTACGGACAAGTTACCCATTCCATTTACTAACATCTTGCTGGAACTGGCAGAAGTAATGTGGGTAACTGGGGACGACTTCAAATTGTAGAATAGTCGTTCAAATGGCGACATGTGCTGTGACGCACCACTATCTACGTACCATTCGTCCTCTTTACATTGTTTTGCATGATATGCTGCATTCGGCACTTCGGCTGTGGCAATAAATGCACTCTTCGCAATTGGGTTTGGGATTTTACTTTTGCGATCTTTGTTTTGTAATTTTCCTGTTGCACTATTATCACATTTTTGCCTATCCTTCGATTTGTTTGGGCAATTATTAGACTTATGCACGCGCTCGTTACACGAATAGCATTTAATTTTTGCTTTAACAATTTGCTGCCTTTACCCAAAAATGCAGAACTTTGACTTTTTACAGCATATTCAGAATCCAATAGCTTCGATTTAATGACATCTACGGTTGTCTTCGTACTACTACTTTCAAGGCGCATAATCATTGGTCCGATTTCACTTGACAGTCCTGCCAGCAAAATGCTTCCTAGCCACTCGTCATCTACTGCAAAGCCAATTCCGATTAATTTATTTGCAGTTTCAAAATTTGTCCAATGTATTTGGTCATTGAGTTACAACTTTCTAGATGAATTGTCACCAACTTACGTAGTAAACTAATGCGTCGCGACAAGCCACGATCTTGATACAAGTCTTGTAACCTTTTCCACGTTTCTGCAGCTGATTTTGCGCTTGCCACATGTACGAATACGGATGGATCGAGGCTCAATTCTATTCTAGCCTTTGCTTTGCGTATTTTCGCATCATCGGTTTCCTGCCTATGCCGTCAATGATACATTTTGAATAATCGTTTAATTCCAGGCAGTTGCGTATCATAAATTGCCATGTGTGGTAATTCTCATTACCTCGTAGTTTTTCTACGCTATTCCATGCACTGTCGTTTGACATATTTATGACAGAATTGTATTAAACTTCAAGTATATTATAACCCACCGTAGATATACACCTTTTTCAAATCGACAGACGATTGGACAAAAAAATATGTACATAAAAACGACACACGTTTTTCTTTATCCGTTATATGAAGGACACACTTCAACGGATTAACTTGCACAATATTTTTCTTATTTCTCATGCACTATTACCTGGGCCCATAACCTGTTGAGATTGTGAGTGGAATAAATGCATGTAAACACATGAGAATATATATTTAATACATGTTAATTCAAACTGACATAAAGAAGTTTATGTTGATTAACAACCAAAACTAAAGTGTTTATGTATGAGAACATGATTAAATTTACAACAATAACAATGTCTTTCCGGTTACTTCGTTCTGTCCGAACTTCCATGCAATTCTAATTTTTAACCCCATCTTTTGAAGTGTCCAAAAATATTAGGAAACAATAACCTAAATATGTGTTTTGAAAATTGGTAAATTTTGATGGATATATTTATGCTTATACTTTTTAGGTAAATTTCCTTGTCGGTATTTTGTTATGTCTAACATTAACGTGTTTCGTTTTTGTCTACGTGTCTGTATGTAAAATTTTTGTGATGTTTTTTGTATGTGTTCGATTATTGTTTCCATGTTGGCTGTTTCGTGTAAGTCTTTAATTTTAGCGTATCGTCCTTCATTTAGTATTAGTCTTAGGCATTTGTTCTGAAATCTTTGTAGTTTTTGTATGTGCGTTTTTGCTGCTCCGCACCATACAGGTGCAGCGTATGTGATTGTCGGTCTTATAATTGCAGTATACAAGAGTTTTTTATTTGTGATGTTCACTGTGCTATTTTTGGCTAATAAAACGTAAATTGCTTTATTAACACTATTGCTTTTGTGATTGATTTCTGGATATGATTCTGGAAGGTAAGTTTTTTATCCAGGTGAACTCCTAGGTATTTAACTGTATCTTTTGGTGTAAATTCTTCGCCAAATAGAACCGCCTGACGATCTAATTGATAATTTTTATATTTGCGATGAAACAGAATAGTCTCTGTTTTTAGTGGGTTTATAGAGATTTTCCATTTATGGCAAAATTTTTTAATTAGTTTAACGTGTTTTTCAACTTTTTCTAGTGCTTGGTGTGGATCAGAAGAACTTGAATAAATTGCAGTATCGTCAGCATAAAGTGCAAGATTAGTATCATGTAACGTTGGCATGTCATTAATATAAATGCAATAAAGGGTAGGTCCTAGGACCGATCCCTGAGGCACTCCTGCATTTATTTTAATTTGTTTTGAATAAGCTCCACCTATTGCTACCCTGTAACTACGTTTATTTAGATAATTATGTACAATATTTATAAGATAATTTGGGAATTTATATATAATTAGTTTATGTATAAGTCCTTTAATCCATACCTTATCAAAAGCTTTTTCATAATCCAACAGGGCCATGAACGTGATTTTATGTTCGTTAAATCCGTTGATAACATCGTTAACAATTCTGGCAGCTTGCCCTGTCGTACTATGGCCTTTTCTGAAACCAAATTCACCTTGTATAAGGAAGCTTTGGGTAATAATACGTTTCATTTAAAGGCATGTTGGATAAATTCGTCAAGCTACAGGCGTGTGCGTTTATTGCAGTTCGCGCGTTTACAGAGTTAAGCACCTCTCCCTCTGGTCAGTACTTGGATGGGTGGACCCTGTTTTTTTTTTTTTTTAGCAACGTACCTATACATACAGCAGTTGCAGGGCGCTGTAGTACATCTCGACATGGAAGTACATAATTTTTTAACAATCCCGTACACGAGTTCAATGCAAGTTTCGGTGCTGCGTCATGAAACATAGGGTTTATATTGTTTAGATAATGTTAAACACCGTGTATATTAAAGCAGTGGAAAATAGTACGCTTAATTAAAGACCTACTGTGTAGATTTAAATCCTTCAATTAGAATGTAGGGTTTGTATAGAATTTCATTAGATAATAAGCATTATTAAAACCATGGAGCATGAAAATTTATTCGTTTCGTTAAAAATAAAGGGGTTAAATTGTTCACTGGACGCTTTCTATAAAAAGAAGCCGAGTTAAAAATGATCAACTTGTATTTAATTTAATCGTTCCAAGTACTAAAGCTAGCGAGAAATTATAAACAACGTGGGGAAATCATGCAAAAGCCTTCAGCGAATTAGAACTCAGAACACCTGCAAAAATAACGATGTATATGATAGTCGATAAGCTTTAAGCTATATGAGTGCAAGTAAGAGAGCAAATTTGTGGTATAAAGACAAGCGAGAGGGAATGCATTGATAGTTGAATGAGGGGAGATATGTAAAACAAGAGCACAGGTTGTAGATAGAACGAACAGACTAGATTGGCGATTAAGGTTGAAATAAGATGCAAACACAAGAGGGGGAAGCATAACAATTTCTATATAAAATTAATTAGTTGTTCTTGGACGTGTTGCGAGTCGTGTGGAAATTTCTTAGATTTCAACTCGCACGAGTGCAAATTTTAGTAGAATCGCTGTGCCGGGCCGTTGGAAGGGAAAATAGAATGCGAATTTCTGAAAATCGTCCTTCGCGGGACAAATTTGACTTGCAAGCGGGCCATTATATAAACCCGTGCTGATATGAGTTTCGCTCTCTTTATTTTTTGATTATATTCGATACTTCAAGCAGAATACGTGTTACGATACAAGTTATTATACATTAGTGCACTTAGAGAAGATAGATAAAGGTAGTAAAGTCTAATTATATTTGCGGGTATTACTGTACCAATTATCCAAATTAGTAACGATAAATAAATAATTAGAAGTAGGCAGTTTTGGGTATAGCGTGAAAATATTATGAATTTCATTGCTATTTTTCGGGAGTGAGTAATCAAGTGTTATTCATAAACGTGATTGGATCCACAAAACAAGATTTAGATATACTTAGATGAGTTCCTGAAAAGCCCTGAAACCTTTTAGACGAATGGTGGTGTAGAAAAATTTTTAAAAGGCGGCCAAAAATCCGAGGACGTAAACATAACCCAGTTGGAATGGTGGGATTAGCAAGGACGATGTACATTGGAGCCACGAGTGCATTAACCTTCAGGTAACTTATGCATTGTTGTTCAATCTTAGATGTTTTGGTGTGTGTTGAATATCTTTATAATTTGTTTGATAAAGATGGACAGTAGTAAATTTGTATAAACAACAAATTTTGAATTTTAAAGTAAAATTTTCTTGTATAAGTAGAAAGGAGTATTTATCAAGTTTATGTTTTGGATTATGATGAAAATTTGGGTCTGGCTTTGAGCTCAATTAGACTAACCTGTTTAATTAACGTAAAGGGGTGGGAGATGCTCCCTTTTATTCAGACTCAGGTCTGCAAATATTGTTAACTTAATTAGTATGCATCCTACAAGGACTCTAATTCTGGATGCAAATTAAAATAATGACAAATTTGAACTTGAAATTTTATGATACTGAAATTTATGCTGAAATTTAATTTTGAAATTTTAATGTATTATGAATATTGATGTAAATAGAGTTAACGTTGATGTTTGTGGTAGGAATGTGTTTTTGTTTATGAATGAAGATGAAAGTTTTAACTAGGTGAGCAGCCGAGGCGGAAAGAGTAAAGAGGCAATTCAACGGTCAAGAGAATCACAGCAATATATATATATATATATATATATATATATATTTATATATATATATATATATTTATATATATGAGAGAGAGAGAGAGACAGAGAGGCAGAGAGAGAGAGAGAGAGGTGATTTTAGGTTGTACAGTACCATTCCATTAATATACAACGCCCTTAACGAGCAAAATCAAGAAAGAGTTCAAATTATGTAAATATTCATTTTCATGGCAACGTACTTATTAAAAACACTAAGTATACTGGAGTATAAAGTCATAAATCCGCGATTGAAAGTATTTTTATTCTTAATCACGATGGAATATTGTTTTTAGATAAGAATAATGGTATCCACATTTTCCGCGCATAAGAGCACGTTTGTTCTTAAGAGCTTCATACAAAAGGTACCATATGAGTAAATGCGATTATTATAAAAAGTTTCATGTTTACTGTAGTATTGCGTTCAAATATTTATAAAGAATTTCATGTTATGGTATGAAAATGTATTTAAAGTGTAGGAAGTTATGTATATAAAATTCTAACCATACGGTCGCATTTTGACGAAAGTGCACATATAGTATTCAAAAGGAAAATGTATATTTCCTAAAGAACATGTTCATTGAACTTTAAAAAAATCCTAGTAATAGTAAAGGTAAATGAACGTTCAAATTAGAACCTATAGTATAAATAAAACAATTGACGAAAACCATAAATCTTAAAGTCGTAAAAGATAAGAAAATTAAACGTTTGTTCAATTAAGGCAAATTGCAGCAATAAATCGTGATGATTAGGTACTACGTAGATAAAAGGAACTAATTAGTAGCCCGAATGGGCCCGAAGCTTCTAGATGCGTGACGTACCATGAAGGCTCTACTATATAACATCGATTGAAGGCAGTTAATAGTTCAGTTATTGAATACTAATTTTAAACTTCACCATGCTAGTCTAATATCAAGTGAAGTATTATAGCAAACAGACTAGTTTAATTGACAACTTTGAAAGTGGATAATTACAATGGTTTTAAAAATTTAAAATTAATGAACAATAATAAATTTCTGAAGGATTAAATTTTAATCTTAATGAAAGCATATTTGAAACTGGAATAGCATTTAATGGCAAATTTTAAACGATATGGACGATCTTGGTATATGGATTAGGAATGCAATTTTGATGCTTAATTGTATTTATGGAAAAATTTCAACGATTTGGAAAAGGACGACCAACATAATTTACATGGTAAAATAAAAATCACATTGTTTTAAAATTTTAAAAACCTTTGTAGTAGTTAAGTTACGTAAGATTTTGTGTGTCAATCTTTGTGTGAGTGGATAATTTGATTTGAGGGTGGCTAACCTTAGGAAGGTTTTGTCATTATATAAAAAAAATTCTTAAACATAACTGATCAGATACATTTAAATCCTATTTTAAGGGGAGGTTGTTAAAATTATCCGATTTATTTTATAAAATTTTTGTTCATAATAAGATTTAAATAGGGAATGATTTGTGAATGAAGAGCCTAATTAGAAAAGAGAAATTTTAGACTCTATTTTAGTGTGGTATAGTTATAATTTTTGATGTTAGATTTAAGATTTTGTTTGCAAGGAAAACTTTTGTGGTAGTACACTACCTTTAAAATTTGTGATGAAACAAAATTGTTTTCCTAGATGTAAGATATTGTTTGTTAGAAAAAAAGCTGTTGTGGATGTAGTAATTGTTATTTGAAAAATTGGTTGTTAAAGAATATTTCCTGTCATTATAAGTTTGATGTCTGATTCTAGTGGTTTGATTTAAACTGAGCTAGCAAAAATAATTAAGGCAACACTTCTACTAGAATCAACTACAGATCACAGCAACGTTTATTGACATTCAACGTTTGGCATCTACAGTCCCGAGCACTTTTATTGATGCCCAACGTTGAGCATATTCAGACCACTGCACTTTTATTGGTGCACAACGTCGGGCATCTTTTGTTCACAGCAATATATATATATATATATATATATATATATATATATATATATTTATGTGATAAGGTCATGAGAGGTCATTGCAACTCAAATTCCATAAATATAACCTGCCCAAAGAGACTGAATCCGGAAAGAATTGGAATTGCCAAAGATTTATTGTTCCACCCTGTATATAAATATAAGTGTGTAGATAATCACTTTAAGATGTCAATACAAAAAGTAATTTAAAATATCTGCAAATTGAAGCTTTAATTAGCTAAATTGACTCCCGTGTATGTAAGTGATTATTTTAAGAGATACGTACAAATCCATTCATTTTCATTTATTATAAAAATACACCTTCCGTGCATGGAACACGATTTGTTTTGAAACGTTTTGGTAATTTTTTAATTTTTTTGGTAAAGGGAAATTATAGATTAGGGTGATGTTCCTGTTTAAGGAGGGGCTAACTCGACGGATTATAATGCACAAATACAAAGACTCTTTAATCTCATTAGGGTCGGGTGGCGTTTTTGGATGCTGATTGCTATAACAAATTATTCTTATTGCACTTTGAAAAGAAACTCTGATGTATCACAATAATTATATTCCAGGAAAACAAATAAAGTAAATATTACAGTCCAACTTAATTATGTGAAACGATAAATTTCCTTAAGACAAAAAAACGAATGCCAAATTATTACAAGTGGACTTGCAAGTATTATAATAAGCATAAATCTTAAAACTAAACCGAGGCACCTTTGTGACACCGGCGAGACATAGACGGTAGTCCGTGTTTTTGTAAAGTTAAGGCGGGCCAGGGCGAATATTATAAGATGACAAGTTATGAATAATCGACAACAACTTAACCTCCTGGTACACAATTCACCTTTTGAGGCGATAAGAGAGTATTTAGGAATGTAAGCTTGTTACAATCAAACAGGTGATATTATTCTCAACAATTTCAAAGTAAAAATTTTATAGCAATAAATGCACATACATTCCTGATGCAAATAATAAGGCACTACTTTACTTACGATCTTCCCATTAGAGAAAACACTCCTGGTATCATATCGGTTACCCAGGAACTTTTGAATTCTACATCGTGGCACTTGTTGCAATGAAGCCAGATACTTTAATGCCTGTGCTCGTTGCCTTGTTTTCGGTTTGCACCTACAAAAGAGCTGGTACTGCTAATTGCCGCTATGCCATTTTTCTTATGGTTGTTGGCAGACTTTTAAATAATTGTGGTTTAATTATAATAAATAGCTGTCACTTTCATAACAAAATTAAATAAAGGCTTTTTTAAAAACGAGCATGTGTAAATGACCATAACAGTTTGCCGTGAAAACTAATCTTTTATTACAATTATGAAGTTGTGGATCTGTTTGCATTTGCAAAACCATAAATAAAGCAATTAAAGCTTTAATTAATCATATAAATTAACTTCCGCGTATATCGAAATATCATTTACTTCATTTTAAAGGTTTTTAAATAAAATCATATTCTAGAATTTTGTGGTAGATTATTAATAAAGACAAATGAGTCACCTTTACTAAGAAGGATGCGTCCATATTTATTCTGTCCCTTCAAAATTAAATGTTTCCTTTCCCATCTAATTAATAGGTAACAAAACTCAAGGTGTTACAAAACTTTAAATATTAATAACTTGTAACAGAATACGGAATCTATTAAGTAAATAGGAATGAAAAGTTAATAAAAATGCATAAAATAACCTAAGGATTTATGATTTATTTAAATAAGCAATATAATAAAAATACTGGTGTAGCAATAGGTAGCTGATATATCAGAAAGTATGTTAATTTATCACAGAACATTTGAAAATACTATAAACATAAGAAGAGAGGCATATTAATTATTAAGTGCACTGGATATACAATATGTATGAAATTTTATGAAAAAATAAGTATTTTATTCGACATTATAAGATGATACATACTGTTTCCCACAATACTATTCATATAAATTTATTTTCACTATTTAAAGCATTAACTAATGCATTTTAACTGTATCAATTACTCCTGTTATAGTTGGCGCTTCAATAGATCGGAGGGATGAAGTGAAGTTTTTGTATGAAGCACACAAAGAATTTGAAGCATTCCCAACTTTTTACTCTATACTATGTGAGAAACTTTCATCAACTAAAGCATTAGATGTTATTCCGGGAAAAGTGGTTACCGATAAATCATATGTACTTGGTGAATACTATTTGGAGGTTGAACAAGAAATCCCACTTAAAGGAAAAATGACATCAACTTTTACCATTTCTGAAGTGTTAGATAAAGGTACTGGAGCTCTAGTAATTGCTGATGGTATGATTTCATTCAAAGGTACACAAATAACTTTACTTGTTGTTTTATACAGTAAGCCCATTTTGCAATGGAAAACTCTGTGGTCGTCAGCAAATAGCTATGTTCATTCGTGGATGTGGGAATTTTGGAGGAACAAGGAAAGGAAAAATGTTAATAGAATGTATTCCCAGACCTGAACGCATTCCTGACTTATGGAGGATTCATAAAGCTACTACTGATCAGTCAATGACTTATAGACTTATTGGTAAGTTCCGTTCTTTATTCGTATACACATGTTACCATTCCAATTGTGTGTGTTTGATCTTTTTTATTATTTTATTAAATTTAATTTGAAGACGACTCGCTCCTGTATCCTATTAATGTAGACATTGGAAATATGCATCCTGAATACCTCACCCTTTTATCACGAAGGTCACGCGTGATCAGTTTCGAACAAGTAGAAACTTGTTTTGACCTGCTTGCACCCCAATATAGAGTGTAATAACGGAGTCGTAGTTAATCGTTTGAAACGTGAAGACGTTATTAACGCAACATACAATTCGGTATGTTTTCGAAGCTCGTTTCATGGTTCGTATGTAAAACATTAATTATCGTGTAGTGTTCGGAATAAAGGGTTGTAAATGTAATTACACAAGTGCTATTTATGGCCATAATAGTGCGAACTTTGTAAGTGAGAATAAACTGGTCGTGTAATGGATATTTCGTCTCGGCTTGCAGAGGAAGCATTACAACATCATAACCATACAGTCCATTAATTCGTCGATTATTAATCATTGGACCAGCAAACTCCGTCCTTCGATAATATCTCCAGGTATGTACATGCTATATTCTAGCTACAACCTCATAGGTTTGTCCATTGGTCGCTTCGTCGCCGTATATCGTTAACGGTGTAGTTAATGAACTTTGTACCCTCAGGGTATAGTGCAGCTGGCGTTGGTGTCGGTTGTATTCGTAATCACGTGATTGGTGCGTGAATAATTCGTTGTTTGGTGCAGGTTGTAAATACTTGTGTTTATTGACGTCAATAAAATCTTGTTATTCCTTACCTACAAACTTGGAGTCGCCTTCAAATATTAATATAATTGAAATTTCGTCGTTTTAATAACTTAGATAATTTATGCTTGTTATTTAATATTCAAAATGAGTAATAAATTGGAAACTATTATTTTAGAAGCTAAAACAGCGTGGAGTAGATTAAATAGTATTCTTGAGAATATGAGAGAAATTGGTAGAGCGGAAAATAATTGTTGTGTGATAGACGTTTGGCTGGATTCTGCGAAAGAAGTCGAATCAGATTTTAAACTTTTGTGTCAGACGGTCGTTGTGGAAGAGTCCGTGGAATTAGAGGAGTATCGTGCTTTGAGAATAGAGATAGGTAATCTAGTTACGGAAATTAAAATTTTCGCTGCTAAATTTAAAGTGGAATTCGTGAAAGATGTTAAACCGGTCATTGGTATGTCAGCTACAGGACCGCATGATGTTGCTCCCGTTAGTGGTAACCTCCCCCTGCCTCTGTTAAAAATAATTCGCTTTTCCGGTAAGATTGTCGATTGGGAAAGTTTTCGATCAGTTTTTGAGAAATTGGTTCATGAGAATGATAGATTGTTGCCTATTCAGAAATTCATGTATTTGTTAGATAACATCGATTCGAGTACACAGGCTTTGATTAAACATATTCCAATTGGGAATGATTTGTATCAAAAGGCGTATGACATTTTAGTAAATCGTTTTCAATCCAAAAGGTTATTAGCATCCACTTATTGGAACTCGCTTGAGAGATGTTCGAAAATTAGTACGGTAAATTCGCATAAACAATTAAGAAGTTTGATTAATTGCATCGATGAAAATTTGTTTGCATTGGAAAAATTAGAAATCGACTTGTGGGATTTCGCACTTTTAATTTGTTATCCAAAAATTAGACAGTGAAACTCTAAAAGGTTTGAGTTGGAGAATGTTTTAGATGTTCCTACATTTAAGGATTTAAGGGCATTCGTAGAAAGGCAATGTAAGGTGTTGGAAGTTAGTGAGATTGTTTCATTAGATACTTCTTCGAAAACTCGGAAAGCATAAAATTCGGTGCTTCAGATACTAGAAAATTCGCTAGCGCATCGTCGGCGCCTAGAAATTCGTTTGTCACTACTTCTACTGATAGAAAGTGCATTTTGTGTCAAGCTTCGCATCCATTGTATAAATGCAAGCAATTGTTGGATAAATCCTCAAGAACGCTATGAGGTGGTAAAAGGCACAAGTTGTGTATTCGTTGTTTAGGTGATGCACATTCGGTGAAAGATTGTCGTTGCCAGTGGAATTGTAGAGAATGTGCCAAAATCATAATACCTTATTACATTTTGGAAATCGTCGGGCACCAGTTTCTCCACAGAGAACCACATCAATTAATAGTTCGTCATCTTCACTGAAGAAAGTTCGGTGGTTAACCAACAGGTTAGTCAACAACAAACCACTACTAATTCGTTATTATCAACGTCGTTAGACCATACCACCACGTTGTTAGCTACAGCGGTGGTTTCGATACAAGATTATTCGGGTCAATTACATTCTGTTCGAACTTTAATCGATAATGGAAGTATGGAAAGCTTTATTACAGAAAATGTCGGCAGAAGTTAGGGTTAAGAAAGCTAAGACTGAAGTCGTTCAGGGATTAGGTTTGAAGTCATCTTCAGTGTCTGGCAAGGCATTGTGTTTTGTTAGTCCACTTGGTTTATCGTCACCTCTATATAAGACTGAATGTTTTATCTTGCCTACGATTTGTGATCGATTGCCGTCTACTAAACTACCAATAAATAATTGGCCACATATTCAAGATTTACAGTTGGCTGATGCAAAATTTGATGTTCCGCAGCCAATCGAAATGCTTTTGGGAGCAGACGTATTTGCTCAAATAATATTAAATGAATCACGTTGGGGCAATGCATTTGAACCCGTTGCCATTCATACTACTTTGGGGTGGGTACTAACAGGTAAAGTGGTATCTCCTACTCGTTCGCTTACTTCATTCTGTGCAGTGGTAGAACCACTTGATGTGGACATTCGTAAATTTTGGGAATTGAGAATATTCCTTCCACAGTGCATCGTTCGCCTGAGGAAGAGAAAAGTGAACAAGATTTTGTGAAAATTATTCGAGGATGAAACTGGAAGATTTGTGGTTTCATTGCCATTGAAAAATTCGGAACCTTTGTTTTGTAATTCTAGAGAAATTGCAGTTCGTAGATTTTTGAGTTTGGAACGTCGTTTATTAAAGGATTTGGATTTGTATTCGAGCTACAAAGAATTTATGAGAGACTATCTTGACAGTGGTCATATGACTAAGGTTAAGGTCCCTTCAGTAGATTCTCTAAAATGTAGTAATTTGTATTATATACCGCATCATGCAGTACATAAGGTAGACAGTACTACCACTAAATTGAGAGTAGTATTTGACGCCTCGTGCAAGGATGCTGCAGGTAATTCTTTGAATGATAATTTGTTAGTTGGTCCTGCTTTGCAATAGGATATAATTGTATTATTGTTGAATTTTCGTGTACATCGTGTAGTCATATCTGCAGATATAAAGCAGATGTATAGACAAATTCTCGTTAAAGAAAGTCAGCGTAACTATCAACGCATTGTTTGGAGAGATACGCCCTCGGAATCTATTTGTGACTTTCAGTTAAATACTGTCACATATGGGTTGGCATCATCGCCATTTTAGCATTACGTACCATCCAAGAACTAGCAAAGCTACAAGCATCTAATTTCCTCTTGCTGCAAAGGCCATGGTCGAAGATACTTATGTAGATGACGTAGTAACAGGTTGTGATTCGATTGCAACAGCAAAACAACTTGTCATTGAATTAAATGCCCTTTGTAAATCTGGAGGATTCGAACTGCGCAAGTGGTGCAGTAATTCGGTAGAAGTTCTCGCAAGCTTCTCAAATTTAGGTCAAATGGAAACATTGTCATTTCAAGATAATGTAAACAGTTCTTTGAAAATTTTAGGTCTTCAGTGGCGACCTTCGTCAGATGTTTTTGCATACACTATTCATGTGCAACAAAGACAATGTACTAAACGTAATATTTTGTCGGAAATAGCTAGAATTTTCGATCCGCTTGGTCTTTTAGCGCCAGTTGTGTTCTTCGCTAAACGGTTTATCCAAGAATTATGGTTATTGGGGTTAGATTGGGATCAAGAACCTCATACTAAGTTCGTTCAAAAATGGAGAAAGTTTATATCAGATTTACAGGAAGTTTCGAATATAGAAATTCCTCGTAGATTCGTTGGAGATAACTTACAAAAAATAGAGTTACATGGTTTTTGTGATGCCTCTGAGGCAGGATATGCTGCAGTAATTTATTTTCGTTGTGTGGATATGGATCATAACATTGTCGTTTCTTTGGTATGTGCTAAGTCAAAGGTAGCACCACTCAGCAAGATAACATTGCCAAGATTGGAACTCTGTGCTGCAGTATTATTATCGGAATTAATTCATTTTGTCATGGTGACATTTAAGGATATTTTGGAGTTCGCAGATATTTTTGCTTGGTCGGATTCAAAGGTGGTATTAGCGTGGATTCAATCAACGCCGAATAAATGGAAAACCTTTGTTGCAAATCGGATAGCTCGTATCCAGTCATACGTAGCTCCTTCAAATTGGTATCATGTGGAATCAAGTACAATCCCGCAGATTGTGCTTCTCGTGGTTTATTCGCTTCGGAGCTGGTCAACCATCCCTTATGGTGGGCGGGTCCTCCTTGGTTATTGGTTGCAAAAAGGAATTGGCCTTCCAGTAAGGTATTAGAAATCGAGGATACGTTGCCTACGGAAGAGAGAGTTACGAAAACATTTTTGGTAATTTCTCAGGAAAATTTCTTTGATTGTTTGTTGTACAAATTCTCAACATTACAGAGACTATTAAGAGTACTTTCGTTTTGTAGACGTTTTGCATGTAACTTGAGAGTTGCTCGTTCAGAACGATTGGTGGGAAACATTTTAAGTCAGGAATTGCAATCTTCATTGCATATTCTGGTGAAAAATGTACAGTCGGAAGTATTTCAAAAAGAACTGGACAATTGTATTCATAAAAACCTATATCAAGCAGTTTCGCGCCTTTGAGCCCATTTATTGATGATCGGGGTTTGCTTAGGGTGGGCGGCAGATTGAAAAATTCGCAGTTAGGTTTTGATGCAAAATATCCGTTACTTTTACCAAAGTCGCATAAATTGACGGAACTTATTATTATGGATTGTCATGTCAAATATTTACATTCGGTGTGCACTACATTATTTTTGCTTGCTCAAAATTTTTGGATTATTTCAGCAAAGGGAGCAGTAAAAGCTTGCTTGAAAACTTGTGTTTGTTGTTTTAGGACTAATCCTCCTTATTATCGCCTTCGATGGAAATTTACCCTCTCCCGAGTCACTCCAGGAAAGGCTTTTCTCAATTCCGGAGTTGATTATGGTGGACCTTTAATATTACATTCAATAGGACTAGAGGCCCACGGATTACTAAAGCTTATATTTGTTTGTTTGTGTGTTTAAGCACAAAAGCCATTCATTTAGAATTGGCATCGAGTTTATCTTCGAAGCATTTATTGCAGCTTTGCGGCGATTTATCACTCGACGAGGTCGTTGTTTAAAATATATTCGGATTGTGGAACTAACTTTGTGGGTGCCTCTAGAGCCTTGAAAGAAATGATGAAAATTTCAGTGGAGTCGGAAAGTATTGAATTCGTTTTAATCCGCCTGGTTCTCCTCACTTGGAGGTCTCTGGGAATCTGGGATTAAATCTGTGAAAGGTCACTTATATCGTGTAGTAGGTGATCAGATTTTAACGTATGAGGAATTGTGCACAGTATTGGCGCAGATTGAAGCGGTGCTGAACTCACGCCCATTATGTGCGTTGAGTACAGACCCTAATGACTTTTCGTATTTAACACCAGGTCATTTTTTAACTCTCGGTCCAGTCTCGGCTCTACCGGATCCAGACTTATTGAATACCAAAGTGTCTCGGTTAGATCGGTGGCAACTGCTACAACAAATACACCAAACCTTTTGGAAAAGATGGAGTGTAGAGTATTTGCACACTCTACAACAAAAAAATAAATGGTTTATTAATCAATCGAATCAGGTGAATATCGGTTCGTTAGTGCTTCTTAGGGAAATGAACACTCCTCCGTTAAAATGGCGTTTAGGACGCATCGTTGAAGTGCATCCGGGTAATGATGGAGTTATTCGGGTTGCTACTGTAAAAACTAGCCAAGGGTTAATCAAACGACCACTGGTTAAGTTATGCTTACTGCCTGTACAGTAATATAGTTTTTTTTTGTTGTTGTATATACTCACGTATAAACCTATTGTATTATCGTTCTATCTTTAGCTTAAAAATAAGTTAGTTTCTAATTATTTTTGGTGAGCGGTATGTTTGGTCTTTTTTATTATTTTATTAAATTTAATTTGAAGACGACTCGCTCCTGTATCCTATTAATGTAGACATTGGAAATATGCATCCTGAATACCTCACCCCTTTTATCACGAAGGTCACGCGTGATCAGTTTCGAACAAGTAGAAACTTGTTTTGACCTGCTTGCACCCCAATATAGAGTGTAATAACGGAGTCGTAGTTAATCGTTTGAAACGTGAAGACGTTATTAACGCAACATACAATTCGGTATGTTTTCGAAGCTCGTTTCATGGTTCGTATGTAAAACATTAATTATCGTGTAGTGTTCGGAATAAAGGGTTGTAAATGTAATTACACAAGTGCTATTTATGGCCATAATAGTGCGAACTTTGTAAGTGAGAATAAACTGGTCGTGTAATGGATATTTCGTCTCGGCTTGCAGAGGAAGCATTACAACATCATAACCATACAGTCCATTAATTGTCGATTATTAATCATTGGACCAGCAAACTCCGTCCTTCGATAATATCTCCAGGTATGTACATGCTATATTCTAGCTACAACCTCATAGGTTTGTTCAGTGTGAGTGATTACTTTAATCAAAAATACAGTTGCCTTTGTGAAAAAATACTTTCTTTGACTAGCCCACAGCCCCACAATGCTTTTAAGAAAAATAAAATCTGACTATGGTCAAAAGCATTATAGAAGGTTAATAAAAATGAATTAGATAACTCAAGGCTCTATGATTTGTTTAAAGAAGTAGTGGAATAAAAATAATAATGTAGTAATATAATAGACAGTTGATTAACACGTTGAAGTACACTAAGAAAAACTGCCGGTGTTGTGTTGTGACACTAACTTTTTTTCCTGCTTTCTGACACAAAATACTTGTCAGTTAACGTTATTTGTTATAAAAGTACGAAAAAGCAATATTTAGACAGTTTACAGAAGAGATAGAGGTTGACGCCAATAGACGTTCTGCCAGATTTCAAATGTATTTTACAGTAAATAACAACACGACAGTTAGACGTCCACAATTCTAAATAGAACAGCACTTACAACTTTATTAGTGATAATTGAAACAGTGTGAAACCAAGTGAAAAGCAAAGGTTATTTATGCTATAGAAAACTCAAAACTAATTATATTTGTAAATAAGTTCAAATACAAACAAATATCCAGCCATTACAAACAGGTCCATATTTGGTGAGGATTTCAAAATTCGCTTATTGATTGATGCCACTCTTCAAAACAGCCTGGACAGAGAGGTGATTTTGTTACATAACCTTTGCAGTGAAAACTTGTTTCTCTACATAGATTTTTTTTCGTACACTGCCTACATCTCAAAAATCCAGATTTGTTTGGGAAGCAGCTTTGGGAGATCCTAGAATTTATTGGGGCCAATGGCCTGTTCCCACTGGTATATTTGGCACACTAATGGATTGCGATGGTGCTGTATGCCTGCATTCATTCCTTTTAGCACACACTAAATCCCTTCCTTCTAAATTGGAAGGAGTTTTGGTTAAAGATTTAATTAGCACATTCTAAACTGAATGAAGCGATAATTGCGAGAATCTCCTTTGCAATATTTTCGAGGTAAAAGGCATTCCATGTGATGACATCAAGCAGATACAACATAACTTTTTATACCAGATTATGGTTTCACGTGGTGCTGCGTAGGTCGAAATTATTTGATCACATCTATCAGCTCCAGACTTGTGATCATTATAAACAGCTACCTTTTCAGGCTTCATTTTTTCTTTTCCAAATCCATTTTTTACTGAAATCATGCGGGGATGATTGAGAGTTGTTAGCATTAGAACATCTCTCTTATACCTCTATTTAGAAATGTCTACCTTTTTTTGCGGAACCCAATAATGTTCTCCCTTTTTCAATTTTTTTTAATGAGAAATTTTGGATTACCTCTTCTATTGGATCTTAGAGTGTCACTTGTATGACTTTTATACTTTAGAAGTTTTTCAGATAGTTGTATGCTATTATAGTAGTTCTCAATATATAGGGCGTGGCCCTTCATTAGATAAGGTTCCATCAACCTAAGTACTAATGCTTCAGTTTTAGTGCCTTCTGAAACATGTACAAGTGCAGATCCACTGTACATCTCTATATTTAGCAAGTAGCCGTCAGAAGTAGTCAGTTCAAAAAAAATTTATTCCATATAGATTTTTTATTTTTGATGTAAACTCGAAATGCAAGTCTACCACGATAATACAACAAAGACTCGTCTATCGATAGCTCTTTCAATGGCCTGTAGGTGTCTTGATATTGTTTTATTAACATATCTATAAGTGGTTGTATTTATTCTTTGCTTTTCGCATTTGCTGGAGAACAGCAGAGAACTCGAAGTATAATTTCAAATCTACTCGCTGACGTGACATACGAAATATTGGATGAAAATATTATAAATCAGAATGTGAAAAATTTCTACGCATATTTGTTGTTGAAATTTGACCTTGGAGTAGACACAACCCAAAAAGACTTTCATTTCTGCAGTTGTTATAGAACGAAAACTAGCAGACCTACTGTGCCTTGTTTTTGGTCTATTTGTTTCACACAAAGTTTAGCCATTTTTGTTTGAACAAGTATAGAAGGCATAAATAAACATTCAAATACTTCTAACGGAGTGGAATCAGGGTTAATATTTATTTTGAGTCTTGCACTGGTGTTGTCAAATGCAAAATCGGACACTGGTGTAGTTGTGGTGTTGTACAAATTTTTGGAATCGTCTAATGCAATATTTGAACTATTAGGTAGTCCATCTTCATCCGACTCATTAGATTTTGAAGATAATACATTGGAATTACTGTCACCTGTTTCTGAACTACTAGATTCGCCAGGTTCATAATTTTTGTCAGACCCATATTCACCATCACTGTCATATTATGCACCTTTTTCACCGTCGCCATCGTCCGAAGGAACTTCCTTAAAATGCTTACGTAACTGGCTCTGGTCCGGTTCATAAGGGTCGTTTGAGTTGTAGTCACCCATCTGAAACCAATGAAACCACATTATTTGTAAGAACACGGAACCATTATCAGACAATAGAAATGTTGTTATACAACATCACTAAATAACTAGAAAATAAATACTTACTTATTTTAACAAAAAACACATTATTTTAGAGAAAAGCAGGCTAAACAAAATTTTGACGCGAAGTAACAACCAACATGACACATACAGATAGACTGAATGAAATCAAATGGCACTGAAGGCACCGCTCAGCTTTCTGTTGTAATTGGTAAGGGTGCTGCTCCAGACCAATAGTAGAGGAGATTTAAACTGGTTTTGCAGTTAAGGAATTGCACTGGGCAAATATTTTCTGTGCCAAATGTGACAGTTATAACCTAGTATAAATATTCAATATGCATAGTTGGACCCTGATCAATGTTCCACCAGTTTTGTGTCACAAAATGATCGGCTTCAAAGACACCATAGAACGTCAATGTCCTTCAATGGGTAAATAAGAAATTAGACTAATTTAGCTCAATAACACCTAAAAATGTTACCAACGTAAGAAGGAATCACCGTAGATGAAGTAACGAAACATGTTTGACTTTGAATGTCAAGATGACGTTACCAAAATGCATTATTATATTGGGTTTGTGCATAACCCCATTAGTCCAGTCAAATTAGATTAAAATGAGGCAAATAGAAAAGTAATTGGTAAGAAGCTACAAATTGGTGAAGACCTTTATTTTGGCACACTTTTGAAGATAGTAAAACTCCTGACCTCTACCTTCAAGGCTCGATCCGCCATCTTGAAAAAGGGATGCTCCATTCCAGTTTTTTCATCATATTTCTGTAATCGTTGGTCCGAACGCGATGAAAGTTAGTATAAAAATTAAAGCCCGTTAAATTCTTTATAAAAAAAAAGTTCAATTCATTTTATTCCTATCTTCAATAGTGTCTGTAATACATCCTTTAACACAGAAACGATTTTTACTTATACGCTGCGCTCTTGAATCTCCGGTTCTACGCGTTTAAAATATTAACACAAAACAATTGGCAACATTTTAAAATTCTTCATAATGAATGTGATAATATTGTCTGCATATTGTACAATAGTTCCTGGTTATATCTGGACCTGTTGAGTAACGACAGAACATGAGGGGTGAACAAAGGAGTGATAATGCAAACTTAATGAGCATAAGATTGATGAGAACAATTGATTGTATAAAACTACGTAATTAGTAAACTTTAAAAAATGACTAAAATCATTTTCAAGATACTTGTGCCCATATACATAATAAATAGTAACAAATTACAGTCAAAATATAAAAATATTTAAAAATTAACTACAGCTAAAGCATTAGTTTTGTGTTTGTAAGAAAAAATGGACGATGCAATTAAGTGTGTTCTCTGCGATAAAAATCTTTCTATTAAAAAAATTGTCAATGTAAAAAAATGCCTAAGTACAATATTAAATTAAGTGAAGGTATGAAAGATTGATTTTAAAAGGCTTGTATTTAGTGAAAAAGAGAAAAGAAAGAGATCAGTAAATGTTTGAAAGTGCATCGTATTCAGATCCCTCGACTTGAGGCAGCATTATACAAGCAACGGAAAAGAGAGAAGATAAATAGGATCGAGCAGTGACGCAGTAGTTAGAAAGTATTTCAGATTTAGTCGCTGTTGAAGCGATATATCACGAACGTTGTTCTGTGAATTTTTTCAAAAACAAAATACAGGAGCAAATCGCAGTTACCCAGATGTTTGTGATGTAGCGTCGGCTATGCAATTGATTTTCGAATTCATTCAAAATAGTGGCGATTGTTAGTTTTCTATGCCGGACCTGATTAACCTACTGAAAGATTACATTTCAAGTAAACTAACAATTAAAAAAAATTATTATAGTGACAAATAAAAAGAAAATTACCACAATATGTTTCCGAAACACAGCCTATCAATTTTTATCCAATCATTGGCATGAATGAAAAAAAAAGTCTATGAACGAGAAGAAAGCCTTCGAGTAGTTATTGCAGCTGCAACCATAATTAGAGAAGACATTTGCTCACAAATGAACAACACGTCTGCATATCCTTCAAGCAATGATTTTTTAAAAGATGTTAAAGACTGCATATCGGAAACCCTCGATATTTTCTTAGAAAACTTTATAGAGAAAGAATGAAAATGCCAGTTGCAAGTGCTCCAACGAAAATGCATTTCAATAGTGCATGCTATTAAGTTGGAGACCAGGCCATGATCTTTCTTGTCATCATTATTGATTAGCATTGTTGCCTTTTTATAAAGGAAATTTGACTCCAAGAATTTAGTAATGCTATTTTCTAGCTTGGGCTTTAGTGCATTGTATAATGAGGTCTAACTATTGGAAACTTCAGCAAGTGTACAACATGCGATCACCAAAATGTTGAAAAGGAGGACGTGATCTCATTGAAGTCATTTGAAAACATAGAGGGATAGGGCTGAAGAATTTCCTCATCGGTTAACTACCATGCTTGGAATATCTGGAGGCAAACATCGCTATCTAACATGCTTTGGTGTGCAGAAAGTTTGTCGAGATTCCTAATATCCCTGGATGGAGGGGGTTTATCGAAACGTTGAACATCGAACAAAAATTTGAATGGTCAAAAGTAATTTGTTACGTTTTGTAATTCAGAACCGAGCAGCTATGACACTATTTATACTGCATTATCTGCAGTTGCCGAAGGATCCCGAAAATTGGGCATAAAAGCAACGTTTGTCACAATCGATCAACCCCTTTATGTGAAAGCATGAGGTATTGTTGCAGTGATAGGTAAAAATCCAGTTTTGGATAATGTTGTACCACGGCTCGAAGAATTTCATTTTCTGATGTCGTTTCTCAGCGGTATCTGTTTCATTATGACAGGTACCGGCCTAAAAGATTTGAGCGTAATATATGTGCCACTAGTGGTCGAAAAATTGCTGTTAGGGATGCTTATGCACGGGCAATTTGAGGGTACTTATTAGTCTAATTAGCTTCCACAAAAATTATTTTGTACAAAAATGGATCTAAACCCCTAAGAACGCGAGGCTCTTAGAGACATTTTGAATGATTTCAATAATAACCCTGCGACATTGACATTAATTGCGATGGAGCCTTTAATTTGGCACATTCACACAAATTTCACATTACAATAGCAAAAAAAAAGAACGCAAGAGCCCTACCGCAAAATTGTAGGCTCAATATTTTCACATGGTGACTTTGGTCATGCAATTTATACAATCTGAGAGAAGGTGACTGGACAACCCATTTGTAGATTATACAAAATATGTTGTCATTCTTTCATGTTAGTGGTCACTTTCATTACGCTAAGGCATGTCATCTTTCTTCAAGATATGTTGAATTTAAAAACTCATATGGATACTGAAGAATATCTCAAATTTGTTGAGCAAGAATATTTCACTTTTACGACTGTCAAATTTTGGTCGGGAACATGATTGGACATGGTTAGAGCAAAAAACTTTGGTGAGAAGCATGAAAGTTATTGGTGGACTCACGATTCGTAGTTTTACTGATAGTATTCTTGGCAAATAGGCTTTGACAATGCCTGCTTCAGTGGTGAACAGCACGTTGATTCAAGGGAATCGCAAATGGAACGAGACAACAAAGACGTAACACAACTACAGCATTGGCTGTCTTGTCATGATCTTTTCTCGGCTTCTGATGAAATATTGTCAATCAGTACTGGAGTTGTTGGCGATAGCACCATAGATTGCTACAATGCATTGCAAGTTGAAGTGCAAGGAATTAAGAAAATTATTGGAAATAATTTCAAGGAATTTTAAAGAAAGATGACGAACAATTAGTTGATTACCTCGTATACGAATTGGCGCCATATCCACTTTCTTTATTCAGTAATGTAGGTATGTGGAAACCCAAAAAATCTGTGCTGTATAATATTTTCGAAGATTTGCGTAATCGTGTGAATCTAAATGATTCTAAGTGTCATTGACTGTGGGTATCTTTTGCACCGCGTAATTTGACATCAAAATCAGACATAACTATCAATATGTACCACGTATATAAACTGTATCAAAAACCATTTCGAAGCAACAGCCACAATTGTATTCGACGGTTATAACAGCGTTTCCAGCACTACAACAGTGGAGCAATGCCTAAGATCTGAAAAACGTACGAGTGCTGATATACTTTTTGATGAAACAAAGACAGCCACTGTCACATGCGAAAAATTTCTGGACAACGAAAAATAGATTTCGATTTTGTCGGAAAAATTCAAAAACCTAGGTTATACGGTTAAGCATGTCTATGACGATGCTGATACTCTGATCATAACAACTGCGATAAAAGTTTCTTCTTTTGAAGAAACTGTGATTGTTGGTGAGGACGTAGACTTCTTGTTATTAACTGCTCTAGCTCCAGAAGAACGGAGTATTTATTTTATAAAATCAGAAAGAGGAAAACCGAATGGAAGATCTATTGTTCCAGAGCTTCACAATCACATAGAGTAGTTTGAAATGTAATTCTATTAGCCCATGCTTACGGAAATGTTTGTTCTACTAATACCTCAAAAAACATAATGCATATTAACTTTTCATTAACCGTTCCAATGTCCATTACAATTACTTCATTTTTACTCTTCTATTAGCAATACTTTCACTAGTAAAACTTACTTTTAAAATTATAATATTCCCTAGTCGTGCCACTACTTTTGTCCAATAAAATAATTATTTTCGCTTTAATCAATTTCCTACTGCATAAATGCAAATTATTAACATTTTCAAGTCACATGTTCATAAATCATAAATCTAAAAATACAAGATCATTGTACTCACTGTTTAATTTCAGGTTATCCAACAACAAAAACTGCCTTAACACAACATACCATCAAATCCAAATTATTGGGAAGGTGAACTCTTTAGGTTCCTAACCTCTAATTGGTCATAATGACATTGTTATTTATAACAAAATCAATAAAGGTCTCTTAAGTGAAATAGCTGAGAATCAGCATGGGTTTATCAGTGGCCATTCAACAACTACTAACCTGCTTTGCATAACTCAATTCATTACCCAGTCGTTAGATGACAAAATACAGTGTGATGTGTTATACACAGACATGACAAAAGCATTTGATCGAATAGACCATCAGCTACTGACAATTAAGTTATCCAATATTGGCCTTTCCCAGAGGGTCTGCACTCTACTGTAATCCTATTGTGCCGTCGATAACAATTTGTGCTCATTTGAGGAACTATGTCTAAGCTGATTTGTACTACATCTGGAGTACCACAATACCGTCCTGGGCCCTCTTTTATTTGATGTGTATATCAATATCTATACCGGATCCAATATACACTGCCTACTTTATGCTGACGATCTTAAGTTAATGCCAGAATATCGAGTGTTGATCATTGCCAAATACTGCAACATAATTTGAATAACCTTATTTTGTGGTGCCAGGATAACAAACTTACTTTTAATGCAAGTAAATGCTATGTCATGTCTTTCACATTAGCTCATATTGTAATTAGATATGTCTATACGATAGGAGGTAACACTCTTTCTAGGCCACCTCTGGTCCGAGATCTGGGGTACTATTTGACTCTAATTTGTCATTCGTCAAACGTGATTCAGGTGGTTGCAAGGGTCTACGGAATGCTTGACTTCAATGTTTTTTAAGTTTTAATGAGTATATCTACCTATTGGATTCTCTAATGCTGCTCTCTTAGAGAAAGATAGTTTTCAAAAGCTTATAACACGTTGACGTTATCTCTTGTTGACTTTTTTGCGCAACTTACTTATTGGCCTCATTAAATGTCCTACCATAAGAGAGATGTTGCACTATAATACGTCAATGGTCGCAACTAGGTTCTGTCTTTTTTTTACTTGCCGATTCCCGGAACAAACAGGCTTAAATACTCACCACTTTATCGTCTGTGCAGTTCCTATAATGAGGTTCATACTAAAATAGATATTTACAGCTGTACCCTTGCCTATTTGAGTCGTACAGCTGGCATTGTTCTCTTACAGATTAGTTTTTTTTATATTTTTTTGCACACAATTTCATATTGTATATATTACTATTCATTTAGGCTTCGGTCTGTAGAATAACGTACTAATAAATAAATAATAAATTATTTCTATGAACCCATAAATTGAAATCTACCCTGCCTTGCAAGAATAGTTCAACAAATTAAGTTTTCTCTTTCTAGAAATCCACCATCATATCTTGGAGTTCTGTACTTTCAATTTAACTTTTAATTTGTCCTCATACCACCCCAACACCTTGCCCTTTCGTGGAATTACTTTCTTGTATAATTTCATTCTGAAGTTTTAGCAGTTAATTAATTTTTTTTTTCATCGGGTCTAACTATTCTACTTATCGCACTATAAAATCATATCACATGAAAGATGTATGACTTCCTATGGTTTATTTAAATTAGCACTATGTGTTAATGCCTTCGGCAATATAAGTTAATACATTGTATTGTATTGTATGAAATGATTAAATTATCTGTAGCTGATGTTCATGAAGTTTACTAACGATGCATCTACATTATAAACTATAGCTGTAACTGTTTTGGTGTATTATTAAATGGAATTATTTCTAATGAACGATGTACAGAAGCGTTCATAATTTTGTGAGAAATATATAACATTGAAATCTATTTTCCCTGTTTGTGGTTTAAAATAATTTATGAATCTGAGTTCTGTCCTAGTATGTATTTTATCATAAATAACTTTCTGATTTTGTGGCTTGAGTATATTGCATGATGTCCTGCATTATTTATTACATTGTGTGATTAATAAAAATTTTTATTTCAGCAATTTTTATTGCTGCGATGTTTATTCTATTTAATGACTAATACGTTATTTCAATATTGGATTAAATTACCAATTTATTTTAAGAAAATTTATTTTTATTGCTTTAGTTATACTAACCTTCCTTTTGAAATAATATTTTCTTAAACAGAAGAATTAAAATATCACAATTAATATTAATTATTTGTGCAATCTATTATACAAGGTGTGTCTTATTTATTCTGTCCAATTAAACTTTTTCTTTGGCCATCTAATTTATAACAAGCGTAACGAAATGCGTTACATAGCTCTTTCGCGAATATTACACAACCACAATAATTCAATAGGCCCATTATACAGTTGTCCAATAGCCCTACATTTTATTAATAAAAGAGCAAACAACTACATACATGCACGCAAATTAAGTTCATAACTTTATCAATGTTTCCTACACAATATAAAACACATGCAATCTAGTCCAAGGGTTGTTATGGACTATATGTGTAGAGAAGGAAAGTGACTTTGATATTGTTAAAAAAAGACATATGTTGAAATGGACTTAACAAGTGCTAATAAACTTTAACTAATCGCCAACTTTAGTACCACCATCGTATAAATAGTAGACGTCACTTAAGAAAGTTATGATCTTTTGAACAAACATATTTTGTTCCACAGGTCATCCTCATCCCGTACATATTGATCCCGAATTTGCCAAAGATTGTGGAGTTGATAAACCAACACTTCATGGACTATGTACCATTGGAATTTCAGTCAGGCTTATCTTAGGAGCAGTTGCTGACTACGATTGCACTTTATTTAAAGCTGTGAAGGTTAAATTGATAACTGTCATAACTTTATACTGTTAACATTTATTTTTTAGGTGCGATGTACAAAACCCGTTTTCCCAGGACAGACATTACGGGTGGATATGTGGCTAGAAGGCAATAGGATACATTTTGAGACAGTAGTCGTTGAAACAAACACAGTTGTTATTTCTGGTATGCTTAAAATAGCTTTTGTTTAAATGTTCTACAATTAAAAATGTTTTATCACATTTTAATAATAATACTTGTGTTTCAGGTGCTTATGTGGATCTCAAGGCCATAAAAATGGGGACGGATGTATAAATGAATTTAATACTAGAAAGATACTTACTTTATTATGTAGCACATTTTAAAAGAATCTTTTACAATATTTACCTAATTTCATAAACTGATTTAATACTAAGGTTTTGTAAAACATTAGCACTTTGGGGCATCACTACCTCATTCCTTGCTCCTGCTATTTGACTTTGTATGATTCTTAACCCTTAAAATTTGATCAATCATTTAAAATACATCATCTGTGACTCATTCAATTACGTCATACGTGCCATCTTTGTTTACCTTAAAATCAAATTTTGCACCGTCCTTGTATATAATTATTCAATTTTACAACATCCAGTGCAACTTTTTTATTTCTGCAAATAACCCTGCCTAGTTTGCGCTCTTGAAGCTTTTTTATGAAGATTCTGTTCCTGGTAGATTTCTTAATCCAGAGCCATTTCTTACGCCCATTATTTTAAGCCTTTTCCTAAAATTATAAGAAGATTTGATTATCGTTTCGCAAAAGCTGAATCCGTAGTTCTTTAAGGTCAAAATGTTAATTGGTTATGAATCCGTTTGAAAATTACCAAGTGTTATCACGAAATAAACTTCGACCTAAGAATTGTTTATTTTTAGCAGTAACTCTAAGATCCGGCTTTCAACCATAATTATTTCACACAAAGTGATTATAAGAGAAACATTAAATATTGTGCTTTTAGCACTCGTGAAATTGAGACAGATACTAAAATTATTTTTAAAGTGCCAAATTATCATAAACGATTATTTACAGGAATAATTGCAATATCAATAAACGTAACACACTAAACAAGAAAACAGATACACTATATTTAAACAATATTTTTACTTATCTAATATTTCTTATTAAAAATAATAAACATCCATTTTGATTTTTCAACAATTTAGTTTAAAATTATTTGTAATTTTTTCTACTACTATAGAGTAGTGGCACTTCTTATGCATTTAGAAATGGGTGAATAATAGTATTCATTATTCTGAAGGTGTATATGAATTAATTATCTAACACCTTTAACCAATCGGGAACATCCAGGTCGTGAGTTATGGTCATAATCGTACACCTCTGACTAATCAGTACAAACCTCCAATTGTCATAATCCATGAGGTGTAATTTTCGTCTTATGCAAAGTAGACTAATACACTTTGACAAATTAATTTTTGCTTGTCAGTATTTGTGAAATTTTAGAAGCGGCAATAATATTTTAAATTGTCTATTTGTCAGTCGTGGTCAAAGTATAATATTCTACTTCCGAGTTATGACCATTACTCATTAGGATTATGTGTAACGGGCTTGTTGTGCAAACTTTCCGAATGAGTAACGGCTATCATAACTCGCTCGCTGAATAATATACTATTAATTTTATATGTACATATAAACACATCAAGATAGGTAAATTATACAACAACATCGATTAATTATTTTTACATAAATAGTAACTGTTACCCATTCCGAATGAACCTGCACCTTGAAGAAGTTCTGGATTGCTGGAACGGGTGTAATGGCTTGTGCGTTCCAGTGATCTAACGAGTCAAACTACAGGTCCAACCAAAGTAGAAGCGTCTTTAGTGAGAAACCAGACTAAGACAGGTGAAAGAGGGAAGCAGCTGTTTTGGTACTTAGAGTGGCAGAGATCATAGGGATTGGTATGGCATTCTAAGATACAGTATTGCGATGTGGAAGGCAACTGGAAACCACTACATTATCTCCCAAGTACACAGCGTACTTAAATTGTTTAAAAATGTTGACATCCTCTGGGGTATAAGATTCCGGGGTTAAAATAATCCCCATTCGGATCTTCGGGAGGGGACTACTGGGGAGGATGTGATCGAAAAGTTTAAAGGAGGAGCGGGGAACATTTTGCGAGTCGGAGCGTGGAATGTCAGAAGTATGAAGCAATTAGGTAAACTAGAGAAGTTGAAAACTGAAATGGATCGGTTGGCACTAGACAGTAGGAATCAGCAAAGTTCAATGGCCAGAGGCTGGGGTTTTTGGAGTGGAGACTTTAGGATAATTCATACTGGATCAGAGGAATAAAGTTTAGGTGTGGGAATAGTTATGCGAAAAAAAATAGGACGACTTGTAGAAAACTATTTACAAACGAACGAAAGAATACCCATGATTGGATTAGAATCTAAACCAGTAAATACAGTAATAATACAGGTATACATGCCCACCTCTAGCTACAGTGAGGAAGAGATAGAGGCGATAAACAAAGATATCGAAGACACTAAAATACGTAAAGGACATGAAAATTTAATAATTATGGGGGATTTTAATGCAGTGGTAGGTGAGGGTAAGGAAGGAACGGTAGTAGGTTTATTTGGTTAAGGCACGAGAAATGACCGGGGAAATAGGCTGGTAGAATTTTGCGACAAGAACAATTTAACCATCACAAACACATTATTGCAACATCATGCTAGTAGACGATACACGTGGAAGATGCCAGGAGATATAGGAATATATCAAATAGATTACATTCTTGTTAGAAAACAGTTTGGGAATCAAGTAAAAGGCTGTAGAAGTTACCCAGAAGTAGATATAGGCACTGACCACAACATTGTAATTATGAACGCCGCTCTTAAATTTAAAAATTTGAAAAAAAGGAACGGAAAGAAAATGCACTTAGACTTTGAGAAACTAAAAGATTTGAAAAAGTAAAATAAATTGCTGAAAGATATCGGGAAAATTTCTTATACTAAGGAAGTAGACACAGAATGGAAATAACATTAAATTCAGCTTAGACGTGGCGACCAGAGATATTCTGGGGTATATACAAAAAGAAAAGAAGAAACCATGGATAACGAAGGATATTCTGAATTTAATAGAAGAAAGATGAAAATACAAAAATAGATCAGATGAAACAGGAAAACAGATATACAAAGTTATAAAATGGGAAATTATTCACAAATGCAGGAAAGCTAAAGAATAATGGATTGATGAAAAGTGCAACGAGGTACAAACTAATATGGAAATAGGAAGGACAGATGAAGCATACAAACTAATTAGAATGAATTATAGGGATATAAAACTGGATAGCAAAAATATAAGGGACGCCGGAGAAAACATCATTATAGAAGTGGTGAGATGGCAATAGTGTATAGGGAACTTATATGCATGAGAGGAACTAACAGCATCAGAACAGGAATCAGATATTGAACAGGGTGACTTGGGATATTCTATACTTAGAGATGAGTTTGCATTAGCATTAAAGGGTCTGATAAGTGATAAGGCATCGCGTGTAGATAAGGCGCAAGCAGAAACTCTAAAAGCCGCTGAACAAGAAGTAATAGAACTTGTAAAAAGAGAGGTAGAGGTAGATCTAGGTTAGAATATTGCACACAGATAGTGAAAGATGTAGGCTGTGGGAATTTCAGGGAAATGTGTAGGCTGGCTCAGAATAGGAATCAATGGAGATACGCGTCCAACCAGTTCCAAGATCGAAAACCTAATGACGAAAAAATAACTGTACCCTAACCTGATGATTATTATAAGCAACTACAGGTATTGGTTTTGCAATATTCTCAACTAATGTTAATTGTGCGAAAGGATTTAACGGAAAACTATTAATTTGGCAAATGTTCAAGTTTTGGGGTATCCTTGGTAGGCACAGGCTGCTTAACCGCCTTCACATACCACTGAATCTTGGTGAAATAGGGCTTATAATTAGGTGGCAACGGAAGGGGAACCTTGCTGTATACAGGCTGTGTGAGTATTTTAGGGAACTGTGTAGGGTCAGGATATAAATAAGTGCTGATACATGTCCAACCAGTTTCATGATGGATAACCTAATGATGAACAATAGCAGGGGCTATGTTTGAAGACAACAAACATAGAAACAAGAAGAAAATTGTTGAAAGGAATATGTGTGGAGAACAACACAGTACATCTATGAAATAGGGGCAGTAGGGGAAGCAAACAGAAAAACGGTAGAAACCTTTTACAGATGTTGTGCTTCAGATGTATGTGGATGAAAGCATGAACAGACAAAGTTGATAACAAAGAGGTTATAGAAATAGTATGGGAATAAAGATATCTGTGGAAAACAAAAAAAAATAGGAATAGAAGGGCAGGAAATGTTCTAAAGCATTTTTGGGGAATAGTGCAGGATATATTACAAGCAGAGATAGGAAAGCATTAGGTAGAGGTAGACCTAAATCAGACTATTGCACACAGATAGTGTAAGATTCAGACTGTGGAAATATGAAGGAAATGTGTAGGTTAGCTCAGAATAGGAAACAATGAGGATACATGTCTAACAAGTTACAGAACTGAAGACCTAATGATGATGTTGAGTAACTGCTACAACATGTCAATGTCTTTCATATTTTCATGATTCCATAATTTACACATTTAATAAAAATTCCAATATCCATAGTTATATGTATATATAAAACTCATAACTGTAAGTAGTGTTAAACGACTATTATCAGTAATCAATCTTATATGTATTAAATTCCTAAAGATGATAATAAATTTATCGAAAGCTTGTATGATTGAAAGAGTATTCTGTTAATCCATCAACTTTGACTGCTTTTGTCAGATTAAAAATTCTTGCTCAACCACTCGAGATATCTTAATTATGTATTGATGTGATTAAAGGTCATAGAGAGGTCATATTGCATCATATGATAAACATCTGACGTAAAACGTATTTGTGAATGTCTGTATAAAATGTATCAATGTATAAAAACAGTGATTATTGTATAGTTTAATAATAAAAGGACCCTGTTATTGATAAAAAAGAAAGGCATTTATTATGTTTGACATAAAACGTATGCTTGTTGAAAGATTTCATCCATTATAACCTCGCATGTGTAAAGACTATTAAAAGCTTTCAGTAGTTTTATGAATTAATGATCAATTTGTTTTCAAATGCATACAAATACTCCAAAAAAGTCTTCATTTGCGATTATTAATCAAAAGTTTCATTTCTAAGTAATCCTATTCAAACTCAGCTAACAACTGTGGAATACATTTTTATTTAAAATATGTAGATTATCAACTTTTGTTCCAAAACTTAGAAACGAAACATTGACAATAATTTTGGAACTTAAATATTTTAACTATCGAGATTGAAGTGATAACAATACTAACTGAAATGCTGTTGTATGATGTTAACATATATAAACAAGAAAACTGATAAAAGTGAGATTATGCATTGGAAGTACAGAACTAGTCTATAATTAGAATTGTAATCTAAATGAAGTTCCGGCATAGAATGCAATACTTTTGACTTTTAAAGCTGATACAGTAAGAGCTCGTTATTTATGTTTTTATAAGAACATTTCTGGTCTTTATTTTACACATTGCAATACCGATTATGTGTATGCTTTAATTGATTGCATCTAAAGTTATATTGTTTGTAATTGAACCTCTTGTAAATAAAAAAAAAATGTTCTAAAATAATGTACCATGTATTTGTCATTAGAGAAAGTTGCATTTCTTTTGCACACATTGTATATGTAGTTCACATATACGTATACAACAGCTCCGTTTAAATTTCCAAGGAAGACAAATCAGTAATAAATTTTTTCCCTAAGATACAATATTTCATAATTTGAAATGAACCCAATCATATCTCGTTTGATAATTTGTTTAAGAATAAATATTTATTTTTGATCAAGTGTCAAGGCTGTATATATTCATAAGTTGCTACGCTGTTTTTCATTATTGAGTTTGATTTAATACAGCAACGTTCACGTACTGGTTTTGATCTTTCGTAAAAATAATGAGTACTTTGAGATTTGATGGCAGAGTAGCTGTAGTTACAGGAGCAGGGGCAGGTTTGGGAAAATCATATGCCCTTTTATTAGGTTCTCGTGGTGCAAAAGTTGTTGTTAATGATTTAGGTGGAGATGAACATGGAGCTGGAAAGTCTTCAAGACCTGCTGATATTGTTGTGGAGGAAATTAAACAAAATGGTGAGTATAAATATAGAAAAAGTTGCAAGGGTTGGTTGTTAATTGACCTGTAGTTCATATGTTGTCTTATTTGTAATCATTAGAGGACATAGTTATGTGACCTTTTTGCGTTATGATATAAACATGCAACAAGTATTTATAAACCTTTTATATAATATTTATTCTTATTTATAATATGAAAATATGTATAGTTTCTATTCTGCAAATGAAATCTATGCCGAAAGGTTTGATTTGATTGGTTTTATTTAATTTTGTATGGACTTGAATTCTACTGTGGTTTATGTTATTTTTAAATCTACAAAAATTATTTATCACTTGCTTAGTTGTTTTTTTGATTAATGTGTAAGTCCACAGTCCCGATAACATTTAATTGTATTTGCTGCTATTACATTTGTGTCTTCGCAGTAAAAATTATACAGGATTTTGATACAGTTAGTGTTAAATATAATTTTCCATATCGGGATTTAAATCCAGGCAAAGATTGTTATTTCTATTCTTTCACCCCTTCACGCGTTTAATTGTGTTTGTCGTCATTACATTTGCGTCTTTACAATAAAAAATATACAGGATTTTGATACAGTTAGTGTTAAGTATAATTTTCCATATCGGGATTTAAATCCAGGCAAAGATTGTTATTTCTATTTCTTCACCCCTTCGCACAAGGATTTTCCGCTTTCTTTTCGTTTGTCTGACTTCTCATCCAAGCATCCAGGCATTAATTACATGTCTAGATAAAAGTGCATGATATTGAAGTGTAACTATTTTATGAATGTTATGTTAACCTGGAGATTGGTAGCAACTACATTTTTTGTGAGTGTATCTGCATTCCATAGCCTGCTTTATTATTGAAGCTAATATTAACATCTACTGATAACCATATTGGTGAATATAATTTTATTTATGTGATTCATTTTGAGGTTAGTGAGATTAATGCGAAGTAATTCTATACAGCTTACTTTTGCTGGGGCCTTATTAAGATTTGACACCCCTGTTATTATAGCTCCTTTATTATCCACTGCCACTTTTCCTGAGCATAGCCGCTATCGCATTAGGCCTTGGTTAAACTGATGCATTAGATCAGCACTTCTACTCCTCCAGCTAATTTTGACAATAATCCATTTGTTTACCGGCATCACCTTGTTGCAGGTAATGCACAAACGCCGCTCGCTTGTAGTATCGTGTAGATAAAACAAATAGAAAGTGGAGGCGTTATAAACATTTAAAATGAATGACCTCTAACCAAATTCAAAATCACATGATTTAGGTGATTTAAGTAAAAGTATTATTACGATCTGTTTTGGTCGCTCTGTAATCAGTTTCAAACCAAAAATCAATCAATAAAATATTAATCATATTTTATTGACAATTTCCAAAATGAGGTCAACGAATGATCGGGTTTGCTGCATCTGGAATTCGTCAGATTAATAAAGGGGGTATTATAAGTCTGATGACCTGCAAATACAAGGAAAGCAGTCATTGGTTGTTTTCGCTTCTTGTAAATTGCCACCAAATTACAATTAATATTTTATTTTTTCTGTGATTTTTTTAAACCGTTTGAATAGAACATTGAATTGCATACAAGGAATGTCTTTTATGTTTTGCATACTGGGACATAGAGGCGTTACTAATCAAATGTCAGTACTAAAAATTAACCTTCATCTGTAGTTAACCTAAATCCAAAATTTCAGTGCGATAGGTGTAGTGCTGTAGCTGCAATGAACTGTCAAAGTTAACAAGTTAATTGAAAAATGGAATTAAACCGTGCGCAATAACTTTTTATAATTTTCAAAGGCAATTAATACAACAAGAATGCCTCATTGAGTTGGTTTCTGTTTGGCAGTTAAGTGCCACATGAGTCAACAATTTCTTGTTGGTATGGAGAATTCAAACGTGGACAGATTAGTCTTAGTGTCGATCCAAGAGCAGGTGCACCAAAAACGGCAGTCAGTCAGGAAAACATTGATGCTGTGTGCAAGCTCATCAATGAAGAACTACATGTGACATCGCGAAATTGAGGCATCATTGAGGATTTCAAAGAGTTCATTTCAAAAAATTTTGCATAAAGAATTGTGTGTAAAAAAATTAATTTTCCGTTGGATACCGCATCTGTTGACCGAAGAATAGAAAGCAGCTAGGGTGAATTCTATCAGAAAACTCTAAACCTCTTCAATACAGGAAACTAAATACGTGTACAACATCGTGAGTGATGATGAATCTTGGATGTATACATACGAGCCAGAAAATAAAATCCAGTTGCCTGTTTGAATGTTGCATGGTGAAGAAAAGCTGACAAAAGTCATCCATTCTCGGTGTCTTCAAAAAGACGGTTGCAACATTTATCTTGAAAGCAGGTGATGTAGTAACAATTGCTCTACAAGATCAATGCACTATTACTACTGATTGGTATACAACCATTCGTTTGCCGTAAGTCATCGCAGAGCTTCGAAAAGTCAATCCCCCAAAAGCTATTTGAAAAATTTGTGATTTATCATACATCGAATAATCTAGTAATCGCAAACTTCTTTCTTCTTCCCTTACCATTTCTAGAACCTCTTTGTTCTTAACTTTATCTGTCAATGATATCTTCACCTTACAAACGTTTCTATTTTTTTCCTGTTCGCTTCTCCTACTATCCAAGTTTCACAGCCGCACAGTGTTGTGCTCCACGCATATGCTTTCAACAAACTTTTTCTTGTTTTTATGTTTGTTGTCTATGAACATAGTAGTTGCCTTCTCGTTAAATGCAGCATGGCCTTGTGCTAATCTTTGTTGTTGATCTTTTACACTTTTCCTGTCGTGCGTTATTTGACTTCTTGTTCTCGTTTCCTATTTGTATTCTGGATTTTGACTTATTTGTGCCTGCTTTACATACTAGTACTTTAGTTTTATTTTTGTTAATTTTCATACCGTTAGTATGTACTGTTAGTACTGATTCCATTTCATTAAGAGCTGCTTCTAACTCTTCCATGCTCCATGCTAATACCGCTATATTGTCTGCAAATCTAAGCATATCAATCTTTTGTCCCTGTATAATAATTTCAAATATCTTCCTGCATTTGATAGTATTCATTGCCTCTTCGATGTACAAGTTAAAAACTAAGGGACATATAGTACATCCCTGTCTCATCCCTTTCCCAATATTTACTTCTAGTTCCTGCTCTAATTCTATTTCAGCTGTTTTCTCTTTGTATAAGCTATGTACTATCTGTCTATCCCTATAAGTCGTACTAATCTTTTTAAGTATTTTGACCATTTTTTTCCTATTTTACATTATTGAATGGTTTTGCAGATCTACAAACACTATATACATGCTTTCGCCTTTTTCTATTTTTTTCCATTATCATCCTTAAAGCTAAAATGGCCTTACACGTTCTTCTGTTGTATCTAAACGTAAATTGATCTTCTCATAGTATTTTCTAAGCTCGTTTTTTCATACATCTTTGTATGATTTTAATAATATTTTTGACACGTGTCGTCAAACTTATTGTTTGAAAGTTTTCACATTTATCTGCACCTCTTTTTTTAGTGTTGTGACTATGGTGTTACGTTTAATATCTTTGGGTATCTCACCTGTCTCATACATATAGCTTACAAGTTGGAAGAGACGTTTTGTTACTGCTTGTCCGGTGGCTTTATCTGTATTAGACACCTTATTATTTTGCAGGTTTTTTAATGCTAGTGCAAACTCATCTTTAAGTATAGGATATCCCAAGTCATCCTTTTCAATATATGATTACAGTTCTAGTTATTTGAGTTCCGGTTCTGCATATAAGTTCCCTATATATTCTTGCCATCTAACCGCTTTCTGTACATTTTCTATAATGATGCCTCTTCCCACGCCCCTTATATATGTGCGATATGGTTTTATATCCATAAAGTTCATTCTAATTAGTTTGTATGTTTCCTCTGTCTTTCCCATTTCCATCTTAGTTTATATCTCTTTGCACTTTTCATCAATTCATTGTTCTTTTGTTTGTATTTTAATGATTGTATATTGATAGTCCGCATAAAAAAACCAGCTTTATATCATTTTGATATGTCGTCCTCGTTCTAGGATTTTATTATTATGATTGATCTTCAATGCTTTGTAACATGTATCATATTGGGAACCAAGTTAGTAATTTTATCCTTATTGAATTTGAGGATATTATGGTCCATTCGTTTGCGAGCGAATTATTAATGATAATTTTATATTCACTCTGTCCTTTGAAGGATTTCTGTAAGCTTGTGATCACACATTTTGAAACTCGATTTTACACCAAATATGCTTGTTATGGTTTATGACAGTTTTAGTAAGCAAAATATATAAAACGGGTTTGCGATACCATAGTGTGCTAGATCTTGTTGCACAATACCGTTGGTGTTGAGTTAAGGTTGCCCGGTCAAAATCACGTTTTTTTTAATTTATTGACGCCGACTACGCTACACCCGTGCCTTGTTCAATGTTGTCTATTATGTACGTTTTTTGTTGAATCAGAACTCCACACTGCTGGAAGGAAGATATCCTCACCCAGGACCAGCTCTGGTGATATTGTCCCATCCTACATTTATGTTGTATTCGTCACTTATTTAATATTCCTGCCAGTGGTTCCATAAGCAAGATAATATTTTAAAGCAACCTTATATCTATACATATATCAACATATATATATATATATATATATATATATATATATATATATATATATTTTAATGATAAGTTGTTTGTATATTGGGTATGAAGTCCAAGTAATAAAAGTTGATGTAAAATTTAAAGTTTAGTTTTATTATTCTTAACGTTTCGGCGACTCTTTTCGCCTTTATCAAAAGTATCGTATAGAATTAATAATTGTCAAATATTTTCAAAAAAATAATTTGACAATTATTAATTCTATCTGATACTGATAAAAGCGAAAGAGTCAACAAGATAATAAACTAAACTTAAATTACACAACTATTAGACTTCTAAATTACACAACTTATCATTAAAATATTATGCTATCCAGTCCATTATTGAATATAATATATATATATATATATATATATATATATATATATATATATTCTATACTTATGCCATATTTGGAATAAATTGCGCATCTGTTATAATCAAACCAACTATTTATTGTACGCATTCATTAGAAATTATTTGCTTGGCTGAGTAATCGTGCGTGCATGGATTGGTGCCATCGTAAGTGGTGTTCGAATGACTTTAGGTACACACAGAGTAAAACCTGGTGGCAATTGCAATGTACGCCCATTAAAAGTGTTTGTGGCTATTTGAAATATTTCAGCCAGTCATTTATATGCAGCTAACCAAAACGTTCAGTTCTAAATTCTTTTGGACTCTTAAAGTTTTATCGTTATATACGATTATTATTCTGCTTTATTAAGTTATGCAATATGATAGTATTATGAACTAAAATACCAACCAACTTGTGTAAAGTTTTTAATCAAAATAACAAAAATACATCTTAAAATGTAATAAATCACATTGCTTGTCCTATTACTAAATACTTTCGACTTCATACTCTACTAACGAATGTTATTTCTGCAACCAGGCTAGTATTTTGATAGTAGAAATGCCGCCACGATACTATGTCACAAATATTTGATTACGAAATTCCATTTAGATATTGCAAATACCTTAGCTATTTAATTTAAATTTCATTTCTAGGTGGAATTGCTGTAGCTGATTACAACTCAGTAGTAGAAGGTGAAAAAATAATTAAAACAGCTCTTGATAATTTTGGAAGAATTGATATATTAATTAATAATGCTGGTATTTTACGTGATAGAAGTTTTCCCAGGATATCGAACCATGATTGGGGTACATAGTACTGAGCTAGATTATTATAACCTAATTTGAATTTTGTTTAGATATTATTCAAGACGTACATTTGAAAGGAAGTTTCAAAACAACTCAAGCTGCTTTCCCACTTTTTAAGAAGCAAGGATATGGCAGGATTATTATGACATCATCTCCTTCAGGACTTTATGGTAATGAATAGGAGGGTGTTTTGAAAACTCTTATCTTACACGTGGCAACTTTGCAGAAGGACTTAAGTAAACCATGCGTATATTGAAAGCGAAAAATAATTTATAGGTAAAAGTATCTTTGGGTTGTCTTGTTATACTTTATGGTTCTATACTCTAAGGTATACTGTTAAAGTCCCGGCGCGTAATTTATGAGCCACTACGACAGTTGGTAACATAATAAATACATGCGTAATATGCGCAATATGGGGTTACGTCATTATTACGCCTCAACTTATTATCACATGCAAAAAAATGTTTATTGCAATTATAGCAAAAGACAAAAGGTACTCACGTAAACTGTGGAGCTGCAACATTGCAGCTATTTTGGCGGCAGTTGGGCATTGTTGGGCGCGGGTCGTCCTTCGCCCCCTCGTCGAAATCAGATTAAATTTGTCCTCTCTCTTCTTTTGTAGAGACACAACAGGAATAAGATGAGGAACGATACAGGGCAGAGATACGGCAAAGGAAACCTACATAACCTGAAAGAGAAAAGACAAGCTAAAAGGTACACAGATAACCACGCTGTTCGACGTTTCGTTTTCTAGTCCCTGACGTGACGGAAACCACCACTTACTTCCCCACTCCACGTCTACGCAATCACGGGCGCCGACGTGACGGAAATTCACGCACAAGTCTTTTAAAATATTGGCGCGAATTCCCTCGCAAATTAGACTAAAAACAAATATTTACATAGCCGATTTTCGGCATGTAACAGTCTAAATATTACTGGTTGGTGTGTATGAAAAGGGGAGGGAACAAACCATTCCAGAGTGTCATCTGGACAGTTTTAGTTCAACTGTTGAGTGCACGTTATTGCAAGGAATATTTAGAAAATGAGAAGGAATATATACAAAAGATTAAAGTGTAGCGAAGGACCAAACCACTAATTGGGCTAATAAAATGTAATAAATTTGCACGTGTGCACAGTCATGAACATGGTACAATACAAAACAATTAAAATGAGATATAAAACAGTGTATGCTGCATTATTATAATGTTCATATGTTACTTTATCCCATTGAGCATACCTGATCTTGAGGGAGTCGCCAAAGTCACGACCCATGTTCGCTACCATTGTTATCGGTTCAGAGGTTTGAACACGATTTGTTTACTGCTACTGCCATCTCAGTGAATTCCACAACTGTCTATGATTGCGTTCAGCAACACACACTTTAACCGCACAATAGATTATTAATCTGCCACCATTTATGTGACTGTTAAATTACAATTTGCGTTCCTTTTAATTTCAAAGATAAATCGGCAAGACAAAGGAACAATATTTGTAAATTGTAACACCGCATGTAATAAATACATAAAAGAATTGCTGAACTCATTATTTGCTTGATTTTCTTGTAATAAATCTGTATATTGCATCTTCCTACTTCTTCTGTTCCCGTTTTGCCATGGTCGACATTTACGATATTCTGTTTCAATTTTCAACATTTTACTAAAACGACTACCTAATTTTCTATCTGCACACAGCACTCAACAAATGCAACTAAACTGTTTTTATACAAACGCCAATACACAAAGTGAAATAATATACAGAGACAGAACTCATAATTGTAAACCTTACCACCAGATCAATGTAATAAAATTGCTGGTTTTATTTTGTGGACACGTTAAATTCCAGTTTTGCAATCAATTTAAAATATTGTATCAGACTTCGTTTACTATGATAGTTGTTATGGGTAAAATGAGTGTTACATTAATGAATTTTAATTTACCCTGAAGGGACGGAGACTTCGTAACAATATAAATAAGGATACATCAGCCAATTGCAGTGGGAGTGGGTTCAAATGGAAAAAATTATAAAAGAAAATAGAAAACTTATAAATAATAATAACCAAAAGAAAAATAAATAAAATAACTGAAATACAAACAAATTATATTTCGCTAATCACTTACCCTGAAAGGTTTTTGCGCTTGTCATAATTAAGGGGTGCTAAACCATTTGTCACTGCAATTCTTTTGATATTATTCCTACACAGAAGACAGATATTCCTCATGGATCTCCTTTGCTTTGGTTTCTTAAGTCGATTACCTTATATGTTACCTTTCTCGATATTTTAACGCACTTAATAAATTTTATCATAATTAAAGAAATTTTCAAATTAAATGCCTCTTCCAAATACACCATCACTGGGATAGCTGGATATCCTTTACGAATGTGTCCGTTTACCTAGTTTTAAAGAAATTAAAAAATTCAACCTAAGCTCAAGCTCTCTTAACATTAAGTAATTTCAATATAAATACAAATATACTTGACTTAAAACCAAAACCTAAATTTCTTAACCTCATTCTGGGCAAGTAGTTGTAAAAGAAATCCTAAAAGGCCTTGAATCTAATCCATTTATAATACTATCTGTTCGGTCTTTTTTATTATTTTATTAAGTTTAATTTGAAGACGACTCGCTCCTGTATCCTATTAATGTAGACATTGGAAATATGCATCCTGAATACCTCACCCCTTTTATCACGAAGGTTACGCGTGATCAGGTTCGAACCGGTAGAAACTTGTTTTGACCTGCCTGCGCCCCTAAATAGAGTGTAAGAACGCCAGTCGTAGTTAATCGTTTGAAACGTGAAGACGTTATTAAAGCAGCATACAATTCGGTATGTTTTCGAAGCTCGTTTATGGTTCGTTATGTAAAACATTAATATTCGTGTAGTGTTTGGAATGAAGGGTGTAATTACACAAGTGCTATTTATGGCCATAATAGTGCGAACTTTGTAAGTTATAACAAAACTTGTCGGTCAATGGATATTTCGTCTCGGCTTGCAGAGGAAGCACTAACACATCTTATACATACAGTCCACAAGGTCGTTGGTTATCAATCGTTGGACCAGCAAATTTCGTCCTTCGATAATATCTCCAGGTATGTAACTTGCTATATTCTAGCTACAACCTCATAGGTATGTACATTTGGTCGCTTCGTCGCCGTATCTGGTTAACGGTGTAGTTACTGAACTTTGTACCCTCAGGGTATAGTGCAGCAGTCGTTGGTGTCGGTTGTATTCGTAATCACGTGATTGGTGCGTGAATAATTCGTCGTTTGGTGCAGGTTGTAAACACTTGTATTTGTTTACTTCAATAAAATCTTGTTATTCCTTACCTACAAACTTGGAGTCGCTTTCAAATATTAATATAATTAGAAATTTCGTCGTTTTAATAACTTAGATAATTTATATTTGTTATTTAATATTCAAAATGAGTAATAAATTGGAAACTATTATTTTAGAAGCTAAAACAGCGTGGAGTAGATTAAATAGTATTCTTGAGAATATGAGAGAAATTGGTAGAGCGGAAAATAATTGTTGTGTGATAGACGTTTGGCTGGATTCTGCGAAAGAAGTCGAATCAGATTTTAAACTTTTGTGTCAGACGGTCGTTGTGGAAGAGTCAGTGGAATTAGAGGAGTATCGTGCTTTGAGAATAGAGATAGGTAATCTAGTTACGGAAATTAAAATTTTCGCTGCTAAATTTAAAGTGGAATTCGTGAAAGATGTTAAACCGGTTATTGGTATGTCAGCTACAGGACCGCATGATGTTGTTCCCGTTAGTGGTAACCTCCCCCTGCCTTTGTTAAAAATAATTCGCTTTTCTCGTAAGATTGTCGATTGGGAAAGTTTTCGATCAGTTTTTGAAAAATTGGTTCATGAGAATGATAGATTGTTGCCAATTCAGAAGTTCATGTATTTGTTAGATAACATTGACTCGAGTACACATGCTTTGATTAAACATATTCCAATTGGGAATGATTCGTATCAAAAGGCGTATGACATTTTAGTAAATCGTTTTCAATCCAAAAGGTTATTAGCATCCACTTATTGGAACTCGCTTGAGAGATGTTCGAAAATTAGTACGGTAAATTCGCATAAACAATTAAGAAGTTTGATTAATTGCATCGATGAAATTTGTTTGCATTGGAAAAATTAGAAATCGACTTGTGGGATTTCGCACTTTTTAATTTGTTATCCAAAAAATTAGACAGTGAAACTCTAAAAAGGTTTGAGTTGGAGAATGTTTTAGATGTTCCTACATTTAAGGATTTAAGGGCATTCGTGGAAAGGCAATGTAAGGTGTTGGAAGTTAGTGAGATTGTTTCATTAGATACTTCTTCGAAAACTCGGGAAAGCATAAAACTCGGTGTTTCAGATACTAGAAAATTCGCTAGCACATCGTCGGCGCCTAGAAATTCGTTTGTCGCTACTTCTACTGATAGAAAGTGCATTTTGTGTCAAGCTTCGCATCCATTGTATAAATGCAAGCAATTGTTAGATAAATCCCCTCAAGAATGCTATGAGGTGGTAAAAAGGCACAAGTTGTGTATTCGTTGTTTAGGTGATGCACATTCGGTAAAAGATTGTCGTTGCCAGTGGAATTGTAGAGAATGTGCCAAAAATCATAATACCTTATTACATTTTGGAAATCGTCGGGCACCAGTTTCTCCGCAGAGAACCACATCAATTAATAGTTCGTCATCTTCAACTGAAGAAAGTTCGGTGGTTAACCAACAGGTTATTCAACAACAAACCACTACTAATTCGTTATTATCAACGTCGTTAGACCATACCACCACGTTGTTAGCTACAGCGGTGGTTTCGGTACAAGATTATTCGGGTCAATTACATTCTGTTCGAACTTTAATCGATAATGGAAGTATGGAAAGCTTTATTACAGAAAAATGTCGGCAGAAGTTAGGGTTAAGGAAAGCTAAAACTGAAGTCACGGTTCAGGGATTAGGTTTGAAGTCATCTTCAGTGTCTGGCAAGGCATTGTGTTTTGTTAGTCCACTTGGTTTATCGTCGCCTCTATATAGAACTGAATGTTTTATCTTGCCTACGATTTGTGATCGATTGCCGTCTACTAAACTACCAATAAATAATTGGCCACATATTCAAGATTTACAGTTGGCTGGTGCACAATTTGATGTTCCGCAGCCAATCGAAATGCTTTTGGGAGCAGACGTATTTGCTCAAATAATATTAAATGAATCACGTTGGGGCAATGCATTTCAACCCGTTGCCATTCATACTACTTTGGGGTGGGTACTAACAGGTAAAGTTGTATCTCCTACTCGTTCGCTTACTTCATTTTGTGCAGTGGTAGAACCACTTGATGTGGACATTCGTAAATTTTGGGAATTGGAGAATATTCCTTCCACAGTGCATCGTTCGCCTGAGGAAGAGAAAAGTGAACAAGATTTTTGTGATAATTATTCGAGGGATGAAACTGGAAGATTTGTGGTTTCATTGCCATTGAAAAATTCGGAACCTTTGTTTTGTAATTCTAGAGAAATTGCAGTTCGTAGATTTTTGAGTTTGGAACGTCGTTTATTAAAGGATTTGGATTTGTATTCGAGCTACAAAGAATTTATGAGAGACTATCTTGACAGTGGTCATATGACTAAGGTTAAGGTCCCTTCAGTAGATTCTCTAAAATGTAGTAATTTGTATTATATACCGCATCATGCAGTACATAAAGTAGACAGTACTACCACTAAATTGAGAGTAGTATTCGACGCCTCGTGCAAGGATGCTGCAGGTAATTCTTTGAATGATAATTTGTTAGTTAGTCCTGCTTTGCAAAAGGATATAATTGTATTATTGTTGAATTTTCGTGTACATCGTGTAGTCATATCTGCAGATATAAAGCAGATGTATAGACAAATTCTCGTGAAAGAAAGTCAGCGTAACTATCAACGCATTGTTTGGAGAGATACGCCCTCGGAATCTATTTGTGACTTTCAGTTAAATACTGTCACATATGGGTTGGCATCATCGCCATTTTAGCATTACGTACCATCCAAGAACTAGCAAAGCTACAAACATCTAATTTCCCTCTTGCTGCAAAGGCCATGGTCGACGATACTTATGTAGATGACGTAGTAACAGGTTGTGATTCGATTGCAACAGCAAAACAACTTGTCATTGAATTGAATGCCCTTTGTAAATCTGGAGGATTCGAACTACGCAAGTGGTGCAGTAATTCGGTAGAAGTTCTAAGCTTCTCAAATTTAAGTCAAATGGAAACATTGTCATTTCAAGATAATGTAAACAGTTCTTTGAAAATTTTAGGTCTTCAGTGGCGACCTTCGTCAGATGTTTTTGCATACACTATTCATGTGCAACAAAGACAATGCACTAAACGTAATATTTTGTCGGAAATAGCTAGAATTTTCGATCCGCTTGGTCTTTTAGCGCCAGTAGTGTTCTTTGCTAAACGGTTTATCCAAGAATTATGGTTATTGGGGTTAGATTGGGATCAAGAACCTCATACTAAGTTTGTTCAAAAATGGAGAAAGTTTATATCAGATTTACAGGAAGCTTCGAATATAGAAATTCCTCGTAGATTCGTTGGAGATAACTTACAAAAAATAGAGTTACATGGTTTTTGTGATGCCTCTGAGGCAAGATATGCTGCAGTAATTTATTTTCGTTGTGTGGATATGGATCATAATATTGTCGTTTCTTTGGTATGTGCTAAGTCAAAGGTAGCACCACTCAGCAAGATAACATTGCCAAGATTGGAACTCTGTGCTGCAGTATTATTATCGGAATTAATTCATTTTGTCATGGTGACATTTAAGGATATTTTGGAGTTCGCAGATATTTTGCTTGGTCGGATTCAAAGGTGGTATTAGCGTGGATTCAATCAACGCCGAACAAATGGAAAACCTTTGTTGCAAATCGGATCGCTCGTATCCAGTCATACGTAGCTCCTTCAAATTGGTATCATGTGGAATCAAGTACAATCCCGCAGATTGTGCTTCTCGTGGTTTATTCGCCGAGCTGGTCAACCATCCCTTATGGTGGGCGGGTCCTCCTTGGTTATTGGTTGCAAAAGGAATTGGCCTTCCAGTAAGGTATTAGAAATAGAGGATACGTTGCCTACGGAAGAGAGAGTTACGAAAACATTTGTGGTAATTTCTCAGGAAAATTTCTTTGATTGTTTGTTATACAAATTCTCAACATTACAGAGACTATTAAGAGTACTTTCGTTTTGTAGACGTTTCGCATGTAACTTGAGAGTTGCTCATTCAGAACGATTGGTGGGAAGCATTTTAAGTCAGGAATTGCAATCGTCATTGCATATTCTGGTGAAAAATGTACAGTCGGAAGTATTTCAAAAGGAACTGGACAACTGTATTCATAAAAAACCTATATCAAAGCAGTTTCGCCCTTTGAGCCCATTTATTGATGATCGGGGTTTGCTTAGGGTGGGCGGCAGATTGAAAAATTCGCAGTTAGGATTTGATGCAAAATATCCGTTACTTTTACCAAAGTCGCATAAATTGACGGAACTTATTATTATGGATTGTCATGTCAAATATTTACATTCGGGTGTGCGCACTACATTATTTTTGCTTGCTCAAAATTTTTGGATTGTTTCAGCAAAGGGAGCAGTAAAAGCTTGCTTGAAAACTTGTGTTCGTTGTTTTAGGACTAATCCTCCCTTCTTATCGCCTTCGATGGGAAATTTACCCTCTCCCCGAGTCACTCCAGGAAAGGCTTTTCTCAATTCCGGAGTTGATTATGGTGGACCGTTTAATATTACATTCAATAGGACTAGAGGCCCACGGATTACTAAAGCTTATATTTGTTTGTTTGTGTGTTTAAGCACAAAAGCCATTCATTTAGAATTGGCATCGAGTTTATCTTCGGAAGCATTTATTGCAGCTTTGCGGCGATTCATCGCGCGGCGAGGTCGTTGTTTAAAGATATATTCGGATTGTGGAACTAATTTTGTGGGTGCCTCTAGAGCCTTGAAAGAAATGATGAAAATTTCAGTGGAGCCGGAAAGTATCGAATTCGTTTTTAATCCGCCTGGTTCTCCTCACTTCGGAGGTCTCTGGGAATCTGGGATTAAATCCGTGAAAGGTCACTTATATCGTGTAGTAGGTGATCAAATTTTAACGTATGAGGAAATGTGCACAGTATTGGCGCAGATTGAAGCGGTGCTGAACTCACGCCCATTATGTGCGTTGAGTACAGACCCTAATGACTTTTCGTATTTAACACCAGGTCATTTTTTAACTCTCGGTCCAGTCTCGGTTCTACCGGATCCAGACTTATTGAATACCAAAGTATCTCGGTTAGATCGGTGGCAACTGCTACAACAAATACACCAAAACTTTTGGAAAAAATGGAGTGTAGAGTATTTGCACACTCTACAACAGAAAAATTAATGGTTCATTAATCAATCGAATCAGGTAAATATCGGTTCGTTAGTGCTTCTTAGGGAAATGAACACTCCTCCGTTAAAATGGCGTTTAGGACGCATCGTTGAAGTGCATCCGGGTAATGATGGAGTTATTCGGGTTGCTACTGTAAAAACTAGCCAAGGGTTAATCAAACGACCACTGGTTAAGTTATGCTTACTGCCTGTAAAGTAATATAGTTGTTTTTTTTTGTTGTTGTATATACTCACCTATAAATCTATTGTATTATCGTTCTATCTTTAGCTTAAAAATAAGTTAGTTTATAATTATTTTTGGTGAGCGGTATGTTCGGTCTTTTTTATTATTTTATTAAGTTTAATTTGAAGACGACTCGCTCCTGTATCCTATTAATGTAGACATTGGAAATATGCATCCTGAATACCTCACCCCTTTTATCACGAAGGTTACGCGTGATCAGGTTCGAACCGGTAGAAACTTGTTTTGACCTGCCTGCACCCCTAAATAGAGTGTAAGAACGCCAGTCGTAGTTAATCGTTTGAAACGTGAAGACGTTATTAAAGCAGCATACAATTCGGTATGTTTTCGAAGCTCGTTTATGGTTCGTTATGTAAAACATTAATATTCGTGTAGTGTTTGGAATGAAGGGTGTAATTATACAAGTTCTATTTATGGCCATAATAGTGCGAACTTTGTAAGTTATAACAAAACTTGTCGGTCAATGGATATTTCGTCTCGGCTTGCAGAGGAAGCACTAACACATCTTATACATACAGTCCACAAGGTCGTTGGTTATCAATCGTTGGACCAGCAAATTTCGTCCTTCGATAATATCTCCAGGTATGTAACTTGCTATATTCTAGCTACAACCTCATAGGTATGTACACTATCTCTCCAAATTTTCTGTTTCTCATATTAAATTACATGATGTTTCTAAATCTCAATTTCTGGAAATGTTGTTAATAACAAACCTAAAAAATATTGAATATCAGCTTTTTTGTTCTATTATTTCGTGTCCATTCCAAAATACTAAATTTTTATGTTTTAACTAATACTAAATTTTACCAATAAAATTTGCATTCAACATCAATATACACTGCTTTCATCACTTAATTTATTCCGACAAAACAATTACCTTCACTGTGATTAATTTCCTTTTACATAAATACAAACACTTTCGGTTCACAAGCATATAATTAATAAATCTAACCATAAAAGTTCACATATTACTCACAGTTTTAATTCCAAATAAATCTCTTCTATTTTTTACTGTTTTCCACGTATTTCTTCTCCTACCATTTCTAGTACCTCTTTGTTTTTAACTTTGTCTGTCTATGATATCTTTATCATACGTCTGTAGCACCACATTTCAAAGGCTTCTACCTTTTTTGTGTCTGCTTCTTCTACTGTCCAGGTTTCACAGCCGTACACGTGTTTTAAGCAATCCTTACCTAGTTTCTATGTATGTTGTCTTTGAACACAGTAGTTGCTTTTTCTTGTTAAACGTGCTAATCTTTGTTTTATCTTTTGTGCTTTTCCCATCTTGCGTTATTTGGCTTCGTAGGTAGCAGAAATCTTTAATCTCTTGTACGTTTTATTTATCTATTTGTATTCTTGTTTTTGATTTATTTTTTCCTCCTTTGCATACTAGTACTTTAGTTTTATTTTTGTTAATTTTCATATAGTATCTCTCTGCTAGAACTGTTTCCATTTCATTAAGAGCAGCTTCTAACTTTTCTTTGCTATTTGCTAATACCTCTATATAATCTACAAATCTAAGCATATCAATCTTTTGTCCCTGCATAGTAATTCCAAATGTCTTCCTGCATTTGACAGTATTCATTGCATCTTCAATGTATAAGATAAAAACTAATGGAGATAGGGCATATAGATTCCCTATATATTCTTGCCATCTAACAACTTTCTCTCCATTTTCTATAATGACGTTTTCTCCCGCGTTCCTTATATTTTTGCTATACGGTTTTATCTCCCTAAAATTCCTTCTCATTAGTTTGTACCCTTCGTCTGCCTTTCCTATTTCCATCTTAGTACCTCTTTGCACTTTTCATCAATTTATTGTTCTATAGCTTTCTTGCATTTGCGAATAATTTGACATTTTATGGTTTTGTATCTGTTTTCCTACTTCATCTGGTTTGTTTAAATGTTTTCCTTTTTTTTCTATTAAATTCATGTTATCCATGGTTTCTTATTTTCTTTTTGTGTATACCCCAGAATATTTCTGGCCGCCATGTCTAAGCTGGATTTAATATTATTCCATTCTGTTTATACTTCCTTAGTATCAGAAATTTTTCCAACATCTTGCAGCAATACATTTGACTTTTTCTCAAATCTTTCGTCGATATTTTTATGTTTTAGTTTCTCAAAGTCAAAGTGCCTTTTTCCGTTTCTTTTTTTAAAATTTTTAAATTTATGAGTGGTCTTCATAATTACGATGTTGTGGTCAGTGTCTATATCTGCTTCTGGGTAGCTTTTACAGTCTTTTACTTGATTCCTAAACTATTGTCTATCAAGAATGTAATCTATTTGATATCTTCCTATATCTCCTGGCATCTTCCGTGTATATAGTCTTCTAGCATGATGTTGAAATAATGTATTTATGATGATTAAATTGTTTTTGTCGTAAAATTCTACCAGCCTATTTCCCCTGTCGCTTCTCGTGCCTTAACCAAATAAACTTACTACCGCTTCTTCCCTGTCCTCACCTACCACTGCATTAAAAACCCCTATAATTATTACATTTTCATGTCCTTTTACGTATCTTAGTATGTCTTTGATATCTCAGTAGATCGCTTCTACCTGTTCGTCACTGTAGTTAGAGGTGGGCATGTATACCTGTATTATTACTGTATTTATCGGTTTAGATTCTAATCTAATCATGAGTACTTTTTTGTTCTTTTGTAAGTAATTATCTACCCAGTGTCCTTTCTTTTTTCACATAACTATCCCCACATTCGAATTTCCTTCCTATGCTTCTGTATGAATTACCCAGAAGTCTCCACTCCAAAAATCCCCTGCCTCGGCCACCGAACTTCGCTGATCTCTACTATGTCTAGTGCTAATATATCCATTTCAATTTTCAACTTCTCTAGCTTACCTACTTGCTTCGTACTTCTAACATTCCACGTTCCGACTTGCAAAATGTTCCCGTCTCTTATTCTGAACTTTCCGATCATATCCTCCAGAGTAGTCCCCTCTCGGTGATCCGAGTGGGGGACTATTTTAACTCCAGAATCTTTTACCCCAGAGAATGCCATCATGTTTATTATAATTTAAGTATGCAGCGTAATAGGGACGTAATGTGTTTGTTTCCCATTGTTTTCCACATCACAGTAGTGTGCCTTAGAATGACATACCGACACCTATGATCTCTGCCACTCTAGGTACTGAAGGAGCTGCTGCTCTCTTTCGAGGACCTGTCTTCGTCTGGTTCCTTACCAAAGACCCTACCAATTTTGTAAAACCTTTGGTTCTGCTCTTTAGCTCATTGGAACACTCAAGTCGTTCCATTCGTTTAGTAATCTAGAACTTCGTAAAGGTGCAGATCCATTCGGAACCGAACTTTATGATAATGTTAATAAAATAATGTGATTTTATTAAGCTGAAATATTTAGATGCAATAATTTTTATTTCTGTACAAGTTGTTAAAAGCACAGGGAAGGACTAAAGCTACCAATTGGACCAATAGTGTATTAAGTAAAAATTGCATGCAAGTGTGGTTATGCAAAAGCAATTGAAAGGGAATATAAGAGAGTACCTCAGCATTATGCTGCTGGTTAGTTACTTCATCCCATCACATGATCTTGGAAAATTCTTCAAAGCAGCCATGTACGCTTACTAGCATTGTTGGTTAGGCAGTTTGAACATAAATCTTGTACTATAACCATATAAATCATGTATCTTAAGGCAGTATTTTCAAAATTATTACGTCCTACGTATGATTTTTTAAAACACTATTGTATTTACATAACGTTTTCACCTTTTAAATTTCTTACAACTATTACAGGAAATTTTGGACAAGCCAATTATGCCGCTGCTAAAATGGCTGTTATAGGATTATCAAATACGTTGGCAATTGAAGGTGCTAAGTACAACATTCATTGTAATGCAATTGTACCCGTTGCTGCTACAAGACTAACACAAGAACTTATTGATAAAAAAATGTTTGAACAAGCTGGTCCTGAGTATATTGCACCTATTGTGGTACGTATTTTAATTAATTTCAATTACATGATGCTTGCATTTAGAACCATGAAGCCTTACAGATACATAACCAATTTTATTGCCATGAATTAATAACAAATATTAATTTAAATGAATAAGCTGATATACAAAGGAATACTAACCTATAGTGAGTTTCATAATTCTTGCAACCTGTCAGATTGGTGCAGTTTATTAGTTACAAATTGCTAAGTGTTATGGAATTAAATACCAATGATATTAAGATGTTGGTACTTTTGTGATCAATGAGAGAAAATACTGACTAGCTTCAAGTACAAGGGGGTGCTGCAAATATAATATGAAGCAAAATCTAAACAAGTTTGTACCGTAGGCGTAACATCATTTTAATATGTAGTCTATACCTGCAGTTTTTAGCATTGGACAAGACCCGCCACACAAAAGATAAAATTCTTGTTTTTCCTGCGAAAACTTCCTCTGTGGGTTTTTTAAGTTTTTATATTTTGTTTCTAATGCCTTAAAACTTTTTGGATTTACTGTTGTCCTAGAATTAAAATCAGCGTTTAAATTTCTATACACTAATTCTTTTTGCTTTTACATTTGTTACCACCTTTTATTTAAAAGTAGTAACATGGAGGGGGACAAACTATTGGTAGTTGCTATTACAGAAAGTACTCCTGACTAGCTCAAATAGGATAGCACAAAACTTTACACAAAGTGGGAGTAAGTTAGTGGATTGACGAAAGAAAAGTCTTACACCTTTTATAGCGTTAATGAATTTATTTATATAATCAAAACATTAGAAGAAAAAATTGTTAAACTCTTACCTTTACTGTAATAACCAGCTGGCATACGCATGAACTTGCTTGCTAATTATACCTATACAGTATATTTACGTTTGAATATTCGCATGTACAAATAATATATAAATATGGAACACAGTAAAACTATTTTACTAAAATGTTTCGGTACTTCTACTAACAACTACAATAGCTTACGTTGCCTAAAGGGTCTTCTCGGTTTGGCTACCTTAATAAACTTACGGGGATCTGGATACCCAGAATGGAATTGTAAGAAATAATTTAACGAAAGCTCGGGCTTGTTGCAGGCTACTTGCAGGAGCTCCATTTTGTAGTTTTAGTCGAACTCAAGACAGAAACTTGAAATTTGAACTGGTAACGGAAACCTACGAGAACAGTTTTGCTAAAACAACTGACTAAGCTTAGGTGTATTACACCTTTTTTTTTAATATTAGATTGTTAGTTGTTGATTAAAAAGCAAAAACCATATATATAAAGTTAACATTCATAATTCTTTAATGTACTTGTCATAAGTTAATTATTAGGAAAACTAAGCAAGTAAATTTCAGTCTTTCGAGATTGATGAATTAATTATTTAATTATTTATTTACCTTTTCTGGATGGTAGTAAGGATCAGAGAAGTGGGTAAATACAATTCTGCCGAAAAGGTTTCTCAAACAGCTTCTAGTCGCTGCAAGAAATGGCAGTGGTACACAGATTTGTTAAAACGTCTATAACCAGGTGAACAAAGTTTTCAGCTGCTACTCGCAAACCAGACGGTGCCTTGATACAACACCAAACTGAAACTCTTATAAAATGTTCCAAATATACAAATCCCAAATCGCTGCGTTTCTACTAACACCTTCCTGTTACCACCCAGACCAGTTGATCGATCCTCGCGATACCACAAAATTCTCTAGTTTTTAGAAAATACAAAACTAGGAAATTCCAACTAACCAATTAATAATTAACATGCTCTGGACAGATTGCTCAAATCCAATAACATCCGTGATAATTTGGAATACAACACGCTAAACCAAAATACACTATTTTTTAAAGAATTGACCTCTAATTTAATTATTGACAATTCCCAACAAACAAAATTCGAAATTCTGTATAATACGCGAGTTATTAATTGTTTTTCTTAATCTTCTTGTCAGATACTAATATTGTTCAACGAAGATTGTATATAGCACTGAGGCGACCCTATGATGGGTTTACACTCGTCAGATACCAATACTGTTCAACGGAGATTGTATATGATTTTGAGGTAACCCTATTGCGGGTTTACATTTGTCAGATACCAATGCTGTTTTACAGGGGTTGCTAATATGCTTATTGTTATGTAATTAGTTATTGTATGTATAAATAGAAATCATGTATGTAGGCTGTATTTCATGTTAATATCTCAAAGAAAACCCAGGAAAAACTTGCAGTGCTATCTAGATATTGTGGGCATTTAATTTTCATTTGTTATTTCTTTTAGTAATGGAATCCATTGATTACTGAAAGTCACGGATTTGTTTGCTATGCAGTTACTTTTATGTAGGGTTATATAAGCAGCTTCTTTGATTTTGCATTTTTGGTGGTTTTCTTCTTTGTCGATAATTTTTGCGTCCTCCCATTTTATTTTATGACTGGAGTCCCATGCATTTTGGCAAATCAAAGATTTTTCAAATTTTCTATTTTTTATCTATGGTTTATGTTCTTTTAATCGAACTTCAAATGGTCTGGAACTTTCCCATATATAAAACTTGTTACATTCGCACGGTATTTTGTAGATCCAGTTTTTTGAACTTTGTATTGCATTTTTGGGTTTTGTTTTTGTTAATTGTGCTCTTAGTGTGTTGTTGGTTCTAAATACTGTTTTAATTCTGAACTTGTTTCTTAGTCTTTATTTTTTCGGAGAATCCTTTTTGTATGGTATTGAGAACATTTTTTGGTGTGTATCGTTGTTTTTGTTTGCTTCTGCTTTTTTTTGGGACTTTATTCATTTCTTTCTTTATTATTCTTTTAGGATACTTGTTTTTATTAGTGTATATTTGATCTTTCTTTAAAATTTCTTTGTTTGATGATATTAATTTTGCTCTATCATACATGGTTTTGATAATTCCACATTTGACACAGTGTGGGTGGTTTGAATCGAAATTTAAGTATCTGTTTGTGTGCGTTGGTTTTCTGTATACCGATGTATTAATTGTTATATCGTTTTTGCTAACTAGAATATCTAAAAATGGAAGTTTTCCATGTTCTAATTCATGTGCATAGTCAACATTTCTTGTTTGTAATTTTTATATTATACACATTCATACAATAGAGTTTGTTTTGTATGCCTTAAGTATAATGTTATTCTACTACAGTTATTCTATTGAGTTTATTTTTAATAAATTTTGCAATTCTTTTTGTACCGAACGCTCCTATGTATCGAACGAATTTTGAAACTAGTTTGTTATAAGCAGTCTTTACTGTATGTTGCACCACCTAAAACATTTTTATACTTTGCCTACTTTTCAGCTTATACTTTGTGAAAGTTTCCATTTTGTAACAAATGATTCTAATTATTATTGCAGGCTTATTTGTGTCATGAAACCTGCAAAGATAGTGGAGAACTTATTGAAGTTACTTCAGTATGGGCAAAAAAAACGCAATTTGTACGTGCACAAGGTGGTAATCTGCGCAAGAAATTAACTGATCATGTCAGTATTGAAACTGTTCAGCAAAATTGGCATGATGTAACAAACATGGCCAATGCTCAAAGTACTATTTAGGATTCAATTTGAGCCAGGAATTACTCACAACTCTTCAGCAGTTGGAAGCACCTGCAACTTATCTAGTGCCTCCGTCTACGTACGAATTTGATCATAGTAATATTATTTCGTATGCACTTGGAGGTAAGTAGAAATGCTTTAGTAATATTATTAAAGAAATTACACTTTTTATGAGAGTATAACATATGAAATAGTTTCTGGAAAGAGGTTTGTGTTAAAAAGCGTGGAGATGATAATAAGTGTGCTTTAATCTTACGTTTTTGACAAGAGATTGGCTAACAGAAAGTGAAAAAGATGTAAATATAATTTTCAATACCTTTGGTTTAAGTAAGATAGGTTTAATTCTCATATTCTAACATAATCGGTACAAAAAAAAACCAAATGAAATCCACGGGTGCTTTTAGCATACTTTGTTTTATGTTCATGGATACTACTTGTTAAACTATTCCCTTGGTACATTTTGTGAAACTTTTTTTTAAGTTAATTTTTATATCTCATGCAGAACCTTCAAATTCTGTAAACAACCCGTTTTCATACCTTTGACGAATGAGTTGGAGGTATATATAAAACAAAAACAAGTAAATGTTTGTTATTTACTAATACTTTGACACGATCCATGTCTACTAGCACATGTTCAAGTGAGTCATTATCTGTATTGAGTTTTGATGTGACTATTTTATTATTTACAGCGATCAAAACTCTGCCTCCTCTCGTTGCTTAAGTTGTAGAAAAATTTCTATCTGATCGATAAACTTGGAAGTTACTAGGGAATAATTCACTGTCACTAACATTATTATTAAGCCAAGTTTCTGAGAAGGCGAATATATGGAATTCATCACTGTTGACTAATATGCAATTAAAGAGATTGTGGATTTTGGTGTTCAAACCATGAACATTTTGGTAATATAAATTTAAATAATCAGAATGTTTATGTGTTAAACCATTCATGAATTTTAATTGCTATATATTTCGATGTATTTGTATACCAAAGAAATCGCTTTTAAGTTTTCCAACTAATTCTTTATAGACCGAGCAAGAATTATGATCCCAGACAGCATGGCAAGTAGCAATATCTTTGCCAGATTTCTTATTGAAGAGTCTGCAATTAATACAGTGGAACTTTGACTTGTTTACAGTGTAATTTTTGAGTTCATACCCTGACCCACATCTAGGACAGCAAAGTGCATGTTTACACAACTTATATCCATTGCAGTTGAAACATCGAGTAATCTCAACTGCTTAAAAAACTTTACAGACATCCAGACTAATGAGAATATGCCCAACTTTTTGCTGTAGGTAAGGTTATCTAATTGTAATAACGCTTTATACTTATGTTCTTTGTTTTTTATGCGATCCATTTTTAATATGGTTACGCTTGTTGAATCACAGAAGATGTGTTCTGTTCAACTATATAATCAGCGAGAAGATTTGTTGAAAATTGCTGAAACAAGCCTGATATTCTGACTCTAGGAAGAGCCTTCTGGCAATTTTCACTAATTTATCTGCATTTCAACATTATTACATCTGACAATAAGACCCCTGTTTTGAATTTGCTTGACCGTACTGATTTTGATGTTGGTTCCAACAGGGTTAACACAGTCAACAACCTCCAATTTAGTTTTATTATTTGTCTGAGTGTTAACTTTGGGTTTGATTATAACTGATTGTTGTAGCGACTTACGCACAACACCGGTATATGTGGTAGTTATAGGTACCTGTGTGTCGACTGAAACACTCGGAAGCTTGTCAGTAACTATTTGCATAAATTCTGACTTGAAGTTATCAAAACACAGCTGCAAATCATTCCTGACTTCCTTGAGTTTAGATTTCAACACTTCTTTTAATGTCACTCTTAGCTAAACAACTTTTGCAATGGAACTGAAGAGATCACTTTTTCAACTCCATACACCTTAGTTCTGATGATGTAAGCTCATTGCAATCTTGACATATCGGGTGTTTACGCTTATTACAGATGATAATTTTGTTATCACTGATGCAAAAAAATACAGATGGCATTTTTGTCAGTCTGCATTTTAGAGAATTTCACTCCAGGATACTAATGCTGTTGTTTATCACAGCAGCAATGTGTTTGTTTTCTTTTTATTTAAAAGCAGCTAAAATTATCCAACATTAGAAATGTGATTAGAACCAGTTGCTATGTATAATCAATTTTATGCAGCTGTTATACAATTATTAAGTAAATGTTCACTTTATCTGTTGGATAGTTTTTCTATTAATTGACTCAACTTGTAGCACTATTAAAACTTGATCCAGGTGGCAACGAGTAACTTTTTGGTATAACTTTCAATAATGTTTTCTACTATTTATCACTAATATAATATAATTTATAGAGAGCACATGTAAACACAGTCACTTTAAAACATGAAGCATTGATTTTCACATTAAAGGAATGATACAAGTAGTGTAATTCGTTTTTCTTATTTTAGTGGGGGCTTCTCTAGAACGACAACGTGAGACGAAGTTTTTATACGAAGCTCATGGGCAGTTCCAAGCAATTCCAACTTTTTTCTTATTGCCAACTTATACATTACTCACATTTAAGACATTAAATGTAATTCTCGGAAAAGAAGTGTCTGTTGCAAATATGCTTCATGGAGAACAATACCTAGAGGTTTTCGGGGAACTTCCTAGAAAAGGACAGCTTACTTCAACTTTTGAAGTTTTAGAAGTTTTGGATAAGGGCAATGTATGTGTGGTAACTCTTAATGGTATGTATTTCAATCTAATTAATTGCAACTATTGTATTTGTATTTTACTCCAGTGAATTCGTATTACAAAAGTAAGTTGATCATTTATAACCAAATTACGTTTTTAATACGTGGGCATGGAAATTTTGGAGGACAAAGGAAAGGAGGATTGACAAAACAATGCATTCCAAAACCTACACACCGTCCAGACATGTCAGTCTCTTACAAAACCACAGTAGATCAAGCAGCTCTCTACAGATTAACAGGTATTTACGTTACTGATCACTTTACAACCGCTACAAATTTGCCAACCTATGGAGCATGGTATTGCATAATTTCGTAAAAGTTTTAGTAAAACAGTAAACTAAATAATTCGAAACCCATTCTATCTACAGGATCAACTTGTCACCATTGACATAACATATTAATATGTCATGTACTATTTTAGGGAAACGACTATACTGCCAAGATTTCTATTTTTGAATTTCCCAGGAAAAACGTAAAATTGACGCCATAACAAAGTGTTCGGACATTAAAACTAAATATTTTTGTTGTATCAAATACGCTCAAGTTCGCCTTAAAATTAAACTTTCTAATACTAAAAATAAAGTTGGAAGTTATCAACCGCATGAAAATTATAGGTTAATTTAAAACATTTGTTATGGATAAATTAGTGTTGCGTTGTAAATTTTTATTTGTCCTGAAGGTGTGGGGATCCTGTAACAATTTAAGGGTGCTTCGGCTAACAGTAGTGTGGGAATGGGTTCCCATGGAAGAAATTATAAAAATAGTAAAAGTTAAACAAACAAAAATCATAAAATGATATAGCCGGAATCCAAAACAATTACTTACAAAATCACTCACTCTGAGTGCCAAACCGTCTGTCTCAGCAGTTACTTCATATTATTCCATATATGAAAGCAGTTTCACATATGTCTGCTCTGCTTTTGGTTTCCTAAATTCTATCACATTATGCATTACCTTTTTCTAAAATATCATAAAATTGCTGATTATTTTTGTTATAATTAAAGGAATTTTTCAAAATAAAATGCTTCTTCCAAATACAACTCCATCACTAGATAACTGGATATCCTTTTACGATGATCTAATTGTTATTCTAATTCATAAATAAATTCAACCTATACTACTTAACTTCTATTGACATTATGTAATTTCAATAAAACTATAAATATGCTTTCCTTAAATAAAAAAAAACCTAAATTTCTTAACCTCACTCTGGCCAGGCATTACTAGAAAAACATTTTAAAAAAAAAGGTTATTAAGGCAAATCCATCTATGACACTATTACTCCAATTTTTCCCGTTTTCCATATTAAATTATGATACTCTAAATCCCAATTTCTGGAAATGTCTTTAATAGCCAACATAGAAAACAGTTAAATATCAATTTTTTCCTTAACTATTTCAGTGCCCACCCAAACCCCGAGGTCATACTTTAACTAATATTAAGTTTAACCAATCAAACTTATATTCAAACATTTGTTAATTTCCTACTACATGAAAAATACCAACCTATTTACATTCAGACATTCACTTAAGGCATTAACATACAAGTTTATATTAACTCAATGTTTAAGTTTAAATTATCTTTATTTTTAAAGAGGTCCAGAAACCATCAGTATTTTAATTTTCTAATTAATCCCTTAATACACACAACCCACAGGTGTTAGATATCTTCACAGGTAGATCTTTTATTACAGCACACACAGGTTTTCAAAATCCCACGCATGGAAAAACATTCCTTGTCAAAGCTGTAAGTGAAGTTCTCCAAAAACAGCGCACCATTTAAATTTTCCCCTGTGGAGGCCACGTTACATACTTGAACCCATTAATTTAACGTCATACCAACTCCCAACCATGTAGTCACTTCTGCATTATTACGTCCTACATTTTGATCATTTCTAGTTTACTGTTTGTGAATAATTCATTCTGTTCCATAGGGTCTAACTATGGTCACTTCCCCCACTTTAAAATTTTATCACGTGAAAGATGCAAGACTTTCTATGGTTTATACTACGTGCTTAATTCTGTTTTATGTAACTAGGTTTGTTCAATTTAACTTTAGGATGACGTCAAATGCAGTGATGAAGTGTAGGCAACTGCAAGCAAATGAATACCTAGAATTACACCTGAAGGATATTGTCATTTAACACAATAAAGGTTGGCAGTTCTGTACGATGTTGCCACCAGTTCTTCTTGCCAATGGGAATATTCTATCATTAGATATATTATAATTTAAACTAACATTGGGAATGTAGTGTTTTATTCAGTTGCGACGTCGTTCCTAAAGTTAAAGCGAATGGACCATACATTGTAACGTTATATTTTATGATAATGTTTGATTCGTAATCTACTATCTGTGGATTTCACGAACTCATTCGCACTTTCTTTGTATTTAACAACATAGTAATAATCTTATTTTTATCTTGGTTTGCTACATTATAAACTACAGCTGTATTGGTTTTGGTGTATTATTAAATGAAATTATTTGTAATGTATGATGTACAAAAGGTTTCGTAATTTTATGTGACAAATGCATCACATTGAAATATGTTTTCCTGTGTATGGTTTTAAAATAGTTTTCGAACCTGAGTTCTGCCCTATTATGTTCTTTATTATAAATAACTTTCTGAATTTGTGGTTTGAATTTATTGCATGACGCTCTGCATTCTATACTTATTTAACATTCTTGTTTTTACATATTTATTACATTGTATTATTTACGAAATCTTTTGTATCAGCGGTTTTTATTGTCTCGACGGTTTTCTATTTAATGACTAATTTATTATCTTAGTATTGTATTAAATTGTACCAATTGATGTTAACAAAATTAATATTTTGTATTGCTTTATTTATATTAACTGCCCTAATCGAAATTATATTTTCTAAAAACAAAAGAATTAAAATATCATGCTTAATTAATATCAGCTATTCATTAAATCTACTATACATGATGCATCGATATAAATCGGTCTGTTTATGATTAATCTTCTTCTCTTTATTTTCGATTTTTGTTTAACGCAACGCCAAGGCATTACATATTTCTATCATTTCAATGTCACAAATTGTCTATATGCGCATTAAAACTTAAATCCCTAATATTAACAACAATCATGTGGTAGTTTTTCTTAAATAATGAATCATTAGAATGTCAGTGCATGCATGCAAATACTATTCAAGTTTCAACCACTTCGCAGGAATTTCAAACTAATGATTTGGACTATGGAATTATTCGTTGAATAAGTAATATGTGGCTGACATATAGGCTGTTGTACTGAAAGGTGCGCCAATAAACATTCTAATCAATCTATATGAAACTAAACAAACCATATTCTGTATAAATTATTGCATAACTACAGATTAAACATCCATCCATATAAAAGTTTTCTAAAAATAGGCAGCACGTCCTTACTTTTATTTGCATATAGAATGTATTGTTTAGGGGAATAAGCATCTACTTTAAACTACACCTGCAGATTTTAGTAGACAATTTTGTATAAAAATTGCTACTAGGCTTGACAGAATCTACTGATACATATTTTTGTACAGATTTAATGTCTGCATGAATATACTAGGCAAATTATTTTCAAATTCTTAGATGTAGGGCCTTGGCTTTTAGCGATATCGCGTGTTTGATCTTTTGTTACACATAAGATGAGCGGGCTCAGAAAAAAGGAACAAATTCAGTAATGGAACGCTCACCCGACTTCAGTAACAAATGAGAATGAATGCCATGTTAACATAGTCGGAAATTGGGGATGAGCTAAAGAACGAAACAATAGATCATTATCCAATTTACCCTGAAAAATAAATGATTAGTAGATACACAACATAGCACCCACTCTATATAATAAACTTCCAAACAGTATTAAATCGTCAAAATTTAAAGGTTTTAAAGCAGGTCTGTTGTCTTTGCTACGTGAACGCTGCTATTACTCAGTGGACGAATTTCTACAGGATGATTTGAATAATACGATGAATTAGGTTAGCACTATTGGGATTTGCATTGTATACAAATTAATTTTTAGTGATATTTGACTGTGATATATTTTAATCATATTGTATAAAATTTTAATCAGATTTTACTAAATTGTATTAAAACTGTAAACTACCATTATGAATGGGTACAAAATAAACTACTACTACTACTACATATAGATGCGGACAGAACACTAGTCTGTTCAATACAATCAAATACAACACTCAAATAATACAGAAAAATAAACAGGGCATTTTACACAGATGTATATACCCCTTAACTCGTATAAATAGAAAAATATCACATAAATATAAATAGAAATACCACATAAATGTAAATATAAATATGAGTAGAATCGTACGTACCTATTGTCTACGTTTACGATGCCAAGCTTGGCCTCAATAGAATCTACTAAAACCTAAGCAACAAAGTACATATTTACAATAGTGTCTTTATGTGCAATCAACACCAATCGCTATTCCAATACCACAGCTGATGTGTAATTATCAAGTCCATATATAATTCTGAAACCAATTCTCTTGTTTATCGATCATCATCAAGTCTTCAGTCCTGGAACTGGTTAAATGCATACCTCCATTGTTTCCTATTCTGATCTAACCCACACATTTCCTTGAAATTCCCACAGTCTGCATCTTTTACTATCTACGTGTAGTAGTCTGATTTAGGTCTACATCTATCTTTCTTTTTCTTATATCCCCTGACAATATAGCCCGCTCTATTCCCCAAAAATGCTTTAGAACGTACCCTGTCCTGCCTCCTATATTTTTTTTCCTGTTTTTCACATATCTTTATTTCCCTACTCTATAACTTCTTTGTTATTAACTTCATCTGTCTATGCTATCACCATCGTCATACATCTGAAGCATAACATTCCAAAAGACCTTCCTTTTCCTGTCTGCTTCTCCTACTGTCTCTATTTCATAGGCGTACAGTGCTGTGCCTCATACATATGCTGTCAACACTTTTGTCCTTGTTTCTATGTTTGTTGTCGTCGAACATAGCCACTGCTCTTTCTTGTTAGATACAGTTCGTTTCCCCTTCTATTGTTTTTAGATAAATACCCCATTTCACCGATATTCAGTATGTGCAGGGGAGGCGGACGCTCAGTGGCGTAGTTGGTATGCGTGTGACTACTATGCCCAAGTTCCCGGGTTCGAATCCCCGAAACGGTCTGCTTGAAAAATGTTAGGCGGGCATTTTTCACAAAAATACGCCCTTGTTTGGATGAGAGGTAAAATGGAGGTCCCGTGTGTGAGTGTTGTCACGCATGTTAAAGATCCCTACCTTGCTTGAAACAGCAAAGGGTTTGGCAAAACTCAAAATTTTTCAGGTAAAAAAAATCGCTTCCTGGCCAATGGAGTACCTTCGGTTGGAGCATTGGAAAATCACATGTAAGGTATGTGAAGGGGAGGCGGCTCCGTGGTGTAGTTGGTATGCGTGTGACTACTATGCCCAAGGTCACGGGTTCGAATTCCGATATGGTCCGCTTGAAAAATGTTAGTCAAGCATTTTTTCACAAAAATACGCCCTCGTTCGTATGAGAGGTGAAATGCAGGTCCCATGAGTGAGTGTTGTCACGCACGGTAAAGATTCCTACCTTGCTTGGAACAGTTAGGGTTTGGCAAAATTCAAAATTTTTCAGGTAAAAAAAACTAGCTTCCTGGCCAATATAGTACTTTCAGGTGGAGCATTGGAAAATCACATGTAGGGGTATTGTGAAGGGGGTTAAACAGCATGTGGCTGCCAAAATCCCCCAAACACTTGAACATTTGACGAATGAATGGTTTTCCAATAAATCCTTTCAGACAACCAAGATTAGTTGAAAATATTGCAAAACCAACACCTGTATTTGTTTCTATTACTCATCAGGTTTAAGTGCAATTACTTTTTTTCATTAGGTTTTCCTCTTGGAACAGGTTGGACGCGTACCACCACTGATTTCTATAATGAGCTAACCTTCATAGTTACGTAACATTCCCACAGCCTAGATATAGCTCGGTTCCCCTACTATTGTTTTCTAAATATATTTCATCAATATTTAGTGGTATTCGAAAGGGAGGCGGCTCCGTGACGTAGTTGGTATGTGTGTGACAACTACGCCCAAGGTCCCGGGTTCGAATCCCGACACGGTCCGCTTGAAAAATGTTAGGCAAGCATTTTTCACAAAAATACACCCTCGTTCAGATGAGAGGTAAAATGGAGGTCCCATGTGTGAGTGTTGTCACGCACGTTAAAGATTCCCACCTTGCTTGGAACAGTAAGGATTCAGCAAAATTCCAAACTTTCCAGGTAAAAAAAACTCGCTTCCTGGCCAATGTAGTACCTTCAGGTGGAGCATTGGGAAATCACATGTAAGGTTTGTTCTTTTCGGGTTTCTTCTCTGTTTTCTTCATCTTTCCGAAACGTTGCCATACCTGTAGTGTAGAATTCCCTTAAAGACTCAGCACCACTTAAACCTTGATATGGATCTTCTTCCAGTATCTTTTTGGATAATTTTTAGGGTGATGGGTAAGTATTACACCGGCATCTGGATTAATAGAATTTCTCAGTCTTTCAAGCGTTTTTTGCAGGAAGAATAGCATAGCACTGCTATCGTTCTCATTACCATATTCACCTGAATTTAAGATATTTCGTAGAGGTTCTATGTCAATTTCAGTCTGCAGACAGAGAACTTTCATAGACTGACTGGGAATCATACCCAGAAATGAAACACCAGCAGCCATGTGCATGAGCCATGAAATTGACTTCGTAGGTAGCAGAAATTCTTAACCTCTTGTAAGTTCTTATTACCTATTTGTAATCTTGTTTTTGATTTATTTTCCCCTCCTTTGCATACTAGTACTTTAGTTTTATTTTTGTTTATTTTTATACTGTATCTCTCTGTTAGAACTCTTTCCATTTCATTAAGAGCTGCTTCTAACTCATCTAAGCATGTCTATCTTTTGTTCCTGCATAATAATTCCAAATATCTTACTGCATTTGACAATATCCATTGCCTCTTCGATGTACAAGTTAAAAATTAATGGAGATAGGGCACATACCCGTGTCACTTCTTTTCCAATTTCTACCCCTCTATGTTCCTGCTCTAATTCTATTACAGCTGTTTACTCTTTGTATAATGTACTATCTGTCTATCCCTAAAACTCATTCCAATCTTTTTTTTTTCCATTTTACATGTCGAATGCTTTTTCCAGATCTACAAACCCTATATACATACTTTCTCCTTTTTCTATTGGCTTCTCCATTATCACCCTCAGAACTGAAATAGCCTCCCTTGTTCTCCTGTTTCGCCATAACCCAAATCGATCTTCTAGTATTTCTTCTATCCGTTTTTTCATCCGTCTTTGTACATTTCTAGTTAATATTTTTGAGACGTGTGCTGTCAAACTTATTGTTCGAAAATTTTCACATCTATCCCTGCCCCTCTTTTTTGGTATAGTGACTATGATGTTACATTTGAAATCTTTGGGTATCTTGCCCGTTTCATACATATAGCTTACAAGTTGGAAGAGACATTTTGTTACTGCTTGTCCAGCGGTTTTTAGAGTTTCTGGTTGCACCTAATCTGTACCCGGTGCCTTTCCATTTTTCAGGTCTTTTAATGCTACTTCAAACTCATCTCTAAGTATAGGATATCTCGTCATCATTTTCAATGACTGATTCCTGTTCTAGTGCTGTTAGTTTCTCTTCTGCATATAAATTCTGTATATATTCTCGCTATCTAACCACTTTCTCTACATTTTCTATAATGATGTCTCTTTTCGCATTCCTTATATTTTTGCTGAATGGTTTTTATCCCTAAAATTCATTCTAATTAGTTTATATGCTTCGTCTGACTTTCCTATTTCCACCTTAGTTTATACCTCTTTGCACTTTTCATTAATCTATTGCTTTTTAGCCTTCTGCGTTTTCAAATAATTTTCCATTTTATGGCTTTGTATCCCTGTTTGCCAGCTTCTTCTGGTATGCTTTTGTATTTTTGTTTTTTTTCTATTAAGTTATCCATGTTTTTATATATATATATATATATATATATATATATATATATATATATATACCAAAGAATATATCTGGGCGCTATATCTAAGCTGAATTTAATGTTATTACATTCTGTTTCTACTTCCTCAGAATCAGAAATTTTTCAGATATCTTTTAACAACTCATTTGACTTTTTTCAAATCTTTCGTGGATTTCCTTATCTTTTAGTTTCTCAAAGTTAAAGTGCCTTTTTCCATTCTTTTTTTTCCAATTTAAAAATTTAAGAGTGGCCTTCATAATTACGAAGTTGTGGTCAGTGTCTATATCTGCTTCTGGGTAACTTCTACAGTCTTTTACTTGATTCCTAAACCGTTGTCTAACAAGAATATATTCTATTTGATATCTTCTTGGCATCTTCCACGTGCATCATCTTCTAGCATGATGTTGAAATAATGTGTTTGTGATGTTTAAATTGTTTTTGTCACAAAATTCTACCAACCTATTTCCCCTGTCGTTTCTCGTTTCTAAACCAAATAAACCTACTACCTACCCTCACCTACCACTGTATTAAAATCTCACGTAATATTAAATTTGCATGTCCTTTTTCGTATCTTAGTATGTCTTTGATATCTTTGTAGAACGCTTTTACTTCCTTATCGCTGTAGCTAGAGGTGGGCATGTATACCTGTATTATTACTGTATTTACCGGTTTAGATTCTAATCTAACCATGGGTCTCTTACGTTCTTTTGTAGGTAGTTTTCTACACAGTGTCCTATCTTTTTTTCGCATAACTATCCCCACATTCGAAGTTTCTTCCTATGCTCCTATATGAATTACCCTAAAGTCTCCACTCCAAAAATCTCCTGCCTCTAGCAACCGAACGTCCTATGTCTTCCTATGTCTAGTGCTAACCTATCCATTTCAATTTTCACGTTCTCTAGTTTACCTACTTGCTTCATACTTCTGACATTCCACACTCCGATCGCAAAATGTTCCCTGTTTTCCTTTAAACTTTCCGATCACATCCTCCGAAATAGTTTCCTCTCGGAGATCCAAATGGAAGACTATTTTAGCTCCGGAATCTTTTACCCCAGAGGATGCCGTCATCTTAATTACATTTTAAGTATGCTGTGTACTTGGGAGGTAATGTGGTGGTTTCCCGTTGCCTTGCGCATCGCAATAGTGTATTTTAGAATGCTATACCGACCCCTACAGTCTCTGTCAATTTAAGTACCGAAAGAGCTGCTGCCCTCTTTCGGGGAGCTGTCTTAGTGTGGTTCTTCACTAAAGACCCTACTACTTTGGTTGAACCTATAGTTTGGCTCTTTGGATCACTGGAACGCGGAAGCCATTCCACGTGTTCTAGTAATCTAGAACTTTTTCAAGGTGCATGTCCATTCGGAACGGAAATTAAACCAAATAGAATAAAATTGTATTGTAATACTAATAATAATACAAGCAAACAAATTTGTTTTTAGCACTAAATTTAATATTACTAAAAACTCAAAGCTCTTACTTGACTAAAACAAAAAAATATTTGCATATGTTGTTTGTAAAGCTGAATGTCAATTAAATCTGAATTTGAATAGGGCACCAATTCGCTATTAGTTCTTCCCCACTTATCAATGACACTGTTTCAAAATGCAGTTTCGTATTTTTAGTTATGCTTTTTGAAAAAGATTGAATTCCTGGGCAGGGCCTTAGTCCCTCCTCTAGTTGCGTCACTGAATAAATGTCTCCTAAAAACTCCGATTTACCGTTATTGAACATTGTAGTTAAATATGTTTTGTTCCACAGGCGACTACAATCCATTGCACATTGATACAGCAATATGCAAAAAAATTGGTTTTGAAAAACCTATACTGCACGGGTTATGTACATTAGGAATTTCAGTCAGAATTATCTTGGGTGCTTTTGCTGACTATGACAGCAGTTTGTTTAAGTCTGTTAAGGTAGTAATTCAAAATCGTTGCAATATAATTATACTCACTAACACCATTCTTTTAGGCACGATTCAGCAAACCCGTTATACCAGGTCAAACTTTACGTGTAGACATGTGGGCAGTCAATAACAGGATCCATTTTGAAACTGTAGTTGTTGAAACAAACACAGTTGTTATATCAGGTGAGTTTATGTCATAATTTTTTGATATTAAAAATTGTGTACCTTTTAGGAGCATATTTAGATTTGAAGGCAATCAAAATGAATTCTAACATGTAATTTACTGCTCTTCTAAAAATGGAAGCTACAATGTTCCACAAAATTTTTTATTTGTATAAACTTATAACAAATGGCTGGTAATTCGTATATATTTTAGACAAGGTTGTAAAATTGGTTTGTAACATTTAATTATAATGACAAACTTAGAACTTTCAATTGCGTTTATTTTGAACACCGCTACATTTATTTTACACTACCTTTTTAATAGGAACTATTTTTGATACATTTGAATACTTTTGACCATAGCCGTGATAAAATAGAATGATATATAAAAAAATAATTGAATGTAGCCTAATGAGACCAACTGGCAATTAATCATACCTTTTGTCTGGTTGTCCGGTTGCCGACAAGAAAGAAAAAGTTAAGTAAGCAAAGCAAATAGCTCGCACCGAATATCCCAACAAAACAATATAGGGGAATTCAAAGAAGACTGTGCTAGATAAGCAGTGGTAGAGTGGGATGAGTCGCACATAAACAAAAAAGAAATCTCAAGAAGGAAAATTTGTTTACAAAACCTTAAGAAAACAACATGTTATTAAAAAAAGAAAACCAACTTGCACAAAAACATTTATCTAAAACATCCCGGAGGATTTACACATACACAAAATTTACGAAAACCATTAATACATTTAATTTTTAACCTAAAATAAGAATTAGCAGAAACATTATATGAGTTGTTCTCAGTGTCGCTTAGTTGTTAACATTTTTTCTTTAAAAATTAATAGGACAGAAAAATTAGTTACTTATATAGTTACAGCAATCAATGAGAACCATATATGGCTCCTCGTATCTTAAAAACTATTATTAGGGGGAAAAAACGTCACACCTAAAGAATGGTGTTTGTAAATTTATATAAACAAGTTTATAGAACAGTCAATGCAGAACTATTATCTAATACATACTCAACTGATAACAGCTGTCACTAACATTTCTGATTGGAGTGAAGTAAGTTCAAGTTTTAGAATTAATAGGGAAGGAAGGATTGAAAAGAAGGTATTTTATGATCATTCAATTATAGGTGATTAGTATATTATGCTGGTTCTTCGGATTTTAACATAAATCATTTTAAGATGTGTGTGATAGCATATACTGTTTTTGAAGCTGCAGTTCTTTATACTAGGATATTTAAAAGAAAAATGCGTTAAATGTGTTTGAAGTAGGATGAAAATTTACCATTGTATTCTGTATTACTTACTTAATTTCACATCGCAACATCTTCAGTTGTGCTATGAGGAACCTTATAAACTTATAGAAGAAGAATCCAAACTCAATTTTTCATGGGAAAAGTCAGCAAAATGATGCAAAGAAGAAATATCGAGTCTTACAGCTTATTATGACGTTCCTGCCTCGATCATATCATTTTGTAGTCGACATCTGTTGGAACACATGGCACATCATACTGTTAATAGGAAAATATCAACACAGGGATTTATTTATCTACAACATAAAGGTGTCAAGCATCTATTTCTAAGTATTAGAATTTCCTAGTTAAAAGTATAATAATTCTGAATTGTAAACAAAATGATGAGCTATTTAAATTTAGAATACTAATGACATCTGTCAAGGGTGTAGCAGGAAAAACGGATCAATAGTCTCATAATTTTACGATTTTACTTCATTATTTCACTAAACATTACACAAATCTTCTTTATTAAAGGAAATAGGATATTTCTAATTTTCCACAAATGAACTTACTGTTCCATGATAACTTGTACATCCAAATTATGGTTTCATTCTGACAAACGGAACTATTGTCAACACTGTAAAATCCTGTCAATGCCTTCTGTAAAGAATCGGTCATAGCGTTTTTAAAACAACGCGAAATTGACTAACTTTTTACGTAGAATTATATAAAATGTAACATCTCAATTAAAAATGCCATGTAACATAAGCAAAGCGGAAATTTTAGTGGATTGAAATTGTTAATAAATACTCAAATAATTATGAAAAGAAAGTAAGATTTATTTAAATAAGAACAAAATATTCACGTGCAGGTACTGTACGTAACATGGTTTTGTTATAATATATTTAATTTCAAATAAACATCACCTGGGGTGTATTCTCGCATGCGATATTTTACGATTTTTGCACGAAACGTTGAAGTTGGTATTCTTCAAATTTCACAAGTGATATTTATCGCACGAACTGCAAAGAGCGGTGTATTACCAAGTGATATATTTTATCGCATGAAGACACGTATTGTGCATGATTACTATATTAAAATTGACTGACATAACACATAACCATAGACTTTTCTCTATGCACATAACCAAAAAAATTGGTACTGTTTTTAGTCTATTTCGCAGATGTTTGACAAATAATTATAATTAATTTATATAAATAATTACATTACAGGTAATACCCAAATAGTAATAATATACATAAGGAATAAGAAACATAGTTAACACTTTACAAAAAGGATAAAGATGTCTTTAAATATTTACACGTAACATTGAAAATATCGATATTGGATGGTATAGAAGCATTGTAAACTCCCATTAACTTATCACTAAATGCACTAGCTCCATAGTTAGTACCATGACTACCGATGTAGAATAAATCATTACTCCTGGTGACTTTAACTGGTATCCGAAACTGCAGCATGCTTAGTAATCCCGGACAGTCAACTATATCATGTATCAATTTATAAAGAAATATTATAAACGCTGCAGTACGTCGAGCTAGCAGTGATTGATAACCGACCAACTGACGCCGAATGTCATGTGAACTTTCGGCATACGGATATCTAAGCTTCCAGAGAATGAAATTAATGAACTTGTTTTGTACACGCTCAATTTTCTGGATGTAAGTGGCATAATAAGGTGACCAAATGATGCAATTGTATTCTAAAATACTGCGAACTAAAGAATTGTATAAAGATTTCAAAGCTTGGACATCGTTGATGTGTATACAGTTTCTTTTAATGAATCCCAACATCCTAAATGCTTTAGAGACAACTGAATTAATATGATTAATAAAATTTAAACCAACATCAAAAACAACCCCTAAATCAGAGATGGTTACCACAGTTTCGAGTTTAGAACATCCAATGCAGTAATCAAACAAAATCAAGTCTTTACATTTTGTGAACCTCTTCCCAATATTTAGTTTGAGTTTATTATGAGCCAAGTAGATTACTAGATTGTCAATATCTTTTTGCACTTTAAGACAGTCATGTATAGAACTAATACGCCCAGAAAACTTTAAGTTGTCGGCATATAGATAGTAGGCATTTCGTATTTTTAAATGCAGAAACAACGTCATTGATAAAGAGAATAAAAAGAATTGGGCCAAGGTGTGACCCTTGAGGTACACCTGACGAAACACATGCTTCTGGATATTATGCCTGCAATTTTCACACATTGGGTGCGATTCAGTAAGTTAGGAATATATCCATTTCAAATATGAACCTGTTATACCAAGAAAACGAAGTTTATCAATGAGTAACATGTGATAAACACTGTCAAAAGCTTTTGAAACATCGGCGTATACTGTATCAACTTGTAATCCACTTTCCAAACTATTTATAAGAAAATCGTGATACATGGCAAGGTTAGTGACAGTAGAGCGGCCATTAAAGAAGCCATGCTGTTCAATAGCAATAAAATTTTTAAATACACTGAATAACTCATCGCATATTATGGACTCAAACAACTTAGCAATAGAGGATAAAATTGATATGCCACGATAATTCTCGATTTTAGCACGGTCACCCGATTTAAATACTGGGATTAAAAATGACCTTTTCCAAGCTAGGGGAAATGATCCACTACTAAAGCTTTTATTTAAAAGAATCGCTAAAGCTTGCGATAGACAATAACAATTATGGCAAACTTTGATGAGGCAGCATTCATTATTTGCCGTTTTGGAGGTGCTGGAAGATGCCGAAACAGCTGCCGAAGTGACTAAAAGACAATTCTACAAGCGTATACTAATCTTTTGATTTAAGTAAAAAATGTTTGTGCGTATGTTCCGATTAATAAAAAGTTGAATTTCGGGAATTTCATTTAGTTGCGTTGCTATTTTTTCCCATTCTTTGCAAGCCTTTTTTCGTAAAATTAGAGGAAAATTTACGGCTGCATAATTGCCCTCTATTTATAAGTAACTCTGTTGTTAGTTGGGCGTAATTAATGCAAGTAAACATTACATTCATCTAAACTTCGATCTTGCCTGACAAAATACGATCTAGCAGCTTCCTGAACCACGTGCTTTCGTTCCAGTTGACTGTGGGCTTTCATTATGAATCTATTTACGACATGCCTCACTTCATTCATTATTTAAAATATCATATGACATCTTGTCGAGAATGTCAAGTCGTCATAGAACTGTTTCGCTTGCGATACTTTTGGGTGATAAATATCACCAATGATATGTATCGAACGAGCTCGAGAATAGACTCCCTGGTGTGACAGCGCGCTCCTGATAACAAATGAATAAAGACAGTTGGTCGTTGGTGCCGGTAGAGAAATGTTGTTGCATTAACAGCATGTGACATCAGGGTCTCGCATTAACTCAGTTATAGGATCAAAATGGCATTCTATCCTTAATTAAATTGCTTGTTGTAAGTACTCACCTTTTATTATATTATTAATTAATCATTGCGATATCCAACTAATTGATAAGCTGGTCCTTTGTAAGACAAATACGTAAAAACAATGAAATTCCTATTTTTCCTTTCATTGTTATTCAATCCTATAATTTTTAAGGATCCTACAATTAAGAAGAAAGACTTAATACCATTAATCCTAAATGTGTGCTTGGCGGGTATCTTCTAGTTTTACGCTTTTCACTTTAACGTGCAATATTTTTAAAATATTTACTTTTCGTTCAGACGCAGAAACATTAACACCTTCAGCTACCATCTGATAGGTGCTACGTTATTGATCCTATACTAATTGGCAAATTATTACTACAGCACATCCTATAATTTAATTGCTTGGTCAAAATACTTGTTTCGTGTCTAGTCATGCAAATAAAGCAATAACTTAGGATTCTACATTAAGAATATCTAGAAATTACATAAAATTTTGACACCATATATCACTAAAAAAAGTTTGCTCGTCCATCACAACTTCATACAAACATTTCTCAACTAAACCAAACTGCCTAAAGTTGTATCATATTATTATGAAGTATCTTCCAGATTTGAATTAGTGAGAAAATATACAGATTCTGTTACCATTTACCCCAACACTTTAACTTAATTAATTATTAAGGTTTAATCCCACAAATTTCTATCTACAAGTTATAAAGTTATTAACACACAGTTCTTGGTCTTCGGTGAAAAAACTCCTCCTCTCAAGGTGTTGGTGATTCGGTCTTCTCAAATTTAATAACGTTGTTGCTTCCAATATTTCTGTAGTGCCCTATAAGGAAATGGAAAGAAAGGTTGAAACAATAATTGTGGACACTACATTGAAACACGGACAGTAATGGCACTCCCTGAAAACAACAGTTGCTTCCAAGAATTCCAGCACTAAAGTGTTTACGTAATTACCGCATCGTCACAGAACCTGTTCGTCCCTTTTGGGATTGGACGATTCAAACCCTCTTATGTCATACATCAAATTAGAATACAGAACGCTGTCACTTCAATAGCACTTATTCACCTAATTTTCCCGCATTAAAAATCTCCGAGGTGGTATCTTAACATATTTATGCTTGCCGAAACCACTTATTCTTACAATATAAATAATAATTTATAAAATAGCCACTGCTGGATTTAGGACACAAAATGAATTCCTTTACTTTTATACAAAATACAATAAATTTAATAAATATGGAAACGTAGATATCCAATAAAGCTATGAGTTAATTCACTTTATCCAATAAAGTTATGAGTTAATTCATTTAGCATTTAATAGTCGCAGAAAAACTACAAAAAAAAGAAATTCTTTTGTTCATCCAAGTCCAGGCAACTACTTATAAACCTACAAGCCTTAATGATTACATAAAGTTTTTAGGCGCCACCTGATCTTTCTTAAAACGAATTGCACTAAATCAGGGAACGGAAAAGAAATAGCCACTAGTTAAATGCTACCTCAGTATTGCATGACCAGTTATTTTTTGCCGCAATTCTTGTCAGCAAAACATTTTGTTTGAAAACAGGAGACTTTTAACCTAAAATCCTACAACTCTAAATGGAATTCTAAATCTTAAGATACAACTGAGCTAAAGTAGCTACTTTTCTCTGTTTACTGATAGAAATTTTAACTTCATTTTTTTTTATTTTTTAAATATAAACATTTTAATACATACAACATTCTGCACGAGATATTTACAAAAAAACAGGTATACCCTGTTATAGCCCCGTAAACGAGGTACGCGAGACACTACGTCAGTTGGTAACGATATTACATAATGTGAAAATTGACGCGCAAATTTCGATGACGTCACACAATATGCAAATTATGGCACGTAATTACACAAAATTCAAAGGAAATAAATTTTAAAGAAAGCCCCCAAAGGGGCACTCAAGTGAACATGTAAAGCTTCCTTCAGAATTACTTCATGATGGCGGCGGCTTCCTTCAGGATTACTTCATGATGGCGGCGGCCTTGACTCATCTTTCTCGGATCGTGGGAACTCCTAAGCCAGGTTGCATCCAAATTCGCTTTGTCTTGTCTCTATATGTAGATACAAATAAGGTAAAGGAGACAGGGTAAGGCACGATAAATTTTGGAACACAGGAAACCTACATATCAGAAAAAAGATACGGAAGATACGATACCACTCTCTTCGCGTTTCGGAGGCAAGTCCTGACGCGTCTTTCGGAAATTTCCCACCACTCTTTCGTCCACACGCGTCGGCGCGGATCTCGCGCAACGCACTTCTGAAGTGACGGAAATACGCGCAACAAGTCTTTTAAATTTATGGCGCGAAATTCTTACCAATTTAAAACTTAACTAAAAATGTCTAGTGCCGATTTTCGGCACGTAACAACCCTATTCACGTTAAATATGGGATGACGAACAGTAATAAAGTGCTAGAGATTGTAAAATGTGAACGTAACTATGAACGTAGGTTTAGTGATATTAGGATTTAGTGTGTTGCAGTTGGCAGTTCTGTTCGGTGTTGCAACACTTTTTCCTTCTATTACTTTGACATTTCTCATTTTATTGTCATTGTTTAGTTTTGTAGTAAATCGTTTGTACTTTATATTTGCTAAATAAAACAGTTCTTTTCAGCACTAAAACACTTTATACATTGTAAGTTTCGAGTATTTAACATTTAGAATGCATAAACATTTGGATTCGCGCACACAAGAAATCGTTACTCTGATCAGGAAATACACATAAAATAGCTTAACCATGACAACGCAGCATTTATTTGAATTATGACGTCATCCTATATTTAACGTGAATAGGGTATAAGTATCCAAATCTTACCATATCTATTGGGCATCTGAACTAAACAAATTATAAATCAGACACTACAATACTACTGACACAAATTTTCTCTAATTACCCTAACGAATTGTAAAACTAAAGCCAGTTAGGTTCTTTCTTTCAACTTTTACCTTTCAGCTGGATTATACAAATTTTGGTTTCAAAATATCAATTAAAATTCCCAAAAAATGTCCAATTATAAGAACAAAAGAATAATTTCCCAACACATGCTCGACCTAAAGGTAAAATCTCAAAATAAAGATATTGTTATATTTAAAACTAAATTCAAAGAGCGGTCCTGTATAACCATCAAAAGGGAATTTTCTTGTGCCCAAATGCAGGTGCGAGAAGCGATACCTGTTCTGTTGAATGCACAAGGGACAGGTTTACCATGGGCACAGGATCACCTATGTCACAGGTATAGAGTCGATAAAATATGTTACTGGCAAACAAATTGAAAATGAAAACACTCTCTAAAGACGAGTACAGTGACGACGCATGGCTGAAGACGAGGTCTACACATGACACAGTGCTGTGGTTTGCCTAGTTCCCAGACCATACGTGGACTAATCGAAAAGAAAAGGTAAATAGATATAGGGAAATATATTAAAAGAAGCACGTTGGAATCAGTTGGATGTCATAGTAACTTCCGAGATGAAGAGAGAAGAAGGGCTCGCATTCAGCAAAAGAGGGTAGAGAAGGGTGGATAGAAAAGTGCTACTAATTCGTCAAAACGAAGTCAGTAACCTAGAGTAGGGGAGCACCGCTTTTATGTGATGGACGTAGTCTTTGGGACTACCACTCTTATGTGATAGACAATAATCTTTGGGACTTAGGACATGCCTGTCAGAGGAAAAATAAACCAGAAAAGGAAACTGTATGATGTGAAAAAATTAAGTTTTCAGACAAGCATTCTATAGGAGAAAAAGAGATGTCCCTAAATAAAAGGAACAGTAAGCCTGAAGACCCCTGGCCTAGTAAAAGAAACAAACCTAAAACCCCACGAAAATGTCTACTCTCTCCAGAAGAGGTTAAAGTCTCTGATGCACTTTGGTGGTAACAACACTGTTCAAACTGTTAGAAATTCCAACATAGCATAATCTCAGACCACAAAGATAAGCCAATGTCCGGAATATCCATTTAAACAACAACTTTATGTGGTTTCCACATACGTCGGCATTACGATATTTATCTGCTGGTAATTTCCCAACACAGAGTTCTAACCTAATTAATATAATAATATGTTAAAATTTTATAAAACTGGTTGTACGCGTACCTTCACTAATTTCTATTCTGAGCTAGCCTACACAATTCCTTGAAATTTACACAACCTAGATACAGCTCGGTTCCCCTTCTGTTGTTTTCTAATTATATGTCCTATTTACCGAGATTCAGTAGTATGTGAAGGGGGTTAAGAAGCCTGCGGCTGCCAAGATCCCCCAACATCCCGGGTTCGAATTCCGACATGGTCCATTTGAAAAATGTTAGGTGAGCATTTTTCACAAAAATACACCCTCGTTCGGACGAGAGATAAAATGGAGGTCCTGTGTGTGTTGTCACGCACGTTAAAGATCCCTACCTTGCTTGGAACAGCAAGGGTTCGGCAAAATTCCAAATTTTTCAGGTAAAATAAACTCGCTTCCTGACCAATGTAGTAACTTCGGGTGGAGCATTGGAAAAATAAATCACATGCCAAGATCCCTCAACACATTTGCCGAATTAATAATTTTCCAGTAAACCCTTTCGCACAACTAACATTAGTTGATAGCATTGCAAAACCAATACCTGTAGTTGCTTAGAATAATTATCAGGTTTAAGTACAATTATTTTTTTCGTCATTAGGTTTTTCCTCTTGGAACTGGTTGAACACGTACTTCCATTGATTTCTATTCTGAGCTAGCCTACACATTTCTCTGAAATTCCCGTAGCCTACATCTTTCACTATCTCTGTACAATAGTCCAAACTAGTTCTACCTCCACCTCTACTTTTTCCTATCTCTGCTTCCAATATATTCTGCACTATTCCTCCATGCCTTAGTATGTGGTCTATCATCCTGTCTTCTATTTTTTACTGTTTTCCACATATTTCTTTCTTTCCCTACCATTTCTAGCACCTCTTTGTTCTTAACTTTGTCTGTCCATGATATCTTCATCATACGTCTCTAACACCACATTTGAAAGGCTTCTATGTTTTTCTATGTGCTTCTCCTACTGTCCAAGTTTCACAGCTGTACGCTGCTGTGCTCCACACATATGTTTTAAGTAATCTTTTCCTTGTTTCTATGTTTGTTGTCTTTGAACAGAGTAGTTGCTTTTTCTTGTTAAATGTTGCATGACCTTGTGCTAATCTTTGTTTTATATCTTTTGCGCTCTTCCCATCTTGTGTTATTTGGTTTCCTAGGTAGCAGAAATCCTTAACCTCTTGTAAATTCTCGTTACCTATTTGTATTCTTGTTTTTGATTTATTTGTCCCTTCTTTGCATACTAATACTTTAGTTTTATTTTCGTTAGTTTTCATGCCGTATCCATTTCATTAAGAACAGCTTGTTACGTGCCGAAAATTTCGCCACTAGACATTTTTAAATAAGTGTTAATATGAGAGGATTTCGCGCCATAAATTTAAAAGACTTGTTGCGCGTATTTCCGTCACTTTAGAAGTGCTTTGCGCGAGATTCGCGTCAACACGTGTGGGGGAAGAAGAAAGTGGGGAATTTCCGAAAGACGCGTAGGGACTTGCCTTTGAAACATGAACAAGAGTGGTTGGTCTGGTATCTTATCGTATCTTTTAATTATGTAGATTCCTTTTTGCCTTTTTTGATTATCGTTCCCCAAACCCGTTCCTTATCGTACCTCTACATAGGAAGAAGACGACCGAGTTTGGATGCAACCTGGCTTAGGAGATCCACGACCCGAGAACCATCATGAAGTGATCTGGATGCAAGCTGCCGCCATCATGAAATAATCCTGAAGGAAGCCACGAGCCGCCATCAGGAAGTAATTCTGAAGGAAGCTTTACATGTTCACGTAAGTACCCCTTAGGGGTCATGTAAAATTTGCATATATTAAAAATGTGTTGCAATAATTTGCATATTGTGTGACGTCATCGAAATTTGCACGTCAATCTCCACATTATGTAATATCGTTACCAACTGTTATTTGTGTTGCATGTGCCGCGTCGACGGGACTGTAATAAGCTAACACTTCCTTTCCAGATGCTAATACCGCTATATCATCCGCAAATCTAAGCATATACATCTTTTGTCCGTGCATAATAATGCCAAATGTTTTCCTGCATTTGGCAGTTTTCATTCCCTTTTCGATGTACAAGTTAAAAATTAATGGAAATGGTGCACATCCCTGTCTCACCCCTTTCCTAATATTTACTTCTCTACGTTCATGCTCTAATTCTATTACCGTTGTTTGCTCTTTGTATAAGCTATGTATTATCCGCCTACTCCTAAAACTCTTTCCAATCTTTATGAATATTTCGAACATTCTTTTCCATTTGAGATTTTTGCACTAAAATCACAATTATAAAACATTAACTTTTTGAAAGCTCAAACATTAATTATCACTTCAAAAAACCCTCTCTAGATACCTGAAAATTACATTTGCTGTGTTACTTTAAGATATTGCGCCATAAAGTTACGTACACTGGTACAAAACCAAACCGTTAGAGATCGAATGCAGTGTATTTAAAAGTATTAAAACCTACACGAGCTTTACAATAAGGAACAAAATTGGTATGAAATTTATTATTCTAAAAATTGAAAACCATTAAGAACGCATTCAGTTTTATTTTAGTACATAAGAGAATTTATTTAGTTAAGAAACTTAAAGATATTTTCTCGTTCGGTCATAGAGTCAAAATTTTTAGTTCAGGTAGTAATTTTTCACCCAACATAAAGCAAGTTTATTTTCTACCGGTTTTAATAAATACAAAGAATAACATTACCCACATTTAAGTTGTTATCGTAGTTCACAACGCAATCAGTAAATTTTGTTAACAGAGATAGAGAAAGAAGCCAGTCTTGATATTATATAATTAACAAATTGTGTTATATATTGAAAATGCCCCATAAGTTGTAGCACCATTAATACCGTTTACCTTAACATTTTTAGTCGATTAATTATTAAGGTTCAATCTTGAAAATTGTAATCTACACTTTATAAAGGTTTTAACAGCCACAGTTCATAGTTTCCGGCGAACAAACCCCTCTTAGGGTCTTGATTCTTCAGGTGTTGCCCCCTCCAATCTCTGTGATGCCCTATAAGGAAAAGGTAAGAATGATCGGAACGATGATTGTGAACACTACATCGAAACACATGGTAACAACATTCTCCAAAAACACAGTCACTTCCACTAATTCCGGCACTAAAGTGTTTACTTAATTACCGCATGGTCACAGAACTTGTAATTTAAGTATATTTATGTATTTTAAAATTTTTTTATGTACCAGTTTACATGGATACTGCCATGACAATTCGAAATTGAGGTTATTTATTTATTTATTTATCAATACAATGCTGTTGCCAGCGGTGGTAGCAATATAACTACAATTATAAAACAAACCAAGAAATACTAATCTAACTAATCTAACTTTTTATTTATAAAATTTACCAATTTGTGTATACCCGTTTACAAGGGCAATGTTATGACGAAAGTAGTAAAATAGAATTAGGTGATGCAGTGATAGGGGAGTATTGTTTTCTTTGTTTAGAATATAGGTGAGATTGGTTGTGAAAAGACCGCCATTTCACCAAGAGGTCAACATAATCAAGATCCACTAAGAAAATTTGTGTTCCAGAGAATATCACCCTAGACTAGACGAGTTGGCGTCCATAGATTAAGACATTACTAAAAAAGTCTTTTGGAAGTAAGGGATTATTGGTAACGTAACTTGATAATTTTAACTTCTCTATTACATTTTGCAATTTATCAATTTGTTTATATAGAAACCCGCTCCTACACCACTGTCGTTAACCGGTGCACACTTAATTGTTACAGGATTCCTGTCACTTCCGAATATTTCAAAATTTAACGATTCTCTCGCCCATAACAAATTATTCCTATATGATCGCTCATGCAGAAAAATTCAAACCATTTTTAAAAAGAAACATTTTCAGTTCTATTTTACTATGCTAAGAGATAAAAACATTTGACTCATTTGGGGTTTAAAAAATGCTTGCCTCAAGGTGGCAATAATTCTGAACTACCTTTAATCTTACAAAACTTTATTTTAGGAGAAACTTATAAACATTTCTAATCTGGAAAATTCTAGTATACCTGAAAAATGAAATGTCCTGAGTTGGAAAGCATGGCATTCTTCTTTATGCCTTGACATTAGGATTCTTCCAGACACTTTTCAAATCGACGTAAGCACCTAAATTCACAAATATTACATTAATGTTAATTTGCATCACTTACCGTCAATAGCAATCGTGTTATTCTCTACCACAATTGTTTCAAAATTAATTCGGTTACCTTCTTGCCACATATCAACACGTAAAGTTTGTCCAGGTATTACTGGTTTCGAAAACCTAGCCTAATACCGGAACTTTAAAAAACGAATTTTAGTTAAGAAACAAGTTACCTTAACTGCCTTAAACAAGTTAGAGTCACAATCTGTAAAAGCTCCAAGAACAATTCTAAGAGATATACCAAGTATGCAGGCACCATGTAATATGGGTTTTTCAAAACCAAAAACCTTTGCAACTTTAGGATCAATATGTAAAGGATTGCTGTCACCTACAATAAAAATATGTATGCAATGTTTTTCATTAGTATAGTCAAAAATATTTGTATCGTTAAGCATACGTTTGTAGTTATCTATGTTTGGTTGTATAGTAATGTATAGTTTTAAGGTTATTCTCAAAAATTATATAATGATAGAACAAATATTAAATTTCAAATATTGCTAAGATAGAAATGCACGACATAGTCGGGAGCAATAATGAAAGCTAGAAAATTAATAAAGTTAAAGATCTCGAATGCTCTGGACACATAAGTGAAGATGACACGCCTACTTTTAGAACCAATTTGAATAGGGAAACAGTAACTAAACTTTGCGAGAAGGATCCAGATGCATATGTCAGAGAGGCTCTCTGTTATGAAAGCCAATCAAATGTTGAAGGCAGGACAGTCTTGAATGAAATATCACCATGCGGCCGACCTAATCAAATAATACATCACGTATTTTAAAGTGCTATCTACCATATACTGTACTTAGTAGCGAAGGAGATCTAATACATTATAGAAGATAGACGATTTTAAAAACGGTTTTAAGACGAGTGTTACTTGACAGCCGACGTTAAAGCTTACTGATACTTAGAAATGAATAGTTTATTTGAAGTATTTACAATATTTTAACATGAAAAATAGAAAAGTCTACTTAATTGGCATAAGGTATATAAGATTGGAATGGTTTGTTATATTGAGCAATTGATATGAAAATGTTTACTTTCTGAACCGATTTTTGGAGAATGGTTTGATAATTACGTTCAGGAAAAAGCTGACAACAGGCAGAGGTGTAATGGTAAATAAAATTATGTTTTAAACTTTTTTAGAAGGACATCTTTTGATTAACTAAGTTGTACGATAAGGTTTTCTGTTGGTGTACAAATATCTTGAATTTAGAATCGATATAATTTAATTGGTAAACCTACGAAAAAGGTTCACCATTATAGAAGGTAATAATTGAACCAAACTGATCTAAGATAAGTTTTAAACGGTTTAAAAGATAGGATATTAAATTATACGACTTATTTGGGTAGATTTTGTACATATCAAGCAAGATTTAATTAGGAAGTGGTTTATGAATAAAAATTATGAGATTAAGATTTGTGAGTAATCTTATTTCTAAAGAGGGATTTTTGGACTCTATTTTTAGTATATATGTGAGTAACTATCTAGAAGTTATATATTTTTTTATCGATGTATATTTAAGATCTTGTTCATAAGTCAAAGCTGTTGTAGATGTATTAATTATTTGTAAGAGGATATTTCGTACCATTATAAATCTGATGTAAGACTGCAGTGGTTTTATTAATCAGAAACTTAGCAAAAATAGTTAGACAATGGGCAATTAGAAGCATTTATGAGAAGCATCTTTTATTAGGGCAGTTCACAGCATCTTACAGCTATGATATTGCTGCTCACCAGGTGTATATTACGCTCAGTTGTCTTGCTGACCGCCACCTCTCTGTGCCTCTAAATAATCTAGAATAATTTAAAAATTCACACAATAAATTTATGCCTTGGCTAGCTCAGTTATACCCTGCACAGAGTGAACGGCGATATGATAACAAAGAATGTTTACACCCTTCCCTCTTTGAGTTTCATACCTGAATAAGATAAACGAGATTCACCAAAATTTGTATAATAAACTAAGAAATATGTACAATTTACACCTCTACAACCTTCGCAATGTCATTTGCTATTTAAAACCTTTGAATCAAAGTAAAAATAAATATTCATTTTGCTCTTTACAAAATTATAACCCCTTTTTAAGCAATTAAAGCCAGCAAAAATATTTATGTATTATATCGAATGCTTCTTTGAACGTTCAATGAACCTTTCTCTTTTAACGTATTTTCTGCGTGTTAACAAAAATCTTTTTGATGAGCCTTTACACAAAATATCTAAGTACGTGTAAGTTTCAAATATTCAAAAATAAGATTTATGCTATTAGTTGAAACATGGAGATATTCGTCACTCACTAACAAAATCTTCTTGCTTAGATCATTTAATCTAATCAATTTGATTTCAAGAATGTTATTTACACCTGTACAATAACTGATCACTATGCTATTATTGGTCTCTTAACTGTTCCAAATGGTACAGCTGTAGATAGTAACAAGACAAAAAATACAAATTTGAAAGTGTTTATATGTAAATGCAGTAAAGTCTAAGTTGGAAATGGCCGTCACTTGGACGCTGTAATTTTTGAAACCTATTTTTTTTAATTTTTGTTTAAATAAATAAGATTCTAAACTTCATTAACTGACTCTTCTATGAACATCTATAATCCTGAACTCTTCTATCATACCCTATAGTACTTCACCTGAAAGCTTTCAACAGTTTCCAAAAATATTTTTATAATAATTACCTACAAGCCTAAATAAGGCAGCTTGATTGACATCAGTTTTATACAAAATACTTTTATCTGGATTACGCTTTGGTTTGGGAATCAATGGAATTGTCCTAGTACCAGTTCTTGAACCTCCAAAATTTCCACAACCTGATGCAAATATAACTATTTGATTACGCAGAACAAGTTTATTTTGAATGTTGAATGTGTCCACTACAACATACTGTTTTAATAAACCACACATAAAATGTATACATACCATCAAGAACAAGAACTCCAGCAGTGCCCTTGTCTAACAATTCCACTTGTCTAATTGTTGAGTACAATTTTCCTTCGTGAGGAACATTTTCCACTATTTCTAAATATTGTTCTCCATGAAGAATATTGTTACAAGTCAGTACCTTTCCAGGAATTGCAGTACTTCCAATATCACTTTCAAGATATGCACGTGCAGCCGGCTTGAATGAAAAATGAAGGGATTTGATTAAAATCTTCATGATTCTCGTACAAATATTTAAAGTCTTCAGGACGTTCAACAGAAGCTCCAACTATAAATATTATGATATAAAAATTGTGACTATTATTATAAAACGGTTTTGTCCTATCGTAAAAGCAACTACCAAAACGTAGAATTATTATTCTATAGTTTAGTATATGCAACTATCTGCATTAGATAAAGTTAACACATGCTAAAAGAGCATGTTTTTATATAATTGAAATATAAGAGGAGTTTTTATTATCTACTTAATTATAAAAAAGAAAATATGCTACGCACTGATTATCTTAAGTCAAATTTCTGCGACATTTTATAATGTTATCTCCAAGTATGGTGGTAGTCACTTAACTTGTCATTATTATATCAGTTTCAAGTAACAAAAATGAGTGATTTGAAACTCAAACAAGTTAAAGTTCATTTTTAAACTGATCAGGCCTCGTTGCACACGAACCGATAAAATCGGAGTCCGATTGCGTTCCCGACATCGGATATGTGCTAAATCAAAACATTGAAATGGAAGTGCGCACACTTTTTCCAATCCAATAAAAATGTCTGATATGAGATCCGACAGAATTGTTGAATGATGCAGTCCCATTATAGTAAATATTCTGACAGTCGGATATCGGAGGTGCTGCTGGATGTAATGTAAACTTATGTGCATGCCTATTCCAGTAACTCGATCCCAATCGTGTCTGACCACGTTGTCATTGTGGTTGTTTTGTATGTCTCCAAGAGAGTAGTGCTACTGCCATGACCTCAACATACGATTCAATAACGTTAATTGAGCTGGTCGAAGGGCACCCATGCCTATGGGATAAAACATTTGATAGCTATAAAGACAAAATAGAGAAGTATTTATATTTTTTGAAGAATCGTTTGAAAGTTTAACAGAAAGACAAAGGTAAGTAAATGAAATTACCGATAAGCAAAACACAGATTTTCTCTATTTTTAGAAATATAAGAAAAATATTGTGACATTTATTTTTTGTGTATAAAACTGGTGATATCTCCATCTGTGGATACATTGTACGTCTAATACGCATTAGCCTCCTACAATATAAAATCTAAATTTTGTTTAATTCCCATGACAAGCTACCAACATTACTTGGAAAATATTGTGAAAATTTCTTTCTAATATTGTTTCCTTGACATTGTCTATTCTGATTTGCTATTAACACTGATCTCGATGTGGATGCAGTACCGTGAATAACATCATTGTCGGCCCTACATCCATCTTTGGATTTTGCTAAGTTGTGAAGAGCTATACTGCCTTTAACCATGTCTCTATATCTTTTTCTCAATATTCAAAGAAAATCGACCGTGCAGTCGCAGCAAATTTGCGTTTAAAGCAAATACAGCGTCTCCTACCAAGATAAATTGTACACCTTCGGGCAGTGTGATGAAGGATTCGAGATTTCAAAATATGTAGCTCACTCCTCTGTAACAGCTACCAAAGTTGGTCTCTTGAAAAACAATGGAATCACAGTTTTTACCGTAGGCCCTGCCGTCGACAACTATAAAACGGTAATCTGAATCAACCACGCCCATTAGCACTATTGAAAAGTATCCTTTGTAATTCGGTTTCATTCATCCACTATTTGAAAACTTGTTCTTGCGTACATGTTACCCATCTACTGCACCAAAGCAATTAAGGAACTGCTGCTTTTCTAAACACATAGGCTATTTCTAGCCATTTTTCTTGGCTTGGTAGGGAAAAATATTCTTCATGGAATGTCGCTCATACACTGCAACATACCAATTGTACAATATTTTGAATGGTAGACTTTTCCAATCTATACATGTAATGCAAATTTCGAAATGTGGTTCCACCACCTAACCTGAAAAACAACAACTTTATATAACCGTGCAACGTATGGCAACTTTGTCAGGGAGCAGCTTAGTGTACACTTGCACCACAGTTTTCTCAAAGAGTATTAACTAGCTAATTGATGTGCCTGATGTACACTTTCTAATGCAGATATGTATATTTGGCATTCAATACACTATTGAAAAAGGTTGCTACATGCCAACTGGCATGCATCACGTTAGATTTAATTTGTAAATAAATTCCCGCGTATATTTTTTAATGAATACGTCAATATCCGTCGTCCCTGACAGCCGCATCTGCGCAAAGGAATGCGGAGTGCGCGCGTGGTGTTAAATGACGCCATTAAGTTCCGAGCCCTCGACGACGCAACAACCATCTTGGTGTGGTGTGTCTTTATTTTTTAGGGATGTAGGTTGCTTCTACCTTTTGCCTGTAGTACCTGTTGCCTAATCCTGTCGTTCCCCTACGAGTGCAGTAGGAGGAAGAAGGGATCGTAATTTGATTCAAGATGGGTAACTGCACCTAACCTGCAAAATCATCGTGGGACCCTGAGACGAATTTCCAGATGCCGCCATGTAAGTAATTTGTTTTGATATAAATTGTGCTTGCAAATTGACTTAAAAAGCGGTTGCATCACTTTTAAAACGTGTGCGGTATAAGTTACAATTGGCGGGAATTATATCGCGAGTATAACAATTGCGTAGTATAACAATTGCCAAAGTGTAACAAGGTTTACACCAAAAGAGTGATTAGTGAGTATAATATTTTCTACGCTATCCTTACTAGTATGTGTACGAATGAGGTGGTCTAAACGTATACCAAACACTAGCACCCAAATGCTACAGTGTAGCTTATCAATAACTTTATTTTAACAAATTTACATGATATAGAGTAGAATTATTATCGGATGTCGGTTGACGCCATATGTGCTATAGGTTCACATAGACTTTGAACGTCAAGATTCTGCTTGCTATAGTATGACCTACAAACATCATGCTAGCATTATAGTTTTAATACGTCATTACAAATATCTCATTTTTTGCATAAAATATATCCTCAGATGTAGTCCAACTTGGAATTATTTTGACGGTTTAAATTCTTTTGACAATTTACTACATAACACACTAGAAGAAATGCTAAATATTAAACTTAATCCCACTGAATGGCTACAAGCTTCATTACCAGTTCATAGAGGCGGATTAGGGATTTGTATCTCTAATTCACTTGCATCACCAACATTTTTATGGTCTATTTACATTTCTTGGCCTTTAATACAAAATATCCTTTTAAATTTTAAACATATCCTGAATGAAAATTTACATTTACAGGCAGAGGACATGGAAATAAAAAATAAAATTAATTAATATCACACTAAACGAATCTGTCCAGAAGGAATGGGATAACCCTTTGTTAGATATAACTTCAAGAAATACGCTTGAATCTGCTACAAATCGTATACATAAGGCACGTATTCTTGCAGCTTCTTCAAAATATTCAGGTATTTGGCTAGAAGCCCTCCCTCTGCTTCTTTGTTGACTCTATTAGACGACAATTCTTTTAGGATAGCTGTATGACTTAGTTTAGGTGCGGAATTATGTACACCACATACATGTATTTGTGGAATTGAAGTAAACGAATCAGCAGTTCACGGACTTCATTGTCGTATCAGCGCAGGTTGCCAGACACGTCATAAAAATGTAAACGACAGAATAAAGCGGACGATGGCCTTAGCTGATGATTCTTTAATTCTTGAGCCTAATTATTTATTTAAGGAAGACGGCAAAAGGTCAGATGGAATTAGTTTAATACCTTGGAAGTTTGGAAAAGCAGCAATGTGGGATTTTACTTGTTGCGACACGCTTGCACCTTCACATGTAATTACTTGTTCAAATAAACCAGGTTCGAAAGAAATTGCTGGTGAAAAAGTAAAATTTAAAAAAAATCTTCATCAGATTTCTATCTGTTTTATTCTGTTTCAATCGAACCCCTCGGAGTCTTTGGAGAACAAGGATTAAAATTCTTAAAAGAAATTGGTAAAGGAATCGCAGATAACACATGTGATAGTAGAGTCACTAAATTTCTATTACAGAGAGTCGCTTTAGCAATTTAAAGAAGAAATGGTTTTTCTGTTGTTGGAACAATCTCACCATCTACAAATTTTAATGAATTGTTCTTTTTACCCTCTAAATCTTCAGATAATAACACACTCACTAACATTTATACAACTATTAAACAAAAGCACTGTATAATTAAAAAATGTGTATCTGATTTATATTGTCTAGATTTGGCTGGAAGTCAAAGCAATGATAGATTTTCAACCTCTGCTATAGACAAATCAAAAGAAAACGAATATATGTTTGAAACAGATTGTACGGCAAATAATAACAAAGTTCTTACAGTCATTGATATTAAAACAATAGATATTAATCATATTATTCATATACCTGATAATATACAAAATATTAATTTTTCCAAAATACATGGTTTAACAAATTAAAGCAATTCTTGTTTTTTCAATTCAGTTTTACAATGCCTTGGACATACTCCGTATTTATTACAATTACGTCTTGAAACGTCAGGATCTGGAGAATAATTACCTAGTGTAAGAATTTTACAAAAATGGCAACCTTTAACACGTAGTTTAATACAAACATTAAAAGAATTACAAAGTAATAAACTAGTATATAATCCAAATATGCTGTTTTCAAGACTTACGCAAAGAATACCACAGTTTGGTGGAGGCCAACAACATGATACGCACGAACTATTACGACATAAACTAGAAGCAATAAATGAAGAAAATTTGATAAAGTAACAGTAATTCTAGAAAAGTTACGACTTGTTTTTAAAATAGACCCGCTATCTGCTGAAGAAGATAAAACGGAAATTATAAAATTTTATAAGCAGCAAGTACCTATGTTAGTATTATCCACTTAACAATTATTTCGAGGAGTATTAGTTAGTACACTACAGTGTCAAAATTGTAAGCAAATTTCATGTCAAGATGAGTTTTTTCTTGATTTTGAGTTTACCAATATTGGAAAAACAAATTCCACATGTATTATCCAGTCCAACAACTGAGTCAATTGTTGAAGACATTTCAATAAATTCATCACCTTGTTTATGCCAATTTACGACACATGATTTACTTATCAGAAATAATAAAATAAGTTGTGATGTATGCACAAAGAGACATGGTGTACCTGATAAAACAACTGTATAATTATACTAATGCCAATAAGCAACTTCTAATATGCAATTCATCTGCTGTGCTAATATTGCATTTAAAACGATTTCAGGTTTTAAAACTTCGTTCTGCAAAGATTAGTAACTACGTTTCCTTCCCATTGTTAATGGATTTAACACCATTTTTTTCAAAACGATGTAAAAATATTCCATCATTTAATGTCAATCAAACTAAGGTGTTATATACATTACGGTGTTCTGCAACATAACGGTTCAATTCATGGCCGACACTATAACGCATAAGTAAAAATAAGAACTCCGTTAGAAAAAGACAGTTATCGTTAGCATATGCCCAAGGTTCCGGGTTCCAATTCCTACACGGTCCGCTTGGAAAATGTTAGGCGAGCATTTTTCACAAAAAAAGCATATGTGTGGAGCACAGCACAGTACGTCTATGGAATAAGGGCAGTAGGAAAAACAGACAGAAAGAGATAGAAGCTTTCTGGAATGTTGTGCTTCAGATGTATGAGGATGATAGCATGGAAAGACATGGTTAATAACAAATAGGTTATAGAACCAGTAGAGGAAGAAGAATATCCACACAGATAGGAAAAAAAGTAGACGTAGACCGAGATCAGACTTTTGCACGCAGATAGTGATAGATACAGACTGTGCAAATTTCAGGGAAATGTGTAGGAAACTTTTAGTAAGTGGAAGCAGTACATTGATCAAGATGAGTATATACTTGCTGTTTTCATAGACCTTAAAAGAGCATTTGAGACAATAAACAGACAATTATTATTGACTAAGTTACAACACTACGGCATTGGTGGAACAGTGATAAAATGGATGGATGACTACCTGTCAAATAGAAGCCAAAAAACGAAAGTAGGAAATTCAATATCTAGTTCAGTGCTAGTAAGAAATGGTGTCCCTCAAGGAAGTGTTATAGGACCGTTGTTATTTATTTTGTATTTAAATGATTTTCAGAGCATTGACCACGAATGTGAATTTGTTAATCTATATGCTGATGATACCCTACTTGTAATCAAAAAGTCTGATATACAAACAGCAACAAATAAAATGAATAATAGCTTGGATAAAATTTATAGATACTTTCAAATAAACAAGTTGAAACTTAATACAAGCAAAACTGTGGCAATGGTTGTTGGAAATACTAATAAATTAAATAAACTTGATAGAAATGCTATTACATTGAAGATTGGGGATGAAATATTACAAATTGTTGAACAAACTAAGTATTTAGGTATTATGTTGGATAGTACTTTAACATTTAAAAATCACTTTGATTATGTTAAAAATAAAATTACAAAAAAACTATATTTCTTCTCAAGTTTAGCACCTAAATTGTCTTTAAGAACTAAAATTACAGTCTACAAAACAATCATTCAACCACATTTTGACTACTGCGCAACAATACTATATTTATTTGACCAAAATAAATTAAGTACTTTTCAAAAACTACAGAACAGAGGTTTAAGAATCATACTGGAATGTAGCAAAAGGACTAACATTCAAAAAATGTTAAGCACCCTAGAATGGTTATCGGTTACTGAAAAAATTGAATATTTAACAATGATATTTATTTTTAAAATTATCAATGGACAAATGCCAAGTTATTTTGATGAGTTTATTATTTATGCCCACCAAATACACAACCACGAAACTAGGTCACAAGGCAATTTATATGTTGCAAGGACCAAATTGAAAAAGACTATGAATTCAATATTCTTCAAAGGTCTGATTAAATACAATACTTTACCAAAAGATATTCAAGACTGTAATACACTGACATCTTTTAAACGAGAATTAATAAAAAACTAAAACCTAACTAATCCGTATAGTGTTCTATACGGGTTAATTTTCTTTTCCTTTATACATATTTTTCTAATTAGAGGGATTGTAAATATTCTACTTGTATTATGATTTTAAGTAGAATTTTATAAATAAAATTCATTATGTGTGACCCAGCCCACTCTACGACACGTTTGACTAGCATGGCATAAATTCTTTCGATTCTCCCTTATTTTTGTGACGGTACTTGGTGCAGGTTACTGTTACTTGTCTTACTTTACTTTTTTCTTGTAACACACGTGATGCCTACAAATACGTCAAGATTGGGAGTATGCTGCAATCAGCTCGCTCTAATTTCTATCAACCAAGGACATCGTCCATATGTCAGCATCTCTGCTTACTAGCTGTAGGGTACCATAGCATGGAAATCATATCCCAGTATCGTCATTAGGTGTCATATTGCATTCAGTTCAGCAATGGACATCATCCTCTATAGAGCATAGATCCAGCTCTTCGTTATGAAGCCACAACGTTCAATTGGTAATTGGTAATTGCTTTCATTGCTTTTATTGTCTAGGGATATTTGCAATTATGCACACAAAAACTTTTGTAAATATTTTCTTTGTGCATCGTGGTGGTTTCAAGGTATAATTAGTTCGTATTTTTAACTTGTAAATAAATGTTATCTTTGTTGCTACGAAGCATTAACAAGGTGACCCCAGATAAACCTGACCGCCACATTCTAAACATCATCATCATCATTGGGTCTTCAGTCCTGAAACTGGTTAGACGCGTACCATCATTGTTTCCTATTCTGAACTAACCTACAGATTTCCCCGAAATTTGCACAGTCTGCATCTATCACTATCTGATCTAGGTCTACATCCGCCTCTTTTTTCCTATCTCTGCTTGTCATATATCCCACACTATTCCCCAAAAATGCCTTAGAACGTATTCTGCCCTTCTATTTCTCATATTTTTTTCCCCAAAGATATCCTTGTTCCCTTACTGTTTATATAACCTATTTGTTATTACCTTTGTCTGTCCATCCACATACATCTGAAGCACGTCATTTCAAAGGCTGCTACTGTTCTCCTGTCTGCTTTTCAAACTGCTCGTATTTCGTAGGCATACTGTCTGTGCTGTGCTCCACACATACCCTTTCAACAACTTTTTGTTTTAGGTTTGTTGTCTTTCATCATAGGCGCTGTTCTTTCTTGTTAGATGCAGTTCGGTCCCCTTCTATTGTTTTACAATTATATACCCTATTTCTCCAACATTCAGTGGTTGCGAAGGGGGGTAAGCAGCCTGTGGCTGCCAAGTTCCCCCAGCACTTGAACATTTACTTATTTAATATTTTTTCCAATATATCTTTTCGCACAGTCGACATTAGTTGCAGATATTTCACAACAAACAACTAGTTGTTTATAATAATCATCAAATTTATCTGCGTTTATTTTTTTGTCATTGGGTTTCCCGTCTCAAAACTGGTTGGACATGTACCTGCACTTATTTATTTTCTAAACTAACCTACATAGTTCCCTGAAATTCTTACTCAGCAATACAGCTCGGTTCCCCTTATATTGTTTTCTAATATTATGCCCTATTTCCCTGAGATTTATTGAAGGGGGTTAAGCAACCTCTGGCTGCCACGATCCCCCAACACTTAGACATTTGCCAAAATAATAGTTTTCCAGTAAATGCTTTCACGCAATTACCATAATTCAAGAATATTGCCCATCCAATTCTTGTAGTTGCTTATAATAAATATCAAGTTTCTTCTATTGTTTTCTAATATTATGACCTATTTCACTGAGATTTATCGAAGGGGGTTAAGCAACCTGTGGCTGCCAAGATCCCCCAAAACTTAGACATTTGCCGACATAATAGTTTTCCAGTAAATGCTTTCACACAATTACCATTATTCGAGAATATTGCCCATCCAATGCTTGTAGTTGCTTATAATAAATATCGTGTTAAGGTGCAGTTACTTTTTTTGTCATTAATTTATCCATCTTGGGACTGGTTGGATGCGTACCTCCATTGATTTCTACCTCTTCTCTTTTTCCTATCTCTGCTTCTAGTATATTCCGCACTATTCCCTCATGCTGTAGTATGTGGCCTATCATCCTATCTCTCCTATTTTTTACCGTTTTCCACATATTTCTTGCTTCCCCTACCATTTTTAGTACCTTTTCGTTCTTAACTTTGTCTGTCCATGATATCTTCATCAATCGTCTGTAGCACCATATTTCAAAGGCTTCTACCTTTTTCTTGTCTGCTTTGCTACTGTCCAGGCTTCACAGTCGTACAGTGCTGTGCCCCATACATATGTTTTAAGCAATCTCTTCCTTGTTTCTATGTTTGTTGTGTTTGAACACAGTAGTTGCTTTTTCTTGTTAAATGTAGCACGACTTTGTGCTAATCTTTGTTTTATATCTTTTGTGCTTTTCCCATCTTGCGTTATTTGGCTTCCTAGGTAGCAGAAATCCTTAACCTCTTGTAAGTTCATGTTACATATTTGTATTCTTGTTTTTGATTTATTTTTCCCTCCTTTGCATACTAGTACTTTAGTTTTACTTTTGTTAATTTTCATACCGTATCTCTCTGTTAGAACCGTTTCCATTTCATTGAGAGCAGCTTCTAACTCTTCTTTGCTAGATGCTAATACCGCTATATCATCTGCAAATCTAAGCATATCAATTTTTTGTCCCTGCATAGTAATTCCAAATGTCTTCCTGCATTTGACAGTATTCATTGCCTCTTCAATGTACAAGTTAAAAATTAATGGGGATAGGGAACATCCCTGTCTCACCCCTTTCCTGATGTTTACTTCTCTACGTTCCTGCTCTAATTCTATTACTCCTGTTTGCTCTTTATATAAGCTATGTACTATCCGTCTATACCTATAACTCATTGCAATCTTTTTAAGTATTTCGAACATTTTTTTCCATTTTACATTGTCAAATGCTTTTTCCAGATCTACAAACCCTATATACACGCTTTCCCCTTTTTCTATTGTTTTCTCCATTATCACTCTCAGAGCTAAGATAGCCTCCCGTGTTCTCCTGTTTCGCCTAAACCCAAATTGGTCTGCTCCTAGTATTTCTTCAGCCCGTTTTTCCATTCGTCTTTGTACAATTCTAGTTAATATTTTTGATACGTATGCTGTCAAACTTATTGTTCGAAAATTTTCACATCTATCTGCGCCTTTCTTTTTTGGTATAGTTACTATGATGTTATGTTTGAAATTTTTAGGTCTCTCACCTGTCTCATACATATAGCTTACAAGTTGGAATAGACGTTCTGTTTCTGCTTGACCAGCGGCTTTTAGAGCCTCCGCTTGCACCTTATCTGTACCTGGCGCCTTACCATTTTTCAGACTCTTTAATGCTAATTCAAATTCATCTCTAAGTATAGGATATCCCAAGTCATCATTTTCAATGTCTGATTCCTTTTCTAATGCAGTTAGTTCTTCTCCTGCATATAAATTCCCTATATATTCTTGCCATCTATCCACTTTCTCTTCATTTTCTATAATGACATTTCCTCCCGCGTCCCTTATATTTTTGCTATACGGTTTTATATCCCTAAAATTGATTCTAATTAGTTTGTATGCTTCATCTGTCTTTCCTACTTCCATCTTAGTTTGTACTTTTTTGCACTTTTCATCAATCCATTGTTCGTTAGCTTTCCTGCATTTGCGAATAATTTCCCATTTTATGGCTTTGTATCTCTGTTTTCCTGTTTCGTCTGATTTATTTTTGTATTTTCGTCTTTCTTCTATTAAATTCAGGATATCCTTTGTTATCCATGGTTTCTTATTTTCTTTTTGTGTATACCCCAGAATATCTTTGGCCGCCATGTCTAGGCTGGATTTAATGTTATTCCATTCTGTTTCTACTTCTTTAGTATCAGATATTTTCCCGGTATCTTTGAGCAATTCATTTGACCTTTTTTCGAATCTTTCTTGAATATCTTTCTCTTTTAGTTTCTGTAGGTCCAAGTGCCTTTTTCCGTTTCTTTTTTTCAAATTTTTAAATTTAAGTGCGGCCCTCATAATTACGATGTTGTGGTCAGTGTCTATATCTGCTTCTGGGTAGCTTCTACTGTCTTTTACTTGATTCCTTAACCGTTGTCTAATAAGAATGTAATATATTTGATATCTTCCTATATCTACTGGCATCTTCCACGTATATCGTCTTCTAGCATGATGTTGAAATAATGTGTTTGTTATGATTAAATTGTTCTTGTTGCAAAATTCTACCAGCCTATTTCCTCTTTCGTTTCTAGTGCCTAAACCAAATAAACCTACTATCGCTTCTTCCCTACCCTCACCTACCACTGCATTAAAATCCCCCGTAATTATTAAATTTTCATGTCCTTTTACGTGTCTTAATATGTTTTCGATATCTTTGTAGATCGTTTCTACCTCTTCGTCACTGTAGCTAGAGGTGGGCATGTATACTTGTATTATTACTGTGTTTACCGGTTTAGATTCTAATCTAACCATGAGTACTCTTTCATTCTTTTGTAAGTAATTTTCTACACAGTATCCTATCTTTTTCCGCATAACTATCCCCACACCCAAATTTCCCTCCTCTGCTCCTGTATGAATTACCCTGAAGTCTCCACTCCAAAAATCAGCCGCCTCTGGCCACCGAACTTCGCTGATACCTACTATGTCTAGTGATAACCTATTCATTTCGATTTTTAGGTTCTCTAGCTTACCCACTTGCTTAATAGTTCTAACATTCCACGCTCCGACTCCGACAAAATGTTCCCGACTCTTATTCTTAACTTTCCGATCGCATCCTCTGAAGTAGTCCCCTCCCGGAGATCCGAATGGGGGACTATTTTAACTCCGGAATCTTTTACCCCAGAGAATGTCATCATTTTATTATAATTTAGGTACGCTGTGTACTTGGGACGTAATGTAGTGGTTTTCCGTTGCCTTCCATATCGCGGTAGTGTGTCTTAGACTGCCATACCGACCCCTATGGTCTCTGGCAATCTAAGTACCGAAAGAGCCGCTGCCCTCTTTCGGAACCTATCTTCGTCTGGTTCCTCACTAACGACCTTACTACTTTGGTTAGACCTGTAGTTTGGCTCTTTAGCTCATTAGAACACACAAGCCATTTCACCTGTTCTAGTAATCTAGAACTTCGGCAAGGTGTAGGTCCATTCGAAATGGACATTCTAAACAAGAAAATATATTGCTTTAGTCCTTGCATTTTACAGTTTTAAATGTGACAATCTAGGTATGTACTGCCTTAACCATAAGTTATACTCTTTGTTAACAAGTGTATTTTTATTTTTTTTTTTACAATAAAACAACAATATACACTCTATGTAACATTGGTTTTATCATATAAAAAATGTTTAGGGGTAAACTGGGAAGGCTGGTATAAATACCACCCAATTACCCTCATATGGGAAAATAGATGATATTTTTGTTTTAAATTCATCAGACCCAATGTCATTATTTTTGTATCTATTATAAATAATCCTGTTTGGTCAATAATACTCAATTAGCATTATTATATTTGACGTTAGACTTTACCGCCTTATTACCTCCTGCCACCCAATTACCTCCAGTTTGGTAGTATTTTCTCTCAACAGTGGTTGGACTAGTTTTGTTTGTGTTAAAGCAATTATTTGATGTTTTGGAGGTTAAGTGAGGAGGTTCTTTTCAAGTAATCTAAAAAGAAAAAGTGTTTTTTATAAACTTTTGAGTTGGCGAAAAGAAAACGTATAGTTGATAAACTTTTTTTGTATAAGTGAACTTTCTATTAAAAAGTTAGCCAAGAGCGAGTCGAGCTCACACTATTAGGGTTCCGTACCAATACTACAGTGAGCAATCAATAAACCAAATTAAGCTGTTTTTATTTTTTGTGTATATTTAAATCTTATCCCAATTTGATTGTGATAATTAAAAAATGAATATACTGTCCCACATTGTACTGGTACATTATTAGTAAATACGTTGCCTATTACCGTGTTTAAAAAAAATTTTCCCAGCAACTATTACACTGTCAAAAAAACCTGCAGTCTTCCGATAATCTATGACTCAATAGCTACTAATCCTATTAAAATCAAAGTTTTAACTTTGGAAATGTAGGAGAACAAGGGGGGGGTGGTCATTTTTGGCACATTTTGAGCTATATCATGAAGACTACTGGACCGAAAATTATAAAAAAAATAATTTTAGAAGCTTTTTAGAATCCTCTTTCAAATGATACCTCACACGATATATTTATTAAAACTTTTCTTCTTTTGACCGAATTAACCCTTGCCATTTTAATCAAAAAATATTTTTTCTATTTTCTGAATGTCGTTATATGTGCGCGCCATAAAGACCTAGCATTGTGCCAAATTTCAAATTCCTACGTTACATAGTTTTCGAGGAAAACCTCTGTGACAGACGGACACGAGAGTGATCTTATAAAGGTTTCGTTATACCTTATAAGGTACGGAACCCTAAAAATGCAAAGAAATTATAGGAGAAAGACTAAACCAAAGTATGACTTGGAAACCACAAACCAAGCTTTAGAAAGAATTAAGTATGGTAATACAGTTTATACTGTTTCAACTTATTAAACGTTCATGAAAGCACTTTAAGAAACCAATTTCGACACATGCAGTTCAAGGTGGTGGTCGCAAATAACTAATCACTGTGCAAGTTATATAAGATTTAGCTGCAAACATTTTATAATTATGTGAAATACAGCAACCCCTGACCAGGGATGAGTTTGCAAGTATTGTACAAGAGTACTTTCCTAATACATTTTCTAAAATAAATAAAGTACCAGGAACGGAATAGATAGATGGTGCCTTGGGACGATATCCTGAAATCACAAAGTGCAAAAGACCAGCCTTTGCAAAAAGCTAGGGTCCAGTATGCAACTAAAGAAATTTTTCAACAGTTTTTTGCCTTTCTTCAAAGGAAGCAAAAGAACTAAAAATTTAAAATCCAGATTAAATTGTTAATTTAGATGAAACTGGATACAACAGTTGTATTGCCTCACTTGTTCTAGCAAAGAAGGGTGCAAAATATATTTCTCACATACAAAGTGGTAGCGATAAAGAAACATTTTCAGTGGTAGAAACTATGATTGCTAGTGGTCACTTATTTTACCCTCGTCGTTTATAAGAGTAAGAACCTCTATGATTCCTGGTGTCTTAATGGTCCAGAAGATGCGCCATATATTTCAAATGAAAATGGATGGCGGGATAAAAACACTTTTTTTTGCAAGTTTGTTTCCTAGACAAAAGATAGGCTGAAACTAATACTGGTTGTATATTATGGCCACAAAAGTCATATACAGTTTAGAGTCAGCAAGTTGGTCTTAGAGAAAAACATTCACATTTTATCTCTGCGAGGTCGCATACCTAACAAATTCCAACTGTTAGATGTAGGTGTAATTACACCTGTGAAAAAAATTTGGTTGAAAGTCAAACATGATCATGAACGGAAAACCTCATACGAAACATCAGGAAGGAAAATTAATAAATAATTAAGGGAACAAGGAGGGTTCAAATGTCAGGGTAGGGTTAAGACGTATATAGCCAGTAAACTTGCAGATGGTATTAGAAAAATTACCACCTTCAGAGGTGTTGCCAGCAGCAAACAATGAACTAGTAGCCTTCCGCAGCAGACGATCCTCTACAGTTGCCTGCAGCTCCTGCTGCAGAAGATGCACAATTGTTGTTAGCGGCCCCAGCAGCAGATTATCTACCACTATTGAAAGTGCCTCCAACAGCAGCACAAGGTTCACCACCTGTATGACCTCACAAGTTTCAGACAAATATTGTTGAATGCCGTTACCTTGAGGGTAGATCGTAGCACAACCAGGAAGAAAAAACAATCCTTCGATAACTGTAACTGAAGAAGATGTTATGAAACAAATGGAAAAGTTTGAGAGGACACAACTGAGAGAGTAGAAAACAGCACAAAGAGAACCTGGGTGAAACAAAAAACAAAAACAAAACAAAAAACCAATTTTAAAAAAAGGAGATTAAGGAAGGTGCTAAGATGAAAAAGCTACGCATATAAAGTAGAAACTGAAGAACAAAGATGATTAGTTTAGTACTTCAGAAGATGCATCATCTAGTTTTGTGTCAAGTTCATCTGATAATGATTTAATAGAGTTTCTTGATAATACTGATGAGGAGGACTGATCGGACTTCAATAAACCTAGTACATCAGGTGAGCATTTAAAGCACCTTAATAAAGAAAAATAGACCTATGTTGCCGTTTACTATGACATCCAGTGATCCATAGCAAAGACCGTCAGTGGTTCCAGATGTGCTTTCGCATTCAAAAAAGGATGATGTGTTTATTGTTCAGGAAAACATATTGTGCAAAGTTGATCCTTCCGTTCCTATTAATTCCCACCACTTAGGCTTAAAAAGTGTGGATAATGCTAAAGTTAAAAAACAAAAAGTAGCACAAAAACTTGTGTAGAGAGAAAAAACCTTAAATGCAAGGCTTTTTATATAAAATTATACCAATTACATATAAATACCTGCTAGTGCATACAGAATCGCATCCTTTTTCGTGAATTCAAACCGAGTGTTGCTAACAGAACCACCATCATGAAATTTCAATCTCTCCACCGTATTGTCACCATTATTAAGTCTGTCCTTGACAGATTTACAGAATTCTGCATTATTCGTATCAACAATTTTTTTCCAGTTATCCTGAACATCTTCAATAGTAACTGAATCTGATAAACTTTTACGTAGTAAGGCCCCTTTTGAGTGAACTATATGAATTTTTCCAGCCCATCCAAGGGTTGATTCAATTATGGTTCCATTTTCAGTACAACTCTCGTGGCATAGGTATGCCTGAAATATTTATTAACTTCAATGTTTCCAAAAATAATAGAAAACGGGCTTAAAATAAAATTACACAAATAATATTAATATATATATATATATATATATATATATATATATATATATATATATATATATATATAGTATAATGATGAAATGAAAACCCAACTTTGTATTTTAAAGTTGAATTACCATTTCAAATCGAACTAGTAATTGAAAACCACTAAGAACGGCTAAGCGGACTTGAACCTGCAACCTCTGATTTTCCGGATCAGTGCTCTAATTCACTGATCCGGAAAATCAGTTGCAGGTCAATCTGCTTATCGTTCTTTAGTGTTTTCAATTACTAGTTCGATTTGAAATGGTAATTCAATTAAAATACAAGTTGAGTTTTCATTTCATCTTAATAACTATTAATATATATTAAGCATTCATTTGCATTCCAAATGTGGATTATTCTTCTATATATATATATATATATATATATATATATATATATATATATATATATATATTGTAGTGGTTTTAAAGGGTTAAATTTGGTGGTCAACATGCAATTTCAAACACCCTGTATAGAGGAAGGAACATAATATTTACGGGCAAAATTAATTTTATTTATTTAATTTAAATAAATGAGTATTGACATAATTGTATAATTACGGATTAAAAGTTTGTTACATACCGAAAATCGGCTATGTAAACATTTCTAATTTTAGTTTAAATTTGTAAGTGAATTTGCGCCAATATTTTAAAAGACTTGTGCGTGCATTTCCGTCACTTCAGACAGTTGCGTCGGCGCCCGAGATTGCGCAGACGCGCAGTGGGAAAGTAAGTGGTGGTTTCCGTCACGTCATGGACTAGTCAACGAAACGTCTAAGAGTGTGGTTATCTGTGGTGTGCCTTTGTCTTCTCTTTCAGATATGTAGGTTTCTTGCTTTATACCTATTATCGTTCCTCCTACCTGGTTGATCCTTTACCGTACCGCTACACAAGAAGAGAGAAGACAAACTAATCTGGTTTCGACGAAGGGGGCGAAGCCCTACCCACGTCCAACAACGCCGAACCACGAGAGCCTGCCGCCAGAATAGCTGCAATGCCGTGACGAGTTCCACATTTTACGTGACTACCTTTTATCTTTTTCTTTTGTATGTGATACAAATTTGAGACGCGTTAATGACGTAACACCTTATTGCGCAATATTACGTATGTGTTTATTATGTTGTCAACTTTCGTAGTGGCTCTTATCAATTACACCGGGACTTTATAACAGTATACCTTAGAATAGAACAGCATAGAGTATAATAGTGGCGCACCTAACGTGTGTTGAAATTTGTTTTCATTTTTTGTGTACCTTATAACGTATTAGTTTTAAATATATCTGTAGCAATTTGGTTTGTCACTCAAAAATAATAATTATTTAAATTTTCAATAACTTTCAAATAGAAAAAATATAAGTCGGTAACATTGCAAGTTGCCATTACAACCACCTTAAGTGAAATGATATGGAAACACCTGATATGTCAATCTAATATAGACAGCCATATTTGATTACAGGTTATAATTTTTCTAATGTATTGCTAATTCAATTAATTCACATTTTACCTTATAAAAAATAGTATGTTTGTATTCTGGGTTATTTTAAATAATGACCTAATTTAATTTAGCATGAAGCTGGAGCATAAACCTTTTAAAAGTGTCTACCAAATCACCATAACCTAACTTCAGCAGCTGCTTTTTGGATTATATAATTTTTTCTGTAAGTATTCTAATTATAAATAAATAGCTTTATTTTCTATTCATTATGATTAAAAAAAAAGGAAAAATCTCTTAAAATGACACCCTGAAATTTTTCTTACTTTATTTTAACCTCTTTTTTGGGTTAACTTTTTAAAAGTCGTCGTTTAGATAAGTTATATACTATCTTACCTTATTATTATTCTAAAATGTTCTCTTAGTAATTTAAATAATTAACTATAACTTACAAATACCTTTTAGATAAAATTTTGCTATCAAATACAGCTAACGCAACTAACTGAGTTCTTAGTATATCTTTTACCTTCTAAAACGCTATAATAAACTTGATTTCGTTATATCTGCTTCTTTAAACACTACAATAATGAAGTTGTTGATAACGTTTTGTATTTAAGCTCATTTACGATGGTTGTTGATAAATCCCGCGATATCAAAAGAATATTTTAATAATTTGGAATACTGTTTTTTCTATACATGTATCGTAGAATACTGCTTTTGTGTAGCGAGTATGATTTTGTTTTGATAGCATATTTTTTTTTTTTTTTAGATATATCGATATTCCAACGCAGCATTTTAAGATCTATTTGGTCTAGGCGAAATTTTTCTTCCAAGTTGGTCGCTCAGCTGTCTAGACGAAGCTCATCAAGAGTTGGTCGTTCAGCATTATATAAGTCTAGACGAGACTCGGGGTAAGTTTGTCGCTCTAGCAAATTGTGAATCATTTTTTTAAGAATGATGTTGGAGTTTTTCTTTATTAGTCTAGGTGAATCTCAAAGGAGGGCTCGTCATCCTAGTAAGTATATGCGTTATAAGATATCTTTCTGTTTTTCAACAATTCTATCAGTAAATCAAATTTTGATTACTGTTATCTCTTCACATATCGATTCAAACCACACTAGATGGCATAAAATTATCTTTAAAATCGCTTAAGCTTTGCATACATACACAATTTTTCACGTTTTATTTCTTTAACGATTTACCTAATGTTTCTGTCCCTACTATCAATTAGTTAACTTCAATTACTTAGTCCTTCTCTTATACAGCACCTATCTTCTACACGTTTAACTTAATTACCTTAAACTACCTATCTTTTCAGCGTCTTGTTGACTTTTCCTTGAATTTATTGTTAGTCATATATAGGTTTATTGTCTAGGTCCCCCAGTATAACTCTGTCGCTTCATTTAATTAAGCCTCGCACCTTTTCTACAACGGATTATTTTGTTTTCAGTATTTATCTTATATCGTTTAATTTTGTGGTGATTGTCGTAACTTTGGTTGCAATAACTCATTGAATTTTTATAATTGGTTTTAGCTGATGTTTTGAGTGGATGCTTTTTTCTTTGGGCTCACATAGGAGCCGCGGTCTATGCCATTGTAAAAAATAGTATATATTCACAGTTGCAAAAAACTAGGAGTTTCCATTTCATGCGTTTTTCCTCTGAATTATTACAGTCGCCTACATTATTCTATATCATTACTTGTTTCTTTTTCTATTAAGTTATCAGAACATATAAACATTTTTTTTTTCGTTGTTTTTATTGAACTTCGTGGTGAGGTGCTATCGCTTTTTATTGATGCCTTATCAAATTCTCGGTTGTTTTTAGCATATTGGGACAGTGTGTCTGTATTTAACTGCTTATAATTAGGCATTTTTGTGTGTTTATGGCGTTACCGTTTTTAAACATTACCTTGAAACAGTTGGTTTTTTTTGTGTGAAGGTATCTGCAGGGATACTTTTATGTTGTTGTTTCAACTTTTGTCTGATTTTGTTATTGTAGTGGATGCACTTGTTAGGAAAAAGATTGTACTAGTTCTCATCAAGAGTCTAGTAATTTTTTAACTTATGATGTATCTTAACTTGTCTGATTAATATAGCAGATGGTCCCTCAGACCGACCTGTGTTTAATAGGTACAACTCTCTACCTTCTCTCGGGCGCTTGTCCAAAAACTCTACTTTTTCTTATCCTGCTGTCTCCGTTTCTTACGCCCAAGGTCCCGGGTTCGAATCCCGACACGGTCCGCTTGAAAAATGTTAGGCGAGCATTTTTCACAAAAATACACCCTCATTCGGATGAGAGGTAAAATGGAGGTCCGTGTGAGTGTTGTCACGCACGTTAAAGATCTGCTTGGAACAGCAAGGGTTCGGCAAAATTCCAAATTTTCCAGGTAAAAAACTCGCCTCCTGGCCAATGTAGTACCTTCGGGTGGAGCATTGGAAAATCACATGTAATGTCTCCGTTTCTGCCTTATCTTTTATTCGGTAGACCTGTTCTTGTCCCGAACACCCGTCTACCACAAAAGAGTGATTTTTCCCTCACTCCGGGCTACTGACCACATTGGCTGGTTGAGTAGTGCTTTTCTATCCACCTTTTCTGTCTCTTTAGCTCAATGCGAGCCCTTCCTCTATTCTCTTCTACCCGAAAGTGCCTCTTATGCATTCCAAAATACCTACCTCCCTCTTTTTACCTTTCCTATTTCTACTGCCTTTTCATTTCCGTTAGTCACCGTGTGGTTGCGCGGGGTTTTTTTACAGACATTACATGTGGTTTTCCAATGCTCCACCCGAAGGTACTACATTGGCCAGGAAGCGAGTTTTTTTTTACCTGGAAACTTTTGAATTTTGCCGAATCCTTGCTGTTCCAAGCAAGGTAGGGATCTTTAACGTGCGTGACAACACTCACACACGGGACCTCCATTTTACCTCTCATCCGAACGAGGGTGTATTTTTGCGAAAAATGCTCACCTAACATTTTTCAAGCGGACCGTGTCGGGATTCGAACCCGGGACCTAGGGCGTAGTAGTCACACACATGCCACGGAGCCGCCTTGGTTTTTACAGACACCCAGACCACGTCTCTGGGAATCTTTCGTGAGGTCATGCGGTGCCACTGTCAGCGCACATGGCCGCTAACAGTGCAAGTATGTATGAGTGTGTGAATGTGTGAGCGTATGTAGAAAAGAATGGATATCGTACGGATCGTACCGATATCGATTAACGCCTTTTCCGGTCCCTCGTACTGTTTATATAAACGGGTCTGCTTCACAGGTCGCTCTTTTTAGGGGGTACGAGTATTCTCTCTAAATAACGGCTCCAAGGGATGGATGACGAAACGGCTTGGTGAGCTGGGGAATTCTGCGCTATATCTTTAGTGTATGTAGTCGTAGCGTGCTGGGACGTTTCGGATCCATCTATTATTACCTAGTTTTATTTTAATATCGTTATCTTACCTATTATCTTTGATAATAGTTTTATCTTAATATCGTTATCTTACCTATTACCTTTGATAATAACTTTATCTTAATATCTTTATTTTACCTATTATCTTTGATAATAACTTGAGATTTTGCTTTATTTTTTTATCTTCCTAACGTTTGGTATTTACGATCAGACGTAGGAATTATTTTTTGAATATTGAGTGAAAAAGCTAACCTGATGGTAGCCATGTAATTTGTTAGGTTAGTAATGTAAGGAATTAGTAAGATGGCACTGTTGGTAAATTTGTTGATTCACAATCATGTCATAAACAAGTTTTGATGTGTATTGTTTATTAAACCAGAGTACCAGTACCTAAAAATTTGCTAAAGTGCATAGTAACTTGCTCTTTTGAACATTTTGAAATTTGGGCATTTTATTGCCAAAGAAGAAACAGTCTAGATGCAACGCTCATGTGCGTATGCACTTAGAAAACTGTAATGTTAGCTTTAGTTATAGATTTAGGTTAGGCGACTTGTCGCATTTGTTCTAGTTTTAGTAGTATTTCATGCTCCCCAACAAATTTGTGCTGTCGATTGTAACTGCGCCACATTAAAAACTCGTATGTGCACTTTAAATGTAGTCAAAATAATGGGGCTACACATTCCGTTTCCTGGTAAATCAAGACGTGTTATCGGTTGAAAAAACCAGGTGGCGCCTAAAATAAACATTTTGTAGAATTTAAGTTAGGGTTTATGTAGGTTACTTAGGATTATCGTGCTAACAGTCATTTTCTTTTTTTAAGATTTTTTTTCTTTTATGGCTTTGTCGCGATTGTTACATGCCGAAAATCGGCTACGTAAACATTTCTAATTTTACTTTAAATTTGTAAGTGAATTCGCGCCAATATTTTAAAAGACTTGTGCGTGCATTTCCGTCACTTCAGACGGTTGCGTCGGCGCCCGAGATTGCGCAGACGCGCAGTGGGAAAGTAAGTGGTGGTTTCCGTCACGTCATGGACTAGTCAACGAAACGTCGAAGAGTGTGGTTATCTGTGGTGTGCCTTTGTCTTCTCTTTTAGATATGTAAGTTTCCTGCCTTATATCTATTATCGTTCCTCCTACCTGGTTGATCCTTTACCGTACCGCTACACAAGAAGAGAGAAGACAAACTAATCTGGTTTTGACGAAGGGGGCGAAGCCCTACCCACGCCCAACAACGAGAGCCTGACGCCAGAATAGCTGCATTGCCGTGACGAGTTCCATATTTTACGTGAGTACCTTTCACCTTTTTCTTTTGTATGTGATACAAATTTGAGTCGCGTTAATGACGTAACACCTTATTGCGCAATATTACGTATGTGTTTATTATGTTGTCAACTTTCGTAGTGGCTCGTATCAATTACACCGAGACTTTAACAGTATGCCTTAGAATAGAACGCTCGGGAGTATAATAGGTTATCACTCTAACATTTTATTGGACGGATAGTTCAGACCCTTTCCAAGTAAGTTGTCAGTGTTAAAACTGCATACCCTGAAAGAATTCCTTTTGTTTTCATTCAATTCACCCCGTCACCACTAGAGCTAGTTGGCATAAATCTTTCTGTTACGTTTCAGGTCCTCAGCATCAAATTTACATGTAACAAGTGATTTATTGCATTGTGGATAAATGTTAATAAAGTGTTTTCATAAACGCAATCTATACTTTTTCAACGTTTATATAATGTAAAAGTGCCGTATTCGACTTTAAGTAGAATTAAAATTATACTTATATTTGTAGGCAATACAAATTTATTAAATTTGAAAGATGTAAATACTAATCGGTAACATCCAATCATAGGTAAGCATATTTAACCAGTATTGGCAGTGTATTAACTTGTGTGTTGCAAAACTGGTTATGTATCCTCTTTTTTTTTTAATAACTTCACTTTATTTTAGATGCAGCATTTCTCTTTTAGGAATAAAATGCTAATATTTTAGTAAAGGTGTCCTTGTATACTAGCGGGCCCTGTCTCTTCCCTCAGGGTTTACACGTACCAGTTTATTTTTCTTATATGTAGTTTCTCTTTTTGGTATTCTACGATAAGGGGAAATAGACCAACTCTTCTTTACAAGTTAGGAAAATGTTATAAATTTAGTTTAGATAAAAAAAATATGTTGGTATTTAATATATCTGAGAAACAACCAAATAAGTTGAAAAAATGCAGTTACAAGCTTAATTATAACTGTAAGTTATAAACAGGTAACTTTCAATAAGGTATATTTATAAACACAAGTCAAGCATGATCGGTTGCTACGTTTAGACTTTGACAAAACTACCTGTCTAACCACCTAAAACCCTTACTTACTCCCTCTTCACTTATATATTATGATGCACGCAATAGGCTGAAAATATTTTACACAGCAACAAACATTTTGTTGATTGTGCTCATGCACACGTCATACACACGGACGATGCATACATATATTCAACTTTTCTAACTACATGTGATCATTACTTTGTTGTGATATCTTTTTTGATACTCTACTTACCACAACTGGTGCAATAAGTTCTGGTTTAGCTTCTTTATATAAATCTGGTGAAAATTTTCCTTCCGTTAGTTTACTTGCAGCAAAAGGAGAAATAACATTGCAGAGTACATTATATTTATCACCTTCTATAGCCACGGTTCTAGCAAGTCCAACAATCCCCATTTTTGCAGCAGTGTAGTTGGCTTGTCCAAAATTACCTGTAGCATATATTCATTATAGTTCCATGCATTATACAAATTGGATGCTTACCGTAGAAGCCCGAGTTGGATGTTGTCATAACAATTCGTCCATAACCCTGCTTTTTAAATAAGGCAAAGGCCATTTGGGTTAATAAAAAAACTCCTTTAAGATGTACGCCAAGCACGGCATCTATTTAAGATCAGGCTCTTAGAAGTATAAGCATTAAAATTCTGAAAACATACCCCAATCCTCTTCTGCCATTCGCGGAAAACTTTTGTCTCTTAAAATACCTGCATTGTTAATTAAAATATCGATTCTACCAAAATTATCCAACGCTGTTGTAATCACTCTTTCACCATCAAGGACAGAATTGTAATCAGCTACTGCTATTCCACCTGAAAATGAAAATATTAAAATAAACTTTCATCAACTCTGATTATGGTTATGATTCACCTGCTTGGCGTATGTCTTCAACAACTAAGTCAGCCGATCTTGAAAAATCACCAACTTCTTGTTGACCACTTACTCTATTATTCACAATCACTTTAGCACCACGAGATGCAAGCAAAAGAGCATACCCTCTTCCTAATCCAGTTCCTGCTCCAGTTACTAATGCCACCTTTCCATCAAATCTTAGTGTATTCATTTTCGTTGTCAAGGATTTGCGGATAGGACACTATTAAAATAATTGGCCAAAACCAACAGTCGCGGTATCTTATCTATGTGTTATTTATGAATATCGTAAAAGTAAATAGAAGTCAAAGGTTATCTTAATATAACTTCTACGACTTATCCAACTATAGATATACTGTATGTTTACGAACACATACTTTTTACAGATTTTCAGAGAGAAAATAACGAGCTTTAATATTGCAACCTTATATATAAGAATACTAAGAATAAGACTATGAATAATTTATTGGTCGCCATACATATCCATATATGACAAAATATACAACCAGAGGGAAAGGAGTTCAGCATCGATGGTATTCACACATACACACACCCACCCACGCATGCACGCACGCCCGCACACGCGGCACGCGCGCGCGCACGCATACAGGTCACACACACACACACACACACACACACACACACACACACACACACACCAACTACCCATCGCTGCTATGGAACAATAACTGAACAGTGATTAATAATAAACAAAATTGTTGCACGGTGATACTTATACCATATTGGAAAAATTATAATGTTACTTGCTCGTTATGTAGTATATTTTTTACATGCCTTTGAAAGTTTTCAAAGTTGGAACCTTCAGAGCCACTATGTGTTTGTTGGCTATCGATGGTGCTATAAAGGCAAAGCTGTGTTGAAATTTATCGGTGATATGTTTATGTGATCACACATCACTAAAGAACGCAAGTTCAACCCATGCACTTGTTGACCTGGCTTGAAGAAAGGCAAGTAAGAACCCCGGTGTCTTAGTTACCAATCTTTTGTAGACTAAGAGCGTAAGGTAAAGCTTGGCTCTTTTGTCATAATTTAAAATCTGATTAGAATTGTAGAAAGGAGTGATATGATTCATGGGAGGAGGATCAAATGAAAATTTGAAACAGACATTCTGTACAATCTGAATCCTATTTTTAAGGTAGTTTGTCAAATAATCATAGTAAACTACATTGCAACAATCCAAGCAACAAAGAATGACACTATTACAGAAACTCCATTTAGCTTAGGCATTCAGAATATGTTTAAATTTGTAGTGTTCATATGTTTTTGTAACAAAAATCAATTTTACTATGTACATGTGACTCATAGTTGACGTATGCTTGTCGTCTAATGATGGAATGTCTACTGTAATGTGTAACATTTGTCTCACCACTTTGTTAATGTTGGCCCTTGATCCAATACATAAAGCTGTGGCTTTGGAAGCATTTAAAATAAGTACATCGTCTTTTGCCCATCTGTTTACTGAATCCAAGTTATTATTGAGATGCTGAATAGCATTGAAAATAGAGTTTATATTGCAAGAGATTTATAATTGCACATCATCCACATACATGTAATATTTACAGTTTGGGGACAATACTACTGGTAAGTCAGATGTAAAAATCATCAACAGCAGGTGTCTCAGAATGCTTCCTTGAGATACCCCTTGAATTACTAGTGTGAAATCAGATTGGATGTCATTTATCATTGCAGACCACTCCCTTCCATATGAATACTATGAAACCATTCAAGCGGCACCACATCTAAGCTTAGTAAGAAGCGGATCAAAATGTACAGAATCAAATGCTTAACTAAGTACATAATCACTAAAAAGTTACCATACAGGAATACCTGTTGCAATTTTTACACAAGAAGTGGTAGCATCATGACCCGATCGAAACCCTGATCGCAAGACGTAAGATTTTCTGGATTTGAATATAGGTTAACAGTTGAGTGTGAACTATAATTTCGGCTACCTAGGAACGAATTGGCAGCAGACTAATTGTGCATAATTCTGCTAAATGCATTGTAAGTGGAACTTATGTAAGTGGTCTAAAAATAGAACGCTTCCATTGTCCAGATGTCAGAGATAATTTTATAATGTGGGCAATAGTATTAATACATATTGGTAAAATTAAAGCTAAAATTTTCCAATTCATACTGTCAATGCCACTTGCATTGGATTTTATTTTATTCATAGAATGTTGGACTGTTTTGGTCGTTGTCTCCTGCAATATTAACTTCTTATCAACTATACAATTGGATATGTAAAAATCAATTAGAGTAGGGGATGTCAGGGTTTGATATCAATTGCATTTGGATTTTTAATTTCCTTAGCAATTTGATTGGTACTGTAGGAATGGATATGGTAATCGCCAAAAATTTGTCAAAGTTTACATTGATTTCCTCTATTGATTGTAATATGTAATTGAGAAAAATAGTTTTCTTTCTATTTCTTATGGCAGTCGAAACATAATTTTTCAGAACTTTATAATATTGTACTTTGGACATAATGCATGCTTTGTATGTATGCAGAAGTTTGAAGTTTAATCGTATATTTAATTACTTGGGTAATATACCCAGCGTGACGCTTAGTTCTGGTGCAGGTCCGGAGCGGGGTGTGAAAATTAAATATTAGATCTACTGTCTGGTTAACATAACTAACTTTGTATTCTAAGGTTTTACATGCCATTACTTTCAAAGTAAGACCTTCTTTGAAGACAATCAAGGTTGTTTAGCATTAATTAAGAACCCGACAAATAATCGTAGGGTGAAACACTTAGATTTAAAATTTAATTTTGTCTGTGAATATGTCAAAGATGGAATTGTGAAGTTAGTGTATAAAAATAGTGAAAATCAGCCCGCAGACATCTTGACTAAAGGACTTTCAAAATATATGTTTAAAAGATGTACGAAAATGTTATGTTTGAAGGATTTTAGCGAGGAGGGGTGTTGAGATATGCGCTAAAATCTTTGTAGCCTATGTTTATCTCCTAGGCTTGTATTACTTCACACAATTAGCAAACAAATACCTACAACACAATAGACACCACAGACATAGTACACCTACGCAAAATTGCAACCCCGTATCCATGTAACATAAACAAACCCAAAAGAAAGCCACATCCCTGACACATACTGGATGTTGGTTAGCAAGTCAAAAAAAAGGCAGAGGCTCCAAATAACAATCAGTCTTCAGCAAGCAGCCACCACCACTCACCTCAAACAATCATTGAACAGCCGCCAACAGAAATCAATCAATCCATCACCTATTCAGTTATCATCAAGCGGTCACTTTTCACCTTTACCAACCAGCAAAAAAGCAACAAAAAACCACCAGACGGGCAAACAACGCCCCAAGAAAAAGTAAAAAACAAGATATCTACGAGGCAGCCAAAATTTTAAAAATTAATGCTGCATGAGGAAAATGATAATGGTAATTGCGTGAAAGCATTTACTGGTAAACTATTATTGCGGCAAATGTCTAAGTGTTGGGGATCTTGGCAGCCACAGGCTGCTTAACCCCCTTCAATAAATCTCATTGAAATAGGGCATAATATTAGAAAACAATATAAGGGGAACCGAGATGTATTGCTGTGTGAGAATTTCAGGGAATTATGTAGGTTAGTTTAGAAAATAAATAAGTGGAGGTACATGTCCAACCAGTTTTGAGACGGGAAACTCAATGACGAAAAAATAAGTGCAATAAATCTGATGATTATTATAAACAACTAGTTGTTTGTTGTGAAATATCTGCAACTAATGTTGACTGTGCTAAAAGATACATTGGAAAAAATATTAAATCAGTAAATGTTCAAGTGCTGTAGAAACTTGGCAGCCACAGGCTGTTTACCCCCTTCGCAACCACTGAATGTCTGAGAAATAGGGTATATAATTGTAAAACAATAGAAGGGGACCGAACTGCATCTAACAAGAAAGAACGGCGCCTATGATGAAAGACAACAAACATAGAACAAAAAGTTGTTGAAAGTGTATGTGCGGAGCACAGCACAGACAGTATGCCTACGAAATACGAGCAGTCTGAAAAGCAGACAGAAGAACAGTAGCAGCCTTTGAAATGCCGTGCTTCTGATGTATGAGGATGAACAGACAAAGGTAATAACAAATAGGTTATAGGAACAGTAAGGAACAAGGATATCTTTGGAAAAAAAGATGAGAAATAGAAGGGCAGAATACGTTCTAAGGCATTTTTGGGGAATAGTATGGGATATAGGACATGCAGAGATAGGAAAAAAGAGGTGCATGTAGACCTAGATCAGATAGTGATAGATGCAGACTGTGCAAATTTCGGGGAAATCTGTAGATTAGTTCAGAATAGGAAACAATGATGGTATGCATCTAACCAGTTTCAGGACTGAAGACCCAATGATGATGATGAGGAAAATGGGCAAATAAGGCCAGAATCGTCAAGCTGGAGGCTTGTATTAATTACATGTGAATTCCTTTTATGTTAATAAATGTATATTGATTGATTATTAGTTATTAACAAGAAGCTCAATACAAATAACACCTCTTCTAACTCGGTATTACCTATTTTTAATTTTGGTTTAGAACTAGGCTGTAACTCACCTGTCATTATCTTTGTCTTTCCTGAATTAATTCTGATGCAATTGTTACTCTGTAGTATCTCATCTAAAATATTTAAAAACTCTCGTAACGCTTTTCTAGACTCTGCTACAATAGCTATATCATCTGGAAAACAAAACGTCTATTTTCTGTCCCTGTACACTACTACCTATCTCTTTTCTTTCTCTAGCTAAGTTTAAAGCTTCCTCAATATAAACATTACAAATCAAGGGAGATAGTATACACCACTGTCGAACCCATTTTTATTTCATCAAATCTAATTACTACGCTATGGTTTTTATATTGACTGTAAATAATGTTTCTATCCGTATGAGAGATTCCTATTTTTCGCAATACCCTGAACAATTAACCCTATCAAATACTTTTTCTAAATCTACAAACGCGAAATGAGTCTTTTTTTTGTAACCTTTTTTCGATAATTACCCTAATTGGTTCTCCAGTCCCTTTATCTTTAAGAAAACCATATTGGTCTTTGCCTAAATAATTCTTACTCAAAGCTTCTACTCTATTCTTAATTATTATTGTTAGTATTTTGGAAGTGTGGGAAGTTAAACTAACCATTCTAAAATTTTCAGACCTATCAGCTCCTCTTTTTGAGATTGAGATAATAATATTTTTTCGAAATATATTGGAACCTCACCTGTGTCATATATTACTTTTACTAGTTCATATAATCTGTCTAAAGTTTCTGACTTGCATATTTTATTAATTCTGAAGGTATATTGTCTATCCCTGACGCTTTATTTAGTTTAAGATCCCTAACAGCTTTATCAAATTCCTTTTTTAATATGGAGAACCCTATTTCTACATTCTCTTCTTGGTCATTCTCTAACTCATCCATATCGTCTTCTTCAATCTTCTAAATATCTTTTCCATCTATCTGCTACCTCAACTTTATTTATTAGAAGCTTATTATTCTCATCTTAATACCATTATATTTTTCCTATCTGCCCCGAAAAACTTTTTAACTGCCCTTGTAAGCCCTCTCAGTTTTACCTACTCTCAAATCATTTTGTATTTCCTTACAATTCTCCTCCATCCATTTATTTCTAGCTTTTCTACACTCATATACTATCTTATTTCTAACTCTATTATATTTTTGCTTAGTTTCATTATGCAATTCTCTGAAAGGTTTAAGCTTTTTTCTATTCTCTATTAAATCTAATTATCTCCTTTGTTATCCAGGGTTTTCTCGCTTCTTACCTATAGTCTGTGTTGCTGTATCATGTACAGCCCCTTTTATTTCTTTCCATCTATTTTCTACGTTCCCTCCTATAGCTATCTCTTTGATCTTATTATCTAGCACTTGTTTATATTCTTCATTTAGCCCACTATCATTAAGCGTACCTAGATCCAATCTCCCTCTTTTAGCCTTTCTTAATTTTTTGAATTTTAGATTACACTTTATTTTAACTAAGTTATGATCGCCATCTATGTCTTTAACTTGGTTTTTAAATCTTTGTTTAACTACTATTTGGTATCTAGCCCTATCACCTGGCGATTTCCAAGTATATCTTCTTCTAACATGTTCGAATAGGGCGTTTACAGTTACTAACTACTTACAGTTACTGAACTAATTTTTCACCTCTATCATTTCGTCTACCATACCCAAATTTTCCTACTATTTTTCCCTCACTACCTTCTCCCACTGACACATTGAAATCGCCCATAACTATTAAATTCTCATCTCCCTTTACTTTTGTTACTATACAATTTATATCCTCATATACCTTTTCTACTTCCTCATCCTCGTACTGAGTTGTTGGCATGTAAACCTGTACTAAAACAGTGTCTGTGGGTTTCGTACTCTATCTAACCATAATTATTCTATCACTAAATTGTAAGTACTCTTTAACTTTAAGTCTTAATCTTTTGCCTAACACTATTCCTACCCCTGCCTGGCCATTAGTTGAAGAAGTTGTAATTATTCTATAATTATCTTTCCAAAAGTCATTACTATCTGGCCATCTCACCTCACTAATGCCTAAAATGTCCAGCTTTCCTTTTCTCATTTTGACTAATAAATTCGTTAACTTATCTACTCTAAGTAATGACCTTACATCCAAGTCCCTATCACTAAATCGAACCGTTGTTTTAAATTCTTAGGATGACGAGCCCCAAGTTGCAAAACTTACAAAATGCATAATCCTTATCCTCATTGTGCGTAAGACAGTCTATAAATATAATTATAAGTATATTTAAGATTAAATAGAATTACATATGTAAGTATCTAGTTTTACATTACCTTTAAACTGGCTCCGATTTGCCCATTCTTTGCAATATTTTTTAGCATACTTTGCATGTCTACTGTAGCGGGCTACTACTAACACGTTTCACTAATTTAAAACAAGTAGTAATAAAGGTCTTTATTACTCACTATTCATAAGTCCAATTAACAGTATATGCCTTATTTATAAATGTTTTCAGTCCAATTAACAATGAAAAACTATCACACTAATGCTATTTACAAGCACTAATATCTTCTTAAACTAAATTCTTAACCATAGGTCTATTAACAACACTAAACACTACTATTATTTATTTATTACACTTTTGTCTATTTATGTATTCTACAAGCTGACAGTACAATATACACTTCACCTAATACAAATTTATGTTTACTCTTGGACTTCCAAAAGTTTAACTATTTAACTTTACACGATATAATTTATATTCGACATTTTGATATAGACTAACTCTTACATTTATCAGCGGTGTTATATATACCCTGAAGTAAAAGGATGATTCATTCTCCAGTATAATGCTAGAAAATTCTAGACTTCTGTAGTATATACGTTGCTTACGGCGCTTGTGTGTTTGACGGGTTGCCTAATAGTAGCTCGCAACACTGCCCCCTCTTTAAAACCGTTACGTCTCGTAACTGTAAATACATTTTGACGTCAATTCGATGACTGATGACGGTATCGGCAGCTATCTCCTCTTGCGCATCCACCGCGTCGTTGGAAATAACAGTCAACACTTTTTTCCTGGTCTTGGTAGGCACCGGTTGATAACAACAAACAAGGACCTAGACGTTGGTTCCCTGGAAAACTACTTCTAGCATATTTTGGACTATCTCCAATCTAAACGATCCAGTCCACAGCCTAGCTTGGACACCACTAGTTTCGTTACTCTATTTTCCATCATATGAGCTTTAAGATTTAGCAAAGCCTCCCATAGATGTCCATAACTAGGTCTCTGCCATGAAGAATTTTTGGTGACCAGATAGTAAACATAACGATTTTTATCCTGAAGGACCAAAGCTTTTCCTACAGTTGGCTGCTGTTGTACTAATTCATCCACACATGCAAACGTTTTCTTGAAAACAATAGCTATCCCTCTTGACATTTGCAGGTCGTGAGCTACGCAATGTGCAAGGGAACACTCTTCTGGTGCTCTAAACAGATCTTGCTGTTTTTCAACAACAACGCCAAATCTCGCCCTAGCGGAACCACCATACGCCGCCATGAAACTCAAAATCTACATTTGGCTCACAATTAATAACTCTTCGCACACCATTCTCATTACTCAAGTCCCTTTGGTTGTTGCCAGCATAAGATGTTAATCGGTCAAAGTGTACCACTTTCAGTTTACCACGAGGAGATCTTCTGATTCGGTACACTACATCATTAATTCTTGTTAACACTTCGTACGGGCCTTCCCATTGTCTTTGTAATTTTGGCGACAACTCACGCTTTCTTTGTGGATTATACAACCACACTAAATCTCCAGGTTGATAACCACCTTCTTGAGCTCTCGTGTCATATTGTGATTTCAGTCAATCGCTTGCTGCCTGGATATTCTTTTGGACGTTTTCGTGAATGCTATTTGATCTTTCACGAAGCTTACTAACGTAATCTTCACCTGCGATCTCTTCTCCAAGTTTAAATCCAAACTGAAGATCACATGGTAGTCGCAATTCACGTCGTAACATCACGCAAGCGGGAAAGTATCCTATGCTATCATGTACCGAAGATCGGTACGCCAGTAGGAACAAATGTAAATATTGATCCTAGTCTCGTTGATGTTCAGAGACAACTTTGGTTAGGTACTTTCCTAATGTCCTGTTCATTCTTTCAACCATTCCATCCTATTGAGGATAAAGTGGCGTGGTTCTAGTCTTCCTGATTCCAAGATGCTTGCAGACGTTTTAAAAAAACGCTGATTCGATGTTCCGACCTTGATCGAAGTGTAATTCCAACAAAACTTCAAAGCGACAAAACAACTCCCTCACTAGTACCTCTGCAACCGTCTCGGCTTCTTGGTTAGGTATATCATATGCCTCCGGCCATTTGGCAAAATAATCCATTGCAACCAAGAGGTATTTATTTCCTTTCCTTGATTCAGGAAACGAACCAGCTATATCAATGGCCACTCTCTCAAAAGGATTCCTCACGTTATACTGTCTCATTGGGGCTTTCCGTTTTGTGACCGGGCCATTTGCAGAGGCACGCAACTCACATTTCCGGTACCACTCCTTCACATCTTCTTTGCAGTTCACCCAATAGAATCTTTCTCTCACTCTTTCGAGAGTTCTTTTCACGCCAAAGTGCCCTCCGGAAATACCATCGTGCAAGTGCTCCAACACTTCCGGCACTCTGCTTCTCGGCACTATCACTTGGAGTCTCTCTACTTTCAATCACCAAGGAGTTCCACTGTGCCCAGTATGCCTTCAGGCTCCCACTTGAAATACTAATTTCTTCCCAAGCTGGTCGTTGTCCTCTACTACTTTTCCACTCAATAATACGTCCCAATTCGGCGTCATTCTCCTGGTCTTCTCGTATTCTCTCGGGTCGCCAAGTATCATCGGTTACCGTCATTCTATGGATGACACTTATTTTCTCTCCCATCTTGGAGCAATGATTGCAGTCTACCGGACAAGGTCTCCTTGATAGAGCGTCTACATTCAGATGGCTAGTTCCTGCACAATGTTCTGTGTCAAAGTCATATTCCTGCAGCCTCTCTATCCACCTTGCAACTTGCCCTTCAGGATTTTGAAACTGCAGTAACCATTTTAATGCAGCATGGTCTGTTCTCAACAGGAATTTATGACCGTATAAGTACTTATAAAAATGCTCTAGGAATTTGACGACGGCCAACAGCTCCCTTCTTGTCACACAATAGTTCCTTTCTGGTCGCGACAAGACCTTGCTGAAATACCCAATAACTTTTTCTTGTCCGTCCTACACTTGAGAAAGAAAGTATTCTTTCTATATAGCTGTGTTACTGGCATCGGTATCCATCACAAAATTGGCACTGTAAGTAAGTAGACATTTCAGTTGTTCAAATGCACTGTGGCAGTCGTCATTCCAATTATATTCTTGTCCATCTTCGGTTAATTTCGTTAACGGTTTGGCAATGTTCGCAAACCCAAGTATAAAACGTCGGTAATATGTGCACAATCCTAGAAAACTACGTAGTTCGTGTATATCTGCTGGTGTAGTACCGTTTTTATTTTGTTAAGGTCAGCTCTTATTCCGGTCTCCGAAACGACGTGTTCTAGGTATTTCACCTTTTTTCCAAATAGGTGACACTTCTTGGGGCTCAATGTAAGGTTTGCCCCGCGTAATCTTTGGAATACCTCCTCTAGGTTCTTAAGATGTTCTTCAAAATACCGGCCTAACACTATCACGTCGTCTAGGTACACCAGACATGTTTTCCAGGACAGTCCACGCAGTATCGACTCTATCAATCGTTCAAAAGTAGCAGGGCATTGCATAATCCAAATGGCATGACCTTGAACTGCCATAATCCAATTGTAAACGCAGTCTTTTCTTTATCGTTTGGCTCCAAGCGTACCTGCCAGTATCCGCTTTTCAAGTCCAAGGTCGAAAACTATTTAGATCCGGATAAGGTATCCAAGGTGTCATTAATTCTGGGCAAAGGATAGCTGTCTTTCTTTGTCACATTGTTAATCCGCCGGTAGCCTACACAAAACCTTGTCGACCCGTCCTTTTTCTTGACAAGCACTACCGGGAATGCCCATGGACTATTCGAGGGTTCAATCACTCCCTGTTTTTCCATATCGGTGATAATTTGCTCGGCTTCCTTACGTTTTGGCAAAGGAAGCCGCCTGGGATATTGTCTTATCGGTTGCGCATCTCCAGTATTGATCTTATGTTGCACAACATTCGTCCTTCCTTTCTCACTATCATCCAGTGCAAACACACCTCGATATCATCCGACCAGTTCTTTTAACTTGCCCAGTTGGTCGCCGTTTAATCCTTGACACGAAGGTATCAAAATCCAGCAATTTCTGTTAGCAACCGTTGGCTGGTTTATCTTTCGTGTCGTCCACACAACGTTTAATATGGCATACTGGAATGCAACTTCCCACAATCATGCCTTTCTTCAGGGCCACTGTATGCAGATTAATGTTCAGTACCCTTACTGGTATTATATTTCGAAACTTTATCAACGTTCTTCCAATCAGTAATCTCTCCTGATCCATTCCCGATTCAGTTGCTTTCAGCATGCATATTTGTCCTTCCCGGAGTGTACCGTCCGGCCGTCCCATTACTATCATTTTCACCTTCTCGGGTATTTTCATATCACAAATCATTTGAACTTGCATCGTCTGGTTACTCGTCCCTTGAAATGGAATCTCATCGTCATCTATCCATAGCACATCTTCTTTCATGTTCACATGAAATCCATATTCTCTCATGAGATCCATACCCAAGATCACTTATTCTGTGATTTTAGCTACCAACACCCGATGATTAATTAGTTTGTCTCTAATTCCCAACGTTACGGCAGTCTCGCCGTTAATAGAAATTTTCTCACCACTTGTCGTTCAAAGACATACCGATACAGGTAACACTTTTCTACAACCAACCAAATCTGGTCTCACAATAGTACTTGTCGCTCCTGTATGCTCGAGTAATCAAACAACCCTACCATTAATTCTACCATCAATATAAATGCTGTCCAGACCCCCATCGACGATGCAGAACAGATGATAATCTCCGGGGCACTACGTTGTGCTGTCGACGTTCGCACCCTTACGTCGACTTGCTCTAGTTTTCCTGCTGCTCAACCGGTTGTTTTTTTGGTTGAGTACAGCGTCTCTGTACATGACCAACTTCACCGCAGTTCCAGCATTGCAGACCCCATCTTCGCGGTTGTTGTCTTTCTTTGGCGTCGCCGTGGATCAATGTAGTAAGCGTAAGACTACGGATCCCAAGGTCCTGTGTTCAAATCCCGACATGGCAGACTGCTTGAAAAATAGCAGGTGAGCATTTTTCACAAAAATTACGCCCTCGTTTGGATGAGAGGTTAAATGGTCCCGTGTGTGAGTGTTGTCACGCACGTTAAAGATCCCTACTTTGCCTGGAACGGCAAGGGTTCGGCAAAATTCTAAATTTCTAGGCAACAAAAAACTCGCCTCCTGGCCAATGTAGTACCTTCGGGCGGAGCAATTGGAAATGTAAATGAACGGTCGTTGTCTTTCAAGGTTTTCTGCCTTTTGCTTTTCAAACACACGGTTGATTATTTCTTCTATGCTGTTCTGCGATTGACCTGGTTCTTCTAAGGCAGACCAAACTTTGTGACTTATCCTGTGTGATGTCTGCTTAGCTGTTTCAAATTCAAGCACATGAGCCAGTGCGTCATCTAACATTTTGGCCGGTTAATCTTAGCGCTTGCTGTATTTCGCCATCTTTAACGCCATCCACAAATATTTGAACAGCCGAAGGAAGCTCGAGGAAGCTAGCTAGTGCCGTTGGGTATGCCAATCTAACTAATCTGGCAATGTCAGCTTCGAATTCTTGCAGGCTTTCATTTGTCTTTTTCGAGCGGTTCTTAACTTGTGCATGGTAGACCTGTTGAAGTTGAGCGTCTCCATATCTCATCTCAAGCTTCGATGTTAAGAAGCCCTAATCATTCTGCTGGTGATCAGGAATCGTTTGCAAGATGTTAAGAGCTTCCCTCGTAGGGCAACTATTAAGGAGATAGTCTTCTCTTTGTTGCACCAACCGTTAGCTATTGCCGCAGCTTCAAATTGTTTCAAATATGTGGGCCAAAGTGTATTGCCATCGCATGTGGGTGGTTTCACTTTAAATTTTGGCGGTATTGACTCGCTTCCTTCCATGCTTCTTATTTCTGGAATGTTTATTTATTTATTTATTTATTTATTTATAATAAAACATGTGTGAATCACTGACGTGAATAACAATTTGTCAAATACAATAAAAATATGTTTAGAATATACAATTAAAAAAAATCACCAAAAAGATGGAAATTATGTTATAAATCTTCAGAGGACAACCTTAAAGAACCAACTGAAGCTAAAAACTCAGGTATTCTGTAGAAAGCATTTTCTAATAAGAACCTTTTTATATTTAATTTAAATTGATAAATAGGCAAATCTTTTATGCTAGAATGAAGTGCATTATAAAAAATACAGCCAAAGTAGTTAGAACCATTTCTGCTCCTACTTAGCCTATGGTAAGGTACAACCAATTTTTCCTTGTTGCGAGTGTCAAAGTGATGAATATCAGTGTTGTGTTGATATTGAAAGATTTGTTTTTTGATGTAAAGCAAACATTGTAAAATAAACAGACAAGGCAAAGTTAAAATTTTTAATTTCATAAAAGATGCACAGCAGTCATCACGGAACCCAAGGTTAGACATAATGCGAACAACTCTACGTTGAAGCTTGAAAACCCGAAGGGAGCCGCTACAATGACCCCACACAATTAAATCATATGATATATGACAATGGAACATGCCATGATAACATGACAGTAGCACATTAGGTGAAAGTGATCTTACCAAAGAGTTTATGAAATAAATAGTTCGGCAAAGTGTTTTGCATAGCAGATCACAGTGGGTGTCCCAACTTAATTTGCTATCCAGGGTGATATCGAGAAAACTAGCTGATTGCTCCTTTGAAAAAGAATCCCTTTTTAATGAAAAAATTATTTGTTTGGTTTTATCCCTATTCAGGGCAAGTTTGTTATCATTGAACCATGATTCAGTGAGGCATAAAGATGTTGTACTGTCAGCTACCAGTTGAGCCATATTAAAACTCTTATTATATAGAGTGGTATCATCTGCATAAAGGACAACATCACACTTGTCTTTTAGAAAAAAAGGTAAGTCGTTAATAAAGCATAAGAAAAGAAGCGGACCGAGCATGGAACCTTGAGAAACACCAGAAAAAACCTCACATATGCTGGACAATTTGCCTTTGTAAAAAACCCGTTGAGACCTAGCAGTCAGATATGAAGCAATTAGCTTAATACTATCTTCATCAAAATTTAAACCTTTTAATTTGTTAACTAAGAGGGCATGATCAACACAATCGAAAGCCTTAGTCAAATCACAGAATTTAACGGCAAGATAACTACCCTCCTCAAAAACATCTGAAATTTTATTTACTAATTTGACTAATGCATCCCTAACAGATAATTTTTTCGGAAGCCGAATTGCTCAGCACAAAACAAACTATTATTTTCAAGATAAAAAGTAATTTGAGTATTTAATATACATTCAAAAACTTTCGAAAAAGTGGGTAAAAGAGAAATAGGACGATAGTTCTTAATATCATCAAACATACCCTTTTTATGAACAGGGATCACTTTTGCTTGTTTTAGAATATCAGGGAAAACTGCTTTCTTTATGCAAATATTAAGTAATTTGGTTAGCGGAATAAGAATACTGTTGATAACTGATTTAACTAAAAAGATGTTAATATTAAACAAATCCTTCGATCGGGAATTCCTCATCGCTAAGATAACATCTCGTACGTAGTTGAAAGAAACTTCTTCAAAATGGAAAGAGGGTACCAAACCAGAGAAACAATGTGTATAAGTAGTTGTGGTACTGGTGTTAGTATTAGATAAATTGGATAAGATTTCTGCAACAGAATCAATAAAAGAATAGTTGAAGTCATCGGCTGAGAAATGCGTGTTCATATCATTGGCTCTGTTTTTAGAATCTTTGAAATTATTAATCAAATTTCATTTTCTTTTATTATTATTTTTAGCTCTAAGAATGTAGTTGTCATAGGCATTAATTTTAGCATTTTTGAGTGCATGACGATAAGCATATTTTAATTTATTAACATGCAGTTTGAGTTCTGCACTAGGAAAAGCATCATAGAATTCAACATGAAGTAAGTAATTATCACGCATCTTTCGTAGGTCATCCGTAAACCAATTGACAACTATTTTGGAACAGTTATTCAATATCCTTAAGTGTTTGATAGGAAAACATAGATCAGCTGCAGAAGCAATTATAGACATAAAGTTAGAAAATTTGTCATTAATGGACAGACTATTATCATCAATAAAGTTCCAGTTAACTAGTTGGAGATGATTAAAAAATTTATATTTCCCATATATTGTATAAGGTCGATAAGATTTATAATGATTAACAACTTTAACATTATCGTTAAGATTTAATTGCGTGGCAAGGCCGGAATGATCAGACAAGCCAGTCTTAACCACTCTACAAGAGAGAGATGGAATATTGATAAAGATTGTATCAAGACAATGAGAAAGACGAGTAGCTGTTTTATTAACAATGTACAAGCCAAAGGAAACAAAAAAATCAATCAGTGTTATAGCTGCTTTCTCAGTAGATTCAAAATGAACATTATAATCACCACAGACCAAGAGGTGAGACTTAAAAGGCAAACCAAGGCGCTTAAATACTCTGTGAAGCGTTTCACAAAATATGTCAATCGATCCCTTATTAGGGGATCTATAAATAGTAATAATAGTAAGATTGATACGATTAAACTGTATTGCACATAATTCAGCATGTAACTCAATTGAGTATTTATTGATTGACTCCAACACATTAGGAGTGGCGTAAAATTTCTCATCTACAAAAGTAGTCACTCCTCCCCAATAAAATTTAGATCTGACAAAGCTAGATGTAGGTACCAAATTATTAATTTTAACAAATTGTAGAGCATCATTCTTTATGTTCACTTCAGTTAAACATAATACGTCACATTTAATTTTATTAGAGATAAAAAATGCTTCCATGTCATTAATTTTATTGCTTAATGATTGAATATTGAAACAAAAAATATTCAAGGTTGAGACCCCTGGAGATTTACGAAGTTTATCCCCATGTATTTTATTAAAAACTGATTTGTCATAGTTTATCGAAAACCCCTACTCTGAGCCTGATTACTTTTGTATTTAAATGGCTTGACAATCACATGATTACCCCATAAATTATTTGACAATATTTTACTTACATGTAAATTATTTACACCGATTTTAAAAGACTTATAATTGTTAAATTTGATAGTTAATTCAACACAAGATGAAGCTTCAATGCTGTTTTTACTAAGAAATCCCAAGATATCTTCTTTACTAAATTTAGGATGTACTCTAGATACAAAAATAAATCTGGATTTTTCAACTCCTTGAATGTCCGAGTCTGCATTATTATAGGCAAATCACTTTAAGAAGAACCCAACGTCATATGCCAGATTGCGCAGAAATGTAATAACAGTGGCGTAGTTGAGTTATTACAGTATAAACTGAAGATATGGCGTTAAATAGTAAAAAAATAAACAACCAATTAAATTATAATTTAAAATTTTTAATATAATATCGCCATATGAGTTGTGTGCATCAATATCCCAAAAAAATACTGCTATAGCAAGGTTATTTTCTAAAATCCGATAAAGCAAATGATTGAATACCATGGCCTACTTAAGTGGTTTCTATCTCATTCTAGTGTTCTGCAAACACATCTGTTGAGTAACTTATTGTTTTATTAATGTTAATTGTTATATACAAGATATTTTATATTAGTTAGATGGCGGTTTAAAACTGTCCGTCTGTGTATCAAGTAAAAATAAATAGTAATGAAATCTAAAACTTTTACAAGGTAATTTCCGATTGGTTGATCATAAAACTCTATGCCACTAAAACCTGAATACTGCCATCCCTAATTACATATAATGAACTGTTCCTAACCAATTTTTGCTTTGTGCGCATGATGACTTTGGGTTCTTCTTAAAGTGATTAGCCTATACCATAAATTAATAAGTTCTTATTATTTTTATTGAGGTTAGAATTTAAAGAGGTGTTCTTAGAAGTCGGTTTATTTAAGTTAGCAGGTCTCAATTTATTAATAGGAGCTGCAGAACAAAGTGGTTTTTCCAAATTAGATAATGAGGCAAAATCTTGAGTGTCTAAATTAATAATTGTATTTATAAGTTGCCCTTGAACTTTTGCTAATACCGGTAATGCAGTCAACAATTCACCATTGTAATTGACAACAGCAGCTGTTTTGGCGGGATATGAGTCACCCACATGTTTATTATGTTTATTTAGCTTTTTAAATTTATCTATTCGGACTGCCATATTTGACAAATCGTCATTGCAAGTAGCTTTAGCGACGGCAACCGCATTAGTTGAATATGACGCATCCATTTGCTTACTGTGCATAGACAATGTCTATGCTTACTGTGTTTAAGATCAGAGTCAAAATGCATTGAACTTGAACTTTCACTTGCACGAGATCTACGCGGCGCACATGTCAAAACCGGTTGATCACAGTTTAGCTGAGCCTTAAATGAATCATTTTGTAATTGTAGTATAACAATTTTCTCCTTTAATAGTGCAGCGTTTTCGTGCAGTAAACAAATTTCATTGCGAAGTGAAGTTATCAGTTGTCTTTAAATATCACAAACCACATTAGGAGCCAAATTTTCATTGGCATCTGGAATGGCGGAAAAAGCCGAAATAGAATCGATTGTGTCAATACAACAATTAACATTGGATTCATCAACAAAATGCAGCTTTTTTTGCTCAGCACAACTTCTGTGGAAAACTGCTTTGCACATTTTGCATAAAACACATTTAGGGCCACCGGAAGCTCCCCTAAAGCACACTTTACAAATAATTTTATTGGAGTCATCAACACGCGACCCGTCTTTGTCGGCCATTTTGAAGAAGATTTCTGACTTACAACTTGGTTTGCTAATTCAAGTAACTGCGTTGTTAGTGAAATCATTTGTTCTTGCAGCTTCATCACATCTTCTTCCATTTTTACCGATTTACTGTCCAACTTTTGCTCAACTGTTTTTACCTGTTCAGTGACATCTTCTTTTAATGCAATCGAGCTTTCCATTAATCTTTGTTCTAACGTGGCCGTCTTTTCATTCAACTTTTCTTTCAATTTCGCAGCATTTTCACTTAGCTTTTTTTGTATTTTCTCAGCATTTTCACTAAACTTTTCTTCCAGTTTAGCCGACCTCTCTTCCATACCAGATTTAAAATCCTTAAGGAAATTAACTAAAGGTTCTGCGTCCATTTTACTTTGGCTTCTTGTTAAAGGCATATACAAACTACTTAAATATTTTTAGACTTGTGTTTTTTCTTTTAAATTAATCACTATATTCCCCACGCAGGCTGACACCAGTGTAGCGTGCTACTACTAACGCGTTTCACTAATTTAAAACAAGTAGTAATCAAGGTCTTTATTACTTACTATTCATAAGTCCAATTAACAGTATATGCCTTATTTATAAATGTTTTCAGTCCATTTAACAATGAAGCACTATCACACTAATAATTTACAAGCACTAATATCTTCTTAAACTAAATTCTTAACCATAGGTCTATTAACAACACTAAACACTACTATTATTTATTTATTACACTTTTGTCTATTTATGTATTCTACAAGCTGACGGTACAATATACACTTCATCTAATACAAATTTATGTTTACTCTTGGACTTCCAAAAGTTTAACTATTTAACTTTACACGATATAATTTATATTCGACATTTTGATATAGACTAACTCTTACATTTATCAGCGGTGTTATATATACCCTGAATTAAAAAGGATGATTCATTCTCCAGTATAATGCTAGAAAATTCTAGGCTTCTGTAGTATATACGTTGCTTACGGCGCTTGCGTGTTTGACGGGTTTCCTAATAGTAGCTCGCAACAATATCAATGTTAATAATCATTAGATATGTTATTAGATATGTTACATATACAAAATTAAGAAAGCTACAAATTGTAAACATCCCTCTGAATCCTAGAATGAGAGAGAGATTAATAATACTACGATCTGATTTATGCCCTTGGGATGTGGATGCGTTCATAAATAGGAACAGTGATTTTGAATTAGAGTGTATGCGAGCAATATCAACATGAAATGGCGGCCGCAATGTGTAAAGCAAAACACTATATTCAGCTGCACATTCTACAAGAGTCTCGCCACAGTATGGACTTGGCATCTGACTTTGATCTGATGACAGCTTGCCAAAAAATTATAGTGCGTATTAAGTTTTAGTACATCTAGACAATGGCTATACAAGCCATCACAAACCTTTAAAATTTACCAAGAATACAAAAATTCAATATCCTTGGTTATTTTTTTATGTAAATTGTAAGTTGGTTAGTAATTGCTAGAATAATCAAACATGTTTGGGTTTAGATTCTCAAAATTTAAACGAAATGCTTATGGGAGAACATGCAAGTTTTCCTACATTCTAAGCATTTCTGTAAATCAAAATTTGAATGTTGGTTACCAATATCAGTTTCAGGGCATTACTTTCAAACCTTCTCTTAACCGCGCTAAGAAAATGCGTTGTTCATATGACATACATTCAAGGGCAAGTGCCAAGTCCATACTGTTTGGAGACTCGTCACATTCTTGAAGTAATCCCTTGGATTAAAATCGCCTAGAATCGCAACTGTTTTAACTTAAAATCGCCTAATTTGCGATAGTCGCAAAATGCAAATTATATTCGCTTAATTTGCGATTAATCGTATAATTTGGCAACTGTGGTGGATCATAAATAGTGAATGTGTACCATACCGTTTCTGCTTTCTAGTCCTTTTCATTATGTTTTTTTTTTAATTAGTAAACACAAACTTCCCAACAGTAATAAACATTCGTATTCACTGCTGGCACGCGTTTTGGCAATAAATTCATTGAAAATGACTATATTGTAGTTCATATACTTAGCACGCGTGTTGTTGAAGTTACACTTCGCCCTTGAAGTGATTAGAAGTGCGGTTTAAAGAAAAGCACAATTCGCAAATGTCAACATTAAAGTGTCCAGTATATGTAATATCGCTCGACGCGAAGCTAAGAATACGTAAAGGAGTACTGCTGCTAAAATGATTATTTAAATTAATGATTTCATCATGTTTGTTCTATTCTTAGTAGCAGTTACGAAATAGAAAATTTTTTAAGAGTTATAAGAAGCCTACAAGTTTTTTCAGTAGAGAAATGTATAGAATACTGCAGTAATGTCAACGCTGTTGGAAACATTACTATAATTCCACAATCATATTTTCACTTTGGGTTTTGATTTTGTCAGTAATATTTAGATTTCTCTGCGCAGCTCGTAGAGATTTTATTGAACTATACCTGTCGTTCTTGCGAATACTGTCCGTGGCTTTTAAGACTATCTACAAATTATCAGAAATAATAGAATGCCATTTTAAATCCTGTTACAGGTAAAAATAACGTTACGTTATGAATTTCGATTTGCCCAGAGTGGACGGGAACCCTGTAATAATTTTAAGGTTGCACCGGCTAACTACAGCGGTGCGAGAGTGTGTTCCTATAAAAAAAAATGATAAAAATTGTAATAATATACACATGCAAAATGACCGAAATACAAAACTACATTACAAGTACTGCTTACCTTGAAAGGTTTTAATAGCTGTCAAAATTAAGGGCGACAAATCGTCTTGTTCCTCAATTTTTATTATATTAACCCTACTCAGAAGATGATTATTCCGGATAGGTCTATGTGGTGTTGGCTTTCTTAAATTCTCCTTACCTCCTCTTTTACCATGCGTAACCATACATTAAAAATACTCAATAGCTTGTTGTCAAATTAAAACAATTTTTCAAAATAACGGTGCCTCCTAAATATAACCGTATCAGTGGTGAAGTTGGATGTCTTTTCGCAATGACTACCTTTGCCTATCTTATAAATAACTCCAAATAAAATTCCAATCAAGTTTAAGCAATAAATTTCAAACGTATAATTGCAGGTACATTGACTTTAAAAGAACAAATCTATTCTACCTCCACTAGCGAGGTATTATTAACAGAATCCCTTAAAAAATCCTTAATCCATAAATGATACTACCATTCAATTGTCCTAGTTTCATATATTGATTTATACATTTTAAATCTCATTTATTTGTTAATGTGTTTAGCAATAATACATAAAAAAACAACTTCCGCTTTCGCTATCCTAATCTCCATTGAAATACTATATTTATACAAAGAAATTAACTAGCACTACGTGCTGCAAATAAAGCATGCGTTTAAATTAATACTCACTTTTCTTAGCGTTTCAAAGTCTCGAAATTGCTTTAAAAAAATATTAGACTTAGATGTAAATAAACTAATTCTGTCGCTCGACGAACAAATTAAAATGTATATTTAGGAGTTTGCATGTACATATTTATCAAGTTGTGTTACATGCCAATATGGCATGTAGCATGCCCTAGTTTTAGTTATAGTTTATATAGTAATTCCCACGTAATTTTTTAAACTAAAAATGTCAATTTCCGTCGTCCTTGAGTCGCGCCTGCGCAGAGTGAATGGCGCAGTGCGCGCATGGTGTTAGAAGACGCCATTAAGTTACATGCCCTTGAGCCAGCAACTGCTATCTTGGTGTGGTGTGTCTTTTCTTTTTTAGGCATGTAGGTTCCTCTATCTTTACCTTCTATTGTACCTTTACCTGGTGTTCCTTAATCCCCTACGAGCATAGAAGACACAGAAGAACGGATGTAATTTGGAAATCAACGAGGCGTGAATTGAACCCATTCTGCAAAACATCGTGGGACCCTGAGCTGTAAGTAATTTGTTGTTTTAAATTGTGCTTGCAAATTGACTTTTAAAAGCGGTTCCATCACTTTTAAAATATGGCCGGTGTAAGTTAAAATTTGAGGGAATTATATCGCGACTATAACATTTGCGCAGTATAACTGTTGCCGGACTGTAACAGTTGTAACAAAAAAAACAAGGAAAGCTCAAACAATGTTAAAATATAAGGATTTTCAGGTTAACTCCGCTGCTTGAACTACTTGGGTGAATTATCCAGCAATGTTCAACAGTTCATCATCACCCACCTATCAAGGGGCGTCTAAGGCCTACACACGTCCTCTGACATTTTGCCATTCTATTTTTCTTTGTGTATCTGTAGCTGTTTTTATGGTCAGATTCATTGTCATTAATCAACATAAACGCGGTAGTTTTATGACGTTTTACGATTTTATGACTATCAGGGTTTCTTAAACTCGTGTGAATGTTTGCCACTACACTTTTTTGGCTGGTTATGTAACGGATGTCTGTGTGTATTTTTAAATTTAATATTCCGACTGTGAGGTCCCGGTCTTTATTGCTAGTTGTAAAAGAATGTACTAGGTACTTTACTATTCGTGTCTAATTTTAATACTGTAATGAAAATGCAGTGTTATTTAATGTAAACCACACAAGCTTATATAAATTTTTCAGGGAGCTTTTGTTGATTATATGCTGATTGAACTAACCGAAATGATATAAATTTACTCCTACACCCTAATTTGTACTGCTTATTGTAGCTGTTGTTTTTATTTTGTATTAGTGATATTTCATCAAATTTTATTTTTACGTACATCTAATCGGGTATAACTATATACACCACAAACAAGTAATACATAGTCTCTTGTTGTTAACTAACCGCTATTTTTAAGTATACATAGAAGATATATTTTAAAGAATAATTGCAAATATCTTTCTTTTCAAGCAAGTTATACATTAGGATAGTCCTGTTTGATAGTATGAATTTTGTATTTAAATTTTTTGTAATATAAGTGCTGCTATAATTTACCAAGCGATTCCTTATGTTTGTTGCTGCAAATCGAATTACTTTTAACTGACATGAAAGACATTGCAAAGCAGATCAAAGTCGGTTTATGTTCCGATCCATTTATAAATCTTTCACAGCACTGCTTTTATATTTTCATAATTTTCGTTCTCAAATTATCTACTATCGTTTTAGCATCACTATCGCACATCCACATGCTTGGTCCTTTTGTGAAATTCGGAATTTTTTCACTAATTTTATAGCACTTTGGTTGTCTACAAAAAGTGTAGGCACACTTTCCAAATGAGCAACTTCATTTAATAAGCGAGAAAGCCATATCACTTCTTTAGTGCTTTCACTTGCGACTACAAACTATGCTTCAATCATAGACACTGCCACCGAACGTTGCTTTTGGCTTACCCAACTAATTGCGCCACCTGCATATTTGCAAACACAACCGGTGGTCGAACGTCTTGTGATGACGTCTCCGGCATAATCTGCGTCACTATATGCTTCAAGTACCCCTTGCTTGCATTTTGAGTCGAACACAATTCCATAATCGACTGTACCGCGTAAATATCTAAATATTCTTTTTACTTTGAGCCAGTCCACTTTTGTCGGTTTATCTAAGGCTCGAGCAGCTATACCCACAGCATATGCAATGTCTGGCCGTGTGGCAATCATTAAATGCATTAAGCTTCCTACTGCCTCTCTGTAAGGAACTTGGTCACCAACAAGCGTTAACGTATCTCCTCCAAAACTATCGTATGGTGTAGATACAGCATTTGCTGTACTCATGTTAAATTTTTCGAGCACCTTTCTTGTATATGCAGGTTGCCCAATAAAAATCGATCCATCTTCCAGTTTTCGAATTTGAATATTTAGAAAGCTCTCTAAGGAGCCAATTCTGATTTTAAATTCTTGGCCTAACCAATTTGTAAATTCATTTACTTCTGCAGGGTTTGTTCCGGCTACGTATATTACCACTAGCAACTTGTCTTTATTTCGATGTCTTACAAACAAACATGGATCAGCAGTACTTTGCACCATCTTTTGAGATTTCAAAAATTCTACCAACCGTGCGTTCCAGCATCGTGGAGATTGTTTGAGACCATAAAGACTACGATGCAATCTGCACACTCGTCCTGATCTGTCGTCGCATCCTTCCGGTTGCTTCATATACACTTCCTCCGTAAGTGTGCCGTAGAGGAATGCGGTTTTGACATCAAACTGTACAAGATACAAATTTTCAGATGCGGCCACTGCTATCAAAAACCTAACTGTATCGTATCTTGCAACTGGACTGAACAGTTCATCATACTCAATTCCTGGCCGTTGTGAATAGCCCTTTGCAACAAGACGTGCTTTAAGTCTATCTACTGAACCGTCTGCATTTAATTTTCTTTTTAGAATCCATCTATTGCCGATGAGCTTTGCACCTGGTGGTTTATTCACAAGTACCCGTGTCTTGTTTTCTGCTAACGACGCCATCTCTTCGTCCATAGCGATTTTCCAATCAGCAACTTCTTCCAAAGCCAGAGCCTCGCCATATGAGTTAGGATCATCGTTGATAAACAATGCTGCCGCTTCTGCACACATGACATACTCTCCACTTCTTGCCCAGTCAGGTTTTCTTCTTATTCTAGATCCTCGGCCAAATGTTGAACTGTCAACATTGTTATCTTCGGCATTTCCGTCGTTATCGGTAGTATCAGATTCTTCTCGATCGTTATTGACACGCTTACACTGTATAGCGTCACTAATTTGAACTCTTTTTGATGAATCTACCGGTACTGTAATTTATTCAGTTTCCACCTCAATTTCAGATTTAATAATTATTTTTTCAGGTTTAAAACTAACATCATGACTAACTATAGTTTTGTTTGAATCTGGTAGCCATATGTGGTATCCTTCTCGTTCACCATGGTAACCAACAAAGTATCCAAAAACGCTGCAAGCATCCCATTTACGTTTTCGTCGTTTTGGTACGTGGGCAAAGCATTCTGTTCCGAACACACGCAAATGTGAGAAGTCATTGAACGACTTTCCAGTCCAAAGCTCAATGGGCGTTTTTTTGTGAATGGGGGTAGGCCCAGTTCGGTTTAATACAAAAACCGCTGTATTACATGCTTCAGCCCATAATTTCTTTGGCATCTCGCGTGCTTCTAACATACATAAGACGGCTTCTACTATTGTTCTATTTTCCCGCTCTGAAGCACCGTTCTGCTCTGGCCTGTAAGGTGCCGTTGTGCGTAGTGTGATTTCACGTTCTGATAAAATTTCGAATACTTTTTCAGATACAAATTCACCACCATTGTCGCACAAAAGTTCCTTTACTACGTGACCTAATGTTTTTACCTCTTCTAAAAAATTACGCAGACAGTTTGCAACTTCACTTTTATGCTTAACAAAGAACACACGTTTAAATTTGCTATAATCGTCTTTAAATAAGACAAAATAACGATTACCTCCCAAAGAAATGCTTTGCATGGGTCCACAGACGTCTGCATTTATCTGTTTTCCAACAACCACAGGTCGATTTGAACGATGTAACACCCACGAACATTTTTAAATTAATCCAAATTTCAAATAATATTTTCGGCCAATCACAAACAATTTTATCTAAAATGTAACCTATCACTGACCTGAATTAAGATAGTTATCCAATTCTAGTTTGATTTTGGGGTGACAATTGACACTTTAAATGAACATAACCTATCAACTGATATCTAACCTCCCGTGAAATGTAAAAGATTTTTAATTTAGGCGCTAAAGAAAATGCCAGATTGTTCTAGAAAATTCAAAACCGGAAGTACGTAATAAAATGTAATTTTTCGTAATATCTATAAAAATATTAACAGGAAATACTTTAGAATATTGCAGAATAACTTAAATTTAATTATAGGGTAATTTCAATTAGCAATGGCATTATTAAAAATGAATTTAAACCATTAACTTAAAAAGCACATGTAGGGATGATATACAATTGTGAAATATGTAAGATATTTGATTGGCTAGTACAGTCACGTGATAAAAGGTATGTAAATACAGTGATAGAAAAAACACACGACACACAAAGACTCACCAAGACAAAAAATAGATGAAAGTAGGCGTGAAAATGAAAAGTAACTAGCCTGGAGCTAGGGCGTGTTACGCGGTAAGGTCGCATAGCGGTAAATTAAAGTAATGTTTAGTGAACCAATATAAGAATTAGTACGTTTATTACGGAAAGAGTAATGAATTTAAATAGTGGATAAAGAACACAGATAAGTTCGGCGCTTAAAAGAGTAATTAAATAGTAAGTGTAATTAGGCGATGAAATGCTTAAGCTGTAAGGCGGTCAATGGTAGGAGGTGCAGGTTTATTAACTGCAAAGAACAGGATACTTAAACATACCTATATGGTTCATTATTGATTGATTGGGGAAGTTTGGATTTTGGAAGGTCGCTTATAAGCCAAGTTAATACAGAAGTAGTGGGATATCAAGAGTTTCAAGCACAAAGTTTATCAACACCCGTGTTAAGCACTATCAACCCTGGTGAAGATAAATTACCTCAGGGTATTGTAGAGATTGGAACAACAGTGGTCTTTGCATAAATGGTTCGAGAGAAGGGACGTGTATTTGCATGCATACACGGGGGTTGCAAGTATGAATCGTTATATATATATATATATATATATATATATATATATTGCTATGATACCGCTATATTCTCGTGCCCCTACTTTGGGCAGACATATTTTATTTGCTGTATTACGTGCCCTTACGTTGGTGCGCTTTATTTAATTGCTATAATATTAAAAGAATTATTATCGTGCTCTAACTTTGGTTCGATATCTTTATTTGCTATGATATTAAATTATTGTACCACCATTTTAACATTCACCATTAAATGTAGTTATTTCCTCCTCCGGCTGTTTTCTTAATATCACTATCAAACTGGACGTTATCTTTAAACAACTCTTTAACAACCAATGACAAAATTCAATATGTTACCGCCTTGCGCGTTATCTCTTCTCTATTCAATTTGTGACTCCGCCTTTCTACTATTTAAATTTTTGACCTCGGCTAGCATTTATTTGCAATTATAAAATTCAGTAAATTTAGATTTTGTATAATGAAACTAATATGTTATATACAGCTTTTGAAATTATCTGTAATACCTTTCTTATAAATTTGATTTATTAACAACTATCTAATTGGTACTCAAAAAAAAACCCCAAAGTCACCAAAGAACATTTACTACTCTTAGGAACAAAGCGTGGAATATTCCAAACCTGTTTTTTTCATTATTCATTCATATAGTATGCAACCTTTCTTGTTGACTTGTTCACAAACCTATAGTAATTTAGCAAATTCAATATAAAAATAAAATAATACTCCATATAGAAAAAAACAAATATCTTATAACTAAAAATCTTTGACCTGGTTTTATCTTTTCACATCGACGCTCCCACTAAAATTGATCTTCCCCAATTCGGGATTCCATTCAAATTATAACACTATTGATCAGCACCATTAAATCATATACCCCAATTTATTCCAATTCTTAAACTTTCATCATTCTTGCCCCAGACTTAAAATTGCAGCTCGTTTCACCCCTGTACTTCAAGATTATTATTATTCTTCCTTTTCCCTTGACATTTAAATTGCATTACTGTATTTTTCTTAACATCAGACCTCTAATTTGTATTACAGTTTCCCCAGACATCAGAACTCAAATTTGTATTACAGTTTCCCCAGACATCAGAATCAGAACCAGAAATCGAAGCCCTATTATTTCTATGTCTTAGTTTACAATAAATTCATTAAAAACATACTCACGTTTAAACGGCAATTGTAATCATATTTTCACTTATTTAATTTTCACTCTTATACGTATCGCGTACTACTCTGTTTCATGGCAATGCACTTCGGCCTTGATTGAGTTTAAAACTGACTTCCCCATCACGGAGCTTGCTAATATCATTTCGAATTCCCACTCCAACCGTGGGTGTGATCTAGAACTTGTCGTTGTCCCGGACCAATCAAATAATTTTATTACGAGCCGTTTCTGATGCAATGCTCGACATTTTCCCATAATCACAACTTGCCTGCAGCTGTCTTCGATTGTCAACATATTGTATTTTGATAGATTACTTGCTTTTCTATAAACAACTGATGTAACCCGACTTTATATTTCCATGTTTACATATGTTTCACGCAATTTTTAATCGTTTCCCTTATCACATGGTTAGATCTTTGTACGCATTTATATTAGCTACCTGAAACTCTCTTTCTATATCCGTATTTATTTAATCGCCTGGAACTCTTCTTCTTAATGCGTGTCTAATTACACTTTATCAAATATACGCGTGCTTCCACTGAAAAATATCCTTATTTGTTTCACCTAAATTAACTCAACTTTATTTACAGGGTATTTAATATTTACTATCTACTTTAATGCATTTATTTCACATTCCTACGCCGACTATGCGTCTTCCTAAGTTTACCTGCGTCGCCCAAAATTATCTCTACTCTATATACAGGGTGTTGACTACTTACTATCTACAAACTATGTCTATTTCTTAATTATCTCTTTAAATAAGTGTAGTTTTCTGCTGACTATCTTAATTACTCATTCCCGAACTATCCCCACTAGAACTTGCACCCTTAAGCAACCCCTTATCACAGCAATATATATATATATATATATATATATATATATATATATATATATATATTGCTATGCTCTCTAAATTATCATGCCCCTTCGTTGTGCGCCTTATTAATTTTGCTATGTACTCTAAATTATTCGCGCTCCATCATTTGGACGACCATTTTAATATTTACTATGAATAAACAAGATTGTAATTATCTCCTCCGACGTTGGGCTGTCTTATTAATATTGCTATCAATTCCCTCCAGTAACTTAACTGGATTTTATCTTGAAGCAACCTTGTCTGCCAATAGCAAAATTCGATACGTTACCGCCTTACTTGTTATCAATTTCCTATTCAACTTGTAGCTCCTCCTTGAACTATTTAAATCTTATGACCTCGGCTAGCATTTATTTGGAATTATAAAATTCAGTTAATTTCGATTTTATATAATGGGACCAATATATTATGTACAGCTTTTGCAAAGTATTTGAAATACACTTTTCAATTAGTTAATGTTGTAAATTTCATTTATTAAACATCATATCCTATTTACTCAAAACCCAAAGTCACCAAAAAAAAACCTATTATCCTTATCAACGAAGCGTAGAACGTTCTAAACCTGTTATCATATTACTCATATTATACTTATGCAACTGTTTTTGTTAACTTTTTCACATTCATATTATATTAAGCAAATTCAATATTCAAAATAAAAAATATATAGAAAAATAAAATGTCTTATAACTAAAAAAATCTGACCTGGTGTATTTTCTTCACATCGGCGCTTCCATTTGCATAAAAATTATCTTCCCCCCAATTCAGGATTACATTTAAATTATTGCCATTACCCTATGGACTACCATTATTCATTTATGCACCCCAATTTATTGTCGTTTCATTTTAGTCTTATTACTTCTTATCAATCAATTTCTTCAAACTTAGAATAGAATTCTTATTATCATTGTCTTCTGACTTGAAATCGTGGTTTATTTTCTTCCCTTACTCAAATTGTATTATTCTTCCCCCAGACTTAAAAATTGTATTACTGGATCTTCTCCCGGACCTCAAAATTGTCGTTTGTTTCCCCCGGACTTCAAAATTGTATTATTGGATTTTCCCCCGGACTTCAAAATTGTAGTTTATTTTCCCCAGTCATAGAAATTGTCAAACAAATTGTATTATTCTTTCCCCAGACTTCAAAATTGTCGTTCGTTTCCCCGGACTTCAAAATTGTATTACTGGATTTTCCCCCCGGACCTCAAAGCCCTATTATTTTTATGTTTTAGTTTAAAATAAATTCATTAAAATGTGCTTACGTTTAATCGGCAATTATAGTTTTCATCTTGGCACTTATTTTATCTTTCACTTTTAAAATTATTACGTATTACTTTATTTCATATCGACGCACTTCGGCCTTTGTTGAGTTGCAAACTGTCTTCGTTATCACTGTGCCTGCTAATATATTATTCCGTTCCCACTCCGTCAGTGGGTATGGTCTAGAACTCGTCGCTTATTTGTGACCAATCAAATAATTACATTCAAAGTAGTTTCTGATGTAATTCTCCACGATTCCCAATAATTGTAACCTGCTTGCAGCTGTCTTTCGTTATCAACATGCTGTGTTTTGATAGATCTAATTGCTTTTCCATAAACAACTGATGCAATTCGACTTTTAATTTTCTTATTTACATGTTGTTCACGCAATTTTTAATCTTCTTTCTTATCAAGAATAGTTAGCTATTTGCACGCATTTACCTATGCTTCCTGAAGCTCTATTTCTATCTCCGTATTAATCTAATCGTCTGGAACTCTTTTGAATGCGTGTCTGCTTTACACTTTATCGTTTACTTATAAATATACGCGTGCTTCCACTGAAAAATATCATTACCTGCTTTACTTAAATTAACTAAAACTTTATCTACAGGGTATTTAATATTTACTATCTACTTAATGAATGTCTTCCTGGTTTCTACGCTAACTATGCGTCTTCCTATGTTTATCTGCGTCGCTTAAAACTATTTATACTTTATATACAGGGTGTTGACTGCTTACTATTTACAAACTATCTCTATTTCTCAATTCTTCACTAAATAAATGCCGTTTTCTGCTGTCTATGGTAATTACTCATTTCTAAATGACCTTTACTATAAAGTACCCCCTTAAACAACCCCTTATCACAGCAATATATATGTATATATTAAATAAGATGTATCTGTAAACAAACTCTTATGAAAATAATAAGAGCTTGACAAATACAAAACGGGCTAGTAGTTATATAGCCATAACTACTAGCCCGATTTGTATTTGTCAACAGCTCTTATTATTTTCATAAGAGTTTGTTTACATATACATCTTATTTTATATACTATTTCTTATTGCGGACTGCAAATATATATGTATATATATATATATATATATATATATATATATATATATATATATATATATATATATTTACATAAATATGTTAAGTTGCTAGATTAAGATTGGAATTTTTGACAGTATTATTAACGTTAACCATCATTATCATGAGTTTTGTATAGAATATCAAGAGTTATTGGCGATGTTTAATTTGGTGGCCAATTTGTTTTAACTGTAGAATTTGCAGTGCTTAGTATAATATTTAACCACCCGGATTAAGGGAACTTTTAGTTAAGTAAGAGTTATTGATTTTATTGCATTCACGTATGTCAATATAGTAAATGTAAATAGTTATATCACGATATTAAAGGTTATTAAATTCAGTACTTAATACAAATGTTGAGATATAAATATTAGTAGTAAAAGGGGTTTGTTGAAATACATGTTAGGTACAGATACTTTGTAAACTTTTGGGTAAGTTAACTCACCAGTATCGGTTTTAGAATTCTAAGCCTATCCACCCTAGGACATGTCCATGTACTCTCCCCTGTAAAGTAGCCGAGGCGTTTGAGGAAAGTAGAGTAAAGACTATTGGAATAAGTAAGTGGACCTTTGTATTGCAATTTTGAACCATAAAAAGTGATATAAAGTTGGCATTCGATTATACATGTATTAGGTAACTCGTTACTTGTTTCTTTGACTGCTACGTAGGTCAGGGCAGGAGGGTGAGGTGTTACAACAAAAAACGAAGCTACGGCGATGTGACTTTCCAAGAGCACATCCATCACAGAATTCACCATCTGCCATTACATTTATTTCTTTTAGCTGCAGGAAGTCTTTTACGTGTCGTTTATTTTGGTGACAAAGTCGTTCACGCCATAGTTGCAACGTGTCGGCATCACTTATATAAAATACAGCCGGTTTGTCTGGAATTATTACTCGCATATCTAACACATAAGGCCATCATACATATGACCCATTAGTCGTACTTTACCGTCCAATTTAAATTTACATTTGTAACTATCTGCTTCAAATATGTATTTCTTTGCTACAGCTCGGCCCACAGAAAATAAATTACGGCCGGCATCAGGTACATACCAAACATCTTCAAGAAACGTCTGAACTACTGATAAACCAACTTTGGTTTCAATATTTACATTTCCTTGTCCAATGGCATAAATAGCTCCACTATCAGCTTTGCATAATGGTTGTGGTGTAGAAAATGCTTTATACGTAGCAAAATATTCTTAATTTGAAGTTATGTGTGCCGTTGCGCCAGTATCAGCAATCCAATTTTCAGACGGAGATGTACCATTGTAGCAAGAGAATGATCCAGAATTTTCACTAGGTTTAATTTGACCTGAGGGTGTATTACCTCTGTCTTCTTTTGTTCTGCCACAGATAGATTCTAGACAATCCTTCGCAAAATGCTCTCTTTTGCTACATTTCCTAAATTTGAATTTTTCCCAGCGCTTTTTCTTTTTACCATTTTGTAATATAGCACCTTGAGCTTTAACATTTTTTGCTGTTGAAGCAGACTCCGGTGTGCCGCTACTTTTAACATAAAATGCACTTTTTTCGGTTTTAGAATTATATCTCTGCTCAATGGTGCGCAGTTTCTCCACAAGCGTTTTCAATATACGCTCGACACAAGGCATAGCTTCCCACACGTTTCGAAATTCACGGTATTCTGGACCCAATGTAGACAGTATACGTCCTATTAATAATCTTTCAGAAAACGAGTGTTCACCTTGTTGTCTCATAGCATCATTCATTTCTGCAAAATGTTTTTGTAAACGCGCAACATGACTAGCTATATCTTCTGATGGATTTCGAACCCATCCGAAAAATTCCTCCAGTAACCGGTCTAACCTCTGTTCACTGCTCTGGTCGTATACAGATGTCAGAGCTTTCCAAACACTGTTAGCCGTTACGCAAGTCATAACCAAAGTCATTGGTTCATCAAATAAAGCACTTAAAATATACAACATCGCTTCAGCATCAGCTTGTTCCCATGCTACAACATCCTTCTCGTACTGACTTTTTAACACCGCTACTTCGTCGAGCTTTCCTGACTGTACTGACGGCTTCTCTGGTCGCTATAGTACTCCAGTAACCACGTCTGTAAGGCGATGTCTTTTGAGTAATAATGAAATTAGTATTTTCCATCTAATCCAGTTGTTAGCAACTTCAAGCTTTTCTGTACTAACAGCTTTATGTTCCATTTTAAACAAAAAAATCGAAGTGTTTCAATGACAGTTATATTCCTTCTTTGCACAAATTTAACGTGCTGGGCCCATAACCTATGATTAGGTTCAAAATATTGAACTTTCTATTTATTAGAGTCTTGAATAAGACACAAACGTAATAAAACGTATTGTTGCGATCCACTATTAGGCAACCCGTCAAACATACAAACGCCCGGGGCACAGCGTATTCTTCAGCATTCGAGAATCCTTCTACAAAGTACTAGATAATGAGTCATATCTTAATGCAGGGTATATATAAGGCCGCTTATGAATGTAAGAGTTAGTCTATACTAGAATGTCGTATATAAATTATAACGTGTTTAAGTAATAGTAGTTTCGAGCTTTTAGAAGTTTACATAAATGTGATATGCTGTGTCTAATGTACATGCCGCTTGTAGTGTACATAAATAAATAGAAGTGTATAAACAAATAGTTGTGTTAGTGGTTAATGGACCTATGATAGAGAAGTTAGTTTAAGAAGATATTAGTGCTTGTAAATTCATTAGTGTAATAGTGCTTCATTGTTAAGTGGACTGAAAACATCTATAAATAAGGCATATACTGTTAATTAGACTTGTGAACAGTAAGTAATAAAGACGTTTGTTATTACTTGTTTTAAATTAAAGAAACGCGGTAGTAGTAGCCCGTTACAGTATATTGAAACACAACTTTTTTGTGAACTGTCAAAAGTATTCTAACAAAAAAACAAACTATTTTGAAATTACAGCTGCTAAGGTACAGAACGTATGTTTTGTGTATCATAGGCGCTTACGCATCTTTAACAATCACGCATGTATCAAATATGCCGACATTATTACATTATAGGAATAGTAATAATAGTTTGATTTTTATCAAGCATAGGTTGAAGCAGATCGATTGTAAAATATAGACAAAAAATTTGTTAGTTTGTTAGTTGCGCGCATTAAGATACTATAAGTGACTAATCGTCAAACACGCGTCACTAGCAGCGTTGATTGAACAGTTTTCGTGGTAATTTGTGGAAAATTCTCTAGCCCAAGTACCGTATAGTTGATGTACGGTTAGCCACCGCTCTTCTTGCTGTCAGATCTTTATAGATAAATAAACCTATTTAAAGTTGAAAAGTAGGGTTACACGTGTTAGTTTGCTTTTTTCTCTGTAAACAAGGTTCGTAGCTTCTGTTTAGTACATTTTAGTCTTTAAGTGCAATAGCTCAAAACTATTTCTATTTGTTTAATTGACGTTGTGTTTCAAAACGGATACATTAATAAAGTTTCTTTTTTGTGAAGGTTCAAAATGAGTCTTAGATTCGATGGTAAAGTTGCAGTTGTTACTGGAGCAGGAGCTGGATTAGGAAGAGCATACGCACTTTTACTAGCATCTAGAGGAGCCAAAGTAGTTGTCAATGATTTGGGAGGTGATCGACATGGGGGTGGTACCTCCAAAAGGACCGCCGACATTGTCGTAGACGAAATTGTTAATTCTGGTAAAAATTTTATTGTTTCGAATACAGGAAATTTACTAACTCCCAGAAACTTTTTAATTGATTACTTATTAATGTAAATCAAAGATTTAGTTCCAAAGTTCAGTTATTGTGTAATGACTGCTTAACCTTTAACTTTAGTCAAAGTTAATAACCTGAAACTACATTTATTTTACTACTTCGTTTAATTTTAAACTTTTTGTTTAAGGAGATTAATTTTTAGTGTTTAACAAAAAAGAGATTTATTAGTTGGTTATAATTGCCATCTAGAAGAAACATGGGATAACGAAACTTGTTCCAGAGAATATGAATATAAATTACTATACCTACAACTAACCGGTTTATGTAAATTTCTTTGCATCTGACTGCTGTTAAATTTGTTTGGTTAAGATGTCTTTTTCTGATTGTTATTAGAAAAATATGATCGATTGAAACAACTGTATGATGACTGTTTTACTAAGAATCATTTTTGCGTATGGAATGAAACGGTCTAGAATGCACATATACAATTACAAAATAAACACTTTAAAATGTATGTATCTTTTTAAATTTCATCTACAAATGAAGGTTTTTGATTAATTTTCTTAGATATAATGCATTTTTATTTTCTATTGGAGCTTAATAGTGTAATTTCTAATAAGATTCATTAAAGAAAATGTGTTCTTTGTGTGGGACTGAATTCATTTGCAAAAATTAATTCAGATTTGCTGTAGAAAGCATGTGCGTAACATTTTTGTTGGTAATATTCCAAGTGCTCGTTGTACTGGCAACGTCATACTAGTGTTAAAGTTTACAACAAATGTAGAACTAAATTATGTGGAATTATGTGTTAACTATGTTCTTTTAATGTGAGGGTTACAATGAAAGAGTTTTTTAAAAATTTGATTCGTTTAAATAATGGATTTTAACAAAACCTAAATTTTTATATTTAAGAATCTATTACGAACGACATCTTTATGTATTTAAAATCTATGCAATTCCATACTCTTTATGTATATACAGTATTTTAAATAGCACATGCCACATTACCATAAACCACGAAATGCTCTTCATGTACAGGATAGAGATTTCAGGAGGTTTTTAGGCGAATGCAGTGGCAGCGCTAGTTTTTTCGGAGTCACTGTACACCATTATGACCATCATTTCAAAGAATTTCATTAACATTACTAGTTAAATTTGCAGATAATTGCTTAAAGGAAATAAAAAGTTACTACATACCTACCACACATTATATTTTTATTATATTACGTACACAAAATACAATCCACATATAAAATTGCCGAAAAATACAATGAAGAAAAGTCAACAAATACATGTACAAAAACTGACTATATAATATACAATAATTTAAGAATATCTGCATGATAGCAAACAATAAAATTGTCTCAAAAACTTGTGAAAACTAGGCTCTTCATGCCATAGCACCCCTCAAATCATTAATCCGCTTAGGTATTGTTATCAATTTAATCACAAATAACCTACATTTTGATTTTCCATTGCTCCACTTGAATGGCCAGGAAGAGAGTTTTTTACTTGGAAATTTTGAATTTTGCCGATCCCTTGCCGTTCCAAGCAAAGTAGGAATCTTTAACGTGCGTAACAACACACACACGGGACCTACATTTTACTTCTCAACCGAACGGGGGCATATTTTTATGAAAAATGCATGCCTAACATTTTTCAAGCCGTCTGTGTCGGGAATCGAACCTAGAACCCTGGATTTGGTAGTCACACGCGAATTACAAATACCGCTCTCAATTGCAAGGCAAGTTTGGGTAATCGTTCTTGTGATTAAGTTTATTCGAGATACGTTTAGTAAAAGATTTCGGAAGCGAGCAGACCAAGGGCTAAAACAAACTCTTATAATTAATGTTTCGAATATGTTGTAAATCATTGTTTTGCCTTCATGTTCAGGACGTTATTGTAGTCCTGGCCACATAAATTTTTGTATCTATTTGAAGAACTAAATTAACTTTTTAATTTTAATATAACTGTTCACCACCGAATCTTAAATATCAATAAAATCAAGAAAATGTTATGAATTTCAACTTTTCTGCAAATTTGATAAGAATTCTCATTTTCGTCAGTTTTTCTCATTTAATTGAAAAACATTATTTTTTAAAAATAATAAAATTTCTTCAATGTTATTAGATAATAAAAGCAATTGCCTTGATTTGTGTATCCTTGCTCATAGTCTTTTTGAAAATATCAAGACGGTGACATCAAATTTTGCAAATAACTGCATTAGTTGTAGAAAGTTTCCATTTTTTTAACTAAAAAAATGTTACGATTTTCCTTTCAAGTAAAGATATTCTTTAACTAAATATTTTTGTTTTTTCAAGTTAAATAATTTTCATAATTATTCAATTGCCATTTTATTTAACGAATAATTCTAATTTATCAATTGCTAAAAATTATTTAAATAAGTGTTAAGAATATTTCATAAACATGCAGTTTGTAAAAGTTTTGATATTTAGAAAATCCTGCTGTAATTAAATAACTGGAACGGCTCCTGGCTCAGTTGGTGTGCGTGTGACTACTAAACCCAAGGTCCGGGTTCGAATCTCGACACGGTTCACTTGAAAAATGTTAAAGGAGCATTTTTGACAAAAATACGTCCTTGTTTGGATGAGAGGTAAAATGTAGATCCTGCATGTGTTGTCATGCACGTTAAACATTCCTACCTTGCTTGGAATAGCAAACGTCTGATAAAATTCAAAATTTCCAGATAAAAACTAGCTTCTTAGCCAATGTATTACTTTCGGGTGGGGCATTGGAAAATCAAAGGTAGTGTAATTAAACAACTTTAACTATTAGTTAATGACACTAAAGTTCAAGGTGCTAGATTTAATTATTCGCTATTGTTGCTTATTTATATAGAAGATTAGATGTGCGATTGTGAGGTGATGGAGTTGTAATTGAGTTTCTCATACTATTGAATATATGTAGAAAACTTTTAATATTCGATCTATGTTCCTCTTAAAAGTGGGTGTTGTCACCTGCAAATACAAGGCAGTTTTTCTATTAAGATTAAGTAAGATGTTAATTTTTGCTGTGTTGTACTGATTAATGTAATGAAAGAGAAAACATGGTCTATGGACTTCCTTATCTGTTTGTCTTCTATCTGTAATCTTTTCTGTCATAACCTCGATGAGGTTGCACTTTTATTATATCTTTATTACATTTTCTGTTACTAATTTCAACTTTATTGGTCTTTCTATTTCTAGTGTTACTTAAAAAAACTGATTAAATTTGTTTAGAATTAAAGATAGCTTCAGAAATAGGATCAAGTTTGTTTATAAATTTATTTAAAATAATATTGCTTAGAATAAGCAACCTAACGTTCAGACGGAAATTACAGGTGTTTCATATTTTATCTTATTATTTTTGATGAATACATATAATTACTTAGTTTGAATTGCAAAGTAAATATTTGTGGAGACCAGGTGATGGAGGATGATGTGAGATAATTTAAAAAGAAAACTTTGCTATTTGCGACTTTACCAAGGAATCTTTTAAAAATTCTAAAAACTTATCGAAATTAAACGTGTCAACAGAAGATTTACAAACATTTTCTGCATTCTCCACCGAGCAATTATTTTATTTGAATTTAATAGCAGTCATATTCTTTGTAGCTTTTGATATGGACAGAAACTGTTTTTTCAATTGCTATTGAAATCGAGAGATTTAAAATTCATTTGAAATTCAATCTGACGTTCTAAGGCGGAGCTTTATTTTTAAATAATTGTATAACTGCATAACTTTTGTTACGGGTGTATGAAGCGTTAAATTATTAAATTTTGGAATTACCCAGGAGGGGCGGAAATCCCATAACAAATTAAGGATGCACCTGCTAACTACAGCAGTGTAGGAGTGGGTCCCTCTGAAAACAATTAAAGAAGTGGAACAAAAATCAAAACTGTAACAATTAACTAGGTGCAATTTCAAGCTACGTTGCTCTAACATTTACCTTAAGAGGCTTTCAACTTGTTTTAAATTATGGGCGCCAACTAGTATTCTTGGTGATTCTAATTACTTTGACCTCCTGGAGGAATGGAGTTCTTTTTACAAAATGCTACACTATATGTTCAAAAAAGAAAACAACTATTTTCAGCTCACTGTGTCACCTACATCTATTTTAATATAGCATCATCTCATTATTTCTGTAACCGGTATAAACACAAAATTTTTAAAGCTACCTAAATCAATTTAAACACCAGTAGCATAAGCAATATTTCTCAAAACAGGTGCATACCAAATTTAAAAGTTACCTAAATCTGTTTAAATACAAGTAGCATAGCAATCGTCCTTTAAATCGGTGCACATCCAACATTTGAAATTATATAAATCAGTCGCTTTTGATTGGTCACGCCTTTTCTACTGACGTATAACAATTTAATCACATTCTCCACCTTGTTGACTTCACTCCACTGTACAAATTACATAAATCTAATAAAGTATACGCTATAGCTTACAATATGGGTGGATGAATCTTTACATCCTAGAACTTGTTTTTAACATATTTTAAGATGCAATAAAAAGCCCAAATGATCATTTCAAATCGAGCTAGTAATTGAAAGATGGAAAATATAAGGTGTTGGACAGGACTTGAACCTGTATCTTAGTCTTTCTAGGACGATGTGTTTACCAATTATAACTGACATAAATCAAAAACTTGACAATGTCAGATATGATTGGCAGAAACGCCAAACGTAATTGAAAATTAGGGTGATATATGGTTGTGTACACGATTTGTAAATTTTCCAATTGTCGTCATCAGCCTCGGTGGCATAATTGGTAAACGTATCGTCCTAGAAAGATTAAGATACAGGCTGAAGTCTTGTCCAAGATCTTATATTTTCTATATTTCAATTACTAGCTCGATTTGAAATGATCATTTGGGCTTTGCATAAAAGTTTAGGTTATTATTTCATCTTATTAACTGTAATACGTTAGTATTTATCAACTTACCTTTTGTAAATAGCTACATTTTAAATACATTTTAATAAAAATGAAATTGATGTGTATATATATTGCCGTGGAGCTCACTAAAATTCGCGCCCCATTGTTTGAGTGTCATAAAATTGTCGTGGACTTGGGATTAATGCTCTTAAAATTCTCGCCCCACGAATTGGGCCAACATAAATTTTTTGAAAAAAATTATAAAAAAATTTTGTACACTACCTTTTGAATGCCTCCTAATTTCTGCTCACCCTGGCTAACTCAGCAATCGGCTTCTTCTTGAATACCTACCATTTTAAGTACATTCCTTTCTTACCCACACAGTCAAATGAAATTACCACTCAAATAATGCAACAAACATACAACTTTTTTATTTACACATATTAACAAGTTTCCATTATTAATAAAATATTTACACCTGGGTACAGACAGTTTGCTAAAACTGTTACCACCTCAATCATTAAATACTTTAAAGTCCTTGATTTAATATATTTCAACAAATTCTATTTAATACGAGTAGATGGGCCCCACCTGCAACCCTAGATTGATTTTATTCTGGTCTATTTTGAGCTCATTATAACCCAGTTCCTTTAAACGCTTTTAAACCTTGCATTTTTATTAAAAACAAATTTAAAGACCTGTTTACTCTTTTACAACAACATTTTATATCATGACCAAACATTTATATATCGTCAATAAAACTTTTTAAATAATCAAGATTAATTGTCCTACACATATACCCCAGTAACGAGTTTTTATGGTAATCAATACACCCCCAATAAGTCGAAACACTCAAACACAAAAATATCAACACAAATGTTTATACAAAAAACATGAAATTAAATTTCTTTACCTGTAGAAGGCTCCGTCCCTCATCACCGCTGAAGATGGGTACCAGAAACCCTCGTCGTTGTGTCCATATACTTCGATTCTGCCTGGATCCAACTGATCCCCACCATCCAAATCTCTGCTACCACCTCTATTCTTCAACCAGATATTTGCCTTGTCCCAAACGTTAACATTCCATACCAAATACACTTTATGCATACAAGTTAAGCTTTAGGCTTTGCTTACCCAAGTACCATCCTTTCATTCCATAGAGCCGTTGTAGTAACGGCACCTTTTTATCTAGACCTTAGCACCCACTCGTGCAATATCACTTTTAGTACTTTAGCGGTACGTTATTACAGTTTTACATATTTTCAAACAGAAAGATGCGTTTAAAATTATTGATTTTCTATACTTCAAGCTCTATTTCTGCGTCCATGCTTGATTTAAAATTATTATAATTACTTTTGCGTGTCTTTGAGTTTTTATGTACTCAAAAGCTTCTTCCCTTATGAAATTTTAACATTCCAATTTAAAAATTGAAGAATATCTTAATAACCGTCCGTTTTTACTATATAAACTGATTAATTTGGCGTGTAAATAATTTGCTCCTATTTCCTATATACACAGTTGATAAAATTGTATTGTCTACACCTGTTTAACCTATAATTCCACGACAATATATATATATATATATATATATATATATATATATATATATTGCTGTGAAACCTCCAAATCCGTGAACTACGCTTTTCGCCTCGGCTGCTCACCTAATTTTATAAATCTCCTCATTCATAAAAATTAAACACATTCCTACCACAAACATCAACGTTAACTCTATTTACATCAATATTCAGAATACATTAAATTTTCAAATTAAATTTCAGCATAAAATTCAGTTTTTAAAAGGAATTTCAAAATTAATTTTATTATCACTTTAACGTGCATCCAGAATTCAAGTCCTTGTTGGATGCCTACTAATTAATATAACAATATAAGCAGACCGGAGTCTGAGTACAAAGGGAGCATCTACCACCCCTTTACGTTAATTAACCAGGTTTGTCTAATTGAGCTCAAAGACATACCCAAAGTTTCATCATATTCCGAACATCAAAACAAAATACCCCTTTTACTTAAACAAGCAAATTTCATCTTAAAATTAAACTTTTATGGTTAGAACAATTTCACTAATGTCCATTTAAAGTAAATCAATTATAAAGTCATTCAATACACACAAAATGTCAAACAAAATAGTATAATTTACCTGAAGGTTACTGTCCTCGTGCTTTCAAAGTATCGTTTCTTTAGTTAATCACACCATTCAACAGGATTATAATTACGGCTTCTGATTCTCTACGCTTTTAAAATTTTCTCCAACACCATCCATTCAAAGTCGTTTCTGGGCCTTTCCGAACTCATCTGTGTTTATCTGACCCTTGTTTCATGGATCCAGACACGTATTTGAACCATTGAATTATTAACACCCCGAAAAATAGCAAATAACTTCATGCTTCTGTCACCAATATACGCCAAAACTGCCTACTTTTGTGTATACATTCGTCGTTGTAAATTTTGCTAATTGGTACAGTGAAACTAAATTTTATTACCTTGTATCTAAGTGCATTGAAGTACATTCATGTTAACACGTAAATAACAAGCTATTTTGAATCACTAAAATATACTAGCAAACTTTAAATTATTTAATCAAACTAAAATGCACGGTTTAACATTTTCAATCAAGTCGCGTATGTACGAGCTTTTAACGCATCGAATCGTCAAAAGTCTCAGAGTCTAAGAGGCCTTGTTTATATTCCTCCTCGGTATATATAGCAAAAGCCTGTCTATCGGTCTGTTCCCCAAAACGGGTAATTCTAAAGAATTTCTCATGCCATGTTCCCAGTCTGCGCTCACGCGTCGATTTTTACGAATTTTCACTCGCCCCATTCAAATCTCAGAAAATTTCCACACGGCACGCAAGCATGTCCGAGAAAAACTAATTGATTTTGTACAGAAATTGTTGTTCTACCTCTGATATTTGCATCCTATTTTAACCAATTGTGACCCCGTGACGTTGCTTAAATCCCGCCTTTTACAATATGTGTCTTTGCTTGACGCATTTCTCTTTCCTTCTCTACCGTGTTCTTATTGGTGCAAATTGACACTCTTCATTATCGATTATTTCAGTCCACGCGACTGTTATCTGGGTTTAATAAACCCGTATCGCACATTCTCGTGAATACTAAGCCCCGGTTTCTTCAAGATTCTTTGAAACATTAATTATCTGCAAAATTTACGCCGAATGTGATATTTAAACTACGCAAGTGTTCAAAATAATATTAATTCTCAGAGCTTTATTCCGTGGTATTTTAATCTTGGGTTTTACAAGTTTCTATAGGTATTATATGTTATTAACGGTTTAATTAACTCCAATTAAAATTGATTTCTATCCTTTTCATTTTTAGCGAATACAACTTAAATATTAATTATTATAGGTACACTTTGTTTTACTACCGGTTACTTAAATAGAGTTAATTAAGATAAATTTTGCACGTAATTTCTCTTTGTTTAGAAATAATTACATTACACGCAGAGCTTTTCAATACTGCTTCTTTTGATATAAAGCGTCTTATAAATAATTTAAATTTCTTATTTTACTGAAACAACCGAGTTTATTTATGCTTCATGGTTTTAATAACGCGTATTATTTAATGAAATTCCTTATACACGGTGATTAAAATTATTTGATGTGATTATTTAATTTTCTACCCTGGTCTAAATATGAGTATTTTCCCCCTATTTGAATACAAATAATCCCACTTATTTGACTTCAAATATAAAACATTTAGACAAAAAAATTACAAAAAATTGCCTATCACTCTCTACCGTTATCTATCTAACTTACCTACTTTGTTTCCAATCAAAAAAAATATTTACACCTATCCTATATCCCTATCCTATTCCTAACTCTCACCTACTTCTATAAACTGAAATTATCCCTAACTTCATCCTACTTATCCATCTAATCTTATATACATCCTATATACCTATCCTATTCCTAACTTTTAACTAATCTTCACCATACTTTACTTCCCCCTACCTAATCCTATATGCCTATCCTACTTTTACTCTATTCCTAACTCTCCACTAATCTTATATGAATTATCTACACTTAACCTATCTTATTTTCTTCCTACATTTACTCTTTATTCTTATCCTAAACCTATTTCTACTTATCTCCCATATTTATCCTATACCTAGCTTTATTTTCTATCAACACCTACTTCTACTCTTCTATATACACCTATTCTATCCCTATCCTATTTAAATCTAACTCTCTTCTTGACCCTCCAAGTCTTCCTTCTTACCATCCTAATACTCTTCATCCCTATTTCTCCCCCTTCTATATCTATACTTATCTTCTCTATTATCTCACATACAATAAACTTATCATCCCTATTATCCTGACTCTTAAATATTGCTTCTTCTTTAGTCCCTACACTTGTCTGTTTCTTATTCATTATCATTTCCTTTTCTGCCGACAAACCAAACGATACTACTTTAAAATTATCGATTTTTCCCTCTATGGAAAATCCTATGTACCTTCTAGACCTCTTATGTAATGGAATCTGCCAGAATGAATCCCTTAAATCTACTTTATTAAAAACAAACTTGCCATCTTTACTTAAATTCGCCTTCACCTGCTCCTGATATGCTGCTTCTACCCCCACTACTTCTGCATGTTTTTGTATTAAAGCTTGAACCTCTGCTTTCCTTTCCTCTGGACATCTTATCGTGTTGATCTGTTTACCTTCATCATCCTCTACCTCTACTACATTAATACTAACCCCGTGTCATCCTCTGTGACTTCATAACTGCCCTTCCATGGCACTACCCTATCCTTAATCCTTATTACCTTCCTTTCCATATCTATCAAAACCCTAACTTCATCATACAGTCAACACCTAAAATGCTCTGAAACTTCAGTCCAGGTACAATTACAAACTCCTGTTCACAGCTTAAATCTCCTATATCTATCCTAAGCACCACAACACTATTTACTACAGCAAACTTCTTTTTATTTGGAGCTACTAAATGGGTACGTTTTATAGGCATAATTCTATCACAAACCTTATCCCTAATTTTGCTGACGAATTCCTCCGATATTAAACTCGCCTCTGCCCCTGTATCAAGTAATACTTCTACATTATTCTCAAAATTTCTAAATTAATAATTGGCAAATATAATTTTCTACAGTTTCTGGCTCTACTTCCTCCTCAATTTTGAAAAATTCACGTGGATGTTCGTATACATTTACACAGAAATCTAGTGGTCTGTCGCGTTCTAAAAATCCTGTCTCATCCTGTTTTCCGTGCTTGGTCCTGGTTGTCCTTCTACAACCTGTGCGTACGTCCTCCTCGTGTTAATATCCGTGTCCCTGTCTCTATTCGGCGTGCTGGTCACAGTCCTGTTTACTTCCGGTAAACTGTTCTGTCGCGTGTAACTAGGTCTTGGCGTCGGTCCCCTAGTCGCACTATTGCTCCTGTATTCCTGTCCTCGTCGTTCCCAATTCGGTCGAAAATTTCTGCTGTAGTCAGGCCGTCTCGGATAATTCGGTGTCCTGTTGTCAAACCTAACTGTGTTAACGTTTCGTTCTCGTATCTCTCTTGTCCGTTCTACACATACATCGTCATATCTCTGCAAATACTCTAAAAATGTCTCCCGTTCTGTGATGTCTTGTAAGGCCACGTGTTGTCTAATTTCCAGTTCAAAATGTCGTGATAGGTACTTAATAATCTGTCTGTCCGTCAATGGTGGATTCAGTTGTTTGGCCACACTGTACTTGCGGATGGCATATTGCTCCCTAGAACCTGCAAACTCTCCCTTAAATTTTCCTGTAATCAAGTCGTCCCTAATCTGATCCTGTTTGTGATCACTCCAGTAATGTTGTAAAATTTGTCTTCAAAGTCGTGATACGTGTCTATGTCCTGTCCTACCAAATTGTACCATGCTTCCGCGTTGTCCTTTAATAAAGCCTTTATCGTATTTAGTTTGGTCTGTTCGTCAAATAAATTTCCCACTAGATTTCTTACACTATTTATAAAAATTTGTGGATTTACCCTGTTATCGCCATAAAACTTCATGTGTTGGTCCAATGATACTCCACCTGTATAAAATCTGGGACCATCCCCCGTTAAATTTGACATGTTGTATTTAATACTACTAACTTCACGTTCTATTCTGCCTAACTGATCCCTACATGAGTCCGTTACTTCAGTCATTTTTACGTTTATTTCTTCTTCACAGAAAATGCGTACTTTGGACCTTAAATGTCCCATTTCCTGTCGAAGACCTGTAATATCACGCTCATTTTTTCAACCCTATTTTCAACTTCCCCATCTTTACGGTAAGACTATTTTTAAATTCTGAAACTTCTTGATTCGTCTTATCTATTTTCTGACTAATTTGCTCAAACTTACGATTCGATTCCTCACTCATTTCTCTAATCTCTTCTAACTTCCTGCTCGATTCTTCCCTAGCTCTATTAGATTCATCGCTTAGCTGTTCTAATTTTCTATTGGACTCCTCCATCGCTCTATTCGATTCTTCCTAGCTCTATTAGATTCTTCACTCATCTCTCTAACATTCTCAATATCATCTCGTTTCCTTGATCCCTGATTCCGTCCTCGACTGATCTCTACTGCCTCCAGCTTCTTCCATTTTAGAATTTTCTCACACAATGCACTATCGTCACTTCCAATTTCCACTCCTTGACTCCTTAACCACTCTTTTCTCTGCATACGTTCTAATCACTCACACACATTCTAAAATACTCTTAAATTTATACACACACAGAAACTCTCTCTCTCAGATCGCCAGTTTCCTGGAATAAAATAACAAAAATTTTATTTGAAATTCGAGCCTCAAAAGTGAGGCATAATTATGCTGTGAAACCTCCAAATCCGTGAACTACGCTTTTCGCCTCGGCTGCTCACCTAATTTTATAAATCTCCTCATTCATAAAAATTAAACACATTCCTACCACAAACATCAACGTTAACTCTATTTACATCAATATTCAGAATACATTAAATTTTCAAATTAAATTTCAGCATAAAATTCAGTTTTTAAAAGGAATTTCAAAATTAATTTTATTATCACTTTAACGTGCATCCAGAATTCAAGTCCTTGTTGGATGCCTACTAATTAATATAACAATATAAGCAGACCGGAGTCTGAGTACAAAGGGAGCATCTACCACCCCTTTACGTTAATTAACCAGGTTTGTCTAATTGAGCTCAAAGACATACCCAAAGTTTCATCATATTCCGAACATCAAAACAAAATACCCCTTTTACTTAAACAAGCAAATTTCATCTTAAAATTAAACTTTTATGGTTAGAACAATTTCACTAATGTCCATTTAAAGTAAATCAATTATAAAGTCATTCAATACACACAAAATGTCAAACAAAATAGTATAATTTACCTGAAGGTTACTGTCCTCGTAGCTTCAAAGTATCGTTTCTTTAGTTAATCACACCATTCAACAGGATTATAATTACGGCTTCTGATTCTCTACGCTTTTAAAATTTTCTCCATCACCATCCATTCAAAGTCGTTTCTGGGCCTTTCCGGAACTCATCTGTGTTTATCTGACCCTTGTTTCATGGATCCAGACACGTATTTGAACCATTGAATTATTAACACCCCCGAAAAATAGCAAATAACTTCATGCTTCTGTCACCAATATACGCCAAAACTGCCTACTTTTGTGTATACATTCGTCGTTGTAAATTTTGCTAATTGGTACAGTGAAACTAAATTTTATTACCTTGTATCTAAGTGCACTGAAGTACATTCATGTTAACACGTAAATAACAAGCTATTTTGAATCACTAAAATATACTAGCAAACTTTAAATTATTTAATCAAACTAAAATGCACGGTTTAACATTTTCAATCAAGTCGCGTATGTACGAGCTTTTAACGCATCGAATCGTCAAAGTCTCAGAGTCTAAGAGGCCTTGTTTATATTCCTCTCGGTATATATAGCAAAAAGCCTGTCTATCGGTCTGTTCCCCAAAACGGGTAATTCTAAAGAATTTCTCATGCCATGTTCCCAGTCTGCCGCTCACGCGTCGATTTTACGAATTTTCACTCGCCCCATTCAAATCTCAGAAAATTTCCACACGGCACGCAAGCATGTCCGAGAAAAACTAATTGATTTTGTACAGAAATTGTTGTTCTACCTCTGATATTTGCATCCTATTTTTAACCAATTGTGACCCCGTGACGTTGCTTAAATCCCGCCTTTTACAATATGTGTCTTTGCTTGACGCATTTTCTCTTTCCTTCTCTACCGTGTTCTTATTGGTGCAAATTGACACTCTTCATTATCGATTATTTCAGTCCACGCGGACTGTTATCTGGGTTTAATAAACCCGTATCGCACATTCTCGTGAATACTAAGCCCCGGTTTCTCCAAGATTCTTTGAAACATTAATTATCTGCAAAATTTACGCCGAATGTGATATTTAAACTACGCAGGTGTTCAAAATAATATTAATTCTCAGAGCTTTATTCCGTGGTATTTTAATCTTGGGTTTTACAAGTTTCTATAGGTATTATATGTTATTAACGGTTTAATTAACTCCAATTAAAATTGATTTCTATCCTTTTCATTTTTAGCGAATACAACTTAAATATTAATTATTATAGGTACACTTTGTTTTACTACCGGTTACTTAAATAGAGTTAATTAAGATAAATTTTGCACGTAATTTCTCTTTGTTTAGAAATAATTACATTACACGCAGAGCTTTTCAATACTGCTTCTTTTGATATAAAGCGTCTTATAAATAATTTAAATTTCTTATTTTTACTGAAACAACCGAGTTTATTTATGCTTCATGGTTTTAATAACGCGTATTATTTAATGAAATTCCTTATACACGGTGATTAAAATTATTTGATGTGATTATTTAATTTTCTACCCTGGTCTAAATATGAGTAATATATATATATAATCTTCACGTTTTATTTGCTGAATATTAATTTAAAATAATTCAATTTATTGGGGATTGCAGCAAATTAAGAAAGTCTACTCTTTTTCCTTTAACTCGAGCTTTCGAGATTTTATTTTTCTCTTCTTCAGGAGTAACTAAATAAATACAATGGTAAACAAATAAATTAATTTTAAAAGTTAAATACTTACGAATGTGAGGTTTGACTTAGATTTAAAATATTAATTATAAATTATAAAAATATGTTTCAGAATTTTGAAGGCAAAAGTAAGTGTCAATGTCAATGGGTACTACAAGATTAAAATTAGTGATACAAAAATAATAATTCCTTGGATAAATTTAAACATTAAACAAGTATTAAAATAATTAATTAACTAACAAACATAAACTAAAACGCAAGAGTATGTAAGTTTGTATGAGAAATTTGTACAAGTAGTAGGAAGACGTAGAAGCAATAGAATCACATTCATTTTATCATATAAACATATATAAATGTATAGAAATACATATATGTGTGTGCATGTACACATGCAAACAATTCATATATAAAAAATCAATAAAACAAAAAAGAAAGAACATGTGCAAGAATACACGTAGTATAAACGTAAACATACAACCAACAGACACACAAACACCAACAAACAAACACACAACACACATACACATACACAGATACATAAACAAAAAAAAAAAAACAAAGCTAAGAATATAAGCACTAATGAGATTTAGTAATTATGTCTGTGGTACAGTTCTTGTTTTATTTTGGTGTCTATTTCAGTAGATACGCGATATGCAGCTAAGATTATCTATATCTTTCTTTAGATTTAGTGCTTCTGGTTCTTGTGCAATTCTAACCATTTCTATGAATTTCCTTTTGTAGTGTCCTTTTCACATCTAAAATTACTGCATCAGTATAGTTCATTTTGTGGCCTGTTTCTATAACATGCGTTGAAAGTGCTGAAGAATTAACATTTCTTCTGGTATCACTTTTATGTGAAGTAATTCGTTGATGGAGCGTCCTTGACGTTTGGCCAATATAACTTTGAATACAGTTACAAGGAATTTTGTAGACTATGTTAGATTTTAGTTCTTTTGAAGTAACATCTTTGATTTTAGTGTAAAGACTTCTGCTTAATTTGACATTTTTTTTAGTGCAATTTTAATTGTAGGGTTTTTGATTATAGATGTTATTCGTTTCGTTAGATCTCTGATATATGGTAAGCTTACGTATTTTGAGAGATTATGAACTTCTGTTAGGTTATTGGTTTCTTCTTGTTGTATATGCGGTGTTGGATGTTTTTTGATAGGTGTATTATATAGGAGTTTTGTTAGAAATCTTCTAGGATAACCATTCTTTTGTAATATTTCATAAAGGATTTTTAAATTTTTATCGATAAATTTTTATCGAATGAAGAACATTACAAAACAATACCCAGAAATCCAACAAGCACCATCCAACAGAAAACTAACAAATTAGTCAGTAACTTACTAAACGAAGGATATTTGGAAAAACTTGAAGCCAAAAAACTTATGATATATAATGGGACATGTCCAAAGTTTTATGGCTTACCCAAAATCCATAAACCTCAACTTGCACTAAGACCTATAATTTCTTCAATTGACTCGCCAACTAGTAAACTCACCCAGTTCATAAAAGACATTTTAACTTCTGCTTATCAAGTTCAAAATCCATATTACGTTAAAGATTCTTTTGAATTTGCGCAATACATTAACAACTTTAATATTCCAAATGGATACATTCTAATTAGTCTGGACATTGTATCGTTATTCACAAATATAACTTCAAGTCGTGCTATTTCAAGCATAAGTAATAAATGGGACATTATTAAAACCACTGCAAAATACCACTTCAAAATTCATAGAACTTGTTCAATTTATTTTCGATTCGAATTATTTTTCATTCCAAGGCAGATTTTACAAACAAATTACAGGCACACCTATGGGATCTATTATATCACCCATAATAGCACAGTACGTCATTGATGAATTATTAGACACCTGTTTAACCAAATTACCGTTCACTGTGCCATTTTGTAAGAAATTTGTTGACGATTTGATTTGTGCCATACCATACAATGCACAGGACATCATACTAATTACTTTCAACTCCTATGATGAACATATACAATTCACAGTTGAAAGTGAAACAAACAATTCTGTGCCTTTTCTAGATTTAAAAGTGATAAGAAACGATACAACCATCGTAACAGACTGGTACAAGAAACCAATATCCTCTGGAAGATACCTAAACTATATGTCATACCATCCCATGTTTATGAAAATTAATACTATTTTGAATTTAAAAACAAGAATACTGAAATTATCAAATCAATCCTTTATCGATAAAAATTTAAAAATCCTTTATGAAATATTACAAAAGAATGGTTATCCTAGAAGATTTCTAACAAAACTCCTATATAATACACCTATCAAAAAACATCCAACACCGCATACACAACAAGAAGAAACCAATAACCTAACAGAAGTTCATAATCTCTCAAAATACGTAAGCTTACCATATATCAGAGATCTAACGAAACGAATAACATCTATAATCAAAAACCCTACAATTAAAATTGCACTAAAAAATGTCAAATTAAGCAGAAGTCTTTACACTAAAATCAAAGATGTTACTTCAAAGAACTAAAATCTAACATAGTCTACAAAATTCCTTGTTGTAACTGTATTCAAAGTTATATTGGCCAAACGTCAAGGACGCTCCATCAACAATTACTTCACATAAAAGTGATACCAGAAGAAATGTTAATTCTTCAGCACTTTCAACGCATGTTATAGAAACAGGCCACAAAATGAACTATACTGATGCAGTAATTTTAGATGTAGAAAAGGACACTACAAAAAGGAAATTCATAGAAATGGTTAGAATTGCACAAGAACCAGAAGCACTAAATCTAAAGAAAGATATAGATAATCTTAGCTGCATATACGCGTATCTACTGAAATAGACACCAAAATAAAAACAAGAACTGTACCACAGACATAATTACTAAATCTCATTAGTGCTTATATTCTTAGCTTTGTTTTTTTTTTTGTTTATGTATCTGCGTATGTGTGTTGTGTGTTTGTTTGTTGGTGTTTGTGTGTCTGTTGGTTGTATGTTTACGTTTATACTTACGTGTATTCTTGCACATGTTCTTTCTTTTTTGTTTTATTTATTTTTTATATGTGAATTGTTTGCATGTGTACATGCACACACATATATGTATTTCTATACATTTATATATGTTTATATGATAAAATGAATGTGATTCTATTGCTTCTACGTCTTCCTACTACTTGTACAAATTTCTCATACAAACTTACATACTCTTGCGTTTTAGTTTATGTTTGTTAGTTAATTAATTATTTTAATACTTGTTTAATGTTTAAATTTATCCAAGGAATTATTATTTTTGTATCACTAATTTTAATCTTGTAGTACCCATTGACATTGACACTTACTTTTGCCTTCAAAATTCTGAAACATATTTTTATAATTTATAATTAATATTTTAAATCTAAGTCAAACCTCACATTCGTAAGTATTTAACTTTTAAAATTAATTTATTTGTTTACCATTGTATTTATTTAGTTACTCCTGAAGAAGAGAAAAATAAAATCTCGAAAGCTTGAGTTAAAGGGAAAAGAGTAGACTTTCTTAATTTGCTGCAATCCCCAATAAATTGAATTATTTTATATATATATATATATATATATATATATATATATTACTCATATTTAGACCAGGGTAGAAAATTAATTAACGACATCAAATAATTTTAATCACCGTATAAGGAAGCTTTGGGAAAAGGTACGCGTAATTAAAATGCCTAGTGTGAAGATTTAAATCATTCAATTAGAATGTAGGGTTTGTATAGAATTTTATTAGATAATACGCGTTATTAAAACCGTGGAGCATAAAAATTTATTCGTTTCATTAAAAATAAGGGATTTAAATTATTCACTAGACGCTTTCTATAAAAAGAAACAAATAGAAATTACGTGCGAAATTTATATTAATTAATTGAACCATTAGTAATACATAATATGCATAAAAGCTTTTAAAAAACCCAATAATACCAAATATGAGACGCGTTGCTAGCATACAAATCTATCAAGAAGGTTAAAATACGTAGAAGTATTACGATTGAACACCTGCGTATTTTTAAATATCAAAGTTCTAATAAATTCGAATAGATAAACATGCAGATTCTACGTATATTGGAAACGGTCGGATAAACCGTAGCTTATATTAACGGGAAAGGCTAGATAAGGGGTTATTTAACTCAAGTAAGTCACGTCGCGAATCCACGTGGATAGTAAAGAATATCGATTTGTACCACTCAGATCAGGGTAGAAAGAGACGGATAACACGCGCAAGGCAGAGACACGAATAATAAAAAGCGGGATTTGAGCAACGTCACTAGCTCTACGATTGGTTGATATAAGATGCAGATATGAGAGGTGTGAACATAACAATTTCTATACAAAATTTAATTAGTTGTTCTTAGACGTGGCGAGCCGTGTGGAAATTTCATAGATTTTCAACTTGGACGTGTGCAAATTTTGTGGAATCACTGTGCCGGACTGTCGAAAGGGAACATAGTATGCGAAATTCTGGAAATTGTCCATTGCGGGACAAAACCGACGTGCGGGCGGGCTATTATATAAACCCGTGTTTATAGAAGTTTCGCTCTCTTAGATTTTCGATTTTTATTCAATACTTTAAAACAGTTTGCTCGGTATTTTTTTTTGATGTTATACGATACTGCAAGCAGAATACGTGCTACGATACAAGTTATTATGCTTTAGTGCACTTACAGAAGATAGATAAGGTAATAAAGTCTAGTAATATTTGCGGGTATTACTGTACCAATTATTGAAATTAGTAACGATAAATGAATAAACAAAAGTAGACAGTTTTGGGTATAGCGTGAAAGAACTATGAATTTCTTTGCTATTTTGTTCGGGAGTGAGTAATCAAATGTTATTAGTAAACGTGATTGGATCTACAAACAAGATTTAGATATACATAGATGCGTTCCTGAGAAGCCCTGAAACTTTTTAAACGAATGGTGTTGTAGATGAATTTTAAAAGGCGACCAGGAATCCTAAGCCGTAAACATAAACCAGCTGGAATGGTGGGATGAGCAAGTCCGATGTACATTGAAGTCACGAGTGCAGTAACCTTCAGGTAAATTATGCATTTTGTTCGATCTTAGATGTTTTGGTGTGTATTGAATATCTTTATAATTTGTTTGATAAAAAAAAATGGACAGTAGTGAATTTGTATAAACAACAAAATTTGAATTTTAGGGTAAAATTTTCTTGTTTAAGTAGAAAGGAGTATTTAGCAGTTTATGTTTTGATTATGATGAAAATTTGGGTCTGTCTTTGAGCTCAATTAGACTAACCTGTTTAATTAACGTAAAGGGGTGGGAGATGCTCCCTTTTATTCAGACTTAGGTCTGCACATATTGTAACTTAATTAGTATGCATCCTACCAGGACTTTAATTCTGGATGCAAATTAAAAATGATGACAAATTTAAACTTGAAATTTTATGATACTGAAATTTATGCTGAAATTTAATTTTGAAATTTTAATGTATTATGAATATTGATGTAAATAGAGTTAACGTTGATGTTTGTGGTAGGAATGTGTTTGTTTTTTATGAATGAGGATGAAAGTTTTAACTAGGTGAGCAGCCGAGGCGGAAAGAGTAAAAAGGCGACTATCAGAAGAGATTCAACAGGGCGAGAATCACAGCAAATCTTGGTGCCCAATTCAAGAGGCTCGAATATTTTTTTTTACTCTGGTGAGGCTTTTTGTAGGTTTCACAGCATAATCTTGACGGCCCAACGCTGGGGCTCGATTCGAAAACCTTAGTTCCGAATAATGGTGAGGTATCACAGCATATACATATATAAAAGACAAGTTATTTGCAGTCCGCAATAAGAAATTGTGTAGAACAATATATAAAATAAGATGTATGTGTAAACAAACATATATATATATATATATATATATATATATATATATATATGTATATAACTACTAGCTTGATTTGTATTCGTCAACAGGCTCTATTATTTTCATAGAGTTTGTTTACAGATACATCTTATTATATGTATATACATATATATATATATATATATATATATATATATATATATATATATATATACATCAATTTCATTTTTATTAAAATGCAGCACTGAAATTTATGGGATCTGAGAGATATACTGGAAGAACTCGGGAGCAAGAGCTATATAAATAAAACTATTAAGTGCATTGAATTGATACTAAAAATTAAAGAAAAAATTATGGGCAGTATGTATTTGCAATTTTAATTCATTATATTGGACAATGTGTAACAGAATGTCAGTAGTTTAAGAACAACAGTTTTTGTTGGTATATCTTAAATTGTAATTATAATATACTGTTTCTCTTAGAGTGAAGACTTAAAGAGACAATTCAGTTGTTTTGATATGATTGTTTTTTTAAAACTGTTTGCAAAAATGTAGTTGCTAGATTCCAATAATGTACCACTAGCCACTAGCACAAATTTATTTGAGTATTACGTCAGTGTAGTAACAATATTGCCGAACCATGCTTATTTTTCATTATTTGAAAAACTGAAACAACTTGGGGTTTAGCTACAAAACTACGTTGAAGTTCACAAATGAGAATGTGCGATTTTAAATGAAAGAGAATTTTAAAACAACTTTTTTGCAGAAACCCATAATATTTAATAATTTTTAAATGCGCAGATTCTAGAGAGATAATAATAAATTGTAACTCTTCTCAAACCACAAGAAATTCATTTACAGTTTCCAGAAGTGCACTCATTTTGGAAATCGTGTATGCAAAGCTTAAAAGTTTATAATTCTCATACTAAAATTACTTAAATAATCACTAATTGTTTCTGACCAATATATCGATTTTAAATAAAGACAAACAACAAACTTAATCATAAATATAAAAAGATATCCAAAACTATGAAAAGTTAATTAAAATTGTTAATACACAAATTATTCGAGCCGCAAAAGATAAAAGTATATAAACAGCCTGTGTAATAAAATTGAAAATATCGTAAAATTGCAGTCTCACTTAGTTGATTACAAGAAACAAACAGATAACAAAAGTTCATAGACCATGTTTACTTTTCATTACATTAATTATGTACAACATAGGAAAAAGTAATATCTTACTCAATCTCAGTTTCGAATCAACTTTTATACTTTCACGGTATAGTGTTGGCGTTGGCTACCTGATGACGATTTTATTTTACTTTTGCTATTACACAAGGGTAATGGCCGCTTTGACTGTTCCATAAGGATTATAAACTACTCCATTCTGATGAGGCCCAAAAGGCCAAAATTGGTCAATGGATGTTTCGTCTTTTTGTGTAACAATCAAGTAATTGTTTTGTTAATGGCTGTGCAAATATGGGTTTGATTTGTATAGGAAAATTCACTTTTATGATTTTCACGAGAGAGCATTTACAGATACAGCTTATATTATTTTGTTATATGTTGCTATGAAATGTCAGTGGTTTAGGCTACAATGGAAAACAATATTTGACATGAATTGTTTTCTATTGTAGCATGACGTTTAGATCCCCGATGAAATTGTCCAACAGATGACGAAAGCTCGGTAGAATTACAATATATTTATATTTACAAAATTAATTCTATTAATACACAAAAAAGGTCGAAACCCCTTACTATTTAAGTACTACTTAATTTTAATAGTTTTTAACTTTGCAGCTTCTAAAGAGATAATAATAAATTGTAACTCTTCTCAAACCACAAGAAATTCATTTACAATTTCCAGAAGTTCGCTCATTTTGGAAATCGTATATGCAAATCTTAAAAAGTTTATAATTCTCATACTAAAATTACTTAAATAACCACTAATTGTTTCTGACCAATATATCGATTTTAAATAAAGACAAACAACAAACTTAATCATAATTATAAAAAGATCTCCAAAACTATGAAAAGTTAATTAAAAATTGTTAATACACAAATTATTCGAGCCGCAAAACGCAAAAGTATATAAACAGCCTGTGTAATAAAAATCGAAAATACAGTAAAACTGCAGTCTCACTTAGTTGATTACAAGAAACAAACAGATAACAAAAGTTCATAGACCATGTTTTCTTTTTTATTATATTAATTCTCAGTTTAATAATAGTCTATACTTAGAATTTATAAATTTACAATATAGCAATACCTCAGGAACTTAAAAAATACAACTATTAGCCTAATTTGTATAGATGAATAAGCTCTTGCTTTAAAAGAGTTTATTTACAGATACATTTTTTAAAATTTATATATACATTTCTCTGCATTATACCTGAAGTAGGCTGGATCGCTAATTCGATCCTCACTGTTGGGTCGACATAAAATTCTCAGCATTATCCCCACGAATGGGCTCCATAATTTTCTCTGAAGCTAAACTGGATTGAAGTCTAATGCTTGGGCTGCTATAAATGCTCTGGAGTTAACCTACAAACAAGTGCTGGATCACCTATCTTCATGGTGACCAAACTGATCTTCTTCAGTGAAGTTTGCCACGGCTGCTCTGTTACTTATACCTAAAATTATTATCCTATTTTCTACCAAAGGAAACTCGACTACCAAACATTCAACAGACCTACTATATTCCTTTCACTCCTTTCAACTCTTGTTTCAACCTCCTCCACTTTTACCGTCAAACTATTTTTAAAATCATAAATTCTTTGGTTGACTTATCAATCTTTTGCTTATTTGTTCTAACTTCCTGTTTGATTCTTCCCTACCTAGTCGCATTTCCTCTAACATCCTCATAATTAACTCATTCTCTTGTTCTCCTGACTCGGTCTTCGACTGATTCCTACTACCTTCTGCTTCCTCCACTTCTGGTTCTGATTTCTCAAACAGAGCACTATCACTGCTTCCAATTTCCACTCCTTTCTCAACATACGTACACACCCAACTTACATACACACCAAATAATCCCTACACACAAAAAATATTTACAAAATCTATAATACAATTACCCTAAACTCAGTGTTATCAATTTCCTGAAATAAATTTTATTTATTTGGATTCGAGCCCTTTGTGTTCGGCTCGCCATAATTGTTATGAGGTTACCCTGAAGAAGTAGGTAAATTCGTGCCCCATACTTTGGACGTCATAATTGCTGCGAGGATTACTTGAAATTGGATTAAAACCTAACACTTGGGCTGCTATAAATGCTCTGGAGTTAACCTGCAAACAAGTGCTGGTTCACCTACCTTCTTGGTCGCCAAACTGATCTTCTTCAGTGAAGTTTGCCACGGCTGCTCTGCTGCTTATACCTAAAATTATTACCCTATTTTCTATCAAAGGAAACTTGACTACCAAACATTCAACACAATTTATTCCAACAGAAAATTGTATACAACAAAAAAATACTTTATCTAATAATTATTTCACACATAGATTATATTATAATCATACTCATTTCATAATAATTCATTTTCAATCTAATATTTGCACTACAACTCTACTCATCCATAAATTCAGTAAAGTAATTGGGCTTAACCATACCCTTACTTTAACCCCTGGTCTAATAAGAGCACATAGTAAACCTTTTTGTACATGTGTGCTAATTTTTGCACTAAAATTCACCTATAACCCATTTACTTTTTACATAAGCAGATATTACACAATTAATTTATAATAAAATTTCTACATAAACATATTTTCCAATAATTCATTATAAATATTAAATAATCAATTCTTTTGTCCAGAGAATTCAACAAAATACACCCAAAAAGCACATAATGTCATAACACCAAATAATCACAAAAAAACAAATGTTTTTACAAAAATCAGTTGCCGGGAATGCAGCACAAACAGGTATCTGCCATTAAACCATCGCTGACTTAGCCCTCATCAAAGACTGCACGCACAGGAATCACCCCAAGTTGACTCACACCATCTGGGACAGCAGTCATCTACCCAAATTTCTATTCATCCAATTTACGGTAATTTTAATCCTTCATACATCAGCGAAGTTCCAACAACCTCTACTACTCCATTTAAGTGCTTAACAAACACCAACAACCAAAATAAGAAAGTAGTCTCTACTTACAGTTCAGCATGCTTCGCTTTTTCAAAATATATTTTATAAAATTTAAAACTGCTATTTCAACAGTACACCAACTTGTGCATGTTTAATTGATTCCAATTACAATATCAAACTCACTTGTCGCTTAACACATTTACTAATGTTGTTCGAAGCTTGGATGAAAATTACAAGAGGGTTTCTCACCGCCTCCGGTGGTTTATATAGACCAAAAATGCCCCCCTCCCCCCAACTACTTTCACTTCTTAAAACACACCACCACCACAAACAAGCTTTCTTTGTAAATTTGTACAACGGCCAACACAATTTCACAAAACAATATGCACAAACAACACTCAACTGTCGTCGATTCTAAAAATCCCATCGTTAACATTCAACAATTCATTGGAAAATTGGCAGTTGTATGCCAACCGTCTATAAAATCTAAGAATTTTGAACACAAAATAAACGCTTTACTTCGAACCTTTATCCTTAGAACTTGTTTATCGACAACATTATCCTATCTTATGCTATAACTTTGCAAGGCTAACCAATATTAACGTTTTAAGTATGCTAAATTATGTACACAAAGAATCTGTACGCTTTGAATAACAGTTACTTTATGCAATTAAACCATTCACCCTCTTAAATTATTGATTTTCACTATATACTGAATCTGAAAACTTTCCGATTAATAAAGCTACACGCTACTTTTTTAAGATGCAAGTCATTACACTACCTTTACGGAACTACATTTCGTACCTAATAAATATTAATTAATATTTACAGTTAATGTTACCACGATGCAAAATTAACCCTCAAGTTTATTGTAAATTGTAAATCCTATACTATTGTTTGGAAAAACGTCTTAAATTTTAGTTGACTTGTATATTCATGAGGTACCCTGCCATAAATAATTATCTACCTTATCTAACACCCACTATAAACTATAAATCCACAGTGTTGGTTTATTTCATTTCTATGATCTGCAGAAATATGACATTATTTAAACTTACATTCATGGTCTGTGCAACAAGGTAGAACAGGATGCTTGTTTTTGCTAGCTTCAGCCTTAATTTTGTCGTCTAGTTGACAAACTGACTTTTTATATTTTTTTTCCGAACTGTTCCAGCTTTTGTAACGTCGGGTTCATCAACAGTATACTACTCTTCAACAATCTAAAGGATAAAAACAATGAAATGGATTTGGTAGGCACATCATTAGTATTAAGCAAAACAGACCTTTGCCTTCTCATCAGACTTAGCAGATAATATTTTTGTGCACATGTCAGTGTCATCATCATTAACATTAATTTTATTCTTGGGTGAATATAAATTCTGTACGCTCTCCTAAAACAAATTTGATATAATCCTTGCAATAACAAAAATACATTTTAAAAGTTTTTTACCTCACCTATGGTCTTTTCCATGAGAGAATTCATAGGTGTAGACAAGTGGGTCCAATATTATTATTAGCGCTTTCACATATAACAAACAACTTTACCAAATCATCTGTAGTCTGTAACTCGGGTATTGTTTGTATTAATTCAGCTAGTATTCTTGGTGATGTGTTTTCTATTTCACAAGTTCAAGTGTATATCCTGGTTTCAGCAGTTACCTATAATTTAATAAGAGTTAGTAGGTATATTAAATAAAAATATGGGGAACAAGATTTTAAACCAAAGATGTTGTGGTATATGTGGATTTATGGCAGTGAATGATTAAACTCCATATTTGCGTATCCTATACATAACGTATAATTTTTTTGAAAGAATATGTCTGCCCGATCTACTTCTGGATGTATACTTAAGGGTAACACCTTATCTCAGGAAGTAGTATTAAACAGTTCAATGTGTATCTATTGCCTTGATTATTCTCTTCCAATAAGGTGTTGGATATTCCACTGTCAAAGTACATGCTATAATTTTCCATAAATATTCCATCCTCTGTAACTAGTGGTACATCACAAGCTCCATGTGGATCGTTTAGTTTATACTTCCGATTATTATATAATAGGTCTGGATAATTGTGGTGATCCCTAACTAACTAGCAGCTTTGTGGCATAGTTGGTACGTCGCCGTGGATCAATGTAGTAAGCGTAAGACTACGGATCCCAAGGTCCCGGGTTCAAATCCCGACACGGCCGACTGCTTGAAAAATGACAGGTGAGCATTTTTCACAAAAATTACGCCCTCGTTCGTATGAGAGGTTAAATGGAGGTCCCGTGTGTGAGTGTTGTCACGCGTTAAAGATCCCTAACTTGCCTGGAACGGCAAGGGTTCGCAAAATTCTAAATTTCCAGGCAACAAAAACTCGCCTCCTGGCCAATGTAGTACCTGCGGGTGGAGCATTGGAAATGTAAATGAACGGCATAGTTGGTATACGTGTGACTACTATGTCCAAGGTCTCGGGTTCTAATCCCGACACGGCCCACTTGAAAAATGTTAATTGGCATTTTTCACAAAAATACACCCTCATTCGGATAAGAGGTAAAATGGAGGTCCCGTGTGTGTTGTCATTCACATTAAAATTCCCTACCTTGCTACCTGGCCAATGTAGTATCTTAGGATAGAGCATTGGAAAATCAAATGTTGTGTAATCCCTAACTAACTGTAGCGTTAATATTGTTCTTTTGTACATTTTAAATCGTATATAAATCTGACCTAATACACAGCAAGACTAAAATTAATATTATACTGACACAAATTTCACTCATCAAGTTGTAACAGGTCAAACATGTGACTCATGCTTAGAAAAAGTGCATTGACGAATGCTTGCTTAGGTAGATTGCCAATTTGTATGTTTAGTTATTGCTTTCTTTTTAAGCAACTTATGGATGCTGCATTTTATTTAGCAAAGGTCAATTTTTTATGGATACAGCAAAATAGTGTTATTTTTAAAGTTAATTACCACTCCAGCAATTCCCAATGGCACATTTGACTTATACAAAACCACGACAATGATAGAAATTGACAAGCTAATTTAGATTATGCCGTAATCACATATTACTTATTCTTCTTTTCAGTAGAAGATTAAAAATTTAATAGTTTTGGTTCGTCAACATTTTCTTTGTAAAAATTACTTACATGTTCTACATGGAACACTACTTCCTCTATTGGAATATCTTAATACAAGGTACACTGAAATTCAAACAAAAAACAGATTTTTGTCTAAATATTGCGATTAGGGTTTTCTGTAATGAAAGGCTTAGTTTATACGATTGGATTGGTAGGAAATGTAACTTCCAAAAGAAGGTAATGAAATGGGCAGTATGGAACAGGATTGTGACTCTAAGATATATTTGTCCAGCTATTCTATGCCTGCTGTAAAATGTATTTCTTCTAATCGATCAACAGTCCACTTTTTTTTTGTATGATTATTGCACTCAAAATAGGAAAACTGTTTTCTTGTTGCTTTAATTCAGTCTAAATCGGATTTATGTACATCTTTGCACACATCTTTCTTTAGTCATTTTGTGCTGCTGTAACCATCTCAATCTTCCATTGCATTCAGTTTACTTTTTTTTTAGAATTTGTAACGCCACGATATAATTATATTTTACTGTAGGGATATTTCTAACAATATTTAATTATAGGAACAGTATTTTTAGAATGGTCTGTTATAAGTATCATAATACCTCTAGGTTTAGCTAGAACGACGGCTACCTGTAAATGCAAGTAATTTGTTCGGTTAGATAATTAACTGGGAGGGACAGTTCTTTGCTAAGATTTGTTGGGTGCAAGGAAGAGCAATTAAACGTGGCCCATGTAAGAGAAAGCATCACTTCTTGCTTGAATGAGTGTGCTACGTCAAGCGTAGCAGGAATGATTTGTTGCACAATTGACACTCAGTGTGGGGCGCTTATTATGCAACAAATCTTTATTATTTCGTTTATGGTATTAGGTTGAGAGGCAATGAAATAGGGGCTACATTGTTACACTTTATTCGAATGTTTATCTGGTCGGTAAAACAGTTTACAAAATATTACACTTAGATGGTGGTACATTGAAATGGCGATAGATGGCTCTTAAAAGCCTGTAATACAGTTACCAAAGTTCATAAGATACACCATGACGTCATCGACAATTTATGTTGCGCGTAATTAGGAAAATTTACATAAAATTAAAACAATAAAAATTAGAGAATCTACTCACGTGAAGGATCCGGTAACCGGCAGGAAATCACGCTACGGTAGCCTCGGCACCGCTGCTGCGGGTAGAGCTGGACATCGGGCGTGGACTGCTCCAATGGCCTCGAGGTGCTGCAAATTTAACTTACCTATGTAGGGAAAAGACAGGAACAGGTTAATTAGGAACGACAACAAAGATAATAAAGACAAGGGAATCTACATAGATACGATAAGATATCACACCCGGCACAACTGTCTCACTTGAAGGTAGAAAGGAAAAACCTCGATTCCAGGGCGTCACGGAAACACGACCCCGCTCTTTTCTACTATTGTCCTAACCCTCTAGGGATAAAACACTACGCAAACTCCCTACTATGACGCGCCGGAAGCACCGCCCAGTCTATTTAAAAATGTTCCCGCGTCTTGCGTATTTGAAAATATGGCGGGAAACTTCCGTACATCAAGAAAACTAAACCTAACATAAAATGTTAAAGTGCAAATTCGATTTGCACGTAACAATCGCGACAAAGCCACAAAAGAAAAAACTTAAAAAAAGAAAAAGTCTGTTAGCACAGTAACAGCTTAAAATCTAAGTCCTAACTACCCTACATAAACCCTAACTTAAAACCTACAAAATGTTTATATAAGGCGCCACCTGGTTTTTCGACCGATAACACGTCTACCGAAGTACCAGGAACGGAATAGGTAGCCCGATAGTCTGTGACTACACTACTTACCGACAGCACAAATTTGTCGGGGAGCATGAAACACTACTTAAACTAACACGGGTGCGACAAGTCGCCTAAACTATCTAAACCTATCTAACTAAGCTAACATAAAGTTCTTATATGCAAACACACATGAGTGTCGCATCAACTATTCTTCTTTTTTTGGCAAGAAGTGCCCAAATTTAAAAAATGTTCATGAGAGTGCGTCACCTTGCACTCTAGCAAATTTTGTTACTGGTACTTTGGTTTCCTCCGATGCACATTTAACTTGTCCATGACACAGTTGTGAATCCACAAATTTACCAAAAGTACGTACCACCTACTAAATCCTTATATGCTAACCTAACAAATTACATTTCTAAATCGGGTTAGCTTTTTCACTTAAATTTCAGGAAAAATAATTCCACGTCTGGTCATATATACCACACGTTAGGACGATAAAAGATAAGATAAGATCTCAAATTGATGTTAAAGATAATAGATAAGGTAAAGATATTAAGCTTAAGTTGTTATCCTCAAAGGTAATGAATAAGATAACGGTATTAAGCTTTAGTTATATATTTTTGATATACTCAATAAGATAACACGATATTAAGTTAAAGTGATTATAAGAGATAGTAGGTAACATGAATTTAAACAGAAGTTATTACTCAAGATAACCGGTAAGATAACGCGAAATAACTCAAGTCATTCCTAACGGTAGTCGGTAAGATAACGATAAATTAAACCAAAATTATTACTAACGGTAGTCAGTAAGATAACGATAATAAACTAAAGTTATTATTAAAGGTAATCAATAAGATAACGATATTAAACCTAAGGGTATTATCGAAGATAATAAAGAAGACAAAGGTATTGGCCTAGTTATTACCCAAGACAATGATAACAACAAAAGAGTGGCTCCAGTAGAGCCGTTTAAATGGGATTGACCCGTGCCCTCTAAAAAGAGAAACCTGTGAGGCAGGTCCGTTCGCAAGAACAGCACGGGGACCGGCAAGACCTTTGGGTGCATTCCTGCACCCAGCGTTGATCGATATCGGTGAACTATCACCGATATCCACTCGGTATATGACGATATACACATTCACTCACACATTCACACACTCATACATACCTTCACTGCCAGTGCCCATGCGCTGACAGCGGCACCGCATGACCCCACGAAAGATTCGCAGAGACATGGTCCAGGTGTCTGTGAAAACCTCCCGCGCAACCACACGGTGACTAACAGAAATGAAAAGGCAGTAGAGATAGGAAAGGTAAAAAGAAGGAGGTTGGTTTTTTGGAGTGCATAAGAGGCACCTCCAGGTAGAAGAAAGTAGAGGAAGGGCTCGCATTGAGCAAAAGCGACAGAGGAAAGGTGGATAGCAAAGCGCTACTCAACCAGCCAATGTGGTCAGTAGCTCGGAATGAGGAACATCATTCTTATGTGGCAGACGGGTGTTCCGGGACAAGAACAGGTCCACCGAGAGAAGAATAAGGCATAGCGGAGATAGCGGGTTAAGAAAAAAGTATAGTTTTTGGACCAGCGTCCAAGAGAAGGTAGAGAATTGTCCCTATAAAACACAGCGTAGTCTGAAGGACTACCTGCGATAATAATCCGACAAGATAAGATATGTCATATGTTGACATTCACTAGGCTCCTAAGAGAACTAGTGCGATCATTTTCCTAACGAGTGCATTGACTACGATAAGAAAATCAGACAAAGATAGACACGACAACTTAAAAGTATCTTCACAGATACAAACACACAAAAACAAACTGTTTTAAGGTAGTTTTTTAAATCGGTAGCACCCTAAACACACAAAAATGCCCAATTTTAAGCAGTTAAATACAGATACACTGTCCCCATATGCTAGAACAACCGAGAGTTTAATAAGATAACAATAAGAAACAATAGCACCTCACCACAAAGTTCAATAAAAAACAACGAAAAAAATGTTTATAAGTTATGTTGATTTAGTAGAAAAAGGAAGGAATAATGTTGTAGTATAATGTGGGCGATTGCAATAATTCAGAGGAAAAACACATGGAATAGATAATCCTAGCTTTTGCAACTGCGACTATGAACTATTTCTTTCAATGGCATAGACTGCGCATGTTCTATGTGAACCCAAAGAAGAAAGCATTCACTCAACATCAGCTAAAACCAATCATAAAAATTCAATGAGTTATTTCAACCAAAGTTACGACAATTACCACCCAATTAACCCATGTAAGAAAATACTAAAAACCAAAAAATATGCAGTAGGAAAAGTTCGAGGGTTGATTAAATGAAACGACAGAGTTATATTTGGGGGTGTAGAGGATGAAGTGATATATAACTAACGATATGGTCAAGGGAAAGTCAACCAAAAGAAAAAGATAGCTAATTTAAGGGAAGTAAAGTTAAACGTGTAAGAAATTATATACTATACGAGAGAGGAAATAAGTAATTAAAGATACTAATTGATGGTGAGGAGAAAAAATATTAGGTAAATCGTGAGGAGAATGGGACATGAAAAACTTAATTAGCATTTGGGTCGGCAGAGAATGGCTTAAGGTCTTTAATATGCCACCTGCCTTGGCGTTTTCCTTCAGTATCCCGAAGTTCGTAGATAAGGGGACTAATGACACGAGTGACTTTACAAAGAATGAATTTAGGGGCTAATTTTGAAGAAAATTTCTTAGATGCATCCGATAAGACATAGTTCTTTTTCCAAACTTGTTCGCCCAAGGCGAAGGAAATATTTCGTTTACGTAAGTTATAATGGTCCTTGCTCTTTTCGTAAGTGTACTTTATGTTAAATTAATCAAGCCTAAATTTTCGAAGGACCAGTACATAAATACATATGTACACACACACGTGACAAGTATTTCAATTTATATGCAAATTCAACACACTCACCTGAACAAAACACATCCCGTTCCAACTGTATTTTCGACACAACACACCACGTCTGGTCGTCTCTAAGGATGGCGGCAAACAGCCCGGAATGTCCGTTTTCCATGCATCAGGTAACAAACCACAGCAGGTGGTCGAGCGTGGTGGTTTCACTAAATTAAAATACTCGTCTATCCGCGAACAAAGTTTACACCCACAAATTTTAAATATAACCCTATTAATTCTAAACATACCGCTCACCAATAAGCTCTGCTTATTTAAAACTAAAAGTACAAACAAACAAAAAACTACTATATATATACAGATATATTGAACAGTTAAAACTATACTTGAACACGACTTGAGTGTGTGAGGTATATTCGGGAAGAGGGCAAATCTCCCATTAAAGGAGCAACCGAAGGGGATTAACTTTAAAACAACGAATGCATTTGGCTACAACATGGTTAATAGCGCTTAACTCCCAGAATCCAAAATTGTTGCGCGATGAAGAAGGCTAATGATTGGGGTCCAGGGTGAAATAGCTACGATGCATACTTTCAATTATTAATTCGGTTAGTCGATGCTTTCGAAGTAGCATGGGATGCTTTGCATCATAAGATAGTTGAGAATGACGACACGACCACCAACCTGAATTACACTATTGGAATCCAGAAACGGAGCTAATTTTTGGATAGGTTTTTTGCATACTTTGCCACTTTGAATACAAACAAGTTCGTCAGAAAATACATCATGTTGAACTACCTTTACAATACAAATTAAGGCGTTGTACAACTCATCCGCTGTTAACGAACCACCTTGCCTTTCATGCCTTTTCAATTTTGTATTTCTAATGAATCGGAAACAATAAGCCACTACACCTTGCACTTTACGAAGTGAGGAGAAACGAGCTAGCAAACTATTAATCAAATTATCTGGCACTGTATATACTAAGACAACTTTTCGCTCTTCGCACTCAGCAGTGGAATCTGAGTCTGATTGATTAAATGGTTGATATATACAGTTAGTTGAATAAAGAAACTTTGGACCTGACCACCAATGGGCGTGGGATACAAGATCTGAAGGCAATAAACCTCTAGACCCACAATCAGCAGGATTATCTTTGCCCTTACATGATGCCATAAGTTAGGAGGAACTCTATCTTGAATGTGAGTAATCTGATTTACTAACAAAGTTTTCCATCGGTGTGGAGAGGATTTGATCCATGATAAAGTAACTGTAGAGTCAGACCAGGCATGAATTGCATCAATCGTGATGAACGGTTTATACACCTTATTTACAAATTCTAGTAAGTCAGATAAAAGTACAGCTGCACACAATTCTAAACGTGGCACAGAAATACGTTTTAAAGGTGCTACCTTGGATTTGGCATACACTAAATTTACTGAAATTGTTCCGCTTTGAAACACAGCGAATATAAATAGCTGCAGCATATCCAGCTTCAGAGGCATCACAAAACCCATGAAGTTGCAATGACACAATATCGTCAACTAAAACACAACGTGACAAGGATAAGGTCGCTAAACAAGATAGCTGCCGTTTATATGCGGACCAACAATCCACAATATCTGAAGGTGGCACCTCATCCCAATCTAACCCTAAACTCCATAACCGTTGCATTAAATTTTTTAGAAGGAAGGTCACAGGGGTCAACAAACCAAGCGGGTCGAAAACCTTAGCTATGTCTGAGAGTATAACCCGTTTTGTGCACGGACGTGCAGTACTATCCACTTTGAACTGGAAGCAGTCTTTTGTGGGACACCACTGTAACCCTAAGACTTTTAAAGAAAGTGAGTCAGCGTCATTAAAAGAGAATGGCTGAAGTTCTTCAGGGGGGAACGACAATAATTCAGGACGATTACTTGCCCATTTCCTAAGGACAAAACATGCACTCGACAATAACGAAATAAGTTGACGTTGGATTTCTAAGGTTTCTTCCAAGGATGCACAACCTGTTACTATATCATCAACATAGGTATCAGATATAAGAACCTTTGCTGCTAATGAATAGTTTTGAAGATTATCCTTGCTAATTGTTGAAGAACGCGAATAGCCAAGTATGGAGACGAAGATACCCCATACGTTACGGTGTTTAATTGATACTCTTGAATAGGTTCAGCTTTTGAAAATCGCCACAGAATACGTTGAGTACGATCGATGCTGATCTGTCACCTCAATTTGCCGGTACATTTGCTTAATATCAGCGGTTACAACAAATTTGTGTAGTCTAAACCCTAACAAAATACTCGATAAATCCTGTTGAAGTTTAGGGCCGATCAGTAAACCATCATTTAATGACTTGCCGTTAGATGATTTTGCTGATGCATCAAAAACAACCCTCAATTTAGTGGTGTTACTATCTGGTTTCTGAACACAATGGTGAGGAATGTAGTATCCCGATGACAAATGTGTAAGAGGTTCATGAACTGTGGACATATGTCCAGACTCTAAATAGTCTTTCATGAAATTTGAATATTCCGTATGTAGGTCAGGATTTTTCAACAAACGATTTTCTAATAATTCAAAACGACGCAGTGCTGTGGAATAAGAATCGCCTAGTTCTATACGAGAATCTTTAAACGGCAAATTAACAACATATCTACCGTTCTCCTTTCTTTGATGTGTTTCTAGAAAGAGAGTTTCACATTGAACATCTTCAGGCGAAAATGTAGGAGTTGCTGGAACATGTTCAACCTCCCAGAATTTTTTTAACACAATGTCCAATGGGGTATTCATAACCGATGTACAAAACGAACTCACACGATTAGTTGACTGACAGTCTGTTTTACCGACCAGTACCCAACCAAACACTGTATTAAGGGCAGTAGGCTCTCCAATTTTACCACGTCTAATGCCAGGCTGAACCACAGTAGAATAAATATCTGCACCTAACAATAAATCGACCTCGCGAGGACGCCCAAAGTACGGATCTGCTAATGTTAGACCTTCAAGGAAGTCATAACGATTTGAAACGGGAGCCGATGGCATAGAGCCGGCAATTGCAGGAATAACAATTGTATCAACAACGAATGTAGGATTGGCCTTTTGATATGGCCGCAACGAACATGTAACGAGACCATAGCTAGAGGTGCTCATTTGATTTAAACCGCTAATCGATATGGACGATGATGACGATTTTAATCCAAGACTTTTCATACACGATTGAGACATAAAACTTGCTTGACTACCATTGTCAAGTAATGCTCGACAAGTTTGATAATTTCCACGTGCATCCTGTACTTGTAACAAGACAGTAGACAACAAAACAACAGACTGACTAGCCACTGTGCTAGTCATCACGGCGACTTTATTAGAAGACTCTGGATTTGAGGACACTTCTGTCAAGTACGCTTCACTTTCTTTGTCGGGCGTCACAGCAGAAGTGGGAAAATGCAACAATGTGTGATGTTTTTTATCACAAACATGACAACTAAGTTTTGATGGACACTTAACAACAGAGTGGTTGGTTCCTAAACAATTATAACACCAGTTTGAAGTTTTGGCAACTCTATGTCGTTCAGAAGGTTCTAATACTAAGAATTTGTCACATTTAAAAACAGAATGATTAGCTTTGCAATAAATACAACTAGTACTATGGGTTTTCTTAGCAGTGGTAACAAAACTTAATGATTCTTTTGGCTTGAACGCAACAGGATACTGTCGTGATACTGTTGGCTTCTGAACACTAACAGGGCCTGGCTGTCCTACAATAACCTGGTTTGTCTCCAATGCCTTGCAATGTTTAGAAACAAGCAGTACAAATTTTCATAGCTAGAATTTCAACATCATGAAGTTCAATTTCAAAGCGTTTCCTAGTGGAGTTATCCAATTTTGCAATAATAGATTAAAACGAGTAAAATCCCACATATCATGATTAAATTGTGCAATTGCGAAGAATTTTCAGAAAATGTAGACAATAATGTGCGTAACGAGGACGCAGAATCTGAACTAACTTTCGAGGCATTAAAAATGGCCTGCCAATAGCTAGTGAGCAACAACCGTTTGTTTTCGTACCTATCTATTAATTGTTGATACGCAATCGTATAATTATCAGAAGTTAATGGAAGCCCTTTAATAATTGCCAAAGGCTCCTTAACCAATGATGAGGTTAAATATTGAAATCGTTCAATATTAGATAAAGTTTCATTTTCATGAATTAGTGTACGGAACAAATCGTAGAAAGAGCTCCAATTTTTATAATTACCATCGTAGGTGGGAATTACAATTCTTGGCAACTTAACTTTATTAGGGGCACCCGTGTGTTGTGTTTCAATACTAGAACGGGTATGAGGCTGCGACCTTTTAGCTGCTAATTCTCGATGCACAATTTTGATTGAATATTGAATTTCATCAAAACTATCTTGGATCACCTGTTGTTGATCTAAATGAGCAACCTCTACAGAAGCAACTATTTCATAATGAACTTGTTCAAATTTATCTACCATGTTTGATAAATCTGTAAATCGAACATCAAAGGCAACAAAATTATTCTCAGGATCCATTTGAGCTGCTTCAGCACATTTTAATAAGGCTTGCGCCTTGCGCATTAACATGCTACGTTTTTGACAATTTTCAATTTCCATTGTCACAAATAATGGAAAACAATCAGAAAGTAAATCACAATTATGTAAAACCCAGTAGCAGTTTTCTCTACTTGCTAAAAATGTTTATCTAACAAAAAATTGCACAGCTATCAAATATGCGAATCTCAGAATACAAAACTATCAACAAATACATTTAATAGATCCTCTAAATAAATTATCAAACACCATAATAATTCTACCTGTTTGCAAATGCTAAATAGGAACCACTCACCCTGTAACATAGTAATCTCTCAAGTGTAGGAAGCTACAAGTTATTCACCTCTTAAAATACCAAGAAGATTTTAAAGGTTGAACCCTAATTCCAATGGAATGCAGTTAGATACATCAGTGCCACCCTCAAGCAGGTATCAAGATGTTTAAAGGGATAGCAACAGCCAGGAATGTCAACCCCTCTATTTTAAAGACTATGTAGTTCAACCCACAGATGGTTGAGCTTTATATAATTGTACTAAAAATACCTTAAATATTTTTCAAGTCACTAAGCTATATATAATACAATTTTTACAGCCATATTATTATGTGAGCGGTTATGTCAAATTCAACTGAGCTTTTTTCACTAATTTCTAACGAAATTCGCGTCATTCATGCAAATATTTATGCAAATATCTTACGCTAATGAACGCTGTAAATTACGCGACAACACAGGATAAAAAAACACGCAAAGCCAAATTACGTGTTTTTATGAACTATAAATCCACTAGATTAATTCAAAATTCAGCTCGAAGGATCAAATGTACTTTATGTTAAATTAATCAAGCCTAAATTTTCGAAGGACCAGTACATAAATACATATGTACACACACACGTGACAAGTATTTCAATTTATATGCAAATTCAACACACTCACCTGAACAAAACACATCCCGTTCCAACTGTATTTTCGACACAACACACCACGTCTGGTCGTCTCTAAGGATGGCGGCAAACAGCCCGGAATGTCCGTTTTCCATGCATCAGGTAACAAACCACAGCAGGTGGTCGAGCATGGTGGTTTCACTAAATTAAAATACTCGTCTATCCGCGAACAAAGTTTACACCCACAAATTTTAAATATAACCCTATTAATTCTAAACAGTAAGCTTTTAACAAATTTTTTCTAACGTCGTTAAAGATAGAAGGTAATGACTGTTGGTCCTTGTCCCAACATACTTTATCGTCAAATTCGATTACGTCAGTATCGTCAGGCACTAAACCATAGTAACTCCCATCGATTGGGGTATATCTTCCAAAAACAAGAAATGACGGAGTGAATTGGGTTGCTTCGTGTTTAGATGTACGCAAAGCTTGGGCAATTTTAAAGATATGTTCATCCCATGTAGTATGGTCTGAATCAATATAGGAAGAGATAGCGGTAATTAACACTCGATTTACTCTCTCGGTAGGGTTTACTTGGGGATGATATTTTGCGTTAAACCAAATTTTTTGTACTTTGTAACTTTTAACGAAATTCTGAAAGTCTTTAGAGATAAATTGTGGACCATTGTCACAAAGAATAATCTGGGGGACACCAAAGATAAGAAAGACATTCTGTTCTAGAAATTTAATTATTGCTGCGGAGGTAGCTTTACGTAAGGGTTGTACCATAACAAATTTAGAAAACCAATCGGTAACGACTAAAAGATATTGATTGCCTCTTTTCGATCGAGGGAGAGGTCCTAATAAGTCAAGCGATATTAATTGAAAGGGATAAGATACACGCTTAAAGTTACCCATTAAACCGGGACGAGCATCTTGTGAACTCTTATGGGAACCACAAATTTTGCAGCTTTTAATGTAACGACAAACAGATTGCTTAAGTGTGGGCCAGTAATACAATTCAGATATTTTCGCGAGAGTTTTTGTAACACCAAGGTGTGCAGCTAAGGGATCGTCGTGACATAATTTGAGCACCTCACTGCGATTTGCCGTGGCCACTACAAGTTTCCATTCAGGTATATTCGATATTTTATGTGGGGACGAGGATACAAATTTATATAGTCTATTGTTTGTTACACGAAAGGTAGGAAATTTGTCAGGGGTATCAGAAACTTTTTTAATCATATTGAGGTACCAGGTATCCAGAATTAAATTTGGAGGTTTAGAGAAACAACATCTCGAGATAAGGCATCAGGTACGATATTTAATTTGCCAGGCCTATGCCTAACGTCAAAAGTAAATTGAGATATACGCAAGTTCCATCTTGCCAAACGACCTGCGGGTTGTTTCAAGTTATTAAGCCAAGTGAGTGCTGCACAATCAGTGATTACGGTAAAGTGTGTACCTTCGACATATCCTCTAAACTTCTCGATGCCAAAGATAACGCCCAATAGTTCTCGTTCGGTAGCAGAGTATTTTTGTTCGGCAGAAGTTAAGGCACGGCTCGCATAAGCGATTGGATGTTCTAAACCATTGTTTACCTGGAACAACATTGCGCCTAACCCAGCAAGTGAGGCATCGGTTTGTATATAAAACTTATCATCGAAATTTGGAGAAATTAAGATAGGTGCTGAAGTGATTAATGTTTTAATTTGTTCGAAAGCCTGTTGAGATTCTAAATTCCACTCGATAGTTTGGGATTTCTTTTTATTTTTAATTAAAGCAGTAATGGGTGCGGATATAGTTGAAAGGTTAGGTAAAAAAATGCGATAATAGCTAATCATTCCTATTAAACGTTTGATTTCGGTAACAGTTTTAGGTGTTTTAAATTTAGTAATAGCATCAACTTTAGCAGGATCTGCTCGTAAGCCTGTCCCATCGACAATAAAACCAAGAAATGTAAGGATGAACGACAAAATTGAGACTTTTCCCAGTTTATCTTAAAACCTGCTGCGTTTAAACGTTCAGCAACTTCATCTAATGTGGCGATATGTTCATCGACGAACTTGAGATAACTAAGATATCATCTAAAAACACAAAGGCACGTTCTTGATGTAAGATAGGACCTAACGTTTGATCCATAGTACGTTGTAAAGTTTGTGGAGCGTTACAGAGACCAAATGGCAAAAATTGTATTCGAAAAGACCTCGGCCTGGGACACAAAAAGCAGTTTTTGACGAGAAGATAAGTCGAGAGGTATCTGATAAAAGCTTGTCTAAGGTCGAAATGATGAGATAAATTTTGCGTTCTGAAGCCTGCTTAAAATTGAGTCAGTTCTAGGTAGAGGGTAAGCGTCTGGAACAGTAACAGAATTTAGCTTCCTGCCATCAAAACAGACACGCCATTCGTCATTCTTTTTCCGAACTAGTAATACGGAGAGGTCCACGGTGAATTTGAAGGAGAGATAACACCAGATACTAACATTTTGTCTATTTCCGCATGTAAATGCTTTTGTAAGGCAGGCGATAAGGGATATTGACGTTGCTTAAAGGGAAGGGCATCACCTGTAGAGATAACGTGTGTTGCCGTTGTAACACAACCAAGTTCAGAGGTATTAAGTTTGCGAAATTTGTCGATTGTAGCGTTAAGAGTTACATCTTGGGAGTCAGTAAGAGAGATTTTGTTAGATATTCCTGTAGATGCACAGGAGTTCGTTTTAATAGAGGTTTGCCATGAAAAATCCTGGAAGTAAAGTGACAAATTAAAAAGTTTACAGAAATCAACGCCCAGTAGAAAGGATAAGCTAATGTAGGCACAATCAAAAATAAAACCTCACGTTCAAGAGATTCTACACGAATTTTTAACTTAAGGGAACCAGTTACATGTATTTGATTATCGTCAGCTAAATTTATGGAAGTTTTTTCGGGAATAATTTGAATTTTGATATTTTGTTGAGATAATTGATGTAAACCTTCGTTATTTATAAGAGAACATGAAGAACCTGTATCCAATAAAGCAATTACATTTAAGGAACCAATTGAGATAGATAAGTGTGGACGATTATCGAAGGGTTTTTAACAAGTTGTGAAACGGCAGCAGTCTTTTTATGATAAAAGGAATTGACGGTTTGTAACCACTTAGACCACTCGGCTGGAGTAGTATAACATAATTCCTCTAATAAAGGTAAGGCATTTTGTACATTAATAGTAGCGGTATTATTATTAGATAAATTTAATGACGGTACAACGTTAGAAGTGGTTTTATAATTTGAATTTATTGGCGTCTGTGTCCGTTGGATGATTGGTGTTGAGGGCGATTTTGGTTTCTTGAGATATTCACACCCTGATTTGAAATATCTCGACGGGAGTTTCGATACGTTAGGATTACAGTTGGTGCAGTTAGATTTGTAAATATTTGAGCGTCCACAACCATAACAAAAAATATTTCTAGGGTATGTGCAGACAGTATAGCTATGTCCACTTCGCTTGCAGTTCCAACAGGTAAGTGAGTTATTAGTTACGGTAGGAGGAACGTTAAGTGTAGATAGTTTACGGGAAGCTCGAACTTGGCAAGCTAAATCAGGTTCTAGAAGACCAGATAATTTCTCGGGCGGTGGTCGATATTTGTCAATTCTTGACCTCACTTCTTGAAGAGAACGACATAGGTCTTTAAAGTGAGCTAGCGAAGATATGGGCTGTAATGCCAAACGTTCTGAGAAATAGGGGTTTAAATTTCTAAGTAATTGATCGATAATTTCGGATTCGGAAGGTTTTTTGTCGAGTCTGCTATATAAAGCTTCTAATGAGGTAATAAAAGACACAACATTTTCGTCGGGACCTTGAGTTCGGTTTCGAATTTCGTTCCAAAGGTCGTTAATGTAACCATAAGGTAGGAAATCTCGTTTTAAACAGGCAACTAACTCCTCCCAGGTAGAAATTTGGTGTCGTATGTTTCTGTACCATATTAATGCTGAGCCTGCGAACAAATCACCAGCTGAGATAAATAGGTCCTGGTCGGTACACCCGCGAGAAATTTTAAAATCATTAATCCGGTCAAGAAAGGATGATAAAGAAACCTTCGAATCAAACCCTTCAAAAGTGAGACCCCACTTGTATACAGGTATAGGTTCTCCTAATGGTTTAGGTTCGGCAAGCGCAAGATTTGAAAAAGGTAACGATATATCTACGTCTGCATTAGGATTAAGTCTTTCTAAAACAATCCTTCAAGCAATAACACCTCGGACAACAAACCTTGTTTAGCTTGAGTCGCTTGGTCATCGTTATATAAAGATAATGATTCAACACGGTGTTTGACGTGCGTTATTCTTGAAGTCAATCTCCCTAATTCGATATTAGTAGCCGCAGGATCTGTTTTGTTTATTATACCCGATATATCATCTAAAGATAATTTAATTTCTGATACGTTGAGTGGCCAGTCGCCAACAGGGTTCTTTAAGATAGCAATGCCTTTGGTCTTTTCCATGAGAGAATTCATAGGTGTAGACAAGTGGGTCCAATATTATTATTAGCGCTTTCACATATAACAAACAACTTTACCAAATCATCTGTAGTCTGTAACTCGGATATTGTTTGTATTAATTCAGCTAGTATTCTTGGTGATGTGTTTTCTATTTCACAAGTTCAAGTGTATATCTTGGTTTCAGCAGTTACCTATAATTTAATAAGAGTTAGTAGGTATATTAAATAAAAATATGGGAAACAAGATTTTAAACCAAAGATGTTGTGGTATATGTGGATTTATGGCAGTGAATGATTAAACTCCATATTTGCGTATCCTATACATAACGTATAATTTTTTTGAAAGAATATGTCTGCCCGATCTACTTCTGGATGTATACTTAAGGGTAACACCTTATCTCAGGAAGTAGTATTAAACAGTTCAATGTGTATCTATTGCCTTGATTATTCTCTTCCAATAAGGTGTTGGATATTCCACTGTCAAAGTACATGCTATAATTTTCCATAAATATTCCATCCTCTGTAACTAGTGGTACATCACAAGCTCCATTTGGATCGTTTAGTTTATACTTCCGATTATTATATAATAGGTCTGGATAATTGTGGTGATCCCTAACTAACTAGCAGCTTTGTGGCATAGTTGGTACGTCCCGGTGGATCAATGTAGTAGCGTAAGACTACGGATCCCAAGGTCCCGGGTTCAAATCCCGACACGGCCGACTGCTTGAAAAATGACAGGTGAGCATTTTTCACAAAAATTACGCCCTCGTTCGTATGAGAGGTTAAATGGAGGTCCCATGTGTGAGTGTTGTCACGCACGTTAAAGATCCCTAAATTGCCTGGAACGGCAAGGGTTCGGCAAAATTCTAAATTTCCAGGCAACAAAAAACTCGCCTCCTGGCCAATGTAGTACCTGCAGGTGGAGCATTGGAAATGTAAATGAACGGCATAGTTGGTATACGTGTGACTACTATGTCCAAGTTTAATCCCGACACGGTCCACTTGAAAAATGTTAATTTGCATTTTTCACAAAAATACACCCTCATTCGGATAAGAGGTAAAATGGAGGTCCCGTGTGTGTTGTCATTCACATTAAAATTCCCTATCTTGCTACCTGGCCAATGTAGTATCTTAGGATAGAGCATTGGAAAATCAAATGTTGTGTAATCCCTAACTAACTGTAGCGTTAATATTGTTCTTTTGTACATTTTAAATCGTATATAAATCTGACCTAATACACAGCAAGACTAAAATTAATATTATACTGACACAAATTTCACTCATCAAGTTGTAACAGGCCAAACATGTGACTCATGCTTAGAAAAAGTGCATCGACGAATGCTTGCTTAGGTAGATTGCCAATTTGTATGTTTAGTTATTGCTTTCTTTTTAAGCAACGTATGGATGCTGCATTTTATTTAGCAAAGGTCAATTTTTTATGGATACAGCAAAATAGTGTTATTTTTAAAGTTAATTACCACTCCAGCAATTCCCAATGGCACATTTGACTTATACAAAACCACGACAATGATAGAAATTGACAAGCTAATTTAGATTATGCCGTAATCACATATTACTTATTCTTCTTTTCAGTAGAAGATTAAAAATTTAATAGTTTTGGTTCGTCAACATTTTCTTTGTAAAAATTACTTACATGTTCTACATGGAACACTACTTCCTCTATTGGAATATCTTAATACAAGGTACACTGAAATTCAAACAAAAAACAGATTTTTGTCTAAATATTGCGATTAGGGTTTTTCTGTAATGAAAGGCTTAGTTTATACGATTGGATTGGTAGGAAATGTAACTTCCAAAAGAAGGTAATGAAATGGGCAGTATGGAACAGGATTGTGACTCTAAGATATATTTGTCCAGCTATTCTATGCCTGCTGTAAAATGTATTTCTTCTAATCGATCAACAGTCCACTTTTTTTTTGTATGATTATTGCACTCAAAATAGGAAAACTGTTTTCTTGTTGCTTTAATTCAGTCTAAATCGGATTTATGTACATCTTTGCACACATCTTTCTTTAGTCATTTTGTGCTGCTGTAACCATCTCAATCTTCCATTGCATTCAGTTTACTTTTTTTAGAATTTGTAGCATACGATATAATTATATTTTACTGTAGGGATATTTCTAACAATATTTAATTATAGGAACAGTATTTTTAGAATGGTCTGTTATAAGTATCATAATACCTCTAGGTTTAGCTAGAACGACGGCTACCTGTAAATGCAAGTAATTTGTACGGTTAGATAATTAACTGGGAGGGACAGTTCTTTGCTAAGATTTGTTGGGTGCAAGGAAGAGCAATTAAACGTGGCCCATGTAAGAGAAAGCAGCACTTCTTGCTTGAATGAGTGTGCTACGTCAAGCATAGCAGGAATGATTTGTTGCACAATTGGCACCCAGTGTGGGGCGCTTATTATGCAACAAATCTTTATTATTTCGTTTATGGTATTAGGTTGAGCGGCAATGAAATAAGGGCTACATATTCACTAAATGCTATATTAAAAGAATAATAAATTGCAACATAAATGTTTTTGTTAGATAGCAGCGTACATCTGCTGATAGGAATTTGAATAGTAAGTAAACTCGAAATTATAGTAACAAAATGGTTATACATTACCCCTCCAGCAAGGTTGGACAACAAGTACAAGCTTAAGAGCTAACCTGCGTTTCCTCGAATTACTGTAACTCCAAGTAATTTCAATGCACGTGCACGATGCACTCCTCTATATATCACTCCACCACTACAACTACACTATGGTTCAATTTAAAGTTACGATATTGCTAACCAATACTACTATTGTTTCTTAATCATTTGTAACATTGCTTAACATTCCGCAATAACAATAATACAATCCATAACAAATCTTTCCTGCTATGCTTGACGTAGTACACTCGTTAATGCAAGAAGTGCTGATTTCTCTTACATGAGTCGTGTTCGACTACTCTCCCTTGCACACGACAAATTTTAGCAAAAAACACCCATTTCCAGTTAACTATCTAACTATACAATTTATCTACATTTACAGATAGCTGCCATTCTTGCTAAACCTAGTAGTATTACGATACTTATAACAGACCATTCTAAAGATACAGTCCCTATAATTAATTATTATTAGAAATATTCCTACTTTAAAATATAATTATATAGTGGTTTAGGGAGCGCATTACAAATTACTGACAATGTTTTCGACATATTGTATCTCTACCATCCTTCTTTTTTGCATTAGCTTCTACTTCCTCTATTAATTTATATTTTTTCCCAACGGTTAATGTCTTTAAAACTCACTTTGATGACATAATTAAGGATAGCATAGGTACACTGTCACTATCAATGTACATAAAACTAGATGAACTGTAGCTATATACTGTAAGTTCTAGCTTTCCAGTAAATTGCAAATGCACTATTTAATGCATTGTATAGTGCAATGACTATACACAACACATTTGCTTTTTAGATTGGAATAAATCAACTGTAAATAGTTTGCCTTATAAAAGTGATTCTTGCTGTAGCCATTTGAAGTATTGTTCGTGAAAACGAGGAATTTGACTGATTACATTCAAGTTATTAAAAAAGGTATATTGATTTTATTTATCAAATGCTCTTGGCAGGATGTTTGGTTTGAATTATCAAAGCAGTTTGACGTATGGAAGTTTGTATAATAATATTGTCAGTGGCAGCAGCCACTTTAAAATACTTGCATTTTACAGAAATACATCACTTCAGAAAATTCCATGCCACAATCCATACTTTTAAAATTTTTGTTCACAATTAGGTGGCCACGAACGATTTTAAATAATGTATTATCATCTAAAAATCAATTATGCAGTTTTTTCCTTACAATTATGTTTATTTTTATTTGTATTCTGTAATATTTAAACTAGGAATTATTTTATTTATTTAAAGTGAACATTAATGATATTTTTTAGGTGGAGTTGCAGTGTGTGATTATAATTCTGTTGTGGAAGGGGAGAAAATAATCAAAACTGCTCTTGATAATTTCGGAAAAGTCGATATTCTTATAAATAATGCTGGAGTTTTGAGAGATAAAAGTTTTCCTCGCATTTCAGATCAAGACTGGGGTTAGTTATACAATGAAGTGTAACAGACATTGAGTTTAATGTTGTAGATATTATTCATCAGGTTCACCTTAAAGGAAGTTTTAAGACAACACAGGCAGCTTTTCCAATTTTTAAAAAGCAAGGTTATGGAAGAATCATAATGACCTCTTCAAATTCTGGACTTTATGGTAGTGTATACATTGATAGAAGTATAGCTGTACATTTTGAAATTGTAGTTTTGTAATATCATTGCGTTCATTTCGACATCTATGATGAACTTGTTCTTATGGGACTTTTTTTAAACCATTTTTATCTGTATACCTTTATTATTATATTGTATATCTTAAAAGATGTACTATTCGGATATCTACGAGTGTTAAAGTTTGAGTACTCTGATGAAAATAACTTAAGAATAATAAGAAAAGTTTTAATATACACGAAAGATTTTCATACATTTGAACTATTTCTCAATGCAGTCGTTGCAAATATTCCAACAGTAGATTGTTGGCGATGCAACAATTTTATAAAATAACTACACCGAGTGTAGAATTGGTTTATGCAATATAGGGATTTCCATGTTAAATTCTTAATGTTTAAATATTAGCTCATCAAATTATTTTAGAGAAAATCATTACTATTTTTTTACTCTTCATACAGGGGTAAAAATTAAGGAAATTAAAACTACTATTATAACAAAAATAGGTTGTGCTTTGGAATTGTTGAAACAATGATAGTGCCACAGATTTAGACGTATTTTAAGTAGTTTTGCATCACAGACCACATAAGCTATGCATTTAGACAATGTTTACTGATGCCGAAAATGTATTTCCCATTCTCAAAAATGTTAAAAGTAAGGAAATACCAAACTGCTATCTTAACAAAACCCACCGTTGATGATTTGAAAACTATAGAAACAAATTTGCCATTATTCGGACATGTTAAATAAATCTCATTTTCCTTACATAATATGAATTTCTAAAATAATGCGAGTAATAATCTGCAATAGAACAAGAATTAAATATTATTCAACGAATTAACACAAAAAGCAATTATTATAATAAATGTTCAAATAAGCCTCCACTCTTAAACAATAACCCAGTCTATCACAAAATTCTCACCTGACATTTGCCAACTGATATGGTGAAATTCTTACACAGTGATCTTGAATACAGTGTTGCAATTGTTCCAAATTTTTAAAACTGCTACCACTGTAAATCTTTGATTTCAAATTTCCCCATAGAAAGAAATCATTAGGAGAACGGTCAGGCCTCTGAGCAGGCTAACCAACTTCATATCCTCTGTCAATAACTTTGCCATTAAAGCTTTGATTTGAATATTTGTGGACGTCACGACTGTTATATGTAGGACAACGATCCATCTGAAACCAAATTTCTTCATATTCCGGTGCAACTTCATTTGTAGCTGGTGTTATTTGTTCCGACAATAGTTCTAAAAAAAACGTTCAGACGTTAAATTTCCACCAAGGAAAAACTGTCCAATAATATGATGCCCCAAGATACCGGCCCAAACATTTAATTTTTGGAGATACTGGGTTATGAGGATTTTGTGTAGCCCAAATCATACAATTTTGAGTGTTTGACTCATTGTGAAGCATGAACGTGCACTCATCTGTAAAACAGATATTTTTTAAAAACTTCTATTTTCGTTTACTTTTTCGATAATGGTGTAGCAAAACTCGGCCCTTTTCTCCATATAATTTGGACGCAATTCTTGATAGCACTGATATTTGTAGGATCAGTACTTGTACTTTTTCCAAATTTTATGTGCTGTAGTGTAGCATATCCCAACATTTTCAGCTAGTTGGCACACACATTAGGATTTTCAGTTACTGAAAGTAATATGTCAACAAAGTTTGCATTATCTTGATGTCTTACATTCTGTTAGATGTTTTCACTACATTTACACTTATTATTTAAAGTACCAGTAGCTTCAAATTTGCAAATCATTCTTCCAACAGTAATGTAACTTGGAATTGGTCGACTCGAATATTCAACAGCAAACATATCACTTACTGCTTGTGCACTATTACCAGAACAGTACCATTAAGATCTTTTCTTTCAAGGAATACATAATACGTAGAATACGTCTAAATTTGTGGGTAAAACACTAAAATTACAGCTAACTAACAATTGTTTTTTGTTTCAACAATTCCAAGGCACGACCTATTTTTGTTAAAATAGTAGTTTTAATTTCCTTAATTTTAACCCGTGTATGAAGAGTAAGAAAATAAGTAATGATATGGTTGTATAGAGCATTTTTTTCTCTACAAGAAACACGTGTTCACTTTTTCTCTTAAATAATTTGGTGAGCCAATATTTGAACATTAAGAATTTAACATGGAAATCCCTATAGTGCGTGAACCAATTCTACATCTGGTATGTAAATTATAAATTTTTACATATACAAGTAGCATTACATTCATTACTAATTCGCAAATTATTTGGATAAAATAACTCTGAATATTCAATACCAAGATTTATACTTGAAATTTTAAAGATGGTTTGAAGACTTTTCATTATTTAATGAATTACTAAGATTCAGTTTCATAATAAAATTAATTGCTTCTTTAAAAGTTAAGTTTCTTTAAGTTTAAAATGTGTTTCATAATTCTAACAGATTTTAACCACTGCGAAAAGCCCCTTTAAGTTAAACGGCCATATATTGACCTTTTCTCTACTTAAACGAGGCTTTAAAGCTAAACATAACTCTAAAAACAGTTGTCAATTTGACACTGATTTGTAATCAATTTGAATTTTGTTTAATTTTTGTGAGTGATAGTATACTTTATAACGGATAATCGTGTGCGGGCATATTAATAATATCCAACGTAGGATCTTCTTGATGTGGTGTTACGTGCCAATAAATTGGCACTAAACATTCCCTAGTTTTAGCTTTGATGTGCGGAAGTTTTCGCGCCTTAAAATTCAAAAGACTCGGTGCGCGTATTTCCGTCACGTCAAAAGTGGGTTGGGCGAATAATTTCGCGCCGACGCGTGAAAGGACAGAAAAGTGGTGTTTTTCCGATGGGCTCTGTAACGTGGCCGTTTGCCTTTGAACATCGAGAAGGGCGGTCGTGTCTGGTATCGTATCTTCATTTTTATTATGTAGATTTCCTTTTGCTTATCTTTGTTTGACTTTACCTGATTAACCTATTCCTTATCGTTCCCGCTACATATAGGAATTAGATACGACCTTGGAGTAATCCACGACCCTAGAACGAGCCGGATGTCCATGCTCCGCTAACAGCTAACCGGAGCAGTCACCATCTTTAACTATCTTAAAGGGGGCTCCAGCCATTTGGAAGGCGTACCCTCCATTAATTGCCTTAAAAGGGGCCATCAGCAGCCCTGATGGACGTCAACAGAAGCCAACTTTAACTCAGGGACATATTCATGTGAGTATTTCGCTGTTATAAACTATTGTATGAAAATTGGCATATTTTCCGTCAATGGCGTATTTAATTTGTTATTGGTGACGTCATTGTTAGATGGCCGCGCTAAAGCCTGTGTAAAGCTTGGAGCTACCACCTGCCCGTGGCGACGCTTATTCCGCGCTTGCGGATTTGTAATTATAAACTTTTAAAGTGTAAGAGTGGAAGGACTCCAATCCATACCAATAGAATTAAAGTGATTTGCTGCTGCTGCCTTTTTCACTTTTGTTTTTAAATTTTTATAGTTGTACTTTATTTGGTCTACTGATTATGGGTGGCTCTGTGTATTAGGTTCATATATGACTGCTGATTCCAAGGTCCCAGGTTTGATTCTCGACACGCGCTGCTTGAAAAATTTTTCATAAAAATACGCCCTCGTTCAGATGAGAGGTAAAATGTAAGTCCTGTGTATGAGTGTTGTCACGCACGTTCAAGATCCCTACCTTACTTAGAATAGCGAAATTGACTGCTAATCTTCAGGTCCCGAGTTCACTTTCCGACGCTGACCACTTGATAAATGTCAGACGAGCATTTTTCACAAAAATGCATTCTCGTTCAGCTGAGGGGTAAAATGTAAGCCCTTTGTGTGAGTGTTGTCACGCACATTAAAGATCCCCACCTTGTTGGGAATAGCCAATGTAGTACCTTTGGGTAGAGCATTGGAAATCAAATATACGGTCCATTGATTTGAAAATCTTGTATTTGACTATGCAGTTATTAGCAATTTTTATCCAAGCATCATATTGAAGAGACAACTCCCTTGACATTATATTCAAGACTATGTTTACATACCTTCTCTGAGATTATATATATATATATATATATATATATATATATATATATATATATATATATATAAATTATTTGTATGAGTAACACCCAAAATATTTTTATGCTTTTATTGTAATATGTTAGGTTCAGGTATGAAATGCTCCAAACAATTGCAATTGATCACATCCATAATGGGTGCAACTTACAAATTTTGTCAGTCAAATCGGGGTTATTATTGTCAGCACAATGAAGGAATGTTTATATTTGCCAAAACTGATCTTGTTTCATCATATTATACACAAGTTCATTTATCACGTCAATTTCACTGTACTAATAGTATCTTTTCCCAGGAAGTTCATTATATCCACTAAATTAAAATTGTATGAAGCATTTCAATTCTCCAATGGATATTCTCAGATCTACACAAGTCTTAAAAAGTGTATAACGAGACACTTCTTGTTTAAGATGATGAAATGCACCGCCATTAAAAAATTTTTTAAACAGTTCATGCAGCTAAATTCTTTGTATAAATCATGGTTCGGTGGTTGCATTTTACGGCAAATTGTCTACAATAAATTTATTTGTTTCTGTTGAGATTTTGTCAGCATTTTGTAACACAACTTCAGCTTGCGTTCGTAGCTGAGTACCGTTTAAATTATCAAACAAACCTCCAGTATTTTCTTCTCCAGAATCTTCATCTGTAAGAATTGCAGCCTCGGGACATTCAATAAATATTTTATTTATGTCTTCATTGTCATAAACAATCTCCTAAACTTCTTGCAGAGTAATTCCTCTGTAATGAATATTCGCAATTAGTCAACCGAGTTTAGATAAGTACAGTGATATGTAAGAATAAGTACAACATATAAGCTTAAAATATTGCAGTAGTGCAACCGCCTAGTGTTACATATTTGTAATGCTGAAACAAACAATTCTATAATCGGCACATACAAAGTCAAGCATTTTATTAACATTCAATACATAAAAGCCTTAACATTATACTGTTAGTGTATAGAAAAAGTAGGAAAGGGCTAACAAATTATACATGAATAGTCACGTGAATGTAGGAGTGCCGTCACACATATAAACAATCTGCGATTTTGACGCAATAATACAATAATTTTGGTCTCTGCAATTTCTTAGTGTATAGCTATTTTAACCTTACAGCAGCATTTTTAATTAAAAATTTTAGGCAATTTTGGACAAGCTAATTATTCTGCAGCTAAAATGGCTCTTGTTGGTTTATCAAATACTGTGGCAATAGAAGGTGCCAAGTACAATGTTTATTGCAACGTTATTGTGCCTACTGCAGCTAGTAGACTTACAGAAGATATTCTTCCGCCTGATATGTATGAACAATTAAAACCAGAGTTAATTGCACCGATTGTAGTAAGTACTATTTTTTAGATTAATTGCATGTATAGATTATTTTATAATCGTGATGCGTTTATGATTATTGTACACTATAGAATAACTTAAATAGGTTCCATCAAACAATGGATATAGTTAATTTTTGAAAGATGTGAACTTAAACTTTTAAATATGTTTTTGTGGCAGAGTAAGGTGGATTGGTCTGAAATTTTATATAAAAACACTTGGGAAAGCTACAAATACAGTCCATTAAAGATAAAAAACTACTCTTACTATTTTTAAAGGAATTTTGTAATATTTGTAAAACGTTCACCGTTCATAAATGATCAATTTTTATTTTATTTTTATAATGGCTTTTGTTGGATTCAAAGTACAAAATGGATGCAGTTTATTTAATATCTGAGTATTGTGAAACAAAGTAAAGGTTACGTTATAAATTTGAAAAGGATCATCTGAGAGATAACCTTCCGTATCTTTTCAGCTTTATATGAATATAGTGTTCAAAATTGTATACAGTCCAAAGCGTCTGACAACACTATATAAATGGCATTACAAAGAGAGAACACTACCTACACAACTGGGGTGTACAAACAAGTGTACTCCCCTCTCCCTATTGCTTTGAATTTCTCAAAATTAGTTTACAAATTTTGTACCAAAATGTGTCACACTTAAAATATTTTGCAACCTTCCTTGCTCAATATATTTGAAAAAAGCGAACGAAAGGGGGGATGCACGCTAAACGACCCCCACTTGCTCAAAATTTTGTACCTAAATGTACTGCTATTATAATATTTTGCACCTCCTCTCTTCTCGATATATGTGAAAAAATGGGCAGGGGTGCTGGTTTAATGATGCAAATAGTTTTCAAATTTTGTATCCATTTTGTACCTAAATGTACCATTATTATAATATTTTAAACATCCCCTCTTCTTGATTTATTTGAAAATGTATGTGAGGAGGATTTTCAATCTTCTTGTTAAGCATATATTTTATTATTATTTCTTATATAATGTTACGCTACTGCGTACCAATACTTATATTATTATTAGTTGGCACATTTTTAATTATTACCTTTATACTTCACAAACCGTGGTTGAATTATATGTATGTGTTACAAAGCGTGCATAGACCGTGGTGGAATTATTTAATACAAGCTAACGCTTCTATATTTTTAAAAGCTTGCATCTTAAAAGCAAAGCATTGAGTTTTACGTTTACGTGTCCCTGTGATCGCTAAACATTCACATTACAATGTATCGAGAGGGTTTAGTTCCTGGTATTTGATCACGTGGTATCGGCCTGCGACCGCAGTGCCGGACGATTTCATTCGGAGTTTGGGGGATGTCGTTGCAGGTGTGACGCAACAGGCAATGATTCCGGGCTTTTTTGGTGTGTGGTCTTTGCATGAAGACGTGTTTAGGTGTGTTGTTTAGAACACGTGAGTATTATTATTTAGTTTGAAGGACATTTATTTTGATTAAGCAAAGCAACACTTTGCTATACATTTCATTTCGATTCGCTATCGATTTATGTAGCTCATTATTGATTTGTAAGGAAGGACTACCTTTAATTGTGATAGCGAACGGTGTGTTATTGCTTACATGTATTTAAAAGAAAATTCCATTTCCTTAAATACCCATCATTGGAACGTAATAAAGACGTTGACTAATAGTTGTTAATAGCTCAGCAGTGAAAGCTTTTACGGACCTACGTTTCAAACTTTTGCAGTTGGCGTAAAGGTTAATTACTATAGACAAGTTGATACTATATTTACCTTTGTTTGCGGAAATGGTATGTTAGTTTTACATATGGACGCTAACGATGGGGTGCGGGAGTGTTCGTAGGGGAGCTGTTGTTGCGAGCTCAATGCCGGTCTGTTTTCCTGCGAATTATGTTGACATTAAATTACATATCGCGTGTTCCTGAACTTATTATAGAAGAGAGCGTGCGGTATTAACCCATGAAATCCCTTGATTTATTTGTACACATGTTATACCTTATTGAAAGGACAGTAATTCCTTATTGTATTTCAAGTATTTTTGTTGATTTAATTAAATGTCTTATGTTAATAATATTTAGACTAAAGATTAAGAATATGTTGAAGACGTGCACGTCCCTGGAAAACAATTAGGTTAGATAGTGTTACCTTTTACTTTATTTCGGAATAGTGGGCCCTGTAGGCCTTATTTCATTTCGAGTACAAGACTGTTCATTTATTTGTTTGTATATAATTTTCCTGACAGTCGATGGTTAATAAAATGTTATTCCTTTTCCTAAACTACGAAGTTTTATTTTATGATTGCTTTTATTAGGTATCAGTGCCTTTCCGCTGATTGGCGCCCTTGTTGATTATAAATTGTTTATGTATATATTGATGATTTATATTTATATTGCATGATTGGTAAGTACAAGCAAGGTTTTAGCGATTAGTTTGAACCACGACCTACGCCACTGAGTCAGTCTGCCTGGCATTAATTAACTGTCTTGACTGGTCTTCACATTTCCACGACGGACGGTTGATAAATAAATATTGCAAACGACAACTCCTCATTTGCTCTATTTTCTTTAAAATAGATCTCAAAATTTTCTACTTGTTTGTACCTAAATGTATCTCTATTCAAAATTGTATATCCCTCCAAAATAATTTAAAAAATAGGGGGGGGGGCAACAACCAAGCTTCATGTATTTATCAAAATTTAGCATTGGTTTTGTGCATTTTTGGACTATGTACCTTTTGTGTACAATCGCTTATGGCATCATTCATATCTAACATGGTTGTTGAGTCCCCAGAAGTAGTCACATTTGAGGATTATCTTTAGTAGATTTTTATTCGAATCTTCAACTTCCAAGAGGTATGATGCTCCTAACAAAGAATCAATATGTATCTTAAAAAATACGTTAACTCTCAACGGTAGCTATTTATGAGCAAATATTCGGTTCTTGATTTCTATCATTAAATACAATTTTCACTCTTGCAGAATTTTCTGTTTTATCATAATATTTGAAAATTGGAACCATCACACCTGACCAGCATAGAAGTAACTTTGATATATGCGAGAGCTAACTTTTCTTGAATTTTGCGTGATGCATTAATATTATTTCCACAGCATCACAGTATGGTCTTTTCACATCGCACACCAATCAAATGTATTCATAAAATTGTTTTTAATTAATGCATTAATTGCTTAGAGTAAATTAGGAAATGGTCAATAAAAATTCAGATGTGCTATATAATGAACCTATGCATAAGATCTTCCAGATAGCATTTTTGCTTACAAAAACCAAAAAGTAATAATATCATATCCTGTTTATACTGTTACGTTTACAATTTTAGATGTGAAATCTTGTACTTACTGCTTTCGCATACAATAAATTACCAATACTAGCCATGCTAAATCTTATCAAGGGTTTTGGAGCCTTATAACGCTTCTCTTTTGTTTTTTGTTGAAGTAGGATTATGCGCAACTTATCCCTAGTTTGTTCCATAAGATACCTTGTTCAATCGACTTCTATTACATGTGTAATTGGTCTTAATTTTCCCGTGTTTTTAAATATTAGTGCTTGTGTTGATGCCAGCACCTCAAATAAGGTACATAGTGTTCATAATAATTTAGTATAGTTTTGCTACTCTCATATTCTCGCTGATCATATCAATATAATTGTTATTTGGGCAAATTGTAATACTCTAAAAAGGTTTTAACATTGTTGTGTAATATATATTTTTCAGAAATCAGTATAAGAAAGGTTAGAAAAGATGCAGTTCAAATTATTAGTATTATTCAACAGTACAGGGAAGACTTTGTTGATAATGAAACAAGAAGAAAACCCCATTGAAATATCCTACTTGGATCACAATATCAAATACTTTTTTGGAAAACCAGCTTTTGCTTACACCTAAATAAGCGTATCTTTTGTAACCCAAAATCGTTGCAATTTATGGTAAACATTAGGTATTACATATGTATTGCCGTAACCTGTATTAAATCCTTCAGCTTCTGACGATTCTGATTAATCTCAAGATTACATTCATGCATTTCAAATTGTTTTCAGTCTGAAAAATTTACATTGCTACTCGAAACATCACTTTATAATTGGAAAGACAACAGCGGTTCAAGTAGAAGGATATATTAAAGCCGCTTTATTGGACCGATAAAGTGCATGAAAAATTCTATGTTGCAATGTGATTACCATGCGCAGTTGCATATAAACTGAACAAAGTTCTATCTCAAAGCGGCATTTTTCTGACGATCGAAGAAGATGCACTTCTTGTTCATTGGTATTTTCCAGTACGCAAACCTGAAAGTGAAACAGATCAACCGGTTATAATAGAATGTACTTACATTGAATATTATAAAGACTGCACGAGACATAAGATTGCTTGGTTTACATAAAAAGCAGTTTTAAAGGAACTGATTGACAAAAATAAGTCTACCTCTTATGTTCGTAGAAATACTACAAAGCAGGTTATGAGCAATGGAGACCTAGAATCGAGTTAAGTGCCATCAACAAATGCTCTTCGGGTTGCAAAAATGCAAAGAGCTTAAGAAAAATGTTTCGGATGATAATTCGATAATTTTGTTAGGGTTCTTGAGGGTCAAAAACCTTATAATGACATTATACTGGATATTAGTGCTGATCGGTTCAGTATTCACTATTGGTCAACATTGGAAATTATTTTTCCTAGAATGTTGAAAACATTTTTATTCTGTCCAGTTTTAAAGGAGACTGATGCTATAACATTATAAACTACCGTCCAATATCCATCTTGTCGAACTTTGCTAAAGTTTTTGAGATGGCTATCTTCAATCACATGTACTCTGCTGTTGAACACACCATTTCTCCACACCAACATGGATTTTTCTCCAACAGATCGACAACAACTAACCTTGTTCATTTGACACGTCATCTCAGATATATTGGATGATAATGGACAAGTGGATGTTGTTTATACAGATATAGCTAAAGCTTTCGATCATATTAACCATGATATTTTGTTACACAAACTGGGTGCAATTGGTCTCAGTTTACCCTTACTTATGTTCTTTGCTTCTTTTTAATATACCGCATCCAGTTTGTTTTGTGTAATGGTTTTAAATCTGCACCTTTTAGCCCTACCTCAGGTGTACCACAAGACGCCAATTTGGGCCTTCTCTTATTTCTTATTTTCTTTAATGACATCACTGAGAGAATCACCTGTGGCAAGCTGTTGTACGCTGATCTAAAATTGTTTTTTCCAATAAAGGAGTTACTTAACTGTCAACATTTACAACTTCAGATTTATCTTAATTGAATTGGTTCAGAGAAAATTTCTTATATCCAAGAATTGAGGGTGTTTACCCAAAACAGGGTTGTAGTCAGAAAATGGTGTTAGACATGTTTTAATTGTCTGATCTAGAATCTCGCAGAACTGCTGCTGGACTGACTTTCTTATACCAATTAAAAGACTGCCGAGTTACTTGCCTGTATAAAATTTTTGGTTCCCCGTTCTGAGTCAAGGTATACATGTTTGTTCTTTTTTCCTACTGCCAGAACTAATTTGCTGCTGAAAGCGCCCTTATATGTGATATGCTCAAGCTACAACTGTGTAAGTAAGTGGCCAATGTGATATAAATGTAGACTCATTGAAGAGTATTCTGTAAAAAGTTGTAAAAAGCTCAAGTACTGTTAATTAGTTTTTTGAATAATTTTCGTTTTTTTTCTAATGTCTAGTGTTTTATTGTTTCCTATAATTGGGATATATACCTGTTGGAAATGTAATGTATATGTGTAAATAAATGTAAATAACTATCGGACAATGTGTAAATATACGGCAGTTCCTACTGTTTGTGTAGACACAGCTAGGAGTGTTGTAAGAAAAATTAAACTGCTACCAGGAAGACTTAGCTCTCATATTTTTCTATATGAAATAGTGGCTTTCAATAGCCATAACAGTACCCAATTCTTCGTGGCACACCTGCTTAGTGAGAAATATGGTAATCATTTACTTATTTGCTGGCGAATGGTGTGTCGCACAGACATAATGTCGCCAAAAATTATTATTACTGATGAGTCACTACTAGCTCTATTAATGACAGTTTCGTATAGACTTCTACACAATGAACAAGCACATGGTGCGACTGAATGTAAACCACATTATGTATCGCACTAGTGGTTGGGATTACTTACATGAAAGCAATGGTATTAGTAGTGATATACATACATATTATGGTGACATAGTAACATTAATTCAGAAAATTTTTATCGTAGCAAGCATATCATCCCTTGGCAAGCCCAATCTGTACAAACAGACGAGACTCTATTTACAATAACGATGAAAATGTAAAAGAAAATAAAAATACCAAAAAGAAATAAGTTCTTTTTGACCTTCATCAAAGAAAGTTTAAATTAAACCTAACCGTTACGGATTAACCGGAACACCCAACCTTCGAAGGAATTGAAAGGAAAATAACCAAACATTTTTAACAAACTTGGACGCCACCTAAATGGCCTTACCCTCGTGAAATCAAAAGAAATTTCTCAGATCTGTAGATTGTTTGATTTTTGAAACAAAACTAACATATGAGAATGGTAAATGACACAAGTTATGGTTTCTAATTTATAGGGTTTAACATAAACATCAATTTTACAACATAACAGGCTTAAACAAGTGCTGGTTAATGAAACCAACGTTGTTTTCAATATGTAACTTACACTAAGAAATTAAATAGCTGTAGTATATTTTATTATGTTCACTTTGTATAAATTTAAAATCAGTTGAACGCTGCTCGTGGTGGTACCAACGCTTGTGCGTACAATTATGTAGATAAAAACATCTACCAAACGAATGTGTACAATAATTTGTTGGTTAAATTAATTCTGACTCACAACTATTACAAAAATGTATTAAAATAAATTACAATATTAGTTATAATGTGAGTTGGCTCTATAATATTATCTGCAGGCGGAAATGCTAGCATGGATACCAGATTAGCGGAACGTACAATCAAATATAATATGAAAAGATATTACCAGAACAGGTCCTGAGCACGGATATCGTATATTGCAGGTACGCCTGAGTTCTGTTTCAATAAAATACGTACATAATATACCAGACTGAAATAACAAGCACCTTGAATTTAATACTAACAGTATCTTCAACACATATCACACCGCAAGACTGCAAAACTACAGACTGCAAAACTCTACAACTCTAAAATGTTATAATTAGATGTGAACAGACCTACTATTTACCTTACGGTTTTGCGGTTCTTTTACAAAACGGGCTTAAATCATAACAACGAAATTCGATGTAATAAACGAGTTTTCAAATGTGTGTCCTACAAAGATAACAACTGTATGAAGTTTACATGTATAAAAATTAAGAATAACCTTACCTCGAACTTCTATAAAATTCTCAAAAGAGCCGAGCAAATATAAAATTTCCACTAATAACGCTCTAAAACAACGGATAATCAATTCTCCAATTAAAATAATAAGGGCGGAACTACAAATTAGTTCTCACAATAAGATGCACGTTACTAAGCATCGACGATCAAATTCAAGAAAAGAATTAATAATCACGACTCGTATTGAAGTGATATGAATTAGTTTTATGCACGCTATCAACATACAAGAATTAAAACTTGAATTTATGAATGAAACGTGATAAATTACAATAAGGAAATAAATAGGCGTACAAGTTTTGGAGAATTATATCTAAAAATTGGGAAACGCGTTATGCAAAATTGAACAGTAACACTTTTTCAAATATATCGAATACAGGGAAGGTACAAAAGATTTTAGTTGTGGTACAAAATTTTTATTCTAATTTTGAAATATTCAGAGCAACCGGGAGTGGGGTGTCCTGTACTCTTGCGTACTTGCAGTGTGACTAATTATTAAATAAAGAATTGTTATAGGGTTTGTTTGTTTTAGCTTAGAAGTCTCTAAAGATGTCCAAATTATTTTTTTCCTGTGAACTTTTTATTTCTCTTTGGTGATAATAATGAATCATTTTAAAATTTTACAACTCCGTAGCAAAATTTATATTTCAATTGTGATAAGAATTTAATACTTTTCATGATTTGTTCAAATTGTAAATGTCTTCCTTCTGATGTTTGGAAATAACGCTTGCCCAATTTTATCTTCATAAATGAAATGCTATTTTTTAAATTACTTGCGGACCAATGCATTTCTTGGTTTAATTGTATGTAAAGTACTCCTATTACATCCATATATTTTTAATTAACACCTTAAATAGTTAGACAAAAATTTGCTTGATTTTTACTTCAGAAGTTTTATACAAAAAAGTTTGTATATTATTAACTAAAATGTATGTTACAAGTTTTAACCAAATTTTAACCGAAATATTTGCAAAAAATTATCTGCATAATTTAATATATACTTTAAAGATTAATAAAAATTTCTATGTAGTGTGTGGGAAATGCACTTTTATATATGTATGTGTAAATGCTTTTACCTGCTCTTGTATTTTAACATTTATCTGAATAATATCTTGCACTTGTGCACATGTAATACATGTTATAAATTGTACATTGAGGATAGTTACGTTTCAACCACTAAAACGTAAACAGGTTTTTGACCTTGCCTGTTTAGTTTCAAGTTTTATTTTATTGAATTAATCTACGAATAAGCACGATGGATGGTATCTTTCATAGGGCAATACTAATTACATGCAACATACAGTCAAATAGGATCACAATAGTGCTGATTGCATTTAAGAATGCGTTTCACATACGCTTTCCATAGTGCAATAAATCACTGGTTAGGCGATCCATGCAGCACACGAATTAAATTAATGCATAACTATAAAGACAAAATATAGGCAAGTGTAAGAAAGACCTGTCACTGTTTGACTGCATTTTAGTAAACAAAAACCTGTTGAACTTTTACTACTAGGAACTGCTTTCTGAAATTTTGTGCAATATTACTTATACTCCTTGTAGTTCTTCTAGTCCATTTTTTCACCAAAAACCATATCAAACTATATGCATTGTGTTACTTTACATAGATATTAGTTTTACACTGCTTTTATTACAGCTTTGTGAACAATTTCCCATTTTTCTTTCAACCTCTTGCAACGGCAACCTTTTTTTAGAAATTATGTTAAGCTCTTTAATGCGCAGTCTAGGCTGGAGCTTCACCTCCATGGTGAGGCATAGAGACCCTTTAAAGGAGGGATGAACACAACCCAGGGTTTAGATTATGCGTTCCAGAATCGTTAATAGTCCAATTGATACATTACTTATGATTTTCCAATACTCCACCCAAATATACTACATTGGCGAGGAAGCGATTTTTTTTTATCTGGAAATTTGAAATTTCGCCAAAATATTGCTATCGAGCAAGGTTCTTTAATGTGCTTACTTAACATTTTTGAAGCGGGTTCAAACCTGGGACCTTGGGCTTAATAGCCACATGCGAATCAACTAAGCCCTGGAGCCACTATATGTATAGAGACTATGTACTGGGTTCAAACTAAGCTCTTGGCGAATAATGGCACCACCACATCCAGCAAAGTATCTAGAAATAAAACAGGGAAGGATGTGAAAACTCTCCGGCAAAATTAACTGTAACAACAAAATTATTAAAAATTACCAAATACAGTATACCTCGTGTCGGAATAGTTGTAAGAGAACAATATAATTAGTATAAACAGTTGAGGTCACAATTTGTACCTCCAAGTCTATAATAAAATATTAGAAAAATAAAGTAAATAGCTCGATAACCAACCTGTCTAATTCAAATTCTATGCTCATGTTCAACCTACTGCATTCTATACTTGAAATCGTCTTTTGATTTTTTACCATTAAAACATCACTAAGTTTGTTTCTTTGAAAAACTCTAAAAAACTTTAATTTTTACTATCAAATTTTTATTCAAAATAAAACTATTTAAATTTTCATTCATTTGTAATAGCAACTTAAAATCATAGTTGTATAATTACAAAATTGTAATATACAGCAATAGCAATAATCCTGATCAAATGGATATATTCTCTAATAATTTACATTAAGCAACATTTCATTACATTTTATGAACTTAAATATTTTTAAACTGAAAAAATGTCAATGTCGAACACCATACATTATAGATATGTGTTGAAAAGGGAAATAATTTCATGTGTTATTCAGATAATAGCACATAAACTTGCCTTTTTTTTGTGATGGACTAGAATAACAAAATTTTCTATACAGCGTTCTTATCGCCAAATGCTACTAATGTTGACTTTACAAAGAAGTTTTATATTCAAATAACTTATGTAAATTCATAAAATTAAATTGTAGCGTATTTAAATCCAAACGTAACGTTAAAGCATTAGCAATTGCACGATCATACCTATCTTATAAAGAGCATAAAATCAACTAAATGAATTTAATTGAAACAAGGAATCTTCGGGCAAGCAAATGAAATTCTTTACTTACCAGAACAACAAATTACATATTCGTGTAAAATTTGAAAGTAGATCTGAATCGTTTTCGTTTTGATTTTAACAAAACGTCAATATGTCTAATGTAGTCCTCTTATAATAAAAACTCTATCCAATTGACCAAGTAATTATAGTTTACAATGATTGTCCTTTTTATAACACCTTAAATACCATATTGTTTCTAATTCTCTTATGACCAGTGATTTAGTATTTACATTGTAAAAATCAAATAAACCAAATGAAAATATTACAAAGATTATATCATTGACATTCTCGATGACTTCTTATTTCACATCACACTACTTATCTTTGTGCCTGCGTTTGGTCCAACTATATGGAGGAAAATTAATGTTGCTAGCCCGGTGTTTGTTTGTGTTCATGAAATAGTTAGCCAAGATTTTTATGTTGCTAGGTACCTGGACAACAAACTTGTCATGTTATGCTAATTCATATCATATACAACTTTTAAAGAGTTAGATTAAATACTTCTACTACCTCCAGAATTGTTTAATATATTATTAAGGCATACATTACACAATTGGCGACGAGGATAAAGTTATGGCGAATATTGGAATAATTGAGGAATTTAATACTGAAGCATGGAAATCCTATGCCGAAAGTTTCTTCATGGAGGCTAATAATATTAAAAGAGGACAAACTTAAACGTGCAACTTTATTAACAGTTTGTGGTTTATAATGCTATTCTACGGTTAAGTCGAGTTGTGCTTCCAAAAGGGTAGCGGAACATTCTTATGAAGAAATAATTACAAAACTGACTGAACATTTTTCTCCGAAACCTTCTACAATAATTCTTGCGCTTTAAGTTTGATAAAAGGGTTCAAAAACAAAACGAATCAATTGCTACGTTTGTTGAAGAATTGTGATCGATGGCTGATAGTTGCGAATTTCCCAGTAATTTCTTAGGCAAAGCCATACGAGACCACATCGTTTGTAGGGTAGGAAGTGAATCTTTACAGCGTCGTTTACTTGCTGAAACAAATCTGACTTTAAAAGTTGCTTACGAAGTTGCAATTGCTACCGAAACTGCCTCGAAGAATATATTTGAAATAAAGGCTGATTGCAGTAGTACTATAGATTTGTGTTTTTCTATAAAAAAAAATAGGAATAAGGATGATGCAGAGCAGCAGTGTTACAGCTGCAGTGGTAATCATTCGCGTTCAAAATGCAAACTTTGATATTCTAGGTGTGTTGTCTGTTAATAAAAAGTCACATTGCAAAAGTTTGTTCTTCAAAGATAATAAAAAGATAATAAAAATAGTCGGGAGGAAAAATTTAAACAAGAAATAAATAATTTTCAGGGTCTTGTATTACTCCTGATACAATGAAAGTTTTAATTGATGGTCGACCGTGTTTGTTTGAAGTTGACTTGGGTTCAGCAGAAGCATTACTGACGGAAAGATGTTTTAGGAAACTTTATCCTAAAATAACTCCTAAACTGGATCGTTCGAAACTTAATCTTATAGATTACAACAAAAGACCTCTTACACTGCTTGGGGGTGTAATGTTAAAGCTAATCATGGGAATACGAGTTCAACATTACCAATTGTAATCGTTGCTGTCAATCGAAAAAATTTGCTAGGACAGAAATGATTTAATGCATTGGGTATCGAGCTAATAATAAGTAACAATAGGGAAGTTGCATGGAATAGCACAGACTAGTACTGCTAATATTACAAATGACCCAAGTACAAATCTAAAATTTGCGATGTTATTCGACAAATTTGCGGACATTTTTTCTGAAGGCATAGTTACTTTTAGCGGTGTTCCTGTATCACTAGGGATAGCTCCAAATTTTAACCCTATCTACATGAAGGCAAGGTCGATACCATTTGCTCTAAAGTCACTTGTTGGAGAGGAACTTGATCGACTAAATACTAAATACTCCCTGCTTATATGACCCTACATAAAAATAACTGCATTGCAAACGAATCTGTGAATTTCAGTAAACAATGGATTCCATTACTAAAAGAAATAACAAATGAAAATCAAATGCCCACAATATCTAGGTAGCATTGCAGTTTTTTCTGGGTTTTCCTTGCGATATTAACATGAAATACAGCGTACATGCGTGAATTCTATTTATACATACAATAACTAATTACATAACAATAAGCATATCAACAACCCCTGTAAAACAGCATTAGTATCTGACAAGTATAAACCCACAATAGGGTTACCTCAAAACCATATACAATCTCCGTTGAACAGTATTGGTATCCGACAAGTGTAAACTCATATTAGGGTCGCCTCAGAACCATATACAATCTTCATAGAACAACATTGGTATCTGACAAGTGTAAACCCGTCATAGGGTCGCCTCAGAACCATGTTAAAATCTACCAAAGAGGTAGCCTAAATCATAATGATTTTCTCCCTCAAAATAAATATTAAAAAACGACTGCTTAAGCCTTACGGTAACGCAATCGCACACTTCTTTAATAACCATCCTCTCAATTTTATAAATAGAAACATGTTAAAAAATGTTTTCCAATTTCCAAGTTATTGAATTTATATAAAATTCACCAATAAAAACTAATCAGCTGATTTCACGTTAAGCGTATTGGCTACCTAAAAAAAGTTGGTCCCAGGCCGCAACACAAATTGAAGGCAATCATTCTTTTAAACTTTAAAAATTTTTACTTAGTGTACTCAAACCAAATATTTTGAACATCAATAAATCAAAGTCGCTTTCAATTTATGTCATAAATGTCAAACTTGAAGTTTTTATTATTTTGACAACGATCCTAGGCCATGGATCGAAACGTAAATAAAGATGATTTTAAGAACTATGAGTGGTTTAATTCCCAAACTTGATCGACTAATTAGCAAGATATTCTTGTTCCAATTACGTACTCAAAGTGGACTACTCCAATTGTCATAGTGCATAAGAAAGAATCAAACAAAATCAGAATATGCGGAGATTATAAAAGTACGCTTCACAAAGCATTGTCCAAGCATCCATATTCTATTTCTTCTGTGAAAGAATTATTATCTAATTTGGCCGGTGGAAAGGTGTTTGGGAAGATTGATTTATCCCATGCTTAACAACAACTAGTGGTTGATGAAGTCTGCAATTGTCCAGACGATTATTACTCAGAAGGGAGCATTCGTTATTAGGCGTCTACAATTTGGCATTTTGGTGGCTCCTGGAATATTCCAGCAATTTATGGAAAAACTCTTGCGGAATGTCAAAGGCTCTACCATTTTTTGACGATATTCTCATCTCTGCTCAGACTGAATAAAGAAAAATGTATTCTTGAGTCATCGTCTGTTACATACCTAGGGTTTCGTGTTGATTCTGTAGGCATCCACCCATCATAAGAGAAGTACAAGGCTATATATGATGCACCAGCTCCCAAAAATAAAGCGGAGTTGCAAGCATTTTTGGGCATGTTTAATTTTTATCACATTTTTCTAAAGGGCAAAGCCACAATTGCTAAACCTTTACATAGGCTCCTGGATTGCTGAAGCGATTGGATTTGGACTGCTATCCACGGCAAAGCTTTTAAGAATGTAAAAAAACTAATTACTTCAAATGCGGTGGTGGTAGACTACGATCCATTGAAACCAATAACAATTACTTGCGATGCTTCTCAATATGGCATTGGTGATGTTCGTAGCCATGTTTTACCAAACGGAGTGGTAGCTCCAATTGCATTTTACTCTAGAACGATGAATTCTGCAGAAAGGGGTTATTCACAGTTGGATCAGAAAGCTTTAAGCATTATTGCAGGAATAAAAAAATTCCATAATTATTTGTATGGCAGGAAATTCAAAATTGTTACGGACCACAAACCACTTTTGGGTCTTTTTTGCTCGGAAGTCAACTCCAAATATTACTTCTCCTAGAATGCAACGTTGGATAATTATGCTAAGTACTTATGATTGTGAAATTAACTACAAACCTGGCAAGCAAATTTCTAATGCAGATGGGTTAAGTAGACTGCCTTTGCGTATCATAGAACAAAATATTGAAAACCCAAAAGAATTTCTATTATTGGAATTGATGGAAGGATGCACCTTTAGATGCTAAGCAAATTTCTTCACTAACGGCTAAGGATCCCATTCTGGCAAGTGTGTTAAACTGGGTATTGAAAGGATGGCCTGAAGGATGGGTATCGGAAGAGTTCAACATTTTTTATGCCTGCAGGAACGAATTTTTGTCCCATAAAGGTTGTATTCTCCGCGGATGTCGCGTGGTTATTCTAAAGGTAGCTACCGTAGGAATTCTTGAAGTACTGCATGCGTGTCATCACGGCATCGTCAAGATGTAAGCAATAGCAAGAAGTAAAGTTTGTTGTCCAGGAATTGAAGCTGAAATAGAAAATGTTGTTAAAGGTTATAGAGAGTGTCAAACAAATGCATGCTCACTTCCAGTTTGCCCAGTATTTCCTTGGGAATCTACAAATAAACCATGGCCGAGATTAAATTTAGATTTTGCTGGGCCATTTATGGGAAAGGTTTTTCTAATAGTGGTGGATTTATTTTCTAAATGGCTTGATGTTCGAATCATTTGAAATACCAGTCATATCAACATTGTATTGGTTGATCGCTACTCACGGGTTGTCAGATACAATATATATCTGATAATGGAACTGCATTTACTAGCGAACGGTTTAAACAAATGCTTGGAATTCGTTTAGTGACCACCGCTCCTTATCGGCTACAAGGAAACGGAATTGCAAAAAGAATGTTTCAAACAACTAAAGATTTTCTAAAAAAAATATTAGTAGAGGGTGGAAATTTAAATTAGCTAAATTTTTACAGCACATCACTCCTAGCTCAACCACTGTTTGGAGTCCTAACGAGATTCTTATGGGCAGGAAGTTACAAATTGTGTTGGATAAACTAAATCAAGATATGTCTTCGGAGTTGCAACTTAAAAGGGAAGAATCTCTTGACAGTGCTTGAGGGTCACCTAACCTACGAACATTTAGCGTTAATGACACTGTCTTTATTAAGAATTATAGTAGCGGTGATAAATGTATTCCTGCGATAATCTCTGAAGTTAGCGGGCCTGTTTCTTACAAAGTTAAATTGCATGATGGAAGCATTTTGCGCAGGCATGTAGATCAAATCAAACTTAGATTTCCTGTTACTTTAAATGGTGAGGGTAATAAACATAATTCAATTACTCACTGCCATTGTAATCATTTGTATGTTCTATGTGACCCGTATATGCTGTACGTTTCTAATGCTCCGTTAACTGATGTTCAGGACGAAGTTACTCCAATTCCAGCTACGTACGAGAGACCGCAACGAACTAGACAACCACCGGTGTAGTTAAGTGATTATGTTGCTTAAGGGGGAGAAGTGTTATGTTTGTGTTCATGAAATAGTTAGCCAAGATTTTTATGTTGCTAGGAACCTGGACAAGAAGCTGGTTATGTTATGTCAATTCATATCATATACAACTTTTAAAGAGCTCTTGGATTAAATACTTCTACTACCTTCAGAAGGGTTTAATATATTTAAGGCATACGTTACACCCAGATAATCAAATCAAAAAGAACGTTTCTCCTTCTTGTAACCTTCCAATTGTGTGCAATGTACTTGTGTTTGGTGTATATTTATACTTTTGACTATATGCTAAACTAGACTTTTTGAATTCAAACTAAATGTATTAGTAAACTGACGCCACACTACGAATTGAACTAACCAAAATGGTTTGGGATTACTAACAATAATGTAATCCATTAGAATACATTAAAATTTAATTAAATTTGCAAAAGTAGAAGGAAATAGCACAATGAATATGAGATATGCTTCACTTCTCTCTCCGAAAATGAAAAATATCTTTAAATATATGATAATCTGAAGACCAAAATGCGTTCCTCCTTGTACAAAATATCCGTCCGATTGCGGGCAATGCACATGCACGTGATGTATATTTATACTTTTGGCTATAGACTAAACTAGACTTTTGATTTCAAATTAAATGCAGTAATAAAATGATGCCACACTATAAATTGAACTAACCAAAATGCTATGGCACTACTAACAATAACGTAACCCATTAGAATACCTCAAAATTAAATTAAATTAGCAAAATTGGAAGAAAATAAGGATAATGAATTTTAGATATGATTCATTCTTCAATAATAATGCAAAATGACACAATGTTCCCGTTTATTACCGTTGATATAAAATGTTGTAATGAAATTTTATAAGTCTGTGTTAAGTGTAGAAATGAAACATGAACGTAGTATTAATATGAATCTTGAACATGAAGGAAACAATAATGTTATACCACAACTGTATATTTTAGGAAAGTATCATGTGACCTTCAATTGTGCTTATCAAATTAAACATATATACAGTTCGTTTTGAAATAAGTCCATTTTTATTATCATTTATAAAATAAATTACTAAAAGTATTCATTCCCCTTTATAAGTTAAAGCTTGTTATTGATAACACTTTCTTATCAAGTAGAAATTATTTTTAACCATAATGTAAAATAGTTTCTACCAATTAAGATACAGTTGGTATTTGTAAGCCATATTTATATGTATTCATATCGATAACTATTTACTGCATCTATGGTTAAAAGACATCTTTTACAAAACATTTTTTTCTCAACAAAGAGAAGATGGGAGTTGTTTAACATAGACCGATCTAAGTTGAAAATCAGTCTGTTACTTAGAAACCACAAGGTATGTAAATAAAACTCTAAAGGGTTGTATTTAAATATAAATTACATAGTCTTTGAAATGGTAAAACTGTGGTATTCGATTATTGTTTGATGTTATATTAATATTATACTTTATCTTAATGCATTATTTAGAAGCAATTTTACAGTTACAGATCAACAAAATTCAAATATCCGTGTAATATGTAACGTGTAAATTTCTATTTCACTATATTTTCATTGTGTTTCATAGCCCTTTTTTTTGAAATTTATAGGCACCAAGAGCGATTTCTATTTCTAGCCTTATTTGAAAATCTTCTTAGAACCACAATTTAGCTCTCGCCTTTGATATTTATATTGTTACCTGATGTGGCGACCTGGTTTTATCGCTATTACACAGATGCAAGGACTTTGAATTTATTAGTTTTGATATTATTATTATTGTTTGGTATATTTGATCCATTTCTATGTTGTCTTAAGTTTTTACCCTTTTATTGATGACTTATCAATAGGGCAAGTGGTTTTGTAGCTAGTTTTCTATCAATTAGAAGTCATCCTGATTTGTACTTATTCTACTATCTTTTAGATTTGGAAGATGCATAATGATGCTAATCGCTTATTATTTGTATGTTCAACACGGAATGGTTGGTTAACATCCGGTTCGCAGAGTTCATTTGACATCTGTAGATATTTGCTAGTGATTGCTGGTATTGTTTAGGGAAGGTTGCTTTGCTAATCTCCAGATAAAAGAGGTACTTTAGATTGTGCAGACCAATCTAGAGTCACTACTCTAGCTTAAATTCATTCCTACCTCTAGATCTACTTGGTAGCGGTGAGTCGAGGTAATTGTAATAATCGAAACAGCATATTTTATTGGTGACTAAACTTTGTAGGTTTAAAATGATTGTCTTTATGTGAGATAATATTTATTATTAATTGCTACGTACATTGACGTAACATAAAAAAAACAAGAAAAAGAAAGAAGAAAGTAAGTAAGTCCAGGCTCAGGCGGCGAGTGGGCGGGGTCTTATACCTATAGATAAAAAGAAAGAAAACCTGAAATAAATAGAAAAAAATAGATACACTCACTCATTCACACTCAGAAGAAAACATACAACAGAAAAGAAAGAACTTATAATTAAAAAAATATCTATATACATACAGAACTCCCAAAACCCAACCCCAAAAAAAGTCAATGTCCCCAATTTATAAATACATGATAAGAAACCCTCAAACATTAAAAAAAAATTACCCAAAAAAAATGGCGAGCTGTAATTTTTAGGTAATAACCCCCTGACAGTATTTATTAAGAAAAGAAACGAACCAAACGCAACCCTAAAAACCACAGCTCTCGAATATCGTAAGTATAAACTTATACTAAATTTACAACCATGTATAGTGTATTTTTAGAAATTTAGAAACAAATAGTAAGATAGTAACCAAAGAGCAGTAAATGCCAAAATAGTTCAATAATTTTAATCTATGATAATTAAATTTAAAAATGCCATCTCTGACCGGTAAAACCCCAGGCGTTCTGGTTCCGAAATCAGAAGCGCTTACCAAGAAAAGCAAAAACAGAACTCACCCTCGAGTTACTGGCATCAGGGTGGAACCAGTTGCTGGTCTGCGTCAACGAACAGACAAGCTTACGTCTAAGCGGAGCGCATTTGACTTCGCAGTCCCCCAAGAGAAGCGCAGCTTAAGGGATTAACGTGTCCCCGCAGGAAGCTAGAATAGTTACGAACAATAAATTAATTTAATGAAGCCGAAAAAAGTATTGTTTTATATAAACTCCATATACTCACCACGCTAAATAATGTGTGCCGGAAATTCACATAAAGATAATGAACGAAGCCAAACAGAACGTGTTTTTTTGTGGCTATTCGAACAGCAAATGAATTGTTACATTTGTTAAAGCACCCAAGCAAGGAAATAAACCAGCAAAACCCTAATTTTATTAAAATAAATTCGTCGAATTTTTTAAAAAGGGAAAACACACCAGCATTTAATTATTAAAATACTTGGAAAGTCTCATTAAGGCGCAAATTCCACGGGACGAAATTCTTAGAAAGGATATTTATTATTAATTACCATCCAAATTTTAATACACGAAAGGGTTATTTTTTAATTAACAGAATAAATTTTTGTGTTGAACGCCAAAGGAATTTAAGATAAAAATTATTGTATATACACTAATTAATTATTTACGAAAATGAACGTAACAAATCCCCCCCCTCCCCAGCAAAATTAAACAGTCGGGGTCGGGAAGCAAAATAATGGGAGTGGGTAGGACAACAAAAAAAAATTCGCTTGGAAACTAAAAGAAAACTCGTTACAACAAAAAAAACTAACGGAAACACTCCAAAAAAACTAAAAAGAATTTTCATCCGGCTCGACGGACCAAAGAACTGGATCAAAACCAAAAATGAAAAGGGCATAGGAAAAGGAAAAGGGAAAGGTAACAACCGTCGAGGACAAAGATGGAATGGCATCGACACTGAAAAAGTCTTCGGAGGACGAATATTTCTTGTGAAGAAGCAGTAAGGTCTTCAACCTCAAAAGAAGTAAAGGAACGAGGAAGAAAACCAACAGTACAGCCAGAAGAGGACCCAAAGGTCAAGCCTCAAGTAAACAAAAGGAACAACCAGGGAGCACGAGAAGAAGAGAGGAGGAACGCTGGTAAAAGGAAACGATGTACTTTCAACTGTGGTAACGAAGAATCGCAACGAATGAAAACCGAAAAAAAGAAATGCTGACTAGTCCTAAAGTCGACTGAGTCGTGATTTCCGAAGAAAGAAAGACGAACTAGAAAGCACCTACCACAGGAGCGGATGGACGAAACACAATCGGTATAGGGACCGACGGCAAAGAAGACCATCAAATGATAGGGAAAGGAAAATGGGATGAAAGGAATGAGAGAAAAAGAAAAAAAATATAAAAAAAGAATAACACCAACACCACGTATAAAACCCAAAAACAAAACTAAAATCGTACAAAAGAAAATAAAACAAAATCCCAGTGTAGTTAGTTAGGTATGAGTAGGTGGGGGCGAGTACGTGCATGTTTGAGTATGGGTGTGGGGGGGTGTAAGAAGGGTGTGTGTATGTGTTATGCTTGTATAAAGTGCGTGTGTGTATGTGTTTGACCGCTGTAGTCGCCTCTTACGACAGGCAGGTCATACCATGGGGCTATTCTATTCTCGGACCCACACGGGTGAAAAAGAAAAAAATACCCAAAACGAGAACAAACGAAGGAGAACCAAACAAAAATGAATAGATGCATGAAGTGTGTGCGTTTATGGAGTGTGTGTATGTGTGTATGAAGTCTGTATGTGTATGTGTTGGACCTCTGTAGTCGCCTCTTACGACAGGCAGGTCGTACCATGGGACTATTCTATTCCCGGACCCACACAGGTGAAAAAGGAAAAAAAAGGAAAGCAAACGAAAGAAACCTCAGTAAAACCGGGAAGTAAACCGAAATCGCAATATCCAAAAATCAAATCCGAGGAAGAGCAAAGTCGTCATAAGAATCTGAGGCACGAGGGCTAGGTATGGGGCTTAAGGCGTTTACGCCGCCAAAAGGAGAATGAAACAAGATCGAGGACATTAGGATTTCGTCGACCTATATCCTCAGGTTTAGAAGGAGCATAGAATAAAATCTGCCTCTTTTGGGCAGTTTTCTGCCAAATAGGAACAGCAGGGGTATCGTGGTTATAGCACTAGTTTTAGGAGGTGACAAGGGTAGTTTAGAAAACTCAAAACGCGTCATAGAAGGATGTTGTTTATTGTTAGGATGAGTGGTTAGGTCAACGACAGTAAAGGAAACATCATGTGTTGTCAGGATATCAACGGCGGAAAAAGAAAAAGGATTGACTGTATGAGAACCAACCGGACGGAAAGAAACACAAGCGGAACACACTTCAGTTATGTTAGAGAAAGAGACAAAAGTAGATAAAATTTCATTGAAGTTATGTGCAGGACTAGAAGTATCACAGTTAGAAAAGAAAACAGTAGTGACTGTGGAAGTATCCACCTTAGGAAAAGGAGCAGAATCATGTAGAAGTTCGTCAGCATTATATAACAGAACACCAGCTAGGATGTCACCAACCTTAGTTAAAAGAACAGAAGTAAGTAGCATTTTGCCAGCATGAGAAAAAGGAATAAGAGTAGATAACGAAATAGGATCAGGTGAAGCTCTAGCGACAACAGCAACAGGCATCACAGCTACGGGTTCACTAACTTTAACAGGACCTTCTCTAAAAAAATGCCGTAATTTAGGAATACCCTATCTTCACTTCAGCAGAGCAGTACAATGCACCAAAATCAGTTCAATAATTATTAATCTATGATAATTAAATTTAAAATGCCATCTCTGACCGGTATTTAAACCCGGGCGTTCTGGTTCCGTAATCAGAAGCGCCTACCAAAGAAAAAGCAAAAATCAGAACTCACCCTCGAGATTACTGAAAAGCATCTACGGGTGGAACCAGTCGCTGGTCTGCGTCAGCGAACAGGCAAGCTTACGTCCAAGCGGAGCGCATTTGACTTTGCAGTCCCCCAAGAGAAGCACAGCTCAAGGGATTAACGTGTCCCCCGCAGGAAGCTAGAATAGTTACGAACAATAAATTAATTTAATGAAGCTGAAAAAAGTATTGTTTTATATAAACTCCATATACTCACCACGCTAAATAATGCATGCCGGAAATTCACATAAAGATAACGACCGAAGCCAAACAGAACGTGTTTTCTTGTGGCTATTCAAACAGCAAATGAATTGTTACATTTGTTAAAGCACCAAAGCAAGGAAATAAACCAGGAAAACCCTAATTTTATTAAAATAAATTTGCCGAATTTTTTAAAAAGGGAAAACACCAGCATTTAATTATTAAAATACTTGGAAAGTCGCCTATCTCATTAAGGCGTAAATTCCACGGGACGAAATTCTTAGAAAGGATATTTATTATTAATTACCATCCAAATTTTAATACACGAAAGGGTTATTTTTTAATTAACGGAATAAATTTTTGTGTTGGACGCCAAAGGAATTTAAGATAAAAATTATTGTATATACACTAATTAATTATTTACGAAAATGAACGTAACATAATATTGTGAAGTACTTATTCGATGTTACATGCATCACCTGTTAGCACGCCCTTTAGGTTACAAGTTAGTCGAGTTGAGTTGTCTATAGTGCATTGTTGTGTTCACCTCGCGACTGGTATCGAAACTGGTATCATCTACTGTTAACAGCTTTAACCGTAAGCGTTGTTTACATATATTAGGCGATTGTATGGCTTCTGTTATTAAATGATTACTTCCATATTGCATATATCTCGTGTTTTACTCCAACAAAAATATTAAAGTACCCCTAAAGATGAACCAATCCAACAGCCCTCCACTACAATATTGCATTATTTAATAATCACTTCACTCCACGGAAGTTGGTTAGTAAGTCCTGGAGTTATACTGCATTTTATCTCACTTTCGCGTGCATTGGTAGGAACAAAACCGTTCGAAACGTGAGAATTGTTATGTTAGCATAATCTCAGACCACGAAGATAAATCATTGCCTTGATTATTCGTGTGAACCACAACTTGATACGGTTTTCACAGGGGTTAGCGTTACGATAGTTGTCTTCTGGGAATTTCTCTATGCAGAGTTTTAAAAAGGCCCTAAATCTAAATTAATGCACTAAAGGTTATCGCTTTTTAAAATAAAGTGTAATAATCTATTACAGACTGCGTCAAGTGATATGTTTGTTTCATCAAAATCATGATTCATTTTTCCTCAGTTGTTTTGCATTATTTGTATTTATGAAAAATAAATATTCAACGAATGTAACAACTAACTGTCAACTATAATGAAATATCAACTTGAGTTATTAATGAAACAAGCTGCACCTGTCAACTTGTCACGGCTTTGTGTATAATATTAAACAATTCAATGCTGAACGTTAACAAGTGTTTTTGAAAACTTTAAAGCTGCTTATTTGAACTATTAATTTTAAATTCACAGTGTTATATATTGCCACTTTTTAAAATCCATTGTCTACCAGAATTTTTATAAGGCAGCGTTATATTGTTATTTTAAAAAGTCTGGATAACATCATGGTGATGTTATATTGAGGTTGTAAGAAAAATTATAGTATCAAGAAGCATGTTTAAATTTACAAACTTATTTGCATAAACTACACAGAGATAATATTACCTAATTTTTTTCATTCTAAAGGTTTCCGACTGAATGGAAAATAGGATATTTATTTTTTTAAATTTATGGTGACAAAGTACACAATTTAACGAACAGATCGTGAACATCTCATAAACAGGAACAGCACCATTAGAAGCGTTGCTATCCTAATTAGTGTTCCAATAACAGCACTAACAATTATTGCATACAATTATCATCGTTTTTTTATAATAAAGTTTCAATTTTTATATATTAATTATTTTTTGTAGGCATATCTCTGTCATGAAAGTTGTCAAGAAAATGGTGCCATCATTGAATCTGCAGCTGGTTGGATTGGAAAATGCAGCATATCCAGATCTAATGGAACTTTGGTTCGAAAAACGCTTGCAGACGGTGTTAGCATAGAAAATGTTCGTGATAAATGGTCTGATGTTATAAATATGGCAGGAGCAAAAACATTTGCTTCTGTTCAACAAGTTACAGGTGAATTGTTAACTTCAATTGAACGACTGCGCAATAATAAAGCTATTCCCGAATATGGAACTCATCAAGATATTTTTAGATTTACTCAAAAAGATCTTATACTTTATGCTCTTGGAGGTATAGCCAAGTTTGCTATTTAATCAAACTATAACAAATATGTTTTTAGTGGGTGCTTCGATTAAAAATCCAGAAGAACTGAGATTTTTATATGAAAATCATGAACTTTTTTCTCCACTCCCAACGTACTTTATTATACCAGCTCTAATGCTCACTATGTCAACAGGAATCGGTATGGATTCTGTGCCTGGGAAAACAATTGGCCTTGAACAAATTCTTCATGGTGAACAATATTTAGAACTGACACCTGAATTTCCTCACGAAGGAGTATTGTTATCAAAGGCAAAAGTAGTTGAAGTTTTAGATAAAGGATCAGGATGTGTTTTAGTTGTTAACGTTGAAAGCTATAATGAAGAAGGAAGATTAGCAGTCAAAAATCAAATTGTTACATTTGCTGTAGGTGCTGGTAATTTTGGTGGAGCTCGAACTGGAACTAAAATCATTCCGTGTGTCGATAAACCAAAAAGAAATCCAGATGTATCTGTTTTACATGCTACTAGTATTGATCAAGCAGCTTTATACAGATTATCAGGTAAGTGATTTTTCAATATTAGTGTAATTAGTGTAATCTTTATTTTCGAGTCTCTTGAATTTGCTTTGATTATTGTATGCATACACACTTTGCTCAGCATATTCTGAGTGTGTTTTAACGATTATACTAGCATATATGTGATTTATTTAATTGAGCACAAATTTCCAAACATGACCCTTATACAAGGGGGTCCATTAATATCTCTTTTAATATAATATAGATAAAAAAATGTTTAATAATAGTCTTAAGATATGCAGCACTGCATACTCGTAAAATATTTTTGAAGATACATATTTTGATTAATGATTGCATTTTGCTGATATTTTTTAATTGGCAACTGTATATTTCTAAACACTTTAAAATCAGAATTACAATTTTTAAGCCTTACTATAAACTTTTAGTTAAATTTTGAAACATTCTTGTTATTGCAAAAAATTTAGAAAAATTACAAAAAAAATCGCTATTGTAATATCGGTCTTTGCTTGGTTAAATAAATACTACTTTTAGTCATTACGTTTATACTTACACTAACAAAATACAGAGCATTACTTGGCACTGGTTTTGTATAAGAGACATGCATGTAAACTTACCAACAGATATACGGATACCGATTGATAATTAATGTATTAACGCCAGCATAGTGCTTGTATGCCTCTTGACAGTATATAACACACCCTTTTTTTTTTAAATAAACAGGAAAGAGTAGAGTGATATGCAAAACTTAAATCAATTACAAATAAAGTTACCAAACAAGCTTTTCAAGTGGTTTAATAGTTCTCCCTTATCTAGTTACAACACATTTGTCGCTCAGACTCGACTAGAGATTTATTACAAGCCTGCTGATTATTACAATTTGTTAGAAGAGTTACTTGAACACTATTTTATATTTATATTTTTATATTTTATATTTATACATTACATTTCCAACAGGTATGTATCTCAATTATATGAAAGAATAAAACACTAGACATTATAAAAAACTTTTAAAAAGAGAAAATTATTCAAAAAAATTAATTAGCAGTACTTGAGCTGTTTACAATATTCAGAATACTCTTCAATGAGTCTACATTCATATCACATATAAGAGCGATTTCAGCAGCAAATTAGTTCTGGCAGTAGGCGAAAAGAACAAACTTGTATGCCTTGACTCAGAACGTGGAACCAAAAATTTTATACAGGCAAGTAACTCGGTAGAGTTTATATAATTATGGAGTAATTGGTATAAGAAAGTCAAGCCAGCAGCAGTCCTGCGAGACTCTAGATCAGACAATTGAAACATATCTAATAGCATTTTCTGTCTACAACCTCGCGTTGGGTAAACACCCTCAATTCTCAGATATAAGAACTTCAGAAATTTTCTCTGAACCGACTCGATTAAGATTTTGTGGTACTTATATAAAGGAGACCATACAATACTGCAATACTCAAGTTTTGACCTGGCCAGTGCCTGGTAAATTGATTTCAAAGCATCAATATTTGTAAATGTTCTGCAATTTCTTATGATGAACTCGAGGGTTTTGAATGATTTAGTTACAATGCTGTTGATGTGAGGAGTAAACGAAAGTGAAGAATCAAAAAGAACACCAAGGTCTCTGGTCATATTGCCCCTTAATAAGATATGTGTCCCCACATGATACATGTATAGTGCTGGTTTCAGTTTTCTTGTATAAGTAATGACATGGCACTTATTAGAATTAAGGTTGAGCAAATTTCGCTGGCACCACTCAGCCAAATGATCAATCTAGAGTTGTAAATGTTGACAGTCAAGTAACTCCTTTATTGGGAAAAACAATTTTAGATCATCAGAGTACAACAGCTTGCCACAGGTGATACTCTCAGTGATGTCATTAAAGAAAATAAGAAATAAGAGAGGACCCAAATTGGAGCCTTGAGGTAAACCTGGGGTAGGGCTAAAAGGTGCAGACTTAAAACCCTTATACGAAACAAATTGAATGTGGTCTATTAAATAAGAGGCAAAGAACATAAGTAAGGGTGAACTCAGACCAATTGCAGCCAGTTTGTGTAACAAAATATCATGGTTAATATGATCGAAAGCTTTTGCTATATCTATATAAACAACATCCACTTGTCCATTATCATCCAATATTCTGAAATGACTTGTGTCAGATGAACAAGGTTAGTTGTTGTCGATCTCTTGGAGAAAAATCCATGTTGGTATGGAGAAATGGTGTGTTCAACAGCAGAGTACATGTGATTGAAATAGACATCTCAAACACTTTAGAAAAGTTTGACAAGATAGATATTGGATGGTAGTTTATGATGTTACTAGGATCACCTTCCTTTAAAACTGGACAGATTAAATATGTATTCCACATTTTAGGAAAATTAAAAGTTTTGAGTGATAAAGTGTAGATTATAGACATTGGATATGCCAACACACTAGCACAGTCTTTAATTAAAAAAGAAGGAATACGATCAATACCAGGTGTATGTTTATTTTTTAATTTCCTCATACACGATTCCACCTCGGTAATAGTAATTTTCCTAATATGCAAGCGAGAGGAAGATGTACTTGAACTATTCCTTGTAAAAGGAACCGTTTGTGGCACATAAACGGCACAAAAGTAGTTTCTGAAAGCATCAACAATTGAGTTAGAGGTTTCATAAAACTGATTATTGTAGAAGATTTTGGCAGGTATGCAATATGCTTGTATTCGGCGCAATTGACATTGATAGTATAGTGTCTAAGGCTATTTTTAGCAGAGATTATTCAACTTTACCATTGCCTAGTGTTTTGTTGACCCTCCTGTAATTAGGCAAATTTTTGAAGATTTTATTGTTTAAGTTTGGTCCTTATTCTCATTATAGAATAAGACGATTGCAATAACTGTGTTTTTATTGATAGGTTTGTTATCAATTTTCTTCCCATTAACAGCATAGGAGGAGCTGGTGCATTTAGTTTAGGGGTAGTGTACTATAATCGAGAATTGTTAAAAACTGATTCTTATAAGCACATCATGCTTTAATAAACCAATAGTTTAATAGTTTGTTACAATAACAAACAAAGGTGTAGTAATTAGAGGGCATAATAGGTTTCACAAAAATTACAAATGGAATATTCAATTCACTTTACAAAATGAGAGTGCAAAAAATTATAATTCTGCTTACCTTATGAATGTTTTCTAAGGTAAAACCGGTTAATGAATCCTTAGGATTACTGCATTTTGGCATGCTGGATAACTAATGATTATTGTTTGTCTTCTCGAGGTTGTTTTAGCATAGCTTTTCGTTCCCCTTTTATGCCAGATTTGTTAGCAGAGTTCATTACCACTTTCTACAACATTAAACAAGGAACACATCATATAAGGCACGATGAAAGACTTAGATAAGGAAATTCACGGGTAAACACCACACTATTTATAAAACATTTCCGTGCAGTACTTTAAGGTATTTTACAATGAATTGGGGCTGCTCATTCGTTCCAACTTGTCAACACACTCACTTGTACATAACATGTTTTGTTGGTCGGGAAAACAACATGTCCATTTTATGACCTGTGAGATCCATCTACATAACAAAATTAAATAATAATAAGGCCTATTCCCCTTAAACAATGCCAGTGGAAAAACTAGACCCCATTTATATAATGCATTCTACTTTTAAAACTATATTACACAAATATGTGCAATACACCTAAATTTATTATACAACAGTTCCCTAAACATAATTATTTACCAGAATATTTTGTGACACAAGTTTTTTATCGTATAATAATTGTGAGAAAACTTCAAAAAGAAAAGTCTCGTTGTACATTGTTGGCAGCTTTAGCGTATAGTCCAGTGGAAGACAGTGGCGATACAAATTCAGATGGAGGTTATCATACCTACGACCTAATGTCATGAGGTAAGAACCCTCTAAACTAGCAGTGAATTCAAAAGGAAGGGAAAAAATAGAAAAGATAAGAGCAGGGTGGGATGTTTGGAGCTTCGATCAGTACAAGTAGAACAGAGAAGAAAAACGGCTTGCGTTGAGCAAAAGCGATAGAGAAAAGGGAGATAGCAATGCACTGTTCTACCAGCCAAAATATAGTCAGCAGCTCGGAGTGGGGGAGAACCACTCTTATGCGATGGACGATTGTCTCGGAACAAAGACAGGTTCAACAGAGGAAAAAATAAGGTTGAAATGGAGATAGAGATATACAAAAAGTAGAGTTTTAGAATAAGCGTCCTGGAGAAAGGATGGAGAGTAGAGAATTTCCCTATTAAAACAGGTTAAAAGTAACTAGGCTCCAAGTGAGACCTACCGAGCGCATCCACTGCGATAAGAAAATCAATCAAAGGTAAAAATGGCCAACTTAAATATACCCACATGGTAAGTTCAAAGACAGTAGCTACTACAAACATACAGAAATGATTAAACAATAAGTAGTTATGTTAACATAGAAATAGAAGATTTTTAATACGCTGAAAAAACAGTAAGGGATTAACGATAAAAATAACAAAAGGCGACAGCGTTTCACCAACATATTCAGGACAAAAATTAAAAAATGTTTATATGATAGGGAAAAAACAGTTGATAGTAGAAATTGTAAAAAGAATTATTGAAATATTTGCTAAAAAAACACATCGAATATAAATTTCTTATAGTCGCAACTGTGGATATCAACTTTTACTTCAGAGGCATGCGTTGCGATCCTATGCAAGAGCGATTTCAGCAGCAAATTAGTTCTGGCAGTAGGCGAAAAGAACAAACTTGTATGCCTTGACTCAGAACGTGGAACCAAAAATTTTATACAGGCAAGTAACTCGGTAGAGTTTATATAATTATGGAGTAATTGGTATAAGAAAGTCAAGCCAGCAGCAGTCCTGCGAGACTCTAGATCAGACAATTGAAACATATCTAATAGCATTTTCTGTCTACAACCTCGCGTTGGGTAAACACCCTCAATTCTCAGATATAAGAACTTCAGAAATTTTCTCTGAACCGACTTAATTAAGATTTTGTGGTACTTATATAAAGGAGACCATACAGTACTGCAATACTCAAGTTTTGACCTGGCCAGTGCCTGGTAAATTGATTTCAAAGCATCAATATTTGTAAATGTTCTGCAATTTCTTATGATGAACTCGAGGGTTTTGAATGATTTAGTTACAATGCTGTTGATGTGAGGAGTAAACGAAAGTGAAGAATCAAAAAGATCACCAAGGTCTCTGGTCATATTGTCCCTTAATAAGATATGTGTCCCCACATGATACATGTATAGTGCTGGTTTCAGTTTTCTTGTATAAGTAATGACATGGCACTTATTAGAATTAAGGTTGAGCAAATTTCGCTGGCACCACTCAGCCAAATGATCAATCTAGAGTTGTAAATGTTGACAGTCAAGTAACTCCTTTATTGAGAAAACAATTTTAGATCATCAGAGTACAACAGCTTGCCACAGGTGATACTCTCAGTGATGTCATTAAAGAAAATAAGAAATAAGAGAGGACCCAAATTGGAGCCTTGAGGTAAACCTGGGGTAGGGCTAAAAGGTGCAGACTTAAAACCCTTATACGAAACAAATTGAATGTGGTCTATTAAATAAGAGGCAAAGAACATAAGTAAGGGTGAACTCAGACCAATTGCAGCCAGTTTGTGTAACAAAATATCATGGTTAATATGATCGAAAGCTTTTGCTATATCTATATAAACAACATCCACTTGTCCATTATCATCCAATATTCTGAAATGACTTGTGTCAGATGAACAAGGTTAGTTGTTGTCGATCTCTTGGAGAAAAATCCATGTTGGTATGGAGAAATGGTGTGTTCAACAGCAGAGTACATGTGATTGAAGATAGACATCTCAAACACTTTAGAAAAGTTTGACAAGATAGATATTGGATGGTAGTTTATGATGTTACTAGGATCACCTTCCTTTAAAACTGGACAGATTAAATATGTATTCCACATTTTAGGAAAATTAAAAGTTTTGAGTGATAAAGTGTAGATTATAGACATTGGATATGCCAACACACTAGCACAGTCTTTAATTAAAAAAGAAGGAACACGATCAATACCAGATGTATGTTTATTTTTTAATTTCTTCATACACGATTCCACCTCAGTAATACTAATTTTCATAATATGCAAGCGAGAGGAAGATGTACTTGAACTATTCCTTGTAAAAGGAACCGTTCGTGGCACATAAACGGCACTAAAGTAGTTTCTGAAAGCATCAACAATTGAGTTAGAGGTTTCATAAAACTGATTATTGTAGAAAATTTTGGCAGGTATGCAATATGCTTGTATTTGGTGCAATTGACATTGATGGTATAGTCCCTAAGTCTATTTTTAGCAGAGATTATTCCACTTTATCATTGCCTAGTGTTTTGTTGTACCAACACCTGTTGACCCTCCTGTAATTAGGCAAATTTTTGAAGATTTTATTGTTTAAGTTTGGTCCTTATTCCCATTATAGAATAAGACGATTGCAATAACTGTATTTTTATTGATGGGTTTGTTATCAATTTTCTTCCCATTAACAGCATAGGAGGATCTGGTGCATTTAGTCTAGGGGTAGTACTATAATCGAGAATTGTTAAAAACTGATTCTTATAACCACATCATGCTTTAATAAACCAATAGTTTAATAGTTTGTTACAATAACACACAAAGGTGTAGTAATTAGAGGGCATAATAGGTTTCACAAAAATTACAAATGGAATATTCAATTCAATTTACAAAATGAGCGTGCAAAAAATTATAACTGCTTACCTTATGACCATCTAAATGTTTTCTAAGGTAAAACCAGTTAATGAATCCTTAGGATTACTGCATTTTGGCATGCTGGATAACTAATGATTATTGTTTGTCTTCTCAAGGTTGTCTTTTAGCGTAGCTTTTCGTTTTTCCTTTTTATGCCAGATTTGTTAGCAGAATTCATTACCACTTTCTACAACATTAAACAAGGAACACATCATATAAGGCACGATGAAAGACTTAGATAAGGAAATGCACGGGTAAACACCACACTATTTATAAAACATTCCCGCGCAGTACTTTAAGGTATTTTACAATGAATTGGAGCAGCTCATTCTTTTCAACTTGTCAACGCACTCACTTGTACATAACATGTTTTGATTGGTCGGGAAAACAACATGTCCATTTCATGACCTGTGATATCCATCTACATAACAAAATTACATAATAATAAGGCCTATTCCCCTTAAACAATGCCAGTGGAAAAACTAGATCCCATTTATATAATGCGTTCTACTTTTAAAACTATATTACATAAATATGTGCAATACCCCTAAATTTATTATACAATAGTTCCCTAAACATAATTATTTACCAGAATATTTTGTGACACAAGTTTTTTATTGTATAATAATTGTGAGAAAACTTCAAAAAGAAAAGTCTCGTTTTACATTGTTGGCAGCTTTAGCGTATAGTCCAGTGGAAGACAGTGGCGATACAAATTCAGATGGAGGTTCTCATACCTACGACCTAATGTCATGAGGTAAGAACCCTCAAAACTAGCAGTGAATTCAAAAGGAAGGGCAAAAATAGAAAAGATAAGAGCGGGGTGAGATGTTTGGAGCTTCGATCAAGTAGGCGAGAGAAGAAAAAGGGCTTGCGTTGAGCAAAAGCGATAGAGAAAAGGGAGATAGCAATGCACTGTTCTACCAGCCAAAATATAGTCAGCAGCTCGGAGTGGGGGAGAACCACTCTTATGCGATGGACGATTGTCTCGGAACAAAGACAGGTTCAACAGAGGAAAAAATAAGGTTGAAATGGAGATAGAGATATACAAAAAGTAGAGTTTTAGAATAAGCGTCCTAGAGATAGGATGGAGAGTAGAGAATTTTTCTATTAAAACAGGTTAAAAGTAACTAGGCTCCAAGTGAGACCTACCGAGCGCATCCACTGCGATAAGAAAATCAATCAAAGGTAAAAATGACCAACTTAAATATACCCACATGATAAGTTCAAAAACAGTAGCTACCACAAACATACAAAAATAATTAAACAATAAGTAGTTATGTTAACATAGAAATAGAAGATTTTCAATACACTGAAAAAACAATAAGGATTAACGATAAAAATAACAAAAGGCGACAGCGTTTCACCAACATATTCAGGACAAAAATTAAAAAATGTTTATATGATAGGGAAAAAACAGTTGATAGTAGAAATTGTAAAAAGAATTATTGAAATATTTGCTAAAAAAACACATCGAATATAAATTTCTTATAGTCGCAACTGTGGATATCAACTTTTACTTCAGAGGCATGCGTTGCGATCCTATGCATGTCTAAAGATAGAGCACAATCCTATATCGCTAGTACAAGAACTAAAAATTCGTTCAATTGTTCAAATGGAAGATATGTCAACCACGACAAAAGAATGCAGTGAGTTCTGTGATAATAAGAGGAAAATAAAAGATAAAAATTTAAGGAAAATGAAATTAAGTGTAGTGACAAATAAATTTTTAAAAATTTGGGACAATAGAACCATGTGATCTTAAGATGAATAAGGTGTTTGGAAAACGAGAAGATTTGAATTGATTCAAGACTCAAGCGTAAGATATATTTAGACATGACAAGATAAAGCAAAAGATAAAATTCAAATTAGATACTGGTAGAGAAGACAAAATATATTTAGATAAAGGTTGAAAGAGTGGTACTAGTGATTACTAATCGTTAGGAATAAAACAAAAAGGTTTTAAGTTTTTAATCTGCTAGGATCCTTGAGGTTTGCAATCAGCATTTTGTAATTCATAAATCAATGGAGAAATTACACAAGATACTTGACAAAAGATAAATTTGAGAGCTATTTTTAAAGAAAAATTTTTAGTTGCACCTTGATAAGTTGAAACAACATGGAGTCATTATAAAGCATGAAAGAAGTACTGTAGAGGTGACATGATATGATCATATCTTGTGATTGTGTACCCTCGTTTGCATGACTTTAAGAAATTTAGGCCTAAACCAGTCAGCTATTTTTTAGTATAGCAATCAAGTACAAAAACAAATGGTATTATGTCTGAAATTTAGATTTACATTCAGCCACTTAAGTTGCATACCTTATAGCGTATTGCCTATTTTTTGTGTTTTGTTTGTCATTAGGAATTGTACATTAATGAGTGTAGAATAGAAAGTGTTGTATATATTGCTGTGTTATTCGCCCCAGCGTTGGGCCGTCATAAAATTTGCTATGTTTTGCTCTATGATTGGCGTGTCATTAAATTTGCTGTGATATTAGCTGTCTGATTCCTTTATTATTTTAAGCCCTTATGTTATGAAATGTTAAATTAGGTTTTTACCCTGAATAGATCTTATTGAATCAAATAAAGCAATTCTATATTGCACAATATAATCATTGATAATATTTACAACTCTCAAAATTTCCCTTTTTACAGCATGTCTACATATACCAGATTTATGGTTTTCTGAAAGTCAGCAAAAATATCTTTTACTTATTCAGGGACCTTTGAACGTTCCAAGATACTATTTCCTTGTTATAAATTGTTAAATGACCCTTTTTGATGATTTTTACAAATACACAATGTGATAAATATTAAATTAAAAACAGTTTTCAATAATAAAGTGTGTTAAGATTGCTAACCTGGAATGGGTTCTGTAGTTCCATCCTAGTCCATGATCTGCATCCCCTTTATGTGTCCGCTTTCCTTATTAATGTGCATGCCCCATAAATTGTCTCCAATTAAAATCATACCAAGTCAGAATATGTCCAAATTAAAATACTTTCATTTTTAAACTATCTTCAAAGTTTGAGTATGTTCAAAGTTCGGAGTTCCAAATTACAGTCTTTTTAAATATCCCAAATTAGAGCCATCTCAATCAAAATATGTCTCCAACTGAAAGTCGAAATTAAAAGTTGATATTAAAAGCCAAACTTAAAGTCCAGATTGAAAGCCTTGTTTTATCGATATTAGAAATGGATTTTAATTAAGTCGTTTTACTTACATCTATTTATAGATCGGCTTAATTTCGTTGCATAAATTCTCGCACTTTTAACTCTGATTTACTTTGATTTTTGCTTCACTGGTTACGTAAGTTCTTAACACTTTTGAATATAGTCGTTGTTCAGTTTGAATATAGACTAAACTGTCGCTCCGTCACTATCGTATATATAAGGCCTACCTCCACCTGATTTCATTGGCTTATTTACATTCTGGAACGATACTTCTGCTTATCTTGCATACCTTGGGATTTTTACCAATTGTTTAGTTTAAATCTTTCAATGCATGCCTTGACTGTCACGTATGCCTCCCGCATATCGTGGTATTATTTCAGGATTTCCAACTTTTGGCTTTTATTAACTCACATATTCTGATGTTTGTTAAATTTTATTGTTTAAATTAAATCGCCTGGTGCGTGTTTATTTCTACAGAATATTGGATTTTTGAACAAATGTGATTTCTTCCAGTCACGTAACGATTTTCTAATAATGAATTATTTAGAATGCGTGTATGATGATATTTTTGACGCAATTGTTACATCTTTGCAATGCCAATTTATCTAGGTTTCCGGTGATTTAGTTTTGATGTAATTTGTTGCGTTTTAAAATCTTATCTTTATTTGTAAACTACTCTTAGACCTCTTTATTTTCTCATGCATTTAATCCCTTGTATTTTATATACAGTGTGCTCTCAATTAACAATATGTAGGGTGACCGATTTACTCTTATAATTTCTGAAATTATGTGCCTTTCTTAATGTGGAAGTTGTTTTTATTTATTCTACGACCCCCATGACTTAACCTACCCCTAAACTACCCTATTTTCATAGTAATATGTTTACATATGTTTAAGGCTAGTTGTGTTATAATTGAGTTGCTGTAAATTTAGATCATCTTGCACTTGGGATCTCAGTTATTTTGCTGTATAAATACATTTTCTTTCACTTAGATTTTTATTCCATCATTGTTTTCATTTCAAGATCAATATACCATTTTTCTTATTAGTTTACTAGTTTTATTTATTAGCAGTGTGTTGTGACAAGCTCTTTTAGGACTATTGCTTAGAGAGTGGAAAGCTCTCACTTTTCTGATGCCCATTAATTTTATTTCGAGGTAGCTGGTTTTTCCACTGGACTCGCGAGTTCCCTGGGTGTAGTATACGATAAACAGCCCAGCCGGAGTAACTTCCAATACCTGCAAATAAATCCTTTTTTTTGAGTGACAGTTTTTTTTGCACTTACATTCTGATAAATCATTGAATGTATGTCCAATTTTTGAGACAAAAACAGGCAACCATTCTGTTGGAAAGACTGTAGCAAGTAGTTAGTTTATTTTACCTTGGAATACTCAAACAATTGGGTACTGTTTCATTTCGGATTCATATGCATATATTCAACTTTTATCACCATTTACAATATCCTATACCAAATTTGATATTCCAGAGTTAAATTGTTTAAACACATCTTTGCACCATTTAACACACTTTTTTTGACCTTGAGTTAAGTAGTGAAGAAACCAAGATGAACATAACTCAAGCGATATGTCAAACAGCTGTGTTTGATTTTATTGGTCAACTTTCGAGAAATTCATCATTAAGACTACCATGATTGAACTTAAATTCCTGGTAGAATCAAAACATTTGTTCTTAATGGTGTTTCATTGTCAAAAGTATTTTTTAAACCGTCGATGCACTCTTTCTATTTTTTTCAGGCCTAAATAGAACAAAATCATTACCTGAACATGCTAACGATTTAAATCTATGTTTCGTTCCTCAAATATTATTAACTTTAAAATTATACAGTAAGCAAACTGTTAAATATATTTCCACTCTGTCCTTTTTTGTTTGACAACACAAATGCCACACTTTATAATTTTTTACATCGAGCATCGTATGACTATCCTGTTGTCACATTTCGAATTTTTGACAATGGTCCTCGTATCTCACTATTTGCACTCAATATCTGTCTTTGGTAATATCTAAATTGTGTAACATTTTAGGTGATTTGAATCCTTTACATATTGACCCAAATCTTTCTGCTATTGCTGGATATAAAATCCCTATTTTACATGGATTATGTACGCTTGGCATATCCGTTAGAATTATTCTTGGTACATATGCCGATTATGACATAAAGTTATTTAAAGCAGTGAAGGTAAGAGTTTATTAACCTTTTAAAACCATATATTGAAATTTTACGTTTAATTTCAGGCACGCTTTACCAAACCAGTACTACCTGGACAGACAATTCGTGTTAATATGTGGAAAGAGGGAAAGCGAATACATTTTGAAACTGTTGAAGTAACAAAAGGCACTGTCATTATTGGTGGTAAGTATTATGTTTCAACCATTTGTGTAACATTACTATAATCCATCTAAAAGATTTGTAATAGTATAAATGCAGTAAAGGTTTAGAGTGTATCGATAAATACAGAAATTACATACTAGAAGTTCTGGAAGTAAAATCTTGTTCAACTTTTCGAATGAGTGATATATAAAAAAAATTCTTTCACAAATAAATAATGATAGATAATGTGCTAATCGAATTTAATGACTAATAGTGTTGAACTGAGAGAGAAAAAAGCCAATTGTTTTTAACTATTTCTATGTCGTTTGTTTTGTTAATTTCATTAGATTTAATAACATGCCTTTGAAAACCCAATAAGGTGCATTTTTGGCATATCCTAGACATCTTGTTATCTCGTAGTTAGACAGCTTTGCTCTCAGTCAGAGATCGCACTGATGATTTTCATCATCATTAGGTCTTCAGTCCTGCAACTGGTTAGATGCGTACTCTTATTGTTTCTTATTCTGTGCTAACCTACACATTTCCTGAAATTTTCAGTCTGTATATTTCACTATCTGTGTGCAATAGTCTGATCTATGTCTATATCTACCTCTTTTTTTCATATCTCTGCTTGTAATATATTCCGCACAATCACAAAAATGCCTTAGAATGTATCCTGCTCTTCTATTTCTCCTATTTTTTTTGTTTTCCACAGATATCTTTATTCTCCTACTATTTCTATAACCTCTTTCTTATTAACTTTGTCTGTCAATGCTATCATTCTCATACATCTGAAGCACAACATTCCAAAAGGCGTCTACCGTTCTTCGGTCTACTTCTCCTACTGCCTCTATTTCATAGACGTGCTGTGCTGTGCTCCACACATATGCTTTCAACAATTTTGTCCTTGTTTCTATGTTTGTCATCTTCGAACATAGCCGCCGCTGTTTCTTGTTAGATCTTGTTCAGTTCCCCTTCTATTGTTTATCAATATATACCCTATTTTCCAATATATTCTTTCGCACAATCAACATTAGTTGAAAATATTACAAACCAACACCCGTAGTTGTTTATAATAATCATCAGATTTAAGTGCAATTATTTTTTCGTCATTAGTTTTTCTGTCTTGAAACTGGTTGGACACGTGCCTTCACTTATTTCTATTCTGAGCTAGCCTACACCGTTCCCTGAAATTCCCCCAACCTAGATACAGCTCGGTTCTCCTTCTGTTGTTTCCTGTTTATATGTCCTATTTCACCAAGATTCAGTGGTATGTGAAGAGGGTTAGCAGCCTGTGGCTACCAAGGATCCCCCAACATTTGGATATTTGTCGAATTAATAGTTTTCCAGTAAATCCTTTTGCACAATTAAAATTAGTCGAGAGTATTAAACCAATACCTGCAGTTGCTTATAATAATCATCAGGTTTGAGTAGTTATGTTTTTGTTATTAGATTTTCCATCTTGGAATTGGTTGGACGTGTACCTCCATTGATTTCTATTGTGAGCTAGCCTGCACATTTCCCTGAAGTTCTCACAGCATACATTTTTCAATATCTGTGTGCAATAGTCTAACCTAGGTCTACCTCTAGCTCTCTTTTTTTCCTATATCTGCTTCTAATATATTCCACAGTATTCCCTTTTGCCTATCTCTCCTATTTTTTACTGTTTTCCACATACTTCTTTCTTCCCCTACCATTTCTAGTACCTCTTTGTTCTTAAGTTTGTCTGTCCATGATATCTTCGTCGCATGTTTTAAGCAATATTTTCCTTGTTTCTATGTTTGTTGTCTTTGAATGCAGTAATTGTTTTTTCTTGTTAAATTTACCACGACCTTGTGCAAATCTTTGTTTTATCTCTTTTGCGCTCTTCCCATCTTGCGTTATTTGGTTTTCTAGGTAGCAGAAGTTGTAAGTTCTCGTTATCTATTTTTATTCTAGTTTTTAAAGCTGAATTTAATGTTGTTTCATTCACTTTCTACTTCCTTAGTATAAGAAATTTTCCCGATATCTTTCAGCAATTCATTTGACTTTTTTTCAAATCTTTCGTGAATATATTTATCTTTTAGTTTCTCAAAGCCAAAGTGCGTTTTTTTGTTTCTTTTTCAAATTTTTAAATTTAAGAACGGCCTTCATAATTTTGATGTCATGGTCAGTGTCTATATCTGCTTCTGGGTAGTTTTTACACTTAATTCCTAAACCGCTGCCTAACAAGGATGTAATCTATTTGATATTTTCCTATATCTCCTGGCATCTTTCATGTGTATCGTCTTCTAGCATGATGTTGAAATAATGTGTTTGTGATGGTTAAATTGTTCTTGTCACAAAATTCTACCAGCTTACTTCCCCTGTCATTTCTCGTGCCTAAACCAAATAAACCTACTACCACTCCTTCTCTACCCTCATCTACCGCTACATTAAAATCCCCCATAATTATTAAATTTTCATGTTCTTATGCGTATCTTAGTATGTCTTCGATATCTTTGTAGATCGCCTCTACCTCTTTCTCACTGTAGCTAGAGGTAGGCATGTATAATTGTATTATTACCGTATTTACCGGTTTAGATTCTAATTTAACCATGAGTACTCTTTCGTTCTTAAGCAGTTTTCTACACGTTGTCCTATCTTTTTTCTTTTAACTACTCCCGAATTTCCTTCCTCTGATCCTGTATGAATTACCCTAAAGACTCCACTCCAAAAATCCCTCACCTCTGGCCAGCAAACTTTGCTGATCCCTACTATGTCTAGTGCTAACCTATCCATTTCAATCTTCAAGTTTTCTAGCTTACCTACTTGTTTCATACTTATAACATTCTACGTTTCGGCTCGCAGAATCTTCAAGACTGTTTTTTTTCTACTTTCGGATCACATCCAAAGTAGTCCCCACCCGGAGATCCGAATGGGGAACTATTTTAACTCCGGAATTTAATTAACTATTTGAGTATGCTGTGTACTTGCAAGATAATGTGGTGGTTTTCCGTTGCCTTCCACATCACAGTTGTGTTTTAGAATACCAGACCAACCCCTATGGTCTCTACCACTTTAAGTACCGAAAAAGCTGGTACTCTCTTTCGGGGACCTGTCTTAGTCTGGTTCCTCACTAAAAACCCTACTGCTTTGGTTGGACCTGTAGTTTCGCTCTTTAGGTCACTGGAACGCGGAAGCCATTCCACCCGTTCTAGTAATCTAGAACTTCTTCAAGGTGCAGGTTCATTTGGAATGGTACTGATGATTTTATGGAACTTTTAATTTCTTTTCGTGTTGCCACAGAGAACCTTAATCATGTTTATTGAACACTACATTTATTTTCTGACAATGTTGAGATCCGTTTACAATGGTTTTAGATAAAGGCGAATCTGTGGAATTGCTTTAGCAGGTTCGAAGTATTGTTATAAAGTTGGGGAATGATTTAGTGGTAAATTCGTTCATTGTATGAGCTTATTTATACTAAGTGGAGATGTAGCAGTTGTTTGGAGGTCTTTAAGAGTATTGGAAATGCATCCACAAAGTAGCGAGAGTTTTGCACGGTGTAATTTTAATTTCTTATGGTTAGTGTATGTGGTGATATGTTGTTTTATTTTTATAAAAGTAGGAACTATATTAGTGTACAAAGAAGTATTGCGAATGAGTTGAAGGTTGCAGAAACTATGTTATGTGTTAATTTGATGCTAGTGACCTTTTGAGTTGACTGTATCCTGGAAACGTAACAGAAAAAAATTCCACCAGCTAGTTTAGTGGTGAGGGATATATTCAATGACAAAAGGAATTTTTTGAGGGGTATACAACTTTAACACGTGCACCCCTAGAAAGGTTGCTGAACTGTGCCTAATTACAAATACTGAACACCAACTCACCTGGAACTGTTTTTTGGCCTTGAAAGATTATTTCTGATTTTGACAGGCTGATTGAACCCTATTTATGCCTTTCACAATTATACATTATTAAAAACTATTAAGAAGAAAATTAAAGATCATAATCTTATTTTCACCAAAGCAGACAATAGTAATTGTTTAATAATTCTCAAAAAAATAGATCATATCCAAAAGTGGGCATTTTTCTGGAAGAAAATAACATCACACTCTTAGACAGAAACCCTATTAACAATCGTTATTCAAAAACAAAATTTTTGTTAACAACTTCTGTGATTTTTTAACAGAACATGATGCACAGAAAACACTTTAATTTCTAGCAACCCTATTACACCTAGGTTGTACGAATTGCCTAAAATTCTAAAATGGAATTTCTATGAGGCCAGTTGTAAGTTTCATAAATACTCCAGTATCAAAATTTATTTTAGTTATAATTACAAATTGGACTAAATTTAAATCTTTTCATTCGGTAAGTAATACTTTGGATCTTATACAAAAAGTGCAGAATATACAACTACAGGATGATTACACTATGCTGTCAATTATGTAAGTAACCTTTTACTTCTGTACCTAAATCAGAAACCTTACCACTCGTTGGAGATTTTCTGCGATCTGCCAACGTGGGAGAATACAATGTAATTTGATTTACTTCTGCGTTTCGTAATATTGTGAAATCGTTTAACATAACATGATTATGCCGCAAATTGTATCAAATACCAAACACGTTTAAAAGTGATACAATTCTTAATCTATAATATAACTAAAGCAATGTACTCACTTAAACTTTTTACATCTCAGGGCCCTTGTTGTTTCAGGGTGGGTCAGCTACGCCATTGTTGATTCCAGATTTATTCGTCCTCTTTTCCCTTCGTAGCGGAATGATAGGAGCAACCAGATATAGGAACGATAGAAGGTAGAGATAAGGAAACCTACATCCTAAAAAAAAGAGAAAAGACACACCACGACGCAGGTAGCTGTTTTTGGCTTCAGGCCTTGTAGTATAATCGCGTCGTGTCACACACCACGCACTTTTGCCATTCACTCCGCGCCTGCGCATTCTTTTGCGCAAACGCAACTGTTTGGAATGACGGAAATTAACAAGTTTATTTGAAGATATTTGCGGAAATTTACTCTCATAATTTATCAATGTACATTTCCAAATTTGGAATGTAACAAATTACAATTTTGACCTAATTGAATTTTTGTTCATCACAAGATTTTTTCGTTTTCAATAACAAATGCTATAAACAGTCAGAATCATTAGCAATGGGAAGTAGCCTCTCTCCATTTCTTGCAGCTGTTTTTATGGATAATTTGGAAAACAAATTCATTTTAACCGATACTAATCCACAAATTATACACTGGTTCCATTATGTTGATGATTGCTTGGTTTTCATTAAGGGTACATCTGAAACTGCTCAAAACATTTTGAATAATATTAAATTCACTTCGGAAATAGAATCTGAAAATAAGCTAAACTTTCTAGATCTGACGATCTGTAAACGTAATAATCAATTACATTATAATATTTACAGAAAACCTACACAAACTGATCACATTATACCATTGTTGGCAACACTAAATGGCAGCTTTCAACTGTTACATACATAGACTTATCAGTATTCCTGTATTCAAATCGAACTTCAATAAAGAAGTGAATACAATAAAACAAATAGCGTTTAACAATGGATATCATTATAACCTTATTTATAAATGTATCAATAGTATAAAGAATAAAAAACTCGTTCAACAAGCATATATCACTCCAATTGAAATTACATTCGAAAAAAAAATTTCATTTCAATTCCTATTATAGAGTCCAACCTTAATACTAAAATCAAAAAGCAATAGATCTTTTATTTCAATGTACAAGCGTCTAAATTAATGGAACTCTATTGACTTATAAAATACCAAAACACATGATTCATATTTCATTAATTTTGCTGCGGTGATCCATGTTTCGGATCACACTCTGCTACGTACCTAGATGTAGCCAGAAGAAAAGTAAATACCATGCTAACTATCAAATGCGGAGAGTGGGGGGATTCACCTACATACCAAGAAAACAAAAAAAACCCACGCCGTACACGATTATCTATTAACAAATAAAAATAAATAAACGATTCTGTACAAACAAGCAAAAGCAATAAATTAAGCGTTATTATTTCAAAGCAAACAATTATATGATATGAACAATTTAGTACTTTAGATACGAAGTGCGCATCTCGTATTTTACCAAAATAAAATTAATCGGTAGTAAATAAACATGTGAGAGCTTTTGTCAAGCATTTTTAAAATTGCACCTAATACTTTTTGTAAAATACACTAATTAGTAGGAAAGAATTAACGTGTGAGAGCTTTTGTCAAACATTCTTTTAAATTGTACATAATACCATTTGTAAAATAAACCAATAAGTAGAAAAGAATAAGCGTGTGTCTGTCAAACATTTTTAACAATGGTACATCACACCTGTAGAGCGATAATATCGATCCGCTGCAACAAACAGTAGTTCTACAGTGTCACGTTTCTTATCACGTAACTATACCAAACGCTGATACGGAATATGATCTTGATATACACAAAAGAAAACAAGTTGTATACCTGTCTGTGTCTGGATACTTAGCTTGCAATCCGTCGGGGGTGACTCAGCACTGCAATTTGCGCTGCCACCGTAACTGCAGCAGCGGTCTACAGACAAAAGCAGTTGGTGTACGTCAACAGTTGGGCCTACATAAAGAACCCATTTGGCCTCCAGCTAAGAGCTAGAAAGAGAATCTGATTAGAATGGGTAAGCGCAGGAAAACTCACCAATACACGCAAGATACCTCCTACTTGTTGAACAAAAAACGTGCATTGCTTTTGAAGTACTGTGACGAATAATGTAGAAAATATTTCAATGCACAAGCTGCAGAATCGAATTCAAAATGGGTTCAAATAACACGAGTTTGAACTGCAATCCTCCGTTATCGAAGCGCGATTAACAAACTGGAAAACACGCTATTAAATAATAGTAGGATTTATTATTTCGACAAGTCGTTGAATGGGAAACACAAGAGAAAGCAATTATACGTTATCGGAATGTTTAACAAATTAACAGATACCTAAAACAAGGTATCGGCCATTTAATTTATCGAATAAATTTTCGTTTTAAAAGCAAAGTGGATTTGAGTTAAAATTATGTTAAGCGGGCTTATACTGAACAGGTACACTCTATAGGGTATTGTTGGAGAATTTAAGAATAGAAAGAGAATTTATGTAAATGAAATAACCAAATACCTGATATGGTTTTACTGCCGGAAATGAACGTACCACTATATTTATTGGCAAAATCAATTTGTTAACTATTCTTTTTCTATGTGATATTAGTTTAATAATTTAAATGTTAACTATTTATTGACTTAGTTTGATGGAATACATTTTTTTAAATAACTTGACAATAAGTAACTATAATCGTTAGTGTTTAATCTGTATAACTTTCACATACTTACTTGTAGTAGCACCGAAGATGGCTAATACCGAAAGCGCTCTACTGTAATTTATATATTTTAACTATTATATTATTTTTACACGAAAATACTCTCTGATTTTTTGGGAGACCTTATACTCAAGGCACACTGCCCCTTATATAAATGTAATCACAATAAAGGGGAACTCCCAAAGGAGTAGAGTGATTCCATAGGAACTTCAAGGTTTTTTTCTCGTAAATGAAAAAGTGGAAAATAACGAAAAGATAAGAGGTACGTGGGAGGTTTAGAGCTATATAGAGGAAGGGCTCGCATTGAGCAATGGCCATAAAAAAACAGTGGATAGTGAATCACTACTCGACCATCTAAAGTGTACTTCTTAATCTTCTTTGGGAATTAAACCACTCATAGTTTTTAAAATCATCTTTATTTACGTTTTGATCCATGACCTAGGATTGTTGTCAAAATAATAAAAACTTCAAGTTTGACATTTATGACATAAATTGAAGGTGACTTTGATTTATTTATATTTGAAATATTTGATTTGAGTACACTAAGAAAAATTTTTTAAAGTTTAAAAGGGTAAGATATATTTATACATGACAAAGATAAAGCAAAAGATAGAAATTAAATTAAACTTTAAAAATTTTTGCTTAGTGTACTCAAATCAAATATTTCGAACATCAATAAATCAAAGTCACCTTTAATTTATGTCATAAATGTCAAACTTGAAGTTTTTATTATTTTGACAATGATCCTAGGTCATGGATCAACGTAAATAAAGATGATTTTAAAACTATGAGTGGTTTAATTAAAGAAGATTAAGAAGAATGCTAAACAAACCACAACAAAAATACAGAGAGTATTTACAGCTAAAGTGTAGTCAGTAGCCCGGAATGGAGGAACACCACTTTTATGTGCTGGACGGTTGTCTCGGGACTGACAGGTCCACCAGAGGAAAAATTAACGTTTAAAACGGAGATAGAGGAATAAGAAAAAGTAGAGTTTTAGAATAAGCATCCTAGAGTAGGAGTAGAGAGTGGAGAATGTCCCTATTAAAACAGATTGGTCTAAAGAACCACCTGCAATGGTAACGATAAGATAAAACCTATACCTCCACGTAGATACTTAAAAACAACTAGGGTCCACATTCGCGTAGTGTAGATGGTTGAGTAAACATCGTTGCGGACCGTTCGCAATAGTTATTAATCAAATGAGGTAAAAGTGCATGTAAAATTTCCAATTTTAGACAGTTGTGATAACAGTTACATATGCAAAGAAATCGGCAAAATTTATAGTCGAGATTTTATTTCTATGCGTTTATATAGTTAAACTACCTATAAAATTAATATATCAATTGGAGTATTTATTCGTATTTATTCCTATACACAACGATAGATAAACACATATCAGTGCTTATCAAAACTAGTTGCCGATAGCATATTCAACAAAATGAATCAAGTTAATACTATCATGTCTAACTTGGAGGAACAATTTAAACGGCAATGATGAACTTTGAAGGCAGACTGCAATCTGCGCATGATAATGGAACAACCAGTCAACAAAATGAGGTAGTAAATATTGAATCTGACTTTAAAAACTTTAAAAAGCATATGTTGAATAGCATTACTGATATAAAGTCATTAATTGAAAATTTAGACGCAAGGATTGATAATCTACAACAATACACAGCAGAAATTGCCTTCTTTTACACGGAATAAAAGAAAACAATGATGAAAATATTATGGAGATACTATCGGATCTATTTATGAACAGACTTGGGGTAACAGACTTCCATTATTCGTTCATAGATCGTACTCACCGACTAGGTGTACCAAGGAATAATAAAATGAGAGCAGTTATAGTGCGTTTCTGTTCTTACTGGATGCGCGACAAAATATGGGTAAACAAGAAGAAATTGAAGGGTACTAAAATATTAATTACGGAAAGCCTAACCAAAGAAAACTCGATCTATATAAAAATGCCAAGAAAAATTTGGATTTAAAAATACTTGGACCGCCGATGGACGAATCTACTGTTCTGTAGACAACAGAAAGATTCTTATTAAGAAAATGTCGGAGTTATCCAACGTAAATACAGCTGCTCCTATGGACAAAATGAAATCCCGGTTCGCGAATGCAAACAACAACGGCATCCAATGTCAGAGCGTATAATACCAGGAGTCAACTAAACAGCACCAGCGGTATATCATAAACTGCCAGGTAGTACACTCATTATTTTGAATATCTATCACTTATGCACCATTATCAAAAGAAATACAATGCAATTACTATTGAGAACGGTTTACAGCTACATACTATTTTCTGCAACAACCATTTTGAATTTTTTTGTTTTAATTTTTAAGTTTGTAATTATTTTATATTATAACCTCTTACTGACACATAATTGCAATTAAGTTTATTAATTTTGCTTAAATATAGTTATAGATACAATCTCATACATATACATACACACCCATTCAAAACTCAATATCTTACACATATTTACTTAAAAGCATCACATTATATCATACCATAATTAACCGTAATTAACAATTAATTTTAATTAGCATTGGGTGTTTATAGAATAAATTTCTTATAAAAATAATTTGGGAGAACCTAACTAACAGATAGAATATTATTAGAAAACATTTATTCATAATACAAACATATTCTTCAACTCATTACCTTACGATACATTATCAAATATTTAGTTTAATAAGAAGGCCTATAAAGTATTAATTTTTCGTTTTTTTTTTCTCTTTTCTTTAAGTACCTCGTAGTCATTCACTGAAAAATTTTATTTATAATTCTAATTCTAAATTATTGTTGGGTTTATATAAACTGTGACACTTCCAAATATCTAAGTTGTGGTGCATATAAGCAAATTCACCTACACAAAACATATCGCAAATTAGCAGATCGTTATTGTTCAACATCTTATGTTAGACTTAGTTTATTAATAAGAAATTTATACGTTTGTTTATATACACTTTTAATTACATTAGTATTAAAAAATTGCAAAAAATGGACCCATACATTCGTGAAGTGAACTGTAACCAGATTAACACTGCCGAATATACTAATATCTTGGATCACAACAATTACTGGAATAGTAAAAACCATAATAAATACTTTAAAATATTTCACCAAAATATTCGTAGCCTAGGACGAAACATTAATGAATTAAAATCACGTTGAGTCAACTGCCGTTTGAATACGATTGTCTTGTTCTTACGGAAACATACCAAATTTTAGATAACACACCGTTTTTACTACATGGTTATTTAATGCTGTATAGTGGTGGAGCACTTAATAAAAACGATGGTGTAGTCATTTACCTAAAAATAAAATTGATTTTAGACAGAGTATAGTCACTATTGGGTCTAGTACAGCCATACAGATTTTATTAAAAAAGACAAAGCACGATACATATCTCATAACCGCAATTTATAGATCTCCATCCGAACCTGATGAAGATTTTATATTTAATTTACAATTATACTTACAACAAACAGATACGCTACATTGTCATACCCACATAATAGTCGGAGACATCAATATAAACATAAATAGTGAAAAGAAACTACAAATAACTATCTGGATACTTTAAGCGAACACGGTTTCCTTTCTTTGATTAACAAAACACTCGTATATCTGGTAACACTGAAAGCTGCATAGACCATATATTTATGAAAACAAGAAATAAAGATCACTACCTAAATTGTATTCCGACAGTTATAGATACTTACATTACAGATCATAGGGCCACAGCTTTATATATACCGTGGGAACAGTGTAGTCAAAACAAAAACAAATTAAAGGAAATTATTTACATAAACTACTCAAAATAAAAGATGCCGTACAAACTCATGATTGGACTACTTACTATGATGAATCTGATGTTAATAAGTTAACAGATAACCTGATCACTACAATAAATACATACGTTACACAGTATAGAACTATAAAAAAAGTAAAAAGGAATAATTTATCACGTAAAGAGTGGATAACGCCAGGATTAATAAATTCCATAAACAAGAAAAATTTATTATACAGGGAATACAAAAGCGATCCTAGTAATAATCTAAAAAAGGCATCTTACACACAATACAGAAATTTTGTGAACAAGGTAATAAAAAAAACAAAATACAATTATTATGTCAATCAAATTTATGCTAATAAAGACTCTGCGAGGAAGTTATGGACCATCGTAAGTAATACAAATCGTACTGTACAAAATAAAGAGGTCAAGGAGATTTTTGTAAACAACAACATGATATCAGATCCAACACAGATAGCAAACGCGTTTAATGATTTCTTTTGTAAGGTAGGGGAAGCACTTGCTAGTAAAATAAAAAAACCAACTACTCCAGTACCAAATGAAAAAAAATGTGATAAAACCTTCTTCCTGAGACCGGTTCAAGAAAATGAAATTTTAGAAATAATAAAATTACTAAAAGGTAAAAAAGCTGTTGGAAGCGATGGTATAAAATCAGAGTTATTAAAAGAAATAAGCCATTCAATTGTTTCACCACTTACATTTCTAATAAATAAAATATATGAGACAAACATTGTTCGGATTCGTTTAAAAATGCGGTTGTAATACCGATTCATAAGAAGGGAGATAACGTAAATCCGGCAAACTACCGACCTATATCTATTATTACATCCATTGCGAAAATATTTGAATTAACTTTGAAAACCCGCATCATACATTTTTTAATCAAAATAATACTATAGCATATAACCAGTTTGGTTTTAGGAAAGGATATTCTACTAGTGATGCTATAAATCTCTTAGTTGAAAATATTACAAATAGTCTTGAAGAAAGTAGGCCAACTCTTGCTGTTTTCCTAGATCTAGCCAAAGCATTTGATACTGTTAGTCATACGCAACTATTGGAAGCTTTGGATTATTCGGGAATAAGAGGAGCTTCCAATAAGCTTTTTCAGAGTTATCTGGAACGAAGGACACAAGTTGTCAAAATAGAAATGCGTACAGTAGTGCTCTAAATATAAAATATGGGGTACCTCAAGGGACTGTTCTAGGGCCAATTCTATTTTCAATATATATAAATAATATACTTACCACTCCTTTAAATGGTAAAATAATTAGTTTTGCTGATGATACGGCAATTACATACACTGGAAATACTTGGATAGAGATGAAAAAATGGTTGAAGATGATTTAAAATACTATTTAACATATATAGTCATAAATTATTAACAGTGAATTATGAAAATCATGCTTTATTCCATTCTCTAATAACATAGTCAGATTACCAAAATTTAATACTCTTACAATTCAACTATCCCATGAAACTGTGAAAATTAAATCGCAAGAAAGTACAAAATACTTAGGTGTGTATTTAGACTCTCATTTACGATGGAATATTCATTTAAATAACGTTGCTAAAGTTTTAAGAACCTTATTATACAAATTCAAATGCTTAAAAGAAATACTCGATATTACCCACCTAAGAATTATTTATTATGCATTAGTTGAATCTAGACTTAACTATAATATCTTAAGTTGGGAGGAGCATCCTCTTGTTATCTTCATCAAGTTGACATCTTACAAAAGAGAATTTTAAAAATAATATACAATAAGCCCTTAATTTATCCTTCACACCTGCTATTCCTTGAAACGGTCATAATGGACATCAAGCAATTGTTTATGTACAATATTATTTTATATTTATATAAAAATAAAAACAACAGGAAGCATATCCACCATAAATACGACACCGGTATAAACTAAATGATAACATTGAAAGACCTCCTTATATTCGAAGCATCGCTATACGAAGCTTTATGAACCTGATGAGCAAGATTTATAACCAGTTACCTAACATATATAAAAACTACATTACAATTTGCAATTCTTTACCATTAGTAAAGCAAATGTTTAAACATTACATTATAGCGTTGGGACGTGCACAAGTACATAGTATCGTGTAGTTTATTAGCAGAAACCTAAAACTTTATATTTGGAAGTGGGTCAAACCCTTAATACAATTTTGTTTTCATTATAATTAAAACTATCAATACATATTATGTATGCAAAGTACAAAGATTTAAAACAGCTTATTAATAAAACGCACTTACTTAATGTCAATTTATATAGATGATAGTCCATGCACAGTCGAATAGACTCAGTGGATTTTTTTTTACATTGTTTATTTAAATTGTATATTGTTTATTTATATAATTTTGTTCTTATATTATTACTTTGAATAAACTTATTATTATTATTATTATTATAAATGAGACCCTGACAATTCATCTTCCTACCAAGCACATCCACTGCGATAAGAAAATTAAACAAAGTTTTTTTCCTCCTTTTTAACACGCAAACACTATCTTAGAACGTTCTTATATTTGACCTTTACAAATTTAGTTTTTTTTTATAATGTCTGCTATGAAATCTTCCCACAAATAAACCCTACTTCAATTTACTTTTCCCAAATTTAAAATTTCTGCTCCACAGTTTGAAATTCTTACAGATTGAATAAATTTAACTGCCCTTGATTCATCAATCACCTTGACCTGCTCCAACCTCCAACATAGTTTCTGTTTCCTTACGTAAATTCCCAACTTATTTCTTTACACAGATGTTGAATTCTTCGTGTTCTTGAAAAAATGAACGAAGTAAATGCACCAACGAACGAAGAATCAACAAAGCTACCAATGAATGAAGAATCGAATGAAATTCAGATGAAAATCAGAGCCGTTTTCTTCGACGGCTTGATTGTTTTAAAATAATTTGAACTTGTTTCAAACACTTTCACTATATTAAATTATTTGAACGACTTTTAAGTTTTAATTTATTAAAAATGCGTACGACTCTAACTTCTGACACTTTTTTAATTACACGTTTCACTTATAATATCAGTTTAATATTAGTTCTGTTTCTCGTTCAAAATTAAAAGGTCCTTTTTCTGCGGACCCATTTTTATATCCATTCTCCTTCCACGTCACAAAAAATTTCTTCATCCTGATTCGGTCATCGCTGTTCTTATTCAAACAGTGCTATTCTAATTGAGAGAAACCTCCTCTTCTTATTCCATCTGTTTACTAATGCAAATCATAAGGCCTAATGTCCATCTCTGATTTCCAGAAAAATCGCTGTTATTGACTATCTGCATGTTTGTCTTCAAAATATTTGGTGACCATGATAATTTTTACAAGGTTGTGACATTCTGGTTCTTTTATGATCTATCTAAAAGTGAAATTGAATTTATCGTGTATTTTAATTTTCTTTTAGCAAAAGTTTAATAAATATTGGTTATTTCTTATTGAAGCTACATATTGATACAAAATTCTTATTGTGCCATATGGTTGTTTTATGTTATAGTTTGATTGTTGGCGTATGTTTAAAGTTATATACAAAATCGAAGATGAGAATTTAAAAGAAATTGGGTTTATTTATAGGTAATGATTACTAGAAAAAATGTGTAACTTGGAGTGACAGGTGTATCTCTTAAAATCAAAAAACTATATGTGGCAAGAAAAGGTTTACAACACTTGTAGATTAAACGATTAGTAACCATTTAGATATATGATAGGGTTTGTCAAAAGTTAAAACCCAAATTTAGGCAGAAATAAACGATAGGAAAGTTTGGTAATTAGATAATATTACAGGAAAAGTGTTCCATGAATACTAAAGAAGGCAATAATTAAAGCTAAGGTGGCAGGTAGAAATTTAAAGCTAATCCTTAGATAAAATCTATGATTAAAATCATGTAATCCCTGAGTTAATGGCTCTACAAATGATATAGTTTACATAAGATATCATTAGAAATTAGATTTTGAGAAAAAAGCGTTAATTGTGTCAAACAATATAATTTGACATTATTTTCAGTCTATAAAGTAATTTTTAAGGTTATGTTAATTTAACAATATGAACGAAATTAAATGATAAAGTCAATGACTGACTTTTGTGAGAACCAAATCTTTGTACGGTTTTCATGTAATGCTTACACTAAAACATAATAATACTGGGAATTTCCCTGTGCCGGATTTAAAAATCCCCTGAACTTATCCAATACAATAAAAGATAAAGTCTATCTTAAACTACTTACAGTGTATGCCTTGGCGACGAGCTCCTTTCAGGGTGTTGTGGTTTGGTTTTCTCAAATGTGTTTTACATGGATGCCTCCAATTCTCTATAGTGCCCTAAAGAGAAAAAATGTGGAATAGGTGGGAATGATAAAGTCGAACACTCTGAGAAACATAATCGCTTCCTTTAATTGTCAGTACTGAAGTGATCCGCATAATTATCCCTAAGTGTCCTAACACTCCCAGGATTGGCTTGTTCAAATCGGCTGATGTCTTATAACCAATAATGCACGTTTACGTTACATTCTCTGAGGGTGTCTAGACATTTATTTGTATTAAAATCATTCTAATTTTACAATGTATTTAATAATTTGTAAAATAACCAGGTCAGTATTCGGAAACAAAGGGAATTTCTTTACCGTATTCCCGTTTTATTCATTTTTTAAAATAAAACACACTTTATTTCGCGTTTTTAAACAACTTCAGTTGTTAATAAAACTATTTTGAAATTGGTGCATTATAATCGCCAGTTTTCGTAAATATGCCGAATTATCTCCAATCAGAAGAGAAGACGACGATTTGGCATTTGTTATCATTTGTTTTCGTAATTTTGAACTTCAAGCAACAACAAGTGCAGCTGCTCCATATGACTGAAGTGCGTGATTTCAAGTGAACCAAACCGCTTAATCATCGCCGTTTCAGTGTACCGTACCTGCTCAGAAAACTACTGGAGGTATGTTTGTTTTGTTATAATCAATTAATAATTTGTACTTGTTGCATTTATATTATAATTTTTGATATAAATTTAATCGCCATTACTGCCGATAACCATATGTCATTAAACATTGTGTTGAATCACAAACATATTAAAAGGTCCTTCGAATTTCGCAATCTTTCGCAATCTTTACGCACCATTTCTTGGCCCTTCAAGCCGAATTTGTAACAGTCCTGGATTTACATCCATTAAAAACAATAATTTTGACTTTGGTTATGTACTTAATAAAATAACGTATTTGTAGTATAGTGTGATTCAACACCTGGATTACAGATTTTTGTTACCGGCTTTATATCGTTTTCTTTACAGCGAATATTATTTTGAATGTTTGACTTCGGGCAATACCCATAAGGTGGCGCATAAGGTCAAACATAATTTCATTTCTAAATCATTTGCATTTGTAAACAAACATTTTAGGTTGTGTTTGTTGAAAATATTTATTTACTACAATTATTTATTGAATTTTATTGCAGTTTCGTTAATATATATTGTTTGTTTGTTACAAATACACATGATTCAAAAGATATAATTAAATGGTAATTAAATGTTTTCATATATGTTTGCAACTTCCTTCTAATACATGTTTACAGTGATTAATAATTAATTGAAAATTGTTTGTTGTGTGTAATCTTTTTTAAACACAGGTGAGTTATTGTATAATTATTGTTATTTGCATCTTTGGTAAAGTTCAAAGTTGTATTGTAGCCTAAAACATGAGGTTAGTTTGTTGTTTGCATTATTTAGTTTGTTTACTTGAATAAATTTGGACATTAGCGAAATTCTAATGGCTCCAAAGAAAGATCAATTGATTTTAGCAAATTTCTTGCATAAAGCAAGATTGGAAGAGATCTTAGATTGTGCAAATCGTTCGGTGGATGATCCATCACTTAGAAATTTATTTAAAATACAATATAGAAATGTAGAATCAATTTACAAGGAATATAATTAAAACTATTTGTTAATTCTTCATGCAACAAGTGAAGAATCTCTACAACTACTATTTCAAGAACGATTGTCACTTGACAAAATTTATTATTCGATAAATCTTTTGGAAGATAAACTTTTTTCTTCATTCAGTACGTCAGATAATTTTAATACACAGGCGCCTGCTGCAACTTCGTCTCAATTGTCTAATGTCAAGCTTCTCAGAGTCCAGTTAAGTACATTTTCTGGTGATCTGAATTATTGGTGTACATTTAAAGATTTGTTTGACACACTTATACATAATTCAAGTTTGTCGAACATTGAGAAATTCCAATACCTTATATTATCACTTAAAAGTGAAGCATATAATCTTATCAAGAGCATTCCAATGACCTCTGATAATTACCCTTTAGCATATAAAACACTTACAAATCGTTTTTCGAATAGAAGGCTCTTAGCCAACCATCATTGGTCTTTATTGAAAAAGTATCCGTCTCTCACTACAGAGAATTCAAAGCATCTTAGGAATTTGGTTGATGGGTTTAATGAAAATTTGTCAATATTGAAATCGTTACAATTTGATACAGATAGCTGGGACTTTGTTCTGGTTGATCGTTTGTTAAGCAAACTTGATGAAGCTACTCATAAAAGATTTGAGTTGCACTTTAATTCGTCTAAAGTGCCAACTTATCAATATGTTAAAGAGTTTTTGTTGAAACAATGCATTGCTTTAGATAACCTGGTGCCCAGTGGGATTTTGAAAACACCATTGTCTAAAGGTACTGCTACTAAATCGTATAGTCGACTAAGTCCTACACGTTCTAATTTTGATTCGAATCCTAAAACATGTCTAGCACAAACTACTACTCATTCTAGGAGTAATACGTTATGTACCATTTGTAAAGGCAACCATTCGTTGTATTCGTGTGAGCAATTTCTTAAATTGTCTCCAACTCAGCGTCATGAACAAGCCAAACATCATCAGTTATGTTTGAATTGTCTTCGACCTAACCAGAGCATGTCGTCCTGTTTTTCGAAGTCATCCTGTAGACATTGTGGTAAACATCATCATTCACTTCTTCATTTTGTTTCACCTAACACTGCTTCGCACTTGTGCTCTTCGAATACTCCAATTCGTCAAGAGACACCTCAAGCTAGTTCTTCTACTGATGTTTGTACAAGCATTATTGGTTCTGCAGCAACAACTTGTCTTGCTTTGTTATCCACAGTTCATTTAGAAATTCTTGACAAGAGAAATCGACCTTAAATTGTTCGTGCTCTTGTTGACACTGGAAGTCAAATCTCGTTTATTATCAAAGATTGTCGTAAATCTATTGGGTCGTTATCTCGTCCTTCGCATGTTCCTATTTCTGGTTTGGGTCAAACTTTAGGCATGATTTCTGGTATAATACGACCCATTCAGGAATATGATTCTGTCCCTACAGATAGTAATTTAAAGGTAACTTTTATGGTTTTACCGTCCATCTGCGGTGACTTTCCAGCGAAACTTATACAATCTCGATGGCCTCATTTGGAGAATATTAAACTTGCAGATGAACAATGGAGACAACCAGCTCCAATTCAGTTGTTGTTGGGTGCTGATGTTGCTTCTCGTATTATACTAGATGGGAGAATCACTGGTAATGACAATTCTCCAGTTGCAATTAATACAATTTTCGGCTACATGGTTTTTGGTCCTATAGATTCCATGTCAGCACATCACTTAAATTCATTTTTTGTTTCGGTTGATCCTTACAGGGATATTAATCTTAAACTATTTTGGAAACTTCAAGATATTCCGGGTAATAAACGATCCTCTCCGGACGACCTTATGGCTCAACAGTTATTCGATAAATCGTTATTTCGTTTGTACAATGGTAGGTTTGGGGTAAGTCTTCCGTTCAAGGAAAATATTCTCGACTTTCCAGATTCAAAAGCTATTGCAGTTAAGCGTCTGTTGGTTTTAGAGTGTCGTCTCCAAGCCAATCCAGAACTTCGCAAATTGTATGTTATGTGTGATTATGAATCTTCAGGTCACATGTCACTTTTACCGTCTGCCCCTATTGGTAGTGATTTGCTCTACATTCTGCATCACGCAATTTTTAAGTTGGAAAATGGTAAATCCAAATTGAGGGTTGTATTCGATGCCTCTGCACAATCAACTAATGGTATTTCATTAAATGATACCTTGCTTACTGGACCTAAGCTCCAGAACGATATTGTTAAAATATTGTTAGCTTTTCGTACTTACAAATTTGTTGTCGTTTGTGACATTAAACAAATGTATCGTCAGATATTGATAACAGAATCAGATCGTCGCTATCAATTAATACAATGGAGGTGGAATCCATCTGAGCCTATTCAGACTTATCAGTTGAACACCATCACTTACGGGGTGTCATCAGCTCCATTCTTAGCGATTCGAACAATTTTGGACTTAGCCAAACTTGGCAAGAATACATATCCTTTGGCCACTCAAGCGTTGGAAAACAATTTGTATGTTGATGATATTTTGTGTGGTGCTTCCACTCTGTCGGAAGCTCAGGAACTAAAATGTTAGCTTGTCCAGTTACTTGGTTCAGGTTGTTTTGAATTACGTAAATGGGCTAGCAATAATCCAGAACTTTTGGAAGACATCCCTCTTGAACACCAACAATCGAAGTCAAATCTTGTTGCAAGTGGTGGTGCTTTTATCATTAAGGTACTTGGACTCCGTTGGCAATCACAATTGGACATTTTTTCTTTTGATCTTCAACTTTTGGAGAATCGTATCTCTAAATGTATACTTCTCTCAATGATTGCTCGCATTTATGACCCTCTGGGATTTCTTACTCCAGTCACTTTCGTCCTCAAGCGACTCTTTCAACATTTTTGGATTCTTGGGTTAGACTGGGATGAGGATCCTCCAGATGTCAGTGTCATGTTTTGGAAAAAATTTGTTTCTTAATTTTCAATTATTGAATCAATTCAGATACCACGTTATCTATTAAAGAAGCTTGTAGCGTGCAGCTTCATGGTTTTGCTGATGCCTTAGAAAAGGGCTATTCAGCCATTGTTTATTTTCGTCTGGTATTTCATTCTGGGGATATTTCTGTTCGTTTTGTTATAGCTAAATCAAAGGTAGCTCCTCTGAAATACTCTGTACCTCGGCTGGAACTTTGTGCTGGGGTACTCTTATCAAAATTGGTACAATTCGTAATTGGTGCTTATTCGTCTATAATCTTTGAAAAAATCATTTGTTATACTGACACCTTGGTGGCTTTGACTTGGATAAAGTCACCTGCTTATCGTTTGAAAACATTTGTAGCTAATCGTGTTAGTTTCATTCAGGAAAGAGTTCCTCCTGAATGTTGGTGTTATATTTGCTCGTGTGACAATCCTGTTGATTGTGCCACAAGAGGTTTGTTTCCTTCTGAACTGCCCTCGCATCCGTTATGGTGGGCAGGTCCTTCATTTTTGTCAATCCCTGAAGCAAATTGGCCTTCGCCTTTGTCATGTGTTTCGTCTCCAGAAGCATCTGCTGAAGAGAAACACCTTGTGTGTGTCGCTACAATAGAATCGACATGGATTGATAATTTCTTTGAAAGATTTTCGTCTTTACGTAAAATTCAAGGCATAATTGCATATTGCCTAAGAGTATTTCACACGAGAAAAAATATCTGAATTCGTTATCATTGTCTTTGTTAGAGTTACAAAGTTCTTTAATGGTTATCACAAAAGTAGTTCAACACACATCGTTTAAATATGAATTAGAAGCACTTTGTCAAAATGAACTTTTACCTAAACACTTTCAGCGTTTAGGTTTATTCCTCGATTCCAATGATATTTTGACAATGGGAATTCAGGAAAATTTCTGGATTATTTCGTCTCGTCGCGCTATTCATTGCATTTTGTCGAAATGTTATCGTTGCTATAGAATCAATCCTGTACCTATTGTTCCTATTATGGGTAACTTACCCCATTATCGTGTTTCCCAGGCTAAACCATTTAGCTCTGTCGGAATAGATTTTGCTGGTCCCTTTACTATTACGCCATATCGTAAGAGGGGCTCCAGAACATTTAAGTCGTATCTTTGCGTTTTCATTTATTTGGCTACCAAGGCCTTGCATCTTGAAGTTGTTTTGGATCTGTCTACTGACTCAGTTATTGCCTGTCTTCGACGTTTTATAGCTTGCCACGGTCGCTGTCAAGACATCTACAGCGAATGTGGAACAAACTTTGTTGGTGCTGATCGACAACTACAAGAATATTTTCGTCAATCTGTCGAGTTAGAAGCCATTGTGTGGTATTTCAACCCTCCTTCTGCTCCCCATTTTGCAGGCATTTGGGAAAGTGCAGTTAAATCCGTTAAAACTCATTTAGCTCGTGTTGTGGGTAGTCACATACTTAGCCTTGAAGAGTTTCAAACTCTTGCGGTTCAGATTGAGGCTCTGTTGAATTCTAGACCTCTTTGCAGTCTAAGTAGCAATCCTAATGATCTTCGTTCGTTGACTCCAGGTCATTTTTTGACCCTGGAACCTTTGTCGTCATTCCCAGATCCTTTTGTTTCTCATATAAAACAGTCTCGTTTGTCACGCTGGCAATTAATTCAAGCATTGCAGCAGGGATTTTGGGATCGGTGGCACAAGGAGTATTTACATCAATTATATCAACGTGCTCGTTGGTTCAAATCTAAACAATTAGACAACATTGACATTGGTACTCTCGTTATCATAAAGGAGGATTCAGTATCACCCCTTCGTTGGCGACTAGCTCGCATCATTCAGCTACATCCTGGAACTGATGGCGTTTCTCGTGTAGCTTCTGTTCAAACGTCCAAGCGAATACTAAAACGTCCCATGGTGAAATTGTGTTCGTTGCCATCACAATGAATAAATTTCAATTTGTGCATCTATGTAAATATACTAATAATATTTTGTGTTTGTGTCTATAAAAAAAATATATACATATGTGCATAACCAAACTCGTATTGTTGTATTGTATTCGTGTAACTTATAGCTACCAGCAGTTATAAGTCAAAATTTTGTATTTGAAAAAATAGCATCTTACATGCTATTTTTGGTGGGCAGTTATGGTTCGTATTTTCGTTTTATTCATTTTTTAAAATAAAACACACTTTATTTCGCGTTTTTAAACAACTCCAGTTGTTAATAAAACTATTTTGAAATTGGTGCATTATAATCGCCAGTTTTCGTAAATATGCCGAATTATCTCCAATCAGAAGAGAAGACTACGATTTGGCATTTGTTATCATTCGTTTTCGTAATTTTGAACTTCAAGCTACAACAAGTGCAGCTGCTCCATATGACTGAAGTGCGTAATTTCAAGTGAACCAAACCGCTTAATCATCGCCGTTTCAGTGTACCGTACCTGCTCAGAAAACTACTGGAGGTATGTTTGTTTTCTTATAATCAATTAATAATTTGTACTTGTTGCATTTATATTATAATTTTTGATATAAATTTAATCGCCATTACTGCCGATAACCATATGTCATTAAACATTGTGTTGAATCACAAACATATTAAAAGGTCAGAATTTCGCAATCTTTCGCAATCTTTATGCACCACTAGAAATGGAAACTGGTTATTCAGTAATTGAAAAAGGCATGTTACGAGTTAATCCACTTAATTCCTAAAAGCTATGGTACTGATTAATTTGTTTATGGATTTTTCATTCCAGTTGAGAGATCATTAGCAAACAAGATGATGTTGCCAAGTTTATTAGAGGATGTGAATTCATTTATACAGAACAAAAATAATAATCCCGCCACTAATCTACGGTACATCAAATTTATTACTAATTTATTTGATAATTCTTACAGGTGGTGTTATATCTCCCAATTATGAAGTAAACCAATTGTTTGCAGTTTCATGGATCTCATAATGTTCCAATTTATTAATTAGAATTTCATGATGTACACATTCAAATGCTTTGCTAATAGCCAAAATATAGCAGCAGTTTTTGTTTAACGAAAGAGAAAATTATAAATAACATCTGAAGTAGATTTTTTAGTACAAAATTCGAACTGATTTACATTCAATCTGCTATATTTTGAAGCAAAACTTATAAAGTGAGTTTTTGCATGTTTCTATTACTTTAGAAAAAGACGATGGCCACCTCATCATTGGCACAATTTTCTTATTGAATATCCTGGTGTTTCTTTATCACTGCCAGTGCGTTCATGAATAACTTTCTTGTGTTGCTTCTTGCTTGTAATGTGAATTCAGAATACGAATTGAGGGAAATATCTTAAGTAGAATATCCAAGTTAGAAAGGCACTTACAGATGTTATGTATGGATTTTTGATTACCGAGATTGTAATGTCTTTGGTTAACCAGTTTATGTAATGTAACTTATATTTTGTTATTGGAAAGGATTTTTTATACACATTTACAATAATGTGTATTGCTGATTGGAATTTATTATATAAATTACCTGGCGTAACAATGTTACAAAATCATAATGAATATTTGAAGCTTGAGGGGATGGGAGGATTCTCATAAGCATTTCTAAGAAATTGTGTTGTAAGGAATCATATGTCAAAATGTTGCCTTAAATAACACATTAAGAATAAAAACCTATAAAAATGTATGTACTATGTTTTATGTTTGTGCGAAGTAATAAATTTCAAGCATAAAACCAAAGTTCAAGTATTATCATGTTGTAGAAGTGGAGTAGTGACATTCTTATCTATGCTGTACTGTACTGTACTGTGTACTCAATTACTAAGTTTTTTTGCTTCTACACGGTTAGTAATAGTCTGATCCAGACAGTAGCAACTGTGCAGTATAATACCTGGTAAGAAAAACGTTTAATTTGAAATAATGACACATAACTGTCTGTTAGACTGTAAGGTAACATTCTTAATTACAAATAATGCTAGCAGATTTTACTTTGGAAAGATAATTGTAGTTTAATAAAATTGCAGTGTACCCATAGAAAATATGCAACTGCATGATAGTTTGACTACTAAAATTTATTTATTACTAAACAGCCTTGACCTTGTATAGATATTAGTTTAAAGAAATCACTTAAGCACATTGTTTTATAGAATTTGCATATTTTAAAAACAATATCAGTAAGCCGAATTGAAGTCTATATTTAGCAATCTTTGGAGGTTAAAGCTAGTGATAATCAATTTTATAGTAAAATCAGTACCATTTTTATAAGTGTGAATTAACAGCGGACATCAAGATAAAGGAAGGATAGTATGTTTATAATTTATTATTAATAGAATTTTGTCGGTGTGGGATATTCAATAATAGAAAATCTGTTTCAAAAGTCTCCATTTTGGTTAGCTAATAGATTCGAGATAGAACAATCAAAATTAAATTCGTTACATACAGACTGTTGTTGCCACTGAAATGTACATGAAGTTAATTAATTTTAATTTGCCCTGAGGTGGTTTTAGGAGTGGATTCCTATGGATAAATGAGAAAAGAAAATAAAGAAGTACAAAAATAATAAATAACATAATACAAAAATTCTACATTACATTAACACTTACTCTGAAAGGTTTTTTCTTTGTCAAAATCGAAGAGTACCAAACCATCGATCCCATCAATTATTTTGATGTTATCTGTACATGGAAGACGGTTATTGTGCATACACCTTTCTTGCTTCGGTAACTTAAACTTTTATCTCATATTTAAAGAGACTTAAAACATAATACACTTTTCAAATAAGTTTCCATCACTGGGGTAGCTGGATATCTTTTACAATTCGTTGACTTTACCTATTTCCTAAGTAAATTGAAATAAAAATCAACTTAAACTTTAACATAAAATAATGTCAATAAAAGACACAAATTTATTTTCCTAAAAAGAACAATTTCTTAACTTCAATTTTGGACTAAAAGCGAAATATTGTAAAGAAAACACGTAACAACTTTAAATCTAAACCATTGACAAAACTATTCGCCACTCCAAATAATTCCTTTTTCCTATTTAATTATAAAGACATTCACAAATCCCAAGTATTGAAAATCTCGTTAAATACTAAGTTTTGCAGTATGCTTTCATTGTCCTTTTGTGAATGCAATCACATTTTTCTTGGATCTATACTTTCAACCTCATATAACTAACTTTATATCTACCCGCAACACCCCACCCCCTGTTTATTTGCACGTATCTGTACATTTTGATATTGATTTATGACTGGTTAATAATTAATTAATGATTTATTTTTCCGCCAGATGCAACCACGGTGATTCAGTCCCTACTATCCCCGTTTCAGAGGAGTATGCCATTAATGTACCTAAAACGTGAAAGATGCATGTCTGTCAATGGTTTTTGCATGCTTAATTATTCCTTTTGTAACTGTTTAAAACATTGTAATTATATTGTATGAAAGAGATAAAATACCTGTAACCTTATACTTGTGTATTTTCCTTGCCTATCATGTGATTGTTACATTGCATTAAAGTATGTCCGTAGTTTCCTTTATGGTAATTGCAATTAAGTAACATTAAATATAATTTATTCATCTGAAATTTCTAGAAGCTTATATTTGGAATGCCTATATTAACATTTACTAATTCTGTAAACTTTTTAAAAATATGACGTTTCTTCTATGAAATTGATTTGCTTGCATCTTTATAGTTTAAAGTAATTTACGATCCTGAGTTGACTTCCAAAATGTATCTAACACAAGTAAAAAAATTATATTTTGGTTTTAAGTTTATCATTGGAATAAAAATACTTACTCTACAGCAATGTATTGTATTGTATTTTAGCACTATTATACATGAAATTACAACAAGGTCCTTCAACAACAAATTTGTCATTCAAAATTAATTCCTTTTATCCATTTAATTTGTATATCGAGTACAAGCAATACAACACGTTATAGTGTACGAAAGAATATATCCACATGTTGTACAAGAAAATTAAAAATTTATTGGGTAACTGAACTTGCATAAAATTATATAAAACTTTTTTATAAAAACGCTGGAGGATTATTTTATGTTTTAAAAGTAGTATTTTATAACACTCGTTCTGAACGGACGTGCACCTTGAAGAAGTTCTAGAATACTAGAACAGGTAGAATGGCTTGCATGTTTCAGTGAGGTAAAGAGCTGAACTATAGGTTTAACTGAAAGAAGACAGCAGCTGTTTTGGTACATAGAGTGGCAGGGACCATGGGGATTGCTATGGTATTCTAAGACACTACTGTGACGTGCAAAGTCACGGGAAACGACCATATTATCTCCCACGTACACTGCGAACCAAAAGTGATTTCAAATATGACGTCATCCTTTGAGTAGAAGATTTCGGAGTTAAAATAGTCTTCCATTTGAATCTCTCGTAGAGGGCTACTTTGGAGGATGTGATCGGCAAGCTTAATAAGAAGAAAATATCTGGGAATATCTTGCGAGTCAAGGCATAGAATGTTAGAAGCATGAAGCAAGTAGGTAAGCAAGACAATTTGAAAATGGAAATGGATAGGTTGGCATTAGATATGATGGAGATTAGCATAGTTCTGTGGTCAGAGGCGGTAGATTTTCGGAGCGAAGACTTTATGGTAATTTGTACGGGGTCGGAGTAAAGAAATTCGGGTGTGGGAATTGTTATGTGAAAAAAGATACGACATTGTGTAGAAAATTACTTATAAAAGAACGAAAGAGTACTCATAGTTAGATTAGAATCTAAACCTGTAAATACGGTAGCAATACAGGTTTACATGTCTACTTCTAGCTACAGTGAGGAAGGAGGTAAAAGCGATCTACAAAAATATTGGAGACGTACTAAGATTCCTGAAAGGACAAAAATTTAATTATTATGGGTGCTTTTAATGCAGTGATAGGCAAGGGTAGGGAAGGATTAGTAGTAGAATTATTTAGTTTAGGCACAAGAAATGACAGGGGAAATAGGCTGGTAGAATTTTGCCACAAAAACAATTTAACCATCACAAATACATTATTTCAACAACATGCTAGAAGATGATACATGTGGAAGATGCCGTGTGGCAGCGAAAGATGACTCTGCATGCCTCTGAGATAATTCTCCTTAAGCTTTGATTGAAGATGCTTCTTGTAGTGGACCATGAACAGAAGTTTGCTTGGTATTGCACTTGGGGAATACCATTTCCAAATAAAATAAATGTCTGGCTAACTTTATGGGTTAAATCACAAACATTATAACACACGAAACAAAATGTATAAAACAGTAAAAAGATCATGGATTACATAAATCTCGTGTTATTATATATCGTCAAAGTATGCTAAGATGCATCATACTTATAGCGTGTTGCTCATCTCACGAGTACCTGACGACTACTAACTAAACTGGTTAAAAAGGGAAGCGACCCCTTCATTCAATACATAGCCAGAGACGGGTTTAAATAATAACAGGAAGTATGGTTTTACTCCGGGAGATATCAAAGAGATTACATTCTTGTTGGACAATGTTTAAGGAATCAATTAAAATACTGTACAAGCTAACTAAAAGCAGATATAGCCACTGACCATAACATAGTAATTATGAAAGCCATGCTGGAAAAAGGAATGGAAAAAGGCATTTTGACTTTGTGAAACTAAAAGTTAAATATATCCACAAAAGAGTTGAGAAAAACTAAAACAAATTGCTGAAAGACATCAGGAAGTAGAAGCAGAATGGAATAATGTTAAATCCAGCTTAGACATAGCAGTCGTAGATATTCTGGGGTATAAAACAAAAAGAAAATAAAAATACTGGGTGACACAGAATGAATGAAACGATATAGATGAATAATTTTTTACAAAATATACATTACTTCATTTATGAAATTATTTTTATTTACATGCTATATATGCAGTTATTATGTCCTTGTATCCTGCTTCCAATTTGTTCTATCCTGGGCAAAGCTCTTTATCTCTTTCTACTGTATTTTTCTTTTCTTCGCAGCCTCTTGTACTTGTTGTTCCCATATCTTTCTTTGTCTACTCGCTCTGTTTTTGTCTTGTATTTTTATTTCATACATTTGTTTTGTCGACCTCACCTTTTCCGTTCTATGTATGTGTCTACGTTATCCAGTTGTTTTCGTCTATTATTTCTATTATTGATTTCGTTTCTAGCTCTTTTTATAAACTTCTGCATTTCTCACCGTGTCCATTTTCATCATCCCTTTGATTTTTCTTATGAATCTCATTTCTGTTGTAGTAATTTTGCTCTTGCTTTTCTCTGTTAGTGTCCATGATTCCTTCCTATGTTATCCCATGCCTTAGGGTTTTGTTGTATACTGCTATTTTTACTTTTTTATGCATTTCATTCTTGCCTGAAAAGGTTAATCTTATTGTGTTTTAGATCGTTTCTGCTTTTCCTATTTTCTCTTCTATTTCAGTTCTTTCTTTTTCTTAATCGCTTTTCTTCTACTTGTCTAATTATGAAAATTAGGTCGTGCATTTTTCCTGATCTCATATTGCAATTCTTGTATCGTTTTATCTACTTTTCTTCTTATTGCGATTAATTTTTGTTAAAATTTTTTCTGATATATTTGATAGGGTTATCCCTCTATAATTTTCACATTCCTTTCTATCTCCTTTCTTATATATTTGTATAATTAGACCCATATTCTTGTTCCAATCGTTCAGTATATTCTTCAGTTCTATCACTTTTTAAGTTGTCCAGTAACTTTGCATTCCCCTTTTCACCCATGTGTTTTATCATTTCTGCTGTTATCTTCACTAGGTGCACTTCCTAATTTTAACTTAGTTATTACTGATTTTATGTCCTCTTCTGTGATTTTTTCTAATTTTGCATGTTCTCTTTATGTTGTTTCAATTTCTTTCTCTTGCTGTTGCTGTTCTGTGGTGAGTAGTTCCTCAAAGTATTGTTCCCACCTTGTTATTATTTCTTTTTTGTCAGCACCTGACTATTTTATCTTTTATTATCAATTGCCTCGTCGCCTTTTCCTTCTAAACTGTTTGTAGTTTCCTTTATAGTTTTACTCACTGCTTTGCCAAACTGTTCCAATGTTTTCTGTCTCTTGTGCTTGATCTATATTTTTGTCTTTTTGTACGTACTGTAGTCTTCTTCAACCCCTGCCTGTATGCATTTTCTCCATTTCTCTTTTTTTTCTGTTGTTTTATATTGCACTTCCTGCATCAATCACCTGCTTTTCTTTGTCTTATGTTTGAGATTATTGATACCGTGCACCTTTCTCTAGCTGCTGTTATTATATTTTCCTTAAACTGTCTCTATTTCTTAACTGTTACCTTCTTCTTCCATGCTTCTCTTTATATTATCAGGGTATGCTTTTCTAATTTTCATATTTTGTAGCGCATAGCTTATACCTTTTCAGTAATTATCTTCTTTCTCGTTTCTCTTAACTTCTTAGTCTCTTCTACATACATTTCTATTCTCACCAGGTATTGGTCACGCCTGAGTTCAGCCTGCCTTAGTATTTTTACATCTTTAATTTTTTTTTAATTTCTTGAATCCATTGAAAATAGTCGATAATTGATTTTTCACTTCTTGATTTTACCTCCCTTGTGTATTTATGTATATCCTTGTTCGAATTTTGTATTTGCTATCACCAAATCATTTGCTGTACATATTTTTAGTGCTTTTTTTCCATTCACATTCCTTATCCTTTTCCAAATTTTTCTATGTATTTTTCGTTCTCTTTGTTATCGTTACCTACTCTACCGTTCATATCCTTCATCATGATTGTATTTTCTTCTCATTTATCTAACTCCATTTGCAACCTCTTGAAAATTCAACTTTCTCTTCTTTTTTGCATTCTCATTTGGTGCATATGGTATTATCATATCCACACCCTTTTGTCTATTGATGTCTGTATTGATAATAATCTCCTGTTTCTACATTCTCTACTCTTTCGGGTCTAATTAGTACTACTTCCGCATCTTTATCTTGTTCCTCCACATAGCCAATAAATATGTATTTCAGTTCTACAATCCTATTCCCTTATTTTTCGTTTCCATTACCTCCCCTTCCTTTCCATTTAGTCTCCGCACGTTCTATGTTCTTATTATATCTTTCTTATTCCCAATATTTCCTCTCATGCTCAAATTTACGAAATTATACAGTTTTGAATGGAATAAAACTGCATTTGAAAGAACGGTATTTGCATAATATAAAGACATATACCATTGAATTCTCAAAAGATTCAATTTTATTAACTAAAAATAATTAGAATTAAGTATCAATAGTATATTCTTCAACGAGCATATAATGATAGCTATTATTCATGAGAATAAAGTTCATGTCAAGAACCGTGCGGCAACAAGTGACATGCATGAGTAGAAGACTATTATTCTCTATGACTATACGACTCGTACAAGAAACTATACACATATTTGTTTTAACATCAACCTGTAATTACTTAACATTTCATTTTATTAGTTATAGGAAGACAACTAAAATAATTAACACAATAATCTATACAGTGGTAGTAATAGTTTGTTTATTTTTTAACAAAATTTATGGTGAAGTTACTGCAATTAGTAATATTTAATACAGATATAGTTGTGTCTTGATCAAAATTGACTTCACTTAGAATATTAGTTTTCAATATTTGTCATATATTATTTGTGATTCATGCATTTTGCTCGACCAACTGAAGTATTTTGTTCGCAGTGTTAATCTATTTATCATGGAATCGTCTATGTTACCTTCAGCTACAGACATACTCTTCCAACCCCCATGTCATTTGAGAACTGTAATATATGCACCTACTTCAACTGACAAAGTAGCAGAGGACCTACGGAAGCTGTGTCCACGGTACTAATTTGCATCCAGCAAACTTAGATAGGCTATTTGTTTTCCCATTGATGCAAATTTATTTATACCAATTTTTTGAACAGTGCATTTGCAGTGTTGATAGTTTAAGAAAAATGAAGGTGTTTTCACATCATATGGAAATGGCAACATACTTTTTGCATATTTCATAAAATTTGTTGTCTCAGTCAACTTTCTGATCGTTTTTATTTTGGTGTTAAGTATTATGGTTATTAAAAGAGCTCATACCAGATCTTCAACATCCTCCATTTTTATAGTGCTTTTGGTTATTAATACAAGCATCCATTATTCATTTGATCAATGCAACTTTAAAATGGATGTGATTACTTTAATTGAATCTAGGCACATACACTTTAAATTTTTTACCCTTGTTTGAAGATACTTATTATTCAGAGCTTCTGCCAGGAATTTATTAATTTCTTTTAGATTAAATACTTTTGATTTCTTTGCTTGATATCTTTCCTCTTTTCTTTAGCGGAAAGCACACAATTTTAAATAATTTTCTATGTTTACTTTGCTGTGAACACTCAATGTGTTCTTTAACATTGTAACAGTTTAAATTTTTCTGTTACCAATTTTGTTAGTTAGGCAATGTATTCTACTTATTCTGATAGATAGACAACCATACATTCAGACCTTGTGGGAACGTGTTTGGTTGAAAACAAAATTCTGTTTGTTAATTTTGAGAACCATCTGCGCTAAGGAGGGATATGATCTACTTTGTTAGATACACGAATTTTGTCTTCCTTTTTGATTTAAGCACTGCACGAAAATGGGTCTTCCTGGTTGTGAATTTGAGCTTGGCTTGAAAAGCATCAGGTACTTAGGTGTTCAAAAGTTAGTTTGTTCACTTAGTTTTAATGTGCAGAACCGAAAGTGAGTAAGTCTACTTCGCTTTTATTAATTTGAAATTGTTAAATCTGACCAGGGTTTTTACTTCGGCATTTAGTTATGAGTTCACGTGACGTTAAATTATTGCGAGAAGCATGCAGTAATCAATTATTCCCGGGAGCACATGGAAATAATTTCGACCTGGCGTATTGACTCTAGTAACAGAAATACATATTATTTTAATAGAATTCACACATAGTGAATTTTAACCAATAAGTTTGAGACATCTCAAACACCATTCGTTGCCACTCTGAATGCACCCTGCAATGCAGTCGTAATTTCTCAATTGTCAGTATAACCAATCTGAAGTTAAATAAGGGAATTTAGTATGGAATCCACAAAATGCGTTTAGCGATGTAGGCATATAATATGGAAAGCCCGCTATCCAATTGTGTTTTTTTGAAATTGTTATCTTCACAGGTGTTGTCCTTGGTAGATCAGTAATAGGAAATCCCGGTGGAGGCCCCTGGGTAACAGAGTTATCAACTTACTTATCAGGTAACAACAACAAACTTCATACCACACACGCAAACAGGTATTTTAAATTTTATTCTTCTTTTAATAGCAAAATTTTAATTCTTTGAAAATACTAAAAAATGCTTTGAAACAGTACATGAAATTTCATTATCCTCAATTTTTTTGTTTGAATTAATTACTAATTTAGGGACTTTATTTTGTACAAGTCTGAAACAATTAAAGCGAGCTTGATTTAAACTACGTAACGACTTCAGTCAAAACAAAAGTATAATAAATGTTTTATTCAGATTGCATTGTAGCAATTCTTTATGTTATTGATTTTACCAGTACAAACTTTAGCTTCAAAAAATTAAGCTCTCTACTCTGTACTTTTAATATAAAACAAAATGTAAAGGAATCCACTCGTGTGACAGATACTTCAACAACCTTAATTGATATTATATATATACCAATCCTAACATGAATATTACTTTATGCGAAACACTTGACCTTCACAATATAACGGACCACAGAACTGTTGCTTGTAAGTTTGATTTAACTATACCTGAAAGATCTATGCATAACAATATACCGGGTGTAACAAAATAAGTGTAAAACATTTCAGAGGGCGATTCCTCATTGTAAAAGGGATAGGGTCTTTCATATAAAGAAACTTCATTGGAGCATCCCTTGTTAAGATACAGCCCCTTAAAGGGGATACATAAAATTTGTTTTTCATTTTTTTTTACAAACACTAAAAAAGTTACAAAATTGAAATTAAGGTGACATTGTTTACTAGCAAAAATACATTTACTCAGTAATTTATTTGGTTTACCCCATGGTTGTAAGGGGTGGAAAATGCAACCCCTAAAATTTATTTCCAATGTAACTTTTTGTCTTATTATTTGTTTGCCATTTAAAAATTTATTTCCAATAGCTTATTTCATTCTAAACAAAAAATGTCTCTTGAATTTTTTGCCCAAAATTAACCAGTTCGCAGAAAAAAAATTATTTTACAAACAACTACAGAGATACATCATCATAAGACGAAAATGCGAACCTAATTTATCTAGTAGGCCGCTATTAGTGTTAGTGACAATTAATTTGTTATCACGCTGTCGGTTTGTAAATTTTTGAAATTGAATTAATAATTGTGTGTCGTTGTTCTGTACTTAATTTGTTAGTTTAATAATTCACTTGTTATTAAAATGGCATACACAAATGCAGAAATGGCTGATATGCATTACGTTTACGGTCTGTCGCAGGGTAATGGGTTAGAAGCTTGTAGAAGGTATGCTGAAATGTATCCTCAACGGCAACTTCCTTTGCATAGAATATTTGCCCAACTTTATCAACGATTTCGCGAATATGGTTCATTCGAAAAAAGAATGCAGGATTGTGGTTGCCATCGAGAAGTTAGAACACCACAGCTTGAAGAAGCAGTACTTAATTGGGTTGAAGAACAACCCACTAGCAGTACTAGAAAGATTGCTTGCGAGTTAAATGTTGATCATATGACGGTATTTCCAATTTTAGAGGAACAACTCTTATACTCCTACCATCTACAACGAGTACAAGCACTGTTACCGCATGCTTTTCTGAACCGTCTTGAATTTTCCTATTGGATGCTGGCAATGATTAGAAGAAATCCTGACTTTCTGAAGACGATCGAATTCACAGACGAATGTACTTTTTCTCGGGACAAGATTATTAATTTTCTTAATAACCACATATGGACTGATGAAAACCCTCACGCTATTGTCCAAGTTAACCATCAAGAACATTTTTGTCTTAACGTGTGGGTCGGAGTTATTGGGGATTATTTAATTGGCTCTCATTTTCTACCTCCTCGATTAAATGGTGAGGCATACACTCAATTTTTAAGAGTAGTGCATCCAGTACTGCTGGAGGAAGTTCCTTGTGGTATCAGAAGGGTTATGTTTTTATGCATGATGGGTCTCCTGCCCATTTTAGTCAAGTAGCACGTCAACATTTAACTCTAACATATGCAAATCATTGGATAGTTCGAGGAGGATCACAGAATTGGCCTGCTCGATCCCCGGATTTGAATCCTCTTGATTTCTCTACTTGGAGCCATTTACAGAGTTTGGTTTATCCTACTCCTGTTTGCGGTGTAGAGGACTTAAGAAACCGCATCATTGATGCGTGCAGGGTAATTAGAGAGACTCTAGGAATATTTGAGCGAATACGTGGCTCAATGCACCGACGTCTAGATGCATGTGTAATGACTGAAGGTGGACATATTGAACATTTACTATGATTTCTACATTTTGTATGTTTTGTTATTAATAAATTAGTTTTGTTTATTCATCTTTAATCATAATTTGATGCGGGTAGTAACTACAAAATAACAATAATAATCCAGTTCGCATTTATGACGATGTATCTTTGTAGTTGTTTGTAATATAATTTTTTTCTGCGAACTGGTTAATTTTGGGCAAAAAATTCAAGAGACATTTTTTGTTTAGAATGAAATAAGCTATTGGAAATAAATTTTTAAATGGCAAATAAATAATAAGACAAAAGTTACATTGGAAATAAATTTTAGGGGTTGCATTTTCGACCTTTTACAACCATGGGGTAAACCAAATAAATTACCGAGTAAGTGTATTTTTGATAGTGAAAAATGTCACTTTAATTTGAATTTTGTAACTTTTTTAGTGTTTGTAAGAAAAATGAAAAACAAATTTTATGTACCCCCTTTAAGGGGATGTATCTTAACAAGGGATGCTCCAATGAAGTTTGTTTATATGAAAGACCGTATCTCTTTTACGATGAGGAATCACCTCCTGAAATGTTTTACACTTATTTTGTTACACCCGGTATATTGTTATGCATAGATCTTTTAGGTATAGTTAAATCAAACTTACAAGCAACAGCTCTGTGGTCTGGTTTCTTTATTAATTCCATTCCACAACAGACAGTACCTGCAGAACAACTTAACTACTATTGGACAAATTTTTACCAAAAAGCAACTGACTTTTTAAGTTTTAATCAGGTAACTACAGAATCAGGGGTTAAGTCTGTAAGAAAAATCAAAACTAATGCTCATGGTATTGATGGTATTAACCGTAAAATGCGGTTACTAATAATGCTTTTCTGTATCAAGACAATCACTCATATTATCAACTTTTCACTACAGTCGGGTGCTTTTCCTGCTGCGTGGAAGCTTTCGGTTATAATCCCTATTGCCAAAAAAGCACTAGCTATGAGCTGCTCTGACTTACGGCCAATCAGCATATTGCCTATCGTATCCTATCAAAAGTTATTGAACATTTGGTATATATTCAAATAATGGAACATATCAAGCAATGTAATATATTACCATCACTTCAGCCAGGCTTCCGAACAGGATACAGTACTGCTACAGCACTAACCAAAGTTGTAACCGATTTCACGACCTCATTTGACAAATCAAAGGTTATGTACCTAGTTTTCATAGATTTTAGTAAGGCTTTTGATGTTATCAATCATGGTCTTATGATAGCAAAGCTTCACTACTATGGATGCAGGTATCAATCTGTTAAATTAATTAAACATCAATCCTAGTTTCTTCATATACCTCAAGGTATACCACAGGGAAATATTCTGGGACCTCTCCTGTTTGCCGTCTATACAGCAGACCTTCCTTCAGTGTTATCTTCAGCATGCAAATACCATATGTATGCAGATGATGTACAGTTATACATATCGAGTGACATATTATGTCAATAACACCATTATCCAATTGAACAAAGATCTTTCTGCAGTCTGCAAGTGGATGCAAAGTAATGGGCTAATCCTGAATACAACGAAAACTGAGGCCTTGCGTATTGGTTTAAAACAAACTGTAAACGGGCAAGCATGCTGCAAAAAGTAAATTTGAAAGTGAACAATACTGTGATTAATATCAGTGATAGTGTTAAATATTTAGGGATAACCTTGGACATTGAACTCAATTTTGAAAGTCATGTCAATAAAAAAATAGCAGTATGTTATTATAAAATGCGTATGCTCTACAGATACAAGCACTTACTAAATTCTTATATTAAGTGGAGACTTTGTAACAGCTTAGTTATTTGTCATCTAGATTATTGCAGCATTGTATATTATAAACATCTGACATCTCATCTTAAGAACAGAATACAAGTGCTGCAAAATGTATGCTTTAGATTCTCGTTTGATATACAACGCAGGATACATGTAACACCCTACTACAACTCAAAAGTGATACTTAAATTTGATAGAACAGATTTATTACTGATCATTCTCATATATGTAATAATAGTCACCAAAGAACCAAATTACCTTCATGAAATATTGCAACCACGATCTAGCTTACATCGCCTAAATTTGAGAAACAATACTAGTCTTACGATACCTGCACATGTTACTGCTAAATTTAAATTTTGTTTTGCTTATGTTGCTTCACTGATATTTAATAAATACGAGGAATTATTCGGCAACAAAACTAAAAAAAAAACATTTCGTACAAATTTTCATAATAGTCTACGGGAGGAGCAGAAAAGGACTTAATATTAGAATATACATATACCTACCTACTTGTTTACTATATTTAATATTAATAATTATTTTGTATACATGTTTTATACTGTAGGGAAGGAATTGAAAACCAGCTCTGCTGAATTCCTCACCCTTTGGTGTAATTTATTCGCCAATAAAGCGTTACTCTATTCTATTCTATTGTTCAAGTGTCAACTGTAAATTCTGTATATATGGTAAATTGTAAAAACATTTGTAAGATAAATTAGGTTGTACATATTCTGGGCATATAATTATTGGTAATATATTTTGTTTACTCACTGAAATAGTGGTATTTTGTTCTTGTCTATATAACTGGATTAAATCAAATGTATGGTATTACGAGTAGGAATAACAATTCAAAGAATCCACTGCAGTCCCTGAGGTAAGAGTGCAGACCAGTTAGATTTTAGTAAGAAAATCTTAACCCCCATTACTTTTTAGAAAGATAAAAAAAGAAAAGTTACAACATCAAGTATATCTTCTCCACCAAGAATAAGATTGATACTTTTAGGGAAGTTTTGTAAAATATGTCAAGAGAGTGTTCTTAGAAACTAAACTCGCACCTTAAGATTTTGTCTGTCCATAAAAATTGTGAATGTTTGATTGTATTGTTTTCTTGATTTTTTGGGCAATTGATTAAGAATTGCCGCTTTTGCAGTTTCTAAAAGTTCTTGAGGCATACACATTTCCTGATTATTGTTTTCACAGATCAAAATTCATTGTAACAAAAATTATGCACGGACAACAATGAATATTTATTTTGATGTTTTAAATTATGAAACTTAAAATTTGTTAGCTGCATTGCTATGCGAAGCGTACTTCAAAGTGTACATGATTTGTTGAAGTATGCCTGCATTGTAAAATACAAATGACTTGATTGGCCAACAGTCCGTGAATTCCAAAAGTGGAATTCATGGATGAAAGAATTTATGTTATTCTTCAATTAAATATTAAACTCAATGGATGTATTATTCGATAGTCATAGACAAAGAACATTAAATGATATAAATTTTACACACCAGTATATTTTTTCAGAACATACAATTTATAAAATGCTTCGTGGGTCGGATGTTTTGGTACAGACCGCTATTATTGCAATCCTGATCTAAATGTTGTTCAGTATTAAAATGCATCCTAATTCAGGTGTAATTAATATTGTTGGTTATTTAAATTCATATTTTGTCTATTGTGGCTATGTAAATTTAGAAACTACCACTGCATTCAATATTCCATAACCTCGCTTCTGTATATATTGCAGTAAATTTCTTTTTTAGGGGCCTATGTTGATTTAAATTCTGTAAAAATGACCCTACAAGCAAATAAATTGGCTAGTGAGGACCTACAAAGTGATGCAATTTTTGAAGCTTTAATAGAACGCATAAAACAAGAACCAGAAAAGGCTAAATCTGTTAATGGTGTTTTCCTTTATAAAATTACAAAGAATGGAAAGCATGCAAAGGAATGGAGTACGTAAAATTATAGTTACTCTCTCAGTTTTATATTTTATATTATTTAACATCTTTTAGCTATGGATCTAAAGAAGCTTGAAATTTACGAAGGAAGCCCTAAAGAAGGCAAACCCAATACAACATTAACTGTTTCAGATGAAGATTTTATTCAATTGGCACTGGGTAAACTAAATCCGCAACAAGCATTTATGAAACAAAAATTAAAAGTTAGTGGTAACATTATGTTAGCTCAAAAATTAGGTCCACTTCTTCAGACAGGTGCTAAGTTGTAAACGCTCAGTTTAATTTGATCAAATGCAAAAACAGAATAGCATATATTTTTTTATAACAAAGCTTTGTGAAATTACGATATTATATTAAGGGTTTAAAAAGGCATATTTTTACGTAAGAATTATTTTGACTGGAGTTTGTGTTTAAAATACTCACTGTTGTGCGGTTTGGCATTTGTCGGATAATTGGTTCTGTATTTTCTTTCCGTATTGCAGTGCCAGTCAAATTGTGATTCATGGAAATTGTAAATACAATAACGTGAGATAACGATTTAATACCATCTTCACGCAAGTTTTCAACCTACATTTTGCATGGGTGCAAACATCAGATATTTTGTTCATTACTTATATTTGCAAACACTCACTATATTTATATGTTGCATTTATTTTTGTGTTAGTACGATGATTTATTTTAATGTTTTTGCATGTTGATCTTAATATACTTTTTACTTATGGGTTTGTAGTGTTATAAAATTATATGGATGATTGCATTTTATCAATCCTTTTGTTAGTTATGGGTTAAATGTTTAAGATATCGTTCCTAGCTATTATATTTTACAATGTTGTAGATTATTAAATTTTTAATGAAATTGTTAACACTTCAAAACTTATTTTATTTAAATAGTTATGTAGTAAACACTTTTGAGGTTGTCTGATCGAATATTATTAACAGAAGGGTATGACGATTTACTTGGTGATAGTTCTTACACTTAAAGAGTCGATAAAACAGTTTACGAACTACGTCGATAAATACAGTTACAAAGTCGGTAATACAGTTTAAGAGTTCATAAACACATCGCGCAAGCGCAATGAATAAGAAAGCGAGCAACGCCCCTGGCGGATGTAAGCGCGAACCTTATTACAGATTCCGCGCTGCCAGCTACCATGACGTCACCACTGCCAAATTACATTGCGTAATAATCGGAAAATTTACAAAAAGTCAAATAAACAGGTAACCCATAAATTACTCACATGGATATGTCCCTGCGTTGAAGTTGGCTTCTATTCCAAGTCCATCAGGGCCTCCATCCCGGAGGGATTAAAGATGTAACTCGTTCATCTCGAGTCGTGGATACGGTTAGCCTCGGTGGCTGCAAATTCTCCTACCTATGCAGGGATCGGACCAGGAAACAAGGTATGAGGCAACAACAAAGACAATTAGGCAAAGGAAATCTACATAGATAAGATAAGCACGATACGATACCTCAAGCGACCACTCCACTCGAAGAACAAAGGCAAACAGCCACGTTATAGAGAGAACAGGCACTTCCCCACTTCTTGTCTTTTTACACATCGGCGCGAACTTATTCGTCCAACCCTCTAGGGTCGCGCGATCTGCACAAACGCACTGTGACGTATCGGAACTACGCGCCTAGTCTATTTAAAATTCCACGCGCTGCGTCTTTTGAAATTATGGCGCGAAACTTCCGTACATCAAAACTAACCTAAATACAATGTTTAAAGTGCCGATTGGCACGTAACAATGGCATTGGAAGATTTAATAAATTTGTGTATGCTTATACATACACTGTGTCCCCGACTCGTTTCTCCACATGGAGATCTTACTTATAAGTTATGTTCCTTGTAGGACAGAAACACAAAACATCGATCATGAGTTTTATTATTCCCGTTAATTGAAAATACAATTCTACTGCTGACACTCTCTGTCAGTTCTTTTTTGTGCACACTAAAATCCTCAATACAAAACCAATATATCCAAGTAGACTTAGTGAACTCTACAAGAACTGTGAACCACCTCAGCCATACAATAATACACATCATTTTCATTCCTTCTAAAAAGAAACAAATAGATTCTTTAAAAATAAAGTTATAGATTGTCTTCGAACTCACGTACTACCTCGTCCATTAATACGGGTGAAGACGGTACGGTATTCAGAAGGTTTGGATGGTAGATTGGACTACCGGGTACATACCATTTTGAGGCGGCACAAGTATTTCTATTACTTTCAGGCGAATTTATTTTCTCCGGAACGGTTGGTGTCTCACAGGGTGTTATAGGGGCGACAATCTCTTGTGCCATTGGGATCTCGATGATTATTGGTTGCAAGGCCAGTGACTTTTTTTATAGTTATCCAAACCCGGTGAGTGGAAAGCGTTTATATCCAAAGTGTGGGACTCTTCTTGTGGCATACCCACTAAAACCACTCCCCCTGGCGAGGGCGTCTGCCAAACAGCTCCGCCGCACTACAGCCTGAAAGGCTTATTGTGCTGACCCTGGTTAACCCTACACTGCGCGCTGTATTAAATTTAAGACAACACTTTTATTTTCACTTTAAATCGCTTACAAACATTATTTAGGTTCACAAACATTATGTCTTTAATTTAGGACGCCTTTATGTACAATATCCGTCAAGGACAATTTAGTTTACGTCTACGCCTCATCAAATGTCTAGAATTGTAGTTTTCATAGTTGTACTTGCAGAGCGGATATAACCGTACATGTTTGAGTGATTTTTATTGCAAATATCTGTGTAAAACATTTGAATTTACTTTAAAAGGTAAGATTATTATATATGTGCAGTATCTATTTCTTTACTTATTTTTTATATTGATTTACAGAATTGGTCATAAACTTAGTTTATTAAATTTGAGACATAGCACTTTATCTTTGGTATGGCTTGGAAGAAGAAGTATCTTACAGAGGCCCAGTTAGAAGAACTTGCGACTCAGTTTTTCAAAAGTGAAGATAAATTTGATGATTCTGATGCTGATAACCATGAAAACTGCCTCGTAGGTAACGCTTTAGAAGAATGTGATAACCAATATCTTGCCATTGAGTTTGAAGATGACGGATTTATATTGGAAAATGAACTAACAACAGACACTAACGGAGAGACCGCGAAAAACAATGACATTGAGAAAAATAATGAAATAAATATTACTGAATCTTGTTACATGCCGAAATTCGGTATATAAACATTTCTATAAGTTCCTAATTTGTAAGTGATTTCGCGCCAATAATTTAAAAAGACTTGTTTGTGTATTTCCGTCCCTTTTGATAGTCGCGTCGGCGCTCGAGATTGCGCAGACGCAGAGTGAAAGTGAGTGGTAATTTTCGACACGTCAGGACTAGTCAGCCAGACGTTGAGCCTAGTGGTTTATCTTTGTGCCGTTTCCTTGTCTTCTTTTTCAGGTTATGTAGGTTTCCTTTTATCTACTCAATTATCGTTCCTCATACCAGTTCCTTTACCGTTCCGCTACAGAAGAAGAAGACAAATTTAATTTGGATTCAACCGGGGGCAACGGATTACCCACGCTCGAAATGCTCAACGGTGCCCAGCTGCCATCATAATAGTGTAATGCTGTAAGGAGTCCTACAGTTACGTGAGTACCTTTATTGTTTTTTGCATGTGATGTAGTAATTTAAAACATTTATATGATGTAATATCTTATTTGCGTGTCATTTTGCAAATAATTATTTGTGTTACCAACTGATGTAGTGGCTCTTATGCATTACCGCCGGGGGGTGTAATAATCTGAGATTTATAACAAAGCCGGACCCAGCAATATTCAATCAGTTGCAGATAATAATACAAAGAAAAGTCTATCTCAAATTCTGTAGAGAAAAGAAATTTAGTTTTGGATGAAGATGCTACAACTTTCAAAGGAAGTGAGATTCTTGGTGGTAGTTTCATGGATTTAGCTCCATTTTGATGATAATCACTCAAAAAAATAGTTGACGAATCGAATATTTACATGATTCAAAAGTATCCAAATAAGGCAACAAATCTCACAATATCAGAGTTGCAAAAGTATTTAGTTGATTGGGATTTTCAAAGATAAACGAAACAATGAGCCAAAAACACTTAGAATCTATTCAAAAAGTGCTTCATTTTAATGACAATTTGTACATGTTACCCAATGATAATAAAAACCATGATAAGTTGAGACCAGTTACAACTGCCCTTTGCTCAAAATTCCAGAGTATACTACTAGAGCAAAAATTATCAATCGACGAGCAGCTGTGTGCAACCAAGGCCAGGCACCACTTGAAGCGGTACATGCCTGCAAAGTCTCATAAATGGGGCTATAAACTGTTCATTCTCTGTGGAGCTAGTGGGATTGCCTATAATTTGGAAATGTACACCAGTTGTGAAAATCAAGCAAAGTTCAGATTACCAGATGAATCAGATTTGGGAACAGCTTCAATTACTGTCGTACGTTTGTACAGAGTTGGTCAACATAATCTAAATCATGTGGTCTACTTTGCAAACTATTTTACTTCTCTACCAATTGGTATATTTGCATTGGGAACAGTAAGGAAAAATCGCCTTCGTAATTGCAAATTGCCTACCGATGATGTAATGAAAAAGAAAGGCCGGGGTACTTCTTACGAATATGTTTGTAGTTTTGATGACGTCGATGTAACATCTGTGGCATGGAAGGATAATAAGAATGTTTTTTTGCTGTCCACCTTTATGGGAGAACTTCCAAAGAAAACAGTTAAACGTTTCGACAAAAAAGAAAAATAAACTGCAGATGTCCAATGCCCTAATCTAGTTTTAGAGTATAACAAGCACATGGGTGGCGTACACCTTCTTGATAGCCTTATTGGTCGCTACAAGATTATTATGCGTAGTAAAAAATGATACATGAGAGTATTTTATCATTCAGTAGACCTTACTTTGGTCAATGCTTGGCTGCTCTACAAGAGAGTCGCAGCTCAAAGGAACGAAAATTAGCAGAATTTAAGGCAGAAGTTACTGACTGTCTTTGCAAGGTTGGTAATGAGCGCCTATCAGAAAAAGGGAGACCCTCAGATGTAGAAACGAAAATTACCCAAAAAAAGAAATGCTCCGCAACAACTTCCTACATTCCACCAAGGGACATAAGGATGGATGGCCAATTCCATTGGCCTATTTATACTAAAGATGTTACGTGCCCAAAATTTGGCACTAGACATTTTTTAGTTTAGTCTTGATGTGCGGGAATTTCGCGCCATAAATTTGAAAGACTTGGTGCGTGTATTTCCGTCACGTCAGAAGTGCTTTGGATGAACTTCGCGCCGACGCGTGTGGGGGAAGAAAGAGTGGGGTTTTTCCGGGAGACGCAGAAACGTGGCTTTTGCCTTTGAACTGCTACACTTCGTTTAAAGTTTTATCTGGTCGGTAATGCAGTTAACAAAATGTAACACTTAGATTCTGGTACATTGAAATGCCGATAGATGGCTCTTAAAAGCCGGTAATACAATTACCAAAGTTCATAAGATACACCATGACGTCACTGATAATTTATATTGCGCCATAATTAAGCGAAGTTACATAAAATTAAAACAATAAAATTAGAGAGTCTACTCACGTGAAGGATCCGCTAACCGGCAGGAAATCACGCTGCGGTAGCCTCGGCATCGCTGCTGCTGGTAGAGTTGGACCTCCAAATTATCTCGGGGTCATGGGATGCTCCAGGGTCATCTCCGTTCCTATATGCAGTGGAAGACAGGAATAGGTAATTAAGGAAAGATAATCAAGATAAGGAAATCTACATAATAAGATAACACGACACCCGCACGACTGTTCACTTCAAAGTTCGCGTAAAAAGCCACGTTTCCGCGCGAGAACCGCGAACTCCCTTACTCTTTGTAGCATTGCCTTACCCCTATCGGGATAATTCACACTTGCCAATTGCACTATTGTGACGTACCGGAAGCCCCGCCCAGTCTATTTAAATTGTTCCCGCTTCTTGCGTATTTAAAATTATGGCGGGAACTTCCGCACATCAAGAAAACTAACTAAACAATGTTTAAGTGCAAATTCGATTTGCACGTAACAATCGCGACAAAGCCACAAAAGAAAAAACAAAAAGAAAAGTCTGTTAGCACAGTAACAGCTTAAAATCTAAGTCCTTACTACCCTATATAAACCCTAACTTAAAACCTACAAAATGTTTATATAAGGCGCCACCTGGTTTTTCGACCGATAACACGTCTACCGAAGTACCAGGAACGGAATAGGTAGCCCGATAGTCTGTGACTACACTACTTACCGACAGCACAAATTTGTCGGGGAGCATGAAACACTGCTTAAACTAACACGGGTGCGACAAGTCGCCTAACCTATCTAAACCTATCTAAACTTATCTAACTAAAGCTAACATAAAGTTCTTATATGCAAACACACATGAGTGTCGCATCAAACTATTCTTCTTTTTGGCAAGAAGTGCCCAAATTTAAAAATGTTCATGAGAGTGCGTCACCTTGCACTCTGGCAAATTTTGTTTCTGGTACTTTGGTTTCCTCCGATGCACATTTAACTTGTCCATGACACAGTTGTGAATCCACAAATTTACCAAAAGTACCGCCTACTAAATCCTTATATGCTAACCTGACAAATTACATTTCTAAATTGGGTTAGCTTTTCACTTAAATTTCAGAAAGATAATTCCCACGTCTGGTCATATATACCACACGTTAGGACGATAAAAGATAAGATAAGATCTCAAATTGATGTTAAAGATAGTAGATAAGGTAAAGATATTAAGCTTAAGTTGTTATCCTCAAAGGTAATGAATAAGATAACGGTATTAAGCTTTAGTTATTATTTGAGATACTCGATAAGATAACACGATATTAAGTTAAAGTGATTATAAGAGATAGTAGGTAACATGAATTTAAACAGAAGTTATTACTCAAGATAACCGGTAAGATAACGCGAAATAACTCGAAGTCATTCCTAACGGTAGTCGGTAAGATAACGATAAATTAAACCAAAATTATTACTAACGGTAATCGGTAAGATAACGATAATAAACTAAGGTTATTATTAAGGTAATCAATAAGATAACGATATTAAACCTAAAGGTATTATCGAAGATAATAAAGAAGACAAAGATATTGGCCTAGTTATTACCCAAGACAATGATAACAACAAAGAGTGGCTCCAGTAGAGCCGTTTAAATGGGATTGACCCTATAAAACACAGCGTAGTCTGAAGGACCACCTGCGATATTAATCCGACAAGATAAGATATACACATTTTTAAAATTCACTAGACTCCTAAGAGAACTAGTACGATAATTTTCCTAACGAGTGCTTCGACTACGATAAGAAAATCAGACAAAGATAGATACGACAACTTAAAAGTATCTTCACAGATACAAACACACAAAAACAAACTGTTTTAAGGTAGTTTTTAAATCGGTAGCACCCTAAACACACAAAATGCCCAATTATAAGCAGTTAAATACAGATACACTGTCCCCATATGCTAAAACAACCGAGAATTTAATAAAATAACAATAAGAGCGATAGCGTCTCACCACAAAGTTCAATAAAAATAACGAAAAAAAGTTTATAAGTTATGTAGATTTAGTAGAAAAGGAAGGAATAATGTTGTAGTATAATGATGTAGTATAATGTGGGCGATTGCAATAATTCAGAGGAAAAAACACACGGAATAGACAATCCTAGCTTTTGCAACTGCGAATATGAACTATTTCTTTCAATGGCATAGACTGCGCATGTTCTATGTGAGCCCAAAGAAGAAAGCATTCACTCAACATCAGCCAAAACCAGTCATAAAAATTCAATGGGTTATTTCAACCAAAGTTACGACAATTACCATTCAATTAAACCATATAAGAGAAATACTAAAGACCGAACAATATGTAATAGGAAAATTTCAAGGGTTAATTAAATGAAACGACAGAGTTATATTGGGGGGTGTAGAGGATGAAGTGATATATGAGTAACGGTATGGTCGAGGAAAAGTCAACCAGAAGAAAAGATAGCTAAATTAAGGTAAGTAAAGTTAAACGTGTAAGAAATTATATACTATATGAGAGAAGGAATAAGTAATTAAAGATACTAATTGATGGTGAGAACAAAAAGTATTAGGTAAATCGTGAGGAGAATGGGGCATGAAAAACTTAATTAGCATTCGGGTCGGCAGAGAATGGCTTAAGGTCTTTAATATGCCACCTGCCTTGGCGTTTTCCTTCAGTATCCTGAAGTTCGTAGATAAGGGGACTAATAACACGTATGACTTTACAAAGAATGAATTTAGGGGCTAATTTTGAAGAAAATTTCTTAGATGCATCCGATAAGACATAGTTCTTTTTCCAACACTTGTTCGCCTAAGGCAAAGGAAATATTTCGCTTACGCAAGTTATAATGGTCCTTGCTCTTTTCGTAAGCTTTTAACAAATTTTTTCTAACGTCGTTAAAGATAGAAGGTAATGACTGTTGGTCCTTGTCCCAACGTACTTTATCGTCAAATTCAATTACGTTAGTATCGTCAGGCACTAAACCATAGTAACTCCCATCGATTGGGGTATATCTTCCAAAAACAAGAAAAGACGGAGTGAATTGGGTTGCTTCGTGTTTAGATGTACGCAAAGCTTGAGCAATTTCAAAGATATGTTCATCCCATGTAGTATGGTCTGAATCAATATAAGACGAGATAGCGGTAATTAACACTCGATTTACTCTCTCGGTAGGGTTTACTTGGGGTGATATTTTGCGTTAAACCAAATTTTTGTACTTTGTAACTTTTAACGAAATTCTGAAAATCTTTAGAGATAAATTGTGCACCATTGTCACAAAGAATAATCTGGGGGACACCAAAGATAAGAAAGACATTCTGTTCTAGGAATTTAATTATTGCTGCGGAGGTAGCTTTACGTAAGGGTTGCACCATAACAAATTTAGAAAACCAATCGGTAACAACCAAAAGATATTGATTGCCTCTTTTTGATCGAGGGAGAGGTCCTAATAAGTCAAGCGATATTAATTGAAAGGGATAAGATACACGCTTAAAGTTACCCATTAAACCAGGGCGAGCATCTTGCGAACTCTTATGGGAACCACAAATTTTGCAGCTTTTAATGTAGCGACAAACAGATTGCTTAAGTGTGGGCCAGTAATACAATTCAGATATTTTCGCGAGAGTTTTTGTAACACCAAGGTGTGCAGCTAAGGGATCGTCGTGACATAATTTGAGCACCTCACTGCGATTTGCAGTGGGCACAACGAGTTTCCATTCAGGTATATTCGATATTTTATGTGGGGACGAGGATACAAATTTATACAGTCTATTATTAGTTACACGAAAGGTAGGAAATTTGTCGGGGGTATCGGAAACTTTTCTAATCATATTGAGGTACCAGGTATCCAGAATTAAATTTGGAAGGTTTAGAGAAACAACATCTCGAGATAACGCATCAGGTACGATATTTAATTTGCCAGGCCTATGCCTAACGTCAAAAGTAAATTGAGATATACGCAAGTTCCATCTTGCCAAACGACCTGCGGGTTGTTTCAAGTTATTAAGCCAAGTGAGTGCTGCACAATCAGTGATTACGGTAAAGTGTGTACCTTCGACATATCCTCTAAATTTCTCGATGCCAAAGATAACACCCAATAGTTCTCGTTCGGTAGCAGAGTATTTTTGTTCGGCAGAAGTTAAGGCACGGCTCGCATAAGCGATTGGATGTTCTAAACCATTGTTTACCTGGAACAACATTGCACCTAACCCAGTAAGTGAGGCATCGGTTTGTATATAAAACTTATCATCGAAATTTGGAGAGATTAAGATAGGTGCTGAAGTGATTAGTGTTTTAATTTGTTCGAAAGCCTGTTGGGATTCTAAATTCCACTCGATAGTTTGGGATTTCTTTTTATTTTTAATTAAAGCAGTAATGGGTGCAGATATAGTTGAAAGGTTAGGTAGAAAATGCGATAATAGCTAATCATTCCAATTAAACGTTTGATTTCGGTAACAGTTTTGGTGTTTTAAATTTAGTAATAGCATCAACTTTAGCGGGATCTGCTCGTAAGCCTGTTCCATCGACAATAAAACCAAGAAATGTAAGGGATGAACGACAAAATTGAGACTTTTCCCAGTTTATCTTAAAACCTGCTGCGCTTAAACGTTCAGCAACTTCATCTAATGTGGCGATATGTTCATCGAAAGAACTTGAGATAATTAAGATATCATCCAAAATACAAAGGCACGTTCTTGATGTAAGATAGGACCTAACGTTTGATCCATAGTACGTTGTAAAGTTTGTGGAGCGTTACAGAGACCAAATGGCAAAAATTATATTCGAAAAGACCTCGGCCTGGGACACAAAAAGCAGTTTTTGACGAGAAGATAAGTCAAGAGGTATCTGATAAAAAGCTTGTCTTAGGTCGATAGATGAGATAAATTTTGCGTTACGAAGCCTGCTCAAAATTGAGTCAGTTCTGGGTAGAGGGTAAGCGTCTGGAACAGTAACAGAATTTAGCTTCCTGCCATCAAAACAAACACGCCATTCGTCATTCTTTTCCGAACTAGCAATACGGAGAGGTCCACGGTGAATTTGAAGGAGAGATAACACCAGATACTAACATTTTGTCTATTTCCGCATGTAAATGCTTTTGTAAGGCAGGCGATAAGGGATATTGACGTTGCTTAAAGGAAGGGCATCACCTGTGGAGATAACGTGTGTTGCCGTTGTAACACAACCAAGTTCAGAGGTATTAAGTTTGCGAAATTTGTCGATTGTAGCGTTAAGAGTTACATCTTGGGAGTCAGTAAGAGATTTTGTTAGATATTCCTGTAGATGCACAGGAGTTCGTTTTAATAGAGGTTTGCCATGAAAAATCCTGAAAGTAAAGTGACAGATTAAAAGTTTACAGAAATCAACGCCCAGTAGAAAAGGATACGCTAATGCAGGGACAATCAAAAATAAAACATCACGTTCAAGAGACTTCTACACGAATTTTTAACTTAAGGAACCGGTTACATGTATTTGATTATCGTCAGCTAAATTTATGGAAGTTTTTCGGGAATAATTTGAATTTTGATATTTTGTTGAGATAATTGATGTAAACCTTCGTTATTTATAAGAGAACATGAAGAACCTGTATCCAGTAAAGCAATTACATTTAAGGAACCAATTGAGATAGATAAGTGTGGACGGTTATCGAAGGGTTTTTAACAAGTTGTGAAACGGTAGCAGTCTTTTATGATAAAAGGAATTGACGGTTTGTAACCACTTAGACCACTCGGCTGGAGTAGTGTAGCATAATTCCTCTAATGAAGGTAAGGTATTTTGTACATTAATAGTAGCGGTATTATTATTAGATAAATTTAATGACGGTACAACGTTAGAAGTGGTTTTATAATTTAAATTTATTGGCGTCTGTGTCCGTTGAATGATTGGTGTTGAGGGCGATTTTGGTTTCTTGAGATATTCACACCCTGATTTGAAATATCTCGACGGGAGTTTCCGATACGTTAGGATTACAGTTGGTGCAGTTAGATTTGTAGATATTTGAGCGACCACAACCATAACAAAAATATTTCTAGGGTATGTGCAGACAGTATAGCTATGTCCACTTCGCTTGCAGTTCCAACAGGTAAGTGCGTTATTAGTTATGGTAGGAGGAACGTTAAGGGTAGATAGTTTACGGGAAGGTCGAACTTGGCAAGCTAGATCAGGTTCTAGGAGACCAGATAATTTCTCGGTGGTGGTCGATATTTGTCAATCCTTGACCTCACTTCTTGAAGAGAGCGACATAGGTCTTTAAAATGAGCTAGCGAAGATATGGTCTGTAATGCCAAACGTTCTGAGAAATAGGGGTTCAAATTTCTAAGTAATTGATCGATAATTTCGGATTCGGAAGGTTTTTTGTCGAGTCTGCTATATAAAGCTTCTAATGAGGTAATAAAAGACACAACATTTTCGTCAGGGACCTTGAGTTCGGTTTCGGATTTCGTTCCAAAGATCGTTAATGTAGCCATAAGGTAGGAAATCTCGTTTTAAACAGGCAACTAACTCATTCCAGGTAGAAATTTGGTGTCGTATGTTTCTGTACCATATTAACGCTGAGCCTGCGAACAAATCACCAGCTGAGATAAATAGGTCCTGGTCGGTACACCCGCGAGAAATTTTAAAATCGTTAATCCGGTCAAGAAAGGATGATAAAGAAACCTTCGAATCAAACCCTTCAAAGGTGAGACCCCATTTGTATACAGGTATAGGTTTTCCTAATGGTTTAGGTTCGGCAAGCGCAAGATTTGAAAAAGGTAACGATATATCTACGTCTGCGTTAGGATTAAGTCTTTCTAAAAGAATTTCTTCAAGCAATAACACCTCGGACAACAAACTTTGTTTAGCTTGAGTCGCTTGGTCATCGTTATATAAAGATAATGATTCGATACGGTGTTTGACGTGGGTTATTCTTGAAGTCAATCTCCTAATTCGATATTAGTAGCCGCAGGATCTGTTTTGTTTATTATACCCGATATATCATCTAAAGATAATTTAATTTCTGATACGTTGGTGGCCAATCGCCAACAGGGTTCTTTAAGATAGCAACGCCTTTGGTTTCCTGTGACAAAACAGCCCTAAGTTGAGATCGCCTATCATTCTGATTGCTCGCAGCTATGATACTTCTACATTCCAGCTCGTAGATTAATTCGAGGATTTTAGATGTGATACGTTCATTATGAATACAATATTCAAGACACGATATAAAAATATGCGATTTTGACGCAGATTAGAAGGTAAAAAACACGTTACAGTTACTTTAAGGTAATACGATACGATATTTAGAGGTAAGAACGTCACCGATAACACCAAAGAAACACATTTAAGGTATATGGAAACGAAATCAATGTTCAGTTAAATACATATTTTATAGATAATGACAAAAAGCCTTCCAAAATGGAAAATGGGCGCAGAGGATATGTTATTTAACCTATAAGGCAACAACGTATAGTCAAACACTTCTTAAAAAGGTATACTAGCAATTTATTTCACTCAAGTGTTTTTAAACACAAAATTTTCATGTAAAGGATAAACCATAATGCAATTTTAGAATGTAACATAAAGAACAATGTATTTAAGTTTCAAAAAACGGCCTTTCAAAGTTAAGGAAAGCAACTAAAGATATTTTAATAGGTAATTCTATAATACTGTATTTAAAGACATAAGGTAAGGTAAATACTTACATGAATAAAAATACGTTTCCTTAAGTGAAAACTGTTTCAATAACATCTGTTAAAATATTGCATGGTTGTAACTGAAATTAACATAACCTAAAAACAAAGAAGAAACCCCTGAAGTTCATAGCCTGAACAGGTTGAAGGCGCCAACTGCTACACTTCGTTTAAAGTTTTATCTGGTCGGTAATGCAGTTAACAAAATGTAACACTTAGATTCTGGTACATTGAAATGGCGATAGATGGCTCTTAAAAGCCGGTAATACAATTACCAAAGTTCATAAGATACACCATGACGTCACTGATAATTTATATTGCGCCTTAATTAAGCGAAGTTACATAAAATTAAAACAATAAAAATTAGATAGTCTACTCACGTGAAGGATCCGCTAACCGGCAGGAAATCACGCTGCGGTAGCCTCGGCATCGCTGCTGCTGGTAGAGTTGGACCTCCAAATTATCTCGGGGTCATGGGATGCTCCAGGGTCATCTCCGTTCCTATATGCAGTGGAAGACAGGAATAGGTAATTGGAAAGATAATCAAGATAAGGAAATCTACATAATAAGATAACACGACACCCGCACGACTGTTCACTTCAAAGTTCCGCGTAAAAAGCCACGTTTCCGCGCGAGAACCGCGGAACTCCCTACTCTTTGTAGCATTGCCTTACCCCTATCGGGATAATTCACACTTGCCAATTGCACTATTGTGACGTACCGGAAGCCCCGCCCAGTCTATTTAAATTGTTCCCGCTTGCGTATTTAAAATTATGGCGGGAACTTCCGCACATCAAGAAAACTAACTAAAACAATGTTTAAGTGCAAATTCGATTTGCACGTAACAGAACTTCGAGAAGAGTGGTCGTGTCTGGTATCGTATCTTTACCTTATTTATGTAGATTTCCTCTGCCTTTGATTGTCATCCCTATAAACCTGTTCCTTATCGTTCTCGCTACATATTAGGAAAGAAGATAATTTGAAAGCAACCTGGCCGAACCGCAGTCCACGCCGGAGCACCATCTTTATCTGGAAGGGAGCCCTGAGATAGCTAGCTGGAGCAATCCCGAAGGACGCTATGCCACCATCTGTAAATAATCCGGAATAGCAACCCTGATGGAAGGGATTCCAGGAAGCTGGACCTATTCATGTAGTACTTTGTGTTTATACCTATTTTATGAATTTTGAATATTTCGTCATTACGTGTAATAATTTGCTATTGTGTGACGTCATTGACAGATGGCACGCTAACTTCTGTATTATAGATTAGCGTTACCAACTGCCGTTGTGTCCATACCGCGTCGATGGTTATGTAAGAAACACGGAATGTAAGAAAGAAAGGCAAGATGCAAATTTCCTATGTGTAAATATTGTTCTCAAATAAAGTGCAACAAATGTGGAATGTACTTAAGTTTAAATAAGAACAACTGTTTTGTGAATTTCATACTTTGTCTTAAATTTAAGACAACTATATTTTGATTTTGAGAAAAATATATGATTTGGAATTTTTAAATATTTTCAAGACTTTAAAGAATATTTGCTGTAAAAAATATTTTTTAAATAATAGAAAAATTGCACAGTGAAGGGTTAAATCATACCCAGTCTACAAAACCTGAATTATAGCGTCAGGTCCCTCGATGAAATATCAACTTCCTTCAGGTCTAACTTTGGTTAATAAGCGGTTTGTTCTAAACGCCTCACATCTGATAATACATGCATTCAGTTTCGGTTCCTCTAAGCAAAGTCTGCATTCGAGGTCTCCATTATATTGTGCATCCTCTGGAGGTGAACGTTGACAGAAGTATATCTGTCAGGAACCACAGTGATTCTAAGCTGTTCCTTAAACAAAGCAATTCCTGGGTTCTGTTTTTGTGAGGCCCCTTTACCAGCGCCTTGCTATGTGTTAGTCCTGGTCTGTTCTGCCAGTCTCTTAGGTGTTGATTGCACATCCATTTGCTCATATAGGTACGGATGGCAGCTTTTGTGACTCCCAAGGCAGGTTCGAGACCGATAAATGGTCCTTGCACCCCCTGTCATGCAAGTTCGTCTGCAATTTCATTTCCCTTGAGTCCTTGATTACCTGGCACCCACTGTAAAGTAACAGAGTTCTGCTATGCCAGTCCATTAAGTGCCTCAGTCTAAGACATTTTCTGACTTTAGAGCCTTAAGTGCCGCCTGCTGTCAGAAGGCCACTGACTTGTGGTTAAACAGTTTGCTTATGCTATTTGCATTTATTTTCTTCCCCAGATTCTAAATTTCCTACTATTACTTTCTTACCTATTAAGAATATAGGTACAACCTTCTGAGTCCTTTTGTCTAATCATTTCCTTTCCTTCTTAGGCTTTAACAAATCCAACCTGATTCTGGGTTTGATTTTAAAATCATTTGATTTGAGTTCATGCCCAAACTAGTAGGAGTGGTCTTATGACTAAATAAAAAGTTCACAATCCTTGTTCAGTAGTTTACATGATGAGTCCTGTAACAGGTATTTCCTTTTTCCTTAACCACGTCCACATAACGTGGCTTTACCATTTGATTGCAGATGGTAAGGTGGAAATTTGAATATAGTTATGCTACTTCTTCTTCGGAACGCATAGAATTCCGTTGCATTGAACGGAGGCCCATTTTCGGTCATTATTGCTTCGGGTAGTAAGTAAGTGAGTAAGTAAGTAAGTGAATTTATTTAAATAAAATCTAATATACAAACATAATGTTATATGTAATTAACATGTAACAGTAAACTTATAATAAACTTATAATAATATTAATAATCATGTTATAATAACCTACTTTAATTTGGTTGATTTAATATGCTCTATCATCTTATGTTTAAATGAATAACATTTGAACTCTGTTTTATATCAACAGGTAGTTTGTTGTACTGATCAATTCCTTTAAAGAATAAACCTTTCATTAACATCCTATCATTAGTTTTATTTATGTATATATGATCACATGTTCTTGTTGGATAATTGTGCACTTTATTGTATGCAATAAAGCTATTAAGTACTGTGCATCTTATGATTTACCATTTTGAAGATAAAAATCATTGTATTCAGTAATATATAATCTGAAACACCAAACCAGTTTAATGTGGACAGCATATATCTGATTGGAGTATATCTACTGCATTGCAAAATAATTCTCATAGCTCTATTTTGTAGCTTCTAAGTTGTGCTATCTTATTCTCATCCCATGAAAACATAACTGACGAGCAATACTCAAAATGAGGTCTGATAATAGCATTATATACTGTAATTTTGTTTGAGTTGATAAATGTTTTGAAATTCTTGAGAAAAATAGATTTTGTAACTATTTTTTGTAAATATACTTATAATGTCCCATATATGGAATGAGTTGTCAATTATGAAGCCTAGATATTTCATTTCAGTAACAATTTCAATAGGTATATTATCTATAGTGATATTAACCTCATTCATATTAATGTTATTATATTTATACTTAGTGGTCAATATCATAGCCTTAGTCTTATCTACATTAAGTTTTAGTTTGTTATTTCCAAATAATTATTAACATTCACTAAAGCTTTGTTTATTTTATCAATCACCGTTAAATGTTCCCTTTACAAATGAGCAATGTATCATCAGCAAATAGCTTAAAGTTCACAATTTATATACAAGTCAATATCATTAAGTAAATTAAAAAAAGAGGACCCAGTATACTTCCTTGTGGCACACCATGCTGAATAATCCTTACTGGAATAAATATCTTTAATTTAACCTTTTGTTGCCTGTCCCTTAAGTAATCCTTGATCCAATCCAGTACAACCATTGATTCCATATGTTTGTAATTTGCTTAACAATATATTGTGGTTTACAGTCTCGAATGCCTCTTCAAATCTAAGAATACAGCTACCCATACCGATTATCAATACACCTTTTACCCTTGCTAGTACAAACTGAAGCGCTGTTTCACAAGAGTGATTTCAAATCCAGATTGGTGTACAAAAAAATTTATTGCTTTCAAAATGATTTAGTAACTGTTCATAACCGCTCGTTCAAGAATTTTTCTAGTGTAGGTAATGTATTAATTGGTCTGTAGTCGGATGCTTTAATCGAATTATCTATTTTTAATATTGGGCATATTGTACTGATCTTTAACATATTGAATTTTCCTTGCCGTAATGATGAGTTGATAAAATGAAAGACATGGCCAACAGTATCTAAAATTGCTTTCAGGGTTTTATTATTTACAGGAACTTGAATGCTGAATTTGTTATCTAATGTTTTACTAACTGAATTACTTCAATCATATTCAATAACCTAAATTTATTAAATTCAACATACAAATTACAATTGGTCCTTTTCCATTCATTGTCGCTTTTAATACCCAACAATTTCTTCAATACTGCTGATAAAAATTCATTTAATTTCTCTGCTATTTCAGAAGGATCTCGAATAATTTGTTCTTCATTCTTTTCAAATTTTACACAATCGGGTATTAACTGGATTTTTTTATGTTAACTAAAGATTTTAGAGTTTTCCACATTTCTTTAGGATTATTTGCATATTTATCAATTTTTTCCTGGTAATAATTAGTCTTTTTAATCTTTATCAAATTTACAACTGTGTTACGCAATCTTTTATAATTTTCCCAGAATATTCCTTCATTATTGTATTACTTTTGAATTGTTTTACATTTTATCTCTTTCTTTCATGTTTAATCTAATTTCATTATCAATCCATGGAACCATTTATCACTTTATATTTTTGGATAGGACTTACTTCATCGATAAACCTCCACAAATGCATAATTTCCATACAAATTTCTTCTACATTTATGCTTTCAAGTGACCAGTTATGTGTAATTAATTTAAGTTAATGTTATTTATATTATTTTCAGATAGGTTTCTATAATATCGATAGATTGTATTGTCAGTTATCAAATGATCGAAAATGTTAACAGATATTACAGAATGATCAGTAATTTTGGATATGAATGAACAATTGATAGTACATTATTATTATTTGTTAATACAAATCAATAAGTGTTGAACTTACATTGGTAGATCTCGGTTCTAATACTAATTGACTAATACCATATATATTAAAAGATTTTTAATTTTATTAGTGTAGTAAGAATTTTCTAAATAATTAATGTTAAAGTCTCCTATTAATACACTTTACAGTTTCTAGTAAAACACATCACACAAACTATCCAAGTTATCAATAAATGTACTGTGAGAAGCACTAGGGAGTGGTAAATACAACCAATCAACCATTTTTGGTTCACAACATGAACTTTTATTATTTTACACCAATAGTTCATTTCTAATGACACTGTTTTAAATACCGTAAATTGTATATTGTTCTTCACATAAAGCAGCACTCCACCTGTATTACGAGTTTGTGAATCACATCTTATAGTCATAATTTTCAATATATAATTCATTATCTAAGATAGCAGCAGTTTGTCTTGATTCACTTAATAATATTATATTAGGACATAGCAAACTATTTTGAAACTAGTTGATCAATATTATTGGTTATACTTTGTATATTCATATATATAATTTGTATTACTGTATATTTGAATTCATGCTTAGCTTCTAAAAAATGTTGAGTAGGTTTATTGACAATAGTAGTTTTAGTATTGTCACGGACCCTATTGCTTCATTCAATTGTTCTTTGATCAATTTATAATAATCTCGCTGGTTTTTGTTTGATCGCTAAAGACCTTAATACTTGGTACTTTGATTGCTTTATTTTTAAAATGTATAATGCATCCTCTGGAGAATTTAATATAACCTTAAGGGTCTATTTTTCCATTTACTGGTTTTCCCAGGCAAAAGTTTAATATGATCCAGTTCTATTTGAAAATCAACAAGCAGTGTTGACACAGTATTTTCTATCAATATTTTTGTCCTTATTTAAATTATTGTAGATCTTTAACATTTAAAATAATAAATTATTTCTTCGGTTTTGACGTACTATTTCACTATCACATTTTCCTGTGACATTAGTTTAAGCTGTGTGTTTTGGCTAGTTGGGCTTCTTTTAAGTTAATGACTTCTTCTTAATTCAGCAATTTCTTTAATTAAGATTGGAAGTTTGGTCCTTTATCACAGTTGTCACAAAGAAAACGCAATTTTCTATTTCTAAGGGCATGCATTTAAGTTCAGAAGCTGATAAATTAGAGCATGTAATGCATACATTCTCATTACAGCTATCAAGTATGGTTTTAGTGTTATCATCATCTGTATTACATTTATAACAAAACATAATTGATAATATTCAATAAACACTTGTGGTATTAACCAATTATTATCTACTATTCAAATGATAAGTCTAATGAATTGACCTTTGAATATTACTTTAATTAAACTGAAGGAAATATTATAATTTTACACTTTTTTCAATTTTATACAAGTTCCAGTTACACAATTGATATAGTTTTCATCAAAATTATTAATACCTTAGATAATCACTAGTTTTCCACAACTTTTTAAATTAAATTCTTAATATACACTAATAATATGACTTTAACTAGAGAGCACATGTATGTATGTATATCACTGTCACATAACCACTTTTGTACCCATTATAGACAAGGTAAACTTTATTTTCTCAATGTTTGCATTAGATTTGTTCCCTTGTTCATAACGTGTAGATTGATTTGTCTTGAATTATTATCCATTAACAATAGAAACGAAGTATTATCTGCTTTAAATAATCGAAACGTTTTTCGTTTTGGTTATGATGTCAAGTATCTTTCATGGTTTCTTTGAGTCAACTAACATGCATCACAGCCTTGAATATGGGTTTCTTATCCCGTTGAAGGGTCGGCCCCTACATGTGATTTTCCAATGCTCCATCCGAAGGTACTACATTGCCAGGAAGTGAGTTTTACCTGAAAATTTTAAATTTGCTGAACCCTTGCTGTTCCAAGGTAGGGATCTTTAACAGTGACAACACTACCAGGACCTATTTACTCTCATCAACGAGCGTATTTTGTGAAAAATGCTAACATTTTTCAAGCGGACCATGTCGATTGGAACCGACCTTGGGTGTAGTAGTCATACCAACTATGCATGGAGCCGCTGAAGGATCACCAAACTATGGATCGCAACCATTTTGCCCATACAATGCCTATATGACTCTCGTGAATTAAATCGAGCACATGCTTTTGTAGGAGTGTCGGTATCACCACTTTAATACCTTTCATTAGACAACCACCTTGCATTGACCATTCATTACGCTTCAAATGGAATATGATTTTAACTGGTCCTCTACTCTTTTGGGCCAACCTGTTCTTTTGTAGTTATTACCTTCATCAACACGGGATCCTTCCCAAAAGTTTTGGCTACCTCTTTCCATGACACAGGTAGTTCATTGGTGACCTAGCATGTATACCTCTATCCACATTTGTGGGTTCGTTCAGTGGTAATCCTGATAGCATATCCACCTCGTATAACAAAAACCTTCTTGTGTACTCTCATACACTGATAGGATAATGTTCTCGCAAGTAATTTTGAATGTGGATATAACAGATATACACTTATTTGGGTTAAATATAACTTAGAGGTTCAAGGTCAGATACTAAGATGAAGTCTACCATACGGGTATTTATGAAATTTCTTCATGCTAATAATATAGCCAAGATTTTTTCAATTTGCGAATAATTTTTCTTGGACATTGACAACAAGCTATATGCAAAACACACAGGTTTCTCTGTGACAAAACACCATCCATAAGAACTGATGTTACACGAAACAACTGTCTTGTTCGGGTCATAGTGTACTAAGATTTGGTTGTCTACAATTAGGTACTTAATTTATACGTTTTTTTACACGCCTCACTAAAGTCTATCTTAATGCTTTTTTCTAACGGATTAGATAGCGGATGCAATTGTGAGGACAGCATAGGTATAAATCTACCATAATAGTTCAGTAACCGTAAACATTGCACGTAGCTGTGTAATGTTTCGTGGTTCAGGAGCTCTCAGGATTGTCCGTGTTTTTCCTTGGTAGGATGAATCCTTAAACCAACAATTTGATGAACCGGATTTTCGACTTGAGGTTCAAAACTAGCATTTCTCGTTTACCTTAACATTATAAGACTCTAACCCTTGTAACACTAACTCAACCTTTTGTTGTGCTTATTGCCTAGCGAAGTAAATAAGGGGATTCTATTTCGGCTACTTTTAGTAAAAAGACGTGTTTTGCAAACCTGCGTTAAAGTTGTAAATATTTGAATAAAATAAATGTTTTTGAGTTTAAAGAGTATGATTTAGTAAAGTGAAGGTATAAGAAGCATCGGTGTTATAAAAGCGACGATAATTGAAGAATATTTAAAGTGTTTATAGTGCGACGGGAAAGCAACGGATATTTAGTTAGATTTGAAAGAGATTAGTATTGGAATTGGAACGATTTTGGTTAAAAGGCAGTAGGAGATTCGAGTGGTTATACAAAGCGACGGCGAAGCAACGACGATATTAATAATTTTGGGGTGATTTGGATAAAGATTAAAGGCAGTAGGACATAGAGTGGACATTGAAGATATAGCAGGGCGTAGATTGAATTGGAACAGGACGGCAGGATAGATTTGGGATTGAGTACGGAAAGACGAAAGGATCACTTGGAGCACGAAGAAAGAAAATAGGAGAGCAGCATATTACGGGGGAAGATTTAACGCAGAAACCAAGGGAACACGGAAAGATTAACGCAGGGGAAGTAAATACTACGGTTTATTCAAAATTCTAAAATTAGGGTAAATTATTTCAGATTTGGGGTCAGCAAAATTATATTAGGACACCTGGAGGCGATACGCAAGATCATCAGTGATTGTGAATCCTTGTAAAGGCGCGTACGGCTAATAAGAACTTGAGCCAGCAACATTTAAAGAAGGCATCAGCGCTGTATAATTCAGGTGAGTACCGTGTAATATCTTAAAACGTCAAACACAAGTCAGAAATTGTATACATAAATTAATTTGGCACCAAGCAACATTGATCAGTAAAATTTGGCATACACAGTAAATAATTCCATATAAAAAGTGGTAAAACAAACGAGTGTGCAGTTTGGTTGGGCAGTGCACATCTACTCACGATTGAACCCACGGTGAGTAGGTGAACGCCCTGAGATAAAGGTTTCATATAGTCGAGGCATAAAATATAGTAAACAGTTTTAAATAGATAACCAACCAAACTTTGCTAAAACACCTCATATAGGAATCATTCATTGAATACTAAAATTAGGGGCGACAACAAAAGTCGTGTATCAGAATTTTTTAAATAAATAAAAATTAATTTAAATTATAAAAAAGAAAGAAATATTAGGGCGGAGGGGTGGAGTAATAATCACCATAAGAATATATATATATATATATATATATATATATATTGTAGTGGTTTTAAAGGGTTAAATATAGGTATGAACAAGGCAATTTCAAACACCCTGTATAGAGGAAACTACCATAATTTACGTGCGAAATTTATTTCATTTAGTTAATTTAAAGTAACAAGTAATACAATAATTTTACAATTAGTGATTAAAATTTAGTTAGGTTCGTAAAGAAAATAAATTGTATAAGCCAATGGAAGTTATTAATTAATCTAATTGAGTTTAAGTAAAAGGGTTATAACATCTAATACGCATAAGAGCATGAAAAATCGATAATACCAAGACGAAAAGCTTCACTAACAAATAAACAGACGTCGAATATAGGAAATACCTTGAAACGCAAACTCCTAGAAATGTTATTTTAAAACGATCGTTAATTGAACACCTGCATGTTTTGGAAAGGTCAACTTCCCGTTATTTGTGTAGATAAAAGACCAGATTCGAGGTATATTGTGCAAACGGTCGGACGCTTCGCATAAATGCTAACCAAAAGTTTCCTTAAAGCGCAGAAGGGATGGGCAATCAATGATATGCTTCGGAATGAGACAGGCATAATAGCATTTTACTTCGAAACGCACGTATTCAGTCCACGTGGGTTTGATAGCACGCAAACAGTAATATCGATTTTCTACCACTCAAACAAGGTTAGAAGGAAACATATAATATGCATAAGAGAGGAATAGAGTTAATACAGGCGGGGTTTCAAGACGTCGCTGAAATATATCATTGGTTTAAATAGTTAGTTGTACAACAGACGAACACGGGAATATTGAATGCGGGTTTTTCGGAAAATATCGTATCAACGACCTAAATTTCAAAGATTTTGAACACGGTTATACCAAAATTTGAAAAAGTATTATTTTAAATTAAGTATTCCGCGTAGAGTAGCCTAGAGGTGGCATTTTGAATTGTATAAATACTCTAAGAGAATTAGCATCGCTCTCTTTGGTATTCTGATCTCTCTTTGATTTCGCTCTTTGACTTCGTTAATTTGCATTGCTTACTACGTACAGAAATCTCCTAACGAGCTTGTAAGTATTTAATATTTAAATTAAATAGTACAGTGTTGGCCTCATAGTTTGAAACGCGGAAAGTGTCGAGTTTAATTTTAACTGGAGGTGCAACAGATATTTTAACAAGCTCGTAAAGTAAAGTAAAGTAACGTAAATTAAATTCCGCAATAATAAAAAAGTGTAATATACTTGGATTTGGATGGATCTTGAATGAATAGCATGCAGCACAACTTAGATGGTGTTTATCTATAAATAGCTGGAGGCGGCAAGCAGAGCAGAACCACGAGACCGATGGTGCAGGAACTTAACTTCATCGTCAACGGAGTAGGAATCTTCAAGAAATTCCAGGTAACGCATTAGAATTTGCTGTTTTTTATAAACTATGAAAATTATTATGATGTGTGAGAGTGAACTGTGATGATATTTTGCGTATTGAAGATAATACGTATAACTAACTTTGATTATGGTATTTGAATATAAATCTAAAGGTGTATATAAAGCTTATTAACATTCCTCATGAATTTAAAATTTTATTGTTAAGAGTACATGGTTTTTTTGTGTTTGTAGTAAGAGTATGCAAAGTAAAAAGCATACATTAATAAAATAAACTGGGTTATCATGAGCTCACCATACTCCAGAGTGTACTAATTAGAAATAATTATGAATAAAAAAGAAAAATAAGGTATTATTCAGGGCCCATTTACTCCTGGTACATTAAATGTGTTTGATATTTCAATTTAAAATCCTGGACTTTACAAAGATAGAATTTATTGAGGTGTAACTTGAGCACCGAAATGTAAATAATCTTGAATTATTATTTGTGAATAGTGATAAATAAATATTGTATGATTGTTGTATTATTTTGTGGTTTTATTGCGAGTGTGCGTGAACGGTAAAGAGTATGATAGTAAATCTAGGTATCCAAGAGGAGGCCCAACTGAGCTAGCCAGGGAGCTGTTGAAGAAATCCAAGTTGATGGAAGCAGAATCTGCGTATGAAATATGTTTTTTTGAATTTTTTTATTTTGTGAAATTTATGACGATTTTTGGTAAATTAATAAATTCTCGAATGTTTTTTTTTACTCTGGCGATGCTTTATAGAGGTTACACGGCAATTTATGACGCCCAATTCGTGAGGCTTGATTCATACAGGCGTACACGGCAATATATATATATATATATATATATATATATATATATATATTTATTAATAGAGAAGAATAATCCACATTTGGAATGCAAATGAATGCTTAATATATATTAATAGTTATTAAGATGAAATGAAAACCCAACTTTGTATTTAAAGTTGAATTACCATTTCAAATCGAACTAGTAATTGAAAACCACTAAAGAACGGCTACAGCAGGATTTGAACCTGCAACCTCTGATTCTCGGATCAGTGCTCTAACCAATTGAGCTATCTAGCCTAATTGTTTAGATGATGTTATACTTAATACTACTGAAGCTTGGCCCTTGTTAATGATTTTCAATTACGTCTTGCATTTAAGGAAATTGAATCTAGTTATATACATAATTCATGTACTAATAACTTGATCATCCCATTTTGCAACGTTCGGAATAATACAAACATGTAATTATATTATTATTAATAGAGAAGAATAATCCACATTTGGAATGCAAATGAATGCTTAATATATATTAATAGTTATTAAGATGAAATGAAAACCCAACTTTGTATTTAAAGTTGAATTACCATTTCAAATCGAACTAGTAATTGAAAACCACTAACAGAATGGGATGATCAAGTTATTAGTACATGAATTATGTATATAACTAGATTCAATTTCCTTAAATGCAAGACGTAATTGAAAATCATTAACAAGGGCCAAGCTTCAGTAGTATTAAGTATAACATCATCTAAACAATTAGGCTAGATAGCTCAATTGGTTAGAGCACTGATCCGGAGAATCAGAGGTTGCAGGTTCAAATCCTGCTGTAGCCGTTCTTTTAGTGGTTTTCAATTACTAGTTCGATTTGAAATGGTAATTCAACTTTAAATACAAAGTTGGGTTTTCATTTCATCTTAATAACTATATATATATATATATATATATATATATATATATCTCAACATTCGTATCAAGTAATGAATTTAATAATCTTTAATATGGTGATATAACTATTTACATTTCCTATATCGACATACTTAAATGAAATAAAAGAAATATCTCTTACTTAACTAAAAGTTACTTTAAGCCGGGTTGTTATATATTGTACTAATCCCTGCAAATTCTACAGTTAAAACAAATTGGCCCCAAATTAAACATAGCCAATAACTCTTGATATTTTACATAAAATTCATAATAATAAGCGGTAACGTTAATAATGTTGCGAGCTACTATTAGGCAACCCGTCAAACACACAAGCGTTGTAGGGTCTGCATAGTTTCCAGGATTCTAGAATGCTTCTAGCAATCAAACACACAAAACGCCGCCAGCACTGTTCATTCTCGCATGGACCGGGAAGCTTCTAGTAAGTACCAGAGAATGAATCATATCTTTAACTCAGAGTATATATAAGGCCGCTAAGAAATGCAGGAGTCAGTCTATACTAGAATGTCTAATATAAATTATAACGTTGTAAAGTAATAGTAGTTTGAGCTTTTAGAGGTATACATAAATGTTATATGCTGTGTCTAATGTACATGCAGCTTGTAGTATACATAAATAAATAGAAGTGTAAAAACAAATAGTTGTGTTAGTGTTATTAATGGACCTATGGTAAAGAAGTTAGTTTAAGAAGAAATTAGTGCTTGTAAATTCATTAGTGTAATAGTGCTTCATTGTTAAGTGGACTGAAAACATATATGAATAAGGCATATACTGTTAATTAGACTTGTGAACAGTGAGTAATAAAGACTTTTATTATTACTTGTTTTAAATTAAAGAAACGCGGTAGTAGTAGCCCGTTACACTGGTGTCAGCCTGTGTGGGGTATATAGTGATTAATTTAAAATACAAGTCTCAATGATTTTAAATCCGGTATGGAGGAGAGGTCGGCTAAACTGGAAGTGACACTAAATGGAAAGTTTACTGAAAATGCTGCAAAAATAGATGAAAAGTTTACTGAAAATGCTGCAAAAATAGATGAAAGGTTTACTGAAAACGCTGAGAAAATGGAAAGCTTAAGTGAAAATGCTGCCAAAGTGGAAGAAAAGTTGAATGAAAGTACAGCCACGTTAGAACAAAGATTAATGGAAAGTTCCATTGCATTGAAAGAAGATTTCACTGAACAGGTAAAAACAGTTGAGCAAAAGTTGGATAATAAATTGGTAAAAATGGAAGAAGATGTGATGAGGCTTCAAGAACAAATGATTTCACTAACAACGCGACCACTTGAATTACCAAGCCAAGTTGTTAATCAGAACATTCCAGAAATAAGAACCATGGAAAGAAGCGAGTCAATTCCGTCTAAATTTAAAGTAAAACCACCTACATTCGATGGTAAAACACCTAGGCCCACATATTTGAAACAATTTGAAGCTGCTGCAATAGCCAACGGTTGGTGCAACAAAGAGAAGGCTATCTCCTTAATGGTGGCCCTACGGGGGGAGGCTCTTAACATCTTACAAACGATTCCCGATCACCAGCAGAATGATTACAGCCTCTTAACATCAAAGCTTGAGATGAGATATGGAGATGCTCACCTTCAACAGATTTACCACGCACAAGTTAAGAACCGCTCGCAAAAGACAAGTGAAAGCCTGCAAGAATTCGAAGCTGACATCGCCAGATTAGTTAGATTGGCATATCCAACGGCACCAGATAGTTTCCTCGAACAACTGGCTGTTCAAACATTTGTGGATGGCATTAAAGACAGTGAAATACAGCAAGCGCTAAGATTAGCACGGCCAAAAATGTTAGATGACGCACTGGCTCATGCGCTTGAATTTGAAGCAGCTAAGCAGACGTCACACAGGATGAGTCACAAAGTTCGGTCTGCCTTAGAAGAACCTGGTCAATCACAGAAAAGCGTAGATGAAATAATCAACCGTGTGTTTGAAAAGCGAAAGGCGGAAAGGCTGAAAAGACAACGACCGCGGAGATGGCGTCTACGATGCTGGAGCTGCGGTGAAGTTGGCCATATGCAGAGACGCTGTACTCAACCAAAGAAACAACCGGTTGCGCCAAAACAGGTCAATGTAAGGGGGCGAACTTCGACAGCACAGCGTAGTGCCCCGGAGATTATCATCCGTGCTGCATCGTCGGTGGAAAGTCTGGACAGCATTTATATCGATGGTAGAATTAATGGTAGGGTTGTCCGATTACTTGTGGATACAGGAGCGACAAAAACTATTGTGAGACCAGATTTGGTTGGTCGTGGAAAAGTGCTACCTGTATCGGTGTGCCTCCGAACGGCAAGTGGTGAGAAGATTTGTACTCACGGAGAGACTGCCGTTATGTTGACAATTGGGGACAAATTAATTAATCATCGAGTGTTGGTAGCCGAAATTACAGAAGAAATGATCTTGGGAATGGATCTCATGAGAGAATATGGGTTTCATGTAAATATGAAAGAAAATGTGCTTCGGATAGATGATGATGAGATTCCATTTCAAGGTAGGAGAACCAGACGATGCAAGTTCGAATGATTTGTGATATGAAAATACCCGAGAAGGCGGAAATGATAGTGATGGGACGCCCGGATGGTACGCTCCGGGAAGGACAAGTATGCATGATGGAAGCAACTGAATCGGGAATGGGTCAGGAGGGATTACTGATTGGAAGAACGCTGGTTAAGTTTCGATATATGGTACCAGTAAGGGTGCTGAACATTAATCCGCATACGGTGACCCTGAAGAAAGACACGATTGTGGGAAGTTGCATTCCAGTATGCCATATTAAACGTTGTGTGGACGACACGAAAGATAAACCAGCCAACGGTTGCTCACAGAAATTGCTGGATATGTTAATACCTTCGTGTCAAGGATTAAACGGCGACCAACTCGGCAAGGTAAAAGAACTGGTCGGACGATATCGAGGTGTGTTTGCACTGGATGATAGTGGGAAAGGAAGGACAAATGTTGTGCAACACAAGATCAACACTGGAGATGCGCAACCGATAAGACAACACCCAGGCCTTCCTTTGGCAAAACGTAAAGGAAGCCGAGCAAATTATCACCGATATGGAAGAACAGGGGTGATTGAACCCTCGAATAGTCCATGGGCATCCCCGGTAGTGCTTGTCAAGAAAAAGGACGGGTCGACAAGGTTTTGTGTAGACTACCGGCGGCTTAACAATGTAACAAAGAAAGACAGTTATCCTTTGCCCAGAATTGATGACACCTTGGATACTCTATCCGGATCTAAATGGTTTTCGACCTTGGACTTGAAAAGCGGATACTGGCAGGTAGGCCTGGAGCCAAACGATAAAGAAAATACTGCCTTTACAATTGGAACTGGATTATGGCAGTTCAAGGTCATGCCATTTGGATTATGCAATGCCCCTGCTACTTTTGAACGATTGATGGAATCGATACTGCGTGGACTGTCTTGGAAGACTTGTCTGGTGTACCTAGACGACGTAATAGTGTTAGGCCGGTCTTTTGAAGAACACCTTAAGAACCTAGAGGAGATATTCCAAAGATTACGGGGGGCAAACCTTACATTGAGCCCCAAGGAGTGTCACCTGTTGGGAAAAGAGGTGAAATACCTAGGACATGTCGTTTCGGAGACCGGAATAAGAGCTGACCCTGACAAAATAAAAACGGTACAAGAGTGGTCTACACCAGCAGATATACACCAACTACGGAGTTTTCTAGGATTGTGCACATATTACCGACGTTTTATACTGGGGTTTGCGAACATTGCCAAACCGTTAACGAAATTAACCGAAGATGGACAAGAATATGATTGGAATGACGACTGCCACAGTGCATTTGAACAACTGAAACGGCTACTAGTTACAGCACCAATTTTAAGTTATCCGCGGATGGAGGGGAAATTTGTGTTGGATACCGATGCCAGTACACAGCTATAGGAGGCGTTCTTTCTCAAGTGCAGGACGGACAAGAAAAAGTTATTGGGTATTTCAGCAAGGTCTTGTCGCGGCCAGAAAGGAACTATTGTGTGACAAGAAGGGAGCTGTTGGCCGTCGTCAAATCCGTAGAGCACTTTTATAAGTACTTATACGGCCGTAAAATCCTGTTGAGAACAGACCATGCTGCACTGAAATGGTTACTGCAGTTTCGAAATCCTGAAGGGCAAGTTGCAAGGTGGATAGAGCGGCTGCAGGAATATGACTTTGACACAGAACATCGTGTAGGAACTAGCCATCGGAATGCAGACGCTCTATCAAGGAGACTTTGTCCGGTGGACTGCAATCATTGCTCCAAGATGGAAGAGAGAATAAGTGTCATCCATAGAATGACGGTAACCGATACTTGGCAACTCGAAAGAATACGAGAAGACCAGGAAAATGACGCCGAATTGGGACGTATTATTGAGTGGAAAAATAGAGGACAACGACCAGCTTGGGAAGAAATTAGTATTTTAAGTAGAGCCTGAAGGCATACTGGGCACAGTGGGACTCCTTGATGATGGAAAATAGAATCTTGAAACGACGCCTGGAATTTGAAGATGGCACTGAGAGACTTCAAGTGATAGTGTCGAGAAGCAGAGTGCCGGAAGTGTTGCAGCACTTGCACGATGGTATTTCCGGAGGGCACTTTGGCGTGAAAAGAACTCTCGAAGAGTGAGAGAAAGATTCTATTGGCTGAACTGCAAAGATGATGTGAAGGAGTGGCGCCGGAAATGTGAATTGTGTGCCTCTGCAAATGGCCCGGTCTCAAAACGGAAAGCCCCAATGAGACAGTATAACGTGGGGAATCCTTTTGAGAGGGTAGCCATTGATATAGCTGGTCCGTTTCCTGAATCAGAAAGGAAATAAATACATCTTGGTTGCAATGGATTATTTTACCAAATGGCCGGAGGCATATGCTATACCTAACCAAGAAGCCGAGACGGTTGCAGATGTACTAGTCAGGGAGTTGTTTTGTCGTTTTGGGGTTCCGTTGGAATTACACTCCGATCAGGGTCGAAACTTCGAATCGGCGTTGTTTCAAAACGTCTGCAAGCACCTTGGAATCAGGAAGACTAGAACCACGCCACTTCATCCCCAATCGGATGGAATGGTTGAAAGAATGAACAGGACGTTAGGAAGTACCTGACCAAAGTTGTCACTGAACATCAACGAGACTGGGACCAATATTTACATTTGTTCCTACTGGCGTACCGATCTTCGGTACATGACAGCACAGGATACTCGCCCGCTTGCGTAATGCTAGGACGTGAATTGCGGCTACCATGTGATCTTCAGTTTGGATTTAAACCTGGGAAGAGATCGCAGGTGAAGATTACGTTAGTAAGCTTCGTGAAAGATCAAATAGCATTCACGAAAACGTCCGAAAGAATATTCAGGCAGCAAGCGATCGAATGAAATCACAATATGACACGAGAGCACAAGAAGGTGGTTATCAACCTGGAGATTTGGTGTGGTTGTATAATCCACAAAGAAAACGGGGGTTGTCGCCAAAATTACAAAGACAATGGGAAGGCCCGTACGAAGGTATGAAAAGGATTAATGATGTAGTGTACCGGATCAGAAGATCTTCCCGTGGTAAACCGAAAGTGGTACACTTTGACCGTTTAACATCCTACGCTGGCAACAACCAGAAAGGCTCGAATAAAGAGAATGGCATTCCACAAGTTACTAATCGTGAGCCAAATGTAGATTTCGAGAGTTTTATGGCGGCGTATGGTGGTTCCGCTAAGGCGAGATTTGGCGTTGTTGTTGAAAAACAGCAAGACCTGTTTAGAGCACCAGAAGAGTATTCCCTTGCACATTGCGTAGCTCAAGATCTGGAAATGTCAAGGGGAATAGCTGTTGTTTTCAAGAAAAAGTTTGGATGTGTGGATGAATTAGTACAACAGCAGCCAACTGTAGGAAAAGCTAATTATCGAAGATCTTAATCTTGGTAATAGGGAAATTGCAAGAAAGATCGTTATATCTGAGTTGGGGCACCCGGCTGATATTAGAGGAATCGAGTTTGTCGAAGGTGATGAGGACGCGATGGGTATCAGAATTTATACGGACAGTTCACGTATGGACGATGGGCAAGCAGGTGCAGCGTTTGTCGTGTATAAGCAGGAAAGGGAGGTGTTTCAGTTTCAAACCAAACTCGCGAACTGGTGCACTATCTTCCAGTGCGAATTGGTAGCCATACGAGAGGCTATCGATTACGTAATAAACCATACGGGCAGAGACGAGTATTATATAATCAGTGATAGTAAATCGGCGCTGACGGCTTTAACAAACATGAACACCTCGACAGATCTCCAAGCGGACGTCTGGAGGATAGCGCGTACGGCGCTCGAGTTTCGACGTTTAAAGTTCTGTTGGGTCAGGTCGCACAATGGTAACGTAGGAAACGATAGGGCTGACGAATTAGCTAAAGAGGCCGCGACGGGCGACTTTCGAATATCACATTCGTCGATACCGAGGTCTTTAATCAAAAGAAAGCTGCGCGAAAAATCAATTCGACAATGGGAAGAGAGGTGGAACAACGCTGCCACGGGCAGGTTGACCCACAAATTCATACCAAGCATAGAAGCTAGAGGTAGGATCGAGGTCAAGCTCGATCACAAAATGGTGCAGTTGATAACAGGGCACGGCGCCTTGAAGGCGTATTTACAAAGGTTCGGTCTAGCCAACAGCGACCGCTGCGAATGCGGCGAGGGCGCGGAAAGCGCAGTGCACGTGCTCTTCGACTGCCCGCTTGAGGCGGGAAATCGAGGGTTGGCTGATAGCAAACTAGCTATCCTAGGTCTGGCATGGCCAAAGAGCCTAGAGGAAGTCGGGGAAGTGGTTAACCAGAAGGCGTTCTGGACATCCTTAAAAGAATTCGCGGGAAGGGTCGCGAGATTAGACAATGACAACCGCGTGTAATTCGGTGGGATTGGTGGGAGGATTGTAAAAAATTTAAATTGACTTGGCATGAGTAAGGATACGAGTATAGATTAACCAAAACCTGATATTTAAAAAAAAAAAAGATAATTATACCCAAATGTCCAATATGCACGAGATACCCCCGCACCATTAATACAGTCACTGCCTATCTACATAATTATGCGCGGAAAATCGGGAATAAATAATAACAAATAAACAATAACAAATAAATCAGAAACCCTCATTAAATTAAATCAATAAAATAAACAAAGATAATAAATAGAGTGAAACCGCGCATCCCCCCAGGACTTGAAAGTTAAGTGATAGTGATAGTGATTGTGATCCTCCCAAGAACATTTAGTGCATACCCACCAGGACTTTAGCAGTGCACCCCATCCCCCCCTTAGAAGTAAGTTACAGTTAGATGTAAGCAGACGACCAGATCTTCGGATGCTGGAGAATTTTATTATCGAGGTAAGACTTAAATTGTGGCGGCTGTACTCGCACAAGCATTGATTTACATTAATTAGTAGTTTTCGAAATAATTTAACAAGCACGTTTGGTGTGTAAAGGCGCTAGCCGACATATGCTTGTGGGAGTGCACCTGATAAACAGGGTGATGCTTTTTGCTATTTTGTGCACTGCTATATGCTTAACGCTTAACGCTTATTAAACATTTATTTATATATTTACATAATTATATTTATTTATATTTTATATTTACACTATATTTATTTATTTATTAGCATGTATTGTAGTATTATGTGGCATATTTGTTTTGTTTGACGTTCTGTCGCCATTTTGGTTGCAGTATATATTTGGGAAGGAAGAGTATAATTGCGAAGATTGTAATCATAATACAAATCAGTTAGGGAATGATAGGGAAAGCTAGGGATGGATTTAAATTAGTTAGCTAGATTTGGATAGTTTTAAGACGACCCTTCAGGTCGCACTGGTAAGCAGAGCCGGCGTCTGCTATCCGGTATTACGGATCCCCCCCCTTTCATTTTTGCTTGTGTCTTGTTGATCGGGTACACTCGAAAGTCAGCGCTAGGGATACCATTATTTACAACCCTGTTTTTAGTTTTTGTTTCAGTTTTGTCAGATTTTTAGGTTTGTTAGATTGTTAGAGTTTGTTAGGTTTGTTAGATTTTTATTTAGTCTTTATTTAGGGTGGATCAACTATGAAGTTAGTATAAATTAGAAGCACGTTATTTTTCGCGTTTAAACCCAATGTAGTACCTCCGGGTGGAGCATTGGGGACGTGGCCGCAAGTATAGAGGCCCTTTATTCAAATTATAATGTAGGAAAAGCTTTGGTTCTTCAGGATAAAAATCGTTATGTTTACTATCTGGTCACCAAAAAATTCTTCATGGTAGAGACCTAGTTATGGTCATCTATGGGAGGCTTTGCTGAATCTTAAAACTCAGATGATGGAAAATGGAGTAACGAAAATAGCGGTGCCCAAGCTAGGTAGTGGACTGGATCGCTTAGATTGGAGGATAGTTCGAAATATGCTAGAAGTAGTTTTCCAGGAAACCAACATCCAGGTCCTTGTTTGTTGTTATCAGCTGGTTGCCTACCAAGACCAAGAAAAGAGTGTTGATTGCTATTTCCAACGACGCGGTGGATGCACCATAGGAGATAGCTGCCGATACCGTCATCATTCATCGAATTGGCGCCAAAATGTATTTACAGTTACGAGACGTAACAGTTTTAAAGAGGGAGTAGTGTTGCGAGCTACTATTAGGCAACCCGTCAAATACACAAGCGTTGTAGGGTCTGCATAGTTTCCAGGATTCTAGAATGCTTCTAGCAATTAAACACACAAAACGCCGCCAGCACTGTTCATTCTCGCATGGACCGGGAAGCTTCTAGTAAGTACCAGAGAATGAATCATATCTTTAACTCAGAGTATATATAAAGCCGCTAAGAAATGCAGGAGTCAGTCTATACTAGAATGTCTAATATAAATTATAACGTTGTAAAGTAATAGTAGTTTGAGCTTTTAGAGGTATACATAAATGTTATATGCTGTGTCTAATGTACATGCAGCTTGTAGTATACATAAATAAATAGAAGTGTAAAACAAATAGTTGTGTTAGTGTTATTAATGGACCTATGGTAAAGAAGTTAGTTTAAGAAGAAATTAGTGCTTGTAAATTCATTAGTGTAATAGTGCTTCATTGTTAAGTGGACTGAAAACATATATGAATAAGGCATATACTGTTAATTAGACTTGTGAACAGTGAGTAATAAAGACCTTTATTATTACTTGTTTTAAATTAAAGAAACGCGGTAGTAGTAGCCCGTTACAATAATAATGTCCAAAAATTCCAACCTTAATCTAGCAACTTAATAACATATTCATGTAAAAGCGTATGTATAACTATATAAAAGTTCATACTTACAACCCCACGTGTATGCATGCATATACACATCCGTTCTCTCGAACCATTTATTCAAAGATTCACTCAATACCTGTTTCGGGTATGCAATACCCACTGTTGCTCCAATCTCTACAATACTGCCAAGGTAACTTATCCTCACCAGGGTTGATAGTGCTTAACACGGTTGTTGATAAATTTTGTGCTCGAAACTCTTGATATCCCCCTACTTCTGTACCAAATGGTTTGGAATCGGGCTTCCAAAATCCGAACTTCCACAATCAATCAATAATTAACTGTATAGGTGTGGTTAGTTATCATTTTCTTTGCAGTTAATAAACCTGCACTTCCTATCATTAACCGCCTTACAGCTTAACCATTTTGTTTTTTGATTACACTTAAATTTATTACAATTTAATTCCCCTTTAAGAGCCAAACTTATGTGTGTTCTTTATACTACTTAAATTCACTAGTCTTCCCGTAATAAGCATACTCACTTCTTATATTTGTTCACTAAACATTACTTTAATTTACATGGGCATATATCCAATACTGCTACGCGACCTTGCAGCGTAACCCGCACTAGCTTCGGACTAGTTATTTTACATTTACGTGCCTTCTTTCATATCTTTTTGCCTTTGTGTGTCTTGGTGGAGCTTTGTGTGTCGTGTGTTTAAATTTTCCCACTTCCCGTATTTATATACCTTTTATCACGTGACTGTCCTCGCCAATCAAAAACCTTACATATTTCACAATCGTACATCATCCCTACACGTGCTTTTAGGTTAATGGTTTAAATCAACTTTTATTACTGCCATTGCTAATTGAAATTACCCTATATTTAAATTTAAGTTATTCTGCAAAATTCTAAAGTACTTTTTGTTAATATTTTTATAGATATCACAAAAAAATTACATATTATTACGTACTTCCGGTTTCGAATTCTCTAAAAAAAACTAGCTTTTGCTTTGGCGCCTTAATTTAAAATCTTCTAAATTTCACAGGATGTTAGATATCAGTTAATAGGTTATGTTCATTTAAGTTGTCAATTGTCACCTAAAATCAAACTAGGATTGGGTAACTATATTAATTCTGGTCAGTGATGGGTTACATTTTAGATAGAATTATCTGTGATTGGCAGAAAATATCATTTGAAATTTAGATTAATTTAAAAATGTTCTTGGGTGTTACAACATTCGAATATCTGGTAAATAAATTTATATTAAAGCAAAAATACATTCAATCATTTTTTTTATTGTAATTATAATAATACATAAGAAGAGTGTATTTTATATTATATAACCTACTCTCTTAGGTGGAGTGGATGCAGAAATTTTTAGGAATCGCAAAGGTTACTTCTCAATAAATGTTCAGGTAGTAGGTGACAGCAATTTAAAGATTCGTGATATGGTGGCACGGTGGCCAGGATCGCAACATGATAACTCAATATTCAATCACAGTAATATACATGCCAGATTTGAACAAGGGAGTTTCAAAACCGTGTTTTGCTGGGTAAGATAATACCTATGTTTTTATTTCAAAAATAAAATAGCTAGTGTTTATTCGTAGATACATATTATGCTATATTTCAGGTGATAGTGGCTATGCTGTTACATGCCGAAAATCGGCTATGTAAACATTTCTGTTTTTAGTTTAAATATGTGACTGAAACCGTGCCAATATTTTAAAAATATACTTGGGCGTGCATTTCCGTCACTTTAGACAGTTGCGTCGGCGCCAGAAAATGCGCAGACGTGGAGTGCGGAAGGAAGTGCGCATTTTCCGTCACGACACGGACTCGTCAACGAAACGTCGAACAGTGAAGTTGATCTGTGTCGTCTTTTTATCTTGTCTTCTCTTTCACATATGTAGGTTTCCTGTCTCGTACCTTTTATCGCTGCCTACCTTATTCCTGTCATATCGCTACAACGAATGAAGAAGAAAGACAAATCAATTTGGTTTCAACGAGGGCGAAGGCCGAACCACGCCTAATCAACGCCAAGATCCTGCCGCCAGAATAGCTGCAATGTTGTGAAGAGCTCCAGATTCTACGTGAGTACATTTTATCTTTCTCTTTTGTATGTAATACAAATTTGAGACGCAATAATGACGTAATATCTTGTGCAATACTATGTACGTGTCTATTTTGTGTTGCTCTTATCAATTACGCGCGGGACTTTAACAGTATACCTTAGACTAGAACAGGCGTGAAGTATAACAATACATTACGCAATTTTTTGTCGACGCCTTTGGCAAACCCAGTAATGCGAGGCGAAATCCTTTATAATGAAGCTCACATTCGTACTAGGCATTGTATAGAGAAGTTGTTTGGAGTAATAAAACGGAGTTTTCCAGTGTTGGCATAGTATAGCCACCGCAGTTTTACACAATATAGCGGTTCCCATGAACGAAGAAGAATCTCCTCTTGAGGTAAACATCAATGAGCTCAATTACTTGATTGAAATGGGTAATATTCCGGACCAGCCTAATCATCCTGACCAAATGGGCAATTATAGGGATGGAATAATAAACTACTTTCACAATCTACCTTAATAAATAATAAATTATCACAATATATTTTTTATTAACAATTGTGCATTTTTATTTATCTACAAATCTATCTATATCATTAAATCAGGAACCTCCAACAAATCTATATCTATATCTGAATAACCAGCATTTGATAATTCTTTTTTCTTTTGTGCAACATCAAAACGCAATAGCTTCATTCTTAAATTATGCTTTTTTCCAAAGAATCTGCTAAATGCATTTTTTTGTCAATTAGTGCTTCATACTTTTTACCTAGTCTAGAAGATGTTAATGTTTTTATTGTGGTCGGACGCCTTCTAGAGGTTGTTATACTTTAGGTCTCTACTCTAAGGTACACTTTTAAAGTCCCGGCGCGCCATGTATGAGAGCCACTACGACAGTTGGTTACACAAAAGATATTTGCAAAATGTTGCGCAATAAGCGGTTACGTCATATTTATGTTACAATTATTACATACAAAAAAAGATAAAGGTACCCACGTAACATGTAGAGCTCTTCACAACATGGCAGTTACTCTCGCGGCAGTAGGGCGTTATGGGCGTGGTTGAGCGTTTGGGCGTGGGTCGTCCTTTTGCCCCCTTGTAGAACCAGATTAAATTTGTCTTCTTCTTTTCTATGTAGAGGTACGATAAAGGAATACAGGTAAGATGAACGATATCAGGTAGAGATGAAAGGAAACCTACATTACCTGAAAAAGAAGACAAGATAACGGCACAAAGATAACCACTACTTTCGACGTCTGATACACTAGTCCCGACGTGACGGAAATCACCACCTTTTTTTTCACTCTGCGTCTGCGCAATCCCGGGCGCCGACGCAACTATCTAAAGTGACGGAAATGCACGCACAAGTCTTTTAAATTATTGGTGCTAATTCACTTGCAAATTAGAAACTTACAGAAATGTTTAAATGCCGATTTTCGGCATGTAACAAGGTGTTATGCACTTTGTTTATTTTTCGTTTTGGTTTTGGAATGTTTGTCTGCAGTAAAAGAAACATTCACAAACAAAGACAGCACACATGGTAAAAATAGATATCTCAATCTTATATGAATAAAGTTTATAAGTTCACATTATTCACATTTGCTGTAAGATTGAGTCCAGGGATTTTTTTAATCCATTGGTTTTATTCTGCTCCAATTGTGTGTTGTTCGGAGGTTGTATCCTAAAAACACATACGAGCATGATTTTAATTTGGAAATTTAGTCACATATAGTGTAAAGAGCCCAGATTTTTAGATGGGCAAAGCGGGACAACTCTGAAGGAGGGGTCAACAAAAATTTACATACGGAATAAAAATAATATCGTAATATTTTTTTATTTTTAACATAAGTACAGTTTATAAATATAAAAAAATGTATAATATTTTATTCCTTGACATATTTTTTATTTGAGCGAATTTGTTTCAGTAGATTGTTGTCATTTTTTAAAATATTGTAAAAATATTCGCAAGAATTTGTCAAATTTTTAATTTTTTATTTTGTAACATTTCACAGAGAAAATAATAAACAAACTGAACTATACATTTGAATTGTTTCTATGTTCTAAAACGTAAAACACTTCGTGTAAATTTTCTTGAAGAGGGAAGGTTTCCATAATTGAAGCTGCGTTTCCTCGTTAATGGCGATACTTATCCTTTGAACCAAATAATGTTTCGACCTTGGTTCTCCAGTGTGCAATGTTAATATTCCGGCAAGGCTGTTCACGAACTGAATAGCTTCTTTCCACCAAGTTCCCATTGTTTTCACTGCGAAAGGAAGGAAGTGCATATTTTGTTCCAAAACTGATGAGTATTTCCTTATTTTCCCAGAAGCAGCTATTTTGGCAGCATATCCTGACTCTAATGATGAATGTGATAGGTGAGAAGGTGCAAGTGTGTCGGAGCAGGTAGCGTCCCATACCAAACTTTTGCCTTTTGTCCAAGGAATTAAGGTCATTCCATCTACTCGTTTTCCATCATCTCTGAACAATCCGCAAGACTCAAGACGACACGGGAGATTTGTGGAGGTGAGGGCCCTAGACAAGATGTTATTAAGTTCCTGATGTCTTGAGTACTGTCCTACGCATTTGACACAGCTTAGTCCATGATGTCCTGATGAATCAACTTCTAAGCCGTAGACACAAATATGTTGTTCACAAATTTTGTATCCGAGTCTAAGAGCCATTGCTATTCGAAATGTATTGTTTTCCAACAGTGTGCCGACTGTCTTGGATGGAATGACGTTTAGCCACGCATTAGCTTCAGGATTTTGTAAAGCCAAAGTTATAGCCTTATCCGCAGGTGTGGTCGGTTTACTCTTTTCAAAAAAATTATTAATGATAACATTATCCCATGAAAGAGAAAGAGGGATCGTTGGGTATCTCGGAGTCAGAGGTCAACTTCGTCCATTCCTTTATTGCTTCTTTATAGAAAGTGTTCTGGAGCCTGTCGGAGTCATTTAGACTTAACATAAAATTGACGAGTTTGCTGACACTAAAAGAATAAGAGAGAAAGGCAGGAACACAGATGTCTTTGCATCTCCGAATTCCAAGTCCTCCCAGTCGTGTTGGCAGAGAAGCCTTTTTAGACAGTTCAGGTGATAGAGGTGAATTTAGTAAAAATTCCAGAATGTCAATGTTTTCATCTATCCTTTCTAATACATTATGGCAAAACCCTGCAAGTGTAGTACGAAGAAGATACATCAATTTCGGAACTGAAAAACAGTGACGGAGAAGGTAGTAGGCTACGTGAAAGTTCTTGAGTTCCTTAATTCGAGAAAATAAAAGCATCATTTCACCGCGCTTGTTCTCCAAAGAATCTTCAAACAAAGATTCCGTGATAGGTGATCCCAGTAAAGAAAAGCTGTGAACAATTTTGATTCCCGGTGATATCTTTCTAAATGTCGAGATAGAATTCTCGTTTGATTTGTCACAGAAATAAAGCTCACATTTGTCTGAGTTGATTTGTAATCCTATTGATTTACATATATCAATAAGTAATTTGAAGTCTTCAAGAACTATATCGTGATCACCAGCTAACAGTTCATCATCTAGATATAAGCATACTAGCTCGGATAACAATGACTCCACAACAGGATGAATCGCGAGGCAAAAAAGGAGTGGTCCAGTTGGGTCTCCTTGCTGGCAACCGGAAGCTGACGGGATAGTCGATTCTCCAAAAAAAAGACGTGATTCTATTGAATAAGCTTGCCATAGGAAAGTATATAGCTTTGGTGTTAACTTTTATACTTTAGCAAGCAACGCGTCACGATGAACAGTGTTAAACGCATTAGCAAAGTCAATCTTCAGTATTATTTTTGAAGATCCTATGTTTCGTGACAAAAAGCTTCGGGAAGAATGAACAGCAGCTTCGCAACCTCCGGGTGTTGCGTATCCTAACTGTTTAGGACGAAGCTATGTTCCCATTTCTTTAGTAACAGCAGAGCATGCAATTTTAGCCACCAAACGGCGCAACGTATTCCCCACTGCAATAGGCTGTACACCACCGTCCTTTTTATTTAATGCTCAAAGACTGGCTCCGTAAAAAATTGGAAAAATTTCTTCTTTGATTTTCCCGGCAAGTACAAAGTTAGAAAATTTCGTAAGTGCATTTAATATTCGGTTAGACGCCTATCCGTTTCCTTTGTTAATCATATCTTTTAAATGTTGGGGTCTGAGTCTGTCAATTCCACAACTGGAACCATTTGGAAAACTGAGTATGGCTTTCCGCGCTTCGTCTACTGACACAACTAAAGATTCTAGAGTATTTACAGGTTCAGAGAACGACAATGCTTGAGTGGGCGATGGGTGCTTCGAGACAAGCTTCAAGTACGTATCTTGTGTCATAGGTGCACTTGTTTCTTGAGACGATAATATTTTGACGGCTCCTCTGATATCCCCTTCGGCAACTTTAGAGTCCACACGTCTTGGTAAAGACGTAGGTTTTGTCGTAATTGTCGAAAAATTTTCATGCCCGTTAATGTTCGTCTTGTCTAATGTAGTGAGAGATTTGTTTTTGTAGAACTGTAGAACTTTGAGACTTGAAAATCCAAAGATAAACAAAGCTCTCCAGGAATTAATGTCGTTTTTCTCTATGCAAGTTTCCAGTATTTTTGCGAATTTACTTGCCGCGACAAATCTGGCCCCTTTAGGAATCCTTTTGAGAACTTTGATGGTCCTTTTCCTCTGAGAAAGCTCGAAAGATAAATCTTCAGTTGAGTTCAAGCTTGGAGTTGGCGATGTCGGAAAAGTGGTGACCCCATCGTTGGCTTCCAAACGGTGTTTTCTTCCTATGTGGATCGGTAGACCTTTGTCAGTATAGAGCTTGTTACAGTATGGGCAAGGAATTTTTGTGAGTGGTTGATGTTCTCCGTAGTGCAGTTGTTGCAAAACCAGGAATCATTCTCCAGTCCCAAGTCCCTGGCTTTTTTATCATCTAGGTTAGCACAAGACGAGTGGAACCAATTTAGACATCGGTACATGAAATCCATACTTCTGAAGGATTATCGTTATTCCCACATAGACATAGTGTAGGGTTTTCCATAACACGACGGACGTTTGTTGTAATTCGAAATTCCGTAATAATTCGTGCAATTGTATTTCTTCGGGAAAAAAGCCAGGTCCCGGGAAGGTGGTAATTGTAATGATTCGGTATTAGATTTAGTAGTTGTTGAATACTTTTACAAATTGAAACGCTGAACAACTTCCGGGAAATTCTGAATGTCTTGCGGGTAGTAGAATTTCGTGACGAAATCTTTCTTTAGGAAAATCCTTTGAAATATCGCTTTCGAAGAACTGTGTTCAGCCACCTGTCGGCTCTGCGGAATTACGAGTACTCACAAAATTGTATCTTTCTTCTTCGAAAACTTAACCGTGACATATAAAAAAAGTTTCAAAATTTGTCTCCCATAAAATTTTTAGGGTTTGTAAAATGTAATACTAATACTTATACATAATCTTCATATGCTTATTACTTATTAAAAAAAGGAAATAATATAATACGTAAAGTTTAAAAAGTTTAAAATTCAAATATTCAAAAGATTAAAAACTTCAAAATGACAGTATTTTTCAAATGTTCAATTATATTTGACACATAAAATGGATTTCAAAGTTTCAACACTTAATTTTAATTTTTCTGATGTCCACACTTAATTCTAAAAGTCGGGACTTTTGAAAAACGTCGCGGAACGCGGGACAAATTGTGAAAAATCGGGACTGTTCCGCCAAAAGCGGGACGTCTGGTCACCATAATATAGTCGACAGTAAATATTATTACTACCGTTGTGATTTAATAAGTAATGTTATAATTTTATTTACAAATTGGTCATATTTTGTGATTGTAAAATAGGTTAGTACCTCAACTATGACATTTTGTACCTCCGCTTGATATACGACTTCTATATTGGATTTTGGACTTTCTTCATGGATTGTGTTCTGGAATTAAAAACTTTTATGTACTATTATGTGATTTATAACCTAGAAGGTTTGAATTACAAAAATAAAATAAACAAACGTTACTCCTCTATATTAAAGACATCGTATGTTATTTGTTATTACCTTTAATAGAGAGTCACAGTCAAATGGATCATTCAAGCCAAATATTGTTTTATTATTTACAATGTTCAACAGAACGTCATCATAATCTTTTGGCCGATTAGGTGCAGCAGGTCTACTGCCAAATTTTTTCGTTGCTCTCCAGCTCGTTTTCTAATATCTTCTTTTAAATTATCGAAGAATTTTTTCAAAGAATCAGTTGCCCGAAAACAATTGTTTGGGGACAGACTATTAAATTCCGTGTTCATTTTAAACCACGCTTTTTTTTATCTTGAACTGAAACAGCATCAGTTTTTTTATTTTCAATGATATCCTTATTCTTTGAGATTAGGGACAGCAAATATTCCTTTTCTTGGGAAGAACAATTTGAATTTCTCAATCTCTGTTTGTTCTCCATTGAACAAATCAATTACGCCAAAATTATAAAGAAAAGAATAACCATCAACATAAATCAAGAAAAATTATAAGTGAAGTGACATTTGACAATTTATGATTGATCTGTGATGCCAATCTTGTTACATGCCAAAAATTGGCAATGTAAATTATTAAATATGTGAGTAAGTTCCCACCAATATTTTAAAATAGACTTCCGTCATTCCGGACAGTTCAGTTGGCGTAAAAGAATGCGCAGGCGCGGAGTGAGTGGGCAAGTGCGCGGTGTGACACGACATTATTAGCCACGAGACGTCAAACTGGTAACAGCTACCTGTGTTACGTGTGTGTCTTTTCCTTTTTTTTTAGGATGTAGGTTTTCTTATCTCTTGCCTTATCGTACCTCTACCTGGTTATCCTTCTTGTCACCCCTACAAACAAAAGAGGAAGATGAATAAATCTGGAATCAACGATGGCGTAGCCGACCCACCTTAAAACAACAACAAGGAGATTCCCTGAGATTTAACTGCAAGGCGCGTTTTAAGTGAGTACTTTGCTTTATTTACATTTTAAAATAAAAATTGTATCATTGTAAACGTGTTTGGTATTTGATACAATTTGCCGCGTAATTATGCTATAATATTCAATTGCGCAATATTGTGAAACGTGGACCCTATCAGTGGTGCCAAGCGTATCAATCTTTACTAAAAAGTTCCTAAATGACCACTTAAATTACAGCGTTGCCAACAGTATCACCTACTTAGTAAAGAGTTTGATATTCAAGTACTGGTGCAATGAAATTTGAATTAAAGACTACTTAAATTTTAAGTATTCCTTTACTATTCATTACTTAAGACATGTGTGGTGCAAACGGGCATTAGTATACCGGATTTATAAGTCTACTATTCTTCTTCAACAACATTAGACTTACAACTACCATGCTAAAATATCATGTATACGGTTCTTTGGCGCTAATACCCAGTTGACCAACCTAATATGTTTGAAATAAATTTCCCTAAATAATATACGTCTAACTTCATATTAATTATTAATTAAAGATAATAGTATACTGCTTCAAATTAATAAAAAATTAGTTTATCTATACAGTTATGCCTCAAAAACGCATTTCATGGAATGTTGACGAAACTAGATATTTTTGCACCTCATTAGGGAGCGTCAGATATTAAAATCTCTCGACGGAAAAACATTTAGATCCGAAGAGATATTTTTGCATTTAATTGATACAATGCAGGAAAAAGGAGATATTTTAATTCAACGTAACTTTCAAATATTTAAAAGGGTAAACAATAACTATTTTGCTATAAATTTCAGGGTATTCTTTTAATCTTGTGTTGGCGACATGAGTAGATACTACTTCAGACGGGAGTTACTACTCTGTTTTATAAGTGAAAAACCTAGAAACACCGTATATGTATACGGCCCGTGAACAATCGGTAGTTATTACTACCGTAGTTATAACTACGGTAGTTATCGTTCGTGTATACGTGATCAGTGTTTACTCTTTTAAATATTTGAAGGTTATGTTGAAATTCTTATGAGATGATTCCACCACGAGTAATTGTTTGCGTACCTATTAGCTTATTGGCATACTACGCTAAATTTAATAAATGCTAGCACAAAACATTTCTATAGAATAATTTTTTCGAGTCGGAAACGTTTAAGCCAAAATATACTCGAATATTTGATAGCAACAACACCAAAGAATCAATTTTTAGACATAGGTATATTTTTATTAATTTGTAAACTATCGTCTTCAATTAATAATTTATATGAAGTTAGGCGTATATTATTTAAGAACATTTATTTCAAATATATTAGGTTGGCCAACTGGGTATTAGCGCCAAAGAACCGTATACATAGTATTTTAGCATGATAGTTATAAATCTAATACTGTTGAAGAAGAGTAGTAGACTTATAAATCCGGTTGCAACATGCCAAAAATCGGCCATGTAAACATTTCTGTTTTTAGTTTAATTTGCGAGTGAATTCGCGCCAATATTTTTAAAAAATAGTCTTGTGCGTGCATTTCTGTTGCTTTAGACAGTTGCGTCGGCGCCAGAGAATGCGCAGACGCGCAGTGCGGAAGCAAGTAGCGGTTTCCGTCACGAGAGGGACTAGTTAACAAAACGTCGAACAGTGAGTTTATCGGTGTCTTTTTTTTGTCTTCTCTTTCAGGTAATGTAGGTTCTTTTGTCGTATCTCTGCCCTGTATCGTTCCCTACCTTTATTGTTCCGTCCTGCCTACGATCAAGAAGAGGGAAGACAAATTAATTTGGTTTCAACCGGCGCGAAGGCCGAACCACGCCCAACTAAGGCCAAGATCATATAGCTGCCATGTTGTGAAGAGCTCCGCCTTTTACGCGAGTACATTTTATCTATTTCCTTTAGGCGCCTCCGTTATCACGATAATATTTTTGGTATGTGATAACAATTTGAGACGCAAGAAAGACGTAACACCTTGTGGCGCAATATTATGAACGTGTTTATTATGTTACCAACTGTCGTAGTGGCTCTTATCAATTGCGCGCGGGACTTTAACAGTATACTTTAGACTAGAACAGGGTGGAGTATAACACGGTATACTAAATCCGGGTCTTATGAGATGTATACACGGAGTTTAACACCGTGATTTATTACTACCGTAGTTATATCTACGGTAGTTATCGTTCGTGTATACGTACTCAATGTAAATAGCAAAATTCAACTTGATTCTGGAAGTGAATGTCGTACGCTTAACGTACTTCGTCAAATTCTAATCAACAATCAATGGTTTTATTTACTATCAGATTCAAAGTTGATTGAATTTTTCTTAAATAAATACTTTTATAAACATTTGATTCTACTTCAATTGAATAAACTAACAAACATAACCTTAAAATTTATATTCTTAACTTAAAATTTTAATACATGCTTGCTTTCGGCAAACAGCTTAACCACCTTCGAAGTGCACTTCAAAGTTAACTTCGAAATTATTTCAATGTAGTTGATACTGTATATTACGATTTGACAAGCATGCCAATTACATTAAAAATTCAACTTGGAGGTGAATGTAAACGAACCTTATAGGTTCAAGTATGTGTGTCATTACTTCAATTATAGCACTAGATAATACACCAATGAGTACGACGATATAGTACAGTGATATTTACAAGTTGGTGCAAATGATCACCATGATCTTAGCAAATTGTCTTGGACTATTGAACTGACAAGACAAAGTGACTAGGTAATGCGTTATAATGTAGTGAGGAGTTCATTTATCGTTTTCTTACCGAAATTCCTTTCCGTATCTTATATGTGGTTCCTGTTTAATGTTCTGGGTTAGCTCAACGAACTCCACCGCTACGTCCTACATTTTTTTTCATATTAAGTGAAATATAGATATAGACAGTATAAGTGGTGGATATTTGTGCGGGAAACCAATGGGAATCCAGGAACCGTCAGCCATGTTGTCCAGGTATATCGGCCACATAGATCTTATCTGATACACGTCATTCGTTGTCTTATTCGAAATGACCACCATTTTCTTGTTTTCATGTTATTATTCTCCTAATTTATTATAAAGTATATAATTTAACAAAAAGGTTTTCGTACTTTTTAAATAAAGTTATAGAAATAAGCGCATAGTTGTCGGTAAAACTATAAATGAAGTTTTGAAATTCAGTGAGTGCGCAAGGTTAATATTCACCGTTTTGCCAAAAAAAAACACTGTTCAGATTTGTTAGCTGTACCATTCTGGAAAGGTATTATGCACCATTTATTATTATACATGTTATAAGTGCACGTTTTAGTATTAAAATTCCTGCATACACTTTGAAAACAATGTATCAAATCGGGATCAAAATTTTAAATTTTCTTTTAGATCACAAAATCGATGTATATGATGTATATGAAAATCTTTGTACCGTACCTGTATAATAATTCACATGTACACTCGCGCATTCTTATTAGATACTGAGAAATCAACAATAAAGATAGAGAATTAATTAGTCATACAATTACGTGCAAAAGTCTATTTATATTCTAAACAATATTAGGTAATAAAGTTTAGATTTTGTATTAGAAAAGTAAACGCAATTATAGTCGCAAAAACAATTACTAATGTGTATTATTTTTTATTAGAGCTACAACTAAGTTTGCTTACACCGATATCTGTGAAGTATTTGTATCAGTTTGTCATAAACAACTTTTGAATTTATCTTACTTACGGCTGATATGATTGGAGCTTTACCTATTTGTTTTTGCTCATTTCAATTTATAAGTAACTTAGTTGGAGACACGCGGTACGTGATTTTAGACACTAAATATTAACCTATAATTCTTGGCGTCTATCACAAAACACGAGCGTCTCGCGGCAGTAATGCCGTGGCTGCAATAAAAGTTACTGGTAGATATACATATTATTATTAAAAACACAAATCACTTAACACGCATATTAGAGCAGTTGTTACTAAAACTATTGCAGACTGTTCTGATATGCGTGTAAAGTGATTTGTGTTGTGCTTTTTAATAATATCTAATTTGTGTTTTTTAATAGTAATATCTATTTTTAACAGTAACCTAACCTGTCGATGTAGCCACGGCATTATTGCCGTGAGACGCTCGTCAGAAAACAAGCTGGAGGAGCCCATAGACAACAGGAGCTGTAGTTTGTGTTTGGCGGAGCTTATTGAATAGGTTTAAATCAATATCTCTTATTTACGTATTTTGATTTAATTTGGTAAAAATGACCCCACAAGCAAATAAACAGATTCTTCGGAGTGATGCGCTTTTTAAACGCTTAAAAGATCGCATAAAGATACATCCAGAAAAATCTAGGGCTCTTAACTGCATTTTCTTTTGTAGAATTACAAAAAATGGATGGTCTGCAAAAGAATGGAGTAGGTAGAATTAGAATTACCTTTTTATTCAAAACATGTAACGTATTTTAGCCATGGATTTAAAGAAACTTGAAGTTTACGAAGGAATCCCAATAGGTGGAAAATGCGATGTAGTATTTACCATTTCAGATGAAGATTTTATTAAATTGGCATTGGGAAAAGTACATACGAGGCAAGCAATAACAAAAAAAAAGTTAAAACTTAACACAAGAAGTAGGCGGCCCACTTCTTGTTGGGGCTGATGCTCAGATACTTGGGTTGATGCCAACATAATAGCATATAGTTTCTTTTAACTGGGATTTTGTAAATTTACAATTTACGTTAAGGATTTGTAGATTACACATTTTGGAGTTTAAGTTAGTGTTGGTACAATGTTTGTATTCTTTAGATGAATTAACGGTAAATTTTATATTGTGTATAGACCTGTTTTATCCGTGTATTTTTTATAATGCGTTTATGGCAAAATGTTTAATGTTGTGTTTAGCATTTTTCTGCGATTATTCTAAATTTTATCTTGTTACTATCCTCAAGAATGCCCTAAAATATATGCGATATGTTTGTTTTTGTGAAATCTTAATGCATAAGTACTCTTAAAAACCATGTACATGTCTAAATACCTAGCTTTAATGTGGGTGATTGAAGATGCAGAATAAAAAGTTTTTGCTTATTACATTATTCTCAGAAATTGCTTACAAAACAAACATGTTTTGAAGACTTCCGTTATAAATTATCAATAAGAATTTTCTATTAACGTAATCGTGTATTCCATAATATTCATATTACCAACAACATAAACGGCTTTATTGACATCGATTTTCAGTTTACTGTTCATATGATGGAATTTTGTAAAAAATCTTTTATATTGAAGGAGAATTATTATTTTGTAGGACTTTTATTCCTGCATCCAAAAATTTATTATGAACTGTTGAAGCTTTAATGCTAATTCCGATGTTCTTGTTTTAAGTGTGAGAGTGGTTCATGGTTTTCAGTACTGAGATACATAAATTTTAAAAGGCTACATTTATCGAGGTTGAACCTGATACAGAACTAGTTTATCTAAAATATATTTCTTTAACGAGCAGCATTTTTAAACCAAAGACGCTTAACATTTCACCAGAGATCAATAACGCATGTTACCTTCCTTTTTTCACACTTTTCAGTTGTTATATAGATCTTCAAAAAATAAAATAGGAGTTTACACTTTGTTTCTTATTTGCCGAAGGACATAACATAATTCGTAAAAATTGTAAATACAATAAATATTTGGTTAAACTGCAATGCAACTATATTTCTTGAAGAACATTTGGCCTTACAATTTACATGGATATAAAAGAATTAAATTTTGTTTGCTTAATTGTCAGCCATGCTTTAGCTGTTTAAATTAAAAATGGCTCATTTATTTTTTTATCAGTTGACGATTTTTGTATTTACAAGATGTTATTGTTTGCTTATCGTACTATGAATTGTAAATATGAGTTTGTATTCATAATTGGGATTTATCAATCCTTTATTATGAGCTTACTGGCTTTATATATAGGATATATGCATTCAATATTTAAGATAATGTATCATTTCGTACTGAACTTAAGATCATTTTACTATTTAATTTTTTGTATTTTAAAATTGGATTTGTTCATTAATGGGATTTTTACGTTAACTTTGGGACAATAGCTATTTGTGATACTTTTTCGCTTAAGACAAAAATTTGCCCGTGCGATGTAAAGCAGAGCGTGGGCAATCTTGAAAACAGCAACAAACTTTTCGCTGGAATTACACATAAGGTTTTTTCAACAATCACATTATTTTAAAAAAGGTATAGTTCAAAAACATGAAAAGAGTCAATATTGAAAGTCGATATACCGAATAGATAATTAAACAAAAAGAGAGAGACTGTTTATTAACCTTTAAAACAACGACTTGTTGACTACATACAAAATTAATTTGAAATTCGTTTATTTATTAAAATTTATTATTTATTGTTAACATTGTGGAAATTAAATGTACAGCTTTGGCAATCTTTGATATTTATTCCAGGGACTGAAGAAGCTTAAGTTAGCATGAGTTCTTGTGTAGATATTTGTGCAACAAAATAAGACGATGGTGGAAACGTTCTTTTTTTAACGTTCCACATACTGGTACTGATGGTTTTCCAGAAATCTTTTGGAAAATTTCTATTTTATGATGAATCGATTTGTCGATATATCCTTCAGTCACATTACTGTTTTCCACCCATCGTGGATTTTCAGCGAATTGAGTGACCTCCACTATAAACTAATAGATCGCGGACATTCATCAAAAGCAGGTAGTTTTAATTTGCTAATTCCCTTGATACTTTGCTTACGGTATTTATACCAATTACTGATTTATGCATTTACCTTTGGAATAATGTAAAAATAAGCGTTCCTACATGATACTAGTTTTCATTTGGAATTGTTTTCAAATTATAATATGTTTTATAATAAGAAATGTAGGCAAGCGAATTTTCTTCTACACTGTTAATTATGGTGAATACACGACTTTTTCTCATTTTTGAATCAGGGATTCGAACTTGTGCCAGGCACCTGTTTTAATAATAATAATTAGTAGTATTTAGTAATATAAAGTTACCCATTTATCATTCATATTTGTGATGCGTATGTCTTGCCCACGGCATAAATACATTGGATTGTAGTATGTAAATTAGAACTTAAGATCGAGAAGAGCGTATAGTATTATAGTTTTGTGGTTGGCATTTTCCAGAATCCTTATCGTTAAAACAGGTAACGCGGATTTAGAGGGTCAGTGGCTGCTTGAACGTTGACAGTATGCAGTGCAGCCGGATTCTTATGGTTAAATAAAGGTGAACAATAATTTAATTAAGAAGTTTTTTAATAATCTAAACAAAGACAATGGCTACTACCTTTCTCCCATCTGGAAAACAAGCCTATGTTCACAACAGCGGAACCGTAACGTTCACTGATCCGCTACGACACTCCTCTCTATTCATGGTCACTCATGCATTAAGTTCTCGCCCTATATCAACTACCACTTTCGCTACTTTTACTAGTTACTTCGCCACAAGACACTTTTTGGCTTTGAATGGGATAGTGCGTCTGCTAGTTCAGGAGTAACTCTTCTCTTTACACTTTAACTTGTCTACTTAATATTATCATTCTTATCTTTATTATTTTTATTTTACTTATTTTCTTTTCTTGTCCTGATGAAGCCCCTTACAAATGTGGGCGAAACATCGACTTTAATTTATTAAATGACACGGTCCCAACCCGGAACCATAAATATTTATAATAATAAAACACCCACAGAAACATACAAGAGTAATAAGCTCAAAATGAGCTGAGTGAGACGTAAATGTCAGTTACGCTCAATGAATCAGGACCAACTAGGAGCATATAAATTAGCAGTGCAGATAAATTGACAACAGTCCACCCGAAGGTACTACATTGGCCAGGAAGTGAAGTTTTTTTTTTTGACCTGGAAAATTTAAGATTTTGCCGAACCCTTGCTGTTCCAAGAAAGGTAGGCATCATTAATGTGCGTGACAACACTCACACATGAAACCTCTCATCCGAACGAGGGTGTATTTTTGTGAAAAATGCTCGCCTAACATTTTTCAAGCGGACCGTGTCGGGATTCCAGCCTAGGACCTTGGGCGTAGTAGTCACACACATACCACTACACCACGGACCCTCCTAATGTAGAGAACCACCGGAGATCTGAAGATTTCTTATGTAATTTAGTTGAAAAATATCAAACTCACAGTTCTTTTTAGAACTAGTCGATAAGAATGTGGGAGGATTACCGAAAGAACCATGCATCAAACAGTTTAACTCACCGATGTTTTACATTCAACATATACATACTCATGATTCTTTTCAGAACCTGTTGACAACAACGTGGGGTGATAACTACAAAAACAGTCCATCACATATATGTATGTGTATACATTTGTTGTCAACGGGTTCTGAAAAGATCCGTGAGTATTTGATACGGTGTTTTTACGGTTATCACCCTACGTTCTTGTTGACAGATTGTGAAAAGAATTATTTCTGACATTGTTTCAACTAAATCACATAAGTATTTTCAGATCTCCAGTAACTGTCTACATTGGCTTCCATTTACTATCGGACAAGTGTTAATCTGCCAGTATTGCTGTTTACGTGCTCCTGGTAGTTCCCAGTTCATTGAGCGTCGGTTATTTACCAGTTTCGCTTGACTGATTTTACGCTGCAATACTCTTGGTGATTTCGTTGATGTTTTATTATTGTTTAATGTATTAAAAAAATTTTTCCTTGTGGGAAGTTGCCGTGTGTTGTTCATTTTGTATTTCTATAGCTTCTCTGATGAAATTCTTAGTTTTGTTTTCTGTTGTTGAAATAGATCTTGTATTTTTAGAATATATTGACTGGATATTTTTTTCTTTGTTTTGTACAGCATTTTTATGTTCTTCCTGCCTCATGCTAATTCTTCTGTTAGTTTGCTCGATGTATGACTTGTTGCAGCCAGTAAATAATATCTTGTACAGACCTTGTTTTTTCAGTTCTACTCTGTTTTTGGTTTACAAAGAATTGCATGTATATTCTGGTGTTACTTGAATATGATTTTTATTTGGAGTCGATTTAAGACCTTTCTCATTATATCTATTGATCCTTGATGATGGAAGTTGAGCAGTAGTGATGGCTTTGTTGTATGTTGAGTGCAATTTCTCTCCGCTTTCTTGATCTGTTTGTTTTAGATAATATTTTGTATCAGTGCATGGTGGAGTATCTTTATTTTCCAAACCTTATAGTCTGTTTCTGTTAGCCTTTGAGAGCGTATTATGAATATTTTCGCTAGTGATTGCAGCTGTGTTGGGTGGTGGTGTTATGATGCGTTTAAGTAGCGATTGGTATGATAAATTGTATGATCCGGGCTTCTATCTGCGCTTTTTGAGTAAGATTTCTAGGAACGACAGTTCATTGTTCTCCTCTACTACAATGGTAAACTTGATCTTGTGGTATGTGTTATTTAGATGCTGTAAAAAGTTGTGTAACAGTTCCCTTCTGTGCGTGCAAATGACAAATGTATCATCAACATAGTGAAGCCACAATTTTGAATTATAAGTAAATCTTTAAGGCCTGTTGCTTTCTATAAGTAAGTTGGCTATTATCAGTAGTAGTCATGAGTCCATTGGCATTGGCACAGCTCTGTGTAAGTTAAAACTGATTAGAACTGGAAAATCTAGGACTACAAGATATCATGTTCAAAATACAGCAAGTCATCCATCAGGTAAACTAATAGAACAATAAGCAGCAGATAGAAAGAACAAAAATGCTGTATCAAATGAGGAAAAACATCATCATTAGCACATCTAAACATAGGACACAATAGATTTTGAATACGCGAAGTTTATTTTACCAATAGAAAACAAAACTAAGAGAAGAATCACGGAACCAATAAAGATAGAAAATCATCAGAACAATACAAACAACCATGACCACACAGCAACAATTCTTAATACGTTAAACATTAGTAAACACCAACAAAAACTTCCAACAGCAATAAAGCTCAAAATCAGTCAAGTAAGACTGGTCAATGACTGTTACGCTCAATGAATCGAATTCAATCAGGGCCATATAAGTAGCACAGCAGGCAGATTAACAGCAGTACGTTAGTAACTAGAAGCCAATGCAGAGAGTTACTGGAGATCAGAGGATCATGAATGTGATTTACTTGAAACAGTGTCAGACTCACTGTTCTTTTTAGAACCAGTCGACAAGAACACGGAATGATAACCGGAAGAACAGTGCATCAAATAGTTCAATTCCACGAAGCTTTAAATTTAGTGTGTGGGTGCGTGTGTGTGTGTGTGTGTGTGTGTGTGTGTACATGCGTGCGTACATACGTTGTATATAAACTGTGAAATGAACATTAACAAACCTTGATTGTAAGCCCACTACATAAGATGATTTCACCTTCAAATTTGTTTGTTGCAGAAGTAACAATAGTATAAAAATTTTAACTATTTACGGTATTAGGGAGAAAGGAGGGGAATGGCGGCGACCTAAGCATTTTCTTTATTTATGTTGTTACGGAATCTCAGATATTTAAATATTAATGTAAATAAAACTTCAGGCTTTACACTTCAAATTTATTCACTAAACGTTTTTAAACAATAAAAAATTAGAACACTTTTTCTGAATACTGCGGATCACCATATATACCCACAGACTAGGAGTAATAGTGGTCAATGCCACTACTACCTCCATTTAAAATAATTAATTGCAAAGATCACAAATATAGGTTGCTCCCTTAAAACTTATACAGTCTTTGTATATCCAAAGGTGACAAATGCTACATTGAATCCACAGTTCTCTATTCTTACCAAATTTGCCACAAATTGCATGTATATCCTCATTTACGTCACTATAATGACCATCCTCATTTTCACTTGATGTGTCTTCTGTGCTCTAATACAATTTTTTTTGGTACTATTTAACGAGAAGGACTGGCTTGAACAGGGATTGAACCTTCTATAACTATTTTTCGTTGGGTTCCTTGTCAACTTTATTTTATATTTGATCTTCCTTGATCAGCTGTTTTATTTCTATTGATTTCATTGGTGTTGATATCAATATTTCTGAATGCTGCTTCCTGCTATTTTTATGGTTGAATCTTTTATTGTAACTGAATACTCCTTTAAACACTATGTTAACAAACGATAAGTCGTGCTTTTTATCAGGTGTCGTATTTTCTTTATACCCCTTATCTTTCTTATTATTCTTTTCTTGATTTAGTTCAAATACTTCCTTCTCGTGATTTTGTTTCTTTAGAACATATTTTCTTTCGTGAATGATGCAGCTGGAGCAAAGTCTTTCTCGGTAAAATTTTCTGAAAATCTTTAATGGCTTTGACTGGTGTTACATGGCCATATACATTTTGAAATATTTCAGCTACTTCAAACATTGTGATATGTTCATGAGGACGACTTCTTAGACAATTGCCACATTTAGTGTCATGTCCTGATTTTAAGGATGAGTAAAAAGCTGTATTCAGTGGTTGGAGTCGATGCGATGTATGAGGGGTATCATTAAACTGCGATTTCTCTTTATTTGTAGAAATTGTATGTCTCTAATGTACAGTGGCTACTGTGGTTGTCGACTATTAACAAAAGTGGATCTTCCTTTGAAGGTTTTACAACATCGTCAAAAAGTTGAAGCCATTCTAGAAATATGTGCTGATTTATTCACGCATTGTCTAAGCAGTAGTAAACTTCGCTTGGTGTGCGCATTTTTCTTTAATCAGATTCATTCGTTTGTATTCATAAATAAATAAATAAAGGTGGAATTTCCTGGATCACTTATGCAGCACATAATGATTGTTGTTTGACCTCTTTTGGTGCTTGTTATGAAACCGACTCTCTTTTGTCCTTTTTAGGCAAGTATTTTACATGGTTTTGGATAGTTGTTATGCCTGTCTCGTCTACATTATTTATTTTGAGAACCGAACATTTATATTTATCCAAAAGAGAGTTTAAATTAAAAGAGTAGGTCTACCTCAGTTTCAGTGAATGCAGATATACTATGGCAAGGTGAAAAGTTCTCGGCCTACAATGAAAGACTGCAATTTTCAGTAAAAAAAATGATTTTATTTTTCGACATAATCTCCTTTAACTTCAACACACTTGGTCCAGCGTTTCTCCAACATCAGTATTCCTTCCCGGAAGTGAGAGACTAGAAGGATGTGAAAATATTCGCCTATGGCCCTCTCAACTTCTTCATTGGACATGAAGCGTTTCCCAGAAACAAATTTCTTCAAGTTTGGGAACAGATAAAGTCTGAGGGCGCCAAATCAGGTGAATAGGGGGGATGGCCAAGCAAGTCGTACCCCAAATCCGTCAATTTTCCCATCGCCAACGCACCCTTGTGTGTAGGTGCGTTGTCTTGGTGAAAAATGATTTTTTTTTGTTCAAGCCAGGCCTCCTCGAGAATTTTGGCATCCAGCTGGTCAAGAAGGGTGGAGTAATATGTTACATGCCAAAAATTGGCATTGCACCCTTTTAAATTTGTAAGTGAATTCGCGCCAATATTTTAAAAGACTTGTGCGTGCATTTCCGTTACTTCAGACAGTTGCGTCGGCGCCTGAGATTGCGCAGACGCGGAGTGTGGAAGTAAGTGGTGATTTCCGTCACGCCATGGACTAGTCAACAAGACGTCGAACAGTGTGGTTATCTGTGGTGTGTTTTTATCTTCTCATTCAGATATGTAGGTTTCCTGCCTTATACCTATCATCGTTCCTCCTACCTGGTTGATCCTTTACCGCACCGCTACACAAGAAGAGGGAAGACAAACCAATTTGACTTCGACGAGGGGGCGAAGTCCTACCCACGTCCAACCAACGCAGTGGTCCTGCCGCCAGAATAGCCGCAATGTCGTGAAGGGCTCCACATTTTACGTGAGTACATTCTATCTTTTTCTTTTATATGTGATACAAATTCGAGACGTCATAATGACGTAACACCTTATGCGCCATATTACGTACGGGTTGATTATGTTGTCAACTTTGGTAGTGGCTATTGTCAATTACACGCGGGACTTTAACAGTATACCTTAGAATAGAACGTTTAAATTTAGTTGCCCACTTTTTAACGGTTGGCAGGGAAGGGGCAGAGTCTCCGTAAACTTTTGTCAACTTCGGATGAATTTCCTGAGGGGCTAATCCGTCCATTACTAAGAATTTTATGACCGCACGATATTCAAGTTTATCCATCTTAAGGAAACACGCATAAGACGTTTGCTTGAAAATATTCGTGTAAACAAACTACCTGAGATAGCAAGTTGAAACTTGTCATACGAACTAATGACATGTGCACGCAGGCGGGAAGCACACATTTTTGCTGATTGGAACGCCATCTCTGTCAGACCGAGAACTTTTCACCTTACCCTCGTACGGTTAATGCTTGTCTTCTCTGGTTTTCCTAACTGAATTGTTAGATTTTTTTAAGTAAGCCAGTCAGCATCTTTTTCCTGCAATTTCTTTTTCTTCAGAAAATGAATGATGTACATGTTTCTTCAGTGTATTGATATGCACATATATTAATTTTGTGAGTTATCCCATAAAAGTGTTTTGACAATGTTCTAACCAGCTTTGCCAAAACTTCTTATTTAGTAAATACAAAATTATAGCCTAAAGAAGCTTTCCTTTTGTAATTTTCTTTAGTCGTACTTAAGTGTAGATCCAGGAATGGTTAAACTTTGTATAACTTCACGAACGTTTCCGCCACTATTTATTGCTGCATTAAGTTGTTCTGTATTCCATCGTGCTTTGTAGCTTTTTATTTTATAAAGTTGATGCATCTGAAATATAGGAAGTTTATAAAAGGACTTTTTGATTTAAAGTTTTATTTGTACACAGTAAAGTTAAAATAATAGTTATAAACTCTATATAGTATTAAAGAGAATCTTCTCAAGTTATTTTTGATACCTAATAAAGTTCTATATGTGCACTATTTGTTGCCCTGGCCACATCTAAACGATAATCAATTTCTTCCCAGGTATTCAGCAGGATATCAGATGTGACAGATGCTACAGCTCTCCCGCAAATGAGCAGTGTCACGGATCTTCTCGGAATAAACAATTTACATGTCCCCAAAAAAAGAAAACTAGTGGAGTCAGATCTGGGCTCCTTGGTGGCCATGCAATCGGCTCACGTCTACCAATCCACCTGTCAGGTAAACGCAAGTTCAACACATCACGAACACGGTTGCAATAGTGAGGTGGCGCGCTGTCTTGTTGGACGACAATCGGTACCTTTTCTAGTTCAATATCATCTATCTGTGAGAAAACGTATAGTTTAAGCATTTCACAATAAATATCCATATTAATTGTCTTCTCTGCGAAGACGAAAGATCCTACGATACGATCATGCATAAAAATCCATACCAAACATTGATTTTGGAAGAGTCTCGCTGATGTTCTACGAATTCATGTGGTGATTCAGACCACCAAATCCTACAGTTGTGTCGGTTGACAGACCCACGTACGTGAAAGGTCAACTCATCCGAAAACACAACATTTTCTAGGAAGTTCTCATTTTCTTCAATCCTGTTGAAAATGTAGACTGCTTAATCGAATCTTTTCACTTTGTCATTAGGCTTGATTTCATGCTGAAGTTGAATCTTATACCCACGTAATTTAAGCCTCTTTCGCATCATTTTGTTTATGGTAGACTTAGGTATTCCCAACTACAAACTTTGTCTTGCCAATGACTTTTTAGGACTAAGAATACAAGATGTACAGATCTGTTCAGAGACTGAAAGCCTACTAGGTGGCTTAATTTTTAAGACACTAGCTTTTCCCGAAAGTGATTATATCACTGCAGAATAGTCTTGTTAGTTGGTGCATCACCACCATATTCACGTCGAAAATTACGTTGAACTGTGATCACTGAACTCGACTGAATAGACCAAATCACACACTAAGCTTTCTGCTGTGGTGTAGTCATGACTGGTGAGTGGCATAGAAAAAGGAATATCCTTTTTCTATGGTGAGTGACGAGTGCCGGCCAACAGAAGCAGCAGCACGCTTCCCCCACCACGCTCGCTCCAAGGCCACGCACTGCGATCGAATACTAGTAAAACAATTTTGACAATATACTGAACTCAAGTTCAAAACCTGAAAGTTTATTACTGGTTTCGTTTTTTAATTATGATTTTTTAAATCAAGGAGTTCTTTGATAAACTCCCTGTATATTAATTTATAAAGAAGTACTCTATGTGAATGTAGTTTTGCGGGCAGTAGTGGCCAGCCCACATTACCACGTGCGTGTGACCATTATAACCCCAAGATGACCGTTTATATTCATTGATTCACAGTCATTAATCACCTAAATTAAAGGAACAATTTATTATGTAGACTTAAACTACATTAAAAATGTAACGTATGGGTAACAAATATGTAGCTATGTAAACTTAATTAAATGCATCTATGTAAAATCAGACACTGATATATCAACAGCAACAAAATCCGACATTGTCCAAAATTCCTACTTTACATACAGACTAGACCATCTTCATTGCTTGTTATACCTTATTGGCTGCACAAAGCTTTAGTATTAGGTATAGGGAAAGTTTTTCCCATCATTAATTTAATAAGGTTACTATGCTTGAAAGTCGTGGTTATAACTTTTCACGAACTAAAGGAGAAGAGGCGCTAATTTATTGATATGTTTTGCCAAGCATGTATTCTCCCACGACTTGAAGTTATCGCCTTGTCCAATGACGAATGTTTTATGGTAGTGAGGACAACGATAAGTTCACAAGAAAGGCGCGTTTTAAACTGGACTTTATCTCCAACTACGGTACAATATTAAACGCGAGTGCGTGTTGTTGCAGTGAGGTGTACCCGTAAATCCCTATATTTCCTATTTCAAAATTGTTTTAGGTTCAACAGCCCACTTCACTGCCAGAATCTGGACAAAACATAAGAAACGGACCTCACAGAATCATGCTCCCTATTTAGACGTCAGATATGCCTTAGCTACACCTGTTAATCAAGGTGAAGATTTTGCTTATTTTTTAATTCCTTTCTTTGCATGTAAATCTGTAACTGTTTGACGGTAATAATTTCCGACTACATTTGGGATGTTATAAAATACACCTGGGATTAACATTATATGTATTTGGTACAACATAAAATATACAGAGTTAGATGGCGTAATTTGTATTAAATAGGAAATAACATGCCAGTAACTGTTATACTGGGTGGCTATCATTTCCCCACCGACAGCCACCCCCCTAACCCCTATTAATTCTTTAAGAAATCGTTTACAAGGAATTCTCACAGATAGAGGAAAGAAAATATTCCATAAGTAGATGTTATATATGTCAAAAAAATATTTGAAAAGTGAGAACAAAAAATGAAAGACATTACTAGCACATAGAAAATGATGTATACAACTCAGCAATTAAACCATAATATTTGATTGACCTGAACGTATCTGTCCGTACAGCTTCTGTTGCTTGGTGTTGATACTTTCACAAATGGAATGCTTCTTTTAGATGATTTAACACTGAACTAGTGCTTCGCCACATGTATATGAACCAACATTATTCATAATCTTTAAAAACAAATTAACATTGTGTAATGTTTGGGCATTACGGGAAATAAAAATCAGATGAGAAAAGGGAAAAGAGTAATTTAGAAAGGACAACCCATTATTTAAGCATCTTGTATAATATTGACTTCAGTATAATAGTATTTAATCAGCTATTGCAATAAATAGGAGTTCTATAAAAATCATAAATTTAGAAATCGCAATAAGTTTATTTTATTTCTCTACGGTACATTTGAAATGAAACTTATATTCATTACTTATCGTAAAAGTCGCCAAAAAGAAAAACAAATTTTAATACATTTCGCATAACATATTAAAAAAGCTTCTGTACATTAAAAATATTCCATTTAGTAATGCACCTACATAACTACGGATATTAGCCACAATGTATGCAAGACGCAATAAAAATTGAGTTTTACAATGTAATTCAAAGGAAATACCATGAGTTCATGAAACCCACAGAGATTAGATTACTAACCAAATATCATTATACAGGACGATGTATTCATTTATATCACATTTACGATGGGGTTAGCAAAAAAAACCATGACTCGGGCATCTTACACATGGTAGGTTAATAACACCACTCTGAGACGGAAAAGTGGGGATAATGACTCGTTGGACAACCACTTGAACAATTCCTTGAAAGTCATCAACGCGAACAGATGGGAGATGTTAGACAGAAAAGTAAAGGTTTGGTTTGTTGTGAACACCCGGTCGAGTATGGAATAATAAATGCGGATCCGCACGATTGATCACGAATTTTTGACATAACCTACAAACCCGAGAAGATCGGGACGGTTTGTTTCCCAGCAAACTAGTTGGATGCATTAGAAATGAACTGATAATGAATTTTACCAATTTTGTTTATTGTATGTATTTTGTTATAAAAAATATCTTTAGATCGCTAACGCAACTTGTAAATACATTTAAAAATTGTTTTAGGTCTATTTGTTTACAGAAATGTTTAAACAAACTTATTTTAGAATAGATTTAAGCCAGGTGCGTTGAGAATTGTTTTATTTGTTCAAACGGACAGGTATCCATTTGTAAGGAAATTCATTTTCTGAATAGAACACCCAGTAATTAACAATCCCATGGTTTACACATCGGCCAGAGTAAATCTTACTAACCCAGACGTAGTTGACGCTCGTTAAATTCAACGTATTTAAAACCTAACAGGGTAAGTGCTAGTAATAACGTAGCCTGAAATCGCACCTAGGTAAACTTTGAATCATTACCCAATTTTGTTCAATTCTCTATCATTTATTACTATAAGAATCCACTATCGCACCACAATAGTTAACCACTGCATCTTTACTTTGTTGCGGGATTCCCGCTCCTTTTTTGGCCAATTCCAAATTTAAAAACTTGATGCTTCAAATACCCGTAACAATTAAATAAAATATGAATTAAAATTTTTTCTAGTCGTATTCTGTTTAATAATTTTTTAAATGTCATTTTTAATAAGGAGATAGATAGGTTTTGCGCCTATAAGAGCTTCTTTTTAAAAAGTTTTGTCGCCAAAAATTCTTTTATCAATTTTATTTGTAATTGTTTAATTACAAAAAGAATAACTTATTTCTGTTACAACTTAGACGTTTATATTCACTAAACATTAAGTAATTGAAATTGACAAAAATACTTGAAGTTAATAAATCAATAATTAATGATTAAAAATTACGGTGAGTAGCTTAAACAACCAACATTGTTAAAGTTATGAAGTTCTAAGACTGACTGGCCATCATGGGCTTTTCAGGGTGTTTATGCTATCCCTACCTTCGCATCGTCTTGTGGGAAGTGCAGATCTCATGTCTGCTAGTTCTTGATAAAATACATTGTATTGCTTTTTAGTAATCTTAATTCTAACAATTGCTTTCTTATAATTTATTGTGACCTGCACCTGCAGTATCATGTTACATCAGGAATACAAATTAGTTACTTCCGTTTTCACGTCTGATGATGAATCTTCATTAACTTTTATAATGTGTCCTTCAATTATACAATGTAACAATCTATTTCTTAAGATTTAATAGTTGCATTGAATATACATATATATTGTTGCGATCCACTATTAGGCAACCCGTCAAACATACAAACGCCCGGGCACAGCGTATTCTCAAGGATTCCAGAGTTCTTCTAGAAATTACTGGAGCATGAGTCATCCTTTTAATCCAGAGTATATATAAGACCGCTAATGAATGCAAGAGTCAGTCTATACTAGAATGTCGTATATAAATTATAACGTTGTAAAGTAATCGTAGTTTTGAGCTTTTAGAAGTGTACATAAATGTGATATGCTGTGTCTAATGTACATGCAGCTTGTAGTATACATAAATAAATAGAAGTGTATAAACAAATAGTTGTGTTAGTGTTGTTAATGAACCTATGGTAAAGGAGTTAATTTAAGAAGATATTAGTGCTTGTAAATTCATTAGTGTAATAGTGCTTCATTGTTGAGTGGACTGAAAACATCTATAAATAAGGCATATACTGTTAATTAGACTTGTGAACAGTGAGTAATAAAGACCATTATTATTACTTGTTTTAAATTAAAGAAACGCGGTAGTAGTAGCCCGTTACAATATTAATTTGGGAGATATGTAACTAGCTTCAAACTTTAATTTTGATTAAACTAATTTTAAAACTAATCTTAAAGAAATTAATATTTTACTTTGTATAATTCCTCGATGTTTTTACATATTGTAGTTTGTTTTTCGATAAAAGCATAATATGCCTACATACATTTAGGTATTAAAAAAAAATAAATCCTTATTATCAACTTATCTATAACCTGCAAAATTGAAGATTTTGTAAAGAGCGCCAAGTATTTACAATATTACTTTATTCCTTCTGTATCTAATTAAAACATAAAATGTTCCCAAATAAATAAAATATATACAATAACATATAAGGTTTACTTTTATAATATTACTGAGCTATCAGTCTTGAACACAATCTACAAAGGTTGAAACCAGACAATTTGAATTGGTTAATAGAATAAAATCGTCAGTTCGTTTAAAATAATCGTTTCAAAATAACCAACAATTTATATTAATTTTCGTCCACTATGCTCGAATTACTTTTCTAATGCCAGACAAAATTATTCATTATTTAATATCTTGTTTTAAGTTTTTTTTATACCAATTCATTGTGATTACACAGTGGAAATGTAGATGGCGATTTTTAAACAAATGGGTATGAAGATTAATATTTGGATTTTAGTGCCAAATATCATGCATTTTAAGGTTGTGATTAAGGGACAGATAAAAAAGGGATGACTGTATGAACGGTTGCATGTATTGTAATATTATATTCCATCATTAATATACGCCAGATACCAGCTAACCAATACGCGTATCTGATAAACGCATGGGTGACGTCTATACAGGAGTGGGATATACTAAATCCATGCCATAAGTTTTATTCATCTAAGGTTTGTTGTTCCATTTCAAATTTGATCTCTTAATTTACTAACCTCACTTTTTTCATTTGTTGTTAACTTGTTTTTACCCTCTGTTTTTGCTTATTCCCATCTGTTTTAAATTACAAATTATTGTTTCCGCTATGAGTGTTACGGCATCTGGATCTACCCTAACAGTGAATTCTCAAAATCAAAATGATTTGGAAGATGTTGGACCACATCTAATCTCAAAACTAGAGGTTATTCTTAACGTTTTAACTTTTAATTATTGTAAACTATAGGGCAATGGTATAACATCAGGTGATGTCAAGAAATTACAGGAAGCCGGTTTTCATACTGTGGAGTCTATTGCTTTTGCTCCAAAAAAGTTTTTAACTACTGTTAAAGGCATATCAGAAGCTAAAGCAGATAAATTATTAGCTGAGGCTGCAAAGCTAGTTCCCATGGGTTTTACTACTGCCACAGAATTTCATATGAAACGATCAGATATGATACAAATAACAACAGGATCAAAAGAGTTGGATCGCTTGTTAGGTGGTGGTATAGAAACAGGTTCTATTACTGAAATTTTTGGCGAGTTTCGAACTGGTAAAACTCAGTTATGTCACACATTGGCAGTAACTTGTCAGGTAATTATTGCAAGATGTAATATTTTCATATTTATTTGTTACTTATGACATTATGTAAGCAATTCTAATATTATTTTAAGCTGCCAATTGATAGCAATGGTGGAGAAGGCAAGTGTTTATACATAGATACAGAGGGAACATTTAGACCCGAACGATTACTAGCTGTTGCCGAAAAATATAAATTGGCAGGACAAGATGTATTAGATAATGTTGCATATGCTCGTGCTTATAATACGGATCATCAAACACAACTTTTGATATTAGCTTCTGCCATGATGGCTGAATCAAGGTAATAAACCCGCTAAATATAATTAGAAACCTGTTTACTACTATCCCTATTCTTAATTAATCTTCGTTTTATTTAAATCCATGTTGCAAATACATTCAATTATTATTTGTCATGAAATATACCTTTCTATCATTGTTACATTTAAATAGCCTTTGTCGTATTTGGTGATAAACATGAAGTGTTTAAACATTACCATAAAGGACAAGGAAAAACTAGTTTCCTACTGTTACTGTGTGCATAGCTTGTTTCATGCTTTTCAGGTTCATCCACAACCAACAAGAATGTATGCCATACGAGTTAGCGCTATTGAACAGTTACATATAAGTCAAGCACCTGAGGCTCGTATCTTAATTGTAATTATATATAATCCACTCTCTCTTACTCTCTTTCTTCACCTGCAGGTAAACAAATTGCACTGCTTATATATTTTTGCTCCATTTTGCACTGGATGTGGAAACGCCTGTAAGATCTTAGCAATTTGCATTAAAATACCGCAAGTACTATTGTATAGCATTCATTTAATACGGAATCGCTTGTTTTCCATTGCTCCTAATCTTTGTCATTTCACCCTTGTGATGTTTAGTCAGACATTAGTCAGGTTGCCATTTTTCTTAAACTAGTAAGTTGTTCTTTGCAATGACCTAACCCTTCTAAATTATAATAACCTCTAAGCCTTCTCATTGTAACTATGCTGTTTTTATATAAAATAATTTAAGAACGCAGCATTTCATGTTGTAACTACAACACATCAAGCGTGTACAAAATTTAAAAAGCAATTATGAATAATGCATCACTAACATATCCACTCATCAAGAAGTTTAAATGTAAAAATTACAAAAATTAAAATACTAGGAAGTGATAAAATTGTAACAAATTAAGACACATGCGGGCAGCAACTACAGATTTACATGAATTACTAAAAGCTGTAATGTATTTCCATCTTCTCATGGAAATACAAACAAATAAATACACGAGTATTATAATTGTAAAAGTGGAGCAAAGTGGAACTCAGTGGTATATGCCTATTCGAGTGACGTAGAGCATTATCATTAAAAATTACCAATTTTCAACGAAAGCAACTATGTAACAGTATGATTCCCTGTTAAAAGTTTGTGAAGTTAGGCAACTGACATTCTTGGATTTTGATCGTTCATTTCCAAATGCAGTCGTACTCTTATAATCTCGTTACGGGCGGGGTGTAACTAAGAATTACAGCAACTGTATCATAAATAACACAAATTTATTTCAAAGGCAAATAGTGCTTAATCAAATATCAAAATAACCTTATACTAAATACAGTTATGTGGGTGGTACTACACCCGATACCAACAAAACTGGTTAAATTATGAAATATAACTCACTGTAGTTGAAAGCTGCACGCGTCCCTCGTTGCAGATCGCAACTTCACTCGCTGATTTAAAATAACAGCGTACTAGCCGTCACTTTATGTGAACATATCAAACATACAACAACGAATTTAATAATGCTGGCACAAACAACTATATTACTACCAGTCACTTAATAAACACATACACTTTTTTTGTGTATTTATTTATTTATTTACATGTTCAAAAGACAAATGCCCATATTTGAACAGAAATACAACAAAATAAAATTAAAATGCAACTAAAACTAAGTAATAGAAAAGAAAAAAGAGAAGCTATAAACACATATAAAAGAGTACAGAATTTCACAATTAATACTAAAGCAAGAGTAAATAAAAACCACTTGCATTGTTAAAATGTTAATTGTTTTAGGTCCTTGATTGAGCATCTTGAAATATCAATAATTACACGTACATCTTCATATGCAGTACACATTCTGTGTAATGGTGAAAACTTGAGTCTATTGGTTCTAGGTGTTTTTAAGTAGAAGTAAGTAGGATTACGCACAGATAGGCAAGATTTATTGCATTCTAACATATGTGCGATATCATCACAGTTAAGCTGTTGAGTGTGGAGCTTATGTAGAAAAGTTAATAAATTTAATTTTTCTTCGGTTGTGGTGATTGAAACTGGAACTGTTGTAGAAGTAGCGTCTGAGAAAATCCAATTGGAGGATAAATACCACTAGATTTAAAAGATAGAAACTTTAAGAACCGACGTTGTACAGCGTCAATACAAGTTATGTGGTTTTCATAATACGGTTTCCGTACTATTGCTGTATATTCTAGGTTAGATCTCACATATGCGGAGTAAAGTACTATAGTTGTATTAACATTAAAGTCTCGACAGTTTCTTATAATAAAACCAAGTGCTTTGTAGCCCTTGCAAATAACATGGTAAATGTGCCCATTGAATGTTAGTTTGGAATCAAATATCACTCCTAGGTCATGAATAACTTGCGGTCTTAATAAAACAATACTATTGATTGTATAATTGTATACTATTGTGTTTTGTGCTAAGTTATAAGACATACTGAAGCACTTTTCGATATTCAAATTTAAGTTGTTGTTGTCACACCAGATTAATATTTTATTTAGGTTATATTGTAGAACCTGACAATCAGCAATATTGGAAATTTTCGAGAATAATTTAAGGTCATCAGCATATAGGAGACAATGTATTGTGTTATCAAGTATGCCAACTATATCATTAATAAAAATATTGAAGAGTAGTAGTCCCAATACAGAGCCTTGCGGAACACCGGAGGTAACCTTTATAATGTTAGATTTACAGTTATTGATTAAAACAAATTGTTGTCTGTTTGAAAAATAAGATCTAAGTAGTATGAGTAAATCAGTAGGGATATCATAACTCTGAAGTTTTTTTAGGAGAAGTGTGTGGTCAAGGTGGACAAACTCTTTAGTAAAATCTGTATAAATTACATTGCACTGCATTCTATCATCCAAAGATTGACATATGAATTGCGAAATGCAAAATAAATTAGTCACAGTGGAGCGACCACTTACAAATCCATGTTGTTGAGTTATTAGGTGTTTACTAAAAATGTCTTGGATTCTGTTGTATATGGCCATTTCAAGCACTTTACTGAAGTTGTTTATTATAGCTATAGGTCTATAGTTTTTCACAGAGTGCTTGTCACCTTTTTTAAATACTGGACAGACTTTAGAGATCTTCCAAGCAGTTGGATAAATGCCAGTTTTTATGCACAAATTAAATATTGTGGTTATAGGCTTAACAAGTACAGAACGACAGTCATGCAAAATAAAGGCAGGGATTTGATCAGACCCAGCAGTTAGCTTGCCTTTCAGTTTTTTTAATGCAGATAGCACTTCATCTTCAGAAAAGGGTTTAGTTACTAATTTACTATTGTCATATATGTTAGGAATTGGAGGAATTGTATAGTTACCATTGGACGGGATGTAAGTACTGCCAAAATATTCTGAGAAGGCATTCGCTATTTCCTGAGAATCAAATGTTTCTGCACCGTTAATGGTCATAGATTTTGGGTAGGCAGCTACCTTGCATCTTGCTTTGACGTATTTCCAGAAGTTTGCTGGATCAGTATTAATTCCGTCTTGTATGTTTTTGATGTATAAATTATGTGCTTCACGTATTTCATTTTTTAGAGTCGAACGAATCACTTAAATTCATTCAGTGATGAGCCTGAACTAATTCTGCAGTGACGTTTCCATAATCTATTCTTCAATTTTATTTTTTGTATGATAAGACCATTAAACCATGGTGGATAGCTTTTAGATGCAGGCTTGGTTTTTGTTGCTGTAAGATCAAATATGGTCCCAAGTTGATTGTACATATAATCACATGCAAGATCCACATCATCAAAATAGAGAAGGGCTTTCCAATCTGTTTCCAATAGAAGTTGATACAAATGGTTTAGATTGGCCTTTCTAAAATTCCAGTTATAAGAATTCAGGCTTGGTAAGTCAATAGCGCTTTGCATAGATGTGAGTAGATGTATATGTATTAACAGCGTTGGGTGATACATCATAGATGAATTTAATTACAAGATTTTACTCCCGAATGAATCTGTATATCCACTCAACTTGATGGTCAAGATCTGACTATCCCCTTGTGCTTACCTACATGCCCGTGTTAGAGCTCGGGCTGGACTTCACCCTGCGGATATAGTCGTACATAACTGTCATAACAACACCACCTAAATACTGGTTTTCTGCATTAAGCGTATACCTACTACATCAGCTTAACAAAAATATTATATTTATATAGAACTATCTTAGGGTGCATTACATTACCTCCCTTTAAAAATTTAAAAAATATAAGAAAAATGAATTGCTTAAAATAATAAACAAAACACTTTGAAAATTTTTAAATATGGAATAGGAAAGACCAATGGCAAGATTAGTTTGGCACGTATGGCGGAACAAATTTTTTTAAAATTAAAAATATATCTTCCTATGGTAGTACTCGTGGTCATTCACTTTGCACGCATTTGGACCTACATTACTTGCGTTAACGTAGGGACCTTTATATAATAGAAAGATTTTTTTTACTTTCGCCTCAAAGGACGACTGACGATGCGTTTTCGCCCAGATTAAATCACTCTACTGAAAAGTAACACACTTATTCTTAGAATCATGCTTAATCTTCCTCAATTCCGCTTTTCTAATTAATCTATCATGTGCCAATTCAATAATTACATCGCTATCCACTTACCCAGTGGCTTCCGTCCCAACAGTTTTAGCAATGGTTCCCGATGTATTTGTCCTAACTGGATTTGATTTGGACTGAACCCTGTAGAGTTGTGTACCACCTCATTAAGGAATTGCTGAACTTTGTTTATTTCGTAGGCTCATTTAACATGACTTTCGTCACACAAAATTCTTAAAGACCTACCTATTTCGCGATTCACGCGTTTTGTTGGGTTTCCTTGAGGATAATAAAACGTGGTATGGGCTACTCTAGCTCCTTCACCAGTCAACATATTTTTCCATTTTTTTGAAAACTTTGGAATCATTGCGTAATTTTACGTTTTTTTACTTCCAGTAGAACTGCTAGGTTCCATTTCACTCATATTGGTGTATTAGATTACTACAATGACCAAATATAGACAATGTTTGCTGATATTCAGGTATTTTAGAGATAATCAATTGAAACACACACTCGCACTGATTACACACAACTAACAGATTTATAAATCACGAATATACCTTTTACTGGTGATGTCTAACCATTTTTCGGAACATCTCGTAACATTCGTTGCACGTGCAAGCTCAAAATCGGGAACGAAATATTAAAAAATAAACATACCCAGGTGCCTACCAAATACTAATGCATCGGCGCTAACTCCGCTCGAATACCGTTCACCATACTGTAGATGTCCATACCACGCATATGGTGAGTGCTTGGCATGTGTTGAAAGATGCCAACCACGCATATGATGCGTGAATGGCAGCAAAGTGTTAATTTCGCACGAATATAGTTATCAGTACATTCAGCCTCCGACACTAAATCAATTGTTTCAATAAGATGTATACAGCTTTCTGGTAAACACATAATTAAGTAACTGCCCTTTCGCTTCCGGCCAACTTCACCTCCCGCATTTTGTAATTGGCTGATTTTATGTTCGAATGTTTCAGGATCGTCACCATCATTCACTTTAAATTACATAACACACTCAATTAACAACTTTTAGCTTCGGATCACTTTCAATCACTTGTTTTTGTGTATCGCAGTTCATCACATCATCAACCGGAACAGCAATTGAAAAATAATACATCACTTTGTCCACAGTAAAATTTCAATATTCTTCCTTAACATCTGTAGGATGCACATCATTTTCAATAACCGAAATACACTTTTTATACTTCAATAAACACACGAACCCACATCTCCATTGGTCGTTCTTTGACCCCTTGGTCAACTTTTCTATTACAACATGGTCATTACCGACTTTTATTCATGTAAATTTTACTTTCAATTCTTGTTTACCAGCATAATTATTTTTAATCAACCACGGACATCTGCTACCATGTTAAATTATAGTGAATAAAAGCATGAACATAAACTTATTATTTTTATTTTAAATACGTGTGCAATGTTACGGCACCATTGTTACAAGTTGACTGTCATGTAACCCAATACCAACTACTTACAAGTTTAACCGCCCTAAAGCAGAACGACAACAACTTAATCAATTGTTCAACACATGTTGACATTAAATAGAAATAAAACAGACATGTATTATCGCATAATATTAACAAATACAAAATGAGTATTTTTATGCTACAAAATTGACAGAAATTGTCGTTGACATGCTAGTTATACAACTTAACATTATTTTTTAACGCACTCTACAAAATTTGCAGGAGCGATAATATCCATATGTGCACCTATGCGTTTACAACTAACCGAAAAATTTTGTAATCTTTGTACATGAATAATATTAATTGACTGAACAAGGAACAAGACTGAACAGTATTAAAATATGTCTGTGGTTTTCTTTGTATTTGCAACTATGTAATATTGTACTTTATTATCAGATTTATTTTTATAGAAACAAAATTTGAAATATTCTGATTAATTAAGGATAATTATTTGTGAAACCTTTTCTACAAAGCGTAACCATATATTTTGTCCCTTTAAAATTAAAATTTCTTTCTTTCCCATCTAATTTATCATTAGTGTAATGCAACATATTACAATGGTCAAAACCCAGAATACATATTATTAATCACAACACCAGTTGAAAGCTTTCGACTGGTTTACCAGGGTTGCGTTGTTTTAAATGAAAATGTAACATTATTCATTGCATTCAACTCTTTTATAGTTATATGTGATATTGCTACGTGCAGCAACATAGTCAATAAAAAAAGACAACAAAGAAGAAAGAAAGAGAAATTGACCGGGCTCTGTCGGTGAGTGGGCGGGGTATAATACTTACAAAAATTAAATAAGGCCTGAATTAAAAATAAATTTTTAACCGCTCCGTACAACCTGTAGGAGAAATCCCCGCCCACAGTTATACCTAAATAAAAAAAAACAAAGGAAGTAACACATTAACAAAAGAACTCTAATTAGCATAAAAAGAAACATTACAATGGGTATTAAGCCGGTTTAAGTAAGTAAGAATAAACCATATATATTAGTATTTGCTAGCTAGAGTATTTGTATGCCAGATTTCACAATTTCGTTTAGTAATCATAATATTATAATACCTCACATAGGCTCTGATAATGCTAACATATAACCTTCAATTACAAGTACAATGGCAATGTCTTCCAATGTGCCAGCAAGTTTTTATCCCATTTCCGCATTAATAGATAGTAGTTAAAGTTAAGCGTAATATAGTAATCCCATGACAATAGATCCCCGTATCATAAATCATTTTCGTACATACAATTAATTCGAGACCTGTATGAGCCACAAACAGTAATATCTAAGTGGACAGGGTGTCGACACCAGCAGGAAAGAAACACTCACCCACCTCTCTACGGTGTTGGATTTCTTGCTCGCTCCTCGGACCAGAGCGGGCCAGAAGGACCTGGGATCCCGTAACGGGTGCAGCCTTCTATACCCCAAGGAGCGACAATTCAAGGGACTATCGTGTCCCCCGCAGGAAGCTAGAATGAGTACGAAAAGTATTAATTTATTTATGTCGACAAGTACGGGTTTATAAAACCATCAATACGACCACGCTGTAAGGCATGCGCGAAATTTTCATAAAGAAAAACGGAATGAAGAATCTAGCAATTACGACGAGTGCTTCCCCAAGGAGCAGCAATTCAAGGGACTATCGTTTCCCTCGCAGGACGCCAGAATGATTATGAAAAATATTAATTTATTTACGTTGACAAGTACAGGTTTATAAAACCATCAATACCTACCACGCTGTAAGGTGTGCGCCAAATTTTCATAAAGAAAAACGGAACGAAGAATCTAGCAATTACAATGAGTACTTCTTAACATTTTGAAAAGAAAGTGCACATAAATTCGTTTAATTAAACATCCAGAGTTCTAAGTAATATTGGGGTTACCAAAAAGCGTGATAAGGAAACTTGGAAACACGCTTTTATCGGATAGTACGTGACCTTAGTTCGAAGACTTTTTAGATTCAAACCATAAAGAAAGCAATTATATGTTAGCGGGATGTTTAACAAAATAAAGGATACCTAAAACAAGGTATTGACTTATTAAAATTTTATCATAAACTTGTCGTTTCCAAGCAAATAGATTTGAGTTAACAATTATTGTAAAGCGGGCTTATGATGAACAGGTAAAATATACAAGATGTTGATGAAGGATTTACGAATAGCAACGGAATTGATTTAACTGAACAAATTAAAGGGAAAAATGGGTAATTAATTTATCCCGAAAATAAACGTAACAGTATTGTTTTTTAGCACACTTTTTTCATTTATGTTGAAAACAATATTAATTAAATATTCTATTATAGATTTATTTTTCAGATATGCATTATTAATTGTAGACAGTGCTACAGCTCTGTACCGCACAGACTACTCTGGTAGAGGTGAACTATCAGCTCGTCAGATGCACTTGGCCAGATTTTTACGGATGTTATTACGATTGGCAGATGAGGTAAAGTACTTTTACATATATTTTGTTATTGCATGCAATTTTTTAAGTTTGGCGTTGGCGTTGTAATTACCAATCAAGTCGTTGCACAAGTTGATGGTGCTGCTATGTTTAATGCAGATCCAAAAAAGCCAATTGGCGGTAATATACTGGCACATGCTTCAACTACTCGATTATATTTACGTAAAGGACGTGGCGAAACCCGTGTATGCAAAATCTATGATTCACCCTGTCTTCCTGAATCTGAAGCTATGTTTGCTATTTGTCCAGATGGAATTGGCGATGCTAAGGAATAGACATAAGTGGTTATTACTTTTTACAAGTTTTAATGTGAATTATTTAAGGGACCATGCAGGAATTTCCAATACTGTAGAAATTAATATTAATTTAAGATCTGAAATGGGTAGTGTGTTTATTAACGTATCATATGAGAGTTTCATATAAGTCGAATTTATACAGGAAATATAACTGTCAAAGCCACATTAGCAAGTAAATGTTTAGTATATTTTGAAGTGTTTTAATACATATTAATTTTACACAATGCCAGGATGACTGTGGTCATGAAAAGTTACGACCAATAAATTTTTATTAGTGCCAATGAAATAAATTAAAATGTGCTTATTTTCTTTGCTCGTTGCAAATTTTTGATTGAAATTTGATTTTTTCTTTATTTTCTATTGGAATGTTTTAAATAATAATCTACAACTCATTAACGGAATTTACTTTTCATTCAAATTTTTTTGAATTCAAATTTATGTTGGTATGGAAATTATATTATTATATTTTGTTTTATTGAATACCTCTAGTGATGTTATTGCAGTTAATAGCTTCCTAGAGAGAGGAGACCCAGTGGAGATGAAGTACTAACGAAGGCAACAATACAATGGCTTTATTGTACGTCCTCTAAAATAGCAAACCATATTGTAGAAGAGTGGAACTGTAACGAAAGATATCAGTAATCTTGAAGGACTGGATGGACACTGTTAGTTGTGTAAATAAATATGTATTATAGTCCTTTTAATTGCGTGGTATGTGTTGTAATATAGGTTGAATGTAGTTTTCAGAGAGACTGATATAAAGAAAAACAGTTAGTGAGAAAAATAATAAGTCAAATTTTTCTGTTCTTTCGATATGTGTATTATAAAATGGCCATCTGAAGACCATTAAACTAGCAACGTTTATAAAAGTTGTAATTAATAAAAATTACAATTTAGGTATGGGACGGCGAAAGAATATAGACAAATGAACTCGTGAATTTAATAAAGTACGGGCAAAGTTGGCTGCCTAACTAAGCAAACTTAAAATCATAGAAGTGTAAGGCAGCTTATAACCTAACTCCTAACTTTTATGCTAAAGAAGTAACAACACAAAATGTCTTCTGAATATATATTTCAGTTATAAAAAAGATGAATGAACCATACTAAAGGAGATGATGTGTCAAGCAAACTTATTCAATTGTGTGGTAGTGCTATTATACCTCACTCGAACACTTTATTCAATATTTATATTATTTCACTAATCTTTTCTGTTTAACACAAACTATTTCCAATACTCCAGATACACATGGACAAATAGACGGGCGGCTCTGAACTACTTTTTTTAATTCTGCATACTGGCACGAAAATATTTTCCGAAATATGTAACGTGTAGGATTTGCAAAACATCTTTTAGTAATCCAGTTGGTATGAGTCAAATTAGAAAATGTTGATACCCAATTATTACATTTTTCTTTGGAATCCTCTCATACGAATTTACATTCCAATATGAATACAAACTGTTCGTTACTTTTCGCTTCTATAGTTTTAATATAAAAGTCTCTACACAATTTCGCCAGAATATCTCTGCACCCATGTTTTTGTATCAGATTGTTGAAAAAGTGCAGTAACCACAAAATGCATTTTATTACAATTTACTTACTCCAGTAATGACTATTAAGAAATATAACTAACAGAACTATCTAATTTTTCAGACATACTACTACACGTGCACCACATCGATCATTTATAAACACATTTAGATCAGCTACAGCTGACGGAAACCAAATAACAGAGAATATCTCTTAGGAAAGGGATGAGTACATGGTCGCCGTTTGTGGTTGTACTGCACAGGATTTTGTCTTCGTTAATGCTGAACAACTAGCGTCATTCTCCTACAACACCTTCCTATGGTTCTACTGTATGGGACAGTGGATTTATGCAACCAGGTCTGCAACAACTTGAATAAGATCCATAACATTTGCTTTTTAAACACAAAGGTTCTGGTACGACATGTGAATTATTCCTACGATGAAGGTTAATCAACACTCTTCCAAACTCGTTATTTCATTTAACAAGTATGTCAAAAAAACTTCCAGGATTTATTTTAATATATTAACTTGTTTAAAACTTACAAACAAAACCAATTAGTTGAATAGCAACTTTAAAAATCACAATTAAATACAATAATCTCAAGGCGGGACTTTCTAAAAGTTTGATAAATATAAAATTATTAATCTTACAAGTAGATTATTTTTTAAGCATTTTAATACATAAGTGCAAATATGAATTACTAAACTTAGTTGTCTTTAGAATATTATATTTAAAGCAGGTTTATACATCCAATTACCAGGAATGTTGTTCGAATTGTAATTATTTCAAATATTCTCGATTCAGTCTTTTTTGGGAAAATATATAATTCGAATAACTGCAACGACAAGTGTATCCAACACCTAATATGTGTGTAACGTGAATATAAAATATTTAACAATATATCAAAAATTGATGTAGTTAAAATATAAAATATACACAGCATTTTATTACTAAATATCTATTATTCTTATTAATTTGTTGAATCAGCCACAAAAATTTCTATATTACCCGCAGGTTTTATATTTTTTTCACGCATTGCTTTACGTTTGTCTTCAATCATCTTCTTTCTTTCTGCTTCTTTCAATCTTCGCACATCGTCATTTGCTACACTATTTGCCAATACGCCTTTAATTTTACGAAGTTGTTTACGGTTTTTATTAGTATTACTAGGTTTATCCAAGACATTGGTCACATTCAGCTAAAATATAATAAATTATTAAAGTATAAAATACCAAATACAATATTACGTCTTTCCATCCATTTTGTCTTAACATATCAATTTCAGTAAATAAGGCATCAACTTGTTCCACTTGTAATAAAACCATGTCCCAAAATCCTTGGAGATCCTCATTGGTCGTTGGAAAAGCTTCAGATTCATTCTAAAAAGAATAATAAATGACTGGTGAATTTTAGCTCTTACATTATTGTATTAATTGACCCAATGGAAAGTCAGGATATTATGATTCAAGAGAAATGCTAAATTACCTATAAGGCAAGCGGACCAGTAAGAAAAACAAGAAATCAATAACAGAATGCTTGCCCGAATTATGTATAACAAACAAACAAACACACAAGAGTGTTTTGTAAATAAAAGAACTGCTCCAATATACACCCCTTAAACATTGCCGCATAATATAGGATAACAAAACTAAGTGGCTTTTAACCACTGTAATTAATAACAATTTGTATTGGCATAGCAAACAACTAATTAATCATAATTACACACTACTCCACCCGAAGCTATTACATTGGCCAGGAAGTAAATTTTTTTATTGGGAAATTTTGCCGAATCCTTACTGTTCCAAGTAAGGCCAACATCTTTAATGTGTGTGACAACACACACGGCATCTACATTTAGTTTCTCACCCGAATGAGTGCGTATTTTTGAGAAAAATGCTTGCCTAACATTTTTCAAGCAAACCATGTCGGGATTCGAACCCAGGATCTTGGGCATAGTACACACGCATAACAACTACACCGTGGAACCACCTTATAATTATATTTACACAGTGGCATAAACATACACACTAAATATTGTCAGAATTTGTCGCAATTCTTTTTCTGCAGCCTTTAGGTTCGTACCATTATCCGAGAAAATTTCTAATGCTGTTCCTCGTCTATTTATAAAATTTCTAATGCACATTATCGTAGAGCTGGTGTCAAGTGACGAAGCCAGTTCGAGATGAATAGCACGTGTAGTCAAACATGTGAATATAACACCCCATCGTTTTTCTCTTCTTCGACCAATTGTCACTTCTAAAGGACCAAAATAATCAATTCCAGTGTAGGAAAATATTGGAAGATTTGAAGCTAAGTGCTGAATGTGCAAAGGCGCCATTTTTGGAATAAGAGGTTTGGCTCGCATATATTTACAAAACGCAAATGTTTTCACAACTTTGTTAACTAAAACTCTTAGTTTTGGGATCCAGAATTTCTGGCGCAACTCATTGACAACAGTTTCTTTACTACAGTGTCGCCTTTTCCTGTGAGTCCAATCCACAATAAGAGCAGTTATTTCATGTTTGTTATCCAAAAGAATGGGCCTCTTTACATCATAGTTGTCAATAATCGGTGCTGCGTCTAATCTACCAGCCAATCGTGTAATGCCGTGATCATCCATATATGGACTAAGGTTATAAATTTTACTAGTTTTGGGTACCATTTTGTGAGCTCGAAATACCAGAACCTCCTCAGTATATGACTCATACTGAATCTTCTTTAACAAAATATTTTCAGCCTGTTGAATTTCCTCTCTTTGAAACGGTAATAATTTTTTCAACAGTTCTTCACGCGTCTTTTGCTTCATCTTTCGAAATGTCCATTTTAATGACACTATCGTTGTGTATTTTCAAAACATTCATATACCTAACAACATAGCATAAAGAACGCAATAATCTTTCATATTTTGAGAATCGTGAAGCATTCAATATTTCATAGGGATTGGTATGTGATAAATGTAAATAGACCTGTTGTACTTGTTCATCGTACATACTACCGGCTCTTTCTATTGGCCATTCGGATGCATTTTTTAAAAGAAAGTCCGGCCCAGACAACCACCTGGGCATGATCCCAACACCTACTGATCTTGTGGCATCATAAGCTACATTATCTTTACTGGGTCCCCAATACCATTGATAAACAGAAGTTGTATCTAAAATTTCGCTAACGATGTGCAACAAATACAGAGTATTTTCTTGTGGTTGATCGAATCCAACCCAATGAAGTTTTTGAATCACTCCACATGAACACTTGCTAATCTTCATTGACATTTCAGCACATATTGTTGCTAGAAGTTTAGATCCTAACAGGCAACCTTGTAACTCTAATCTTGGGATTGAAAGTGATTTTTGTGGTGCTACTCTAGTTTTAGCTGCCACTAGACAAGTGTAGTAATTTTCATCTGTATCTGAAATAAATGTGTAGTATGCACAAGCCGAAAAGGCGGCCTCACTTGCATCACAGAAAACATGCATCTCTACACTCTCATAATTAAACCTTTTATTAAAGTAGCATCGAGGAATCTTTAACTTTATTACTTCTTGCATTCCATCAAGCCAACAATTCCAACTTGGGATAATATCGGATGGAATCTTTTGATCCCAATCAATTCTGCTTTGCCATATTTCCTGCAAGAGTATTTTTGCGCTAACTGTGAAAATAGATAACATTCCTAAAGGGTCGTAAACTGACATGACTATTTTAAGCACTTCGCGTTTAGTCGGAACCTGTTCTTTTGAAATTAGTTTTGGATTAATTTTGTGCAAGTAAAGGGTAAAGGCAAATTCATCAGGCGCGGTATGCCAATATAAGTCAAGTACCTTTGCTGTCCCCAAGTCATTGGCAACATCCATGTTCACAACACTGTTACAATCTACATTTGGATTCATCATTTCAGCAACTTTAACGGAATTCAATATCCAGTTACGAATATTGAAACCACCTTTAGCATGTATATAGCCGACTTGCTGGGAGATAGTTACTGCATCATCTTCAGAATTAAAGCTATCAACGTAATCATCTACATAGTGTCTATTTACTATTGCTTCCACGGCACGAGGCATTGAATCTTTGTAACACTGCGTTAAAATTCTTTACGTATTATGCTGAACTTGGCGAACACGTTGAACCGAAAGTCATTCTAGTCATTATATAAGTATCTGGAGGTTTGGAACAGTCCAAGTTGCGCCATAGTATCAATTTACAATACTGATCATCTTCAATAACCTATACTTGGTGAAACATTTCAGCAATATCAGCAGATACCGCTATTCTACCCTGCATAAACCTAAGCAAAACTCCAAATAGTGAAGCTAGTTGATCTGGTCCTTTAAGTATAACATCATTTAAACTTATTCCATTGGATTTAGCAGCTGCATCAAACACAACTCGAACTTTACCTGGTTTATTTACGTTTTCAACTGCAAACACAGGTAGATACCAATGACGTTTATTAACCAAGGAATTTGTTTCAGCAAAACTTAGTTTTCGCAAATACCCTTTTTCCAAATGACTGTTTAATATTTCTAAGACCCTTTTCTGTATGTTTTCATTCCTTTTTAATTTCTGCTCAAAACAAATGAGCCTTTTAACGGCCATGTTTTTGCTGTCAGGTAAAGATACATTATCGCTCCTCCAAAGGAGTCCAGTTTCTAACGGTTACCTACAGTCGGAGTACTTTTTTCAATATTTCCAATGCTCGCTCATTTTCTTTGGAAATCGCTTCTTTGGTGGGCGTCACTCCAAACGACTCTGTACTAAAGAATTCACTAACCATTTCGTGAAGATTTGGTAAGCCTTCACATTTTCATAGGTGACATATATACTGATATGACTCTGGTCCAACTTCTTTACCATGAACTGTCCACCCCAAATGAGTTTTCGTGGCTACGGGTTCATTCCACAGTCCTTCCCTAACCTCATAGGCAATACTCAATTTTGGATGTTCAAGACCAATCAGCAACAAGAAAAAGGAACCTTGGGAATAATTACATCTGCTAAATGCTTGTACTTGGCTTTAAGTACATCTAAGTCAAGGTCAGGCATCGGTAAATTTAATTCTTGTACTGTACGTACATTATAAAGATGAAACTTCTTGCTCTGGGCAACTTATGCATGGTATTGTGCCCAAGGATTTAAAGATATCAACAATTACACCAATTCAAAAAGTAGTATCAACAAAGAAATGCGAAGAGTACAGGCCTATAAATATGTTGGCCACAATTGAAAAGGTATTAGAAACAGTAATATATAAGCAACTGAAGCAATTCTTGGATGAGACTAATATATTAACCACCTATCAGTCTGGTTTTCGAACGAAACACTCGTGTGAAACAGCGATTCAGCTAATTATAAATGACTGGAAAGAATCAATGGATAAAGGAAAGGCAGTGTGTGCAGTCTTTATAGATTACAAAAGAGCATTTGAGACTATAAGTAGAAATATTCTCATTCAAAATTGGAAAAATATGGGGTTAAAGACAATGCGTTAGAGTGGTTTAAAGACTACCTACAAAACAGGGAGCAAGAAACGAGATGGCAACGGGAAACATCTAATAAAGCAGAAATTGAGTGGGTGTTCCACAAGGAAGTATTTTGGGACCATTGCTTTTATAATTTACATAAACGATATAGTGAATGTAGTGAAGGTAACAAAGATGCATATGTTTGCTGATGACACTTTAATATATGCTGAAGGTGCAAATGTAATAAACCTGATTCAATCTGTAAATAGTGACTTAATAAGAATTAGCAAATATTTAGTTGGAAATAAGCTGAAGATAAATGTTGATAAAACAAAATGGATGTTGTTAACGAATGACAGAAGTTATCAAATGATCAAAACAGAAAATAGGAGTGTACAAATAGATGGGTCTGATATTGAACTGGTAGAGAACATTAAATACCTTGGCGTAATAATCGATCGAAAATTAACTTTAAAATGCATCTACAGATGGTTATAAATAAAGTAAGCAAAAGGTTGGATTTCTGAGAAGAATTAGTGCAAAGTTATCAAGTTTTGCTCGAATAACTTTATATAGAGCAATAGTTTATCCACACCTAACATATTGCAGCACCATTTTATTTGTCTCAAACCAAGGTGATTCGACCGAAAATTAACTTTTAAAATGCATCTACAGATGGTTATAAATAAAAAAAGCAAAAAGGTTGGATTTCTGAGAAGAATTAGTGCAAAGTTATCAAGTTTTGCTCGAACAACTTTATATAGAGCAATAGTTTATCCACACCTAACATATTGCAGCACCATTTTATTTGTCTCAAACCAAGGTGATTTGGAAAGATTGCAAAAGATACAAAATCGTGCAATGAGATGTTTATTAAAATGTAGCAGATTTGCCAAAGTCCGTAAAATGTTAGAATGCCTTAATTTTTAAATGTTCAGGAACAAATGAAATATAATAGTATGGTTTTATATATAAAATTATAAATGGTTTGCTGCCTTCGCATTTGGTTAGCAACTTAATTAAAGTGTCAGATATACATAACTACAGCACAAGACAAGCAGACAATTACTATATATACAAGAAGAATAAAACGATAACCACAAAAAATGTATTTCATTATGGCGTTAAGATATATAATACATTACCAAAATCAGTTACAAATCAGCCTTCTCAAAGAAAATTCAAGAGTAATTTAAAAAAATATATTTTAAGTTGTAGAAATGAAAACTAATTATATTATTAACTGTATTTTAATAATTTGCTGTATAGTATAATATTTTGTTTTATACTTTATTAACCTATATTGAGTTATGCAATAAATCTACTTACTTAACTCCTGACACATCAACAACAATTCTTAGAGATTTAGCATCCTTCTTAACAGAAGAATCAGTCCACATGGTGCAAAGTTCTTCTTCAACACTGGTAATTTCTAATTTATTCGCGATATCCGCAGATAACAGTTGGGGAACTCCCCTCGTCTAAGAAAGCCCATACATTCATTTGCCTATTGTTCTCTGGATTCGTTAACACGACAGGTACAACTTTAAAAAGAGTTTTACTCCTACTACTAAGTTTAGGGGAATGAATCGTAGCCGATGTTTCATGAACTTTATCAGTGATTTCATTCAGTTTTGATTTGAAAAGTGAAATATCTTGCTCTTTTTCAGCACTAAAGTGCAGAACCGTATGATGATATTGTTTACAATTATTTATATTACAATAAGGTTGAGCTTTTTGGCAAGATTTATAGTTATACAAAACATAGCCGTCGCTTTCTTACAAAACCCCATTTCTGCCTTAAAGGCAAGTTTAGAAACTTATTACATTCTACAATCTCATGATTTGTAAGACGAAAATAAGGCACACCCTTTGACAGAAGTGCTACCCTGGCGTTTGGTAACATCAGATGAATCTTTATGTACATTAACTCTACCATCCCTATTACCTCTCTTTAAAGTATCATTTGGCTGGTCCCTATCACTTACTACTGCACAATCATAATATGGTTCAAACCAGTTTATAAAATTTATGAGCTTTTGCTTGCTTTCATTACGCTTCTTGTGTACCAACCAGGCACGCCATATACTTGGCGGTAACTTTCTTATGGCTACTTCCAGTGTTTGCGGACTAGCTAAATAATCCTCTGCACCAGCATTCAAAAGAGTAGCATGCATACCACGGCAAAATTCATAAAATTGTTTTACAGTATGAGGCTTATTTTCATTTGGCGAGGGTAATTCTTCTAACTTTCTTAATTTTCGCGTTATAATTACCTCCATATTGCCAAATCGCCTTTTAAGTGTTTCAATTATGCTGCCTAGGGAATCTGGTAAAGCAAGAATGCCTTTAACAGCTTCAAACGCTTCTCCTTTTAGGCACTTACGTAAACGACATAAATTATGCATTTCGTTAAATCCACCTTGAGCTGTTGTGGATTCAAATTATGCATAGAATACTGGCCAAGTTTCTGGGTCACCATCAAAGGATGGAAGCTCTTCTAAATAAGGTCTACACGTTAATTGCATTTGAGTTTGAAAAGCTTTAACATATTATCAATATTGAGTATTCCCTGTCGACGGAATCATCGAAAATTCTTGTTTTATCTGGTCGCTGGAACCTGCAACTTCTTTTATTGCATGTTGCTTTTCGACATTTGCTACATACGCCGATGGTTTTTGCATGTTTCCACCATCTGCATTTTGCACCTCATGGAACTCATTATTATTAAGCCACTTATTAATTTTATTAACAGTGCTCTTTTTACTCATCTTGTCCATTAGTTCAAGTTTGCGCTGCTGCAATTCACATAATTTTTCCTGCTGCTTAATCAAGTTATTTAAAGCTTATGATTGCTTTTCGTCGTCATCTTTCTGTACAGCAGTCGATTTTGGAACAATTTCTTCTCTAGACATTAGTGTGTTGTGTATATCCGCTTTGTTACGACCAACTACCTGATCACAATTAATGCAGAACCAATCACCGGGAGGTATAGAATCTAAATTTACACAATCAATGTGTGCCCATTGCTCACATTTTGTGCACATAAACCACTTAACCCCCTCTGCATCTTCATCTTCTTTGTATTTGCAAATCGGACATCGCTCTTTGTCATCCATTACTCAAAATCCTCTCGATCATGTCGGGGTCACCAATGTTATTTTTTAATTATCGTGTGTCGTAAGGGTCTATAAGAGCAATGGATGTGACGGTCAAACACTGTAGACGGCAATAAATACTACACTTCCAAAACACTAATTTATTTCAGCAATGTTGGCAAGTAGGCGTCCAGTACAATACAAATTGACAATTAATATTGGTAAAATTTGGGGATTTAGGCCTTTTATCAAAGGTTCAAGTCCTTTTAACAGCCACAAATGCTCCACATTTACAGAAAATACTCAATTAAAATTAATGCCAGATTTATCCCTCATTTTTTTGACTTAACTTCACCTTTCTTTTTTTCATATCAAGGCTAACTAAATTTTTTAGTATTACCAGTAACTGTTAAAAGGACCTGAACCTATTTATAAAACTAAACAAAATATCGTGGTTTACCAACACTATAGATACTGTTAGTCTTAGTAAGAACGCTTCATTGCAAAAAACCAACACGCAAAGTTATTGCCATAACAGAACCAACAATGATTTTCAATTGTATTTTATACTAACAACATTTAGGGAATTCTTATCAAACACATGCTTAGATAAGACACCAGAAAGTGCAATAGAAACATGTGGGCTTGTGAATTAAATAGAAGACGAACACAGTTGGTTGCCTAATGTGTAATGTAAACCCGCCATAGGATCACCTCAGAACCATGTTAAAATCTACCAAAGAGGTAGCCTAAATCATAATGAGTTTTCCTCCTCAAGATAAATATAAAAAAACGGCTGCTTAAGCCATATGGTAACGTATTCACATACTTCATTAATAACCATATAATAACCGTATAAATAGAAACATGTTAAAAAATGTTTTCCAATCCTCAAGTTATTGAATCTATATAAAAATTAATCGGATGATTTCAAGTTAAGCGTATTGGCTACCTCAAAGTTACTCCCAGGGCGCAACACATATTGCTGGCACTCATTCTACTAAACTTTAAAATTTTCATCGAATGTATTCAAACCAAATATATCAAACATTAATAAATCAAAATCGCCTTCAATTTATGTCATAAATATCAAACTTGAAATCTTTATTATTTTGACAACAATCCTAGGTTACGGACCGAAACGTAAATAAAGACGATTTTAACAACTATGAGTGGTTCGTACCAAATAAGTTTACATGAAACCTCAACGAATGCGACAAATTCTGCTTCTGGCGAAGATAATGCAACTGATGTTTGTTTTAACTACTCCATACAATCATTTCTCCATTAAATATAATGCAATTGCCTGTCCATATGATCACCTGCTCAATTGGCATCTACATAATTTGAAACTTCCATCATTTCCTTTGTTCCCTGTTTTAGTTTGAGGTGTTGGTTGCTTTTATATATCTAAACACCCATTTCGCTTCATTCCAATCGCACATTCTACGATCACTTACATGTCTAGCTAATATCGATGTTGCAATTGCAATGTATGGGGTTTGTCTAGCATTTGTTTACGTTTTCGGCACAGTTACGCTACAATAATTATGCGCAGGAGTTGATATATATAAAAATAAAGATGGCGATGTGCGGCAATGTTCATTAAAAACAAAATAAGTTTTGATTTTTGATTTGTCTTTCGGTCTTGGTAGATGTGTAGTTTGCACAAGTATTGAAAGTTTTCATTGTGTAAAACTTGTAATATAATGTAAGTTAACGGCAGTGTATTATTTCCATCACAGTTGCTAATAGATGTTTAACAGATGTTGAATGCAAATTTACACTGGAGTTAAAAGGTTTATTTTGTATTGGAACAATGGAATTGATTTAGGACTTCATGTACCACTCCTTGACTAGAATAAAAGGGTCGTATATGTGAGTAAACCAAAGTTCGATATAAGGGTTGAGACATGTTTTTTTTTATTTACTTAATTATGCAAGTGACACGTGAGTCGACAATAAATTTCAAGAAGCTCAATTCGTCAAATTATACTACATTGTGGTACATTGCTGCGGGACAGAGGAATATACAGTTTTATAGAGAAGAAACAAGGAATGTTTCAAGAGCTGTATCACGATTAAGGGCTATTTTAATGAGCTGGCGTGTCTAATTAGCTTGAGTGGACTACACTATGAAATGGTAATTAACGCGAGCTTTACAAACAATTGTATGCATGTAAGCAAGAAAACAAACATATTACATAAGTCACCCCCCTCCCCCAGAGCTGATTAGATGCGATGCACTATTGTTCAATTGTTCATTGTTCAGAAGGAATGCCTGGCACTGAACACAACCTTTCCTTGCAAAGGCCAATGAAGAAGTGCGAGTTCTTTTCAAATATACAAAACTACCTCCACACGTTTGACATTACGAGAATGCAGGTGTGTTCAAAAGACTGTCTTGTTTCACAATTATTTTTAGTTTTTTTTAATTAATACGAAACAAGACCCTTTCACACAACGGGAAAAGGAGGAGTTCGAGATCAAACATGGACGAGCTCTCTACGATTTATTTAACATTGACGAGGAAATTCGGCCTTTGCTGGTTGATGTAGAAGATCCTTATGATGCGTGGACTATCCTTCAAAACAAGTTTGAGCCATCATCACTACTTCGATTGACATTAATCTACAGGAAGCTTTTTACAATTAAAAAAAAATTAGATGAGTAAATAAGTGTGTGTCAAGAATTTTAAAAATTGTTAGTGAATTAGAAAGGTTAAATGAAAAAATGTCTGACAGATTGGTTGAGATTGTGATGTTGTTGAGGCTAGGTGATTTGTATTATGCAGTTTTACAGCCGTTTGTCAAATACCAGCCGCAAACTTGTTCACAAAGATTGTTAGAGATTGTCTATTAATCAAAGAGAATAGGTTATATGCTAAGAATGAGGGCAAATTGGGAATTTTTTGGTTGTTAACGAATGTTTAGATATGAAGTTTAGTAAGAAATGTTTTAGATGTGGAAGGCAGACCATTTTATATGGAATTGTAATGCTAGATTGGTTAATAATTCTGATAAAAATATTAACGAAAAAAGTAAACCAAACTGAAATTATGTTAAGGGTAATAACTTTCGTACAAATGAGAATCCAGGTGGTAGCTTTCACTAGTTGTCTTCTGGTGGGTCTTTTGAAACCCACAAAGCATTATACTAATAAATTCATTTTTGATAGTGGTGCTACTCGTTTTTCTTCAGACAAAGCCTTGTTTATAAATTATAGGAAATTGAACCAACCTCAGTTTTGCAAGGCCATGGAAACATGGCTGCTGTAGATAAAGGGAACATTTGCGTGTGGAGATTGCAACTGGAAAAAGGCATGTTTTAGAATTGAAAGATGTGTATAATGTCTCGCAATTATGTCGAAATTTAACATCGGTTTACTCCTTGACTCAGGAAGGGTTTCAAATTAATTTTAAGAAAAATAGTTTAGAAATGTTGGACAAATTTGGGAAAAGTATAGATTTACAGTCTGAAAATAGATATTTCCTCTGATTCGTGGCATTGAAGTTAAAGCAACTGAAAATATTCGGAGGTCGAGCTTTAGTACTAACACCATCAATTCCGAGTCTGACCAAACCGAAGGAACTCGCTAAGGTTATGGCATTATAGACTTGCACACATAGCCCCCCCCCAGCTCTGTACAAAAACTATTTAAATCTGGTGCTGCTAGAGGCAATTACTTGTCATTGACGACGGATATAGCCATGTGTACTAGTTACTGCATTGCAAAAAGCTCTATGGCACCATCAAAACGTACTCTATTAGGTGGTAAATCAGAGCACCCGTTGCAGTTATTATTTATGGATGTATGGGAACCCCTGTCTATACCTTCTGTGGGTGGGAAGAGGTACTACCTGAGCCTTACAGATGACTACAGCAAATACATTATTGTTGTACCATTGAACAACAAACAAGAGGTTGCTTATACCTTTAACCAATCAAAAACTAAACTAGAAAATATTTTTCAATCTGAGTTAATAGAAATACAAACAGATAATGGGTTAGTTTTGTAATCATAAATTGAAAAGTCTGTTTGACAATTGCGGGAGTAAAATTATAACACTTCAGTTTATATTCCCAAGCAAAATGGTGTTATCAAAAAACCCAATCGGGATTTATTAGAGGGAGTAAGGACACTATTAATTGAGTCAGGCTTGCCCTCACAATTTTGGGTAGAACCCTTATTCACAGTAGTTCATATTACAAATAGGGTTATTCATGCAGGCTTAGGTGATAGAACACTTGGAAATGTGACATGCTAAAAATTCACTGTCAGTTATTTTAAAAGATTTGGATTGCTAGCATTTAATCACACCCCCAAACATTATCGCAACAAATTACAGGGCAGGGTGAAACTAAAAAAATGGTGGGTTATGCTACAAGAACAAGGAGAAATATAATTTATGATCCCCAACAGTAAATTAGTAGTAGAGATAAAGATGGGCCATGTGTTAGATTTTCACAGTTTAATGAGTTTTTCGCTTTTTGACCCTATTATGTTTAGGGATAATTCTGAAGACAAAGATACCATACTAATATCCAAGAGAGAAGAGACAGTTATAAATATTTAGCAAGCAATGTAGCTCCTAAACCCTTGCTCCACAATGGAAACTTATTATCTGTATCCACTAAACCGGACGATCTAAAGGTCAACAAGATATCTATTACCAATATAATGGTCTCACCAGGCTGAGATCATTACATGATGTTAAAGAGTTTTGCAAAACAACCAAATGAGCTCAAGAGAATTGTTTTTATTTTAGAAAATCACGTGATCTTGCCGTTGACCCAATTGATTAAGAAAGCGCAATACTTGATGACGTTGCTGATACAAATGATGAGCAGATAAACCCTGAAGAATCTTGGGGTGAACCGATTTAGGCAGACTTAACCTTTTTTTGCAGGCTTAATAGATTTAGGCAACGCAAGAAGAATATGACACATTACAAGAAACGAAAGGATGGGAAATTGTTAAATATTCCAACAATTGAACAGTAATTACTAATAGATGGGTATTTACTAGACAAGTGAATATGGGTGGAACTAGGTCGTAGGACCAGGCTGGTAGCACATGGTTTCCGTCAACGGTTTGGTATTGATTACAATGTTTTTTCGCCTGTAGTACAGTTTGCACTTGTGGAATTCTTGTTTTCTTATTTAGTGTGTTTAGAAGGATTTGTTGATACTCATTGGATGTTAAATGAGCATACTTATATGCTGACTTGACGGAATCTGTGTATAAGGACCAACCCAAAGGGTTTATTGTTATGGGATAAGGAATCAACTATCATGAAAATGAATAAGGGGGAATGGAATTCTCTTATCAATTCAGTATTGTACAAGCTGGGGTTTAGTGATTCATAGTGTAGTTCATGTCTGTATCATATGAAGTCTACCATATTTATTTTGAGATATGTAGATGATATGGCTATATTTGCAAGGGATAACACATTGATAAATTCGTTTATAGATAATTTGAAGTTGGAATTTAAATGTGTGAATCTAGGGCAAATACATAGATTTCTTGGTGTTCATTTCGAAAGTGACAAAAGGTAAATGTGTTTTGTTAAACCAAAGAATTTTTATTGAACATTTAAAGGAAAACTTCTCAGTCAATAAAAAGAAAAGGGTTACAATACCTTTGTACCCTGGTATAAATTTGAGAGACATTTATCACTTAATCTGTCAAGAGTAAATAAAGGTAATATAAAATGTATTCAGATGCTTCTTTTGGCACCTCTTTGATAACAGGAAATTCATCAGTGGACCCATATTATGTTTATTAGACCAGGTTCCCATTAGTTGGAATTGCACAGTACAAAAATGTATTAGCAAGTTCGCTATGGAGGCTGAATGTCGCAATGAGCACTGCTGTAGTTGAGCTGCAGTGGATTATTAGGTTCTTGTATGAATATAAAATTTTAGAGAAATAAAAATTAGCAGATTTGTATACAGATAGCCAGGAGTGCCATATACTTTGTTAAAAATCGTGCAATAAACATTCGTTCAAAGCACATAGTTGTTTAATACCACTACATCAGACAACTTTATGTTGAGAAATGATTTGAGTTGAAATATGTCAATACAAAGATCAACCGAGCAGATATTTGGACTAAATCTTTTTACTTGTCTAGATTGTAAGCCTTCTTAAAGGAATGGTTTTGCATGATTTATAGTGTCAATGAGAAGGAGAGAGATTGTGAAAATTAGATTCTCGATTTGTTTGAATTACGTTATTTCCTGCCAATTATGCACTTGTTTACAACTGTGTTTGTCTGGCATTTGGTTTTCGGTGCAGTTGCGCTTGAATTGTGTGGAAGTGGATATATAAAAAAGATGGCGATGTCCGGCAATATTCATTAGAAAAAATACTTTTTAATTTTTGATTTATTTTTCTGTCTTGATAGATGTGTAGTTTGCACTAGTATTGAAAGTTTTCTATTGTGTAAAACTTGTAATATAATGTATTAAATTTCACGGCAGTGTATTATTTCCAACACACTTCAGGCCTACGCGTCCGTATTCGTCCACAGTTGATACTTAAGTCCTGTCCTTTAAAAGGTTTAGTTCTCACCAACTATACTCCCCATTTCTCCCATACACTCTCACAGTTAAAACCCCTAACCGCATCTGCATTTTCATGGCCTGGGAATGCAACATTTGTGGTTTTACACACCACAACTCGTAGGCAATGTCCTGAAATATGTGAAAACCTAATATTCGTGGGACTTAACATGTAAAAGCTTAAATTAAAAATGACAAACAAAAACTTTCCCAATCCGGGGTTTAAAAATCCTCCAAAATAAATAATAAAATAAAACGCGAAGCATTATAAAAAAAGGCACAACACAGCTAGTTATAGTAGAAAGTTACGGCTAGCAGTTGTCACAGTATGCTTGTGGATAACGCGTGTATGGGAAATGCATGTAGTCATCCCCTTAAGTCAGAGGTTCCCAACCTTTTCTGAACCACCGCCCCTCTACTGGAAAAAACTTCCAACGCCCCCTCCTCATCATAGTGCATTATAACGAATATTAAAATATTGTTGCATAGTATCTATCTATCTATCTATATATATATTGCTGTGATATTCTCCTTTGAATGCGGGAACTGGGTCCTTTCAACAAAAAAATTCTAGTCCCACCGATTGGGCGTCATAAACTGCTGTGATCCTGGTTTCGCTTCAGCTGCTCACCTAATTTTATAAACCTCCTCATTCATAAAATTAAACAACACATTCCTACCACAAACATCAACGTTAACTCTATTTACATCAATATTCAGAATACATTAAATTTTCAAATTAAATTTCAGCATAAAATTCAGTTTTAAAAGAATTTCAAGATTAATTTTATTATCACTTTAACGTGCATCCAGAATTAAAGTCCTTGTTGGATGCCTACTAATTAATATAACAATATAAGCAGACCGAGTCTGAGTATAAAGGGAGCATCTACCACCCCTTTACGTTAATTAACCAGGTTCGTCTAATTGAGCTCAAAGACATACCCAAAGTTTCATCATAATTCAGAACATCAATACTAAATACCCTTTCTACTTAAACAAGCAAATTTCATCTTAAAATTAAAATTTTATGGTTAGTACAATTTCACTAATGTCCATTTAAAGTAAATCAATTATAAAGTTATTCAACACACACAAAATGTCAAACAAAATAGTATAATTTACCTGAAGGTTACTGTCCTCGTAGCTTCAATGTACATCGTCCCTTTAGTTAATCACACCATTCCAACAGGATTATATTTACGGCTTCTAATTCTCAACGCTTTTAAAATTTTCTCCATCACCATTTATTTAAAGTTGTTTCTGGGCTTTTCCGGAACTCATCTGTGTATATCTGACCCTTGTTTCGTGGATCCAGACACGTATTTGAACCATTTAATTATTAACACCCCGAAAAATAGCAAAGAAATTCATCTTTTCACCAATATACGCCAAAACTGCCTACTTTTGTGTATACATTTGTCGTTGTAAATTTTGCTAATTGGTACAGTGATACTAAATTTTATTACCTTGTATCTAAGTGCACTGAAGTACATTCATGTTAGCACGTAAATAACAAACTATTTTGAATCACTAAAATATACGAGCAAACTTTAAATTATTTTATCAAACTAAAATGCACTGTTTAACATCTTCAATCAAGTCGCGGATGTAAGAGCTTTTAACGCATCGAATAGTCAAAAGTCTAAGAGGCCGAAATTCTATTACCACCGGTATATATAGCAAAAAGCCTGTCTGTCGGTCTGTTCCCCAAAACAGACAATTCTAAAGAATTTCTCATTCTATGTTCCCAGTCCGTCGCTCGCGCGTCGGTTTTTACGAATTTTCACTCGCCCCATTTAAATCTCAGAAATTTCACACGGCACGCAAACATGTCCGAGAAAAACTAATTAATTTTGTACAGAAATTGTTGTTTCTACCTCTGATATTTGCATCCTATTTTCAACCATTTGTGAACCTCGTGTCGTTGCTTAAATCACGCCTTTTACTTTATGTGTCTTTGCTTGACTCATTTTATCTTTCCTTTTCTAACCTGTTCGTATTGGTGCAAATTGATATTCTTTATTATCGATTATATTTTAGTCCATGTGGACTATCTGGGTTAAAAACCCCGTATCGCACATTCTCGTGAATATTAAGCCCCGGTTTCTCCAAGATTCTTTGAAACCATTTGTTATCTACACAATTTTCGCCGTACGTGATATTTAAACTACGCAGGTGTTCAAAATAATATTAATTCTCAGAGCTTTTAAATAAACCCTGTTTTGTATTTCGTGCTAAAGCATCTGACCGTTTCCAATATCCTTAGAATCGACATGTTTATCTAAACAAATTAAACTGAAATTGCCTTTTAAAATACGCAGGTGTGTTCAAACATCCTACTTCTAACTAACACTTCTAGGATTTGCATTTCATTGGGTTTTTACAAGTTTCTATAGATATTATCTGTACGTTTTGTTCAATACCGGTTACTTGAAATAGAGTTAATTAAGATAAATTTTGCACGTAATTTCCATTTGTTTAGGAATAATTACATTACACGCAGAGCTTTTTAATACTGCTTCTTTTGATATAAAGCGTCTTGTACATGATTTAAATCTCTTATGTTTAATGAAACTAATAAATTTTTATGCTTCACGGTTTTAATAACGCGTATTATCTAATAATATTCATTATACACGGTGATTAAAATTATTTGATGTGATTATTTAATTTTTTACCCTGGTCTAAATATGAGTATTTTCCCCCTATTTGAATACAAATAATCCCACTTATTTGAATGCAAATATAAAGCATTTAGACTGTCACAAAAAAAACTTACAAAAAAAAATTGCCTATCTCTCTCTATCCTTATCTATCTAACTTACCTACTTTGTCTCCAATCAAAAAGAAAATATTTACACCTACCTATATCCCTATCCTATTCCTAACTCTCACCTAATTCTATAAACTGAAATTATCCCTAACTTCATCCTACTTATCCACCTAATCCTATATACATCCTATATACCTATCCTATTCCTAACTTTTAACTAATCTTCACTATCCTTCCCTTCCCCCGACCTAATCCTATATACCTATCCTACTCTTACTCTATTCCTAACTCTCCACTAATCTTATATGAAATATCTATACTTAACCTATCTTATTTTCTTCCTACATTTACTCTTTATTCTCATCCTAAACCTATTTCTAATTATCTCCCGTATTTATCCTATACCTAGCTTTATTTTCTATAAACACTTACTTCTACTCTTCTATCTATACACCTATATCTATCCCTATCCTATTTAAATCTAACTCTCTTCTTGACCCTCCAAGTCTTTCTTCTAACTATCCTAATACTCTTCATCCCTATCTCTCCCCCTTCTATATCTATACTTAACATCCCTATTATCTCACATACAATAAACTTATCATCCCTATTATCCTCACTCTTAAATATTGCTTCTTCTTCAGTCCCTACACATGTCTGTTTCTTATTTATTCTTGTTTCCTTTTCTGCCGACAAACCAAACGATACTACTTTAACATTATCAAATTTTCCCTCTACGGAAAATCCTCTGTACCTTCTAGAATTCTTATGTAATGGAATCCGCCAGAATGAATTCCTTAAATCTACTTTATTAAAAACAAACTTGCCACTTAACCTCATCAAAAATAATTCTGCCTTCACCTGCTCCCGATTTGCTGCTTCTACCCCCACTAATTCTGCATGTTTTTGTACTAAAGCTTGAACCTCTACTATCCTATCCTCTGGACATCTTATTGTGTTGATCTGTTTTACTTCATCATCCTCTACCTCTACTACATTAATATTCAACCCCGTGTCATCCTCTGTGACTTCATAACTGCCCTTCCATGGCACTACCCTATCATTAATCCTTATTACCTTCCTCTCCATATCTATCAAAACCCCTAACTTCATCATACAGTCAACACCTAAAATGCTCTGAAACTTCAGTCCAGGTACAATTACAAACTCCTGTTCACAGCTTAAACCTCCTATATCTATCCTAAGCACCACAACACTATTTACTACAGCAAACTTCTTTTATTTGAGCTACTAAATGGCTACGCTTTATAGGCATAATTCTATCACAAACCTTATCCCTAATTTTGCTGACGAATTCCTCCGATATTAAACTCGCCTCTGCCCCTGTATCAAGTAATACTTCTACATTATTCTCAAAATTTCTAAATTAATAATTGGCAAACATAATTTTTCCTCAGTTTCTGGCTCTACTTCCTCCTCAATTTTGAAAAATTCACGTGGATGTTCATATACATTTACACTGAAATCTAGTGGTCTGTCGCGTTCTAAAAATCCTGTCCAGGTCTGTTTTCCTACTCGGTCCTGGTCTAGCCGTCACCTCAGCGTACGTCCTAGGCGTTTCCACTCGTTCCGTGTCTGTATTAGCAGTCCCGCTCATGTCTGGTGAACTATTCATTCTGGTAGGTCCCGGTCTCGGTGCAGGTCCCTTCCTAAACTATTACTCCTAACATATGGTCGTCTCTGTTCCCAATTCTGTCGCTGGTATCCGTAACTATTCCCCCTTCTAGCATAGTTGTCCCGTCTATTGTCAAACCTAACTGTGTTGATCTGTCTTTCCCTGTTTTCCCGAGGTCGTCCACTACTTACGTCGTCGTACCTCTGCAGGTATTCCAAAACATTTCTCTGTCCACTATGTTCTGTAGTGCTACGTGCTGTCTTATGTCTACCTCGAAGTGTCGTGATAAATACTTAATAATTTGTCGGTCCGTCAGTGGTGGGTTCAGTTGCTTTGCTATGCTATACTTGCGTATAGCATATTGCTCCCTACTTCCTGAAAATTCTCCCTTAAATTTCCTGTGATTAAGTCGTCTTGTACCTGATCTTGTCTGTGGTCACCCAGTAGTGCTTTAAAAATTTGTTTTCAAAGTCCTGATACGTGTCTATGTCCTGTCCTACTAAATTGTACCAGCTTCCGCATTGTCCTTTTAATAAAGCCTTTATCGTATTTAGTTTAGTCTGTTCGTCAAATAAATTTCCCACTAGATTTCTTACACTATTAATAAAAATTTGTGGATTTACCCTGTTATCGCCATAAAATTTCATGTGTTGGTCCAATGATACTCCACCTGTAGAAAATCTGGGACCATCCCCCGTTAAATTTGACATGTTGTATTTAATACTACTAACTTCGCGTTCTACCCTGCCTAACTGATCCCTACATGAGTCCGTCACTTCAGTCATTTTACATTAATCTCTTCTTCACAGAACATGCGTACTTGGACCTTAAATGTCCCATTTCCTGTCGAAAACCTGTAATATCACGCTCATTTTTTTCAACCCTATTTTCTACTTCCCCCAGTTTCACGGTAAGACTATCTTTACATTCTGTAAATTCTTTAGTATTTTGTTCAATTTTCCCGCTTATCTGCTCTAATTTTCGGTTGGACTCCTCCCTCGCTCTATTCGATTCTTCCCTAGCTCTATTAGATTCATCGCTTAGCTGTTCTAATTTTCTGTTGGACTCCTCCCTAGCTAATCGCATTTCCTCTAACATTCTCATCATTAACTCATTTCCTTGATCCCCTGATTCCGTCCTCGACTGATCTCTACTGCCTCCAGCTTCTTCCATTTTAGAATTTTTTTCAAACAATGCACTATTGTCACTTCCAATTTCCACTCCTTGACTCCTTAACCACTCTTTTCTCTGCATACGTTCTACTCACTCACACACACTCAAAATACTCTTAAATTTATACACACACAGAAACTCTCTGTCTCAGATCGCCAGTTTCCTGGAATAGTTAAACGCTATCTGGAATTCGAGCCCTCACGTTGTGGTCGCCATAAACTGCTGTGATATACTCCTTTGAATGCGGGAACTGGGTCCTTTCAACAAAAAAATTCTAGTCCCACCGATTGGGCGTCATAAACTGCTGTGATCCTGGTTTCGCTTCAGCTGCTCACCTAATTTTATAAACCTCCTCATTCATAAAATTAAACAACACATTCCTACCACAAACATCAACGTTAACTCTATTTACATCAATATTCAGAATACATTAAATTTTCAAATTAAATTTCAGCATAAAATTCAGTTTTAAAAGAATTTCAAGATTAATTTTATTATCATTTTAACGTGCATCCAGAATTAAAGTCCTTGTTGGATGCCTACTAATTAATATAACAATATAAGCAGACCGGAGTCTGAGTATAAAGGAGCATCTACCACCCCTTTACGTTAATTAACCAGGTTCGTCTAATTGAGCTCAAAGACATACCCAAAGTTTCATCATAATTCAGAACATCAATACTAAATACCCCTTTCTACTTAAACAAGCAAATTTCATCTTAAAATTAAAATTTTATGGTTAGTACAATTTCACTAATGTCCATTTAAAGTAAATCAATTATAAAGTTATTCAACACACACAAAATGTCAAACAAAATAGTATAATTTACCTGAAGGTTACTGTCCTCGTAGCTTCAATGTACATCGTCCCTTTAGTTAATCACACCATTCCAACAGGATTATATTTACGGCTTCTAATTCTCAACGCTTTTAAAATTTTCTCCATCACCATTTATTTAAAGTTGTTTCTGGGCTTTTCCGGAACTCATCTGTGTATATCTGACCCTTGTTTCGTGGATCCAGACACGTATTTGAACCATTTAATTATTAACACCCCGAAAAATAGCAAAGAAATTCATGCGTTTTCACCAATATACGCCAAAACTGCCTACTTTTGTGTATACATTTGTCGTTGTAAATTTTGCTAATTGGTACAGTGATACTAAATTTTATTACCTTGTATCTAAGTGCACTGAAGTACATTCATGTTAGCACGTAAATAACAAACTATTTTGAATCACTAAAATATACGAGCAAACTTTAAATTATTTTATCAAACTAAAATGCACTGTTTAACATCTTCAATCAAGTCGCGGATGTAAGAGCTTTTAACGCATCGAATAGTCAAAAGTCTAAGAGGCCGAAACTCCTATTACCACCGGTATATATAGCAAAAAGCCTGTCTGTCGGTCTGTTCCCCAAAACAGACAATTCTTAGAATTTCTCATTCTATGTTCCCAGTCCGTCGCTCGCGCGTCGGTTTTTAGAATTTTCACTCGCCCCATTTAAATCTCAGAAATTCTCACACGGCACGCAAACATGTCCGAGAAAAACTAATTAATTTTGTACAGAAATTGTTGTTTCTACCTCTGATATTTGCATCCTATTTTCAACCAATTGTGACCCTCGTGACGTTGCTTAAATCACGCCTTTACTATATGTGTCTTTGCTTGACGCATTTTCTCTTTCCTTTTCTAACCTGTTCGTATTGGTGCAAATTGATATTCTTTATTTCGATTATATTTTAGTCCATGTGGACTATCTGGGTTAAATAACCCCGTATCGCACATTCTCGTGAATATTAAGCCCCGGTTTCTCCAAGATTCTTTGAAACCATTTGTTATCTCACAATTTTCGCCGTCGTGATATTTAAACTACGCAGGTGTTCAAAATAATATTAATTCTCAGAGCTTTTAAATAAACCCTGTTTTGTATTTCGTGCTAAAGCATCTGACCGTTTCCAATATCCTTAGAATCGACATGTTTATCTAAACAAATTAAACTGAAATTGCCTTTTAAAATACGCAGGTGTGTTCAAACATCCTACTTCTAACTAACACTTCTAGGATTTGCATTTTATTGGGTTTTACAAGTTTCTATAGATATTATCTGTACGTTTTGTTCAATACCGGTTACTTGAAATAGAGTTAATTAAGATAAATTTTGCACGTAATTTCCATTTGTTTAGGAATAATTACATTACACGCAGAGCTTTTTAATACTGCTTCTTTTGATATAAAGCGTCTTGTACATGATTTAAATCTCTTATGTTTAATGAAACTAATAAATTTTTATGCTTCACGGTTTTAATAAGCGTATTATCTAATAATATTCATTATACACGGTGATTAAAATTATTTGATGTGATTATTTAATTTTTTTTACCCTGGTCTAAATATGAGTAATATATATATATATATATATATATATATATATATATTGCTGTGAAGCCATCTTAAATCCGGGTAGTCCGCTTTTCGAATCGAGCCCCTACGAATTGGATGCCAAAGAATGCTGTGAATCCTACAAAAGCTATTTATTACCTTAACTGTGTTGGTCCATTGACTTTCTTCTGTTAATCGCCTCGGCTGCTCCTCTAGTTAAACCTTCATCCTCATTCATAAAAAAGACAAACACATTCCTACCACAAACATCAACGTTAACTCTATTTACATCAATATTCACAATACATTAAAATTTCAAATTAAAATTCAGCATAAATTTCAGTTTTAAAAGAATTTCAAGATTAATTTTATTATCATTTAATGTGCATCCAGAATTAAAGTCCTTGTAGGATGCCTACTAATTAATATAACAATATATGCAGACCTGAGTCTGAGTACAAAGGAGCATCTACCACCCTTTACGTTAATTAACCAGGTTCGTCTAATTGAGCTCAAAGACATACCTAAAATTTCATCATAATCCAGAACATCAATACTAAATACCCTTTCTACTTAAACAAGCAAAATTTCACCTTAAAATTAAAGTTTTATTGTTAGTACAATTTCACTAATGTCCATTTAAAGTAAATCAATTATAAAGTTATTCGACACACACCAAAATATCAAAGTTCAAACAAAAAGGATAATTTACCTGAAGTTTACTGCACTCGTAGCTTCAATGTACATCGTCCCTTTGTTAATCACACCATTGCAACTGGATTATATTTACGGCTTCTGATTCTCAACGCTTTTAAAATTTTCTCCATCACCATTCATCTAAAGTTGTTTCTGGGCTTTTCCGGAACTCATCTGTGTATATCTGACCCTTGTTTTGTGGATCCAGACACATTCATGAACCATTTAATTATTAACACCCCCGAAAAATAGCAAAGAAATTCATACTTCTTTCACCAATATACGCCAAAACTGCCTACTTTTGTGTATACATTTGTCGTTGTAAATTTTACTAATTGGCACAGTGATACTAAATTTTATTACCTTGTATCTAAGTGCACTAAAGTATATTCATGTTAGCACGTAAAGAACAAACTATTTTGAATCACCAAAATATACGAGCAAACTTTAAATTATTTTATCAAACAACAATGCACTGTTTAACGTATTGAATCAAGTCGCGGATGTAAGAGAGCTTGTTCATATTCACCTGGGTATATATAGAAGTTAGCCTGTCTGTCGGTCGAGTCCCAAAATGGACAATTCTAAAGAATTTCGCATGCTATGTTCCCATTCCGTAGCTCGCGCGTCGGTTTTACAATTTTGCACTCGCACCAGTTAAATCTCAGAAATTCTCACACGGCACGCAAACATGTCCGAGAATAACTAATTAAATTTTATACAGAAATCGTTGTTTCTACCTCTGATATTTGCATCCTATTTCCAACCAATTGTGACCCTCGTGACGTTGCTTAAATCACGCCTTTTACTATATGTGTCTCGGTCTTGTGCATATTATCTGTCTCTATCTAACCTGTTCTTATTGATGCAAATTGATATTCTTTATTATCGATTATTTTAGTCCATGTGGAGTGTGAAATAACCCACCGTTATTTCACATAATATTAATTCTCAGAGCTTTATTTTCTGGTATTATAATCTTGGATTTTCACAGACTTTTATGCTTATTATTAATAATGGTTTAATTAACTCCAACTAAAATTGACTTCTATCCTTTCATTTTTAGCGAATACAAATTAAATGTTAATTATTATGTGTACACTTTGTTTAATACCGGTTACTTAAAATAGGGTTAATTAATATAAATTTTGCACGTAATTTCCATTTGTTTCTTTCTTAGGAATAATTAAATTACACGTAGAGCTTTTTAATACTGTTTCTTTTGATATAAAGCGTCTTGTACATTATTTAAATCTCTTATTTTTACTGAAACGACCGAATTTATTTATGCTTCATGGTTTTAATAAAGCGTACTTTTTCCCAAAGCTTCTACACGGTGATTAAAATTATTTGATGTGATTATTTAATTTTCTACCCTGGTCTAAATATGAGTATTTTCCCCCTATTTGAATACAAATAATCCAACTTATTTGAATGCAAATATAAAGCATTTAGACAAAAAAAATTACAAAAAAAAATTGCCTATCTCTCTCTACCCTTATCTATCTAACTCACCTACTTTGTCTCCAATCCAAAAAAAAATATTTACACCTATCCTATATCCCTATCCTATTCCTAACTCTCACTTAATTTTATAAACTGAAATTATCCCTAACTTCATCCTACTTATCCATCTAATCCTATATACATCCTATATACCTATCCTATTCCTAACTTTTAACTAATCTTCCCTATACTTCACTTCATCCTACCTAATCCTATATACCTATCCTATTCCTAACTTTATTCCTAACTCTCCACTAATCTTATATGAAATATCTATACTTAACCTATCTTATTTTCTTCCTACATTTACTCTTTATTCTCATCCTAAACCTATTTCTAATTATCTCCCATATTTATCCTATACCTAGCTTTATTTTCTATAAACACTTACTTCTACTCTTCTATCTACACCTATGCTATCCCTATATTTAAATTTTACTCTATTATACACCTATTTCTCCTGTGGTGCTGGTTCTCCGGTATAAGGGAATAGTAAGTTAACGTGAAACCGTCCCCTCTCATTTCCCGTACCTACTTCCCTTAATAAATACGTGCACTCCCCTACTACTTCACCTACCTCAAAAGGTCCCTCATATGGCAAGTGTAGTTTAGCACATGTCATCCTATCTCTCTTCCCTACTCTCAAGCTTTTTACTACTACCTGGTCTCCCACTTTAAATTTTACCCTCTTTCTAATTCTTGCGTTCATCTTCCTTGTATATTTTTCAGCTCTCTTCCTTAACCTCTCCCTCACATCTACCAAAAGTTGTTGAAATTCATCGTCCCTAGGCACAATTTGCCATGGTCTTCGGGATACTGTTGCTTGATCAGCATAATGGGACTGGTTTCTGTCACGGTACTAGGGTTTCATTGATAAAAGATTCAACCTTGGACAAATTGTCCTCCCATAAACGATGATTCCTATGTGAAGCCAAACGCAAGAACTTAACCGTCTCTTGTATATATCGCTCAGCTGGATTAGCTTGAGGATGCCTTATGCTACAAAACACCACTTTAATGTTTTGCCTCTCCCAATAATCCCTAAATCTTTGATTATTAAAATAAGTAGCATTGTCAGCTAATACTCGTTTAAAAGTTCCTACTTCCCTACAAAATTGTTCCAATTTCTTGTTTGTTCCGACTGTATTACAATCCCGAGTGGGATATAATTTGGTAAATTTCGAAAACACATCAGTCACAATCAGCACATGTTTGTGTCCTTTTGTACTTCGGACTAGATTACTCAAATAATCAATCGCAACTAAGTCCAGGGGATTTTGTACGTGTATACTTTGTACCACATCTTGACTCGTACTATTTTTGTACTTTCCTAAAGTACATAAGTGACAAGTGTTGATGACTGACTTTACTAACCCTAAGTCTTTAGTTGAAAAAAACGTTTCCTTAAAAATTAACCATGTCTTTCGGATCCCTATGTGACCATATCTTAAGTGCAGATCTTTGATAATTAATTTTGCTTGTACCCTATCCACTACATACACTTCCAATTCTTGAATTTTTTTACACAAAAAGCCGTTTATCATATGGAAGTTTTTAAATCCCGGTTCGTTTTCTAACTTCGTTCTAACAATCTGTAGCTCCTCACTCTGCCTCTGGTTCCTCAAGATCTCCTCTTCTCCATATACTGAATCATTTTGTAGTAGACTGTTCATGGCAATCATGATGTCACACGGTCTTTTGTTATCCATGTCTCTGTTTCTACTAAACGCGTCTGCTATAAAATTATTTTCTCCCTTAATATATTTAATCTCAAAGTCAAACTCCTGTAGTAACAACCCCATCGATATACTCGATTGTTAGAAAATCTTGTATTTATCAACGACACAACGCCGAATGATCCGTTTCGATTACAAAATGTCTTCCTATCAAAAAATTTTAACCTCGTAACACCAAACACCACTGCAGCCATCTCCTTTTCACTAATCGTGTAATTTACTTCATGCGGCTTCAGTGTGCGTGAAACAAAAGATATGGGCACCTCTTCCCCTCTTGTACTTGGTACAACTCTGCTGCTAATGCACTATCCGATGCATCCGTCCTCAGTACGAAACCTACATCAAATCTGGGATGCCTCAAAATTAGTTGGTCGTGAAATTGTTCCAACAGTGTTAAATATGCTGCCTCTTGACTTTCCGTCCAACTCCATCGTACTCCTTCTTCAGAAGTTTAAACAATGGACTCGCTTTTCAGCAAATCCCGGTACAAACTTTTACAAAGTTAAGGACCCCAAAAAGCTCTTAATTTCCTAATGTTATTAGGTCTCGGATATGTCAAAAGTTCGGACAATCTTTCTTTATCGATACACATACCTTGAGTGTTCACCACATACCCCAGAAATTTAACGGTTTTGAAAAAATTCACATTTTTCTATATTCAGCCTCAATCCTGCTAATTTAAGCTCTAATAATATCCGTTCTAAATGAGAGTAATGTTGTTCCTCAGTTTCACTAAAAATTAAAATATCATCCACATAGTGTATGCAGAATTGCTCATATGCTCCTAAAATTGCTTGCATTGCCTTAATTAATGCTGCACTTGGACGTTGACAAACCATACGGTACTACCTTAAAATTATAGATTTTTCCTCTACGGAAAATCCTGTGTACCTTCTAGAATCTTTGTGTAATGGAATCAGCCAGAATGAATTCCTTAAATCTAATTTACTAAAATAAACTTGCCACTTAATCTCGTCAAAAGTGTGTCCATGGATGGTGGACAATGGAATTGCGGTTTGGTCCTTTGATTAATTTTTCGTGCATCTAAACATAAACGAATGCTATCATCCTTTTCTTAACTACCACCAACGGATTTATGAAATGAGTGTTTGATACCTCTATTATGCCATCTTCCAACATTTTATTTAATTCTGCCTTCACCTGCTCGATATGCTGCTGGAATTGGATAAACCTTTGCGTTGAACGGTTCTGAATTATCCACTTCCAATCTGTGCTCATAGCCTAACGCTGTGCTTGCTTCTACTCCCACTAATTCTGCATGTTTTTGTAATAAAGCTTGAACCTCTACTCTCCTATCCTCTGGACATCTTATCGTGTTGATCTGTTTACCTTCATCATCCTCTACCTCTACTACATTAATACTAAACCCCGTGTCATCCTCTGTGACTTCATAACTGCCCTTCCATGGCACTACCCTATCCTTAATCCTTATTACCTTCCTTTCCATATCTATCAAAACCCTAACTTCATCATACAGTCAACACCTAAAATGCTCTGAAACTTCAGTCCAGGTACAATTACAAACTCCTGTTCACAGCTTAAACCTCCTATATCTATCCTAAGCACCACAACACTATTTACTACAGCAAACTTCTTTTTATTTGGAGCTACTAAATGGCTACGCTTTATAGGCATAATTCTATCACAAACCTTATCCCTAATTTTGCTGACGAATTCCTCCGATATTAAACTCGCCTCTGCCCCTGTATCAAGTAATACTTCTACATTATTCTCAAAAATTTCTAAATTAATAATTGGCAAACATAAATTTTCCTTAGTTTCTGGCTCTACTTCCTCCTCAATTTTGAAAAATTCACGTGGATGTTCATATACATTTACACTGAAATCTAGTGGTCTGTCGCGTTCTAAAAATCCTGTCCAGGTCTGTTTTCCCTACTCGGTCCTGGTCTAACCGTCACCTCAGCGTCGTCCTAGGCGTTTCCACTCGTTCCGTGTCTGTATTAGCAGTCCCGCTCATGTCTGGTGAACTATTCATTCTGGTAGGTCCCGGTCTCGGTGCAGGTCCCCTTCCTAAACTATTACTCCTAACATATGGTCGTCTCTGTTCCCAATTCTGTCGCTGGTATCCGTAACTATTCCCCCATCTAGCGTAGTTGTCCCGTCTATTGTCAAACCTAACTGTGTTGATCTGTCTTTCCCTGTTATCCCGAGGTCGTCCACTACTTACGTCGTCGTACCTCTGCAAGTATTCTAGAAACATTTCTCTGTCCACTATGTTCTGTAAGTGCTACGTGTTGTCTACCTCGAAGTGTCGTGATAAATACTTAATAATTTGTCGGTCCGTCAGTGGTGGGTTCAGTTGCTTTGCTATGCTATACTTGCGTATAGCATATTGCTCCCTACTTCCTGAAAATTCTCCTTAAATTTCCTGTGATTAAGTCGTCTCGTACCTGGTCTTGTCTGTGGTCACTCCAGTAGTGCTTTAAAATCTGTCCTCAAAGTCCGTGTAAGTGTCTATGTCCTGTCCTACTAAATTGTACCATGCTTCCGCTTGTCCTTTAATAAAGCCTTTATCGTATTCAGTTTAGTCTGTTCGTCAAATAAATTTCCCACTAGATTTCTTACGCTATTAATAAAAATTTGTGGATTTACCCTGTTATCGCCATAAAACTTCATGTGTTGGTCCAATGATACTCCACCTGTAGAAAATCTGGGACCATCCCCGTTAAATTTGACATGTTGTATTTGATACTACTAACTTCGCGTTCTACCCTGCCTAACTGATCCCTACATGAGTCCGTCACTTCAGTCATTTTACATTAATCTCTTCTTCACAAAAATGCGTGCCGGACCTTAAATGTCCCATTTCCTGTCGAAGACCTGTAATATCACGCTCATTTTTTCAACCCTATTTTCAACTTCCCCATCTTTACGGTAAGACTATTTTTAAATTCTGAAACTTCTTTATTCGTCTTGTCTATTTTCTCACTTAGGGTTTCCCTAACTCCTGTTAATGTCTCATTCATTCGGTCAAATTTTCGATTTGAGTCCTCACTCGCTCTATTCGATTCATCGCTTAGCTGTTCTAATTTTCTATTGGATTCCTCCCTAGCTAATCGCATTTCCTCTAACATTCTCATCATTAACTCATTTCCTTGATCCCCTGATTCCGTCCTCGATTGATCTCTACTCTCCTATCCTCTGCATACGTTCTAATCACTCTCACACACTCTAAAATACTCTTAAATTTATACACACACAGAAACTCTCTCTCTCAGATCGCCAGTTTCCTGGAATAGTTAAACACTATCTGGAATTCGAGCCCTCACGTTGTGGTCGCCATATAATGCTGTGAAGCCATCTTAAATCCGGGTACTCCGCTTTTCGAATCGAGCCCCTACGAATTGGATGCCAAAGAATGCTGTGAATCCTACAAAAAGCTATTCATTACCTTAACTGTGTTGGTCCATTGACTTTCTTCTGTTAATCGCCTCGGCTGCTCCTCTAGTTAAACCTTCATCCTCATTCATAAAAAAAGACAAACACATTCCTACCACAAACATCAACGTTAACTCTATTTACATCAATATTCACAATACATTAAAATTTCAAATTAAAAATTCAGCATAAATTTCAGTTTTAAAAGAATTTCAAGATTAATTTTATTATCATTTAATGTGCATCCAGAATTAAAGTCCTTGTAGGATGCCTACTAATTAATATAACAATATATGCAGACCTGAGTCTGAGTACAAAGGGAGCATCTACCACCCCTTTACGTTAATTAACCAGGTTCGTCTAATTGAGCTCAAAGACATACCTAAAATTTCATCATAATCCAGAACATCAATACTAAATACCCTTTCTACTTAAACAAGCAAAATTTCACCTTAAAATTAAAGTTTTATTGTTAGTACAATTTCACTAATGTCCATTTAAAGTAAATCAATTATAAAGTTATTCACACACACCAAAATATCAAAGTTCAAACAAAAAGTATAATTTACCTGAAGTTTACTGCACTCGTAGCTTCAATGTACATCGTCCCTTTGTTAATCACACCATTCCAACTGGGTTATATTTACGGCTTCTGATTCTCAACGCTTTTAAAATTTTCTCCATCACCATTCATCTAAAGTTGTTTCTGGGCTTTTCCGGAACTCATCTGTGTATATCTGACCCTTGTTTTGTGGATCCAGACACATTCATGAACCATTTAATTATTAACACCCCGAAAAATAGCAAAGAAATTCATACTTCTTTCACCAATATACGCCAAAACTGCCTACTTTTGTGTATACATTTGTCGTTGTAAATTTTACTAATTGGCACAGTGATACTAAATTTTATTACCTTGTATCTAAGTGCACTAAAGTATATTCATGTTAGCACGTAAAGAACAAACTATTTTGAATCACCAAAATATACGAGCAAACTTTAAATTATTTTATCAAACTACAATGCACTGTTTAACGTATTGAATCAAGTCGCGGATGTAAGAGAGCTTGTTCATATTCACCTGGGTATATATAGAAGTTAGCCTGTCTGTCGGTCGAGTCCCCAAAATGGACAATTCTAAAGAATTTCGCATGCTATGTTCCCATTCCGTAGCTCGCGCGTCGGTTTTTACGAATTTTGCACTCGCACCAGTTAAATCTAAGAAATTCTCACACGGCACGCAAACATGTCCGAGAATAACTAATTAAATTTTATACAGAAATCGTTGTTTCTACCTCTGATATTTGCATCCTATTTCCAACCAATTGTGACCCTCGTGACGTTGCTTAAATCACGCCTTTTACTATATGTGTCTCGGTCTTGTGCATATTATCTGTCTCTATCTAACCTGTTCTTATTGATGCAAATTGATATTCTTTATTATCGATTATTTTAGTCCATGTGGAGTGTGAAATAACCCACCTTTAGCATTTCTCGTAACTATTAAGCTACGGTTTCTCCAAGATTCTTTGAAACCATTTGTTATCTACAAAATTTTCGCCGTACATGACATTTAAACTACGCAGGTGTTCAAACATAATATTAATTCTCAGAGCTTTATTTTCTGGTATTATAATCTTGGATTTTCACAGACTTTTATGCTTATTATTAATAATGGTTTAATTAACTCCAACTAAAATTGACTTCTATCCTTTCATTTTTAGCGAATACAAATTAAATGTTAATTATTATGTGTACACTTTGTTTAATACCGGTTACTTAAAATAGGGTTAATTAATATAAATTTTGCACGTAATTTCCATTTGTTTCTTTCTTAGGATTAATTAAATTACACGTAGAACTTTTTAATACTGTTTCTTTTGATATAAAGCGTCTTGTACATGATTTAAATCTCTTATTTTTACTGAAACGACCGAATTTATTTATGCTTCATGGTTTTAATAAAGAGTACTTTTTCCCAAAGCTTCTACACGGTGATTAAAATTATTTGATGTGATTATTTAATTTTCTACCCTGGTCTAAATATGAGTATTTTATATATATATATATATATATATATATATATATATTATAATGTCTAAGGAGCTACTAGGAGTTATAAGGGTTGTTTAGTACAAGATAGTATATGCCAAACAAAATAATCCACAAAATCGATCACATATACTTAAAATGTATGTTTGCCGTATTTTATGTACACTAAAATACCATTCAAATATAGTAGTTGAAATTCAGTGCCAAAAGGAAATTTTAAAATGACTAAGTGGCGTAGTAAGATGTGAAATGCTCAAGGGTTTATACCGAGTTGAATTTTAAAAGCCTTTGAAAGTACATTTGCCGTCCAAAAGCGGATGCGTCTGTGAATGTTCACTATCAACATGCATCCAGGGTCAAGGGTAAATTATTTTGGTTTCATTTTCTATAGAATCAACTTTTGGATAATATTTGTAAACCCAAAATTATTAGTTAAAACATCGTAAAATGTGATTGGTTGAATGTAAAGATTTAGGACATATATTAGAATTTAATGTGATTATGAAACTGTATAAAAGACATGAACTATGGTATGTGCGACACGGACTTAACTATTTGTGATGAATTTTAAGATGTAGTAGGCTAGTAGAGAATTAACATGGTCGCCTTAGAGAGTAAACAAAGCAGTTTATTTTCGAACCAATTTTGTAAAAGACGTGTTTTCAGAGCTGTGCTAATTTGTATTCAGATAATTTGAAAAAGAAAATAAAAGTAATTGTTTAAAATGAGTTTAATTGAAAAGTGGTAAAAGATACAAGCAGCGGAAGTATAAAGGGAATAGTAGTGATTGTGCGACGATTAGAAATTGGATTTGGAGAGTGGTCTCAAAGGTAGAAGGTCATCGAGTGGTTATACAGATTAGAAGTTGGATATTGGAGTGTGGTTCAGAGTTAGAAGGTCATCAAGAGTGGTTATACAGATTAGAAGTTGGATATTGGAGTGTGGTTCAAAGTTAGAAGGTCATCGAGTGGTTATACAGATTAGAAGTTGGATATTGGAGTGTGGTTCAAAGTTAGAAGGTCATCGAGTGGTTATACAGATTAGAAGTTGGATATTGGAGTGTGGTTTAAGGTTAGAAGGAGCATCGAACAGAAAGAAAAAGAAACGAGAAGATTGGAAATTAGATACGGAGAAGCGAACGGGTTTATAGAGGAAACAAGAATTGAAGTGGATATTAGCACAGGGAAGTTGTAACACGGTATTTTCTAAATTTAAAATTTGGGTTAATCATTTCAGATATTGGGGAACAGTTAAAATTCGAGGACACCTGGAAGCTGCACGGAAATTCAAGAGCATCATTGTGAAGACGTATACGGTAATTAGGATTTTGTGCCAGCAGTCAGCAAGGCATCGACGGAGTATAGACCAGGTGAGTGTTTAAAATCATATTCTTTAATACGTCAAAATTAGTCATACAAATTTTGGTTGTAATTTAATTTGGCACATAGCAACTTTGATCTAATTAGAAATTTTGGCATATACAAGAGTAGAGTAGCAATTTTAGTAGTAAAACAAAAGATTGCACTTTGGTTGGACGTAGCACATCTACTTATAACGGAATCCACTATAAGTAGTTTGAATACCCTGAGATTAAGAGTTTTATAGAGTCGAGGCATTACAATAAATATTTAATAAACGAACCAACCAAACGGTGCAAGTAGAGTGCATTAGGTGTGCACATTTTAAAGTTTATAAAATAAAGGGTAGAATATAGGTGGAACTCAAAGTAGGGCGGTTTAATATATGTTTAAACTCAAAGGGGGGCAGTAGAATAATATATATATATATATATATATATATATATATATACATAGATACTCATATACGAACGTTGCACTTTTGACTGCTATTACAAGCGTTCACTAAAGCGTTGGACAAGGTATATATATATTAAAAATCGCAAAAGTAAACCTTAATTAAAACGACTATCAAATGTAGTACAAACTTGTTTATTAAAAACTTAAATATGAATACATAATGAACAGAAAAAAAGATTAAGAAGAAGAAATTAATGAGATAGTTGAGGCTGGTGAAGTTTTAACAATTTGCTAATGTCGGGTTCCAATTTCGTTAACATCAGCCGCAAATCGCCACGTTCAGTAATGCGCAGTCTGTTCCTTTTCTTAGACAATAAATTAGCTACTGCACTGAACCCACGCTCAGCCAAATAAGATGAAGGAAATGCAATTAAAAATATCTGTACTCTTGACCACAATCCAGGGTAAAGAACTGGTATTGGTTTTGAAGCCAGAACTCTTGATATCCATTTCTGAATTTTACTTTTAGTTCTTCGTTAGTTGTGAGTTCTCGAGTTCCTCTTCTAAATTTGATGATTCTGCTGTATCTGCATTTAGGCGGCTCCGTGGCGTAGTGGTATGTGTGTGACTACTGCGCCCTAGGTCCCGGGTTCGAATCCCGACACGGTCCGCTTGAAAAATGTTAGGCGAGCATTTTTCGCAAAAATACACCCTCGTTCGGATGAGAGGTAAAATGGAGGTCCCGTGTGTGAGTGTTGTCACGCACGTTAAAGATCCCTACCTTGCTTGGAACAGCAAGGATTTGGCAAAATTCAAAATTTTCCAGGTAAAAAAAAACCCGCTTCCTGGCCAATGTAGTACCTTCGGGTGGAGCATGGGAAAATCACATGTAATGTATCTGCATTTGCGAAAGGATCTAAAACCCAACCCGGTATATTCATGTTTAAAATATCCTGGAATCGCTCCACACAATCAACATGAAGAACGTCCAAGTGTTGGCAGTAAGTAAGTAAATCTTCATGTTTTGCAGAGACTGCTGATAATGTGGGAAAGTGGCTGTATTCACCTCTCCCTAGATTTCGTTTGAATAGAAGAAGTTTTCCCACAAAAGCAGCTATGACGTTTTTTGTTTTAATTAAATTCAATTCGTCACCTTGCAATTGTAAATTGACTTCATTAAATATTTTAAACAAGTCTGTCAAATAAGCGATGTCATTTTTATGTATAATCAGGTTTTCGCGCAATTTTTCTTTTCTGTTTTCAAGAAAGTCCAGTACTGAATCAAATAGTTGAAAAAAACGGTTCAAACAAGTACCTTTTGAGAGCCAACGAACTTCTGTGTGCAGCAGCAAGCGATTGTAATCTTCATCATTTTCACTACAAAGTTGGCTAAATAATCTGTCATGCAATGAATTGCTTCTAATCGTATTTACTGCTCTAATAACGTAATGAAGCGGCAATGCAAACGTTCGTTCAGATTTTTGCAACCAAGTGCTGACGATGAATAATACAATGTATAGCGAGTACATTTGGTACTGCTTGTTTCAAATGAGCTATGAAACCCTTATGACGTCCCGTCATTGCTGTAGCACCATCAGTAGCTGCCGACAAAATATTATGCATAGGTATTTCTTTCTCTTGAAAAACGTACTCATGGTATTAAATATCGTTTCTCCCTTTGTATCAGTTTCCAAATTTTTGCAAGTAATAACTCTTGATAAATTTTTCGTCTTTTATGAACCGAACGTATGATAACAGCAGTACTTCGTTATTTGGTAGAGTGGATTCATCAAGTTGAATGGAAAAATTGCAAGTTTTTAAGTAAGCGCATAATGATATTTCAACGTTTTGAGCCATTTCGTCTATTCTCCTTTGCACTGAGTTATTACTCAGAGGAATTTTCTGATGACATCTGCCGATGTCTTATGATGAAGAACAGTTTTATTACCTCTCTGACTGCCGGCAAGATAAGTTCCTCGCCAATGGTATGTGGTTTTCCGTTTTGCGATTAACAATGAAATGTTATATGATGCTCGTAGTCCATCATCTTCTTGTTTAGAAGACGACGCAAATAGGTTTGATATAGTTGGCTGTTTCAAATATTTCTTCTGCAGTTCTTGAAAATAGGACAAATCTTTGTCCTTTTATCAGTATGCATTTTATTTAAATGTTCTTGTAGCCTAGAAGGCTTCATGGCTTCATTTGAGAAAACTTTTGGCAAAGTAAACACATGGGTAATGATGGGTTTACAGGAGAGTGCGTAAATCCATATTTCAAATACAAAAGACTGTACTGCCGGCATTTCTTCTTAGATTCAGACATTTTGAAATCCAAAACTTGCCACGGTTTAAAATAAATTAACTTTTCAACGAATTTATAGATAATTATAAAATTAATGATTATAATGACTTATATAACTTATCACTCACGAACATGGATTATTTGCTAAGCACACAAAATAATAACACATTCCTAGAGCTATCCCTGCCTTTTATCGTTTGATTTCATACAAGCATCAACTTGTATGTTTTATCTTGTTTGCGATGCCGGTGCACTTTGTAAGCAAGTCATATCGCGTCTTTGCTTATCAACTTGCAAAGACTTGTTGCGGACCATATTAAACGGAATTAGGTATTCATAGACCTAATGCTGAATTAAATGTTTTAAAGTATATTTTCTCGATAACAATAACATAGACATTTTAGATAGCTAAATAAACTGTCTATTCATGCCAACTAGGTATTTTCAAAGTATTTTAATATATTTATTTTCTAAAAAGGTAAGTACGTCACGAACGCCCCTTGATCCTCCTAACGCCCCTTTTGCCCCTGTACTGCTGACCGCCCCCTTTGAAAGCTACAGCACCCACTGGGGGGCGGTACCGCCCCCGTTGGGAACCTATGCCTTAAGTGTTGCCTTTACATTATCTACCTACATAACTTACTATTTTAAAGTTGTTAAAAATGAATGTAGAATAAGTTTTGAAGAAAAATGATTTCCATATTCATAATCATTATTGACAGCTACAGATACAGATAAAATAAGATTTTTGCAAACAAAGCCAAAAAATTAGATAGAAACCTCATACCACTCAAGCTACACCCACCTTTCATACCTTGGCTTAATCTTTGTTCGCACGAGCTTAAAAATACTTATCCCTAAAGTAACAACATACCTGTGTAATATTTTTGGTGCAAAGTCCTTTGAACTGTTGCATTTTTTGCGATGTAAGTAATCTAGCTTTGCCAGAAGCTGCACGAAGTTTCCCTTTAATTTCTTCAGATAACTCGGTAAGTTCTAATTCTTCCTGTTCAGTTTTCTTGGCCAATTCTATTAAGCGCTGAGTTTCTGCTTCAAGAATTTGTAAGAAATATTGACCATCTTTTACACCTGTAATGGTTCCATTATTATTGTTATTATAAAAAATACCACTTAAAAAAAATGTATGAATAACACAAAATGCTATAAACCGTCCAAATTGATCTTTCAACGCGATTAATGCTCTAGGTAAACTAGCGAAGTTATTTCTATTAAATAAATGAATTGCTTCCATTTTTAAGTGGTGAAATTTGGAAAATAGATAACAAAAAGAAATGTTTTGGACAGGTAGAAAAATATTATTTCCCTACTGTCAAAAAGAATTTGATACTTAGCTGCTTGTTAAAACTTTTTTTGAAGTTTACTTTAATCTAGACATCTTAATTATGAGGCTAAAAAAACTTGAAAAGCTTTGTTGTTAAAAAACACATTAAAAAGAGAAACAAAACTATTTATTTCACAAAGTGATATTTAGCAACAATAAAATGAAGACATGCAATTCTAGAGGCAATAAAAACTTCTACAGTAAGCCCGTTTAATGCAGGGGATGTTCCAGTGTTAAACGAGATATTCTTAACATGTAAATAATGCTGATAAGTGAAACAGGAAGAACAAGAACATTGATCAGTTTTTGTTTGTATATTGTAATATTTATTGTTACATATTTTTTTTACTACATCATTTTATGTATTATTAATTTGATTTTTATTCGTGAAACATTCATGAAAACCAAAAAAGTTTGTAATGAGGACGATTCTTCCTCAGTTAACATATTTTGTTGTTTTTGTAAAGAAGTCAGCTAACATCGTTTGTCTTTTCAGGTTTTATTCAGCAACCAGTTACAGCCGGACATTGTATCAATAACATTTCGTCTAAAATTGATCCTCTAATATAGTGCTGCATATACTAATAGGACTTCTCATCTTTTGCCGATAGTTCGTATTCGGAAATTTCTCATTGGCTCAAGTCTACAAAATAAGAAGCTGTCCTTGCAAAGCTTTACTTTATTATACACATATTTATAATCATAACTCATAACCAGGATTGCCATTTAAACACATATTGAATGCAATATTTGTTACTACACTAGGTTAATAGATAACATGTCTGTTGCGTGCAGATGTTGGTTAACAACAACCAACCGCACACTACTACATTTAATAGAAAGAGAAAGACGCTTTTTCTCAGGCACCGAACAACACCATCCTTGTTTTATTTAAAGGCCAATGGCGATCACGACCCCCGAAGCAGTAACTTTTTAAAACAACAATTATAAACCTAAACACACCGCCCACCTTGAAAGGAGCGGCCTTTCAGAAAAGAGCTAAAACTAAGCATTATAAACACCATAGTGATGCTAAACATAAAAATCCTTAAATGAAAAATACAAAGTAAAATGTAAATAAGAACAACTTAATTCTAGGTACGCACAACAGATGTTCACCAAAAAAAATTGAAAATTTTCCACTTGAGGTTTCACAAATCGGCAAGGAACACAACAAATGAACACTACACTATCCCGTTAACAGTTTTTACAGCTACGACGAGACTGATTCCATCACTTTCCAGGTATAATAGAATAACTCCTCCAAGTTTCCACTGTAAGGGTGGTGCATTGTCCTCTTTGAGTAAAACTAAGTAGTTCAAGGCTAGCTGCAAAAATGTTTTGGGTTACTTGATATACTGCTGTAATTGCAACACGTGCGCCCACTTCATTTCCATAAATGCTGGTGAAAGCATTGTATTTTTTGAATAATGAATAGTCGTAATTCTTTCAGTTCAGTTAAATCTGGGTCTGGTAGCGACATCAGCAAATGAGTGGAAGTTAATGGTTCCAAGTTATTAGGATCAGAACTCAAAGAAGCCAGAGGTTCTGTCCATTCCACCAGTGTTAACAAAGTGTACATCTAATCAAATGTTATTAATGTAGCACCAATATCGCACTTCAAATAAAATTTAGATGACTTAATGCCGCCCTCCCAAATTCCTCCAATATGAGGATTATAAACAGGGATACAATGCCAATTCATGTCTTCATTACTTACCGAATTGACAAAATCTTCCGTTTTTTCCTTTACAAAATTACCCAAATCCTTCAGCTCAAAATTAGCCCCAATAAAATTGGTACCTGAAACACTACGACTGCAATTTCCAGATCAAGCCTAATGTACGAACACTTTCGTGACTTTGAAATTGAAAAACATCAGGATGAATATCAGAGTGTGGAATATCTTTCAAAGCCACCTGGCTATTGGAAATATATTTATGTAGATTGAAGCAACCTGATCCAAGCACTTTGACCAATTCTTTACAAAGTCCCAAGCATTTTTTCTACATTGGTTGCTATGGCTACAAAACATTTGCAAAAGCGAATCAAGATTGAGAACAAATCCTGTTGTATGGTAGGGTCAATCAGTTCAAAGAATGATCACTTGTGGTCTTCCGAGATCCATTGAAAATGACACGAAGCTTAGTAATTAGGCTATCCTCTTCAACACCCCATGACGAGGACTAGTACGAAAGCTTAAATGAATCAGGATCAAACAACTGTCATATGACAAAATCCTTGTGTTCTTGCATAAAATTCCGTACCATATTTCGGCCGGTGTTTTATTATCTAATACCCTATGAATAGTGCAATTTTTTATATGAACCATAGAACAATGTTTCCATCCAAAATTCACAAGGAAGTTCTGAATCAATCAGACCTGCTCTAACACCATCTAACAGATCTCTGCTCGGTTTCTCCACAATTTCGTTTTGTTGTGATATATAGGTTGATGTCTATCCTACGGCGAATGCCACATTCCTTGAATAGTGTTTCCATTTCTATATTACAGAACTCAGTCCCATTGTCTGTTTGTATCTTTATTATTTCCTATTGGAATATATTCCCTAAACTATCCTTAATTTTAAAGAACATTTTATAGACTTCATTTTTGTTCTTTAAACTAGCTGCTATAACGAATCTACTGTAATAGTCTATGATGCTAAGGAAATAACGACTCTACAGGTGCAGGACCCCATAAATCTAAAAACAATAATTGCAAAGGGTATTTTGTAGTTCTCCTTTTCAGGCGTCTTGAAGGATACATCGTACTTTTAGCTAATGTACAGCTATTACAAATATCTATGTCCCTTTTTAATGAAATGTTTTCCCATACTGCACCCCATTTGAACAGGTTTTCTACCGATGTAGGTGCGGATGACCTAGTCGCCAATGCCATAATTTAAAGAGTTTTTCGCTATGGGACCCTCATACTCGTTTCCTGAAGTTTCTACTACAGAGTTTCATGTATTGCTATTGTAGCTATGACTCAAAAGAGGACTAGTAAATCGAACTTTCTTTTCTATCTTAGATTTCTCCCTTGCATAATTCTTGATCCGGAATTAATAAGTACAGCCTTTTATTTGCTACTAATTCTGCCGAATTTTGTTTTTATCTATAAGTATAATACGATCACCTTCAAGGTTTATTTAAAAATTTTTGCATCAGTTCACACACTGAAATTAAATTTCTATACAAGTTCGGAATATGGTGTACGATGGTTAGTTCAATACCACCTTCTCTTTTTTCCCCAATTACATATACATATACTACGATTAAATTTCGACAGAAGTTCAGAAGGTTTTTTTTCCCTCAATAACGGATTCATACTATTTTTGGATCGGGTTTCAATTGGTTGGCGTTGTGCTATTCAAAAATGTATCAGTAAAAGCTCAATGGAAGTGGAGTATATAGCATAGAGTGCTGCTGCAGTAGAATTGCAGTGGATTGTAAAAATTCTTCACAAGTGTTTTAACTTAGAAAATATTTTTTAGATACCTAATTTAATGGACACAATTAGAATGCAATTTATTTTGTAAAAAATGTCGCAATCAATGTACGCTCCAAATATATAGATATTCAATATCACTTAACTCCTTCAGCAAATAGAAATGAGTAGGTAGAAGCGAAGCAAAATGAATATAAAACAGGAACGCAAAGTTTGGGAGATAGTCCCACGTCCCAAAAACGTCAAAGTAATAACTAAATCGTTGGATTTTCACAAAGAAAATTAATGATAAAGGAAATCCGGAACAATTCAAAGCACGTCTAGTTGCACATGGATTTTGGCAGAAATACGATATAGATTACCATGAGGTTTTTGCTTCCGTGATACATTTTGTAATAGTAAATTTTTTTCTCATTATTAGTTTGCATGGATTCGTAGATGCACATCTAGATGTCAAATGTGCATATTTATATGCAGAGTTGAAGGAATCGGTTTACATGGAACAACCAAAAGGCTTTATTCATAGGGATAGCAAAAAGTTTGTGGCAAAATTGAATAAACCCTTGCAAGGTCTAAAACAAGCAGGTAAAGAATGGAATTCCCATATAAATTCTATTTTTATAAAATTAGGATTTACGGCAATTAGATCACTGCCTGTGCTTATATAGAAAAAACACATTTATTTTGATTTATGTGGTCGATTTGGTGATCTTGGCACGAGACAAAGCAAAATTGAATAAAGTAATTGACGAATTGAGTTCGGAGATCATATGCGTCAACTTAGGTCAAATTAAAAGATTTTTAGGAGTGGTTGCTTCTTGTGTTAGATGATACATTTAGTAAATGGCCTGAAGTTATTGAAGTAAAGTTAATTGATGGTAAAAATACAATAGACATTATGGGGGACGGAACACAGTTCCCGTCCAATTCATTTTAAAATTTGTGTAAGATCATTAATATTAATCATATTTTGCCACCTACGTACCATCGATCTAAGTGTAGTTGAAAATTTAGCAAAATCATTTAAAATGAAACTTCAAAAGGCTATGATTGACAGAAGTAACGGCACGATTTCTATGCAAACTTTAATAACTATACAGTAACTTTAGGATAACGGTTCATGCTTCAACAGGGAAGACACCGGTAAAGCTTATGTTTAACAGAGAATTCAACAATCTGTTTTATCTATTAAAACCAAATATTGAGCTAGAAGCAAGACAAAGGCAAATTAAAGATTCAAGTGGAAAGAGAAAAGAAATTCTTTATGAAAGGGATATAGTGTAAGTTAGAAATTACAGTAATCCAAGGAAACCAAGCTGGATTCGAGTGGTGATTGTAGAAGTATTAGGTAGTAATGGGTATAAATGTCTGATATTCGAGTTAGAAGTAGTTTGGAAGAGATACCAAGATCACTTATTGCACTTTAATATGAATAACATCCCAGTTATTAATAATGAAAATGTTTTAACTCCTTGTACAGTAAAACCATAGCAGATATGTAAACTTCTGGATTTGATCCTGCGTCTTATAGTCCAACTGTGTTGGGTACTACGGAAAGAGAGGCAACCAAAATTGAGCTAGAACCTGTTAGTGCGGTACAAGCCCCGTTCAGTTATTCAATTACTGAACTTCTAGTACGGAAATAACCATTGCAGATTCGTAAACTTCTGTGGTTGATACCCAACTTGCATCTGATAGTTCAATGGTGTTGGGTACTTCGGAAAATGTCTTAGAACCTGATAGTGAGGTACAAGGCCTGGTTAGTTATTCAATTGCTTAGGATAGGGCTAGACAAAATCGTAAACCTCCAATATGTTTAAAGTTATAGTTCTCATGCTTACTGGTGGGATGTTATATACGTTTAGATATAGAAACCACTTCCTTTTAGGAATAGTCTCAAGGGACACTTTGATAATGTCATGTTATTAGAATAAAGTTGTGTTCTGAGTATATAATTTTTATTCAGAAGACATCTGCTCCTACCATGGCACAATACATTACAAACACCTCGAGTACAATGAAATCAGCATAATATAACATAATGTGTGTATCTAGGTTAATTGCATAAGCAGGAGTCGAGTATCACATTAAATAATATAATATATACATAAAATTTAAACTCAAAATTTATGCAAGGTTTGACCAGAAATCTCACACATGACTACATTATAATCAAGGTAATTATAGAAGTAACACAAGCATTTAGTTAGAATTTATATTATAAAATTTCCATGTCTGTAATTTAAAAAAGACAAAAACGTTCAATAGTTTCAGTAAACCTATATTTAAAAAATTATATGCACTTACATGTGTCATTTGAAGATTGTTCATTATCACTAACTATGTGATTACCATTAATTTCCAGAGCTGTGTTTTTTATTTTATCTGTACCTTCACTACGATGTTCAGCTTCTTCCTTGAAATGAGGAACATCATTTTCCTATCAATATTTGGAATTTTTTTGGAGCTAATTATAGGTAGCTGTGCTCTAAATTCAGGTCGTAAATGCCTCAACACAGGCAAAACAGGATTACTTATACTTTGCCGTACACTATTTCCTATACTTTCCGATTCTAATAAATTATCAGTCATCGACTTAGAATGCTTATTGTTTTCACTGCCATTTGTTTCAGTAATATGAGATTCTGACTCGGATAAACGATCCTTCTGTCTTCTACTAACAAAAAAACCATGTGCGAGTGCTCCAGGGCCGTATAATCTTTCAACACGTTGTTGAATAAATGATTTCTTTTCTATGCCATTTCTAAATTCCTTATATGATGATGTTTCTGATATCGTTTTACTAGTTCCGTTAGCAACGTAACTTTTACTTTCGAAACTCATGCACCTAAAAAGTATTATTTTTAATTTGTAACTATAAACAAACAAATTACAAACTATTAATCAATCAATGAAAAAGATATAAATCTTTTTAGAAATATTAGAATCGAAATCTAATTTCAATTAGTAGCTTTACTGCAGGAAATCAAATATCAGTTTACTGCTACTTACTATACAAAAATATTAATTGATAAAGCTGGTATATAACATATCGTTACTATAAAATATTTTTTTTAAATTTAGTCGAATTCAATTTCAATTAAATTTTCTATGTCAGGCGAATTTCAATAATCCATTAATTTATTTTAGGGAAAAATCTATTTATTATCTAAGGTATTATTTAACATACGTATAAAGATTTTACTAAAACAAATTATTTTAAACATGAATATTATGAGATTTTCTGGGATTCATTCATCTCTAAGTTTAGTTCATGACAGTTGTAATTTCCTAAACAAACATTTTAGTACCTAACCACCTACTGTCTGCTGCCAGGTTACATAATGTTTATATATTTCAACTGATAAAGAATTTCTCGGTTTGCAGCTGATAATTCGCACCAGGAAATGTAAAGCATCTTGCGAAAGAAAGAAATATCATTAAATGGAGAATTTATTTGTTGTGGGTCTATCTGATTGGTAGTGATGTCATGCTTCTTTTTTACATGTGGAACGTGATTTGCTTACCACTTCTTACGAATTTAATTGTTGGTCAAATGATAGAAATTTTTTGATAAAGGTTTTAAATCTCGAGCAAAAGTTTAAAATGTTCAACAAATGTATATTATTTTTGTAAATGGCCAGCCAATCGATTTTACCGTTTTTCTTTAAAGTTTACACTTGAAATTAACAAAAACAATATACGGAATGTTCTTAAATCATACCCAGGTCATATTATTTGCAAATTATACATTTAATATATTGGCACTTTTAAATGCCGAAAGATGTTTTTTAGTCACGGCAAAAACAATGGAGTTTGATGCAATCAACTTGAAAACTGTATCACCTTGGCATTACGTGAAATAAAAACCAGATGAAAAAAAGGAAAATTAATCTTAAACGGACAAAATTATTATTATGCACCCTGTATAGTTCTATTAAAATCATAAACTTAAAAAAGACAAAATCCGACGTTTTAATTATTTTGTTTTTAGAAAATATATTTTCAAGTAGGAAAGTTAGCATAATTAAAGCAATATACAAAATGAATATTCTTAAAATAAATTGGTACAATTGAATACAATATTAAGATAACGCACTAGCCATTTAATAGGATAAACGCCGCAATAACATAAATTGCTGACATAAAAGATGTTATAAATTATACAATATAATAAAACTGTAATGAATGCAGGGCATCATGCAATAAACTCATAAGACAAAATCAGAAAGTTATTTATGGTAAATTGCATATTCGAGTGGAACTCAGGTTCATAAGTTATTTTAAAACCACAAACATGGAAAACAGGTTTCAATGATATGCATTTCTCATATAAGATTGATAAAGCTCTTGTCCACCGTTCTTTAGAGATACTTCCATTTAACAATATAACGAAACAATTGCAGCTATATTTTACAAATGCAGTAGTTACTTAAAACACACATTTCGTTAGTGAAATTCACAAACGTCAAGTTGCAGATATAATTTAATCATTTTGATACAATACAATGTATTCGTTTATATTGCTGACGACATTTACACGTTACGCTAATTTAAATAAACCAATATTAGACAAGCACACAACCCCTTACTTACACAAATGAAAAGTAGAAACAAAATGACAAACATTAGTTGGTGGAGAGAGAACAATGAATTAATTACTCGGGAAGCAGTAACGTATATACATATAAAAAGCTATTATAGATCAGGGAAAGCAACTCCATTGGCTAGGAAGTAGCAACTGGGTGTTTAAACCTGGTAGATCCATGGATAATTGGCAAAAATCCGATATCCAATTTGGAGAGAGTAGCTCCATTCTACTTTGGCGGGAAATTAAAAATGATCCTTTTATAAATGTGTTTTGCAGCAGGTTGAAAAGGATGACATTAATTAAATCAGCACTTGGTTAAAATGTTACTGTACAAATTTATAAATTGTTCTTTTGTTTCGCAGTAGCATGTATTTATGAGTAAAACGCCCACCCGTATTGTAGGTTATATTGTTTACCATATTAGAATTACTACACCTAAATATTGGAACTAAAGTTAAGCAAATGGAGGATGTGGCTAAATAATTATATCAAGATTTTGATGCTACTTGCTTTGAATTGGATGTAGGTAAATTTAAAACTTTATATGTACCTGTTTTCAGGAGTATTGTTATGAAAAGTGTTGGAATTTATTCAGAGGTTAAAGGATTATAGGACGATTTTTATGCTATTTGTATTGAATTGAATGTAGGTGACTTTGAAACTGTATAGTACCTATTTCCAGGAATTATAGGACAATGTTATGTTACTTTCATTGAATTGGATGTAGGTAACTTTAAAACTTTGTATGTATTTGTTTTCAGGAGTATTATAAAACTTGTGTAAACATTTATTTAAGTAACCTTACAAAGTTTATATGTATCTGTTTACAGAAAGAAATGATGTGATGCTGTACTAAAAATAAATGTAGGTGATGCTGTGAGACTGTTTTTCTGGATGTAATATATCAAATAGTTATGAAAGCAACTTCATTACACCAGGAGGTTAACGTAATTAAAATCCTCAAGGATTACTCATCGTTAGGGGGCTAGCTTAGATGAGTTGGGGCCCATAATTTAACAATGTTGAACCCTGAATTGTTACATTTTTCCTATTCTTTTCGTATTGTTTCCCATTACAGTTGGCCGGTGAATCCTTAATTTGATACGGAATTCACGTCCCTTCTGGGCAATTTCAAATTTAAGAATTTTAATGCTTCATTCAGCACAAATGTTGCTCATTTATCACCATGGTACTGGTTATTGGTATGTGCACACTAAATGCTGTTGTTGATGTCTATTGAATGTATTCTACCCTCTGTGGCAATAGCAGTAAGAAAATTCATAGAAACATCAGACCAATTTCTCCTAAATTAGAAAACCATTTCATGGGCGTTGCTGGTGCCAAGACAGGTTATTAGATCATTAGATTTAAAAATTCAACTGGGTTCTTTAAAGTGCACTGCTACCTTTCTAATTGTTTCTTCTATTACATATGAAGTTTTGCTGGGTGCCGATTTTTGCAATACCTTCCAATTACCTTTGTTTTCAATATTTTTCGTGGCAGGATTCTGGTGTTAACAAAATTTTATCTTTATCTGGTATTTTCAATTGTATTTTACTTTTCCAAACAGAAGCTGATATTTTAAGCAAAGTGATTTAAAAATTTCATGAATTAGTTACCTCTAAAATGGGATGTGTTATAACTGTGAGACACATTTTATAAATAAGGTTGATGCTCATCCGTTTAGTCAAAGACACGTATACATTAACCCCTTGTCACAGTTCAAATTAGAAATCTAATCGAAACCAAACTAATAGTGTCCTTTGGGGAAAACTGATGGCAAATAAATAAGCCACGGCTTGGATAATATAGGGTCGGGAGTCGTACAACGTTGGGAATAACAAAGGCTCTGCCAAGGAGAAAGAAAACCCAGAGCACAAAAAGGGCGCTAAGGTCCAGGAGAACAATAAAATAAAGACACGATAAGTCCAGGAACCTAACGGACTCCTATAGTTTTCCCAGTGCAAAATGCAAGAGCTGTCACTTCTAATAGAACAAGAATTATAACATGGTATTTATTGAAGTTTAGCCTGAATAATAAAAAAACGAGCAATACAATAAGAATGAATATAAACGTTTAAGTTTGTAGCGAGAGCTTGGTGTGAAATCACACAATAAATAACACAAAAAATAAGATTAAAGACAAACACACCAAGACCTCGTACAAATGATTATGGATTAAAATTTAATAAGGATACGCACCCGCAAAGGCGTCAAATAATTAATTTTGAAACTCACCAAGGCGAGATACGCAAAACAATTCGATGAAAGGAATAATTTGCCACCTAACACGCGACGTGGATCCACCTCGGCGCATAAGCAATTTTTATCGAGTAATAATAAATCGAAACTCAACGACGCGATCGGCAGACGTTAACAAACCTGTTATAAATGGGAGATTAATAATACTAATAATATTATTTAAGTTACATACGGCGATAACAATTTTAAGCAGTGTTAATGTACTCTAAATATTACTCATAACCACTTAATTAATTACAATTATTTATAAACAAAAACAATACATAGATAAAACTCTTAATATTCACATATATTTTGAATCAGATTCCAGACTAGATAAACTTAGAAAACGTTTTTTTGAAATGGTAGAGTAAAACGGGATTCAGCTTAGCATACCAGTAACAACATTGCCAATCGTAAACATAAACAAGAAGATAAGAAAACAAAAACCGCAGGTAGCGAAATACGATTTCTACGGGTTGACATACAGAGAAATTAATCCACTAATCGCAACAAGTAGACAATCAAAATTGAGCACTGTAGTATTGGCAAGGTTATAAATACGCACAGTGCGAAATCTTTACTAATGGAAATCAACAAATCTCACCAACATACCACACTACCCCAATAGTAATTTAAGATAAGAGTCGACGTGCTAAATCCGCAAACGCGTAACAAAAAGCAGCAACAACTTTACCTTGCCAATAGTTGATACCAAAAAGGAAAGGAAATAGTATATATGAAATTAACGGTTAAGAATTATCAAGAATAACAAACGTTTTCTCCAGTTCAATGTTAACGCTTATCAATGAACTTTAACTAAGACAACAATACATAACAAGAGATACCTATTATTATTTATTATCTAAATTATACTGCTACTTTATTATTAGCTAAAATATGTTTGATTAAATTAATTTGTTCGGTTCTAACATTATTAAAGTTGCAGGATAATTAGAACTACTTGTTTAATAGAAATAATTTGCAACCAAAGAAAACGACGTTGCACCCTGCAATGCAAAAATTGAATACATACCAAGATTGAATATATGCTGAAATTGAAGGTATTTCTCTCTCAAATTCTACTTGATCGAGTCTCATATTGCTTGTACTTTTACTGTACATAAAAAGAGTAATAAATTTAGAGCTTGTTTTGGTGGTTGAAAACAATTCTCTCACCATTCCAGATAGCTAACCGTTATCTAGATCTGATTCTACCTTGAGCTGTTTTTGAAATGCAAAATATATTTTTTCGATAGACCTATGTAACGCCTTTTGGCAAATGTCCTTAGAGGAGTCATCCTGCACAAAAACAGAATTTTGTGTGCCTGGCAAAGGCTTATTCAAATTTAAGGTTATGCCATTTGATTTGTCTAACTCTCCGCAGAACTTTCAGCGGGCCATGGAATAAACTTTGGGCTCCATTCTGCACAAAGAAAACGCGTTCCTTTATCTTGATGATATCCTCAAAGGTTATCAAATTCATTATGGCAATTTTTAAAGGTTAGAGATATCGTCATCATAATTTCGTTCTAAATTATTACAGTTTTATGATTCATTTGTTTTGATTAATAAAGTATTACACTGGTACGCCGATGATCGCATCGTCTGAGTATGAAACCTTCACAGGCAGGTGTGTGCTGACTCACTTAACATCAAAACAATCAACATGCAACTTTAGTAGGTTAGTTACTTTTGACAAAAACGTTATAGAATAGACAAAGTAGTCAAATTTTCGGATACTACCCTACCAAGTTGGTTACTTTCAATTTTAGGGGCACATTGGTTCTAAGATCGACAACCTTTTGATGGAGATAAGCATGTTGAGGGTTTCGGAGTCCAAGTAGAGGTATTTTATGGTATAGACCTTTACTAGAGTCAACAATCACTCATCGGGTATTTATGAATTCATCTGAAAATATACCAGATTGAGTTTGTAACTAAATAAACATTTGAAATTAATTGCATGAACTGATGAAATGTACCTAAAGTATGTATGTGTGTTTAGGTTAAAATTTTAGTTAAGTAAATTTGCAATACATTTGATGTTTAATACTTGCTTACGACTGTATCATGTATTTGTAATGAAAACGTAAGTGTGCTATATAGTTGGAAACAAGAGTCGTGTATAATAGTGTAAAGACATATTTATATTGAATTTTTTCCAATTAATGTAAAAGTATAGTTAATTTTGCGATTACATAGAAGCGTGATTGAATATTCAGGTTATTTAACATTTGATTTTGGAAACCTTCTTTCAGGTGGCAGTTTTAAATAGGTTTATTAGTGTTTCTTTGGTTAAGATTTATTTTATGTTTAAGCAATAGATTGCTTAAAAATTTTGCAGGTAAATTTTAAGTCAGAATCACTCTCCCGATCTCAGGTTTTGGCACCCTCTTGTTATTCTTTTAAGGGCTTTTCCTTAGAAACCCTACGAGATTAGAGAGCATCCAGATACTTCCAGATTAATACATTTTTCATACCCAATAGCAATCTGGAACAATCTTCAATCACTTATCCATCCATCCCACTGAGTAAGTCGGCAACCATTTTTGTTAGTACAATTAAGGTTTTTCGTATATTATATAGAAACAGGATTTTTAGCAGAGTACTTCACCGAGTTTTTTTCTGTTGATTATGGCTAGATTTTCTAAGACTAAAGCTATACATAACACCCTGCCCATTTAGGGATATCAAAAACTTTTGCAACAATTTCCAAACTTTATTACTGATTTAATATGTGACATTTTATCGGTGATTATATTAGAAATTGTCTTGTGTTTGGCGTACAAAAAAGTCTACAAGAACCACGCCCAGGTTTAATGAAACATTTCAAAAATATACCTTACCCTTTTCAACTAATTTCACTTGATTTGATGGGATCATTTTCCTGGTCACAGAGAGGTAACCAGCATTTGTTAGTGGTGACCGAATGGTATTCGAAATTTATACTAGTCCAACCATTGGCTAGGGCTACTTCTGCCTTGAACAAAATGTCTTTCTCATTTATGGCATGCCTAAGATTGTCATGTTCGACAATGGAGTGCAGTTTATCTCGAAAGTTCAAACATTTATGACTCAGTATAAGGTACAGAAGATTTGGTTCAACACCAAATACCATCCCTAAGTTAATCTGACAGAGTGTGTGAATCGCATACTGGTAACCACTATGTCTTCGTACATCAAGAAAAGTAAGTGTGTTGTGCCTTTTGGCTGCATGGAATTTCATTTTAATATTAGGGTTATGGAATTTTTGAATCCAGTACGAGAAAGCTTTTATCCCATTCTAAATGTAATTAAGCTACTAAGTGAAAAGTTTCATGATTGTAATTTCCCATGAACCAGAGCATAATAACCCGATAATTTATAGCCTGTATTCCACATAAGCGCGCTTTTCTCGGGAAAAGAATGTGGTGTGGTTAGCGCGGCGAGCCATCTTGTGTTCTGCAAAAGTGTAAGTTAACTCACTACGGCTTCAGAATTTGTAAACATGGAAGAAACTACTTCAATCCGACCCTGACATCCTGAAGAGGAGTGTAGGCTGCCTTGGTTTAACTAACAAGTAGGTAAGTCCCTGGCTATTGTTATTTTGTAATAATTTCCTCGTCTAACTTACTTTGGCCTATTTGTAAAATAGTATGTAATCAACCTTAATAAAAACATATTTCTTCAACACATAACTACTTTTTAAACTTACCTTTGATGTCCGTTCTCTACACAGCTATCAACTGAATCTGTTGAAAACATTCCATTAACAAAATTCTTACTTTCCCTACTCAAAAAGCTGGTGGTTTTCGTTGAAGACGAAGCATAATATTCATGTCTTGATATAATTTGGTTTTCCATATTCTTTGGAGTTTCCGGAGTTGAATTCGAGGTATATCTATGATTTGGTAAAGGAACTAAGTATGGTGGTGACAATAAGTTATTATGTGTATTGTAAACTGGAGAGTACTTATTTTGAGGTGTTAAACAACTCAAATCATCTTGTAGGCGATGTGGGGATGCATCACGAGATCGGGCTAATCTTTCAGGATCGTAATTAGTTGTTGTAGAATATCCACTTACGGTGCATGCAAGATTTATATAAGAGGGAAGGTGTGGTTCAAATTCAGGAGTTGCAAGGCTCGCACTACGTAATGTGCCCGCTGATGACTGTTCTGACCAATCTAAAAAATAGGACATATTAATAAACATAAACTGGTTTCAAGTAATTATAATGTTATAAGTGGTTTCTGAACTTTAGCACGCTTTATACATAAAATTGAAAACGAAACAAGGTGATTAAGTATTTTAAATACAAAAAAATAAAGCAAAGAAAAACCAAAACTACTGCAAAGTTGGTATAAAAAAATTACAAAATTGTATAAGTACGACCAAGAATCAAAAACAGTGCATTATCTTGTATGAAAATGTCTTCAAGTATAAAAAATAATAAAAAACAACTTCAAATAAACCAATTTATTAAAATAAGATCAATCATGCAAATCCACAAACAAAGAAATTCATACTTTACACCCTTTACTAATTATTAAATTTGAAAAAAAAGTTTAACATTTCGCACCGTAATAAGTAAAAGATGTAAAATAAAAGTATCAAAAACCAATTTAAATACCTGAAAGATCAACCGAAGCATCAACATCCAACGAACAAGTTCCAATAGAATCCACAGAGCGTTCCATTGTAGGACCAGGACCAGAGGTTGAGGAAGTTATATTTGAAGGATTACTTTCATCGCTCTCTGATATACTGCATTGTTTACTACTTGTAGATGTGCTAGAATTTGTACTTGCACTTGCAGTATTATCAAACTCATTTGAATCAAAAATTACACGCTTATTTGTTTTTAAATCCTTCAAATAATTTTTACGTGATGAAATTGAAGGTTTTCTAAGTTTAGGGTGGATAATAGGGGTTGGTTGAGGTACATGGGGTGAGTCAAGGGAAGCGAGCAAGGTCGTCGAGCCACAGTTGGTGTTGTAGGTATCCTTGTAACTCCTAATAATAGGACTGTTGTGCGGTCATCAGGAAGATCACTGTATTCATTGAAGTAATAAATATGTTACACAAAGAGAACCAACTGATGTATGAAGAATATCAAAAAATCAATAAAGGGATAAAGGTTAAAGTGCAGTGCATGCTAATAATAAAACTTCAAACAACTTTCCGTGCTATTAAAAGGATAAACACAAGTCAACTTTCACTTATAACACACTGTAAAAAAACAAACAAAAGGCAAAGCTTATAAGTGCATACAAATAAGCTTCTTGTGTGCAATACAATGATGATAAACTAATCAAAGATTTACCATCATCATCTATTTTCAGTGAAACAAATGTGAGAGTGCTAAGAAGACACACAAGGTTAATGTTCAACAGTATATGGTACAACTTATTACAAAAATAGCTTTTAAGTATACTGCCTAAGAGGAATCATTAAGTTTTAATATATCCAAAGTTTCATTACTGTAATGCTCAACCACAGTTCGTCTAACAAATTGCAACAACACGATTCACATAGAAGTGATGTTGCTAAAATCTCAACATATTTAAATTTCTTGTCCTTGCATAATTTTAATAAATTGGTCCACAGACAGCAATTCTGGCACTTTTAATAATTTATTTAAATAAATTCACTAAAATAACACATGTTTGTACTAAATTTCACTTTATGTCAAATTTCCGGTAAATTTATTTTATTTTTTTAATTTACTATTGTCACGAGTCATGTTATTAATTGTGATTGGATAAGAAAAACATATTTCTTGTCACAGAACCAAAACTAGTATATACAAGGGGTTAAAGGAACGAAGTTAGTTTGCAAAGCTTCTATTCGTAGATCGTTGATAAACTAGTGAAATTTATATTCTTCTAGTTAAACAGAATTGGCATGATTTTCCCCGATTAATTAAGATGCGCCGGATGATAAGAAGTGTAATAGCAATGTATATACTGTAATGTACTTCAGTTTACACTTCTTCATTCGGCCTAATTATTCACAGATATCTACAGAGAATCCTTAGTTTATAAAAATGCCACTAATAATAATTAAACAATAGAATCTTTATTAACTCTATATTTATTACTAATTTAACTGCACATGTATTGAATTGATGTAATAGTAATTTATTATTACACAGGAACAACAATTCACTCATATCTCATAATTTGCATAGACACCAAACTAAGCACATTTATTTTCACAGTTTGTTGGTTCAAATAACTTAATTCATATACTTGTACTTGGATTAAAACAGACTGGCCCCCCATCAATACTGATGGTATTTATATCTGACCACAGTACCTTCAGTAGCCTTCTAGCATCTCTTGGAACATTCTTGTGTCTTACTTTTGTATTCGTTCTAGTAGCTCTATAAATGCACCCTTCTCGTTGTCAGTCATCGCTATTGTTTGCTCAATGAATTTTACTACATTAATAACAACACCTACGCATTTTCAACTTGAATATTCATAATCATGAATAAAAATATTTGTTTATTTAGCCAGTAACAAAGACTTTATGTACATATAAACCTAAACATTATGATCACTTTGGTTGGTTTCATCGACGTCTATTTGGACGAAGTGGTCTTGATCCGATCGACTCCCCGAAGTGGTTTCGACGAAGTCTACTAAACCAAAGTGACCTTGATCCGATCTACTCTTCGAAGTCGTTTCAACAAAAACTACTATGGTGAAGTGATCTTGCTCCTGTCTACACTTCGAAGTTGTTTTATTGAAATCTACTAGAGCGAAGTGATCTGCTCCGATCGGCTTCTCGAAGCCTTTTAACGAGATCTGCTAAGACAAAGTGATCTCAATCCGATCAACCCTTAGGAGTCTTTTTAACAAAGTCCACTAGGACGAAGTGATCTTGGATTGACTGACTGATCGACTGACTGACTGGACTGACTCAATTGACCCCTCATTTGCATGCACGCTCACACAATCACTCACTCACTCAACTAATTCAACTCACTCAATTTACTCAACTCACTCGGCTGGCCAATTATAGGGGTTTTGGGATGGATATGGGTCTTGGACGGAATAGATATTGGGCGTAATGGGTATATGGCGCTTAAAGTAGTCCCGAAGGGACTACAAGCCGCTTCTAGTTTATAAAATTAACTTATGATTTTTTCTAACAGATTCTCGTCTTTAGTTAGTTAAACAAAAGTTTATTTTTGTACGTTGAATCGTAAACCCAGTGATGACACCTAAGAAAAGTGTTATCTGTTATTGAATTTTTCGATAAACAGAAAGATGCAAGTGTGTGGTTATTACCTTTAGAAAATACTCCCTGTATGTTTGTTGTGGTTTGTTTAGCATTCTTCTTAATCTTCTTTGGGAATTAAACCACTCGTAGTTCTTAAAATCATCTTTATTTACGTTTCGATCCATGACCTAGGATCGTTGACAAAATAATAAAAACTCCAAGTTTGACATTTATGACATAAATTGAAGGTGACTTTGATTTATTGATGTTCGAAATATTTGGTTTGAGTACACTAAGCAAAAATTTTTAAAGTTTAAAAGAATAATTGCCTTCAATTTGTGTTGCGGCCTGGGACCGACTTTTTTAGGTGGCCAATACGCTTAACGTGAAATCAGCTGAAGTTTTTATTATTTTGACAATGATCCTAGGTCATGGATCGAAACGCAAATAAAGATGATTTTAAGAACTATGAGTGGTTTAATTCCCAAAGAAGATTAAGAAGAATCCTTTAGAAAAGGCAACAACTTGCTGCTGTTGCAACTGGGAAATCGCGTGCATTTATAAAATATATAAGAAAGGAAGCTTCAAAAGACAACGTAGTGGTGGTTCTAATAAAATTACCGTTGACGATTTTGACTTGGGAGTATTGAGACCTATTATATGGTTGATGAGCAAGTTCCTACATTGGATATTTTGGTCAAGAAAATAAAACACAAAATCAATCATACTGGTGGCCGGGAAACAATACGAAAGCATTTGATAAAGGTTGGCTTGAGTTTTAAAAATGTCATGATAAACATAAGTTGCTGATGGAACGAACAGACATTGTAGCATGGCGTTCACACTATCTATGTATCTTACAAGAAAACAATGCTTGTAAAGAAGGCAAGCGGCCAGTGAGATAGTTGGTTGAAACATATGTTCATCCATCGTATGGTGTATTGAAATCCTGGTAATCTGAAGACGAACATGATGTATACAAGACTAATCGAACTGATCAACGATACATAATTGTGCATGCAGGTAAACGTTACGGCTTTGTCAATAATGGCCTTTTAATATTCAAATCAAAAAGCAAATCTGGAGACTATCATGATGACATGAATCACCACAACTTTATGTAATGGATGGAAAAACAGTTAATTCCAAATTTACTTCCCAATGGCATGATTGTTATGGACAACGCTCTATATCATAATGGTCAAATTAATAACCCACCTTCACAAGCAGTGCGAAAGAAAATTATTCGGGATTCATTGGAAAATCAAGGTCTTTAGACAACAAATGAAATGCGGAAATTATTAGTATTAGTTAACTTTCCATGTAGCAAAACATATTTTGTAGATGAATTACTTAAAACACATGGACATACTGTGCTACGCTTACCACCGTATCATTGTGACTTCAATCCCATAGAATGGATATGGAGATTGAAATGAATAACGTGGATCAAAGTGGCGAAATTGTAAATCTAGTGCTAAAAGCATTTTCTGAAACTGGTGAATTAGAGTGGGTAAAACATTGTGGCCATGTTGATCGTTTGACAGAAGAAGCTTGGCGTAGGAGTGGTTTACCAAATGATATTGTTGAAAGTTTGAGCTTTACTGTAAACACAGGATCAGCAGAAGATAACGAAGATAAAACTAACGACAGCAAAGGTATCTAGCACTAGAATTCTTGTGCAAGAATTTGTTATAATGTTATTTTGTGCATAATTATATAATTAAAACTTATGCAATGTATAGCTGTGTGTTTAAATACTGTGTTTTGGTCTTAATACTTGTTGATTTATTAAATGTATTGACTAAAGTACCATTTGTTGATATTAATTACATCAATTTAGTAAAGTATTCATAATATCTAACCTAAAAAATAATTTAAATGTCGTAGAAAAATTCTTACACTGAGTGTACACTACTACCAGCAGTGCCACCAGGCCACACCCCTCCAGGGCTAATGGTTGTTTGGTGGAGTTGTACACATTTTATTTATTGTAAATATGACGTACGCATTGATTGCAAGAGTTAAAAGTTGTATTTGGTAATGATGAAGTTGAACTCATTATTCTTAACACGTTGAACGCATATGTCGTATATAGGTGACATTCGCTATACAGCAGCGCTGATGTCGTACATTGGCAACATCTGAATATTTCAGTTTGTTGCTCCAGTATTGTTCTAGCGTTGCTCGTGGCTGCTTGGATACTGTTTGGCGTTGTTAACAAGCTTTGTATTTAACCTGTATTAGTGTTCGTTTCTCTAAGTAACTTTTTTTAATCGTACAGTTTGAAATTAAACAAATGGATTCCGTGGCCAGCCCTTCACGTCCTAAAAGACGTAACGGGTCAATTAAAAATAAAAATAAGCTCACAGATGAAGAACTGGCATTGCTATTAAGTATTTCAGATGAGGAAAATGATTATCAGTTCAGCGGTAGCGATTGGGAGGACGATGGATGGGAAGAATTAGGCAATGAATCAGGTAGTATTAATACCAGAGTTTTCTTCTAGAATTTAACAGTTTCAATAATTTTAGATAAACAAAGCGGCAGTGATGAAAAGAATACTAGCAGTAAAAGCACAGGTAGTAAGTACCTTCTGAGTTTTATTTATCTTATTACACTTTTCTATTAGGTTCTATTAGGATAATGCCGCAGCTTTAGATGCACCTAACAACACAACGCTTATTGTTATACCTAATTGGCAAACTGTTTCTGAAGAATTAGAAGACATTCTGTTTTCAAAACAAAACGAACTGCTTGTGCGTATACCTGGAAACGAACCTATTGATTATTTTCTGTTATTGTTGGACACACATATTTTACAATCAATAGTGAAAGAAACTAATGCATATGCTGAACAGGTGTTTCTTGAAAAAGTAGAAACTGAAAGATCGCGAATTTCGCAATGGAAGTTTCTTAGTTCTAGAATTTTTGAAATTAATAGCATTAGTTTTATATACAGGGACAATAAAGATAAACAGATTGCAAGACTATTGGAAAAAAGACAGAATGTTTAATCTTACTTGTTTTTCAGAACATATGAACAGGGATAGTTTTCTTCTCGTATTAAGATGTTTGCATTTTCCTAATAATCCATCACCTTTGGATGAAACTCCAGAAAACCGTCTCTACAAGATACGGCCATTGATTGATTATTTTAATAAAATGATGAACATTTACTACGCAGGTAAACAACTTTCTTTGGATGAATCCATGGTATTGTGGCACGAGCGCTGGCCTTTCGCCAATACATTAAAAATAAAAAACGTAAGTATGTAATCAAGCTGTACATGTTGACAGAACCAAATGGCAGTGGCATAAAGTTTGTTGCCTATAGAGGACAGTTAGATGATATGGGTGGCAAAGGCCATGCGGATAAATTCGTGCTACATTTGTTGCAAGAAAAATTAAATAATGGACATTCCATATTCATGGATAATTTATATAATAGCTTTTTACTTGCAAAAAGCTTATTAGAAAAGGGCACCTACTGCACAGGTACCCTTCGATTAGATAGAAAATACAACCCAAAAGAAATTATTCGGCAAAAACTTAAAGTTGATGATACAATATCCAGATATTCAAATGGAATTATAATTAAAAAATGGAAAGGCAAGCGTGATGTTGTTTATATTACTACTGAATTTGAAAATACCATGATTGAAGTTACCAATAAAAGAGGTCAGCAAAAATTTAAACCTCTACCAATACTGGAATGTAACAAGTATATGGGTGGTATTGATCGTCAGGATAAGATGATGGCATATTACCCTCTGTCCATGAGACTGTACGATGGTATAAAAAGTTAGGTATTCATATCTTTCAATTAGCACTTCTAAATTCTTTCAATTTGTTCAATAAGTACTCTGGAAAAAAATTAAATTTGTACGATTTTCACATGCAACTTCTAAAAGCGTTACTCCCACAAAAGAATCTGTCAGTGTTCCAATTAGCAAAAAAAAACACCGAACACTTCCCATCCAAAATTACCGCAAAAAATAAAAAAGGCCGCATAATAAGAAAACGATACAAACTGTGTCATACGAAAAATATAAGAAAAGAAACAATTTACCATTGTGAAATCTGCCCAGACTTACCCAGTTTATGTGTCGATCTATGCTTTGTAACTAATCACAAGAACTTGCAAAAATTATAATTTTTTTGTAATTCTTATCATATTTTTTTTTGTATTACAACACTTTTGAAACTCGGTGCATTTTTTTAAATTGATAGTCCCAAATCCACATCCGACAATTAAAATCATTAAGCAATGCTGATGTCGCCAATTGGCACTGGGGAACGGGGGGGGGAGGAGCAATAAAATAAACAATTAAAATCCTTTTATAAGATGCTTAAGACCTTTCAGCAGTTAATAATTTTGCAAAATGATTAAAAAAATTATTCAGCTTCTGGGGAGGATAAATCATTTTTAAGATGCAGCGAACGTGTTAATCTTCTTTGGGAATTAAACCACTCATAGTTTTTAAAATCATCTTTATTTACATTTAGATCCACTTGAGTGGTTTAATTCCCGAAGAAGATTAAGAAAAAAGCTAAACAATATACTCTTCTGCTACAGTCTTAGACTTCCAACCGGCATGTCTATTTATGGCTAAAATGTCAGCTCCAGTGTTGGCTAACAATGAGGCAGAAGACCTTCTAAGGCAATGTCGCATGTATTCTTGGGGGTTAAGTAATCCAATAGAATAAAATAAATAAAATGACCTTTGGTATACTTCCAAAAGTGTTAATTCCTAGGGACTGTTTGATGCATTTTTCGTTCTTGTAGGATACACAAAAATTAAGACGAGCCATGTTTATTGGACGTAATTTGGCATACCTTCGAACAATTTTCACCAAATCAATATCTTCTATATCACCGATGTTACAAAACTTTTTGAGAAGTTTTAGTTTTCTTAAAGATATTAGAACTCGAAAACACTGCATGTTCCGGAAAGTCAAATAATCAGTGCTATTCTATGCATTAAAAATGTATTGTTAGCTTCATGCAAATATTTAACAATTTCTTCCTTAGTCAAAATTTTAGATTTTTTGGTTTATACCCTTCGCACTCCCTGTTCAACAAAGTTACATTGGTATATTTGCTAATATCCCATCGCTTTTTATATATATTATACCACACAACATAGAATAAGAAGACCAGAAGAAGGCGGTTTATTTAGTTTTTGATAGTTGCTCAAAATAAATTAACAAAACCTTCTCGTTGGTAACATTATTTACCTCTTTCGGCTCACACCATTTTTCGTAAAGATTATATGCCAACTCATATGTACCCCCTCGACTTTTTTGGAAAAAGTGACGATATGGCTAGGGAAACAACCTCTTCAATATCTGAGGGAATTTCAGAATCGTACATTCTATGCTAATCAAATAAACTTTTTAAAAATTTATAAATTGTGAGTTTGACAACGTCAATCGGTTCCATAGATACTGTCGCAATGCATCATTTAGAATATGCACAGGAACATTTTAGAATTTTAGTAACTACTTTTGATAGAAATTTAAGCAGTTTTTAATGATTGTGGATAATAATAATACAATAATAAACGGAACATGAAGCGAAAGACAATGTTTAAAAGGGTGGATTATTACGGTAAGAAAGTGATTGTTTTGTCTATGTTTATATAGATGACATTTATTTTATAACAATGAATGAAGGTATTGTGACATTTTTATAAACTTTTTTAATGGGAGACCGCATTGAAGACTGAATCAACCGCAAAATAGTGTAATGGAAATTAAGGCGAATATTTGGGGATGAAAAGTATGACAAACTTCAACCTGCACTACTGTGTAAAATTTTCTGGGGCGAAGGTCTTTAAGTTTTCCTTTTTCTTCTTTTCTATGACCCCCCCACTCTACAACTAGTTAGCATGGTATTCTTCCTTTTCTTTTTTGTTGGGGTAATCGTTGCAAACTACTTATGCTGCTTTTATTGCTCTCTTCCTTGTCAGCTCGGTATACCATAACAAGTTCTGTACAATACACGTGGGATACTATATTATTATCGCACTCATGTTGTTGCACAACTCAGGCTAATGCCTTCATTGTGCAAATTTCACGTTGCGTGTGATAATAATAATGTCCATACTCCACTGGTATAAATAACTATTACAAACTTAATTTGATGAAACACGCCTTCTCTTTTAATATACAAATTTCTCTCAACCTTAATTAAAAGAAATTTGAGTCCACTGTACTTGTTTTTGTTTTTGTTACATGGCATTTAACGTGCAAGTAAATCAAGCATACAATGATGCTTACATTTAAAATTCTAGCATAGAAAAATTATTATATTTGAGAGTTGCAGTTTAATAAAGAATGCAAGCACAATCTCACGTTTAAAATAATTCAATGTTATGGACAAACTTGAATGATTGTCAAAAGAATGAAAATAGTACTGCAAAAGAAGTGATAGCAGAACGTTAAAATCGGTAAAATTTTATTTTTGTAATTTACACTCAAATGCGTATTAGCGATCAGGTTACATATATTATATATTAATGGTGTATTATAACGGGTATTAGGGTTTTCCCGTTTATTATTAAATAAATGAATAAAAAATTAGAAATATAAGCAGAAAAATTAAGTCAGGAGTAAATGAAACAGTTAAGTATGTTAACAATTTTAAGAAAGCCGCATATTAAATAAACACTCCTTCAACTATTATTCAGATCAATAAAAATGATAATTTTAGTCTCCTATAAATAAATATGAACATGGATGCATATTTAAGTTAAGGTCTGCTTAAATTTTAAATAGTGACAACATGAAATACATTAAGCAAACTAATGTTTATAAAAAATAAGTGTTTTCATTAGAACTGATTACATAATCCAATAAAATTTAATAAAAGTGTTACAATAATATCTGCATCAACAACATTGTTTCAAATGTTCTTTTTACATTATTAAAGAACTTGTCATTAAGGAAATTATTATTGTGTAGTCATAATTATATGTAATATCAATACACTTTTTCTTAGCAAACCATATATTATAATGCAACACAAACTTTAAATTATAAAATACATAAGTAGATTGCAATTCTGTAAAAATTCAATTTATTCAAATGAACTTTAAGAATCAGTTCATTTTAAAGCTAAATATCAGATGAATAAAATTAAAGGGTCCGGTGTACAAAATGTGACCTGTCAAAAATAATTAAAAATTATTAGAAACCATACAGAATCATACACATTTTCAAATTCTAATGAAAAATTTGCGGGTTTAATTAAATTCCAAAATCTGGGACTACTTTTTGCTGAAATGTCACACGATCATAGATCGCCGATGAATATACAATGCGCTATCGATACTATTAGAACAATAACCTCACCTTGTGTAGCCTTTGGCAGTTGGAAGAGCTTTTTACACTATTTGAGGCAAAACAATAACATATTCCCTGCAGTATGAAATTGTAATTTAAACATCAATGCGTGCCACAACAAGGAAGGTCTTAAGGATTGATTCATAAACACACATAGAATATCTATAACCCTTAACACAGATTGTAAGTTTACAAACAGGTCATTGGCATAGCATAATTTGTGAAAAAATAATGACTGCATTCAATTCAATCTTTCGTTCCGAAATTGTTGATCTTATTTCGCTATTGATAATACGATAGAAGTTTTGAGGGTTATTGAGTGGAAACACAGACAATGCTTATAAGTTGAAAACTAACCCAGCAGACCATAAAATGAAATATTATTTAAAAACAGAGTGTTTGTAGATTTTGTACATGTGTGGTTTTTGCTTAAAATAAATCCGTACTGTTTATCGAGCAATAGTGTTACTATTAATACGTCAAGCACTCCCACTAACAACAACCATAGGAAAATAACAACCTTCACAGTAATTAAATGTCAAGTGATGCTTCCTAATTGTGCTGTAATTCTTCTGCTATAATAATGTATCTTTTGTAATAGCTTGTTTATATGTTTTCATTTAATATTCACTTATTGCATTAAGTATTCCAAACGCTTTTATAAAACAAATCAATTACCGAATGTTATTTTCGTGCATGTATGCACTGTGCAAGTTCTCATTGACACTGATATACATGAGTATTTTCGATGGGACAAAGCCGTTATTGTACTGGAATTGCAACGACAGGGCTTTATACAGCATAATCATAGATGTAATGCTACGATATGCTGTGGTCTCGTTGCAGTTAATGTTGAACCCATCTTCGATTATTTTGCATTAGTAGTAAAACATTCCACCTAGTAACCTACAATGATATCTCAACAGTATTTTCACACATATACCCAATCATTTTATCTTAGTAGTAAAACGATACGACTACTAAACTAAGTAGAAACCTCAACATTATTTTTGCCTCAGCACTATTTATGCATCAACCCTAATTCAGCTCATGCACCCATTCGATTATTTTGTCTTAGTAGTAAAACATTTCAACTAACCTAGGTTGAAACCTCGACACTACTCTCGCCTCAACACTATTTATGTCTTAACACTATTTCCGTTCATGCACCCAATCGATTATTTTGTGTTAGTAGTAAAACATTTCAACTACTAACCTAAGTTGAAACCTCAACACTATTTCCGCTCATGCCCCCCCCCCGTTCGTTTATTTTGTCTTAGTAGTAAAACATTTCGACTACTAACCTAAGTTGAAACCTCAACACTATTTTCGCCTAGCACTATTTATGCCTCACCACTATTTCCAATCATGCACCTGTTCCATTATTTTGTGTTAGTAGTGAAACATTTCGACTACTAACCTAAGCTGGAACCTCGATACTATTTTTGCCTCAGCACTATTTCCGCTCGTGCATCCATTCGATTATATTTTGTCTTGGTAATAAAACACTTTGACTACTAACTTAAGTTGAAACCTCAACACTATTTTCGACTCAGCACTATTTATGCTTCAACACCATTTCCGCTTATGCGCCCGTTCGATTAATTTGTCTTAGTAGTAAAATATTTGGACTACTAACCCAAGTTGAAACTTCAACACTATTTTCGCCTCGGCACTATTTATGCTCCAACACTATTTTTGCTCATGCACCCGTTCGATTATTTTGTCTTAGTAGTAAAACATTTCGACTACTAACGTAAGCTGGAACCTAGACACTATTTTCGCCTCAACACTATTTCCGCTCGTGCACCCATTCGATTATTTTGTGTTAGCAGTAAAACATTTCGACTACTAACCTAAGCTGGAACCTCAACACTATATTCGCATCAGCACTATTTATGCCTCAACACTATTTCCACTCGTGATTCGATTATTTTGTCTTAGTAATAAAACATTTGACTACTAACTTAAGTTGAAACATCAACACTATTTTCGACACAGCACTATTTCCGCTTATGCACCCGTTCGATTAATTTGTCTTAGTAGTAAAATATTTCGACTACTAACCTAAGTTGAAACTTCAACATTATTTTCGTCTCGGCACTATTTATGCCTCAACACTATTTCCGCTCGTGCACCCATTCGATTATTTTGTCTTAGTAATAAAACATTTTGACTACTAACTTAAGTTGAAACCTCCACACTATTTTCGACTCAGCACTATTTATGCCTCAAAACTATTTCCGCTCATGCACCCGTTCGATTATTTTGTATTAGTAATAAAACATTTTGACTACTAACTTAAGTTGAAACCTCAGCACTATTTATGCTTTAACACTATTTCTGCTCATGCACCCGTTCGATTTTGTCTTAGTAGTAAAACATTTCGACTAACCTAAGTTGAAACCTCAACACTATTTTCACCTCAGCACTATTTATGCCTCAACACTATTTCCGCTTATGCACCCGTTCGATTAATTTGTCTTAGTAGAAAAATATTTCGACTACTAACCTAAGTTGAAACCTCAACACTATTTTAGCCTCAGCACTGTTTATGCCTCAACACTATTTCCGTTCAAGCACCCGTTCGATTATTTTGTCTTAGTAGTAAAATATTTCGACTGCTAACCCATGTTGAGAATGAGTTTGTGGACATATCGTGAATTCTCACCTTTTGCATGTTTCTGGTAATTACAGATAAAAAGCCAATCATTATTATGTTCAATATAACCAAGTTAGTGTTAATTGTGTATGAACGTTGAGATAAATAAAGGCTGCTATTTAATAATATTATTATTGCGTGGATAATACATTATCCACCCAGGACACAACAGGTTATGTCCACAAACTCATTCTCAACATGGGGATCTCCTATAAGAAAAACGAAGTTGATTGTTGTAGTACATATGCCCAAGTTCCAACATTTATTCATTTAAATATTACCATACTAAATAAAATACTCACAAAATCGTTCAAGTTCCAATGCTTATTATATCTTTATTATATTTTGGACTATAAATCAGTTTAAATTGCAAAAAACTTCGGCATTGGAACTCGATTGTGTTTGTATTGTGTATTTCAGAGGCTATGGTAATATTTAAAAGTTTAAGTTTTGAAATTTTCTCTGTAACTGCTACATGGTGCTTTGCACGGTCATTTTCATTAACATGCAACTTTTCTATGATCTTAAACCTGAAGCTCGGAATAATATTAATGCAATTATTAAAACAATAACATAATATTTTCTAATTATTACAGAAACCTAACCCCGCTGCACCTTAAGTGTATTTATATTGTTTCTTTCACAGTCAGCATCGAGTCTAAATAATATTAGTACAACTACTATATCAATAACCTTAATGTAAGTAGATACACATCATGATGCCTCAGCAACAAATAATGTTAGGAAGTAATATTCAACAACGTTATGCCTAATCATTGCACTTCCTTGTTATTCTTATGCACGAACATCTCACAAAGGGACAATAATATAATAATACAATAGGCTTTAGTCCTTCACAAAATAAAAATAGACGTTATTTCTTATAATAATAATGGTAATCAGCAGTAGTAGTAACCGAAAATGTAAGTATTTAACAGTTTATATACATTAATGGCAAAACCGAAACCCAAGGATTCTTTATCAGGGTGTAACTCAGTGGTGTGTATTTGTGATAAAAGTAAAACAATAAAAATAATTAAGTTATATTCCTAACACATTCCTGGTAAAAGGTAAGCAAAAATTTTTTTGTCAATACATATTTCAACCTTATGTTAGTTGTATTCAAAGCAGATTATCAGAAATAACTATCCAAATTTTATTATTATTTATTATTATATTACAATGAATGCCCCAAACACAATTAAAGCAAAATTAAAATAATATGTAATCAGGTTACATAACCTCAAAATTGGGAACAAAAATCTCGTTTTTTACACATAAATCACTAAAAACCTGCATTTTTTCTGTTGATTTGTTATTTTAGAACTATTTGAAAGTATTTGCCACAAGATAGATGTTTCTAGCTGAGGTCACGTTTTGTACACCGTGACCAATTTAAATACGTAATGTGCTGATAGTAAGTACATTCACATTACAAACGGTGCACAAGAGTTGTGTATAACAACAGGTTTTCAGCATCTGTAAAACAACGTCCCAGTCATTATAAATCTCAATATACATGTCTTTGAGACCATACTACCAATATGCTTAGTAAACATTAAGAAACCATCAAATGTAAAACCTAAACATTAATAATCTGAACATCACATATCAAACCAAAACGTACTGAATTTCGTGTATTTATGTTGATCATTTAAAATCAAGCTAGTAATTGAAAAATGAAAAATATGAGATTCGGGTGGAGATTTAAAGCTGTATCTTCAACTCTCGCTGTGATGTGCTAACTAATTGTGCCACCTGGACGAGTGATTGTAATTGGAAAGATTAATCAACCTAACTTTCAATTACGTTTGGCATTTTTGTCAATCATGCCTGACAGTGTCAAGTTGTTTGACTTATGTAATATAGGCAGGAAGCTACACTCAAATTCAGAACTAAAAGCCAACTATTAATTACAAATATTAGTAATTGCACAAGGTAAACTGATTATCAATGTTGTATTAATTAATAAGATGAAATAATAAGTTAGTGTAAATAATCATTTCAAATTGAACTAATAATTGAAAGATGGAAAATATAAGGTGCCAGACAGGATTCAAACCTGTTACGTGTTTTGGTAAAGTACAAGATGGTTGATAAAATATTTGCTCTACAAAGTTCTAACCAAAATGAGTGTTTATAACTTAAATATTAAAATTAGTATCAGTATATCCACGTTTCAGTGTACATGTCATCTGCAGTAAACAAGCATTGAGAACGATTTTACAGAATAAACAAAATAACTAGTAACTCCACTAGAAACATTACAAATTATCCAGATAACAACAAAATATCACTAGGTGCTCTAAGTTCTGGAGATAATAGCAACATAATCGGGAATGTATACATTCCCTCTTTATCAGTTTGATGTATTTCATGAGTTATTTTCGATATTGGTGCCACAGTTTGAATATTTAGTATGTTTATGAGATTTCAAAATTAACTTGTAACATGACAGTCCAATTAAGCAGCATATTTGCAGTTGCATGTGAACTACAACTTACAACAAATAATAGTGGAACAAAACATAGAACACAAACTTACCATTCTTAATAACATTATGCTTACATTATTTGATGTTCATGCTCCACTCACAAATAGAAACGTAAAAACTAAATGTTGTGCACTACCTTATACTACGGACAATATCAGGTGTTTAATAAAAGAAACACAAAAAGAGAGGCTTCATTATTTTGAGAAAAAAGTGAGAGTCTGATTGTTGTATAACAACATGAAGAAAGTCATCAAGCATGCAATTGAAAGAGAGAAACATGCTTATTATAAAAATAAGCTTTATAAGAAGACAACTACAGAGGTGTGGAAGGAGTATAAAACCTAGGATTCAGGTGAGAAACTGATAAACGAATTCCAGAATCCCTAGAAAATGTAAACACTATCAACACACATTTTCAAACAAGAACGTTATGAAAGAATATACAGTCACCCATGTCTGTCCAGTTTTGGCTATTGTATGGTACGTTGGAAGAAGTGGAAAAATACTACTTATAATTAAAACTACCGCAATGAGAATAGATGGTATCTCGGTACATATGTTGAAACTCATTCCCCCTTCTGTCTTTTTTTGCAGTACTATTTTCATTCTTTTGACAATCGTTCACGTTTGTCCATAACACTGAATTATTTTAAACATGACATTGTGCCCACATTCTCTAGTAAACTGCCACTCTCAAATATAACAATTTTTCTGTGCTAGAATTTTAAATGTAAGGGTGATTGTATGCTTGACTTACTTGCACGATAAGCGCCATGTAACAAAACAAAAACAAGCATAGCAGACTCAAATTTCTTTAAATTAAAGTTTTTAAAGGCTTTGTCCATATAGTAAGAACTTAGAAGAATTCTTTGTTAGGCAGGTAGATCAGGTTTCACAACTGATTTTTCACTTATTACTGCTTCCACATTTCTACTTTCTTTTTCCAGTTGTGCACTTTATTTTGAAAAGAGAAATTTGTATATAAAATGAGAAGGTGTGTTTCATCAAATAAAGTTTGGTAATAGTTATTTACAATACCTCCATTGTTTCCTATTCTAAGCTCACCTACACATTTCTCTGCAATTCTCACAGTCTACATCTTATACTATCTGGGTGCACTAGCCTAATATAGATCTACCTCTATCTCTTTTTTCCTTTCTCAGCTTGTAATATATTCTGCACTGTTACTTCATGACCTAGAACGTGTCTTATGATTCTATCTCTCTCATTTGTCTTTACTGTTATCTATATATTTCTTTCTTCCCTTCCATTTCTAGAATCTCTTTGTTCTTAACTTTGTCTGTTCATGATATCTTCGTTATAAGTCTGTAGCACCACATTTCAAAAGCTTCTATCTTAATTGATTAGTTTCAATGTAATATTTAAACTAGGCCTAAGATGTAACAGCCAATGAGACTATTGTTTAGATTTAATAATTAACAAAATCAACAGGAGGGATTGACATATACGGTTGAGTGTTGAAACCATAAACTCAATATATTTATTCAGTAAACCAAATTGAACATTCAGCAAAGTAAACAGCTAACATTATATTTCTTATACCTAAGATTATCTACCACAATTCAATAACGAATTATTGAATTATTGATTTATAACCCTATCAAGTGTAATTAAAAATAAACAGAAAATACTTATGATACTTTAGGCACTTCTGGCAGTAAATAAAGACGTAAGTTCCGCACAATTAAAGCATCTCAATTTAAATAAACAAAATAACAATCACTTTTTATTTAAGATTCCGCAGGATGCGGTGTCGTCAAATGACCTTGATGACATTAAAGCCAGCTAACATTACCAGATTCTTGGTTAACAGGTAAACAGGACCTTTTGTGTAAATCTTGCAGCATGATGTAACTTCCACTAGTTTATATATACTGCTATATCGCACAACCACTTAGCACTTCCGAATTTTCGCTCTCCAACTTAATAATTCATCACATAAGAATCACTTTATCATCCTTACCTTTCACCAATTACCACCAAGTATCAGTCCCCACTCGAATTATTACTTTTCTATGCCACCTTTCACGACTGAGTGAGGGAGAAACTAGACAATTCAAACCTTAACATTCTAATTTAATAAATAATTATTAGATGGCCTGTTACATATCTAGAAGCTTTGTAGCAATAATTGTCAACCAATGAAAATCACCATCATCATTTTTAAACTTAAGTGCGACTTCTATAATTACTATGTTGAGGCATGTGGCTATATCTGCTTCTAAGTAGCTAATAGTCTTTTACTTGATTCCTAAATCATTGTCTACAAGAATGCAATCTATTTGATATTTGCTGGCTTCTTCCATGTGAATCATCTTCTAGTACAATGTTGAAATAATGTGTTTGTGACGGTTAAATTGTTTTTGTCACAAAATTCTACCAGTCTAATTCCCCTACCATTTCTCATGCCTAAACCACATAATCCTACTACAAATCCTTCTGCAGCATCTCCTACCACAGCATTAAAATCTCCTACAATTGTTAATTTTTCATGGCTTTCTACGAATCTTAGTATGTCTTCGATATTTTTGTAGATCACTTCTACCTCTTCCTCACTGTGAGGTGGGCAGGTAAACTTGGATTATTACTGTATTCACTGGTTTCGATTCTAATCTAACCATGAGTACTGTTTCGTTCTTTTGTAAGTAGTTTTCTACACAATGTCCTGTCTTTCCACATAACTATGAATTACTCTACAGTCTCCCCTACAAAAATCCTCTGCCTCTGGTCACCAAACTTCGCTAATCCCTACTATATCTAATACTGTCATAGCCATTTTAATTTTCAAAGTCTCTAACTTACTTGCTTTATGCTTCTAGCATTCCATACTCCAACTCACAAGATGTTCCCGGTTCTTCTTTTCTTCTTATTGAGCTTGCCGATCACAACTTCAAAGTAGCCCCTTTCCGAAGATCTGAATGGGGGAGACTATTTTAATTCCGTAATCTTTTACTCCAGAGGTTGCCATCATTTTTGAAAACATTTTTGGTACACTGTGTACTTAGGAGGTAATGTGGTAGTTACCCGTTGCCTTCCACATTGCAGTAGTGTGACTTAGGATGCCATACGGACCCGTGTCGAAAGAGCTGTTGCCCTCTTTTGGGGACCAGTCTTAGTCTGGTTCTTCACTAAAGATCCCACTAATTTGGTTAAATCTATAGTTCGGTTCCTTAGCTCACCAAAACACGCAAGCCATTCTAATTGTTCCAGAATTCTAAAACTTCGCTGAGGTGCAGGTCCATTCAGACGGGTTCTTCTTTTTTTCTTATTGAGATTGCCAATCACAATCTTCAAGGATCCCCTTACCAAAGATCCGATTTTAACTTCAGAATCTTTTTTTTCTTAATTTTTCTTGGGTATTAAACCACTTAGAGTTTTTAAAATTGTCTTTATTTATGTTTCGATCCATGACCTAGGATCGTTGTCAAAATAATAAAAATTTTTAAGTTTGACATTTGTGACACAAATTGAAGGTGACTTTGATTTATTAATCTTTGATATGAATACATTAGGTAGCATTACAAGATTTTCCTGGGTTTTCCTTGCGATATTAACATGAAATACGGCCTACATACATGATTTCTATTTATACATACAACTAATTACATAACAATAGTCATATTAGTAACCCCCAGCTACTTAAGCCTTACGGTAACGTAATCACACTCTTCTTTAATAACCATCTCCTCAACCATATAAATAGAAACATGTCAAAAAATGTTCCAATCAGCAAGTTATTAAATTTATATGAAATTTAATCATACAAAAATTAATCAGCTGATTTCACGTTAAGCATATTGACTACCTTAAAAAGCCGCTCCCAGGGCACAACACAAATTGAGAGTACTCATTCTTCTGAACTTTAAAATTTTCACCTAATGTATTCAAATCAAAGATTAATAAATCAGTCACCTTCAATTTCTGTCACAAATGTCAAACTTAAATTTTTTTATTATTTTGACAACGATCCTAGGTCATGGATCGAAACGTAAATAAAAACAATTTTAAAAACTCTAAGTGGTGGTATACCCAAGAAAAATTAAAAAAAAATACAAAACAAACCACAAAAAACAAACAGGGAGTATTCGGAATCTTTCCCTCCCCCCAGAGTTGTTATCATTTTTCAAAACATTTTTGGTATACTGTACTTAGTAGGTAATGTGGTAGTTCCCGCTGCCTTCCACATTGCAGTAGTGTGTCTTCGAATACCATACAAACTCGTATGGCCTTAAAAGTCGAAAGAGCCGTTCTCTTTTAATACAACTAGTTATGAACGATTTTTTTTTTTTGGACATTTGAATATAAAAATTTATTTGTGGAATGTTTTTGTGTTGTGGTGTATAATGGGTGACAGATGTATTAGTTCCACTTTAATTTTTATTTGGGTTTGAAAAGCATATTAAAAAGCAGACAAGAATGGCTAAACTGATTGATTACACTGGTAAACAAAATTAAACTTTTGTTTGTTTCCACGAGCAAAATGATCTGATTCTAAATGCACAAATTACTACAAGTAGTTTGCTTATTACGAGGTCACGAGCGAAGTCTAGATACTTAATTTTATTTAAAAATTTACGTAGACATGATTGTTTTCTAACTTTCTTGTGCTGCTCATTTTATATATAACATGCATGTCCATCTACAATTCTAAACTTCTTTCTTCAAATTCTCTTATTTTATTATGTTAAATATACATACTCTTTCTTCTATTCACAATAACTATCCTCTAATGTCTTTATTTCTTGTTCCTTTCTTTTTATTCCGAAGCTCAATATACTTTCTATCTTTTAATTTACTCAAAATTTTATTTATGACATATTGTCGGTTTCTCCTCTTTATTTTACAATTATATATATATATATATATATATATATATATATATATTACTGTGTACGGGTAAGCGTAAACATGGGTAAATAGGACAAGCGTTAATTTATTTAATCACCATGTACGTAAAAATCAATAATTTATTTGAAAAGCTTCAATTTGGGACAAAATTACATGTTATAATGTAAGTTTAATTTGTATACGGTAATATAAACGACGTACATTTATTTAAAATTATAAATTAAAGCATTCGTAGAAAAGCGACAAGGTTTATAACTGCAAACAAGTCAATACAGTCAAGGTTTTCAAGGAATAAAAGATTGGGGCAAATAAATAATTCCTATTAAGACTAGAAACGTTGAAACAACAATTCGGAGTATTATGCTAACGGATGAGACTCAAGGTTTATAATAACAGACGACTATTTTAAAAACAGATCGATAGGACTAGGAGACAGAAAATCTTTAGGATGTAACAAAGTAAGATGGAGATAACAGGTGGGCAAATGACAAACATATTTCAAGTGCGAGGTCAACAAGTATATTTGTAGAGGCTAATAGAAGAGCGCAGATGCAACATGTTTGTGTTACACGATGTCGATTTTTCAAATAGGAAAGGAGCATTAACCGTAGACAACATGGTAATAGTGGGATAATAAAAAAGACAAAGACAGGAAAAGTTGTTATAAAAGCAGAACTGCAATAACGATATAGACGCACACATAAGGGGTGTGCATTGGATTTGTTTGGGGAAGTAAAAGAGGACAAAATTCACGGTAAATTTAAACGGTTAGAAAATGTATGTAAGTAAGTAGATTTATTGCATAATTCAATATAGGTTATTAAAGTATAAAAACAAAATATTATACTATAAAGCAAATTATTAAAATACGGTAGTTTTTCGTGGTAAAAGCGATGTGGAGTGGACGAATTCTCGGTTTTTTAAAGTTCGTTAGATGTTTGTACGATAAATTTTTAGAATTGAGTGGCATTTTAAAGGTTTTCAAAAAACGGTTAACGAAAATACGTGCAAACTAAGCGGGGCTTAGAATATATAAGGACTGCTGAAGTGAGATTCGCTCTCCTATTTTTCGCTTTTATATTTCGCTCTTATCATCTGACTTCTCGATGATAGTTTGAAGAACATCCTAGCTTTTAATACCGCTTACAGTGCAGTCCGCCGAAAGTTATTACAAGTGTTTATAACGCACAAGTGGGTACAGAGTAATTAACGGGCTGAATTGAAATAAATTATAATAATTAAAAGCTGGATGCTAAGTAAGTAGAAGCGTTTATATTTTGAACGAGGGTGCTGGTAGCATATTAACTAGACAAAGAGGTGTGGTTTGGTTATTGTACGCGCAGTCTGATGGAAGGCGACTTCAGATTGGCAATGATTTGGATGAACGAGTAAGATGGAGTAATGCAGGTACGAGCAGTCTGGTGAAAAGTCATATATGGAAGTGGTAGTCTGAAAGAACACTCCAGGTAACGATTTTTGTTTTTGAAATTGTTGTGCTGGTGCGTAGTTATTTTGATTTATGAATGATTTGTTTTTTTTTGTGAAAATTTTTATAAACTAATATTTTATTTTATGGACACATGTAAAGGACAATTTTCTATTATTAATCGGAGGGGGTAAATACTTGAATAATATGCTATCAATGTAAGAAGTAAACGGGTGTTTGGTATAATTTGACAATGCAAAAATTTATGCACAGGAAATAACAAGGTTTATACTGAGCTCAACATAGACAGGGGAAGTAAATTAAGGGTAGAGGATAGGTCCATCTACTTTTAATAAAATATGAAATGTCGAGGTACATAAAAATTATGGGGATTTTAAATTGATGTTTACCATTTGAATAGAAGTACGAAATGTTGTAATGTGAATATTTGCTGTAAATTGAAATTGTGAGAATTGATCCTTTATGTTAGCAGAATAAAAGGGTTGTGTTTTTGTTAAAATATTTTTTAATTTTTTTATTATTAACTACAAAGGTTGTTGGAAGAATGAGTAGCTGTGGTGACTACCTAGGAGGACGCAGTGAGCAGAGCTAGCCGAGGTATCAAAATTTACAGAGCATCTTCAGAAGATACTCAACATAGAGTTTTTTTAACAAGCATTTTTATGACGCAAAATTAGTAGAGCCAGATTCAAAAAGGAGTCCACTGCATTTTTGTCAACCCAACAAAGGGGCATGATTCAGAGCATATTTATGACACCAAAATGTGGGGCACGAATTAGTGAGCCGATCCAAAAAAGGTTCAGTGCAATTTTATGACAGTCCAACGAAGGAATATGATTCACTGCAATATATATATATATATATATATATATATATATATATATAAAATAACAATAATAATAATTCGGATCTGGTTTTGCTTTATAAACAATTTCTGTTCATTTAGTTTTAGATACTTGTAAAAACAATAAAAATTGGTAAATTACTAATTAAATTAAATACCAAAGGTGTTTCTGCAAAGGTACCTAAACTTAATAGAACCAGGCAACTTTAGTGTGTTTACTGCAAGTTAGTTCTTGAATATCGGCAATTTACCAGTGTTTTTGATCAGATAATTATCACATACTTTTCCAGTGTTACGTGTCGATTAATTGTCGAATATCGTGTAATTATCAAGCATTGGGTAATTATTGGGTAATGGGTAGAATCCAGGTATAAATTTCAGGTACAAACATTAATGGGTATCATCATTTCTAGTATAAATAAAGAAAAATACCTAAATAAAATAAATAGGAACTATAAGGCTATTGTACATGAAAATTTTACAGACGTATAAAAAATTTGAAAATTAGCTGTTTGTGTGACAACTGTTACTTCATATCATAAATTTTTAGTCATATTATACTGAAGGTTGATAGTTTGTTTACAATACAATGACTTGCATATCAAATACAGATAAGATAACTTTTTTTTTAAGTTTCGCATTGCTAAATTCAAGTTAGTATTTATTTATGAATGAAGTATCAAAACAAAGCATGTAAAGCAGTCATGTACGAAACTGTGATTTTCCAACGGGTTTTTAATTTATTTGTCAAAAATTTTGAATTACTGTATTTGTAGTAAGTCATATAATCAGAATACTTTATGAATTGCATTAAATATGATACAATTTTTAAAATTTGCACTCAAGACTATAATTTTTGACATTCAACATTCAAGCATTAGTACATTCTTACATGGAAACTTACTTAATGTTAAATCTAACAACACTATAAACTGTATTCTTCGTAAGTATTTAATTCTGTATTAGAAGAGTTCCAAACACAATTAAACGATCTATTTAAACAGTTACTATTAATTAAACCTAATCACAACACTCAAAATGTACACAATCATCTCTATATGGGAAATTCACATGAGAAACCACTTAAAATTAGTGAATCATCATAGCGTTAATAAGTCAAAATAAATTAAAGCAGCAGCTAGATTGTCGCTTTACTAGGTTACTGATGCTCTCAGAACTTGTAATTAGTAAAAAGAAACATTGCTAACACTTTTTAGTATTATTACAATAGCCAGGCTTATTTGCACACGATAGTAACAAACCTTTTGATCCACTTCCTAATAAAATGATTAAGTCGCTTCTTTCTCCCCATTTCTGCTATAACCATAAAAATAAGTTAAACATTTGTTTGGAGTTTAAATAAAAACACACAGTTAATGTATCAAGATCAAATACACTTTAGAGTAAACCAAATTAGAACATACTAGCTAAGCATAAGGAATTCTCCCTCAGTTATTTATAGATACCCTAATGTGGAGATGTATAAATCTACACTGCTTTAATTCAGTCTGGCCTTTTGGTTAAAAAAAAAGTGGGAAGTAATAAATAGTCATTGCTGTAACGTTTACACCTTTGTAGAGTATGTATGATTAATTATTTCCAGAAAATAAATACAACTGAAGAAGATTCGTAGTTTAATGTTACAGACATATTATTCAATGTCAACGTAGCTATTACAAATGTAAATATTAATTAATAAAAAAACAGTACTCGATTAGTATTGTGTTTGAAAAATCTAATTTTGTATTTTATGTATGATGAAATTTTAAACCTGCTTTTTTATTTGAATTTGTGTAGGTTTTCTACATTGTCCAAGGCTCATGATCTACATAATGAAATTTGGTTACAATACAATAATAAATTTTTAATAGTTTATAGAAGAAAGCTCTTCGCACATTGATTTACATGAACAGCAATTAATTACAACATCTATTGCATTTACATGAATTTCAAATAATTTATTACAGTTCACAGCTTAATCTGTTTTCCTTTTGTTTTTGTTCTAAAGACATCCTCATACAAAACTGGTTTATATTTTGTTTTGAAATTTCCCACTTCCTTTTAATTACACTGCAATTTAGCCACCTTGTACAGTAAGACTTCAAATGGCTTCCTCCCGTTCCAGGTCGTTTAAAGATACCTCCACCGATGATTTCGATTGTATTTGGCAGGTAAACCACTGAAATTTGCCCACATTCCTTGCAATCAAATGTGTCACCGGTGTATAACGAAAAATACCAACTGTTTAGGCGTACAGCCTTAACGCGTTTGTTGAAGGTGATGTACATTTTCCTGGAAGAATGCGCTGGATTTTCTTTTTATTTTTTAGTGGACTGTATTTTGAAATAATATAACTTCTTTTTATAAAGTGTATATTGATCATTTTACATACGTTGGGCTTGAGATGCCAAACGTACGGAGAACACAACACGTCTGTCTCGAATAGACCTTTTGCAATAATAGGTGGCGGGGCAAGATCAGCGAATACCAAACTGTTCTACATAATCTCCAACACCAACTAACCTAATATATTTTAATAAATAACCTAAATTCTACGGACTATAAAAGTAGGATCCTACATTTATATTTATTAAAACTTGAAATCAAAATTTCAATCTTTATTCCTAGATTGTTTAAAATTGAAGCTGCAAGTAGTACAAAAAGTGACAAAAATATATTTTACCAATTTTTCTAAATAAAATTTTCCATATAGGATAATATAGTCAAGATTAATACGGATGCCTTTAGTCTGACATTTGATTACCAAATAAGAAATCAGTAAAAATTGCAATACCAACATTTTTCTAATTAGTAAATATTCGTACGATGTGATAGGAGAAGGACTGGTTCAGTAAATACTAATCAGTCAACAGTAGTTAGTATGCATCTAAGATTGGCCAAAAAATGGACAACACACAATAATAACAACGTGTTATCATAGTAAGGTAGTTCGATGAAAAGGTGGGTCAAAAGAGACTAAAATAATATGCATGCATTCGATAAACGTATGTGATTTAGAGAAAGTAGTTATTGACAGGGTTATCTTTTTATTTAAGTAAGATTAGCACCAGTAAGTTTTTTGCATAGCCGGTCCTCTTCTACATCAAAAAGAATTGAATCAAGTCCAAAACCCTTAATATAATAAATGGAAACAAAACTAAAATACGAACGAATACAAACTGGATAAATACTGTATTTATAAACTACAAGTGCTCAAAAAGTTCAACATTTTGTGCAATACATAGCCACACATTATCCACCTCGTACAGTTGCTAAGGCTAGTGTTTCCGCGTAATTGCTTTTCTGTGTGTGAATGCTCCAAATAAGTGGTTTTCTAATCTATCTTAAATTTTCTTCTGGTTAACTACACTTTTTATTTCGATTCGTATTTCTGCAAGTATTGTTTTTTTAGTATTTAATAATGAATATGGACAGAAAAATGAAAAAGGGGCACATTTTGTGCTTTTAGAGGGTGTTACACAAAATCTTCAAACAGTAGAAATGGACAAATTATCGACATATTTCAAAACATTTGATAACGATAGAAGTATGTATGCTGGTCTACGAATGTCAGCTGAAAGTTTTGTTAATTATATAATAAAATTGAGATATTATCTCATCTTTAAAAAAATTGTATGATGTATAGATGTTATCGATATATTTCTAAATTTTCTTTGTAAAATTATTTTTAATTTACTTTTTTGTAATTCTATGTGTTAATTAAAAAGAAGTTCAAACAATTATAAGAATCCACATTTTATAGGAATAGGTATGGCTGTTAGAAACACTATAGTAGATTTTATTATTCACATTTAAATTTCTCATAAAAACCTCTTATGTAATGGCGGATTGCGTTCACGGTTACAGAATTTTGCCCTACAAACTTCAAACGATTCGACAAAGCCTTCGCATCTGTAAGAGGTGGAGTCAAACCAATGCTTTCATATTACACTGCTCTAAGAAAGACAATTAGGTGGCCAAAAATGTATTTACACATTTTAGAAATGTACATACATTTAGAAAAACAACAAATTTTAATATGAGCACATTGAATTGTAGAGAGCAATTTATAACTAGTCTAATCGAAGATAAAATGCTATGTTCAAGTAAAACTTCTAAGAACATGAATCGTCAACTTTGTTACTTAGAAGCTACAGTATTGCCCGAAATAAACAGTACTGAAATTGTAATTGTTTTGTATATTTAAAAAATACATCTTATTGACACTTTATTATATGTTCTAAATGTGCACCTCCTCGTTCGAGACAGACTTCATAACGATGTTCTAAGTTTCTGGTCATGTTATTAAATAAGGGTTGTCTCAGGGCTGCGAAGAAGACTCTAACGGCATCCTTTAATTCATCGACGGTTTGTGGTGCCCGTTTGAAAACGGCATTTTTAGCCATGCCCCAAATGTATGCGTCTGGAGGTGTGAGGTCTGGAGAATGTGAAGGATAAGGGAAGTCAGTAAATCGTGATATGAATTTGCTTGGAAAATGTTCTTGAAGAAATTGACGAATTGCGGCAGCAGTATGGCAAGTTGCCCCGTCCTGCTGAAAAATTTGGTTTCGAAATGCCAAGTTACGTGCACGACAGAATTGACGTAGATCAGGGATAAATCGTGTTAAAATTTGTCTGTACCTCTGTTGATTAAGTGTGACTTGCCTACCATTCTCTTCGATAAAGTACGGACCAATGATTCCGTGTCCGGAAACAGCACACCAGACACTCACTTTTTCACTATGTAAAGGAACCTCTTAAACCTCATCGGGTCTGGCAAAGCCCAGAAATCGATTTGTGCGACGATTTACCTAGCCTGACAAGTGAAAATGTGCTTCGTCTGAAAACTAAACATTTTTCAAAAATTCAGGATTTTCATACTGTAACGCGAGAATTTTGGCGCAATATTCCACTCTACTGCGATAATCCCGAGGATGTAGTTGTTGATGTACCTGAATCACATACGAAAATGTACCCAGCTCCTTCAGGATTCTTTGAAAGGAAGTTCTTTTAAATCAAGTTGTAACGCTGTCCTTGCCTGGCTGACTTTAGGATTTTCTAAGATTTGCTCAAAAACACGTTCATGGTTATTGTTGTTGTTAACTGTCCTGGGACGCCCCGAGTTTCCTTTTCGTTGGCACAATACACTACCTGTATTTCTAAACTTTTCAATAACCTTCAAAATTACAGCATTACTTGGAGAACGTTTATTAAACCTTTGTGTGAATTGATCAGACACGTATAGCAAACTTGCACCATTACGTCGGCCGATTCCGTATGAACGAAAATAATGCTCTACCAGAAACACTTTCTCCTCTGTACTTAACACCATTTTTAACAATTAGGCCCTACTAATTACTTGTTTGAGGTTTACTTGACAGGTCTATACTAGCTAACTTGAGTGTGACAGCGCACGCATAAAAACACCGCCAACTTAGTTTCAGTACTGTTTATTTCGGGCAATACTGTATTATCAACTACAAGAAAAGTGCACTCAACTAAACCACATCGGGTTTGCAGAAGTGAAAATCGCTGGCGTGAATCATGATATTTTAACCCGATTTGCTATAAATAGCTTTATGTGTTGATAATTGTTTTAAAATTAACTCTTAAAACATATACATATATACTTACTTTATCCTTTAAAATAAGAAACATCCTTTAATTTGTATCATTAGTTTTATAAAAATTAATTCCTTTTTCTATCATGTCTTATATTTTGTTCCTCATAGCCAACAAATTTTTTTAGACTACCACAGATGCCGCAAGTCTCCATACAGCATGTATTTGGTATGAGTTTGTGCATAGGCAAGCAATATAAAACATTTTATTGAGTCCGAGTATATTCCTAGTTCACTTCCTGAATTAAGTGCTCTATAATGAATAAACTTATAGTCGGCAGCCAAAGCATTAACGAAGGAATTTAAATATTACAATACAATGCATTCCAAGGTAAGTTATCTATGCCAAAACCTGAAATCACTTTTGCAAATCAACTACAAACAAAGACATACACAGGATTAAAAAAATTCTTCAGCAGTAATGCACCTTAATTATATTATAAGCATGCATTCCGCACTATAACTCCTTGGTATTTAACATATCAGTGTATTTAATGTGTCTTATTATGTATTTGCAACTACATCTGTTTTTAAATTGTGAGTTAGTTTCTCCTAGACTTTTATAAATTATTAGTTTTGATATTGTACAATATTGTTTTGTTGCTTCGGTTGTGTTTTGTTGTATTGTAGATATTGTATTGTAAATTTTATAGTTGGAAATGCCTTACACTACTTGGAAATATGCAAAAATACATCTCGTGTATGGGCTTTACAATGACAATGCTCTGCAAGCTGCGAGAGAGTTCAGGAAATGCTACCATAACTAGGCTTAACGTTCCCGAGTACATGGTGTTTCAAAAGTACACCTGGCTTATCTTGAATGTGAAAGACAGAGGAGACATACCTATGGTTGAAAGTGAAGAAGAAGTCATTGCAATGGCATTGGATACTTCTACAACCAGTGTCAGGGAGACACATTAGTCAGACTACGGTGCATAGAATGTTGCGCAGACTTTCATCCCTACCATGCACAGTGCATACAAGCCTCAATACCTGCGGATTATGCACAAAGGGTAGCGTTTTGTCGCAAAATGCTTCACCCACACCGAAGGATTTGCAAAATATTGATAGAATTTTATGGTGTGACGAGTTATACTTCCACAGGGTCAGCATTTTCAATATACATAATCACTACTATTAGGCAATTGATAATCCCAAAGTTGTACACCAATCATGTTTTCAGCACAGTTTTAATAGCAATTTGCAGTATAGTTAGTGGTGTATTAGTTGAACTACTGAGGGCACAACAATATCTGCACTTTCTTGAGGACGTATTAAGATATCTATTAGACGATGTGTTTCTAGCAACTAGACAAGCGATGTGGTTTCAGCACTATAGTGTTCTGACACAAAATTCTGACCTAGTGAAACAATATTTAAACGTGCAACGCTTTGGCATTACGTTAAATACGCAAAAGAGGAAAATCTTAACGGATAATTTAATATTCATATACCCTGTATATGTTAATTTCATGAGTAATAGTGTTCATCGAGCATGACATTTCAATAAATTTTTTGTTCTATTAAAGGAAATTTAGGTCATAAATGAAAAAACCCACAACAACATAGTTTTATTTGTGGGTAATACATTTGGGAATGTAAGTCAGGTTCTTAAATTATTTTAAAACCACAGTCTGGTTATGTCATTTTAAGAAAGCTGTAGAATTACAAAGTAAATAACAGAAAATTTATAATATGTATGTTCCAAGTCATAATTATCTTAAACATAGGAGAGCTTTTTGCAAAAAATTAGAATTCATTTTATATAGTTGCAATGCCAAGTAAACCCAAGACTACATTAGAAATATATATTCATACAATGTAGAAAAAACATACAAGTGCTGAGTAGTGGACCAATATCAAGTTTGAGATAATTAATTATATCATTCAATACAAAGTAAATAGGTTTTCAATGTATCTATTAAAACTTAGAATAATAAAAATAGTCGTGGGACGTGGCTTTTGAGCGATAGTGCCATATGAGTTCATACCCGAGTTATGCAGAATAGGAATGTGATACAATGACAACCCTCATCAAACATATGAAGAGTAGGGAAAAAAAGACGAACTTTAGACAGCGCAAATTAGTTACTTGCGAACCAATAGCGAATAGACATGTAGAAGGTTATTATAGATAAGGGAAGGCGAAGAACCCCATTGGTTAGGAAGTAGCAACTGGGCATTCAACGTGGTGACCCATGAATAATCGACAAAATCCGAAATCAAAATTGGATAAGGTAGTTCTATACCACTTTGGTGAGAAATTAAAAATAACCCCTTTTCAACATGGATTGATTCCAGCTGGTATTTTAGGTTATATTGTTTACTTTATAAGATTTACAAAACCTGGTCGTTACTTATTGAGGAAATGTTAAAAATTTCAATGTACCTGTTTCAGGAGTAGTGTTATGTAAATTATGTTGAAATTTATTTAAGTAACCTTAAAAATTTTATATGTAGCTATATGAGATTGTATTACAAGTAAAGTTAGGCAAGACTGTGCGATAGGGTATTTTTCTACTTGACAAAATATATTGATTGACTGTGAGAGAAACTCAATTCTAGTAGGAGGTTATTGTAACTTAGTGTTTGAATGCCTTTCAAGGTAAGTGTTATTGGTAATGTAGCTTGAAATTGCACCAGTGAATTATTACATTTTCTGAAATTCTTTGTTCTGTTTTGTTTACTTAATTCTATAGGGACCCATCCTGCACCACCGTAGTTAGCCGGTGTATCCTTATTTTGTTACATGGCAATTTCAAATTTAATAATTTAACACTTCAAACACCCATAACAAACATGGAATATCCCATAGATGGATAAGACGACTTGGCGCTATTCACTACCCATCACGCTCGTGCCAAATCTCAATCCTATAGACTACTTTTTGTGGGGTTATTTTAAAGACAGTTTTTACTACAACATTAGAGATGAAAAAACCTTCATAGAAGAATTTAAAAGCTGCAGTATTAATAAGAAGAAATTGCCAGATGTTCAGGTTTTTGAAACAGCATCGTTTATGCATTCAAACAAGTGGTCGAATATTTGAAAATTTTTTATGCAAACGTTTGATTTCTAAAGATATTTATTATTTACTGTTCATGTTTTACATAAATTGTCAGACAGTTAATTATTTGCATTTTTCAATAAACGTGTTCATAAGATTAGACACAAACATTTTATTGGTAAATAAACATATCTGTAAATAGTATCTCTAAAAAAAAGGATAAGGACCCAATAACGTAGCTACTCACAACAGCACCCGGCGTCTTAAGTTTCTTTGGCACCCCTGTTCCATACAATAAACCAGTTTCTCATACTAACTAAACTTTTAAAATTTTTTTACGCATTTAATAATGAAAAATAATACAACATTTATTATTTTAAGTAGCATATTTTGTTTTAGTTTTTGTAAAAACTTCAATCAATTTATCTAGGTCCATTTTCTGTGCTTCTCGTTTTCAATGCTGACGAGAGAAAGATTGGTGAGATGGTCTTTTCCGATCGAATTTCTGATGAATTTTTAATCATTTTTAATTTTGAAAGTAATCGTTCTGTTGGTGCAGTTGTAACTGATAAAATAAAAAATAAAAAATATGCATTACGTCGGGAATACTAGCAGACAAAGTAAAATGCTCACAAAGAAGCATCTTTCATAACTAATTTGTGCTGACCGTGGTTGAAGAAACATCAGTAATAATTAAGAAAATTTATCAGGTTAGTCACTGTCATAGAGGGTGCATAATTTCTTGGCACTGCTTACTAAATTATCACCATCAGCCGTTACCAAATACTTTGTATTCAAAGTACAACATTTGAAAACCACGTTTTGATATTCTTGTAACCGATTCTTTAGTTGTGATACAATAATATCTATTATAGCATAATACAAGGAAATTTGAAATGGTGTTCTGGATTTCTAAAACTTACATCTTCACACAATTCCTCAAACTGCTTTTTGATTTTAGACATTTTTTTCCAGCATAATTACTCTCTCTGTTCCAAGAGTTCGTCAACTCTATGGCCGATGTCTTAATTAATTCATATAAAGTGCAAGGGTTACCAACATTTTTTTCAGTTTTTATCCATAAGTATTTGGCTTGCGCCATGACGTAGTTGGTTTACTTAGCAATTTAGAGACTATATTTACATTTTTGAATATTTTTTTAAAAAGACTGATAAACATACATTTTTAAATTGGTTTAAACTAACCGTCTGCTTCCGGTCTTTCTTCCATATTCTTGCTTCGAAAATTTATATCAGTGAATGCCTTTAAAATATCAGAAGAAAGTTATATCGTAAAGCAAAAATGGAGTCATACCTGAATTTAATCTTTTCAGCATTATTGTATTCAGAACTTTATCCTGATAGCCGTGTAACACTTACAGTTCTACACCAAAGAAGAAGCAGGCTCAGTATTTCCTAAAAATACTGAATCGGGTAGAGTTGGTTGCAGAACAAAAAGATTCAAGATCCTAATTTCTTTTCCCATATTTTATTTTGTGATGAAGCTGCAGTTATCAGAGATGGGGTTTAAATAATGCACATTATTAGTATGTCGATGAAAATCCTCACGTAAGAAAACAAACTAAGCATCAGCAAAGACTTGGTATAAATAGAATATAAAATAAAACTAATAATCCCTACACTATATAATCAAGTACTTGCGTTTTTATGCGATTTTAAGTTTCTTTTTAACAATTGTATCTTGATATAAACATCGTAAAAATGTTTGGTATTAGTTTATTAAAGTGAATCAAATACCCAGTTGGGTTCGGCACACCCATAGGGTAGTCATCCCCGCGGCATCGTCACTCCGATTTCTATGCCGCCTGGATGAACCAAGGAAATTTTCTTGATATGTGTACACTTTTACATGTGAATACTTTTTTTTCTGAGTAATTTACATTTGAAAATGACGCAAAATTTGTCATATTACATGCATGCTGCAAATAATCATTATTTCCTTTTGAGATGATGGATAATGTTTTGGTAAAGTCGTCATCTATGACAGCATAAACTTTCATCTACACCACAAAAAAAATTATGTTGAAAAAGTTGGCATCTTTTTATTAAGAATTGTTACACTATACTTTTGCATGATTTCTACAAAAAATGCAAAAATTGTAATAACCTAGAAACCGTAAAAAAATGGGTTACAACATATGGTTATTCTGATAAGAAACAACCCCAACCTTGAATATTATAATTTTATCCATTACAAAAAATGACAATATTAGTGCACGTAATGGATTATAATCAAAGCAAAACAAAATTCGAAAAAACCTCTTTATCACAATAAAATGCATAGTATCATGTATTACACATTACAAAAAAAAAACAATACTAATTCTACATTACGATGCAATTCTCATAAGAAAATAATATACAAAGAAACAGGAAATACCTTATCTCCACTCACTACAAGGCTAAATAATACTTTTGTGGTTATAAGGCCTTAATCTACAAATGATTATATTTGCATTATCAGGTATCCTACTTGCTTTCGATCCATAACCTATTTTTAAGATGGGAAAACCTTTGTCGAAGATCAAAACAAAGTGTAGTAAATTTGTAACTCAAGTTCATCCCAACAATATAGTGCAAAAAATTGCATATACTTTACACAGCGAAAACAAAACAGCAGTGACAATTTATTGTCTACAAATAAAAAGTTCTTAGTTTTTAAATAATCTTTTAATGGGGTTTCTTAAAGTAATTGAATATTTGCAATGATAATGGAAATGAAATTTTCTAGAAAAAGTATAGAAAATAATTTCTAGTCTATTCGCACTAATTCTGGAATGACACCATAACTGCAAGAAAGGCATTGTTGTTATTATTAAGTGTGATGTACACATACACATTAACCTATAAATGCATGTGATATGAAGTTTCGTACACATTTTAGTTCATTTTTATAATTGCTTGTAATTTCCACCTTTTTGAATATATTTGATATTCATTGTTTTCTTGATTTAGTAAAGCTATAGTTTCATTAGTAGTGCAGGGATAACAATTAGTACAAATAAAATGGTCTCAATCAAAGTGTCAGCGGCGCCGAAAAAATGTATAAACATCACGAACGTTGTATTCCTTAGGAATCGTTAGAAATCCCAAATACTAATTTATTGTTATTTATTTTGGGAAAAATATTCATTGTTAAAGGTATTGCCCAGCAAGGGAAAACTTTTGTGTTATGTAGGACCCTGAACATAGGATATTTTTCTTAAAAGAACTATTGCCTAGTTCACTATATTGGTATGCCTTCAAGAATATGTATTATACGTCTTCAAGTTCATCATAGGACAAAATGTTGCTTGTATGTTTTCTGAGCATGGAATATGAAGAACAAAGTACATACTGCAATGATTCAGAATGGTAACTAAAAGAATATTTGTAAGAGTTTCTACACAAGAAATTTATGCTTTCATCGACAATTATTTCAATTTCTTCGTTCTTCGGAATATGATATTCAAACTAACATTACCATTAAATCAGATTGATTTCAAAACATGCCTGTACGCGTATGCATGTGCGCACACACACATGTATGCATGTATGCATGCATGCATGCATGCATGCATGCACGCACACACACACACACACACTCACACACACAACACACACACAGTGCTTGGTATAAAATGAATCAAAGTATAAAAACCGTGATTATTATACGGTTTAATAATGAAAGAATCATGTTTCAAATAAAAGTATTCAATGGAAATGAGCACTTTAAAAGATTTTATCCATTAAAACATCGTATTTGTGTGACGACTACTAAAAGATTTCAGTTTTATAAGCTAATGATCAATTTGCATCCAAATGCAGGGAAATAGTTAAAAGTATTTTCATTTGCAATTAATAATTAAAAGACATTTCAATTGTAATTAATCCTTTTCAAACGCTTAAGTATTTCAAAGGAAATTTCAGTATTAAATAAACATCAAGTTTATGTAATATTGCATACTCTAAAAGAAATTTTGATTTAATAGCAAAAGTACGTTAGTATTTCAATCGAAAAGCGTATTAATTTAAGTTTAAACCATTCATTTAATAATTAAAAAATTAAAAAGCGCGTTTATTGACCTCATGTTCTAGAATCATGGAATGTTTAAATACATAAACATCGTGAATATTCGGAAACAGTAGTAAAATAATAAAATTTCGAATATTGATAAGATGTGTTCATTAATTATTACATAGATAAAGGCGGCAATAAAAGATGAAACAATAAATTTTCGATAGCATACATAACGACACGCCTTCTACAACAAACCCACCTTCGTGAACAAACTCGAGAATGAAAATAACACACAGCAAAACGAATCAAAGGTTCAGGAAACAGTTGAAACGTCTAGAAGTTGTTACGCCAGAAGAGGCTTGCCTTTATAAAAACCAATGAATGTTGAAGGAAGTCAGTCTTGATTGAAACGTCGGCATACAATCAAACTAATTAGATAATACGTCATGTAGTATAAAATAATAGATTGGAATGTGCAGTATTTATTAATGAAATTTATTTAAATGCATTAAAGACGATTTTAAAAACTATTGTAAAAGGGAATTTACCTAAAGATTTTCGTACATAAAAATTTAATGAAAAATCATTGTTACTCAAATCGCCGATGTTAAAGTGCTTATTGATACTCAGACGTGAGTAGATTATTTGACGTAACTACTATAGGTGCAAAAATGGAAAATAGATAATTAGAAATAATTAAAACTATAAGATAGTCTTCTGTAATTGGAATAAAGCATATATGATTGGAATAGTTTGTTACATGTTATATGGATCAATTTGCACGAAAAGGCTTACTTTTAAAACGATTTGAACTATCTTGGAGCATGGATCGATAATTACGTTCTGGAAAAAAATAACAAGCAGATTTTTCTGTGTACATATCTTTTTAATTTAAGAGTAAGAGTCATGTGCAAGAGTCAAGATAATTTAATTTAAAGTGTTGGCAAACCTACGATACAGGTTTTTGTCATTGTACAAGGTAATCATTAAACCTACTTGAATTCAGATAAGTTTAAAAACCTTTTAAAAGGAAGAATATTAAATTACTCGACTTATTAAAATAAATTTTGTATATATTAAAGAAGACAATTATGGAGTTGTTTATGAATGATAATCACGAGATTAAGATTTGTGTAGAGTGAGTGAGTGATCATCCTAGCTTTAAAAAGATATTCTGGACTCTATTGTTAGTATATAAGATTTGGTTTGAAAGGAAGTTATTTTTTATCGATGCTATATTTAAGATATTGTTCGTAAGAGAAAGCTATTGTGGATGTATTAATTTGTATTTGAAAGAGCGTTTGTAAGAGCATATTTTGTATTACCATAAATCTAATGTATGATTACAGTGGTTTTATTAATCAGAGAGCTAGCAAAAAATAATTAGATGATGGGCAATTTAAAGCATTCATCATAGCAACTTCAATCGGATGTACGACACTGGGTCTATGAGGTACACAGTAGAAAAACTAAAACCTAATGTGAAACTTATGACGGAGTTTTGAAAAATCGTTTTGAATCCAACATTTAAAGTCTACGTGTTTTGTTCACAGCAAAGGATGAGTGTATTTGAGTTGTGTATCGGACTCTGCCAATCTGTAGTTCAAGAAATTTAAAAATACAACCTTATCATCAGCATATAGCAAATTATTTTGTCAGAATCAAATCTAACTGTTATGCCACTATTGATTATGTTAAAAGGAGTGGATCTAGAATGCACCATCATGGTACACCATGTAACGTAATGCATTATGTAAGACAATTAGATAGGAAATAAATAATATTTAATTTTGAATGGATTAATTTGTGATTATCCCGCAGAATATTTAATTTCGTATAAAAAAATGTTTAATAAACCCAGATTTGCATTTAAATCCGTATTTTTATTCCAAATTATTCTAAAACCTCAAGAATATTAACAAACCAGTTTTAACCACAGAGTTGTCTAGTAAAGGAATACCATTTTTCAGAAAGCTTTAGATCTATGAAATAACCGTGAATTCGGTAAAATGAACCTCAAATTGTAGCTTTAAAAATTGTTACATAAATTCCCTGCAATATGACATAATTTTAAATAGACATTGCTGTAATTATTGTTAAGGGGAAACCTATACATTTGGTATTAACAAGACATTAAATAATCAGAATACACCATTTTTGGAATACATAAATGAAGTCATTGATCCGAGACTGATGAAAATGCACATGCACACGCTGATGAATAAAATATGATATATAGTAGAAATAAAGAGTTTGGTTAAAAACGACAAATTAGAGAGTTAGCAACCGGTCATCTGAAAACGTCATAATGTAGTAATATAATGAAATCAGGAGGGGGGAGGGATGTCTTAATTCTAGATCCCAGCAAGGTTAATTTAAGGGAGATTTGGAATTAATATATATGAATTGACTTAGTAAAAGGGATGTTAGTCTAAAATTTTAAAAATGTAGTTAGGTTCAGGGATGTTAGAAAGAAACACAGCTAAACGGTGTGTTACGGTATTCAGTTCAGACAAGAAAACAAGTAGTAAAGTAAGTAAAGAAAATAACCCACACTGAATACCGCAACAAAACAGAAGGGTAGACTAGGAATCCAAAAGCAGTGGATTTTGTGCTAGCTCAAAACGTCATAAAGTGGGGTGGGTCACGCAGAAGGAAAAATTGGAAACCTCAGTAAGAAATTTATTTACAAACCATTAGTTAACATAGTATAAAAAGGAATATCTGCAGAGATCAAATCGAGCATTTATGCAATCGTCCTGTTATAATTGTGATGTAACAAAAGCGTCAATTTGCAATAACACCACATAGTAATATACATTCAAGCCAATATAAATGTAAACTCTTAAAATCTACATACTTACATAATATTTCCAACCCTAAATATATACAAGAAGAAAAGTAGACATAATATATACTTTAATTTTATCTGCTCTGTGAAGTGCACTTCCTACAAAAAATAGTGTAACCCTAACTCAGATGAAACAAGTGTTAACTTACTCTAACTTATAATTTGGTAAACAAGTTGCTGATGTTAGCATCAATTTACAAAAAAAAAGAAACAGTAAAAATGCTCTAACGGGAGCTTTGGTTTATACTAATTGCGACTTTGAAGAATAATTACATAATCACTTGTGCACTGTGAAAGTAAATTTGTAACGCGCTGTCTGTAATTTATGGTGTAATCACGAGTAGGAAAAATTACGGCCCTTCCACGATTAGCAACAAGCAGAAGAAGTGTCTTATCTTTCACAACATCATCAAGAAAAAAAAACAAAATAAATGTACCTTAAATTAAGTTGTATGCCTCTGGTATCATCGTGAAGTATTTGGAAGTGCGTGCTATACTCGCCAACGGACTGGATACTAGACAAAGTAACTTGAGTAGACCATGACACTAAGTACAACAGAGCATCTAGCGCCGCGACTTGCAGCGTTTCCTTTCAGTAAAAGGACGTTGCATAGAATGATTTTCTTTATAAAGCTAAGTCTGTATTTATAAAGATTGAAAACAATGTTTGCATTTTAAAAAGAATTTCCGGCGATAATATGTGAAGTATGCAGCAAACCGTACCTGTAAAAGTATATGTTCTAAACACCAGGTGCAAAATATTCTAAGAATACGGCTTTCAAACAACAGCCAATTAACTAAAGCAAAAGGACTCGATATACTATAATGACTTCTATGAAATCGTACGCATGGAAAACGACGTTGTTTAAACGGTTAAGTGAGTTTGCAACCCTCTTTACAGCGTTATGGAGTAAAATGTATAACAGGTTGTCTAACTATTATTGCAACGATATCTATTTATTATATCAAACTACAATACCTAGAATGAATTAATTAAGAGATGGTTTATTGCCCATACACTTGAGCGAGCTGAAAACGTGTAAGATAACAAAGCGCAACGGACGTATAGATTACAAATCCATTAAAAGTCTTAATTTAAGAATATGCAGGTGGTTTAAAACGTATTTCAATGAATTTATAACACAAAGTTTCTAGTCTTCTAAAAAACCTATTAAAAGCAGTTGAACGATAAGAAACTGCTTGCTTATTTCAACGAATTTATAAAGCAACTAATGAAGCAAAATATTATAGAATAAATTCCACATATTTGTCGTCGTATTAAACATTTAAGAAATTTATCGGATGTTTTCAATAAGTATTAATTTCAATTGAACCTGTTAAATGAAAGTTCGTATGATTTGAAATAGCATAAAAGTGTAAAGTCGTTTAGATTAGTATCTTTGGGAGGGCTTGTTACAAAGAAGTAAAACAAAGTAGCTAGGAAATTAAAATTTATACGAAGGATGCAGAAATAGATCGATTGAAGAGATTTAATGTAACAGGTGGACGCGGCATTCAGAGTTTTCAATTTTACGCTTAATGAAAGATAAAGTTCAAAACGCCTGCAGACGGAAATTTGTTCGTTATGGCCATGTGTAGGGAGTGAAACTGGATTTGTTTATTCTGCCATTAATTTGAGAATCTTTAAGTAGTGTTGTAGCTGTTGTTTTAAAGAAAGGAAAAACTGATGTGGTCTGGACATTACCTGAATTTAAGAAAGTACACTGTGAGTAATAGTATAGGCTTTTGTAAGATTCAGTATAATTTAAATGTGAATGTGCACGTAAATATGTTTTGGTATTTTTTTCGACATGGGACGTTAATCGAAGGATAAAATGATTAGCATTAAAATATTGAGATATGCAGGTATTATATATTTTGGAAAGGATGAGGTAATAATGTTGGTATTGGAATGTTTTCTTGTTGGAGGAACAACATTCCCGTTCATTTGGGATTCATAAATGTGTAGTTCAATATGAAAGTAGAAAAATGTGTAGCGTCGGATAGTTTTGTGGCTGGATTAGGCTGTTTTCTTTAGAATTTGCTTGAGGGTTTAGTTTAATATCACCTGGTCAGATTGCAGATAAAGCTAATGTTAGAAAAGTATATTTACATGTATGACAATAAATTTTATGATAATAGAGGTTAAATTATGTAGATATTTTTATTTTATTTTACTTATTTAGCAAATAGTGATATGATTAATAATTTGTGAAGGTGTAAAGCTGCCCCAGTGCTAGTCATATCTGGGAGCAGTGGTTGATTTGAACAGACCGAATGTAGGAATAACTAAAGCAAAGGGGTTTTATGTGGAATAACAGTCTTCCACGTAGACAAGGACACAGCATAGCTCGCGACGACCGACTGTTTGGTGCCTCTTGATATCGACGAACACAAGACCTTTCAGGGAAAGTGTTAATGTAATGTAGAATTTTAGTTGAAAACCTTATTATTTGTTTTGTAACTTGTTTTTCTTTATTTTTTTTTCATTATTATCTATAGGAACCCTTTTACAACCACTGCAGTTAGCCAACGCACCTCTTTTATAGTTAAGGGGTCCCTGCCCCTTCAGGGCAAGTTAAAATTGAAAATGTTTCATCCGTAACAGTAGAAAAATTACTTGCGTAACAACCATTTGAGATTAGAATTATACACACGTATTGACATAAAGTATTTCCCATGTAAATAGTTTTAAATACAACCATTAGTTCAACTGAAAACTATATTCTTGTAGTCTAAGCAAGCAGGAGGTAATGATCAATATGGTCAAATGCATTGGAAAAATCTGTGGAAACGATATCGTTTTGTAGTATGCCTATGCCTTACATGAGATTTTCCAATGCTCCACCCGAAGGTACTACATTGGCCAAGAAGCGAGTTTTTTTTAAACTGGAAAATCTGGAATTTTGCTGAACCCTTGCTGTTCCAAGCAAGGTAGGGATCTTTAACGTGCACGACAACACTCACACACGGGACCTCCATTTTACCTATCATCTGAACGAGAGTGTATTTTTGTGAAAAATGCTCACCTAACATTTTTCAAGCGGACAGTGTCGGGATCCGAACTCGGGACCTTGGGCGTAGTAGTCACACACATACCACTACGCCACGGAGCTGCCTAGTATGCCTATGCCATCTAATGATTGACCAATTTCATAATTTTTCACTCGGGCTTTTTTGAGATATTCTACTTTAAATATTGATAAATTAAGTTTATTTAAGCATTTGGGAAAATTATTTTAAAAAAAGGATAAGGTTATTCTACAGCAAGTAGTTCCATGATAAATCTATGCAAGAAAAAAATATTAGTCTTTTTCCTTTTAATAATTTTGCAGCACTAAAAATCCTGTTTTGATTTTGTCTTGATACCTATAAAATTAACAGAGTTAGATATATTTGCCATAAACTCATTTTCAGTTCTGAAGCAAAAAAGTATGATTTTAAACATTTTCTAACCCTAGTGTTACACTCACTTAGTATCAGGGAGTAACCGGTAAAAAAAAGTAGGAAAATCAAAAATGTCGAGCAACATAGTCTGGGAGATTTTTAATTAAACATTATTCAAGTTTTATAAATAAAATAACGGTGCATAAAATTGAATTATAATGTATTAAGGGCTTGACTTTGTTTTAGAAAGACACTTTTATTCGGGGGTCGTATATATATTTCAATTCAGCATGTTCCCCTGAGTCTAACGACATACGACTTTTAGTGCGGAAACGACCCCTTAAAAAGTTATGAATTTTTAAATTTCCCATGTTAAGTCTATGGGAATTTTTTTTTTTAGCTAAAAATTAATTTAAATTAACTGCGCATGCGCGGAAATTATGCGCATGCGCAGATCAAAAGACTAGCTGTGCATGAATACAATTTGGGGACGCCGCCGTCTGTCTTAACGTCGGTTTGTGTTTACGTTTTGAAGAGAGTCGTTGGTATTTCATTTCATAAGCTCAAGTAAGAAAGCACTTATGCTTGACCTTTGTTACAAGTTCAAATTTAAGCTTTAGATCATGGAGAATTACGCTATAAATTGGAACTATAGCAGGCTACCGATTTGCAAAGAACAGGGATATTCTTTTGCAATCGAGCATGGGCTGCTTACCGAGAAGAAGGATTGCCGTCGTCACAAAAGCCCTATGCTTGTGGATAAATCTCAACATGGCGTCGGCGAATTTTATTGTCCTAAAGGCCAAAGAGATTGCCGCAAGTATAGCGTTGCTACGGGAACCTGGTTCGAAGAATCTCGCTTGGCCCTCCATATTGAAATCAAATAAGTTTGTGTCTTTTTTGTTTATTATTTATTATAGGTTTCTAATTTTATTTTAGGCTTTTATATGGATTTGCATTAAATGAGTCGTACGCTAAAGTTACCCGCGAATGCACGGATTTTAGCATTCCACCAGAACAACGAACTCAGCTTTCTCAAGAGACAATTGCTGCAAGGTATTTATTGCAATTATTTTATTTTATTTACCAGCAATTAATTTAACCATTATTTTGCAGATTTCATTATGCTCGTGAAATGGTTGTCGATCATTTTTCTTCTGAGCAGGCATAACGCGGCAAGATTGGTGGCCCTGGGATAATCGTTCAGATCGACGAATCAAAGTTTGGAAAGCGCAAGTTTAACAAAGGCCGCTGCGTTGAAGGGCATTGGGTTCTTGCCATAACCTGCGAGGATTCGAAAGATTTTCGCATGGTAGTTTGCCCGAAAAACGTTCGCGATGCTGCAACATTGCTTCCAATCATTATGGAGCATGTTGGAAAAGATTCGATCATTTGGACTGACCAGTGGAGAGCTTATTATTCACTGCCTAAATATGGATTTGTGCATCAAGCTGTAAATCACAGCAAGTATTTTAAGGGTAAGTTTTATAATATTTTAAACAAATTCATTCTAACAGTTTTTAGATCCAACAACAGGAGTGAATACGCAGCGTGCAGAAGCACACTGGCGTCCGCAAAGGCTTTCTTCAAGGCTCGTAAAGTTCCTGAGGAATCTTCGCAGATCATCTCTGCAGTATTTGTGGCGCCGCTGGAATGCTAAAGATCACCGAGATCCCTTCGATGCCTTGTTAGAAGCTATTCGCCCAATATGGAGATTTGCGCATTTGAATATTTTGCTCTTTGTTAGTTTTGCTATGTCATATCGATTAAAAGTTTGATTTCTGATTTTGATTTATTTCAAATAATTTTTTTGTTTAGGTTAGGTTAGGTTAGTTTAGGTTGGGTTGGGTTAGGTTAGGTTGGGTTAGGTTGGGTTAAGCTTAGAATCATTTAAATTATTCAAAAATCTTTTTTCCTTTTTTTCAAAAAAATTCCCATATACTTAACATGCGAAGTTTAAAATTCATAACTTTTAAGGGTCGTTTCCGCACTGAAAGTCGTATGTCGTTAGACTCAGGGGAACATGCTGAATCGAAATATATATACGACCCCCGAAACAAAGTGTCTTTCTAAACCGAAGCCTTACCGTATTAAGTTTTTAAGCAAGAACTAGTTCCAACATAAATAATGTCTTGCTTGTAGAGACAAAAATAAAAAAATGTTTATCGTACACGTTTGGCATTGACCTTCCAAGAAACATGATTTACGTTTGTTGTTATACATTTAAAGGAAAACAAGGCGAGGATTAATGTAGAGGAATTTTCACTTTAAGAACTCAAAGTAATTTGATAGATTGGTCAGAAATGTAATATCACTGGCCTAGATGATGATTAGGAGAGTCCGTTTTATATCACATACAAAGGTGTTTTTTTTTTATCAGTTCCAGATCAGAACCGAGTAATTTGACAGAATTTACCTATGGTAAGCTGCTAGTATAGATGAACTATAATGGCGTTATAGTAAAAAAGTACTACAACGTGGGTCTAGACGGACGTAAGGTATTTTCTGATTGGTTGATGACAAAATTTGACGCCACTGATACCTGAAAACTGCAGTAATTATACATAAAAAAACTCTACCAAACCGATTTTTGTTTTGTGCATATAATGATGTTGGGTTCTTAAAGTGAAATACCTCTATCACATGATATCAACAAATTAGTTACTGCATAAACAAGTTCTGAAAATTCCATTTCAATGATATCAGATTAGTTAAAAACATTTATATCAAATCTTCATAACTTAATATTTTTAAAACTTTCTGGCAATTTCTATTTTAAGGTACTCCTATTAAATAACATAATGAGGTTGTTGTCCTACATGAATGTAATTCATACCACTAGTACAGTACAGCATTTCACAAGATTTCTTCAAAAGCAATTGAATAAACTGTTAATTCTTATATAATTTATTAAACTGTACTTAACTGACCTCAATGTTCAAATAAAATAACAGGAACAGATGGTAAGACAATCAAGGTAGGTAAGAAACAAGAAAACACGTTATGGTAAATTGAGTGTAACAAAATTATTTCCGTAAATTAAACTGTGCGTTAGTGCATAATCACTCAAGTTAGACCTTGCATATACTTATTTATACTGAATGATGTACGAATTTCAAGAACACGAAATGATAAACATGCAACATGATTAAGCAGAAGCTAAAACGTTACACACAAATGCTATCTTAGATACAGCCCAAAAACAAAACAAACACAATTATTTCAAAAGTGCTCAATGCCTATATTATTCAAACAAAATAGTAAGCTTACCAGTTATTCACTTATTTATATCAGGAGTACAACTACAAACTACAATACAAGTTATATTACACTTACATTTGAATTGTTAATCAAGGTGCGACCTATAATAATACAGCCAATACGCCTAAACAAAATGTTCAAACTGCTACCCACACGCTAAAAACATGCACGCCATGACGAATACGAAACAAATGAAGTTTTTGAAACCCACAGAAAAAAGTAAATGTCAATGTCATCGGTACCATAGGTTTCTACAGACACTTGCTTTGAGTTAGCTAGTTTGCGTCTAGATGCCGCGAACACCAAGGTGTGTTGAAGTTTTTTTCTAGGGTATGTTATTCGATAAAGAAATGAATAGTTTCAAGTGCGTTTGCGAGCTTTGTGATCGAATTCGATAAAACTAAAGCTATCTACACCCAAAAGTAAGTTTAATCCAAAAATTATTATAACAAACCTTTACAGTAAATGTTTTTAGTTAAAATTGCAGTTAAATTACAAATTGTAGGTGATAATTGTTGTTCCTCTTTTAAACATTGTTTTAATACATTTTCTTCCACTTAACGTTGCATCTTTTGAAGTTTAAAGATGGTTTTAAATTAAATTTGTATTCATTATTGTCCAGAACAATTATCACTGTAAATTTTAATTTAATAAAAGCTTCAACAATAAAACATTTATGGCGAGAAACTTAGTCTTTGTTACAATATTAAAGAACTAAATCTTTTTGCTTTTAAGTTCTCCAAAACTAATCTTTGCCTTGATTTCAGCAAAGTCAGGCGTCCGATAGGAATAAATTTTGCTTAAAGCTGTGTTTTTCCTAATCGCGACATAAGTTCAGGACCTAGTCCAAGTACACTAGTCACAGAATCCCTATTAACGTCTTTGACAAGGGACCTCGAGCTTGATACTAAAGTCAATTTTAGTGGGTATGTCTTTGTCTAAACAAGAAAAAGTTCCACGCAGTTTTTGAGTTCATTGTAATCTTGTTCGATGTTAAGGTCATTTTAGCGCGTTAAGGTTTGAAAACGACATAGCACTAATCGTAGTTAGCTGTTTTAGTTGCCTATTCGTTTGTAAAGTAAAAAGGGAAAATAAATGCATATTGCGCAAGCGTGTTTCGGTAATTGATTCTTTGGCTGCGATGACATTTAATGCATTATTTGTTCTTAAAATTCATTAATAACCTATGCAGAGTTTTGCAGTTTATGTATTTGATATATGAATATAAAAACTAACATCTCTAGTGGCGTTTTCTATTCGTAAACTAATGCAGTACTAGTGCAATTTCTAGTCAGTTTTGGTGCAAAAAGTTTTCTATTGGACATCCGGTGCAATTAAATTTGCCCTTACTATGCACTCAGTTCACGATATTTGGAACGAGGTCTAGAAGCTCGTATTGTATTCAGTGCAATTGTCAAATCAAATGTACAATAACAATTCATGTCATTAATATTAATAGTTTATTCTTTAATTTTTAATTCCATTTTTATTGAAAATATGGACAACAAATCATTTGAAATAGTTTTTGATTTGTTGACATCTTCCGGCAAAGAAGAAGAAGATATTGTAGAGCCAATTGGTCTGCTTCCGACCAGAATAATTATGCTAGAACGTAAACGAAAAGTTTGACAATAGATAATTGACAGATCCTGCGGCGCGATAGCTTTGATTGATTCCAATAAGATTTTACATTTAGAAAGATTGCAATAGAAAATCTCCGATAATATTATGCTGCATATGCGAGTACGTTGCTGTGATGAGCATCAACTAGTCTAGTGCAGTAATGATTAAGCTTTGATTACGATATGCTCCAGTTTATAGTTTTAAAAGATGTTATATAAATTTATGTGTACTGTCTATATAAATAGTGTCGATATAAATATTGTAGTAATAATATACATTAGTGATTAGTGCTTGGATAGTTAACTGTAATGCTTCGATGGTAATTTGGAAGATAGCGCCGTAGTTTTAGAAGATACTACTTATAGAGTTAAAGATTAGTTCGGAAATAAAGTGTTGGGAGAACTTTTAGCAAATTTTATTGTAACTACGAGTTGTTGAAAAGGCTTGTACAATAAGTTTGAAAATAAAGAACTTGTTATTGCAAATAGAGGTTTTGTTACACTGGTGCCAAGTAGTGGTATTCGCGACATTTAAACGATTTCTATTTGCATGTCAGTCACTCGTTTTAAAAAAAACGGCGCAATTCTTTTGTTTTTGAATGAGTTTGTCGATCGCTATAAAGAGCTTGTTCAAAATTCTGTAAAACTGCAGGAAAGTTTTACTGAAAAAGTGAACCAGACTGCCACCAATTTACAGGAAAATGCTCAGAAACAGGACCGAAACGCTACAAGCCTGGCAACAAAGTTAGAAGATAATGCATAGAAACAAGAAAGGACCGCCACAAACATGGCAAAAAAACTGAATGGGACTGCAGTAAATTTACAGAAAATTACAGTCAATTGAGATAGGAGTTTTTACACGAAGCTATAAGAACCGCAAAAGCAGTTGAACAATTAATAGAGGAGCTTCTACAAGAATCTGCAAATCCCGCGGATAACCTGTAAGCTAAATTTTTTAGCGATTTACAGAAACCGAAGCGGGGTTATAAAAAATTGTTAGAAAACTCGAGTAAAATGGAAAAAGAGTTCTTAGGATCGAAGAATGGATTACATTCCTAGCAGTGCAAGCACTAGAGACCTCAGTGCCGGTGCTACAACGGCACGACCCAGAATTATAAAAATACCGGGGAATACGAACTGACGTCAAGGTTCAGCAGTACAACCACCTACATTTGATAGAAGGTCATCTTAGCAGGCATAGTTTAAATAATTCGAGGACTTCAGCGAGGGCTAACGATTGGAACGATAGTAAAAGGGCAATCGCGTTGATTCGTCGCGTTACAAAATAAGGCCTTGAATACTCTGCAGACCATACCAGTCCATGAACCAAAGAAACTACGGGACCTTAACATAAATACTGGGAATGAAGTACGGACGACTCTCAACTGCAACAAGTGTATTACGCTCAAGTGAAGAACCGTTACCAAAGTTTAACGAAAATTTGCAGGAGTTTGATATTGCTGGTTTGGTGTGACTAGCTTACCGAGCAACACCGGGTAGCTTCTAGAACAGCTGGCAGTACAGACTTTTGTTGATGGGATACGCTTCGGAGAGGTCCAGCAAGCACTACAAAGCCGGAAAACTAAAAAGTCGACAGGAAAGGGCAAAAGTCGCTTGCACGGATTCTGCTCCGGAGATCATCATTCACATGGCACGATCTAAGTATGCGGACAGCATTTACATATTTGGACAGTTTAACGGCAAGTTTGTGAAGTTGTTGGCTGATACCAGAACTACTATGTTACATGCCGAAAATCGGCTATGTAAACATTTTTGGTAAGTTTTTAAAAATGTGACTGAAATTGCGCCAATATTTTAAAAAAGGACTTGTGCATTTCCGTAACTTGGGACAGTTGCGTCGGCGCCAGAGAACGCACAGACGTGGAGTGCGGAAGTAAGTGGCGGTTTTCCGATACGACGGACTAGTGAACGAAACGTTGAACAGTGAGGTTTATCTGTGTCGTGCCTTTGTCTTTTCTCTCTCAGGTAATGTAGGTTTCCTTTTATCTCTACCTGATATCGTTGCCTTGACCTTATTCCTACGGTACCTCTACAAACGACGAAGAGGGAAGACAAACGAATCTGACTTCAACGAGGGCAAAGGCCGAACCACGCTCAACTAACAACGAGATCAATGGGAAGGAAAACATGGTCCTGCTGCAAGAATAATCGTAAGGTCGTGAAGAGCTCCACTTTATTTTGTGAGTACATTTTATCTTGTAAGGTCGTGAAGAGCTCCACTTTATTTCGTGAGTACATTTTATCTTTTTCTTAAAGGCGCCTCTGGTATTACAATAAATATTTTTGGCATGTAATACAATTGAGACGCAATTCTGACGTAATATCTTGTTGCGCAATATTATGTACGCTTTAGTATGTATTGCCAACTGTCGTAGTGGCTCGTATCAATTACGCCGGGACTTTGACGGTTAAACCTTAGATTTTAATAGTCGCGGGCGTTATAATAGTGGAGTTATAACAACTAATGCAATTGTTAATCCGGATGTAGTGTGCGACATTAATAAAGTGTGTTCCGCGACGGTGCATCTTCGAACCGTGATTGGTGAGGAAATTAGAACACACGGAATGCTAAATGTAAAAACCGGAGTTGGGAGCAAGATATTTGATTATCGGGTAGTAATAACGAACATCGCCAAAGAAGTTATCTTGAAGAGGAATGGATTCCATGTAGATATTAAAGAGGATGTCTTGAAGGTAGGTAACGAGAAAGTGACGGTTAACGAAACAGACGATTTGTCTGTGCGAGTTTGTTATGCTGTTCTCAGAGAAGACTTTGTGCGCGTTATTGAACCGATTAGTGATGAATCCCTCGAAAAAGTGTGCTTGTGGGGAAGGCTCTGATCAAAGTGAAGGATGGTGTACCTGTTAGGATCTTAAACGCAAATGACTGCAATGTTGCATTGAAAAAGGACGCAATGGTAGGGCGGTGTTCTTAGGTTGTTCATGTAGCGGGGTGTGCCGGTGTTGAGAAAGAGACAGCTGTCAAAGAGTGTTTCGCGAAGTTTTGAACCAGTTGACAAAATCGTGTCAGCATCTTGAACAACAACAACTGGCACGCCTTAAAAACTTTATCCGACAGTACTCGGACGTATTTGCGATCGACGACGGTGGTTAGCAAAAACCCTAGTAGTAAAGCATAGAATCGATACAAGAGATGCACGATCAATAAGACAGTAGTCGTGAAGGCTCCCATTGGCCAAACGCATAAGGAAGCTGAGGAAAAAAATTGGAGATATGGAGGGACAAAGAGTGATTGAGCACTTTGATAGCCCGTGAGAATTTCCTGTTGTGCTTGTTAAAAAGAAGGTGTTGCGCTTTTTTTTGTTATAAGGTTTCACATTTTATTTTAATATTTAATTTTAAGAGATTTTTTAAACCCAGTATGGGAAAGTTTTTCTTTCACATCTTTAATTTAAGCTTTTACGTGTAAGTGCCACGATTATTAGTTTCTCACACATTTCAGGACATAAACCTGTGAGTTGTAGTGGGCTAACCGCAAACATTGCGTTCTCAGGCGATGAAGACTACAGTACAATGTAAGTAAGGGCCGCCTCACCTGCGGCCACGTCCTCAATGATCCACCCGAAGATACTACATTGAGTTTAAACGCAAAAATTTTACGTGCTTCAATTAAGGCTGACTTCAAAATTAATTAACCATGAATAAAATATATAAACTAAAAATAGTTCGGGTTTAAATAACGGTATCCCTAGCGTTGACTTTGGACTGTGTCTGATCAACAAGACACTAGCAAAAAGTAACAGTAGCAGCTGCCAGCTTTGCCTACCGGTGCGACCTGAAGGTCGACTTACAGTTATCCAAATCTAGCTAACTAATATTTAACAATAGATTCGAATTTCTAAGCATCCGCCAAATTTATTAATAGCGAATCCAGCTATTTATTCCTGCACTATAAATTTACAATGCCGGTCTCCCTAGTCTAAGTATTTTATTCTAATTTCAGTCTAAATTTGTCTCTAACGTTCCCTATCGTTCCCTAACTGACATATATTCTAATTTCGATCTTTTTTCTTATAAAAACTACAGCCAAAAATAGGCAGGCAAAGCTACAAACAAAATAAGATCAAGCCACAAAACAATAAAATATATAAACGTATTTTACAGGCATAAAATATTCCTGTACTCAGGGCGGCCTTCTTCGTTGCCTCCTGCTGCTGTTGTTGCTGCTTCGCTGCTCCACGTGTCGATACGATATAAGGAAGGTAGAGAAGGTAGAAACCAGAACAATAGTAGCGAAACACTACGAACACGTCAACACTCAACGCAAGTCGGTAGTCGAGTTACGATCTTTTTCTCGCATGTAAATGTCTACCCCCTCCAGAAGAGGTTGAAGTACTCTGACGCATGTGGGTGGGAACAACGCCCTTTTAACCGTGAGAATTGTCATTTTAACATATCTCAAACCACAAAGATAAGCCAATAACCTCAATCTCCGTGTGAACCACAACTTGATATGGTTTTCACATGCGTTAGCTTTACGATATTATCTGCTGGGAATTCCCCTATGTAGAGTTCTAAATAGTCCTCTAAACTTAAATTAATACACTAAATGTTAAAGCTTTTTAAAATAAAGTGTAACAGCATGTAACAGTTTATAGAATAGCAAAAAAGCATCACCCAAATTATCAGGTGCACTCGCATAAGCATTATGTCGGCTAGCGCCATCACACTAAAAATTTGCTGGTTCAAGCTTACTGCAAATTCTACTAATTAATACAAATCACTGCTTATGCGAGTACAGTCGCCACAATATTTATAAATACCTCGAATATAAATTTTTCCAGTATGCAGTATCTATTTATTTCTTACTGCTAAACGGAGGTGGGTATGCACTGCTAAAGTCCTTATGGGTATGCACCAAATGTAATGTGGGGTCACAATCATTATAACTTTTATGTCCTAGGGGATGCGCGGTTACACTCTAGTTTATCTTAGTTTAGTTGGTTGGTTTAAGTTAATTAGGGTTTCTGATTTAGTTTGTTATTTATTAACCCGATGTTTAAAGTTTTGATTTAATACTCGGTATTAATGAGACAGTGATTGATTTAGTGTGGGGTTCGTCGTGCATATTTAGGTGTTTACTCTATTTTTCCAATCCCTCCCATTTACACGCGGTTCATGTGGTCCAGTTTTTTAACCCTTTCCGCAAATTCCTTAAGGGTTACCCAGAATGCTTTCTGGTTAGCTACTTCTTGGACTTCTTGTAGGCTCTTAGGTCATTATAGTCCTTCAACGTCTAGTTTCCCATCTGCTAACCCTCTGTTTGCCGTTTCGAGTGGGCAGTTAAATAACACGTGTTCGGCTTTTTCTGCGTTCTGCATTAGCAGCGGTCGTTCTCGGTTTCAGAGTCTTGTGCCCTGTTACTAGCTGCACCATCTTATGATCGAGTTTCATCTCCATCTTATCTCTAGCTTCTATGCTCGGTATAAATTGTGTGTCAACTTGCTCGTGGCAGCGCTGTTCTACCTCTCCTCTCACTGTCTAATTGACCTTTATCGCAGCTTTTTCTTAATTAGCGACTTCGGTACCGATAAATGCGATGTAAGAAACTGCCTTGTTGCTGCCTATTTGGCTAACTCCCCTTGAAGATTTGTCGGGGTGTTCATATTTGCCAGAGTAGTCAGGGCCGATTTGCTATCGCTGATGATAGAGCACCCACATGTGCCCGAGGAGTTGATGATGAACTTTTTAGCTTCTGTTATAGCTACCATCTCGCACAGAAGGATTGTGATCCAATCCTCAAGTTTTGTTTGGAATCGGAACACTTCCCTCTTCTCATTATATACGACGAACGCCGCTCCTGCCTGCTCATCGTCCATTCGCGCTCCATCTGTATAGATCCTAATCCTTGTCGCGTTTTTATCGCCTTAGCAAACTCGATCCCCTCGATATTAGCAAAATGCCTTAGCTCAGAAATAACAATTTTTCTTTCAATTTCCCTACTACCATTTCAACAAGTTCCAGCCCTTTTCCTATACCTATGAGTTTCCGATCTCTAACTTCCCTGACGACAAATTCGATTGGAAGAATCCTACTAATCACGAAGACTGTCTGCGTGGAAGTGGTTCTATACGCCCTCGCCATTTTGACTGCAGTTATGCGCTGAACGCTCGTCTTTCTTGACTTTACACGATAAGAGTACACTACATTTGATTTTCCTATGCTCCACCCGAAGGTACTACATTGGCCAGGAAGCGAGTTTTTTAACCAGGAAAATTTTGAATTTTGCCGAATCCTTGCTATTCCAAGTAAGGCAGGGATCTTTAACGTGTGACAACACTCACACACGGGACTTCCATTTTATCTCTCATCCGAGGAGCGTATTTTATTGAAAAATGTTTGCACAACATTTTTCAAGCAGATCGTGTCGGGATACATATCAACTACGCAACGGAGCGGCCACGATAAGAGTACAGCTGTGTTTAGAGGTTTTAGTTTTGGGAGGGTAGAAAAATGGCGAGAGACTGTAGTTAGTGAGAACTAAACCTTTAAATGAGGGGACTTTACTGTCTACATTTGACGCGGACAGACGTTTGTAGAGTTACAAGTTTGGCAAGGTAATCTTTTCGTTGTAACCTCCTTCCTATAGCTACTCCTGAGATCCAGGTAGCAGCCGTGGCTTCAGTAAAATTCTGGTAAGTTCCTAGCTTGTTGTATTAATTTATTTGCGACGATTACTCATGCTACCTAATTTGTAGGCGTGTTCCTTTTTACGTCAGGGTTATTCGTAATTAATCGACGGCGAGAAAGATAAATTTCGCTAAATGAATAAAGTACCGAAAACGTAAGAAAAGGACAGGTCGCCAAGATTTTGCGTAGACTACAGACGATTGAATGACGTGACCAAAAAGCATAGCTACTTTTTCCAAGGATTTACGACATTTCAGGGTCGCGATAGCTCTCGACCTTGGATTTGAAGAATAGCTACTGACAAGTGGATATGAAATCCAAAGATCAGGAAAAGACTTCTTTCACTATTGGTATTGGCCTATGGTAATTTACAGTCATGCCATTTGGGCTCTGCAACGTTCCTTCCACACTTGCGTAATGTATCGCGGAAATGTGTCATGTATATTTAAATTATGTGATTGTTAATGGGAAGTCGTTTGGTGAACACTTGTGCAATTTAGAAGAAGTGTTTTCAAGACTCAGAGAAGCCAATCTCGACCTGAGTCTAAAGAAGTATCACCCACTAGACGAAGAGCTGAAATACCTGTTAGACCCGGGTTTGCGAAAAGAGCCAAGCCCTTGACCAAGCTGTTTGAAGATGGGGGTGATACGTTTGGAATGAAGATTGCCAGAATACGTTTCGACAACTAAGACAGTTATTAACAACAGCTCCGATCTTAAGTCATCTTCGGTCGAAAGGCAAATTCATCTTGGATAGAGACACAAGCAATGTCACTATCGGAAGTGTACTATCTCAGATACAAGACGGACAAGAGAGAGTCATTGGTTACTTTAGCAAAGTGCTTTTGATACCGTGACGAAATTATTGCGATACAATACAGAAACTGTTGGCTGTTGTGAAATTTGTAAAACACTTTTATAAGTACCCCCACGGGAAAAAATTTCGCCTAAGAAGCGACCACTCCGTCATGAAGTGGCTATTACAGGTTAGGCCAAATCGCCAGATGGATAGAAACGCTGCAGGAGTATGACTTCGACATGAAGCACCGTGCTGGTGCAAGTTATCGTATTGCGGATGCGCTTTTGAGACGCCTTGTCTCGAAGGTTTTAGCCATTGCTCACGGTTAGAAACAAGGCGTGATCTATTTGGTCGGACTACTGTGATTAATGACAATTAGCAGTATCTACAAATGCTAACGGTATAGGAAAATGACAAAGACCTAAGTGTCATTCTCGGTTGGAAATCCAGTGGACAACGTGTATCCTGGTACGACATTAACCCGTTGAGTAGCACCCTGAAGTCGTACCCAGCACAATGGGATTCTCTGAAGTAGAGAATGAGATCGTGGTGCAATCCTTGGGAGAAAGGAGATAAATCCGTGAGTACACTTCAGGTGGTGGTTCCTAAAACCCGAGTGTGGGGGGTTTTAGGACATCTGCAAAATGGGACCTCGGGAAGACACATTGGCGTTAAGAAGACTCTGGAGAAAGTCGGTACAAAATTTTACTGGGTAAGCTACAAGGACGATGTAAGAGAGTGGTGCCACTAGTGTCAGCTGTGTGCATCATTAGAAAACCGTAAGGCGCCAATGAGGTAATACAACGTGGGGAGCCCCTTTGTTAGAGTGGTAATCGTTTTCTCCACAATGGTTTCGTTAATCATTGCTGCGTAATCCTGAATTTAGACTAGGCGCGTCATCATTTTGCAGTTGCACCTTCGGAGCAAATTCGAGTTTCGACTTATACTTATTTCTAACATCTTGCGGTAAAGCATCATAAATTGACGAAAGTGCGAGGGTAAGTAAGTTCTTGATTATTCGTTGCAGATGTTGTATTCAAATTTATAAACAACTGCACAAATGTTTTCACATTGGATGTAATTTTATCACACTTTTCGTCCATATACTGCTTGCTTGCTGCGTCTGATTTCTCAACAGGAAGGCTAAGCTGTACGATACGCTGGTTTCTTGCATCGTAAACTACAGCTTTACGTATTTAAAAAAGCTGATTTTTTGAATACCGAAGATCTCGACTTTTGATCTCCAAACGTTAGTGAAAGAGAAAAGAACGGCTTTAATAGAAACAGGGCTGACGCAAATTCTTAAGTTTAATTTTCCAAAAATTCAGAAGGAAACAGTTTTTAAAAAAATATTACGGAAGGAAATTGAACAATGGTGAACGGGTTCGCAGAACGTGCTTATTGTATTCTAAGACAAAGATAGTGTCTTCTACTTTCCAAGCAAAATTTTTGGAAATAGCTTAACACTCTTCAGAAACAGTGATGGTTTTAGTAACTGGCCACATCTAACGCAACATTTGAATCGGCATAAAAAATCAAATATGCAAATTGACCGTTTAAAAAATTTTTAAAAAATTTAAAAAATCACTAAAAATTGGTTCCACAATTGATTCCGTCTTTAAGCGTTTTATTAATCAAGAGAAAACACGTTGACGAACTGTTTTTCAATAAAAAATTTTTTTAATACAGTATTAGTCAGACAAAATTTAGCACTAAGGGAAGAACATAATAAACTTTTTTGTAGCAATAACAATTTATTGAAATAGTTGGTAAATTTGATGCTATTATGAGTAATCATATTCAAAGAATACAATTGAAAAAAAGACATGACATATTATTTGGGTGAAAAAAGTCAAAATGAAATTATTCATATTTTAAGTGACAAAATCAAACAACAAATTATTAGTAACTTTGGTTACATCGTTAATCGGGATGGTCTCCTTGTTGACCCCGATAAAGTTTCTGCCATCCTTAAGATTCCTCCTCCTTCTACTGTTACCGCAGTCTGTCAACTGATTGGCATGACCAATTGGTACCGTCGTTTCATCCCGAATTTTGCCACCCTCACAGCTCCGCTTTCTAACCTGACCTGCAAAAACATTACTTTCTCTTGGACCCCCGATTGTCAATCTGCCTACCTTTCCCTTAAGCAACACCTAATTTCTGCCCCATCTTTTCCTGTCCTGACTTTATCTTACCCTTCACCATCCAAACTGATGCCTCACTCTTCGGTTTGGGTGCCATCCTTAGCCAATCCCATCCTGACGGCGAGAAGGTCGTAAACTATATCAGTCGGTCACTCACCAAGCCTGAGCGCAACTACTCAGTTACTGAGAAGGAGTGTCTGGCGGTGATGTGGGCGATTGAGAAGTTTCGTCCTTACGTCGAGGGTTCCCATTTTTCAGTTATCACTGATCACCACTCCCTCCTTTGGCTTAATAAAGTCCTTCCGGTTGCTTAGCCCGTTGGTCCCTCCGCAGCAATATGATTTTGCCATTCTTCACCGTACGGACAAAGATCACCTTGTTCCTGATGCCCTTTCTCGTTCTGTTCCGGTCCTTGAACCAATTTCTAGTTCTACAGTCACCTCTTTCGAAGTTTCCCTTCCTACTCCGGATCCTTGGCACAACGCCATGTTCTGAAAAGTTTCTACGCCGTAACACGTTTTCCTTTTCCGTCGTCACAAAACTTCCATCGCTGCCGATTCTCTGGACGATCGTCGTACCTTCTAAACAGCGTAAAAATTTGATATCCCTCCATCACGATCCTCCTAACTCCGGTCATTGTAGCGTGACCAAAACTTCGGCTCGTCTCCTTCAAAAATATTACTGGCCCTGTCTCAAAGCTGACGTCGCTCGTTACATCCGACGTTGTACGATTTGTGCTGCTCACAAAGTTGGACAGTTACCCCCTCCTGGTTTATTCGCTCCTAGCGCCAAACCATCCTATCCATGGCAAGTCCTTTCCTGTGAGAGTATGTTCTCTTCCTCGTTCCACTCGTGGTCACTCCTATATTCTTGTAGTGGCTGATTATTTTACTAAGTTTTCTCTTTTCTTTCCTTTACGTTCAGCCACTGCACAATCCCTCACCAAAGTCCTGGAAGATCAAGTCTTCCTTATTTTTGGTGTCCCGCAATATCTTATCACAGATGACGGTGTTTAATTTCATAGCCATCAGCTTGCTTCCTTGTGTGCCCGTTATCACTCCAAAATGTTTTTCACCGCCCACTACCATCCCCAAGCTAATCCTGCTGAACGTGTTATCCGTGTCCTAAAAACCAAGATTGCTTCCTATGTACGCGACGACCAACGTCATTGGGATGTGAACCTCCCAAAAATTTCTTGTGAAATCCGCACCTCCAAACACGAAATCATAGGCTGCACTCCGTTTTCAGCTCTAATTGGTCGTGAGCATATCCTTTCCGGTAATTATTTCGAACAGTTGTCCGAAATAAACGACTTGTACATTCCTAATTCCTAACATCCTTCTCCAGATTAAGAATATCCGTTCCTACGTTCTCAAAAAACTTTCTGCCGGGTATCGAAAAATTCACAGCCGCTATAATCTCCGCCGTCGTCCTATATCTTATCAACTAGGCGATTCCTTTTAGCGTTGTAATTTCGCTCTGTCCGACGCTTCACCTCATTTTAACGCCAAACTTGCTCCTAGGTTCATTGCTCCTTTTTCTGTTTCTAAAGTCGTTTCTCCCTGGACCTATGAACTTACTGATTCTTCCGATTAAAAATCCATTTGGCATGTCAAAGATCTGAAACCTGCCCATCCGGACGATCCTAATGCGCCCGATCTCGCTCTGTTTTTCTTCTGGCGGCGTAAACGCCGTAAGCCCAATACCTAGTCTCGTGCCCCAGATTCTTATGCCGACTTTGCTCTTCCTCGGACATAATTTTTGGACATTTTGCTTGCTTGTTTTGCAAGGTTTTCTTACGTTTTTTTGCTTTTTCTTTCACCCGTGTGGGTCCGGGAATAGAATAGTCCCACGGTACGACCTGCCTGTGGTAAGAGGCGACTACAGCGGTCCAACACATACACACATTCACACATTCCATAAATGCACACATTTAATACATCCACACATTTCTGTTTGGCTCTCCTTTCTTTTGTTCTCTTCTTGTTTTTTCCTCTTTCACCCGTGTGGGTCCGGGACTAGAATAGCCCCATGGTACGACGTGCCTGTCGTAAGAGACGACTACAGCGGTCAAACACATACACACACGCACACTTTATACACGCACAACACATACACACGTTCTTCTTACCCCACACATACACACACGCACGCACACGCCCACATCTACTCATACATAACTACACTGGGATTCTGTTTTATTTTCTTTTGTACGATTTTAGTTTTTTCGGGTTTTATACTAGGTGTTGGTATTATTCTTTTTGGTTTTGTTCTTTTTTTTATTTTCTTCCGTTCCTTTCGTTTCACTTTCCTTTCCCTATCCTTTTGCTGGTCTTCTTTGTTGTCGGTTCTTAGTCCGTTTATGTTTTTTCCATCCGCTTCTGTAAGTGCTTTCTAGTCCGTCTTTCTTCCTTCGGGAGTCACGACTCAGTCAACTGTAAACTAGTCGGCATTCCTTTTGTCAGTTTTTCGTTTGTTGCGTTCCTTTGCTACCACAGTTGAGAGTACATGGTTTCCTTTTACCAGCGCCCCTCCTCTCTTCCTCTCGTTCTCGCTTGTTGCCCTTTTTTTCTTACTTGAAGCTTAACACCTTTGTTATTTTGATTCGCACTGTTGTGTCTCTTCCTCGTTCCGCTTCTTCTTTCGAGGTTGATAACCTTTCATGTTTCTTTTTGAGATACATCCGTCCTATGACGTCTTTGCGGTGTCGATGCCATTCCACCTTTGTCCTCGATGATTGTTACCTTTCTTTTTCCTTTTTCTATGTCCTTTTCATTTTTGGTGTTGCCGGTTCTTTGGTCCGTCGAGCCGGATGAAAATTGTTTTTAGTGTTTTTTGTTTTTTTGGAGTGTTTTCTTTAGTTGTTTTATTTCGAAACGAAGTTTCTTTTAGTTTTCTTTTAAGCAAATGGTTTTTTAGTTGTTTGGGTTTTTTTTTGTTTTTGTAGTTTGGTCAAACCACGACCGTTTAATTTTGCTGGGGGGGATTTACTACGTTTATTTCCAACGTAATTAATAATAAATATGCTTTCGAATAATTTACCAAGTTTATTATGCGATATTATGCAATAAATTAAATTATTTACATCCTGTGTACAATAAATACGCTTTCTACAAATTTTCATGTTGAGCTTACTTAGTTCGAAACAACAAATTTATGCTAGAATTAAATAAGTCAATATCCTGTTTTAAGTATCTCGTTATACCTTGCGATAGCATATCATTACTTTCTCTGTGGTTTCATTCTTCGTCGAAATAGTATATTGAAGTATTCCGATATAATCCGGGTTTTCCAGTCAATCGCGCTTCGATAAGCGCGGATGCTTGCTTTTTGTATTTGTGTTACTTTGAACTCATTTTAAGATTGGTCTCTGTAGCTTGTGCGTTGATGCACTTAAAAAAACTACTCGCTCTGTTATTTCAAAAGCAATGTACGCTTATTTTTTGTTGTTCTACAAGTAAACGATGGTTTACGTATATTGGTAAGTTTTCCCACGGTTATTCATTCTAATCCGTTTTTCGTTATAGCTTTTTTTAGCTGGGGGCCAAATGGATCCTTTTGGTGTGTAGGCCAGACTGTTCGTTGCCATAAAGCAGCTTTTTATTTCTTTGGGGTGACTCACTACTGAAACTACGATGACCGTTACGTCGCTGTGTTGACTTAACTTTCCACGGTAGGCAAGATAGGTAACCGGACACCCACAGGTATGTGACTTGTTTTCTTTTGTATGCACCAATGGGACATTCCTTATCAACGTTGGGTGCAGTCACGGGATGAGAAACGTGACCCTATACGACTTTTGTTTGTTGCTACGATTCATGATTCTCGCTCTACAGGTGCTTCGGGTTATACTTCGGTAGTTGTTACTACAACGTTGCTGGTATTTAATGCGTAAATTTAACACTTATAATATTGAGAGAATCAGCCTTCACTATTTTTAATTTTAACATGTTGCTATTGATATTGAGAAAACCTACATTTAAAATTTGCTATCACTATTGTTATTGCGAAAATTTTAAACATTAATTTCTTTTGGTTCAATGAATTTTATTACCTGTTAGCCGCGAAATGCACACTTTGAGGATCCACTATCAAATTTGACATTTACAACATTATTAAAATTTAATATTTTTTATTTGTCTACGCAAATTAAGAATTTTTTTTTGTTTTTATTTATGTTTGGTTGTTAATATATAAGCGTGGGTAATGTGTTTTATTTTTTTTTGTGTGCTTAATTTTAATTTTTTTTTAGTATTTAGGTGAATCCCCCACTTTCCGCGTTTGATAGCTAGCCTGGTACTTACTTTTGTTTTGGCTACGTCATTGCACGTAGCAAATTGCACAGAACAAAATATTCCATAATATTAGACTGAAGCCCAGATACTTCTGGTGTACTTGTCATCAAGAACAAATAACTATTATTGTACGATTTGTTCAATTTAATAACAAAAGTCAAAAACTTGAAATTAAAGAACATTTTTTAGGGTTTTTCCTTATTTTAGACCAATCTAGTGTAGGTTTGGCGAAATTTTTGACTGATTTTTTTAAAAATGAGAATATTAACATCTATAACATGAGGGGACGAGCAAATGATAACGGAGCTAATATGAAGGGCAAGCATAATGGAGTAAAAAATATATTAGACATTAATTCGTGTTTTCCAGAAAGACAACAACCACACAGGACAATTTTTATAAGACCAGTTAGCAATTTACAGAACTTTGGAAGCTTTGAACAAAAACGAACTAACTATGAAATCAATGATGGTAATATAGGTCGAAATAATATTTAGCAGAAAAACAGGAATAACCCCAGCACATCAGTTCGTCGTGTGGCTCGAGAAACAGGGATTTCAAAATCTACCGTTCACAGAATCTTGAAGAAAAACAACTATCATCTTTACAAACCAACAACTGTACAAAGTTTATATGATAATGATTATCACGGAAGATTATACTTTAGCAAGTGGTACCTTCAAAAACGTGAATATAACGCTAATTTCTCTAGGACAATACTATGGACAGATGAAACATGACTAACCAATTGTGAAGTGTTTAATAAAAACAACTATCATCATTGGTCTACTGAAAATCAACAATTGGTAAATCAAAGAAGATTTCAAGTTCGATTTTGTTTTAACGTTTAGTGGGTTTATTGGTATAAAATTTTGTTTATATTCTTTTTTCTGTTCTTTTTTCGTTTTAGATAATCACTTAATAAGTCCTTTCATCTTTGATTATAATTTAACTAGTAACAGATATTTGGAACTACTAACAAACGAGATAATGCCTGGTTTGAGATAAATTATTAATCCCGGAAACATGCAAAACATCTGGTTCTAGCAAGATAGTTGTCCCGGCCCATAACACTCGTAATGTACAAACATTTTTAGAGAAAAAACTTTAATGAGAGGGTGGTTTCAAATAATAGACCAGTGCAATAATTTGCGAAATCATCCGATCTAAGTCCCCTTGACAACTAAAAACAGTGTAATTTTGAACCACCAAAAACTCGGAAAATTTTAGGGCAAAGATTACTGGATGTGCTACGGTCAGTATTACTTAGAATTTCTTTCTACTTTGTCATTGGTGTTTAATTTTATAGCCTACTAATTTCTCATTAAAGATTAATTTAACTTTTTATTAATATTTTCCTTCATCATCATCATTAGGTTTTCAGTCCTAGAACTGGTTAGACGCGTACCCTCATTCTTTCCTATTCTGAACTAACCTAAACATTTTCCTGAAATTTGTACAGTCTGCATCTATCACTATCTAAACTACCTCTACATCTACTTCCTTTTTCATATCTCTACGTGCACTGTCCATGCTATCATCCTTATACGTTTGAAGCACAACATTCCAAAAGGCTGCTACTGTTTTTCTGTCTGCTTTTCCTACTGCCCGTATTTCATAGGCATACTGTGCTGTGCTCCACACATATGCTTTTAACAATTTTCTTCTTGTTTCTATGTTTGTTGTTCTTGATCACAGGCGCTGTTCCCTCTTGCTAGATGCAGATCGATCTCCTTTTATTGTTTTACAATTATATACCCTATTTCTTCGACATTCAGTGGTTGTGAAGGAGGAGGCGGCTCTGTGGCGTAGTGGTGTGAGTGTGTGTGTGTGACAACTACGCCCAAGGTCCCGGGTTCAAACGACATGGTCCGCTTGAAAAATGTTAGGCGAGCATTTTTCTCAAAAATACACCCTCGTTCGGATGAGCGGTAAAATGGAGTCCCGTGTGTAAGTGTTGTCACGCACGTTAAACATCTCTACCTTGCTTGGAACAGCAAGGGTTCGGCAAAACTCAAAATTTTTCAGGTGAAAAAAACTCGCATCCTGGCCAATGTAGTACCTTCGGGTGGAGCATTGGAAAATCACATGTAAGATTTTGAGAAAAGGGGGGGGGGGCTCCGTGGCGTAGAGGTATGTGTGTCGCTACTACACCCAAGGTCCCGGGTTCGAATTCCGACACGGTCCGCTTGAAAAATGTTAGGAGAGCATTTTTCACAAAAATACACCCTCGTTCGGATGAGAGGTAAAATGGAGGTCCCGTGTGTGAGTGTTGTCACGTACGTTAAAGATCCCTACCTTGCTTGAAACAACAAGGGTTCGGCAAAATTCTAAATTTTCCAGGTAAAAAGAACTCGCTTCCTGGCCAATGTAGTACCTTCAGGTGGAGCATTGGAAAAAAATTATATGCAAGGTATGTGAAGGGAGGTGAGCAGCCTTGTGGCTGCCAAGATCCCCCAACACTTAGACATTTGCCGAATTAATAGTTTTCTAGTAAATCCTTTCATACAATAGTAGAGGGTGAGATGCATCCGAGGACAGATCCACCTTATGGGATCCACCCATAGGATCCACCGGATCCACCTACTTATAGCAATTTACATGTAAATTGTTTGGAAGTGAACCTCCTTCGGACATTTACTGGGGATTTCCTCCTTGCTCCCTCGTTATGGACCTCCTTGTGGGATTTTTACCCTCATTTTAAGAGTTTTTACCGGTAACATTCTGAACCAAATAGTTTTCTTCGACTAACCATTTCATCTTTTGAGATAAATTTATCTTGTTTGGTGTCAACTAATATTAGATTTTTCTCAGCTACCTGAATTTCTAGGAGTTTTTTAGATAGCATCATCCCCCAGGGAGCTACCTTCATTTTAAAAATTTTTACCCGCAGCGATTTCTGACCGTCTTTATCAAATGTTTTAGTCATGCGACACATAAAATTAGTCTATAATTTTATACAGAATCCGAATCTGCAAACAGATTTAAAATCCAACCACTCCTTACAGTTTTACACACATTCTTACGTTGCTACCGTGGTTATATTTACAAAGTTTGATAAATACAACACCGGAAGCGTGGTGTAATAGGCACTATCAGCAGTTGGCAGCACCAAATCCTTATACAGATTTTGGGCGCGGAACTACTATGATGTCATCAATATTGCACAATACTACGTAAATTTCCGTAATTCAAACACAAAGAAATAGGGCACACAAAATAAGTAAAGGATTACTTACATAAGGAATCCGGTATCCGGCGGGATTGCGTTACAGTTGGCTTCTCTGAAGTCCATCGGGGCTCCTTCCGGAAGAATTAGAGATGATACGTCGACGCTCTCAAATGCGTACGAATCCGCTCCGGATACCTAAGGTAGTCCTGAGTCTTCACCTCAGGCGTGGAGATCGGTGCGCCTAGGTGGCGGCAGAATTGTTACCTATGCAGGGATTGACGGAAAAATGGTAAAGGAGCGACAAACAAAAGATAATCAAGCAAAGGAAATCTACATAGGTACAGCTACGATACGTTACCCAAAAAGAAACGAGCATTCAACTCGACGACCCGGTAAAAAGCCACGTTCTCCCGAGAGAACCGGAAAACTCTCCCACCCCTTGTCTCGTATTGCTATACCCCTCTAGGGATAAGCACACTGCGCAAGCTCACTACTCTGACGTACGGAAGTACCGCCTAGTCCATTTAAAATTCCCGCGCACTGCGTATTTAAAATTATGGCGGGAAACTACCGTACACCAAAAACTTAACCTAAAACAATGTTTAAGTGGCAATGGCACGTAACAATCGCGACAAAGCCACAAAAGAAAAAACTTAAAAAAAAAAAAAGTCTGTTAGCACAGTAACAGCTTAAAATCTAAATCCTAACTACCCTATATAAACCCTAACTTAAAACCTACAAAATGTTTATATAAGGCGCCACCTGGTTTTTTCGACCGATAACACGTCTACTGAAGTACCAGGAAACGGAATAGGTAGCCCGATAGTCTTTGACTACACTAATTATCGACAGCACAAATTTGTCGGGGAGCATGAAACACTACTTAAACTAAAACAGATGCGACAAATCGCCTAAACTATCTAAACCTATCTAAACTAAGGCTAACATAAAAGTTGTTATGTGCCAACACACATGAGTGTTGCATCGAAACTATTCTTCCTTTTGGCAAGAAGTGCCCAAATTTAAAATGTTCATAGAGTGAGTCACTCTGCACTCTAGCAAATTTTGTTAGTGGTACTTTGGTTTTCTACGATGCACATTTGAAACTTGTTCATGACATAGTTGTGAATCAACAAATTTACCAAAAGTACCCCCTACTAAATCCTTATATGATAACCTGACAAATTACATTTCTAAATCGAGTTAGCTTTTTCACTTAAATTTCAGAAAAAAAATAATTCCCACGTCTGGTCATATATATCACACGTTAGGACGATAAAAAGATAAGGCAAGATCTCAAATTGATGTTAAAGATAATAGATAAAATAATGATATTAAGCTTAAGTTGTTATCCTCAAAGGTAATGAATAAGATAACGGTATTAAGCTTTAGTTGTTATTTGAGATACTCGATAAGATAACACGATATTAAGCTAAAGTGATTATAAGAGATAGTAGGTAAGGTGACATGAATTTAAAAAAGTTATTACTAAAGATAATTGATATCGGTGAAACTATCACCCGATATCCACACGGTATATAAGATATACACATTCACTCACACATTCACACAGTCATACATACCTTCACTGCCAGAGCCCATGCACTGACAGCGGCACCGCATGACCCCACGAAAGATTCGCAGAGACATGGTCCAGGTGTCTGTGGAAACCTCCCGCGCAACCACACGGTGACTAACAGAAATGAAAAGGCAGTAGAAATAGGAAAGGTAAAAAGAAGGAGGTTGGTTCTTTGGAGTGCATAAGAGGCACCTCCAGGTAGAAGAAAGTAGAGGAAGGGCTCGCATTGAGCAAAAGCGACAGAGGGAAAGGTGGATAGCAAAGCGCCACTCAACCAACCAGTGTGGCCAGTAGCTCGGAATGAGGGAACATCATTCTTATGTGGCAGACGGGTGTTCCGGGACAAGAACAGGTCCACCGAAAGAAGAATAAGGCATAGCGGAGATAGCGGGTTAAGAAAAAAGTATGGTTTTTGGACAAGCGTCCAAGAGAAGGTAGAGAATTGTCCCTATTAAACACAGCGCAGTCTGAAGGACCACCTGCGATATTAATCCGACAAGATAAGATATATCATATGTTGACATTCACTAGACTCTCAAGAGAACTAGTGCGATTATTTTCCTAACGAGTACATTGACTACGATAAGAAAATCAGACAAAGGTAGACACGACAACTTAAAAGTATCATTACAGATACAAACACACAAAACAAACTGTTTTAAGGTAGTATTTCAAATCGGTAGCACCCTAAACACACAAAAATGCCCAATTATAAGCAGTTAAATACAGGTACGCTGTCCCAATATGCTAAAACAACCGAGAATTTAATAAGATAACAATAAGAAACAATAGCACCTCACCACAAAGTTCAACAAAAAACAATGAAAAAAATGTTTATAAGTTATGTTGATTTAGTAGAAAAAAGAAAGAAATAATGATGTAGTATAATGTAGGCGACTGCAATAATTCAGAAGAAAAACACATGGAATAGGCAATCCTAGTTCTTTGCAACTGCGAATATGAACTATTTCTTACAATGGCATAGGCCGCGTCTCCTATGTTATTACACTATTCCTGGTGAAAGTTTCTAAAAGTCGGTAATACAGTTACCAAAGTTCACAAAATACATCGCGCAACGCAATGAATAAAGCGAGTGACGCCTCTAGCGGAGGAAAGCGCAAACCTTTTACAGATTTTTGCGCGCACATCCACTATGACGTCACCGATAATTTATATTGCGCCATAATTAGCAATATAAAAATTAAACACGATAAAGGCAAACAAATTAGCTAAAAATCTACTTACATCAAAAATCAGGCATCCGGCAGGAAATCGCGCTACGGTAGGCCTCTGCTCCGGTGCTGTTGGCTGAGCATGGACATCAGGGTCGTCTAGGGTCCATTGCCGAAGGTTGCTATAAATTTACCTACGCAGGGAATGACGGAAAAATAGGTAGAAGGTACGACAACAAAAGATAATTAACAAGGGAAATCTACATAGGTAAAAGCTACGATACGATACCTCCGAGGTGACCACTTCACTCCTTGAAAATTCCCGGCAAAAAGCCACGTTCTCGCGAGAGAAGCGGAGAACTCCCTCCCTTTGTCTAGAATTGCTCTATCCCTCTAGGGATAAGCACATTGCGCAAGCTCACTACTTTGACGTATCGGAAGCACCGCCTAGTCTATTAAAAAATTCCCGCGTCTCGCGTATTTGAAAATATGGCGGGAAACTTCCGTACACCAAAAAACTTAACATAAAAACATGTTGAAGTGCAATGGCACGTAACAATGTGAGTCCAATGAAGAAAGCATTCACTCTAACAGCAGCTAAAACCAATCATAAAAATTCAATGAGTTATTGCAACCAAAGTTACGACAACTACCACACAATTAAACCATGTAAGAAAAATACTAAAAACCAAATAATATGTAGTAGGAAAAGTTCAAGGGTTAATTAAATGAAACGACAGAATTATATTGGGGGGTGTAGAGAATGAAGTGATATATATCTAACGGTATGGTCAAGGGAAAGTCAACCAAAAAAAAAAGATAGCTAAATTAAGATAAGTAAAGTTAAACGTGTAAGAGATTATATACTGTATGAGAGAAAGAATAAGTAATTAAAGTTAACTAATTGATGGTGAGAACAAAAAAAATATTAGGTAAATAGTGAGGAGCATGGAACATGAAAAACTTAAGTAGCATTTGGGTCGGCAGAGAATGGCTTAAGGTCTTTAATATGCCACCTGCCTTGGCGTTTTCCTTCAGCATCCTGAAGTTCGTAGATAAGGGGACTAATGACACGAGTGACCTTCAAAGAATGAATTTAGGGGCTAATTTTGAAGAGAATTTCTTAGATGCATCCGATAAGACATAATTCTTCTTCCAAACTTGTTCGCCCAAGGCGAAGGAAATATTTCGTTTACGTAAGTTATAGTGGTCCTTACTCTTTTCGTAAGCTTTTAACAAATTTTTCCTAACGTCGTTAAAGATAGAAGGTAATGACTGTTGGTCTTTGTCCCAACGTACTTTATCGTCAAATTCAATTACGTTAGTATCGTCAGGCACTAAACCATAGTAACTCCCATCGATTGGGGTATATCTTCCAAAAACAAGAAATGACGGAGTGAATTGGGTTGCTTCGTGTTTAGATGTACGCAAAGCTTGAGCAATTTCAAAGATATGTTCATCCCATGTAGTATGGTCTGAATCAATATAGGAAGAGATAGCGGTAATTAAAACTCGATTTACTCTTTCGGTAGGGTTTACTTGGGGGTGATATTTTGCGTTAAACCAAATTTTTTGTACTTTGTAACTTTTAACAAAATTCTGAAAATCTTTAGAGATAAATTGTGCACCATTGTCACAAAGGATAATCTGTGGGACACCAAAGATAAGGAAGACATTTTGTTCTAGGAATTTAATTATAGCTGCGGATGAAGCTTTACGTAAAGGTTGCACCATAACAAATTTAGAAAACCAATCGGTAACAACCAAAAGATATTGATTACCTCTTTTCGATCGAGGGAGAGGTCCTAATAAGTCAAGCGATATTAATTGAAAGGGATAAGATACACGCTTAAAGTTACCCATTAAACCAGGGCGAGCGTCTTGTGAACTCTTATGAGAACCACAAATTTTGCAGCTCTTGATATAACGACAAATAGATTGCTTAAGTGTGGGCCAGTAATATAATTCAGATATTTTAGCGAGAGTTTTTGTAACACCAAGGTGTGCAGCTATGGGATCATGGTGACATAATTTGAGCACCTCACTGCGGTTTGCAGTGGGCACGACCAGTTTCCATTCAGGGATATTCGATATTTTATGTGGGGACGAAGATGCAAATTTATATAGTCTATTATTAGTTACTCGAAAGGTAGGAAATTTGTCGGGGTTATCGGAAACTTTTTTAATCATATTGAGGTACCAGGTATTCAGAATTAAATTTGGAAGGTTAAGAGAAACGACATCACGAGATAAGGCATCAGGTACGATATTTAATTTGCCAGGCCTATGCCTAACGTCAAAAGTGAATTGAGATATACGCAAGTTCCATCTTGCCAAACGACCAGCGGGTTGTTTCAAGTTATTAAGCCACGTGAGGGCTGCACAATCAGTGATTACGGTAAAGTGTGTACCTTCGACATATCCTCTAAATTTCTCGATGCCAAAGATAACGCCCAATAATTCTCGTTCGGTAGCAGAGTATTTTTGTTCGGCAGAAGTTAAGGCACGACTCGCATAAGCGATTGGATGTTCTAAACCATTGTTTACCTGGAACAACATTGCACCTAAGCCAGTAAGTGAGGCATCGGTTTGTATAAAAAACTTTTCATCGAAATTTGGAGAGATTAAGATAGGTGCTGAAGTGATTAATGTTTTAATTTGTTCGAAAGCTTGTTGAGATTCTAAATTCCACTCGATAGTTTGAGATTTCTTTTTATTTTTAATTAAAGCGGTAATGGGTGCGGATATAGTTGAAAGGTTGGGTAGAAAGATGCGATAATAGCTAATCATTCCAATTAAACGTTTGATTTCGGTAACGGTTTTAGGTGTTTTAAATTTAGTAATAGCATCAACTTTAGCAGGATCTGCTCGTAAGCCAGTCCCATCGATAATAAAACCAAGAAACGTAAGGGATGAACAACAAAATTGAGACTTTTCCCAGTTTATCCTAAAACCTGCTGCGTTTAAGCGTTCTGCAACTTCATTTAATGTGGCGATATGTTCATCGAAAGAACTTGAGATAACTAAGATATCGTCTAAAAATACAAAGGCACGTTCCTGATGTAAGATAGGACCTAACGTTTGATCCATAGTACGTTGTAAAGTTTGTGGAGCGTTACAGAGACCAAATGGCAAAAAATTATATTCGAAAAGATCTCGGCCTGGAACACAAAAAGCAGTTTTTTGACGAGAAGATAGGTCGAGAGGTATCTGATAAAAAGCTTGTCTAAGGTCGATAGATGAGATAAATTTTGCGTTACGAAGCCGGCTTAAAATCGAGTCAGTTCTAGGTAGAGGGTAAGCGTCTGAAACAGTCACGGAATTCAACTTCCTGCCATCAAAACAGACACGCCATTCGTCATTCTTTTTCCGAACTAATAATACAGGAGAGGTCCACGGTGAATTTGAGGGAGAGATAACACCAGATTCTAACATTTTGTCTATTTCAGCATGTAAATGCTTTTGTAATGCCGGCGATAAGGGATATTGACGTTGCTTAAAAGGAAGGGCATCACCTGTAGAGATAACGTGTGTTGCCGTTGTAACACAACCAAGTTCGGAGGTATTAAGTTTGCGAAATTTGTCGATTGTAGCGTTAAGAGTTATATTTTGGGAATCAGTAAGAGAGATTTTGTTAGATATTCCTGTAGATGCACAAGAGTTCGTGTTAAGAGAGGTTTGCCATGAAAAATCCTGAAAATAAAGTGACAGATTAAAAAGTTTACAGAAATCAACCCCTAGTAGAAAAGGATACGCTAATGCAGGGACAATCAAAAATAAAACGTCACGTTCAAGAGATTCAAATCGAATTTTTAACTTAAGGGAACCGGTTACATGTATTTGATTATCGTCAGCTAAATTTATGGAAGTTTTTTCGGGAATAATTTGAATTTTGATATTTTGTTTAGATAATTGATGTAAACCTTCGTTATTTATAAGGGAACATGAGGAACCTGTATCCAGTAACGCAACTACATTTAAGGAACCAATTGAGATAGATAAGTGTGGACGATTATCGAAGGGTTTTTTAACAAGTTGTGAAACGGCAGCAGTTTTTTTATGATAAAAGGAATTGACGGTTTGTAACCACTTAGACCACTCGGCTGGAGTAGTATAGCATAATTCCTCTAATAAAGGTAAGGCATTTTGTGCATTAATAGTAGCGGTATTATTGTTAGATAAATTTAATGACGGTACAACGTTAGAAGTAGTTTTATGATATGAGTTTATTGGCGTCTGGGTCCGTTGAATGATTGGTGATGAGGGCGATTTTGGATCCTTGAGATATTCACACCCTGATTTGAAATATCTCGACGGGAGTTTCCCGATACATTAGGATTACAGTTGCTGCAGTTAGATTTGTAGATATTTGAGCGACCACAACCATAACAAAAAATATTTCTAGGGTATGTGCAGACATTATAGTTATGTCCACTTCGCTTACAGTTCCAACAGGTAAGTGCGTTATTAGTAACGGTAGAAGGAACGTTAAGGGTAGATACTTTATGGGAAGCTCGAGCTTGGCAAGCTAAATTAGGTTCTAAAAGGCCAGATTGTTTCTCTGGGGGCCGATATTTGTTAATTCTTGACTTCACTTCCTGGAGAGAACGACATAGGTCTTTAAGGTGGGCTAACGAAGAGATTTGCTGTAATGCCAAACGTTCAGAGAAATAGGGGTTTAAATTTCTAAGTAACTGATCGATAATTTCGGATTCTGAAAGTTTTTTGTCGAGTCTGCTATATAAAGCTTCTAATGAGGTAATAAAAGAAACAACATTTTCGTCAGGACCTTGGGTTCGGTTACGTATTTCGTTCCAAAGGTCGTTAATATAGCCATAAGGTAGGAAGTCTCGTTTTAAACACGCAACTAACTCCTCCCAGGTAGAAATTTGGTCTCGTATGTTTCTGTACCATATTAACGCAGAGTCCGAAAACAAATCACCTGCTGAAACAAATAGGCCCTGGTCGGTACACCCGCGAGAGATTTTGAAATCATTTATACGGCCAAGAAAAGAATCGAATCGAACCCTTCGAAAGTGAGACCCCATTTGTATACAGGTATAGATTTTCCTAATGGTTTAGGTTGGGCAAGCACAAGATTTGAAAAAGGTAACGATATATCTACGTCTGCATTAGGATTAAGTCTTTCAAGAATAATTCCTTCAAGTAATAATACCTCAGACAACAAACTTTGTTTAGCTTGAGTCGCTTGGGCATCGTCATATAAAGATAATAATTCGACACGTTGTTTGACGTGAGTTATTCTCGAAGCCAATCTCCCTAACTCAATATCACTAGCACCAGGATCTGTTCTATTTATTATACCCGATATGTCATCTAAAGACAATTTAATTTCCGATACGTTAAGAGGCCAATCGCCAACGGGTTTCTTTAAGATAGCAACGCCTTTCGTTTCCTGAGCTAAAATGGCCCTGAGCTGAGATCTTCTATCGTTTTGATTAGACGCCGGAATAATACTCCTACACTCAAGCTCGTAAATTAGTTCTAGGGATTTTAAATGAGAAACATTCATCGTGAATAGAATATTTGAGACACGATATATATAAAATATGCGATTCTGACGCAGATCAGAAGGTAAAAAAAACGTTACAGCTACTTTAAGTTAGTACGATACGGTATTTAACAGTAAAAACTTGTTAGGAACGTCACCGGTAAAGAATAATATGCAAATGTTAAAACGTTAATTAATCAAAACACTAAAGAAATACATTTAAAACTATATGCGAACAAGGTTAGTATTTAACAAGGGATATCTCCTTGATAAAAAAAAACCCTCCAAAATAGAGAACCACATAGGTAAGGTATTATTTTTAACAGATAACACGAGGCTATTAATGTAGCATCTTTAAAAGATACTCTAGAGATCAAATCGTTAGGTTAAACGTTTTTTTTTTAACATAAGGTTTCTTTAAAAAGCGAGTTTGAATATTAGTTAACAAGTGATTGATTAAAACGCTTTTTTTTATAAGCAAACTAGAGAATTTTAGATACAGTTTTTTATTACTACAGCAAGGGTTATATTTTAACTGATATAAGGTAAATAATTATTATAATAAACGGTATTTAAGACGTGCAATTACTTAAAATATTAATTTATTGTACTTACTTGGAAAAAAGTGAGGTTAGTATACATCCTTGTAAAAATTTGAAGTTTTATATAGACACTAACACACATTTTCAGAGAACTGACACATATTTCAGATAACTGCATTTTAAAATTACAATAACAAAGTGAGGGTTTTCAATTACAAACGCTATCTGTCAATTCCGGAGAATTTCTGGGGAATTTTCGCAAGTTACCAACTGAAATTAAAAATGCACAGATATCTTAGTGAACATAGATTACAAAATTTATTAATATTATTTAGATGAAAAAGCTTGTTTAAACATTAATTTATTCATTCCATAGGTACATAGGAATCATACCACCTAAAAAACACACGCTGGGCGTCAAATTCTTACGTTGCTACCGTGGTTATATTTACAAAGTTTGATAAATACAACACCGGAAGCGTGGTGTAATAGGCACTATCAGCAGTTGGCAGCACCAAATCCTTATACAGATTTTGGGCGCGGTCAACTACTATGATGTCATCAATATTGCACAATACTACGTAAATTTCCGTAATTCAAACACAAAGAAATAGGGCACACAAAATAAGTAAAGGATTACTTACATAAGGAATCCGGTATCCGGCGGGATTGCGTTACAGTTGGCTTCTCTGAAGTCCATCGGGGCTCCTTCCGGAAGAATTAGAGATGATACGTCGACGCTCTCAAATGCGTACGAATCCGCTCCGGCTACCTAAGGTAGTCCTGAGTCTTCACCCTCAGGCGTGGAGATCGGTGCGCCTAGGTGGCGGCAGAATTGTTACCTATGCAGGGATTGACGGAAAAAATGGTAAAGGAGCGACAAACAAAAGATAATCAAGCAAAGGAAATCTACATAGGTACAGCTACGATACGTTACCCAAAAAGAAACGAGCACTCAATTCGACGACCCGGTAAAAAGCCACGTTCCCCCGAGAGAACCGGAAAACTCTCCCACCCCTTGTCTCGTATTGCTATACCCCTCTAGGGATAAGCACACTGCGCAAGCTCACTACTCTGACGTACGGAAGTACCGCCTAGTCCATTTAAAATTCCCGCGCACTGCGTATTTAAAATTATGGCGGGAAACTACCGTACACCAAAAACTTAACCTAAAACAATGTTTAATTGGCAATGGCACGTAACAACATACCCTCTAGCGATCATATAAAAGATTATTTTGTTTCTTTCGCGATAAATATATCTTGTTTGGTGTCAATTAATATTAGATTTTTCTCAGCTACCTGAATTTTTAGGAATTTTTTAGATAGCATCATCTCCCAGGGAGTTACCCTCATTGTAAGAATTTTTTATCAACTGATTTTTTAATCACCCCTTATATACTCTTTAGTGGGTTCGAGATACGGTTCATCTTGCTGTTTTACACAGAATCCGAATTTGCAAACAGATTTAAAATCGGGGCAACCCCTTACCGTTTTACACACATACCCTCTAGCGAGCATATAAAAGATTATTTTTGTTTCTTTCTAGATAAATGTACCTTATTACCTTATTCTTAAGCATTATAGAGAAATTCGAAACCTCTTCTTTAATAAAACATTCTAAACCCAACACACTTTATCAAAAACATGAGAGACTTTTAAACAGGGTAAAATTTTTATCAATTTCCTAGCTTTACATTTTAATTTCTAAATACATGTCACAACATAATTATGTAGTTAAGTCAATGCTAAACTATGTACATTTAATCTAACTAACACTTAACCTATATTTTTATGCCCTCATGCATAGGTTGCTGTACTATTAGGGATGACGTACCTTTTGTCATCCTCGCCCGACAAATTAATTTTATTAATTAATTGGGTATAAAGTTGGTGTTGATGACTTCGAATATACACCATGCTATGCATAAGGGCATCGGAATTATTATGTACAATGTCCTTAAAACTATTTACATTAATATTCTTAACTACACTTCGTGAGACATCTTTAATCTTTTTAATCGTGTCTTTCTTGCTTACAATACAGTAGGACTTAGCCCTACTACCAACAAATTCTAATTCTAGATCCCCATTAAATTCGTCTTTGAATTGTTACGCTTGACAACACTGGTACGGTCCACGTTTTACAATATTGCGCAACAGTTTATATTATGACATAATTACCTGGCAAATTGTATCAAATACCAAACACGTCCACAATGATACAATTCCTATTTTAAAGCAAAAATAAAGCACTGTACTCACTTAAAACGCGCCTTGCAGTTAAATCTCAGGGCACCTCCTTGTTTGAGCGTAGGTCGGCTACGCCATCGTTGATTTCAGATTTATTCGTCTTCCTTTTTTGTTTGTAAGGGTGACGACAAGGATAACCAGGTAGAAGTACGATAAGGCAAGAGATAAGGAAATCTACATCCTAAAAAAAGGAAAAGACACACACGTAACACAGGTAGCTTTTACCCGCTTGACGTCTCGTGGCTAATAATGTCGTGTCACTCCGCGCACTTGCGCCAGTCACTCCGCGCCGGCGCATTCTTTTGCGCCGACGCAACTGTCCGGAATGACGGAAGCTAACAAGTTTATTTTAAAATAATGGCGGGAATTTACTCACAAATTTAAAAGTGTACATCTCCAAATTTGGATTGTAACAGAATTTCTCTACAACTTTTTTGTTGACAGGCGGTATATTGTATTCATTATCTGCCGGGTAGTCACTCTTTTAAGATAAATATACCTTGTTTGGTATCAACGAATATTAGCTTTTTCTAAGGAGCCCAAATATGTAAATAGATTTTGAATAGGACCACTCCTTACAAAGTTACGCCTTTCAAAGGCTCACACCTCTAATTTTGCCCATCTTTATTTAACTCCATCTTTAAAACCTTTTTTTTCGCTACCCAAGAATTATGCTTTAACCAACCATTTCTTGAGAAATCTAAAACCGCTGTGTCCAGCGAACACCACGTGGAGATAACACGTATACTCTATCCACCAGGATAGAAGAAGGAAGGATTTGGAAGAAAGGATGGTGGGAGAAGAACTTACAAATTATATAATCTTAAAACTAATATATACAATAGATTTACAAAATCTCTACAAATATAAACAACTATCTTATATCTTTATGCCCCTATGCGTAGGTTGATATGCTTTCGGGATGACGTAACGCTTGTCATCTTCGCTCGATAAACTAATTTTATTAATAAGCTGCGTGTACAAATCGTGTTTTTTACTCCGGATACATACGCCGGCAAGTACTCGATATCACCCAAATAAGAATTAGCTGCTTGGTGACTGTTAACTTTTGCTTCCCTCGTGTACGCCAAGACACATCCCTACCCCATGCGCACCCTTACCCATGCGCACCCCTACCCATGCGCTCCTTCTCTGTGTGACTGCTATTTCGTGGTGACGTCATAGCCTTTTATAAATAAAGAGCAATGAAATAATATTGTAAAATGTTTATTCTCACATTATACACAACAAAATTTAAAAATATTTAATGCCAAGCATGGAGCCATTTAAACATAATTTTAATACAAAGTTATACACAGAAAACAGTCCTTTCTTTCATGTTTGTTGGAAGTGGTTTTAATTTTATCTAATTTTATTCGCAGCTTAAAATTTAAATCGACACCCACGTCCTCTATCTCATTTTCTAGCCAATTGTTTGATACATAGAGACCGTCTTGGTTTTCGAATTATAAAATGTACCAAAGTTTGTCTTTATATTAAAATCTTTGATTCCACCGACAACCAGATCCATTCTTTCGTGTAATTCTTGCAGCTTGTGACAATCCTTTAATCGCAGCTCTCCCACTATATCCGGCGTACGTATCTTGTTAGCTTAATCGACTTCTTCTTGTCAGTATTGGGGAGAATCCTAATTTTCCCACTCACTGTTGCGTAGTTGCACGTCAACCACTTTTGGGAATATATGGTCGTTATAGGTTGTAAGACCCTCGGTTTTAAATGATCCGAAAAGTTCTTTACTGGGCAAATATACAATGTTTAGCGGAACCCTTTGCATGTGATGTACGCCAAGGTTACGTTCGTCTATGTTATCTACCATTTCGATAAATACGTTTTAGAATAACCTTTTAAAAAGTATATGGATTTAGTACCATCCTTTCTGCAAAGACGTACAGAACTAAAAGAGTCTTTCTTATTAACCACAAATGCATACAGCTTCTAGAACCCGGATGTATCTAAGTCAGTCTACCGGAACATAAAATAATCTTTTAATTTCTCCTCATTTTCTCTAATAAGATGTTCTTTGTCTAACAGATCTTTGTATTGTTCGCGTATTGTCGCAGTGTTCTCCATATAGTCCAACTTTCGCCTTTTTGCATCCATTTCCTCTAATTCCCGCTGTCTTTTTCTGCGACTTACAGCGTATGGCGTGCCTAATGGGGCAATTTCCTTGAGCGTAAACGGATAGAGTTTACTGCCAATATTTACGTGTTGTCGTACAACCTCTGGGCGAATGTTAGGCGTATTTATCAACCCCAATTCCGAAATGATTATTTCTGTTGGAATTGTAGAATATGGTGTTGCAGATTGTGTAAAATATGTACTGCCTGCTTTACGTAGCACTTGTGTAAGATTTTTATTTTATCTCAGCTGTCTTCCTCCTCTACTATCTCCAATAATTTATAGGTAAATAATTAAAACTAAAAGCCGAAAGCACATACTTTATCAATTTATCCCTTTCCTCTGCTTTTTTGGACAAATTAATTTGCAAGCCAGTCAATTTCTTTGTATTGCTATTCCCCAACACACGTACTGTAGTACGTTATTATACACTAAACAGTAGCTATTTTGTAGCTTGTCCGATAGCTTACTCCACATTTTGGCAAGTGGTACCTTGTACATTGGCGCTTTTAGGAAGTATAACTTACTATCTTCCAATAAGGTTAAACAGTCTTTTTAAGGGATTATACACCAGATCCGCACTGACATAGTTTCCCCAGTAAATGTCCGAAGGAGGTTCACTACCAAAGAATTTACATGTAAATTCCCATAAGCAGGCGGATCCGGTAGATCCTATGGGTGGATCCTAAAGGTGGATCAGTCCTCGGATGCACCTCACCCTCTACTTACAATTAACATTATTCGAGAATATTGCAAAACCAATACCTGTAGTTGCTTATAATAATCATCATGTTTAAGTACAGTTATTTTTTTCGTCATTAGTTTATCCATCTTGGGACTGGTTGGATATGCGTACTTCCATTGATTTCTATTCTGAGCTAGCCTACACATTTCCGTGAAATTCTTACACCCTACATCTTTCACTATCTGTGTGCTATAGTTTAACCTAGGTCTACATCTTCTCGTTTTTCTTATCTCTGCTTCTAATATATATCGCACTATTCCCTCATGCCGTAGTATGTGGCTTATCATCCTATCTCTTCTATTTTTTTACAGTTTTCCACATATTTCTTTCTTTCCCTACCGGTTTTAGTACCTCTTCGTTCTTAACTTTGTCTGTCTATGATATCTTCATCATACGTCTATAGCATTACATTTCAAATACTTCTACCTTATTTTTGTCCGCTTCTCCTACTGTCCAGGCTTCACAGCCGTACAGTGCTGTGCTCCACATATATGTTTTAAGCAGTATTTTCCTTGTTTGTTGTCTTTGAACACAGTAGTTGCTTTTTCTTGTTAAATGTAGCACGATTTAGTGCTATTCTTTGTTTTATATCTTTTGCGCTTTTCCCATTTTGCTTTATTTGGCTTCCTAGATAGCAGATATCCTTAACCTCTTGTAAGTTCGTGTTACATATTTGTATTCTTGTTTTTGATTTATTTTCCCCTCCTTTGCATACTAGTAGTTTAGTTTTATTTTTGTTAATTTTCATATCCTATCTCTCTGTTAGAACCGTTTCCATTTCATTAAGAGCAACATCACACACTTCCTTGCTTGATGCTAATATCGCTATATCATCTGCAAATCAAGCATATCAATTTTTTGTCCCTGCATAGTAATTTCAAATGTCTTCCTGCATTTGACAGTATTCATTGCCTCTTCAATGTATAAGTTAAAAATTAATAGTGATAGGGCACATCCCTGTCGCACCCCTTTCCTCTACATTCCTGTTCTAATTCTATTACTGCTTATTGTTCTTTGTATAATCTATGTACTATTCGTCTATCCCTATAACTCATTCCAATCTTTTTGAGTATTTCGAACATTTTTCTCCATTTTACATTGTCGAATGTTAAAAGGTCAAAGTGTACCACTTTCGATTTACCACGGGAGATCTTCTGATCCGGTACACTACATCATTAATTTCTTTTAACACTTCGTACGGACCTTCCCATTGTCTTTGTAATTTTGGCGACAATCCACACATTCTTTGGAGATTGTAAAACCACATTAAATCTCCAGGTTGGTAACCACTTTCTTGTACTCTCGTGTCGTATTGTGATTTCATTCGATTGCTTGCCGCCTGGATATTCTTTCGAACGTTTTCGTGAATGCTATTTGATCTTTCACGAAACTTACTAACGTAATCTTCACCAGCGACCTCTTCTCCAGGTTTAAACCCAAACTGAAGATCACATGTAGCCGCAATTCACGTCCTAACATCACGCAAGCGGGAGAGTATCCTGTGCTGTCATGTACCGAAGATCGGTACGCCAGTAGGAACAAATGTAAATATTGGTCCCAGTCTCGTTGATGTTCAAAGACAACTTTGGCTAGGTACTATCCTAACGTCCTATTCATTCTTTCAACAATTCCATCCGATCGAGGATAAGTGGCGTGGTTCTAGTCTTCCTGATTCTAAGATGCTTGCAGATGTTCTGGAACAACGCTGATTCGAAGTTCCGACCTTGATCAGAGTGTCATTCCAACTCCCTCACTAGTGCATTTGCAACCGTCTCGGCTTCTTCGTTAGGTATTGCATACGCCTTGTTACACTCGCTTTGAATGTTTATACGGTCGGTAAAACAGTTAACAAAATATTACACTTAGATGGCGGTACATTGAAATGGCGATAGATGGCTCTTAAAAGCCTGGAATACAGTTACCAAAGTTCAAAAGATACATCGCGCAAGCGCAATGGTTAAAAGCGATGCTACGCCCTGGCGGCCGGAAACGCAAACCCCTTTTACAGGTTTCGCGCGCCAATCACCATGACGTCATCGACAATTTATATTGCGCCATAATCAGGAGCAGTTACATAAAATTAGAACAATGAAAATTAGAGAATCTACTCACGTGAGGAATCCGGTAACCGGCAGGAAGTCACGCTACGGCAGCCTCGGCTCCTGGTGCTGTTTGTAGAGCTCGGACATCGGGGTCGTGGGCTGCTCCAATGGCCTCGAGGTGCAGCAAATTTACCTACCTATGTAGGGAAAAGACAGGAACAGGTTAATTAGGAACGACAACAAAGATAATTCAGACAAGGGAATCTACATAGATACGATAAGATATCACACCCGGCACGACCGTTTCACTTCAAGGTTCGGCGAAAAAAGCCACGATTCAGGGCGAGAACCGCGAAACTCCCCCCCACTCTTTGTCTACTCTTGCCCTAACCCTCTAGGGATACGCACATTTGCGCAAACTCACTACTATTCGGACGTACCGGAAGCACCGCCTAGTCTATTTAAACAGTTCCCGCGTCTCGCGTATTTGAAAATTATGGCGGGAAAACTTCCGTACATTAAAAACTAAACTAAAACAATGTTTAAGTGACCCTTGGCACGTAACAATCGCGACAAAGCCACAAAAGAAAAAACTTAAAAAAAGAAAAAGTCTGTTAGCACAGTAACAGCTTAAAATTTAAGTCCTAACTACCCTATAGAAACCCTAACTTAAAACCTACAAAATGTTTATATAAGGCGCCACCTGGTTTTTCGACCGATAACACGTCTACCGAAGTACCAGGAAACGGAATAGGTAGCCCGATAGTCTTTGACTACACTAATTACCGACAGCACAAATTTGTCGGGGAGCATGAAACACTACTTAAACTAACACGGGTGCGACAAGTCGCCTAAACTATCTAAACTTATCTAACTAAAGCTAACACAAAAGTTCTTTTGTGCAAACACACATGAGTGTTGCATTGAAACTATTCTTCTTTTTGGCAAGAAGTGCCCAAATTTAAAATGTTCATGGAGTGCGTCACTCTGCACTCTAGCAAATTTTGTTACTGGTACTTTGGTTTCCAAATGATGCACATTTAAACTTGTCCATGACACAGTTGTGAATCCACAAATTTACCAAAAGTACCCCCTACTAAATCCTTATATGCTAACCTGACAAATTACATTTCTAAATCGGGTTAGCTTTTTCACTTAAATTTCAGGAGAAAAAATAATAATTCCCACGTCTGGTCATATATACCACACGTTAGGACGATAAAAAGATAAGATAAGATCTCAAATTGATGTTAAAGATAATAGATAAGGTAAAGATATTAAGCTTAAGTTGTTATCCTCAAAGGTAAGGAATAAGATAACGGTATTAAGCTTTAGTTATTTTTTGAGATACTCGATAAGATAAGACGATATTAAGTTAAAGTGATTATAAGAGATAGTAGGTAAGATAACACGAATTTAAACAAAGGTTATTACTAAAGATAACCGGTAAGATAACGCGAAATAACTCGAAGTCATTCCTAACGGTAGTCGGTAAGATAACGAGAAATTAAACCAAAATTATTACTAACGGTAATCGGTAAGATAACGATACTAAACTAAAGTTATTACCAAAGGTAATCAATAAGATAACGATATTAAACCTAAAGGTATTATCGAAGATAATAAAGAAGACAAAGATATTGGCCTAGTTATTACCCAAGACAATGATAACAACAAATAGAGTGGCTCCAGTAGAGCCATTGAAATGGGATTGACCCGTGCCCTCTAAAAAGAGAAACCTGTGAAGCAGGTCCGTTCACAAGAACAGCACGGGGGACCGGCAAAGACCTTTGGGTGCATTCCTGCACCCCGCGTTGATCGATATCGGTGAACTATCACCCGATATCCACTCGGTATATACGATATACTCATTCACTCACACATTCACACACTCATACATACCTTCACTGCCAGAGCCCATGCACTGACAGCGGCACCGCATGACCCCACGAAAGATTCGCAGAGACATGGTCCAGGTGTCTGTGGAAACCTCCCGCGCAGCCACACGGTGACTAACAGAAATGAAAAGGCAGTAGAAATAGGAAAGGTAAAAAGAAGGAGGTTGGTTTTTTGGAGTGCATAAGAGGCACCTCCAGGTAGAAGAAAGTAGAGGAAGGGCTCGCATTGAGCAAAAGCGACAGAGGGAAAGGTGGATAGCAAAGCGCTACTCAACCAACCAGTGTGGTCAGCAGCTCGGAATGAGGGAACATCATTCTTATGTGGCAGACGGGTGTTCCGGGACAAGAACAGGTCCACCGAGAGAAGAATAAGGCATAGCGGAGATAGCGGGTTAAGAAAAAAGTATAGTTTTTTGAACAAGCGTCGAGAGAAGGTAGAGAGTTGTCCCTATAAAACACAGCGTAGTCTGAAGGACCACCTGCGATATTAATCCGACAAGATAAGATATAACATATGTTAACATTCACTAGGCTCTCAAGAGAACTAGTACGATCATTTTCCTAACGAGTGCATTGACTACGATAAGAAAATCAGACAAAGGTAGACACGACAACTTAAAAGTATCATTACAGATACAGACACACAAAAACAAACTGTTTTGAGGTAGTTTTTCAAAACGGTAGCACCCTAAACACACAAAAATGCCCAATTATAAGCAGTTAAATACAGATACACTGTCCCCATATGCTAAAACAACCGGGAATTTAATAAGATAACAATAAGAAGCAATAGCACCTCACCACGAAGTTCAATAAAAAACAATGAAAAAAAATGTTTATAAGTTATGTAGATTTAGTAGAAAAAGAAAGAAATAATGATGTAGTATAATGTGGGCGACTGCAATAATTCAGAAGAAAAACACATGGAATAGGCAATCCTAGTCTTTGCAACTGCGAATATGAACTCTTTCTTACAATGGCATAGGTCATGACTCCTATGTTGGTCCAAGGAAAAAATCATCCACTCAACATCAGCTAAAACCAATCATAAAAATTCAATGAGTTATTTCAACCAAAGTTACGACAATTACCACACAATTAAACCATATAAGAGAAATACTAAAGACTGAACAATATGTAGTAGGAAAAGTTCAAGGGTTAATTAAATGAAACGACAGAGTTATATTGGGGGGTGTAGAGAATGAAGTGATATATGAGTAACGGTTTGGTCAAGGAAAAGTTAACCAAAAGAAAAAGATAGCTAAATTAAGGTAAGTAAAATTAAACGTGTAAGAAATTATATACTATATGAGAGAAGGAAGAAGTAATTAAAGTTAAATAATTGATGGTGAGAACAAAAAATATTAGGTAAATCGTGAGGAGAATGGGACATGAAAAACTTAATTAGCATTTGGGTCGGCAGAGAATGGTTTAAGGTCTTTAATATGCCACCTGCATTGGCGTTTTCTTTCAGCATCCTGAAGTTCGTAGATAAGGGGACTAATAACACGAGTGACCTTACAAAGAATGAATTTAGGGGCCAATTTTGAAGAAAATTTCTTAGATGCATCCGATAAGACATAGTTCTTTTTCCAAACTTGTTCGCCCAAGGCGAAGGAAATATTTCGTTTACGTAAGTTATAGTGGTCCTTGCTCTTTTCGTAAGCTTTTAACAAATTTTTTCTGACGTCGTTAAAGATAGAAGGTAATGACTGTTGGTCCTTGTCCCAACGTACTTTATCGTCAAATTCAATTACGTTACTATCGTCAGGCACTAAACCATAGTAACTCCCATCGATTGGGGTATATCTTCCAAAAACAAGAAAAGACGGAGTGAATTGGGTTGCTTCGTGTTTAGATGTACGCAAAGCTTGAGCAATTTCAAAGATATGTTCATCCCATGTAGTATGGTCTGAATTAATATAGGAAGAGATAGCGGTAATTAACACTCGATTTACTCTCTCGGTAGGGTTTACTTGGGGGTGATATTTTGCGTTAAACCAAATTTTTTGTACTTTATAACTTTTAACGAAATTCTGAAAATCTTTAGAGATAAATTGTGCACCATTGTCACAAAGGATAATCTGAGGGACACCAAAGATAAGAAAGACATTTTGTTCTAGGAATTTAATTATAGCAGCGGAAGTAGCTTTACGTAAGGGTTGCACCATAACAAATTTAGAAAACCAATCGGTAACCACTAAAAGATATTGATTACCTCTTTTCGATCGGGGGAGAGGTCCTAATAAGTCAAGCGATATGAATTGAAAGGGATAAGATACACGCTTAAAGTTACCCATTAAACCAGGGCGAGCATCTTGTGAACTCTTATGGGAACCACAAATTTTGCAGCTCTTAATGTAGCGACAAACAGATTGCTTAAGTGTGGGCCAGTAATATAATTCAGATATTTTAGCGAGAGTTTTTGTAACACCAAGGTGTGCAGCAATGGGATCGTCGTGGCATAATTTGAGCACCTCACTGCGATTTGCAGTGGGCACGACCAGTTTCCATTCAGGTATGTTCGATATTTTATGCGGGGACGAGGATACAAATTTATATAGTCTATTATTAGTTACACGGAAGGTAGGAAATTTGTCGGGATTATCGGAAACTTTTTTTAATCATATTGAGGTACCAGGTATCCAGAATTAAATTTGGAAGGTTAAGAGAAACAACATCTCGAGATAACGCATCAGGTACGATATTTAATTTGCCAGGCCTATGCCTAACGTCAAAAGTAAATTGAGATATACGCAAGTTCCATCTTGCCAAACGACCTGCGGGTTGTTTCAAGTTATTAAGCCAAGTGAGAGCTGCACAATCAGTGATTACGGTAAAGTGTGTACCTTCGACATATCCTCTAAATTTCTCAATGCCAAAGATAACGCCCAATAGTTCTCGTTCGGTAGCAGAGTATTTTTGTTCGGCAGAAGTTAAGGCACGGCTCGCATATGCGATTGGATGTTCTAAACCATTGCTTACCTGGAATAACATTGCACCTAACCCAGTAAGTGAGGCATCGGTTTGTATATAAAACCTTTCATCGAAATTTGGAGAGATTAAGATAGGTGCTGAAGTGATTAATGTTTTAATTTGTTCGAAAGCCTGTTGGGATTCTAAATTCCACTCGATAGTTTGGGATTTCTTTTTATTTTTAATTAAAGCGGTAATGGGTGCGGATATAGTTGAAAGATTGGGTAGAAAGATGCGATAATAGCTAATCATTCCTATTAAACGCTTGATTTCAGTAACAGTTTTTGGTGTTTTAAATGAGAAATATTCATTTTGAATTATATTTAAGACACGATATATGAGATATGCGATATTAACGGAAATCAGGAAGTTTAACCACAAGGTTTTCTTGTGAAGGTAATTAAGATATTATTAGTTCAATATATAAATCCATAATGCAGTTTTTAGAATGTAACATAAAGGACAATGTATTTAAGTTTCAAAAACCTCCTTTTAAGGTTAGGAAAACGAACAAAAGTTATATTTTAATAGGTAATTCTGTAATACTGTATTTAAAGACATAAGGTAAGGTAAATGCTTATTTGTAATACTTACATGAATAAAAGTATGGTTCCTTAAGTGAGAAAGCTGTTTAAATAACATCTGTTAAAACATTGAATGTTTATAACTGAAATTAACATAACCTAAAAACAAATAAGAAACCCCTAAAGTTCATAACCTCACCACGTTGAAGGCGCCATCTGTTACACTCCATTTGAATGTTTATACGGTCGGTAAAACAGTTAACAAAATATTACACTTAGATGGTGGTACATTGAAATGGCGATAGATGGCTCTTCTCCAGGTTTAAACCCAAACTGAAGATCACATGTAGCCGCAATTCACGTCCTAACATCACGCAAGCGGGAGAGTATCCTGTGCTGTCATGTACCGAAGATCGGTACGCCAGTAGGAACAAATGTAAATATTGGTCCCAGTCTCGTTGATGTTCAAAGACAACTTTGGCTAGGTACTATCCTAACGTCCTATTCATTCTTTCAACAATTCCATCCGATCGAGGATAAGTGGCGTGGTTCTAGTCTTCCTGATTCTAAGATGCTTGCAGATGTTCTGGAACAACGCTGATTCGAAGTTCCGACCTTGATCAGAGTGTCATTCCAACTCCCTCACTAGTGCATTTGCAACCGTCTCGGCTTCTTCGTTAGGTATTGCATACGCCTTGTTACACTCGCTTTGAATGTTTATACGGTCGGTAAAACAGTTAACAAAATATTACACTTAGATGGTGGTACATTGAAATGGCGATAGATGGCTCTTAAAAGCCTGTAATACAGTTACCAAAGTTCAAAAGATACATCGCGCAAGCGCAATGGTTAAAAGCGATGCTACGCCCTGGCGGCCGGAAACGCAAACCCTTTTACAGGTTTCGCGCGCCAATCACCATGACGTCATCGACAATTTATATTGCGCCATAATCAGGAGCAGTTACATAAAATTAGAACAATGAAAATTAGAGAATCTACTCACGTGAGGAATCCGGTAACCGGCAGGAAGTCACGCTACGGCAGCCTCGGCTCCTGGTGCTGTTTGTAGAGCTCGGACATCGGGGTCGTGGGCTGCTCCAATGGCCTCGAGGTGCAGCAAATTTACCTACCTATGTAGGGAAAAGACAGGAACAGGTTAATTAGGAACGACAACAAAGATAATTCAGACAAGGGAATCTACATAGATACGATAAGATATCACACCCGGCACGACCGTTTCACTTCAAGGTTCGGCGAAAAAAGCCACGATTCAGGGCGAGAACCGCGAAACTCCCCCCCACTCTTTGTCTACTCTTGCCCTAACCCTCTAGGGATACGCACATTTGCGCAAACTCACTACTATTCGGACGTACCGGAAGCACCGCCTAGTCTATTTAAACAGTTCCCGCGTCTCGCGTATTTGAAAATTATGGCGGGAAAACTTCCGTACATTAAAAACTAAACTAAAACAATGTTTAAGTGATCCTTGGCACGTAACAGCCTCTGGCCATTTGGTAAAATAATCAATTGCAACCAAGATGTATTTATTTCCTTTCTCTGACTCGGGAAACGGACCAGATATATCAATGGCCACGCTCTCAAAAGGATTCCCCACGTTGAACTGTCTCATTGGGGCTTTCTGTTTTGTGGCCGGGCCATTTCCAGAGGCATACAACTCACATTTCCTGCACCACTCCTTCACATCTTCTTTGCTGTTCACCCAATAAAATCTTTCTTTCACTCTTTCGAGAGTTCTTTTCAAGCCAAAGTTCCCTCCGAAATACTATCGTGCAAGTGCTGCAACACCTCCGCCACTCTGCTTCTCGGCACTATTGCTTAAAGTTGTCCCTCAGTGCCATCTTCACACTCCAGGCGTCGTTTCAAGATTCTATTTTTAATCACCAAGAAGTCCCACTGTGCCCAGTATGCCCTTCAGGTTTCTACTTGAAATACTAATTTCTACCCATTCTGGTCGTCGTCCTCTACTCCACTCAATAATACGTCGCAATTCGGCGTCATTCTCCTGATCTTCTCGTATTCTTTCGGGTTGCCAAGTATCACCAGTTACCGTCATTCTATGGATGACACTTATTTTCTCTTTCATCTTGGAGCAATGATTGCAGTCTACCGGACACGGTCTTCTTGACATAGCGTCTGCATTTCGGTGGCTAGTTCCTACACGATGTTCTGTGTCTAAGTCATATTCCTGCAGCCGTTCTATCTAGCTTGCAACTTGCCCTTCAGGATTTCGAAACAGCAGTAACCATTTTAGTGCAGCACGGTCTGTTCTTAACAGGAATTTACGGCTGTACAAGTACTTATAAAAGTGTTCTACGGATTTGACGACGGCCAACAGCTCCATTCTGGTAACACAATAGTTCCTTTCTGGCTGCGACAGGACCTAGCTGAAATACCCAATAACTTTTTCTTGATTGTCCTGCACCTGGGAAAGAACGCTTCCTATAGCTGTGTTGCTGGTATCAGTATCCAACACAAATTTACCCTCCATCCCTGAATAACTCAGAATCGGTGCTGAAAATGCGCTGTGGCAGTTGTCATTCCAATTAAATTCTTGTCTAACTTAGGTTAATTTTGTCAGCGGTATGGCAGTGTTCGCAAACCTTAATATAAAACGTCGGTAATATGTATACAATCCCAGAAAAATGTGTAGTTGGTGTATATCTGCTAGTGTAAGCCACTCTTGCACCGTTTTTATCATGTCAAAGTCAGCTCTTATTCCGGTCTCCAAAACGACATGTCCTAGGTATTTCACCTCTTCTCCAAATAGGTGACATTTTTTAGGGCTCAAGGTAAGGTTTGCCCCGCGTAATCTTTGGAATATCTCCTCTAGGTTCATAAAATGTTCTTTGAAAGATCCGTCTAACACCATCACATCGTCTAGGTACACCAGACATGTTTTTCAGGACAGTCTACGCAGTATCGATTTCATCAAACGTTCAAAAGTAGTGGGAGTATTGCATTATTCAAAGGGTATGATCTTGAACTGCCATAATCCAGTTCCAATTGTAAACGCAGTTTTCTCTTTATCATTTGGCTTTAAGCTTGCATCTTCTGGTTACTCGTCCCTTGAAATGGAATCTCATCATCATCTATCCGAAGCACATTTTCTTTCATGTTCACATGAAACCCATATTCTCACATGAGATTCATTCCCAAGATAACTTCTTCTGTAATTTCAGCTACCAACACCCGATGATTAATTAGTTTGTCTCCAATTTCCAATGTTACGGTAGTTTCTCCGTGAATAGAAATTCTCTCACCACTTGCCGTTTGAAGACATACCGACGCAGGTAGCACTTTTCCACGACCAACCAAATCTGGTCTCACAATAGTCCTTGTCGCTCCTGTATCCACGAGTAATCAGACAACCCTATCATTAATTCTACCATCATTATAAATGCTGTCCAGACTTCCCATCGACGATGCAGCACGGATGATAATCTCCGGGGCACTACGTTGTGCTGTCGACGTTCGCCCCCTTACGTCGACTTGCGTTAGTTTTCCCTGCGGCTCAACCGGTTTTTTGTTGAGTACAGCGTATGGCCAACTTCACCGCAGCTCCAGCATCGCAGGCCTCATCTCCTCGGTCGTTGTCTTTCCAACCTTTTCGTCACACGGTTGATTATTTCTTCTATGCTGTTCTGCGATTGACCAGGTTCTTCTATGGTAGACCAAATTTTGTGACTCACCCTGTGTGATGTCTGCTTAGCTGCTTCAAATTCAAGCGCATTAGCCAGTGCGTCATCTGGCCGTGCAAATCTTAGCGCTTGCTGTATTTCGCCGTCTTTAACGCCATCCACAAATGTTTGAACAGCCAGTTGTTCGAGGAAGCTATCTGGTGCCGTTGGGTATGCCAATCTAACTAATCTGACAATGTCAACTTCGAATCCTTGCAGGCTTTCATTTGTCTTTTGCGAGCGGTTTTTAACTTGTGCATGGTAAACCTGTTGAAGGTGAGCGTCTCCATATCTCATCTCAAGCTTCAATGCTAAGAGGCCGTAATCATTCTCTTGGTGATCGGGAATCGTTTGCAAGATGTCAAAAGCTTCCCCCCGTACGGTCACTTTGTTGCACCAACCGTTGGCTATTGCAGCAGCTTCAAATTGTTTCAAATATATCAACCAAGGTGTTTTACCATCGAATGTGGGTGGTTTCACTCTAAATTTTGACGGTATTGACTCGCTTCCTTCCATGTTTCTTATTTCTGGTATGTTCTGATTTACATCTTGGTTTGCTAATTCAAGTGGCCCTTTGTTAGGTAAATCATTCGTTCTTGCAATCTCATCACATATTCTTCCATTTTAGCACTTTACTGTTCAACTTTTGCTCAACTGTTTTTACCTGTGAAATCTTCTTTCAATGCAATGGAGCTTTTCATTAATCTTTGTTCTAACGTGGCTGTATTTTCATTTAACTTTTCTTCCATTTTTTGCAGCATTTTCACTTAACTTTTCTTTCATTCTCTCAGCATTTTCACTGTCATTTCTAGTTTAGCCGACCTCTTTTCCATACCGGATTTAAAATCCTTAAGGAAATTCATTAAAGTATCTGCGCCCATTTTACTTTCGCTTCTTGTAACTGGCATATACAAACTACTTAAATGTCTTTAGACTTGTGTTTTTCTTTTTTGTTAATTAATCACTATACATCCAACACAGCCTGACACCAGTGTAGCGGTTTACTTTTAACATGTTCACCAATTTAGAACAAGTAATAACAAAAGTCTTTATTACTCACTATTCACAAGTCTAATTAACAGTATATGCCTTATTTATAGATGTTTTTCAGTCCAATTAACGATGAAGCACTGTCACACAAATACTATTTACAAGCATTAATATCTTCTTAAACTAAATCCTTAACCATAAGTCTTTATAACAATACTAACACTACTATAATTTATTTATTACCCTTTTTGTTTATTTATGTACAAGCTGGCGGTACAATATGCATGTTCACATAACACAAATTTATATTTATTATAGCACTTGCAAAGCGTAACGACCAACTAACTATAGGATAGTTGGATGTAGACTGACTAATGTACACTCATCACCGATCTTATATATATTCTAAAATTAACTAGATGATTCATAGTCTGGCGTTTGCTCGAATGTTCAATACTTCTGTGGAATACACTTCGGTTATGCAGTTTGCGTGTTTGACGGGTTGCCTAATAGTTCGTAACAATATCTTCATATGTCTCCTGGCATTGGCATCTTCCATGTGCATCGTCTTCTAGTACGATGTTGAAATAATAATGTGTTTGTAATAGTTAAATTGTTTTTGTCGCAGAATTCTACCAGTCTGTTCCCTTCTCGTTTCTCATGCCTAAGCCAAATAAATCTAGAAATGCTCTTTCGCTTCTCCTACCCTCACCTAGCACTGCATTAAAATCTCTCGTTATTATTAAATTTTCATGCCCTTTTACGAATCTTGTATGTCTTCGATAGCTTTGTAGATCGCTTCTACCTCTTCCTCACTGTAGCTAGAAGTGGGCATGTATACTTGTATAATTACTGTGTTTACCGGTTTAGATTCTAATCTAACCATGAGTACAATACGGTTCTTTTGTAAGTAGTTTAAACAAAATCATATGATTTAAAAAATTTAGATAATTCATTTGTTGCTAATTTAAATTATAAACATTTGTCGCTTTAAATAGAAGAAAACCGAATAAATGCTAATGATTTTCAAACTAAAAGATTACGAAAGCAGTGTTTCTCCACACTATTCTTAAATTTCTAGACTTGCTGTAGACAAACTAAAATATTACAGAACTCAAAGGTCAATAATGTTACAACAAACAAATAATAACATTGTGGTAAAATCCCAACTAATAGAAGATAAGAAAAAATCAATGAACTTATCAATTAGTTTTAATTAGGGATTATTTAGCTAGTTATTTATTCTTTGAAATTATTATGTACCACCTTCGTTAATAACTGTAGTTTACCTACGAATAATTGCTTTTGAATTAAAAAACAATAATCATTAAAAAGTATATTTTTAGGCAATGCCATACTATGTTACTGAGCTTCTCTTTGGTAATCTTCACGTAATCGTAGTTAAAAAACACTAGTTCAAAGATCTTAGTCCAAAAGAGATGGTATCACTTATCCAAAACGTGCACCAATATTTAACCTTAAAAAAATCCAGGTGTAAAGGAAAATGAAAGCGCAGATTAATACGGGAAATTGTATGTTTATTTTATGGTTAACTAATTACCGAAACGAAACCTACCTGATATCACAACTAAAGCGGTTTACTTGGTTAGAAATTATCGAACGTGAGGGTTAAAGCTCAGTTTCACTTCCCATGAGTTGGTGTAAAGTGCATTGTTCTTTCTACTAGTGGTTGTTTTCAGATATGGTAAAAGCGTGTATAAAAATATGTTTTTGGTATAATTTAATTTTTAGTGGGTGGCTTTAGTTTTTGTTCTGCTTCTTATTGCAATTCTAGCGACAAATCGGCGATATCGATGGCCTTATATAATATTCAAGACGTTCCGAAGAGATATTGGGTAAGTTTTAAAAGGTAGTTTTACGTAATAATAAAGACGCGAACGGGATAAAATAGTGCATGCTTTTTACTAGGTAAGAATGTTAACAACTTTTTCTTAATGTAGTTTTAACGATTTTGTAATATGTGCATATAAATTTTCCTAGTGTTTCTTAGTAGCTATTGGTTTTTCACATTTCTGTTTACTGAAATGAGCAATATGAGTAAATTCAAATAATCACTTGCCGAAAATATGTTTATTTTGAAATCTGTTAAGCTGTTTCACTTCTTCTCTTTCCCTCCACTCTTAGGTTCAAACTCAAGATTGGTCTAACGCAGGGTATTGAAATGGAAAGAGTAGAAACTCTTTCCTATTTTGAGCTAACAATTTCAATACCCTACAACTATTTTTATCTAAGTCTTTGTTAAATTATGTTGGGGGTGAATGAAACGTTAAATTTTTAAGGAGTGGGAATCCGGAACAAATTGAGGATGCACCGGTTAACTGTAGTGATGCGGGAGAGAGTTCCTATTGAAACAATGAAATGAAAAAAAAATCGTTAACTAAGTGAAATTTTAAGCTATGTTACCAACGACCCTAACCATGAAAGGCTTTCAACTCTGTTAAATTTATGGATACCAACTCGTCTAGTCTAATAATTCTGTGAACGACGAGTAATCCTTAAGGATTTTAACTACATTAAAATCCTGGTGGAACGGAGTTCCTTCGTAATCAATTTCAACACAATACTCTTGAAAAAAGGTATATACAAAAGTTTACCATTACCTACCTACATCCAATTCAATGCCAGATGTTGTAGTTGAGTAGCCGAGGTGCGCGGTTGTGTTATGATTTTGCTGCTCGATTATTGCAGTCATAATCAATATTTTGTATTCAATTTTAACAGTTTGTAGTGTTCTGAAACTCTTTATTCATGTGTTTGAGTGTGAAACACTACCTTGACATAATCAATTTTACATATATACAATAACTTTGCTGACCTTTAACAAAGTGTAAATTAGTATCTACCTAATATTATAATATAAATTATTAATTGTACCTTGTCTGTTTAATATAAACAATTACATTTAGTTTAATGATATAACCTTGACTTCAAGAATGTAGAAAGTGCATCGTCGCTCTATTTATTATGCTGGCTAACATAAACATAAATATCACTACTGCAGCATACAGTTCCTACCACATTCGTGACATTGAACTTTGAACAAAATAAAATTATTACAAATGTCTGTCTGCCAAAAAACCTTTAACGAATTAACAGAAAAATATAAATTTAGACGTAATGATGAGTGTCGTAGGATTTTGTGCCTTGGATACTCAGATCCTTTGTATACTATGTGACACACCCAACCTAAAATATTTGAACGAAAAAGTTGCAAACACCAAGAAAAACCAAATATCTCAAGACAATTTAGATGCTATTGGTTCGCTTCTAAAAAAGGTGGTGAACGTAATGCATGTACGTATGTATATATGAATATTCTTTATTTTAAGCTATACCTAGGCCATTGGCCCATCCTAGCTTGAACAGTCTTCAGTCCTGAAACTGGTTAGATGCGTACCATCATCGTTTCCTATTCTAAACTAATCTACACATTTCCTGAAATTTGCAGTCTGCATCTATCAATCACTATCTGATCTAGGTCTACATCTACCTCCTTTTTCCTATCTCTGCATGTAATATATCGCATACTATTCCCCAAAAATGTCTTAGAACGTATTCTGCCCTTCTATTTCTCCTATTTTTTCTTCACAGATATCCTTGTTCACCTACTATTTTTATAAACTATTTGTTGTCAACTTTGTCTGTCCATGCTATCATTCTCATATATCTAAAGCACAGCATTCCAAAACGCTGCCACCGTTTTTCTGTCTGCTTTTCCTACTGCCCGTATTTCATAAGCATACTGTGCTGTGCTCCACACATATGCTTTCAACAATACTATTTCTAAGCTAGCCTACACACATTTTCCTGAAATTCATACAGCCTACATCTTGCACTATCTATGTGCAGTAGTCTAACCTAGGTCTACCCCTACTGCTATTTTTTCCTATCTCTGCTTCTAATATATTCCGCACTATTCCCTCATGCCGTAGTAAGCGGCCTATCATCATGTCTCTCCTATCTTTTACTGTTTTCCACATATTTCTTTCTTCCTTTACCATTTTTAGTGCCTCTACGTTCTTAACTTTGTCTGTCTATGATATCTTCATCATACGTCTGTAGTATCACATTTTAAAGTCTTCTACCTTTTTCTTGTCTGCTTCTCCTACTGTCCAGGCTTCACAGCCGTACAGTGCTGTGCTCCACACATGTTCTAAGCAATCTTTTCCTTATTTCTGTTTGTTGTCTTTGAACATAGTAGTTGCTTTTTCTTGTTAAATGTAGCACGACCTCGTGCTAATCTTTGTTTTATATCTTTTGCGCTTTTCCCATTTTGCCTTATTTGGCCTTCTAGGTAGCAAAAATCCTTAATTTCTTGTAAGTTCGTGTTACATATTTGTATTCTTGTTGTGATTTATTTTCCCCTTCTTTGCATAATAGTACTTTAGATTTAGTTTTGTTAATTTTCATACCGTATATCCCTGTTAGAACCGTTTCCATTTCATTACGAGCAACTTCTAACTCTTCCTTGCTAGATGCTAATACCGCTATATCATCTGCAAATCTAAGCATATCAATTTTTGGTCCCTGCATAGTAATTCCAAATGTCTTCCTGCATTTGACAGTATTCATCGCCTCTTCCATGTACAAGTTAAAAATTAATGGGAATAGGGTACATCCCTGTCTCACCCTTTTCCTAATGTTTACTTCTCTACGTTCCTGCTCTAATTCTATTACTGCTGTTTGCTCTTTGTATAAGGTATATACTATTTGTTTATCCCTATAACTCATTCTAATTTTTTTGAGTATTTCAAACATTTTTTTCCATTTTACATTGTCGAATACTTTTTACAGATCTACAAACTCTGTATACATGCTTTCCTCTTTTTCTATTGTTTTTTCCATTATCACAATCAGAGCTAAAATAGCCTCTCGTCTTCCCCTGTTTCGCCTAAACCCAAATGGGTCTTCTCCTAGTATCTCGTCAGTTCGTTTTTCCATTCGTCTTTATACAATTCTAGTTAATATTTTTGATACATGTGCTGTCAAACTATTGTTCGAAAATTTTCACATTTATCCGCGCCTTTCTTTTTTGGTATAGTGACAATGATGTTACGTTTGAAATCTTTGGGTATCTCGCCTGTCTCATACATACAGCTTACAAGTTGGAAGAGACGTTCTATTACTGCTTGTCCAGCGGCTTTTAAAATTTCTGCTTACACCTTATCTGTACCCGGCGCCTTATCATTTTTCAAACCCATTAATGCTAATTCAAACTCATCTCTCAGTATAGGATATCGCAAGTCATCATTTTCAATGTCTGATTCCTGTTCTAATGCAGTTGTTCCTCTCCTGCATATAAATTCCCTATATATTCTTGCCATCTACTCACTTTCTCTACATTTTCTATAATAACCTTTCCTCCCGCGTCGTTATATTTTTGCTATACGGTTTTATATCACTAAAATTAATTCTAATTAGTTTGTATGCTTCATCTATCTTTCCTACTTCCATCTTAGTTTGTACTTCTTTGCACTTTTCATCAATCCATTGTTCTTTAGCTTTCCTGCATTTGCGAATAATTTCCGATTTTATGGCTTTGTTTCTCTGTTTTTCTGTTTCGTCTGATTTATTTCTGTATCTTCGTCTTTCTTCTATTAAATTCAGATTATCCTTTGTTATCCATGGTTTCTTATTTTCTTTTTGTGTATACCCCAGAATATCTCTGGCCGCCATGTCTAGGCTGGATTTAATGTTATTTCCATTCTGTTTCTACTTCCTTAGTATCGGATACTTCCCCGATATCTTTCAGCAATTCATTTGACTTTTTTTCGAATCTTTCTTGAATATCTTTATTTTTTAGTTTCTCCAAGTAAAAGTGCTTTTTCCCGTTTCTTTTTTTCAAATTTTTAAATTTATGTGTGGCCTTCATAATTACGATGTTATGGTCAGTGTCTATATCTGATTCTGGGTAGCTTTTACAGTCTTTTACTTAATTCTTAAACCGCTGTCTAACAAGAATGTAATCTATTTGATATATTCTTATATCTCCTGGCATCTTCCACGTATATCGTCTTCTAGCATGGTGTTGAAATAATGTGTTGTTGATGGTTAAATTGTTCTTGTCGCAAAATTCTACCAGCCTATTTCCCCTATCGTTTCTCGTCCTAAACCAAATAAACCTATTACTGCTCCTTCCCTACCTTTCATGTTCTTTTACATATCTTAATATGTTTTCAATATCTTTGTAGATCGCTTCTACCTCTTCGTCACTGTAGGTAGAGATGGGCATGTATACTTGTATTATTACTGTGTTTACCGGTTTAGATTCTAATCTATCTATGAGTACTCTTTCGTTCTTTTGTAAGTAATTTTCAACACAGTATCCTATCTCTTTCTGCATAACTATTCCCACACCCAAATTTCTTTCCTCTGCTCCTGTATGAATTAACCCGAAGTCTCCACTCCAAAAATCCCCCGGCTCTGACCACCGAACTTCGCTGATCCCTAATATGTCTAGTGCTAACCTATTCATTTCGATTTTTAGGTTCTGTAGCTTACCTACTTGCTTCATGCTTCTAACATTCCACGCTCCAACTCGCAAAATGTTCCCGACTATTATTCTGAACATTCTGATCGCATCCACCCAAGTAGTCTCCTCCCAGAGATCCGAATGTGGGACTATTTTAACTCTGGAAATTTTTACCCCAGAGAATGCTATCATTTTATTATAATTTAGGTACGCTGTGTACTTGGGAGGTAATGTGGTGGTTTTCCGTTGCCTTCCATATCGCGGTAGTGTGTCTTAGACTACCATACCGACCCCTATAGTCTCTGCTGATCTAAGTACCGAAAAACCCGCTGTCCTCTTTCGGGGACCTGTTTTAGTCTGGTCCCTCACTAACGACCCTACTACTTTGGATGGACCTGTAGTTTGGCTCTTTAGCTCATTAAAACACGCAAGCCATTTCACCTGTTCCAGTAATCTAGAACTTCGGCAAGGTGCAGGTCCATTCGAAATGGTTAAACAGTCTAAGTTAAATAAAAACGAAATAAACAATTAAGGAAAACAAAATAAATTAAAGTTCATTCGGTTTTAGGTGGTCTTCTTCTTAGACTCGCTTTTACCTTCGGGTGACGTCAAAAACTTGATCCATGGCAGGGGGGTGGAGCTTCTTGTGGTCCGATGCAGTTTCAACTTGTTGTTTTCGTGTTTGATTGCAGGTTAGAGGGGCTAAGGTGGGGGTATAGAAAGTTTAGTGTCTAAAATTTCTTGTAGCAAGACATGTAAAGGAAGGGAAAGGTTAGTGATTGAGAATTTAAAATCGGGTAGTGGGGAAAATGGGTCGAGTTGAATGATTTGTTTGAAAGTATTTTGGATGGGAGTAAAGCCGGGCAATAGTATAATAGATCTTCTAAGGTTTTGGGGAAATCAAGATTGCATGGACATAGAGGAGAAGGTATTAGGTGGAAGGAGTGTAGTTTGAATCGGAATTTTCCATGACCAGTTAGGAATTGGATAGTTGTACGGCTGGAATTTTGTATGTGAGTGGGGATGTCGGTAATGGTAGGAAATATTTGGTGGGTTTATCTGCCGGTATCGGAGTAGGACCATTATGATTCTTGCCAGGAGTGAAGGAGGGAGTTGTAAATACGGGTCTTAAAATCAGAAGTAGGGATTGTGCGGTACGTTTCTGGGAATAGTGTTTCATTATGGAGGTGGACCGGACGAAGAAATTTTAGATTACGGGTTTGCACGAAATGATGTAGTTGGATTTCTAAGGGGGGAATGTTTGACAAGAGTTCCCACACGCTTATTCTTTTCTACTGATTAGTTTATTTTATAAACGGTATTATGTACGATTTAAAAGAATGTTTGACAAAAGCTCTCACACATTCATTTTTTTCTATTGATTAGTTTATTTTACAAAAGGTATTATGTGCAATTTTAATAACGCTTGACAAAAGCTCTCACATGTTTATTCACTACTGATTAATTTTATTTTGTGTAAAATACGAGATGCGCACTTCGTATCCAAAGTACTAAATTGTTCGTATTACATAATTGTTTGCTTTGAAATAAAAAGTAGAGGTTCCCGTTTGAAAAATATAGTTGACCTTCAAATGACCTTGAAGTACAAGATCAAGGTCGAATTCAAGGTCACCATTGAATAGTTAGGGAAAAATCCTAAAACATTTGTTGTTATAATTTTTTAAAAAATGTAATTGCCTCAAAGTTATTTAGTGTTCCCGTTGCAAAAACAACATTGACTTTTGAGCGACGTTGAAGGTCATGGTCAAAGTCATATTTGAATATAAAATTTCCTGCTCTTTCCAAATCTGTCGGTCGTTGGTTACAGTTTCTTGTGATAATATTGCTCCCATCGCATAGTTACATGCGTCTGTTGTCAAAATAATTTTTTTACTAAAGTCGGGATACTGAAGTACAGGTCTGTAATACATAACGTGTTCTTTCTCTAAGATCATGTTCATTGCTTCTTCTAAATTTTGAGGGTGTCAAAATCTTATTTTGTCCGATAGACGTTCGGGTAATGCATTGATGTATGTGTCTAAAGCCATTTCGTCGTACATCTTCGTCTTTAGTAATCGTATGTCTGGGTCGGGTTTTTCAATTTTCAGCTTAGTTAAAATTAAACTTTGTACGTCCTGACATTTCATACCAAATTGGTTGGGCGATTGGTTAGTTTCCATCCGTACATTTATTACATCTCGGACAAGACATTTGATATTCCTTTGATCTCCGAAATATTAATATGCGTTTAAAGTCGTCCCATTTGACAAGATCATCGCGGCTTGCAATCAATGCTGATGCTCTGCCGATTAATTTGCCGATTATTAAGCGTAAAAGCAAAACGCTGCGTTCGCTATCGCCTGGTTTATAAAAAGATTTTAAAAATATCTCGCAAGCAGTGATGTAAATACCTAATACTGCTTGATTTCCGTCGTATGGAGGATTGAATCGAGATAAAGTTTCATATTGTTACAGTTCATTGTTTTTATATAAATTCTAAGTTACAACAGTCGAGTTTGTATTAAGTTATTTAAAAAATCACTTACCTTTACGTATATTTTATGCAATTATAATATCCTTGTGCAACCTTTATAATTATTTACCTTTCTAAAAAAAATTAATGAGGTTAAAATTTTCTTGTTAACATATAAATGGACTGCACTCTTATCTCAAGGACTGCAGTGTTATTTCTACTAGTAAAACCATACACTTGATTTAATCCAAGTTCAATAAATAGTAACACATTGCCACTATTTTAGTGAGTAAAAAATATATTATTAATAATTCTTTAACCAATGCTATATGTACAACCAAATTTATACAAAAATAACTGTTTAATATTTACAGAATGGAAATGTTGCCACTTGAACAATAAAAATAAAATAAAAAAAATTGCCGCAATGCAAACAGCATAAACAAATTGTTGAATATACTTTAATATTGAATGAAGTCATCAAGTATTTTAAATCGAGCTCGCTTTAATTGTGTCAGACTTGTACAAAATTGAAGTCCTTAGATTAATAATTAATTCAAGCAAAAAATTTAGGTTAATAAAATTTCATGTGCTGCTTTAAATGAATGTTACAGTACAGTTTTAACTACTCAGAGAATTAAAATTTTGCTATGATAATAGGAAAAAAAATGGTAATACCTGTTTGCGTGTTTGGTATGTAGATAGTTGTTGTCACCTGATAAATAAGTTGATAGCGATGTTACCTAGTAAGCATCAACCAGAACTTCCTATTATTGATTGACCAAGGACAACACCTGTAAAGATAACAGCTTCAAAAACACAATTGGACAGCGTGCACGATTAATGGCTTTCCTTATTCTATGATTACATCACCAAAACGCATTTTTGTGGATTCCATGCAAAATAATTTATTAAACTGTAGATTGGTTATACTGACAATTGTTAAAAATACTCTTCAGAAATGATGGCTGCATTGCAGGGTGCGTTCAGAGTAGCAACAAATAATGTTTGATTGGTTCCAAACTCAGTGGTTAGAATTCACCATTTGCGAACTTTATAAAAAAACGTATTTCTGATACCAGCGTGAATAAACCAGGATAAAATTATTTCCATGTGCTCTCGGGAATAATTGATTATTGCTTGCTTCTCGCAATAATTTAATATCACACGAACTCGTAATTAAATGCTACTTTCGTGAATCCTTAACTAGATGCTGAAGTAAAAAACCCTCATTAGATTTAACAATTTCAAATTAATAAAAACGAAGTACACTTACCCACTTTCGGCTTTGCACATTATAACAGAGTGAATAGACTAAGTTATGAGCACTTAGATACCTGATGCTTTTCAGGCTAAGCTCAAGTTCACAATTCCCAAGACCTATTTTTGTGCAGTGCTTAAATCAAAAAGGAAGACAAAATTCGCGTATCTAACGAAGTAGATAATATCCCTCCTAAGCACAGATGGTTTCTAAAATGTTGCTTTCAACTAAACACGTTCCTACGAGGTCTGTATGTATGGTTGTCTATTTATCAGAATAAGTAGAAAACATTGCCTAACCAACAGTATTGGTAACAGAAAAATTTAAACTGTTACACTTGGTTATAATTACTTCGGTTTCAGACTTCCACGAAATGATTATTTCATTAAATTCTTGCACTGATAAAGTACATAAGACGCTTTTACAATTATACACCTTCGATACTTTGTTTGCACCGAAAGTGTTTAATTATAAACCTTTATAAAATGTAATGAGAATCGAGTTTTCAGATTTTTCTGAATAATAATTACTGTAATAAAATGGTACAGAGAATTGTGTTCTAATTATACACTAAAACTTCAGACCTTTGTTGACTAAATCGTTTCATTAATAAATCGTAATATATTGTAATAAATTGTGCATAAATGCGTATTCAAAATTCTTTTGTTAAAATATGTTTGCTGAGTAAATTTTTCAGAAATAATAATAATAATAAATTGCGATAATAAAATTGTACCTAAAATTCTTTTGTTTTTTACTAGCTAATATCAATATTCAGTTGATAATGGTTAGGAAAATGAACTTGTGGTGCTCACAAGAATCTGTTTGCCAGTTCCATTATAGTCTTTCCTCTTTGTTATTGCACTTGGTCGATTTTTGTATTTCGTTCAATTAGTTTCCTGTTCCAGATGAAAAATTAAAATTCAAGACCACCAGTTCCTCGATTTTTGGATTTGCTAGTGCCCTTCTGGAAGCCTACTGACTGCGCCAGATAGGTTTTGGGCCGCTTGGCGCTTCTTTTTAAAAAAAGACTTTATTTCCAAAACACTCCTATCAAGTGTATTTTTATAATAATTACAATAATTTTAACAATTGTACGTTAAATTCATTAACGACTTGGTTTTAAAAATAATCAAAGTTACTATTTACTAAATTAATTTAATTAAAACTAAAATGAGTAGCTTGAACAACCAACAATGTTAAAGTTGTGAAGCTCGAGACTGACTCGCCATCTTGGGCTCCTGCGGGTATTTATGCTATCCCTGCTCTTACATCACTTTGTGGGAAATGCAATTCTTATGTCTACTATTTCTAGATACAATACAATGTATTACATAATAATCTTAAGTCTAATAATTGCTGTCTTATTATCTACTGTGACCTGCCCTGCAGTGTCATATTACGTTTGGAATACAATGTAACTGTTTCCGTTCTTATGTCTGGTTTGTAAACTTTCATTAACCTTTTATTATGTCTTTCAATTATACAATGTAACAATAATTTTTAAGTTTTAATCATTTCATTTAAATATACATATATATTGATTTGGGGGATATGTAACTCGCGTTTTAAACAAGGACTTGACTTCCAACTACCGGACAGTATCGTCGTATTAAACACGAGTGCGCGTTAAGTGCAAAGTGTACCTTTTGTATGCTCTCACACCTGTCCAATTATCTTAATAATGATCGATGTTTCCTAAAAGTGTAGGTTCAACGCACTTCGCAGTCAGAATCTGGATTAAACATAAGAAATCGACTTCACCCAACCTGATCTGCCTGAAGACGAGCGGAGGATGTCGTGGCTACAGCTATTAGGCTAGGCAAACCTTTGTCATATTTTTAATTGCTGTCTATAATCGTTTGACTGCAATAATTTGCGATCAAATTTGGGGGCGTAATAAATTACGCCCGTGGTTAACGTAGTAATTGACGCCAAACGTAACATCTCTGGATTAACAAGTCAAAAGGCAGATATTTGCACTTGCAGTTTGTATGTTTAATCTATGCCCGTCATTTTTAAATAAGCGTTTTTAGAACTAATTATACGAATTGTATATAAGAAACGTCGTATAATAGTTCAAATCACTCTATTTTGTACTGTAATTTTAACAAAAAAAATTAAAGTATTAAACCGGCTTATCGTGGTGCCATCCATACACTGGGTAGACTGAGCAACTAACTTGGCAATAACTTAGTCTTTGTGGAATTGAATTATTATCAGAATACAACCGAACAACGCTAGAACGTGCCGAGGATGGATTCCAATAAGGGCCGGATATCAGCAGCGTCACTGATACACTCACCTTATAATAGAAATAGCTGCAATCGATTACCAAAGCAAGTTACGTTTTGGGCCTTGGAAGCTACCTTTTTAAAAAGTCTTCTTCCAAAACTTCTTGTAACAAATATTTATTTATTCAGAAATGACATGTGGAATTTTGACAAACTATTTAAATTTAATCTTAGTCGAAGTTACTAATAATTGAAGTTAAATTAGGGCGAGTAGCTTGAACAACCAACAATGTAAAAGCTGTGAGGCTCAAAACTGACTGATGATTTTGGGGCTCCCGGGGTATTTATGTTGTCCCTGCCCCTCACATTTCTGTGGGAACCGCAGAGCTCATGTTTGCTTATTTGTTTTATGGGCTGTTTTAATGTTAAAGGGTTCTCTTTCTACAAAGTCTAAATAATGTTTTTTACGGTTCGGGGGCTAATTAGTGTTTTTGAAGATCCGGTATCGATTAATAATTTAAGTTCTGCGTGGGGCATTTCTATGTATGGCAATATTTGTTGATTAATATTATTTAAATTAATTATGTTTTGTCGTTTATAAATCGGTCTATCTGAAAATTTGAGCACGCATTTTCCTCGTCGTCCTCTTCGTAATTTTCACATGGGTCATCACGTTTGTAGTTTTCTAAGGAATTTGGTTTATAGTTTCTACTGGAGTTTGTGTAATTATTCCTATCATTATTAAGTTCTTCCACTTCTTGATGGAATAGTTTTTTGGAAGTGAAGTTTAGTTTTTGATTATGATTGGGTTTGATTTGTAATATTTTTGTATTTTGTCTGGTGTTACTTGATAACGTGTCCATAGGAGTTGGTTTGTAATAACCGTTAGGGTTGTTATTCGTCATTGGTGTGTTTCTGAAAGAATCTGCGCCGAATGCTTGTTTTGGCTGGTTTAAGTGTTGGTTGAATCTTGGCGGAAATGTGGGTTTTGTAAAGTTTGAGTTGAATGTTGGTCTCAGAAATTGTCTAAATTGATTGTTGAAGTTTGTGTTATTAAAATTTGGGTTGTTAATTCGCGGTTGAGTCGTTTGTGTGTTAAATGGTGTAAATTTTGATTGCGTGGGTGTTTGTCTCGCGGCTTGTACGGTTTTTATCGGTAAGTAGTTTTATTTGCGTTAGGGTTATGTAGTCTATTTCGAAAATACATAACGTTTTCTTCTTCTAGGATCATATTCTTTGCCTCTTCTAAATTTTGGGGATGTTGGAATTTTATTTTGTCTCATAACCGTTTAGGTAGTGCGTTTATGTAGGTGTCTAATGCCATTTCGTCGTACATTTTTGTCTTTAATAGTCGGATATTTTGGTCGGATTCTTCAGTTTTTAATTTTGTCAGAATTAAACTTTGTACGTCTTGACATTTCATTCCGAATTGATATGGTGATTGGTTACTTTCCATTCTAAGGTTTATTAAATCGCGGATTAGACATTTGATGTTCCTTTGGTCGCCAAAATATGCAATTAGGATGCGTTTAAAGTCTTCCCATTTTTCAAGGTCGTCGCAACTGACAACTAATGTTAGTGCCCGTCGATCAGTTTACTTATTATTAGGCGTAAAAGTAGAACATTGCGTTCGTTATCTCCTGGTTTATAAAAGATTTTAAAAAATATTTCACACGCGGTAATGAAGTTACCTAATATTGCTTTGTCTCCGTTATATTGGGGGATACCGCGAGATAAATATTCATATCTGAACTCATGGTTGTTTTGATAATTAGTGGTCGTTTTCAGTTCTAATTAATATCACGTTTTGTATAAATTGAGATTTACTTTGAAATTTGGATTCAGTTTGGATTGTGTTAATTATTTAACGAATAGCTTTAATTATATTTTATACGCAGTTATACGGTGTTAGAATTACATTAAGGAATTTCTGCTTGGTAATGTCTAATCAATTGCGGTAGCCTTGAATTCGTATATTTTTATACTCTGCGGATGTTACAGTTGTTGTGAATCAAGTTTTAATTTTCTGAATAGTTTTATGTGGATAATAATCTTTTGCAATAACTGCGTTATAATTTGTACGTTTTTTAATTAAGTGTTTGATATAATTATCCCGTTTCGGTAGGTGTTGTACTAATGAGTGCCTAAAATGCTTCTTTATAATTGTACAGTTTCGTTACCTTGAATGTTCAATTATAAAGTTTCAGGTTTTCCGAGTGATGCTATTTCAGTCAATAAATTGCATAAATGTTCCTTTATAATTGAATGCTTTCGTACTGAAAATATCCAATTATAACTTTATAAAGTTTTGATGAACGTTATGTCCTTCGGATTTTCCGAATAATTTTTATCTCAGTGATGGTTTCCGGTAGCAATTGTATGATAAGTGCGTTTTAAATCTGCACGCTTTGTTTCAAACTTGTGCTGAGTAAATTTTAATAATAAATTACAAAATGCTTCTATAATTATACACTAAAGTGTTTGATTTATAGAATTTGATGAACGTTAAGTTTTGGATAAATCGTTTCTGTAATTAATTGCTATAATAAGAATTGCGTTTTATTTATACATTAAGCTTTTATACTTTGATGAATAAATTGTTTCGTTTGTGCTACTTTGTAATAATTTGTAACAACCTGTGCATATAAATGCGTTTTTTATAGTTCTCTTGTTAAAATAAATTCTCTGAGTAGATTTGTTTTATAAATGGTATAAATTGCGGTTATAGTAATTAAAAAAATTTTCTGTGCATAAAAATCTCTTACTAGCTAGCATCAATAATTTGAAAAAATAAATTGGCTAGGATAAATGAACTTATATAATTTTCATCGTCGTTTTCATGTTTTCTTTCTTTGGGCTCGGTCGATTTTTGTACCTTGTCCAAATTTGTTTGGTTCTTCCAGATTGGGAATTGAAATTCTTAGCCACTATTCTCCGATTTTTGGATTTTAGTGCGCTTTTGGATCCTATCGTCTGCGCCAGTTACGTTTAGGACCTTAGGAGCTGCCTTTTTAAAAAGTCTTCTTCTAAAACTTCTTGTAACAAATATTTATTTATTCAGAAATTACATGTGGAATTGTGACAAACTATTTAAATTTAACCTAAGTCGAAATTACTAATAATTGAAGTAGCCTGAACAACCATCAATGTAAAAGCTGTGAGGCTCAAGACTGACTGATGACCTTTTGGGGCTCCCGGGGTATTTATGTTGTCCCTGCCCCTCACATTTCTGTGGGAATTGCAGAGCTCATGTCTGCTTATTTCTTTATTGAATTATATAATACAAAGTAATAATCTTAATTTTAATAATTGCGGTTTTTATAACCGTCTGTGATCTGCACCTGCAGTATCACTTACGTCTAGAATACATTGTATTCACATCCGTTCTCACAACTTGCTTGTGAACTTTCATTAACATTTTCTTTATTTATCCTCGAATTACAATGTTGCATCTAACTTAAGTTTCTTAATGATTTCTATTAAATTATACATATATCAATTTGGGGAATATGTAACTTGCATTACGCTCACTTCCACTCGTTACGTTCTCGCAATCCGTATCATATACACCAAATTTGTTTATTGATCTTGTAAATAAAGTATTTCATATTTAGTCTGTACTAATCATCTGCAAAGCCAAATCCTTTTTGGAGGAATTTAAATTTAGAAAAAAATTTTAACAATAACATTGCAATTTTTATATTTTTAAAATGAGCATGATAATCTTTCACACTGGTTTTTTTCTTGATATAATTAATAACTATATTTTTAGGGGCATAGAATTACTTATGGTTTTAAAAAGATGTGTCGGAAGGTGTGTAAAAGAGAAAATAACTGTATCCAAAGCATTTGCTTCCATTGTGAAAAACAACCCTCAGAAGATTGCTTTCTATTTTGAAGATGAAACCTGGACCTTTTCACAGGTAGATAATAAACAATTAAAGGGCAATGTTTTAAAAAATTCAGTAGGTTGACGAATTTTCCAAACAAATAGCTAATTATTTTATGATGAATGGATACTTGAAAGGCGATACAATAGCACTATTGCTTGAAAACAGCGCAGAATATCCATGTATTTGGTTAGGGCTATCTAAAATAGGTGTGATAACTTCGTTGATTAACACAAACCAAGTTAAAGACCCTTTGATACACTCACTCACGACAACAAATTGTAAAGGTATTATTTTTGGTACCAATTTTGCTCACGGTAAGTTCTTGGAAAAATGTATGGGTTTTATATCACTAGTTAAAACGTTTTAGCTATCAACGACATCTCTGAGAGTATAACGTCATTAAAGTTGTTTCAAATACACGAAAAAGGTTGCGATGATGACCATGTCGTTTTAGACAACTGCATTAATTTAAGAAAAGAACTAAAACTTATTTCTTGCCAGTTTCCAGATGACAAAGCTCCTGAAGGTACATGCGAAGATCCCGCTTTGTTCATTTTTACATCTGGTACTACTGGGCTACCAAAAGCTGCTAGATTGCCTCATCTAAGGTAAGTCATAATTTTGCCTTAATAGTGTAATTGTTAAGAGTTCATGCTGTTACAAACGGTATGATGACTGTGCTGGTATTGGCCCTTTCATATGGCTGTCAAAGCGACTTAGCTAACGATGCTGAAGGCGCCACAATTCTGTGATATTCATCTTTTGGGGACAGAATGCGCTTCATCTACGTACAAGCAGAACACTATTCAAAACTTATACTCAGTGACATGGAAATTGGAACACCTAGAGGTGTTGAGAATTTTTTGACCAAACTTAGCAGATATGTGTAACTACTCAAAGGTAATAATTGATTAAAATTCCAAAGAAAAAAAGCAATAGGTTAACACAATTTTTATTAATAATGTGTTGTCCTCCCCCCAATTGTTATACACTTTCTCATTCTTCGTGGCATCGAATCCAGAAGGTGGTCGATGTCCTGTTGGGGTATTGTGTCCCAAGCAACCTGTACTTCATGCTGGAGAGTTTCCAGTGTATGTTAAGGATTTGAGAAGTTCTCCAGTCTTCTATCCATAATGTCCCACACATGTTCAATTGGCGAAATATTGGCAGATTTGGGTGGTCATGGTAAAATATTAACATGGGCGTCTTCAAATTAGTTAAGAGTAGTTCTCGCTACGTGAAGACGAGCATTACCCTGATGGAAAAGTACCTGGTACTAGAGAATCCGTCTCTTAGAGTCATTAGGCGAAGATGGCGGTCTTGCACATCCGGCGGCTCCGTGGTGTGGTTTGGTATGCATGTGACTACTATGCCCAAGGTCCCGGGTTCAAATCCCGGCACGGTCCGCATGAAAAACGTTAGTCGAGCATTTTCACAAGAATACGCCCTCGTTCGGATGAGAGGTAAAATGGAGGTCCCGTGTGAGTATTGTCACGCACGTTAAAGATCCTTACCTTGCTTGGAACCGCAAGGGTTCGGCAAAATTCCAAATTTTTCAGGTAAAAAAAACTCGCTTCCTGGCCAATGTAGTACCTTCGGGTGGAGCATTGGAAGATCACATGTAAGGTCTTGTACTTCAAGGAGTCGCCGTGGATCAATGTAGTAAGCGTAAGACTACGGATCCCAAGGTCCTGGGTTCGAATCCCGACACGGGCGACTGCTTGAAATTATGGCAGGTGAGCATTTTTCACAAATATTACGCCCTCGTTCGAATGAGAGGTTAAATGAAGGTCCCTGTGTGAGTGTTGTCGCGCACGTTAAAGATCCCTACCTTGCATGTAACGACAAGGGTTCGGCAAAATTTTAAATTTTCAGGAAACAAAAAACTCGCCTCCTGAACAATGTAGTACCTTCGGATGTAGCACTGGAAATGTAAATGCACGGTCTCAGGCGGCTCCGTGGTGTAGTTGGTATGTGTGTGATTACTACGCCCAAGATCCTGGGTTCGAATCCCGACACGGTCCGCTTGAAAAATGTTAGGCGAGCATTTCTCCTAAAAATACGCCCTCGTTCGGATGAGAGGTAAAATGGAGGTCTCGTGTGCGAGTGTTGTCACGCACGTTAAAGATCCCTACTTTGGGTGACCTTTGCGTGACCCTGGACGTAAAGTATTACGTTTACAAATTTGACTGCATGGATTGCTGTCACGAATAAAGTACACAAGCTAACAGAAACAAGCCAGGTACTTACCTGTTTTTTTTTTATTAAAGGCGAAAGTTGTCTCCGACGTTTCAAGTCCGCGTTATCGGCTGGGGCTTTCAAATTTTAGCGTAGACCAGTTGAAACTACGCTGAAGCGAAACAAATAGTTTGTAGGTAGAGGGAGAAGATACAGGAAGTGAAAGGAGTCAATTCGCGAAATTTAACCGCACACACGTCCGATCTCGTTAAACGGCGATATTAAAGTCCCCTCTTTTAAAATGGTTTGGTCTCACGAACTATAATACTCCATCATTTTATGCTTCCCACGCCAACTGCGCTCTGGCCACATCCACATTTTTTCTTCTTTTACCTAGGAACGCAAGCGTATGCGGTTTACATACTATAACTCATAATATAATATCCTGGAATTCTTGGGAACTATAATCTTACACGTAAAAACTTAAATTAATGATGGGAAAGCAAAAATTTCCCAGGCTGGATTTAGAAATCTCTTAAGTTTAAATATTAAAATAAAATGTACAGCCAAAAAGGAGCAACAAACTTCTCAAATCTTGGAGATGAGGTATGACGTCATTACCTGGACCGTTGTATTCTTTCAATTCGTGTGTTAACGAATGACATACTCGTTTCCCAAACACTTTTAAATACCTCAAGCTTTCCAACATCCTTTGTAAGGTATTGTGTCCACAATTTGGTTTTGCAGAAAGCTCGTTGATTGTGATACATCTCTGAAGGTAAATTTTTCCCCAAAACAACAAAAAAAAACACGTATCGGCCATAAAACTAATTGTATATTATTTTGCGAATAAATTTGTAAGAAAATATCTTTTTCCCCCCTTTTTCTAAAAGAGTCATGACCGATAGGTGGCCTGACATGTCAAGCAGCCTATCCGACATTATATCCGCTTGGAAAATCAACCAATAATATCTCATCGCTTTCCCTGGTAGTGGATCGTGAAGCCAATGGCGATGGGTCATGAGCAATAGCCATGATTCGTGACCGTGACCTGTCATCATTGTAAAATTTGTTTCTTTGACACGTTTTACTAATTTTTTGAGCTTAGGTATGCGATTTCTATTGAGTTAGGTTAGTTGATTTCACTTCGCGTTAGGTTGATTAGTCTTAGTGGTTCTTAGAGTTACGGTAAGTGGAATTTCTTCGTGTTTTAGTCTGAGTAGGATGAGATTCATTAGTTAGGTCAGGGCCGCGGCGCTTGTTGTTAACGACAAATTGTTACAATGTCTAGTACAATACGGTAGTATATCGCTTGCCCGTGCAGAGGGCGGAACAATATTGCACAAATTTAGGACGGTATTGTTTAAATAATTTACAAATTAAGCACGGGAATTACTTAAACTAGATAACTACGTTTAGTTAGAGTCAATTAGTGAATCCTTGTACTTTGGCATTTGTCACGCTGGAATATTACTATGTATCGTTCCTTTTTCTTTTGGTGTTACAGAGCGTAGGGTATGCTCTCTCTAGATTAAATTAACACTGGAATTTGTTGCTTACCTACAACATAAAAGGACAAGACAAAAGTAAAAATACGTCACTAAGAAAGAATAAAGATTCGACGAGTAAAGTCCACCACTACATTATTGAGCACTTCCGGCGGTCTTTAAAATGCGGTAGTTATGTGTAGAATGATCATGGCGGCTAGTCTTTTCACTTGTCAAAGCCACCATCTTTCCTTCTTCGTTACGCTTCTGATTGATCACGGACAACGACGCGTATTATTTTAAACTGTGGAAAATCTTATTAACATCTGATTCCCATGAACACATAATAATAAAACTATTTCTAAAACTGTCGAGCACTGTCGGGGAACTCAAAATCGCAGTCATATGTGTAAATACCCTAACTTAATTAAACAAAACGCTCTCTACGATTAATTATTAACTAGAAGCTTGTGAAGCCACACACTCACCTAAGCCATCAATTCTATCTCAAGAAGACAAGGTCAAACTCAAAGAAAACTACCTGACCTAACTCAAACACGTCATCTAAAATAACGTAAGTTGCAAAGAAACCATCTAATCTAACATAAAAGGAATCATTTTACGTAATTTAGTACAAATTAACAGAATGCGCCACACTGACAAATTTGGCATCATTATGACTACATGGACACCGATTCTGGCCTTGAATTGCGGCCCATTGGCAGGGGCCACAATGTATAACTATAGGAGACGATAAATTACTGTGTCGTAGACTAAGTTGAATAGATGGAAAAAGTCCTTGTTTTTGTTGTAATTAAAGCAGTAAAGCAAAACCGAAATTTGTTATATTTTCTAGTTTAGAAATGCTGCCGTCTCTAATTATTAACTCAAAAAAATTAAAAAATGGAATTGTAATTATAAAAAAATATTAAATTAGATAAATTAAAAACAACTGGATAAAAATAAAAGTATTGGTTTTTGTGTATGCAGAAATATGTGCATTTTATATTTTTCAAACAAAATATTAATTAGGCTAATTTTTAAATTAAAAAGAACGGATTTTATATGTTGTTAAAAGTTCAAAAGGGGCTTTAGAGCTGGTTTCCTGGTTTTAAATTTCTTCAAAAAAATATGGGTTTTTAACTGTTGAGTAATAGTATACCACATACTCAAAAATTTGGCGGTGACTTTTTTTATTTTAGGAGGTGTAGAGTTGATATTTAATTACTGACTAGCAAAAGCATTACAAGAAAGGTTGTAGATTTAAATTATAAAATAAAAATTAAATTCGACTCCGAATAAAAACAAAAAAACGTTGGTTTTTGTAAGTATGCAAATATAAGTATTTTATAATTTGTAAAAAATTAATTTAGCTAATTTTTAAATTAAAAAAAGACGGACGTTAGGTATTGTAAAAAGTTAAAACGGTGCATTTAATCTGCTCCCCAGGTTTTAAATTCTTTAAATTTGTTTTTTTTTATTTTAGGGGGTGAAGAGTTAGTATTTGATTACTGACTAGAAAAACATTGCAAGAAAAAATTGTAAATTTAAATTATAAAATAATAATTAAATTCGACTCCAAATGAAAATAAAGAAATGTTAGTTTTTGTGGGTATGTAAATATATGTATTTTACATTTTGTAAACAAAAAATTAATTTGGCTAATTTTTAAATTAAAAAGACGAATTTTATTTATTGTAAACAGTTCAAAATGAGCTTTTAAGCAGATACCCAGGTTTTAAATTCCTTTGAAAATAAATATAGGTTTTTGGCTGTTGACTAATAGGTATACCATATGCACAAAAATTTGGGGGTGTTTTTTTTTTATTTTGGCAGACGAAGAGTTAGTTTTTAATTACTGACCAGAAAAACATTTTAAGAGGAAATTATGGATTTAAATAATAAAATAAAAATTAAATTCGACTCCGAATGAAAATAAAGAAATGTTAGTTTGTGTGGGTATGAAAATATATGTATATTATATTTTGTAAGTAAAAAATAAGTTAGCCATTTTTAAGACGAAAAGACGGATTTTACATATTGAAAAAGGACAAATGCCACATGCACAGGAATTTTGGGGTAGTTTTTAATTTTTAGGAGGTAAAGGGTTGGCCTATAAGAATTACGTTAGAAATAAAGTATCCAAATTTTAAAGCATTTAAATGCGTGCATTCTCCTACTCTTAATTTGTTAGTAAGATCTAAATATTTAAAATATACCCTAGCTATGTGGTATTGCATATAACAGATTATTTAAAAAGAGTTTCTTAATCTATGGACATATAAACATATCTGGACAAACAAAATCAAACATAACCTTGTTATTGATTTACTTTGATTTGTTGTTTTGATGTGAATTTTTGAATAACAATATTTCCACTATAATTTTATAAATTAGGCGGTTTTTCCTAACCACAAGCCTATATTTTTTGACGATAAATACGTTACGGGTAAAATGAGCGGTACATTATAAATTTTGACTTGTCCTGAATGGAAGGTAACGTTGTAGCAATTTAAGGGTAGCCTGGCTAACTACAGTGGTGTGGGAGTGGGTTTCTACGGAAGAAAAAAATAAAAATGAAAATTTATAAAGAATTAAAAATAACACAAAGGCTGAACTACAAAAAATTACGTTACTATATTTGCTTACTTTCTTTGTCATAATCAAGGTGCGCCAAACCGTCTGTCCCAGCAATCCCTTTGGATATTTGTCCTATACGGAAAACGGTTATTCCGAATACGTCTCCTTTACTTTGGTTTCCCAAATTTATCACGTTATACTTTACCTTTCTCTAAAATATCTTTTAGCTTATTAAGTTTTGTCATCATTAAAGAAATTTTTGAAATCAAGACTTCTCTTCAATATGACTACATTACTAAATAGGCTGGATATTCTTTTACAAATTTATCTACCTTGACCTATATTATAAATCATTTTAAATAAAATTTCACCTATATTTAAATTCTATTAAAAAAAAATTCCTGAAATATAAATACACATACATTAACCTTAAAAAAAACCTCGCTTAATTAATAAATAAACATAGCTAAGTGTCTTTATTTACTGCGATATCTATTTTTAACTAATTTTCTGTTTTATTGCGATACCAATATGAATGATGTGTATGTAAGGTTAAATAACACCACCTTTGCTATTTTAAAATTAAAAATGCAACCAAATCATTTCTTACTTAATGCAATTAAGAGTTTCCCTCAAAAACGAACTTCTAATTATACCTTATGTAAATTATTTGATTTAGTAATCTTTACTTAATTATAAATTTCATAATTTTAATTGCAAGTTTCAAGAATCATGGTATATAAAAGATTTGAAATCTTTTCTCTTTACTTTTAACAATTAACAAGTAAGTCATACCTGTCGTCTTACCTATAATTATGTAAATATACCTTGTCTGCTTTATCTTTACTTGAATCAAATTTTTTTCTTGTGATCTTACACCCCTGTATCTTACCATTGAACCTTCTTTCCTTAAATTGATTTTATAATTTTTGACTTATGATATCGTATACTTAAATGAATGTTGTTACGGTATTCCGTGCGGACATACAAGAGAGCAACGAAAGCGACGTAATTAGACCGCACTGACTACCACAACAAAAAAGAAACGGAAGGATGTGCGAACTAAAAGGTCAAATAGTGGGGAGATAGTAAAAAGATAAAAATGCTTAATACTGTATCGCCCCGAAAGATTTTATAGAGTAGTTCAAGTTAAAGTTGTCATACTTTGTATCTCCGAATATTCACCCAATGCCGTCAGTGCATTTTCGTGTTAAAACAAAATGTTTATATAAAAAAGAAAAATCACAACACCTTCATTCGTTGTTATAAAATAAATCTCGTATATATAAACGTAAACAAAACAATAATTTTCTTACCGTAATGATCCATCATTTAAGCGTTGTCATTCACTTTTTGTCACGTCTGTTATTGTGGGATTAAAACTGCTTGCTGACACTACTCATCACGTGATATCTCACTTAAAACTGTTTGTCTGTTTAAAACAGCAAGCGAACACTTTATGGAAAGAGCACAATCTCGATGCAGAAAAATATTACATTTGTTTTTAAAAGTAAACGACAACTTTTACTAAGATATACATGTAATCTACCTCGCCTAGCCAGATTTGTAACAACACTCCTCTAGTGAATTTTTAAAATTACATCCAAACCGAATTACATTTTATGCCACAAACTGTTTTTAAAATCCCACACTCTATATGAATGATATCTACTTCAAAAGTATGCATGTATCGATAAGGTACCAGAAAATATATACCTAAACGTGCAGATCTCGAATTAAATAAAGAACGCGTAGAGTTGGTGGGCTATTTACACGGCTTGAATTTATAGCAAACGTAAATTAAATAATCAGGACTGAATGTTTATTTTAAACTAAATTAAAGCGGCACTAGATTATTTTTTAAAATATGACATAGAACGTATCAATGCTATCCTTAAACCTTGAATCGTTTTAAACCTTGTCATGTCATAAATGGCTCATTCAGTTCTAAAAGATAGAGTCCTCGTTTCTAGTTAAAATTTTGTTTCTATTTGTTATTACACGTGAATAATTGTATTCTTTGAAATTTTCATCTTATATTTCGCTTTTAAATCACAACCCACTACATGTGTTTATCGTGTTTAACACATCTTTCGTGTGAACAACTCAGAGAATCTTTAGGATTTGTACTAGCTGATGTTGGATTGTTGCTTTATTCTTTGAACACACATAGTAAGTGCAAACTATGCCTCTGTAAAAGTTGTGAATACAAAGATTTTCTAATTTTTTGTAAATATTTTAATCATCTTTACAAATTCCGTTATCAAACGTCAAGACATTTTTTATATTTTTTTCTGAACCTGTTGGCCAGGGAATGCCGCCTTTATCTTTTCTAATAGTTTTTATATCATAGGGATGTTAATGCATTTTTGTTTTGTATTTTTCCTGAACGTGTCGTTGACACCTGTTGCCTTTGTCGTTTTCGATATTATTCTTTATTGTGTTAGTGTATTCAAAATTGTCTTACTTTTATTTTCGATTAACTATCTATCGTACAATTATCTCTGTGCCCATAGCAGTTATGTCTATCTAACAATTAACTGGTCAGGTATTGATAACAAAACTCATAGTTGTTAAGACTGATCTATACGACATTTTAAATTCCCATCGATAGAAGTGGTCGTTATATCAGACATCGAAAAACAACGCAATACCAACTTTGCGTAAACCATTCCAATTTCCATTAAAAATACTAAATTTTTACTCTTTTTCCAATAATAATTTTAGTAATAAAGCTTACTTTTAAATCAATATACATCAATTGCATCGTTAATTTAGTTCAACAAAATAATTACTTCTATGATTTGTTAATTTCTACCACAGAAATATGAATCATTTACATTTTCAATCCTGATGTACATAATTAATAAATTTAAATACAAAAGCTCATATATTACTCATTGTTTAAATTCACTTTTTAAAAAATTAAGGATGCCCAGAAAACGATAGTTTTCCAATTTATCTCCTTTCAAACAACAGCTGCCTTAACACAACACGCTACAAAATTCTAAACTAATAGAAGAGTAAACTCTCCATGTTCTAATCTCTTTTTAATCGGTTGCAACTAGGATAATTCTACGAATTCGTAAATTGAAACATACCCTGCCCGTGCAAGCATGAGTTCAAAAAAATAAGTCGCAAGTGGCGTTTCTTTCCTGCGAGAAACCAATCACGTCTTGAACTTGAATCTGCGGTTCTTCTTTACTTTCAACTTACCGATCCCCTTACTACTCGCTTGCATTACTACATTTTGACCTTTTTAATCACCTGCTCACGAATAATTGATTAATCGCCCTTCCTCCACTGTCTGCCGATCGTCCTTTTTTCTTACTTTTCATACTTTTCGTAGTGGTTATGTCATTGTATAACATCCTATCACGTAAATCAAGCGTGAACTCATGTGGTCCCATTATGTAAAAGTCACGTGCCACGCCTATTACATTTTTTCATCAATATTAGTAAGAATCAAAAACACTTTTACTTTGTATTGAATAATATAATTAATTATATCTAACTTGATTTTGACGAGTTCCACTAAGTAGCCTCTATGTTTTAAGTAATTACTACACTGTATAAATATACTTATGATATAGTCTAGGATTTACTTAGTATTGCAACTATGTACCATTAATTTTACTCTATTTTACTAACATTTTTGTGATAATTTTGATGTGGAACATGCATATCTATAATTTTACCGTAATCTATTTTTTCATTTTAAAAGGTTTTTTTACAACCTTATCCGTATATGAAAATTTACTATTATAAATATTTTGTTTACCATTTTGTGGTTTTGAAATAATATATGGACCTGAGTTACATTTAAATATGTATTCAACAGAAATAAAACTATGCTTTTGTGGTTTTTGAGTTTATAATTTTAATAGAACTAAAAATTTATTGAAATGTCTTGCTTCATGAATACTACTATTTACAAAATCAGAATATCAATATTGATTTGTCCGTTCAAGATTAATTTTCCTCTTTTTGCATCCGGTTTCTATTTAAAGTAATGCCAACGCGGTACAAATATAAATACAATCAAAACCTTATAATTGTAGATGTATATTAATGGCGCAAGCTGCCAGGCAAATGGGACGTATCCGATTTGAAGATATTCTGTATACGCCTCTCCCATTGTATCACACAGCAGGAGGTTTAATGGGTGTTGGACAAGCATTGTTTTTTGGTACAACTGTTGCGATCCGAAAAAAATTTTCTGCTACGCAATATTTTGAAGACTGTGCAAAATATAATGCAACGGTAATATCTGCTCTACTCACAATGACATTTGATATTTTGATTTTGACAGGTAGCCCAGTACGTTGGAGAAATATGCAGGTACCTTTTAGCTTCACCAAAAAACGGCCCTGTGGTACACCAAGTAAGGACAATTATTGGTAATGGACTACGCCCCCAAATATGGGAACCCTTTGTCGAAAGATTTAAAATTCGAAACGTTGTTGAGATCTATGGAGCTACTGAGGGAATTTCAAACATGGGTAAAAATAAATTTGCCGATATAGCATTCAATAAGCAGTCAATCTTATAGGCAACATTGACAATAAAGTAGGTGCGATTGGTTTTGTTCCGTTTTATCTCCGTTCTATATATCCCGCCATATTGATTAAATGCAACGAAGTGACAGGAGAAGCCATAAGAGACCGTAAAGGCAGATGCATTAAATGTAAAGCAGACGAACCTGGCATGTTAATAGGAAAAATCAATCCAAACATGCCAGCTTTCAGGTATGATGGGTATACTGATAATAAATCAACTGAGAAAAAGGTTTTGACTAATGTCTTTCGCGATGGGGATATGTATTTAAATTCTGGAGATATTTTGGTATTTGATGAATTTGGTTACTTCTACTTTAAAGATCGAACTGGCGATACGTTTAGGTAGTAAACACCTAATACAAAAATATTGTAACTTAGTATTCTGTTGTAGGTGGAAAGGAGAAAATGTATCTACCTCAGAAATTGAAGGAATTATTGGCAGCATAGTACAACTTAATGATGTTGCAGTCTATGGTGTGAAGGTAAGTGAAGTGGCATAAGTAAAGTGGTTGAAGGAAAGAGGTAACGGAACGATAAAGGTAAGGTACAGAAAACTTACATACCTGTTCCTTAAAAAACTTAACTACACTCAGCTACTTGCTGCTTAGTCCATGTCTCGTGGCTTAATGCCGCTTCCTCACCGCGCGCACCTCCGCATTCCTTCTGCGCAGACGCAACTGTCAGCGACGCCGGATGTTAGCGTATTAATTCAAAAATACGCGGTAATTAACTTACAAATTATATCTAAACCTAAAAATGATACATGGCCAGTTTGGCATGTAACAACCATCGTAGCAGATCTGAAAGTGCGCACTCACAATTGTTAATAGACCGGACACTTCTACGAAGCAATTTCACTCATTTACTTGTTACAGAAAGAACATCGACTACTTCAGACATTATCCAAACGAAACATAGCAATCTTAAGTAACTCGTAACATCGCGATTTTCAGGTCTTTTCACGTGAAAGAACTCTGCATAGTAATCCTCTTTTTTGCCGCCTAACTTGTATATGTAGGTGGAGATAATCCACCAAACGGTATCGTGTTTTCTCTTCAAAAACATTTCCTATCGACCTAACAACTACGTGGAAGATATTTTCAAAACACACCTGCAGATAAGCGAAAATAACCAAACGAATGACTCGATACAACATGAAATTTCGTATATGAGTTTGCTTTGGGGTCCTAAGAATACCACCAAAACCCAACTGGTAATCCTCTGTGCCTGTTACCCCTAAAAAACCACTGAAAAGGGTAAAAATCGAACATTTTAGTTTTTAGACAATATCTAAAAACAAAGCTACTAACGAAAAATTGTAAGGGAAGACAAATTAAAGAACCTAAAATTTTCTATAAAATGACGTTTATCAGATATATTTTGCATGGTGACTGAGTTATGATAATAAGTATTTTATAAAAAAATACATTTGTTTCCATTACCTTTCTTGTTTTTAATCGTCCTTATTTTTAATTTTACTTATATAACGATTGCCCATTTTCAAACTTTCATTTTCAATTTTATTTATTTTGAGCACTCGGACTGAGTTTGTATACGAACAATCGTATCTAAAACAGTTGAATAATACATTGAAAAAATTTCTGACTATAAAGTTTCTTTTATCCATATTAATGCAGTCTTTTTTTCTTTCTACAGATACCTCAAAACGAAGGAAATGCTGGTATGGCTGCCATAGTGGACACTAATCATGTACTCGATTGGGAAAAAATAGTTATTGCCTTCAGGCAAAATCTTCCAAGTTATGCAATACCAATATTTATACGAATATTGGATTTAGTTCCAGTGACAGGCACATTTAAACTACGCAAGACCGAACTCAGAAGTGAGGGGTATAATATAGAGAATGTAAAAGATACATTATACTTTCTTCATCCAAATCATAAAAAATATGTAACTCTTACGAAAGAGCTATATGATGACATTCAAACTGGAAAATTGCGATTATAGTTAATTTTTAATTATGTATAACTGTAGTGAAGTATATAATATATGTTTATAATCTTATTTTAAATTTTAGTAACTTTGTCGATTGGCATTTAGTTTATTTTAAAGGTACGCAACAATATATATATATATATATATATATATATATATATATATATATATTTATATTGCTGTCACAACGGCCTCACGGAACACCGGAAAAAGAGTGCTGTTTGGGGGTTTTGCCCAAATTATACTGACTTAGGTACAGCAATGAGAAATATGAAATTGTTATATTACCTTCCTTTTCTTGTGCTTTGCCTTGCTAGCTCAATGGAAATTATACTGTGGCATTCACAAAATGAAATGCAACACAGCAATCGCAAGAAACATATATACATTCAAAAACATTTTTCTTTCATACAAAAGAATATATAAAACAGTTTACAACTTAAATTCATGCATAAAATTATTACCAAATAATCTTACCTAATCTTTGTTAACAAAAACTCAAATATCTACTTTAACAGGTACAAAATCCTTTTTAATAAATAGGTGGATAATTTTCTGATCTATTATTACCACGTTCGTGAATGTGATTGGCCAATAATTTTCACGGATAATCTATTAAAGATCAAGATGCTGCAAACTCTGACTTAAAATTTGATTCAAATTATCTCCTTTACTAATTATAAAATGAAAACTTATTCTAAATTTAAATTACAAAATATTCAATTATTTTTATCAATTAACAAACAAAGAATCAAAGTTTTATACTTGCGAAAAGTAGCGCTTATCAAAATTTTATTTCCATTGTAATTAATAGTATTAAATACCTTCTGATTCCATTTTTAAATTGACGTTAGAAACCCAGTGTACAACATTATCCATATTAGCTTAACGTTAGAACGTCAGTTTGTAAAGTACATCATTTAATTTAGCAGTACTTCTTGTATAGAAGAATGTTTAATCTTCATTGTAATTTACAAAATAATCATGTTTCATATTTATGCAAAGTTTACGGTACCCACTGTGTTCAGCGCGGGGGGTCTTATAAATTTGTATATCGACTTACCTCCGCTGGTTTTTGTTGTTCTAAGATGTAGTTCCTTACTCTTTAGCTAAGTGGACTGTATTCAAAATTATAGTACGTGTTACTTTGCACTTGCATTGTGTTTTTTAGGGGTTTATCGATAAAGTCGGCGGCACTATTGACAAACTCACTTTTACCGAACGAAGAACCGACTGTTCTGCTTCGATATCGATGAGCAGCTCCTACGTTGTGTTATTATAGAGTAACTCAAATTCACACTGGGAAGATGGCGTTAAGGCGGGAAGGTTTGAAAACCAACTACAGTATTTACCTAACTTTACCTTCAATCAAAACAATAACCAATAAATAGGTCATTCCCATGAAAATTGACATTTAAAGCAAACAGTGCCGTACTACATCTGGGCGATTGGGGAAAAAGCACGACAAAGAAAACCCCAAACTGCCCTCACACTTCCAACTGCATTTTACACATCTCAACAAGGACGGGTAGCGTACAAGTGCCCATATCACCAACACTGAAATTGACGGGATGTCAACTGTTACCCAGACACATTGTTACGTTCATTTTTGGCAATAATTAGTTATTTGATTTACAATAATTTTCTACTCAAATCCTTTGCTAATTCATCATCCAGTTATCTAAATTCCATGTCCACGGTTAAATAAAAGCATCAATTCATAATTAAAAAGAAATACGCTGGCTAATAAACTTCAACAATAATCCACTTTGCTTCCAAAACGAAACTTTATTCGATAATTAAGAATAAATTCTACCTCCCAGAATTCCCTAACGTATACTATACTCAGATAGTCGATAACGTGTTCCAAGTATCCGATAATGGTTTTTTAAGTGTTTTCCGCCGAAAAAATTAAAGCTGCGTATTATCTCAATATAAACTGTTTTTCCAGGTTAATTCTGAATAGAAATATTACTTTGAACTCTGGCCACTGGCTGAACGAAATTGATTTTATTTGCTTTCCAATCTACGCAACGGAGACACGTGTAGGAATGTTTGGTTGTTTCCGTTTTTCGTTATGAAAATTTTACGCACGTAATACGGCGCGGTAAGTATTTAGGGTTTTTAGAAAATTGTATTTTTTATCGAAATTAAATTAATTTTTACTGGTAATTGCTCTAGCTTCTTCCGGTGGCCTTAAAGCCACGATGAATGGTTGTCCTCTACTGTAATGGGAGGCCAAGTGCGTTCTTTCTGGTTGTAGACCTACCTACTCGGTGCCGTGGACCAGCTAGTGACTCAACCCCGACGTCAGCAACTTCGAGGGTGAGTGTTTTCTTTCTCCATCATTTACGATTGCGACCATATCGGTTGGAATTTTCGGTTTGAGCTCATGCATTCCTAAATTTAATCCGCTTAGACGACAATTACTGAATTAGTTTGAGATTTATTGACACTATATGAATGCATTACTATTTGCTTTAAATAACTAAGAGTGTACAACTTATTAAAGTGAAAATGATTTGAAGGCTTGCTGGCACGTTTGAAAATGTTGTTGCCATTAGATGTATATACTTAGTTTTAGATTTACCATGCTGATTTAGAGCTGTTGGTTTTAGAGGGGTAATTTTTCTTAATTTCTTTTTTGTTGAAACTCAATCTAGGGAGTAACCTAAAACCGGCAGCTCACCATTTAAAAAAAATGATTTGTTCTTTTGGTTGATATTTTTTATTAGATTCAGTGTGTAATTATTTATTGCGTGTACATGTTGTGTTTTGAGTATGAATGAGTGTGTATAATTTTTCTTTATTTCAGGCCTCCCTTAATTTTTGTTGTAGGTATAATATCCCCCCCCCCACTCGCCGATTGAGCCCAGTTAATTTCTTCTCTTTCTTCCTATTTTTTTTCTTTTTTTAGACTACGTCGCTGAACGTAGCAACATCACACATGACAACTGAAGAAACGTTAGTGTAAACAGCCAGTCTTTTCTGGTAGTTACTGAGGTTGGATATCGAATACTGCCCAGCTAAAGTTGAAAGAGGGGAACACCAGGAAGGTAAAATTTGCCTTGACTACCAATATTCCCCCTGCACGGACATAAAATGTTGGTAATATTCAACAAAGGCTCAAACACACGCGCCTACATACATACATTAACCGTTTCCAGCTCGTGTTACAAAATATTTCACAAAGGCTAGCCGACTTCCTATTATTTGTAAAATAATACACCACAAGTACATTGACAAGACAACATGAATCGTTGAAATGAACTTATGGTATGATTGCGCATAGTTAAAAGGCGCTTATTATTGAATAGACTATCTCCAACATAGTCATAAATGCAAGCGCGAAAGGCACGTGAAAGTCAATCATACTAGAGGTTTAATTTAATTACATCACAACAATTATCACAAATGTTAAATTGTAGTTAATTATATAAGAACATCGGCTAGATAATAGGATAAGCAAAACAACAAACATATCATTAAGTTAAACCCGCATATGAGCGATGCAGTAAAATATGTGGTTAATATGCTGAAATAAAACAATTACACACAAAATAAAAATTTCAAAATGCGTCACAAATATCAAACTTTATAAAACATGTAGGCAGCAAAACATCAAAATTTTATAGCACAAATACAAGCCCAGATTCATGCGCTAAATGTTTATATAATTGCATATTAGTTAAATATATGACATCTAGTAAGCAAACGTTAAAAATTACACATCATGATTGCATCGGTTAAAACATACCTTTTAAAAATTAAACACATCGTGGCATTACAAATTACAAACAAAAATATACACAACATCGTTCTGGTTAAATTTAATTACTATCTTAAAACCAAAACAACTATAACGTAAAAATATAATATTGTTCATATTCAAACTTGCCTAATAATTTGATTCAATATATCGAAGGATGATGTTGGCATAAATTGCTCGTAAAATCACAGTAAGGGTACCTTTATTATTGATTCTGCAATAAGTGTAATGCAATTGAAGTTCGAACTCTATTAAATACTAAATAAACATTATTTCGAATAAACAAATATTAGTTTTACTCTGATTTAGACACAAAATAAACAATTCAGATAAACAAATATTAATTTTCAGCTGTTCAACCAAACCATACTCATTTATACATAAAACGACCGACATCGAATTCTAAGCCAAAAGCAACAGGTAGCACATAAATACTTCCTTCAATGATTAAACAACTAACGGTTTTACAAGAAATACCAAGATCACATTTAAAATAATGCTCTGATTACAAGATGTAATCAGATTACCTTAAATAATCACCACATTATAAACTTAAAAACATTACCTTTAATAAAAACCCACCAAGTAAAAGCTTTTACAACCTGTCATCTTGAAATCTAAAAACAAAGTGCCTTTAACCCTTCAACTCGCTAGATCTTGTCTACACATGCGTCCTTAATGTAAATTTTGACGTCACGGAATGCGTTCAGAAACCTGCAAGTGGTTACTGAGCTATTCGAACAAATACCCTCAAATATCGAAATGTACACTATAATATTTGTAATAATTATCGACCAATGAGGCAACGACAGAAACACTACGGATCACTTCAATACTCAATATTTTATAATTGTTTATAACATAATCATGGTTCACATTCAAACTTTTTTTTGCTTTATTTCAAGCATAATAGGCTATGTACCAAATAAATGAACGAATAACACTTATTTTTTTAGGAATTTTGTGGTTCCATATTATAAAGCATGGCATCAAATAGTAGAAAACGTGTCTATGTAACAGATTTCGATTGTGAAGCAGTTGTTCAACATTGGGCAGAAGAAGCAGATTCTGATGCAGTTTCAAGCTCAAATTATGATTCAGATGAAGATAAACCATTTGTCGTAGAAGAGCTGTTGAAAGTAGATACTGAACAATCTTCAACTGATAGTGAAGTTGATGACGATGGCAATAGGCAGGTTAAGAAGAATATCGGAACTTTATTATATGAAATTATTATGTGTACAAATAAAAAAGCAAAACGTCAATTTACAAAATTGAATAATACATGGCAAAACGTGAATAAAGAGGAAATTAATGCATTTTTTAATGTATTACTGTTAGCAGGCATGAATAAACAATGGGACACTCCTATTTGTGAACTCTTTGTCGATAAGTGCTCCCATAATTCACGCAAAATTTGAATTTGGCGCCATTTGATGATACAGTGTTGCCAAAAAAAAAGAAGACAACAACGTAACAGCTGACAGCTAGGGGTTAGTAAAAATGGAGCGCTATACGAAAAAACAACGCATTTTCATTGTTGAGCAATGTTTTAAAAATAACGAAGTGTCTCAGCCACAGTTCAAAATTTTCATACAAAATATGACAGACATAGTAATTTAAAACCATCAACTGTGAAGAGATAATTGAAAAATTTAGTAACAGTGGATCAAATAGTGATCGTAGATACTTTGGGCGTCCTGTTAAAAGTCGTTCAACAGAAAACATCGCAGCAGCTCGCGAGAGTATTGCTGACAGTTTAGGAATGTCAATTCGGCACCGTAGTCAAGAATTGAAAATTTCGAGAAGCTCCCTACAGCAGATTCTCACGAAAGACTTGCAGCTTCATGCTTACAAAGTTCAATTGACTCAAGAACTGAAGCCTACTGACCACGCAGCGCGAAAAGAGTTCGTTGAATAAATTTTGGAACAACAAGTGAATGCTGATTTTGTGAACAAAATCATCTTCAGTTACGAAGCTTATTTTCATCTGAATGGCTTCGTTAATCGTCAAAATTGTCTCATTTAGGGTTCAGAAAACCCACAAGTAATTGTTGAGAAACAAATGCATCCACAACGTGTAACTGTTTGGTGTGAATTTTGGGCTGGAGGCATTATAGGACCATTCTTCTTCGAAGATGCGGCTGGTCAGGCAGTAACAATTAATGCTGTTCGTTATCGTGCCATCATAACCCAGTTTGTAGTGCCTAAATTCCAAGATATAGATGTGACCAAATGTGGTTTCAACAGGAAGGTGCCACATGCCATACAGCCCGAGAATCAATTCAATCACTGCATGAGTCATTTCCTAATCGTGTAATTGACCGTTTTTGCTATCAAAATTGACAATTCAGATCTTGCGATTTAACGCCATTGGATTTTTTTCTTTAGGGTTTTTTGAAATCAAAAGTCTATGCCAACAAGCCCACGACCACCAACGCCTTGTAGGAAGAAATTCGGCAGTGTATTAATGAAATTCAGCCACATTTCTGCAACACGGTAATAGAAAAATTTCAATAAAAAAATGCGTACTTGCCAGCAAAGCCATGGTGGCCATTTATCCGACGTGCTATTCCATACATAACCCCAATCCGTATACTCTATGAAGAAATAAAAAAATTAAACTTTCTTATAACAAATCTGTGTTTCTTATTAAAATTACATTTTGAGTAAATTATGGGACACTCTATATTTTTTTATTTAACTATTGACGAACAACTAATGCCATTTAGACGCCGTTGCGGATTTATGCAATACATGCCCAGTAAGCCTGCAAAATATGGAATTAAAATTTTTGAATGTGTGAAAGTGAATCAGGCTATGCTGTAGATGGGTTGAGTTTATACTAGAAGGCAGCCAGGAGAAGATATCCAACGTGACTTAGCGAGCAAAATAGTATACAGATTAGTTGAAATTATACAGTATTTTTCAAGAAACATTACAATGTAGAACTATTTTACAAACATTCTTTTATTGGAAAATCTACTAAAAGTTAGGGTTAACACAAATAAACCATGACTGTCAGCCATTTTATATATGTTGGGTATATATTAATAGCACACCCCCTGTGGCAGAAAATGGGGATAATGACATCACGGAACAGAGACTTGAACAAAAGAATTGCAATTCCTTAAAAGTAATCAACATGAACCGATGGGGCAAAAGGAGGAATAGAAAGGTAAAGGTTTATTTTGTTGTAAACATCTTGTCAATCAAGTACGGCAGAATAAATTAAGTTCCACGTGATTTATCACTGATTTTTAACATAACTTACAAACCCAAGGGGATTGGGACGGTTTGTTTCCCAGCAAAATAATTTGAAATTTAAGGATGCCAAAGGATGACATAATATCTTTTTCTCTCTCTCTCTCCCTCTTGGTTCAATGGAATTTATGATGACTTTCAGATAACACTATAAGGTTGGATGTGTAATTTGAACTGTATTTGTGTTTATCATTTATAAAGTACTGCCCAATGTGAAGGGTTACATTATGAGGAATATAAGGTTTGCACACTGTCAGTTTAATAATAAATGGCGGTATTTAACCCTAAAAGTTAGATACTTTAAGAATTAATTGATAATGAATTTTACAATTTTTGTTTATTGTGTGTATTTTGTTATAGGAATATCTTTAGGTCACTAAACCGAATGAATATTAATGCAAGTACATTTAGAAATTGTTTTATGCCTATTTGTTTAGAGAAACGCTCAAATAATGATATTTTCGAATAAATTTAAGCAACGAAAATTGAGAGTGGTTTTATTTGTTCAAGCAGCCAGGTGACTTTTTGTAAGGACATCATTTTCATCTAAAAAATACCCCGTAATTAATAATCCCCTGGTTCACACGTCGGCCAGAGAAAATCTTTTTAAAACTATACGTAGTTGGCGAGCTTTAAACTTGACGGGTTAAAAATCTAACAGGGTAAGTGCATGTAATAGGTAGCTTGAAATCACATCTAGATAAAAGTTTAATTATTATTCAATTTTATTTAATTTTCTGTCACTCACTGCTATAGTAACTCACTCCCACACCACTGTAGTTGGCCTATGCATTCTTATTTTGCCTTATTTCGCCCCTTTTGGGCAATTCCAAACTTAAAACTTAACGATTCAAACACCCGTAACAACTTTTAAAATATTCTACGTGTAGTAACATGTGTATTTCATTGATATTGCTAGGCGCTTCGTATTTTAATTTTTGTAAACGTATTTAAAAATACGGCCAAAATCGATATTAACTCGCATATTTATAAGTGGTAATTGAAAGTAAGGTCATAAGCTAATTAAAAAAATTAGTTACAGCGTGCCAAAGTACACCGTCAACGAAATAAACAAGTTAGTAAATATTCTATAGGTTGGTGATTTAGCACAAATATTAAAGTTACTAAACAAGAGTCCGAAAATTGGTGAAAAATTAGAACACGTTCCAATGGCTGTATGCACCGTACAAAAATAAGCTGAGCTTAAGTGTTAAGCTTACTTAAAATATAAGTTTGATATGCACCGTTAATAAAACAAGACTAAAGCCTGACTTTAGTAAACCTAAATATTTGGCAGCTCAAATATTTAAGCCAAGCCATTTCTTCCAGGATCTATGGGTCTTAAACAACGGCTTGCCAATATACATAACATTACTTGCTTGTATTGTAATCGTAACTGCCCACAGATTTGGTAGAATGTCATTCCAAACAGTACTTATATTTGTATTAATCAATGGAAGCAGAAGGTGATATTGTATTTGAAGATGACCACGAAATATTTTATATAATCTAGTTTGGATTTCCAAAGCAGATTTACAATAGGCCTGATTATATACAGGATATGAGTGATATGGCATTTTTTCGCAGGTTTAGGTTTACAAAGGAATGTGAAATAACCATTTTGGAGTTAATTGAAATATATCGAGTTGTAATATAGAGAATACAAAATAGTGTATATGTAGAGTCTTATTTTGGCAACAATAGTGTATCGCCTATAAATCAACTGCTAATTACCCTTTTATACTATGCAAGTAGTGGGCAACAAATAAACGCTGGAGATTGTATGAGGATGGATCAGAGTACAATGTCTCGTATAATAAAATTTCCAGTATCGATATTCGATATAAAATATGTAGCGATATTCGATACGCAAAATCTAACAAACAATCTTAGGTGAAAGATCGAATTGTCAATAAATACATTATTTTAAAGCGATCTTGTGATTCTATTCCCAAAGAAAAAGTAGATAAAATATCGATTCGTACCGTTCCGTACCGATACGTATCGCTACGTCTCGGTACGTATATTTAATCTAAACATCTAAACGTACCGCTACGTATCGATACGCATCCATACGAATCAATACGTATCGATACGTATCGATATATATTGATATTAGATATATATCGATTTAGAATATGTATCAATATTCGATACGCAAAATCCCGTATCGCCCACCTCTAATTATAATATCGTTGCTATATGGCCAGGCTCAAGTCACGACGCTACTAGTTTTAACAATAGTCAACTGAAAGCGAGATTTGAGGCTGGTGAATTTAGAACAAGGGTTCTTTTTGGTAGGTGGCTAGTAATAAGTTACGAATTCTTCAATTTAATGTGAACATGAATTATCACTGAATAATTTCATCATTTCTAAATTTTCTATATGTATTTTCAGGCGATGGTGGATATCCTCTGAAATCATATCTGCTAACACCATTAGCAAATTCTATTAGTCAAGCACAATAACTATAATGGAGCTCGGATGAGGACACGAAACATAGTTGAACGTACATTCGGTGTTTGCAAAAAGAGATTCCCTGCACTGTTATGGGATGAGATTTAAAGTTGAAACCACGTTAACTATAATTATTGCTACTGCAGTGCTACACAATATTGCTCGCAGAATGGATGTCGATGTTCTGCCTTCTCCAATTGGCATTTGTGCTGAAGAGTTTGAATATTTAATTGAACAGGGTCAAATACGCCAAGTTAATCCTCACCAAAATGTGCAGTGCGATTTTAGAAACGAAATTATCAAGAAATGTTTTGCACGTTTATGAAGTGTTATAATGTGTAAATATAAATAAATACAAATTTAATATCCTTGTTTATTAACTATCAAAAGTGCTAAAATCAAATTACACATAAATATGAATATTTACCCCTATTTTGTCACTTCTTTTTAGCATGTAATTCGATTTCTAATATTTCTACCTCTAATTTACGTTTTTTATTAATGAATGCATTTTCAATTTCCATATGGTGAAGCTGTGCTTTCACAAGAGACAGTCACTGATGTAGAAGTAAGTTATATTTCTTTGCCACATTAGAAGAGGTTAATGCTTTCACTATTGCAGCTGGTCGTCTTCGAGATGTATTTTTTGGAGTCTAAGTTTTTTGCAAAAAAATTTAAAAACCTACTTGAACATATGGATTTGAATATTATTAGAACTAACCTTTTCTAGGTCCGGGTTTGCTTCTTAATTTCTTTTATGTGACTGTTTCGTCGAAGGCTGCCGGATTAGCTAATACATGCAAATATCCGTGGAAACAGTACGGTATTATTAAGTATTAAATTAACTACGTGCCAATTTTTAAATACAGTGACGGAACGTAACATTTTTTCGTGTGCGGTATGATAACACAAATTACGTGCGTGCGGACGTTCCTTAGTATGCGATTGCAAAAATAGTCTTAAAGCGGACGCTACTTAATATATCACCTCAACTGTTCTTTTACAGTACTTTTTGTAACGCCGAATAATCACACAAATTGCACGCAAGTAGATGTTCGTTGGTGTGCGACTGCAAATGTTGTAGTAAATAATTTTTTACTGAAGCGGTAAAATTACACAAACTGCCTGCGAATGGGCATTCGTGAGTATACGTTTGCAAATGGCGTTTTAAAATATATTTTCGTGTTACTGAATAATTACAGAAATTGCATGGAAATGGACGTTCATTAGAATGGGACAGCAAATTGTATCCGAAATTACTTTTACGTGATGTATAATTATCACATAAATTGTAAGCGAGTGGACTTCGTTGGTATATCTTTACAAATATTGTTTCAAAATATATTTTTGTGTTGCTGAATAATCACACAAATTGCATGCAAATGGACGTTCCTTGATATGCGATCTCAAACGGCTTTTTAGATGACTTCTAAGTGATGCGGAATAACAACACAAATTGCATTCAAAAAGACGCTCTTTAGTATGCGACTGCAAATTACTTTTTCCTGATCCAATATAATCATACAAATTACATGCGAATGGACGATCGTTGGTATGCGTTCGTATATATTTTTGTTACTTGTTACAGATGCGGAATAATCTCACAAATTATATGGATTGGACGTTTATTCGTATGCAACACAAAATGACCTTCTAGACTACTTTTTGTTATGTAGAATAATCATACAAATTACATGCGAATTGACGTTTGTTAGTATGCCTTTGTAAGTTACTTTTTCCTGCTGCAGAATAACTACAAAAATTGCATCGATAGGGACGCACCTTAGCATGCGATAACAAATGGCTTTCTAGATTATTTTTTTGTGATGCGGAATAATCACACAAGTTACACGTGAATGGACGTTCGTTAGTATGCGTTTGCATATGTCTATTTAAGTTACTTTTCCCTGATGCATGAATATGGACGTTCCTTAGCATGCGACAGTAAATGACTTGGTAGATTACTTTTTTCTGATGCGGAATAATCACACCAGTTGCATGCGAATGGACGTTCGTTAGTATGCGTTCGTATATGTCTATTTAAGTTACTTTTCCCTGATGCAGAATAACTACAAAAGTTGCATGAATATGGACGTTCCTTAGCATGCGACAGCAAATGACTTAGTAGATTACTTTTTCTAATGCGGAATAATCACATCAGTTGCATGCGAATGGACGTTCGTTAGTATGCGTTTGCATATGTCTATTTAAGTTACTTTTCCCTGATGCAGAATAACTACAAAAGTTGCATGAATATGGACGTTCCTTAGCATGCGACAGCAAATGACTTGGTAGATTACTTTTTTCTGATGCGGAATAATCACACCAGTTGCATGCGAATGGACGTTCGTTGGTATGCGTTCGTAAATGTCTTTTTAATTTATTTTTTCCTGATGCAGAATAGGTACACAAATTACATGGATATGGACGTTCCTTAGTATGTGATAGCAAATGGCTTTCTAGATTACTTTTTTGTGTTGCCGAATAATCACACAAGTTGCATGTAAATGGACGTTCGTTAGTATGCATTTGTATATGTTTTTTTAAGTTGCCTTTTCCTGATGCAGAATAACTACACAAATTGCATGAATATGGACGTTGCTTAGTATGCCAAAGCATATGTCTTTTTAGATTACTTTTTTGTGATGCAGAATAATCACACAAATTGCACGCGAACGGACGTTCGTTAGTATGCGTTCGTATATGTATTTTTAAGGTACTTTTCCCTAATGCAGAATAATTACACAAATTACATAGATATGGACGTTCCGTTCTATGCGTTAGCAAATGATATATTAGACTACTTTTATGGGATGCGGTGTAGTCACACGAATTGCACATGAATGAAAATTCGTTAGTTTGTGAAGCCATATGAACTCTCATGGAACTTTTCATGATGCAGAAAAATTACATAAATTATTGGTTAGATGTTCATGAAGGTATTTTCTTTTTAATATCACACATTTTCTGTTAATAATACATTAGATTATACTGGTCACGTTTTCTTTCAGAATTACATATCAATCGAGTCGTTTACACGAGTTGGTTAAACGAACTAAAACGAAAATACATTGTAAATTACGTCAACTGTATAATTTTAAATACATCACTTCCATAATGATGTGCATAATATTAATAAAATTTAATCTGCATGCTTTATTTAAGCTACATAAAATCCCATGTGTATCATCAGAATTAATGATGTCATGTAGAGGCATGAAATAGAGGCAGTAGGAAAAGCAAACAGAAAGAGATAGAAGCCTTCTGGAATGTTGCGCTTTAAATGTATAAGGATGATAGCATGGATATACAAGGTTAATAATAAATAGGTAATAGAAATAGTAGGGTATAAAGATATCTGTGGAACACATAAAAAAATTGGAGAAATAGGGCAGGATGCGTTCTAAGACATTTTGGGGAATAGTACGTGATATATTACAAGCAGAGATAGGAAAAAAGACGTAGAGGTAGGCCGAGATCAGACTTTTGCATGCAGACTGTGCAAATTTCATGGAAATGTGTAGGTTAGTTCAGAATAGGAAACAATGGGGGTACATGTCTAACCAGCTCCAGGTCTGAAGACCTAATGATGATGTAGAAGCAGCGTTGCCGCAGTGAAAATATAAAAAAGTTGTGACTATAAGCTTGATCAGCGGTTAAACAGTTTTATCGAGTTTTATTCTAATTATTCAGAACGGAATGATTGTTTAGTTCGGAGTTCTCGTTTTTCAAACTATTATTATATTACAAAACAGTTGAAACTACAATTTATTTAATAAAGAAGTCCATTCCAAATGGACCTGCACCTTGAAGAAGTTTTAGATTACTAGAACGGTTGGAATGGCTTCCGCGTTCCAGTGGCCAAAAAGAGCCAAACTGCAGGTTCAACCAAAGTAGTAGGGTCTCTAATGAGGAACCAGGCTAAGACAGGTTCCTGAAAGGGGGCAGCGGCTCTTTTGGTACTTAGGATAGGGGTCGGTATGGCATTCTAGATACGCTACCGTGATGTAGAGACAACGGGAAACCACCAGATTAGCTCCCAAGTACACAGCGTACATAATTTGAATTTAAGGTGATAACATCCTCTGGGGTAAAAGATCTGATCAGAAAATTTAGAAAAAGAGTCGGGAACATTCTGCGAGTCGGAGCGTGGAATGTCAGAAGTATGAAGCAAGTAGGTAAGCTTAAGAACAAAAATTGAAATGGATAAGTTAGCACTAGACATAGTAGGGATCAGCGAAGTTCGGTGGCCAGAGACGGAGAACTTTTGGAGTGGAGACTTTAAGGTAACTTATAGGATTAGAAGAAGAAAATTCTAGTGTAGGGATAGTTATGCGAAAAAATATAGGGCACTGTGTAGAAAACTACTTACAAAAGAACGAAAGAGTACTCATGATTAGATTAGAATCTAAACCGGTAAATACAGTAATAATACAAGTACACGTGCCTACCTCTAGCCACAGTAAGGAAGAGGTAGAAGCGATCTACAAAGATATTGAAGACATACTAAGATACGGAAAAGGACATGAAAATTTAATAATTACGGGAGATTTAATGCAGTGATAGGTGTGGGTAGGGAAGTAGCGGTAGTAGGTTTATAGGTTTAAGCATGAGAAACGACAGGGAAAATAGGTTCGTAGAATTTTGTGACATACACATTTTAACCATCACAAACACATTATTTCAACATCATCCTAGAAGACGATACACGTGGAAGATGGCAAGGGATATAGGAAGATATCAAATAGATTACATTATTATTAGACAACGGTTTAGGAATCAAGTAAAAGCCTGTAGAAGCAACCCAAAAGCAGATATAGACACTGACCACAACATCGTAATTATGAATACTGCTCTTAAATTTAAAAATTTGAAAAAAGGGAACGGAAAAAAGGCAATTTGACTTTGAGAAGCTAAAAGATAAAGATTTCCACGGAAGATTTGAAAAAAAGTCAAATGAATTGCTAAAAGATATCGGGAAAATTTCTGATACTAAGGAAGTAGAAACAGAATGGAATAACATTAAATCCAGCTTACACATGGCGGCCAGAGATATTCGGGGTATACCCAGAAAAAAAGAAACCATGGATAACAAAGGATATCCTGAATTTAATAGAAGAAAAACGAAAAACAAAAATAGATCAGACGAAACAGGAAAACAGATACAAAGCCATAAAATAGGAAATTATTCGCAAATGCAGAAAAGCTAAAGAACAATGGATTGATGAGAAGTGCAATCAGGTACAAACTAAAATGGAAATAGGAAAGACAGGCGAAGCATACAAATTAATTAGAATGAATTTTAGGGATATAAAACCATATAGCAAAAATATAAGGGACTAGGGAGGAAACGCCATGAAAATGTAGGGAAAGTGATTATATGGCAAGATTATATAGGTAATTTATATGCAAGAGAGGAACTAACAGCATAGAACAGGAATCATACATTGAAAATGATGACTTGGGATATCCTATACTTAGAGATGAGTTTGAATTTGCATTAAAGGGTCTGAAAAATGATAAAGCGCGGATAGATGTGAAAATTTTCGAACAATAAGTTTGACAGCCACGTGTCAAAAATATTAACTAGAATTGTACAAAGACGAATGGAAAAACGAGCAGAAGAAATACTAGGAGAAGATAAATTTGGTTTTAGGCGAAACAGAGGAACACGGGAGGCTATTCTAGCTCTGAGGGTGAGAAAGCGTGTATATAGTGTTTGTAGATCTGGAAAAAGCATTCGACAATAGAAAATGGAAAAAAATGTTCGTAATACTCAAAAAGATTGGATTGAGTTTTAAGGATAGACGGATAGAACATTGCTCACACAAAGAGCAAATAGCGGTAATAGAATTAGACCAGGAAAGTAGAGAAGTAAATATTAGAAAAGGGGTGAGCCACGGATGTGCCTTATCCTCATTAATTTTTAACTTGTACATTAAAGAGGCAATAAATACTGTCAAATGCAGGAAGACCTTTGGAATTACTAAGCAGGAACAAAAGATTCATATGCTTAGATTTGCAGATAATATAGCGGTATTAGCATTTAGCAAAGTAGAGTTAGAAGCTGCTTTGAAGAAAATGGAAACAGTTCTAACAGAGAGATACGGTATGAAAATTAACAAAAATAAAACTAAAGTACTAGTATGCAAAGGAGGGGAAAATAAAGCAAACACAAGAATACATGTATGTAACGAGAACTTACAGAGGTTAAGGATTTCTGCTACCTAGGAAGCCAAATAGCGCAAGATGGGAAAAACACAAAAGATATAAAACAAAGATTAGCACAAGGCCGTGTTACATTTAACAAGAAAAGACAACTACTGTGTTCAAAGACAACAAACATAGAAACAAGGAAAATATTGCTTAAAACATATGTGTGAAGCACAATACTATATGGCTGTGAAGCCTGGACAGTAGGAAAAGCAGACAAGAAAAAGGTAGAAACCTTTGAAATGTGGTGCTACAGACGTATCATAAAGATACCATAGTCAGACAAAGTTAAGAACAAAAAGGTACTAGAAATGGCAGGGGAAGAAAGAAACATGTGGAAAACAGTAAAAAATAGGAGAGATCGGTTGAGGATAAGACATGAGGAAATAATGCACAGCACTGTACGCCTGTGAAGCCTGGAGAGTAGGAGAAGCAGACGAGAAAAAGGTAGAAGCATTTGAAATATGGTGCTACAGACGTATGATGAAGATATCATGGACAGACAAAGTTAAGAACAAAGAGGTACTAGAAATGGTAGGGAAGAAAGAAATATGTGGAAAACAGTAGAAATAGGAGAGATAGAATGGTAGGTCACGTAGTAAGACATGAGGAAATAGTTCGGAATAGGAAAAAAGGGAAGTAGAGGTAGACCTAGGTTAGACTATTCTACACAGATAGTGAAAGATGTAGGATATGGGAATTTCAGGGAAATGTGTAGGCTAGCTCAGAATGGAAATCAATGGAGGTACGCATCCAACCAGTCCCAAGATGGAAAAATTAATGACGAAGAAAAAAAGTAATTAAACATGATTATTATAAACTACAGGTATTGGTCGTGCAAGATTCTCAACTAATGTTAATTGTGCGAAAGGATTTACTGGAAAAGTATTAATGCGGCAAATGTCTAAGTGTTGGGGGATCCTTGGTAGCCAGAGGCTTCACATACCAGTGAATCTCGGTGAAATAGGGCATATAATTACAAAACAATAAAAGGGGAATCGAGTTGTATATAGGCTGTTGTCAGGGAATTGTGTAGGCTAGCTCAGAACATGAATAAGTTGAGGTAGGTACACGTCCAACCAGTTTCAAGATGTAAAACCTAATGACGAAAAAAAAGTGCACTTAATTCTAATGATTATTATAAACAACAACAGCTGTTGTTTGTGAAATATTTCCAACTAATGTTGATTGTGCGAAAAGATATATTGGATAAACTATTAATTCAACAAATGTTCAAGTGCTGGGGGAATTGGCAGCCAAAGACTGCGTACCCTCTTTCACATACCTTGCATGTGATTTTCTAATGCTCCACCTGAAGGTACTACATTGGCCAGGAAGCGAGTTCTTTTTATCGAAAATTTTGAATTTTGCTGAACCCTTGCTGTTCCAAGCAAGGTGGATCTTTAACGTGCGTAACAACACTCACACACGGGACCTCCATTTTACCTCTCATCCGAACGAGGGTGTATTTTTGTGAATAATGCTCGCCTAACATTTGTCAAGCGGACCGTATCGGGATTCGAACCCAGGACCTTGGGCGTGGTAGTCACACAGATACCACTACGCCACGGAGCCGCCTCCTTTTCACATACCACTGAATATCGAGGAAATAGGATACATAACTGTATAACAATAGAAGGTGACCGACTGCATCCAACAAGAAAGAATAGAAGCTATGTTCAAAGACAACGAACATATGCAATAAGAAGAAAATTGTTCAAAGCATATACGTGCAGCACAGCACAGTACGTCTATAAAATAGAGGCAGTAGGAAAAGTAGACAGAAAGAGATAGAAGCCTTCTGAAATATTGTGCTTCAGATGTATGAGGATGGTAACATGGACAGACCAAGTTAGTAACAAATAGGTTATAAAAATAGTAGAGGAATTAAGATATCTGGGGAAAACCAAAAAAATAGGAGAAATAGAAGGACATGATACATTCTAAGGCATTGGGAATAGTACGAGATATATTGCAAGCAAAGATAGGAAAAAAGAGGTAGAGTGGACCGAGATCAGACTTTCGCATGCAGATAGTCTTAGATGCAGACCGTGCAAATTTCAGCGAAATGTAAACGTTAGTTCAGAATAAGAAACAATGAGGGTACACGTCTAACCATTTCCAGTGCTTAAAACCTAATGATTATGATTTAATTCTGAAGATGATGTTGTAACCATCTCCCAGCAAGTTCGCTATATACATGCTAAATGTAGTTTCAATATTCATAACTGAATATCCAATTCTGTTGAAGTTGCTGAAATAATGAATCCAAATGTAGATTACAACAATATTATGAACATTAATTGTTTCCAATGACTTGAGGATGTTACATGCCAAAATTGGCAATGTACATTTTTAGATTTAGTTATAATTTATAAATTAAGTCCCGCGTATTTTTAAATTTGGGATATCAAATTAGTAAAAAAGGCATATTTATCAACAAAGATCGCCTGTCTAGAATATCCCAAACCTAGAAATATTAGGACATTAAGAGCTTTTTTGGAAGTGATAAAATTTTACAAAAAGTTTGTTCCGTCCTTCTCTTAAAAAGCAGTTTTATTTGGGTTATTGAAGCAAGTAGTTGGATGGTCATGGGACGAGGTCTACGAGCAAGCATTCTTAAGTGTAATTAAGCAATTTTATCATCAAGTCATATTGAGACACCCGAATTTCTCCAAAGAATTTATTTTACGTACATACGCCGCCGATTGTGCCTTAGCAGCAGAATTATACCAAGTTCAAGAGGGGAAGGTAGTGCCCATCTCATTTATATCCAGGACGCTAAAAGCACATGCATTGAACAACACCATCAGTTAGAAGGAGATGGCAGCGTTGGTATTCGCTGTGACTAAATTAAAATACTACCTCATAGGCAGGTACTTTATTGTAGAAACAGACTATTCGGCCTTATGTTTATTGCTCAGTACAAGATTTACAAACAACAGAGTATATAGGTGGAGTCTTCTGTTGCAAGATTACGATTTTGAGATTCTATGTGTAAAAGGAAAAGATAGTGTGGTTGCTGACGCCTTAAGTCGTAACACGGAGAATAACAACATAAAGACAGAAGACATTTTCATTGCAATGCACAATCTAAGGCATGATCGTACGGTGTATGCACATGAGAGGATCTTGGAGATGCAAGAAAATAGTGAGAATATTCTAACACTAAAAGAAAATGCGAGGAAAATTCCAAATTATAAGGGTTTAGAGATGATTGAGGGATTTTTCAAAAAATATCTGAATGATAGAGAGTTATATGTGTTGAATGGGACACATGCTAGGTTAATCATTTCAGATTTGCATGTTATGTATGGGCACATCGAAAATAGAAAATTATGGTTACTGTTTCGGAAAAATTTTTATGCGAATCGAAATTTGAGCATCATCAAGGAGGTGATCAGTGTATGTCATTTATGTATACTAGGAAAGTATAAAAACATACCCGCAATTCAAGCAAAAGCAGAATACCACCAGAAAAACTTTGAGTTTAGAGATGTCGATTCAGGGCTAACTGTAAAAATTCATACTCTTTTTTTTTCAAACTGCGTAGGTCGGACCCGATCCAAACTCTTTAGGACAATCTGTATCAAGCCCCCAATAAAAGAAACACCCGTAGTTCAGACAAAATAGAATACCACGAGCAAAACTTCAAGTTTAAAGATGTCGATTCAGGTCTAACTGTTGCTACGGTTTCCCGCGTTTCACATTATTGCGCATTTGTTAATATAACGTACAATTACGCGGCAAATTACTTGCCATTTTGTATCAAATACCAAACACCTTTAAAAGTGATACAATGGTTACAGTTTAAGCACAAACTGAATAAAACGGGTACTCACGTGTGGTTTTTAACATCTCGGGGTCCTTGTTGTTTCTGGGTGGGTCAGCTACGTCATCGTTGTTTCAGATTCCAAATCCGTCCATCCTCTATTGTTCGTTCGTAGGTAGGGCGAGAAGGATAGAGGTAGAGGTACGATAAGGCAAGATAAGATACAGGAATCTACATTCTAAAAAGAGAAAAGATAGACACGCAACACCGGTAAATGTTCTTGGCTTAACGTCTCGTAAATTAATGACGTCTCATCACACCGCGTACACTTGCGCCATTCACTCTGCACCTGCGCATTCTTTTGCGCAAACGCAACTATCCGGAATGACGGAAATTGAAAAGTTCATTAAAAAATATTCACGGGAACTTATCTACATATTTAACAATGTACATTACCAAATTTGGAATGTAATACTGTAAAAATTCGTACTGTTTTTTTAAAACTGCGTAGGTCGGACCCGATCCAAACTTTTTAGGTTGATCCATAGCAAGCCCCGAATAAAAGAAACTTGAAAGTTTTGCCCGTGGTATTCTGTTTTTGCCTGAATTGCAGGCATGTTTCATTTATTCGAAACTTGCTTTCTTAATGCCCTAAAGAGTTTAGATCGGGTCCGACCTACGCAGTTTAAAAAAAAAACGGTACGAATTTTCATAGTTAGACTTTGAACTCCAAGATTTGCCCGTGGTATTCTGTTTTTACCTGAATTGCGGGTATATTTCTTTTATTCGGAGCTTGCTACGGATTCTCCTAAAGAGTTAGGATCGGGTCCTAACTACGCAGTTTTAGAAATAAAAACGGTACGAATTTTTATAGTTAGACCTGTACCGACAACTTAAAACTCGAAGTTTTACCCGTGGTATTCTGTTTTTGTCTGAATTGTGGCTATGTTTCTTTTATTCGGATCTTGCTACGGATCCTCCTAAAGAGTTTGGATCGTGTCCGACCTACACAGTTTAAAAAAAAAATACAAATTTTTATTGTTAGACCTGAATCGACATCTGTAAACTCGAAGTTTCACCGGTGGTATTCTGTTTTTGCCTAAATTGCGGGTATGTTTCTTTTATTCTGGGCTTGCTACGGATCGTCCGAAAGAGTTTGAATTGGCCCTGAACTACACAGTTTTTAAAAAAAGAACGGTTATGAATTTTTATAGTTAGACCTGCATCGACAACTTTAAACTCAAAGATTTGCAGGTGGTATTCTGTTTTTGCCTGAATTGCGGGTGTTTCTTTAATTTGGGGCTTGCTACGGATCGTCCTAAAGAGTTTAGATTGGGCCTAACTTACGCAGTTTTAAAACAAAGAACGGTTATGAACTTTTATAATTAGATCTGAATCGACTACCTTAAACTCGAAGATTTGCTCGTGGCATTTTGTTTTTGCCTAAATTGCGCGTATGTTTCTTTTATTCGGGGCTTGCTACAGATCGTGCTAAAGAGTTTGGATAAGGTCCGACCTACGTGGTTTAAAAAAACGGTTATGAATTTCTATAGTTAGACCTGAATCGACAGTCTTAAACTTGAAGTTTTGCCCATGGTGTGTTACATGCCAAAATTGGACATGCACACTTTCTAAATATGTGACTCCCGCCATTATTTTTTAAAATAGACTTGTGCATTTCCGTCATTTTGGACAGTTGCGTTTGCGCAAAAGGAATGTGCAGACGCGTAGTGATGGCGTAAGTGCGCGGTGTGTGACACGACATTATTAGCCAACGAGACGTCGAACAGTGACGTTTACTATGTCGTTCCTTTGTCTTTTCTCTTTCAGAATGTAGGTTTCTCTTTACCTCTACCGTCTATCGTTGCCTTCACCTTATTCTTTCATCCTGCCTACGAACGAAGAAGAGAGGAGACAGTAAATCTGGTTTCAACGAGGGCATAACGTAACCCACCCCCAAACAACGCCAAACGAGATACATGGAAATCAACATGACCCCTGCGCAAAGATGACCGAAAAATCGTGAAGAGTTCCACATTTTTAAGCGAGTACATTTTATATTTTTAGGGTGCATTTGGTATCACTGTAAACATATTTGGTATGTGATACAACTTGACAAATTATGTCGGAATATCTTGTTGTGCGATAATGTGAACGTGGATAATGTCAGTGTTGCCAATTGTGGAAGTGGATCTGAACACGCGATGCGGGGTTATAACAGGTGTTCTGTTTTTGCTTAAATTGCGGGTGTTTCTTTTATTCGGGGGTTCCTGCAGATCGTCCGAAAGTTTAGATCGGGTCGGACCTATGCAGTTTCAAAAAGGAAACTGTTATGAATTTTTATAATTTAACCTGAATCAACAACTTTAAACTCGAGGTTTTCCCGAGGTATTCTACTTTTGTCTGGATTACGGGTATGCTTCTTTTATTCGGGGCCTATTACGGATTGTCCTAAAGAGTTTGGATCGGGTCCAACTACGCAGTTTTAAAAATAAAACGGTACGAGTTTGTATAGTTAGACCTGAATCGACAACTGTAAACTTGAAGTTTTGCCCGTGGTGATTTGCGTTTGCCTGAATTGCGGGCGTATTTCTTTTATTCGGGACTTGTTGCGCATATTGCGTGTCGTTTGTTCCGTTGTATGTTATTAATAATTGTGTTAAGTAAATAAAAATCTGTGAAACAAACTTTATTAGTTAGATTAATACTGCGATGCGCAAGAGAAATTTCTGAGCCGGACTTTATTAAATAAGCTTGCTTAAACAAAGCTACGCTTAATGTTCAAGCGGTGCATACGGCCGTAAGTAGGTTTAAATTAATCGGCACCATGTTTTGAAATTAATCTATAAATTGTTGTATATAATACATACTTTTGAGCAGCTTGGTGTTCAAGGTCAACAGTTTCTAGAAATTGATCAATTGTTGTGTACAAAATAGGTATAAAACGACAAACATTAATATAACCTATATACATACAAATCCTGCACTTTTATCAATTTTCACACACGCACACATAAAAAGCCTACGAACATTTTTTTAGTGTGAAACCTGCAAATTTCTCTAAAAGACAATTTAGAGTTTAGGGTTGTTATAAAACATATAAATTAAAGCACGTAATAAGTAATGCTTAGTTAATAATACAGCTAACCTGGACAAATGTCTATGAATACGGCACATGATGCAGTCCCATACTGATAAACGTCCATTTGCTTGCAATTTGTGTGATTATACTGCATCACGGAAAAGTCGTTTACAAGAACATTTTAGGTTGCACACTAACGAACGCCCATTTGCATGCACTTTGTGTAATTATACTACATCACGAAAAATTCGTTTACAAGAACATTTTTGGTCGCATACTAAAGAACGTCCATTCACTTGTATTTTGTGTCCTTTTAGCGCATCACGAAAAAGTGATTTACGAAGACATATGCAGTTGCATACTAACAAATGTCCATTTGCATGCAATGTTTGTAATTATCGCGCGTCACGAAAAAGTGATTTGCAAGTACATTTGCGGTTGCATACTAACGAACGTCCATTCATATGCAGTTTGTGTGACTACACCGCAACACGAAAAGTCATCTGCAAGCACATTTGCGGTCTCACACCAACGAACGTCCATTCGCATGCAATATGTGTGATTATAAAGCATCACGAAAAAATACGTTGATAGAGCATTTGCGTTTGCATAGTAATGAACGTCCATTCGTATGCAACATGTGCCATTATAGTGCATTACGAAAAAGTGATTTAAAAGTACATATGTGGTCGCACACCAACGAACGTTTATTCGAATGCAATTTCTGTTATTATAGAACATCACGTAAAAGTAACCTACAAGTACATTCGCGTTCGCATACTAACGAACGTCCATTCGTATGCAATTTGTGTGATTATAGTGCGTCACGAAAAAAGCATTTACGAAGACATATGCTGTTACATACTAACGAACGTCCTTTCCCATGTAATTTGTGTAATCATGTCGCATCACGAAGAAGTGATCTACAAATACATCTGCGGTCGCATACCAACGAGCGTCCATTCGCATGTAATTTGTGCAATTATACCGCATCACGAAAAGGTACCTTACAAGAGCATTTGCGTTTGCATACTAATGAACGTCCGTTCGCATGCAATTTGTGTCATTATAGTGCGTTACGAAAAAGTGATGTACAATTACATTTACTGTCGCATACTAACGAACGCCCATTCGCATGCAGTGTGTGTGATCATACCGCATTACGAAAATGTCATTTAAGAGTACATTTGCGGTCGCATACTAACGAACGTCCATTCGCATGTAATTTGTGTGGCTACACCACATCACAAAAAAGTCATTTACCAAGACATTTGAAGTCGCATACTAACGAACGTTCGTTTGCATGCAATTTGTGTGATTATACCGCGATACAAAAAAGTCATTTACAAAAACATATGCTATCGCATATGAAGAAACGGGCATTTGCATACAGTGTGTAATTATACTGCATCACAAAGACAGTTTAAAATACCCTTTGCTCTCGCATACTAACGAACTTCTATTTGTGTGATTATTCTCTATCACATAACAGTTTTCTACAGGGACAAGTGCAGTTCAGTAGTCATGAACACCTACTGTGTGTTTATGGAAAGAAGCCCTAAATCGTTCCACTTACCTTAGCTGAACTTCAAACCAAACTCCTCGAATCTTTATAGAATAACACAATTTATGCTTCTCCAAGCTAATCTTCCACGGCTACTCATTTCTCAACACCTGTATATTAAAAAAATAGAAAATTCAAAATAAAATCTTTCAACAACATACACCCTTTTATTCATATGACATAGATTATGCTTCACACAATCTCAATATTTACAATTTATTTACAGGAAAACATTTCACACTTTGGTTCAATTTAAAAGTCTCGTGACTTTTATATTCCTCTATACTACAACATTTCTTTTAGAAGTAGATGGGCCTATCCTAAAACCCTGAATTTACTTTTCCCAGGTCTATAATGAGCTTAGTATAAACCCTTTTTATTCTGTATGCATAAAACACTGTATTATCAAACTACACTAGAGACCCATTTACTCCTTACAGCAAATAAAAATATTATACATGTATTTACACGCTTAGATTTAAAATAGAAAATTGTCTTTTCAGTTTATAAAATTTTTTCACCAAGTAACTCAAATGACTCATAGTTTTTATAATTCAATACCAGAACAACAATTCAATAAAAAAATTCGTTACCTGGAGTGTTCTTCGGAATCACCACCTCTGTAGATGACGTCAACCAAGATCACGTTCCTGGACTACACCCAATTTCTGCTTTCTAACTAGAAGAACCATTCCATCTCGACTCGTTCATCCAATTTCTCAACGATTTGTAGATGCCTTCCATACAGCTACTCATCCAGAGTCCAAACTCCACTTAACGTCCAACTAGCACTGTCGTACAAGATGTAATTCATTCGCTTACCTCATTAACATCCAGCATTGTTTGTTATAATTATTTATACAAATATGTTCAACCCGTTTACTTCAATTGCACCTACTTGTGCTTTTATAACACTGAAAAATACATACGGCGGACTGCACTATCGCCCGGTTTTTAAACTAGGATGTCTTTTCAACAGTACTCAATGTAAGCGAAGTGAATCAGAAAGTAAGCAAAAATAAGAGAGTTTTGCCACCTCCGGCAAGGTTTATATAAACTTAAAATCCCCCTTTTGTGACGTACTTTCACTCCACTTTCCTTAAATTGTAGCAATCGCCACACCGTTCTTCAAAATTCTCCTGTACAAACAACATAACGAACTTTCAAAACTACGAATTTTACCACTCCAACGATACTTTCTTCGAAAAATTAATTGATTTGGTCCACCGCCCGTATTTTCCATGTAAAACAGTCCCTCTACTATTCCTTCTAACAAATCCTAAACACACCTCTTATGTCCGCGTCTATATTTTTATCGCACTCACGCCATAATAATCACATTGTCTTGTCTCTGGCTTGTTCCCTACTTATAAAGTCGACGTTAATTCCACTCTACTGCTATCTTTATCCACAGCATATTTTCTGTCCTTCTAATAGTCCCACTATTGCTCTGTCGTCTACGGTAGATGTTCCCATCCTACACATGCGCCTTGAAAACTCAATAACGTTCACAAACATGTTGCATCTCCGTCCCGCCTATTTATTTTTAAACTACACTCTTCTGTCATGCTCTTGAAACTTTTTGTCATATCGCCATCTGCTTTATTTTATCTTTCTTTGTTATGTATTAGATATAGTCTGTCTCAGGATTATATCGATCTTTTTTTAACTAGTCAAGCGCTGTTGTTAGCCTTGAGTCGTCCGTTAGTACAAACTACCAAGAATTATTTTCAACGTAAACTGGCTTTTCCATAAATGTTTATCTACGCCAATCGTCTGGTCTATGAAAACCTTGATTATTTTCAACTTGTTTTCGGTATTCAAGTTTGTAGCACTCTAGGAAAGCTTTTAACATATGCTATTAAATAAAAGTACCTTGCATAAATTATTGATGTTTCTACTGCAAAGCTTTGATATTATCAATTAATGTACACGATTTTTGATCTTGATTGTTGTCCTTGTATTATATTAACGACTGCCAATTAAACCGACACTATAAATTGTAATTTAATCCCAATCCAATTATTGAGGCTTTTAAATAAATGATTGATTATTTACAGGGTGCCTATAAATAAATAACTGCTTGTCCTATTGACTTTTCTAAGCCTACTCATCACCGCAATATATAATTTTGCACTTCTTTCTATAATAAATCATATGTGGTTATCGGAGGCAAAAAAAAAATATATAAGAAATTGTAAGCATCAGTCGTTTTTCTGGATATCTATTGAGTTTAATTATTACTTCTATTTTAAGTAAACGCTTTTATTCAATAACAAAGTACTCTAAATGGTAACTAAGAATCAAGGTTAAAAAATGTAGAAATTAACAAACAAATCTGAAATGGATAAATAGGTGGCAACACGTATAAAGCTTAAAATATTAGGTTTGTTAACTTATAAAACTGACCCACTAATGGCCGTATTCTCCGTATTCAGTAAAGACGCAGCTTAGTTAAGCGTGCTTGAATTATTAATCCAGCTTTAAATACGTTATTATGCACCGTTAGAAGTAGATGCAAGGCTTAACTTGTTACACTTTGTTGTGTAAAGCTACAAAGTATAAGTTCAATAATTTAGATTTAGGGACTTTTAGAATTTGGTGTGGAAAAATACTCGCTGAATACTGCAATTTTCGATGACACTGTGAACACCATGGATTATTAGTGTTCACACGGGCATTGACGTCATTGGCTTATCTTTGCGGTCGTAATTGTTGACATCAGGCTTTGTATGTGAAAAGCAAGTCATTTTCCCATCAAAGCAAGCAGAGATGCGTCAATCTCGGTTGGAAGGGGAGAGACGTTTAATGTGAGAAACATCGTTTAACTCAAGGATTACCATAAGGTAAAGGCACCAGTAGTTAACCGTGCACTAGTAGTTGATTATTTTGACACTTAACAGCTATTAATATGGTCCTAACTGGCAATAGCTTCTACAAAAAGATTGTTTTGACTGGTGCTGGTCTCTCATGGTCATGGTTAGAAGAACTAAATATGCTGTGCGTTGTGGGTAAAAATGGCTACCGTTTGTTTACAGAAGTGTTATTAGTTTGATGGTCTTACGTGAATGTGTTAGCTTTTACCTAAGAACAGCTGTGTTGTTATTAAAGGGACACGCCTTCAACGAAGAATATTGGGTAAGTAGTTAATTTGATTTATTCTTATAATGTTGTATTTGCAATAAATCATGTGATTCTGATGTCATAACCTTGCTCTGGTCATACAGTGGGGGGTGATCAACTACTAAATCCACAATTCACGATTGCTCTAGAGTTTGATCGTGGTGGTCAATTACTAAATAAATGGACTCTTTCATAATTTACTTATTTATACACATTTTCTTGGTTCCTAGGTGTAGGGAAGAGCTTGTCTCTGACTATTTTGTTCTTAGAGCGTCTCGTTTCAGTAGTTGACCGCACGGTCAATTGCTGATACAAACTATGGTCAACTTTGGACACATAATTTTTTTACATTTAAGTAATTATTAGGTGGATTAGGTTAATTAAACGCTGTGGGTGCTAGACATTCTTAATTTGTCCTTAAAGTGCTAATGATTTTGTCATCTTACCTAAAAATGCTAAGGTAAAACCAGTCAGTTTTTAAAGTTTAAAATAAAAAACATTTTAATTTTATACGATTTTGGTTTGGAACCTTTTTTTGTTTTGTATAAGTTACTTAGTATAGTTAGATCTATTATGAAATAAAATGCAATGTTTATACTACTTATTTTTTCAGGTCTGCTGTGAAATAGTTAAACAGTAAAGAATGCCTGGAGCCTAGGGCTCATTCCTGAGCTATTCAGAAGAAGCCATGAAAGCTGCGATGCAAGACGTTTGACTTCACCAAACACCGATAAGGACAGCAGCGAAAAAGTTTGGAGTCCCAAGGACAACTTTAAAATATAAAGTCGAAGGGAAGAATTCAGCTCAAAGGAAGACGGGGCCTGCTTCTGTTCTCAGCAAAGAAGAGGAGGCCGAAATATGCAAGTGGGTCGAGAAGATGGCAAAAGCTGGTTTCCCGGTAACAGTGGATGAGCTTGCCATTAGTGTGCAAAAGGTGATGAAGGAAGTGGGACGTCCACACCCATTTAAAGACGGGAGACCCGGTAAAACTTGGGTAAAGGCATTTCTAAAAAGAAACAGTGGTACATCTAAAAGAATCTCCCAAAACTTGACTGGGTCTAGATCAGCAGTCATAGATGCGAATATACTGCACTAGTTCACAAAGGCCAATGCATACTTGACAGAAAACAGTTACGACAACATATTAGATGACCCTTCTCGCTTATTTAACTGCAACGAGATGGCATTTTTTTTAAACCTGAAGAGGCAGAAAGTCCTTGCAAGAAAAGGGGACAAGACCGTATACCAACAAGTCAATGCAGACAAAAACGAATGTGTCACCGTTTTAATGACCGGCAATGTTAGTGGTGTATTAGCTCCAACCACCGTTGTGTTTAAATACAAACGTGAGTTAAGGTTCGTGGCTTAGGAGCTGCCTTTTTAAAAACCAGTTTCAAACTTCTTAACAAATTAATTTTATTATACAGAAATTAAATATGGAATTTTGACAAGTTAAAATTATACATTACTTTAAATCGAAATTAATTGATAAAGATACTATTTTGAGTAGTAAGTAAACTGCAATGTAAAAGCGGATCACTTGACTGACTATCGTCAACTGGGGCTCCCGGGCTTTTTATAATATCCCTACCCCCTCACATGGCTGTGGGAACTTGCAGATCTCATGTCTGCTTATTCTTAACTCTATTCATAATTACATTGTTGTAATCTTAATTTCTAAGTAATCACGGTACCTGACAGTCTGTGATTGCAACGTGTCAAATTTTTAATTCTGCCCAACCGTTTGGGTTATGGAGAGCGTGAAAATCATTTGTTGGTAAAACTTTGAAGCATCTAGAATTAGACACGAGAATACCATATTTTAATAACAGAGAAAAATGTTATTTACTACGAACAATAGCAAATAAGACGACAATTTTAGAAGCCAAAAAAAAACGCACGGGACGTGTATTTCTTAAAAGCAACAGATTTTACTGAAAATAGAAGCTGATGTTAATGCCACATCAGTCAATGAAGTACATCGCAGTATTGCATCATTAAAAAGGTGCCTCGAAAATAGAAAACAAAGAACTACTGAAAACATTAGCTTTAGAAAGGGTGAACGTAAGAGGCAAAGGCCCGTCCTCCTCCCCTCCCTAAAATTAAAAAGGACAAATCCTAAGATCTACTAATGGCTATCGTTAACCAAAGGATGTTATTGGGGATTGAAAATATATATGACGATGATGCAGACGAAAATCCTGTCCTATCTGCTATCACGGGCGTATTATAGTCTGTTTAAGGAACATACTCACGGCGCATGGTCTCCAAGTATTTTTCTTATTAACATAAAAATTGCCCATATCTAAATGTCTTCATAAATTATTTTCCGAATCCGCTCACTTCCACGTTAATCTTTGAGTCAAACGGGATGAAAGTCGTTGATGCGCAAAAACTCTCAGGTCAATAGTAGCACCGTTCAGAGTCAGTCAGAGGTTCCTTGAATTTCATACCTGCAAATGAACTGAAACCTAATCATAACCAGCGCAAGAGTAGTAGTAAGTGACCAATGGTTAAGGGTATGTCTATTGTTTTTGGTGAATCATTCACCGGATTAAGTTAACAACCCCTTTTTTCACGTATGATCAAATTAATAGCCGTAAAAACTTACCGTTTCAGTTTATGAGATTCGTTAGTGGAATGCCGTAATCACCCTTAATGTTACCAATTTTTCATAGCTATAAATATTTTGTGAAAGAAAAACCTCTCGTTCAATTTTGCAATATTTGAAGCTCTCACTTACGTGAAGACTAAACGAGGTTATGCTTTATTAGAAAATAAGATTTGTATTAAGATTGCTTAAAATTCCTGTTTTATAAACTAATTTTGTACGTGACTGTCAGATTTGATATTCATTCTAATATGTAATAAAATTTTGTTCAAGTATTTTGAAACTAAAGAGTATATGGATATCATTTATTTGTTAAATATGGTTGTTATTTGATTAAAATTATTTGTTATAGAATAGACCTATTATCACTCTGGTAATTATTTCTATGTTGAAGACGTCTAGGATCAATTATATTGTAGGTTAATACAAGAATTTAAATAGATAAATTTAAAATCATCAAATACGAAAGGGATTTCTGTATCTACTCTATTTTTGATTAATACTTGCTAGATATAGTGGCGTACAACTTTAGATTAAATTATTTTCTGTTGAACTAAGACTAAATTTTTAAATTATATTACTATAGCGTGTCACGTGTAATAATTGTATCAATTATGGCCAGGTCTTAATCTGTTTTCCGATTTGATATAAAACCCTTTTCATTAACGTCTACAACGAGGGCGTAGTTTATTTAAGCAAGCATAATTTATTAAAACTGTTTCAGTGGTGCCCAACGTGACTCGAAATTTTTTTTATGAACAAATTTTCTTAATGGAAAAATTTCTGATGGTTGTAAATTTAATTCTTGGAAGGTTTAGGATTTTAATACTCATTTTAGACCCGTTTACGCATTAAAAGGTTATTCAGCATTCAATAATTCGCTGCGAATATTTGTGTGGAAATTGCACACAGAACTACAGCCAACAAGTATTTTGACAAATAAGAAAGAACAAGTCATTTAAAACTTTCACATACCTTCACTGTTTGCAGCAATAGAAATATAGATAGTATTATTATTGGAATGTTAAGTATTTCTTGTATGCAAAGCTGCGGGTAGTATTTTACGTCTGCAGTAATTAAATCAGGTTAGTGCCCAACTTTCTAGTTTGATAAAATATTATTTTTATTGTAGTATAAACGCTATCAAAATTAATTAACACATGTTGGTATTTGGTTAGAACGAATTTGATGCATATTGCATTAAATTATCGTTTAACGTTTGTAGGATTTTGACTTCAATTTGCGTGATTCGTTTTGGCAAGTTCCTGCATAGGAAATTTGTTTAATATTTTAATAGTGTGGCCTATCTGAAATTTTTAAAATCCTTTAGCGCGGATTATTTATTTTAATTTAGGCGTTAAGTGATTTAACTCCTTGATATTTTAGACTGACGGATATTTTCCAAATTGTGTTTTTGTATAGGGATGAATAGCATTGCGAATTAAAAATTTCCAAGAATACTGGCTACGTTTTGTTGCACTGGTACTTTGGTGTTGCTGTCGTTAAAACGTAGGAAGTTAAACTAAAACAATTTTAGCTAAAATGTCTGGTCTCATCTTTTAGTAGAAGGGACATATCATGAATAAAAAATTCATGGGATCTATACTACCAAAAACCAAAATTAAAAAGAAAAGGCCTTAGCAAGCTTTTGGAACGTGAAGATACAAATTTAGGGATCCTTATCGATATGTCTCAGTTCAAGTATGATATACTCGAACAAAAATACACTGATGTCACGTTGTCCTCTATTTCATCATTATTAGCTGACGTCAATATTGAAGCTAAAGAAAGTTTACTGTTTCGATTGCTATCTAGAGTAAATCATATCAGGGCCCGTATAAAACGATTTCCAAAAGATCTCACTTTTACGCCGGAACAACTTTGATGGAGAAATGAAGCTTATGCAACTAGCTTGCAATTCGATGTAGAATTAACCGAAAAATTTTTTGCATTGAAGTTAGATTCTGAACTACCGTCTCCAGAAGAACTTTTGACCGACGAACATCAAACGATGAGACAATCTTACGTTTATTTTACTTTAAATATGCCAAATTTGTATTTATTTTGAGCTTAGGAATGTTTTAAAATGGATTGGGTTGCGTACATGCTAGCTAACAGCATCGTAGAGTGGGATGGGTCACACAAAAAAAAAATTGGAAACTTCAAGAAATGAATTTTATTTACAAACTTCTAGTTAAAATCAACAAAAGAACATTTACAAAACCCTCAATTAGACAAACATGTAACAAAATAAAAGGAAAACGAGCCCGCGACGAAAACGATATTTTTACAAAAAAGACCTAAGGATTTATAGTACAAAAATTTTCATAAAATACGTTCCTGACTATTTCACAAATTATCCCGCAGGATTTTCACAGTACAAGAAAATTAAGCAAAAATAATTATTACCTAAATGCCCTGTAAAGTAATTTAAATGATAACGTCTCACATGCACATTAAACAGAAAAAATTTAAACAAATCTAGAATGAACTGATTTCATTCCTGTTATATTTACAATTGTTAAATATTTCTTATCAAAATAGTTTAACGGTTAATAGGTAAGAAAATGGGTCTACTTACATATTTATCGTAATCACCGGTACGTCGCTGTTAGAATGCATTCCTCCAGCCGACCAGTGTGGTAACATTATATCTGAATTGTAGAATATGTCTAAAAAAGATCATATAAGAAAAAAGAGTTTAATTAATCCATTTCCAATACTAAAACAAAATCTTAAAAAGGAATTAAAAAAAATTCAACTAAAATGTATTGTTGGACGCTGCAGAGAATTTAACTACCGAGAATGACGTTTTGTGTCTCCTTATACATACGGCTACATCTAGCAATTCGTCAAATACCAAACAGTACATCCAAGATAGTAAAAATAGTTTTGACATTTTAGTATTTTGTAGCTACTCCATTCTCAAAGTCCCACATTAAGGATGTGATTAATTTTCAGGATAGACACAATAGACACGATGGATTGTCGTAATCGTATAGCATTTACACTAAGAACGCTTCCCGAAAAGCAAGGAAACGTAATAAAATAAAAACCTTGCACACGTATTCACGCAGTATTTGTATCGCCTAAGGTCATCGTTTAAACCTCAATAACCTCACTCGCGAAAAATCAGCACAATAATATTCCTTATTTCAATCGTCGTTTCATTTGAGACCCGTCTATGTTTCCGTATAACTTCCCAGAAATCGTGTTTTCTCAAAAACATGTTCTGTTGACCAAAACACCCACATGAAGAATAGTTTCCAAAACAACACCTGTTAACAAGAGGTCGGAGTGAACTGCCTTGATGAACATAAAACGTCGTAAATCTTTTGGCCGTCAACTTGCGCCTAAACAACTAAGAACGTCTGCAACCAGCTCTACAGATTCATAGAGGTAGGTGTAACCTATTTCCGATATGAGACCATAAGAATTTACTATTTTTAAAGTATGTTCGTAATCAACCTTGTAGAAAACACGTTACAACATTGTAACCTTTCGTGAACAACAAATGCTTTGATGATCAAACCTATCGAGAAACGAATACATTTAACCTTTTCGGAAACACCTCACAATCTTTGAGAACAGCAAATACCAGATTTTAAACGATATTATAATATTTCTGAAGCAAACGTTTTGAATAAGTAAATGCCAGCTTCAATTTATCCAAAACAAAATAAACTTCTGCACTTTGTTGCAATAAAATCCCTTATATTTCCACGTTATCAGCATATGATAGATACGAATATTTAAATTTGTTACAAAAACAACAACCGCAAATTATAGGCCTAACTCAAAATAAGTTCGAAGTATCTTGAATTTTACAACTGAATATTTAATAAGATTTTACAGGATGATGAATAGGCGACCGTTTCGTAGACCAAAAGCTGCCGGATTCGCTAATACATGCAAATATCCATAAAAACAGTACAGTATTATCAAGAATTAAAGTAACTATGCGCCAATTTTTAATTACAAGGACGGAACGTAACAATTTTTCGTGTGCGGTATTACACAAATTACGTGCGAGCGGACGTTCCTTAGTATGCGATTCCAAATAGTCTTAAAGTGGACGCTACTTAATATGCCACCACAAATGTTCCTTTAGAGTATTTTTGTAACGCGGAATAATCACACAATTTGCACGCGAATAGATGTGTGCGACTGCAAATGTTGTAGTAAATAATCTTTCCCTGAAGCGGTAAAATTACACAAAGTGCTTTCGAATGGATATTCGTGAGTATGCGATTGCAAATGTCCTTTTAAAATATATTTTCGTGTTACTTAATAATTATACAAATTGTATGGAAATGGACGTTCTTTAGAATGGAATAGTAAATTACATTGAGTACTTTTACGTGATGTATAATAATCACAAATTGCACGCGAGTGGATGTTCGGTAGTATGCGTTTGCAAATGTTGTTTTAAAATACATTTTAGTGTTGCTAATAATCACACAAATTGCATAGAAATGGACGTTCCTTGGTATGCGATCTCAAACGGTCTTTTAGATGACTTCTAAGTGATGCAGAATAGAAACACAAATTGCATGCAAAAAACACTCTTCAGTATGCGATTGCAAATTACTTTTTCGTGATACAGTATAATCATACAACTTACATGCGAATGGACGTTCGTTGGTAGGCGTTCGTATATATTTTTATGTTACTTGTTGCAGATGTGGAATAATCTCAGAAATTATATGGATATGGACGTATGCACGTTTATTCGTATACGGCACAAAATGACCTTCTAGATTGCTTTTTGTTATGTAGAATAATCATACAAATTACATGCGAGTTGATGCTTGTTAGTATGCCTTTGTATATGTCTTTTTAAGTTATTTTTTCCTGATGCAGAATAACTACAGAAATTGCATCGATACGGACGCTCCTTAGTATGCGATAACAAATGGGCTTTTAGATTACTTTTTTGTGAAGCAGAATAATCACACAAATTACATATAAATGGACGTCCCTTAGTATGCGATAGAAAATGGCTCTCTAGACTACTTTTTCGTGATGCGCAGTAATCACACAAATTGCACGCGAATGGACGTTCGTTAGTATGCGTTTGTATATGTCTATTTAAGTTACTTTTTCCTGATGCAGAATAACTACAAAAGTTGCATGAATATGGACGTTCCTTAGCATGCGACAGCAAATGGCTTAGTAGATTACCTTTTTCTGATGCAGAATAAGCACACCAGTTGCATGCGAATGGACGTTCGTTAGTATGCGTTCGTATATGTCGTTTTAATTTATTTTTTCCTGGTGCAGAATAGGTACACAAATTACATGGATAAGGACGTTTCTTAGTATGTGACAGCAAATGGCCTTCTAGATTACTTTTTCGTGTGGCGGAATAATCACACAAGTTGCATGTAAATGGACGTTCGTTAGTATGCGTTTGTATATGTATTTTTAAGTTACTTTTTCCTGATGCAGAATAGGTACATAAATTGCATGAATATGGACGTTGCTTAGTATACGAAAGCATATGTTTTTCTAGATTACTTTTTTGTGATGCGGAATAATCACACAAATTGCAAGCGAATGGACGTTCGTTAGTATGCGTTCGTATATGTATTTTTAAGGTACCTTTTCCTGATGCAGAATAATTACACAAATTGCATAGATGTGGACGTTCCGTTGTATGCGTTAGCAAATGATGCATTAGAAGACTTTTTTTGGATGCGGTGTAGTCACACAAATTGCACGTAAATGAAAACTCATTAGTATGTGAAGCCATATGAACTCTAATGGAACTTTTCATGATGCAAAATAATTACATAAATTGTGCTAATGGACGTTCTTTAGTATGTGAGTATGTTATATATCTGTGAAGTGCGACTTACTTTTTGTGATGCAACAATCACAGAAATTGATGGCTTTGGGGACAAGACCGTACAGGTCTTATTAGGTCATTGTTGGCAATATGCAATACTTAGTCATATTAATTGCCTGTCTATGCACATAGCATGTTCAAGTAATTTTCTATTTTTTCGTCGATTTGGTTGGATGTTAATGTAGGTATTTTCTTTTAATATCACACATTTTTTGTTAATAATACATTAAATTATACAGGTCACGTTTGCTTTCAGAGTTACATATCGACCGAGTCGTTTACACAATTGGTTAAACGAACTAAAACGAAAATAAATTGTAGGGGAGAGTGGGCCATCATGAGACGTAAAATGTCTGATTCAATTTTTTGGATAACTTATTGTAAATGCGACATAAATATGTAAACGGTGAATAAGTACGGCTACAAAAATGTAAAAAATGAATATAAACTAATCAAGTTTGATTAGGATTTGAAAGTATTTCACTTTCATTTTTTTAGTGCTTGTCTCATTGTGGCCCTTTATTAGGGCCACTATGGTACAAAAGGAAAAAATCGTCTAACTGTAAGAAAATATTTGTAAAACACAAAAAAGAAAGCATTATTAACGTTATAATTAATAATTAAACCAAAACTAACGCATGTTCAATTAATTAAAATTAATTTCAAACTTATAATACGATTTCAACCGTTTTGTATTTCCTAAAAGGCCTGGTTCAGGTAAAATCATTGTTTAGGATATCTTTGTAATAACTGTACATCTTCGCTGGTGATTCTGCTGTACGTGTATTTCGTTGTAGTATTAACTCTTAGGACCAACTTAACAATAAAACTGAAAACTTGTTTCTTGCTAAGATAGAAATTGTAAAGAATGCTTGAACGTAGAATACATTTATTGTAACTGAATATGATTGAAAATTATGTAAATACATTAGAATAATTGGGTATTAGCTGTCACGAGCTAATCCCTCCGACATCTTAAACGCGAATCCAATGGAAACGAAGCACCCAAATAAAAACACGAGCGTCTTCCGCCACAAAAGAAGTAGTTCTTGGCACAAACGCGAAGTAACTTCAAATCTTAAAATTCTATAATCCCCAACATGCCCCCGGCGTTGAAAGCTCTAACTTTCAATAAACTAACAATTGCTTAAGTACAATAGAAATAGAATGAACAAGTGTAGTACAATAATAATAAGTATTGAACATTGAAATATATTTACATGTCAATAGGTAGCGGACAGATCTTAGAAAATGATCGACGAACTAGACCAGTATCAGTTTTAATCGACGCAACGCGATTAACACCGTCGACACCAGTATGAACACTCACAATGCGCCCAAGACGCCACTGTAACACTGGAAGATTGTCCTCCTTTATTAGCACCAATGTGCCTTCTTGAAGTTCGGAGTCATTTGAACGCCATTTTTGTAGTTGTTGGAGTTCGGACACATACTCTTTGCTCCAACGTGACCATATTTGTTGCTGAAGAAGTTGAACTCGTTGGAAGGTATTAAGTCTGGACTCTTTTAGATGACTTAAGGAAGGATCAGGAGCGGAAAGCATGGATCGACCAATAAGGAAGTGTCCTGGAGTTAAAGGTAGAAGATCGTTAGGATCAGAAGAAATAGAAGACAAGGGTCTCGAATTTAGAATAGCCTCCACCTGTGCCAACACGGTGGAAAACTCCTCATAAGTAAGAAGAGCATAGCCTAAGACTCTACGTAAGTGGTGTTTGCACGATTTACACCGCCTCCCATAGTCCTCCGAAATGAGGAGAATGAGGAGGAATGAAATGCCAAGTTATGCCCATGTCAGTTACTTTATCTGGAATAATGGTTCGTTGAGAAAGAAGGAAATTGCCCAATTCAAGAAGTTCTGAATTGGCGCCCATGAAATTTGAACCATTATCAGAGTAAACGGTACTAGGTTTACCCCTACGAGCAATGAATCTGCGGAAAGTCATTAGAAATGAATCACTGGAAAGATCAGTGACTAATTCTAGGTGGATAGCCTTAGTGGCGAAGCAAATGAAAAGAAGTTTTAGCACCCCGGCTTTTGCGATCCTTAATATGAAATGGACCAGCGTAGTCAATGCCGACTATATGAAATGGTGGTGACGGATTGACCTGATCAGCTGGAAGATTTCCTATATTGGGTTTAGTTAATTTAGAAGAAAATCGAAAGCAGCGGAGACACTTATGGACAACAATCTTTGCAAGACTGCGACCAGCAATTATCCAATATCGTTCTCGCACGTGCGAAAGAAACAATTGAACACCGCCGTGCAGCAGACGAGTGTGTTCACGTATAAGAAGAAGCTTAGCAAATCTATGTTTTGCAGAAATCAGAATTGGATGTTTTTTCTCAAAGGAAAACTGAGAATTTTGAAGGCGACCTCCGACGCGTATTACACCATCAGAGTCGAGAAAAGGAGTTAAGCTTGAAACTGAGCTTGGCTTTAGAATGGAAATGCCTTTCTGTAGACATTTTATTTCTTCAGGAAAGGACTCTAGTTGAGATGTTTTAACCAAGCAAGTATGTGAAAAGAAAATCTCTTCACACGTGAGGGGACCTAGGTTCGTCTCTGAAAGGAGTTTACGGCAATTACGCATAAACCGCAAACAGTATGCAATAACCCTTTCGAGTCTTGTCAAAGTAGAAAATTTGTCCCATGGGAAAGTTCGACCTGACGCTCATGATGACAGTGTAAAGTACTCTTTAAATCTGGTAAATTGGAAATACGATCTACGAAAATAGGCCATGAATTCTCAGATTCATGCAACCAGGAAGGACCATTCCACCACAGACTACATTCTAATAATTAAGTAGGTAAAACTCCTCTTGAAAGCATATCGGAAGGATTTGTTTTAGTAGGCACATGCCGCCATGTGGCATGAGCAGTCAAAGTTTGTATGTCTGCAACTCTATTGCAAATGAAGGTTTTAAGTTGATTAGGCGGTGTTTTTAGCCACCCTAGAACGACAGTAAAATCGGACCAAAAGACAGACCGCTCAAAGTCTATGCCTAAGGCCTTTGTAGCTTGAGCAGCAAGTTTGGCCAGCAACGCGGCTGCACAAAGCTCTAGACGTGGAATAGTGACAGGCTTCAGGGGGGTAACCTTAGCCTTCGCGCACAGAAGCCGAACGAAAACCTGACCTTGCGGGTCAACTGAACGTAGGTAGATAGATGCCCCGTAGGTATGAACTGAAGCATCTGCGAATCCATGCATCTCCACCTGCACGGGATTGCAACAGACAACATGACGTGGAATTACGAGATTGTTTAACACAACCCAATTTTGTCGTAGAAGAATCCAATTATTTTGAATTGATACAGGAATCGGATCATCTCATGAAATCTTTCCATCCAAAGAGACTGCATGAGAATTTTAGCGGATATGACACAAGGACCCAGAAGGCCCAAAGGGTCGAAAATCTATGAAATGTCGGACAGTATAGCCCGCTTAGTAGGAATGCCATCTGACGGACTGGAAATTGAATATCGTAAGCGATCAGTTTGAAATGACCAGGTAAGACCAAGTGTTTTGGTATTTAAATCAAAGGTAGAAATTGAATCATAAGGAGAAGATCGCCATAGTATCCTTTGAAGAGGTCTTTGGCTTGGATAAATCAGAACCTGTCTGTACTTTTTCTCAATGTCAGCAGACAAGGCGTACCTATGTTTGCGAAAACGTAATAAAATTGAAAAAAGATACCTTTGGATAGTAGTCCCAACCATCTGAATACTGTTTAACGAATGTCCACTGGAAGTTTTAGAAGAACCGTCAAATACAACGCGAAGTTTGGTTGTAAGACTTTCCTCTTTAACTACGCCGTGGTGAGGAAGATAGAAAACTTGACCTGTATAACTGAGGTCGGAAGGTGACATATGTCCAAGATTATGATATTCCTGCATAAATGAAGTAAATAATTTTTTGAATTCTGGATATGACTGAAATTTCATCTCTAGAGACTTAAATCTTTTGAAAGCTGTATGCCAAGAATCACCCAGAACAGAAGGGTTTTCCTTGAACGGAATGGAAACGATAAAACGACCATCAGTGTCCCTTTTCGTAATTGCAGAAAATTGTCTTTCACAGGAATTTTCCTCCTGCGAGAGGACCTTTTCGGACGAATACTGTTCCAATTCCCAGAAACGAGCGAGTTGCTTTTGAACTGGATCAATAACCGAATGAAGACATTTTGCTCGAATCAGCATGTCAGAGCCTAACGGACCAGCAACAACATAACCAAATCGAGTTTTTTGAAGAGTAGGAAGATTTGGACCTAATTGAAATTGTCCCGAACATAAAATCTTGAAGAAGACTGGCGATCCAAGAAGAATGTGGATTTCACCAGGCTCATGAAATAAAGGATCTGATAACTAAATGTTATCAGGAATGTGAAGCTTGGCAATATCTACATGCCAGTTAGGTAGATTACTGGTGATATTGTCAATGACAAAACAGGAAATTGTCAATTTGAACCACGAATGATACGAAGAATAAAGCGTGATGTCACAACGTGAACGTATTTGCGAAGTGGCCTTGCTAAGACCGGAAATCGTAACATCAACTGGTTTTGTAGGAAGTCTCAACCTCTTACAAATATCCGAAGTAATGAAATTCGATTGACAGCCTGAATCTAACAGAGCCCTAACTCTGAACAATCTGCCGTTGGAATCGATAGTTTGTGCGCACACCGTAGAAAGTATTACTTGGGAAGTATTACTAGAAAAAGCAAGAATTGTATGCGAAGAAGCGCCACTCACAAAAGGCAAACTGTTTGTTTGCCCTGCGGAGACTGTAGAAGTGTGCGAACGTTGAAGGTCCTCATGCAAAAGCGTATGATGCTTCGACTTGCATTTCCTGCAAGTAAAGCGAGAAGAACATTGTGAGACAAGATGTCCCTTGTATAGGCAGTTGAGACATAATTTCAACTCCTTTACCTTTGAAATTCTGTTTTGTGCTGATAACCTTAGAAACTCAGTGCAATTACTGAGCAAATGAGAACCTTGGCAGTTATAGAAACCGCGTGAATTACTAGATGTCAGAAATGTTTTGACACTAGCCTTGGATTTTTCATGCCTCTGGGGCACAACCGTAGAATTTTCTTTTAAAGTGGAAAGCAAATCCGCTTGGGACTTTAAGAAGTCTTGAAATTCCGCAAGAGTTGGTAGCTCTTGAGGTAAGAATTTTCGAACAGACTCCCACTCTCTAAGAGTAGTAGGGTCGAGTTTGTTGGCAATAACATAAATGAGAAATGTCTCAGTCAGAGATTTGTCGTCTGACAAAGAGCGTAAAGCACCAACATGTTTGGATAAGAAGTTGTTTATTTGACGAAGCTTGTCAGGTGACTCCTTTGAAAGGGATTCGATGTTGAATAAAGATTGGACATGATTATGAACAATCATGCGTGTATTATTGTTCCTTTTGCACAACGTATCCCACGCTAGACAAAAATTGGACGAAACGAAGTCTAGAGACTGGATAACCTGAAGTGCAGATCCGCTAAGGGAGGCCCTCAAGTAATGAAAACGCTGGATGTCGCTAATGGGCGTATTTTTATTGATTAAAGAATCGAACGTGTCCCTATATTCGAGCCAGTTTTCTAGATTTCCAGAATAGCGCGGTAAATTTATCGTCGGAAGTTTAATGAAATGTGAACTGTGCGATTCTGAATGATTTGATCGCGAACTTGAAGAACGAGATGGTCCACGAAATTCGGGTAAGTCAGAATTATTGACTTTTTCTAGAATCATTGATGCAACAGAAGTGATTCTAAAGAAAGATTCTTCAAAGAAAGTGTATTGTTCTTCATGAACCGAGTCGTCTGAAATAGCAATTATTTGCTTATGAATATCTTCGAAGGACTGCAATAATGATTTTGAAATGACCAAGCGATCATTCAATTCCATGATTAATTCTCTTGAAACTGACTCAGGATTAGAGTCGAAAGTATTTTTGAAGCCATTTACATAATTAATAAAGCGTGTAAGTTTGCCTTTAATCATTCCACGTTCCCGTACGAGTAACTCCATATTTTAATATTTACTGAAATCTGTTAATAATTACATAAAAGGTGTTTGTACAAATGTACGAAAGAATAAAGAAAATCAGTTGAAATTTCACAACTGTATTAAAGAATAATAGCCGTTAACGGTATTTTAATTACTATCTTCAAAATAACTAGAATAAATTGGATAATAATATGAAATTGCAATCAGTGCAAATACAACAGCATTTGAATGTTATACAATAACGCTAGAAAATGTTTAATTGTCATAAAATCTGTAGTAATTATGTACCTAACGTTATTGAATAAAGTAAATTTTAATAACGAAATGTACTAGGTAACCTGTTTAGATATACCAATACGCAGCTTTAATTTAAAAATGTTTAACGCAAAGTAGTGGCATAAAAATCAACATTGAAGTAAACAGTGAAGGAAAGGATGTATTATACCTGAAATTTCGTCGTAAACAAGTTGTTTATTTGAAGCGTGCAACCCTTATTAGCTGCGTAGACCTTGAATTTGTGCCTGCAGGCGTTGAACATACGTACAGTTTTGGAATGCGAGTAGTTGTATTTATAATGAAGCTGTCCAAATAGGCCTGGATCCGGCAAGAATGAACCATATGTTTAGGATATCTTTGTAATAATTGTACATCTTCGCTGGTGATTCTGCTGTACGTGTATTTCGTTGTAGTATTAACTCTTAGGACCAACTTAACAATAAAACTGAAAACTTGTTTCTTGCTAAGATCGAAATTGTAAAGAATGCTTGAACGTGGAATACATTTATTGTAACTGAATATAATTGAAAAGTTAAGTAAAATACATTAGAATAATTGGGTATTAGCTGTCACGAGCTAACCCCTCCGACATCTTAAACGCGAATCCCATGGAAACGAAGCACCCAAATAAAAACATGAGCGTCTTCCGCCACAAAAGTAATTCTTGGCACAAACGCGAAGTAACTTCAAATCTTAAAATTCTATAATCCCCAACAATCATTTTAATATCATTGATTGGAACGGTTGGAATGTCAGGGACAGTTGGAAATATAAAATGTCCCTCAAACTTCCAAGCTTTTCTTAGAAAATTGATTTTGATATCATTTGATACTGTTTCTAACTCCATTACTCTTCCTATAAAAAAAACATAATTCTTTGCACCAAAACAAAATCATTGGGCTTGGAATCTTTATCAAGTTCTTCAAAGCTCGACGGATCGACATCAAGAATCCACCCGTCTTCATCAGAATCATCTTGAACGGTTTCTCATTTTCAATTTCGCCATCATCTTCATCGGAAGATACTATATTCTTATTCGGTTTTCGTTGCTTTGCAAATATGTTTTTTTGCAAGCTCCCTTTCTTTTTTTCTTTTTCCTCTGCTTCTCGCTGTTCAATTTTCTCCTTTTCCTGCGTGTCAGTGGGAATACAACTTGTAGCTCGTTTACGCTGGCTCTTTTGTAATTTTATTTGGCCTGCTTTTGGGTATCCTTTGAATATCTGCGGACTGACAAAAACTGTAGCAGACGAATTATTTGTCGCCTGTGGCGTATTTAAGGAGGTAGATGATATTGCCTTTTAGCAATGTTTGTCGTCCGGATCTTCTATAAAATGTGGTGTTTTGACAGAAGTTGATGGCTTTTTTTCAGTAAGATCTGCAATGGCAGTTGGAATTTTCATAGTCGTTGACGCAGTTTGCTCATCGCCAATGGATAAAGCTGAGTCATTTAAAACATCTGGATCAGTTACTGAATTACTTAAAAAATCATCAGTAGTGAATATCTCCCGGTCAAAAGGAAAATTTTCAGTTTTCTTAAAACCCGCCTTTATATTTAATGAAGTCATGGATCGTTCGAATGTCACACCTACACAACCAGCAACTTTATAGATAGATAACGGTGTCCCAGGATAATGTAGAAGCCAGGAATCAACTGCAGCATTATAATAAGCCTTTAACGGAGCAAATATTGACGTATCTAATGATTGTAGCTTATGGCTACAGTGTGTAGGTAGCGTAATTATTGTAATCCCATTATCTTTAGCAATATTAAGTGTTTCTAAGGTAAGGTGACTATCATGATTATCAAATATTAAGATTGTAGGGGCTTCTTTAGAGGATCCACTATATTTTATGAAGTGTTTCATTACAGATGGAAAGAGTTCCCCAAGCCCGTTGGAGTTGCAAGACCTAATATACCAGGTGGCGCTCCATTTAACATATGACTTTTTTCCTGGAAACACCATGACAGGTGGTAAAGTATTTCCACTGCACTTATCATGCAGCAATTAGTTATTAATACTCCACGTTTGCCACCGGTACATCTACTAACCTGTTTAATTGTTTTTGCCGATAATACTTTCTTGGGTTTCTGTACGGTCGTCGTGCCGGTTTCTTCAAGGTTGTAGATGCGAGTGCCATCAGAGACTGCTTAGGAGCGATTACATGCTTTTTTAAGATTATCAAAGAATAATTTAACATTATGCTCATTAAAAGATGATGCTCTTGAAGACTGCATCCTTCAGGCTGCCGAATACTTAATTCTTTGGTATGTGTTTTTAGAAACCCCTGCAACCAGTCAACACCAGCCAATTTATTCTTTCCAACTTAACGAAATTTTCTTTTTGTTAATTTTCGCCATTCCATATGTTACGTGCCAATCCCATTGGCACTTAAACATTGTATTTAGGTTAGTTTTGATGTACGGAAGTTTCGCGCCATATTTCAAAAGACGCGGTGCCCGGGAATTTTAAATAGACTAGGCGTGTACTTCCGTTACGTCATAGTGAGTTTGCGCAGAGTGCGAGACACTAGAGGGTTGGACGAATACTGGACAAAGAGTGGGGAACAGTGGTGAGAGTTTTCCGTTAGACGCTTCGACGTGGCTGTTTTGCCCGAACTTTCAAGGAGTGTGGTCGGTCAGGTATCGTATCGTGCCTTATCTCGTCTCGGGTCGTGGAGTTCGTTTCGCCTAGGTGGCTATGAATTTCATCTACCTAATATGTAGGGAGCGGCAGGATCAGGTTTTATAAGGGACGACAAACAAGATTAAACAGAAGAGAAATCTACATACTAGAGATAAGGCACGATACGATACCTGACCGACCACACTCCTTGAAAGTTCGGGCAAAACAGCCACGTCGAAGCGTCTAACGGAAAACTCTCACCACTTTTCCCCACTCTTTGTCCAGTATTCGTTCAACCCTCTAGTGTCTCGCACTCTGCGCAAACTCACTATGACGTAACGGAAGTACACGCCTAGTCTATTTAAAATTCCCGCGCACCGCGTCTTTTGAAAATATGGCGCGAAACTTCCGTACATCAAAACTAACCTAAATACAATGTTTAAGTGCCAATGGGATTGGCACGTATCACATATGCTAATTCTCGAGTATCTTTTGTTGATTTTCCATAACACATTTTAGAGCACACGATGACATAATCTACAAGCGCCTTTTCTTCATCATCAATAAAAATTAATCTATGTTTGTAATTGCTTCTCATTGCCATCTGCATGTTAGGGTCTGCCTTTTCTCTTTCTTTTTTAACATATCTCTGCAACGTCTGAAAAGATAAACCATTCTCGTCTGCAGCTTTACGTAAAGATAGTTTTACGCCATGCTCTCCTATTAATACTTGTCGAACAGCTCTTCACATATGTTTTTCTGAAAACAAACCTTCCTGACTTTTCCTTTGGCGACCTCTGGACATCTACAAAAAAAAAATTAACCTGATACTACATTCAATTATTTAGATGGGCCACCATGAGACAGTGTCTTAAGGCGAACTTGAAAATATTTCTCATGGTGGCCCATTTGCACGTGGTTAAAAGATGTCTATCGATATATATTATTATTTGCTATTTTATACATTTATGATGAACAAAAGAATGCTTATTAACTGTTCTGAAAAATGGTATAAAAATTTACCTTTATACTATTATTATGCTTCTCTTGACGACTGAACGAAAATGCACCTTCTTAAAATTTTGACGAGTTACTCACTCAGTAGTGGTCACAACTCAACTAAAGATAACCTATGGTAATAGAGAATTATTTTGGTAAACGGTCATCTGGTATTTAGGGGCATGACCAACAGAGATCTACACTATATCTAAAGAGAAATATTCAAGTGTCTTATGGTGGTCCGTGTCTCATAGAAGCCCACCCTACCCTACATTACTTCAACTGTATAATTTTACATCACTTCCATAATGATGTGCATAATATTAATAAATTTTAGTGTGCATACTTTGTTTAAGCTACCTAAAATCCCATGTGTGTCATTAGAATTAAGGATGTCATGTAGAAACATGAAATAGGGGCCGTAGGAAAAGCAGACAGAAAGAGATAGAAGCCTTCTGGAATGTTGTGCTTTAGAAGTATAAGTATGACAGTATGGGCAGACAAGGTTATTAACAAATAGATTTTAAAAGTAGTAGGAGAAATAGAAGGGCAGGATACGTTCTAGGGCGTTTTTGGGGAATAGTACGGGATATATTACAAGCAGGATAGGAAAAAAGAAGTCTCAGGTATACCGAAATGAGACTTTTGCACGCAGATAGTGATAGATACAGACTGTGCAAATTTCAGGGAAATGTGTAGGCTAGTTCGGAATAGGAAACAATGAGGATACGCGTCTAACCAGTTCCAGGACTGAAGACCTATAGTTCATTCCAAATAAGAATAAAGTTGATGACCTTGTACGCAAGGTGGATTTACACCGCTTAAAATTATTTTAAAATGTGGGAAATTTGAAACTATAGATATTGGTTAGAATTTGTTACGTATATTTACATGAGAGAGATAGTTGTTGTAATGCATGACATCTTCCTTAAATTAAATTAATTCGTAGCACTCCTGCTCCTATAATTGCGTATTTAAATACAACTTCAAAGATTAAAACATACCAAATGTTTATCATAAGAGAATATGGCAATATATAACAAAAAAAACATAACTCACAATTAATTAGCGGTGTGGCATGTTGGCAGTGATTCGCTGCTTAAGCGTTACAATAATATATAATTTAACACTTTTCCTTTTTAATAATAATAATAAATACAACCAGTTTCTCCTCGTGAAGGTTGCACCCTTCCTTTTTACAGGTAGAAATGGGTGTACAACAGAGTCTAAATAAAACTCTGGCGGGACTGGCGTCGACCGTTTGGGGCTACAGTAAATTGCAAAAGACTATATCTCAGGGGTTTAAAGAACAAAGTTAAATTTTACCCAGACAAGTTATAGGGATGCAATTTGAAACATGACTAAAGAAAATACCTTAATACAACTTATATATTGACGTTTAGTTAATAACATTAATAAAAAATTAAATACATACCGTTATTTTCTTACAACCAAATTTTCATACGATAAAATCACTAAGAGTAGTTTATATATCTACACTCTCATAATTTTAAAATTTGTCTCAAACTCTACCAGAGAAGATATTAGAAAATCTAAATTTATTATTGTACTAAGACACAATTTCTAGTTAAACGTTCTAAGTAAAGGGAAATCATAAATACGCTTTGTTGGATTTAACATTAGTTAAGAGAATTTTAATTAAATATTTAAATTGAACATAACCTCAATATGCACAAAAAAAGGTTTTATGAAAGCTTTTCTGTTTACAATTCATAGGGTTATATAGGAAAGCAAAAGATAATATTAAATTAGTTAAGTTATAGGTAAGTAAAAGTGTGACTATATTTTACATGCATTATTTTTCTAGATATTCGAGATTCAAAATGTAACCCATGTACATTGTTCCGTCACAAAAATAAATAAGATAAACTCGTACCTGTATTCAAGATATATGCAAAAAACGTATACTTACGCTTTGAGCTTACGGCTTGTTCAGAACTATAGAATCCTTTTACGGTTGGTTGAGACGAACACTATCGTTAATTATTTTGGTTGTTAATCTCAAACTTCAAATTTGTAAGAGTCAATCCTTGTTTGTTCCACTACCACATGTTTTATTAACGGATATCTAATTAATTTTAGAAGGTACATAAAACGTCAACATAACATTTTTGTACAGTAAAAGATAATATTTGTAGGTAGTAAAATTAATGCATAGGCTTAGATAGCCTAGCACAGATAATTAGATACTTCATCAAAGGAATATGCTACCGGAGGATGTACTACGGGAGGATATGCTACGGGAAGATATGCCATCCAAGGATAAGCCACCAGAGGACCCTAGAAAATAAACGTGTTACAAAAACGAAATATTGCAATACTCCACGAGGAACAGTCTAAAAATTTATCTATAATCAGCTTACCATTCATTAATATTTTGAGCGGGTTATTCAGGTAGGCTTTCTTCATAAGCATTTTGCTTGTATTCTAAAACGATATTTATGTATGTTAGGAAGAATAAAGAAAGACACTTTTTACATACCAGATACATCATGGCCTTGGAAAGGACATCTTTATCGGAAGACGGCATGTGCTCAAAAGACCGTTAGATATAAAAACAAACGAAAGTTTGTTCTGGTTTAAAGATAACCACACATTTTGAGAGAGCGACAATACAAGAAAACTATCCTAAATGACAGATTCATATATACACCAGTTGTGTATTTATTGACATTATTCAAAGGTTAACCAATTGGAAAATTACATCTGATCTTAATTATTTATACAAAAGAAAGAATATTAAATTAAAACTAAAGATCGATGTATATAATGTATTATTTAATAATACTAAAGCGAAATGTCACACAAATCAAAACTAACTTGTGATTGTAAACGGTATTAGTATATAATTAAAACAAATAACGCTTTTATATTGAAGGAAATGGGACTATAATATAACATGGCAAGAGAACAGTGAATTGACATGTTACAAGGTCACAATAAAGGAATGCAGTTTCAATATCAAACTGATGTGTGAAGAAATCAATGAAATTGCATTTTTATTTGAACAAGAACACACAAAACAAGTTAATGACAACTTTTGTAAAACAACAGCAATACTGTCAACACTTTTTATCAAATATACATGCAGTGCTAATAGTTTATTACAACATCACAAAGATATATAATGTGCACATCCATACACTACAAAATTTCAAAATAAATAGTTAATACTCAACCAACGTAAAAATATATTTAGTTCGGTTTTTGAGTACAATATGTAAAGTCTTGACACATTAAAACGTGTTCAAAATGGTTCAAAATTCTATTTGAAATTGGTACATTATCAACACCCATATTTAGTCGCTCAATTCGTCATTGGATAATTCTTCCCTGGAACTTTCCACTCCCAAATTGATGACAATCTTTTCTACCATCTCTTCTACTATTCCGTCTACATCCCACATTCGCTTTTCTTCTTTAACTATGTGGTCAATACAATCTTTCCATCGCTCTGCAAGTTACTGTAGATATAGCTCGATTGAAAAGCACTTTCACATCAGCAAGTTTATATGTTGTGTTATTAGCTGCTACATAATTTTTTATTTGTGCCCATATCAGCTCGACTGGATTTAAAGTGCAGTGGTAAGGACGCAAACGTAATATGGTTCTTCCAGTATCCTTTACCAGTTCATCGATAACATATGCTGTTGGATGTGTAAGGCAGTGTTGTTTGACTAATTCCAACAATTGTAATTTTAATAAATGCACCTCAATTGGAAAATATAGTGAAGCCAGTCGATATTGTCTTTTTTTCCAACTTTGTGTTGACGTTTTCTCTGATTTCATGCTATGATAGGGGGCATTATCTATAATAGTTACTGAATTTTTCTCTAAAGCAAGTAATACGCCTTTGAGCCACTGTTTAAAGACATCACCATTCGTGTCTTCATGATAATCACCTAATAAAGATTATTATATAATAGGCGCTTTTTCGCGGCATAAACTAACATACTTAATTATGTGTGTATGTGTTAAACTTGCGTTTTGGCGATAAAATTTACTGGAGGGGAAATTGTACGGCACCATTCTATCAGATAAACGAACATACCCTGATCTGTACCAGGTTATGCTTGTGTATGTTAAACGCTTGACTTTTACCGGGTAATTATTCAAAACGAGGTTAGGAAACTACAATACGTTTTCGTGGTGCCGCATAAGTAAATATTTTTTAAATAGTGGGGGCATACTTCAACATACCATACTCGAACAATTCAAGTATGTCGCGAAAAATCGCCTAGTCTTTGCCATTTCTAAATAGACCTGTGTCATTACCATATGTGACGTCAAATTGTAGCGACGTTGCAACTACCAAAATCCTATTGCCACATGACTATAATAGCGTCATCGGTAGAATACAGAGATTGAAAATATTTAATAGCAGATGACGAATATGATTTGTTACTTTTTAAAAAAAGTATTTTTTAGGATAAATTTCTACCGACAATATTGCAGATTAAAGTCATTAATTAACAATATATTGTATTTACTTCTGTATTTTTACCACTGAGCATATTTTAAATATAGTTACGTATTGCTAATGCTCCTAGTTTTATGGCCATTAGTATATTATACCAGACACGGATCCAGTATAATCATACAAATTACATACGAAGGACGTTCGTTGGTATGCGTTCGAATATATTTTTATGTTACTTGTTACAGATGCGGAATAATCTCACAAATTTTATGGATTGGACGTTTATTCGTATGCGGCACAAAATGACCTTCTAGACTACTTTTCTGCTATGTAGAATAATTATACAAATTACATGCGAATTGATGTTTGCTAGTATGTCTTTGTATATGTCTTTTTAAGTTACTTTTTCCTGCTGCAGAATAACTACAGACATTGCATCGATAGGGACGCACCTTAGTATGCGATAGCAAATGGCTTTCTAGATTGTTTTTTTGTGATGCAGAATAATCACACAAGTTACACGTGAATGGACGTTCGTTAGTATGCGTTTGTATATGTGTTTTTAAGTAACTTTTCACTGACGCAGAATAATTACACAAATTGCATCGATATGGACGTTCCTTAGTATGCGATAGAAAATGGCTCTCTAGACTACTTTTTCGTGATGCAAAATAATCACACAAATTACACGCGAATGGACGTTCGTTAGTATGCGTTTGCATATGTCTATTTAAGTTACTTTTTCCTGATGCAGAATAACTGCAAAAGTTGCATGAATATGGACGTTCCTTAGTATGCGATAGCAAATGGCTCAGTAGATTACCTTTTTCTGATGCAGAATAATCACACCAGTTGCATGCGAATGGACGTTCGTTAGTATGCGTTCGTATATGTCTTTTTAATTTATTTTTTTCTGATGCAGAATAGGTACATAAATTACATGGATATGGACGTTCCTTAGTATGTGATAGCAAATGGCCTTCTAGATTACTTTTTTGTGTTGCGGAATTATCACACAAGTTACATGCAAATGGACGTTCGTTAGTATGCATTTGTATATGTCTTTTTAAGTTACCTTTTCCTGATGCAGAATAGGTACACAAATTGCATGAATATGGACGCTGCTTAGTGTGCGAAAGCATATGTCTCTCTAGATTACTTTTTTGTGATGCGGAATAATCACACAAATTGCATACAAACGGACGTTCGTTAGTATGCGTTCGTATATGTATTTTTAAGGTACTTTTCCCTAATGCAGAATAATTACACAAATTACATAGATATGGACGTTCCGTTGTATGCGTTAGCAAGTGATATATTAGACTACTTTTTAGGGATGCGGTGTAGTCACACGAATTGCACATGAATGAAAATTCGTTAGTATGTGAAGTCATATGAACTCGCATGGAACTTTTCATGATGCAGAATAATTACATAAATTTTGCTAACGAACGTTCTTTAGTACGTGAGCATGTTATATATCTGTGAACTGTGACTTACTTTTTGTAATGCAACAATCACAGAAATTGATTGGCGTTGAGGACAAGACCGCACAGGTCTTATTAGGTCATTGTTGGCAATATATAATACTTAGTCATATTAATTGCCTGTCTATGCAAATAGCATATTCAAGTAATTTTCTATTTTTTCGTCGACTTAGTTGGATGTTCATGAAGATATTTTCTTTTAATATCACACATTGTCTGTTAATAATATATTAGATTATACTGGTGACGTTTTCTTTCAGAATTACATATTGATGGAGTCGTTTACACGAGTTAGTTAAACGAACTACAACGAAAATAAATTGTACAATACTTCAACTGTATAATTTTAAATACAACACTTCCATAATGATGCGCATAATATTAATAAATTTTAGTGTGCATGCTTTGCTTAAGCTACCTAAAATCCCATGCGAGTCATCAGAATTAATGATGTCATGTAGAGGCAAGAAATAGGGGCAGTAGGAAAAGCAGACAGAAAGAGATAAAAGCCTTCTGGAATGTTGTGCTTTAGATGTATGAAGATGGTAGCTTGGACAGACAAGTTAATAACAAATAGATTATAGAAGTAATAGGAATAAAGATATCTGTGGTAAACAAAAAAAATTAGAGAAATAGGGCAGGATACGTTCTAAGACATTTTTGGGGAATAGTACGGGATATATTACAAGCAGAGATAGGAAAAAAGGCGTAGCGGTAGGTCGAGATCAGACTTTCGCACACAGAGAGTGATAGATGCAGACTGCAAATTTGAGGGAAATGTGTAGTTTGGTTCAGAATAGGAAACAATGAGGGTATGCGTTGAACCAGTTCCAGGACTGAAGACCTTCTGATGATGTAGAAGCAGCGTTGCCACAATGAAAATATAAAAAAGTTGTGACTATAAGCTTGATCAGCGGTTAAACAGTTTTATCGAGTTTTATTCTAATTATTCAGAAGGGAATGATTGTTTAGTTTGGGTTTCTCGTTTTTCAAACTATTATTATATTACAAAAAAGTTGCAACTGTAATTTATTTAATAAAGAAGTCCATTCCGAATGGACCTGCACCTTGAAGAAGTTCTAGATTACTAGAACGGGTGAAATGGCTTCCGCGTTCCAGTGACCTAAAAAGCCAAACTACGGGTTCGACGAAAGTAGTAGGGTCTTTAGTGAGGAACCAAACTAAGACAGTTCCCCGAAAGAGAGTAGCGGCCCCTTCGGTACTTAACTTGGTACAGACCATAGGGGTAGGCCTGGCATTCTAGATACGCTACCGCGATGTAGAGGCAAGTGGAAACCACCACATTAGTTTCCAAGTACACAGCGTACTCAAATGGAATTTAAGGTAATGACATCCTGTAATGTTAAATTATTTTTAATAAAGTTTTATTTAACAATTTGAGAATTCTTATATGATAATAACAAGTCCAGGGTAAAGTTAGAATGGAAAACGGCTTTTAGAAAAAGAAAACTCTTGAAAGACTTTTAGCTAACTGGGCTTTGACCCGCAGCCGCATGGATGGGTCAGTGGGTTTATTAAAGTTGGAAAATAAAATAATGGACGCTACCTAAATTTTTATAACGCAACTGACTGAATCAAATTGCATAAAAGGAAAATTTGGAAACTTAAATTTCACCAGCCTGGTTAAATACAAAGTTTACAATAAATATATTACTTACTCATGTTCTTCTTCCACAATAGACTGACGAAGTCCTAGGACTGCCCTGAAACATAAACAAACTACCAACAAAGAAAGATAACCGTTTTTACTTTATATTACTGTATAAACACAAAATCTTTATTTTCAACTACAATTAATTTTTATTGTATTACTGTATGGATCTATAGCAAGTGGAATCCTTCAAATACCTTGTCACCTTAGAGGCATTTAATAATTACTCAATAATAGACTGAACGCAAAAATAATTCTATATTCTTTTAAAACAGATTATGTACCATCATTAATGCAATTCAGTACAAACAAAATTCTCATTAGTATATGTTCTATGTTTTACACATAGAACGCAAAACATTAAGTTCATAATTTAATTACTACTAGATCTTAATACAATTTCTGATTTTATGCAACAATACTTTTAAAGATTAATAGTCTAGGGTAGCGCTACGAACGACTTTACTTTTTTTTATTACCCAACATTCAGTAAAATTATTAGATATTTTAATTTCTGCTTAACCATTACCTTTCTGGTTTTAGGCTTTATTAAGTGAACATCTTGATATATAATGTAAGCAAGATGCACAGTATCATTAAAATGAAGATTGAACTTGATTTTAAATTAATATGTGACAATGACATATCTGGACAAAATACGTTTTTTGTAAAGCAGGTAAAGTTTAAGAATAATTTATGAACTGAGGATATCACCAATAATATAAAAATTGTTCTATAAATCATAAAGATCACAAAATTTATGAAGAGGGTAATCCTTTTAACAAAGTACATCACAAAATAATTCATGAAATAAATGGTTGATTCCATTCAACACTATGAGGTAGTTTATAACCTCTCAACAATAACTCCACATTTTCCCATTTATAAATCAATGATTCATCGTAAAACGCAGTATAATCATAAAAAATCAAACGGCCTTACCAAGGGACTTCGAATAACCTGTTAACCTTAAACCATACATCTGTCAACCAGACAATTTATGGCATTCCTAGATGCGGACGGAAAATCCATTTTAGTCGAATGCAACAGCATCAAAATTTATATTATTACTAGATTCCATGAATTAAACCTAAGTCGCACTGTAATAAAATTTATTACAAATTTATATTGGTTTCATATTCAAACAAACCGTTCTGAAGAGGACATTATAACCAACACGAGCCGCTGCTATCTTCTGATATTCCTTGAAGTATCAAACAACCATTCACTTTAAATAGAACATCAGGACTGGCTTGTGATCCTTTATCACATAACGTATCTTTTTTTTCTTCTCCTTCGCCAAGAAAACTTAATTTCCGGCGCCATCTTCACTGTGTAACCACAGCAAGCGACCTATTAGTTTCAAACGAGAAACGAAAAGTGATTGTGCTGTCACGAATGGACAACCAAACAAGAATACCGGAGATACTATCGTTAAGGAACTACATGCACGTAAAAATGGTTTGTAAATATGTCATCAGCTGGAACCACAAAATATGTTGCAAATTGCACTTTCGAGTGAAATTGTAATGTACCTTGAAAAAATGTTGAGTTATTAAATCTATAAGAATACTAAAATCAACAACAGAATAAAACGTTGTTGAGTAAATACTGAAATAGCAAATTTGTAGCGGTAATGTCCACAAATAATATTAGTAGGGTATTTATGGGGCTCCTGGGCCCACATTTCCTCCCAAATCCCACATTTTCTCCCAAATTTACATGTAAATCCCCATAAGGAGGTGATAGTTTGGTGGAAATGAGGAGAATCCCTCATTTCCACACACATTTACATGTAAATTCACATAAGGCGGAAATGAGGAGAATCCCTCATTTGCTACCACATCTGAACCAAATAGTTTTCTTCGTCTAACCAATGCATCTTTCGAGATAACCCTATCTTGTTTGGTATCATAATATTAGAATTTTCTCAGCTACCCGAATCTCTAGGAATTTTTTAGATAGCATTATCCCCCAGAGAGCTACCCCAATTTTAAGATTTTTACCAAGATCGATTTCTAACCGTCCTTATAAATTTTTTAGCTATGTGACACATCTTGCTAGTCTAGAATTTTACGCAGAATTTGAATCTACAAACAGATTTAAAATCGGATCATCCCTTACAAAGTTACACTTTAAAGCTCTCAAACCTCTAAATTTTGCTTTTTTCTCCCAAATCTGAACCAAATAGTTTTCTTCGTCTAACTAATGCATCTTTCGAGATAACCCTATCTTGTTTGGTATCAATTAATATTAGATTTTTTTCAGCTACCTGAATCTCTAGGAATTTCTTAGATTGCATCATCCCCCAGGGAGTTACCCTAATTTTAAGATTTTTTACCAAGATCGATTTCTAACCGTCCATATAAATTTTTTAACCATGTGAAACATCTTACTAGTCTAGAATTTTACGCAGAAGTTGAATCTGCAAACAGATTTAAAATCGAACCATCCCTTACAAAGTTACACTTTAAAGCTCTCAAACCTCTAAATTTTGCTCTTTGCTCCTACATCTGAACCAAATAGTTTTCTTCGTCTAACTAATGCATTTTTGGCGATAACCCTATCTTGTTTGATATCAATTAATATTAGATTTTTCTCAGCTACCTAAATCTCTATGAATTTTTCAGATAGCATCACCCCCAAGGGAGCTACCCCAATTTTAAGATTTCTTACCTGTTGCAATTTCTGACCGTCCGTATAAATTTTTTTATACATGCGATACATTAAATTAGTCTAAAATTTTACGCAGAATTCGAATCTGCAAACAGATTTAAAATCGGACCATCCTTACAAAGTTACACTTTAAAGCTCTCAAACCTCTAAATTTTGCTCTTTGCTCCCAAATCTGAACCAAATAGTTTTCTTCGGCTAGCCATTGAATCTTTCGAGATAAACCTATCTTGTTTGGAATCAATTAATATTAGATTTTTCTCAGCTACCAGAATTTCTAGGAACTTTTTAAATTGCAACATCCCCCAGAGAGCTACCCCAATTTTAAAATTTTCTGCATGCAGCGATTTTCTGACCGTCCTTATAAACTTTTTGACCGTGTGACGCATCTTGTTAGTCTAGAATTTTACGCAGAATTTGAATCTGCAAACAGATTTAAAATCGGATCATCCCTTACAAAGTGACTCCTTTAAAGTCTCAAACCTCTTTAAATTGTTTTGTACATCTATAACATATGCTTTAAACAACCATTTCCTTAGAAATCTAAACCGCAAAGATTTTAGAAATGAGTTCTTTATAAGCCATAAGTGCTTAATATTTAAAATCATTTTTTCAAACAGTAATGTGCTGTTTTCAGAATATCGCAAAAACCCATGACTTTTAAAATTTTTCTGGTTTTAACATAATTACATGCACAATGCTAAATAGTTGGAAAATACGTAGACGAGGACAAACTAATTGCTTTACAATTATGTGACGTATAGTGAAAGTAGCCTTTCTTTTTTATTAATTAGCAGCTATATGATTTGAGAAATACAATAGATTTATTTGCTCAATGCGATCCATTAGGAAATTCACCTATAATTGCTGGTGATTTACACAATGTACTTTCTATTACGAGCTCGACTAGGAAAATGCAAACTTCATCTTGTAATACAGATCAATTAACGGTTTTCAAACCGTATATATATATATATATATATATATATATATATATATATAACGCGGTCTAATATTAAAAACCTATTCGTTCCGCATGCTTTGTGTAAGTTCGTAGAAATTTTCGTTTCGTATAGTGACTTTTTGTGAAGATTTAAGGTAAGTTTACATTTTTTTTATTAAAATAGAACTGAATTTATTTGCAAACACCAATTATTGTTTCTGGATGTGTTTTAAAACATCTAAGACTCATATAGATTTACATTAACTAGTATTAATTCTCCAAAGTAATGCGCATATATATTTTTATCAAATTTTAAAGATAGGCTTGATGCTGCAAATGCAGTTAGTAGAAACACTGGAAAACATCTTCCATGTTATACAGGTCGGCAATCGCATCGCATGCATATTAAAAATCCGAAAGGGTTATAGCACACGCACACAAATTGGTTGCAAGCCGTGCTACTATAAACAATAACTTAATAAAACATTTTAAACCTTTACTAAGGAGATACCAAACTTGTTGCCTACAGAATACTTACTAATAAAACAATTTAATTTTAAAAAACTTGGGGTTGCTATATGTATATTGAGTTGATCTACCGTAATAAATGATACACATTGTAGTCGAAGGGTACGTTAACGATATGGTGGAGAACAGAAACCTATTTGATTAGTTTACGAAATTACTAAGAAAATGCAGAAAGTATGAAGGTGTTCATAAGTAGCGACTAACCACGGGTTAAGTAAATTGTTAATTATAATGATCGCATAAATATTATTAACTGCAATTTATTTAATGATGTCAAGTTCTTGTTGAAAAATTTTTGAGAAAGAGAAGTTAATAATAGTTCTATGATGAAAAAGTTGAAACTTGCTAATTTATAGGACCAAGGATGATAAGAATTATAAGCTATGCTGTTATCAGTGGTTGTTGGTTTTCTGTAGATAGAGAAGGATTATTGTCTAAAAACGAAATCTTTCCTTCAAATTTATATTCAACATTGAATTTTATATCATAATATAATATATTTAAATTATCTAGGTACAAGTTAATGTCTTCTTTTCAACCTGTGTTACAAAAATAATTATGCCGAAAATGTATGATAAAGTATCGTTATCTGTTCGGATTTAAATTAAATACAAATTTCAGATATTTTACAATGGTTCCTGTGATTTCTTCAAATTTTAAAATCACCCGTCTTTATAATAATGACAATTTTTCCGACTATTCATTTCCATTTTCTCAGTCATATCTGTCAATGACCTTGATTAGGAACTCACTGTCTACTCGTCATACCTGTTCAGAGTACAGTTGGCATAGTTAATGCATCATTTATTATTGAATCTGGAAGAAGATAATCAACCTTTCATTCAGCACTTGCCGTTGGTTCGTGTTAGAAAAAGCATTAGTCATTCCGTAATCATTTTTCTAAAACTATTAAGCTTTTTTGTAACCGAGCAAAGGCTAAACGTATGAGAGTTCAAAGGTTTTGATATATAAGTGCAAGCTATTGAAGAGCATTTAATCTATATTAATCTATTAGATTAGAAATATATCAGTTAATTCTACGTAATTGATAATCTCTGAGCACTACTCTCCAAATTCTCTTTGCTATCTAGTTGGCTCATTCTCTTGGAGTGTTGTTATTACTAGCAGTGCTCTTGGTTACTGAAACATATAATTTCGTTACTGATGATAAAAATGGTACGTTGATTTTGCCGACAGTTTTGCGTGTATTTCTACATTCTTCTTACAGTGGTTACCATTTACTTCAACTGGATTTGAGACTGCTTTTGTGTTTATCAATACTCTGTATCGATGGATTTATATAATAATCAAAACACTTCCACGAGATTTAAGGTGAGTTCGCATCCATGAGCCATGTTAATATAAATTATATTAGAACAATGCAAAAATTGCATTTACCAGGCTGGTAGAAATGAGTTAAATTATAATTTTGGAACAAAATTATTTGCTAAACTGTCTTCAAAAGCTTTAAAAGTTTTTCGTCTTGAAAATGGCTTGTGGTGTTTTCATTTTTTTTTTTTTGTTAGATACGCTTACTATCCGAAAGCTTACTAATAATAATCGTATATGTATAATTATCACAAACTGCGTATACGCTAGAATAACTACATTGCAACGTGTATATGTATATATATATATATATATATATATATATATATATATATATATATATATATATATATAGCTATGTAAGGCATTGTTTGGGGACGATTTCTCAAGCAGGCGCATCATTTAAGGACTTTTGTATACTTTGGGGTCTGGTCTCAAAGAGATCCTATATACAATAGATAGTTTGAGTACATTCTATATATATAGAAATTTGTATACTTTCAGGTCGTCCTGGTTTATTTGCTTGTATAACAGATGGAGCCTTAAGTATTAATTGTGGAGTTAATGTGTCTCAATAATAGGTGTCCTCAAAATAAACATTGCATAATAATATTTAAATTACACTGTTTCTCACACGTTTAGATAGTAACAAGGAGTATCATCCGGTGAGAAATTGTCCTCAAAGTATGCATTTTACGAATTTATAAGGTACGGTAGTCATAAACATTACTACTTTTCTAAATTAGGAGAATAATATTATAAAACACATGTTTACTTAGTTCTGGGTAAATGTATATTATTTTCCGAATAGTACTATTTATAGTTAGCTGACTGAATTCCTTTTGGTATAACGTTGTTTCTACAGTTTAGCGATATAAGGGCATTGTTGTTTTACATATGGTAATTTTTTATCATAATCAATTTCCTGTAAGCGTTGGGATCATTGAACTGATCCATATATTTATGAGTGTTGATGATTGGGTAGCTATGGAAATATGACGAATCTGCAAATATGTTTATCTGTTGACAGGCCACGAGTGGTAATCATTTATTTTAAAGATGTCACAAACTCTGGAATCTGAGGGATTATAATGTTCCCGATAGAATACCATTAGATATTGAACAAAAAATTATGCAACTTTTACTAAATATGCTTATACCTGCATAATACGTTATCTGAATGTTATTTAAGATATGATGTCATCTGTTGGATGCATATAATTCAAACCGTTGACAATTTTGTGCACTTACTGATGAATCATTTACCAAGGACATTTGTGAATTTTATAGATCTGCGAACTGGGCTAAAAGTGCAGTTCATGTTTTATTAGTTTTTGTCGATTATAGTAGAAATACAAAGACGTCCATACAATTAAAAATCCCACCCCAAAATTGACTTCTGCAGATAAAATATAAATTTTCAAAGCCTGCTACACTTCGTTTACAGTTTTACCTGGTCGGTAATGCAGTTAACAAAATGTTACGCTTAGATTCTGGTACATTGAAATGGCGATAGATGGCTCTTAAAAGCCGGTAATACAATTACCAAAGTTCATAAGATACACATTACGTCACTGATAATTTATATTGCGCCATAATTAAGAGAAGGTACATAAAATTTAAACAATAAAATTAGATAATCTACTCACGTGAAGGATCCGCTAACCGGCAGGAAATCACGCCACGGTAACCTCGGCATCGCTGCTGGTAGAGTTGGACATCCAAATTATCTCGGGGTCATGGGATGCTCCAGGGTCATCTCCGTTCCTATATGCAGTGGAAGACGGGAATAGGGAATTAAGGAAAGATACTCAAGATAAGGAAATCTACATAATAAGATAACACGACACCCGGCACGACTGTTCACTTCAAAGTTCGGCGTAAAAAGCCACGTTTCCGCGCGAGAACCGCGGAACTCCCTACTCTTTGTAGCATTGCCTTACCCCTATGGGGATAATTCACACTTGCCAATTGCACTATTGTGACGTACCGGAAGCCCCGCCCAGTTCATTTAAAAATGTTCGCGCGTCTTGCGTATTTAAAATTATGGCGGGAAGCTTCCGCACATTAAAAAAACTGAACTAAAACAATGTTTAAGTGCAAATTCAGTTTGCACGTAACAATCGCGAAAAGCCACAAAAGAAAAACTTAAAAGAAAAAGTCTGTTAGCACAGTAACAGCTTAAAATCTAAGTCCTAACTACCCTACATAAACCCTAACTTAAAACCTACAAAATGTTTATATAAGGCGCCACCTGGTTTTCGACCGATAGCACGTCTACCGAAGTACCAGGAAACGGAATAGGTAGCCCGATAGTCTTTGACTACACTACTTACCGACAGCACAAATTTGTCGGGGAGCATGAAACACTGCTTAAACTAACACGGGTGCGACAAGTCGCCTAACCTATCTAAACCTATCTAAACTTATCTAACTAAAGCTAACATATAGTTCTTATATGCAAACACACATGAGTGTCGCATCAAACTATTCTTCTTTTTTGGCAAGAAGTGCCCAAATTTAAAAAAGTTCATGAGAGTGCGTCACTTGCACTCTAGCAAATTTTGTTTCTGGTACTTTGGTTTCCTCCGATGCACATTTAACTTGTCCATGACACAGTTGTGAATCCACAAATTTACCAAAAGTACCGCCTACTAAATCCTTATATGCTAACCTGACAAATTACATTTCTAAATTGGGTTAGCTTTTTCACTTAAATTTCAGAAAGATAATTCCCACGTCTGGTCATATATACCACACGTTAGGACGATAAAAGATAAGATAAGATCTCAAATTGATGTTAAAGATAGTAGATAAGGTAAAGATATTAAGCTTAAGTTGTTATCCTCAAAGGTAATGAATAAGATAACGGTATTAAGCTTTAGTTATTATTTGAGATACAGGATAAGATAACACGATATTAAGTTAAAGTGATTATAAGAGATAGTAGGTAACATGAATTTAAACAGAAGTTATTGCTCAAGATAACCGGTAAGATAACGCGACATAACTCGAAGTTATTCCTAACGGTAGTCGGTAAGATAACGATAAATTAAACCAAAGTTATTACTAACGGTAATCGGTAAGATAACGATACTAAACTAAGGTTATTACCAAAGGTAATCAATAAGATAACGATATTAAACCTAAAGGTATTGTCAAAGATAATAAAGAAGACAAAGATATTGGCCTAGTTATTACCCAAGACAATGATAACAACAAAGAGTGGCTCCAGTAGAGCCGTTTAAATGGGATTGACCCTATAAAACACAGCGTAGTCTGAAGGACCACCTGCGATATTAATCCGACAAGATAAGATATACACATTTTAAAATTCACTAGACTCCTAAGAGAACTAGTACGATAGTTTTCCTAACGAGTGCTTCGACTACGATAAGAAAATCAGACAAAGATAGACACGACAACTTAAAAGTATCTTCACAGATACAAACACACAAAACAAACTGTTTTAAGGTAGTTTTTAAATCGGTAGCACCCTAAACACACAAAATGCCCAATTATAAGCAGTTAAATACAGATACACTGTCCCCATATGCTAAAACAACCGAGAATTTAATAAGATAACAATAAGAAGCGATAGCGTCTCACCATAAAGTTCAATAAAAATAACGAAAAAAGTTTATAAGTTATGTAGATTTAGTAGAAAAAGGAAGGAATAATGTTGTAGTATAATGATGTAGTATAATGTGGGCGATTGCAATAATTCAGAGGAAAACACACGGAATAGATAATCCTAGTTCTTGCAACTGCGAATATGAACTATTTCTTTCAATGGCATAGATCGCGCGTGTCCTATGTGAGCCCAAAGAAGAAAGCATTCACTCAACATCAGCTAAAACCAGTCATAAAAATTCAATGGGTTATTTCAACCAAAGTTACGACAATTACCTTTCAATTAAACCATATAAGAGAAATACTAAAGACCGAACAATATGTAGTAGGAAAATTTCAAGGGTTAATTAAATGAAACGACAGAGCTATATTGGGGGGGTGTAGAGGATGAAGTGATATATATCTAACGGTATGGTGAAGGAAAAGTCAACCAGAAGAAAAGATAGCTAAATTAAGGTAAGTAAAGTTAACGTGTAAGAAATTATATACTATATGAGAGAAGGAATAAGTAATTAAAGATACTAATTGAGGGTGAGAACAAAAAATATTAGGTAAATCGTGAGGAGAATGGGGCATGAAAAACTTAATTAGCATTTGGGTCGGCAGAGAATGGCTTAAGGTCTTTAATATGCCACCTGCCTTGGCGTTTTCCTTCAGTATCCTGAAGTTCATAGATAAGGGGACTAATAACACGTGTGACTTTACAAAGAATGAATTTAGGGGCCAATTTTGAAGAAAATTTCTTAGATGCATCCGATAAGACATAGTTCTTTTTCCAAACTTGTTCGCCCAAGGCAAAGGAAATATTTCGCTTACGCAAGTTATAATGGTCCTTACTCTTTTCGTAAGCTTTTAACAAATTTTTCTAACGTCGTTAAAGATAGAAGGTAGTGACTGTTGGTCCTTGTCCCAACGTACTTTATCGTCAAATTCAATTACGTTAGTATCGTCAGGCACTAAACCATAGTAACTCCCATCGATTGGGGTATATCTTCCAAAAACAAGAAAAGACGGAGTGAATTGGGTTGCTTCGTGTTTAGATGTACGCAAAGCTTGAGCAATTTCAAAGATATGTTCATCCCATGTAGTATGGTCTGAATCAATATAAGACGAGATAGCGGTAATTAACACTCGATTTACTCTCTCGGTAGGGTTTACTTGGGGTGATATTTTGCGTTAAACCAAATTTTTGTACTTTGTAACTTTTAACGAAATTCTGAAAATCTTTAGAGATAAATTGTGCACCATTGTCACAAAGAATAATCTGGGGACACCAAAGATAAGAAAGACATTCTGTTCTAGGAATTTAATTATTGCAGCGGAGGTAGCTTTACGTAAGGGTTGCACCATAACAAATTTAGAAAACCAATCGGTAACAACTAAAAGATATTGATTGCCTCTTTTCGATCGAGGAGAGGTCCTAATAAGTCAAGCGATATTAATTGAAAGGGATAAGATACACGCTTAAAGTTACCCATTAAACCAGGGCGAGCATCTTGCGAACTCTTATGGGAACCACAAATTTTGCAGCTTTTAATGTAGCGACAAACAGATTGCTTAAGTGTGGGCCAGTAATACAATTCAGATATTTTCGCGAGAGTTTTTGTAACACCAAGGTGTGCAGCTAAGGGATCGTCGTGACATAATTTGAGCACCTCACTGCGATTTGCAGTGGGCACAACGAGTTTCCATTCAGGTATATTCGATATTTTATGTGGGGACGAGGATACAAATTTATACAGTCTATTATTAGTTACTCGAAAGGTAGGAAATTTGTCGGGATTATCGGAAACTTTTCTAATCATATTGAGGTACCAGGTATCCAGAATTAAATTTGGAAGGTTAAGAGAAAAAACATCTCGAGATAACGCATCAGGTACGATATTTAATTTGCCAGGCCTATGCCTAACGTCAAAAGTAAATTGAGATATACGCAAGTTCCATCTTGCCAAACGACCTGCGGGTTGTTTCAAGTTATTAAGCCAAGTGAGTGCTGCACAATCAGTGATTACGGTAAAGTGTGTACCTTCGACATATCCTCTAAATTTCTCGATGCCAAAGATAACACCCAATAGTTCTCGTTCGGTAGCAGAGTATTTTTGTTCGGCAGAAGTTAAGGCACGGCTCGCATAAGCGATTGGATGTTCTAAACCATTGTTTACCTGGAACAACATTGCACCTAACCCAGTAAGTGAGGCATCGGTTTGTATATAAAACTTATCATCGAAATTTGGAGAGATTAAGATAGGTGCTGAAGTGATTAGTGTTTTAATTTGTTCGAAAGCCTGTTGGGATTCTAAATTCCACTCGATAGTTTGGGATTTCTTTTATTTTTAATTAAAGCGGTAATGGGTGCAGATATAGTTGAAAGGTTAGGTAGAAAATGCGATAGTAGCTAATCATTCCTATCAAACGTTTGATTTCGGTAACAGTTTTTGGTGTTTTAAATTTAGTAATAGCATCAACTTTAGCAGGATCGGCTCGTAAGCCTGTCCCATCGACAATAAAACCAAGAAATGTAAGGGATGAACGACAAAATTGAGACTTTTCCCAGTTTATCTTAAAACCTGCTGCATTTAAACGTTCAGCAACTTCATCTAATGTGGCGATATGTTCATCGAAAGAACTTGAGATAACTAAGATATCATCTAAAAATACAAAGGCACGTTCTTGATGTAAGATAGGACCTAACGTTTGATCCATAGTACGTTGTAAAGTTTGTGGAGCGTTACAGAGACCAAATGGCAAAAAAATTATATTCGAAAAGACCTCGGCCTGGGACACAAAAAGCAGTTTTTTTGACGAGAAGATAAGTCAAGAGGTATCTGATAAAAAGCTTGTCTTAGGTCGATAGATGAGATAAATTTTGCGTTACGAAGCCTGCTCAAAATTGAGTCAGTTCTGGGTAGAGGGTAAGCGTCTGGAACAGTAACAGAATTTAGCTTCCTGCCATCAAAACAAACACGCCATTCGTCATTCTTTTTCCGAACTAGCAATACGGGAGAGGTCCACGGTGAATTTGAAGGAGAGATAACACCAGATACTAACATTTTGTCTATTTCCGCATGTAAATGCTTTTGTAAGGCAGGCGATAAGGGATATTGACGTTGCTTAAAGGGAAGGGCATCACCTGTGGAGATAACGTGTGTTGCCGTTGTAACACAACCAAGTTCAGAGGTATTAAGTTTGCGAAATTTGTCGATTGTAGCGTTAAGAGTTACATCTTGGGAAGTCAGTAAGAGATTTTGTTAGATATTCCTGTAGATGCACAGGAGTTCGTTTTAATAGAGGTTTGCCATGAAAATCCTGAAAGTAAAGAGACAGATTAAAAAGTTTACAGAAATCAACGCCCAGTAGAAAAGGATACGCTAATGCAGGGACAATCAAAAATAAAACATCACGTTCAAGAGACTCTACACGAATTTTTAACTTAAGGGAACCGGTTACATGTATTTGATTATCGTCAGCTAAATTTATGGAAGTTTTTCAGGAATAATTTGAATTTTGATATTTTGTTGAGATAATTGATATAAACCTTCGTTATTTATAAGAGAACATGAAGAACCTGTATCCAGTAAAGCAATTACATTTAAGGAACCAATTGAGATAGATAAGTGTGGACGGTTATCGAAGGGTTTTTTAACAAGTTGTGAAACAGCGGTAGTCTTTTTATGATAAAAGGAATTGACGGTTTGTAACCACTTAGACCACTCGGCTGGAGTAGTGTAGCATAATTCCTCTAATGAAGGTAAGGTATTTTGTACATTAATAGTAGCGGTATTATTATTAGATAAATTTAATGACGGTACAACGTTAGAAGTGGTTTTATAATTTAAATTTATTGGCGTCTGTGTCCGTTGGATGATTGGTGTTGAGGGCGATTTTGGTTTCTTGAGATATTCACACCCTGATTTGAAATATCTCAACGGGAGTTTCCCGATACGTTAGGATTACAGTTGGTGCAGTTAGATTTGTAGATATTTGAGCGACCACAACCATAACAAAAAATATTTTTAGGGTAAGTGCAGACAGTATAGCTATGTCCACTTCGTTTGCAGTTCCAACAGGTAAGTGCGTTATTAGTTACGGTAGGAGGAACGTTAAGTGTAGATACTTTACGGGAAGGTCGAACTTGGCAAGCTAGATCAGGTTCGAGAAGACCAGATAATTTCTCGGTGGTGGTCGATATTTGTCAATCCTTGACCTCACTTCTTGAAGAGACGACATAGGTCTTTAAAATGAGCTAGCGAAGATATGGTCTGTAATGCCAAACGTTCTGAGAAATAGGGGTTCAAATTTCTAAGTAATTGATCGATAATTTCGGATTCGGAAGGTTTTTTGTCGAGTCTGCTATATAAAGCTTCTAATGAGGTAATAAAAGACACAACATTTTCGTCGGGACCTTGAGTTCGGTTACGAATTTCGTTCCAAAGATCGTTAATGTAGCCATAAGGTAGGAAGTCTCGTTTTAAACAGGCAACTAACTCATTCCAGGTAGAAATTTGGTGTCGTATGTTTCTATACCATATTAATGCTGAGCCTGCGAACAAATCACCAGCTGAGATAAATAGGTCCTGGTCGGTACACCCGCGAGAAATTTTAAAATCGTTAATCCGGTCAAGAAAGGATGATAAAGAAACCTTCGAATCAAACCCTTCAAAGGTGAGACCCCATTTGTATACAGGTATAGGTTTTCCTAATGGTTTAGGTTCGGCAAGCGCATGATTTGAAAAAGGTAACGATATATCTACGTCTGCGTTAGGATTAAGTCTTTCTAAAAGAATTCCTTCAAGCAATAACACCTCGGACAACAAACTTTGTTTAGCTTGAGTCACTTGGTCATCGTTATATAAAGATAATGAATCAACTCGCTGTTTGACGTGAGTTATTCTTGAAGTCAATCTCCCTAATTCGATATTAGTAGCCGCAGGATCTGTTTTGTTTATTATACCCGATATATCATCTAAAGATAATTTAATTTCTGATACGTTGAGTGGCCAATCGCCAACAGGGTTCTTTAAGATAGCAACGCCTTTGGTTTCCTGTGACAAAACAGCCCTAAGTTGAGATCGCCTATCATTCTGATTGCTCGCAGCTATGATACTTCTGCACTCCAGCTCGTAGATCAATTCCAGCGATTTTAAATGTGATACGTTCATTATGAATACAATATTCAAGACACGATATAAAAAATATGCGATTTTGACGCAGGTTAGAAGGTAAAAAACACGTTACAGCTACTTTAAGGTAATACGATACGATATTTAGAGGTAAGAACTTGTTAGAACGTCACCGATAACACCAAAGAAACACATTTAAGGTATATGGAAACGAAATCAATGTTCAGTTAAATACATATTTTATAGATAATGACAGACAAGCCTTCCAAAATGGAAAATGGGCGCAGAGGATATGTTATTTAACCTATAAGGCAACAACGTATAGTCAAACACTTCTTAAAAAGGTATACTAGCAATTTATTTCACTCAAGTGTTTTTAAACACTTAATTTTCATGTAAAAGATAAACCATAATGCAATTTTAGAATGTAACATAAAGATGTATTTAAGTTTCAAAAACGGCCTTTCAAAGTTAAGGAAAGCAACTAAAGATATTTTAATAGGTAATTCTATAATACTGTATTTAAAGACATAAGGTAAGGTAAATACTTACATGAATAAAAGTAAAGTTCTTTAAGTGAAGAAGCTATTAATGCATTGTATCCTTATAAAGGAAATTATTCTAACCTAAAACAAAGAAGAAGCCCCTGAAGTTCATAGCCTGAACAGGTTGAAGGCGCCATCTGCTACACTTCGTTTACAGTTTTACCTGGTCGGTAATGCAGTTAACAAAATGTTACGCTTAGATTCTGGTACATTGAAATGGCGATAGATGGCTCTTAAAAGCCGGTAATACAATTACCAAAGTTCATAAGATACACATGACGTCACTGATAATTTATATTGCGCCATAATTAAGAGAAGGTACATAAAATTTAAACAATAAAAATTAGATAATCTACTCACGTGAAGGATCCGCTAACCGGCAGGAAATCACGCCACGGTAACCTCGGCATCGCTGCTGGTAGAGTTGGACATCCAAATTATCTCGGGGTCATGGGATGCTCCAGGGTCATCTCCGTTCCTATATGCAGTGGAAGACGGGAATAGGGAATTAAGGAAAGATACTCAAGATAAGGAAATCTACATAATAAGATAACACGACACCCGGCACGACTGTTCACTTCAAAGTTCGGCGTAAAAAAGCCACGTTTCCGCGCGAGAACCGCGGAACTCCCTACTCTTTGTAGCATTGCCTTACCCCTATGGGGATAATTCACACTTGCCAATTGCACTATTGTGACGTACCGGAAGCCCCGCCCAGTTCATTTAAAAATGTTCGCGCGTCTTGCGTATTTAAAATTATGGCGGGAAGCTTCCGCACATTAAAAACTGAACTAAAACAATGTTTAAGTGCAAATTCAGTTTGCACGTAACAAGCCCAAAAGCATAGAGTTCATTTCTGGATAAATTTTTAATTTACGGTCACCTCTTTAACCTCTAAAATCAAAAAGTCACCACCAAAAATGAGTTATGCAAGTAAGGTATCATTTCACAAAATCCAAATGCCTAGATTTTATTTCTGGAAGAACTTTTAATTTAGGATCATCCTTTCAACCCCTAAAATTAAAAAGCCATCCCCAAAAATGACTTATGCATGTGAGGTATCATTTCTTAAAACCCAAATGCCTAGATTTCATTTTTGGAAGAACTTTTAATTTAGGATCATCCCTTCAATTCCTACAATTAACAAAACCCTATCCAAAAATGATACATGCACGTGAAGTACGGATTCTCAAAATCCAAAAGCTTAGCTATAATTTTGGGAAGAATTTTTAATTTAAGATCATCCCTTCAACTTCTAAAATTAAAAAGCCATCCCCAAAAATGACTTATGCATGTGAGGTATCATTTCTTAAAACCCAAATGCCTAGATTTCATTTTTGGAAGAACTTTTAATTTAGGATCATCCCTTCAATTCCTACAATTAACAAAACCCTATCCAAAAATGATACATGCACGTGAAGTACGGATTCTCAAAATCCAAAAGCTTAGATATAATTTTGGGAAGAATTTTTAATTTAAGATCATCCCTTCAACCTCTAAAATTAAAAAGCCATCCCCAAAAATGACTTATGCATGTGAGGTATCATTTCTTAAAACCCAAATGCCTAGATTTCATTTTTGGAAGAACTTTTAATTTAGAATCATCCCTGCAATTCTTACAATTAACAAAACCCTACACAAAAATGATACATGCACGTGAAGTACGGATTCTCAAAATCCAAAAGCTTAGATATAATTTTGGGGAGAATTTTTAATTTAAGATCATCCCTTCAAGCCCTACAATTAAAAAGCCAGCCCCAAAAATGACATGCATGTAAGGTATCATTTCTCAAAATCCAAATACCTAGATTTTATTTCTGGAAGAACTTTTAATTTAGGATCATCCCTTCAACCCCTAAAATTAAAAAGCCATCCCCAAAAATGACTTATGCATGTGAGGTATCATTTCTTAAAACCCAAATGCCTAGGTTTCATTTTTGGAAGAACTTTAATTTAGGATCATTCCTTCAATTCCTACAATTAACAAAACCCTATCCAAAAATGATTCATGCACGTGAAGTACCGATTCTCAAAATCCAAAGGCTTAGATATAATTTTGGGAAGAATTTTTAATTTAAGATCATCCCTTCAACCCCTACAATTAAAAAGCCAACCCCAAAAATTACTTGTGCATATGAGATATCATTTTTCAAAATCCAAATGCCTAGATTTTATTTCTGGAAGAACTTTTAATTTAGGATCATCCCTTCAACCCCTAAAATTAAAAAGCCATCCCCAAAAATAACTTATGCATGTGAGGTATCATTTCTTAAAACCCAAATGCCTAGATTTCATTTTTGGAAGAATTTTTAATTTAGGATCATCCCTTCAATTCCTACAATTAACAAAACCCTATCCAAAAATGATACATGCACGTGAAGTACGGATTCTCAAAATCCAAAAGCTTAGATATAATTTTGGGAAGAATTTTTAATTTAAGATCATCCTTCAACCTCTAAAATTAAAAGCCATCCCCAAAATGACTTATGCATGTGAGGTATCATTTCTTAAAACCCAAATGCCTAGGTTTCATTTTGGAAGAACTTTTAATTTAGGATCATTCCTTTAATTCCTACAATTAACAAAACCCTATCCAAAATGATTCATGCACGTGAAGTACCGATTCTCAAAATCCAAAGGCTTAGATATAATTTTGGGAAGAATTTTTAATTTAAGATCATCCTTCAACCCCTACAATTAAAAAGCCAACCCCAAAAATTACTTGTGCATATGAGATATCATTTTCAAAATCCAAATGCCTAGATTTTATTTCTGGAAGAACTTTTAATTTAGGATCATCCTTCAACCCCTAAAATTAAAAGTCATCCCCAAAATGACTTATGCATGTGAGGTATCACTTCTTAAAACGCAAATGCCTAGATTTCATTTTTGGAAGAATTTTTAATTTAGGATCATCGCTTCAATTGCTACAATTAACAAAACCCTATCCAAAAATGATTCATGCACTTGAAGTACCGATTCTCAAAATCCAAAAGCTTAGATATAATTTCGAGAAGAATTTTTAATTTAAGATCATCCCTTCAACCCCTCCCCTTAACAAGCCACCCCCCAAACTGACTTATGCATGTGAGGTATCATTTCTCAAATTCAAATGCCTAGAATTCGTTTCTGGAAGAACTGTTAATTTAGTATCCTCCTTCAATTCCTACAATTAAAAAAATTCAAAATGATTTATGTACGTGAAGTACCAATTCTCAAAATCCAAAAGCTTAGATATCATTTCGGAAAGAATTTTAATTTAGAATCATCTCTTCAATTCCTAAAATTAAAAGCCCACCCCAAAAATAACTTATGCGCATGAGGTACCATTTCTCAGAATCCAAAGACCTAGATTTCATTTCTGAAAGAGTTTCTAATTTAGGATTACCCTTCAACCCCTAAAATTAAGAAACGAATCTCCAAAACGATATGCACGTGAATTATCAATTCTCACGTGTCCAACAGCCTAGATTTTATTTCTGGAAAGTTTTATAATTTAAGATTTTCATTACACCTTTAAAATTGTAAAGCCCATCCTAAAAATAATTTAATGCGTGACGTACCAGCAATCAAAATTCAAACCTTGGGTTTTATTTCTAATAGAATTAAGAGCCCTTGAGCCCGTCAAATTTTAAAACCCATCCCCAAAATGATTTATGCACGTGTTATATCAATTTTTAAGACCCGTAGGTGTAGTTTTCATTTTAAACGGACTACCTTTATGTTGCACAGATTTGCACAGATTTGGAGTATTGAAAACTCCCCCTCAATGTTTGTAGCACGTGACGTATCATTTTCCAAAACCCAAAAGCGTAGATTTCATTTTTGGTAAAAAATTTTTACCTACCGGTCATCCCCAATAACCGATATTGGGGATGACCGTCCTTGCAAGATTTTAAAATTTTGTAATTGCAAATCGTTTGTTTAGGATTGTTTTGCCATTTTGGAAGTTTGTTTAGGCCTACAGATGCGCGGACTTTTAAAATCAAATTCGCGCCAACCGCATCCATGCAATATTTTAAGATTTTGTCATTGCAATAGTGAAACAATCCCAAACAAACAATTTGCCTAGACAAAATTTTAAAATCTTGCAATGACGGTGTTGGTGCAAATATGGCCCCATGTAATTAGATTTTTAAAAATCCGAGCATTTGTAGACCTAAACAAACCTACAAAATAGTAAAACAATCACTTTGCCATGACAAAAATTTTAAATTTTGCTAGGACGGGCTTGGTGTAGATTTCGCCCCACCCAATTTGATTTTTAAAAATCCGTGCAGCTGTAGGTCTAAACAAACCTCCAAAATGGCAAAACAATCCTAAACAAACGCCAAACGAACAATTCGCCATGACAAAATTTTAAAATCTTGCAAGAATGGAGTTGGTGCAAATTTGGCCCAGTGCAGTTTGATTTCTAAAACTCCGCCCATCCGTAAGCCTAAACAAACCACCCAAGGGAAGTGGGTCAAGTTGGCCCCCCACTTTCAGTTATAATTTTTATCTTTCTCACCAATTGTGCTCGTTTTGTGCTCAATTGTGCCGGTGTTTGTTTCAATTGTGCTTATTTGTTTTTAACGAAAAACCTTCAAAACAAATCCGCGGGGTCGAGGTAGCTGTACATTTGATTTTTCAATGCTCCTCCCGAAGATACTACATTAGCTGTTTTTACACACGGGACTTACATTTTACCTCTCATCCGAACAAGGGCATATTTTTATGAAATATGCTCGCTTAACATTTTTTAAGCGGTCCGTGTTGGAACTCAACCCCTGGACCTTGGGGATTAGTACTCATAGGTGAGCCAAGGTCGGCATACATTTTACTTAAACATTCATTGTAGAAAGAGGTTTATGTTCATTTTGCTAAGCACAAATGTTTTGATTATTTAGAAATCTTGTCTGCTTTATTACTATAGATACTAGTTGAAATTGAAAATCGGAATTTATTATTTACTTTAATTTTTCAGAGGCGTAACATGATTCGTATCAAACTTCTGTTGTAAAAGATGTTTATTAACGGAATGGGACGATTTGACACCGTCGTTTCGGCACGGCAGATTCGGCGCAGAGACGTGTCGGCTCAAGGAAATTTCGGCGCAAGGACGTTTCGGCGCAGAAATATTTAATGCGCAAAATTGCTTGCTATTTGTCCATATTGCAATATTGTGCATATCTGCAGTGTTGTGGCGAAAATAGTCTTGAGGTTTCAAATTAGGTTAGTAGTAGAAAAGTTTTACTACTAATAGAAAATTATGGATTGAGCACATGTGCGAAAATAGTGTTGATGTATCAACGTCTCTGCGCCGAAACGTACCTACGCCGAACCATCCCTGCGTAGAGACGTTCCTGCGCCGAAACATTCTTGTGCCAAAACGTCCCTGTACCGAATCGGCCTCGCCGATGCGTCGTGGACATGGTATATTTAAGTATTACGTTCCTTTGGACCTGTAGTATATATACCGGGTAATCGATTTTAATGTTAGGTTTGTTAATGGTTTGCCCTTGGTGGCTAGAGTTTTTTATCTATATTTAGTTAGCGTAGCGCTCCAGGGGTTAATTACTTGTCAAATGTGGTGTACAAGGGCCGTCATATGTTGGTCAAATGCCGTCAAATGTTGTTAAATGTCTCGAAATTTTCAAATGTCGCTCAAATGTTTCAAATGTCAAATAAGTGTACCTTCGGTAGCGCTTCAAGTTGTTTGTATGAAACATTTTAATGTCATCATCCGTCTAATATTATGCGCAATATTATTCTAAAGACCACATTGAGAGTATAGGTAAAATATTCGGCACCGTGACTCCAGCCGGCCCACCCCAAAATTTAAAAAAAATATAATAATACAGGAACATTGCACCCCTGATGCATCCTTATGCACCAACATCACATTTTATTGCACCTCTGCAATTAAATATTTATTGACAAATTTATAGTGTGCGGCAGGGTCACATGACCCTAACCGGCCGACACTTCAAAATAAAATTGAGACATACTACCGTTTCTATAAAGCAATGCACCTTTGTGCTCCAGCAAAATTAATCTTTTCACCTTTTCCTAAACCACCCTCACCTCCTCCGAAATTTTATTTTTTGAAAATTTTATTAAAACATTTACATACAGAATGCACTCATTAAACACCATCTAGCACTCACCTCACATTTATTGCACCCATTTGGTTAAGGACTTATTGACAAAATTAAACTGCACGGCCAAGGTAACGTGACCCTAGCCGGCCGACACTTCAAAATAAAAATTAAAACATACCACCGTTTTTAGAAAGCAATGTACCCTTATGCCCCACCAAAATTAATCTCCTCAGCCTTTCTTAAACCACCCTCACCCCATCCCAAGAATTATTTGTTGAAACAGAAAGTTATTATTATCGCTTTGCTAAAAAACATAAGAATGAAAATTTATAATGACCTATTACCCTACAACATTAGCGGACTTTCTAAGAAAGGACTACACGTAATGCTGATAGGGAAGTTGGCCGTCAGAGAATAAATGCCTCTTTCAAAAATAGTAACATTTTGTCTGGCAGAAAATACTTCTACAAACATATTAGACAAAAAATGATTTGTTGATAATTTATAAACCGGTCACTGGTTATTCTCTCTATAAATTGTCAACAAATTATTTTTTGTCTAATATGCTTGTAAACAAAATGTAGACAAAATGTTACAACATATAAGAAGTCTGAATATTTCCTAGAGACTTGAATGCGTAACATTTTTCAACGCTTTTGTACACGATCAAATAGAAGCAGCATCGCCATGGCATCAGTTCCTAGTGTCATATTAAATTTTAAATACTTCTTGTATTTAATACTTCACAATATAAATATTTTACCTATATTTTGAATGTGGTATTTAGAATAATATTACCTATAATATTAGAGGATGTAGACATTAAAATGTTTCACACAAATCACTTGAAGGGGTTGATCACTTACAAAAGCATGTACACATATTTAACATCTGAAACATTGAGCGGCATTTGAACATTTTCCAGATATTTAACAACATTTGACAGCTTTTTGGCCAACATTTGACGGCTCTTGTACACCACATTTGACAAATAATCAACTCCTCGAGCGCTACGTTTTAACTAAATATAGTTAAAAACTCAAGTCACCAGGGCGTACCATTAACAAACCTATAACTAAAATCAATTACTCAGTATTATATACTTTACATGTGATTTTCCAATGCTCCACCCGAAGGTACTACATTTGCCAGGAAGCGAGTTTTTTTTTACCTGGAAAATTTGGAATTTTTATTTTCTAATAGTAGTAAAACCTTTCTACTACTAACCTAAGTTGATACCTCAACACTGTTTTGCCTCAACACCATTTTTGCACATGCACCGTATCTATAATTACCTCTTAGTAGTAAAACAATTCTACTACTAACCCAAGTTGAAAACTCAACACTATTTTCACCACAACACTGTAGATATGCGCAATATTGCTATATGGACAAATAGCAAGCAATTTTGCGCGTCGAGTCATTTTCGCCCCGAAACGTGCTTGTGTCAAAACGTCATTGCGCCAACACGTTGTGCGCCAAATCAGACGTGCGAAACGACGGCATCGTATCGTCCCATTCCGTAAATAAACACTTACTACAACAGAAGTTTGATACAAATAATGTTACGCCTCTGAAAATTAAAGTAAATAATAAATTTTGATTTTCAATTTCAATTTACCTATAGTAATAAAGCGGATAAGATTTCTAAATAATCCAAACATATTTGTGTAGACCAAAACGAACATAAATGTCTTTCCACAATGAACGTTTAAGTAAAATGTATGCGTTTCGTATACATCACTTCCAAAATGCGTGAAAATTTATATAAATTAAATTACCAAAACCTAATTCATATAAAACTTTGCAAAATGGCTTAATTTTTTATTTATATTGCAAATAAGTCCTTAACCAACAGGGTGCAAAAATGTGAGATAAGTGCTAGACGGTGCATAATGAGTGCATTCTGTATATAAATGTTTTAATAAAAATGTTCAAAATTGAATTTGGTAGTGGGTGAGGGTGGTTTAAGAAAGGACGAGAAGATTAATTTTGGTGAAGCACAAGGGTGCATTGCTTTCTAAAATGGTAGTATATTTTAATTTTTATTTGAAGTGTCGGCCGGCTAGGGTCACGTGAGCTTGACCGCGCACTATAAATTTATGAATAAATCTTTAACTGAAGAGGTGCAATAAAATGTAAGGTTGGTGCATAAGGAGTGCAATGTTTCTGTATTTTTTAAGCTGTGAAGTGGGCCGATGGGTATCAAGGTGTCATGGAGCCACCTGTGTGGCATTGAGTGATTCGATAGTTTTTTAGTCCAATAAATTTTGCCTTTTGTTTACGCATACTATAAATTCGCAAAACCAATTGAATAATTAATAAGCAACGTATGTAATATAAGCAAACTTATAGAATATAAACCCAGAAAGTCAGTTTTCATCGATAAAAACACAAGTAACATTTAGTAACAAACTTTATAAAAATAATTTTAAAAATAACAATGCGGTAACTACCGGATCCCACTATATTTGCGGAAACTGCAAGAGCTTTCAACTTTAAGCAAATAAAGATAGATACATGCGGTTTTACTGAGGTGCTTCACAATGACACAAAGTTTAATTAAACACATTCAGTTAGCCAAAACAAAATGGTGGTTTATTTGAATTTTTCTTTAAACACCGGCGCAATTGTGCACAAAATAAGCACAATTTAATGGAATAAGATAAAATTGACAAAGTGAAAAAAGCGGGAGCTTAGCGATCAACCTGCCCCCTTGATTTGTTTTCATTTTTCGCTATAAGCAAATGAGCACAATTCAAACAAACACCATTAGATTTGAGCACAAAACGAGCACAATTTAATGAACTTAAAAAATTGAAAACAAAACCACGAGGGCGAGCGGTCAACCTAGCATTTGTTTTAATTTTTCGGTATAAGTAAATGAGCACAATTGAAACAAACACCAGCACATTTGAGCACAAGTCAATGGACTTAACAAACATTGAAAATCAAAATAACACGGAGGGCTATGGTCAACCTGGCATTTGTTTTAATTTTTGCTTATAAGCAAATGAACATAATTCAAACAAACACCGGCACAATTGAGAACAAAACGAACACAAGTCAATGGAATTTAAAAATTGAAGAAGTCAAAAGAAACCGGGTGGGTCAACCTGACCCCGGATTTGTTTACAATTTTCGCCAAAAGCAAATGAACACAATTGAAACAAAACCCCTGCACAATTGAGCACGAAACGAGCACAATTAGTGAGAAAGAAAAAACTTGAAAACTGAAGGGGAGAACTTGACCTACCTCCAAGATGGCGAAACAATCCTAAAGAAACGCTAAACAAACGATTTGCCATGACAACATTTTTAAATCTTCCAAGGACGGGGTTGTTGCCAATAAGATCCCCATGCAACTTGATTTTTAAAAATTCGCGCATCTATAGGCCTAAACAGTCCTTCAAATGGCAAGCAAACCTAAACGAACAATTTGTAATGACAAAATTTTAAAATTTGGCAAGGACGGGGTTGGTGCGATTTGGTCCCGTCCAATTTGATTTTTAAAATACGCGCAACTATAGGCCTAAACAAATGTCGAAAATGGCAAAACAAACCTAAACAAACGCTAAACGATCAGCAGCGATCAAATTTTAAAATCTTGCTTGCGCAGGGCCAACTTCACTGACGTCCTGGATCAACGATTTCAAGATATACTTAATTTTAAAATTGGGAATTCTTCACAGGCATCTTATAAATCTAAAGCTTTGTATTTATGGTAGCCATGGGCCTTCAGATATTCTTTTGTATCTATATTCTATTAACATAAGCTACAAATTCAAACATGCACATTTAAAAAGGAGAATATGCTAAACTGTATAAGTATTAAAAAGCAATCACATGCGTGAGAAACGAATGTCTTTGATTTCTGATGGCTAAGTTTCAGCTGTCGCCAACTCTCATTCTGGCGCCTAAGTAAGAAAATTAATCTGTATAGAATACTGATTTAGCATTTTTATTGTACAGTAATATAACGTATAGATACGTATGTACCTTTATACAGCGATACTCTTGAAATGCTTTTATTTTTACATAGCATTCTAACAATCTGAGATTGGTTAACTATAAACATAAATTTTTTCATTGAATCATCTGGTGTAGGATGTAGTATACATTTTCAAATTTACTCTGTTACATAAGTATATTGTAGTGCATGAGGGAGGCATTTATGTTCTTGCTTTTTAATTAATTGTATCTGAGCATGGTATTAGAGTATTTTATGGGATTATTTTGATAAAATGATTAAAAACCTGGTTTCGTGAATAAGTTGTATAAGCTGTGTCGGAGTATTGATGTGTCGATGCGAACTCGATTTTAGTGACCTACCCGATATAGCAAAAAATCGATACCGGTATGCCGATCCGTATCGATATATTGCGTATCGGTATTCGATACATAAATATCTGTATCACCCACCCTATAGTTGTAAAATCTCTTTATCAAATATTTCAAAAGTTAGTTACAATGTTTATTCAGGCATAACCTTAATTTCCGCAATAGCTTGAGCTTAAAATTTGGCGATGATAATCTCCGTCAAAATTTAATATATTTAAATGTGCACTCACTGCAACTTGTGTACCAAATTTCAAACTCTAGCCCACAAGTTTGGTTAAAAAGTGTTTAAAACAGAAACCTTTTTCCAGAATTTCTTGAAAATGGCTTAATGAACTTGAAATGTAAATATATTAACAGAAGCAGCATTTCATTTTTAACAAATTATTCCTTTACCATTTCTCTATAAAATAATTAAGGGAGCCAATATTCACCAAAGTTTCATTTACATGTGATACGCTATGTATACAAAACCAGTATAATTTTGCCTTTTCACATTTAATTTCAATATACAGGGTATTTCAAATTCTAGGGCAACCATGGGGATCTCCTATAATATAAGTGATAGCGGGTAGGTTTAAGTTTGGCACTTTTACAGAATTTTGTGCTTAACAATATGCCACAAAGAAATTTCGCCTAACTGCATTTATTTCTGTGTTAGGGTAAAAAACAAAAAGTTGATTTTCGTTTTTATTTGTAACTTTGTTATTTGAAAACATATTTGAAAACTGTAACGATATTCTGTAGTGTATTTTACAGATCCAGGTGCCACATTTCCTCCAGCATCCACATTTCCTCACACATCTGAACCAAATTTACATGTAAATTCCCATAAGGAGGAAATGTGGAGATAAATCTCCTCCTTGCTCAGACACCCCCCAATCATTTTGATTACGTCACACCCGCATTCTTTCCACCCGCGAGATAAATCTTTCTCCACATTTCCACCCACGAGATAAACCTATCTTGTTTGGTATCAATTAATATTAGATTTTTCTCAGCTACCCGAATTTCTAGGAATTTTTAGATTTCATCATCTCCCAGTGAGCTACCCTCATTTTAAAATTTTTACCGCTAACATTCTGAACCAAATAGCTTTCTTCGACTAGACATTGCATCTTTCGATATAAACCCATCTTGTTTGGTATCAATTAATATTAGAATTTTCTCAGCTACCCGAAACTCTAGGAATTTTTAGATAGCACCATCCCCTTAAGAGCTACCCTAATTTTAAGAATTTTTACCAGCAACGATATTTGACCGTCCGCATAAATTTTTTATACATGCGGCACATCAAACTAGTCTAGAATTTTACGCAGAATTCGAATCTGTAAACAGATATAAAATAGGACCACGTCTTACAAAATTACACACATACCTTATAGCGAGCATACCGCGACCGTACCACTACTCGCTTTTAATGTCATACTTTCTATCTTGTTTAGCTCATCTTTCGAGATAAATGTAACTTGTTTGGTATCAATTAATATTAGAATTTTCTCAGCTACCCAAATCTTTTAAAATTTTAGATTGCATCATCCCCAGGAGCTACCCTCATTTTAAGATTTTTTGCTGGTAGCGATTTCTGACCGTCATTATAAATTTTTTTAGTCATACAATACATCAAATTCGTTTAGAATTTTATGCAGAATCCGAATCTGTAAATAGATTTAAAATCGAACCACCCCTTACCATTTTACACATCCTCTAAATTATAAATTTCCTGCAGCTCATACCTAAAAGAAAATCTAAAAACCATTCTTAAAACTTTTTATTACAGACAATTTTTACTAATACAGTTTAAATTTTGTAAACCACATTTCTAAATACATATTCACAATTTTTTATTTTCAACCTAGAACTCATATCGGTTTATACTTATTAATATTTATTTCTAAATAGAGCACCTTTTCCAAAGACCAACCGGACCCACATGTTTCAAATTCCTCTGATTTTGTTCTCATGGTTTCGCTTAAGACCTGGTACATATTTTCCAGATTACTAGAAGACGTTATAACCATATTTTTAGTGTTAAGGGATTTCACATCGGTAGTCTCTTCCCCATTTTGGTGTAAACGCCGTAGAGTTTGCAATAGACTTTTATTGCTGTATGTTGTATTCTTTTTTCAATAACTAATCGAATAAATCGCTCTTTCTGCTTCCGAAGAAACTAGGACACTCCATTGTCGACACTGTCGTTCTTTATGCAATAGCTAGCCATACGCTTGTTAAACGCTGCGCTAACCATTTCTACGCCTTAGTCTCTAGTAGCGGTAACTGAAGCATTTTTATGTCTGTTGCTTTTCAAGGGTACGGCATAGGTAGTCTTTTCCATTTCGAAATCGCATACTTTACACATAATTCGTGGTTGTTTCACAAGACCCTTTAACAGCTGGCGGAGCTGAACGTTTACGGCTTAATGACATACCGTGCTGTTTTTCCTTGTGTCGTTGTAAGTTGTCTATTCTCGTAAAAGCGATACCGCAAGACCCACAGTTTAAGTACTTTGCTGCGGACGGATGTATAAGCTTAACCGTGGACGATGTTACACCACGACATTTGTTCTGGTGCCGTTTGAGAACATTTTCCAGGTATAGGAAGCACCGCAAGAGTTGCATTTAAAAACGTTTGCAGGCACCATTTTAGTACAAAACAAAATCCGCACTATAGGACTTTGATTAAAGTTGTAAGCGAACTAACTTATAACTAAAGAGTTTACTCTTGCGTACCTGCTTTATGTACCCTATACAATGCAAACCGAAGGTTTCGAAGACACCGAACGAAGTTGAGGATTCAGCGGGGAACTAAATGACGTCATTTTGTGCCAATCCTTGCTGCTCGTCCAGTACATTTAGCACCAATGTATGCACCCGGTTCGCTTCGTCCATGCTGCGAATGCAGTTAGTAGAAACATTGGAAACGTCTTCCATGTTATACAGATCGGCAATCACATCGCGTGCAGATTAAAAGTCCAAAAGGGTGGTAGCACACGCACACAAATTGGCTGCAAGTCGTACGGTAGAAGATGCAGTGCTACTATAAACAAAAACTTAATAAAACACTTTACACCTTTACTAAGGAACACCAAACTTGTTGTCTACAGAATATTTACTAATAAAGCAATTTAATTTTAAATAACTTCTACGTCGTATTTTCGGAAATGGTAGGCTTGAATATTTTCTAAATGAATCATCAAGCGAAAGTATGCTTAGCGGCATTAAAATTAACCATTAATTTCCCATTTTACGACCGCGGTTAATTATAGATTAAAATTTAATTTGTTCACGTTCGAGCTTCCGTAAACCAACATATTTTATAGTAACAGTGCGCTGTATAATACATGCATACCCTTTCGCCGCGCTACTGCTATTTTGTAGTTGTTTGAAAAGTCAGTCGCCTTTTTACTCTTAGGACCGCTGCAAAGCACCATTCTATACTTTCTAAAAGTATAGCACATCGCGCACTTTTTATCTTATAAATAAATTTTGCTTATGTAGGCTTTTACACTTTAGCATATTTAAACATCTAATACAATCGATTAACCACTTTCGATTATTCTAACGGGGCCACCATACATTCCACCACACCGTTCTTTTTGAATACAACGATCTGATGAGCTTCCACACACTAACACCTAACGTACCTTTCCTACTATTTGTTAAACAAAACTACCGGCATCGAAATGTCCGTATACGGACGTAAGCAGATGTTTGTGGATGTGTACGAGAATATGTAACCATATACATTAATTAGTCTAAGCTATTTTATTTAGTCCACGAAAACTACTATTTTCTAAAACCACAAAAATAATAATAGCCTTTATAGGTTCCACATTTCTACCATTTCCCAATGACTGGTGCTACGTACATGGAGACTTTAATTTCTTATTTGAGAGAATCCTTATTCTCCCATGCACCGTTGCGTTGTTGCATGCCCACCCCTTTTGGAGATATATGCGCGTTATAGGTTGTAGGACCCTCGGTTTTACTTAACTACACTTTGTGAGACCCCTTTAATCTTTTTAATTGTGTCTCTCTCGCTTACAATACAGTAGGACTTGCCCTACTACCAACAAATTATAATACTAGATCCCCATTAAATTCGTCTTTAATTTTCCTACAACTTTTTTGTTGACATGCGGTATATTGTGTTTATTATCCGCGGGTAGTCACTCTTTAAGATAAATATATCTGTTTTGGTATCAACTAATATTATATTTTTCTAGGGAGCTCAAATCTGCAAATAGACTTTAAATAGAACCACCCTTTACAAAGTCGCGCCTTTTAAAGACCCAAACCTCTAATTTTTACCCATCTTTATTTAACTCCATCTTTAAAACCCGTTTTTTGCTACCCAAGACATATGCTCTAACCAATCATTTTCCTAGAAATCTAAAACCGCTTTGTCCCGCAAACACCACGTGGAGATAACACGTATACTCTGTCCACCAGACCAGAAGCAGAAAGGATTTAGAAGGTGGGAGAAGAACTTAAAAATTATGGAATCTTAAAACTAATATATACAATAGATTTACAAAGTCAAACAACTATTTTAGATTTATATCTTTATACCCCCATGCGTGGGTTGATATGCTTCCAGGGATGACGTTACGCTTGTCATCTTCGCTCGATAAACTAATTTTACTAATAATGTGCGTGTACAAATCGTTTTTTTTTTACTCCGGATACATACACCGGCAAGTACTGATACCATCCAAATAAAGAATTAGATGCTTGATGACTATTAATTTCCGCTTCCTCGTGTACGCCCCAGACACATCCCTGGTGGTGATGTCATAGCCTTTTATAAATAAAGAACAATGTAATACTATTCTAAAATTTTTATTCTGACATTATACATAACAAAATTTAAAAAATGTAATGCCAAGCATGGAGCCATTTAAACTTAATTTTAATACAAAGTTATACACAGAAGACAGTCCTTTCTTTATGTTTGTTTGGAGCGGTTTTAATTTTATCCAATTTTATTCGCAGCTTAAAATTTAAGTCGATACCCAAGTCCTCTATCTCCTTTTCTAGCCAATAGTTTGATACATAGAGACCGTCTAGGTTTTCGAATTGCAAAATGTGCCGAAGTTTGCCTCTATATATAAAGTCTTTGATTCCACCGACAACCAGATCCATTCATTCGTGTAATTCTTGCAGTTTGTGACAATCTTTTAATCGCGGTTCTCCCACTATATCTTGCATACGTATCTTGTTAGCTTGATCGACTTCTTCTTGTCGGTATTGGAGGAAACTTATTCTCAAACTCACTGTTGCATAGTTACATGTCCACCACTTTTGGAAATATATGGTTGTTATAGGTTGTAAGACCCACGGTATTAAATGATCCGAAAGGTTCTTTACTAGACAAATATACAATGTTTAACGAACCCCCTTTGCGTGTGGTGTACGCAAAGGTTACGAAGCTCGCATTGCTTAGGTCGTCTATGTTATCTGCTATTTTGATAAATACGTTTTTAGAATAACTTTTAAAAAGTATACAGATTTAGTCCCATTCTTTTCCGCAAGGACGCCTACATAACTAAAAGAGTCATTTTTACTAACCACAAATGCATACAACTTGTAGAAACCATATGTATCTAAGTCAGTCCATCGGCACATAAAATAATCTTTTAATTCTTCCTCATTTTCTCTAATAAGATGTTCTTTGTCTAACACATCTTTGTATTGTTCGCGTATTGTCGCAGTGTTTTCCATGTAGTCCAACTTTCGCTTTTTGCATCCATTTCCTCTAATTCCAGTTGTCTTTTCTTCCACTTACAGGGTATGGCGTGCATAATGGGGCAATTTCCTTTAGCGTAAACGGATAGAGTTTACTGCCAATATTTACGCGTTGTCGTACAACCTCTGGACGAATGTTAGCGTATCTATCAACCCCAATTCCGAAATGACTACTTTTGGAAGTGTAGAATATGGTGTTGCAGATTGCGGTGCTTCTATACCTGGAAAAATGCTCTCAAACGGCACCAGAACAAATGTCGGTGTAACATCGTCCACGGTTGCTTATACATCCGTCCGCAGCAAAGTACTTAAACTGTGGGTTTTGCGGTATCGCTTTTACGAGAATAGACAACTTACAGCGACACAAGGAAAAACAGCACGGTATGTCATTAAGTCGTAAACGTTCAGCTCCGCCAGCTGTTAAAGGGTCTTGTTCGAAACAACCACAAAACCTTTTATTGAGAATAATGAATTTTTTAGTACCAATAATATAAGGATATTATACATTTTTGAAATCAGGAAAAAATTCTCTATACAACGGCATAAAAATCGAATATGGCGTTCATAAGATATACAAAAGTAGATGATGTTTGAAAAGAGTTATGTTAGGTTAGTTGGACTTAGGTTAGATAGTTCACACAAGTCCAACTAACCTAACCTAACTCCAGACAACACTAGCTAACCTAACTCTTGACAAGTCCACATCCAACCTAGGTCGGATTTCATTCTATGGGGTAATTTCACCCTATGAGGCAATTTCACCCTATGGGGCAATTTCACCCTATGGGGCAATTTCACCCTTACCTAATATCCTACAGTTCTTTTACCTTGCCCAGTTGGGCGCCGTTTAATCCTTAACACGAAGGTATCAACATATCCAGCAATTTCTGTGAGCAACCGTTGGCTGGTTTATCTTTTGTGTCGTCCACACAACGTTTAATATGGCATACTGGAATGCAACTTCCCACAATCATGTCTTTCTTCAGGATCACCGTATGCGGATTAATGTTTAGCATCCTTACTGGTATCATATTTGGAAACTTTACCAGCGTTCTTCTAATCAGTAATCCCTCCTGACTCATTTCCGATTCAAATGCTTCTATCATGCATATTTGTCCTTCCCGTACCATCCGGGCGTCCCATTACTATCATTTCCGCCTTCTCGGGTATCTTCATATCACAAATCATTCAAACTTGCATCGTCTGATTACTCGTCCCTTGAAATGGAATCCCATCATCATCTATTCGAAGCACATTTTTTTTCATGTTTACATGAAACGCATATTCTCTCATGAAATCCATTCCCAAGATCACTTCTTCTGTAATTTCAGCTACCAACACCTGATGAGTAATTAGTTTGTCCCGATTGTCAACGTATCGGCAGTCTCTCCGTGATTACAAATTTTCTCACCACTTGTCGTTCGAAGACACACCGATGCAGGTAGCACTTTTCCACGACCAACCAAATCTGGTTTCACAATAGTCCTTGTTGCTCCTTTATCCACGTGTAATCGGGCAACCCTACCATTAATTCTACCATCAATATAGATGCTGTCTAGACTTCCCATCGACAATGCAGCAAGGATGATAATCTCCGGGGCACTAGGTTGTGCTGTCGACGTTCGCTCCCTTACGTCGACTTGCTTTAGTTTCCCTGCTGCTCAACCGTCTCTGTATATGACCAACTTCACCGCAGCTCTAGCATCGCAGACGTCATCTCCGAGGTCGCTGTCTTGCCAGCCTTTCCGCCACACGGTTAATTATTTCATCTATGCTGTTCTGCGCTTGACCAGGTTATTCTAAGGCAGACCGAACTTGATGACTCATCCTGTGTGATGTCTGCTTAGCTGCTTCAAATTCAAGCGCATGGGCCAGTACGTCATCTAACATTTTTGGCCGTGCTAATCTTAGCGCTTGCTGTATTTCGCCGTCTTAACGCCATCCACAAATGTCTGTACAGCTAGTTGTTCGAGAAAGCTATCTGGTGCCGTTGGGTATGCCAATCTAACTAATCTGGCGAAGTCAGCTTCAAATTCTTGCAGACTTTTATTTGTCTTTTGCGAGCAGTTCTTAACTTGTGCATAGTAAACCTGTAGAAGGTGAGCGTCTCCATATCTCATTACAAGCTTTGATGTTAAGAGACCGTAATCATTCTGCTGGTGATCGGGAATCGTTTGTAAGATGTTAAGAGCTTCCCCCCGTAGGGCCAATATTAAGGAGATAGCCTTCTCTTTGTTGCACCAACCGTTCGGTATTGCAGCAGCTTCAAATTGTTTCAAATATGTGAGCCAAGGTGTTTTAGCATGTTATGTGGGTGGTTTTACTTTAAATTTTGACGGTATTGAATCGCTTTCTTCCATGCTTCTTATTTCTGGGATGTTCTAATTTACCACTTGGTTTACTAATTCAAGTGGCCGCGTTGTTAGTGAAATCACTTGTTTTTGTAGTCTCATCATATCTTCTTCCATTTTACCAATTCACTGTCCAACTTTTGTTCAACTGTTTTACCTGTTCAGTGAAATCTTCTTTCAATGCAATGGAGCTTTCCGTTAATCTTTGTTCTAACGTGGCTGTACTTTCATTCAACTTTTCTTCCATTTTGGCAGCATTTTCACCTAACCTTTCCATTTTCTCAATATTTTCAATAAACTTTTCTTCTTTTCGCAGCATTTACACTTAATTTTTCTTCTATTTTCTCAGCATTTTCACTAAGTGCCACTTCCATACCGTATTTAAACTTTTTAAGGGTCGATTCCAGTTCAACTGACCGCTCTACGTTTTCATTTAGTGTGACTTCCAGTTAGCCGACCTCTCCTCCATTTTCTCAGCATTTTCACTAAGCTTTTTATCCATTTTGCAGCATTTTCACATAACTTTCTTCTACACAGGATTTAAAATCCTTAAGGAAAATCATTAAAGTTTTGCGTCCATCTTACTTTGGCTTCTTGTTACAGGTATATACAAACTACTTAAATATCTGTAGACTTGTGTTTTTAAATTAATCACTATATACCCCACACAGGCTGACACCAGTGTAGTGGGTTACTACCACCGCGTTTCACTGGTTTAAAACAAGTAATAACAAGAGTCTTTATTGCTCACCGTTCACAAGTCTAATTAACAGTATATGCCTTATTTATAGATGTTTTCAGTCCAATTAACAATGAAGCACTATCATACTAATGAATTTACAAGCACTAATATCTTCTTAAACTAACTGCTTAACCATAGGTCCATTAACAACACTAACACAACTATTATAATTTATTTATTACACTTTTTGTCTATTTATGTATTCTACAAGCTGTATGTACATTAGACACTTTCACATCATATAACATTTGTTTACTGTTGGACTTCCAAAAGCTCAACTATTTAACTTTACACGACATAATTTATATTAGACATTCTCATATAGACTAACATGTCAGTTAGTAATATATTTCAGGCAAAACATAGCTCACAAATGTGCATAATTTACATAATCACATAAATTACAAGGGTCACTTGTCATTTTATTTATATGCCCTTATTTCCAAAATTATTGCAACTTTACTATAAAATGTTCAGTTCGAGACATATTATGTTTAACGCATAGTTTGAACCAGGGTCTGAAACTATACATTCAGCATGTAAATGAGAAATACCCCAAAGTATGCGTATGATGCCATAAATACTTATGTTTCTGTGTCTTATCGTTTGACAAGGTTGGAAAACGTTTAGTATTATTTAGTACGTTTATGCTGTAGTTGCATAATATATCAAGAATGTTTTAAGGTTTTCTTTATATACATATAGTTAAATGATATGTAAAGTGTTTCCTCTTTAGCTAATAGCTACGATTCCTAGATAGGTTTCCTATTAAGACCACCTATTGGGTAGCCGATATTCAATTTAACCATATATGGAGATGGTTTTGTCTTTATTTTACATTTTGTAATATTTTGTTAAAGTGAATGCTTACTAATTAAACAGATAATTTTTCTGTTAGACTACATAGGGCTATGTATATACTTTTAAAAAAGACACATCAAGGCATTTAGCCATGTCCTGTATGTGGACAACTAATCATACATCATTTGAAAATTGTTAGTTTCTTAATAAGTAATTAGTCTGGTATTTCGCCAATTTCTTGTCAATTATCGGTTTCAGTCGTCTTTGATAATTTCCAACAATAAAAGTGCACCTTTTTTTATTGCAGGAGCGGATTCTGCAGCTTCTTTTGTGTGTGTGTGTGTGTGTGTGTGTGTGTGTGTGTGTGTGCAGGGGCAGGGGGGAGAGAGTATAAACATCCCTTAATACACTACCGTCATTACACGGTCTCAAAAAATCATTAATTGCCTATGTTTATAGTGTCATCCTAAACATATGTAGTTCGAGCTATTTTAAGCATGTTTGTAGAGTACAAAACACATAGTTTGATCTAATGACAAGAATAGCAACGCCATCATAGTGATGAATGCATTTAACAATTATTTAGTGTGACACGTAGAAACACGCCTATTTATGGTACTATAAGTAATTCTTTGGGGTATTCTCATTTAACATATATTAAATGTATAGTTTTCAGACCCTGGTTCAAACTATGCATTAAACATATAATAGATTACATCATCATCATCATTTTATTTTCGACCTTACTTAAGGTCGGTTTGACGCAACTCTAACTTTTTTCTATTCTGTTCTAATCTAAAAATTCTACATATCCTTCACAACCTAAATTTCTGATAATTTGACTAATATAGCTTGGTCTAGGTCTTACTACACTCTTCTATCTTTTCTTATCTAGCTAGCTCTACATAGATATTACCAACCTGATGGTTGTTAAAGAACTCCAACATGTTTACATGATTCCCATTTATAAGGAAATGAAATACCACCTAGTTTCCCCTCCAAAAAAAAGAAAAGTGTTAAATTATATTGTTATGGTAAGGTTTAAGCAGCGAATCGCTGCCAACATGCCAGACCGCTAACTAATTGTGAGTTATGTCATGGTGAGATTTAGTTAACTGATTTTTATTATTTTTTTGTGTTGTTTTCGAACTTACTTAAGGTCGGTTTGACGCAACTCTAAATTCCTTTCTATTCTGAGCTAGTCTAAAAAGGTCTACATACCCTTCACAACATAAATCTCTAACAATTTAACTAATATCGGTTTGTCTAAGTCTTTCTACTCTATCTTTATTTGGTAGTCCATAATCTATTACCTTACTAAATAGTCCCTCATGCATTAGCTGGCGCCCTATCATTCTATCTCTTCTGATCATTAATTGTTTCTGCATACAGGGTTCCTCACCTATATAGGTTACATAATAAACATATTTTTAAGAATTAGCATATCTTGAGCTTTTGCCCGTTTGCACCAAACACGTCTTAGGTAAGGAATAGTAAAGGAATCCTTAAATCATAAGTAGTCCTTAATTCAAAATGCACTGCACCAATGCTTGAATGTCAACATTTTAACTAAGTAGGTGATACTATTGGCAACGTTGTAATTTAAGTCATCTTTAGGAAGTTTCAGGTTTATTACAATAAGGGTTGGCAATTTGGCATTGCAGATGCAGAAATGCAGATCAAGTTTTGTCAAATGTAAACATAGATTTAAATTTCTTTGTAATTTTGCTTTATACCTATAATCCTGTCCAAGTATTATGATGGAAAATAAAAGAGAGTTGTTAGCACCTCATTTATTAAAGTAGCACTGTTATTTCTAGAATAGTTGTTTACACTATTAGATAATATAATAATGTATTTTTAAATTTCTGCGTGGTTTAAATTTTTGGCACATTCTAACATGCAACTTACTTAACAGCACCCTTATTAAATTCTAACAAATGCTCTATTTCAGCTAAATTTTTGAAACACAAACAAATGTAAATTATTTATCCTTCCCATTAAAATAATTGGATCTTTCATTAATTCGTGAAACCCTCAAATGTTTCAAATGTCAAATAAGTGTACCTTCGGTAGCGCTTCAAGTTGTTTGTATGAAACATTTTAATGTCATCATCCGTCTAATATTATGCGCAATATTATTCTAAAGACCACATTAAGAGTATAGGTAAAATATTCGGTACCGTGACTCCAGCCGGCCCACCCCAAAATTTAAAAAATATAATAATACAGGAACATTGCACCCTGATGCATCCTTATGCACCAACATCACATTTTATTGCACCTCTGCAATTAAATATTTATTGACAAATTTATAGTGTGCGGCAGGGTCACATGACCCTAACCGGCCGACACTTCAAAATAAAAATTGAGACATACTACCGTTTCTATAAAGCAATGCACCTTTGTGCTCCAGCAAAATTAATCTTTTCACCTTTTCCTAAACCACCCTCACCTCCTCCGAAATTTTATTTTTTGAAAATTTTACTAAAACTTTTACATACAGAATGCACTCCTTAAACACCATCTAGCACTCACCTCACATTTATTGCACCCATTTGGTTAAGGAGTTATTGACAAAATTAAACTGCACGGCCAAGGTAACGTGACCCTAGCCGGCCGACACTTCAAAATAAAATTAAAACATACCACCGTTTTTAGAAAGCAATGTACTTATGCCCCACCAAAATTAATCTCCTCAGCCTTTCTTAAACCACCCTCACCCCATCCCAAGAATTATTTGTTGAAACAGAAAGTTATTATTATCGCTTTGCTAAAACATAAGAATGAAAATTTATAATGACCTATTCTACAACATTAGCGGACTTTCTAAGAAAGGACTACACGTAATGCTGATAGGGAAGTTGGCCGTCAGAGAATAAATGCCTCTTTCAAAAATAGTAACATTTTGTCTGGAGAAATACTCATTAGACAAAAATGATTTGTTGATAATTTATAAACCGGTCACTGGTTATTCTCTCTATAAATTGTCAACAAATTATTTTTGTCTAATATGCTTGTAAACAAAATGTAGACAAAATGTTACAACATATAAGAAGTCTGAATATTTCCTAGAGACTTGAATGCGTAACATTTTTCAACGCTTTTGTACACGATCAAATAGAAGCAGCATCGCCATGGCATCAGTTCCTAGTGTCATATTAAATTTTAAATACTTCTTGTATTTAATACTTCACAATATAAATATTTTACCTATATTTTGAATGTGGTATTTAGAATAATATTACCTATAATATTAGAGGATGTAGACATTAAAATGTTTCACACAAATCACTTGAAGGGGTTGATCACTTACAAAAGCATGTACACATATTTAACATCTGAAACATTGAGCGGCATTTGAACATTTTCCAGATATTTAACAACATTTGACAGCTTTTTGGCCAACATTTGACGGCTCTTGTACACCACATTTGACAAATAATCAACTCCTCGAGCGCTACGTTTTAACTAAATATAGTTAAAAACTCAAGTCACCAGGGCGTACCATTAACAAACCTATAACTAAAATCAATTACTCAGTATTATATACTTTACATGTGATTTTCCAATGCTCCACCCGAAGGTACTACATTTGCCAGGAAGCGAGTTTTTTTTTACCTGGAAAATTTGGAATTTTTATTTTCTAATAGTAGTAAAACCTTTCTACTACTAACCTAAGTTGATACCTCAACACTGTTTTGCCTCAACACCATTTTTGCACATGCACCGTATCTATAATTACCTCTTAGTAGTAAAACAATTCTACTACTAACCCAAGTTGAAAACTCAACACTATTTTCACCACAACACTGTAGATATGCGCAATATTGCTATATGGACAAATAGCAAGCAATTTTGCGCGTCGAGTCATTTTCGCCCCGAAACGTGCTTGTGTCAAAACGTCATTGCGCCAACACGTTGTGCGCCAAATCAGACGTGCGAAACGACGGCATCGTATCGTCCCATTCCGTAAATAAACACTTACTACAACAGAAGTTTGATACAAATAATGTTACGCCTCTGAAAATTAAAGTAAATAATAAATTTTGATTTTCAATTTCAATTTACCTATAGTAATAAAGCGGATAAGATTTCTAAATAATCCAAACATATTTGTGTAGACCAAAACGAACATAAATGTCTTTCCACAATGAACGTTTAAGTAAAATGTATGCGTTTCGTATACATCACTTCCAAAATGCGTGAAAATTTATATAAATTAAATTACCAAAACCTAATTCATATAAAACTTTGCAAAATGGCTTAATTTTTTATTTATATTGCAAATAAGTCCTTAACCAACAGGGTGCAAAAATGTGAGATAAGTGCTAGACGGTGCATAATGAGTGCATTCTGTATATAAATGTTTTAATAAAAATGTTCAAAATTGAATTTGGTAGTGGGTGAGGGTGGTTTAAGAAAGGACGAGAAGATTAATTTTGGTGAAGCACAAGGGTGCATTGCTTTCTAAAATGGTAGTATATTTTAATTTTTATTTGAAGTGTCGGCCGGCTAGGGTCACGTGAGCTTGACCGCGCACTATAAATTTATGAATAAATCTTTAACTGAAGAGGTGCAATAAAATGTAAGGTTGGTGCATAAGGAGTGCAATGTTTCTGTATTTTTTAAGCTGTGAAGTGGGCCGATGGGTATCAAGGTGTCATGGAGCCACCTGTGTGGCATTGAGTGATTCGATAGTTTTTTAGTCCAATAAATTTTGCCTTTTGTTTACGCATACTATAAATTCGCAAAACCAATTGAATAATTAATAAGCAACGTATGTAATATAAGCAAACTTATAGAATATAAACCCAGAAAGTCAGTTTTCATCGATAAAAACACAAGTAACATTTAGTAACAAACTTTATAAAAATAATTTTAAAAATAACAATGCGGTAACTACCGGATCCCACTATATTTGCGGAAACTGCAAGAGCTTTCAACTTTAAGCAAATAAAGATAGATACATGCGGTTTTACTGAGGTGCTTCACAATGACACAAAGTTTAATTAAACACATTCAGTTAGCCAAAACAAAATGGTGGTTTATTTGAATTTTTCTTTAAACACCGGCGCAATTGTGCACAAAATAAGCACAATTTAATGGAATAAGATAAAATTGACAAAGTGAAAAAAGCGGGAGCTTAGCGATCAACCTGCCCCCTTGATTTGTTTTCATTTTTCGCTATAAGCAAATGAGCACAATTCAAACAAACACCATTAGATTTGAGCACAAAACGAGCACAATTTAATGAACTTAAAAAATTGAAAACAAAACCACGAGGGCGAGCGGTCAACCTAGCATTTGTTTTAATTTTTCGGTATAAGTAAATGAGCACAATTGAAACAAACACCAGCACATTTGAGCACAAGTCAATGGACTTAACAAACATTGAAAATCAAAATAACACGGAGGGCTATGGTCAACCTGGCATTTGTTTTAATTTTTGCTTATAAGCAAATGAACATAATTCAAACAAACACCGGCACAATTGAGAACAAAACGAACACAAGTCAATGGAATTTAAAAATTGAAGAAGTCAAAAGAAACCGGGTGGGTCAACCTGACCCCGGATTTGTTTACAATTTTCGCCAAAAGCAAATGAACACAATTGAAACATTCCACGCTCCGACTCCCAGAATGTTCCCGATTCTTTTCTAAGTTTTCCGATCACATTCTCTGAAGTAGTCCCTCCCGGAGATCCTAATGGGGAACTATTTTACCTCCGGAATATTTTGCCTCAGAGGATGCCATCATTTTAAATACAATTTAAATACGCTTTGTACTTGGGAGGTGACGTGGTGGTTTTCCGTTGCCTTCTACATCGCGGTGATGTGTCTTAGAATGCCATACCAACTCCTATGAACCACTGCGCTATTTCGGGAACCTGTCTTATTCTGGTTCCTTACTAAAGACCTTACTAATTTGGTTGAACCTGTAGTTTGGCTCTTTCGATCACTGGAACGCAGTAGGCATTCTACCTGTTCTAGTAATTTAAAACTTCTTCAAGGTGTAGGTCCATTCGGAATGGCTGTTGTGCCCGTTCAGTCATATAAAGTAGTAAAACATTTTCTCCAGTAACCTAACCTATCCACTATTTTCGCATACACATATTATTTCGACTCTGTAACAACCGCGAAGATGACCGCAGGAGCACGCAGATTGCATCACCAATGGGTGGCCAGGGTTGAAGCTTTTTTTATGCAGTTAAACTTGGTCACTTGGACAATTAGCAGATTATCGTTCAAATAATCATATATTTGTGAATTATAATAAAGATTATGCTAATATAATTTTAACTTTAGTTATGACACGAAGAAAATTAAAACCATAATTGCAGTAGTTTTAAAATGGCCGTTTGCACCACATTCATAATTCCAGATTTAATTAGTGTTAAGTACCCAAAATTCCTTTCTCAAATATATTAAGGAACGATTTCTAACCTCACACCTTAAAATGTAAACACATATCAATATAATTCCTTTTTAATCTATAATTAAACTTTTCTTCCTGTGTGTTTCTAGTGTTGAATTATTTTTGTATTATAAGATTTTGTATATTATGTACAGTGTGTCCCAAATTGGATGTATTAAATGGGTAACTTAGTTGTTATTAAAGATACAATAAAACTGTGTGCGCAGTCATGTGCCAACTTTTTGAGATCAATTCAATGGTGAAATCACAAATTAGCGATCTTCTTTTGTTTTCGAGTTATAGCCAAAAATTGATATTTTCAACAATTCTATTAATTCGTATAACTCGTTTGGTTGCAAAAATATCCAAAAATACTGTAATAGTTTTTTATACGGTTTTTTACGTAGAATACAGTGGGGTACGCAAATATTTAATATTTAAAATACTTTTGAGGTTATAGTATAAACTTGCATTTTTTTAAATGGAAACCACAATTGGTTGTCACTTTATTTAAAAGCTTTTTTTAACAGCTTTTCAAAAATATATAGTTTAATATAATTATCTTTTCAATTGGCCGAATTATTCCATGTTTTTGGTATAATAAAATAATTTATTATATTGGTAATAAATAGTTGGCCGCGAAACAAAAGGTAAACAAAAAACGACAATTGTTTGTATAACAAACGTCAACGAGCTTCAATCATATCTATTGCACATGCAATAAATTGTATTGTTAGTTTGTAAGTGAAGCATCAGTCTGTTACTAAAGGCAAAATTTGAAAATTCCGAAAAATACGATATGCTAGTTGCATTTATTGAATCTGCGAGAATTCCTCTATCAGTAAAAACTTTATATTTTAACAGGTAATTGTGTAACTAATAGCAAATAATATTACTATGTCGTTTGTAAATAATACAGATACCCTGAAAGACAACAACCTAATATTAACATGTTTAAAAGGATAGATAGTAATTTACAACAGTTTGGCTGCTTTGAAAACCTAGAACGAAACAGTATGCAGTTTTTAATTAAGAGCAAACTACTGTTTCAACCATAGCATGTGTGAAACAAACCCAAGAACATCATGTAGGAAAATTGAAAGGAAATGGGTGTTTCTAAATCAGCAGCTTCAAGAATATTGAAGCGTAATAAATATCGACCCTATAAAAATAAAATTATACATAGTTTGTTTCTCGACAAATTTCAAAAAAGAAGGCGATTTTGTCAATGGTATCTTCGTAAATGTGCTGCTATTAACAATTTTGGAAATAACATTATATGGTCTGATGAAGCACTTGCTGGTCGAATGAAAATACCTATCAAACATACGAGGCGTCAACAAAGCCGTTATGGTTTGAATATTTGTTGCTACATTGTTGGTGGCAAATTTCAATACCATATTTTTGAAAACAATCATTCAGCTTGTCGCTATATTGAAATTTTGTATACCAACTTGCACGAATTACTGGAGGACATGCCTCTCGAAAAAAGACAAAAAGTGTGGTTGCAACAAGATGGTGCACCCCCGCACAACGCTATAATTACTCGTGATTATTTAAATAGAGAATATCTCAATAAATGGATGGGTGCGTTTGGACCTGTTCAGTGGCCGCCTAGATCTCCTGACTTGTCGATATTGGACTATTTTTTGTAGAATTTTTTGAAAATGAAATCTATAAAACCCAGAACCATAGTATTGAAGAGTTGCGGAATTCAATTGAAGCAGCATTTCGTAAAGTTAATGCGGTTTATTTATTAAATTCTATTAAGTCTTTAATAAAACGATACGAACTTTGTTTAAGAGAGAATGGAGGCCAGTTTGAACAATATCTCTGAATTATCAGTAAATAAAACTATTGTAGTATTTCCATCTGTGTTCTAGTGTTTTATATATATTATGTGTGACGGTGTGTGTAGGTGAGGTGTGTGTGGTTGTGTGCGCATGCGTGCGTACATGCGTGGCGCGTGCTTGTGTGTGTGTGTGTTTGTGAGGGTATGAGGTGTGAGTATGTGTGTATTTGTGTATCCATATATGGATTATAGACTGTTTAAATGTGGATAGGAAAGTATAATTTTCAATTTAAGATGTAGTTATATTAATTTTTGTAATATATGTAGTTATGATATTGTATTCTTCTACCTTTCAAACTTTGTTGTTTAGAGTGGTGTGGTACAATAATAAACTCTTGTTTTGTGTTTACCTTTTGTTTCATGACCAACTATAAATTACCAATACAATAAATTATTTTATTATACCAAAACATGGAATAAATCGGCCATTTGAAAAAATAATTATACTAAACTATATATTTTGAAAAGCTGTTAAAAGAGCATTTAAATAAAGCGACAACCGATTGTGGTTTCCATTTAAAAATGCAAGTTTATATTATAACCTCAAAAGTATTATAAATATTAAATATTTGCGTACGCCACTGTATGCTACGTAAAAAACCGTATAAAAAACTATTACAGTATTTTTGGATATTTTTGCAACCAAACGAGTTATACGAATTAATAGAATTGTTAAAAATATCAATTTTTGGCTATAACTCGAAAACAAAAGAAGATCGCTCATTTGTGATTTCACCTTTGAATTGATCTCAAAAAGTTGGCACATGACTGCGCACACAGTTTTATTGTATCTTTAATAACAACTAAGTTACCCATTTAATACATCCAATTTGGGACACACTGTACAATGGGTTTCCTACACGAATTAATGAAAGATCCAATTATTTTAATTGGAAGGATAAATAATTTACATTTGTTTGTGTTTCAAAAATTTAGATTAATCAAAAGGACTGTCTTACAAGTATTAGCTGAAATAGAGCATTTGTTAGAATTTAATAAGGGTGCTGTTAAGTAAGTTGCATGTTAGGAATGTGCCAAAAATTTAAAACACGCAGAAATTAAAAAAATTCATTATTATATTATCTAATAGTGCAAACAACTATTCTAGAAATAACAGTGCTACTTTAATAAATGAGGTGCTAACAACTCTCCTTTTATTTTCCATCATAATACTTGGACAGGACTATGGGTATAAAGCAAAATTACAAAAAATTTTAAATCTATGTTTACATTTGACAAAACTTGATCGGCATTTCTGCATCTGAAATGCCAAATTGCCAACCCTTATAGTAATAAACCTAAAACTTCCTAAACGATGACTTAAACTACAACGTTGCCAATAGTATCACCTACTTAGTTAAGATGTTGACATTCAAGCATTGGTGCAATGCATTTTGAATTAAGGACTACTTATAATTTAAGGATTCCTTTATTATTCCTTACCTAAGACGTGTTTGGTGCAAACGGGCAAAAGCTCAAGATATGCTAATTCTTAAAAGTATTTTTATTATGTAACCTATAGGTGAGGAACCCCGTATGTAGAAACAATTAATGATCAGAAGAGATAGAATGATAGGGCGCCAGCTAATGCATGAGGGACTATTTAGTAAGGTAATAGATTATGGACTACCAAATAAAGATAGAGTAGAAAGACCTAGACAAAGCTATATTAGTTAAATTGTTAGAGATTTAGGTTGTGAAGGGTATGTAGACCTTTTTAGACTAGCTCAGAATAGAAAGGAATTTAGAACTGCGTCAAAGCGACCTTAAGTAAGTTCGAAAACAACACAAAAAAAAATAATAAAAATCAGTTAACTAAATCTAACCATGACATAACTCACAATTAATTAGCGGTCTGGCATGTTGGTAGTGATTCGTTGCTTAAACCTTACCATAACAATATAATTTAACACTTTTCTTTTTCTTTGAGGGGAAAACTAGGTGATATTTCATTTTCTTATAAATGGGAATCATGTAAACATGTTGGAGTTCTTTAACAACCATTAGGTTGGTGATATCTATGTAGAGCTAGCTATATAAGAAAAAGATAGAAGAGTGTAGTAAGACCTAGACCAAGCTATACTAGTCAATTTATTAGAAATTTAGATTGTGAAGGATATGTAGAACTTTTTAGATTAGCACAGAATAGAAAAGAAGTTAGAGCTGCGTCAAACCGACCTTAAGTAAGGTCGAAAATAAAATGATGATGATGATGTAACCTATTATACGTTTAAAGCATAGTTTGAACCAGGGTCTGAAAACTGTACATTTAATATATGTAAATGAGAATACCCCAAAGTATTACTTATAATACCATAAATAGGCGTGTTTCTACGTGTCACACTCAATAATTGTTAAATGCATTCATCACTATGATGGCGTTGCTATTCTTGTCATTAGATCAAACTATGTGTTTTGTACTCTACAAACATGCTTAAAATAGCTCGAACTACATATGTTTAGGATGACACTATAAACATAGGCAAATAAATGATTTTTTGAGACCGTGTAATAACGGCAGTGTATTAAGGGATGTTTATACTCTCTCCCCCCCCTCACACACACACACACACACACACACACACACAAGAAGCTGCAGAATCCGCTCCTGCAATAAAAAAAGGTGCACTTTTATTGTTGGGAATTATCAAAGGCGACTGAAGCCGATAATTGACAAGAAATTGGCGAAATACCAGACTAATTACTTATTAAGAAACTAACAATTTTCAAATGATGTATGATTAGTTGTCCACATACAGGACATGGCTAAATGACTTGATGTGTCTTTTTTAAAAGTATATACATAGCCCTATGTAGTCTAACAGAAAAATTATCTGTTTAATTCGTAAGTGTGACTACTACGCCCAAGGTCCCGGGTTCGAATCCCGACACGGTCCGCTTGAAAAATGTTAGGCGAGCATTTTTCACAAAAATACACCCTCGTTCGGATGAGAGGTAAATGGAGGTCCCATGTGTGAGTGTTGTCACGCACGTTAAAGATCCCTACCTTGCTTGGAACAGCAAGGGTTCGGCAAAATTCCAAATTTTCCAGGTAAAAAAAACTCGCTTCCTGGCCAATGTAGTACCTTCGGGTGGAGCATTGGAAAATCACATGTAATGTTTAATTCGTAAGCATTCACTTTAACAAAATATTACAAAATGTAAAATAAAGACAAAACCATCTCCATATAAAGTTAAATTGAATATCGGCTACCCAATAGGTGGTCTTAATAGGAAACCTATCTAGGAATCGTAGCTATTAGCTAAAGAGGAAACACTTTGCATGTCATTTAACTATATGTATATAAAGAAAACCTTAAAACATTCTTGGTATATTATGCAACTACAGCATAAACGTACTAAATAATACTAAACGTTTTTCCAACCTTGTCAAACGATAAGACACAGAAACATAAGTATTTATGGCATCATACGCATACTTTGGGGGTATGTCTCATTTACATGCTGAATGTATAGTTTCAGACCCTGGTTCAAACTACACGTTAAACATAATATGTCTCATTTACATGCTGAATGTATAGTTTCAGACCCTGGTTCAAACTATGCGTTAAACATAATATGTCTCAAACAAAACATTTTATAGTAAAGTTGCAATAATTTTGGAAATAAGGGCATATAAATAAAAATGACAAGTCACCCTTGTTATGCAGCTCCGGATAAATGATTTTCCAGTGCAAAAAATCGCAGTCTCAAAATATACGTTTTACATACATATATATATATATATATATATATATATATATATATATATATTCTTGTATTCTAATTACTATGTTTTTTTGTCTCTACTATTTTATATAATATAATTACTCCTCCTTTAAACAAGATTTTATTACACGACTTTTGTCGTCGTCACAATGATTTCAAATCGAGGTGCTTTAGCAAACGTTTGGTTGGTTTTTCTTTTACTAATTACTATATTTTATATGCCTCGACTATTTGAAACTTTAATCTCAGGGTTTTCTCACCTACTCACCGTGGGTTCAATCGTGAGTAGATGTGCAATACCCAACCAAACTGCACCCTCGTTTGTTTTACCACTTTTGAAATGTACTAAATTTATTTTGATATGCCAAATCTTAATAGATCAACGATGCCTGATGTCAAATTAATTTATGTAACTTTTATGACTTTAATTTCTGACGTTCTAATATATTCACGGTACTTACCAGAAATATACTGCGCTGAAGGCCTTCCTTTGACTGCTGGCTCAAGTTCGAAATTGCCGTACGCACTTTCACACAAGATTCTCCAAAATTGTCCTCTTGCGCACTGCCTCCAGGTGTTTGTAAAACAATTTTGATGCCCCAAACCTGAAATAATGTTACCCCAATTTAGAATTTAGTAAAACCTTTATCTACTTTCCTGCGTCAATTCTTCCTCGCCGTATTCCTATCTCCTGTTCCTCTGCTCCGTATCCCGCTTACTTCTCTCTTCGCACAACCAAATCAATCCCGCTGTCTTAATACAAATCACTCCTAATCCTGCTATACCAATTATCCATACGATGTCCTTCTGCCGTTATATCTTCTCAAATCAATCCCAAAACCAACACTAATCTTCTCAAATAATATACCGTCGCTTTCTCCTTTGCACCAATAACCACTTCCACAATCTTCTTTACATACACGCTGACTTTCCTTTTCACTTTTAAACACTTTATATACTTTCTTTTATACTTGGATTAAATAATACTCGATGAATACACAAATAAACTTTTATTTCAAAACTATTTTACAATTTTAACGCAGGTTTCATAAATAGGTCTGTATCTGAACAATTTTAAAAAGAAGTCCCTTATTTATATTGCTTAGTTATTAACTAAACAAACTTAGCTTAATACAATAACATTTTTTACATATATAACATCCAATAACAAATCTCCTATCTTTCAGTGTCCAACATACCTTCGCTATAGTCTTTATAATAATTTTAAATTTCTACCATTGGTCCAAAACACTTCACTAAACTCCAATAACCTTTTACATTTTGATTCACTTTAAATTTTGATTTACAATTCGTCTAAAAGTTTGATTCTATAAAAGGAAAAGCCAAATAATTCATACACGACCTGGACGCTTTGTTATATTGCAGATATCCATAAATGCGTCCGGCTTTCCGACGGCAAATGTACTCTCAACTGGCTCATGAAATATCAACTCAGTATAAAACCTCAAGTACCGTGCATTATATCAACGTCATAAAGTCATGTTACTACCTTTTGGCATATAAGTTTCAATCTGAAATGGTACATACTTTAACGTATGTAAAGTATAGCAAAATTTATAGTTTTAAATTATTAAATCTGAAATATTGACCCTATCGCTTGGCATACACCCTATTAATACAAATATACCTTTAGAAACCTTCTAACCCCTCCCTTACACAATATTTGGCCCCACTGGTTTTTAATGAAATTGAAATTTCATATGTTTTCTCTTCCCTGGTGTGCAAAATTTCTGATTTTCATTCAAAACCATCCTTTCGTTGTTTCTATTTTACTTTGGCAACCCGCATTCGCCTTTCTCTCACATCTATTACACTACGCTATTATCTAACCTATACTATACTACTATAACAAAACAAAAACAAAACTAAACTAAACTTTACTTTGCATGAATCACATTTTAACCTATCCTATTAAACCCTCTTCCTGTACTACTCTATATGGGTACAAATTCTCCAAATGAAAACGCCCGCGATACCCCCTGTCATATTCTCCAGCTCAAACGTATTGCCTTCAGCAAAATACGCGTGATCCTGTACGGCCCTTCATAAGGAAACAACAGCTTCGCGCAAATGTTTTTGTCGCGGTTTGAAACCCTTAATCGTTTGACGACTACCAAATCCCTATTCCAAAAATCGTTCTTTTCTTAATTTTCCTACACCTTCGTTCGATGTCCCTACGCTGCATCCTTTCGATTCTGCGCCTGGCATTACTTAGCAACTCTGTTATGTCTTGTACCTCGACTTCCTCCCTCCATGGTCTAGCTGGTATAATCCTTCGCATTAATGTTACCGGACATGTTTTCGTAACCGAACTCGGTACGCTGTTCATAAAATTTTCTATTTGTGGTAGATACCTAACCCATCTGTCGTGATGCTCCTGTGTCGCTAATCGTAAATATTTTATCACCTCTCGTATGTAACGTTCGCATGGATTAGCTTTTGGATGTCGTATGCTACTAAATGATACTTTAATATTTGCCCTTTTTAACCCGTTCCTGAATCTTTGATTGTTGAAATACGTTGCGTTGTCTACCAAAATTCTTTTTATCTTCCCGACTTGGCTTTCAAATTCTCCAATTGACTGCAATGCATGCACCGTGTTACTCCGTCTTGCAGGAAATAATTTTACAAATTTAGAAAAAACGTCGACCACCACCAAAATATGTCGATACCCCTGTTCACTCGTGATCAGGTTGCTTAAATAATCAATCGCCACCAATTCCAATGGTCCATTTACGCTCACGCTCATCGGCATATTCTGCAGCACCACGTTCTTGTCTTTACCTAGAATGCAAATTTTACACCGATTTATCCTTTCCTTTATCACCGTTGATATCATTTTTGCGTAAAACGCCTCTCTGAATACTAAAATGTTTTTCTGATACCCATGTGTCCGAATTTTAAATGAATTTCGTTTATGATTTCAGCGGCAACGTCTCTTGATATCACTACCAGCTCTGCATCCCTATTTTTTACCACAAACTGCCCTACGATGGTAAATCCCCTGTACTCTTCCATATTTTCTCTTGTAAGTTTCTCTCGTATCGAGCTCACCTCGCTGTGCCTCTGCGCCTCTATAAGTTTGGTGTTTGTCCATCGACCAACATCCCTGAATTCCTGCAAAGCAATTAAACACCCTTTTATGTCCTGATTCGATTCCACCTGCGGTCTGCTCAGAAAATCCGCCGTCACATTCTCCTTTCCTGGCTTATGCTTAATTTCGAAGTCGTATTCCTGTAACACCAATGCCCATCTATACAACCTGCTGTTTAAAAACTCCTTTTCTTCATGAACGTTACCACCGTGTTGTCGGATTCTATTAGAAATTTCTTACCTAACAAATAAAAACGCAACTTCTTCACCGCGTATACTATGGCCAACATCTCCTTCTCTGCCGTCGCATACCTGGTTTCGCAGTCTTTCAACACCCTAGAAATGAAAACAATTGGTACTTCAACTCCATCCTGTATCTGCACCAACTCAGCCCCGATTGCATATTTCGACGCATCCGTCCTCAAAATAAATCATCTTTAAAATTTGGATATTTTAATGCTAACTCCTTGTAAATGCACCTTTTAAATCCTGGAACGCCTTCTCTCGTTCAGCAGTCCACTTCCATCTTTCCTTTTTCTTTAACAAACTCACCAACGGTACGCACACTTCAGAATACCTCGGTATAAACCGTTTGTAATAATTTAGCACCCTAAAATCCTCGCAGCCCTCTCACATTCTTTGGTCGCTGAATGTTTTCAACTCGTCCAATCTTTTATTGCAAATTTTCATCCCTTGTTCGCTAATTTCAAACCCTAAGTATGTAACCTTGCTTTTAAACAACTCGCATTTCTCTACGTTCAGCTTTAAACCCCTTCGTCCAGTCGTTGGATCACCTTTTCTAAATGCTCCAGGTGTTTTGCTCGTCCCTTGAAAAAATTAACAAATCATCGACATAATGCGAACAGAAACATTCATATTCATTAAACAACTTCTGCATCGCTCTTACAAGTGCTGCTGAAGAACTACTTAAACCAAATGGAACTACAGAAAACATATAAATCTCGCCTTCGATACTAAAACCTGTAAACTTTTACTGTCTTCATGCAACGGAATTAACCAAAACGAATTCTTTAAATCTAATTTGCTGAAAACTTTCATTTCATATACTTTATACAATAAATTATCCAACCCTTGTGGATGCTCATACTGCGGTTTTGTAATCGCATTCAATTTCCTCGCATCTAAACAAATCCTTATATCCCTTTTATTTGGTTTTGGTACTATAACTACTGGGTTCACATATTGAGTTCTCGCTGGTTCTATAATACCCTCTTTTAACATTCTGTCTATCTCTATTTTAACCCTATTTCTTATGGCAAACGGAATTGGATACACCCTTGTATTAAATCCGATGTCTTCCGTGACCTCCAACTTATGTGTGTACCGCCTCGCAAATCTTGGCTCTTCATTAAATAACCCTACATATTTATTAAATAATTCTCCTAGCTTCATCTTAGTATCAATACTCACTTTCCTATCTGTTCATCATTAATTAATCTTACAAACATATTACATAATCGTACTTTAACCTGTCCATCATTATACTCTTTAATCATTCCTAATCCTGTACTATCTATATCATTTCCATTCCTATTTTCCTCACTAACCGTAGGCACCACCCATGACCTATCTTTATCAAATATCCTAATTGACCTATCCTTTCCATCTATATTCAATCCAAAATCCTCTATAAAATCCATACCCAATATGAAGTCTAACTGTAACCCTTTCGTAATTAAAAACTCTGCATTCCCTGCTTCTTTATTTCCTATATATATCGGTACACGGATAACATTATAAATCGTCGTAAGCTTTTTGTTCATCGCTGACCATAAATTAACCCCTCAATTGTTCCTATTCTTTCCTTTAAAAATTCTCCATGTTCGACTACTACCCTATCATTTACCAGCGACAACTGTGACCCACTATAGCAACATAAACACGGTCCCTTAAACTAATATTTATAAATAACAAATTCTTTTTATTAAAAATGTAACTGTTTAACAACAAATCCCTTATACTATAGCAAACATCAATCTTTACTCCTAAGCAGTCGGTCGTCCAAAAATTCGCGTTTTTTTTTCTTGAGGCGACTCGTGAATTTCCACCACCTCAATCCTATTCGGGTCCGTTGTAATTGCGCTCGTCGTCATATGTTGGACGTTTACGTCCCTGTCCGTCCGGCTATTTCCATTTTGTATTCCGCCTCCAGTCGTCCGGCCGTCATCCTCGCCGTTGTCGTGCCGGTTTCTGTTCTGTCCATTGTAGGCGTTATCCCGGTGATCCCTATTGAAATACGGTCGTCTATGTGCCTCGTGTCCCCAATGATTCCTATGTCCGTAGTTAAAATTTTCCTGTCTATAATTTTGTCTGTTTTCGTGGTACGGTGGTCGTCGACTGTCTTCCCTGTAACCCCTGTTTTGTTCCCAATGGTGTGTCCGCGTTTTCGCTTCCAGTACTGTCGCTAGGTCGAAATTTCTCATTACTCCCAAGAATTCCCTCAATGTCTTGACATTTTGTACCACTACAACTCTGGAAACCTCCGGTTCCATATGACCTGCCAGTAGAAGTACGATGTCGTCCTCGCTCAGTTTCGGTGTTAAGTGTTGCGCCTGATTGAACTTGTCGATCGCGTATTCTTCGCGCGTGCCGTGAGTCCTGCTATAATGTCCTGTAATTAGGTTCGTCCTTATGTCGTTCTGATGTGTAGTGTTCCAAAACTGTTCTATAAATAGTCGTTTGAAGTCCGCGTACGTGTCATACTGTTTACGAATAATGTTATGCCACTTTTCGGCGTTTCCTGTCAAACTCGCCCCCACAATCTGTAATTTTGTTCGTTCGTTTTCTGTCCCTACGATCTCGTCTAGTCGGTCCAGGAATCCCATGGGCTGTTCTGTCTTACGTCCTCAAACTTCGGTAAAGCGTCCCGGTTTAATCGAAAGTGCGGTCCGTAGTCCAGTCCAATTCGCCTCCTTTCTATGTCATCGAGTTTCTCGTAAATTTGTCTAACGTCATGTCCTACCCTGGTTTCTAATCCCGTGACTTTGTCGTCAAGTTTTGTCCTACCGTGTACGTTTTCGTTTTGTATGGTCTCTAGTGTTTGTCCTAAATTTTTGTAGTTAGTCCCTTGTCGTTTGTCACATGTTTCTATTTCCGTACTTAAATTTGAAAACCCGCTAATCATTGTTTCTTCCACTGTGTCGACCCGTGTCTTAATTTCAGTTCTTAAGTCAGTCCGTGTCGCGTTCAAGTCTCCTTGCAAATGTGCCCGTGTGTGTTCTAACTTGTCGTCAACCCTGTCTATTTGTTGTTGGACCTCTGTCCGCACGTCGTCTTTGCAATCTGTATTTGCGTTAGTAAGTATTCCTGTGTGTGGTTCATTTTCGCCGTCAGGTCCGCGTGCGCTGTCCTAAACTCGTCCCTTAACTCGTTATGTGATTGCGTAATTTTGTCTGTCAGCTCGTTCTTTAATTCTGTCTGTGATGTCTTAAGCTCTGTTTTAACTCCGCCAGTTCCATGTGTGATTCATTAATTTTGTCTGTCAGTTCTGTGTGTGATGTCTTAAACTCCATTTTAGTTCCGTCTGTGATTCTGTAATTTTGTCTGTTAAATTTTCTGCAAACTCATCAGAAATCTCCTAAGGTCCTGGTTTCCGTCGGCTTCTGCTGCTCTCACCTGCGGTACCGTCGCCTGGTCCAAGTCCGTGTCTGTCATCTCCAACTCTGTCTGCATCGTGTCCGTCTCCTGTAGGTCGCCCCTGCGTCTAGCTCTATGTCTTGTCTCCCTACATCCATTTCAACCCCGTATATTAGTCCCGATCTTGTGATTCTTTTTGTGTCCTCGTCCGTCATCTCCGTTTCCTTGTTTTGTACTCGGTTCCTGTAAAATTAAAAAAAAACTTGCGGGCCCCACCTAACTCGGGCTCCCGGATTCTACTCTCTTTCGCTCTAACACCTTTTTAACCTTTTTCTCGAGCCCCACGTTGGGCGCCACCTTCTTGTATTCTAATTACTATGTTTTTTTGTCTCTACTATTTTATATAATATAATTACTCCTCCTTTAAACAAGATTTTATTACACGACTTTTGTCGTCGTCACAATGATTTCAAATCGAGGTGCTTTAGCAAACGTTTGGTTGGTTTTTCTTTTACTAATTACTATATTTTATATGCCTCGACTATTTGAAACTTTAATCTCAGGGTTTTCTCACCTACTCACCGTGGGTTCAATCGTGAGTAGATGTGCAATACCCAACCAAACTGCACCCTCGTTTGTTTTACCACTTTTGAAATGTACTAAATTTATTTTGATATGCCAAATCTTAATAGATCAACGATGCCTGATGTCAAATTAATTTATGTAACTTTTATGACTTTAATTTCTGACGTTCTAATGTATTCACGGTACTTACCAGAAATATACTGCGCTGAAGGCCTTCCTTTGACTGCTAGCTCAAGTTCGAAATTGCCGTACGCACTTTCACACAAGATTCTCCAAAATTGTCCTCTTGCGCACTGCCTCCAGGTGTTTGTAAAACAATTTTGATGCCCCAAACCTGAAATAATGTTACCCCAATTTAGAATTTAGTAAAAACCTTTATCTACTTTCCCTGCGTCAATTCTTCCTCGCCGTATTCCTATCTCCTGTTCCTCTGCTCCGTATCCCGCTTACTTCTCTCTTCGCACAACCAAATCAATCCCGCTGTCTTAATACAAATCACTCTTAATCCTGCTATACCAATTATCCATACGATGTCCTTCTGCCGTTATATCTTCTCAAATCAATCCCAAAACCAACACTAATCTTCTCAAATAATATACCGTCGCTTTCTCCTTTGCACCAATAACCACTTCCACAATCTTCTTTACATACACGCTGACTTTCCCTTTTCACTTTTAAACACTTTATATACTTTCTTTTATACTTGGATTAAATAATACTCGATGAATACACAAATAAACTTTTATTTCAAAACTATTTTACAATTTTAACGCAGGTTTCATAAATAGGTCTGTATCTGAACAATTTTAAAAAAGAAGTCCCTTATTTATATTGCTTAGTTATTAACTAAACAAACTTAGCTTACTACAATAACATTTTTTACATATATAACATCCAATAACAAATCTCCTATCTTTCAGTGTCCAACATACCTTCGCTATAGTCTTTATAATAATTTTAAATTTCTACCATTGGTCCAAAACACTTCACTAAACTCCAATAACCTTTTACATTTTGATTCACTTTAAATTTTGATTTACAATTCGTCTAAAAGTTTGATTTTATAAAAGGAAAAGCCAAATAATTCATACACGACCTGGACGCTTTGTTATATTGCAGATATCCATAAATGCGTCCGGCTTTCCGACGGCAAATGTACTCTCAACTGGCTCATGAAATATCAACTCAGTATAAAACCTCAAGTACCGTGCATTATATCAACGTCATAAAGTCATGTTACTACCTTTTGGCATATAAGTTTCAATCTGAAATGGTACATACTTTAACGTATGTAAAGTATAGCAAAATTTATAGTTTTAAATTATTAAATCTGAAATATTGACCCTATCGCTTGGCATACACCCCTATTAATACAAATATACCTTTAGAAACCTTCTAACCCCCTCCCTTACACAATAATATATATATAGTAGAAATGAATTATTGGCAAGTTACTCAAATTCAGTCACGAGGCATTCTGTCGACGCGTTTCGCCCTAATTGGGGCTCATCAGGACAGGAGTAGCAAAGTTGTAATATTTAATACAGACACCTTATGGGAAGTACAGCATCACCTAGCTCACAATTTGTGTCTTCGTGTCGTTTTACCTGACATCGCAGGTTGCACCAACAGTCGGCACGGAGGAGATCCGACTCAACTGCCTTTTCCATGGCCAAAAGTTATAATTTAAAAAAAAAGTAGGATTAATGAGTCTTAAATTAATATAAAGTAGAAATGAATTATTGGCAAGTTACTCAAATTCAGTCACGAGGCATCCTGTCGACGCGTTTCGCCCTAATTGGGGCTCATCCGTGCCGACTGTTGGTGCAACCTGCGATGTCAGGTAAAACGACACGAAGACACAAATTGTGAGCTAGGTGATGCTGTACTTCCCATAAAGTGTCTGTATTAAATATTACAACTTTGCTACTCCTGTACTGATGAGCCCCAATTAGGGCGAAACGCGTCGACAGGATGCCTCGTGACTGAATTTGAGTAACTTGCCAATAATTCATTTCTACTTTATATTAATGTATATATATATATATATATATATATATATATATATATAGTTGTGGATTCAAAGGGTTAAATTTGGAGTAAACAATAAAATCTCAACCACCCTGTATAGAGAAAAGAACAAATTATTTACGCGCAAAACTTATTTAATTCATTTAGAGAGAACGGACAAGTATTGACGTATTTCTATAATTAATAATTGAAAGATTAAAAGGTACATATAGAAAAACAGTTTTAAAACAAATAGAATACGCATAATTAATTATAAGTTATTTTCATCCAACACGTAAAAACATAAGAAAACACACTAGGGAAGAAAATCAATAATTTCAAGGCAAAAGTTTTCGTAGTAACAAGCAAACGTCAGTTTATCTGATACGACGAAATATAAAATCTAAGAATTGTTGTGCTAAACGGCCGATAGTTAATAAACACCTGCGTTTTTAAAAAAGGTTATATTTGTCGAAATTATGAGCATATTAAGACAGGACTTTATAGAAAATATTTTCAACCGTCAGTTTGGTGTGAACAACAAGCTAACAAAGTTCTTAAAGAGCAAGGAAAATGCACAATCGGTTATATACTACAGATAGAGACAGATATAAAAGCGTTGATATTGAAAACGTACGTACTATATACATGTGGAGTGGAGATGAGCTGTCAGCAATATCGATTTTCTATAACTCAAGTGGGTTTTAAACGCGACAACAGACATGCATCAGACAGAGATAAAAATAGTTTAGGCAGAGTTTTATGACGACAGAGAATACTATCATTGGTTAAGAACCGACAGTTTTCCAAACGTAGACAAACGCGACAGTTGGGAGCGCTTTCGGATACGTACGGCACGTAGACGGAATAAATTTCAGGAATTTTCAAGGCCGTTGTATCAAAATTTGTAAAATTTAAATTTGAAAATAAGCTTTTCACGTGAAGTGTGTCCGTGAGTAGGATTTTGAACCAGTATAAATATTGAATGGAAATTATTAAGGCTCTCTTGTCTCTTGTCTTATCTTCGCTTCTATACTACTTTACTATGTACTGAATACGGACCAACATTATAGTAGAGTTTTTTTGGTGAGTATTAGATACGTTAATAATACAGTAAATATAGTGCTAGCACGTGTAACTTATTAGTAGTGGCCTTCTATTTATTAACGCGAAATACGTGTAGTGTAAATTAAATTAATAGAGGTCCGGCTACTACTATACTAAGCTAAAAATTAATAAATGGAAGCATAATATATGTGGGGTACGCATCACAAACAACCAGGATTGTATGCTGGTATGCAATGGTACTTTGAAACGAGGCGCTTGGCTCGCAAATGGGGTTATCATCTGTGAATCCGCTGAGTATCACAGCGCATGGTCACGAAGCCAAGGTGTTCTAGTGATCGTCGTCGAAGGAATGGAAGCCTGAAGCATTCTCCAGGTAATTTATTTAAAATTTCTGTTGTCTGATAAACTTTTGTGAAATTTTGGTGATGTGTGAGTGAATGTTGGGGTTTATTTATGGTTATATAAACTTATTGGAAAAGATACATGTACTGGACAATTTATTGGGGTTAAATATTGAAAAGGGGTGTATTTAAAACTTATAAAATTTTATTCTGAATATAAATAGGATAGTAAAGGGTAAACGGGTCTATTAATTTTGTATTAATTTATGCAAGGTAAAAGGCATATACTAAATAAACTGGGTTATTATGAGCTCACCATACTCCAGTGTACAGTCAATCTAGGGTAATATGTAGGGCCCATCTACTCATATTTTACAGAGTTTGTTTGAAAATAATTAGAAAATCAAAGACTTTAAAAACATATCACATTTGAGTTTGTAATTAGTGTATCAAACTGTTCTTTTATACATGTGAATAATGTGTATGTAAATAGCGGTAAATAAAATGTTGTATGATCGTGGTATTATTTGGTGATTTTATTGAATGGTGTGCGAGTGTGAAGGAAGAATGGTTGTATATTTAGGTATCCGAAAAGAGGCACAGATGAGCTAGCCAGGGAAGCTGCTGAAGATTTTTGAAGCAGAAATCAAAGGGTAAGCAATTTTTTTTAAAAGTTATGCATTTTTTAAAATTATTTGATGACACTGGTGAAGCAGTAAACCCTTAATACCCGAGTCTACGGCAATCTTATGGCGCCCAATTCGTGGGACTTGAATGGTTGTTAGGAAAAGGTTCGAGTGTTCCCGAGACTGTCCCAGAGAACCACGGCAATCTTATGACGGCCCAACGCTGGGGCTCGATGTTAAAAGTTTAATCCCCGATTTCACAGCAATCTTACGGCGCCCAACGTGGAGGTTGAGCTCCAAATAAAATATAAACATTTTATTCTAAGAAACTAGCGATCTGAGAGAGAGAGAGAGAGAGTGGGTCTTCATAAATAAAATTTTGATTGTGTGTGGGAGTGATTTGAACGTATGCAGAGAAAAGAGTGGTTAAGAGGTCAAGGAGTGGAAATTGGAAGTGACGATAGTGCCTTATTTGATAAAGCAGGAAAAATGGAGGAAGCTGGAGGTAGTAGGGATCAGTCGAAAACGGAATCGGGAGACCAAGAAAATGAGAAGATCATCAGAATGTTAGAGAGAATGAGTGAAGAATCAAACAGGAAATTTGAACAAATGAGTGCCGAATCAAATCGGAAGTTTTAGCAAATTAGTCAGAAAATTGATAATTCGACGAAAGAATTTTTAGAATTTAAAAATAGTTTAACGATAAAAATGGGGGAAGTTGAAAATAGGGTAGATAAAAATGATCGTGATATTAGAGGTTTAAGTCAGGAAATAGGACAATTAAGGACAGAAGTAAGGATCTTCTGTGAGGACGAAATTAACGTTAAAATGACTGAGGTAACGGACTCATGTAGGGATCAGTTAGGTAGGGTCGAGAGAGAACTGACCGGAATTAAACAAAACGTAGCAACTTTGATGGGGGATGGTCCAAGATTCGTAACAGGTAATATGTCGCTGGATCAACAAATGAAATTTTATGGGGATAGTAGGGTAAACCATCAGATATTTATTAATAACATTCGAGGTTTGGTTAATAATTTGTATGACGAACAGGCGAAACTTAATGTTGTTAAAGCGTTACTGAAAGACCATGCTGAAGCTTGGTACAATTTAATAGGACAGTGAATTGACACATATAATGACTTTGAGGACAGATTTCTTAAACATTATTGGAGTGACCATCGACAGGACCAAGTACGAGACGATCTAATCACAGGAAAATTCAAAGGGAAGTTTGCAGGAAGTGGGGAGCAATATGCTATACCCAAGTATAGCATAGCAAAACAACTAAATCCACCACTGACCGACAGACAAATAATCAAGTACCTATCACGAAATTTCGAGGTTGAGGTGAGGCAACATGTAGCGTTGCAAAACATTGTGGATAGGGAGATGTTTTTGGAGTACCTACAAAGGTATGATGATGTGAGCAGTGGACGACCTCGAGAACACAGGGAACGACAAGCAAACGCAGTACGATTGGAGAACAGACGAGACAACTACGCAAGACGGGGGACAAATTTTGCATACAGTTGACAAAATTGGGAATCTAGACGAACTTTCAGGAGCAACAGTGTAGGTAGGGGACCTGTACCTAGACAGGGGGTGTCCCAAAGAACCATGGCAATCTTATGACGGCCCAACGCTGGGGCTCGATGTTAAAAGTTTAATCCCCGATTCCACAGCAATCTTAATATATATATATATATATATATATATATAATGCTGTGAAAATGGGTTGTTTAGGGGTGTATTGAGTAGCAAGGGTTGTGTAGTAACCATAAATTGCAATAGGAATCAGAAAACTGCATTTATTTAGCAGAAAATTAAGTAATTCGTATATTATGTGAATAGCAAGCATTTAACACCCTGTATATAGACCATTATTAGCATTAAGCGATGCAAGTAAGCATATCCTACAACAATACAACGCGTATTTAGCAGAGAAATAGGTAATTCATACATTATGTAAATAGCAAGTATTTAACACTCTGTATATAGACCGTTATTAATTTTAAGTAATGCAAGTAAGAATATCTTTCAACAAAAGTACGCGTATTCAGAAGAAAGGGTAGTACATGTAATTAAACACGCGTTAAGAAGTGTTCTAATTAGTTATAAAACAAATACGAAGATAAGAGATAAAACCTAACAAAGCTTTATGTAATTACGGTGAAATAATAAACATTTTTGATAAGAAAACGCAGTTTCAAACACGCATAAAAGTACATAAACGAAGCGTTGAAGTTACATCATTAATTTTGTTCAATTATTGGAAAGGCGATATCTACACAAAACAACGTATGGTCGAGATAACGTATAATAAGGTATCAAATAAACACCATTAGCGGAAAACCTAAGAAATTACATCAGAAAATGCAGGGAATATTAAAGATCTGGTTGGTTGAGATATCGGCAAAACTGTTGAAAACCCAGCCCACATGTAATTGGGAACAGCCTATATTAACACAGAGCAATGATAAACGGGTCAGTTTAAAACTCATGCAGGGCGAAGCTGCGTCACTGCTAAACAGAAAGTCACGCGTAATTTAATATTCAATAAAATATCAAGTGTAAGAGATAGAGTGCAACGATTACGAAAACTTCTTTTGCTGTTTAACGTGAGTAGAATTTGGGGTAATTTATTTAAACTAAATATTAATAATAATAGGGCTTCGAATGGTGGTACATTTCATAATACTTCAAATTTGTAGTCTGCGATAATAATAATTCAAATGTTGATGACAATAATTCAAATTTGTGGTGTAATTCGAATCTGCGATAATAATAATTCGAATTTTGATGATATAATATTTCAAATCTATGGTACATTTCTGAATATTTCGAATGTACTACTGAATAATTCAAGTATGCGTCGATAATAATATTTCAAGAATAATAATTCAAATCTGGGTCTATACAATATTTCAAATCAGCATCGACTATTATATTTTAGTACAATTCTAGTACAATTTTGAGTTGCGAGATTCAAGGCATATGAAATAAAAAGCACAAAGTAGTTTTTGGAAAACGAGGGATGACTGTACTCAAACACTGGTTCAACGAAGGACAACAAAGGGGTGTTGATCCACAACCCGAACAAGCTGTAGCAGGTCAGATCTACTTATTTTTAAGATATTTTTCTATTTAAATTTCAATACTGAATTTATTCAATTTATATAAACTTGTGACGAAGTCAACAACAAACATTGCATGCGTTAAACTTACGTAATATATTATAAAGGGGTCTAGAACGTTCCAGGTTTCTTTGGTAAAAAGAGGTAGTTTTTGGTGACTTTAGGTTGAATTCAAAGCATATAAATTTTAAGGTTAATGATACATATGATATTGATTGATTGAAGGATGTATTTTAGTATTTTTCAAAAGTTGTAAATAATATTTCTTTTCATTATATGAAACTAATTGACTTCGCTTTATCAATTCAAACAAATAGGTAATCAGAAAGGGGTGGAGAAGAGAAAAATTGATCATCGTAACGTTGTGCACTCTGTGTAGATTAAATAGGGCTAGCCGTAGCATAATAATAAAATTAGTAAGATTAAATTTAATTTGAGAACACAGAGCGGTGAAGTTAAGTAAAAACGTCATTACACCGAGTACGGCGTTATCATATCAATATATATATATATATATATATATATATATATATATATTGCAGTGTTAACAGGGTCATTTAGGGGTAGTTAGAACCAAGAGTATAGCGCACTTCATATAAAATACATAAGGGCTCAGAAAACGATACAGTTTTCTGAAGAAAACAAGCAATACGATGATTAGACTGGAAAGTAAATCACAACGCCCCGTATATAAATAATAATCATAATTAATTCAGTTAATGAAAAATATTCTGAAGATTTATTTGAATAAAACAAATCCGCAAGTCGTTAAATAACATAACTGCAAGCTGAAAGACGACACGCGTAGATAACGCAACATTATTATATCAAAATCATAATTAAAACAAGTAGGTTTAATAATTTGTAGGATAGAAAACGCATATAATTTAAGGCATACATTGTATTTAGTCTACGTGACTGGAAAATTAAAATCGACACCTGATTTATTGGAAACAGATAAGGCATGGTAATTAAAAATCAAAGTTCACCAAATTTATTTGAACAAACAATGGTTTACTTATCGAGAAGTATGAAAATCCAAGCGAATCAATGCTATTAACTCGAAATCGTACGTGACAAGAGGAACGCGTTGATGTTAATATACAATAATAATACAATGGAATATCCGAAAACCTGGTATGAAAGTTTGTACAGAAACAACGAACTTTGCGCTTTGCGCAATAGATAGACGGTGCATTTAAATAGGACCAGATTTATAAACAAATCAGTTCATAATGAAGTAAAGTATAGTTCACGTCTCTGAAAACGAAAATATCCACGTGAAGTGAATAATAGTGAAGTGTAAAATAATACCGCTGAATATGGAAAATGGGTGGGTTTGTCGTTTTATCCTTAAACTTAAATAGAAAAGCGTAAGTAACTAAAAGTTGTTTTATTGTAAATTCTAATATTAACTTAATAAAAAGGACTTTAAAGAATCACTGGAGACAAGTCTAAACGACTACGAGAGACAGCTCTAGACAATTACGGGAGACAAATTTAAATAATTACTGGAATCCAGTCTACATAAATACGGGAACAAGTTTAAATAAATGCTGAAGCGATTATGCAACATGCATTTACTTCAATGATTAATGGTCAAAGAATTTAATGGAGTACGCTAGTGTATTTAAGGCGATGCTATGAGACATGCACACAACGGTTAGACCAGAGACTGATTTAAGCTGAAAAATAACAGGTTAGCCAATCTGAATGTTTATTATTTTATTTGAGAATATTTCATTGCACTTTGCCAAACTGAATAACTTAAGATTTAACATTTAATTAAATATTACTAATTTAAACACTTTAAAAATTGCTTTCATGATAATTTATTTGAAGAGTCGGCAAGATTTAATTTTTGAGTATACGTTGTAAATTACGTAAATAACAAAAGAGGTTAAATGAACGTTCATCAGGCTTCAGTTAATGATTAATAATAATGGAGATGTTGCTGACTTTTTTGATCATCTTTGGGAATGATAATTATTAAAATTTTTATTCAATTCATAGAAGAAAATATTTTTGAGAACATTATAATAATTTGTGCTTAGTGGTGTTTTGGTTTAAAGATTAAAATCGAAAGGAGAGGTAGATGGTAGGTTTAAATGCTTTGTTTGTCGTATTGTCGCAAGCTCCGTGCGTAATTCAAAAACTGAGCTAGCCGACGCAATTAAAATTATATATTAAAAATCAAAAATTGAGGGATTAAAAATTTTTACCTTTTAATTCACAAAAAAAGCGCATAGGGGTATTGCTACAGTATCACAACAAAATTTATTGACGCAACAACGTGGGGCTGGATCAAAATATAACACCAAAAAGTTATATGGCGTCACCAAAGTGGGGCACTATCAAAATACAGCACACCCCAAGTTAAGGAGCATATCAACGTGAGGTTAAATCAAAATAAATCAAGTAAAAATTAAAGGCAAAGAAATCGAGGGTTTTATTTTGAATTTAAGATAATTGTAGAACAGTATGGATAAAAGAATGAAGGAAATGAGAAAGACCTTAAGGAATCAAGGAGTAGAAATAGGTTCACAAGAAAGTGTGATTTTACATGACACATCAATAGAAGCTGCAGGAAGAATGTTGGAGAGGAGTCAGAGTGAAGAACACCGGTCCACCCAAGATACAAGAATAATAGAAATGTTAATGGCACTAAATGACAAGATGGAGAAGAATGAACAGGCCATGAAAAACATGACGGAGAAAATGAAAAGGGTCATGAAAAACATGACGGAGAAGAATGAACAGGCCATGATAAATATCACCAAAAAAAAAATAAACAGGCCATAACTAATATGACAGAGAAGAACGAACAAATCATGAAAAATATGCTAGAATTTGGGAAAAATTTGGATAAATTGGGGGAAGATTTAAGTTCCAGAATAGATAAATTAAGTGATGATCTTAGAAAGACAAATCAGCGAATGGAAAAAATGCGTTTGCAAACACAAAATAAAGTGATAAATCTTATGGATGATATTGACTGCGTAAGAAATGAAGTTTATTAAAGTACGATCTATACAAGAGGCCAATAAAAGAGAAACAAATGGAAAAATTATGAATTTAGGGGAAAAAGTACAGAACATTGAAAGAAGTCATGGAATGGAAATTAGCAGAATGAATAAAGAAATTGAGGATATAAAAATTAATGTAATGAATTTTGGCAGAAATAGGACCACAGACATATAATCAGGAACCCTTAAGATTGAATCACCCAAATATAACATTGGATCAGTATACGAAATTTTCAGGAGATAACAAACTTAATCCGAAATTATTCTTAAAGGACATCAAAACACTGACGCAGGGCATAACGGATGAGCAGTATAAATTTAATTTAGTAAAAGCTATGATAAAAGGTAATGCAGAAACATGGTTTGATCTGATCAAGGATGAATTAACAACGTTTCAAGATTTTGAGAACAAATTTTTGAGACAATTCTGGGGGGATACTCAACAATATAAGGTGAGAGACGATTTGATTATGTGGAGATACAATAAAAATTTAGGTCTGACCAGGGAACAATACGCAATTAAGAAATTTAGTATAGCAAAACAGTTGGATCCTCCGTTAGAAGAGAAACAAATTATTAAATATCTGGCAGCACATTTTGAAGTAGAGGTGAGCAGTACATCGCTCTACAGAACATTATGGATCGTGACATATTCCTAGAATATTTGCAGTGATGCGATGATATGGGAATGAATTGCAGAGAAGAAGATCGAACGATTACTCAACAGAGAAAACCAGGGAGAATGCCGAGGAATATACCAATCAACAGGATACCATATGAAAGGACGAAGCCTTAAAATAGTGCCCCACACTTTGGGCGTCATAAAATGCAGTATCTTCTAGATAGAAATCATGCTCCAGTAATTTGCACCTAAATAAAACTTCGTTACAAATTTCATGTTTTGATTATAATATGTTCTAGTTTGATATTTATAAAAATTGCTTCTCTAAGTTGATCTACCACGGCTAGCTCTGGGCACTACCTCTAAGGATAAACTTACCCCAACTACACAATCTTTCAACACCTTTGCACACAACAAAATACAAAAATAAAATAAAATCCTTGGACAAACATATACTCTTTTATTCATACGACATAAATGATTCTTCAGACAATTTCAATATGTACATTGTCATATTTACAATAAAACATTTCACTCTTTTTTTCAATTTAAATTGTTTGTGAGTTATTACACTTCAACCTTTTTATTCTTCAAAGTAGATGGGCCTATCGTGAAACCCTAAATTTACCTTTACTTGGTCTATGGTGAGCTCAGTATAAACCTTTTTCCCTGATATGCATAAAATATTGCATGGTCAAATTACTCTAAAAACCCGTTTACCCTTTACATCAAAAATTGTTACTCCTGTTTTTATTTACCCAAATAATAATGAAAAATTGTCTTTTATATACGGTAAACAAATTAATTTTCAGTTCATAAAATTTTCACCACATAATTCTAAACACACCTAGCTTTATAACACAATGCCAGCACCACAGTTCAACAATAAAAGAAAAATCGTTACCTGGTGTGTTAGAAGTGGCTTCTAATATTGACCCATTTTCTTATTCTTACATACACAACAAAAAAATCTTTTTAATAATAAAGCAGAAAATCTACATAACAATTCATTGTTTAGCTTCTTCTAATGTTGTTTATTATTCTAAACGGAAGACACGAATCTGAATTTTGTGACGTAACCTAACAAATGTGATGGCATATTGTAAAACGAAGCGAAGAAGTTGAAGTTGAACAAACTTTTTTGCTTCTTTTTACCATGATTTATTCGAGAGTCACGTGCACTCAGCAGCCAATCAAAATGCAAATAGAAGAAGAAGCAACTTGTAGAAGCAAGTACGTAATTTGTTAATCCTGAAAGTTAACCTTTTCTACCTATATACTGCCATCTACCATTTTACTGTCTGTACTAATAAAAAGATAAAATTATATGTTATGGTAAGGCTTAAGCAACGAATCGCTGCCAACATGTCAGACCGCTAACTACTTGTGAGTTATGTCATGGAGACCTTAATTAAGTTTTATGTTATAACGTTTTGCCTTACTAATGGGTTATTTTTCTTTTCTCCTATATTGCCAGCTGAAAGGCACAAGGATAGATAACGAGAATTTCCTGATGATGTAAAGAGCCCAAGGTTAGTTTAGATAAAAAATGGCTCGTAGATGAGGAAACCTCCAAAGGCTAAGCGGCTAGTCGATCGGTTTGCTCTGGGTAGAACATGAGCTAAAAGGGGCGAATTCTCAGGGAATTATGAGAAGAAACTACCCCAACGTGACTCTGTGTCGGTAATAATTGCAACCAAATATGGGACGTAATAAATTACGCTCATGGTAATACAATGATTGACGGCACGGATAAAAACGTAACAAGACATTTTTACTGTAAAATAACATTATGTTCTAGGATAAGGTTATTATTACAGTGCGAAGAAAGGTCAATCTTTAAGATTAACAATCGCTTTTAAGACTTAGAGGATTTTGATAACTATTGAACGTTGTACTTTTCGCCAGACGTTTCTGTAGACAAATCTTATGTTAAAGGTTAACGCAATAACGAGATAAACAAATAAAAATAGTTCTAATCCATGCGAAATAAATGCCCAGTCATTGGATGTTGCAAATTTCAGAACTTCACAACTTGCGGATGTTTACGATCCAATAATGCATAATCATCGTGCAGGTCATATTATTAGCGCAATTTCCTCAAAGTCAAAGATGACAGGCACTTTTATCATTTTTTACTTGTCACTGTCAGCATTTCCGTATTTTTTTGCTAATTATCTGTGCTGGATTATATTTTATATTTTTAGATTAAAGCGGACAACTAGGTTATATGACAATTTTATTTTAGTTTGTTCAACTTCTCGTGGTTCATTAATCAATATAGTTATTTCAAACATTTTCATAAAGTTTCTTTGCCAGCTCCTCTGTGCTCACTTCCAACTCACTGTGTATGGATAATAACGTTTTCAGTTGATTTGGTCGATTTTGACGTGTAAAATTTCTGGGATAACTTTTATTCTTTTAAAGTAGATAATGAACTTTCAACCTCTGTTGTATTGCTTCTGTAAATCATCATCATCATCATCATTTTGTTTTCGACATTACTTAAGGTCGGTTTGACGCAGCTCTAACTTTTTTTCTATTCTGTGCTAATCTAAAAAGTTCTACATACCGTTCACAACCTAAATTTCTAATAATTTGACTAATGTAGGTCTTCCTATACTTTTCTATCTTTTTCTCATCTACCTGGCTCTACATAGATATTAGCAGCCTGATGGTTGTTAAAGAACTCCAACATGTTTACATGATTCCCATTTATAATGAAACGAAATATTACCTGGTTATCCCCTCCAAAAAAAGAAAAGTGTTAAATTATATGTTATGGTAAGACTTAAGCAACGAATCGCTGCCAACATGCCAGACCGCTAACTACTTGTGAGTTATGTTATGGAGACCTTAATTAAGTTATATGTTATAACGTTTTGCCTTACTAATGGGTTATTTTTCTTTACTCCTATATTGCCAGCTGAAAGGCACAAGGATAGATAACGAGGATTTCCTGATGATGTAAAGAGCCCAAGGTTAGTTTAGATAGAAAATGGCTCGTAGATTAGGAAACCTCCAAAGGCTAAGCGGCTAGTCGAGCGGTTTGCTCTGGGTAGAACATGAGCTTTGGGTCGGGGTTGGATTGCGACCAAAAATATAGTAAATATGGCGCCACCGCATTTTTGTATACAAAGAAGACCCAACTTGAGTTTTTTTGTATAAGGGGAATGCGGAAACCTATACTCAAATACCGCTATACAAAAAATATTACGAGAACTCAATCCCTAAAGTTTTCTTACTTTATGGCTCGATATTGATCGTTAAAGATGCACTGCTACATCTGTAAACAGATTAAAACAAGACTAGCAGCTTTTGTGCATTCATTTCTAAAAAATTCATAATTAATAAGAATCAAACCTTATTCATTCCCACTAATAATCATAGTCTTGACCAAAATGAATATCTATTTCTTTAAGTTGCAGTTTAAACTTATTTACAAAACATTATCTTAGCAAATTTACTTTAAAAATTGACTAAATTATGATTACAAAAAATATGTACTTATATACTCGATAATAATCACAACATCTGTATCTCACAAAAATAGAGTAATGTAATTTTTACATTATAAAAATCTAGCAAGATTTTATTTTTGTAAATGTTTAAATTTGAGCTTCATGATTAATTAAATTTATACTACAAACTTTATTTGGTCTTGGTAGTACTACTTAAACTTCACATTAAATCGTATGCTAAAATATTCCAATTAATAATTATTGAAAAGCAAAATGAAACAATTTAGTTATCTAAACTTAGATAGTTTTATATTCAAACAATAGTTTCAATTGTTGTTAATCCTGAAAGTTAACCTTTTCTACCTATATACTGCCATCTACCATTTTACTGTCTATACTAATAAAAAGATAAAATTGAAGTTTCATAGATTCCTTTCACCATTGTTAAAAAGAACTTGTTTGTCATTCACATAATGAACTAGGAAATTTCCACGTGAACAAACAAAAACTTATTTGTTTGTCATGCCAAAGGTCACAGCTTGACGTACTTAAATTCTAATTACATACCAGATGTTTATCCATCAGAAAAATACTTGCAATGCATTTGGACCATCTCCGGAATATTAAAATAGTTTGGAATCTTCCTATTTCAACAATAAACAGGTTAGAATTCTCCAACACCACATAATCTAATTAACTTTGATACAGAATATCAAACAAACATCACGTGCTTCCACATCGAATAGATGAACCACGTTGGATTAATTACCACATCAAATAAACTTTTATACAAGTTGCACTTCAAATAAAATTTTCATTACCAATAATTACATTTCATATAAGTTTTACATATTCTACAAGTTGCCATTCATATAAGTTGCATTTAATATAAGTTGCATTTAATATAAGTTACATGCTATTCTAAAGCCAACCACTTTAATGTGCAACTATAATCTGCCTAGCGTCGACATATAGTGTAACTATTATACAAACCTGCCTCGTGAGGGTATCAAATTACCAATAAAATAATAGGGCATGACCCCTAAATCTAAAGTACCCAAAGGTTTCAGAACATTGCCTCGCAAGCTTGCTACAGTCGATGAGAGGGTGAGGTTCATTAAGCTACAACACACTAAGCTATAAATTTAGATTGTTTTATTAACTGTACAACTAATTAAACCTTAACCTAATGGCATATGAGTACAAAATATATACAATATTTGCCGTTATATACTATAGGGTGCTACCGTAAGGGAGGGGAAGGCTTACGGACCTTATCGAGGTATTATCACTCGTTGCACTTTGTTCTTGAGAATGGGAAAAGATTGTCACAACTACGCACGCAGAAAATTTTAACACTGCACTACTGTGGAGCTTTATAGTCCCCGGCCAGCTAAACACTATATGACTAAACCAAATTAATGTCTAAATTCCTTAGGACTAGTCTACTTTTTAAGGATATAAGAACCAATTTCGGGCTCAAACACCCCAATACAATAATTAATTATATATACAGTATTCTAATAAGGTTACCTACTGTGACCCACGCTCTCCGTTAACAAGAGTGTCTCCAATTAACGGGACAGAAACGACCTTTTCACCGGTCAACTATTACTGTATCGGAACTCGTTTAAGTACACACAAAGATTATCACTACGGGAGTCTTTTACTACTATACCCGACCTGAAAATTGTGTAATCAGGTATGTTTCGTTGCTAAGCTATTGCGTGAGCCCCCAGGCTACCGTCGAAATAACAATGAAGCGGTGTACCCTACTAAAACCTCGCTGTCTGCCGAAATAAATACTCAGGGATTAAAATTTCAACGCGTTCCTTAAGCCCAAGCTCAGAGCTTTAATCTGAACGTCGGTATTTTTTACAGAACGTCTGCACAGTTTAGTTAAACAATTACGGATACCTTATTCCTAACACAACCCTTGAGTTCATTATTTAAAAAATACCATAACCTCTGTTTTAGTAACTGGGAAAGTACTTACTCAGAATAAAATAAAAAACACACATAACTTTACTTTCAGACGTACAGAAATCAACAACCTGTCTGTCGGAAGTATCGAAATAAAAAAGCCCCTTCCATCCCACGCTGAACTCCTTATATACCTTTAAGTTAATTGAAAAATACCCAGTCCAGTTTAGCTCTCATAATCGAAAAGGTTAAGCTTGTCATAAATCTTAAAAGTTAATTAAAACTAACAATTGTTTTAGGATAACCAAAATCTCCCTCACAAGAAAACTCCGAAACTATAATTTTAGTTAAGTACCCAAACTAATTGAAAATTATTCAGACAACTCGGGCTGCTTTATACATAACTAGGGTCTTAGCTACTTGATTGACATCTATTAGTAGATACTACTAATCTGACACGTTAAGTGCCTTCCAAGTAAAGCTTCATACCTTGGGAATGTTAATTAAATCTTTGGATTATATTTTCCAATAACCTTGCTCTGGCTACTTGGGAACGGAGCTTTTGAAGCCGTTTAAAATCGCAGACATATTTATGCTACAAAACCGTTATACTAATAATTGGGATGCTAAAATTAAACTAGAAAATAAACCAATTTGAGAAATAATAGAGAGTTATTTTTACATAACCGACTGTACTAAAACAGTATGTTACAGTAGTGTGCTTTTAACAAAGACAATTTCATCTTGAAATCAAGTTTTATCTTCCTGTGTTTCCAACACCAGGTGTGCAACGCCATGTTCTTCTATACAAAGAACAAATGACCTTCTCAAGCGAAAGTTTAGGTGAAAGTGTTCTATTCGACGTATACTACCGCCTGACAACAGTTACGATTTTTATAATTATCAAAGGAGGGAGCCCTTATAGTGACGCTCGCAAATGGCATTTTCTGTCACCGCTTAACTTATAATTTATGCTCGCAGTTCGAAAGCTTATATTGGGTTCAACAATATGTAATAATCTTCACGTAGATTGTGTAGAGATATTATATTTGAATTGACTTTTATAAAATTATTAACTTAAATATTGCTGGAAAATAAACTTGTTACAGTGTTATGGTAAGACTTAAGCAACGAAACGCTGCTAATATGCCAGACCGCTAACTAATTGTGAGATATGTCATGGTGACATTTAGTTAACTGATTTTTATTTATTTTTTTTTTTTTAAAAAGGAATCCAATTTTTTATCTCCAACTATTTCTGCCCATACGTTTAGACTGAACTGTTCCTGTTGCGGAACTGTCTGTTCGATTTTCTTAAGCCCAAACATGCAATTGTAAAAATTCACCACTCCTTCACGCTTAAATTGATCTTCATCGTTGAATGGGATGCTAGATAAAGAGTTTAGATCACTTTCACATCCACGAAGTAACCACCTTAAAGACTACAAGCGGCGCAAAAATCTCTGGGAAGCAAATCCCAAACGGTATGGGTATAAGCTGTGTTCTTGTAAAACCCTCCAGACAGTTACATGAAAAATACCCAAATCAGGTGCTGTTTGTCGTGTGCTTAAACCAGGACTCTCGTCGATGACATTCAAAAGCTGTTCCCCTGCCACTGGCTCAGAGGTTCTACTTTAATATTATAATGAAATAGCCATGTTGTAAATATAAATCACCCAAAGCTTCTACAAACTTTTTACGCTAGAGCTCATTTAACCAATTTAAATTAGTAATTTTTTTTCTCCGACCTAATATTTGCCAAAATAATGGACGAGCGTTACTGAAGAACAAGGCAAAATTCGAGAAAGAAAACGAGTACGAAGAAAGGGAGATTACAATTTGCTTGTACGTAGGTGTTTAAAATTTAGATCGTGTAAGGAAAAATTAAATATTTACAGGAAAAGGGAGGTAAGAGTAACTTCTACTTATTCGTGGCCAATCTCTGAATAAATCAAATACTAGTCCAATCCTATAGAAACTATCACATTTTATTTCAAACTTTAGTTTTGTTGTCGCTAGACAGACTTTCGCATGCGGATAGTGATAGATGCAGACTGTGCACATTTTAGGAAAATGTTGAATAGACGCTGTCTCGTTCCACCCAACGCCTCGCATCTGCATAGTACATGCATTGCAGTCTCCGGTTCCTCAGCATTCAAGGTCTCCGTTATATTTTTTCATCCTCTGGAGATGAACCTTGACAGAAGTGTGTCCTGTCAAGAACTCAACAGTGATTCTAAGCTGTTCCCTGCTTAAGCTCAGCAGTTCCTGGGTTCTGTTTTTGGTAGGCCTCTTTACCAGCGCCTTGCTATGTGTTAGTCCTGGTGTTCTTCTAGTCTCTTTGGTGTTGGTTGCACATTCATTCGCTAATATAGCTACAGATGGCAGCTTTTGCGACTTCCAAGGCCGGTTCGGGACCGATAAATGGCACTTGCGCCCCCTATCTTGCGAGTTCATCTGCAATTTCATTTCCCTTGAGACCTTGATGGACACCCACTGTAATGTAACCTAGTTTTGTGGTACCAGTCCATTAAGTGCCTCAATACATTTCCATACCAGTCTATATGACGCTTTCTGACTTGTTAGAGCCTTGAGTGCTGCCTGGCTGTCAGACACAATATAGGTGTGTCTGTTAGTTAAGGCACCCGTTATACTTTCCCGCACACTTTGTGGTATGGCGTATATTTTCGTTTAAAAAATGGTAGCGTCTGCCGCTAATGGGACGCTTAAACGTACCTCCGGTCTCTCCCTGAACTGTCCAGATCCGGACCCGGTCTCGCCTTTAGAGCCATTCGTGCACCAGAACATACTGCCCGGAGGTAATTTATCCTTCATTTTTCCCACTCCACATCCTGGGTAACAATCTTGAAGAGTGTTTCCAGCGAATGCTGGGGAGTCATTTGGTTCGAACGCATCTTGAACAGATGCCCTCAATTTCTCCCAAGCAATCTCGTATGTTCCGTACCTTCAATAATCCTAAACTAAAGGTTCTTAAGTCTGTATAGTCTAAGCCTTGCCTCCCCCACCACCACCAAGTGTAGTGGGGGAAGGCCAAGGAGAATCTCCATAGCAGCAGTGGGTGTAGAACACAGCGCCCATGTAATACTTAGACAGACCAGTCCCTGGATTCTGCCCAACTTCATTCTGGTGTTTAATTGTTCTGCCTTGGGCCACCATACAAAGGGTGCATATGTTATTGCTGGTCAGACCACCTTAGTGTACAACCAATATACCATGTTTGGTCTTAGCCCGTTCATTTACATTTCCAATGCTCCATCCAAAGGTACTACATTGGCCAGGAGGCGAGTTTTTCGTTGCCTGGAAATTTAGAATTTTGCCGAACCCATGCCATTCCAGGCAAGGTAGGGATCTTTAAAGGCGTGACAACACTCAAACACGGAACCCCCATTTAACCTCTCATCCAAACGAGGACGTAATTTTTGTGAAAAATGCTCACCTGCCATTTTTCAAGCAGTCGACCTTGGGATCCCTAGTCTTACGCTTACTACATTGATCCACGGCGACGCCTTTGGTCTTAGCCTGCAGGATTTGCCGCAAGTACGTCTAACTATTGCTAAGGAAGTTTCCGCCTTGCGTACGATTTTATCGCTCTGCAGGTTCCATGTGAGTTTGGAGTCCAGAGTGACTTCCAAGTACACCACTTTGCCTGCCAGGCCGATTTCGTTACCGTTAAGGAAGAGGGGTGTTATACCCGCAATCTTCCTTCTACGGGTGAAAGGTACTAAGATGGACTTTTGTGGGTTGACTCGAAGGCCTTCCCCCGTTACCCACCTCTCTATTATTTTCAGGGCTTCCAGCATTTGGTCCCTGATAAAATTGTTGTATTTACCCTTCACTAGGACTGCCAAATCATCAGCATATCCCAGCGGGGTAAACCCTTCCTGCTCAGCTCCAACAACAGTCCGTCTATGACTAGGGTCCACAACAGGGGAGACAAAACTACCCCCTGCGGGCATCCCTTTGCCATCCGGACTGTCATGGTATCACCAAGCAGTTCTGTGCCTGCCACCTTTCCACTTAACATGCAGCAAGTTTCCTCTAGCACAACTGATCTGGTGACCGTCGAGATGAAGCTAAAGGATGTGTTATCAAAGGCTCCCTCGATGTCCAAAAAAGCACATAAAAGGATTTTTTGTTAGCTAGAGTTTTTTCAGCCCTGGAAACCAGGTAGTGAATAGCTGACTCTGTTGAAAGTTCTGCTCTTAAAGCAAACTAGTTCGGGTGTAATGGGTTAGTTGCCAAAACACTCCCCCTGATATGCCTGTCAAACAGTTTTTCCATCGACTTAAGAGGAAAGGGCATAAGACTGACGGGCCTGTAGGATTGGGCCTGTGAGTGGTCCGTACGACCAGGTTTAGCAATAAAGGCTACCCTAGTTAACCTCCAACTGCGCGGAATGTATTAGAATGCCAAGCTAGCCCTGAGAACTCTGCAGATCCAGCTCAGAAGAAGGTTTGATCCGTTTTATAGCATGGGTGGGATAATCCCGTCAATGCCGGGAGATTTATATGGTTTGAAAGTATTAATCGTCCATTTAATTTTTTGAAAGGTAATCACCTTCCCCGCTACTGCCCAGTCTTCCTGAGATGCCATCCTTTCGGGGGCCTCAAGCCCTAGTTGAAAACGGAGATAGAGTAAAAACGAAAAGTAGAGTTTTAGGATAAGCATTCTAGAGAAGGAATAGAGTAGAGAATGTCCCTAATAAAACACATCGGTCTGAGCGACAACGTGCAATGTTAGCGATAAGGTAAGCACTACACCAAGACGCCGATAATTAAGAATAACTAAGCTCCAAATGAGACCTATACATATCGTCTTCCTAGCAAGCGCATCCACTGCGATAAGAAAATTAGACAAATGGAACACTACCAACTTAAATATACCCACACGATAATTTCTAAAACAAATAACTGCTGCAAACATACTAAAATAATTGTACGATAGACAGCTAATCAGAGCTAAAAGTAGGGAAATTTGAATATACCAACACAATAAGGGATAACCTTGAAACGACACAGGCAACAGCCCCTACTAACATGTTCGGGAAAAAACCGAAAAAAATGCATTACCGTCGCTATGATATAAAAACGATTGATAACGAATTTGTAACACATGATTGAAATATGTGCAAAAAACACATCGAATAGAATTTTTTTGTATTCACAACTGTAGAAATCAACAGGCATAGTTTGCTCTTGCTATGTATGCCCAAATATTAAAGCAGCTATCTGACATCAGCTAGCACAACTCCTAAAGATGCGTTGGGTTGCTCAAACAAAAGATATATCAGCCACTATAAAAGAATGTATTGGATTATGAGCTAGTAACAAGATAAAAAATAAAAACATAAAAGAAATGGTGCGATTTAAAAGTAGAGACAAATAAAAAAAAAGTTCAACTAGAAACGAAGAAGCTATCATTTAGAAATGAAGGAGCTATTTACAAAATAAAAAGGTTTGAAACGATTCAAGTTTCAAGAGCGAAATACATTTAAGTATGCGGTAGGACAAGTCTAAAAGGTATAAATTAGATTTAAATAGAAGTTAACGAAATAAAAGTTCAATGGTAAGACATCGCGAAAAAAAATTCAATTCAATTAAAGATAGAGAAAACAAGGTATATTTTCGTAATTAAAACTACAGGTATAACTTCCTTGTTAATTGTTAAAAGTAAAGAGAAAATATTGCAAATCCTTTATGTGCCATAGTTTTAGAAATTTACAATTAAAATCGTCTAATTTATAAGTTACTAAAAGTACTATGTGTTACAATTTACATAAAGTATAATTAAAAGTTAATTTGTGCGGAAACCTGTAATGGTATTAGGTACGAAGTAATACGGTTGCATTTTCAATTTTAGAACAGCAAAGTGGATTTTAACTAAGTTTACATGCACATAATCATATTGGTATCGTAAATGAGAAAAAACTAAGTAAAAAATTGATATTATAGTTAATTAAGTCAAATAGATATATTTATTTATTAATTAAACGAAATATTAGAACAAATGTTTTGCTTCTAAGACAAGGTTTTTAGTTACTAATTCATATAATTAAAACAGATCAATACTTCGAGTAAAACGACTTTCGATAGAGAGAAAATTACTAAAGACACTTAGGTAGATCTGGTATTATTTATAAAAGCTTAAGTTTAATTTACGAAAAATATCTCAAAAAAATTCATTTACGCGTTTCGATTTACGACTCGACAAATAAAAGCTAACGACCACAAGATTAATTTTATGACAAAAAGCTTTTACAAGTTTATTAAAATAAAAAATGTCTTAGTCGGAAAAATGTATTGGGCGTCAAAATATTAGGTAACTAAATGAAAATCACTACAAAGTAAATGTTTCAAAGGATAGCACAAATTACGAATATGTGTCCTAATAAGAAAGCATTAATGTAGAAAGTAACATTTTGTTGGCAACGGCAACTTAGAGGTAAGTCTGTAAGTGAGCTATGTAATATTTTCCTTCAAGTAGTCGTAAATTTCGTTAAATATTTGCAAAATCACAACTTCAATTAGACTGCATTAAAAACCCAAACTATTTGATTTCTTTAAAAACGGTTCTTTACACAAGTTTACCGATATTTTGTATTAATTCAAGGTATTATGCAATAGGTTAGTTAGTGTATAAATAAGTCACCAGGGTCGCCAACAGTATACCCTAAAGTGTTAAAACCTATAGAAAGGTTTTGCAACATGGAACGTACCATTTAAATGCGAAACCAAAAGGTATTTTTAGTTTAGATAATGGAATTGGTATTTTTTTAGTTTAGAGAATAGTTATATGACAACCCTAAAAGATATGCCATGTATTCAAAATTAGTATAGATGTACATGATGTAATCGTAAAAATTATTGATACAGAGAAGAAAAGAGGCAACTTTTAACATTTCTTAACTCCAAACATAAAACATTGTCACAGAACTCTGCCCATTAGTTGGAACGCCAATTATAAACTATCAACTGATGTCAATTATTACGTTAACCACGGGCACAATTTATTACGCCTCAAATGTGTTCGCAAATTATTGCCGTCAAACGGTATAAGAAAGCAATTAAAAAATATGCAAAGGCGTACCTTGCTAATTAGCTGTAGTCGAGGCATCCTCTGCTCGCCGCTTTTAGCGGAAAATCACCGCTGACATTTTCAGGTAGATCAGGGTTTTGGGAAGGTCCGCTTCTTAAGTTTGGTTCAGACTCTATCAGCGAAGTGCATAAAACCTACACTTTTAGGTAACATCAGGCATTAGTAATTGAGGAGTGGTGGAGGAATACAAAGGCACACTTCACTGCACTAAACGCGCACTCGCGTTTAATACGGCGATATTGCACGGTAGCTGACGGTCAAGTCCTTGTTTAAAACGCGTTTTTCTCATAAAATCGTAGTTGTCCCCACCATTAAAAACGCTTCTCATTACCTAAACACGATAACAACACATTCCTTTAGCCTGGGAAATGCGTGCTTAAACGAATACATGCAATAAAGTTATAGGTTATTCCCCTGGAAATCGCAATTTTATCGTAGTAACCTAATTTATACACACAATACTAATGATAGGAAAATTTGAATTTAAAAAAAATCTTTTATTCCTAATGTTAAAAGGAAAACTTTGTGCAGCCAAAAGCGTATCAAGATTTGTAGCGCAAACTTCAGTCTAATAAGTATTACAAACCTGTAAAATACTTTACTATGATAATTAGATTCTTCACTAACTAACCCTCTATTTTGCAGAGGTTTAACGTATTTCATGAAATTCTATATCCTACAATGGAAATGCGTAAATGACAACTCAACAGTGCCTAAAGTATTTTCTTCGCTGGTACAGAAATATCCTCAGAAAGTTGTTTTCTACTTTGAAGATGAAGCATGGACTTACGCAAAAGCACGTAACTGATTAAGTAATGTCTAATGTTATAACTATCATTATAGGTTGATGAATTTTCGAACAAGATTGCACGATATTTTTTAAATTGTGGATTTCAGAAAGGGGATACAATTGCATTATTGCTGGAAAATTGCATTGAATATCCGTGTATTTGGCTAGGCCTTTCAAAAATTGGTTTAAAGACGGCTTTGATCAACACAAACGTTGTTAAAGAATCGCTATTGCATTCAATTAATATTACAAAGTGCAAGAGTGTTATTTTTGGATCTAATTTGGCTCAATGTAGGTACGAAGTTTATTTTCATAAAATTTATATTGGGATTTTTGTAGCAATTCAAGATATATCATCAAGCTTGACCTCGTTGAAGCAATATCAATTCCAAGAACACGGTAATGTTGGAAATCTAATTTTGGAAGGATGTATCGACTTAAGAAAAGAATTGGACACTGTTTCTGGTAAAACTATTAAAGAAAATAACCTCAAAATTAAACACGATGATCCGGTTCTTTACATATATACATCTGGAACCACAGGGTTACCTAAAGCTGCAGTAATAACACATTACAGGTAGGAAACGTTTTCTTGTTATAATAATTGTTATACTTTTTGTTATACTATTGCGCAATTGTTATGCTTCCGAATAACTACACATCATTGTCATAATTTAACGCAATAATTACGCGGCAAATTTTCCCGCCATATTGTAACTTATACCGACTACACTTTAAGAGTGATGCAACCGTTTTTTAAGTCAATTTGCAAGCATAATTTAAATGAAATCAAATTACTTACATGGTGGCATTTCGGAAATACATTTCAGGGTCCCACGATGATTTGCTGGTGGGGTTCAGTTACGCCATGTTGAATCAAATTATATCCGTCTTTCCTATAATTTCTGTACTCGTAGGGAAATGACAGGAATTAAGGTACTAGGTACAATAAAAGATAAAGGTAGAAGGAACCTACATACCTAAAAAGAAAAGACACACCACACAGATAGATGTTGCTTCGTCAAGGGCTCGTAACTTAATGGCGTCTTTTTACACCACGCGCGCACTTCGCATCACTTTTGCGCAGACGCGACTGTAGGGGACGACGAGAGCTGGCGTTTTTAATTAAAAAAATACGCGAGAATTACCTTATAAATTATAAAGTGCCCTGAGTGAGTGAAAATCTTATTTATTTTAAGCGATACTCAGCCCATTGGCCCATCCTAGCTTGTACAATCTAATAGTAATAAAAATAAAGTAAAACAAATAAAATTAAATTTTTGTGATCTTCTGTATGACTCGCTTATGACCTTCTACTGACGTTTTGAAGTTGATCCAGGGCAGGGTGGATGGAGATGTTGGGTTCAGATGTAGTTTCCACTTGATGTTAAGAGTTTAAATCTCAGGTTCGGGGTTAGTGTGGGGGTATAGGTGGTTTGTTAACTAGGATTTCTTGTAGGAAGTCGTGGAGAGGAAGGAGATATGCGTGACTAGCGATTTTAAATTAGATAGGGGAGAATATAGGTCTAGTTGGATGGCGTGTTTGAATTTGTTTCGGATGAGAATGAAGGCGGGGCAATGGTGTATGAGATATTCAGAAGTTTCTAGGGAATCAAGATGGTTACATAATGGAGAGTGGATTAAGTAGAGGGAGTGTAATTTGAAGAGAAATTTGCCATGACCAGTCAGGAATTGGATAGTTGTGCGGCTGGAATTTGGTATGTGGTTGGGGATGTCAGTAATGGTAGGAAATATTAGATGGGTGTATTTGCCGGTTTCGGAGTGGGACCATGATTTTTGCCAGGAATGAAGAAGGGAGTTGTAAATACGGGTCTTGATATCGGAAGTAGAGATTTTATGGTATGTGTCTGGGGATAATGTTTCATTGTGCAGATCGATTGTACGAAGTACTTTTAGGTTGCGGGTTGAACGAAGTGGTGTAGCTGGGGGGGATTTTTAGAATGGTGTATAAGGCTGCAGTAGAGGTGGTGCGGAATGCTCGGAAGACGTATATAAAGTAAGGACGTATGATCGGATTTAAGATTCTACGCGAGTGGGGGGTTGTCAGGGGATACCAAGAGTCAACAGCGTATCGGATGATAGGGATAATGATATTATTAAGAATTAGTATTTTTGTAGGTAGCGTTAGTTGGATTAATTTCGGTTGGATGTTATACAGGAGCATCTTGGTTTTGGATCGGATTCTTTGGAGGTGGATGTGCATTTTCAGTCGGGTTTCTAGGTTAATGCCAAGATATGGAACAGATTCGGAAAAGGTTAGGGGGGTTTCCAAAATGTGGATAGTAGGGCTTCGGCGTGGGTCGAGGAATCCTTTTAGGAGCAGCAGGTAAGGGAGATGGGTTGTTTGTTAAGGATTGACCATTGTTCGATGTGTTGGATTAGGATTTTTGCAGTGGATTGTAGTTCAAGTTGGGAGTTGCTGTGGATAAGAAATGTGAGGTCGTCTGCGTAAGCAAAGGTGTCTGTATTAGGGATGTTAAGGTCAAGAAGGGGGTTGATGGTTAGGTTCCAAAGGTTGTAGGAAAGAATAGATCCTTGAGGTCGGCCTTGTGATAGGTTCGTGGTGGAGGAGAAATAGTTTGTTTGGAGGGTTGCTGTACGGGAAGTTAGGTGTGACTGGATTATTTTGAAAATATTGGAGGGGAAATTTAGTATCTTTAGTTGGTTAAGGATATTGGGCCACCAAAGGAAATCAAAAGCAAAGTGAAAGTCGAGGAAAATTGCTAGAATATATTTAGATTGTAATGATTGGACTTTGGAGATTAGGGAGTGGATAGATTGTTCAGCGCTATGACCTTGTCGGAAACCGTGTTGGTTGTTGGAAATTAAGGAAGTGTTATCAATGTGGAACTGGAGTTTGTGTAGAATTAGTTTTTCTAGGAGTTTACCGATGGTAGAAAGGAGGTCGATTGGTCGGTAGGAACGTGGATCTTCGGGAGGTTTTGCTGGTTTTAGAAGAAGGATGATATTTGCATGCTTGAAGGTGTCAATAAAGGTACCGGTGGTTAAATATTTTTGGAATAGCTTGTGGATAGGTTGACGGATGACTGGCCATTACTTTTGGATAATTATGTTGGGGATATTATCAGGTCCTGAAGATTTATAACGAATTAATTTGGAAATGATAGAGTCTAGAAGGTCAGTGTCGAGAGTATCATCAGAGAAGAGGGTGTTTGGAGAGAATGCACAATTGTTGATGATTTGGTATTGTTGGAAGGAGGAGGAGGAATAACGGTTTTTAGAAGGAGGGATAAAGTTTTTTGGATGGTGGGGTGAGGAAGTGATGTAGGTGTTGTAAGGATTTGAATTGGAAGGAATTTAACTAACTTGCGATAGTCGGCACTTGGATGGTCAACGATGTTCTTTAGATAATCCTTCTTGGCTTCATAGATGCTTCTTTTGAAGGATGAACGTAGTTGATGGAATTCTTTGCTTAGTAATATTAGATGGTCATTGTGGACTGCGAGTATTCGTAAACGTTGAATTTTGTGGCGTAGGATGTTGAGTCTTTTCCTGGTTTCTTGTAGTGTGGGACTCCACCAGGGTGTCGTGCGTGTAACGTAGCGTTTCGTCGGAATAGTAGTAGCTGCGGCACGGTGAATGGATTGGATGATGGAGTTAGCTAGTAGTGTAGGATGGGAATTTTGTGGTTGAACAGATTGGGGTGTTGAAATGTGGTTTTTTAAGGATTTTTGGAAACGGGACCAATCTGCTCTGTTGGTATTGTAAGATGATGATTTGAAAAATTGTCGTGCTGGGAGGTTGGGAAGGATTTTAAAAGTTATTGGATTATGATCGCTGGAATTTATAAGATAGGAAACGTTCCAGGAGTCGATTAAATTATAGGCTGATGGAATGACTAGGATAATGTCTATGTTGGATTTGTGGTTTTGGGATTCCCAAGTTGGGATATTTGATGTAGAATTTATTATGGATAGGTTATGTTGAAAGATGAAATCTTCAAGGAGTGTGTCTTTTTCGTCAGTGGAAAAATGGAAACAACTGCCAAAAATTTAAAAACAAAATAAAAAATAAGGAATGTACAGGCATGTGTCATTATACCATAGTGTAGATCGTGTGTTTGCGTCTGCGCATATCAGCGTCGGTTTTTGTTCAAGTGTTTGTAAGGTATTGTCTAACTGTTGTAGATAAGCTTGTATGTTTTTGCTGTATTAAAAGTATGCCGAAATGACGTATAGCGTCCCAGTCTTCCAGTGCAGTTCAGCTTTCAGTATTTGTGGTGTAGATTGTGAAAGAATAAAGGAGGCATCTATTTGGGGGTCGTTAATGATGATGGCTGCAGTAAGGTTAGGATCTGACGGGTGGGAATGTATAAGGAATCTGGTGTGCGGAGGTAGATTGAGAATTCTGTTGTTAACTAGGTATAGTTCTTGGAGGATGGCTAGGAATATTTTTTGTTCGGTAAGTACATGGGCTAATTCGAGTGTCGCGGAGCGGTAGTGTTGGACGTTGGCTTGGATGACTGATATGTAGGACGGAATTAGGTGGGGATTATGGATAGACAAAGGAACAAATTGTGTGGAGGGGTTAATGGCCATAATCGGTGCGTAATTTGTAAATCTCAAGGGATTGCTTGTAGGCTAATATAGGTGTCGTGCAAGATACTTCCCGATTAAGACATTTCACATCCGATAGCATTCCCCGACCTCTTCAAACATCAGCCGTCCCACTGAGTTAGGTGCCAACCACTTTTGTTTCTATAGTCGAGGTTTTCGGTATTTTACCGAAACAGGATTTTTAGCGAAGTACTTCACAGAGTTTATCTGTGGATTTTCGGCTAGATTTTCTGGCTCCAAACTTGTACGTAACAACACACATTATGCTATGAATAGAAAATAAAAAATCAAAGTATAAAATAAATTAAAGACATTCTTCGTTTAAGATTTAAGTAGTGCTTTAACTAATTGGTCGCTGCTAACTGTTTAATGCAACCTTTGCTTTCAGATGTATAATGCTGGCCAACACTTTGAAGATACTTGGCTTTGTTTTGCCAGAGGACATATTTTACACCCCTTTGCCTTTGTATCATTCTGCTGGAGGTTTAATGGGTGCTGGACAAGCTCTACTGTCAGGTACAACTGTTGCTCTAAGAAAAAAATTCTCTGCAACTCAGTATTTTAAAGATTGTGAAAAGTATAATGCAACTGTAAGTATTTTTCTCTGCCGTAAAACCTCGATTAAAGACATTTGCTTTTCTACATAATAGGTAGCTCAATACATTGGCGAAATATGCCGATATATTTTGGCAACTCAACCTAATGGTCCTGTAAAGCACAAACTTAGAGGCATAGTTGGAAACGGACTGAGACCCCAAATATGGAAACCATTTATCACACGATTCGGAATTAAAAATGTTTTTGAATTTTACGGGGCAACAGAAGGTGTTTCAAATTTAGGTAAAATTTCACTTTTTTAAGTTATGGCTGTGGTTATAATTGAACTTTGTTAGCCAATATTGATAACACCGAAGGTTCAGTTGGTTTTATGCCACAATTTTTCCGCCGCTTTTTCCCTATGAAGCTAATTAAATGCAATGAATTAACTGGAGCACCTATTAGAAACAGTGAAGGTCTATGTATACAGTGCGGTGTTGAGGAACCTGGACTTATGATTGGAAAAATCAAAGGAAATGAAAACTTCTTTAAGTATGATGGATATACTGACAGTGAATCTTCTGAAAAGAAAATCATACATGATGTTATCTGTAAAGGTGATAGATATTTTAATTCTGGAGATATTTTGGTATCCGACCAATTTGGAAATTGCTACTTCAAAGATAGAACTGGTGATACCTTTAGGTATATAAAAGAGTTGACCATTTTTTGCATGTTGACCATTTCTTAATTTCAGGTGGAAAGGTGAAAATGTGTCCACTTCAGAAGTTGAAGCTGTCATTAGCAATATAATGCATCTTAATGATGTAATTGTTTATGGAGTTAAAGTGAGTATTTAGAAATACTACCTGTCTTTGTCATGCATCTAATAACTATAAATCTTGATAGCTGACTTTCGCTACGATAGTATCTCCTCCAAGGGGGGCAGTCCGGGAGAGTTGGGAATCGCGGCGTTTCACAGGGAATAGTTAAAGAAGATTGATTTGAGCGCGAAGCGCAAAAACGCTTAGGGGATTTAATAATTAAAAAAGGTTCTTGAGCGCGAAGCGCCAAAACGTTTGGGCCAATCAATCGTTAAAGAAGATTGATTTGAGCGCGAATACGTGGAATGATTCAATAGTTAAAGAAGGTTGCTTTGAGCGCGAAGCACGAAAACGCCCGGGCGGCGCTGTAGTTTAAGAAGGTTGCTTTGAGCACGAAAAGGCTTGAGCAATACAATAGTTAAAGGTTACATTGGGCGCAAATCGAGAAAACACGAGCGATCCAATAGTTTAAGAAGGTTACTTTGAACGCGAAGTGCAGGGTGCAAAACGCGGTGCTCGGAGCGCAAAGAGCGCAGCGCAAAACACGGAGCGCGAAGTGCGGGGCGGAAGCCATATGGACGAAAAAGTGAACGGGCAGAAAGGAAAATGGGCGAAAAGAGAAATGAACGAAAGGGAAATAAACAAAGGAGAAATGTGCGAAAGGAAATGATCGAAAGGGAAATGGGCTAATCGCATATCTCCTCCGAGGCTGCTTCTTAATACAGAAAATTTACTTTGAAAAAAAATTATTAAATTTATTTGGCGGAGACGCGACCGAATAATTAAAATTGGCCTAGAATTTTTCAAAAATTTCGAGCAACATTTGAAAATACCCGAGCAGAACAAACGACATTTCTGTAATTTTCAAGAGTGATAACTTAGGGATAACGATTGCGGATAGCACACAAGGCGTCTAGGATTCGATGTCGTGATCGATCTCTTTTTTTACATCCAAAGGCGTCAGATACGTTATAAACCTCAACAAACGCCGGTATAAATTTTATTGTTACCCATAATTCAAGTTGACTTACGTAAGTATATTCGTTTTAAGTTGCTGAGAACCGGTTTCGTTCTAATTTTTGTATTTAGAAGTCCATCTTGACAAAGCGTGAGACTGCGTAGGCGATCTAATATTTAAAGTTATGTCGGTAAAAGCGCGAAAGCGCGTTGGTGAACCAACACTTATAGAAGGTTGCGAACGAATACTTAGAGAAAGTTGCTTCGAACGCGAAGCGAAAGAACGCGTGGGCGAACTAAAACCTAAAGAATACTATTTCAAGCGCGAGAATGCGAACGAGCCCTCCGGACCATAGTACTCCCCGGACGAGAGAGCTCCCCGTGCAAAAGAGCTCCATGGGCGAAAGAGCTCCCTGGGCGAAAGAGCTTACTGAACGCAAAAATTGCCCAGGTGAAGGAACTCTCCAGGCAAAAGCAACTCAGTCCCGCAGGAATTGAAAACCATTTCTAGTAACTGGCAAAGTGAAAATGTATGAAATCACATAATGGTTTATGCTATCTTTCTGGGGTTTCTAAGTAGCCAACAAAGAGTTTTATCTTCATTTGAGTTGTGTGTGATGACAAATTTTGTCAGTGAATATGATGTCGTTTTCCCAACAGTGAGAAAAGTGTAACTTTGTAAAATGCTGTAGAGTGAGGTCATACGCTGTGGATGTTCCGTTCACGATTTCTGTGTTTTGTGGAGTCGCCTTTTGTTTCGTTAATGCACAGAAACAACAAATATGTACAATTTATTTACAGATTTATTAAGTTGTCATGAAAGTTCTTGGCGTTTTAATTGGTAAACTTTAAACGGTCGTAACTTTCGTAATATTGACCTGATTTAGTCGAAATAAGCACCATTCGAATCAGCGCACTTTTGCCAACGCGGTACTAGTCAATTTATGCTGTTCGCTAAAAAAGTTAGTGCTCGGGATTCGATGAAATACACCAAGGCCGTTTTTGCCTAGTCCTCATTGGCGAAGGTTCTACCGGTGAGAAAGTTATCGAAGTGCTTGAAAAGGTGGTAGTCGGTTGGCGTAAGGTCTGGGGAGTATGCAGCAGAATTGGACCTCTTCTGTTCACCAGGGCGACTGCTTCTGACATAATTTTTGGTACTTTCCTCACAGTACGACATTGCGGTGATAGTTTGCTCTGATTCCAAAAACGGGTCGTTTTGGTTGCGCAAAAGCAAAGATGAACAAACCTCAAAACGTGACAATTTCTGCCGATCGGTCAAATCGTGGGGTACCCTTCCAATGCATTTTAAACCATCTGCAACAACATTGTGACTGATGCCTAGTTCTTGCGCAATCCCACAAACCGTTTGTGATGGGCCCCACACTTGATTAATTTGTCGAGCTGTCTCGGCTGCGGATTGCCTCAATTTAAAGTTAAAATAAAATATCGTTCGACATTGCTCCTTCGATATGCTTAAATAGGTTTACAAAAATATACAACTACTAAACACAGATAAAAAACAACTCATACCATGAGATACAGCGAAAAATTCTCTACAAGGTGCGATATTAATAAGCAAAGTACGTTGTATATTTATTCAGTAATAGACGCACGAACACAGTACCAAAACGCTGAGAACTTACATGACAACCTAATAGAATTAACCATTGGCTATAAGAAATACATACAATAATATAAAATTGAAAATAATAATTACATAAGATTCTACATGCATAAGCGAAATAAAATTGTCTTTTAATTTATGCATGAGGATAGAGCTTTTATATGAACAAATTTTCTTAACGCTAGAAATGCAAATGTTCTTTAGCGTTAAAAAATTTATAGTGCGGCTTTGAATTAATGCAATGTTTGTAAACAAAAAATGAAATTCGCACACGCGTTTCTGTGAAGAAATCCTACTCAAAAAGAAGCCTACGCTAAAATGGATTAGCGCAGAAGTAGGTACTCACAGATACGATATCGCCTGAGATCTGCAGGTAGAAGTTTTATTGGATCGAAGCTTGCGTACGTTGCTAGATGTGGCAAGTCAATCGATGCAGGTGTTGTGTATTGTGCAGGTTCCTTTATCGGCGATATGAGCCGTCGAACGGCATAATGAAGCGGATTAGTAGATCTCGGAACTGGTGCGGTGTATGGTATTCACACGTCCAGGCCTATATGTCCGCTTCAGTAATGGAGAGCGGCGAAAACGAGGGCGTCACGGACGCCTCGAACATACCGTCTCGGTGGGCCGTGTTTGACTTGGGTTCAGCAGTAGATGTTGATACAAACGGTTCTACAAAGTAACTTCCTTTGGTGAAAGTCAAGGCCCTGGTGGTAGATTTTGGAGTACCTTGCCGGCAGTGCGTGGTGTATCCACGTTAGTGCACAAAGCACAAGTGTCTGGTTTAACCTCCAGACTTTTGTACACCGTGATAAAAGGTTAATCTCAAAAATCAGAAGTTTTTGCTTGGTGGCAATTGCATGTCATCATATACCCAGAAATCCACAAAAGTATTCACCTCAAGATTTTAATGCGCGCTTCCTTGATCATTATAGATAATGTTTGTATTTAATAATCGGCGATTCCGGGCGAGTCTATTCGATTTTAAGGTGTGTTGATAGACGAGTCTATTATTAAGGGGTGTTCACGTCTGCATTTCTATGACGCTTATGAAGTTTGTTAGGTGCAACTTGGGTTGAATACCTACAACGTGATAAGTTGGTAAATCTTAAATTACTTGGTGCTACTTACGATTTAGTTTCTAATCAACCTTTCAGGGTAAGAATACTCTATCACCGTAATTAGTTCTTAAAAAATATATCTTGTAACGAAGATGCAAGTAAATTGCTCTCCATTATAAATACTTACTTAAGTGAATTTTTGAATAAATTAAATCTTACAGCAACAAAATCTTACAATAAAATTACTGAATACACAATGCTCTTTTCAAGAAGTCCTTTACAGAAAAACACAAATCCTTATAAATAGTCTAACCTTTGAACTAAGGAGTCTCGAATAAATTCCAGATAAACAAGCTCCCAACGCTTCCAAGCTTTGAATGCAGACCTCCGTTTCAAGAATTGATACTCAAACAAAATTACTCAAAACTCAGACCAGGTCTAAATAAAAAACCAATTCAAACGAAATTCAACCGCAGGAGAACCAACCCAAATAGGTTAAAGCTATTGGCAGTAATGTTTGAAATGATCCAGTGAAGCTATGATTGAATTTATAAATGAACTAATACTTGAAGTAATGATCGAAGAAATTATAATATTTGAAACCTCCATTTCAAACCGATTTTAAAATCGGCGATGTGATACTCAAATCAATTATTTTAATTACCAAAATTAATTAATAGTTAGTCGATTTTAATACCAATGTGATAGTTTTAATCATTTAAAACCCTAGAATTCCATGACATTAAATAATAGATTTTAAACAAAGGTGCAACTTTAACCTATTGAAAATGCTTATGAAACCAGAATATTACGCAATTAATCAACCTCAAACTATTATAAACCATAAATAAAATCAAAAGCTGTTTATAACTAGCCAATTTTCTAAATCAAGCTCAAATTATTAAAGACTAACTAAATAAAATCAAAATCTACTTATAATTAATCAATTTCCTATTAAAGAGTGATTTTCGGTAAATGTAAATTTATTTGTATTTACTAAACTTTCAAAAGTAACAAGCTCATTCTGCAAGATTATATTTCCAAGCATTATTCAATGTTATATTCTTAGAAAATAATTAATTTAGGGTTCGAAGGTAGTTTTATAGTATACAGGCAAATTAAATTTTATATGTGACATAGTTAAAGTCTTGCCAGTAAATCAAAGGGGCCGACTTAGAATCGTTTTTTGCTCATATTAAAAAAAGAACGCTACGTTATGCATGTTCAGTTTTTGTAGAAAAACAAAAAAGGAATGCTTGGTAGTTATGAATAGTACGCGTTTTTATTTGCTTCTAGTGATAACTTTTACTTTGTATGAAATAAATATATGGAACAAACTATCAAATCGGTGGTTACCCTACTAAAAACAACGATCTTACAGGAAATGGATCAAATTTTAGGGAATTTATAGTTTGTGTTCAGTTACAGTTACTGTATATCAGTCTTCTATTTTTAATCGAGAGCAGAATTTCACTATTGTGATCAGGTTTTCATTATACTTAAGTATTAGGAAACTCCCTTCGTAGCCATAAATAATATCACGCTAATCTAATTTTTAATTGACGCTCTAATTTTGTTTTAGGTGCCAGACAGTGAAGGAAACGCTGGAATGGCAGCAATTTTAGATACAGAAAAGACCTTTAACATTGATTCAATAGCTGCTGCTTTTAGAGACAACCTTCCAGCTTACGCAATACCCATATTTATAAGAGTATTAGATTCAGTACCCTAACAGGAACGTTTAAACTAAAAAAGACTGAGTTGCGGGAAGAAGGTTACAACATAGATAAGATTGAAAATACTATTTATTTTCTTCATCCTCAGCATAAGAAGTATGTAAACTTAACAAATGATATTTACAAGGACATCTTAGAGGGAAAGATGCGGCTTTAATTTTATTTATTTAGAAATACGAATATTAGATGTAATAAATATAAGGTAGTTTTTTTTACACAATGTTGTATGTTTTTTGAATAGAGCGTCCTCTTTCCTTCACCTCCACTTCCTCATGCACCACCATTTTCGCCTCCATCTCCGCCTCCACCGCCACCTCCAGTTCCACCTCTACCTCCACATCTCGCCTCCATACAATACCTCTATCTCCATGCACTACCTCCACCTCCACGTTTTACCTTCACCTCAACCTTTACACATCACCAGCACACTACACCATAACAACCATTCTTAAACTATATAATCCGCTGTGATAACCAGAATTTTATGAATTGAGGATAGCCAAATCTCTAAGCAGTTACGTGAGCGATTTTCCAACATCTACACCTCCTATATATTGATTGTAATTTAAAAAATTTCTTGAGCAAAAGATAAAATTATAGAAAAATTGAAAATGTGTTGTTATTAAGATATTTTATACGACTTTCTTTATTCGATCTGGTATATTTCTGGTAGTCCCTCTAACAAATTCTCTAATTAATGTTTATTAGCTACACCCTACACGAAACATATATAATGTACACTTCTGGTTAATTTTTCTAACACTTCTGTCCAATAACCTGTTTATATCCACATGTTTTAGCATTTACACCTGTCTAGCAGGTACAAATTTTCGAGAACTTCCCGCGCACTCTGAACAAGAAATTTACCATAATTTCTATTTTTATAATTTAGATATATATATATATAATTTCTTTTTGTAGTTTGCTTTTGTAACCAATAATTGGAGTCGTACAGCACATCTTGATTTTTTCGAATTAGAAAATATAACGGACATTATTTCTGTGCTTCATTTTTTTTAATTCCAAGAATAAGTAGCTGCTTCTCCGTCTATTTACTCCAGTCTTCGGCACTTTGTAATATGTACAGGACCTCTTACTTCCTGCATTAGAATTTTTTCTATTTGTTCAACTTCTTGTGTCAATGATACATTCTTCTTGTTTTTGTAGGCATCCAAAAAAACCTTAAACTCTACTTTCGAAAGTGAGTGACCATTGTATTTGTAATACAATTGGTTCTAATTTTTGTAAAATGCTCTTTTGTAGGCAAACAAGTAAAATCGATTCCGTTAAAAGGAATTAATAATATGAATCACTATTTGTAAGCTCTCCTCTTGCATTGTACACCTTAGAAGCTAGGTTTTGTAAAATCTACTTAAAAAAATACACATCCTTAAGGCCATTCCTCTCTGCAAGAACTCCGACATAAAAATACATTTCTCGGTTATTAACTGTAAAATGCAGATGTGTCCAAATTTTTCCAGTGGTTTTAAAATAATTTATTAACCTCTCTTTTGACTATGCCAACTTGCATTCTTTTTTTCGTAATAAATGTCTGTGCTGCTCTTTTAATACTATGGTCTTTGTTTCATATTCTAACGTTGTAGCAATTTTATTTTCCACCTAATATATATATCTGTATAATCAATCCTTTTATTAAATATTAAATAATATAATACATTATAATGTTATCCAATCCACTTAATTTAATAATATCTATTGTCCAATAAAGAACTCGTATTTAGTTCATGTTAAAAGTTAAATTCTACGGTGACAATATAAAAGCTTTTGTGTAGTATCCTTCTTAAAGCCCCCTCTACTCAATAACTGCAAGGTAAATTGTTACTGGGTAGCAACAAGCTCGGCTGGCACTTCTAACATAGCTGTGGTTCAAGCAGGTCGATAATTGTTCTTAGGAGCGATGTCCGTGATTGATTTTGTTGTTGGATGCATTCACGGTGGAAGATTGCTCGTGTAAGCTATCTTCATAAATTGTTTTGGATGGTCCATTTGTTTGTTGAAACCAGTCGTGAAGAACGATGAAGTTTTTGTTAAAAGACCATTAGGAACATGTAACTTTGGAAATAATTTATTTTAAAATATATTGCAACGTAAACTATAAATAAGTAATTTTTCTGAATGGTATTCATGCGAAATTGATGGAAAACAATTCTATTCTTGTATAATATGGAATCACATAGATAAATTTATTCAAGTTAATTACAAACAACATTAGTTTATCGTGGTGAGAATTACTCATGGAACATCTGTAAATTGAAACGCAGATAATGGAAGCCAAGTGACGTGTTTTTCAGTTTGCAGCGCAGCTGTTTGTTTGGAATGGAATTTTCCGTTGTTAATACATGCATCAGCTTTCAAGCAAGTATTTAGGTGCAAATTGGAGTTCTGGTATGTACAAAAAAAATTATGTTCGTATGTTGTTTGAACTGTCGACGTAGTAACGAGATAAATTTTACTTTATCCGACTTGTGTTAACTTTGAACAGGTCAAGGACAGACCTCAATTATATTTTTCGTTGTCATACGATATGAATCTGTAATTTGTTCCTACATAATTCTTTTATTAACTCAATGAAACATCAGAAGATGTCACTACTAATTAAATAAAGTAAATTCTTACAACTTTAATATTTAGAAATTAGATTTCTACATTTGATATTTTATGAACAAGTTATCTGTAATTATCTACTGTGAAATTAAGGTAAATTTACCATAATTAACTCTTTCTATAAATAAGCAATTTTATGCTTTGTCAATTTGTTACATAAACCTCATTAAATAGTAATTGGTACGGATATATTCAGTACCATTGTAATTAACTCTTCCTAATTTAAATTAACTTATAAAGGAAGACATATTTTTTGTAGAAAAATACATTATTGAATACCAGTTGAATAGATTCTTATTTTCGGACTAAAGACTATTTTTATTTAAGAGGAATGAAAGTCGATTCGGATTGTATTTAATTATTTTTGAGTTTGAATGCACAAACAGTGTTTTTCTTTGTTTAATCTGTTCACAGGTGCAGTGCAGGATTGCTAAGGTCAAGGTCGAGCCATAAGGTAAGACACTTTAAAGATTAGGTGGTCTTTGAAATTATATAGCGGTTATAGGAGAAAGGTTTCCGCATTAGCCTTGTACAAGGGACTTGTATTAGGTCTTCTCAGTATAAAAAATACGGTGGCGCCTTATTTTTATTATTAGTGGTTGCAATTACACCCCGACCCACAGCTCATTCTCTACCCAGAGCATATAAGTTCGACTAGCCGCTTTGCCTTTGAGATTTCCTCAACTTAGAGCCACCTTCCATCTTAATTTGCCGTGGGCTCCCTTTTTAATTATCGGAAATTCTCGTTAAACTAAAATCAGAATTTAAAAGGCTACAAATAGCGCCCAGCGTGTAGGCCTCGATTGCTGTACCAATTGTATAAGCACATAAAGTATAGGCTTCGATTGACTTTGGTTGTTTACACTTGTGGTTTGTAATTCATTTACCCTCAGATTGGTTTAGTCTATTGATGTTGTTGTTCAATTGAGTTTAATTTGTAATTAGTTAGTTAGTCTATTCCATGATGGCTGAGACGTATCAAGTAGTTTATTTGCATAAAGATGAGTTGGATTATGAATTGAGAATTCGTAAAGTGTTAGCAGCAGACCGATGCAGGATAAGAGGAAAATGTTAGGCCGATTATTAGCCAAAGAAACAACATTACCTGATTTTATTTGTCAATTAGCTCTAACGGAAATTGATAGTATGTCAACATTAATAAAGTTGTGTAAGAAATTAGAAGAAACTTTCTTACATGGAAAATTGTTCGATAGGAATATTATTGTTCTTTTAGTCGCAGCTTGAAGTATTTCAGTGAATAATAATTCACAGTGTAGTTGATAATAGTGATTTGTATTTAGGTTTTTCTTCCATTTGTATTATCTACAATAGTTGTTTGATAAATTTTTTTATAGTAGAGATGATAGATGTTTATAATTTGGTACACTGGTTTTTACTGTCGGTAAACCGTTTCAAGATTGCTCTTGTGCATAGGCACGTTTTGTTTTGATATATTTTGATAGCAATTTTTGATTTATTTATATCCGCATTGCAACGCAGTATGTTAATTGGTTGTAAGTCTAAGTGAAACTTGTCGTCGTGGTTGGTCGGATTAGCAGTATGTCAGTCTAGACGAGACTTAGGAAAAGTCGGTCGCTCAGCATTACATTAGTCTAAACGAGACTCGAGGTAAGTTGTCACTCTAGCAATTTTGGCATCACTATTTTTGAGATTGGTGATGAGGTTATAATTTTTTTGTTTATAAGTCTAGGTGAGACTCACAGAGGAGTTTGTCACCCTAGCAAGTTTATGCGTTGTGAAGTACTTTTGTCTATCTTGACAGTTTGATTATGAGTAGTGTAAGAGTGTACTAGAACATTGATTTATTGTTATCCTAGATGGAAGGTTGAGAGTAATCTAAATTATAAATTTATTATGTTTAAAATTGTCATTGTTTGCGAATTTAAAAGAAGGTGTTCTTAAAGTTTGAAGTTCATTGGTTTAATGTTTGAAATCATGTTGATAATTTAGTTGAGATCAAGTTAGATAATGTGGATCCCTGGTATGTGTCTCTTCGAGAGAAAATTTTAGCTTCACCTGATGATTACCCACAATGGAAGGTAGAAGATAATTATGTATTTAAATTTCTTTCATCAAATTTACCACTCTCGTCGAATGTAAGGGAATGGAAATATTTAGTCCCTAGATCACAGGAGGAAGAGGTTATTCGGATAAATCATGACCCTTCAGTGGCCGGTCATTTCGTTTTTTTAAACATTGGCACGCATACAAGAGAATTTTTATTGGCCAAAAATGCGTAATGATGTGTTGAAATTTTGTAAAAATTGTTTAACGTGTGGTGCACAGAAGGCATCGAATAGAGGACCCCTTGGTTTAATGGGAAAGGAAAAAGAAGTGAAGTTCCCCTTTCAGATTATCGCTATAGACCTCATGGGCCCATTTCCACGGTCCAAGGTTGGACACAAATGGTTATTAGTTATTGGTGATTGGTTCTCGAAATTTACGTTATTGTTTCCGTTACGTAGTGCGAAAGCGCATATAATAGAACGTGTATTGGAGGAAAAAGTTTTTTTAGTTTATGGTGTTCCCAAATTTTTATTATCTGTGATAATGGCTCACAATTTAGTGGTAGAAATTTCAAGGCAGTATGTAAAAAATATGACGTTCAAAAAATTTGGTTTAATGCAGTTTACTCTCCCCAATGTAATTTTGTAGAGAGGATAAATAGAACGGTAGGAACAGCTATACGTTCGTATATTAAAGAACATGATACTTGGGACATAGAGTTACCCCAAATTCAGTATGCGATTAATTCTGCAAAACATCATGCCACTGGTTATTCGCCAAATTTCTTAGTTTTGGTAGACATGTTCCTGTGTCTGGAAAATTTTATGGTCTTGATGTGGAACCCTCAGTTGATATTGATTTTATTTCTAGTGATAGACCTTCGTATGTGTCAGATCATAAAGGACTATTTGATATTTTTATAGACGTACAGAAAAGGTTACATTTAGCTTACATGCAGTCTAGTAATTCGTATAATTTAAGGAGACGTAACATTTCTTTCGAAGTAGGTGACAAGGTTTGGAGGTCAAATAAAGTTCTTTCGAAAGCAAGTGATAAGTTTACAGCTAAGCTTGCGCCAAAATATGTTTTGAGCATTGTTAAAAGAAGGTTTCAATTTAATTTATGAATTGAGTAATGAAAATGGTTCAAGGGCAGGCAGATGGCATGTTAAGGACTTAAAACCTTATTCAGAGTTCAATGGTGATATTGAAAATGAGAACGTTTCTGAACATTAATTAGTGTTGTTGATATATTTAATGGTTGATAGTAGGAATTATTTCTGTCTTATCTTTTAGTTAAGGATTTAAATATTGTATTGGAATACTGTTTGGTAGTCTAAAATTTTAGATGTTGGATAAGAAGTATAAAAGAATTTTGTAGTGCAGTAAGGTTGATACTAGACTGTGCTGATATTGTTAGTTGCAAGTTATTCATTTGAGTCAAGATAAAAGTTACATGTTTCCGTTTGTCAAATGATTTCATTTGTCGTATGATTCTTTAGTTCAAGGTTATAAAGGAATGTTTAGGTATCTTTATGATTAAAGTGTTTGATAAATAAAGTTGTATATATTTGGTTATTATTTTCTTTCGGATTTAAGATTAAGGTGTTTGATAATTATAATGGGAATCAAGTAGTTTGAGTCCATATTAAATATTGATTGGAGGTCAATATTGTTAGTAACTTTGATAGTTATGTTTAGTTTGAATATTGTGTAAGATGACAATGTTCTATGTTTAGTATGAATATTGCGTGAGAAAGCAATGTTCTATGTTTAGTATGAATATGGTGTAAGATGACAATGTTCTATGTTTAATATGAATATTGTGTGAGATAGCAATGTTCTATTTTGTTCATTCATGCGTGAGTGAGATTTTTGAGAAGTAAGACGTGGTGACGTTTTACTTGTCTCTTCTGGGAAAGAGATATTTCTACATTTTGGTTGCATATACATGCGGTAGATTGCTGAACGTTAGTGATTTCAAGACTTGTTTGCTGTTTTGAAGTTATGTTTGTCGTGGATCTCAAAAGTAGTGAGAGTCCTTTTCTTCTTTTGTAAATATGTAAATTACGGTTAATATAGTAAAAATATGTTTGTCATGATAATTTGATATTTTTATTAAAGAATTATAATACGGCAGTATTATATATTTTGTTGTTTAAGTTTCGAGTATAAATGAGTGATATAATAACCCGAATATGATTAAACGATAATGACATCCTACCGATTAAGACTTCCGAATTTGTCCCCTTGTGGCGTATAGTACGCGTAGTTACTCGTCACTCATTTTCAATTATGTTGTATCTTAAGTGGTAATTTTGTTTTATTTTGTAAAATTAATAATAATAAGTTATGAATATGTAACAATAAATTCAAAAAAATTCTTCGTATTTATTCCAGAATTTTTCTCTTAGAAAGAGGCAGTGTAGCAATTTTATTTTCCACCTAATATATATATCTGTATAATCAATCCTTTTATTAAATATTAAATAATATAATACATTATAATGTTATCCAATCCACTTAATTTAATAATATCTATTGTCCAATAAAGAACTCGTATTTAGTTCATGTTAAAAGTTAAATTCTACGGTGACAATATAAAAGCTTTTGTGTAGTATCCTTCTTAAAGCCCCCTCTACTCAATAACTGCAAGGTAAATTGTTACTGGGTAGCAACAAGCTCGGCTGGCACTTCTAACATAGCTGTGGTTCAAGCAGGTCGATAATTGTTCTTAGGAGCGATGTCCGTGATTGATTTTTGTTGTTGGATGCATTTACGGTGGAAGATTGCTCGTGTAAGCTATCTTCATAAATTGTTTTGGATGGTCCATTTGTTTGTTGAAACCAGTCGTGAAGAACGATGAAGTTTTTGTTAAAAGACCATTAGGAACATGTAACTTTGGGAATAATTTATTTTAAAATATATTGCAACGTAAACTATAAATAAGTAATTTTTCTGAATGGTATTCATGCGAAATTGATGGAAAACAATTCTATTCTTGTATAATATGGAATCACATAGATAAATTTATTCAAGTTAATTACAAACAACATTAGTTTATCGTGGTGAGAATTACTCATGGAACATCTGTAAATTGAAACGCAGATAATGGAAGCCAAGTGACGTGTTTTTCAGTTTGCAGCGCAGCTGTTTGTTTGGAATGGAATTTTCCGTTGTTAATACATGCATCAGCTTTCAAGCAAGTATTTAGGTGCAAATTGGAGTTCTGGTATGTACAAAAAATTATGTTCGTATGTTGTTTGAACTGTCGACGTAGTAACGAGATAAATTTTACTTTATCCGACTTGTGTTAACTTTGAACAGGTCAAGGACAGACCTCAATTATATTTTTCGTTGTCATACGATATGAATCTGTAATTTGTTCCTACATAATTCTTTTATTAACTCAATGAAACATCAGAAGATGTCACTACTAATTAAATAAAGTAAATTCTTACAACTTTAATATTTAGAAATTAGATTTCTACATTTGATATTTTATGAACAAGTTATCTGTAATTATCTACTGTGAAATTAAGGTAAATTTACCATAATTAACTCTTTCTATAAATAAGCAATTTTATGCTTTGTCAATTTGTTACATAAACCTCATTAAATAGTAATTGGTACGGATATATTCAGTACCATTGTAATTAACTCTTCCTAATTTAAATTAACTTATAAAGGAAGACATATTTTTGTAGAAAATACATTATTGAATACCAGTTGAATAGATTCTTATTTTCGGACTAAAGACTATTTTTATTTAAGAGGAATGAAAGTCGATTCGGATTGTATTTAATTATTTTTGAGTTTGAATGCACAAACAGTGTTTTCTTTGTTTAATCTGTTCACAGGTGCAGTGCAGGATTGCTAAGGTCAAGGTCGAGCCATAAGGTAAGACACTTTAAAGATTAGGTGGTCTTTGAAATTATATAGCGGTTATAGGAGAAAGGTTTCCGCATTAGCCTTGTACAAGGGACTTGTATTAGGTCTTCTCAGTATAAAAAAATACGGTGGCGCCTTATTTTTATTATTAGTGGTTGCAATTACACCCCGACCCACAGCTCATTCTCTACCCAGAGCATATAAGTTCGACTAGCCGCTTTGCCTTTGAGATTTCCTCAACTTAGAGCCACCTTCCATCTTAATTTGCCGTGGGCTCCCTTTTTAATTATCGGAAATTCTCGTTAAACTAAAATCAGAATTTAAAAGGCTACAACGTAATCCTTTTAAAAGCTACTTCCTTTGATTCTAATTTTCTTTTCTTAATTGGTTGGTGCATAAATAGCCGACACAGGTTCTATTTCTTTTATGGTGTACAGTAAAAATTTATTACATGTATTAGTTTGCTTTCTTAAAATTTGCGGAAAAATCAGTACTAGTAGCGATCAGTCCTAGATCATCGATTTTTACAATTCTTGGAATTGTTTAGAAGAGTTTTCTGGGCTTTACAAAAGCGGGGCTCCATCTTTAACGTAACATTTCTGTGTAAGTAGAACACCATCCATGTTTGACCCATTTTTGATGACTTCTTTGTAGTTGATCGGTAAGGATAACTGAATGCAAAATGGCAAATTTACCTCCGGCCGGGTGGGATGCTCAGATGTCATGGAGGGTTTAGTATAAAAAACGAATTTTTTAAAACTAAATGTTAGGAAATTACGGAAATTTTACATATGCATAAAGTCTGTTGTATTTTACATTTTGATAATTAAAGCTTACAGTCCACATCCAACTATTGGTTAGAAAAGGAAATAGAAGACGAAGGTGTAGAATTACATTTTAAAATAAGAATTAAATTGAATAAATTATAAAATATTCCAACCAAATGTATAGAATTTGCCGGCGTATGTTGCTATGTTTCGACTCGTTCGAGTAGAGAATGGAAATAAAGAAGTAGATCATTTGTTACGATATTTTTCCTAAAAATTAATTTTGATGGTATCATCATACAGAACGAGCGCAAAAAGCATCCTAAATTACCCAAAACGATCTCTAAACCTGGACCTACGCCCCGAATTCTGGGGGCATATCCGGCCTTAAACCTAATTTCTTATACTCTAATATTCTTTTGTTGGAAGATGGAAAATTATGCTTCCTATGTATTCGAAGAAGCAGAGAGGACATAGCTGATATCTGCTATTGTAGCACCTGCACCAGTAAATCGGGGTGATCGAATTAGTAAGCAAGCGCAGTTTTAACATATTTTTTATTGTATTAAGTATGAACTTAAAAAAATGGAGTAAGTAGGAGTCTGAGTTAAGGCGATAAACTATTGTAGCTCGATTGATTTTATTATATAATTCAAATACTTCTGTAATAAAAAAAATCGTTATGCAGAAAATAAACATCATCATTAAGTCTTCAATCCTAAAATTGGTTAAACGCATACCTCTATTGTTTCCTACTCTGAGCTAACCTACACAATTCCCTGAAATTCCCACGGTCTGCATCTTTTACTATCTGCCTGCAATATTCTGATCTAGGTCTACATCTACCTTTCCTTTTCCTATATCTGCTTGTAATATAGCCCGCACTATTCCCCAAAAATGCCTTAAAACGTATCCTGTCCTTCTATAGCTCCTATTTTTTTTTGTTTTTGACAGATATCTTTATTTCTCTACTACTTCAATAACATCTTTGTTATTAACTTTATCTGTCCATGTTATCATCATCATAATACATCAGAAGCATAACATTCCAAAGAGTTCTTCCTTTTTTATCTGCTTCACCTACTTTTCCTATTTTATAGGTGTACAATGCTGTGCTCCACACATATGCTTCCAACACTTTTATCCATGTTTCTATGTTTGTTGTCTTCGAACACAGCTGCTTCTCCTTTTTGTTGGATACAGTTGGGTTTCCTTTATATTGCTTTGTACATATATATATATATATATATATATATATACGTGTATATATATATATATATATATATATATATATATATATTGATATGATAACGCCGTACTCGGTGTAATGACGTTTTTACTTAACTCCACCGCTCTGTGTTCTCACTTCAAATTTAATTTTACTAATTTTATTATTATGCCACGGCTAGCCTAATTTAATCTACACAAAGTGCACAACGTTACAATGATCAATTTTTCTCTTCTCCACCCCTTTATGATTACCTATTTGTTTGAATTTATAAAACAAAGTCAATTAATTTCAAATAATGAAAAGAAATATTATTTACAAGTTTTGAAAAATATTAAAATACACCCTTCAATCAATCAATATCATATGTATCATTTATTCCAAAATTTATATACTTTGAATTCAATCTAAAGTCACCACAAACTAGCTCTTTTTTTAAAAAAACCATGAACGTTCTAGATCCCTTTAGAATACATTACGTAAGTTTAACGTATGCAATGTTTGTTGCTGACTTCGTTACACTTTTTATATAAATTGAGTAAATTCAGTATTGAAATTTAAATAGAAAAATATCTGAAAAATTAAATAAATCTGACCTGCTGCGGCTTGTTCGGGTCGTGGATCAAGGCCCCTTTGTTGTCCTCCTTCGTTGAATCAGTGTTTGAGTACAGTCACCCCGCGTTTTACAAAAATTACTTTGTGCTTCTTTATTTTATTTGCATTGAATCTTGCAACTCCAAATTGTACCAGAATTGTACCAAAATATAATTGTCGACGCTGATTTGAATTGTAATATTATATTGACCCAGATTTGAATTGTTCTTATCGACGCATACTTGAATTATTCAGAAATACCACCAATTCCAATTATTATCATCCAATTCGAAATATTATATCAATCCATTCAAAGTATTCAAAAATGTTCCACCAAATAGAAATATTCTATCGATCCATTCGAAGTATTATCATCACATTCGAATTATTATATCTATCCACACATTTGAATTATTCTCATCAACACATTTGAATTATTATAAATATTTAGTTTAAATAAATTGCCCCAAATTCTACTCACGCTAAACGGCAAAAGAAGTCTTCATAATTGTAGCACTATTATCACTTGATATTTTATTAAATATTTAGAATTACGCGTGACTTTTTGATTCACAGTGACGCAGCTTCGCCCTGCCTGAGTTTTAAACTGACTCGTCTTATCATTGCTCAGTGTTAATATCGGCTGTTCCCACTTACATGTGGGCTGGGTTTTCAACAAGTTTTGTAGATATCTCAACCAACCACGTCTTTGTACTTCCTGCATTTTCTTATGTAATTTACTTGGTTTTCCGTGTAATATCTGTTTGCTATTGATATATCGTTATCTTGATCATACGTTGTTTTGTATAGATATAGCCTTTTTGGATAATTGAACAAAATAAATGATGTAACTTTAATTTACTTTCGTTTATTTTATGCGTGTTTGAACTACGTTTTCTTATCAAAAATGTTTATTGTTTCCGCGTAGTTGCATAAAGCTTTGTTAGGTTTTATTTCTACTCTTCGTATTTGTTTTATAACTAATTAGAACACTTCCCAACGCGTGTTTAATTACATGTACTATCATTTCCTCTAAATACGCATTCTATTGTTGAAAGATTACTCACTTGCATTACTTAAAATTAATAAAGATGTGTATACAGAGTGTTAAATACTTGCTATTTACATAATGAATGAATTACCTATTTTTCTGCTAAATAAATGCAGTTTTCTGCTTCCTCTTGCAATTTATGGTTACTACACGACCCTTGCTATTTAATACCCCCTTAAACAACCCCTTATCACAGTATATTATATATATATCCTATTCTGAATGCGTATTTTCTCTCCCCTTTTATTTATTTAATTTATGTGATTAATTTAGAAGAAGGTTTCAAATTCACTAAAATACCAATTTTCGGTTCTAAGCTCCTGAATACTTTTTATGTTTGCATGCTAAATATAATAAGTGACTTCTAAATATTGTTCATTTTAAAAATTTATACTTTGGCTTTTTTTAAAACTCTAAACAACTCTCTCAGGGTAAATTTCAAATTAAAATGATACAGTTCTGGGTTCAATGACTAATATCAAATTGCAAATACGTGGATACTAGCTCCCTCTCTACTAAATCGGAATAAGCTTTTGAAAAACACAAATGCCGGTAAGGTTAGTTCTACAGCAAACTATATAGAACAGTAACCGTTAACCTATTTTAGAATTGTAAATGTTAGTGTATGTTTGACATGGGTATTTTTTAAACACTTTATATCTTAATTACTTTTCATATTATAAGCTTTTTTTTTAAGTAGCTGGTTTTCATGGTCCTTTCTGGTTTAATATAATAAACATACCAGTTATAAATAGAGCCATACATCCTTTGGTCATGGTATTTTGTGATTTTATTATTGTTGAATTCGCCCAAAAGACCCAGTGCTGTTTAAAATCTTATGGTTTCTAGTTTTTAACTAACTGTAGATAATTACTAGTGCAATAAGTGTAAATTATTCACCATGTTATGTGTTTAATGAAATCTTAAGTATGGATCAATTGTTAATTAATTATAATAGACTTCAGTCTCATACACTTTAATATATTATATATATATATATATATATATATTGCTGTGATATTCTCCTGTGAATGCGGGAACTGGGCCCTTTCAACAAAAAAATTCTAGCCCCACGTTGGGCGTCATAAACTGCTGTGATCCTGTTTCGCCTCGGCTGCTCACCTAATTTTATAAACCTCCTCATTCATAAAATTAAACAACACATTCCTACCACAAACATCAACGTTAACTCTATTTACATCAATATTCAGAATACATTAAATTTTCAAATTAAATTTCAGCATAAAATTCAGTTTTAAAAAGAATCTCAAGATTAATTTTATTATCATTTTAATGTGCATCCAGAATTAAAGTCCTTGTTGGATGCCTACTAATTAATATAACAATATAAGCAGAGTAAAAAGGGAGCATCTACCACCCCTTTACGTTAATTAACCAGGTTCGTCTAATTGAGCTCAAAGACATACCCAAAGTTTCATCATATTCCCGAACATCAATACTAAATACTCCTTTCTACTTAAACAAGCAAATTTCATCTTAAAATTAAAATTTTATGGTTAGTACAATTTCACTAATGTCCATTTAAAATAAATCAATTATAAAGTTATTCAACACCCACAAAAATGTCAAACAAAATAGTATAATTTACCTGAAGGTTACTGTCCTCGAAGCTTCAATGTACATCGTCCCTTTAGTTAATCACACCATTCCAACAGGATTATAGTTACGGCTTCTAATTCTCAACGCTTTTAAAATTTTCTCCATCACCATTTATTTAAAGTTGTTTCTGGGCTTTTCCGGAACTCATCTGTGTATATCTGACCCTTGTTTCGTGGATCCAGACACGTATTTGAACCATTTAATTATTAACACCCCCGAAAAATAGCAAAGAAATTCATGCGTCTTTCCCCAATATACGCCAAAACTGCCTACTTTTGTGTATACATTTGTCGTTGTAAATTTTGCTAATTGGTACAGTGATACTAAATTTTATTACCTTGTATCTAAGTGCACTGAAGTACATTCATGTTAGCACGTAAATAACAAACTATTTTGAATCACTAAAATATACGAGCAAAATTTTAAATTATTTTATCAAACTAAAATGCACTGTTTAACATCTTGAATCAAGTCGCGGATGTAAGAGCTTTTAACGCATCGAACAGTCAAAAGTCTAAGAAGAGACCGAAACTCATATTACCACCTCTATATATAGCGAATAGCCGGCACGTCGGTCTGTTCCCCAAAACAGACAATTCTTAAGAATTTCTCATTTTATGTTCCCAGTCCGTCGCTCGCGCGTCGGTTTTTTACGAATTTTTCACTCGCCCCATTTAAATCTCAGAAAATTTCCACACGGCACGCAACGTCTGAGAATACTAATTAATTTTGTACAGAAATTGTTGTTTCTACCTCTGATATTTGCATCCTATTTTCAACCAATTGTGACCCTCGTGACGTTGCTTAAATCACGCCTTTTCCTATATGTGTCTTTGCTTGACGCATTTTCTCTTTCCTTTTCTAACCTGTTCGTATTGGTGCAAATTGATATTCTTTATTATCGATTATATTTTAGTCCATGTGGACTATCTGGGTTTAATAACCCCGTATCGCACCTTCTCGTGAATATTAAGCCCCGGTTTCTCCAAGATTCTTTGAAAACATTAATTATCTGCCAAATTTTCGCCGTACGTGATATTTAAACTACGCAGGTGTTCAAAATAATATTAATTCTCAGAGCTTTTAAATAAACCCTGTTTTGTATTTCGTGCTAAAGCATCTGACCGTTTCCAATATCCTTAGAATCGACATGTTTATCTAAACAAATTAAACTGAAATTGCCTTTTAAAATACGCAGGTGTGTTCAAACATCCTACTTCTAACTAACACTTCTAGGATTTGCATTTCATTGGGTTTTTACAAGTTTCTTTTGATATAAAGCGTCTTATAATTAATTTAAATTTCTTAATTTTAATAAAACGAATGAATTTTTATGCTTCACGCTGTTATTTAATAACGCGTACCTTTTCCAAAAGCTTCTATACAGTGATTAAAATTATTTGATGTGATTATATAATTTTCTACCCTGGTCTAAATATGAGTATTTCCCCCCTATTTGAATACAAATAATCCCCCTTATTTGAATGCAAATATAAAGCATTTAGACCAAAAAAAATTACAAAAAAAAATTGCCTATCACTCTCTACCCTTATCTATCTAACTTACCTACTTTGTCTCCAATCCAAAAAAATATTTACACTATCCTATATCCCTATCCTATTCCTAACTCTCACTTAATTCTATAAACTGAAATTATCCCTAACTTCATCCTACTCATCCATCTAATCCTATATACGTCCTATATACCTATCCTATTCCTAACTTTTAACTAATCTTCACTATACTTTACTTCATCCTACCTAATCCTATATACCTATCCTACTCTTACTCTATTCCTAACTCTCCACTAATCTTCTATGAAATATCTATACTTAACCTATCTTATTTTCTTCCTACATTTACTCTTTATTCTCATCCTAAACCTATTTCTAATTATCTCCCATATTTATCCTATATCTAGCTCTATTTTCTATCAACACTTACTTCTACTCTTCTATATACACCTATTCTATCCCTATCCTATTTAAATCTAACTCTCTTCTTGACCCTCCAAGTCTTTCTTCTAACTATTCTAATACTCTTCATCCCTATTTCTCCCCCTTCTATATCTATACTTAACATCCCTGTTATCTCACATACAATAAACCTATCATCCCTATTATCCTTACTCTTAAATATTACTTCTTCTTCAGTCCCTACACATGTCTGTTTCTCATTTACTATTTTTTTTCTTTCTGCCGACAAACCAAACGATACTACTTTACAATTATCGATTTTTCCCTCTATGGAAAATCCTATGTACCTTCTAGAATTCTTATGTAATGGAATCCGCCAGAATGAATTCCTTAAATCTACTTTATTAAAAACAACTTTGCCACTTAACCTCATCAAAAATAATTCTGCCTTCACCTGCTCCCGATATGCTGCTGTTGCTTCTACCCCCACTACTTCTGCATGTTTTTGTACTAAAGCTTGAACCTCTACTATCCTATCCTCTGGACATCTTATTGTGTTGATCTGATTACCTTCATCATCCTCTACCTCTACTACATTAATACTAAACCCCGTGTCATCCTCTGTGACTTCATAACTGCCCTTCCATGGCACTACCCTATCCTTAATCCTTACTACCTTCCTTTCCATATCTATCAAAACCCCTAACTTCATCATACAGTCAACACCTAAAATGCTCTGAAACTTCAGTCCAGGTACAATTACAAACTCCTGTTCACAGCTTAAACCTCCTATATCTATCCTAAGCACCACAACACTATTTACTACAGCAAACTTCTTTTTATTTGAAGCTACTAAATGGCTACGCTTTATAGGCATAATTCTATCACAAACCTTATCCCTAATTTTGCTGACGAATTCCTCCGATATTAAACTCGCCTCTGCCCCTGTATCAAGTAATACTTCTACATTATTCTCAAAAATTTCTAAATTAATAATTGGCAAACATAATTTTTCCTTAGTTTCTGGTTCTACTTCCTCCTCAATTTTGAAAAATTCACGTGGATGTTCATATACATTTACACTGAAATCTAGTGGTCTGTCGCGTTCTAAAAATCCTGTCCAGGTCTGTTTTCCCTACTCGGTCCTGGTCTAGCCGTCACCTCAGCGTATGTCCTAGGCGTTTCCACTCGTTCCGTGTCTGTATTAGCAGTCCCGCTCATGTCTGGTGAACTATTCATTCTGGTAGGTCCCGGTCTCGGTGCAGGTCCCTTCCTAAACTATTACTCCTAACGTATGGTCGTCTCTGTTCCCAATTCTGTCGCTGGTATCCGTAACTATTCCCCGTCTAGCGTAGTTGTCCCGTCTATTGTCAAACCTAACTGTGTTGATCTGTCTTTCCCTGTTATCCGAGGTCGTCCACTACTTACGTCGTCGTACCTCTGCAGGTATTCCAAAACATTTCTCTGTCCACTATGTTCTGTAGTGCTACGTGTTGTCTTATGTCTACCTCGAAGTGTCGTGATAAATACTTAATAATTTGTCGGTCCGTCAGTGGTGGGTTCAGTTGCTTTGCTATGCTATACTTGCGTATAGCATATTGCTCTACTTCCTGAAAATTCTCCTTAAATTTCCTGTGATTAAGTCGTCTCGTACCTGATCTTGTCTGTGGTCACTCCAGTAGTGCTTTAAAATTTGTTTTCAAAGTCCTGATACGTGTCTATGTCCTGTCCTACTAAATTGTACCACGCTTCCGCATTGTCCTTTAATAAAGCCTTTATCGTATTTAGTTTAGTCTGTTCGTCAAATAAATTTCCCACTAGATTTCTTACGCTATTAATAAAAATTTGTGGATTTACCCTGTTATCGCCATAAAACTTCATGTGTTGATCCAATGATACTCCACCTGTAGAAAATCTGGGACCATCCCCCGTTAAATTTGACATGTTGTATTTAATACTACTAACTTCGCGTTCTACCCTGCCTAACTGATCCCTACATGAGTCCGTCACTTCAGTCATTTTACATTAATCTCTTCTTCACAAAAATGCGTACTTCGGACCTTAAATGTCCCATTTCCTGTCGAAGACCTGTAATATCACGCTCATTTTTTCAACCCTATTTTCAACTTCCCCAGTTTCACGGTAAGACTATTTTAAATTCTGTAAATTCTTTAGTATTTTGTTCAATTTTCCCGCTTATCTGCTCTAATTTTTGGTTGGACACCTCCCTCGCTCTATTAGATTCTTCCCTAGCTCTATTAGCTTCTTCGTTCATCCTCTCTAGCATTCTCATTATCATCTCGTTTCCTTGATCCCCTGATTCCGTCCTCGACTGATCTCTACTGCCTCCAGCTTCTTCCATTTTCGAATTTTTTCCGCACAATGCACTATCGTCACTTCCAATTTCCACTCCTTGACTCCTTAACCACTCTTTTCTCTGCATACGTTCTAATCACTCTCACACACTCTAAAATACTCTTAAATTTATACACACAGAAACTCTCTCTCAGATCGCCAGTTTCCTGGAATAAAATAACAAAAATTTTATTTGGAACTCGAGCCCTCACGTTGTGGTCGCCATGAACTGCTGTGATATTCTCCTGTGAATGCGGGAACTGGGCCCTTTCAACAAAAAAATTCTAGCCCCACGTTGGGCGTCATAAACTGCTGTGATCCTGTTTCGCCTCGGCTGCTCACCTAATTTTATAAACCTCCTCATTCATAAAATTAAACAACACATTCCTACCACAAACATCAACGTTAACTCTATTTACATCAATATTCAGAATACATTAAATTTTCAAATTAAATTTCAGCATAAAATTCAGTTTTAAAAAGAATCTCAAGATTAATTTTATTATCATTTTAATGTGCATCCAGAATTAAAGTCCTTGTTGGATGCCTACTAATTAATATAACAATATAAGCAGAGTAAAAAGGGAGCATCTACCACCCCTTTACGTTAATTAACCAGGTTCGTCTAATTGAGCTCAAAGACATACCCAAAGTTTCATCATATTCCCGAACATCAATACTAAATACCCCTTTCTACTTAAACAAGCAAGTTTCATCTTAAAATTAAAATTTTATTGTTAGTACAATTTCACTAATGTCCATTTAAAATAAATCAATTATAAAGTTATTCAACACCCACAAAAATGTCAAACAAAATAGTATAATTTACCTGAAGGTTACTGTCCTCGAAGCTTCAATGTACATCGTCCCTTTAGTTAATCACACCATTCCAACAGGATTATATTTACGGCTTCTAATTCTCAACGCTTTTAAAATTTTCTCCATCACCATTTATTTAAAGTTGTTTCTGGGCTTTTCCGGAACTCATCTGTGTATATCTGACCCTTGTTTCGTGGATCCAGACACGTATTTGAACCATTTAATTATTAACACCCCGAAAAATAGCAAAGAAATTCATGCGTCTTTCCCCAATATACGCCAAAACTGCCTACTTTTGTGTATACATTTGTCGTTGTAAATTTTGCTAATTGGTACAGTGATACTAAATTTTATTACCTTGTATCTAAGTGCACTGAAGTACATTCATGTTAGCACGTAAATAACAAACTATTTTGAATCACTAAAATATACGAGCAAAATTTTAAATTATTTTATCAAACTAAAATGCACTGTTTAACATCTTGAATCAAGTCGCGGATGTAAGAGCTTTTAACGCATCGAACAGTCAAAAGAAGAGACCGAAACTCATATTACCACCTCTATATATAGCGAATAGCCGGCACATCGGTCTGTTCCCCAAAACAGACAATTCTTAAGAATTTCTCATTTTATGTTCCCAGTCCGTCGCTCGCGCGTCGGTTTTTTACGAATTTTTCACTCGCCCCATTTAAATCTCAGAAAATTTCCACACGGCACGAAACGTCTGAGAATACTAATTAATTTTGTACAGAAATTGTTGTTTCTACCTCTGATATTTGCATCCTATTTTCAACCAATTGTGACCTTCGTGACGTTGCTTAAATCACGCCTTTTCCTATATGTGTCTTTGCTTGACGCATTTTCTCTTTCCTTTTCTAACCTGTTCGTATTGGTGCAAATTGATATTCTTTATTATCGATTATATTTTAGTCCATGTGGACTATCTGGGTTTAATAACCCCGTATCGCACCTTCTCGTGAATATTAAGCCCCGGTTTCTCCAAGATTCTTTGAAAACATTAATTATCTGCCAAATTTTCGCCGTACGTGATATTTAAACTACGCAGGTGTTCAAAATAATATTAATTCTCAGAGCTTTTTAAATAAACCCTGTTTTGTATTTCGTGCTAAAGCATCTGACCGTTTCCAATATCCTTAGAATCGACATGTTTATCTAAACAAATTAAACTGAAATTGCCTTTTAAAATACGCAGGTGTGTTCAAACATCCTACTTCTAACTAACACTTCTAGGATTTGCATTTCATTGGGTTTTTACAAGTTTCTTTTGATATAAAGCGTCTTATAATTAATTTAAATTCCTTAATTTTAATAAAACGAATGAATTTTTATGCTTCACGCTGTTATTTAATAACGCGTACCTTTTCCAAAAGCTTCTATACAGTGATTAAAATTATATGATGTGATTATATAATTTTCTACCCTGGTCTAAATATGAGTAATATATATACCCTGTTTCACCGATACTCAGTGGTAAGTGAAGGGGGTTAAGCAGCCTGTGGCTACCAAGATTCCCCAACGCAGACATTTGCCGAATTAATAGTTTTCCAGTAAATTTTTTCGCACAATTTACATTAGTTGAGAATATTGTAAAACCAACACCTGTAGTTGCTTATAATAATCATCAGGTTTAAGTACAATTAATTCTTTAAGTCATAAGGTTTTCTGTCTTGGAACTGATTGGACGCGTATCTCCATTAATTTCTATTCTGAGCTATCCTACACACTTCCCTAAAATTCTCACAGCCTACACCTTTTGTCTATCTGTGTGCAGTAGTCCAACCCAAGACTACCTCTACCTCTCCTTTTCCTATCTCTACTTCTAATATATTCCGCACTATTCTTTCATGCCTTAGAATGTGGTCCATCATCCTATCTTACCTATTCTTTACCGTTTCCCACATATTTCTTTCTTCTTCTACCATATCTAGAACCTCTTTGTTCTTAACTTTGTCTGTTCATTATATCTTCATTATACATCTTCATTATACATCTGCCCAAGCTTCACAACCGTTCAGTGCTGCTTTCGGCAATCCTTTCCTCGTTTCTATGTTTGTTGCCTTTAAACACAGTAATTGCTTTTTCTTGCTAAATGTAACACAACCTTGTGCTAATCTTTGTTTTATATCTTTTGTGCTTTTCCCATCCTGCGTTATTTGGCTTCCTAGGTAGCAGAAATCCTTGACCTCTCGGAAGTTCTTGTTTCCTATTTGTATCCTTGTTTTGTGATTTATTTTCCTCTCCTCTGCATACGGGTTCTTTAGTTTTATTTTTGTTAATTTTCATACCATATTTTTTGGTTAGAACTGTTTTCAATTCATTAAGAGCTGCTTCTAACCCTTTCTTGCTAGATGCTAATATTGCTATATCATCTGCAAATCTAAGCATATCAATCTTTTGTCCCTGCTTAATAATTTCAAATGGCTTCCTGTATCTAACAGTATTCATTGCCTCTTCGATGTACAAGTTAAAAACTAACGGAGATAGGGCACATCCCTGTCTTACCCCTTTCCTAATATCTACTTTTCTACGTTCCTGCTCTAATTCTATAACAACTGTTTGCTGTTTGTATAAGCTATGTACTATCTACCTATCCCTAAAACTCATTGCAATCTTTTTGAGTATTTAGAACATTTTTTTCTATTTTACATTTTCGAATGTTTTTTCCAGATCTAAAAACCTATATACACGCTTTCTCTTTTTTCTATTGTCTTCTCCATTATCACCCTCAGAGCTAATATAGCATACCGTGTTCCCCTGTTTCGCCTAAACCTAAATTGATCTTCTCCCAGTACTTCTTCGGCCCGTTTTTTCATCCGTCTTTGCACAATTCCATTAATACTTTTGACAAATGCGCTGTCAAACTAACTGTTCGAAAATTTTCCCATCTATCCGCGCCTTTCCTTTTTGGTTTAGTGACTATGATGTTTATAATTTTTAATTAAATTAAATTAAAAACTAGAATACAAATAGGTAACGAGAACTTACAAGAGGTTAAGGATTTCTGCTAACAGTAAAAAATAGAAAGAGATGATAGGCCACATACTAAGGCATGAAGGAATAGTGCGGAATATATTAGAAGCAGAGATAGGAAAAAAGAGAGTTAGAGGTAGATCTAGGTTGGACTACTGCACAGATAGTGAAAGATGCAGGCTGTGGAAATTTCAGGAAAATGTGCAGGCTAGCTCGGAGTAGAAATTGATGGAGGTACGCGTCTTAGCAATTCCAAAATGGAAAATCTAATGACGAAAAAATTAAATACTCAAACCTGATGATTATTATAAGCAACTACAGGTATTGGTTTTGCAATACTTTCAACTTATGTTAATTGTGCGAAAGAATTTACTGGAAAACTATTACTTCGGCAAATGTCTAAGTGTTGGGGGATCCTTAGTAACCACAAGTTTCATATACCACTGAATCTTTGTGAAATAAGGCAGATAATTAGAAAACAACATAAGGGGAACAGAGTTGTATATAGGCTGTAGGAATGATTTCAGGGAACGATGTAGGCTACCTCAGAATAGAAATAAGTGAAGGTACGCGTCCAACCAGTTGCAATATGAAAAATCAAATTACGAAAAAAGAATTGCACTTAAATCTGATGATTATTATAAACAACTACAGGTGTTGGTTTTGAAGTATTTTCAAACAATGTTGACTGTGCAAAAAGATATATTGGAAACTATTAATTCGACAAATTTCAAGTGTTGAGGATCTTGGTAGCCGCAGGCTGCTTAATCCCATAGAGGAAATAGGGTATGTATTTGTAAACAATAGAAGGGGAACCGAACTGCATCTAACAAGAAAGAGCAGCGGCTATGTTCGAAGACAGCAAACATAGAAACAAGAAAACAATTGTTGAAAATATATGTGTGGAGCACAGCACAGTGCGTCTATCAAATAGAGGCAGTAAAAGAGGCAGACAGAAAAATGGTAAAAACCTTTTAGAATGTTGTACTTCAGATTTTCACAGCACTCTTATTAGCAACGCTCCAATACGGGCCTTATCATATCACTCTTTCAGTGGCACTTCAAAGTGCGGCGTTGTCATATCAAATATAAGGTCTTGTACAGGATTTAAACCTGTATCTTAGTCTATCTAGGACCATGCGTTTACCAATTACGCCACCGAGACCAATGGCGATAATTGGGAAATTTACAATTTTAAATCGTGTAAACAACCATACATAAACCTAACTTTCAATTGGTAAACGCATGGTCCTAGATAGACTAGGATACAGGTTTAAGTCCTGTCCAAGACCTTATATTTTCCATCTTTAATTACTAGCTCGATTTGAAATGATCATTTAGGCTTTTCATAAAAGTCTAAGTTATTATTTCACCTTATTCACTATTGATATGATAACGACCGTACGTTGGAGCGCCGCTAGATTAGTGCTGTGACAACGCTTGACGTTGGGCGTCGCTAAAAGAATGCTTTGATACAGATACAGCAAATTAAAAAATTTGAAAATGCTGACTTACCCTCTTTTCTAACTTTTCTTTGCCTGGCTAGCTCAATGAAAGTAATGGAATTTAAAAAATGAAATCAAACAGCAATGTCAAAAATATTTTCTCTCATACAAAAGAATATAGAACATTTACAACATAGTTTCCGACAAACATAAAATTATTCCTAACAAGTACTTATTTACTTAATTATCAAAATGTTCTTCACCTTATCTAGGTTTAAATTTACAGAACTCAAATTTCTTTTCTTGAGAATAGTTTACTTGGCTTTGATTCCCAACCTTGTAAGGTTTGTTTTGGTCAAAAACATCCTTGACAGATTGTCTATTTAAAAAGTCAAAGTGTATCGAACTCTGATCACAAACTTTCTGGTAAATATCCTTCCAAAAAAATATTATATGATTAAGACTTATTCTACCTAAAATTCAAATGACAAAAATACTGAAACGTCAGTTACAAACAAGCAATCTAAAATTTTATACTTGTAGTTATATGTTAAAAGAGTGTTTATGTAAATCTTTTTTTTGAGTTTATTTATAATTAACGTTCAAAATTAGCTTACAAAATTTTCCATATTATTTAAAATCTCCATCAGTTACCAAAAATGAATCTTTGATTTACGTATTTGTATCGAAGAAATTTCCATCGTTTTGCTGTGAAACTGATAGCTGTTTGAAGTTGATGCTATATATTTTCTCAAGTGTGTCTGCGACAATGATTTCTTCCCCAAAGTGTGTTTGAGGTGTGTTGAATATTGGCTTATGTAATCTAGATACCTAAATTGCCTGAGCGTACATTTTTCTAATTTCTATTGAAAAACGAAAGTTAGAAGTTTGTAATCTGTGTAGATCGTGAAATATCTACTCTCTAGCATGTGTTTAAACTGTTTGACAGTTAGGTAAATTGCGAGAAGTTCTCAGTCGTATACTGAATATTGTGTTTGGGCATTAGTTAGTTCTTTTATAATAAAAGTCTAAAGGTTGCTATTACTGACTGCTCCATTGTTGGATTACTCTATGGACAGCAAAGTTTTAAGTATTTGTTGTCATAGATAGTTTTGTGCCGGGAAGTAGTTGTGTGAATAGTACAGCCTGTGCTTAGCCGTTTTTTACATTTTTCGAAAGACATGTTTGTTTCACTTCTCCAATCGATATGCGCTTTGCCTTTTAGTAGATCGTTCAGCATAGCTTGTGAGTCAACTGCTTGTAGTATGAATCGTCGGTAATAATTTAACATGTCTAATAATCGTCTGAGTTTTTGGCTGTCTCAAGTTTTGTGAAATTCTGTATAATGCTGTTTTTTTTTTGGAAGAGAAATGGCTGCGGCTCCGTGGAGTAGTTGATATGCGTGTGACTATTACGCCCAAGGTCCTGGATTCGTATTCCGACACGGTCCGCTTGAAAAATGTTAGGCGAGCATTTTTCACAAAAATACGCCCTTGTTCGGATGAGAGATAAAATGGAGGTCCCGTGTGTGAGTGTTGTCACGCACGTCAAAGATCCCTAACTTGCTTGGAACAGCAAGGGTTCGGCAAAATTCAAAATTTTCCAGGTAAAAAGCTCGTTTACAGGCCAATGTAGTACCTTCGGGTGAAGCATTGGAAAATCACATGTAAGGTAGAGAAATGGTACCATCTTTGATGATGAGCTAGCTGAGAAATTTCACTTCATCTTGACTAAAGATGCAGGTTATGTCTGGATATTTGGTTAGGATTTTATGCTATTTTGAACCGTATACCGTTGTTGATACCGCACTATGTTTATTACTGGCGGGTCGATCATTGGTTAAAAGTTTTATTTCTGAATCAACAAGTTTCTTGTTTTTTGCGTCACCCAATAATTCACGACGTACAACGAAATTCGTGCCAATAATGGTTTTCTTTACGTCAGTGATGGCAAATTTCCAAGTGCGAGAATTATTCACTTCTAATTCCTGCGTTTGGCGTTTTCCTGAACTGTGTAATTGCAAGGTTGTGTACACTTGTGTGCTGTGGCTCCGAATTTGTAGTGAAACCAACATAAATCTTTGGGTCGCAACTTCACAGCGAAGACCTGGGTCTGATGTATAGGTGATGGTATCCATGGTTGTAAGTGGTGCTGACTCAGGTTACCCTGAATACAACGCGACAGTTCGTGGCTGTGATTGTAGTCGGATTTCCATTGCTTCGGTACTTAGCAGCTGGTGGGCTGACACTAGCGTTCGGCAGTTTCCTTGGTTTGTAGAAATTGAAATGGGCTGATTGCAAAATTTTCCCAGTCCTGGCGTATTTGTTGCACTTACGTGCTGTAGGAGGTGGGGCTGTGACAGTGTTGGTGTCGACAGTAAATCTGTCCAACTTGCTTATGGCGGAATCCGTTCTGCAGCGTTGTTATAAGAGTTTACTTTATTTAATTCCATTAGATTTGGTCATCATAACGAGATAATCTGTAGAAAAACCATTAGTGCGCTAGGAACTTGATGACTTCCATTTTGCACTATTCTTAAGTTCTCTCCAAGAAGTTTGGTGGCTTTCTTAAAAAGGGAACAATAAGTGATTTACTCTAGCGTTTAAAGCTGCTTTTATACTGAGGTTTTAATTGTACCGTACGTCCAGAGGGTTTTATTTTATATTCGAGGGGTAGTGGGCGAGTTCATTATTGACTGAGGAGTGTTTTAGGCGTACATGCTATTTGTTTGCGTGCTGCGTGCTTATTGGTTAGTTGCTTAAGACTATGATTCGTTGCATACTCCTACCAATACCTTAGTAAGAATAACGAACTGAACGAATGGAGTTCACTTGAATAATATATTTAAAATGGTGCCTATTGTCTTGAAAATATTATATTTGACATACAACAAAAATATTATTACATTAGATGTATGAAGTAGTGGTCTTGATAGCAATCCAGAAGAGAAATGTAATAATTAATAATAACTCTATAGCAAAAATGTAAACATTGACAAAGGGCAAGCACTAGAACGTGCAATATGGCAGCCGACACTGACCTTGAATTTATGTAGGCCACCTACTACTTTATTCATTGTGTCTATTACAATTAACTACTTCAAATCGAATTTTCATCGAGAGATTTTGTTTATTGACGTCCTTTCAAACTACTACGAAACTTAATTGTGATATATGATTAAACTTGCATTGAAAGGTAGATTCTATAATTAAAGCATTATACAGGGTGTTCCGTTTATATTGTAAATAATTAAAGCTAAATTTCATTTTACGTTGAGTTTGTTGAATATTTACGTTCGCCTCGGTATATTTAAATTTGTTAAAGTAAATTTTCATGTTTACTACAAGTACACGCCAACAAGTGCCGCGAATGATAAAACTCTGTGTTATTCCGCATGTGCAAATAGTGTAGTGCCTGGAAAATCCACGAAGCAGAAGAAAATCGATTTGTCGTTCAAACAGACCGCATCGCTGTTTTACATGTTCTACGTAAAACAAATTAATTAGATGAACCGTTTTTCCTAAGAACCGCTATTGGCATAAATGCGCTTCACTACACCCGCAAAAAAGCAGAGTAAATGTTACATCATTTGTTTCGTTACCACGGCTTCATAAACACCAGGTGAGTGCTTTTAGTAAACGCTTGAACTGATTAAAACCATTAATTATATGTTGTTTGTTCAAATATCACTTAAATTTTATACAGTCCACTTCTCTCTACCAAAGAGCTATTCGAAATTTACACCGCAATATATTTACACAGGGAGTTGCATATAAAATACTAAAGTGACACAAGTTTTTGGAAAAACGATTAATCTGGCAACAATATAAATAACAAAATAGAAATCGCTGTATGCTTGAACTCCCTTATTCCAAATATTGTACGTTTCTGATAACCCATTTTCAAGAACAGTAGGCGTTTGCACACTTTTTTCCACTCTGTATAGAATACTGATATTAAAAATGTGTTTGAATGGTGTTACTTTACTCGTGAAATCGACGAGAACATATACAGAGTTATTCACGGTATACGCTTCGGAACATTGTAGGTAAACTAATAAATATTTTAAAAAATTATTTTCACATATGGATTTTTATTTATATGCTTTTATATTTATATAGGGTGCTCCAAACACTAAATAAATAACAAAGATGTGTTTTTTAAATGAAAGTGCATGTATATTATTACATTTTTTGATTCCACGGTCAAAATAAAGGTCTTTTTTTATTAAGGTTTGTTATACCTAAACCTTACGATTTTTGAAGTAATTTAGTTTTTCAAAAAACAACCATATTACACCTATCAAAATAATTTTATCCTTCAGAATTTCATAGACAACTAGATAGATCATTACTTTGTTACGTTTATTTTGAACATCCCGTACATTTTTACCGGTTAATAATCAATGCACGGTCCAATAATTTTCAACTCAAATCCCTTTTACTTCCGAATAATTTCTCAATTTAAATCTATTTGCTTTGAAACGTAAAGTTTATTATGCGATATTTAAACAAGTCAATATCTTGTTAGGTATCCGTGAACAAGTAATACCTTCCAATAACGTATAATTTTATTTTAATGGATTTCCCACTTAAAGATTTGTCGAAGGAATATATGCTACTATTCTCCTGTAAAACCCTGTTTTCCAATTTGAGTCGTGTTTCGATAACACGGATGTTTGGATAATTGGTGTCATTTAAATTTATTCTGAATTTGATTCTGCAGCCCGTGCGACCAAATATGTTCTACATTACTCGTTCTATCACTTTAAAAGCAATGCCCGTTCATTGTTGTTCTGCCAATTAGAAATGTCTTTCGTGTTTCTATTTTTAGCTTTTTTTGCTAGAGGCCAAAAGCGTTCTTTCTGAGTGTAGCTCACCTGTTCGTTGCCGTGGACCAATTGCTGTAGTTACGATGGTAGCTACGTTGTTATGCTGACTCCCCCCGGCGGTTAGCAAGTTAAGTATCTTGACGCAGAGAGGTATGTGCCTTGTGTTCTGTTTTGCATATAAGGATTTTTATTTATCAACGGTGGATGGTGTAAAACCAGTCCACCATACTTGTTGAACAGCTGGTTGCGCTGGTGCTTCTGGGTATACGTCGTTAATTTTTGCTACAACGTGGGCTACATTTAATGCTTAAGTTTAACACCTGTACTAGACGGAAAACTTAAATTTAGCTTTAATACTTCAAAATTTAACATACTTGCTAGGGAGTAGAGCTACTTTTAATACCTAAATTTAACATACTTGCGATTGAAAAATTTTAAGCATTAATTTTCCTTTTTTTTACAGAGTTTTATTACATGTTAGCCCCTATCCAATCTGTCCGTATAATATTATTATTGGCGTTGAAATGATAACGCTTATTTTATTGCGCTTTCTTGTTTGTACCGAATTATTGATTTAATTTTTTTTATTTTGTTAATAGATAATCGTGGGCGATGTACCTTTTTTTGTTTTTTTGGTATGTAGGCGAATTCCCCACTCTCCGCGGTTGGTAGTTAGCCTAGTGTTTACGTTTTCTTCCGGCTACGTCATGTACGTAACATAATTTTTGATGCCCTGGCGTGGGGCCGCGATTCTTTTTTGTGATTAATTTCTGCTGGAGTTGGTTTTTGTTAATTTTCTTGTGCGCCGACTTTTTTTGTGATTCATTTCTGGTCCGAGTTTGTTTTAGTTAATTTTTGCTCCGATTTTTTGTTCATTGTTAGTGCCTAAATTCCTACATGACTCACATTTTCTCAGCCTGATACTACTTATGTTTTCGTCCCTTACGCACGAACTTGTATTTATTTCTTCGATTTTTCTCTTTCTTCATTGTTCAATATTATTGGTTGATTAATTTCAGATTACTGGACTTGTGTTTTCGCCAATAATCCTAGTCCATTGAAAATGCTGGCGCCTAAAATTTTTTCTTTCCTTCCCTCTCTGTATATTTTGTTCTCCCCGTCAAGTCAAGAATTAGTTTTTCCTCCAATTTTTCTTTTATTCTACAGCCCTATTCTAATTTCTATTTTGTTGTGGGTCCTATTGGTGTTCTTGAAGTTTATCCATCGGATATGTTTTAAATTGTTTTGTTTTCGCAATACTTTTATTAATCTTCTATCGAGTTACGGTTAGCTTTTATTTAGTTGCTTTCTACCAATTTCTTTCTTGTTCGTGTTCAAAATGACTTCTTTTTCGGCTTCCTATCAAGGTCTTCCTGTGTGGGAGTGGAATTAAAAATTTTCTAGTGCCTCGAACACTCTTACCATACATGATTTTTTGGGACGGGTCGAAAAACTCCGAAGAACTCACCATGTGTCAGAATTGCAGTTATTTGAGTCTGCAGTGGACTTGTTCGAGACTAAAGCGTTACTTTGGTGTCGTGGTTACCGGCATAGGTTTTCTGACTGGAAGTCGTTGTCTAATTTACTGATTCAACATTTTGAACCTCCGGATTTTGCGTATAAGTTTGCTACTATTGAAGAAAATACTTTTGCTTCATATGACCGAGTTGTTAAGATTTTTCCGACGCTTACGAGTAGATCCGATACTTCTTCCGTACGTTCTACTGTTCTTCTTCCTAATTCTGCTTCTACTCGTTAGGTTATCTGGTTTAATTGCGACAAACCGGGTCATGTTTCGACACGTTGTACTCGTCCTTAAGTACTCCATTGCCATGGTTGCGGACATAAGGGAGTTTCTCGCCGCAACTATCCAAACTGTCATTCTACTACTAAGAAGTCTTCAAATAATATTTGAACTTCTGTTACCTCTAGGTGCCTAATTTCTTCTGTTCCTCACTCTACGTTCTTTTCTGTTCCTCATCCAGGTCATCCGGCTACTACTATCAAAACCTACCCTTTTTCGGCGAATACAGCTTCGAACAAAATTTCCTCCGTTTCTAGTTCTACATCCTATTCTACTCTTTCTTCTGCTCGCCTTACTTATTCACTCTCACTCCAGACTGTGCCTCAACCACCATTGCAAACTATACTTCGAATTAGTGACTTGCAGGTAGCCTTTCAAGAGTTTGTTCCTGCTTTCTTTCTACCCAAGAAATTCCTGTCGTGTCTGCAAGCACACATGTAGCTGAAGTGACGATAATTTCTAATTTAGTCAGCGAAGGTCCTGTTGAAGTTCATGAACCTGTATCTTTAATGTCTGTTGCTGTTGCAGTTAAAATTTTACATGTTCCTGCTTTCTTAAATGGTTCTACTCAAGAAATTTCTGTCGTGTCTACAATAACAGCTGTAGCTGAAGTGACGATAACTTCTAATTCAGTCTGCGAAGGCCCTGTTGAAGTTAGTGAACCCGTAGCGGTAATGCCTGTTGCTGTAATCGTCAAAGTTTTACCTGACCGTGTTTCGTTTTCTACTATTGTTACGGGATCAGTTCCTATTGTGGCTGAAGTTTTGTCTGTTCCTACTGCGTCGTCTAACAGTGATGCAGTCTTACTTGATTCTACTCCTTTATCGGACGTTGATAAAACGTCACCTGCTTTTACTCATTTTTCTGATGTTGACAAAATTCTTTCTGATTGTGTTTCTTTATCTCATGCTGACAAACTTCTACTTGCCTCTGTTCTTTTAGCTAAGGTTAATGAAATCCTAGCTGATGTCCTGTTATCTAATGTTGACGAAGTTCAACCTAATTCTGCTTTCTCATGTATTGTAGATGAAGTTGTTCCTGATGCTGTTTGTTTTTGTAAGGTTGATGAAGTTCTACCAGATTCTGTTCCTTTATGTAATGTTACTGAAGTGTTAGCAGATTCTGATCCTTTTCCTAAGGTTGATATTCCTACAGCCAATGCTGTTTTCTGTCCTAACTGTGATATTTCTAGTCCTTTATCTAACGTCGATGAAATTTTATCTGTTTCTGTCCCTTTATCTAACGTAACTGTCGCGTGCTCTGCTTGTGTTTCTTTTCGTAAGGTTGATTCTCGTACAGCCAGTACCTTTCTCTTTCTACCGTTGATATTCTGACAACCCTTGATGTTTCTCTTTCTATCGTTGATTTTCTTACCTCCAATTGTACTAACAAACAATTTTCTTCCTTAATTCGTTTTGAGTTTCCTAAACTATCTTAGTCACCTCCTATATCACGTGCTACAACTACTACACCCCCTACTGTCCCTGTTTTGCGGAAAACTGACCATAAAAGGCAGAAATTTATTTATACCGATTCCGAACTGGAAGATGTTGGTTGACGAAATCCTAATGTCTTTGATCTCGTTTCATTTTCCTTCTGGCGGCGTAAACGCCTTAAGCCCAATATCTAGTCCTCGCGTTCTTTCTTATGCCGACTTTGCTCTCCTCGGACTTGATTTTTGGATTTTACGATTCTTTTATTTACTTTTCTGTTTTGCTAAATTTTCTTTCGCTTTCTTGCTTTTTTTCATCCGTGTGGGTCCAGAAATAGAATAGTCCCATGGTACGACCTGCCTGTTGTAAGAGGCCACTACAGCGGTCAAACACATACACACATGCACACTCTATACACGCATAACAAATATACACACCCTTTTTACAACCTCCCCCACACACACACATACACACACACACGCACGCACACGCTCACACCTACTCATACATAACTAAACTGGGATTCTGTTTTATTTTCTTTCGTACGATTTTAGTTTTTTTGGGTTTTGTACTTGGTGTTGGTGTTATTCTTGTTGGGTTTTTCTTTTTTCCTCGTTCCATTCGTTCCACTTTCCTTTCCCTATCCTTTTGCTGGTCTTCTTTGCTGTCGGTACCAAATCCGATTGTGTTTCGTCCATCCACTCCTGTGGCGGTTGCCTTCTAGTCCGTTTTTTGTTCTTCGGAAACCACGCTTTAGTGGACTTTAGGACTAGTTAGCCTTTCTTTTTTTCTCTACCACAGTTTGCAGTACACCATTTCCTTTTACCAGCGTTCCCTCTCTTCCTCTCGTTCTCCCTTGTTGTCCCTTTGTTTACTTGAAGCTTGACCATTGGGTCCTGTGTTGGTTAGCACTGTTGGTTTGCTTCCTGGTTCTGTTTCTTCTTTTGAGGTTGATAACCTTTTCTGTTTCTCTCTTGCGGAACATCCGTCCGTTGACGACTCCGCAGTGCTAAAGCGGTTCCACCTTAGTCCTCTTTGATTGTTTGTTACCCATCTTCCCTTTTTCCTCTTTTCTTTATTTTTCTTTTCTTGCTCCTGGTTCACTTTCATTGATGTTCCAGGTTAATTATTTTGTTTTGTTTTTGGGTTTCTCTTTGTTTGGAGTTCTATTATTTCTGTTATTGGCCCTTCGAGCCGGATTTTTGTTTGGTGTTTGGCTATTTTGAGGTTTCTTTTTTCTTTCTCTTTTTCTTTTCTTTGTTGTTGTTTTCGTAACAAATTTTCTTTAGTTTTAAGCGAATTTTCCTTTGGTTTGTTTGGGTTTCTTTTTTTTCTCGTTGTTTGGTATTGCCCGCTTCATTAATTTGGATTTCCTACCCCGACCTTTTAATTTGGCTGTGCGGGGGGAGGATTTGTTACATTTATTTTGAACATCCCGTACATTTTTACTGGTTAATAATCAATACGCGGTCCAATAATTTTCAACTCAAATCTCTTTTGCTTTAAAAATGACAAGTTTAGGCTACAATTAAATAGTTTAGCTCCTGTATATTCTATTTTTCTGCAATAAATACGCTTTCGAATAATTTCTCAATTTAAATCTATTTGCTTTGAAATGTAAAGTTTATTATGCGATAATTAAATAAGTCAATACCCTGTTAGGTATCTGTGAGCGCGTTATACCTTCCAACAACGTGTAATTTCGTTCTAGTGGGTTTCTCACCTAAAGATTTGTCGAAGGAATATATCCTACTATTCTCCGGTAAAACCGTGTTTTCCAGTTTGAATCGCGTTTCGATAACACGGATGTTTAGATTTCGAATTGGTGTTATTTAAATTTATTCTGCAGCTCGTGCGACGAAATATGTTCTACATTACTCGTTCTATCACTTTAAAAGCAATGCACGTTTATTGTTGTTCTGCCAATTAGAGATATCTTGCGTGTTTTGATGAGTGTAGCCGCGCTTACTCCATTTAACCAGATTCTATTTTTAGCTTTTTTTTCTTGGAACCAAAGGCGTTCTTTCTGGGTGTAGCACACCTGTTAGTTGCCATGGACCAGTTGCTGTAGTTACGATGGTAGCCACGTTGTTATGCTGACTTCCTCCCCCCCGGCGGTTGGCAAGCTAAGTATCCTGACGCAGAGAGGAATATGCCTTGAGTTCTGTTATGCATGTCAAGGATTTTTATTTATCAATGGTGGATGGTGTAAAACCAGTCCACCACACTTGTTGAACAGCTAGTTGCGCTGGTGCTTCTGGGTATACGTCGTTAATTCTTGCTACAACGTGGACTGTATTTATTGCTTAAGTTTAACACTTGTACTAGATAGAAAACCTAAATTTACCTTTAGTACTTCAAAATTTAACATACTTGCTAAGGAGTAAATTTACATTTAGTACCCAAATTTACATTTAATACTTCAAAATTTAACATACATGCTAGGGAGTAGAGTTACGTTTAATACCTAAATTTAACATACTTGTGATTGAAAAATTTTAAGCATTAATTTTCCCTTTTTTACTGAGTTTTATTACATTGTTACGTGCCAAAAATTTTGGCACTAAACATTCATATAGTTTTAATATGCGGGAATTTCGCGCCATACATTTAAAATACTTGGTGCGCGTATTTCCGTCAATTCAGAAGTGCGTTGCGCGAATTTCGCGCCGATGCGTGTGGAAGAAGAAAGTGGGGAATTTTCGGAAGACGCTTAGGAACTTGCCCTTGTAACGTGAATAAGAGTGGGTGGTCTGGTATCTTATCGTATCTTTTTATTATGTAGATTCCCTTTTGCCTTTTTTGATTGTCGTTCCCCAACCCATTCCTTATCGTACCTCTGCATACAGAAAGAAGACGACCGAATCTGGATGCAACCTGGCTTAAGAAAACCCACACCCGAGAAAAAGCCGTGAGCAGCCCAGACCCGAGAAATAACGAATCCACGAAGCGCCGCAGCCGCCATCATGAAACAATCCTGAAGGAAGTCACGAGCCGCCATCAGGAAGTAATTCGAAAGGAAGCTTTACCTATTCACGTGAGTACCCCGTGGGGGGTTTTTATATAATTTAATTAATTGGATACGTGTTTTAATAATTTGCATATTGTGTGATGTCATTGACAATTGGCACGTTAATTTCCACATTAGGTAATATCGTTGCCAACTGTCATTTGTGTCGCATGTATCACGGCAACGGGACTGTAGTAACATGTTAGCCGCGAAATGCGTGGATCCACTATCCAATCTGTCCGTATAATATAATTGTTGGCGTTGAAATGATAACGCTTATTTTATTGCATTCTCTTGTTTGTACCGAATTATGTATTTAATTTTTTTTATTTGTTAATAGATAATCGTGGGCGATGTGCTTTATTCTTTTTTGTTTTTTTGGTATGTAGGCGAATCCCTCCACTCTCCGCGGTTGGTAGTTAGCCTGGTGTTTACGTTTTCTTCCGGCTACGTCATTGTACATAGCAACTTTTATTCAAAATTTAACTGCAGCATGCAAGTGATTGGCGAATTCTGTGAAAACGTGAAGAGTTAGATATAGGTAACGTGACCATACGTCCGCTTTCACATTGTCTGTCCCGCTGTCCCCAGTAAAAGCAAAAATGTCCCGTTTTAGCTTTAGGCTAAATGAATGCCATATTGATAACCAAGACAAACATCAACAAATCATGTAATCAGCTCCATTATTACTTGAAAACGAGACCCGATATTTTAAAACTGATTTGCTCCGCCGACAAATATAAAACAAGTCTCTAGAGACGTTATATTAAGGGCGCGATAGCATCCCTCTATTTTCATAACACGAACTAATTTTAAAATAGCCGCCTTTGTGGTATGACTTTCGCATGATAGAGGGAACTACTTTATTTTACTTTAGTAGTTTAGTGGTTCGTTTCCAAGTTAGGCAAATAACGGTTGCTAGGATACGGTACGATGCTGGTTTTTCTCCATTTCTGTAGCTATTCATCGTAAATGACCTTCAGCAATTTCGAAGTTGTTGAACAGCAAGCAAAGCGTTAGATATAGTTGAAATCAAATAAAGTCAAGCATGACTCATCGTTGCGCAAATGAATAAAACACAGCCACAATATTGTTATGCTACTCTATTACCTGGCTCTTTCCCATCTAAAAGGGGATAGCTAGAAAAATATTCGTCGGCTGTATAATTCAATGCAACCACTCCGAACTTATGTCCATAAAATATTTCCGTTTGTAATTAATTGTCAAACATTTTTAAGGTTAGGTTAGAATTTGTGCTTTGTTATTTCACTTGCGATTTTCTACTTTTCTTTTAAAGATAATTCCGATATACAACAAACAGTTTTTTTTAAACTAAGAACCTTCTACACATTGAATAGTGTTGGTCAACACTTATTAAAATGAACACGCTTCGTAACAAATATTTGAACTTTCAAGCTCAGTTGTTGGTGATGAATGTTCTAACATTTTTTGAAAGAGAACGTGATAATCATGGAACCTTGGCCCCATTTGAGTCAGTATTGCAGGTATAATCAAATTTTCAAGTGATATGTTGTGTTTTAACTGTTGCTTATTGTTAGCGAACATCTGAGGCTTGTGGGATAGAACTGAGTTCTCTTTGTTCCATTAAAAAAAGAGAGTTTTAGAAGCCCGAAAAGAAAATAAAGTTCCTGAGTCACCGCGCAAGCACCGAAAATTTAACAAGTCTAAATCGTCTGATGTAGATGGTTTTGTAATAGATGCGGTTAAACGAAAAATTTACACGAAATGTATTCCAAATGTAATATAGTTTTCATAACAATTTTATTTAGTGTTTTTTAGTATTATGCTTTTAGGGCTCCATGTTACTGTTAAATCTTTACGACGAGAAATTGTAACCGCTCAAATTTTTAACTTCAGCCAGTCTAGTCTGACGAGACTTCTATCAACAATTGGTTTTTCTTTTAAATTGGACGATGGTAAAAGGGCTGTGCTTGAACATGAACATATTGCTGCTGCACGAGTGAAGTTTTTAAGAGCATATGAAATGTACAAACAATTGTAACTTTATGATCCTGATTTCTTGGATGAGACGTGGATTTTTAGTCGAAGTTCTGTTAAGAAGAGTTGGCATAATGGTTCCAAGTTCAGTGTAAAGAGAAAACCTCCTGGAGAAGGAAAACGGTTAGTTTTTTAAAGTTAAAATTACATTCAACAGAAATATTTTTATTACAGGTTCATAGTCGTACATGCAGGCAACAAAACTGGATTCATCCCCAATGCAGCACCTTTGTATTCTACAAAATCTTCAAGTGCTGACTATCATGGAGACATGAATGCAGCATTATTTACAAAATGGTTTGAAGAGCGTTTAATTCTTAATTTAAGCAAACCCAGTGTAATTATTCTAGACAATGCTAAATATCATTGATTACTTGATTAGACACAATGTTAGTTGCGGCAGTCACACGTTAAAAAGGGAACTATTATCATTAATTAAAAAACATTCACAACCAAAAATTTATGAAATAGATACCCTAGCAGAAATGTACGGACACAAAGTTTTGCGGCTACCTCCGTATCACTGCGAGTTTAATCCTATAGAGTTGGTATGGGCGAACTGTAAAAAATATTACACTAAAAATGTTGGACGGCTTAACCAACTTTATAATGACACAAATGTTAACTTGATATGGCAAGAATCTTTGCAAAGAATAGATGGGTCATATTGGCAAAAATGTATCACACATGCAGAAAAATGTATGATGGAATGGTGGGCTAGAGTACAGCAGTTTGATATTGTCGAACCTTTAATTATCAAAGTGGGTGATACAAATAGTGATAGCAGTGGCTGTGATACCGATCAGAATAACCAGTATTACCTACACGGTAATTTTAGTTGGTTTTGTTAGCAGGAGACCAACACAAACACAATACACAAGTGTATGGTAACAGTCACCAAATTGCATTATTTATTGTGCAATATTTATGTTAACAAATTATTAATGTTTAGCGATTGATGTTTAACCATTCATGACCTGCTAGAGTTTTTATACAAGAAATTTAGATTTAAGTTTCATTGTCATTATTATTTGTGCAATAAATTTATATCGACTCGTTTACAGACAACTTATTTGCTTTCAAAAGTTAAAAAAGGATACAATCATTACATCAGTATCACCAACGTGACACTTTAAATCGGCCAAGTGTGTTGGCTACCACAAGGAAAGGTCCAGGGGGTGGGGTTGGTGTGTACGTAAGGAAGGAACTTAAATGTCAGGTTATTTTGTTTGGTTTGCAATTGACTCGTATACTTGAATATATTTTGGATAATGTTTAAATTAAATCGCAAAACTTTTACTGTAGGCACAGTATACAGATCCTCAAACTCTAATCCGCTTAGTTGTGTTGATGAACTAGATAATATATTATCTTATTTAGCACCAATGATGGATAATATAATATGTTTAGGTGATGTCAATGTGAATCTTTTCAATTTAAGTAATATTATCACATGCTGCATTGATTCTTATGGATTCATCTAAGTAATAAACGAACCTACATGCATAGTAAATAACAGCAGTACTCTTTATTGATTCCATATATTTATCAAGTGATGAATTATTTGTTCGTGCAGGTACTATTGATGCTGATATTGTTTTGGATCACAGAGAAAATTGGAGATTGTGTTAAGGATAAGATAAAAGTCATAATTAACAATACCTCTTCCATTAGTTAGTTCTTCAAGAAATTTCTGTTTAATACTTGACGATGATCTACGCTTTAAGTCACATGTTGCAAGGTTAATAAAAAGGTCGTATGTAGCACTTAAACAACTATATGCCTGTCGGTCTATACTAACCTTACAATTGAAAAAGCTGTTGTCGGAAGCTAGTTTTGTCATTATTTAACTATTGTGATTTTATATATGGTCCAAACCTTGATAGCACTTCTATGACACAAATACAAAGGATTCAAAATACTTGTTGTCGTTTAGTTTTTGGACTAAAAAAATTTGATCATGTATCGCATGAGATAAAAGAGTTGCACTGGTTAAATATGGATAACTGCACGCAACATCATTTGTTATGTTTTGTTCATAAAATAATTATAAATGACTTTAGAGGATATTGCTAAAATATGAATGACACGCTCCAAAGTGCATTGCATCAATATTAGACACACTAAAACTTTAACAATTCCCAAGAAACTGACTGCTATGTTTCAGAGAAGATTCATCTATAATGCTGTTTCTACTTATAATGCAATTCCAGATGGATATAAAAATCTTTTTTACTTTTACTGCATTCAAGGTTCAAATCAGGGCGCATATTTTGGATAAGTAGTAACATAGCCTAATTGTATATTTTTCAATTATTGTGTAATTATTCATTTGCTTCACTAATTTTCCTTGTAGAGATATGTAGTGGTTTATGCAGGTTAAGTGTAAGAGTAGTCTATGACTAAGCTTTGCCTGTATGGACCTACAAATATGCCTTATATACTAATATTTAATGTAATATTAACAACAATAAAGTCAATTTCAATTCGAAAGCTGTTCGTATATTTATTACTAAACGTTTATCTATTGACCTTAAAATGTGTGGTTTAAAAAATATTATTTACAAATGCCTGTTATTCACTTCTTTTCACCAATAGTTTTATATCATTTACATTGCTACGTATTGTGTAAAACAGTGTTCCTTTTAAGTTTTTGGTTGGTAATGACTTACTGTTCAAAAATACCTATATACACATTGTAAATGTTACAACAATTGAACCTATTTTAATTTCTTAGTTATTCATTAAAATAAAACATTTGTAATAATTTTGTTTTAATAAAGCACACTTTACAGGTAACAACTCAAAGTTTTTGTATTGGAAATACATTTTCGATATTAGCATTTGATGAAAAATATTAAACCGAAGACCCCAAATATTCTATTAGTTTGAAATATTTATTGAAATAAACGTTTAGTCGTTTTTGACAGAGTCGATTTAATGTAACAAAATAGCTATTTTTTGACAGAATAAACCAAAAAGGAATTCTTTTATGGTTTATTTCTAATGCCTAAAGTTAGGTCTAGTTTCGTAAATTGTTTAATCCTAAATAAACTTTTCCATTTTTATTTTTAATTTAGCCTAAAATAGATTTCATAATTAGTGAGAGTTTTGAAGTTTATTGTTTATTATAATCATTTTTTGTCGGCAGCACAATTTGAGAAAATGTTATTATCACATCTTTTTGACGTTACATGTGAACTATGTATGACCAAAAAATGACGGAAGTCTGCTACGTGGGGGTAATGAATGGGAACACTAATAAGTTGCCTATATATTTAAAGCTGATTTTGACACTTTTCAAATTGAAAATATAATTACCATTGCAGACCCCTGGTGAAGGTGCACAAGACAATGAACGTCCCCAAAGTGAAGTGTAAAATGATGTAGGAAAAATAATTGTTTTTTGAGAACGTCCTCCCCCAGATCGTTCAAATTTGAAAATCATTTTGCTGAGTACCAAACTCGCAACCTAATTTGTAACAAAATGTATCCTATTTCCCTGCAATGGTTCCACTAAGATATTTTAATAAACATTACTCTTGCTAACATGATGCAATATTTTGCTTATATTGAATATTGTAGAGTATCTAGTTACGTTTTGGGATACGGCACACTACCCTTTTTTTTTTAAAAAACTATTATAACATAGTATAAGCTTCACAAAGTAACACTGTTGTAATAATTTACTTAGCGGTTGTAAATATAAACATGAAAGTTTACAAACAACCATAGATGTTGAGGTTATGTCATTTTTGGCTTCATAAATATTCGCAATTAATCCAATCATTATTATATTACACTTATCAATTTACCATATATTATTAGTTTACTTCATTTCAATGCGACAAAAACAAAGTCCAAAATAATTCAATTTGAAATATCCTGGTTTTAAACCTTATTCTACACATCATTAACAGTGCCATCTTCGGAGGAAGTCGTAAACAATTTCTATTAAAATGGCGTACAATTAATGTAATAATTCAATAAAATCCATTCAGTACACTACGGCTATCATGATCAATATTTTTGAAATTTTTTTTAACAGAACGATTATATATGTATTCTGCTATCCAACGAATGCTTTTTTTTATATACAAATTGATTATGTTAGATGTAGTTACTAAAATAAAGTAAGTGAATTTTAACATTACTTTTAACAGCTATTTCTTGCTTATTACTGCACTTTAGAAAAAAAAAGCAAACCTTCGTTAGAAAGTACAAAGTTTTGTGAGTCTAATGGTGAAGTTACATTTTGCATATTTTCAATCCAACAAAAGTTATTTACCAAACAGAATAACCTGTTTTTTGATGGATTTTAGGCAGCCAACCATACATCCGATCGCGCCCTTACGTAAATTCATTCACTTTCTTATTATTAATAAATAAAAAGCAGTTAAAACAGCAATTAGTTTTTGTTTTGTTAAAAATTCGGCAGGTATCCCGCTCTGACGAAAAATATAAATGGTCACTTTAGATATAGGACATCTTTATACAATTCGATAAGGAATTAAATTCTGCATTTAGTAGTGTATTAAAAGATACAAGGTTGTATTTAAGTTAATTAACTTATAGCAAATTGAACTTCGTAAACGATTAAATTAGATTTCTGAACACTCTGTATAAGATATTTAAGTTTTTATAATGGGAATATAAAACATGATCAATTCTCACACTTCACTAGAAATTTCGCTTAGATAGGTGTAATATTTGTTTTGTATTTAATATTTTAAAATTAGGTTGTTTTTTGAAAAAAAAATAAATTACTTAAAAAACCTTGAGGTTTTGGTACAACAAACTTTAATACAAAAGACCTTTATTTTGACCGTGGAATCCAAAAATGTAATAATATACAGGGGTTGTTACTTAAAAAAACTTAAATTTGTTATTTATTAAGTATTTAGAACCCCCTGCATAATTTTAAAATATACCTCTAATATGCCTTTATCCCCATATGTGAAACAAAATTTTTAAAATATTTATTAGTTTACCTACAATGTTCCAAGACGTATACCGTGAATAACCCCGTATATCCCCGTGAAGAACCCTCTGTCCCATTTATTTTATTGATATAAATATATTTATTTTGTAGAGTGAGAGAGAAATGTCGTATAAGTCGACTGTGAATAAGAACAATTTAAAAGAGAAAATAAATTATAAAAAAAAACAATTGAAAAGTCTAAGTAAGATGTATATTTTTTATTCATTTTCACAACTACAGAAGGAATTTTGCTACACCCGGAAAAGTTAGCGGGTCATAGCTTATCGCAAGCAGAAATGTTGAATTACAAATTAAAGGCTAAGGAAATACGTTAAAATTATATTCAATTTTTAAAACGATTATCAGAGTACTTTCAACGATTCCTTAGTCAGTTTTGCATTAAATCTAGTGAGTTCTAACAACAAGTACAAAGTCCACACGTAAATGTTATCGGCTCAAATTTTAAATATTTTAATATTCGCCTATTATCACCAGCAGATCCATTTCATTAAAGAAGTATGAAAGGATTAAAGGTTAGTTGTACATGTGATAAGTCCAAAGGTTTCTACAGCACAACTCTTAGAATTCAGGGTATTCGATGCGGTTTGTTAATTGAATGAGCCACAAGAGGTTGTACATCCTCTTATCAAGGAGAATTAGCGAGAATATTACTCTTCAATTTTTCCTGATTAGACAGCTCCATTATTTTATTGCGCGTCAGTTCGTTGCGGTTCTCGCATACAAAAGTATCTTTGAGTGTTCAAAAAATAGTGTTAAAGTGACTTTTTCAAAATGGTATGTACTTGATAATACTCTTATAAATATCGTTATTAATTTATTATTTCTCAGTGGATTCCACTGGTTTTACTTGGATCTGTGATTGCGTTTTTCTCAATAAATAAACGATATAGATGGATCTACATAGTTATAAAAACATTGCCTAGGGATTTAAGGTAAGTTTATAATTAGCTTTTGCACAAAAACATTACTTTTGCGATCAGATAAATATCATATATTTTGAAAACTATTTTATGTGAAATGAAGTTTATGGCATAAAAGTGGTCAGTAACGCCCAACGCCTAAGAGCAAAAGAGCGTATATTAGCAACCTTATAATGAGGAAACAATATAAAAAAATCCTCAAAGCCAAGAGGCCCGTGTCTCTTATATAGAAATTTTTTAAAATCAAATATCTACATTCGCGTTTTATAACTATTGGAACTTAAAAACGATGTATTATTGTGTACACGATTTAGATTTGTAAATTTTCCAATTGTCGTCATCGGTCTCGGTGACGTAATTGGTAAACGCATCGTCCTAGAAAGACTAAGAATACAGGTTCAAGTCCTGTCCAAAGCCTTATATTTTTCCATCTTTCAATGACTAGCTCGATTTGAAATGATTATTTGAGCTTTGCATAAAAGGTTATTCCTTCATCTTATTAACTATATACATATATATATATATATATATATATATATATATATATATATATTGTTGTGGATTCAAAAAGTTAAATTTGGGGTAAACAACAAAATTTCAACCACCCTGTATATAGAAAAAAACAAATTATTTACGCACAAAATTTATTTAATTCATTTAGGGAGAACGGACAAGTATTGACGTATTTTTATAATTAATAAGTGAAAGGTTAAAAGTACATAAAGAAAAACAGTTTAAAGCAAATAGAATTCGCATAATTGATTTTAATTTATTTTAATCCAACACGTAAAAGCTTAAGAAAACCCACTAAGGTAAGAAAATCAATAATTCCAAGGCAAAAGTTTGTTGTAACTAGCATTGTTGTGGTAAACGGTCGATAATTAACAAACATCTGCGTTTTTAAAAAAGGTTACATTCGTCGAAATTATGAGCATATTAAGACAGGACTTCATAGAAAATATTTTCAACCGTCAGTTTGGTTTGAATAACAAGCTAACAAAGTTCGTAAAGAGCAAGAGAGATGCACGATCGGTTATATACTACAGATAGAGATAGAAATAAAAGCGTTGATATTGAAAACGCACGTACCAATACACGTGGAGTGGAGATGAGCTGTCAGCAATATCAATTTTCTATAACTTAAGTGGGGTTTTGAACGCGACAGCAGACATGCATCAGACGGAGACAAAGTTAGTACAGGCGGAGTTTTATGACGACAGAGAATATTATCATTGGTTAAGAAAAAATTAAAAAGAGGGTGGTTGAATTAACAAATTAAGAAAAGACTGATTTGAAAAGGACTGAAAAAAAGAATTTTACAAACTATAGAACGAAAAATATAATCTTTTTTGTAACAGTTTACAAATTGTATACCATTTATTATTGTAATCTCCAACATAAAATTCAACGTATGTAAAATGTATCTGTGATGTTCAAAGTATAAAAGAACCGTTGATATTAAAAAGTGGTAAATGCAAGAGTCCTTGTCATTGTCTTATTATTGACCATTGGATTTCTAGGAGTGTTTTTGTGTAGACAGAGGAGTTCCGAAGTGGTGCTATTAGAACGCTAAGATTGCTGAACCTTTGGTGTCGAGCACGGTGTTGATTTCACGGAGCTAAGATTCCTGATAAGACCAACGACGATAAGTATAAGTGTCTCTAAAGATTATTTGGCGTACCTTAAACCCTACAATAAAAGGCGTAAATTCAGTATTACAAAATTTTAAAACGTACTTATCCACAGGTATTAAGAACCCACATCTGGTTCGAATCGTTGCTGTAGGCAGTGGAGCTTCATTGTTCAGCAGCAAGACGCTTCATTGGAAGTTCAGGTAGTATTATTATTATCTGTGTCATATTTTAAACACTTAATCCATTATACTCGATTGAAATCTTAAATTATTAACTAATATAAACTGTTTACTGTGCGTATTTTTCAAGTAATTGTTTACACTGTCACATTTAGAAATTGCTTTAGTAGAATTAACTAGAGGTCATTTGACTGGCAGTGTCACATACATCTGAATATGGTTCAGAACTCACGCTGTATGCAGATATAAATTATTCACAAAATTAACCTGAGATAAGAGTTTCATTGGTCGAGGCGCAGATTTAAAGACCCAATAGAGAAGTTAATAAATCAATTAAAGAAAGGAAATTATAGGGCAATTTGGTGCATTGCTAATTTGCTCATAATTATAATTGTCAAAACCAATAGGGGGGGGGGGTATATTATAAGTGGCAATCCTAACGTGAGGCTCGATAGGTAGTGTCGCAAGCGTGGTGCTCTAGAGAAAGAACTAGCTTATTTGCAGGTTTTGAACATTTGTATTTTGGTGGGGCAAGTAAGAGTTATTGTTGAAAAAGCAATATTATTAGAACATGTTCAACGAAGAAAGAATCACCAGGTCAGGGAAGGTTTATGGTGTCGAGACTGTTGTAAGAGGGCAACCGGTGATTGAGACTGTAGCGGCAGGGGATGCAAGAGATGAAAGTAGAGAATATGTGGAGTCGGAGGTGGTTGAAATTCAGCCGGACGTAGAAAAACAGGTTGGAGGTGTCAGAGAGACAGCGAACGAGGGGACATGCTAGGCATTATGCAGTTTTTAAGAGAATTTCGGAACTCACAGGATGAGTTTAAAATTGAGCTGAAGAACGAGGCTAGAAATTCACAAGCGGAAGGTAGGAGAAATTTTGAGAAAATGGAGACAAAATTTGAAAATTCACAAGCGGAAGTTAGGAGAAATTTTGAGAAAATGGAGACAAGATTTGAGAAAATGGAAGAAAAAAGTGAGAATTTACATGCGGAAGTGAGGGAAAGATTCGAAATGATGGAGATGAGATTTGGAGGGATAAATACGTTGATACAGAGCAGTTTGGGTTCTCTTAGAGATGAGGTAAGGATGGAAGTAGAAGACAGGGTAAAGGTAGTCAAGGAAAATTTAGTAACAGGTTTGTCGGAGCTAAGGGGTGAGATAGTAGGAGTAGATCTGAGACAGACAGAAAATCTTCAAAATTTAAAAAGGGAAGTTATAGAAATTATTCAGGATGAAATTAAAGATTCAAGGGAATTAAAGGCTGATGTAATAGGATTTAAGGACAGGGTTGATGAAAAATTAGGTGTTCTTGAAGGTAGTGTTAAAGTGATTAGGGAACAAGTGACAGGGTTAGAAGGGGGACGTTTAGTGACAATTGACCAGGGGTACTTTAAAAACGGACGAGAGATTTTACCAAAATTTGAGGGAAGACGTTTTGAACAGCCAATGCTATACCTAGATAAGTTGGACGAGATAATGGAGGGTGAACCAGAAAGGGTGCGGATGCAAATGATAGAAGCTAGTTTAAAGGGTAACGCCGAAAAATGGCACAGTATAATTAGAAAAAATTACAACACGTACGAACAATTTAAGACTCTTTTTAAGGAACAATATTGGGGTAATGCAAAACAAACTCGAGAGAGGAATATATTATCGATAATTATAATCAGGCGCAACATTTGACTCCTAAATTTAGGGAAGAAGAGCTTATACAGTTTTTGTCGGGGCACATGGAAGCTGAAGTGGCTAGGGCCGTGGCCACACAAAATATAAAAACATTAAAAGAGTTCCTAAAAATAATGCGAAACTATGATATGGCAAGGGAATTCGAAACAAATAATAATAAATATTGGAAAGGAAGGAATACAGGGAGAAACCGGAATCAGCATGAAAATTTCAAAATATGGAATAGGTATGAGAATCAGGGACATGAACAAAGACACAGAGATAGACAAATGACACATCAATACAATGGGAACAGAAACCAATATCAGGGAGATCAAGGGAGGACGAACAATTGAGGTCAACGGGTACATAGAGACGACAATTTTAGGGAAACTAATAACTGGAATAAAAATGACTGAGGAAATGGGAGACAGTTCAACGGGAGAAATGATTTCCAATGTGGACAGCAGGACTATGGTACTAGACACAGCGAGAATGAACGATTGAATTATAATAAGGAGCGAGATAAAAGTCCAGGGGATAATCGTAATGTAGGGATAAAACATTTGACGACAGACAGGAACAGGGGACAAGAAAACTTGATAGAGGTAGCACAGGTACACGAGGAGCCATCGGGTTTAAAAAAACGCCGATTTTGTAAATAAAGTTGTAAATTTAGAATTAGATATAGGCTTAAGTTTAGTGGATTTGGGTACGACCAGTAGTTTAAGTTTTGTGCATTCATTGTTAGAAGATATGAGTGAAAAAAAAGGAGTTTACCTTTTGTTAATTTGAAGTTAAATAATTGTTTATATGTAGCATTAATTGATAGCGGGTCTGAGCTGTCACTAGTAAAAAAAGAGATAGTAGTCAAGCACGCTGAGTTATTAAAAGGGAGGAGCTGCAAGATAGAACGGATAAGTTTCTGGTCTGCGATGAAAAAGAAGATATCGGTAATCGATGAAATGATTTGTGTACCAATTTCAATAGGGGGAGAAAAGCTAGGAGAAGCTGAGTTTTTAGTGGCAACGGGATTATATTTAGACTTTATAATAGGGATAGATGCTATAGAAAGATTTGGGATGAAAATAGATGGCAAGGATAGAAGTGTACAGATTTTGAATATTAAGAAGAATTGGGTGGTACCTAATGCGAGTTCGCATAAAGGGATGGATATAAATAGTGATGTTTATGGCACAGGGATGAATAGAGAAAGTATTTTAGAAGGACCGGATGATATAATGTTAGGTAATTTATGTGAGAAGGTGTTTGACGAAGGAGAGATTGGGATTATAGATGAGGGAATAAAGAGTAGATTATATGAGATATTTAATGAGCATGTAGGTTTATTTAATGGGGAACCAAGGGTTGCAACTAAGTATGTACACAAGTTAGAAATAACAGAAGAAAATGGGTTTTACACGAAGTATATCCAATTCCGTATAGTATGAGGGAAAGAGTTAAGGCAAAAATCAAAGATATGTTGAAAAACGGAATAATAAAGCCAGCAAAGACCTCTTTTATTAATCCTATCGTTGTTGTACCCAAACCTAGTAATAAGTTAGATATAAGAATTTGTTTAGATGCCAGAAAATTCAATTTAATTACGAAAGCACATATTTAACAGCATTCGAAGATATATTAGTCAGGTGGGGCAGATAAAGAAAATTTTAATGGACAATGCGACATATTGTAATAACCAAAGAATCAAAATTTAAATTGAGGGAACTTGGCACAAAAGTGGGATTTTGCAGTATCAGGCACCCACAGGCGAATCCTTGTGAACGATATATAAAGGAGGTTATAAAATATTTGAGGATTCCGATACAAGGGCAACACAACGAATGGGTGAAGTGGTTGCCACAAATAGAAAACTATTTGAATTATGTTCCTAGTTCAGTTACAAAGGTTTGTCCGATTACATTGATGAAGGGAATCATACCAGCAAGGCTATGGAGGAATCAGACGGAATTGGAGGACATCATCGAGTTGTTGGATCGTACGAGAAGACGTGCAGAGATCATGCAACAAAGGGAACTTGACAAACGTCATCGACAAATTAAGAAAAGGACAAATTTTGTACTGGGAGATTTAGTGTTAGTCAAACGGTTGAGAGTTTCTAATTGGGACAAGAATATTTGTGGTAAATTATCATTCCCATATGAGGGGCCATATAAAATAGGAAAAATTTTTGCATAGGGGAACACTTACGAGCTTGAAAATGTAAGGGGTGAATGCCGCGGACGATTTCATTTAGAACATTTGTATCCATTCACGCAATAAACACATACACACACAGAACATACAACGAGGGGTTAGTAAATTACAAGTATTAATCTTACGTACTAAATGTTTCTACACATAACTACAAAACTTAAAACTAGGATTATCATTTATAAGATAAAATTGCATTAAACATTGGAATTAAAGTCATGAGTTGAACACTTTAAAGTAGTAGTGATTTAATAAAATAAATATAAAAGTGTTACAGTCATTTGAGTTTAAAAGAATAAAGGTTTTATATTTATTTTATGAAATCCGGTGGAGCTATGTGATATTATGTGATATATATGAGATTGAACCTTGACGCACTGAAGTACCACTCAGATATAGACTTCTAGTTCGTAAAATGATTGATGAAGGAGATGGTGAGGGCAGTTACTTGTTAAAGATATTTAAAATGATAATTTAAGAGAAAAGGAAGTTTTAAGATTTCAACTTGGGTGATGGTGATTTCATAAAGTAATTTTGAAAAGTATGTGCCAATGAAGTGAACTGCTGTTGCTTGTATATCATAAAATTGTGTTAAAATATTTAAAAGGAAACTTCACTGCCATGTGAATATGTATGTATAGTTAAGATTTGAAGTCAGTTTTCATTTGATTTGAGTTAGGTATAAGATGTTAAACTTTCACTTTCATTTGAATATGTACGTAAAGCCTAAAAATCAATTAGTATGTTTTTATTAGATTTAAGTTAGTTATAAGATGTAGAAATTCTATTTACTCTTCAGTATATAGTTGTAAGTATATTATATCATTTGAATTTCACTTCTTGTAACGTTGTAGACATCCAACTCATCTAAAAAGAAATTATTTAACATTTGTTGTTAGGATTAAAATATCGACCAAAATTTAAAAATTTTCGGCCAATGACATTTGTGTATTAGTTTACTCGAAATTAGAATTTGACAAGAGTAATAAGATCTATTAATAAAATTTTGGATCATAGAATGTTAGTTGGAAAAGAATTGTAAAAGAGTAGACTGGTTTAATGTTACAATGGGCATCTACATAGAGATAAGTGACAGTTGTTTTAAAAAATTAAAAAGAGGGTGGTTGAATTAAAAAATTAAGAAAAAGACTGATTTGAAAAGGACTGAAAAAAAAGAATTTTACAAACTATAGAACGAAAAAAATAATCTCTTTTGTAACAGTTTACGAATTGTATACCATTTATTATTGTAATCTCCAACATAAAATTCAACGTATGTAAAATGTATCTGTGAGGTTCAAAGTATAAAAGAACCGTTGATATTAAAAAGTGATAAATGCAAGAGTCCTTGTCATTGTCTTATTATTGACCATTGGATTTCTGGGGGTGTTTTTGTGTAGACAGAGGAGTTTCGAAGTGGTGCTATCAGAACGCTGAGATTGCTGAACCTTTGGTGTCGAGCAGGGCTTCACGGAGCTAAGTTTCCTGATAAGACCAACGACGATAAGTATAATATATTTGGCGTACCTTAAACCCTACAATAAAAGGCGTAAATTCAGTATTACAAAATTTTAAAACGTACTTATCCACAGGTATTAAGAACCCACATCTGGTTCGAATCGTTGCTGTAGGCAGTGGAGCTTCATTGTTCAGCAGCAAGACGCTTCATTGGAAGTTCAGGTAGTATTATTATTATCTGTGTCATATTTTAAACACTTAATCCATTATACTCGATTGAAATCTTATTTTATTCACTGATATAAACTGTTTTACTGAGCGTATTTTTCAAGTAATTGTTTACACTGTCACATTTAGAAATTGCTTTAGTAGAATTAACTAGAGGTCATTTGACTGGCAGTGTCACATACATCTGAATATGGTTCAGAACTCACGCTGTATGCAGTTATAGATTATTCACAAAATTAACCTGAAATAAGAGTTTCATTGGTCGAGGCGCAGATTTAAAGACTCAATAGAGAAGTTAATAAATCAATTAAAGAAAGGAAATTATAGGGCAATTTGGTGCATTGCTAATTTGCTCATATATTATAATTGTCAAAACTAATAAAGGGGGGGGGCAGTATATTATAATATATTGCTGTGTTACTCTTATTATATTAGGCCCCACGATTGGGCATGTCATAAAATGCTGTGATACTCAAGCCCCTACGATTTGGTGTACATAAAATGCTGTGATACTTTTATTTGCCTCTTTGATTAATCAAGCACCTATGATGTGAAATGTTAAGTTATGGATTTTCTTTGCCTCAACTAGCTGATTCAATTAAAAAAAAATCATTTCTACAATACATTCTATAATAATTAAATATTTACAACTTTTTAAATTTTCCCCTTTTTCAAAAAATTTACATATACCAGAATTATGAAATTGAAGCCAGCAAAACTGGTCTTTTTGTTTATATTTAGAGACCTTTTGAAACGTTTCAAGATGCCTATTACCTTTTTCATAAATTGATCAATGAAACTACTGTTTTGTTGACTCTTACAAATACGAAAAATATTGAATTAAAACAGTTTTCAGTAATAAATTATCAATATCGCTAACCTGGAATGGTTATGTAGTTCCTCTGCATCCCCCAAGAGTTTTCGTGCCCTGTCTAAATATTTAGAGTCAAATTTGGAGGTCGACATCAAAACCAAAATAATATCCAAATCGTTATTAAGATCCCATTTAAATTTCAGTGTTAGAGCCGGTATTAAGATGCCAGTCATAAGTTAATCTAATTTAAGATTAAATTTGAATATCAGTAAATAAAAGATTTTTCATGTCCGTAATTAACAAGACAGTAATAGAACATTTACCATGTCAATATTTAACAAGAAGTATTTACCAAGAAGTAATCAACCAGAAGTAATTAACCAGAGTAATTAACAAGAGGTAATTAACAGCAGCCCTGTTTTATTTATATTAGAAATGTATTTTTATTAAGTCGTTATTTACTTACGTCTATAATAGATCGGCTCACACTTGCACAATTCGTACACTTTTCAAAATGATTTTAATTTACTTTCGTCTCACTGGTTACGTAAATAATTTAGCACTTCAGAGTATTGTCGTAGCCCAGTTTAAAATGTATACTAAACTCGTCGCTCAATTCTTATCGTATTTAAAGCCGTACCTCTCTAGTTTTCCATTCGTTCATTCACGTGTTGGGACGGCACCTTTTCCTTTTATTTTTGTATATACCGGGAATTTCACCAATTGTTCAGTCCGAATATTCGGATAAATGCTTGACTTGTCACGTATTCATTCCCATACCATGGTAATAAATTGAGAAATCCCAAGACTTTCCGTTCATTAAATCACGTATTCAGTGTTTATTACTTATTCTAATCTAAACCGAAATAATTAAGTGCTTGTTTATTTCCTAGTTAATATTGGATTTTTGAACAAATGTAATTCTATATGTCACATACGATTTTCAAATAATGCATAATTTAGATTGCGTGTACGATGATATTTTTAACGCACTTATTAAATATTCATAAAGCCAATTCATATAGGTTTCCCGTTGATTTAATTTTGATGCATTTTGTTGCGTTTTCAAATCTTATCTTAACTTGTAACTACTCTTGAATATTTATATATTCTTATGCATTTTAATCTTATGTATTTTTATATACAGTGTGCTCTCAACCAACAATATGTATAGTGACCTATTTACTCTTATAATATCTAGAATTATGTGCTTTTGTTAACTGGAAGTTGCTTTTATTTATTCTACGACTCCTGTGACTTAACCTACCCCTAAACTACCCAATAATTATAGCATTAAATATATATATATATATATATATATATATATATAAAAGACAAGTTAGTTGCTGTCCGCAATAAGAAATTGTGTAAAACAATATATAAAATAAGATGTATCTGTAAACAAACTCTTATGAAAATAATAAGAACTTATTGACGAATACAAATCGGGCTAATAGTTGTATAGCCATTAACAAAACAATAGCTTTATTACTTCACAGGGAAGGAAACATCCACTAACCGGCCGGTTTCATCTTCCGTAAGTATCTTCAGAGCGTATTAGTTTCAACCCTATGAAATAATCGACGCTATTATACTAATATAATTTCGAAGCAATCCCTGTACTATGGCAAAAGTAAATAAAACCGCCATCAGGTGGTAAAACCCCAACACTACTAAGCGTAGAAATACAAAAATTGAATCGAAACTACATCGTCTTTCTATATATGGCTATACAACTATGTCTGACCTTTGAGATTTGCAGAATGTTACAGCAAAATTTATTTGCAAACGTAACAAACCTTCTCGTGGCGACACCCGGTTCTTACCCCAAAGGCAATTCCTAATAATAAAAGACAAGTTATTTGCTGTCCGCAAAATTAATAGGATTGGAAACTAATTCGCCCTGAAGATGCTTAAGGAAGCTGAAACAAGCCGGTTTGTGGATGTTTCTTCCCCTGTAAAGTAATAAAGCTATTGTTTTGTTAATGGCTTTTTAACTATTAGTCCAATTTGTATTCGTCAATAAGCTCTTATTATTGTCATAAGAGTTTGTTTACAGATACATCTTATTTTATATATATATATATATATATATATATATTACTCATATTTAGACCAGGGTAGAAAATTATATAATCACATCAAATAATTTTAATCACTGTGTAGAAGCTTTTGGAAAAGGTACGCGTTATTAAATAACAGCGTGAAGCATAAAAATTCATTCGTTTTATTAAAATTAAGAAATTTAAATTATTTATAAGACGCTTTATATCAAAAGAAACAGTATTAAAAAGCTCTGCGTGTAATTTAATTATTCCTAATAAAGAAACAAATGGAAATTACGTGCAAAATTTATATTAATTAACCCTATTTTAAGTGACAAGTAGTAGACAAAGTGTACACATAATAATTAATATTTAACTTGTATTCGCTAAAAAGGAAAGGATAGAAGTCACTTTTAATTGAAGTTAATTGAATCGTTAGTAACAGATAATATCTATAGAAACTTGTAAAAACCCAATAAAAAGCAAATCCTAGAAGTGTTAGTTAGAAGTAGGATGTTTGAACACACCTGCGTATTTTAAAAGGCAATTTCAGTTTAATTTGTTTAGATAAACATGTCGATTCTAAGGATATTGGAAACGGTCAGATGCTTTAGCACGAAATACAAAACAGGGTTTATTTAAAAAGCTCTGAGAATTAATATTATTTTGAACACCTGCGTAGTTTAAATATCACGTACGGCGAAAATTGTGTAGATAACAAATGGTTTTAAAGAATCTTGGAAAAGCCGTGGCTTAATATTCACGAGAAGGTGCGATACGGGGTTATTAAACCCAGATAGTCCACATGGACTAAAATATAATCGATAATAAAGAATATCAATGTGCACCAATACGAACAGGTTAGAAAAGGAAAGAGAAAATGCGTCAAGCAAAGACACATATAGGAAAAGGCGTGATTTAAGCAACGTCACGAGGGTCACAATTGGTTGAAAATAGGATGCAAATATCAGAGGTAGAAACAACAATTTCTGTACAAAATTAATTAGTTTTTCTCGGACATGTTTGCGTACCGTGTGAGAATTTCTGAGATTTAAATGGGGCGAGTGAAAAATTCGTAAAAACCGACGCGCGAGCGACGGACTGGGAACATAGAATGAGAAATTCTTTAGAATTACCCGTTTTGGGGAACAGACAGGCTTTTTGCTATATATAGAGGTGGTAATATGAATTTCGCTCTCTTAGACTTTTGACTATTCGATGCGTTAAAAGCTTTTACATCCGCGACTTGATTGAAGATGTTAAACAGTGCATTTTAGTTTGATAAAATAGTTTAAAGTTTGCTCGTATATTTTAGTGATTCAAAATAGTTTGTTATTTACGTGCTAACATGAATGTACTTCAGTGCACTTAGATACAAGGTAATAAAATTTAGTATCACTGTACCAATTAGCAAAATTTACAACGACAAATGTATACACAAAAGTAGGCAGTTTTGGCGTATATTGGGGAAAGACGCATGAATTTCTTTGCTATTTTTCGGGGGTGTTAATAATTAAATGGTTCAAATACGTGTCTGGATCCACGAAACAAGGGTCAGATATACACAGATGAGTTCCGGAAAAGCCCAGAAACAACTTTAAATAAATGGTGTTGGAGAAAATTTTAAAAGCGTTGAGAATTAGAAGCCGTAAATATAATCCTGTTGGAATGGTGTGATTAACTAAAGGGACGATGTACATTGAAGCTACGAGGACAGTAACCTTCAGGTAAATTATACTATTTTGTTTGACATTTTTGTGTGTGTTGAATAACTTTATAATTGATTTACTTTAAATGGACATTAGTGAAATTGTACTAACCATAAAATTTTAATGTTAAGATGAAATTTGCTTGTTTAAGTAGAAAGGGGTATTTAGTATTGATGTTCTGGATTATGATGAAATTTTAGGTATGTCTTTGAGCTCAATTAGACGAACCTGGTTAATTAACGTAAAGGGGTGGTAGATGCTCCCTTTTTACTCTGCATATATTGTTATATTAATTAGTAGGCATCCAACAAGGACTTTAATTCTTGATGCACGTTAAAGTGATAATAAAATTAATCTTGAAATTCTTTTTAAAACTGAATTTTATGCTGAAATTTAATTTGAAAATTTAATGTATTGTGAATATTGATGTAAATAGAGTTGACGTTGATGTTTGTGGTAGGAATTTGTGTTGTTTAATTTTATGAATGAGGAGGTTTATAAAATTAGGTGAGCAGCCGAGGCGAAAACAGGATCACAGCAGTTTATGACGCCCAATCTGTGGGACTAGAATTTTTTTGTTGAAAGGACCCAGTAAACCGCATACAAAGGAGCATATCACAGCAATATATATTGCTGTGATAAGGGGGTTATTTAGGGGTGTATTGAGTCGTAAGGGTCGCGTAGTAACAGTAAATAGCAATAGGAATCAGAAAACTGCATTTATTTAGCAGGAAAATAAATAATTCGCACATTATGTAAATAGCAAACTTTAATCAATGCCAGTAAGCATATCTTCCAACAATAGATCGCATATTTAGCAAAGAAATAATTATACAGGTAATTAAACTACGTCAAGAAGCGTTCAATAAGTTTATAAAATAGATACGCATGAAATAAGATAAAACCTGGCAAGTCTTCATGCAATTACGCTTGTAATAAAGAAAAGAATAATAAAGCTCTTTGATAAGAGACGCACTTTCAAAGATAAGTTTTAAATACAAGACATAAACGCAAACATGTGGATTTACATCACTCATGTTACATCAGTTATTTTGTTCAATTCTCCAAAAGCTTTATCTATAAACAACAGACATAAGCTAAATTAAAGTTCAACAATAATAACAAAACAGGCGGTCAAAGATCGTAAAACAATAGCAAATACCAGCATGATACGTAACTACAGAATAGTTTCGTCAGAAATAAACTTGAAAAGCCTAGGAATACCAAAAACAACAATGGTTGATTACAACACTTTGTAAGGCTGTTTAGACAAACCAATTCAAATGTAGATAGCAAAAGCTATATAACGCCCAGAGTTGATAAGAAAGGGCAGTCTCAATTTGAAGCACGTCGAACATGCAACACTCTTACTCGAATATTTACCCGTCAACTAAATAAATTTTAAATTATATTATTGTGAAAAGTGGTGTTGTGTAATAATAGTTGATGACGAATTACGTTGAAGAGATATGAAAAAGCTTTTGCCGTTTTGCTGAAAACGTGAGTAGAAATTTGTTAATTAATTTAAATTAAATGTTTATAATAATGTTGGGCTTCTAAGTGTGAGATTAAGGAGGATCTAAGAAACCTACAAATTCTAAGTGTGATATTAAGAAGGATCTAAGAAACCTACGAATTCTAAGGTGTATTTAAGAAACCTAAGAAATATAAGGTGTATCTAATTCCGAAATCTAAGGTGTTTCTAAGGGATCTAAAAAGGATCTGAGGCGTATCCAGAAAAACACAAAGTAAAGCACGAAGTAAATTTTGGAAATAAGGAATAACAAAACTATTGGTTCAAAGCACGTGAAGGAGTACAAAGCAGAGCATTGGTTTTCGATTGAAGATAATAAAAGGGTGTTGATCCACAACACGCAACAACAAATCAGGGTATCACAGGTCAGGGCTAACTAGTATAAGAAATCATTTCATATTTAAATTCAAAAACTGAATATATTTTTTTGTTAATCTGTAAGGAGTCAACAAAAATATTTAATACGTTAAAATCTACGTAAAGAGGACAAAAAGGTCTTGAATGTTTTAGATGTTTTTCAGTAAAAGGTGTCGTTTTTGGTTACTTTAAGTTAAAGTAAGGAAGATAATTTTTGAGATAAATGATCCAAATAATAGTAATTGATTGAAGGGATTTCCTTTCATTATACGAATATTGATCGACTTCGTTTTATCAATCTAAACAGGTAAGATTTAAAGGGGTAACATTAATTTGATCATCGTAACGTTGTGCACTCTGTGTAAATCAAACTGGGCTAGCCGTGGCATAATTAAAATTAGAAGATTAGAGAAAAACACAGCGCGATGACGTTCAGCAAAAAACTGGACGTTTATCACATCCGGATAGACAGGCGTAGGGGGATTTCATAGCAATACATATTACTATGATACCTCCGCACGCCGATATGATTAACGTTCAGTTTCCTGCTAAACGCCACTGTTCAGTGTCTCTAAATAACCTCAACTTTAAATTTTAAATATACTTCTTTTTATATGCCTCGACTAGCTCAGTTTAATCCACACAGAGTGCACGACGATACGATTACAAAGAAATTTTAACCCCACTTGTACTCTCGCTCCTTTCTACTTGATTGATATAAACAAAACAAACCAAAATTTGCATAATGACCAAGAATATATACACTTTACAGTTTAATAACTTTGTTAATTTGATTTGCTATTCATAAACTAACCCCTGAATCAAAGTAATAATATCAATCTGATTATGCCCAAATTATAACTCTTTCGAAGCTAGCAAAAATAACACTGTAGTACTACTGAAAGTACCTTTTGAACGTTCAAACGACCTTCCTTGTCTCTATGTAAGTCTTTTAAAAAGATTTTTGATAATTCTTTACAAATTAAATACATCAATATATGCAAAAATGTAAATATTAAAAATTGAAATAAAGCTTTATGCTAATAAAAAATATTCTTATTTCTGTGCGTTTTCCTTGCTTGTTTCCAATTCTTAGAACTGCCTCTGCATGTGATTGACCAGCACCCCTGGATTGTTTGCACATAAACTCTCTTGTTTACTGCGTAGTACAGCTCACCCAGTTTAACCCTTAGTTTGATTAATTTCTCCCTCAATGCTCATATGCTTATGTAGACCAATATTTAGATGGTTGTTTATACTGCTTAATCATATATCTTCGCTAGAGCAATTATTTAAATCCGTTTGTTAAATTAGTTCAATAGTAGTTACTTAGAATTCATTAGAGTACGTTATTTAGATTCGTTCACCAGAGTAGTCACTCAGATTCGTGCACCAGAGTTGCGACTTAGAATTCATTAGTGTACGTTATTTAGATTCGTTCGCCAGAGTAGTTACTTAGAGCCCTAAATTATTAAATATTAAAATTAGGTTTAATTAATAATTCTAACTTACGTTGTCAAAGTTAACGGCAACTTTTATCGTAGATCGACACTAGAATTATTTTCTTTAAATTTTTCTATCATGACTTTCACCAAATAATTATTTAATTTTTACTATTTTCACTCCGCGTGATATTATACTTTGAACTGTTATAGATTATGCTTTGGTTGAAGAAAAACTGATTGTTTACCAAGTCCGTGCCTTATATAAAGGCTCCTCCCTTCACCTGTACTATTGGTTTTCTAAGAGTACTTTGTTAATTGAGACGTTGTACTTTGCCTTATCTTGCAACCTTCGGATTTTCTATAAACTTACCATCAAAACTCGTGTCGAAGTGATGCATTTCCTCACGTAGGCATCTAATTTGTATAGTGTATTCCTCTGAATATCCAACTTCAAACTTTCTTCAAGTCCCGTCCGTTTGTTTATATTTGCATTTATTTAAATTTTCCCGTTTAATTTATCACTTAACCAAACGTCTGTTTTGTTGTTTAGTACTCCAAAATTTGTTGGCTTTTATATGAATTTACGATGTACAGATTACGTAGTCAAATTTCTATGATGACGTCTTGAATACGGTTAATTATTTTATGCGTGAATTTTTTGAATGGGATTTTTTTATAGCTAGTATGCAAGGTTATTTCCTTTCACTAATTGCGTACTTATTTCAAGAAAACTCGTTGGGTTTAAAATGTTATTCCTGCGTATTTATTTTCATTTTTATGCTTGTATATTTACTTTAAAATGCATTATATGACGTACAAGTTATTTATCTTACTAAATATGATTTGATTTTTGAAGAATGAGCTTCCTTTCATAAATTAAAGTTAGTTGTGATTTATATGTGTGCTCGATATTAGCTTTTTGTATAATTGTCGAGTTAGTTCCATTTTATGATAAAATTGTTCAGTTTTTTAAATTTTAGTGATATTTACATGTAGCGTACGACCCTTATGACTCAATATACCCCTAAATTACCATATTATCATAGCAATAATATTTTAAACGATTGATGTGTTTATAGCCAATTAAATAAATACGTCTTTTATTTCGCTGCCTGTTTGTAATAGTTACGATGCAACCAGACACCATCGATTGAATGTTATGATTATTTAACATATTTAAGGATATATTGTAGTTCTTAACCGGATTTGAAAGCCGATTTTGTTCTGTTTACAAATTAAATGTAAAATAAAAAATTAATTGAAAGTTAGATGTTTTATACGCGAAACCCAAACAATGACGATATTTCTTTACCCATTTTTCACAATCCAAACTTCAAACTTTAATAAATCTTTCGTTCTTCTAGTCCATCTCTTTTTTCTTCAGAAGAAAATAAGATAGACTTATCACGCTTTCGTTTCCGCATGGGCTACATTTTTCAGATTGTACAATTCTGGTGCATTTTGTGCATTTAAATTACAAAACTAAGCTTTTGCTTTTTTATTTTTTTTCTTTAAGCTAAAAAGTAAAATGGTAATAATAAACATTAATATTTCACGCATGTTGCTTTATATCAAACTTAATACTCTGATCCGATCAGGAGATAAACTTTGTTATAAATTATGAAACCATGTCAGAATGATATTGGGAAATTATTTGCAAGTCATCTGTTTACGATTTAATTATTTACCGAACTCACTATCGGCTTCTTAAATGTCGCATTACTTTATTTTGTGGTATTTTAGAAACTTTCCGTTAAAAATACTTTGCCTCTTAAATTGAATAGTGTCCGAATTATTTTAATTGGTAAAATTGTTCTGGTTATTGGAAGAGTATGAAATTCTACGTGTCGAGTTTTAATTTTTAGGATTTTTAACCTTATTCTATGTCGATCAATTCTGTGATAAGGTTTCATCGGTTCTATGATGTAATCTCAAAATTTAGGTCTAAAAATGCGAAATTTTGGCAAAAAGTGGACATTTATGCATTAATATTAAAACCTGTTTTTGAAATCAAAAAATTTTAATTTTATCATATGTTCTCTTTTTAGTATCGGTTCAAACAATGACAACAGTAATTTGTTCAAAGCTAAACTATTGTCAACTTATCTTCCCAAGACAAATATATGAATGTAACATTCCTTTTAAATGTTTATAATCATTTTTCATTTTAATAATTTTTTGCATTGGTAAATCCCACCAATAAGGTAGATTATTTCCTTTAAGAAATATAATTTTTAGGTTACATGCATTCTTAATCTAAGAGGGAATTATTTTTGTATCATATATTGTTCATACTCAAAGGTTGTGAAATTCATTATGTCGGTTTTTAATGTTATAAATGATAGTATGGCTACTTTGTACTCTAAATTATTACAGTTTTATAATTTATTAATTTTGATTAATAGCATATAATGTTGACGCCCATCGTCTTGGAACGAAGAATATTTTCACGCCAAATTTATGCTGATTAAAAAAATTAAAAGGCTTCTCTCTGGTTCTGGTTAAAGGGTTCGATAAGATAAATATTACATATGTGGGATAGATAAAAACGACACAAAATAGTTTTAATTTTCAGTCTTAGTTCATCTGTCCAAATTTTGCCAAAGATATCTCAAATCGTGTATGGAAGGAAGATAATTTTTTTATAGAGCACTTCCTGATTACCATCAAAAGAGATAATATGCAACTTGAGTAGGTGCTGTTGACCTTAAAACATAGGTATCGAACTGATTAACGCGATTAGTCAATAAAATTCGAAATCGTACCCTACCAGGTTGGTTACTTCTAATTTTAAAACCAAATGAGTTCCCATAAATTAACAACTTCGTATTGGCAAAACATGTTAATTCAGAACATCTTGTTTCCTTTTCGAAGTCGCAGTAGGATCTGGATTGGGTTGGCACTTAGCGACTTCGTATTAGACAGAAAGTTCAAAGATCTTTCCAGGTGTAAGTGAAAGTGTTGAAGTTTGTATAACCCTAAAAAGATTTGCATTTGCTTTTATGGAACCCGTCCCACTGAAAGCTAGTTGGTGCATTATGTACTGCTGCGTCTCGTTGGTAGAGTAACTTTAATTCAGCTACCTAGTGCCGCATAACAAACTATTCAAATAAACACAAGCAAAAATCAGAAAACAAGAGAACACCCTCCTTAAGGATTTTAGCAAACATATTGCCAAAAATATACCCAAAATCAACTGTTGTATTTATTTTCATAAAAACCATACTAATTTATTTTCTTGAACCTTAAATCTAAATTATTTAAAGGCCCAAAGTTATCAACAATAAACTGCTACTTGTTTGTTGAACTTTGTACTGTAGTAAAAAATTGATAATGTGAGAATAGTTGTTTTTATTTTTAACTAATCTTTTATTTGATTACAAATGTCAACTATTGCCAAAGTAAAAAAAGTCAAAAGTTTAACACTAACAAAGATATCGTTTCAGTCTATACATTGTATTCTTACTATAAAATGATATATTTACAGTTGTTGACTAATTGTCATTCACTACTAAGGTCAGTTTACGTAATTTATTTACTTTACTCGGACATATTTTAGCTACTATGGCTAATGCAAAGTGGAAAAATTCAATACGCCATTAATCAAATTCCACAACGAATATTATAGGTAACTTTGTTGCGGTAGTCCGTGTAGACAAGCGAAAAGTAAAACACAGTAAGCAAAGTAACAGTAAACCGGCACCGAGTACCGCAACAAAACAAAGGAGAATCGAAAGAATTAATGCCGTGCTAGCTAAAAACGTCGTAGAGTAGGATGGGTCACACATAAAAAATTTGGAAACCTCAAGAAATGAATTTTATTTGCAGACCTCTAGTTAAAACCATAATACAACAAGAATATTTACAATTCCTCTAATTAGAAAAACATGTATAAAGGAAAAGGAAAACCAACTCGTATAGAACAAAACTTTTTTACAAAATATCCGAAAGGATGTACACAGTACTAAAAAACATGCAAAAATAATTAACATATTCCTGACTTATCTTACACTAATGTGTGCCCTCAATAATCATATTTACATAAAACAACAATTAAAAGATATTATATATTGAGTTGCTTCCGTTACCTTCAATCTTACTACTTACATAACAACAGCAACAGTGGTAATAAGTAGAAGCGTTCCTCTCTCTACAGCTGAAAGAAATATTATTAGACAAAAAGAAGCCTGATACACCTAAACAATGGTGTACCCTTGAATCTATATATACAATTTAAAAGAAACAATAGTACGCGGAGCAACTCATATATCCCTTATCTGGTGGCCAACAGCACCTCATTACCTGACCTCGAACGTAGGTCCATACATACCACACAGCGACGGATTGAATCACTCGAAAGCAAATTAGCAACAATTGCGTACATAGTTTAGTTGTGGGGAAGCTCCATCTCTCAACGAATAACTTCTAGTAAAGTATCAGTCGAAAGTAAATCAGCACCAATCTCTCAAAAAACAACTTTCAATAAGTATCAGTCGAAAGTAAATCAGCACCAATTGTTGTAACTAATTTAATTAATGGAATACTCCATACCCCAAGGAACAGCTTGTAGTACAGTAATTTCAGAATTCTAAATTATAATTTCATTATATAACTTTTGGCTATGGAAAAAGGCAGTTGAGCCGGATCTCCTCCGTGTCGACTGTTCTTAAAACTTGCGATGTCAGGTGAAACGACACGAAGACACAAATTGTGAGCTAGGTGATGCTGTACTTCCCATAAGGTGTCTGTGTTAAATTTTACAACTTTGCTACTCCTGTCCTGATGAGCCCCAATTAGGGTGAAACGCGTCGACAGGATGCCCTCGTGGCTGAATTTGAGTCACTTGCCAATAATTCCTTTTTACTTTGTTTAATTCAAGACTCATTAAACCGACTTTTCTCTTAAATATAACTTTTGGCAATGGAAAAAGGCAGTTGAGCCGGATCTCCTCCGTGTCGACTGTTGTTAAAACTTGCGATGTCAGGTGAAACGACACGAAGACACAAATTGTGAGCTAGGTGATGCTGTACTTCCCATAAGGTGTCTGTGTTAAATTTTACAACTTTGCTACTCCTGTCCTGATGAGCCCCAATTAGGGTGAAACGCGTCGACAGGATGCCCTCGTGGCTGAATTTGAGTCACTTGCCAATAATTCCTTTTTACTTTATATATATATATATATATATATATATAAAAAGTTGCCGTGATAGGGGATTAAACTTTTAACATCGATCCAGTGTCATCAAAATCATTTTCAAAAATGCACACCTTTTAAAAAAAATTGCTTACCCTTATTATTTTCTGCTTCAAAAATCTTCAATAGCTTCCCTGGCTAGCTCAGCTGTGTCTCTTTTCGGATACCTAAATATACACCCATTCTTCCTTCACACTCGCACACCATTCAAAAAAAAATCACCAAATAATAGAACAATCATACAATCTTTTATTTACCGCTATTTACAGACAAATTATTCACAAGTATAAAAAAACAGTTTGATACACAAATTTCAAACTCAAATGTGATATGTTTTAAAGTCCTTGATTTTTTAATTATGTTCAAACAAATTCAGTAAAATATGAGTAGATGGGCCCCGTATATTACTTTAAATTGACTCTACTCTGGAGTATGGTGAGCTCATAATAACCCAGTTTATTTAGTATATGTTTTTTACCTTGCATAAATTAATATAAAATTGATAGACCCGTATACTCTTTATAATCCAATTTATATTCAGAATAAATCTAGTAAGTTTTAAAATACAGCCCTTTCTAATATTTAAACCCCAATAAATTGTCCAGTACATGTATCTTTTTCAATAAGTTTATATAACCATAAATAGACCCCAAAATTCAATCACACATCACCAAAATTTCACAAAAGTTTATCAGACAACAGAAATTTCAAATAAATTACCTGGAGATTGTTTCAGGCATCCATTCTTTCGACGACGATCACCAGAACATCTTGGCTTCGTGACCATGCTCCGTGATACTGGGCGAATTCACATGATAACCCCATTTGCAAGCAAGCGCCTCGTTACATAATACCATTCCATATCAGCATACAATTCTGGTTGTTTGAGATGCTTACCCCACGTATATTATGCTTCTATTTATTGATTTTCTAGCTTCGTATAGTAGTAGCCAGACCTCTATTAATTTAATATACACTACACGTATTTCGCGTTAATAAATAGAAAGCCATTACTAATAATTTACACCTGCTAGCACTATATTTACTGTATTATTAACATATCTAATACTCACATAACAAAAACTCTACTATAATGTTGGTCTATCGTAGTACAGTAGTATAGAAGCGAAGATAAGACAAAGAGAAGAGAGCTTTAATAATTTCCATTCCGTATTTATATTGTTTCAAAATGCTACCCCCGGACACACTTCACGTGAAAAGCTTATTTTCAAATTTAAATTCTACAAATTTTGATACAACCGTTTTGAAAATTCCTGAAGTTTACTCCGTCTGCGTGCCGTACGTAACCGAAATCGCTCCCACCTGTCGCGTTTGTCTACGTTTGGAAAACTGTCCGTTCGCAACCAATAATAGTATTCTCTGTTGTCATAAAACCCCGCCTAAACTATTTTTATCTCTGTCTGATGCATGTCTGCTGTCGCGTTCAAAACCCCACTTGTGTTATAGAAAATCGATATTGCTGACAGCCCATCTTCACTACACGTGGATATAGTACGTGCGTTTTAAATATCAACGCTTTTATCTCTGTCTCTATCTGTAGTATATAACCTATCGTTCATTTCCCTTGCTTTTTAAGAACTTTGTTAGCTTGTTGTTCACATCAAACTAACGGTTGAAAATATTTTCTATGAAGTCCTGTCTTAATACAAGCTCGAGTTCTTTGAATGTAACCTATTAAAACGCAGGTGTTCGTTAATAATTGACTGTTTAACACAACAATTCTTAGACTTTAAATTTCGTAGTACTTGTATAAAACTGACGTATATTTACCTTGTAATTATCGATTTTGTTTCGCAAGCTCGTTCTCTTATTGCTCATACGTGTTGAATTAAAATAAATTAACATTAATTATGAATTTCCATTTGCTTTAAAACTGTTTTTTCTTTATGTAATTTCTAACATACCAATATTAATTATAAAATACGTCAATACATGTCCACTTTCCTTAAATGACTCAAATAAATTTTGCGCGTAAATAATTTGTTCTTTTCTCTATACAGCGTGGTTGAAATTTATAATATATATATATATATATATATATATATATATATATTGCTGTGAAATGCTCCTTGGAATGCGGGAACTGGGTCCTTTCAACAAAAAAATTCTAGTCCCACCGATTGGGCGTCATAAACTGCTGTGATCCTGTTTTCGCCTCGGCTGCTCACCTAATTTTATAAACCTCCTCATTCATAAAATTAAACAAACACATTCCTACCACAAACATCAACGTTAACTCTATTTACATCAATATTCAGAATACATTAAATTTTCAAATTAAATTTCAGCATAAAATTCAGTTTTAAAAAGAATTTCAAGATTAATTTTATTATCATTTTAACGTGCATCCAGAATTAAAGTCCTTGTTGGATGCCTACTAATTAATATAACAATATATGCAGAGTAAAAAGGGAGCATCTACCACCCCTTTACGTTAATTAACCAGGTTCGTCTAATTGAGCTCAAAGACATACCCATATTTTCATCATAATTCAGAACATCAATACTAAATACCCCTTTCTACTTAAACAAGCAAATTTCATCTTAAAATTAAAATTTTATGGTTAGTACAATTTCACTAATGTCCATTTAAAGTAAATCAATTATAAAGTTATTCAACACACACAAAAATGTCAAACAAAATAGTATAATTTACCTGAAGGTTACTATCCTCGTAGCTTCAATGTACATCGTCCCTTTAGTTAATCACACCATTCCAACAGGATTATATTTACGGCTTCTAATTCTCAACGCTTTTAAAATTTTCTCCATCACCATTTATTTAAAGTTGTTTCTGGGCTTTTCCGGAACTCATCTGTGTATATCTGACCCTTGTTTGTGGATCCAGACACGTATTTGAACCATTTAATTATTAACACCCCGAAAATAGCAAAGAAATTTATGCGTCTTTCACCAATATACGCCAAAACTGCCTACTTTTGTGTATACATTTGTCGTTGTAAATTTTGCTAATTGGTACAGTGATACTAAATTTTATTACCTTGTATCTAAGTGCACTGAAGTACATTCATGTTAGCACGTAAATAACAAACTATTTTGAATCACTAAAATATACGAGCAAACTTTAAATTATTTTATCAAACTAAAATGCACTATTTAACATCTTCAATCAAGTCGCGGATGTAAGAGCTTTTAACGCATCGAATAGTCAAAAGTCTAAGAGACCGAAATTCATATTACCACCGGTATATATAGCAAAAAGCCTGTCTGTCGGTCTGTTCCCCAAAACAGACAATTCTTAAGAATTTCTCATTCTATGCTCCCAGTCCGTCGCTCGCGCGTCGGTTTTTTCGAAATTTTCACTCGCCCATTTAAATCTCAGAAATTCTCACACGGCACGCAAACATGTCCGAGAAAAACTAATTAATTTTGTACAGAAATTGTCGTTTCTACCTCTGATATTTGCATCCTATTTTCAACCAATTGTGACCCTCGTGACGTTGCTTCAATCACGCCTTTCACTATATGTGTCTTTGCTTGACGCATTTTCTCTTTCCTTTTCTAACCTGTTCGTATTGGTGTAAATTGATATTCTTTATTATCGATTATATTTTAGTCCATGTGGACTATCTGGGTTTAATAACCCCGTATCGCACCTTCTCGTGAATATTAAGCCCCGGTTTCTCCAAGATTCTTTGAAACCATTTGTTATCTACACAATTTTCGCCGTACGTGATATTTAAACTACGCAGGTGTTCAAAATAATATTAATTCTCAGAGCTTTATTTTCTGGTATTATAATCTTGGATTTTCACAGACTTTTATGCTTATTATTAATAATGGTTTAATTAACTCCAATTAAAATTGACTTCTATCCTTTCATTTTTAGCGAATACAAGTTAAATATTAATTATTATGTGTACACTTTGTTTTACTACCGGTTACTTAAAATAGGGTTAATTAATATAAATTTTGCACGTAATTTCCATTTGTTTCTTTATTAGGAATAAATAAATTACACGCAGAGCTTTTTTAATACTGTTTCTTTTGATATAAAGCGTCTTGTACATGATTTAAATTTCTTATTTTTACTGACACGACCGCATTTATTTATGCTTCAAGGTTTTAATAAAGCGTATTATTTAATAAAATTCCTTATACACGGTGATTAAAATTATTTGATGTGATTATTTAATTTTCTACCCTGGTCTAAATATGAGTAATATATATATATAATTTTTGTTTTATATCTTTTGTGCTTTTCCCATCTTGCGTTTTTTTCCTATCTTGCGTGTTTTTATGGGTTATTAGATGCAAATAATTATAATTTCTTTTAAATTTACATTTTCTATCTTGTTAATATTCCACTGCAAAGTTTACGAGTTTATTGTGTTCAACATATTTTTCGTCTGAATAACCCAGTGAATCTTAAGGACTAGCTGATGTCAGATTAATGCTTTACTCTTTGGATACCCATAACAAATGCAAGTTATGCCTCTAGTAAAATGTTAATTTCCACAGTTGCGACTACAAAGCCGATGTGTTTTCTTACTTATATATTTGAATCATTGTAACACTTTCAGTTATCAATCGTTTTTATATCATAAGAACGGTAATGCGTTTTTTCTGTTTTCCTGAACGTGTTGGTGAGGGGCCATCCATCGCCTTTGTCGTCTCAAATATTACTCCTTATTGTGTGGTTGTATTAAAAATTTTGCTATTTTATCCTGGATTAACTTTCTATCGTACAATTATTGCTGTGTTTATGGTAGTTATGTCTTTGAAATTATTGCGTGGGTATATTTAAGACGATTGCGTTACCTTTATTTGATCTTCTGATTGGAGTGGATGTGTTTTGTAGGAAGATGATTTGTCTGGGTTTCGTATAGAACCTACATGTTTTAAGTACCGATGTGTTGGTTTAGATTTTATCTTATCGTTAACGTTGAAAGTTGGCCTTTAGGCCGATCTGTTTTAATAGAGACATTCTCTACTTTCTACCCTTTCTTAAGGATGCTTACCCTAAAACTCTACTTTTCATCCCTCTATCTCCATTTTTAGCCTTATTTTTTTCTTCTGTTGGGCATGTCTTAGTCCCGAGACGACTACCCATCACATAAGAGTGGTGTTCCTCCATTGCAGACTAGTGACTACACTTTGACTGGTCGAGTAGTGGTTAGCTACCCACCATTCCTCCTATCGCTCTTGCTCAATGCGAGCCCTTTCTATTCTCTGTTCTACCTGGTTGCTATATCTTGTATTTTGGTCTTTACTTTCTAATATAGAAGTTGCTCAATAGAATTTTGATTAGAAGCAAATTGGTGTATTACATTATACACCAATAACAAAACATGGCAAACGGTTACCATCTGTTCATGACTAACAACCTTTCATCTACCCAGTCATGGGTGCTTCCTTTCCAGTGCCATAGTTTCAGTCTTGATAAAAACCTTTTCATAATTTAATTCATGTTTAATTTAATGAGATGTTACAGGAGAATGACACATATTCAAAAAGTGTGAATTTATCTGATTGAAAAAGATTTTGTCGTGGCTCAAAATCGCCACATTCAATACACTTAGTTTCTCCAAAAAACTATTCGCTGGCTACTAAAATTTGTATAAAAAATATTTATGTAGAAATAATTTTTGGTAAGAAATTACTATCAGTTAACACTTTTTTATTGTAGAGGATTAGTGTATCTTGTTAAGGGAGTATTATTTGTACAGAAATGCATCAGACAAAACTTAACAGTACCTAATGTGTTTTCGGCGGTGGCATCAAAACATCCACAGAAAATTGCTTTCTACTTTGAAGATGAAGCATGGACTTATGCTAAGGTCTATAGCTATTTTGAAATTATATAATCCTTATTTTCAAAATAGGTAGATGAATTTTCCAATAGAATTGCAAGATATTTTTTAAACAAAGGCTACAAAAAAGGTGACACAGTTGCATTATTTCTTGAAAATTGTATCGAATATCCATGTATTTGGTTGGGACTTCTGAAAATTGAAGTTCACACTGCTTTAATCAACACCAACTTGGTTAAAGAATCATTGATGCATTCTATAACAATTACGAAATGTAAAAGTGTTATATTTGGATCGAACCTGGTTCAGCGTAAGTAATCAACTTGCATTGTAATTTTTCTTTACATGGATATGTTGTAGCCATTCAAGATATCGCCTCAAACTTAGCTTCATTGAAATTGTACCAATTTCAGGAGAATCCAAATGATAAAGAAATTTTGGAAGGCTGCATAGACCTAAAATGGAATTAGATGGTGTTACTGGTGAGGCCATTAAAGAACATGTTCTTGACGCTACGTACAATGATCCTGCAATTTACATATTCACATCAGGGACTACAGGATTACCCAAGGCTGCAGTGATTACGCATCTCAGGTAAATAGTTTTTAACATTCCTTTTGAAATGTCTGAATCAAAATATAATTTCAAGGAATAGTATTGCATTGTAGCATTAATTGCATTATTAAAAAGGTAACACAAAAGCAGGGGGGCTACTTTGATGTTGACTTTGGCTAACTAGAGTATAACAGGAGAGGATATTAGATGGGGCGAATTATGAAACTTAGAGACTTAGGGATCTTTTCATCACTTCAACCAATCTGAAACATACTAGGGATAAGGCAAACAAGAGAAACAGAAGAAATGAGTGCCATTCGTCCATTAACACAGTGATTGCTCCGTTAAAGAGGCTTTAGGGAAAGCTCAGATACCCTCATAAATGGTAGCCACCCTATTAAATCGGAAATAAATATCACTACTTTACTTTATTAGTCCTTTGTGCTACATTTAAGTAGATGGGACAGTCGTATTTACAAAACATGCCTATAAAATAATATACATGAATAAATGACATTGTATCTATCACATAAAAAACAGTTCTACGCCATATCACTTTTTAACAATTAACAGTTATTATGTTCTCATCATTACAGATCCAACTTCATAAATTCTTCAATACTGTATATAACATTATCTGTCAGGATTTGTCAGATTGCAGTTTTAAATTTCTCTGATGATGTCATTTAACAATTTAAAAAATATTATAGGATTATGGACTTATTCTAGCTTACAAATATTTGAATATATGCCTCTCACATTTGACGGTAGATGAATAAATAGTTTCACTCCTAGGGAGCAATAATTTTTTTTTTGCTATCTACAGTCTATAAAGTGGAATGAGTAGATTGCCATTATTCCTGGTGGTGTATGTATGTACATCCTTTTGTTCTTAGCTTTTATTCGATTTTTATAAATTTTAAGTAACACTACCGAAATATAGAAGGATGGCAACGGCAGTATCTTAAGACGTTTGAAATGTGGTCTATATGATTCGTTTCTTTTGCTGCCAACAATGCTACAAAGTATCCCTTTTGTGCTATAAACACATCAAACGTATCAGTGGAAGACCCCATAAACATATCCTATAAAGTAAATTAGAATGCACTTCCGCATGATAAAAAGACAAAATTGAGTATTGTCCAAATATCACTTCAGATTAAGTATTTGGTAACAATATGATCTATGATCTACCCATGTAACGTTTTCATGTAAAATTACGCCTAACATTTTACCTGAACGTCAGTGAAGCTAGCGGCTAAAGTTAGCAACCTAAACCCCGCCTCTTCAATTAACCACGCCCCCACTACCCATCATCGTTAAAGCCACGTCTATTTTAGCCCAACATCAAATAGATCCACCCCCTCTTTATTACAATACAACCTATACTAAGTAAGAAAGAACGTATACAATAACCGTGTTTAGCAAACAAATCTAAAACAGAACTATTGGCGTATCCGTGGCGTAGTCGGTAAGTGTGTGACTACTACGCCCAAGGGCCCTGGTGAAAAAATCTCGACACGCTCCGCATTTTTCACAAAAATACACCCTTGTTCGGATGAGTGTCGTCACGCACGTTAAAGATCCCTACCTTGCTTGGGACAGCAAGGGTTCGGCAAAATTCCAAATTTTCCAGGTAAAAAAACTCGCTTCCTGGCCAATGTAGTACCTTCGGGTGGAGCATTGGAAAATCACATGTAAGGCAAATACCTATTGAAAATTGTGTTTTTTTATGAAATCTCCAGAAGCACATATATATCATCATCATCATCATCGGGTCTTCAGTCCTATAACTGGTTGGACGCGTACCCTCATTGTTTCCGAGTCTGAACCAAACTACACATTTCCCTGCAATTTGCACAGTCTGCATCTATCACTATCTGTGTGCGAAAGTCTGATCTCGGTTAACCTCTATCTCTCTTTACCTATCTTTGCTTGTAGTATATCCCGTACTATTCCCCAGAAATGCCTTAAAACTTATCCTGTCCTTCTATTTCTCCCTCAGCTTATTTATGTTTTAAGCTAGCCTACACAGTTCCCTGCAATTCCCCCAACAGCCGATATACAGCTCGATTCCCTTCTATTGTTTTCCCACAGGCTGCTTAACCCTCTTTACATACCTTACATGTGATTTTCTAATGCTCCACCCGAAGGTACTACATTGGCCAGGAAGCGAGATTTTTACCTGGAAAATTTGGAATTTTGCCGAACCCTTGCTGTTCCAAGCAAGGTAGGGATCTTTAACGTGCGTGACAATACTCACCCACAGGACCCCCATTTTACCTCTCATCCGAACGAAGGTGTATTTTTGTGAAATTACTCGCATAATCTTTTCAAGCGGGCCGTGTCGGAATTCAAACCCCCCCTTCACATATCAATGAATCTCGGTGAAATAAGGCATATAATTAGAAAACAATAGAAGGGAATCGAGCTGAATATCGGCTGTTGGGAAAATTGCAGGGAACTGTGTAGGCTAGCTCAAAACATAAATAAGCTGAGGGACAAGTCTAAACAGTTTCAAGATATAAAATCCAATGACGAAAAAATAAGTGCTCTTAAATCTCGCCTCCTGGCCAATGTAGTACCTTCGGGTGGAGCATTGGAAAATCACATGTAAGGTATGTGAAGGGGGTTAAGTAGCCTATGGCTGCCAAGGATCCCCCAGCACTTAGACATTTGCCGTATTAATAGTTTTCAAATAAATGCTTTCGCACAATTAATATTAGTTCGGAGTATTGCAAAACCAATATCTGAAGTTGTTAATAATAATCACCATGTTTAAGTACAGTTATTATTTTTGTCATTAGTTTTTCCATCTTGCGACTGGTTGGAAGCGTATCGCCATTGATTTCTATTCTGAGCTTGCCTACATATTTCCCTGAAATTCTCACAGCCTACATCTTTCACTATCTGTGTGCAGTAGTCTAACCTAAGTTTACCTCTACTTCGCTTTTTTTCTATCTCTGCTTCTAATACATTCCGTACTATTCTCTCATGTCTTAGTATGTGGCCTATCATCCTATCTCTCCTATTGTTTACTGTTTTCCACATAGTTCTTTCTTCCCCTACCATTTCGAGTACCTCTTTGTTCTTAACTTTGTCTATCCGTGATATCTTCATCATTCTTCTGTAGCACCACATTTCAAAGGCTTCTACCTTTTTCTTGTCTGCTTCTCCTACTGTCCAGGCTTTACGGCCATACAGTGCTGTGCTCGACACATATGTTTTAAGTAATCTTTTCCTTGTTTCTATGTTTGTGGTCTTTGAACACAGTAGTTGCTTTTTCTTGTTAAATGTAGCACGACCTTGTGCTAATCTTTGTTTTATATCTTTTGTGCTTTTCCCATCTTGCGTTATTTGACTTCCTAGGTAGCAGAAATCCTTAACCTCTTGTAAGTTCTCGTTACCTATTTGTATTCTTGTTTTTGATTTATTTTCCCCTCTTTTGCATACTAGAACTTTAATTTTATTTTTGTTAATTTTTATACCATATCTTTCCGTTAGAACTGTTTCCATTTCATTAAGAGCAGCTTCTAACTCTTCTTTGCTAGATGCTAATACCGCTATATCATCTGCAAATCTAAGCATATCAATCTTTTGTCCCTGCATATTAATTCCAAATGTCTTCCTGCATTTGACAGTATTCCTTACCTCTTCTATGTACAAGTTAAAAATTAATGGGGATAAGGTACATCCCTGTCTCACCCCTTTCCTAATATTCACTTCTCTACGTTGCTGCTCTCTAAGTATATTACAGCTGTTTGCTCTTTGTATAAGCTATGTACTATCCGTCTATCCCTAAAACTCATTCCAATCTTTTTGAGAATTTCAAACATTTTTTTCCATTTTACATTGTCTAATGCTTTTTCCAGATCTACAAACCCCCTTCTCTATTGTTTTCTCCATTATCTCCCTCAGAGCTAAAATAGCCTCCCACGCAAAATTCTACCAGCCTATTTCCCCTGTCATTTCTCGTGCCTAAACCAAATAAACTTACTATCGCTCCTTACCTACCCTCACCTACCACTGCATTAACATCCCCCGTAATTATTAAATTTTGATGTCCTTTTACGCATCTTAGTATGTCTTCGATATCTTTGTAGATCGCCTCTACCTCTTCCTCACTGTAGCTAGAGGTGGGCATGTATACTTGTATTAGTACTGTATTTACTGGTTTAGATTCAAATCTAACCATGGGTACTATTTCGTTCTTTTGTAAGTAATTTTCTACACGGCGTCCTATATTTTTTCACATAACTATCCCCACACCCGAATTTCCTTCCTCTGATCCTGTATGAATTACTCTGAAGTCTCCACTCCAAAAATCCCCCGCCTTTGGCCAGCAGACTTCGCTAATTCCTACTATGTCTAGTGCTAACCTATCCATTTCGAGTTTCAGATTCTCTAGCTTACCTACTTGTTTCATACTTCTGACATTCCACGCTCCGACTCGCAGATGTCATACTGACCCCTATGGTCTCTGCCACTCTAAGTACCGAAAAAGCTGCTGCCCTCTTTCGGGGACATGTCTTAGTCTGGTTCCTCACTAAAGACCCCATTAATTTAGTTAAACCTATAGTTCGGCTCTTTAGCTCATTGAAACGCGCAAGCCATTCTACCTGTTCTAGTATTTTAGAACGTCGTCAAGGTGCAGGTCCGTTCAAAATGAAAGCACATATAATCTTACTAAAAATATAAATTTTTGTATATATTCAAACATTATAGCAAAAGTTATTACGTTTTTTAGTAATGTATATCAATTGGCCGCTACCTCTACTTTAATTCTTTTTCTGGCCTCCTATGAATGCATCGAATTTGTCAAAAAATCTCCATTTAGATACATCGGAGACCAATACGAGTGCGAAAGAGTTGTAGATTTTAAGACCAAATAAAAAAGTTATTAACGTTTACGTGGTATATATCATGTAGCCGCTACCTCTACTTTAATTATTTTTTTTGCTTTCTATTAAAGCAACGACTTTGTCAGAAAATCTCCATTTAGGCACACCAGCGCCCAAAACGTGTGCGACAGAGTTTTAAATTTCAAGCCCAAATAAAAAAGTTATTAACGTTTGCGTGATACATATCAAGTAGCCGCTACCTGTATTTCAATTTATTTTCTTGCTTTCTATTAAAGCAACGACTTTGTCAAAAAGTCTCCATTTAGGCACACCAGCGTCATATATCCCGTCATATTCCGCCATATCCCCTGTTACGTTTTTCGAGGCAGTCACGTTGGGCGCCAAATTTATGCTACGTTGGCTCGTAGCCGTACGTAACACCAAGAAAATCAAAAAAATGACCGGGCTCAATCGGAGATTAGGAAGGGTTGTAGAAAGCAGACCAACATATAATGTACGCGGCTGTAAGGAGTTAGTGACAATACCTGCAAGAAAATTAGTTAAGCAAACCTGAAAAAAAAAGAATAAGCATAGCAGCAAGGAAACGTCTAAGTTATTCAGTACTTTGTAGAATGTAAATAAAACTGTTTAGATAAACTATATAATATAACAACGGTAAAAGCAATACAAAAATTTTTAGTACAAAGTGAGGTAATATTGGGGAGTAGCAGAAACGTTTCCTCACACACCAATTAAACATAAAGCAGACAAAAAGTTAACAAAAGATAAATAGGTAAGTCACAATTGATATGAGTAATTCAGTAGTATTGATTGTTTTCTTTTTCTTTCTTTTTGTTTTCTTCATAGCAGGCAAGTCTATTGTAAAAGGTATCAGAACGACGAAGACATGGCAAAACAACGGATAGATATTTAAAGTAATAACAAGTAAGAAATAGTTCAACTTACAAAAAGTCCTTCAGTAACGCTTCCCTGCAATTGAAGTGTGGGATTCACGATGTCCTGCACTAACGAAGCACTTCACCCTTGACTGTGGGGGTGTTGATGGAATTTCTTACACTTTACACTAATCACACCTACGCATTTCACTAATGTTAGCAACAGACATTATCATGCTGATGGAACTATGTAGCATTGATAAATTTCTTGTTCATTCTATTTCCTGAGACAATAATTTCGAAATATTTTGTAACACAAATCGAAAAAAAAATGGTAATAAAAATTTAGAATCACGGGCCTTCAAGGCACGATGTAATGCATTAAACTAACAGTAACGTGAGGTGTTCTATTTGCTACCTATGGTAACAAAGAAAAATCTAATGCTTTTGAATAACGAAATTTGCGCAAACAATGATCTATTTTAGATTCTTTAGGGTTAGAAAATTCAGAAACTACCGTATCAACTGTCTTTACATGTGAATGAAATACATGCTTATAAGAAGCAACCTTTTTTCCTACTAAACCTGCTACAACTGTACCATCGTTGTTTTTTTTTGTTTAGAAACACTCAAGCTTAAAACTGTATTTGGATAATCCAAAGTATGCACTACTCTGATGAAAAGGACCACGAAGACTAGATCGCACACACAGTTCAAATATAAAAAGACAAATCAACTAAAAAAACACAATCAATAAAGCAACGCATATCACTAAGTCAATGTTCCGTAAAACGCACAACAAGTTCTACTACTTTTATTTCCAACCGAAAAGCAACAAAAAAAACAATTAGTAGAGCAACGCGCATCACTAAAAACCGTCCGTCAATAACCTTACAACCGCACTTGTGGTCAATCAAACACGTTCACTATAAAGCATACTTCCTTCAAATGTCCTCAGAACTACACTCTCTACAGATAATATACAACTCAAATCGTGTCGTGCTTGTTCATGAACCATTCGAAAATTTATCCCGCATTAATTCTCACTATTTTCAAAGCAACAAGGAAAACAGTATTTTTACCGTAATTAATATATAGGAACAGAGAACGAACTACGACTATGTTTCAAAGGACCGCGCAGGAATCATGTTTTCCCAGGTGTTGGTTTTAACGACCTCCTATCGATAACTAGAAAATCAATAATATCCACTCATTATAATACGACGCATTCACCTAAGGATGTGTTTCAATCTCGATCACCTAACCACACTATCGAATCGTGAAGAGTGAAAGTCGATAATCGCGTAATATAATATAAAGAGATTATTCGCAAACGAGTTAATAAATATAAAATATAGAAATAGTAGTTACCGAAATGTATTTACTAATTGGGAAAAAGCGTAAAATGTTAAACAATAAAAATGCCTGTTACACCCCTTATATTCCTTTATATCCCGTCATACCCCGCTATATCCCGTCACATCCCGACATCCCGTCATATCTAACCATATTCCGACATATTAAGTTATATCCCGTCATATCCCGACATATTCAGTCATATCATTTCATACCGCGTCATATAAAGTCATATTCCGACATATTCCGCCATACCCCGTCAAATCCTGTCATATTCCGTCGTATCCCGGCATATCCCGTCATATCTATTCATATTCCGACATATACCGTCATATCACGTTATATCCCGTCATATACAGTCATCCCGGCATATCCCGTCATATCCTGCCATACCGTCATCCTCCGTGATATCCTGTCATATCTCGTCATATCCTGCTTTCATCTAAATAACACGTATGCTTGATATTAAGTAGAAAATGCAATTAAATATTTTATACGTGATCTTGTATAAATTGCGTTTTATACTCTTTTAAAACCGGTCGTTTTCCAAAGAAATCTTTTATTAATAATTACGCCTTTATGCAATTGAGTACTTTATAACCAAATGTAAATGAAACTCTTTGAAAAACGTTATATATGCGCGGAATATTGTGAGTACTACCAATTTTATCTTAGAACGAACTTCCTTTGTGTAATAAGAACGAAAACCCTTTTTAATCACGGTCTTTATGCATTCATAATTCGCATACTGAATGTTTTTCCAAATATGTTTCTCTATACAAACAACTTAATATTTATTTAATTTTAGTTTCTTTTGAAATTTCTCCAAACTCGCTTGGGTTTGCGGTGTTGTATCATTACCAAATGATGATAGAACACGTTTTGATATATTGCGGTAAATACCCGGTTACAGCCGCCCTGACAAATACAAAAATGCAATAGATGATTGCTTAATGTAAAATTTGAATTCTTACCTCTACTGCGCCCGTGTTCTCTTGCTAGCTCAGAGACAAACATACTGTGTATTTTACGAAAATGAAACTAAACAAGAAAATCTCATGAAACATTTATGACTAATCTTCAATACATTCAAAAACATCTTTCTTATACAAACTTTATCTAAGTAATCTACTTAGACATACAGATATAAATAACGCTTATTAATGCAATTAACAGCTTAAGTATATAGTGATTCGAAGTATTTCCTAGGTCGATTCTCATTGATTGATAATTATTGCAAATATTATAGTGTGCATTTTGATATCCAAGGTATTTTTGAACAGTTCAGTAACCACTTACGGGGGTTTTTTACGCGCTCCATGACATCCAAATTTACCGCTATAAGAGCGCGGGAAAGAAGGGGCGATCTATCACCTTCACAGGTTTTAACGGGCATTTGGATTTAACTTCAGCATCTCAAAAATGGAAGGTCGAAAAAAAGAAAGAGTAAAAATAAAGTAGAGGTAGAGGCTACTTGATATATATCACGTAAACGTTAATAACTTTTTTATTTGGACTTAAAGCCTAAAACCCTCTCGCACACTTATTGGTGCTGGTGTACCTAAATGAAGATTTCTTGACAAAGTCGTTCCTTTAATAGAAAGCAAGAAAAAAATTAAAGTAGAGGTAGCGGTTACTTCATATATATCACGTAAACGTTAATAACTTTTTTATTTGATCTTAAAATCCAAAACTTTCTCGCACGCGTATTGGGCTCCAATGTACCTAAATGGAGATTTCTTGATAAAGTCCTTGCATTCATAGAAAGCCAGAAAATATTAAAGTAAATGTTTAGGCCACTTGATATATATTACTAAAAACGTAATACTTTTGCCATAATGGTTGAATATGTACATAAATTTAGATCTTTAGTAAGATTATATATGTGCTTCTGGAGATTTTATATGAAAACACAATTTTCAATTTTTACCAAAGCTCTGATTTAGATTTGTTTGCTAAACATGGTTATTGTAGATGTTTGTTTGTATTTACAATAGGTTGTATTGTAAGAAGGAGGGGGTGGAACTATTTGATATTGGGGTAAAATAGGCGTGGCTTAACGACAATTAGTAGAAGGGGCGTGGCTACTTGAAGAGACGTGGTTTTGGCTGCCAACTCCTGCTGCTAGCTTCACTGCCGTTTACTTGATGGCCTTTGAGGTATATTACTACCAGCCAGAGTAATGTTCAACCTAAAATTCCTTGCAGACATATTATTAATCGAGTGAAATCAAATACAAAATGTTTTTTCGCAGTTTAGTAGGAGTTTGTTTAAATTAAACACGTGAAAATATCTAATAAAAATCCTTGGGCTTGATTCTGCACCTGTATTAATGTGTTTGATGAAATTATCGCTCTTGTATCGTCAGCATATAATGTTAATGAATCTAAAAAATAGTACGATGTCATTGATAAACAGGAAAAACAAAATAGGGCCCAAAACAAAGTTTTTAGGTATGTCAATATACCAAGGGTCCCGGATTCGAATTCCGACACGGTCCCCTTGAAAAATGTTAGGCGAGCATTTTTCACAAAAATACGCCCTCGTTTGGATGAGAGGTAAAATGGAGGTCCCGTGTGTGAGTGTTGTCACGCAAGTTAAAGATCCCTACCTTGCTTGCAACAGCAAGGGTTCGGCAAAATTCAAAATTTTCAGGTAAAAAAATAAAAGCTTCCTAGCCAATGTAGTACCTTCGAGTGGAGCCTTGGAAAATCAAATGTAGGGTATGTGAAGGGGGTAAGCAGCCCGTGGCTATCGAGTTCCCCCAGCCCTTGAACATTTGTAGAATTAATAGTCTTTCCAATATATCATTTCGCACAATCAAGTTGAAAATATTTCACAACCAACACCTGTAGTTTATAATAATCATCAGATTTAAGTGCAATTATTTTTTTCGTCATTAGGTTTCCACCTTGAAACTGGTTGGACACGTACCTTCACTTATTACTATTCTTAACTGAAAGTCCCACAGCCTAGATACAGCTCGGTTCCTCTTATGTTGTTTCCTAATTATATGCCCCATTTCACCAAGATTCAGTGATATGTAAAGAGGGTTATGCAGCCTGTGGCTGCCAAGGATCCCCCAACTCTTAGACATTTGTTGAATTAATAATTTTCCAGTAAATCCTTTCGCACAATTAACATCGGTTGAAAGTAAAGACCAATACCTGTAGTTGCTTATAATAATTATCATGTTTAAATACATTTATTTTTTTCGTCATTAGTTTTTCCATCTTGGGACTGGTTGGATGCGTACCTCCATTGATTTCCATTCTGAGCTAGCCTACACATTTCCCTGAAATTCCCATATCCTACATCTTTCACTATATGTGTGGAATAGTCTAACCTAGGTCTACCTCTACTTTCCTTTTTTCCTATTCCGAACTATTTCCTCATGTCTTACTACGTGACCTACCATTCTATCTCTCCTATTTTTACTGTTTTCCACATATTTCTTTTTTCCCTACCATTTCTAGTACCTCTTTGTTCTTAACTTTGTCTGTCCATGATATCTTCATCATACGTCTGTAGCACCATATTTCAAATGCTTCTACCTTTTTCTCGTCTGCTTCTCCTACTCTCCAGGCTTCACAGGCGTACAGTGCTGTGCTCCACACATATGTTTTAAGCAATCTTTTCCTTGTTTCTATATTTGTTGTTTTTGAACACAGTAGTTGCTGTTTTTGTTAAATGTAACACGACCTTGTGCTAATCTTTATTTTATATCTTTTGTGCTTTTCTCATATTGCGTTATTTGGCTTCCTAAGTAGCAGAAATACTCAACCTCTTGTAAGTTCTCGTTACCTATTTGTATTCTTGTTTTTGGTTTATTTTCCCCTTCTTTGCATACTAAAACTTTAGTTTTATTTTTGTTAATTTTCATACCGTATCACTCTGTTAAAACTGTTTCCATTTCATTAAGAGCAGCTTCTAACTCTTCTTTGTTAGATGCTAATATCGCTATATCATCTGCAAATCTAAGCATATCAATCTTTTCTCTTTGCATAGTAATTCCAAATGTCTTCATGCATTTGACAGTATTCCTTACTTATTCTATGTACAAGTTAAAAATTAATGGGGATAAGGTACATCCCTGTCTCGCCCCTTTCCTAATATTCACTTCCCTACGTTCCTGCTCTAAGTATATTACAGCTGTTTGCTCTTTGTATAAGCTATGTACTATCCGTCTATCCCTAAAACTCACTCCAATATTTTTGAGTATTTCCAATATTTTTGTCCATTTTATATTGTCAAATGCTTTTTCAAGATCTACAAACCCTATATACACGCTTTCCCTCTTTTCTATTGCTTTCTCCATTGTCACCCTCAGAGTTTAAATAGCCTCCTGTGTTTCCATCGTTTCTTATTTTCACGTAAGAATCTTATCTACTTACTTACCATGTTGACTACTAGCTCTCTCCCAGACAAAATATATATTTACAACAATGCTTTAAGCGCAATCAACAAACCGGGACCAATAACTAATCCAATTCCACAACCGATGGATAATTATCAAGTCTATATACAATTTCGAAACCAATTAACCTAGTTATCTATCAATATAAAGAACGATCTCACACAAAACCTAAACTAATATCCTTATTCTAACAATAACAGCATTAAATAAGTAAAAATAGTTTGCTCATCTTGATATTTATATAGTGCAAGCAAACCCACGTATCGTAAGTGTGTAAGATAATCGTTACCTATCGACCATGATGATATTCTTTCGCGTAGGCTTTCAAACGTTATTGGTAAATGCAATGTACCCATCTCATCATAATCCAATCTGCGTACAAACGGCTACCAGACGAAATGTGTTGTAACGACAAAGTAAGATTTCTGTGTTAATGCTCAGTAAGCGTTGGTTCAAATAAGTTAAGAATGTGGATCAAAATCCAGACTGAAGGCATTAAAATTTCTATTAAAGAAATTATCTAACAGTCACATAAAAAGTAAGCAAGTTTTTCATCATATTTTGTAGTTGCACGGTTGAGTTTATAATATTTATCACATAAAGAAACCACGCAAGTCAACATTATAAATATAGTGAACTAGTTCAACTAACTGTTATAAAATTGTTGTCTGAAGAATAGTCACAGAAAATCCATTATAGAATAGCAACAACTTTGCGCATATTTCTAGCATTCTAAGATGACTGGCTGCTTTATCTAATTACAATTAAACTAAGTCATTTAATTACAATAAATATCGAATACTAACATATCACAGGAAGCTTGTATAATTGAGCAAACATTTATTAAAAACCGGGTATAGAGTGTAAAATATAAAAAAATATTCAAACCACGATATGGAACGTAACAAACTTAAATACTGTAAGCTTGGAGGAGGGTACAAGTCCTTTTAATATTGTAAAGTGCAACCAGTACCTCTGTAGAGACTAGGTCTGACGCAAGTTAATAAATATCGATAGAACTGGTTTACATTTAAATAATATTTTAAAAAGCAAAACAAATAAGTTATAAAAAATATCCACTTAAACTTCATTTTAGATGCATATTGTTGTCCAAGGCTTTTGCGGTCTTAGGAGTTGTTTCAAGTAGGGATACCGTTTATACACCATTGCCATTATATCATACAGCAGGAGGTTTGATGGGTGCTGGACAAGGACTTCTTGCTGGTGTAACGGTCGCTATACGTAAGAAATTTTCAGCAACACAATATTTTAAGGATTGTGAAAAATATAACGCAACCGTAAGGATAAAAATATATGTAGTACAGGTTTAACGTTTCTCATAGGTGGCGCAGTATGTTGGAGAAATATGCAGGTACATTTTAGCAACACCACCTAACGGCAGTGTCAAGCACAAAGTCAGAACAATTATTGGGAATGGATTAAAACCACAAATATGGAAGCAATTTGTTCAAAGGTTCGAAATTAAAAACGTTTTTGAAGTTTATGGTGCAACCGAAAGCATTGCAAATCTAGGTACCGTTTGTCTTTTTAATGATAACTATAATTAAATGTTTTAGCCAATATCGACAGCAAAGAAGGTGCAGTTGGTTTCATACCTCGCTGTTTTCGCTTTTTGTATCCGATGACACTTATAAAGTGCAAAGAAGATACAGGTGAACCTATCAGAGATAGTAATGGGCGGTGCCTAGAATGCGATGTTGATGAACCTGGGATTTTTATTGGAAAAATTAATGATAGGGAAAACATATTTAAATATGATGGATATACAGATCGCAAATCTTCAGAAAAGAAAGTCTTGTGTGATGTTTTCCGCAAAGGAGATCGGTATTTTAACACCGGAGATATATTGGTATTCGACGAACTTGGATATTATTACTTTAAGGATAGAACTGGCGACACTTATAGGTAAATCAAAAGTATTTGAACACTACACGTTATATCTGTTTTAATTCAAGGTGGAAAGGTGAAAATGTATCGACTTCAGAAGTTGAAGCGATCATTAGCAACACAGTGCAACTTAGTGATGTGATTGTTTACGGAGTGGAAGTAAGTAATAATTACTAACAGGAATTAACTTTTGGCAACCAATATTAAAAGATCGTTGAATGCACTACTGTGATTTAAGCAAAAGTTACAGTGTTATATTTTAAACAAAAACATTGCTGCCGTTTAGGCTGAGTTGAAAAAATTGTATATTTGTGGACAAGTTACTAATGTTTTCAAAAACTTGTTGCACATATAAACTACCGGTAATAAATATCGTTGATAACTTATCACACAATTTTTAGATAACTTGTGTAATCCTCCCCAGTACCTCACTACGATGGAAACTATAAAGAGAAAACGTTAAAGAGTCATCTTCAACTCGATTTAAGTTACTCTACTCTCACATAGTATTATTGGCTTCTAAAGAAACTTTTAACCCCAAGCACCAACCCGGTTGGATTTTCCCAGTATCGACATAGTCTGCACAAGTGTCGTACAGCAATCACGATTTCGGCACTATTTTAGTGTTAATTTGTGGGCAGGTATAATCAGTGGTGGATTAGTTGGCCCATTTGAACTACCACGTAGACTAAATGCACAAGAATACCTTCACTTTCTTGAGCATAAATTAAAATATCTATTAGACAATGTGCCTCTGGCAACTAGACTAGCGATGTGATCTCAGCACGATGGTGCTCTGGCACGTAACGCTGGCTAAATAAAGATAGTATTTAGATGTCAAATATCCCAATCAATGGATAGAACGAGATACACTATTCACTGGCCCTCACCCTGGGGGCAGATTCGTGTGTTAGTTAGGTTCAGGTATGACTACTAATTCCAAGGTTCCTGGTTCAATTCTTGACATGGACCGATTGAAAAATGCGCCCTCATTCGGATGAGAGATAAAATGTAGGTGCCGTGTGTGTGTGTTTTGTATGTGTAACCGTACGTTCATGCTCATGCATGCGTGTGTGCGTATATGTGCGTGCGTGCGTGCGCATGCGTGCGTATACGCGCACGTGTTTGTGTGTGTGTGTGTGTTATCACACACATTAAGGATCCCTTCCTTACCTGGAATGCCAATGAAATTCGAAATTTCCAAGAAAAAAACTTTCTTCCTGGCCCATGTAGTACCTTCGGGTGAAACACTGGAAAAATACAAATATACGGTCGTTGCCTTGTTACATGCCAAAATTTGGCAATGTACATTCTTAGATTTAACTTTAAATTGTAAATAAATTCCCGCGTTTCTTAAAATTAAAACATGTCAATCTCCGTTGTCACCGAGTCGCGCCTGCGCAGAATAAATGGCGGGGTGCACGCGGTGTTATAAGAGGCCATTAAGCCACGAGACTTGAAGCGAAGAACATCTATCTATGTGTGTGTGTGTGTGTGTCTTTTCTCTTTTTAGTTGGGTAGGTTCCTTACCGTGCCTTATTCCTTATACCTGGATCCTTATCATTTCCCTACGAACATGGAGTATTAGTTTGGACGGATGAAATTTGGAGTCAACATGGCGTGATGTTACCCACAAAACGTGATGGACCCTGGGATTTGACTGCAATGTGCGATTTAAGTGAGTAAATTGTTTTTATTTACATTGTGCATGAAAATTTGACCATTGCGTCACCTTTAAACGTATTCGGTATTTGATACAAAATGGTGCGTAATTTGCTGCGTAATTATACGTTATATTATAACAATTGCGCAATAGTATAGCAACGCGTGAAGAAATAGCTTTGAAAATTATGTTTTTGAGAAAAAAATTTTTTTCACTCAAGTAATATAATAAAAAATAATTTTTTTTAATTTTTAGTGGCTTTTAAAAAAAGTGCAATTTGGCAACACCATATCTAGCTACCGTTAGTTTTTTTCTTATGTGGTGGCAGCCTTTGAAGAAGGTTGATGTCATTTTAACTTGTCACTTTAATTAAGCATTTATTTACATTTTTTAATCACATTAAAAATGCAGTCAAGTTAGTGTAATTTATTTCCTTTTATAAAAGCAGTGTTGTTTAAATTTTCTTTAAAAAAAAAGTGTTATTTAAAAATTTCCTTTACAAAAAATTGTGTTGTGCACCTTTAAAATGTGCTGCATAATAGCTATCTAACCTGACTTAATCAGTGGGTAAACTGAAATATGTTTTCTTTGGATTTAAATAATTCCTCCTGTAAGTATTGTTATTTATAGATAAATTATCGCAATAAAAACTTTATTTACCATTCGTTATGCTAAAAAAAATCCTTAAAATCACATTAAATCTGGTTAAATAATTATTTTGAACCTGAAATTTCTCTAAATTATTAAAAGATTGTTTTTAGTTCTAAACTTTAGATGACTACCATATTATCTTTGGTTGCCACGATTTAAACCTTTTGCTTATAATCTATATAATTAACTATAGTTTACGGATTCTTTCTTAAAAAAATTTTGTTTTTTAAACACAACTACAGTAAATTCCCTGTAATCTTATCTAAGCATGCCTACTTTCTAAAACATAGTAGTACAATAAATCCAGTATACCTCAAATCTTTTGAAACGATCTTCGAGCTGGAATCGCGTAACATCCAACCGACAACAATTCAAAATGAAGGCGATTGCAGTTAAAAGCCATATTAGCTCAGGAATCTGATGGACATTCATTTCCTCGTACATTAACGACCAATTTATCACAAAATACCTTTGAGATTAATCAATCCCTAGACGATATTAATAATATAGTCCAGAAAAACAAATCTAGAAGTTTCAAATTTAAAATTAAAACGGGTTAAATCTCGTATAATGCATTTAAAACAACGTATATATCTATTATCGTTACTTAAAGATGAACAAGCTAACGAAACTAAGCAAACTTTCTTATATAACGTTCTCTTACTTGAAGGAATCGTCTTCGAAAAACTTAACTTAGATTTAGGTGCAAATTTGTCTACCCTTCTTTCGAATTTAACAATTTCCAAACCTATTTCGTCTCCGAAATCTATACCAGTATACAAATGGGGCCTTTCTTTCTCGAGCTTCGATTCCCAAATCTCGTTAATGTTTTTCCTAGATAGAGTAAATGATTTTACAATTTCTCGTAACTGTACAGACGAAGATTTATTTGTCTCAGTGGGCGAATTATTTTCTGGTTCTGCCTTGATTTGGTATAGAAACTTACGAAACCAGATTTCTACCTGGGAAAAACTAGTTACGTGTTTAAAACACGATTTCTTACCTCATGGCTATACCGGGTGTTCCATTAAGCGTATCGCGCGGCTGTATATCATAAAGTATAAGGCCTAGAGCTTTGCGGAAAAAATTTATTAAGTAAAGTGGCCAAGAGAAATTGCTGGAAATTATTTTTAAGTTTCAATTTCTACCGCAAGGGGGAGTATTTGCTAAGGTCAACAACAAAATTCAATTTTTCTCCCAAAATTTAAGCACAATGTATTATGCTCAAAACGCGAATAGGCAGTTATATTTATTATTCACTACTTTTATTTGAAGCTTTTTTCTGTAGATAGCACAAGGACAGCTGCAGGACTTGGTGAATTGATTTACATGTAAATAGGGTTATCTCACAATTCCCATGTTGGAATTTAATAATCTTAGAATCATTTGAAAGAGAATTTCTCAGCGATCAAGAAAAACGACTAAATTGATTTTTCCAATGTTTTCTAAATATGTTAGAGGGCGCTTTTTCCAATCATGACGATGTTTATAAACATTAATAATAATATGTCGCTAATAGATCCCTTTAAAATGCATCAAGTAGGCGATGAAAACAAAAACATCCATATCTGTCAACAGGTATAACTCTGTCATACTAGTTATTGTTATAGTAGTTAATTCGTGTATGCTCTGTGTGTAAGTTTGTTTGTTAATTTTGAACTACAGAAATGTCTTTCTCTAATGCTGAAGCTTATGACATGCTTAGAATTTACTTTCAAAGTTTTGAAAACTATTGCTGAGCGTGAATATGCAATGGCATATCCTGAAAGAAAACATTATACCAAAATGGTATTTACACGATTGGCAAAACGTTAAAAAGAAACAGGGCGTGTGCATCCAATTAAAATGCCCACAAGAAAACGTACAATTACAAATGAAAACAGTGTTATAAATGTTCTTGCGTGCGTTGAAGCAGATCCGCATGTAAGTACCAGGCACCTTTCTGAAAACTTAGGGATACCTACGACATCGGTGCATCGTATTCTTATAAATCACAAATTGCATCCATATCATGCAGTTTTGCACCAGAACCTTTTAGATATCGATACCGACAGAAGATTGAATCATTGCCATTGGTTGAAAGATATGTGCACCGAATATCCCTTATTCTTGTCCCGCATATTATGGACAGATGAAGCTACCTTTAGTAGCGATGGAGGAGTAAATTTACATAATATGCATTATTGGTCTGAAACTAATTCTCACTGGATGCTACAAGTTGATCACCAACACAGGTGGAGTGTAGATGTTTGGTGCGGCATTATTGAAAACAGAATTTTAGGCTCATTTGTTATTAATGGAAATTTGAATGGAGCAACATACTTGCATTTTTTGGTCAACAATCTACTTGAACTTTTGGAGGCTGTTTCACTAGAAACTAGGCAGAACATGTGGTTTCAGCATGACGGTTGCCCAGCACATTATTTCGTGGAAGTTAGAAATTATTTAGAAACGACCTTCCCAAATCGCTGGATGGGAAGAGGAAGTTTATTTCCTTGGCCGGCTAGACCACCAGATCTTACTGTTTTAGACTTGTATTTATAGGGAAGGCTAAAAGATATGGTTTTCCAAACACGACCTACCACACGCGAGGATATGATTGCTCGAATTCAAAACGCCATAACAAGCATTTCAAGAGCCGAAATTGAAACTGCAGTGTCAAGCACCCATCGAAGTTAGAAAAATGTATTTTTAATGATGGAAGGCACTTTGAACATGTGTTGTAATAATGTTAGTTGTTTATTGTTTGTTTTAGTTGTTCTGTTTGTGTGCGTTAAATATGTATTTAGTTTTACCAGTTGACTAAAAATGGTAACCAAAAACGGCCTTTTCTTAGGGCTACAACATTAGCCATTGAAAATACAACATTTTCATAGACAATCATGCTAAAGTAATCCCACCCGCATTTTCCTCAGATTTATTATTATTATTATTATTATTAATGTTTAATCGACTACAAGGAAAGACAACGTTGTTTGTAATTTTTTTTGAGACTCTGTTAGCGTAATAATGTATGTAAGCAAAAATCACAATTCTTTATTTCCTTTTCTTTAAAATGAAGAATAACTAAATAATTCAAAACGCTATTTAATCCAAAATTCAAAGAAGTACATATTTTTTAATATGAATACGCTTTTTGCAATAACTTAAGAACCATTAAAGATATCGAGGTGCGATTTTCACTAAAATCTTTTTTTACCCTTTATTCAATTCCCCTTTGATAAATATGTCTTTCCATTTAATTTTTTTAAGTAAATGAACAAAAACTGGCATGATTGGAAAAAGCGCCCTCTAACATATTTAGAAAACATTAGAAAAATCAATTTAGTCGTTTTTCTGGATCCCTGAGAAATTCTTTTTCAAACGATTCTAAGGTTATTAAATTCCAACATGGGCATTGTGAGATAACCCTATTTACATGTAAACCAATTCACCAGGTACTGCAGCTGTCCTTGTGCGATCTACAGAAAAAAGTTTCAAATAAAAGTTGTGAATAATAAAGATAACTGTCTATTCGCGTTTTGAGCATAATACCTTGTGCTTAAATTTTGGGAGAAAAATTGAATTTTGTAGTTGACCTTAGCAAACACTCCCCCTTGCGGTAGAAATTGAAACTTAAAAATAATTTCCAGCAATTTCTCTTGGCCACTTTACTTAATAAATTTTTTTCCGCAAAGCTCTAGGCCTTATACTTTATGATATACAGCCGCGCGATACGCTTAATGGAACACCCGGTATAACCGATCTCTGGAATGAAATAAAAAATCGTACCCAGGGGCCTAACGAAAACGTAATCTCTTTTATTACCTCAATGGAAGCTTTATATGGCAGATGAGATAAAAAAAACCTCCCGAACCCGAAATTATTGACCAACTTTTAAGAAACCTAAATCCCTATTTCTCGGAACACTTAGCTTCACAGCATATCTCTACTTTAGCTCAATTTAAAGATTTATACCGCTCTCTTTAAGAGGTAAAATTACGTATAGGCAAATACCGTCCTCCCCCAGAAAAACAATCTGGCTTATTAGAACCAGACCTAGCATGTCAGTCTGAACCCTCTCGTAGGGTATCTATTATTACTCTTTCTGCTTCTCCTTCATCTAACTCACTTACCTGTTGGAATTGTAAGAAAAGCGGACATACATATCCGAAAAATCTTTTTTGCTATGGCTGTGGTCGAAACAATACCTACAAATCTAGATGTATAAATTGTAACCCTAACTTATCGGAAACTTCCACAGAGATATTCCTACTCGCGACGTGAATATCTCAAGGAATCAAAATCGTCCTCAACACCAACTATTCAACGCACCCAGACGTCAATAGATTTAAAGCATAAAATTATTTTCAATATTAAACTTTCATCTAATGTATCTAATAATAATAATAATACCGCTACCTTAAACTCACAGAAGAACTTATCTCCTTTATCTGAAGTATGTCGTTCTACGCCGACCGAATGGTCAAATTGGCTGAAAACAAGTTAATTCCTTTTATCATAAAAATTCTGCTGCTTTACAACTTGTTAAAAAACCTCTCGACATCCCTTACCTATCTCTATTGGTTCTCTAAATGTAATTGCTTTATTGGACACGGGTTCGTCATGTTCTCTTATAAATAACGAGGGCTTACAGCAATTATCTGAACAAAACATTAAATTTCAGGTTATTCCGGAAAAAACCTCTATAAATCTAGCTGACGATAATAAAATATATGTAACAGGTTCCCTTAAATTAAAAATTCGAGTAGAGTCACTTGAACGTGATGTTCCATTTTTAATTGTGCCTACACTAGCTTATCCATTTCTACTTGACATTGATTTTTGCCAACTTTTTAATTTATCTTTATATTTTCAAGACTTTTCTTGGCAAGCTTCTCTCAAAAGAAATTCGTGTGCGTCTGCTGGAATATCTAATAAAATTTCTCTTACCGATTCCCAAAATGCAATTCTTAACTCTACAATTGACACATTTCGTAAATTAAATACCTCTGAACTTGGTTGCGTTACTACCGCAACACATATTATCTCTACGGGTGATGCTGTTCCTTTTAAGCAACGTCAATATCCGTTATCGCGTGCATTACAGAAACATTTGCATTCCGAAATAAATAAAATGCTCTAATCTGGTGTGTCTCCATCAAATTCGCCATGGATGTCTCCCCTGTTATTAGTTCGTAAGAAAAATGGTGAATGGCGTGTTTGCTTTGACGGTAGAAAGCTTAACTCTGTAACTGTGGCCGATGCCTATCCCTTACCTCGTACGGATTTTATTCTAAGTCGGCTTTGAAATGCTAAATATATATCGTTAATGTATATAGTCGTAGCGTGTCTTAGCGTGCTGGGACGTTTCGGATCCATCTATTGTTATGTAGTTTTATCTTAATATCTTTATCTTACCTATTATCTTTGATAATAACTTGAGACTTTGTCTTACTTTCTTTTGTTACCTAACGTTTGGTATTTATGATCAGACGTAGGAATTATTTTTTTTGAGTATTGAGTGAAGAAGCTAACCTGATGGTAGCAATGTAATTTGTTAGGTTAGTAAAGTAAGAAATTAGTAAGAAGGTACTGTTGGTAAATTTTTTAATTCACAACCATGTCATTAAAAAGTTTTGATATGTATTGTTTATTAAGACAGAGTACCAATACATAAAAATTTGCTAAAATGTATAGTAACTTGCTCTCTTGGGCATTTTAAAATTTGGGTATTTTCTTGCTAAGGAAAAAACAGTTTAAATGCAAGGCTTATGTGCGTGTGCACTTAAAAACTGTAATGTTAGCTTTAGTTATTGTATATACGTTAGGCGACTTGACGCATATGTTTTAGTTATTGTAGTGTTTCGTGCTCGCCGACAAATTTGTGCTTTCAAATATAACTGCGCCACATCAAAGACTTGTGTGTGCATTTATAGATGTAGTTCAAATACAATGGGGCTAACTTTCCGTTTCCTGGTTACTCGTAAGACGCGTTATCGGTTGAGAAAACAAGATAGCGCCTAAAATAAACATTTACCAGAATGTAAGTTAGGTTATATATAAATTAGTCAGGATTTAGATTTTAAGTTTTAAGGTTTTTTTTTTTTATGGCTTTGTCGCGATTGTTACATGCCAAAATTTGGCAATGTACATTGTTAAATATGTAAATAAATTCCCGCGAATATTTTTAAATAAAATGATCAATTTCCGTCGTCAACGAGTCGCGCACCTGCGCGGAGTGAATGGCGCAAGTAACGCTACGAGATCTGAAGCCAAGAACATCTACCGGTGTTGTGCGTGTCTTTTCTTTTTTAAGATGTAGGTTCCTTTCTACCTTAGCTTCGTGTACCTCTACCTGGTTGTTCCTTACCGTTCCCCTACGAATGCATAGAGTTTAAGATGGACGAATTGAAAATTTGATTCAGCAAGGGCGTAGCCTACCCACATAAACAACAAGGGTCCTGAGGTGTTAAAAAATACACGTGAGTAACCGTTTTACGTTATATGTGCATGAAACTTTGTCTATTGCGCAATACTTAAAACGTGGTAGTACGCGTTATAGGAATTACGCGGCTTTAACTATTGCGCAATAGTATATTAATTGCCCGCACTATAGTATAGCGAACGACCGGTGTATAAAAAGTGTCGTGCAGCAATCACGTTTTCGGCACCATTTTAGTGTTAATTTGTGGGTAGGTATAGTCAGTGATGCATCAGTTGGCTCATTTAAACTACCAAGACTAAATGCACAAGAATACATTCACTTTCTTGAGCATGAATTAAAATATCTATTAGACAATGTGCCTCTATCAACTAGACTAGCGATGTGGTCTCAGCACGATGGTGCTCTGGCACGTAACACTGGCTAAATAAAGATCGTATTTAGATGTCAAATATCCCAATCAATGGATAGAACAAGATACACTATTCACTGGCCCTCACCCTCGGGGCAGATTCGTGTGTTAGTTAGGTTTACGTATGACTACCAATTCCAAGGTTCCTGGTTCGATTCTTGACATGGACTGATTAAAAAATGTTAAGTGAACATTTCCCACTAAAATACGCCCTAATTCGGATGAGAGATAAAATGTAGGTGCCGTGTGTATGTGTGTGTTCTGTGTGTGTATACGTGCGTGCATGCTCATGCATGCGTGTGTGCGCGTGCGCGCGTGCGTATGGGCACGCGCGCGTGTGTGTGTTATCACACACGTTAAGGATCCCTATCTTACCTGGAATGCCAAGGGTCCGGCGAAATTCTAAATTTCTAGGAAAAATAGAAAAATACAAATATACGGTCGTCGCCTTCGACAGCTCTCAATGCTATAGACTATTTTTGTGAAAATATTTTAAAAAGGTTTACTACAAACATTACAGACAAGTAAACCTTTGTAAAAGAATTCAACAGGCTTTCAGGTTTTTGAAATCGTGTCATTTGTGCACTCAAACAGATAGTCGAACATTTATTGTAAAGGCTGCTAATTATTTGAATTTTTCAATAAATGTTCGTTTGTAGGATTAAACTCAAATATTTTATTAGTTAATAAACTGACATCCATAAGTCATACCTCTAAAGAGAGGGATTGAACCAAGGAAGTTTTTTTTGATAGGAGCTTACTTTTAAAGGGAAATACCTTTTTTGAGTAATTTGCATTTGAAAAACACGCAAAATTTTTCATGCTACATACATGTTGCAAATAATCATGATTTTCTTTTGAGGTGATGGATAATGTTTTGGGAAAACTGTAATTTATGAAAAAGTCTGCATCTTTTTATTAAGAATTAATACACCATACTTCTGCAAGATTTCTTTAAAAAAAATATAGAAATTGCAATAACTTTGAAACTAAACAATAGAATCACAACGCATATGGTTATGTTAAGGTCTTTGTCCATTGTAAATAAGTAGTAAGTTCCTCAGTGATCAAGACGCGCGCTATAATTACGTCGATCGACAAAAGGGGTACTCTTATCGCAACAATAAAGATCGCCGTAATTCCTCAACACAACCCATTAGAAGCTCTCTCGTGCCGGTTTAACAGCTTCGTTAGTATCGGATACCAACCCTATTTCCTCCTATTTAACCCTCCCTTAACCTTCTGTCTAAACAGGTGCGTTATAGTGTTGCGATAGTTTTTTAAATGCGGTAAGTTTTTTCACCACATTTATTATTTTACATACAATTTTATTTTATTGTTGCGAACTGCGTCTCTCGTTCAGCTAAGGCTTGAACAGGTTATTTTGAGAGGAAGACATTCCCCCCACATCAGGCCCTACAATTTTATTCATGAGTTTTGTAACAACCTAATTGAATTTTATTTTGAAGGTGGACAGGTACCAGTTAAATAGGATGGATGCTTAAGTTGTTTTTTTTAAAATTTTTTTCGTACATGTCTTAATTGAACATGTTTCAACATATTTCTATAAGAAAAGTTTGGGGAAACAGGACTTTTCTTTCCAACCCAAGTGAGCATTTTTTTTGTAAAAGGGAGTCCATTAAACCAGAAGGCCGAAGTACCTAAAGAATCAATCCACCATAAAAACTTGTCTTCTGGGTGAAGTATGATTTTAACACGGTGAGTTGGCGCTTACAGAAAATTTGACGTAAATCCAAGTAATTCAAAGTAAGTACATTCCAGAGTTAAATCAATTGTTCAAGGAATTTACAAATTGTATTTCGCCCCCCCCCCCTCCTCCCCAGTTTTTCTTTTTGCAGAACCATTGTAGTTACCCGATGCACTGTTAAACTGTTACACTCTCACGTTACTTTGAGGTAAATTCAAGTATTAGTTTAACGTCAATTCGAAATGTAACCACGCATAAGCTCTAAGAAAATAACTACCTATTGGCAACGCTGCATTTTCATGAAAATTGACTAAATATTGTACTCTAAATGGTCAATGGATACAAGAAATGCATAATACGAATACAATTGATCACATGATTGCCTTTTTTCGTGGTTCACTATACACATCCATGTATGAGGATGCACATGTAGAATACTCATAAGTAATTGTCTGCATGTGTGTGTTCTTAAGCGAGTGGAAATGTATATGTCTGTAGACACATGTGTGCGTGAGAGAGGAAGAATGTGTTTTTATGCTTATGTGAATGCTTCTTATGAACCTACGCGAGATAGGTTTTGGATATTTGGGAGCTTCTTTTTAAAAACATTTATTTCCCAAAAAACTCTTCTATCAATTTTATTCTCAATTATACAATTGCAAAAAATGACTTCTTTCAGTTACAATCAACTTAAACGTTTATATTCACTAAACTAATTGACAAAATACTTGAAGTTAATAATCAATAATTAGTAATTAAAAATTATGATGAGTAGCTAGAATCACCAACAATGTTAAAGTTATGAAATTCGAAACTGACTGAACATCAGGGGCTCCTCATGGTATTTATGTAATCCCTGCTCTCACATCCTCTTTCGAGAAATGCAGATCTCAACGATTGCTATTTCTTGATAATATACAATGTCTTACTTCTTAGTAATCTTAATTAAGTCTGTTTTTATTGCAGTTCATTGTGTCCTGCAGTATCATGTCGCCTCTGGAATACAAAGTAGTTGCTTCCATTCTAATGTCTAATATAAACTTTCGTTAACCTTTTATATTATTACCTTCAATTATACAATGTAACATTCTATTTCTTAAGACATGATCATTGCATTTAATTTTATATACATATTAATTGGGGATATGTAACCCGCGCACACATAAGTATAATTTAGCTCTACCAATCTCTAGGGCTGATTTCCTTGGCTTCTCATTGAAGTAACTAAAAAAAAATACACAAAAATATGGTCACACGTTGTAATAATTTTGATTTTGATAGTATCCATATTGGTCCTATAATTCTGTTCTGTAATTATATTTTCTGTTTAATTTGATAAATCTTTACAGGTACCTGAAAGTGAAGGAAATGCGGGCATGGCAGCCATTGTAGATGTAAATAATACCCTTGATATTAATTCAATCGCTGCAACATTTAAAAACCACCTTCCGGGGTATGCAGTTCCAATTTTTATCAGAGTAATGAAATCTATTCCACTAACTGGAACGTTTAAGTTAAAGAAAACTGAATTACGAGAAGAAGGATACAATATAGACAAGATCAAAGATGCAATGTATTTCTTACATCCACAGCAAAGACAGTATGTCCAGTTAACAAAAGATATTTACGAAGAAATCTTAACCGGCAAAATAAGACTTTAACTATATTTATTTATTAAAATGTAGATATTAGTTTAATAATTTAATTTTTAAGTTATACATTTTGTTTATGCTTGCTAATTGCATAAAGCTTCTGAAAGTTCTATATCAATTTTTGATAAAATACAACCTTTTTTAGAAAAGCTATAGACAACATCCAGTCTATAAAATGTTGTTTTATAATCACATTTTTGAAACTTGTATTCAAATCTTAAAACGTTTTGCTTAACTATTAAATATATGTGAATTCTTCAATGCCCCACTTTAAAGTAACTACAGCAGTACCAAGTATTTTTTTTACATGAAAATTTAGAATGTGGCTGAAACCTTGGCATACTAAGGACCATAAGATCTTTAACATGTGTGTAGTATAATTATCCAAAAACAGGTGACCTTGAAAAAACCTGCACGAGGCGGAACCATATTAATAATCAACACAAAAATGAAACCAGAAAACATCGACTGCTTGCACAACCGGTGTTGCCAGAGCAAAAAGTACCAAACAACCAAAGGATATTTTTGCTAATGGTTTTTTGGTGTCTTTGTCTTCTATAAATAAAAATGCTAATGACATGGTTTCACAATGTTCTTCAAATAAAAGATGTACGATTTGTAATGGATTGCATAATTCCTTGTTTCACAGAGGGAATGCAGGGTCAGAAATTACTTCCAAAGATTCAATTATTAAAGGGAAGACATTTCCTAATGAACAGACATCTCATTATCAACAGGAACACAAACGTGGTGGATCCTATACGAATGCATTACATATTCAAAATCCATCCAGTCAAAACACTCCACCAATTCAGGCAGAGCATCAACCAGTTAGCAATTCAAGAGAGGTGTGTTATAATGCACGACTGTTGTAATCGCGAGACTGTATTAATCTAAGGTATTACCGTTAAAGTCCCGGCGTAATTGATACGAACCACTACGACAGTTGGCAACATAATAAACACGTACATAACATTGGCCAACAAAGCTATTACGTCACAATTGTGTCTCAAATTTGTATCACACCAAAAATGTTTATTGTGATACAGAGGCGCCATAAAGGAAAAAGATAAAATGTACTCACGTAAAATGTGGAGCTCTTCACGACATTACGGCTATTCTTGAGGCAAGAGCCATGCTTTTCTTCGTGGATCTCGCCGTTAGTTGGGCGTGGTTCGGACTTCACCTTCGTTGAAACCAGATTCGTTTTGTCTTCTCTCTTCTTTCTGTAGCGGTACGATAAAGGATCAACCAGGTAAGGAACGATAATAGGTACGATAGAGGAAACCTACATTATCTGAAAGAAAAAAAAGACACAGATAAACCTCACTGTTAGACGTCTAGTTGGCTAATGCCGTCGTGTCGAAAAAACGCACACTTCCTTCCCCACTCCACGTCTGCGCATTCTCTGGCGCCGACGCAACTGTCCCAAGTTACGGAAATGCACAAGTCCTTTTTTAAAATATTGGCGCGATTTCAGTCACATATTTAAAACTAAAATCAAAAATGATACATAGCCGATTTTCGGCATGCAACAATCGCGACAAAGCCATAAAAGAAAAAAAATCTTAAAAAAATAAAATGACTGTTAGCACGGTTAATGCTTAAAATCTAAATCCTAACTAATCGACATAAACCCTAACTTAAATTCTAGAGAATGTTTATTTTAGGCGCCACCTGGTTTTTTCAACCGATAACACGTCTTACGATTTACCAAGAAACGGAATGTGTAGCCCCATTGTTTATGAACTACATTTATAAATGCACACACGAGTCTTTAATGTGACGCAGTTATAATCGACAGCACAAATTTGTCGAAGAGCACAAAACACTACTAAAACTAGAACAAATGCTACAAGTCGACTAATCTAAATACTATAACTAAAGCTAACATTACAGTTTTTGAGTGCACATGCACATAAGCATTGCATCTCAACTGTTTTTTTTGGCAAGAAAATGCCTAAATTTCAAAATGTCCAAAAGAGCAAGTTACTATGCACTTTAGCAAATTTTTATGTACTGGTACTCTGGTTTAATAAACGATACACATCAAAACTTGTTCATGACATGGTTGTGAATCAACAAATTTACCAACAGTACCATCTTACTAATTTCTGACATTACTAACCTAACAAATTACATGGCTACCATGAGGTTTGCTTCTTCACTCAATATTCAAAAAATAATTCCTACGTCTGATCGTAAATACCAAACGTTAAGAAGATAAAAAAAGATAAGTCAAAGTCTCAAGTTATTATCGATGATAATAGGTAAGATAACGATAATAAGCTTAAGTTATTATCAAAGATAATATGTAAAATAACGATATTAAGTTAAAACTAGATAACCATAGATGGATCCGAAACGTCCCAGCACGCTAAGGCACGCTACGACTGCATACATTAAAAATATAGCGTAGAATTCCCCAGCTCACCAAGCCGTTTTGTCATCCATCCCAAACAAGATAGAGTGGCTCCTTGGAGCCGTTACACAGGAAAAATGCTCGTACCCCCTAAAAGAGAGCGATCTGTGAAGCAGGCCCGTTTATAAAAAAAACGGTACAAGGGACCGGAAAAGGCATTTGGGTGCATTTCTGCACCCGGCGTTGAATGATTTCGGTACGATATCCATACTTTTCTACATACACTCACACATTCATACACTCATACGTACATTCACTGTTAGCGGCCTTGTGCGCTGACAGCGGCACCGCATGACCTCACGAAAGATTCCCAGAGACGTGGTCCGGGTGTCTGTAAAAACCCAATGTAATACCTCCGGGTGGAGCATTGGGGACGTGGCCACAAGTATAGCGGCCCTAATTCAAATTATAATGTCTGTGAAAAACCCCTGAGCAACCACACGGTGACTAATGGAAATGAAAAGGTAACAGAGATATAGGAAAGGTAGAAGGAAGGAGGTAGGCATTTTGAAATGCATATGAGACACTTCCAAGTAGAAGAGAATAGAGGAAGGGCTCGCATTGAGCAAAAGAAACAGAAAAATGGATAGAAAAGCACTACTCAACCAGCCAATGTGGTCAGTAGCCCGGAGTGAGGAAAAAATCACTCTTATGTGGTAGACGGGGGTTCCAAGACAAGTACAGGTCTACCGAATGAAAGATAATGCATAAACGGAGACAGCGGGATAAGAAAAAATAGAGTTTTTGGACAAGCGTTCGAGAGAAGGTAGAGAGTTGTCCCTATTAAACACAGGTCAGTCTGAAGGACCACCTGCTATATTAATCAGACAAGTTAAGATACATCATAAGTTAAAAAAATTACTAGACTCTTAATGAGAACTAGTACATTCATTTTCTTAATGAGTGCATCCACTACGATAAGAAAATCAAACAAAATTGAAACAACAACTTAAAAGTATCACTACAGATACCTTCACACAAAGACCAACTGTTGCAAGGTAATTTTTTAAAAACAGTAACGCCATAAACACACAAAAATGCCTAACTATAAGCAGTTAAATACAAACACTCTGTTCAAATATGCTAAAACAAACGAGAATTCGATAAGATACCGACAAAAAGCGATAGCCCCTCACCACGAAGTTCAATAAAAAACAACGAAAAATTGCTTATATGTTATGATGACTTAGTAAAAGGGGAAACAGGTAATGATATAAGATAACATGGGCGACTGTAATAATTCAGAAGAAAAACACATGGAATAGAAACTCTTAGTTTTTGACAACTGCGAATATGGACTATTTCTTACAATGGCATAGTCCGCGTCTCCTATGTGAGCCCAAAAAAAAAGCATCCATTCAAAACATCAGCTAAAACCAATCATAAAAATTCAATGAGTTATTACAACCAAAGTTACGACAATCACCACAAAATTAAACAATATAAGATAAATACTAAAAACAAAATAATATGTTTTAGAAAAGGTGCGAGGATTAATTAAATGAAACGACAGAGTTATACTAGGGGGCCTAGACAATAAACAGATATGTGACTAACAATAAATTCGAGGAAAAGTCAACAAGTAGCAAAAAGATAGCTAGTTTAAGGTAAATAAGTTAAACGTGTAGAAGGTAGGTGCTGTATAAGAAAAGGAATGAGTAAATAAAGTTAACTAATTCATAGTATGGACAGAAACATTAGGTAAATAATTAAGGAAATGGAACGTCCAAAATTTTGGATGTACGCAAAGCTTAAGCGATTTTAAAGACAATTTTATGCCACCTAGTGTGGTTTGAATTGATATATGAAGAGATAGCAGTAATTAAAAGTCGATTTACCGATAAAATTGTTGAAGAACAAAAAGATATTCTACAACGCATATAATTACTAGGATGACAAGCCCTCCTTTGAGTTTCACCTATACTAATAAAGAAAAACTTCAACATCATTCTTAAAAAAATGATTCACAAATTGCTAGAGCGACAAACTTACCCCGAGTCGCGTCTAGACTTATGTAATGCTGAGCGACCAACTTTTGATGAGTTTCGTCTAGACTCACATACCGCTGAGCAACCAACTTCGACGAAAAATCTCGCCTAGACCAAATAGATCTTAAAATGCTGCGTTGCAATATCGATATATTTAAAAAATATGCTATCAAACAAAATTATGCTCGCTACACAAAAGCAATATTCTACGGTACATGTATAAAAAAAAATAATTCTAAATTATTAAAATATTCCTTTTATATCGGGAGAATTTATCAACAACCATCGTAGGGGAAGAGTTAAATGCAGAACATGATCACCAAGCTCATCATTTTAATGTTTAAGGGAGTAGATATAACGAAATCAAGTCTACTATAACGTTTTAAAAGGTAAAAGATATACTAAAAACTCAGTTAATTTCGTAGGCTATATTTAAAAGTAAAATTTTCTTTAAGAGGAATTCATAACTTATAGTTGATTATTTAAATTACACTTTTAGAATCATGCCAAACTAAGATAATATATAAATTATTTACACAACGCTTTTAATAAGTTAAACCAAAAAAACAGTAATATAATTAAATTTAATATTTTATCAAAAAAAAATTCCATACGGAATAAAAAATAAAGCATGAAGTTAATTAATTATTTATATAACGGTACTTACAAACCAATTATTTAATGCAAAAGCATATGTTTCCACATAGAAGTGAGGTTAAGGGAATTTGTTAAATACATTTGAAAGGCATACACTTTAATTTCATTCTAAATTGGATTAGGTAATTATTTAAGAGAATTTAGAACAAAAACACACTATTTTATAAGGGAAAAACCAATTAATTAAATTTTAAAATAACATATATGAAGTAAACAAACACTATTTCAAACATGGCTGTCTAAATCAGATTGACACATCAGCTGTATTCAATGTCATTTCAACTACATTTGATGTCATCCCAACATAAAATATGTTACCACATTGCAATGTTGCCAAATTACATCTTTTCTATTTAAAAAGTATTAAAAATTAAAAAATTTATTTTTGAGTGAAAAATACAATTGCTACAAATATATTAAAAACTAACACTGTATAAGATACTTTGTGTATCTTATATATATATATATATATATATATATATATATATATATATTCTTGGTAATAGGGAGGTAGAGAGAAATATCGTTGTATCAGAGCTGGGGCACCCGACCGATATTAGAGGAATCGAGACGCGACGGGTATCAGAATTTACGCGCATTGTTCACGTATGGATAACAGACAAGCAGGTGCGGCGTTTGTCGTGTTTAAGCAGGGACGGTAGGTGTTTTGGTTTCAAACCAAACTCGCGAACTGGAGCACTATCTTCCAATGCAAATTTGTAGCCATACGAGAGGCTATCGATTACGTAATAAACCATACGGGTAGATACGAATAATATATAATCAGTGATAGTAAATCGGCGCTGACGGCTTTAACGAACATGGACACCTCGACTGACCTCCAAGCGGACGTCTGGAGGATAGCGTATACGGCGTTCGAGTTTCGACGTTTAAAGTTCTGTCGGGTTAGGTCGCACGATGGTAACGTAGAAAACGATAGCGCGGCTGATGAATTAGGTAAAAAGGCCGCGACGGGCGACTTTCGGATATCACATTCGTCGATACTGAGGACTATAATTAAAAGACAGCTACGGGAAAAGTCAGTCCGACAATGGGAAGAGAGATGAAACAACGCTGCCACGGGCAGGTTGACCTACAACTTTATACCGAGCATAGAAGCTAGAGGTACGATCGAAGTGAAACTCGATCATAAAATGGTGCAACTGGTAACAGGGCACGGCGCCCTGAAAGCGTATTTACAAAGGTTCAGTTTAAACGACAGCGACCGCTGCGAATGCGGCGAGGACGCAGACAGCGCAGAGCACGTGCTCTTCGACTGTCCACTCGAGGTGACAAATCGAGGGTTAGCTGATATGAAATTAGCTATCGCCAAAGAGCCTATAGGAAGTCAGGGAAGTGGCTAACCAGAAGGCGTTCTGGATAGTCTTCGAAGAATTTTCGGGAAGGATCGCGAGATTAGACGGTGATAACCGCGCGTAAATCGGAGGGGTAGGGGAGGATTGCAAATTTTTGATTTTGACTTGGAATGAGAAACGGACATGAGCATGATTTAACGAAAACCTGTATTACAAAAAAAATTAAAACAAAAAATAAAAAGCAAAAACAAAAGCAAAAATTAATAACCATAATCTAATATGCACGATAAACCCCACACCACTAAAACAATCACTGTCCCACCTTATACGCGCGGAAAAATCGGAATCGGGAATAAACTAAAACAATTAAATAACAACAAAATAAATCAGTAAACCCCAATTAACTTAAATCACCAAATAAATAAAAAAAATAAAATAGAGTGCAACCGCGCATCCTCCCAGGACTTAAAAGTGATAGTGATTGTGATCCCCCTAGAACGTTTAGTGCATACTTACCAAAACTTTAACAGTGCATCATCTCCCCTTAGCAGTAAGATACCAATAGACGTAAGAACACGACCAGATCTTCGGATGCTTGGGAAATTTATATACGAGGTAGGATAAAAATTATGGCGGCTGTACTCGCATAAGCATTGACTTGTATTAATAAGGAGATTTTTAAATAATTTAACAAGCATGTTTTGTGCATAATGGCGCTAGCCATCTTAATGCTTATGCGAGTGCAACTGATAATTTGGGCGATGCTTTTGCTAATATATGCACTGTTGCATGCTTTTGCTTATATAGATATTTATTAATTTATTTATATATTTATTTTATGTTTATTTATATACTTACATTATATTTATTCTTATTTTATATTTATATTTTTGCCTGTATTTTTGTTCGGTGGCTTGATTTTATTTGCTAGACCTTTTGCCGCCAATTTTTGGTGGCAGTATATATAGGAAAGAAGATTGTACTTATAATATGTCAGTTAGGGAATGATAGGGAACGCTAGGGACAAATTTAAGATGAAATTTGAATAAATACTTAGACCAGGGAGGACGAATTTGTAAATATATAGAACAGGCAAAATAGCTGGATTCACTATTAAACATTTGGCGAATGCTTAGAAAATTTGAATCCATTTTTAATATTACCTAGCTAGATTTGAATAGTTTTAAGAAGACCCTTCAGGTCGCACCGGTAAGCAGAGCTGGCAGCTGCTATCCGGCATTACGGATCCCTCCCCATTCATTTTTGCGTGTGTCTTGTGGATCAGGCTAACTCCAGAATCAACGCTAGGGATACCATTCTTTAAATCCTATTTTCAGTTTCAGTTTGTTAGATTTTTATTTAGTATTGATTAATCTGAAGTTAGATTAAATTTGGAGCACGTTTACTTTTCGCGTTTAAACCCAATGTAGTACCTTCGGGTGGAGCATTGGGGACATTGCCGCAAGCATAGCGGCCCTTAATTACATTATAATACCTGTTGTCGGAATGTGACGTTCAATTCTCAAGTTTTCTACCTCGGGTATATGAGACAAATTCAAGCCAGGCATTCCTATGACCTTCCGGGAGAGGCTCGTCTCATCGCAGGTTAGCCTTCCACAATTTTTGCATGAAATGTTTGACAAAAAATATGACTGGAGCAATAAAACCTTGGGGATCAAATAATCTTGCTATGTAACTGAGTACATTACGTTTAGTAATTTTATCATCAAAGGGGATAACTTTGTACTGACAGAGAGTCCCAACGTAAACCTAGAATTTTAATATATATATATATATATATATATATATATATATATATTCTTGGTAATAGGGAGGTAGAGAGAAATATCGTTGTATCAGAGCTGGGGCACCCGACCGATATTAGAGGAATCGAGACGCGACGGGTATCAGAATTTACGCGCATTGTTCACGTATGGATAACAGACAAGCAGGTGCGGCGTTTGTCGTGTTTAAGCAGGGACGGTAGGTGTTTTGGTTTCAAACCTAACTCGCGAACTGGAGCACTATCTTCCAATGCAAATTTGTAGCCATACGAGAGGCTATCGATTACGTAATAAACCATATATATTACTCATATTTAGACCAGGGTAGAAAATTAAATAATCACATCAAATAATTTTAATCACCGTGTATAAGGAATTTCATTAAATAATACGCGTTATTAAAACCATGAAGCATAAATAAACTCGGTTGTTTCAGTAAAAATAAGAAATTTAAATTATTTATAAGACGAAGCAGTAGTGAAAAGCTCTGCGTGTAATGTAATTATTACTAAACAAAGAGAAATTACGTGCAAAGTTTATATTAATTAACTCTATTTGAGTAACCGGTAGTAAAACAAAGTGTACCTATAATAATTAATATTTAAGTTGTATTCGCTAAAAAAAATAAAAATGATAGAAATCAATTTTAATTGGAGTTAATTAAACCGTTAATAACATATAATACCTATAGAAACTTGTAAAAACCCAAGATTAAAATACCACGGAATAAGGCTCTGAGAATTAATAGTATGTTTAAACACCTGGGTTTATTTAAAAAGCTCATTCGGCGTAAATTTTGCAGATAATTAATGTTTCAAAGAATCTTGGGGAAAACGTCGCATAATAGTTACGAGAATTGCTAAAGCTGGGTATTTCACACTCCATGTGGACTAAAATAATCGATAATAAAGTATATCAAGTTGCACCAATAAGAACACGGTAGAGAAGGAAAGAGAAATGCGTCAAGCAAAGACACATATTGTAAAAGGCGGGATTTAAGCAACGTCACGGGGGTCACAATTGGTTAAAAATAGGATGCAAATATCAGAGGTAGAACAACAATTTCTGTACAAAATCAATTAGTTTTTCTCGGACATGCTTGCGTGCCGTGTGGAAATTTTCTGAGATTTGAATGGGGCGAGTGAAAATTCGTAAAAATCGACGCGTGAGCGGCAGACTGGGAACATGGCATGAGAAATTCTTTAGAATTACCCGTTTTGGGGAACAGACCGACAGACAGGCTTTTTGCTATATATACCGAGATGAATATAAACAAGCCCTCTTAGACTTTTGACGATTGGATGCGTTAAAAGCTCGTACATACGCGACTTGATTGAAGATGTTAAACCGTGCATTTTAGTTTGATTTAAAGTTTGCTAGTATATTTTAGTGATTCAAAATAGCTTGTTATTTACGTGCTAACATGAATGTACTTCAGTGCACTTAGATACAAGGTAATAAAATTTAGTTTCACTGTACCAATTAGCAAAATTTACAACGACGAATGTATACACAAAAGTAGGCAGTTTTGGCGTATATTGGTGACAGAAGCATGAATTCTTTGCTATTTTTCGGGGTGTTAATAATTAAATGGTTCAAATACGTGTCTGGATCCATGAAACAAGGGTCAGATAAACACAGATGAGTTCCGGAAAGGCCCAGAAACGACTTTGAATGGATGGTGATGGAGAAAATTTAAAAGCGTAGAGAATCAGAAGCCGTAAATATAATCCTGTTGAATGGTGTGATTAACTAAAGAAACGATACTTTGAAGCTACGAGGACAGTAACCTTCAGGTAAATTATACTATTTTGTTTGACATTTTTGTGTGTATTGAATGACTTTATAATTGATTTACTTTAAATGGACATTAGTGAAATTGTTCTAACCATAAAAGTTTAATTTTAAGATGAAATTTGCTTGTTTAAGTAAAAGGGTATTTTGTTTTGATGTTCGGGAATATGATGAAACTTTGGGTATGTCTTTGAGCTCAATTAGACAAACCTGGTTAATTAACGTAAAGGGTGGTAGATGCTCCTTTATACTCAGACTCCGGTCTGCTTATATTGTTATATTAATTAGTAGGCATCCAACAAGGACTTTAATTTTGGATGCACATTAAAATGATAATAAAATTAATCTTGAAATTCTTTTTAAAACTGAAATTTATGCTGAGTTTAAATTTTGAAATTTTAATGTATTCTGAATATTGATGTAAATAGAGTTAACGTTGATGTTTTGGTAGGAATGTGTTGTTTTTTATGAATGAGGAGGTTTATAACATTAGGTGAGCAGCCGAGGCGAAAAGCGTAGTTCACGGATTTTAAAGGAAACACAGCATTCTTGACGCCCAAACTGTGGGGCTCGAATGTTTTTTAAAGGGCCAGTACCTGCAGATAATGAGAAGATTCACAGCATTCTTGGCGACCACAACGTGAGGGCTCGAGTTCCAAATAAAATTTTGTTATTTTATTCCAGGAAACTGGCGATCTGAGAGAGAGAGCTTCTGTTTGCGGATAAACTTAAGAGTATTTTAGAGTGTGTAGAGTGATTTGAACGTATGCAGAGAAAGGAGTGGTTAAGGAGTCAAGGAGTGGAAATTGGAAGTGACGATAGTGCATTGTGTGAAAAAATTCGAAAATGGAAGAAGCTGGAGGCAGTAGAGATCAGTCGAGGACGGAATCAGGGATCAAGGAAACGAGATTATGATGAGAATGCTAGAGGAAATGAGATCGAGTAGGGAAGAAGCTAATAGGAAGTTTGAGGAGATTAGAGAAATGAGTGCTGAATCGAATAGGAAAGTTGACCGAATGAATGAGACATTAACAGGAGTTAGGAAACCCTAAGTGAAAAAATAGATAAGACGAATAAAGAAGTTTCAGAATTTAAAAATAGTCTTACCGTAAAGATGGGGAAGTTGAAAATAGGGTTGATAAAATGAGCGTGATATTACAGGTCTTCGACAGGAAATGGGACATTTAAGGTCCGAAGTACGCATTTTTGTGAAGAAGAGATTAATGTAAAATGACTGAAGTAACGGACTCATGTAGGGATCAGTTAGGCCGGGTAGAACGCGAAGTTAGTAGTATTAAATACAACATGTCAAATTTAACGGGGATGGTCCCAGATTTTCTACAGGTGGAGTATCATTGGACCAACACATGAAGTTTTATGGCGATAACAGGGTAAATCCACAAATTTTTATTAATAGTGTAAGAAATCTAGTGGGAAATTTATGTGACGAACAGACTAAACTAAATACGATAAAGGCTTTATTAAAGACAATGCGGAAGCGTGGTACAATTTAGTAGGACAGGACATAGACACGTATCAGGACTTTGAAAACAAATTTTACAACATTACTGGAGTGATCACAAACAGGATCAGATTAGGGACGACTTGATTACAGGAAAATTTAAGGAGAGTTTGCAGGTTCTAGGGAGCAATATGCCATCCGCAAGTACAGTGTGGCCAAACAACTGAATCCACCATTGACGGACAGACAGATTATCAAGTACCTATCACGACATTTTGAACTGGAAATTAGACAACACGTGGCCTTACAAAACATCACAGAACGGGAGACATTTTAGAGTATTTGCAGAGATATGACGATGTATGTGTAGGACGGACAAGAGAGATACGAGAACGAAACGTTAACACAGTTAGGTTTGACAACAGGACACCGAATTATCCGAGACGGCCTGACTACAACAGAAATTTTCGACCGAATTGGGAACGACGAGGACAGGAATACAGGAAGTAATAGTGCGACTAGGGGACCGACGCCAAGACCTAGTTACACGCGACAGAACAGTTTACCGGAAGTAAACAGGACTGTGACCAGCACGCCGAATAGAGACAGGGACACGGATCTTAACACGAGGAGGACGTACGCACAGGTTGTAGAAGGACAACCAGGACCAAGCACGGAAAACAGGATGAGACAGGATTTTAGAACGCGACAGACCACTAGATTTCTGTGTAAATGTATACGAACATCCACGTGAATTTTTCAAAATTGAGGAGGAAGTAGAGCCAGAAACTGAGGAAAATTATGTTTGCCAATTATTAATTTAGAATTTGTTGAGAATAATGTAGAAGTATTACTTGATACAGGGGCAGAGGCGAGTTTAATATCGGAGGAATTCGTCAGCAAAATTAGGGATAAGGTCTGTGATAGAATTATGCCTATAAAGCGTAGTCATTTAGTAGCTCCAAATAAAAAGAAGTTTGCTGTAGTAAATAGTGTTGTGGTGCTTAGGATAGATATAGGAGATTTAAGCTGTGAACAGGAGTTTGTAATTGTACCTGGACTGAAGTTTCAGAGCATTTTAGGTGTTGACTGTATGATGAAGTTAGGGTTTTGATAGATATGGAAAGGAAGGTAGTAAGGATTAAAGATAGGGTAGTGCCATGGAAGGGCAGTTATGAAGTCACAGAGGATGACACTGGGTTTAGTATTAATGTAGTAGAGGTAGAGGATGATGAAGTAAACAGATCAACACAATAAGATGTCCAGAGGAGAGAGAGTAGAGGTTCAAGCTTTAGTACAAAAACATGCAGAAGTAGTGGGGTAGAAGCAACAGCAGCATATCAGGAGCAGGTGAAGGCGAAATTAAGCAAAGATGGCAAGTTTGTTTTTAATCAAGTAGATTTAAGGATTCATTCTGGCGGATTCCATTACACAAAAATTCTAGAAGGTACATAGGATTTTCCATAGAGGAAAAATCGATAATTGTAAAGTAGTATCGTTTGGTTTGTCGGCAGAGAAGAAAATAAGAATAAATGAGAAACAGACATGTGTAGGGACTGAAGAAGAAGCAGTATTTAAGAGTCAGGATAATAGGGATGATAAGTTTATTGTATGTGAGATAATAGGGATGATAAGTGTAAATATAGAAGGGGGAGAAATAGGAATGAAGAGTATTAGGTTGGTGAGAAGAAAGACTTGGAGGGTCAAGAAGAGAGTTAGATTTAAATAGGATAGGGATAGAATAGGTGTAGATAGAAGAGTAGAAGTAAGTGTTTATAGAAAATAAAGCTAGGTATGGGATAAATATGGGAGATAATTAGAAATAGGTTTAGGATGAGAATAAAGAGGAAATGTAGGAAGAAAATAAGATAGGTTAAGTATAGATATTTCATATAAAATTAGTGGAGAGTTAGGAATAGAGTAAGAGTAGGATAGGCATATAGGATTAGGTAGGGGGAAGTAAAGTATAGTGAAGATTAGTTAAAAGTTAGGAATAGGATAGGTATATAGGATGTATATAGGATTAGATGGATAAGTAGGATGAAGTTAGGGATAATTTCAGTTTATAGAATTAGGTGAGAGTTAGGAATAAGATAGGGATATAGGGTAGGTAAATAATTTTTTTGATTGGAGACAAAGTAGGTAAGTTAGATAGATAAGGGTAGAGAGAGATAGGCAATTTTTTTTGTAATTTTTTTTTGTCTAAATGTTTTATATTTGAAGTCAAATAAGTGGGATTATTTGTATTCAAATAGGGGGAAAATACTCATATTTAGACCAGGGTAGAAAATTAAATAATCACATCAAATAATTTTAATCACCGTGTATAAGGAATTTCATTAAATAATACGCGTTATTAAAACCATGAAGCATAAATAAACTCGGTTGTTTCAGTAAAAATAAGAAATTTAAATTATTTATAAGACGAAGCAGTAGTGAAAAGCTCTGCGTGTAATGTAATTATTACTAAACAAAGAGAAATTACGTGCAAAGTGTACCTATAATAATTAATATTTAAGTTGTATTCGCTAAAAAAATAAAAAGGATAGAAATCAATTTTAATTGGAGTTAATTAAACCGTTAATAACATATAATACCTATAGAAACTTGTAAAACCCAAGATTAAAATACCACGGAATAAGGCTCTGAGAATTAATAGTATGTTTAAACACCTGGGTTTATTTAAAAGCTCATTCGGCGTAAATTTTGCAGATAATTAATGTTTCAAAGAATCTTGGGGAAAACGTCGCATAATAGTTACGAGAATTGCTGAAGCTGGGTATTTCACACTCCATGTGGACTAAAATAATCGATAATAAAGTATATCAAGTTGCACCAATAAGAACACGGTAGAGAAGGAAAGAGAAAATGCGTCAAGCAAAGACACATATTGTAAAAGGCGGGATTTAAGCAACGTCACGGGGGTCACAATTGGTTAAAAATAGGATGCAAATATCAGAGGTAGAACAACAATTTCTGTACAAAATCAATTAGTTTTTCTCGGACATGCTTGCGTGCCGTGTGGAAATTTTCTGAGATTTGAATGGGGCGAGTGAAAATTCGTAAAATCGACGCGTGAGCGGCAGACTGGGAACATGGCATGAGAAATTCTTTAGAATTACCCGTTTTGGGGAACAGACCGACAGACAGGCTTTTTGCTATATATACCGAGATGAATATAAACAAGCCCTCTTAGACTTTTGACGATTGGATGCGTTAAAAGCTCGTACATACGCGACTTGATTGAAGATGTTAAACCGTGCATTTTAGTTTGATTTAAAGTTTGCTAGTATATTTTAGTGATTCAAAATAGCTTGTTATTTACGTGCTAACATGAATGTACTTTAGTGCACTTAGATACAAGGTAATAAAATTTAGTTTCACTGTACCAATTAGCAAAATTTACAACGACGAATGTATACACAAAAGTAGGCAGTTTTGGCGTATATTGGTGACAGAAGCATGAATTCTTTGCGATTTTTCGGGGGTGTTAATAATTAAATGGTTCAAATACGTGTCTGGATCCATGAAACAAGGGTCAGATAAACACAGATGAGTTCCGGAAAGGCCCAGAAACGACTTTGAATGGATGGTGATGGAGAAAATTTAAAAGCGTAGAGAATCAGAAGCCGTAAATATAATCCTGGTGAATGGTGTGATTAACTAAAGAAACGATACTTTGAAGCTACGAGGACAGTAACCTTCAGGTAAATTATACTATTTTGTTTGACATTTTTGTGTGTATTGAATGACTTTATAATTGATTTACTTTAAATGGACATTAGTGAAATTGTTCTAACCATAAAAGTTTAATTTTAAGATGAAATTTGCTTGTTTAAGTAAAAAGGGTATTTTGTTTTGATGTTCGGGAATATGATGAAACTTTGGGTATGTCTTTGAGCTCAATTAGACAAACCTGGTTAATTAACGTAAAGGGTGGTAGATGCTCCTTTATACTCAGACTCCGGTCTGCTTATATTGTTATATTAATTAGTAGGCATCCAACAAGGACTTTAATTTTGGATGCACAGTAAAATGATAATAAAATTAATCCTGAAATTCTTTTAAAACTGAATTTTATGCTGAATTTTAATGTTGAAATTTTATGTATTCTGAATATTGATGTAAATAGAGTTAACGTTGATGTTTTGGTAGGAATGTGTTGTTTTTTTACGAATGAGGAGGTTTATAACATTAGGTGAGCAGCCGAGGCGAAAAGCGTAGTTCACGGATTTTAAAGGAAACACAGCATTCTTGACGCCCAAACTGTGGGGCTCGAATGTTTTTTTTAAAGGGCCAGTACCTGCAGATAATGAGAAGATTCACAGCATTCTATATATATATATATATATATATATATATATATATATATATATATATATATATAATTATCATGGGAAGTAGTCCAAATCAAACAACAGAAACTGATTGAAAATTTAATCAACACCTAACGTTTCGGTACATTCTTTTCGCACCTTTTTCAAAGGCTAAAATGGAAACAAAAAATTCGAAATTAGCAAGAAATACATAACCTGTCGCTAACTACTTACATTGATCAAATTATATTAAAGGAAATTGAAAACAAATTACTGCACGATTCACATAATAAATGTGGGTCAAAAATTAAAAATTAAAAATTGCCTGAAGGGCAACGTCATGCCACGATGGCGGTTAAAAAGTAAAGACACAGTTGATAATGACAAATTCTATAGGAGTGACAGGACACGTTCCGAAAATGGCAATGATTACATAACCTGAAGGAAGATACCTAACGTTGTTTAAAAATGTCATTACTATATAAAGCAGAATAAACGTTATGCACCCTATCAATATCAATCTTATTATTGATAGGATTAATTTCCCTATTAATATAAAAAGACTCGATGAAAAGCCTAGTCTTGTAATTGGTTTCGTTCTCCAAAATGGTGGTGTCGTCGAAAAGTGGTGTATGACTGGTTGCCGCAACATGAGCAGGCAATGCACATTTAGTGGAATTAATCCTTCAATCACTTCTGTGCTGTGTTAAACGACTCTTTAGCCACTGGCTAGTCTGACCAATGTAACTATTGTTGCAACTGCACGTGATCTTGTAGACAACGTTGCTGTTTAACAATTTCGAAGTACGATCCTTTAATTTGGTAAACAAATTCTGGATAGAAAAATTGTATTCATAAACAATGGCGATCTTAGGTTGTCTAAGTAATCGTACTAAAAGTGGAGATAACTTCTGTATAAACGGAAGCTTCTTGTACGTAATATCAGTTTCTGAAGGGTTTACTTTAAGAAGTTGCCATATATCAATCTATGCAACATTCCCTTTGGATAACCGTTGTTAACTAAAGTGTTAATCAATAATTTCTTATTTTTATCCATGAACTGTGGGTCTGATATATGTTCTATTCGATATCGTAGGGCCTTCACCGTGTTTACCTTATGTTGAAAAGAATGGTTCGAGTGGAAATTTAGATATCTGTGAGTTACTTGGTTTAGTGTACCAATCAAATAATAAATGATTAGAACTATCTCTGATGACCAGCACATCCAAGAAAGGTAATTTCCCATCCACTTCAATTTCAAAAGTGAAGTGAAGGTGATCATTAAAATCATTAAATGCTGTTAACGTTTTAAACTATTCTAATAACCCCCGAAATCACCAACATTTCAATATTTATAATGAACAGTTCTACAAAGTTAGAAAATACTTAGCTGACCATCCTGAAATTGTTGTCACTAAGGCTGACAAAGGTGCAGTTACTGTGATCATGGATAAGCACCAGTATATAGATAAGTCTCTGGATCTTTTATCAGATAATACTACTTATAAATTGCTACGTAGAGATCCTACATTCACTACTCAAAAAAAGGTGAATGATCACATAAAGTTATTACATAAAAAGGGGATGTTGGACGATTCTGAAAAGAATCGATTATGCACTAATAACTCGACTCCTGGTAAATACTATGGTTTACCAAAAATACATAAACCAGTCCTCTCGTTACGACCCATCATATCTACTGTTAATACACCTACGTATGGTATTGCTTCTTTTTTGTCGAATATCCTCCAACAGGCTTTCCCGCTTGGTGGACACAATGTGAAAGATAGCTTTACGTTTGTGCAACAATTCAAGGATTTTCACCTACCTGAAGATCATATTCTCATTTCACTGGATTTAGCTTCTCTTTTTACTAATATTCCTTTATCTATGGTTATTAACATCATTAAAGAAAATTGGAATAAGATCAAGCCATTTGTAATATGTCTGAAGATATGTTCTTGACAACTGTCAATTTGGTTTTTAATAATACGTACTTTGTTTTCCAAGAGAAGTTCTACTTACAGTTATTTGGAACTCCAATGGGGTCACCTCTATCACCCATAATCGCTCAAATGATTATGGATAATTTACTGTCGAGTGGTATACCTAGATTACCATATGAGATGTCTTTCTTGGTAAAGTATGTGGATGATATCATTTGTTCGTTGCCAGTCCAATATGTTGACCAAACGTTAACAGCATTTAATGATTTTAATGATCACCTTCAGTTCACTTTTGAAATTGAAGTGGATGGGAAGTTACCTTTCTTGGATGTGCTGGTCATCAGAGATAGTTCTAATCATTTATTATTTGATTGGTACACTAAACCAACTAACTCGGGCAGATATCTAAATTTCCACTCGAACCATTCTTTTCAACATAAGGTAAACACGGTGAAGGCCCTACGATATCGAATAGAACATATATCAGACCCACAGTTCATGGATAAAAATAAGAAATTATTGATTAACACTTTAGTTAACAACGGTTATCCAAAGGGAATGTTGCATAGATTGATATATGGCAACTTCTTAAAAGTAAACCCTTCAGAAACTGATATTACGTACAAGAAGCTTCCGTTTATACAGAAGTTATCTCCACTTTTAGTACGATTACTTAGACAACCTAAGATCGCCATTGTTTATGAATACAATTTTTCTATCCAGAATTTGTTTACCAAATTAAAGGATCGTACTCCGAAATTGTTAAACAGCAACGTTGTCTACAAGATCACGTGCAGTTGCAACAATAGTTACATTGGTCAGACTAGCCAGTGGCTAAAGAGTCGTTTAACACAGCACAGAAGTGATTGAAGGATTAATTCCACTAAATGTGCATTGTCTGCTCATGTTGCGGCAACCAGTCATACACCACTTTTCGACGACACCACCATTTTGGAGAACGAAACCAAATACAAGACTAGGCTTTTCATCGAGTCTTTTTATATTAATAGGGAAATTAATCCTATCAATAATAAGATTGATATTGATAGGGTGCATAACGTTTATTCTGCTTTATATAGTAATGACATTTTTAAACAACGTTAGGTATCTTCCTTCAGGTTATGTGATCATTGCCATTTTCGGAACGTGTCCTGTCACTCCTATAGAATTTGTCATTATCAACTGTGTCTTTACTTTTTAACCGCCATCGTGGTATGACGTTGCCCTTCAGGCAATTTTAATTTTAATTTTGACCCACATTTATTATGTGAATCGTGCAGTAATTTGTTTTCAATTTCCTTTAATATAATTTGATCAATGTAAGTAGTTAGCGACAGGTTATGTATTTCTTGCTAATTTCGAATTTTTGTTTCCATTTTAGCCTTTGAAAAGGTGCGAAAAGAATGTACCGAAACGTTAGGTGTTGATTAAATTTTCAATCAGTTTCTGTTGTTTGATTTGGACTACTTTCCATAATAATATGTACATGTATATAATACTATAAGACTGACCAGTCCATTAATTATTAATGTATATATATATATATATATATATATATATATATATATATATATATATATTGCCGTGGACTCTACAAAAGATTCTCGCCCCACGGATTGGGCCAACATAACAATTTCTGAAATAAAAAAAACTTACAATTCTTTTGGGACGCCTCCTTATTTCTGCACACCCTGGCTAGCTCAGCAATCTGCTTCTTCGTGAATACCTACCATCCTGAGTACATTCCTTTCTCACAAACACAGACAAATGAAATTACCATTCAAATAATGTAACAATTCATACAACCTTATTATTTACACATTTTAACAAGTGTCCCTTAATAATAAAATATTTACACATTGGTACATACAGTTTAATAAAACTGTTACCATCTCTATCTTTAAATCCTTTAAAAGTTCATAATTTTTGATGTATTTCAACAATTTTATTTCAGACGAGTGGATGGGCCCGTCCTGCAACCCTAAATTGATTTTATCCTGGTCTATTTTGAGCTCAGTATAACCCAGTTAAGCTAAATGCTTTTAAACCTCGCATTTTTATTTAAAATAAAGCTAAAGGCCCGTGTGCTCCTTACAACAACATTTTTATATCATCAATAAACATTTTTAAATAATCAATATTAATTGTCCTGTACATATACCCCTTTAAATAAGTTTTATGGTAATCAGATACACCTCCAACCAGTCAAAACACTCCAGCACCAAAAAATCAACACAAATGTTCAAGTAAAAGGACCAAATTAATTATCCCTACCTGGAGTCAGCTTCGTCCGTTATTACTTCTGAAAATGTGTACCAAAAAAACTCTCGTCATCATGTCCATATACTTTGTGATTATGCCTGGCTCCCACTGATATTCAATAGCTATCCTCTCATTTTATTGTATCGTGTATTAATCGCATCTGTGCTACGGTAGTACCCACTTGCTCAAATCACTTTTAATTGTGGTACATTACTAACCGCTTTACATACTTTCAAATAAGATGTGATATACTACTTCAGAGTATAAACAATAATCAGCACGTAATAAGATCTAAGAGCAAGGGCGAGCAAGCGAGCAAGAGAAGGCCTTTAATAATTCCCTCCGTGTATTTATATCTTTTTCCAAACCCCCATGGAACCTATTTCCATTGAAAAGCTTATTTTCTAAACCGATTCTTAAAATTTTTATCGTAACGACTCTAACGTCTCAGAAATTCCCCGTTCATTGTGCTGTTACATAGAAATTTGTTTGATACCCTCAACGAACGCGAGCTTCTCAAATTTGCTAGTCTTCGACCAATGATATAGTTTTCCCCCGTTATAACGCTCCACCTCCTGGCTATCTTTCTCCGTTCCACGCATATTTATTGTCTCTTTTAAAACCCCTCTTAAGCTACAGAAAATCAATATTGTTGTTGGCCTTCGACTGTCCTGTGTATTCTAGACGTGTATTGTAACCAACCTTTTATTATACGTGTTCTCTGTCCGTTTTACAGTATAGTTCTTTTATTTCACTCAGTTTTCAAATCCCTTGTTATTTTAGTAGCTTATACATTGACCGTTACAAACAATTCTTTAGAAATTCTGTCTTAACGTTCATTTACGTTCCCTGAACTTGACATTTAACTAACAGGTGTTTTTTCAAAGCAACTTGTTGTTTAAAATAACAATTCCGAGTTTATCCCCTTCTTAACATTTGTATAACGAACGTTTTTGTTTGTTTGAAGGGAACTATGCGTTTAAATTATCGACTTTATATACTTGAAAGCTCCGTTTCTGATTCCATGCGCTTGATTTAAACTATTATAATTAATTATGCGTATCCTTGAGTTTTTCTGTAGCCTAAAGCTTCTACCCATTATGCAATTTTAACCTTTCAATTTAAATATAGAAAAATGTCTTAATAACCGTCCGTTTTCACTATCTAAATTGATTAATTTGACGCGTAAATAAATTATTCCTATTTCCTATATACACAGTTGTTAAAATTTTATTATCTAGACCAATTTAACCTATAATTTCATGACAATATATATATATATATATATATATATATATATATATTATATTGTATGATTTAGGAAATCTTTTATTTTAGTGGTTTTTATTGTTTATCCTATTGATGACTAATGCGTTGTCTTAGTGTATTGTACCAATTTACTTTAAAGGAAAATCATTTTTTTATTGCTATAGTTAGACTAATTGCCTTAATTAAAATTACATTTTCTAAGAACATAAGAATTAAAATATCATATTTAATGAACACTATTATTCACGAAATCAGAATTATACAGCGTGCATCAATATTAACTTGTCTATTTAAAATTAATTTCCCATTTCTACATCGGATTTCTGTTTAACGCAACGCCGACGCGTTACAAACTACAACCTGAAAATACTAGATATTACAACATACAGGTAAATTGATAACGTATGCAAGTGATTCTTTCAAATGGATGGTATCTTACAAAAACATTATGAAAGAAGGCTATCTGTTTGTTGGTTATGATTGTTGCCCACTGCATGATGCCATTGAGAGTAAGCGCAGCCTCAACTGTTGTGGCTTTAATCACTTTGCGTCTCAATATAATAAACCGGTAGTGTCCGAAATGCGCTAAAACCATGAAGTTAGTCATTGCGTAGACGAGAAGCTTAACTGTGCAAACTGTTTTAATTTACCAAGTAAATAATATCATGATGTCTCATATAATGTCGATATCAACCACGGAAAACCCTCTGATACCATGCTAAATTCCAGAGGGTTTTCCTAGGTCTTGCTCAAGATGTATAAATTATTTTATACATCTTGAACAACGCCTAGGAAAACCCCCTGATACCATGCTAAATTCCTATGTTTGAGTTCGAGAACATAGACAGTATAGGCAACCCACATAGCTGGCACATTATATTTATTCTAGTACAAACGAACTTTAAAAGTCTACTATCTGAAATTAAAACAGACTATGAAAGTGTACAAAGGGAACTACTATTTTCCTCTAAGTACAGATCTAACACAGCTGTATAATTTTAAACACAGTAACTAATTCGTGACAATTAAGTTTTCCTTGTATAAAGAATAATAGTTCCACTGAACAAATGGGGTCAAGATATCGTTCAGGTCAAGAGTAATCACTGGTATTACCCTTACTATCTAATATCTTCATAAATTTCTATTTAATAAACAAATAACATATAAGTAAAAGTTTTCTATAAATATATAATGATATTATATGAGTGAATCCTAGTGTGTCAGAAACTCTCAGTTCAGAAGAACAAATATCTACTTTTTGTAAAGAATAATTTTTGCTAAAACTTTATAAAATGGTAAGAAAACAGATGTTAGTAACTTTTTGACCACGAATAATATTGACTTACAGTACTGGATGTTTGCAACGGTGGTATTGCTGATGTTTGGGATTCTTTCATGTAAAAAAGTGACCAAGTGGTTTTACATTTTAGCAAAAACATTTCCAAGAGACATAAGGTAAGCCAACGGATTTATTTGATTAACACTTACTGAGATGAAATAGTATCCCACGACTGTCAGTTTGTCTTCATTTTTCTACTTAATCTTTTCTTGAATTTATGCACATGCTCCATTAATATTTCAGCTTCTGGATATGTACCCCCAAAGTAATTTTCAAGATCCTCGCAATATGTGCTTGCAGTAATCATTAGTTCTCCATCTATAAAAATCTGTGTCCAGTTGGGTATTTTTAAGATGTCGACAGAGATAAAATCAAATGGGAGGGTGGTAGATTGAGATATATGACTAATCAAATCAAACATCAACTTTTCCAATTTTTGAGGGACACCATTCGATTAAACGAGTGGTTTGTCATGATGGTACGAAACTTTTTCTTCAATGTACCTGAAAGTTTTCCCTAAATACCAATATGCTGTCGATCAAGTATATTAGTGTAGTATTTAACACTTATAGTTTTACCTTTGTTTAAGTAATCAATTAGCAATACGGCTTTCGAATTCCAAAAACGAGAGTTATAACCTCACCCACCGAAGCAACTACATTTATCCTTCTTAATGGAGAAAAACCGCTATCCATTGTATGAATTGGTTTTTTCCTTTCAAATTGAATTGATTGATTCAAACCAACACAAAATGCTGACAAAGTTTTTGTTAAACATATCTATTTAGGACAGGTTCTCTATTTAAAAATTTCTTTGATATGACAAAATTTAATAAGTGTTTTTAAGGTGTTGTGGAACAAGGTAACGTATAATGTGTTACGTTTAGAAACCATGTTACATGCCGAAAATCGGCTATGTAAACATTTCTGTTTTATTTTAATATGTGACTGAAATCGCGCCAATATTTTAAAAATAGACTTGTGCGTGCATTTCCATCACTTCAGACAGTTGCGTCGGCGCCAGAGAATGCGCAGACGCGGAGTGTGGAAGGAAGTGCGTGTTTTTCCGACACGACGGGACTAGTGAACGAGACGTCAAACGGTGTGGTTATCTGTGGTGTGCCTTTGTTTTCTCTTTCAGGTAATGTAGGTTTCCTTTTATCTCCACCTGATATCGTTGCCTTGACCTTATTCCTACCGTACCTCTACAAACGACGAAGAGGGAAGACAAACGAATCTGACTTCAACGAGGGCGAAAGCCGACCCATGCCTAATCAACGCCGAGATCCTGCCACCATGATAGCTGCAATGTTGTGAAGAGCTCCACATTTTACGTGAGCACATTTTATCTTTTTCTTTGTGTGTGATACAAATTTGAGACGCAAGAATGACGTAATACCTTGTTGCGCAATATTATGTACGTGATTATTTTGTGTCGCCAACTGTCGTAGTGGTTCTTATCAATTACGCCGAGACTTTAGCGGTGACCTTAGGGTATAACAACCAAAAGCAAAGGAAACTATACGGAATAAGTTTTCGTGTAGAGAAAATATCAAAGGGATTGCTGATGTTGCTCAATTATTTGTAGAAAAAAATCTTTCAAGGTAAGCGAATATTGTAACATATTTCAGTCATTTCATTTTCTTAGTCATCATTTTTTCCAATGAAACCTACTCCCACACCACTGTAGTTAACCAGTGCACCCTTGAATTGTTACGGGGTTCCCGTACTTCAGGGCAAATGTAAATTTATAGCATGCAGCCCATTTTACCCGTAACAAGTTCCATACACTTGATTTTAGAACTAGTTGATTTTGTACAATCCTCATGAATTAATCTGTTACATCTGTCACATGAGAAGTTTTTACATTTTTTTGTCTTCCTTACATATCAGACAAGACATTTTACCCTTATTCTGATAAATTATTGCCTGCTAATAATTGATTTCAGACCTGTTCTTTATCTAAAAATAATAACGCAAATACATCAAGCAGCTTCAGCCCTAAGGGTTGAATTCGGTGGTCTTTGAAACAGTTAGTTTTGCACAATTTAGATACAATTATTACAATTTGGATATTCTAATCCGCATTCTACAATAGAGCACTGGGACATGTTATAAAGTCCTGACCTGTATAATATTTATATACTTCAAACTGCATAATAATAGAAATGTGTTGTAGAAGATAAGCACATCTAGTAAACAACACTTATTGCAAAAAATTAATAAATTATAACAAGTCGAATTTAACTGATTGTTAGACACTTCTGCATCTTTTTAGTTATTACATTACAGAATATCACTTTCACTATTAAATTCAAACTTAAGTGTTAAGTGAATTAACCTGTAACATGCCTTTTTATTTATTGGATAACCAGTGTCCATATTCTTATATTTAATAAATGTATTATTTTTTGAATTAAAGTAAAGTAATCCTTATGTTTCCTAGATGCGGCCTTGAATATGTTATAAATTATTGATTACATTGTTGGCTTAGAATGATTTATTTTGTATAAGTATTTTAAGATACTCTCAGGAATTTTTTATTATTCTCGAGAATACACTGTGAACATGCTCTCGAAGTGTCAAGATTCTCTATTCTAATCGGTTGTAGGACATCAACCAATTTGAATCAGCCGATCCTAGGAGTGATGAATATAATGTTGAAACAAGTGAGGTGATTTACACAAATGAAGATAAATCATTTCAGTAGTAGGAATCGACTGAAACAGTTGTATTTTTAGGAAGTGTTGTTCTCGTGGGTGCCGTTGATGTAGTGCTCGTTATCTAATCTAACCTCTCTTACCTTTACCATAAGGCATTTACATTTATCTCGGCCAGCATCACGTTAAAATTTGAATGAAACTGGACCGTTTGGACAATGCTGAGAACGAAAAGTATAATAACTCTAAAAACCGTATGTATAAATTTGCATTTATTCGTACCTTACTATTTAATTAAGTGACGAGGTCACGTAATAATTGGCGCCCGCTTCTGAGACGTAATAAATTTTAACCCATCAAAATAAATATTTGTGGAGCTAATGATAAATACAACTTTCCTCACTTTAAAGACTTGTTTTCCGGAATCAGAAAGATTAAGAAAACAAAGAAATTTTGCTACTTAGTAAGTTGGATTATAAATGACAATAGAAGTAAAAGGGATGAAAAAGTTAGGATAGCCCAAAGAAGAAAAACATTTAAGGTGCAAGGTGTAATACTAAAATGTATGATAACTTCTAAGAAATGATTACTGAAAGCCTATGCTTAGACAGTAGTTGAATGCGATTATTGCAAAGTCACAAATCTTTATGGAATGATAAGGATGATGCACAAATTTTTAACAAATAGGAAAGGTGTTACAACCCGCGTCGCGTGTTCAGAACCACTACCACAGTTGGCAACACTGAGACTATCCACGTTCACATTATTGCACAACAAAGATATTATGACATAATTGCGTGTCAAATTGTATCACGTACCAAATATGTTTACAATGATACAAGTTGCACCTTAAAAAGATAAAAAGTACTCACTTAAAAATGTGGAACGCTTCACGAATTTGAGGTCATCCTTGCGCAGGGGCCATGCTGATTTCCATGTATCTCGTTTGGGTGTGAGTTGCGTTATGCTATCGTTGAAACCAGATTTAACGTCTTCTCTCTTCTTTGTTCATAGGTAGCACGAAGGAACAACCAGGTAAGGAACGATAAAGCAAGCTGATGAGGAAACCTACATTCTGAAAGAGAAAAGACAAACAGGCAAACGTCACCGTTCGACGTCTCGTTGGCTAATAATGTCGTGTCACACACCGCGCACTTGCGCCATCACTCCGCGTCTGCGCATTCCTTTTGCGCAAACGCAACTGTCCGAAATGACGGAAATAAACAAGTCTATTTTAAAAATAATGGCGGAATTTAGTCACATATTTAAAAATATACAATACCAATTTTGGCATGTAACAAAGGACCAAGCCGTCAATTGGACAAATATTGTGCGGTTATGAAGATTATACAATGCAAGGCAATTAAAATGGAATATTAAAGAGTCCATACCCTCACACTGTTGTTAATTTGTTACTTTAACCCATCTAGAACACGCAATTCTAAGAAAAGTTCCCGGTTATGCGATGCGAGTTCGGTATCGATGCTGTCGATTAAGAGGTTTGAACGTAAATCACTCACTATAACATATGTCCTTTTCTCTACTGCCGCGTCTGTTACCATTTTGGGATGAGTTCCACAAACCACACTGTCAATAATCATGCTCAATAACACATATTTTACCTACACTACTGCTTATTATTCGATCAGGACTCACTTTTATTGGTGACAACAATAGTATTATATGGCAAAGGCAAAGGTGATGTTTGGTTTGAAACTTTCAAAATGTGGAGCTATATGAGAATGCTCGAGATCAAATACACAGATAAAGTTAGTAATGAGTATTATAGAAACGATACAAAAACAAAAAAGAATTACAAGTGTAGTTAGAGAAAGAGACTGATAGGATGATACGTCATTTTTTAAATCATGACGGAATGATTAGAACAGTTATGCAAAGAGAAGAAAAGGTTTAGTATGTAAAGCAAGGCATATGGTCATCTATAGACCAGATTAAGAAAGGTACTAAAAAGTTAGCTGTGGATGGAAATCAGTGGAGAACCGTATCCAACTAACCTCGAGATAATTACTAAGAAACGGAGAGATGCGCATTTATAGAGCTTTAGAGTTGCCTTGATGTTTTTAGGGTTACGTTTACCGCTTTATGAGGGTTTCGATATCACCCCTCAATTGGATAGGATTTATTTGGTGCTCTTCTACAACCGAGTAGCTGATCTAATAGTCGCAATGTTTAGTTATCTTTGGAAAGTTTAGCAAAAAGCTTTGACCCATAGATATGGTATAAAGTGCCCGCTAGTAAGTTTACTAGGTTAAACGTGAATAACTTGTGAAACGCTTGAGGCAGTGAGGCGGTGTGGGGGGGGGGTGTGTATGTATGTGGGTGCGCGAACGTTTGTGTGGAAGAATCCATAATTAAGGGTTGGAGATTAGTCAGTAACCATGAGTCAGGGGACGGCTACACGATGTGCGTATGTACTCAAAACATGTTTTGAGAGTGACGATTCTGCTAGGGCACACTGTGTGTTTTGCATTCGGAATTCGTGGTATAAACAACAAACCAAGCAACCATTTGATTTCTTCATGAGTGAGACATTTTCGAGAAACCGGTTCCGTAACCAATCAGCACCACCAAGGCTGAATGATTGAAATTACAACTCCTGAAAACATTGAAGTTGTTTGTCAAGAAATCAGACATAATCCTAATAAGTCTGTAAGAAAAATTTCCATGTCTACAAGAATCAGAAAGACTTCGGTTCGTAAAATTGTAAACAAACATTTGTTGCTTCATCCACATAAACCTCAAATTGTTCAGATATTAGACGATGGTTACTTTATTCTGAGAGAGACATATACAAGACAGCGGTTGACCATTTTCAATTTCCACGACGCCTAGGCAGCAGTTTCTTTCCGACGAGGCGCTCTTCCACATAGGTGGTTATGTGAACAAACACAACATGAGGTACTGGTCTGAAAATAACCCAAAACAACGTCACCAAATGTCACGGAACTGTCCAAAAGCAACTGTTTGGTGTGCAATTTCAAACAAGGAAATAATATAGCCTTATACTTATTCGTTTGGGAGCCAGTGAATAGTGAGCGATATTGTCGAATGTTGTGAGACTATTTTGATTCATAATTACAGCATACTTACTTCCAGTAAGATGGAGCTACAGTCCATACTTCCAGAACGTCCATGGAGAAAGTAGGAACAATTTTTCCAAACAAAGTTATTAGTATGGTCATCCGATTTGTCATCCTGTGACTTTTTCTTTGGTGGCTATTTAAAGTCAATAATCTATAGCGATTCTCCCAGAATAATTAACGCTTTTCAAGAAAACATAAAACGTGAAATCGCAGCAATAAATCCAGCTATTTGTGCACGTGTTTTGAAAATATGCACATGAGACTTACGAGTGCATTCGACAAAATGCACATCACTTGGAAGGATGATCTTAAACCTAAAAATCCGCATGTTTTCTTTATGTAGAAAATAAATAATTATGTATCTTACCATAACACTTTTTATTAATCTTTAAACATGTAAAGCTCCTAGTAGACGCTTTTTATTTTTAGGGATAAATGTGTTAAAAATTGTTCTACCACTGACAACAAATTACTTTGATAATTTATTCTACACCGGTGGTGTTAATATATCCCAAATTTGCAAGTACGATGAAAAATAGGAACTCTCCATCTACTGTTAATAAATGGTCATTTTAAACATTATAAGAAATCTGCTGACGCCTTCATTCAATTTAACAATAAAACACATCCTATTGTAACGGGCTACTACTACCGCGTTTCACTCATTTAAAACAAGTAATAACAAAGGCTTTATTACTCACTGTTTACAAGTCCAATTAACAGTATATGTCTTATTTATAGATGTTTTCAGTCCAATTAACAATGAAGCACTATTACACTAATGAATTTACAAGCACTAATATCTTCTTAAACTAAATTTTTAACCATAGGTCTATTAACAACACTAACACAACTATTTATTTATTACACTGTTGCTTCTTCCTCCAGTAATTGCTAGAAAATTCTCGGTCCCTGGAAAATATACAGTGCTTACGAATCTTGTGTGTTTGACTGGCTGCTTAATAGTAGCTTGCAACACCGCCCCCTCTTTAAAACCGTTACGTCTCGTAACTGTAAATACATTTTGACGCCAATTCGATGACTGATGATGGTATCGGCAACTATCTCCTCTGGTGCATCCACCGCGTCGTTGGAAATAACAGTCAACACTCTTTTCTTGGTCTTGGTAGGCAACCGGTTGATAACAACAAACGAGAATCTGGACGTTTGTTCCCTGGAAAACTACTTCTAGCATATTTCGGACTATCCTCCAATCTAAGCAATCCTGTCCACAGCCTAGCTTGGGCACCGCTAGTTTCGTTACTCCATTTTGCATCATCTGAGCCTTAAGATTTAGCAATGCCTCCCATAGATGTCCATAACTCAGTCTCTGCCATAAAGAATTTTTGGTGACCAAATAGTAAACATAACGATTTTTATCCTGAACAACCAAAGCTTTTCCTACAGTTGGCTGCTGTTGTACTAATTTATCCACACATCCAAACTTTTTATTAAAAACAATTGATATCCCTCTTGACATTTGCAGGTCCTGAGCTACGCAATGTGCAAGGGAATACTCTTTTGGTGCTCTAAACAAATTTTGCTGTTTTTCAACAACAACGCCAAATCTCGCCTTAGCGGAACCACCATACGAAGCCATGAAACTCTCAAAATCTACATTTGACTAACGATTAATAACTCTTCACACACCATTCTCATTACTCAAGTCCCCCTGGTTGTTGCCAGCATAAGATGTTAATCGATCAAAGTGTACCACTTTCGGTTTACCACGGGGAGATCTTCTGACCCGGTACACTACATCATTAATTCTTGTTAACACTTCGTACGGGCCTTCCCATTGTCTTTGTAATTTTGGCGACAACCCACGCCGTCTTTGTGGATTATATAACCACACTAAATCTCCAGGTTGATAACCACCTTCTTGAGCTCTCGCGTCATATTGTGATTTCATTCGATCGCTTGCTGCCTGGATATTCTTTCGGACGTTTTCGTGAATGCTATTTGATCTTTCACGAAGCTTACTAACGTAATTTTCACCTGCGATCTCTTCTCCAGGTTTAAATCCAAACTGAGAATCACATGGTAGCCGCAATTCACGTCCTAACATCACGCAAGCGGAAGAGTATCCTGTGCTATCATGTACTGAAGATCGGTACGCCAGTAGGAACAAATGTAAATATTGATCCCAGTCTCGTTGATGCTCAGAGACAACTTTGACTAGGTACTTTCCTAACGTCCTGTTCATTCTTTCAACCATTCCATCTCATTGAGGATGAAGTGGCGTGGTTCTAGTCTTTCTGATTCCAAGATGCTTGCAGACGTTTTGAAACAACGCTGATTCAAAGTTCCGACCTTGATCGGAGTGTAATTTCAACGGAACTCCAAAGCGACAAAACAACTACCTCACTAGTATATCTGCAACCGTCTCGGCTTCTTGGTTAGATATAGCATATGCCTCCGGCCATTTGGTAAAATAATCCATTGCAACCAAGATGTATTTATTTCCTTTCTCTGATTCAGGAAACGCATCAGCTATATCAATACTACCCTCTTAAAAGGATTCCCCACGTTATACTGTCTCATTGGGACTTTCCATTTTGTGACCGGGCCATTTGCAGAGGCGCACAACTCACATTTCCGACACCACTCCTTCACATCTTCTTTGCAGTTCACCCAATAGAATCTTTCTCTCACTCTTTCGAGAGTTTTTTTCACGCTAAAGTGCCCTCCGGAAATACAATCTTGCAAGTGCTGCAACACTTCCGGCACTCTGCTTCTCGGCACTATCACTTGAGTTTCTCAGTGCCATCTTCACATTCCAGGCGTCGTTTCAAGATTCTATTTTCAATCACCAAGGGGTCCCGCTGTGCCCAGTATGCCTTCAGGCTCCTACTAGAAATACTAATTTCTTCCCAAGTTGGTCGTTGTCCTCTACTTTTCCACTCAATAATACGTCCCAATTCGGCGTCATTCTCCTGGTCTTCTCGTATTCTTTCGGGTTGCCAAGTATCATCGGTTACCATCATTCTATGGATGACACTTATTTTTTCTCCCAACTTGGAGCAATGATTGCAGTCTACCGGACAAGGTCGCCTTAATAGAGCGTCTGCATTCCGATGGCTAGTTCCTACACAATGTTCTGTGTCAAAGTCATATTTCTGCAGCCGCTCTATCCACCTTGCAACTTGCTCTTCAGGATTTCGAAACTGCAGAAACCATTTTAGTGCAGCATGGTCTGTTCTCAACAGGAAGTTACGGCTATATAAGTACTCATAAAAGTGCTCTACGGATTTGACAATGGCCAACAGCTCTTTTCTTGTCACACAATAGTTCCTTTCTGGCCGCGACAAGACCTTGCTGAAATACCCAATAACTTTTTCTTGTCCGTCCTGCACTTGAGAAAGAACGCTTCCTATAGCTGTGTTACTGGCATCGGTATCCAACACAAATTTCCCCTCCATCCGTGGATAACTCAAAATTGGTGCTGTAACTAGTAACCGTTTCAGTTGCTCAAATGCACCGTGGCAGTGATCATTCCAATCATATTCTTGTCCACCTTCAGTTAATTTCGTTAACGGTTTGGCAATGTTTGCAAACCCAAGTGTAAAACGTCGGTAATATGTGCACAATCCTAGAAAACTGCGTAGATGGTGTATATCTGCTGGTGTAGGCCACTCTTGTACCGTTTTTATTTTGTTAGGGTAGGCTCTTATTCCGGTCTCTGAAACGACATGTCCTAGGTATTTCACCTCTTTTCCAAATAGGCGACACTTCTTGGGGCTCAATGTAAGGTTTGCCCTACGTAATCTTTGGAATATCTCCTCTAGGTTCTTAAGGTGTTCTTCAAAAGACCGGCCTAACACTATCACGTCGTCTAGGTACACCAGACATGTTTTCCTGGACAGTCCACGCAGTATCGACTCCATCAATCGTTCAAAAGTAGCAGGGACATTGCATAATCCAAATGACATGACCTTAAACTGCCATAATCCAGTTCCAATTGTAAACGCAGTTTTTCTTTATCGTTTGGTTCCAAGCCTACCTGCCAGTATCCGCTTTTCAAGTTCAAGGTCGAAAATCATTTAGATCCGGATAGAGTATCCAAGGAGTCACCAATTCTGGGCAAAGGATAGCTGTCTTTCTTTGTCACATTGTTTAACGGCCGGTAGTCTGCACAAAACCTTGTCGAACCATCCTCTTTCTTGACAAGCACTACACGGACTATTCGAGGGTCCAATCACTTCTTGTTCTTCCATGTTGGTGATAATTTGCTCGGCTTCCTTACGTTTTGCCAAAGGAAGCCGTCTGGGATGCTGTCTTATCGGTTGCGCATCTCCAGTATTTATCTTGTGTTGCACAGCATTCGTCCTTTTTTTCTCACTATCATCCAGTGCAAACACACCTCGATATCGTCCAACCAGTTCTTTTACCTTGTCCAGTTGGTCACCGTTTAATTTTTGGCACGAAGGTATCAACATATCCAGCAATTTCTGTGAACAACCGCTGGCTGGTTTATCTTTCGTGTCAGCCACACAACGTTTAATATGGCATACTGGAATGCAACTTCCCAATTTCATGTCTTTCTTCAGGGTCACCGTATGCGGAATAATGTTTAGCGCCTTTACTGGTATCATATTTCGAAACTTTACCAGCGTTCTTCCAATCAGTAATCCCTCCTGACCCATTCCCGATTCAGTTGCTTCATGCATACTTGTCCTTCCCGGAGCGTACCATCTGGGCGTCCCATTACTATCATTTCCGCCTTCTGGCGTATTTTCATATCACAAATCATTCGAACTTGCATCGTCTGGCTACTCGTCCCTTGAAATGGAATCTCATCATCATCTATGCGAAGCACATTTTCTTTCATGTTCACATGAAACACATATTCTCTCATGAAATCCATACCCAAGATCACTTCTTCTGTAATTTCAGCTACCAACACCCGATGATTAATTAGTTTGTCGTCAATTCCCAACGTTACGGCAGTCTCTCCGTGAGTAGAAATTTTCTCACCACTTACCGTTCGAAGACATACCGATACAGGTAGCACTTTTCCACGACCAACTAAATCTGGTCTCACAATAGTCCTTGTCGCTACTGTATCCACGAGTAATCGGATAACCCTACAATTAATTCTACCATCGATATAAATGCTGTCCAGACTTCCCATCGACGATGCAGCACAAATGACAATCTCCGGGGCACTACGTTGTGTTGTCGACGTTCGCTCCCTTACATTGACCTGCTTTAGCTCAACCGCTTGTTTCTTTAGTTGAGTACAGCGTCTCTGTATATGACCAACTTCACCGCAGCTCCAGCATCGCAGACGCCATCTCCGCGGTCGTCGTCTTTCTAGCCTTTCCGCCTTTTGCTTTTCAAACACACGGTTGATTATTTCATCTATGTTGTTCTGCGATTGACCAAGTTCTTCTAAGGCAGACCGAACTTTGTGACTCATCCTGTATGATGTCTGCTTAGCTGGGTCAAATTCAAGCGCATGAGGCAGTGCTTCATCTAACATTTTAACCGTGCTAATCTTAGCGCTTGCTGTATTTCGCTCTTTAATGCCATCCACAAATGTTTGAACAGCCAGTTGTTCGAGGAAACTATTTCGTGCCATTGAATATGCCAATCTAACTAATCTGGCAATGTCAGTTTCGAATTCTTGCAGGCTTTCATTTGTCTTTTGCGAGCGGTTCTTAACTTGTGCGTGGTAAACCTGTTGAAGATGAGCGTCTCTATATCTCATCTCAAGCTTTGACGTTAAGAGGCCGTAATCATTCTACTGGTGATCGAGAATCGTTTGTAAAATGTTAAAAGCTTCCCCCCGTAGGGCCACTATTAGAGAGATAGCCTTCTCTTTGTTGCACTAATCGTTGGTTATTGCAGCAGCTTCAAATTGTTTCAAATATGTGGACCAAGGTGTTTTACCATCAAATATGGGTGGTTTCACTTTAAATTTTGCCGGTATTGAATCGTTTCCTTCAATGCTTTTTATTTCTGGGATGTTCTGATTTACTACTTGGTTTACTAATTCAAGTGGCCGCGTTGTTAGTGAAATCACTTGTGTTTGTAGCCTCATCACATCTTCTTCCATTTTTACCAATTTACTGTCCAACTTTTGCTCAACTGTTTTTACTTGTTCAGTGAAATCTTCTTTCGATGCAATGGAGCTTTCCATTTATTTTTGTTCTAACGTGGCTGTACTTTCAATCAACTTTTCTTCCATTTTGGCAGCATTTTCACTTAACCTTTCCATTTTCTCAGCATTTTCACTAAACTTTTCTTCGATTTTCGCAGCATTTTCACTTAATTTTTCTTCTATTTTCTCAGCATTTACACTAAGTGTCACTTTCATACAGTATTTAAACTATTTAAGGGTCGATTCCAGTTCAACCGACCTCACTACGTTTTCATTTAGTGTCACTTCCAGTTTAGAAGGCCTCTCCTCCATTTTCTCAGCATTTTCACTAAGCTTTTTATCTATTTTCGCAGCATTTTCACTTAACTTTTCTTCCACACCGGATTTAAAATCCTTTAGGAAATTCATTAAAGTTTTTGCGTCCATTTTACTTTGGCTTCTTGTTACGGGCATATACAAACTACTTAAATATCTTTAGACTTGTGTTTTTTTTCTTTTAAATCAATCACTATATACCCCACACAGGCTGACACCAGTGTAGCGGGCTACTACTACCGCGTTTCACTTATTTAAAACAAGTAATAACAAAGGTCTTTATTACTCACTGTTCACAAGTCTAATTAACAGTATATGCTTTATTTATAGATGTTTTCAGTCTAATTAACAATGACACACTATTACACTAATGCTATTTACGAGCACTAATATCTTCTTAAACTAAATTCTTAACCATAGGTCTATTAACAACACTAACACAACTATTTACTTATTACACTTTTGTCTATTTATGTATTCTACAAGCTGCATGTACATTAGACACGTTCACATAATATAACATTTATGTTTACTCTTGGACTTCCAAAAGCTCAACTATTTAACTTTACACGATATAATTTATATTCGACTTTCTGATATAGACTCACTCTGTACTTCATTATCGGTCTTATTTATACCCTGAATTAAAAAGCATGATTCATCCTCCAGTAATTGCTATAAAATTCTCGGTCCCTGGAGAATATACAGTGCTTACGGCGCTTGTGTGTTTGACGGGTTGCCTAATAGTAGCTCGCAACACTATACTAAGTTTTATAGCCCATAATAGCCTGTTAGGTTGTATTTCACGTTTACAAAACTCACTGCCTCGCTACCTTAAAAATCCCTTTCAGTCCCTACTTATTTACATATATGTTTGCTACATTCCTCTAATTTCAAGCAGCGTAGATAGGTGACCAATTTTACTCGTCCTTTATTTAATACGAAGTCTGCACATTTATGTTTATATTTTCTCGTTTGTTATCCACACTTGTATATCTTTGAAGAAAATACCATTCATGAGTGTTGTTAGAAGTTTGTTGAGAGCTATAGAATTCGTGCATTTATAGTTAAAACTATCATTCATTTTAAAAACAAAAGTTGAATTTATATATGACACCGACAATTTTAGTGATGTTTCCATAAACAAGCGTTTGTTTGCTGTTAAAACATACAAACAACTTTAAGTGAGATATGACATGATGGTCATTGTTAAGAATCAGTTTTAATCCTACAATTACAGACGGAACAAGAAGTGAAGGACAACATTTAAAAATGGTGGATTGCTACGGTAAGAAAGTGATTGTTTTGTTTACGTTTATAACATCAAATGAAGGTGTTGTGACTTTCTTTTCGTAAGCATTTTTTTTAACATCAAAACTGTATTGAATACTGAATCAACCGCAGAATATTATAATTAAAAAGGTTGAGCATTAAGGTGAATATTCGGAGATGAAAAATATGCCAAGCTTTAACTTGAACTACTGTGTAAAATCCTCCAGGGTGAATCGGTATTAAAGATTTTTCTTTATCGACACCTCTTTTCCCACTCTACGACTAGTAGCACGGTATTCTTCATTTCCTTTTTTGTTGTGGTAATCGGTGCAGACTACCTACGTGCTTTCGTTGCTTTCATCCTTGTCTGCCTGGTATACAGTAACAAGCGGTTGGTCCCTCTAAGCAGGTGCTTTAATCAAGGAAGAAGCTGCTCTTTTATAATCATTCTCCGGTAATTCTTATTTGAATTTTTTTTATTTTTTGAAATAAAAAATGTAGCTTTTCATCTTTCTGCTAAATTTGCACGTAACGTGTGTTCTGTATAATCAACTACCATTCCTCGAGTTCCTTTCCAAACGTGATTGTTCTTTTGTGATTATTGCAATTCTAAAATCAGTTCGTTCACATACTTGTCTGTTTTTACAAATGACCTTTTTCCATTAAACGTACAAAAATTAACCATCTAGAATAGAAAATTTGTAATAAGTATGTTTTACAGTGATAAACTGCTGTCGGTGACATTTTTGTACGTTGAACTTTATTTTCACATTTGTTAATTGTCATTATTTGTTTATTATACAGTATGTGCATAAATATTGGTTGCTCATTAAGTAAGAACTTCACACTGCATTTTTGTGCATCAAATCTTTCTGCCTTCCAGCTTCAAAGTATCATAAAACTTACAATTACATGCAAGATTCACTGCTCTGGAGGAAGAGTGCATCGAATGGTTTTTCTACGCTCCTCTCTTCGTCATTATCCAAAAAAAATCCCATTTATACAATATCGTAAAAAGCAATTTTTATAATGTAGCGGGCTACTACTAACGCATTTCACTAATTTAAAATAAGTAGTAATGAAAGTCTTTATTACTCACTATTCATAAGTCCCATTAACAGTATATGCCTTATTTATAAATGTTTTCAGTCCAATTAACAATGAAGCACTATCACACTAATGCTATTTCCAAGCACTAATATCTTCTTAAACTAAATTCCTAACCATAGCTCTATTAACAACACTAAACACTACTATTTATTTATTACACTTTTGTCTATTTATATATTCCACAAGCTGTCGGTACAATATACACCTTCACATAATACAAATTTAGTTTACTTTTGGACTTCCAAAAGCTTAACTATTTAACTTTACACGATATAATTTATATTCGACATTCTGATATAGACTAACTCTGTACTTCATCATCGGTCTTATTTATACCCTGAATTAAAAGAATGATTCAGGCTCCAGTATATCATAGGCTTCTAAAGTATATACATTGCTTACGGCGCTTGTGTGTGTTTGACGGGTTGCCTAATAGTAGCTCGTAACAATAATCTTAGATAAAAGCACTTGGATTTATTTTTAGATGGCTGATCCTCTATATAAGAATGAATCAATACGCAAAGGAGTGTGTACAAAAAAATTATTCAGTTCCCCAGACATTTTATAATTTAGTAAAAAGGCATCCCAATAAAGTTGCTTTCCATTACAAAAATGAGGCGTGGACTTACAAAATGGTATATAGTTAATAGAATTTTTCTGAAACAACATTTTGTTCACTTTACAGGTAGAAACATTTTCCAACAAAATTGCAAACTATTTTAAAAATGAAAGATACAACAAAGGTGACACTATTGCACTTCTGCTAGAAAATTGTGCTGAATATCCCGCAATTTGGTTAGGTCTTTCAAAAAGTGGAATAGTGACAGCACTAATTAATACTAATTTAGTTGAAGAATCTTTGATGCACTGCATTAAAGCGGCAAACTGTAAAGCCTTGATTTTTGGATCTTCGCATTCTAAAGGTATCCTGGGTATTTTTTTTAAAACTTACTTAATATTGCTTTTCAAACAGTTGTGAGCTCTATAATGAAAAATATGGAATTGGCTAAATTATATCAATTCTGTCCTAATCAAGATGAAGAACATGAAGCATTATTGGAATCGGTTAATTTAAACCACGCATTACAAAGTGTTCCAGAAAATATTCAGCAGCCTCAAAAAGTGGACTACAATGATCCAGTTTTATATATTTATACTTCCGGAACAACTGGATTACCAAAGGCGGCCCTGCTATCACATGCAAGGTGAGTAGCTTAAAGTTTTAAATTAATCTAAAGTAAAATGTCAACAACAACGATAAAAATTTCTCTCTCCTCCTCCCACTAAATTTTTGTAATTCGTGCCCTTACAGATCATTAACATAACATTGATTGACACTAGTCCCACTTGCAGGACAAATATCAGCATTTCACGTAACCGCTACACAATGTTTTATAGAATTTTTCTTTTTACCCATTTATCCGTTGGTATTGGTTTGAGTATACTCACACGACCATAAAATAAACAAAATATTAATATAATTTGAAGTTAGAGGTGCAGATTGAATCAACTTATTCATAATAAATTTTGGTACACAAGGGTTGTAAATTTTAGAATACTAGAGATTAAAGAAAATCGTTCATCTATTGATTTGCTTACAAATGTTGGTGCTTATTAAGAGAATATTGCTGTAATGTTACAGCACACGGTTTTCTTAAAAGAAAAGGTATTGAATATTTTTCTAAATTGTGCTTGTGCTGGTATATGCCTATATAGTGATATCCTAGCAATATGTATGTGTTGCGTGCATGCGTGCATGAGTGCGTGCGTGTGTGTGTGTGTGTGTGTGTGTGATAAGGAACTCATATAAAGATCATTAAGCACCATTCTGTATACATGCAATACGCTAAACCAACAAAAAAATTAAGAAATTTCTCCAAATACTTATTTTTAGTGTAGATACTCCCAGTAATTGGAAACAGTGTATATTTTACTCGAAATTCAAAAACATGTGATATATATATATATATATATATATATATATTGCTGTGATAAGGGGTTGTTTAAGGGTGCACGACATAGTGAAGGTCACTAGAGAATGAGTAATTAGAATAGGCAGCAGAAAATTGTAGTTATTTTAGGAAATAAGTAAGAAATAGAAGTAGATAGTAAGTAGGAAACACCCTGTGTACAAAGTAGAAATAGTTTTGGGCGACGCAGGAAAGACATAGGAAGACGCATAGTTGGCGTAGGAATGAGAAATACAAGTATTAAACGGATGGTAAAGATTAAATACCTTGTAGATAGTGTTCAGTTATATAAGTAAAGCGAATAAGAATATTTTTCAGTGGAAGCACGCGTATAAATGATAAAGTATAATTAGACACGCATTAAGAAAAGAGTCTCAGACGATTAAGTAATACGGATGTGAAAATAGAGTTTCATGTAGCTAATATAATGCGTATAAAGATCTAACCATTTTGATAAGAGAAATGATTAAAAATTGCGTAAATCGCATGTAAACAATGAAAGTTTAAAGTAAAATTGCATCAGTTGTTTATGGAAAGGCGACTATTCTATCAAAATACAGCATGTTGATAGTGAAGACACCTGCAGGCAGGTGGGCATTATGAACGAACGCAGAGCATTACATCAGAAAATATTCGAAATGAAATTATTTGATTGGTCCGAAGCAAACGACAGGTTCTAGACCACACCACGGATGCAGTGGGGATTCGAAATTATATTAGCAAGCACCGCGATAAGAAAGTCAGTTTTGAACTCAATGAAGGCCCAAGTGCATTGCCAGTAATACTGAATAATATGTAACAAGTGGTACAAAGTGAAATAAATGAGTGTATATATGAAAATTACCGTTTAAAACGTAAGTAGGATTATTTTTATGAATTAATCGTAAACTAAGACATAAAAATAATAGGCCTTCGAGGTCTGAGGGAAAATAGGCCAGAATGCTTGATGTTAAGAAAGCTTACAATAAAACAATTTAAATGTCGAGGCGAAAGGAAGAACATAATCTTGAAGTATAGGGGTGAACGAATTACAAATTTGAAGTCTATGGCAAGAATGATTAAAGTATAAAATTATAATTTAATGGTGTTGGTCCATAATGGTGATAAGTTGAATGGAATCAAAATTGGGAAGATTAATTTCAATGGAAGCGTCGTCGTAAAAAGATAAAACCAGGTCAGATTGTTAGTTATAAGGCATCTGTTTTTCTACAAGAATTTTATTTTATTTTTAATATCAAATTGGCTAAATATTATATGCTTGTAAACAAGTCAACAAAGGGTTGAATACGTATTGAAATAATAATAAGAAAACGGATTTAGAATATTCTACATTTGTTGGTAAAGATAATGAGTTTTCTTTGGTGACTTTGGGTTTTAGTACAAATTAAATGGTTGTTGATAAATGAAATTTATAAAGGTGAATTAATTTGAAAATGTATTGTAAATAACGTCAAAGCTGTACATAAAGCATTAGTTTCATTAAATGGGATCCAAACTTACTGAATTTTTATAATTACAAATATATGCTAGCCGAGGTCATAAGATTGAAATAGTACAGAGGTGGAGCCACAAATTAAGTAGGGCAGAGATAACCCGCAAAGGCGGTAACTTGTTGAATTTTGTCATTGGTCGATAAAGTTGTTTATGATAAACTCCAGTTGATAGCAACGTTAAGAAACAGCTGGAGGAGGAAATAATCACAAGCTGTAGGAAAGATTAAAATGGTGGTTCAATAATTTAATTTAGTATTATAGCAATTAAAATAAATAGGTCGCTCAACGTAAGGACACGTGATATTACAGAAATAATAGGTCGACCCCACTAAAAGGGGAGTATTACAGCAAATAATATGGCGCCCAACGTGGGGCTCGTAAATTAAACCACAATAAACTGAAATTAAGAGGGGCTCGTAAATTAAACCACAATAAAATAAACTGAAATTAAGAGGGGCTCGTAAATTAAACCACAATAAACTGAAATTAAGAGGGGCGAATTAAATTAAACCACAATAAAATAAACTGAGATTAAGAGGGGCGAATTAAATTAAAATAAATTTTAAAGTACGATTGTAAGATTTTATATAAATTAATTAAACTAAACCGGGGATTTGAAAAGCTTCAATTAACAATAGTGAAATTTGTACAGTAATTTAAAGTTAGATAAATTTTAGTATTTAAAAGTTTAGCATATAAATTTAATAATAATGGACAAGAAAATACGGGAAACACGGGAGGCTTTGAGACAACAAGGAGTAGAGATAGGATCCCAGGAGAGCGTTATAATTCAGGAAACCAGTTCCAGTGAAGAGAGGCGAACTTCACAAGAAAATAAGATGTTGGATATCTTAATGGCATTGAATGAAAAGATGGATAGGAGTGAGCAAGCCATAAATGCAGTTAAAATAAAAATGGATGAAAACAATGAGAAATTGGAGGGTAAAATTAAGAATCTTAGTGATGGACTGAAAGAAGCAAACCATAATATCGCGGAGATGAAAGCACAATTGAATGAGAGAGTTGGTAGAGTTTCTGAGGAGATAGACGGTTTATGGGATCATATTTCTTTAATCAAAACGAAACGAGAAGAGTTCGAAAGTGAGTCCAACAATAAAATTAAGAATTTAAATATTAAGTTAAATAAAATTGAAGAAAATTGCGAAACGGAATTCAGAACAATAAATCAAGAAATAAATAATTTAAAAGCAATCCAATAAACTTTAATAGGAACCAATTAAGCTAATGCACACGAATCTTTCAATGGAACAATTTACGAAATTTTACGGGACGGAAAAGTAAACCCTAAGATATTTCTGAAAAATTTTAAAATGTTGATACAGGGATACACAGATGAATTATTCAAATTAAATTTAATCAGGGCAATATTAAAAGGGAATGCTAAACGATGGTACAATCTAGTTGAGGATGAGATAGAAACGTTTGAACAGTTTGAAAGCAAATTTCTACGTCAATTCTGGAATGACAACCAGCAAAATCGAATTCAAAATGATTTAATTATGGGAAGATACGATTTGGCGAAAGGGATAACGCGAGAATCATATGCGATTGAGAAATTTACTGTAGCGAAGCAATTGGATCCTCCTTTAGAAGATAAAATTATTATAAAGTATTTAGCAAGTCATTTTAATGCGGAAGTAAAGCGATACATAACGACGCAAAACATAGTAGATAGAGACACGTTTATTGATTATTTGCAGAGATATGATGATTTGGAAAATGATGATGAAAGGAAAATAATTTTAGGGATCGACGCACGAATTTCATAAGGAATGATGAGACTAGGAATAATTATCGAAGGAACAGGTATAATTATGATCGCGGAAGAAATTTTAATGGGGAACTATGGAAACTTTAATAATGATTTTAGGCAGAACAGGGATAATGGTCAGACACCAAGGCAACGAATAGAGAGAACGAATCATGAGAGAAACAATGGAGTAATGAATAGACAGGAAAAGGATGATCGACGGACACCAGCAAGAAATATTAATAGTGTGGAATTAAGGAACACGAATTGCACAGATACAGGAAGAATGAGTCAGGCAGGACCTTCAACGCGAGATCAGGATTTTGAGTACGGACGAACCAAGGAAAATTCTACGGATTAACGGATATGAGCACCAGCGCGAGTTTATTAAATATGAAATGGATAATGAATTAGGAAGACTTGAGAGAAACTTATTACCAATAATTAATTTAAAGGTGGAAAATAAAATAGTTAAAGTATTAATTGATACTGGAGCAGAGGCATCACTTGTAGCGGAAGAATTTGTTAAACGAGAGAAATTGGGGATAAAGCGATAAAGATAGCAAGGTGTAATTTAGTGGCACCAAATAATAAGAGATTTAGTGTAATAAATGAAATGGTAATTCTGAGATGTGAAATGGGAAATAGAATATGGGAAAATGAGTTCATGGTGGTACCTGGACTGAAGATAGATGTTATATTTGGGATGAATATGATAGATAAGTTGGGGTTGAAGATAAATGCGGAATGCAAAGAGATTGAGTGTAATGGGAAATATATTAAATGGTATGAAGAGGGAATATAGTAATAGAAGATGACTGCGTAAATATTAATCAGTTTAGTGAAGAGATAAATAATGGGGTAATGAAAGTGAAGAGATTAAGTGTCCAGATGATTTAAAAATAGGGTGAATGTATTATTGAATAAGCATTCAGAATTAATTGGGTCAAAGTCGAGAATTGCCAAGGGTTATGTGCACAAGTTAGAAGTAATGAATGAGGAACCGTTTAACAATAAGATATATCCTATCCCAGTAGCATATAGGAATAGAGTGAAGGAAGAAATTGAGGAAATGTTACGTGAAGGCATTATAGAAAACTCCAGTACACATTTTGTGAATCCATTAGTCGTCGTGAAGAAAAATGATAATAGCATTAGGTTATGTTTGGATGCAAGAAAGATAAATAAGCGAACGAAGCCGCAATACAATTGTCCACCAACGATGGAAAGCATATTAGCAAGAATAGGTAATAAGAAAATATATAGCAAATTAGACTTAAAGAATTCATTGTGTTTGATTCCATTAGCGCGTGAATCAAGGAAATATACGGGTTTTTCGGTAGAAGGAAAATTATACCAATTTAGGGTGGTCCCGGTTGGTTTGTCCTCGAGTACGGATGCATTAGAGAATGTGATCAAGAATATTTTGGGACTGTATGAGGAATTTAGTATCCACTATAAGGATGAAATATTAATATTTAGTAATAGTGTAGAGGAACACTACGTACATTTAGAGAGAATAATATTAGAATTAGATATAGCTAGTTTGATTTTGAATTTAAGGAAGTGTGAATTTTTTCAAAGTAGGGTTAGATTTTTAGGATATAGGATAGATAATAAATATAGGATTGAAAATATAGATTAAAAGGACCCAGATTTAAGAGTGAAAAAGGGGGAAGTTGAAAATAAATAAATTGAATTGGCCCATGCAAGGACAGATGAATAGATAAAAGGAAATGTAAAATAAATTATGAATAGGTATACATAGAGAAATAGAATAGGATTTGAACATAAGAATAGGCATAGGTAGGAATAGTATAGTATAATAGGACATAGGTATGGGATAAATAAAATGTAAATATGAGTTTAATAATGAAAAGGTTGAATTTCAATATGGAAATAAAATATAATAATTTCATACCAATGTGAGTTTAAGTTCACGTTGGGCAACAAAATGGACATTGATATAAAATTTTATATTTTAATTTGGGGAATTATGCTGTGATAAGGGGTTGTTTAAGGGTGCACGACATAGTGAAGGTCACTAGAGAATGAGTAATTAGAATAGGCAGCAGAAAATTGTAGTTATTTTAGGAAATAAGTAAGAAATAGAAGTAGATAGTAAGTAGGAAACACCCTGTGTACAAAGTAGAAATAGTTTTGGGCGACGCAGGAAAGACATAGGAAGACGCATAGTTGGCGTAGGAATGAGAAATACAAGTATTAAACGGATGGTAAAGATTAAATACCCTGTAGATAGTGTTCAGTTATATAAGTAAAGCGAATAAGAATATTTTTCAGTGGAAGCACGCGTATAAATGATAAAGTATAATTAGACACGCATTAAGAAAAGAGTCTCAGACGATTAAGTAATACGGATGTGAAAATAGAGTTTCATGTAGCTAATATAATGCGTATAAAGATCTAACCATTTTGATAAGAGAAATGATTAAAATTGCGTAAATCGCATGTAAACAATGAAAGTTTAAAGTAAAATTGCATCAGTTGTTTATGGAAAGGCGACTATTCTATCAAAATACAGCATGTTGATAAGTGAAGACACCTGCAGGCAGGTGGGCATTATGAACGAACGCAGAGCATTACATCAGAAAATATTCGAAATGAAATTATTTGATTGGTCCGAAGCAAACGACAGGTTCTAGACCACACCACGGATGCAGTGGGGATTCGAAATTATATTAGCAAGCACCGCGATAAGAAAGTCAGTTTTGAACTCAATGAAGGCCCAAGTGCATTGCCAGTAATACTGAATAATATGTAACAAGTGGTACAAAGTGAAATAAATGAGTGTATATATGAAAATTACCGTTTAAAACGTAAGTAGGATTATTTTATGAATTAATCGTAAACTAAGACATAAAAATAATAGGCCTTCGAGGTCTGAGGAAAATAGGCCAGAATGCTTGATGTTAAGAAAGCTTACAATAAAACAATTTAAATGTCGAGGCGAAAGGAAGAACATAATCTTGAAGTATAGGGGTGAACGAATTACAAATTTGAAGTCTATGGCAAGAATGATTAAAGTATAAAATTATAATTTAATGGTGTTGGTCCATAATGGTGATAAGTTGAATGGAATCAAAATTGGGAAGATTAATTTCAATGGAAGCGTCGTCGTAAAAGATAAAACCAGGTCAGATTGTTAGTTATAAGGCATCTGTTTTTCTACAAGAATTTTATTTTATTTTAATATCAAATTGGCTAAATATTATATGCTTGTAAACAAGTCAACAAAGGGTTGAATACGTATTGAAATAATAATAAGAAAACGGATTTAGAATATTCTACATTTGTTGGTAAAGATAATGAGTTTTCTTTGGTGACTTTGGGTTTTAGTACAAATTAAATGGTTGTTGATAAATGAAATTTATAAAGGTGAATTAATTTGAAAATGTATTGTAAATAACGTCAAAGCTGTACATAAAGCATTAGTTTCATTAAATGGGATCCAAACTTACTGAATTTTTATAATTACAAATATATGCTAGCCGAGGTCATAAGATTGAAATAGTACAGAGGTGGAGCCACAAATTAAGTAGGGCAGAGATAACCCGCAAAGGCGGTAACTTGTTGAATTTTGTCATTGGTCGATAAAGTTGTTTATGATAAACTCCAGTTGATAGCAACGTTAAGAAACAGCTGGAGGAGGAAATAATCACAAGCTGTAGGAAAGATTAAAATGGTGGTTCAATAATTTAATTTAGTATTATAGCAATTAAAATAAATAGGTCGCTCAACGTAAGGACACGTGATATTACAGAAATAATAGGTCGACCCCACTAAAAGGGGAGTATTACAGCAATATATATATAGACAAGCTTTATTTATGTTGCATTTAAATAATGTAAATTACGTAAGTAAAAATCCGTGAAAATCCTCCTAATTAAAAAAGGTACTCGACATAATTTAAAACACGTTCAGTTCATTTCATGACAAGAGTAAAAGTATTTAACTCCAAACGTGCAGTTGTGTATTTTGGATGGAGAAGAATATCTCGTTTCTAGATTGTTCAAGAAATTCCAAACCTTTATTCAAGAAGTAGCAAAACAATCAATAAATGGAGATAACAGATAAGTGTTTTTAACGTTAATTCAATAACGATGAATGAACATTCCAATTAGGGAACTATAATATGAAATAAGACATTTAACAATATAATAAATCAAAGATAACAAAAGAATGACAGTAATTTAGATAAGATAAACATGTAGAACGTCTTAATTAAGTATCACCGCGTGTCGTTAAATTTAAATTTCGTGGAAAATTACATAATCCACATTAATAAAACCAGACAGATGCTCCTGCATTTTTATGACGTAGTAAAATTTACATTATATAAACCGGTCAAAGAATGCAAGCAGGGTTGGTTGAGATTAATTGCGTTTAGTTCATGTCATACTGTTTTAAGAGTCGTAAAGATATTAGTCAATCGATAACAATGAGTTTTTAAAACTATAAACGTATAACAATCACGTTGAAAAGTTGATTTGAGATTATAAAGAAACAAGATTTTGAAGTAAATAATGGCATTAGTTTTTGAATGAACGACAATAAGTGCCTGTAAAACAGTTTTAACTTGAATCATAATAAATTCTGGCAAGATGATTTTAATTTAAACAAAAGAATATGATATTAGCTTTTTAAATGCAATTTTTGGTAGAGTAATTGGATGAAACTGATATGAATTGGGGAAAGAATGGAACGGTATGGATATGGATGTTTAATTAATGATTGGGACATAGATACAAGCTTACGATATAACAAGAGAAAAGGAAAATCAGTACAACTTAACGGTAAATCATTGTTTTAAAATATTTTAAATGACTTTTTGCTTGGTTTATTTATTTAAGTGAATAATTTGATTTAAAATATGGTCGAGATTTGATAAAATTTGACCAATTTGAAGGGATTTATTGAACATAACTGATCAGTTACGTTTGATTTCGATTTAAAGGGGATTATTAAAAATTATCCAATCTCATTTCTAAAAATTTGTTCACAGTATGATTTATATAAGAAAAGATTTGTAAAATAACAATTAGAACAAACGATTTTATGGATTGTATTTTAGTTTAAGTAGTCACAAAAAATTTTTTGTACTTAAGATGTGCTGACAATATTGAACTCAAGTTGTAGATTTTAATGTTTGTAAGTAATGTAAGTAATATTTTTGAGGACATTGTCGGTTAAAAAAAATGTATGTAAATGTATCAACTGCGACTTGAAAGATTGTTTGTTATCTAATATTTGATATCGTTATAAGTTTGATGTTTGATTCTCGTCATTTAATTTCATTTCATTATTTATTTCACATGCTACAATTCACAGCAATATATATTGTTGTGGATTCAAAGGGTTAAATATAAAGTCTAAGAATTGTTGTGCTAAACGGTCGATAATTAACAAACAACTGCGTTTTAATAGGTTACATTCAAAGAACTCGAGCATGTGTAACAATAGGACTTCATAGAAATATTTTCAACCGTCAGTTTGGTTTAAACCACAAGGCTAACAAAACTCTTAAAGAGCGAGAGAAATGCACGATTGGTTATATGCTGCAGATAAAGACAGATGTAAAAGCGTTGATATTGAAAACGTACGTACCATATACACGTGGAGTGGAGATAAGCTGTCAGCAATATCGATTTTCTATAACTCAAATGGGGTTTTAAACGCGACAGCAGACATGCATAAGACAGAGATGAAGATAGTACAGGCGGGGTTTGTGATGACAGAGAATTTTATCATTGGTTAAAAACACTCAGTTTTCCAAACGTAGACACACGCGAAGGTTAGAAGCGCTTTCGGAGTAAATTTCAGGAATTTTCAAGACGGTTGTATTAAAAACTTTTAGAATTTAGATTTGAAAATAAGCTTTTCACTTGACGTGCGTCCAAGGGTAGAATTTTGGAACGATATAAATACTCACACTAAAATATTAACGTTCTCTTGTTTTCTCTTCGCTTCTATACTACTTTACTACGATAAAGTACTGAATGCTGACCATCATAACAGTAAAGCTTTTTTGTGAATATTGTATGTGTTGATAATACAGTAAATATAGTGCTTGCAAGTGTAAAACACAGTAGTAGCGGGCATCTATTTATTATTAACGCGAAATACGTGTAGTGTATATGAAATTAATAGAAGTCCGGCTACTACAATACAAAACACGAAAATCAATAAATGGAAGCATGATATATGTGGGGTAAGCATCATACATAACCAGGATTGTATGCTGATATGGAATGGTACTATGAAACGAGGCGCTTGGCTCGCAAATGGTGTTATCATCGGTGTATCCGCTGAGTATCACAGCGAATGGTAACGAAGCCGAGGTGTTCTAGTGATCGTCTTCGAAGGAATGGAAGCCTGAAGAATTCTCCAGGTAATTTATTTGAAATTTCTGTTGTTTGCTAAACATTTGTGAAATTTTGGTGCTGTGTGAGTAAATTTTGGGGTTTATTTATGGTTGTATAAACTTATTGGAAAAGATACATGTACAGGACAATTTATTGAAGTTAAATATTTAAAAGAGGTGTATTTAAAACATACAAAAACTTTATTCAGGATAGAAATTGGATTGTAAAGAGTAAACGGGTCTATAAATTTTGTTTTAATTTATGCAAGGTGTAAAAGGCTTATATAAACTAAACTGGGTTATTATGAGCTCACCATACTCCAGTGTACAGTCAATTTAGGGTAATATGTGGGGCCCATCTACTCATATTTCATTGAATTTGTTGAAAATAATTAGAAAAATCAAGGACTTTAAAAACATACCATATTTTGAGTTTTGTAATTAGTGGATCAAACTGTTTTTTATACATGTGAATAATTTATCTGTAAATAGCTGTAAATAAAAGGTTGTATGATTGTTGTATTATTTGGTAATTTTATTGAATGGTGTGCGGGTGTAAAAGAGGAATGGTTGTAAATTTAGGTATCCGAGAAGAGGCACAGCTGAGCTAGCCAGGGAAGCTGCTAAAGATTTTTGAAGTAGAAATAAAAGGGTAAGAAATTTTTTTTTGAAATTTTTGCATTTTTGAAAATTATATGTTGTCCCAGCTCCGTCCAAGAATTTTTCTGAGGATTCACGGCAATATATACAGGTTCAAGTCTTGTCCAAGACCTTAAATTTTCCATCTTTCAATTACTAGCTCGATTTAAAATGATCAGTTAGGTTTTGCATAAAAGTCTAAGTTATTATTTCATCTTATTCACTGTAATACGATAGTATTTATCAACTGACCTTGTGTAATTAATTATCTAAAATATTTCTATTTTTAATACTTGGCTTATAGCCGTAGTTATGAGCGTCGCTTCCTGTCTATAACTAACATAAGTCAAAAACTTGACAATGTCAGATATGATTGACAAAAATGTCAAACGTAATTGAAAGTTAGGTTTATGTATAGTTGTGTACACGATTTAAATTTGTAAATTTTTCATTTGCCGTCATCGGTCTCGGTGGCGTAATTGGTAAACGCATGGTTCCGGCAAAACCAGGATACAGGTTCAAGTCCTGTCCAAGACTTTATTTTTTCCATCTTTCAATTACTAGCTCGATTTGAAATGATCATTTGGGCTTTGCATAAAAGTCTAAGTTATTATTTCATCTTATTCACTGTAATATATATATATATATATATATATATATATATTGCTGTGACAACGCTTCTCGTTGGATGCGCCGCTAAAAGAGTGATGTGGTAAGCCCCGCCTTGGAAGCGACAAAAAGAGTGCTGCAACAACTCCGCGTTGAGAGCGTCACTAAAAGAGTGCGGTGATACACATACAGCGATTTGTAAAACTTGCAATTGTTCACTTACCTTACTTTCTAACTTAGCCTGGCTAGGTCAACAGCAGTTACTTAAGTACATTTTTGGTTAAATCTTGCTTTTGATTAGTTAATAAAAATTTTTTAGTAGCGTTATATTGAAGAATTTTCCCTCTTCATTGTAATTTAATAATTTTTTTATGTAAGTTACATTTAAAACATCACTTCTATATTCATTGTAGCAATGTAATTATTAAATTACAGAATGCTTACTGCATACTTCAAATATAATCTTCGAAAAGCAACAGCTCGCGACTTAAATGAAAATAATATTTCGCGATCGAATTTTAGAATCGAATGAATCACCGTTGTTAATAAACGCTTCCTTATATATACAAATTATCGATTTCCAGAATGTAGTAGTATGGAACATTATAATGCAAAGGTTCCCAGAAGAACTCATTAGCGTCTAAAATCACGGCGTTTATTACCTCGTAATCTCTTTCACTTATTTGTGACGCGCGCTGTTTGTCCTTGTTTAACACGTATACGATTATTGTGGCGTATCGCTTCTCTCCAAAAGTGAATGCGAAGATCATAAATATTTCTTAACAATTTCTATTACATGTTCTGGGTTTTTAGTGTTCCGGCCGCGCGCTGCCTCGTCCTACTCTAATGCATATACGATTATTGTGGTGTCGCATACTAATCATAGGTTGTTTTATGGATTGTATGGGTATTTCCAATGTTCGAGCCGCTTCTTGGAATAAACATCTATTTATGAATGAGTTCATACGAATTGGTGTATATTTCTCAATTTTTTTCGAAACTTCTTACTTAATCTCGTTTATTCCGGAAAATTCTCTTTTTAAAATAAATTTATGTAATCCACAGGGCAATTAACCTAAACTTTAATTGCTATTTAATGCAAAAGAGGTTGCATTTAATAGAAAAGATTTGCTTTCGTGTTTCGGTACACAAAATTAATATTGAAATTAGGATTTTTTTAACAAGATTGTAGTTTTCTACGCAAATTGCATGACCCAAATCCTCAAAACACATAGAATCCCATTAAAGCTATAAAAATATTTACATCACATCCTATTTGCATAAAATCTAATAAAAATTTTTTATTACTTTAGGGTGGTTTAGGTTTAAAATGTTCATTTCATAAAATCCCTTTGCTCCTAATTATTTCTTGGAAATTTGTTAATACAAGAAAACAGTCACTATTTCACATTAGATAACATCGCAAACAATTAATTAGATAACGAAATTTCAAGCTTTTTTACAAATATTTTGAAAATAGTTCTGTATTCTATTCACTTAATTTAATACACAATGTAAAATCGTGGATGGATCAGAAGAATGTACAACTTTAGAAGCAGGTATGGAGACCAAAAATATGAGCTGGGTTACAATCAATGCAACTGCCCGTAACAATATAATGGTTACTCTTGGCAACAATTTTGTGGATTACCACAGCATCTGCAATGTGGACCAAATTATGTGCTCGTTTTGAACGCACAAGCACTCAAAGGCATGATAGATTATTTTAAGAGCTATTTAACATGGCACCAACTTCTGTAGAAGATGTAGCGCAATTCATTGCATGTGTGACGAATCGCACACATTCTAACAGCGTTAGAAAAAGATTCACGTGATATAGATTTCTGGAATCTTTGGCAAGTTGTTTCTAAATAAAAGCTTGCTCTATTGACTAAAAAGCTTTTCGCAATAGAGCTGCGAAAAATAGAATCATACGATTCAGCATCTGCGTTTACGATTAAGTCTATATCAGCAAATACATCAAACAGCAAAACAGAAAGATCTGCCATCTCGAATCATAGGAAACGCCACGAAAAATTTATTGCAGAACAAAACAAAAAACAGTCGTGCAATAAATGTGGTAAGCTTGAGCATTGGACATCTGAATGCACTGTAACTGTGTACAGAAAAGCTAACCAAACTAGCACAAAATTCGATAAATCTGACGAATCTGGTTTTACTTGCCCAAGAGTCAATATTACTAAAAATCATGATGTTTGTATTTGTGACTCCAGTGCATCCCAACATATTACCGTTCATTTACATTTCCAATGCTCCAATCGAAGGTACTACATTGGCCAGGAGGCGAGTTTTTTGTTGCCTGGAAATTTAGAATTTTGCCGAACCCTTGCTGTTCCAGGCAAGGTAGGGATCTTTAACGTGCGTGACAACACTCACACACGGGACCTCCATTTAACCTCTCATCCGAACGAGGGCATAATTTTTGTGAAAAATGCTTACCTGCCATTTTTCAAGCAGTCGGCCGTGTCGAGATTTGAACCCGGGACCTTGGGATCCGTAGTCTTACGCTTACTACATTGATCCACGGCGACGCCCCAACATATTACCCCACATATATATAATTTTTCGTATTATATGAAAAATTTGTACCACCAAAGATGATGCATATTGCAAAAGCCAAGAACTTTATGCTGACCTATAGTTGTTGTGGATGCATCAACATGGAAATTTGCATAAATAATTAATGGCAATGCAGTCATTTAAATAATGTGTGGTTTGTAACAGACGCAGAAAAAATCTTCTTTCTGTAACTAATGCAACGGATTCGAGACATGCTGTATCATTTGATAGAAAATCAGTTACTTTTTGTTGTGAACACCAAACTACCCTTACTGGCTACAAACTTGGACGAACATATGTACTAAAGATACATATGGTTGAACCAATCGCTAATTTGGTAACTGTTAGAAAGGGCTTAAATGTGCAATGTTCTATTGGTTAATTGTAGTAGTGATGTATTGTTAGCAAAGATTTGTCGTTTTATCATGTTTATATAGTTTTGTTAAGTTTGCCATGAAAGGATACTGTCAAAGTTGAAAGTCACAAAAACTTGTATTCTTATTCTCAAAACAAGAAAATAAATACTTTCAAGACCAGGCAAGGGTGTTTTGCTGTAGATAGGTAGTTTATATTCGTGAGATACAGTAACTAATAAAAAAAGTATACAAGTCTGGCATGAAAGAATGGTGTATATCAATAAGTAACAAGTGAAGATCGTAATAATGCACATGGGTATTGATATCCCTGTTGTCGATAGAGAATTTTGCAACGGTTGTGTATTTGGAAAAGCGTATCATCTCCTTTTTCAATCCTGCACTCATATTCACACTGATGTAATGGGATCTATTGAAAATTCGCCATTTGTCAATAAGCCTTATTATGTTTATTTTAAAAACGAATTTTCAAAGTACATGGTATTGTAATTTATGAAGCAAAGAAGTGTGGTTGCTGGTTGTCTAAAGGATTATATAATTGAGACAAAGACTTATGGACACACTATTGAAGTGCTCAGCATGGATGGTGGAGGTGAATCCGACAATCGAGAGGTTCGTAATATTCCTACTTTACTTGTGATTTTTCAATGCTCCATCCGAAGGTACTACATTGGCCAGGAAGCGAGTTTTTTTTTACCTGGAAAATTTGGAATTTTGCCGAACCCTTGCTGTTCCAAGCAAGGTAAGGATCTTTAACGTGCGTGACAACACACACACGGTACCTCCATTTTACCTCTCATCCGAACGAGGGTGTATTTTTGTGAAAAATGCTTGCCTAACATTTTTCAAGCGGACCGTGTCGAGATTCGAACCCGGGACCTTGAGCGCAGTAGTCACACACATTCCAACTATGCCATAGAGCCGCCTTGTAATATTCCTACAGCAAATGGTATTTTATTTGAAATTACACCTCCCAATAAACCTCAATTGAACGGTGTCGCAAAATGAGAAAACAAAAAAAAATTGTTGAGCTTGCTCGTTCTGTTGTCTTTGTCACAAGGGCCAAATGTTTGCTGAATTAAAGCATGTGCAACTGCTGTCTATGTATTAAATCGTGTAGAAAAATCCACCGTTGCACATAAATTTCCAATTAAGATATGACAAGGTAAAGAATATGGTAGTTTAGAATATCTACGCATTTTTGGAACTGAACGTTTCGTACATATACCAAAACACAGGCGTTGTAAATTTGACAATAAAGCTGTCGATGGTCGACTAGTTGGCTACGTTAATGATTGTGACGATAATCATGCGCATTTACCCTCCAAAAATAAAGTTGTTTGTATTCGTGACGTTATTTTTTAAACCTGAACGTATGCGTTCAACATCTTTTATTGAATTATCACCTACTCCTGCGGTTGTTATTCTGTCGGAAGTTTCAAAACCTTGCAAAACCACTATCAATTCAACTGCATCAAAATCAATATCGGATACACAAGAAAAACATTATGGTACAATATGGACATGAAGAACGTTAAAAGCCTAAGAAACTTGATGACTATTATGTTTATTCAGGTTCAGATGATTTTATTTTCTGGGCTGAAGAATTTGTTGATACTAGCCACCCTCGTTCTTATCGAGAAGCAGTATCATCAATTTGTTCAGATAAATGGCAAAAGGCCACGAGTGAAAGAAAAATTACAAATGGCAGTATGATAATCAAACGTGGGAACTAGTAGAAAAATCTCCAAAGGCCTAATTGTTAAACAGTCGATTGGTCTATCGTATTAAAATTGATCCAAATGGTAAAACGTGTTTTAAAGCACATTTTGTAGTCAAAGGATGTACTCAAATCTGTAGCTTGGACTACGATGAAACGTTTAGCCCGATAGTGCACTATGAGACTGTTCGAAGCTTGCTGGCTATTTTCGCATACAATAAACTACAGTTGCGACAATTTGATATAAAAATGGCTTTTCTCTATGGTGCATTTCATCAGGAAGTTTAAGTTAAGCAACTGATAGGTTTTGATGAGAATACAGGTAATGTTTGTTCTTTAAAGAACAGCGCATATGGACTGAAACAAAATTCACATTGTTGGAATGCAAAATTTGTTGAATTTATGCAATCAAGCGGAATGCAGCAGATCAAAAATGCCCCTTGTCTGTTTACTCACGAACGAAATGGCAAAAAGTTGCTAGTCGCCATTTGCCTTGGTAATGGTCTTGTAGCAGGGAGCGATCTTGATAAAATTATTGCTTTCACCAACGATCTTAAGAGAAGCTTCAAGATCACCTCCAGCAAACTAAACAATTTACTGTCCATTCAAGTTCAATCATTATATGCCAGTATGCATATACAGAATTGTTATATCGCTTTAATATGGGTAATTGCATTTCTTCAAGGGCAGCACAAACATAAGGAAGTCATCAGTGACATAACAAAACTAGCCAGCAGTGAATTCACAACTACATACACAAGTAATTCGCTAAAAATAAATCTAACATCCGAAAATGACTATAGAGCATTGGCTAAACACTATTTAAACAATAAAATTCCATTCTATACCTATCAAGATCCTGCAAGTAAACCACTCTGTTGCACTAAAAAATGTCCCTCCCTCCCTCGAAGTGGAGGACATTATAAAAGAGCTACAACAATATGAGCTACCTATTAATAAGATAAACAGGATATATTACAAAGATAGAACACCAATGCCAATAGTCATTGTAGAACTAACACACAACGAAAAAGCAGAGGAAATTTTCAAAGTTAACAAGTTAGAAAACTCCATTATCACAGTTGAATCTAGGAGACTAGCCAAATATATACCCCAATGCCACCACTGTCAACAACTAGGACACACAAAAAACTACTGCACACTTAACCCCAAGTGCGTTAAATGCGCAGGGAACCACTATTACACTGAGTGCGACAAGAAACAAGAAGACCCACCAACCTGTATAAATTGCGGTGAGCACCACCCGGCTAACTACAGGAAATGCACCTATCAACAACAATACATGCAAACTGGGAAAAGATCAAGCAGAAATACATATTCAACAGTAAATCAACCAACGCCACCAATCAATCAAACACAAGTACTGCATAAAACCTATGCAGAACGAACGAAACAGCCCACAATCGAAAACTCAAACACATGCACTATTAACAATATTCTTTCAACCATCCTAGATCTTCTCAAACCCTTCATCACTCAAATCAAAAACTTTTTTATAACAAATCTTTTTCCTATCCTCGTCAATGGCCAATAACCCACAAACCCATAACAACATTAAAATACTTAATTGGAATGCCAATGGAGTGCAAGCTCAACGCTCACTCTTAATAGCCTTCCTAGCCCGACACAATATTGATATAGCCTGCATCAGTGAAACCCACTTAGCTAACCAAGAAAAATTTAAAATAGCCGGTTATCAAATATACAGACAGGACAGACAAGCCAGAGTAGCATCAGGTGGAGTAGCTGTCCTTGTCAAAAATCATATCTCTCATCAACCGCCGATGTACCTAATACTAAGAACCTAGAAATAGTAACAATAAAACTAAATCTTACTAGAAACCAAAAAGTTAATCTCACTAGCATATACAAACAGCCTAACAAAAAACTATTAGAAAATGATATCCGTACAATCTTTAACACAAACAAGCCAACTTTACTAATTGGTGATCTTAATAGCAAGAACACCGTATGGGGATGCCGCCAAATCAACTCAAATGGCAACAAACTAAACGAAATTGCTGTCAAACATAAGATACAAATTCTTGCACCAGAAGAATACACAAACTACCCATACAGAAATGATCACAACCTTGACATACTAGTATAATTATGCATAAAAATGTCCAACAGCCAATTCACTAAACAATCCATATAGAACTGGACTCAGATCAGGTGCCGGTTATAATATCACTCCAAGCAGAGCCTATAAAAAACGTTTAAAAAGCAAGATTAATTAACGGAATAGTCAACTGGAGACGCTTTAAAGATACACTTGATACAAAGTTAACACTTCAACCACTACAGATATAGACCAAAAGGTGTCACACATAACTGCAACAATTAGAAACACTATTCAACTCTCAACAATCTCTCAGATCAAATCAAAGCCGAATGATACTCACATAACTCCTAATTCTATTACTCAATTAATTCATCAAAGGAACAGGGCTAGATGCGAGTGGCAAAGGACCAGAAATTCCATTACAAAAAATCTCATGAACAATCTATCGCATCGAATCAGACAAGAATTAGATTCACATAGAATTAACCAATACCAGAAATACATACAAGAATTAGAAACACAAGATCCTGGACTATGGAAAACAACCAAAAAAATACTGCATAAAACAGAACCAATTCCTTCACTGCATGTTAATAATGCAAAACTCCACACAGATGAAGAAAAATGTACTGCATTTGCTGAATATCTCAAAACAACATTTGGACTACAAAAACATCCACAACCTATGTTCTCAAATATAATTCTAAATTATGTCGAATCTCACATACCACAAATAAATTCTGAAATTTCACCGACGTCACCCAAAGAAATAGCCGCTCTAATAAAAATGCTGCCTATAAAGAAGGCACCAGGCCACGATAAAATAACAAATATAATAGTGAAAAACTCGAGCAAAAAATTACACGCCCATCTAGCGACCTTATTCAATGCCTGTCTAAGGATGGTATATTTTCCACAAACTTGGAAGCACTCTGTACTTACGTTTCCAAAGCCTGGCAAAAATCACACATTAGTAACTGGATTCAGACCTATTAGCCTTCTTCCCATGATGGGCAAACTTCTGGAAAAGATTATTCAAACCAGGCTGTCTGAAGAAATTGCAAGTCAAAATATAATTCCAACCTTTCAGTTTGGTTTCAGACAACAACACTCAACTTGCCACCAGCTACAACGACTAACCGAGGCCATTGAAGATAGCTTTGAAAAGAAAGAATATGCTGTGACCATGTTCCTTGATCTAGCCCAGGCCTTCGATAGCGTGTGGCATTATGGACTAAAGTACGAAATAGCTAATCTTAACATACCTGAATATCTCAAAGACATATTATTATCATTTCTCGACGATAGAACCTTTCAGATCACCATAAACAACTCGATCTCAACAATCAGAAAATTAGAAACAGGAGTTCCTCAAGGGAGTGTCTTGAGACCATTACTTTTTAACATCTTCACTCACGACATTCCAACCACACAGACAGATATCTTCATGTTTGCAGACGATACAGTAATTTTAGCAAGGGGACATTACTTACACAATGCAATAACTAAACTACAACAGGCAACCGACATAGTAATAAATTATTTTAACAAATAGAATCTTTCCATTAACAACGATAAATGTGTAGCTAAAATCTTTACTCTACAATGTGTAAACAACCCACTAACAATCAACATAAACTACAATACAATAAATTGGAATGCCAACGCATTGCAATGGGATATTTTTCTCTCAAAAAAAAATATCTGAATGGTGATATCGATGTAGAATACATCAACACCAAATGAATCTAGCCGATATCTTAACGAAACCCCTACAATGTCACAAGTTCACACAAATGCATTGTGGAATATCTGCGATAGCGACAAGTGATTGGAATTTTTTTAATTACGTTGCTTCTGTGAATATATTTTTTAGAAATACTCTACACTGAAAATTGAGTATTTATAACTGTATAGATCGTCCATTTTAAATATCAAAAAAAAACAAGAAAGCATCTATCAAAAATTTATTACTTTCAATTTTCCAAACAATTTTGCCTTGGTTAAAATAACTCTGATAATAAACCAGTTTTCAAGTTTACATATTATTTTACGCTATCGCAATTCATAACAAAATCAAATACTTCATTTGTTCTTAAAATTTTCGGCACCATCAAAACTGAAAAATAAAACCTCAATAAGTGGTACAACTGGGCATTTAAATTGGCAGGAAAAACAGCTGATTGTCGCAAGGTGTAGTAACAGGTGTCACGGACTGACTAAAAGTCATTACTATTGGCAAAAAAGAGTAATTTTTATGCAAATACAAAGTTGTAGGCTCATGGCCATAACAAATAAATAGTAGCACAAATGCAGGCATACTTATAACATTATAATTTGACGCCCACGTCCCCAATGCTCCACCCGAAGGTACTACATTATAACAGCAGGGTGGGTACAAACCTGGAATTGCAATGCAAATTCCTTTTTATTCTTAGCCCAGACTCCTTTAGAAACAGTTTAAAATCTTAATAAGTAAATAAAGTAAGTTGAATAGTACTAACACCAATACTTAAATGTAAAGAAACACGTAGATATTCATGATGCGCAAATAAACTTAGAATAAAATAATTTATTACAGGATAGACAAACCATCAAAATATTGCTTATAAGTAACCTTTGACTGTCCTGTAAACATAGAAATCACACCAAGTAAGCATATAATGGTAGATAGAAATAGATGTTGCAATTAAGATTTAATTGTCGAATAGTGAACCATTCATAAGGTACTTGTAGTTTTAAACAAATTTCACATCACAATTCTGCTACAATTTATGGGCATAATTGTATTTATTATACGTATATTTTTTCAGGCTTATGCTAGCAGTAAAATCATATTCTAAAGTTGCCAAAATGACCCCTAACGATATCATCTATACAACAATACCTCTTTATCACAGTGCAGGTGGCATTGTTGGCATAGGTCAAGCACTTCTAACAGGGATTACTGTAGTTGTCCAAAAGAAATTTTCAGCATCCAATTACTTTAGTGACTGTGCAAAATATAATGCAACTGTAAGTATTAATCATAAAAGGTCAGGTAACAGCATGTCTCCAGTAGCTCATTTATTAAGTAAGTTGGAAATTAATATTTTGCAAAGGCTATCTACACCTTAGGCCCCTAGGGAGTACTTCATGAAAATATTTTTGATATATAGTGTATGTAACGTCAGCTTGGTATTTCTCGTAAATTATTTGAATAGTAGTTAAAAGGCTTATGGAGTCCTGATTATTAATGTGTGTTACGTGCCGAAATCGGCACTAAACATTTTCAATTCAAATTTTAATTTGTAAGAATTTTGCGCCAAGGATTTAAAAAGACGTGCGCGTATATCCGTCACTTTAGACAGTGCGTTTGCGCGAGATTGCGCCGACGCGGTGTGCCAAGAAGGGTGGTGGTGATTTCCGGCGGACGTGTCGGGACTGGTGATTGAGAGGCCAACGAATGTAGTTATCTTTGTGTCTTTTTTTGTTATGTAGGTTTCCTTTCATTTCTACCAATTACCGTACCTCTACCTGTCTTCCTTACCGTACTTTTACCTACAAATAGAAAGAAGACAAAATTGAAACTGGATTCGACCGTGCTCAACGAACACCCACGCCCGAAGAGGATCAACGGAGCCCGCCATCATGGAGTAATGCTGGAGTCGCCCTACAGTTTACGTGAGTACCCCTTTGGGTTTTCTTTAAAATTAGTATAACTTTTTTATTATGTTGTAATAATTCGAACATTGATATGACGCAATCTTTTATTTGTGCGTCATTTTTACAATTATTTAACATTGCTACTAACTGACTGTAGTGGCTCGCGTACCGCACCGGCGAGGGATAATACGTGGTTTTAACAATAAACATTTTTTGACACGTGTAATATATTTACAATTTAAATCTCAGGGTGGATGGTATCGAATTAATTGACCTAAGTTCAAACGTGAACTGATTTTAATGCTAATATTCAGTTGTATCCCTGCAGTTCGGTCTTGATATATGGTCCAATGCTGAATTCACTTGAAAAGTCTTTGAATGACCGTTTAACCCTTGAACAAAGAATCGATCCATTAACTTAACCTCTAATTTAGATATTTAATAATAGTAAGCCCATATTACAAATTTTCAAAAAAAGTTAAGTTGAAATGGCACATTTCAAAGAAAGGTAAACTCTTTTAGAAATGTGGAATGCTAAAGAATTTTAAAGTAGATTTCATTTATCTATAAAAATCATAGTATTAATATCTGATAATATCTCCAACAAAATTTCATTCCTTAAAAAAATGTGTAAGTGTATGTTATTTTGCGGTTACTACTGAAATTACTGTTGATTTCATAGAAATTCAGCTATACCACCCATAGGAACGGTGTTAGTGATATTGATATACTTGGTAACAGAATCATTTTTACAAGTAGTGGCGATTTTTGTGGTATACAACTAGCAGAATTGTTTTAAGTTATATTATACCTTCTAGACTGCATCACAATTTATTAAAATGCCCTTTGCAGCAAAGGTTGAGGAAGTTCAACGTTTCTTTTTCAAATAGGAAGATTTACTAGATGTGTGGAAGCTTTAGATTGCATTCATGTAAAAAATCCAGTCCTTTGGAGGAGCATATACAGAATTTTATCATAACAGAAAATGATTTTTTTCGTTTAACGCGCAAGTAATGTGCGACTCAGAAATTAAAAATTCAGAATATTTCCTGTCATTGGTCTGGAGTATCACTTGACTCTGCTAACTTTGGAGACTCGACAATCTGTGCTGATGTAGGAAATCATGGCTTAGGGGCATAGCAGTTTATTGTTAGGAGATGGTGAATATGCCATACAAAGTTTCACTAGAGCCCTGCTAAACACTTATTAAATTAAAGTCATGTAAAAATTAGAAATCCAATTGCTTTGGATATTAAGCTACATGCTGATAAAGTAAAGGCTTTTGTTGTAGCCATAGCTGTACTGCATAATATTGCTCTTGAAAATATTGTACCCAAACTGCAAGCTGTTAACGAGGAACTTGAAGCTACCATACAATTCGGGAACAACGTTAATTTAGATCTGCCACCAGAATAGGATATCGCTACCAATATAAGCAATCTTGTAAGCTAAAATTTAATAACTAATTATTTTGGAAGATTAGTGTAAATGGTATTTTATAAATCTTATACACAATATTGTCAATCCATTTGAAATCGCACAGATAGAATAAAATTTGTTGTTTGACATTTTTCATTTTCCTCTTTTTTTACCAGTTGTTCACTCCAATACTAGCCGAGTTCAAAACTAAGATAAGAAAAAAAACATTTGTGTGATGGGAAAAAAATATGACATTTAATGTTTCTTCACAGGTAACAAAATGTCACTTTTTACGAATTTACTTTTTCCCCCGGGAAAAAAATGAGTACTTTTTTTCCGGGTATGTATGTGCAAATAAGTAAGAACACGAAGATATTTAATTTAAAATCGGGTCCACACTTGTAACATTCGGGTGTAACATAACATCGAATCATAACTTCGTCCCGTTGAAAGCAATCGATATAAACAACTAGGTAAGCAATTTTTGAAACCACTCGCAGAATTAAATTGACAGATATTTGATTACTTTAAAGGTTTCCTTAGCAACTGTCCCTATAGGTACAACAGCCTACTTGTTGAAACTTCAAATTTGACATCGATTGATTTTTTGACTTTAATATAATGTAATATTTTTTTCAATATTAAATATTTTCAATATTAAATATTAAATCATCGTTTTGCCTGTCACACGAGTAAAAATGTAAGATTTTAACTCTCGGTGTTTTGTTTCCATCCGCTTCGCGTCGGGAGACAAACACCCCTCGAGCTAAAATCTAGTGCTTTTTTCCCTTGTATAATAAATAACTATTAGACTTTTTTGTTGACATTTTAAGTTTGCTTTGGAACCGTAATCAGCTAAAAACAAGTTTTGTGCAGATATATCTAACTCTGTTACTTTTGATATCATGGCAAAATAAAAACCACAATTATCAGAATGATATTATCTAGAGTCTTTGTCCAAACACGATATTACCTAAGTAGTGAGGAAAGGCATGATGGAATAGTGCGGAATATATTAGAAGCAGAGAAAGAAAAAAGACAGCTAGAGGTAGACCTAGATTAGACTATATCGCGGAGATAGTGAAAGATGTAGGTTGAGGGAATTTCAAGGAAATGTGTAGGTTAGCTCACAATAGAAATCAATAGAGATACGCGTCCAACCAGTTCATGAAAGGAAAATCTAATGATGAAAAAAGTATTGCATTTAAACCTGATGATTATCATAAACAAGTAGACGTTCGTTTTGCAATATTCTCAATAAATGTTGATTATGTGAAAGAAGTAGTTGGAAAACAATTGATTCGGTAAATGTGTAAGTGGTGGGGAGCTCGGTAGCGATCAGGTTGCTTAACCCCCTTTGCGTACCATTGAATATCGGAGAAATAGGGTACATTTTTAGAAAACAATAGAAAAGAAACGTGGCAAAGATACAAATAAAAATGATTAGCACAAGGCCATGCTTCATTTAACAAGAAAAGTAGCTGCTATGTTCAAAGGTAACAAACGTATTAACAAGGAATGATTGCTGAATGCATATGTGTGGAGCACAGCACTGTACGGCTGTGAAATGGGGACAGTGACAGAAGTAGATGGGAAAAAATATAGTAGCTTTTGAAATATGATGCTACAGACCTATGATGAAGATAACATAGTCAAAGTTAAGAACAAAGAGGTACTAAAAATGGTAGGGGAAAAAGAAATATGTGGAAAACGGAAAAAAAAATAGAATAAATGAGATGGATGATAAGACACATACTAAGGCATGATGGAATAGCGCAGCATATATTAGAAATAGTGAAACGAAAAACCAGAAACAGAAGTAGACCTAGATTAAACTATTGCATACAGATAGTGAAAGATATAGACCATGGGTATTTCAGAGAAATGTGTAGGTTAGCTCAGAATAGAAAACAATGGAGGTATGCGTTTGACCTATTCTAGGACTGGAGACCTAATAATGATGACGATGATGATGGTAAGTTTCGTTAGTTGACAATATTGCTACAAAGCTTCATAATATTACATTGAAATTAATTCAGTATTTATTCTAATACCACATATACTACACATAACATTGAAAACTGGTGAAATAGGGTATACTTTTAGAAAACAATAGAGAGTTAAGTAAACAGTGCAATAAATTATTAAAATAATGAAAAGATTGAGCGAATCAAGCCGTTGCTATATTTAACAAGAAAAAGCAGTTTATGATGTTCAAAGACTTTACAATGCATTATGTAAACAAGATAAGTGTTGCTGAAAGCATATAAGTGTTAGCTACAGCACTGTTTATTGGCTTTAAACATGGACAGTAGTCGAATGCGGACAGGAAAAGACAAAAGCTTTTGATATGTTACAAATGTATGTATGAAGATATCATGGATAAAGCTAAAGATACAATCAATGGTACGTAGAAATATGGTAGCGGCAAGAAAGAAATATGTGAAAACATGTAAATGCGAGTAGAAAGTATGACTAGAGTCTAAACATTTAACTTAAGGCATGAGAAGAATTAGCATGGCCAAATGCTTGGATATTAAGCACATGCATAGGATAAAGTATAGGCTTTTGGGGTAGACCATAGACTATAACTATTGCTCACAGATAGTGTACCAAGATATAGGCTGTTAACGGGAACTTCAAGGACATATGAGTAGGTTAACTCAAAATTTAGGCCAACACAATAGGAGTATGCTGTCTAACCAAGTTCTAGGATCTGAAGACCTAAAATTTGATAATAATGATTGGACGAGTTGAGTGTAAAGTCTGCTCTGAATCTAAAGCGCACCTTGAAGAAGTTCAACAATACTAGTAAATGGCGAGGGTTGACTTTCCATGGCCTCTTTGATATGATTCTCATCAGCCTTGGTAAATAGAGAAGACCCTTCTTGTAGTGGACCAAATACTTAGAGGTTTGCTTGGTATCAAAGCACTGGTAGGATATCATTTCCAAATAAAGAAATGTACGGCTAATTTTATGCCGGTTTATTAATACAGGTTAAATCACAAACATTGTAATCACAAAAGGACAACTATATAAATGCATAGTAAGAATCGCGGATTACATAAATCTCGTCCGTTACATATATCGTTAAAGCACGCTAGGGTGCATCAATTACTAAAGAGCGCGATTGCGCATCGCACGAGTGCCTGATTACTTAAGTTTCTAGCAACAGGTTAGGGAAGTGATGCGAACCCCTCGTTCCTGCATAGCTAAAGGCGGGTTTACATCACAACAAAAAATACGGCTTAACGACTAGAACGGGTAGAATGACGTGTGTTTCAGTGAGCTAAAGAACCAAACTATAGGTTTAACCAAATTAGTGAGGAATCAGACTTATACTAGTTCCCAGAAGAGGGCGACAGGTCTTTTAGTACTTAGAGCAGTCGAGACCATAAGGGTCGATATGGCATTCTAAGACACACTACTGCGATGTGGCAGACAACGGGAAGCTACCACTTTGCCTCCCAAATGCACAGCATACTTAAATTGCTTTTAAAATTATGGAATCTTCTGGGTGTATTTGTTATTTATTTATTACCTTTTGAAAAGTTACCAAAACCCTTCACAGCGTGCGTGAGGAAATATCATATCAGGGTCCAACGGTTGTTTACTTAGGCTCCTTTACGATACGTAGATTGCTTACATTCTAGAAATGTTAAGAGTTTTGATAAGTAGACCATTGTGGACTATTTTATGCGGTAAGATTTGTCCAATAATTTGGAGATTGTATCTAAATGCACTATTGTAAATATGTATTTTTTGTGTTTTTATATTTCAGTAGCTTCTATTTGAACCGAACTCGTCTACACCAATATAGCAAGTAATTGGGCAAGATTCTGGTGATATTTATATGTACGTTTATGGTGCTGTATAAATGTGATTAATTAGTTATTTGCTGTGCCATTTAATGTTTTATTATTCATAAAACATAACCAAACATTTTATTATTATTATTATTATTATTATTATTATTATTATTATTATTATTATTATTATTATTATTATATATATATATATATATATATATATATATTGCCGTGGATAGGAATTTTACTTTTAAAACTTTTAACATCGCCAGTGTCAAAAAAAAAAATTATTTTTCAAAAATATTAAACTTTCACCAAAATTTTCTTACCTGGATTCTGCTTCATCAAATTAGTTTCTCAGCAACTTCCCTGACTAGCTCAGCTGTGCCTCTTCTCGGATACCTATATTTACTATCATTCTCTTTACCATTCACACACCATTCAATAAAATCACAAAATAATACAACAATCATACAATATTTATTTACCGCTATTTACAAACAATAATTCATAGTTATGTACAGTTCGGTGCTCTAGTTACACCTCAATAAATGCTATCTTTGCAAAGTCCTTGTTTTTAAAATTGTAATTTCAAACACATTTAATGCAACAGGAGTAAATGGGTCCCAAATAATACCTTATCTTTATTTATTACTACACACTGGAGTATGGTGAGCTCATGATAACCCAGTTTTTTTTAATGTATGCTTTCCACTTTGCATACTATTACTACAAACTCAATAAACCCATGTACTCTTCAATTAAATTTAAATTCATCATGAAATTTAATAAGCTTTACGTACACCTTTTGTTTTATATTCAAAATACCATGATAATAGTCAGTTATACGTATCTTTTTCAATACGTTAAATAACGAAAAATAACCATCAAAGTTCACTTACACATTACAAATAATTTCAACAGTTTATCAAAAAAACAGCAAATTGAAATGAGTTATCTGGAAAAAGCTTCAAGACTCCATCTCCGTTGATGATGCTTTAGCTTCCTGAACCCCTCGGCTTCGTGATTATGCGCGCTGCTCCACCAGATATTTATAGATAAAAACTCCGTCTAAGCTGAGTTTCGTGCTACCAATTAACATCAATTCCAACATCCAAATCCATGTACATTACACTTGTTTATTATTGCATTATTAATTTACGAGCTTGTTAAGGTATTCGTTGGACCTCAGTTAATTTAAATCACTCGCCACTACTCGCGTTACTAACTATAAGGCCCCAAATACCCTAATTCTATTTTACTGAATTTTACAAATTTTTAATACTCACAAGCTTCGTTGGTTGATTATTATACGTCGTTAAGCGAAGCAAAATTAAAATGAGCCCTATTAATTTTCTTCTCGTATTTATACAATAAAACCATGCCCCCTTTGGCAACTCTTTACGTGAAATACTTAATTGAAAATAATATTTCTGCAAATTTTGTATAACCGTCTTAAACTTCCAGAAATATTCCCTCGTCAACACGCATATCATCCGAAACCACCACAACCACCTGTCGCGTGTCTGTCCGTTGTAGAACTATCTATTTCGACCAATGATACAGTTCAGTGACGTCATAAAACTCAGTCTGTAATATCTTTATTTCTGTCTTATGCATATTTGATGTGGCGTTCCAATCTTTCTTGAGTTGTAAAAAATTGATATTGCTGACCGCGTCTTATGGACTCCACGTGGATCGAATACGTGCATACTCAATCGAATGCTTTTATACCCGTCTTATTCTGTAGCATATTATTGATTGTGCATCCCTTCTGCTCTTTAAGAAACTCTAGTTAGAGTTTATGCGAAGCCATCAACGGTTGAACAATATTTTCCTTGAAGTTCGCCTTATTATGCTCACAAATAAGCAGAAGATGACCTTTCCAACATGCAGGTGTGCCTAATTATTGATCGTTTAAAATAACACTTCTCGGAGGTTACATTTCACGGTATTCTATACAACCGATGTCTGTTTGTTCGTTAAGAAAGCTTTTCGCCTTGGAATTATTGATTTTACATGCCCTGATGCGTTTTCTGACGTTATTACCCGATGAATTAAAATAAATTAAACTAATTATGCGTTTCTATTGGCTTATAAAACTGATTTTCTTTATGAACTTATTACTTTTTAATCCCTAATTATAACAATACGTCAATACTTGTTAATTTAAATTAAATTAATGAACTAACTTTTGCGCGTAAATATTATTTTCCTTCCTCTATACAGGGTGTTTGAAATTGCATTGTTTCCCCCAAATTTAACCCTTTAAATCCACTACAATATATATATATATATATATATATATATATATATATTATAATGTTTGAGGGAGCTACCAAGAGTTCTAAGGGTTGTTTAGTACAAGGTAGTGTATGCCAAGTAAAATAATCCATATATTTGATCACATAACTTAAAAATGTATGTTTGCCGTATTTTACATATGCTAAAATACAATTCAAAATGGTAGTTGAAATATAAGTGCCAAAAGAAAAATTAAAATGACTAAATGACGTAGTAAGATGCACAGTACTCAAGGGTTTATACCGAGTTTGAATTTTATAGGCCATTGAAAGTACATTTGCCGTCCAAAAACCGGATGCGTCTATGGATGTTCACTATCAACCATGCATCCAGGTTCAAGTGTGATTTATTTTGGCTTTTTATTCTAAATAGAATCAACTTTTGGACAAAAATTGTAAGCTCAAAATTATTAGTTATAACAACGTCAAATGTGATTGAAGGACTGTAAATATTTAGGACCAATACTAGAATTTTATGTGAATTATGAAAGTGTAACAAGACAAGAATTATGGTATGTGCGACACAAACGTAGTGTTTGAATATTATTGGACGATTTTAGTTATGTACTTTATAGTTTAGTGGCAAGAAATGTTATAATGGTCGCCTTGGAAAGAAAACAAAGGGAGATTTTTTCGAAATTTGTTTGTATAAAGACGTGTTTTTATTGAACTGCGCTAATTTGTGTACGATTTAAAAAGAGATTATTTTGAAATTTTTTTGGTAAAAAGACGTGTTTTTATAGAACTGCGCTAATTTGTGTAACGATTTTAAAAGTTAATAAAAGTGTTTGATTTTGAATAGTTTTGATTGAGTAAAGAAGGGTAAAGAGCAGCAGCGAAATATAAATAAGCAACAGCGACGATAGTAAAAAGTGTAAAGATTGGTAATAGTGCGACGGCGAAGCGACGAGTACGTAAATAGATTTGGAACGATATTGGGAAAGGCGGAAGGAAAATCGAGTGGTTATACATAGGGACGAAGTTGGATTTGGATAGAGATTAAAAGGCGGAAGGACATAGAGTGGTTATATAAGCGACGGCGATGCGACGAATATTTAAATAGATTTGGGATTGATTTGGATAGCGATTTAAAGGCAGAAGGACATAGGGTGGTTATTTAAAGGAACGAAGATCGATTTGGATAGAGATTTATAGGTAGCAGGACATCGAGTGGGTAGATAAAGAAACGAAGATTGATTTGGATATAGATTTATAGCGGGGCATCGAGTAATTTGAAACAGGATGGCGATTAGATTTGGATTGAATACGAAAAGGCGGACGGATTAATTGAGAACACAAGGAGCGAAATTAGGAGAGCAGCAATTTGTAGTGGAGGATTCAAAGCAGAAATTAGGACAGAAGAATTAGCGCAGGGGAAGTAACATAAACGGGTACTCCAAATTCTAAATTAGGGTTATTTATTTCAGATATTGGGGAGCATCTAAAATTTAAGAACGACACCTGGAGGCGATACGAAAATTCTATCAGATAGTACAACCGTGTAAAGACGCATACGGCTACGAGGATCTTGAGCCAGCAGCTAGAGAGGCCAAGAACGCAGTATAATCCAGGTGAGTGCTGAAATATCTTAAAACGTCAAAAAAAAGTCATAAATTTGTGGTAGTAAATTAATTTGGCACAAGGCAACGTTGATCGTAATAAAAATTTGACATATACAAAAGTAGATTAAAAATTTAGTACTAAAACAAAAGAGTGTGCAGTTTGGTTGGGCATTACACATCTACTTATAACGGAACTCACTATAAGTAGGTGAACACCCTGAGAATTAAGAGCTTAAATAGCCGAGGCATTGTAATAAACAGTTTAATTAAAGAACCAACCAAACGTTGCAAGTACGGGCGTGCATTAGGTGTGCACATTACATAAAAGGCGCGACAAAAAAGGGTAGTGTAAAATAAAATAAATAAAGAAAAATAAGAAAGGGCGGGTAGAGAGAGTAGATCAGTAAAATATATATATATATATATATATATATATATATATATATATAGTATGTATATATTTCCAAGATTGCGCCACATTTTTGAATTCTATATACAACCAAAAGTATTTTCCTCAAATACAGCTTAAGAGAGAGGTATCGTCTATTAATATCAAAATCCTAACTTAATGAATGAGCCGAAGATGTATACTAATTTTGTCAATACACTCGTACGTATTTTCTAGATAGGTCAATATGTTGGAGAGTTATGTCGATATCTTTTGGCTAATCCTGATATAGGATCCGAAAAACACCAATTGAGGGTTCTACTTGGCAATGGATTGAAACCTCAAATATGGCAAGAATTTATTGGCAGGTTCAAAATTAAACAAGTAATTGAATTTTATGGAGCCACTGAAGGAATTGCAAATATGTGTAAGTAACAGATGCATTATTAATTACATGTAAAGCTTATATTTTGGGACGTTTTATTCCATCATGTTCCAAATGTAAGCTTTTAAAAGTCAACAAAGATAGTGTTGTGTAATCTGTTACGGTATGTGAGATACGGCTGGAATGGTAAACCATCGTAAAAGTTAAGTATCAGAAGGTAAGATGTACGTCAAAGCTCTGCCTTTAGAATAATTTTTATTCTTCTGTAGGGAACGCTCATGATATATTTTACTTAATATACATTTCAAATTAAAACTGCCTTAGTAATTAACGAAATTATGGCGAGTGTTACGTCATTTTAACACATATCAAATCCCTTTAATATTAAATTGTTTTATATATAATTTTATTATAAATATGTTTTCCGACGACCACTTGTGAAAACAACAGATTACACACTACTTATTTATGTAGAAAGTAAAGTACAACACTCCAGAGTGTGAAAGTACATATCACTCTAGTGTTGAAATAGTTTTCAACTCTAGAGTGATATGATTGATGTTAGTATGCTAGTTACCTAGGCAACTCAAACGACTACCGGTTTCTATCCTTTTGTATTCATTCGTTTCGTTTTGGCTAATAACAGTTTAAAATACTCATAGGTAAATCGATATTGACAGTTTCCGTTTTACCTAAAGATGTAATTACTCATATTAGTTTGTAATTGAAATGATTTCTTCAATAAAAATTGAGAATGCATACGCTAAAAGCAACAGAGTCGCGGATTTTATAAAGACAAAAACAAAGTAGGCGTTCGAATTTTTAACATCAAAACGTCAAATAAATTTTATAGGTGTCTGTCTGTCTTGCATTATTGCGTACACATTTATTGCAAATAAGCATAAAAATAACTATTTCGTAATTGTTTTTAGTGGTGGTTGTCGGAAAAATAGTGTACAGTACTCGCGTGGAAAGTGGCATTTCACACTCGTGTAATAGTCGCACTCGTGTGAAATGGGTCGCTTTCCACACTAGTAATGTAATATACTATTAAATTAACATATTCCCTGAATATTTATGAGAGTTCTTGTTGGGAATGGTGTGATTAACTTCCAGAGATCACGTGACCGTCATAGGTCAACGAGAATTGACTTTTTATCACAAGTGCGGAATACACTAGCTTTCCTGGTAATGAGGTACATTTTACCGATGCATTAAAACAGTAAGCTATGGCCATCAAGTGCTGTAGAAGAATACATTTACCTTATCTTTCCTTCTTCTACTTTATTCCTTCTAGGTTTTCTACAGAAGACGTGCATCGGAATTTACCAATAAACGCAAGTCACACACTTAAATTTTCATGAAGCAGCTCTTGATTTTATAAGAGTAAGTATTTTAATGTGTTTCATGGCTGTAGTATCAGCCTATAGATATTCTGTCTAGCAGGATATGTTAAATGCTCATTTTACCTTTTTATGTTAAAAACCCTGTAATGTAACGTAATTTACAACCGTTCCTGTAACCATTACATTATACTTTTAAAGTATAACACGCGAAATGGTCGCAGCTAGTTAAAGAGTAAGAGTTAGGGATGGTTTGAATTCTAATAACTCCAAAAGCATTCAACTACTGCCAAAATAAGATAAGCAGCTTCGTAAGCTACTAATTAATTTATTGTTAATTATTTTGCGAACTACAATATTCATTATTAAAGGTATTATTTAAAAGAAAACCTTTTGCAAGATGTTTAAACTCCGTTCAACAAGGAACTTTGTAAAATTACGGTTGATTCATTTATCTCGATGTGTAGTGTATGTAGAAAATTGTTTGTAATTCCTAAAGCAGGTAATTATTAAACATTTGCTCTACTGACTAAGTGGTTGTTTTCGGCTCCTGTTACATTATGAATCCATGTATTTTAACTGATAAGACATTTTCATGTTTATTTACTACTAATGTATAAAATGTTCAGTGCCTTGTTTGAAGTAGATCTGAACTATCTTGACAGGTAAAAATAGAAGAAAGTTAAGTAATGGGCAAAATCATGAACTTTCTTTAAATTAGATTTTAAACGAGATGATAGTTGATTTTATACAAAGAATACGATTATCAAGGCACTTTATCACAGTTCATAAAACCATGAAGAATTGAACATCTGAAATGAAAACCTTGATATTAGTAGGTCACATAAAATGATAGCGGGTTGAATTACAGATATGTATTAACTTACTTAAAGACAGTTTTGGTAATGTAAGCAGGGTAGCATGTACATCGTAGAAAAATATATTGGAAAGACGAGGTCGCCCAAGATGGACTTCTTAGATATAGAATGCAATGATAATTGTTTATCCTCTGAAAGGATAGTAGTTATTCAAGTTAAATTTGATATTCATAAATTACATGTTAAGACATACAGTATGCTTATGAATTTGATACTGCAAATTTTATGCATATTATAATTATGCCGGTATGAAAATTAACAAAAAAAAACCAAAGTACTAAGTATGCAGAGGGAAAAATAAATTAAAAACTAGAATAGAAATAGGTAACAAGAACTTACAAGAGCTTAAGGATTTCTGCTACCTAGGAAGCCAAATAACACAAGATAGGAAGAGCGCAAAAGATATAAAACAAAAATTAGCACAAGGTCGTGCTACATTTAACAAGAAAAAGCAACTACTGTGTTCAAAGACATCAAATATACAAACAAGGAAAAAATTGCTTAACACATATGTGTGGAGCACAACACTGTACGGCTGTGAAATCTGGACAATAGGAGAATAGGACAGGAAAAAGATAGAAGCTTTTGTAATGTGGCGCTACGTATGATGAAGATATCATGGACAGACAAAGTTACGAACAAAGAGGTACTAGAAATGGCAGGGAAAAAAAGAGGTATGTAAAAAACAGTAAAAAATAGAAGAGATAGGGTGATAGGCCACATACTAAGGCATGCGGGAATAATGCGGAATATATTGGAAGCAGAGATAGGAAAAACGAGAGATAGATGTAGACCTAGAATAAACTATTACACAGAGATGGTGAAAGATGTAGGCTGTGGAAATGTACAGGATAGCTCAGAATGGGAATTAATGTAGGTAAGCATTCAACCAATTTGAAGATGGAAAACCTAATGACGAAAAAAATAACTGTACTTAAACCTGATGACAACTACAGGTGTTGATTTTAAAATATTTTCAACTAATGTTGATTGTTTGAAAGGCTATATTGGAAAACTATTAATTCGGCAAATGTTGGAGGATCTTGGTAGCCGCAGGCCACTTAACTCCCTCCGCATTTACTGAATATTGGGAAAATAGAGTATATATATTTATAAACAATAGAAGAGAAGAACTGCATCTAACAAGAAAGAGCAGTGGCTATGTTCGAAGATAACAAACATAGACACAAGGAGAAAATTGTTGAAAGCATATAAGTGGAGCACAGCTCAGTACGTTTATGAAATAGGGACAGTAGGAGAAGCAGACAGAAAAACTGTACAAGCCTTTTGGAATGTTGTGCTTCAGATGTATGAGGATGATAGCATGGACAGACAAAGTTACTAACAAAGAGGTTATAGAAATAGTAGGAGAATAAAGATATATGTGGAAAACAAAAAAAAATAGGAGAAATAGAAGAGCAGGATACCTGCTGAGGCATTTTTGAGGAATAGTGCGGGATATATTACAAGCAGAGATAAAAAAAGTGCTAAAAGTAGACCGAGATAGACTATTGGACACGATCAGTTTGTGGTAACCAATGTTTGTTGCCAAATTCGATTTTGAAGTAAATACCCTATGTTGTAAAATTACAAATCGGCTTAATTATACTGGGCTTACATTTTATTGATGCATATTGATTAGAGCTTAAGCTAGGAAATCTGCTTACGAAAGCTAGGCTTACAGAATAAACGGTGCACACGGTCCTTATGGCCATATTCTCCGTGTGTATTTAAGCTTGGCTTAACACGTTCATTTTATATGCACTGAACTGGCAAGAAGTATTAAACTCGCCTAAAGTTAAGCGTTTCAATTTGGCAGCTTAAATCACTGAGCTCGGTATATTGTTGACCATAACCCCACATCTTGCACTGTTTCTACAAGTTCGAGTTTTTTTTATATTTGTATTTATCTTGTTTTTAATTATGGATGTGAAAGATGAAATAATTGAGTTAGCATTTCCACGTATTCTTCACATCAAGTCTAACTATATTGAAGATATGGACAATTTAATTTTTTTTGTAGGTTTCAACTAACTAAGCCAAGGTGGCATCAGTATTTGATATGTTAGGGGAACGTTTGTAGTTTGACAATGATTTCTAAACGAATTGCATAGTCTAGCTATGTATATTTAACTTCAATAGGTAGAATTTTAAACTTTTTAGAAACAATAGTGTGTCTCCGATAAATTAATTTCTCACGGCACCCTTGTTTCATGCAGGTAGTGCACATCAAATTTACTCTTGCTAGCTTTTAGAATAAAATTACAGAAATAGGTTAGCGAAGTTGCCAGGTTTAATTAACGCTTAGTTTATTACAACCAATCACTGCCAATAAACCCCCGGGCAAGTAATTATAGTTATAAAACATTTACTCCGACATTTAAGTGGGCGCCGACATCTTTCTCACGAGCGGTTCTCTGCTATTGCCTTAGTTGTTGGTAGCTGCCTCAGCTGGTGGTGCCTCGCTAGACGATACGATAAAGATAGGGTAGAAAGGTTGGGACGAAGACGAAGCACTCACGACAGCACTACGCGGCAGGCGGTATGCTGTTTTCTCTTCGGAAGTCGGTAAGGTAAAGGTAAGGTAAAGGCTTGACCGTTTAAGAGAGCTGCTAGACAGTTTTTGTGTGTGTGCACCTTAATTTATCTTAAAACAACGAAATGAATGTTTTAAACAACTAAGTACCACTTCTAAGTTAAGGTATAAGTACTATTTTTCAAAAAAAATAAACCTGTAAGATAAGTAAAATAACAATTAGTTAACTTTGCCAATGAACCAGTAGTTGATCATGTACAAACAATAAAAAATCAGTAGTTAACCTTGTGTTGTACCAGTAGTTGACCAGATGGAAGAAGGAAAACAAAATAGATATTTATTTTAAATCTTTATCTAGCTTTCCAATTTTCCCCAAAAGAATGAACCCTCGTACTTGAAAACAACATATTCCCGGACATATTTTATCACAGGTTTCTAGTTGTGACCTTCATCAGAACTCTCTTCCTTCGTAAATTCAGATACAACGCTCTACCTGGAGGAAACTGCAACATCGGAGTCAGAACTTTCTGACAACTGCACCTTTCTTTCTGCCTGTTTCAATTTCTGCTTCACATCTTTCTCTTCTTCCAGTTTTTCTTTCTCTTCCTTTTTTCGTGTTCGCTCTGTAGCTCTTTTTATCTTCAGCTGTTCTTGTTCTTCTTTCTTTTTCATTTTTTTTTTTATAAAATATTCCTGACATACTTTACCAGACACAATGGTAGACATTCTTTCTTTACAGAGTTTTTGTTTTATTATTGAGTTTCTGATGCCGGAAAATAAAAGTGTCTCTTAAAAGGGGATGGTATCGCATGAGAAGGTCCAACTACAACACTTACAGCGCTCGCAGGTACACTATCTGACATTTCCTCTTCATTCCTCAATCGAAATTGGAACTTCGCTGGGTGGACTAACAAAGAGAACTGCTGTTTGAGACAATGATTCTTCTATGGAAGGATCTAGCAGTGTTAGTAATACTGGCTGTTGTGACTCTCTTAGTTCAGCTTGAATCTCTGGTGGAGGAATGTTGAGATTGGAAAAGTCTCGAAAATCTCCTAGGTCAGTTGGAGGAAATTCGGCATTCTCTAGAGTCAGCTTATGCAAAGTGCATGCTACCCCTCAAGGCTAAGTTTTCGTGCTCTTCCACAATGCAAAAAGAGAAGTGTCATGTTGATCTCCTGACCATGTATCCAATTCTAATACTGCACAAAAAGCTTGAAACTTTTCTTCGCCAATATTTTCGTTAAGAAAACGAAGGCCGAAGCTTAAATCTATCATCTGTCGCTTCTCTGGATGGCTGTCAATCTTTTCTTTTAATTGCTGCCCACGTACCTTAACTGCCTCTGGATCCCACGGGTTAGGCGTCGCCGTGGATCAATGTAGTAAGCGTAAGACTACGGATCCCAAGGTCCCGGGTTCAAATCCCGACACGGCCGACTGCTTAAAAAATGGCAGATGAGCATTTTTCACAAAAATTACGCCCTCGTTTGGATGAGAGGTTAAATGGAGGTCCCGTGTGTGAGTGTTGTCACGCACGTTAAAGATCCCTACCTTGCCTGGAACGGCAAGGGTTCGGCAAAATTACTAAATTTCCAGGCAACAAAAAACTCGCCTCCTGGCCAATGTAGTACCTACGAGTGGAGCATTGGAAATGTAAATGAACGGATCCCACGGGTAAAGGCCACATTTACAAAATCCATTTGATAGAATCGATTCCGTGATATTTTCTTGGATAATTTCTTGCAGCAGCTTTGCGAAGTCCCTTTTCTTTAGGAGAGGAAACTCTTCTTTCGTAATATTTTCAATTCTACACTGATGAACTTTTTTCTGCATCCCTCTTTTAGGGTTCTAAACACAGAAACATCCATCGGCTGTAGGATGCTGGTGGTGTTTGGATACAACGCCACTAAAATAATTCCTTTATTGTCGCAAAATTGGCTGGTTTGTAAGCTCAGATGTGAAACATGACCGTCAACAAAGAGAATTACAGGTAAGCTTACTTCCATTTCCATTAGCCATGGATAAAACATATCCGCAATGAATTCTTAAAAAGCCTCACACGTCATTCATCCGGAGTCGGTTTTCTTTAGACCCCATTCTGGAGAGAAATTGTCAGCTATTTCCTGCGGGACACGTTTATATTTAAACACAACGGTGGTTGTAGCTAATACACCACTAGCATTGCCGCTCATTAAAACGGTGACACATTCGTTTTTGTCTGCATTGACTTGTTGGTATACGGTCTTGTCCCCTTTTCTTGCAAGAACTTTCTGCCCCTTCGGGTTTAAGAAAAATGCCATCTCGTTGCAGTTAAATAAGCGAGAAGGGTCATCTAATATGTGGTCGTAACTGTTTTCTGTCAAGTATGCATTGGCCTCGATAAACTAGTGCAGTATATTCGCACCTGTGACTGCTGATCTAGACCCAGTCAAATTTTGGGAGATTCTTTTAAATGTACTACTGTTTCTTTTTAGAAATGTCTTTACCCAAGTTTTACCGGGTATCAAGTCTTTAAATGGGTGTGGACGTCCCATTTCCTTTATCGCCCTTTGCACACTGGGAAACCAGCTTTTGCCATCTTTTTGATACACCTGCATATTTCCACCTTCTCTTCTTTGCTGAGAATAGAAGCAGGCCCCGTCTTCCTTTGAGCTGGACTCTTTCCTTCGACTTTATATTTTAAAGTTGTCCTTGGGATTCCGAACTTTTTCACTGCTGTCCTTATCGGTGTTTGGTGAAGCCAAACGTCTTCCATCGCAGCTTTCATGGTTTCTTCTGAATAGCTCAGGAATGAGCCCTAGGCTCCAGGCATTCTTTACTGTTTTACTATTTCACAGCAGACCTGAAAAAAAAAGTAGTATAAACATTGCATTTTATTTAACCCAAAACAAAAAGTTCCAGACCAAAATCGTATAAAATAAAAATGTTTTTTATTTTAAACTTCAAAAACTGACTGGTTTTACCTTAGCATTTTTAGGTAAAATGGCAAAATCATTAGCACTTTAAGGACAAATTAAAAATGTTCAGCATCCACTGCGTTTAATTAACCTAATCCACCTAATAATTACTTAAATGTAAAAAATTATGTGTCTAAAGTTGACCATAGCTTGTATCAGTAATTGACCGTGCGGTCATCTACTGAAACGAGACGCTCTAAGAACAAAATAGTCACAGACAAGCCCTTCCCTACACCTAGGTACCAAGAAAATGTGTTTAAATAAGTAAATTATGAAAGAGTCCATTTATTTAGTAATTTTCCACCACGCTCAAACTCTAGAACAATCGTGAATTGTGGATTTAGTAGTTGACCGATCCCACAATATGGCCAGAGCAAGGTTATGACATCAGAATCCCATGATTTATTGCAGATAAAACATTATAAGAATAAATCAAATTAACTACTTACCCAATATTCTTCATTGAAGGCGTTTACCTTTAATAACAACACACAGCTGTTCTTGAGTAAAAAGCTAACAAATTCACGTAAGACCATCAAACAACTAACACTTCTGTAAACAAACGGTAGCTATTTTTATCCACAATGTACAGCATATTTAGTTCTTCTAACCATGACCAATAACGACCAGCACCAGTCAAAACATATCTTTGTAGAAGCTATTGCCAGTTAGGACCATATTAATAGCTGTTAAGTGTCAAAATGGTCAACTACTAGTGCACGGTCAACTACTGGTGCCTTTACCTTACGGTAATCCTTGAGCTAAGCGACGTTTCTCACATTAAACGTCTCTCCTCTCCAACCGAGATTGATGCATCTCTGCTTGCTTTGATGGGAAAATGACTTGCTTTTCACATACAAATCCTAATGTCAACGATTACGACCGCAAAGATAAGCAAATGACGTCAATGCCCGTGTGAATACTAATAATCCATGGTTTTCACGGTGTCAACGAAAATTGCAGTATTCAGCGAGGATTTTTCCACACGGAATTCTAAAAAGTCCCTAAATCTAAATTAATGAACTCATACTTTGTAGCTTTACATAATAAAGTGTAACAAGTTAAGCCTTACATTTACTTCTAAGGGTACATAATAACGTATCTAAAGCTTGGCTTAACAATTTAAGTACGCTTAACTAAGCTGCGCTTTTGCTGAATACGGAGAATACGGCCATTAGTGGATCAGTTTTATAAGTTAAAAACCTGCCTAATATTTTAAGTTTTATACATGTTTTTGCTATACCTAGTTGCCACCTATTTATCCATTTCAGAGTTGTTTGTTAATTTCTACATTCTGCAAATTTTATGCATACTATAACTATGCCGGTATGAAAATTAACAAAAATAATACCAAAGTACTAGGATGCAAAGGAGGGAAAAATAAATTAAAAACTAAAATACAAATAGGTAACGAGAACTTACAAGAGGTTAAGGATTTCTGCTACCTAGGAAGCCAAATAACGCAAGATGGGAAGAGCGCAAAAGATATAAAACAAAAATTAGCACAAGGTCGTGCTACATTTAACAAGAAAAAGCAACTACTGTGTTCTAAGAAAACTAACACAGAAACAAGGAAAAGATTGCTTAAAACTTATCTTATGTGTGGTGCACAACACTGTATGGTTGTGAAATCTGGACAGTAGGAGAATAGGACAGGAAAAAGATAGAAGCCTTTGAAATGTGGTGCTACATACGTATGAAGAAGATATCATTGACAGACAAAGTTAAGAACAAAGAGGTACGAAATGGCAAGGGAAGAAAGAAGTATGTAAAAAACAATAAAAAAATAGGAGAGATAGGATGATAGACCACATACTAAGGCGTGAGGGAATAATGCAGAATATATTGGAAGCAGAGATAGGAAAAAAGAGGGATAAAGGTAGACCTAGATTAGACTAGTATACACAGATAGTAAAAGATGTAGGCTGTGGAAATGTCCGGGAAATGTGCAGGCTAGCTCAGTATGGAAATCAATAGAGATACGTGTTCAACCAATTGTGAGGTGGAAAACCTAATGACGAAAAAAATAACTGTACTTAAACCTGATGATTATTATAAGCAACTACAGGTATTGGTTTTGCAATACTCTCAACTAATGTTAATTGTGTGGAAGGATTTACTGGAAAACTATTAATTCGGCAAATGTTCAAGTGTTGGAGGATCTTGTTAGCCACAAGCTACTTAACTCTCTTCTGCATTTATTGAATATCGGGGAAATAGAGTATATATTTATAAACAATAGAAGAGGAGCCAAACTGCATCTAACAAGAAAAAACAGCAGCTATGTTCAAAAACAACAAACATAGAAACAAGAAAAAAATTGTTGAAAGCATATACGTGGAGCACATCACAGTACGTTTATGAAATAGAGGCAGTAGGAGAAGCAGACAGAAAAACGGTAGAAGCCTTTTGGAATGTTGTGCTTCAGATGTATGAGGATGATAGCATGGACAGACAAAGTTACTAACAAAGAGGTTATAGAAATAGTAGAGGAATAAAGATGTCTGTGGAACACAAATAATAGGAGAAATAGAAGGGTAGGATACGTTCTAAAACATTTTTGGGGAAGAGTGCGGAATATATTACAAGCAGAGATAGGAAAAAAGAAGTAGAGGTAGATCTAGATCAGACTATTGCACACAGATAGTGAAAGATGGTGGAAATTTCAGGGAAATGTGTAGGTTAACACAGATTAGGAAACAATGAGGGTACACGTGTAACCAGTTCCAAGACTTAAGATCTAATGATGATGATGAACTATGCCAATCCATAATTGTTAATAATTGTTTACTATAATTTAACTAGAAGTATATATAGGTTAGAAAACGTTTGTCAGTAGTCGTAGATTATAATTTTAACCAATGACAAATAAATAATTTTAATCTAAAAAATAATTTCTAAGTATTTTGTTTTTAATCATTGTTTCCTTTTGTGTTATTCGCGGCAAAGAAAATCAATAAAAACGAGATCTATATAATTTAATATTAAATTTGATGCCTACTTTCATAACGAAAATAGTTGCCGTTACAAACTCTTATACAAACTTAACATTCTATACTCATTTATAATAGATGTTCTATGTCTGTAGTATCTCTTACATGTAATTGCTAGTAGCAGGTGGCTCTAACAACTTCAAATGTTTAAGTCAGCAGTTTGATGTACATAGCATATTTTGCCTCGCATTTTTTCCATTACTTGCGCTATAACTATTTCTCTTGTACTGACAATTAGAATATACTCCTATATTTTAGAAAATTGAATCAATTTTTAAAAAGCCTTACTAATGCTAAAGATAATGTAAAAATTTAAATTGCATAGGTTGCATTTAGGTTTGAAGTAATTTTAACAATTTTTTAGCAAATAATGATGGTACAATAGGAGCAGTTGGATTTATTCCGCGATACTTAAAATGGGCATTTCCAATTACTAATATTAAATGTGATGAAGCCACTGGAAAACCTCTTAGAAGTCGAAATGGACTGTGTATAGAATGCAATGTGGGTGAACCTGGTTTACTCATCGCCAAAATTAACATAAGCAATCCATTGTTTAAATTTGAAGGTTACACAGATGATGGCGCTTCAGAGAAGAGAATACTTCACAATGTATTTCAAAATGGTGATGTGTATTTTAACTCGGGTGATATATTATCCTATGACGAATATGGTTACTTTTACTTTAAGGACAGATCTGGTGATACATTTCGGTTAGGTAAAATACAATGGCTAAACATTTTTAAATGATTATTTATACTATAGGTGGAAGAGTGAAAATGTTTCCACGTCAGAAGTGGAAGCAGTGATCGGCAGAATTGTTCATTTAAACGATGTTTCAGTGTACGGAGTACAGGTAAAGCGTTTGTATATAATAGATAGTTTTAAAATAACTTAAATACTGCCAACTTTAGGAAACAGTAACATAGGTAAAAAGAGTGACAGCAATAATCACAAGAATGCGATTTACGTATAGGCAATATGAATCATGTTTGTGATCTTTTTCTGTTAATCTTGTTACTGATAAAACTGCTAATATACTTAAAATACAAAGGCCAAGTAAACCTGCAAACAAAAAAATTAAGGATTTAATTCTGGAATTAACTGACATACGTTATGTAGTTCTGTATTCATTATGTAAGGTGGACGTAACATTAAAAATATAACAAACTTTATATATATATATATATATATATATATATATATATATATATATATTATTATGTAAAGGGGGGGGTATAAGGTTTCTAAAGGTATATTTGTATTAATAGGGGTGTATGCCAAACGATAGGATCAATATTTCAGATTTAATAATTTAAAAACTATAAATTTTGCTATACTTTACATACGTTAAAGTATGTACTATTTCAGATTGAAACTTATATGCCAAAAGGTAGATAACATGACTTTATGACGTTGATATAATGCACGGTACTTGAGGTTTTATACTGAGTTGATATTTCATGAGCCAGTTGAGAGTACATTTGCCGTCGGAAAGCCGAACGCATTTATGGATATCTGCAATATAACAAAGCGTCCAGGTCGTGTATAAATTATTTGGCTTTTCCTTTTATAGAATCAAACTTTTGGACGAATTGTAAATCAAAATTTAAAGTGAATCAAAATGTAAAAGGTTATTGGAGTTTAGTGAAGTGTTTTGGACCAATAGTAGAAATTTAAAATTATTATAAAGACTGTAGCGAAGGTATGTTGGACACTGAAAGAAAGATGATTTGTTATTGGATGTTATATGTTTAAAAATGTTATTCTAGTAAGCTAAGTTTGTTGATTTAATAACTAAGCAAAATAAATAAGGGACTTCCTTTTCGAATTTGTTCAGATAAAGACCTATTTTATGAAACCTGCGTTAAAGTGTAAAATATTTTGAAATAAAAGTTTATATAAGTATCATCGAGTATTATTTAATTCAAGTGTGAAAGGAATAAGAAGCTTCGAGTAAAAAAAGGCGACGAGTATTAAAAAAGTAAAAGTGTTTAAAAGTGCAACGGGAAAGTCAGCGTGTATTTAAAGAAGATTTTGGAAGTGGTTATTAGTGCAAAGGGGAAAGCGACGGTTATTTGATTGAGAAGATTTGTGTTGGTTTTGGGATAGATTTGGTATAACGGCAGTAGGAGATTGGAGTGGATACAGAAGGAATCGACGATACAAATAATTTGGATTGAATTGAGAAGATTAAACGGCAGTAAGGACATCGTATGGATAATTGGAATAGCAGGACTAGGAGTGATTTATAATAGGACAGCGGGTTTGAATTGGATTGTGCGAAGAGAGGATTAATTGGGGTACGGAGCAGAGGAACAGGAGATCAATATACGGCGCAGGGGAAGTAGACAACGGTTTTTTGCTAAATTCTAAATTGGGGTAAATTTATTTCAGGTTTGGGTCAACGAAATTTGTTTTTAAGAACACCTGGAGGCAGTACGCAAGCGGACAACATTGGAGAATCTTTTGTGAAAGTGCGTACGGCGATTTCGAACTTGAGCCAGCAGTTAAAAGAAGGCCTTCAGCGCGGTATATTTCTGGTAAGTACCGTAAATATATCATAACGTCAAAAATTAAAGTCATAAATAGTTACATAAATTAATTTGGCATCAGACAACTTTGATCTATTAAAATTTGGCATACATAGTAAATTCAGTACATTAAAAAAGTGGTAAACAAACGAGGGTGCAGTTTGGTTGGGTAGTGCACATCTACTCACGATTGAACTCACGGTGAGTAGGTGAGAAAACCCTGAGATTAAAGTTTCAAATAGTCGAGGCATATAAAATATAGTAATTAGTAAAAAAAGAACCAACCAAACGTTTGCTAAAGCACCTCGATTTGAAGTCATACATTAAATAGTAAATTTGTGACGACGACAAAAGTCGTGTAACAAATTTTGTTTAAAGTTAAAGTGTAATAAATAAAGAAGGTATTAGCCCAAAGTGAAAGTAAAGTAAATATAGGGTGATATAAGAATATATATATATATATATATATATATATATATATATATATATGCTGTGAAACCTCTTGAATTACCTGGTCCGTTGATTCCTTCTGTTAATCGCCTCGGCTGCTCTTCTAGATAACTTCCATTCTCAATCATAAAAATTAAACAACACATTCCTACCACAAACATCAACGTTAACTCTATTTACATCAATATTCAGAATACATTAAATCTTCAAATTAAATTTGAACATAAAATTCAGTTTTAAAAAGAATTTCCGGATTAATTTTATTATCATTTTACTGTGCATCCAAAATTAAAGTCCTTGTTGGATGCCTACTAATTAATATAACAATATAAGCAGACCGGAGTCTGAGTATAAAGGGAGCATCTACCACCCCTTTACGTTAATTGACCAGGTTTGTCTAATTGAGCTCAAAGACCTACCCAAAGTTTCATCCTATTCCCGAACATCAAAACAAAATACCCCTTTTTACTTAAACAAGCAAATTTCATCTTAAAATTAAATTTTTATGGTTAGAAAAATTCCACTAATGTCCATTTAAAGTAAATCAATTATAAAGTCATTCAATACACAAAAAAATGTCAAACAACATAGTACAATTTACCTGAAGGTTATTGTCCTCGTAGCTTCAGTGTAATCGTCCCTTTTGTAAATCACACCATTCCAACCGGATTCTATTTACAGCTTCAACTTGTCAACGCTTTAAAATGTTCTCCATCACCATTAATTTAAAGTTGTCTCTAGGCTTTTCCGGAACTCATCTGTGTATATCTGCCTCTGGTTCAGTGGATGCAGACACATTTACGAACCATTTAGTCATTAACACCCCGCAAAATAGCAAAGAAATTCATACTTCCTTTTACCAATATGTCCAAAATACGCCAAAACTGCCTACTTTTGGGTATACATTTGTCGTTGTAAATTTTACTAATTGGTACCGTGATAATAAACTTTTATTACCTTGTATCTAAGTGCACTGAAGTACATTCATGTTAGCACGTAAAATAACCAACTATTTTGAGTCACTAAAATATACTAGCACACTTTAAATTATTTAATCAAACTAAAATGCACTGTTTAATATCAAGTCGCGGATGCACGAGCTTTTAACGCATCGAATCGTCGAAAGTCTAAGAGTCTAAGAGTGCGAAACACATATTCCCGCCTGTATATATAGCGAATAGCCGACACGTCGCTTTGTTCCTAAAACGGGTAATTCCAACGAATTCCTCATTCTACGTTCCCAGTCTGTAGCCTGCACGTCGATTTTATGAATTTAGTCCTCACCCCATTGAGATCTCAGAAAATTTCAACACGGCCCGCAAAGTTGTCCGAGAAAACTAATTACTTTTATACAGAAATTGTTGTTCTACCTCTGATATATGCATCCTATTTTTAACCAATCGCAACCCCTTGACGTTGCTTAAATCCCGCCCTTTACAATATGTGTCTTTGCTTGACGCATTTTCTCTTCCTTTTCTAACCTGTTCGTATTGGTGCAAATTTAGATTCTTTATTATCGATTATATTTTAGTCCACGCGGACTGTTATCTGGGTTTAATAAACCCGTATCGCACATTCTCGTGAATACTAAGTCCCGGTTTCTCCAAGATTCTTTGAAACATTAATTATTTGCCAAATTTACGCAGAATGAGCTTTTTAAAAATACGCAGGTGTTCTGTATTTCCTGCTAAAGCATCTGATCGTTTCCAATATCCTTAGAATCAACATGTTTATCCAAACAAATTAACTTGAAATTGCCTTTTAAAAACACGCAGGGTGTTCAAACGTAACATTTTAAATAACCTTCCTACGATTTGACTATTATTGGGTTTTACAAGTTTTATGCTTATTATTAATAATGGTTCAATTAACTCCAATTAAAATTGATTTCCATCCTTTCATTTTTAGCGAATACAAATTATTATCCGTACGTTTTGTTTAATACCAGTTATTTAAAATAGAGTTCATTACTATAAATTTTGCACGTAATTTCCATTTGTTTAGGAATAATTAAATTATCCACTGCGCTTTTCAATACTGCTTCTTTTGATGTAAAGCGTCTTATAGATAATTTAAATTTCTTATTTTTACTGAAACGACCGAGTTTATTTATGCTTCAAGGTTTTAATAAAGCGTATTATTTAATGAAATTCCTTATACACGGTAATTAAAATTATTTGATTTGATTATTTAATTTTCTACCCTGGTCTAAATATGAGTAATATATATATATATAATTGGAATAATAAAGAATGTCAAATAATTTTTGGGATGAATTTCGTTCGGATGGTTTTTTTTATATTCAAATGAAAATCATTTGTTGATAATCAACGTTTCGGACTATATTTAGACCTTAATCTTGATTCTAAAAGTATAATACATTAATAGCTAGACTAATGGTTGAGTACTTACAAAAACTTGATTTCTTAAAGAACTAAATTGACAAACATTTTGACATTTGAGAAAATTATTATAGAGTACAAACGTCAGATTGAAGTAGACTACTTATTTAAATGTATTTAAGATGTAAACGTTTTAAAAAAGGTTGTTAGAAGCAAGGTTATAGGTAGGATTGTATTTATCAAAAAAGTTATGGACTATTGATTGAAATTATATAGTAGAGTGTAAATATTTGTGAGATTGTGTGTGTCTGTTTTAAAGTTTAAACTATTATTGTCTTTTTGTATATAGTATGATTCTAAAAACAATCTATTAACATAGTTACATTCTATATCTAAAATCCTAGTATCATCCCAGTTGACTATGTGTTTAGTCTCATGTATGTGTGATGCAAGAGCACATGATTTTTTACCAATTTTGGCATCACTTTTGTGTTGTGTGAGCCGAGATCTCAGCCACTGATTTGTTTGTCCTATATACGTCATGTTACAAGAACACTTGATGTTGTATATTAAGTTACTACATATTGGTTTGATAGTTGCATTTTTAATTTTTGTAAAAAGATTGTTAATAGATTTATTGTAGTGATAAACAATTTTGATATTATTCTTAATTATTGTTTTATGTATTGCCGGTGTAAGATTGTTGATATAAGGTATTTTTTGTAAATAACGATGTTAGGAGGTTCTGTCTGTGTCGGTTCTATTTGTGTCGGTTTTTGTGTTTGAAAAATAAGTTTTTTTAAAAGTATTTTAGGATTTGCATTATTTTCTAAAATGTTTTGTAATAATTTAAGATTTTCAGTTACAAACTGAATATCACATATTTTTTTTATTCTATTTTTTAGGGCCAGTACAGTGTTTATTTTGTGTTGGTAAGAATGATTAGAAAAATAATTTCTATAGCGACCAGAGTTTGTTGGTTTTTGTAAAGTCTAAATATAGTCCAAAACGTTGATTATCAACAAATGATTTTCATTTGAATATTAAAAAAAAATCATCCGAACGAAATTCATCCCAAAAATTATTTGACATTCTTTATTACTCCAATTGTATTATACGTTCGAAAAAAGAAAAATATATATATACATATATATATATATATATATATATATATATATATATATATATATATATATATATTGTGGTGGTTTTAAAGGGCTAAATTTAAGTATAAACAAGGCAATTTCAAACACCCTGTATAGAGGAAACAACCAGAATTTACGTGCGAAATTTATTTCATTTAGTCAATTTAAAGTAACAAGTATTACCATAAAATTTACAAGTAGTGATTAAAATTTAGTTAGGTTCGTGAAGAAAATAAATTGTAGAAGCCAATGCAAATTATTAATTAATTTATTGAGTTTTGTTGAAAGGGTTATTACGTCTGATACGCATAAGAGCTTGAAAAATCGATAATACCAAGGTGAAACGCTGTGCTAACAAATAAACAGCCGTTGAATATAAAATACCTTGAAACGTAAACTCCTAGAAATGTTATTTAAAGCATTCGTTAACTGAACACCTGCATGTTTTGGAAAGGTCATGTTCCCCTTATTTTGTGTAGACAAAAGACGAAATTCGAGATATATTGTGCAAACGGTAGAATGTTTCGTATAAATGCTAACTAAAAGTTTCCTTAAAGCACAGAAGGGATGGACAATCAATAATATGCTTCGGAATAAGACAGGCATAATAGCAGTTCACTTCAAAACGCACGTATTCAGTCCACATGGGTTAGTTTGAAACGCGGACAGTAATATCGATTTTCTACCACTCAAACAAGGTTAGAAGGAAATATAGAATATGCATAAGAGAGGATTAGAATTCGTATAGGCGGGGTTTTTAAGACATCAATAGATATATCATTGGTCGATGTGGAATAGACAAGCACGGCAAAATTTGAATGCGGGGTTTTCGGAAAATATCATAACGACGAGCTAAATTTCGAAGATTTCAAAAACGGTTGAACGAAAATTTAGGGAAGTATTGAGGTATTTCGCTGGAAGAGTGGCCGAGAGATGGCATTCGATTTGTATAAATACTCTAAGAGAATTAGCATCGCTCTCTTAGTATTTTCATCGCTTCAGAGTACGTACAGAAATTTACAACGAGCTTGTAAGTATATAAAAATTTTTAAATTAAGTAGTACAGTGTTGGCCTCATAATTTGAAACGCGGATAGTGGCGAGTCTAAATTTTATTGAGGTGCAACATATATCTTAACAAGCTCATGAAGTGACGAAAGTAACGTAAAGTAAACTAAGCAATTATAAAAGAAGTGTAATATATTTTGATTTGGATTTGGATGTACCTTGTATGCAGAGCATGCAGCACAACTTAGAGGGTGTTCGTCTACAAATAGCTGGAGGCGGCCAGCAGAGCAGAACCACGAAACCGAGAGCGAACCAACTTAAACGCATCGTCAACGGAGTAGGGATCTTCAAGAAATTCCAGGTAACGCTTTAGAATTTGTTGTTTTTATAAACTATGAAAATTGTTGTGATGTGTGAGAGTGAACTTTGATGGTATTTTACATTATTTTGCGTATTGAAAATAATACGTATAACTAACTTTTATTATGGTATTTAAATATAAATCTAAAGGTGTATCTAAAGCTTATTAACGTTCCTCAGGGATTTAAATTTTTTTATTGTTAAGAGTACATGGGTTTTTTTTGTGTTTGTTGTAAGAGTATGCAAAGTAAAAAGCATACATTATTCATAATTAACTGGGTTATTATGAGCTCACCATACTTCAGAGTGTACTAATTAAAATTAATTATAAATAAAGAAAGAAAATAAGGTACTATTTAGGGCCCATTTACTCCGGTTACATTCAATGCGTTTGATATTTCAAGTTAAGATACTGGATTTTACAAAAATAGAATTTATTGAGGTGTAACTTGAGAACCGAAATGTAAATAATCTTGAATTTTTATTTGTGAATAGTGGTAAATAAATATTGTATGATTGTGGTATTATTTTGTGGTTTTATTGAGAGTGTGCGTGAACGATAAAGAGCATGATAGTGAATCTAGATATCCAAGAGGAGGCCCAACTGAGCTAGCCAGGGAGCTGTTGAAGTAATTAAAGTGATGAAGCAGGAATCAGGGTTTACAGAAATTAAAATTTTTGAAATTTATGACGATTTTGGAAAATAAATAAAATGCTCGAATGTGTTTTGAGAAAGTACTGAGCTAGAGCGAAGTACCACGGCAATATATATATATATATATATATATATATATATATATATATGCTGTGATAAGGGGTTGTTTAAGGGTATACTTTATAGTAGAGGTCGTTTAGGAATCAGAAATTACAATAGGAAGCAGAAAACTGCATTTATTTATAGAAAGTTGAGAAATGGAGATAGTTTGTAAATAGTAAGCAGTCAACACCCTGTATATAAAGTATAAGTAGTTTTAAGCGACGCAAATAGACACAGTAAGACGCATAGTTAGCGTAGAAATAAGGAATACAAGCATTAGGTAAATAGTAAATATTTAACACCCTGTAGATAGAGTTTTAGTTAATTTAGGTAATGCAAATAACGATATTTTTCAGTGGAAGCACGCGTATTTTATAAGTAAACATAATAAAGTGTAATTAAACACGCATTCAAAAGAGTTCCAAACAATTAGGTTAATACGGAGATAAGAAATAGAGCTTCGAGAAGCATAGTGTAAATGCGTACAAGTAGTTAACAATTCTGATAAAGGTGATTAAAAATTGCGTAAATAACATGCATATATGAAAATTGAAAGTCGAATTGCATCAGTTGTTTGTATACAACATGGAAAAGCGATTAGATTCGTCAAAACACAGCATGTCTGATAACGAGGCACCTGCGAGCAAGCCACAATTACTTGAAGGCAGATAATGTTACATCAGAAACTACTTTAAATGCAAAGATTTGATTGGTTAAAATTAGCGACGAGCTTGTAGGCCATACCCACTGACGGAGTAGGAGATCAATCATATATTAACAGGGACAGTGATAACGAACTCAGTTTTCAACTCAACAAAGACCGAGGTGCGCCACTCTGAAACAAAATGTGATACGTAAGAATAATTTAAAGTGAAAAATTGTTTAAGTGCAACGAAGATAAAAATTATGATTGCCAATTAAACGTAAGTAGATTTTGGGGAATTTATTTAAACTAAAACATAATAATAATAATAGGGCTCTGAGTCCGGGCAATATAAACTACGATTTCTAAGTCTGGGGAGAATGATAATACAAATCTAAGTCTAGCGAGAATGATGATCCAATTTCGAGCCTGGGGTGAATAATAATACAAATTCGAGGCCGGTGAGCGTAAAAGCCAAGTCTGGGGAGGATGATAATCCAATTTTAAGTTTGGGAAAATTGATAAGAAGTAATAAGTCTGAATGAGACGGCAATAATTTGGGGTGCATAAGTATAAGTTTAATAATGGTAGTCCAGAGGGTGATGACAATAATTTAAATGCAATGGTTCATATTTCGAATGGGTATATAATAATTCTGAATTAGTGGATGGTATAATGCATGAAAAACATTAGCTGATAATGGATACGTCGATTGCAGGAAAGAAATGCAGTTAAGTTCCTGGAGGGAGTTCATAGCAATATTAATATGACATTACATTTGATTTTCCAATGCTCCACCCGAAGGTACTACATTGGCCAGGAAGCGAGTTTTTTTTTACCTGGAAAATTTGGAATTTTGCCGAACCCTTGCTGTTCCAAGCAAGGTAGGGATCTTTAACGTGCGTGACAACACTCACACACGAGACCTCCATTTTACCTCTCATCCGAACGAGGGTGTATTTTTGTGAAAAATGCTCGCCTAACATTTTTCAAGCGGACCGTGTCGGGATTCGAACCCGGGACCTTGGGCGTAGTAGTCACACACATACCACTACGCCACGGAGCCGCCAATATATTAATATTAATATGACAGCCCAACGTCGGGGCACGATAAATCCACTTAATACATAGCAATATTTATATGGTCGCCCAAACGATGGAGCGCGAATAATTGAGGGAGACATAGTAATATATATACAGGGTGTCCCAAAATTGCTGGGAAATAAAGCTACCCTATATTGTGGATTTTATAGGATTACCCTACTTTCAGTAATCAAAGAAATCCACAGGAAATTTTGACTCTTGTAATAACTCCGTATTTTGCTTAGTTTCGAGGAAAGAAATGTTTTCTCAAACAGTACTAGACGGTATTCATAAACATAAATGTCATAAAACACAACCGTATCCCTTTAGTTTTTGGCACTTTTGACAGTAAATGTTACAATAATTTGTTCGCTTCAGTTTGCTTTTGTACCGTTTTCTTTAACGCAATCACCGTTATTGCTTTAATTGCTATTACTGTTGTGTAATTTTGGCAGCTAGCAAATTATGGAGTTTCCTTTTAATGTGCAGGTGGACATGCTATTAGTTCTTGGATTCTGTCAGGGTACCTGCTTCGAAAGTGTACTCGTGTATCAAGAGAAGTATCTAAACCGGAGAATTCTAAATCACAAAACCTTTGCCCAAACCGAAAAACGTCTTCGAGAAACAGAAACGTTGAAGCCAGTCAGAACTAACACTAGAAAACCTCGACAACCCCGAACACCAATTACGGAAGATGCTGTTCTTCAAATGATTGATGACAATCCTGAGACGAGTACCAGAACACTGCAACGAGAGACTGGGATTCCAAAAAGCACTGTAAATCGGATCATTAGAGATCAATTACTTTGTCCATTCCGCATTCAGCCAGTGTAAGAATTACTGCCAATTGACAACGGATCACGTGTAAATTTTTCACAAAATGTTCGGGAACGTAGGGTAGTTGACAATGGACTTCACACTAATATCTTTTGTTTACGGATGAATCTTGTTTTACATGTCGTGGCATGATGAACCTGCACAATGAGCATATGCATGCAGATAAAAATCCATGTGCTATTAAAAGTAGACATTATCAACGAGAATTTAAAATTAATGTCTGAGTCGGAGTTATTGGCAATTTTATGGTTGGGCCGTTCCGATTGCCTGATCATTAGGATGGCACTGGTTACCTTCAACTTCTTCAAAAAAGTTTGCCAGATTTACTAGAAGACTTGCACCTTAATGTTTGTCGAAACATGTTCTTCATGCATGACGGTGCACCATCTCATTTTGCAAGTGCCATAAAAGAGTATCTTAACGAACAATTTACTTGTAGATGGATTGGTAGAGACCACGAAGCACCCATTCAATGGTTTCCGCGTTCTCCTGATTTCTTCATCTCGGGAGCGTTAAAAACACAAGTGTACAAGGTTCAAATTAATAATCCCGAACAATTGTGGAACAGAATTCAAAATGCTGTAAACACATTATGACAAAATGATGATGTTCTAAAATGGGCACATGTCAATTTCATACGACAAATTGAGTCCAATGGACTTATTTTGACGTCTAAAATATGTGGTAGCTCTATTTCCCAGTAATTTTGGAATACCCTGTATATATAATTTGAAACAAACTATATAAATATATATATATATATATATATATATATATATATATATATATATATATTGCCGTGGTATGTGGGTTACGGGTTATACATCACCAGCGTCAACAACCGATTTTCAAAAAAACATAAAATTTTATAAAAATATTCTTACCCGGATTTTTCTGCTGCAACAATCTTCTTCAGCATCTTCCTAGCTAGCTCAGCTGTGCCTCTTCTCGGATACCTAAATTTACAATCATTCTTCCTTCCCACGCACACATCATTCAATAAAATCAAAACATAATACAACAATCATACAATCTTTATTTACCGCTATTTACAAATAATTATTCACAGATATATACAGTTCGGTACTCTAGTTACAACTCAATAAGTGCTATTTTTGTAAAGTCCTTGTTTTAAAATTTTAATTGCAAACACATTTAATACAATAGGAGTAAATGGGCCCCAAATAATACCCTATATTTATTATTGCACACTGGAGTATGATGAGCTCATAATAACCCAGTTTATTAATGTATGCTTTTCACCTTGCATAAAATTACTACAAAATTAATAACCCATGTACCCTTAACAATCTAATTTAAATTCGTAATGAAATTTAGTAAGCTTTACATACACCTTTTTTTGAATATTTAAAATACCCTCATAATAGTCAAGTATACGTATCTTTTCCAATACGTTAAATAACCATCAATAACCCCCAAAGTTCACTCACACATCACAAATAATTCCAACAGTTTATCAAATGAGTTACCTGAAAAATGCTTCAAGACTCCATCTCCGTCGATAATGCTTGATCCTCCAGAATCCCTTGGCTTCGTGACTATGCGCTCTGATCCACCAGATATTTATAGATGATAACCTCAGTATGCGCCGAGCTCCGTGCTACCAATTACCATTCCATCCCAGCATCCAAATTCACGTATATTATACTTGTGTTTATTGCTTTATTAATTTACTAGCTTGGTATGGTATTAGTTGGAAGTCGGTTAATTTAATGCACTCGACACTACACCCGTTAATAACTACAAGGCCTCAACTTACCACGTTATAAGTGCTAATACTATTTTACTGAATTATACACTTTTTCAATACTCACAAACCTCTACTATAACGTCGGTTGATTATTATACGTAGTCTAAAGCGATGAAAATACAAAGAAAGCGATGCTAATTCTCTTAGAGTATTTATACGGTTTAAAATGTAACCTCCCGGACACACTTAACGCGAAACACTTAATATAAAATAATATTTCTGCAAATTTTGGATATAACCGCCTTAAAACTTCCAGAAATTTACCTCGTGAACTCGCCGTATGATCCGAAAAATCGCATTCACCTGTCGCGTGTTCGTCTGTTGTAAAACTATCTATTTCAACCAATGATACAGTCCTGTGTCGTCATAAAACTCCGCCTGTAATATTTTTATCTCCGTCTTATGCATATTTGATGTCGCGTTTCAACCCCACTTGAGTTGTAGAAAATCGATATTGCTGACCGCGTCCACGTGGATTGAATACGTGCATCTTGAAACCAATGCTTTTATAACCGTCTCTATCTGTAGCATCTTATTGATTGTGAATCCCTTCTGCTCTTTAAGAAACTCTTGTTAGCTTTATTCGAAGCCTCTGACGGTTGGAAATATATTCTATAAAACCCGCTTTATTATGTTCATAAATACGAAGAAGGTAACCTTTCAAACATGCAGGTGTTCTTAATTATTGATCGTTTAAAATAACAATTCTCGGAGTCTAAGTTTCACGGTATTCGATACAACCGATGTCCTTGTTTGTTACAACGAACCTTTTCGCCTTGGAATTATTGATTTTATATACCCTGGTGCGTTTTCTGATGTTATTACACGTTGAATTAAAGTAAATTAAATTAATTATGCGTTTCTATTAGCTTTTAAAACTGGTTTTCTTTATGAACCTACTACTTTTCAATCCCTAATTATAAAAATACGTCAATACTTGTTCGTTTAAATTCAATAAAATAAAATAAATTTTGCGCGTAAATGAATTGTTATTTTCTCTATACAGGATGTTTGAAATTGCATTGCTTACCCCAAATTTAACTCTTTAAATCCATAACATATATATATATATATATATATATATATATATATATATATTATAGTAAAATTTGCCATTTATTTATATTAGTTTAGATAAATTGTTCGTATATTGTTCTAGTCGATAGTGGGTCGTAGTTGTCGCTGGTTAAGGAGGAAAGAGTTTTGAATCACATCAGAGTATTAAGGAAAAGAATTTGTAGTATTAAAAAGATTAATTTATGGGCAGGTATGAATAGAAAACTGTCTACGACTAGTACAATGGTTCATATATCGATTTTAGTTGGAGGTAATGTGATTGGACGATGCCGAATTTGTAATAGCTAACGGGCTATATCTAGACTGCATCATAGGGATCAAGTTATTCAGAATTACGGGTTGAAAATAGACGGAAAAGAAAGAATGGTTGAGTTTTAAATATGAAAAGGACATGGGTGGTGCCTACAGGTAGTTCGAAAAAGGGATATGAGAATATTGATGAATATAGCACACGAGATGATAATAGGAACAGTATAGAATCAGGAATTGTTAATGGAATTTGACAGATATACAATAGGGATGAGATTAAAAGTAGTATGGGTTTAGGAATGTATTTTAATAAAGGCCAGAAAGATGTTAGAAGTGAGATTAAGAATAGTACAGATTTAGGAATGGTTATTATAGATAGACAAAGAGATACTGATACTGAGAAGTTAAAGAGAAGTAGTTTGAAAAGCCAAGATGCATTTGTTAGGTAATTTGTTTATGAAAGCTTTAATGAGGTAAAACAGAAATAAATCCATGTATGCGAGAAATAAAATTGAACTGTAAAAAAAATAATTTAGATCGCAAAGTAACGGCGATATTAACTAAAAATCGAAACTACTGACGTTGAAAGAACTATTATACTAGACTAGAAACGTCTTAACGGGCAATGCAGTGTGCGTACACCGATGCGTTGTCCTGATGAAGAACGGATGATTGTTTGTTCACACTTGGGTCTTTTTTATTGATTCACGCAATTGAGTAGGGACTTTAAAGTACCTATGTTTATGAACAGTTTGACCTTCAGGATGTAACGCGTTGTGTTGCACTAGCTATAATTAGATGGCAAAGAAAAAATTTTTAAATTTAAGAGGACTGACTAAATGTGGACGCAACCTGTATAATAGATTTCACAAATTATTAAACTTAATTAAGCATGGTATTACGAATTTTGTTTCTCTAAAGGTCATTCAGCTGATAAAGTATAGTATTATTCCTTGTAAATACAATGTAAATATAATAATCTATGTTGATGACTTATTTTAAAACCACAAAATGCAAATAACTGTAAATGTTGTAGGATGCTACTATTGAGTTTCTCAGAGAAAGATAATTAACGTGACAGTAGCTTTGTACAAAAGCATAGATTAGAATCGTTACATTGTACGAATGGATGCTGACTGCAATTAATAGGATTTTATAGAAGAGAAAATATGACATATCAACTAAGCGCGACAGTAAAAAGTTAAAGTTTAGAAAGTTAGAACCGTAAAATGTAGTATGCAACCACGTGGGATCGCCACACTTTGGAGGTTGGTAAGAGGATAGGTTAAAAGTTAATAGACAGAACGCAGCTTCATTGTAACGTGCAATTTGCCATAGGTGTTCTTTATCAATTCCTACAGTTTTAGCAATCGCACAAATACTTAACCGACGGTTAGATCGAATCAAATTACCGATTTTTTCGTTATTGTCATCCGTTTTTGATGTAGAAGGGCGACCCGGGCGTGAATCATCTTGAACGTCTTCTCGGCCATCTTGAAAACGCTTAAACCACTCAAAAATACATGCACGCAATAAACATTCATTCCCAGGCACTTCTTTCAATAAATTATAAGTTTCAGTAGCGGTTTCTCCAGGTTTCATGTGAAATTTCACAACAATTCGTTGCTCTATTGTTATACATAACAAAAAACAGCTCTAATGCGAACGAAGGCTACTGCTATACTAATTTGTTTACAGAAGCGATAGGCGCTGCATTCGAAAGAGAAGGCTTCACGAAAAACAGCTGTTGGTCGCTGGCCTTTGATGCATGCGCACTTCTTCTGTAGCAGCGGCAGTCCCGTTATTTAATAGTCACACCTCGTATAGCGATATTCACGTTCGCTCACCATCGCGTTAATTATATATAAACCGGTACAAGAATATGCCAAAATAATTGCTTGGAAAATTGTAGAAGCTCAAGACGTCTTTTCTCAGATTCTTCAATAATTTCTATTTTCCAATACGTTCTGCTAAAATAGTAAAAATGTACGTTGAATAATATCATTTTAAGTCAACTTTTCTAACAAAAAGAATTCATAAATTGATGGCTTGACTTCGTACCACTCTACTATGTTTCGGCCCATGATCGCCAATGTGTACAAAGACAGCTGTTCTTTCATGAAGTTGAATGCAAACAATAAACTTAACAGTTTTATTGAACAAACGCGTTAGTGGAAACGAAGTTATTATAAGTAAGTCAGTTTAAAAACTATAATATAACACTATTCCTACCCCTGCCTGTCCATTAGTTGAAGAAGTTGTAATTATTCTATAATTATCTTTCCAAAAGTTATTATTATCTGGCCATCTCACCTCACTAATACCTTAAATGTCCAGCTTTCCTTTTCTCATTTCATCTAATAAATTTATTAACTTATCTACTCTAAGTAATGACCTTACATTCCAAACCATTGTTTTAAATTCTTACGATGACAAGCCCCAAGTACCCCCTCCCGGAGATCCGAATGAGGGAGAATTTTACCTCCAGATAAGAATTTTACTTGTGAGCAGATAATTTGCAGTTATACAATATAATATTTACGACACTTTTAGTTATTCCTATTCTAAAATGTATTTTCTGTCCAGGTACCGTTCAATGAAGGTAAAGCTGGAATGGCAGCCATTGTTGATCCAAGTGGAAGTCTTAATATTGGAACATTTGGAGAGACTTTAAATCGTAGTCTTCCGAGTTACGCAATTCCGATATTTTTAAGAATAATGGATTTGATTCCTATTACCGGAACATTTAAGATGATGAAAACTGAGTTAAGAAAAGCAGGATTTAATATCAATACAATTAACGATCAACTATATTTTTATGATTCTCAATATACCCAATACGTTCCATTAACAAAAGAAATATATAAACAAATTGAAGCTGGAACAATAAAAATTTAAATAATATTTAGTAAATTATTTATTTTTAAAAATTATTAAAACGGACATTTAATTAATATCCTTTGAATATATTATCTTATTAAGTAGTATTTTTGTATATTTGGTACTAGAATAAATACTGGATTAGTTTCAATGTAATATCTAGAAGCTTTGTAGCAATATTGTTAACCAACTAAACTTACCATCATCATAATCATCATTAGGCCTTCAGTCCTAGAACAGGTTGAATGCGTACCTCCATTATTTTCTATGCTGTGCTAACCTACACATTTCCCTAAAATTCACACAGCCTACATCTTTCACTATCTGTGTGCAACAACCTAATCTAGGTCTACCTCTATTTCTCGTTTTTTCTTTCTTTAGTTCTAATATACGCTGTGCTATTCGTTCATGCCTTAATATGTGTCCTATCATCCCATCTATTCTATTTTTTACTGCTTTCCACATATTTCTTCTTCCCCTATCAATGCTAGTACCTCTTGGTTCTTAACTTTGTCTGACCGTGATATCTTTATCATAGGTCTGTAGCACCATATTTCAAAAGCTACTATATTTTCCCTGCCTGCTTCCCCTACCGTCCACATTTCAGTCGTACAGTGCTGTGCTCTACTCATATGCTTTCAGCAATCATTTGTTGTCAATATGTTTGTTACCTTCGAACATAGTAGCTGCCTTTCTTGTTAAGTGCAGCATGGCCCTGTGCTAATCATTTTTATTTGTATCTTTTCGAATTTTCCTTTCTATTATTTTCTAAAAATGTGCCCTATTGCACCGATATTCAATGGTCATGCAAAAAGGGTTAAACAACCTGATGGCTAACAAGCTCCCCACCACTTACACATTTACCGAATCAATTGTTTTCCAACTACTCCCTTCACACAATCAACATTTATTGAGAGTGTTGCAAAACCAAGCACTTGTGCTTGTTTACAATAATTATCAGGTTTAAATACAATTACTTTTTTCATCTTCTAAGTTTTCCGTCCTGGAAGTGGTTGGACACGTACAGCTATTGATTTCTATTCTGAGCTAACCTACACACTTCCATAAAACTCCCATAACCTACATCTTTCACTATCTGTGTGCAATAGTGTAATCTAGGACTACCTCTGCCTTTGTTTTCCTTTCTCTGCTTCTAATATATTCCAAACAACTCCCTCCTTATTTTTTACTATTTACCACATATTTCTTTCTTCTCCTGCCCTTTCTAGAACCTCTTTATTCTTAACTTTGTCTGTCCATGATATCTTCATCAGTAGCACCGCATTTCAAAGGCCTCTATCTTTTCCCTGTCCACTCCTACTACTGTTCACGTTCCACAACCGTACAGTGCTTGCTCCACACATATTGTGTTCCGTAACCTTTCACTATTTATAATTCACCTTGTAAATTTTGCTCTTTGCTCTATAAGCAAAACTAACAAATAGTTTTCTTCGTCTAACCAATGCATCTTTCGAGATAAACCCATCTTGTTTGGTATCAATTAATATTAGAATTTTCTCAGCTACCCGAATCTCTAGGAATTTTTCAGATAGCATCATCTCCAGGGAGCTACCCTAATTTTAAGATTTCTTACCTGTTGCGATTTCCGACCGGTCGCATGAATTTTTTAGTCATGCAATACATTAAATTAATCTAAAATTTTACGCAGAATTCGAATCTGCAAACAGATTTAAAATAGGACTACTTCTTACAAAGTTACACTTTAAAGCTCTCAAACCTCTAAATTTTTGCTCATCTATGACATACGCTTTAACCAAACACGTAGCAGTATTAACATAAATTAAGCACGCAAAAATTTAATAATTTATTTTATCCGATTTACAGTTTAATAAACTAATTACAATTTTTACAAAGTATAACATTTATCTTCTTCGTTTAACCAAATCCAAGCAGGTTGAAGTAACCTGCAACACAAAGAGATTAATGTGTTGTTTAAATAGACCTATAACAAAAGGAGATTAATGTAAAAAAGAGGAGACGTGTTTTCGGTCAATAAGACATATTGTCGTTAACCTAACAATATGAGAATAATGTAAAAACATTCCAATGTAATGTGTTTTAAATATGTAAATGGGAAGGTCGACTTTTACGTAATCATCCTCCGAATTACATGTGAAAGCTGTATATAATTTCTTTTTAAAAGTGTATATCTTCTCCAAACAAATACGGTTATTACACGGAAAACCACGCTAAATGCGAGTCAATTAATAGCAAGTTAATACTGCTTACTGACCTACTTTAATTAGGTTGCTGTACTATTAGGAATGATGTACTTTTTGTTGTCCTCGCCCAACAAACTGATTTTATTAATTAATTGGGTATAAAGTTGGTGTTTACATGGTTTCGTTTAAGACCTCGTACATATTTTCCGGATTACTAGAAGACGTTATAACCATACCTTTTGTGTTAAAGGATTTCACATCGGTAGTCTCTTCCCCCATTTTTGTGTAAACGCCGTAGAGTTCGCAATAGACTTTTATTGCAGTATTCTTTTTTTTATTAAGTATTCGAATAAACCGCTCTTTTTGCTTCCAAAGAAATTCGAACACTCCATCGCCGACACTAGCGTTCTTTTTGCGATAGCTAGCCATACGGTTGTTAAACGCAGTGCTAACCATTTCTACACCATCGTCGTTAGTAGCGGTAACTGATGCATTTTTATGTTTGTTGCTCCGTGGATGACCAGGATATGCAGACTTTAACACCTCCATGTCGCATACTTTACACATAATTCGTGGTTGTTTCGTACAAGACCCTTTCAACAGCTGGCGGAGCTGAACGTTTACTGCTTAATGACATACCATGCTGTTTTTCCTAGTTTCGCTGTAAGCTATTCTTGTAAAAGCGATACTGCAAGACCCACAGTTTACGTACTTTGCTGCCGACGGATGTATAAGCTTAACCGTGAACGATGTTACACCACGACATTTGTTCTGGTGCCGTTTGAGAGCATCCATCCTGGTAAAGTAGACGTGACAGGGCTCGCATTTAAAAACGTTTAGTACAAAACAAAATCCGCACTATAAGACTTTGGTTAAACTTGTAATCGAACTAACCTATAACTAAAAAGCTTACTCTAGCGTACCTGATTTATGTTCCTCATAGAATGCATACCGAAGGTTACCGAAGACGACCGAACGATGTTGAGGATTCAACGGGGAACTAAATGATGTCATAATCCTTGCTGCTCATCCAATACATTTAGCGCCAATGCATGCACCTGGTTCGCATTGTCGATGGTGCGAATGCTGTTAGTAGAAACATCGGAAACGTCTTCCATGTTATACGGATCGCGTGCATATTATAAATCCAAAAGGGTGATAGCACACGCACACAAATTGTGTGCAAGTCGTGCTGTAGAAGATGCAGTGCTACTATAACCAAAAACTTAATAAAAACACTTTAAACCATTACTAAGGAAATACCAACTTGTTGTCTACAGGATACTTACTAATAAAGCAATTTAATTTTAAATAACTTTTAAGTCATACTTTAGGAAATGGTAGGCTTGAATATTTTCTAAATGAATCACCAAGCGAAAGTATATGCTTAGCGGTATTAAAATTAACCATTAATTTCCCATTTTTACGACCGTGGTTAATTATAGATTAAAATTTAATTTGTTCACGTTTGAGCTTCCCGTAAACTAACATATTTTATCGTAACAGTGCGCTGTATAATACATGCATACCCCTTTGCCGCGCTGCTGCTATTCTTGTACTTGCTAGAAAAAGTCACTCTCCTTTTTACTGTTAGGACCGATGCAAAGCACCATTTTATATTTATTTATAATATAGCACATCGCGCACTTTTCGTCTGATAATTAAATTTTGCTTCTGTGGCTTTTACACTTTCGCATAGCGGTCGGCCGCACCAATGATTTCTAGAACCGGTAAGTACTCGATATCGCCCAAATAGAAATTAGATCCTCGATGTCTGTCAACTTCCGATTCCCTCGTAAAGGTAGAAAAACTCGGTCAATCATCCATCTTAACAACTTCGACCCCTCCTGTTCTGATAATTTCCAAACATTTTTCAAACGACAATGGGCTCAGAATTTTTTAAACCTTTGAGGGATCTATAAGTCGTAATCAATTACACGTTCGAGCTACCCGTAAACTAACAATGCCCTGTATAATACATGCATACCCCTTATCTGCGCTACTGCTATTCTTGTAGTTGCTTGAAAAAGTCAGTTGCCTTTTTTACTGTTAGGATCGCTGGATCCGATGAGCTTCCACGCACTAACACCTAACGTATCTTTCCTACTATTTGTTGAACAAAAACTACCGGCATCGCCATGTTCGTATACGAACGTAAGCAGATGTTTGTGGATATGTACGAGAATATGTCATATACATTAATCAGTCTAAGCTATTTTATTTAGTTCACGAAAACTACTATTTTTCTAAACCACAATTAATAATCGCCTTTATAGGTTTAACATTTCTACCATTACCCAATGACTGGTGCTACGTACATGGAAACTTTAATTTCTTATTGGAGAATTCTTATTCTCCACGCACTGTTGCGTAGTTGCATGCCCACCCTTTTGAGGAATATATGCTCGTTATAGGTTGTAAGACCCTCGGTTTTACTTAACAACACTTCGTGAGACCCCTTTAATCTTTGTAATCGTATCTTTCTCGCCTACAGTACAGTAGGACTTAGCCCTACTACCAACAAATTCTAATACTGGACCCACATTAAATTCTCTTTAATTTCTCTACAACTGTTTTGTTAACAGTGTTATATTGTGTTTATTATTTGGGGGTAGTCACTCTTTTAAGATAACTATATTTTGTTTATTAAATTTTCTAGGGACCCCAAATCTGTAAATAGATTTTAAATAGGACCACCCCATACAAAGTTATGCCTTTTAAAGACTAATTTTTACCCATCTTTATTTAACTCCATCTTTAAAACCCTTTTTTTCGCTACCCAAGACATATGCTTTGACCAACCGTTTCCCTAGAAATCTAAAACTGCCGTGTCCCGCGAATACCACGTGGAAATAACACGTATACTCTGTCAACCAGGATAGAAGCCGGAAGGATTTGGAAGGTGGGAGAAGAACTTAAAAATTATGGAATCTTAAAACTAATATATACAATAGATTTACAAAATTCATACAAATATAAACAACTATCTTATATCTTTACACCCCCATGCGTAGATTGTTGTACTATTAGGAATGATGTACTTTTTGTCATCTTCCCTCCATAAACTAATTTTATTAATAAGCTGCGTATACAAATCGTTTTCTTTTACTCCGGATACATACGCAGGCAAGTACTCGATACCATCCAAATAAAGAATTGGATGCTTGGTGACTGTTAACATCCGCTTCCCTCGTGTACGCCCAGACACATCCCAGCCCATGAGCACCCCTGCGCATGCACACCCCTGCCCATGCGCACCCCTGCGCGTACGCACCCTGCCCATGCACGCTGCCCATGCGCACCTCTCTGTGCGACTGCTATTTCGGGTAACGTCACAGCCTTTTTAAATAAAGAACAATGTTATATACTATTATAAAATGTTTATTCTGACATTATACATAACAAATTTAAAAATATTTAATACCAAGCATGGAGTCATTTAAACTTAATTTTAATACAAAGTTATACACAGAAGACAGTCCTTTCTTTATGTTTTGTTTGGAGTGGTTTTAATTTTATCTAATTTTATTCGCAGCTTAAAATTTAAATCGACACCCAAGTCTTCTATCTCCTTTTCTAGCCAATAGTTTGATACATAAAGACCGTCTAGGTTTTCGAATTGTAAAATGTACCGAAGTTTGCCTCTATATTTAAAGTCTTTGATTCCACCGACAACCAGATCCATTCCTTCGTGTAATTCTTGCAGCTTGTGACAATCTTTTAATAGCAGCTTTCCCACTATATCCTGCATACGTATCTTGTTAGCTTGATCGACTTCTTCTTGTCGGTATTGGAGGAAATCCTTTTTCTCCCACACTGTTGCGTAGTTGCATGTCCACCACTTTTGGGAATATATGGTTGATATAGGTTGTAAGACCTACGGTTTTAAATAATCCGAAAGGTTCTTTACTAGGTAAATATACAATGTTTAGCGGAACCCCTTTGCGTGTGGTGTACGCCAAGGTTACGAAACCCGCATTCCTTAGTTCGTCTTTGTTATCTGCCATTTTGATAAATACGTTTTTAGAATAACCTTTTAAAAAGTATACGGATTTAGTTCCATCCTTTTCTGCAAGAACGCCTACATAACTAAAAGAGTCTTTCTTACTAACCGCAAATGCATACAGCTTGTACAACCCGGATGTATCTAAGTCAGTCCATCGGCACATAAAATAATCTTTTAATTCTTCCTCATTTTCTCTAATAAGATGTTCTTTGTCTAACACATCTTTGTATTGTTCGCGTATTGTCGCAGTATTTTCCATGTAGTCCAATTTTCGCCTTTTTGCATCCATTTCCTCTAATTCCAGTTGTCTTTTCCTTCCACTTACAGCGTATGGCATGCATAATGGGGCAATTTCCTTTAGCGTAAACGGATAGAGTTTACTACCAATATTTGCGCGTTGTCGTACAACCTCTGGGCGAATGTTAGGTGTATCTATCAATCCCAATTCCGAAATGGCTATTTCTTTTGGAATTGTAGAATATGGTGTTGCAGATTGTGTAAAATATGTACTACCTGCTTTAATGTGGCACTAGTGTAAGATTTTTATTTTATCTTGGCTGTCATCCTCCTCTACTATCTCCAAATAATTTACGGGTAAATAGTTAAAACTAAAAGCCGAAAGCACATACTTTATTAATGTTTCCCTTTCTTTTGGTTTTCGGACAACAATTTGCAAGCCCGTCAATTTCTTTGTATTGCCATTCCCCAATACACGTACTGTAGTAGGTTATTATACACTAAACAGCAGCTATTTTGTAGCTTGTCCGATAGCTTACTCCACATTTTGGCAAGTGGTACCGAGTACATTGACGCCTTTAGGAAGTATAACACTATCTTCCAATAACGTTAAACAGTCTTTTAAGGGATTATACACCGTTCCGCACTGACATACTTCCAATTGCACAGTTGTATATTGTCGCTTCAATCGCGTAATACCATGTTCTTTGGCCAAAGTAGACGCAAATGTTTCCTTAAACGTACATCTGGACAACGTAAAAATCTAGTATATGATTGCCTTATTTCAAAATTTAAAAATTTCCCACCCCAAAACTTTTTTTTTCCCCTTTTGTTTTCCCAAACAAAGAAAAATTTTTGGTTTAAAAAACCTTTATTTTAAACTTTGTTTTTAATTTCATTTTACCAAAATTTTAAGTTTAATAAATTTTCCTTTGTATCCTTTTTCCAAAAAGGGAAAATTTCCTTTTTTAAAAAACCCAACCTTTAAAATTCAAAAATTGAATTTTATTCCAAAATTTTTTCCAAATTTGATTTTAAAACTATTTTGGAAATAAAATCTTTATTTCCTTTTTTCCCATCTTGTTGTTGTGCCGTTTTTTGGAAAACTACAATGGCCAAGGGTAAAGAAATATAAAAAACCTCGTCATTATAAATTCAAATTATAAAATGCTCGGTTGTGAAATTTGGAGGTTTAAATATATTAACAACTCAGTTATTATCTTTGAATGGATTACAAGATTGGGATATTTAGCAAGATGGAGTTTATTTTAACTACAAACCATAACTTTGCTATAGGATACGAAGAAAAGTGTAATATTATAGTTGACAACGATAAACTGTGGAATTGATTGTTTAACATGGCTAACAACATGAGAATATATACAAAATGTGTCAGATAAAAGTCCTGTTTGATAAAAATGAATCATATACTAGATACGTTGTCCAGATGTACGTTTAAGGAAACATTTGCGTCTACTTTGGCAAAGACATGGTATTCGCGATTGAAGGATATACAATGGCAATTGGAAGCTATGTCAGTGGGAATGGTGTATAATCTAAAAATGTTTAAGATTGGAAGATAGTGTATACTTCAAAGGCGCAATGTACTCGGTACCACTTGCCAAAATGTGGATAAGTATCGGACAAGCTACAAAATAGCTGCTGTTTAGTGTATAATAACTACTACAGTACGTGTATTGGGGAATGGACAAAGAAATTGACGGGCTTGCAAATTAAGTTGTCCGAAACCAAAAGAAAGGGAAACATTGATAAAGTATTTGCTGGCTTTAGTTTTAACTATTTACCCGTAAATTATTTGGAGATAGTAGAGAGGAAGACAGCCAAGATAAAATAAAATCTTACACTAGTGCACATTAAAGCAGGTAGTACATATTTTACACAATCTGCAACCATATTCTACAATTCCAAAAGAAATAGTCATTTCGGAATTGGGATTGATGATACACCTAACATTCGCCCAGAGGTTGTACGACAACGCGCAAATATTGGTAGTAAACTCTATCCGTTTACGCTAAAGGAAATTGCCCCATTATGCATGCCATACGCTGTAAGTGGAAGGAAAAGCAACTGGAATTAGAGGAAATGGATGCAAAAGGCGAAAATTGGACTACATGGAAAACACTGCGACAATGCGAACAATACAAAGATGTGTTAGACAAAGAACATCTTATTAGAGAAAATGAGGAAGAATTAAAAGATTATTTTATGTGCCGATGGACTGACTTAGATACATCCGGTTGTACAAGCTGTATGCATTTGCGGTTAGTAAGAAAGACTCTTTAGTTATGTAGGCGTTCTTGCAGAAAAGGATGGTACTAAATCCGTATACTTTTTAAAAGGTTATTCTAAAACGTATTTATCAAAATGGCAGATAACAAAGACGAACTAAGGAATGCGGGTTTCGTAACCTGGCGTACACCACACGCAAAGGGGTTCCGCTAAACATTGTATATTTACCTAGTAAAGAACCTTTCGGATCATTTAAAACCGAGGGTCTTACAACCTATAACAACCATATATTCCCAAAAGTGGTGGACATGCAACTACGCAACAGTGTGTGGAGAAAAGGATTTCCTCCAATACCGACAAGAAGAAGTCGATCAAGCTAACAAGATACGTATGCAGGATATAGTGGAAAGCTGCGATTAAAAGATTGTCACAAGCTGCAAGAATTACACGAAGGAATGGATCTGGTTGTCGGTGGAATCAAAGACTTTAAATATAGAGGCAAACTTCGGTACATTTTACAATTCGAAAACCTAGACGGACTTTATGTATCAAACTATTGGCTAGAAAAGGAGATAGAAGACTTGGGTGTCGATTTAAATTTTAAGGCGAATAAAATTAGATAAAATTAAAACCACTCCAAACAAACATAAAGAAAGGACTGTCTTCTGTGTATTTTGTATTAAAAAATTTAAAATATTTTTTAAAATTTTTAAATTTGTTATGTAAATGTCAGTAAAATTTTATAATAGTATATAAATTGTTCTTTTATTTATAAAAGGCTGTGATGTTAGAAATAGCAGTCGCACAGAGAGGGGTGCGCATGGGCAGGGGGCGCGCGGGGGTCGCTGGGCAGGTGTGCATGCGCAGGGTTGGGCTGGGATGTGGGCAACCGAGGGAAGCGGATGTTAACAGTCACCCATCCAATTCATTTGGATGGTATCGAGTACTTGCCTGCGTATGTATCCGGAGTAAAAGAAAACGATTTGATACGCAGCTTATTAATAAAATTAGTTTATGGAGGAAGATGACAAAAGTACATCATTCCTAAAGTAAACACCATGGGTGTAAAGATATAGATATGTATATTTGTATGATTTTGTAAATTATTTATATATAGTTTTAAATTCCATAATTTTAAGTTCTTTCCCACCTTCCAAATCCTTCCGGCTTCTATCCTGGTTGACAGAGTATACGTGTTATTTCCACGTGGTTTCGGACACGCGTTTTATTTCTAGGAAACGTTGGCAAAGATAGTTTGGGTAAAAAAGGTTTTAAAGATGGAGTTAAATTAAGATGGGTAAAAATTAGTCTTTAAAAGGCATAACTTTGTATGGGGTGATCCTATTTAAAATCTATTTACAGATTTGGAGTCCCTAAAAAATTTAATATTAGTTGATACCAAACAAAATATAGTTATCTTAAAAGAGTGACTACCCGCAAATAATAAACACAATATACCGCATTGTTAACAAAAAATTGTAGAGAAATTCAAAGAGAACTTTAATGTGGGTCCAGTATTAGAATTTGTTGGTAGTAGGGCTAAGTCCTACTGTATGTAGGCGAGAAAGATACGATTAAAAAGATTAAAGGGTTTCACGAAGTGTAGTTAATAAAACCGCAGGTGCTACAACCTATAACGAGCATATATTCCAAAAGGGGTGGACATGCAACTACGCAACAGTGCGGGAGAATAAGAATTCTCCAATAAGAAATTAAAGTTTCCATGTACGTAGCACCAGTCATTGGGTAATGGTAGAAATGTTAAACCTATAAAGGCGATTATTAATTGTGGTTTAGAAAAATAGTAGTTTTCGTGGACTAAATAAAATAGCTTAGACTGATTAATGTATATGACATATTCTCGTACATATCCACAAAGCATCTGCTTTTACAGTAAATCGTATAGCGAACATGGCGATGCACGGTAGTTTGTTGTTCAAACAAATAGTAGGTAAAGATACGTTAGGTGTTAGTGCGATGGAAAGCTCATCGGATACCAGCGATGCTAACAGTAAAAGAAGGCAGTACTGGACTTTTCAAGCAACTACAAGAATAGCAGTAGCGCAGAGAAGGAGTATGCATGTATTATACAGGGCATTGTTAGTTTACGGGTAGCTCGAACGTGTAATTGATTACGACTTATAGATCCCTCAAAGGTTTAAAAAATTCTGAGCCCATTGTCGTTTGAAAAATGTTTGGAAATTATCAGAACAGGAGCGGGTCGAAGTTTAAGTTAAGATGGATGATTGACCGAGTTTTTTTCTACCTTTTACGAAGGAATCGGAAGTTGACAGACATCGAGGATCTAATTCTCTATTTGGGCGATATCGAGTACTTACCGGTTCTAGAAATCATTGCGTGCGGCCGACCGCTATGCGAAAGTGTAAAAGCCTACAGAAGCAAAATTTAATTATCAGACGAAAAAGTGCGCGATGTGCTATACTTATAAATAAAGTATAAAATGGTGCTTTGCATCGGTCTAACGTAAAAAGGAGAGTGACTTTTTCTGCTCAAGAATAGCAGTGCGCGAAAGGGGTATGCATGTATTATACAGCGCACTGTTACGATAAAATATGTTAGTTACGGAAGCTCAAACGTGAACAAATTAAATTTTAATCTATAATTAACCACGGTCGTAAAATGGAAATTAATGGTTAATTTTAATACCGTCATAACTTTCGCTTGGTGATTCATTTAGAAAATATTCAAGCCTACCATTTCTAAAGTATGACGTGAAGTTATTTAAAATTAAATTGCTTTATTAGTAGTATCCTGTAGACAACAAGTTGGTATTTCTAGTAATGGTTTAAAGTGTTTATTAAGTTTTGGTTATAGTAGCACTGCATCTTCTACAGACGACTTGCACACAATATGTGTGCGTGGCTAACTATTTTATATGATCGCGATCCGTATAACATGGAAGACGTTTCCGATGTTTCTACTAACGCATTCGCACCATCGACGATGCGAACCAGGTGCATGCATTGGCGCTAAATGTATTGGATGAGCAGCAAGGATTATGACATCATTTAGTGTCCCTGCTGAATCCTCAACATCGTTCGGTCGTCTTCGGAACCTTCGGTATGCATTCTAAGGAACATAAACAGGTACGCTAGAGTAAGCTTTTAGTTATAGGTTAGTTCGATTACAAGTTTAACCAAAGTCTTATAGTGCGGATTTTGTTTTGTACTAAACGTTTTAAATGCGAGCCCTGTCACGTCTACTTTACCAGGAGGGATGCTCAAACGGCACCAGAACAAATGTCTGGTGTAACATCGTCCACGGTTAAGCTTGTACATCAGTCGCAGCAAAGTACTTAACTGTGAGTCTTGCAGTATCGCTTTTACAAGAATAGCTTACAGCGACAACTAGGAAAACAGCATGGTATGTCATTACAGTAAACGTTCAGCTCCGCCAGCTGTTAAAGGGTCTTGTACGAAACAACCACAATTATTAAAGTATGCATGAGGATAAAGGTCTGCATATCCTGGTCATCCACGGAGCAACAAACATAAAATGCATCAGTTACCGCTACTAACGACGATGGTGTAGAAATGGTTAGCACTGCGTTTAACAACTCGTATGGCTAGTATCGCAAAAGAAGCATGTCGATGGAGTCTTATTTCTTGGAAGCTAAAAAGGCGGTTATATTCGAATACTAATGAAAAAGAATACATGCAATTAAAGAGTCTAGTTTGCGAATCTGACGAATGCGTTTACACCAAATATGTGGGAAGAGACTATCCGATGTAAATTCCTTATAACACATAATGGATGGTTATAACGTCTTCTAGTAAGTGCCGGAAATATATGTACGAGGTCTTAAATCGATAACGTCGATTGTAAATCATCAACGGATTTAATACCAAATGTATGTAATGGCATTGAACAAGATGGTTGTTGTGGCAGAAACAAATTTATGCTTGACATCGTAATATCTCGTAATAGTTTGAATAGCAACTGAAATTAATAAATGTAGGTCAGTAAATATTAATGCTATTAATTGATCAACATTTAGGTTTGGTTTTCCGTGTAAATTGAAGCGTATTTAAGTTTGGAGATTTAAGATATACATTTTAAAAGAAATGTCTGTTATAAAGCTTTACATGTAATTCGGAGGATGATCTGCGTAAAATGTGACCTTCCCATTTACATGTATTCTGAAAACACATTACATTGGAAGTCTGTTAATTATCTGCATATTGTTAGGTTAAACGAATCTTAATAATAGATACTCTGTATGATGTATCTATAATTCCTAAATTCTGTATAGATAAATGTCTAATATTAATTAACCAAACATTAGTTTTGTGTTGCAGGTTAACATAACTGTTGTGTTTGGTTATAAGTTCTTGAAGAGATAAATGTTAGAGGTTTGACATTTGTAAAAATTGTAACTTTGCAGGGCGTGGTCCGATTTAAATCTGTTTTAGAAATTGTTTAGTCAAAATGTTAAGATAATCGTATAAATTGTTCATTGTAATATTTAAATCAGTTACTTAGGAATGTTATTTAAGATTAAATTCTTATAAGTATGAGCTGACGACAATATATTATGTGTGTAATGGTTAAGGTCGTCCTTTTAAATTTGGTTATACAGATCGATTCTAAAAGAATTAGATAATGATGTGATTGCAATGCGTATACTAACTGCATGATTTGTTAGACGAAAAGTGAAAGATTGGTTTTGTAGAAGATCGTCAATCTATGTAAAGGAATGATTGAAATGTATCGGCTAAAAGATAATATGCCGTATTAAATTTGGCGTGCTTCGAAAGTTTAATGTTAATTGATACAAACATAGTCGTAGGTTTAAATGCTTCGTTTGAGTTGAAAGTTATCAGAACAGGAAAGTTTAGAGGTGATTGACCGGGAGTTTAATGTGTAAACTTTGAAGGAAGTGTACGACTGATTCGGTCTAATATCTAGTTTGGCAGATATCGAATCTGCGGTAAAATCACTGCGTGCTAGCACTGCTATGTTCGAATGTATTGCATACTAAACAAAATTTAAGCTTGATCACGTACGGAAATGCGACAACAGTCATAGATAATCTGTAAAAGTTGGCTAGCATCGTTGAAAGGATGATGCTATTTGCTGAAACATTCACGAGAATTTCGGTGTAATGCTGTTAGATAAATATCTTAATATTAACTGATACAAATAAATAGTCTTATTAACAGGTGTAAAGATGAATTAATGGTTAAACGATTGGATTCATTGAAAACGAATTGTCTAGTTTTGCTAAAGTATAGTAGAAGTCTAAAGATGTAAAATTTATAGTGTATCTGTGAACAGTTGTATTTTAATGTGTTGAAACGTGTTTATTTTTGTTGCACAATATGGTAGCGTGCGTCCGATTTCAAATCTGTTTACAGATTCGAATTCTGCGTAACATTCTAAGCTAATCTAATGTATCGCATGACTAAAAAAAATTATAAGAACGGTCAAAAGTCGCTACATGTAAGAAATCTTAAAATTGGGGTAGCTCCCTGGGGGGATGGCGCAATCTGAAAAATTCCTAGAGATTCGGGTAGCTGAGAAAATTCTAATATTAATTGATGCCAAACAAGATAGGTTTATCTCGAAAGATGCAATGGCTAGTCGAAGAAAACTATTTGTTAGTTTTGCTTATAGAGCCAAGAGCAAAATTTAGAGGTTCCGGACTTTAAAGGGGTATAACTTTGCAGGGGGTGCTCCGATTTTAAATCTGTTTGCAGATTCGAATTCTGGGTAAAATTCTAGACTAGCAACATGTGTCACATAGCTAAAAAAAATTTATAAGGACGGTCAGAAATCGATCTTGGTAAAAAATCTTAAAATTGGGGTAGCTCCCGGGGGGGGAGATGCAATCTAAAAAATTCCTAAAAATTCAGATAGCTGAGAAAATTCTAATATTAATTGATACCAAACAAGATAGGTTTATCTCAAAAGATGCATTGGTTAGACGAAGAAAACTATTCGGTTCAGAATGTTAGCGGTAAAAAATCTTAAAATGAGTGTAGCTCCCTTGGGGATGGCGCAATCTAAAAAATTCCTAGAAATTCGGGTAGCTGAGAAAATTCTAATATTAATTGATACCAAACAAGATAGGTTTATCTCGAAAGATCAAAAATGGTTAGTCGAAGAAAACTATTTGGTCCAGAATGTTAGCGGTAACAAAAACCTTAAAAATAGGTTTATCTCGTGTGTGGAAATGTGGATGCTCATTTATCTCGAAAGATGAAAAATTTAAGATATATTTATCTCGAAAGATGAAAAATGGTTAGTCGCAGAAAACTTTTTGGTCCAGATGAGTGAGGAAATGAGGGATTCTGGAGGAAATGAGGGCCTGATTCGCCTGTCAACCATCTACTACTAACAGTGCAAACAAAATTCTCGACAAAATAAAATTAGTTTCTTTCTTAATTAATTTAGGTATTTATTGAGAATGTATATGGGTACATAACGTGTTCACTTTTTAAAAAATAAAAATACAATTATTGAAACCTCAAGCCTATATTACTAATATTTAACACATTTCACTCAAGTAATTATTAATTTACAAATCAAATTAAAGAAATACCAGCAAACTACCTTTAAACTGCATATTGACACAAGTACGAAAGATATCTAGAATAGCAACAAGTTAGTACAAAATACCAAGTTGTTTACATACAAGAGCTAACATATATAGATAACATTCGTGTAAAGTTAATTTCCTTCATTGCACTAAATTTAACTTCTTTTTTATCCAAAGTTGGTTGCTTATAGAAACTGGTTTCTTATATTCAAATCATGAAATTTTCTTAAGTGGCCATACAAAGTTTTATTTTACGTAAATTCAGAACCACAATCTAGACAAATATTCATTTTTTCTTCTATTTAAATAAGGAGATAAACAATCAATTTAATATTAACACAGACCTCATCCAATTTATGTAAACAAAAAAAATTACGTAACCTTAATCTGTTTACAACTGTCATTACAGCCGCGTTATTTCTACCGCGAGACGCTCGTCATCAAAATAGACCTACAGAGCCATCTGTAGAGACGTAATAAAGCTAAAACACACCAACCCAGCCGATCCATTTACAGTGCCTACACCCTAGTACGCACGTTGTTAATATAACAAACAAGTTATTTGATACTGCTTCTAAGCTTCCTGTGATATCTATATTTTGTAAATACTACGCACCATCACTATTGTTCCAAAATGAATCTTTTCAGTGTAATAAATTGAAAATTCATTGAAATAACGACTTCGTTATATTTATCACACGCTTATACGATTAATCACATGACTATCTTTACCTGCGGTCCCGCTTAAACTTATCTATGTAAAACAATTAAATGTTTATGAAAAACTAATGAAAACCTACTGTGATTGGTTGCCAAATTTTGCTACCCACTTTATGTAAACAATTGAATCTTGTTCCTGGATTTAAATCGTTAGTATTTTGAATTTGTCAACCTAACTTTAAATTTAAGCATTGTACAAGTGAAAATTCTGTTTAATTATGGTTTAAGAAAACGATTTTGAATAAGGTTTAGAAAAATGTCTAATTTTAAAGATTGTAACGATAATTTCTTTTTGAATATATACAAGGAAACGGCTGAATGGTATTTTATTCAATGTCCTACATATTATTATAAATAGTTTTTTAGTTTTGAAAAGTTAGAAAGAGAACTACAGCAAGAAACTGGTGAAGCGTCTCGAAAAGTGGAATATATTCGTATTGCTCTAGGAAACATACAGCAACTCATAAATATCGAAATGGAGAGTATCTTTCCTTTATGCTTGTTTGATATTCGAAAAGTACTTGTTTCTATTCAAAGTCGTTTATTATCCTTTGAAAAGGCAATAGCACAAAGTACTTCTAAAGCCAATGCCTATAAATTAACAATAAATGAGTCATATCAAAAAGTTTACTGCTTCAACACCAAATTGAAGGATCAGGAAAATAACTGCTTCAAAGAAACAGTAGAAAACTTGCAGGTAACTCCAAGAATTAAAGGTCTGCAAGATATTGCAGGACTAGCCGATGCTAAAAAGGTTTTAGCTACGATTGTTATTTTACCCATTTATCAACCACAACTTTTTGAAGGACGCAAAATATGTAATTCTGTATTACTATATGGACCGCCAGGAACTGGAAAAACATTACTGGCACATGCATTAGCAGCAGAGATATCGGCAAATTTTTTTTCTGTTACCAGTAGTGATATTCTTTCTCAATATGTTGGACAAACAGAGAAGTATGAATTGCAATTTCTTTTTGTCTTTTAAAAATAGACTTTCATCGCTTTTATGCAAATATGCATCATTTCATCTCCATTAAAAGTAGATGAAAGTATTATAAAGAATTTAAAATTGTAGTACTTGCTTTAATATCTACGTCTTACGTTGTTAGTTACACTAAAATATTAACATCAATGTGAAATATGATAGTTGACAGAATGTATTTGACTTTTTTGATTAAACTAAGTCCACCTACTATTCATTTCTAATTCTCATGTAGTCCAGTCAATTTATACAAAAATATTGGGATTTAATGCAAAAGATCCGGTATTTATTATTCTTGGATATGTTGTAGGGACAAGTACATCTAGTAAAAATCCAAGTTTGCAGAATCCGAGACCCTGTGGAAGCAGAATTATAGCTAAAAAACATTGAAATTTTTCCACTTTTTCGGTTTTTTGTCTATATCTCCTTTCCTGTGCACCTGAGAGGAAAAATGATTATTACCAATTTTGTAGAGGAGAAAATTTACTAACATTTCATATCTATAGCTTTTTCTCTACGGGCTATAGATTTCTAATTACAGAGCATCGAAAATACGATAAATATTTATTATTAACAAAACATAATAATCTTTAAACACAATACGCTTGAAAGTAAAAACAACATATAAAAGTAAATTGAGTCGTATTATACGTGTGTTATTGGTTTCTATAGAATAGAAGCTATGAAGTGGGGAGGGTTCCCCTTGCAATGGCCACTTCTCCCACCACCGTGGAATGCAGTAGAATCGGGCCATTATTTGATATGCCATAATACTTTGGATGACAGTAAAGTTATAGTAATTAAAGAAAAGGGTATAGCTACCTTGAAAGCTGCTAATGCTAAACATGGACTTTACGATAATGTTTCTTTCCTAAAAGGTGTGTAGGTATAAAGTTTATGTTGTTATTATAGTCACTGGCGCCATTATAATATTTAGGCAATAGTAATAATCACTTTGGCCAAATTTTTAACTTTTATTTATTTCCTCATTCTCTCACACGCTTCTCGCCTGCACAATTCTCACTTGAGACCAACGGTCAAAACTTGATAATGAAAAATATTATAGTATAATAATATATTATAAATATTATAGTATGACAATTTTAATAGCTTAAGTTTTTAAAGCTAAACAATGCCATGTTTTCAAGAGAACTGGTATGTATCTTCAAACCCCACTGATTGTATATTTGTCGAAACGTCGCGTGTTAGAGAATGAGCAAATAAATAAAATTTAAAAATCTTGAAAGAAAAGTTACCTCCCGAGGCCCGATCTGTAAGTTTTAGAGATTATTTTTTTAGGTAAGAAACAGGTACACGTCCATGACAATTGCCGGAAGAAATACACTGAGGAAAAGATGGTTTCAGCTTCTGTTCGTCATGGCGGTGATTGTGGACCACATTTCCAAAAACAATCCCTTAGATCGTCAAGTGGACAGACTGGAACATTAAAAAATATTTGTTTTTTATGTGGAAATGAAATAAGTGAAGATTTCATCCAGCTTCAGGCTAGACTTCCAATTTCTCGATGAAATCCTGTTCATTCGGTTGAGAAATTGGATATGCATAAAAATGTACTAGCATCTGCTGAACAACGAGGGGATGAATGGGCCCAGAGCATAATAAAGCGAATTGAAAATGTTAACGATTTAGTGGCGGCAGATGCAAGGTATCACCACTGCTGCCAACTAAAATTATACCAGACACCTACAGAAAGAAGTGAACAAAGAGTTTATAGACCAACCACAAATGTTGACCATGATGCCATGGAAAGCATTTTCTTGTATATTGCAAATATTAGTGAAGAATGCCAGTTTTACCTTGACGAATTAATGGGAGTCGTAGAAGGAGAATATCTTCCTGACCACAGGACAGTAAAAGCTCGTCTAAAAGCAGAGTATGGTGAGGATATTGTTATAGCACAGGTATCCACAAGAAAAACTGTTGTGTTTAAAAAACGTTGGACATAAAATATTAAATGATTCATGGAATGAAAATAAAAAGAATGATGCCCATGAAGAGCGACTGAGAGTCGTTAAAGCGGCAGCTGAAATTATATTGGAAGATATCTGGTCAGAAATCTACAATAACTCTGTTATCCCGGATTCACTACGTATATTTTTGGAGACGGTTATTTTAAAACACAAGCGAGGTCCACTGCTTGCATGGAAAAATAAATGTGAAGCGTCGGCATCATCATCAATAGGTCTTCAGTCCTAGAACTGGTTGGACGCACACCCTCATTGTTTCCTAGTCTGAACCAACCTACACATTTCCCTGAAATTTGCAGTCTGCATCTATCACTATCTGTGTGCTAAAGTCTGATCTCGGTCTACCTCTACCTCTTTTTTGCTATTTCTGCTTGTAGTATTTCCCGAACTATTCCCTAGAAATGCTTTAGAACGTATCCTGTCCTTCTATTTTTTTTGTTTTCCACGGATATCTTTATTCCTCTACTATTTCTGCAACCAATTAACTTTGTCTGTCCATGCTACCATCCTCATACATCTGAAGCACAACATTCCAGAAGGCTTCTATCTCTTTCGATCTGCTTTTCCTACTGCCCCTATTTCATAGATGTACCGTGCTGTGCTCCACACTATGCTTTGAACAGTTTTCTTCTTGTATCTATGTTCATTGTCTTTGAACATAGCTGCTGTTCTTTCTTGTTTGATGTAGTTTGATCACCTTCTAATTTACAGTTATATACCTTATTTCCCCCATATTCAGTGGTATATGAAGGGGGGTAAGTTCCCCCAGCACCTGAACATTTGTCAAATTAATAGTTTTTCCAATTTATCCTTTCGCACAATCAACATTAGTTGAAAATATTTCAAACTAACACCTCTAGTTGTTTATAATAATCATCAGATTTAAGAGCACTTATTTTTTGGTCATTGGGTTTTACATCTTGAAACTGGTTGGACTTGTACCTCCGCTTATCTATGTTCTGAGCTAGCCTACACCGTTCCCTGCAATTCTCACAATAACCGATATACAGCTCGATTCCCTTCTATTGTTTTCTAATTATATGCCCTATTTTACCGAGATTCAGTGGTATGTGAAGGGGGTTAAGCATCCTGTCGCTGCCAAGGATCCCCCAACACTTAGATATTTGCCGTATTAATAGTTTTCAAATAAATCCTTTCGCACAATTAACATTAGTTGAGAGTATTGCAAAACCAATATCTGTAGTTGTTTATAATAATCACCATGTTTAAGTACAGTTATTATTTTTGTCATCAGTTTTTCCTTCTTGTGGCTGGTTGGAAGCGTACCTTCATTGCTTTCTATTCTAAGCTAGTCTACACATTTCTCTAGAATTCTCACAACTTACATCTTTTATTATCTGTGTGCAGTAGTCTAACCTAGGACTACCTCTACTTCTCTTTTCCTATATCTGCTTCTAATATATTCCGCACTATTCCCTCATGTCTTAGTGTGTGGCCCATTTTTACTGTTTTCCACATAGTTCTTTCTTCCCCTACTATTTCTAGTACCTCTTTGTTCTTAACTTTGTCTATCCGTGGTATCTTCATCATACGTCTGTAGCACCACATTTCTTGTCTGCTTCTCCTACTACCCAGGCTTCACAGCCATACAGTGCTGTGCTCCACGCATATGTTTTAAGCAATCTTTTTCTTGTTTCTATGTTTGTGGTCTTTGAACACAGTAGTTGCTTTTTCTTGTTAAATGTAGCACAACCTTGTGCTAATCTTTGTTTTATATCTTTTGTGCTTTTCCCATCTTGCGTTATTTGACTTCCTAGGTAGTAGAAATCCTTAACCTCTTGTAAGTTCTCGTTACCTATTTGTATTCTTGTTTTTGATTTATTATCCCCTCTTTTGCATACTAGAACTTAAGTTTTACTTTTGTTAATTTTTATACCATATCCCTCCGTTAGAACTGTTTCCATTTCATTAAGAACAGCTTCTAACTCTTCCTTGCTAGATGCTAATACCGCTATATCATCTGCAAATCTAAGCATGTCAATCTTTTGTCCCTGCATATTAATTCCAAATGTCTTCCTGCATTTGACAGTATTCATTGCCTCTTCAATGTACAAGTTAAAAATTAATGGGGATAAGGCACATCCCTGTCTCACCCCTTTCCTAATATTTACTTCTCTACTTTCTTGCTCTAATTCTATTACCGCTGTTTGCTCTTTGTATAAGCAATGTACTATCCGCCTATCCCTAAAACTCATTCCAATCTTTTTGAGTATTTTGAACATTTTTTTCCATTTTACATTGTCGAATGCTTTTTCCAGATCTACAAACCCTATATATACGCTTTCCCCTTTTTCTATTGTTTTTTCCATTATCACCCTTGGAGCTAAAATAGCCTCCCGCGTTCCCCTGTTTCGTGTAAACCCAAATTGAACTTTTCATAGTATTTGTTTAGCTCGTTTTTTCATTCGTCTTTGTACAATTTTAGTTAATATGTTTGACACGTGTGCTGTCAAACTTATTGTTCGAAAATTTTCACCTCTATCCGCCTCTCTTTTTCCATATAGTGACTATGATGTTATGCTTGAAATCTTTGGGTACCTCGCCCATTTCATACATATAGCTTATAAATTGGAAGAGACGTTCTGTTACCGCTTGTCCAGCGGCTGTTAGAGTTTCTGCTTGCACCTTATCTGTACCCAGTGCCTTACCATTTTTAATGCTAATTCAAACTCATCTCTAAGTATACGTCACCAAAGTCCGTTATTCGGAATTCAGCACGTCGGTCACCGTTCAAGTTTTTCACATTTGTTTGATTCCTGCTCGGACAATCATGCACATTGAGATGATACTCTTTTAGTTTATATTTGTTAGATTAAAATGCCACAGCTACTCTTACAATAATACATGAAGACCTCAGGGCTAAACACTTTATTTTATTAAAGTAAACGTGAATTCTCATATAACGAGTATGAACAATGTAACTAAAACCACACTATGCAAACTATACTGTCATCAAATTATTAATCTCTAAAATACTAAATTATAATTAATACTAAGTACTAATAGCAGCCATGAGCTTTAATGCTCATCGCATGCACGCCGCGTAACAACTGACTGCTTTCGCGTCGCTGTCGCACCGAAGCTTAAACTACCTGCCTAATGTGTCCACTTCAACATACAACAAAAGATACAACTCTTCAGCTTCTTTCACATATAGACTGGGACTGTTTACTGAATGCTGAAACCCCTTTTGCACTAAAGCATGATTTATTCATGCATTCCAGATGTGTGAGGCCTGAAGTTTGTAGAGCGCACATTTTAGTCGACACTGTATTTCCATTACTGAAACCAGTTGTAGATCTCTTCAGAAACTAGTATGCAGGAAAGCTTTTTTTATATTCATTTGCTGCATAATTAGACCCTTATGCATGGCAACCACAAGTGTACGTACAGTGGCATGATGTGCCACAGCGGCATATGTGTTATTGTAATCATAACCCTTTTTTTTGTATAGTCTTTCACTATTAATTTAGCTTTGTATTTTTCAACTTCTCCACTTGCATTTGTTTTGACTTTAAAGACCCCCTTGTTCCATAATGTGAAAGAAGTGTAGTATAGTGGTAGCTCAAAATGGGGTATTTTTAGTTATGTATATATTCAAAAAAACACAAAATCTCCATATGCATAACTATTTATACCTTGTTTGCAATAGCTTGCCTACCTGGAGGCAAATATGTTAACTTCCAGATATTGTTTTCCTTTAATGCATTAATTTCTTCTTCAGTAGCTCTCTTCACTTCTACGTTAAAGTAATAGGTTTCATCGAATATAACATCAGTGTCGATGTACAGTTTCTTTTTACACTCATTCCATAAGCGATAACCATTTGATATGTACCCAATCATCACACACTTTTCAGATCTTGTGTCCGGTTTTCTCATAAGTTCTTGATGTACTCATAGGTGTGCAGCACGGCCGAAACCTCGAAGCTATTCTATTCTAATTTTTCTTTTATACCATAGTTCAACTGGTACTTTGTTCTCAAATGCAATCATAGGGGCACGATAAATTAAACACAGACAAAATAGATTGTTTCAGACCATACTGTCTTTGGTACACCACTGTCAATTAACAGGCACCTAGTTTTTTCCATAAAAAAGCGATTCATATGTTCCGATACTTTGTTTTGCTCTGAAGTGTATTGTACAGTGTGTTCAACCAACCAAGTACTATTGTGGAGTCAGATCACAGGATATATTGCAAGAATTGTATGTCCAACGCCTCATGAACACATGCATAGAGTCTGGCTAATACAGTGACTGCACAGTTATAACCTTGACATGGTATGAGGCCTTAACGACACAACCTTGAATTTAACGTACAGTAGATAGATCTGTACAATGCCATTGGAATTAGTGCACTTTGAATAAGAGCATGCACCATACCTATAGACAGATGCATCAGATAATCCACGTAATTCAACTTTCTCTGAGTTTGAACATAAAACTAGGTATGCAGTCTGAAGATCGTTGAGAATTGACAGGTCATGCAACAGTCAATTCCATTTTTCTTGTAAGCGGTCTGGAAAAGGGTTGTTCCAGGACAACCGCTCCAACCAAAATTGTTTAAGCAGTTTTTGTGCTATGGTTGTACAAGTAACCAAAACTCCAAGAGGATTAAACATGTGCGATATGATTTAAAGAATGATTCGTTTGGTGATATTTTCCTGAGTTAAATGAGAAATTGAATACATGAGATGTTGGCTTCGAAAAGACCATAACAATCCTAGAATCCTCGTGTTATCATGGACATTAAATTAATAAAATCCTGGTGAATATCTGCCTCATCAATGTGATATAGTGCTTGTACATCATTTGATATCCACTTGAGTAATTTGAATCCATCTCGTAGGCAAACTTCCGACAAAGTTCCACAAAAGGAACACGCCGATTCTAAGGAATCGTGGTCAATAGATCATCTACATAAAAATCTTGCATTATGATTCGAGAGATATCTGTAAGAGAATCTTCGAACTCGATCCCAAGCTGAAACCATCGAATTGCTAGAAAGGAAGCAGAAGTCTTTCCATAGGTTAGTGTTTAAATTATGTTTGAAGTGGATGTAATCTGGGGAGGGTTTCCAAAGAATTCTGTGGAGTGGTCCTTAACCGGAATCAATTTGTATTTGGTGGTAAATTTTCTCAATGTCGGCAGAGATAGCATAATGATATTTCCTAAATCGAAGTAAAATTGAGAAGAGGTCTTGCTGTATGGTGAGACCAACCATTTGTAAACTGTTTAAAGAGTATCCAGAAATGGTTTTCGCAAAGCCATCAAAGACTACCCGTAGCATAGTGGTCAAACTTGCTTCTTTTAATATTCCATGATGGAGTGAATAAGGTGAAGTTTCATAGGAATGGGGTTCGACTTTAGTCATATGACCTAGGTCTTTGTACCTTCTCATAAAGAATATTAATGCTCGTGCAAAACATCATTTACTCGAAGCTGTTTTTCTAATAAAGAAAAATGGCTTTTGACCACTTGCAAGTAATTGCCTAAAAGTGCTAGGGTCTATTTGAATGGGATTGTCACGACAAACTGTCCATCAGGAGCACATTTGGTGTTTTGAATGAAGGGGGCTTTGCAGATTTTCTCTTGAGACAATGCCCTTTCAGTTGGAAATTTTTCAGTTTCCCAGAACCTACGGAGCTGAAATTGCACATCAATGCATTCGGAAACGTGACACTGAACTTTGCTTTCGCTAAGAAGAGGGCCCATCAGGAGCACAATTGGTGTTTTAAATGAAGAGAGTTTTGCAGGCTTTCTCTCTTTGGGGCAATACCATTTCGGTGGGACATTGTTCAGTTTCTCAAAACTTGAGCTGAAATTGCACATCAACACATTGGGATAGATGACACTGAATTTCGCTTTCGCTAGGAAGAGGGCCACCGATCACCCAACCAAATACTGTTTTTGGAGACGAGGAAGTTGCGGGCCTAGATGTATCTGACTCTTATACATGAGAGTTCAGAATTCTGATGAGCCTATGAGAATATTAATTTCCCCTGGCTTGCAATAAGAAAGATCTGACAAGTTAATGTGATCTATCACTAAGCATGAGAGCCCTGTGTTGAACTTGGATTGCTGCACATTGCATCTTGACTGCACCTGAGAAATGGCTGTAAACAAACCTGTCACGTTAATGTTATTGGCTTCAGTTTTTAGATTAAGTTTTTTTGCAAACACGAGAAATAATAAAATTGTATTGCGAAGCAGAGTCAAGTGTGGTTTCTCACTTCAGAGTCGAGAGCAGTGGCTGCTTAAATCTGCGGGCTGTGTTGGGACGAAGCAACCCTTTGTTCATACAGTAGACTGTGATGCTTCGCCTTGCATGATCGTCGGATGTATTTCGAAACGCCCCTTCGAAAAGCAATTGAAGTATAAATAATTCTTTTGCTTTAGATGACCTATCTGAAGCAGAAAGTTTTAAAAACTCTGGGCATATGTAAAAATGATGTTATTTTTTGCACAATACGCATGAAACAGCATTGTTAACCAATGATTTGGATGCAGGCCTTGGTATATTAGCAACCAATTGCCCTGTGTTAAGTGTTTCAAACAGGTCAGCAGTGGTTCTCAGAAATACCTTATATTCGTCGAGAGAAGGCAGGTTACTGTCCTGTGTATTTTTGTAGGTCTCCCGTTCCCTTGCTGTATGTGAGTCGTTTGCTTACAATAAGATGAATTACTAAAGTTTCAAAAAGCTCTTGTGTATCTGACAAGGATTTAAGTGCATTGACATGCTTGAACAGTACATTGTGTAGATGTCGAAGCTTCTTTCCAGACTGCTTATCGAGAGGTCCTAAATTCAGAATTGCCTTGCAGTGATTGTACACCGGTATTCTCGAAGAGACTACCCTAGGCTAGGGAGTAGGTTTCTGTAGAAAATTCCAACAATTTGATCGTTAACAGGGCATCACTGGTTAACGAAGTTTAGAGGTAGCAGAATTTTTAAATGTTTATTATGGAATCGATATCGTGGATTAAACTTTTATAAAGATCCCTATACTCAAGCTAGTTGTTTGTCTCACCCTTGAATTTCGAAAGATTTATTACTGGTAGCTTGATCGAACCTTTGCCACCATGAGTTGGCTTGTATTTGATACAATTGAACCTATAGGTGAATCTGAATGCTGTGGTTTTGGCCTAATTTGATCGTGTAAATATTCAGCTGCATATGTAGCAGCATAATAAGAATCAGTAAATTCTTCGCGTATATTATACTCAGATACTAGATCGCCCGTTTGTGATTCAATTTGCAATTGTACATTGTCAAACTGTTGTTGGCGTATTTTACGAGCTAGTGAACTGTATCGACGACTAATGTACGAAAATTAAAACTTACCAGTGCTTGCGATCATCATGTTAACCAAAACGAGGTTGACGAGCAACTAACTTCTTATCAGTCTTCTAAATGGCGAGTGGGAATAACGAAGATAACCAAAAATAATGCCCATAAGGCTGCGAAACTCAAAATAACTAAATATTACTTAAACAACAGAGATAGCAGAGAAGTTGCGCACTCAGCCTCCTTTGAAGCTCGATTGTAACCTTTGCTGGATTTACAAGCACATTTATGATAAACTCTGGTGTAATCTTTGAAACATATTTTACAAAACCAAGTAAAGTTTGTTGAATAGGTGATCTTTGAACTATCAAAAATATATCAAGTGTGATGCTCTACTTCAATTTATCAAACCACAAATACAAATAGTACTTAAAATTGTTTGATGCGTAAAAATATTGTAGTACAACACCATTTTAGTTTACACTGTCCTTTGTGAAATTTGTAATATAAACTAGAATTATTTAGTGCATAAAATGTGTTTAGTACAACGCAGTTGAATATGAAACCGTCTAATACGAGACAGTCTTGAGGGAATTGTTTGGTGCATGAAAGCGTGTTTATTACAATGCCGTTTTATTTGACATCGTTCTTTAATGAGGGAGCAATGTACTCGACAACATTAACATGAATCATTGGTGCGAAATGTGCCCCAAACCATTGTTCAGATGTGACAAAATGACAAATATGTCTTAGAATAAAGCTTAATGTTTATCGTAAAAGGAGAAGGAATAACACTGTTTTGTTTGCAAGTTTACCGTGATTTGCAAGGGATACGAGGTTACTTATTACATCAAATATAAACATTCCAGTCGGATACAAAAGTCACAGCTGTGGGAAAAGTATTGCAAGGAACTCACCCGTTAACTGGTCGATTGTGGCAGGTGCATGTGTAAGACCTTATTGTATGTCTAGGAACCAGAATACCGAAGCTGCGGTCTTCAAGTTTTAGAAACATTTGCCTTCTTTGTACTTATATTATACCGAAGAATCCGTGTAGTTGAGTTCATTATTTGGTTCGTAGAAAGAACCATGTTCGTGCTTTGACGTTTGTAATAAAGTATAAGGATTTTCTATGAATGCAATTATGATGGCTGTCTTGTTTGGCAGTATAGGTACTTTGTGGTGAATTGTAAATCCTTCCTTTGTATTAAAATAGAAACAAAATTTTTTTTATTACAAATTTGACGCTTACAGTTGACATTATCTCATAAACTTCTTTGTTTTTAATTATATGTATATAAACAAGAATACTAAACACCATGCTTAATACACTTATTTATAGGATGCTACAAGCGCTATTCAAAACTGCTAAAGAATTAAGAAAAGATGCAACTGTATTATTTATAGATGAAATTGATGGCCTTTGTAGGTCAAGGCACAGCAGCGAAAGCGAATGGAATCGTCGGTAAGTTATAACTACATTACAATTAATCAAGTTGATATAGGTAAATATTTGTAGCTTAAAAACTGAGTTTATGTGCCAGTTATCTAATTTTGAAGATGCGCGAAATACCTTTCTCATATGTGCAACCAACTGTCCTTGGGACCTAGACTGTGCATTTCTGCGACGTTTTCAACGGCGTATTTATGTTCCATTACCAACTGCAGCTGATCGCTACGCTATACTACAACTACTTGTTAAGGACAAAGATATACACATGCCTTCTACATTATGTGGGCTTCTACTTAGTCGTACAGAAGGTTATTCTGGTTCCGATTTAGCCGATGTGGTTCGAAATGCGTTCAACATACCTATTACTGAACTACTTGATACTAAATGTTGGAAATCTGTTGACAACAGATATCAACCAGCAACTGAAAATGAATATTTTACTCAATCCACCATCAACTGTAGTTTGCTCGAGTTACCAGCGGAATCCATAAAGGCACGTGATCCATGTATGGGCGATTTGATGACAGCCCTAGATGTTGTTTTACCTACTGTTTCAAAAAGTGATGTAAAACGGTATGAAAGTTTTATGAAAAATACTTAGTTTAAGTTTAACAATAACTAGTTGTTTAAGAATAATAATTTATGTCGTTACTTACTAGTTCAAGTTATAAAGTTTAATTAAATATGCATACAATAACCAAACATTTTGTGATACAGCAGTAAGTATTTATCATTTTTGTAAAAAACAAATATGTCTAACAATTCCATGCAAACTGCTGAATAAATATTAAAATCGGTAAATATATAAATATTAAGTCACAAATATAGTGTTATTGCTTGATGCGACATGCAACATAGGAGTAAAAACTTGAAAAATCTATGTTTTCAAGCTGCTGACAATCAAATTATGGTTGGAAACATTTGTCTTAGAGACACTAGTTACCTGCTGGTTCTTTCTATACAGTGTGTCCCAAATTTGTTTCTCTACATGGGGATCTCACGTATTATAATAGATACAGCAAAGATTAAGTAGGGAAAGTTTGAGAGAATTTATTTCCGGTTTAAGACTTAAGTTATCTTTATCTGTTTTAAAGATAATTGAGATAAACTGAAAAGGTGCATTTTTGAATTTCACCTTTACTTTCTAAACTATTAATTTGACAGCTGTCAAAGTGTGACATTATTAGGTCACCTCTAAACTATTAATTTGACAGCTGTCAAAGTGTGACATTGTTAGGTCACTTTTAACGACACACAAGTTGATGTGCACGACAAGTTGCAATCGTCTTTTTTTTTAATACACTACAACTTTTGTTTTTCTTATGGTGGCCATATTGGATTTTTAATTTTTAGATAAAGCGCAAAAATTCCATTACAACAACAACCCACAAGTACGTAAAATCGACAGCTACTATGAAAAAATTATGTTTCTAAATCTTTCTCTAATTTTATATCTAGTCGGCTGTGACAAAGACCTACAATGACATTGCGATATTTGTTTTTATTAAGTATTGTTGTTCTTGTAAAAATTATTCAAAAAGCTTTTGGTTTAAGTGTTAGTGTATTTCAAATTTGTTAAAATTATTATACAAAATGGCTTGAATTTATTCAAATGAAGAGAAGTTTGATATGTTAGCGCTGTATGTGTAGTCATACAAAAACGCTGATGTAACATCAGCTAGTTATTTAGAAACATCCCGAATGACAGCAGCCCCATAAAACATAATTTAGGAAAATTGTTGTAAATGTAATAAACTATGGCATCAGTACAATACCGAAAATGAAAATCTTATCCAAAATATTTTGCAGGCTGTTAATGCAAATCCTAAGACGTGTGTAAGAACTGTAGAACGTGAATTAAATGTATCAAAATCTACTATACAATGAGTTCTAAAATAAATAAATATCATCCGTACAAACCTACAATTGTATAGGGACTTATATAAACTAATTTTCCTAGAAGGATACGCTTCTCTGAATTACTAAACATATTGAAGATCCAGAATTTTCCAATTGTGTGTTATGGTCTGATGAAAGTAGGTTTACTAATTGTGGAGTTTTTAAATAAACATCATTGGGCATTACAAAATCCACATGAAGTAACTGAGAGGCGTTTACAATCCAGATTCGAATTTAACATATGGTGTAGAATCATTTGTAATTTTATTTAACTACAATATATGGTACTTGTTCCTTATCGGCACCCTGCGAAAAACATTACAATTTTAAAAATTTTCTTAGTAGTAAAACATTTCAACACTAACCTCTACCATCGTGTCAATACCTGTTCATTTTTAAAAAGATGAAAATCGTTAACTAAAATACTGAAGAGATTAGATTAGGTTAAAAATGTTTTATTACTAATAAAAATATGCTATAATTTTTTTCTCAGGGCTCTGATAATAAACAATTACTCAGTAATTTTACTTTTTTTAAATAAATTAACCAGTTTTTATATCAGGAAATCGACTCGTAGGTCCATTTGTCTATGATTATAATCTAAACGGAGATATTTGAACCTTTTAAGAAATCAAAGTTTGCTCGGTCTTCGAGCAATGGTGACAGAAGATGAATTTGGTAAAATTTAGTTTCAACAGGATGGCTGCCCGGCACACAATACAATTGAAGTTCGAAACTATTTAAGAGAACAGTTTGAAAGAAGGGTTATATCATCTAATGAACCAATTTCATGACCAGCTAGATCACCTAGCCTGAGGCCCCTGGATTTTTATCTGTGGGGCCATATTAAAAATGAAATCTATGCATTTGATCCTCTCCAGAACATGAATGTTCTTAGAGAAAGAGTGGTGAATATGTTTGCTACGGTTAACAGAAATACACTTTCTAGGGTTGTAAAAAATGTTTTGAAAAATTTGTCGAGAATGCCAAAGGGTCAATGGTAGACATTTTGCACATTTCTCTAACAATAATTAGTTAAGTAGTTCTGATATAATTATTATTAGTACCCACATTCATAAATATCGTTATGTTTGTTTTATTAGCTTAAATTCATTTTGTACTATTTAATAAATTTATAATATTTTTCATATGCAAACTTCTAATTTAAAGATTAACTTGAGAGATTGACAACTTAACACATTGGCTGTGAAACCAGATATTCTATTATTACCACTGGTGCGGTACGGGACATATACGACTCGTTCGTATTTTGTTAACGGTGCTATACAAGACACATATGTCCCATAGATACTATTCTAATTATTTTCATTTTTATCAACAATACCGAGTATATAAAATAAGGGTAATAGCCAGTGCAATTAAGAGGGAGTTGCTTACGTAAACAGGAAGCAGATATCATTAAAGTATAGACATAGAGAAATACTTGTTCTGACTGCAATTATATTTTATAAACACGTTTAATCTTGCACGTTTCTTGCAATTTGTTTTCTGATAGAGACTTTTATTAAAGCCAGTTGATTAAATGTAATGTTCAAACTTTACATCAAAATATATTTAGAAAAAAACTTTCATTTCATCATAAAAATTAAAGAAATGGAAACAACTGCCAAAAATTAAAAACAAAATAAAAAATAAGGAATGTACAGGCATAGTTGCATCAATACATAATATTATTTAATACAAAATTTAATGTAGAACAAAAAGTTACTGCATCTCGTGAAATTTATTGAAGCAGGACAAACAGAATCCTGAATTTCCATTACATTCTGCACAAAAAGTGTACACTTTTTTAACTGCATCACTTTTTTCCTTTCTTTATTATCACGTCCAGATTGAGTCAATGTATGGATTCGTTTTGGAGTTCGTGGTCATGGAATAATAAAATCTACTTCAGAAAGTGTCTTACAAATGCTAACACGAAAATCTAATACAGACATTCCTTTATCTGGATATGCAGAATTATGTAATATCCAAGCGTTTGTTGAAGCAGAACGAAATAGTATTTCTGCAGCCACCTTTCTATACCATTTTAGACCTTTCCTAAGCGGACTTTGAAGAAAGCCATTTTATCACTACAAAGTGTTAGATTACCTATTACACTTATATTATAAAAGTTTAAATTTACCTGAAATCTATACCTTTTTTAGCGTTGTAATCAATAATGCATTGTGACTTTTTGACGGGAATTTGATTTCTGTCAACTTTTCTGGTTTCTACTAAAGAAGCATTATGTTCCGACAAGTAGATAGTATTGAAACAGGATGTTTATCCATCCATTTGATAGCTTTTGTTAATCCTTTTTAAACAGCATAAGTTTCGCCCTTTATCAATTTTTTGGCATTTAAGATTTTTAGATAACACTTGCGATTTTTTCTATAGGTGCCACATATTTGCATATTACGTTTTGCAAGGTTTTCTGCAACCTGTTACGTTCATTTTCGTAAATAATTAATTAGTGTATATACAATAATTTTTACCTTAAATTCCTTTGGCGTTCAACACAAAAATTAATTCCGTTAATTAAAAATAACCCTTTCGTGTATTAAAATTTGTATTGTAATTAATAATAAATATCCTATCTATATCAGTTGATAAATCTTTGTGCTTCATTAGAAAAATAAATATCCTTTCTAAGAATTTCGTCCCGTGGAATTTACGCCTTAATTAGATAGGCGACTTTCCAAGTATTTTAATAATTAAATGCTGGTGTTTTCCCTTGTTAAAGAATTCGGCGAATTTATTTTAATAAAATTAAGGTTTTCCTGGTTTATTTCCTTACTTTGGTGCTTTAACAAATGTAACAATTCATTTGCTGTTCGAATAGCCACAAGAAAACACGTTCCGTTTGGCTTCGTTCGTTATCTTTATGTGAATTTCCGGCACGCCTTATTTAGCGTGGTAAGTATATCGAGTTTGTATAAAACAATACTTTTCGGCTTCAATAAATTAATTTATGGTTCGTAATTATTCTAGCTTCCTGCGGGGGACATGTTAATCCCTTGCGCTGTCGCTTCTTTTGAGAATGCGAAGTCAAATGCGCTCTGCCTGGACGTAAGCCTGCCTACTCGCTGACGTAGACCAGCGACTGGTTACACCCCGATGCCAGTAACTCGAGGGCGAGTTCCTTTTTTTTTGTTTTCTCTGTATGCGCTTCTGATTTCGGAACCAGAACGCCTGGGGTTTTACCATTAAAATATGGCATTTCCAAATTGAATTCTTCGGTACAAAATTTCTTGATCTATTTTGGCTTTTACTGTTTTTTTGATTAATACTTTATTATTTGTTTTAATAACTAAAAACTTACTACTTATTAATGAAAAATTGTTTAAAGACTTGCTGGCACATTTGAAAATGTTGTTGCTATTGTTTGTAAAAATAGGTTAAGTGTATATTTACGATATTCTAGAGCTGTGGTTTTTAGGGTTGCGTTGGGTTCTTTCTTTTTTTTCTAATTACTGTCAGGGGGTAGTTGCCTAAAAACTACAGCTCGCCATTTTTCTTGAATAATTTCTTTTTACTGTGTTGTGTAAATATTTTTTTAATTATAAGTTCTTTCTTTTCCGTTGTATGTTTTGTTCTGAGTGTGAATGAGTGAGTGTATATATTTTTTTCCTCTATTTATTTCAGGTTTCTTTTTTTTAATTTAGCTATAGGTATAAGACCCCGCCCACTTGCCGCCTGAGCCCGGACTTACTTACTTCTTTTTCTTTTTCTTGTTTTTTTATGTTACGTCAATGTACGTAGTAAACCTCTACAGTAGTATAAAAAATATCACAAAATAGTATTCTACCTGTGTCACAAAATGTATTTATCGATATATTTACTACAGCCGTGGAATGCCCTTGACCACTGCTTTCATCACCCTCTCCCATATATACTTTAAAATTTAAGATATAACCACTTATGCAACATAGTTTATAAAGTTTGACACCATATTTGTGTCTTTTGTTCTTTATATATTGCCAGAAACCTAAACGATCTCTCTAATGTACCATAGATTTGTCTATTACCAAATTTCTTCCAGGTACAGCATACTCTTGGAAATACTCCCTGTATGTTTGTTGTGGTTTGTTTAGCATTCTTCTTAATCTTCTTTGGGAATTAAACCACTCATAGTTTTTAAAATCATCTTTATTTACGTTTCGATCCATGACCTAGGATCGTTGTCAAAATAATAAAAACTTTAAGTTTGACATTTACAACATAAATTGAAGGTGACTTTGATTTATTGATGTTCAAAATATTTGGTTTGAGTACATAATGTAGAACAACAAGTTACTGCATTTCGTGAAATTTATTGAAGCAGGACAAACAGAATCCTGGATTGCCATAACATTCTGCACAAAAAGTGTACACTTTTTTAACTTTTTTATCTGCATCACGACTTATCATTGTATGCCTTAAGGTTTTCTAGCAACCAGTACACTTTTTTCTTTTTTATAATCCAGTCCAGATTGAGTCAATGTATGGATTCGTTTTGGAGTTCGTGGTTATGGAACAATAAAATCTGCTTCAGAAAATGTTTTACAAATGCTAACACGAAAATCCAATACAGACATTCATTTATCTGGATATGCAGAATTATGTAATATCCAAATATTTTGAACATCAATAAATCAGTCACCTTCAATTTATGTCATAAATGTCAAACTTAAAGTTTTTATTATTTTGACAACGATCCTAGGTCATGGATCGAAACGTAAATAAAGATGATTTTAAAAACTATGAGTGGTTTAATTCCCAAAGGAGACTAAGAAGAATACTCTTGGAAAGATTTCACTAACGCTTCCAACAGCAGTCTTATTTTAAACAATTTGTGTTCACCAGATCTTCCAAACTATCTGCAAAGTGCCGATACTTTAGAATCAGTAAAAATCTATCTCGCGGCATTATTTTAGAAATAAATTCATTATGGAATATGGAATCATTTGGCCAATATAAATTCAATTTTGGCTCGTTCACAAGACCCATTGCAATTGTTATCACAAAAAAAGTCTTCATTTCTGCCATATCAGTTGGTTGCCAGGCTTTGATTCTTGCACTGTCGAGAAGGATGAACAATTTCTTTCTGTTGAACAGCGTATCTGTTTGTTTGCTTGTTACGTTCATTTTCAGTGGTAAAACTGTATTCGTTTATTTTATTACTTATTCCCATAGATTCCGTTTCTACTCTTCAATACCCCAACAACATCTTGTATGTTTTACCCATTTACAATAGTATTTAACTACATTTTCAATTTCAAATCTATCTACACTAAAACGAAGCGTTTACGCTATAAATTATATAGTTGGTATCTTGTTTTAAGTATCCTTTAACTTGCTACACATTACGACAGCGTATAATTGATTCTTATGTGATTTCCATCTAAAGACTCGTCGAAATAAGGTCGCGTACTATTAGATAAAACCGTGTTTCAAGTTTTCTAGTCACGTTTGATAACACTAGTATTACTTTGAACTCTGGTTATTATTTAAACGAATTAATATTCCTTTTCTTTTCTAAATTTTCTAAAGCACTTGTTGTGATTGTTAGATTTTTCGTTCCCATTCTTATGGAATTTCGTGCACGCAATACTGCGTGGTAAGTAATTGTAGATTTACCAACATGTATGTTGCGGCGGCACTGAATTAATTTACCTATAATTATTCTAGCTTCCTCCGGCGGATCTAACGATTAGTTTGAACCATCTCTCCTGTTGGCACGGGAGGACATGCGCATGGCGTGATTCTGCACACAGCTGTTCCACTCTGTCCTTAAAGACGGAAGCAAGCCTACAACTTGGACGTGGGTGAGTCTTTAGCGCCGATTTCTTTCTGTCTTTTGTTGGCACTGCTCCTGGGAAAGGGTCACATCCACATGTTTATCGGGTTCGATTCGAAGCCTACACTTCATAGTTGTTAATATGAGGATCGTTAGGTGAGATGGTATTTATCATTAATATTGTACGTACTGTGACCATCCTACACCTGTAATTGTATACTTGCGGTGGTAATATAGAACGGGGGAGAGGGTTGTCTTTTTTCTGGGGTTGTAAATTTTTGTTAATTAAGACATTGTAGTGATAACGATTTTATATGTTTAATTGTTATATTTAAGATAATGATTTAGAGCTGTTCTTTTTAGGGTTGTAATTTCTTTTTCTTGGTAATTAATATGGGGGACCTAAAAACGGCAGCTTGCCATTTTAAGTATTGATTCTTTTTTTTGTGTTCATTTTTGGCACAACTGTTTTAGTGTAATCTGCTTTTTTTGGTAATTAGAGGTTGTATGATTATTTTTGTGAGTTGTAAATGAGTGCGTGTCTTTTTATTTCAGGCCTTCCCTTATGGTGGTAGTTGGAATACCCCGCCTACTCACCGATTGAGCCCGGTCCTTCTTTCTTTGTTTGTTTTTAGAATATGTCGCTGTACGTAGCATGCTCCACCATTTGTTCAGCCAATTCATTAGTTAAGAACAACTGATAAACCTGTACAGGTGCATTTGTATTTGGCGGTATAGTGAAGGTGTCTTCAATCGGACATACAACCTTGAATTTGTTTTCGTTAGAGACATTTTCACTCCAGTCAGTAGATATATCAGAGTTTAATGTTTCTGGTGGTATATTTGCAATGTGATTTTCACTTTCATCCTTTTGGTTATCTTCATCTGCATCAGAGGTTCTATATCAAATTCATTATCACTCAGTATATAATTTTTATCTACGATAGAATCGTCCGAATCTTCACTAAATTCTTCTGAACTAGAACCACTTCTGTGACAAAGCCAAGTTTAGAATTTTTTGCATACGTGAAACCATACTTCTATATAAACACGTTGAATAATAGATATAGACTGAGTTTTACATAGCATCGCACTGTAAATAAACTGACAACCTATTCAAGTTTCAGCTTGCATCAGTGTCCCGTAATTAGTTTGCCTTTACCTGGGTGCGGTTAGGGTCATATGTATCCCATACGTTTTTGTTGTTGTAAATAGACTCTGGTTGTGAATATCTACTGATTGGTAGTTGTCACATCAATTATAACTCAAAAATAACATGGCTAGAGTTTTCGCACCTTGGCAAAGAAATGCACTTTAATAAAGTACGATACAGGACATATATGTTCAGAATAGCAGCCGTGTTAAAAACTCAAGGTGCAAGAACAAAGTCATTATACATTATTGTCACGGTCGACTAGATATAAAATAAGAGAAGAATTTAAAAACATTTATTTTGCATAATAACTGTTAATTGTGCGTACTTGTGGGGTGTTGCTGGAACGGAATTTTTACGCTCTATCTAAAAATTAAAAAATTCAATATGACCGCCATAAGAAAAACAAAAGTTGTAGTGCATTCCAAGAAAACATATGAAGATCCTTGTGCACATCAACTTATGCGTCGTGAAAATAATGTCACACTTTGACAGCTGTCAAATTAATAGTTTAGAATATATAGAGAAAATTCAAAAATTCCCCTTTTCAGTTTATCTCAATTATCCTTAAAACGGATAAAGATAACTTAAGTCTTAAACCTGAAATAAATTCATCATTAAATTCTCTAAAAGTTTCCTCATTTAACCTTTGCTGTAGCTATTATAATAAGCGAGATCCTCATGTAGAGAATTGAATTTGAGACACTGTATATCTCAACGATCTTTTGTATTTTAGAAGATTTGCTTCTACCAATCTGCTTAACCTTTTGTTTCACAAAATTGGGTATTAAAGAGAATGGGAAAGTGAAAAACTGTCGAACTTCTATGTAAATTTAAGAGAATTTAATATTTTGTAACTTTAAAAACACTCAATCTCATATGCGATTGGTTGAAGATGAATAATGACATGAGGCATCACTTATATCTATGTCATGCTATATATAAGTGGCTTGTGCTATCACTGATATTTTTACACAAATGAAGTCAACGTTTCGTTTACTTTTGTATACAACAAAGCAGGACAATGCGTGGTTCACTATATAGATTAGTGCCTGTCACAGTCTTAGTGTTAAAAAATTTTGGTGGCAGACATAATTCAGCTTAATTGGGCTTCTCTGTCTGCATTGTCTAAAATAGTTGTCTACGGCCTGTCTGTTACAAAAATGGGTACAAGATGAACTTCATTTTTAATATGACATAGTCCAAATGTAAATCACTTATTATTAATGGTTTCAGTCATTGTTGTGTATGCAGTAATAACAATAAGTATACCATAAATTGTGTGAATTTCTAATTAGAGTAGATAGTGCTATCTAACCAAGAAGGCTAATTTACAACATTTCCTCCCCTCTCAAGGAGGGTCTATAAATTTAAACGCTCAGGAATTTGTAATACTAGTTTAGAACGAAGCAATTCAAGAGAAGGGTACGATGCAAATTTTTCCAGCTCAACTGATTCTACTTTTGCAACTGACTCGTTAAGTACTGTTTGACCAGATTCTGGAGTTGTTACCACGGTGTCTACAACTGCATCTAAAACATTATTATGCAAAACAGATAGTTCCGGTTGTACATAAACTTCAAGTGTAGTTCCACAATCGATTTCAACTGATCAATATGCCTCTTCCAATACTGATCATTGTCTAATTGAACAATGTAATTTAATTTACCCAACTTCCGTGAAACTCTCCAAAGTTTACATTTATCTACATTTCCCCTCTTGTAAGGTTCTAATATTTTCTATACAACAATTTTGTTGTATAATACTGGGTTTAAAAATATCAAATCATGACCTAATGTATCTATCAAATTAAAACTTTGTTACATACAGTTTTTGACCCTCAGAATATCTAGCAGGTAATTCACAGAAAATTCAGTGAATCACTCCACTAAAAATCCCGTAACGGTAAAATGTTGTTCTACCGAATAATTCAGTGTGACGAGTGATGTAAGTGTTTGACGTGGGTTTCAGAATGCTATTGGGTATGAAATGTGGTCTTGATAGGGAAATACTTTGGATGCCAAAATCTTGAGATCAGGAGATTGATTTTGACTTAAAATATACCTGAAAATTTATTGAAACAAAAATTATTTTAAACTTAAAACAAATCCAAAGACGTAGACCTACTTATGATTGCTAACTGCAAAAGAGATTTTTGAAAGTAAATATTTAATAAGACCTGAAATATCCAATCACGTTTTTTTTTAAAAAAAATCACAATACAATTTATGACGGCAAAAACTGTTACCGTTACAATAGTGGAAAACCCAAATATACATTCTTTATAACATTTGCTGCAACATTATTAATTCTATAACACATGTGTTCACACAGTACCAGCTTACGCAAATATTAAAACTTCCATATGTCCTAAATCTACTAACTTAAAAATGGAAACCTATTAACTGACTTAACCTAGACACATGCACTTATACGTACATTTAAGGTAAACATTTTATAATTAGGTACTAACTTTCGCGCCGGTATAGTTTCAGCGTTGGGTTTTCTTTGTTTCAATTTTCTTGCAATTGAACCTCAAATATCTTGCCGACGTCGTCGGCCACAACATGAAAATTTCAAGAAAACATAACTCCCTTGTGATGGTGTGATAGCCAAATATCATAATAATTTATAGTTATTTCTTCGAATTAAGTTTTATGCATTTAAAAGGTGAGTGACTTGTTATAGGAAGTGAAAAGTGCGGATTTGTACAGGAAGACAATCGATAGGAAGTACACGTGCAACGAACTCTAGGCTAGGTGTAATTGGAATTAGTAAATAAGCATAATTGCATAATCATTGTTAGCAGTTAAGAACTAATATAGAATAAGAGCATTATAAGTCTAACCCTCCGATGTAACAGTTGTACTGCACCTTAGAGTGACAAGTAAATTAAACATGTGAAATGGTCTTCGACTTTGTTTTAATCACCTCTACTGAAGCCCCCAAGAGAACACTACATGGCGATCCTGCCAGGACTGCTAATCCTGCCAGCCCTGCTAACCCTGCCAGCCCTGTAATTCTGCCAGTCCTGCTAGTTCTACAGATTAAATTATAATATAACCGAAATTTGAAAAGGGCACCAGCAATTCCAAAGAAGAAGTGGTTATTGCACAAACTGGAATGAATAATGGTTCGATAAATGGCTATTCAAATTCTGAGGTAATAGGTATTACGTCAGGTACAATTTTAGCGTTGTTGGGTATTTTATTACTTTTTAAAATGTTCAAGAAAATGTTGGACAAGAAGATTAGGAGAGAGGTCAGTAGAAGCCAGCAGATTGTATAGTAAGGATTATTTTATTTTAAGCTATAAAAATTAATGACGGAAAAATTGAAGCAAATTTTAGAGGAATTTAAGATTTTATTAAAATTTAAATAAAGATGGTCAAGAAAGACGAAACGATTTAGATGTTACTAATAGGAAATTTGATTATTTGAATAGGTTATGCGAGGAGTATAGGTTAGAGAAAGAAAAGATTAAAGTCGCAAAATTTGATAGTTCTGAAATTATCGATAAAGTTAAGCAGCACATAGCCATAATAGATAAGTGTATAGGAGATATTACTGAAGTTTTAAAAATAGGAAGTTAAGTATTTTAAGTAGGAAAAATCAAGACACCATGGGTGAAAAATTTGAATTAAAAGTAGCAGCCTCTATGATTCCAGCCATGGACGGTTCAGAAAATACCACCAAGCAAATGGTCGAGCAATTGAACTATATGATAGCTTGTTAGATGATGAAGGTAAGAGATTGTTAGTAAATTTTGTCATAAAAATTAAGTTAAGTCAAAATGCTAAAATGCGATTAGACAGTAAGTATGAGAATGTAGAAGCGCTTGTGAACGATATCAAACATCACCTTTAACTAAAAAATCAGCATCAGGATTGTCTGCCGAATTACATAACTCCAGACAAAATAATAAATCAATTGAAAATTTTGGTAAAACGATCGAGGAATTAATGGTCAATTTAACAATAACTCAAGCAGAGGGTAACAAACAATCATTAAAAATTTTGACAGCCGCTAACGAAAAAATTGCATTAAACGTATTTACAAACGGAATAAGGGACGAAAATTTAAAAACAATTATAAAAGCTCGAAATTACGATAAATTAAAAGACGCCATAATAGCCGCGAAGGAAGAGGAAATTGCAAATAAACCTCAGCAAATGTTTTACACAACCGGAAAAGGTCGTCAATTTACTAGACGCGTAAAATATCATAACAATAATACAAATAGAAGTCAACGTACCTCACACACCAGGTATCAAGGTCGAGGAAATAATCCATGCACGTTCATGAACACTAGAGATCGAGGAAATGCATACGTAAGTAAAACTGTAAGAGGTCATCAGTTTCATAATAGGAAACCATCGCAATTTTACATCAACTCGTCAGAGAAAACTCCACAGAAAATATATTAGACCAAACTAGGGAACCGAAAACATTTTTTCGAGACCCCCCGGAATAATTTAAGGAATGTTCACAACATTTTAAATATTAATAGTGTAAATTTCATAGAAGTAGGATACAATAACAATACAATTAAATTAATTCTAGATACAGGAGCATCAGTAAGTGTTATTTTCATTTCTAGTTTAACAACTAAGATAAATATTGATACAAATAAGCAAATTTTTATTCAAAGAGTATCGGGTAAAACAAAAGCAATTGGAACAGTAAATCTACCAATTAAAATAGGGAATATCTCAATTAATCATACTTTTGTTGTAATGAACGATTTCGAATCAGACGTAAATGGAGTAATAGGATCAGATTTTTTTAATAAGTACACATCAAATATCGATTATAAAAATTATAAATTTACTTTCGTAAGTAATGATGTATCAACGTCAATTCCATTATTAGCAAACGAAGATTTATATACAATAATCCCACCACGATGCGAGGTTATCAAACATTTCAAAGTAAATTGCAAAGAGGAATGCGTAATAAGATCACAAGAATTATGCGAAGGTGTATTTCTAGCAAACGTAGTTGTAAAGCCAGTTAAAGATTTTATACCAGTAAAGTTATTGAATACGAACGAGACCGAAATTAAGTTACGAAATTTTAAACCTACCATCGAACGACTTTCAGATTACAAGATAGTTAAATTTGAAGAGTCAAAATTCTCAGTTGAACGTATTGATAAATTATTAAAAGACATTAACGTCGAAGGTTTGAATAGCGAAGAACAAACCATCATTCATAAGATTTCTGCTAAGTTTGCAGACGTATTTTATGTCGACAATGACCTACTAACCGTGTCAAACATAAGTGAGCAGCATATTCAGTTACAAACAGATGCTAGATCAACGTACGTTAAACCATATAGGTTACCATATTCACAGAAAAATGATATAGGAAAGCAAGTAGGGGATAATAGATAATAGAACCCGCACAGAGTGCGTGGTCTTCACCACTACTAATAGTACCGAAAAAACCGGATAGTTTAGGAAACAAAAAATGGCGCGTAGTTATTGATTATAGACAATTAAACACTAAATTGCAAGATGACAAATTTCCGCTACCAAGTATCGAATCAATTTTAGATTCGTTAGGAGGTGCGATATATTTTTCACGTTTAGATTTATATCAAGGTTATTATCAGATAGGATTACAAGAACAGTCCAGACCGTGTACGGCATTTAGTACAGACAAAGGACAATTTCAAATGACTAGGTTACCGATGGGGTTAAAAGTAAGCCCGAGTATTTTTGCACGAGCGATGACAGTAGCCTCATCAGGATTGAATTACGAGAATTGTTTTACATATTTGGATGATTTAATTGTATTCGGAGATAGTTTAGAAAAGCACAATACAAATTTAGTAAAAGTACTCAATAGGTTAAGAAAAGTCAATTTAAAATTAAATCCAAAAAGTGTGCATTTTAAAGAAGGAAATTTTATATTTAGGGCACGTTATAACGGCACAAGGTGTACAACCAGATCCAGAAAAAATTGCAGTCATGCAAAATTATCCAACACCACTTAACGCAAACGACGTTAAAAGGTTTGTAGCATTTGCCAATTACTATAGAAAATTTATTCCAAAATTCGCTGAAATAACAGCACCGTTAAACAAATTGTCTAGGAAAGGTGTAACTTTCCAATGGACCAATGAATGTCAAGCAGCATTCGAACTGTTAAAACAACTTTAACAAACCCACCAATATTACAATACCCAGATTTTTCAGATAATAGTACATTCATCTTACGCACGGACGCATCAGGTTACGCGTTAGGAGCAGTTTTGTCGAATGGAGACGACAAGCCAGTAGCTTACGCAAGTAGAGCACTTAACAAAGCCGAAATAAATTATTGTACAATAGAAAAAGAGTTATTAGCTATAGTTTGGGCAGTGAAAAAATTTAGACCATACTTATTTGGCAAAAAATTTCAGATTTTAACGGATCATAGACCGTTAGTATACTTATTTGGTATGAGTAATCCATCTAGTCGATTAACAAAATTTAGGTTAACATTAGAAGAATATGATTTTACAATAACGTATATTAGGGTACAGAAAACGTGACAGCGGACGCTTTATCTAGAATTATTATAGATTCAGATTATTTAAAGAATATGGAACGAGCGGTTCACGAAAAAGTATATGTAACAACAAGAGCCCAAAGTAGAAAATTAGGCGACTCTCAAGTCGAATCAAAAGCATCAAAGGATGATGGGACTGATCACCCCAACATTGTTGAACTTTTGAAGCATCCGAAGGATGCAACAGAATTACGATTTGTATCAGAGGAGGAGTTTAACAGAATCATTAAATCCAATAAAGGAAATAATTTTGTTTGCATGCATGTATCAATTTATGATAGGAGTAAAAATATAATTTATTTGAAGCAAGGATCTCGATCAGCATCAGCCTTGAGCGTCGTTGAGAGACCTGCAATTTCTTCGTAGAGAATTTACAATTCGAATTTATTATTATAAAAACGAAGAATCGAAGTCATTTTATATAACTGTAAAGCCGGCCGCAATTTACTTAAAAAAATGACATACGAATTAGTGTGATTAGGAGGTCACTAATATTCAAAACTCAGAAACGCAAAGATTAATCATTAATGATTTTCATTTATTGCCTACGGAGGTCACGCGGGCATCAATAGAACATACAATAACATAAAGCGATACTATTTTTGGTCAAGTATGCGAAAGGATGTAGAAACATTTATTAAAAATGTGACGAATGTCAAAGACATAAACATTCAAATATTAACAAACAGCCGATGATAATTACAACCACAGCTTCGAAGCTTTGAAAAAGTTTTTAGACTTAGTTGGACCATTGCAACCAGATGCAAATGGAAACAGGTACATTTTGACACTACAGTGTGATTTAAGTAAATTTGTAGAAGCATATCCATTACCAAACAAAGAGACTGAAAGTGTAACTAGAGCGTTTGTCGAGAATTTTATTTTACGCCACGGCATCCCACGCGAAATTTTAACGGATAAAGGTTCAGAGTTCATGTCGGAGATTTTAAGGAAACTTGCAAATTATTAAACATAAAGCAGTTAAATTCTACAGCTTATCATCACGAAACTATCGGTGCGCTCGAAAACTCACATAAAAATTTAGCAGCATATTTAAGGATCCAATGTCCGCAGTATTCGAATAATTGGAGCAGTTGGATACCTTATTGGTGTTTTGCATACAATAATTCAGTACATACTGAAACTAAATATACCCCGCACGAATTAGTGTTTGGGAAAATTAATCAAATACCGTCAAACGTGGTAAACTCAGTAGACCCACTATATAATTTTGATAATTATCCAGCAGAACTTAAGTATAGATTGCAAGTCGCTGGAAATGAAGCGAGATATAATTTATTACAATCCAAAAGTAAACGAAAGCATAAGTTTGATATCAAAACTAAGCATGTTAATTATAAATTAGGAGATAAGTTGTTGGTTAAGAATACATCTCTTAATAAAAGAGATCCAATATTTGTAGGCCCATATGAAGTAGTTTTAGATAAGAATCCTAATGTTATAGTTAAGATAGATAATAAGTTAGTAGAAATCCATAAGAATAGGACAAAATTATATAACGTATTGTAATTTAGAAAATTTTTTATTTGAAAAACAAAAATTTTTTTAGTGCACCCCGTGGAGGTGTGATGGTGTGATAGCCAAATATCATAACAATTTATAGTTATTTCTTCGAATTAAGTTTTATGCATTTAAAAGGTGAGTGACTTGTTATAGGAAGTGAAAAGTGCGGATTTGTACAGGAAGACAATCGATAGGAAGTACACGTGCAACGAACTCTAGGCTAGGTGTAATTGGAATTAGTAAATAAGCATAATTGCATAATCATTGTTAGCAGTTAAGAACTAATATAGAATAAGAGCATTATAAGTCTAACCCTCCGATGTAACAGTTGTACTGCACCTTAAAGTGACAAGTAAATTAAACATGTGAAATGGTCTTCGACTTTGTTTTAATCACCTCTACTGAAGCCCCCAAGAGAACACTACACCCTATGGACCCAGTAGTGTTCGTAAAAAGAAACTGGTCCACTTGACAGGGAATTATCCAAACTTGCTTAGGCTACTCTGCCTAGTTCGTTAATCTCTACTTAAGGTAATTAACCTACCAAAGTGACATGTTTAGAGTTTGGATGTTGGAGGCAGAGTCTTCTTTTAAGAATGAAATTGCTCTTTTTAAAACTACACCAGACATTCTCGGCAAACTTCAGATGGATGAATTAAAATTGGACGTCTTTGTGTTGTTTTCTCTATTTAAACTTACACATTCGAGTTTTAGATTAATCTAAGTCAGCACAAAACATATATGATCTGCCTTTGTTCTTCAGATTATGAAATGATTAGCACCATTCTATATTTTCTAGATAAAACAAATCAAGCTGTATTAATTACTAGAATGACATTACCTCAAACCTTTTTACAAACTGATATATAAATTTTATAACCTTTGACTATGGATCAAATATGATACAAAATAATTCGCTCTTAAATTAAAATTTATAGAAGCCTAAACTTATGTGCTGAAGGGAGTAACTTAATCCTATTGGTGGACTTTACTTATACAGAAACTATTAAAATGAAATGCGATTATAATTATTTCTAAAGGAATGTCACAAGTTGATGGGCTAAGACCGGTTATGGTATTAGGAGTTTCTTATATTAAAATAAAAATTTGCACAATTGCAATCCTTTGTCTACATAATTATGTTGGAGAATTCGTAAAGATTGTTTAACGGTTTGAACATATGCCTTTGCTAAACCATTAATTTCAGGGTGGTATGGTGACTTTAATTTATGGAATATGCCATTTTCTTTTAGAAAACGTTTAAATTCATACGACATGAAAGTTGTAGCATTATCGGAAACTAAATGTTGAGGTATGCCGAATGTAATAAAAATTTTCTTCAAAATATTTATCGTCGTTTCTCTGGTCGTATCGTTTACTATATGAATTTCTGGCCAACGAGTAATGCATTAACCAAAATAAAATAATGTGCATTCATAAATGGCCCAGCAAAATATGCACATGTTCAAATGGTTCTGTTGGCACCTCCCAGGGATGCGTAACGACCTTAGAATTATTCCTGTATAAATGACATTCAGAATAATTCCTACTTATATTTTCAATATCATTAGATATGTCTGGCCACCAACAATAACCCCTAGCAAGGACGTTTTTTAATAATCCCAAAATGAGCTGCATGTAATTCCTGCAATACTTTCTTTTGTAATTTTTTTTAATGACTACTACGTCATTTCGTAAAATGCAATTGTTTTGTAAAGTGAATTCTATTTGAGAAATGTGAAATCTGTACTTTACATTTTACACGTGTACCTTTCTGTAGACCTTGTAAAAGTATGTTTAATTCACCACCTTTAGGTTCCTCTGTTAATTCATGTATTGTGATCGATAAAGTTTCCAATCGAAAAATTTCAAATTTATCTTTAACATCTGAATTAAAATCAAGATATTCATCTAGTGGCAATCTAAATAATGCATCCACGTTTGAGTGAGATTTTGTATTCTTATATTTTATATTATAATTGAAACTATGTAGGAACAAAGCATAATGTTACATTCGAGCAGTTATAAGAAATGGTGTACTATTTAAAGATGAAAAAATTTGAACAAGTGGTTTATCATCCACTAATAAAGTAAACGGTCTGCCAAACAAATAACGGAATTTTTATGCCAGATGTAACTGCATATGCTTCTTTATCGAGTTCACCATATTTCTGTTGCACTGACCTAAGCATCTGCGAAGCAAATTGAACTGGACATTCTGAACCATCAGGGTATGTATGTGATAACACTGCCCAAACTGTATAAGAACTGGCATCAGTTGCAACCGCCATAGGCGGAGGGATCGAAGTGAACCAAAACTTCTGTCAGATAAAATTTCTTCCTTTGCCACACGTGAATGCCTCCTCACACTCATTAATCCACTTGAATTTAATATTGTCTTTAAGTAGGGTTTAAATTGGGCTAACGTATCTGAAATATTTGGCAAAAACCGTCTATAATAATTGATTAATTCCGTAAATGTGCATAATTCAGTTTTATTTGATGGTGTTTCTGCTTTAAGAATAACATCCATTTTGTTCTGAGTCTTATGAACACCATTTTTGTCAATCCTGCAACCCCAATATTGAACTCAATTTGTTAAAAATTGATACTTTCCAAAATTAACATGAATATTATGTTTTTGTAGACCTTCTAGCACTAATTATAATCTTTGAAAATGTGTAGCATCATTGGGAGCTGTAATTTTAATATCGTCAAAAAGAACAGAAAAGCCTGCTATATCTTTTAATAAATTTTCAATTTCACTTTGCCAAATGGAAGGTGCACTAGCTAATACCTACATTAAACGAGTGCTTTGACGTGACCACTTTGGAGTACTTAGGGTTAAGTATTTCCTATCTTCAGGTCTTATTTCCATTTGCAAATGAGCCTGTTTTAAATCAATTTTGGTAAACTTTTCATCTCCAGTCATTGAAGAAAATAACTGGTCAGTTGATGGTAATGGGTACTAGTCTACTAAAAGATATTTGTTAATTGTACTTTTAAAATTACCACATAAACGAATAGTTCCATTAGCTTTTTAACTTGAACAAATACATGGAGTAAACATAAGTCAATTATTAAACAGGCAAATAACATAAAAAGTTATAACTGAAAAAGAGGAGGCTGCGTGTTGCTCTTAATTATCATATAACTAGCCTTCCTTAAACTTACTAATGACGAATTAAAACCTTGTGTGACTTAATGAGGCATTAGTTCTTAATAAACAACTTAAACGTGTAAATGTGACTGAACTAAATTTTGCATAATGCAGTTTTCTTATAGTTAAGTCAATGCTTACTTCAAATGCAAGCAAGAGGAACAATCAAGTATAAATACCTGTCACAAATAAATCGATGTCTCAGGCCTTTTTGGTATTCAAGGGTATAAGCTTGGCAAAAGAGCATTTCATTTTTCATGTTTTATAAGCTGGTATCAAAAACCAAAATACATAGAGCATCTATCCAACCTTCGTGTAGTTTATGAGCGAGTAGTGGGAAACATCATGTGTAAAACATCTATTTAACCTTCGTGAAGTTTATAGTTTATTGAGCTAAAGGGACACAAAATGTGTAACTGACACGTGCAAAATCAATTCATTTTACTTGACATAACGCGTTTGACCACAGTTATCTTATATAATGTCGGGTAATGTGATCTTATTATTTAATACAAATTGGCTGATGAGATAACCTTTAAATGAATTTGGGTGGTAAACTAATACGCATTTGTTAACACAAGTTAAATTTCTTTTGTTACATTTATCAGCAAAATGTTGTTCAGATGCACATCTAAAACATCTAGCTAATTTATTTGAATTTTTACCTTTATAATTGACATTCCTTTGAATACTACTAGTGTTTGCTACTTCTGACTGTTTGTAATTTACTTATACACACCGAGAAATTATGGGTTGATGTCAGCTTTGAATATTTTGATTTCGTAAACCCAGCACAAATTGCTTTCGTAAAGTCTTTTCAAGGTAGTTACCAAAGCTGCATGTTGATGCTAACCCCTGCAGTGCTGTCAGTTATTCCTTGACACTTTCTCCGTCTTGCTGTTTCTTTAGAAAATTTATGCAATTTCCAGGGACTGGATTATAGAGGATTTATTAAGTTTTGCAATAGCTTGTCACATAAGACATCGTATGCCTCAGTTCTCATGTAAGTGTAACAGGTATAGAACTTGCTTGTATGTAGGCACCTAAAATCTCTAAAAACGCTTTCTAAAGGCATTAGCCATCTACCAAAACGTTTTATGATATCGAATGGTTCAATTGTAAATACAGTAGGTATAGAATGCGTTGTAAATTAAAAATCTTAATCTGCATTTTTTTTGAAGTGAGGTTATGTGAATTTAATGTCTCCCAGTTGTATCTTCTAAATTCTTTTTCTCATGAATTCTTCTGCCCAGTTGACAAACGGTTGTGCATGCAGCAATAACAATAAGTAATTCGTAAATTGCATGTATTTAATGAAGCATTGTAAATACATAAAATAGAACATACAACTGGTGAATACCATGAGTATAGTGTATATATAATAACCACATGTTTATCTTGTTGCCGCACCCAGGATCATAACTAATTGGACTATATTAGTATTATCTAACCAAGAAGGCTAATTTACAGCAGCTATGAAAGCCTCCGACATTTTTGTAAACATTATTGTTCTAAACTAATTTTGTTTATAACATAGAAAATATGTTTAGGGACACTGCTTCCAGGTTAATCTTCCAGCAGGTGCGCTGTGTAATTTCCCTTGAACGGGCACTTGTAAACTTTACGTCATCAAGTTTTCTCCATGTAAATGTTAGGGAATTGCTGTAAGGTTATGAAAAATGATAAATAACAATACTTTTAAAAATATCTATTTCACTTTCTTAAACAAAAACTAAGCAACACTTTAAATATATTAATATTTCAAAACAAAATATTTTATCGACCTATTAGCCAGAATCAATATTCTCATTTTTACAAACCACCTCAACTGCTGAATGATTCTTGCATGTAAAGGGACAACAACAACACTTCCTTGATGACAAGGATTTTTTCTTCTCCAGTGCACATGACCAACAAACACCACGTTCTGGAGAGCTTCTTTTTTCTTCTTCTGTTATCGATTCAATTTCCCGATCGTAATTCACTGAGAAAAGCACGTATATCTTGCGGTAAATGTTTGACATGTGTTCTGAAAATAAGATGCTCTTCATCATGACCAGTCTAATTTTTTAGGAAAAATCGTTAATGCTTGGAAGCGTTTCCTGGAGAGGCAAATTCGTATAAAATTTGAGCATTTATGCCCGTTCATTTACATTCCCAATGCTCCACCCGAAGGTACTTCATTGGCCAGGAGGCGAGTTTTTTGTTGCCCGGAAATTTAGAATTTTGCCGAACCCTTGTCGTTCCAGGAAAGATAGGGATCTTTAACGTGCGTGACAACACTCACACACGGGACCTCCATTTAACCTCTCATCCAAAAAAGGGCGTAATTTTTGTGAAAAATGCTCACCTGCCATTTTTCAAGCAGTCGGCCGTGTCGGGATTTGAACCCGGGACCTTGGGATCCGTATTCTTACACTTACTACATTGATCCACGGCGTCGCCTGAGCATTTATGCCACCAATATTCATTAGAGTGTATAAAAACGACACACGACCATCTGTTTGTTATTCTAGAGGCCGAGTAAGTGGTAAACATTTTGTCGACTGTATCCACTGTCTTTGGTTACATTGTAGTCCAGTATAACCTCAGGTTTTCTGGTGTCAGGATCCATTTCATTGTTGTCATGTATTTTTCTTAATCTTCCTTGGGAAATAAACCACTCAAAGTTGTTCAAATCATCTTTATTTGTTGTCATTTATGTCGAGAGTAATGTTACAGATGTATTTTTCAAAGGGGTACATAGGAAAGCATCTTGTTTCTTTTTGTAAACAAAAAAAAGGGGGATCCAACAGCTCTCATTTTGTTCGGTAAGAATTCTTATGGGATTTCTGCTTTGTTCTTTTTTATTGTGCCCAAAACTGTTCTTTTTTTCGTAAACAAATAATCAGCAAGTGGTACACTTGCGTACAAATTATCGATGGTCAAATCCGGTTTGAGTTTTCTATCGGAGTGACTAGACACTTTACAATATCTGTTTGGGTATTAGAAGCCACAAATGGTCCATTGGGTTGTTTTCCACAGTATATTTCCAGATTGGAGGTGTAAAAACTTTTGGCATTACACAATGCAAACATCTTCATCTCATATTTTGCTGCTTAGCTAGGAATATATTGTATGAATCTACGACCTCTAAATGGATGCAGCATCTCATCGATTGTAGTATATTCCCTCAAATTGAATGATGACTTGCAATTGTTAATGAAAGTTTGGAAAAAATCGTAGTATCGCTGCCAGTTTATCAACTTTCATCCTTTCAACTCCGATAATATTCTTGAAGGAAATATCTTGTAACTGATTACAGCTCTTGCTATTTCAATTTCGGTACTGTCACTGCCAAAAATCTCTTTCGCATTTGCATGGTGAAATTTTTTTATACCGTTCAAATATAGCAGACTCAAGTATGCCATAAATTCTTGCCTATCGGTGTTTTTACAATCCCTATATCTAGAATATTGATAGTCAACTCTCAGCTGATCGATATACATATATGCATACCTCAAAACATCGTCAATCATAGACATATCGATAATTTGGAAGAATGCATTTAGTTCATTTTCAATACTAAGAGCTTTTTGAGTCAAGCCAGTGGATATTGTGACTACGTTTATCCCCTTGGTTTTTCCAGAAACACAGTATGTTGTCTTTCGCCATTGTGTAGATTTCTTTTTCCAATGAAAAATTCTTCCATTGTTCCCTCCTCTCCTTCAAATTCGTTTGAAGTGTTTTCTTGTTCGGTAGCACTTTCTTCAGCTTGTTGCTCGATTTCTTCTTCCGAAAACTTGCTGTCACTCGAGGGAATGTAAGTCTCACATTTCTGCTCTGGCTCTTCCAATAAATCTTAAGCAATTTTTTCTAGTTCCTTTTGTGTAAATGGCCTAAAAGCCATAATGGAACACGTCTAAAACAAAGAAAATACATTTAAGTATAAAAGAAAAAATAGTTTAATATACTTACACTTTAAGACACATTGTAAAATGTATGCTCAACAGAAATTCCCAAATATCAATGAATAACAAAAACTTCTAAGTACACCCGGCATATGTCTGTAGTTTAGCAAGACTCTGACCCTAGAATAGTTCTGAGCTTGATGCTTGCAACTAAGTGGTAAAAGTGGGAGAAGCAGTAAGGCGCATTTGTTGTAAATTTTGCAACGGCGCATCTGCTGGAAGGTTAAGGTTCTAATTCATAAGCATAAACTATATTCGTATTTTTGTTGTTACTGGCCAATTTGGTGAACAACTACTACTTTTAATACATTTTAGAAGTTTTATAGCTACATAAAAATAAATAACACATTAGACATATTATTTTATTTTCGTTTTCAGAAAGTTTGTTTTAAATAATGCACTTCTTAATTGTATTGTATAAATAACATGTAACAATACTTAACATATTACACATTAAATAGTAAGGCCTTTTTATGTACTTTCCATCTAATATATGCTAACTATAATATTAACAAAATAAAGTGAAGTTAAATTCTGACCATATTTTAGGCAGTTCGGTTAGGTAGACCTCAGGTAGCAGCCCAAAAATTATTTGGAGTTAGTTTGTATCACTGCAATTAACTTATAACTATATTTGTGTTACAACCTTATAAGCTGCATTTGTACGTAAACCTATCTTTATAAATATGTTTTTATTTGTGATTTTTAACATTAATGGGAATCGAAATGTTCTTGAACGTGAATTCCAGTCATCAGTATATAAGTGCACAAATTGAGCAAGACTTCTACTTAATTCTTGGAAGAATTTTCCAAATATAAAATACTTGCAATGATAAAGCAACGCATTTCACGTCCATAACAGTGATTAATAAACTAATTCACTCAGCCATAACTGTAATTTCTATTAGAGAACTCTACAGAAACTAACATAAAAATTAAATACTTTTATCCACGACAAATTTAAGTGCAATTCGACCGCTCTTACCTGTCGGTGCTGGCAGGGAACACATATCGTTGAGATTCGTGTGCAGACATGAACTTATAAATACATCTACCATGGCTATTGGTTCAGAAGTTGTAGTGTGTTCGAAATTTGGCTAAGTTAAATACATTGTCAACTTTTATTTATCCGTATATAAATAATAAAAATTGTTTATTTATGTTAATTAACTAATATTGCTGCTGGTACATAAAATTTATAATCATTTTTGTGTAGAAAAAAGTATTTCTTTTTGGACTTAGAAGTACCGTCAGGAATGGAAGACTAAAAGATAAAATGGTATAAGAAGCCATTGTCTGAAACAGTTAGATTGTTGCATGCCAAAATTGGCATTGTACACTTTTAAATTTGTGAGTCAATTCCCGCCACTATTTTAAAATAGACTTGTTCCTTGCTCCTTGCTCCCGGACAGTTGCGTTTGCGCAAAAGAATGCGCAGGTGCGGAGTGATGGGGAAGTGCGCGGTTTGTGACACGACAGAACAGGATTATTAGCGACGAGACGTCGAACGGTATCGTTTACCTGTATCGTGGTGCTGTCTTTTCTTTTTTTGGGATGTAGGTTTCTCTATCGTATCTCTACCTTCTATCGTTGCCTCTACATGTATCCTTGCCGCTCCCCTACAAACGAAAGAGGAAGACGAATAAATTTGGATCAACAAGGGCGTGACGCAACCCATCGGGAAAAAAAAGGAGATACCCTGAAATGAACTGGATGGCGTGTTTAAGTGAGTACTTCGCTTTATTTGCATTTTTGAGTGTAAATTGTATCATTGTAAACGTATTTGGTATGTGATACAATTTGACGCGTAATTATGTCTTTATTGTGCAATATTGTGAAACGTGGATCGTATCAGTGTTGCCAACTGTAGCAGTGGCGCTGAATACGGACGCCGGGGCTATAACAAAATCAATGGGCAGAAAAACCACTGTTAGAAGATATACCATTGGATAATATTTTTTCAACTGATGAAGAATTAGAGCACGATAATGAAGATAATCAGTCCAGTTTTCAGTTGAATTTTATAGAGAAAACTTTGGACTGCCAACAAGAAATGTAGTGAAAATGATCAAGGGCATTCTACAATGAAACTGATCGAAAATAAAAATGACGAAGTAATTATTCAATCTGATTTTTTAGATTTCAATAAAAACGTTAGACCGTCAACATCAAGAAGCAAAGAATTTCTACAATGCCACAAGGATGTTCAAACCTGCCCTGTAACAAATATGACCACTGAACCGCCCAATCGAAAATGAAAGAAAGTGGAAAAAAATACTGAAATACCTGAGTATAAGTGACATGTGGGTCCAGTTGACGAATTTTTTTAAGACTGTAGATCAGCTACTGGCAGCTACCTGAAAATATTGGGCATATCAGAAGATGTTGTCTATCAATCTAATTTATATACAACTCAGCATAATAAAACCTTCAAGCTGACAAAATATGAATTGTTATCAATCATTGGCATAAATTTTTTGATGTCACCACTGGTTGCCATCATGGATACAATATAGAACTCCAGTTCTGACTTGGGAATACCACCTGTTACAAATCGTATATGGAATCGATTCGAGGAAATGCTATGGTTCTGCATTGTAATAATAATCATTAGATTCCCACGAACAACAAGAATAAACCCTACAAAGTGAGACCTTTGCCAAATACTTTAAACAGAAAACTTTGGACGCACAAACAACTCAACTAGAAACTTGAGTATTGATGAGAATATGATTAGATTCAAACATGGAGCTCTCTGTAGCAATATAACCCACAGTAACCTATCAAACGTGGATAAAAGCTTTGGTGTATCGCTGACCAAAATGGTTTATTTCTTGCTTTGAAGTATACCAAGGAAAAAAGAAAAAATTACAAAATAAATATGATTATCGCTCTTCAAACACGAATATAATGGAAAGATTATTTGAGTAGTGGATTTTGCTTAAAACTTTTATGGTTCAGAGGAAACCACCATACAGAACATGCAGAAAGATGGTTCCAGGATGCACATAACATGCTCATTAGTTATCTCAGACCACAATATCAATATGGATGGTATTGATAAGGCGTATTATAAACTGTGAGGAACCTATGGGACGAATTGTCATTCGTGCAAATGGTGGCACTGTTTGTTTTGGGAATTTCTGGAAATTGCTTTTGTCAACGCTTACATATTTATCTCAAGGATTTGAGAAAACGTCATCGTTGGAATTTCGATGGTCGATTAGTCTTGGATTCATGGCAGTGAAGGAGTGCAAGGATCGTAGAAGAAGATATACCCATTAAAAACCCATTGCAAAACACAGAAAATATAATTACAGCGTGTCCGATGATGTACGATCTAGAAACCTTGGCCAACATTGGGTGGCAGGTGGAAAATGTGTAGTACCAATGCAATTCAATCAAAACCACACAGCAAGTGTACTAAATGTGGTGTGTATTTGTGCAGCAATGTAAAAAAAATGCTTCAAGTGCAATAATTATTGACGATTATACTAAACGACCATATTATTTTTCTCAAGAGTTTTATTTTTATTTAAAGTTATGTATTTTATTTAGTTTATATTTTCACAATTAACTTTTTTATTTGTTATTATTTATTTTTTTATGCATATATCATTGAAAGCTATAAATAAAATAAAGATTTATCCAAACATATTCAAATGCATACGTTTTTAATTACTGGAATTACTTATTCTTTTTTCAAATCATCCAAAGTTAAAAAAAACGTAAAATAGGTTTTTGCGTTTGTTTTAAAAATAATATATAAAAGAAATAATGATTAAAATTTGATTTGATTAGTTAAAAATATATTTGGGCTCTAAAGGGTTAATTGCAATGGGAATAATGAGTCGCATATAATGAACATTATTCCCTCTTGTAAACCAATTTGAAAATAGTATCGGAAACATAGTTTCTGTAAAAATTTCTACGTCCATGGCAACCATTGAACTGTCAAATCCATATAAATCAGATCGGTAACCTAAAACCTTTGTAGTTTGAATTAGTTCTATTTCTATTTTCATTTTGACTTCTAAATGGATAGCAATTACAGTATCCACTACCACACCTAAATTCAAATCTGTATATTGCAAAATTTACAAAAGTGTTACGGATTGACAAGCGGACAAGAAAGCTATTTCATTTTCCAAAATTCTAGATTTAGCAGAAAAGATATAAATCATCATCTCTATGATCTTTCTATTCTGTTTCGAAAGCTGATTTACAAATAAAACATGATACTGATTTAGAAAAATACGGAAAATCCTAAACCTCAACTTCTGACTAAATAAAGAAGTTTATAAATAAAACTGCATGCGAAATGTCTATTACACAGGGTAACAACCTAACATTTTCAATGTATTTAAATAAAAATATGTTTAAACGTATCAATAGAATTAATAGTGGATAAAGTGTAGTATACAATTCGCAATAATGGCTATTATTAGCTCAGATCATTACACCCCTTGATGCAACCTTCATCTTTGGTAATAATAGCTATCATTATAGCATCACTGTATAATATACCATAGAATTGGGTGATTTTGAAAAAAATGTACCGACTTAAAATATAAAACGTTGCAAATTTTGAAGGAGTGGCAACACCACTTGTCAAATCCATTGAATCACTTAAGTCGCGTTCGATATGTATATCAACAACAAATTGGTAGTAACAGTGTACAGTGTGGAACAATTTGAAACTAGGTAAATAAATTACACAATTTTATACCCTGCAAACTTCTTATTGTACACTTCATAGTATAATTACAAGCAGGCCCATCAACGATTTTAATCTAAAATAATTTTTAAAATCTATTGTTTTTCTTTAATTTTAGAGGTGACTTGAAAGTCATGCCCAGAAAATAACAGCTTGAAACTACTGCCATTATTCAACGGATCAGTACAATAGGCAGTTAGTGACTACAATAATAGGCAAGGTAGTCTTGAAGCTATTTGATAGAAATATGAGATTCCAGTTGCCACTTTGTATCGTAAAGTAAAATATTTACATCAAAAAACGCCAGGTGATCATACTGCATAATCTAGTGTGGATGAAATTGCAAATGTAAATTGCATTGCGTTAGCTGCTGATTAAAGATTCCCGTTAGAATGTGAGGGCAAAAGAGAATTAGTTAAAAGTTATTTAAATAGATGTGGTATTGCTGTTCCAGTATTTTGCGACATGTTGGCACGGGGGCGGTAGAGTAGAATTTATTTAAGAAGAGCCTGTTCGTCATCATGCGCTCACGGCTAAAACGGTGTCAGATTAGTCCATTGTTTATAAATAGACGGGTTCGTTCAGCATTTCAGCGGCGTAGATAATTTGCTGTTAAATGTCAATTGACATTTGTGACTATGACATTCTATATTTAATTCTTACACTTTCATAGATTTCTTTTTGTTTCTTTGTGTATTCGGGTATTCGCCATGTGAATTTAAACCACCAACAAATAAAACTTGATTTTAGAATATTTACTGTATATGGGGGAGTTTGATAAAAATTATTAAATCCGCTACGCTGATTTTCAAGGTTTGTGCATATGTTAAATGACGTAAGGCTCTTCTTAAATAAATTCTACTCTACTTAGCCTTTGTAGAAAGATATAAAAATGTTCTTTCAAATAAACTGTCACAGACTATTAAACAAAACCTGGCAAAAGCCCTTGCATTATCAATAAATACTTTGATAATTTGACATCTATTTTAAACAACATTGTTCCAGCAGCTACAGTAAATTACGATGAGACACATTTCACAGATGACCCTAGTCTGGTCAAAGTCGTCGTTCGTCGAAGTTGTAAAGAGCCGAAAAGATTATGGATTCGTCAAAGGCAGCAACATCTGTTTTAGTGTTTCCACTGCAGTAAAACGCTCCCTATATACATTGTGTATAAGGCTGATCACGTCTGGTCAAGTTGGATGAAAATGGTTCTATATAACAGAAGAAATTCAGGCTGGTTTGACACGAACTTGTTTGAAGAATGGTTGGTACAGTAGCCCTACCATATTTTAAATTTCTACTAGATGCGCCAAAAGTATTAATTGGCGATAATTTGGCAAGCCACATCTTGGTTCAAGTAATCTTTATGCGAAAAGAACAATATAAAATTTGTGTTACTGCCGCCAAATAGTACTCATTTAACCTAGCCTCTAGATGTCGCGTGTTTCAGACAATTTGCTTGACACACAATTTTGCAGACCTAGAAAAGAAGCAATAGAGGTGTATTGTTTAAGATGTATTTCCAATGCTTTTAAATCAGGTTTTAAATAGTATCGAAATTCGAAATGTGGCCAATATGTTCTGGATTCGAAGACACCGCAATTTTTCCTTTGTGTAAAGATAAAGCTTTGAAAATTTCCAAAAGAAGTTCCTTCAGATAACTAAGCAGAGAATTCTTCTTAATCTTCTTTGGGAATTAAACCACTAATAGTTTTTAAAATTATCTTTATTTACGTTTCGATCCATGACCTAGGATCGTTGTCAAATTAATAAAAACTTCAAGTTTGACATTTATGACATAAATTGAAGGTGACTTTGATTTATTGATGTTCGAAATATTTGGTTTGAGTACAGTAAGCAAAAATTTTTTAAAGTTTAAAAGAATAATTGCCTTCAATTTATGTTACGGCCTGGGACCGACTTTCTTTAGGTAGCCAATACGCTTAACGTGAAAGCTGATTAATTTTTATTGGTGAATTTTATATAAATTCAATAAGTTGGGAATTAGAAAACATTTTTTAACATGTTTCTATTTATACAATTGAGAGGATGGTTATTAAAGAAGTGTGCGATTGCATTATTGAAAGGCTTAAGTAGTCGTTTTTTATATTTATTTTGAAGGGGAAAATCATTATGATTTAGGCTACCTCTTTGGTAGATTTTAACATGGTTCTGAGGCGACCTTATGGCGGGTTTACACTTGTCAGATACCAATGTTGTTCTATGAAGGTTGTATATGGATCTGAGGCGACCCTATTGCCGGTTTACACTGTCAGATACCAATACTGTTTAATGGAGATTGTATATGGTTGTGAGGTAACCCTATTGCGGGTTTACACTTGTCAGATACCAATGCTGTTTTACAGGGGTTGTTAATATGCTTCATCATCATCATCATTAGGTCTTCATCTCAAAACTGGTTGGATACGTTTGCACTTATTTATATTCTGCAGGTATTTATTAAGCAGAGAATGGCGCTGCAGCTGCATTGAAAAAGATATTTTAAGAGGCTAGATATGGAAGCACCGAGACACCAAAAGGAAAAAGAAAGAAGCTTGACATTCAGCCAGGAAAAAGCATCGCGATTAAAGACATTATTCCACAAAAATCTGATGATTTAAGTAGTAAGGTCAATAACAAGCCCGGTCCCTGAAACCCAAAAACAAGATAAACAGTGTCTCTATATAAGCTGAGATAGAATGAGAAGACGCATTTGTATAGAGAAAGCGTCCCTGGACTTTTCAGTGACATTGCATAAGATGAATCGTTTTTGCTTGAAAATGAGAGTGACGTTAATCCAGATACTATAGACAATTGAACAACAAGCGATGAAGAAATTCAAAATACCAAAGAAGAAAATAAAAAGACAGAAAAGTACGAAGAAAACAGACTGAAACAACATGAAAAAGAAATATTGTGTAGTGAATACCACGAGAACAACATTGTTACAGTCGAACTCAAATATGCAAAGAATATTTTCAAGAAATTTGTAGCAAAAATTGTTGGGACAGAAAACGATTCCTTTATCGGTTCGTATTTAAGATCACATTCAAGAACAAAAAAGGAATACATTTCTTCACCAATTCAAGAAGAGTCATTAGTAGAAAAAAGCGAAATTGTAAGGAAACATTTCGTCAATAGTTTTAAGAAGAGGAGCTTAACAGTTTCCCAGACTTCAGTTGTAATTTGTGTAGTTACCTACCTACTTACTTATCCCATTAGCCATCATATGCATGTTTTTTGTTTATTTAATCAGCATTACTTCATATGTTTTTGTTTATTTTGCATCTTCTAAGAATGTCTGCATTGCTAAAATAAATATTTTCTTAAATAAAGTTTTTATAAAATCTAGTGTTTTATTGCCAAAATTTCTTTCTGACATTTTTTTTGAAATTTTTTGGTTCATTCACCTCTACTGCTGCCAAATTGAATTACGCGTTCATTAACAGTCAATTTTCAAGCGACCCCACAGTGACTTGAATACATTTAATATTGTTTTTATCGAGAACCATACCAGATAAAAATGGTCTTGTGTCTCATCACATTCCCCAGAATCTAGACAGGGTGACAATTTTTAATTTGCTTTAAATTTGCATATTAAACTTGCAATCTGTGTAGGTATGTCAAAAATCTTATGAAGTCACTCCATTTTACGGTACTATTAAAAATGAAATAAGATATCATGCAAAAACTTAAGAACACAATAAAACTAATCCCACAAATACGCAATCCAGCACAATTTAGAGCCTATAAAATAAAAGTAGAATAAAAAAAGAGTCAAATTTATGTTAAGCTTTCTTTTTGGTTCTTTCAGATATAAAATCTGCAGAATATAAGCATCAAAACATAGTCTGCACTCTTGTAACAACAGCATGAATGTTTAGAATGATCTCAAATATTGAATTGCTGCGACAAATATTTTACAAAAGCTAGTTATGATAACTGATAACACGAAATCTGTTTAGATTCAATTTAAATAGTGTGTTTAATGTTAAAAACCACAAATGCTGCACCATACTGACCAATATACATAAATATTAGTCTCGTTATTAATAGAGTAACTTTAAAATAGTAGAGAAGAGTGAATGAAACTTCATAGTTCGCAAACCACAATATGTTCAAAGTACAAAGAAAATACTTTTTATTTAAACCTAAAAAAAATTAGCAGTAATCTCTATTTCTATAATAAAAACAGCTTGTTTCGAAAATTAAATCTCACTCAATTCGAATCACTTTTTTTAATTTTGGCTGTGTACTTAGTTTTTAAATTCAGGTTATATTTTACAGTGGAGTACAATTAAGTTCTTACCCAGCTAAAAAGGTGCAGAAACGATTAACCAGCAGCATTATAAATTCATTTAATGTAAAATGTAAGCAAAAGAAATAATTTTCCAATGAATATTGTAGTAATGTATGCATCCACACGATTAAGCATTAAAACTTATCTTCAAAGCTGAAAGACAGCCAGCAAGCAGTCTGTGACATTTATAATGTGCAATGAATGTTCTTATTGATTGCATTTAGGAACAGACACCAATTGTATGTTTCTACTGCATTTTTGTGCTGTGTAACATCTCTAATAATTCCTTTCCTTTTTTATTTGAATAGTTTTTCTTGTTTGTGTATCATCATTTTAGATGATATTTATTTACAAGTTTACAAAATATATTGTATAGCATTCGGATAATTTTATTTTCTAAAAATCAGTCTCTTCCAAATAGTAATTTCTATATGCTTCTAATTAATTGTTTATATGTTAAAATAAAAGTAGTGCTCCAATTGAATATGCTAAGATTAATTTGCATATACTCGGTATTAACGGTAACCCTACTTCTCTATCACATGATGTTCGTTTGTCATCACTGATAGAAAAAGAAGAGCAACCTCTAGATTCTGCTGTAAGCTAGAATATTATTTGTCTTGTAATGCTCACGCGTTAAGTTTCAGCGCAAAAATATCCCTAAAATTTTAGAGAACCTTGGGGAGTTTACATTTTATAACAGGGCTATTTCAATATTATACTAAATTAGGACCAAAGAAATAAACCGAAAACCACCTAGTACATTTCTATATAAACAGCAATGACGATATGGATTTTGTACTAGACGTATTTAATTAGAAAATTCGCTGATATCAATTGCAGACATTAACGCCCAAAATAATATTTGTAACAATTCATATGGGGTTCAAGAAACCGTAACAAGCACAGAATAATAAAAAGTCATAAAATTAATGGGATCACAGATCTGAAAACATAGAACTTGACCCTAAGAAGGGATTAGATGTATAACATGCGAGACTGGAATTTAGCATTTTAACAGAATGTAGGGAGATTGTAATATAACGATTAAGAGTAACAGGCATGGGAAAATCGAAATTTGTAACGTAACGTCATTTTTACCTGTAATAGACCATTCAACTAAAACTTATTTTGTATATATGCGGCATTTGATGATTTTTTTAAAAGCAACAACATATTGAAAATTATTGGTTCGTTTTCAAGGACATGCTTTTACCTGTGACTACTCTTATTTATATCTCTTGTTATTTAATACATGATCTCAGTGACGTTTTAAATTTACTACATATCTATTAAATACATTGTCATGTACTTTCCTTCTCAGTTTGCAAATTAATATTTGTTAACATTTTTTGTATAAAATACTAATTTCAAAATGGCCATTTCAAATTCATTCATAAAACAATAAATATGCCTGTGTCTCAAGACCTTTTTACAGACACTTCTCCAACATATGATTCACTAACATAATACCACTTGCCCAGTGGTATTTCAACGTTAATTTTGAGATCTTATACACTATAAACACAAGAAATGATTTAATTTTTGAGTAAAAATTGCATACGGCAACTATCTTTTTCTAACGGAGTTCTTATTGTTTCATATGCATCATAGTGACTACCATGAATTGAACCGCTATTTCCTATAACACCATATAATGTACATCATAACTTTTCATTTTTATTAAAATTAAACCTTGAAAGGAGACATTGTTTTGTACAAAATGGCATTAAATCCAGTAACAAAGGGAAACAAACAATAGTTATTCATGCATTTGAAGTTTTAATACCTAAAATCGTTATAAATGTAGAATCAGTGCAGCAGGTGAATTGCGAACTAGAAATTGCATAGTGGCGTTAGTATACAGATCTTTTATCGGGTCTGTTATGTTACTTTGTGCATAAATCACAACTGATTTTATTATTTCTAATAAACATTTCACATGCCGTGAATTGGTGTATACATGATTGCACAGAGTATTTGCCTTCTTCACATTAGTTTCTTTGCATTATAGTGCTGTAATGCTAACGCATTAATTATACATACGTTAGTATATAGGAAAATATTTATCAATTTTAACTAGTTTATAAACCATAGTAAGAAACTATACAAACAATTTTATAGAAGTTCGATGCTTTACAGTATACTATTAGAACTGTTTCATCATGTTATTAAAGTAAAATACCAGAATAAATAGTAAAGTTCTTAGTACATTATTTTACAATCAAACCAGGACTATAAACATATCAAATTCGACAAACACCAATATATTTTCCATGGATAATCATCCTATGAAGTTGGATGTTACAATATTCTCATGTATCGAAAGAAACCAAAAATGTAAATTATTTGAAGACAATCCATAAAGTGTCAAAATCTATGCCTAGAGACTTAACCCTGGTGCAGATGTAGTAGTAATTAAACTACATGACAATACCTTTACACATATTTTCACACGTATCGAGAAAACCCTTGACCTCAACTTCAAAACAGTTCGTCACACAAACCCTGCGAATTAGAAGTTCACGTAAATCCCCAGGGTCATTTTAACTATCTGTCAAGTCATAATAGAGGGGATTGAATTCATTAATTCATTTCAAGCAAAGTCGATCAATCACGCTTTTCAGGCGATTATAATTTAATTCACCAACAACCACCACCGTCGAGTGATGGCAAGTTTGTAAGTAATCTAACGGAAACTTCATACATTCAAGTGTTTTATTAATAAGCTCTCAGTCACGTTTGCAAAAGTGGAAGTGCAATGCAGCATATTAATGCAAAATAAGTTACTGGTATATAGTGAAAGTGATTCAGTCAGAAACGCTTTCATCAACATTTGTTGGATCCAAAGGATTACTTCATTAACACCCCATAATTGTCTTGCATGAGGTCGCTCAAGTCTTGGAAGAAACAACTGTAAACCGTTGAATTGTTTCCACCTGGTGAATGTTTCACACTGTGTTTTTCATTATTTAAATGTATTAATTAATACATTTTCAATGCTTCCTCACCATTTTTTATATAAACAAACGACATATGTTTCGCTATCTATACTGGTAACATTTTCAAGTCTAGACGTAAACAGTAAACTATTAATGGTGTAACAAATAGAATTAAAATTTACTATGTATAAATATGTTACATGGACAGTAACAGAAAAATAATAAAACAACCAACTCCAGAATAATTCCAAATTAACTATATAGTAACCATTATCAGTCACTATCATCAATTTGTCATTCAAGTTCAATATTTATCATTGTAAATGTAACATACTTATACATAGTACGTTTTACTTTTAATTATATTTATTACGACTATAAATTTAGCTGTGTTTTAAGATTTTATAATAAACTCCATGGAAAATGGCTATCAAGTTGATGTCATATATACAGACTTGGCCAAAACCTTCGACAGTGTTTGTCATGTTTTGCTATTAGAAAAATTGGAATATCTTGGTGTATTCATACTTATTATGGATTGCTTCATTCCTAAAAAACCAATGCCAGTTTGTTCAGTTGGGTAATTCGACATCTCAAGAGTTTTATGTTTCCTCTGGTGTGCCACAAGGGTCACACATTGGACCCGTATTATTCTTGTTATTTGTAAATGATGTGACTTCATGTTTCACTCACTGTAAATTTCTAATGTATGCTGACGATATAAAATTCTTTGCCCGTATCAAATCCATTGAGGACTGCTCCAAGATTCAAGTCGATTTAAATAACTTCTTACAATACTGTGATAATAATCTACTGAAAGTTACTGAAAGTAAGTGTAAGGTCATGAGATTCACTAAATGTAACAAGCTCGTGAAGTTTAATTACACCATTACGCGTGTAATCCAAACCGTAGACAGTATTGGTGATTTTGAAGTTATTTTTATCTCAGGTATGACTTTCGCTAAACAAGTGGATAATGTTGTGCTTAAAAGCTACAGGATGTTGGGTTTCCTACGTAGGTGCATCATACACTTTAAAAACATTCGTCCAATTATAGTTTTATTCAACAGCTTAGTTCTTAGTGTATTAGAGTATAGTAGTATTATATGGGCACCGTCCTATAACTGCTATAATTCTAAGTTACAAAGAGTGCAAGACAGTTTTGTTAAATACGTCCTATGGAAACATCACTTTCCCTATAAGGAGGTGCCCAGGTCCACTCGTTTGTTGTTGGTTGGTATGAAAGATCTCACCTTCAGAAGAAACTTGGCCATGGCAGTATTTTTATATAAATTGGTAAATGGTCTAATCGACTGCTCACCTTTATTGGATATGGTTTTTATCAGTGTCATCAATAAGGCTACACGCAACTAATTTTTTTGAAGAACGTTCTCACAAAACTAATTATGGCCGATCTGCCTTTATTGATCAAATAACAAGAGCATTTAATAAGAGCAATAGCAGGGATATTTTTGGTATCACTACAACTAGTTTTAGAAATGGAATTTCCTGGTGATTTTTTACATCAATTAAGATAGATTCTTATTTTGTTTAGTTTTCTGTTCTTTTGTTTATGTACGGTTATATTTTTATTGTATTTTGTGCCAATTAGGAGTTTTGTCCTGTAGATGCACTATATAAATAAATAAATAGTTTACTGTTTACGTCTAGACTTGAAAATGTTTCCAGTATAGGTACCAAAACATATGCGTTTGTTTATATAAAAATTGCTGAAAGCATGGGAAATTTATTAATTAATATAATTACTTCACCCAACTTTGAGAAGAAACGGCAGAATTCCATTTCAATATTTAAATGTATACCACAATTTCTTATTAAGCTAACTTTTACTTGGGTGCCCACTTGAATGAAAGCGATTTAAAATCAGGAAAAGCACTGCCATTGTAATTTCAGGAACTGATAAATACATATGTAGCTTGATTTGATACATATACTGAATAAATTTACTTTTTTCATGCAGATTTGACCAAATAAGAATAGTAAACGTTAATCAGTTTGTTTAGTTACGATGATAATCATATTTTAATATGGGCAAAGAGAGCAGTTTTGAGCTTTATTTGTAAATTTTTAAGTTAGCAATTTAAGAAGTGGATAAGAGGCTCTACCAACCTGAATTGCAAGAGCTTATTAATTATTTTAGTATCATCTAGGAGATCACCCACCATCTAGCAAGATTGTGATAAATTCCAGGTGAGATTGGCACCTGGCATTATTGGACTGAGAGTGCATAGACCTTTCTAGGTAGGTGCATGTATTACAATTGCATACTCCTAAAAGAATTCCTGTTGTTTTAATAGAATTCGCTCCTAGCTGGCATAATTTTTCTGTTACGTTTCTGTGGTCAAGTAACTTAAAAAGTCATTAGAATCAATTTTACATGTATCATTTATATCAGTTATTAAATAACGGAAATTCATTATCGTTTATTAAAGGTAATTTTTCTAAATCCACTTTTGTATCAATGTTTTTATTGGTAACAAAAGTAAGTCGTGATTCAGGTCGGTGAAACTCATCACTAACATATTCAACGACACTATTACGTCTAAAAAATGAATTATCCATATCAATATTTATTATGCTAGATGAATTATCTGAAATATCACGAGCAATTGACTCAATTGTGGGGCTAGGCACATCTCTATTAGAAGAAACTTTTTTATGCTTGGATATGATTTCTTGGATGTTATCTTGTCAGTATTCGATTTATCTTCTAAACTGTTCTCTTTAAATTCTTCATTTCTGTCAATAGTAAAAACTCTCTCATTAAATACTATTTTTTAAAAACCCGCATGGTTTTACTCCTTTATTTGATGTTTCGAGGATATATTGACATTGAATTCTTCTGCTTTGAGAAGTATGCTTTTTGAATATTGGTAAACTCAAATCAAGAAAGAACTCATCTTAACATGAAATGTGCTTACAATCTTGACACTGCAGTGTATTATTTAAGATACCTCGAAAAACTTGTTCACTGGGTAATAGTAACTCATATGTATGCTGTTCATAAAATTTTATAATTTTCTTCTTATCGTCTTCGACAGAAGATGGGTCTATTTTATGATTAAGTTTCAACTTTTCTCAAAGTTCTTCACTCAATGCTTCTTGTAAACGTCGTAACAGTTTATGTATCATGTGGTTGGTCTTTGAAAAACTGCGGGTTTCTTTGTCTTTAAAATAGTACATTTGGGTTGTATACTTCTAGTCTATCACTATGTAATTCTTTTTATGTTTGTGTTAAAATATGTGTTAAAGTTTACCATTCTTTTAAAGTTCCAATAAGTGAAGTTAACATCAATGAAACTTCTCCATCATCCAGATTTAATCTGCTACCAGATAGTTGAAAATATTGTGCGGACTCAGAAGTTTTAACAAGTAATTGTAATAGGTAGGGTGTTTGTCCAAGACGTATAACAGAATTGAAAAAACAAGTATTGCCTAAATTTGTTAAACCATGTACTTTTAGAAAAACTAGTGCTCTTTACACTTTTATCCACGTTATTTTTGTTAATCCTATATTGTCTTATCAGCCACGGCTGTAAAATCACTTAATACTTCGCTATTATTTGACATATCACCTGTTTTGAACATCTTTACATTTTCCTTTAATTTATCTATATTAGAAGATCTGTGAATTGGTTTGACTTCCATCAAATCTGAACAATATAAATCAGATACATAATTATTAATTAGTTCTATATAATAGGTTTTTATTAGTTGTCTAATTTTTAGTGTGTGTGTAATTATTTGACGATTTTATAGGTAATAAAAAATTTTATTTAGCTTTTTAGATTATAGGATTGTTCCAATAACAGAAATAGAATTTCCTCCTGGAGTTGCTAAGGGGATTCTTTGTAATATAAATTTAGTGACTCTATTAGCATGTGTTGTCTAACATGCGTTTACCAATTTCTTTTAAGAATTTTAATCCTTGTTCTCCAAAGACTAAGGGTTTCAATCGAAACCGGATAAAATATATAGAGATCTGATAAAGAAGAATATTTTTAATTTCATGTTTTCTCCAATACTTGCTACCGAAATGGTTTATTTGAATATGTAACAAAGGAGCGAGTATGGCACAAGTAAAACTGCCACAGTATTAGACTAATCCCATCTGTCATTTTGCCGCTTTCTCTGAATAAATAATTGGGTTCAAGAATTGAAGAAGCATTAGCTGAGACTAGTGCTCGTTTTATTATGTCATTTACATTTTTATGACGTATATGTTGACCTGCACCTAGACGACAACTTTAGATCTAATCTAGGAATGTTACAAAATGGTTCTACCAACAAACTCCTCGGAACATCAAGACAGAAGGGTTTGTACAACATTGTTTAAAATAAGTGGATGCATTTGGTATATGATGATTAATTTTAGGAAAAATTGCATTTCAATGTAAGGAACTGAAAGCATTTTTGAAGTCTATTTTCAATAATACTTTTTCTTCATGAAAATTGTTTATACAAATGCGAGTAGCATAAACTACAATTTTGCAGCCATTTAAAGTTGCAAAACCAAACTGCAATGGTCTGAACAGTTTTCCTTTATATTTTTACAACTTACCTTAGCTGCTAAACTATGGAAGACTCTGCCTATTGTAATTGGTCTAATTGGGTTATCTTTCTTTTTGATGGCACACAAAGATGCGCTCCAAGCAAAATTGGGCATATATCATCTATAATTTTTCCATTAGCATTAAATTGCATAATGTTACAGATTTTAAAAAAATTATGCATAGATGCCTTAAAAGGTTTTGTAAATGTGAAGAGTGGAGAGTCCATACCATCAGCTGAGCTGATTTGAGTTTATTGCTACAAGAACGTCTTTGTCAGAACCAACTTAAATTTGAATTAGTGTCAAAATTTGTATTATAGATTGAAATAGCTTTTGGATGTTTTAGTTTTAAATTTTCAAGTACAATGTTATCATAATACAAAAATGTTTCAACAGAAAATAAAATTTTGATAGCTGAAGAGAGGTCACTATCTGATACTTTTGAGATAATCTGTTTTAAAATTCAGAAATCGCTAGGCAAAACCTTTTTTTAAATTAGTTTTAATATTCTGTGTAATTGTTCACAAATTCTATAATTTTTTTAACTATCTGATTTATTTTTTGTTACTAAATTTTGAATAGCCAATATTTTATATGGGAAAGAAGACAATGCTCAGCGTTTAGTAGGACCACAAAGGAATCGTATATTATGAGCTGCTGAAACTGGGAAAAACTGCCCATGGGCATTACTACTGACAACCGATCAATTTGAACCATGTATTCCACGAAAAACGACCAGAATGGGACAGGAAGCATGAATCAATGATATTGCAGCACGACAATACTCCATACCATTGCACTTCCATCATCCAGAACACCATCAAAATGCCGAAATTGGTTCTGCTACTGCACCCACCATATTCGCCAGACCTGGCCTCTTCCGGTTAGCACTTGTTCCAGTCGATAACACATGGCTTGGTCAATTTTGAAGAAGTGCAAAATTGGTTGGATTAATGGTTCAGTCCAAAGATGCATCGTTTTATCATCGTGGTATTGATGTATTGTCAGAGGTTGGTAAAAATTTGAAGCTAGTGGGGAACAATAATTTGAATAACACATTTTTTATATTTCTCAAGAAATTTTCCATTTTTCATTGATCAAAAAATCTGGAAACAGCTGTGCACCTCGTAATATATGGAATAATTTACTTTCTTGGAGAATACTTTTTTACTTGTTTCATGTAACTTTCCAAGCCTTCTCATGTCAACAGCATATTAAGTTTTTACATAGGAAAATATGTGTTTAGTCCAGAATTAACCTTACGTATCAACAAACAGGAACCCCAGAAAATATGCAAACTAAAATGCGTTATCAACATATGTAGCATATAATCAGAGAACTGATCAAGTTGAATGTAGATTGTGAGACAGAAATTAATTTTTCTAATATCCAGTGATGGGTAAATTAATAATCGAAACGATTGTTAAAAACGTAAAGATTTGTAATTGGCAGTAATGTACTTTCTGTGCGTAATACATAATTAATTAATTAATATCTATGATGTTTTGTTCATAACTACTAATATGCACCATTATTTTTTTGTCTACATAAATAATAAGTTGCATTCCCAAATGTATTTATTCAATACTAATTCAATAAATCGAAATTCAAACCACCGCTCATCACTATAACTGTGTCCTTGGGCAATGAATTTTGGAACTCTATAATCTGTAATTTTGTTTGTTAATTGTTGTCGTTTGAGCTTTGTCCGTATTTATTATACATTTTTAATAATTTCTGCATTAATTCACTTTCATTCAAGTTTTTTTCAAAACTACTGTATTCCATATATTTATATACGGTAGGTTTAAAAATAATATGAAAATTATATGCACCAATCAACTTAACCTAAAAATGTTTTCTAATTTTGTAAATGTACAGTATGCAGTATTATTTATATGATTTAAAACTATAATAGACCAATAATGTGTTTTTGCATGTTGCTTTAATATCAGCACAATGGATTCTAAATCCAAAAAGACCGCTCATTCTGAAGCTAGATCTATTGTTAAGTATGTGATTGACTTTTTCGATAAGCAGAAAACTTCTGGTGTAAGGACATTACCGTTAGATAAAGCGACTGAATTAGCTGCAGCTGCTACTGGGAAATTTGTAACATTCATAAAAAGAATTCGAAAAGAAGCTGCTCTTGCAGAAAATCGTATACCAAAGTCACCGTCAAAATCGAAGCGAAGTGGAGGCACTTAGAAAAGAGATTCGTTAGTTGACGACAAAATTGAAAAATTGGAGTTTGTCATTAACAATGGTTCATCATGAAACTGAAGAAAGTGATAGTGACTAATTAATTTACGTATAAATTGTGAAATTCTGCGAATAAGTATTGTATAGTGAATATATGAATAGCTTGGACTTTGTGAAATTAAATTCAAATATAGAATGTCATAAAATCTTCTCACATCAAGACGTGGGAAGATTTTGTGACATTTTATATTTGAATTTTACTTTAATATACAACCCCACTTGGACTATATATTTCCTTTAAAACTATGAATTGAACTTTGTGGTTATGTGCTTAGAGGATTACTGCTAATATATAATGTTAAAACTATGACAGTTATTTAACAGTAGGGTATATTTTAACATGCAGTACTTAATAAAGTAGTTATTCTGCACTTTCATGCTTATTTAGGATTTCTGCAGTTATATGTTTTTAATTTCCATACTAATTATACCTTTCAATGCTTCAAGTAAAGCGAGGTTCGGTTGCCTAAAGATTATATGGGCATTAGAAATGTTTTATTACAAGAAATTGTCCAAACGGGTACAATGGCCATAATTGAAAACAAATTACTTTAGATCTCTCTTCAGGTTAGATTAATTATTCTCAATTAAGTTTTTTACGTGCTGTATTGCTGGATCTTTAGGCACTTTAGCAAGGACTATTTAAAATTGAAATGTTTACTTTCCAGTCTGGATGTACTTTAAAACTAGTATACTTTCTCCTACAAAAATATGAATTGCTTTTGTATTTTTATTTACTCAAAACTTCCGCTTATCATCAGTTGCATGTTATAGGACAGTTTCAGAATGAAACTTGATTGTTTTAAAAGAAAATATGCAAGAAAATGCATATTGGTCAAAAGCAATCTAGCATGCTCTACTATTAGCAAATTTCACCTTGTATATTTATTTTTGCAAATTTAATGTAAAACCTGCTACAAAGCTAGTGGATAGCACTTCAATTTTTTTCAAAATATTTCCTGGATTTTGTTTCACGTCTCTTACATGTCTTAATTGCTTGATTGGATGCTAGAAATGCCATATATAGTCCGCTTGCTTTAACTTTAGGATGACGTTATAACTAGATAAAATGATACATTGCCAATGTTAGTTTAAATTCTAGTATTATACGAGGGCCGGCCGGAAAGTAGTACCCATTTGTACCGTTTGGAGCGCTGGTGAGTAGAGTAGCATCCGGACTAGTTATAACAAGTTTAGTTATATTGCAGCTGTCTATGTGCAAAGTTACGTCTCACTGGTTCTGACTGTGTTCTTTCTGTTAGTGTTTATAATGTTCAAAAAAATAGAGAACACTGCCAGTTATGAAATTAGGGCTGTGATCAGAGTTCTCAACACAAGAAATGTGAAACCCTGCGATATTCATCTTCAATTAAAGGAAGTGTATAGAGACAATGTTATGGATGAGTCATCAGTTCGGCGTTGGTGTCGTAATTTCAGTTTGGGCAGAGACAATACCCATGATGAAAAGCGTTCCGGACGACCGACTGCTGAGTTTAATTAACGAATTCGTGAAGGTCGATCGGCACGTAACAATTGATGAGGTCAGTGAAAATATCAGCAATGTTTCACGAAATTGTTAAGGAACATCTTCATTAGGCGAAGATTTGTGCAAGGAGTGTACTGCTCGAATAACAGAACAACTTGTTCAACAATTCAAATGGGAAACTTTTAACCATCCACCCTACAGTCCAGACTTGGCACCCTCAGATTTTCATGTTTACAAAACTCATGGACTTTTTGGCAGGAAAGAAATTTGAAAGTGATGATGAACTGAAAGCAGCTGTGACTACATATCTCAATACATTGGCGGCAGAGGAGTACGAAGCTGGCATACAAAAACTCGTCTCACGTTATAATAAATGCTTAAATTTGCAAGGTGACTATGTGGAGGAGTAGTGTAAGGTTTGTTCTTTTTAAATAAAACATTAAAATTTGTTAAGATGTACTAGTTTATTTTTTATTCAAAAACGGATATTACTTTCCGGGCGGCCCTATTATTTAATGAAAAATATATTAATATTCCCACTGGCAGATGTCGAATGACAAATGCTTCAATTTGTACAGGAATTAGTAGCAACACCATACAGAACTGCTAACCTTTATTGTGTTAAGAGACAGTATCCCCTAAGTGCAATTCTAGGTATTGGACGTCATACTAAAGTTAAAGCGAATGGACTATAAATACTAAATCCTTTTAAATATGTATAATTATACATAAAACGATAACCGCAAATCAAAGAATGTAATTGCATTTCCGTTCTAATCCCTTATATAAAGCCTCGTTTGTTTAATTGCACTCCACTGTAACATCGATGAAGTCATAAGTAACCAAAATTAATCCAACACATTTCCTAATTATATAAGATTAAATATTTTTGTTTGTATTTACTACACCTTCAAATTGAAAGTAGTAAAACCAAGCTATCTTACAGATCTCAAACAGTATTGCTAATATAAAGATCACAGAAAATTAATTAAATGAGCAATCAGCACTAAAACATCAATAAGCAAGCACACATTAAAAAATTTAAAAATAAACAACGTATCAAAATTACAATAAAAACAATAAACTATACTTCTAGAAAAATATATTCGAGTCGCTTATCTAACTGAGTACGCTTTGTCATCACATTTGTTCATAATTTCAAGTGTAACTTAATATTTAAATATAACACTTACAGAAAAATCAGTTTAGGCAGTTTGATTACCGTTACTTTCATAAGGTTACAATGGTATTATGCATTTAAAAAATAGTTTGTAAAAATTTAATTAATAATTTATATAAAATACCCGCAACCCAATAAAATAATTCAGATTTAAAAAAACATTTTAATAAAAATAATAATAAACCCTATACCATACCTTACCTACACTCCAGATGCTGTCCTTGAGATGCCATAAATCTTTATTGGGACAAAACACTGCTTATAGATCGCACTGTACTCTATAATGACCTGACGTTCTTATTAACAAAAACCTTCAAAATGATTACATTATTAATACTGCAGTAATCATCAAAATAAAATTTAATAAATACCGAAAAGTGCAAAATTGACAAGTATGCAAAATTGGCAGTACGATTAAACAGAATTCAGAAGTTAAAATCTATACAAATAATTGCAGCCAATGGAATTTTATCGGTAATCTACTTTAAAAAATGTAAATACTCTTGGAATACCACTTGGACTGTTCTATGACAAAAAATATTATTTCAAAAGTGGTATATAGTTAGAAAATGCCTACATCCCGATTTAATAGGATGAACAGAAATGTTCCTCCATCAATATGACCCCAAACTTAAATAATACTAATAATGACACTTAATATGCGCATTACTATTCAGCTCTGTTGTCTAATTATGTAATTAAAGTAAATCAGATGTTACGCTCGAAAGATAATTTATAGATTGGACTACATACAAAACTAATGGTTTATAAAATTCTATAGCATTTTACAAACAAAAACCATATTTATAAATATGACGTTTGCAATAACATCTCTGACATTTATAACGAAATGTTACTTAAATTTGGAACTTCAATTAGAAACAAGAAAATTTATTGCGCATTCAATTACTTATTCGAATGGTGCTAATGATGTTATATGCAATATATTCAAACAATGTGCTACCATTTAACTTAACAATTTAGGTAATTATAGAATCTAAAAATGTACTTACTTTACATTAAAATGGCTCACTATCTGCAAATATAGAAACAGTTGCTGTTAAATATAAACAAAAGTGTATAAGTGGTCTCAAAACTTAAATAGTAACACAACCGTACAATGAGTATTGTAAAAATTTGCCTCTTGCAGGATTGAGGTAGCAGATACATTTAAGAATATGCTGGTAATCCTTTGGGACTTGCAACACCAATATTTCATACCTGTAGCATTGTACAGAAGATCCTAATTATACAATAAATTGAATTGCTTTCCTATTATTAAATTCCTTTAAACACGAATTTGGTGGCCATCGGAAATGTTGCAACAATGTATAAGTCTAAAATAAAATTTCAAGTTTGACATAAGTGTCGAACTTGAAATTTTTATTATTTTGACAACAATCCTACGTCATGGATCGAATCATAAATAAAGACGATTTTAACAACTATGAGTGGTTTAATTCCCAAAGAAGATCAAGAAAAACACTATATAGTATCGTTTTCTCACATATGGCATACACCCAAAAGCGAAATTTCAATTATTTAATACAATCTGGCGACATAAATAACAAATGTAAATTTTGTATCGTTGAAACGCTCTGCCATTTGCTTATTCTAATTCGTCATAAATATCTGTGGTCATGGCTCCTTTAATCATTCTATTTTTAATTTAAAGCTCCACGTCGATCGCCTAGCTATCTCTCCTAGCAGTGTTATTCCTACTTATTTTTATTGCTGTTAGTTGAACGACTTGTAGTTCTGTCAATTTTAAATTGGTTTTAATAATTAATTTCTGTATATGTTTGTAGTTATAAAAAGTTGTTTGTGCAATATGGAAAGGCTGCTATCCATTGGGTGTGTGACAAGATTTCTAGGTGAAGACCTGCTCTCTTTTTACTATGATCTATCGTAGAGATACAACGTTCTTGACGTGCTTGCATCTACTGCTTTTCTAGCGCTGTTCCTTGTGACGGATTGCAGCAAGGTTCATATTAATTACTCTATCTTTGGTATTAGAGGAATTAATTTACCTGCATCATGTGTCCAAATTAGTAGAGTCTTTACTAATGTGGGCATTGATTTTGCAAATCCGTTTCTGAATAGAACTTCCAAATGCCGAAATGCCTCAATTCAGAAGGCCTATTTATGTATATTTGTCTGTCTATTCACCAAGGCCATACATTCAGAACTAGTTTCTGAATTATCGGCTGAAGCTTTTTTGGCTTTATTTACTCAATTTACTTCCAAGTGCGGTTCACCCGAGTCTGCATATTCGTAGTGCGGGAGAAATTTTATAGGTGCTTCTCGCGCTCTTAAGAAAGCAAAATCAAATATTTTCTGCTATGGCTTCTTGTGAGGTTAAGCGGTTATTCAATCCTCCTTATGCACAAATTTTGGCGGAATTTGGGAAGCTGGCATAAAGTCTACCAAGGCTTTAATGTTGCGTACCTTGGGTGAGCAACCACAGAATTTCGAGGAACTTTCAACTGTTTTCGGCATCAAGGCGGTGTTAAATAACCGCCGCCTTTGTTTGCCATCCTCCAAGCCTAATAACAGCACTGACCATCTTGCTGACGGGCACTTTCTCATACGTGGTCCTATTCTTAGCCTCCCCGAAATTCACTATTTTGAAGACAAGAATTTTAACTCTCACTGGAAGCGTCTTTGTAAGATGACTCAGTTGTTTTGGCGAAGATGGTCTAAAGAATATCTGAACACTTTGGTACAATGGAGTAAATGGCACCGTTGTGTTGGTGATCCCAAAGTGAGGAACTTAGTATGTGTCAAGGGTTTTGACACCTAACCCTTGGCTTGGTCCATTGGCCGCGTAATAGAATTATTCCCTGGTTCCTATGGTGAGTGGCAATCCGTAAAAACCAGTGGCCTATATACACACCCTATAAATAAACTTATTTTTCTTCCGAAAGAAGAGGAATTTTCTTTGAACGTTTATTTAATCATTCTTCTTAATAGTTCCAAAATTAATTAGTATTTATTTAATTTCAGGTTACCACGTTTCACGTCCTGTCTCGTATTTCATTTAGTTTACAAAAATGTTTTTCTATTTGTGGTACCTTACATATTCAGGCTTCATTGCCGATTCCTGTACTGGGTATTCTTATTTCCGACTGGAAGTCTAGTCCTAGTATTCTTTAGTTATTTAGCTTAAAATTTTGTTAATTTTAGGTGGATGGTATTTTCATGCCTTTTAATCCTTTCGTATTAATTCACGATTATCTGCTTCGCATCATTAACCGTCTGCTAGTATCACAACGAATGTCTTTCCTGATGGTACTAATTCAATTCTAATAATAAAGTTGTTAGAAGTCTATCGCTTACAATAAGTAAAATACCTGCTCAGGTTATGTCTGTGTAAAGTGGTTAGTACAAGCAAAACTTCCTCTTTTCCCTTCATTAATATTGCTTTATTTCAGCTTCAACATGAACTAAATGAGGGTTAAGTTATTATTTCTGTTTTCATTTCTTGTATTCTATGCACTTTAATATTATATTTAAACCGAATCAAACGTCTAGCTCTAAAATAGCCTCAAAGCGAGTACACAAATTAAGTAAAGTGATTATCATTAAAGAAAGGGTTCTGTTCCGTTTATATTGTAAAATAATTAAACCTAAATTTCATTTTACGTTGAGTTTGTTGATTATTTACATTCGCCGCGGTATATTTAAATTTATTAGAGTAAAATTCCCATGGTTTTACTTGAAGCACGCGCCAACATGTGCCGCGAGTGATAAATGTTGTTATTCCGCATGTGCAAGAACAGTGTAGTGACGGGAAAATCCACAAAGCAAGAGAGAATCGAACAGTCCGCATCGCTGGTTTACATATTTATGTAGAGCTCATAATTGGAAGAACCGCTTTTCTTCAGAACCGCTATTGAAATAAATGTGCTTCGCTACACCCACAAAAGCAGAGTAGATGTTACATCGTTTGTTTCGTTACCACGGCTTCATAACCACCAGGTGAGTGCTTTTCGTAAACGCTTGATCTAATTAAAAACATTAATTATTTGTTGTTTGTTCAAATATCACTTAATTTTATATACAGTCCACTGCTCTCTACCAAAGAGCTATGCGAAATTTACACCGCAATATTTTACAGGTCCTTAATAATATTTAATATTTACTTTTTAAAATAGTATTTCAATTCATTTTGTACTTTTAGAAAATTTAATTTGTTGCAAATCTCTGATTTTAATTAAAGGCAATTAAATGTTAGCAGATTCTTTTTAATGTGCGAATTTGTCGATATGGTTGGGTCTCATTCATTATTGTCTGCAATTTAATTCAGAAAGCATCTGGAAAGATAACATGTAACCCGAACACATAATTAAAGTAGTAAACATGCGATTTTAGCATTAACTTCTGATTTTGCATGACGAGATATGACTCAAATGACTTAAAACAATGTTTTCCTCTTTGGTTACAGACTTACTTAATTTACACCTCTTTCAAAAACACTTTTTAGTAATCTCATGAGTTCTTGAATTTCTAGATGCAAATACTCTCTTCAACTTTTATTAGTAATTGTAAAGCAAATGAAATTGATGTTAAATAACATCAATATACATCTGTTGTACATTTCTGAAACATAAAAAATCTATTCGTAACGAATTTTATACCATTTAGTCAAAACTATCAAAAAGCACAATACCATTGTAACACAACATAAAAAAAACCCTCGATTTTAGCAAGGCTAGTATTTTTGTCACACTTCAGTGCTTATGTTCACAAAAAGACAAAACCCTAAGCAATTTAAAATATTAAAATTAAAAACTGCTAATGCTTTCTCTATCTTGTGAATCATATTCTGGCTTGGCAGATTGCACCGGGGGTTCTAGATCAGGGGCACTGCCCCATTGCCCAACACTCATCATGCGATCATCATACAGGGAAAACCTTGCAGATTCATTAGCCGCTTTTCCTCTAGTTCGTCTAACAGATGGTGGCACATCGCCTGGGGTTTTTATGCGAACAGACAGATTTTTTAATTTCGATAAATCCATACTCGAGGAAAATACTTCACTAAATTGTTCTAAAGAACGTTGCCTTGATAAATTATCTTGACATTTTAATAAGTGAGTAACTCCTGATGTATTACTTTTAGAATTTTCAGGATTTCCTACACTTAAAGCTAGAGTACTAGGTCGTTTCGTTTCATATTCTGTTATTACTGTAGTTGTTACACTATTCTGACCGCTAAAACTATTAACTAGTTTATTAGGTACAATTTGAACTTTGGTATCTTTAAGTAGTCTAGTGTCTGAACCACAACTAGGTTGCTCCTTATGACTATTAAAAAAATTTTTAAACCCTAACCAATTAAATTTTGATTTTGAGGTAGTAATTACATTGCTATTGTAACGCTTAGGACTACCATGAACTGCATTTTGTACATAAGGGATAGGCACTGCACGATGATTTAAATGAAAATTTAAATAATCGTTTGTAATTAAGTTTTGAGATTCTGAACTTGTACAATGTTTTGACGATTTGTCTACTAATAAACAATCACTGGTAGAACCTGATAGTAAATTACGCTCTAAGCAAGGATTTCTACCTTGGTATGGTTGTAAAGATGTAACACAAGCTGCCAACTGATTTGAATTTTTACAATTTTCTTCAGTAGGAGATAAAAGAGTTTCTATTGTTCCTACAGAGGAATCTATATGATGATCGTGCAAATGATTATTATTATTTAAAGGTGTTGGACTTGCAGGAGGATGCATCGGATGTAAAATACGACCTCTTAGTGTTGGCAGCTCAGAGAGCCGCTCTACAACACATAATGACGTTAGACGAGCTTCAGCATCCTATTAAAATAAAATCAGTATTTAACGCCAACAGTGTTTCATAAACAATACCTGATCCCAACAATCTTCAGCAGTTTCACATAGCACTCGTGCAGCAGCTGTATCTCTCCAAGAAGGAGGCCAAAGTGGTCTTGCTTTACGTCGGCTTACTAAGGTTTGCATTTGTTCAAGACTTGGATGTTCACCAGCTTCTTTATAAAATGGAGGCCCATATGGTAACGGTTCAACTAACTGCATATCAGAACAACGAGATCCAATTTCCCATAAAACTAATCCTAATGAGTAGACATCTATCTGTTTCAGTGCACTTTCACAATCACGAAGATTCACTGCACCTTCTAATACTTCTGGAGCCATGTATCGCAAGGTACCTTCAATTAAAGAAAAATGTTAACGTTGAATTTATCGACATACCAGGTTTGTTAGCCATAAATGAAATGGAGTCATTTCTATACATCTTTATACAACACGCTCTCGCAAACAAATCCCACAAAATAGGTGAACTAAATTTTGATAAAAATTTGTTGCTTAGAAAGTGGTTCAATAAAATTTATGATTAAGATTTCTACCAAATTATCCAATCAGAGTAGTATTTCACCAATTATAACATTCTTTACAAATGTTAAAATCAAGCATAATTTCAATTATTAACTTCTACATTGAAGAAATTCCCCAAATATTGTTAGTTATTACGAAACAAAACTTAACGTATAAACCATAGCAAACCATGTATTTTTCAAGTGATAGAATTTTAAAGTGGGAGAAATCGTAATAGTTATCCGATGGAAAAGAAAACTAATCAATTGGCCGCAAACCATTGATTAGAAAGCATCAAGATGTAGTTATGCATGGCGAAAGTGGACGTGGCCGACTGTTGGGGCAGTATGAGGACAAGTTAAAAGTTAAGGTCAACGATACAGAATTTCAAGATGTGACTGTCTTTTCCCACGAGGAAACAACGTGGCATGCAACATGAAAGTGAAATACATCGCAAGTTGCAAGGTAAGATTCACACATTTATTTATTTATTTAGCGTTTATTGTGATATAAAAAAAATACAATACATCAAATCACAAAAGGTTTGAGTTCAGCTAAAGTTGATCTACCACCCAAACCAAAGTATAAAGAAAAAAGTTACATAATTATTTATACAATGTAATAGCTATTGACTGACATTGTAATAAGTTTGCTTTAATTTTTTCTTAAAGGTTGCTATGGCTAACTGCTTTAAAAATAAATTATTACATTTGTTTGATATGTGTGCCGCTAAGTATGTAAATAAAGATTTGAACTGTTGTTTTATGACTAGGTACAGTTAATATCTGGCTAGATCGAATGTTTACATTGTGTGCATTGGCTCTGAGGGTTAAGACTTCATACAGCTATGATGACTTTTTAATCTTAATCACAGCGAATATGTTGGTTGCGTATTGAGCTAAAAAAACGTACTGCATCCTCGATATGTTCTTCTCAATATAATGGGGAGTCACATGATCTTGATACCTGATATTAAATGAAAACCGAAGACCATGTTTCTGAATTTTTTGCACCATTTATTGGCATTTTTGGTTGAAAATTGAAAGTAAATGGTACTACAATAATTAAAGTTATTTAAAATTAAAATATTGGCTAGATTCCATTTGATCATGCGACATAGGAGATTTTTATATCTATAAATTAACTTGTACTTTATGAAGGGCTTGTGCACACAACTGTGTAATATGGTTTTCAAAGTTCAAATCGCAATCTACTAATACGCCTAAATTTTTAACATATTTTTCTAAAGCTATCGCCTTATTGTTAATTAGTATATCACCATTTGTTATATTTTCGGCATCAGATCGCTTTTTTTAACCAACACATATTACAACAGTTTTGTCTGAATTCCGAATTAAACCATTTCGACTGGACCACTCATTTACTGCTTGAAGATCCTGATTTATTTCCCATATTGCTACATATATGTTCAGTGGGCTGCATGATCTGTAAAACTGGGTGTCATCGGCATATAGGTAGGTGTATGGAACTGTAGTTGATACAATCTGGTAAATCTGCAGTAAAGATAGCAAACAGAATGGGAATCTCCTTACTAATTTCTTTATATGAGGAAAAAGTTCCACGTAACTGTACATATTGCATTCCGTTTATAAGATAATTATTGAACCACTTAACAACGGCTGCATGGCACACATATTAATGCAGTTTCCCCAGCAGAAGTTTGTGGTGGATCACGTCAAAGTCTTTGCTGAAGTCTAGAAGAATCTGCAATGTTATTTCTTTATTATCAATAGCTTGCGTTATATCTTGCATCACCTGTAGCAGTGCGGTATTTGTACAATATAATTTTCGAAAACTTCACAGAGTCTTAGGAAGAATATTTTTGACAGCAAACTCCATAATTTGTATTAGAACTATTTTTTCTAAAATCTTGGAAGCTAGTGGAAGAATACTTATTGGTCTGAGATCCTTCGGACAACTAGGGACAGTTGCTTTAGGAATTGTAATGATTTTTGCTGTCTTCCAGATTTTTGGAACAGATGATGTCTCAAGCGAAAAATTTACTATATGTGCCAAAACTGTTGTACAGTATTGCAGAGCAACTTTCCAGTTTTAAATTTATGCCATCAATTCCTTCTGCAGAAGAAGATATGCTTTAAAAAACACTGAATCGCCTTCAGTAATTTTCAAAAATCTAAGTCTCTCCTGATTGAACATTGGTAGTGTAGAAATTTTCCAACATCATCAATTTGTTGATTGGGTATAGCATTGATATATTATTCGTTTACTTCAATGATGTTTGGCAGTGTAACGCTGGTCTCTTTTCTATGTATTTGTAGTTTATTTAAGTTTCTCCCTAATTGTTTGAGGTTTTTCATTAACTGTAAGTTGCATAAATGCTTGTTTTTCTCGTCTAATGACACCAGCAACATAATTTCAGAGTTGTTTAAAGAAGTTGAAGTCTTTAGCAGCTTTAGTTTTTTGGTATTTGCTGTATGCTTTGTCTTTTATTTTTATCATTTCTTTTATTGTAAATGTAATATATGGATGTTTGGGATTTTTTTATAGTAAAAGTTCTAATAGGTGCATGCAAGTCAAACAGAGCTAGAACAGCACTGTTGAGATAAGAAACTTTATCATCAATGGATCTGCTATTATACAGTAACTCCCAGTTAATTGTGTTTGCATCTTGTGCAAAGTCATTTATGTTAATATTGTTTAGGTTTCTGCAGACAAAGGTTTTTGGTCGTATACTCGAGCTCAGTGTAAAGCTCACATTCCACGAGTAAATGGTCTGTCACATTATGGAGATCAACATTATCCAAAATTTTATGTTTAAGGCTTTTTGATATGCAGATTATATCAATTAATGTCTGCGTAGCCTGTGTAGTACTTGTGGGATTGGTGATTATTTGAGACAAGTTGTATAGTTCTAATAGATTTGAAAATTGCTTTATTAAGGTGGAACTTTCTAACAGGTTAATATTAATATCACCAACTAAAATAATATTTTCTGCTTCAAGACAAGCTTGATGTAGTGACACATCTAGATCTGATAGGGTAATTGTATTGTCAGGTGGAAGATATACCACATCAAAGGCATGCTTTATCTTATTAATGACTGTATCCATCCATAATCATTCAAATCTAGTGTTATCCAAATAATTCGTATTAACTACATGGGCATTTAGGTTTTGATGTACATACTATGGGTGGGGTGTGGATATATCGGGCTGTCCTATTGAAAACAAAAAGGTTAGGAACCTGGATATTTCACCCTTCCAATATTTGATCGTTGATGGTATGTTGGTTCAGGGAGTTACTGTAGTTGGATATCTACAATATAATTGAAATGAAAAATGCTAACGGTTGTTGGAAGTCTTGAAATTAAAAAACAATGTTATGTAAATTTTTAAATGTCAATGGTATGTATTTCGGTAAAAAGAAATTAAGAAAAGTGAAAGTAATTGTTTGGTTGGACTAATTAACGACAAAAAGAGTGTATATTGATTTTAAATACCAAATTTATTTGGAAAATTTAGGTTAGTTAAGGCATACAAATTTATCATTTTTGGAAGAGACTGAAAGAATAGAACGAAAAAGTTGTTTTCCATGCGTTATTAAAAGCATTTCCAATAAAATTGGGATTTATGTCACATGATTCAAATGGAAAACGAGAAAAGTTTGAGACAAATTATTATTGTTGGATGTATTTTTAGTGATACCGCATAATTTAACGTTGTTTCCTCAGAATTTCTTTTAACAGAACCTTGCCAGATAGGATGTTAACAAATGAATTTTTTTAAGGATATTTGTATTTAGAGTGCAATTATTTTATAATAATGCTGAGTTAGGTTGAATTTTATTTGAATTTATTTAAAAATTGGTAAATGGATATTTGTAAAGAATATCCAGCTACCCCAGTGTTGATATCAAGAAGAGGCATTTAAATAATTAGTGCATAACACCTTTGAAACCTATTAGGCCCTCTAGGCGGGCCGTGATCAACTACTGTACCTTTGTTTCTATTATAATAACTTTAGACTTGACCCAAATAAAGAATTAAATTAGAAACTAGTGCAGCAAATTATTTTGTAATTTACCAGTTAGGCAAAACAAATTTAGTTGAACATAAAGTTAAAGTCAATAGTGTTCTGATTAAGATATAATCCCATTTCGCCGATTATGCAAAAGCTTAGTGACCAAGACTTAGAAAAGTTATTAAAGAGAAGGGTTCGGAAAAGTAATTCGATACTTTTAGTTAAAAAGAAAGACAGTGGTTACCGTTTTAGGTTAAATACGACTGAAGCCAGAATAGATGTCTTTCCTGCACCACAGTAGTTAGCCAGTGCACCCTTAAATTTGTTACGGAATATCGAAAAAAGACCAATGCAAAGACTGCACTGCCTATAAAATTGCTGAAGATAAAACATTCATTCAAGATGCATATTGCCATTTAAAAGAAACGGGCCTGTCTCGAACGGAAAAGATTAGAGACAAAAACGCAGCCAACGAGAAATTGATCGTGCGGTTTACAACTTACAAGCCGTTATACCATGTCCAAGGAGAAGTCTCAACATTCTATTACGTGTAAGTAAATCTCTACAATTTCACAATTTTTGAGCTACAGACAAATAACGTAATATGCTATGTGTGGCATGAAAAGGAAGGCAATCGAGGAGCCAATGAAATTGGGTCATGCGTTCTTCAACACCTTCAAGCATTGCAGACTAAATCCACTGAAAAATTTAATGTGATTTATTATTCTGACAACTGTTGTGGTCAACAAAAGAATAAGTTTATGACATCGTTACATCTTTATGCAGTTTCAAAATTTAGGCTGCCATAAATTTCTTATAAAAGGTCATTCTCAAAATGAGGGTGACTCTGAGCATTCACTGATTGAACGTAACATTAAAAATGCACTAAAATGTGCCTCGAGTTATGTTCCAGATCAACATATCATGTTGATAAAAACTGTTAAAAAAAAGTTCGTGGTTTTCAGGTTCACAAACTCTAGTTTTATGATTTAAAAAATTTGGCAAAAGCGACTGGTTCTAATTTTTCACTTGACGAGCACGATGAATGGATAAAAATGACAGACTATAGAATAATAGAAGTACAAAAAGATTCACTATCTATGTTCTATTACAAAACCTCATACGAGGATGAAGAGTTTACGGCTCTCAGAGTGAATCAGCCCAGAACTACTTCACATTCAACTAGAGATAGTTACTACATAAGTTTAAGACGATTATACAACTCCAAGTTGGAATTTGCTTTGAACAAAAAAAAGGACTTTTAAATTTGGTCAGAAAAAATACGTACCAAATTATTACGAAATTATTTATAACAATCTGCCGTTACATACCAAACTGGTCATGTATCATGTTTTAGGGTAAGAGATACTTTGTAGGTTAATTGCCGTGTATTTTTGAAATGATATGCTAACTTCCGTCATTGGTAACGGCTGAGTCTGCGCAGAAGGAAGGCGGGAGTGCGCAAGTCGAGAAAGCAAGATTAATTAACTTGTCATGGACGAAGCAACAAGTGTGTAAGTGCGGTGTAGTTTTTAAAGAAAAAAAGGTATGTACTTATCTTACCTTATCGTACACAATACCTCTTTCCTTTCAAATCCCCTACAAGAAGCAATAAGAAGATCACCAACGGATAATAATTTGATGTTCAACCCGGCGAACTACGAAAACATTCCACGTGCTGGACCCTGAGATGAAATTCCGAGATATACATATCACGTAAGTAATTTGAACTTTACCTAGAATGTGCATGTAAATTGACATAGACATAGCGATTGCATCATCCGGTAAAAACGTGATCTGTATAGGTTATATAACGACGTTAGAGCCACGCCTAAATTGTAATAACGCGGTAACGGTAACACTGTAAAGGTCAAAGTTGTTTATTAAATAAGTTTGTAGTTTTTAGGCTGTATAATAACAGTTACTATAGTATTAACGTATTTTTTCAACTTTAATAAAATTTTTAAAAATTGTCACCACAAATTTTCAATGAACTTCGTTCGTTTATGAAATCTATTTGTCTGTGTGTCTGTCTGTATGTGTGTCCGAGGCCTTTTTAATGGTCGGACATCAATGTGTGATACATCAATCGATTCAGCTCGGTGTCCAGAGCTTAAGTTTTGATGTCAGTTAAAATCGGGCCACGGGGACGCCGAGCCCCCGCGGGAAAATCCACAGGGATAATTAAAATTTTAAATAAGTTTAAAATCAATATGCGACACATATTTGAACAATTTATGGCATTTCATGCCAATTATTCCAATATTATAGACATTGTTTAAACTTAAATTTTGATTACCGAAAATAATTAGATTCATATAAAAAAAAAATAAAAAATTTCTTATCTTATTGATGAGAACTAATATATAGCTTTTAAAATATTTATTCAATAAAATAAAATATATTAAAATGTCTCTTTTGTTGTTTATAAATTTTTGTATTTTATCTGAATACTTATAATTATTACAACATAATAATTTTAATTTCTTTAAATTGTTTTAAAGTAAGTCTACATTTGGAAGTTCGTTGCGACAATGCCTTGTATTTTCAACTTGTTTATTATTATTACAATACTTTGCTACAAATATTCAATATTTTTGATGTGTTTTTTATGTAATATAGTGACATATCTTTAAATATCTAGGTTTTCATTAGGTTTTACAAATGTTCCTTTAACACACTGTATAATGCTTACAAATGCTTTTCTTGTTCAATAAACTTTTTCTTATAGCTATTAACTAATAGCAGGTAATTTAGTAAAAACTGCTTTAAATAACTTTAAACGCCTTTACTGATATATAATTCATGGTTAATAGTTTTTGTCTGTTATAGTGATAGATGTGCTTGCTACAGTACCTAATGTAGCATCCTATAAGTTTGAAAATAAATAAATATTGTATCTATATCAAATCATATACTCTTTTTTACTATTATTTAGTTTTTATCTTAAACCATTGCATCAATAGAGCTAACATCAAATTTTATCTTATAAATAATACAGTTGAATAAATTAACAGTCTACACCTACACCTTTACGTACCTGCTTCACTTAGTGCATGATTTTCAGTACGTCTAGGTACAACAGCTAGACCAAGATCACATATGCAGCATGATAAATCTGCTCTAACTAGTACATTCCGTGAGTTAATATCTCGATGAGCAATTGAAGGTTTTTCCAAATCAGAATGAAGGTATGCTAAACCCTTAGCTAATCCCAAACTCATTTTACAGAGTGTAGCCAAATCAATGGTGTTAACCTTTAGATATTCTTGAAGACACTCCTGTTCTAAACTAAGTATTAAAATATAGTCTGTTAATCCACCAGGTGTCTGACAACGTTCTCCACCACCAAAACACTTCAACAAAGAAGAATTTTCATCTGCTAGTTTGTAAATTTCGTGTTCGTTCAGGAAATAATTTCGGTGGTGAGAAGGAAAAACTTTTACAGCAACTTCTTGACTTTCCACCATGCCTCGCCAAACACATCCATAACGACCTTGTCCTATAAAAAAAAAAGATGATTCTCTCTTATAACTAATAACATTACCTATTATTTCACATAATTTTAGTTTATCAATACTGTAATCTTCGGGAGGTGGAAGGCAAGGTTGTCCGGTTTCTAAATTATCCTTTGTAGGTTTACTATGCCACCAAACATAAACAAATCCTGCGGCAATTATACAAAAGAGAAGAAAGGCAACTGCTGCAATTGCCCATACATAAGGACTCAACTTCGATTTTGGTAAGGTTTCTGTAGCTGCAACGGGCAATGAAAGAGTTTCATTAGGCGGTACGTAAATATCACTAAAATTGGCATTGCATAAATCTCCAGCGCAACAGCAAAACTTTGAGTCAGTATATGCTTTTGGAGGCTTACTGTCCGAAACACATTTATTTTGGCGACAATCCTGTGGCTTACCCGAACTTGCCCAGCATCCTAAAAGTTTATTTTATTAGTTTTCGATACAAAAACTTCGTTATGTAAGTTATTTTTCAATAAGCTTAAAATTATAGATTATCATTTTTTATCATAAATGTTACTCAATGTATTTTCTTATTTAATAGTATAAGAAAAATAAGTGGAATACTTTCAGTTAAGAAAGAGCAAATGTGACATATTTCAAAACTGTGGACGGAAACTTCTAATGAAATGGTTGAATGGAGGGAGAAGTTGGACATCATCAACAGACTTGCTCTAGTATATATATATATATATATATATATATATATATATATATCTTTGCTATTTTTCGGGAGTGAGTAATCAAGTGTTATTCGTAAACGTGATTGGATCCACAAAACAAGATTTAGATATACAGAGATGAGTTCCTGAGAAGCCCTGAAACAATTTAGACAAATGGTGGTGTAGAAAAATTTTAAAGGCGGCTAGAAATCCGAAGAAGTGAACATAAACCAGCTGGAATGGTGGGATGAGCAAGTCCGATGTACATTGAAGCCACGAGTGCAGTAACCTTCAGGTAAATTATGCAATTTTGTTCGATCTTAGATGTTTTGGTGTGTGTTGAATATTTATAATTTGTTTGGAAAATGGACAGTAGTAAATTTGTATAAACAACAAATTTTTAATTTTAAGGTAAAATTTTCTTGTATAAGTAGAAAGAAGTATTTATCAGGTTTATGTTTTTGATTATGATGAAAATTTGGGTCTGTCTTTGAGCTCAATTAGACTAACCTGTTAAATTAACGTAAAGGGGTGGAAGATGCTCCCTTTTATTCAGACTCAGGTCTGCAAATATTGTTTACTTAATTAGTATGCATCCTACAAGGACTCTAATTCTGGATGCAAATTAAAATGATGACAAAATTTGAACTTGAAATTTTATGATGCTGCAATTTATGCTGAAATTAATTTTGAAATTTTAATGTATTGTGAATATTGGTGTAAATAGAGTTAACGTTGATGTTTGTGGTAGGAATGTGTTTGTTTTTTTTTATGAATGAGGATGAAAGTTTTAACTAGGTGAGCTGCCGAGGCGGAGAGAGTAAAGAGGCGATTATCCGAAGAGAATCACAGCAATCTGGACGGCCCAACGTTGGGGCTCGAGAGTTTTTTTTTTACTCTGGTGAGTTTTTTTGTAGGTTTCACAGAAATTATGGCGCCCAATTCGTGAGGCTCGAGTCTTATAGGGAATCACAACATTTATGACGCCCAATCTGTGGGGCTCGAATGATCAGTAGAAAGTACCAGTTCCTGTGACCAGAGGCGCATTTCGCAACATTATATATATATACACACACACACACACACACACACTTAGTGCATTTAGATAGGATTTTGTTAGAGCTGAATATGGCTGGTTTAATTTTGAATTTAAAGAAGTGTGAATTTTTTCAAGATAGGGTTAAATTTTTAGGATATAGGATAGATAGTAAGAGTACAATTAGGAAATACAAATTAAAAGGACCCAGATTTAAAAGTACAATTAGGAAATATGAATTAAAAGGACCCAGATTTAAAAGTACAATTAAAAAATAGGAATTAAAAGGACCCAGATTTAAGAGTAATCAGGGGGAAGTTAGAAATAAATTTGATTAACACATACAAAGGGACATGAATAAATAAACAAACAAAATGTAAAATAAATTTAGGTATAGGAATACATAGGATAATAGAATAGGATTTGGATATAAGAATAGGTATAGGTATGAATAGGGTAGTATAATAGGACATAAGTGTGACATTGGATAAATGTAAATATGGATTTAATAAAGGAATAGTTAGTTTTCAAAAAGAAAATAAAAATATAACAATTCTAGACCAATGTGAGTTTAAGTTCACGTTGGGCGCCAAAAAGGGTATTGTTCTAAAATTATATATTTTAATTTGGGGGAATAATGCTGTGATAAGGGGTTGTTTAAGGGTGTATTTTATAGCAATGGTCGTTTAGTAACCATGAATTATAAGAGGAAGCAGAAAACTGCATTTATTTAGTAGAAAATTGAGTAATTGGGATAGTTTGTAAATAGTAAGCATTTAACACCCTACCCTGTATATAGAGTATAAGTAGTTTTAAGCGACGCAAATAAACACATCTTATAATAATAGGACGCATAGTTAGCATAAAAATAAGTAATTCATGCATTAGGTAAATAACAGATATTTAACCCCCGGTATATAGAGCTTTAGCAATTTTAGGTAATGCAAACAATAATATTTTTCAGTGGAAGCACGCGTATTTAGAAGTAAGCATAGTTAATGTAATTAAACACGCATTGAAAAGAATTCGAATTAATCATAACATGATAATACGGAGATAAGAGATAAAACTTAAAGAAGCTTTGTGAGTGCGTAGAAACAATTAACATTTTGATAAGTAAAGGTAATTAAAAATGCGTAAATTAATATACATACATGAAAATTGAAATTCGAATTGCATCAGGTATTTTGGTATAATATGGAAAAGCGATTATTTACTCAAAACACCGCATGGTCTGATAACAAAGCATCTGTAAGCAAACAACAATTACTTGAAAAGCCAAGAATGTTACAGCAGAAAACCACTTTAAGTGTAGGAAATAGAAAGATCTCGTTGGTTATGATTAGTAAGCCAAACCCACAGACAAAGGGGGACATACCCATATATAACAGCGAGAATAACGGAGCTCAGTTTTCAACTCAACAAGGCCAAGGTGCGTTACTCCGAATCTAAGAGTAACGCCGTATGTAATAATAATATTTTAATAATAGAGTTGTTTAGTGACAGATAGTGCTACGAAGATGAAAATTTCGATTGCCGATTAACGGCTCTAAGGGCGACGACAATAACTCTAAGGCTGGTGCGAATAAACTCTAAGTGTGATGACAATTAATCTAAGTTTGATGACAAGAAATTTAAGTTTGACGAAAAATAAGTCGAGGCTGATGATAATTTCGAAATTCCAAAGGGGTGCATAATTCAGCAGATAATTCCGAATTGGTGGAGAATAATTTTGAATACAATGTTAATGATCCAAATGGATGGTATAATAATGCATGGTAAATTCTAATTGATGTTAGTTGATAATGGATGCGTCGAAAATCTTGGTACAATTTTGAGTTGCGAGAAAGAAATAAAGAAGCACGAAGTAAACAGACCAGGTTAGATCTTTTAGTTTTAAGACATTTTTTTTCTATTTGAATTTGAATATTGAATTTGCTTAATTAATATAAACTAGTATAACAGAGTCGGCAACAAACTTTGCATACGTTAAAAGTACGTAATATAATAAAGGGGTTTTGAACGTTCTAGGCTTCTTTGATAAAAAGAATAGTTTTTTGGTGACTAGATTGATTGCAAAGCATATGATTTTTGAGATAAAAAGATTTAAAATATTGATTGATTGAAAAGTGTATTTTAGTAATTTTCAAAACCTGTACATAATATTTGTTTTCATTATATGGAATTAATTAACTTCATTTTATAATTCAAAATAAAAGCTAGTCGAGGCAGAATAATAAAACATAGTGGGAGTGTAAAGAATTAGGAAAACACAGAGAGGTGGAGTCAAGCAAGAATACGCCATCGATACCGAGTACGGCGTTATCATATCAGGTTTTAATTGGACGGCACAAACATCGGCGAACGATAGTTCCAGTTAATTCATAGCAAATTTATATGGCGGCCCAAGGTCGGTCCACGATAAATCCAGTTAGTACATAGCAATATATATATATATATATATATATATATATATATGAGGCCATGAGAAGTTTGGTCGTTTATTAATCAGACCTCAAGGATGCAATATGACTGACATCATAGATATACAAAGGTTCCAGTATAAAACAAGTAAAATTCTTTGTTAAGGAATAGCAATTTTGGATGCGAAAAACAACGAAATATGGCATGCGATTTTAGAGATGGCCTTAGACACTACATACTTAAATGAAAATTTCAATAAACACAATGCATGGGCCCAGAAGCAATTGCATAAACTTAGCTGGGAAAATCCACCAACAAGTCTATTATCATCAGTTTTTCTGATGCTATAGTTGTAATAGATTATTCAACCGTATACTACCGTATAGTAAAGAAATTGGAAAAGGTGCATGTTATGTCTAAATATTTGCCAAATAATCACGTTCAAAATGTGGAAATATTTGACATGCTAAGTTTCAAAGAGCTGTCACAGATAAGTGATCATTCAAGTCATTCTCTACTACACGAAAATAACCATTTAACATGTGCTCGAGCAAACCTTGTTGTTATTCTAAATGAATTATAATGTATATTTAATAAAAATCTGCTTGCTAGTGCATTCCTTTTAATTTAAATATGTTTAATAAAGTACTAGGATTTATGCGAATTTAATAAAGCTTTGCTGTTCTTTGTTTATGCTAGAAAAAATTAAAAACTGTAACTTCATCATCTAGAGTTGAGAGTAATAATTATTTACTATACAAGGGAAAAAAGTACTAGATTTTAGCTCGAGGTGTGTTTGTCTCGCGACGCGAAACGGAGGGAGACAAAACACCGAGAGTTAAAATCCTATATTTTTATCCGTATATCATACACTATATTTTCTGTGACAGGCAAAACGATGATTTAATATTGAAAAAATATTACACTATATTAAAGTCAAAAAATCAATCGATGTCAAAATTGAAGTTTCAAACAAGTAGGCTGTTGTACTTATAGGTACAGTGAGACTTGCGTTGCTAAGGAAACCTTTAAAGTAATCAAGTATCTGTTAGTTTAATTCTATGAGTGGTTTCAAAAATTGCTTACTTAAGTTGTTTATATCGGTTGTTTTGAATATTCAGAAATCAGAAATGGACAGTTTTGCGCTTTATGTCCACACAGGTGTTGCGATTACGCGACGAAGTTATAATACGATGTTATGTTACACTCGAATGTTACAAGTGTGGACCCGGCTTTAAATTAAATATCTTGTGTTCTTATTTATTTGTACATACCCGTAAAAAAAGTACTCCTTTTTTCCCATGGAAAAAGTAAATTCATAAAAAGTGACATTTTGTTACCTGTCAAGAAACATTAAATGTCAATTTTTTCCTGTCACAGAAAAAAAATGTTTATTGCATTTCCTATATTATGGAACATACTACTTCTTTAATTAAAATGCCTAATTTCCAATTAAGATAAGCGCTTCGTAAATTATAACATGGTCAATTTTTAATAAAGTGTATAGATTAAAATTAATCACGCAATAAATTATAGAAGATAAGTGACTTACCCTTAAAATTTTTGGGGTAAACAAGCACACTAAAAACAACAAACGTAACCACTTGAACACATGATAACTGGAAACATGTTGACTTTATTAAGAATGAGTTTCTAAATATAGGTTAATATATTTCTCATTAGTAAACTGTAGTATTATGGGTTTCCAGTTAATAAACGAACAGGTAATGAGTTTACAATTATTGACTAATTATTATTAATGGTGTTCGAATTACACAGTGATTTGTAAAGGAATTTCAGTTTATATCTATTAATAGTTATGTTTTAGTTTGTACCAGGCCAATGAGACTATTCAGGTGTTATCCGAAATTGTGATTGTGAGAAAATTAAGATGGTGTCTGTTAGAAATTGTTGCCGTGACGTAAGCAAGATGACACATGTTAAAGATGACGGATGTTACAGGCAAAGATTGCGGATGTGTCAAAGTGACAATTGTGTTAAAATGGCTGCTGTCACACATATGGCGTCAGAGGTTAACAACGTAAGTGGCAGCGGCAGTAGTGGCACTGCAAGATGGTGCTGCGGTGACGGCTGTAGCGCCGCTGTTCTTGGATCCATCAATTCTTCCACAATAGAAGTTGCAAATATTTGAATATATTTGATACATGATTTATACAATAAAACACTTGATTTGACAACCAAAATGGCATTTTTGCAACAAAATTCAGAACTAATCAGATACGCCTTTGTACATGCAGTTACTATTTTTCGAGATATGTTTTGTTTTATTTTGTAACAATTTTGGCAGTTGCTAATAAATCATGTAAGTCTTTTATATATTTATAAATCAACAGAAAAATGGGCAACGAAAACAAGAGACATCATAGATGATGTCCATAAGAAAAATGAGTTAATGGCGTCGATGTTGAACAAATGACTCAATAAACAAACGAACTGCCTATTCTTATTTATCATAAAAAGTTGCCTTAAAATTCACAATTTCAAAAACTTATAAATAAGAAAGTTATCAATATAAGTAAAATTTGACAATTCCCAGTTTAACAACCATCCTCTCAATCGTATAATAGAAACATGTTAAAAAATGTTTCCAATCCTGAAATTATTGAATTAATTGAAATTACCAATAAAAATTAATCAGCTGATTTCACGTTAAGCGTATTGGCGACCTAAAAAAAGCCGGTCCCAGGCCGCAACACAAATTGAAAACAATCGTTCTTTTAAACTTTAAAATTTTCACCTATTGTACTCAAACCAAATATTTCGAACATCAATAAATCAACGTCACCTTCAATTTATGTCATAAATGTCAAACTTGAAGTTTTTATTATTTTGACAACGATCCTAGGTCATGGATCGAAACGTAAATAAAGATGATTTTAAAAACTATGAGTGGTTAAATTCCCAACGAAGATTAAGAAAAATGCTAAACAAACCACAACAAACATACAGGGAGTATTTACACGTCAGGTATGGGCTTGAAATTTGTATTTGTTTTAGACGCTTAGACAATCTAAATCTAAAGCTATCGCACGCCAAAAATTCACTTACGTTCCTAATAAAATGCAGAAACAACGAAATAATACCTAAAGGATTCAGAATCAAATTTGGTCAGACAAGCGGTAAACTATCAAGGATTCTTGAAAAGAGCAAGTTACAGTATGATGAGGGAAAGACTACAAACCACCGACACATTATTTATAAGTTAAAACAATATATTGAGGGCATTATAAATTTTTCATACAAATAAAGGTAACAAAATATGATTTTGATAAAATTCTCGTTAGTGCAAAAACCTACTACGAATCAAAATTTTACAAATAAAAAGAAATTCACATAAAGAAATTTAATAACCTGTTTATAGAGAAAAATAGCACACAAACTAAAACGTTAAAAAACAACATCTTGCTAAACACCGTCATAAATTTATCAAATAGAACTATTAACGACACAGAAAAATTAATTCTATCAAAAGGCCTGAACTTTGCAGTAACGCCAAAATCAATACCCACCTTTGAAATAATTAGCTGTATTGAGAAAACAGCAAACGAATTTAGAGTACGATGCAAAATCGAAATAGAAAAGAATCACAAAATAAAACCAAATGTAAGTTTTAACGAAATAAAAGCAATTACAATAACTCAATTATAATTCTACCTGCTGACAAAGACAATGCAACAGTAATAATGAATAAAAACGATTACAACACAAAAATCAACAAATTGTTGAACACTGAAAATTACACCAGTTTAGAAACAGACCCAACAAAATCAATTGAAAATAAAATATACAAAACTCTATATAAATTTAAAAATGAATTCGAAGACAAAGAAATAAGCAAACTGATTCCACATTACAGTAAACCACCCCTCTTTTACGGTCTACCAAAAATTCATAAAAAAAGGCATTCCTTTAAGACCTATCGTAAGCTCCATAGATTCACCATGCCATAATTTAGCAAAATTTCTCCTAAAAATTATAAATCCATCAGCAGGCAAAACGGACTCGTTCATAAAAAGCAACAAACATTTTTTAGAAAAATTATCAAACATAAAAATTGAAAATACACACACAATGGTAAGTTTTGATGTAGTAAATCTCTTCACAAATGTCCCTATAAACAAAACACTTAATATTATAAAAAACAAACTAGAAAAAGATAACAACCTTAAAGAAAGAACAGAACTAAGTATATCATCGATTATGGAATTACTTGGCTTATGCGTCAATACCACATATTTTCAAATAAGTGACCAATTCTACAAACAGAGCTTCGGAATGGCGATGGGAAGTCCCCTATCGCCAATCTTTAGTATAATATATTCATGGAGGAATTCGAAAAAGAAGTAATATTCACACAAGAATTGAAACCACTAATTTGGTGGAGATACGTACATGATGTCTATGCTATTTGGCCTTATAATACAGAACCAATTAAAAACTTTGTAGAGTACATTAACAAAATAGAACCAACTATTAAATTCACATATGAATTAGAACAACAAGGAAAATTTCCGTTTTTAGATATTCTAGTTAACAAAAACGATACAACAATTAGTACATCGGTATACAGAAAACTAACGCACACAAACAGATACTTAAACTTCGATGCAAACCACCCACACCGTGTCAAATGAGGAATTATCAAAACCATGTATGATAGAGCAAAATTAATATCATCAAACAAAGAAATTTTAAAGAAAGAGAAAGATCTAATCAAATGTACACTAATAAAAAACAAGTATCCTAAAAGAATAATAGAGAAAGAAATGACTAAGTCCCAAAAATAAAGAAAAAGAAAATAAAAACAACGATACGTACCAAAAAATGCTCTCAATACCATACATAAAAGGATTCTCTGAAAAAATCCAAAGAATAGGAAACAAATTCAGAATTAAAACAGTATTTAGAACCAACAATACAATAAGAGCACAATTAGCAAAAACAAAACCCAAAAATGCTTTATAAAGTTCAAAAAACTGCATCTACAAAATACCGTGCGAATGTAATAAGTTTTATATAGGAAAAAGTTCCAGACATTTGAAGTTCGATTAAAAGAACATAAATCATATATAAAAAATAGAAAATTTAAAAAAAATCCATGATTTGCCAACATGCATGGGACTCCAGTCATAAAATAAAATGGGAGGACGCAAAAATTATCGACAAAGAAGAAAACCACCAAAAACGCAAAATCAAAAGAAGCTGCTTATATAACCCTACATAAAGATAATTGTGTAGCAAACGAGAATCCGTGACTTTCAGTAAGCAATATTACATTACTAAAAGAAATAACAAATGAAAATCAAATGTCCACAATATCTAGGTAGCATTGCAAGTTTTTCCTGGGTTTTCCTTGCAATATTAACATGAAATACAGCTTACATACATGATTTCTATTTATACATACAACAACTAATTACTAACAATAGGCATATTAGCAGCCCCCGGCTGCTTAAGCCTTACGGTAACGTAATCACACACTTCTTTAATAACCATCCTCCCAACAGTATGGATAGAAACATGTTAAAAAATGTTTCCAATCCTGAAATTATCGAATTATTTGAAATTACTAATAAAAATTAATCAGCTGATTTCACGTTAAGCATATTAGCTACCTAAAAAAGCCGGTCCCAGGCCGCAACACAAATTGAAGGCAATCATTCTTTTAAACTTTAAAATTTTCACCTAATGTAATCAAACCAAATATTTCGAACACCAATAAATCAAAGTCACCTTCAATTTATGTCATAAATGTCAAACTTGAAGTTTTTATTATTTTGACAACGATCCTATATCATGGATCAAAATGTAAATAAAGATGATTTTAAAAACTATGAGTGGTTTAATTCACAACAAAAATTAAGAAAAATCCTAAACAAACCACAACAAATATACAGGGAGTATTTAGAGTTTTTCAATTGAATATACAATTTTTGTTCTATTTAACCAACATTGTATGTCTTACAGTTTACAATTTGAATACGTTCAATGCACATTTTTTAAACTTTTGGTACATACGAATTTGTGCTCTAAGAATGGCCAATATACAAGAAATAAAAGACCCTGAAAACTGATTTCAACTTGTATAATAACATATAAAATGTTTAACAGTACTGTAGAGAAGTTTTAAGAATTAATACATTCAAAGTATACGCAAAATAAACTGATACATCATATGCTCTCCCTTAACAACCAATAATTTCAAAACAAAACTTTAGCACCCTATATCTTCAGGGGTAAATATTGGTTTTGCATGAGTAAACACTCTACGAGTTAAATCGATAAGAACAAGCTGCAGTAACACACTTGAATTATGTCATTTGCATTCCACTTAACTTCCAAAAAATGATCAACGATGGTTGTGTAAATAAATAACTTCATTAAATATAACTATAAAACATAAAACACATTGCCTCCATAAAAACTTTCAAAGTGTTTTATAAATGAAGTGGTTAACAGTTGGTTTTCAAGTAGTAGCTTATATATTTATAAGAAAATAAACATCAAAACATTACCCTGCCCAACAATTGTAATGCTACCGTCCTTAGGATCCTCTTTCCACAATGCAAAACAATTGTTGGTATTACACTCAATAAAAGGTTGTTCTGTTGCATTGCCAGGTTCAAAATGAGCAAGACCATCAGATGCTCTTACACAAGTCACAGTTTCCTGATGGTCGTTAAGTTCTGTATCAAGCACACCATTCGCTTTAAACCATAAGGCACATAAAAAAAGTACGAGTGTTGTTATTGTAGACGACATTCTAGTGGTTTGATAAATAGATCCAGCTCATTTTCCAAGCTGTAATAAACGACATCGTGGATAAGTAAATTACTAATGTAAGTAATAGTAATAAGTGCAACACAATTACAATAAATGTTTATAACTAGTACCAAAGTTTACTCCACAACATAAACAATTAATTAATATAAGATACTAAAGCAAAAACTTGAAGGTTAAAGATTACTAATTTAAAGACTGTTTATAACATAACTACGATACAATATTCTTAGTTCCAGACACAAAATATAATTAAAATCAGACTGATTAAACTCATACACAACAAAAATTAATTAAACGCAGCAGTCATTACATTTACTAGTGAAAATGGTTTACTTTTTGTGATTTTACAAATGTTTATAAAGTAAGTACTTGCAACTGCTTGTTGTAATATAAGGTTAACTGTTGGCATGGTGAGAGACACTTTGATTAAAGGAGGTGATGGATATTTCTGTTTTTGTGACCAATGTACAACTGAATTAGAGTACATCCCTTGATAATTAATTTAAGTGGTATAAAATTGATATTTTATTTTAATATTTAAAATACACTACATTTGATTTTCCAATGCTTCACCCGAAGGTACTACATTGGACAGGAAGCAAGTTTTTTTTACCTGGAAATTTTGCCGAACCCTTGCTATTCCAATCAAAGGTATGGATCTTTAACGTGCATGACAGCACACACACAACACACAGCACCTATATTTTATCTCTCAGCCGAACGAGGGCATATTATTGTAAAAAATGCTTGCCTAACTTTTTTCAAGCGGACCTAGGGCTTAGTAGTCACATGCAAACCACCTAAGCCACTCAGCAGCCTAATATTTAAGATACAACATGGTGCCGACAAGTGATAATGTTTGTGTTCCTATACTATAGTTAAATACATGTATAGATTTAAAATTGTTAAGTACAGTAGAGAGCATATAAGAACAAATCGTAAACAAACAAAAATTTATAGAAGCTAACAGAAATGTATTTGCAAGATTATGGTCATTTTTTGATGCAATTTCTTTAAAAATAAGTAAAGAAACAATTCAAAATGCTAATCTGAGTAAAAGTTCCACTCAAAATTAAAAATAAGCTAAAATTAACACTGGGTGAGTATGTTGAAATAAATTGTATCGTTTCGTTTGCTGATCGTTTATTATAAAACAATAGTTTAGCAAAAATAGGGTTAGGGCTTGTCGGTTTACAATAGACCATTAAACTTGGGATGGCTTAATTACCGACCCGCAAGGATAGGATACTAGGCGATGTTGTTTCGAATTTTTTTGAAGGAAACTGGGAACTGATAGAAAGCAAGATGTCAAGAGAGAGTTAGTTGTGAAATGGTCAAGTCGCGTTCAGCACTCTGGAGTGTTTACTCCATCTGATGTAGGTCCACCCATTCATTCAATTTCACTTACCATTGTCTATTGATACACATACAATATCAATCCATATTGAAAACATAATTTGGATGAAAAGAAAGGATCACCAATTACATATGTTGTACATCGTAACTATCCAATTTATTTGGGAATAGATATAGATTAACATAAACCGTGGCAACGTTGGTTGAGAACCTGTTAAATTACAATTTTCCTCACATTGCCTAGTGGTCTAATTCGCCCTAGAAGTGAATAATGCTTGGGATAATGATCCTTTCGGGTGTATTATACTAATAATATAACTGACTCCAGGAATAAAAGACCATGCCAAAGGTAGTGTCAAACCTATTCAAGCAAACCTACGTCTGTTGTCACAATTGTTCGGTAGAATTTTCATGCACTCTATTCGTCACGCATGGTTTAAGGTGTCACTCTACACTGTCTAAAACCTTACTGGCGTGAAACCCAGGTGTATTCAACTGTTACGGTAAAACATGGATCCCAAAAAGAGTACCAACAAAAAAGAAAGATGACATAAACAAGACTCGCACGAGTTACTGTAGCGTAACGAGAAAAGCCAAAAACATGCTAGTTCACCCGAAGATTGGGGTGTGCATATGGATAGTTAAGACCCCGACTCAATCTGCTGAAATAAAAAGCATATAGGTTAGTCAATAGTTAAGGACAGCTCACTTTTCTGTCTAATAATGCATAAAATAAAATAAGAACACAGTAACATAACAGTAATAACCTAATTTATTTAACCAACTTAAACGGTAAACATGGTGGTACCAACCCGCTATAAATAATAATAAATCCTTAAACATTAAATATAAATTATATGTGCTCACAAATAAACAAAAAAAGACAATCTCAAAACTACAATGCATTTAAATTTTCCCACACCAAAATATGTGTAACAATATAAGAATAATGCAGGAATATAATCTCTAAATGTAATAATTGTTAAGGCAATCTAGTTGTTTTAATTTTGAGAAACAAAAGGGTAAAGAGACAAAATACAGGGTGTTACATGCCAAAAATCGGCTATGTATCATATTTAGATTAAGTATAAATATGTGAGTGAATTCCCCCACTATTTTAAAATAGACTTGTTCATTTCCGTCATTTCTGACAGTTGCGTTTGTGCAAAAGAATGTGCAGGCACGGAGTGATGGGCAAGTGCGCGGTTTGCAACACGACCGGACATTATTAGCCACGAGACGTCTAGCGGGTAACGTCTACCTGTGTCGCGTTTTTTGTCTTTTCACTTTTTAGGATGTAGGTACCCTTTTACCTGTATCTTCAAGTACCTTTACCTTTATCCCTTCGCCCTACCTACAGACGACGAAGGAGGAGAGACGAATAAATTTGAATCAACAATGGCGTAGCCGACCCACACCAAACAACAACAAGGAGATGCCCTGAGATTAACTGCGAGGCGCGTTTTAAGTGAGTACTTCGCTTTATTTACATTTTAAAGTGCAAATTGTAGCATTGTAAACGAGTTTGGTATGTGATACAATTTGACACGTAATTATGTCATAATATTATCTATTGCGCAATATTGGGAAACATGAATCGTATCAGTGTTGCCAACTGTAGCAGTGGCGCTGAATACGTACCCGGGAAATGTAACAGTCACACGAGTCTTTAATGTGGCGCAGTTATAATCGACAGCACAAATTTGTCGGAAAGCACAAAACACTACTAAAACTAAAACAAATGTGACAAGTCGCCTAACATATATACTATAACTAAAGCTAACATTACAGTTTTCTAAGTGCATATGCACATAAGCATTGCATCTAGACTGTTTTTTCTTTGGCAAGAAAATGTCCAAATTTCAAAATGCCCAAGAGAGCAAGTTATTATGGACTTTAGCAAATTTTTATGTACTGGTACTCTAGTTTAATAAACAATACACATCAAAACTTGTTCATGACATGGTTGTGACTCAACAAATTTACCAACAGTACCATCTTACTAATTTCTGACATTACTAACCTAACAAATTACATGGCTACCATGAGGTTTGCTTCTTCACTCAATATTCAAAAAATAATTCCTACGTCTGATCGTAAATACCAAACGTTAAGAAGATAAAAAAAGATAAGTCAAAGTCTCAAGTTATTATCGATGATAATAGGTAAGATAACGATAATAAGCTTAAGTTATTATCAAAGATAATATGTAAAATAACGATATTAAGTTAAAACTAGATAACCATAGATGGATCCGAAACGTCCCAGCACGCTAAGGCACGCTACGACTGCATACAATACGTTACTAACCTAACAAATTACATTGCTACCATCAGGAAATAGCTTCTTCACTCAATACTCAAAAAAAAAAATAATTCCTACGTCTGATCACAAATACCAAACGTTAGGAAGACAAAAAAAGATAAGGCAAAATCTCAAGTTATTATCAAAGATAATAGGTAATATAAAGATATTAAGATAAAACTAGATAACAATAGGTGGATCCGAAATGTCCCAGCACGCTATGGCTATATACATTAAAGATATATCGTAGAATTCCCCACTCACCAAGCCATTTTGTCATCGATCGCAAAATACAAGATAGAGTGGCTCCTTGAAGCCGTTATATAGGAAAGATACTCATACCCCCTAGAAGAGAGCAATCTGTGAGGCAGGTCCGTTTATAAAAGCGGTATGAAGGACCGAAAAAAGGCACGTGGGTGCATTCCTGCACCCAGCGTTGAACGATACCGGTAAGATATCCATAAGTATATGTAGGTACATATATATTTTTGCACTCATACATTCACACACTCATACATACATGCACTGTTAACAGCCACATGCGCTGACAGCGGCACTGTATAACCTCACGAAGATTCCCAGAGACGTGGTCCGGGTGTCTGTAAAAACCAAGGCGGCTCCGTGGCGTAGTGGTATGTGTGTGACTACTACGCCCAAGGTCCCGGGTTCGAATCCCGACACGGTCCGCTTGAAAAATGTTAGGCGAGCATTTTTCTCAAAAATACACCCTCGTTCGGATGAGAGGTAAAATGGAGGTCCCGTGTGTGAGTGTTGTCACGCACGTTAAAGATCCCTACCTTGCTTGGAACAGCAAGGATTCAGCAAAATTCCAAATTTTCCAGGTAAAAAAAAAACTCGCTTCCTGGCCAATGTAATACCTTCGAGTGGAGCATTGGAAAAAAAAATCACATGTCTGTGAAAACCCCTCGTGCAACCACACGCTGACTAACGGAAATGAAAAGGCAATAGAGATATAGGAAAGGTAAAAAGAGGGAGGTAGGCATTTTGGAATGTATAAGTGACACTTCCAGGTAGAAGAGAATAGAGGAAGGGCTCGCATTGAGCAAAAGAGATTTAAAAAGGTGGATAGAAAAGCACTACTCAACCAACCAATGTGGTCAGTAGCCCGAAGTGAGAGAAAAATCACTCTTATGTGGTAGACGGGTGTTCCGGGAAAAGAACAGGTCTACCGAAAAAAATTAGGCGGAAACGGAAACAGCAGGATAAGAAAAGTAGAGTTTTTTGGACAAGCATCCGACAGAAGGTAGAGAGTTGTCCCTGTTAAATTCAGGTCGGTCTGAAGGACAGAAAGACCACCTGCTATGTTAATCAGACAAGTTAAGACACATAATAAGTTAAAAAAATTACTAGACTCCTGATGAGAACTAGTACGATCATCTTCCTAACGAGTGCATCCACTGCGATAAGAAAATCAGACAAAAGTTGAAACAACAACTTAAAAGTATCACTACAGGTACCTTCACACAAAAAACCACTGTTTCAAGGTAATTTTTAGAAAGGGTAACGCCATAAACACACAAGAATACCTAACTATAAGCAGTTAAATACAACCATACTGTCCCAATATGCTAAAAACAATCCAGAATTCGATAAGATATTACTAAAAAGCAATAGCACCTCACCACAAAGTTCAATAAAAAACAACAAAAAAATGTTTATATGTTCTGGTGACTTAATAGAAGAAGAAAACAAGTAATGATAAAGGATAAAGTGAGCGATTGTAATAATTCAGAAGAAAAACGCATGGAATAGAAACTCCTAGTTCTTTGCAACTGCAAATATGGACTATTTCTTACAAAGGCATAGGCCGCGGCTCCTATGGGAGTCCAAAGAAAAAAGCATCCACTGAACCTCAGCTAAAACCAATCGTAAAAATTTAATGAGTTATTGTAACCAAAGTTACGACAATCACCACAAAATTAAACAATGTAAGATAAATGCTAAAAACAAAATAATATGGTGTAGAAAAGGTGCTAGGATTAATTAAATGAAATGACAGAGTTATATTAGAGAATACAGATAATAAACAGATATATGGCTAACAATAAATTCAAAGGAAAGTCAACAGGCAGCAAAAAGTTTAAGGTAAATAAGCCAAACGTGTAGAAGGTAAGTGCTGTATAAAAAAGGAAATGGCTGAATAAAGTTAACTAATTCATAGTAGGGACAAAAACATTAGATAAACCGTTAAAGAAATTAAGCGTGAAAAATTAATTAGCATTTGGGTCAGCAGAGAATAGTTTAAGGTCTTTGACATGCCACCTTCCTTGGCGTTTTCCTTCGGTGTCTTGAAGTTCATAGATAAGTGGACTAACAACACGAGTGACCTTACATAAAATGAATTTAGGGGCTAATTTCGAAGAAAATTTTTTAGTAGCATCCGATAAGACATAATTCTTTTCCAAACATGTTCACCTAAAGCAAAGGAAGTATCTCGTTTATGCAGATTATAGTGGTCCTTACTCTTTTCGTAAGCTTTTAACAAGTTTTTTCTAACGTCGTTAAAGATAGAAGGTAATGATTGTTGGTCTTTGTCCCAGCGTACTTTTTCGTCAAATTCAATTACGTTAGTACCATCAGGAACTGAACCATAATAACTATCATCGATTGGAGTACATCTTCCAAAAACAAGAAATGACGGATTAAATTGGGTAGCATCGTGTTTAGAAGTACACAAAGCTTGAGCGATTTTAAAGATATTTTCATCCCACTTAGTGTGGTCTGAATCGATATATGAGGAGATAGCAGTAATTAAGATTCGATTTACTCTTTCGGTAGGGTTTACCTGGGGATGGTATTTTGCGTTAAACCAAATTTTCTGTACTTTATATCTCTTGACAAAATTTTGAAAATCTTTTGAGATAAATTGTGCTCCATTATCACAGAGGATAATTTGTGGGACACCAAAGATAAGAAGTACATTTTGTTCTAGGGATTTAATTATGGAGGCAGATATGGCTTTAAGGTGTAGGGGATTCATTGTACTATAGTGTTTAACAAAGCAGATATAGCAAAATCTAATTTACTATAGTATTTTAGAAGGTATAGATATACTAAGATAAAATTTCAGTTAATTACGATAGCTGTATTTAAGGACAAAATTTTCTTTGAGAAAAAAATTATAGTATATTTAACACTGCATAGTTAATTAACTTAAAAAATGTAAACAAGTACCATCAAAAATGGCGGTTCTTGATCATATGAATGACATTTCAAACTGTACTAAATGACACGGCAACATAAGATAAAAGTTACTGAATGCAATGTTGCCAAGTTGTATTTTTCTATCCAAAACCACTAAAAATTTTAAAAAAATATTTTTTATTATATTGCTTGAGTGAACAACCTAATTTTTTACAAAGATATATTCAAAACTAACATCTTAAAAGATAGATTAGAGGTGAAGACGAATTTATTTTCAACATCACATTGTAGGCGTCACTGTTACATTTTCCGTGTACGTATTCAGCGCCACTGCTACAATTGGCAACACATACGATCCACGTTTCACAATATTGCACAATAGATGATATTATGACATAATTACGTGTCAAATTGTATCACATACCAAACACGTTTACAATGATACAATTTGCACTTTAAAATGTAAATAAACACTTAAAAATCGCCTTGCAGTTAATCTCAGGGCATCTCCTTGTTGTTGTTTGGTATGGGTCGGCTACCTCATTGTTGATCCAAATTTATTCGTCTCTCCTCCTTCGTCGTCCGTAGGTAGGGCGAAGGGATAAAGGTAAAGGTACTTGAAGATACAGGTAAAAGGTAACCTACATCCTAAAAAGAGAAAAGACAAAAAACGCGACACAGGTAGACGTTACCCGCTAGACGTCTCGTGGCTAATAATGTCCAGTCGTGTCACAAACCACGCACTTGCCAATCACTCCGTGCCTGTGCAATCTTTTGCGCAAACGCAACTGTCAGAAATGACGGAAATGAACAAGTCTATTTTAAAATAGTGGCGGGAATTCACTCACATATTATACTTCAGCTAAATATGATACATAGCCGATTTTCAGCATGTAACAAGGGAACCGCCTTTAGTAACTAGCTCCTAGTATAAAGGATAATCACTGGTAAAGTTAATTTGTACCACAGCACCAAACAATAAACTGGTTAGTTTGTAGTAAAACCATTAATTAATAAGTACCAAAATCTGAAGTGTCTTGTAGAGGGTAGTGCCGTATTACCAACACTCTAAATAAGCAAAAGAATCCGCAGGGGATAGCACATATAGTAGACAAATAAGACGTAAGTTGAAACAAATTCTATGTCTGCTTAGAATAAATTTGCAAATTTCAAAACAAAATTGTGCATAAATGGAGTTTATTTTGAATTAAAGGGCAATATAATCGATTAAAATATTATTACCAGTAACCCCAACCACTGTGCAGTAACATGTGGCTCGCTTATAACCCGTATCAAATTGCTCTCCACTACAACTAGTTAACTAGCATGTGACATAGGTCCACTTACCCTATCCTATCCAGATAGGTAGCACAACATTCTAAGGAACATACCAACAGTGCAACGGAATGGACGAAAGCAGTAGGCATAAAAATCACCAAAACGGATAGATATATAATAATCCCATGGAATGCGGGCAGACATCTAAACCAAGAAAAAAAGCTAAAAATAAAGTTCCTATTAGTCACTGGACACACAGGATACATACCAATACATGCAGGAGGTAAGTTAGGAAGCAAAAACGTGTATTGCTTTGCAAAACATTTGCAGGACAAAGCACAAAACCATTGCATATATGAGTGGAACAACAGTTAAGAGTGATTTATAAATTTATGTGTAAACCAAAATTTCCCATTGGTTATCCACATCGGACTTGATAACGTGAATTGAAAGTTAAAAGTATATAGTAGAGCGAGTAACGAAAAGAAAATCGCCTAGTATAAAGTATGGACTATCAACAATTACGATAGTAATGTTTGTAGAATCCGGTTCTCAATCTAGACGTAACTTTACAAGATATTAGGAATTTAAAATATTAACCAGATGAACAGAAAACCACATCTATGTGTTATACCTGCATGAATTAAAAAGAGCTGCCATCTATAATAAATAGCTGAGTAGAATGTTAAAACTTTAAAAAATACTATGATGTCCTTAAAAACTGTAGTGTGTTACGTGCCAAAATCGGCCATAAACATTTCGAATTTTAGTTTTAATTTGTAAGGATTTCGCGTCAATAACTTTGAAAAGACGTGTGTGTATTTCCGTCACTTCAGAAAGTGCGTTTGCGCGAGATTGCGCCGACGCGGAGTGCCAAGAAGGGTAGTGGTGATTTCCGGGAGACGTGTAGAGACTGGTGACCGAGACGTGAACGAATGTAGTTATCTTTGTGTCTTATCGTGTCTTTTTTTGTTATGTAGGTTCCTTTGCCTTAACTCTGATTATCGTTCCTTATACCAGTTTCCTGTCGCCCTCTACATAGGAAGAGAAAGAAGACAAATTTGAATTTGGTTTCAACCGGGCCCAACGAACACCCACGCCAGAAAGATCAACGGAGCTCCACGTTGGGCGCCACTATTACACCCCCGTCGGTACAGGTACGCGAGCCACTACAGTCAGTTGGTAGCAATGCTAAATAATTGCAAAAATGATGCGCAAATAAAACATTACGTCACGTAATTATATAAAATTACTCCATCACATAAAAAACCAGAAAAGTACTTACGTAAACTGTAGGATTTCTCACAGTATTACTCCATGATGGCGGCAGCGGGGCTCCGTTGATCTTTCGGGCGTGGGTGTTCGTTGGGTCCGGTTGAAACCAAATTCAAATTCGTCTTCTTTCTCTTCCTATGTAGAGGGCGACAGGAAACTGGTATAAGGAACGATAATCAGAGATAAAGCAAAGGAACCTACATAACAAAAAAAGACACGATAAGACACAAAGATAACTACATTCGTTCACGTCTTGGTCACCAGTCTACACGTCTCCCGGAAATCATCACCACCCTTCTTGGCAATCCGCGTCGGCGCAATCTCGCGCAAACGCACTGTCTGAAGTGACGGAAATACACACACGTCTTTTCAAAATTATTGGCGCGAAATCCTTACAAATAAAAATTAAAATTCGAAATGTTTACAGCCGATTTCGGCACGTAACAAGTGAAAGCTAAAGAATTATATTACAGAAATATAGTGCATATGGAAAAGAATAAAATAAAAGAAACCTGGAATTAATTAAGAATATACAAGGCAAAGGGGATCAATATGAAAATAAAAATGTAGAAATTATTTACAATAATAAAACTATAAACTCAAAAGAAGCAGTTGATGTCTTCAATAACTTCATGAATATTGCAAATAAATTATTAAAATCCACATACAAAGTTCTACAACAGTGCATGGTTCTTTTATAGCTCTAAAAGCAAACATGTTAGGAATTTCGTTCTTTTACAGAACGTTAGTTTTCTCCAGGCTGCTTCCAGGGAAAATATTTTCACTTTTACAGTGTGGCCCAAAAAGTGCGCCACTTTCGATTTTTGTTTTTTTTTAATGAAATTCCCAATATATTCTTTTGTTTTTTTGGATTCTCTCGGTATTCGTTAAATATTCCAAGAATATTATCAATATCAATTCAATATTTGCAGAGAAAAATAATATTTAAAAAAAAAATTTGTACTACCGACTTTGGTAATCTTTAAAAAATATGAGAAATATTTTGAAATCGAAACTGAGTGGGAAATTTATTTGAGAAGATCTCTAGTTGTCGCTGATCTAAATATCTCAGATTTAGGTTTCACAGGGTGTCCAGAATTAAGTGCTATTTTTTTGCAATTCAAAGCAAGTTTTCTCCACTTTTTCAAATGGAACACCCATTTTATTTTTTCATACATCAATCTGGTATTAAAAATCGAATATTTTTTGTTCTAAACATTTTTTTAAAATCCCTATTCGTTTCTTAGATATCTGCAAACAAAAAATGCTTTGCATTGGAGAGTTTTCCAGAAAAAAACCTAGCTAGTTTTGGAAAAAGTTGATTTGTTGTGTTGTTAAGTGTCGATTCTGAAACTCAAGATTTACCTATCAGGTTTAGTTTTATTAGTGTGTGTTCATTGTGTACGTGTTTTACTTAAATTTTAAAAATGAATTTTAACAAAAATGAATTAGTGGATATGATTTTTGTTTTAGGAAAAAGTGAAAGAAATTGTCTTTTAGACGATATCCCGAAAGGAGACATCCCAAAGAAAGCGTAATTTATAACAAAGAAGTACGATCGAAATCTATCACCAACAAAAAAATCAATTTGCAATGCCTTTATCTGCAAAAGAAGATCTTACAAAATCACAAAAAGATATTGGTTTAGTAACTGGTATAAGTGAAAGGTCGGTGCAGTAAATTTTAAAAAAACATCACGCATTTTACATTCAACTTCACCAAAGTCTAACCGATATTGATTTTCAGAGATGTATAGAATTTGCAATTTGGCAAGACTAAATAAAGCTCCCAGAGAACATTTTGTTTTTTACAGAAATTTTATTTTATGACGAAGCTACTTTCTACAGGGACAGATGTGTTAACAGTCACAATTTCCATTACTATTCAACGGAAAATCTCCAATTAATAAGGGAGATTGATCATCGACATCAATGGTCACTGAATGTATGGGGAGGAATTATTGGTAAAACATTAATAGACCCCCACTTTTTTAACGGCCATCTTACCGAGAAAATATAATTAGATTTTTTGGGAAATGAATTACCTGGCTTGCTTATAAACGTGCCAAGGCATATCAGGAACCAAATGTGACTACAAAGAGATGAAGCACCGGCACATTTTTCGCTAGAAGTAAGGGGATATCTTAATACTATCTTCCCTGAGCGATGGATTGGAAGAAATGGACCTGTCAATTGGCCTGCCAAATCCCCAGACATGAGTAAGATTGATTTCTTTCTATGGAGATATTTAAAAGAAGTAGTGTACAAAGACCCAGCTATGACTGTAGAAAACATGAGACAAAAAATTATAAATGCATTTGTTAATATTACACCGGCAGTTTTGCATAGTGTTTGTTTAATATTGTATTTTGTTCTCCATAGCAAGTGTTTTAAATAAATTTGCTGTGTACAAAAATAGTAATTCATGAGTTTTTGACAAATAACTACGAAACCATTAGAAATATTAAAAAAATGTTAAGAACAAAAAAATGTTCGTTTTTTAATACTTGATTGATGTGTGAAAAAATGTACTGGGTGTTCCACTTGAAAAAGTTGAGAAAATTTGCTTTGAATTGCGAAAATAAATAGCACTTAATTCTGAACAGCCTGTGAAAACTAAATCTGAAATATTTAGATCAGCGACAACTAGAGACCTTCTCAAATAAATTTCCCGCTAAATTTAGATTTCAAATTTTTCTCATATTTTTTAAAGATTTTCAAACTCAGTAGTACAAAATCCTTTCTTTTATTATTATTTTTTTCTCTGAGAATACTGAACCGATTTTGATATTATTCTAGGAATATTTAAAGAATCTCGGGACAACCCAAAAAAACCAATATATATATATATATATATATATATATATATATATAAGGCATTTGATTTAAAAAAACAAAAATCGAAAGTGGCACACTTTTTTGGGTCATACAAAAGTAAAATTTTTAATATGTTTTGTTATAAGAACTATAAAAGAACCATGCACTGTTGCAGGACCCAGTATACTGAAAATAATAGTAAACAGTGACCAATGCCTGATAAAAATTTTAATATTGTATTTGAATCTTACAACGACTCGGAAAATATAGCAAATAATAAGAGTACTTCATAATACAACATTAACAAGCCTCAATAAACTGACATCAAAAGTAATTAAATATTTTCCACGTTCACTGCTTACATTTATGGAGAACTTATAAATAAATCTTTTGAACATCATTAGTAACCCCATTTCATAAATCCAACTAAGAAAAACTACAGAGTATACATTTATTGAAATAAATTAATATGTGACAAATGCAGAAACCATTAACAGAAAAGAATATAATAGAGACATGGCTAAACATTTAAGGTTAATTGCAAAAGTACGTGACTGTTATATAATTAACGATATAATAACCTAATTATTAAGCATAAATTATAATTATTACATTATATTACTGGATGCTGACTGCAATTAATAGAGGAGAAAACATGAGTTGACAACTGAAAGGAAAGAATGAATTAATTAGTTGCAAGCAGGTAATTAGAATGGTCAAAATGTTATACGAAGAAGTAAGAAGGCCGGGGGGAGGGTACGCTGTTGGGGTTGGTATGAGGAGAAGTTAAAAGTTAAGTTGAAAGTAATCTAGGTTAAAGATATGACATGATTTCCTGCAGGGAAAATACATGGCGAGCGACATGAAGTTGAAATACAATTGCAAGTGCAGGGTAGATTTGCACACAGGGAACGTGGATATAATGTTTTAACGACCAAGGTAACTGGAGTAAGAAATTTGTGGGTTCATCCAAGAAAGATTTTGGATTTTGTTTTGGGTTAAGGAAGCTTCGGTTTGTTAGAAGCAGGGTAATTAATGAGAAAAGTAGGCGTTTTTGGACATCCTGAAATTAAACATGAGTAAAACGAGATTTTGTGTTTTGATTTATTAAATATGTACATGTGATTGAAAAGATAGATGATTTATATTTAAGTAACGGGAAATTAATCAATGTGAAAGTAGTTATTTTGTTGAACTAATTAGCGATGAATTTGCGGATATTGATTTTAATGGTAAGCCATATTAGTGAAACTATTTTTGGTAAAAGAGCGACAAATTAATATTTTTTTTATATTGGAATGATTAATAAAAAGTTGGTATTGCACCATGTTTTCAATCTATTATTGTAATGAGTATTTCCAGAATTGGGATTTTAAATGTATAAATCAATCTGGGGAACTAGTACAATGGTAGTAGTTATGAATTCATATTTTTTTAGGATTTTTGTTAATAATACCTGGCCAGTTGAACGTTATCTTAAGTTTGTTTTTCTTTAAGATTAATATACATGTAATTATATTTCAGGAATTTATTGTTAATAGAATTTAAGTTTGGGTAGAATTATATTTGAAGTTATTTGTAATATAGGTCAAGGTGGGTGAATGTGTAAAAGGATATCCAGCTACACCAGTGATGGAGTTGTATTCAGGGGAGGCTATTATTTTGAAAATTTCTTTAATTATGAAAACATTTAATAAATGTTTTTAATCTGCTTCAGAGAAAGATAAAATATAATGGTATATATTAAGGAAACCAGAAGCAAAGGAGACCTTTGTGGAATAATCGTCTTCTGTGTAGAAATAATATCAACGGCATTGCTGAGACACAATGCCACCTAGCAAACATAGGATCTGAAAAATTTGTGAACTAATTTCCAACTACAACATATGGAATCAATCAGAAAGTGATTTGTTTCAAAGTACTCTGTGGGAACAAAGCATTTTTAAGCAAATTTAAAATTCCATGGTGTGTTCCATATGTGCATTTAATAAATTGCTTTAAATTAAGGTGGGTGTTATGTCCTGTCATTGATAAATTAAATCTTCTAAAATTATTAAAGATTAAAAAATACATTAATGCCATTAATGTAGAATATTAATAACCTAACCTTACAAATATTTCAACTTGACAAATAAAAACTTTCTACTTTGAGTGTACTTCTTAGCAGGCAGTGACACCAAGGACATACCTCCTAGGTCCTATGTTTGCTTGGTGGCACTATAGTGGTTTGCTGCCCCCTGAATTATGACAGTAGAAAAATCCCTTCAGAGTAAGTAAATATAATAATATAGTTTGTTTGTATTTTAGCCATTTTATTATTTCTTTCATTGGAACTCCCTCCCACATCACTGTAGTTATTCAAAGCACCCTTATATTGTTATGGGGTCCCCACACCTTCAGGGCAAATTTAAATTTATACTGTACGTACCGCTCATTTTACCCATAACAAGGTTATCGCTACTTCGGCCTGAGCTAACGTTTTTGATCGAACACGTACTGATAAAGATCAGTACAATATAATAGCTCTCTATTTGCTTCTTCTTTTCTGTTTACAATAGCAAAATAATTTTAATAAAAACATCTTCCCTCACTGAAAGGGGTCCAATGTCCCTTTCTTTATTACCACATCTGGTTGGGTGGCACCCATTTATTTTATCTACAAATTTTAACTTTATATCCCCCGTTCATACCTTCACAGAACCGATCCCAGCTAGAAATAACCTCTCCAGAAGTTTTTCCAAATCATGTTGGTTATTATTTCCACTTATATTTGACCGTGAGCCACTTTTTACTGAAAAATTTCCCATTAACAACTTTTGGCACCTTCTGGCAAGACTATGTCTTAAAAACGTTTTACCAATAACAACCGAGTGAAAAGGTCGCCACATTCTCAAATATTAATATTTTACAAAACCTTTCAATTGTTACAAATATTTTTCAAATGTTACGAAGTCTTATAAATATTGTGAAATATCACAAATATTTCAAATATGGTCAACTCCTCACACATATCCATCATCTAAAGAAAACTCCAAAGAGTTTTCCTAAAAAATAATTTTTAAAAACATTTTTTCTGATCAAAAACATATAAACAATTTTTTGACAAAAATGGAATATCGATACAGTAATATTATGGCTATTTAAAAATGATAGACTTGCTTTACCCTCTTATGAGGTTTTATTATTCCAAGAATTAACATAAGATATTTTAATCTATTAAGATTCTACAAAAACTATCAATTGATAATTTCAACAAATATGTGAGACTACAATAAGCTAAATTGGTAAATAACATACAAAACCTTCTAAGGAAAAATTCAAATACTTCTAAAACCTTATAAAAAATTTATTTGGTCAGTTTTAAATAATTTACTTACCAAATTAATAAAATTTCAAAGTACTCCTTGATCTTAATAAAGGAAAAGATTCCAGTATGCATGCACAACTATTAAAAACTAAACTGTATTACATCATAAAGTTCAAGTATTTCTATAGCTCTCAACAGACTCGCAGCACTTGTAAATAATTTATATGCTTGTTGAGATAATGCATGCTCTTTATACTGATGCTTGTGGTAAGTATACCAATTTGATAAATAAATCAGCTGCTAATGTTTAAAGTACACAGACCTCTCTATGAGTATTATGTTTCTACACTAAACAGTCAGTTTTTCAAGAAGTTAAAAATAATTGTTGAATTGTTTTAAAATGCCATTCTGTAAGAACAACCTTTCTAATTAATCAAAAAACAGGTTTGGCTTAATTAATAAAAAGTAATAGTGTAATAAACTATTCAACATAAAATTTCATCACAATCATAATTTTGATAAAATAAACACAAGCTAAAGCTATGCTAGACTTTCCATAGCTATTATAATTTCGTTTTTGCACCTGCAGCATCAAAAACTTAAATTCCTGCATAAAAAGAGCCATGAAATTTTGAATTCGTTTCTATAAAAGATAGAAAAAAATTAAATGCCGAATTTTAAACCTGTTTTTTTTAATAAAAAATAATCTTTTTAAAATGAAAGATTAAGGATAATTTCTTAAATGAATTAATTGGTGGACAATTCTAAAAATTAATTTAACATTTCGGTTATCCTACTCGGTTCTGTGATGACCACTTCATTTACAGATCAATAAGTTACAAAAAAATGAATAACAAAATGCTGATAGTATTTTAATTCTCTTCATCAATAGATTTTACAGTTCTGAAACTGGTTCGACGTATATCTCTGTTGTTTCTGTTCTCGGATAACCTACAGATTTCCCTGTGAGCAATAATCTAATCCAGGTCTGCCTCCACTTCTCTAATTTCTTTTTCTGCTTCTAATATATTATGTACTATTCTTTCAAGCCTTAGAACGTGTCCTATCGTTTTATCTTTCCTATTTTTTACTGTTTTCCACACATTTCTTTTTTCCGTACCTCTTTGTTCTTAACCTCGTCTGTCCATTATCTTCATCTTATGTCTGTAGCACCACATTTCAAAAACTTTTATTTTCTCCTGTCCGTTTCTCCTATTATCTATGTTTCGCAATTGTACAGTGCTGCACTACACACATGCTTTCGGTAATCTTTTTCTTGTTTCTATGTTTGTTGTCTTCAAACATAGTAGTTGCTTTTCTTGTTAAATGCAACAAGACCTTGTGCAAATATTTGTTTTATATCTTTTCCCATCTTGAGTTATTTGGCTTCCTAGGTAGCAGATATCCTTAGGCTCTTGCAAGTTCTCGTTTTCTATTTGTATTCTGGTTTTTTATTTATTTTCTCCTCCTTTATATACTAGTACTTTAGATTCATTTTTGTTAATTTTCATACCATATCTCTCTGTTAGACCATTTCATTAAGAGCTGCTTCTAACTCTTCCTTGCTATATTCTAACACTACTATATCATCTGCAAATCTAAGCGTATCAATCTTTTGTCCCTGAATAATAATACCAAACGTCTTCTTGCATTTGACAATATTCATTGTCTCTTCGATGTACAAGTTAAAAATTAATGGAATAGAGGGCATATCCTTGCCTCGCCGCTTTCCTAATATTTGCTTTTCCACGTTCCTGCTCTAATTCTATTACTGCTGTTTGCTCTTTGTATCCGCTACGTACTATCCGTCTATCGTTAAAACTCAATTTTCCAGATATACAAATCCTATATACATGCTATCTCCCTTTTCTATTGTCTTCCCCATTACCATCCTCAGAGCTAAAATAGCCGCATGTGTTCCTCTGTTTCACCTAAACCCAAATTAATCTTCTCATAGTATTTCTACAATCCGTTTTTCGATCCGTCTTTGTACAATTCTAGTTAATATTTTTTGACACATGTGATATAAAACTTATTGTTCAAAAATGTTGATATCTATAAGCGCCCTTCTTTTTTGGTATAGTGACTATGATGTTATGTTAGAAATCTTTGGGTATCTCGTCTGTCTCATATGTATAGCTTACAAGTTGGAAGAGACATTTTGTTACTGATTGTTCAGCAGCTTTTAGGATTTCTGATTTCACCTTATCTCATCTTGCAATCAAACTAAAAAGATAAAATGCAAAGTTTGAAATATAAAAGGAACTTATCCACTAATCAAATCAGTATTGTGGGAAAATAAATGATGTACCACGTTCTCCAAGAAAAGACGTTAATTTGAATATGCAACATTGGCTAAAGACCATTGATTCAAGTGGCAACGTTTTTAAATGAGATGGCAAAGCAAAAGTTTGAGATGCTGATTATGATAATTATAATTAAAAACAATATAAACCTGTAATGAATGAAATGAAAAAAATTCTTAGAAACATCTAACCCGATAACATGTTTTTAGTAAACTTAAGAAATATATTAGTAGAATGGGGAAAAATAAAACTTTTAATAGTACTTTTATCACCACCAATTATCATCGGGGCAGAGTTGGGCTTGATGACAATGTTGTTACTAATAAAACAAAATTTGGTGCAGCAACGTAGGCTGTCAAAGAACCATGTTACGCAATTCTTGGGCACCCACGTTGGGCGCCAAAATTTATGCTACGTTGTTCTTGTAGCCGTGCGTAACAACAAGAGATCACGGAATGACCGGGCTCAATCGGAGATTGGGGGGGGGGGTGTAGGAAGCAAACTGAAATATAATGTATACGGCGGTAAGGAGTTAGTGACAGTACCTGTAAGAAAAATAATTAAGCAAACCTGAAAAACAAAAGATTAAGCATAAATTATTCAGTACTTTGTAGATGTAAGAAAACTGTTTTGGAAAAAAACTATATATTATAATCACGATAACAGCATTACAAAAAAAATTTTTTATTACAAAGTGAGGTAATATTGGGGAGTAGCAGAAACGTTTCCTCACACACCAATTAAACATAATCAGACAAACTGTTAATATAAGATAAAAAGATAAGACACAATTGATATGAGTAATCTAGTAGTATTTTTTTTCTTTCTTTCTTTTTTTTTTAAAGCCTGCAGTTCTATTGCAAAAAGGTCTCAGAACGACGAAGATATGGCAAAACAATTTAAAGTAATACTAAGTAGGAAATAGTTCAACTTACAGAAAGTCCTTCAGTAACGCTTCCTTGTAATTGGAGTGGGGGATTCACAATGTCCTACACTAACGAAGCACTGCACCCTTGATTGTCAGGGTGTGGATGGAATTGCTTACACTTTACACTAACTCATACCTACGCGTTTCACTGGTGTTAGCAGCAGACATCATCATACTGATGGAACCATGTAGCATTGATAAATTTCTTGTTAATTCTATTTCCTGAGACAATAATTTCGAAATATTTTGTAACACAAATTGCAAAAATTGTAGTAAAAATTTAGAATTTAGAATCACGGGCTTTCAAGGCACGATGTAATGCCTGTCATCTGATAAGTTCTTGCATTAAACCAACAGTAACGCGAGGTGTTTTATTTGCTACATATGGTAACAAAGAAAAATCTAATGCTTTTGCATAACGAAATTTGCACAAGTAGTGATCTATTTTAGATTCTTTGGTAGTAAAAAAATTCAGCACTACAGTATCAACTGTATTTACATGTGAATGAGATACATATTTATAAGAAGCAACCTTTTTTGTTCATCTGCTAAACCTACTACAACTGTATCATCATTTTTAGAACCAAAACCCAAGCTTAAAACTGCATTTGGATAATCCAAAGTATGCACTGCACTGATAAAAACAGGTAACGAAACGAGATCGCACACACATTAATCCTAAAGAAAGAATCGGTCAAGTTTCACAAGTTCTACAAGGTTTTTCCCACAAGAAAAACAACTAAAACCACAATTAGTAAAAACGTGTAAACATTAATTAAGTCCGTCAAATGTTCCGTAACGCACGTTATTTCAAAAGAAAAACTCAACTAAGAAACACAATCGGTAACCGCACGTGTGGTTGTGTAAAACACGTCCGCATATAAAGCATCCTTCATTCAATGCAATCAGAACTACACTCTGCAGTTAATCTACAACTCAAATTGTCAAAGCAAAAGAAACCGTATTTTCAACGTAATTAACATCTATGAACAAAGAACAACTGCAAAACTACGCTAATCTGTAGATATAAAATAGTTGTTACCATAACATCTGAGCGCCTCTTATCTCGGCTTCGATAAATAACATAAGGAACCAAAATTTATCAGACGAATAATTCAATTTATTTATTAATATAAATCAACCGTTATACAACCAGCTATACAAAACGATGTATTTTAAGTACGCTATACAGAAAGGGAGCGTAACAACCACCACCATCATTAAGTCTTCAGTCCTGGAACTGGTTAGACGTGTACCCTCATTATTTCCTATTCTGTGCTAATCTACACATTTTCCTGAAATTTTTACAGTCTGCATCTTCAAATATCTGAATACAATAGATCTGATCTAGGTCTATCTCTACCTCTTTTTTCCTATCTCTGCTTGTAATATATTCTGCACTATTCCCCCAAAATGCCTTAGAACATATCCTGCCCTTCTATTTCTCGTATTATTTTTTTATTTTCCACAGACATCTTTATTCTCCTACTATTTCTATAACCTCTTTGTTAACTTTGTCTGTCCATACTATCATACTCATACATCTGAAGCATGTACGACATTCCAAAAGGCCTACCGTTTTTCTGTCTACTTCTGGTACTGCCCCTATTTCATAGACGTACTGTGCTGTGCTCCACACATATGCTTACAACAATTTTCTCTTTGTTTCTGTGTTTGTTGTCTTCGAACATAGCCACTGCTCTTCCTTGTTAGATGCAGTTTGGTTCCCTTTATATTGTTTATAAATATATACCCTATTTCCCCGATATTCAGTACTATGTGAAGGGGGTTAAGCAGCCTGCGGCTACCAAGATTCCCTAACACTTAGACATTTGCCGAATTGAGAGTATTGCAAAACCAATACCTGTAGTTGCTTATAATAATCATCGAGTTTAAGTACAGTTATTTTTTCGTCATTATGTTTTCCATCTTCAAATTGGTTGAATACATAACTCCATTATTTTATATTCTGAGCTAGCCTGCTCATTTCCCTGAAATTCCCACAGCCTACACCTTTCACTATCTGTGTGCAAGTCTAACTTGGGTCTACCTCTACCGCTGTTTTTATCTGCTTCTAATATATCCCGCACTATTCCCTCATGCTTTAGTATGTGACCTATCATCCAATCTCTCCTATTTTTTTACTGTTTTCCACATAATTTTTTCTTCTCCTACCATTTCTAGCACCTCTTTGTTCTTAACTTGGTCTGTCCATGACATCTTCATCATACGTCTGTAGCACTACATTTCAACCTTTTCCTGTTCACTTCTCCTACTGTCCAGGTTTCGCAGCCCTACAATGCTGTGCTCCACACATATGTTTTAAGCAATCTTTTCCTTGTTTCTATGTTTGTTGTCTTTGAACACAGCAATTGCGCTCTCTCTCTCTCTCTCTCTCTCTCTCTCTCTCTCTCTCTCTCTTGTTAAATGTAGCACGACCTTGTGCTAATCTTTGTTTTATATCTTTTGCGCTCTTCCCATCTTGCATTATTTGGCTGCCTAGATAACAGAAATCCTTAACCTCTGGTAAGTTATCCTTACCTAGTTGTATTCTAGTTTCTAATTTATTTTCCCCTCCTTTGCATACTAGTATTTAAGTTTTATTTTTGTTAATTTTCATACCATATCTCTCTGTTAGAACTGTTTCCATTTCATTAACAGCAGCTTCTAACTCTTCCATACTAGATGCTAATACCACTATATCATTTGTAAATCTAAGCATATCAAACTTTTGTCCCTGCATAATAATTCCAAATGTTTTCTTGCATTTGACAGTATTCATTGCCTTTTCGATGTACAAGTTAAAAATTAATGGGGATAGGGCACATCCCTATCTCACCCCTTTCCTAATATTTACTTTACTTCTCTACGTTCTTACTCTAATTCTATTACCGCTGTTTGCTCTCTGTATAAGCTATGTACTATACGTCTATCCCTAAAACTCATTCCAATCTATTTGAGTATTTCAAACATTTTTTCCATTTTACATTGTCGAATGCTTTTTCCAGATCTACAAACCCTATATACATGCTTTCCCCTTTTTATATTGTTTTTTCCATTATCACCCTCAGAGCTAAAATAGCATCCCGTATTCCCATGTTTCGTCTGAACCCAAATTGATCTTCTCCTAGTCCTTCTTCGGCTCGTTTTTCGGTTCATCTTTGTACAATTCTAGTTAATTTTTTGATGTGTGCTGTCAAACTTATTGTTCGAAAATTTTCACATCTATCTGAGCCTCTCTTTTTTGCTATAGTGATTATGATGTTATGTTTGAAATCTTTGGGTATCTCGCCTGTCTCATACATATAGCTTACAAATTGGAAGAGACGTTCTGTTACTGCTTGACTAGCGGCTTTTAGAGTTTCTGCTTGCACGTTATCTGTAGCCGGTGCCTTACCATTTTTCAGACCCTTTAATGCTAATTCAAACTCATCTCGCAGTATAGGATATCTCGCAAGTCATCCTTTTCAATGTCTGATTTTTGTTCTAATGCTCTTAGTTCCTCTCCTGCATATAAATTCCCTATATATTCTTGCCAACTATCCACTTTCTCCACATTTTCTATAATGACGTTTCCTCCTGTGTCCCTTATTTTTTTGCTATATGGTTTTATATTCCTAAAATTCATTCTAATTAGTGTGTATGCTTCATCTGTCTTTCCTATTTCCATCTTAGTTTGTACCTCTTTGCACTTTTCATCAATCCATTGTTCTTTAGCTTTCTCACATTTGCAAATAATTTCCGATTATATGGCTTTGTACTCTGTTTTCCTGCTTCATCTGATCTATTGTCATCTTTCTTCTATTAGATTCAGAATATCCTTTGTTATCCATAGTTTCTTATTTTCTTTTTGTGTATACCCCAGAATATCTCTGTCCGCCATGTCTAAGCTGGATTTAATGTTATTCCATTCTGTTTCTACTTCCTTAGTACAAGAAATTTTCCCAATATCCTTCAGCAATTCATTTGACTTTTTCAGATCTTTCGTGGATATGTTTATTTTTTAGTTTCTCAAAGTCAAAGTGCCTTTTTCTGTTCCTTTTTTTTCAAATTTTTAAATTTACGAGCGGTCTTCATAATTACAATGTTGTGGTCAGTGTCTATATCTGCTTCTTGGTAGCTTCTAGGTCTTTTACTTGATTCCTAAACCGCTGTCTAACAAGAATGTAATCTATTTGATATCTTCCTATATCTTCTGGAATCTTCCACGTGTATCGTTTTCTAGCATGATGTTGAAAGAATGTGTTTGTGATGATTAAATTGTTTTTATCACAAAATTCTAGCAGCCTATTTCCCCTGCCGTTTCTCGTGCCAAAACCAAATAAACCTACCACTGCATTAAACCCCCCCCCCCCCCCCGTATTTAATAAATTTTCATGTCCTTTTATGTATCTTAATATATCTACAATATCTTTGTAGATGGCCTCTACCTCTTCTTCACTGTAACCAGAGATGGCATTGTATACTTGTATTATTACTGTATTTACCGGTTTACATTCTAATCTAACCATGAGTACTCTTTCGCTCTTTTGTAAGTAGTTTTTACACATTATCCTATCTTTTTTCGCATAACTATCCCCACACCTGAATTTCCTTCCTCTGATCCTGTATGAATTACCTTAAAGTCTCCGCTCCAAAAATCTCCCGCCTCTGGCCACCGAATTTCGCTGATCCCTACTATGTCTACTGCTAACCTACCCATTTCAATTTTCAAGTTCTCTAGCTTACCTATTTGCTTCATACTTCTGACATTCCACGCTCCGACTCACAGAATGTTCACGATTCTTTTTTTATACTTTCAGATCACATACTCCATAGTCCCCCTTCCGGAGATCCGAATGGGAGACTATTTTAACTCCGGAATTTTTTACTCCACAGGAAGCCATCATCTTTAATAACAATTTAAGTACGCTGTGTACTTAGGAGGTAATGTGGTGGTTTCCTGTTGCCTTTCACATCGCAGTAGTGTGTCTTAGAATGCGACACTGACTCATATGGTCTCTGCCGCTCTGCCTCTCTAAGGGACCTGTCTTAGTCTGGTTCCTCACTAACGACCCTACTACTTTGGTTGGACCTGTAGTTTGGCTCTTAAGATCACTGGAACGCGGAAGCCATTCCACCTGTTCAAGTAATCTAGAACTTCTTCAAGGTGCAGGTCTGTTCGAAATGGCAAAGAACCACTAAAGTTGTCATATTTAAAAGACAATATAGTGTGTAAATCCTTATAGTTAAGCAAAACTTCAAATATTCAAATGTGAATCTAACATAAATAATTTTAAGTGTTTCTAGATGAGCATATAAAAGCAACCTGTCCTAAAAATTTATCAAGATAAATTTTATAATTTCTATAGAGCTAAAAGTAATCTAGTTTGCAATTATTGGCAAGGTTGCCGCTAAAACTTAGCTGATTCGGCATCCTGATTTTTAGATGGGCAAAGCGGGACAACTCTGAAGGAGGGGGTATATCAACAAAAAATTTCATACAGAATAAAAATAATATCGTAATATTTTTTTATTTTTAACATAAGTACAATTTATAAATATAAAAAAATGTATAATATTTTATTCCTTGACATATTTTTTATTTGAGTGAATTTGTTTCAGTAGATTGTTGTCATCTTTTAAAATATTGTAAAAATCTTCGCAAGAATTTGTCAAATTATATTTGATACATAAAATGGCTTTCAAAGTTTCAACACTTAATTTTGATTTTTCTGATGTCCACACTTAATTCTAAAAGTCGGAACTTTTGAAAAACGTCACGGGACGCCGGACAAATTGTGAAAAATCGGGACTGTCCTGCCAAAAGTGGGACGTCTGGTCACCTTAGCCATGATGGTAGCCCACTAGATAACAAATATCGATACACCGTAATATATTATTTGATAACAAAATAATTTCAAGTACTCTATGGACAAATTGTAGTGCGTTAAAACCATGATCACAGTAAAACAATAAACGATGTTAAAACACCTGACTGACCGTTTCAATAACCTAAGCCTGCAGGTCACAAACCCCTTATCTGCACGTGTTTACCGCTGTAACCATGTGATAATTTTAATTGTAATTAGAAAAACTATATGAAAAGGCGATATTATTTTGAATGCAGATAGGTATATTACTGTAATAATAAATATTCAAAACATTACAACAGATATTGTGTTAATTACAAAGAACCGTGACTGACACGTACATCAACAAGTGAGTCCATGTTGTAACTAATTGCTTAGACCTGACACATGCATGGTATACAAATACAACTATTAATACATACAAATAGAAATTTTAATATATGACAGCTATCTTGAAGGACGTGTACAAGAGTGCATTATAGAATGTAGTAGAGTGTCACCTGTTAATTGCTTGCCTATTCAGAGTTAATCTCGTATTTGTCCTGTGTTCGTGTATTAGAATTTGGGGAAGAAAAAAACAGCATGCTCCACTAGGAAAATTTGAGTTAGAACAGCAAACTGCACCCATGCGGTAACTGAGATAGACAGTAATTATTTATTACAGTCTGCCAATATGTATTGAATTAGAAGGTAAGCGAGTTATTAATTAATTTACATTGTTAATTTGAAAGGTAAATTATGCTATCTCATTTGTAGGTTCTGTGTAATATATTACGCTCCCTGTTCACGTTAAAGCGATTACCTAAAACCTTTACGCTATTGTAACAAACGACTCCAATTACATTGGTAACAGTTTCTTCCACATCTTCAATGAAGCAATATTTGGCTTTGGCTTGTTAAATGAGCATGGTTGATGTAATTTTCTATTAATCTTTCAAAAATAGATTTATGAGATTGTGTTCTTTCTGGATAATGATTGAAATATGTTTCACATGCAACATCAGAATTGTGATTGTTCTGAATAAACCACTCTCATATTTTTAAAACGCTTGATAAGTCATTTTACACTTTTATCAAAGTGGAATAACCAAAATGTGGAAATTATTATTGAAGAACAATCAGAATTATTATTTTAAATAATATGTTCAAAATTTTTGATAAAATGGACTGAAAAAATGAATGACCCAACATACGTTATATATTTAAACAGAAAAAACATTTTTCCAACTAAGTCACAGTCAACTATAATTTATATTTAAAAAAACCTTACATCATAAGTCGAAATTTAATCAACTTATTAAAATTCTATGAAGACTACTGCATTCTATTAAAAAAAAAGTGTCTGAAGAACATGTAAATAAATTTTAAATCACTTTACAAATGACGGAGAGACAGACATAAAAAAATGAAAAATTTGAATTTTTGTTGCTAATTAAAAGCAAACAAGAATAACAAATTTTTGAAATTAACTCATAAAACTATGTGGTCCATTTTTCCACATCTAATATACTCAAACCTAATATATCGAACATTAATAAATCAAAGTCGCTTTCAATTTATGTCATAAATGTCAAACTTGAAATTTTTATTATTTTGACAACGATCCTAGGTCATGGATCGAAACGTAAATAAAGATGATTTTAAAAACTATGAGTGGTTTAATTCCCAAAGAAGATTAAGAAGAATGCTAAACAAACCACAACAAACATACAAGGAGTAATCACTTATTTTATTGTACAAATTTCCTGCATTTCATGGCTTTAATGAGGTTGTGCCACTGGTTCAGTTCTTTTTGTATGATACATTGTGCATATCTTTTACTGCTCAATGTACAATATTTTGTGGAACTTCGTCCATATTGACTTCATCATTACCTGTTGTACATAGTTATCATCTCAAAATTGATGTTATCAGTTAATTCATATTCTTTACTTTTATTAACCAGTATTGAATATCTTCCTGCATTTTAGGTTGATTAACAGACAGTTGGTTGACGAGTTTTTCAAGCACATTAACCTCACTATCTACTAATTTGTTAATTAGTACATCACCATTAACTGTAATTGGTTTTTCGGTATTGATATAATTCTAAATACCTTTAACATTGTTAACTTTTTGTATATCATACAACGTCATAATTGATATAATAATAAACATCTTTAATTGTTAATACATTACAAATTTAGTTATCTATCTTTCCTTCTTCCAAACCTAAAATCAACATGTGTATGTCTTTTATGATAATGCCCCGTAAGAAAAATCAGAGCTTCCTGATTGACTGAATCTAAATTAGATGGAAGACAGAAAGCCTTAATATCATCAATTGTTAGCTCATTAACTGAGCATAAAGTAACATTTTATTCCGGGGAGGATTAATTTTTTTAAATGTTTCAAAAACAGAAATTAGAGTCTAAAAGACAGTTTCTTATAGATACTTACATTTTTGGAATTTGTATATGCAATGTATTTAGTAAATCAATAACAGACACTTGTTTATTCATATTTTGTAATAAATAAAGTACACTATACAATTACATTCCAGGTTAAAGCTTATACTTGACAAGACAAAAGCTCTAGACAAAACCGTAGCCATCTTAATAATTATTCTTCCGCCCCTTTCTTCATGATTTGACAGACAGATTAGTGACTGAGCATGCGACAATGTGACTACAACATAAATTCGATTTAGGGCAATTCACAACACACCTTATCCTTAAAAGTGAACAAACATATATAAAAAAAAATACATTTTTTTTTGTTTTTTTTTTAATTGACACCAATTAATTATAAGTCCAACTTTTTCCAGTGGTTTGCAAAGTCTGATGGGATACCTCCGTTGAGGCGTGTCCTTATCCATAGGACTCAGCCTCTGGGATGGCACAGAACACTGAGTGGGTGTCACTGTAGGCGAGGTATTCGATGGAGAAGTGCTAGTAGCAGGACTATGAAAAGGTGAAATGACATTCTCTTGCTCTGATAATATAGTAGGTGATAAAATTTCGTTATTAATGTTAACTTCGATAGGAATGTCCGATGAATTGTTTGATACGATTGATAAATTAGGTAGAGTAGGCAAAACTTCGACAACAGTTTCTACATTTTGAGGTAAGGTTGCGGATTGTAGCAGATAATCTTCACTTCTGCTAGAGCGGAAACCACGCCCAGTGGCAACTGAGATAAACAATAATTATTTGGTATATCGTCTGCCAATATGCATTGTTAATTTGAAAAATAAATTATGGTACCTATCTTCTATGCAAGTTTTGTGTAATATATTATGCCCTCTGTTCGAGCAAGCAATAAACTAATACCATTTACTTGTAAGTAACACATGGCAGCGATTAATAGAAGATGTTTTGAGTTCAGAATTAAAACCCTGTGCATTTTCATATTTAAGTAATGTAATTATTTGTACAAATCTTTTGAGGAACATGTCAAAATTTCTAAATTGTTTTTTGCCTGTGTTGCATGAATTTTCTTATGCGGAATGACATTGTCGACAACCACCCGAGAGTGCTGATCATTGTCCCACAGAAGCAGTCTGGATTTTGGACTCAATAGGGCATATTAAAAAACTATCTCATATTTTAAGCTTCAATTTTTTAAATTTTTATTTGCCTGTATTGCAATAATTTTTTTATTTGTAGGCACATTGCCAATAACCTCCCCAAAGGTGCTCGTTTTTGTCTCACTTAAGCAGCTTGGATATTGAGTTCAATACGGCATGTTAAATAAATATCTCGGTTTTTAAGCTTCAAAATTTGTTAATTATTTTTTGACTGTGTTTTTCTAATTCAAAGTGGCATTGTCAACAACCACCTAAAGGTACCAATCTTTGTCTCATTCAGGCAGTCTAGAGTTTGGACTCAATAGGGCACTTTAAATAAATATCACATATTTTAAACTTCAAATCTTTTAAATTTTTTTGCCTATATTGCAAGAACTTTTTTATTTGATACAACATTGCCGATAACCTCCCAAGGGTGCTCGTCCTTGTCTCAGACAAGCGGCTTAGATTTTGAACTCAATAGGGCACTTTAAATATTTCATATTTTAAGCTTCAAAATTTGTTAATAACTTTTTGCCTGTGTTGAAAGAATTTTCTTATGCAGAATGGCTTTGTCGACAGCCACCCAAAGAAGCTGTTCATTATCCCACCCAATTGGATTTAATAGGGCACGTTAAATAAATATCTCATATTTTAAGCTTCACAATTTGGTAATTACCTTTTGTCTATGTTGCAATAATTTTCTTATGTGAAGGGGCATTGACGACAACCATGTAAAGGTGCTAATCCTTGTGCCACCCAAGCAGCTTAGGTTCTGGACCCAATTGGGCATGTTAAAAAGATATCTTGTATTTTAAACTTCGAATTTTTATTTTTATTTTTTGCTTGTATTGCAAGATTTTTTTATTCGGAGCGACAATTCCGATAATCTCCCAAAGGTGCTCATCTTTGTCTCAATCTAGCAGCTTTTAATTTTGCGTTTAATAGGGCAGTTAAATATATATTTCATACTATACACTTAAAAATTTGTTAATTACTTTTTGCGTTTGTTGCATGAATCCACCCAATCAGCTTAGATTTTTGATTTAATACAGCACGTTAAAAAGATATTTTGTTTTAAGCTTCAAATTTTTTTAATTTTTTTTTTGCCTTTATTGTAAGAATTTTTTTATTCAGAGTGACATTGCCGATAATCTCCCAAAGGTGCACGTTTTTGACCCATCCAAGCAACTTGAATTTTGTGTTCAATAGAGTACTTTAAATGAATATTACATATTTTAAGCTTCTAAATTAAGTAATTACTATTTTCCTGTGTTGCAAAAATTTTCTTATGAGGAGGGGCATTGTCAACAACTATCTAAAGGTACCGATTCCTGTCCCACCCAAGCAGCTTCGATTTTGAACTCAAAACGACATGATAAATAGATATCTCTTATTTTAATCTTCAATATATTTTAATAATTTTTTGTGTGTTACAAATTTTTTTATTCAGAGGCACGTTAAATTAATATCTAAGGTGATAAGAAAATATATTTTATTTGAAAGTAATTATGACATACATTATTTTTTGTTTCTTGCAAATTCAAACGCAGCAGTGGGATGATACCACCTTGTGAGTAGTTCAGCAACATACTTAGTTACACTCTGCTCATTAGTTCATTTGTCATCTTACTCTGTGATATATTGATATAATGCTGTGCAGCTATTGGATATTATTAAATTATTCGCTCTTATCCCATTCTCAGTTTTACATATATATTACGGTAAATAATCAAGGGCATCACTAAGAAATGTGTTAATTTATTAGATCTTTTCGAACAACACTCGAATTAATGGCATAACCTCAATCTGCTTTCATTTTATTGTGCGCTTGATCTTACCCTGTGTCTTTAGCAGGGCATGTTCAGATTGAGTATTTCCAATCTTGCCCCTATGATATATTTTAATTGTTATGCTTAACTAAATGTATACCTTACCATTGAAGTTGCTCTTAAATATGGCTCGTACTTACATACAGATATCAGAGAGGGTTAAAAACTACAGCAAAGATGATCTCAGTAACGCTGTAAGAGAATTAAGGAGTGACCTTATAACTTTACATGGAGCTTCAAAAAAGTACCACATCCTAAAGTCAACATTTCATGACCATTTCAAAGAAGGGAATGAAATAAAAAGTCAAACACTTGGCAAGGATACATCCATCCCAACTGAGCATGAAAAACCTTATTTGCTTAAATATAATGTAAAAATTGGGATTTGAGTTGTCTCATAGAAAAGTGTTATTTATAGTATCTAAGTATGTTACAAAAATGGGTTAAAAAGTCTTTTAAAAATGTCCCTTACGCGAGATAAAAATTTGTTACTGTATGGAATTTCAGTCTGGTGAGTTTGGAAATTCAGTTTTGCCCTTACAAAAGGATTACATGCAACTCCTCTGTGGTATTGGAACTTGCACGCTGCTATAGGGCAAGTTCGGGTAAGACACTTTTGTATCTAATACTGTATTGGTATCAACAAATCACAATATATTCTAATATTAGTGTAAGATTATTTTAGTATAGATATTGAGGATATCACATTTAAAACTTGGTTAAGTTTAATCAAATAACAATTCAGCTAGGTGCTATTGTATATTATTTAATAGAAAAGACTTTCAGTCTTACCCCAACTTCTTTATATACTACTTTATGCATTTTTAGTACGATACAAATATATGAAATAAGTTTGTGTTCGGTCTCTTTGTCGCACGTTCGCGTGGTTAATTTTAAGTTATTTAAATTTGTAGTCGTAAATCTAGTAGTAAAACTGTCATCCCTTGTTCCCTTATATCCTGCCATAAAAATTCCTTGTGCATTTGTGAATAAGGTGGACAGAGTAGTGAACAAACACTTTCTTATGGATATTGAAGCAGAACGGTCGTCGGTTTCTTCCTTCAGTACCGTAAGTTAGTCAAGTGCCGCAGACTTTCGTTGTTAAACCCCTAAAAAACACAGTGCAAGTGTAATGTAACATAGACTCAATTCGCATACAGTCCACTTGGTTGAAAGAATAGGAACTGCAGCTTAGAAAAACACAAAACACCGCGGAGGTAAGTCGATGTATAAATTTATAAGACCCCCCGCGCGTGAACAAAATTGGCCTTCATCGCTGGATCTTTAATTAAATAATTAGTTCCTATCCTTTAAGCTCCTTATACTTAAATTTATAAAATTGTCGTAGTTTTTATTATGGTTAAATGTGTTACACAGAAAAGAACATCTTGCTTACACATTTACTGTAGATTTTACAATACATTCCTTATCCTTTGTGGCAATGATTAGGGTCGTCGTCGGTATCCTTTTATGTAAACTATTTATGAGTGTTATTGTATCCTAGATCTTTACCTTATTTGTCACTTCAAGTTGGAGCAACCATTCGGGTTCATGCAACTTGTATAACAAAGGGGTTATTGGTATTTATTTGAAACCTTAAAAGCTTTGTCGGGCAAGCACTGTAGTTAGGTGCATTTTCTATTAATAATTTAATTTCGTAGATGAATTAGTAATTTAGCGTATTCGAGTCACGCATTGTTTTTACATTAATTTTATTGTCGTTCATTAATCATTAATTAAATATGGTTATATCAATTGATAAAGCTATTCTTGAAGCTAAATTTGTAGTTAAAGGTTGGATCACATTTACAGTAAGATCAACCAACCGGAAGACGTATCGATTGCTTTAATTAGAGCGTCGATTAAAAGTGTCGAACAGATTGAAACGCTTTTCAAATCCTTTTGCAAGGATATTTTCATTGATGAAGAAAGTGAACAATTGGATGAATTTTCGGCTCTTAGGGTGAAAATCGATGATTATCTATTAGATATTCGTATTATCGCTGAACAATGCGAATTAGATCGGGTAGAAAATAAGCTAAAGGTGGAAAATATGAATAATTCCTTTTCGTCAAACTGTGCAATTCGCTTGAAACATCTTTCAGTCCCCCGCTTCTCCGGACGCATATCAGATTTTGAGAGCTACAATGCAATCTATAAGCGGTTGATTCATGATAATGTCAGTTTGTCACCCGTTGAAAAATTTTGCCATCTCGTTGATACATTAGATGAGTCGTCAGTGCGTTGATAAAACACTTGCCATTAAATGATTATGCATACGTGGAAGCCTATAAAATCATTACTAATCGTTTTCAGTCCAAGAGGTTATTACTTACAACATATTTTAATGCTCTCGAAAAATGCCCTAAGGTCAGTTCCTCAGACTCGCATGCGAACTCCGGCAATTAATTAGTTGTTTTGATGAAAATATATTCGCGTTGAGGCAGATGGAAATAGATTTATTAGATTTCATGTTGTTTAATCTGTTATCGAAAAAATTAGATATAAACATTTTAAAGCGTTTTGAATTAGGAAATAATGACGAAATTCCTTCGTTTAAAGATTTAAGGTCGTACATTGAAAAACAATGTAAGGTGTTGGAAATAAATGACATTGCGTCAGGAACATGCTTAAAATCTCGAGATTCCGTAAAAGAAAGAGAAAAAGGAAGGTTCGTTAGCACTTCGGCTAAAACTTCTTTAGTTAGTACCACCAATGATGTTAAAAATTGTAGTTTCTGTCAAGCTGTGCATCCTATTTATAGATGTAAGCAGTTTTATTTATTTATTTATTTATTTATTTATTTAAATGTATGATAATACATGTTACAATTACTTTATAGTATTAAATATATTACATAGAGAATACAAGCACATAAATAGTTGATACGATAGTTTCACATCCTTGTCGTCATTGATGTCCTCAATTGACGTTTAAATAATCGCAAAGATGATGATTGTTTAATATTGGCAGCGAGCGCATTAAATTCTCGGATGCCGTCAATAAATAAGGATCTTTTAGTACATGTTTTCTTAAAAGGATAAATATAAAATTAGACAATTGCAGTGGTGTAGTTATGGATTCCGTGAACCATAACTAACTTACATTGTAGGTAAGTAGGCAACAAGTTTCTGGTAATCTTATATATAAAGCACATAACTAAAAATACAAATGTTGTTGCACTGACAAAAATTTTAAACAATCCAACATAAAATGTACCTTTGTATAAATATTGCATTTTAATATTATACGGAGAGCACGATTTTGAAGGACCTGTAGTTTATTTATCACTGTTTGACTCTGAAAGTATAAAATAGACGAGCAGTATATAAAATGTGGCGCAATTAGCGCTTGGTAAACTTTAATCGAGTTAGCATATTAAGATTATGACTGATACGATAAAATAATTAATTTTACCAGTAAGTTGTATTATCAATTTATCCGAATGTGTTTTAAATGAAAGCGATGAATCTATAGTTACACCCAAGTACTTAATTTCATCAACATAATGCAGCCTGTCACAATTGAAAACTATGGGAGGTAACATATGCATTTTTCCATTATAACGCAACCCTAAAATCATTGCTTTGCTTTTCTTAGTATTAATAACTAATTTATTACTGATCAACCACTTTGAAACAGCATTGAGCAAACTGTTCATCCTATGTATTGCATTATCTATATTTGTATCTGAGATTGCTATAAGGGTATCATCTGCAAATAAGTTCAGTAAAACTGCAGAGTCATCAATTGCATCTGCTATATCATTGATATACAGTATGAAAAGCAATGGGCCTAGAATAGTTCCTGTGGTACACCGTGGTTATTTAATATAGCACTAGAGGTATGATTATTAATTTTAGTCATTTGCTTTCGCTGATATAGGTAGTCCGAGAACCATTTCAAGGATTGGTCTGTAAAACCGTAACATTTTAATTTATTTATTAGAATCAGTCTATCAACCGTTTCAAATGCTCGTTTAAAATCTAGAAATACCGCAACTATAACATTAGAACTATTATCCAATACTCTTTTCCATTCTGACAGCACAAGTTGTAGTGAAGACTCACAGGAATGTTTGCCACGAAATCCTGATTGTTCTTTGATGAGAATGTTATTCACTTCAATATGTTTAATAATTTGGTCGTATATTAGTTTTTCAAATACTTTTCCAAGGAATGGCACTGTAGCTATTGGCCTGAATTCTATAGGGTTTAGGGTACCTCTTACTTTAGGTATTGGTTTTATTACAGTTTCCTTCCATTGAGATGGAAAAAATCCAGTAGTTATAGATTTATTATAAAGTTCCGTTATCTTACCAACTAGATAAGCCCCGCCAGCCAAAACTATATTTTTATTTAATAAGTCTGTATTAGAATCTTTTGTATTGTAAATCGCCTTATACACACAACCCGTTGAGAATTCATTAAAAGTAAATTCATTCCTACAACCTATCTTATTTATCTTGTCAATGTTTGTAATGTTGGGAATGTCACTTATAATTTCCTCTATACTATCCACCACAAATTTGTTAAACTTTTCAGCCACTGTTTGTGGATCACGTTGTAGCATCATCAAATTTCATTACCACAGTAGGTGTATTTTGTAGACCATCAATTGATTCTTTAATAATACGCCAAAGGTTCTTAGGATCGCGTTTGTTTTATCAATCAATTTTGTATAGTACCTCTTCTTTTTACTTTGTATCATAGTAGTAACAGCGTTTAGTAATTTTTATAAGTAATCCAATCCTTGTTATTATCTGTAAATATAGCTTGTTGGTATGTTATATCTCTTTGTTTAGCCAAATGACAAATTTCAGAGTCATACCATTTACTCTTCTTCTTGTTAGATACTGTGAAGATTTTTTGGGGCTTGTTCATCCATAACAGTAGTAACATTGTTGTACAAAACATCTATCATTTCGTGAAGTGGCGTATTTTTTATCCATGGCAACTGCGATAGACGAGTTTCAAAAGTTAATTTATCAATGTTTTAACATCACGAACAGAGATCACTCTATCGAGCATTACAGTTGTGAATTTGGAAACAGACTTACGTGCGCACCGAGTAATTTTCAGTATTGCATGATCAGATATTTTAGGAGAATTTAAAACATCAGAACATATTGACTTACAGTTTGTAAATACTAAGTCAATCAGTGTTTTACTATTATTTACTATACGAGTGGATTCATTAATAATTTGAAAAAATCCTCTATCATCCATTCGAGTCTTAAGTCTATTTGAGTAAGTTGTTACTTTATACCAGTTAATGTTAAAGTCTCCCATTATAATAAACTTTTGATCGAGATCTTGGGCATTGACAAATGCCTCCAATTCATCCAGAAATTTTCTTAAATTACCACTTGGGGATCTATATAGACATACATAATTGCAACCATCTGTGGATATGCCTACAACCCACCACTCATTGTTGAAGCTTTTGTTTATAATTATCTTATAATCATAAGGTTCTCTCAGATATATAAGTACTCCCCCAGTATGCTTACTATGTGAATTGCATCTAATTAATATATATCCTGGTATGTATATTTCATTATCACTAATGTCCTCCGTAATGTGTGTTTCAGTTATACATAATAATAACGGATAGTTCTCTTTTACAAAATGATGTAATTCATAACGATTTGTTAAAAATCCTTGAATATTTAAGCAATATACGCTAAATTGATGCTGTAATTGCTATGCTCCATAATCAATTTTCTTAGCAATGGTATTTAAAATCATTTTATAAGTAGAACAGTCAGAGTAATAAACTGCATGATTAGTATTCTGATTAGTTTTAGTTTGGAATTGTTTTGAATACAATTAATACATTTATGCTCGGTTACTTGCTGTTTGTTATTGCAGTCTTTAGAAAGATGACTACCAGCGCAGGTCCCACAAGTCTCTTTATTATCACAATTTCTTGCAAGATGTCCGTATTGACAACACCGATAGCACCAAAATACAGAGAATGTCTCTTGAATTCTACATTTATTAAGAGCTACATATAAATATTGATTTTTTATTAGATTCTTAAAAGTTAATGCATCTACTTCTGCCACAATGTTAAAAGAATTATTAATAGGTTTACTCTTGTGCTTAATATCAAATACAAAATCTTGTTGCTTTGCCTGTATATCATTTTGATTTATTATATTATCTCTTAAGTGCTCATCATTTAAATGAATTCCATCTATATTCATAATTTTAATCCTAGGACGAATCTTATTCTGTATACGTGCTTGAATATTTTCACCACATGACTTTGTTATAGTCTTCTGTAAATCGAGTAAGGTTTCTTTGTTGTCACTTTTATAACTAAACCAGGAAATTTTCTAGCATTATTAATTTTTACCAGATTGAACATTTTATGATTTATATTTTCTAATAAACTTTTCTTAATATCAGATGAGGATGTGTTATTAGTACCCTTCAATATAAGGGTTTCTTGTTTGACAATTTCACTATAACTAGGATTTATGAATACATTGTTTTGTTGATTATCAATACCATGCTGTGGCTTATCATTCATATCCATTAATGTACTTTGTTTACCAATTAGCAATTCCAGATTTTTATTTTATCTTCCATTAGTTTGATAATAATATCCTTATCTCCAATTATTACATCCTTTTGCTGGTTTACTTCCTTTAATAATAGAATTTGTTCTTTTAGGTAGTAATCATTTTCAAATTGTGAGGTTATTTTAGTTTCACAGCACAATAACTTGTTATTACTAACAATTTTTACATTCTTTGACCTTTCAGCACAGCTTTGATGATAAACTCCATCACAATTGACACAGACTAATATGTTACAAACTTTATTCCTGCAGCATTTATAATGTTTGGCAGAGGCATCATCACATATACTTACACCTTCAGCCATCTTCTCGATAAAACCCCTCAAGAAAGATTTGAGGTGGTAAAGCTTAAAAATCTTTGTATCAAATGCTTAAATACTTCACATTCGATGAAAAATTGTAAGTTAGATTGGTCGTGTAGAACATGTCATCAGTCGCACAATTCGTTGCTTCACTTCGATAAACGAGAAAAATCGGTGTCGCCACGCCGACAAACCCATCGTCAAAGGTCAGCGTCTCCTCGGAGAGCGGCGCCTAGACTTACTTCTACTAGTAGACCTAGTGAAGACAATCTGTCGTCGTCGGTTGTGCATGAACAACCTGTCGCTAGTTCGTTGATTTCGACGTCATTAGAACACACAACCACGCTGTTAGCTACGGCAATGGTGTCGGTCCTTGATTATACAGGAACATTGCAATCTGTTCGTGTAATATTAGATAACGGATCCATGGAAAGTTTTATGACTGAAAGGTGCCGTCAGAAATTAGGTTTAAGGAAACGGAGAGCCAATGTCACTGTTCAAGGACTTGGCTTGAATTCGTCGTTGGTGTCTGGTGCACTATCGTGTGTAGTCAGCCCCTCGGGAGCACGGTCTCCAGCATATGGAATTGATTGTTATATTTTACTTAACATTTGTAATCAATCACCTTCGTCGTCGATAGGGGTCAAGGAATGGTCGCATACTCGAGGTTTGGCCTTAGCTGATCCTAATTTTAATGTTCCTGGTAAAATTGACATGCTACTTGGAGCGGAAATCTTTGCTCAGGTTTTGTTGAATGAGTCTCGTTGGGGTGTCGCTAACGAGCCAGTTGCTATTAAAACAACCTTTGGTTGGGTTTTAACGGGAAAGGTCGTTTCCCCGAATAGTTCTATTACGTCGTTGTGTACTTTCGTTGAGCCCTTAGACATTGATATTCATCGATTTTGGGAATTAGAAAATATTCCCTTCAAAAAACACATTTCTCCTGAAGAAGAAAGGTATGAAAATCAATTTGTGGAAAGTTATAGTCGTAACAAGGACGGTCGTTTTGTAGTGTCCTTGCCCTTTAAAAATTCGGAACCCTCATTTGTGGGTACGAGATCAATTTGTATTAAAAGATTTTTGTCGTTAGAACGTCGTTTGCTAAAAATCCTGAATTGTATTCAGATTATAAAAATTTATGGAGGATTATTTGACAAGCGGGCACATGGTTCAAGTGAAATCGCTTGAAAATTCGTCGGTCATGAGAAAATGTACTACATTCCCCATCATGCTGTACATAAGCGTGACAGCACTACCACCAAATTGCGTGTGGTTTTCGATGCTTCGTGTCAGGATCAATCTGGAAAGTCGTTAAATGATAGCTTGGCTATTGGCCCTGCTTTGCAAAAGGACATTGCAGTTTTGTTATTGCACTTTCGTGTACATCCTATCGTAATTACAGCTGACATTAAACAAATGTATCGACAGATTTTGGTTAAAGATACTCATCGTGATTATCAACGTATCGTCTGGAGATTTTCTCCGTCAGATCCTATTATGGACTTTAAGTTAAATACTGTGACTTATGGAGTTTCGTCGTCGCCTTTTTGGCCTTGCGTACTGTTCAAGAATTGGCAAGGTTAGAATCAATTAATTTTCCTTCGCGTCATCGGTATTGGCGGCGATACCTATGTTGATGACTTAGTCACTGGATGTAATTCGATTGAAGCTGCTAATCAATTAATTGGTGAATTGAATAGTATTTGCTCTAGTGGTGGTTTTCAATTAAGAAAATGGAGTAGTAATTGCCCGGAAGTAATGTCCAACTTGAGGGAGTCCCTGTCCAGTTCGGACGTAATTACATTTCAAGATAAAGATAGTGGTTCAATAAAATTTTGGGCCTCTCGTGGCGTGCTCTTACAGATGCATTTTATACAACTTAGACGTTGAAGAGCGCACTTGCACTAAGCGTAATATTTTGTCGGCTATCGCAAAAATTTTTGATCCTCTCGGTTTGATAGCACCTGTAGTACTGTTCGCTAAACGTTTCGTTCAAGATCTTTGGCTATTAGGTCTCGGGTGGGACCAAGAGCCTCCATTGGAAGTCATACAAAAATGGAAAACATTTTTTGGGTGAATTGCCAGCGGTTTCGAATATTGAGATTTAGCGTCACATCGTATGTCATAATTTTAAAAGGTGGAGTTGCATGGATTCTGTGATGCTTCTGAAGCCGGGTATGCATCTGTCATCTATTTCCGTTCGTTCGATCTAGAAGGTAATATTACCATTTCATTAGTATGCGCAAAATCGAAGGTTGCTCCTACTAATCGCGTTTCATTGCCCGTCTCGAATTGTGTGCTGCCGTACTCTTGGCAGATTTAGTAGATTTCGTCAAAATACTTATAAAGATATTTTATCATTTAGTAATATTTTCGCGTGGTCAGATTCTACTGTTGTTTTGTCTTGGATTCGGTCTTCCTCGCATAAGTGGAAGACATTCGTTAGCAATCGTATTTCGCATATTCAAGAACGTATTCCTCCATCTTCGTGGTTTCATGTTAAATCCCAGGATAACCCTGCGGATTGTGCCTCACGTGGACTTTTGGCTTCAGAGTTGGTTCATCATCCATTATGGTGGACAGGACCTTCTTGGTTAGTGCGTCGTAATGAAGAATGGCCAGTAACATCGCTGCCAAAACTTATCGACTCATCTCAGATGGACGTCGAATATCGTACTCTGTCGTTAACAGTCGTTATGTCTGACAATTTCTTAGATATGTTGTTGGATAAATTTTCAAACCTGCAGAAAATTTGTAGGATTATTACCTGTATTCATCATTTCATTCGTAATGTTCAATGTCCAGATTTGCGTTCAAAATATTCTGATGGTTTGTCTCTAGCTCAGCAGCAAGAGGCTATACATTTATTGATTAAAAGAGTTCAAACAAATGTTTTTTCCCAAGACATTGCTAATATTAAAACTGGAAAACTTGTTAGTAAACAACTTCGTAGCCTTAGTCCGTTTCTAGATAGTCATGATTTGTTGAGGGTGGGCGGTCGCCTACGTAACTCAGAGTTGTCGCATGATGCAAAATTTCCAATTTTGCTTCCTCGGTCGCATCGGTTGACTGAACTTATTATATTAGATTGTCATGAAAGACATTTACATCCTGGAAATCGAACAACTCAATTTTTACTAACTCAAAATTATTGGATCTTGTGCGCCAAGAGGGCTATTCGGCAATGTCTGAAATCCTGCATTCGTTGTTTTCGTGTAAACCCTGTGGCTTTATGCCCCCATGTGGGGGATTTACCAGCTTCTAGGTTAACTCCAGGTAAGGCGTTTTTACATACGGGAGTCGACTTTGGTGGACCTTTCTCTGTCACGTTGAATCGATGTCGTGGGACAAAATCATTGAAAGCGTACATTTGCTTATTTATTTGTTTCAGCACTAAAGCCATCCATTTGGAACTAGTGTCTAACTTGTCGACAGACGCTTTCTTGTGTGCTTTACGTCGATTTATTGCTCGAAGAGGCAAATGTATTCAAATCCATTGTGATAATGGTACTAATTTCGTTGGGGCCTCTCGTGAAATCTCTCAATTGATGCGCCATTCGGCAGGCGTTGAGGGAATCGAATTTGTGTTTAATCCTCCTGCTGCTCCTCATTTTGGTGGGTTGTGGGAGGCCGGGATTAAATCGGTAAAATCCCATTTAAAGAGAATTATCGGTGAACAAATTTTGTCGTTTGAAGAATTCTCGACGGTATTGATTCAAATCGAAGCGATTCTCAACTCACGTCCACTATGCGCACTGAGTTGCGAACCGCATGATTTCTCGTATTTGACCCGGGTCATTTTCTTAATGTTGAACCAGTTTCGGTGTTACCAGATCCAGATTTGTTGTCCATAAACCCCTCTCGTTTGAATCGCTGGCAATTGTTGCAGCAAATGCAACAAGGGTTTTGGAAGCAATGGAGTGCTGAATACCTGCACGTTGCAGCAGAAAGGTAAGTGGTTGAAGAATTCCGCTACCCTACATATTGATTCGCTTGTCCTCTTAAAGGAAGAAAATAACCCCCCTCTACAGTGGCGTTTAGGAAGAGTCGTAGATGTTCACCCTGGTAGAGACGGTATCGTTCGGGTAGCTACAGTCAAGACATCCCAAGGGTTAGTTAAACACCCTCTAGTAAAACTATGTTTACTGCCAGTTACTTGATATTTAATGGTATGTACACATATATTCACTTATATAAGCTTGTCGGTTAGGTTTCTAAGTTAATAGCTCTAATTAGTTTTTTAAATATAGAATAAGTTAGTTCATACTTATTTTGGTGGGCGGGATGTTCGGTCTCTTTGTCGCACGTTCGCGTGGTTAATTTTAAGTTATTTAAATTTGTTGTCGTAAATCTAGTAGTAAAACTGTCATCCCTTGTTCCCTTATATCCTGCCATAAAAATTCCTTGTGCATTTGTGAATAAGGTGGACAGAGTAGTGAAGAAACACTTTCTTATGGATATTGAAGCAGAACGGTCGTCGGTTTCTTCCTTCAGTACCGTAAGTTAGTCAAGTGCCGCAGACTTTAGTTGTTAAACCCCTAAAAAACACAGTGCAAGTGTAATGTAACATAGACTCAATTCGCATACAGTCCACTTGGTTGAAAGAATAGGAACTGCAGCTTAGAAAAACACAAAACACCGCGGAGGTAAGTCGATGTATAAATTTATAAGACCCCCCGCGCGTGAACAGTTTGATTTATATTATTTTTACATAAATCATTATATGTGCCTACAAACATACATATATTCTTATTCATCATCATTAGGTCTTCAATCCTCGAACTGGTCGGACGCGTATTCTGAACTAACCTCCACATTTCCCTGAAATTTGCATAGTCTGCATCTATCACTATCTATGTGTGCTAGTCTGATATAGATCTACCTCTACCTCTTTTGTTCTATCTCTGTTTGTGATATATTCCCAAAAATGCCTTAGAATGTATCCTACCCTGATAAGAATGTTATTAGGCTAAAACAACTTTTAAATATTTACAATTACATCAAGTACATTAATAGATTATATATTTTCAAATTTAATTCAAGATGTGTCTGTTAATACATCTGCAGTACCAAATGATTTTTCAGATCATGAATTTATACATTTCCAAACAAATTTGAATTTAAATACATTAAACAGTTTCTATTATAGCAGGATTTATAATACCCAGAATTTTAATAGCTTACTACACTATGCTCAGAAGTTAATATAAAAATAACATCAAATGATTTAAATCATAAATTTCAATCATTGATTTATAATATTGCATTGGCATTTTCTAAATCCTTCCCTTTAGTTAAATGTTATTTAAAGAATAAACAGAAATATTGGTCGGCAGAGGGTATAAAAATATCTGCAAGAAACGAAAAATCATTACATGCTATCTATAAACACTTTCAAAACTCAACTTTTATCAAAGAATATTATCTTCGTTACAAAAATTTTTTTAAAAAAGTAGTCAAATTAGCAAAATCACAATTTCTTGCATATCGCATTTCAAATTCTGGAAATGTACAATCTGAAACATGGAAAATTGTGAATGAATTATCGGGTAGAAACACATCTAGTATAAAAAAGAGTCACATTGAAAATTGCAATGAAAAGGATATAGCTGATACTTTGAATAACCATTTTGCTACTGCTGCTTCGATATTATCTGAAAATAATAAAGAACCTATTTCAACTGCCATTAACTTTTTTGCACAAAAATAGTAGTTGCATCTCCAATTCCTTTACATTTTCCCAACAAACTGCCATGAAATTTTTAATGTTTTACACTCCATTCAAAATAAAAATACTGCTGGTCATGACAACATCTCCACAAAAGTCTTGCTTGCTTTGCCACTTGACATTATAAGTCACTTCTCGAACCTTCTAAATGAATCTTTTCTTTCTGGAATATTCCCATCTTGTCTAAAATTCACAATAGTTGTCCCACTACACAAAGGTGGCACTTTCACTGTAAAAAATTTTTGACCTATCTTGATGAATTTTTAAATGGCAACCTTCTTTAGAATTAATATTTGATCAATTTAATTTAATTATATATGGTATATTTATTATATGTAGACTTTTAACATGTAATTTTATTTTATGTGACAGTGAACTACCATGTATACATGGGTACAAATAAATCTATTCTATTTCTCCTATTTTTTTTTTGCTTTCCACAGATATCTTTATTCCCCCTACTACTTCTATAATCTCTTTGTTATTAACTTTGTCTGTCCATGCTATCATCTTCATACATCTGAAGCACAACATTCCAGAAGGATTCTATCTCTTTCTGACTGTTTTTCTACTGCCCCTATTTCATAGATGTACTGTGCAGTGCTCCACACATATGCTTTCAACAATTTTCTCCTTGTTTCTATGTTTGTTGTCTTTGAACATAGTCACTGATCTTTCTTGTTAGATGCAGTTCGATCCCCTTCTATTGTTTTACAATTATATACCCTATTTCCCCGATATTCAGTGGTATGTGAGGAGGGGCGTCGCCGTGGATCAATGTAGTAAGCGTAAGACTCCGGATCCCAAGGTCCTGGGTTCGAATCCCGACCCGGCCGACTGCTTGAAAAATGGCAGGTGAGCATTTTTTACAAAAATTACGCCCTCGTTCGGATGAGAGGTTAAATGGAGGTTCCGTGTGTGTGTTGTCACGGACGTTAAAGATCCCTACCTTGCCTGGAACGACATGGGTTCGGCAAAATTCTAACTTTCCAGGCAACAAAAAACTCGCCTTCTGGCCAATGTAGTACCTTCGGGTGGAGCATTGGAAATGTAAATGCACGGTATGTGAGGAGGGATTACAACATGGCCGACTGCTTGAAAAATGGCAGGTGAGCATTTTCCACAAAAATTACGCCCTTGTTCGGATGAGAGGTTCAATGGAGGTCCCGTATGTGAGTGTTGTCATGCACGTTAAAGATCCCTACCTTGCCTGAAACGGCAAGGGTTCGGCAAAATTCTAAATTTCCAGGCAACAAAAAGCTCGCACTCTGGCCAGGCCAATGTAGTACCTTCGGGTGGAGCATTGGAAGTGTAAATGCGCGGTATGGGAAGGGGGGCGTCGCCGTGGATCAATGTAGTAAGCGTAAGACTACGGATCCCAAGGTCCTGGGTTCAAATCCCGACACGGCCGACTGCTTGAAAAATGACAGGTGAGCATTTTTCACAAAAAATACGCCCTCGTTCGGATGAGAGGTTAAATGGAGGTCCCGTGTGTGAGTGTTGTCACGCACGTTAAAGATCCCTACCTTGCCTGCAGCGGCAAGGGTTCGGCAAAATTCTAAATTTCCAGGCAACAAAAAACTCGCCTCCTGGCCAATGTAGTACCTTCTGGTGGAGCATTGGAAATATAAATGCACGGTATGTGAAGGGGAGCTCTGTGGCGTAGTTGGTATGTGTGTTACTACTACGCTCAAGGTCCCGGGTTCGAATCCCAACACGGCCGCTTGAAAATGTTAGGCGAACATTTTCACAAAAATACAACCTCGTTCGTATGAGAGGTAAAATGGAGGTCCCATGTATGAGTGTTGTCACGCACGTTAAAAATCCCTACCTTGCTTGGAACAGCAAGGGTTCGGCCCAATTCCAAATTTTCCAGGTAAAAAAAAAACTTGCTTCATGACCAATGTAGTACCTTCGGGTGAAGCATTGGAAAATCACATGTAAGGTATGTGAAGGAGGGTAAGCGGCCTGTGGCTGCCAAGTTCCCCAGCACTTGAACATTTGCCAAATTAACAGTTTCCAGTAAATCCTTTGCACAATTTAAGCGTCGGCTCGAATAACGTTGTAACTTGGTGTAGTCAATTTTTCAGCAAGCATAGAAATCTAAAATTTATTAATTTTAATGCCAAACATCAAAAAATGTTGTATAGCACTTATGGTTGCAACCTTTTTTCATGTAAACTTTTTGTTGTTGCTAACTGATACAATTATTTGGTAAAATTTCACTACAAAGGAAACACGTGTTTTGATGCACAAGCAGAGCACAAAATGTCAGGTCAAAGTCCGCTTCTATTACGACGTAGGTAATACATCGACATCTGTAACACTTACATACAAGAAATTCATGGTGAGTAGAAAGCTATTTTTGTCATGAATACTTCGTCATCTACACGATAGAGGGTAGGCGTATCCTTGTGTTCTGTGATTACATATTGTTTGATAAAGCAGAGTTCAACAATTTGTTCGAAATTTAATTGCGGAATTTTAATTATCTAAAGTCTATAATATTATGTGCGTACAATTCGTACATTTCACAAAAATTTTGAATATATAAAAGTAAGAAGATTCAAAAGCGAATTCCACTTTTGTCAATTAATAACTGTCAGTTGATAACTTAAATTACATATAAGTATGTAAGGAATCTGTTTAAGAAATAGGTTTCACAATATTTATATATAGTGCAGTTTAAATTTTTGTAGTTGTGTGAACCCTCATCAAAGATGTTTGATCAGACAGGGCCAATAACTATTAGTATATCAATAATAATTTAGTGGAAAGCATTACTTGATTTACATAAAAGGATTAATAATTGTATAATTGAAGTCTATAATTTTTTGTAAACATTAAACGCAAAGAAAGTTTTGATGAACAACCCAATGGTCTGTTTAATAAAGATTGTAAATTAATATATTAAAGAAGGGGAATCATTTCAGAAAGAAAGAATTAATTCCATTTGTATATAACTATATGAAACATTATGAGAAGTAATTGTAAATAACCTTAGAAATTAATAGAAAAACATTAAGCTTGTGCGTTTATTTCCTTATGGAATCATGTTGAAATTATTGGTTGAAAGATCAAAAAATTTGCCTATTGATGACATCATCTAATAAGGATTGTCTGTGTTTTGTTTGCGAACACAGAATGCTCCTACTATATTTTTTTTAATAATAATAATCATGAATTTATTACAGGCCCAGAGGTAATAGCAGCAGTATTTTATATATTGAAATCTGAAGTTTTTGTGTTAAAAGAAATATTTGAGGGTTTTCTGCGTTCTCCCTTAAATTATCAATATTTGAATCAGACGCAGTGGCACCATATAAGTTTTATGTCAATCTGGTTAGCGGTATAATTGCTTAGTATAATTTAGACACCCCCCCCCTGCATGTTAAATGCCACTGCAGGAATAGACCCCGAGTTAGTCCGAAAGAAACCTCTTTTTAGTGACCGTCAGTCACAGAAAGAGGCACGTGTAATTCAACCCAGGATCACCGAGCCCCATAGGGAAGAATAACAGAACAATCTCTACTTGTAAAATATTTATTTGAGAAGGGGAAACTGGGTATTGACAGGTTTCTCGCATTGCATGGATGGATTATGATCCATAGAACGTTATTCCATTGAAAACTAGTTTTTGGTAAATATGTGGTTTACAACATTGTTCAAGCCAGCGCTTCAATTAACATTATTCAAGAATATTGCACAACCAATACCTGTAGTTGCTTATAATAATCATCATGTTTAAGTACAGTTATTTTTTTCGTCATTAGTTTTTCCATCTTGGGACTGGTTGAACACGTACCTCCATTGATTTCTATTCTGAGCTAGCCTACACATTTCCCTAAAATTCCCACAGCCTACATCTTTCACTATCTGTGTGCAATAGTCTAACCTAGGTCTACCTCTACTTCTCTTTATTCCTATCTCTGCTTCTAATATACTCTGCACTATTCCCTTATGCCTTAGTATGTGGTCTATCATCCTATCTCTCCTATTTTTTACTGTTTTCCACATATTTCTTTCTTTCCCTACCATTTCTAGTCTGTAGCACCACATTTCTTGTCTGCTTCTCCTACTGTCCAGGCTTTACAGCCATACAGTGCCGTGCTCCACAAATATGTTTTAAGCAATCTTTTCCTTGTTTCTATGTTTGTTGTCTTTGAACACAGTAGTTGTGTTTTCTTGTTAAATATAGCACGACCTTGTGCTAATCTGTTTTATATCTTTTGCGCTTTCCCTATCTTGCATTATTTGGCTTACTAGGTAGCAGAAATCCTTAACCTCTTGTAAGTTCTTGTTACCTATTTGTATTCTTGTTTTTCATTTATCTTCCCCTCCTTTGCAAATTAGTACTTTAGTTCTATTCTTGTTAATTTTATCTAAGGTATAAATTGGCTGCTAAAGAACTAGCTGTCATAAGTTTAAGTTATTACGTAAATCGCCTAAGAAAAACTAAACCCTGACATCACTGGATGTTCAGCAATAGTTATAAATTCGCTAAATTCACATTGGGAGATTAGTGAGTTTATAATGCACTCCTTTTAAACTACTCAAATGTACCAAAAATACTATAAAACAGTAAAATTTTTAAAAGTGGTGGCAAAAAATGTATATATTTTCATACTACCTACTTCATATGGATACATTCTAATAATTCAATTGAGCGGACTTTCGATCTGAGTATCTACATTTTAATAATTAGTAGATAATTATAACCATTCTGAACGGACCAGCACCTTGACGGCGTTCTAAAATACTAGAACAGGTAGAATGGCTTGTGCGTTTCAATGAGCTAAAAAGTTGAACTATAGGTTCAACCAAATTAAAGAGGTCTTTAGTGAGGAACCAGACTAAGACAGATCCCCGAAAGAGGGCAGCAGCTATTTCGGTAATTAGAGTGGCGGAGACCATCGGGTCAATATGACATTCTAAGACACACTACAGCAATGTGGAAGGCAACGGGAAACCACCACATTACCTCCCAAGTACACTGCATACAGAAATTGTTAAACATGATGGCATCCTCTGGGATAAAAAATTCCGGAGGTAAATAGTCCCCCATTCAGATCTCCGGGAGGGGACTACTTCAGGGTATGTGATCCGAAAGAATAGAAAAAGATCCAGGAACATTCTGCGAGTCGGAGCATGGAATGTCAGAAGTATGAAACAAGTAGGTAAGCACGAGAACCTGAATCTCGAAATGGATAGGTTAGTACTAGGCATAGTAGGAATTAGCGAAGTCCGCTTGCCAGAGGCGGGGGATTTTTGGAGTGGAGACTTCAGGGTAATTCATACAGGATCAGAGCAAGGAAATTCGGGTGTAGGGATAGTTATGCGAAAAAGATAGGACTATGTGTGAAAACTACTTACAAAAGAACGAGCAGTACTCATGGTTAGATTTGAATCTAAACCGGTAAATACAGTAATAATACAAGTATACATGCCCACCTCTAGCTACAGTGAGGAAGAGGTAGAGGCGATCTACAAAGATATTGAAAACATACTAAAATACGTAAAGAACATGAAAATTTAATAATTGCGGGATTTTAATGCAGTGGTAGGTGAGGGTAGGGAAGGAGCGATAGTAGGTTTATTTGGTTTAGGCACGAGAAATGACAGGGAAATAGACTGGTAGAATTTTGCGACAAGAACAACTTAACCATCACAAATACATTATTTCAACATCATGCAAGAGGCGATACACGTGGAAGATTCCAGGAGATATAGGAAGATATCAAATAGATTACATTATTGTTAGACAACGGTTTAGAAATCAAGTAAAGACTGTAGAAGCTACCCAGAAGCAGATATAGACACTGACCACAACATCGTAATTATGAAAGCCATACTTAAATTTAAAAATCTGAAAAGAGGAACGGAAAAAGGCACTTTGACTTTGACAAGCTAAAGATAAAGATATCCACGAAAGATTTGAAAAAAAGTCAATGAATTGCCGAAAGATATTGGGAAAATTTCTGCGACTAAGGAAGTAGAAACAGAATGGAATAATATTAAATCCAGCTTAGACATGGCGGCTAGTGATATTCTGGGGTATACACAAAAAGAAAATAAAAAACTATGGATAAAAAGGATATCCTGAATTTAATAGAAGAAAGACAAAAAATACAAAAATAGATCAGACGAAATAGGAAAACAGAGATACTATGCCATAAAATGGGAAATTATTTGCAAATGCAGGAAAGCTAAAGAACAATGGATTGATGAAAAGTGCAACGAGGTACAAACTAAGATGAAAATAGGAAAGACAGACGAAGCATACAAATTAATTAGAATAAATTTTAGGAATATAAAACCATATAGCAAAAATATAAAGAACGAGGAGGAAATGTCATTATAGAAAATGTAGAGAAAGTAGCTAGATGGCAGGAATATATAGGGAATTTATATTGAGGAGAGGAATTAACAGCATTAGAACAGGAATCAAACATTGAAAATGATGACCTGGGATATCCTATACTTAGAGATGAGTTTGAATTAGCTTTAAAGAGTCTGAAAAATGGTAAGGCGCCAGGTACAAATAAGGTGCAAGCAGAAACTTTAAAAGCCGCTGGACAAGCAGTAACAGAACGTCTCTTCCAACTTGTAAGTTATACGTATGAGACAGGCGAGATACCCAAAGATTTCAAACGTAACATCACAGTAACTATACAAAAAAAATAGATGTGAAAATTTCGAACAAATAAGTTTGACAGCACACACTTCAAAAATATTAACTAGAATTGTACAAAGACGAATGGAAAAACTAGCTGAAGAAATACTGGGAGAAGATCAATTTGGGTTTAGGCAAAACAGGGGAACACGTGAGGCTATTTTAGCTCTGAGGGTGATAATGGAGAAAACAATAGAGAAGGGAAAGCATATATATATATATATATATATATATATATATATATATTGTAGTGGATTTAAAGGGTTAAATTTGGGGTAAGCAATGCAATTTCAAACACCCTGTATAGAGAAAGGGACAATTTATTTACGCACAAAACTTATTTCATGTATTTAATTTAAACGAACAAGTATTGACGTATTTTTATAATTAATGAGTGAAAAGTAATAGGTTAATGAAGGAAAACCAGTTTTAAAAACAAATAGAAACGCATAATTAATTTAATTTATTTAATTCAACGTGTAATAACGTCAGGAAATGCATCGGGGTATATAAAATCAATAATCCCAAGGCAAAAAGGGTTCGTTGTAACAAACAAAGACGTTAATTGTATTGAATACCATGAAAGATAAGCTCCGAGAATTGTTACTTGAAACGATCAATAAAAAACACCTGCATGTTTGAAAGGTCAGCTTTGTATTTGTGAACATAATAAAGCGGGTTTCAAGGAAAATATCGTTCAACCGTCAGTGGCTTCGCATAAAAGCTAACAAGAGTTTCTTAAAGAGCGGAAGGGATGCACAATCAATAAGATGCCACAGATAGAGACGGGTATAAAAGCATTCGATTTCTAAAGCAGGTATTCAACCCACGTGGAGTGTATAGGGTTTGTAGATCTGGAAAAACCATTTGTCAATGTAAAATGGAAAAAATGTTCGAAATACTCAAAAACATTGGAATAAGTTTTAGGGATAGACAGATAGTACATTGCTTATACAAAGAGCAAACAGCGGTAATAGAATTAGAGCAAGAAAGTAGAGAAGTAAATATTAGGAAAGGGGTGAGACAGGGATGTGCCTTATCCCCATTAATTTTTAACTTGTACATAGAAGAGGCAATGAATACTGTCAAATGTAGGAAGACATTTGGAATTAATATGCAGGGACAAAAGATTGATATGCTTAGATTTGCAGATGATATAGCGGTATTAGCATCTAGCAAAGAAAAGTTAGAAGCTGCTCTTAATGAAATGGAAACAGTTCTAACAGAGAGATATGGTATGAAAATTAACAAAAATAAAACTAAAGTTCTAGTATGCAAGAGGAAATAAATCAAAAACAATAATACAAATAGGTAACGAGAACGCTTACAAGAGGTTCAAGATTTCTGCTACCTAGGAAGTCAAATAACGCAAGATGGGAAAGCACAAAAGATATAAAACAAAGATTAGCACAAGGTCGTGCTACATTTAACAAGAAAAAGCAACTACTGTGTTCAAAGACCACAAACATAGAAACAAGAAAAAGATTGCTTAAAACATATGTGTGGAGCACAGCACTGTATGGCTGTGAAGCCTGGACGGTAGGAGAAGCAGGCAAGAAAAAGGTAGAAGCCTTTAAAATGTGGTGTTACAGACGTATGATGAAGATACATACCATGGACAGACAAAGTTAAGAACAAAGAGGTACTAGAAATGGTAGGGGAAGAAAGAAATGTGTGGAAAACAGTGAAAAATAGGAGAGATAAGATGATAGGCCACATACTAAGACATGAAGGGAATAGTGCGGAATATATTAGAAGCAGAGATAGGAAAAAAGAGAAGTAGAGGTAGACCTAGGTTAGACTACTGAGCACAGATAGTGAAAGATGTAAGCTGTGAGAACTTAAGGAAAAAGTGTAGGCTAGCTCAGAATAGTAATCAACAGAGCTACACATCCAACCAGTCGCAAGATGGAAAAACTAATGATAAAAATAATAACTGTACTTAAACATGGTGGTTATTATAAACAACTACAGATATTGGTTTTGCAATACTCTCAACTAATGTTAAGTGTGTGAAAGGATTTACTTGAAAACTATTAATATTGCAAATGTCTAAGTGTTTCAAAAGTTAATTTATCAATGTTTTTAACATCACGAACAGAGATCACTCTATCGAGCATTACAGTTGTGAATTTGGAAACAGACTTACGTACGCACCGAGTAATTTTCAGTATTGCATGATCAGATATTTTAGGAGAATTTAAAACATCAGAACATATTGACTTACAGTTTGTAAATACTAAGTCAATCAGTGTTTTACTATTATTTACTATACGAGTGGATTCATTAATAATTTGAAAAATCCTCTATCATCCATTCGAGTCTTAAGTCTATTTGAGTAAGTTGTTACTTTATACCAGTTAATGTTAAAGTCTCCCATTATAATAAACTTTTGATCGAGATCTTGGGCATTGACAAATGCCTCCAATTCATCCAGAAATTTTCTTAAATTACCACTTGGGGATCTATATAGACATACATAATTGCAACCATCTGTGGATATGCCTACAACCCACCACTCATTGTTGAAGCTTTTGTTTATAATTATCTTATAATCATAAGGTTCTCTCAGATATATAAGTACTCCCCCAGTATGCTTACTATGTGAATTGCATCTAATTAATATATATCCTGGTATGTATATTTCATTATCACTAATGTCCTCCGTAATGTGTGTTTCAGTTATACATAATAATAACGGATAGTTCTCTTTTACAAAATGATGTAATTCATAACGATTTGTTAAAATCCTTGAATATTTAAGCAATATACGCTAAATTGATGCTGTAATTGCTATGCTCCATAATCAATTTTCTTAGCAATGGTATTTAAAATCATTTTATAAGTAGAACAGTCAGAGTAATAAACTGCATGATTAGTATTCTGATTAGTTTTAGTTTGGAATTGTTTTGAATACAATTAATACATTTATGCTCGGTTACTTGCTGTTTGTTATTGCAGTCTTTAGAAAGATGACTACCAGCGCAGGTCCCACAAGTCTCTTTATTATCACAATTTCTTGCAAGATGTCCGTATTGACAACACCGATAGCACCAAAATACAGAGAATGTCTCTTGAATTCTACATTTATTAAGAGCTACATATAAATATTGATTTTTTATTAGATTCTTAAAAGTTAATGCATCTACTTCTGCCACAATGTTAAAAGAATTATTAATAGGTTTACTCTTGTGCTTAATATCAAATACAAAATCTTGTTGCTTTGCCTGTATATCATTTTGATTTATTATATTATCTCTTAAGTGCTCATCATTTAAATGAATTCCATCTATATTCATAATTTTAATCCTAGGACGAATCTTATTCTGTATACGTGCTTGAATATTTTCACCACATGACTTTGTTATAGTCTTCTGTAAATCGAGTAAGGTTTCTTTGTTGTCACTTTTATAACTAAACCAGGAAATTTTCTAGCATTATTAATTTTTACCAGATTGAACATTTTATGATTTATATTTTCTAATAAACTTTTCTTAATATCAGATGAGGATGTGTTATTAGTACCCTTCAATATAAGGGTTTCTTGTTTGACAATTTCACTATAACTAGGATTTATGAATACATTGTTTTGTTGATTATCAATACCATGCTGTGGCTTATCATTCATATCCATTAATGTACTTTGTTTACCAATTAGCAATTCCAGATTTTTATTTTATCTTCCATTAGTTTGATAATAATATCCTTATCTCCAATTATTACATCCTTTTGCTGGTTTACTTCCTTTAATAATAGAATTTGTTCTTTTAGGTAGTAATCATTTTCAAATTGTGAGGTTATTTTAGTTTCACAGCACAATAACTTGTTATTACTAACAATTTTACATTCTTTGACCTTTCAGCACAGCTTTGATGATAAACTCCATCACAATTGACACAGACTAATATGTTACAAACTTTATTCCTGCAGCATTTATAATGTTTGGCAGAGGCATCATCACATATACTTACACCTTCAGCCATCTTCTCGATAAAACCCTCAAGAAAGATTTGAGGTGGTAAAGCTTAAAAATCTTTGTATCAAATGCTTAAATACTTCACATTCGATGAAAAATTGTAAGTTAGATTGGTCGTGTAGAACATGTCATCAGTCGCACAATTCGTTGCTTCACTTCGATAAACGAGAAAAATCGGTGTCGCCACGCCGACAAACCCATCGTCAAAGGTCAGCGTCTCCTCGGAGAGCGGCGCCTAGACTTACTTCTACTAGTAGACCTAGTGAAGACAATCTGTCGTCGTCGGTTGTGCATGAACAACCTGTCGCTAGTTCGTTGATTTCGACGTCATTAGAACACACAACCACGCTGTTAGCTACGGCAATGGTGTCGGTCCTTGATTATACAGGAACATTGCAATCTGTTCGTGTAATATTAGATAACGGATCCATGGAAAGTTTTATGACTGAAAGGTGCCGTCAGAAATTAGGTTTAAGGAAACGGAGAGCCAATGTCACTGTTCAAGGACTTGGCTTGAATTCGTCGTTGGTGTCTGGTGCACTATCGTGTGTAGTCAGCCCCTCGAGCACGGTCTCCAGCATATGGAATTGATTGTTATATTTTACTTAACATTTGTAATCAATCACCTTCGTCGTCGATAGGGGTCAAGGAATGGTCGCATACTCGAGGTTTGGCCTTAGCTGATCCTAATTTTAATGTTCCTGGTAAAATTGACATGCTACTTGGAGCGGAAATCTTTGCTCAGGTTTTGTTGAATGAGTCTCGTTGGGGTGTCGCTAACGAGCCAGTTGCTATTAAAACAACCTTTGGTTGGGTTTTAACGGGAAAGGTCGTTTCCCCGAATAGTTCTATTACGTCGTTGTGTACTTTCGTTGAGCCCTTAGACAGTGACATTCATCGATTTTGGGAATTAGAAAATATTCCCTTCAAAAAACACATTTCTCCTGAAGAAGAAAGGTATGAAAATCAATTTGTGGAAAGTTATAGTCGTAACAAGGACGGTCGTTTTGTAGTGTCCTTGCCCTTTAAAAATTCGGAACCCTCATTTGTGGGTACGAGATCAATTTGTATTAAAAGATTTTTGTCGTTAGAACGTCGTTTGCTAAAAAATCCTGAATTGTATTCAGATTATAAAAAATTTATGGAGGATTATTTGACAAGCGGGCACATGGTTCAAGTGAAATCGCTTGAAAATTCGTCGGGTCATGAGAAAATGTACTACATTCCCCATCATGCTGTACATAAGCGTGACAGCACTACCACCAAATTGCGTGTGGTTTTCGATGCTTCGTGTCAGGATCAATCTGGAAAGTCGTTAAATGATAGCTTGGCTATTGGCCCTGCTTTGCAAAAGGACATTGCAGTTTTGTTATTGCACTTTCGTGTACATCCTATCGTAATTACAGCTGACATTAAACAAATGTATCGACAGATTTTGGTTAAAGATACTCATCGTGATTATCAACGTATCGTCTGGAGATTTTCTCCGTCAGATCCTATTATGGACTTTAAGTTAAATACTGTGACTTATGGAGTTTCGTCGTCGCCTTTTTTGGCCTTGCGTACTGTTCAAGAATTGGCAAGGTTAGAATCAATTAATTTTCCTTTCGCGTCATCGGTATTGGCGAGCGATACCTATGTTGATGACTTAGTCACTGGATGTAATTCGATTGAAGCTGCTAATCAATTAATTGGTGAATTGAATAGTATTTGCTCTAGTGGTGGTTTTCAATTAAGAAAATGGAGTAGTAATTGCCCGGAAGTAATGTCCAACTTGAGGGAGTCCCTGTCCAGTTCGGACGTAATTACATTTCAAGATAAAGATAGTGGTTCAATAAAAATTTTGGGCCTCTCGTGGCGTGCTCTTACAGATGCATTTTTATACAACTTAGACGTTGAAGAGCGCACTTGCACTAAGCGTAATATTTTGTCGGCTATCGCAAAAATTTTTGATCCTCTCGGTTTGATAGCACCTGTAGTACTGTTCGCTAAACGTTTCGTTCAAGATCTTTGGCTATTAGGTCTCGGGTGGGACCAAGAGCCTCCATTGGAAGTCATACAAAAATGGAAAACATTTTTTGGGTGAATTGCCAGCGGTTTCGAATATTGAGATTTCGCGTCACATCGTATGTCATAATTTTAAAAAGGTGGAGTTGCATGGATTCTGTGATGCTTCTGAAGCCGGGTATGCATCTGTCATCTATTTCCGTTCGTTCGATCTAGAAGGTAATATTACCATTTCATTAGTATGCGCAAAATCGAAGGTTGCTCCTACTAATCGCGTTTCATTGCCCCGTCTCGAATTGTGTGCTGCCGTACTCTTGGCAGATTTAGTAGATTTCGTCAAAATACTTATAAAGATATTTTATCATTTAGTAATATTTTCGCGTGGTCAGATTCTACTGTTGTTTTGTCTTGGATTCGGTCTTCCTCGCATAAGTGGAAGACATTCGTTAGCAATCGTATTTCGCATATTCAAGAACGTATTCCTCCATCTTCGTGGTTTCATGTTAAATCCCAGGATAACCCTGCGGATTGTGCCTCACGTGGACTTTTGGCTTCAGAGTTGGTTCATCATCCATTATGGTGGACAGGACCTTCTTGGTTAGTGCGTCGTAATGAAGAATGGCCAGTAACATCGCTGCCAAAACTTATCGACTCATCTCAGATGGACGTCGAATATCGTACTCTGTCGTTAACAGTCGTTATGTCTGACAATTTCTTAGATATGTTGTTGGATAAATTTTCAAACCTGCAGAAAATTTGTAGGATTATTACCTGTATTCATCATTTCATTCGTAATGTTCAATGTCCAGATTTGCGTTCAAAATATTCTGATGGTTTGTCTCTAGCTCAGCAGCAAGAGGCTATACATTTATTGATTAAAAGAGTTCAAACAAATGTTTTTCCCAAGACATTGCTAATATTAAAACTGGAAAACTTGTTAGTAAACAACTTCGTAGCCTTAGTCCGTTTCTAGATAGTCATGATTTGTTGAGGGTGGGCGTCGCCTCGTAACTCAGAGTTGTCGCATGATGCAAAATTTCCAATTTTGCTTCCTCGGTCGCATCGGTTGACTGAACTTATTATATTAGATTGTCATGAAAGACATTTACATCCTGGAAATCGAACAACTCAATTTTACTAACTCAAAATTATTGGATCTTGTGCGCCAAGAGGGCTATTCGGCAATGTCTGAAATCCTGCATTCGTTGTTTTCGTGTAAACCCTGTGGCTTTATGCCCCATGTGGGGATTTACCAGCTTCTAGGTTAACTCCAGGTAAGGCGTTTTACATACGGGAGTCGACTTTGGTGGACCTTTCTCTGTCACGTTGAATCGATGTCGTGGGACAAAATCATTGAAAGCGTACATTTGCTTATTTATTTGTTTCAGCACTAAAGCCATCCATTTGGAACTAGTGTCTAACTTGTCGACAGACGCTTTCTTGTGTGCTTTACGTCGATTTATTGCTCGAAGAGGCAAATGTATTCAAATCCATTGTGATAATGGTACTAATTTCGTTGGGGCCTCTCGTGAAATCTCTCAATTGATGCGCCATTCGGCAGGCGTTGAGGAATCGAATTTGTGTTTAATCCTCCTGCTGCTCCTCATTTTGGTGGGTTGTGGGAGGCCGGGATTAAATCGGTAAAATCCCATTTAAAGAGAATTATCGGTGAACAAATTTTGTCGTTTGAAGAATTCTCGACGGTATTGATTCAAATCGAAGCGATTCTCAACTCACGTCCACTATGCGCACTGAGTTGCGAACCGCATGATTTCTCGTGATTTGACCCGGGTCATTTTCTTAATGTTGAACCAGTTTCGGTGTTACCAGATCCAGATTTGTTGTCCATAAACCCTCTCGTTTGAATCGCTGGCAATTGTTGCAGCAAATGCAACAAGGGTTTTGGAAGCAATGGAGTGCTGAATACCTGCACACGTTGCAGCAGAAAGGTAAGTGGTTGAAGAATTCCGCTACCCTACCTATTGATTCGCTTGTCCTCTTAAAGGAAGAAAATAACCCCCCTCTACAGTGGCGTTTAGGAAGAGTCGTAGATGTTCACCCTGGTAGAGACGGTATCGTTCGGGTAGCTACAGTCAAGACATCCCAAGGGTTAGTTAAACACCCTCTAGTAAAACTATGTTTACTGCCAGTTACTTGATATTTAATGGTATGTACACATATATTCACTTATATAAGTTTGTCGGTTAGGTTTCTAAGTTAATAGCTCTAATTAGTTTTTAAATATAGAATAAGTTAGTTCATACTTATTTTGGTGGGCGGGATGTTCGGTCTCTTTGTCGCACGTTCGCGTGGTTAATTTTAAGTTATTTAAATTTGTTGTCGTAAATCTAGTAGTAAAACTGTCATCCCTTGTTCCCTTATATCCTGCCATAAAAATTCCTTGTGCATTTGTGAATAAGGTGGACAGAGTAGTGAAGAAACACTTTCTTATGGATATTGAAGCAGAACGGTCGTCGGTTTCTTCCTTCAGTACCGTAAGTTAGTCAAGTGCCGCAGACTTTAGTTGTTAAACCCCTAAAAAACACAGTGCAAGTGTAATGTAACATAGACTCAATTCGCATACAGTCCACTTGGTTGAAAGAATAGGAACTGCAGCTTAGAAAACACAAAACACCGCTGGAGGTAAGTCGATGTATAAATTTATAAGACCCCCAGCGTGAACAGTTTGATTTATATTATTTTTACATAAATCATTATATGTGCCTACAAACATACATATATTCTTATTCATCATCATTAGGTCTTCAATCCTCGAACTGGTCGGACGCTATTCTGAACTAACCTCCACATTTCCTGAAATTTGCATAGTCTGCATCTATCACTATCTATGTGTGCTAGTCTGATATAGATCTACCTCTACCTCTTTTGTTCTATCTCTGTTTGTGATATATTCCCAAAATGCCTTAGAATGTATCCTACCCTGATAAGAATGTTATTAGGCTAAAACAACTTTTAAATATTTACAATTACATCAAGTACATTAATAGATTATATATTTTCAAATTTAATTCAAGATGTGTCTGTTAATACATCTGCAGTACCAAATGATTTTCAGATCATGAATTTATACATTTCAAACAAATTTGAATTTAAATACATTAAACAGTTTCTATTATAGCAGGATTTATAATACCCAGAATTTTAATAGCTTACTACACTATGCTCAGAAGTTAATATAAAAATAACATCAAATGATTTAAATCATAAATTTCAATCATTGATTTATAATATTGCATTGGCATTTTCTAAATCCTTCCCTTTAGTTAAATGTTATTTAAAGAATAAACAGAAATATTGGTCGGCAGAGGGTATAAAAATATCTGCAAGAAACGAAAAATCATTACATGCTATCTATAAACACTTTCAAAACTCAACTTTTATCAAAGAATATTATCTTCGTTACAAAAATTTTTTTAAAAAAGTAGTCAAATTAGCAAAATCACAATTTCTTGCATATCGCATTTCAAATTCTGAAATGTACAATCTGAAACATGGAAAATTGTGAATGAATTATCGGTAGAAACACATCTAGTATAAAAAAGAGTCACATTGAAAATTGCAATGAAAAGGATATAGCTGATACTTTGAATAACCATTTTGCTACTGCTGCTTCGATATTATCTGAAAATAATAAAGAACCTATTTCAACTGCCATTAACTTTTTTGCACAAAAATAGTAGTTGCATCTCCAATTCCTTTACATTTTTCCCAACAAACTGCCATGAAATTTTTAATGTTTTACACTCCATTCAAAATAAAAATACTGCTGGTCATGACAACATCTCCACAAAAGTCTTGCTTGCTTTGCCACTTGACATTATAAGTCACTTCTCGAACCTTCTAAATGAATCTTTTCTTTCTGGAATATTCCCATCTTGTCTAAAATTCACAATAGTTGTCCCACTACACAAAGGTGGCACTTTCACTGTAAAAAATTTTTGACCTATCTTGATGAATTTTTAAATGGCAACCTTCTTTAGAATTAATATTTGATCAATTTAATTTAATTATATATGGTATATTTATTATATGTAGACTTTTAACATGTAATTTTATTTTATGTGACAGTGAACTACCATGTATACATGGGTACAAATAAATCTATTCTATTTCTCCTATTTTTTTTTTGCTTTCCACAGATATCTTTATTCCCCCTACTACTTCTATAATCTCTTTGTTATTAACTTTGTCTGTCCATGCTATCATCTTAATACATCTGAAGCACAACATTCCAGAAGGATTCTATCTCTTTCTGACTGTTTTTCTACTGCCCCTATTTCATAGATGTACTGTGCAGTGCTCCACACATATGCTTTCAACAATTTTCTCCTTGTTTCTATGTTTGTTGTCTTTGAACATAGTCACTGATCTTTCTTGTTAGATGCAGTTCGATCCCCTTCTATTGTTTTACAATTATATACCCTATTTCCCCGATATTCAGTGGTATGTGAGGAGGGGCGTCGCCGTGGATCAATGTAGTAAGCGTAAGACTACGGATCCCAAGGTTCTGGGTTCAAATCCCGACACGGCCGACTGCTTGAAAAATGGCAGGTGAGCATTTTTCACAAAAATTACGCCCTCGTTCGGATGAGAGGTTAAATGGAGGTCCCGTGTGTGTGTTGTCACGCACGTTAAAGATCCCTACCTTGCCTGGAACGACAAGGGTTCGGCAAAATTCTAAATTTCCAGGCAACAAAAAACTCGCCTCCTGGCCAATGTAGTACCTTCGGGTGGAGCATTGGAAATGTAAATGAACGGTATGTGAGGAGGGATTACAACATGGCCGACTGCTTGAAAAATGGCAGGTGAGCATTTTCCACAAAAATTACGCCCTTGTTCGGATGAGAGGTTCAATGGAGGTCCCGTATGTGAGTGTTGTCATGCACGTTAAAGATCCCTACCTTGCCTGAAACGGCAAGGGTTCGGCAAAATTCTAAATTTCCAGGCAACAAAAAGCTCGCACTCTGGCCAGGCCAATGTAGTACCTTCGGGTGGAGCATTGGAAGTGTAAATGCGCGGTATGGGAAGGGGGGCGTCGCCGTGGATCAATGTAGTAAGCGTAAGACTACGGATCCCAAGGTCCTGGGTTCAAATCCCGACACGGCCGACTGCTTGAAAAATGACAGGTGAGCATTTTTCACAAAAATTACGCCCTCGTTCGAATGAGAGGTTAAATGGTGGTCCCGTGTGTGAGTGTTGTCACGCACGTTAAAGATCCCTACCTTGCCTGCAACGACAAGGGTTCGGCAAAATTCTAAATTTCCAGGCAACAAAAAAACTCGCCTCCTGGTCAATGTAGTACCTTCTGGTGGAGCATTGGAAATATAAATGCACGGTATGTGAAGGGGGGGGGGAGCTCTGTGGCGTAGTTGGTATGTGTGTTACTACTACGCTCAAGGTCCCGGGTTCGAATCCCAACACGGCCGCTTGAAAAATGTTAGGCGAACATTTTTCACAAAAATACAACCTCGTTCGTATGAGAGGTAAAATGGAGGTCCCATGTATGAGTGTTGTCACGCACGTTAAAAATCCCTACCTTGCTTGGAACAGCAAGGGTTCGGCCCAATTCCAAATTTTCCAGGTAAAAAAAAAACTTGCTTCATGACCAATGTAGTACCTTCGGGTGAAGCATTGGAAAATCACATGTAAGGTATGTGAAGGAGGGTAAGCGGCCTGTGGCTGCCAAGTTCCCCAGCACTTGAACATTTGCCAAATTAACAGTTTCCAGTAAATCCTTTGCACAATTTAAGCGTCGGCTCGAATAACGTTGTAACTTGGTGTAGTCAATTTTTCAGCAAGCATAGAAATCTAAAATTTATTAATTTTAATGCCAAACATCAAAAAATGTTGTATAGCACTTATGGTTGCAACCTTTTTTCATGTAAACTTTTTGTTGTTGCTAACTGATACAATTATTTGGTAAAATTTCACTACAAAGGAAACACGTGTTTTGATGCACAAGCAGAGCACAAAATGTCAGGTCAAAGTCCGCTTCTATTACGACGTAGGTAATACATCGACATCTGTAACACTTACATACAAGAAATTCATGGTGAGTAGAAAGCTATTTTGTCATGAATACTTCGTCATCTACACGATAGAGGGTAGGCGTATCCTTGTGTTCTGTGATTACATATTGTTTGATAAAGCAGAGTTCAACAATTTGTTCGAAATTTAATTGCGGAATTTTAATTATCTAAAGTCTATAATATTATGTGCGTACAATTGTACATTTCACAAAAATTTTGAATATATAAAAGTAAGAAGATTCAAAAGCGAATTCCACTTTTGTCAATTAATAACTGTCAGTTGATAACTTAAATTACATATAAGTATGTAAGGAATCTGTTTAAGAAATAGGTTTCACAATATTTATATATAGTGCAGTTTAAATTTTGTAGTTGTGTGAACCCTCATCAAAGATGTTTGATCAGACAGGGCCAATAACTATTAGTATATCAATAATAATTTAGTGGAAAGCATTACTTGATTTACATAAAAGGATTAATAATTGTATAATTGAAGTCTATAATTTTTTGTAAACATTAAACGCAAAGAAAGTTTTGATGAACAACCCAATGGTCTGTTTAATAAAGATTGTAAATTAATATATTAAAGAAGGGGAATCATTTCAGAAAGAAAGAATTAATTCCATTTGTATATAACTATATGAAACATTATGAGAAGTAATTGTAAATAACCTTAGAAATTAATAGAAAAACATTAAGCTTGTGCGTTTATTTCCTTATGGAATCATGTTGAAATTATTGGTTGAAAGATCAAAAAATTTGCCTATTGATGACATCATCTAATAAGGATTGTCTGTGTTTTGTTTGCGAACACAGAATGCTCCTACTATATTTTTTTTAATAATAATAATCATGAATTTATTACAGGCCCAGAGGTAATAGCAGCAGTATTTTATATATTGAAATCTGAAGTTTTTGTGTTAAAAGAAATATTTGAGGGTTTTCTGCGTTCTCCCTTAAATTATCAATATTTGAATCAGACGCAGTGGCACCATATAAGTTTTATGTCAATCTGGTTAGCGGTATAATTGCTTAGTATAATTTAGACACCCCCTGCATGTTAAATGCCACTGCAGGAATAGACCCCGAGTTAGTCCGAAAGAAACCTCTTTTTAGTGACCGTCAGTCACAGAAAGAGGCACGTGTAATTCAACCCAGGATCACCGAGCCCCATAGGGAAGAATAACAGAACAATCTCTACTTGTAAAATATTTATTTGAGAAGGGGAAACTGGGTATTGACAGGTTTCTCGCATTGCATGGATGGATTATGATCCATAGAACGTTATTCCATTGAAAACTAGTTTTTGGTAAATATGTGGTTTACAACATTGTTCAAGCCAGCGCTTCAATTAACATTATTCAAGAATATTGCACAACCAATACCTGTAGTTGCTTATAATAATCATCATGTTTAAGTACAGTTATTTTTTTCGTCATTAGTTTTTCCATCTTGGGACTGGTTGAACACGTACCTCCATTGATTTCTATTCTGAGCTAGCCTACACATTTCCCTAAAATTCCCACAGCCTACATCTTTCACTATCTGTGTGCAATAGTCTAACCTAGGTCTACCTCTACTTCTCTTTATTCCTATCTCTGCTTCTAATATACTCTGCACTATTCCCTTATGCCTTAGTATGTGGTCTATCATCCTATCTCTCCTATTTTTACTGTTTTCCACATATTTCTTTCTTTCCCTACCATTTCTAGTCTGTAGCACCACATTTCTTGTCTGCTTCTCCTACTGTCCAGGCTTTACAGCCATACAGTGCCGTGCTCCACAAATATGTTTTAAGCAATCTTTTCCTTGTTTCTATGTTTGTTGTCTTTGAACACAGTAGTTGTGTTTTCTTGTTAAATATAGCACGACCTTGTGCTAATCTGTTTTATATCTTTTGCGCTTTCCCTATCTTGCATTATTTGGCTTACTAGGTAGCAGAAATCCTTAACCTCTTGTAAGTTCTTGTTACCTATTTGTATTCTTGTTTTTCATTTATCTTCCCCTCCTTTGCAAATTAGTACTTTAGTTCTATTCTTGTTAATTTTATCTAAGGTATAAATTGGCTGCTAAAGAACTAGCTGTCATAAGTTTAAGTTATTACGTAAATCGCCTAAGAAAAAAACTAAACCCTGACATCACTGGATGTTCAGCAATAGTTATAAATTCGCTAAATTCACATTGGGAGATTAGTGAGTTTATAATGCACTCCTTTTAAACTACTCAAATGTACCAAAAATACTATAAAACAGTAAAATTTTTAAAAGTGGTGGCAAAAAATGTATATATTTTCATACTACCTACTTCATATGGATACATTCTAATAATTCAATTGAGCGGACTTTCGATCTGAGTATCTACATTTTAATAATTAGTAGATAATTATAACCATTCTGAATGGACCAGCACCTTGACGGCGTTCTAAAATACTAGAACAGGTAGAATGGCTTGTGCGTTTCAATGAGCTAAAAAGTTGAACTATAGGTTCAACCAAATTAAAGAGGTCTTTAGTGAGGAACCAGACTAAGACAGATCCCCGAAAGAGGGCAGCAGCTATTTCGGTAATTAGAGTGGCGGAGACCATCGGGTCAATATGACATTCTAAGACACACTACAGCAATGTGGAAGGCAACGGGAAACCACCACATTACCTCCCAAGTACACTGCATACAGAAATTGTTAAACATGATGGCATCCTCTGGGATAAAAATTCGGAGGTAAATAGTCCCCCATTCAGATCTCCGGGAGGGGACTACTTCAGGGTATGTGATCCGAAAGAATAGAAAAAGATCCAGGAACATTCTGCGAGTCGGAGCATGGAATGTCAGAAGTATGAAACAAGTAGGTAAGCACGAGAACCTGAATCTCGAAATGGATAGGTTAGTACTAGGCATAGTAGGAATTAGCGAAGTCCGCTTGCCAGAGGCGGGGGATTTTTGGAGTGGAGACTTCAGGGTAATTCATACAGGATCAGAGCAAGGAAATTCGGGTGTAGGGATAGTTATGCGAAAAAAGATAGGACTATGTGTAGAAAACTACTTACAAAAGAACGAACGAGTACTCATGGTTAGATTTGAATCTAAACCGGTAAATACAGTAATAATACAAGTATACATGCCCACCTCTAGCTACAGTGAGGAAGAGGTAGAGGCGATCTACAAAGATATTGAAAACATACTAAAATACGTAAAAGAACATGAAAATTTAATAATTGCGGGGGATTTTAATGCAGTGGTAGGTGAGGGTAGGGAAGGAGCGATAGTAGGTTTATTTGGTTTAGGCACGAGAAATGACAGGGGAAATAGACTGGTAGAATTTTGCGACAAGAACAACTTAACCATCACAAATACATTATTTCAACATCATGCAAGAGACGATACACGTGGAAGATTCCAGGAGATATAGGAAGATATCAAATAGATTACATTATTGTTAGACAACGGTTTAGAAATCAAGTAAAAGACTGTAGAAGCTACCCAGAAGCAGATATAGACACTGACCACAACATCGTAATTATGAAAGCCATACTTAAATTTAAAAATCTGAAAAAGAGGAACGGAAAAAGGCACTTTGACTTTGACAAGCTAAAGATAAAGATATCCACGAAAGATTTGAAAAAAAGTCAATGAATTGCCGAAAGATATTGGGAAAATTTCTGCGACTAAGGAAGTAGAAACAGAATGGAATAATATTAAATCCAGCTTAGACATGGCGGCTAGTGATATTCTGGGGTATACACAAAAAGAAAATAAAAAACTATGGATAAAAAGGATATCCTGAATTTAATAGAAGAAAGACAAAAAATACAAAAATAGATCAGACGAAATAGGAAAACAGAGATACTATGCCATAAAATGGGAAATTATTTGCAAATGCAGGAAAGCTAAAGAACAATGGATTGATGAAAAGTGCAACGAGGTACAAACTAAGATGAAAATAGGAAAGACAGACGAAGCATACAAATTAATTAGAATAAATTTTAGGAATATAAAACCATATAGCAAAAATATAAAGAACGCAGGAGGAAATGTCATTATAGAAAATGTAGAGAAAGTAGCTAGATGGCAGGAATATATAGGGAATTTATATTGAGGAGAGGAATTAACAGCATTAGAACAGGAATCAAACATTGAAAATGATGACCTGGGATATCCTATACTTAGAGATGAGTTTGAATTAGCTTTAAAGAGTCTGAAAAATGGTAAGGCGCCAGGTACAAATAAGGTGCAAGCAGAAACTTTAAAAGCCGCTGGACAAGCAGTAACAGAACGTCTCTTCCAACTTGTAAGTTATACGTATGAGACAGGCGAGATACCCAAAGATTTCAAACGTAACATCACAGTAACTATACAAAAAAAATAGATGTGAAAATTTCGAACAAATAAGTTTGACAGCACACACTTCAAAAATATTAACTAGAATTGTACAAAGACGAATGGAAAAACTAGCTGAAGAAATACTGGGAGAAGATCAATTTGGGTTTAGGCAAAACAGGGGAACACGTGAGGCTATTTTAGCTCTGAGGGTGATAATGGAGAAAACAATAGAGAAGGAAAGCATATATATATATATATATATATATATATATATATATTGTAGTGGATTTAAAGGGTTAAATTTGGGGTAAGCAATGCAATTTCAAACACCCTGTATAGAGAAAGGGACAATTTATTTACGCACAAAACTTATTTCATGTATTTAATTTAAACGAACAAGTATTGACGTATTTTTATAATTAATGAGTGAAAAGTAATAGGTTAATGAAGGAAAACCAGTTTTAAAAACAAATAGAAACGCATAATTAATTTAATTTATTTAATTCAACGTGTAATAACGTCAGGAAATGCATCGGGGTATATAAAATCAATAATCCCAAGGCAAAAAGGGTTCGTTGTAACAAACAAAGACGTTAATTGTATTGAATACCATGAAAGATAAGCTCCGAGAATTGTTACTTGAAACGATCAATAAAAAACACCTGCATGTTTGAAAGGTCAGCTTTGTATTTGTGAACATAATAAAGCGGGTTTCAAGGAAAATATCGTTCAACCGTCAGTGGCTTCGCATAAAAGCTAACAAGAGTTTCTTAAAGAGCGGAAGGGATGCACAATCAATAAGATGCCACAGATAGAGACGGGTATAAAAGCATTCGATTTCTAAAGCAGGTATTCAACCCACGTGGAGTGTATAGGGTTTGTAGATCTGGAAAAACCATTTGTCAATGTAAAATGGAAAAAATGTTCGAAATACTCAAAAACATTGGAATAAGTTTTAGGGATAGACAGATAGTACATTGCTTATACAAAGAGCAAACAGCGGTAATAGAATTAGAGCAAGAAAGTAGAGAAGTAAATATTAGGAAAGGGGTGAGACAGGGATGTGCCTTATCCCCATTAATTTTTAACTTGTACATAGAAGAGGCAATGAATACTGTCAAATGTAGGAAGACATTTGGAATTAATATGCAGGGACAAAAGATTGATATGCTTACATTTGCAGATGATATAGTGGTATTAGCATCTAGCAAAGAAAAGTTAGAAGCTGCTCTTAATGAAATGGAAACAGTTCTAACAGAGAAATATGGTATGAAAATTAACAAAAATAAAACTAAAGTTCTAGTATGCAAAAGAGGGGGAAATAAATCAAAAACAATAATACAAATAGGTAACGAGAACGTACAAGAGGTTCAAGATTTCTGCTACCTAGGAAGTCAAATAACGCAAGATGGGAAAGCACAAAAGATATAAAACAAAGATTAGCACAAGGTCGTGCTACATTTAACAAGAAAAAGCAACTACTGTGTTCAAAGACCACAAACATAGAAACAAGAAAAAGATTGCTTAAAACATATGTGTGGAGCACAGCACTGTATGGCTGTGAAGCCTGGACGGTAGGAGAAGCAGGCAAGAAAAAGGTAGAAGCCTTTAAAATGTGGTGTTACAGACGTATGATGAAGATACATACCATGGACAGACAAAGTTAAGAACAAAGAGGTACTAGAAATGGTAGGGGAAGAAAGAAATGTGTGGAAAACAGTGAAAAATAGGAGAGATAAGATGATAGGCCACATACTAAGACATGAAGGGAATAGTGCGGAATATATTAGAAGCAGAGATAGGAAAAAAGAGAAGTAGAGGTAGACCTAGGTTAGACTACTGAGCACAGATAGTGAAAGATGTAAGCTGTGAGAACTTAAGGAAAAAGTGTAGGCTAGCTCAGAATAGTAATCAACAGAGCTACACATCCAACCAGTCGCAAGATGGAAAAACTAATGATAAAAATAATAACTGTACTTAAACATGGTGGTTATTATAAACAACTACAGATATTGGTTTTGCAATACTCTCAACTAATGTTAAGTGTGTGAAAGGATTTACTTGAAAACTATTAATATTGCAAATGTCTAAGTGTTGGGAGATCCTTGGCAGCCACAGGCTGCTTAAACCCCTTCACATACCACTGAATCTTGATGAAATAGGGTATATAATTAGAAAACAATAGAAAGGAATTGAGCAGTATATAGGCGGTTGTGAGGATTGCAGGGAACGGTGTACGTTAGCTCAGAACATAAATAAGCTGAGGTACAAGTCCGACCAGTTTCAAGATGTAAAACCCAATGACGAAAAAATAAGTGCTCTTAAATCTGATGATTATTATAAACAACTACAAGTGTTGCTTGTGAAATATTTTCAACTAATGTTGATTGTGTGAAAGGATAAGAAATACTATTTATTCAACAAAGGTTCAGGTGATGGGGGAACTTGGCAGCCAAAGGCTGCTTCCCCCCCTTTCACATATCACTGAATATCGGGGAAATAGGGCATATAACTGTAAAGCAAAAGAAGGTGACCAAACTGCATCAAACAAGAAAGAACAGCAGCTATGTTCAAAGACAACAAACATAGATACAAGAAGAAAACTGTTCAAAGCATTGTGTGGAGCATGGCACAGTAGATCTATGAAATAGGGGCAGTAGGAAAAGCAGACAGAAAGAGATAGAAACCTTCTGGAATGTTATACTTCAGATGTATGAGGATGGTAGCATAGACAGACAAAATTAATAACAAATAGGTTGTAGCAATAGTAGAGGAATAAACATATCTGTGGAAAATGTAAAATAAGAGAAATGGAAGGACAGGATACGTTCTAAGGCATTTCTGGGGAATAGTACGGGATATACTACAAGCAGAGATAGGAAAAGAGAGGTAGAGGTAGACCGAGATCAGACTTTCGCACACAGATAGTGATAGATACAGACTATGCAAATTTCAGGGAAATGTGTAGGTTGGTTCAGACTCGGAAACAATGAGGGTACGCGTCCAACCAGTTCTAGGACTGAAGACCTAATGATGATGAGGAGATAGTAATAAATAGACAAGAAGAATAATAACTTTCAAGTGGCTTATACAAAATAGAATAGAAATAATAGGGGAACAAGGATATCTGTGGAAAAAATAGGAGAAATAGAAGGGCAGAATACGTTCTAAGGCATTTTTGTGGAATAGTATGGGATATATTACAAGCAGAGATAGGAAAAGGGAGGTAGATGTAAACCTAGATCAGATAGTGAAAGATTCAGACTGTGCAAATTTCAGCGAAATATGTAGGTTAGTTCAGAATAGAAAACAATGAGGGTACACGTCTAACCAGTTCCAGGACTGAAGACCTAATGATGATGATACAAACAATCTCAACAGATGACATTATACATTATTGGAAGTCGATATATTCCAGTAAACAAAATTAATAAAAGTCAGTAAATTACTAATAGCTACACATTTTTCTCTAACAATGCAATACCGAATCATATTCTCGAAAGGAATACTAAATTTAGACAAACATACATTGGGAAGAAATCCAAAACAAATAGAATTAAAAAAACTTTTAAGAGTGAGATGGTACATTCAACAGTTAAAGTTGTATGTTCTAAATTAATCTGGATTTTAGTCTGATAATAGAACAAGTGCTTTAAATTTACATAAATTAAGAAAGATGTCCCTGAACTAAATATAATATCATTACTTATTGATTAGGTTGTAAGTTATCTTAAGCCAAACAATCAATAAGACTAAGCATAAAAAAAATAATAACTGCCAACAATTTCATAGGAAGATTCATTATAATGAAGAGCTAACACTTCATTTTAAAGTACATACACTCTCATGTTATCATAAGAATTACAGGAAGAATATTTTAATACATAGTTTAAAGCTGTAATTATTTTTAGGAACGTTGAAGTCGTCTAATGTTCACTAGTCATATACAATACAAAAATTGATTATTTTATGCTTACCCAAATTGTTAATTTCCCTAAACTTATATGCGTTTAAGACTTAAAAACACGAACATTATACGCCAACAACTTCGAATTCGCTAGCACACGAATTAGTCGATGAACATATTTAAATTAACCTTATAAACAAACTGTAAATAAAACCCTATAACTACATAAACACTGTTTAAGTACAAAGTGCAACTTCAACATATACACCGACAGCGAGCATGATAAACTGTCACAAACTAATGTCAGTGTTTTTAAAAGGTCATGAGGGAAAGTGACAGATAATTATCCACAATGAATGCTAGAGCATAGGAGAATGAGAATTTTGTTTGGGATATGAGACAAAAATATTAAATTTTAATTTCAAGCATATAAAAACAAGAATCAGGAACATTAACTACAATTTCTCACAAATAAAATTCAAATTTGAAATCGTAGAATAAAAATCAGAGCTTATAAACTAGTAACTTTCAAGAACCGACCAATTTTATCTATACAACCTTTTTAACTTTATAATTTAAATATTATCCTATTATATTTTTGCTATTGGGCATACCGAAATTGTGTAGAAGTGTTTGTATCACGATCCACAAAACTTAATTTGTTGGAAAATGTATTGAACCTGAATAACCAAATGTCAAAATACAATTAATCTGACATGGATAAAAATGTTGACATGTGTCTTTGCGGAATTATAGATAACTTATCTGAACAATGGATTCATTGTGATAACTGCCATCAATGGCTTCATTCCTCTTGTGCCGACCTCACCGATAATGACGTCTTAAAACTTGGCCAAGAAAGTACAAAATGGCTCTGTCAAATATGTGAATGCCTTGCCACTACTCAACCAACTTCATCAAGCTCTGAAACAACAATCCTTTCACGTTGCCCTTTCTGCGACAAATGTTTTTCCGAGAGGGGATTAGCCATCCACATTGGGAGGAAACATCAAGACGCCAAGTTCGAACTTAAGCAAAAGTCCTCAAATGTCACCAACATTAATGACCTAGGAAATGATCTATCGGAAATGAAGTCCACTATCAAGATCCTTAAAAGAGTGCCAAAAGCCGCGAGATTTTCTGCTGCCACTAAACTATCTTCATTTCTGGACATCTGTGTTAAAAAGAACGATTCTCATTCCTGGTTTACACTTTTTACCTTCGCTTTCACATGCCTCTGTGTTCCTATAAAAGATAAGAAGAGTAGATCCCTCGGGAATCTAGTCAAAGCTAATATCAACGGTACATATCATAACTTCTCGAGGGTTCAATCCAAGTCAACATCACTATCCCGCAGAGTATTTTCTAAGTTTTCTGAAGGAGATATCAACGGATGTGTTAAGATACTTTCTTCTAATGACTCATTGGGTCCTCAAGATACAGATACTTATAACAAGCTTTTAAAGAAACATCCAACTTCAAATAGAACTATTGAGTTTCCTTCGCCTCCCGAAAAAGTGGATAGCTTAAAGGTAACTGAAAAGAATGTCAGAGATGCTATTTTTACCTTCGCAAATGGGTCAGGATCAAGAATCGACGGTTTGAGGCCTCAACATTTGAAAGATTTAATTTCTGTAGGTAATGGAGATGCAGCTTCGCGACTTCTTACATCTCTCACCAGTTTCTGCAACTTAGCTCTATCCGGAAACATAAACGAAGACATCCTCGCTTTATTTTACGGTGCTAACCTTTGCGCCTTGAAGAAGAAAGATGGCGGAATACGTCCAATTGCGGTTGGAATGACGCTTCGATGACTAGTCACCAAGTTAGCTTGTTTCTCTGTTCGAGAGCCAATAGGCCAATACCTTCGTCCAAAACAACTTGGTTTCGCTACAAAGGGTGGTTGTGAGGCTGCAGTTCATGCCACCAGAACAATATTACTTCACCCGCTAACTCCGGGAGCTGTTTTACTAAAAATTGATTTCTCCAACTCATTTAATACTTTGAATCGTGACTCAATGCTAAATGAAGTGAAAAAAAATGGTTCCAGCCTTGGAAGCCTTTTTTTGGCAAGTTTACTATTTCCCATCTCTTCTATGCTTTGGAGATATGAGCATCCCATCAATAAGTAGATGCCAGCAAGGTGATCCAGCAGGACCCCTTCTTTTCTGTTATATCCTGCAACCTATAATAGATTTACTGCTATCAAAGATGGTCTGCTCCTATCTTGATGACGGATTATTAGCCGGAGATCCTAATACCGTACTACATTACTTTTTCATCATAATTCGAGAATGTCGGAAGATCGGACTAGAAATTAACCCTTCAAAATGTGAGCTTCACTTTTGCGATTCTGGTGACACCAATATCCCGTCCCAATTTTCATCCATGTCTCCTGGCATTCAGGTTGTCTCAGAGGTTAGTTTTCTTGGTGTTGCCGTTTCACCTGACCATTTACAGAAAAGCTGGATGAAAAAATGGATGATCTAATGATTTTATTCAGAAGATTGCGAGATTTGGACAAATATCACATATCCTTCTACCTCCTTAGACACTGTTTTGCAATACCAAAAGTAACGTACTTTCTCCGTAAAACACCTTTATGGAACCATCAAGATCTACTTGTAACTTTCGATACAATGGTCAAAGATACCTTGGAGCATATCCTCAATTGCCAGTTAGACACCTCTCAGCTTTTCACTTCTTCACTGCCTATTAAATTTGGAGGATTGGGAGTAAGAAGAATTCAAGATATTTCACTTCCTGCATTCCTTTCTTCTGTGTATGGAACTTTTAAGCTTGTCACTACGATGTTAAATCTTTAAGATTCCGACAGGCCGACAGTTGCTTTACACGATAAAGCTATGGTGGAATGGAATATACGTACACAGGACTTTGGTGTCCCGGCTGGCTCTTCTGAACAAAAAAATTGGGACAACGTCTTAATGAAATTTAGTATAGAAAATCACCACCCGTCATCTGACAGGGATAAAGCAATACGTTTAGCATCCGAAAAGCAGGAGACAAACGCATGAATTCAAGCCTTCCCATCTCAAAGCTTAGGTACCTTGCTAGATAACAATAGTTTCAGAATAGCCATTGGCCTTCGTCTTGGTTGTAAAATTTGTAAGCCGCATACATGCTTATGTGGAACCGTTGTAGATGAGTTTGGACAACATGGTCTAAGCCGCACCAAAAGTAAAGGCCATTATTCTCGTCATCAGGAGATCAACAACATTTTAAGCCATGTTCTTATATCAGCAAAAATACCTTGTCATTTAGAACCTGTCGGGCTATGTCGAAACGATGGAAAACGGGTTGATGGAGTTACTCTAATTCCTTGGGAGAAAGGAAAATGTCTAGTATGGGATGCCACATGCACTGATACTCTTGCCCCCTCTAACTTGCCAAATTCAATCAAAAGCGCTGGTTCTGCTGCCCAACATGCAGCTTCCGCGAAGACTTAAAATACTGATCTGTAATTGACACTAACTACTCTTTCCTGCCTTTCGCAGTAGAAACAATGGGTCCTTTGTGTAATAAAGCAATTTCTTTTTTGAACAAGCTCGGAAGCCTACTTGCATCCCAATCTGGGATGCAACGATTAGGAGTAGCAATTCAACGTGGGAACGCAATTTCGGTCATGGAACTTTTCTTTCATCGAAATCACTTTCAGAAATTTTTTATATTTTAAACAATAAATTATTTTAAAAACTGTTAAATATATATATATATATATATATATATATATATATATATATATATACTCGTTTAACTAGCTTATAAACTAAAATGAACGCGCTGACACAACTTTCTATCAATAAGAATTTCAGCTTGGTATTCTCTCAATTAAATTAGACCTTTATACCAAGATAAGAGTATCATTTTAAATACACAAAGCTTCTTTTGCCAATATATGCAAAATACAATCAAATTAATCGATTTAATATTTGAATATTGACAACAAAGCACATGCACGTATAATCATTTTTAAATAAAATTCACTATTCAAATGATTCTCTATAGTTGTGAAATTCTATTTTCAAACTTCAAATATGCTGTAACGAGTTGCGTTACGCTAGTTATAAATTAGATGAGAAAAGAAAAAAAATTAATTTGATAGAATAAACATGACGCACCTTGTATGATAGATTAATCTTAATTGAGCATGCTATTTTAATTCTTTTGTTTTTAGAAAATATAACTTTAAGTAGGGCAGTTAGTATAATTAAAGCAATAAAACATTTCATTTTCTGAAAATAAATTGGCAAAATTTAGTACAATCGTCAGATAATGTTTTAATCATTCAATAGAATGTCTCGACAATATAAATCGCTGTAAAACAGGTGCTATAAAATCATACAAAATAAGTATATAATGAATACAAGGCGACGTGAAAAATCTCAAACACAAACCAGAAAAGATTTACGGTAAAATACATATTAGTACGGAACTCTGGTTCATATATTATTTCAAAATCACAAACGCGTGTGGTGTTCTGATTGTCTGGACACCTTGTTAATGGTTTGTAGCAACAGAGATAGCATTTCTTTACAAGTTGAAATGAACTTATTGTAACCGGCTACTGCTACCGCGTTTCTTTAATTTAAAACAAGTAATAACCAGAGTCTTTATTACTCACTGTTCACAAGTCTAATTAACAGTATATGCCTTATTTATAGATGTTTTCAGTCCACTTAACAATGAAGCACTATTACACTAATGAATTTACAAGCACTAATATCTTCTTAAACTAACTTCTTTACCATAGGTCCATTAATAACACTAACACAACTATTTATTTATTATACACTTTGTCTATTTATGTATACTACAAGCTGCATGTACATTAGACACAGCATATAGCATTTATGTATACACTTGAACTTCCAAAAGCTCAATTACTATTACTTTACAACGATATAATTTATATTAGACATTCTAGTATAGACTGACCCTTGCATTTATTAGCGGCCTTATATATACTCTGAGTTAAAGATATGACTCATCCTCTAGTAATTACGAGAAGCTTCCCGGTCGATTGGAAATAAACAGTGCTGGCGGCTTTTTGTGTGTTTGATTGCTAGAAGAATTCTCGAATCCTAAAGACTATGCAGAGCCTACAGCGCTTGTGTGTTTGATGGGTTGCCTAATAGTAGCTCGCAACACTACCACCCTCTTTAAAACCGTTACGTCTCGTAACTGTAACTACATTTTGACGCCAATTCGATGAATGATGACGGTATCGGCAGCTATCTCCTCTGGTGCATCCACCGCGTCGTTGGAAATAACAGTCAACACTCTTTTCTTAGTCTTGGTAGGCAACCGGATGATAACAACACACAAGAACCTGGACGTTGGTTTCCTGGAAAACTACTTCTAGCATATTTCGGACTATCCTCCAATCTAAGCGATCCAGTCCACAGCCTAGCATGGGCACCGCTAGTTTTGTTACTTCATTTTCCATCATCTGAGCTTTAAGATTCAGCAAAGCCTCCCATAGATGTCCATTACTAGGTCTCTGTCATGAAGAATTTTTGGTGACCAGATAGTAAACATAACGATTTTTATCCTGAAGAACCAAAGCTTTTCCTACAGTTGGCTGTTGTACTAATTCATCCATACATCCAAACCTTTTCTTGAAAACAACAGCTTATTACACTACCCTTGGTGAAAGTTTATATGGTCGATAAAACAGTTGCAAAGTATTACACTTTAGATGATGATAGATAGTTCTTAAAAGTCGGTAATACAGTTACCAAAGTTCATAAGATACATCACACAAACGCAATGAATAAAGCGAGTGACGCCTCTAGCGGAGGAAAGCGCAAACCTTTTACAGATTTGGGCGCGATCATCTACCATGACGTCACCGATACAAAAGGTATATTACGCAATAATCAGAAATATAAAAATTAAACAGTGAAAGATAGAATCGAATAATTTCAACAAACAAATTACTCACATAAGATATCCGGCTTTCCCCAGGTACGCCTATCATCCTTCCGGGTCGATAATGAAGGTATTGCTCCGGGCTCCGGTGGTGTTAGCTGAGCATGGACATCAGGTCGTCTCTGGTCGTGGGATGCTCCAGGGTCGTATCAGTCCTAAATGTAGTGGAACGACAGGAATAGGTTAATTAGGGAAAGACAAACAAAGATAAGCAAGACAAGGGAATCTACATAGTAAGATAAGATATGATACCCGGCACGACTATTTCACTTGAAGATCAAAGGAAAACAGCCACGATTTAGCGCGTCACAGAAACACTTCTCCCCACTCTTTGTCTAGTATTGGTCTACCCCTCTAGGGTTGTGCGATCTGCGCAAACTCACTACTATGACGTACGGAAGTACCGCCTAGTCTATTTAAAATTCCCGCGCACCGCGTATTTGAAATTATGGCGCGAAACTCCCGTATATCAAAAACTAACCTAAAAACATGTTTAAGTGCAATGGCACGTAACAAGCTATTCCCCGTGACATTTCCAGATCTTGAGCTACGCAATGTGCAAGGGAATACTCTTCTGGTGCTCTAAACAGATCTTGCTGTTTTTCAACAACAACGCCAAATCTCGCCTTAGCGGAACCACCATACGCCGCCATAAAACTCTTAATATCTACATTTGGCTCATGATTAATAACTTCTCATTATTCGATCCTTCCTGGTTGTTTCCAGCGTAGGATGTTAAACGGTCAAAGTGTACCACTTTCGGTTTACCACGGGGAGATCTTCTGATACGGTACACTACATCATTAATCCTTTTCATCACTTCGTACGGGCCTTCCCATTGTCTTTGTAATTTTGGCGACAACCCACGTTTTCTTTGTGGATTATACAACCACACCAAATCTCCAGGTTGATAACCACCTTCTTGTGCTCTCGTGTCATATTGTGATTTCATTCGATCGCTTGCTGCCTGGATATTCTTTCGGACGTTTTCGTGAATGGTATTTGATCTTTCACGAAGCTTACTAACGTAATCTTCACCTGCGATCTCTTCTCCAGGTTTAAATCCAAAGTGAAGATCACATGGTAGCCGCAATTCACGTCCTAGCATTACGCAAGCGGGCGAGTATCCTGTACTGTCATGTACCGAAGATCGGTACGCCAGTAGGAACAAATCTAAATATTGGTCCCAGTCTCGTTGATGTTTAGAGACAACTTTGGCCAGGTACTTTCCTAACGTCCTGTTCATTCTTTCAACCATTCCATCCGATTGGGGATGAAGTGGCGTGATTCTAGTCTTCCTGATTCCAAGATACTTGCAGACGTTTTGAAACAATGCTGATTCGAAGTTCTGACCTTGATCGGAGTGTAATTCCAACGGAACTCCAAAGCGACAAAACAACTCCCTCACTAATACATCTGCAACCGTCTCGGTTTCTTGGCCGGCCATTTGGTAAAATAATCCATTGCAACCAAGATGTATTTATTTCCTTTCTCTGATTCAGGAAACGGACCAGCTATATCAATGGCTACCCTCTCAAAAAGATTCCCCACGTTATACTGTCTCATTGGGGCTTTCAGTTTTGTGACCGGGCCATTTGCAGAGGCACACAATTCACATTTCCGGCACCACTCTTTCACATCATCTTTGCAGTTCACCCAATAGAATCTTTGTCTCACTCTTTCAAGAGTTCTTTTCACGCCAAAGTGCCCTCCGGAAATACAATCGTGCAAGTGCTGCAACACTTCCGGTACTCTGCTTCTCGGCACTATCACTTGAAGTCTCTCAGTGCCATCTTCAAATTCTAGGCGTCGTTTCAAGATTCTATTTTCCATCATCAAGGAGTCCCACTGTGTCCAGTATGCCTCCGGGCTCCTACTTAAAATACTAATTTCTTCCCAAGCTGGTCGTTGTCCTCTATTTTTCCACTCAATAATACGTCCCAATTCGGCGTCATTCTCCTGGTCTTCTCGTATTCTTTCGGGTTGCCAAGTATCATCGGTTACTGTCATTCTATGGATGACACTTATTTTTTCTTCCATCTTGGAGCAATGATTGCAGTCTATCGGACAAGGTCTCCTTGACAGGGCGTCTGCATTCCTATGGCTAGTTCCTACACGATGTTCTGTCTCAGAGTCATATTCCTGCAGCCGCTCTATCCACCTTGCAACTTGTCCTTCGGGATTTCGAAACTGCAGTAACAATTTCAGTCAGCATGATCTGTTCTCAACAAGAATTTACGGCCGTATAAGTACTTATAAAAGTGCTCTTCGGATTTGACGACGGCCAATAACTCCCTTCTTGTCACACAATAATTCCTTTCTGGCCGCGACAAGACCTTACTGAAATACATAATAACTTTTTCTTGTCCGTCCTGCACTTGAGAAAGAACGCTTCCTATAGCTGTGTTACTGGCATCGGTATCCAACACAAATTTGCCCTCCATCCGTGGATAACTCAAAATTGGTGCGGTAACTAGTAGCCGTTTCAGTTGCTCAAATGCACTGTGGCAGTCGTCATTCCAATCATATTTTTGTCCATCTTCGGTTAGTTTCGTTAACGGTTTGGCAATGTTCGCAAACCCAAGTATAAAACGTCGGTAATATGTGCACAATCCTAGAAAACTGCGTAGTTGGAGTATATCTGCTGGTGTAGGCCACTCCTGTACCGTTTTTATTTTGTCAGGGTCAGCTCTTATTCCGGTCTCCGAAACGACATGTCCTAGGTATTTCACCTCTTTTCCAAATAGGTGACACTTCTTGGGGCTCAATGTAAGGTTTGCCCCACGTAATCTTTGGAATATCTCCTCTAGGTTCTTAAGGTGTTCTTCAAAAGATCGGCCTAACACTATCACGTCGTCTAGGTACACCAGGCATGTTTTCCAGGACAGTCCACGCAGTATCGACTCCATCAATCGTTCAAAAGTAGCAGGAGCATTGCATAATCCAAATGGCATGACCTTGAACTGCCATAATCCAGTTCCAATTGTAAACGCAGTCTTTTCTTTATCGTTTGGTTCCAAGCCTACCTGCCAGTATCCGCTTTTCAAGTCCAAGGTCGAAAAACATTTGGATCCGGATAGAGTATCCAAGGTGTCATCAATTCTAGGCAAAGAATAACTGTCTTTCTTTGTCACATTGTTAAGCCGCCGGTAGTCTACACAAAACCTTGTCGACCCGTCCTTTTTCTTGACAAGCACTACCGGCGATGCCCATGGACTATTCGAGGGTTCAATCACTCCCTGTTCTTCCATATCGGTGATAATTTGCTCGGTTTCTTTTCGTTTTGCCAAAGCCGCCTGGGCTGTTGTCTTATCGGTAGTGCATCTCCACTATTGATCTTGTGTTGCACAACATTCGTCCTTCCTTTCTCACTATCATCCAGTGCAAACACACTTTGATATCGTCGGACCAGTTCTTTTACCTTGCCCAGTTGGTCGCCGTTTAATCCTTGACACGAGGGTATCAACATATCCAGCAATTTCTGTGAGCAACCGTTGGCTGGTTTATTTTTCGTGTCGTCCACACAACGTTTAATATGACATACTGGAATGCAACTTCCCACAATCATGTCTTTCTTCAGGGTCACCGTATGGGGATTAATGTTTAGCACCCTTACTGGTATTATATTTCGAACTTTACCAGCGTTCTTCCAATCAGTAATCCCTCCTGACCCATTCCCGATTCAGTTGCTGCTATCATGCATACTTGTCCTTTCCGGAGCGTACCATCCGGGCGTCCCATCACTATCATTTCCGCCTTCTCGGGTATTTTCATATCACAAATCATTCAATCTTGCATCGTCTGGTTACTCGTCCCTTGAAATGGAATCTCATCATCATCTATCCGAAGCACATTTTCTTTCATGTTTACATGAAACCCATATTCTCCCATGAGATCCATTCCCAAGATTACTTCTTCTGTAATTTCAGCTACCAACACCCGATGATTAATTAATTTGTCTCCAACTCTCAACGTTACGGCAGTCTCTCCGTGAGTCGAAATTTTCTCACCACTTGCCGTTCGAAGACATACCGATACAGGTAGCACTTTTCCACGACCAACCAAATCTGGTCTCACAATAGTCCTTGTCGCTCCTGTATCCACGAGTAATCGGACAATCCTACCATTAATTCTACCATCGATATAAATGCTGTCCAGACTTCCCATCGACGATGCAGCACGGATGATAATCTCCGGGGCACTACGTTGTGCTGTCGACGTTTGCCCCCTTACGTCGACTTGCTTTAGTTTTCCTGCTGCTCAACCGGTTGTTTTTTGGTAGAGTACGGCGTCTCTGTATGTGACCAACTTCACCGCAGTTCCAGCATCGCAGACCCTATCTCCGCGGTCGTTGTCTTTCGGCGTCGCCGTGGATCAATGTAGTAAGCGTAAGACTACGGATCCCAAGGTCCCGGGTTCAAATCCCGACACGGCTGACTGCTTGAAAAATGGCAGGTGAGCATTTTTCACAAAAATTACGCCCTCGTTCGGATGAGAGGTTAAATGGAGGTCCCGTGTGTGAGTGTTGTCACGCACGTTAAAGATCCCTACCTTGCCTGGAACGGCAAGGGTTCGGCAAAATTCTAAAAATTTCCAGGCAACAAAGAAACTCGCCTCCTGGCCAATGTAGTACCTACAGGTGGAGCATTGGAAATGTAAATGTACGGTCGTTGTCTTTCAAGCCTTTCCGCTTTTTGCTTTTCAAATACACGGTTGATTATCTCTTCTACGCTGTTCTGCGATTGCTCAGGTTCTTCTAATGCAGACCGAACTTTGTGACTCATCCTGTGTGACGTCTGCTTAGCTGCTTCAAATTCAAGCGCATGAGTCAGTGCGCCAGAGCCTACAGCGCTTGTGTGTTTGATGGGTTGCCTAATAGTAGCTCGCAACACTATTATAGTTCTTGCAATAAACCGACTTTCGTCATCAATGTTTGTGATGTGTGTGCGTGCGTGCGTGTGTGTGTGTGTGTGGGTAGGTAAGGGTTGTGAGTATGTGTGTTGTGTATGTGATGTTGATATCCGTGTTACGTTCGCCTTCTAGGACCAGAACCATCGGCAGTCGGATATCCTAGTCGTCAAGGAAGAACGCTCAACGTATATTGCCTTATCAGTCCGGACCATCGGCAGCCGGAAAGCCAGATGCTGAAAAGGCAATGTAAAAGTTTGTGAATAGGTGTTTGTGTATACAGTGTTTAAGAGGTCTTTTGTGTGTTATTTGCATCCGCCTTGCATCCTCCCTCCTCCACCCCAGCGTACTAGGACCATGATGTGAAAATGTTGTCCATGTAAATAACCCCGGATACAATTGGAACCTCGTAGCGGTTATTGCAGTTGACTTTCTATGCCTCGGAACTTTGCGGCTGGTGGGTGGAGACGCTACGTGCGGCGGCGCTCTCGACTAATAGAAACAGAAACGAGCTGATGACGAAATTTTCTCAATCCTGGCGTGTTTGTTGCCATTACATCTTAGTGGGAAAACATTTCAATGTTATGCATCCCTCGCATAAAATTAAGAGAGCTTTTGTACATTGGTCATTAAAAATAATTCCATTTAATAATACACTAAAATAATTTACAATGTATCCACCCAAGATAAAAATTACGTTACTGCAATGTTGTTAAATACAAATAAACAGTCGCTGATGGTGAAATCCAAAGATTTAGATAACAAACCAAACATCATAAAATATAATATTACAATGTACTTAATTAATATTGCAGAAGATAGAAAGAAACACGAATGTTTACCTAAGTAAATCACTTGATACCACAGTACTCTCCGGGATTAATTCTATAAACTCAATAGGAAAACTGTGCCTTCACAAAAACCCCTGACTGAACATAAGAAAAAGAGAGAATTAAATGACAGTAATTGCATCCGACGGAAAAAAATTAGAATTAATTACCTGCGAGCCGTTAATTGCAGAATGTAGACATACGCGCAAATATAAGGGGGTGTGAAAATTGAAGGGTGAAAAGAAACACGGTTTTAAGATGAAAATAAAGTTTTCCGCAGGAAAAAATACGGCGTGCGAATGAATTTATTTAAACTTAGGAATTCCTGGAATTATGATCATTGCGTCCGGTTAAAATGTGGATAGTACTTGGAGCGTTCGCCCCTCCATTAATCTTGTGGTGTGCCGAATTAATATATTTGTGTTAGTTGGAAATGACATTACTAGTGATTGCTGGAAATCTTTAAAACAGTAAATAATGTTATGATCTTTTGTGTTTAGAATTATTACCTATGAATTTGTGGAGTGAAAGCATCTATTATTTGTATTTGTGTGGTTAAAAATTAGTTAAGGTGGAAGTGATTATTTTATTGATCAACGATTTATCAACGGAACAAATATTGATTAAATTTAAGCATAATGTCATGTAACGACATTTCCAGAAATGGGGATTTACAAATGTTATGTACTTTAATATGAAAAACGAAAACATGAGCGACAACGCGCGCGCGAAATTATTGATGGATTAGATTTAAGGTCTCTTTAGGATTTCTTTTAACAATACCTGGCCAGAGTAAGGTTAAGAATTTAGATTTTTTGTTTAAAAAAAGTATAGTTGTATTTTGAAATAATTTAACGTTAACAGAGATTAAAACACATTTGTAAAAGATATCCATCTACGTCAGTGATGGATTCTTACTCGGAAGACATTTTATTTTTCAATTTTATTTAATTTGACTAAAATTTTAATAAATGTTTTAAAATATTTAAAAAAAAGTTATCGTAAAACCTGATAAGTTTAGGAAATCGAAACGAAGGTCAATTCGAAATAACCGTCTTCCGTGCAGGGATAATATCGAAGGGATTGCCATGACAAACGGTTTGGCGCCATTTAATTATGACAGTAGAAAAAGTGTTTTAGGGTAAGTGAGTAGGGTAACGTAGTTTGTTTATATTTCAAATTGTTCTATTTTATTCTATAATTTTTCCATCGGAACCCACTCCCGCACCACTGCAGTTAGCCGACACACCCTTTCTGTTCTTAACTTACACATTTCTTACTTTATTTGAGTATGTATTAACGATTTCAACTGCCTTCTCAATTTTAAACGGTTGCTTATCTATCGCCCTGTATGATTATATTAGAATATTTAAATATAACTTAAAATACTTCAATCTATTCTATTTCGTTGTGGCATTAAAAATACGGTGTTTCTGTTATCAAACAGCGTTCGCTTTCTTAAGTATTTACCTTGGATTTATTGTAAGTGCTTCATTAAGGTTATTTTCAATCACGCATTCCGATCCATTAAAAATGTCTTGTTCGCTTATTTCTACAATTTAATTAATATAAATTATTAATCAGTTTATGGTACGTATCTATAGTTTCAATACGGGAAGTTAGGCAAACTATCCTACTCGTCCTCCATAATTTCCACAAAATCAGTTATATATATTTCTTATCTCGTATTTAGACACGTTGAGGTATATTTGTTGTAGTCCAGAACTATCTTTGGGTTTCCCATTTATTGGTTGTAGTTTCGTTTGTTAAAATAATATAAAAAGTTTTGATGCAGAGTTTGCTAAAGGACTTTCTAAAACATGTGCAACTCAGTTAACTTCTCTGGTTTTCGCAATGATAGATGAATGTTTTGAGGAAAAATACCATTCATGTTATTTATTATCTACACATGAATGTTTTCGAGGGAAGATTCGATTGGAATGAATTCATTATTATTGTACCAACTTTCCTTGCTTGAATGGAATAGAATTGCCTTCTGTTATAAAAATGAGTGTTGTTTCGAAGTCCTGTTACGCGATGTACTGTTGTAGTTAGCTCTGAGTTTTTTAATGTTACGATTCGGGTTATTGTTATCTGACTGTTGTGTTAGGTGATACAGGTAATGCAGTTCGCGCCATTTCGAATATTATAAAAAAACTTTGTTATGATTTTCATCTTCATTTTCATGAGTTATCGTGATAAGAATTACGAAATATTTTTATGAAATTCGCATATATACTTTAAATGTATTTCGTGATAAGATAGGAGTAGTACGAGGTCAATCCATTAAGTTTATGAATTTCTTTTTGTTAGAAAAGTTGGATCAAAATGATAGTTACTTAACGTACATTTTTTACTATTGTGGTGGAACGTATTGAAACAATAGAGTTTATTAAAGGATCTGAGGAAATACGTGACCTTCTAAAATTTCCACAAGCAATTATTTTGGCGTAATTCTAATAACAAACAATTAAAACCATTTTTGAAGTCCTGCATTATTATTTTGTGTGAAAGTGTAAAAGATAAGCATCCAGAAGTAAAAACACTAAGATGTAAATGAGTTTTAAATTTATCATAAGCATTGCCAAAGACTTCCATCTGCAAGCTGAAAGTTTGATAAAACCCGTCTTAACTGCTTTTGGATATCAGCGTTATAGAATACGGATCGAAGCACATGGTGGGATCTGAGCGACCATATGGTAGAAGATGCGATGTTTGTTTTGCTGAATTTCTTTGAAGATGGTTCAAGTGTAGTAGAATTTTTAAAGAACAAAGACAGGAAGCCGGAAAGTGCCCATTTTAAACGCATCAATCATAATAACGTATGTATATTAGATTTTCTTTCTGTATATTTAATATCTTGGATTTTCTTTAAGTCAGCTCACATAGTTGGCTTTATTTATTTCACGTTTAGAATTTACAGGACAAATATATTTAATTTCTTTGGGATAAAAATTAATTTGAAACGATGCAATTAGTCTAGGTTTTAAGAAAATTAAGTAGAAATAAATCGTTTACATTTGGTTTCATTGTGTGAGAATTTTGCATAATCAGGTTCCAATTGTAAAGTACAGTTTAGGTGTATAAAATGTGGTTAGGTGATTGTTTCCAGTCACACTAAGATAAATAAAATTTGTGTAGAAACAATCTGATAAATGTTAATTGATTTGGTTTAGGGTAATAAATATGTTAATCCCGGCAGTTTTTATTGTTTGGGTATTAACTATAAAATAAGATTAGCATTGATTGTTCATAAGATCCCGGTATAAAAGCTTCTATTGTTTAGATGTGACATTACTATGTAACTCTTTAGCGCTGTTGCGAAATGCATTTCGTCTGGTTGATGGTTTTGTGTTTCTTTATTACTGTTGTGCGTTACGTTCTTGTTCTTTACTTATCAAGCGTGCTTGTAGACACTAAGTAAGTGTAGATATATTGTTTTAATGTTTGGTTTATGTGAATATAAAGTTTAACAAATTGTATTAATATAAACTATTTTTTTTAATTTTTGTTTTATGTGAATACTAGAATTGAGGTTAAAATTAGGTTGAGGTGACTAGAGAGTATATTAATTATTTTTGCGAAGATTTTTGTACTGTCTTCAAGATACATTGGATAAATATTGTTTTAGATGCGAGGAAGTATTCCATTTCTTTTTAATTAAAGGTTTTGTAAATAAATGTTTTCTTTTGAAGTTATCTTTTTTTTTATGACCCATCCCACTCTACGACTTTCTGGCTAGCACGACATTCTTTCAGTTTTTTTTTGTTGCGTACGTATTTTTTTCTTTTCCGCAAGGAACACCGTAACAAGGTGACCTTATATTGAATTATATTACTATTCCATAATTTACAATTAATCTTATTACTTAATACAGTGTCATTTGTAAAATATAAAATTTAATTTTAACAAATTTATTTAAAATTTTGTACCTTGCACTGCACTGATTTAATTAATATATTTAAATAGCGAGCTTGATTAAACTCAAGTGTACTCGTGTACTCGCATAGGCAACAGAATACAGTAATTTTCTTGCGTTGTAACGTTAATGCGCTAATTAAGCATATATCTGTAAATAGAAAAGCATTTACTAAATTAACAGCTTCAGCGGTAAAATACCCTTAAAACTTTATAGGAGCATGAGTGGTTTACAATTTATTAACAGGGCTAGTTTGTCGTAATATTAAAATAGCACCTAGTTAATAAAGTACTTAGTACACTCCTTTACAACCAGTAATTAAAACCGGGACTTCACAGTAGACATATTTAGTTAAAAAAACCGACACAGTTCCGTAAATTACTAAATTTAAGAAAGTATATTTGTAAATTTTTCACGCATTGAAAAATGCTGAAATCATTGTAAATCACTCAGACAGAAATCTATTAAAATAATATAAAATTTAAAGCGTACCGAGAGCATGTAGGATTACTCATGCACCTAAAAATCGTTGACCTGAATTTGAAGACAGTTCAAATTATACAAGCGGTATAAACAGGAAATCTCGGGTAAAACCCCCGGAATAATATAACTTATAAATACAGCCCTAGCACAATAAGGACGATGATTCAGATTCATTCAAATCTTACAATACAAGCTTTTGCCTTCAGCGTCGAATAACAAGCACCATCGTCGGACAGGTGAATCGGTGAAAGTAAATTAAGTAACGATAGCTAGATTTCAGGCTTGAACTAAACAGTCCGCAAACGTGAAAGAAATCGCGGATTTGATATATGTGCCGTTACATTGCAAAGGTTTCTGGATTGGATACTTTCCGTCAACGATAGTTGGATAAATGGATTACTGACACCCATTTTGTCCTGCACGAAAAGGTCGCTTGGGCCTTGCAATCAATCAACATGTTGTAGGCATTTAAATTTTTGGTTTCAACCTGCTACATATTTTGCTGATGTATATTTCATTATTTACATTAAATTTATTGATATTTAGATTTTTTACGTTGGTGCACGCTTAGTTGCAAGCGTAATGTAATCTAATATAAACAAGCACAACAATTGTTTTCGTATAAATTTATATGTACCAGTCAAATTAGTTGGATAATTATAGTGGAATAAATTTAAGATGTTCCTTTTCTTTAGATACACGCAATTAGGCTAATAAAGGATAGAGTTTAGTTTATTAGTGTTGGTTCTGTTTGTTAAAAATTGAGATATTCATGTTTGATTCGGTGAACGTCTTGCCGTTTTATTATTGTTTGTGCTTAGTTTAAATAAGTAGGTGAGAAGAAAAGTATACACAAGGATCCATCAACCTGCGTCGAAAAAAGAAATAACCATTTACTCGTCTCTTAGACCACCCATCGTTTAAACAAGACTAAAAATCCAGGTGGGTTAACGCTCAACAAATTGTATTAGACAGAAAGTTCAAATATTTTGTTACGTGTGAAATTGACGTTACTGACTTTTTAAATTACTTTGCCACGGAAACTTAACAGAAAAATTTGCACCTGCTAGTTACAGTGGCGAGGAGCGAATTCTGTGAAAGCAACAGAGATTCTTTTGGGGGTTTAATAATTCTAACACATGTACCTACTCAGAAAGGTCTATGAACTCTCAGTCCAATAATACATACTAAGCGCCAACTTACCTGGCACTAATCTTATCTCGTAGATGATGAGTAATCTCCAAGATGATACTAAAATGTTTACTAAGTTCTTGCAAATCAGGTTGGTAGAGCGTGGTATACACTTGTCTTTCTCCTGCAATTGCTAACTTACAATCTACAAATAAAAGCTCTTCTCTTAACCTATATCAATACATGAACAACATTGTAACAAAATAAATTGAATAACTTAACTATCCTTATTTGACAAAGTCTACATGAAGAAAACGAAATAATTAATTATAAATCAATCAAGTTAAATATATATATATATATATATATATATATATATATATCAACCAGTTTCTGTAATTACAATTGTGGTTCTTCCCTTGTTTTTAAATCGCTTTCATTTAAGCGTGCACCAAAGTAAAAGTTCGCTTAATGAGAAAATTGGTTGTATGAATTTTAAATATTAATTATCAGTTTGAAATATGCAGAAAGTGGCAAAAAATTTAATGATTTACAGTTTCTTTTCTTTCAAGGCTTGAACAATCTCATGCAAGACAACAATGGGGTGTTATTGAGTAATCCTTGGAATTCAATAAAATATTGATGAAAGCGTCCCCCACTAGATCATGCAAGAGTAACTTCTTTAATTCCGTATTTACAAAACGCTTAGGAAAAGTTTGCACTAGCAAACTCGTATTGTTGAATTACTTAAAAACTTGTCATCGCTCGACACTGGTGTTGGTTGATTGAATTATAACAGCTCAAAGAGCATAACTGACCGACTATGTTTTGAATGACCCTTTTTATTACGATTTAATGGTATATATAAGTTAAAATGTCCCCGGGGGTTACCTGATTTACAGATTCACATAGTTTGCGCGAGTAGAACTGAACTCGTGGTTAATATCAAAGACTCTCGGTGCATGGGAACGCTAGGTGCTACCACGGTTGGTATATACTGTTAATTATCTAAGTCATCAGGTAGGCCCAATACGTTTTAAATTCTATTATTTTATGAGCTTTTGTTTGAGTAATTTATAATTATTTCGGTATTTTTGTATTGCGTGAGAATATTGTCATATCCAAGTTCTTAGGATGATTAGTCATGGAGAATATGTTAGAGTTTGTCAAACTTAGAATATTTATGGTGAAGTCGCGGTTTTTGTTTGGTGGTTGTAAAAGGATGTATTTCGATAATATGATGAAATAGTTCTGTTAGTAAATTGTAAACCACCCAGCTTCTAAAAAATTGTTCGTATATTTTCTTACTACAGTTCCTAAACTGGATAAAATTGATAAATGTTTTTCTATATACCAATGTGTGCGTAAATAATGCTTTAGCATTTAACTTTACAGGTAGGCGTAAGTGAAAGTCTCGAAGCCTGTATACCCTTAAAAAAATTTACATTTGATTTTATAGAACTATTCTTACCATTAAAAGCTAACTGGTGCATTATTAACTATTACGTCTCCGTGGTAAAGTAAATTTCATTCAGGTAATTAACTTCAATTTAACACGTAGCAGTATTCATAACTCGTTGCTTATATATTTAAAATTATTCTCGTGGAAAACGTTTCCTACATTCTTGAAATTAAGCACAAACCGATAAGTTTAAATTTACTATACCATTCTACTAACACTGACTAGTAGGTAAATAAGGCCGGTCCTAATTCAAAACGCGACAGACGTATTTTCCATGTGTAAAATACGTCTGTCACGTTTTGAATTAGGATCGGCTCTATATAATTTCAATGTAAAATAGTTGTGAAAACATTTCAATGTAAAATAGTTGTGAAAACATGAATTCTTATATACTTTCAATGTAAAAACTTGTGGGCACGTTTTGAATTAGGATCGGCTTTATATTACTTTCAATGGAACATATTTCAAAACACACGTATGTTGAAAAATGTAAGTGCAGAGAAGAATGTGTGTAGATGTTTTGAATTTGGTTTTCTAGCGAGACAGTATGACAGATGCAAAATATCGCATTCAAGTCAATTGTGTTTTAATTAAAGTGGATTCTGATTTATGTTTAGAGGCTGCAAATACACATGGGCCGGTTTCAATTCAAAATGAGTTCACTCTTGTGATAGGTTGAAAAGTGGGTTGGCAAAGTACGCAGATGGTGGTAATCTGCTATATAAGGAGATTACTCCTAATATTCATTTAATTAGTCGAAGTTTACTGCATATATTTACATACAAACATGTATATAATTGATATTCAGGGATTTAAATACAAGAAAAACGAGTTTGTGTGTAAAGAAATTGCGGTTTTGGACTTGTTGAAAGGTGATGTTTGGCATCAAATTTTTAAACTGCCAATGCAGTCCAGTTGTTTGAGTCAAGATCATATAAAACATAACGACTGGGTGACAAGGAATATTCATGGTATTTCTTGGGATGAATCTTCAACGGCTGGAATGGTGTCATCATATATAGCGCTTTATTTGAAGCAAATTATCCGACCCGGTGAAGAAGTATTTGTGAAGGGTCTAGAAAAGAAGAAATTGATTGAAACATATATAATGCAAAACTTTGTAACTGATATGCTTGCACTAGGTTGTCCTAAGCTATCGGAGTTAAAATCAACAATCGTTTAAAATATAACATCCATTGTTGTAGACACAGCAATAATAATTTGCAATGCGCAAAACAAAATATCTTTTATTAAAAGAATGGCTTGATAATAATAATAATAAAAACAATAGAAAGATTTTGTCTGTATTATTTATTTTAATATAATTTTACAATGTTAGCCTTATTAACTATTATTATAACAACTTCTAGCAAACATTATTTTTATCGATCCAGCTATTGTGTACGTTAGAGAAGCCTAACCATTTTACAAATACTTTATTTCCACTCTTTCTTAGGACTTTTTCTACCAGGTAAATTCCTGGATGTTTAACCTTTTGCAACTCAGTTTCATAAAATGCACCTTTGATTTCTTTCTCATCTTGATCTTCTAATATATATGTTGTAGGATTGGTTACGTTTACCTTTTAATCTTAAAAATTTCATTTGACCAGTTTGGCGTGTAACCTTTCGTAAATGCTTCCTGTGTTTACTAATCCTCACACTGTCTTTTATTGAATATTTTGGTATTTTGGTTGCAAGTTTGATGTGGGTAAATGATGATTTAAGAATAGTTTTTTCATTTGATTTATCAACTTTTACAGGTTTGACTCCGATAGTATTGTGAACTGTATTGTTGTATTGTTTCACAATATCGCTTAAATTTTTATCCAATTGTAAGAACCGTTCAGGTTAAACAAGCGCCACATTTTTCCCTTTAAAGTTCTAATTACACGTTCCACAATGCATGCTTTCTTTGTAGAAAAACACTATAATGGTTTATGCCATATGTCTGCATTAAGGATTGAAAGTGTTTGTTATAATATTCTTTACCAAAATCAGACTGCAAATTTCTTGGCGATTTTTAAATTTATTTAAAATTGTTTTCATTGCAGCAGTAACATCAATACTCGTCTTACTTTTAAGTGGTACAGCCCATACGTATTTGGAGAAACAATCAATAACTACTAAAATGTATTTAAATCCTTTGTTTGTTTGCGAATATGGTAGCATTTCAATCAAATCGGTCTGAAGAAGGTCATTTAAACCTTTTACTATCACTTTGCGTCTCTTGAAATTTATTCTTGCTGGTTTATGAAGTTCATTTACTATATCCTCTTTCACTTTTGATTGAGCAACTATCATAATACTTTTTTATAATCAGGATTTATTAAATACAATTAATGAAATACTTCTATGTTTGAATGTCGTGGGCTCCACTTGCTTTGAAAGGAACTTTTAATATAAAATCAAGAAACATTGTGGTATTGTTTTTAATAGCACCGCTATCACGAAAGCTGATTACATCCATACGTTTAAGCAAAAATCCTTGTAACTGTGCAATTACATAACTTTTTTCGTTTATAAGAATTTCAATGTCTTGCGGGTATCCTTTAATACTCTCAATGACTGCTTCCTCATAAGGAAATTCATAATTATGTTTAATGTTGAAAATAAGGAATGTCTTGTCACCGTCGAGGAATGTATTAGAGTAAAACGTTGCTACTACCGTGTAATGTAGCATATGTAACTTGTACTCAATCAAGGTTTCAAAACCTTCACTTTTGTTTTCATATTCCTGTTCACTTATATCTATTTTACGGTTATGTAAGTGCCTTCCAAATTTGTCAATTGTCATATCATCTAATTACTTTCGCCTCACGCAATTCTTCAATGATCGAATTTATTTCGTTGCCGTGACCTGTGTGTCCAGCAGTCTGAGATGAAACTAAAAGTCGTAATCTATCAACAAGTTCATTGGGATCATTCCAATATAAATAATCTATAGCGTTATTTGATACTTCCATTGTCATACCGTCTCCAAGACGCTTTCTATAGGGTAATGTTCTAGGTCTACAGGGTGTTTGGGAAGTATGTTTAATGTAGATATTATATTTTTGTACTTATATGAAGTATTACCCTGAATTTGTTCTGTTTCAGAATAATATCTTCTATTAGCATTTGTTCTTTTACAATATCAAGATACGACTTTAGATCTTGATGACTGTACCCGACAGGATATTTTTAAACAGTAGTTCGTATAATCCAGGAGTACCTTTATATTTCAAATCATTTATTAGAACATTTTCATCATCCAACGCGAAATTCGAATTGCCTATCATAAGACCATTTGAATCAGGGTTAAACCTAATACCATATTTATGATCAAATTCGTTCTTAACATCTTTAAACATTTTGTAAATATATTCTCGAGGTAGCGGATGTAGCTGTTCGAGATAATGTGTCATACCAGGTGAATCGGCAAAGCTTTGAATATATTCCTGGGCTTCTTGTGCATTTCGATTAATTTCTGCTTCGTATTCATTCTCAACATCGTCATCATCATCATCATCTACCTCTATGGCATCATTTTTTATTTGGTATATGCTGAGCAATAACCGGGGAATCAATATAGTCAACGTTCCTTTCTAGCAATTTAGGTTTAATTTTTTACACTGCTATGAGGCAGTTCTTCTTCTTCTTTAAATTTTTCTTTCTTTACCGCACTTTCCCCATCCAGTTTATTAGCAATAGTTTCTAATCGTGATGTTATGGGTAAGATTGATTCCACTTGGACGACTTCATTATCTTTTAACTGACGCAATTTGTTTTTACAATGTTTCTTTTCTTAATTAAAATTCTTTTAAGTTTTATCGCCTCCTTGTTCATTGCGTAAAAGTTTATTGTAGTAAAAAATTCTTCGATACTAACGATACTTGCGTCTCTCAAGGTTTAAATATGTATGAAGTGATCAAAACCTATTCGGTACCTTCCTGATCTGGATCACTATCTTTGTCTACAACTAAGAAACCGTATTTGTCTTGCCAACAAGCAGCACATATTTCACGGAGTTTATCATACTTCATGTCAGTATTGACGTGATCGTCATATATGTGTTTTAAGTTTAAATCATCTTGTTTAAATAAAACTAAAAGATTAGCATTATCACGTAGTAAGTGCTTAGGTATACGAGTATAACTTTGACAAAGGTAAAAACTGTCTACTTGTTTATGACGCCCCATACTAAAGTATTCCCTAATGATACCTTGTTTATCGCAAGCTACATCATCAAAAACAAATATAGAATTATTTCGAGCATCAGATGGTGATATAATATTATCAGAACTGGAAAATGTATAATATTTGATCCCTTTTATTGGTTTCAGTAGACTTTCAAGGTATTGATACTTTGGTTGATAAAGTGATTTAGAATAAACATATACGTTTTCAAACTTTAAACCATTAGGATGTTCTATCAGCCCAATTATAACGTTGGTTTTACCGCAATTTGATGGACCAACAACTAGACATCGAATAGATGAAGGCAGAAGAACGCTATGTTTTTTCTTTTTAGCTAAGGATTGCACGCCAATGTCATTATTGTTTATGGTTGAAGGTGTTGATTGTTTCACAACACGCATGTTTGCAAGTACTAAATTCGATTTGTAAAAAGTGGAATTATATATATATATATATATATATATATATATATATATATAAGAAACGGCGAGTATATAAAGAATCATTAATTCATAATATTTTATTTATTTACTGCACAGCTTGAGAGGATAGTTGTCCGCTAATGATTACATATAATAATTCTAAAACTACTGGGAACGGACTACTAAATACTGTAATTAACAATTTACCATTTGAAGCGCATATTCCGGGTTACAAATTTTGCGGTCCGGGTACAAAACTAATCGAACGGTTAGCTCGGGGAGACAAGGAATAAACAAGTTAGACGAGGCTTGTAAGGAGCACGATATTGCATACACCAAAGAAAAGGATCTATCTAAACGTCATCAAGCAGATTCGAAGTTAGCTCAGTTAGCTACAGAAAGACTAAATTCTGGTGACTCGTCTTTAGGTGAAAAAGTAGCAGCATTTGGAGTAGCTACCGCAATGAAAGCTAAAGTAAAACTTGGTATGGGTGCCTGTGCATCACTGAGAACAAAAATATCAATAAAATAAGAAAACTTATAAAGAAACGTAAAATAAGAAGTACGCTAGGTATTAAAAGTATTATCAAACAAGCACGTACAGCTTTAAAAAGACTAAAGGATCTAATATTATGGATGCAATCAACATAGCAATTAAGGCCGCCAATACAGCAAAACAAAAGAAGCATATTAAATCAGCTCGTATTATATCAATTCCTAAAACAGGAGGTTTTCTACCACTAATACCAATTTTGCAGGCCTAAGCGCCTTGGTACTCTTACTGGAGGTGCAGCTGCTGTTGCAAAAGCAGTTTCAGATACTAAAATAGCTAAGGAACAACTAGCGGAAAAACAACGTCATAACAAGGCAATGGAGGACATTGCAGTCGGAAACGGCATGTACATCAAACCTTATAAAAAAGGTTTTGGTCTTTTTTTAGCCCCTGCAAAACCTCAAAGGAACGCAACTTGATTTTACCTAATCGAGCACTAAGCAATGTAGAATTAATAGAGTTTGTTAAGCAATTAGAAGTACCATATTTCCGTGGAGTGTTCATGAGAAACAATCTTCCCAAGAAAGTTAATTTAAAAGAATGTGGTATAATTAATTTAGATGGAATAGAAGGTTTAGGCACGCATTGGACCTCTTACAAAAGTACGGTAGTAGCGCTATTTACTATGACAGCTACGGAAACCTGCGACCGCCAACAGAGTTGATAAGTTATTTGAATAGCGGGGTAAATGTAAAATTCTTTATAACATTAACCAAGAACAATCGTACGGTACTGTGTTTTGCGGTCATTTATGCTTACAATTTCTAAGTAGTGCATAGAACTGCGTACGAAGTTGTTATGTCGTACACTTTACTCTAACGGAAACACTTCAGTTTTAACAAGCAATTTTAATCCGCCTATAAACTTGGATAATGATTCGGAGTACGTATTAGGATTAACAAATTTTGAGTCTTATAACACAATTCCAAACATAGAAAAAGGAATAAATAATAAATTTTATTATGGATCTAACGGAGAATTCATAGAAATACCTGAAGGTGCTTATGAGATTAGAGAAATTAATAAATATCTTCAAAAAGCTTTAGGTGATAAAAGATGGCGTGGTCGTATGGATCAATCACGAAGCGCTAGAAAGACGCCAGTGTATATAGAAATTACAGCTGACAATAATACACTTAAATGTAGTATTAAATGTAGTCTAGATGTGGATTTTACCAAAAGGATTCAATTGGTTCTCTACTTGGTTTCAATCCGCGAAAATTGCTAGCATTTGTCACGCATCAAGCAGACTACGCGATCAACATTTGTAAAGTGAATGCAGTTTTAATCGATTGTAATATTGCAAGTGGATCCTATTTAAATAGTAAACCAGCCCATGTAATACACGAATTTTTCCTCAAGTACCTGCAGGATTTAAAATTGTCGAGTGTCCACCTACGATTATATATCTACCAATCAGGTCACGTATAATAAATGAAATAATAGTTAAAGTGTTAGATCAAGATGGAAATTTAGTTAATTTCAGAGGAGAACTGCTAACTGTAAGGTTGCATTTAAAAAATCTGCAATAGCCATGGGTATTAAGTATAATGCACGCAACATGTCAAGAATTGATATAAATGCTGGAAATTTCAAAGCAATCGACACTCGATTGATTGCTTCAAGACCGCTAACAACACAAAACCGGCAGTTTCTACAATCGTTAGGACTGCATTTAATTAAAAAGATAGAATGAATAGTGAAATACTGAATGTGCGTGAAAAGTTTACTTCGACAATGCAATTGTTAATATTGAAAAACATACTCATCAACCTTATGCTAACACATCTTTAAACAATAATGATGAAATTCGAATCCCTATACAACAACAAGATGTATACACCTTACCATCGAAGAGCATGCTGTACATAGAAGGCAAATTAATTAAAACAGATGGAACGCCGTCTCAGAGAGCAAAGTTTGTTAATAATGGAATTTTGCTGCTTTTTGATGAAATTAGATATGAGATTGGTGGTATCGTTGTAGATCGTGTTCGGAATCCTGGATTAACGTCTATAATGAAGGGATATGTTTCATATAATAGCAATCAAAGTAAACATTTACAAAACGCTGGGTGGTTTCCTATGGATGATTCACAAATAGTTGATGCCAATGGGAATTTTAATGTTGCAATAAACCTTTCAATGGTTCTCGGATTATGCGAAGATTTTAAAAAAATTATTTTAAACCTCCGTCATGAGTTATGTAACGTATTTTTTTTTCTAGTTACATCTAGCCCAATAAAATAATAATAAAACAGCTATATTTTAAAGCATTTAATTTGTGAATTATCAACTAATAAAGATTAATGTATAATATTCGTAATAACACATAGATTCTAGAAAATATATACTCTGAAGTTTGTTACCAAGCGCTGTCAACTTGATAATCGGCACTTTATTCCCAACGTCCAAGAGTGCAAGTCGCTTTTGTAGACGATATAAAGTCAAGATGGCTCGGCTAAAACACGTGGCGTCTAATAAAGTCAAGAAGAAAACGTAAAGAACAATAGATTCTTACGGTCTAGAGGTTGAGCCTAACAGCGGTCGCGTGGGCACGAGTTTTGATAAGCCTCGCTTCACATAAGTTAGTTGATCCCTACAGGCCTGAGAATATGGAACGATTATAGAACATCATTTAAGACAGTTGGTATATATTAATACAATAAATTATACTAATATTTTTCACCTTAGTGCAATATCTTACGGACATATCTACAACAACAATTTTCGATATTAAATTATAATAAATCTTCGTCGCAGTAAATCTTAAGCAAGCAGTTATGGTTTCGTTCTATTTAATTAACTATGCAGTATAGCAATTGTTTATTCTACAAAGAATCCCAATACTCCAAACTTACCGATGACTAATATCAACTGGATACTACGCTGGAAAGGTACAACAGCTGACGTCAAGGTTTTGCACCTGCAGTTCATTTGGATGCACGTGGGTGTTTGAAACTTTCCATAGCTTTGAAACTATAGTAAATTATTATGAAATATCCTACGTTGATTATTAGAGTAATGAAAATATAAAGTAGTTTTTTGAAGTTAGTAACAACAACGAATAAGTATCTAGTTTGTCAGTTGTTTGTACACGCATTCAATCAATGTGTTTTAAGATATTTAGAATGACAACTTATGTCAGATAAAAAATAGTATAGATTCTATTTTCTAATCTAGACGCCAGATGCAGTCTTGGTTTAATTTTACATTTTGTTTAAAGACATTCAGGTCATGTAAAAGCTCTTTCATTGGTGTAGAAATTCGCGTGTTTTTTAGTAGATTACAGTTAAATTTGAGTATTTGCATTTTACAATCGCTGCTTTTGACGATCAATCTTTGTTGTAATAGTCAATGAAGTACTTCAATGATTAAAGAAAAATAAAATTATGTGTTATGAACAAATAATATATTACATGTTTATTTAACTAATTCTTATAAAAATGATCCATTTATATATATCTATTTTGAATGTTAAATTTCACTAAAATTTTTATAAAAATATGACAAGAACATAATCCTATATATTGCAGTCACCTGTATATAATCAAACTTTTAAATAAATAGAATTCCTTTTGTTTCTTTTGAAAGACGTTTTATTATTCAACATTTAAATAAAAAAAAAAAAAAGGAAACTAGAGCAAGTCCTCCTTAAGTAAAAAGGGTGTGTAATGAAACTAAATTCGTTTAATATATTACAGATGTTTAAATTCACTTATTCTATTTTTGGCATATGCTTTTGAGGACACAAATGGTGTCCATGTGGTGTTTTTGTTTGTTCACAGGTAAAGCTGAGACATCTGTTTGACATCTGGCGGTTGAAGTTTTGGTAAGTGTGTCCGAAAGAGTGAAATTCAAGTTTTATAGCTATGTTAGTGGTGTTAAGATAAGGTTTCCGCATTCCCCTTATACAAACACAGTTAAATTTTGTTGGCAATTGTATTAAAAAATACGGTGGCGCTTATTAAAGGTATTTTTGGTCTATTATTCACCCATGACCCATGCTCATGATCTACCCAGAGCTAACACTCTACTAGCCGTTTAAACCTTAAGAGTTTTCTTTGACTAAAGCCATTTTCCATCCGACATTACCTTGGGCTTAAAAATAAAAAGAAGAAATTCTCGACCTAGTGATATCAGATTAATGTACAGAAAGTAGAGAGGTTTGGTATATAGCTGATAGTCACGAGAATAAAGAGTAATAAACTTACATAAAGTTTAATTACCATTTTACAATACACTTGCGCTCACAACGTGAGGCTCGAATAATTTCACTTAGAGGCTGGAACATTTGGTAGTTATTTCCATCACACTTATATTCGCCGACTGAGGTTTGCTTTGATACTAGTAATATCTTTTTTTAGTTTCATTTTTGTTAAAGTTGGTTACAGTTTATAGTGGGTTCTTCTTTATATAGTTAGGACATTCGTTTGTTTGTGATTTCATCTTCAAAAATTATATAATTGAGTTACGTTAGAGATACTCAGATATTTAATTATGGCAGAAACTTATAGCATCGTACATTTACTTAAAATGAGTTAGAATATGAATTGAACATTAGAGGCATTGAAAATTCAAGACCAGTTTCAGATAAAAGGAAAATTTTAGCAAGGTTGTTGGCCAAAGAAACAGATAAACCCGGTTGTTTGATAGATCCTTCTTACTATAAAGTGGATTTCAAAGTAGAGAAAGAAGAGATTGAGTCTAGTATAGAGTCAGTTAAAAATGTTTTGTTAGAATTTATGGATGATCCCGCAGAGTCTATTTTTAAAAGGATAAGGTCAAGATTAATACATCTTACAGGTAGAATTCAACGGTTAAAGCTCCCTAAGGAAAATTTGGAGGAAATTGTGTTATTTAAAAATGAAAGTTTGGCTACTATTCTTGTTGTGGAAGCAGATCTGCATGAGAAATTAAATAAAGATTCGAGTTCAAATCATAAAGATATTAACATAAATCCTATTGTTGCGTCTAACGTGCCCATTCCAACGGTTACATATGTCACACAGTCAGTCCCAATTGGATCTTGGTCGATAAAATATTCAGGAAACCCATCTCTCTTATATCAATTTTTAGAAAACATTAGTGACATTGCACAGTCCCGAAAGGTATCTGAAATGGAATTGTTTAATTCTGCAGTTGAATTGTTTACCGGTGATGCCTTGGTATGGTATCGTTGCGTTCGTAGTTCATTAACAGATTGGAGTTCATTGGTTAGTAGATTAAAGGAAGATTTCTTGCCAGCACATCCTGAGGACGATATTTGGGAGAAAATCAAAAATAGATTACAGAAGAATGGTGAATCAGTTGTATTGTTCATTGCTAACATGGAAAGTTTATTTAACCGATTACCTATTATTCCTGCAGAACACACTAAAGTTAGAATAGTCAAGAAAACTTATTGCCATATTTCATTCAGCACCTTGCTCTTACAGAGATAGAGAATATTAGTACGTTAGTTAAATTGTGTAAGAAGTTAGAAGAAGCTTCTTTAAGTAAACATAAGTCTGTTTCAGCTGCATCATATAATCACAAGCAGCCTATTAATTATTTTAATCCACATTTTAGAAACAAAACCCCTCGTTCATTTCAGAATGCTTCAAGTCATGTCTTTACCCCTACGTCTTCACATTCCCCAGTTCAAGTTCTTAATTCTGCTACCCCAATGACAGAAAAGAGTGGAGTAGGTAACTCATTTATTAAGCATAAATTGATATGTTGGAATTGTTCACGTTATGGACATACTTTCAGTGTCTGTAGATCTTTTAAGAGATTATTTTGTTATGGTTGTGGTCGTAAAGGAGTGACTAGTATCACTTGTCCGTCGTGTCCAACTCAACGAGTAGAGGAACAGAAGTTGTGTAGCGAAATTCCTGTTTCTAGATAAAATGGTAAAGCTATTCGATATGGATATTACAGGTTTATTTGATTCTGGATGTATTACATCGATAGTGGGTTCATCTTTTAGTCCTATTAGTTATATTTGTTGGTCGATTAATGGTACACTAGTTTTTACTGTTGAAATATAGTTTGAGGGTTGCTCTTGTGCATGAGCACGTTTTGGTTTGGTTTGATTTGTTTTGAGTAGCAATTTTTATGGTCGCGTTGCAACGTAGTATGTTGAGTTAAGTTAGATCTAAGCGAAACTTGTTGTGGTTCATCGCGTAGCGTTATGTTAGTCTAGACGAAACTCATGAAGAGTTGGTCGCTCAGCGTTATGTCAGTCTATACGAGAACCGTGGTAAGTTTGTCGCTTCAGCAGTTTTGGCATTGTCACTTGAGATTATTTGAAGTCAGTTATGATGTGATTCGTTTTGCTTATTTTGTTTGTAAGTCTAGGTGAGGCCCATAGAGGAGCTTGTCATTCTAGCAAATTTATGCGTTGTGAAGCACTTTAGTTTATATCGACAGTTTGATTATGGGTAGAGTAAGCGTGTACCAGAACATTTATTAATAGTTATCATGAAGTAAAGTAGAAAACAATTTCGTATTTGAATTCCCTTTTTTATTTACCATGTCTTCAACGTTAAGTCAAAGAAAATGCTTAGTATCAGTAATTCAGCGATAGATGAAGGTGAAAGTGAAGATGTTAAAAATGTCTCTGATCCTTAAGTACTTCTAATTATAATTGATGTCAGTTGTAATTCTTTTTGGTCCATGTTTTAAACTCTTAAGTAGGACAAGATTAAAGTCAGTAAAATTTTTTTTGATTTGCTTAAAGTAATTTTTGTTTTAGTAGTAATAGAGCTTGATATGTTTGCTGATTTGGATGTTGCATGTGTTAAATGATAATTTTGATGACGACAAGGATATGTTTATGGATTTTGAATGATCATATGTTTTTTTGAGGTGTTTGAGAGGGCAGCATATGCTTAGAGATGTTGCAAGTATGTAGAGATGAATATGTATTCAGTGAAGAAATACGTATTCAGTAATGAAGTATATAATGGAGAGTAGAGAGAGTGTTTAGTAAAGTGTTGAGTATATAGTTATATAGTTAAAGTGTGATAGAGTGTTAAGCATTAAAGGAATGCTTGAGTTTTGGTTTAGTAGTTTGAGACTAGGCCTGATGTGCTTATTCTTGTTGAGAGTATACATGAGCTAAGATAGTTCATGAAGAGTTTTTTTTGTGAGTTGCTGGTGGATGTCTCCCAGTAGGCTCAAAGTATGATTTATTAGTGGTTTTGGAGTTCTTTGGTGATGAATCACTGAAGTTAGAGAATTTTTTAGAGAGATAGTTTAGTCTGTAGAATAGTGATCTTACAGAAAATGTTGTGAGGTGCTCACTCAAAGATTAAAGTTATCTTGTTGATGGATAAGTATTGTTAATACTTTGTCTGCTTCTCGAGTATTAGAGATTTGTTTCGTGAATGGACTTTGTAACTAACAGTTTTTGGTACCTAATAAATTCATCAATAAGAATAAATGTAATTAGCATTTGGAAAGTTATGTACATAAATCCTTAACCCAGATATAGTAAAGTAGAGAAGAGTATTCGTTGTACAGATTTTTGTTTAGTAGTAATTTTGTTATACAATTGATTTTGATTATTACAGTTCTGATTTATAGTAAAATATTTTTCGTTTTAGGTAAAATTTTTGACTTTGATATGGTTGTTGCGTTTGTAACTATAGATGACATGCATCCACTGAGTGTTAGATTCCCTAAATATTCTTAACTGATTGACGTAAATACCGATTATGACTTCCGAATTTGTCCCTTTATAGGCGTGTAGTACGCGTAGCTACTGATCACTCAATCCCATGCATTAATATTCCTCCATATCAATTAGTGAATGATTCTGATTTTTTGGTTAAACTCATCGTTAGTTATAGTTAAAGTTTGTGCTGTTTAGTTGTGAGTTGTAAAATGTTTATACGGTCAATAAGAATAATTTTGAAGTTTCAGTCGTAAAATTTTTTAGAAAAATTCTTCCATACCTCGAATTTTTCTCTTGGGAAGAGGCTGTGTAACGTATTTTTTCTAGTTACATCTAGCCCAATAAAATAATAATAAAACAGCTATATTTTAAAGCATTTAATTTGTGAATTATCAACCAATAAAGATTAATGTATAATGTTCGTAATAACACATAGATTCTAGAAAATATATACTCTGAAGTTTGTTACCAAGCGCTGTCAACTTGATAATCGGCACTTTATTCCCAACGTCCAAGAGTGCAAGTCGCTTTTGTAGACGATATAAAGTCAAGATGGCCCGGCTAAAACACGTGGCGTCTAATAAAGTCAAGAAGAAAACGTAAAGAACAATAGATTCTTACGGTCTAGAGGTTGAGCCTAACAGCGGTCGCGTGGGCACGAGTTTTGATAAGCCTCGCTTCACATAAGTTAGTTGATCCCTACAGGCCTGAGAATATGGAACGATTATAGGACATCATTTAAGACAGTTGGTATATATTAATACAATAAATTATACTAATATTTTTCACCTTAGTGCAATATCTTACGGACATATCTACAACAACAATTTTCGATATTAAATTATAATAAATCTTCGTCGCAGTAAATCTTAAACAAGCAGTTATGGTTTCGTTCTATTTAATTAACTATGCAGTATAGCAATTGTTTATTCTACAAAGAATCCCAATACTCCAAACTTACCGATGACTAATATCAACTGGATACTACGCTGGAAAAGTACAACAGCTGACGTCAAGGTTTTGCACCTGCAGTTCATTTGGATGCACGTGAGTGTTTGAAACTTTTCATAGCTTTGAAACTATAGTAAATTATTATGAAATATCCTACGTTGATTATTAGAGTAATGAAAATATAAAGTAGTTTTTTGAAGTTAGTAACAACAACGAATAAGTGTCTAGTTTGTCAGTTGTTTGTACACGCATTCAATCAATGTTTTAAGATATTTAGAATGACAACTTATGTCAGATAAAAAATAGTATAGATTCTATTTTCTAATCTAGACGCCAGATGCAGTCTTGGTTTAATTTTACATTTTGTTTAAAGACATTCAGGTCATGTAAAAGCTCTTTCATTGGTGTAGAAATTCGCGTGTTTTTTTAGTAGATTACAGTTAAATTTGAGTATTTGCATTTTACAATCGCTGCTTTTTGACGATCAATCTTTGTTGTAATAGTCAATGAAGTACTTCAATGATTAAAGAAAAATAAAATTATGTGTTATGAACAAATAATATATTACATGTTTATTTAACTAATTCTTATAAAAATGATCCATTTATATATATCTATTTTGAATGTTAAATTTCACTAAAATTTTTTATAAAAAATATGACAAGAACATAATCCTATATATTGCAGTCACCTGTATATAATCAAACTTTTATATAAATAGAATTCCTTTTGTTTCTTTTGAAAGACGTTTTATTATTCAACATTTAAATAAAAAAAAAAAAAGGAAACTAGAGCAAGTCCTCCTTAAGTAAAAAGGGTGTGTAATGAAACTAAATTCGTTTAATATATTACAGATGTTTAAATTCACTTATTCTATTTTTGGCATATGCTTTTGAGGACACAAATGGTGTCCATGTGGTGTTTTTGTTTGTTCACAGGTAAAGCTGAGACATCTGTTTGACATCTGGTGGTTGAAGTTTTGGTAAGTGTGTCCGAAAGAGTGAAATTCAAGTTTTATGGCTATGTTAGTGGTGTTAAGATAAGGTTTCCGCATTCCCCTTATACAAACACAGTTAAATTTTGTTGGCAATTGTATTAAAAAATACGGTGGCGCTTATTAAAGGTATTTTGGTCTATTATTCACCCATGACCCATGCTCATGATCTACCCATAGCTAACACTCTACTAGCCGTTTAAACCTTAAGAGTTTTCTTTGACTAAAGCCATTTTCCATCCGACATTACCTTGGGCTTAAAAATAAAAAGAAGAAATTCTCGACCTAGTGATATCAGATTAATGTACAGAAAGTAGAGAGGTTTGGTATATAGCTGATAGTCACGAGGATAAAGAGTAATAAACTTACATAAAGTTTAATTACCATTTTACATTACAGTTAGTCTTACTACGTTCTAGTTTTGATACTAATGCTATAATTAATCCTACACCCGATGAAGAAATAAAAGTTGTTTTAAACAAAGTTTTATGGAAAATGCCGCATGTAGCCGTTGATGATACTCAACGAATTAATTTAATAGAATGCGTTGCACAAAATCAGGATTTGCATATTCCGTTTAGAGGATGGGAGTTGCATGAATATCAACTTCTACAAGAAACGCAACGTCATACATGGAACATTAAAACAACAACACAATTAGAAAAACCAAGATTTGTGATTGTTCGTTTCCAAACCAACCGAAAAAATAGATACATGAGCAACTACAGTCGTTTTGATCATTGCTATTTAACCAACATGAAACTATATTTAAATTCAGAAATTTTCCCGTACGATAACTTAAATTTGAGGTTCGAGAATAAACAGACTGCGTTGTTATATGAGATGTATGCTCAGTTTCAGCAATCATACTACGAAAAGGAAAATGAGCCACTTTTTAATCCTGAAGAATTACGAAGTATTGCACCATTAGTAGTCATAGATTGTTCTAGACAAAACGAAGCGTTAAAATCTGGTACTGTCGATATTAGATTAGAATTTGAAACTAGCAGAAACGTTTTGCCAAATACATCTTGTCATTGCCTTATACTTCATGATAAGATAGTCAAATACAATCCACTCTCAAACAGCATAAGAATATTATAATTACTTTATTATTATTATTACTGTACCTTTACAAATTATGAAAAACAATAAATCATTTAGCAATCACAGTCTATTTATTAATATTTTTACATGTTTTTACAATATCTTTTACATGTTTGAATTATTAAGTGATTTAGTAAACAGCCATAAACATTGACAATTTTAAATAAAAGTTTTGTTATACATTTTTCAAATAAACTAACTGGTATGTTAGTAACAAACTGGATTTTTAAACAGAACGGTTACTACTACTACTACTACTATTTTCTCTACAATACATTTATACTAATATATAGTTCAAAACTCGGGCAGATTGAAAGGTATCCTATTTTTAGATACATCCAAAAACGAAAATCGGCGTACTTGTGCAGGTATAAACATAACACTGAAGTTTTATAACTAAAAAATATTATATGTTAATCTAGATTCTAGATAAAATAAATTGCATTCTTTATTTGAGCCAGTGGTTGAAGCTTTACAAGTCATCTCTATATGTATAGTTATACCCCCAAGGTTTAGTATCAGTGGTTAAGGTACTAAGAATTCTTTTATCATCACTTGGATTAAGAACAATTTTGTTTTGTTTAATAGTACAGACATCATGTTTGACTGATCTAATTAAACATTGCTGTTTCTGTACAGTCTGTTTATAAAACAAAGCATTCTTATAATCATCAAAAGAAATTTGCTTAATACTTGCTAAGGAAGATCCTTTTGACTTTTTTATTATCCTATCCTGAACTCTGTAAGTGTACATTTTAGATCTAAGCCCTACAAACTCTAGCATGATGTCACCATTGTTTTCATCTTTCATAATACCAGGAACTTTTTTATTTGATAATGGAATATGATATTTGTTATGAGGATCGTAATCGGAAGTAGCAAATCTATGAATATCTTGTTTGATATAAGAGTAAATATCTTCAACGCTAAACTCGTATATCAAACTATCCGTATCTGTGTACAGCAGCTTTGCTTTGTTAGCAAATTGCGATTTTATATAACTATAGTGAAATTCATATAAATAGGTTTTGAAATATCTAGAATAGAGAAACCTACATAAATGGGTTTGTTTAAGTAAACCTCTAATTTCTTCATTTCTATTAAGACTAGATCTTTGTCTAACACAGTGCAACTATGAAAATTAGGCTTCGCTATGTAACTACGAGCTCCAAACCGTCCTTCCCATTTGGTCACTAATTTCACATCTTTCCTTTTCCGTACGTTTTCCATCATCTTTCCATAAACCGAATTTATCATATTTTATAAAAGCATATATCGAAACTGTTTTTGACTGTTGTCTTAATTTCGTATTCAAATCAATGTATTCTTTTAACCAAGGAGCTTGTTTAAACCGAAGAACCTTATGAATCTTTTCAGTTCTAAACCGTAGCTTAAATACATTTTAAATTCTTGTAGTGAATAATATAGTTGAGTTTTGGATATAAAGTTGTAAGTAATTTCTTTAAGTTTGATTTATTAGAAGGTACTGGTAGTATCATATGTTCAGGCGCCAAAGGTAAGTCACTGTGAATTTCATGTAAAGATACTGGATAATGTAAATCGCATTCAAAAATATATCCTACATCAGAATTATCGGGAATATTAAGTATGTCTAAACGTACTATATCTGGACTGGTACCATCTAAAAATTCAAATTCTCCATATGGAAGATATTCAGACATTGCAGCCCCATATAAATTATTAACATCAAAATACATTAAATATTTAGAATCGAAATTTGGATCATAATCTGCATTCATATATTTGTTATTTGCTTTAGCATATCTATTCGAACATTGAGAAACACCGCCACGAATTCCCCGTTCTAAAAACATTATTTTTCAATATCAGTAAGCAGCTCGAGTTTAACGTTCGTCGTTTTAACATCGCATCTAGAGCTAAACCAGGAGCCGTAAAGTAGTGAAGCGGATCTAACTTATACGTGAACATACAAGTTTTTCTAAAGTTTTCAAATATATCAGTCAAGAGCAGTACATCTGTTTTTAAATATAGGTCTGAATAGTCCCCTAGTGTTTTTATATTAAATGTTTGCCAAACGTGTTTAGCATGATTGTAGTCTTCATCTGAGATTTCTTCATTGCGCAAACGATTAAAGAATGCTGTTTTACAGGGTAAATCGGTTTCATTGAGCCTATCCCAAGAGTTAATGTAATCATAGGGAAATATACCTTTACGCGTAAGTAACTGAAACTCATTATCGGTGTTACAATTTTCCTGGTGATGGATTTTTTATTATCATCTAAGTATGAAGCTAATTTTTCGATGCTAGATGCCATAAACCTGAATGAATCGATAAATCTAAAAGTAACTTTCGTACCATTTACATATTTTGTAAAAGATATGTATTTTTCCTTATTTATTGGTAGAATACTTACCAAACCTGAAAACCCTAACGCAATTTTTTTAATAATGAAATGCGAATCGTAGCCTGATAAGTTATGAAAAACTACCGGTATCATATAAAATTATGATAATTGATGTTGCAATCTTGATGAGCCGCTCCTCGAAATTCACCTGTAAAGTGACAGTGATCGCGAACTCTAATATCATCTATACTAAAAGGTTTATTGCAAATGTGACAGTGAAGGGCAAATTTAAATGCTAACTTTTGTTCTTCTGTTAAAGGATTCATAGGTTTTGGGTTACAGAAAATTTTATTAGTCTTTTCTGAAATCAGTTTCAATTGAGCAACAAACCATTCTATACAATCCTTTCCGCGATACAATTGAAATTTGGAATATTTATTATCATACGAGCATTTCAAATAATACGCTACACTAAAGGGTATATGCCTTTGGTAAGAGACTGTGTTTAGTATTACCTCCGACTCATTGCATGGTTCTAATATACATTCGAGATCTGCATAAACTACAAATGATACTTTTTCTTGATAGTGGAAATGTTTAAACGTTAGATACTTTTCAGATTCTTCGCGTAATCTTATTGAGCAAGTATTCTGTTTTCGCAATAATTCGAATGACGCTTAAGTAATGCTGCTGTACTAAAATTATTTAAACATCTATAACAAAAAATTTTCTATGTTCATGTGAAGACAACTGTTTTGCAAATAATTTTGACATATCCTTAATCCAAGTAAAATGAAAGTGATTCTCATTAGCATTTGCCGGACGAGAATATTGTAAGGAATCATTATTTAAAACTAACAGATTAATAGGTTCAATTTTTTTAAAATTTTCACTTAAACAAAATGGTAGTATTTTAGTATTTTCTATACAATATAGGTTAATTGCGAGATTTTAAGCTTCTCAATTTTTTTTATGTCTTTTAATGTGATTGGAAACTGAATTGAATTGTAGCGTAATACTGTATCAAAATGTGGATAGCTAGATATTCTCTGACTATTTTGTTTAGCAGGATATAAAGCGGAAACCAAGCTCCAAAGAATGCAATGTTGATCGTTATTTATTACATTTACCACAGCTTTTTTTTTTTTATAAAATCCGGAACCGGTACAACCGTTGAACATGATTGTTTATATTTACCTTCAAGTGTAAAACTTCTTGGATTGCCCAACCAGAATCTTTCTCGCAAAATTCTTCTAATCGCTTCGAAATCTTGTTCAATACGTTCTCCTTATACCACAGCTTGAGATTGGTATTTATATCGATGTGACGATTTGCAGTAGGAAACGTTTTCAAATCTATTTCGCCAGTTGTAGGCTTAACAAAGTTAGCGGTAAATATTACATTAACTTTCAACATCGACTTTTTTAAGCAAGCAACAATCTTGCGTTTAAAACTAGCGAACGCCTTGTCTAAGAACACTAGAGGATCTCTATAATTTAGATTGGTAATAAGTCCCGTAATTATTCGACTTCCAAAACATGATTGTACATCATGCCAAATCAAATTTTTTCGAGTATGACCTCTAGAAAGCGTTGCATCAACACCTTTACCACGATATTCCAAAGTGCGTTTCAAGTGCCTCAATCGTACAAGGTAACTTTTAAGATGTGCTAAATTAGATTCCAGCCTACTAGGATTTTCTTGTTGATTGTCCTCGTATACCTTATTTTTAATAGCAAGCTTCAATATACTAATATTTGTTTTGATAATTAAAATGTGTTTCGTTATTTCATTCACTGATTTAATTAGATTCACGCATTTTACAGTTAATCTCAAAATTGCGTTACTAATCTCGGATACGGTTTCAGCATTCATGATTCTATAGAAAATCAAAATACACTACTTAATAATACAAGTATTTTCTCTATTTACTATTTATATAAAATATCATCTGACGTAAGCAAAACAACTGCAAAAAAGGTTCATTCATCTGAGTTTACGGAAAACGCGTAAGCAAAACAACTGTAAACGAAAATAGCATACAAATCGAAATAATTGCATAGCGAATTGCTTGAATGCAATTGTTAAAAAAATCGCCCTTATTTACGTTTTTTATTCAAGACGATTTTCAAGCTTGAGTCGTGCATGCGGTCTAAAAAAAATTGCAGAGTTGCCTTTAGTACGTGTGTATGACAAATAATTCGCTATGCAAGCATTTACAATATTTACATACTGAAGGCAACTCTGAGCAAAACAACTGCAAAAGGAATGCATTCAACATCATTTTTCATTCCGTATGCGTTTACTACAAAAAAATGTTTTTATACGACCTTTGATTTATTATGTGTACAGAAAATACATTATCATTACAGCGCTATTTTTTTATGATTACATTGAAATATTTTTAAATAAAAACAAAGCAAATTTGAAAAAAAAACGTCTCAGATTAAACCGTCTTGTTTAATAATTTACACGCACTCCTGGTTTTTAAAAACCCAGTATTAAAAAAACATTCTGCAGTTTTATTATATAACAGTACCTTTAAAGAATTTTCACACAAATTACCTATATATATATATATATATATATACATATATATATATATATATATATATATATTACTCATATTTAGACCAGGATAGAAAATTAAATAATCACATCAAATAATTTTAATCACCGTGTATAAGGAATTTCATTAAATAATACGCGTTATTAAAACCATGAAGCATAAATAAACTCGGTTGTTTCAGTAAAAATAAGAAATTTAAATTATTTATAAGACGCTTTATATCAAAAGAAGCAGTATTGAAAAGCTCTGCGTGTAAGGTAATTATTCCTAAACAAAGAGAAATTACGTGCAAAGTTTATATTAATTAACCCTATTTTAAGTAACCGGTAGTAAAACAAAGTGTACGTATAATAATTAATATTTAAGTTGTATTCGCTAAAAAATGAAAAGGATAGAAATCAATTTTAATTGGAGTTAATTAAACCGTTAATAACATATAATACCTATAGAAACTTGTAAAAACCCAAGATTAAAATACCACGGATTAAAGCTCTGAGAATTAATATTATGTTGAACACCTGCGTAGTTTAAATAACACATTCGGCGTAAATTTTGCAGATAATTAATGTTTCAAAGAATCTTGGGAAAACGTCGCATAATAGTTACGAGAATTGCTAAAGCTGGGTATTTCACACTCCATGTGGACTAAAATAATCGATAATAAAGAATATCAAGTTGCACCAATAAGAACACGGTAGAGAAGGAAAGAGAAAATGCGTCAAGCAAAGACACATATTGTAAAAGGCGGGATTTAAGCAACGTCACGGGGGTCACAATTGGTTAAAAATAGGATGCAAATATCAGAGGTAGAACAACGATTTCTGTACAAAATCAATTAGTTTTTCTCGGACAGGCTTGCGTGCCGTGTGGAAATTTTCTGAGATTTAATGGGGCGAGTGAAAATTCGTAAAAATCGACGCGTGAGCGGCAGACTGGGAATATGGCATGAGAAATTCTTTAGAATTACCCGTTTTGGGGAACAGACCGATAGACAGGCTTTTTGCTATATATACCGAGATGAATATAAACAAGCTCTCTTAGACTCTTAGACTTTTGACGATTCGATGCGTTAAAAGCTCGTACATACGCGACTTGATTAAAGATGGTAAACCGTGCATTTTAGTTTGATTAAATAATTTAAAGTTTGCTAGTATATTTTAGTGATTCAAAATAGCTTGTTATTTACGTGCTAACATGAATGTACTTCAGTGCACTTAGATACAAGGTAATAAAATTTAGTTTCACTGTACCAATCAGCAAAATTTACAACGACGAATGTATACACAAAAGTAGGCAGTTTTGGCGTATATTGGTGACAGAAGCATGAATTCTTTGCGATTTTTCGGGGTGTTAATAATTAAATGGTTCAAATACGTGTCTGGATCCATGAAACAAGGGTCAGATAAACACAGATGAGTTCCGGAAAGGCCCAGAAACGACTTTGAATGGATGGTGATGGAGAAAATTTAAAAGCGTAGAGAATCAGAAGCCGTAAATATAATCCTGGTGAATGGTGTGATTAACTAAAGAAACGATACTTTGAAGCTACGAGGACAGTAACCTTCAGGTAAATTATACTATTTTGTTTGACATTTTTGTGTGTATTGAATGACTTTATAATTGATTTACTTTAAATGGACATTAGTGAAATTGTTCTAACCATAAAAGTTTAATTTTAAGATGAAATTTGCTTGTTTAAGTAAAAGGGTATTTTGTTTTGATGTTCGGGAATATGATGAAACTTTGGGTATGTCTTTGAGCTCAATTAGACAAACCTGGTTAATTAACGTAAAGGGGTGGTAGATGCTCCCTTTATACTCAGACTCCGGTCTGCTTATATTGTTATATTAATTAGTAGGCATCCAACAAGGACTTTAATTTTGGATGCACAGTAAAATGATAATAAAATTAATCCTGAAATTCTTTTTAAAACTGAATTTTATGCTGAATTTTAATTTTGAAATTTTTATGTATTCTGAATATTGATGTAAATAGAGTTAACGTTGATGTTTTTGGTAGGAATGTGTTGTTAATTTTTATGATTGAGGAGGTTTATAACATTAGGTGAGCAGCCGAGGCGAAAAGCGTAGTTCACGGATTTTAAAGGAAACACAGCATTCTTGACGCCCAAACTGTGGGGCTCGAATGTTTTTTTTTAAAGGGCCAGTACCTGCAGATAATGAAAAGAATCACAGCATTCTTGGCGACCACAACGTGAGGGCTCGAGTTCCAAATGAAATTTTTGTTATTTTATTCCAGGAAACTGGCGATCTGAGAGAGAGAGTTTCTGTGTGTGTATAAATTTAAGAGTATTTTAGAGTGTGTGAGAGTGATTTGAACGTATGCAGAGAAAGGAGTGGTTAAGGAGTCAAGGAGTGGAAATTGGAAGTGACGATAGTGCATTGTGTGAAAAAATTCGAAAATGGAAGAAGCTGGAGGCAGTAGAGATCAGTCGAGGACGGAATCAGGGGATCAAGGAAACGAGATTATGATGAGAATGCTAGAGGAAATGAGATCGAGTAGGGAAGAAGCTAATAGGAAGTTTGAGGAGATTAGAGAAATGAGTGCTGAATCGAATAGGAAAGTTGACCGAATGAATGAGACATTAACAGGAGTTAGGAAACCCTAAGTGAGAAAATAGATAAGACGAATAAAGAAGTTTCAGAATTTAAAATAGTCTTACCGTAAAGATGGGGAAGTTGAAAATAGGGTTGATAAAATGAGCGTGATATTACAGGTCTTCGACAGGAAATGGGACATTTAAGGTCCGAAGTACGCATTTTTGTGAAGAAGAGATTAATGTAAAATGACTGAAGTAACGGACTCATGTAGGGATCAGTTAGGCCGGGTAGAACGCGAAGTTAGTAGTATTAAATACAACATGTCAAATTTAACGGGGGATGGTCCCAGATTTTCTACAGGTGGAGTATCATTGGACCAACACATGAAGTTTTATGGCGATAACAGGGTAAATCCACAAATTTTTATTAATAGTGTAAGAAATCTAGTGGGAAATTTATGTGACGAACAGACTAAACTAAATACGATAAAGGCTTTATTAAAAGACAACGCGGAAGCATGGTACAATTTAGTAGGACAGGACATAGACACGTATCAGGACTTTGAAAACAAATTTTTACAACATTACTGGAGTGATCACAAACAGGATCAGATTAGGGACGACTTGATTACAGGAAAATTTAAGGGAGAGTTTGCAGGTTCTAGGGAGCAATATGCCATCCGCAAATACAGTGTGGCCAAACAACTGAATCCACCATTGACGGACAGACAGATAATCAAGTACCTATCACGACATTTTGAACTGGAAATTAGACAACACGTGGCCTTACAAAACATCACAGAACGGGAGACATTTTAGAGTATTTGCAGAGATATGACGATGTATGTGTTGGACGGACAAGAGAGATACGAGAACGAAACGTTAACACAGTTAGGTTTGACAACAGGACACCGAATTATCCGAGACGGCCTGACTACAACAGAAATTTTCGACCGAATTGGGAACGACGAGGACAGGAATACAGAAGTAATAGTGCGACTAGGGGACCGACGCCAAGACCTAGTTACACGCGACAGAACAGTTTACCGGAAGTAAACAGGACTGTGACCAGCACGCCGAATAGAGACAGGGACACGGATATTAACACGAGGAGGACGTACGCACAGGTTGTAGAAGGACAACCAGGACCAAGCACGGAAAACAGGATGAGACAGGATTTTAGAACGTGACAGACCACTAGATTTCTGTGTAAATGTATACGAACATCCACGTGAATTTTTCAAAATTGAGGAGGAAGTAGAGCCAGAAACTGAGGAAAAATTATGTTTGCCAATTATTAATTTAGAAATTTTTGAGAATAATGTAGAAGTATTACTTGATACAGGGGCAGAGGCGAGTTTAATATCGGAGGAATTCGTCAGCAAAATTAGGGATAAGGTTTGTGATAGAATTATGCCTATAAAGCGTAGTCATTTAGTAGCTCCAAATAAAAAGAAGTTTGCTGTAGTAAATAGTGTTGTGGTGCTTAGGATAGATATAGGAGATTTAAGCTGTGAACAGGAGTTTGTAATTGTACCTGGACTGAAGTTTCAGAGCATTTTAGGTGTTGACTGTATGATGAAGTTAGGGTTTTGATAGATATGGAAAGGAAGGTAGTAAGGATTAAAGATAGGGTAGTGCCATGGAAGGGCAGTTATGAAGTCACAGAGGATGACACGGGGTTTAGTATTAATGTAGTAGAGGTAGAGGATGATGAGGTTAAACAGATCAACACAATAAGATGTCCAGAGGATAGGATAGTAGAGGTTCAAGCTTTAGTACAAGAAAATGCAGAATTAGTGGGGGTAGAAGCAACAGCAGCATATCGGGAGCAGGTGAAGGCAGAATTATTTTTGATGAGGTTAAGTGGCAAGTTTATTTTTAATAAAGTAGATTTAAGGAATTCATTCTGGCGGATTCCATTACACAAGAATTTTAGAAGGTACATAGGATTTTCCGTAGAGGGAAAAATCGATAATTGTAAGGTAGTATCGTTTGGTTTGTCGGCAGAAAGGGAAACAATAATAAATGAGAAACAGACATGTGTAGGGACTGAGGAAGAAGCAATATTTAAGAGTCAGGATAATAGGGATGATAAGTTTATTGTATGTGAGATAATAGGGAGGATAAGTATAGATATAGAAGGGGGAGAGATAGGGATGAAGAGTATTAGGATGGTGAGAAGAAAGACTTGGAGGGTCAAGAAGAGAGTTAGATTTAAATAGGATAAGAATAGAGATAGGTGTATATAGAAAAGTAGAAGTAAGTGTTTATAGAAAATAAAGCTAGGTATAGGATAAATATGGGAGATAATTAGGAATAGGTTTAGGATGAGAATAAAGAGTAAATGTAGGAAGAAAATAAGATAGGTTAAGTATAGATATTTCATATAAGATTAGTGGAGAGTTAGGAATAGAGTAAGAGTAGGATAGGCATATAGGATTAGGTAGGGGGAAGTAAAGTATAGTGAAGATTAGTTAAAAGTTAGGAATAGGATAGGTATATAGGATGTATATAGGATTAGATGGATAAGTAGGATGAAGTTAGGATAATTTCAGTTTATAGAATTAGGTGAGAGTTAGGAATAAGATAGGGATATAGGGTAGGTAAATAATTTTTTGATTGGAGACAAAGTAGGTAAGTTAGATAGATAAGGGTAGAGAGAGATAGGCAATTTTTTTTGTAATTTTTTTGTCTAAATGCTTTATATTTGAATTCGAATAAGTGGGATTATTTGTATTCAAATAGGGGGAAAATACTCATATTTAGACCAGGGTAGAAAATTAAATAATCACATCAAATAATTTTAATCACCGTGTATAAGGAATTTCATTAAATAATACGCGTTATTAAAACCATGAAGCATAAATAAACTCGGTTGTTTCAGTAAAAATAAGAAATTTAAATTATTTATAAGACGCTTTATATCAAAAGAAGCAGTATTGAAAAGCTTTGCGTGTAAGGTAATTATTCCTAAACAAAGAGAAATTACGTGCAAAGTTTATATTAATTAACCCTATTTTAAGTAACCGGTAGTAAAACAAAGTGTACGTATAATAATTAATATTTAAGTTGTATTCGCTAAAAAAATGAAAAGGATAGAAATCAATTTTAATTGGAGTTAATTAAACCGTTAATAACATATAATACCTATAGAAACTTGTAAAAACCCAAGATTAAAATACCACGGATTAAAGCTCTGAGAATTAATATTATGTTGAACACCTGCGTAGTTTAAATAACACATTCGGCGTAAATTTTGCAGATAATTAATGTTTCAAAGAATCTTGGGGAAAACGTCGCATAATAGTTACGAGAATTGCTAAAGCTGGGTATTTCACACTCCATGTGGACTAAAATAATCGATAATAAAGAATATCAAGTTGCACCAATAAGAACACGGTAGAGAAGGAAAGAGAAATGCGTCAAGCAAAGACACATATTGTAAAAGGCGGGATTTAAGCAACGTCACGGGGTCACAATTGGTTAAAAATAGGATGCAAATATCAGAGGTAGAACAACGATTTCTGTACAAAATCAATTAGTTTTTCTCGGACAGGCTTGCGTGCCGTGTGAAATTTTCTGAGATTTAATGGGGCGAGTGAAAATTCGTAAAAATCGACGCGTGAGCGGCAGACTGGGAATATGGCATGAGAAATTCTTTAGAATTACCCGTTTTGGGGAACAGACCGATAGACAGGCTTTTTGCTATATATACCGAGATGAATATAAACAAGCTCTCTTAGACTCTTAGACTTTTGACGATTCGATGCGTTAAAAGCTCGTACATACGCGACTTGATTAAAGATGGTAAACCGTGCATTTTAGTTTGATTAAATAATTTAAAGTTTGCTAGTATATTTTAGTGATTCAAAATAGCTTGTTATTTACGTGCTAACATGAATGTACTTCAGTGCACTTAGATACAAGGTAATAAAATTTAGTTTCACTGTACCAATCAGCAAAATTTACAACGACGAATGTATACACAAAAGTAGGCAGTTTTGGCGTATATTGGTGACAGAAGCATGAATTCTTTGCGATTTTTCGGGGGTGTTAATAATTAAATGGTTCAAATACGTGTCTGGATCCATGAAACAAGGGTCAGATAAACACAGATGAGTTCCGGAAAGGCCCAGAAACGACTTTGAATGGATGGTGATGGAGAAAATTTAAAAGCGTAGAGAATCAGAAGCCGTAAATATAATCCTGGTGAATGGTGTGATTAACTAAAGAAACGATACTTTGAAGCTACGAGGACAGTAACCTTCAGGTAAATTATACTATTTTGTTTGACATTTTTGTGTGTATTGAATGACTTTATAATTGATTTACTTTAAATGGACATTAGTGAAATTGTTCTAACCATAAAAGTTTAATTTTAAGATGAAATTTGCTTGTTTAAGTAAAAAGGGTATTTTGTTTTGATGTTCGGGAATATGATGAAACTTTGGGTATGTCTTTGAGCTCAATTAGACAAACCTGGTTAATTAACGTAAAGGGTGGTAGATGCTCCTTTATACTCAGACTCCGGTCTGCTTATATTGTTATATTAATTAGTAGGCATCCAACAAGGACTTTAATTTTGGATGCACAGTAAAATGATAATAAAATTAATCCTGAAATTCTTTTAAAACTGAATTTTATGCTGAATTTTAATTTTGAAATTTTATGTATTCTGAATATTGATGTAAATAGAGTTAACGTTGATGTTTTTGGTAGGAATGTGTTGTTAATTTTATGATTGAGGAGGTTTATAACATTAGGTGAGCAGCCGAGGCGAAAAGCGTAGTTCACGGATTTTAAAGGAAACACAGCATTCTTGACGCCCAAACTGTGGGGCTCGAATGTTTTTTAAAGGGCCAGTACCTGCAGATAATGAGAAGAATCACAGCATTCTATATATATATATATATATATATATATATATATATATATATATTATGCATGTAAATTGTGTCAGCGGTAATCTAAAAAACTTATTCTATAAATATTACTACTTAAAGGGATTTATTTGCATTGCATTATTTTTAAATGAAAAATTAATCTGAAGAAAAATATTATAATTTACACGCACTCATGGTTTTTTAAAACCCGTTATTAAGAAAAACATTTTCCAGTACGTTGATAGTACTAAAGAATTTTTCTTATTCAGCACAAATCACTATATCCCTATATATATGCATATAAAGTCAATTTTTTGTTAATTTTTTATGGAAAATAAATTATGCTAGCAGTAATATAAAACGAAATTAATCTAATTTAGGTTTTATTATGCGCCTTCTTGCAATTTCTGTTTCAGTCAATGAATGTAATTCATTATTTCTGCTGAGCAGTACATTTAAAAATAATTTCTTAAACAGCATAAAATCGCATAAACACGCAATTACCTATATATTTGCATATAAATTATGTCAGCGGTAATCTAAACGAAATTAATCTAATTTAGGTTTTTATTATGTGCATTCATTGCAATTTCTTTTTCAGACAATGAATCTAATTCATTATTTCTGCTGAGCAGTACCTTTAAAAAAATTTCTTATACAGCATAGATTATGTCAGCGGTAATCTAAAACGAAATTAATCTAATTTAGGGTTTTATTATGTGCATTCATTTCAATTTCTTTTTCAGACAATGAAACTAATTCATTATTTCTGCTGAGGTATAATTATATTCGCTTACATACTGTTTTGTTCATTAGAATAGATTACAGAGCTGAATTTTTTTTCAGAAAACGATGCAAATTTTTAATTTTTCTAAGAGATCAGTTTATTATTTAATATAAATACTTCACGTAGATTTTACCAACAGTATTCAATCAGATCTCTTGTATAATTATTAGTTACTATTACTAGCAACTTTTAAAAAATGAGTAACTTGTCATCAATCAAAAATTGTAATAGTACCAACGTAAAAGTTCTAGAGCAATTTATATTACATTCTGACGAATACGTGATTAAAGAAGTTTTTGGTTGTTCTTCGCCTCAATTCAACACTGCTGCTATTTTTGATAGTGACGTAATAGATATATCACGGTAAGTGCTTTTTCACATTTATACATGTGTTTTAAAACAGTACTAATTTATAAGTTACATTAGATCAAAAAACCATTCTGGAAATTCTGAGGCTATCGTAGGATCGTTGACACACTCTGATCCTCTCAGAAACATCAGGTAGTATACAAAAGAAAAGGTGAACCTACAATAATCTTTTATGTTATGCTCACAGATCAGGCAAAAACATGTCGACTATGAAAAGTTATGTACAGAATCTAATATGGCTGTTTGCTGTGAAGATGACAAATCCTACGAAGATGACACAGTAGAGTTGCTTAACGCATTTAAAAAGCGTGGAGAGAAGCTACTGCGTCGTATAGATTTGGAACTAGAAATAATAAAGCAAAAAAGAGAGGAACTAACAGCGAGGGAGCAGCAGATACTTCAAGAACGGGAGTTAATAAATACTTTTTCATTTATAAATAGTTAGATCAAAATATTCAACAATTTGTAAAATAAAAAAGTATTTTATAAAAGTTTCTCTTTTGAAACAAAACTTTCTCTACACAAGGTAGTAAACTCAAAGTAAAACGCACATAAATCAGAACCCATCTTAAATTTGATACATCATTCTTTATACAATCGACTTAGATGTGTTATAATAATAAACTAATTTCTTAAATTAGTGACATATTATTATGAAAATTCTATGTTGACAGTTAGACCGATCGATCCCTTACTAGTTATGTATACGTGTTTGTTCGAGCCAATACTTTCATTTAATTGTTTCACTCCATGTGCTTGAAGGTATTCAAAATATCTCAATGGCAATATACTCTTGAACTCTTCTGTTTCCACTAATACTCTTTCTCCATATTTTGTCTTGATTGTTTCCACTTTTAAAACTTCAAACCTCTTATTCACTACAAGATTTTTGAATTTACATAAGGTTTGCGATATGTGGTTTTATTAAGAGTATTAAAATCCATATTGCTTTTCTTTGACTAATTAAATTAATATTAGGAGCAATCTCCTTATATAGCAGATTACCACCATCTGCGTACTTTGCCAACCCACTTTTCAACCTATCACAAGAGTGAACTCATTTTGAATTGAAACCGGCCCATGTGTATTCGCAGCCTCTAAACATAAATCAGAATCCACTTTAATTAAAACACAATTGACTTGAATGCGATATTTTGCATCTGTCATACTGTCTAGAAAACCAAATTCAAAACATCTACACACATTCTTCTCTGCACTTACATTTTTCAACATACGTGTGTTTTGAAATATGTTCCATTGAAAGTAATATAAAGCCGATCCTAATTCAAAACGTGCCCACAAGTTTTTACATTGAAAGTATATAAGAATTCATGTTTTCACAACTATTTTACATTGAAATGTTTTCACAACTATTTTACATTGAAATTATATAGGGCCGATCCTAATTCAAAACGTGACAGACGTATTTTACACATGGAAAATACGTCTGTCGCGTTTTGAATTAGGACCGGCCTTATTTACCTACTCTGACTAATGTTAAACATGTTAACCCTTAAAGACCGCGGACCTAAAGTAAAATACTTTAATAATCACCCACATATATAACCTCAAATTTGCTTGGGGTATAAATTCCCTGAAGCGACAAAATGCGTCGCAAAGTTATTAAAGATATTCTGCTCCTGTTGCAGCGATTTCCTTGGTTCACAGGAATGGTTCCGTGGTGACTTCCTGTTTTTGCTGGCGCTGCTTCGCTGCAGCCCTCTTTGACGACGTGAAGATACGATACGATACGGAATAGGAACTGGTCAATAAGTCAAAGCACTACTCACACGTTAGCACTCGAAGGAAATCAGTAATTAAGTATTTTATTTAATTCATTTGCTACCACGAAAATACCTAACCCTTCCAAGAGAGGTTAAAATTCTCTGACGCATGTTGGTGGATACAACGCCACACAAGGCGTGAGTAATGACATCTTAGCGTTCTTTCAGACCACAAAGATAGGCCAATGTCCGGGTTTTTGGTGTGAACACAACTTTGTGTGGTTTTGCGTGGGTGCGCATTAAAATGTTGCTATGATGATAATTTCTCAATGCAAGGTTTTAGAAAGGTTCCTAAACCTAATTAATGCAATAAATGTTAAAACTTTATAAAAAAGGCGCAACGATCGCCTTAAAACTTTAAAAAAACAAAATAAAAAAGTATCTTTTTACAAGAGCTTATACATTCATGGTAAATAAATTAAATTTATCTATAGGTGGTACCTGCTTTTTTTAAATCGCAGTAAAAATTGCGATACCAAGAAACAGAAATGAGCAGCCACCCGATTGTAAGGTCTACTCAACCTCAGCGCGCACTGGTCTTGTTTGCCGCAGCACCGACCGCACAAATTTCGTCGGAAGCATAAGGCTCACATACTTATTACTACTCCTAACTTCACTATAAATCTAAATACAACAGTTTCACATTCACTTATGATTGCGTACAAATTTACATCTGTCTCTTTAAAGACATAATGTAAAACTAAACAAATATATGCTGGTTTTAACAAGATAAGGCAAAATATGATGCAGCAGAAAACGTTAAATTAACAAATTAGCTAGTGCTACTGCATTTATGATACATAATTCCTTAACCTTACCCAATCAACTATAACGCTAAGGTGTAAGTTTGCTTTTTCACCTTACAGTAATAAATCCTCCATTTGCTCATAAATACCAAGGGTTCTGAACATAAATCGACAAAATAGTTTCTTAAAGCATTTCATTCGAGGAAAATCATCATCATCATCATTAGGTCTTCAGTCCTGGAACTGGTTAGACGCGTACCATCGTTGTTTCCTATTCTGAACTAACCTACAGATTTCCCGGAAATTTGCACAGTCTGCATCTAACACTATCTGATCTAGGTTTACATCTAACTCTTTTTTTTCCTATCTCTGCTTGTAATATATCCCATACTATTCCCCAAAAATGCCTTAGAACGTATTCCACCCTTTTATTTCTTCTATTTTCTTCACCAGATATCTTTGTTTCCCTACTATTTCTATATCCTATTTGTTATTAACTTTGTCTGTCCATGCTATCATCCTCATACATCTGAAGCACAGCATTTCTAACATTCCACGCTCCGACTCGCAAAATATTCCCGACTCTTATCTTTAACCTTCCGATCGCATCCTCCAAAGTAGTCCCCTCCCGGAGATCCGAATGGGGGACTATTTTAATTCCGGAATCTTTTACCCCAGAGAATGCCATCATATTTATTACAATTTAAGTACGCTGTGTACTTGGGAGGTTAATGTGGTGGTTCTCGTTGCCTTTCACATCGTGGTAGTGTGTCTTAAACTGCCATACCAACCCCTATGGTCTCTGTCAATCTAAGTACCGAAAGAGCCGCTGCCCTGTTTCGGGGACTTGTCTTAGTCTGGTCCTTCACTAACGACCCTACTATTTTGGTTGGACTTGTAGTTTAGCTCATTAGCTCATTAGAACACGCAAGCCACTTCACCTGTTCTAGTAATCTAGAACTTCGGCAAGGTGCAGGCCCATTCGAAATGGTCGAGGAAAATATTGGTAATTTATTGATTTGGCGGTAAAGGCAAGGAAAAGATAACATATCACAGATAATTGCAGAGAGATAGATAAATACCTAACCAACTATGAGTTAAAGTATTATTTAAAGTACGATAAGATTTCCATGATATTTGCGGCAAAAAAGATAATTAACCAGTTATGGTCACATATTAAATATCTAAAATAAAATCCTTAAGACAATGTTAAAGGAAAAGATAGACACAAGACACCTATGATTTAACCTAGAAATTAAGATAAGGTAATATATTACGACAAAAATTTTTAAAAAGAGAATGAAAGACCTAATTTTAGTTCGAAGGCTTTATTCTCAAGGCACACCGCCTTTCCTATAAATGAAATAACAGAAAAGTGGGAACTTCCGCGAGAGTTGAGTAATTCCGTAAGAATGTAAAATAGGGTATTTCACGCATGCCCTCCCAAAAGGAGAAGCTCCGTGAAACGACATTTGTTCACAAGAACGGCATGCGGGACCATTTCGCCAGAGGAATGTAATCCCTGCACCCCGATGTCAATTAAGAGGATTGCCAAATCAAAATCGATAACAATCTTCTTGATCTTGTTTGGGAATTAAACCACTTATAGTTTTTAAAATCATCTTTATTAACGTTCCGCTATGCAGCGACTTCGAAAATGAAAGAAAAAGAGAGATAACGAAAAGATAAAAGAAGAAGTTGGAAAATTTGGAGCTATATAGCATATAGGCCTAAGATCAATAAAATAAACGATAGACTTTAAATCGTCCATAGAATCTGAAATTTCTTTTAAATTTTTATCTGCGTCCATAATATTTGTTTGCGAAATGTTTTTCGAAATGTTTGGATTATGCGACAAGGCAGAACTAAATTGTAAACGATGTTGGTCTTGAGTGGCGGCAGGACTATCTCTCAAACAATCAGTTCCCAGCATAACTCTTTATTTTTCAAGTTTTTTAAAAAGATACGTTAACTTCAAATTACTACATAAATACGTATCAAGATAGTTCGATATTATTATTTAAGGAAATATACAGAACTAGATGTCGTATTTTGTAATTTATTCACCAAAATTGGACTTAATGATTTTCCATAAGAGCTTTTATTAGTTTTTGTTGATTAATTAGAGTGCTTAAACGAAAAAGATATTTTTAAATAGCAAAATTAATATTGTTGCGATCCACTATTAGGCAACCCGTCAAACATACAAACGCTCGGGGCACAGCGACTTCTCAAGGATTCCAGAATTCTTCTAGAAATTACGGGAGCATGAGTCATCCTTGTAATCCAGAGTATATATAAGACCGCTAATGAATGCAAGGGTCAGTCTATACTAGAATGTCGTATATAAATTATAACGTGTTAAAGTAATAGTAGTTTTGAGCTTTTAGAAGTTTACATAAATGTGATATGCTGTGTCTAATGTACATGCAGCTTGTAGTATACATAAATAAATAGAAGAGTATAAACAAATAGTTGTGTTAGTGTTGTTAATGAACCTATGGTAAAGAAGTTAGTTTAAGAAGATATTAGTGCTTGTAAATTCATTAGTGTAATAGTGCTTCATTGTTAAGTGGACTGAAAACATCTATAAATAAGGCATATACTGTTAATTAGACTTGTGAACAGTGAGTAATAAAGACCATTATTATTACTTGTTTTAAATTAAAGAAACGCGGTAGCAGTAGCCTGTTACACTGGTGTCAGGCTGTGTTGGGTGATTAATTAAGTCTAAAGACATTTGAGTAGTTTGTATATGCCAGTTACAAGAAATCAAAGTAAGATGGAGGCAGAAACTGTAATGAATTTCCTCAAGGATTTTAAATCCGGTATGGAGGAAAGGTCGGCTAAACTAGAATTAACACTTGGCGAAAATGCTGAGAAAATGGAGGAGAGGTCGGCTAAACTAGAATTGACACTTAGTGAAAATGCTGAGAAAATGGAGGAGAGGTCGGCTAAACTAGAAGTGACACTCAGTGAAAACGTAGTAAGGTCAGTTGAACTGGAAACAAACCTTACCGAAAGGTTAAGTGAAAATGCGAAGAAAATAGAAGAACGGTTTAGTGAAAACGCGATGAAAATGGAAGAGTTGAATGAAAAGACGGCCACGTTAGAACAAAGATTAATAGCAAGCTCCATTGCATTGAAAGAAGATGTCACTGAACAGGTAAAAACAGTTGAGCAAAAGTTGGACAGTAAATTGATAAAAATGGAAGAAGATATGATGAGGCTGCAAGAACAGGTGATTTCACTAACAACACGGCCACTTGAAATACCAAATCAAGTTGTAAATGAGAACGTTCCAGAAATAAGAAGCATGGTAGAAAGCGAGTCAATACCGTCAAAATTTAAAGTAAAACCACCTACATTCGATGGTAAAACACCTTGGCCCACATATTTGAAACAATTTGAAGCTGCTGCAATAGCCAACGGTTGGTGCAACAAAGAGAAGGCTATCTCCTTAATAGTGGCCCTACGGGGGGAGGCTCTTAACATCTTACAAACGATTCCCGATCACCAGCAGAATGATTACGGCCTCTTAACATCAAAGCTTGAGATGAGATATGGAGATGCTCACCTTCAGCAGGTTTACCACGCACAAGTTAAGAACCGCTCGCAAAAGACAAGTGAAAGCCTGCAAGAGTTCGAAGCTGACATTGCCAGGTTAGTTAGATTGGCATACCCAACGGCACCAGATAGCTTCCTCGAACAACTTGCTGTCCAAACATTTGTGGATGGCGTTAAGGATGGCGAAATACAGCAAGCGCTAAGACTAGCACGGCCAAAAATGTTAGATGATGCACTGGCCCATGCGTTTGAATTTGAAGCAGCTAACAGACATCACATAGGGTGAGTCACAAAGCTCGGTCTGCCTTAGAGGAACCTGGTCAAGCTCAGAACAGCATAGATGAAATAATCAATCGTGTGTTTGAAAAGCGAAAGGCGGAAAGGCTGAAAAGACAACGACCGCGGAGATGGCGTCTACGATGCTGGAGCTGCGGTGAAGTTGGCCATATGCAGAGACGCTGTACTCAACCAAAGAAACAACCGGTTGTGCCAAAGCTGGTCCATGTAAGGGGGCGAACTTCGACAGCACAGCGTAGTGCCCCGGAGATTATCATCCGTGCTGCATCGTCGGTGGAAAGTCTGGACAGCATTTATATCGATGGTAGAATTAATGGTAGGGTTGTCCGATTACTTGTGGATACAGGAGCGACAAGAACTATTGTGAGACCAGATTTGGTTGGTCGTGGAAAAGTGATACCTGTATCGGTGTGTCTTCGAACGGCAAGTGGTGAGAAGATTGGTACTCACGGAGAGACTGCCGTTATGTTGACAATTGGGGACAAATTAATTAATCATCGAGTGTTGGTAGCTGAAATTACAGAAGAAGTGATCTTGGGAATGGATCTCATGAGAGAATATGGGTTTCATGTAAACATGAAAGAAAATGTGCTTCGGATAGATGATGATGAGATTCCATTTCAAGGTAGGAGTAACCAGACGATGCAAGTACGAATGATTTGCGATGTGAAAATACCCGAGAAGGCGGAAATGATAGTAATGGGACACCCGGATGGTACGCTCCGGGAAGGACAAGTATGCATGATGGAAGCAACTGACTCGGGAATGGGTCAGGAGGACTTCTGATTGGAAGAACGCTGGTAAAGTCTCGAAACATGGTACCAGTAAGGGTGCTGAACATTAATCCCCATACAGTGACCCTAAAGAAAGGCATGATTGTGGGAAGTTGCATTCCAGTATGTCATATTAAACGTTGTGTGGACGACACGAAAAATAAACCAACCAACGGTTGCTCACAGAAATTGCTGGATATGTTGATACCCTCGAGTCAAGGATTAAATGGCGACCAACTGGGCAAGGTAAAAGAACTGGTCGAACGATATCGAGGTGTGTTTGCACTGGATGATAGTGAGAAAGGAAGGACGAATGTTGTGCAACACAAGATCAATACTGGAGATGCGCAACCGATAAGACAGCACCCCAGGAGGCTTCCTTTGTCAAAACGTAAGGAAGCTGAGCAAATTATCACCGATATGGAAGAACAGGGAGTGATTGAACCCTCGAATAGTCCATGGGCATCCCCGGTAGTGCTTGTCAAGAAAAAGGACGGGTCGACAAGGTTTTGTGTAGACTACCGGCGGCTTAATAATGTGACAAAGAAAGACAGCTATCCTTTGCCCAGAATTGATGACACCTTAGATACTCTATCCGGATCTAAATGGTTTTCGACCTTGGACTTGAAAAGCGGATACTGGCAGGTAGGCTTGGAGCCAAACGATAAAGAAAAGACTGCGTTTACAATTGAACTGGATTATGGCAGTTCAAGGTCATGCCATTTGGATTATGCAATGCTCCTGCTACTTTTGAACGATTGATGGAGTCGATACTGCGTGGACTGTCCTGGAAAACATGTCTGGTGTACCTAGACGACGTGATAGTGTTAGGCCGGTCTTTGAAGAACACCTTAAAACCTTGAGGAGATATTCCAAAGATTACGCGGGCAAACCTTACATTGAGCCCCAAGAAGTGTCACCTATTTGGAAAAGAGGTGAAATACCTAGGACATGTCGTTTCAGAGAACGGAATAAGAGCTGACCCTGACAAAATAAAAACGGTACAAGAGTGGCCTACACCAGCAGATATACACCAACTACGCAGTTTTCTAGGATTGTGCACATATTATCGACGTTTTATACTTGGGTTTGCGAACATTGCCAAACCGTTAACGAAATTAACCGAAGATGGACAAGAATATGATTGGAATGACGACTGCCACAGTGCATTTGAACAACTGAAACGGCTACTGGTTACAGCACCAATTTTGAGTTATCCACGGATGGAGGGGAAATTTGTGTTGGATACTGATGCCAGTAACACAGCTATAGGAGGCGTTCTTTCTCAAGTACAGGACGGACAAGAAAAGTTATTGGGTATTTCAGCAAGGTCTTGTCGCGGCCAGAAAGGAACTATTGTGTGACAAGAAGGGAGCTGTTGGCCGTCGTCAAATCCGTAGAGCACTTTTATAAGTACTTATACGGCCGTAAATTCCTGTTGAGAACAGACCATGCTGCACTGAAATGGTTATTGCAGTTTCGAAATCCTGAAGGGCAAGTGGCAAGGTGGATAGAGCGGCTGCAGGAATATGACTTTGATACAGAACATCGTGTAGGAACTAGCCATCGGAATGCAGACGCTCTATCAAGGAGACCTTGTCCGATGGACTGCAATCATTGCTCCAAGATGGAAAAGAAAATAAGTGTCATCCATAGAATGACGGTAACCGATGATACTTGGCAACTCGAAAGAATACGAGAAGACCAGGAGAATGACGCCGAATTGGGACGTATTATTGAGTGGAAAAATAGAGGACAACGGCCAGCTGGGAAAGAAATTAGTATTTCAAGTAGGAGCCTGAAGACATACTGGGCACAGTGGGACTCCTTGATGATGGAAAATAAAATCTTGAAACGACGCCTGGAATTTGAAGATGGCACTGAGAGACTTCAAGTGATAGTGCCAAGAAGCAGAGTGCCGGAAGTGTTGCAGCACTTGCACGATGGTATTTCCGGAGGGCACTTTGGCGTGAAAAGAACTCTCGAAAGAGTGAGGAAAGATTCTATTGGGTGAACTGCAAAGAAGATGTGAAGAAGTGGTGCCGAAAATGTGGATTGTGTGCCTCTGCAAATGGCCCGGTCACAAAACGGAAAGCCCCAATGAGACAGTATAACGTGGGGAATCCTTTTGAGAGGGTAGCCATTGATATAGCTGGTCCGTTTCCTGAATCAGAGAAAGGGAATAAATACATCTTGGTTGCAATGGATTATTTTACCAAATGGCCGGAGGCATATGCTATACCTAACCAAGAAGCCGAGACCGTTGCAGATGTACTAGTAAGGGAGTTGTTTTGTCGCTTTGGAGTTCCGATGGAATTACACTCCGATCAAGGTCGAAACTTCGAATCGGCGTTGTTTCAAAACGTCTGCAAGCACCTTGGAATCAGGAAGACTAGAACCACGCCACTTCATCCCCAATCGGATGGAATGGTTGAAAGAATGAACAGGACGTTAGGGAAGTACCTGGCCAAAGTTGTCTCTGAACATCAACGAGACTGAGACCAATATCTGCATTTGTTCCTACTGGCGTACCGATCTTCGGTACATGACAGCACAGGATACTCGCCCGCTTGCGTAATGCTAGGACGTGAATTGCGGCTACCATGTGATCTTCAGTTTGGATTTAAACCTGGAGAAGAGATCGCAGATGAAGATTACGTTAGTAAGCTTCGTGAAAGATCAAATAGTATTCACGAAAACGTCCGAAAGAATATACAGGCAGCAAGCGATCGAATGAAATCACAATATGACACGAGAGCACAAGAAGGTGGTTATCAACCTGGAGATTTAGTGTGGTTGTACAATCCACAAAGAAAACGTGGATTGTCGCCAAAACTACAAAGACAATGGGAAGGGCCGTACGAAGTGTTAAAAGGATTAATGATGTAGTGTACCGGATCAGAAGATCCTCGTGGTAAACCGAAAGTGGTACACTTTGACCGTTTAACATCCTACGCTGGCAACAACCAGGAAGACTCGAATAATGATAATGGTGTTCGGCAAGTTATTAATCATGAGCCAAATGTAGATTTTGAGAGCTTTATGGCGGCGTATGGTGGTTCCGCTAAAGCGAGATTTGGCGTTGTTATTGAAAACAGCAAGATCTGTTTAGAGCACCAGAAGAGTATTCCCTTGCACATTGCGTAGCTCAAGATTTGGCAATGTCAAGGGGAATAGCTGTTGTTTTCAAGAAAAGTTTGGATGTGTGATGAATTAGTACAACAGCAGCCAACTGTAGGAAAATCTTTGGTCCTTCAAGATAAAAATCGTTATGTTTACTATCTGGTCACCAAAAATTCTTCATGGCAGAGATCTAGTTATGGACATCTATGGGAGGCTTTGCTAAATCTTAAGGCGCAGATGATGGAAAATGGAGTAACGAGACTAGCGGTGCCCAAGCTGGGCTGTGGACTGGATCGCTTAGACTGGAGGATAGTCCGAAATATGCTAGAAGTAGTTTTCCAGGGAACCAACGTCCAGGTTCTTGTTTGTTGTTATCAACCGGTTGCCTACCAAGACCAGGAAAAGAGTGTTGACTGTTACTTCCAACGACGCGGTGGATGCACCAGAGGAGATAGCTGCCGATACCGTCACCAGTCATCGAATTGGCGTCAAGATGGATTTACAGTTACGAGACGTAACGGTTTTAAAGAGGGGGCAGTGTTGCGATCCACTATTAGGCAACCCGTCAAACATACAAACGCTCGGGGCACAGCGCCTTCTCAAGGATTCCAGAATTCTTCTAGAAATTACGGGAGCATGAGTCATCCTTGTAATCCAGAGTATATATAAGACCGCTAATGAATGCAAGGGTCAGTCTATACTAGAATGTCTAATATAAATTATAACGTTGTAAAGTAATAGTAGTTTGAGCTTTTAGAGGTATACATAAATGTTATATGCTGTGTCTAATGTACATGCAGCTTGTAGTATACATAAATAAATAGAAGTGTATAAACAAATAGTTGTGTTAGTGTTGTTAATGAACCTATGGTAAAGAAGTTAGTTTAAGAAGATATTAGTGCTTGTAAATTCATTAGTGTAATAGTGCTTCATTGTTAAGTGGACTCAAAACATCTATAAATAAGGCATATACTGTTAATTAGACTTGTGAACAGTGAGTAATAAAGACCATTATTATTACTTGTTTTAAATTAAAGAAACGCGGTAGCAGTAGCCTGTTACAATATCAAAATTAACGAAACAGATAACTTAAAATGGTTTTGACAGACCAGAAATTATTATTTAAATACCCGGATTTACGAAAATATTTTAGAGGTTATGTTCTTAAAAGTTTTCAAATACGGCATTTTTAAACTAAAATAAACAATAAAGAATAGGAAATAGGCATACTTTAGTTATCCTGACGATACTAACCTAATTGAATTTGACGAAAAAGTACGTTGGGACAAAAACCAACATTCATTACCTTCTAACTTTAACGACGTTAAACACAATTTGCTAAAAGCTTACGAAAAAGTAAGGACCACTATAATCTGCGTAAACGAAATATTTCCTTCGCCTTGGGCGAACAGGTTTGGAAAAAGAATTATGTCTTATCGGATGCAACTAAGAAATTCTCTTCAAAATTAGCTCATAAATTAATTCTATGTCAGGTCACTCGTGTCGTTAGTCCACTTATCTATGAACTTCAAGATGCTGAAGGAAAACGCCAAGGAAGGTGGCATATTAAAGAACTTAAACCATTCTCTGCTGACCCAAATGCTAGTTAAGTTTTTCACGTTCCATTTCCTTAACGATTTACCTAATGTTTTTTGTCCTTACAATGAATTAGTTAATTTCAATTACTTATTCCTTCTCTTATACAGCACTTACCTTTTACACGTTTAACTTATTTACCTTAAACTAGTTATCTTTTTGGTTCTTGTTGACTTTTCCTTGAATTTATTGTAAGTCATATATTTGTTTATTGTCTAGGTCCCCCAGTATAACTCTGTTGCTTCATTTAATTAATCCTCGCACCTTCTCTACAACATATTATTTTGTTTTCAGTATTTATCTTACATCGTTTAATTTTGTGGTGATTGTCGTAACTTTGGTTGCAATAACTCATTGGATTTTTATGATTGGTTTTAGCTGATGTTTTGAGTGGATGCTTTTTTCCTTGGGCTCACATAGGAGACGCGACCTATTCCATTGTAAGAAATAGTCCATATTCGCAGTTGTCAAAAACCAGGACTTTCTATTCCATGCGTTTTTCCTCTAAATTATTACAGTCGCCCATATTATCCTATATCATTACTTGTTTCTCCTTCTACTAAGTCATCATAACATATAAACATTTTTTTGTTGTTTTTTATTGAACTTCGTGATGAGGTGCTATCGCTTTTTAATGATATCTTATCGAATTCTCGGTTGTTTTAGCATATCGGGACAGTGTGTCTGTATTTAACTGCTTATAATTAGGCATTTTTGTGTGTTTAGGGCGTTACCGTTTTTAAAAAATTACCATGAAACAGTTGGTTTTTTGTGTGAAGGTATCTGTGGTGATACTTTTAAGTTGTTGTTTTAACTATTGTCTGATTTTCTTATCATAGTAGATGTACTCGTTGGGAAAATAATTGTACTAGTTCTCATTAAGAGGCTAGTAATTTTTTAAACTTATGATATACTTTAACTTGTCTGATTAATATAGCAGGTGGTCCTTCAGACCGACCTGTGTTTAATAGGGGACAACTCTCTACCTTCTCTCGAACGCTTGTCCAAAAACTCTACTTTTTCTTATCCTGCTGTCTCCGTTTCTGCCTTATCTTTCATTCGGTAGACCTGTTCTTGTCCCGGAACACCCGTCTACCACATAAGAGTGATTTTTCCCTCACTCCGGGCTACTGACCACATTGGCTGGTTGAGTAGTGCTTTTCTATCCACCTTTTCTGTCTCTTTAGCTAAATGCAAGCCCTTCCTTTATTCTCTTTTACCTGGAAGTGCCTCTTATGCATTTCAAAAAACCTACCTCCCTCTTTTTACCTTTCCTATATTTCTACTGCCTTTTCATTTCCGTTAGTCACCGTGTGGTTGCGCGGGGGGTTTTTACAGACACCCCGACCACGTCTCTGGGAATCTTTTCGTGAGGTCATGCGGTGCCGCTGTCAGCGCACATGGCCGCTAACAGTGCATGTATGTATGAGTGTGTGAATGTGTGAGTGCATGAATATATATGTATCCACATATATAAGAATGGATATCGCACGGATATCGTATCGATATCGATTAACGCCGTGTGCAGGAGTGCACCCAAATGACTTATCCGGTTCTTCGTACCGTTTTTTATAAACGGGTCTGCTTCACAGGTCGCTCCTTTTAGGGGGTACGAGCTATTTCCCCATATAACGACTCCAAGGAGTCACTGTATCGTGTATCTTTGGGATGGGTGACGAAACGGCTTGGTGAGCTGGGGAAGTCTACGCTATATCTTTAATGTATGTAGTCGTAGCGTGCCTTAGCGTGCTGGGACGTTTCGGATCCATCTATTGTTATCTAGTTTTATCTTAATATCGTTATTTTACCTATTATCTTTTATAATAACTTTATCTTAATATCGTTATCTTACCTATTATCTTTGATAATAACTTGAGATTTTGTCTTATCTTTTTTATCTTCCTAACGTTTGGTATTTACGATCAGACGTAGGAATTATTTTTTGAATATTGAGTGAAAAAGCTAACCCGATGGTAGCCATGTAATTTGTTAGGTTAGTAATGTAAGGAATTAGTAAGATGGTACTGTTGGTAAATTTGTTGATTCACAACCATGTTATGGACAAGTTTTGATGTGTATTGTACCAGTACCTAAAAATTTGCTAAAGTGCAGAGTAACTTGCTCTTTTGAACATTTTGAAATTTGGGCATTTTCTTGCCAAAGAAGAAGCAGTTTAGATGCAACGCCCATGTGCGTCTGCACTTAGAAAACTGTAATGTTAGCTTTAGTTTAGTATATAGGTTAGGCGACTTGTCGCATTTATTCTAGTTTTAGTAGTGTTTCATGCTCCCCGACAAATTTGTGCTGTCGATTATAACTGCGCCACAATAAAGACTCGTGTGTGCACTTTAAATTTAGTTCAATGACAATGGGGCTACACATTCCGTTTCCTGGTAATCCGGAAGACGTGTTATCGGTCGGAAAACCAGGTGGCGCCTAAAATAAACATTTTGTAGAATTTAAGTTAGGGTTTATGTAGATTAGTTGGAATCTAGATTTTAAGCTTTTACCGTGCTAACAGTAATTTTCTTTTTTAAGATTTTTTCCTTTATGGCTTTGTCGCGATTGTTACATGCCGAAAATCGGCATGTAAACATTTCTAATTTTAGTTTTGAATTTGTAAGTGAATTCGCGCCAATAATTTAAAAGACTTGTGCGTGCATTTCCGTCACTTTAGATAGTTGCGTTGGCGTTCGAAATTGCGCAGACGCAGAGTGGAAAAAAGTGGTGATTTCCATCACGTCGGACTAGTCAAGTAAACGTCGAACCGAGTGGTTATCTGTGTGCCGTTTTATCTTGTCTTCTCTTGCAGATATGTAGGTTTCCTTTTGTCTTGTATCTATTATCGTTCCTCACCTTATTCCTGTGGTTCCGCTATAAAACAGAAGAGAGAAGACAAATCAATTTGACCCCGACGAGGGGGCAAGGGACGACCCACGCCCACAACGCTCAACCAACTTGTAAATCCTGACGCGAGAATAGCTGCAATGTTGTGAAGAGCTCCACAGTTTACGTGAGTACCTTTTGTCTTCTCCTATAATCAAAATAAACATTTTTTGCATGTGATATAATTTGAAACATTAATATGACGTAACACCTTATTGCGTAACATTATGCATGTATTTATTACTGTTACCAACTGTCTTAGTGGCTCTTATACATTACGCGCCGGGACTTTAAAAGTATACCTTAGAGTAGAGAACCATTAAGTATAACAACCAGAGTTTGGTGTAGTTACATGATGAGAAACGTGACACCGTAGGACTATTGTTTGATGCTGCTCTACAGGTGTGATGTACCATTGTTAAAATTTTTTGACAAAAGTTCCCACACGCTTATTCTTTTCTACTGATTAGTTTATTTTACAAAAAGTATTATGTGCAATTTTAAAAACTCTTGACAAAAGCTCTTACAGTTTATTTTCTACTGATTAATTTTATTTTGTGTAAAATAAGAGATGCGCACTTCGTATCTAAAGTACTAAATTGTTCGTATCACATAATTGTTTGCTTTGAAATAGTAACGCTTAATTTATTTCTTTTGCTTGTTTTGTACAAAATCCTTTATTTATTCTTATTGTAGATAGATAATCGTGGGCGGCGTGTTTTTTTTTGGTATGTAGGTGAATCCCCTCACCCGCCGCGTCTGGTAGTTAGCCTGGCATTTACGTTTCTTCCGGTTACGTCTAGATACGTAGCAATGTCTTCAAATTATACTTGGACGCAGAATGGTTAAACGAGCTTCACACATAGTGCAATGGTCGCAAAGTAAACAAATCATTGTATAATAGTAAATTAATTAATTAATCCAAAGTAGTTAACGATATAGTCCATTATCACCGACAGTGATTGTGTTACCAAATGTAATTTCTTAACTGTGTACGTATAATATTTGAGAGAAAATAAATGCTACTGGATGGCATCACTTTACGCTGTTGCCATTAGCACTTTTCTCAATTTCATTTCATTTTGAATCTATCGGTTGTCATTTGCGATTTGTTGTTTTTAGCAATTTTAGGAATCTTTTTTGTTGATTTTGTATTAAAACTGTTCACTTCAGAACAAACTTCGCTTTATTATTGTTAAACCGGATTAATGGTGAAAAATACTCCTAAGGTTTTACACAAACGTTCTCGAGAAATGGTATTATATCCAATGTATGACAACATAGCTGTTGCTGGTCTAAGACATTACTAACACTGTTTCGTGAAACATACTATACCATTTAGTTTTCGATAATTTGAATTTGCTTTATTATGAAATATTTTGATGCAAATTTGAAAGTAGACTGCTATCTTCAAATCATTATCTAATGTGTAGGTGTGATCTTAAAAGATTTACATAATTAATGCTTGCGCGATAAAATTGAATTGATTAACTACGACTTATTTTTTGAGAAATTTTTTAATAATTAAAGGTAGAGCGTCTAGATACAAATTGTAAGATTTACCTTCAAATCCTATCAGTGAGCTTATATTTTCCTCCTTTCAATTATTAGCTAAATTTAAATTGATTATCTAGGTTTTTGCATAAAAGCGAGTAACATATCCCCCCAAATCAATATATGTATAGTTAAATAAAAATTATTGAGAAACTTAAGTTAAATGCAACAATGTAATTCAAGAGTAAATAAAGAAAAGGTTAATGAAAGTTCACAAGCAAGTAGTGAGAACGAATGTGAATACATTGTATTCCAGACGTAAGTGATACTTCAGGTGCAGGTCACAAACGGTTATAAAACCGCAATTAATGAATTAAGATTGTTACTTTGTATGTATAAATTAATAAAGAAATAAGTAAACATGAGCTCTACAGTTCCCGCAGAAATGTGAAGGGCAGGGACAACATAAATACCCCGGAAACCCCAAAATGGTCAGTCAGTCTTCAGCCTCACAGCTTTTGCATTGTTGGTTGTTCAGGCTACTCGCCCTAAATTAAATTCATTTAACAGTAATTACGACTTAGAGTAATTTTATATAGTTTTGTAAAATTCCATTTGTAATTTCCGATTAAATAAAATTGTCACAAGAGCTTTTGGAAGAAGGCTTTTTAAAAAGGCAGCTCCCAAGGCTCAAAACGTAACTGGCACAGTCGTACGGATCTAGAAGGTCACTAGGAAACCCAAATTCGAAAAACTGTTAGTCTGGAATTTTAATTTCCAATCTGGAAGAAAAAACAAAGTTTGGACAAGGTACAAAATCGACCAAGTCCAAAGAAGGAAAACAGATAAAAATGACGATGAAAATTATGTAAGTTTATTTATCCTAACCAATTTATTCTTTTCAAATTATTGATATTAGCTAGTAAGAAATTTTAATGTACAGATTTTTTCTAATTACTAGTATCGCAATTTAGTATTTATACCATTTATGAAAATAATCTACCCAAAAAATTTATTTTAACAAGAGAACTATAAAAACGCATTTATATTTATACAAATTATCACAAACAAAACGATTTATTTATCAAAGTCTAAAAGCTTAATATATAAATAAAACGCAATTCTTATTATAGCAATTAATTACAGAAACGATCTATTCAAAACCTAACTTTCATAAAATTCTATAAATTAAACACTTCAGTGCAACAATTGACGGAAATGTATAATTGTATAAGCATCTTTGTAATTTATTATTGAAAAAATTTACTCAGCACAAGTTTGAAACAAAGCGTGCAAATTTATAACGCAATTATCATACAATTACTACCGGAAACCATCACTGAGATATAAACCATTCAGAAAAACTGAAACTTTATTATTAGACAATTCAAGGTAACGAACTATGCAATTATAAAAGAAGCATTTACGCACTATTAATGCAAAACCTGACGAGATAAGTATAGCAAATTATTATTGTAAACACTTAATTACTCGGCAAGACTGCAATTAAAACGTACAATTATTACCTACATAAAACAATTCAAAAATTAAAACTCGATTTGCAACAACTGTAACATCTGCAAAGTATAAAGATACACCCAACCCTACAGCGATTGATGAGACATTACAAAGCAGAAATTCCTTAATGGAATTATATAACACCGTAAAACTACAGATAAAATATAAGTAAAGCGATTCTTTAAATAACCCAATACAAACCAAACCGAAAAATAATCTCAATTTATACAAAAACGTGATATAAATTAGAACTAGAAGTAACCATTAATTATTAGAACAACCATGAATTAAGGCATGAAGATTTATTTTGAGAGTATTCCGCAATATAACGGTGATCAGGCGCTGCTATTTAACTTTATTACCGCGTGTGAAATATTTTTAAAAACCTTTTGTAAACCAGGAGACAACGAACGCAATGTTTTACTTTTACGCCTGATAATAAGTAAACTAACCAGAAGGGCACTAACGCTAATTGCCAGCCGAGATGATTTGACAGTATGGGACGACTTCAAACTCATCATAATTGCATATTTCGGAGACCAAAGGAATATGAAATGTCTAATCCGCGATTTGATAAATCAAAAAATGGAAAATAACCAATCACCCTATCAATTCGAACAAAATGTCAAAAAGTACGAAGTTTATTTCTAACAAAACTAAAAATTAAAGAACCCGATTAAAATATCCGACTATTAAGACAAAAATGTACGACGAAATGGCACTGGATACCTACATAAACGCACTACCTGAACGGTTATCAGACAAAATAAGATTCCAACATCCCCAAAATTTAGAGGAGGCAATGAATATGATCATAGAAGAAGAAAACGTTATGTATTACGGAAATAGACTATATAACCCTAACGCAAATAAAAACTACTTACCTATAAAAACCATACAAGCCGCATGACAAATAATCACATAACCAAAATTTGCACCATTTAACGCACAAATGAATCAACCGCGAATTAACAACCCAAATTTTAATAACACAAATTTTAACAATCAATTTAGACAATTTCCGAGACCAAGATTTAATTCAAATTTTACGAAACCTACATTTACACTAAGGTTTAACCAAAACATAAACCAACGAAGGCCAGCATTCGGCGCAAACCTCAACAATTACTACAAACCAACTCCCATGGACACTTCATTTAGTAACACCAGACAAAACACAAAAATATCACAAATCAAACCCATCATAATCAAAAACAAAACTTCACTTAGGAAGAAGTATTCCACCAAAAAGTGGAGGAATTCAATAATAATCATGACAGGAATAATTATACAAACTGCAGTAGAGACGATGAACCAAATCGTTTAAAAAACTACGAACGTGACGACCCATGTGAAAATTACGAAGAGGACGAGGAAAATGCGTGCTCAAATTTTCAGTTAGACCGATTCAAATACGCCCAAACATAATTAATTTAAATAATATGAATCAACAAATATTGCTATACATAAAAATACCCCACGCAGAACTTAAATTATTAATCGATACCGGATCTTCAAAACACTAATTAGCCTCCGAACCGTAAAAAAACATTATTTAGATTTTGTAGAAAGAGAACTCTTTAAAATCAAAACAGGCCATCAAATGACATTACATCAATTCATAGCTAACACACCCCTACCAAAAACTTTCAACGTAAGAATGAAACATAAATTATGCATTTTTGAATTTAACGACAAATACGACGGACTAATAGGCATGGATCTTCTAAGAAAATTAGGAGCAAACATCGATATAAAAACCGGACAAATCCCCATTAAATTCCAAAACAGTAATATACAAACCAAGCAAAAATACGCCATAGAACCCCGGACAGAAAAACAAATAAATATTTTAGTAAATTCAAAAAACGATAGGTATTATAAACCACATGCCATTCCAACCCGGAGTAGAAACACCCACGGCATTAATACAAATAAAGGACAATTACGCCCCTACAACGATTCTAAACTTAAATGACTAGCCCGTAGAACTATCTCTGACAAACCCAATTAACGTAGAAGCAGTGAACTTTAACGAAATGGAAATAGACGAAAATTTAGAAAACGTTTACAACCCTTTAGAAAACGGCAGGATGTTAAGAAAAAATTTAATTAACATTCGTTTCAATAGCGACATTAATAACGGAGAGAGCAATTAAAGATTTATGTTTTGAATATCGTAATATATTCCATTGCAAAGGAATACCTTTAACCTTTACTAACACAGTCAAACACAATATAGAATTAACGGATAACAAGCCAATTTTTACCAAAGCATACAGACTATCTCAGGCAAGTCAAAAGGAAGCAGATAGACAGGTAGCAGATTTGTTAGAGCAGGATATAATCCAACACTCAAACTCACCATGAAGCAGCCCTGTATTAATAGTAGCAAAGAAATTTGATGCCCCAGGCAGGCGAAAATATCGAATGGTTATAGACTATAGAAAGCTAAATGAAAAACGGTAGACGACAAATACCCATCGCCCAATATCACAGAGATGCTAGAAATAAGCAGACATGAGCTCTGCAGTTCCCACTGAAATGTGAGAGGCAGGGACAACATAAATACCCCGGGAGCCCCAAAATGGTCAGTCAGTCTTGAGCCTCGCAGCTTTTGCATTGTTGGTTGTTCAGGCTACTCGCCCTAATTTAACTTCATTTATTAGTAATTTTGACTTAGAATAATTTTGTATAGTTTTGTAAAATTCCATTTGTAATTTATGATCAAATAAAAATTGTTACAAGAGTTTTTGGAAGAAGGCTTTTTAAAAAGGCAACTTCCAAGGCTCAAAACTTAACTAGCGTAAGCTGTAATTTCATTTTATTAACAATATACTATTAAAATTCAATCTGTCTTGTGCAATTATTACATATTAGTATATGTATATAATTTTATATAGTTTTGTAAAATTCCATTTGTAATTTATAATCAAATAAAAATTGTTACAAGAGTTTTTGGAAGAATGCTTTTAAAAAGGCAACTGCCAAGGCTCAAAACTTAACTAGCGTAAGCTATAATTTCATTTTATTAACAATATACTATTAAAATTCAATCTGTCTTGTGCAATTATTACATATTAGTATATGTATATCCAAAAAATGTTTGCAATTTGCAGGAATATTGTACTAGCTAAACACATTACTGTGAACCACCACCTTGATAATGGGCTGTCACTTTGTTGGTTCTTGCAGCAGTTTGTAATATTTACTTTAGTGCAAAATTTTTTTAGCTTTATTAAACGCGTATATGTTCATCCAGAAGTAACTTTCTAAAATTAACAACTTCACAGAAAAACGTTTATATACTTAAACGAATGAAATATGTCGATTTAATTCATTATGCATAAAGCAATTAAACACTATTTACCAATAAACGACAAAGTAGAAATGAGCTTATATTTGTGTCGAAAAATTTTTAGAACCTTTTTTGCAATATGATTTTTTTGGATGACGAATTTAAATACTGGCACAAAAATAATTGAATTCGGAGCGCTACCAGATAACTGTGTTAGAATCAGCTTCTTTTCGTTACATAACCTAGTTCATTATGAATTCATATTGGTTGTGGTCATTTTTTTTTATAAATATAGGTTTTATTTCCTGAGGGTAAAATTAGTTGCAGCTATCGATTTGCATATGAATCTGTATGTTATTGACAAAATAAATGTCGTTTCTGGTTTACTTTGAATTATAATATAGGTTAATAATTTTCTTGGAATGCTCCATAAAATTTGGCAGAAACCATCTGCTTTACTTTATAAGGGTGCAACAACAAAACATCTATGGCGCAAGACTAAGTAATATTTCAATAAGTAGTTATTATTTTAATATTGTTGTGTCATAGAGTAAACTTTGGCAATTATAACATCGTTAAGCCTGGTGTTGTCTTTGCTAGAAACTCTGTACCATCACATATAAAAACGCCAAGTTATTATGAATCGGGTGTTCCTAGTAATTCACCATCTTCTTCTGAAGTTAAATCTAAGGATCAGATTATTAAAATGCGAGCTAGTTGTAAGTTAGCTGCAAATGTATTAAAAGAAGTTGGAAACTGTATTAAAGTACAAATTTTTAAAAGTTAGATTGTTCGAATTTATTTTTATATTTAGTTTTAGGTAGGTCAAACCACAGATGAAATTGATAGGTTTGTTCATGATTTAGTGATTAAAAATGGAGCATATCCATCACCTTTAAATTATAAATTGTTTCCTAAGTCTGTGTGCACGTCTGTTAATAATGTAGCATGTCATGGTATTCCAGATGATAGACCCTTGGAAAGTGGAGATATTATTAATGTTGATGTTACGGTAAGAATTTGTACTATGAATAAATGGGTTTTGAATGTAAATTTTGGGATTTGATGCTTATAATAATCAGGCTCTGAACATTTGTATTTTTAAGCAACGAAATGTTTTTTATGTAGGGAATTTATTATTGAATTGCTTGCTTATTTTTTAATTGTCTTTTTGTGTTAATAATTTCTCCATCTTCTCATAAAATTTCATGAATGTGACAATTACATGATCAGCATTACCTTTGAATTTTTCGCCATTTTCTTGATGTGCAGTAAGTATTAGTTCTTTTCGAGATTTCTTGTAATTAGATTTTATACCACATCAAGTATCTCAAATTGTTACTGCTTGTGTAGTATAGTCTAATAACCGTTGTGGAATGTAGTATGATCTTTCATGTGATTTTCCAATACTCCACCCGAAAGTACTACATTGGCCAGGAAGCGAGTTTCTTTTTACCTGGGAAATTTTCAATTTTGCCGAACTCTTGCTGTTCCAAGGTGCGTGACAACACACATACGGGACCTCCATTTTAGTTCTTATCTGAACGAGGGCGTATTTTTATGAAAAATTCTCGCCTAACATTTTTTAAGTGGACCATGTCGGGATTCGAACCTGGGACCTTGGGCGTAGTAGTCGCACACATACCACTATGTCACGGAGCCGCCAATGTAATATGATCAACATTTTTAAACGTAAGTTTACGAGAACAATTAAGAAAGTCGAAAGTATTGAAAATACCAGTGTTTGTGCAAGTCTATAGTGCGTTTAACGAACAGATTCAGTAATTAAAATAATAGGATGGGCTTAGTTGCGCAGTACAAACTGAGCATAAGCTTGATTTACACGTAATTAATTGTAAATAACCTACACATATGTAATAAGTATTGAAAATACTGTTTTTGAAAAAAAAAGTACAAGAGCAAAAACTACGAAAGAGTGTGAACAAAAAATAAAGCAAAGACAAACAAGAAAAACTAATTGACATTTGTAGGTTAATGTTACAAATTGAAATGTGTGGTTGTTTGAATCCGGCCAACCAATACAAAATCTTTATTTAAACTTGGCGCTGATTTATGGGCGGAGCATTTACTGAATCTGTTCGTTAAACGCACTATAGATTGTTGAGCTATTGTAAAGTAGTAGTAGTCTTTTTCCATTACGTCATCCTGGATTGTTTCTTTTATGGCAGTTATCTTGTGGTTTCATCTATTTTTTTTTGCAAATATTTCTCCAATTTGTCAATGGTTTTAATTTGCAATGCAATAACAGCTCTTTGGATTTTTTTTACCGAAAAATATTACATCATCCGTTTGTGTATATTATTTTTGGAATATTTTACGTTATAAACAGGTCTTTACTAGCAAATGCAAAACCGGCTTTGGTGCTTGTTAGGATATAATGTACTAACCGTAGTTAATCTTGTTCTAGGTCGTGCCAGTATGCTTCAACTAAACATGTTAAATATACTATTCTGTTTATAATCGTATATTTATTTTAATACCAATAAAATATGGGTTTTTATTTTCATTTTAATAAAAGACAATTCTGACAATTATATTGTATTATTCTTCTCGACCTTTTTTTTTACATGAAAAAACCCTTGTCTTGCTTCCCTTTACCCTGCATTGCAACACATGCATTGTAACATAAACTTCCACCTTTAATTTTAAACTATCATGTTAATTATCTATACAATTAGACGTCCTACAAATTAGGCCGCCGTACAGGGGGCCTCACTTTGAATCCTATGTGAGTTATAAAGTTTGTAGCAGTCCTGCCCCACTTCACTACTCTTTCAAGGGATCCCGGCTGTCTGATGGTTGGCGGTATTTGACCGAGGTGAGGCAAATTCACCCTTCCTCCAAAAGAAAACACTGTTGCACTGGGTTACCAAAATGTTAGGATATAACCTACTAACCATAGTAAATCTTGATCTAGGGTGTGTTAGTATGCTTCAACGAAGCATGCTAAATGAACTGTTCTATTTATAATCATTTAACTTTTTTAATACTGTAACGAAAACTATTTGCAATAACAACAGTTCTTTATTTTCAAACTGACTATACAAGCCTTTTCAACAATTCGTAGTTACAATTTATTTTCAGTTAATCGCTAACAGAACAGTTACTAGCTTCTTAAACTGCTACACCATCTTCTAAATTACTATCGAAGTACTATAATTAATTTACCAAGCCCTAATTATTAGTTCATATATTCACTACAGTAATTCATATCACAGCATTATTTATATCGTCAGTAATATATATCACATCTTTCAAAACTTTAAACTAGAACATATTATAATCAAAGCTTCAATCAGAACTGTAGGATTTGGCCGAATTAATTAGATTAATTAATAATAAAAATAAAACACTCAAGATAAAAATTTCTATTTTCCACCATCTTTTTTGTTCTCTTTTCACCAATTCTCATCTTACCTATTGCCCTACCTGATTCCCTGTCCTTTCTTTACAAACTTCCCGCCCTTATTCAAATTATAAGCATAATACATTTTTATGGACGCCAATGCCTACAGCTCGGCCAACCTGACAAATAAGAGCGTCCTCGCTCTTGCTAACAAAACTAAAAAACCCTAACATTCACATACTAAGATATACGATCGACTCATCCTAAGTTAGACATAAACATAAATTTTTCAGAATCATAAAGTAAGTACATAAGTGATCAAGTGCCCTGAGTTATTCATAATACATATGGTAACAACAAAACCAAAAGCATAAGAAGCATACAATTTGTGTACAACGTAAGTTTAAAAACCAAAATTGGGTAGGTACAATGCTCTACCCTCTCCCCCTTAGTGTGTAAATTTTGCCCATAAACGAAGGTGATCTGTCTCAAAGATTCCTTCAAATGGTCTTTGTGTGACTTGAAAACCCTCAATGTCAGAAATAACGTAACGATCATTTGGTAGAATTTTCCGAATAACATACGGCCCTTTAAACTTGGGTAAAAGCTTTTTATTTATGCCTGGAGTTACATTTATATTGGGGATCATGACACAATCGCCAATATCGTATACTTTAGGTACTTTTTGTCTAAGGGCATAATAGGTTTTATTGTATTCTTGGCACTTTTCAATTTTCTTGCTTGCCGCTTTGCGCAATTCATCAATGTTTTCATGTTTATAACTTTTGTATTAAGAAAGTATTTCAAATCATCGCTGACTGCACCCTCTTGCTGCATCCCAAATAATAACTTGGCCAGGATTTGACCAGTAGACCTGCTAATTTTGTTATTAACCGCGAATTTGGTAAGTGTTTGGTTCCACTGATCTGGCGCATCCGTTAATTTAGCGACCATAGGAATAATCGTACGATTGAATCGTTCTGCTTGACCATTCGCCCGTGGTACTCTAGTTGCCGCAAGAACATGCAAAATATTTTCAGACTCCAGATAATCTGTAAATGCATTTGAAGTAAATGTTGAACCACGATCTGTAATAATCTTACACGATTTACTATAATATGCAAAGTATTGTTTCAAATGTTTAATAATTTCTGCGGCAATAGTGGTTTAGCAAGCAAATAATTTAATAAATTTTGTGAAACCATCTACTACTGCAAGAATAAATTTGTTTAGAGTCCGTTTATTCCTTTCTAATGGTCCAAAGGTATGATGTTAAAAGGTTTATCGCCCTTTGGAATATTGTGAAGTAACCCATCTTTTTGTCTATTGGTCGGGGAATAAACAACACATTTTAAACAATTTGTAATGTAGCTTTTAACTTTGTTATGCATATCTGGGAACCAATAAATTTGTTTAATTGCTTCACAACATTTATCAACGCCTACATGTCCTAATTCGTCATGGCAGCTTCGTATAACATTATTTTCCATAGTCTGTGGAACATAAAACAAAAGCAAATTAATCTGTTTTCTATAAACCAAATCATGATTAAGCTCAAACAACTTTTGTTCAGCTTGTTCCAAAGACTGTCGTATTTCAGAAATTTTGAGATCTTGACCTTGTTTTATGCTAAGATTTTTTTCAAATGTCATTTCTTCGATAATCAGAACATTCTCAAAAAACCTACTGAGCGCATCTACATGTCGCATACTGATACCGCTTTTATGTTCCAAAATATAATCGTAACTCTCAAGAATAAGACTCCAACGCATAATTTTTGGATTATCTTTTTTTCTCAAGGCTGCCGTTACACTATGACAGTGAGTAATGATCTTAAAACGAATTCCCTCTAAGTAAATTCGGAACCTATTTAAAGTATTAATAATAGCCTTTAATTCCAAGATAAAACTATGTTGCTTTGATTAGGCTTCTGTAGTACGTTGGCTATAAAAGAAAACAGGGTGAAATTTTAAATCACTTTGTTTCTGCATGAGAATTCCTCCGTAACCAAACGAACTTGCATCACAGTGCACCTGCATTTCTGCATTTGGAGAATACAAAGCTAGAACCGCTTTGGAAACCAAATGTTCTTTTAAAGTGTTAAAACTTTCGATCTGATTCGGGCCAAAATGAAAAGGGACATCTCTTTTTAATAAATCATAAAGAGGACTGGCAATTAATGAGTAATTTTGCACAAACTTCCTGAAGTAGGATGTTAAACCAATAAAACTATGCAACTGCCTGGTGCTACGAGGCATGGGGAAGTTTTTTACTGCCCTAAGATGTTGTTCACTAGGTCTAATGGGTGAACCGTTTATGACATAACCTAAGTATGTTATTTTGGTATTAAGAAATGAGCATTTATCTAATCTCAGATTTAATTTGTTTTGCACCAATAACTGAAAAACCTCTTCCATGATAACCAAATTTTCTTCCACCGAGCTAGTAGCGATCAGAATGTCATCGATGTAGATTAAAAGTTTATTAGCTTCTAACATATTCTTAAAAATAGCATGTATATACCGCATAAAAACCGACGGTGAATTTTTTAAACCAAAGGGCATTTTTAAAAATTCATACTGAGCGTCCGGAGTTACGAAAGATGTATACTTAATAGACGATTCTTCCATGTTGACATGATAAAATGCACTTTTTAAATCCAACGTCGTAAAATAGGTTTTGTCTCTTAATTGATCAATCTGATCTTCAATTAGTGGAATTGGAAAATTATCTCGCAATGTAATTTTGTTTAGTGACCGATAATCTATACACAATCTATAACCGTTCGTCTTCTTTTTTATCAAAACGATTGGAGAACTATATTCTGAACTACTTTTTCTAAATATGTCATTTTCGGACATATCCCTAATCATTTTTTGCAATGCATTTTTCTTTGCAAAAGACAACCTTTGTGGTTTATAAAAAAAACGGTACATGGTTAGATTCTACCACAATTTTCATCTCAAACTTAGTTAGGGGTACGATAGGTCTTTCGACTTGAACATAACTATTTACAAAAAGATCGACAACCCGTTGAGGATCCACTGGACACAGAGAAGAGTTAATATTCAGATCGATTTCATTATTACCTACATAATTGATGTGTAAAATTTCATCATTTACACAGGAAGCTTGATCACTCACATTTAATTTATAAGTTGGTACAACTTTTACTTGATTGCCTACAAAAGATATTTGAATTTCCTCGCGTGTCATAAAATCACGTCCTAAAAGGCACTTGTAAGGTACAGTGTCATTTGGAACTACATAAAAAAGCAAATCTAGTTCTATATCAGATATCTTGAGCTTAAAATAGATTGACCCTAACATTACTTACTTAGCTTTATTTATACCTTCAGAAATTTTATTTGGAGTATCACAAAATTGAAAATTAAACATTTTTATACTATCAAACGTTATTAGTGATATCGCACTACTTGAATCTAAAATAGAATCGACGTAAATAGAAAAACTATCCTTACTCAAGCAAACTGATAGCATATATCCACTTGGGGTATTTGGTTCCACAAGAAGGGCAGTTGATGTTTCTGAGCTGACATGGGGCTCCGGGTTGTTCCTTAAGCAGTCCCTCTTCTAGTGGTCCAAAGATCCACATAGATAACATGATCTCTTTGGCCTTGCTGGTTTACTACACTGAGCAATGCTATGCCCTACGTTATTGCAGTTAAAGCATCGCAGAATCCCCTTTTGTGGCTGGAAAGTCATACTTGGAGCAGCCCTGTTAAATTTATATCATCCTGCCGAGAATTGTGATTAAACATTTCACTTTTAACACTAAACTTTCTCAAATTATCAACCTTTTCTTTCCTTACACCGATTCTAGATTTTCTAGCATCAACTATTCGTTCATAATTGATTATGTCTTGATATAAAGTGTCTTTATCAATGTGATGTTTGGACATAATGAAATTGCTCAATTCCGTAGACCACAAACCAATGGCAACTTGTTCTTTAGTCTCATCAAACGACAAATCGAGGTTTCATACAAAGTGCTACTTTAGAATGAAAATAAACCGAAACACTTTCACTGGCAGCCTGAAAGTGCCCTTGCATACTTTTCCATAAATCGGTCTTATTCTGAGTAAATACAAAAGTTTTTTGAAATGCACCTTTAAAACTAAGCCAATCTGTTAACTCGTCGCTTCTTCCGATAAACAAGAATTTTTCAGCACCACCAGATTACTTTTGGCTGTCTTGAAAATAAAGGATTTGGGCCAATTATGCAGCAAGGCTGTGCTTTCTATCTGTTCTAACCAAAATCTAGCCGCACTTAAATCATTTCTTTTTGATAGATCCGGCATAATATTAAAATTCTTTACGGCATATTTTCAAATTTAGGTGGTGCCGTATTATGAGTTTGTTGCAACTGTAACATTTGCAGAATTTGTGCATTTTGTTGAATTAACATATTAACAACATTAAAGTACTGGCCAGCATCTTGTGCTTGCTGGGATGATCCCAAGCTGATTCCTTGAAAACCATCTGGTTGTCTTAAATCGGATAATGAACCCTGAGGTGAAGACATTCTTTGAGGTGGCACTAATCCTGGAGCTTCCTGCGCCCTTTTACAAGCTACAAAAGCTTCAAAACTGGAATTATTTCTAATTAAACTATTTTCTTGTTCCATGAGGTTGAATAAGGTTATGTTAACACTTCATACAAAACTATCATAAAAATATACAAACCATAATCTTGTATATTATTTTAAATATTCACCCTACACCTGAAGTTGTAGGATTTGGCCGAATTAATTAGATTAATTAATAATAAAAATAGAACACTCAAGACAAAAATTTCTATTTTCCACCATCTTCCTTTTCTCTCTTCTCACCAATTCTCATCTTACCTAATGCCCTACCTGATCCCCTTTCCTTTCTCTACAAACTTCCCGCCCATATTCAAATTTTAAACATAGTACATTTTTATGGACGCCAATGCCTACAGAACTAAGCTCTAATATCCACGACTTATATACTTATTCAAAACCAGACTATTTTAAAATGTACCAGAAATTATGCAAATAGCATCTCAAATGTACCTATTGTAATCTAAATAACTCTTAGGTGCAAAACTATTGCACCCGTCAATCAAAACCATCTGAAAGATGAGATGGCACCAGGACCTTTCAAACTTTTTGTACAAATGCCTCACGATCTAATATAACTATTCTGATCAAAGGCAGATCGATTGACACTACAATACAAAGAACGTATAGGTCTGTATTTTCCTTTTTTATAACAAAACAATTCTAACAACTACATTCTATTACTTTTCGTGACCTACATGCGTTGCAACATTGATTTCATTCTGAGCTAGCCTACATATTCCTCTGAAATTTCCAGGGCTTACATCTTTCACTATCTGTGTTCAATAGTCTAATCTAGCTTTACCTCTCTATTTTCCTATCACTGCTTCTAATATATTCCGCACTATTCCCTCATGCCTTAGTACCTGACCTATCACCCTATCTCTTCTATTTTACTGTTTTCCACATATTTCTTTCTTCCCCTGCCATTTCTAATACCTCTTTGTTCTTAACTTTGTCTGTCCATGATATCTTCATCATACTTATGTAGCACCACATCTCCAAGATTTCTATCTTTTTCCCGTCCACTTCTCCTACTGTCCAAGTATCACAGCTGTACAGTGCTGTGTCCCACACATATGTTTCAAGGAATCTTTTCCTTGTTTCTATGTTTGTTGCCTTTGAACACAGTAGTTGCTTTTTCTTGTTAAATATAGCTTGACCTTGTGCTAATCTTTGTTTTTATATGTTTTATGCTCTTCCCATCTTGCGTTATTTAGCTTCCTAGGTAGCAGAAATCCTTAACCTCTTTAAGTTCTTGGTACCTACTTGTATTCTAGTTTTTGATTTATTTCCCCCTCCTTTACATACTAGTATTTTAGTTTTATTTTTGTTAATTTTCATATCGTATCTCTCTGTTAGTAATGTTTCCATTTCATTAAGAGCAGCTTCTAACTCTTCCTTGTTAGATGCTAATACCGCTATATCATCTGCAAATCTAAGCATATAAATTTTTTGTCCCTGCATAGTAATTCCAAATGTCTTCCTGCATTTGACAGTATGCATGGTCTCTTCGATGTACAAGTTAGAAATTAATGGAGATAGGGTACATTCTCGTCTCACTCCTTTCCTAATATTCACTTCTCTATGTTCCTGTGTTAATTCTATTACTGCTGTGAAGTACAACTAGATGATGCTGTACTTTCCATAATGTGTCTGTATTAAATATTACAACTTTGCTACTCCTGTCCTGATGAGCTCCAAATAGGGCGAAACGGGTCGACAGGATGCCCTCGTGGCTGAATTTGAGTCACTTGTCATTAATTCTTATTTACTTTGTATTAATCGAAGACTCGTTAAATAAATTTGTCCTCACTTTAAGACTATAAAATACAGTAAAGTAATAATAATTAATCACGCTATTTGATATCCAGCAAAATTCATTACTTTGAAAAATCGGTTGGTATAAATGATTTTTTAAAACATTTAATTTTTCAAATTTATTGCCAATACATTATTTTTTGTAGTTTCATAAAAAATATATGTGCGTCTCTTGTATGTGAACTTGTTCTGGTCTTGTATGCTTTTGGCTCTGCTGATTCATTAATTAAAAATCATTTCTCAACAAACAACAATAATTTTGGTATATAACTGTTTTTCGCAAGTTGAACAATTATAATTTTTAGGTATTTCTAAATGGTTATCATGGAGATTGTTCCAAAACATTTTTAGTTGGTGACGTGGATGAGCAAGGACGTATGATAGTTGAGTCAACGGAAACCTGTTTAAATGAAGCAATTGCAATATGTAAACCAGACGAAAATTTTAATCGACTTGGAGCTATCATAGAGAAACGTGCAAAGCGGTTAGGATTTTCTGTTATACCTGTATTTGCAGGACATGGTATTGGAGAATATTTTCATGGACCTCCAGATATATTTCATTGTAGTGAGTATGTTTTGCTAAAAGAATCTTATTTATCTGTACTGATTTTTCATAATCATCTATAGATGGTTTTGATTTATTAATAAACTATGAAAAGAGTATTAATGAATTTGGTATAACTGATTAAACACATTATAGTCGTTAGCACACTTTTATTATGGCTAAACATACTACATAGCAATAACTTTAATAGATGATACTCAAAATTTCCATTAAATGCGTTGAAGAATATATAAAACTACATCTTTGATTGTTCGTCATGATTATGAAATCATGAATGGAAGGAGGACACCAGAATGAAATCATGAACAGAAGGCAGAAACCAGATCCACCCCCATTTTCTTCTTAATTGTTGACCTATCCCAAAACATACTTTCCACTTTTTTCCCCCCATTGGATCAATCAGTTGCAAAAGAATCCTAGGTTTTAAAATTAATAGGATAGGAGTTTAGAAATTATTCTACATGCATTTTGTCGATTTAGCTGCAAGTACTTTTAATGACAACCATTTTTGGATGCTTCTCTTTGGAGAAATTACGAAAAATCAATTTTTCTGAATTTCTGTTTGATTGTCTGTCAATAAATTTGAGTAGCTTTCGTTGGTCAATTTCAACTAAATTTGATACATGACCATAGGCGTGTGGAGACATTAGTTGTGTTCTTCCACAAATGAATTAGTTTATAGAAAGTTATCGGTTAAGTGCTTGTAACAGTTTTACCTAAAACGATTATGTAGGATTATAATTATCGCAATCGTATAATACAATAAACAAATTCTCACATTTCTTCTACTCAATGATTCAAAATGAATTTTGAGAATTGGAAGAACTGCAACTACGAAATACAACAATTTGAAACAGCTATATTTGGCTGTGATATCTGGCAGTAGTAATAATTATCATGTGCCAAATTTATAAATGGGTAATTCGCTTTAAACTAAAAGAACATTCGTTACGGAAACAACAAAAACACAGAAAAAGAAAAACTCCCAAAATAACAACAAGACCGACCACAACAGATTCCAGATAAAAAAAAAAACAAAAACAGACACCAAACAAAATCCGGCTCGAAGACCAATAATAGAAAGAGAAAAAAAGAAGGAAGGAAGGGAAGACGGGTAATAAGCAATCAAGGAGGACTAAGGTGGAACGGTCTCAGCACTGCAGAGTCGTCAAAGGACGGATGTTTCTCAAAAGAAACAGTAAGGTTATCAACCTTAAGAGCTGAAAAGGAATGAGGAAGAAAACCAACAGTGCAAACCAAAACAGGACCCAAAGGTCAAGCCTCAAGTAAATAAAGGAACAACAAGGGAGAACGAGAGGAAGAGAGGGAGAGCGCTGGTAAAAGGAAACGATGTACTACTAACTGTGGTAACCAAAACCAAAGATCCAAAGAAAAGAAATGCTAACTAGTCCTAAAGTCGACTAAGTCGTTGTTTGCGAAGAAAGAAAAACGGACTAGAAAGCACCTACCACAGGAGCGGATGGACGAAATACAATCAGACTAGGGGCCGGCAGCAAAGAAGACCAGCAACAGGAAAAAGGAGAGGAATTTGGAACGAAAGGAACGAGAAAAAAAACCAAAAAGAATAACACCAAGCACCAAGTACAAAATCCAAAAAAAAGAAAACTAAGAATCGTACAAAAGAAAATAAAACAGAATCCCAGTACAATTATGTATGAATAGGTGTGTGTGTGTGTAAGAAGTGTGTGTGTAGGTGTTGTGCATGTATAAGTGTGGGTGTGTGTGTAAGAAGTATGTATATGTGTTGTGTGTGTATAAAGTGTGCGTGTGTTGTGTTGGTTCGCTGTAGCTGCCCCTTACGACGGGCAGGTCGTACCATGGGGCTATTCTATTCTCGGACCCACATGGGTTAAGAAAAAGCAAGAAAATGAAAGAAAACCTAGCAAAACAGGGAAGTAAAACGAAATCGTATCGTCCAAATATCAAGTCCGAAGGAGAGCAAAGTCGGCATAAGAATCTGGGGCGCGAGGACTAGATATTGAGCGCTTAAGGCGTTTATGTCGTCAGAAGGAGAACAAAATGAGATCAAGGACATTAGGACTTCGTCGACATACATCTTCCAGTTTAGAAAGAGTATAGACTAATGTCTGCCTCTGTTGGGCAGTTTTCTGCCACACAGGAACATCAAGGGGTGTAGGAGTTGTAGCACGATGTTGAGAAAGTGGTGGCGAGGGTGGAAATAGTAGTGGTTGTCGTAATTTATGGAACTCAGAACACGTTATGGGAGAAAGTTGTATGTTTTTAGAATTAGTGGTAAGAAAGTGAACGGTAGAAAAGGAAAAAATATGAGCTGTACGAGAATCAACCTTACGAAAAGAAACACGAGCAGAGCACACTTCAGTTACGTTAACTAGAGGGACAGAAGTAGATAAAATTTCAACGATGTTAGATAGAGGACTTGAAGTATCACAATTAGGAAAGAAAACAACATTGGCTGTAGAAATATCAACCCTAAGAGAAGGAGCAGAATACGATAACACTTTAACCATATTACATAAAAGAACAGAATCAGATAGAAGTTTATCAACGTTACAAGAACAAACAGTATCAAGTAGAACTTCGCCAATGTTAGATAAGGGAGTAGAATAAAGTTTATCAACATGAAAGAAACAAGCAGCACCAGACAGAATTTCATCCACCTTACAAGAACAAACAGTATCAGGAAGAACTTCATCCCCAATAGATGAGAAAGCAGAATCAGGTTGACCTTCGTCAACATTAGATAACAGGACATCGGCTAGGATTTCACCGACCTTAGCTAAAAGAACAGAAGCAAGTAGTATTTTGTCTGCATGAGAAAAATGAGTAAGAGTAGGTATCGTTTCATCAACGCCCGATAAATGAATAGAATCAAGTAAGACTTCATTACTGTTAGACAACAGAGTAGGAACAGACAAAACTTCAGCCGCAATAGGAACTGATTCCTTAACAATAGTAGATATCGAAACAGGATCAGGTAAAACTTTGACGATGACAGCAACAGGCATCACAGCTCGTTCCCTAATTTCAACAGGACATTCTCTATCCGTATTAAAAATTATCTTCACTTCAGCTACAGCTGTGATTGCTGGCACGACAGAAATTTCTTGAGTAGAAGCATTTAAGAAAGCAAGAACAGGTAAAATTTTGATAGAAACAGTAACAGCCATTAAAGATGCCGGTTCATGAACTTCAACAGGTCCCTTCGCAGACTGAATTAGAAGTTATCGTCACTTCAGCGATTGCAGACACAAACAGGAATTTCTTGGGTAGAATCGTTTAAGAAAGCGGGAACAAACTCTTGAGAAGCTACCTGCAAGTCACTAATTCGAAGTATGGGTTGCAATAGTGGTGGAGGCACAGTCTGGGGTGAGAGTGAATAAGTAGGGCGAGCAGAAGGAGGAGTAGAACTAGAGACGGAGGAAATTTTGTTCGAAGCTGTATTCGCTGAAGACGGGTAGGTTTTGATAGTAGTAGCAGTATGACCTGGATGAGATACAGAAGAGGACATAGAGTGAGAAGCAGAAGAAATTAGGCAGCTAGAGGTGAGGACAGCATTTGAAGTATGTTTCGAAGACCTATTAGGAGTATGATGACAGTGTGGACAGTTGCGGCGAGAGTCTCCCTCATATCTGCAACCATAACCATGGAGTACTTTAGGACGAGTACAACATGTCGAAACATGACCAGGTTTATCGCAATTAAAGCATACAACTTGATGAGTAGAAGTAGAACTAGGAGGAAGAACAGTACAACGTACGGAAGAAATATCGGATCTACCCGTAGGCATAGGAGAAATCTTAACAATCGGTCATGTGAAGCAAAAGTATTTTCCTCAATAGTAGCACAAGGAAGTCATTTTGAATACAAACAAGAAAGAAATGGATCGAAAGTAACTAAATAAAGGCTAACCGTAGTTCGATAGAAGCCAAAAGAAAATTATTGCGAATACAGGGCAATCTAAAACATATCCGACGAATAAACTTCAGGAACACCAATGGAAGCGAAACAAAATAGAAATTAGAATAGCGCTGTAGAATAAAAGAAAAATCCGAGAAAGAAATCAACTCTGGATTTAATGGGGAGAACAAAATGTACCGAGAGGGAAGGAAGAAAACAAAAAATCTTGGGCGTCAGTATTTTCAATGGACTAGGATTATTGACGAAAACACAAGTCCAATAATCTGATATGAGCTAACCAAGGATATTAGCAATCACGGAAGAGAACAAATCAAAATTCAAGAAGACCTAACCCACACAAGAAATAAAGAATCCAATCCTCATATGTGGAACACCAAACAGCCGAAAGAAAAAGGAAAATAAGCAATAGGTCGAATGTAAAGGAAGAAAAAACAAGTAGTATCAGGCCGAGAAATGCGGGTAATGTAGGAACTTAGGCACTAACAACAAAAAAGAAATGGGAGCAAAAATTAACTAAAACAAAAACGGGGTCAAAGTTAAACGAAACAAAATCGGGGCCCCACGCCAGGCCATCAGAATTTATGCTATAGTCGAAATCAGGAAAGAATGAATGCACGTCATTAATTTCTGATTCAATCCAAGATATACTTCCGCATATACAATGGGCGTATTTAACATGTAAGAGAAAGAAAGAACACAAGTAGCACGTGTTTCGAGCAAAGTAGCTTAGTAACGACTTACGCTGTGGAGTTTATGATACGTAAAGAATGGGAACAGTAAACTGTCGCATGTCCTAACTATATTACACTTATATTAATGAAGTCTTTAAGTTGATTTGTGCGGTTTTAACACGTCATTTTTAATACAACATAACCATAACTTATAACTGCGCCTTTATATTTGGGTTTGCTTTTATATTTTGTTGTTTTCATTATATTATTTTCGATTTCCAATAGGAATATTTCTTGAAATCTTTATTAAACAGTCAATTGATTAATCTTGATGCATACGAATACGGTTGATGACGTGCATTCATTCTTTCCTGATTTCGACTATACGTACCTAGACGTAGCTGGAAGAAACGTAAATACCAGGCTAGCTACCAGACGCGGAGAATGAGGGGGATTCTTCACCTACATACCAAAAAAAAACACGTCGCCCACGATTATCTATTAACAATAAGAATAAATAAAAGATTCTGTACAAAACAAGCAAAAGAAATAAATTAAGCGTTACTATTTCAAAGCAAACAATTATGTGATACAAACAATTTAGTACTTTAGATACGAAGTACGCATCTCGTATTTTACATAAAATAAAACTAATCAGTAGAAATAAACATGTGAGAGCTTTTGTCAAGCGTTTTTAAAATTGCACGTAATACCTTTTGTAAAATAAACTAATTAGTAGAAAAGAATAAGCGTGTGGGAACTTTTGTCAAACAGTTTTAACAATGGTACATCACACTTGTAGAGCGATAATATCGATTCGCAGCAACAAACAATAGTCCTACAGTGTCACGTATCTTATCACGTAACTACACCAAACGCTGATAAGGAATATGCCCTTGATATACACAAAAGAGAACAAGTTGTATACCTGTATGTGTCGGGATACTTAGCTTGCACGTCCTTGGAAGTGAATCAGCACCGCATCGCGACGGCCGTCAGGATCTATTTACCCTGTTACCATAATGGCACTAGCAATCTACAGGCAATGGCAGTTGATCTGTGGCAAAGAACAGCTGGGCCTACATAAAAAAGAACCAACTTGGCTTCCAGCTAAGAGCTAAAAATAGAATCTGATTAGGATGGGTAAGTGTGGAAAACTCACAGATACACACAAGATACCTCCTACTTGTCGGACAAAAAAACGTGCATTGCTCTTGAAGTACTGGGACGAGTAATGTAGAAAATATTTCAACGCACAAGCTGCAGAATGAAATTATAAATTTGTTCAAATAAGTCGAGTTCGAACTGCAATCCTCGCGTTATCAAAGCGCGATTAGCAAACTGGAAAACACGCTATCAAATAATGGTAGGGTCCATTATTTCGACAAGTCTTTAGATGGGAAACACAAGAGAAAGCAATTATACGTTATCGGAATGTTTACCAAATTAATGAATACCTAAAACAAGGTATTGACTATTTAATTTATCGAATAAACTTTTGTTTTAAAAGCAAAATGGATTTGAGTTAAAATTATGTTAAAGCGGGCATATTCTGAATAGGTAGACTATATAGGGTATTGTTGGAGAATTTAAGAATAGAAATGGAATTTATTCGAGTGGGTAATGACAACCAGGGAGAAAGGGTATTTAATTTATGTTGAAAAATAAACGTTACAACTTGGTGCGCGCTATTTTCTTTGCTTACTTTATTTTTCTTTCTTGTCCGCACGCAATATCATAACAACTAGATCTTAATGAATTATATTAATTTGCAATGCCGAGTCGAGTAAGGCTTGTGCACCACTGTAGGAACCCCCTACCGTCCTCGATTTCTATAATACAATAGCTAATACAACGCTTTGAGAATTCTAAACAGCGTGAAGTGAATGTATTTTTTCACTTGAAGTATGAGATTTATTATAGGATTGCCATGGATTGATTGTTTTCATTCATTGACAGTTTGTGTTCACTGTCATTTTTTGAAGGCTGCAAAATTGACAAATTTTGAACATTTTACATCGAGATTTGTAAAATGATCTGGTCTTAAGCAATTAAGACACAAATGTTTAACTCAAACCTTTTCAATGTGATTCAACCGGCAATTTTAATAATTTCAGACAGTTGTTAATGAAATGACTATTCAAAGCAGTAATTACAATTACCCGATTTGTTTAACGTTAAATCACAGGATGCAGACTGGTGATTACCTTCGTACATGGATGTTATCTCCAAAATCGATGCTCTCACGTGAGCTAATAACATTTAATGCATGACATTTTTGTCAGAAAATCGCACATCATTTTGTACGACTGCAAGTTTAAGCTTTTAATTTATTCTATTATTCATTTTGTGTTAACAGAGGAAATGTTATTAAATAGACCAAGAGATCTTCCAACTGGAGTAACGTAACGTAAATGTTGTAAAATCGTATCCGTAATCATAAGCCAACCTTAATATGATTCCTTATTAAATGCAGGCACTTCAAAAATTGAACAAATATGAGTAGTCACAATTATGCGTTTGTTTTTACAGTGCTCTTCAAGATGTTCAACGTTTTCGTAATTTCGAGTTATTATTTCGATACTTAATTGTATCTCCAGCTTCATTTTACAACCTAATTTCAAATACTGTAGTTTCTCGATTGATGGTAAAGAATCATCAGAATCGATAAGCAAATTAAGTGTCTCTGAACGAAATCCATTTGGCAAATTTTCTACTGAATGTATTTGGAAATTTAGCTGCATGGTAGCCGGTTGCACCACGATTTGTTGTTATTACTTTGTTGGTGGCTTACTTGGTATGCATGTGACTACTGAATCAAAGGTCTCAGGTTCGATACCAGACACGGACTGTTTGCAAAAAGTTAGGGAAGCATTTTCACAAAAATATGCTCTATTCGAGTAAGAAGTAAAACGTAGGTCCCCGTATGTGAATGGTGCGTGCCATGCATGTTAAATATCCTTATCTTGCTCAGAACAGTAATGATTCGGCAAAATTCAAAATTTCAAGGTAAAAAAAACTCGCTTACTGGCCAATGTACCTTCGGGTGGAGTATTGGAAAATCACATGTATTGAGGATTTGTTTCAGAAAAAAAATTAAATTTTAGTTACAATTTTAAATATATTGCGTTAATTTCTTTTTCGAGAAAATGTCTTCATGTTCTGAATCAAAGTTACTATCGTAAATTTCTTCCAAGAACTCATCAAGTGCTTTAACGTAATAAAGTCTGAAATTGTCTTGTAACTTTATCGATTGTTTCATCATTCATCTTACGTTTATTTAAATATTGGTCTAACGTTGATATGTTCCATTTCAAGTAATTGAGTTGATTTTGGTATTTCTTAATTTTAGTTTGAAAAGAAGCTAACTCCTACTATTCCATTGTAAAGGATGTTTGCTAGGCATGTGCGTATAAAAGAATACCCGTTCTGACAATCAGTTGCTGGAGAACAATAAGTTCATCTAACGACACACCCAAACCATTGGCCCAATTTGGATGTATTTCGAGATTCTTGCAAGCAATCGCCGCTGTTACTGTGCCAGAAGAGGATCACCTGATACTGTATCCTTAGAATATTTTAGATTGAAAGACAAATTTAGGCATTGCTTGCTCAGTTCTTTGCAGGTACCTTGTCTACCAAACTTATGATGAAGATGGCACTATTTCAGTTTGTGTTACCCATTCGAGACATCAATTGTTGAATTTCGTGGCATGTAAAAGTAAACTGGCGTCTGATCGGCATTTCCTATCTGCCCCATTAAAGTTTTTTCTTGACGTAACTGAATAACGTATCGTTGGAAAGCCAATAATTTTTCGTCGTAGGTATCCGGTAAATGTTGACAAATAGATGTACGTCTTCCTATTGAAAATTTATGCCTATCCATAAAACGACTAACCCATTCCCGACTTGCTTTAAAATTGGGGATTTGAAATTCACTTGCTATTTGTGCGGCTTTTAACTGTGCAATTTCTATTGAAATAGCAAATGTTTGCTGGTGTGTACCTTGAATGTAAGAAAACAACTGCTCTTCTACTCAAGGAAACTGTATCCTTAGAATGTTTAGATTGAAGATAAAATTAAGCGTTGCTTGCTCAGTTCTTTGCAGGTACCTCGTCTACCAAACGTATGATAAAGATGGCACTATTTCAGTTTGTTACCCGTTCGAGGCATCAATTGTTGAATCTCGTGGCATGTCAAAGTAAACTGGTTTCTGATCGGCATTTCCTATCTGCCCCATTAAAGTTTTTTCTTGACGTTGCCGAATAACGTATCATTGGAAAGCCAATAATTTTTCGTGGTAGGTATTCGGTAAACGTTGAGAAATAGATGCAAATCTTCTTATTGAAAGTTTATGCCTATCCATAAAACGACTAACCCATTTCCGACTTGCTTTAAAATTGGGGATTTGAAGTTCACTTGCTATTTGTGCGGCTTTTGACCGCGACATTTCTATTGAAAAGCAAATGCTTGCTGGCGTGTACATTGAATGTAAGAAGATAACTGCTATTCTACACAAGGAAACTTAGGGATTCCACCACGAAATGCTCATTTACTTTTAACGGTATTAACATCCATAACTTCTCTTTTTTCTTTCTCCAATCTCTTATACACGATTCAGGAATATCATATTTACGGCCTGCTGCACAATTACCAATTTCCACAGCTAGACGAATAACTTTTAATTTCTCCCTGACCGTAAACTCATTTCTATGGGTAAGAAAAACGCAATCAACTTTGCTTGACAAAATAAAACGAATAGTCTGTTGTGTTTCAATACTACGGTACTGAGCAGGAATAAATGACTAGAAATGTGTAGTTAAACAAAACTTGTCAGCCAATACTTAAAAATAGACGTTGTAATGACAGGTAATTTGGAAATGCCTGCGTACCTACTGTAATAACAATGACTTTATTATCACAGCAGGTTTATTGGACATTAATTTGGAAATCCCCGCATTGACACGCACCCTTAAAATCTCAGGTTATTTTTTGGGAAAAAGATGTACGTGGTACGCGAGTAAATACATAATACCGGATTTGCGTTATTCCTATGCAGTACAAATCAATTACTTATTAGATTTATTGAAGTAACACACATCATTTACCTTATCTTTATTATACGCCTTAGGAAATTGATACATCTTTGAATGTATGTGTATTCTAGTAAGTCACGTGATGGTTTTCTTGTGGTTCCGACTATATATAGTAACAGGCGCAAACACGTTTAAAAATGTTTTATTTTCTCTAGAACCATTTCCTACATTGTATGAACCATTCCAACATTTATTTTATATATAGTTAAAACCTAATAGTAAATAAACTAGAACAAGAATGCTTCAGAAACTTGTTTTTATGTAACTACTCATTGTCCTTTAAATGGGTGCAATTCGATTAATTGTAATTCTGCCAATACTGATAACAGTTTTTCATTACAGAAAATCACTATCATGGTACAATGAAGGCTGGAATGACATTCACCATTGAACCAATACTAACCCAAGGTCGTATAGAAATTGAAATTTTGCAAGACAACTGGACAGCAGTTACGTTCGATAATTCCCGAACTGCCCAATTTGAACATACTGTACTTATTACAAGTCAAGGTGTAGAAATTTTGACAATACCAGATTGAAATTGTTCAACAATAAAAAGTCAAATATTCTAGATTATTTTTTAATAAATGGTATTTACATTTATTTTATTTCTATATCTCGGTAAGTATAAATCTGTACATCGTCATCCAATTTTAAATTGCTTTTATACATTCAGTACCTGTATCTTTTTACATAATTGGACGAAGTGATTTTGATGAAAATAGCCCTATTTACAATTATATACACTTTACAGTAATTATGAATGTTACGTCAATATATAAAATGGAATGTCATATTATTGGGCTATATTCACATTGGAAATGACTTTATATACAAATGCCGACATATCAAATGTAATATATTTTTATATTCTAACAATATAAAAATATATATATTATTTCTATAACAAAGAATTTCCCAACTTGTCTGTGCTTCGACATATTACTAACATACCTCCACTTCTGGAAGCACTGTTTGAAATACAAGAAAAAAATTAATCAGCAATTGGCTTTGTAACTAAACATGATATGTCAACAGCAGGGGAACTTAACGACACAGTGAAATTTTTAATCTACAACTCTTTGTACTATTATAGTTCTGTAATTTACATAAAATAAACAAACGACAAACAATTACTTAAAATCTCAACAGTTTAGAAAATAAATTTATGTCCAACTAAAACGGGACTGTTACTAATATCTAATATTAGCAATCGGCAAGTGTGTTAAAACATCTGATATTATAAATAAATAAATTAAAATCACAGATAATCGAAGCCAACTTTTAGTTTCTATTTTTCACTTTTTTCATTTGAATAGTTCTTATTAAATATAACAGTCTTTCGCTCTTTAAACTGGTGAGTGACCACTATTGACTTTATCGGGTATCTGAATGTATAATTGTACAGATAAATAATACTTGTACTTTGTATTCAAAATTACAAAATGCACTTAAATCACAAAGTTGCCGATCACTTAACAAATTCTGTAAAAGACAACAAAGATAGGGTTTACAACTTAAAAATAATTTATCACCGTGTTATTAATTTTATTCACTTAGGATTATGTTAAAGCACCTGGCACTAGCCATTGAATTATGAATAAAAAAACAACTGTTAAACGATATAACAGAGTACGAAAAAAGATCAATAATCTTAATTAAAATTGAATAAATAATAAAACGACGAGTTATAATCTATAAGAACTTTGTACATCATTTAGTTGAGAAGTTAAATAGCTCACGTGGGAGTTTCACAAAGTCTTTCAACACGGTAACGGTTATAAGGAGAATACGGGGAGCGAGACAGATCATTATTGCTAAGAACTCGTGTCCGATTAGGCACTACACCTTCATTACGACCCATTAACCAGTCCGTGCACTGTTTCTGCTGATTATCACTAATATTCACAGTTGCCCATTTTTTTAACCATGAACGGAAACGCATGCTTAGTCGTTTTGTTACAGATGGATGAGACTGCAACAAAGCACATTTATTAGTTAACAATTCCCAAATATCAAAATTAACATAAAAAGTGATCATAAACAGTTAAATAACTAAAAGTTACATACATGTAATTTCAAAAAGAAAGGACACACTAAATGACGTCAAATAGGAATATTAATTTTAATTAGATTTTTGTAGTCGAGGAGACAGTAAATGTGCTAGCAAATACATGATTAACAAATGACATATTTGGGACAAGAAAGCCATCACGTGATCAGTTGTATTCATCTGAATCAATATAAATTTCAAAAGTCAAATGACCATACACTTTCATTTATCGAGAAGTCTTTCTTTGTACAAGTAGAATTTAGTGCTAAAAACTAACCTGCTTTTATTTAATTAGTCACTCTAGAATTATAATAAGCGTAATATATCACTCAAAACGAATTTTTTCTAAAAGAAATGCATACATATATTAACAAATATTTTCAAAGAAATTGTAAATCCCTAAAAACTACAAAAATTATATTGGTATTTAAATCTGTCGAACTTAACTTGACAAATATGCAGATTAAACATAGTAGAATGACTATTGTCAAAACAAAAAACAAATTTCCATTTTATATCAAGAAAAAAAGGTGCCTAAACCCATTCGCTGCCAACATTGAAAATAATAAATCTATTCTATTCTATCAGAAACCAAATTATATTTTCCATTTTTCTCAATTAGTATTTAAAAAATTGTTAAATAACTTCTAATCCACTTCGTTATGAACCACTAATAAATGTTTGGCATGTTTTGGACATTTCAAAATTTCACGCAGCAGCGTGTGTGATTGTCATTGGACATTAAATTTCATTCTGGGATGCCGATCATGCGCCTGTAGGTGATGATTAAATTATGAACATTGCTTCAAAAAATAGTATACTTAACAAATACAAATAATAAAGGCATCATATAAAAAAGTAAAAAATTGTTCTTATACTTCATGTACAACATGTGACAAAGTCTGAAACAATCTTGCTGTAATGACAAATGAAGCCCAAAACAAACCAAGCACGTTTTTGCTGTCTTACTTTTTACTTCCACCCCTCTAAGACTGTCCCACAACACACCCATCGCCACATGTCACTCCATTGGGCTTTTTACACAAAACTTAAAAATATATATTTGCACAATCTAAACAATAACAAGGTGTACCCTTACAAAAGTTGCAAACATTGATGGTATCTTTTCGTTTTCTTTTAGTATAACACTCTCTGGCAAAAGGAAAATGTTTCATCCAGCTTGCATCACCTCCCCACATAATTTCCTGAGTAGACTGAGCTTCTACAAGATTTTGCACAAGGACAGCCTATTGATGTGCTGCATTAGAAATTAATTCATTTTCATCCTCGTTTTCGCTACTTTCTGGAACTGAAACGTTACCCGATAGCAAAAACCCATCTTCAGTATCACTACCAAAAAAAAAACTATTCATCGTCTGAAAAATCCGATAAACCATGATCCGCAAACGTTTCAAGTTCGTGTGGATAATGGTTGAATACAGTCACATTTTATCCTTTTAGATCTAGAGGGGGGCCAGCTTGCTGATCTCTACTATCCGTCATAATTAAACTTTATTTGATCCCAATGCAATATAAATAAACAAAACAAAACTGGAAACCACATGCGTTAAAACTTTGTTAAATACATTAGGCCAACGCCTACACTACATACAGTGTTCAATTCCAACGCCACACTAAATCAAACGTAATACAAAACACATAGTGTAAATCACGGCTAGCACGTGATTGGCATTGGCTTAAATAGCATCATCACACGCTAGTGCATGATTAGCAGTGAACGTATTAAATGAAACATGGCACCTCGTGAAATGTAAGTTACGTTAATATATTATAATTCTCCAAGTTTACATTTTTGTCTTTATAGACATAACCTATAGAAATGGATAGAAGTAATTGCAAGTGCTAATATGTATTGTTTTGATTGTATTGTATTCCCATTTCAAATATAAATTTTTGCAGTCGTTCACTTTCACAGAAGGATAAACCAAGACCATCATAACATAAATATTTTAAAATTAAAATTACATAAAAAAATTAAATTTAGTACGGTGGAGCTACTAGAAAATGTTTTATCGCTGGTCGAGGAAAATTAGTATGGAACTCACATGTAGAGCAAACCATCATATTAATAAAAGCTTATGATGTGCTAACTTACTATAAAAGGAGTTAAAATTAACCTTGGAGTACTAAGAAATTCATATAGTATTTCTTAAATTTGGACATATTTAACCCTCTGATGGTACTTGGTAGGGAATTATGAAATTTTACCATTACAAGTGAATAAGCCCTCATTAAAACCCAAATGGGTTTTTATTTAATAGTTTGTGTTTATGTAATAAATAACCGACATTTAGTTATTGAGTATTTTTGAAATAGCTGGAAGGATGGAAATAGGATAAAATTGAACATGCATGTATGATTCGAATTCTTGGATATAGAAATTATAGCAACCACTTTTAACAAGTCAGGAAATTCATTGGTGGCTATGCTTAAATTGATCTATTTAGTAAGAAGGTAGTATTAGAATTTCTTTAACGCTTTTCCATAATTTAATACTAATACCGTAAGCATCGCTGACATTACCATTTTTGAGCGAGACAATAGCCTCTTTTACTTGGTTGTGAGACTTTTGGAGGGAGAAGCTAACTGTAAGAGGAACGTTGACATTGCCCATAAGTGTAATGGGATCGGTGTGTCTATGATATCAAGATTATTGATAATGTTTTGCACAAAGTTTGAGAAATAATAGTTAAATGACTCCATACTATGGCGTCTGCAATATTTTGGTCATTTTGTCTCATTAAATTAATACCATCCCACATTGCACGACGTTTATCCTTCGAGTTGCTACTACAAGCAGAGAATACCTTAATCTTATTATTTTTGATGGTTTCACGGTCTAGTTTCAGAAATTTATTACTCAAAGCCAAATTTTACAGTTTGATTAATTTAATAGTTATAATCGAGTCATTTTAACTTAAATTATTATGCATATTATGTAAATTATTGTCAAACCATTCAAGTAGAAGTGAAGTGGTGTTTTCGTATGAAAGCTAGGAGTGTTTCGCAGAGATTATAAGAATTTACATTTTTCAACAGGTCTGCTTTGGCGACTTTTTAAACAGTTTTCACACAAGTATGATTGGCTCTAAATGACACCTGAAGTATAATATAGATTTTAAAACAAATGCATTAGCAAATAAATAATGTTCCAGGATTTATTTTTACTTAAGAACTTCTTATGATTACATCAAAAAATGTACAGTGATGTATTGATATTAAAATGTTTTTTACAATTGCTGTCGCTTACTGTTATAACACTTATGAATGATTTGTATTATTAACTTTAACGGTTTGGTCTAGTGCTTTTACACGTAGATATCAATCATATATGAGCATTTCAGTATGTTGAATACATTTCTTCCATAAATCTTTGAGACATTGCCGTAAAGCTTTGTTCTACATATCAAACACCTTGTAGTCGTTATAACCATTACCTTACTTTTGCATGTGCCTAAATTATCACTGCACTAAATTGACGATATGGTGACACGCACAGAACTTCATAACCATGGCTTCTTAAAAGCTCAATTATACTTTGTATTACTTTTTTGTGAGATTTTACTCGTTAAACTCACTTTTAAACAACTGCGTTGCATACGAAACATGGTGTGTAATAAAGCTATTGAATTATATCGGTCCTAGTCCAAGATGATAGTGTAGAATGATAAAGTGTATTATCTAACATAACTAACAATGGTTGTGGTTCTAATAATTGTTTATTAACTTCTCTGCAATCCACTGTAAAACTGCATTCCCATTCATTCCACCAAGATATTCGTTAGTGTTCAAATTTGAAAGCAAACGACAACGAAGCATCTCCTATAAAACCTTCTTTTGATCCAGCAGAACTACTACATGTTCCTTCATACCCACTTGACTTTCTCACACTTCTATTATTATCGTCCTGCCATAATGTTATTCATAAAAACGAGTTTATTTGCTTTATATGCTCTTAGAAATTTAATTCTTGAACCATTAAATCTCTGTGGTTTCCTGATGTCCTAAATTTGAATCCAATCTGAAGCAATACATGTTTCAAACTGGTATTATTTTATGTAATTTCTTTTTCTCGAAGCTTTACATTTAATTATTGGATAGCTACGTGTTCTTCTGCAAATAACTATATGCTATCGTTTACTCTAACGTTTTATTAAACTTACTATGGGCAAAATATCTCTAATGTTCATTTGAACGCTGCCTGGAAGCTCCAGTTTTATTTTCTTAAGAGACCTTGTTTCCAGGACTGACCACAATTAGATTAGCCATCTGTTGTAATTTAATAAGAGTAACTGTGCTGGAACTAATATATAAAGCTGTAACCACTTTCTAATACGTATCGAGTTAATTAAAATACAATTTCTTATGTAAAAATGTCTACTTTTTGTACTGCCTGTAGTGAAATTAAAGCAACCCCAGTCAGTCCGCTTTCCTTACTCTAAATATGCTAGTAAATTCAACAAGTGCAAGTGTTTCCCAAAGTTGTACCTTTGGCTGACATTTTGCAATATTGAATTCTAATAAGACCTGTTTTACACGAAATTGATAAATAAAAAACGAGCAAGGATTTTAAAAACGATGAAAGTAAGGTTACATTATGATGAAAGAGAGGCTGTATATTATTGTTACTGCCAAATTTATAATACTACTCTAGCCAATTATAACTTCTGTATATATGAAACAAGTTCTAACATATAACATAGAGTTTACTTTGATTTTATGCAGTATAAAGCAATTACATACGAGTATTATTGATTCAACAAGCGTCATTTACTTACCATCTTTATTATACTCGTAAGAAATTGGTACATTTTCGAATGTATAGAACATGATTCACAATTTCATAGAAATATTTAAACTGGTGCTTAAGAACGGGTCATAGATCGGTAATTTTAATTAAAAAAATGTATTATTTCAAAACTAAAATTGAAGTGTTTTTAGGGCACGTATAAACCATACCTCTAATTGAAATTCCTGGGCGAGTGGCTTCGTATAATGTTGATGCTGTATGACAAGTCTTATTGTAAAATTTTATGGTATAGTTTGAGGTTTAAAGTTCATAAAACCACAAATGACATCAATAGAAGTAAATACTCCCTGTATGTTTGTTGTGGTTTGTTTAGTATTCTTCTTAATCTTCTTTGGGAATTAAACCACTCATAGTTTTTCAATTCATCTTTATTTACGTTTCGATCCATGACCTAGGATCGTTGTCAAAATAATAACAACTTCAAGTTTGATATTAATGACATAAATTGAAGGTGACTTTGATTTATTGATGTTTGAAATATTTGGTTTGAGTATACTAAGCAAAATTTTAAAGTTTAAAAGAATGATTGCCTTCAATTTGTGTTGCGACCTGGGATCGACTTTCTTTAGGTAGCCAATATGCTTAACGTGAAATCAGCTGATTAATTTTTATTGGTGAATTTTATATAAATTCAATAACTTTAAAATTGGAAAACATTTTTTAACATGTTTCTATTTATACAATTGAGAGATTTCTAATTTTTTGTCTTATTTCACAAAGATTCACTGAAGGGGGTTAAGCAACCTGTGGCTACCAAGATCCCCCAACACTTAGAATTTGCCGAAATAATGGTTTTCTAGTTAATATGCTTATTGTTATGTAATTAGTTATTGTATGTATGAATAGAAATCATGTATGTAGGCTGTATTTCATGTTAATATCGCAAGGAAAACCCAGGAAAAACTTGCAATGCTACCTAGATATTGTGGGCATTTGATCTTCATTTGTTATTTCTTTTAGTAATGGAATCCATTGTTTACTGAAAGTCACGGATTCGTTTGCAACGCAGTTATTTTTATGTAGGGTTATATAAGCAGCTTCTTTGATTTTGCGTTTTTGGTGGTTTTCTTCTTTGTCGGTAATTTTTGCGTCTTCCCATTTTATTTTATGACTGGAGTCCCATGCATGTTGGCAAATCGTGGATTTTCAAATTTTCTATTTTTATATATGATTTATGTTCTTTTAATCGAACTTCAAATGGTCTGGAACTTTCTCCTATATAAAACTTATTACATTCGCACGGTATTTTGTAGATACAGTTTTATGAACTTTGTATTGCGTTTTTGGGTTTTGTTTTTGTTAATTGTGCTCTTAGTGTATTGTTGGTTCTAAATACTGTTAATTCTAAATTTGTTTCCTATTCTTTGAATTTTTTTGGAGAATCCTTTTATGTATGGTATTGAGAGCATTTTGTGGTATGTATCGTTGTTTTTGTTTTCTTTTTCTTTATTTTTAGGGTTTTCATTCATTTCTTTTTCTATTATTCTTTTAGGATATTTGTTTTCTATTAGTGTACATCTGATTAGGTCTTTCTCTTTCTTTAAAATTTCTTCGTTTGATGATATTAATTTTGCTCTATCATACATGGTTTTGATAATTCCTCGTTTGACACATTGTGGGTGGTTTGATTCGAAGTTTAAGTATCTGTTTGTGTGCGTTGGTTTTCTATATACCGATGTATTAATTGTTGTATCGTTTTTTGCTAACTAGAATATCTAAAAACGGAAGTTTTCCATTTTGTGCTAATTCATATGTGAATTTAATAGCTGGTTCTATTTCGTTAATTGACTGTACAAAGTTTTTAATTAATTCTATATTATGAGGCCAAATAGCATAAACATCATCTACGTATCTCCACCAGATTAGTGGTTTCAATTCTTGTGTGAATATTACATCTTTTTCGAATTCTTCCATGAATATATTACTAAAGATTGGCGATAGTGGACTTCCCATTGCCATTCCAAAGCTTTGTTTGTAGAATTGATCATTTATTTGAAAATATGTGGTATTGACGCATAAACCAAGTAATTCCATAATCGATGATATACTTAGTTTTGTTCTTTCTTTAAGATCGCCATCTTTTTCTAGTTTGTTTTTTATAATATTAAGCGTTTTGTTTATAGGGACATTTGTGAAGAGATTTACTACATCAAAGCTTACCATTGTGTGTGTATTTTCAATTTTTATGTTTGATAATTTTTCTATAAAGTGTTGGTTGTTTTTAATGAAAGAATCCGTTTTGCCAGCTAATGGATTTATAATTTTTAGTAGAAATTTTGCTAAATTATGGCATGGTGAATGTATGGAGCTTACGATAGGTCTTAAAGGAATGTCTTTTTTATGAATTTTTGGTAGACCGTAAAAATGGGGTGGTTTACTTGGTAGCAACAGGTTGCTTAACCCCCTTCAGTGAATCTCGGTGAAATAAGACAAAATTAGAAATCTCTCAATTGTATAAATAGAAACATGTTAAAAAATGTTTTCCAATTTTAAAGTTATTGAATTTATATAAAATTCGCCAATAAAAATTATTCTGCTGATTTCACGTTAAGCGTATTGGCTACCTAAAGAAAGTCGATCCCAGGTCGCAACACAAATTGAAGGCAATCATTCTTTTAAACTTTAAAATTTTTGCTTAGTATACTCAAACCAAATATTTCAAACATCAATAAATCAAAGTCACCTTCAATTTATGTCATTAATGTCAAACGAAGTTTTTATTATTTTGACAACGATCCTAGGTCATGGATCGAAACGTAAATAAAGATGAATTTAAAAACTATGAGTGGTTTAATTCCCAAAGAAGATTAAGAAGAATAATAAACCACAACAAACTTACAGGGAGTATTTACAAGTCAGGTATGGGCCTGAAAGTTGTATTTGTTTTAGACAGTTGGACAATCTAAACCTAAAGCTATCCCATTCCAAAAATTCACTCACATTCCTAATAAAATGCAGAAACAACGAAATAATACCAAAAGGATTTAGAATCAAATTTGGAAAGACAAGCAATGAACTATCAAGGATTCTTGAAAGAGCAAGTTACAGTATGATGAGGGAAAGACTACAAAACCACCGATACATTATTTATAAGTTAAAACAAGATATTGAGGGCATTATAAATTTTTCATACAAATAAAGGTAACAAAATATGATTTTGATAAAATTCTCGTTAGTGCAAAAACCTACTACGAATCAGTATTTTCCAAACAAAAAGAAATTCACATAAAGAAATTTAATAACCTATTTATAGAGAAAAATAACACACAAACTAAAACGTTAGAAAACAGCAACACCAAGCTAAACACCGTGATAAATTTATCAAACAGAACTATTAACGACACAGAAAAATCAATTCTTTCAAAAGGCCTTAACTTTGCAGTAACACCAAAATCAATACCAACCTTTGAAATAATTAGCTGTATTGAAAAAACAGCAAACCAACTCGAAGAAGATCAAGCAAACGAATTTAGAGTGCGATGCAAAATCGAAATAGAAAAGAATCACAAAATAAAACCAAATGTAAGTAATAACGAAATAAAAGCAATTCGCAACCTAAAAAACCATAACTCAATTATAATTCTACCTGCTGACAAAGGCAATGCAACAGTAATAATGAATAAAAACGATTACAACAAAAAAGTAAACGAATTATTGAACACAGAATTACACCCCTTTAGAAATGGACGCAACAAAATCAATTGAAAATAAAATATACAAAACTCTATTTAAATTTAAAAATGAATTCGAAGACAAAGAAAGAAGTAAACTGGTCCCACATTACAGTAAACCACCCCATTTTTACGGTCTACCAAAAATTCATAAAAAAGACATTCCTTTAAGACCTATTGTAAGCTCCATAGATTCACCATGCCATAATTTAGCAAAATTTCTACTAAAAATTATAAATCCATTAGCAGGCAAAACTGATTCTTTCATTAAAAACAACCAACACTTTTTAGAAAAATTATCAAACATAAAAATTGAAAATACACACACAATGGTAAGCTTTGATGTAGTAAATCTTTTCACAAATGTCCCTATAAACAAAATGCTTAATATTATAAAAAACAAACTAGAAAAAGATGGCAATCTTAAAGAAAGAACAAAACTAAGTATATCATCGATTATGGAATTACTTGGTTTATGCGTCAATATCACATATTTTCAAATAAATGATCAATTCTACAAACAAAGCTTCGGAATGGCAATGGGAAGTCCACTATCACCAATCTTTAGCAATATATTCATGGAAGAATTCGAAAAAGATGTAATATTCACACAAGAATTGAAACCACTAATCTGGTGGAGATACGTAGATGATGTTTATGCTATTTGGCCTCATAATATAGAATTAATTAAAAACTTTGTACAGTCAATTAACGAAATAGAACCAACTATTAAATTCACATATGAATTAGAACAACATGGAAAACTTCAGTTTTTAGATATTCTAGTTAGCAAAAACGATACAACAATTAATACATCGGTATATAGAAAACCAACGCACACAGATACTTAAACTTCGAATCAAACCACCCACAATGTGTCAAACGAGGAATTATCAAAACCATGTATGATAGAGCAAAATTAATATCATCAAACGAAGAAATTTTAAAGAAAGAGAAAGACCTAATCAGATGTACACTAATAGAAAACAAATATCCTAAAAGAATAATAGAAAAGAAATGAATAAAACCCTAAAATAAAGAAAAGAAAACAAAACAACGATACACACCACAAAATGCTCTCAATACCATACATAAAAGGATTCTCCGAAAAAATTCAAAGAATAGGAAACCAATTTAGAATTAAAACAGTATTTAGAACCAACAATACACTAAGAGCACAATAAACAAAACCCAAAAACGCAATACAAAGTTAAAAAAAACTGTATCTACAAAATACCGTGCGAATGTAATAAGTTTTATATAGGAGAAAGTTCCAGACCATTTGAAGTTCGATTAAAAGAACATAAATCATATATAAAAATTAGAAAATTTGAAAAATCCATGATTTGCCAACATGCATGGGACTCCAGTCATAAAATAAAATGGGAAGACGCAAAAATTATCGACAAAGAAGAAAACCACCAAAAATGCAAAATCAAAGAAGCTGCTTATATAACCCTACATAAAAATAACTGCGTTGCAAACGAATCCGTGACTTTCAGTAAACAATGGATTCCATTACTAAAAGAAATAACAAATGAAGATCAAATGCCCACAATATCTAGGTAGCATTGCAAGTTTTTCCTGGGTTTTCCTTGCGATATTAACATGAAATACAGCCTACATACATGATTTCTATTCATACATACAATAACTAATTACATAACAATAAGCATATTAACTAGAAAACCATTATTTCGGCAAATTCTAAGTGTTAGGGGATCTTGGTAGCCACAGGTTGCTTAACCCCCTTCAGTGAATCTCGGTGAAATAAGACATAAAATTAGAAATCTCTCAATTGTATAAATAGAAACATGTTAAAAAATGTTTTCTAATTTTAAAGTTATTGAATTTATATAAAATTCACCAATAAAAATTAATCAGCTGATTTCACGTTAAGCGTATTGGCTACCTAAAGAAAGTTGATCCCAGGTCGCAACACAAATTGAAGGCAATCATTCTTTTAAACTTTAAAATTTTTGCTTAGTATACTCAAACCAAATATTTCAAACATCAAAAATCAAAGTCACCTTCAATTTATGTCATTAATGTCAAACTTGAAGTTATTATTTTGACAACGATCCTAGGTCATGGATCGAAACGTAAATAAAGATGAATTTAAAAACTATGAGTGGTTTAATTCCCAAAGAAGATTAAGAAGAATCAATAGAAGTTTTAAATAACGATTATTTGTTACTCATTAATGAATTACATTTTTTTAAAGTGGTAATACAAACAAGAGTGTTCTACTTTACTGGCAGCGAGCTTGTAAAACTCTACTTACTAAAGTAAAATCTTTGAAGTTTCATACGAAATTAGCACAGAAAATCAAAGTACGATAAAGTTGAAACTAAATAAACAGTAAACAACGAATTTTATTGTGTACCAATAAATGCTTACTGTCGTTTGAACCTTTTAAATTTATGGCTGAGGTTATTGGGTATTTTTAACACGACACCAAAATGGAATTGCAAATGCCAATCATGTGCTACTAGCTTATAAAGTAGCGTTTGCAAGCTCGCTACTTGTAAAGTAGAACACCCATAGAAACTCAAAAATGCAGTTTACTAATGAATGACAAATAAAAAATATTTGAAACATCTGTCCGTCATGGGCACCCCTAATAATGAAATACCATTTTGTGATTTTGTAAACTTTAAACTCCAATCATAAAATTTACACACACTTGTCATGTATCATAAACGTTATACCGGAGGTCACTCACCAAGGAATTTCAATTGCAGCCCATAGTTAGTCGCCTCATTATTTTTATAGGTAACCTGAAAACATTCAGTTTAATTTTAGTTTTGAATAATTTTTTGCGAAAATACCAATTTACGCCCCATAATTAAGCATCAGTTAAAATATTTCCATGAAGCTGTGAATCATCCTATATACATTCTAGACCTAAGTAACAGTCACGTGATAATCTTATATTGTGGTCCCGACTAGTTTATTGTAACAAAATACCATAATCTACAAACGTTATTAAACAAAAATCTGTGATAGTAGTATGTTTGAGACTCCATGGGTCAGACAGATTCACATATGACTGCTGATCCAATGGCCCCCGGTGCGTTTCCTGCACAAACCACTTAAAAAATGTTAGGCAAGCATTTTTCACAAAAATTCACCATCATTCGGATGAGAGGTAAACTGTAAGTCCTGTGTGTGTGTTGTCACATATGTCAAAGATCCATATCTTGCTTGGAATAGCAAAGGTTCGACAAAATAAAAAAATTTCCAGGTAAAAAAACTCGCTTTTTGTCCAATGTAGTACCTTTGGATGGAGCATACGAAAGTCAAATGTAGGGATAGTTGCATGTTCCAAACTTGTAAGTCTACTTCATGCAAAACAGAACCAAATTATCGACAATAAAGTTTTAATGGATATATGATCGAAGTTATTGAAATGCTATTTAATTCACTTTATTAGCAATAAAAATGATTATTTCTATTGAAATAAGATCAGATTGTTTTGTAAATCAGAAGTTGCTACAAAACTGATTGGACATCACTTTTGATTTAAACAAGTGATGACATTTGTCGGACATAGATGCACTTAAATAAGAAACTATAGGAAAAATCTTGTTGTGACCCTTCTTTTTCGTTCTGACCTATAATGTATTATGCTTTAGAGTGATCATTCTATGTACGCCAGCAGCCTACAGTTGTCCGACCTGTTGTGTAGAAATTTTCATATGCTTTTCCTCATATTATTATGTCAATTGTCATATCAATATTTAATATTTTATAATGTAATTGTGTTATTCCATTAAACATAATTGAAAGAAAAAAATTGTTTTAAATGTGGTTATCATTAGAGCTGGTGACAACAGGGTATGTTTGGCTTTTTCATCAGTTAATCTGGGATCAGTCGCCAAATCCAGACCTAGTTGAGGAAACTTTTGTTACTCTCTTTCGTGAGTTATATTTTTACTATTGTATACTATATTTTAGGCATTTAATGAAAAGTTTAATTCTCACCGAACTTATTTAATTACCACTGTTGTTCGCCTGTAAATTTAAAATGAAATTGGAGAATGATTGGTATTGTTAATGTTAGAATGTTTTGTTTACCTACCTTTAACAAACCTAATTTTATACGTTGTATGTTATGTTAGACACAGCTTTTGGTAATTTTATATTTTAAGTGGTGAAGTTAGTTACTTTACTTTTTACGTCAATGGTCATAGCAATGCGGTACTCTGTTAAGTATTGTGTTGAACACATGTAATATTATGTTCTGGTATTTGTATAAATAAAGTTTGTGTTTCTTTTTCTTTGTCTCAAACTATAATAACAATGGTTATGGGCCCAGATCTGTAGACAAAAGAAAAAGATTAAAAAAGAATAAGGTTATGATCATTGGTAAAAACGTGCTCGCGATAGTATCGGTTCGGTTTTTGTAAATTGCACAGTGTTAATAAAAATGGAGACCCGTTCTCAACAAAGCCTTGAAAATAAGCATGGAATTGTTCCTTCAAGGAAATAGCTTCGATAATTGGAAGTTTAGATTGCAATCGGTAATGAAAGCTGCTGAAGTAAGTGATGTTCTTGTTTGACTCCTGTTCAAAGCAGAAACGAGGTGTGGCATAAGAAAAATAACAAGGCGATAATGATAATTGTGCAAAGCATTGCAGATTCCCATTTGGAATATATCAAAGGAATTGAAAACGCATTTGAAATGATGTCGAAATTAGAAGGTATTTTTATGAAAAGGGCACTTGTTCGAAATTTTATTTGTTGGAAGAACTCACTCGATTGAAGTATGATGCTAACACTGATTTGCAAAATCACTTTTCAAAGGTAGATAAAATATTCAGAGAGTTAAAGGATATCGGAAGCAATTTTGACGAATCAGACATGGCTTGCTTTTACTCCTGTCGATGCCTGTTGCGTATGAAAGTATAGTCACTGCAATTCGACGTTATCGAAGATGACTTACAAATGGAATTTGTAAAAGCAGACTTCTAGAGTTTAATGTAAACAAAAGTGCTGAAAAAGGTGTAAGGGATGTAGCATCGTCATTTACTGCACAGAGGCCCATGAAATGCTTTAAATGCGGAAAGTTAGGACACTTAAAAAAGGTGTGTGGTATTAAGTGTTATACATGTAATAAGTTTGGTCACCGCTCGACACAATGTACTGTTAAAAATGTGAGTAAAAATACACATAACACAGCAAACCTGGCTGAAAGCAAGAAGTCATCAAGCGATGAATCGAATTATGAAAATGCCGTAGCTTTTGTACTGTCTCAGAAGAAATGGGTGAAATGGAATGGTTTGCAGACTCGAGCAACGCATCATTACACTAACGATGAAGGTATGCTAATAAACAAACAAAATTTTGAAGAAGCGAAGTTGATACACTTGGCAGAGCAAGGAAAGAGTATGAAGGCAACATGCACTGGTGATATAGAGGTTATTTCTGAAATAAAAGATAAGCAGGTAACAATTAGACTTAAAATGTAATGTGCATTCCTGCACTTAGAGTAAATTTATTGTCAATATCAGCAATTGAAAAGGCAGGTTTTAAGATAATTTGCTATAATGGAATTGTGTCTATAGAAAAGATGGGTGTGTTTATGCTAGAGGTAAAGCAGTAGGAAATCTTTATAAGATTGTATTTAAAATTTGTAACGTAGAAAGTGGAAATTTAGCACAAGAATCGCATGTAGATCTTTGGCATAAAAGATATGGGCACTTAAATTATAGCTCATTGATAAAAATCAAAATTTAAGTCTAGTTAATGGGTTAGATTTTGTGAACGAGCATGAAAATAAATTGTGTGAAATTTGTATAAAGTCAAAACTAAAATGTTTGCCATATTATTCAAAACGACTAGATCGCAAAATGTGCTTGAATTAATCCATAGTGACCTCGTGGTCCCATAATACCCACTTCACATGATAGCAAACGCTATTTTCTTACTTTTGTAGACGATTACCGCGCTTTGTCATGGTCAATATAATTAGTCAAAAGAGTGAAGTAACTAAATGTTTTAAAGAATATGTTGCAAAAGTAACCTCGTTAATGAATAGAAATGTTGCAAAATTAAAATGTGATAATGGCGGGAATATTGTTCTAAAGAATTAATCAGTTTTGTGCAGAAATGGGAATAGAGATCAGCTATGTACCTCCATATACCCCTCAATTAAATGGTGTCGCTGAGCGCATGAACCAGACTTTGATGGACAGAGCAAGATCAATGATAATGCAGGCAAGTTTAGACAAAAGTTTTGGCGGAAGCAGTACTCACTGCCGCTTATATAAATAATAGGTGCCAATCATGTTTAATAAATAATAAAACACCGTTTGAATTATAGACACGCAAAAAACCAAATGTATCAAACATGCGTGTTTTTGGTTGTGTAGCTTATGCAAGAATACCAGATGCTCTTAGAACAAAATTGGACGATAAAGGTGTGAAATGTAAATTTATAGGTTATACGAAAGATGGTTATCGGTTATGGGAAGAAAGTAGTAATAAAATTCTTCACAGTAGAAATGTATTGTTTGATGAAACAAATTTTGAAAAGGATAACTACGATAGGGTACAAGGCTGCAGACAAAATGTAAGTGATGCAGAAGAGTCCGAAAATGAAAGTAATGAAAACGAATTGGCTACAGGAACCAGCAGACCAAATCGAAATGTTAAATTGCCATCGAGTTAAATGATTACGAATTGGATATGTTATTTGGCATTGTTAAGTGATTGCGTGGACACACCAAACTCTTACAATGAAGCAGCAAGATCGGTAAATTGGAATAAATGGAAAATAGCTATAGATGACGAATTAAACGCATTAAAAGAAAATGAAGCTTGGAAACTGGTTGATGTACCGAAAATAAAGAAATATTAAGCAATCGATGGGTGTTTCAGATAGAAGAGGATGACAAAGGACAAAAATATTCAAAGCAAGATTAGTTGTCAGAGGTTTTGAACAAAAGATCTAAATTCATTTCAATACATGCACCGTAGCAAAACTTTCTACATTCAGAATTTTGCTATCTGTTTGTAACAAAGAAAATCTGTTTATGGTGCAGTTAGATGTAAAAATGCCTTTTAAACGGTTCACTTAAGGAAAAAGTTTTATAAAAATTCCTGAGGGATTAAAAGTTGAAGATTGTAACAGGAATAAAGTTTGTTTATTAAAAAGGGCACTTTATGGTTTGAAAGAATCTCCTAAAATATGGAACAACTGTCTTAACGATTTAATGACAAGCCTAAATTTTAAACAGTCTCAGTCAGATTACTGTCTATTTACTTTTCTAAATAAAAATATTCATTGCTATTTATTAGTATATGTCGATGACATTTTAATTGCTAGTAATGATATGAATTTTATTGTAATGGTTAAAACTAAACTATGTCAACATTATAAAATGAAAAACTACCTAATGTTAATAAATTTCTAGGCATACGGATTATAAGAAATCTCGAAAAAGGTGAAATAACAATTGATCAAACACTTTTGATTGAAAATTTAATTAAACGGTTTAACGTTAATGATAGTAAAATGTTTAAGACCCCAATTGAAAGAAACCTAAATCTACAAAGAAATTGTAAGGACAAATTAAAAACTGAACTACCCTATAAAGAATTATTAGGATCATTAATGTACATTATGATAGGTTCAAGACCTGATATATGTTATAGTATCAGTTATTTTAGTAAATATCAGGATAATGATGAACATTTCAAACATTTATTAAGGGTCCTAAAATATCTAAAATCAACTATTGATTATAAATTGCATTATTATTGTTCAAATGAAGTTTTAGTAGGCCATTCGGATGCAGATTGGGCAAATGATGATGATCGAAAATCTAATAGTGGATATTGCTTTAAAGTATTTGGCAACTTGATTTCGTGGAGTTGCAAAAAACAGTCTGTTATTGCTTTATCAACTACAGAATCGGAGTTCGTATCATTATGCTCAGCTTCATGCGAATTACTGTACATAAAAAATTTGTTAACTGATATGCATATAGAATATAAATTACCTTTTTGTGTGTACGAAGATAATCAAAGTACAATTAAGTTGATAGAAAACTTTGAAAACAATAGACGTTGTAAACACAGAGATGTTAAGTTTCTTTTTGTAGTTGACTTAATGACTAAAGGGATTATTACTGTTAAATATATTCCTAGTAATGAGCAGTTGGCGGACATTTTTACAAAATCTTTGGGTTCCGAAAAATTTATTGGTTTTGTAAAACTGCTTGGCCTCTCTAGTATGTAAGTTAAATGTAGGTTTGAGGGAGGGTGTTAATGTTAGAATGTTTTGTTTACCTACCTTTAACAAACCTAATTTTATACGTTGTATGTGATGTTAGACACAGCTTTTGGTAATTTTATATTTTAAGTGGTGAAGTTAGTTACTTTACTTTTTACGTCAATGGTCATAGCAATGCGGTACTCTGTTAAGTATTGTGTTGAACACATGTAATATTATGTTCTGGTATTTGTATAAATACAGTTTGTGTTTCTTTTTCTTTGTCTCAAACTATAATAACAGGTATTGGCTCTTTAGTGCAAAAAAATCTGTTATTTGGAAGCTTACAAATGTCAACTACATCTACCTACAGCAATTTTAATACTTGCAATTTGTTGGTTGGAACCTAGCTTTGCAGTGTAATTAGTTAATAATGAATTGTATATGGTGGTACACGAGGAACTATTTCTGTTGGTGGTATTGGTTTATACTTGGACCGGATTACTAATAAGATTTGATTGGACAGTGGTTTTTTATCCCCAGGCCTGTAGAAATGACTCCTTTTAAGGTCGTACGATTTAGGCTATTATTGTTAGTGCATGTTAGCAAGCGCTATCTTTGTTAGTGCAGATGTTTGATTATAAGTAAATTTTCTTGTTTAAAAGTAAAGGCACACGGCAACCCATTTTACGTTAGTGCTTAACTAATTGTCCTATAATTAACTTTTGTGGCCATATGTATACCTAGCAGTGCTAACATTATAACATAATATAAAGTATTTTTAGTCCTTTCAACGCACTGGCGTAGAGCTATAGAACTTGGTGGGTTGATCAATGATTGTCAGTTTGAAATTTTAATTATTTAGTAAGTATTTAATATAGAAATTTGATTTACTTAGGATTTAATTATTCAAATTTGGTAACATTATCAATGAATGCAAAGTTTAGCAAAACTAAATTGAATTTATACATTACCGTGAATATGACCAGAGTTTGTTTTCACGTTTGGTTATTTTAATAATTAAGTTGCTTTGTGGTTCGTCAGAGTTAGTGGACAGTTCTCTAGGTCACTATTTGCTCCCTGTTCTGGCACCCATTTATTGAGTAGCTTTACAGAGACCCTAACACCTTGTTCAGTAAGAACTCCATTCCTAATAATCGACCCAACATACAAGAGTTCTTGCGCTGGGCTACACCACAAGCCTTAAGAGGCCATCGGCTATGAAGCATCTCTGTAATTATTTTCCAGCTTCGTAATTGCAATATTGTACTGTAACATTGTCTAATGGAAATTAAATCGCACATGTTTTCCCTTTCATTTATATCTTTTTATAAACTCTACATAATGAATAAAATAAAGCTTAATTTGGTCGGAAGCGAAACAAAGTGAAATCTCCTAATTATTACATGGCTCAACAATACACTATCTAAATAGTTCAATTTTTCGTGAAATCATAGCAAATCATAAGAATTTGGTAAAGCAATATTCCGTAAGAGTTGATCGATACATTTCAAAAATCAGATTGTCCAACCAGCATGACATTTTATATGTATATTATGAAAGATTGATCACTTTTTATTCTGGTACTCGCATAAAAATAACTTACCTTTCGAGCTTTCTTAAAGGCACTATGTTTATAAAGGTAACTATCCTTACTGACTGTAAACATCATTTTGGAGCTGGATGAATTAAATTTGCACTCAGTTTCATTAGACACATTATATCCGGGGCGTTTTGTTATATTCCTTTCGGGTGACATATCATTTAGCTTGTCGTCTACCTCATCCGAGGGATCATCATTATTTTCAGGCTCCATGTTACCACTACTGCATGGTTCATTAGATCCATTCTGTACAAGTCTCTTATTTTGTTCTCGTTCATTTCGACAAACACGTTTTTCTTTTTTAAACCTTAGATTTCGATTCAGGTAAACTGGCGATCTTGGAACTTTTACAGTAGAAGTAGAACGGCTCGCAAATCGATCTTTATACGAACTCCACTTTTTAGAAGTTTGTGCCTTTTTTGAATCTTCAGATTCTGTATCAAGAAGCTCTATGGTCAACTTACAATCACGCTTGTAAATAAGTACCTTAAAACAATTTTCATCTTGTACAACAGCTTCTGTTTGCCGTTGATATGCTAGTTCAAAGTGCTGTCGTCTATGAGCAGTTGCACAAGGTCCACCAGCCCCTCGCTTCTGTTCCTTTTGAAACAATTCCATGCAAGCAATTGCAGTTCTCTCTGTGACACAGTGTTGAAGTTGCCTTACAGCATACTGTACTACCTTATCCAATGTAAAAGCCATATAAGCATGAATACCAAACATTTCTCTTAAAGTATCTTCAAATGCATTGGAATCCATATTACCATCTAAAAGATTTTTAACCATGTCTAGGAATGCAGGATAATAATCTTCAACTTCAATGTGGGGCTTTGGTTTTAACCTCAACGCTACAGCTGTAGAGTCCTTACGATGATTACGTTCTACTATCTCTTCACGTGCTAAAACTACAGCACGCTCATACATTTTTAAGAGACGTTCGCACAGAATTGCATGTAATCGTAAAAATACATACCAATTATTGTTGCCTAAGAATAAAGTATATGCTTCTTCCTGCAAGAATAAAATGTGAATTAAAAATAAGATAATGCAATATATGATATTATTAATTACAAGGATAAAACATCGACATAACAAAAAACCACTTAATAATTAATTTGTTTCATGGTTTCAATGAGAATATGGGATATATTTAATTTCATATAAAACCAACAGAACGTGCTATTTTGATACAACTGAAAAAAAAATGCTTTAAACCTCTATTTCACAACCACCACTGCATTCTTAAATGTTAGCTTACACATTGATGAATGTATGGTCTCTAATGGAAGTTTAGTTTGATTTTTAAAGGCAAAAATCAAATCCACCCTTGACGAATGATTTCCCAACTACTTATCAATTAAAGTAATGTGGCAAGTTTATTATATAGTACATTCTAATAATATTAGAAAACAATATAAGGGGAACCGAGCTGTATTGCTGTGTGAGAATTTCAGGGAACTATGTAGGTTAGTTTAGAAAATAAATAAGTGCAGGTACATGTCCAACCAGTTTTGAGACGGGAAACCCAATGACAAAAAATAAGTGCAATAAATCTGATGATTATTATAAACAACTAGTTGTTTGGTGTGAAATATCTGCAACTAATGTTGACTGTGCGAAAAGATATATTGGAAAAAATATTAAATCAGTAAATGTTCAAGTGCTGGGGGAACTTGGCAGCCACAGGCTGCTTACTCCGCCTTCGCAACCACTGAAAGTCTGAGAAATAGGGTATATAATTGTAAAACAATAGAAGGGGACCGCACTGCATCTAACAAGAAAGAACAGCGCCTATGATGAAAGACAACAAACAGAACAAAAAATTGTTGAAAGCGTATGTGTGGAGCACAGCACAGACAGTATGCCTACGAAATACGAGCAGTCTGAAAAGCAGACAGAAGAACAGTAGCAGCCTTTCAAATGCCGTGCTTTAGATGTATGAGAATGGACAGACAAAGGTAATAACAAATAGGTTATAGAAACAGTAAGGGAACAAGGATATCTTTGGGAAAAAAATATGAGAAATAGAAGGGCAGAATACGTTCTAAGGCATTTTTGGGGAATAGTATTGGATATATGACAAGCAGAGAGGAAAAAGAGGTGGATGTAGACCTAGATCAGATAGTGATAGATGCAGACTGTGCAAATTTCGGGGAAATCTGTAGGTTAGTTCAGAGTAGGATACAATGATGGTACGCGTCTAACCAGTTTCAGGACTGAAGACCCAATGATGATGATGATGACATTCTAATAGCTACATAAAAAAATCATTAAATTCCATTTCATACAAAATTTCAAATTACAATAATTAAATAAGATGCTACACCTTAAATCCTGTACTAAAATATCTGATTTACTTTGTAGCGCCGATTGGACAGCCCCCTACCAGAATAATTATATTAGAACATAAACGAAATACAAAATATAATTGGTGGGCGCTCTGTGGTGTGACATCTTCAAATAGAGTTGATTGACCAATAAAAGGGTTTTGAATTTAAGAGTTAGTTAGATTACAATAGGAAAGCTGGAGAATGTTAGTTGTAAATTCTGTTATGTTATAGAGCAATTGGATAAGGTATAAATTGCCGTTAAAGAGTTCTGCGGACCAGTTGAGCGAAGCTTTGAAAGATGTGATATAAATGACTGTGATACGGATCACTATAATGATTATATGAATTACTAATTAGTGTGTGAATAGGTAATTATAGTGCTTCGTTAGTAAGTAATTTAGAAGAGAGCATCATAGTGTTAAGCAGATAATATTTGTACTGTATTAGCAAAGCTTTTAGCAAAATTCCATTGTAACTACAAGTTGTTGAAAAGGCTTGTATAATCAGCTTGAAAATAAAGAACTGTTGTTAATGCAAATAGAGTTTTTGTTACAACTTATTCAGATCTACATTCTGTTACGGGTTTGCTTTTACAAAAAACAAATACAACACTATATTTTTTAAAATCGACTATAAATTATAAAACACCCATTCTGTTTAAGAGTTTTCATTGTAACGAATTTGTAGTGAGAAAAAAATTCGTAAAAAAGAATATTCATTGTGTAGGAAAGTGGTGAGTTCTTGTCAGAGTTATGCATGACACATTACAAAATAGTGTAAAAAAGAAAAACTTTCTTTGAATATAAAAAAAATTGAATTTTTGAAACCAAATTAAAATTCAAAACAAGAAATAATTTATAAGGATTGTAAAATATCTTATGGTCATAAATTAATAGAGCACGAATGGTTAGAAAACCTTAATAACAATGTTGTGTAGGTATGCAACCCAAGTTGCACCTAACAAATTTCATAAGCGTCATAGAAACGCAGACGTGAACACACCTTAATAATAGACTCGTCTATTAACACACCTTAAAATCGAATAGACTTACAATAGACTTATAGACTTACAAACATTATTTATAATGAACAAGAAGGCGAGCATTAAAATCTTAAGATGAATACTTTAGTTGTTTCTGGATATATGATGACATGCAATAGCCAGGAGGTTAAACCAGAAGGTAGTGCTTTATCCACTTATGTGGATACTCCATGCCCTGCCGGCAAGGTGCTCCAAATCCTACCACCAGTGCTTGGACTTACACCAAAGGAAGTTACCGTAGAACCACTTTTGTATCAGCATCTCTACTGGTGTACCCAAGCCAAACATGGTCCACCGAGATGAGATGTCAGAGGCGTCCGTGACATCCTTGTCTTCATCACCCACAATTACTGAAGTGCACAATAGCGGCCTAGACGTGTGAATACCACATCCCGCATCAGTTCTGACGTCTACTACGATGAATCCGCCATCATTATGCTGTTCCCCGCCTCGTATCGCCGATAAAGGAACCTGCACAATACACGGCACCTGCATTGATTGACCTGCCACAACTAGCAAGCTTCGAGCTAATGAAACTTCTACTTACAAGTCCTAGGCGACGCTCTATCTGTGAGTACCTACTCCTACGTCAATTCATTTTAGCATAGGCTTCTTTTTGAGTCGCGTTTCTTCACAGAAATACGCATAAAAGTTCAAAATTAATCCAGTGAGTGAATTTCATTTTTTGTGTACAAACATTACATTCATTTGAAGCCACGCCATAAATTTTCTAACGCAAGGACATTTGCATTTCTAGTGTTAATAAAATTTGTTCAAGTAAAAGCTCTATTCTCATGCATAAATTAAAGAACATTTTTATATTGCATATGCATGTAGAATCTTATGTAATTGTTATTTTCAATTTCATGTTATTGTATGTATTTCTTACGGCAAATGGTTAATTCTAAATCTGTAAATATTGTACATATTTGTTGTTTCTATGTAATGAAACACAAGGTGAGCCCACAAAACACAGAAATCGTGAATTGAACATCCACAATATAAAACAACAAAAGAGATATGCCGAGGCATCACTCATGCACAATATTAGGCTATATGCTACCATCCTAGATATTTAGGTAATGCAATAAATCCATAACAAACAATGGGAAGTGAGAAGTCGTAGTTTGTATTTTACTGCTTAAAAGGGTTTTCACATTACCAGCAAGAAACTACCACCGTTTGCAATCCTTACTGTCCACTGCCCAAGTACAAACAGTTTGAGTCCTTCCAGCCGAATTCTGATAGCCGTTTTAGCAGTAAACACAGGCGAGCTTTGTGATTTAGTTCTCACATACACACTACATTACATGTGATTTTCCAATGCTCCACCCGAAGGTACTACATTGGCCAGGAAGCGAGTTTTTTTTTACCTGGAAAATTTGGAATTTTGCTGAATCCTTGCTGTTGCAAGCAAGGTAGGGATCTTTAAGGTGCGTGCCAACACACACACGGGACCTCCATTTTACCTCTCATCCGAACCAGGGTGTATTTTTGTGTAAAATGCTCGCCTAATGTTTTTCAAGCGAACTGTCGGGATTCGAATCTGGGACCTTGGGCATAGTAGTCACGCACATACCACAGAACTGCCAACACATACACACTACAGCGAGCCAAATTAAACATTGGATAGTTTCAAGATAAGCAAGTGCGATCTATTCAATATATTGCAGCAACACCGCATTGTACAATTTCACATTTAAAAAAAGGGTATGGCACGTTTTACAAGTTGTTGGCTGTTGAAATCAATTAGAATTACAAAAGCATTCAAGTCAAGAGTTTGTGCAGCAGTCAAATTAATTTGAAGCATCAACGAAATGAGTACTGCAGTTTGAGATATTTGAATTCACCAAAAACTCTAAATCCGGGTAATCTAGTGTTATGTGCAGGATACATTGCCTTTGCTAGCATACAAACACTCCATTAGCTGATTTTCAATACAGGTGCGTCTAATGGTCTTACAAGTGTTGATAAGTTTCATTCAATTTCACTATAATAAGACAAAGTTCAATCTATTATTTGAATAAGATCGGTTTATCATGGCTTCAGAAACTTTAATGTAGTACGTAAGCGAGGTACATTTAAACAAAGACTTACCTTGACAGAAAATTACTTACAACCCATGTCAGGTCTAGGTAACGCTAAAGATTAACGTTTGCACAATCAATTGCAGTTTCCCAAGTAAATAATTAGTATTCATTATTAAAAGAATTTAAAGATATTCAATCAAAAATTGAAGAACAGTGCGAGGACACTAAGCAGCACATTACTACACTGAAGGACAAAATTATGAGGAGATATTTCACAGTATTTTCATTAACGCGTTAGTGCTGAGGTAGTTTCTACTAGTTGTAGTAGTTTGCCAAGTAACGAGCCTCCTGTGACAAAAGATGATGCAGGGACCATTCAAGTTCAGGGAGGTTCGCCTCAAACCTACAAGATTCCAATGTCCAGGAATCGCAATTTTAAGCGGTTAAGCTTCTGACCATTCGGTTACCTGTCTTCAAAGGTGCCCATGATAGTTGACTTCAATATAAGGATACATTCATTTCCTCAATCAATTCAAATCCATCAATTAATAACAACAATCAATAGATTCATTACTTACAGGCATCATTACGATAGTGTCAGTGGAGCAATCAAGTCTTTATTTAAACCTTTCTAGTGATAATAATTATGAATGTGCATTAGATTTATCGTGTCGACACTTTGATGACTGTAGATTACTGGTTTGTAATCATATAAAAGCAAAGTTATCATTAAAATCACCTGTGCAAATCAAACGATTGAAAACCTCGAATGTCTCTCCTTGACGACAATCTTTAGTCAATATAACAAAGCTGTATTACATCGTTGGCAAGCATCGAAGTATTTTTTGTTTTGGTTTTATACAAATGATATTTAAGATACAGCTTGGGTTTTGAAACACATAATTAGTAAACTGTAGAGGTAATAGATTGTTAGTGTTAGCTATACAACACTTAACAGTATATTTAATATAGTAGGAACCATGAAAGAAGTCTATGTCATAGGTGTCTAACTCAATTCAAAACATACGTTTAAGATTATTTGAAAGCCTAACTAATATATGTTAAGATAGTAATACGATTTGTACGTGTTTTAAATAAATACATATGTGAACACGTTCATCTGGGGAAACGACAGAAAAGAGTATATGTCTGTATGTTTTGAATTTTATATACTTAACAGGCTAACCTTTGGTAAAATTATGCCTTTTCTTTAAAATAGGATATCTTTCTTGGTTTTTTGTAAATGGAATATATTTTTTAAAGTTTTAAAAGAATTAATGAAAATTAAATGTTTGGTGTAAAAATCTCATTAGTTATTTTATTAGAACGTAAACAAGACAAAATATTAATTTTTCCATAAAGCACGGTTGCCAAAGTTATCGTACCGAGAAAGATTTCAATGCAGCTGCCGTAAATAGTTTATATTGTAGTTATTGTACGTTTCTATTCAAATCAATATATGTAACTCAATTTATGAAAATGCGTTTAATTTTAACCGAATTCATTAAACTCGTAAAACAAAGACGCCAATTTAAAAATAATTAAAGCAACTATCTCTATGAAAATAAAATACTATTGGTAACCATGCTTCATTACGGTTTGCAGATGCGCGAAGCTTGACGGAAACTGCCAAATCCGAATATTTATTGGGTATTTATGAATTAGATGCTACATTGACTTAAAATTTTCAACTTAATTCGTATGAATACAAGTGATGACGCAGACTACTTCTCTCATGGTTTCGACTACACCAAGACTCTACTTTCCATGCATATAGCTTGTGAAATGCTACACTACACGTAGGTAACACGATTAACAGATGAGAGTTGATTTTCATTATCTATATTGTTGAAAATTATAGTTTTGCTTTTCAAAAATTGTTATTCAAGACGAAGTTTTTCCAGCATTTATGATTGGGTCTCCAAGATTATTTCCAGACTCCGATGGGAACACATGTTTGCAAATTTAAATTTTTTGATTGGTGTGAGCCCTTCATAGCAGCTGTCGCTGTAGTTACAATGTTAATCACAATGCCATAAAATTTTTCTCAATTCCGAGTGGTTGTGCGTTTAAATTCTTTATGTAATAACACAAGAAAAGTAATTTCCAAATGAGTAACGAATATAATTTTGTACATTATAACGTCAGGTAATGGTTTTTACAGGCTCAACGATGTGACGCCTCGTATCGCCAGTAGAAACCACTCACCTGATCAACAATTTAAAATACTATAAAGTTTGCCCATTTAAGGAATAAATTACATGTTGGTTAAATATACTTATTTTACTGTTTTATATACTAATGTAAATCAAAACTGTGGTTTAATTGTGTAAACACAACTTGACAATTTTTATTTTTTTAATGCTGGCTTTGCAATTTGTGCATATCCTTTTCAGCTTAATTATTTCTAGTGATTTGAATTTGAAGTGTATTTTCACTGATCAAGGTCTATCAACGTAGACAGCTAAAACTACTATGGTCAAAATATGAAAAATACTGCTTATAACCAAAAAAAATACATTCACTACTAGTTTAAAATTAATAATCAGTCATTTCCAAAAACGAACCCAGAATCTTGCCTCTGACAAATTAAAAACATGATAAAATTGCAAAATATGAACATTAGATGTAATTGTAATTTTTTTAATGACCTAAAATAAGTATCTAGATATATTTAACTGAACTTATAAAGAGTCGCAAAATGATGGAAAATTGCATACCCTAAAGAACTTTACAAATATTATATAGAATAAATTATCAATCTACAAGGACAAGCAAAAGTAAGCAACAATAATCAAACAATCATATAAAAGAAGATTAAGAAATCCTGTAATTTTAGAACCATATAATTTATCTTTTATTTTTTACACCCGAAATATTATATCGGTTTATTATTAATAAAAAAATATTTCTCTGGTTGGAAATAATATATTTCAGTTAAAAACAATAAGTCTCCTCTATAAGATTATGCATTATTATTGAATTGTCTATGGCGTTTTTTTCTTTTTTATAGAATTCAATTCTTTTTTGTCATAAAATCATAAATAGAATAAACCAAAGTTTTTATTCATAACAAAAAACGATAGGACTTTCCAACTATTTGCTATTACTTCAAGATGTACAAGTTAGTTCAGCATTTGAAAAACCATTACACTAAATCAAGTAATAAATTTACTGGGCACCTGTTAAAGTAAACTAATTAGAAAACTAATTTTGCAATGTCGGATTTCAAAAACTAAACATGATTATGTTATTTAAATTACAATAACAAGTGCTTTGCTTTTTTCCCAGTGAGACTTACAGGATCTGCTACCTGAGCATGTATAGGAACTGGAGTATCATCATCTCTGACATCTATAGATTCAGTAAAACTTTTGGCATCACTGCTTTCTCCATCAAGACTCATCCTTATTGGAGATTTCTTTGGACTATTTTTAGTTTCGGCTTTAGGTTTGGCATCACTCAAGCTTGAATTACTATTAGGACTATCATTACCTAAATCTTCCTTATCATCTGCAAATTCTCAACTATAGCAAAAATTATTAACAGAGTAAATAATACAAACCATCATCTTCCCTTTCATCATCACTAAGCTGTTGCCGAGGATGAAAGAATAAATCAGGTACGAATTGTCGTAAAATATGTTTTATCCTTCTCTTTTCCCCTTTTTGTATTCCAGTCTGCCGTTTTACATGATGTATAAGTAGATTAGCTGCATCATCAAGAATCGTACGATCTCTGTATTGTATGCAAATATGAGGTCCCGAAACAGGATTAGTTACACCTTCTTCTTCATTTTGCTCATGTCTCTATAAAATTAATTTTAAAAACAAAAATTTACAAATATGAATTCACCTCATCAAAAAGAGTTTCAATTTCACCGAACAAACTCTTAGATCTTAAAGCTTTAACATCTGTTTGCTTAAAGTTAATTCCTTGATGGTCCAAACTTTTTAAGTAATATTTTTCATTTTGTTCTCTCCATATTTTATTAAAGCCTTTTTGGGCTTCTGTCCATTCTTCTTCTTTAGTTTTTAATCGCCGAAGGACAACTGGTACAGCAACAGCAGGACTTCTTTTAAGCCCATCAATTATATCCTGTGCTTTATCTCCATAAATACGCCTAATAGCTCGCTGATGTAGTACCGGTGAATTTCCTCCCAAACAATCATCTAACCTATATCTAGAAACTTCTTCTGTGCTCATTCTATTTAGTTTCTTTTGTACACCTTCTAATACTCTAATTGTAGATGCATTTGTTTCTATAACAACATCCAATTCAAACCGCTCATCCTCACAACGATACATATATTCTTCATACTGAGTCTTACGTGAGCTAACAAAAGTACTGTCTTCGGACCATGTTGGAAATGAAACCCATTGGTCATTTAATACCTCTTTACATAGCTGTGTACGACCTGAACATTTTTGTGATTCTTGTGAAGAGGGGATCACACAATAACTTGCACCTAATCGTTTGGCCGTTGCCAAATCAATATCGATAGCATTGTCTCCCTGCGGCCTCTCAACTCTGGTAACATTATATTGTACAGGTTCATTTTCACATTGTCCAAGAAAATCTCGAAACCATCGTAATAGTTCTGGAAATTTACTTAAAAATGGAGATACCAGTTGCACCAATTCACTCTTTGAAACAATTTCATCGGTAAACAATGTCAGACACCTTAAAAAATTGTTATAAACTTCAGGCGACCTTAAGGCTTTTCGAACCTTATCAAAAAAAGCATAATCATTGAGGGTACCATATTTTCCAGCTTCTGCCAATGTAACATCACGACATGAAGACATTTTGTGTTTTTTTGGTGGTGGTCCATCTCGTGAAAGTAGGCTAGGATATGGCGGCGAACGTTTAATTTGACTTGACATGTGACTGGGCTTGTGTGACATATGCCTATCTAGTAAATGATCTCGATATGGTTGTTTGATTGGTGGTTTTTTGGCAATATTGGGAACATGTTCAGACAAGGGTGGTGGTGATGAATGGTTTGTAGCATCAGGTAAAAATTGTCCAAACTCAGCCAATAAATCGCTTTGATTTTCGAAAAGTTTTGCAACTTGACTGTAAACTTCTTGTTCTGTCAAGTGCTTGCCAGAAAGAAAGGGTGTAGCTTCTTTTAATGTACGCTGTTCTTTCTGATATGTATGCAGAATCTCCAAAAAACGTTTGTACTTTTCAGGCTGGCCTTGAAAACGATTCTGCAAATAAAAATAAACTGATTACACAACCTTTCCAAACGGTAATAATGCAATATTAACTTGTAGACTAACATATAATATGAAACGGACTGATAGTCCTATATAATGCATTGATATCAATCGCCCTCATGATCCAAATAAATACACTTATACAAACAAATCAAAGAAAATTGATTACTTTAAATGATAATTATTATTAATGATTTATGTAATGCTGTAGTGCATCTACAATTGGAAACTAAACTGTTTGGTCTTCTGGGTAATACATGGACACTAACTGGAAGGTCATCAGCCTAAGATTTAAAGTATTTCTTTAGAACTAATAATTTCAAAATACGTCTCTAAAACTTTTTAATAATTATTATATAAACATCACAGCACAAATTGATCGTGAAATAAGTTTTAAATGATAGAACTACAAAGTTCAAGTAAAATGATTTTTCAAATTGAACTAACCTAAACTTGTTGAATTTTAGAAACACCATTGCACAAATTAATATATTAGATACTAAAATGAAATTAAAAGGTTTAAATTAGCATACAACATTCTCTTAAACTTATTGTAGCTGTTCAATGTCCTGGGTTGCCATAATTATTTTTATTAACATAGGTATAATGTTTTATTAACAAAGAACTGAACAAAGTAAATGTTCAAAATATTCCTGGTCTCACCTAATACACAAATTTTAGTTTTGTCACGCTGCAAAAACCATTTTCTTTGTTGCAGTTCTTACACACTATTTTTTGAAGTAATGAGAACAAAATAATTCGGGGACTCCAATACAAACTTATTAACTACTTATAAATTAACTAAAAAACAAAATAAAGTGAACTTCGATTATAATGAACTTGAAGAGACCGCAAAATTAAATTCGTTATAGCTGACATTTGCTATAGGTGTTAAAAGTAAATTTTAAGGAGTGACATTTTTGTATATTCATAAGTATTAAAACACAATAGAATGATAAAAAGATTAATGTTAGCCATAGAACATTTTATTAAAATATGTACATCGCATTATATAGTCAAATGGTCGGTCTTATTTTCCTCTAAATATACAGCGTTTGTGCAAATTTGATCTATGTACGTCTCTAACTCTGCTAAACTGTTTAAACTTTTTGCAGCAAAGCTTGAGATTGTATGAAACAAGTAGCACATTTTTTATAACGCTGTAACAGGAGTTACAACTTTCACATCCGGCAGAACTTGTAGGTTATCCTTATCTGAACTACTATAATCGTCCACTTTATTTTCAACAGTAGTATTATTTTTTATGGTAGATATGATTTCATTGTCAATTAAGCCAACAATTAAGTCACTGATATTTCTGCTTGACTGTGAGCATGCACTATAATCGTAAGATTTTTTCTTTTTCTTTTGACTTGTAAAACACTGAAAATATACTTAGGAGTTATTTTCTACCTGATAATAATAAACAGAGCTTTAGTAATATGTTGTTCTTTTTTGGATACCTATAGGTTGGTAGGTAGAAATTCGTGCTGTCATGGTATACTATGGCCTGCAGGATACAAATAGTTTCATTGTCAACCCTTGATTATATTTGTCCTGCACACTCTTAATCTACGACTACTGCTAGCTGGCGGTCCCTTTTTTTTTGGCTTTTTTTCTGCCAAACAGGAACAGCAGGGGCTGTAGTAGTTGTTGTATGAGGTTTAGGAGGTGGCAAGGGTAGTTAAGAAAACTCAAAACGCGTCATAGAAGGACGTTGTTTGTTGTTAGAATTGGTAGTAAGAAAATCAACGGCTGAAAAGAAAACTTCAAGGGTTGTCCGAATATCAATGGTAAAAAAGAAAAAGGATTGGCTGTAAGAGAATCAACCTTACTAAAAGAAACACAAGTAGAACACACTTCAGTTACGTTATATAAAGGGACAGAAGTAGACAAAATTTCAACGACGTTAGATAAATGACTAGAAGTATCACAGTTAGGAAAGAAAACAGCATTGACTGTAGGAAAACCTTAGGAAAAGGAGCAGAATCCGATAACACTTCAACCATATTACATAAAGGAACAGAATCAGGTAGAAGTTCAACAACGTTACAAGAACAAACAGCATCAAGAAATCCACAATAGATAACGAAGCAGAATCAGGTTGACCTTCGTCAACATTAGCTAACAAGACATCAGCTAGGATTTCACCAACCTTAGCTAAAAGAACAGAAGCACGTAGTATTTTGTCAGCATGAGAAAAATGAGTAAGAGTAGTTATCGTTTCATCAAAGTCTGATAAAGGAGTAGAATCAAGTAACACTTCATCACTGTTAGACAACCGAGTAGGAACAAACAAAACTTCGGCCACATAGGAACTAATTCCTTAACAATAGTAGATAACGAAACAGGATCAGGTAAAATTTTGCCAACAACAGCAACAGGCATCACAGTTACGGGTTCACTAACTTCAACAGAACCTTCTCTATCCATATTAGAACTTATCGTCACTTCAGCTATGGCTGTTATTGCAGACACGACAAATTTCTTGAGTAGAAGCATTTAAGAAAGCATGAACAGGTAAAATTTTGACAAAAACAGCAAGAGGAATTAAAGATACAAGTTCATGGTCTCCAACAGGACCTTCGCTGATTGAATTAGAAATTATCGTCAGACATTTGTGCTTGCAGACACGACAAAAATTTCTTGGGTAGAATCGTTTAAGAAAGCGGGAACAAACTCTTGAGAAGCTAGCTGCAAGTCACTAACTCGAAATATGGGTTGCAATGGTGGTGAATGCACAGTTTGGGGTGAGAGTGAATAAGTAGGATGAGTAGAAGGAGGTAGAACTAGAGACGGAAGAAATTTTGTCCGAAGCTATAATTTGTCGAAGAAGAGTAGGTTTTGATAGTAGTAGCAGGATGACCTGGATGAGATACAGAAGAGAACGTAGAATTAGAAGCAGAAGAAGTTTGGCTACTTGAGCTGAGAACAGAAGTTGAAGTATTATTTGAAGACCTATTAGTAGTAGGAAGACTGTGGACAGTTGCGGCGACAGACTCTATGTCCGCTGCCATAGCAATGGAGTACTTGAGAACGAGTACAACGTGTCGAAACATGACCAGGTTTGTCGCAATTAAAGCATACGACCTGACGAGTAGAAGCAGTACTAGGAAGAAGAACAGTAGAACGTATGGAAGAAGAATCGGATCTACCCATAGGCATAGGAGAAATTTTAACAACTGTTCAAAATATTGAATCAGTAAATTAGAAGACTTCCAGTCTGAAAACCTATGCCGGTTACCACGATACCAAAGTAATGTTTTAGATTCAAACAAATCCACTGCAGACTCAAATAACTGCAATTCTGATACATGTTGAGTTTGTCGGAGTTCTTCGACCCGTTCCAAAAAATCATGTATGGTAAAAGTGTTTGGGTCACCAGAAAATTTCAAATTCCACTCCCACACAAGAAGACCTGGGTGGGAAGCCGAAAAAGGAGTAGCAACTGACTTAGGCACTGTAGCAAGGGTAATTCCGGTTCAGCAGTATCAGTATGTTGGTCGTGACTAGGTTCAACTTCAGACATTCGTTCTTTAAGCCTTGCAAGGAGCGAACGGCAGGCAAATGGGTTCTATAAAATGGATCAAGGTTACGAAGCAAAACGGACAATTGATCATCTTCACTAACAGAACCATAGTTCCCAAACAGACCTGTCATACACGCGAAATAGTTAGTAATGCTTTGGATGACTTCTGCCGTCTCTTACAGATCATATTAAACACCACCAACCTAAGTCATTTTGAATCAGAATAAAAAAGGAAATTGGGAGAAGGACTTAATTAAGGCTAACCGTAACTCGATAGAAGCTCCTAAAAAAATTATTGCGAATACAGGACAATCTAAAACATATCCGGCAGATAAACCTCAGGAACACCAATAGGAACGAAACAACAAAATAGAAATTAGAATAGTGCGCCAGGCGTTTTCAACGGACTACAATTATCGACAAAAACACAATTCCGATAATCTGAAAATGAGCCAACCAAGGATATTTAGCGACCAAGGAAGAAAACAAATTAAAATTTAAGAGGATCGAACCCACACAAGAAATAAAGAAAAAATAAATACCAGTTCGAGCGTAAGGGAAGAAAAAATAAGTAGCATCAGGCCGAGAAAAACGAATAATGTAGTAACAAAAAAAATCGAAGCAATGTCATCAAAACCAAAATCAGAGCCGACGTTAAGAAAAACCAAAATCAAAGCAACCATTACCCAAGACAAAATCGGAGTCAAAAATTAACTAAAACAAACTCGGAGCAAAAGTTAATCAAACAAAATCGGAACCCCAGGCCAGGACGTCACAATTTATGTTACAGGTACCATTTTCGTCACCAATTTTTACTTTTCTTCCTGACCCGTGGTTTTACTGTAACAACAGTAATAGACAACGTATTTACTAATAATGAAACAGTACAATGTAAGACAATATATTCATTTTTCAGTATTCACAATCAAATTTGGATTAGATTTAAATATACATAAAAAATAAAAACAGCTTAATTTAGTTTACTGATTGCTCACTGTAGTATTGGTACGGAACCCTAATAGTGCAAGCCCGACTCGCTCTTGACTAACTTTTATTTTATTCTATGGAAATGTAAGGTTATGTATGTATTGCGTCTGTGATGTGTCCTACATTTCGTTTTTAAAGTCGCACGGAATCTACCTATACTCACCTCTTTCTTTGTTTGTATTACTATTTAGAGTTTTATTATCTGAATTCATATTGTTGTAAAACTGTTCTTCTTGTACACTGTAGTATTATTTCTACATTCAAGCAAACTGTTCCAGCACTGTACACATGTGTATCATGATGATAAAAGTATAACAGTAATAATAAGAACTAAATTTTAGTGATTATCGGCACACTCGTTCAAAAACCCCAAAGGGAAACCAATCAAAACTGAATGGCAAATAATGTGTTTGACATGTCGAAGCAATTTAGTAGTACTGCAACTGTAAAGTAGACTGCAATAGAACTTGACAATGGTCAAACCATGCACTGTATGGAACGTCATCAAAGAAATTGAAGGGATGGGACGGGCATTGTAACAATTAAAAAAACAAAAAAAGTGCCCCATGATCTACAAAAACTTGTCAAAATGGATATTCTAGTGATTCGAAGATATGTTCACTCCTACTTTCGCAATGAATTGCCCACTGTTCTAAGGGAAATTAATAATAATAGTTCGTTATCAAACTTAAGTCGCTTATCGTCTGATCAATTTCTGCGAAAAATTAGATTTAAGTATGATATAAGAATAAGAAAATCTGTAGTGATTGAAAAGCATGTAATTGTTCTTTGGAGAAGAAACTATTTAAGACAATACCGCAAAAGAAAGTAATACAATGTATTATTTGGACGAAACTTAGGTGAATACAGAATATGTTAAAAATAAAGTTTGGCATATCACAGTTAAAATTGCTAGGCAAGCAGCTATGGAAAGTTTGTCAACAGGCATAACTTTACTTTTTAAATAAAAGAAAACAACTGTGTTAAATTTGTTTCATTTCAAGATTCTATTAAAAGAATCGTGTTAGTGGAAATGCAGGAAACGTTTTGGAATTGTAGATGTGCTTAAAAATAGTGATGTGTGAATTCAGATTCAGGTAGTGATTCAAGTGATGGCGATATGGTTGCGTTATAAATTGCTTATACATACGTTATACCTACATCTTTTTATCAATTTTACTATAAACTTTAATCACATTCTTCATGATTCTATGCACAGACATGGTCTTATGCCATTTAATTATTTATCATAAATGCAATGGAAAATTTCTGAAAAGGACAAAATATTGTATTGTAAAAAATGTGTTTTATGTATAACTATTACTAAAAATTTTATTATAATTAGTCATCTTTTGTTTGTTTAACAATATATCAAATAAATAAGGTTAAGTAACTATTTTGAATTTCCCACTCGTGATATTCTTGTGGTGTAAATGACTCTCAGACGACCCGCCTTCTACTTTATTCTTTTGTTGAACGGAATACAGTATTACATATGCATCTATAAAACTAATGGCCTACAACATTTAGTATTTAAATCTGTTGTACTCATGCATGTTTTATATTGCAGGGGAGGAATTGAAAACCAGCTCAGCTGAATTACTTACCCATTAGTGTATTTTATTTGCCAATAAATGTTATTCTAAGGTTGCTGTTAATCAAAATGTTAATTTGCATTTACAATCACACAAAGGAAATGATAATTTAAAGGAATATATCACCTACCTTTCACTGGTTGTAGTGGTTGATTGTATTTGCACTGCTATCAGATAATTATGGACTGTATGTATAATGTTCACTAATTGTTGCTAATTACTGATGCTCGATGCACCGAACTAAATCACGAACCAAAGCCAAGCGAGAACGAAGTTGAAATAGTCGTCCACTCGTACATTACCAACCCTTTTATGTCGTTGCACTAAAGGTAGGGATAATGGAGGGTTTCTAGGTGGGAATAGTTTAAGGACTTAAATTAATTGTGATTGGCATACTACACTACAACCAAAATACTTATAAAGCCTTAACATACCGCCCACCAAAATAAGTATTAGGAACTTATTTTCTAAGTGTGTCTAAACGAGCAAAAAAAAAAATATATATATATATAACCGTAAATTTAAAAGTTAACTTACCCTAATATACTAACTATAATACTAAGTTGCCTCTGAAATGGGAGAGGGCACAATTTTACCACGGGCCTTTTAAATAGTCCCTGGGATGTTGCCACGGTAGCCACACGACAAACATTGTCCTTTCCATAATGCAACGTATGTATACGTCCCATTTTCCACTGTAATGGAGACACTTGAGTATCCTGAATCAACACCAACGTTCCCACCATTAACGAATAATTAGCAGAAAACCATTTGGTTTTCTGTTGAAGTGTGTGCAGGTACTCCAAATGCCACCGTTTCCAAAATGATTGCTGAATACGTTGAACCAGTTGCCAACGATTTAAGGAAGATAGTTTCAGATCTAAGACATTAGGGTCGGGAATGACAGACACTGGTTCTACGTTCAGAAAATGACCAGGACTTAAGAATGAAAAATCAGTGGGATCGTTACTCATTGGACATAAAGGTCTGGAGTTTAATATGGCTTCAATTTGAGCAAGAATGGTGTTAAATTCTTCGTACGAGAGAATTTGTTCGCCTACCACCTTCTTGAGATGGGACTTTACAGATTTTATCCCAGCTTCCCACATTCCCCCAAAGTGAGGAGCCGACGGAGGATTAAAAACAAAGTGAATACCTTCCGTTTCAGATGACTGCTTCATATATTCGATTAGTTCCGAGATGCTCCGATAAAATTTGTTCCACAGTCACTATGAATTTGCAAGCATTTACCTCTGCGTGCTACAAACCGCCGTAAAGCTGCAATAAAGGCTTCTTTAGATAGGTTTGATGCCAACTCCAGATGTATCGCTTTTGTACTAAGACAAACAAATAAACAAACATAGGCTTTCAATGATTTGGCACCTCTAATACGATTCATGGTGATAGAAAAGGGTCCACCGTAGTCTACCCCAGTATGTAGAAACGCTTTACCGGCAGTAAGTCTAGCGGGGGCAAGTCGCCCATAGGAGGGCATAGCGAAATAGGTTTTGACGAAAACATCGAATACAAGAGTTTAGGCACTGTTGAATAGCCCTTTTTGCAGACAGAATCCAAAAATTTTGTACTAACAAGAAATGAGTAGTTCTAAGTCCAGGGTGTAAATATTTCGTATGGCAATCTCGAATAATGAGCTCTGTCACCCGGTGTGACCGAGGAAGTAGCAATGGAAATTTTGTATCATAAGATACGTCTGCATTTCGCAACCGGCCGCCCACCCTTAACAACCCATCACTGTCAAGGAAAGGACTGAGAGGTCGAAGTTGTTTATTACTAAGTTTTCCTTTCGAATGATATCAATGTCCTGACTGAAAACTTGTTCTTGAACCCGTTTTATTAATAAATGAAGTGCATACTGTTCGGGAGACCAATAATTGTTCTAAGTTTCGAATATCCAAATTTGCACGAACTTTCAAGTTACGAATGAACTGACAAATATATACCAGAATCCTGCATATTTTTCGCAAATCTGAAAATTGATTTACCATCGAGTCTACGAAATGATCTGCAACGTGTATATTAAGGGATAAAGTTCTTTTTCAATGTGCATCTGAGTGTGATCTGTAAGAGTTGGTTCCATATGAGCAGGCCAATTCTCTTTAGGTAATAGTAACCATGGTGGAGCCGTCCACCACAAAGGATGATTAACAAGCTCAGCAGCTAATAATCCTCTTGATGCACAATCAGCAGGATTATCCTGTGATTTAATATGATGCCACGATGATGGAGCCACTCGTTCTTGGATATGCGAGACACGATTGCTAATAAAGGTCTTCCAATTATACGACGAAGATCGAATCCATGCTAATGCTACTGTGGAATCTGACCACGCAAATGTATCGTCCAATACTAAATTATCTCTATACGTATTTTGCACATACTCGACCAAGTTCGACAACAACACTGCACCACACAATTCTAATCGAGGTAATGATATACGATTGGTTGGTGCGACCTTAGATTTGGCACAGACCAATGATACTTGGATGTTCCTTTCTCATCGACACAGCGGAGATAAACTGCTGCTGCATATCCAGCTTCCGATGCATCACAAAATGCATGAATTTGTACAGTTTGATGGTTATCGCAAAGAATCCGTCGAGGAATTTCAATTTTCAATAACTCGGGTAATTGTTGAAGATACAGATTCCATTTTAAAACAATTTGTTGGGGAGGAGTTCATCCCAACCAATTCCTAATATCCATACAGATTGAATCAAATGTTTTGCGAAGAAGACCAATGGTGATAATAACCCCAGAGGATCAAAGATCCTTGCAATTTCGAAACCATATTCCTTTTGGTACAAGGCCGATCAACGATATTAAGATTGTAAAACAACACATCACTCAATGGTTGCCATTGCAGTCCTAAAATTTTTGAGAAGTATTGTTTACCTCTTCAAACAAAATGCTTGCTGATACCGAACGGAATCAGGTAAATGGCCAATGACACTTGGCACGTTGCTATTCCACTTTCGCAACATAAAACCACCTGATTGGCAAATTTGGTTTAATTCATACACGAGTCGTTTGCCATCCTCTATCGAATCACACCCTGTAATCAAATCATCCACGTCGTATCCGATGCTAAAATCTTGGAAGCAATAGGAAAACGTAACGATTGACTTTTGCAAGTTCTTGAATTACACGCATGGCTAAAATGGTGATGATGTGATGCCGTATGTAACAGTGTTTAGCTGATAATCGATAACAGACTCCGAGGACTTAAATCTCCAAACTATACGTTGATAGTCTCGATGGCTAGTAGAAATAAGAATCTGTCTATACATTTGCTTAATGTCCGCAGTTAAAACTACAGAATGTAAACGAAAGTGTAATAACAACTCCATGATATCTTTTTGAAGAGGGGCCTGCGAGTAAATGATCATTTAAAGACCCTCCACTTTGAGCGCTGGCTGAAGCATCAAATACGACACGAAGTTTTGTAGTTGTACTGTCTGGTTTGAACACGGCGTGATGTGGTATGTAATATACCGGCGATAATGTAGACGATCGAGTTGAATCCGATACAATACGAGACATGTGACCACTATCGATATAATTCTGCATAAATTCTCTGTACGAATTATACAGTTGAGGATTTATTTCAAACGGCGTTCTAGTGAAAGAAATCTTGAAGTGCTATTTCCGAGAGCCAGCAAATAGCGGTTCAGGACCATTGAAAGGTAACAAAACAATAAAACGACCGGTGTCATCCTGCTTGTGAGTGTCCACAAAATGCCTTTCACAAATTTCCGCATGAGGAGATAATTTGTTAGAATCTGGAATATTTTCCAGTTCCCAAAATCGAGTAATGTTAGCATCTTCTACAAGTGCAGCTAATGATATACGAGATGTAACAGAAGAAAGAACCTTCCTGTTAATATCCACCCAAAGGTAGTGTGAATTGCCACGGGTTCTTCTAGTGACCCAATGCGAGTTGCGTTTAATAAAACACGCGCGAACAAATCTGCACCTAACAATAAATCGATATGGCTAGGTTTGTCAAGTCCGAATCTGCTAAATCTAATCCAACTATGTGAGGCCAACTATTTGGTGAGATCCTTGATGAAGGAAGGGTTCCACAAATGTCTGGTAAAACAAAACAATCAATACTGTACTCTGGAACAGTTTTACCTTGAGGACTAATTTTACACGATACTTGTCCATACGCATGAGAAGCAGATAGACCTAAGCCTTCAACCTTCATTGAAATATTCGATTTTCTTAAACCTAAGCGTCGACAACACTTATCAGTCATGAAATTTTCCATTGATGCACTATCTACAAGTGCTCTTACTGTCTGAACTTTACCAAACCCATCTGTAATTGAAATTCTTGCGGTGCCTAATAACGTCATTGTGTTGGACGATCTAGATGATAACAACGTACTTGTAGTAGTGTTGCAGGTGGGTTCGGGAAGTTGATCTGTTGCCTGAGTGATTGCAGGTTTCTGTGCAACTGTAGGGTTTTCAAAGTGCAATAAAGTATGATGACCCTTGCACACTTTTTACAAACAAGTTTGGAAGAGCAGCGTGTAACCATATGAGAGCTGCGAAGACAATTAATGCATAAGTGTTTGTCTTTAACAAAGTTATAACGGTCTTGTGGCGATTTATTCAGAAACATTTCACATTGGTATAAGTTATGAGTACCACTGCAAAGACTGCATTTCTGAGCGAATGAAGTTGTTACGAATGACTTTCGAACTTGGGGTTTTGAATATTCAAAGGAACGTTTAGAAGGTACACTAGATGATATGGTTTGTTTAAGGACGTATTAAATTTGGACGGTGTATCGGAAACAACCATATTGCTAATTTCTAATGCCTTGCAATGTTTTTCTAGAAATAATTTTAATTGATCATAAGATGGAATGTCTGATGTATTTTCTAATTCAAATGTTTTCAACAGATTTGTATCTACCTTTTTTGATAACAAATTAAACAATACGAAGTCGAGCAAATCAATCTTAGTTTGACGTAAGCTTGATATATTTTCCGTAAAGCAATTAAGCAATTCTCATAAATCTGTATGTGAATTAAATTTTGCTTTTGGTGACGATTCTAAAGCATTCCAATGCGTGTTTGCAATTAAACGTTTTGAATTAAACCTCTCCACAATAATTGAATAAGCTAGCATATAATTATTATTCGAAATTTGCAAATGTCTAATGAGTTCTCTAGACTTAAAATCCAACGCATCAATTAAAAATAGAACTTTTCGATCGGTAGCAATTGATTATTTTCATGAACTAAATTATTAAAAATTGAATAAACTCTTGGAAATGTTCTATTTTTCCAGAAAATTTTTCATTTCTATCCGAGGGAGACGAATATTAGTACATGAGCCGATGCTAGTAATATTTTCAGTCAAGCATTTTTCAGCAGTGGATATATTATCAAACTGAGCTTTAATAATTTTAATGTTTAACAAAGACCTATCTATTTCAATTCTTAGTGTTGTAATTGCATTTAATAATTCAGAGTTGTCCTCATCCAATATGCACGTTTTATAAGCAGTATCTACATCGTTTTTGATATCAAAGGCGCTTTCAGCCATAATATTAACAGAAATACAATTGCCTTTAATATGCTCCAATTTATCTATCGCACCAGATATATCAGATAATCTATCGAGTGCGGCCTTTAAATCCACTATCAACCTATCCGATGAAATATGTGCCATCCTAACGAACAAGGTTACTAATATCGATTTTATATTGATTTCAGCTACAAAATGAAGGGTTTGTTCACCTAATAATAGGATATACCAAGGGTAATGTTGAACTACCTGTTAAAGAATTTTTACTACAACGTGCCTAACGGGAGCTTGCAAGTTTCAATATGACAAAGAGCAAAGGGTTTTATTCTACCCGGTTTTACGAATACCTGAATTCTCTAGCGAACTTGAATTACAAGTTTAAAATAACTGTATTGCTTAAACACTTTTCTGACTACAAATTCTTACGTTAACTATCCCTAAAATTTACAAAGATTTGTCATTTTAAGGCTTTATAAGATTCTGTATCAGTACAAAATTTCAAATTTAATGCGAGATTGCATCTACTATAAGTTAGTTTACACAATTGAGTATGAAACTTGTGGTATGACTACACTTTTATTCTAAATGCGGTCAACCCCTAATTTAAGCGAAGAGCAATTAACAATGTAGTTAAAATGAATGCCAATAATAAATGCCAATAATAAACCAATTAATAAGCCAAATATTTGCTCAAAGGACCAAAAATGTTAATCAAAATGTTAATTTGCATTTACAATCACACAAAGGAAATGATAATTTAAAGGAATATATCACCTACCTTTCACTGGTTGTAGTGGTTGATTGTATTTGCACTGCTATCAGATAATTATGGACTGTATGTATAATGTTCACTAATTGTTGCTAATTACTGATGCTCGATGCACCGAACTAAATCACGAACCAAAGCCAAGCGAGAACGAAGTTGAAATAGTCGTCCACTCGTACATTACCAACCCTTTTATGTCGTTGCACTAAAGGTAGGGATAATGGAGGGTTTCTAGGTGGGAATAGTTTAAGGACTTAAATTAATTGTGATTGGCATACTACACTACAACCAAAATACTTATAAAGCCTTAACAGTTGCATACATAACTTTTGCCAAGGTGTGAATTATGATAACTGCCTCTAACAAAGTAACAGTAGGGCATATTACATTTTAAGCGTTCTATCAAATTCAACACAAGAAATTACTGATAATAGCAGTTCACCATATGTATGCCTGTCCATTGGTCAAAGCTTGGATCTGGTATTAGGAAACAAAAAAATAAAATGTTAATATTTGGGCGAGCAGGGTAATTATCAACCAATAACATAATTTTGCCTTTTTTTTCTTACATCAGTATCCATTTGTGAACATAATTAAGACAGATTTCAGACATTCGTCCATGCTTTAGAATTTCCATGGTAATCAGTTGGCAAGCGTTCCATTTTTTAAAGCAATGAGGGTGTTGTGCATTAACAGTAACGAGCAACTTGTGCTTTTCTGTACCTAATATGTTGGCATATACTGGAATCGTAATATACTCCTAGAATTCTCCACCTTTACATTGTTCATCCTTAAATTTAAAGTTTTGTCCGGGGCAAGTTTAAAAACAGACCCGTTACATCTGCATTAATAATATTGTTCCGTTTGTATTTATGGTTAATTTACTGTTAGTTATAACATAATTATAGCATATGAATAATTGATAAAAATGCACAATGTGCTTTACAATAATCTTATCTAACCTATGATAATTGATTTTGTTACATGCCTCAATAATCCCAATTTGTATGTTCAGTTCAATGTTATCTCGCAGGTAAACTCGCATCCGTCTTGTAGAAGTTAAATGTAATTAGATTTGTCATGATTCAGTCTTCAAGCTACTCTGTGTTATTGATGTACCGCTAAAACTTAGTTAAAAGTGTGCTGTGCTTCGCAATGGTTTTTTGTTAGACAGATACAACCTCGTGTCAAAAATCGATGTTTTTACTACTACTAGTTCTTCGAACACTGCTAAATCTAGTAAATCAGGTAAGTACTTGAAGGTTTCCGCTATTCTTATCATTATCGTATACATGTCCACTTATCTGTGGTTATCGAAGGTAACCGTCGCATTAACAAATATCATTTCTGCTAAAGCGTTTCCAAAAAGATGATCGCAACTCATCGTGGAGCTTTGAAAAACCAACACCAAATGACAAATTATCTTCCACCAACACAATGCAAATTCGCACACAGCTCACAAAACAATTTAATTTTTAATGCAACAAAAGCTTGAATTGTTAGACCATCCTCTGCACAGTCCCAACCTAAGTCCCAACGATTTCTATACCTTAGCGAAAATCAAGGATGAAAAGCATGGTCAAAAGTCCGAAGAAGCAGTTGGTGCCTTCAAAAATGCAATTTTGACTGTAACAACAAACAAGTAGCATAATTACTTCTAGAGTTGGTTTGAGCACATGCAAAAGAGAATACTTTGAAAAACAATGAAGTCTTTAAAAGCTATATACTGTTTTATTTAAGTGCAGCACATTAAATGAAGCACTCAAACATTCAACAAGAACTAAACCACAAAATGCTTTTCTGAACTTAAACTTTGTAGTTGCTAAACCCAAGTACAAAATTCAACTAAAAGACCAACCACCGACGGTGTTTCCTGAATGTTAAATTGGGAAATATATTGCACATACTCAAAATCTGGAATAGCTAGCTTAACTATAACGCGAATAGTTTCTTCAAACGGAACACAATCGCGATACAATCAAAATAAAAGTCCATTATAACCAAATGTATGTTATATACAAGATCACTATAGGCAAGTATTTTAAAATTAGTTTTATAGGTAATTGGCAGAACGATCAATTTAGTTCGTCATACGCAGAAGTTCACTGTAGTTCCTTATGCCACATATATGATCCTGGCATTTGTTGAAAATAGTTGTTCATCTTCTTTTAGATGTTAAACAAGCTCATTCAAAAAGATGTTTCAGTATTCCTCTGCATAGGCGAGTTGAAAAATGCACATTTAATTATTTGTCTTCAAGAAACGACATCTACACACCAATTTTACGAGGACGTAGTGAAGATTCGATGCAAATTATCAGACACCCAAAATGAGTTTATTAGCTTTATGCTGCTCAAGTGGTTAAAAAATTCATTAAGCAAGAGAAAAATCGAGATACTATGCTGTAACTGTTGGTGCAACGCCCGATTAGCACATGTTGAACAGACTGCATATCTAATAAGACATGTAATCTAACACAACAACAAAATCTACTACCAAGTTGAAGTAGGACTGCTTTGTTTTACTGATTATTAAAAAAAAAGTAGGAAAGTCTGAGTCAAATTGATTATGGATAAGTTGAAAAACATAGAAAAATTGTAGGAGCAAGTGCATGACAATGGCAGCAATATGAAAGGTGCATACAGAGCCCAGTATGTCGTACTCTCTGCAGTACCTAGGAGTAATCATCGGCAAGAAACTGACTTGGAGAGATCACACTGACCACTGCACCACTCGATCCAGAGCAGCTAGATTCAGCTTCTAACCACTGCTGAACAGAAAAACCCACTCAACTTGCACAACAAGATTCGACTCAACAAGACTGTCATCCATCCAACTCTAATCTATGCATCAGCAGCTTAGGGCTACGCTGTCAAACCCTATATTAAGAAGCCACAAGTTGTCCAGAATAAGAACCTCATAATACCACTTAGCACACCATGGTACATGAGGAACGACCAAATCCACACCAATGTCAACATCCCCACGATTGAAGACTTCATCCGGACAACCTCAGCGAAGATCTTCCAAGGAATGGCCCAACATGACAACCCGCACATCAGTACTGCCGTATACCAGGGCGAGCAGGGTAATTATCAACCAATAACATAATTTTGCCTTTTTTCTTACATCTGTATCCATTTGTGAACATAATTAAGACAGATTTCAGACATTCTTCCATGCTTTAGAATTTCCATGGTAATCAGTTGGCAAGCGTTCCATTTTTTAAAGCAATGAGGGTGTTGTGCATTAACAGTAACGAGCAACTTGTGCTTTTCTGTACCCAATATGTTGGCATATACTGGAATCGTAATATACTCCTAGAATTCTCCACCTTTACATTGTTCATCCTTAAATTTAAAGTTTTGTCCGGGGCAAGTTTAAAACAGACCGTTACATCTGCATTAATAATATTGTTCCGTTTGTATTTATGGTTAATTTACTGTTAGTTATAACATAATTATAGCATATGAATATTTGATAAATATGCACAATGTGCTTTACAATAATCTTATCTAACCTATGATAATTGATTTTGTTACATGCCTCAATAATCCCAATTTGTATGTTCAGTTCAATGTTATCTCGCAGGTAAACTCGCATCCGTCTTGTAGAAGTTAAATGTAATTAGATTTGTCATGATTCAGTCTTCAAGCTACTCTGTGTTATTGATGTACCGCTAAAACTTAGTTAAAAGTGTGCTGTGCTTCGCAATGGTTTTTTGTTAGACAGATACAACCTCGTGTCAAAAATCGATGTTTTTACTACTACTAGTTCTTCGAACACTGCTAAATCTAGTAAATCAGGTAAGTACTTGAAGGTTTCCGCTATTCTTATCATTATCGTATACATGTCCACTTATCTGTGGTTATCGAAGGTAACCGTCGCATTAACAAATATCATTTCTGCTAAAGCGTTTCCAAAAAGATGATCGCAACTCATCGTGGAGCTTTGAAAAACCAACACCAAATGACAAATTATCTTCCACCAACACAATGCAAATTCGCACACAGCTCACAAAACAATTTAATTTTTAATGCAACAAAAGCTTGAATTGTTAGACCATCCTCTGCACAGTCCCAACCTAAGTCCCAACGATTTCTATACCTTAGCGAAAATCAAGGATGAAAAGCATGGTCAAAAGTCCGAAGAAGCAGTTGGTGCCTTCAAAAATGCAATTTTGACTGTAACAACAAACAAGTAGCATAATTACTTCTAGAGTTGGTTTGAGCACATGCAAAAGAGAATACTTTAAAAAACAATGAAGTCTTTAAAAGCTATATACTGTTTTATTTAAGTACAGCACATTAAATGAAGCACTCAAACATTCAACAAGAACTAAACCACAAAATGCTTTTCTGAACTTAAACTTTGTAGTTGCTAAACCCAAGTACAAAATTCAACTAAAAGACCAACCACCGACGGTGTTTCCTGAATGTTAAATTGGGAAATATATTGCACATACTCAAAATCTGGAATAGCTAGCTTAACTATAACGCGAATAGTTTCTTCAAACGGAACACAATCGCGATACAATCAAAATAAAAGTCCATTATAACCAAATGTATGTTATATACAAGATCACTATAGGCAAGTATTTTAAAATTAGTTTTATAGGTAATTGGCAGAACGATCAATTTAGTTCGTCATACGCAGAAGTTCACTGTAGTTCCTTATGCCACATATATGATCCTGGCATTTGTTGAAAATAGTTGTTCATCTTCTTTTAGATGTTAAACAAGCTCATTCAAAAGATGTTTCAGTATTCCTCTGCATAGCGAGTTGAAAATGCACATTTAATTATTTGTCTTCAAGAAACGACATCTACACACCAATTTTACGAGGACGTAGTGAAGATTCGATGCAAATTATCAGACACCCAAAATGAGTTTATTAGCTTTATGCTGCTCAAGTGGTTAAAAATTCATTAAGCAAGAGAAAATCGAGATACTATGCTGTAACTGTTGGTGCAACGCCCGATTAGCACATGTTGAACAGACTGCATATCTAATAAGACATGTAATCTAACACAACAACAAAATCTACTACCAAGTTGAAGTAGGACTGCTTTGTTTTACTGATTATTAAAAAAAAAGTAGGAAAGTCTGAGTCAAATTGATTATGGATAAGTTGAAAAAACATAGAAAAATTGTAGGGAGCAAGTGCATGACAATGGCAGCAATATGAAAGGTGCATACAGAGCCCAGTATGTCGTACTCTCTGCAGTACCTAGGAGTAATCATCGGCAAGAAACTGACTTGGAGAGATCACACTGACCACTGCACCACTCGATCCAGAGCAGCTAGATTCAGCTTCTAACCACTGCTGAACAGAAAAACCCACTCAACTTGCACAACAAGATTCGACTCAACAAGACTGTCATCCATCCAACTCTAATCTATGCATCAGCAGCTTAGGGCTACGCTGTCAAACCCTATATTAAGAAGCCACAAGTTGTCCAGAATAAGAACCTCATAATACCACTTAGCACACCATGGTACATGAGGAACGACCAAATCCACACCAATGTCAACATCCCCACGATTGAAGACTTCATCCGGACAACCTCAGCGAAGATCTTCCAAGGAATGGCCCAACATGACAACCCGCACATCAGTACTGCCGTATACCATCATGAAGTCACACCCATGAAGTGCAGAGGTCTGACAAAGATGCTTTTAGATTAAGTTAGACTAGCATAACTCTTTAAAGTAATGTACTTGAATGAGCTGTCATTAGGACAGTGCCATTATAAATTTTTTAGATGGTTGTAAGATAGCACAATAAAATGCAATATCTTAAGTAAATAATTTGTCACAACCAAATAGAGTAAGAAGAAAAATTGTAAAATTGGTACTCCGATGAAGATGAAGTCAAAAAGTACTCTCAGCAAACAGTGCAGCTATTTATTCTGCTTGTGAGTCACTTTTTAAATTTCTGTGGAGAACAAGCAGCAGAGAATTATCCAACTGTAATAACCTTTTTTGGATCTGTCCAAAAGTTATATAAAATTTTTAGATCTAACCACCCAAAAATAATCTTAAAAAAGAGAATATCTCGTTCTCTTCGCTAATGTCAAAAGCATCCTGGTCCACTAGAGTTGATAGTGTCAAATCAGTTGTTGTGCATCTTCCAGGTGTATTAGAACCCCTTGATGGATTAAGTTACGAAACCTGAGAGCAGAATGTTATCGAAATATGGAGGAACTGAAAACACTTTGTGTAACTTTTAACTGCTTTCTTTTAGCATCTACTTCGAAATCTATAGACAGTGTAACCCGCATTTAAATTTTAAATCTATGATGTACTGGTCAAAAGTTCCACTCGATGTCTTCAAAATTGCAATTTTGACTACAACAAACGGGTGGAACAACTGCTTCCAGAGTTGGTTTGAGCGCATGTAAAAGTGCATGAATCTTCACGGAGAATACTTCAAAAAACAATTTATTCCAGCTCTATATGCAAAGCTTAAAAGACAACCCTCGTAAAATGTATGAATGTGTACGGCATTACTGCCAAGAAAATAACTTTTTTGCATTATTGATGTCGAAAACTTCACTAATACGTAAACGCAAGACAGTTTGCAACTGATGCCGTTCCAAAAATTCATGCAAAACGATTTAGTTAGACGACACGCTTGTCTGGCAGAAAACAGCTAGGACGTCCAAAATAACAAATAAAAAAGTGATTGAGGTAATCTAATTCGAGTGTTATTGTACTTTAAGCTTAGGTTTTGTTTATAATTTGTATTATGGCTGTAAGCCTATTCCTAATGGTGTTATTGTTTAAGGAACTTTATTTGACAAAATAATCAATTAGGTAGAAGTGCAAGGATTGTGTTGAGGAGAAAATAATGTTGAGATTTCAACTTATGTTAGTAGTCGAAACGTTTTACTACTAAGGCGAAATAATCGATCGAGTACGTATGAAAATTGTGTTCATGCAACAATTGTGCTGTTTATTGTATACAACGAAACAGTTTATGATAGCACTACACAAAATAAGAGAACCTTATACAAAGGCTACGGTTTTAGGAAACTTATTATTTCATCATCATCATTAAGTCTTTAGTTCTGGAACTGGTTAGACGTGCACCTCCATTATGTCCTATTCTGAACTAACCTACACATTTTCCTAAAATTCACAGTTTGCATCTTTCACTATCTGCGTGCAATATTCTATCTATGTATACATCTACCTTTTTTCTCCTATATCTGCTTGTAATATAGTTCGCACAATTCCCCAAAAATGCCTTAGAACATATTCTGCCCTTCTATTTCTTCTATTTTTTGCCCAAAAGATATCTTTATTCCCCTAACTATTTCTATAAACTCTTTGTTATTAACTTTATCTGTCCATGCTATCATCAACATACATCTGAAACATAACATACAAAAATGTATCTTCCTTTTCCAGTCCGTTTCTCCTACTGCCCCTATTTCATAGGCGTACAGTGCCATGCTCCAAACATTTGCTTTCAACACTTTGGCCTTGTTTCTATGTTTGTTGTCTTCGGATATAGCTGATGCTCTTTCTTGTTAGATACACTTTGGTTCCCCTTCTATTGTTTTGTAATATGTATCTTATTTCACCGCTATTTAGTGGTATGTTAAGGGGCGTGACTACTACGCCCAAGGTCCCGGGTTCGAATCCCGACACGGTCCATTTGAAAAATGTAGGGCGAGCATTTTTCACAAAAATATGTCCTCATTCGGATGAGAGGTAAAATGGAGGTTCCGTGTGTGTGTTGTCATGCACGTTAAAGATCCCTACCATGCTTGAAACAGCAAGGGTTGGGCAAAATTCCAAATTTTCCAGGTAAAAAAACTCGTTTCCTGGCCAATGTAGTACCTTCGAGTGGAGCATTGGAAAATCACATGTAAGGTATGTAAAGGGGGTTAAGCAGCCTGGGGCTGGCAAGATCCCCCAACACAGACATTTGCCAAATTAATAGTTTTCAGTAAATTCTTTTACATAATTAACATTAGTTGTGAATATTGCAAAACCCACACCTGTAGTTCAAGTACAATTATGTTTTTCATGATAAAGTTCAGTTTTGGAACTGGTTGGACGTATACCTCCATTGGTTTCTATTCTGAGCCAGTCTACACATTTCCCTGAAATTCTCACAGCCTACATCTTTCAATATCTGTGTGTAATAGTCTAATCTAGGTCTACCTCTGCCTCTCCTTTTTCCTATCTCTGCTTCTAATATATTCTGCACTATTCCCTCAATGTCTTAGTATGTGGCCTATCATCCTATCTCGTCCATTTTTTACTGTTTTCCACATGTTTCTTCCTTCCCCTACCATTTCTAGAACCTCATTGTTCTTAACCTTGTCTGTTCATGTCATACGTCTGTAGCATCATATTGCAAAGGTTTCTATCTTTTTCCTGTTCAAGTTTCACAGTCATACAGTGATGTGCTCCACACATATGCTTTCATCAATCTTTTCATTGTTTCTATGTTTCTTGTCTTCGAACACAGTAATTGCTTTTTCTTGTTGAATATAGCACAACCTTGTGCTAATCTTTGTTTTATATCTTTTGCGCTTTTCCCATCTTGCATTATTTAGCTTCCTAGGTAGCAGAAATCCTTAACCTCTTGTAAGTTCTCGTTATCTAATTGTATTCTAGTTTGTGATTTATTTTTGTTAATTTTTATATTTGTTAGAACTGTTTTCATTTCATTAAGAGTTGCTTCTAACTCTTCCTTGCTAGATGCTAATACCGCTATATCATCTGCAAATCTAAGCATACCAATCTTTTGTTCCTGCATAATAATTCCAAATGTCTTCCTCCATTTGACAGTATTCACTGCCTCTTCGGACTATAAGTTAAAAATTAACAGGGATAGGGGCACATCCCTGTTTTACCCCTTTCTTGATATCTATTCTACGTTCCTGCTCTAATTCTATTACAGCTGTTTGCTCTAAGCTATGTACTATCCGTCTATCCCTAAAACTCACTACAAGCTTTTTTTGAGTATTTCGAAATATTTTTCCAACTTACGCTTTTTCCAGATCTACAAACCCTATATACACGCTTTCTGAATTTTCTATTGTCTTGTCCATTATTACCCTCATAGCTGAAATAGCCTCATGTCTTCTCTTGTTTCGTCTAAACCCAAATTGATCTAGTACTTCTACAGCCCATTCTACCATATGTCTTTGTGCAATTCTAGTTAATATTTTTGATACATATGCTGTCAAACTTATTGTTCGAAAATTCGCACATCTATCCGTGTCTCTCTTTTTTGGTATAGTGACTATGTTGATACATTTGAAATCTTTGTGCTTTTACAGTTTTTGCTTGCACCTTATCTATGCCTGGTGCTTTACCATTCTTCAGGCCTTTTAATGCTACATTTTCAATGTCTGATTCCTGTTCTAGTGCTATTAGTTCCTCTCCTGCATATGATTTCTCTATATATTCTTACCATCTAATCACTTTTTCTACATTTTCTATAATGTCTCCTTCTGCGCCCCTTATATTTTTGCTGTATGGGTTTATATTCCTAAAATTCATTCTAATTAGTTTGTATGCTTCGTTTGTCGTTCCAGAACCATCTTAGTTTGCACCTCCTGGCACTTTCCATCAATCCATTGCTCTGAGGTTTACTGCATTTGCAAATAATTTCCCATTTTACGGCTTTGTATCTCTGTTTTCCAGCTTTGTCTGGTCTGTTTTTGTATTGTCATCTTTCTTCTATTAAACTCAGGATATCCTTTGTTATCCATTTTTCCTTTTGTGTATATCCCAAAATATCCCTGGCCTTCCATGTCTAGACTGAATTTAATGTACTTCCTTAGTATCAGAAATTTTCCTGATATCTTTCAGCAATTCATTTGATATTTTTTTAAATGTTTAGTGGATATCTTTATCTTTTAGTTTCTCGAAATCAAAGCGTATTTCCGTTCCTTTTTCTTAAATTTTTTAATTTAAGAGCGGCCTTCATAATTACGATGTTGTGGTGGTCAGTGTCTATATCTGGTTCTGGGTAGTTTGTACAGTCTTTTACTGGATTCCTAAACCGTTGTCCAACAATAATGTAATCTATTTGACATCCACACATATGTCCTGGCATCCTCCACCTTCATAGTTTTCTAGCATGATGTTGAAATAATGTGTTTGTGGTAGTTAAATTGTTTTTGTCACAAAATTCTACCAGCCTATTTCCCATGTCATTTCTTGTGCCTAAACCACAAACCTACTACCATTCCTTCTCTACCCTCACCTACCACTGCATTAAAATCCCCCGTAATTATTAAATTTCCATGTGCTTTTATGTATCTTAGTATCTCTTCGGTATATTGATTGAGGCGGCTCCGTGGCGTAGTGGTATGTGTGTGACTACTACGCCCAAGGTCCCGAGTTCGAATCCCGACACGGTCCGCTTGAAATATGTTAGGCGAGCATTTTTCACAAAAATACACCCTCGTTCGGATGAGATGTAAAATGGAGGCCCCGTGTGTTAGTGTTGTCATGCACGTTAAACATCCCTACGTTGTTGGAACAGCAAGGGTTCGGCAATATTCCAAATTTACCAGGTAAAAAAAAACTCGCTTTCTGACCAATGTAGTACCTTCGGGTGGAGCATTGGAACAATCACATGTAAGGTATATTGGTTGATCACTTCTACCTCTTCGTCACTGTAGCTAATAGTGGACATGTATACTTGTATTATTACTGTGCTTATCTTTAAAGAAATCTTGTATTTATAAACTTATTTGTGACACTTGTCATTCCTACTACGTTGGTTAGACGGTAGAAGCTTCGAACAACGCTTTAACAAACACAAAACTATTATTAATAAATACAGGAATAATAAAGATTCTTTAAATTGTAAATCCGCTTTCGCTAATCACATAATAAATACCAATCATACATTCACAGATACCAATTTTGAAATACTACACATACACAATAAAGGCAATAAATTAAACTATCTAGAAATTTTGGAAATTAAAAGACCTCATTTCACATGTATTAATGAAATCACTGACTTCGATCAAAATTTAATCACCATCAAATTACAAGACATTTTAAATCCACACTGATGGCATCTTAGTTACATCCAAACTATTTCTTTTAATATTAACACCTATACAAATTCCTTTACACGATGGTGATGGCATCTTAGTTACATCCAAACTATTTCTTTTAATATTAACACCTATACAAATTCCTTTACACGATGGTCGCAGACGCAGTATAATGCTTAACATATTTTTCGAAATTTCTGGTTTTATCAAGAGGTTCGACCTCATGGTAGGTTGTAAATTCAAAAAATAGACATTATAAAACATTAAGCAAACATATACACAAAAATTAAAACTTTCCTCAGTAAGTATTTCAAATGTAATACACTATAATTTTAAGGTCAATATTTTAGTGTTCGATTTATAAACCTAATCGTTAATTTGTACTTCATATATAAAAATATTTCTTTGGTACTTTCAAGCGCCTGAAGATGGAGCTAAGAATTATAAGCCTGAAACATGTAGCGAAACTTTTTGTACCATAATTATTTTATTTTATTAAATTGACACATGGGGAGATTTTGAGTCATTCTATTCATTTATTTCATCATATAAGAACCCCATTTGGAGTAATAATTCTTTTCTCACATTATGGAAGTTACAGGTTTGTTGTCTAGGTCACATGAAGGTTGTTCGAATTCCAAATTCTAAGGAAACTTAACTTTTGTAAATTTGGAAAGAACAAGAATATAAAAGAACAAATCAAAGAATAAGGTGTAATTTTTCTCACCTATTGTTCAGATTCTGTATTTTCAGTTAACAGTATTATCCACATTGCAGTAAGTTATGAAGGATTCACTAATTACATTGAACAAGCACAACAATTTGACTTTTAAATGTATAAAGAATGAAATATCATCAAAAGATAATGGAAATCTGGGTCTCTTCAATTATAAATAAACAAATATGGATTTAAATCCAAGTGTAAACATTCAAAGTGTAAATTTGAAGATCCTGTAAAATTAATGTCAAATATATCTGACAATGCTTAATAAGTTTACACATCTTCTTATTTCTGGCCTACTGTGAAACATTTTGGAAGATATTTTAATATCATAATAGGTATATGTTAATTACACAGCGAACCACAAAATGTGATGTCAATACAATCAATATTTCACTCAAAAATGTATTTGAAGTTATCACATTTATTAATAAAACAATAATTATATACCTATACATATTATGAATTAAACTTACCTTAATTTTATTGACATAGTTAATAGCATGATTAAACTCTACCGGCTGATTTTGTGGAGCATCACTGTGACCCTGTAATGCTTGGTTAACAGCAGCTTGAGCAGCCGACAAGGTAAGAGCAGCATGAGTACTGTTATGAATTTGTCCACTACCATATCCTGATAAATGATGAAGTACTGATGCAGCCTGTGGAGGAGTAACTGGCGGACCATGCTGTGTTAGTGGTAAAGGTTGTGAAGACGATAAATTAGTAGGAGTCCCTTGTGGTGTCATATTGCTATGTATAATTGTTCCAGAACCACTTATAATCATAGCTGGTTTCTGTTGTTGTAGGTCAGTAGTTATAGTACCAGTAGGACTCGGCATGCTTACTGAAACTTGAACAGCATATCCTTGTTCACTTCTTTGCACTTCAATTTTATAGCCAGGTGGAAGAAATGTATTAAAACCAACTATTAAATCAGGAAACCCCCTAAATAAACTAGAAACACGTTGAATCACACCTGGCGTATCAATCGATTGACTTTTAAATTCTTTCATTATATCTAAAAAATCGTTATACACTTGCGGCTGAGTTCCAAATTTAAATTTCACCAAGTCTAAATAGGACAGAGCATCTTCAACTTTAAGACGCTGAAAACTGTTAGTTGGTGATTGTTGCTGCGGAGGGCCTTGAGATGGTGCTGTAGGAGGTGAACATCCTTTTGTGCGCATTTGTGAATTTGCACACAAAGACTGCATAGCTTGTGGTTTACCAGAATGTGGTGCAGCAGTTGGTGGCATGCTCCCATAATTGACAGATGGTGTGGGGGGATATAGACTGGACTGCATGTTTTCACTTGCAACTTTTACACTGTTTGAATGCGAATAAGAGATTGCAGACGAGCGATATACAGAACCTGATGTAGGGGTGGTTTCTTTATTTGCTTCATCCAAACGCAAACGTTTCATTTCAAATTACATCGAGGCGGCTGTAACAAAACAAAACATTAGACAAGTACATAACCTAAAAAATTTGAAATGTTACATTTATTCACGCATTATTTTAAATATATCTAATAATTTTATAGTCTAAATACATAATATTCTAATGAAGCAAAAGGCACAAATCCAAGCAAATGTAGTTACTGAATGTTCTAAAAAGACGACGCCAACATAAAACATGGCGCCAACCCAATTAACTTACATGTGATTTCTGATTATTTCAAACAGCTTTTCATGATATTCGATAAAAAATACATAGAAATTTGTATAAATAATTAAACCTATACTGACTAATAAATTTTTGAAACAATAAATGACAGCGTCGTTTCAATGCCACTGCTGCCATGTCAACTTTCAGCTGATTGACGCGAAAAACTGAAGAGGACAGGAGGGAGAACACGCCTACGTGATTATTATACTATAGACTATGGAAGTAGTAACGCGCAGCCGCAGTTACAAATGCGTCATTCGGGGTTATCGAATAAAACGACGCAATAACATGGGCGGGGAGCGGGTGTTCATTTTTATGTTGTTTATTCATCTACAAGCTAATTTCGTATACTTTGTGGGGAGGAGATGCTTCAGAAATACTTCAACAATACAATCAACGAATCTGAAAAATAAACCAAAGTGAATCAAATCAGTGTAAAAGATATGGAGCAACGATGTTGCCAAGTAAATATATAGTGTGTATGTCCTGGGCCCTGCTAGTAGAATATCTGAATGATAATAGATCAGGAGGTATTTTAAATGCTGTCAACGAGCTTGTTCCCGGTATTACTTAAGATACGTTACAACAGAACTTGAACAGGTTTCTACTTGAAAATCCTTTAATAGGTTATTTTACACAATGCATTTTAAGATATTCAAAACTAGTTTGAATGTTTGATGTGCGCTTTTGCGTAATTAACCGTATAAAGGCATAAAACCAATATAGTTACATGTGAAAGCACTTCAGATTAGTTGTTATTTAAAGGTCGACTACACTAAAACTTAACCACAGGTTTTTGTATAATTTTCCACCATTGTTTCTCACGCGTATTGGTTGAATAACATTTGCGTTTATTTAATATAACTTATCTCTATTAATTTAAGTATGCGTTTTCTGAAAATAGCAAGGCCGGTTTCTTCTAGTGAAACTGCAACAATATTTTACCAACAGCATATACTACAAAAACGGTAAGGTATTGTGTTTTTAAGTGCTTGCGAATTTTCAAACGTCTTAAGTTCATGCCAACCAGCAACAGTTAAGCATGATTCATTTTTAAAAATAATGCTACAGAACTAAGGTACGCTCTAATGACAAAAAAGCCAGAACATTAGGTGCGCCCTGCGGACTTGTGGAATTTCTGGATGAGATATCATCTTAAGCAGAATTCGCACTTATGTAGTTTGCTGCTGCACACTTTTTGATACGTTAATGGAGTTGCATTGGAAGGGCATTCCCACCTAAGCATAACCTTGAATTATTTGATGCATGCATCAAACTCTACACGCTAGAGAACATGCATTTCTAGTGACATACTTTGATTTAGGGTTAACTTCCAATTGTAAATATAACTTGAGTGTTAATTCTTCTGCATCTAGGGCTTTAGGTTGATCCGTTTAAAATACTAACTATATATAGCTATACAATACAATGAAATTTTGGAGGTTGAAGATCACAATAATCGACTGTCGTTATGTTTACCAACTTCATTCATGACTAGAAACATGAAATTGCACACGAGAATGTACATGCACTAAAATTAGAACTGCAGAGCAATTTGGGGGGTTTTGTGCATTTCTAGTTACACCAATAGGGGTGAATCGATCTTCAGTGGTCTATCGAATCCCGTATATTCCTAAACAAATTTGGACTATTTGTATTTATGGTTCGGAATGATTGGGCTAGCTTTTAATTTAAATAAATCTTACTGGTGGTTGTCTACCCCAAAGCACGCCTCCTTCGGCAAAGTACTGCCCACAACGCAAAGATCCTACTTGGGTTCTGTTATTGTCAATTGCCCGTTAATTGCTTAGAATTCACAACAACTCAATTTTCTTATTGAAATTAATCATAAAATTAAATTATTCTTCAGGATAAAAATACAAACACAGTTGGGTAGGTCGAACGCTGAATAAAATTTTCAGTGACTTGGTCTATGTTAAGGTATCAGTTTTTGTATTCATAATTGAAAGTAATAATATCAATACGTATTACGGCATTATTACTCAGTCGGCAAATTATTGTGTTCATACAGTTTTTGAACAATTTTAGATGTAGAGCTACGAATGTTTACTCAATCATCATTATTAGGTCTTCAGTCTTGCAACTGGTTAGACGCGTACTATCATTGTTTCCTATTCTGAACTACCTACACATTTCCCTAAAATTTGCAGTCTGCATCTATCACTATCTGATCTAGGTCTACATCCACCTCTTTTTTCCTATCTCTGCTTGTAATATATTCCATACTATTCCCCAAAAATGCCTTAGAACGTATTCTGCCCTTCTATTTCTCGTATATTTTTCCCACACATATCCTTGTTCCCTACTATTTAACCTATTTGTTATTAACTTTATCTGTACTTGCTATCATCCTCATACATCTGAAAGCACAGCATTCCAAAAGGCTGCTACCCTTTTTCTGTCTGCTTTTCCTACTGCCCGTATTTCATAGGCAATACTGTACCAGCACCGTGCTCCACACATATGCTTCCAACAATTTTTTCATGTTTCTGTTTGTTGTCTTTCCACATAGCCGCTGTTCTTTCTTGTTAGATGCAGTTCGGTCCCCTTCTATTGTTTTACAATTATATACCATATTTCTCAGACATTCAGTGGTTGTGGGAGGGGGAGGCGTCGCCGTGGATCAATGTAGTAAGCGTAAGACTACGGATCCCAAGGTCCTAGGTTCAAATCCCGACTGCTTGAAAAATGACAGGTGAGCATTTTTCACAAAAATTACGCCCTCGTTCGGATGAGAGGTTAAATAATGGAGGTCCCGTGTGTGAGTGTTGTCACGCACGTTAAAGATCCCTGCATTGCCTGGAACGGCAAGGGTTCGGCAAAATTCTAAATTACCAGGCTACAAAAACTCGCCTCCTGGCCAATGTAGTACCTTCTGGTGGAGCATTGGAAATATAAATGCACGATTGTGGACGGGGGAGGCGGCTCCGTGGTGTAGTGGTATGTGTGTGACTACTTCGCCCAAGGTCCCCGATTTCGAATCCCGACACGGTCCGCTTGAAAAATGTTAACCGAGCATTTTCCACAAAAATACACCCTCGTTCGGATGAGAGGTAAAATGGAGGTCCCGTGTGTGAGTGTTATTCACGCACGTTAAAGATCCCTACCTTGCTTGGAACAGCGAGGGTTCGGCAAAATTCCAAATTTTGCAGGTAAAAAAACTCGCTTTCTGGCCAATGTAGTACCTTCGGGTGGAGCATTGGAAAATCACATGTAAGGTTGTGAGAGGGGGCTCCGTGGCGTAGTTGGTATGCGTGTGACTACTATGCCCAAGGTCCCGGGTTCGAATCCCGACACCGTCCGCTTGAACAATCAATGTTAGGCGAGCATTTTTCCTAAAAATACGCCCTCGTTCGGATGAGTTGTAAAATGGAGATCCCGTGTGTGTTGTCACACACGTTAAAGATCCCTACGTTGCTTGTAACAGCAAGGATTCGGCAAAATTCAAAATTTTTCAGGTAAAAAACCTCGCTTCCTGACCTTCGGGTGAAGCATTGAAAAATCACATGTAAGGCTGTGAAGGGAGAGGCGGCTCCGTGACATAGTTGGTATGCGTGTGACTACTATGCCCAAGGTCCCGGGTGTGAATTTCGACACGGTCCGTTTGAAAAATGTTAGGCGAGCATTTTTAACAAAAATACACCCTCGTTCGGATGAAAGGTATAATGGAGATCCCGTGTGTGTGTGTGTGTGTGTGTGTGTGTGTCACGCACGTTAAAGATCCCTACCTTGCTTGGAACAGCAAGGGTTCGGCAAAATTCCAAATTTTCCAGGTAAAAAACTCTCTTCCTGGCCAATGTAGTACCTTCGGGTGGAGCATGGGAAAATCGCATGCATCGTGGGGGGGGGGGCTCCGTGGTGTAGTTGGCATGCGTGTGTCTACTACGTCCAAGGTCTCGGGTCCGAATCTCGACACGGTCCGCTTGAAAAATGTTAGACGAGCATTTTTCACAAAAATACGCGCTCGTTCGGATGAGAGGTAAAATGAGGGTCCCGTGTGTGAGTGTTCTCATGCACGTTAAAGATCCCTACCTTGCTTGGAACAGCAAGGATACGGCAAAATTAAAAATTTTTCAGGTAAAAAAAACTCGCTTCCTGACAAATGTAGTACCTTCGAGTAGAACATTGGAAAATCACATGTAAAGCAGTGTAGAGAGAGGCGGCTCCGTGGCATAGTTGGTAAGCGTGTGACTACTATGCCCAAGGTCCCCGGTTCAAGTCCCGACACGGTGCGTTTGAAAAATGTCAGGCGAGCATTTTTCACAAAAATACACCCTCGTTCGGATGAAAGGTAAAATGGAGGTCCCATGTGTGAGTGTTGTCACGCACGTTAAAGATCCCTACCTTGCTTGGAACAGCAAGAGTTCGGAAAAATTCCAAATTTTCCAGGTTAAAAAACCTCTTCCTGGCCAATGTAGTACCTTCAAGTGGAGCATTAAAAAATCACGTGTAAGGTGCGGGGGGGGGGGGTCCTTGGCGTAGTTGGTATGCATGTGTATACTACGCCCAAGATCCCGGGTTCGAACCCGGACACGGTCCGCTTGAAAAATTGAAAACCATAGCATCATTTAGGGAATTTTCTATCCTCAAAAGTTATACGTCCTGCTAAAAATCACGCAGCCCGCGTTCCAATAATAGAGGTTTCAGTTCACAACAAAGTAACTGGTTGTTTTAGCACACTCAAAAATGTGAACTTTGTTGATCAAACCTAAAATTAGGCCATTTCAAACTACTAATATTGATTGCAAGGTTGACACTTTTAAACACCCCATTGGATAATTGCCAATTTAAAAAAAAAAGGCATATAATTTAATTGTAAAATATCCTCTAAAACAATTTAATATTTATCCTAAATTGTCGTTACTGAAAGAAAATATTGTGTCTTCTGAGAAGAACGTTATTATTTAAAAATAACATTTCGTTCATATATAGTACACTTTCTTATTTGTAGCTCAGATTTGTAACTAGCTTAAAATTTAATTATTGTATAGTACTTTGCTTTTGTGATGTAATCTATTTGTTATAATAAAAATACAAGGTTATGTTTTTAATTGTGCTATATTTATAAGTCTGTTGTCATAAATGCAAATTCAACATGCTACGTTCAGCGACGTCGTCTAAAAAAGAAAATAAAAACTAGGAAGAAAAAGAAGAAATTGACCGGACTCAATCGGCGAGTGGGCGGGGTATTATACCTACAAAAAAATTTAAGGGAGGCCTGCAATAAAAATATACTCACTCACGCACAATCAAATAATTACAAACTAAAAACCTCTAATTTTAAAAAAAACAAAACTATATACAAAACACAATAGTACCAAAAATGAACAATTCATAGGTACATAATATACATATTTACGAATAAAAAAAGAATCATTTTTAACGTGGCGTGCAGTTTTTAGGTCACCCGCTATATTAATCTTCAAACAAGAAAAAGGAACAAAATTACCCCACTAAAAACCACAGCTCGAAATCAGCATTGTAAGTACGGAATAGATAAAATACAATACAATACAAAAATACATAAAATTATCTTAATTAAGAAATCAGTAAACATTCTAATATAATCGCACATACAAACAACCAGTCATTTTACCACCAACAAGGTGATGCATCCGTAGACTCGTGTACATATGTTGTTTCCAACAACTATGGGGTACTCCTATAAAAAAATTGGTGTATAAACACTCACCCGCGAGTAACCACCGTCGGGTTGGCTCCTACCGTCTGTAAAAACGGTGCGAAATAGAGATGCGCGACCATTCATTGTGACTTTAAGAGCCACCGGAAGGAGCTATAGTAATTATAAATAAAATTAATTTATTGTCGTCGAAAAGTACAATTTTATAAAACCCATAATTACTCACCACGCTGTAAGGCGTGCTCGACTTTTCATACAGAAAAACGGAAACAACCAACCATTCTACACGTGTTTTCGTTGTGTAGATTGAAAAGCAATGAATATTAATTTCGTTTCATTAATGAAAAGAGCTCAACCAAACAACTTAAGGGAATAAAATTGGAAAAACACGGTTTATTAGAATAATACGCGGCTTTAATTCAACGATACTTTCAATGGAAAACACATAAGAATCAATTATCAGTCACCTAGAACCAGTTATCGCCTGTTTAATTTTAGCATAAACTTTACGTCCAGGAATTCTTAGAAGAAGTATTTATTATTAATTAGGCTCTAGGATGTAACAATAGGAATCGAATTTAAACAAATAGATAAATGAATTAACACGCCAAAGGGTTATTTTAATTTACTGAATTAATTTTCGTTTTTAACGCCAAAGGGATTTGAGTTGAAAATTATTAGACCGCGTATTTATTATTAACAGAAAGAAATGTACGGGATGTTCAAAATAAACGTAACAAACATTAAACTTCATCTAAGTGATATCCACTAACAATCCTAACAACAAATTAGTAACTAAGTTGGAGATAAGTAAAAAAACAGACTATACATAATAATCAATTAACGCATTAAGCTTCCGTATTATAGAAGTACCTGCCTCTCTCCTAAAAATCTTACCTACTATGTTTTAAGGGCAACGCTTTTGTGCTCAACAGTTGCTTTCCTGCATGTTTTAGCATGTTTTGGCAATTATCCAATGAGGTGTTTAAAAGTGTCAACCTTGCAATCAATATTAGTAGTTTTAAATGGTCGAATTTTAGGTTTGATCAACAAAGTTCACATTGTTGAGTGGGCTAAACCAACCAGTTACTTTGTTGTGAACTGAAACCTCTATTATTGGAGCGCGGGCTGCGTGATTTTTAGCAGGACGTATACCTTTTGAGGATAGAAAATTCCCTAAATGATGCTATGGTTTCCAATATGGACGTGAAGTTATAAATAAGACGAGTGTAGTTTTAAAGGATCATTCCCTGTTCTTCTGCTGACAAACGAAGTTATTTAAAAGTATTACAGTGATTAATAAAAATTAGTAAAAGTTTAAAATATCAATAATTATTATGCAATGAGTTGATTTTTGCCAATTTTGAAAAGATTGTACGTAGATCTACATTTTTAATTATTTTAAATAATGATAATTATATCTAGGACTTCTAGACTTTTTTATTTGTTTCTATTGTATGTTAACCTTTGATTAGCTTTCTAGGTTTAAGTGCTAGTGAAAGGCAAGTTAACAATCATGACGCTAACCAAAGATTGATAGTAAGGAATAGTAAGGAAAGTTTTATATATGGAATATTAATATTTGTAGTGTTTGGAATTTAAAGGACTGAAAATGATCAACTTTTGTTGTAAGTGGTAGTGACTTCTGTTTGATCAATTTGCACGATTTACAGTTAGGAAATTTATTATTCGTATAACAAAGCGCAATTTACGCGTATCGGGTAGAAAATGTATATTTTCGAAGAGTAAAAACGGTGGTGTGAGTATACTCAGACGCTGAAATGCAATGTAATATTATTTTTGATGTTGGTTGAAACTTTGACATTTGTATTTTTTTTTGTTATTCGATCTAATACCGTAAACATTATCATCTTTCTATATTTTACTATATTATTTGTGAACATTTGTACTTTAAAATCTTAGTAAAGAATTAATACACGATTCTATTAGAGCAGAAGAGTCCTTCTAATGTTCTACTAAGATGGTAGAGAAAGTGGATTCTTAAATTTAGGTTTGAGATTCTGTTTTGTGGAAAAGCGGTATTTTCGGAAATTCAATCAGGAATTACAGTAGGTAAGTGAAGCAAGCTATATAACTTTATATTATTTGGCGTCCATCGAACGGGGATTCACAGCAGATAAAATTTGTCGTCCAACTCAACAAGGCTACAACTACACAGAAATATATGTATATATTGGTATGATATCGCCGTACTTCGATGTATTTAACGCTGAGTTGCCTGCTGGTCGCCACCGCTGTGTTCCTAAATAACCTAGACTAAATTTTAAATTTCACACAATTAGATTTATGCCTCGACTAGCTCAGTCCAACCCCACACAGAGTGCATGACGATACAATAACAGAGAAAATTTTACCCCCCTTTTTCTCTAACACTTCATACCTATATAAGATAAACTCAATAACCAAAAATTTGTATAATAAACCAAAATATGTACAATTTGCACTTCTACAAACTTCGTAATATTATTTGCTATTTAAACCCTCGAAGCAAAGTAAAAATATAAATCTGTTGGTTGCCAAATTATAACCCAATTAAAAATAAATAAAGCCATCAAAAATAACTCTGTATTATATTGGAAGCCTCGTTGAACGTTCAATGACCCGTCGTCATTTTAACGTAATTTCTACGTAATCAAAATTTTTGATGGCCCTTCACATAAATATCTAAGTACAGGCAAGTTTTAAATGTTCAAAAAAAGTTTTATGCTATTAATTTAATATCTCTAACCTGGTATTTTTTCTGTTGATTTCCTGGTTCGAATGTGTAGTTCTGCGTACACCCCAATCCTTTGACCTGCCGCTACATGCTGTTAACCAGTGACCTTGGGTTGCTTTCAGCTTAACGTCGTGATTCAGAGTTTCCCCTTTATTATCTCTGTTACTTGTAGTATTGGATTTTTACATTAGATTTCGTATTGAATATGTTTCGTGAATTGTTTATTGAATCGCTTCATAAATCTTTCAGCGAATTTCTCAGTGCCCTAAGTTAATAAATGTTAAAGATCATGTTTACCTTAATTAAAATTTGAACTTACGTCTTATGTCGACGGCGAACTTGTATATTTGAACGTGCACTTGTACTTAAAATTTTTAATTATTAACTTTCACTTTAAAGTCGTGGTTTTCATTTCACACTTGAACTTTGCGTATTATTTTTGTTCAAACTAGTACAGTTCGTGCTTCAATTAAGTAGAAACTGACCATCACCCGCTTGGTGTAATATATAAAGGCAAGCCTTTCCCCGTGTTGCCATTGTCTTAATCGCGCATTACCTTGGTTGAGGCGTTGCACTTGGTCTTATCATGTAAGCCTTCGGATTTTACACAAAGTTACCTATCCTAAATTTTGTTGCAATCCCAAATCACGTATACATCAAAGGTTTACATTATGGAGTTCGTTGGCTATGGTACTTTGTAACGTTCAATATCATGTTTTCGTATTTTGTACAGGAAATTATTAGTCATTGTCTTTAATCTTGCACGTACGCGAAAACGTATGATTTCCTCATAGGCTGGATTTTATTCGAATTTGTCAAGTTTACTTTTAAAAAGATCACGTATGCAAATTTTATAATGGAATTGTTTAACAGATGACGTAAATTAGATGCGTTTTTCTTCTTACGTTCTGAAATATGCTTCTTTTGCAAAACCTTTTCGTTGTGAGCACGCATGATTATTGTCGTTAAAAAAAATTCGTTTCATGTTTGTTTGACTTTAGATACTTCTAATTTCTATTTATTTAAATTTTCTGAATGTATTCTTGTTTCTAAAATAAATCGGATTGCGTCTAGAGTTATTTATTCTACTAAATGTGGTTAAATTATTAAAGAATGAGCTTCCTTTTACTAACTAAAGTTAGATATAGATTTTATACAGTGTTTGATATTTGCTTTTTGCATAATTAACGAATTGTGTACTTTTTATGATTCAAATGTTGTTTCCTTGATTTTGGTGTTGTATACATGAAGTATACTACCCTCGTGACCCTATATACCCCTAAATAACCCTATTGTCATAGCAATAGATATATATGTGAAATTGAGTAGTTGTTTTCAGCATCATCAGCATCTTTGACACGAATTTTCATTATAAGTCTATTAATTAGGTTAAGGAGATCAAAGTCATGACGTTTAAAGCTTAGTAAAATTTTAGCATTGTTAGTCTGTAAATATCTCAGGAATTGCATCACAGATTTCAATTTCTATTATTAGAAACCAATATAATAGATTAAGAAATTTATGTTATGATGTTGGAGCTTAGTCATCCTTCAGCATCGTCAGTTTGTAAATATTGCATAAGTCAAATTTTTTTTAACAGCAATTTTGCATTATTTAAACCATTTATTATATAGGATAATTTATTTTGATAAGAAACGTTCATAATTCAATTCCAATAATTTTGTTACAATATGAAAACAATATAAATTTTAAATCTGTATAGATAGTTGTACAAAATAGGTTGTTTTGATGTTATTTCCTATGTAATTATAGCACATGTTTCATTTAACTTCAGTATCCCAGGCAAAGGTTCAAATACTCTACTATTTCACAAGTGTATTGTAAATCTGGTGTAATCTTGTTATTCTGATATAAGGCCAATAAATGTGAAAAGTATGAGAAATTATATTCAACATTAATCTTTAAACGCTTAATTAGATTTCCTTATTTGTGTGGTGACTATAAATATCACGCGTTGGTAAATGCTTCAATGCAATAGATATTCAACAAACCTCACGCCTAAAAATCATATAAATAGGGGGACAGAGCGTCTAAAAGGAGATTTTGTTCTGTGAAATACAAGCGAAAATAAACTATACAGCACGCTAGTCTGTATAAAAGTTAATAAAGTTAAATATTTGCACGCGAAGTTTGAAAATTGTCAACATTTTACACAAAGCTATTTAATAAAACGTAAGGGTAAGAATTTATTTCAAGTCATACTTATAAAAATTTTATACAGCTTCAGTGATACCATATTCGGTCAAACAGTTATTTTAGTACTTGTAAACTAAACTTATTGCAGAACTTTAAATATTAGTTGTTTTATGAAATTTTGTGAGGTGGACTTTGAGTCAATCTACTAACATTAGTTAGGAGGCAATTTTTTCATGCACGAACAATACTTCAGCACTTTGACAAAAATTTTCAAGTAAGGTAAATTTCAAGCCATAGTGTAAAGAAAAGCAGTTCTATTTGCTAAAAATTTATAAGATCTAATATATATAGAACCGCGAGGTTTCTAAACTGTGTAATAACTTATTTAACGAGCATCGCATTTCATTCTTTTATACCTATTTGGAGCTATTAAGAATTTGATTGTCACGCATTTAGTGACTTACAGAAAGAACGACATGGGGATGCTACAGATTTTGCAGAAGATTTCTATTGACTAAGAGCGAGCAACAAGGGTATTACAACTGTAAGATTTTATTTTACAGCTATTGTTTGTTACCATTCGTTAGGTGGCGACATAGCAATATATATAGGCCGAAAACATTACTGGTTACATATATCACCAGAACAGCACGATAATTAAATAATATTGTACTATAAAAGTGCTTCCCTCACCTTTGACAAAGTAATAAATTTAATATATAAGTAACTTATGACGGTTTCACGTTCACAACAAACTGTTTAAACAAGCGTTAAAGTTTTCGAAAATTTATTTTAATTGTTATGTTGCATTCGGGTCGTGTTTTTATTATTGAAAATGTATGCGATAAAATGGAAGAACCTCAAGAGATTGTTGAACCTCAAGAGATCGTCGATACAGTTTCTGCGGCGGTTCTAGATTCTTACCAGCTAAATCAGGAAAGTTATACGATTCAGCTAGCAATTGCTTTAAATAACGGTTAGTTGTAAATATGAATAAAGAATGAGTTTGTTTGTAGCTTTCTTTTAAACTGTCAAAATGATGAAAACTTCCTAGGGAGTTTTTTCCTGATTATTTCCCTAGGGATGTCATGATTTCGACACCAGAGAAGTTGATTTCTACTACCGGTCGTGAAAAAACGTAAATATGCTTGGGAAAACGATGTGAACTTTATTGTACCTAGAACTATTTCTGTTGGGAATTACATACTTCACTTCCGTACCCAGGATCAACCAAGACTGTTGAGTTTTTGTCAGGGTGCCGGTATCGTGAGTGCGTCGATGCAGTGACCAAATTATCGTTCCCACCACTCTTTACATTATACTTTTAAGGCACTACTGAAATAGAAATACCAATATGACGAAAATTTGATGAGGACTTGGACCACGGCTCCCTGAAAACTTGACTCTGTCGCTGAAGAGCAATAATGCAAGTAAAAACCTGTTTTAAATCTTGACTTAGATATTTGGCATGCCTAAATCATAAAATTTATTGTGTAAGGGTTAAGGGATGTTTAACGTGTAGTATAGCAATTGGTGTCCAACGCGGAACTAATTATTTCATTCTGGGTCGGAGCGGCGATTGCTACACGTTAAATACCCCTTAACCCTTACAAATAAATTTTATGAAATGCAAATTTCTATGCCAAGGTTATAACAAGTTTTCACTCACATTTTCACTTTACAGACTTTCGTCAAATAGATCATATTCAAGTAGTGCCTTGAAAGGATAAGATAAAAAGGGGTGGGGACGATAATAGGTCACTGCATCGACGCACTCATGATAACGGAACCCCAACAAAAGCACAACCGTCTTGGTTGATCCTCGATAAGAAAGTGATGTCTGTAAGTCCTGACAGAAGCAGTTCGAGGTACAATAAAGTTCCACATAATTTTTTCAAGCGCGATAAAAAATGCCCGAAACAAGCTTTGCATATTTACGCTTATTCGATCATTCTAAACTTACAATATAATTAATAACTTATAAACTAAAGAGAGCCAGATTCAAGAAAATAGAATTTCTTTAACTTTAGGCAAAGCACGATAAATTTAATAAATATAAAAAATAGAAACTGGTTATTCAATAATTGAAAAGGCATGTTAGGGGTTAAATCACTTAACACGTAACAACTCAAACCTGTTGCAATGTTCCTAGAACGAGTGTAGAGAAGAATTCATAACGGCACCTTGATCCTCGGTAAGAAATTGAAGTCTGTAATTCCTGACAGAAATAGTTCGAGGTACAATAAAGTTCCACCCACATCATTTATTCAAACGCGATATAAAAAATCCCCGAAACAAGCTTAGCATATCTACGCTTATTAGAACATTCTAAACTTACAATGTAAATAATAACTTATAAACTAAACAGGGCAGGATTCAAGAAACAAATAGAATTTCTTTAATTTTAGGCAAAGCACGATAAATTTAATAAATATAAAAAATAGAAACTGGTTATCCAATAATTGAAAAGGCATGTTAGGGGTAAATCACTTAGCACATAACAACTCAAACCTGTTGTAATGTTCCTCGAACTAGTGTAGATCAGAATTCATCAATTGTATAAAAAGGTTCTTGAAGCAAAAGTAATTTCAAGGCGCATTCTAGCTAAATTCAACAACGAATGCTGTAGATAGTAGCTTTATTAAAGTACTATCTGGCTGCTACGTCGAAAGCTCTCTGTGGTCGGTTTCAAACTAAAAATAGATCATACATTCGTTGTTCGTTAACAAATTGTGAAAAAAGACGATCAATAAATGGGTTTGCTGTATTGTCAGATCGGTGTATTTTCTTCTCATAAAAACCAGACAAAATTCGTGAAATCATTAACAAGTAACAGATATGCATTGTTACGCTTCACAAATCTTATATCAATAATTAATCATAGGAGTTCTCCAACCTTAAATTGGAAAAGAATATTTTACATCGTAATTTAGCTAGAATAAGTAGATTACGACGCATTAAAAACGTAGTTTTGACATCCCAGCACTGTTCGGAATTATTGAGAATAAGTTATTGTTAATACATTTCGTGTAAATGGAATGTTAAATTAAACGTTTTCTCCAGCTTTGAAGGATGTGCGTCATTACTTCAACCGATGAGCACGTGCGATATAGAGTGTTTTACAGTTTGTGTAAACGAGCGTGATAGGGCAGATTACCTTATCGAATGGACGAATTAATCAGTACGTGTATTAGTGTTACCTGTGTAATCCTTCATCTTCCTTATCTCCTAATATCATATCTGTGTTCTCTGTTTTAAATGTTGTAGGTTAGCAACAAAAGTTCTTAGCATTTTGCTTTAAAAATATCGAGGAAACCCTTCCTAGCCTGCCGTACGTTTAGATGAAAAATATGCGGTAATACAAGGATTGGCTTTGCTTTGAGAAACTACTTAAATGATTAACGGCAAGCAGTTTCATTGTGTTATTTATTATTATTCTTTTTATAATAAGAATTCCAATTCGAATGTACCTGCACCTTGCCGAAGTTCTAGATTACTAGAACAGGTGAAATGGCTTGCGTGTTCTAATGAGCGAAAGAGCCAAACTACAGGTCCAACCAAAGTAGTAGGGTCGTTAGTGAGGAACCAGACTAAGACAGTTCCCCGAAAAAGAGCAGCGGCTCCTTCGGTACTTAGATTGGCAGAGATCATAGGGGTCGGTATGGAAGTCTAAAACACTATCGCGATGTGAAAGGCAACGGGAAACCATCACATTACCTCCCAAATACACAGCATGCTTAAATTGTCAATAAACATGATGGCATTCTCTATAGTAAAAAATTCCGGGGTTAAAATAGTCCCCCATTCGGAACTCCGAGAGGGGACTACTTCGGTGGATGCGATCAGAAAGCTCAGAATAAGAGTCGGAGCGTGGAATGTTAGAAGTATGAAGCAAGTAGGTAAGCTAGAGAACCTGAAAATTTAAATGAATAGGTTAGCTAGTAGGGATCAGCGAAGTTCGGTAGCCAGCAGCGGGGGATTTTTGGAGTGGAGACTTCAGGGTAATTCACACAGGAGCAAAGGAAGGAAATTCGGGTGTGGGGATAGTTATGCGAAAAAAGATAGGATACTGTAGAAAATTACTTACACAAGAACGAAAGAGTACTCATGGTTAGATTAGAATCTAAACCGGTAAACACAGTAATAATAAAAGTACACATGTCCACCTCTAGCTATAGTGACGAAGAGGTAGAAGCGATTTACAAAAATATCGCAGACATACTAAGATACGTAAAAAAAATTTAATAACTTTCGTGGGATTTTAATGCAGCGGTAGGTGAGGGTAGGGAAGGAGCGGTAGTAGGTTTATTTGGTTTAGGCACCAGAAACGACAGGGGAAATAAACTGGTAGAATTTTGCGACAAGAACAATTTAATCATCACAAACACATTATTTCAACATCATGCTAGAAGACGATATACGTGGAAGATGCCAGGAGATATAGGAAGATATCAAATAGATTACATTCTTGTTAGACAACGTTTAGGAATCAAGTAAAAGACTGTAAAAGCTACCCAGAAGCAGATATAGACACTGACCACAACATCATAATTATGAAGGCCGCATTTAAATTTAAAATATGAAAAAAGAAACGTAAAAAGGCACTTTGACTTTGAGAAACTAAAAGATAAAGATAATCTGTAACGTGCATTTTTATAGCTTAACATTTTACGCTTTTTCCCAATTAGTAAATACATTTCTGTAACTACTATTTATATATTTTATATTTATTAACTCCTGGGGCGAATGCGTCGTATTATAATGAGTGGATTGCATCGTTCTTGTCTTGCCGTTCATATAAATTTTGTTCCTTATGTGGATATACAAGTCTAGATAATAGGACGACAAGAGGTTGTAATAGCAACTAGTTGAATAAACAGATGAGCAGTTGTAGTTTGTTCTTTGTTCCTATATATTAATTACGTTAAAAATACTGTTTCCTTTTTGCTTTGAAAATAGTGAGGATTAATGCGGTATGAATTTTCGAATTGTTCATGAACAAGCACGACACGATTTTAGTTGTTTTTCTTGTGAAATAAAAGTTGTATATTAACTGTAGAGAGTGTAGTGCTAATTCCGATTGAAGTAGTATGGTTTATAGGCGAACGTGTTTGGTCGACGCACGTGTGTTTTAAGGACATTTGACGGACGGTTTTATTGCTTACGCGTGCCTTACTAATTGTTTTTCGGTTGAGTTTCTGTTGGAAATAAAAGTGGTAGAACTTGTTAAACTCGACCTGCACGCGTGTTCTACGGAACATTTTGACGGACTTACTTTAGTGATACACGTGCTTTACTCATTGTGGTTTTTTTGTTGGTGCTTTGTCTTTTGATATTTAAACTGTGTGTGCGATCTAGTTTCGCGGTCCTTTTCTTTTTTTATCAGAGTAGTGCATACTTTGGATTATCCAAATACAGTTGATACTGTAGTTTCTGAATTTTCCAACCCAAAAGTATCTAAAATAGATCATTGCTTGCGCAAATTTCGTTATTTGCGAAATATAACCGATTAGCGGTTTACAAAGGTATTGGTGAAGTTTCTCACTGCTTTTTGGATGTTTATGAAAATAATATACATTTGGTCCCAGTTGAAATTAAACTAGTGCTACAAAATATTTCGAAATTATTGTCTCAGGAAATAGAATTAACAAGAAATTTATCAATGCTACATAGTTCCGTCGCGTGATAATGTCTGCGGCTAACACCAGTGAAATACGTAGGTGTGATTAGGGTAACGTGTGATAAGTTCTATCAACACCCTCACAGTCAAGGGTGAAGTGCTGCGTTAGTGCCGGACATTGTGAATCCCACACTTCAATTGCAAGGAAGCGTTACTGAAGGACCTTTTGTAAGTTGAACTATTTCCTACTTGTTACTACTTTAAATATCTATCCGTTGTTTTGCTAAATCTTTGTCGTTCTGATACCTTTTACCATAGACTTGCATGCTATATAAAAAAAAAGAAGAATCAACAATACTAGATGACTCATATCAATTGTGCTTACCTATTTATCTTTTGTTAAAATTTTGTCTGATCTATGTTTAATTGGTGTGTGAGGAAACGTTTCTGCTACTCCCCAATATTACCTCACTTTGTACTAAAAATTTTTGTATTACTTTTACCGTTGTTATATTATATGGATTATCCAAACAGTTTTTTTTTACATTCTACCAAGTACTGAACAATCTATGCTCGATCAGCATGCTATGCTTTTTGTTTATTTCAGGTTTGCAGGACTAATTTTTTTTATTGCAGGTTTGCTATTCTGATTTTTTTTTTGTTGCAGGTATTGTTACAAGTCCTTACAACCGCGTACATATATGTTGGTCTGCTTTCTACAACCCCCCCCCCAATCTCCGATTGAGCCCGGTCATTTCTTTGATTTTCTTTGGGTTACGCACGGCTACGAGCCAACGTAGCATAAATTTGGCGCCCAACGTGGCTGCCTCGAATTAACGTAGCATAAATTTATTGGCTATGCAATATTCTCGAATAATGTTAATTGTGTGAAAGGATTACTGGAAAACTATTAATTCGGCAAATGTCTAAGTGTTGGGGGATCTTGGCAGCCACATGCTGCTTAACCCCCTTCACATACCACCAAATCTCGGTGAAATAGGGCATATAATTAGAAAACAATAGAAGGAGAACCGAGCCGTATATAGGCTGTGTGGAAATTTCAGGGAACTGTGTAGGCTAACTCAGAATATAGATAAGTGGAGGTAGGTGTCCAACCAGTTTTGAGACGGAAAACCTAATGACCAAAAAATAAGCGCAAAGAACTCTGAAGATTATTATAAACAAGTACGGTGTTGGTTGTGAAATATCTGCACCTAATGTTGACTTTGCGAAAAGATGTATTGGAAAAAATATTAAATCGGCAAATGTTCAAGCGCTGGGGGAACTTGGCAATCACAGACTGCTTACCCCCCTTCACAACCTTACATGTGATTTTTCCAATGCTCCACCCGAAGGTACTACATTGGCCAGGAAGCGAGTTTTTTTTACCTGGAAAATTTTGAATTTTGCCGAACCCTTGCTGTTCCAAGCAAGGTAGGGATCTTTAACGTGCGTGACAACACTCACACACGCGACCTCCATTTAACTCTCAGCTGAATGAGGGTGTATTTTTGTGAAAAATTCTCGCCTAACATTTTTCAAGCGGACCCTTCACAACCGTTCATTTACATTCCCAATGCTCCACCCGAAGGTACTACATTGGCCAGGAGGCGAGTTTTTTGTTGCCTGGAAATTTAGAATTTTGCCGAACCCTTGTCGTTCCAGGCAAGGTAGGGATCTTTTAACGTGCGTGACAACACACACACGGGACCTCCATTTAACCTCTCATCCGAACGAGGGCGTAATTTTTGTGAAAATGCTCACCTGCCATTTTTCAAGCAGTCGGCCGTGTCGGGATTTGAACCCGGGACCTTGGGATCCGTAGTCTTACGCTTACTACATTGATCTACGGCGACGCCTGGACCCTTCACAACCACTAAATGTCGGAGAAATATGGTATATAATTGTAAAACAATAGAATGGAATCGAACTGCATCTAACAAGAAAGAACAGCGCCTATGACGAAAGAAAACAAACATAGAAACAAGAAATTGTTGAAAGCATATGTGTGGAGCACAGCACAGTTTGCCTGTAAAATACGGGCAGCAGGAAAAGCAGACAGAAAAACGGTAGCAGTTTTTGGGAATGTTGTGCTTCAGATGTATGATGATGACAGCATGAACAGACAAAGTTAATAACAAATAGGTTATAGAAATAGTAGGGGAATAAAGATATGTGGAAAAAAAATAGAAGAAATAGAAGGGCAGAATTCGTTCTAAGGCATTTTTGGGGAATAGTATGGGATATATTACAAGCAGAGATAGGGAAAAAGAGGTAGATGTATACCTAGATCAGATAGTGATAGATGCAGACTGTGCAATTTCCAGGGAAATGTGTAGGTTAGTTCAGAATACGAAACACCGAGGGTACGCGTCTAACCAGTTACAGGACTGAAGACCTAATGATGATGAATAAGAATATATGCATTATTATTACGCCCTCTGTATAACCACGCTATGAACTAAAGTATGTGTACCTGTCAAATTGACGAGTAATAGCATACAAAGAAAAAAAAATTGCAAAGTGACTTATATTAGCTTTTTGTCAGAGAAATATAAACCAATCTGACGAGCTGCAAACGCAGCGAAATCGTTCTTTACAAATTACCAACAAACAGAATTGATGCAAAAATAATTGAACTCTTTTAATGGGTTGTTAGACTATTTAAATTAGAGATGTCAGTGGAGATGGTTAAAAACCTGTTTGCCGTTATATATTTTATAATAATTCAGAGTGTAGAATTTGTAATTAAATGGTCGTCGCATTTGAGGTGTTGATGTCGTTAGTATGATGCCGTCTCATATGAATACCTCTAATGAGCTTCCGAAAAGACACAGTTTTAGAATGAAAAGATCCTATAAATTTAGAATTTTTGTACTCTGCGGTAGATCAAGGTTTTATCAGCTTCGTTTCGATTTATGCAAATTATTTGTTATTCAAAATTTTGGGGATGTGACAAATCTTAGTGACGGATGTACTAAGAATCAATGTAGTACGTGTATTCAGGGTTTGGAAATTGTGATTTTATGCCTATGCCAAAAACAACAATTTCCAAACCACACCTGATAAAAATATGGCTGTTTGATACAAGTATATCAAAAACTTAACGCAGAATTCAAAACAGGATGTTTGTTCTATTTAAAACAACGAAGTTGATGGCGATTTCTGGTATAAACGGGAAGCGGTACCATTTTGAAAAGCAAGCTTTAAACTACTTTGTACACAAATTATCAAATCTCTTCTAACACTATTATTGCTTTAAATACAGTAACCAACTAATTTTAAAACGCCCTGTACATAGAATAAGATAAAACCCACATTGCTTTTTCTCTCTTCATGTTAATGACATTCGTAAATCGGAATTCCGACCTTAACCTAGCCAAGTTATGACTGTCTGGTAAATCCAATACGAGATATTTTTACAATAGCAACATTATTGCCTATTGTCTATCTAAATTAGTCACAATAATGTGATGTCATATGAAGCTACACGCACGTGCTAAATATGAACAAAACCAGACCAAACAAAACAAGTGGAACTGCACATTTCATAATACAATGCGCAGTGGAACTCTTGCATTCATTTCAGACTACCCTATTTCATTTAATCCAGGTTTAATTTTAAATCAATAAAATAGAGGGTGCGGATAGGAATACGCGACTATATTGACTCAGCCGACGTGCGCCAATTAGTTTGATATTTCTTTCGGCGTGTGATGAAATGACGAATAGTAGCATGCAACAGAATGGGTTTGATGTAAGCTCAGAAATGAATTAACAACCACTTCTGGCTACTTGTACTATAGCATTAAGCCTCTGCATATCAAATGTCCGATTTATTAAACTTCAAAAGCATCAATCGTTTTGATCAACTTAACTTTGAATTATTTGCGGTGTTATTTTGTTTTAGTTTTGACAAATAATAAAATTCATTTTCTTGTAGTTTGACATAATACTCACTTTTCAACTACTCTATAAAGTTATAAAAATGTTGTTAACGCATAATATTCGGGTACTTTTTCTTTTTTAATATAAAAAAGATTAAATTTCCACAGCAGTATCTAATGAAACTAATCAAGCATTTGGAGAAAACACTTGCAACAAACGCACAACGTGCGTCCTTGGCTCACAAATTGTTACAGCAAAAATTTTGTCTTGGAAAATTAACCAAGAGGGCGACCAACTATGACTTAAACAAAGAAGAGTTGCTAAAAGAAGAATGAAATTAGTCGAATTCGCTAGAAAACTTTGCAGAGATATTTGATTTATCAGTAAGTACCGTGTTGCCATCTTAATTAGCTAGGGAATGTAAAAACTAAATAGATGGGTTTCATCCACATCTGCAAATAAATTGCGACCATTACAAATATCATCTTGATTGCTAAATCTGAAAAAACGGTACCATGTCTAAGGTGACCAGACTTCCCGCTTTTGGCGGGACAGTCCCGATTTTTCACAATTTGTCCCGCGTCCCGCGACGCTTTTCAAAAGTCCCGACTTTTAGAATCAAGAGAAATCAAAATTAAGTGTTGAAACTTTGAAAGCCATTTTATGTGTCAAATATAATTTGACAAATTCTTGTGAAGATTTTTACAATATTTTAAAAAATGACAATCTACTGAAACAAATTTTCACTCAAATAAAAAATATGTCAAGGAATAAAATATTATACATTTTTTTATATTTATAAATTGTACTTATGTTAAAAATAAAAAAATATTACGATATTATTTTTATTCTGTAGGAAATTTTTTGTTGACCCCCCTCCTCCAGAGTTGTCCCGCTTTGACAATCTAAAAATCTGGTCACCTTAACCATGTCTATAATGTATTGTACTCTGCGATGAAAAAGAATTACTCTACGACAACCACAAACGTTCTGGACAATGGTTGGATTGTGCTGAAGCTCCAATGCATCAGGCAAGAAAAGTTATGCCGACAGTGTGGAAGAAGTGCAAAGGCGTAGTTGATTATTCTTTCTTGCAACCTGGCGAAACCATAAAGGCAGAATCATATTGCATGGAATTACAGATTATGCATAAAAAACTACAAGTTAACAAACCGTTCCTAGTTAATCGACGTGGACCGATGCCTTGCATGATAACGCTAGACCACACGTATCACAATTGACCGCGAGAAAACTGTCCGAGATAAGATAAAAGTTCTTGAGTATTAACATGTCTGAAGCTAGTAGCCATTTTTTCGAGCGGTTCTTTTTAATCGATGTATAAAAATCTACTTTTAGAATTGGAGATACACATTGTCTCTTGATATAACTACCGCTAACACTGTCCTTAATGCATCCGTAAAAACAAAATTTACTTACGACGAGCGTCAGAAACTACTCCTAAAAGATACAGATTTAAAAAAATCATAATTGGCATAAGGTAATCGAGTTACACATTCAGCCTTGGCAATCGCTAACACCGTTCTTAACGCATCCGTAAAAACAAAACTTACTTGCAATACGCAGGGAGGATTCCACTCTTAAAGGATAAAAAATATAAAAAAAAAAAATGTCAGAAGACGATTGAGTTACACCTTTCGCATTCGCACAACTATCGCTAAGACCGCCCTTAATGTATGTCTAAAAGAAAAATTTACTTGCGAATAGCAGGGGCTTCAAAGACCACCTTTACACAATACAAATATAGAAAAAATAAGAAATAATAAGGTAATAGAGTTACACCTTCCCTCTTGGAACAACTAGCAAAGATCGTCCTTAATGCATCTGTAAAAACAACTACCCTTACATGATACATATATAAAAAAAATCGGAAATGGCAGAAGGCAGTCAAGTTACACCTAACCCCTTACACTTTGCACAACTATTCCCAACACCGCCCTTAATGAATCTGTAAAAACTTACAACCCGTAAGGGTTTCAAAAACCATATTTAAAGGATAAAATAATAAATGGCAAAAGGCAATCGAGTTACGCCTTCTAACTTGGCATCGCTAAGACCGTTCTTGATATATCTGTAACAACAAAATTTACTTGTGAACCGTAAGGGCATAAAAAAATACACCTTTAAAAGATAAATATATAAAAAAATCAGAAATAGCAGAGGGCTTTCCAGCTACAGCTTCAGACTTGGCACAACTATCTCGACCGTCCTTAACGTATCTGTAAAAACAAAATTTACTTGCGATCCGTAGGGACATTAGAAATCACCCTTAAAGATCAAAATATAAAAATGGCAGAACGCATTCGAGTTACATCTAACACTTTGCACAAAAATAGCTGAACGCATTCGAGTTACTTCTTACACTTTGCATCATAAAACCGCCCTTAATGCATATGTAAAAAACAAAATATAAAAAAATCAGAAATACCAGAGGACATTCGAGCTACTGCTTCAGACTTGGCACAACTATCTCAAAGACCATGCTTAATGAATCTGTAAAAACAAAATTTACTTGCGACCCGTAGAGGCATTAGAAACCACCCTTAAAGGATCGAAATATAAATAAAAATAAAAATGGCAGAACACATTCGAGTTACATCTTACACTTTGCACAACTACTGCTAAAACCGCCCTTAATGAATATGTAAAAACAAAATTTACTTGCGGCCCCCGTAGGGGCATTAAAAATCTTGCTTAAAGGATAAAAATATTTAAAAAATCAGAAAAGGGCATAAGGCAATCGAGCTACACCTTCCTACTTTGCACAAGTATTGCTAAAACAGCCCTTAATGTATCTGTAAAAATAAGATTTACTTGCGGCCCCCGTAGGGGCATTAAAAAACACACTTAAAGGATAAAAATATTTCAAAATCAGAAATAACATAAGGCATTCAAGCTACACCTTCAGACTTGGCACAACTATTGATAAAACAGCCATTAATGCATATGTAAAAACAAAATGTACTTGCGGCCCCAGTAGGGGCATTAAAAAGCCCGCTTAAAGGATAAAAATATTTAAAAAATGAGAAATGGCATAAAGTATTCGAGCTACACTTCCGACTTGGCACGACTATCGCTAAAACCGTCCTTAATGTCTCTGTAAAAACAAAATTTATTTGCGACCCGTAAGGGCATTAGAAATCACCCTTAAAGGGTCGAAATATAAATAAAAATAAAAATGGCAGAACACATTCGAGTTACATCTTACACTTTGCACAACTACTGCTAAAACCGCCCTTAATGAATATGTAAAAACAAAATTTACTTGCGGCCCCCGTAGGGGCATTAAAAATCTTGCTTAAAGGATAAAAATATTTAAAAAATCAGAAAAGGGCATAAGGCAATCGAGCTACACCTTCCTACTTTGCACAAGTATTGCTAAAACAGCCCTTAATGTATCTGTAAAAATAAGATTTACTTGCGGCCCCCGTAGGGGCATTAAAAATCACGCTTAAAGGATAAAAATATTTCAAAATCAGAAATAACATAAGGCATTCAAGCTACACCTTCAGACTTGGCACAACTATTGATAAAACAGCCATTAATGCATATGTAAAAACAAAATGTACTTGCGGCCCCAGTAGGGGCATTAAAAAGCCCGCTTAAAGGATAAAATATTTAAAAATGAGAAATGGCATAAAGTATTCGAGCTACACTTCCGACTTGGCACGACTATCGCTAAAACCGTCCTTAATGTCTCTGTAAAAACAAAATTTATTTGCGACCCGTAAGGGCATTAGAAATCACCCTTAAAGGGTCGAAATATAAATAAAAATAAAAATGGCAGAACACATTCGAGTTACATCTTACACTTTGCACAACTACTGCTAAAATCGCCCTTAATGCATATGTAAAAACAAAATTTACTTGCGGCCCCCGTAGGGGCATTAAAAATCTTGCTTAAAGGATAAAAATATTTAAAAAATCAGAAATGGCATAAGGCAATCGAGCTACACCTTCCTACTTTGCACAAGTATTGCTAAAACAGCCCTTAATGTATCTGTAAAAATAAGATTTACTTGCGGCCCCCGTAGGGGCATTAAAAATCACGCTTAAAGGATAAAAATATTTCAAAATCAGAAATAACATAAGGCATTCAAGCTACACCTTCCTACTTGGCACAACTATTACTAAAACAGCCATTAATGCATATGTAAAAACAAAATGTACTTGCGGCCCCAGTAGGGGCATTAAAAAGCCCGCTTAAAGGATAAAATATTTATAAAATCAGAAATGGCATAAAGTATTCGAGCTACACTTCCGACTTGGCACGTCTATCGCTAAAACCGTCCTTAATGTTTCTGTAAAAATAAAATTTATTTGCGACCCGTAAAGGGCATTAGAAACCACCCTTAAAGGATCGAAATATAAATAAAAATAAAAATGGCAGAACACATTCGAGTGACATCTTACACTTTGCACAACTATTGCTAAAACAGTCGTTAATGCATATGTAAAAACAAAATGTACTTGCGGCCCCAGTAGGGGCATTAAAAAGCCCGCTTAAAGGATAAAAATATTTAAAAAATGAGAAATGGCATAAAGTATTCGAGCTACACTTCCGACTTGGCACGACTATCGCTAAAACCGTCCTTAATGTCTCTGTAAAAACAAAATTTATTTGCGACCCGTAAGGGCATTAGAAATCACCCTTAAAGGGTCGAAATATAAATAAAAATAAAAATGGCAGAACACATTCGAGTTACATCTACACTTTGCACAACTACTGCTAAAACCGCCCTTAATGAATATGTAAAACAAAATTTACTTGCGGCCCCGTAGGGCATTAAAAATCTTGCTTAAAGGATAAAAATATTTAAAAAATCAGAAAAGGGCATAAGGCAATCGAGCTACACCTTCCTACTTTGCACAAGTATTGCTAAAACAGCCCTTAATGTATCTGTAAAAATAAGATTTACTTGCGGCCCCCGTAGGGGCATTAAAAATCACGCTTAAAGGATAAAAATATTTCAAAATCAGAAATAACATAAGGCATTCAAGCTACACCTTCAGACTTGGCACAACTATTGATAAAACAGCCATTAATGCATATGTAAAAACAAAATGTACTTGCGGCCCCAGTAGGGGCATTAAAAAGCCCGCTTAAAGGATAAAAATATTTAAAAAATGAGAAATGGCATAAAGTATTCGAGCTACACTTCCGACTTGGCACGACTATCGCTAAAACCGTCCTTAATGTCTCTGTAAAAACAAAATTTATTTGCGACCCGTAAGGGCATTAGAAATCACCCTTAAAGGGTCGAAATATAAATAAAAATAAAAATGGCAGAACACATTCGAGTTACATCTTACACTTTGCACAACTACTGCTAAAATCGCCCTTAATGCATATGTAAAAACAAAATTTACTTGCGGCCCCCGTAGGGGCATTAAAAATCTTGCTTAAAGGATAAAAATATTTAAAAAATCAGAAATGGCATAAGGCAATCGAGCTACACCTTCCTACTTTGCACAAGTATTGCTAAAACAGCCCTTAATGTATCTGTAAAAATAAGATTTACTTGCGGCCCCCGTAGGGGCATTAAAAATCTTGCTTAAAGGATAAAAATATTTAAAAAATCAGAAAAGGGCATAAGGCAATCGAGCTACACCTTCCTACTTTGCACAAGTATTGCTAAAACAGCCCTTAATGTATCTGTAAAAATAAGATTTACTTGCGGCCCCCGTAGGGGCATTAAAAATCACGCTTAAAGGATAAAAATATTTCAAAATCAGAAATAACATAAGGCATTCAAGCTACACCTTCAGACTTGGCACAACTATTGATAAAACAGCCATTAATGCATATGTAAAAACAAAATGTACTTGCGGCCCCAGTAGGGGCATTAAAAAGCCCGCTTAAAGGATAAAAATATTTAAAAAATGAGAAATGGCATAAAGTATTCGAGCTACACTTCCGACTTGGCACGACTATCGCTAAAACCGTCCTTAATGTCTCTGTAAAAACAAAATTTATTTGCGACCCGTAAGGGCATTAGAAATCACCCTTAAAGGGTCGAAATATAAATAAAAATAAAAATGGCAGAACACATTCGAGTTACATCTTACACTTTGCACAACTACTGCTAAAATCGCCCTTAATGCATATGTAAAACAAAATTTACTTGCGGCCCCGTAGGGCATTAAAAATCTTGCTTAAAGGATAAAAATATTTAAAAAATCAGAAATGGCATAAGGCAATCGAGCTACACCTTCCTACTTTGCACAAGTATTGCTAAAACAGCCCTTAATGTATCTGTAAAAATAAGATTTACTTGCGGCCCCCGTAGGGGCATTAAAAATCACGCTTAAAGGATAAAAATATTTCAAAATCAGAAATAACATAAGGCATTCAAGCTACACCTTCCTACTTGGCACAACTATTACTAAAACAGCCATTAATGCATATGTAAAACAAAATGTACTTGCGGCCCCAGTAGGGGCATTAAAAGCCCGCTTAAAGGATAAAATATTTATAAAATCAGAAATGGCATAAAGTATTCGAGCTACACTTCCGACTTGGCACGTCTATCGCTAAAACCGTCCTTAATGTTTCTGTAAAAATAAAATTTATTTGCGACCCGTAAAGGGCATTAGAAACCACCCTTAAAGGATCGAAATATAAATAAAAATAAAAATGGCAGAACACATTCGAGTGACATCTTACACTTTGCACAACTATTGCTAAAACAGTCGTTAATGCATATGTAAAAACAAAATGTACTTGCGGCCCCAGTAGGGGTATTAAAAGGCCGTTTAAAGGATAAAATATTTAAAAAATCAGAAATGGCATAAATTATTCGAGTTACACTTCCGACTTGGCACGACTATCGCTAAAACCGTCCTTAATGTCTCTAAAAACAAAATTTACTAGCGACCCGTAAGGGCATCAAAAACCACCCTTAAAGGATACAAATACAAATAAATCAGAAATAATAAAATGTAATCGAGTTCCCCCTTGGTACAACTATCGACTTGAGACCCATGGACTTTCAGAAACCATCCTTGCATGATACATATATAAAAAAATCGGAAATGGCAGAAAGCATCCAAGTTACACCTTACCCTTTACACTTTGCACAACAATTACCAACACCGCCCTTAATAAATCTGTAAAAACAAAATTTACTTACAACCCATAAGGATTTCAAAAACCATCTTTAAAGGATAAAAATACAGGGTTATTCTAAATGATGGACCCATTTTTAAAAATTCGTATTTATTAAAGTACAAATCTAAAATAAAAAATCGTTATATCAATGGAAAGAGGAAGTTTCAAAGTTTTTTTTAATGCATAATAAATGCTCAATGTGTCCACTCTTTACTACGCGGTAGGTAAACTTATCCCACACACGAGAAAGCGTATCTACTGTCACTGAGTGCACGGCAGCAGTGATACGGTCCCACATACCAATGAAAATAGAAAAGCGGGCGGTTATGGTTCCAGAAGCGGCCGGTAGAGTTCGTGCGGCAACAGATCGTCATTTCGTTTCACTGTCAGTTGTGAGTGAGATGGCTACTGTGGAGCACAATGTTTTCTACATTCTCGAGTTCGCAAAAAGTGAGTCGCAAATTGTAGTGCAGCGGGCATTTCGTACCAACACTAAAGGGACTTACCGAAGATAAACGTGTTCTGTGCCTTATCCTGTACAAAGGTCTATGGACTTTTTTCTTTGTGGAAAGAACTGTAACTGGAATAACGTACCTGGACATATAGGAACAATGGCTATTCCCTCAAGTTATGGAAGATTCATAGGACTTTATTTTCCAACAGGATAGAACTCCGTCCCATTGGCACCTCGATGTACGAGGATTTTTGAATGAATCCCTTCCTCAGCGCTGGATAGGTAGCTGGGGAAAGGAAGACCTGGCTCTACACTTCTGGCCACCAAGATCTCCTGATCTCACCCCATGCGACTACTTCCTATGGGGTTATGTTAAGGATGCTGTTTACGTCCCGCCTCTACCAACAACTCTGAACGATCTGCAGAACCGTATCACTGCTGCCGTGCACTCAGTAACAGCAGATACGCTTTCTCGTATGTGGTATGAGTTTACCTACCGCGTAGATGTTTGCCGTGCAGCAAACGGTGGACACATTGAACATCTATAATGTATTTTAAAAAATTTCAAACTTCCTCTTTTCATTGGTATAACGATTGTTCATTTTGGATTTGTACTTTAATAAATACGAATTTTTAAAAATCGGTCCATCATTTAGAAGAACTCTGTATAATACAAATGGCAAAAAGCAATAGAGTTACGCCTTCCAACTTGGCACAACTATCGCTAAGACCGTTCTTGATGTATCTAAAAAACAAAATTTACTTGCGAACCGTAGGTGCATCAAAAAATAGCTTTAAAGAATAAAAAACACCCTCAAAGGATATAAATATAATAAAAATCAGAAATGGCAGAAGCTTTCGAGTTGCACCTTACACTTTGCACACCTATTGCTAAGATCGCCCTTAATGCATCTGTAAAAACAAAATATACTTGCGACACGTAGGGGTTTCGAAAACCGTCTCTAAAAAAAAATATACAGAAATGGCAAAATACATTCGAAGTACACATTCCAACCTGGAACAACTATCGCTAAGGTTGTTCTTTATGTATCTGTAAAAATAAAATTTATTTGCGACCCGCAAAGGCATCAAAAACCACCCTGAAATGATAAAAACTATAAAAATCACAGCAGAAGAGTTACACCTTCCGCACTGTCATACCTATTGCTAATACCGCCCTTAATGCATTCGTAGAAACAAAATTTAATTGCGACCCATGGGGGCGGGGTTGGGATCAAAACCACCCTTAAAGGATGCAAATATTTAAAAAATCAGACTTGGCAAAGGCATTCAAATTATACCTTACATTTTTGCATGACTATTGCTAAGATCGCCCTTAATGCATCCGTAAAAACAAAGTATACTTGCGACACGTAGGGGTTTTAAAAACCACCTATAAAAGATAAAAATATAATAGAACTGGTAGCAGGCAATCGAGTTACACTTTCCGCATTGGCACAACTATCATTAAGACTACCCTTAATGCATTTATTAAAGAAAAGTTTACTTGCAACCCGTTGGGGTTTCAAAAACCTCCCTTATGGAATACAAATGATAAAGGATAAAAATATAAAAAAAATCAGAAATAGCAGAAAGCATTAAGAGTTACACCTTCCGCATTGGCATACCTATTGCTAACACCGACCTTAATGCATTCGTAACAACAAAATTTACTTGCGACCTGTAGGGGTTTTAAAACATCCTTAAAGGATACAAATATAAAAAAAGGATCAGAAATGGCAGAAGGCAATCGAGTTACACCTTTCGCATTGGAACAACTATCGCTAAGACAGCCCTTAATGCATGTGTAAAGAATAATTTACTTGGGAACAGTTCGATCTTCAAAAGCCGCGTTTAAAGGATACAAATATAAAAAAATCAGAAATAGCAGACGACGTTCGAGCTACATCTTCTGCATTGGCATATCTATTGCTAATACCGCCCTTAATACATCTAACAAAATTTACTTACGAATCGTACTGGCAACAAGCAACACGCGTACGCGCGCACAACAGAATTTGAAAAATATCGTTTTTCTTAGTTGAAACTGCCCTAGTTTACGATTTTATATTAAAAACAAGTTGAAAATGCAAGGCATTGTCGCAACGAACTTCCAAATGTAGACTTACTTTAAAACAATTTAAAGAAATTAAAATTATTATGTTGTAATAATTATAAGTATTCAGATAAAATACAAAAATTTATAAACAACAAACGAGACATTTTAATATATTTTATTTTATTGAATAAATATTTTAAAAGCTATATATGTGTGTGTGTATGTATGTATGTATGTATGTATGTGTGTTTGTGTGTAAATAAGGGGGCATCATATTTCGATTCAGTTTTTTCAGAGGATACTAAATATGTATCGCACATTAATTTTGGACCTATTTGAAATTTTTGATAAAAATTAATTCCGGGGGGGGGATCCGTGGTCAGATTTTGTGGGGGTACCATATTTCGACTCAGCTATGTTAGGGGAGTCCAAATATGTATCGCACATTAATTTTGGACCTATTTGAAATTTTAATTTTCCCGACGGAATATCGCGGGGGCACGGCGTCCCCGTGGCCCGATTTCAACTGACATCAAAACTTAAGCTCAGGACACCGAGCTGAATCGATTGATGTATCACACATTGATGTCCGACCATTAGAAAGGCCTCGGACGGACAGACGGACGGACAGACGGACAGACGGACAGACAGACGGACGACAAATCGATTTCATAAACGAACGAAGTTCGTTGAAAATAGCCTGTTTGTGTATCTTTTTGACCTGTATCAAATTCTTTAGTATTTAGCGTTTGTATGTATTTCATTATTAGTTTTAAGTTTAAATTAAGTACCATATTCTGAACATTTACGTGATTTTCTATTAGAAATTGTGCGGTTAACTGTAACGGTCTCCTGATGTTCGTCCGTCAAAGCAGAAGGGCCGTTTTGGCGTGTGTGCGTCTGTGCGCAGGCGTGGGTGTGTTTACGCGTGCGTGTGCATGTGAGCGTGTGTACGTACGTGCGTGTGTGCACGCGCGTGTGTGGGCGTATACGCGGGCGCGTGGGTGTGCGTGTGCGAGTGAATGAGTGAGTGAGTGAGTGTGTGCGTGCTTGCTTGCTTGCGTGCGTGCGTGCGTGCGTGTGCATGTGTGTTAGTATTTAGCGTTTGTATGTATCTTCATTATTAGCTGTAAGTTTAAATTAAGTACCTTATTCTGAACATTTACGTGATTTTCTATTAGAAATTGTACGGTTAACTGTTAACGGTCTCCTGATGTTCGTCCGTCAAAACAGAAGGGCCGTTTTGGCGTGTGTGTGCGTGTGCGCGGGCGCGTGGGTGTGCGTGTATGAGTGAGTGTGTGCGTGCTTGCTTGCGTGCGTGAGTGCGTACGTATGTATGTGTGTTAGTATTTAGAGTTTGTTTGTGTCTTCATTATTAGTTTAAAGTTTAAATTAAGTACACATTTACGTGATTTTCTATTAGAAATTGTACGGTTAGCTGTTAACGGTGTTCTCGGTCGCCTCGTGCATGCGTGCGTACGTGCGTGTTTGTGTGTGTGCGTACGTGCGTGAGTGTGATAAAGAGATCATGAGGGATCAGTGAAACCAATATTCTATGAAAAAACACCCAAAAAGCTAGAAACTGGAGAAAAGCTAAAATTCCAATATATTTAATTGTTCTAACCTGTATAAAGAGTATTTCATTATCATTAAAATACAAAGTCATTCATTGCATTCGCGTTATTACAAAACATAAAAAGCTCTTATTTAATTAAATCCCGTGTAGGATGTGAAAAAAATCGCAAATATAATTTAAAAGTCCCATTTTATATCAATTCTTTTCAGCAGAGTAAGATACCTTGTGCAAATTATCATTAAGAAACCAATCGCCAGCTTTAATGCATCTTCATAAAAGCAATTGCGATTAATTTTTCCGTGTTAAAATGATTAATGAAATTCATTCTAAGACAAATACAAAGCCATTCATTTCATTACCATAAAAATATTCGCTTCATTCGTCGTAAAAGCGAATCTAATTGCAAATGCAAAGCATAAAGAACGCATTTGTGAGTCTATTATATAATTAAATTCATTTTAAAGAGTTTCAAACAAAACATTAATTGTAGAATTTTCGAATAAGTTATTTTTATTAAGAAATGTTAATTATTAAATAAACGTTGATTCGAGGAACTCGTGTGAACATTAAAATGCAATAAAATAAATAAGAAATACTTTTAATAGCTTATCATAGTACAATAAAGAGGATAGACCACACGTTTTACAATAAACATAAATCTTGACAGCTGACACTAATTGGATCGTTAAAATGAGAAATCGGTATAAATTTTTACAGCAGTGACCAATTCTTCTAAATAAATCGGGAAATCTCTGGAAAATGACTTATAGAGATAATTTTTGTATATAGACCGGAATTTGATTAGAAAGATTCATTCGCGATTGACCCCTTCCTAAGCCAAACAATATGTAACTTTGAGTAAAGATTTGAACGTATAAGTTCGAGCAATTTATAATTCATTTTACGCAATATAGTTACGTAGAATTTTGCATGAATATAAAACAACTATTTTGTAAAACACTACGAGAATTGAACGATCTTCAACACAGATAATCCTCATGCAAGAAAATAAGCTGAGTTTAATTAAAAATAGAATGCACCTTGCAAACTGATATTTTTGGAGATGTGAAATGGAACCAAGGAATATTTAATGTCGTTAATTAAGATGGAGATGAGTTTTTGAGCTATTCGCTGGTCGATAATAATACTAGGAAGTATAACTTGTTAATTTTTTTGTAACCTATAAGGATAATTTAATGTTGGTACTTAAGGTAGAATAAGTTCTTAATTCATTTGTGTTAAGGATAATTATTTTAAGGTCAGAGTTCGATGACTTTTAGTAAATCATCTGTGGAGCATCATTGGCCACTTATACTCGCAAGCGTGGTAGTAAAAGATAGGAAAATTATCCACTTATAAATTAAAGAGAATTTTGTACCTGTTAACAAAGATTAGATAAGGAATATTTTAGTAATAATTTAGGAATAATTTTATGCATGAACTTAAGCTGTAAACTGTTCTATATTCTTTTGTCGAAAGAAAAATGTTTTTGAATGTAAAGAATTTTCTTGCGATTGTTGTTACATTTCGTTTTGTAAATTCCACAATATAATTTTCGTTGAGCTAGCCAGGCAAAGAAAAAAAAAGCAAGGTAAGACAGTAATTTCATATTTACTAGTTGCATCCTCATAAGATCAGTACCTAAGCCATAGCAATAATTTGGGCTCTCCCTCAACACCGAGGCCAAACACAGCAATATATATATATATATATATATATATATATATATATATTATTACTCATATTTAGACCAGGGTAGAAAATTAAATAATCACATTAAATAATTTTAATCACCGTGTAGAAGCTTTGGGAAAAGGTACGCGTTATTAAAAAACCGTGAAGCATAAAAATTCATTCGTTTCATTAAACATAAGAGATTTAAATCATCTACAAGACGCTTGCTATAAAAAAAAAGGAAGCAGTATTAAAAAGCTCTACATGTAATTTAATTATTCCTAGTAAAGAAACAAAGAGAAATTACGTGCAAAATTTATATTAATTAACTCTATTTTAAGTAACCGGTATTAAACAAAATGTCCTGATAATAATTGAATATTTGATTAGGGGTCACTAAAATTTAAAGGGTATTAATTGTAATTGAAGTTAATTGAACCATTAGTAACATATAATATCTATAAAAACTTGAAAAAACCCAATCAAATGCAAATCGTAGAAGTGTTATTATGTTTGAACACCTGCGTATTTTTAAAAGGCTCATTCTGTGTAAATTTGGCAGATAACAAATTGTTTCAGAGAATGTTGGAGAAACCGTCGCTTATATTAACGGGAAGGTTGGATACGGGGTTATTTAACCCAGATAACAGTCCATGTGGACTGAAATAATCGATAATAAAGAATATCAATTTGCACCAATAAGAACAGGTTAGATAGAGACAGATAATATGCGCAAGACCGAGACACATATAGTAAAAGGCGTGAGTAGAGCAACGTCACGGGGTTGCGATTGGGTGAAAATAAAAGGCAAAATTGAGAGGTAAAAATAACATTTCTGTATAAAATTCAATTAGTTATTTCCAGAAGTTGCGAGCCGTGTCGAAATTTCTGAGATGTAACTGGTGCGAGTGCCAATTTCGTAAAAATCGCATGCCGGGCTGCGGAATGGGAATATAGCATGCGAAATTCTTTAGAATTGTCCGTTTTGGGGAACAGACCGACAGACAGGCTAACCGCTATATATACCCAGGTTAATATGAACAAGCTCTCTTAGATCTTGGACTTGATTCAACGCGTTAAACAGTGCTTTTTAGTTTTCCGGTTTTGATTAAATAATTTAAACAGTTTGCTCGAATATTTTTGTGATAAAAAACAGTTTGTTCTTTACGTGCTACAATGAATGTACGTTAGTGCACTTAGAAAAAAAGATACAAGGTAATAAAGTTAGTATCACTGTACCAATTAGTAAAATTTACAACGACAAATGAATACACAAAAGTAGGCAGTTTTGGCGTATATTGGTGAAAGAAGTATGAATTTCTTTGTTATTTTTCGGGGGTATTAATAATTAAATGGTGCATAAACGTGTCTGGATCCACAAAACAAGGTTCAGATATACACAGATGAGTTCCGGAAAAGCCCAGAAACAACTTTAAATAAATGGTGATGGAGAAAATTTTAAAAGCGTTGAGAATCAGAAGCCGTAAATATAACCCAGTTGGAATGGTGTAATTAACAAAGGGGCGATGTACATTGAAGCTACGAGTGCAGTAACCTTCAGGTAAATTATACTATTTTGTTCGAACTTTGATATTTTGGTGTGTGTTGAATAACTTTATAATTGATTTACTTAAAATGGACAGTAGTGAAATTGTACTAACAATAATATTTTAATTTTAAGGTGAATTTTGCTTGTTTAAGTAGAAAGGGGTATTTAGTATTGATGTTCTGGATTATGATGAAAATTTGGGTATGTCTTTGAGCTCAATTAGACGAACCTGGTTAATTAACGTAAAGGGGTGGTAGATGCTCCCTTTGTACTCAGACTCCGGTCTGCATATATTGTTATAGTAATTAGTAGGCATCCTACAAGGACTTTAATTCTGGATGCACATTAAAATGATAATGAATTTAATTTTGAAATTTTCTGATATTAAAATTTATGCTGAATTTTAATTTTGAAATTTTAATGTATTGTGAATATTGATGTAAATAGAGTTAACATTGATGTTTGTGGTAGGAATGTGTTTGTTTTTCTTATGAATGAGGATGAAAGTTATCTAGAGGAGCAGCCGAGGCGATTAACAGAAGAAAGTCAATGGACCAACACAGTTAAGGTAATGAATAGCTTTTTGTAGGATTCACAGCATTCTTGACGCCCAATTCGGGAGGCTCGATTCTAATACAGGGAAACACAGCAATATATATAATGTATATACAGGATAGAATTAGTTTTGTCACTAAATTTAGGAAGCGATTGATCATATTTTGTACTTGAATATTTTATGTAAAGAGTCATCAAAAATTTATTTTATACGTGAAAAATTTCGTAGAAAGGGGAAAAATGTTGAACGTTCAGAGAAATTTCCAGAAGAGTACAACGTCATTTTTGCTGGCTTTAAAATAAGGAAAGGGGGCTTTAATTTTTGGAGGTAAACAATTAAAAATTTATTGTTATTTGATTCAGGGGCTCATTTTTGTCATACAGTAAAACAGATTAAGCTGCGAAGTGTATATGATATTTTTTTCTTTCTCAATATACAAATATTAATCGACTTCGTTTTATCATTCAAAGCAGGAAAAGTTTTACAGAAAAAGAGATAAATTATTTGATTATCGTAACGTTGTCCACTCTGTGTGAATTAAACTGGGCTAGCCGAGGCATATTTAAATTTTAGGATATTAAAATACACAGAGCGCTGGTGATCAGAAGGAGACTGAGAGTATAATTATATCGACGTGCAGCGTTATCATATCAATATATATATATATATATATATATATATATATATATATTACTCTAATTTAGACCAGGGTAGAAAATTAATTAACGACATCAAATAATTTTAATCACCGTGTATAAGGACGCTTTGGGTAATAATACGCTTCATTTAAAGGCATATTGGATAAATTCGTCATTTACTTCTAAACATAAGGTTTATATTGTTTAGATAATGTTAAACACCGTGTATATTAAAGCAGTGGAAAATAGAACGCTTAATTAAAGGCCTACTGAGTAGATTTAAATCATTCAATTAGAATGTAGGGTTTGTATATAATCATAATCAACGTGTAGAAGGAAGTAATGTAGAATTTCATTAGATAATAAGCATTATTAAAACCATGCAGCATAAAAATTTATTCGTTTCGTTAAAAAAAAATAAGGGGTTTAGATTATTCACTGCCCGCTTTCTATAAAAAGAAGCAGAGTTAAAATGTTCAACTTGTATATAATTTAATCTTTCCAAGTACTAAAGCTATCGAGAAATTATAACGACGTGGGGAAGTCACGCAAAAGCCTTCAGAGTATTAGAACTCCGAACACCTGCAAAAATAACGATGTATATGATAGTCGATAAGCTTTAAAATATATGAGTGCAAGTAAGAAAGCAAGTTTGTGGTATAGAGACAAGCGAGATGGAATGCATTGGTAGTTAAATGAGGGGAAATATGTAAAACAAGAGCACAGGTTGTAGATAGAACGAACAGACTAGATTGGCGGTTAAGGTTGAAATAAGATGCAAACAGGAGAGGTGGAAACATAACAATTTCTATGTAAAATTAATTAGTTGTTCTCGGACGTGTTGCGAGACGAGTGCAAATTTCAGTAGAATCATTGTGCCGAGCCATCGGAAGGGAAATAGAATGCGAATTTCTTAAAATCGTCCGTCGCGGGACAATTTCGACTTGCAGGCGAGCCATTATATAAACCCGTGCTGATAGGAGTTTGGCTCTCTTTTATTTTTAATTTTATGCGATACTTCAAACAGTTTTGCTCTTTATTTTTTGATTTTATTCGATACGTCAAGCAGAATAGATGGTGATTACGTGCTACTATAACAGTTATTATGCATTAGTGCACTTAGAGAAGATAAATAAAGGTAATAAAGTCTAGTTATATTTGCGGGTATTACTGTACCAATTATCCAAATTAATAACGATAAATAAATAAATAGAAGTATGCAGTTTTGATATAGCGTGAAAGAATTATGAATTTCATTGCGATTTTTCGGGAGTGTTAGTAATCAAATGTTATTCGTAAACGTGATTGGATCCACAAAACAAGATTTAGATATACATAGATGAGTTCCTGAGAAGCCCTGAAACCTTTTTAGACGAATGGTGGTGTAGAAAATTTTTAAAGGCGGCCAGAAATCCGAAGACGTAAACATAAACCAGCTGGAATGGTGGGATTAGCAAGGACGATGTACATTGGAGCCACGAGTGCAGTAACCTTCAGGTAACTTATGCATTGTTGTTCGATCTTTGATGTTTTGGTGTGTGTTGAATATCTTTATAATTTGTTTGATAAAGATGGACAGTAGTAAATTTGTATAAACAACAAATTTTGAATTTTAAGGTAAAATTTTCTTGTATAAGTAGAAAAGAGTATTTATCAGGTTTATGTTTTTGATTATGATGAAAATTTGGGTCTGTCTTTGAGCTCAATTAGACTAACCTGTTAAATTAACGTAAAGGGGTGGGAGATGCTCCCTTTTATTCAGACTCTGGTCTGCAAATATTGTTTACTTAATTAGTATGCATCCTACAAGGACTCTAATTCCGGATGCAAACTAAAATGATGACAAATTTGAACTTGAAATTTTATGATGCTGAAATTTATGTTGAAATTTAATTTTGAAATTTTAATGTATTGTGAATATTGATGTAAATAGAGTTAACGTTGATGTTTGTGGTAGGAATGTGTTTTCTTTTATGAATGAGGATGAAGGTTTTAACTAGGTGAGCAGCCGAGGCGGAAGGATTCAAGAGGCGATATTCAGGTAAGAAATCGAATATCAGAGGAGATTTCACCGTAGTAACGAGAATCACGGCATATATATATATATATATATATATATATATATATATATATATAAAGGATATTTGCAGACCGCAAATTAAATTTGTGTTCAACAAAATAAAATAAGATGTATCTGTAAAAACTCTCTTATGCTAATCTCAAAACCGAATTTACATTGTTACGCTGTATTTTAAAAAGCTTTAACATTTAGGGTATTATTTAGGTTAGTTTTAGAAGGCTTTTTAAAACCCTGCATTGGGAAATCCCCAGCCGATAATATCGCAACGTCGACGTATGTGATAAAACAACATAAGGTTATGGTTCACACTGATACTCCAGGTATTGACTTATCTTTGTGGTTTGAGATTATGCTAACATGGCAATTTTTACGTTTGGAACGGCGTTCCTCCCATCAACGTGCGTCAGAGTGCTTTAACCTCTTCTGGAGAGAGTGGGCATTTGCGTGGAAAAAAGAGTAGCGAACGTAATTCCAAACTTGCTTACAGACTTCCGTTAAGTGCCTACGTGTTAGTGTTTCGATACTATCATATACTACCTCTCCTTCTATCGTATCAATACGAACAACTGCAGGAAGCCACGACGGAGCCAGCCCTGAGGACTTAAATCTTCGCACTAGCAGAAAAATACGAGGGTAAGTGTTATTTGTGCATAATATTTATACCGGTATTTAACTGTGAATGCGGGGGTTTAGGGTTACAATTTTACGCCCAATAAGGGGGCTGTTTTCTGTTAGAAATTTGCTGTTTGTAAAAAGAAGAAACACATTTTGGTATTTCACCCATATGATATAACGTATATTAATCTAAAAAAAAACTTTCACGTCAGCATATCTACTATCGATCTGACAAAATTACATTGTTGGGTACTTATAATTAACAACATTATAATGTGATATAAAATTATCTTTAAATCTATATAAAAACCTTCACTTACCTCCTAATTTAGAACCTATGTTTTTTCGGGTTTTTTAGAGTGTAAAATATTAACCATTAAAAATGTCTAAACATTAACCATTAAAAATAGCCGACATATTTTTTCCTTTGTGTTGAAGTTAATAATGACGATTTAATTCAAAAATTTAAAACGCTCGTGTCTTGCCACTTTTCTTAAACAGATAGACGATTTAAAAGTCTTCCGAAATACCATAGACGAAAGGTTATTTAACAGTGCAGTCGATCTTTTTTCCGATAGCTTTTTCACGTGGTTTCGAAACATCAAACACCAAATTCACTCCTGGCCTGGGTAAGTTGATCTCTTGAGGAAAGATTTTTATACATTTGATAATGGCTAAGAAATCCTAGCTCAAATCTGTGCCCGTTTTCAATCTCCTGAGATGAAAATGTTTTATAGTATATTATCGATGTGCAAACGTTATTTAATAGATTAGATAAAAAGTGTCACGAAGAAAAATTTTGACCCAGCTTATTAAAGTTGAACGCCTCTTACTCCGAACAGCTGCCTTTGCGGAAAATCAACTCAGTAACCCAACTTAATGTCCCTTGCCGTTTTCTACAAGAAGTGAAATTCCGTTTAGAAAAATATCACTCTTCAACAAGACCCCAATCACAATCTTCGCAACAAAATGTATCTTGCCGTAATGATTCTTCCAGTAATAGCCATAATTCCTCGTTCCCAATATCGAATACCGAAGACACTAACCCCCTTTCTTGTTGGAATTGTCGGAAATATAATCACAATTATACTAATTGTATGGAACGAAGAAACATTTTTTTGTTATTGGTGTGGAAACCCGAACGTATATAAAAATAAAGGTCCACGTTGTAATGTTCCGAAAAACTACCGAGAGGACGTCTTAGTTCAGGATGTACGCACCCCTTTGTCTCGAAAACACCCAGCAACACAAAATTACCATTATTGCACCAATTAAGCTCAAAACCTATTATACCATTAATACCTTCATTATGTAAAAACAATCATTATGCCTCTAATAACATACTTCCATTACCAACTTCTATTCCTATCTTTTCATGAGAAACGCATACGTAACGTCTGATAATATGAAGATCTATTTTCATTTGCGGTTATAAAATTCGTATTACTACATTTCGACCCTTCTAAATAACTTTATGAACTTTCAACGTGTGATACTTTATTGTTATATATCATTTACCTTTCTATAAATTTCGTTCTCACAATGTAATATATTTTAAATATAGGTTATTGTACGGCAAATGTATATTGTAAATTATCTTTTTATGAGAAACGCATACGTATCGTCTGGTAATATTAAGATTTATTTTCATTTGCGGTTATAAAATAAGTCCTCGAATTACTACATTTCGAGCCTTCTAAATAACTTTGTGAACTTCCAACGTGTGGTACTTTATTATTATATATCATTTACCCTTTTACAAATTTCGTTCTCACAATGTAACATATTTAACTTATGCTGAATACAGGGTTATTGTACAACTGTCTATGGTAAATTATCTTTTCATAAAAATGCATACGTAGTGTCTGGTCATTAAGATTTATTTTCATTTGCGGTTTTAAAATAAGTCATCGTCTGGGATTATTACGTTTACAATGTATTTATAAGAAATAATGTTATAGTTTATTAACTGACCTATCTTTATAGAAATAAAAATTGAAACAACATAATTAATATTAACTATTAGAGAAATTCACCGTACATGGCGCCTCCATATATTTAGTGTGTCCATCCAAATTTAGTATTGATATCGTCTTATCTGATTTATAGTTAAAGTAACGCGAACGCGTTACAAAGTGATTACATTATTACCTTTTATATGCTACCATAATATGCTTATGCAAACAGTATTTATATGTTATAAGAAATTATGCAAGATATGACTTGTTAATACGTTCTAAGGCATTTTTGGGGAATAGTACGGAATATACTACAAGCAGAGATGGGAAAAAGGAGGTAGAAGTAGACCCAGATCAGATAGTGATAGATACAGACTGTACAAATTTTGCTAAACATAATAAAGATAACAAAAAGAAAACAAGATACAAAATGAACTTCTCTTTTACTAAAAATAAAACAACTAGAAACATATATCAGATGTACAATGATACGAAATACCCTTTTACAAACAATTAAAACATTCACAGCAGCTTCGTCTTATGAACAAATGTAACATCGATGAATAAAGATTATAACTTCCTCTTAAATACTAAAAATAGAGTTCAAAATCTCTACAACAGCTTTGTCTTACAAACAATTTCTTAAATAAAACATCAAAAAAATATATAGCTACTGGATAATCACACACTTATCCTACACAAATCTAATGTACTAAAAATAGAGTCCAGAAATCTCTCTTTAGAACTGAGATGACTACTCATAAATCTTAATCTCGTAATTATCATTCATAAGCAACTCCCTAATTAAATATTTCTTATTATGCACAAAACTTATCAAAACAAGTCGTATATTTTAATATTTCTTCTCCTTAAAAACCACATTTAAACATCGGATATCAGTGAAGTTCAATTATTTCCTAGTTTACTGGCAAAAACCTGTACCGTGGGCTTGCTAACCCTTCTAGTCAAATTATCGATTTTTATATACACTACTTTAAATTCAAAAGACTTGCACATAGATGTCATTTTAAAAATTCAAACAAAATATAGGTATGTCTTTTCATACAGATTGTGTCAACAAATCATTCCAATCATCTACGCTTTATTACATTTGAAGTTTCTTACGGTAGTTTCAATTATTATTTAATTGTTTATTTTCCATTTTTAAAACCATTGTAAATACGTCAAATAATATATTCACGTTTGCGCATGACCTGATACTTTCACTACTAAATACAATAGCATCAATTGATTAGCATGGTGACGTTTGAATCAGGATCGTACCTCTATTTAACATTCTTTGGCTTAAATAACAGCGAGCCTCTCTTATGACGTCGGCATTTAGATCCTTCAGGGTCGATCTAGTTGTTTCCATGTTTGGATTGGTTCTAGAAGCAGGGCGTGTAATACAGCATCCGAAATTTATCGTTCTACTACCTAGTGCTATATAATAATTGATGTCGCTTACATATCTTATCAAAATTCAAGATTTTATTGCTTTACTAGCCTTAGGTTATTCTATAATTGCACTATGTCGTTTACCTTCTTTTATTTTAGCACTTGATTGTTCTAGAAGATAGGTCAAGAAACACCGTTCTGTTTACTTAGAAATGCAATTGATGTTCAACTTAATTTAATATGCTTTCGTCGAAATACTAACGTGCGTTTGTTATTAAATGAAAATTCCTTTTCCACTTCAAAATTATTACAATATTATACACGCGGCTTTACTTAAAATTTGTCATTTTCTTTTAAGAATGTTTTTATGAAATCCTTTTATTAATTGCAAAATGAAAATGTTTTAGAATATGTCCATGCATTTACACGTAATTTACACACACAGATTTGATAACAAATATGAATGAAACGCTTTTAATTAATCAATTAAAACTGAATTTTCTTTTAATACGCTTGTTTTTCGTGTCGCACTATCTAACACACGATTCTCTGATTATTAAATTATTTGATAATTACGGTTTTTTATGCATTTATGCTTTTCACAATGGATCTTTCAAAAATACGTTTTCTAAACAAATTAATATATACATAATTGGGCTTTTTATTAAATTTTCGCTGGTTTACGACATTGGATGTTTATAAGATAATGCAATATGACCTATCCATGATCTCTAATCACATCTATATAAACAAGGAAAATATTGCCGAAAACATGTGTGGAGCATAGTACTGTACGACTGTGAAACGTGAACAGTGGGAGAAGCGGTCAGGAAAAAGGTAGAAAGCCTTGAAATGTGGCGCTACAAACGTTTGATGAAGATATGGACAGACAAAGTTACGAACAAAGAGGTTTTCGAAATGATAGGGGAAGAAAAAAATATGGGGAAAATAGTAAAAAATAAGAGAGATAGGATGATAGAACACATACTAAAGCACGCAGGAATAGTGTGTAATATATTAGAAGCAGAGAAAGAAAAACGAGAGGTAGCTGTAAACCTAGATTAGACTATTGGTCACAAATAGTGAAAGATGTAGACTGTGTGTGTAGAGTGTGTAGGTTTGCTCAGAATAGAAAACAATGGAGGTACGCGTCCAACCAGTTCTAGAACTGAACGTCTTTTTAACTATAAAAATGCTCCTTACGTTATCTTAAATTTACAGAACTAAATTCTTTTTCTTGTGGATTTTTTGCCTGACTTTCTTTATTCCCACGCTTGTAAGGTTTGTTTCACCAAAAAATTCTCGACAGATAATATTAAAAGATCAGTGTTTCGAACTCTTAGCACAAACATTCCTGGTAAATATTCTTACAAAAATAAAATATTATATGATTAACACTTATTCTAGTTTAGATTTAAATGACAACTACTCAACTATCGATTACTAACAATTAATACTTGCAAAAATCTACGAAGCGCTTTTTTATCCAACTCGTAATTAAATATCTTTTTATTTTAAATTGACACGCAAAAGCTCTATTCTCATGCATAAATTAAAGGACATTTTTATATTGCATATGCATGTAGAATCTTTGGTAATTGTCATTTTCAATTTCACGTTATTGTATGTATTTCTTAAAGCTAACGGTTAATTCTAAATCTTATTGGGATTATTGTATAGCGCTGGATGATGAATTGAGTATCAATAAAGAAATTGATTGCATTAATGTTGATTTTGAAAATCAGGGTGGGATAAATAAAGTTGGATCCAATGAATTGTTCTGATGAGGCAAAGGAAGAAACTGATCTGGTGAAGTTGAGGAGACAATTGTTCGGGTAATGTTAAGGATCATGTTGATTGTAAAATAGAGAATATTTTAGAATAGCAGATTATTCCTGTTATTCTGCGAACAAATGAAATGATTTAATAAAAATTAGCGCAAGTAGAATATTGTAATTGATACAAAGTGTTTGAAGTTAGATGATTTCGCAGATTTTGAGAAATTGTAAGTAGAGCAGCATATTTTAAATTAGTTTACGTAATAGGGATTATTTTAGGGGTTCTAAATCCTAGTTCAAATCCTATTTAAATTTTATGCAAGTTCTATTAAGTTCGAGTAAATTCAACTCGATTTAATTCTACTTCCATTCTATGCCTTGTAAATTAGCTTTCCTTGGCTTAGAGCTGGTGAATGATTTGTGTAATTTAATTCAAGAACAAGCAAGGTGCAAACAATTTTGGAAGTAATTCATAAAAGGAGATTCTTGTTTATTGACCAGTATATTTCTAGTGTTTGAAGTTTAATGTATTGGGGATTGGTGAATCTGGAGTTATTTCAAGGCACCAAGGTGAAAGGTTAGTAGTTTTTACATGATTTGAGAATTTTGTGTATAAGAGACTTTATGAAGTTACTCTAATCCGCATTTAGTATTTTAGTATTTTTCTTGTAGTACCTTAAAAGCTTTATCGTAGTTAATCCAGAATCTCAAGATTTACTTAGGAAATTTCTTAATACAACAAACGACAATCTACCCATATTATTGCAAAAATATATTTTTAAAAGAGTAAGTACGGTTGTGAGAGTATACTCCCACGCTGGAAGTACATCGTAAGTTTATTCTGGGTGTAAGTTCAACTGTTGTTTTTTTTATTAATTTTTGTGATTTTATACTGCAAAATTTTTTCATTTTTCTTTATCTTATCAAGTTATAACGGGTAAGGATTCGAAGAAAAGACCGTGCAAGCAAACAATTCATTTCTAGTAAAAATTGAACGTTCGCGCTATTAATTTAAAAGAGGGAAGATAATTGTCAAGGTTACCTATGTAAAGGGTCGGTATATACGAACAACAAGTATATTTGAGGTAGGGCGTTGAAGGTTGAATACGAATATGAATCGATATTAGATAGAGAGACCGTGTTTATGCATGTATCAAAATAAGATAAAATTTAGGTTTAAAGTGTAGAGTGGTTGACTTCTACAAGGACTAATAATAATGGGCATATGAGAAACGGAGATAGTTGGTTGAACTCCACATATAGAAACGGGATAGACGATACTCAAGAGAGGGTAGATGTTGTTTTGATTTTATTGTACTCGTAAACAGGGAATATAAAGGGAAAAAAGATATAAAATACAGATAAGGCAAGGATACAATAAACTGGTAACAGACATGGAAAATATAGGAAGTGTACAAAATAGAAGACAGAACATTTTCGTATGTAAGTTAGCGTGAGGTGACCATTTATACGCGTATTCGAGAGGCGTGTTTGTGTCAGTTGACGGGAGACTTCAATAAATTCGATAGCCGTTGTAAATTTTAATTAGATTTTCGAAGAAAAACGTTTATTTTGTGTTCAAAATTCTTGGATTTTCTAGACGGTTGGCATACGACTGCCAATTTTCCCATGAAGGTTACCGGTGAGATTTCTAGAATCGATGACAGTTGAGTGTTGTTTGTGCATATTGTTTTTTGGAATTGTGTTGGCCGTTGAACAAATTTACAAAGAAAGCTTGTTTGTGGTGATAGTGTTTTAGAAAGTGAAACTAGTCGGGGGCATTTTTTGGTCTATATAAATAGGGCTGGGTCGGCATATCGATATATCGATACGTATCGATACGACCCCCGTATCGACCCCCCGATACAGCGAAAAATAAATATCGATATATCGATACTCGATATGTATCGATGCGCATCTATAAATTTTTCTACTCTTTCTTTGGGAATAAAATCACAAGATCGTTTTAAAATAATCGCTACGTCTCGATGTGTATACTTAATCTACACATCTAAACGTTCCGATACGAATCGCTATATATTGTTATATATACTGTGATCCTACCTTATTAGTGATAGGCGTAATATATCTATCTGTCACTCCTTGTCTTATTTTAGAGCCTTGTTGAGTTATGCCACACAATTTATCTTTAAATATTTTACACGGCTGCTGCACTTAAATATTTTACAGGGCCGTCAAACACGTGGCGGAATCTACCTAGGGTGGGTCCGTCCTAAGCAAACACCTCTCAACTAGACACCCAAACAAATATTCAAGGATTTTTCAAATAATTTTAAAAGCCAAAAGTATTCCCAAACACTAGTTCCACTTTTATAAATTTGATTAAAGCACTGCGTAGATATTAAATACTAATACCTGGAATCCAGATACAAGCGCCGCCTTCCAGCCGTCCTGAAGCCAAGTGACCAACTGCAGGCACCTCCTGTAAATAATAAGTAACTCGAGCAACTGGTAATCTCCAGACTATAAAACTACTAATATTTCTACAAATTTTATGTTATACAAATACTCAGATAACTCCAATTCCACTATGCTTTCGTCTTCAAACAATAACGGTACAGACCAGCACTCCTCTTTTAATTAACTTTTATTCGCCGTAAAACTGCTACTATTTGCTATCTCCAGGTACAACTTGACTTTCAAAACTTTCTCGTAACTTTTAAATGTAATAAAACTCATAACAGTACAAAACACGTCTATTTTTCAGTAATATAAATTTGAAGTCCATTATAAAATAAATTCCGTCTTCTTTTTTTTCCGTTGCCATGACAACTATCTCTACGCACACTATGTAATTTATAATTATTAATAATTGATTAATAATACAGTTGTTTTCTCTAGATACATTCATTTTCTAGATGGTTTGTAATCCAGTGATTTATGTATATTGAACTTTTTACAATATTGAAAATAGCTAACAAACTTTGATGGTTCAGCTTTTAAATTGTACGCAACAGACATTTATGTCTTATTCGGTAAACGTCCTGTCATTACATAACCAATCTTTAATTGTTAAAACATATTCAAACTGAAATTGATTTACCAATTTTACGGGAGTATCACTTAACTCCTTAAAATTTTAAAAGCGTGCAGTATACCAAGCAATTTTGATATTTGTTTTTACATTCAAATGGTTCTGAAAACGCTAACTCCAAATTAAATTTCATATACGTGCAACCATAACAATTAAAATACGTATACAATGCAAACTTATAACTAGCTTAGCCTGGTCTATGGCCGGTATATGTTGTTGAATGCAATGCAGTTTCAAAAGCTTTATAAATTTATAAACGTGGAATAGTTGTTGGACTCTATCCTCTACGTCCTTCAGAACTTCATCCTTAAATGAACACAAACTGCTCTGTATTGATACATTAATTCCGTCAATTTTCATTTCCATCATATCAAATTTTTCCTTAACTTCCGCTTGTGAATTTCTAACCTCGGCCAACAATGATCCTCTCAATTCTTCATGCGACTTAGTTAACGACTCTTTTAATTCCAACAAAACCATCATCACATCTTGGATCTGCATATTCTCTTTTCCCTTATCAATTTCATTTTCTCCCGATGTATCCCCTGAATTCACAATAATCACCTCCGGCTCCACATATCCTCCAGCTTCATCCCTAGCATCCCCTGCTGCTACAGTCTTAACCACCGGTTGCCCTCTCACACCAGTCTCAACTCCATAAACTTTCCCTGACCTCGTGATTCTCTCCTCATCAGACATGTCCCTTTAATTTACCTTTATTTACCTATTCGAGCCCCACCTAATGTTTTACCGCCGCTAAAATTGACCAAAGTGTGAATATCAAATTACGTCTTAGCCTACTACAATAAATTCAAAACCTTCAACAACTGTTAAATAAATATATATGAAACGTCAATCAAATATTAATTTTCACTTTTAAATAGAATATATGCAACGTACAACTAACAAATCTACTCTGCCTCACGTTGTTAGCGCCATCTGTTATATATACTGTGATCCTACCTTATTAGTGATAGGCGTAATATATCTATCTGTCACTCCTTGTCTTATTTTAGAGCCTTGTTGAGTTATGCCACACAATTTATCTTTAAATATTTTACACGGCTGCTGCACTTAAATATTTTACAGGGCCGTCAAACACGTGGCGGAATCTACCTAGGGTGGGTCCGTCCTAAGCAAACACCTCTCAACTAGACACCCAAACAAATATTCAAGGATTTTTCAAATAATTTTAAAAGCCAAAAGTATTCCCAAACACTAGTTCCACTTTTATAAATTTGATTAAAGCACTGCGTAGATATTAAATACTAATACCTGGAATCCAGATACAAGCGCCGCCTTCCAGCCGTCCTGAAGCCAAGTGACCAACTGCAGGCACCTCCTGTAAATAATAAGTAACTCGAGCAACTGGTAATCTCCAGACTATAAAACTACTAATATTTCTACAAATTTTATGTTATACAAATACTCAGATAACTCCAATTCCACTATGCTTTCGTCTTCAAACAATAACGGTACAGACCAGCACTCCCTCTTTTAATTAACTTTTATTCGCCGTAAAACTGCTACTATTTGCTATCTCCAGGTACAACTTGACTTTCAAAACTTTCTCGTAACTTTTTAAATGTAATAAAACTCATAACAGTACAAAACACGTCTATTTTTCAGTAATATAAATTTGAAGTCCATTATAAAATAAATTCCGTCTTCTTTTTTTCCGTTGCCATGACAACTATCTCTACGCACACTATGTAATTTATAATTATTAATAATTGATTAATAATACAGTTGTTTCTCTAGATACATTCATTTTCTAGATGGTTTGTAATCCAGTGATTTATGTATATTGAACTTTTACAATATTGAAAATAGCTAACAAACTTTGATGGTTCAGCTTTTAAATTGTACGCAACAGACATTTATGTCTTATTCGGTAAACGTCCTGTCATTACATAACCAATCTTTAATTGTTAAAACATATTCAAACTGAAATTGATTTACCAATTTTACGGGAGTATCACTTAACTCCTTAAAATTTTAAAAGCGTGCAGTATACCAAGCAATTTTGATATTTGTTTTACATTCAAATGGTTCTGAAAACGCTAACTCCAAATTAAATTTCATATACGTGCAACCATAACAATTAAAATACGTATACAATGCAAACTTATAACTAGCTTAGCCTGGTCTATGGCCGGTATATGTTGTTGAATGCAATGCAGTTTCAAAAGCTTTATAAATTTATAAACGTGGAATAGTTGTTGTTAATTTATAAACCAAAAATACCTGAAAGAAATACTCAAACAAAACCAAATATACCCCATTCTAGCAAAGTCGTTTGAAGCCCTATTTAAACATTTTATAAGCCCACCCCTTCTTGACAGTATATAAGGCCCCACTGATTTTAAATAAAATGAAAATTTACTTCCTGGATATAAGTAATTCTTTTAATGGTTGAGAAATTTTAAATTTTAGTTAAAATCACTATAGTTTTTTTCTTTATGTATGAGGATTAAGTGTTAGTTTCTGTATGTTCTGTATAGTTTTAAGCTCGTTAGTATTATTTACAGTGTTAATTTTATTCTTGCGATACTTTACTTTCCACATGGAAATATGGATACAAATTTTCTATATGAAAACGTCCCGACATTCACCCTGTCATTCTCCAATTCGTAAGTATTCCCTTCTGCAAAAATTCTTCTCACTCGATAAGGACCTTCGTATGGAAATAACAACTTGGCACAAATATTTCTTTCCCAATTTGACATTCTCAATCTTTTAACAATAACAAGATCCCCAACTGAAAAAACCACTTGCTTCTTGATTTTCTTGTTACGTTTCTCCAACTCCCTTCTTTGTATCGTTTCGACTTGTTGTTTGGCTTTATGCAACAACTCCGTTATATCCTCCACTTTTGTTCAGCTCTCCACGGTCTTGCTGGAATCACCTTCTTCATCAATGTCACAGGACACATTCCTGTCACTGAACTTGGTACAAAATTAATATATTCTTCTATTTGCGGTAAATACCTTACCCACCGATCATGTTGTTCCTGCGTTATTAACCTCAAAACTTTATTACTTCTCGAATATATCTTTCACACGGATTTCCTTGAGGATGTCTGATACTACAGAATGTCATCTTTATTCCATCCTTCCTTAATTTACTTTCAACCCTTCGATTACGAAAATACGTTGCATTGTCCAACAATACCCTGTTCATCTTACCTATTCGTTCTACAAACTTTCTTACAGAACTCAATACATGCCTAGAATTACATCTCCTCGCTGGATAAAGCTGCACAAACTTTGTAAAAATATCAACTACAACTAAAATATGCTGATATCCGTTCCTACTCGGTATCAAATTACTCAAGTAATCCATTGCCACAATATCTAATGGACCTTCCGCTCTTATACATCTAACTTGATTCTGCAACACCACATTCTTATCCTTTCCTAACAAACACGTCTCACACAGATTTATGCAATTTTTCACCAATTTTCTATCGTTTCGTGCATAGAAAGCTTCCTAAATATCAAGAACGTCTTACGAATCCCTATATGACCAAACGTAGTATGAATTTCCTGGATCAGCTCAACGGCTACCTGTGTCGTTAACACTAATAATTCATCATCCCATAACCTTTTCACCAAAACTCCTCGACCATATAAAACCTCTGTCTTGTTCTAAATTCTCTCTGAATAATTTTTCTCTGATCACCCTTATTTCTTCGTGTGCTTGCATCCGATGAAATCTGACATTCGACCATCTTCCCAGATCTTCAAACACTTGCAATGCAATCAAAATCCATTCCTACTATCCGTTAGCAACCCTTCATCCTTCCTACTAAAGAAATCAGCCGTAACATTTTCTTTACCAGGTTTATGTCTAATCTCAAAATCATATTCCTGCAATACTAACGCCCATCTATACAATCGACTGTTCAAAAACTCTTTCTTCTTCAGAAACGTGACCACTGTGTTATCCGATTCAACCAGAAATTTATTACCCAATAAATAAAATCTTAACTTCTTCACAGCATATACGATTGCCAGCATCTCTTTTCCGCTGTCGAATACCTAGTCTCGCAGTCTTTCAGAGCCCTCGAAATAAAACAAATTGGCGCTTCTCTCCTTCTTGAACCTGCACCAACTCAGCCCCTATTGCAAAACTCAAGCGTCTGTCCTTAAAATAAATGGATCCGTAAAATTGGGATATTTTAATGACAGTTCCTATAAAATACCGCCTTCAACTCCCGAAATGCCTGCTCCCTTTGCTCGTTCCATTTCCACCTTTCGTTCTTTTTAACAACTCCAACAATGGAATGCACAACTCCGAATATTTTGGTATGAATCGACGATAATAATTTAATACACCTAAAATCCTCTTAAACCTTTCAAATTTCTTGGCTGTTTCAAATTCTTCAACTCGTCCAAGCGTTTTCACAAATTCTAATTCCTTCGCTGCCAACGACAAACCCCAAATACTTTACCTGGTCCTTAAAAACTCACACTTCTTCGAATTCAACCTCAAACCTCCTCGTCTAACCTTCGGATCACTTTTCTTAAATGTTCTAAATGTTCTAACTCGTTCTTAGAAAAATCAAAATATCATCGACATAGTGCGTACAGAAGTCTTCGTACTCATCTAATAACTTCTGCATGGCTCGAACTAATGCAGCGGATGACGTTGAAAGACCAAATGGAACAACTCTGTACTGATAAATCTCCCCTTCAATGCTAAATCCAGTATACTTCCGACTTTCCTCATGCAAAGGAATTAGCCAAAAAGAATTCTTTAAGTCCAGTTTGCTAAAAATTTTCATCTCGCTTACCTTGTATAACAAATTATCTAGTGATTTTGGTTGTTCAAATTGTGGTTTAGTAATCGCATTCAATCTCCTAGCATCTAAACATATTCTTAATTCTAAATTATCAGATTTAGGCACAACCACTACCGGATTGATATAGGGTGTTCTCGCTGATTCAATAATTCCCTCTTTTAACATCTTTTTAATCTCATTTTTCACTCGACCCTTAATGCAAATGGTATTGGATATACTCTAGTACGAAAACTTCCCTCGTCTGTGACCTCTAACTTATGCGTATACTCCTTCGCAAACCTAGGCTCATTACTAAAAACTCCTGCATGTCTATTAAACAACTCATATAACATTTCCTTCATATCCACACCTACTAATCCTATCTGTTCCTCATCAAATACCTTCTCAAATATATTACATAACCGTAACTCATCAATTCCATCATAAATTCTATTCTTAGTCTTTCCTGATCCTATACTATCTGTATTTATCTCATCCCTAGTATCCCGATTATCCTTAGGCACCACCCATTTCTTCTCTAAATTTAATACCTTTACCATTCGTGCTTTACCATCTATAACCAGTCCAAATTCCTCAATTACATCTATCCCTACAATAAAATCTAAATATAATCCTCTTGCTATCCAAAACTCTACTTCACCTAGTCTGGTACTTCCTAATACAATCGATACTCGTACAACTTTGTCTATCGTAGTTAACTTCCTCTTAATTGCAGACCATAAATTAATACTCTTAACCCTACAAATTTTCCCTTTGAATAATTCTGCATGTTTCAAAACTATTTCCTCTCTCACCAGCGATAACTGCGACCCTGTATCTATCAATGCCGTGTAAACAGAATCCCTAAACTAATATGAATAAATGGTAACTCCGCCTTCTCTCAAACTTATTATCTAACAACTTATCTACTAAACTAATACTACGCTGTGTCCCTAAATCTGATTTTCCTAACACTAATAAATCGACGTTTTTTTTTGTACCGTGGGTTCATCGTGGACCTCCACTTTCTCTATCCTATCCTCCGATCTCTGTCGCGTGTCTCCTGTTGTTACGTGTTGGATCGTCAAGTTTCTATCTGTCTCCCGATCTCGGTCTCTAATCCCTGTCGGTATTTCCCCCTGATCCGTTGATCTCTGCTCCCTTTCTCTCTGCCATCTCTGCCCAAAACCCGTCCTTTGCTGTCCAAAACCTCTGGCATTCCTATCCGTCCTGTTCCAGTCATTGTTCCCCCTATAATTATCGTCTCTATTAAAACGTTGTTCCCAATTATTATTCGTTCTCCTTTGATTTCCCTGATATTGCTTTCTGTAGTTGTCCTGTCCATTCTCCCTATAATTGTATCCTTGCACCCCAGTCCTCTGGTAGTCTGTGCTATTCCTATTCCTATCCCAATTCCTATTATCACTATTTTCCTGGTATTCGTTTCAAACGTCCTAGCTACGTCATAATTTCGCATCATTTCCAAAAAGTCTCTTACAATCCGAACGTTTTGTATCGCTACGGCCCTAGTTATTTCCGCCTCCATATGCCTCGACAACAATAATATAATTTCATCTTCTCTTAATTTAGGAATCAGGTGCTGCGCCTGGTTATACTTTTCAATCACATAATTTTCTCTCGATCCCTGGTATGACCTATAGTTCCCAGTGTTTAAATCCGTTCGAATATTAGCCTGATGCGTGTTTCCCCAATACTGTTCTATGAATAGCCTTCGAAATTCCTCGTACGAACTATATTGCCTCCTCACGATACAGTGCCATTTCTCTGCACAACCCCCCAATGTCACGCTCACCATCTGCATCTTCACCCTCTCAGGCTCACTCTCTACCATCTCGTCCAACTTGCTAAGATAGACCATCGGCTGCTCATTCTTTCTGCCTTCAAACCTCGGCAAGGTCTCTTTCCCTAGCCTATACTGGTATCCTGCATCACAAACAACTCTTCCCTTTCCAATTCAACCAACTGTTCTCTCATCTGTCTAACATTCCTTCAAGACCAGACAATCCATTTACCGTATTCCCCAGAACCGTCGTATCCCTTCTCAGCTTCTCTGCCACCTCCTGACTCGCCCGCAATTTGCCTATAATTTCGTTTTAGAGTTAATATTGTCCTCCGTCTGAATCCGAACTATTTCACCTAAATTCTGCAATTTTTCTGTCTGTCTAACTTCGACCATGTACAGCTCTTCCCTTAATTCATTTAAACCTGTTGTTACCTTCCTTCTACAACCTGGACTCTATCCTCTCGTCCTTCAGAACTTCATCCTTAAATGAACACAAACTGCTCTGTATTGATACATTAATTCCTTCAATTTTCATTTCCATCATATCAAATTTTTCCTTAACTTCCGCTTGTGAATTTCTAACCTCGGCCAACAATGATCCTCTCAATTCTTCATGCGACTTAGTTAACGACCCTTTTAATTCCAACAAAACCATCATCACATCTTGGATCTGCATATTCTCTTTTCCCTTATCAATTTCATTTTCTCCCGATGTATCCCTGAATTCACAATAATCACCTCCGGCTCCACATATCCTCCAGCTTCATCCCTAGCATCCCCTGCTGCTACAGTCTTAACCACCGGTTGCCCTCTCACACCAGTCTCAACTCCATAAACTTTCCTGACCTCGTGATTCTCTCCTCATCAGACATGTCCCTTTAATTTTCAAAATAAACTTCAATGATGTGCCCCACTAAGCTACACAACCTCTGCAAATCTGAATCAGCCCTATCGAGCCCCACCTTTAGGCGAACAAATATTTTGTTGCGAAGTTATTTACCTATTCGAGCCCCACCTAATGTTTTACGCCGCTAAAATTGACCAAAGTGTGAATATCAAATTACGTCTTAGCCTACTACAATAAATTCAAAACCTTCAACAACTGTTAAATAAATATATATGAAACGTCAATCAAATATTAATTTTCACTTTTAAATAGAATATATGCAACGTACAACTAACAAATCTACTCTGCCTCACGTTGTTAGCGCCATCTGTTATATATACTGTGATCCTACCTTATTAGTGATAGGCGTAATATATCTATCTGTCACTCCTTGTCTTATTTTAGAGCCTTGTTGAGTTATGCCACACAATTTATCTTTAAATATTTTACACGGCTGCTGCACTTAAATATTTTACAGGGCCGTCAAACACGTGGCGGAATCTACCTAGGGTGGGTCCGTCCTAAGCAAACACCTCTCAACTAGACACCCAAACAAATATTCAAGGATTTTTCAAATAATTTTAAAAGCCAAAAGTATTCCCAAACACTAGTTCCACTTTTATAAATTTGATTAAAGCACTGCGTAGATATTAAATACTAATACCTGGAATCCAGATACAAGCGCCGCCTTCCAGCCGTCCTGAAGCCAAGTGACCAACTGCAGGCACCTCCTGTAAATAATAAGTAACTCGAGCAACTGGTAATCTCCAGACTATAAAACTACTAATATTTCTACAAATTTTATGTTATACAAATACTCAGATAACTCCAATTCCACTATGCTTTCGTCTTCAAACAATAACGGTACAGACCAGCACTCCCTCTTTTAATTAACTTTTATTCGCCGTAAAACTGCTACTATTTGCTATCTCCAGGTACAACTTGACTTTCAAAACTTTCTCGTAACTTTTTAAATGTAATAAAACTCATAACAGTACAAAAACACGTCTATTTTTCAGTAATATAAATTTGAAGTCCATTATAAAATAAATTCCGTCTTCTTTTTTTTCCGTTGCCATGACAACTATCTCTACGCACACTATGTAATTTATAATTATTAATAATTGATTAATAATACAGTTGTTTTCTCTAGATACATTCATTTTCTAGATGGTTTGTAATCCAGTGATTTGTGTATATTGAACTTTTTACAATATTGAAAATAGCTAACAAACTTTGATGGTTCAGCTTTTAAATTGTACGCAACAGACATTTATGTCTTATTCGGTAAACGTCCTGTCATTACATAACCAATCTTTAATTGTTAAAACATATTCAAACTGAAATTGATTTACCAATTTTACGGGAGTATCACTTAACTCCTTAAAATTTTAAAAGCGTGCAGTATACCAAGCAATTTTGATATTTGTTTTACATTCAAATGGTTCTGAAAACGCTAACTCCAAATTAAATTTCATATACGTGCAACCATAACAATTAAAATACGTATACAATGCAAACTTATAACTAGCTTAGCCTGGTCTATGGCCGGTATATGTTGTTGAATGCAATGCAGTTTCAAAAGCTTTATAAATTTATAAACGTGGAATAGTTGTTGTTAATTTATAAACCAAAAATACCTGAAAGAAATACTCAAACAAAACCAAATATACCCCATTCTAGCAAAGTCGTTTGAAGCCCTATTTAAACATTTTATAAGCCCACCCCTTCTTGACAGTATAATATATATATATATATATATATATATATATATATATATACTATACGTACCGCTACGTATCGATACGAATCGATACGTATCGATATGCATCGATATGCACCGATACGTATCGATACGCACCGATACACATCGATACATATCGATACGTATCGATATATATCGATACTCGATATATCGATATATATCGATATAGAATATGTATCGATATTCGATACGCAAAATCCGGTATCGCCCACCCCTATATATAAACCACCAGGAAACGGTGAGAAGCTCTCTTATAATTTTCATCCAAGCTTCGAACAACATTAGTAAATGAGTTCAGCGACAAGTGAGTTTGATATTTTAATTGAAATCAATTAAACATGCATAAGTTGGTGTAATGTTGAAATAGCAGTTTTAAATTTTATAAAATATATTTTGAAAAAGCGAAGTATGCTGAACTGTAAGTAGAGACTACTTTCTTATTTTGGTCGTTGGTGCTTGTTGAGCACTTAAATGGAGTAGTGGAGGTTGTTGGAACTTAGCAGATGTATGAAGGATTGGAATTACCGTAGATTGGATGAATAGAAATTTGAGTAGAATGATTACCGTCCCAGATGGTCTGAGTCAACTTGGGGCGAATCCTGTGCGTGCAGTCGTTGATGAGGCCTACGCCAGCGGTGGTTTAATGGCAGATACCTGTTTGTGCTCCATTCCAGGTAACTGATGTTTGTAAAAACATTTGTCGGTTGTGATTATTTGATGTTATGACACTGTGCTGTTTGGGGTGCACTTTGTTGAATTCGCTGGATAAAAGAATTGATTATTAAATATTTATAATGAATTCTTTAAAAATATGTTTCTGTAGAAATTTGTATCATAACATAATTGTGTAATGTCTGCTTATGTAAAAAGTAAACGCGTTATAGGTGATTTTTAGTGAGAAAATTGGCACACATGTACAAAAAAGTTTACTATGAGCTCTTATTAGACCAGGGAGTTAAAGTAAGGGTATGGCTAAGCCCAGTTACTTTGCTGAATTTATTGATGAGTAAAATTGTAGTGCAAATATTAGATTGAAAATGAATTATTGTGAAATGAGGATGATTGTAACGTAATCTATGTGTAAAATAATTATTAGATAAAGTTTTTTTTGTTGTATAGAATTTTCTGTTGGAATAAATTGTGTTGAATGTTTGGTAGTCGCGTTTCCTTTGGTAGAAAATAAAGAAATAATTTTAGGTATAAGTAGTAGAGCAGCCGTGGCGAACTTCACTGAAGAAGATAAGTTTGGCGTCCAGGAAGATAGGTAATCCAACAATTGTTTGCAGGTTAACACCGCAGAATTATGACGCCCAAAGTGTAGGGCACGAATTTACCTACTTGCTCCAGGTAGATTTCAGAGAATTATATCGACCCAACAGTGGGGCTCGAATTAGCAATCCGGTCTATGATAATAACATTATTTAAGGTCATATAAGATCACAAGGGAGAAATATATCATGTAACCACGAAAAACAAACATTTAAACCCAAAAATGTACGTAATTCGTGCATTATAGAAAAGCAAATACAAAGCACCCTGTATAAAATCAATAACTTCACTACATTCATTAAAATAAATAATTGCGGAAGCAATCCAATCATTTTAGAATATTTGAAACATTCTTAAGCTCAAAAACAATTACAAATTCAACATATTTGAAGAAAAATAACCGTGAAATGAAATTTCTTTCAAGCTAAATGTATTTGTGTAAAGAAGTCAATAAACGCGTGTAAATTTATACCAGTTTGTAATAGGCAAACATATAAAAACAAGCATATTTCATAAAGTATAGATACTTGGAGTGACGGAATACGTGCGGTTTGGAACGTATATAAAATGCCATACTTTATAAAACAAGCATATGTGATAAAGTGTGGATATTTGAAGCGACGGAATACGTGCGATTTACAACGTAAACAAAATATCATTTGCTAATAAAGTCCCTCTAGAAAAGTGCCAGATACGTGCAATTTACAACGTACACATTAGACCATCTAAAATCCAACACCTTGCAGATAACCACAATTGAAACGCCTTTTTCGCAGACGAACAACTGATAGCGTTCTGTCATTCAATGAGAACGCGTGGAACGTTCTGGAAGGAATATGTTTCTATAAAACTAACGTAACAGATAAGGGAGCATCATTTAATAATCCACGCGCCGACTATGCAAGTTGAAAGAAAATTATTACGTGTAGAAAATTTTTGGTGAAAGTTATAAGTTAAGAAATTGAAACGTAACGGAAATTAATAATTTCAAGTGAAATAAACAGTAAAGTGCGCGCTGTCATAAGTGTATATAGAATTTTACCGTTAATATAAACGTAAGTCTAGAAATAATTGATGTAAATAGAAATCTTTGCATTTTATTACTTTAGGGCTATAGTTAATGAGTAAATAGTCCAAGGTTCTGGCAAACGACTTTAAGTTAATGGTTAACATTTCAAATTACTGAGAAAATACTTCAAGTTACTGGTAAATATTCCAAGGTACTGGCAAACGACAAAGTTAACGGTTAAATTTTTAATTACTGGGTAAATACTTCAAGGTACTGGCAAACGACTCTAAGTTAATGGTTAACGCTTCAAATTACTGGGTAAATACTCTAAGTTAATGGTTAACGCTTCAAATTACTGGGTAAATACTCAAGTTAATGGTTAACGCTTCAAATTACTGGGTAAACACTCTAAGTTAATGGTTAACGATCCAAGGTACGGGAAAACGACTCTAATTACTAGGAAAATACTTCAGGTCACTGGCTAACGACACTAAGTACAGGGTTAATACTTCAAATTACTGGACAAACAACTCCAAGTTGCTGGTTCACGAGTCTAAGCTACTGAACAAACAACCGATTTGGGCCAGGAAGCTCCAACAAGAAAAAACAGGAGAAATATACGGTCAGAACTATTTATTCTATTTATGGCATGTTGCATTTATAATTTTACATAATTTGTGTATTCAGAAGTGAGCTTAAAAGTTGCATGTTATTAAATATTTTGTGTAAAAGGTCAACAAAAATTTGGTTGGTACGTAGAATTATGTTTAAGAAAGGGGTTATTTCAACCAAACTATTCGTGGTAAGATACCATTGTTTTTGCTGACTTTAATTGCTATAAAAAGGTGTAAAAGTTATAATATTTGTAAAAAGCTAATTCGATATAATACTTATTTTAACTTTGACTTAAAAGTTCTATGAAAAGTAAATGATATTAAAAAGGACGTAGATTTGTAAATTGTAATTTTATTTAGTTCAGTATACAAATTTTTAGTGACTTTAGTTTATCTTATTCGGATGTATCGAGTGTTTCAGAAAAGTGAGTAAAAATTCTCTGTTATCATATCGGCGTTCACTCTGTGTGTGGTATCACTGAGCTAGTCGAGGCATAAATTTAATTGTGTTTCTCCGTAAAAGTTCTATAACTTTTATGTTATTCAAGATATCAACTTCCGGTTTTTTAAACGATAGTCACAGCTAGGCTGCACAATATAAAAATATTTTCACCTATATACAGGGTGTGCCAATATGGTTTCCAACCCAAGGTTATGTTTTTCTAAATGAAACACCATAGACTTGATACCATATTCTAAAATCTCTTTTGATGCTGATCAAAATCATACAGAGATGATATAGGTCTACCTACAATGGACGGTTTGCTTTTTACGAGTCGTTTTATGTCAAAATCATGTCAACTTTGAAAAATTACAGAAGTTTTCGTATTGAACTTGGAGAGTTGATTCTGTCACGACATACTTTTCCACATCCTGTTGTATTATTATCCATAGCGCGATGTTGCTTGTTGTTACATTTTATTGTACAAGGTGAAGCAAAACGCAAAATGAACAAAAAGTCAATTGAATTTTGCGATTGAACAGCGTTTTTTGTGGAACTTTCTATTGACATATATTCTTTTATAGGTTACATGAAAAAAAATTCTGAAAAATTGAGAAAACAGATTTCTTTTAGGTAGTTTTCATAATTTAAAAAAACAAGTAGGCTACTGTCATCAAATCTGATATCAAATATCCAGTGCCAAAAGGGCACAACGATAAATAAACTTTCATTCATTAATGGCAAAGCTTTAACAATAACTAAGCGTGGAAAAACAATATAGTAATGTAACGAACAGTTGACTACAACAAGTGTTCAAAAATATTACCATTTTGTTGGATGCAGACTGCTAGTCTTCTGATGAACGAAATTCGTACTCGGGTCAACATTGCTTCGTCAATTGAACGAAATGCTTCCCTTATTCTATCCTCCATTTCAGCAGGAACTGGTTGGACGAATTTTATAATCTTTTTCCTTAACAAAACTCCATAAAAAATAATCCATCGTGGTTAAGTCAGGGGAACATGCTAGCCAAGCAATAGCTCCACCTCTGCCAATCCACTGATGAGGATAGTTTTCATTTAAAAAACGACGTACAATTATATGATTATGTACGGGAGCACCATCGTGTTGTATCCACATGTTCCTTCTTGTATTTAAATCGACATTAACCAACAAAATGAGGAGATTCTCATCAAGAAATTGCAGATACCGTTCCCCATTTAAATTACCGTCGAAAAAAGAAGGGACCAATAACATGGTTACCAATAATACCTCCCCATGCATTAAGAGACCATTGATGTTGAAGATCAACAGTTCTTAACCAATGTGGATTTTCGGTTGCATAGTAATGCATATTATGCCTATTGACTGATTCGTTACTTTTGAACGATGCTTCGTCAGTGAACAAAATGTTCGAAATATAATAATTTTCGGCAAACACGCCACTCATTCTACTTGAAAATTGTATGCGATTCTCAAAATCATCTCCATATAGTTCTTGATGGAGTTCGATGTGATAAGGGTGGAATCGATGTTATATTGTTTACGCTGCTTTCTGAAATATCAGTTACTAGAGCGATTTCTCTGATGCTCAGATTCGGATTTTCTTCTATCATCAGCAAAACTTCTAATTCGTTTTGCTATTATTTCACACTTAGAATATGCAACGTTTCAGTAGATTCAAATATGTCTCGCAGCTTTTCAGAGGTTGTTCGTGGCGTTCTCAAGTTTGGATATTTTTGATGAAAGATTGGACTTGTCAATAAAGGGTTTCGATCAGCTTCTCCAATACAGTATATCATATTAATTAATTCTTGACGTGTGAAATTCATTGTGACATCAACAAATTGAATGGTAAATTTTTAAGATAATATTGACAAGATATGTTAGATTTGATGCTAGTAGCCTACTTAGTTTTCTCTAGTCTCAAAACTGCATAAAAAACGTTTTCTTAATTTTTCAGAAGTTTTTCTCATGTGAGTTATAAAAAATTATGTCAATAGAAAAACGCTATTCAATGGCAAAATCCAATATGGTAGGTGTCATTTAAAAAAATTGACTTTTTGTTCATTTTGCGTTTTGCTTTACCTTATATAATAAAAAGTAACAACAAGCACAGAGCGCTATGGATAATAATATAACAGGATGTGGAAAATTATGCCGTGAAAGAATCAACTCTCCAAGTTCAATACGAAAACTTCTGTAATTTTACAAAGTTGACATGATTTTGATATAAAATGACTCATAAAAAGCAAACCGTCCATTGTAGACCTATAGTACCACTGTATGATTTTGATCAGCATCAAAGAGCTTATAGAATATGTTATCAAATCTAGGGTGTTTCATTAAAAAAAAACATAACTTTGGGTTGGAAACCATATTGGCACACACTGTATATAGGTGAAAATATTTTTAAATTGTGCAGCCTAGTCGTGACTATCGTTTAAAAATCCGGAAGTTGATATCTGGAATAACATAAAAGTTATAGAACTTTCACGGAGGACGTGGACACCCTGTATATATGAAAAAAAATTCAATTTCCTGGTCTATAAAAGCGTTGCACGCGAATATTGGATAATTACACACAACTACATTACTTTTCCGGGAATTAATTAATTCTAAGATCTAATTGTTGATTTAAAATACCTGCAATTAAAATTAGAATACATTTTTGATCACTATCAGACGCGTTTCGATCAGTTGCGTCAACGCTGCCTCTATAAAAGGGGATCCTGATCTTACCCTAAGAAATTGTCTGCTACAAGGTCATCTTTATTGTGAGAATTCAACAATGAAAAAAAGGCAGGGACGTTGTACGATATAATGTATTTGGCATACCCATGTATACTTTCTTAAAGCACGTGTTGTTTACCTAAAAACACAATCACGGCAGACGTGTAAAATTACACGTTCACTAAACAATTTCCAATCTCGCATTCTGTGGCTTTCTTCTAGGTCAGGTTATTTATTTCATCAATGCTTATACGAGTTAATGTGATAGAATGGGAAATTGAAATTGAAACAACACATAATTAGACGAAGCGCAATCATTTAATTTTATTTTTGTGTCGTATAATGCAACGAACCGTTGAATCAATATAATAAAAAATACACACAATTTGAAGCACGCTTCCACATGTCTGCGAACTGTCGTATCGTATGGTATTATTTCGTTCATTTTGTATTTCGTATTAGTCTAGCTTGTAATTGAGTCATCGTACGACCTTATTAAAGAAAATCGGATCATTTTCAGTAGGTAGTTTTTATTCTACGAAGTACATACACAACAACGCTCATTTAAATCCTATAGAACGACGGAAAAACTTTCTTTTTGTGAGAGGATAATCAGCGTGAAATTGATATATAGACAAAAAAGGAGTAGCACTATAGTTTCAATTTCGTCTTCCGACTTTTCCCAAGTAACGTTCAGATACTTTCGATGGTTTTTGGTCCCAATATCGATTTGAACTACTACTGTTATATACACATCCAACCCACAAAAAACTACATCTCATTACTCTTGGTTTGTCGCTTTTGGCACATTCGTCTTATTTCTTAACTTAAAATTTATAACTGACCATGCTGCTGTCATCGACTTAGGCGTGAAACATAAGACAGAAAGCAATTGAAAAATTATAAAACCGCATATAATCATAGAATTTCTATACATATCGTGAGTCCTCCAATAAAACTGTCCGAACCTGCCATAAATTAATGTTGTGAACGTTTACTGAAGCTAAAACCTTGTATTGAATGGAAAGGGTTGCTGCAATCCAAAACAGGTGTAATCCTTCCTTTGTGATTTGATTAGTTTTCTTAAGAATGCCACTCATATCCACAAAGATAAGTTTTGAAAGACCTAACGGTACTTTAATTTTATGTTATCTTTGGGAGAAGGAAGCGAGTTCCTGGGGCATTCGTTAACCAGGCTCAGGACAGTTGTGAACGTTATCGCGTGTGCCGCGGTTGTGGTAATATAAGTGCAATCAATAAAATGCATAGCAAGGGTTGTGCCCTATAGGATGAAGGAACTCGTTCAAAGGCAGTCCACTCAAGTTTACAAGTTACCTCACGGAAGTTGGTAAGTATTGTAAAAGCTATGTCATTTATAATTGTTTCGGTTATTTGATTTACACACCCCAATTTCGAAACATTGGCCGGTTCGCACCGCGCCGTACGTTGTTCGTTTATTGGTTATGCTTTTCCTTCTTTAATTTCACAACCATTCCATGCGAATTAATTAATTGTATTTGTTTGTTTTTGCAAGTAACAAAATTGTAGTATGACATGTAACTTTATAAATTCGTATTTTTGTGTGTAGGTATTGGAACGCCATACACATCCTGTCTTATCGTTTATTGTATTGCAAGAAGATGGTTACACCCCTGCTTGCTAATACATGCAAACCATTGTAAACTTTGGAATCACAGTTACTTGGTTAAGAATTCGTGTTTTTCCTTTGTTAACATTAGTAGCATGTGGCTTTGGCTTCAACAAGCTTACCTGTCGACTTAAAACAGCAGATTTTTACAGTTTAAAGGATTACGCTTCTTTAAACATGTGGAATACTAAGCGGTTGGTTTCAATTATCTTTTAGGAACGGTTACAATTATTGTTAGGGGTACCTGAAAATAGGGTTGGTTTGAAATTATGTTAGGTATTGAACGACAATGCATTTCGTTTTAATTCGATAGTGGGTAAGATTAATTCAATTCTTGAAGTATGATTAATATCGTATCTTATTAAAATTGGTTGTAGAGGACAAGATAATAGATGATAATAGACAGGGTTGGGTCGTTTTAAAACAAAGTTTTTAAAACGATGTTTAAAAAAACGAAAACTCCTTGAATCACGGATCTTTTATGCATTTATACTCAATATACTGAACGTTTCTACAAATACGCTATTCTCTATAAAATGGATATTTATACACTACGAGATTTTTGTTAAATAATGCTCTTAAATGCAAATCTTGTACCTGTCAATCAAGTCCATCGTCCGCAGGACCTAACAGTCATCCCTTGTGTACAAGAGCGTCTCGCTTACATTTTAATGTAATTATTCTGATCAGAGTTAGACTAAACGGCGCTACAGTAAGTTTCCCGGTAGCTTTTAAATATTGTTATAAGACATCCTGATTCTTGACCTATTATTTTTGAAAGTAGTGCTGTTCGAATACGATTAGAAAACTCCAGAATTCGTGGATTACTAGATGATAATGGTTATGCTTGTCGGTCATACACTTTGACTACGCTATACACATTTTTGGTATCTTCACCAAAAATGATGGGCACCACGATTATTATAATATAATATTAAGTTGTTATATCATTAAAAACCAATTGTTATTAATAGGGGGAAAAAAAAGTAACCGTGTATTCTTATTAGGTGATATGCTTTATTTATAATAGATAGTATACATACATAACAAAAACATAACCTTATCAGTAGAAAAATATACAATTCACACCCAATTAACTATTTTTATATACACGCAAATAATAAGCCAACTAACAGTATTTTTGTGCAAAACCTGCAAATCCCATATAATGGAATTGGCTGGGCGTCGCTTTTCATGAGATATGTATGAAATATAAATTGAAGAAGCAAAGAAAGCTCGTCTTTAATGATACTACGCCTACGACCATTAAATTCTGCACAAAGAATATGTCGATCATTCAATAAGTTCCTAGACTAGCATGACGCCATTAATAAAAAATCCATAAATTTTTAAGAAAATACAACATTCAGAGAATGTGTAAAAATTTCAAGACAATCCTAGCATTAGTTTACATGTCACAGTGATTTCAGTGAGGCGCTCTACTTCTGTCATTTTCAAAGCAATGGGAAAATGAATTCCGTGTGTTAATCAAACACTATTGTTTCATGGGCAAAAACACCTTTCAAGCAAAACAATGACTTGGTAACTGTATGGGGACTCTGCTCTATCAAAAACAACCGTCGAACGTTGCTTTACCGAATTTTAAACATGATTTCTGAACGCTCTGGTTGCTCCAATTCGGCTGTTTCCTGAAAACAAAAGAAAGTGCACAAAATCGTTGTAGAAAACAGTAAAGTGAAGTTGCATGATATAGGTGACCCCTTAAAGATTTCAGAAATCAGTACATACACTACTTAGCATGAACATTTGCCCATGAAAACTGTGTTTAAAGTGGACGCCGCATTTGCTTACAATACAAAAATAGCAACATGTCGATGCTAATTGTTTAACCGCAATGAACCAGATTTTTTTGCGTCGGTATGTGACAATGGATGAAATACAGACCTGCCCTCATATAGAAGGTTTACAACTGGCTGACTTACGTTCCTTCAAAAATAGAAATGCTACTGGGGCAGACATTTTCGCCCAGATAATTTTGAATGAGTCTCGCTGGGGAAAAGACCAATCAATCGGTGGCAATTCGTACCACCTTCGGATGGATATTAACAGGGAATGTAGTTTCTCCTTCTACTTCATATACTTCGCTTTGTGACTTTGTAGAACCTCTCAACCAAGATTTTCGTAGATTTTGGGAAATTGAAAATATTTCTTCAGATATCAGACTTTCGCCTGATGAAGAAAGGTCATTTCTTAAATTTGGACCCAGTGTCAGTTATACCTGATCCGAATTTGTTAGATCTAAAGATATCTACATTAAATCGATGGCAGCTGTTGCAACAGTACTTTTGAAACAAGTGGAGCAAATAGTATTTGCATACCTTGCATCAAAAACGCAAATGGTTCAAATAATCTATAGGAGCACTGTGGCACGATTTAAATAAAAATAAATAAAAACCCTTAACCACAAAAAATATTTAAAATACTAGATACGTATTTCGATCATCAGTAGGAATTTGCAATCAAATAATAATTAGCTGTAGTTCCGGAACAACTGCGGAGGATATTCTCCTAACCACTTAGGCTGAAGTGAACCTTCCCAACATACAACTTACTATAATGTTGCTTTAAACACTATCGAGAATATTCCCGCGTATGTTGGGCGCTATGTACGGGTACGATTGTGTTAAAACATGGATTCAACAAGCGCAGCTTCTCCTAAAGTCGTAATTCTATAAAGATGAAATTTTAATCCGCAATAAAAGACTTTGAGGAGACTTCCGAACTAACTCTAAACTCTTAACTTCAGCGGAGTTCGATGAGACCGGGGATGGGGGGGGGTCTCGTTACGGATTGCCTTTAAGCGCCACTACACGTAATAAGTGTTTACCCAGAATACCGCCCAGAAAGTGTAGGAACTAAACTATAAATAATGGACCTAAGCATAAATACATAAGTTGAAATGCTCTCGTTGAGGAACGTGAAGTTAAAGGTACTCGTAGAGTTCTAACCCTTTACTTATAAATGTTAAATAAAACATTTGTGCAACCGGAAAAGAATCTAAAATGTGAATATACTGATCATGTATACTTGAACTCATACCTACATGGACGCTTTACTTATATGAGAAAAGTTACTCATCACTTTTAGTATAATATTTTTATCGTTAACCTTTCAACTTTATATAATCACAACTAACATTTTTTGGAATATTTACAAAAAAATCAAGTACTTTTATTCGAATGAAAATAAGTTACGCATTTGTTAATATAGTGACTTGGTGGTTAAAAATCTTATAGCCATTTTTGAACAAAATTTGCGTATATTTCAGATCTGAACAATAGGCATTACACGATACGTTTAACTTTATTTACTAATTAAAAATATTATTAGCTCTTCAGAATCTATAGTCTATTACATTGACTATGCTCCAAAAATAAAACATTAAAAAAGATGATATCTTTTTATCATAATATAATTTAGATTTCTTATTGTATGAGAACGTGAAGTTTTGATTCAAAAACTAACTTTTAATGGCTTAAATTCTAAGAGAAACAAAAAAAGGAATGAAAATTTTTAAAACTGCAGAACAATACTCACCAGAAAATTGTGTCGTGTAATTGGAGTAATATAAGCTCAACGAACATAGTCGTCCTGTTATGACTTCGCATCAGCAATCGACTGCAGGAAATTTCACTAGATCCTCATGCGTAATTTCGTAATGGAATCTTTTCTAGTTACATCATATATCGGACTCAAATAAGAACTTACATACTGCATCTTTATGTAATGCAATAAACAACATCAAGTTTAAAGAAAGGTTTATTTAAATATAAATCAAGCTAAGCGACAACACATCATGAAAGCTTCTTACGTTCTTCTATATCTCTGAACAACAAGTTACAGTAACCCCTTACTTACTCCCTCTACTATCCTATCGACGCACGCAGAAGGCCTGAAATATTTTACACACTTTATATTGTCCCAACAGATTGTAAAATAAAACCCAATAAATAGTCGATTGTTGAAACGAAGTTATCTAAACGTAGTTTTATCTAATATAGTTGCGCATTTGATTTGACGGCTCAAACATATCGCGTCTGTTCACTCAAACACCCACACAAAATATCTTTAGAGCAAGCCTCAGGTCGCTCGTGGCTAATGTTTTTACCATGTTGACCAGATTAACGATAACGAGCAACTGCCGAATTGACCGATAAGCTCGATCAACTTCCACCTCAGTGAATTTCTGCCCTAAGTATCGAGAGTCTAATAAATAAGATATGTAATATGAATCTGTAATAGCCATATTATAACGTGTTTCTGCTTTCTGAAGTTCCTGCATATTGCTACATCCATTAGGTTTAGGTTCAACCTCATTTTGAAAATAAGTAACTAAATCCTTCCAAATGTCGGCTGCGGCAACTATGGTACGGGTATTTCGCTAGAATTTATCCAAGCTGTTGCAATAACTTTTACCTTTCTGAGGTAATCCCGATCATTATTTTTCATATTTAAATTTTCAATTTTTGAAATTATTGTTTCATCAAAAGTTAAACGATTTTCGGTGCATATTTTAGTCAAAATATGCTAGTTAGACAAATAAAATTCCAAACAATCTGCGAGAATGTTCCAGCGGACGTCAAATGGCAACACTAACATTTTACCACCAGCTTGACGATATTTTGCTGCAAGAATATGTGTGTTTCTAAAATATTTGATAACTTGTTTTATATGTTCTGTAACCAACCCCGGAAATTTCAATTTCATGAGCCAGTAAGTTTAGTAAATGCGATGAACATCCATATGTAATGATATCGATGCCTGATTGTAATTTGTTATGTATAGATGGGTTAGATGCAGCTAAAAATTGACGTATTTTTGCCATATTAGCCGCGTTGTCAGTAATAAAATTTGTTACGTTATAGTTAAAGTCGTTAGCACATTTTTGAATAACCTGAACAGATATTTCATACAGGTACTTAAAATCACGACTATTGTCTTCAGTATTAATACTGTCAATTAAGCACACTTCTCCACTTTGTACATCGTCAGTACTGCACAAATAACAGGTTCCTTATGTATATTAGACCAACCATCCAGGGACATACACTCTCTTACCCGTCAGCTCACTTTTAAACTCTGATACTGTGGAGTCAATACCTCATCCAGAAGAGTTGAACTTAATTTTTTTCTAGTAGGTGCATTATACCCTGGACGCAACTGATTACTACAACATTTCTTGAACTCTGGATGCTCTCTGTGATTGAATGGAGCGTTTGTAGCAAAAACAATATCTAGCTAATTGAACATATATATATATATATATATATATATATATATATATATATATATATATATATATATATATATATATATTCTTCGCTTGCTCCACGGTGGACTTTATCAAAATGTATGAAAGATCCATTTTTCTTTAATATATTTTTCAGAAGAGTGTGACTTCATTCTTTTACATAGTGATAGTGATGAAGTGGATTGCGCCAGTGTTCTCTTTAATGCAGAATGCAATGGGAGTGAATATGTAAAATTTAAAAACAAATAGGACATTGCTCACAAAGCTGTGTAGAGAAGCTAGTATTAAATTGCTAACGGAGATATATTGTTCTTTCAACTTTGTTAGAACAATTTAAATCAAAACCAAATGAAAAATATTTATTGATTGGAAAAGTATAAACTATGAGAGTTTGAAGCTATTATATTCAGATGATTTTTTTTTTTAAACAATATTTGAAAGCCACAAATGTTGGTTGGGATCGGGCTACTGGATACATTTAATATTTTCTTATAATTCTCAACAGATTTTTATTCATTTAATAAAAAAAGTATTACTTCTTTCTCTCATACGCTTAGTGTTAGTACTTACAAACTATGCCCTAAATGGGCGCTGTAGTATCATGCTTTTAAGTTTCTGAAATTTGGAAAAACTAAAAGGTAATTCTCGTCTGAACCCAATTTATGCCACACAAATAACAAGAGGATAAGTGTTGCAGTAAGTAAAGGAAACAACTTACATTTATCTGAATCAGAACTGTCGGGATTATCCGAAATTTCAGCATCGCCTTGATTTCTCAGAATCAGAATGTCTTAAAATACATTTTTCATGATGCTTTTTCATTCTTGCAACTGATATAGACATTTGCTTCTTGCAATTTTTTACGCTCAGCTTTAAGCCTTTGTCTTTTTATCTTCTCTTCTACCGTCAGAATTAACATCTAACTTAATCAAATCAAAATTTATCCAATTTGGATCATTTCGTCTTACCTTGTAACGGGCATTTTTTATAGCGTAACATTTTACGCTCCCTTTCTGTTATCGTACTTAAAAATACATCGTTTCTTTGGGATCGCTGTTTGTATCAAGTAAGTACCTCAGAATAATTCAGAATTGTATGCAATTTAACTCGTGTGTATTAATTAAAGATAGATAAAATTGAAGATGGATTCTCATTAATAAATAAATTCCAAGGAGTGAAGGTTAAACAGCTTGTAATTAATTATAGATTGCATCGTTCTTGTCTGGCCGTCGTATAAATTTAGTTCCTTATGTGAATATACAAGTCTAGATAATAGGCGATAAGCGGTTGTAATAGCGACGAGTTGATATAAACAGACGAGGAGAGTGGTTCTGTTCTGTGTTCCGATATATTAAGTACGTTAAAAATACTGTTTCTTTCTGCTTTGAGAATAGTGAGAATTACTGCGGTATGAATTCTCGTATTGTTCATGAACAATCACGCCGTGTTTTTAATTGATTTTCTGTTGAAAATAAAAGTAGTAGAGTATGTTAAACTCGAGACACGTGTGCTTTACGGAACATTTGACGGACGGTTTTATTGTTTACGCGTGTCTTACTAATTGTTTTTAGTTGTTTTTCTTGTGAGATAAATGTTTTAAGGAACATTTGACGGACTTGATACACGTGCTTTACCCATTATGGTTCTTTTTAGTTGTTTTGTATTTTGATATTTAAACTGTGTGTGCGATCTAGTTTCGCGATCCTTTTCTGTTCAGAGTAGCGCATACTTTGGATTATTTAAATATAGTGATACTATAGTTTCTGAATTTTCTAACAACAAAGAATCTAAAATAGATCATTGCTTGCGCAAATTTCGTTATTTGTGAAATATAACAGATTACCGGTTTACAAAGGTATTGGTTGAAGTTTCTCACTGCTTTTTGGGATGTTTATGAAAATAATATACATTTGGTCCCAGTTGAAATTAAACTAAGTGCTACAGAATATTTCGAAATTGTTGTCTTAGGAAATAGAATTACCAAGAAATTTATCAAGGCTACATAGTTCCGACGCGTGATAATGTCTGCTGCTAACACCAGTGAAATACGTAGGTGTGATTAGTGTAACGTGTGATAAGTTCCATCAACACCCTCACAGTCAAGCGTGTAGTGCTTCGTTAGTGCAGGACATCGTTGAATCCCACACTTCAGTTGCAAGGAAGCGTTGCTGAAGGACTTTTGTATGTTGAACTATTTCCTCTTGGTTATTACTTTAAATATCTATCCGTTGCTTTACCATATCTTTGTCGTTCTGATACCTTTTACAATAGACTTGCATGCTATTTTAAAACATAGAGAAAAAAAAGAGAGAAAGAAAAATCAATACTACTGAATTACTCATACCAATTGTGTCTTATCTATTTATCTTTTGTCAACATTTTATCTGATTTATGTTTAATTGGTGTGTGTGTGTGTTACGTTATTTCGTGGCAGCACGGTGGGCGCCAAATTTATACTACGTTGGCTCGTAGCCGTGCGTAACACAAAGATATCACGGAATGACCGGGCTCAATCGGAGAGTAGGGGGGGTTGTAGAAAGCAGACTGACATATAATGTACGCGGCGGTAAGGAGTTAGTGACAATACCTGCAAGAAAATTAGTTAAGTAAACCTGAAATAAAGAAAAAGCATAGCATGCTGATCGAGCATAGATCGTTCAGTACTTTGTAGAATGTAAAAAAAACTGTTTAGATAAACTATATAATATAATCACGATAAAAGCACTACAAAAATTTTTATCACAAAGTGAGGTAATATTGGGGAGTAGCAGAAACTAAAAACAATTAGTAAGACACGCGTAAACAATAAAACCGTCCGTCAAATGTTCCGTAAAGCACACGTGTCTCGAGTTTAACAAGCTCTACTACTTTTATTTTCAACAGAAAATCAATTAAAAACACGGCGTGATTGTTCATGAACAATACGAGAATTCATACCGCAGTAATTCTCACTATTCTCAAAGCAGAAAGAAACAGTATTTTTAACGTACTTAATATATCGGAACACAGAACAGAACCACTCTCCTCGTCTGTTTATATCAACTCGTCGCTATTACAACCGCTTATCGCCTATTATCTAGACTTTGATATTCACATAAGAAACTAAATTTATACGACGGCCAGACAAGAACGATGCAATCTATAATTAATTACAAGCTGTTTAACCTTCACTCCTTGGAATTTATTTATTAATGAGAATCCATCTTCAATTTATCTATCTTTAATTAATACACACGAGTTAAATTGCATACAATTCTGAATTATTCTGAGGTATTTACTTGATACAAACAGCGATCCCAAAGAAACGAAGTATTTTTAAGTACGCTAACAGAAAGGGAGCGTAAAATGTTACGCTATAAAAAATGCCCGTTACAAATTGACTTGACTTATACTTTTAAATTTAATACCTACTCTACACTTAACACTGAACACCGTACACTACGAACCAGAACAAAAGTGAAATTACTGACATTTGAAAGTTGAAGTATAATTAATCAGCACTTAATGGCCTCTGACCTGAACTTGATCTGTAGGAAATCTGTATGGAATGTACGCGAATCACGTATTAAACAAAATATGTTGCGTCATGGGGAATCCTTGGGAACGTACTGTTAAGTAGATAGTTGTTTTAAAATATGTTGTTTGTTTTAAAACAAAGTTTTTAAAAAAATGAAATAAAACTATTTTAAAATAAAAAATATTGTTTTAAAACAAAAAACATGTTTTTTTAGTTTTTTTGAAAAAAAAAAACTTACCAACCCTGATAATATATATTCAGGTCCGTGAAGTTGGCACCCCCAAATGGAAAATTTTTGAAAATTCGTTTGCCCACGATTTGTCCACGTTTGCCCAACATACATTTTTGTTTGCCCACCTCCCAATAAAAAGTTATGATCAAAACAAAAAAATGGAGCAAAATTTCAATCCAGCACCCCCATGCAAAAAATTGTTCAATTCGTAGTAGAATTTGATTGCCCACGATTTGCCCAACACAAATTTTTATTTGCCCACCTTTTAAAAAAGTTATAGCCAAATAAAGAAATTGGGAAACCGTGAAGTTAGCACCCCAATTGCAAAATTTTTCAAAATGCGCATACAATTCGTTTGCCCAACATAAATTTTCGTTTGTCCACCTCCCAATAAAAAGTTATGAGCAAAACAAAAAACGAAGCAAATTTTTAACCCAGTACCTCATCCAAAAAATGCTTCAATTCGTGAGAAGAATTTGATTGTCCATGATTTGTCCACGTTTGCCAAACCAAAATTTTTATTTGCCCACACTTTAAAAAAGTTACAGTTAAATAAAAAAAGTGCGAAACTTTTCAGTATGCACATAGAATTTGTTTGTTCACGTTTGCCCAGCACAAATTTTTGTTTGCTCACCTCGCAAAGGATGGTTATAAATAAAATAATACGGACAATCATCTAGTATGGACAATTCTGAAGCATTTTTTACGCATTGAGAGCTGGAATCGTATGCCCACTCGTTCTTTTCGTTTGCCCATGCGCTAATGTTGTTTGTCCACCTTGCAAAGGATAGATATAAATAAAATAATACGGATAATCATTTAGTATGAGCAATTGTGAAGGATTTTTTACGCATTGAGAGCTGGATCGTTTGTCCACTCGCTCTTTCCGTTTACCCACTCGTTGTTTTCGTTTTCCCATGCGTCAGTGTCGTTTGCCCACCTCGCGGAATCGAGTAATTAACAAATAAAACTGAAAAAATGAAGATTATCCGACCCGAGGATTCACGATCGCATTTTCTGCATATATGTCTGTTATCAATGCTTGTTTTATTCATAACTTTTTATTGGGAGGAGGGCAGACGAAAATTTATGTTGGGCAAACGCGAGCAAATCATGGACAAACGAATTGTATATACATTTTGAAAAATTTCCCAATTGGGGTGCTAAATTCACGGTTTCCCAATTTTTTTATTTAGCTATAACTTTTTTTTTAAAAGGCTGTCAATTAAATTCTACTAACTTGTTGAAAAATTTTTTGCATGGGGGTGCTGGATTAAAATTTTGTTTCATTTTTGTTTCGCTCATAACTTTTTATTGGGAGGTGGGCAAACGAAAATTTGTGTTGGGCGAACGTGGGCAAATATCGTGGGCAAACGAATTCTATGTACATTTTCAAAAATTTCCCATTTGGGGGTGCAAACTTCACGGACTTCATATATTCTTAGTAAAATCACAGATCTCATGGAAAAAATAAAGTTGCGTTAATATATTCATACTGTCGGATCATTTATTTCTGAGATAAGGGAAAATTTTGAAACTATGAAGAAGTCCGCATTATTGGACGAAGTTTCGCTAGATCATAAGAAACTGGTTTCGCTGTGTTCAGGAATAGATTGGTCAAGATTTAATAGAAAATAAACCGATAGTTTTAAATGTAGCACACGTTGCCAAAAATGATAATCCGTTAAGTACTAATATACGTTTGCCGGAATTGAAAGTGCTTGCCTACTCAGGGTAACTCTTCAACTGGGAAGGATTTAATTCGATGTTTAAAAATCTAGTCGAAGATAATTCTAGCTTAAATCAGTTACACAAATTATTGTTTCCCTTGAACACGCTTGATACACCCAGTCAAGCGCTGGTAAAACATTTTCCCAACCATCAAGATACGTACCAAGGACATATTGCATTCTTTTAAACAGTTTTCAATCCAAACGATTGCTAGTTGCGACGTATTGAAACGCTTCGGAGCGACGCAGAGTGTTGCGTTACATAGCAATAAATCAGAAAATGCTTCCAACAATAATCACTCCAATATGTTGGAAAAACCTGAATAAATACTTAAGTGTTCCAATGACGTGGTTATTGTATTTATCTTAAATCTCTTTTATGATCAAGCAGGCCTAAACTTGTCTACACAAGACCATCCTGATAATGCAGTATATTAGTTACACTTGAATAAGTGACATGAAAAATGAGTGTGCATATATTTTGTTTCAATTTAATATGGCGATCAATCTATAAGATATGTAGTATTTAGACTGATATTTATTTGTCAAAACAATCAATGGAGTTTTAAAATAACACATATAAATGTCGTACAGTAACCTTATCTTAAATAGCCCAAAAAGACCCTTTAAGATTTTTGTACCATATTATAGCTCTACTATTTCTCCACTTGCGTAATAAAATTTTTTGCAGAAACGTGCAGATAGTAACGAAATTGTTTTTTTTGAGTCACGTGTCAGTGTCACTCCCGGCGATTTATTCGAAACTTGGGTTTCAACTAATAGGGATGATAGCAGATGATGATGGCAGTCCATAAAAAGGAATTCAACCAGATATCAAAATTTTATTGCCTGAAAATTAAATCAAGGTGGGATAAATGTGCGAAAAAGATCAACTTTTTACAAACATGTAACAAAGGTTTTAACAAACAAATACCTTTACCGGATGTTATAAAAACCTACAATAAAAACATTTGTTTTTCTGCACCAGGATCAAGTCGAGGAAGGTCTCAGAAGTCAGTGCAAAATATCTAATAGAACGAAAAATCGACGGGTTCGGGATTTAGTTAAAAGTAGAAGTTCAGATGAACTTCAATATGCTGCTGAGATGTCCTCTAGGATGGTAGGGGACATCCAAACCGTTTCTTTCAATGCAACAGTATTTGGATTCAAATTTATCCCAACGGAAATATACAATTCTTACATCGGTTGTAAATGGTTTGTAAGATCGATGTTTTTCTTCACCTAATAAACTGTCACAATTATAAAGCTTTTATAGTGTCAAAAAGTATTTTTTACTACCGAATCTGTGATTAAAGTGGACTTGCAGGAGTTATTATATTAAATAAGACCGTAAAAAGCATTTTTGAGAGCGTACAATACAAGTCAATAGCTCATAATTCATTGACGTTAATATGTAAATGAAGTTTTGATGGTTGTTCGGGACATAGTATGCACAAACTAAAGTTTGCTGCTAGCGAAAGTAAAGATGCTTTTTTATTTGCAACTGCTGTTGCACCACTAAGATTAATAAATTCTGTATCCTGAAATGGAATACGGAATAATCCTAGGCCATCTTCATGTTATTGCAGACCAATAAGGTTAGCATTCGTCAAAGAAACTAGTAACATTATTAAAAATAAGAGATAAGAATGAACAGTTGTATTAGGAATTTAGTTATTTGTAACATGTTGCATAAGGAAAAGAATTTATGATAAACTATAACGTGTTAATGACAATGCTGGACGGTAGTACTGTAAATGTAGTATCTGAAACGAACGCAACATAAATTGTTTTACTTGTGGCGCTAAACCTGCTACGTACCTAGACGTAGCCAAGAGAAAAGTAAATACCAGTCTAACTATCAAACGCGGAGAATGGTGGGATTCGCCTACATACCAAAAAGAAACAAAAAACACATCGCCCACGATTATCTATTAACACAAAAGTAAATAAAGGATTCTGTACAAACAAGCAAACAGAAAATAAATTAAGTGTTATTATTTCACCGCAAACAATTATATTGTACGAACAATTTAGGAATTTAGATACGAAGTGCGCATTTCATATTTCACACAAAATAAAATTAATCAGTAGTAAATCAATATGTGAGAGCTTTTGTCAAGCGTTTTTAAAATTTCACCTAATACTTTTTGTAAAATAACTAATTAGTAAGAAAGAATTAACGTGTGGGAGCTTTTGTCAGACATCTTTTAAATCGTACATAGTACCGATTGTAAAATAAACCAATCAGTATAAAAGAGTATGCGTATGTCTGTCCAACATTTTTAACAAAGGTACCTCACACCTGTAGAGCGATAATATCGATTAGCAGCAACGAACAATAGTTCTATAATATCACGTAATTACACCAAACGTTGATACGGAATATGCCATTGACACACACAAAAGAAAACGAGTTACATACCTGTAGGTGTCCGGATACTTAACTTGCAAACCGTCGAAGGTGAGTCAGCACAGTTATGCCATGGTTGTCAGGATCTATTTACCCTGCTACCATAACTGCAGCAGCGGTCTACGGACAAAAGCAGTTGGTCTACAGACAAAAGCAGTTGGTCTACATAAAGAAAAAACCCATTTGGCCTCCAGCGACAAAAAGCAATACACGCAAGACACCTCCTAGTTGTCGAACAGAAAAAAACAAACGTGCATTGCTTTTGAAATATGGTGACGAATAATGTAGAAAATATTTCGACATACAAGCTGTATAATCAAAATTACTTTCTAGTTACCGCTTGAAGCGAGCGGACGTGTTTTTCAGTGCTCCCGCTTCTGCGGTAAACAAGTAAGTTTTTGCTATTTATTATTGTTTTATTATAGTTTAAGCTTTGCATTTTATTGTATTTTATTTTTTTATTATTGTGTGCCGCTAATTGTAATATACAGGGCATTAAATAAAATCAAAACAATAATTTAATCCGTTAAATACTAAATAAACCGAGTTTTAACTTAAAATTTTATCTAAAATTCGCATTTTAAAATAAACTAAATCAAATTTCGGGCTAATAAATCAAAAACCAATAACCAAACACCCCAAAATAATTTAAAAAGGCGTTTTAATAAATTTATTGGAAAATCTAGTAAATCGGGTTAAAAAACCGCGTAAAACAAGCAAATAAATTCGGGAAAATTATATAACGTGCGTGTAATAAAATAACAATTTAAAAACCAAAATCTAGGCCCTTTTGAATCAAACAAATAACTAAAAACAGTAAATTTTAAAATAATTTGAATATAAATATTCCATTTTTTAAGTTAACGTGTACTTTAAGCTTCCTTAAAGTCGATCTTTGAGTATAATTAGTGGTGTAACATTTGAAGATCGAGTACACACCTAGTAAAAAAGCGGCAAGTGCTTCCGGTACCGCATTCCAATGACGCGTGTTTTAATTAGTTTGTTTCTAAATTTAAATTTAAAGTCCGGTATTTTATAGATTTGTTTTTGAGGTAACTAACTAGTTTGAATTTTAAATAAATACAGTTTTGTTTAGGGTACATTTTTAATCAAGGTATATTTATTGGGTTGGTGATTCTATTTTGTCTTCGTTGTTATTTTGACTTTAGTGTTTGTTTTATCTTTGATAAATTTGAAACTTCATTTGCTGGTTTGAAAATTTGAATAAATAAATAAATTTAAATAAATAAATACCGGGAAGTTTACGGTTCATTTTAAATCTAGGTATTTTATTGAAGCAGCGCTTTGTTTTGTACTTGCTGTTGTATAGCTGACCCTTGTGTGTGGGGCCGGGTGAGTCGCCCTCAACATCGAGAAGCCAGCGTCGCGGATCGACTGGCAGCAACGTAAGCGTTGCGGTTGGCGATCTAGACGAGCTGGACCTCCTTATGTTCAGGACGAGGAAGGCGCACGGCCTCATCCAGAAGCGGGTCCCTGCAACTTCGGCGACGATCACCGTCGATGACAGGAGGGTGGTTCGCAACGCCGCGGACGAGCTCCGAGACGTTTCGAACCAGCTTTTGGGGATGGTTAGGGGTCTGAGGATGGTGCGAGGCGAGGTGAAGGAGGCTGTTGCGGAAGTTGCAGTCGCAGCGGCAAGGACGGTGCAGGTCGTTGTAGGGCGGGGGGCAACAGCAGGTCCTTTAATCTCAGGGGTGGTTTCGTACGCCGAAGCAGTGGTCAAGAAGAGTCGACGGTCCCGGTCCGTGTCGACGCCAATCCAGGGGTCAAAGAAGACGTCATGGCGACGTTAAAGAAGACGGTTGATCCTGCCAAGGATGGTTTTGTTGTTGTCGGAGTACGTCGGACGCGTAGGAGTGGCGTTGTCCTCAAGTGTGCAGGTTGAGAGGACGCTCGTAGGTTGCAGTCGACGGTAGGTGGGGCTTGTCAGGGTCTGACGGCAAGGACCATCAAGAAGAGGAGGCCGCGCATCGTGCTCCCTGGGGTAGAAGGAGAAGAAGAAGGAAGAGCTCCAGCAGAGGTTGCTTGCTCAGAACCCCCGCTTCAGGGGGCATAGGTTCGAGGACGAGGTTAGGGAGAAGTTTAGGTTTGGCGGCAGAGGACCCAGGGATTCGTTGGCCAGCGTTGTGTTCGACGAGTCGCCGGAGACTAGGAGGTGTTTCTTGGCGGATTCGGTCAGTCTAGGTTGGCGTAGGGTCTGGGCTTGGGATCATTTCTCAATGATCCAGTGTTTCCGTTGCTACGAGTTCGGCCACACGTCAGCGGAGTGCAAGGAGCGTATGCAGTTTTGCGGTAACTGCGTCGAGATTGGGCATGAGTTCAAGAACTGTAGGCGGGCAGTTTCTTGTTGTGTGATCTGTGCGAGGTCGAACGACAGGGTTGGTAGTGTCAGGGTCGATACTCGTCACGACGCCAAGTACAGCCAGTGCCCTACGATGCAGCAGGAACATCGACTATGGATCCTAGGCCATTAGATGATGTTCAGAGGTGTTAATTAAATGTGAGCGAAATTAATTTAGGTAGAGGCAAAGGGGCTACAAATAATTTCGTTAAAATAATGAACAAAAATAAAATCGACATCGGGCTCATACATGAACCGCATCTGTATAGTCACAAAATAACAGGTTTTGGGAGGGGGGTTACCGTTTTAAATACGGATAGCGAGCGACCGCGTAGCGGAATAATAATAAATAACGGGGCGTGCGCCGGAATAATCCTAAACAATCTGTCGAATGAGTTCATAACCACCGCAGAAATAAAAACGGAATTGCATACGTTTTACGTGATAAGCACTTACCTTCCGCCGGTCGATTCCCGGCGGGAGAATCCTCAAACAGAGAACTTAATAAATCAAATTGAAGGAATCCTTCGTAAAATCGGTAGAAATAAATATCTAATTATCGCGGGAGACTTTAACGCTAAGTCGCCATTATGGGGTAGTCCTATCGAAGACGATAGGAGCTCGAAGGTTGCTGATCTTTTGACGGAATGGGATCTTAGTGTGATAAACACTAATGATTCGCCTACGTTTGAGGGGCATAGAGGCATTATAATTTGAATTAGGGCCGCTATACTTGCGGCCACGTCCCCAATGCTCCACCCGGAGGTACTACATTGGGTTTAAACGCGAAAATAATCGTGCTTCTGATTAATTCTGACTTCATAGTTAATCCACCCTAAATAAAAAACTAAATAAAAATCTAACAAACCTAAAAATCTAACAAACCTAACAAGCTCTAACAATCTAACAAACATAAAAATCTGACCAACTGAAACAAAACTAAAAACAAAAACTAAAAACAGGGTTGTAAATAATGGTATCCCTAGCGCCGACTTTGGAGTGTACCCGATCAACAAGACACAAGCAAAAATAAGAGGGGGAGGGATCCGTAATACCGGATATCAGACGCCGGTTCTGCTTACCAGTGCGACCTGAAGGGTCGTCTTAAAACTATCCAAATCTAGCTAACTAATTTAAATTCATCCCTAGCTTTCCCTATCATTCCCTAACTGATTTATATTATGATTACAATCTTCACACATCTACTCTTCCTTCCCAAATATATACTGCAACCAAAATGGCGACAGAACGTCAAACAAAATAAATATGCCACAAAATGCTACAATGCATGCTAATAAATAAATAAATATAAAGTGTAAATATAAAATATAAATAAATATAACTATATAAATATATAAATAAATGTTTAATAAGCGTTAAGCATATAGCAGTGCACAAAATAGCGAAAGCATCACCCTATTTATCAGGTGCACTCGCACAAGCATTATGTCGGCTAGCGCCTTTACACACCAAACGTGCTTCTTAAATTATTTCAAAAACTACTAATTAATGTAAATCAATGCTTGTGCGAGTACAGCCGCCACAATTTAAGTCTTACCTCGATAATAAAATTCTCCAGCATCCGAAGATCTGGTCGTCTGTAACTTACTTCTAAAGGTGGGAAGGGGTGCACTGCTAAAGTCCTGGTGGGTATGCACTAACTGTTTTTGGGGGGATCACAATCACTATCACTATCACTTCACTTTCAAGTCCTGGGGGGATGCGCGGTTGCGCTCTGTTTTATTATACTTGTTTATTTATTGATTTAATTTAATGAGGGTTTCTGATTTATTTGTTATTGTTTATTTGGTATTATTTATTCCCGATTTTCCGCACATAATTATGAAGATAGGCAGTGATTGTATTAATGGAGTGGGGGTTTCTCGTGCATATTGGACATTTGGGTATAATTATCTTTTTTTTTTTAATATCAGGTTTTGGTTTTATCTATACTCGTATCCTTACTCACGCCAAGTCAATTTAAAATTTTTACAATCCTCCCACCAACCCCACCGAATTTTACACGCGGTTGTCATTGTTTAATCTCGCGACCCTTCCCGCGAATTCTTTTAAGGCTGCCCAGAACGCCTTCTGGTTAACCACTTCCCCGACTTCCTCTAAGCTCTATGGCCATGCCAGACCTAGGATAGCTAGTTTGCTATCAGCCAACCCTCGATTTCCCGCCTCAAGCGGGCAGTCGAAGAGCACGTGCTCTGCGCTTTCCGCGCCCTCACCGAATTCGCAGCGGTCGCTGTTGGTTAGACCGAACCTTTGTAACTACGCCTTCAGGGCGCCGTGCCCTGTTATCAACTGCACCATTTTGTGATCGAGCTTAACCTCGATCTTACCTCTGGCTTCTATGCTCGGTATGAATTTGTGGGTCAACCTGCCCATGGCAGCGTTGTTCCACCTCTCTTCCCATTGTCGAATTGATTTTTCGCGCAGCTTTCTTTTGATTAAAGACCTCGGTATCGACGAATGTGATATTCGAAAGTCGCCCGTCGCGGCCTCTTTAGCTAATTCGTCAGCCCTATCGTTTCCTACGTTACCATTGTGCGACCTGACCCAACAGAACTTTAAACGTCGAAACTCTAGCGCCGTACGCGCTATCCTCCAGACGTCCGCTTGGAGATCTGTCGAGGTGTTCATGTTTGTTAAAGCCGTTAGCGCCGATTTACTATCACTGATTATATAATACTCGTCTCTGCCCGTATAGTTTATTACGTAATCGATAGCCTCTCGTATGGCTACCAATTCGCACTGGAAGATAGTGCACCAGTTCGCGAGTTTGGTTTGAAACCGAAACACCTCCCTTTCCTGCTTATACACGACAAACGCCGCGCCTGCTTGCCCATCGTCCATACGTGAACCATCCGTATAAATTCTGATACCCATCGCGTCCTCATCACCTTCGACAAACTCGATCCCTCTAATATCAGCCGGGTGCCCCAACTCAGATACAACGATCTTTCTTGCAATTTTCCTATTACCAAGATTAAGATCTTCGATAATTTCGCGCCCTTTTCCTATATTTATTAATCGTCTATCTCTAATCTCCTAACGACATATTCGATAGGGAGAGTCCTACTGATCACTAGGACAGCCTCCGTGGAGGTGGTCCTGTACGCCCTCGCCGCTTTTACCGCGGTTATGCGTTGTACGCTCGTCAATTGACGCATCTCCCGGACTTTACAACCTTCTGCCCATACAGAAGCTGCGTACAGTATTGCCGGCTCAATTGCTCCGGCATAAACCGTCCTCAGCGATTCGCCCCTGAAACCCCACTTTATTTTAGCCACCGCCATCATTTTATTTGATATTTCGCCGCCCTTACTTTTTACGTATTGTACGTGCGCTTTCCAATTTAATTTATTGTCGATCTTGACGCCGAGGTAGGTAATACAATCTTTAAACGGGATTTTCTCCCTTCCTAGCTCTAACCTAGGAGGTCTCCGTCCTGGTTTCGTGCCGAAATAAAGCGCCTCTGACTTCGCCGTGTTAAAGGGGCATAGAGACAGCAGTTTTATAGTCATTACTGCAGCCTCACACGAGACTTTAGAGTTCATTAGTAATTGGGAATTGAGGTCGGGCGAGGTAACGCTCTCTGAGCATAAATTAATTACGTACGATATTTGTGACAAGAAAAGTGCAAACGAGCAATTAACTATCTTTCCGCGGTTCTGCAATAAAAAAGTCAATTGGAAGCGGTTTAAACAAAAATTTGGAGACAGTATCCCTGCGCTCGAAAACGAGCTAATAGAAACACTCGTGAAAAAATTAAACGACGCGGTGGTAGACGCCGCGGAAGAAAACATTTAACGATAGCGTACCCTGGTGGACACGGGAAATAACCACCAAGCAGGCAGAAACGCGAAACCTAAGGCGCCGCTATCAACGCGCCTCGGAAGACATAAGAGAACAGCGGCGGCTCGAATATAAGCAGAGCAACCGCGAATATAAACTATTAATAGAAGAAACGCGAACGAATAAATTTAAAGAATTCTGCATGAGTAACTCCGAGAAGGAACCATGGGGAACTGCATATCGCGTAATAAGGGGTAAACAACAGAAAATCGCGCTCGGTAACATAAAAAAGACAAATGGCGAATATACGGAAGGTTTTAAAACCACGGCGGAATATTTATTAGAGTAGGACGAGGGGTCGCACGATTTAGTACGCCGGGAAGCTGCAGAGGCACAAGGAACAGGTGCCGATAAGGCAATCCCAGTTCACGAAGTCGTTAGGGCTCTTAGGAGGATGAACCCTAAGAAGGCACCGGGGCATGACGGAATCAGCTCAGACGCAACTCTGGAGGCGTGCCTGTTAGCCCCGTGTGTCTTTGCCGGGTTGTTTAATCTTTGTTTAGAAAGAGGTCCAGAGTCCAGAACGTAAAATTAATATCCCTAAACCTAAAAAATCGGATGCGTCAGACCCGGGCAGCTATCGTCCAATTAGCTTGCTACCGGTGCTGGGGAAAGCATTGAATCGAGTTATGACCACGCACGTTGAGCACTTAGTGCGAGACCGCGGCGGTTTTAGTAATCGGCAATTTGGTTTTATGGAGGGTAAGTCGACTATCGACGCGTTGGAGTTCGGTGTCGGTGAAATTAAGCAGGCAAAAGATGCTAAAGAGCACTGTGTTGTTGTCGTTTTGGACATTTCAGGAGCATTTGATGCTGCCTGGTGGCCATTAATCGTATGCGAGTTAGAACATAGGGGTTGTCCGCGGAACTTGATGTCTTTAGTCAAGAGTTATTTCGCGGGGAGACTGGCACAGGTTGAAATTCCGGGTGCAGTCTTGTCGCGCGAGGTGGAAAGAGGATGCCCGCAGGGGTCATGCTCTGGTCCCACATTTTGGAAGTTGTTGTATGAAAGCATCTTTAGGGTCAAGTTGCCCGCAGGATGCTCAATCGTTGGATTTGCGGATGACACGTTTTTAATTATCAGATCGCAATTATTAATGGACATGCGAACCAAACCAAACGAGGCGCTAAATAAATTGTACGAATGGTCGCGGAAAGTAAAATTAAAATTCAATACATCAAAATCGGAGGCGTTTTACTTCGGGACGAAACCGAAAAGCGACCCCACCCTGCCAGGCTATAGCTAGGGGGGTGGGAGAAAATCCCGTTCAAAGAAGGCATCACGTACCTCGGCGTTAAAATTGACGATAAATTGAACTGGAAAGCGCACGTACAGTACGTTAAAAGTAAGGGCGGAAAAATATCAAATAGAATGATGGCAGCGGTGAAAATAAACTGGAGTTTCAGAGGCAAATTGATGAGGACGGTCTATGCCGGAGCAATTGAGCCGGCAACGCTGTACGCAGCATCCGTATGGGCCGAAGGTTGTAAAGTCCGGGAGATGCGTCAATTAACAAGCGTACAATGTATAACCGCGGTAACGGCGGCGAGGGCATACAGGACCACCTCCACGGAGACGGTCCTGGTGATCAGTAGGACTCTCCCTATCGAATATGTCGTTAGGGAGATTAGAGATAGGAGACTAATAGATATAGGGAAAGGGCGCGAAATTATCGAAGATACTAATCTTGGTAATAAAGAAGTTGCGAGAAAGATCGTGGTATCAGAGTTGAGGCACCTGGCCGATATTAGAGGAATCGAGTTTGTCGAAGGAGATCGGGACGCGACGGGTATCAGAATTTACACAGATGGTTCACGTACGGATGACGGGCAAGCAGGAGCGGCGTTTGTCGTGTTTAAGCAGGAAAGGGAGGTGTTTCGGTTTCAAACCAAACTCGCGAACTGGCGCACTATCTTCCAGTGCGAATTGGTAGCCATACGAGAGGCTATCGATTGCGTAATAAATCATACGGGCAGAGACGAGTATTACATAATCAGCGACAGTTAATCTGCGCTAACGGCGTTAACAAACATGAACACCTCGACAGACCTCCAAGCGGACGTCTGGAGGATAGCGGCATACGGCGCTCGAGTTTCGACGTTTAAAGTTCTGTTGGGTTAGGTCGCACGATGGTAATGTAGGGAATGATAGGGCTGATGAATTAGCTAAAGAGGCCGCGACGGGTGACTTTCGGATATCACATTCGTCGATACCGAGGTATTTGATTAAAAGAAAGCTGCGCGAAAAGTCAATCCGGCAATGGGAAGAGAGGTGGAAGAACGCTGCCACGGGCAGGTTGACCCACAAATTTATACCTAGCTTAGAAGCTAGAGGTAATATCGAAGTAGAACTCGATCATAAAATGGTGCAACTGATAACAGGGCACGGTGCCCTAAAAGCGTATTTACATAGGTTCGGGTTAACCAACAACGACCGCTGTGAATGCGGTGAGGGCGCGGAAAACGCAGAGCACGTGCTCTTCGACTGCCCGCTTGAAGCGGCAAATCGAGGGTTGGCTGATACGAAATTAGCAATCGTAGGTCTAGCATGGCCAAAGAGCCTAGAGGAAGTCGAGGAAGTGGTTAACCAGAAGGCGTTCTGGACGGCCTTTTGAGAGTTCGCAGGAAGGGTTGCGAGATTAGACGGTGATAACCGTGTGTAAAAGTCGGAAGGGGATGGCGGGAGGATTGGAAATTGTAGATTTCGACCTGGCGTGATTTTGACATAAGAGCATGATAACCAAAACCTGCAAAAAAAAGAAAAACAATAGTAATAATAATTAAATAAGTAACCTCTAATATGCACGACGAACACACCACTAAAACGATCACTGTCCCATCTGCTACGCGCGGAAAATCGGGAATAAACGAAACAAATAAATAACAACAAACTAAATCAGGAAACCTTATTAATTTAAATAAGTGCAATAAATAAAGAAATAATAAAATAGAGTGAAACCGCGCTTCCCCAGGACTTAAAAGTGAAGTGATAGTGCTTGTGATCCCCCCCAGAACGTTTAGTACATATCCACCAGGACTTTAACAGTGCATATTCAACTTCCTCATAAAAGTAGAAAACCAATAGATGTAGGTAGACGACCAGATCTTCGGATGCTGGAAAAATTTATGTTCAAGGTAAGAATAAAATTGTGGCGGCTGTACTCGCATGAGCATTGATTTGCGATTGATTTTGAAATAATCTAACAAGCACGTTTTTTGTGTAATGGCGGTGGTCGATATAATGCTCATGCGAGTGCACCTGATAATGTATTTGCTTTTGTTAATATATGCACTGTTACATGCTTTTGCTTATTCAGATATTTATTTATTTATTTATTATATGTTTATTTATATATTTATATTATATTATATTTATTTTTACACTTATATTTTACCTGTATTGTATTGTTTTGTGACTTGATTTAATTTGTTTGACGTTCTGTCGCCAATTTTTGGTCGCAGTATATATAGAAAAGAAGATTGTATATATAATATGTCAGTTAGGGAATGACAGGGAACGTTAGGGACAAATTTAGGATAAAATACTTAGATCAGGGAGGACGAATTTGTAAATTTATAGAGCACGCAAAATAGATGGATTCACTATTAATACATTTGGCAATTGCTTAGAAAATTTTTGAATCCATTTTAAATTAGCTAGCTAGATTTGGATAGTTTTAAGTCGACCCTTCAGGTCGCACTGGTAAGCAGAGCTGGCGACTGCTATCCGGTATTACGGATCCCTCCCCCTATCATTTTTGCTTGTGTCTTGTTGATCGGGCACACCCCAAAGTCAACGCTAAGGATACCATTATTTAAACCCTGTTTTTAGTTTTTTATTATTTTTTAGGGTGGATTAATTATGAAGTTAGAATAAATTAGAAGCACGTTATATTTTTGCGTTTAAACCCAATGTAGTACCTTCGGGTGGAGTAATGGGGACGTGGCCGCAAGTATAGCGGCCCTTATTCAAATTATAATGTAGAATCCAATTCAACAATGGTTCAAATAACACGAATTCGAACTGCAAATCCTCCCTTATCGAAGCGCGATTGAGAAAATCCTATTTTATCGAATAGTGCGCGACCTTATTTCAACAAGGCTTTACATCGGAACAATAGAGAAAACCATTATACGCGGTCGTAATGTATACCAAGATAACAGGTATCTAAAAAGGATATAAACTATTTAATTGTAGCATAAACTTGTCGTTTCGAAATAAATAAGTTCAAAATGAAAATTTGTAGCAAGCGTACTTACTAATTGTAAACAGGATGTTGTTGAAGAATTTAAGAGATTACCGAATACCTAAAACAAGGCAGACTATTTAATTTATCGAATAAATTTTCGTTTTAAAAGCAAAAGCGATTTGAGTTAACCAGGGAAATTTTAAAGCAAAATTGGAACGTAACAAGCCATCAGAAATGAATTTAGCTTCTGTTGCTAAAAACCTGTAAATCCAGATGCTTACAAGCATGGCTTTTCTTCTTTACATTGTTGGATCCGCTGCTTTGAATGCTTTACATCTCCGAACGATTGCCATTTAAATCACGGCAAGCGCGAGGTCCTGAAAAACAAACATTGCTTAAAGAACGTAAAGAATGAATTCAATCGCAGTTTAGATCCAAATTGAATTTTCTAGTTGATGTTGTAAAACAAGGCTGGCACAACAAATGATAATACGCAAGAAAATTTTTAACAACCCTAAGCAGAGTTCTGAAATTACTTAGGTTAAGCAGTAAGTTGGGATTATTTTTAAGAATAGTTGCTAGCGGTAAAAAGATACTAGAAGATAAATTTGACACTCCAGTTAGTGAAACGGCAAAAATATATATTCAACTTTGAATGGTACCATATGCCTAGTAGTGGCCATAAATTGCTCATACACGGTAAAGATATAATTTCTTATTTCGAATTACCTATTGGTGGTACCATATCTAAAGAAGCTTTACACAAAGAAATTCGAAAACAGTGTTTAGATCAGGGCTGTCCAATTTATCATAGCCCGTGGGCCATATTTTCTTCACCAAACATTTCAGGGGCCAAGAAGGTTGATAAATGAAAAGTCAGTTTATGTTAATTAAAACATATGTGGCGCCACGATGAGCCATCCATCAGACGTTAAACGGATTGCTGCTGTATTCAGCCAGGTTAAGTGAAGTTACGCAAACTCAATAGTACCTACTTTAAACTCAAATTAGATTTAAATTTCAATATTAATAATTTAGTAACATAATTTATTCATAGTAAAATGTACTCGCGGGCCGTAAAAATAATTTGGCGGGCCATATACGGCCCGCGGACTGCCAGTTGGACAGCCCTAGCTTAGATCATACGTGAAAAATATGTAATGTTCATGCAATGCCGGTGCGAAATATAGGAAAAATGCAAAGGTAGTTTCTTCAGAAAAAGGAAAAAATAACGGTTCTTTTACAAAAACGTAGTTAGCTACCACTAATGTTAGAAAGAGTTGTGTGGTATGCATCCTTTGTTTAAATGTAAACAGTTTATTGAAAAACATCGCGAGCTAGATTTGATATTGTTAAACAAAATAGATTACGTATTCACTGTTTAAACGATTTGCATTCATATTGGATTGTAAAAAGTGTTCAAGGAACACATTTCTTTATAACACTTTGAAAACGGTTCGGTATCGCAGCGTAGTTCAACTATGTCGCCTCTTCAAGAAATTGTCCCTCATGGAGAAGAGGCCATTTCCATTGAAAGTGCAATAGCGCACTAACTAGTTCATTGATTTCGACTTCATTAGATCGTAAAACAACACTTTTGACAACATCAGTCGTGTCAGTAAAAGACGAGATTGGCAAATTGCAGTTGGTCAGGGCTGCCTAATACGTTTCATTACTTAAAGGTTTAAAGAAGTCCAGAACAAATACGGTGGTACAAGGTTAAGGTTTAAATTCCTCGGCGGTATTCGAGTAAGGTTTCTTGTGTTATCACTCAGAGTCGAGCACAAAAAAACCGCAATATAATACTGGAATGTTTGTAATACATAACATACGCGATCGTTTGCCTGCGACTCCGTTAATCATAAAGAGCTGGCCTCACACACAGGGTCTATAATTGGTTGACCCAGGGTTTCATGTTCCTTCCAATATAGACCAAGCTACGGGAAGTTGATATTTTTGTTCAGATAATTTCGAATGAATCTCGCTGGGGCAAGACTAATGAACAGGCGGCGATTCGCACCACCTTAGAAAGGATATCGACAGAGAAGGTCGTTTCTCAGTTTCACTTGAAATGAAAACGGCTGATTTGTAGTTTGTTCAATATTGAGATATTTATGTTTAATTCAGGTTAAGTAAATAGCGTGGAGTTTTATTATTATTCGTGCTTAGTTTAAAGCAGTGAGTTGAGAAGGAAAGGTGTACATCAACCTGTGTGGCAGAAATAACCATAGACAACCAGTTCAAAGACCTTTCCAGGTAGGCGAAAGTGTTAAAGTTTGTATGCCCTTAAATGATTTGTAGTTGCTTTCATAGAAATTCCCCTTGTCACTGCAAGCTAACTGGTGCATTATTACTGGTACGTCCCCGTGATAAAATAAATTTCATTTAGGTCATATGCGTCAAATTCACATGTAACAAACGATCACCGGTGTCACCAATATAATGTATTCAAAAAGGCAATTGTTGGCGGGGAACGATGTACATAATCCTTGAGGAAGGAAGAGTAGATTTGTGAAGATTGTAATCATAATATAAATCAGTTAGGGAATGATAGGGAAAGCTAGGGATGGATTTAAAGTAGTTAGCTAGATTTGGATAGTTTTAAGACGACCCTTCAGGTCGCACTGGTAAGCAGAGCCGGCGTCTGCTATCCGGTATTACGGATCCCTCCCCCTCTCATTTTTTGTGTTTTGTTGATCGGGCACACTTCAAAGTCAGCGCTAGGGATACCATTATTTAAACCCTGTTTTTAGTTTTTGTTTCAGTTTGTCAGATTTTTAGGTTTGTTAGATTGTTACAGTTTGTTAGATTTTTAGGTTTGTTAGATTTTTATTTAGTTTTTTTTGTTTAGGGGGGATTAACTATGAAGTTAGAATAAATTAGAAGCATGATTATTTTCGCGTTTAAACCCAATGTAGTACCTCCGGGTGGAGCATTGGGGACGTGGCCGCAAGTATAGCGGCCCTTATTCAAATTATAATGTACATAATCCTGTTTAACTGCGCCTTAGCGATAACTTCAAACTGACGGCTACGAGGATCAGACACGTTCGCATATGACTGTTAATCTCAAATGTCCTGGATTCGATTCCCGACACGAACCGCCGGAAAATTTTACGCGAGCATTTTTTACAAAAATACGGCATTGTTCGAAAGCGAGGTAAAATGTAGGCTCCCTCCATATATTGGTCTTGTCACGCGCGTTAAAGATTCTTTTTGCTTGGAATCGCAAGGGTTTGATAAAATTCAAAATTTCCAGGTAAAAAAACTCGCTTCCTGGCCAATGTAGAACCTTCGGATGGAGCACTGTAAAATCAAATGTCATCAAGCTGGCTGCAATAGGCGGCACTGTAAATCGCAAAAGAAGGTTCTTCATTAACCACAATTTTGAAAGAGATTACACAGTTTTTTGGCAACATGGGAAGTCCATGTTTCATACATTGTCAGATACCGACGCAAAAAAATCCTGAAGCATCGACACGTTGCTGGATTAAGTCCTCTGTAAGCAACTGCGGTCTCCACTTTGAACACACATGGACAAATGTTCATGCAAAGTAGTGTATGTATTGGTTTCTGATATCTTTAAGGGGTCACATATATCACGCAACTTCACTTTACCGTCTTCCACAACGATTCTGTGCACTTTCTTTTGTTTTCTGGAAAAACAGCCAAATTAGGGCAACCAGAGCGTTCAGAATCATCGGTGTTTATTCGGTCATGTTCAAAATCAGTAAACCAACGTTCGACGGTTGTTTTTGATAGAGCAGAATCCCCATACAGTTACCAAGTCATTGCTTTGCTTGAAAGGTGTTTTTGCCCATGAAACAATAGTGTTTAATCAACACACGAAATTCATTTTTCCCATTGTTTTGAAAATGAAGGTTATATTTTCTTAAAAATGTATGGATTTTTTCTTAATGGCGTTGTGCGAGTTTAGGAACTTATTGAATGATCGACATATTGTTTGTGCAGAATTTAATTATCGAAGTCGTAGTATCATTTAAGACGAGCTTTCTTTGCTTCTTCAATTTATATTTCATACATATCTCATGAAAAGCGACGCCCTACCAAGATTCCATTATATGGGATTTGCAGGTTTTGCACTAAAATAATGTTAGTTGGCTTATTATTTGCGTGTATATAAAAATAGTTAATTGGGTGTGAATTGTATATTTTCTACTGATAAGGTTATGTTTTTGTTACGTATGTATACTATCTATTATAAATAAAGCATATCACCTATTAAGAATACACGGTTAGTTTTTTTTCCTATTAATAACAATTGGTTTTTAATGATATAACAACTTAAAATTATATTATAATAATTATGGTGCCTATCATTTTTGGTGGAGATACGAAAAATGTGTATAGCGTAGCCAAAGTGCATGACCGACAAGCATAACCATTATCACCTACTAATAATTCACGAATTCTGTGGGGTTTTCTAATCGTATTCGAACAGCACTTCTTTCAAAAATAATTGGTCGAGAATCAGGATGTTGAATAACAATATTTAAAAGCTATGGGAAACTTATTGTAGCGCCGTTTAGTCTACCTCTGATCAGAATAACTACATTAGAATGTTAACCAGGCGCTTGTACACAAAGGATAACTGATAGGCGCTGCGGACGATGGACTTGATTGACAGGTACAAGTTTTGCATTTAAGAGCATTATTTAACAAAAGGTTCGTATTGTATAAATATCCATTTTATAGAGAATAGCGTATTTGTAGAAACGTTCAGTATATTGAGTATAAATGCATAAAAGATCCGTGATTCAAAGAGTTTTCGTTCTTAATGATGAAGAAATAATACTTTAAAATGTTCTGCGCTTAAGGGCTTTTTTTTCAAAAAACTTCATTCAAAAATTACTCAACCGTGTATCGATTACGCGTAAATGTTTAACTATTATAAAAGATTTTCATGTCTGCAATTAATAAGGAGGATCGTGTATAAAGAATCTGGAAGAATGTTATACCCCGGCGTCGCGTGTTCAGAGCCACTACCACAGTTGGCAACACTGGTACTATCCACGTTCACATTATTGCACAACAAAGATATTACGACATAATTACGTGTCAAATTGTAGCACATGCCAAATACGTTTACAATGATACAAGCTGCACCTTAAAAAGATAAAAAGTACTCACATAAAAATGTGGAACTCTTCACGATTTTGCGGGTCATCCTTGTGCAGGGGCCATGCTAACGTCAGGGTATCTCGTCTATTAGAAGTGGATTACGTCATGCCCTCGTTGAAACCAGATTTAACGTCTTCCCTCTTCTTCGTTCATAGGCAGGGCGAAAGAATAAAGGTGAAGGCAACGATAAGGCAAGATAAGGACAAAAACCTACATTCTAAAAGAGAAAAGACCAAAAAAAGACAGGCAAACGTCACCGTTCGACGTCTCGTTGGCTAATCATATCGTGTCCAAACCGCGCACTTACCCATCACTCCGCGTTTGTGCATTCTTTTGCGCCGACGCAACTGTCCGAAATGACAGAAATGAACAAGTCTATTTTAAAAATAATGGCGGGAATTCACTCACAAATTTAAAAGTGTACATCTCCAAATTTGGAATGTAACAAGAATTGGCATTATAGAAAAGAGCATTGAATTGCATTTTGCGCGAAGCCGCATGTATAATATTTTAATATTATTTCAATTGACAAATAATTTGAAAAATCGTTCATTGACTATTCTAGAATAAACGAGTACTTAAATGGAACAGATGGTGAGTGATGAAATGAGGTAGATTCGTGAAAACTATCAAATAAGGAATGTAAACGTATATCCAATTAAGACGAATTAGGAGGAAAGGTCGTTAAAATAAGATTTATTGCAGTCATAAATCTTGGACGTTGATAAGAAAACACATAGGTAAATGATACTAAATATAAGTCGAGGCTTTAAAACGACAGAGTTCCGATTGTTGGATCCTGCATGTGATTTCCCAATGTTTCACCCGAAGGTACTACATTGGTCAATAATCGAATTTTTTTTTACCTCAAAAATTTTGATTTTTGCCGAACTCTTGCTGTTCCAAGCAAGGTAGGGTCTTTAACATGCGTGACAACACACACGGGACCTCCATTTTACCTCTCATCCGAACGAAGGCGTATTTTTGTGAAAAATGTTCTGCTAACATTTTTCAAGCGGACCGTGTCGGAATTCGAACCCGGGACATTGGGCGTAGTAGTCACACGTATACCAACTACACCACGGAGCCGCCTCGCTTGTTGTGTCACACCTATGGAAAATAACCAATTAGAAAATTCGAGAACAAGAACCACACTTAAAGCGATTATTCTAGATGCCTACCTCACACGGAGGTTTATCTATAACACCCAATGGAAGTCAAGGACTCGGGCAGTTGACGAGTTGCTACTAAAATGTCACCGTCCTAATCAGCTATCAGGTAGTATTTATTAGTGAAGTTATTATAGTAAACAGACGATTTTGATTAACGAGTTTGAAAGTATACTGCCACTTAAAAGAAAGTAGATAATTACAATGTATTAAAAATGGAATAAAAAATTAAAAATTAATTGCAATGAAGCATGTGTAATGGGAATAGTTTGTTACAAGTTATATGAAACAATTCTCATCGAAAAGCGCACTTGTTAAAACAATCTGAGCCATTTGTAGCTGTGACGTGGAAAAAGGCAACAACAAGCAAATTTTCACGATAAAATAAAATTACACTATTTAACATTTTAAGGGACATTTCTATTAATTAGTTAAGTTATACTATAAGATGTGTTTTTGTGTGCAAATATTTGAAATTAGCCTAGAGAATGTGTACAAGTTTGAAAATTCGATTGGGGGTAACAGAACTTCGGTGGGTTTTGCGATTATATAAAGAGAAATTATTAAACCTAACTGATCAGAAACATTTACACTCAATTTTAAAGAGAGAGGAAGGGGCATAGAGTTATCTATCTTACATTATCTTTGTACATTAAGATTTAATTAAAGAATTAAAGATGAGTGTGCTCATCATGATTATAAATGACACTTTGGATTCTAATTTAGTGAGCGATGGCGCAGAAATTATATTTTTGTTAGATTTAAGACATTGTTTGTAAGGCAAAGCCATAGTGGCAATTTTTGGATTCTACTTTTAGATTTTAATATTTGTACGATAGTGTTTTATTATTAGAGGTTATATGAAAGATATTGTTTGTTAGAGAAATCTGTTGTGGATGTAGTAATTGTTATTTGAAAGATTGTTTTTTAAAGAATATTTCGTGTCATTATAAGTTTGATGTTTGATACTAGTAGTTTCATTTAAATTGAGTTAGCAAAAACTACTAGGGTAACACTTTTAATAACCACTTCAGACTATAGCATCTTTTATTGGCTTCCAACATCGGGCATCTTCAGCCCAAAGCACTTTTATCAACGCCCAACCTGGGGTGATAAAGGGGTCACGAGAGGTCATTGAAACACAAATCCTATACATAAGGCCGTTGTAATCTCATTAATTTAGTGGTGCACCATCGCGAGGCTTTAACACAGCAAATTTAGCGGTGCCCCAACCTGCCCTATTAAGTCTTCTGAAAGTTAGTGTTTCTTGTCTCTAAAGATTTTGTGGAAGTCTTCTAAAGGGAGTCGCAAGAGGTCACTGAAACCCAAACTCTAAAAATAAATCCCACCAACATATAATAGAATCATGAAAAATAGAAATTACCGCACATTCATGGTTACGCCATGTAAAATACAAGCCTACTTTAATTCATTGAAGTGCCAAGTAAAAATTCAATTGCGCATGTATAATCACCCTGAATAATATAAGCGTATTATAAATAAATAGCAAATAACGTAAATTGAATATGTAAAAATAATTAATTGTAAAACGCATTCAATGCGAACGTAAATCGATCATTTTAAGATAAATACAAAGCCATTTATTTCCACTTATTAATTATCAATACATTTTTGGTAAAAATGCCTTACATTTACTGTAAATAGCATACAATAGTACTAGCTTTACGCATTTGGATAAAAATAAGTAATTTCGTGTATTTGAAACCCCAATTCTAACCTTAATAGATGTATTAAAAACTCGTTTTGATGTTAAAAGCAAATATTTTCTATACAATGCAACCCCTTACGCATTAAAAAGTAATTAAAGTTTAAATTAATTTCCCCGTGGATTACAGAAATTTATTTTATATAATTTTCCAAAATATTAGGAACATAAAACGATGAGTCATCGACACTTAGAACTACGTAGATATCTAATTAATAAATGAAATATTTATTCCAAGAAGCGGCCGGAACACGAAAAGAAAAATGTAAAATCCCTGGAGTAAGTGATAAATAATATTTATTACCTTCGGCATTCACTGTTGAAGAGAAGCGATACGCCACAATCATCGTATGTGTTAGAGAGCGACAAATAGAGCGCGTCACTCATAAGTGGAACTAGATAACGAGGTAATAAAATTCAAAGATTTTGAACGCTAATGAGGATTTCCAAGATTATTACGTAAGATAGGCGTTTATTATTTAGAATGGAATCGTGCGCATTCTACTAGGTTCTAGAAAATAGATTATTTGTATATATAAGGAAGCGGCCCGATCGTAAAAAACCCGTAAAATCCATGGAACGACTGATAAAAATTATTTATTACTTTTCGCAATTACTAGATTAGTATGCGACGACACAATAACCTTGGGTGTTAAACAAAGCGAGCGTCGCACGGCACTAATAACTGGAACGAGATAAGGAGGTAATAAAACTCAACAATTTTGAACGCTAATGAGGATTTCCCAGAATTACATAAGATAGGCGTTTATTAATTAGAATGGAATCGCACAAATACTACTACATTCTAGAAATAGATCATTTCGTATATGTAAGTATGCGTTTATAGAAAAAAGTCATTCATAAATTCGATCGCTAAATGTTATTTTGATTTGAATCGCGAGCTGTTGCTTTGCGAAGATGATATTTGAAGTATGCAGTAAGCATACTGTGATTTAATAATTACGATGTTACAATGAATAAAGAAGTGATGTTTCAAACATAACCTGATGTTTAAAAAATGGATATTATATACAATGAAGATGGGTAATGCTTCGATATAAACAGATATTAAATTTTTTTCTTCTAAATGGAGATTTTATGCATCATCTGGTAAGCTGATTTGGACGTCAATTTAAAATAGGAATATATATAATTACGAGTTGGATAAAAAATCGCTTTGTGGATTTTTGCAAGTATTAATTGTTAGTAACTGATAGTCGAGTATTTGTCATTTAAATCTGCAGAATAAGTGGTAATCATACAATATTTTATTTTTGTAAGAATCCTTACCAGGAAAGTTTATGCTAAGCGTTCGAAACACTCTGACCTTTTAATAGATTATCTGTCGAGGCTTTTTTGGCCAAACAAACGTTACAAGCGTGCGAATAAACAAAGTCAGGTAAAATATCCATAAGAAAAAAAATTTAGTTCTGTAAATTTAAGATTAAGTACGTAACATTTTTAGTTAAATAAATAAGTATTTGTTGGAAATATTTTTGTTTGAAAGAAACGATGTAAATGTTCTATATGCTTTTGTATGAGAGAAAATATTTCATACTGTATAAATGCTTTGTGATATTGCTGTGTGTGATTTCATTTTTGAAAACTCCCACATTTCCGTTGAACAAGCCAGGCAAAGTTAGAAAGGAAAGAAAAATTATACAATTTGTTGTATATGTATCACTGCGTTGTTTTAGTAGCGCTCTCAACGCGGCGTTGTCACAGTAATATATATATATATATATATATATATATATATATATATATATATATGACCTGGTTGGACGCGTACGTCCATTGTTTCATATTCTGAGCTAACCTACACATATTAATGAAATTCCCACAGCGTACATATTTCACTATTTGTGTCCAATAGTCTAATCTAAGCTCTACCTCGACCTTTCCTTTTTCCTTTCTCTGCTTCTAATATATTATGCACTATTCCCTCATGCTTTAGTATGTGTTCTATCATCCTATCTCTCCTATTTTTTTACTGTTTTCCACATATTTCTTTCTTCCCCTAACATTTCGAGAACCTTTTTGTTCGCAACTTTCCCACGATATCTCCATCATACGTTTGTAGCACCACATTTCAAAGGCTTCTTACCTTTTTCCTGACCGCTTCTCCTACTGGCCACGTTTCACAGTCGTACAGTGCTGTGCTGTACACATATGTTTTCAGCAATAATTCCCTTGTTCCTATAGATGTGATTAGAGATCATGAAAAGATCATATAGCAATATCTCATAAACATCCAATGCGTAAACCGGAAAAAATTCAATAAAAAGCCCAATTATATATTTATTTGTTTAGAAAACGTATTTTTGAAACGCTCAGTGTGAAAAGTATAAATGCATAAAAAACGTGATTATCAAATAATTTAATAACCAGAGAATCGTGTGTTAGTGCGACACGTAAAACAAGCGTATTAAAAGAAAACTCAGTTTTAATTGCGTAATTAAAAGAGTTTCATTCGTATTTTATTAACAAATCTGTGTGTTTAAAATATGTGTAAATGCATGGACATATTCTAAAAGATTTTCATTTTGCAATTAATAAAAGGATCGTGTTTAAATTTCATAAAAACGGCGTTTCTGGACCTATCTTCTAGAACAATCAAATGCTAAAGTAAAACAACGTAAACGACATCATCCAATTATAGAATAACCTAAGGCTACTAAAGCAATAAAATCTTAAATTTTGATAAAATATGTAAGCGACATCAACTATTATATAGCACGAGGAAGTAAAATTATAAATTTCGAATGTTGTATTACACGCACTACTTCTAGAACCAATCCAACCATGGAAAGAACTAGATCGACAGAGAAGGATCTAAATGTCGACGTCATAAGAGAGGTACGGTACAGGTTACTGCCAGTATACTAGGAAATAATTGAACTTAACTGATATCAGATGTTTAAATGTGCTTTTTAAGGGGAACAATATTAAATTATACTACTTGTTTTGATAAGTTTTGTACATAATAAAGATTTAATTAGGGAGTTGTTTGGGAATGGTAATTACGACATTAACATTTGTGAGTAATCATCCCAGTTCTAAAGAGAGATTTCTGGACTATATTTTTAGTACATTAGATTTGTGTAGAATAAGTGTGATTATCCAGAAGCTATATATTTTTTTAATGTTATATTTGAGAAATTGTTCGTATTTGTACAGATTTTTAATTCTATTTTTAGTATATAAGATTTGTGTCGAGAGGAAGTTATAATTTTTATTCATCCATGTTACAATTGCTCATAAGACAAAGCTGCTGTGAATGTTTTAATTGTTTGTAAAAGGATATTGCGTACCATTATAAATCTAATGTATGATGCTAGTGGTTTTATTTTAGTAAAAACCAAGATAAGTTCATTTTGTATCTTGTTTATTCAATATCAAATTTTATGTACATTTAACACCCCCCTGCCCCCGTTTTTAATTGTTTCCTTTTTGTTATCTTTATTGTTTAGTAAAATATTTCTTCTTCACAAGTCATATCTTTCATAATTTCCAATAAGATATAAATATTGTTTTGCATAAGTATATTATGGTAGCATAGAAAAGGTAATAATGTAATCCCCTTGTAACGCGTTGGCGTAACTTTAACTATAAATCAGATAAGAAGATATCAATATTAAATTTGGTTGGGCAGACTAAATATATGGAGGCGTCATGTACAGTAATTTGACGAATAGTTAATATTAATTAAGCATGCTGTTTCAAATTTTTTTCTATAAAGACAGTTCAATTAATAAAGTATAACATTATTTCTTTCAAATACATTGTAAACGTAACAACCCCCAGGCGATGACATTTTAAAACCGCAAATGAAAATAGATCTTAATATTACCAGACACTACCTATACGTTTCTCATAAAAAGATAATTTACCATAGATAGTTGTACAATAACCTTATATTCAGCATAAGTTAAATATGTTACATTGTGAGAACGAAATTTCTAAAAGTGTAAATGATATATAACAATAAAGTACCATACGTTGAAAGTTCACAAAGTTATTTAAAATGCTCGAAATGTAGTAATACGAGGACTTATTTTATAACCGCAAATGAAAAATATCTTAATATTACCAGACGATACGTATGCGTTTTTCATAAAAAGATAATTTACAATAGACATTTGCCGTACAATATCCTATATTTAAAATATGTTGCACTGTGAGAACGAAATTTGTAGAAAGGTAAATGATATATAACAATAAAGAACAACACGTTGAAAGTTCATAAAGTTATTTAGAAGGATTAAAATGCAGTAATACGAGCATGTAGAACGGCAGGAGGGAGGCGTTGCTTTTGTAGAAACTCTTGCTGCGGTCAAGCGTAGAAAGAATTCCCTCACAATTCCTAGATTTTAACATGCGCGTGGGTCAAAATAAAGAAGGGTTAAAAATTATAAATGAAACAGCTTTAAGATGTAACGCAGGCTTCTCTGAGGAAAATTAAACGGTGTGCGAGCTTTTGCGTAACTTCGCGCGCAAGTTTTAGCAATAATTTTAGTCGTAAGCGGAATTTGGAAACTCGTGTGCCCGCTACCTGCGGGTATAGCTCAAATAAATGGGTTAATTACTGTTTGAAGAGAAACGACGAAAGGCTGTGGTTTCGGGACATCCTCAAATTTAAAGATATATTGAAAATTAAACCGTGAGTAAAATATGGGCTTTTACGTTTATTATTTATAATTAGGTACATGTGGCTTTAAACAATAATGGGTTTGTGCTTATGTAGTAACAAATTAACAGACCGTGAATGTAATTATTTTGTTGGTCTATTAATTAGCGATGAAACTAGTTTGGGAACATTTAAAAATATCAAGAAATATGTCCGTATTGATTGTAAATGTAAGCTTTGTTGGTGGGGTTTATTGTTAATTAAAGAGTGAAAAAGTAGTATTTTTAATTGACAATAGAATGATAAACGGAAAAATTAGTATTAACTGTTTTCTATGCATTGTTATTGAGGGCATTTCCAGAAATGGGATTTAGAATGTCATGTATATCAATATTGGAGACGGAAAAAATAGTGTGATAGTATTACTGATTGATTCAATTAATGTTTTCTCTTTGTGATTTCATTTAGTAATACATGGCCAGTTTGATATTAAGAAATTTTTTTAATAGGAAAGTATACATGTATTCATTTGCAATTATGTAATCTCAAGTTGAAATTTATTTGAATTTGTTTATGAACTAGGTAAAAAAAGATAATTGTGGAAGCATATCCAATGATGAGTCGTTTTTTGGAGAAACACTTTATTTAAAACCTTCTTTAATACGACCGGTGCTCTCTTAAAATTGTTATTGGGTCGGTCCCCGCCCCTTCAGAACAAATCTAAATGTATAACGTACAGCTCATTTTACCCGTAACGATTTGCCCACCTATTCCGATGCTTTCTTAAGGTATTGCATTAATATCAAATATATACATGAATAGCTATATTTCATCTCGTATCTGATATACAAAAAATTAGGATCAGTTACCTAACATTTTGTATGTGTACAACTTTATTGTTAACAAATATTTTACCAGTTTCATTGTGTTGGATTTATATAATATTAAATAAAATATTATTGTTTGCATAGTTTAATTCCTAAAAACAAAACTACAAACGACTCCTTTGAATAAAATCAAAAGATCGAGTAGTTTATAACTTACTTTAATACAACTACTTTAAGTTAGTAGTAATTTTGGGCGTGATTTTACACATATCAAGCGTAAAAGCATCACAAAATTCTACATGGGTGCCTTGTTGGCAAGATTGTCATTTTGTCCTGGATAGGCAAGGAATTATATCGATTCAGGAGGTTTGTAGATTAATCCAATTTTTGAAAGGTGAGTAATTATACGAAAATAAAATGCTCAAAACTTCTTGCATGTAACAAAGTATATTTTTTATTACTAAAATAACTAACGGCCATTTTGAACTTAATGAGCTTGATTATTCGGCAACTGATAGATTACAATCATAATTCACAATATACTATTTTATCAAACAATTAATCTATTGTAATTTGATAGATAAAAATGATACAATTACTTTATCCATTTACACTTGTATAACCCTAATGAAGAAGGATAAATTCCAAATATGGAATTCAATTTTCTGATGGAAATGATAACATTAAACTTTCAAAAAACGTAAAATACAAAATCAATTTTTGAAACGCGAATCTTCTAAATCTTATAATACCGGATGGTGTCCACATACTAAAAAATTGAACAAGGTTATAACATTTTAGGAGTGAATGTGGTTAGCATGATGTAATCTCGACGACCACTTCTACCAATACTTCTACTCTATTCAATAGACATTTAGTATTTAAAACAATCGTATGATACTTAGACAGTAATAATACGCGCTCAATAATAAGTTGAAAAGTACAAATCCTCTTAAAACGCCCAATAACCGTCTAACAATTAAAGGTTACCTACTGCACCGACGAAATCGTACGACGCGAGTTAATTTTTACATCGATATACAAACAAAAATAATCCACTGCTTGCGAAGCTTTTTGTATGAAATAAGACGGGCGGTGGGGCGAGGGACGCTGAGCTAGGGCGTTATAAGTGGTTGGTTATTGAGCGACATACCGATTATGCGTTGTCTGCTGCTTTCCGGTGGAAATTAACATCATGTATCTGGTAAATGGAAAAAACTTGGTCCATCTATAAAGGAATCACAGTGGCACAAAAATTTACAAACCGAACACGAAAAAGAAGCCATGTCGTTAATGAACTGGGGCACGGCTATACACGTAACGAAGCTAGTGCTCGGCTCAACCATCACTTGGCAACATCGATTATCTCAACTTATTTCTAACTTGCAACGTTGTCAACATTAAAATGTTATATATACAATACATGCTTTCTCTGTCGCGCACAAAAGACGTAACGGCAACGTTGTGATAGTAAGTTCCACAGTCACAAAACCCAGCCTGTCATTGGCCAAACCGGAATCGTTATAACAAAAACGAGCGGGGAACAAGACGAAACGGGGCATACCTAACAATGTTGCCGTTTAATAATATCGTTCGCCTTCACATATATCGCGATCTAAATATGTGTTTGTATAATCAGGAGATCCTGCACGGTAAACAAGGCAAAAAAAAAAATTCTCAGCAACTTTTGTAGTAAACAAAATACTGTATGTATAATAGCAAGCTAAGATTTGAACACAAAAATAAAATACTATTATTAATAACAACAATCACCACATAACAAACATGCTTTACCGGGTTGCCAGGTCAAATATCAAAAGTATCCGCAACGTCGGCGAATGAATACACAAACAACACAAACTAAATTTGGTATTTAATATTTTTTACTAATAAAAATATAAGCTTAAAATTAAAAAATTGGCCTCTCTGGTTTACACCTCCCGCATAGCTGCAGTAATTATGACAATCACAGCTTTTATCTCAATTTTCATTTTTAAATTCTTAAATTTAGTACAAAATTCCACAAATATTACGTATTATCAATTACCAAATAAGCCTTTAAAAAATAAGGGCAGAAGTATGTCACTTACCTTATGAAAGCCTATACCGTGAAAAATTTTCCAAATTTCTTTCTTCCCGTTATTTCGCGTTTAGAAACTTTACGTTTTACACACTTTTCACATATAAAAATTATCTTTAAATATGATTTTAACAGAATAAAACTTTTATTCATTCTCGTAACAACCTACCTTCTCTGCAACCGATTGGCGACTGGCTGCTTTTGAAATCTTGCGAGCTTGTTTGGACGAAACCATTTCAATGGCATGACCCGGACAAATAGCGCGCTTTTGGAATGTTAATTTTAACATTTAAAAAGAATCCATAATTTAATTGTGCATGTATTTTAATTGGTCAATTTAATTACAGTTGCTTCAATTAGGGTAAAAATTTAAAAACAATGCATTATTTAGTTTCAGATTTAACGAACTTCCCCCTAAAATAATGAACACTTCCAAGGTAGTGCCGTGTATTGTGGTTAGTCCTTTATAAACAAAGTAGAGGCGCTTGTGATCCTACTTTTTAAATTACACCGCGAAATCGATGCTCATTTTTTAATATAAGTAAAGCAATCTTATAATAAAATAGGCTTTGTGCCATTCAAAAAATCTATCACAATAAACAGTTTAATCAAAGTTTCTTTTTAAACATTTAAAGGTATCTAAGTATTTACATTATTATCCAATTTTATTACATAACAACAGCTGGTGTTTCTGAAAGATCCCATAGGTCATGCTCAAGTTGACAGAGTGCACAACTGAGTAGTCAGGTAGTAAAAGAAGTATGGTGCCGTCATAATAATAATAATCTAAATAATGTATTGGGGATTTAATTGTTAAACAATTAGCTATCGTAGCAATAACTAATTTATTTTAATCACAAAGTATGAATCACCTTGATTTACATTTAATAAACTGGCGTGTGTTAAAAAACCTCATACATTTTTTGAAATATTTTAATTAAACAGTTCAAGCTACAAAGAATAAAGACTTATTGCATTCTGAAATAATTAATTAAGTAAACAAAGTCATTTGTAATACAGGTGAGTTCTGAGACAAGTTGGATTTGATGTTGTTTGCTTAAATCCGCATGCAAAAAGAAAACAATATCATCAGTGGAATATTATTTGTAAATAGCTGAATATGAACATAAGGCAGAAAAGAAAAAAATCGATTCGCAAGTATTATCTTTTTCTTCGTAGCCATTTTCTGAACACCTAAATCTTAATCAATATAAATTTATTAGTGTTACATGTGTATTTAATAGTTAAAGTGAGGAAGTGTTCATAATTTTACAAATAAAAGTTGAACGTTCGTTTTAGAATGGCATATTTGAAACAATAATACATATACATAGTTATAGAACTTAGCTTAACATAATGTAAATGTAACGTTATGTTAATTGTAACTTAGGAAACAATGAAACAGAACAGCTGCCCTAAACGAAAACACAGTAAGTGCCATAAAGTTTATGGGAAAAATAGCATAGCCATTTAGGTTTGAGATTAAATTAGAAATATTTAAATATTAACTATAACAATTGGTCCTTTTAGCTATTCGCTGGTACTAGTTGAACCTAAACGATTTTCATGGTATTCAAAAACATATTTGTTTGCTTTTACGCAGCTACTCCGCTATTTTAGAAATATGTACTCGACAATTATTCTAGAAAACGCGGCAAGTGAGTTTATTTGATTTCTCATATGAAGTATCTTGTAGAGAAAAGTTGTTGGCAAACAAAGCATGCTATGTGTTTTAATATACTATAATTTAACATGCTGGAAAACGTTAAAGATCCACACAGGAAACTAAATATTTGGTCACTTAAAACAAAAAAGTTATTCATCATTAGGTATTCAGTGCTGGAACTGGTTGGATGTGTATCTTCATTGTGTCCTATTCTGAGCTAACATGCATTTGCCTGAAATTCCCACAGTGCATCTTTCACTGCGTGCAATAGTTTAACCTAGGTCTGCCTCTATCTTTCCTTTTCATTTTTCTGCTTCCAATATATAATAATAATAATATATTTTTCCGCAAATCGTTCAGAAATTTTGACATTTCTGATAAAATTTCTTAAAGAAAAGTTGAATATTTCCAAGTGTTTAGTCGTTGCCAAACAACAACAAATCACTGTAAGGAAATATTCATTACTGTACTGTACAAAAATAATATGTGTATACATATGGACTACAAAAATGACCGAGAACATACTTTCATGGTAAGTTTTATTTAAACAATCTTAACACATTATGTAAATATAACAAATAACTAACTTCAGAATGTATTTGATTGTGAAGTAAGTTGTGTCTGATATTTTCAGGTAATTTATAATTAGTACAATTATAGAATTTGTATTGTTACTTTCAAAAGTACAAGCAATCATATTTCAAGTTTGACAATTCAATATCTTGATAGGAACGTTTCCATGGTTACGCAAAAATTTTTACTAAGAATTTGACAGCACCATGTATTTATAAATAAAATTAATCATGTTTTTTAAAATTAGTATTTTAATTTGTCTTTTTTAACGATTTGCGAAAAAATAGTATGTATACCACGTAGTAAAAGCAACATTCCCGGACTCCGTGTTGCTTGTGTCGGCTTGCGCCTTGACAAGCAATCTTCACGTCGTTCGCGAATGTTGAGCTTTTTCTACTGGGTATACAATATACTATATTTACAAATAGGTTTCCTTATATACAAACTCACTTTGCACGATACATACATAAAAAATACAAAACATAAAAAAAATTAATACATTTAATATATAACATTTTTATGGTTACTCTTAGCATCTCACCATTCTCTTTTTTTTACATAAACTACTGCTTACTGTCATTACATAAATACTACAATGTACCAATTTCATTTATACCTTATTTCAGCTTCATTAGCAATGTCTTTTTACTTCTTATTTAAATATTTTCAGACTACAAATTGTTTTTACACGTTCAAGTAGCTTGCTATATTCATAAAATCCTTTGTAGAATAAACTGTGCATAGTGCTTTTAAATTTGGTTTTAACAATATGTATATCGTTATTATATCGTGTGTTGTGTAAATGTAATTCGTTCCTATGGATAATAAATTCATTAAAATAACTATCGTCGTGAAATATCTTAATCGTTGATAAACGGATGACCATTCTAAAACATTTAGCATAGTGCAAATGGTTGTATAATGGTTTGTCTTCAAAATAACGTGCATGTTTCTATTCTGAAGCTTTTGAAGTTGTGATATTCTCATTTTATTAAAAAGCTACAGATTCGATGCATAATAATCAAACTGTGGTTGAATAATAACTTTGTACACCATAAGTTTGGTATCACACGTTAAATTTTTTGTAATTCGAGAGAGAAAATTTATTTTCTTCACAACTTGTTATATACATATTTAAAATGTTTCTCCAATGATAAAGTATTATCAACTTGAACGCCGAAATATTTAACCGTGTTCACTATTTCAATCTCGCTATTATCAATGTGTATATGAATGTCATTGACGTCTATAAATCTTTGTTGGTTTTAGTTGTAATTATCATTGCCTTTGTTTTTTTATAATTAATTTCAGTCGATTTTATTTTAATTATCGATCGACACTAACTAAAATATTATTAATTTTCTTAATGGCTTCTGTTAGCTTAGTATCACTACAAGCTAGCATTGCGTCATCTGTAAATATGCCTAGAAGTTCACAATCAACATAGAGTTCTATATCACTTATGTATAGAATGAATAACAAAGTACCAAGAACGCTTCGCTGGGGTACACCTGCATTATTATATATTTCACCTGACATTTTATATACATCATCATCATTAATTAGGTCTTCAGTCCTGGAACTGGTTGGACGCGTACCCTCATTGTTTCCTATTCTGAGCTAACCTACACATTTCGCTGAAATTTGCACAGTCTGCATCTATCACTATCTGCATGCAAAAGTCTGATCTCGATCTACCTCTACTTCTTTTTTTCCTATCTCTGCTTGTTATATAGCCCGTACTATTCTCCAAAAATGCCTTAGAACGTATCCTGCTCTTCTATTTCTCCATTTTTTAGGGTTCCGTACCTTATAAGAGTAAGTGAACCTTTATAAGATCACTCTCGTGTCCGTCCATCCGTCTGTCACAGGTTTTTTCCGAAAACTATGTAACGTAGGAATTTGAAATTCGGCACAATGCTAGGTTTTTATGGCGCACACATATATCGACAGTCAGAATATAGAAAAAAGTATTTTTAGATTAAAATGGCGGGGGTTAATTTGGTCAAAATAAAAAAAGTTTAATAAATATATTGTGTGAGGTATCATTTGAAAAAGGATTCTAAAAGGCTTCTAAAATATTTTTTTTTATAATTTTCGGTCCAGTATGATAGCTCAAAATGTGCCAAAAATACCCCCCCCCCCATGTTCTCCTATATTTCTAAAGTTAAAATTTTGATTTTAATAGGGATAGTAGCTATTGAGTCATAGATTATCGGAAAACTGCAGGTTTTTTTAACAGTGTAATAGTTGCTGGGAAATTTTTTTTTTAACACAGTAATAGACAACGTATTTACTAATGTACCAGTATAATGTGGGACAATATATTCATTTTTTGTTATCACAATCCAATTTGGATAAGATTTAAATATACATAAAAAATAAAAACAGCTTAATTTGGTTTATTGATTGCTCACTGAAGTATTAATTCGGAACCCTAATAGTGCGAGCTAGACTTGCTCTCGGCTAACTTTTTTTTTGTTTTCCACAGATATCTTTATTCCTCTACTATTTCATAACCTATTTGTTATTAACCTTGTCTGTCCATGCTATTATCCTTATACATCTGAAGCACAACATTCCAGAAGGCTTCTATCCCTTTCTGTCTATTTTTCCTAGTGCCCTTATTTCATAGACGTACTGTGTTGTACTCCATACATATGCTTTCAACTTATCCTCTTATTTCTATATTTCTTTGTTTTTGAACATAGTCGCTGTTCTTTCTTGTTATATGCAGTTCAGTCCCCTACCATTGTTTTACGGTTATGTACCCTATTTTCCCGATATTCAGTGGTCTGTGTAGGGGGGTAAGCAGTCTGTGACTGCCAAGTTTCCCAGCACTTGAACATTTGTCGGATTAATAGTTTTTACAATATATCATTTCGCACAATCAACATTAGTTGAAAATATTTTACAGCGAACACCTAGTAGTTTATAATGTTTATAATAATCATTACATTTAAGTGCACTTATTTTTTCATCATTAGATTTTCTGTCTTGAAACTGGTTGGATGCGTATCTCCACTTATTTATGTTCTGAACTAGCCTACACAGTTCCCTGAAATTCCCACAACAGCCTATATACAGCTCGGTTCCCCTTCTATTGCTTTCCAATTATATGCCATCTTTCACCGAGATTCAGTGGTATGTGAAGGCCCAATTCCCGCATTTGAATTCCGACATGGTCCGCTTGAAAAATATTAGGCGAGCATTTTCCACAAAAATACACCCTCGTTCGGATGAGAGGTAAAATGGACGTCCCATGTGTGAGTGGTGTCACACACGTTAAAGATCCCTACCTTGCTAGGAACAACAAGGGTTCGGCAAAATTCCAAATTTTTCAGGTAAAAAACTCTTCTTGGTCAATGTAGTACCTTCGGGTGGAGCATTGGAAAATCACATGTAAGGTATGTGAAGGGTAGGCGCCTCTGTGGCGTAGTTGGCATGTGTGTGACTACTACGCCCAAGGTCCCGGGTTCGAATCCCGACACGGTCCGCTTAAAAAATGTTAGACTAGCATTTTTCACAAAAATATACCCCTTGTTCGGATGAGAGGTAAAATGTCACGCATGTTAAAGATCCCTACCTTGCTTGGAACAGGAAGGGTTCCACAAAATTCAAAATTTTTCAGGGAAAAAAACTTGCTTTCTGGCCAATGTAGTATCTTCGGGTGGAGCATTGGAAAATTACATGCAAGGTATGTGAAGGGTGTTAAGCACCCTGTGACTGTCAAGGATTTTCCAACACTTAGACATTTGTCGAATTAATAGTTTTCCAGTAAGTACTTTCGTACAATTAACATTAGTTGATAATATTGCAAGACTAATACCTGTAGTTGTTTATAGTAATCATCATGTTTAAGTATATTTATTTTTTAATCATTAGTTTTTCCACCTTGAGACTGGTTGGATGTGTACCTCCATCGATTTCTATTCTGAGCTAGCCTGCACATTTCCCTTAAACTTCCACTTCCTACAATTTTCACTATCTGTGTGTAATAAGCTAGGTCTACCTCTACTTCTCTTTTTTCCTATCTCTGCTTCTAATATATTTCGCACTATTCCCTCATGTCTTAGTATGTGACCTATTTCTCCTATTTTTCACTGTTTTCCATATATTTTTTTCTTCCCATACCATTTATAGTACATCTTTGTTCTTAACTTTCTCTGTCCATGATATCTTCATTATACGTCTGTAGCACCACATTTCAAAGGCTTCTACCTTTTTCTTGTCTGCATTTCCTACTGTCCAGGCTTCACAGCCGTACATTGCTGTGCTCTACACATATGTTTTAAGCAATCTTTTCTTTGTTTCTATGTTTGTTGTCTTTGAATACAATAGTTGCTTTTTCTTGTTAAATGTAGCACGACCTTGTGCTTATCTTTGTTTTTATATCTTTTGTGCTTTTCCCATCTTGCGTTATTCGGCTTCCTAGGTAGCAGAAATACTTAACCTCTTGTAAGTTCTTGTTACCTATTTGTATTCTTGTTTATGGTTTATTTTCCCCTCCTTTGCATACTAGAGCTTTAGTTTTATTTTTGTTAATTTTTATACCATATCTCTCTGTTACAACTGTTTCCATTTCATTAAGAGCAGCTTCTAACTCTTCCTTGCTAGATGCTAATACCACTATATCATCTGTAAATCTAAGCATATCAATTTTTTGTCCTTGCATAGTAATTCCAAATGTGTTTCTGCATTTGACAGTATTTATAGCCTCTTCGACATACAAATTAAAAATTAATGAGAATAAGGCACATCCCTGTCTCACCCTTTTTTTTTTATTTATTTTATTTTCTATTTTAATGTATTGTAATTGTTCGGTCTCTTTGTCGCACGTTCGCGTGGTTAATTTTAAGTTATTTAAATTTGTAGTCGTAAATCTAACAGTAAAACTGGCATCCCTTGTTCCCTTATATCCTGCCATAAAAATTCCTTCTGCATCTGTGAATAAGTTGGACTAAGAGTAGTGAACAAACACTTTCTTATGGATATTGAAGCAGAACGGTCGTGTCGGTTTCTTCGTTCAGTACCGTAAGTTAGTCAAGTGCCGCAGACTTTCGTTGTTAAACCCCTTAAAACCTCAGTGCAAGTGTAACATAACATAGACTCAATTCGCATACAGTCCACTTGGTTGAAAGAATAGGAACTGCAGCTTAGAAAAACAAAACACCGCGGAGGTAAGTCGATGTATAAATTTATAAGACGCCCCGCGCGTGAACAAAATTGGTCCTTCGAGCCGGATCTTTAATTAAATAATTAGTTCCTATCCTTTAAGCTCCTTATACTTAAATTTATAAAATTGTCGTAGTTTTTATTATGGTTAAACGTGTTACACAGAAAAGAACATCTTGCTTACACATTTACTGTAGATTTTACAATACATTCCTTATCCTTTGTGGCATAGATTAGGGTCGTCGTCGGTATCCTTTTATGTAAACTATTTATGAGTGTTATTGTATCCTAGATCTTTACCTTATTTGTCACTTCAAGTTGGAGCAACCATTCGGGTTCATGCAACTTGTATAACAAAGGGGTTATTGGTATTTATTTGAAACCTTAAAAGCTTTGTCGGGCAAGCACTGTAGTTAGGTGCATTTTTCTATTAATAATTTAATTTCGTAGATGAATTAGTAATTTAGCGTATTCGAGTTACGCATTGTTTTTATATTAATTTTATTGTCGTTCATTAATCATTAATCAAATATGGTTATATCAATTGATAAAGCTATTCTTGAAGCTAAATTTGTAGTTAAAAGGTTGGATCACATTTACAGTAAAATCAACCAACCGAAAAACGTATCGATTGCTTTAATTAGAGCGTCGATTAAAAGTGTCGAACAGATTGAAACGCTTTTCAAATCCTTTTGCAAGGACATTTTCTTTGATGAAGAAAGTGAACAATTGGATGAATTTTCGGCTCTTAGGGTGAAAATCGATGATTATCTATTAGATATTCGTATTATCGCTGAACAATGCGAATTAGATTGGGTAGAAAATAAGCCAAAGGTGGAAAATATGAATAATTCCTTTTCGTCAAACTGTGCGATTCGCTTGAAACATCTTTCAGTCCCCCGCTTCTCCGGACAAATTTCAGATTTTGAGAGTTACAATGCAATTTATAAGCGGTTGATTCATGATAATGTCAGTTTGTCACCCGTTGAAAAATTTTGCCATCTCGTTGATACATTAGATGAGTCGTCGCGTGCGTTGATAAAACACTTGCCATTAAATGATTATGCATACGTGGAAGCCTATAAAATCATTACTAATCGTTTTCAGTCCAAGAGGTTATTACTTTCAACATATTTTAATGCTCTCGAAAAATGCCCTAAGGTCAGTTCCTCAGACTCGCATGCGGAACTCCGCAATTAATTAGTTGTTTTGATGAAAATATATTCGCGTTAAGGCAGATGGAAATAGATTTATTAGATTTCATGTTGTTTAATCTGTTATCGAAAAATTAGATACAAACATTTTAAAGCGTTTGAATTAGGAAATAATGACGAAATTCCCTCGTTCAAAGATTTAAGGTCGAACATTGAAAAACAATGTAAAGTGTTGGAAATAAATGACATTGCTTCAGGAACATGCTTAAAATCTCGAGATTCCGTAAAGAAAGAGAAAAAGGAAGGTTCGTTAGCACTTGCTAAAACTTCTTTAGTTGGTACCACCAATGATGTTAAAATTGTAGTTTCTGTCAAGCTGTGCATCCTATTTATAGATGTAAGCAGTTTCTCGATAAAACCCTCAAGAAAGATTTGAGGTGGTAAAGCTTAAAATCTTTGCATTAAATGTTTAAATCCTTCACATTCGATGAAAAATTGTCGTTAGATTGGTCGTGTAGAAAATGTCATCAGTCGCACAATTCGTTGCTTCACTTCGATAAACAAGAAAAATCGGTGTCGCCACGCCAACAAACCCATCGTCAAAGGTCAGCGTGTCCTCGGAGAGCGGCGCCTAGACTTACTTCTACTAGTAGACCTAGTGAAGACAATCTGTCGTCGTCGGTTGTGCATGAACAACCTGTCACTAGCTCGTTGATTTCGACATCATTAGAACACACAACCACGCTGTTAGCTACGGCAATGGTGTCGGTGCTTGATTATACAGGAACATTGCAATCTGTTCGTGTAATATTAGATAACGGATCCATGGAAAGTTTTATGACTGAAAGGTGCCGTCAGAAATTAGGTTTAAGGAAACGGAGAGCCAATGTCACTGTTTAAGGACTTGGCTTGAATTCGTCGTTGGTGTCTGGTGCACTATCGTGTGTAGTCAGCCCCTCGAGCACGGTCTCCAGCATATGGAATTGATTGTTATATTTTACCTAACATTTGTAATCAATTACCTTCGTCGTCGATAGGGGTCAAGGAGTGGTCGCATACTCGAGGTTTGGCCTTAGCTGATCCTAATTTTAATGTTCCTGGTAAAATTGACATGCTACTCGGAGCGGAAATCTTTGCTCAGGTTTTGTTGAACGAGTCTCGTTGGGGTGTCGCTAACGAGCCAGTTGCTATTAAAACAACCTTTGGTTGGGTTTTAACGGAAAGGTCGTTTCCCGAATAGTTCTATTACGTCGTTGTGTGCTTTCGTTGAACCCTTAGACAGTGACATTCGTCGATTTTGGGAATTAGAAAATATTCCCTTCAAAAAACACATTTCTCCTGAAGAAGAAAGGTGTGAAAATCAATTTGTGGAAAGTTATAGTCGTAACAAGGACGGTCTTTTGTAGTGTCCTTGCCCTTTAAAAATTCGGAACCCTCATTTGTGGGTACGAGATCAATTTGTATTAAAAGATTTTTGTCGTTAGAACGTCGTTTATTAAAAAATCCTGAATTGTATTCAGATTATAAAAAATTTATGGAGGATTATTTGACAAGCGGGCACATGGTTCAAGTGAAATCGCTTGAAAATTTGTCGGGTAATGAGAAAATGTACTACATTCCCCATCATTATAATTTACATAAACGATATAGTGAATGTAGTGAAGGTAACAAAGATGCATATGTTTGCTGATGACACTTTAATATATGCTGAAGGTGCAAATGTAATAAACCTGATTCAATCTGTAAATAGTGACTTAATAAGAATTAGCAAATATTTAGTTGGAAATAAGCTGAAGATAAATGTTGATAAAACAAAATGGATGTTGTTAACGAATGATAGAAGTTATCAAATGATAAAAACAGAAAATAGGAATGTACAAATAGATGGGTCTGATATTGAACTGGTAGAGAACATTAAATACCTTGGCGTAATAATCGACCGAAAATTAACTTTTAAAATGCATCTACAGATGGTTATAAATAAAGTAAGCAAAAGGTTGGATTTCTGAGAAGAATTAGTGCAAAGTTATCAAGTTTTGCTCGAATAACTTTATATAGAGCAATAGTTTATCCACACCTAACATATTGCAGCACCATTTTATTTGTCTCAAACCAAGGTGATTTGGAAAGATTGCAAAAGATACAAAATCGTGCAATGAGATGTTTATTAAAATGTAGCAGATTTGCCAAAGTCCGTAAAATGTTAGAATGTCTTAATTTTTAAATGTTCAGGAACAAATGAAATATAATAGTATGGTTTTATATATAAAATTATAAATGGTTTGCTGCCTTCGTACTTGGTTAGCAACTTAATTAAAGTGTCAGATATACATAACTACAGCACAAGACAAGCAGACAATTACTATATATACAAGAAGAATAAAACGATAACCACAAAAAATGTATTTGATTATGGCGTTAAGATATATAATACATTACCAAAATCAGTTACAAATCAGCCTTCTCAAAGAAAATTCAAGAGTAATTTAAAAAAATATATTTTAAGTTGTAGAAATGAAAACTAATTATATTATTAACTGTATTTTAATAATTTGCTTTATAGTATAATATTTTTGTTTTATACTTTATTAACCTATATTGAGTTTGCAATAAATCTACTTACTTACTTACTATCATGCTGTACATAAGCGGGATAGCACTACCACCAAATTGCGTGTGGTTTTCGATGCTTCGTGTCAGGATCAATCTGGAAAGTCGTTAAATGATAGCTTGGCTATTGGCCCTGCTTTGCAAAAGGACATTGCAGTTTTGTTATTGCACTTTCGTGTACATCCTATCGTAATTACGGCTGACATTAAACAAATGTATCGGCAGATTTTGGTTAAAGATACTCATCGTGATTATCAACGTATCGTCTGGAGATTTTCTCCGTCAGATCCTATTATGGACTTTAAGTTAAACACCGTGACTTATGGAGTTTCGTCGTCGCCTTTTTTGGCCTTGCGTACTGTTCAAGAATTGGCAAGGTTAGAATCAATTAATTTTCCTTTCGCGTCATCGGTATTGGCGGCGATACCTATGTTGATGACTTAGTCACTGGATGCAATTCGATTAAAGCTGCTAATCAATTAATTGGTGAATTGAATAGTATTTGCACTAGTGGTGGTTTTCAATTAAGAAAATGGAGTAGTAATTGCCCGGAAGTGATGTCTAACTTGAGGGAGTCCCTGTCCAGTTCGGACGCAATTACATTTCAAGATAAAGATAGTGGTTCAATAAAAATTTTGGGCCTTTCGTGGCGTGCTCTTACAGATGCATTTTTATACAACTTAGACGTTGAAGAGCGCACTTGCACTAAGCGTAACATTTTGTCGGCTATCGCAAAAATTTTTGATCCTCTCGGGTTGATAGCACCTGTAGTACTGTTCGCTAAACGTTTAGTTCAAGATCTTTGGCTTTTAGGTCTCGGTGGGACCAAGAGCCTCCATTGGAAGTCATACAAAATGGAAACATTGGTTGGGTGAATTGCCAGCGGTTTGAATATTGAGATTTCGCGTCGCATCGTATGTCATAATTTTAAAAGGGTGGAGTTGCATGGATTCTGTGATGCTTCTGAAGCCGGGTATGCATCTGTCATCTATTTCCGTTCGTTCGATCTAGAAGGTAATATTACCATTTCATTAGTATGCGCAAAATCGAAGGTTGCTTCTACTAATCGCGTTTCATTGCCCCGTCTCGAATTGTGTGCTGCCGTACTCTTGGCAGATTTAGTAGATTTCGTCAAAAATACTTATACAGATATTTTATCATTTAGTAATATTTTCGCGTGGTCAGATTCTACTGTTGTTTTGTCTTGGATTCGGTCTTCCTCGCATAAGTGGAAGACATTCGTTAGCAATCGCATTTCGCAGATTCAAGAACGTATTCCTCCATCTTCGTGGTTTCATGTTAAATCCCAGGAAAATCCTGCGGATTGTGCCTCACGTGGACTTTTGGCTTCAGAGTTGGTTCATCATCCATTATGGTGGACAGGACCTTCTTGGTTAGTGCGTCGTAATGAAGAATGGCCAGTAACATCGCTGCCAAAACTTATCGACTCATCTCAGATGGACGTCGAATATCGTACTCTGTCGTTAACAGTCGTTATGTCTGACAATTTCTTGGATTTGTTGTTGGATAAATTTTCAAACCTGCAGAAAATTTGTAGGATTATTACCTGTATTCGTCATTTCATTCGTAATGTTCAATGTCCAGATTTGCGTTCAAAATATTCTGATAGTTTGTCTCTAGCTCAACAGCAAGAGGCTATACATTTATTGATTAAAAGAGTTCAAACAAATGTTTTTGCTCAAGACATTGCAAATATTAAAACTAGAAAACTTGTTAGTAAACAACTTCGTAGCCTTAGAACGTTTCTAGATAGTCGTTATTTGTTGAGGGTGGGCGGTCGCCTATGTAATTCTGACTTGTCGCATGATGCAAAATTTCCAATTTTGCTTCCTCGGTCGCATCGGTTGACTGAAATTATTATCTTAGATTGCCATGAAAGACATTTACATCCTGGTAGGGACGGTATCGTTCGGATACCTACCATCAAGACAGCCCAAGGGTTAGTTAAACGTCCTCTGGTGAAACTATGTTTACTGCCAGTTACTTGATATTTAATGGTATGTACACATATCTTCACTTATATAAGTTTGTCGGTTAGGTTTCTTAGTTAATAGCTCTAATTAGGTTTTAAATATAAAATAAGTTAGTTCATACTTATTTTGGTGGGCGGGATGTTCGGTCTCTTTGTCGCACGTTCGCGTGGTTAATTTTAAGTTATTTAAATTTGTAGTCGTAAATCTAACAGTAAAACTGGCATCCCTTGTTCCCTTATATCCTGCCATAAAAATTCCTTCTGCATCTGTGAATAAGTTGGACTAAGAGTAGTGAACAAACACTTTCTTATGGATATTGAAGCAGAACGGTCGTGTCGGTTTCTTCGTTCAGTACCGTAAGTTAGTCAAGTGCCGCAGACTTTCGTTGTTAAACCCCTAAAAACCTCAGTGCAAGTGTAACATAACATAGACTCAATTCGCATACAGTCCACTTGGTTGAAAGAATAGGAACTGCAGCTTAGAAAAACAAAACACCGCGGAGGTAAGTCGATGTATAAATTTATAAGACCCCCCGCGCGTGAACAGTAATATTAGGATTACCTACTTTAAATAAATATTATTATTATTATTACTTAATATTTACTTCTCTATGTTCCTGCTCTAATTCTATTACAGGTGTTTGCTCTTTGTATAAGCTATGTACTATTCATCTATCCATAAAACTCATTCTAATCATTTTGAGTATTTCGAACATTTTTTTCCATTTTACATTGTCAAATGCTGTTAATCAAAATGTTAATTTGCATTTACAATCACACAAAGGAAATGATAATTTAAAGGAATATATCACCTACCTTTCACTGGTTGTAGTGGTTGATTGTACTTGCACTGCTATCAGATAATTATGGACTGTATGTATAATGTTCACTAATTGTTGCTAATTACTGATGCTCGATGCACCGAACTAAATCACGAACCAAAGCCAAGCGAGAACGAAGTTGAATTGTCGTCCACTCGTACATTACCAACCCTTTTATGTCGTTGCACTAAAGGTAGGGATAATGGAGGGTTTCTAGGTGGGAATAGTTTAAGGACTTAAATTAATTGTGATTGGCATACTACACTACAACCAAAATACTTATAAAGCCTTAACATACCGCCCACCAAAATAAGTATTAGGAACTTATTTTCTAAGTGTGTCTAAACGAGCAAAAAAAAAAAAATATATATATATATATAATCGTAAATTTAAAAGTTAACTTACCCTAATATACTAACTATAATACTAAGTTGCCTCTGAAATGGGGAGAGGGCACAATTTTACCACGGGCCTTTTAAATAGTCCCTGGGATGTTGCCACGGTAGCCACACGACAAACATTGTCCTTTCCATAATGCAACGTATGTATACGTCCCATTTTCCACTGTAATGGAGACACTCGAGTATCCTTAATCAACACCAACGTTCCCACCATTAACGAATAATTAGCAGAAAACCATTTGGTTTTCTGTTGAAGTGTGTGCAGGTACTCCAAATGCCACCGTTTCCAAAATGATTGCTGAATACGTTGAACCAGTTGCCAACGATTTAAAGAAGATAGTTTCAGATCTAAGACATTAGGGTCGGGAATGACAGACACTGGTTCTACGTTCAGAAAATGACCAGGACTTAAGAATGAAAAATCAGTGGGATCGTTACTCATTGGACATAAAGGTCTGGAGTTTAATATGGCTTCAATTTGAGCAAGAATGGTGTTAAATTCTTCGTACGAGAGAATTTGTTCGCCTACCACCTTCTTGAGATGGGACTTTACAGATTTTATCCCAGCTTCCCACATTCCCCAAAGTGAGGAGCCGACGGAGGATTAAAACAAAGTGAATACCTTCCGTTTCAGATGACTGCTTCATATATTCGATTAGTTCGAGATGCTCCGATAAAATTTGTTCCACAGTCACTATGAATTTGCAAGCATTTACCTCTGCGTGCTACAAACCGCCGTAAAGCTGCAATAAAGGCTTCTTTAGATAGGTTTGATGCCAACTCCAGATGTATCGCTTTTGTACTAAGACAAACAAATAAACAAACATAGGCTTTCAATGATTTGGCACCTCTAATACGATTCATGGTGATAGAAAAGGGTCCACCGTAGTCTACCCCAGTATGTAGAAACGCTTTACCGGCAGTAAGTCTAGCGGGGCAAGTCGCCCATAGGAGGGCATAGCGAAATAGGTTTTGACGAAAACATCGAATACAAGAGTTTAGGCACTGTTGAATAGCCCTTTTGCAGACAGAATCCAAAAATTTTGTACTAACAAAAATGAGTAGTTCTAAGTCCAGGGTGTAAATATTTCGTATGGCAATCTCGAATAATGAGCTCTGTCACCCGGTGTGACCGAGGAAGTAGCAATGGAAATTTTGTATCATAAGATACGTCTGCATTTCGCAACCGGCCGCCCACCCTTAACAACCCATCACTGTCAAGGAAAGGACTGAGAGGTCGAAGTTGTTTATTACTAAGTTTTCCTTTCGAATGATATCAATGTCCTGACTGAAAACTTGTTCTTGAACCCGTTTTATTAATAAATGAAGTGCATACTGTTCGGGGAGACCAATAATTGTTCTAAGTTTGAATATCCAAATTTGCACGAACTTTCAAGTTACGAATGAACTGACAAATATATACCAGAATCCTGCATATTTTTCGCAAATCTGAAAATTGATTTACCATCGAGTCTACGAAATGATCTGCAACGTGTATATTAAGGGATAAAGTTCTTTTTCAATGTGCATCTGAGTGTGATCTGTAAGAGTTGGTTCCATATGAGCAGGCCAATTCTCTTTAGGTAATAGTAACCATGGTGGAGCCGTCCACCACAAAGGATGATTAACAAGCTCAGCAGCTAATAATCCTCTTGATGCACAGTCAGCAGGATTATCCTGTGATTTAATATGATGCCACGATGATGGAGCCACTCGTTCTTGGATATGCGAGACACGATTGCTAATAAAGGTCTTCCAATTATACGACGAAGATCGAATCCATGCTAATGCTACTGTGGAATCTGACCACGCAAATGTATCGTCCAATACTAAATTATCTCTATACGTATTTTGCACATACTCGACCAAGTTCGACAACAACACTGCACCACACAATTCTAATCGAGGTAATGATATACGATTGGTTGGTGCGACCTTAGATTTGGCACAGACCAATGATACTTGGATGTTCCTTTCTCATCGACACAGCGGAGATAAACTGCTGCTGCATATCCAGCTTCCGATGCATCACAAAATGCATGAATTTGTACAGTTTGATGGTTATCGCAAAGAATCCGTCGAGGAATTTCAATTTTCAATAACTCGGGTAATTGTTGAAGATACAGATTCCATTTAAAACAATTTGTTGGGGAGGAAGTTCATCCCAGCCAATTCCTAATATCCATACAGATTGAATCAAATGTTTTGCGAAGAAGACCAATGGTGATAATAACCCCAGAGGATCAAAGATCCTTGCAATTTCGAAACCATATTCCTTTTGGTACAAGGCCGATCAACGATATTAAGATTGTAAAACAACACATCACTCAATGGTTGCCATTGCAGTCCTAAAATTTTTGAGAAGTATTGTTTACCTCTTCAAACAAAATGCTTGCTGATACCGAACGGAATCAGGTAAATGGCCAATGACACTTGGCACGTTGCTATTCCACTTTCGCAACATAAAACCACCTGATTGGCAAATTTGGTTTAATTCATACACGAGTCGTTTGCCATCCTCTATCGAATCACACCCTGTAATCAAATCATCCACGTCGTATCCGATGCTAAAATCTTGGAAGCAATAGGAAAACGTAACGATTGACTTTTGCAAGTTCTTGAATTACACGCATGGCTAAAAATGGTGATGATGTGATGCCGTATGTAACAGTGTTTAGCTGATAATCGATAACAGACTCCGAGAACTTAAATCTCCAAACTATACGTTGATAGTCTCGATGGCTAGTAGAAATAAGAATCTGTCTATACATTTGCTTAATGTCCGCAGTTAAAACTACAGAATGTAAACGAAAGTGTAATAACAACTCCATGATATCTTTTTGAAGAGGGGCCTGCGAGTAAATGATCATTTAAAGACCCTCCACTTTGAGCGCTGGCTGAAGCATCAAATACGACACGAAGTTTTGTAGTTGTACTGTCTGGTTTGAACACGGCGTGATGTGGTATGTAATATACCGGCGATAATGTAGACGATCGAGTTGAATCCGATACAATACGAGACATGTGACCACTATCGATATAATTCTGCATAAATTCTCTGTACGAATTATACAGTTGAGGATTTATTTCAAACGGCGTTCTAGTGAAAGAAATCTTGAAGTGCTATTTCCGAGAGCCAGCAAATAGCGGTTCAGGACCATTGAAAGGTAACAAAACAATAAAACGACCGGTGTCATCCTGCTTGTGAGTGTCCACAAAATGCCTTTCACAAATTTCCGCATGAGGAGATAATTTGTTAGAATCTGGAATATTTTCCAGTTCCCAAAATCGAGTAATGTTAGCATCTTCTACAAGTGCAGCTAATGATATACGAGATGTAACAGAAGAAAGAACCTTCCTGTTAATATCCACCCAAAGGTAGTGTGAATTGCCACGGGTTCTTCTAGTGACCCAATGCGAGTTGCGTTTAATAAAACACGCGAACAAATCTGCACCTAACAATAAATCGATATGGCTAGGTTTGTCGAAGTCCGAATCTGCTAAATCTAATCCAACTATGTGAGGCCAACTATTTGGTGAGATCCTTGATGAAGGAAGGGTTCCACAAATGTCTGGTAAAACAAAACAATCAATACTGTACTCTGGAACAGTTTTACCTTGAGGACTAATTTTACACGATACTTGTCCATACGCATGAGAAGCAGATAGACCTAAGCCTTCAACCTTCATTGAAATATTCGATTTTCTTAAACCTAAGCGTCGACAACACTTATCAGTCATGAAATTTTCCATTGATGCACTATCTACAAGTGCTCTTACTGTCTGAACTTTACCAAACCCATCTGTAATTGAAATTCTTGCGGTGCCTAATAACGTCATTGTGTTGGACGATCTAGATGATAACAACGTACTTGTAGTAGTGTTGCAGGTGGGTTCGGAAGTTGATCTGTTGCCTGAGTGATTGCAGGTTTCTGTGCAACTGTAGGGTTTTCAAAGTGCAATAAAGTATGATGACCCTTGCACACTTTTTACAAACAAGTTTGGAAGAGCAGCGTGTAACCATATGAGAGTTGCGAAGACAATTAATGCATAAGTGTTTGTCTTTAACAAAGTTATAACGGTCTTGTGGCGATTTATTCAGAAACATTTCACATTGGTATAAGTTATGAGTACCACTGCAAAGACTGCATTTCTGAGCGAATGAAGTTGTTACGAATGACTTTCGAACTTGGGGTTTTGAATATTCAAAGGAACGTTTAGAAGGTACACTAGATGATATGGTTTGTTTAACGGACGTATTAAATTTGGACGGTGTATCGGAAACAACCATATTGCTAATTTCTAATGCCTTGCAATGTTTTTCTAGAAATAATTTTAATTGATCATAAGATGGAATGTCTGATGTATTTTCTAATTCAAATGTTTTCAACAGATTTGTATCTACCTTTTTTGATAACAAATTAAACAATACGAAGTCGAGCAAATCAATCTTAGTTTGACGTAAGCTTGATATATTTTCCGTAAAGCAATTAAGCAATTCTCTTAAATCTGTATGTGAATTAAATTTTGCTTTTGGTGACGATTCTAAAGCATTCCAATGCGTGTTTGCAATTAAACGTTTTGAATTAAACCTCTCCACAATAATTGAATAAGCTAGCATATAATTATTATTCGAAATTTGCAAATGTCTAATGAGTTCTCTAGACTTAAAATCCAACGCATCAATTAAAAATAGAACTTTTCGATCGGTAGCAATTGATTATTTTCATGAACTAAATTATTAAAAATTGAATAAACTCTTGAAATGTTCTATTTTTCCAGAAAATTTTTCATTTCTATCCGAGGGAGACGAATATTAGTACATGAGCCGATGCTAGTAATATTTTCAGTCAAGCATTTTTCAGCAGTGGATATATTATCAAACTGAGCTTTAATAATTTTAATGTTTAACAAAGACCTATCTATTTCAATTCTTAGTGTTGTAATTGCATTTAATAATTCAGAGTTGTCCTCATCCAATATGCACGTTTTATAAGCAGTATCTACATCGTTTTTGATATCAAAGGCGCTTTCAGCCATAATATTAACAGAAATACAATTGCCTTTAATATGCTCCAATTTATCTATCGCACCAGATATATCAGATAATCTATCGAGTGCGGCCTTTAAATCCACTATCAACCTATCCGATGAAATATGTGCCATCCTAACGAACAAGGTTACTAATATCGATTTTATATTGATTTCAGCTACAAAAATGAAGGGTTTGTTCACCTAATAATAGGATATACCAAGGGTAATGTTGAACTACCTGTTAAAGAATTTTTACTACAACGTGCCTAACGGGAGCTTGCAAGTTTCAATATGACAAAGAGCAAAGGGTTTTATTCTACCCGGTTTTACGAATACCTGAATTCTCTAGCGAACTTGAATTACAAGTTTAAAATAACTGTATTGCTTAAACACTTTTCTGACTACAAATTCTTACGTTAACTATCCCTAAAATTTACAAAGATTTGTCATTTTTAAGGCTTTATAAGATTCTGTATCAGTACAAAATTTCAAATTTAATGCGAGATTGCATCTACTATAAGTTAGTTTACACAATTGACTATGAAACTGGTGGTATGACTACACTTTTCTTCTAAATGCGGTCAACCCCTAATTTAAGCGAAGAGCAATTAACAATGTAGTTAAATTGAATGCCAAAAATGCCAATAATAAACCAATTAATAAGCAAAATATCCGGCTCGAAGGACCAAAAATGTTAATCAAAATGTTAATTTGCATTTACAATCACACAAAGGAAATGATAATTTAAAGGAATATATCACCTACCTTTCACTGGTTGTAGTGGTTGATTGTACTTGCACTGCTATCAGATAATTATGGACTGTATGTATAATGTTCACTAATTGTTGCTAATTACTGATGCTCGATGCACCGAACTAAATCACGAACCAAAGCCAAGCGAGAACGAAGTTGAATTGTCGTCCACTCGTACATTACCAACCCTTTTATGTCGTTGCACTAAAGGTAGGGATAATGGAGGGTTTCTAGGTGGGAATAGTTTAAGGACTTAAATTAATTGTGATTGGCATACTACACTACAACCAAAATACTTATAAAGCCTTAACAAATGCTTTTTCCAGATCTACAAACCCTATATACACGCTTTTCCCCTTTTGACACGTGTGCAGTCAGAGTTATTGTTTGAAAATTTTCGCATCTATCCGTGTCTCTCTTTTTTGGTATAGTTACTATGATGTTACGTTTGAAATCTTTGGGTATCCTGCCTGTCTCATACATTTAGCATACAAGTAGGTAGGGATGGACACGAACCGAACAGGCTCGAGGTTCGGTTCGATTTTTCGAACCGAACCGAACATTTTATTTTTGAACCAAACCTCGAACCGGACCGGCAAATTTTTCGAACCGAACCGAACCTAGCTCAAGGTTTGGTCCGGTTTGGTTCGAAAGGTTCGATTTTTTAAATAAAAATTTAGTTTAAAAATTTAATTTTCACTAAAAACATGTCAATCTTAATTTCTCCCAAATGCACATTTTAAAAATTTTTAGTCGCAAGCATATAAGAAATAGAACGATTTTCTAATGTACATCGTCATCGAGTTTAAAGCCAATAGGTAAAAATGTAATAGGTATTAGTGTTACATATCTAATAAATTTTGTCATCGAGGCACGTTTGTAGATAAAAAAATTCTACATTAGATCAATTTGTTTAATGCTCCTTATTTCAAATTGTTGTTTATTTATAACTAGTATTAGATATTAAAGAAACTCGAAATGATTTTGAAAATTTGGTTTTAAAAACAAGCTTATTTTATTTAATGAACAGAAGTCATGTTGAAAACCATCTTAAACATATACAAGCCGACGTCACGGTCTTAGAGACTACAGAAGTTTTCAGAATAAACGAAACAGTTTAATTCTTAATTAAGTATGTATTATTAATGCACCATTTCAAATTTTTTACTTTTGTATGAAAACCAGCTCTCTATTAATTTTAAAAAATGTGACTTGTAGCAAAAACTAATCTCCTTTTTCTTTTGTACATAATCGCTCAACAAATGGTGTTATAAAATGCTGGGTACCATAATATTTACTGTTTATTTACTGTGGCCATTACCACCAATGTCTTTAAAAGTAGCAGATACTCCAGAAGAATAACCCCGAACTTTCTTTGAAAACCAAGGTTTGAAGTTTATGACCCATGGCGGCATAAATTTGTCAATCAATGCCAATAAGCAGACAATGCTCGTGCCATAAATACTGCTATATTTTATTATGAAAAAGGTAAAAGCTGTTTGAGGTAGATTTACGATTTTTTCCCAGAACCATCTGATATTGTCTTTTATAAGAAATATTAATAATAATAAAGATAAACTGACAAACAGTTTTTTGTCTGTACTGTATAAGAAATCAGCAACACTTTATTGTCTTGATACTCTTTTTATACTAACTAAAACTAAAATAAAAGTAATTGCAAAGATCGTGTGATATCGTTCTTGCACAGTAAAATGACATTAGTAAAAATCATCAATTATTAACACATTCTAAATTTTAGAGGTGGCTTTCACTATTAACCTAATTGTAATTACGCTTTGTTAAAAATAGTACATATTGAAAAATCAAACATGGACAAATAGTATTAATATGATTGATACTACTAAAATCTAAAGCAAATTAATGTTGGGTTTATTTGAAAGTAGCAACTACTAAATATAAAAACTACATTAAACATTTAAATTGTTGTAGTTGAACGCACTAGTTGTTTAAAATATCAAAATGTCGAACCGGTTTGGTTCAGTGCGAGGTTCGGTTCGTTTTTTCGAACCGAACCGAACCAGACTAAAGAATTTTTGAACCTAGAGCAAGGTTCGGTTCGGTTCGGTTTGAATCCATCACTACAAGTAGGAAGAAACGTTCTGTTGCTGCTTGTTCAGCAACTTTCAGATTTTTAGCTTGCCTTATCTGTACCCGGTGCCATACCATTTTTCAGATCCTTTAGTGCTAATTTAAACTCATCTCGCAGTATAAGATATCCCAAGTCATTATTTTCAATATGTTTCCTGTTCTAATGCTGTTAGTTCCTCTCCTGCGTATAAATTCTTTATATATATTCCTGCCACTTTCTCTACATTTTCTATAATGACGTTTCCTCCCGCGTCCCTTATATTTTTGCTATATGGTTTTATACCCTAAAATAAATTCTAATTAATTTGTATACATCGTCTGTCTTCCTATTTCCATCTTAGTTTATACCTCTTTGCACTTTTCACCAATCCATTGTTCTTTAGCTTTCCTGCATTTGCGAATAATTTCCTATTTTATGGTTTTGCATTTCTGTTTTCCTGTTTCGTCTGATCTATTTTTGTAGTTTCATCTTTCTTCTATTAAATTCAGGATATCCTTTGTTATCCATGGTTTCTTATTTTCTTTTAGTGTATACCCCAGAATATCTCTGGTCGCCATGTCTAAGCTGGATTTAATGTTTTGTTCCTTCTGTTTCTACTTCTTTAGTATTATCAGAAATTTTTTCGATATCTTTAATCCGTTTATTACTTCTTTCGTCAGACATAATCACATCCACCATACAAGGTCCTAGTAATAATAATATTATTTATTTAAAGTAGGTAATCCTAATATTACAATACATTGTAATAGAAAATAAAAAGAACATGCTTTCTTAATGTAAATATAAATACAAATACATTTAGTGTTACTTAGAAGTTATTCAAGACCAAAAAGAAAAATTAAGTATCAGTAAAAGCAACTACTAGTTAACTAAAAGTTTGAAAATTATAATTACTCATACCAAGTTTAGGTCATTTGGTTTATTTTATAAAGTACTTATATACCTTACTTTATTTTTTCGTAAGTAATCCTGTTTTAAATATTAGTTTAAACATGTGATAGCTCAAGAAAAGATATTTGGTTTTCCAGTGATAAATGTTTGACTTACCGCTTTACCACCGAACCCATGTTTGGTGGAAGTGGAAATTTAAACCTACTTGATAAGTTATGCTTTTGAAGTTTGAAATTACGTCGACTTGCAAGTCTGTTGATAATGCTGTCGCTGTTTTACTTTGTCTTTGTATTCATACTCTGGGTATTACTAAGCAATTCATTTATAAACTGCTTGGTTAAGTTGAGTGAGATTCGATACATACGCTGTAATTTTTAAAACGATAATGTAATTATTTCCATTTGTGATTTGAAATATGGGCTGCTATTATGTATTTGATCTAAGACATCGCATCAAAGGGTAAGATAACATTTAATTGATTAGAACATATTTAGAACGAGTGCATTATACCTAATACAGACACAGTACATAATTTTATCAAAAGTAGGAATCTGCCTTGTGAATTTAATGATTCGGCGATGTCATCATTAACGTTATTAGTTGGATTTCGTCGAATTTTTCTCAACGCCGGCCGAAGTGCGTGATGTGTTTCGAGTGGAATGCGATACGAGAAATACGAAGTACACTATGATCAATGTATTAAAGGTATGTTTTTTATACCCTACTTTATTTTAAAGTGTATAATTAATTGTTTCTAGATTGCTTACGTAAAGACGGATAAAATCGAATTTTAAAGAAGTATGCGGTTCTGTTAATAACCGGTACTACTGATAATATAATTTGAACATTTTATGTAAAAATCACAGTTTAAAACCGGGGATAATAGACTTCCATAAAATTTGAAACAAGCGCATTAATTTTAAAACGTGTACCAAAAGAAACAAAATTGTTTTAACCATACTTTCATGGCGCACTAAATTGGAGCCACAACATAATGCACAAATTTTTTTTAAGTAAGTAAGTAAGTGAATTTATTTAAATAGGAAATCCTAATATACAAACATAATGTTATATGTAATTAACATGTAACAGTAAACTTATAATAATATTAATAATCATACTTATAATAACCTACTTTAATTTGGTTGATTTAATATGCTCTATCATCTTATGTTTAAATGAATGCACATTTGAACTCTGTTTTATATCAACAGGTAGTTTGTTGTACTGATCAATTCCTTTAAAGAATAAACCTTTCATTAACATCCTATCATTAGTTTTATTTATGTATATATGATCACATGTTCTTGTTGGATAATTGTGCACTTCTTTATTGTATGTAATAAAGCTATTAAAGTACTGTGGCATCTTATGATTTACCATTTTGAAGATAAAAATCATTGTATTCAGTAATATATAATCTGAAACACCAAACCAGTTTAATGTGGACAGCATATATCTGATTGGAGTATATCTACTGCATTGCAAAATAATTCTCATAAGCTCTATTTTGTAGCTTCTGAAGTTGTGCTATCTTATTCTCATCCCATGAAAACATAACTGACGAGCAATACTCAAAATGAGGTCTGATAATAGCATTATATACTGTAATTTTTGTTTGAGTTGATAAATGTTTTGAAATTCTTGAGAAAAAATAGATTTTTGTAACTATTTTTTTGTAAATATACTTATAATGTCCCATATATGAGAATGAGTTGTCAATTATGAAGCCTAGATATTTCATTTCAGTAACAATTTCAATAGGTATATTATCTATAGTGATATTAACCTCATTCATATTAATGTTATTATATTTATACTTAGTGGTCAATATCATAGCCTTAGTCTTATCTACATTAAGTTTTAGTTTGTTATTTACCAAATAATTATTAACATTCACTAAAGCTTCGTTTATTTTATCAATCACCGTGGGTAAATGTTCCCCTTTACAAATGAGCAATGTATCATCAGCAAATAGCTTAAGTAGTTCACAATTTATATACAAGTCAATATCATTAATGTAAATTAAAAACAAGAGAGGACCCAGTATACTTCCTTGTGGCACACCATGCTGAATAATCCTATTACTGGAATAAATATCTTTTAATTTAACCTTTTGTTGCCTGTCCCTTAAGTAATCCTTGATCCAATCCAGTACAACTCCATTGATTCCATATGTTTGTAATTTGCTTAACAATATATTGTGGTTTACAGTCTGTGTACATAATGTGTACATAATGCTCCTAAACATTCAAACCCAGAAAACAAAAAAAAACAAAGAGTTAGTGTATTTTGGTGCAAACACATACTACGCGCCAAAGAATTGAAGTATTTTTTAAAATTTTGTCACCCCTAAAATGTGTACAGAAATTCACATCTTTAAAATAAAAAACAAGATATACAATTTAATCTGTATAATTACAAAGGATGGACGTAGCAGAAGGGATATAGTAGCTAGAATAGCTCAAGCTGGAAAATGTTTTTAAAAAAGAAAAACTTACTAATAGCTAATAGTATTAGTTTAGATAATAGAAAAAGTTTCTTAAAGTCGTACGTATGGAGCGTTCTACTATACGGTAGTGAGACTTGGACAATTAAAGAAGTAGATAAGGAAAAGATAGAAGCTTTTGAAACTTGGTGTTATAGGAGAATGTTAAAGATTAGTTGGACAGATAGAGCAACAAACGAGGAAGTTTATAGAAGGATAGGTGAGGATCCCTGTATGTGGAAACAATTGAAGGTCAGGAGAGATAGAATGATAGGGCACCAGTTAAGACATGAGGGACTATTTAGTAAAGTCTTAGATTATAGACTACCAAATAAAAATAGAGTAGGAAGGCCTAGATAAAGCTATATTAGTCAAATTATTAGAGATTTAGGTTGTGAAAGGTATGTAGACCTTTTTAGACTAGCTCAGAATAGAAAAGAATTTAGAGCTGCGTCAAACCGACTTTAAGTAAGTTCGAAAACAAAACAAAAAAAAATCAGTTAACTAAATGTCACCAAGACATAATTCACAATTAGTTAGCGGTCTGGCATGTTGGTAGCGTTTCGTTGCTTAAGCCTTACCATAACATAATTTAATAAACATCACCATGACATAACTCACAATTAGGTAGTGGTCTGGCATGTTGGTAGCGATTCGTTGCATAAGCCTTACCATAACATATAATTTAATAAACGTCACCATGGCATGACTCACAATTAGGTAGCGGTCTGGTATATTGGCAGCGATTCATTGCTTAAGCCTTACCATAACATATAATTTAACACTTTTCCTTTTTGAAGCGGATAACCAGGTTATATTTCATTTCCTTATAAATGGTAATCATGTAAACATGTTAGAGTTCTTTAACAACCATCAGGTTGCTAATATCTATGTAGAGCCAGCTGGATAGGAAAAAGATAGAAGGATATAGGAATACCTAGACCAAACTATATTAGTCAAATTATTAGAAATTTAGGTTGTGAAGGGTATGTAGAGTTTTTTAGATTAGCACAGAATAGAAAAGAAGTTAGAGCTGCGTCAAACCGGCCTTAAGTAAGGTCGAAAACAAAATGATGATGACTTATATTTTAGTTAGGTTTTAGTTTTTTATTAATTTCTGTTTAAAAGATATCAATGTATTACAGTCTCAAATATCTTTTGGTAAAGTATTATATTTAATCAGAACTTTGAAGAATATTGAATTCATAGTCTTTTTCAATTTGGTCCTTGCAACATATAAATTGCATTGTGACCTAGTTTCGTGGTTATGTATTGGTTGGCATAAACAATAAACTTATCGAAATAACTTGGCATTAATCCATTGATAATTTTAAAAATAGATATTCAATTTTTTCAGTAATCGATAGCCATTCTAAGGTGCTTAACATTTTTTGAATATTAGTCCTTTTGCTACATTCCAGTATGATTCTTAAACCTCTGTTCTGTAGTTTTTGAAGAGTACTTAACTTATTTTGGTTAAATAAATATAGTATTGTTGCGCAGTAGTCAAAATGTGGTTGAATGATTGTTTTGTAGAATGTAATTTTAGTTCTTAAAGACAATTTGGGTGCTAATCTTGAGAAGAAATATAGTTTTTTTGTAATTTTATTTTTAACATAATCAAAGTGATTTTTAAATGTTAAAGTACTATCCAACATAATACCTAAATACTTAGTTTGTTCGACAATTTGTAATATTTCATCACCAATCTTCAATGTAATAGCATTTCTATCAAGTTCATTTAATTTATTAGTATTTCCAACAACCATTACCACAGCTTTGCTTGTATTAAATTTCAACTGGTTCATTTGAAAGTACCTATAAATTTTATCCAAGCTATTATTCATTTTATTTGTTGCTGTTTGTATATCAGACTCTTTGATTACAAGTAGGGTATCATCTTCTTGCAATTCATTTGACTTTTTCAAATCTTTCATGGATATCTTTATCTTTTAACTTCTCAAAGTCAAAGTGCCCTTTTCCGTTTCTTGTTTCAAATTTTTAAATTTAAGAGCGGCCTTCATATACGATGTTGTAGCCAGTGTCTATATCTGCTTCTGGGTAGCTTCTACAGTCTTTTGCTTGATTCCTAAACCGTTGTCTAACAAGAATGTAATCTATTTGATATCTTCCTATATCTCCTGGCATCTTCCACATTTATCGTCTTCTACCATGATGTTGAAATAATGTGTTTGTGATGGTTTTGTCGCAAAATATTTCCCCTGTCATTTCTCGTGCCTAAATTAAATAAACTTAATACCGCTCCTTCCCTACCGTCACCTACCCCTGCATTAAAATCCTTAGTAATCATTAAATTTTCATGTCCGTTTACATATATTAGTATGTCTGTGATATCTTTGCAGATCGCCTCTACCTCTTCCTCACTGTAGCTAGAGGTGGGCATGTATACTTGTATTATTACTGTATTTACCAGTTTAGATTCTAATCTAACCATGAGTACTCTTTCGTTCTTTTGTAAGTAGTTTTCTACACGTTGTGCTGTCTTTTTTTGCATAACTATTCCCACACCCGAATTTCCTTCCTCTGATCCTGTATGAATTATCCTGAAGTCTCTACTCCAAAAATCCCCCGCCTTTGGCCAGCGAATTTCGCTGATCCCTACTATGTCTAATGCTAACCTATTCATTTCAATTTTCAGGTTCTCTAGCTACTTGTTTCATACTCCTGACACTCCATGTTCTGACTTGCAGAATGTTCACGAATCTTTTTTTTATACCTTTGGATCACATCCCCGAAGTACCCATCCGGAGATCCGAATGGAGAACTATTTTACCTCAGGAATTTTTTAATCCAGAGGATGCCATTATCTTTAATAACAATTTCTGTGTGCAGTGTACTTGAGAGGTAATGTGGTGGTTTCCTCTGCCTTCCACATCCCAGTAGTGTGTCTTAGAATGCCATACCGACCCCTATGGGCTCTGCCACTCTTAGTACCGAAGAAGCTGCTACCCTTTTTTGGGGACCTGTCTTAGTCTGGTTCCTTACTAAAGACTCCCCCTAATTTGGTTAAACCTATAGTTCGGCTCTTTAGCTCACTGAAACGTGCAAGCCATTCTACCCTTTCTAGTATTTTAGAGCTTCTTTAAGGTGCAGGTCCGTTCAGAATGGGTAATTCAACATGCTGAGATATTAAAAGGAAAGATTTGTACGATAAAAAGAACAAGTTTATGGTCAGCTATGAAGAAAAAGGTATCAGTTATTGACGAGATTATTTGTGTACCAATTTTAATAGGTGGGTTAAAACACAGAGTTTTTAGTAGCAAAAGAGCTATCGATAGATTTTATAATCGGAATGGATGCAATAGAAAGGTTTGGAATGAAACTTGATGGCAAGGATAGAAGCATACAGATTTTAAATATTAAAAAGAAACGAGTAGTACCGGGTTCTAGTTCAAGTGAGGGAATAGGTGTGGATATTGTTGATTATGGGACACGAGTGGATAATAGGGACAGTATAGTATCAGAAATGGTTAATGGGTTTAGACAGGAATATAATAGGGTAGAGATTAGAGGTAACATATGTTTAGGGATGGATTTTAGTAAGGGCCAGAAGGATATTAGAAGTGAGATTAAGAATAGTACAGATTTAGGAATGGTTCATATAGGTAGACAAAGCAATATGGATACTGAGAAGTTAAAAAACAGTAGTTTGATAGATCAAGATGTGATTATGGTAGGTAATTTGTTTGTGAAGCTTTTTAATGAGCACAGATAGGAATAGACGATGAAAGTATAAAAGGTAGATTATATGAGATAATAAATAAACATGTGAGGTTATTTAATGGGGAACCAACGTTGTGAAAAACTATGTACACGAGCTGGAAATAACTGATGAAAATGGATTTTATACGAAGGTGTATACAACCCCCTACAGTATGAGGGATAAAGTAAAGATAAAAATGAAATACATGTTAGAAAATGGAATAATACAACTGGCAGGGACCGCTTTTATAAATCCGATAGTTGTATCCAAATATAGTAATAAGTTTAGATATAAGAATTTGTTTAGATGCTAGAAAGTTAAACATGATGATAACAAGAGCCGAATATGAACAGCCGCCACAATCAATGGACAATTTATTATATAAAATTAGTAGGAAAAAGGTTTTTAGTAAGCTAGATTTGAAAAATTCATTCTGATTAATACGATTAGATGTAAATAGTAGGAAGTATACTGGTTTTAGTATCGAAGCAGAAATTTTTTCAATATAAGGTAGTTCGATTTGGTTTTGCTTTAAGTTTTGCAGCATTATAAACGATTTATACCACATTATTCTGAGTTGTGTGTACCATTGGTGGAATTACTTAGAAAGAACGTGAAATGGAGATGTACAGAGCAGCGAAAGAAGGCTTTTCAGGGTTTAAAGAAAGTGTTTTACCATGAATTTTTGTTGAAGTATCCAAATTTTGTAGACAGTTTTATTTTGAGAACACATGCGTTGAATGCAGCAATAGGTGCAGAACAATTAGTTCAGGTGCAGGAAGGTATAGAGGTGCCGGTATGTTTAATTTCCAGGGTATTAAAAGGATGTGAAACGAGGTACTTCAATGCAGAGAAGGAGATGTCAGATATTGTGTATGCCATTAAGAAATTAAGGTTTTATTTGTTGGGAAATCAATTTGTTATAGAATCTGATAACTCCACTGTGACGTTTTTGAAGAAAACGAAATTTAAAAAAAATTGTTTGTGTAGGTGGGCTTTGGTTGTACAGGAATATGATTTGGAAATCAAACATGCCAGAAAAAGAAAACGTTACTGCAGATTTTTTCACTAGGAAGGATGTAGGGTTTGGAGCAGGAAAATATGATGGAATTTTAGTTTCATTACAACGTTTTGAAGTGTTCGTGTTTGCGCATGTTCTCATGCGTGCGGGTACATGTGCACGTGCGTGCATGATGCGCGCGCGTACGTGGGCGCTGGTGCACACACGAGGGTGCGTGTGCACATGTGTGCATGTTGTACATATATATTATTAATATATTAATTTAAGACTCATTAATAAACCTACTTTTCTTTTATATATTGACGTGATACGGGGTCACGAGATGTCATTGAAACCCTAATTCTAAAAATAAATCCCAACAAAATATAATAGAATCCGGAAGAAATGGAATTTTCCTTAAATTCATGGTTACGCCCTGTATAATACAAGCCTACCTTTATTCATTGATGTACAATGCAAAAACGCAAATTGTGGATGTATAAATAATCACCCTGTATGATATAAGCATATTGTAAATAAACAGCAAGTAAGGTAAATTGGATATTGAAATTGTAAGATACTGTAAAACGCATTTCGATGCGAGTGCAAATTTATACATTTTTGATAAAATTTGCTGTAAATAGCTTTACGCATTTAGCATAAATATAAATAGTTTCGTGTATTTACTATAAAACGCAAACCCTTTTGCATTAAAAAGCAACCAAAGTAAATTAATTAATCCGTGGATTGTAGCAATTGATTCTGGATAAAAGAACTTTCTAGAATATCAGTCATTGGTATTTAAAACTACTTATAAACTCATTAAATAAACATTTTTATTCCAAGAAGCAGCTTGCAAAATTCCTGGAATAATCGATTATCTTTTGCATTAGTGTGCGACGCTGCAAATAATAGTATATAAGAAACAAGGACAGAGAAGGCGTCACGGATGCTCCTGTGCCATATAGATTGGCATTACATTCTTTTATTGGTTTGGTGAATTGCTACTCAAAGTTTGTAACACACTGTGAAAATTAAATGTGATGGAATTGTGTACATTGGTTTTAGAATGAATATTTTAGTGGTAAAATTTAGTATTAGTTGAAGTATAAAGGAAGATTTAATATTTTGAGATGGACAAAGAAATGATACAGCAAAAAGTTAGTATTAAACTGTTTTTTTTTAATTACGAAGGACATTTCCAATAATTGGTATTTATAAATGTCTTATTATTAAATATTGAAAGCATGAAAAATGCGGAGTGACGAATAGTCTTGTCAATAGCTTCTATTTAAGGTCTTTTTTGGTTATTTGTCTTTTAGCAATATCTTGTAGGAGATTTGAGGTTAAGAAATTGTTTTTTTAGGAAACTAGATATGTATTTTTTGATATTATTTTATGTTAATATAGTTTAAGTAAACGTTGAAAGTTTTATTTAGACGTATTGAGGAACTAGATAATATGAGCTAGCTAATTGTGAAGGATATCCAGCTACTGCAGTGATGACATCTTATTTGGAAGAAGTATTTTATTTTAAAATTTTATTTAATTATGAGCGAACAATTAATGTGTTTTTAAAGAATTTTTCAGCATAGTAAATAGGAGATTATACACTTTAGGTTACAAAAGAAAGAAATATTTAGGTGGAATCGTCTTCCATGTAAAAATAATATCAAAAGAATTGGTATGACAGACTGTTTGGTGTCCCTTGATTTTGACAAAGAAAAACCTTTCAGAGTAAGAACTAATGTTAGTTTTTGTATTTTGGCTGTTTTATTTAATGTTTTTTCAAATTTGTATTTTTTTTTATAATTTCTTCATAAGAACCTACTCTCGCTCTACTGCAGTTACTCGACGCACACTTACATTGTTACAGGATCCCCGCCCCTTCAGGGCAAATTAAAATTAATTAACTTCGTGCTCATTTTACCCGTAACAAGTTTTCGTCTAAAATGGTAACATTATTTCACCCGCTTAATAGTTTACTAAGGCCAAATGTTAAATGAGTTTGATCAGATCAATGCGAAAATTGTTTTAAAAATGTAAAACTCCTGTATTGGCTCACTTTCATTCTAAACATAGAGTTGATGTGTGATGCCCCATCGTATGAGTTTGGGGCAGTAATATTTCAATGAAATGATGAAGGTGCAATGCTACCAATTGCACATGCATGTAAAGATTTAAATTGATATCAGGCAAACTATTAACAGAATATTTGAAGTTCACTATTTCCATCAATACTTATGTGGAAATAGGTTAACAAAATTGTCAGGTCATAAACCAGTAATATCGATGTTCAGTCCTTATAAGGAAATTTCTAGCACAGCAATAACTAAATTGCAACGTTGGACATTAATTTTGTCTACATATGACTACGAGATTCAAAACATGAAATCTGAGGATACCTTTGTTGCAGATTTTCTTTCAAGATCATCTCTTGATAAACCTGATCCATAGTGCAATGAATTGGATGAAGTATCGTATATATCCAAAAATACAGTAGAACGCAGCTTACCATACACTTCTGCCGACGTGGTTTGCTAGCCTTGTACAGATTCGATTCTGTATAAAGCATTTACTCTTACAAGTTAAGGTTGGAGTAATGACATACATGATGTGGAATTCTTGCCATTTTTAAAAAGACGCTCTGAGTTAACTATTGAACAAGACTGTTTATCATGGGGAAATGGGGTTGTTGTACTTACTAAATTATGTTCCAAAATACAGGAGGTGTTATATTCTGCACATTGTACATATGAAAGGGCTTGCTTGACAATATGCTTGGTGACCCAATATCCACAGTGATATTGAGAATGCAGTTAGGCATGTGAACTCGTACAGACTAATCCGGGCAAGACAATTTTGCATCTCTGGGCACCTGCTATGTGCCCAATACAAAGAACCACTTGGATCATGCTGGACGTTTCATGTGATAGCTCCATAGCTTAGTTTGTTCGCATGTGACTACTAAGCCCAAGGTCTCGGGTTCGATTCCCACCACGGACTGCTTGAAAAATGTTAGGTGAGCATTTTTCACAAAAACATGCCTTCTTTTGGATGAGAAGTAAGATATAGGCCGTTACATTGCTTGGAATAGCAAGGGTTTGACAAAATTCAAAAGGTAATAAAACTCACTTCTTCACCAATGTAGTACCTTCAGGTGGTGCATTGGGGAAAAAAATCAAATGTAGGGGGACCTTTCATGGACAAGGAATTCTTAGTAATAATTGATTGGTACAGTAAATGGATGAGAAAATATATCAAAAACAAGAATACAAATAGGTTTACAAGAGGTTAATAAGTTCTGCTACTTAGGAAGCCAAATAACGCAAGATGGGAAAAGCGCAAAAGATATAAAACAATGATTAGTACAAGGTCGTGCTACACTTAACAAGAAAAAACAACTACTGTGTTCAAAGATAACAAACATAGAAACGAGGAAAAGATTACTTAAAACATATGTGTGGAGCACAGCACTGTATGGATGTGAAGCCTGGATAGTAGGAGAAGCGGACAAGAAAAAGGTAGAAGTCTTTGGAATGTGGTGCTATAGACGTATGATGAAGATGTCATGGACAGACAAAGTTAAGAACAAAGAGGTACTAGAAGTGGTAGGGGAAGAAAGAAAGTAAAAAATAGGAGAGATAGGATGATAGGTCACATACTAAGGCATGAGGGAATACTGCAGAATATACTAGAACAGATAGGAAAAAAGAGAAGTAGAGGTAGACCTAGGTTAGACTATTGCACACAAATAGTGAAACATGTAGGCTGTGGGAATTTCAGGGAAATGTGTAGGGTAGCTCAGAATAGAAATCAATGGAGGTATACGTCCAACACTCCCAAGGTGAAAAAACTAATGACGAAAAAAATAACTGTACTTATACATGATGATTATTATAAGCAACTACAGGTATTGGTTGTGCAATATTCTCGAATAATGTTAATTGTGCGAACGGATTTATTGGAAAACTATTAATTTGACAAATGTCTAAACGTTGGCAGATCTTGGCAACCACAGGCTGTTTAACCACCTTCATATACCCTACATGTGATTTTCCAATGCTCCACCCGAAGGTACTACGTTGGCCAAGAAGCAAGTTTTCTTTTACCTGAAAAATTTGGAATTTTGACAAACCCTTGCTGTTCCAAGCAAGGTAGGGATCTTTAATGTGCGTGACAACACACACACGGGACCTTCATTTTACCTCTAATCCGAACGCGGGTGTATTTTTGTGAAAAATGCTCGCCTAACATTTTTCAAGCGGACCGTGTTGAGATTCGAACCCGGGACCTTGGGCGCAGTAGTTACCCCTTCACATACCTTACATGTGATTTTCCAATGCTCCACCCGAAGGTACTACATTGGCCAGGAAGTGATTTTTTTTTACCTGAAAAATTTGGAATTTTGCCGAACCCTTGCTATTCCAAGCAAGGTAGGGATTTTTAACGTGCGTGACAGCACTCACACACTCATCCGAACGAGGGTGTATTTTTGTGAAAAATGCTCGCCTAACATTTTTCAAGAGGACCCTGTCAGGATTCGAACCCGGGACCTTGGGCGTAGTGGTCAAACACATACCAACTATGCCAAGGAGCAGCCACTCTTCACATACTGTTTATTTACATTTCCAATGCTCCATCCGAAGATACTACATTGGCCAGGAGGCGAGTTTTTTGTGGCCTGGAAATTTAGAATTTTGCCAAACCCTTGCCGTTCAAGGCAAGGTAGGGATCTTTAATGTGCGTGACAACACTCACACATGGGACCTCCATTTAACCTCTCATTCGAACGAGGGCGTAATTTTTGTGAAAAATGCTCACCTGCCATTTTTCAAGCAGTCGACCGTGTCGGGATTTGAACCCAGGACCTTGGGATCCGTAGTCTTACGCTTACTACATTGATCCACGGCGACGCCACTCTTGACATACCACTGAATCTCGCTGAAATATGGCATATAATTAGAAAACAATAGAAGGGGAAATGAGCTGTACATAGGCTATTGTGGAAATTTCAGGGAACTGTGTAGACTAGTTCAGAATATAAATAAGTGGAGGTATGCATCCAACCAGTTTCAAGACAGAAAATCTAATGATGAAAAAAATAAGTACACTTAAATCTGATGATTATTATAAACAACTACAGGTGTTGGTTGTGAAATATTTTCAACTAATGTTGATTGTGCAAAAGGATATATTGGAAAAAATATTAATTCGGCAAATGTTCAAGTGCTGGGGCAACTTGGGAGCCACAGTCTGCTTACCCCCTTTTACATACCACTGAATATCGTGAAATGTGGTATATAATTGTAAAACAATAGTAGGGGACTGAATTGCATCTAACAAGCAAGAACAGCGGCTATGTTCAAAAACTAGAAACAAGAGGATAATTGTTGAAAGTATATGTGTGGAGCACAGCACAGTACATCTATGAAATACGGCAGTAAGAACAGTAGACAGAAAAGGATATAAACCTTCTGGAATATTGTGCGTCAGATGTATGAGAATGATAGCATGGACAGACAAAGTTAATAACAAATAGATTATAGAAATAGTAGGTAAATAAACATCTGTGGAAAAAAAAATGAGAAATAGAAAGACCGGATATGTTTCAAGGCATTTTTGGGGAGTAGTATGGGATATATTACAAGCAGAGATAGGAGAAAAGAGGTAGAGGTAGACCTAGATCAGACTATCGCATGCAGTTAGTGATAGATGCAGATGGTGCAAATTTCAGGAAAATGTGTTGGTTAGCACAGAAAAGGAAACAATGAGGGTACGCGTCTAAGCAGTTTCAGGACTGAAGACCTAATGATGACAGTAAATGGCGGGAGGTTTTTCCCAGTGACCTCAACTTCCACTGCAATTACAGTTAATAGATTGATACAATTTTTTCCACGTTTTGGGTTACTTGATGTTATCATTTCTGATAACACAATGGTGTTCACATCTACAGAATTCGAGGCTTTCTTAAGTATAATGGCTTATGTCACAAGACATCCTCTCCACATCATTCATCTGCAAACGAGGCTTCTGACAATTTAATTAATACCTTTGAGCGCTGTATAAAAAGCAGCGTCTATTCGGAACTTCCGTTGGACGATGTGCCAAATACATTTCTAGCCTGATACAGAATGATATCACACACTACTACAGGCGAGTCGCCAGCCTACTTAATGTTCGGGCAAAGACTTGTTTTGATTTACTACAACCTAGTTATGGAAACAGGGCTATGATTAAACAAGAGGTCCAAGTGTGCATTTACAATGGTTCAAAGCAAGTGATTTATGAAGTGGGGGGGATACTGTCGTGGCCCTCGGTCTTTGAATTTTTAGTAATCATGTTCAATTCCACCCTGGGAACACGTACATACTTATTACATTTGCAACATAGCACCTACTGGGTGTCATATGGATCAGTTAGGGCAGACTAGAAGAACAGCTGGACGTCTTTACATGCAGAATCGCTATCACAAAAGTTACGAGTTCAATTTCCCAGCACACTGGACCAAGCAGGTGATATTCCAATTAGTGTTAGTTTTACATTAGTTACTGCACCTACCATTTTTATTTCCAATTTATCTTGTACTTCAGGGGTTGAAAATTTAACAAATCTCCACTCTTCAAATGCTGAACGGAAGTAAATCTGCAAATCATCATAGGGGAAAGATGTTGTGTATATACTACGTTCTTTGCCTTTATGGAGATTCGCAAAGGAAGCAGGAATATCAGTGGACATTCAGGTGTCATAACGGACAGACATGAGTTGGGTTTTCTTGGCAGTTGGCATTTTATAATATTATTAATTAATAATGGATGTAATGAATTCAACAAATATATGTTTGGTGTTATTGCCTCATTAGCATACCCACTACCTTACCATCCATACACTTCAATTATCTATACGTAAACAGATGTCTAATGAAAATGTCAATCAGTTTGTACAAGCATTAATACTATCGAGTAAAAGCTATCATTTTAAAGCTGTTACTGTTTAGAAGAACAGTGATGATTTTGTAAGGGATGCTTTTAATAGTGATCTCCAGTTTCCTATAATGTGCTGTCTTTTGTAAAAGGTTATGTTATCGTTAGAACTAGTACAAGAACAAGCTGTAAGATTTTACCCGTTAACTTCTTTAAATGTAGTTCCATCTAAAGGCAAGTATTGTAATGATAATAATTCTAGAACCACAGTAACTAATTGTGAGGCGGCTCCGTGGCATGTGTGTGACTACTACGCCCAAGGTTCCGGGTTCGAATCCCGACACGGTCCGCTTGAAAAATGTTAGGCGAGCATTTTTCCTAAAAATACACACACCCTCGTTCGGATGAGAGGTAAAATGGAGGTCCTGTGTGTGAGTGGCTAGAGGAATATAGGTGACGACAAGAAATTGATTGCACAAGAGAAACTAGTGATAAAACACTAAAAGTCTATAAAGTGAATAAAAGTCCTAAAGTACCAAAATGTTCTGTTTTTTCTGTAAAAAGAAAGGTCATATTAAAGTAGATTGTCGTAAATTTACTGCATGGAAAAATAGGAAAGAAAGTGAAAATGCAGAAAGGGAACAGGTAAATGTTGTACAAAATGAAAATGGTAATATGAATGTTGGCGTATGCCTTATGACCAATAACGAAAACAAAACAAATGAATCAGAATGGTGTATCGATTCAGGTGCATCGTCACATATGTGCAATGATGAAACTGTATTCAAAAATTTAGTCGAATCAAGAAAAGAATTAGTAAAAATGGCCGATGGTAGGCACTTAACAATTAAAGGAAATGGTACGGGTCGTTTTGAAACAGGACACTTCAAATTCAGATTAAGTGAAGTACAGTATGTGCCCGGACTACAATGTAATCTTTTGTCAGTTGGAAAACTTATAAAAAATGGTTGCAAAGCTATATTTGAGGGCGAGACATGTAAAATCAGTAAGGATGGAAAAACATTGCTCGTAGTGAAGGTACACAATGACGTTTATAAAATGGTACAAAAACATCAGGCGTTTAATACAGTAAATACAGTCAAATCGGCATGCATTCATGAATGGCATAAAATACTAGACTATCGCAACTTTACGGACATTAGAAAAATGGATGATAGCAGTAAATATTAATATTGCAAAGTGTTCCCGTGATGATACATGCGAGACATGTATCAAATGCAAACAAACTAAAGATCCATTTCCATGCGAATCATTTACTAAATCAAGTAATAAGTTAGATTTGATTCGCACAGATATATGCGGTCCGTTACAGCTTCAAACACCAAGTGGAAATAGATACATTTTAACCCTTATTGACATTTATTCAAGGTATTCTCATATTTATTTGTTAAAGCGTAAATGTGATGCATGTGAAAAATAATTGAATTTTTTGAAATGATGAAACTCATGGCAAAGTACCAAAAATTATTAGATCAGATAGAGGTGGAGAGTACATAGATGAACTGAAGAAATATTTTAAATCTAGGGGTATAAAGACTCAGTTAACAGTACCAATGATGCCACAAACAAAATGGAATTGCCGAACGGAAAAATAGAACTCTAATTGAAATGACAAGATGTATGTTCACGCTTACACAAACAATTTTGGGGTGAGACAGTGACTACAGCTAATCACATCATTAATTGTCTACCTACTAAAAACATAGAATCAATTCCCTACGAGATGTGGCATGGCAAAAAACAAAATTTAAACTATTTTCAGATTTTTGGAACACCAGCATATGTCCATATAGAAAAGTGTAAACGTAAAAAGTTAGATGATACTGCTGAAAAACTGTTTTTTGTTGGTTATGAATTAGGCACTAAAGGTTATCGGCTATTGAATAAAGACACTCATGGAATCAAAATCAATCATTGTCAAATTTAGTTCAGCTGAAGTATGTTCTAAAATGGTAAATGAAATTCCAATGAATGGTTCGGAATTAATTGTTACTCAAGAATCCAAAAATGTTCAATCAGAAGTACCTCATTCAGGTTCAGAAGTGATAAATAAAGAAGAAACTCATTTATTCAGACATTCTGAAAGATCAAACAAGGGTTTTCCACGAAAACGTTTGATCATGGAAATAAATAAAGCCACTAAACAAATAAATACTGATCCTGTTACTTACGAGGAAGCTATTAATGGACCTGATTCAAATAAATGGAAAGTTGCAATGAATGAAGAAATCAATTCATTACATAATGTTGAAACATGGGTGGTAACTAAATCCCCCCCAGTAATACCGTAGGTTGTAAATGGGTATACAAGACCAAAACTGATCAAAATGGGGATATTGTAAAATACAAGGCCCGATTAGTAGCACAAGGTTTTTCTCAAAAATTTGGTTAAGATTATGATGAGATTTTTGCACCTGTTGCAAGCTCAACAACACTGAAAATACTTTTGACAGCAGCAGGAAAAAGAAACATGTAAGTTAGACATTTTGATATTCAAATTGCCTACTTAAACTGTGATTTATCACATGAGGTTTTTACGAAGCAGCCAAAAGAGTATGCAATTGGTGATAGTAGTCATGTATGTAAGCTCGTAAAGAATTTATATGGATTGAGACAAGGTGTAAATGAATAGAATAAAAAATTTGATGCCGTCATGAAGAAATACAAATATACACAAAGTAGTAATGACCCATGTCTGTATAAACAAAAACTAGGTAAAAATGTTGTGTACATTTCAAATCACATGGATGACATCGTGGTAGCCGCAACAAATATAAATTTGATACATGAATTTGAATCGAACATTAACCAAGAATTTACCATAAAAAATTTGGGAAATTTACAATATTATCTAGGTGTTCATTTTGACAGAGATAATAAAGGTATATTTAACGCCAATCAAGAAAAATATTATGAACAAACTGCAAGAATTTAACATAAAAGATGCAAAAGATTCATCTACACCAATGAATGTTGGTTATTTAACACAAACGATGAATCAAGAACTTTTCGAATCCCAAGAAGTCTATCGAAGTGCAATTGGATCATTTCTTTATTTGTCCACTAACACTAGACCTGACATTGCAGTTGCAACATCAATTTTGGCTAGACGTGTAAGTAACCCTAGAATAAGTTATTGGAATGAAGTGAAACGTGTGTTTCGGTATTTACAAGCAACCAAACACATGAAACTAAAAATGGGAGACAACAAGAACGACGGAAGTTTTAAATGCTACGTAGATGCCGATTCGGCAGGTGATCATATCGACAGAAAATCAAACACAGGTTATTGCTTCATATTTAATGGGGCACTGATTGCTTGGACTAGTAGAAAACAAACTTCAGTTGCATTATTTTCAACCGAAGCAGAATTTGTCACATTAGCTGAGGCTTTACGCGAACTTCTTTGGATTGAAAGAATATTAAGCGATTTTGATGAGAAAATTTAGTCTCCAATCACGATGTATGAAGACAATCAAGGTTGTATTAAATTACTGTATGACCAAACTTGCCACCAACGTGTAAAACATTGATGTCAAATACAAGTTCGTGCACGATTATATTAATACGAAAAGAACTAGAGCCTTTGTATTGTCCTACAGAGAATATGATTGCGCATATGTTGACTAAACCATTGGATGGACAAAAGTTAGCTAAACACGTAAAAGCAATGGAGCTGGTTGAAGTTTAAAAAAAAAGGGTTTTTATATACAGATTGAGAAGGGGTGTTAGATATACAACGCTTATTATAAAATTATCATGATGTTTGTGTATCAAGTTACCACACTGTTTTGTAATTAACAATGTCATAATATAAGTTTTGTTACTGAATAAAATATTCTATATGTATGTCATCCTTTTTTCCAAACTGAAGATTGTTGATATTCCTTATTAAAATCCATTGACCGTTTTACCATTGCTATCAAAAAATGATGATCGAAAACACAATAATTTAGATTAAATGTTAAGAATTCTGTGGCCAGGTCTACGGATTTATAATTTTGTAGCAGTTTACAGTGTAACGTACTTACTTTTAATCAATGTTTTAAACCAGAATGTAACAAAAGCCTTCGTAAATGCTCTCACTATCTTAATTATGTAAAATTATTAATTATAATGTGACATCATTCATCATTTTGTTATCGACCTTACTTAAGGTCGGTTTGACGCAGCTCTAACTTCTTTTCTATTCTGTGCTAATCTAAAAAGCTCTACATACCCTTCATAACCTAAATTTCTAGTAATTTGACAAATATAGTTTGGTCTAGGTCTTCCTATATCCTTCTATCTTTTTCCTATCCACCTGGCTCTACATAGATATTAGCAACCTGATGGTTGTTAAAGAACTCTAACATGGTTACATGATTACCATTTATAAGGAAATGAAATATAACCTGGTTATCCGCTTCAAAAAGAAAAAGTGTTAAATTATATGTTATGGTAAGGCTTAAGCAACGAAACGCTACCACCATGCCAGACCGCTAACCAATCGTGAGTCATGTCCTGGTGCCATTTAGTTAACTGATTTTTATTTTTCTTTTTGTATTGTTTTCGAACTTACTTAAAGTCGGTTTGACGCAGCTCTAAATTCTTTTCTATTCTGAGCTAGTCTAAAAAGGTCTACATACCCTTCACAACCTACATCTCTAATAATTTGACTAATATAGCTTTGTCTAGGCCTTCCTACTCTATTTTTATTTGGTAGTCTATAATCTAAGACTTTACTAAATAGTCCCTCATGTCTTAACTGGTGCCCTATCATTCTATCTCTCCTGACCTTCAATTGTTTCCATATACAGGGATCTTCACCTATCCTTCTATAAACTTCCTCGTTTGTTACTCTATCTGTCCAACTAATCTTTAACATTCTCCTATAACACCAAGTTTCAAAAGCTTCTATCTTTTTCTTATCAACTTCTTTAATTGTCCAAGTCTCACTACCGTATAGTAGAACGCTCCATACGTACGACTTTAAGAAACTTTTTCTATTATCTAAACTAATACTATTAGCTATTAGTAAGTTTTTCTTTTTAAAAACATTTTTCTAGCTTGAGCTATTCTAGCTACTATATCCCTTCTGCTACTTCCATCTTTTGTAATTATACTACCTAAATAGCAAAATTCATCCACCTCCTCTAACTCAGTATTACCTGTTTTTAATTTTGGATTAGAACTAGGCTGTAACTCACTTGTCATTATCTTTGTCTTTACTGAGTTAATTCTCATACTATAGTTACTCCGTAGTATCTCATCTAAAATATTTAAAAACTCTCCTAACTCTTTTCTAGACTCTGCTATAATGGCTATATCATCTGCAAAACGTAACATGTCTATTTTCTGTCCCTGTACACTAATACCTATCTCTTTTCTCTCTCTAGCTAAGTTTAAAGCTTCCTCAATATAAACATTAAAAATCAAGGGAGACAGTATACAACCCTGTCTAACACCATTTCTAATCTTAGCTTCCTTTTCTATTTCATCAAATCTAATTATTACGCTTTGGTTTTTATATAGACTGTAAATAATTTTTCTATCCCTATGAGAGATTCCTATTTTTGCAGAACCCTGAACATAACAATCCAATTAACCCTATCAAATGCTTTTTCTAAATCTACAAACGCGAAATGAGTCTTTTTATTTTTTTGTAACCTTCTTTCGATAATTATCCTAATCATTAGTATCGGTTCTCTAGTCCCTCTGTCTTTACGAAAACCATATTGGTCTTCGCCTAAATAATTCTCAGTCAAAGCTTCTACTCTATTTTTAATTATTATTGTTAGTATTTTGGAAGCATAAGAAGTTAAACTAACCGTTCTAAAATTCTCACACCTATCAGCTCCTGACTTTTTTGGGATTGGGATAATAAAATTTTTTTCGAAATCTATTGGAACCTCACCTGTGTCATATATTGCTTTTACTAGTTCATATAATTTATCTAAAGTTTTCTGACATATTTTATTAATTCTGCGGGAATGTCGTCTATCCCTGGCGCTTTATTTAATTTAAGATTCCGAACAGCTCTATCAAATTCCTCTCTTAATATTGAGAACCCTATTTCTACATCCTCTTCTTGGTCGTTTTCTAACTCATCCATATCGTCTCCCTTATATAAATCTTCTAAATATCTTTTCCATCTATCTGCTACCTCAACTTTATTTATTAGAAGCTCATTATTTTCGTCTCTAATACCATTATATTTTTTCCTATCTTCCCCAAAAAACGTTTTAACTGCCCTGTCTGTCTTACCTACTCTCAAATCATCTTGTATTCCCTTACAATTCTCCTCCATCCATTTATTTCTAGCTTTTCTACACTCATGTACTATCTTATTTCTAACTGTATTATATTTTTGCTTACTTTCACTATCCACTTCTCTGAAAGGTTTAAGCTTTCTTCGATTCTCTATTAAATCTAATATCTCCTTTGTTACCCACGGTTTTCTCGCTTCTATTTTTTTCTTACCTATAGTCTGTGTTGCTGTATCATGTACAGTCAGTTTTATTTCTTTCCATCTATTTTCTCGTTCCTCCTACAGCTATTTCTTTGCTCTTATTATCTAATACTTGTTTATATTCCTCTTTTACCCTACTATCATTAAGCTTACCTAGATCCCATCCCTCTCTTTTAACCTTTCTCAATTTTTTGAATTTTAGTTTACACTTCATTTTAACTAAGTTATGATCGCTATCTATGTCAGTCCCTGGATAACTACGACAGTTTTTAACTTCTCCTAACATGTTGTTCGAATAGGGTGTTTACAGTTACTAATCTATGTTCCTGGCAAAACTCAACTAATCTTTCTCCTCTATCATTTCGTCTACCATACCCAAATTTTCCTACCATTTTTCCCTCACTACCTTCTCCCACTGACGCATTAAAATCGCCCATAACTATTAAATTCTCATCTCCTTTTACTTTTCTCACTATACTATTTATATCCTCGTATACCTTTTCTACTTCCTCATCCTCGTACTGAGTTGTTGGCATGTAAACCTGAACTAAAACAGTGTCTGTGGGTTTTGTACTCAATCTAACCATAATTATTCTGTCACTAAATTGTAAGTACTCTTTAACTTTATGCCCTAATCTTTTACCTAACGCTATTCCTACCCCTGCCTGTCCATTAGTTGAAGAAGTTGTAATTATTCTATAATTATCTTTCCAAAAGTCATTACTATCTGGCCATCTTATCTCACTAATACCTAAAATGTCCAGCTTTTCCTTTCTCATTTCGACTAATAAATTCGTTAACTTATCTACTCTAAGTAATGACCTTACATTCCAAGTCCCTATCACTAAATCGAACTGTTGTTTTATATTCTTACGATGATGAGCCCCAAGTACCCCCTCCCGGAGATCCGAATGAGGGAGTATTTTACCTCCGGACAAGAATTTTACTTGTGAGCTCTCCATCATATGTATTTCGTGTTTTAGGCCACGCACACCTGGGAAATATTGTGGTAGGCTCCCATATCTTTCCACTATAATGTGACATTACAGTTAAATATTAAGTACATGTATTAAACAGATTTAGATATTTCTAAAAAATTGCTTAAAATGTGAGATTTTTTTATTGCAGTACGCTTTGATCCAAGAGGTAACGATCATAGTTTAGGAGTTAGTGTAAAAATTTATCAAATGACGTTCAAACTATTGGAATTAGTAAAGCTTTCAAAACTTACTCAAAAATGTTAGGCTAAACCGAACGTAGGTCTTGTAATACTGTTATGTAAATTTACACATAATAAAAATTTTTTTACTTCATAAAGTAAACAAAATTACAATAAAACTGGAATGTTACAATTTTAAAAAAGGCAACAGCGATTGCTTAACATTAAGTTCAACTGCCTTTTATTATACATCACAAACACAACCGATATAAACTCCAAATAACAACTTGAAATGTATATGCAACTATAAAAAATATTATAATTCAACTTTAACATCAGCGTTTTCGGTAATGTCATCTTTAGTAACAACATCATCCTCCTTAGTAACAACATCTTCTTCAGTAACACCATCATTATCAATAATATCTTCATCATCTAAGGTTGCATCAGTCTTTTCATCAGTTCCATCAAAATTAAAATTTTGACCCATCCCAAACTGACTACCAAAATCATCTTCTGATCCTGGTGGTGCTACGTGTTCTGTTTCGATAAAATCATCTGCAGTACAATACCCGGCATGATCTATACAAATTGCTTCGGCAATGTTTTCAACATCATCTAGATATTGTTTAATTATATGGTCTTCGTTTTCTCCAACAACTTCCTCACACTGAAAACGATATTGCTAAAACTATAAGAATACCTTATGATGTTGTTATCTTACATGGTATTTTAAACTTTTGTTCAAGTCGTCATCTTGAATAATATCGACTAAACCAAATTTAGTACTCATTTGTCCGTTTTCGATAAGTTTAAATACTGTTAATTTACCATCATCTTTCCATGTACCTCGTATATAGTCGTCCATTGTGTTGCATATGCTGCTTGCAAGTTCTGATAGATATATTTCCGACTTAGCTTTCGATACTTTCTTTTGTTGAAGATTTCCCTTGGCATCTATTCTATATCCACCTACATCTACTTTATGAGTAGGGTCAATTTTAGCAATTTCCTTATTAAACTCTTTAATGGTAGTTCTACAAACTGGAACAATACTAAATTTCAAATCTTTTCTCAATTAAAAGTACTTACCTAAACATTTTAATTCTTTCGAATCTATTTTTGTTGAATGCAATTTTGCTTGAACATTTAGTACAACTAAAAATAATAACCAACAAATAATATTATTCATTTTAAGAAGCAATTTGTAAGGAATCACTATTCAAATTAAAGAACACATGCCAGCCATCCATTTCTGCCCTTCGCAGATTAAGTTAAGACACGTTTAGGTTAGGTGATTGGTTGTACTTTATAGGAGCTTAACCAATCCAGTGCTGTATATTTAAATGTATGCTATATAGATTAGATAATTTATAAAATATGGTAATTCAATGGGTTATACATAATACTTTTTATTAATCTTGATATTAGTTATACAATCACATATGGGATAATGTAATCTTCTTTTCATTATTATAACAAGGTTTTGGGATGGTATAACCGTAGCCTACTGGAATTCTTTCAAGGTCCATGAATAAAATGTACCAGAAAACCACGAATATATACCCATAAATCTTCTGGTTGTATTTGGACATAGACCCTAAAAGTTTTTTCATTATTTAAATTGCTTTAGTGTTCTTTCTTGTAGTAGTGTTGGTTATCTGAGGAGTTAAAGACTTTTTTTGGTTTTTATTACCTTCCAACCTAATTCTTATGATTAGTCCTTGGCCCTTTTTATACGAACAGTAGCTCATAAACCTATAATGTAACGATTTGAATAATTTAAATGAACGCCTTACATTTGCTATAGCTTCCTAGAAACCAAACAATTCGGAAGTCGTACGCGGAATGCTGGATAAGTTAAACGTTATTGGGCGAAATTGGGCATATCTGAATTATTATGTATACAAAGACAAATCAAAAGTACAATAGCTTTTATTGGCATTTGTTTAAAACTTTAGAATAACAAAAAACCGAAAATCAAGATATAAAATGCATGTAAAAAAATAGTACGTATCGTGGTAGGAAGTGCATATGGCAGGTTGCTTTAAGCCACACTTTTTTCTAGTTATGTACACTATGGGTTTGATTAGATCATGTTTCTTGTTGTAAAGAGTGCAGTATAATAAAGGGGTAGTTGCATAAATATGAAGATATATTTCATTTTTAATGTTTTTATAGCCTAGAAAAAATAGTACTACGTTTTTGATTAGATTTAGTCTAGTGGATTATATGGGATGAACAAGACTAAACTTTTAATTACTTATATTATTTTTTGTAATATTTCTAATTTAAAAAAATAACAAATGTATTTTTTGTATATAAATCTCCATAAAATGTTTGTTATTATAAAAAAAATAATTAGTAATTAATTAATTAAATATCTTTGTGTAAAATGTGTTATATTTTTAATTGTGCAATAACTAAATTGTAGTCATATAAAAGTAAAATATAAACAACCCAATAATACGTTTATATAGAGATAATACACACAAAGAATAACTGATTCTACAAATAAAAGTGTAACCGTAATTACTTATGGTTGTAATAAGCGCACGCTTTACAGTATTCTTAGGGTAACGACGGTTCGATCTATTAGGTTCTTTAACTCTTCTGCAAGTGAAACCTAGTTAACTCTTGCAAGGTGTCAACTACAAGTGTATTTTTCACTAATGAAGTCACGTTATTCCCCATTTACAGTAGAAAGTCAATTTCCATTTCTTACGAGTCATGAGGTCGCCGAAAGCAAATCACAACATTCTCAACAGCAAGTTACGTAAAAGTACAAAAAGGCGCTTAAGTCAAACAAACTATTTCGAAGTTACATATAAAAAATTAATAATAAATGACACGTACCAAAACAGTTTCTAGAATTTCAACTTTTAATAGGAGCCTTTTGTTGGTTTAGTTCGGGCATTTGAACCATCTATGTATATGATTTGGTCATCAATTAATATGTACAGTACTTATATCGTATTATTTTGCATAATTGACTTTATAATAGTTAATGGTCGCTCTGATTGAGTCTGTTGTTATACCTAAGAATTTCTTGGATCATTTTATAAAATTTTTAACTGTCATTACGAAAGGGTCAAATCACGGACCTATAATAAAATGCACATAGCATGTATGTCGCAAAAATGAAGGCAAAGTAACTTTCGCGCATCTACCAATATAATTTCAATGTAAAATAGTTGTGAAAACATTTCAATGTAAAATAGTTGTGAAAACATGAATTCTTATATACTTTCAATGTAAAATACTTGTGGGCACGTTTTGAATTAGGATCGGCTTTATATTACTTTCAATGAAACACACGTATGTTGAAAAATGTAAGTGCAGAGAAGAATGTGTGTAGCTGTTTTGAATTCGGTTTTCTAGCGAGAAGTTACACGTGCACCGTTTTGAATTAGGATCGGCGTTATATACTTTTAATGTAAAATGTAAAATCTTGAATTCTTTTCAAATGTAAAATACTTGTGGGCACGTTTTGAATTAGGATCGGCTTTATATTACTTTCAATGGAACATACATACTTCAAAACACACGTATGTTGAAAAATGTAAGTGCAGAGAAAATGTGTGTAGATGTTTTGAATTTGGTTTTCTAGCTAGAAGTTATAAAGTATGACCGATGCAAAATATCGCATTGAAGTCAATTGTGTTTAATTAAAGTGGATTCTGATTTATGTTTAGAGGCTGCAAATACACATGGGCTGGTTTTTTTAATTCAAAATGTGTTCACTCTTGTGATAGGTTGAAAAGTGGGTTGGCAAAGTACGCAGATGGTGGTAATCTGCTATATAAGGAGATTGCTCCTAATATTAATTTAATTAGTCGAAGTTTACTGCATATATTTACATACAAACATGTATATAATTGATATTCAGGGATTTAAATACAAGAAAAACGAGTTTGTGTGCAAAGAAATTGCGGTTTTGGACTTGTTGGAAGGTGTTGTTTGGCATCAAATTTTTAAACTGCCAATGCAGTCTAGTTGTTTGAGTCAAGATCATATAAAACATAACGACTGGGTGACAAGGAATATTCATGGTCTTTCTTGGGATGAATCTTCAACGGCTGGAATGGTGTTATCATATATAGCGCTTTATTTGAAGCAAATTATTCGACCCGGTGAAGAAGTATTTGTGAAGGGTCTAGAAAAGAAGAAATTGATTGAAACCTATCTAATGCAAAAAAACGTTGTAACTGATATGCTTGCACGAGGTTGTCCTAAGCTATCGAAGTTAAAATCAACAACCGTTTAAAATATAACATCCATTGTTGTAGACACAGCAATAATAATCTGCAATGTGCAAAACAAAATACCTTGTTATTAAAAGAATGGCTTGATAATAATAAAAAACAATAGAAAGATTGTATCTGTATTATTTATTTTAATATAATTTTACAATGTGTGAAGGGTATAGAAAAGAAGAAATGGATGGAAACCTATCTATTGCAAAAACAAAATACTTTGTTATTAAAAGAATGGTTTGATAATAATAAAAAACGATAGAAAAGATTGTGTATGTATTATTATTGTAGTCAGTAAGAAATTCTTTAATGCTGATGTCTGCAGAAAAAACAATTAAACTCAGACAGCACGAATGGGACTCTCAACCCTGAAAGCAATTATAATTGATCAACGCAATAGCCCTTTACTGGTTTTACAACATTTAACAAATTGTACAGATATCTCGAAAAATTTGCCAAAGACAGACAAACAGATAGGCAGACTGACTGCACCAATTTTCTCATTCTCGCTTTTAAAGAATAACAAGTCGTAGTTATTTAAATCGCGAACTCAGTTTATCTGCAAGAAATATATAAACGTAGAAATTTAGGAAATGCTCCAACTTAAAAAAAAAGCCACTATCATTATTCTTTCCTGACAAGGGTAATTTTAACAAAAGTTTTCATTTTTTTTTTTATTTGTTCTATAGAACACAACTACAACTTGACAATAAAGATTGAGCGATTATCACACACATATCTTGAGTATATATAAAGATATTAAACAATAAGAACAGCAGAAAATTCAACCCATGTCAGACAGCTTTTTTCTTGTCAACGATAGTCTAGTCTAATGCTTCTTCAGCATTTGCATTTCCATATTTACGTACTGAAGGCAACTCTGCAATTTTAGATCACATGCATTTCTAATTTCAATTACAAAAAATATGAAAGCATCTATTTGAAATGCATTTCTAACTTTAATCGCAAAAAAAAATGAGAGCATCTATTCGAAATATGCACTCAGATTAAAAGTCAAAAAATTGTTTTACACCGTTCTGTAAACTGAGATTACGTAGTTATTAAATCGGGAATAATGTGAAATGAAACACGCAATGTATTTTTCTTTATTGTAATCTATAAAATACACATATATATATATATATATATATATATATATATATATATAATGTTATGTACTCTAGAATAAACATACTATATAATTCACTTAAGTTCCCAAATATAAAAGAACAGTTCTAACTCACTCCAACTCTGAACGGTTAAAAAAAATATTGCATTATCAATTCTATGAGGGCTGTTTTCTTCATCTTTGACGTGCGGTCGTTTCTGGTTGTTCTTCTTCGTGTTAACTAAAAAAAAAAGATTCAAATGAATATTATATCAAGTAAATGCATTAACAAAATTAAATCTATATATTAAGCTAACGAATACATACTCTGTATTGGTGTCATTAGGTCGTACGTTGCAATTGGTGGATCTGCTCACGGCGTCAACGATTTTTTCACCAGTACTTAATTTGGATTGACTATAAACTACTCAATAATTTTAGCCCAATCACTATCATTATTCTTTCCTGACAAGGACAATTTTTAAAAAAAAAAAGGTTTTCATTTTTGATTTGTTCTATAGAACACACAACTACAACTTGACAATAAAGATTGAACGATTATCACACACACATATCTTGAGTATATAAGGATATTAAACAACAAGAACAGCAGAAAATTCAACTCATGTAAGCAAGAATTTAATGCTAAGGTATTGTCTAGATAGCAATTGTAGAAAATATGAAATCTATAGAAAATTTAATAAAGCCAGTCGTGTATAAATTTTTTTAATGCTGACATCCACAGGAAAAATAAAAATCGAGAAATTTAATGCTAACATCAACAGAATAATAAATAAATCCACTTAGTCAGCATTAATGGAAGACCGGTCTGGCTTCGAAACTGTGCACGCGTATATACCATATTTTAAAATTAAAGTTGTCAATTGCAAAACAAAAAAAATTAAATTTTACCTAGAAATCATTTTGAAATATTTACTTTTTTTTCAGTACAACTGAAAGAACTTGACTTTTATACATTTTTTAATCGATATCATAGACTTTTTCTATACTGTTGGTAAAAATCTACGTGAAGTATTTATATTAAATAATAAACTGACCTGTTAGAAAAAATTAAAAATTTGCAACGTTTTCTGAAAAAAAAATTGCGTACTTTTTCAGTACAACTGAAAGAACTTGAGTTTATACATTTTTTAATCGATATCAAACTGTACAGAAACAGTAATGTTTAATTATATCAGTTACTATTAAACAAAACAAAATTGTTCTTAATCCAAGTGATGATAAAAGAATTCTTAGTACCTCAACCACTGATACATACGACCAGCGAGTACTGTGTTAAAAATTGTTTTCGTTGCAGAAAGTAACATCAATTCCCGTCAATATTACTGTATTAGTCGATTAAGGCATGAGTTAATTTTTTTACAACGTTTCTTTTTATTCGCTTAGGGCAATGCAGAGAAGAAGTTAGAATTGAACACATTTTTTTATAATAAAATAAACCTTAATACAAAATCACATTCAGTTTACTGAAAAGTATAGGTACTGCTCAGCAGAAATAATGAATTACATTCATTGACTGAAAAAGAAATTGCAAGAAGGCGCATAATAAAACCTAAATTAGATTAATTTCGTTTTATATTACTGCTAGCATAATTTATTTTCCATAAAAAATTAACAAAAATTGACTTTATATGCATATATAGGAATATAGTAATTTGTGCGGGTTTATGTTTTACGCTAATCATGCTAAGAAAAAAACCATGAGTGCGTGTAAATTATGATATTTTTCTTTAGATTAATTTTTCGTTTAAAAATAATGCAATGCAAATAAATCCTTAAGTAGTAATATTTATAGAATAATTTTTAGATTACCGCTGACACAATTTACATGCATATATAGGTAATTTGTGTGAAAATTCTTTAAAGGTACTGTTATATAATAAAACTGCAGAATGTTTTTTTTTAAAACCATGAGTGTGTAAAAATTATTAAACAAAGACGGTTTAATCTGAGACATTTTTTTTCAAAATTTGCTTTGTTTTTATTTAAAATATTTCATATGTAATCATAATAAAAAAATAGCGCTGTAATGATAGTGTATTTTCTGTACACATCATAAATCAAAGGTCGTATAAAAACATTTTTATTATTATACTGCAAACAAGAATTTTTTTTGAAGTAAACGCAACTGAATGAAAAAAATGATGTTGAATGCTAATTCCTTTTGCAGTTGTATTGCTCAGTATGTAAATATTGGAAATGCTTGCATAGCGAATTGTTTGTCATAGTTACGTACTGAAAGCAACTCTGCAATTTTTTAGATCGCATGCACGATTCAAGCTTGAAAATCGTCTTGAATAAAAACGTAAATTTAGGAGATTTTTTTTTAACAATTGCATTCAAAGCAATTCGCTATGCAATTATTTTGATTTGTATGCTATTTCTTTTACAGTTGTTTTTTGCTTACGCGTTTTTTCCGTAAAACTCAGCTGAATGAAAAAAAAATTATGTGAGATTGTTGTTATTGGAAATTAAAATTCAGTATTAATTTTTTCTGATGATGAACGTGCTTTTGTTCAGGCAAGAAACGGCTGGAATGGTGTTATCATATATATATAGCGCTTTATTTGAATCAAATTATCCGACCCGGTGAAGAAGTATTTGTGAAGGGTTTAGAAAATAAGAAATTGATTGAAACCTTCACAAGTACGCATTTTTTTTTTGTTTTGGATTTATCTAAAAATAGGATACCTTTCAATCTACCCGAGTTTAACTATATTAGCATAAATGTATTGTAGAGAAAAATAGTAGTAGTAACCGTTCTGTTTAAAAAATCCAGTTTGTTATTGTTTAAAGATGAGTTAGCATAAGGTTGATGAGTATGTTTTTCAATATTAACAAATTGCATTGTCGAAGTAAACTTTTTCACGCACGTTCAGTATTTCACTATTCATTTTACATTTTAATTAAATAAATGCAGTCCTAACGATTGTAGAAACAACGGCTGGAATAGTGTTATCATGTATAGCGCTTTATTTGAAACAAATTATCCGACCCGGTGAAGAAGTATTTGTGAAGGGTTTAGAAAAGAAGAAATTGATTGAAACCTATATATAATGCAAAAACATTGTAACTGATATGCTTGCACTAGGTTGTCCTAAGCTATCGGAGTTAAAAATCAACAATCGTTTAAAATATAACATCTATTGTTGTAGACACCGCAATAATAATCTGCAATGCACAAAACAAAATACCTTTTTTTATTAAAAGAATGGCTTGATAATAATAAAAAACAATAGAAAGATTTTGTCTGTGTTTTTTACTAATCCTCACACTGTCTTTAATTGAATATTTTGGTATTTTGGTTGCAAGTTTGATGTGGGTAAATGATGATTTAAGAATAGTTTTTTTCATTTGATTTTTTCATTTATATTAAGCAAGTGGAGCCCACGACATTCAAAGATGGAAGTATTTATTAATTGTATTTAATAAATCCTGCTTTGAAAAGAACTTTTAATATAAAATCAAGAAAGATTGTGGTATTGTTTATAAGTCCGGAACCGGAGCAAACGTTGAACACCCTCCTTTAAGTGGATCATGATTGTTTATATTTACCTTCAAGTGTAAAACTTCTTGGATTGCCCAACCTGAATCCTTCTCGCTAAATTCCTATAATCGCTTCGAAATCTTGTCTAATACGTTCTCCTTATACCACCGCTTGAGATTGGTAAAAATTTAAGCGATATTGTGAAACAATACAACAATATAGTTCACAATACTATCGGAGTCAAACCTGTAAAAGTTGATAAATCAAATGAAAAAACTATTCTTAAATCATCATTTACCCATATCAAATTTGCAAGCAAAATACCAAAATATTCAATTAAAGACTGTGTGAGGATTAGTAAACACAGGGAAGCATTTACGAAAGGTTACACGCCAAACTGGTCAAATGAAATTTTTAAGATTAAAAAGGTAAACGTAACCAATCCGACAACATATATATATATATATATATATTAGAAGATCAAGACGAAAAAGAAATCAAAGGTGCATTTTATGAAATGGAGTTGTAAAAGGTTAAACATCCAGGAATTTACCTGGTAGAAAAAGTTCTAAGAAAGAGGGGAAATAAAGTCTTTGTAAATGGTTAGGCTTCTCTAACGTACACAATAGCTGGATCGATAAAAATAATGTTTGCTAGAAGTTGTTATAATAATAGTTAGTAAGGCTAACATTGTAAAATTATATTAAAATAAATAATACAGACACAATTTTTCTATTGTTTTTTATTATTATATAACCATTCTTATATTAAAATAAATAATACAGACAAAATCTTTCTTTTGTTTTGCGCATTGCAGATTATTATTGCTGTGTCTATAACAATGGATGTTATATATTAAACGATTGTTGATTTTTAACTCCGATAGCTTAGGACAACCTAGTGCAAGCATATCAGTTACAATGTTTTGCATTAGATAGGTTTCAATCAATTTCTTCTTTTCTAGACCCTTCACAAATACTTCTTCACCGGGTCGGATAATTTGCTTCAAATAAAGCGCTATATATGATAACACCATTCCAGCCGTTGAAGATTCATCCCAAGAAAGACCATGAATATTCCTTGTCACCCAGTCGTTATGTTTTATATGATCTTGACTCAAACAACTAGACTGCATTGGCAGTTTAAAAATTTGATGCCAAACAACACCTTCCAACAAGTCCAAAACCGCAATTTCTTTGCACACAAACTCGTTTTTCTTGTATTTAAATCCCTGAATATCAATTATATACATGTTTGTATGTAAATATATGCAGTAAACTTCGACTAATTAAATTAATATTAGGAGCAATCTCCTTATATAGCAGATTACCACCATCTGCGTACTTTGCCAACCCACTTTTCAACCTATCACAAGAGTGAACACATTTTGAATTAAAAAAACAGGCCCATGTGTATTTGCAGCCTCTAAACATAAATCAGAATCCACTTTAATTAAACACAATTGACTTGAATGCGATATTTTGCATTGGTCATACTTTATAACTTCTAGCTAGAAAACCAAATTCAAAACATCTACACACATTTTCTCTGCACTTACATTTTTCAACATACGTGTGTTTTGAAGTATGTATGTTCCATTGAAAGTAATATAAAGCCGATCCTAATTCAAAACGTGCCCACAAGTATTTTACATTTGAAAAGAATTCAAGTTTTACATTTTACATTAAAAGTATATAACGCCGATCCTAATTCAAAACGGTGCACGTGTAACTTCTCGCTAGAAAACCGAATTCAAAACAGCTACACATTCTTCTCTGCACTTACATTTTTCAACATACGTGTGTTTCATTGAAAGTAATATAAAGCCGATCCTAATTCAAAACGTGCCCACAAGTATTTTACATTTGAAAAGAATTCAAGTTTTTACATTTTACATTAAAAGTATATAACGCCGATCCTAATTCAAAACGGTGCACGTGTAACTTCTCGCTAGAAAACCGAATTCAAAACAGCTACACACATTCTTCTCTGCACTTACATTTTTCAACATACGTGTGTTTCATTGAAAGTAATATAAAGCCGATCCTAATTCAAAACGTGCCCACAAGTATTTTACATTGAAAGTATATAAGAATTCATGTTTTCACAACTATTTTACATTGAAATGTTTTCACAACTATTTTACATTGAAATTATATAGGGCCGATCCTAATTCAAAACGTGACAGACGTATTTTACACATGGAAAATACATCTGTCGCGTTTTGAATTAGGACCGGCCCTAAATACCTACTATGTTACATGCCAAAAATTGGCATTGCACACTTTTAATTTGTGAGTGAATTTGCGCCAATATTTTTAAAAAATAGACTTGTGCATTTCTGTCACTTCGGACAGTTGCGTCGGCGCAAAAAAATGTGCAGACGTGGAGTGAGGAAGTAAGTGGCGGTTTCCGACACGACAAGGATTAGTCAACCAGACGTCGAACAGTGACGTTACCTGTGTCGTGCCTTTGTCTTTTCTCTTCCAGATAATGTAGGTTTCCCTCTATCTGTACCTGATATCGTTCCTTCCCTGGTTGTTCCTTATCGTACTGCTACAGACAAAAAAAAAGGAAGACAAAACAAATCTGGCTTCAACGAGGGTGGATCCCGAACCACACCCAACAACGCCGAGATCCATGGAAATGAATATAGCTCCTGGGGGTCTACTCTCGAGTTCGTTCGATATATATCATCGGTGATATTTATCACCCATAAGTATCGCATGCGAAACAGTTCTATGACGACTTGCTATTCTCGACAAGATGTGATATGATATTTTAAATATCGAATGAAGTGAGGCATGTCGTAAATAGAATAATAATAAAAGCCAATAGCCAACCGGAACGAAATCACGTGGTTCAGGAAGCTACTAGATCGTATTTTGTCGGGTAAGATCGAAGTTTGGATGAACGTAATGTTTACTTGCATTAATTACGCCCAACTAACAGAGCTACTTATAAATAGAGGGCAATTATGCAGCCGTAAATTTTCCTTTAATTCTACAAAAAAAAGCTTGCGAAGAATGGGAGGAAATAGCAACGGAACTGAATGAAATTCCTGGAATTCAACTTTTTATTAAGCGGAACATACCCACAAACATTTTTTCACTTAAATAAAAAATAGTATACGCTTATAGAATTGTCTTTTAGTCACTTTGGCAGCTGTTTCAGCTTCTTTAAACACCTCCAAAACAGCAAATAATGCTGCCTCATCAAAGTTTGCTATAATTGTTATTAATTATAATTATTTGTCAAACACCCACGAAATAGATTAAAACAAGTAGCAATTTTTTGGTTATGTGCATAGAGAAAAGTCTATGTCAGTCAATTTTAATATAGTAATCATGCGCAATACGTGCGTTTTCATGCGATAAAATATATCACTTGGTAGTGCACCGCTCTTTGCAGTTCGTGCGATAAATATCTCTTGCGAAATTTGAAGAATACCAACTTCGACGTTTCGTGCGAAAATCGTAAAATATCGCATGCGATAAATATCACCGTCTTTCGAGAATACACCCCCTGCCGCAAGAATAACCGCAAGGTCGTGAAGAGTTCCACATTATTTTGTGAATACATTTTATCTTTTTCTTTAAGGCGCCCCTTGTATCACAATAAACATTTTTGGTACGTGATACAATTTGAAACGCAATTTTAACGTAATATCTTGTTGCGCAATCTTATGTACGCTTTAGTATGTATTGCCAACTGTCTTAGTGGCTCTTATCAAATACGCCGTGACTATAACGGTTATACCTTAGACTATAACAACGAAAGAATGAGTCGACAATGCTTCGTATGCAAAGTAAAGGAGAATGATAAATCCGAATTATCATTTCACAGGTAAGTAAAAAATATTGTATCTCAGTGGCGTACAATACTTAATTCATTTTTTCTAGATTAGACCTTGCAAGTGTTAACTGATACCTTTCTATACTGGTTTTAATGACATAAGTTTCTACTAATTTCGTTGTTTCCTGCTAATAAATATTTATTATCTATGAAATATGAATATTTTCAGTTTGCTTGCAAAAAGCAAATTCGATATTAAAGACTCTTCCATAACCGCACCGCGCTGCATACTCTTTGTGTGTGGTCTACTTTGCCGACAGTCATTTCTGCGCATTTGGGTACGAGTACCATGTCCATTTTATTATAGGTCCGTGGATCAAACTGACCTTATATTCTTTACTAGTCAATTTTTTTCTACGCTCTGGTTCCAAAATCTCCACTTTGTCGTTATACTGTTCTAGTTGGATAGCAATATTATAGACATAACAAGAAAATCGAGTATTCAGGCAATCCAGTGCATTTTTTATTTAAGATAGAAAGTTATCGATTTCATCGTATTTTGTATTCGACATTTCCGACCGTCAGGCAGGCAGTAATTTTTTTCTTAACCATTCTCCCGAGTCTACGCTCGAACGAGTCCTCGGTTAGGTTACTGTTAGAAATGCATATTATTATTAAAAAACACAAATCATTTAACACGCATATCAGAACAGTGTGCAATAGCTTTAGCAACAAAAAAAACAAGACTGTTCTGATATGTGTGTTAAGTGATTTGTGTTTTTAATAATAATATCTATTTCTAACAGTAAACCTAACCTTAAAAAGCCTATCGCGGGACTCGTTTGATCGTAAAGACTCGGAAGGAGAGTTAAGAAAAATTTTTTGCGACCGCACCGAGGTTTCGGTTCTTTTTCGAAAGTTTTTCGTAACTTTTTATTCCTGTTTTCGTAACACTTTCTTAAACAAGTAGCATATCTATACCGCATCATTGAGTTCCTTGTGTATTCCTTTCAAGATTTATTCTATTTGGAATATAGGAACCCTATCTTTACTTTCTATTACCTGATTATAGTTATCGGTAATTGACTTTATCAAATGAGTTTTTGCGTTTTTAAAATTTGGTGTTCAAATTGCATTGCTCCCTATTAATACATAGCTATCAAAATAATTACAATCCAATCTAAAGATTACAGATCTTGGATGAATTAGTTATGTTTTGGTGGATATATAACTACCAAATAATATTAAATTTAATTCTTTATAGCATTTTATACTCTATGACGAGCTAAGTTTCTTACATTTAAAACGTGTTCTTATTTTACCGTAAACTCGGTATACGCAACGGCAGTTGGTAACGCTAATCTAAAATACAGAAACTAGCGCGCCCAACTGTCAATGACGTCACACAATATGCAAAATATTACACGTAATAACGAAATATTCAAAATACATAAAACAGTTAATAAGAATCGAGTACTCACATGAATATATAAGCGTCTTACAGGATAGCTTCCTTCAGGGTTGCTAGGGGCCCCCTTCTGGATTATTTACCGATGGTGCGCATAGCGTCCTTCGGGATTGCTCCTTTTCAAATTAGTTAAAGATGGTGGCTGCTCCGGCTAGCTGCTGCAGGGCTCCCTTCCGGAGTGTTTAAAGATGGTTCGGTTCGGCCAGGTTGCTTCAAATTAATATTCTTTCTATATAGAGGTAATAACAGGAACGGGTTTAGAGAGCGACAATCAAAGATAAGCAAAGGCAAGGAAATCTACATAAAAAGATAAAGATACGATACCCAACCACTCCTGTCGATGTTCAGCAGCAAAAAGCCACGTTTTTAGCGTCTCCCGGAAACTTTCCCACTTTTCTCCCTTCACACGCGTCGGCGCGAAGTTCCTCCAACGCACTTCTGACGTAACGAAAATACGCGCACCGAGTCTTTGAAATTTATGGCGCGAAACTCCCGCATTTTAAAACTAAACTAAAAATGCCTAGTGCCAAATTTGGCACGTAACAAGTTTTGCTAGATGATGGATAAGTTTCATCTTTCAATGTTATATAAGTAATTTTAAATTAAACCCAAGTTCAACAATTGTTGTTTTTCAAGTGGCTATACCTTATGAAAATGGGTTTTATTAGATATGTTCACGCAAATTTTGTAAGCTTACACATCTAAAATATGATGCAAAGGAAATTTATTTCAGGTGGCGTTCTCTAACAGAGCAAGCTTCATTTTGATTGGATAGGGACCATAGGTGTCAATATTTTTAGTATTGGTTAGAACACATAGAGAACATTATCTATGCTAGAACAACATCCTATCTGTTATTAGTCAGGAAAATAAAATGTTTGGTTATGTTTTGCTTTGTTTTTATGAAATTGAATAGATTTGAGGTCTCAAAGGAAAAGTTAATTGTTCCTCTTCATACGCACACGTTCTTAGAAACTTGTTTATTTTGCCGCCTTATATTATCATCAATGTTTAACGTTTCGTACTTGAATTGGAAAAATTTTGTTTTTGAAGCCCTTTGGAATTAATTTTTAAAAATGGTTAATTTTGAATCTTGTAGTTCTGACTATACTACAGTTTCAATACTAGGACAAGGTTGGGATGGTTTAGTTGTCGTTTATTTAGCAAGACATTTACCATCAGGTAACTTGGTTGCAATTAAACGGTATACTATGGATAGAATTAAGGAGGATTCTGACTTGGTTCAGGTAATGTTACAGTTTAATATGCGGTATTAATTAGCATGTTCCCTTAGGAAGAAATAATACTTACCAGACAACTGCAGCATCGTAATATTCTGCACTATCATGCCTCTTTTGTATGTGGTACTGAGGTGTGTGTTGTAAGTCCACTTATGGCTTTTGGTTCGTGTAAGGATTTATTAAATACTCATTTTAGTCATGGTAGAACTGCTATAATATTTTGTATAAATATCAAGACGGTTTTGTAGGTTTACCTGAATGTGCTATCGTATTAATTCTTCGTGAAGTTTTAGAGGCTTTAGATTATATTCATAAAAAGGGATTTGTTCATAGGTATTCTATTAGATATTATTATTGATGTTTCCATAGTTTGTTTTAGGGCTATACGAGCTAGCCATGTTTTAATATCAGCAAATGGACGTGTGCGTTTATCTGGTTTACGCTATGCTTGTCCTATAATTGAGCATGGCAAATGGCAAAAACAGATTCATTCATTTCCAGGAAGCACTGCCAGAAATCTAAATTGGCTTGGTCCCGAAGTGTTGGAGCAAAATTTACAAGGTAATTTAGAGTATTGCTAATGTAGGGATTTGACTGACAGATTGTATTAGGAAAGGTTTCTATCAGTAATTAAGACATGTACTCTAGATTTGTGTACGTTTCTCAAGAATGTATCCATTTTCTATGAAATTTTCTGATCCCTCTATTTTTTGTCTATACACTTCAAAATCTGCAAACTAAACAATAATCATCTGTTTAGTAAAACAAAAAGTTTTAGTTCTATTATGATGTTTTTTTTTTAATTTGTTAGAGACTTATTTTATTAGGCATTTTGTCCTTTCAAAATAACATGTTGCTATGCAGTTTCTAAACAATTTAAAACATAATAATTAATGATAACTAGTGCTCAGATTAAAAGGAGGAAGAAGTCACTTAAGATACAAGATTACATTAAATAAAAATAATATTTGAGCTAGTGCAAAAAAGCTTTGCCGAAAACATTTGTTTAATTTGTCTTGTTACATTTGTAAATTCGTTTTAATGAGCTATTAATTGAGAATAAATCTAAAGGAGAATCATTTTCAATAATTTTTTAAATAACTCGGGTTGAATACATTTTTCTTTAAATCTATTAATGTTAATCACATTTATTTTTTAGAGATAGGACTACATGTAACCCTATATACACATTCAAACTCATAACGAATCGTCCCCAAAAGCGTCTGTTATAGCCGAGTGGCCGTTATATCCATGGCATGAATATTGTATTGTAAATAAACAACATTTTACGGAAAGCATTTATTAAAAAATTGTGGTACATACTGATAACTAAGAAATAAACAGATAAAGTTATCCATGAGCTTATGTAAGTGCACGCCTGTTTCAGATGGAAAGAAGTGGATTGGCTTTTAGGGGTGAGAGATAGAGGTGTAAACATTGATAATATGCACCATAAAAAGTCACTCACCAAAACTGTTGCACTGAAGTTCTATCTATATTGTGATACACCACTGGAACGTCATACAGTACTGTTTTTGAGTAGCACTAACCTGTATCTATGAATAGCACTAACCCGAAATCCACAAGGATATTGATATACAACCTAATTGTGAGAGTGATCGTGAACGTCTCTCGAACTAATAATTACGTTAACCGAACGATATCATCGGACAACTCTGTGGAAATGTGCACTGAACCGGGAGTGGCGTGAGCGTACCGCCCACCTAAAATTAAAGAATTTTAAGAACGCTGAAAGAGGGGTATTTAAATAACATAAACGGGAATAATAATAGTTAGGTATTTCCTCCCAACTAAGGGAACAGTTATCCCATCGTTTCTTGGGTTTACAAGAGGGGTCGGAAGAACAGTAAAAATTTACTAAATGAAGCAAATAAAGAAAACAAGTAAACATTAAATTGAATTTAATGAAGGAGGGGAGAGAGAAAAGTTTATTTACCAGACGAATAAAATCACCACTTGTGGTCTTAATCGAAGCCATGCGAACGATGGAAATAATTTGTTAACCCGGCCAAGATCCAAGCTAAAGGGCCGGTATTGATTCCTGTAATATGAACTAAGTCGCCACTTTTCAAATCATTTTTGAAAGACGATTCCATTTGTTTCGCTGGATAAGGGCATGTAAGTACTCCTTAGACCAGCGTCGTCAAAGTAACTGAGTAAACTGGCAAAGATGGTGCGCCACCGAGAACGCAGGTCAAGAGATTTGTCAAATGTAACGTTGGAAAGACTTAAAATTGGACCACTAATCAAAAAGTGTGTTGGAGTAAGAGTCAATATTGTCGTTCGGATCTGAGGAAGGGAGGCATAAAGGCCGACTATTCAGAACAGCTTGTATATGGGAGAACATTGTAGTAAGTTCTTCAAATGTTGAGGTTGCCTTCCGAGAGTACGCGTTAAGAGCAGTTTAGCTGATTCTACACCAGACTCCCAAATACCGCCAAAATTTGGGGCATAACGAGGTAAAAATCCATCGGACTTGACGCAGGCAGGGGCAGACAATAAATCGTCATGATTTCCCTTAAAAATCGAGCGCTTTCTTCAATTACACATGATGCACCTAGGAAATTTCTGCCACAATCAGAATAAAGAGAGTGAGGTAGACCGCGACGAGAAACAAATCTGGTAAAATATGTCATAAATGCATCGGCGGAAAGCTCTGATACAAGCTCTAAATGAACAGCTTTAGTTGATAGACAAACATAAATACATAAGTAACATTTGAGAATAGGTGCATTTTGACGAGTAGAAGATTTCAGACGGAAGGGGCCTGCAAAATCAACACCGACATGAGTAAATGTACGGATAATGCGTATGCGGAAGGGAGGTAAATCAGCCATAATAGGTTGAGGTGGTTTAGCGCTTAAACGAAAGCAAATTAGACATCTATGAATACGGTGAGATAGATTTTGGGCCTTTGGGAGCTTCTTTAAAAAAACATTTATTTCTAATAACACTTCAATCAAATTTATTTTAATATGATAAATACAAAAAATGGTTTATTTCTTCTATAACAACTTGTATGTTATGTTCATTGACGCAACTTAATTTAGTTGACAAAAAAATCAAAGTTAATATTTTAACAATCAATAATTACCGATGAGTAGCTTGAACTACCAACAATGTTAAAGTTATGAAGTTCGAAGACTGACTGACGAGCAGGGGCTCCTTAAGTATTTATGAAGCCTCTGGTCTCACGTCATATTGTTGGAAAGTGCACAGCTTGCTGTCTGCAGTTTCTCGATAATCATACAATGTTTTATTCTAAGTAATTTTAAATAAGACTGCTTTATTGCAGTTCATTGTTTCTGCACCTACAGTATCAGGTTGTGTCTGAAATACAAAATAGTCCTTTTCTATCTTATTTCTGACATGAACTCTGATTAACCTTTAATTATAACTTTCATTTAATACAATGTAACATGCTATTGCAACGACAATAATTACATTTATTTTTATATGTATTTTAATATGGGGGATATGTAGCTCCTCCTGACCTAGATGAAAATTAAGGATTGATACTTAATTTTTAAAACTCATTGTTCCTAAAGTTTTGTTTGTGGATTCTTTGTTCGCTTTTGTTTCTTTGATCTTATATCTGATATACATTTTGTACAAATAGTATACAGTTAAGTATACAGCCTTACCAAAGATCTAGCACCAATGATCCAATATTGTCTAGAAATGAGCGCTTATGTAGTAGAGGGGCCAGAGTGTAGTGATAAAACATGATAATGATCACATATGAGAAGACATAAAAGAGCCGACTTGGGCAATAACAAAGGGTATTTACTTTTATATGACAGTAAGAAATGCCGAAGGCGACCGCCCACCCTAAAGAGGCCATGGGGGTCAAGAAACGGGGATAGCTTATGCATGTAACAAAGTAGAAGTTTGCCATTTTCTAATGATTTAATTTCTAAACCGAAGTACTGTTGTTAAATGAGTTTAACACAGGTCTCTGAAGCAGCTTGCAGTTCATCAACAGAAATTGGACCAAGCAATTTTTTCCAGGGTGTCGGCAATTATTAATAAAGCTGTATATGTATGCCAGATGGTATTGCAGCTTACTGAGTGAAGAAAATGTACTGATGAACACATGTAGATGCTATCAACATAGCAAAAGAGGGTTTTATTTCAGGAATTTGTTTAGTTGGTAGAAGTAAAATCTCGACATAATTAGAAGAAAATAAATCATACTCATTGATGGGGCCATGCCACCATAAGTTACTGTGAATTAGTTGTGAGGGGGACGGACTGCGAGATGAGATGTCTGCGGGGTTCAAAATACCGGGAATGTGGTTCCTTTTGTGATAAATTAGTGTGTTTGAGAATGCGATTGACACTATTTGCTACAAAACTGTTAAGTAAATGCGTAGAGGTTCTTAACCAAGTTAAGACAACTTAAAAGTCGGAGAATAATGTTATCCTTTCTAAAGGATAATCAAATGGGCTGGAAGTAATTGAGTGGATCAACTGAGAAAGCAACAAAACAGCAGAAAGCTCTAAGTGAAGTATTGTAAGAGATTTTAGAGATGCCACATGTAGGTAGACGCATGTGCCATATCCCTTTTCGCTAGCGTCACAAAAGCCTAACAAGTGGTAAGTGCCATTAATCTGTGATAATCTATGCGGAATTTTGATCCGAGACAAAATAGAAAATTGATTACAGAAGTTTTCCATTCTCAACACCAGATGTCATCGGGGGTGTCATCCCAGTCGAACTGCCGCAACCATGCCATTGCAGAAAACATTTAACTACAAAAATAATAGGAGATAACCACCCTAGCGGATCAAAAATACGTGCCATATATGAAAGAACATTTCGTTTAGTAAAAGGTTCTTCAAAAGGGAGGGTGTGGTAGGTGAAAATATCATGAGGTTTTTAATTCAGTTTGGAATTGTTTGACAGCGTCAATAGAATCTACGCCAGAACTTGTATCGTCCACATATGTATTATTTAATAGGGCACAGGATGCAATAGGGTAAGAGGGACCCTTTGTAGCTAACTGCTGGAGAACACGCTGCACAATGATAGACGAAGGTGAAAGACCATAAATGAGGGTTTTGAGTTCATACTCACCCACAGACGTCTCGGAAGAAGGACACCAAAATATGTGTTGAAATTTGCAATCCCTTTGATCTACCAAAATTTGACGGTACATCATACAAATATCAGCACATACTGCAACAGCATGTGAACGAAATGCGAATATTATTTCAGGTAGTCCTTTTTGCAATTAAGTGCCCTCATACAAACGTTCATTCGAGGAGATCCCAGAATGATTAGGGGTGGATCCGTTAAATACAACACGGAGTTTAGTTGTGCTGCTCGCGAGTTTGTGAACAGCATGATGAGATATCACATATGGTGAGGAAGTTTCAGCAATATTCATTTGTCTAAGACAAATATTCCTGAAGGAAGCTGTTGTATATGATTTTCTCATCAGGATTGCGGATCAAACGAGATTCTAAATTGATATAACTTTTAAAAACCACATGATGATTGTTATCGAGAGAGGTAGCATTTTGAATAAATGGTAGTGAAATTATATAACGACCTGTTTCATCGCGTTTAACGGTATCTAGCAAATGTTGTTCGCAATAAACATCTTCAGGACTAGGATTTGCGGGATGTTGAATTTCTACAATTTTCCAAAATTTGCATAATTTGTGATCTAAATATAAAGAAGTGGTAAATTTAACCCTCTCAGTATTCACAAGTACCCCTTGAGGGTTTGTAGGAACCGCTTTGGAAACTACTACTCTGAATAAATCTCTCAATTTTGTTATTATTGTAGTTAGAAAAAGTATTTTTAATTGTTTTTACATCAACTCAATACGATTAATGATAATGACTTCAAGTTTCCACTTTTAGGTTACAATGAAAAATCCGACATATACAGCGCTGGAGTTCTTTTATGTGAACTTGCTAATGGAGCTGAACCGTTTGTGGGAATGCCAACTACACTTATGCTTATCGAAAAAGTCAGAGGTGCTTCTCCACAGCTGTTAGATTGCTCTACCATACCTAAAGAGGAGAATGCCGAAATACATGGTTTGTTGTTTTGAAGATTTTATTTTTTAAGTTAAATACGCAAGGAAATTAAAACATCAAGAATATATCCTTATTTGTCTTACCAATAATAAAAATAATATTCTATGGTTTCTCATAAAATGTGATTGTATCTTCACATGAGGTTTTTCAAAGTAGATATTGTTTTGGTATTTTGTAGTATGTAAATTTAAAATCTTAAATTTCGAGGTGTGTTTTGTAATGCCTTTAAACTTGTCATGGTAATTGTCTGTTTCACTGGTAATATTTTCGGTACATTAATCTATCTTTATAGATTAACTTCATGTGTCCAGATTAAAAATCCACGTGTAAGTTGCCTACTGTACATGACATTTCTTCCCATATGCATTTGTATAATTGTTATTTCTAAAGACCAAGCTGAGTGATGGTTCATTATTGGATTATTAGAGTAACACTTTGTTTAATCAATGAAAATTAAATTTTATTTAATTCCTGTTTCACCAGATTTTATTTTCTTTTGGAGGTGTAAATTAGCTCATTATTCTCAGTATTATCAGTTTTTATTTCTAAGTGTTAAACTTTATTATTTGATCCCATTTCATATAGTGAATATTATGTCACGGTCATGGAGAAGTCTTTATCCGCTTTCAAAGTTTATACCAATCGGCTTTATTATATTATTTCTAAACTTTGGCCAATTTTGTCTTTTGTCGTAACAGAGCAAGTTCTAAAGATTGCTGGGCCTATCAGCAATTTTAATTCGATCAATGGTATTTTAAGTATTGGAATTTTTAGTTGTTGTTTTTAAAGTGTCACATATTAATAGTATTTTTATGCAAATCGTTCAGAAATTTTGACATTTCTGATCAAATTTCTTGAAAAAAAGGTCTATATTTCCATATGTTTAGTCGTTGCCAAGCAACAAAACATAACTGTAAGGAAATGTGCATGTCTGTACTGTAAGGAAATTATTTATGCATTGCATTTTTATTCCTACGATAGTCCATAAAATGATTGTATGCATATTCGTATTTCTTTATTGATCTTTTTGGTAGTAAATCTAATGCGGCAGTATTGACTGCCTCGGCTAGTTCAGGAGGAGTTCCAGGAATGGATATTTCATCATCACTCGTAATAATTTCTTACTGATACTTTCAGTACTTTCGAAAGTATAAGCAATCAAATTTCAAAAGCGTCTTCTTTGACATTTAAATATTATGATACATTTTCATAGTTAAGCAACAAATTTTGCAAAGAATTTCACAACACCATTTATTTAAAAATAAAATTATTCATTGTATTTAAAATTAAATGCCTTAATTTGTCATTCTTTAACGATTTGTGGAAAAATAGTATGTATTATAACATGTAGGAAAACAACATTCCCGGACTTGTGCCTCAACAAGCAATCTTCACGTCTTCTCGGAGTGTTGAGCCTTTTCTACTAGGTATATAATATACTATTGGTAAATCAGCATTTGATGGATAGTGGCTAGTCGACATTTTCCTTCAAGAGCAACTGGTTTGTTCTAAGTTTATTATGTACGGAGTTATCAGGTATCCACATTACTTTTATTACCCTTACTGTGTCTATCTTTCTGTATTTTCAATTTTTATTCCTTTGTTTTTGTGCTATTTCAGTAGCACCTTCAAAACTGCAAAATTATATTTGTGCATTTATTAGAAGTATATAGATATATACTTCTAATAAATGCACAAATATCATGTGACAAGGTTACGAATTTCTGTTTAATTTGTTTAAAAGTTCTTCCGCGAAAAGTAAATTTATTTACTTGTAATTTAATTTTTATAGATAGTTTTATAGCATATGGTAATTTATTCTACAATAATTAAAATTATTGACATATAAGCATTTTTTGATGGCGGTTGTCTCATCACACAAAAAAGTTATTAAAAGTGATGGCTACTTTACTGCAAAGGTATTAGTTTGGTTAGTCGCGTGCAGAGACCGCAATGTATTGCATGGAATTTACCAAAGAAAACTATTTAGTTTGTTTCAAATTAAGAATCTAAATTAATTATTAACTTGCATACCTTCTAAATTAATTCATATTGGAAAGCTGGGTAGTAAATACAATATATCATACGTGTTCAGCATCCGTGCAGTTAAGGATTTTAGTGAAGATGCCCGTAATCTCGTAGTGGAGCTCACTGGTTTTTCCTAAGACATACACTGGAATAGGACAAGATACGATAATAACACAGGATAGGGAAGAACTCACAAGTAAACACTCCACTACATTATTGCACAAATAGTTAACATTAAGATAGTCACGACCAGAATGAATCTAGGGTGTGCTTCTAACAATTTGAAAACCAACACTGCTCTTCATTCGTTCTAATGATTAGCCGGGAAGGCGACATATATCTATTGCGAATAGTGAGGACCGACTTCACGACAAAATCACACGATAATAAGGGTTGTTCCTCTTAAAACATTGCTGGGGACCACCAAGACCACATTTATTAATTACTAACTAAAAATAATTTGTGGAGCGCTTTATAAAGCGTAATAATATACCTTCCATATTTCAAAGTGGATTGAAAAATGGTGGTTACAAACAAATTTAGCCTAAAACATAATAAAGAGTAGTTTACGCTATTGCCTTTAAATACATTTTTTTAAAATTAAAATACGAGGTAGCAATGTTTTTTTTTATCTTCTAATTACTAATAAAGGATACTAACTTTCCAGGTTATAAAATTGTATTAGATAAAGTTGAATAAGAATTAATAATGAAATTATACAAACCCTTAAACAACAAAATAAAAATAAATTGCTTTTTAATTTGGTGTCATCATTACAGTGCCGCAATTTGTTAATTTCTGCATATTAATAAAAACTTGAAGCAATATTTTAAAGTGAACCTTTCAACGGTCCTCAATGTTTGATTCAGAGAGCACATCTGGTACATCATTTCCAGTGGATCTAAGAGAAAAATACTCTACGTGATATTGTTTTTAATAATTAATTTTCCCACATTCTCACAGCTAGTACTATTATATGCTATTTCCAGCAAATGAAAAGCATTTTTATCAAAAATGTATTAAAAATTAGTAAGTGAAAATAAATGGCTTTGTATTTATCTTAAAGTGATCGATTTGTGTTCGCATTGAATGTGTTTTACGGTATTTTACAATTAATTATTTTTACATATATAACTTACATTATTTGCTTTTTATTTACAATATGCTTATATCATACAGGGTGATCATTTATACATGGACAATTGCATGTTTCGCTTGTACATCAATGAATAAAAGCACGTTTGTATTATACAGGGCATAACCTTGAATTTACGGAAATTTCTATTTTTGGATTCTATTGTATTTTAGTGAGATTTATTTGTAGAATTTGGGTTTCAATAACCTCTCGTGACCCGTTATCATGTCAATATATATACACATACGCACGCACACACACACACACGCACTCACGTGCGCGCGCACACACACGCACGCACGCACGTCCGCACGCAAGCAAGCAAGCACGCACGCACACACACGCACACGCGCGCACACGCACGCGCGCTCGCACGCACACGCACTCGCGCACGCACCCTCCCCCACATACACGCACGCACGCGCGCACGCATGCGAGACAAATTAATTTTTCTTATATCCAGTGATGGCTAAATTAATAATCGAGACGATGGTTAAAAACGTAAAGATTTGTAAGTGACAGTAATGTACTTTCTGAGCATAATACATAGTTAGTTAATATCTATGATGTTTTGTTCATAACTACTAATATGCACCATTATTTCTTTGTCTACATCAATAATACGTTGCATTCCCAAATATATTTATTCGATACTAATTCAATAAATCGAAATTCGAACTACCGCCCATCACTATAACTGCGAATAAGTAATGAATAGCTTGGACTTTGTGGTTATATGCGCTTATTTAGGATTTCTGCAGTTATGTTTTGAATTTCCATACTAATTACACATTTCAATACTTCAAGTTATACATGGTTCAGTTGCCTAAAGTGCCTAAATATTATATGCGTGTTAGAAATGTTTTATTACAAAAATTATCCGAAGGGGTACAACGGCCGTAATAACATCCATAGTTGAAAACAAATTACTTTAGTTCTCTCTTCAGGTTAGATTCATTATTCTTAATTAAGTTATTTACGTGCTGTATTGCTGGATTTTGGAGCACTTTAGCAAGGGCCATTTAAATATTGAAATGTTTACTTTTCACTCTGGATGTACTTTAAAACTAGTAGAGCCATCACACCACGCCCCCTCCAGGTCTCATGTTTGCTTCTGTGAGTTGTATCTATTGTATGTTTTCATGTCAAGTTATGATGACAATTGCATTTTCTGCTCCTCGTGTGTGCATTAATATTTTCTGTGTACAACTTAGGAACTTACTAATTCAGTTTATTTTAAGGCGATGCGGATATTGGATCTTATGGAGGTTTTTCACAAGTTCAAGCTTCAAGGCGCTTCAGTGAAGGTTTGCATCAAATTACAGCACTCTGTTTACAAAGAGAACCAATTTGTCGTCCTACTGCAACACAGCTAATTGGCCATTCGTATTTAAAAGCAAACCGAAAAAATGCATTTCTGCCAGATATGCTTAAACCAGCAATTCCATTAGGCGATACAATAGCAACAAATACAGGTTAGTATTTGTTCCTTAAGAAAACACTATCATTGTTAACTTTCTGTGCCTAAAGTATGATTTTATCCATATGCAATGGAATTATTTAACTCACTTTTGTTTGATTTCGTTAAAGTACTACATTTTCTTAGGATTGAGTATGTAATTGTATGAGGATGAATCAAATGATTTTTTGTTCATCTTCCGTATTGGAGCACTAATTCTATACTTTGTCAGAGTTTATTAGGCCATTGTATCGATCAATTTAGCATGATTTAATAATAATAATATTTATTTAGTCCAACGGCTTTTGAATACAATAGACAGAACATGTTATTCATGTGTTAACCAGTTATATATAATAATTTCGAGATCAAATACCGATATTCAAGTATGCCAACTATTTATAAATTATATTGTAGATTTAATCCTGTAGTAATCGATGAGTTCTAGAAGAAAATAGAAACGATTACTAGCAAGCAGTTTATGTAAGTGTCGTTTCAACCCTGAATGTTTTTTGTGTGGCCCAGAAACAAATCAAAAAAACTCCACATAAACCGGTGAATTCTTACAATGAATGTTTATGCTTATTCATGATACGATAGTGTTTATTTCGTGTGTGGTAGTCATTCAGATCACTTTCATTCGCATATACATGGGTGAGAATTTTATGTTAATATATGCTCCTCACCGTCAAAATGTTATACTTTTCGAATAGTCGTTGTAAGATGAGTGATATGGTAAATTGAAAATCGGTCTGATTATGTTTTTGTGTAATAAATATTCTTTCTACACTAGAGCATGACACCCAATAATTTAACAGTCTTTGTGTTGTTCATTCTCTGATATTTTAAACTAAAATTGAAATCCAAATTGTGTTGACTAATTGAGAAGTGTATTAACTTGAGCTTTTATATAATTTATGATGATTGTTCTTACAGGTTGATGTATCGAATTCAACCTAAAACTTTAAGACACGTTAGCTTGTAGGTTGTTATATCTTTATCAGAAATGACAACACTAACGTCGTCCACATAGAAAAATAAACTCCCACAGGAGATATGCTGGAGGTCATTGATGGATACGAGGAACAACAATGGACCTAGAATACTACCTTGCAGAGTTCCATAATTTATATCATATGTGGCAGATTTTAATTTTCAATACTAATTTTGTGTCTGTTAAAAAGGATACAAGCCAATTTTAGGTATCAAAAGCTTTGGTCATGTCGAAAGAGATCCTTCTCTCATATTCTCCGAGATCCAATTTGTCAGATACTAAATGTTTAAAGTCAATAATGGGGATTTTTGTTGAACGTTTCAGATGAAAACCATATTGATGGTCGCATAAAATATTATATTTGTTGAAGAATGGGAGTCTGTTGTATAATACTTTTTTGAATATTTTTCTAAAACTCTTTACAAGAGAGATGGACCTATAATTCTCAGTAATGGCAGCACCATTTTTCTTAGTATTGGAAGAACACTAGCAGTTTTTAATTATTGAAGGAATTCTCTCCTTGCGACAGAGAAATTTATTAGATCTGAAAGTATGTGGGGTACTCATTTGCACATATTTGGATACTGAGATAGATATGTCATCGATTGTAAAGAATGTATTGTTTCAATTTGTAATTGAAGTATTATCTTGTATGTTTGGGAGGGTACTGCCTTTTCTTTAATAAGCTTTAGTTTTCTGCAGACCTACCTATTGAAAGGATTGAACTTATTGGGACTAGCTTAACAATGGAACTCTTAAACCTTGATAGGACTTGAAGAATGAGTATTGTCCTAAAATATTTATTGATACATGAACTGGAATGTATTTACAAATAAAATTATGAATGAACATTGCATGTTTTTTAATTTTATAGTTGGGTAGCGGAATGCGACTGGGTTCCCCAAAGTGTGCTGGTTGTAATTTAATATATATAAATGTGACCTTCGATAGCGGTGAGAATGTATCGGAGCACAAAACTCCAGGATTCAAACACTGCAAACCCAAAGCTACTGGTACTTACCTCACTTTGTCTTCTCGAAGTGCTGCTCCAGGCTCGTCGTGGCTGATGGTGATGTGGACTGACCCTCGCGTTTATTCTGAAAGCACTGAGAACTGTAATAGTTATTGGTTTAGTGATAAAATAACAAGCTGTACTTTTTCGCGTGACTTCCGAAACTTCAATCCAAACTTATTGTTTTTTGTTCAAGCGATGCGATAACCTTTTTACTCGTGCTATTGGTGGCAGCTTGGAACAGAGCGTCGAGGCGAGACACCAAAGATATCAGCATCATCTAGCTCGCAGATGTCGGAACCCAACATTCCTGCGGCACGAACAATAGTTTCAGGATGAAACTAAGAAATATTTTGCTCACATCAAGCACTGTAATAAGTGACTGCCAACGTAAGAATTGAATATAAAAATGGCATCTCGTGTGATTGCGTCGCACACTTCGAATAAGTTTATATAATTGTGATGAACTTTACTTTTACAGTTCTAACCAGTGTTGAAAGAGCTAATTTTCAATAGAATAAAGAAGCGTTTAAAGTCTAACTTAAGCATAAGGACAACAAGCTAGTACTTATGAACAATAAAATAAAATGTTGAAATACCATTTTACAGGAAGCATGTAGATTTTTAGAAAAGAATGGTGAATCACTCCTGCAGCAGTTTTTATCGAAGCAACATGATTCACATCATCTGCTCCAGACTAAAGATTCACAATGCACCCAAAATGCCACTGTAACACAAGAAGATTGTCTTCCTTTATTAGTACAGATTGGAAAAGAAGTTAGAGCTGCGTCAAACCGACCTTAAGTAAGGTCGAAAACAATATGATGATGATATTAGTACTAAAACACCCTCTTGAAGATCGGAGAGCTTAGTATGCCATCTTTGCTGCAGTTGTAGTTCGGATATATATTCCTTGCTTCAGCGAGACCAAAATTTGTTGTTGAAGAAGCTGTATTTGAAACGAATCAAGTATAATTTCCTTAAGGTAATTTAGTGAAAGATCAGGATCAGATGTCATGGACGATCAACAAGAAAATGACCAGGAGTCGATGATAAAAAATCGATACAATCGGGAGACAAATTACTTGAATTCTAATTAGCTTCTACCTGTGCTAATATGGTAGAAAAGTCTTTCCTATATGAGGAAAGCAGATCTTAAAACTGCACAAATGATGCTACTTGATTTTACACCGGCTTCCCATTATCCTCCAAAATGAGAATGTGGAGGAATAAAGTGCCAGTTTATGTCCATGTTAGTTACCCTATTAGAAATAACTGTTTACTGAAAAAGAAGGCAGTTGCCCAATTCCTGAAGCTTCAAACTGGCACCGACAAAATTTGAACCATTATCAGAGCAACGTTTGTTGTTAAGTTTATCCTTACAGGCAAGAAATCTGCTAAGTCTTCAGAAATGAGTTACTGTAAAGATTGGTGACTAATTTCAGATGGTTCACTTTTGTGATGAAACAAATGAAGAGATAAATGTTGCATTGGAAGTTTTATCACTGTGTCCCTTACAATTCTTCACCTAAAAGGGGCCAGCGTAGTTAATACCAACTACATGAAATGGTGGCGATGGTCTGATGCGATCAGCTGGAAGATTTCCCATGATGTGATTAGTCATTTATGAACAATAAGCTTAGTAAGACTGCGGCCAATAATTATCAAATAACGTTCACGCACGTGAGAAAAAAGCAGCTAAACACCAGTATAGAACAGGCGATAGTGTTCACAAACAGGAAATAATTGTGCAAATCTATGTTTAGCAAAAATTATAATTGGATGTATTTTTTTTAATTGGAAACAGAATTTTGAGGATTAGTTTTAATAGGCGACTGTTGCAAACGAACGATTTCAGTTAATTGGCAGGACATTTTAACCACCCTAAAACGTAGTAGAAGTAAACCAAAGAACAAAGCGATTAAGCTCGGCATGGAATAGTAAGGGGCTTCAAGGGCACGAACTTAGCCTTTGCGTAAAGAAGCCAAATGAAAATCGTGCCATACAGGACAACTGAATGTAAATAAGTAGGTGCCCTGTAGGCACGAGCTGAAGCATCTGAATAGTCTTGCATCTTGACTTACACGGGATTACAACAGATAACGTTACACGGAATTGCAAGATCGTTTTGTCGAAAAAGAACTCAATTATTTTGAATAGGCAACAGGAATCTGAAAATCCCACGAGATCTTTTCCATTCAAAGAGCATGCATAAAAATTCTAGAGGATGTTTCGTTCCTAAACCCTTATACCTTTACCTCAAACAATAGGATATTAGAGTGAGTACGGGCTGGTAACTCGTTTATGCACATCGTTCTTTTATAAAACATTTGGAAATTTCTCGTTCGGTTGTCGAAGAGCGAACACACTAGTGCACTTTTGAAAACCCGCAAGTTTCATTCGGCCACAGTGTACGTTTGTCATAGAACACGCTGCCTGTAAGTATATAATTATGTACATGCACTATTGTTACACCATATGCATCCCAAGTCTGTTACGTGCCGAAAATCGGCACTAGACATTCTTAGTTTAGTTTTGATATGTGGGAGTCGCGCCATAAATTTAAAAAACTTGTTGCGCGTATTTCCGTTACTTTAGAAGTGGTTGCGCGAGACTTCGCGCCGACGCATGTGGCGGAGAAGAAAAGTGGAAATTTCCGGGAGACGCCTGGAAACGTGAAGAGGAAGTGTGGTTGGTCGGGTATCTTACCGTGTCTTTTTCCTAATATGTAGGTTTCCTGTGTTCCCAAAAATTATCGTGCCTTACCCTGTCTCCTTTACCTTATTTGTCTACATATAGGAAGAAGATATAAAATCTGGATACAACCTGGCCCAACAGCAGTCCACGACCCGAAAGATAACGAGTCCACGGAGCCCCGCAGCCGCTAGCCTGAAGTAATCCGGATGCAAGCCGCCAACATGAAATAATCCTGAAGGGAGCCACGAGCCGCCATCAGGAAGTAATTCTGTAGGAAGCTTTACATATTCACGTAAGTACCCCAGTTGGGGGGTTTTTATAATATATTGTAGAAATTTTAAAATTACGTGCTATAATTTGCATATTGTGTGACGTCATCGAAATTTGAGCGTCGATTTTTACATTATCGAATATCGTTACCAACTGTCTTTTGTGTCTTGCATACCTCGTTTACGGGACTGTAATAAGTCATTGGGTGGTCCTTTCCTATAAAACGGTCCTTTCCTATAAAACATTCCTTTTGTATATTATCAAATATCCACTTATGTCAATCTGTATTACGCCTTCTTAATTAATCCGCATGCATTAGAGGGTATATGACGAAAGGACCAAGGAGACGCAAAGGATAAAAAATCTGTGAGATGTTGGACAGCATAGTCTGTTTATGGGGGATGCTATTTCAAGCATCTGAAATTGCATATTGGCTGTAATCAGTTAGAAATGACCACGTAAGTCCAAGAGCTTTGGCGTTTTCAAGGAATCCAAACTCAAGAACATCTGGATGAATGTCCTTCGGATCAATACTGAAAAGCAAAGACAAGAATCACTTAATAATAGCTCACATGACAGCATGTAGATGTGCCTCTCATATAAAAGCTTTAATTTAATGGTTCCCAGTTCTAATATTATTTAAAAGTGATATCAAGTTGTTCCTTAAATTGTAGTGATTTTCTTGTTAAACAAATTTTGGAGTTTGGTTTAAGTATACAAGTGATAATTAGGACTTTATAAGTTATATTTCAACATTAGAATAACCATATTATCTAGTAGAACAGGTGGTGATAATACTTGTTATTATGGCAAGTTACATGTAATATGTTTTGTTGATGCATATAAAAACTATTTGTTTATATTAGTGCTTATAACTTAAATGGTAGCCTTCATTATCTACTTTCTTCTTTAAGTGGCTCACTGCTGTGAAAATTAGTGGATATTATGGATTTGTGCTCAAAATGTAACACCACATGTTAAAATGACTCAATGTTGATATGTGATTCGTGTAGTACACCTTTTCATGATAAATGTACTGAATTAGGATCAGAAATTCGAGTTATGCAACTAAAGAAACAAAGATCCCTGTTCTTTTTTTGTGATGATTGCACAACAGCAATCAAACTTTTTCTAATGATGATTAAAAAATGTAAAATTTTGGAAAATGAAGTTCAAGATCTTAAAAAAACCATTAAACGTTTAGAAGATCTAAATTTTTCCTCAAATTGTGAATCTTTCTACTCTGAAATCAATGAAAGGGTTAGTAGAAGTAGGAACTTTATACTTTTTAATGTTACTGAACCTAACTCTGCTAATGTATCTGAACGTCAACAAATTGATAAAACCGCTGTTACCCAGGTATTAAACACATTAGAAATTTATGATGTCGCTCCGGTGGCCGTCATTCGATTGGGGAAGAAAGGAGATAAACCTAGGCCTTTGAAAGTCATCTGTAGTGACAGTGCTATTGCACGCTCTATTCTAAAAAACAGTGCAAAGTTAGTCAATACACCTTTTCGTGTTGCTGCTGATTCCACTGCACAACAAAGAAATTATCTGCAAATGCTTAGAAGTGAACTTAGCGAATGCCAAAAAAAGGGGAATCAGTGACAATCAAATATTTAAATAACACACCTACTATTGTACCGACTAATCATAAACATTACACAAAAAGCTAGATTTACCCCTTTTTCAACTAACTGTGTACTATCAAAATGTGGGCGGTCTTAGATCCCGTTTATGTGAGTTTAAAGATAGCATTATCCTCAGTAATAATTACGATGTTTTAGTTATAACCGAAACTTGGCTTAATAATGCAATTTACGATAATGAACTTACAACTGATTTATATAATGTTTTCCGTGTTGATAGAAGCCAATATACTAGTACTAAAATGCATGGTGGTGGTGTTCTTATTTTAGTTCGGTCGTCGCTCTCTGCACAATTAATCAAAACTAGGGTACTTGATGTAGAACAGCTCTTTATTGCTATCAATGGCATTGGTTGCTTAGTTATCATTGGGGGTGTATATATTCCTCCCTCCTCTACAGTTCAGACTTGCGAATCTTATTGTAGTGCTATTGAAGAGGTCGGTATTAATTACCCTAATGCTGAAATAATTTTATGTGGTGATTTTAATATACCTCGAGCAACCTGGAATAATAATGAATTTATCTTATGCAACTATGGGGATGCACCTGAACATTTAATTGCCTCTTCTTCTCTGCTTAATCTGAAACAGCATAATAGGGTTTATAATAACAACAACCGACTCTTGGATCTTGTTTTTTCTAACATTCCCATTCTGAATGTTTTGCCAGCCATAGAATTAATAATGAATAACAGTTATCACCACAGAGCATTAACTTTTGAAGTACTGATTGAAAAAGAGCAACCTTATCTACAATATGAGGAATATAGATATGATTTTCATAAAGTGGATTATGAATCCCTTAACCACTACCTTAATACAATTGATTGGTCATTTTGTACAACAATGAAGAATATTGATGATGCCACTGAACATTTCTACTATTTACTTCAACATGGTTTGGAATCCTATGTTCCTAAGAAGCTTATTAAACCCTTTCAATTTCCTAGTTGGTTCAGTAAGGAACTTATTAATCTTATATACATGAAAAAAGCTGCTCATAAGCATTATAAATTGTCAAATAAGTTGGAGTCTTACCACAGGTTTATCTTCTATCGTAGCCTAGCCAACGTCTCAGTGCTCGGCTTTATTCAAGTACATACTATGTACAGAACATAGTATACAAACAAATCCTCGAAACTTCTGGACACATATTAACAATCTGAAAAATACAAACCGAATTCCTGAACAAATGAAATTTAATAATACCAAAGGCACTGATGGTTTGAGTATAGTGAACTTATTTGCTGAATACTTTTCACAAGTTTATTATTTAGAAGACATAGTTCCACCTGACAACTGTCTCCCAATCACTAAATTTACAGAATTTACAATTTAGTAAAAGTGATGTTTTTAAAGCTATATGCAATATAAAAAATTGCAAGTTACCTGGTCCAGATGGTATTCCTTCCATCTTATTAAAGAAATGCATTTATGGCCTCTGTTCACCATTAACAGATTTATTTAACCTTTCTTTGTCTCTTGGCAAATTCCCGTCAGAATGGAAACTCAGTTATATAAATCCTATATTTAAAGCCGGAGACAAAGAGGATGTATCTAATTATAGAGGTATATGTACTCAATCTGCTATTCCAAAACTGTTAGCATGGTTTTCAGCAACACAAGTCCACCACAACAAATTTACTAGTATTCACTAATTCAATTATACAATCTTTGGAGAATGGTCTAGAAGTTGAGGCTATTTACACGGACTTCTCTAAAGCCTTTGATCGAGTGAACTTAAATCTTCTGATGCAGAAATTAGACAAGATTGGTTTTGGAGGAAACATCTACATTACATGTGATTTTCCAATGCTCCACCCGAAGGTACTACATTGGCCAGGAGGCGAGTTTTTTTTACCTGGAAAATTTGGAATTTTGCCGAACCCTTGCTGTTCCAAGCAAGGTAGGGATCTTTAACGTGCGTGACAACACTCACACACGGGACCTCCATTTTACCTCTCATCCGAACGAGGGTGTATTTTTGTGAAAAATGCTCGCCTAACATTTTTCAAGCGGACCGTGTCGGGATTCGAACCCGGGACCTTGGGCGTAGTAGTCACACACATACGGAAACATCTACAACTGGCTTTCATCATATCTTTATGGCAGAGTTCAGGCAGTTAAATACAAACAATTTGTATCATTCAAATTTACTGTGCATTCGGGGGTACCGCAAGGTTCGCACCTTGGGCCCCTATTATTTCTTCTTTTTATTAATGACATTGTCAGCTGCTTCAAATAGGGCTCCTTCCTGTTATATGCTGATGATTTAAAGCTGTACAAATCCATTTTTTACGCAAGTGATCACCTATTAATTCAAGCTGATCTTGATTCGCTGGTTGTATGATGTGAATTAAATAGGCTTTTTCTTAATACTAAATGTTATGTGATCACTTACTCTCGTGCGACTAATACAGATCATATGGATTACTTTATAGAAAATGTTATTCTTCAACGTGTTGTAAAAATCAAAGATCTTGGGGTTGTAATTGACTCCAAGCTTTCATATATTTCACATATTGCCTATGTTCAAACCAAAGCCTTGCAGATGCTAGGTTTTATACAAAGAAACTCTAGAAACTTTTCCTATGAAACCATTAAATTACTGTATTTATCCTTAGTTCAGAGTATCTTGGAATATGGGTCTGTTATCTGGTCACCTTATTATAAAACTCATATTAATAAAATAGAGAAAGTCCAAAAGAAGTTTCTACGATACGTTGCTTACAAATGGAACATGTACGGTTCATCTTACTCTACTATCAACTTGATGTATGAACTACAACTCCTAAGTATACAACAGAGACATCTTTTTTTCTGGACTTGTGCTTTCTATTTAAAATTATAAACTATCTGATTTGCTGTCCTGAAATTCTACATCAAGTTGTTACACCTTACTTCAAATAAGATTTGTATGACAACACATAACCTGTCTATTAAAATTAAGTCTTTAAACACTAGCGTGTAACAATTGATTGAAACACTGTTATTACGATTTGCTATTCACAGTTCAGTCAATATCAGATCTTACCAACTCCCACTTATACATGAATATTAGCTTACTTGCCACCATGAACTGCCGTCACAATTCTGCTAACTGTTGTGGCGCTTGAGACTAAACCTCCGTGGATACTCTGGCCCTGTAAACACAAGTGAATGAATAACTGAAAGAGTTAACACAATTAGCCCAATTTAATACTCCTTGATAGGGATACAGAGGTACAGTAATTCAACATATGTTTATATAGTTAGTTATGAAACGATTAAGTATTTAATCCCTTACACATTCAAGTGGGCCAATTGCATGCAGTTGGTGTACGTGTAATACAAGTATACTGTTTACCCCAAAATTACTTAAGGACCTTAGGTCCCCGAAATCGCGAGGTATATAATTACTAATAAAAAGTATTTGAAGGTTAATAATAATCATGAATAATAACTTAGCTTGAACTGTGACTGGCCATATAATGCTTCCACTAAAATCTTCATCTGAGCTTGACTGCTGTGCAAAATTAACTACAAATGGATAGGATTTCTTTGGTAGTCTTATTCTGATAATTCCAGTAAATATGCTTCCTTGTCGGTTCTGGATTAGGCTGCTTCCAATTCCGAATTTAAAAGATGAACAATCCAAATCTTTTATAAAACAACTTGACAGCACGTGGTGATTGTAAGTGGTGAATCCGACTGCGTCGATATCCAACATAAATAAAACTTACATGGAATTACGAGGAGATTTAGCTAACTGAAATCCCATAAAATTTTAATGGATGACCCGACTATAATTCAATAAGATCGGATAATTAATTAGCATTCTCCCTTTACCACTTAACAATTTTAGATCCGGCCTTTCCAGCGGTTAGACAAGAAGAGCCACCAAAACCCTGACCAGAACAAGAACCCCCACAATGCGTTTCCGCCAAAAAGAGCAGGAGTAACATGGTGAAATACTAAAATTCCTAGGATCTGTAGCCTTCAAAATAGATATGAAACACAGAATAAACTAGTAAGAGTATTGAATTGTGGATTTATAATTACTCTCTCAGTTTGAAGTTAACAGATGACCGACCAATAGCAAAGATGAACTTCCATGAAAATTATTACACAAGACTTCTTTTAATTATCAATATTAATATATACTAGTTTTAGATTTGAACTAAGTAAATCATTTGGAAATCCTTGCTAAAGTATTACCCATTGAACTTCATAAAAGAATATATAATTATAAGTAGCATGAAGTACTAAAATAATAAGAAAAGTCATTCTAAAACCAGTGACATTACAACTACACTTTTGGGATGTCACAAAGTACACTTCAACGTTCCCAATAGAGTCACCAGAGGTACTCCAACTGCATTTGTACATCGTTATATACATACCACAAATTATGGTTACTATTCATACCTTAATCGATGTGCAATTTATTCAGATAAGTTTCCTCAACTTGATTGGTTCTGCCCTTCGATCAATAATTTCCGTAGTACTTTGCGGTAAATGTTGTTTACAAGAAATTAGATCAATGTTCATTTAGATTAATTGTTTATGTTTTAGAATGTGCTTTTATGCTTTTTGTTTTGTTGTTTTTTACTATAACATGCTGTTGTAAATATTTGTAAGTGTTGGTAAAAAGGGGTTTCCCGTTAAGTAAGTAAATAAAAATAAAAATAAATAAATAAAGAACTGCGGATCATTCGAAATTCACTTTCTGATTTTAAAAGAAGCCTTGGAAGTTCCTGGTAGATAGCCTGGCATCTAGAAGCTCACTCGAAACCTGTTAGTAGATTATCTATGTAAAAGTCTTGAAAAATAAATAATCTACTAAAACAGTTATTAATAAATTAACTGGAACATATACAACAGTTTCTGAACCTGAATGAACTATTTCTAATTTGTCAAGTAATTGCATATACAAGGACATGAGTTGTGACTAAATTTCAGTATTTTCTAAATATGACTGCATACATGTAAAATACAGGAATAAATTCTTGTATAATCATTTCTTTATTGTTAGGATTGAATCCTCGAATGCAATCTGCTAGTTATTCCAGTTTTCGTTCACAAATTTTAACTTTGCTTTCCATATATACTAGCATAGGAGGATTTTGAAATCCAGATACTTTTCTTGCTTAACGTAAATATCAACTGGACAGATGTGCAGAACAAACTTTAGGATCTTCAATGAATAAACTAACTACTTCTTGATCCGTAATTTTATAGGTCCAGGAAAATCCCTTAGTTTTTACCACATAAGGACCTACAAATTTCGGTGCTAATGTAGCCACAAAATCTTTAATTGCATCCGACGGAACATAGCTTTTCCTCGACCCATGATCTCCAACACCCTTCTTAAATCATGTCGAGATTTCGAACGTCGTTGAGCATATCTTAAGTGCTTCTTCACATGTTCGAATAATTGCAGAAAATTAAATATTAAGATTCAAATACTATAAATTTCTACATACAAATCTTTAAAATTATAACACTCACCATTCAGTTTTCGGTGACAAGCTCATCTCAGGGTTTTCAGTGGCTCTTCCTGTAGATTTTTGATTTGGTGCATGCCGATTGTAAAAAGTAATGCCTAAAGGAAAGGTAAGAGAGGTTGGATAGATAACGAGCACTACATCGAAGGTGTCCACTAGAACGACGCTTCGAAAAACATAACCGCGTTTCGTCAAATTCTGAACTGAATTGATTACATGGAGTTCATGTAAATCACCTCACCTTCATTATTTCAACATTCTCATGATGCACTCATTCAAATTGGCTGATGTGTTGCAACCAATTGGAATAGAGAACGTCAACACTTTGATAATGAGTATTCACAGTATATCTTAACATATTTATACGTAGTAAATCATTCTAAGCCTACACTATAACTACTAATTTATAAACTACTCAAGACCAGATCCAGGAAACGGGGATTACTTTACTTTTAATACAAAATATAATAGATGTATTAAATGCAGAAAAAACTGGTTATCCAAGAGTTGAAAAAGGCATGTTACGGGTTAATTCACTTCACACGTAACAAGCTTTTCTATTTTCTTTATCCACAAATTGAGGAAGTCTATACTGGATGTACTCCAACATTTGTTCCCTACCAAACTTAATGAAGTTTTCCCCTTAACCTGGTGCACAGCAGTACAAATAGCACAACCAATCTTAGGTAATACTTTACCCCGTTTCTTATAATTATCGTACAAATGGCGCTATTATAGTTTTAGGATGCAATTGATGCGTTCAGCAGGATTAATTTGGGTATGGTAATAAGCGGTACACAAAATTTGTTGTTGATATACTTTTCAAAGTCGAGGGAATTGTGCACTTTGGAATCGAGTGCCATTACCACAGATTATATACTGTTGTACACCAAAAATTAAACGTATTTGCTTTTTCTTGATTTGAATAACGAAGCTGCAGTAGCTTCATACAACAGATAAAATAGAGAAAACACTAAAATAATTGCATACCACCAAAATGTAGCTATATCCTTGTGACATTTTTGGCAGGAGACAAGACCCCATTATATAGGTGGTTATTGTTGTTACCACATGTTAGATGCCCCTTAAATAATAAATTTTACAACTAAGATATGCAACTTTCTATGCCAAGGTTATAACATTTTCGCTCTCTGCCCGGAGTCGAGTTTCCAGGGAGCCGTGATCGTTTCTCATCAGATATTCGTCGCATGGATTTTTCAATTGTAGTAGTGCCCTAACAGGATAAGTTAAAGAGGTTTTGATGATATTTAGGGCACTACATCGAAAAACGCACACTAAATTGCACTGCTACCAAACAACAACCGATCTATTAGGTCCCAGTACTAAAGTAAAGTCTGGAACTCCCAGCAAAAATTGTTCGAGATACAATAAAACTTCACATTTTTCCAAGTGTAATAAAACAAGCCCCAGCACGGTATCTTCGCTTATTTATGCAAATAAAAACATTTTGTTCTTACAATGTAATCAGTAATTTATAAACTAAACAGGACCGAATTCAGAAACAAAAGGAATTCCGTTAACTTTAACGCAAAACATAGTAAGTTTAATAAATATAAAAAATGAAACTAGTTATCTAATAATTGACAAGGCATGTTACCGGTTAAGTCACTTAACATGTAACATTCTTCAGGTTTATGTGCCAGGCGTCGTGCAATGACGTATGTAAGAGTTGACTCGGCTTTCATTTTCGGCCAATAATGACGAATTCTAACATGCTGATAAGTTTTGTAAACATTCGTGTGACCCACAGTAACTTCATCATCATCATCATTAGGTATTCAATCCTGGAACTGGTTATACGTGTACCTTCATTGTTTACTATTCTGAGCTAACCTACACATTTCCCTGAAATTCCTAGAGCCTAAATACAGCTCGGTTCCCCTTCTATTGTTTTCTAAATATATACACCCTATTTCACCGATATTCAGTGGTATGTGAAGAGGGTTAGGCAACCTGTGGCTACCAAGATCCCCCCCAGCACTTAAACATTTGCCGAATTATCTGTTTTCCAATAAATCCTTTCGCACAGTTGTGATTATTTGAGAATATTGCAAAACCAACATCTGTAGTTGCTTATAATAAACATCAGGGCACAATGAAATGTACTTGCAAAGAGGTATTTCAAGTATATTCATTGATGTAGTCTTTGTAGCGCCCTCCAGGGCTAAAAGTGTCATATCTCTTTAACAATCTACATTTGACATAATCGCAAAAGCTGAATTTAAGAATAGCAAATAAAGGTGGGCAGTTATTAGTGATTTCAAAATCACACCCACATAATCTATGTGTAGATATTTTAATGCAGTAAACCCACTTGGTTTACACACAAAGATTCAATACATTTTTCAATTTGAAATTAATGAAAATCAATGAGCTGTATGCGATCATACTCGAATGTGGATGCGTATTTCACATTTATTGCAATATTCTGGTACTCGTTTGGGTTACTTTCTTTATTAGTCATTACTAGGTCTTCAAGTTGACGAGTACCTCCGTTGTTTCCCATTCTAAGCTAACCTACACGTTTTCCTGAAAATCCCACAGCCCCTATCTTGCACTATCTGCGTGCAGTAGTCTGATCTAGGTCTATCTTTACCTCTCTTTCTTCCTATCTCTACTTGTAATATATCCTGCACTATTCCCCAATTGCCTTAGAACATGTGACGTCCTTCTATTTCTAGTTGCAAATAAGAGCGCAGTATTTTAATTTTGATCGCACTAGAGTTAAATACAACGTTATCAGTACACGAATGTTGGTAATCGACTTACAGTTACGAATTATAAAACCACAGAGTTTGAATGCAGCAGATGCAGACATTATGATATGTCCGGAAATGATAGTTTCGAATCAAGTAGCACTCCAGATTATTAACACTCGTGACACGTGTCAAAATAACACTGTCAAGAGCATAGTAAAATATAATTGGTTGATGTTTACGTGTAAAGGAGATAATTTTACATTTGCTAGTGTTAAGTTGCAGGTAGTTAGTGTTGCACCAGCTCTGTAGTTTATTGAGTTGTAATTGAAGCTTATAGCAATCGTCATCATGCAAAATACTAGCATACAGTTTAAGATCGTCAGCAAATAGTAATAAATGGCAGTCTAAATGATCAACGACGTCATTGATGAAGAGTAAGAATAAAAGCAGACCCAAATTTGATCCTTGCGGTACATCTGAATCTGCAACAAAGTAATCTGAGTTATATCCGTTGTAGGAAACGTGTTGCATTTGGTTATGCAAGTTAGAGGTAAAAAATTGAATTAAAATTCGTAGAAAAAGCAAAGCTCTCAAGTTTTAGTATAATAATTTTGTGGAGAATTCGGTCGAACGCCTTGGCAAAATCTGTGTAGATAATATCTATTTAACCTCGATCATCTGAAACTTCGGACTCATCCTGTGTTAAGCATGCTACATATATAGTTTATTGATAGTATACAGAGGAGATTTCTAAAAATTCAATGCTCCGTTTGTACTTCTTATGTCGGCTTTTGCTGTTATCTCTTGAAATAAGACACATTTTCTACATTCTTTGATATTTCTATATAAAATATCCTTTTCCCTTTTCATGTCGGACCTGTTCAGCAAAGTTACTTGTACTGTATCTAACTTACCTTCCCGCAATCATTCGACATTGCATACTAAAATTTTCTCCCCTTTATCAGATGCATATAAACTATGCTTCTGTCCAAAATAACATTTTCCATACCTTTGTACCTACCATAGAAAAGAATGTACTCACTAATTTGTAATTTAGTATCTGTTAATTATGTTGTGATATTTAATATTCATTTATGTATTTACTCATAATGCTGTCTGGTATTGAAGCTCATTCTGTTAGACGGTAAATATATTCCCAAGAAAAAATGAAGTGTTACTGAGCTGAACTTTTGTCTGTACCCACTTTCAGGGTCCCTATCATTTGACCCTCGTACAAAAATTAACACGGAACTTATTAACAGTGATTACTTTGAAAAATATTTTTAATGATTTTTCTCTTTCTAAATCTTCCTTTCAATCGCTGAACGTATTTATTACTTTAATCAAACACAAATTAAGTTAAATTATCAATCCAAGCCTTAACTTACCCTCAATAAGAATTAAATACTACTCGATTGCAGTATTCTCGCACTGTGCAGTGGTTTGGATGTCACAAAAGTTTTTTGCTTGTAAAAATTTTTCTTTCTTAAGACTTCTGTTTCTGAGTAGTTAAATATTATTAGTTTTACATCAAATGCGTGTAAATAAATTTAAAAGCTAGTTCTACAAAGACTAAAATCAAATATGCTTAAGATTAGTTCCACATAAAACGTTAATATTTTCTGTTTATATCAATTAAATGCTTATTTTTAGCTCTTCTAGTAAAAGTGATTTATTAAGGTTTTTCTGAAGTTCTAGGAATTTAGCCGTAATGTAATGGCATACATTTTATAGACTAACTTTTTTGGATAGATACTTTTATGTAGTTATCCCGTGCAATGTTGTTTAGTTCTCTCCAATTACTTAATCGATACAGATGTTTCCATAGTCATTTCGTGTGAAACTTTCAATATCTGTAAGGACTGTTTAGAATCTCAAGAACCAAAAAGTAGTATAAATGGATGGATCAATCGTTCTAAAACTAGAAAGACGCCTGTGCAGAGAATATGCAAGCATGTCTCTAAATGAAAACAATGCTGCTGTGGAAACTTACGCAAGGATGATGATGAATAACTTTCTGAAGTGTTTGTATCGGAATAGGTATGCCAGATTCATCATATTTCATATGAACTAGGTTATGTAAAGTTTCATTCACTAGATATTAACGTCATTAGTACGAATAAAAATTCAACAGACCTGACGACAAATGCCACTAACTTAAAGTTTTAACCCATTATTACAGAACTTTGGACATGGATAACAATTGACACATGCCGCTAACTTAAAGTTTTAACCCATTAGGGCGGAACTTTGGACATCGATAACAATTGCTGAGGCTGGATACCTTAGTTCAATCCTCAGACCAAAGATTAATCCAAAGTACGGATTCAAATCCGAAGAAAGGCATCCTCTTAAAGCACGCACAGTTCTGTTTGTTGGAAAAATACTTTTTGTGTTTTGGGTTTTATAGATTATCAAATGAGGATCTATCATTGACACCCGATACTATTTTGATTTCATTTGGCTTATTGCAGGGCAATTATCGAAAAACGACTTAAAAAGTTACACAAACGTCCATTATTGCAACAGAACAATGTTGGAATACCACATGAAAAGGGAAGAATGTTTTATAGGGCTTGCACTGAGAGGAGCTAGTTTCTAAATAAAAAAAACATTAAAGAGTTAGAATTCAAACTTAATTGACTCACTGCAAGTAGGTGAATTAACGAGACTCCAAAATAACGAAATAAAAAAAGTTTAAATTCCTAGAACTTTGGTAAAATCTCTATATAAGGATTGCAGTGAACTATTTGTTAGACGCTTTATGGTTTTAAGAATACAATTTGTTTCAGATGAATTAGCAGATTTGGACACACTTCACAAAATGTCTGATGGGGAGCTGTTTACGTGTGAATGGGATTTTTAAAAAAGTGTAAACGTGAAATAATTGTTTTTAAATTAATATATTTGTAAAAATCCAACAATTTTTATTAACGAACTTCCAGCTCATCTGATGAACTGTATATAAAAATAGTTCATTTCATAACAGTCAAATACAATATTATCTTTTGAGTAATTGTATAAATTATAATAAAACTAGGTCAATACTATAACAACCAGAAATAATACTATTAATAAAACATTTTCACAGTAATACAGACCCTAAATTACACAGGGTAAGGCCGACACTGAACACAGGTACTGACCAGTTCTTCATTGTATTTTTCAGCTTGAATCGTGCAGCTCACAACATTTAGTCGATCATGTACCACACAAGTGGCTTGTTTAAGTACAGCATCTCTATCACAGTATTGATCTACAACAAATTGGTATTTTGTAAACATTAAACGATTTATTAGAACACATGTCAATCTGTATGTAATCTTGTATATACTTGTATAACTGTAAAATAGCGCTAATATTTTGAAATTTTGTGCTTTTTAAAAAGGCTTGCAACATTTTATTATATTTAGGCTCGGGATTTTTAAACTCCGCAGGAATTCTCCAGTATTGTTATGTTAAAAATAAGAGTCATGTGTAAATCACACAAAGTTTTGGTTCTCAAGTAAGTCCAGACCTTGACTGATGCAATAATGCATTTCCCATGCTTAACAAGGCAGCTGTGCCCACCAATATGCATCAGAGATTAACCAGTACGGGCGTGTGTGTGTGTGTGTGTGTGTGTAAGAAGGTTCATGAAAACGAGGTATCGAAACTGGCTTTGTTCAAATGAGATGTGTTTCTTGGGAGTTGACAAAAGTGATCCATTTTCTTTCATTCCTTTTCTCTATCGTTCTACAAAATCTTGACAGTGTGTCTATAAGAGAGCTTCTGACAACCAAACAAGGGAACATCTAGACATCAGCCCCCCACGAGATGACTACGCATGAGGTAAGTGTTAGGTTTAAAATTAAAAACGCATTTGATGCCCTGGGGAATTTAACCCTGTGTAAATTTGAGAATATTTGATTTTATTTCCTGTAAAATATTATAAGTAGAAATTAACGTTTCAAAACGTTGATCACAGTATAGCAGTATTATATCTGTTAGGAATTTGATCAAATATTAGTTGTTGCGTGTTTGATCCAAATACATTTAGGGTAATACATCACTGAAATTAAACTTAGAGCACTCTCGTGCCATGCGTGTGAATCGCTTCAACAATACGTTGAATTCGTCGTCTTCTGCGTTTGTTGAACCTACAATTAGAAACGGATGACCTTCTGACTGATCACAATTTGCTCAAACATAACAACCGACTGATCGCTCAAATAAAAATTCACCTTAATGAAAGTCAAGATATGGAAACCACTGCTTAAGGAACGGCAGGATAACCAATTATTACTTAAAGAATGTTATAAAAAGATCACAAGGCAGCAAAGCAAAATCGATACAAAACAAAAACTAGCTGAGCGTCAAACACGGATTAATCCACAAACTATTACCACTTTTAATACGAATGCTATCACTTGGCAGAAAAGTCTATAAACTCAACTAACGATTGTCGAATTAGCTCTTCTAGTAAAAGTGATTTATTAAGGTTTTTCTGAAGTTCTAGGAATTTAGCCGTAATGTAATGGCATACATTTTATAGACTAACTTTTTTGGATAGATACTTTTATGTAGTTATCCCGTGCAATGTTGTTTAGTTCTCTCCAATTACTTAATCGATACAGATGTTTCCATAGTCATTTCGTGTGAAACTTTCAATATCTGTAAGGACTGTTTAGAATCTCAAGAACCAAAAAGTAGTATAAATGGATGGATCAATCGTTCTAAAACTAGAAAGACGCCTGTGCAGAGAATATGCAAGCATGTCTCTAAATGAAAACAATGCTGCTGTGGAAACTTACGCAAGGATGATGATGAATAACTTTCTGAAGTGTTTGTATCGGAATCGGTATGCCAGATTCATCATATTTCATATGAACTAGGTTATGTAAAGTTTCATTCACTAGATATTAACGTCATTAGTACGAATAAAAATTCAACAGACCTGACGACAAATGCCACTAACTTAAAGTTTTAACCCATTATTACAGAACTTTGGACATGGATAACAATTGACACATGCCGCTAACTTAAAGTTTTAACCCATTAGGGCGGAACTTTGGACATCGATAACAATTGCTGAGGCTGGATACCTTAGTTCAATCCTCAGACCAAAGATTAATCCAAAGTACGGATTCAAATCCGAAGAAAGGCATCCTCTTAAAGCACGCACAGTTCTGTTTGTTGGAAAAATACTTTTTGTGTTTTGGGTTTTATAGATTATCAAATGAGGATCTATCATTGACACCCGATACTATTTTGATTTCATTTGGCTTATTGCAGGGCAATTATCGAAAAACGACTTAAAAAGTTACACAAACGTCCATTATTGCAACAGAACAATGTTGGAATACCACATGAAAAGGGAAGAATGTTTTATAGGGCTTGCACTGAGAGGAGCTAGTTTCTAAATAAAAAAAACATTAAAGAGTTAGAATTCAAACTTAATTGACTCACTGCAAGTAGGTGAATTAACGAGACTCCAAAATAACGAAATAAAAAAAGTTTAAATTCCTAGAACTTTGGTAAAATCTCTATATAAGGATTGCAGTGAACTATTTGTTAGACGCTTTATGGTTTTAAGAATACAATTTGTTTCAGATGAATTAGCAGATTTGGACACACTTCACAAAATGTCTGATGGGGAGCTGTTTACGTGTGAATGGGATTTTTAAAAAAGTGTAAACGTGAAATAATTGTTTTTAAATTAATATATTTGTAAAAATCCAACAATTTTTTTATTAACGAACTTCCAGCTCATCTGATGAACTGTATATAAAAATAGTTCATTTCATAACAGTCAAATACAATATTATCTTTTGAGTAATTGTATAAATTATAATAAAACTAGGTCAATACTATAACAACCAGAAATAATACTATTAATAAAACATTTTCACAGTAATACAGACCCTAAATTACACAGGGTAAGGCCGACACTGAACACAGGTACTGACCAGTTCTTCATTGTATTTTTCAGCTTGAATCGTGCAGCTCACAACATTTAGTCGACTGCGTACCACACAAGTGGCTTGTTTAAGTACAGCATCTCTATCACAGTATTGATCTACAACAAATTGGTATTTTGTAAACATTAAACGATTTATTATAACACATGTCAATCTGTATGTAATCTTGTATATACTTGTATAACTGTAAAATAGCGCTAATATTTTGAAATTTTGTGCTTTTTTAAAAAAGGCTTGCAACATTTTATTATATTTAGGCTCGGGATTTTTAAACTCCGCAGGGGAATTCTCCAGTATTGTTATGTTAAAAATAAGAGTCATGTGTAAATCACACAAAGTTTTGGTTCTCAAGTAAGTCCAGACCTTGACTGATGCAATAATGCATTTCCCATGCTTAACAAGGCAGCTGTGCCCACCAATATGCATCAGAGATTAACCAGTACGGGCGTGTGTGTGTGTGTGTGTGTGTGTAAGAAGGTTCATGAAAACGAGGTATCGAAACTGGCTTTGTTCAAATGAGATGTGTTTCTTGGGAGTTGACAAAAGTGATCCATTTTCTTTCATTCCTTTTCTCTATCGTTCTACAAAATCTTGACAGTGTGTCTATAAGAGAGCTTCTGACAACCAAACAAGGAACATCTAGACATCAGCCCCCACGAGATGACTACGCATGAGGTAAGTGTTAGGTTTAAAATTAAAACGCATTTGATGCCCTGGGAATTTAACCCTGTGTAAATTTGAGAATATTTGATTTTATTTCCTGTAAAATATTATAAGTAGAAATTAACGTTTCAAAACGTTGATCACAGTATAGCAGTATTATATCTGTTAGGAATTTGATCAAATATTAGTTGTTGCGTGTTTGATCCAAATACATTTAGGGTAATACATCACTGAAATTAAACTTAGAGCACTCTCGTGCCATGCGTGTGAATCGCTTCAACAATACGTTGAATTGCCGTCCTTCTGCGTTTGTTGAACCTACAATTAGAAACGGATGACCTTCTGACTGATCACAATTTGCTCAAACATAACAACCGACTGATCGCTCAAATAAAAATTCACCTTAATGAAAGTCAAGATATGGAAACCACTGCTTAAGGAACGGCAGGATAACCAATTATTACTTAAAGAATGTTATAAAAAGATCACAAGGCAGCAAAGCAAAATCGATACAAAACAAAAACTAGCTGAGCGTCAAACACGGATTAATCCACAAACTATTACCACTCTTAATACGAATGCTATCACTTGGCAGAAAAAGTCTATAAACTCAACTAACGATTGTCGAATTATTGAAGTTGAAAGTTATACTCTGATCCTAAACTTCATATTAATTCTTTGACCACAGCTGAACAACTGATCAGCATTAAATCACCTATTCAACTCTACAACTTTTGCTAAGAACAAATACAGTATTCAAACTAAACCGATACTCCTATTAACCTCTAAGATGACCAAGATATCGCCTATTATGTCCACACCAACAAAAAATTTTAACTTGGTTCACAAAAATACTTCGACAGGTGACATTCATAATCCACGTTCCTTTCGTTCCTAGTAAAATAAATAGCAAACACCTTTGTAACATATACTATCAAAATGTTCGAGGTCTTAGTATTAAGTTGGATACTCTTTACTAACATCATTTTGTTATGGGCCCGATGGCATGCATACCTGCAGTAGTCCTCAAAGATACCTCTCGTGTAACTAGTCCTGCCTTGACTCATATCTTTAATTTATGCGTAACTAAATCCATTTTTTCTGATATTTGAAAATCATCACATGTAGTACAACCAATTTTCAAAAAAGGCGATATATCCATTATTCAAAACTATTGTCTAATTTCTATTATTTCTAACGTCGGCAAAGTTTTTGAGATAATTATTTTTGAATCACTATTTCCTCAACTTTTGCAACTTTTGTTCGAATACCAACATGGTTTTATAAAGCGGCTCTCTACAGTTACTAACCTTTGTTTTGTTACACAGTTTAAATCGGAATGTTTGAATACTCGATTCCAATGTGATGTTATCTATTTTGACTTCACTAAAGCGTTTGATGTCTTCAATCACATCTTATTGCACAAACTACATCAGTTTAATTTCTCTGACAACTTGATAACATTCTTTGTCTTATTTGACAAACCGCTCATTATTCGTTGAATTTAATGGCATCCAGTTCAAACATTTTCCCCTAACCAGTGGAGTGCCCCTGGGATCTGTACTTGGACCTCTTTTATTTCTCTTATATATAAATGACATCACTAAAATATTTTCAAATAATAAACTTCTTTTTGCCGATGATTTAAAAATCTTTACCAAAATTAACTCTACTACCGACTGTGAATCACTACAAACTGATATTTCTCAATTACTTCGATAGTGTGATTCAAATAATGTATGTATTAATTTTGATAAATGCATTATTTAGTCCTATAGTAATAATGCTACCCCAATACTCTTTGATTATTACCTAGGCAACAGTTCAGTCTCCCGCGTATCTACTATTAATGACTTGGGTATTACATTTGATGAAATTTTCTCTTTTAATTGTCATATAAATAACGTTGTCAAACGCTCTCTGCGGACTCTAGGTTTCCTAATGCGTAGTACATCACTATTTACTGATCTGGATCGTATCAAAACCCTAGACTTCTCTCTAATTCGCAGCACTCTTGAATATTGTTCTCAGATCTGGACACCTTTTTATAACAATAACAACATTAGAATCGAGAAAATTCAACGTATATTCCTAAAATTCTTATACAGTAAAAATCATCATTTGTAGCCATTGAATGACTATCCTTACTTAGGCCTCACCACTGAATTTAATGTTCCTCTCTTACATCAACGGAGGGGAGGGTATTATTGGACATTATTCACTTTCACAAACTCTTAAATTATTTACTTGATTACCCTGTTAGCGTATATTTTATTAACCTACACGTACCATTGAGGCCCAGTAGAAACTGTTCCATTTTTAAGGTTCCATACCTTATAAGGTATAACAGAACCTTTATAAGATCACTCTCGTGTCTGTCCGTACGTCTGTCACAGAGATTTTCCTCGAAAACTATGTAACGTAGAAATTTGAAATTTGGCACAATGCATGGTCTTTATGGCGTGTACATATATCGACATTTAGAAAATAGAAAAAAAATATTTTTAGATTAAAATGGCAGGGGTTAATTCGGTCAAAAGAAAAAAAGTTTTAATAAATATATCATGTGAGTTATCATTTGAAAGAGGATTCTAAAGGGCTTCTAAAAATATTTTTTTTATAATTTTTGATCTAGTAGTCTTCATGATATAGCTCAAAATGTGCCAAAAATGACCGTTTCCCCCTGTTCTCCTACATTTCCAAAGCTAAAATTTTGATTTCAATAGGGATAGTAGCTATTGAGTCATAGATTATCGGAAAACTAGGTTTTTATAAGTGTAATAGTTGCTGGGAAAAAATTTTAAACACAGTAATAGACAACGTATTTACTAATGTACCAGTACAATGCGGGATAATATATACATTTTTTAATTATCACAATCAAATCTGGATAAGATTTAAATATACATAAAAAATAAGGTTAATTCGGTGTATTGATTGCTCACTGTAGTATTGGTACGGAACCCTAATAGTGCGAGCTCGACTCAATCTTGTCTAACTTTTTTTACCCCAATTTTTCATGCATCAACTCATAAAAACTCCTATTTGTAGAATGTCCAACTCCTTCAATAAGTATTCTGCCGATTTAGATTTCTCACTTCCTCCCTCACATTTCCGTCAGGCCATCGTACATGCTCTCTACTAACCTCATCACTGTTTTATCAAATTTCTTTCTTCTGTTATGCTAATTATCCAATCCTCCTTGTCTATTTATATTTTATTTATATTGTTTCATTATTGAAATATTATTTTTCTGTAACTCCATAATTGGATCTTGTTATCGGTGTGGGTCGTTAAATTTAGTGAGGAACCACACTAAGACAGGTCCCAGAAAGAGGGTAACAGCTCTTTCGATAGAGTGGCAGAGACCATATGGGTCAGTATGGCATGTTAAGACATGCTACTGTAATGTGGAAGGTATCCATATATAATCTTCGTTGAACAATATTGGTATCTGATAAGTGTAAACCTGCCTTGGGTAGCCTCAGAACCAAATAAAATATTCATAGAACAACATTGGTATCTGACAAGTGTAAACCCGCTATAGGGTCGCCTCAGAACCATGTTAAAATCTACCAAAGAGGTAATCTAAATCATAACGAGTTTTTCCCCCCTCAAAATAAATATAAAAAATGACTGCTTAAGCCTTACGGTAACGTAATCGCCACTTCTTTAATAACCATCCTCCCAATTGTATAAATAGAAACATGTTAAAAAATATTTTCCAATCCTCAAAATTTGGATTTATATGAAATTTTACAATTAAAATGAATGAGCTGTTTTCACGTTAAGCATATTGGCTACCTAAAAAAGTCGTTCCCGGGGCACAACACAAATTGAAGGCAATCATTCTTTTAAACTTAAAAAAAATTTTGCCTAATGTACTCAAAACCAAATATATCGAACATCAATAAATCAAAGTCACCTTCAATCCATGTCATAAATGTCAAACTTGAAAATTTTAATTATTTTGACAATGGACCTAGGTCATGGATCGAAACGTAAATAAAAATGATTTTAAAAACTATAAGTGGTTTAATTCCTAAACAAGATTAAGAAGAGAAATCACCACTTTAATTCACAAGTACACAGCATGCCAAACACATCAAAACGATTGCACTCTGGGGTAAAAGATTCCAGAATTTAAATAGTCCCTTATTCCGATCTCTGCGAGGAGACTAATTTGGAAGTACAAGGAACAACTTGCAAGTCGGGTCATGAAATGTTAAAAGCATAAAGGAAGCAGATAAGCTAGAGAAATAGGTTAGTATTAGATATAGTAGGGATTAGTTAAGTTTGCTAATAAGAGACAGGTGATTTTTAAAGTGGACACTTTAGGATAATCCATACATGATCAGAAAACCGAAGTTTGGGTCTGGGGATAGTTGAGGAAAAAAATAGGGCACTATTTAAAAAACTACTTACAAAAGAATGAAAGAGTACTTAGATTAAAATTTAAACCGGTAAATACAGTAATAATACAGTGTAGTGCAGCTATCATATGTTATTTAGTTGTGCATGAATTCAAGACCGTGGACCGCCATCAAAAAGGAAGGAAGGGAGGGAGGAAAGTGGACACGAGTGATTGGGTTTAGTAAGGCATCGTTTTGGCAAGACGTTTTTGAGAATTGTATGTTCAATTTGCTACGAAAAATAATCGTTTTAGTTGTATTATTCCACGGATTTAATGTATCTACCAATTGAACCACGACCTAAGAATATAAACCGCATTTATTATATTATTGGTATTTATTGCTTTTATTTTAGATCTACGATTATTAAAAGCACAGATACAAAGAGGAACTCCACATGTGATGCCCTACTGGGTCTGATACAGAGGCGAATTCGTGGAAACGCAACGATATACGAAAGTGAAAACAAGGCAAAGATAAATCAACTGTAAACAAAATTGCAAGGTGCAAGAAACGCAGACAGTAAAATTAGCTTAGGTGAACTACAGCTGCACAATTCGTTAGTCAGCATAGGCAGGTTTGCTAATGAATTTGTGTTATTTTATAGTGAAAAAATTCAGTGCTGTATAAAGCGTAAAGGAAAGTGTGATCATAACCATACATTTATATTAAAATGGAGAGTGCTATTTGCTTGATTGATAAGCCAATATCAGTAATTATCAATTAGCTATTTGCCGTGATAAGTAAACAAAAAATCACTTCACAATCTAATTATATTTATAGGAATTATTACTGTCTTGCAGACATGATGTTTGTACAATGTGGTGATTTTCTATAATTAGAAACGTGTTAATCAAGGTTTAGATAGATTATTATTGGAATAGTAAGTAAATGAATTTGATAAAAATAGGAATGTTTAAAAATCCAACCTTAAATTAAATATTTATTCATATGTAAAAATTAAATTTACGATAATAGAAAATTCCAAGGAACTCAATGAAGCATCAGAGTTGCAACGAATGATGACACATTTGACAAATAATATACCGAAAATGCAAAACAGCATTTCAGTTAGCAGAATCAGTTAGGGATAATATAGAAAATAAACCACCCGTAAGCGTACAATTATTACTTACAGATGTAGTCTCAAAGTCAGAAAGTAAAAATTATGTAGCAATATGGCGAGATGGGGGGGTTCAATATCAGATTTCAGCCTAGTGGGAGTTTGCATCCGATGCAATTTTTGAGAAAATTAGAAAGATTGTTTTCAGAAATAGGAGTTCCTGATTCAGTTAAACTAAATTGTACTTGCTTATTGTGGATTCTTTGGAAGTCTAGTTTTAAGTTGCCATTAGGTGGTTTTAGTTTGTTCTGTTATAAGGGGGGTTTATTAGGAGATTGTTAATTAGTTAATTTTATTTACTGTAGAGATTCTAAAAATTGTAATGAAGCTAAGATTGTTAAAATGTTCATGTATACTACCCTTACATTTTGGAAGGGAGTGGGGCGAAAGATGTATGCGGCTATCATACGTAAATTATAGTTGTGCATGAATTCAAGATCGCATGCTACCATCAAGAAGGAAGGAAGGGAGGGAAGTAGACGCGAGTGATTGGGTTTTAGTCAAGGCAAGGTTTGGCAAGATGTTTTTGAGAATTGTTATGTTTAATTTGCTATGAAAAATAATCATTTCAGTTTTATTATTCAATGTATCTACCAATTTAACCACGGCCTAAGAATAAACCACATTTATTATATTATTGGTATTTATTGCTTTTATTTTAGATATACGATTATTAAAAGCACAGATACAAAGACGAGCACCGCAACAGGTATACATGCCCATCTCTAGCTACAGTAAGGAATAGGTAGAAGCAATCTACAAAGATATCCAAGACATACTAAAATTCGAAAAGGACACGAAAATTTAGTAATTATGGGAGAATTTAATGCAGTGATAAGTGTGAGTAGGGAAGCAGCGGTAGCAAGTTCATTTGGTTTAGGCACGAGAAACGATCGGGGAAATAGACTGGTAGAATTTTCTGACAAAAAAATTTAACCATCACAAACACAATATTTCAACATCAGCTAGAAGACAATACACATGCAAGATGCCTGGAGACATGGAGATATAAAATAGATTACATTCTTATTAGACAACGGTTTAGAAATGGAGTAAATGATTGTAGAAGCTACCCAGGAGCAGATATTGACACTGACCACAGCATAGTAATTATGAAAGCCACGCTTAAATAAAAAAATTTGTAAAAAAAAAAGAAAAAAAGCACTCTTAGCTTGAGAAACTAAAAGATAAAGATACCCATGAAAGGTTTCAGAAAAAGTAAAAAGAACTGTTGAAAGAGATTGGGAAAACGTGGAGGAAGTAGAAGCAGAATGGCATAACATTAAATCCAGCTTGGACAATGCGGCAAGAGATATTCTGGCCAAAAAAAAATGCAAAAATACAAAAACCGACCAGACAAAGCAGGAAAACAAAAGATACCAAGCCATAAAGTGGGAAATTATTCATAAATGCAGTAAAGCTAAAGAACAACAAATTAAGGAAAGGTGCAAAGACTACGATGGAAATAAGAAAGACAGATGAAGCATATAAACTAATTATAATGATTTTTAGGGATATAAAACCATAGAGCAAAAATATAAGGGACACAGTGATTATATCATTATAAAGATTTCAAATTTAACACCATAGTCACTATACCAAAAAAGAGAGGTAAGAGAGGTACGGATATATGCAAAAATTTATAAACAATAAGTATGACAGTACACATGTCAAAAATATTAATTAGAATTGTACACAGATAGATAGAAAAGGGGCTGAAGGAATATTGGGAGAATATAATTTGAATTTAGGCAAAACATGGGAACACAGGAGGCCATTTTAACTTTAAGGGTTATAATGGAGAAAACGATAGAAAAAGAAGAAAGCATGTGTATAGGGTCTGTAAATTAGAACAAGGCCATGCTGCATTTGACAAGAAAAAACAAGTACTTTGTTCGAAGACTACAAACATAGAAACAAGAAAATGATTGTTGGAAGCATATGTGTGGAGCACAGCACTCTACAGCTGTGAAAAGACCGGAAAAAGATACAAGCCTTCAAAATATGGTGTTACAAATGTATAATGAAGATATGGACAGGCAAAGTTAAAAACAAATAGGTTTTAGAGTTGGTAGAAGAAAGAAATATGTAGAAAACAGTAAAAAAATAGGAGATAGGATGATAGGACATGTACTAAGGAATGGGGGAATAGTGCTGAATATATTAGAAGCAGAGAAAGGACGAAAAAACATAGACGTAGATCTAGATTAGACTAAGGCTGTGGGAATTTCAGCAAAATGTGTAGTTGCTACACTTCGTTTACAGTTTCAACAGGTAAGTGCGTTATTAGTTACGGTAGAAGGAACGTTAAGTGTAGATACTTTACGGGAAGGTCGAACTTGGCAAGCTAGATCAGGTTCGAGAAGACCAGATAATTTCTCGGGTGGTGGTCGATATTTGTCAATCCTTGACCTCACTTCTTGGAGAGAGCGACATAGGTCTTTAAAATGAGCTAGCGAAGATATGGGCTGTAAAACCAAACGTTCTGAGAAATGGGGGTTTAAGTATATGGAAACGAAATCAATGTTCAGTTAAATACATATTTTATAGATAATGACAGACAAGCCTTCCAAAATGGAAAATGGGCGCAGAGGATATGTTATTTAACCTATAAGGCAACAACGTATAGTCAAACACTTCTTAAAAAAGGTATACTAGGTATTTATTTCACTCAAGTGTTTTTTTTAACACAAAATTTTCATGTGAAGGATAAACCATAATGCAATTTTAGAATGTAACATAAAGAACAATGTATTTAAGTTTCAAAAAACGGCCTTTCAAAGTTAAGGAAAGCAACTAAAGATATTTTAATAGGTAATTCTATAATATTGTATTTAAAGACATAAGGTAAGGTAAATACTTACATGAATAAAAGTAAAGTTCTTTAAGTGAAGAAGCTATTAATGCATTGTATCCTTATAAAGGAAATTATTCTAACCTAAAAACAAAGAAGAAGCCCCTGAAGTTCATAGCCTGAACAGGTTGAAGGCGCCATCTGCTACACTTCGTTTACAGTTTTACCTGGTCGGTAATGCAGTTAACAAAATGTTACGCTTAGATTCTGGTACATTGAAATGGCGATAGATGGCTCTTGAAAGCCGGTAATACAATTACCAAAGTTCATAAGATACACATGACGTCACTGATAATTTATATTGCGCCATAATTAAGAGAAGGTACATAAAATTTAAACAATAAAAATTAGATAATTTACTCACGTGAAGGATCAGCTAACCGGCAGGAAATCCGCCACGGTAACCTCGGCATCGCTGCTGCTGGTAGAGTTGGACCTCCAAATTATCTCGGGGTCATGGTCCAGGGTCATCTTCGTTCCTATATGCAGTGGAAGACGGGAATAGGGAATTAAGGAAAGATACTCAAGATAAGGAAATCTACATAATAAGATAACACGACACCCGCACGACTGTTCACTTCAAAGTTTGGCGTAAAAGCCACGTTTCCAGCGAGAACCGCGGAACTCCCTACTCTTTGTAGCATTGCTATACCCTATAGGGATAATTCACACTTCCAATTGCACTATTGTGACGTGCCAGAAGCCCCGCCCAGTTCATTTAAAAATGTTCGCGCGTCTTGCGTATTTAAAATTATGGCGGGAAAACTTCCGTACATTAAAAACTGAACTAAAACAATGTTTAAGTGCAAATTCAGTTTGCACGTAACAATTTTAGGTCAGAATAGGAAACAATGGAGGTACGTGTCCAATCAGTTCCAGAATTGAAGAACTAATGACGATGATGATGGATGCATTCCACCAAAAAAATCAAAAACCGCAGTTTTACAAGAAAGCAAATTTGTAAAGAATTAAATTTGGAGTTAGATAGGCTAGTTAAATGTGTGTTTAAATTTAAGATTTTGACATTTTCAATTGCTTTTTGTTTTGTTTTATAAATATGTAATAGGCCATCATTTTGTAAAACAATTGACAACTGTAATTATTTCTAATGGTAGTAAAATTGAAAATGTGTCTCCACTTCGATTTGTTGCTAATCACTAAATTTTCCAAAATGGGTCTATATATAATATTATAAAATATTGCTAACATTACATGTGATTTTCCAATGCTCCACCCGAAGGTACTACATTGGCCAGGAAGCGAGTTTTTTTACCTGGAAAATTTTGAATTTTGCCGAACCCTTGCTGTTCCAAGCAAGGTAGGGATCTTTAACGTGCGTGACAACACTCACACACGGGACCTCCATTTTACCTCTCATCCGAACGAGGGTGTATTTTTGAGAAAAATGCTCGCCTAACATTTTTCAAGCGGACCGTGTCGGGATTTGAACCCGGGACCTTGGGCGTAGAAATATTGCTAACAGCAGAACAGCTCACTATAGGTGCCATATTATGTTTACAAACTTGTGCTGATTTTTGGTGTTGAATCCAAATTGGTAAGCAAATGTAGGGTGTCCTATTTAAAAATGCATAAGCTTGGTAGAGTACTCGTTCCTGGGACATCCTATATACTTGCAAATATTTTTTCATCTTTGTCTACAATTTTTGTTTAGCAGTTTTTTTTTGTAACTTCACTAATAATGCTGCTATCGAGAATCTCTAAGGTATGGGACACTCTATATATGATTATACCTATGTTACATAAAGTTATTTATTTATTGTACTGTCACCTCATATTTGTATCTATGTAATGTATGATAAAGGATATTTCCATTAAATAAATAAATGACATGAATTTTCTCACAAGGAAATGCCTCTATTAAAAATAGATTTTTGGTAAATAAAATTGTGCTGATTGAAAATTTGCACAAATCGTCGTTAATACCAAGATGTATACGATGCAATTTTAAGTGCAGATGGGCAGTTAATGTAGAAATAAACAAAAAAATTAAAAAAGGAAGTAAACAAATGACCTGTTACCTACTTAACACTGGCAGACCTTCTAAGAAGATATTGCACCCAGTGCTAACCGAGGAAGTTAGTCGACGGAAACCAATACCTTTCCAATTAAATACTAATGAATAATTTTGCCTGGCATGGGGAAAGTAATTTGAGCACAGGGAATGAAAATCAATATAAATTGTTGGTTATTTTGCAAAAAGAACATGTTTTCATAGGTTAATATTGAAGCTGGTAGAAATGTCAAAAAGTCAGGGAAACTGAAAATTCAGAGAATTCTAGAATATTATAGACATTTATGATATATTTAAAAACAGTACTGAACGTGTATTGGTTAGTTATACAAAGCATATACAAAAACATCTACTCATTATAATACAGTTACGTCACTTACCCACAGCCAAATGAGCGACAAACACATCTTTTCCAGGTGATAGCGACCATACATGTATACTATGTACATGTTTTACACCTGGAATTTTTATTAATAATGCATCAAAGTCCATAACAGATTTAGGACTGGCTTCTATTAAAATTTTCAAAGCATCATGAGCTACTTTTACAGTTGAATAAATTACTATTACTGAAAACAATAAAGTACAAATAGGATCAGCAGCTTGAGCTTCTGGAAATATTTTTATAAGAACCGCTGCTGTAAGTACACCTACACTTTGGAGCAGATCACCCAATACATGAGCAGCAGCAGCTCGGATATTAATATTTTCATGGCGAACGTGTACACGAGGTCCATGAGAATGTGTATGACATAAACCATGTAGTACAGCACCCATTCTAAAAAATAATTTACATTAAGCACTTGTAATCACTACAAATATCAGGGCTTATTACACATACAATTTGGAATTTTTTTGTCTATATTTCGTTTATATTTTTTCAACACTACGCTTGCATTGAGTGTTTTTCTGTTCTAGAATAGAGAATCTTTTATCGATACAATGACACTTTCTCCTATACAAAAACCTGTGACATTTCCGTAGAAATAATTATAATCACATTTCATTTTAATAGTTTCTGTATAAGTAAAGTTCACCAATAGCATTAAATTATTTCCTTTAGGATATATAAATTTCAGGCTTCTATAAATTCTAAGTCAAGAGAGAATTATTTTGTATCATATTTGATCCACAATCAAAAGTTATAAAATTCGTGTCAGCTTTTAAGGTAAGAGGTGATTTCATCGTGGTAATTACATACAGCGTGATTTCGTTTTGGCTAGAAAATAATATATTAGCACCGATGATTTCATCCTCTTAAAGCAACGGCTGGTTGTTTTGCGCTGACTCAGATTACATGTAAAACCCGAAATATGTAAGTTTAAATATAAAGAGGTTAGATAGAGATAAAGCGACATGAAGTAAGTCTAAGTTTGATTCACCCGTCTGAAGTTTGCCGGGAATACCTTCGTGTGGTTTTAAAAAGAGCAGTTCCATTCTTCAAGAAAAGATTCAATTTCCAACATCCAACTCTAAACATGCCGCTTGGGTAGGTAAATTACATTAAGTAGAGGTTAGCAAACAAGGCACAGTAGCTCAAGCAGGTTCGGATAGTTCCCTACCATGTGGGCCGGTGTCTTTTTAGGAACACTATTGGGTTCATAGACAACCGTTGTGTTGGAAGTTTCATCCTGTAGCGTCGACAAGGTTCTCGAGAGGAAGTAGACAGCAACCTTTAATGCCATAATCCATCTCCCGATTGCAAGAACATTGTAAATAAAGCAAAGGCTGAAACTATACTGGTGCGAAGGTTAGTACCTAAAGGGACATGTATAAATTGAACGTACTTAAAGTGTGTCTGTGTTTAGGTTAAGTTTTAGTTAATAGGTTTATGCCATATGTGTTTAGTTAGTAGATTTAGGAGATATGGAACTTTTAATATTTGTTAGAGCTGGTACTGCGTAAACACATGTGTTATAGAATTAACAATGTCGCAGTAAAGTTTATAAAGACTATATTTTGATTTTTCCATTATAGTAAAGGGTATAGTTACAGTTTTGCCATAGCAAATTGTCTTGTAAATTTTGTTTGCAGCATGATTAAATATTTCAGGTTTTATTCAACCTTTACTTTCAGTCATCTTCTTGGCAGTTAGCAATCATAAATAGGTTTACGTGTTTGTTTAGGTTTGTTATATATTTAAAATAATTTTGGTTTATGAATTTTAAAGTATATTTGTAAGCAAAAATCACTCTCCTGATCACACAATCTTTCAATTTGTTATTCATTTTAGGGCTTTCCCTAGTATCCCTGCGAGATTAGGTGGCGTACAAGGTATTTCCTGATCAGATTACATTTCATATCCGATAGCATTCTGGAACTTTCGTCAAACACACCACCCATCCCACTGAATTAGTCGATAGAACAACACTTTTTGTTCGTACAGTCGGTTTTCGGTATTTTACCGGCACGGAATTTTTAGTGGGGCAATTCACTGAATTTTCTGTGAATTATTTGTTATAAATTCTGAGAGCCAAAAACTGTATATAACAATCTGTAATACAAGATATTGAATATGTGGTAACCAAACTTAACTTGCTTGTTTGTTCTACAAGTTTACTTACTATTTGCCATTATCTTACGCTTACGTAACGTATTAGCGACATAGCCATCTAGATTGAGAAAACAATATAACGTTAACTTCTGAAAGTATGGCACAAGGGGGCAATACTAAGGAAGTGGAGTCCAGGGTAGTCAAACAATCTACGAAGTGTGAAAGTATGGATGTTATAGCTAATTTTCAGGCCGAAGATTGAAATTCCACAAAGAAATATTAAAGCACTATTTCAATGCACATTTGAATTCAGATGCTAGGAAAGTGGCAGTATTTATTAATCACCACAACTGCTGGTGAGAAAAAATGTTGAAACATTTGAGAGATCCAAAGTTACATAAGGAATTTACTTATGTGTAGTTATGTAACTCTATGGAAGCAATTTGCATCTTGCATTTCAATATTTAGGGAACATGTACAGAGTTCTATGAGATAAAACAAGTTCCCTGTTAAATTTTATAATCATATTTACGAGCTTGCACTGAACTAATCTTAATCATAGTTGTTTAGAGCCACTGTTGAACTGTGAACAAGTGTATGTTCTTTTGTGATCGCCATCTGAGTGTTGATGGGTTACTGCAATGTAAAAATGTATACGTTACTTATGTAATAATGGTGTTTCTAATGCATAGTTGTAGTTAGTTATTCCTGATGAGGGAAATACATTAAGTTTACTTTATATATTTCCTATCTAAGCATCAACATTATTGATGGGTTTTATATAACAGAACGATTCTGAAGATTTTAGAAACAAGTTGGAGCAAATGAAGGAAAATGGTGGCCGTGGGATTTATTGGACTGTGATATGTTCAAATATCGAAGAGCTTGTGTATAAGGTGTTTTAAAGACTATGCACCATTTAATACATTTAAATATAATACAACGCATATAGAACGATTACATACTGGTATGGTGTATCCGTCCATTCAACCATTATGTAGATAAGTGCGCAAATTTAATATTAATTACGATAAGGAAGAGAGCGACACTATATTTGCATACGACATAATGATACAATGACAATGTGATGTATGAGAGAAAACCTACAATTGTACATAACAGCTGAATAATAATCATAAGCAATGTATAATGTAGCTTATAAATTTAGTCTAGAACCCTTTTTTTATATCTGTGAAACGTTTAACAATTGTGTGGTGCATCTACTTGTTGGACTTCTTGCTGGTGCAGTGCGGGGCAGTAATATACTTCAGTTTCCACTTTATAGCACTAGACTATCACTAGCACATGTGACACTAGCGGCACTACTCATGGTATCACTGAAATCAGCAGCTAAAAGTGGAACAACTCCTTTGGAGGGTTTTGCTGTGTGTAAGCACAAGAATCACAGTTTGTAACTAAAGCCTCAATATTTTTGTCTATGTTGGATCACCAAACATATCTTGGCAAGTACATGCCCTCCTTTTCAAGCAGGTGTGCAAGTTACACTGCCTATCGCTAACCAGCGACTGTAACGTTTGTATTATGTATTTTACATTTACTCCTCTAGCAAAATAAAATCTATTACTAAGTCCATTTATTCTTTCATGTGCACCTAATCAATTTCGTACAAAGTTCCTGGTTGGTTCGACATGGATATAACCACTAGAAGAAATTTCTGCGATCTAGTAACATATTCTAAAATAACAAAGTGTCATTAAATAGTAAAAGTATAAGTAGTGAAATTATAATTTGTGTTAATGAAAGTGTAGTTCAATTCAGCTGATATTAATGTAGGCTTTGAGTATAGACTTCAAATTTAGGACAAGTACTCTTCAACTATTTTTCACATTGTAAACTTCAAGTATCGGTTTCAAATTTAAGACTTAGAGTGTGGCTTCGAGTAGAAGACTTTTCTTCAAATATTCCATAATATTATTCACATATTTCTTCAAATATTAGGGTTACACTACAAGTGTTAAAATTCAAATAGTACTTGTTACATTCCAAATTTGGTAATGTACATTGTTTAATATGTAGATAAATTACCGCGACTATTTTCAAATAAACTTGTCAATTTCCGTCATTCCAGACAGTTGCGTTTGCACAAAAGAATGCGCAGGTGCAGAGTGAATGGCGCAAGCATGCAGAGTGTGTGATACGACATTATTAGATTACGAGGCCTGAAGCCGAAAACAGCTATCTTGTGTCTTTTCTCTTTTTTAAGATGTAGGTTCCCTTCTATCTTTATCTTCGTGTACCTCTACCTGTATCCTTCTCGCCCTACCTACGAACATATTGTTCGGTCTTGAATGGCCTCGTTGTTAATGTTGAATTAAACCACGTTAATGCTTCTCAAATATATAGATTGCTAATTGCATCATAATTTATTTTATAGAGTGCTTTGTAACAAAATAATAATAGTTTGGAAGAAATGTCATTCAAGTTCTGTCAATTTTATACACACATTTTTTTGCTCTGATTATTACATAAAAGTCAACAACAAGCAGGTTTTTTATTCACTACACGGATATCAGTTGTTTGTAAATGGTCAACCTCTCAGTTGATCCAAATAAGAGAAAATAGCAATCAGTGCAATTGAATAATTAATTTTAATCACAATTTTTGTAGCACATTGCATTGGTACAAACACATGTCATATTAAACGATTGCGCAATAATGTGAAACGCGGGAAACCGTATCATACTGTAGATATGAACTTCAAATTTTAAATCTTCATTGATCATTTTTGGACAATAATAGCTTTAACCTATTTGGTTTAGTTATGCTGAAATTGGGTTAGTTCCTAATTGGTTTTTGATTTGGATTTTAGTTTGGGTTTTGAGATATTGAGACTGAAGATTCCAGGAAGCACAAAGGTTATGTATCTGGAATTCTACACTCCAGGATTTAAAGGTCAGACTAATTATAAGAATTTACGTTGCTTTGTAAAGGACTTTTTGTGATGAGCATTGTACCTTATATCATTTTTATAAATTTTAATAGTTTTATGATGTTATCAATTCAAAAATTCATTAGGTTAGTATTTATAATGAAGAACAATTTACATGTATATTTATGTATATTTTGAAGAAGAATATGAGGAGATGAGAGTTACTCTGATCCCTGGAATGTCATGTAAGTACAATATAAGTGCAAGTTAATACTTTGAATATTTTGTTTTTCTTTAATTATTTATGAGATTGATACCTCTTTAATTTTGACTTTTATACGATTATTAATTGTTAATATTTATACTAAAAATGTTGTAAGGTCAATATACTGATTTATTCGAGCAGGAGAGTGCTTATATTCAATCCACTGTGCTAGTTGAGGAAGTGGTTTGTTTTATCTTGATAAGAGATTCTGTAGTGGTATAGGGAAGTTTGTTTATAATTTATTATAAACTTTGCACGCAACAAGGGGTTCATCTGTTACTATCACATAGTGTTGGAAGTGGCGAAAATTCGCTTAAGAATATTTGAAAATATTGGAAATTCAGTATCTACCTTTGTGAATATTCATAAAATTATTTTGTACTTTATGGCATAACTGGAAACACCTTTAAAAATAATTAATATAAATAAATAGGTTTAATGTTTAGATTAACTTGTTTAGGTACTTTGTTTCAGTTATAAATTATAATATTATAGTATTCTGCACTGTCCCTCTGTATATATTGACGTTACTGCTGCTGGAATTAGTTAATATCCTTAACGTGTTAGGGCACATTTTATGTTCGGTGGGTTGTGACGGATACTTGAGATCTTTTAAAATATTTTCGTTTAAGTGACATATCAAATATTTAACTGTTCTTAACCTTTTCAGTACTGTAGGGACATATAGATCCCAAAGGATATTTGAAAAATTCTGCAGACGTTAATATCACTTTAGATTACACTGGGATAGGATTTATTGGTATATCTGGGTTTCTTGAACATGCAATTTCAGTCCCGGCATAGACACCAATGCATGCGCTCTTATTAAACAAGTTTGTTGTTGACAAGCCAGGGATCAATGGGCGTGTTAACTAGATTTATTGCAATTTAGTGTTGTTTACATTACATTTTATTAGTTTTCATACATACTGAGTACAAATAAGTCTCCGATATAAACTTTTGCTAAAATTAAAAGCATTTTTGGAAATAATTTATTAGAATAAATAGACTGTTGGGACTTATTTATCCCAGCAGTGTTTTATCGCTGGGACTTATTTATCCCACAGTATTATATATCACTAAACCCAAAAATTATTTGAGAATGAATCGTAAGCGGCCATTGACCCAATGCCAATTAGAAGACTTGTTCGATAACCTAAATGACCTCAGTGATAATGAAGTGAACACTTTTCATTGTAGTGACAATAGTAGTGATGAAGATTATGATGGTCCTACTTCTAGTGACTGTATCTACTGATGACGAAAAGAGTTATAGTTCCAGTTCTAAAGCTGAGAGTTCCGAAAAGGATTCTGAACAAATACAAGTAGCTGTTCAAGTGTCGAGATTAAGTCTATGCAATCAAAATCAGTTTTAAGTATATTTGGAGCAGAAATATGGACAGTTTTTCACCAAAAAAGACAATTCCTCAGGAATAACAGCCAGTTATACAAATTGAGCTCAATGGGGGTTCAACTATTAACGAATGTTTTATTAAATTATTTCCAAAAAGCCTAATAATGCAAATTAGCTATTATACAAATATGCACCCACAATTACTTGGAAAAACTAAGAAAAAACATACAAAAAACGTCACCTGGAGAAATTAAAATTATACTAGGTTGTATGTCGTATAATCGTGTATCAGTTATGCATACATATTGGTTAAGAAACAAATCACTTCAAAATCGAGCAATTATGGAAGCTACTTCAAGGGATCGTTTCCAATACTAATGTCAAAATTATTTTTCAACAATCCTATAAAGCCAGCTAATGCATAGAAGAAGTTTTGTCTTGCGTGAAGCATACATTTCTAGAAACAAGATCAGACAGTACATATCAATCTATAGATGAAGCAATGACAAAATTCAAAGGTCGCTGTGCTCTGAAACAATATCTCCACTTGAAACCGATAACACAGGCCATAAAATTGTGGACGAGGTGTGATGCAGTGTCACTCGTTATGTTTATGACACAAACATTTATTGTGGACAGGAGACTGAAATAACTGAAAAAACACTTGGGGAGAGAGTTGTTCTAAAATTGGCAGAAACGATTCGATCTGCTAATATTGCTTTAACATTTGATCGTTTTTTTTTACATCCACCATTCTCCTGGACACTATAAAATTTCTTAGTCGGAATGTTTATTTCTACTAGGAAAAATACTCCTACATTTCAGGGCAAACTGAGAGAAAGTGGACAATGTGAGATGGCTATGTGTGATGAAGGTTTATTAGGCATTCGTTGGAAAGGCACAAAAGACATACTATTTATGAATTATTGCCACAGTAAATGCAATACTCCTAAAATGAAAGACTGTCATCAAAAAGAAGTAGATTGTGCAGACACCATAATTTTTTACAAGTATATGGGTGCTGTAGATCATGCCGATCAGATGATTGGTTTGTATGATTTAGACCGAAGAACTAGCAAATGGTGAACGAAAATTTTTTATCGGCTACTGATGACTGCAGTTCATAATTTTCACATTGTCTATCAAGAACTGACTCATGAAAAAATTAGTTTCATTGATTTTATAATTAATTTAGCAGGTCTTATTGGCCAAGTAAGATCAGAAACTACATATAAACGGTCACGAAGGCGGGGGAGAGTTACGAAAACAGTAAAATTGTGTGAAAATATTGGCATCTTCCTATTGAGCAAGGTTCTAGAAATAGATGTGTTCGACATAAATCTAATAATTTTGGGAAGAGAACAAAATATATTTGTAAAAAAATGTCAAGTACCTTTATGCATTCAATGTTGTACACCATACTACACCTAGGAGGAAGGAAAGAATTATTATATTTATTTAAAAAATTAATTTTTCTCTATTCTAGTTGTGTTTGTTACTACTGCACAGACATATTTATCCCAGATATTCTATACTGCAGGGACAAATACATCCCAAACCTTTTTTTTTTTCAAAATGGCAAGCACCAAAATTTTGAAAACTAGTATACATACAACAAAATTCATTGGCCAAAAGTCGTATTGAAAGGGTTAAAGATAAGTCTATGGCCACTAAAGTTTGAGTTGAAAACGTATTTCTATAAAGGGAATCTGAATACAAAAAAAAACAAACAAAATTTCAGAACCATAAACAGCAGGAGGTCATGAACCCCTATATTGTTACAGAAAAGCTTTGAAAAACTATATTATATGACAACTTTGGTAATGTCTAAACCACTATGCAAAGAACTACACTTAGGTTTAAAATAAAGGAAATAGATAAGGAAGTAGATAAGTAACCCAACATGTTCTGAATAGAAGCTACGTTATGATACTATTAGGCATTTTGGAAAGTGTAACCAGTACATACCGCAAACAATTTTAGCATTTGAAAACTTGACCGATTGAAAAAACCATGTTTGAAAATGTACCAAAGTAACCAATGCATGTATACCAGATCCACATTTCATGAACAGACTCGACTAGTCGATTACATGGTAAATATAACTTTAAAAAAATTTACCAATAGAATGCGTTTAAAAAGTAGTTGAGCATACCTGAACTGTTCAATGTATCTGGTAAATAGCTGATTACCGGTAAGTATCGACCAGTACACTTATTGTAATTGAAACTTTTTTTTTACATAACTGACAACAGTTTCTTTCCATTAACAGGTAACAAAAGGATACCTACGTCACGTTATTTAAATACAATTTGCCTTACTTAAGCATTATGTATATTGGCTTAACCTATTGAGCCCCAGGGCGTATGCAGTGTACGTCCTTGGTAATTGGAGGCTGACGACCAGGACATACACTGCATACATCATCACTTTAAGAATACTTACATCTTTACATTTTGCCTGGTATTATAGTTGCCCTTCTCTTGAACGTTCTAGTTGTAGGAGTTGATGCATTTCACCAATAATTATACTAGGATCAAGTGCGCTAGGTAGGGAACTAGTGTAGATGTAGGGTTGCAATATTCTGTTTAGTAGGTAGTGGACTGATTTTATGATTTGCTCTGGTGCATATTATTTTTTAGTACGTTTTAAATTCTGTGGTTATAAAGTAATTATTCTTGATACCGTTTTATACATATTATTATTTCTTATTGTTGTATTTTGCATAATGGAAGTAGACTATGAGAGTGATTATGTTGGGAGTGATGAAAAAGTTATGTTCCCGGGAGTGAAACAGATAGCAGTGACTCTGAGTTAGAAGAAGTTTCTGACGACGAACCTGTGAACCAGTGAATTTGGAATTAGTCACTCCAAACATCCCTCCACACCAAATTTTGTTTTATTGCAAATTATGGAAGAGATGTGAATTTTGGCAAAAAATGTATAACAATATAACCCTGGCATATGGTTGATTCTACAAAAGTGTCCCTTTTGAGTCCCTTAGCTACAATTTTCTTATTAAAGCTTTGTAAAAGCTATTTGCTATAAAATAGTTATAAATAGTTACTTCTTGTATTAGACAAGTACAAAGTTCAACAACAATACACATTATCAGCTGTTAACAAATTTTCAAAGTAGCAAAACGTCATTTCACGGACTGTCACTAATCTTCATTTTCAAGCTTTCGATAAATATGCACCCATAACCTCTTAACAATATTTGAAACCAAATAACACAATGATTTTTTAATCCCTTCTTTTGGTAAAATAATTTAGATTTATTAGAAAAACAAGAAATTGGTAATTGTAATTGTAATTCTACTGCACAGACGAAATGATTTTAAGTTCAAACACCTAAAACAAGAATCTATAACATAATCTGTGCTGACAATACTTAACATGGTTAACTATTCTTCCTTTGTGAAATACGTTTATTGTTATTATCTTAATAAATACTGTTTTATGCTTATAATTAAAGGAAAATATTGCTCGGTACTTTTTTCATGTGTAATTATGCCGACGCAGTATAGTGCGTAAAATAAAAACTGGAGAACAACTTCAATGTTTTTAAAACTGTGTCGGTAAGTGCATGTATCATCATAACTAACAAAATCAAAGTTTGCTACGTAATATTGTATTTCTTTAAATAATTGTAGCATCATCAAACAACAGTAGTATATCTAAATCGTTTTACTTGTATTTTATTGTTTTATAGAAATATCTGCAAAGTACAAACTATGCAAAATGGAAAAAATAGAAACAAACGTTTAGGGTGGAAAATACAATTACGAGAAAACGTAACTGAAGATTTAAAAATTGTTCAAGATAGAAATTTAAATATTTGTGGAAATGAAGCTACCCCGTCTCCCAAAATTCATTAAAAAAAAAAGAATGCAAATACGCCTAACAAAAAAAATATCAAACAGAAAGACATCTTGTGAGAATAAGGGATCAAAGATATAGAGCAAAAATGACACCCAAAGCACGTGAGCAGAAAAGAAAACTGGATAGAGAAAGATATCATAGAAAAAAGGGAATTGTATTGGTTAAAGCCCATAAGTGAATTAAATCCCAGAAATAGAGGGCGTTAAGTAAACATTGAAAGTTTAATTCGAAAAAGTATACAGCAAAACAGAAAATGTTTAAATATTTAGACGAAATTACCCCCCATCATCTTCAAATTTAGAACAAAATTTTGCAAATAGACATCAAATTTTTGAATAAAAAAGCGGGGAAAGAAATTATTAAAATATCGATCAAAAGTGTACAGAACTCATAGACAGAAAGAGGAACAAATTAAAACACTGCAGTCTTCTTTGGAAAAATATAAAAACGTTAGAATAGGGAAAAGAAAAACGCAAGGTAAGAAGACAAATAACTTTGGGATACGCAATTAAAAAGGAATTTGAGAATTGTGCAAAATCTTCGAACCCCAATTCGAATGAAAGACAAGTAATCAATAAAGTTATTAATACAAATGTTCTTAAAAAGTACAGAGTTCGACATTTAATAAAAAAAAATGTGATAGCGTATAAAACAAGCAGAAAGCATCAACCTAAAGGTATACAAAATTTAAAAGTACAAAGCAATAAGACACCACCAAAGCTTTTGAAAAAATCGAGGCTTTCTATGAAAATAATCAATACACTAGGATTTGTCCAGGCAAGAGGGATTTTGTTAAAAAGGGGAAGCAAAAACTACAAAAACGATTTCTTATGTACACAATCAGAGAGCTGCATAAAAGGTTCAATATAGTAAGCAACACCTCTATTTCATATGCTGGTTTTTGTAAAGGCAGGCCCTTTTGGGTTAAACACCCTCAATATAAAGATCAACAAACATGCACATGTGTTAAACATAGTAACATATATTTCGTGTTCTTAAAGTTAAAACAAATTAAAGTACTAGGTGAACAAAAAATGCAGGATCTTTTAAATAACTTGGCTAGTGAAAAAAAGCTGAATACTGTGTTGTTGAAAATTTTAGAGTGAAATACTATCAATGGCAAACTAAAAGTGAAGAAAGAAACGTAAAACGAGGGACAAAAATTGTTAAAATAATAAGCAAGGTTCATTTGCATCCTACACTATTAGAGTTGATAATGGAATTTGAAAAATTGCCAGAATTTAACGAACATGTTAACTAGCGTCATTTCGCCAATGCTACATCATTTTGCCAATGCTTTTAGCATACATCATCAAAAAAGAAGTAGCCTAATGAGTGATACTGTCGGAGGTTTTCACGGCCAGAACCATTATAAATATTTATGGTTCTGGGTTGGGACCATGTTATTTTATAAATTAAGGTCGATATTTCGCCCACTTTTGTAAGGGGCTTCATCAGGACAAGAAAAGAAATAAGTAATAAAATAAAATATATATAAAAAAAATAATAAAGATAAGAATGATAATATTAAGTAGACAAGTTAAAGTGTAAAAAGAAGAGTTACTCCTGAACTAGCAGACTCACTAGCCCATTCAAAGCCAAAAGGTGTGTTGTGGCGAAGTAACTGGTGAAAGTAGCGAAAGTAGTAGTTTACATAGAGCGAGAACTTGATACATGAGCGATCATGAATAGAGAGGAGTGTCGTAGCGGATCAGTGAATGTCACGGTTCCGCTGTTGCGAACATGGGCTTGTTTTTCAAATGGGGGAAACGTAGTAGCCATCGTCTTTGTTTAGGTTATTAGAATTTTTATTGATTTCTATGGATTCTCTAATTTTTCTATTGTAGAAAAATGGAATTCTGGCAATTAGTTTTGTCTTGTCAAAGTTAATGGTATAGCCTGTTTCATGTTGGTGTTCGGCCACCGCTGAGCGATTGTACTTGCTTGTTCTTAAGCATCGCTTATGCTTGTTTAGACTAGTCTGTACTGACCGTCCTGTTTCTCCTATGTACACTAAACCACAACTGCAAGGTATACTGTATACGCCTGGGGCTAAGACTATTTTTGGAATCTTTTGGGGTTGGTAATATTTGTGAAATTTTATTGGTGGGTTTATAGATTGCTTTGATGTTGTGTTTACGTAGAATTTTGCCAATTCGGTCTGTTACTCTGTGTATTTATGGAAGGATTGCTGAAGATCGTGTATCGGGATTACTGCGTGGTTTGGGGGTTCGTGTAGGATGCAGATGCCGGTTTATTACTCTGCCGATATCTGAGTTACGATAGCAGTTTTTTATAAGACTGGTTTTAAGATGGGTTAGTTCGGTAGATTAGTGTTCTGGTTGTGAAATCTTAATTGCACGGTGGACTAGAGAGTTGATTACCGATGATTTTTGTGAGGGATGATGATGTGACGACGCATATAGGTATCTGTCTGTGTGTAGGTTTTTAATATACGGAATGACCTAGTTGTCCGTTAGGTTGGCGCTCCACCAGAACGTCATGGAATGGCAGAGTTCCATTCTTTTCAATTTCTATAGTGAACTTAATATCTTTATGTTGATTGTTTATGTGATCTAGAAAATTATTGAGCGTTTGATGTCCATGGGGCCAGATTACATAACGGTGCCAGGTTTTTGATTTAAGGTCTGTGGATTCTAGAGCCATGAATTCCAAGGACTCCATGAATATACTGGCCACAATAGAGGATAGAGGTGAGCCCATTGGTGTGCCCGAAATTTGTTTGTAAAATTGTCCGTCGAATACAAAATAGGTAAAAGTTAAGCATTTTTCATGAGCGTGGCCAGGTACTCAAAAATTCGTTTACTTGAGGTAGGAGTTGTTTAATAATGGAGTCAGTGTCTATGACATGTACGTTTGTAAATAGGGATGTTACGTCAAAGCTGACTAGTATATCATTAGGGCCTAGCTCGATATTTGCAATTAGTTCTATGAAATGAGTGGAGTTTAAAACATTAGTAGGGGTGTTACCGGAATAAGGTTTTAAGAAATTTGCCAGGTATTTGCCAGATGGTAGGTTGGCGAGTCAATTGTGCTAACCATCGAACACAGAGGGACATCAGGTTTATGGACTTTAGGAAAACCGTACAAGCGAGCTTGTTTAGATTCGCGAGGTATTATGCGTTTTTGGATAGTTTTGGAATATTAAAGGATTTGATAAGTGCTGAAATTTCCCGTTCAAGCTTTGAAGTGGGGTCTTTTGTTATAGGAGTGTAGGAATCGTCTTATAATTATTGTTTCATTTTTTCTTTGTATTCTGTACGGTTTAGAATTTCAGTCGCATTACCTTTGTATGCAGGGAGCATTGTTACACTTTATGGTTCTATACTCTAAGGTATACGGTTAAAGTCCCAGCGTGTAATTAATAAGAGCCACTACGACAGTTGGTAACATAATAAACATTTGACAAATAATGCACAATAAGGTGTTACGTCATTATTACGCCACAAATTATTATCACATACAAAGAAAAAGATAAAGGTACTAACGTAAAATGTAGAACTCGTCACGGCATTGCAGCTATTCTCGCGTCAGGCTCTCGGCGTTGGTTGAGCATTGTTGGGCGTGGGTCGTCCTTTGCCCCCTCGTCGAAACCAGATTAATTTGTCTTCTCTCTTCTTGTGTAGAGATACGATAAAGGATACAGGTAGGAGAAACGATAACAGGTACAAGGCAGGAAACCTACATACCTGAAAGAGAAGACAAGATAAAATGGCAAACAGATAACCACTCGGTTCGACGTTTCGTTCACTAGTCCCTGACGTGACGGAAATCACCACTTTCTTCTCCCCCTACGCGTCTGCGCAATCTTGGGCGTCGATGCAACTATCTAAAGTGACGAAAATGCACGGACAAGTCTTTTAAAGTATTGGCGCGAATTCATTTGCAAATTAGAAACTTACAGAAATGTTTACATAGCCGATTTTCGGCATGTAACAGCATAACAATTTTCTTGTTTGTTCGTAGGTGTTTTAAGGTCGACATTTCTTGCTTTGTCACATTTTTGTTAGGAGTTTTGGCATGTCGGAGACATTTAGTTGTTTCAAAGCGAATTAAGTTTGCATCGTCTTGGGGTAGAGATCCGATCGCTGATTCTACAGAGCAGGAATTTTTTTGGGTGCAATTAAGAAGTTTAGTCCTTTGGACAGGATATTTAGTTCATTTCAGATAGGATATGTTCTGATCGGTTTATGATGCTGTTTGAGGACAGAGTTTTCGGGTAAGATGTTTTTTCAGGGTGTGAAAGGTTCTTGGAAAGTTGCAAGAATTTGCATAATTGGGTTGTTGTGGTGAGTTCGGTGGTTTTTTAGACTTGCAAGTATGAAATTCTGTTAAACAGAGTCGTCATTGTAGTTAAGTGTAGCGGATAATGTTAGATGGAGCTGTAGGAGTTGTTTAGAAATATTGTCTACTTCTTTTCGAGTGTTGGAAATTCGTTCGCGAAGAAGTGAGTTCTGCTCTGTGGAGAGTAACGGGGGTTTTTAAAATTGTCGTTTTACTTACAAGTAATAAAAGAAATGCTATTCAGTTTTAAGTCAGACTATTTCAAAACACTACAAGCAATAATTGTTGTAAAAATATAGGATATTTATAAACTCTTAGTTTACTTGCATTTTTGAACAGCTTATTGTGATAGTTTAAAAATTCCTATAAAATAATTAACTACATGTGTATGACTGTAAGAAAATGCAGTGCTCTAATTATTACTACTTTTTTTTACAAACAACTGTAACTTACAACATCATCGGCTAAATGATGTAAAAGTAGATGCTAAGTTACAAAGTTGCTGGGAAAATCGTTATTTTAAAAAGTCCAGCTCGGCTATTTTGGGGTTTCAACTTTGAAACCCAATTAAACAACATAGACATATTTCCGGTATTTTGCAGTCTGAAGAATTTTTCATTTTCTTTTAAAGCAGAAAACTCCCACTTTTGTAGAATCAACCATATAGAGGGTGTTATGTATATCATATGCTGGGAGTCAAGAGGTTAAGGTTGCAAATGATATAAATTACGTGAAAATCATAAATAAACATTAATGCATTTAATGCTCCCTAATAATATTATACTTTCCTTTTCTTCAATATTCGCTTCTATTCCCGAGTTTTGCAAATGTTCGCAAACATATTTAAATATTTCCTAAACTATTATCACAGTAGAAAATTGACGCCCAATCTGTAGAGGCATGACTTCTCTAATATCACCACAATTACTCACTATAGGAATCTTGTAAACTATAAGAGATACGGTTTTGGTTAAATTATAAAAAAGTTGTGACATTTTGAACTCTCAAAATAAATATTTAGAATTTAATTACCTTCAACGGTTTCTGAAATATTTGGAAAACTGAAAATTGTTTCCTTAGTATTTTTCCATGAAGGTATTTCCTTATTTTTTGGTATTTGGAAGTTATTCGTATGAGGAATATGAATATGGCATTAAAATTGACATAGCTGCAATATTTTTAAGAAACAATAATCATCGTTTTTTTCTTTATCAGCGCCATTTTGAAATCAAATGCCACATAACTCCACTTGTTTTTTAGTTAAAGTACTTTTTATTTTTTCAAATGCTCCCAAAAACAGGAAAGTTACCAGTGATTTACCACTTCTGCTTAAGATAGCCATGAAGCAAAAAAATGATCCATAATACTTTAAAATTTATTGGTGCGTACTAGTATTGAACCCATTCGGGTCTTCAAAACACTTGCAAACCTCTAGAATGAGCTTACCCGAGTTTTCTTACCACTTTATATAACAGAACTGTTAATATTGTCTTTATCAATTTTGAAAAAATGTTGGACATTTACTTACAACAAATTAATGCAGACACCTATAGCAGCAACTATTAGCATACCATTAGGTTCGATTTCAAAATCTTTTCTTATAAGTCGTCCAATTGCCAAGATGCAAAACACACCAGCTAATAACCAAACGGCTAATACACTAATAAAAGAGATATATTAGGTTATATCATTAGGTTAAAACCAACATATTACCTCAAAAAAGCACCCAAAACTTCGACACGATAATATCCAAACGTCATTGTTCGTGTTGCAGGCTTCTGTCCTATCCATATTGAGATAATCGATATTAAAAATCCTATAAGGTCTGAAAACAAATGTGCAGCATCGGTCATTACTGCTAAACTTCCAGCTATGTATCCTCCAATTAATTCTACTATCTGCAAAATAAATATATTGTAAGCATGATATATAAGCTTGAAACTTTACCATAAAAAAGAAACACAATAAAGATACTGATATCAATTTTTTCCAAACATTAACATGCTGATCATCGAGATATTTAGTATGGCAGTGAAAATCCAGTGCATCACAATCGGTATACTGAGACTAAAAAAATGCTGCTATCATTTTCGAAAGGGATCATACAATCCAAATAAATTGTTTTCACGTACATTTATTAAAGATGCATCTATGTTTCCATCAAAAGCATCATCTACGTGGTTTCCTATTAGAACAGTAGAATGAAGAGATCTTGTAAAGCTATTCGCAGAATTGGAGCGCCTTCGACATTTGTCACAAGAATCCTTGACGGTCATATTTTCATCATCCAGGAGTAATTTGTCATCTTCATAATCACTTTCAACATTATGCTCGCAATAAATTTCCATCATTTTGTAACGAGAAGTGCATTTTATGCAAAACTACATTATTAACAAGCAATTGCATAACCTATAAGTGGCAGGATGTGCTAACTATTTCTTTCATTATCAATTATTAATAAATTATTTGCTCAATAGCCTATTATATTGTATTCTGGTTGGATTAGGTGCTAATCTCGAGCGCTAATGATACAGCTTGAATGTACATCTAATTCATTACGCAAACTCACTTGAGAAAATATGAGTATGTAAAAAAATAGACGCAAAATTGTTTTTGTTTGGTTAGTGGAAAAGCGATTGGTTCAAAAATATCGATATATTAGATATATCGATATTTTCAAATTATTTAATAAAAAATATTTTGAAATCATTAACGATATGTGGAAGGAAATTGTCATATACGCGTTTAGCGTCTACGCTGAAGTGGCAAGCGGTAATTTTTTGAGGCAAAAAAATTAAAATATGCTGTTTGAAAAGTAAACACTTTAACATGGCTGATTAACTAACTTTATGCAAATCTCTATTTAAAAAACCCATTTCGTAGTGTTTCCTAAGAATGCAAAAGAAAATCTACCATAACCACCGCAGTCGCCAAGCGCTTCTCAATCAGCTGGTAACATCTGCAACCACCACTACGCTTTTGTAACATTTAGAATCAAATGCAGAGTGTAGTCACTGTTATATACAGCACAGTCATTGTAATTTTCATGATTATACAATTCGTCCAGGTGGCGTTGTCGGTTGAGTATGAGAAAACCACGTAGAAATAAAACCAATAATTGGATCCAGCTAGGCTTTATGCTAGCGTGAAAACAAACTCTTTAATCATGTTTTTTAACTATTAGTAATAATACAATCCGGAGAGATAATGTACAAATACCCCAACACATACGAGACGCTATAATAGCAAATTATTCCGTCAGCTGTTGACATTGACAGTTACCATAACCTTACTTTATGTTTCATCTTCAATACTGGGAAATACCTTTTTTCTGAAACAATACTAAATGTGTGATAATCTTTAAGATTAGTGATCAAATTCGTGTTATATTTGAAAGAGTTGTTACAATTCAACACCAGACATTTGAAATTAAACAAAGACACGAGTAGGAAACTGAAGTTAGCAATAATCCAGGAAAAAATTTACATTGCTTATTCACATTATACTAGGTATTTAATGCAGCATACCACAGCTAGAAAATTCTATAGATATTATTAAAAAAAGTTAATTAAAAGATTTAAACACAATTTTTTGAACATAAAGTAAGGTGGTGGTATCTGTCAATGTCAACATCTGACGGAATAGTTTACTGCTAGTAACGTCTCGTCAACAAATCTTATTATGAAAGTGGCTAATCTTTACATATTATCCTTATCTAACCTATAATCACACGAGCGTCTCACAGCAGTAATGCCGTGACTGCAATGACAGGTTAGGTTACTGTTAAAAATAGATATTATTATTAAAAAACACAAATCACTTAAAACGCATATCAGAACAGTCTGCAATAGTTTTAGCAACAACTATTCTGATATGCGTATTAAGTGATTTGTGTTTTTTAAATAATAATATCTATTTTAACAGTAACTTAACCTATCAATGCAGCCACGGCATTATTGCCGTGAGACGCTCGTATAATCACATGCATCACAAATATAGCATTAGTAATCATTAATTTTAATCACGGAAACAAACATTAAAAATTGATTAATCTTTGTTTATCCTATTAATTGACAGTATTCTATAAGGAATCAATGCTAAGTGAAACTCCTTATCAACTTAAATGTATAATTTAGTAAAGCGTATTAACATCAGACTTCCCGAACTGCAGCATTACATTCAGCGTAATCTCAGCCAGGGTTACTTACAACCATGGACATCATGACCTGCACGACACCACACCCAGGTCTTCGTCGTGAAGCCGGAATAAATTAATTCTTTGATATAGAAACACGTTCCGCAACTTTACAAACTAAAGAACTTTCATTCGTAGTGTTAGACATTTGAAATTTAATTACACACAAAAACATTTGCAAATAGTTCCTTTGTGCGTGCCATACCGTTATTATTAATGTACAATCAGTTCATATCAATATTTTAACTTGTAATTAAATATTTCTGTTAATACGAAACATTAACGAAGTAACTTTGGACAACCAGAATACCACAAAAAAAACCCATGAACTTCTGAATTTTAATTTACAAGTAACAGGATGTTACAAAAAGAAGGCGAAAAATCGGCAAAATCAATAACTGCAACGATTTAAGCGGAGATGCATTTGCATAATTGGAAATTTGAGATAAAGGGACAAGCATGGATGTAAATGCAGTAGAAAAATTGTTGACGAATTGGATGGGATAATTAAAAAGGGCAGCTATTACCCGAAACAGATATTCAACGTGGATGTGTTACTTAACGCTAATGGTTTTAGTTATTCAAGTGCCTGCACAGAGGGCGCGATGTACTACACAGAACTTTCAAATAAAAAGCATAATTTACGTTTCATAGCAACAAGTAAATTAATTAATAACTGGCCATATTAGCAAACTCGGTATCGAATACGATGTAGTAAGCCGTAGTGTTTCTAAGTCGATTTCTCTTTGGTTGATAATTATTGCAAACACTATACTGTACATTTCGATATTTGAAGGTATTTTTAGAATAGCTCAGTAACCACTTGCAGGTTTCTGAACGTATTCCGTTATGTCAGAATTTATTATAATGGGCGCATGTGTAGAGGCGATCGATCTAGTCGACAGGGTTAAACGACTTGTTTTGAGATGTCAAGATGGATGGTTGACAACATTTCACTTGGCGGTTTTTTAATTAAATGTAATGTTTTTAAGTTTATAATATGGTGGTTATTTAAGGTAATCTGATTACATCTTGTAATCCGAGCGTTGTTTTGAATGTGATGTTGGCATTTATTGTAAAACCGTTAATTATTTAATCATTGAAGGAAATATTTATGTATTACCTGTTGCTTTTGGCTTAAAATTTGATGCCAGTTGTTTTATGTATAAATGATTGTGGTTTGGTTTAACAACTTAAAACTAACATTTATTTTTCTGAATTGTTTATTTAGTATCTAAATCAGAGTAAAACTAATATTCGTTGATTTGAAACAATATTTATTTAGTATTTAATACAAAGTTCAAACTTCCATTGCATTCCACCTATTGCAGGATCAATAGTAAATGTACCCTTACTGTGACTTTACAAGCAATTAATGAAAAGCACCATCATCCCTTAGATATATTGAATCAAATTATTAGGCAATTTTAAATATGAACAGTATTATATTTTTATGTTATATTTGTTTTGGTTTTGAGATAGTAATTGAATTTGACCACAACATTGTTGTATATATTTTTGTTTGTAATTTGTAATGCCACGATGTGTTTAATTTTTAAAAGTACCTTTTAACCGATGCAATCATAATAAATAAATTTTAACATTTGCTTACTAGATTTAATACATTTAACCAACATGCACTTATATAAAGATTTAGCGCCTGAAATTGGGCTTGTTTTTATGATGTAAAATTTTGGTATGTATTTGCCGCCTACATGTTTTATATTGTGTGATATTTGTGATACACTTGACATTTGATTTATGTGTAATTGTTTTATTTCAGCATATTAATCACATTTACAACTGCACCGTTCATATCTCGGATTTAACTTAATGTTGGTTGTTTTGTGGATCCTATTATCTAGCCGATGTTCCTATATAATTAACTAGTTTAGCGATAATAAAGGATGATTCATAAGTATCGTATTACAATCATATCTCTAGCGATAAGAAGTATGATTAACAAGTATCGTAATACAAGAGGCTGTTTGATGACGCACATTTTAGACGTTTTCCCATTTAACTAAAATAAAGGATTATTGTATATAAGCGCAAGCCCCGTTGCGATAGATCAGTAGTTTGAGCTCGGTTCCTGTAAACGTTTGAAAAACTTAAGTCAGGTGTACACGAATACATAGAGGAACAGGACCAAAAGTCCGCGCTCTTGGCAGCAAACTTATAAAAAAATTCCAGGAAATTAAATAAAAATGCCAAAGTCATTAAACAATTGAAAGAAAAAGAAGAAGCTAAATCTTCTGAAAAACTGGCAGCTCAAGTTTCAGAGAGCCTACAATCGGTGAATGCCAAATTTTTGGCGGTTTGCAGAAATAGAAAACGAACTTTTCAGATAATTTAATAGAAAGATCGTATGAACTGGAAGTAAGATTTTCAGAAAAATTGTTAGAAAACTCGAGAAAATGGAAGAAAAGGTGCCGTAGATGAGAAAATAGATTAAAACTCTAAAAATACAAGCACCAACTCCGATGATACAACAGTACGCTTCAGAATTTAAAAGTGCCAAGGAAAGCAAACCATCACTATCGAACTTCAAAGTAAAACCACTTACCTTTGATGAGAAATCGCCTTTTGGTTGACATATATCAAATAATTTAAGGCTGCCGCGACAGCTAGCGGTTGGTATGACTGTGAGAAGACAACTACGTTGATAGTTGCACTACGAGGTGAAGCTTTGAGTATCTCACAAATTATACCGGACCGTGATCAAAAACTACGCGGCCTTAACATTAAGGCTAGAAATAAGACACGGTAATTCTCACCTGCAAGATGTGTACTACGCTCAAATAAAGAACCGTTACTAGAAAATCAACAAAAATTTACAACAGTTTGAAGCAGATATTGCTCGCTTGCGGAGACTTGCTTATCTAACGATTGGCCCGGTCTAAGATCCTGGATAATGCGCTGGCTCATGCTTTAGAGTTTGAAACAGCAAAGCATGCATCACATCGTAGCAATGTCAAGAATGCTGTGTGGATGAGCATAGAAAAGAAAGCATAGAGGGAATGATTCGGCGGGTTCTTCGTGACAAGCGACCAAAGGACAAGGACCGAAATGCTAGAATTGTGAAGAATTTGGGCATATCCAGCGGCGGTGTAAGCAACCAAGAGCATAATAAGAGAAGTCGGAAAACTAAAGAGGGGGTGTTGACGATGGGGGGGGGGCAAAAATCAACCTCTACGAATTCTACACGAGAACATTCGCATCGCGAGAACTAGACGCGAGGACAGTATTTACGTATATAAACAGTATAGCGCTAAGAATATTAAGTTTTTAATTCATGCCGGTACCACTAGGACAATTGCGAACCTTGCCGTAGTACGCAACCATGAGTAAGTGACGCGTCTTTGGGCAGTGGCTGGCGAAGACATTCGGACGAACGGAATTTTAAACGTAAAGATCTGGATTGGTAGCAAAATATTTGACTATCAAGTAATAATAGCGGACATTTCCGAGAAAGTTATTTTTAAAAAGTACGGGTTTCGTTTAGATATGAAAAGGAATGTATGTCCTGATCGTTTTGTGAGATAAACGACGAATTTGTGCGGGTTAGTTTGACGGACTACGTTCTGTTACTGGGAAGCACAAGAAGCGTGGTGATGTGGTGATTGGACGATGCACTCCGGGAGAGTTTTGTGTGCGCTATCGAACTGCTCTATGTTAAGTTTCCTGGAAAGGGCGTACTCGTAGAAAAAGCGTTGATAAGAGTGTTAGACAAAGTACCTGTTAGGATCTTAAACACCTATAACCATGACGTCGCATTGAAAAAGAATGTCTCATGGGATGGTGCTCTCCGGTTGTTCACGCGGCGGAGAGCACCAGCATCGTTAAGGGGCCGCCCACCAGTAAGTGCTCCTCGAAGTTATTGGATCAGTTAATAAAACTAAGCCAGAATCTAGAACAACAATGGCTAGCTAAACTTGCAAACTAAATTCAACGATAATCAGATGTGCTTGCGATTGACGGGAGTCAGTTAGGAAAAACCATGCTAGTCAAGTAAAAAATCTATACCGTGGATATCTGGAGAATAAGACAACATCCCTAGAAGATTACCATTTGCCAAGCGTGGTGAGATTGAGAGAATGGTTAGAGAAATGGAGGGACAGAGTATGATTGAACGCTCCAACAGCCCTTGGACATAGCCTGTTGTGCTTGTGAAAAAGAAGGACGAGTCGACAATATTCTGTGCTGACTATTACCGGTTAAATAACAAATCGAAAAAAAAACAGTTACCCATTACCGAGGATTGAGGACACTTTAGATACGTTCTCTTGGTCACGGTGGTTCTGAACCTTAAACTTGAATAGCGGGTACTGGCAAGTGAATAAAGATCCCAAAGATTGAGACAAGACTGGTTTTACAATTGGCATAGGCTTTTGGCAATTTATAGTATCGCCATTTGGAGTTTGAAACGCTCCTGCCACTTTTGAGTGTTTAATGGATAATAGTTTACGTGGACTGCCGTGGAAAACATGCTTCGTGTGTTTGGATGTCATGATTGTGCATAAGATGACATTTATGGAACACTTGATCAATCTGGAGTAAGTGTTTCTAAGATTGAGAGGAGCCAGTCTGAAGTTGGACCCAAAAAAGTGCCACCTGTGCAGCGAAGAGGTAAAATACCTGAGGTATGTACTCTCACGAAATGGAGTTTGGCCGGACCCAGAAAAAGTTCAGGGACAACGCCCAAAGATAAACACCAACTACGCAGTTTTTTGAGATTATGCACTTATTATAAAAGATCAGTTTGTGGATTTGCGAATATTGCCAAGTCCTTGACTAAATTAACAGACGAAGGGCGTGTTTATGTATGGACAAAGGTTGTTAAAATATGTTCCATCAGCTCACATATATATTGGCGGCAGCTCCAATGTTAAGTTACCCTCGGTCGGAAGGCAAATTTATATTAGACACGGGCGCAAATAACAATCAAAAATAATGATTACCGATTAAAATAATCAATGGACACAACAAAATTCGGAAAGGAATACGCAATAGAAATGATAGAAAGTATTTTGAGAAACATAGAAGATAAATTTAACCGACTAATACCCACAGAACAAACGGCAAGACGAAAAAGAGGACTATTCAACGGATTAGGAAACATAATAAAAGCAATCACAGGCAATTTAAATAATCAAGACGCAGAAAGTTATGACAACGCAATACAACAACTAATCGGAAACCAAAACGATATCAAGACCATAATTAGCAACCAAATATCATTAACTCAATCAACGATTATAAAATACAAGGAAACGTTAAGAAAACTAGTTAGAAACCAAGACAGTATAGCCAATCAATTACAAATCCTTGAAAATAACATGCAAACTACCATGTTAGGTATGCGAGATTTAATTAGATTTAACACAATATACACCCAAATAATATCAACCCTTACTTTAATTCAACAAATTTTAGCCACGTTAGAAAATGCAGTAACATTTGCAAAATTAAATACCCTACATTCCAGTATCATAGAACCAATTGATTTATTAAAAGAACTATTAAGAATTAGATCATTTATAACCAACAGTAAATTACCTTTTGATGTAGTAAAATCAAACATTTTAATATTTGAAAAAATAGCTATAGTTAAAGGCTATGTAAAAATAACGATATAACATTTTTAATAGAAATCACAATAGTAGAGATTAGTAATTATAATTATTATCATTTATTTGCTTTTACAATGAAAATGACTAGCACATACCAAGTTATTATTCCAAAAACCAAATTCCTATCCTTAAATGAACAAAGATATGGTTACAAAAACGAAAAATGTAATGAAGTCACACCAAATCAATATCTATGCCAATCGTTGACAACGACAACCATTCAAGAAGACAGTCCTTGCGAAGTACAATTACTAAAAATTTCAAATCATTACGAGAACTGTGAAACCAAACCCGTACAAATTATCAATATGAAAATTCAAAAAGTAACAGAAAATAAATGGATAGCCATTTTCCCCACAGAAGTAATGGCAACAATCCACTGCACGAAAACAACTTAGCATTAATTGGAAGTAAATTAATCACCCTTAAGGAAAATTGTTATTTAAAACTGAAAAATGAAGTAATCAGAGTTTACCAAGATCCTGCACAAACCAAGAAATTAGCAAACTTACCCGAATTACAAATCAAGAAAACGCAAAACGAAGACGATGAAATACTTCAAAAACTCATGCAACTCGAACATCTGGAACTAGACAACCTCAACCACGCCATGAAACTTATGGAAAATTATAAGGAACATTTAAACGAATTAAAAACGCCCAAAGTGCACTACGATAACATTAGTGTTTGGACAATTGTATTAATTATTTTGACTATTTTATTGATCATTTATGTAATTTACAAAATGTATATTAGGTATAAAAATAAAGAAAACAGTTTTAGATTTAAGGTAACCAAGGTAAACAAAGAAACGAATGTACCATTAGAAACTATGAATTTTAAGCAATGAAATTAAATGAATTTATTAATTTAAAAATCAAGAAAAGGAAAACCCTTAATTTTTAATGTACGTCGGGAGGAGTTATGTATCCCCCAATTGATGTATATATTATAAAATAGAATAATTAGGAAATTATTAGAAAGTGTAATGAAACGTTAAGTAAAGTGCAACAAAGTAAATCAAGGACAATTTGTAAAGTTTATTAACGTTCATGAGAACGGATGCGCTACTTTGTATCGCACACGATAGTGACACTGCAGATGTCAGGTCACAGACGGTAAGGTACCGTGATTACTTAGAAATTAATATTACAACAATGTAATTATGAATAGTATTAAGAATAAACAGACATGAGATCTGCAAGTTTCCACAGCCGTGTGAGGGGGTAGGAACATTATAAAAAGCCCGGGAGCTCAAAAACCCGGCAGTCAGTCAAGTGATCCGCTTTAGCATTGCAGTTTGCTAGACTACTCACAATAATACAATTAACTAGTGTAATTTCGATTTAAAGTAATATTTAATTAATTTGTCAAAATTCCATAATTCAATTCTGTATTAATAAATAAATTTGTTAAGAAGTTTTGGAACTGGTTTTTAAAAAGGCAGCTCCCAAGGCCCGAACCTTAACTCGCATTATTCAAAAATGACATACTACAGAAAACTACATTCCTTTTAATTTTCTTTGTTATTGGTTAGGCCCTCTAGTTCTCAATGTCTCATTTATATACTAAAAAATATCTGAAAAATATTACGTGCTAATTTCTTTAAATATTTATGTTTATTATTGTTGGGATAGACCTCATTTCTCTATTTCACACAGCAACCCCATTAAACATGGTTTCGGTCCTGTTTTTAATAATTCTTTCTGCGCCGAAAACAATATCATCACACCAAAAATCAAAAGGGTACAATTATCCACCCTATAACGCTATCAAAACATCTAATACTCAATAACGATTAGTATAAAGAGCAAAAAGCAGCAATAAATAACTGACTGTCTGAACAAGAACGTTGTAAGATTAAGAAGAAGCAATAATAGAAACCTCATAAGTTGGCAGACTGCTTATGACAAACGACCGGACACCGCCTCTAGATGATATACTATCTATTATGTGACAAAAACACATGTACTCAAAACCTTTGACCAATCTACGCCCACAAGTCGTCATTATTTTTAAAAATAATGAAACGTCTTGATGAAATATTGATCTACTCTCTCACACAATGGAAAACTTTTCAGATATTTATTTCCTTTTATATGCATGCGAATTCGGAGCTTGTTGAACAGATCTAGTTTTTTTTATTTATTTATTAAAAGAACGCGAAATATGGGATTTTGATTTAACTGTTCAATTCGAGCAGAGCTTTTGAAACACGAGGAGATCATCAGAAAACCCCATTGTTTTACAGCATTAAAAGCTAAAACTTGACGTTTTTTTTTGCCGGATGTAAATACAACCATGACGCTGTCGACATGAACCGTTACATTTTATAATCATTGAGTTTCAGCTAAATCACTTAGAGAAATGAAACAAACTAGTACCAAGAAATAGAACGCTTAATGAAACCTTGAACTTGGGTATAATATTAAATTTTAAGGTGTTTACGGGTTAGCATAGTCCATGCAGAAGCGAGTCCTTCTACCTAACTTCCACACGCAAAACCCCACTATTGAAAACGGTTAGCCTTGGCACACCTGGACACCTGTTATATAGTGATTGGCGTTTACAGAGTACAGTGAAGTTCATAGTTAAAGACGGGTGCGTTTCTATTGATTAAAAATTGCCCTAACTCTTCCCCAACCCTCTTGAAAGTATAATTTTACTAACTATTGCTGCCATAAAAACAACATTTACTTATTTGAAAGCACTAGAGTACTGTTCGTATAGTACGATTTGTGCAGACCAATAATTTTACTAATTATTGCTGCCGTATTAGTTCTACTACTAGTTCACAAAACAACAGAATCCGGCTCGAACGACCAATTATATTTGTTGTGGCATTAAAAGCTACATTTCGTTATTTTTGTTTTGTTGGATGTAAATACAACCATGACGCTGTGGCTCTGAACCGTTATATTTCATAATCATTAATCTTCAGCTAAATTACTTAGAGGAATGAAACAAACTCGTTTATTGAAACCTTAAAACTTAGATATAATATTAAATTCTAAGGTGTTTACAGGTTAGCATAGTTCATGCAGAAGCGAGTCATTCTAACGAGCTCCCACACGCAAAACCCCACTACTGAAAACGGTTAACTTTGACACATCTGGACACCAGTTATATAGTGATTGACGTTTACAGAGTAAAGTGAAGTTCTTAGTTAAAAACGGGTGCGTTTATTTTGATTAAAAATTGCCGGAACCGCTCCCCACCCCTCTTAAAAGAATAATTTTACTAATTATTGCTGCCAAGACAACAACATTTACTTGTTTGAAAACACTATAATACTGTTCGTATAGTACTATTTATGCAAGCCAATAATTATACTAATTATTGCTGTTATATTAGTTTAACTGCTAGTTCATATAACAATAGAATCCGGCTCAATGACCAATTATGTAAGTTATAGCATTAAAAGCTATAATTCGTTATTTTTGTTTTGTTGGGTGTAAATACAACCGTGAAGCTGTCGACACGAACCGTTATATTTTATAATCATTGATCTTCAGTTAAATCGCTTAGAGGAATGAAAGAAACTGTTATCAAAAATGAAACGTTTAATGAAACTTTGAACTTAGAGATAATATTAAATTTTAAGTTGAAAACGGTTAATCGTGACACACCTGCACACCTGTTATATAGTGATTGGCGTTTACAAAGTAGAGTGAAGTTCTCAGTTAAAGACGGGTGCGTTTATATTGAATAAAAATTTCCGTAACTCCTCCCCACCTTCTTGAAAGGATAATTTTACTAATTATTGCTGCCATGAAAACAACATTTACTTGTTTGAAAACACTGGAATATTGTTTGTATAGTACGATTTATGCAAGCCAATAATTATACTAATTATTGCTGCCGTATTAGTTCCACTGCTAGTTCATAAAACAATAAAATCAGGCTCGAATGACCATTATTATATGTTATAGCATTAAAGGCTATAATTGTTATTTTTGTTTTGTTGGATGTAAATACAACCATCACGCTGTCGACATGAACCGTTATTTTTATAATCATTGATCTTCAGCTAAATCACTTAGGGAAATGAAACAAACTATTACCAAGAAATGAAACGTTTAATGAAACCTTGAACTTAGATATAATATTAAATTTTAAGGTGTCTACAGGTTAGCATAGTTTATGCAGAAGCCAGACATTCTACCGAGCTCCCACACTCAAAACTCCACTATTGAAAACGGTTAACCTTGGCAAACCTGAACACCTGTTATACAGTGATTGGCGTTTACAAAGTAAAGTGAAGTTATTAGTTAAAAACGGGTACTTTTATATTGATTAAAATTGCCGTAACCTCTCCGCAAACCCCTCTTGAAAAGATTATTTTACTAATTATTTCTGCTATGAAAACAATATTTACTTGTTGGAAAACACTAGAATACTGATATAATATTAAATTTTAAGTTGTTTACACGAGTTATGTATCCCCCAATTCACCTATATATTAAATAATAGAATCTAATAGAAATTACTATAAATTGTTAAGATTATAAGTCAATTGCAACAATGTAATACAAGGATAAACCAGACCAGACAGTTCATGGGAACGGATATGCAACTTTGTATCCGAGACGACAGTGATACTGCAGGTGGCAGGTCACAGACGGTTAATATGTCGCAATTACCTATAAATAAGATTAAAACAATGTAACAAAGTGTAGAATTAAGAGTAAAGCAGACATGAGATCTGCAAGTTGCCTCAGCCATGTGAGGGGGTAGGGATATTATAAAAAGCCCGGGAGCCCCAGTTGACAGTAGTCAGTTTGAGTATTACAGCTTTTGCATTGTTGTTTACCTAGGTTACTCGCCCTAATATTAGTTCAATTAATTAACTAAATTCGATTTTAAGTTATTTTATTCAGTTTGTCAAAATTCCATGATAATTTCTGTTTAAGATTAATAAATTGTTAAGAAGTTTTGGAACTTGTTTTTTTAAAAAGCAGCTCCCAAAACCCAATCCTTAACTCACGTTAGTATAGTTCATACAGAAACGAGTCATTCTACAGAGCTCCCACACGCAAAACTCCGCTATTGAAAACGGTTAACCTTGGCACACCTGCACACCAGTTGTATAGTGATTGGCGTTTACAGAGTAAAGTGAAGTTCTTAGTTAAAGACGGGCGCGTTTATATCGATTAAAAATTGCCGTAACCCCTCCCGCCCCACTTGAAAGGATAATTTTAATAATTATTGCTGCCATTAAAACAACACTTACTTCTTGGGAAACACTAGAATACTGTTCGTATAGTACGATTGGTACAGGCCAATAATTATACTAATTATTTCTGCTGTATTAGTTCCACTGCTAGTTCATAAAACAATAGAATCCGGCTCAAACGACCAATTATATACGCTATAGCATTAAAAGCTATAATTCGTTATTTTTGTTTTTGTGGATGTAAATACAACCATGACGCTGTCGACATGAACCGTTATATTTTATAATCATTGATCCGGCTCGAATGACCAATTATATATGTTATAGCATTAAAAGCTATAATTCGTTATTTTTGTTTTTGTGGATGTAAATATAACCATGACGCTGTCGACATGAACCGTTATATTTTATAATCATTGGTCTTCAGCTAAATCACTTAGAGAAATGAAACAAACTGCTACCAAGAAATGGAACATTTAATGAAACTTAAAACTTAGGTGTAATACTAAATTTTAAGGTGTTTACAGGTTAGCATAGTTCATGCAAAAGCGAGTTATTGTACGGAGCTCCCACACGTAAAACCCCACTATTGAAAACGGTTAACCTTGGCACACCTGAACACCTGTTATTTAGTGATTGGCGTTTACAGAGTAAAGTGAAGTTCTTAGTTAAAGACGGGTGCGTTTATATTGATTAAAAATTGCCGTAACCCCTCCGCGCCTTTCTTGAAAGAATAATTTTACTAATTATTGCTGCCATGAAAACAACATTTACTTGTAAATATTCCCTGTGTTTATTGTAGTTTGTTTTGTATTTTTCTTAATTTGTTTGGGTATTAAACCACACAGGTCATAGTTCGAAACGTAAATAAAGACAATTTTAAAAGCTCGGAGTGATTTAATACACAAAAAAAGATTAAGAAATAATAACATTTAGTTGTTTGAGAACACTAGAATACTGTTCGTATAGTACGATTTATGCAAACCAATAATTATACTAATTATTGGTGCTGTATTAGTTTCACTGCTAGTTCATAAAACAATAGAATCCGGCTCGAATGACCAATTATATATGTTATAGCATTAATAGCTATAATTCGCTATTTTTGTTTTGTTGGATGTAAATACAACCATGACGCTGTTGACATTAACCATTATATTTTATAATCATTAATCTTTAGTAAAATCACTTAGAGAAATAAAACTAACCAATAAATGGAACGTGTATGCTAACTCAGAATAAAAATAAGTGAAGGTACGCGTCCAACCAGTTTCAAGGCGAAAAACCGAATGATGAAAAAATAATTGCACTTAAATCTGATAATTATTATAAACAACAACAGTTGTTGGTTTTGAAATATTTTCAACTAATGTTGATTCTGCGAAAGGATATATTGGAAAACTATTAATTCCGTCAACGTTCGTTGAGGGATCTTGTTAGCCGCAGACTGCTTAACCCCCTTTACATACCTTATAATGTGAATAAGGGCCGCTATACTTGCGACCACGTCCCCAATGTTTCACCCGAAGGTATTACATTGACACCCCCCGCCCACACACACACCATTGAATATCGGGGAAATAGGGTATAAATATGTAAACTAAGAAGGGGAACCGAACTACATCTAACAAGTAAGAGCCGCGGCTATGTTCGAAAAAACAAACATAGAAACAAGGAGAAAATTGTCGAAAGCTTATAGGAGAAGCACACAGAAAAACGGTAGAAGCCTTCTGGAATGTTGTGTTTAGATGTGTGTAGATGATATCATGAACAGACAAAGTTAATAACAAATAGGTTATAGTTTATAGGTTATAGGTTATTTTTTTGAGGAATAGTGCAGGATATATTACAAGCAGAGGTAGACAAAAAGGTAGAGATAGACCTAGATCAGACGGTGAAAAATGCAGACTGTGGAAATTTCAGGAAAATGTGTAGGTTAGCTCAGAATAGAAAACAATGAGGGTACGCGTCTAACCAGTTCCAGGACTGAAGACCTGATGACGATGAAAGTAAGAATGATAGAATGAGGTATTTACAAACCGAAAAAAGTTGAAATGATTTAAGATTTAAGGGTAGGAAACATTTATACTCAAAATAAATTCAAGAGATGAGTTCAATTAAAATAATGGTAAAGACGACAAGGTATATACTTAATTAAGGGTAAGACGACAGGTATGACTACTTATTAATTGTTAGAAATTAAAAAAAGATTGTAGATCTTTAAAATGCAATAATGGTTTTTAAAATCTACTTGTAGTAGATAAATCATGTTGGAAAATATACTTCCAATTTAGCATTGAAAGTCTGGTATGTCTATATTAAAGTAAGGCGTGTGACAGAATAGTATGTCATATTTTAAGGCATGAGCAGAGCAATAAAAGGCAAGAGTGGTGGTTAAAGTATTGTAGCGGGCTAGTATTAAAGCGTTTCACCAATTTGAAACAAGTAATAACAAGTCATTATTACTCACTGTTCACAAGTCTAATTAACAGTATATGCCTTATTTACAGATGTTTTCAGTCCAATTAACAATGAAGCATTATCACACTAATGCTATTTACAAGCACTAATATCTTCTTAAACTATGTTCTTAATCGTAGGCCTATTAACAACACTAACACTACTATTTATTTATTACACTTTTGTCTATTTATGTATTCTACAAGCTGTCCGTACAATATACACTTTCACATAATACAAATTTATGTTTACTCTTGGACTTCCAAAAGCTTAACTATTTAACTTTACACGATATAATTTATATTCGACATTTTGATATAGACTACTTCTGTAGCCGCAGTAGCTGGACACGACGCTCTCAGCGTCGTTAAAAGTGCCTTACAACTCTAGAGAGTTTTTGGCATGTTGGTGGTCTTGATTGTTGTGGTGTTTCTTATATGTTGCTGTTTTTGAATATATATGTAGGTCTGGATTTCAAGAGACCTGCTCTTGGAATCCTCTTGTTTTGATGTAGTGAGCAGTTTCCCGGATCTTCCCCTTGGTTGTCCTCCAACTACACAGTATTCCGGATCCTGGGTCCACTGGCCTGTGGTTTTCAACCGACAAGATGGCTACTCGCCACAGGCCGCTCCATCGTCTGGTAGCTCGTCTAAACAGGACTGACGGATGTGCATCCCCGACGATTTTACTTATGTACCCATTCCTCGGCACCCCGCATAGCTGGAGAACTCCCTCAGTACGTCACCGTTCCGCTGCTCACTTTTGATCGCCCGAAGGCGGTGGTAGAAATACGTTGCCGCCTCGTCGACGTCTGCACAACAACTCACTACCTCTGTACTTCATCAGCGGTCTTATATATACCTTGAATTAAAAGTATGATTCATACTCCGGTATATGCTAGAAAATTCTAGGCTTCTGTAGTATGTACATTGCTCACGTCGCTTGTGTGTTTGACGGGTTACCTAATAGTAGCTCGTAACAGTATGTAGAGTAAGGCAAAGTTGTACAACTCTAGATATATTTACAGGGTAAGGAAAGATACCGGAGAAAACAGTAGAGATTTGCGTTGAACCAGCCTTGAGGTTGGTTAAAGAGACATACTTTTTTCATTTCTCATTCGCTAAAATTACGTTCACAGTTTACAAAACGTTTTTTTTTTAGAATATTATGTCGATTTTCAAGGAATTTGTCCAAAGTATATGCAAATGTCTTTATATAGAATCAAAGTCGATTAAGTCTCGAATAATTCAAGCAATTTGATATAAACGCAAACAAATAATGAAATAAATGATTCATGACAGGCGCGAAGGGATAAAACGATCATCGCCCTCACTTTTCCAACCAGAGAATTATTATATAAAATAGAATTCATTTTAAGTCGTCATTTAATCAATACCATCTTTAAGGGTGGTTTGAAAACAATTGTTTCCACTTGAGAAAATTAAACCAAACCAAACTTTTATATTAAAGCAATTAATTTTTTTATCATTTTATTTTTTCGAATTGCTGTTACTGGTTCGAAAAGTAGCTTTAAGCTTCTGACTATATTTAAAAATATTTTCTTAGTCACTCTGTTCACTTATACTTCTATGGTAGTAGCGGTACATAAGTTGAACAAGATCACTCAAGCCGTCACATTTACATAATTTGACACAGAAATTTACTCCCTGACTAATTTATGACACTCAGGGGTGAATTTATATAACAGCCCAACTAAATGTGCCATAATGCTTATGAGACAGCAAATTAAAGTTAGACATTCGTTTGGGACTTTACTCAATGGATGCCTAGTGAAAATTATATTCGGATGTGGTTTTGTATATGCCGGAAACGGATGTATGCGTTTTTGAGTGACTGATTTAGAACTATTGGTTAGAGAAAAAGTGGTTCATCAGCTGATGGTATTTTTAAAACGTTAACGCAATAATTCAATATTTTATCTTTGCGAAATTTCTTTCAAACTGTCGTACAAAACCCAATATAAAACGAAAACTGAGTTTTGCGTAACATTTAACATTTGGATACAGTTTGAATTATACCCCATTGCAAATAAGGGGGTAGCGAGAAAAGCACAAGACTTGGTTTAACAAGCTCCGGCTTTTCCGTATACTAACAGTATATGCAACTTTTGAAGCTCAGACAATTCATCAATAATGATGTTCGGTCTCTTTGTCGCACGTTTGCGTGGTTAATTTTAAGTTATTTTAAATTCTTAGTTGTATATCAAATAGTAAAGCTGTCATCCCTTGTCCCGTTATATCCTGCCGTAATACCTCCTTTGTGCATGTGAAAATTAAGTTGAAAAAGGGGTAGTGACAGAAACTCTCTCTCGTCGACATTGAAGCGAAACTATTATTTTTCGGTAAAGTGAGTTAGTAAATAGTGCCGCCGAATGTAAATTCATCGATAAATCCCTAAAAACCACAGTGAAAGTGCAAAAGTAACACATACAGTCCACTTAGTTTAAGAGTAGGAACTACTCATTAGAACAATAAAACAACGCGGAGGTAAGTCGATATACAAATTTATAAGACCCCCCGCGCATTAAACATGGAACCTCGAGCCGGATTATTCAATTAATTAATTAGTTCCTATTCCTTTCGCTCCTTATTTATACTTTAATTTAATAATTGTCGTAGTTTTGATTATGTTTGAGCGTGTTACAAAGAGACTAACATCGTGTTTGCACATTTAATGGTAGAAACATTTGGTCGTAACGGTAGATTTTACAATATATCCCTTGTCCTTTGTCGCAAAGATTAGTGGTCGGTCGGTTTACTTTATGTAAACTAAATTTATGAGTGTTAGCGTATATTAAATCCTTACCGTATTCTTCGTCGTCAAGTTTGAAGAACCACTCTGGTTCATCCAACTTAGTATAACAAAGGGGTTGATATTTATGTGAAACGTTTTGTCGGGCGAGCACTGTAATTAGTTGTATTTGTCCATTAATAATTTAATTTCGTAGATTAATTAGTTGTCGTAGCCTATTTGAGTACGCATTGTTTTTGCATTGAGTTTTATTGTCGTTCATTAATTATTAATCAGATATGGTTATATCGATTGATAAAGCTATTCTTGAAGCCAGATTTGTAGTGGAACGGTTGGATAATATATATACAGTAAGATTAATCAACCGGAAAATGTATCGATTGTTTTAATTAGAGCATCGATTAAAAGTGTCCAAGTGACCAAATTGAAACTCATTTCAAATTTTTTTGCAAGGATATTTCCTTTGATGAAGAGAGTGAACAATTGAATGAATTCTCGGCTCTTAAGGTGAAAATCGAGGATTATCTATTAGACATTCGTATTATCGCTGAACAATGTAAATTAGATCGCGTAGAAAATAAGCCGCAGGTTAAAAATTTGAATAATCCTTTGTTGATAAATAGTGGTATTAGCTTGAAACACCTTTCAGTTCCGCGCTTTTCAGGACGTATTTCGGACTTTGAAAGTTATCATGCAATTTATAAGCGACTGATTCATGATAATGTCAGTTTGTCACCCGTTGAAAAATTTTGCTATCTCGAAGATACACTAGATGAGTCGTCGCGTGCGTTAATAAAACATTTGCCATTAAACGATTGTGCATACGATGAAGCCTATAAAATCATTACTAATCGTTTTCAGTCCAAGGGGTTATTACTTTCAACACATTTTATCGTTCTCGAAAAATGCCCTAAGGTCAGTTCCTCAGACTCGCATACGGAACTGCGGCAATTAATTAGTTGTTTTGATGAAAATATATTCGCGTTAAAGCAGATGGAAATAGATCTATTAGAGTTCATGTTGTTTAATCTGTTATCTAAAAAATTAGATACAAACCTTTTAAAGCGTTTCGAATTAGGAAATAGTGACGAGATTCCTTCGTTTAAAAATTTAAGGTCGTACATTAAAAAACAATGTAAAGTGTTGGAAATAAATGACATTGCTTCAGAAACATGCTTAAAATCTCGAGATTCCGTGAAACAAAGGGAAAGAGGAAAGTTGTTTAGCACTTCGGCTAAAAATTCTTTAATTGGTACCACCAATGATGGTAAAAATTGTAGTTTATGTCAAGCTGTGCATCCTATTTATAGATGTAAGCAGTTTTTCGATAAAACCCCTCAAGAAAGATTTGAGGTGGTAAAGGTTAAAAACTTTTGTATAAAATGTTTAAATACTTCACATTCGATGAAAAACTGTAAGTTGGATTGGTCGTGTAGAAAATGTCATCAGTCACATAATTCGTTACTTCACTTTGATAAACGAGAAAAATCGGTGTCTCCACGCAGACAAATTCATCGTCAAAGGTTAGCGTCTTCTCGGAGAGCGGCGCCTAGGCTTATTTCTACTAGTAGACCTAGTGAAGACAATTTGTTGTCGGAGGTTGTGCATGAACAACCTGCCACTAGCTCGTTAACTTCGACGTCATTAGAACATCTAACCACGCTGTTAGCTACAGCAATGGTGTCGGTGCTTGATTATACGGGAAAATTGCAACCTGTTCGTGTAATTTTAGATAACGGATTCATGGAAAGTTTTATGACTGAAAGGTGCCGTCAGAAATTGGTTTAAAAAACTTAGAGCCAATGTCACTGTTCAAGAACATGGCTTGAATTCGTCGTTGGTGTCTGGTGCACTATCGTGTGTAGTCAGCCCCTCGGGAGCAAGGTCTCCAGCATATGAAATTGATTGTTATATTTTACCTAGCATTTGTAATCAATTACCTTCGGCGTCTATAGGGGTCAAAGAATAATCGCACACCCGAGGTTTGACCTTGGCTGATCCTAATTTTAATATTCCTGGTAAGATTGGCATGCTACTCGGAGCGGAAATCTTTGCTCAGGTTTTGTTGAACGAATCTCGCTGGGGTGTCGCTAACGAGCCAGTTGCTATTAAAACAACCTTTGGTTGGGTTTTAACGGGAAAGGTCATTTCCCCGAATAATTCTATTACGTCGTTCTGTGCTTTCGTTGAACCGTTAGGCATTATAATTTGAATAACGGTCGCTATACTTGCGGCCACGTCCCCAATGCTCCACCCGGAGGTACTACATTGGGTTTAAACGCGAAAAATAATTGTGCTTCTAATTCATTCTAACTTCATAGTTAGTCCACCCTAAATAAAAAACTAAATAAAAATCTAACAAACCTAAAAATCTAACAAACCTAAAAATCTAACAAACCTAACAAACTCTAACAATCTAACAAACCTAAAAATCTGACAAACTGAAACAAAAACTAAAAGCAAAAACTAAAAACAGGGTTGTAAATAATGGTATCTCTAGCGCTGACTTTCGAGTGTACCCGATCAACAAGACACAAGCAAAAATGGGAGGGGGAGGGATCCGTAATACCGGATAGCAGACGCCGGCTCTGCTTACCAGTGCGACCTGAAGGGTCGTCTTAAAACTATCCAAATCTAGCTAACTAATTTAAATCCCTCCCTAGCTTTCCCTATCATTCCCTAACTGATTTATATTATGATTACAATCTTCACAACTCTACTCTTCCTTCCCAAATATATACTGCAACCAAAATGGCGACAGAACGTCAAACAAAACAAATATGCCACAAAATACTGCAATACATGCTAATAAATATAAAGTGTAAATATAAAATATAAATAAATATAATTATATAAATATATAAATTAATGTCTAATAAGCGTTAAGCATATAGCAGTGCACAAAATAGCAAAAGGATCACCCTATTTATCAGGTGCATTCGCACAAGCATTATGTCGGCTAGCGCCATTACGCACAAAACGTGCTTGTTAAATTATTTCAAAAACTACTAATTAATGTAAATCAATGCTTGTGCGAGTACAGCCGCCACAATTTAAGTCTTACCTCGATAATAAAATTCTCCAGCATCCGAAGATCTGGTCGTCTGCCTACATCTAACTATAACTTACGTCTAAGGGGAAGATGGGGGTGCACTGTTAAAGTCCTGGTGGGTATGCACTAAATGGTCTTGGGGGGATCACAATCACTATCACTATCACTTCACTTTCAAGTCCTGGGGGGGATGCGCGGTTTCACTCTATTTTATTATCTTTGTTTATTTTATTGATTTAATTTAATGAGGGTTTCTGATTTATTTGTTATTGTTTATCTGTTATTATTTATTCCCGATTTCCCGAATATCCGCACATAATCATGAAGATAGGCAGTGACTGTATTAATGGTGTGGAGGGTTTCTCGTGCATATTGGATATTTGGGTATAATTATCATGTTTTTTTTTTAATTTTTTTTTTATATCAGGTTTTGGTTATATCTATGCTCTTATCCTTACTCACGCCAAGTCAATCTAAAATTTTCCAATCCTCCCACCAACCCCACCGAATTTTACACGCGGTTGTCATTGTCCAATCTCGCGACCCTACCCGCGAATTCTTTTAAGGCTGTCCAGAACGCCTTCTGGTTAACCACTTCCCTGACTTCCTCTAGGTTCTTTGGCCATGCCAGACCTAGGATAGCTAGTTTGCTATCAGCCAACCCTCGATTTCCCGCCTCAAGCGGGCAGTCGAAGAGCACGTGCTCTGCGCTTTCCAAACCCTCACCGCATTCGCAGCGGTCGCTGTTGGTTAGACCGAACCTTTGTAAATACGCCTTCAGGGCGCCGAGCCCTGTTATCAACTGCACCATTTTGTGATCGAGCTTAACCTCGATCCTACCTCTAGTTTCTATGCTCGGTATGAATTTGTGGGTCAACCTGCCCGTGGTAACGTTGTTCCACATCTCTTCCCATTGTCGAATTGATTTTTCACGCAGCTTTCTTTTGATTAAAGACCTTGGTATCGACGAATGTGATATCCGAAAGTCGCCCGTCGCGGCCTCTTTAGCTAATTCGTCAGCCCTGTCATTTCCTACGTTACCATCGTGCGTCCTAACCCAACAGAACTTTAAACGTCGAAACTCGAGCGCTGTATGCGCTATTTTCCAGACGTCCGCCTGAAGGTCTGTCGAGGTGTTCATGTTAGTTAATGCCGTCAACGCTGATTTACTGTCGCTGATTATATAATAATCGTCTCTGCCCGTGTGATTTATTACGTAATCTGAACCCTTAGGCACTAAAAGATTTCTGTGATTAGAACGTTGTTTGCCAAAAAATCCTGAATTGTATTCGGAATATAAAAAAATTATGGAGGATTACTTGAAAAGCGGTCACATGTTTCAAGTGAAATCGCCTGAAAATTCGTCGGTTCATGAGAAAATGTATTACATTCCCCATCATGCTGTACATAAGCGTGATAGCACTACCACCAAACTGCGTGTGGTTTTCGAATCGTCGTGTCAGGATCAATCTGGAAATTCGTTAAATGATAGCTTGGCTATTGGACCTGCTTTGCAAAAAGACATTCCAGTTTTGTTATTGCACTTCCGTGTACATCCTATCGAAATTACAGCTGATATTAAATAAATGTATCGGCAAATTTTGGTTAAAGGTACTCATCGTGATTATCAACGTATTGTCTGGAGATTTTCTCCGTCAGATCCTATTATAGATTTTAAATTAAATGCTATGAGTTATGGAGTTCCGTCTTCGCCTTTTTGGGCCTTGCGTACTGATCAAGAATTGGCAAGGTTAGAATTGATTAATTTTCCTTTCGCGCCATCGGTATTGGCAAGCGATACCTATGTTGATGATTTAGTCACTGGATGCAATTCGATTGAAGCTGCTAATCAATTAATGGACGAATTGAGTAATATTTGCACTAGTGGTGGTTTTCAATTAAGAAAATGAAATAGTAATTGCCCGGAAGTGATGTCCAACTTGACGGAGTCCCTGTCCAGTTCGGAAGCAATTACATTTGAAGATAAAGATAGTGGTTCAATAAAATTTTTTGGGCCTTTCGTGGCGCGCCCTTACAGATGTATTTTTATACAACTTAAACACTGAAGAGCGCACTTACACTAAGCGTAATATTTTGTTAACTATCGCAAAACATTTTTGATCCTCTTGGTTTGACAGCTTCTTTAGTATTTTTCGCTAAACGTTTAGTTCAAGATCTTTGGCTTTTAGGCCTCGGTTGCGACCAAAAGCCGCCATTTGAAGTCGTGGAAAAATGGAAACATTTTTTGGGTGAATTGCCAGCCGTCCCGAATATTGAGATTTCCCGTCGCATTGTAAATGATAATTTTAACAAAGTTGCATTGGATTCTGTAATGCCTTTGAAGTCGGGTATACAGCTGTCGTCTATTTTAGTTCGTTCGATTTAAAAGGTAATATTACCACTTCAATAGTATGCGCAAAATCGAAGGTTGCTCCTACTAATCGCGTTTCATTGACCCGTCTTGAATTGTGTGTTGGTGTACTCCTGGCAGATTTAGTAGATTTCGTCAAAAATACTTATACAGACAGTTTATCATTTAGTAGTATTTTCGTGTGATCAGATTCCACTGTTGTTTTGCCTTGGATTCGATCTTCCTCGCATAAGTGGAAGACATTTGTTAACAATCGCATTTCGTATATTCAAGAACGTATTCCTTCATCTTCGTGGTTTCATGTTAAGTCTCAGGACAACCCTGCGGATTGTGCCTCACGTGGACTTTTGGCTTTAAGGTTGGTTCATCATCCATTATGGTGGACATGGCCTTCCTGGTTAGTGCGTCGTAGCGAAGAATGGCCAGTAACGTCGCTGCCAAAACTTATCGACTCATCTCAGATGGACGTCGAAAATCGTACTCAGTCGTTAACAGTCGTTATATTTAAGAATTTCTTAGATTTGTTGTTGGATAAATTTTCAAAACTGCAGAAAATTTGTAGGATTATTACATGTATTCGTTATTTCATTCGTAATGTTCAATGTTCGGCATATTTGCGTTCAAAATATTCTGGTGGTTTGTCTCTAGCTCAGCAGCAAGAGGCTATACATTTATTGATTAAAAGAGTTAAAACAAATGTTTTTGTCCAAGACATTGCAAATATTAAAACTGGAAAACTTGTTAGTAAACAACTTCGTAGCCTTAGCCCGTTTCTAGGTAGTCGTGATTTGTTGAGGGTGGGCGGTCGCGTGCGTAATTCAGACTTATCGCATGATGCAAAATTTCCAATTTTGTTTCCTCGGTCGCATAGGTTGACTGAAATTATTATATTAGATTGTCATTAAAGACATTTACACCCTGGAAATCGAACCACTCAATTTTTTTAGCTCAAAATAATTGGATCTTGTCCGCAAAGAGGGCTATTCGGCAATGTTTGAAATCCTGCATTCGTTGTTTTTGTGTAAACCCCGAGACTTTATGCCCCTCTATGAGGGATTAACCAGCTTCTAGGTTAACTCCAGGTAAGGCGTTTTTACATACGAGAGTCGACTCTGGTGGACCTCTCTCTGTCACGATGAATCGATGTCGTGGCGCAAAATCATTGAATGCGTACATTTGTTTATTTATTTGTTTCAGCACTAAAGCTATCCATTTGGAATTAGTGTCTAACTTGTCGACAGACGCTTACTTGGGTGCTGTACGTCGATTTATTGCTCGAAGAGGCAAATGTATTCAAATCCATTGTGACAATGGTACTAATTTCGTTGGGGCCTCTCGTGAAATCTCTCAATTGATACGTCATTCGGCAGGCACTGAGGAAATCGAATTTGTGTTTAAACCTCCTGCTGCTCTTCATTTTGGTGGGTTGTGAGAGGCCGGGATTGCATTGGTAAAATCCCATTTGAAAAAAATTTTTGGTGAACAAATTTTGTCGCTAGAAGAATTCTCGACGGTATAGATTCAAATCGAAGCGATGTTCAACCCACGTCCACTATGCGCACTGAGTTGCGAACTGCATGACTTTTTGTATTTCATCCCGGGTCATTTTTCTTAATGTTGAACCAGTCTCGGTGTTACCAGACCCGGATTTGCTGGCCATAAAACCCTCTCGTTTAAATTGCTGGCAACTGTTGCAGCAAATGCAACAAGGGTTTTGAAAGAAATGGAGTGCTGAATACCTGCACACGTTGCAACAGAAAGGTAAGTGGTTGAGGAATTCCGCTACTTTGCCTATAGATTCGCTTGTCCTCTTAAAGGAAGAAAATAACCCCCCTCTACAGTGGCGTTAAGGAAGAGTAGTGGAGGTTCATCCTGGTAGAGTTAAATATAAAATAAATTAGTTCATACTTATTTTGGTGGGCGGGATGTTCGGTCTCTTTGTCGTACGTTTGCGTGGTTAATTTTAAGTTATTTTAAATTCTTAGATGTAAATCAAATAGTAAAGCTGTCATCCCTTGTCTCATTATATCCTGTTGTAAAACCTCCTTTGTGCATGTGAAAATTAAGTTGAAAAAGGGTAGTGACAGAAACACTCTCTCGTCGATATCGAAGCGAAACTGTTGTTTGTTCGGTAAAGTGAGTTAGTCAATAGTGCCGCCGAATGTGAATTTATCGATAAACCCCTAAAAAACACAGTAAAAGTGCAAAAGTATCACGTACTATCATTCGCATACAGTCCACTTATTGAAGAGTAGGAACTACACCTTAGAACAATAAAACAACTCGGAGATAAGTCGATGTACAAATTTATAAGGCTTCCCGCGCATTAAACAAAAAATATGGATAACTTGAAAGAAGTTTTGAAAGAAATTCCTGCTAACCACGTAATAAACTATGACGGGGCCAACCTTACAGATGACCCCGGTAGCAAAAAAGTCATATGTAAAAGACGATCAAAGTATGTTGAAAATATTTGCAACCATAGTAAAGGTTCAACCTTTTTCATGTTTTGCATAAATGCATCCGGCACTTGCCTATCGCCATACGTGGTGTACCGCTCCGAGAATATGTGGTCCACCTGGACCAAAAACGGTCCAGAACGTGCTCGATATAATAGATCAAAAATGGTTGGTTCGATACCATATGTTTTGATGATTGGTTTGAATCTATTTTTTTAGAGGCAATTAGAGAGCAACATGGTCCGAGTGTAATAATTAGGGACAATTTCTCCTCACACATTAGCTTATATGTCCTTTGTCTCTGCAAAGAGTAAAACGTGAAACTTGTTTGTCTCCCACCAAACTCAACACATCTAACCCAACCGCTACATATAGCTTTCTTTGCACACATGAAGAAATTGTGACGTACAATCCTTGGGAAGCGGAAAGAGTCTAAACTTGCGTCCAAGTATGCTACGATTCCAAAAGACAAGTTTCCATATTGAAAGTGATGATGTCTAGTTTACAAGAGAATGCAGAACAGAATTTTAAAAGCGGATTTGAAAAATGCGGAATTTGGCCTTTTAATAAACAAAAACTCTTAGAGCGGCTACCGGAAAACCAAACGGTAAATAAAGATATCGTGGAGGAGTCATTCCTAAAACAGTTGGATAAGAAAAGAGCTGAGTATTTAACCACAGATGGTGCTACGGAAAAGGAATAAATCCAAATTCCTGCAGGTAAGAGTATTACTGTGCAAGAAGTCGAAGCATCTCTTACAGAATCGACAGCTGAAAAAGTACGTAGTTTATCTAAGAAGAACCTAACCAAACCGTCATCTTCAAAAGCTTAACCAAAAGCTAAATTGTTTTGTACTAGTAGTAGCTCTGATGACAATAACATCGAAACAGTCCTACAGTCGGATGGGTTGAGTGAAACCTTCTCTGATTTCGAAATGGATAAACAATCTTCAATTGATCCTAAGTCTATTTCTGAACAAGAAAAACTGAAGCCTGACGACTTCTCCATTGGCAACTTCATAATTGTTTTATGCAACTCACAAAAGTGTCTTGGGAAAATGAGTCTGACAGGTACAGGGACAACAGTCCAATATATGGAAAGAGGGTTGAAGTTTTGGCGCTGGACTGACAAACCAGATTGTCTGACATACCAGTGGAAAGATGTATGGGGCAAAATAGAGCTCCCAAAAACGGCGTTTAAAAGAAACCAGTTTTCTGTGCCAGAACTAGATGCTTTTACATCTTTTAATTAATTGTATTGCTTAGTATTTACCTACCTACTCTTTTATGTTGGAATAAAATAATTTACTTTTATTGTCAATAAGTATAATGTCCTTTTTATTATGTACCGTGCATTTACATTTCCAATGCTCCATCCGAAGGTACTACATTGGCCTGGAAATTTAGAATTTTGCCGAACTCATATAGATTTATCTCGTGGGTCCGGTGCCTATAGGCACCGAGAGGTCTCTCGAAAATTTTAGGGGTTAGGATACCGATTTTTTAAGGTAGAGATGGTTGGGGTAAAAAAATCCACAAGGTGGTCCACAATGCAAGAGCAGGAGGAGATTCATCTCCCTCATTTGCTCCTTATGGGAATTTACATGTAAAATGAGTGAGCAAATGAGGATGCTGGAGCAAATGAGGTCACAGAACCTGTAAAAAACACCTACTGCTGAGGTAAGTCGATATATAAAATTATAAGACCCGTCTCGTTAACACAAGTCTGATTTCAGAATATCTTTAAGCAATTATTCGGAATAAATGGCACTTTTCAGAATATGTAAAATTAGGAACTCTAGTTTTGGAGCAGTTAGTTATCCATGGCGGATACAGCATAAAATTGCAACTATAAAAATAAAACGCAGGTTTTGGAATCTGATAAATTGAAGTTTCACAGGTAATAGAAAAAGTTGTTTAATCTTTGAAACAAGATTGATTGCAATATACAACGTTGCCAAACTACAAATTATCTGCTCCAAGGCTTAGCTAAGCTGGCCTCTAATTTATGCGGAACATATATACCAAAAGTTTTTAAGTCAAGCTTTGTTACATAAACTCGCTTAGCAAAACCGAATTTAAAATGCAAACGGTGCATATGGTCCTCAGTTATTCTGATGTCGTAAAATAGCAAAGTAATTAATTTATTTCTGAAGTATTGCCAAAACAAAGCGTGCTTAGCTGTAGCTCATTTTATGCCTAATTAATAAAATTAAACCCAATAAAAGAAAAGCACAGGTGAAGTTTGATTTTGATAAACCTTTTTTCAAGAGGCCGAAGTCATAATACCCGACATTTTAATTGCAAATATCCATCAAAATCGCACAAGTAACAACTAAGGTGCAGTACAAAACGTGTGAAAGTATTTTACAAGTTGATTAAAAATCACTACCGACAATCAAAAAAAAAGAGAAAATCTCCAAACTTATTATGATTTCAGACGTTCAGTGGCGGCGGTATTTGGATACCATCAAAAGACTTATTCGTTTCATTTCAATTACAGATATGTGACCAGTTATTCCCTTGTAGGTGGTGACGACCACATTTGAATACTAACAAGACCAAAATCGTCAAAGTTGCCGCTTCCGTTGCGGCATGTCTCCCTCGACAAACTTTCGATTAATACACACCTTTCGAAATTCTAGTAATGTAGAATCCTATAGAAAACGAAACAATGTTTTTATTGGTTTTATTTATTGTCTGAAGTAAAGCTGGCATAATTTTTATTTTGTTATATACGTGCAGACATTCGTTAAATTTTTGATTACTTATACCATTGTTTTCGGGCGTCAATGAAACTTTGAGCTGGATGTGATATCGGAAATGTTGGATAACAACGAAGAATTAAGAATATTCCGTGCCGTCGTAATGCAAATTTGGTGTGTGCGTTTGCTAAATTTTAATGTACCAAATTCAGCTGGATTGAATGCACAAACGGTTCGAAGATAATTAATATTGTAACGATAACGAAGTGAGAAGGAACAAACGATTAGAATAGAGATGAGTTCGCTTGAACGCTACAGCGATTTTGGGATCACCATCGACATTGACATATTCTTTATTGAGTTACAATTACAAATCTCTACTCCTAATCTAATTGGTATTGAAATTTAAATTTGGAAAAAATTTTACATTTTTAGTCTGACTACTGCGAAAAAGTTTAGTATTATCTTGCTGTCCTAGTGACAGCTGACTTAAGATACTTCATTTATAAATTAACTATGCTAATCTATAACTACTGTCTTCGGTCTTCTGTACTTCATCGGTGCGGTCTCGTCGTAGACCACGGCTGTCCTGATAAGGGGGTTGTCGTGAAGAGCCATTCCATCGAGGGTCTTCCTTGCAGCTACCTTGATGAATTCCACCATCGTTGGGATGTTGACGTCGGAGTGGAGCTGGTCGTTCCTCACGTACCATGGGGCGTTGAGTGCCATGCGCAGGTTCTTCGATTGGACGGTTTGCAACCTCTTGATGTGGGACTTGGCTGCGTAGCCGCACGCTGTCGATGCGTAGGTCAGGGTCGGTCTGATGATGGTCTTGTAGAGTCTGATCTTGTTGGTGATGTCGAGCTGACTTCTTCTGTTGAGTAGTGGGTACAGGCTGGCTGTTGCTACGTTGGCTTTAGAGGCGGTGTTGGCGATGTGGGTTCCCCAGATGAGTCTTTGGCCGATGGTTACTCCCAAGTACTTGGTTTGCGTCTTCCATAGCATTGCCTCGTTGAAGATCACGATGTCCTTGTCTGGTTGGAGCTTCCTCTTTGTCAGAAGCATGGCACTACTCTTGTCCGGGTTGACGTTGATAGCCAAGTTCGGGACCATCTCTACAAGGCGGTGGCGGTTTCCTAAAGTCTTCTTATCAGTAACCATGGGGCTAGTGATCTGGTGGTTACGGCGGTGTCGTCGGCGTAGAGAGACAGGTGGGTGTCGCTAGTCTTCGGCGCGTCGCGAGTGAACAGCGAGTAGAGCAGTGGTGAGAGGAGCGAGCTCTGAGGCACGCCGGCTTCCATCTGTTGGGCTGAAGAACGGAGCTGCCTATCTTCACTCGGAATCTTCTTCGGTCCAGAAACGATGCGATGAGTCTTGCCAGTCCTTGGTGGTTGTCCAACACTAGCATCTTGTAGAGAAGACCTTAATGCCACACTCGGTCGAAGGCCTTGGAAACATTAAGGAAGATGACGCCGGTTTACTGCTTCTTGTTGAAACCATCGGTGACGAACTCCACGAAACGCAGGATCTGGTGAACGGTTGAATGGCCGGATCTAAAGGCGAACTGGTCGTTAGGAATGCCCCCTCGCTCTTCGACTTCGTCCCGTAGCCGTCGAAGTACGACACCCTCCGCTACTATCTTGCCAGGCTGATAAGGCAAATCCGTTAGCGTTCTTCCTTGACGACTAGGATATCCGGCTGCCGATGGTCCTGGTTCTAGAGGGGAAACGTAACACGACATTAACATCACAAACACAACACACATATACACAACCCTTACACACACACATACACATACACACACGCACACACATAACACATGCTCTGAAGCGTGCGCGCATACACACACACGCCTTACTGACGGTTACTTTCTGTGGGGAATCCAGGTCTGCTTAAATTTCAGGTAGCAGACTACTAAAACGTCGGAACAAATAAATAAAACGTTGGAACAAATAAAAATATCTTGCTGAGAACCGGTAGAAGATTGATGGGGCAGTTGTTCTGCGGGAAGGTCGCAGACTGCCCAGGCTGCTGTAACAAAATTACGTCTGCGCACTTCCAGAGTGTGGGGAAATTGCGCAGACGTAATATGGCGTTAAGAATGGCAAGTAGCACGGCTTTCGCTTTTACCGGAAGTAGTTTGACGGCTTTGACTGGGATGCCGTATGGACCTAGTGCCTTCCGGATCTTCTAATGAGCTTCTCCTCTTCTTTTAGGCAGGCTAAGACAGCTCTGTTGACTCTCTCTACCCAGTCGAGGTAGGCTTCGGCGTAGTTTAGAGTGAACTGTTGTTCCAGATGGTCTGCAAAAGCTTTGATCTTGTCCTCTTCTGTGTAGACCATTCCATTCTCTCCGTAGATTGGCGGCATTGGGGCTGACTTCCTCTTCAGGATCTTCACCATCCTCCTCGTCTTCTTCTAGGGTCTCGGTTTTTCTTCTCCACTGCTCGTTCCGGTGTTCCTGCAAGAAGCTGCTTACCTGGGTTCGTAGGTCGTAGTAGGCGTTCCTGTCTTCTGGGTCCCAGGAACGCTGGTAGATCTTCCTGGCACGGTTGTTCTCCCTGATGAACTGCCTGGTGTCGTCTGGGATTTGCTGGTGCTGTCTGTGTACCATCGTTGTCTTGGTCGCCGCCTCCATAGATGACTGCATGGCTCTGGTCAGTAGGTCCACTGCTGCATCCACTTCGTCCGCTGTGTTGAGGGATGAGATCGGTGGGATGGTCTCCTGGAGGTAGTCCGAGAATGCTGCCCAGCAGGTGGTCTTCCTTGGTCGCTTCTCCTCTTCAGCAAAGTTTTCACCTACACACAGTAGCACTGGGTAGTGGTCCGAGTCCAATTCGTTGACTGCGTTGAGCTGGACTGGCAACGCTAGGTCCTTGATGACTACGATGTCCAGGATGTCGGGCCTTCCTCCGTTGTGGCAGTAGTGGGTTGTCTCGGCTGGTCTTTCGACTGCTGCTTGTCTGTTGTCCGCGTTGTTCCGTAGGTTTCTTCCGTTCTAGTTGGTCGTCTTGCTGTTCCAGGTCGATGCTTCGCATTGAGGTCTCCAGCTAGAATCGTTGGTGTCCCGGTGAGTAGAACGGTGTCCAGGTGCACTTCTTGGATGGGTCTGGCTGGCGGGTTGTAACCTGAAACAAAGCGTATCATACCTACAGACGCTATTCTAACCTCCACGGCGGTGGCCTCCAGGTGCAGTAGATCTCCAGTGTTGACGCTGTAGTGGTCGATCCCATGCCTGATGTAGATGGCGGTTTCAACGCCTCTTCGGTCTTGTCTGTTGTTCCAGTAGCAAACGTAGTTTGCTATTCTTGGGTTGTCGGCTTCTCGGAAGGGGGTCTCGTTCACCATCGCGATGTCCAGGTTGTACCTCTCTGCAAACTCAGTGAGCTAGAGCTTCTTCGCTAGGAGCCCGTTGGCGTTCCAGAACGCAACACGTAGGGATAAAGGTTTTCGTTTGTTAGCCATAAACGTACCTAAGGTTTAAAGATGGCTACGATGTCTGGCAGACAGCTGAACAGCGCTGTCAGGATTTCCCCCGCAGCGGTGATCTTTTTGATGACTTTGGTGATCTTCCCTATGTCCACAGTAGACAGAAGGGCCTGTTCAATTCGCATCTCTTCTTGGGCGGCGGCGGCTGCAGGTGGTGCCGGTAAAGACGGTTTGGCTGCTGTCTGGACAGTACAATGTAGTACCTCCGGGTGGAGCATTGGGGACGTGGCCGCAAGTATAGCGGCCCTAATTCAAATTATAATGTCTGGACAGCAGTACTTGCTAGTTGCCGCTTGAAGCGAGCGGACGTGTTTCTGCCGAGCTCCCGCTTCAGCAATAACAGTAAGTGTTTATCTAGGGTTTTATTATTTATTGTTGAATTATTTTATTTGAAGCTTTGCTTTTATTGTGTTTTATTTTTATAATTGTGTGCCATTCAAAATTTAAATACAGGGCAGTAAAATAAAATTTTAAAACAGAATTTAAACTAAATAAAAACTAAATAAATCGCGTTTTTCTTTATAATTTAAACCAAATCCGCGTTTTAAAATAAACTAAATAAATTTCGGGTTAATAAAACAAAGGTCTAATAAACTAATATTCAAAAATAATTTCGAAATAACTTAAAAGACATTTTAATAATAAATTTAAAATAAAAACCACGTAAATCGTGTAAAAACCGGGTAAAACAACCAAAAGTGTGTGAATTTTTATAGTGCGCGTATAATCAAATAATAACCAAAAAACAAAAATCTAAGGCTTTTAAATCAAATAAATATCTCAAAACTGTAAATTTTAAAACAATTTTAATATAAATTTTCCGTAATTTAAGTACACGCGTACTTATAAGTTCCTTTAAGATCGATTTTGGTGTAATTAAGCGTGTAGCAGTTACAGTTACCAAGTGATTAAGTGAAAGGTCATTTCCGGTTACCTCATTCCGATTGCGCTCGACCTTATTTTCTTAATTACACGTTTAAAAATAAAGTGTTGTTGTTTGTAAATTAGATATTTTAATATTTTGAAGTAATTAGTTTATTTAAATTGATTTGGCGGTTTTAAAATTTAAAATAAATAAATAGTGTTCTTCGCGGTACATTTTGAATCGAATTGCGCTAGAGAATTTATTTGATTCTAGTTGTTATTTTGACGCTTGGTGCTTGTTGTATTTTTGTTAAAATTTGATATTTAATTGGGCGGTTCGAAGTTTAAATAAATACAAGGTTGCTTACGGTTCACCTTTAAACAAAACATTTTTATTGGACCAACGTTTTGCGTTCTTCTAGCGTCTTTCTTTTAGCGTCGTAACGGTCAAGTGGTTTTTGAGCTGCGTTTAAGTGCCATTTTTTGTCGTTTGTTTTGTCAGCCTGGTGGTCCACCGCGACGAAGACCCGTTGCCCAGGAAGAAGAGGGGAGATAGGTCGGAGGCTGAGGGCGCTGTTGGGGGGAAACAGCTAAAGGTAATTTTAAAAGACGTTAGGTTAGGGATTCAGGAGGAGGTAGAGGAGCCTGTGTCTGCGGCGGTCGTGTCGGGGGAGTCGGGGCCTCCTGGGGTGGCTGCGGCGCCTGAATCGCCCTCGACTTCGGGAGCCCAGCGAAAGATGTCGACTAGCAGCGACGTTAGCGTTGCTGCTGGCGACCTCGATGAGCTGGACCACCTGAGATTGAGGGTGAGGAAGGCGCACTGGGTCATCTCCGGGAGGGTGCCGACGACTTCCGCCACTATCGTCGTGGAGGACAGAAAGAGGATTCGCTACGCCCTGGATGATTTCCTCGACGCGGCGAATCAACTTATAGGTATGGTTAGGGCGCTGCGGCTTGTGGCTAGTGATTCTGGGAGAGCTAATGTTGTCGGGGGAAGTCCAGCGGTGGTTGCTTGTGTTTCAGGGCAGCAGTGTTCCAGGAGCCAGGAGGGGCCGATGCCGCGGAAGGCGTCGTATGCTGCAGCTGCTGCAGGTGCGACGCCCACCTTTGCAGTTAGGGTCGACGCCAGGCCAGGGGAGAAGGATGACGTCATGTCGACCCTAAAGAAGAAGGTCGATCCCGCTCGTGATGGTTTTGTTGTGGTCGGAGCTCGTAGAACTCGCAAGGGCGGTGTAGTTGTCGAGTGTGCAAACCGAGAAGATGCGAAGAAACTGCAGTCGAAGGTTGTCGGTGACTGCAAAGAGCTCGTGGCGAAGACCATCGAAAGAAGCGCCCACGGCTCGTTCTTCCGGGGTCGAAGCGGGGATGAAGGCGGAAGAGCTGGTGCGGTTGATCGCGTGCCAGAATCCCCGCTTCGGCGATTTGAAGATTGAAGACCACCTGAGGGAGAAATTTAGGTTTGGCGAAAAGGGCCCTAGGGATCCTTCGTCAACGTAGTCTTCAAGTGACCCCACACTTCGGAGACGTATATTAGCTGACGCTATAAACCTCAGGTGGCGAAGAGTCTGGGCCCGGGACCACTTCTCGATGACCCAGTGCTACAGGTGCTACGAGTACGGCCATAGATCGATGGAGTGCAGGAGAAGGTACAGTGGTGCGGTAACTGTGCCGAAGTCGGTCACGAGTTCAAGAATTGCCGGAGGGCAGTCCCCTGCTGTGTGGTTTGCGCTAGGGCAAACGACAGAACTGGCGGTGGCGCGAAGGTCGATACGCGCCACGACGCCAAGTCGAGTAGATGCCCCACGATGCTGAGATTGAAGAACGCAATCACACGCAACATCGATTATGGACCGTGAAGAAAAGAACGATTTAAAGAAGCAAGAAGATTAAATTCGCGCAATTAAATCTCGGGAAAGGAAAGGGGCTACAAATAACTTCGTAAAGTTATTTAGCGAAAATAATATCGACATCGGGCTTGTACAGGAACCGCACCTGTACAGCCATAAAATAACAGGTTTTGGGAAGGGGTCACCGTTTTAAACGCAAACAGCGAACGACCGCGTAGCGGTATAATAATAAATAATGGGACGTGCGCCGGAATAATACTAAATAATTTATCCAACGAATTTTTAACAACGGTCGAAATTAAATCAGGGCTAAATACATTTTACGTGATCAGCGCGTATCTTCCGCCGGTTGATTCCCGGCGGAAAATCCTCAAACCGAGGACTTAGTAAACCAAGTTGAAAACATTTTGCGCAAAATCGGTAGGAATAAAAATTTAATCATCGGGGGAGATTTTAATGCTAAGTCGCCATTATGGGGCAGCCCTATCGAAGACGATAGAGGCTCGCAGGTTGCTGATCTTTTTACGGGATGGGACCTTAGTGTGATAAACACTAATGATTCACCTACGTTTGAGACGCATAGAGGCAGCAGTTTGATAGATATTACTGCAGTCTCGCACGAAATGTTAGAAACGATTTGTAATTGGAAACTAAGGTCGGACGAGGAAACGCTCTCTGACCATAAATTAATAACATGGGACGTTGAAACCAAAACAAGCGCAAACGAGCAGCTAACTATATTTCCGCGGTTCTGTAATAAAAAAGCAAATTGGGAGCGGTTTAAAGAAAAATTTGGCGAAAGTATCCCTGCGCTAGAAAATGAGCTATTTAACTGCCGAGAGGCAGACGAAGTAGAAACACTCGCGAAAAATTGAACGACGCGGTGGTAGACGCGTCGTCGTATTCCATGCCGCAAAAGAAAACATTTAAAGACAGCGTACCCTGGTGGACCCGGGAACTAACCCAAGCGGGCAGAAACGCGTAACCTAAGGCGCCGCTATCAACGCGCCTCGGGAGATATAAGAGAACAACGGAGAATAGAATATAATCAAAGTTACCGCGAATATAAAATATTAATAGAAGAAACGCGAACGAATAAATTTAAAGAATTCTGCACGCAAAACTCAGAGAAAGAACCTGAGGAACCGCATACCGCGTAATTAGAGGAAACAACAAAAATCGCGCTCAGTAATATAAAGAAAACAAATGGCGAATACACGGAAGGTTTTAAAACCACAGCGGAATATTTACTAGAAATTTTCCCATCGGATAATCCTGAGGGGATGAAGGGTCGCACGATTTAATACGTCGGGAAGCTGCAAAGGCGCAAGGAACAGGTGCCGATAAGGCAATCCTAGTTCACGAGGTCGTCAGGGCTCTTAGGAGGATGAACCCTAAGAAGGCACCGGGGCATGATGGAATCACTTCAGACGCAGCTCTGCAGGCGTGCCTGTTAGCCCCGTGTGTCTTTGTTGGGTTGTTTAATCTTTGTTTAGAAAGGGCGTTTTCCGCGTTGCTGGAAAATCCAGAATGTGAAATTTATACCCAAACCTAAAAGGCGGATGCGTCAGATCCGGGCAGCTATCGTCCAATTAGCTTGCTACCGGTGCTGGGGAAAGTTTTAGATCGCGTTATGACTACGCGTGTTGAACACCTAGTGCGAGACGGCGGCGGTTTTAATAACCGACAGTTTGGTTTCGTGGAGGGCAAGTCGACTATCGACGCGTTAGAGTTCGTTGTCGGGGAAATTAAGCAGGCAAGAGATGCCAAAGAGTACTGTGTCGTTGTTGCTTTGGACATTTCAGGAGCATTTGATGCTGCCTGGTGGCCATTAATCGTTTGCGAGTTAGATCGTAGAGGTTGTCCGCGAAACTTGATGTCTTTGGTCAGAGCTATTTCTCGGGCGATTAGCACAGGTTGAAATTCCGGGTGAAGTTCTGTCGCGTGAGGTGGAAAGGGGATGCCCGCAAGGGTCATGTTCTGGTCCCACATTTTGGAAGTTGTTGTATGAGAGCATCTTTAGGGTCAAGTTGCCCGCAGGATGCTCAATCGTTGGGTTTGCAGATGACACACTTTTAATTGTAAGATCGAGATTGTTAATGGATATGCGCACAAAACCGAACGAGGCGCTTAATAAATTACACGAATGGTCGCAGGCGGTAAAATTAAAATTTAACACGGCGAAGTCAGAGGCGCTTTATTTCGGCACGAAACCAGGACAGAGACCTCCTAGGTTAGAGCTAGGAGGAGAAAATCCGTTTAAAGATTGTATTACCTACCTCGGCGTCAAGATCGACAATAAATTAAATTGGAAAGCGCACGTACAATACGTAAAAAGTAAGGGCGGCGAAATATCAAATAAAATGATGGCGGCGGCTAAAATAAAGTGGGGTTTCAGGGGCGAATCGCTGAGGACGGTTTATGCCGGAGCAATTGAGCCGGCAATACCGTACGCAGCTTCTGTATGGGCAGAAGGTTGTAAAGTCCGGGAGATGCGTCAATTGACGAGCGTACAACGCATAACCGCGGTAAAAGCGGCGAGGGCGTACAGGACCACCTCCACGGAGGCTGTCCTGGTGATCAGTAGGGCTCTCCCTATCGAATATGTCGTTAGGGAGATTAGAGATAGACGATTAATAAATATAGGAAAAGGGCGCGAAATTATCGAAGATCTTAATCTTGGTAATAGGGAAATTGCAAGAAAGATTGTTGTATCTGAGTTAGGGCACCCGGCTGATATTAGAGGGATCGAGTTTGTCGAAGGTGATGAGGACGCGATGGGTATCAGAATTTATACGGACGGTTCACGTATAGACGATGGGCAAGCAGGCGCGGCGTTTGTCGTGTATAAGCAGGAAAGGGAGGTGTTTCGGTTTCAAACCAAACTCGCGAACTGGTGCACTATCTTCCAGTGCGAATTGGTAGCCATACGAGAGGCTATCGATTACGTAATAAACCATACGGACAGAGACGAGTATTATATAAACAGTGATAGTAAATTGGCGCTAACGGCTTTAACAAACATGAACACCTCGACAGATCTCCAAGCGGACGTCTGGAGGATAGCGCGTACGGCGCTAGAGTTTCGACGTTTAAAGTTCTGTTGGGTCAGGTCGCACAATGGTAACGTAGGAAACGATAGGGCTGACGAATTAGCTAAAAAGGCCGCGACGGGCGACTTTCGAATATCACATTCGTCGATACCGAGGTCTTTAATCAAAAGAAAGCTGCGCGAAAAATCAATTCGACAATGGGAAGAGAGGTGGAACAACGTTGCCACGGGCAGGTTGACCCACAAATTCATACCGAGCATAGAAGCCAGAGGTAAGATCGAGGTTAAGCTCGATCACAAAATGGTGCAGTTGATAACAGGGCACGGCGCCCTGAAGGCGTATTTACAAAGGTTCGGTCTAACCAACAGCGACCGCTGCGAATGCGGTGAGGGCGCGGAAAGCGCAGAGCACGTGCTCTTCGACTGCCCGCTTGAGGCGGGAAATCGAGGGTTGGCTGATAGCAAACTAGCTATCCTAGGTCTGGCATGGCCAAAGAGCCTAGAGGAAGTCGGGAAGTGGTTAACCAGAAGGCGTTCTGGACAGCCTTAAAAGAATTCGCGGGAAGGGTCGTGAGATTAGACAATCAATGACGACCGCGTGTAAAAATTCGGTGGGGTTGGTGGGAAGATTGAAAAATTTTAGATTGACTTGGCGTGAGTAAGGATACGAGCATAACCAAAACCTGATATTAAATAAAAAAAAAAAAAAATTATACCAAAATGTCCAATATGCACGAGAAACCCCACTCCATTAATACAATCACTGCCTATCTTCATAATTATGTGCGGAAAATCGGGAATAAATAATACCAAATAAACAATAACAAATAAATCATAAACCCTCATTAAATTAAATCAATAAAGTAAACAAGGATAATAAAACAGAGCGCAACCGCGCATCCCCAGGACTTGAAAGTGAAGTGATAGTGATTGTGATCCCCAAGAACATTTAGTGCATACCCACCAGGACTTTAGCAGTGCACCCGTCCCACCTTTAGAAGTAAGTTACAGACGACCAGATCTTCGGATGCTGGAGAATTTTATTATCGAGGTAAGACTTAAATTGTGGCGGCTGTACTCGCACAAGCATTGATTTACATTAATTAGTAGTTTTGAAATAATTTAAGAAGCACGTTTGGTGTGTAAAGGCGCTAGCCGACATAATGCTTGTGCGAGTGCACCTGATAAATAGGGTGATGCTTTCGCTATTTTGTGCACTGCTATATGCTTAACGCTTATTAAACATTTATTTATATATTTACATAATTATATTTATTTATATTTTATATTTACACTTTATATTTATTTATATATAGCATGTATTATGTGGCTTATTTGTTTTGTTTGACGTTCTGTCGCCATTTTGGTTGCAGTATATATTTGGGAAGGACGAGCAGAATTGCGAAGATTGTAATCATAATGTAAATCAGTTAGGGAACGATAGGAAAGCTAGGGATGGATTTAAATTAGTTAGCTAGATTTGAATAGTTTTAAGACGACCCTTCAGGTCGCACTGGTAAGCAGAACCGGCGTCTGCTATCCGGTATTACGGATCCTCCCTCTCATTTTTGCTTGTTGATCGGGTACACTCGAAAGTCAGCGCTAGGGATACCATTATTTACAACCCTGTTTTTAGTTTTTGTTTTGTTTTGTTCCAGTTTTGTCAGATTTTTAGGTTTGTTAGATTGTTAGAGTTTGTTAGGTTTGTTAGATTTTATTTAGTTTTTATTTAGGGTGAATCAACTATGAAGTAAGAATAAATTAGGAGCACGACTATTTTTCGCGTTTAAACCCAATGTAGTACCTCCGGTGGAGCATTGGGGACGTGGCCGCAAGTATAGCGGCCCTAATTCAAATTATAATGTCTGGACAGTAGCGTCTGCAGAAGTGCTAGGCCTCGGCTTCCCGCGGGTCGCCTGCGCGAAGGACACTGTAGGTCTCACCTTGGTTGGGGGTGGGCTTCTTGTCGGTGCTGGTGCTTTGGGCTGCCTGGCTGGAGCTGACTTGGGGAAGGCTGCGCATCCTCGGTAGCTGGCTGGGTGTGCCTTCTGGTAGTTGGCGCACTTCGCTGGGACGTCCCTGGGCTTCTTGCAGAGGGCGCTGTGGTGTTCCTCACCGCACTTGACGCAGCGAGGTGGAGCATGGCAGCGGCTCTGCGCGTGGTGAAACCTTTGGCAGCGATGGCACTGGCTCGTCGTGGGCTATCTTTGCGGGGATTCGACACGGACCTGCAGGCGGCAGACCTGTGCAACGTCGAAAAACCCTCTGCTCTCCTTGGTGCGGTACAGCTGGATCAGGTACAGCGGAATGGGGCGGCGCTCACGCCCCGTTATCCTTGTGACCTTCTGGACTGGAAGGCCTTGCTGGAGCAGATTTTCTTTGATCTCTTCTTCAGAAAGATCTATAGGTAGTCTTTGTAGTACCGCTTTCAGCGGTTTTTCTTCCTGTAACATATAAGAATGGAAAGGTAACTTACCTTCGGGTAGCATACTCGTGATGCCTCTGAAGTTGTCGATGGTGGTCGCTTGGATGCTAATGCCGTTCTGGATATATTTTGGATCACCATTTGTGGTGTGTTACTCTATAACAAAGTACACGTGCTGAACACAGAACAAAACGCATAGAAAAACAAAATCTCTAACTCAGTTTTTCTGCTACCCTAAAACTAGCAAACCCATTGGTCAACAGCACGTGTACATCTTTTACATACGAAAACTAAACCTCACGATCTTATTGGTTGCCCACCCCATTACGTTTTTTTAACATACTCTGCATAGGGGACGAAAGCATATAAATACAATTGCAAATTCAACAAACGAAAAAGTCCACGAAGGCGAAGCAGAGAGCTCCAGCATGTGCTGCACCTACAAGTACAGGTGGAGATACCGCACCGGCGTTCCGAAGTAGAACAATATCGTCTGTGCCAGCGATCCTGGCACACGCAGACGAACTGCAAGGCCACACCTAAGTGTGTCAAGTGCGCTGACAACCACCTTAGCGACACCTGCCCCAAAGGCAGGGAAGTTCCTGCGGTTTGCGACAACTGCGGTGGCGCGCATCCAGCGAGCTCTGCATTTTTAAAGTTACGGGTGGTCGCCAAGAAGCAACACGAGACGGCACCTAAGGCATCGGTCAGCGTCCGTCCTGCAAAGTCGACGCCGGGACCCGCTGCTGTAGGAAGCCGCTCCTACGCCAGCGTAGTTAACGGCTCGGCTACGGCCATTTCTACACAGACAGCCAAGAGCCCAACTCTTGCGCAAGTTGAGGAGACGCCTGCCCAGGCAGCCCAACTCACCCCTAGCGATGGAGCGGCAGCCAGAAATACATCGTCCTGTGGGGACGCGCAATTGGACTCACTCATCAGTCTTCTCGTTCGAATCGACTTCCAGAAGCTGACTGCGATTGGCAGGAAGCTGCTGCCTATAATCGCCGAAGCCAAAAACTTTGGCAATTTAGTCATTGGTTTCATTGCCTGCGGCAAGCATCTCAGCGAAATCTTCCATTTTAATGGATAGACGTCGCCAAAATCCAGGAACCCTGCAGTTAGCGTTGTGGAACGCGCAAGGACTGATGGGAAAGCGATTTTGAGTTGCTGAAGTTTGCGATAAGACACAACGTAGACGTTGTCCTGGTGAACGAAACGTTACTCAGCGCACAAGACGAGCCTAGGCTTCAAACTACAGGTAGTTTTACAACAATCCATATGGCTTCGCAGGCACAGCGGCGTACGTCAAGGCCTGGTTCACTACGTGGTGGACTCGTCAGACCTAGAAAGAATTAAAGCGACTGCAGTATGCATAGTACTAGAGGGTTTCAGCCCTCTACGCCTGGTCTCGGTTTATAATCGGCCAGGTTGTGAACTGCTTAGCACGCAGGACCTGGACACGTTGTTAAATGTGAGGGAACCTGTGCTTTTAATAGGGACCTCAACAGTCGGGTAGCGAATCGTAATAGACGCGTTCCGACAGATTGCTGACAGATGTGAGGTCGAAGTCTTAGGACCGGCATAACCCACTAACTACGGAAATAGAGGCAGGCCAGATGTACAAGACGTCGCGATACTACCCCTAGTGACGCTAAATACAAAGATCCGGGTCGTTAGCAACCTCAGTTTCTTACATTTAAAAGATAATTACATTTCAAAGTTCGATAAATACAACACCGGAAGCGGGGTTTACTAGATACCACCGGTAGTTGGTAGCGCTAATCTTGTACAGATTTTGGGCACGTCAACTGCCAATGACGTCACCAATGCACAAATTACGACGCAATTATCCAAAAAATATATAAAGTTCAGGCAATATATTCTAATGCAATTACTCACATGAATATGTCTCTGGGTTAAAGTTGGCTTCTATTCCAAGTCCATCAGGCTACGGAGGCCTTGTTGAGGTAGTTAAAGATGAGACGCCCGACGCTCTTCCAAAGCGTTCGGACCAGCACTCAGGGCTCCGCTCCGGGGTGATTAAAGATGGTGCTTGCTCCGGTGCTGTCTGCGGAGCATGGTCCTCCGGCTCATTCTCGGGTCGTGCAGTACGGTTTGCCCTAGGTGGCTGCAAATTACCTACCTATGCAGGGAATGGATTAGGAAACATGGTAAGGGCGACAAACAAAGATAATTAGGCAGGATATCTACATAGGTAAAGATAAGCACGATACGATACCTCAAAGCGCCCACTCCACTCGATAGTTCAGGCAAAAAAGCCACATTCAAGCGTCTAACGGAAACTTCCCACCCCTTTTTTCCCTACTCCACTCGCGCCGCGCGATCTGGCGCAACGCACTGTGACGTACCGGAAATACGCGCCTAGTCTTTTGAAATTGTAGCGCGAAACTTCCGCACATCAAAATTAAACTAATACATGTTTAAGGGCCAATTTGATTGGCACGTAACAAGTTCTGACCATAACCCGGTACTACTCAACCTCGGAGGGAGGCGAGCCCCGGCCACAAACGAAACCTGTAGAGTTTCGTGGCCGCCGTTTCTCGCTCGCTTATCAATGTCGGTCGAAGGGATGTCTAACGACATCCCGACCACGGACGCGATAGTGGCGCAAGTGGACAGCCTCGTGGAGTGAATACAGACTTCAGTCAGTAGAGCCAGTTCCGTGAGACCGGTAGCGAATAAGAGAAACATCCTCCTTCTGCGTATCTGTGACCTCATCCGAGAGAAGAACCGTGCCAGGCGTCAGCGGAACGACTCCGGTATAATCAATTGGTTACTGAAATGCGATTAAGAGTACGGCGGCACCGAAACAAGGTCTGGGAAGCCAGACTAGAAAAAATCCGAGCCGAAGACAACTCTCTGTGGAGCATGAAAGTACTGAGGAACTAGGCGTCTCCAATGCCTCCTATCCATGATCAAACAGGCTTAGCCTATTCAGTCGCTAAAAAGGCAGAAGTCTTCGCAAACAGTATGGAACGTCAGTTCAAACCGCACTATGCTCACGCAAACCTTCGGCATATCGAACAGGTTCACCGCGACGTCTGACGGAGGCTAAGTGACGACGACCCTCAGGAAATCGACCCCCCCCCACAGTTGAAGGCTGCTGAACCGGACGGAATTTCCAACCGGGCTCTGAAAGCGCTGTCCGAAAACGCCCTTCGGGTGTTAACAGAAATCATCAATGCCATGTTGAGACTGCGCCACTTCCCATCCGCGTAGAAAACGGTGGACGTCGTAGTGCTCTGGAAAGCAGGCAAATCTGCGACATTTCCACAGAACTACCGGCCAATTAGTTTGGCGGCTATGTGGCGTAGTTGGTATGCGTGTGACTACTACGCCCACGGTCTCGTGTTCGAATCCCGACACGGTCCGCTTGAAAAATGTTAGTGACCATTTTTCACAAAAATACGCCCGCGTTTGGATGAGAGGTAAAATGAGGTCCCGTGTGTGAGTGTTGTTACGCACGTTAAAGATCCCTACCTTGCTTGGAATAGCAAGGGTTCGGCAAAATTCAAAATTTGTCAGGTAAAAAAACTCGCTTCCTGGCCAATGTAATACTTTCGGGTGGAGCATTGGAAAATCACATGTAGGGGGCCAATTAGCTTGCTGTGGGTGGTTGGAGAGATATCGGAAGCCGTTTTCTTAAGGAGACTCTAGGCAGCGATGCAGGAACACGATGTAATCCAGAACGAGCAGTTTGGGTTCCGTAAGGGGCATTTCACTGTTCACCAGATACTTCGAGTGGTGCAGCACATCGTGGAAGGCTGCAACTGGAGACAGTCAACAGACGCAGTGTTTCTGGATGTGTCTGAAGCTTTCGGCAAGGTTTGGCATTATGGCCTACTCTACAAGATGCTGGAGAGGGGATTACCACGCGCTCTCGTCTAACTGACGAAATTCTATCTTCACGATAGATGGTTTTGCATCAGGCTGGACGGAGTGCGGTCAACGAGGTGGAGAATTAGGGCTGAGGTTGTTCAAGACTCTCCCATCTCGCCAGTACTCTTCGGCATCTTCGTGAGCAAACCTTAAAGAATAAATTTTCAAAACTGTTCGTCCTATATACACTTACCTACGAGATATCAATATTCATGTACTTTCGTATTATCTTAAAGAATACATATTTGTTTTATATTTTGCCTAAAGTGACTATATATTTTTTGAATATTAAACATTCAGATATCAACCCTATTTATCGGAAAAAAAATACTACTTTACAAAGGTGGCAAGAAAATTGAATTTTATACGTATTTCGGTTACTTTGTGCTGGCAATCCAAGAATTATTTATAACTTGAATTACATACTTTTAATTTAGTTTTGATAAACATAACCTGAGTTGTTGAATAACGGTGGTTAATATTCCGTGTCTGGTGTAATGTGCTTATTGTTATAAAATGAATCACGTTAAAAACACTAAACTATGTTCAAAATATGCTCAGTAGTAAAACTTTCACTTAAATAGCCTATGTTATTTAGTTAAAGAGCTTGGTCTACAATTATGTCCATCTAAAATGATTCTAAAAATTACATTTTAAAAAGTTATAAACTACATTCCTTCATCTATTAGGAAACATTTGCAACATAAATATTCTACCGATGGCCTCATTGTGCTTACGAAAAATTCGTATTTTGATAGTGGCAACCGCGCCATGTTATGACATTACAAATATTGATAACGTAAATCGGAACTTAAATTACAACGACCATACTATATCCCTTCTGCTACGTCCGTCCTGTGTAATTATACTACCTAAATAGCAAAATCCATCTACCTCGTCTAACTCGGTACTATCTATTTTTAATTTTGGTTTAGAACTAGACTGTAACTCACTTGCCATTATCTTTGTCTTTCTTGAGTTAATTCTCATACTATAGTTACTCTGTAGTATCTCATCTAAAATATTTAAAAACTCTCCTAACTCTTTTCTAGACTCTGCTATAATGGCTATAAGTAGGAGGAGATTGACAGTTCTGGAACCACATTTCCACCAGCATTCACATTTCCACACACATCTGGACCAAATAGTTTTCTTCGATTAGCCATTGCATATTTCGAGATAAAGCTATCTTGTTTGGTATCAATTAATATTAGATTTTTCTCAGTTACCGGAATTTTTTAGGCTAGTTTACGTTGTTTGGAGGTAGGTTAGTCGGTGTTGTCTGAAGTTAGGTTAGGTTAGTTGAACTTGTCAGGAGTTAGGTTAGCTGGTGTTGTCTGGTGTTAGGTTAGGTTAGTTGGAGTTGTATGGACTTAGGTTAGAAAACGATCTGAGATACCCCTAAAAAGTGCTCTAAAGTTTCGTTGGTAAATAACATATAAATCTCATCAAATGTCACCATCTTCACTAAACAATTATTATTTAAATAAAAACGCAAGTTGTCGAATTTGCATATCTGATTTCGCATGCCAACTTCCATAGTGCGTATAATGTATGAAAGATTTGATATAAACTTCCTAAATACGTTGAGGGATACATCAAATACGGTCTGCAAAATGGTGTCAACAAATCTGAAAATTATTTTGTAATCGTCGAACGGGTTCAGGCCTACAATTATGATTTTGGTCTTCCACACATGGTTTTTCAAATAGCAACTTGGTTCGCTCTAACTGAATTGTGGCGTTTATACATTCTTTATGCGCTGCGGTCGATTGGTTTTCCAAATCCTTAATTTGTTCCCACTCATTGCCTGTAATTTTTAGTTTCTCCTGGAAATAAACCATTTTGATGTGCCTCTCGTTGTGTTTTTTTATGGCGTCACATCCAGTAAAAACATTTTCGCACACACTGCATGCAATACTTAAGATGTTCATTCTAAAAAAATTAATGATCAACAGTTTTTGAATTATATAGGATTTTCCAATAAGAGGTGTTATTTTGATATTCAAAGAAAAATGCTATTTTTTAATATAAATGATCGGATGTTTATTTCATTATAAAGAGGAAGGTATGCCGTTAATAGTGGAAAATAACATCAGGCACCACGACCACGCTTACAGGACAATATCCTTTTCATGAAATTTTCCATAATCAAATCGCAAAGTGGCTGCCCTTTGTCCTCGATAGCCTCACGAATTCCATCTTTGAGGTCTTGAATCGACGCTGGGCTGTTGGCGTAGACCTTCTCTTTTACGTGGCCCCAAAGAAAGAAGTCGCAAGGTGTTAAATCACAAGATCTCGGTGGCCAATTGTGATCACCTCTTCGAGAGATAACACGGTCCGGAAACTTTTCTCGTAAAAGACCAATGGTTTCGTTGCTTGTGTGGCACGTAGCACCGTCTTGTTGAAAGCAAACGTTGTCCAGATCAATACCATCCAATTCCGGCCATAAAAAATCGTTAATCATCTCTCGATAGCGCAATCCATTTACCGTAACTGTTGCTCCGGGCTCATTTTCGAAAAAGTAAGTTTCAATGACTCCGCCGGACCATAAACCGCACCAAACAGTCACACGTTGAAGATAGAGAGGCTTTTCAACAATAATTCTTGGGTTTTCTAGGCCCCAGATACGACAATTTTGCTTGTTGACAAAGCTATCGAGGTGGAAATGGGCCTCATCACTCAAGATGATTTTTCGATGGAATTCCGGATCATTTTCATGCATTTCAACGACCCAATCAGCAAAGACACGACGTTGTTGATGATCGGCCGACTTGAGTTCTTGTGTTAAGTGGACTTTATAAGCCTTAAGACCCAAATCTTTATGCAAAATACGGTGCAATGACGTTTGTGAAATGCATACTTCCAAAGAACGACGAGGAATGGACAAACCTGGGTTTTCTTCAACACTTTCGGCTGCAGCAGCAATATTATCGGCTGTTCTTGAGCGACGTGCATGGGTTTTAGTCTTCACATCACTAACTTGTCCCAACAGCTTAAATTTTTCCACCAATTTCTGTATTGCGATCCGACAAGGTGCTTCACGACGACCCAAAAATGTTCGAGTTTTACGAACCGTCTCTGCCAAATTTTCACCATTTTTATAGTGAATTTTAGTAATTTCAATGCGTTGTTGAAGCCTGTATCGTTCCATTTTTTTTATTAATGGCGTAGTTTCTACTTGTCAAACGTCAAAGAATGACAGCTTCTAAAGTGACATCTACCGAAATAGCGGGCTATTCAAAATAACACCTCTTATTGGAAAACCCTATACATGTAAATATTAATTTCTTCTACGTTTGCAGAATTCAAACTAAAACTTACTTTTCTTTGTCGATAGTCCTCACACGAAATTTTTAAAGACTGAAAATTCTGTAATACAATTAATTACACTTTGAACGACTATACGTTTTACAAAATAAACTTAAAATAAACTTTTGGTATCATCTCCCCCGTATTTATGTACATAGAGAAAGTATAAGTATAATTTGTCCTTACATTAACCCAATTTAAATCAAATTATAGAATGTGTATTACCAGTATATTAACTAGAATTGTGAAAGGTACTTTTATTTAATTAATAGTCAGACGTCATCGACAAAACAATGCAAGGCTGATGATCATACATTTCACTAAATTTATTTAGAAAATACGTCTTATTTAGAACTACATTTAAAATAGATTATCAAACCACTTTCTAGCCCGCCGTGCAGAATTAATATATATTATACCTTTTGGTTTAATTATTTGAATGTGGATGCACTAATTGAAAATTTTAACAATTCTAGATACTAATAAATATTTTTTTGAGTTTTACTCTATTACCGAGTTCAATTTAAATAAAAATGGAGAAGTGTTTTGCTGTTAGGTTTTTGAATATTAATACAATATATACAGGTTTTTCTTGGAGCTAATTTTAAAAGACATGATAATTAATTTCGATTCCCCAGGAAAATTCTATACTAATTTGATAGGTTACACGATGGGATTATCTCAAAAGACAGAGCAATACTGTTTAGAAATAGATCAAAGATGAATTTCATATAGTTTGCAAAAGGTTGATCGGTAAATCAGTAAGGGGTTGTTCGATTTGAAAAAAATTCCGAAGGATTTGAGAACTTGAGGATAAACACAATAATAATTGATATCTTACACGACGGAGTTATATTAAAAATACTGCTAGGAGTAATTTTTTATAATAATTCTAAAAATGGTGTTGGTGGTTAAATACATACAGGTAAAACCCACTATAAAACAATTATAAGCGTCACTTTACCAGTCAAGACTTGCATATAACGCCAATTAACATAATATAAGGAGCTGCGCACGCTCGTCCATCGGCATAAAAAGCGAGGGAGCCATGTTCCAGTGCATTAGTCGTCAAAGTATCGTCGAGTTTGATTAAAATTACAAGTTAAAGATGGATTTTTCTTATGTTGAGGTTACAAGTGATGTGCGAGTACCTCAATTAAATATCAACCAACTAGTTGGTACGACAACCTATAGGTTAGGCAAATTTCCTCCAAATTCTCACCACCATATAATAGAAGTTATTTTTGATTTATATGATGGTCTTCAACCTGTCATCCAAGTTATTTGCTGTAGTGGTATGTGTGCAGATTCTACGATAACATTCTCATACTTCGATTGGAAGAAATTGTGTACTTTTCAAGTGGAATTGCAAATTCACCAATTGCTCAAGACTCAAAACAAGCCAGATTAAATGGTTTGACTACTGGAGACTACGTTGTTAACATACAATTGGATCAAGATTTCAAATTGCAGCTGAGCACAGCTTTTAATAGAAGTATATGGCTGTTGAATAATTTTGAAAAAGAGAATTTATATAATATGGAAATTACGAAAGATCGAAATGTTATTGTGCTACCTGCGTACGAGTGCATCAAGCTATTAAATTTGCGAGAATTAATCTGTTTTAAAATGGCTGAGTTGAGGTGTAGAAACTTTCAGAATTTTACGAAAAATTTGTAGGTGATATAAAAAATGTATGTGGAAATACGACGGAGGAAGAAAGGGTTCAAACGTTATTAGAGGAAGAGAGCCGTGCCAGTATTTCTCTGTTTAATGATTGCAGCAATTTAAATTACTTGACAGTGTTGGAAATTATTAAATGTTACCCCATCCAATACTTAAAAGATGCGACTGCTAGGCAATCGCTTACGCAAATGTTTAGAGATTTGGCTATACCAGATTCTCTCTGGTTACCACAGCGGTTTATAGATGTTATCAATACATGTATATATTTCTTGATAAGTTTGTTTTACATATTTGTATCGCCAACATTAGCAAAAATTATTAATAGACGTATTAAACTATTTTTTTTTTATTTTTAGGTTTAAAGTGGTCCGATAACTTCATTCCTTTTAGCGTCACCAAATATGTGGTTAGTAGTATGGAAAGTTGAATGGGAATTTTTTCAAAATGAGCAGTAATGCCGACGACATTTTTTAATTCTGGAAAATACAATTAATCGTCTCGTAGAAATATAAATCTCCAAGCAATTATACGTCGATTTCTAATGCACTGTATTGAAACATAATTACTAGAAAGTCTGTTGAAAAGAAATTATACACAGCTTTTACATGAAATTTGGGTAATCCATAATCGTCAAAAACTTAGTTCGGAAACGAATTGTATTTTCCAAATACCTAATTAGCATTAACTACATAATTATGTTATGACGTGTTTAAAATTTTAAAAGTCATGGTTTTAAATATTCTAAAAACAGTACATTACTGTTTGAAAATGGTTTTAAATATTAAACACTTATGGCTTATAAAGAGTTTATTTCTAAAATTCCTACGGTTTTAGATTTTCAGGAATAGTTGGTTAAAGCATATGTCATAGATGAGCAAAAAATTTAGAGGTTTGGGAGCTTTAAAGTGTAACTTTGTAAGGAGCGGTCCTATTTCAAATATGTTTGTATATTTCGATTCTGCGTAAAATTCTAGACTAATTAGATGTGTCGCATGGTTCAAAAATTTATAAGGACGGCCAAAAAATCGCTGCTGGTCAAAATTCTTAAAATGAGGGTAATTCTCTGTGGAATGATGCTATCTGAAAAAATCTTAGAAAATCAGATAGCTGAGAAAATTCTAATATTAATTGATACCAAACAAGATAGGTTTCTCTCTAAAGATGCAATAGGTAGTCGAAGAAAACTATTTGGTTCAGAATGTTAGCGGTAAAAAAATCTTAAAATTGGGATGTAGCCTTACAAAGTGATGCTATCTAAAAAATTCCTAGAAATTCGAATAGCTGAGAAAAATCTAATATTAATCGATACCAAACAATATAGGTTTATCTCGTGGTGCGGAAATGTTGAAAAACATTTATCTCGCAGAGGGTATATGTGCAGCTTTGTAAGGGGTGGTCCTATTTCAAATCTGTTTGCAGATTCGGATTTTACATAAAATTATAGACTAATTTGATGTGCCGCATGGTTAAAAAATGTTTAAGGATTGTCAGAAATCGCTTCCGGTAAAAAATCTTAAAATGAGGGTAGCTCCCTGGGGGATGATGCTATCTCAAAAATTCCTAGAAATTCGAGTAGCTGAGAAAAATCTAATATTAATTGATAGCAAACAAGATAGGTTTATCTCAAAGGATGCAATGGCTAGTCCAAAAAAACAATTTGGTCCAGATGTGCGTGGAAATGTGGATGCTGGTGGAAATGTGGTTCCAGAACTGTCAATCTCCTCCTACTGCTATATCATCTGCAAAACGTAACATGTCTATTTTCTTTCCCTGTACACTTATACCTATCTCATTTCTCTCTCTAGCTAACTTTAAACCTTCCTCAATATAAACATTACAAATCAAGGGAGATAGTATACAGCCCTGTCTAACACCACTTCTAATCTTAGCTTCCTTTTCTATTTCATCAAATCTAATTACTACCTTTGGTACCTATATAGACTGTAAATAATTTTTCTATCCCTATGAGAGATTCCCAGTTTTTGCAAAACCTGAACATAACAAATGCTTTTTCTAAATCTACAAACGTGAAATGAGTTTTTTAATTTTTTTGTAACCTTTTTTCGATAATTACCCTAATCATTAGTAACAGTTCTCTAGTCCCTCTGTCTTTACGAAAACCATATTGGTCTTCGCCTAAATAATTCTCAGTCAAAGCTACTCTATTTTAAATTATTATTGATAGTATTTTGGAAGCGTGGGAAGTTAAACTAACCGTTTTAAAATTCTCACACCTAGCAGCTCCTAACTTTTTTGGGATCGGGATAATAATATTATTTTCGAAATCTATTGAAACTTCACTTGTGTCATATATTACTTTTACTAGTTGATGCAATCTGTTTACAGTTTTTTGACTTGCATATTTTATTAATTCTGCGAGTATATCGTCTATCCCCGGCGCTTTATTTCCTCTCTTAATATTGAGAACCCTATTTCTATATCCTCTTCTTGGTCGTTCTCTAACTCATCCATATCGTCTTCCTTATATAAATCTCCTAAATATTTTTTCCATCTATCTGCTACCTCAACTTTATTTATTAGACGCTCATTATACTAATCTTTTTACCATTATATTTTTTGCTATCTTCCCCGAAAAACTTTTTAACTGCCCTGTAAGCCCTGTCTGTCTTACCTACTCTCAAATCATCTTGTTTTTCCTTACAATTCCACTCCATCCATTTATTTCTAGCTTTTCTACACTCATGTACTATCTTATTTCTAGCTCGATTATATTTTTGCTTACTTTCACTATCGAATTCTCTGAAAGGTTTAAGCTTTCTTCTATTCTCTATTAAATCTAATATCTCCTTCGTTACCTAGGGGTTTCTTGCTTCTACTTTCTTCTTACCTATATCTGTGTTGCTGTATCATGTACAGGCCTTGTTATTTCTTTCCATCTATTTTCTACCTTCCCTCCTATAGCCATTTCTTTGATCTCATTATATAATACTCGTTTATATTCCTTTTTTATCTCACTATCATTAAGCTTACCTAGATCCCATCCTTCTTTTAGCCTTTCTCAATTTTTTGAATTTTAGATTACACTTCGTTTTAACTAAATTATTATCGCTATCTATGTCAGCCCCTGGATAACTACGACAGTTTTTAACTTGGTTTCTAAATTTTTGTTTAACTAAAATATAATATATTTGGTATCTAGCCCTATCACTTGGCGCTTTCGAGGTTTATCTTCTTCTAACATGTTGTTCGAATAGGGTGTTTACAGTTACTCATCTGTGTTCCCGGCAAAACTCAACTGATCTTTCTCCTCTATCATTTCGTCGACTATACCCAAATATTCCTACCTTTTTTCCCTCACTACCATCTCCCACTGACGCATTAAAATTGCCCATAACTATCAAATCCTCATCTCCCTTTACTTTTCTCACTATACTATATATATCCTCGTATACCTTTCCTACTTCCTTATCCTCGTACTCAGTTGTTGGCCTTTAAACCTGTACTAAAACAGTGTCTGTGGGATTCGTACTCAATCTAACCATAATTATTCTATCACTAAATTGTAAGTACTCTTTAACTTTTACGTCTTAATCTACCTAACACTATTCCTACCCCTGCCTGTCCATTAGTTGAAGAAGTTGTAATTATTCTATAATTATTTTTTCAAAAGTCATTACTATCTGGCCATCTCACCTCACTAATACCTAAAAGTCCAGCTTTCCTTTTCTAATTTCGACTAATAAATTCGTTAACTTATCTACTCTAAGTAATGACCCTGCATTCCAAGTCCCTATCACTAAATCGAACCGTTGTTTTAAATTTTTACGATGACGAGCCTCAAGTACTCTCTCCCGGAGATCCGAATGAGGGGGTATTTTACCTCCGGACAAGAATTTTACTTGTGAGCTCTCCATCGTACATGTTTATGACGTTATCCCATAATTATCTTGAACATGGTATATATATATATATATATATATATATATATATATATATATTGCTGTGAATCCACTAAAATCCGGGTACTCCGCTTTCGAATCGAGCCCCTACGAATTGGATGCCAAAGAATGCTGTGAATCCTACAAAAAGCTATTCATTACCTTAACTGTGTTGGTCCATTGACTTTCTTCTGTTAATCGCCTCGGCTGCTCCTCTAGTTAAACCTTCATCCTCATTCATAAAAAAAAGACAAACACATTCCTACCACAAACATCAACGTTAACTCTATTTACATCAATATTCACAATACATTAAAATTTCAAATTAAAAATTCAGCATAAATTTCAGTTTTAAAAAGAATTTCAAGATTAATTTTATTATCATTTAATGTGCATCCAGAATTAAAGTCCTTGTAGGATGCCTACTAATTAATATAACAATATATGCAGACCGGAGTCTGAGTACAAAGGAGCATCTACCACCCTTTACGTTAATTAACCAGGTTCGTCTAATTGAGCTCAAAGACATACCCAAATTTTCATCATAATCCCGAACATCAATACTAAATACCCCTTTCTACTTAAACAAGCAAATTTCATCTTAACATTAAAATTTTATGGTTAGTACAATTTCACTAATGTCCATTTAAAGTAAATCAATTATAAAGTTATTCAACACACACAAAAATATCAAAGTTCAAACAAAATAGTATAATTTACCTGAAGTTTACTGCACTCGTAGCTTCAATGTACATCGTCCCTATTGTTAATTACACCATTTCAAATGGGTTATATTTACAGCTTCTGATTCTCAACGCTTTAAAAATTTTCTCCATCACCATTTATTTAAAGTTGTTTCTGGGCTTTTCCGGAACTCATCTGTGTATATCTGACCCTTGTTTTGTGGATCCAGACACATTTATGAACCATTTAATCATTAACACCTCCGAAAAATAGCAAAGAAATTCATACTTCTTTCACCAATATACGCCAAAACTGCCTACTTTTGGTGTATTCATTTGTCGTTGTAAATTTTACTAATTGGTACAGTGATACTAAATTTTATTACCTTGTATCTAAATGCACTCAAGTACATTCATGCTAGCAAGTAAATAACAAACTGTTTTAAATCACCAAAATATACGAGCAAACTTTAAATTATTCTATCAAACTAAAATGCACTGTTTAACGTATTGAATCAAGTCGCGGATGTAAGAGAGCTTGTTCATATTCACCTGGGTATATATAGAAGTTAGCCCGTCTGTCGGTCGAGTCCCCAAAATGGACAATTCTAAAGAATTTCGCTTGCTATGTTCCCATTCCGTAGCTCGCGCGTCGGTTTTTACGAATTTTGTACTCGCCCCAGTTAAATCTCAGAAATTTCAACACGGCAGCAACGTCTGGAAATAACTAATTGACTTTTATACAGAAATCGTTGTTTCTACCTCTGATATTTGCATCCTATTTTCAACCAATTGTGACCATCATGACGTTGCTTAAATCACGCCTTTTACTATATGTGTCTCGGTCTTGTGCATATTATCTTTCCTTCTCTAACCTGTTCTTAGTGGTGCAAATTGATATTCCTTACTATCGATTATTTCAGTCCATGTGGACTATCTAGGTTAAATAACCTCGTATCGCGCCTTCCCGTGAATATTAAGCCACGGTTTCTCCAAGATTCTTTGAAACCATTTGTTATCTACAAAATTTTCGCCGTACGTGACATTTAAACTACGCAGGTGTTCAAACATAATATTAATTCTCAGAGCTTTATTTTCTGGTATTTTAATCTTGGATTTTCACAGGCTTTTATGCTTATTATTAATAATGGTTTAATTAACTCCAACTAAAATTGACTTCTATCCTTTCATTTTTAGCGAATACAAATTAAATATTAATTATTATGTGTACACTTTGTTTAATACCGGTTACTTAAAATAGGGTTAATTAATATAAATTTTGCACGTAATTTCCATTTGTTTCTTTATTAGGAATAATTAAATTACACGTAGAGTTTTTTAACACTGTTTCTTTTGATATAAAGCGTCTTGTACATGATTTAAATCTCTTATTTTTACTGAAACTAATAAATTTTTATGCTTCACGGTTTTAATAACGCGTATTATCTAATAATATTCATTATACACGGTGATTAAAATTATTTGATGTGATTATTTAATTTTCTACCCTGGTCTAAATATGAGTAATATATATATATATATATATATATATATATATATATATATATAAATCAACATGACAGAAATATATTTGAAATGGCAAGTAACATGCACATTTACAGTGTCTCAACTATTGCTAACCTAAACCTAGTCACATATAACTAACATTACACAAGTTCTTACTGTAAGAAAGGGTTCATGGGCATAGAATTTTGGGAATCACATATAATCCATATAAGGCTCATTCATAATATTTGTGGTGTCTGGTATCTCCAGTTTATAAAGCATTCTTAATATATCACCTTGCATAGAAAGGTTTACAGTTGAAACTACCATTGGATCAATTATAAAATGCTCAAAATTTTTATATACAATTGCAAGTCATCTTCAGGATATTAATTTATCTCATAAAACTGCACCCAACACCAAACGATTATAATACCTTTGTAATGGAAACCGTTATGGAAGAAATACTCTGCAGGAGATTAATTGTTCGACTTGTTTCGTATTCATAGATTAATAGAATCTCCAGCTCAAAATTGTTGTAGTTAAATACAAATCATTGCGTAAACGACTGTATAAGTTAACACCGTGTGGGCGAACGATCATAATACACGTAATGGTCATTGACATTTAATGAAAATAATCTGTTAACTGAAAGATGTTTCCCAAACGTGTTACGGATAAAATTAGCGGTATGTTATAAATTTAGATTTGGCCTGAAGGGGTCGGGGCTCCTTAACAATTTTAGGGTACATCGGTTAACTAAAGTGGTGTTAGAGCGGGTTGCTATAGAAGAAATATTAAGAATAAGAATAATATACATTTGAAATGGCCGAAATACAGCAAACTACATTACCTGTTCATATTCATATTCACTTACATTGAAGGGCATTTTCTATTCTCATAATTAAGGGGTGCCAAAACGTCTTGTTGCAGCAATCCGTTCGGTATTTTCCTTACATAGAAGACGGTTATTCCGAATGGGTTTCGTAAGTTTATCACATTATACGTTATCTTGTTCGATAACACCTAAAAAGCACTCATTAACTTTTGTCATATCAAAGAGCCGTTTTTGCCTAAAGTGCCTCTCCCAAATATGACTTCATCACTAGGGTGACTGAATATCTTTTCACAATCACCTACTTATTATCTAGTTTCTAAGTAGATGCAAATAAAATACAACCTAAGCTTAACCTCTATTGACTTTAAATAATTGCAATATGAATACAAATATGCTGTTATTTAAAGAAATCTAATTTACTAATATTAAACTGGCCAGGTATTGCTAAAAAAAATCCTAAAGAAAAGGCATTAAATCAATCAATCAATAATATTTTACTCAATTTTTTCTCGTTTTCCATATAAAATCCATGCCATTCTAAATTCTATTTCTGGAAATGCCGTTAATAACAATTAAAACAAAGTTAAATACCAACTTTTTCTGTATCATTTTATTGTGCATTTAAATTTAAAAACATTGACGCCTGTGTACCCATATCCTTATCAACACCCCAAATCCTGACCTTACAACTTCATTGGAAGATAGGGATACTACTTTTCTTTTCATCATTTTATTGTCCATTCAAAAATGTACATTTTTTTAAATATTTTAAAATGTTCCAAACTTCTTTGCGATAATATCATGCTTAAATTTAACCAACACTAGTTCCGTCGCTAATTCATCGTCTAACAAAATAAATACTTTTATGTTCGAGTAATTTCTTACTACATGAATACAAACCCATTCACATCTACATAATTAAAAATAAAGCTCATATATTACTTACTGCTTAATATATCTTTAATTTCAAGTATCTCCAGAAACCATAAGTATTTCTATTTTCTGGCTTTCCAGCTAACGCAGTTCCCTTACCACAATATAACACAAAATCTAAATTATTGGAAAGGTGATCTTTCCAGGTTTTAAAAGTTGTAACTCTTTTTAACTAATCGTAAGGACGTTAGTTCCGCGAATTGAAACATACCCTGCTCTTGCAAGCGTAATTAAAAAAAGTAAGTCGCCGCCGTGTGTTCTTTTCCCTGTGGGGACATCTTGAAGCTGTGTTTTTTTCATCTTTCAACTCCCCCCCCCTTGACTATTTGCTCGTATTACTACATTTTTACGTTTCTCAATAACTTTCCGTACTTAATTTTTAATTTGTACTTAATTCTTACATGTCATTTTTTTCTACAATTTTCATTCTTACAATATAACATATTTAATCTATGCGGAATAAAAAGGTTATTGTCTCGTTAATTACAGAAAAATCACCTGCTTGTGCAATTTTTTTTTTAACGGCTAGCCATGTCTTAAATACGGTCTTGCCTGTTAGCGGTTTCTGCGTTTCTCACGTATTAATTTATTTCATTAATGTATACCACACAGGTTTTGTTTATTGCATGACCCCCTGCATTCTTTTCTAATTATAATTTTCAGTCTTTTGTATTACGTATTTATTACATGGAATGTTTTGTTTCTATTAGAATAAACCATATTTCTGCGCCCCTTTTAGCATTGATCTTACCGAATTTAATTTATATGTTCATTCGATGATTCCTGTATCAGCGTTTTAGCATTATTCAAAAAATATTCGGATTTAACTTGTTGTCCCCATGAAATTTCGAGTATTGATCGAATGGCATGCTTGGCTGGTTTATTCTTATGGGTTTCCGTGTTTCTACTAAAATTTTCAAACTTCCCAATTTCCTATTTACAGTCCTAAATCCTATTTCACAATTTCCCTCAATCTCTTGTACTTTACGCCTAAATTCTTAATTTTCTCGTTGGTTTCTCTTTCGCATATGGCTTGGTTCGATTTAACTTTTAAAACTTCATCCCTCACGTTATCAATATCCTCCAACATTTGTACAATTTTCTTCAACACCTGTAGTTTTATTTTCGCAATTGTTTAATTCGTTTCTTTTAAACCATCACTTAAGATATTTATTTCTGAACTAAACTCAGTCTTTAATTCTTGCACATTTTCATTAATTTTTATTGTCATATTTTTCATGCCCTCTCTTGTTTCTTTTAGACCCTCACTCATTTGATTAATGACTTTGTCATTTTTGTCCATTTTATCATTAATTTGATTAATAGCTTTGCCATTTTTGTCCATTTTACCATTAAGCGCTAATAAAATCGACAACATTTTAGACTCCTGTGTAGTGTGCTGTTCTTCGCTGTGACTCCTTTCTAATACTCTCCCTGCAGTTTTAGTTTGTGTATCTTCTACGAACACACTTTTCTGAGATCCTATCTCCACCCTTCATTCCTCAACGCGTTCTTAACTTCCTGCATTCTTTTGTCCATTTTAATTTAATTATATTTACAATAAACCCTAAAATTCTAATTTAACTTTCTAAATTTATTTTCTGGCTGCCTATAATTCTTAATTAGGTCTTTAACCCGTAATTTAATCATTGATTTTCTTGCTTTAACTACCCCCTATTTGAGTATGCCGTAGAATTAATTTTTCGAGCCCCTTATTGGATCGCTAGATTTCTTTTGAGCGCCACGTTGGGTCATCAGTTTTCTATGCTACGATATCGTCGAACTCCCGGTGTACTTAACGCTTAGTTACTCGCCACTTCTCTGTGTCTCTAAAATAATCTAAAATAATTTTTAAATCAACACAATTAGATTTATGTCTCGACTAGCTCAGTTATATTCAGCACAGAGTAAACGACGATATGATAACAGAGAATATTTACCCACTCCCCTCTAACACTTCATATACCTGAATAAGATAAAACAAAATTCACCATATTTGGTATAATACGCTAAGAAAATGTACAATTTATGACTCTACGTCCTTGTAATATTAAAAACTTTTGAATCATATGAAAGTAAATATTCTTATTAAATTTGTTCATTACCAAATTTTAAGCAATTAAAGCCAGCAAAAATAATTATGTTTTATATTGAAAGCTTCGTTGAATGTTCAAACAAATTATTCCCCTTTCAACGTAATTTTTACGTACTAACTAAAGTTTTTGTTTACTTTTTACACAAAAATACCTATATTACATGTGAGTTTTATGCTTATGAATTATTTGAAGCTTCGTGTCCCAGATCGATTGTTAGTTCCAGTCGTTGACCCTTGGCTTAGCTTTTAACCCAGTAATTCACAGTTTTCCAATAGCTTGTAAACGATCTTTAGTCAATTTTATATTCTTACTTAGATAATTAATTAGATAAATACTTAGATGATTACTTAGATGATTACTTAGGTCCTTACTAAGAGCCCTAAATTAATAAATGGTAAAGATTATGTTTACCTTAATTAAATTTAGACTTACGTTTCTATTACTAACGGCAAATTTTCACAAACTCGTACTTCACGCGCACGTCTACTGTTTTTCACTTGAATTTTATGTCACTTTTGACTTTACTTAATTTCAGATTTACGTAATAAATTCGTCTAGACTGGTACAGTTGTGTATCGTTTTGGTTCTTTCTATAGACCAAGTTCGTTCCCTTTTATCCCTGAACCTGTTGGGTTTTATTTAAAATTGCTTACTCTATACATTTAAGTTAGCACGTATTTCAACGTTTTGTATTGAGATTTGCTAACAAGTGTTGTTATTTATGCTTGAAACATCACGTAGCCATAAATTTTGTAAAGGAATTTATTAAATTTTCCATTTAATTCTGCACGTATACCAAAACTTATGATTCCATATTTTGTTTACCCATACCAAGCGTTACAAAAATGTGGCAATTTCTACATTCATAATGTCACGTACGCCTTTTACTCCAATACCTATACCTTGTGGCGTTATGAAATATGCTCGTTTTTCTAAAGTTTGTTTTATGCGTTTTATTGCCTTCGATTCCTTACGTTATGCGTCGAGTTTGAAAGAGATTTATTTCACGTTTAAATATGCCTAATTTGTACTTATTTAAAGTTTATGAATGCTTTAAATGTTTCTAAAATAAATTGAGTTGCGCGCAGAATTATTTATTTTACTAAATGTGGTTCAGTTATTACAGAATGAGCTTCCTTTTATTTTATACAAGATAATTTGTATTTGCTTTGGCGCTTGAGTATGTTTTAAATGTTTAGAAATGTATTGAATGACTTCCAAAATTATTTATTTTAATTAATGTTTTAGTTATTACAGAATGAGCCTCCTTTTATTAATTGTGGCTAGTTGTTGATTTTATAGAAGGTGATCGGAATTTGCTTTTTCCATAATTAATAAATTGTGTATTTTTTATGATTTAAATGTTTGGTTTTCTTGATTTTTATGATGTTCACATGGAGTATACCTCCCATGTGACCTTATATACCCCTAAATAACTCTATTATCATAGCAATATATAAATTGTTGATAACAACGTTCATATATTTTTGTTTGTGCTCATTAACACGTTGTTCCCGTTTGTGCTTATTAATAGGGGTGGGCGATACGGGATTTTCCGTATCGAATATCGATACATATTCTATATCGATATATATCGATACGCATCGATACGTATCGATATGTATCAATGTGTATCGGTGCGTATCGATATATATCGATACCTATCGATTTGTTTCGATGCGTATCTATACGTATCGATGCGTATCGATACGTATATATATATATATATATATATATATATATATATATATATTACTCATATTTAGACCAGGGTAGAAAATTAATGAATTACATCAAATAATTTTAATCACCGTGTAGAAGCTTTGGGAAAAGGTACGCGTTATTAAAAACCGTGAAGCATAAAATTCATTCGTTTCATTAAACATAAGAGATTTAAATCATCTACAAGACGCTTGCTATAAAAAGGAAGCAGTATTAAAAGCTCTACATGTAATTTAATTATTCCTAGTAAAGAAACAAAGAGAAATTACGTGCAAAATTTATATTAATTAACTCTATTTTAAGTAACCGGTATTAAACAAAATGTACTGATAATAATTGAATATTTGATTAGGAGTCACTAAAAATTAAAGGGTATTAATTTTAATTGAAGTTAATTGAACCATTAGTAACATATAATATCTATAAAAACTTGAAAAAACCCAATAAAATGCAAATCGTAGAAGTGTTATTATGTTTGAACACCTGCGTATTTTTAAAAGGCTCATTCTGCGTAAATTTGGCAGATAACAAATGGTTACAGAGAATCTTGGAGAAACCGTAGCTTAATAGTTACGGGAAATGCTAAAGGTGGGTTATTTCATAGTCCACATGGACTGAAATAATCGATAATAAAGAATATCAATTTGCACCAATAAGAACAGGGTAGATAGAGACAGATAATATGCGCAAGACCGAGACACATATAGTAAAAGGCGTGAGTGGAGCAACGTCACGGGGTTGCGATTGGGTGAAAATAAAAGGCAAAATTGAGAGGTAAAAATAACATTTCTGTATAAAATTCAATTAGTTATTTCCAGACGTTGCGAGCCGTGTCGAAATTTCTGAGATGTAACTGGTGCGAGTGCAAATTTCGTAAAAATCGCATGCCGGGCTGCGGAATGGGAACCTAGCATGCGAAATTCTTTAGAATTGTCCGTTTTGGGGACTAGACCGACAGACAGGCTAACCTCTATATATACCCAGGTTAATATGAACAAGCTCTCTTAGATCTTCGACTTGATTCAATGCGTTAAACAGTGCTTTTTAGTTTTCCGGTTATGATTAAATAATTTAAACAGTTTGCTCGAATATTTTTGTGATTTAAAACAGTTTGTTCTTTACGTGCTACAATGAATGTACTTTAGTGCACTTAGAAAAGAAGATACAAGGTAATAAAGTTTAGTATCACTGTACCAATTAGTAAAATTTACAACGACAAATGAATACACAAAAGTAGTCAGTTTTGGCGTATATTGGTGAAAGAAGTACGAATTTCTTTGTTATTTTTCGGGGGTGTTAATAATTAAATGGTTCGTAAACATGACTGGATCCACAAAACAAGGTTCAGATATACACAGATGAGTTCCGGAAAAGCCCTGAAACAACTTTAGATGAATGGTGATGGAGAAAATCTTAAAAGCGTTGAGAATCAAAAGCCGTAAATATAACCCAGTTGGAATGGTGTGATTAACAAAGGGACGATGTACATTGAAGCTACGAGTGCAGTAACCTTCAGGTAAATTATACTATTTTGTTCGAACTTTGATGTTTTGGTGTGTGTTGAATAACTTTATAATTTGTTTATTTAAAATGGACAGTAGTGAAATTGTACTAACAGCAAATTTTTAATTTTAAGGTGACATTTTCTTGTTTAAGTAGAAAGGGTATTTAGTATTGATGTTTTGGATTATGATGAAAATTTGGGTATGTCTTTGAGCTCAATTAGACGAACCTGGTTAATTAACGTAAAGGGTGGTAGATGCTCCTTTGTACTCAGACTCAGGTCTGCATATATTGTTATATTAATTAGTAGGCATCCTACAAGGACTTTAATTCTGGATGCACATTAAAATGATAACAAATTTAATCTTGAAATTTTCTGATATTAAAATTTATGCTGAATTTTAATTTTGAAATTTTAATGTATTGTGAATATTGATGTAAATAGAGTTAACGTTGATGTTTGTGGTAGGAATGTGTTTGTTTTTTTTTATGAATGAGGATGAAGGTTTAACTAGGTGAGCAGCCGAGGCGGAAAAGAGTAAAGAGGCGAGTAACAGAAGAAAGTCAACGGACCAGTTAAATTAATAGCTTTTTGTAGGTTTCACAGCATTCTTAACGCACAATCTGTGGGGCGCGATTCTAATTTAAAGCATTCACAGCAATATATATATATATATATATATATATATATATATATAGCGATTTGTATCGGAACGTTTAGATGTATAGATTAAGTATACATATCGAGACGTAGCGATACGTATCGGTACGAATCGATACGCATCGATAATTTATCTACTCTTTCTTTGGGAATAAAATCACAAGATCGTTTTAAAATAATGTATTTACTGACAATTGGATCTTTCACTTAAGATTGTTTGTTATCAAAATAATTAAAGTTTCAGTTTTAATATTTGTGACATATGTAGGGGTGGGCGATACAGGATTTTGCGTATCGAATATCGATACATTTTCTATATCGAATATCGATACGTATCGATACATATCGGGTATCGATATATCGATATTAATTTTTCGCTGTATCGGGGGAGTTGATACGGGGGTCGTATCGATACGCATCGATATATCGAAACGCCGACCCAGCCCTACTTATTAACACGCACACGTATTAATCTTGTAAATAATTAGTTATAATGTCGTTAATTTCCGGTATTGTAAATACAGGTTTTTTGCTTGTGTATATCTTGACTTACAGAGTGGTAGAAAAGTCCCGGAACGGTCAAATATTTTAGGAAATACTCATCGCATAAAAAAAAAATACGTGTTCAATATTTTTTTAAAAGCTATCTATCTAATGACACCAAAATTCAACCCTTACCACCACCCCCTGGGGGTAGGGGTGGGGCAATTTTAAAAGTTTAAGTGGAAACCCTCATTTGTTATTGCAGATTTGGATTCGCCACAAAATGTTAGTCATAATTTTTTTAGGTTTTTTGCAGATGGCGCTGCAATCGACAAAAATTAACTATTTCTAGAAGAATTGATGGATCAGAAAATAAAAGAAGTAAAATAATAAATTATTTATTTCATACTCACAGTAGATTTAGAAATCGGTTGACGTTCCGCATTGACTTCATTGAATAAATCTGCGACTTGCTCTAATGATCTTTCTTTATCTCCATACCCCCACATCATCAGGACGATTATTCTTTCTCTTTCAGACAGAGACATCACGAAATAATATCAAAAGCTAGTAACGAAATGAATACTAAAAATGAATGTAACTCTGACATTTTTCAAATGTTTTTGTACCCTATTTTGGTTTTGTCAATTACAACGCCTTCTATCATCTAAAATGGCTTGTATCGTAGGTCAATTTGGGGTAATTTATCCTGCGGAATCCGAATCTGCAATAACAAATGGGGTTTCCACTTAAACTTTTAAAGTTGCCCCACTCCTAGCCCCAGGGGGTGGGGGTTCAATTTTGGTGTCATTGGATAGCTTTTAAAAAAATATTGAACACGTATTTTTTCTTTTTTTGATGCGATGAGTATTTCCCACAATATTTCACCGTTCCGGGACTTTTCTACCACTCTGTATATGTTACAGTAGTGTGGCCTGCTAGATACCACCACCCGCCCTGGTATTAATCTATTACTTGATTAATATTTCTACGGAAATCAATTCTAAAAAACTTAAACCTTTTAAAATTATTCTCTGCAAAGCAAGCTCAGAGCTAAATAATTTGGTAAGAAAGTGCCTTTCCGTAGCGTACGTAAATGTCCTGAATTTGTCGGCATAATGTGAAGGGCTGCAAATGCTGACTTCAGATATGCGTCCGTTTTATGTTGGTCGCCGCAGTTAGGGGCGTGTCCGTCGCAATTTGCAAGAGAGCCGCAGTCGGCAATATCATCCACTGTTCCACTTTTTAGAACCCTCCAATTTGAGCAGAAAAACGGAGTGTGTAATGTTAGTGATTTAGTTTTTTAGCACGCAGCGCGTGTAATAACTCTTCGAATTTGATTGTCCCTTAGAATTTAATATTCTACAACTGCACAAATTAGAGAACGTATATCATACGTTCAATTAGATTTGGTTGTTCGCTTATGATCTTTTAACAGACATTAAATTCCGTTATGAGTAATCGGTTGAATCGGGCATGCTCTTTGAATACTGAATGAGAGAATAACAATCTACAATAGCGGCTACTTTAACAGGCTGTTTATTATTGATAGTGCCGCATCATTCAGAATGGAATAGAGAAGCTTTTTAATTCTATTAGTGAAGTGAGTAGCATATGATTATAAAATACAAATACAGACGTTTTAATTTAGGACGTTTTTGGTTAGAAATAGCGTTGTCCTCGAATTAAACTTAACTCGGATTGGCTAGAATTCGAACTGCGCATCGAAACGAGCCGAATTTTTTTTTCATGTATTGAGTAGGTCGCTAGTGGTTTATTTCTAAATCAACAATGTTACTTTGACACTTACAGCTGTTTCCCGCTCGAAATATGTACTGACAAGAAGACAGTATCATACCTCCGCAGTTTGAAATGAGCACATTTCACTCTTGTCGGGATATATTTATTCCAAGTGTAGTGTAACCGACCTGAAGGCTGACCCAAACGCCTTTATAAACGTCACACCGCGCTCCATGATCTAACATCTAGTGGCAGTGGCTCGACGACTCCTACGTTGTGTTGTTATAATGTAACCCAAATTCACACTGGGAAGATGGCGTTAAGGCGGGAAGGTTTGAAATAAAACTACAGTATTTACCTAACTTGACTTTTAATCAAAACAATAACCTAAAAATAGATCATTTCCATAAAAGCATAGAAACATGACATTTAAAGTAAACAGTGCTGTACTCAACCTGGGCGATTGGAGAAAGAGCACGGCAGAGAAAACCCTAAACTGCCCTCACACTTCCAACTACATTTGGCACATCTCGACAAAGACGGGTAACGGACAAGTACCCAGGTCACCAACACTGAAATTGACGGTATGTCAACTGTTACCCAGACATACCACACATGACAACTGAAGAAGCGTTAGTATAAACCAGCTAGTCTTTTCTGGTAGGTACTGAGGTCGGATTACCAATACTACCCAGCTAAAGTTGAAAGAGGGCGAACACCCAGAAGGTAAATTCTGCCTTGACTACCAATGTTCCTCCGCGAGTTATGTATCCCCCAATTTACCTATATATATTACTCAAATTTAGACCAGGGTAGAAAATTAATTAATTACATCAAATAATTTTAATCACCGTGTATAAGGAAGCTTTGGGAAAAAGTACGCGTAATTAAGGGCCTGCTGTGAAGATTTAAATCATTCAATTAGAATGGAGAGTTTGTATAGAATTTTATTAGACAATACGCGTTATTAAAACGTGGAGCATAAAAATTTATTCGTTTCATTAAAAATAAGGGATTTAAATTATTCACTAGACGCTTTCTATAAAAAGAAGCAGAATTAAAATGCTCAACTTGTATGTAATTTAATTATTCCAAGTATAAAGAAACAAATAGAAATTACGTGCAAAATTTATATTAATTAATTCAATTTTTAAGTAACGAGTATTAAACAAAATGTACAAATAATAATTAATATTTAATTTGTATTCGCTAAAAATTAAATGGTAGAAGTCAATGCCATTCATTAATATTTTAATTGGAGTTAATTGAACCATTAGTAATATATAATATGCATAAAAGCTTTTAAAAACCCAATAATATTCAAATCGTAGAAGTGTTATTTAAAGTACAGTATTGCCCGAAATAAACAGTACTGAAATTGTAATTGTTTTGTATATTTAAAAAATACATATTATTGACACTTTATTATATGTTCTAAATGTGCACCTCCTCGTTCGAAACAGACTTCATAACGATGTTCTAAGTTTCTGGTCATGTTATTGAATAAGGGTTGTCTCAGGGCTGCGAAGAAGACTCTAACGGCATCCTTTAATTCATCGATGGTTTGTGGTGCCCGTTTGAAAACGGCATTTTTAGCCATGCCCCAAATGTATGCGTCTGGAGGTGTGAGGTCTGGAGAATGTGAAGGATAAGGGAAGTCAGTAAATCGTGATATGAATTTGCTTGGAAAATGTTCTTGAAGAAATTGACGAATTGCGGCAGCAGTATGGCAAGTTGCCCCGTCCTGCTGAAAAATTGGTTTCGAAATGCCAAGTTACGTGCACGACAGAATTGACGTAGATCAGGGATAAATCGTGTTAAAATTTGTCTGTACCTCTGTTGATTAAGTGTGACTTGCCTACCATTCTCTTCGATAAAGTACGGACCAATGATTCCGTGTCCGGAAACAGCACACCAGACACTCACTTTTTCACTATGTAAAGGAACCTCTTGAACCTCATCGGGTCTGGCAAAGCCCAGAAATCGATTTGTGCGACGATTCACATAGCCTGACAAGTGAAAATGTGCTTCGTCTGAAAACCAAACATTTTTCAAAAATTCAGGATTTTCATACTGTAACGCGAGAATTCTGGCGCAATATTCCACTCTACTGCGATAATCCCGAGGATGTAGTTGTTGATGTACCTGAATCACATACGAAAATGTACCCAGCTCCTTCAGGATTCTTTGAAAGGAAGTTCTTTTAAATCAAGTTGTAACGCTGTCCTTGCCTGGCTGACTTTCGGATTTTCTAAGATTTGCTCAAAAACACGTTCATGGTTATTGTTGTTGTTAACTGTCCTGGGACGCCCCGAGTTTCCTTTTCGTTGGCACAATACACTACCTGTATTTCTAAACTTTTCAATAACCTTCAAAATTACAGCATTACTTGGAGAACGTTTATTAAACCTTTGTGTGAATTGATCAGACACGTATAGCAAACTTGCACCATTACGTCGGCCGATTCCGTATGAACGAAAATAATGCTCTACCAGAAACACTTTCTCCTCTGTACTTAACACCATTTTTAACAATTAAGCCCTACTAATTATTTGTTTGAGGTTTACTTGACAGGTCTATACTAGCTAACTTGAGTGTGACAGCGCACGCATAAAAACACCGCCAACTTAGTTTCAGTACTGTTTATTTCGGGCAATACTGTATTACGATTGAACACCTGCGTATTTTTAAATGTCAAATTCTAATAAATTCGAGCTGATAAACATGCAGATTCTGCGTATATTGCAAACGGTCGGATAAACCGTAGCTTATACTAACATAGGAATCCACGTGGATTCAAATAGCCCATAATAAAGAATATCGATTTGCACCACTAAGGCCAGGTTAGAAAAAGACAGATAAAATGCGCAAGGCAGAGACACAGATAATAAAAGGCGTGATTTGAGCAACGTCACGAGGAAACGATTGGTTGAAATAAGTTGCAGATATGAGAGGTGAAAACACAACAATTTCTATACAAAATTAATTAGTTGTTCTCGGACGTGTTTGCGAGCCGTGTGAAAATTTCTTAGATTTAACTGGCACGAGTGCAAAAATTTAGTAGAATTGCTGTGCCGGACTGTCGAGAAGGGAACAGAGAATGCGAAATTCTGAAAATTGTCCGTTGAGGGACAAATCCGACGTGCAAGCAAGGCTGTTATATAAACCCCGACTTTAAACAGTTTCGCTCTCTTAGATTTTCGATTTTGATTCAATACTTTAAACAGTTTGCTCTTATATTTTTTGATTATTGAATACTTTAAAACAGTTTGCTCTTTAATTTTTTGATGTGATACCATACTTCAAGCAGAATACGTGCTACGATACAAGTTATTATGCATTAGTGCACTTAGAAAAGAAGACACAAGGTAATAAAGTCTAGTTATATTTGCGAGTATTACTGTACCAATCATCCAAATTTGTAACGATAAATGAATAAACAAAAGTAGGCAGTTTTGGGTATAGCGGGAAAGAAGTATGAATTTCAGTGCTATTTTTCGGGGGTGTTAATAATCAAATGTTATTCGTAAACGTGATTGGATCCACAAAACAAGATTTAGATATACATAGATGCGTTCCTGAGAAGCCCTGAGACCTGTTAGACGAATGGTGGGGTAGAGAAATTTTAAAAGCGTTCAGAATCTAAAGCCGTAAACATAACCCAGTTGGAATGGTGAAATTAGCAAGGACGATGTACATTGAAGCCACGAGTGCAGTAACCTTCAGGTAAATTATACAATTTTGTTCGAACTTTGATGTTTTGGTGTGTGTTGGATATCTTTATAATTTGTTGGATAAAATAGACAGTAGTGAATTTGTATAAACAACAAATTTTTAATTTTAAGGTGAAATTTTCTTGTATAAGTAGAAAGGAGTATTTAGCAGATTTATGTTTTTGATTATGATGAAAATTTGGGTCTGTCTTTGAGCTCAATTAGACTAACCTGTTTAATTAACGTAAAGGGGTGGGAGATGCTCCCTTTTATTCAGACTCAGGTCTGCAAATATTGTGAAATTAATTAGTATGCATCCTACAAGGACTTTAATTCTGGACGCATATTAAAATGATGACAAATTTAAATTTGAAATTTTATGATACTGATATTTATGCTGAAATTTAATTTAGAAATTTTAATGTATTATGAATATTGATGTAAATAGAGTTAACGTTGATGTTTGTGGTAGGAATGTGTTGGTTTTTTTATGAATGAGAATGAACGTTATCTAGGGGAGCAGCCGAGGCGGAAAGAGTAAAAAGGCGACCATTAGAAGAGATTTAAGAGGGCGAGAATCACAGCAAATCTTGGTGCCCAATTCGAGAGGCTCGAATATTTTTTTTTACTCTGGTGAGGCTTTTTGTAGGTTTCACAGCATATTCTTGACGGCCCAACGCTGGGGCTCGATTCGAAAACCTTAGTTCACGAATAATGGTGAGGTTTCACAGCAATATATATATGATATGATAACGCCGTACTCGGTGTCAATGGACGTTTTCTACTTAACTCCACCTCTTTGTGTTTTCTAATCAAATTTGACTCTTACTAATTTTTATTATTATGCCACGCCTAGCTTTTATTATTCTACACAGAGTGGCACAACGTTACGATGATCTATTTTTTTTCCACCCCTTTCTGATTACTTATCTGTTTGAATTATTAAACGAAATCAATTAATTCGATATAATGAAAAGAAATATTATGTACAAGTTTTGAAAATTATTAAAATACACCCTTCAATTAATCAATATCATAAGTCTTATTTATCCCAAAATTTATATGCTTTGCAATCAATCTAAAGTCACCAAAAACTATCCTTTTTATCAAAGAAACCTAGAACGTTCTAAACCCCTTTATAATATTACGTACTTTTAACGTATGCAATGTTTGTGCTGACTTCGTTACACTTTTCTGTAAATTACGTACATTCAGTATTCAAAAAATTTAAATAGAAAAAAAATATCTTAAAACTAATTAAATCTGACCTTTTACTGCTCTGCTCAATTAGAACTTCTTGGTTTCCATAAATTGCTTCTTGCTTCTTTGTTTTATTTGCATTGAATCTTGCAACTCAAAATTGTACCAAAATCGTCTACGTTGCTTTGAAGTATTACATTAATCCATTTAAAATATCCCCATATTCGAATAATCATCAACTATAATATCTATCTACTACCATCAATTAGAATTTTCCATGCATTTAAATTATTCTATTTTATACTCGAATTATCCATCCATTTAGAATTATTATACCACATTCGAAATTATTCTCCACCAATTAGGACTAGGATTATTAGCATCACATTCAAAATTATTATCACGCAATCAGGACCAGGATTATCACCCTCGGATTATTATATCTATCCACTCGGAGCCCTATTATTATATTATTAGTTTAAATAAATTACCCCAAATTCTACTCACGTTAAACGGCAACAGAAATTTTTATATTTGTAGCACTTAGTTGTCACTATCTATTTTATAAAACATTTAATATTACGCGTGACTTTTTGATTCAGAGTGGCGCAGCTTTGTTCTGGTTAATTAGAACTGAACTGTCTTATCATTAGTTCTCTGTTAAATATAGGCTGATCTCACTTGCATGTGGGTTTGGTTTTTAACAAGTCTCTCGCTATCTTAACCAATAAGGTCTTTGTATGTTCTGCACTTGAAGTGGTTTTCTGATGTAATATATTTGGTTTTCCGGTAATGGTTATTTGCTTATAAATACCTCGTTATCAGACCATACGTTGTTTTGTGTAAATATCGCGTTTTCCATATTTAACCAAAATACATGATGTAACTTCAATTTCGATTTTCGTGTATGTTTATTTATTTAACGCATCTTTGAACTGCATTTTCTTATCAAAAATGTTGATTGTTTCTACGCACTTACACAAGGCTTCGTTAAGTTTTATCTCTTATCTCCGTATTACATTATAACTAATTATAACCCTTTTCAATGCGTGTCCTCTAAATACGCGTACTTTTGCTAAAAGATATTCTCACTTGCATTGTTTAAATTAATAAAGCGCTATATGTCGAGTGTTAAATACTTGTTATTTACTTAATGTATGAATTACCTATTTCTATGCTAAATATGCGTCCTATTATTGTAAGATGTGTTTATTTGCGTCACTTAAAACTAATTATATTCTATATACAGGGTGTTAAATGCTTACTATTTACATAATATCTAAGTTACTTAATTTTCTGTTAAATAAATGCAGTTTTCTACTTCCTATCGCAATTTATGGTTACTATTCGATCCTTGCTACACAATACACCCTTAAACAGCCCCTTATCATAGCAATATATATATATATATATATATAAATATATATATTGTAGTGTCAGTAGGAGCTACAAGGGTTCTAAGGGTTGTTTTGTGTTGAAGGTAGTGTATGCCAAATAAAGTAAGCCATATATCAGATCCCGTAATTTAAAAATGTATGTTTGCCGTGCTTTACATACGTTAAAGTATTTGAAATGTTAGTTAAAATGTAAGTGCCAAGACGTAAATTATAATGACTTGATGACGTGATAAAACACACAGTATTCAAGGTTTTATACTGAGTTGTAGTTTAATAGGCCATTGAACGTACATTTGCCAACCGAAAACCGAATGCGTCTATGGATGTCCACTATTAACCACGCAGATCCAGGTTCATATGTGTATCATTTCGGCATTTATTTTACTAGAATCAACCTTTGGACAAACATGTAACATCAAAATTACAAGTAATAGCAGTGTCAAATATGATTGAAGGGTTGTGCGATATTTAGGACCAATGATTGAACATTATGTATAAAAATAGGAAAGTGCAAAAGACAAAGTTTTAGGTATTAGTGACACGAACTTGGTGATACGACGTTATTGGATGGTTTTTTATATACAATGTAATAAAGAGTAGGCAGATAAATATTGTAATTATCACCTAGGATAAGTAAACAAGGGAGTCGATTTCGAAATAATTTTGTAATAAGACGTGTTTATAAACTGCGCTAAGTTGTTTTGAATATTTTTTGAAGATTAAATAAATGAGTTTGAATTGTACGAGTTTAATTTATAAAGGAAGAGTAAAGAGAAGCAACAGTGAATAAATAATTAATAGCGGCGACGAGTAAAAGTTAGAATTGGAATTAGTGCGACAGCGAACCGGCGGAAAATAAGATTGAATTGGAACGAGATTTATATAGGCAGAAGGCATCGAATAGAAATTATAAGAGTGAAGAATATATTAGGATTGAATTGGATATGGTTTTATGTGTAGCGGGGCATTGAGTGGTAAAAAAAAAAGAAGCGAGGATTGATTTGGAACGAGCGGATTAAAGGCGGAAGTATTGAATTAGAACGAGAGAAGCAAAATTAGAAGACAGCGTAAGAGTAGCAAGTGGAATCGTACGAGTCAAAGAAGAAATAACACCGGAAGAATTAGCGCAGGGGAAGTAAATACAAAAGGGTATTCTAAATTCTAAATTCGGGTCATATTTATTTTAGATTTGGGCGCAGCAAAATTGAGTCAAAGATACCTGGAGGATAGACGGCAGTTTTCAAAGTGGTAGTGCAACCTTGTGAGGACGTATACGGCGAGTAGGATTTTGAACCAGCATTCATAGAGGCCATTAACGACGTATAGAACAGGTGAGTACTGTGTGATATTACGTCAAAGTCAGAAATTTTGTGGCAGTAATTAATTTGGCACAAGGCTACGTGGATAATATAAAATTTGGCATATACAAAAGTAAATTATAAAAAGGTACTAAAACAAAAAATAGTGCAGTTTGGTTGGGCATTGCACATCTACTCACCACTGAACCCACGGTAAGTAGGTGGATACCCTGGGAAGAAAGAGTTCATATAGTCGAGGCATATTTAAAACATTTTGATTTATTAACCAACCAAACGTTGCTAACTTTAGCAATAAGTGCAATGCAATGGAAGTTTGAACTCTGTATTAAATACTAAATAAACATTATTTCAAATAAACAAATATTAGTTTTACGGTCATTAAAACAAACAACACTCATTTATACATAAACAGGTTCAATAAAAGCGTAAATCTCATAAAATTACATATTAAACATTATAAGTAAAACAACTAGCAAATTCAGAGACAAAAGCAACAGGCAAACATAAAAATATTTCCTTTAATGATTACATAACTAACGGTTTTACAATAAGTACCAACATCACACTCAAAACAAGACTGGAATTACAAGGTGTAATCTGATTTCAGGAGTTTCTATATCTGCTGTGTATTTGACAAGGTAAAGACAGCTAGAAAGGGCGATATTAACTAAAAAAATAGCTTGAAGGAAAACCACATGTTGATATTGCTTCTTGAAATTGGTGTTTTTGACAGTTTTTTTAACCGAATAAAAATTATTTTACTTGTCTATTCGTACACATATATAACTATTCAAGTAAGTCATAAGTTTCTACTGTTTATCATGTTTTTTATTGTTAATTAGTCGAGGTAAGAAAACAAAAACAAAAAAAAAGAAACACCCCCAAAACCAAGAAAAAAACTCTTATCCGGCTCGAAGAACCAAAGTACCGGACGAAGCAAAAAAAAGAATAAAACTTGAAGAGAAGCACAGGGAAAAATAGGTAGGTAGTAGCACTGACCGAAGGCAAAGGTAGAACGGCGCCAACACTGTCAAAGTCGTCAAAGGACGGATGTTTCTTCAGAAAAGAAACAGGAAAGCCTTCGATCTCAAAAAACATTGGTTTCCTGCAGAAAAACCAAAAGTAAAGAAACGAAGCGAGGAGGAAAACCAACAGTACCAGCCACACTGACCAAAGTGTTAAGCCTTACAGTTAGCTAGGGAACAACCAGAATGCTCGATAGAAAAAAAATAAAATACTTCAAGCTGTGCTAAAGAATCGCAACAAGGAAAGAACTAAAGAAAAGAAATGCTAACTAGTCTTAAAAACGACTAACTTGTTGTTTCTGAAGAAAAGAAAAAGGATTAGAAAGCACCTACCACAGGAAGTGGATCGAAAAATATACCAAGTCAGTACGAAGACCAACAGAAAGTAACACTAGCCACAGGAAAAAGCGGAGAGTGTGAAACGAGAAAAAAGAAAAAACCCCAAAAGAATAATACTAAGCAACAAGTACAAGAACCACAAAAACCCCTAAGAATCGCACAAAAGGAAATAAAACCGTATCCCAGTGTAGTTGCGTATGAGTATGTGTGTGCGTGTGCGTGCGTGTGTGTGTATGAGCAGTGTGTGCGTGTGTGTGTGAGTATGAACTGGGTGTGTGTATGTAGTGTGCATGTATAAAATGTGCGTCTGTGTAGGTTTTGGACCGCTGTAGTCCCTTTTACGACAGGCAGGTCGTACCATGGGGCTATTCTATTCCCCGACCCACACGGGTGGAGTACAAGGAGGGAGCGAAAGGAAAGAGAACCAAACAGAAATGTGGGTATTTATGAAGTGTGTGTGTGTGTGTGTGTGTGTGAGTGTGAACTGTGTGTGTATGTGTTGGACCGCTTTAGTCGCTTTTTACGACAGGCAGTTCGTACCTTGGGGCAATTCTATTCCTGGACCCACACGGGTGTTGGGGTACAAGGAGAAAACGAAAGAAAGGAGAACCAAGTAGAACTGTGTGTTTATGAAGTGTGTGTGTATGTGTGTGTATGAAGTGTGTGGGAATAGATTGGACGTATATAAGGTGTATGTATGTGTGTGTGTGTGTGTATGTGTTGGAACGCTGTAGTCGCCTCTTACAACAGGCAGGTCGTACCGTGGGACTATTCTATTCCCGGACCCACACAGGTGCAAGAAGTACAAAAAAAAACGAAAGAAAGGAGAATTAAGTAGAACTATGTGTTTATGAAGTGTGTGGAGGTATATGTGTGTATGTAGTGTGTGGGTATAGATTGGACGTGTATAAAGTGTGTGTGTGTGTGTGTATGTGTGTTGGACCACTGTAGTCCCACTAACGACAGGCAGGTCGTACCATGAGGCTATTCTATTCCCAGACCACACAGGTGGAGTACAAGGAGGGAGCAAAAGAAAGAAGAAACAAACAGAAATGTGGGTGTTTATGAAGTGTGTGTGTGTGAGTATATAATCTGTGTGTATATGTATTAGACCGCTTTGGTCGCCTCTTACGACAGGCAGGTCGTACCATGGGACTATTCTATTCCCGGATCCACAAGGTTGAAGTAAAGAAAAAACCCAGCCAAACAGGGAAGTAAATAAAAAGAATCGTAAAGTTCAGAAATCAAATCCTAAGGAGAGCAAAGTCGGCATAAGAATCTGGGGGCGCGAGGACTAGGTGTTGGGCTTAAGACGTTTGCGCCGCATCACGACACAGAGAGAATGAAAGCAAGATCACATACCTTTGCGTGCCGGGATATTTATCTTGCAGCTATATCATCGAAGGTGAATCAGCAGAACAGCGCCACGGTAGTCAGTATCATCTACTCTGCTATCGTAACTGCAACAACGGTCTACATAAAAAATCAGTTGAGCCTACGCCGAAGAACAACTGGACCTACGTAAGCAATTTGGCTACACGTAGGAGAGCAATGCATAGGAGATATAGCCTACCCAAAGAAGCGTGCATTGCTCTTGGAGTAACAGAATCAGCTACGCACAACGTACATGCACGGATGCAGGATAAAAAAATTCAAATTAAAAAATGAGATGATAATCATGATATTGTCGGAGGCTTTCACGGCTGGAGTCGTTATAAATATTCATGGTTCCGGATTGGGATCGTGTCATTTTATAAACTAAGTTCGACGTTTTGCCCACTTTTGTAAGGGGCTTCATCAGGACAAGAAAAGAAATGAAATATAAATATAAAAAATAATAGTAAAGATAAGAATGTTAAAGTATAAAGTAGACAAGTTAAAGTGTAAAAAAATTATGAAAAGTACTTAATATTTTATTATTCTTATCTTTACTATTATTTTTTTTATATTTATATTTCATTTCCTTTTTTGTCCTGATGAAGTCCCTTACAAAAGCGGGCGAAACGTCGACCTTAGTTTATAAAATGATACGGTCCTAACCCGGAACCATAAATATTTATAGAGATGATAATCAATTCAAATATTTAAGTAACACGTTAAAAGAAACTTCTAAAGTCGTTGTAATGCATAAATAGATAACGAAAACCGACAAATTCGACTAAAATTACCTTTGATAATCACATTTGTAGAAAATTTACGTTATTTAAACTTGCATTATTACTTGTAAATAAAGCCGATATATTCTTTCAGAAAGCAGAGTACATTTGCTGTGTTATCTCAAACAATAAAGATAGATCGAGGTACTTTTACTTAAACTAAATACACTAAAATCATTCTACAGAGTAACAAATACTTGTTTTAATTGTATTAGGAGTTTTATAGGAACAGATCGATTTATTAAATTATAAAGCGTGATCAGGGGCGTCTTCCATAACATGTAGTTGTACAAAATATCGAAGCGGAATCGTGGGGATATTTAAAAAGAATCCTAAAACGACCGAAAATATTTAGCAGGGCACAGTTGAACGTAATGTCTATTTTAGAATGTTTAGGGCTCTGATATTTAACACTAAAAATATTGAACTCGGTTTGATAAACACCAAACTCTGACGCTAGTGATATGTATTAGGCCTCTGGTTCATAAGTATATATCAAATACCGTTTCATTGAAGAGAATGTTTGAGCTTAAGGAAATGTTTGAGAAATTTGCAATACGACTGCACAAAGTCAGACACCTATTTTATATTGTTTCACAGAGATTTAATACTTTTGATATGTTTGTTTATTAATAAAAATTTTTTAATAGTAATGGTCACGCAATTTACATCGCATCTAGAAAATGGTTTGCACCAATTAAGTGAATAATTTTAAATATAATTTATGTTATATATATATATATATATATATATATATATATATATATATACATATTGCAATGATATCTTTGCAATGACCCGGTGCCCTCCTTTTTATCTTAAAAAAATTAATTTTAATTGTAATGCCTCGATTAGCTCAGTTTTAACCACGCACGGAGTTTGCGACGATACGACAACAAAGTATTCTTAATCTCCCTTTTTATCTCTACTTCCTATGTATTTTGAGCTAAATACAATTAACCACAATTTATATAATGTTCTTAATATATACAATGTACAAAGCGTCTATAATGTTGTTGAATAGAACCTCTTTTATATAATTGAATTAATTTTTCCCAAAAATTATAATTCCCTTTAATTGATCAAAAATCCAGCAAAAATTACCCTTTTTATTATTACTTGATGCCTTATGAACGTTCATCAGTCTTCCTTAAATTTTTACGTAAATTATAACGCATGCCAAAACGATTTTTGTTGACCCTCACATAAATTTTCGTCAATGTAATATTTTTAAATATTCATAAATAAAATCATCAATGCAACAACCTGCTAACCTGCTGTCCCTTTTTTGGAGTATCTTGTTCCCCCAATTCAGACCAGATTCTGCTCCAGTTATTCGCTGGTTCAGCTTCAGTTTATAGTTACTCCTTGAGTTACCCAAATAGGATTTAGAAATTCTGCGCCAGGTGGATTCTTCAGGTATTTATTTAAATACTCCCGGTTGGATCCAGAAATTATTTGAAAATATTTATTGAACTTTTCCAGATCGGATATTTGGATTCTTTATTGAACTTCTCCCGGTTGGATCTAGAAATTATTTGGATGTACTTGTTCGAATTCTCCAGGTCGGATCCAGAAATTTCTAGAAGTTTTTCGTTCGATTTCTCCAGGTCGGATTCAGAAATTGTTTGGAGTCCTTTGTTAATATAAATCTTAAAATCTATTTACAGCGACCTTTTATAACTTACATTTTTGAGAATTAAACGACGAACCTTGTTTAATTATTCATTATTACCACATTTAAATTATTAATTATAAAATCACTTGCAATTATTTAGCGTAAATATTTTATATCAGGTGATGTGGACCGTACCTTCATTAGAGTCAAACTTATTTGTTTACGAAATCCTGTGGCATTTAAAGAAAACGCCTATCTGTTTGCAATTGGTCGATCAAGCGCATAGTTTATTGATTACCGTCTTGTACCTTGATTTTCACACGCAGGCTTGGGTATTTCTATGAAATTTCCATGTATAACGAAGTCGATAGGCTCTTTATTGTACGTAGGATTTCAAGTTATTTGTATACTTTTGTTGGATTTTAAAATCTTCCATGGTCTTTTTAAATCACGTACTATTTGTTTGTACAGCAAATTTGTTGAACTTTGCTTTATCCTCATGCTATTATTATTTCCAAATTATCAAGGTGTTGGATTTTTATACTTTTTGGTTACGTAGCTTTATATTTATTTATGTACAAAATTATATGCGTTTATCTGTTTTACGCATTGACAAACCTGCTCGTTTAAATGGAATTCCTTGTATAATAATGATGCACTACTCACGCGTATTGGTTGTTGACTTGCAAGGTTGTTTATTTAGTTGAATCTTTACGAATACTCTTCCTTTCTTTGAATATATTTATAATTATTGTTTATAAACAGAGCGTTGGTATTTGTCTTTTTTTGCCTAATCGTCGAATTTTGCATTTTACTTGGTAAAATGTCTAGTTTTCAAGACTCTCACGATGTCTATATAAAGCGCAACTATCCTAGTAGCCCTATATATCCCTAAATGCCCCTATTATCATAGCAATATATATATACATATATTGCTGTGATAAAGGGTTGTTTAAGGGTGTACTTTATAGTAAAGGTTGTTTAGAAATGAGAAATCATCATAGGAAGCAGAAAACTGCATTTATTTAGTAAAAGAATTGAGAAATGGAGATAGTTTGTAGATAGTAAGCAGTCAACACTCTGCATATAAAGTATAAATAGTTTTAAGCGACGCAGATAGACATAGGAAGACGCATAGTTAGCGTATAAATAAAAAAGACATGCATTAAGTAGATAGTAAATATTTAACACCATGTAGATAAAGTTTTAGTTAATTTAGGTAAGGCAAGTAATGATATTTTTCAGTGGAAGCACGCGTATTTTATAAGTAAACATAATAAAGTGTAATTAAACACGCATTCAAAAGAGTTCCAAACAATTAGGTTAATACGGAGATAGAAATAGAGCTTCAGGAAGCATAGTATAAATACGTACAAAATAAGTTACCATTTTTAATAAAAAAGAAGATTAAAAATTGCGTAAATAACATGCAGATATGAAAATTAAAAGTCGAATTGCATCAGTTGTTTATGTACAATATGAAATAGCAATTAGATACATCAAAACACCGCATGTTTGATAACAAGCACCTGCGAGCAGGCCACAATTATTTGAAAGCATAGAAAATTACATCAGAAACTACTTTAAATGCAAAGATTGATTGGTTATAATGAACGACGAGTTTGTAGACCATACCCACTGACGGAGTAGGAGGTCAATGATATATTAACAGGTACAGTGATAACGAACTCAGTTTTCAACTCAACAAAGGCCAAAGTGCGCCACTCTGAGACAAAGTGAGATACGTAATAATTTAAAGTGAGAAATCGTATAAGTGCGACTAAGATGAAAATTACGATTGCCGATTAAACGTAAGTAGATTTTAGGGAATTTATTTAAACTAAAACACAATAATAATAGGGCTCTAAGTCCCTGAAGAATAATAATACAATTTCTAAAGCCGGGGAGAAAAATCCAAGTTCTGAGTCCGTGGAGGATAATAATACAATATTCTAAGAATAGATGGTATTCTAAGTTTGGGGAAATTGATAAGAAGTGATAAGTCTGAATGAGATGACAATAAAATGGGGTGCATAAGTATAAGTTAATAAAGGTAGTCCAGAAAGTAATGGCAATAATTTAAATGCAATGGTTCAAGCGTGTGGATAAACAATATTTCAAATGGGCGTGTAATAATCCTGAATTGGGGGTAAATAAATTTTATTCAAATGGATGGTTTAATGCATGGGAAATATTAGCTGATGCGTCAATTGCGAGAAGGAAATAACGAAGAAATAGACCAGGTTAGATTTTAGTTATAAGACATTATTTTTCTATATTTTTTTATTTGAATATTGAATTTGCTTAATATAAATTAATGTGACGAAGTCCACCAAAACAAAGGATTTGAATACGTATAAAGTGCGTGATCTGATAAGAGGTTTCGAACGTTCTACACTTCTTTTATAAAGATTGTAACGGGCATTTTTGTAGTTTTAAACTTTTACGCTGTTTCCCAATTTATAAATGCATTTCTGCAAATTGCTGTTTCTGTATTTGATATTTATTAACTCGTGTGTAGTAATTTAAAGATAGATAAATTGAAAATTATAAACCGCTGTAATTAATTATTATATATGATTGGGGCATTCGCGTTTTGGATGTTCCTGATGTTATTAACAAGTCTAGATAAAATACGATAAGCAGTTTGAAGAGAACGAGTTGAATAAACAGACGAGGAGTCGTGTTTTGTGCTTTGTTCCGGTATACTAAATTGTTCATGTACGGGCACGGCATGTTTTTAGTTGTTTGTCTTGTGAAAGGAGAGTTCTAGTTTTGTCTTTTGTGACTATATGTTAATTACGTTACGTTGTTAGTTTTTCGTGCTTGGTTCTTATATATATTAATTACGTAAAAGTGACTGTTTGCTGTTTTGCTTTGAAACGAATAAACAGATAAGGAGTGTTGTTTTGTTCTTCGTTTCTATATGTGAATTGCGTTAAAAGTGCTGCACGACACGACACGATTTTGGTTGTACTTTTTAACTGTAGAATGTGTTTACTCGACCGCGCGGGTTTTAAGGTCATTGACAGACACTTTATTGCTTACGAGTAGCTTTACTAATTGTTTTTTTTGTTGATTTTCTGTTGGAAATAAAAGTACTTGACGTGTGTTTTACGGAACATTTTGGACGGTTTTATTTAGTGATACGCGTGGCTTTTACTAATTGTTTTTTTTGTTGCTGTGATGCTGTGGTTTCTGAACTTTCTAACAACAGGGAGTCTGGAATGGATCCTTGCTTGTGCAAGTTTCGTGTTTGCGAAATATCAGATTACCGGTTTACTAAGGTATTGTTTGAAGTTTCTCACTGCTTATTGGGATGTTTATGAAAATAATATACATCTGGTCCCAGTTGAAATCAAACTAGTGCTACAGGATATTTCGAAATTATTGTCTTAGGAAATAAAATTTATCAACTACATAGTTCCGACGCGTGATATTGTCTGTTGCTAACACCAGTGAAATAGGTAGGTGTGATTAGGGTAACGTGTGATAAGTTCCATCAACACCCTCCCAGTAAAGGGTGAAGTGCTTCGCTAGTGCAGGACCTCGTGAATCCCACACTTCAAATGCAAGGAAGCGTTCCTGAAGGACTTTCTGTAAGTTGAACTATTTCATACTTGTTATTACTGTAAATATCTATCCGTTTGTTTTGCAATATTCTTCGTCGTTCTGATACCTTTTACAATAGACTTGCATGCTATTTTAAAAAAAGAAAGAAAAAAAACAATCAATACTACTGAATTACTCATATCAATTGTGACTTATCTATTTATCTTTTGTCAACATTTTATCTGATTTATGTTTAATTGGTGTGTGAGGAAACGTTTCTGCTACTCCCCAATATTACCTCACTTTGTACTAAATATTTTTGTATTGCTTTTACCGTTGTTATATTATATAGACTATCGAAACAGTTTCTTTTTTTTTATATTCTACCCAGTACTGAATAACTTAGACTATGCATTGCTGCTATGCTTTTTCTTTATTTCAGGTTTGCAGGACTATTTTTTTTTTTCCAGGTTTGCTTAACTATTTGCTTGCAAGTACCGTTACTAACTCCCTACCGCCGCATACATCATAGGTCAGTCTGCTTTCTACAACCCTCCCTACTCTCCGATTAAGCCGGGTCATTTCTTTGACTTTCTTTGTGTTACGTAGCATAAATTTGGCGCCCAACGTGGCTGCTACGACGAAAAAAACGTAACAAGATAATAGGTTTTTTTGGTGACTTTGGGTTTGATTAAAAAAGTATATGATTTTGATAAATGAGATTTACAACATTAATTAATTGAAAAGTCTATTTTAAATAATTTACAAAAACTGTACATAATATTTGTTTCATTATATAGAATCGAATTAACTGAATTTATAATTCCAAATAAATGCTAGTCGAGGTCATAAGATAAAGTTAATGGGAGTGATTTGATAATTTAAACAATCAAGGAGGAGCTATAAGTTGAATGCGAAATTGATAACGAGTAAGGCGGTAACATATCAAATTTTGTTATTGGTCGACAATGTAGGTTCGAGATAAAATCCAGTTAAGTTCCTGGAGGGAATTTATAGCAATATTAATAAAACAGCCCAACGTCGGAGAACGATAATTCCAATTCTTGTTTAAACATAACAATATAAATATGGTCGCCCAAACGATGGGGCGCGAATAATTTAGGGAGCATAGCAATATATATATATATATATATATATATATATATATATATACACACACGGGCAAGTTTTTTTTAATACTACAATATTAATAAATAAGATGAAACACTAGCATGTAAAACCTAAATGATTATTTCAGATCGTACTAGTAATTGAAAAAAAATAAATGATAGATAGGAATGACTAACGGGGTCTATACGCCATATAAATTTGTAGTTCAACTTCAAAAATTTCTAGGTATGACACGAAATTTAGAGCTATAATATAAATTTAAAAGAATTGTCACTAGCGCTGTTTTCCTTTATTTATTGCGATCAACAAGAAGTTTACGATTTTATATAAATTTCGGAATAAAGCTATAATATCCGCCATTTAATATTTTCAAAAGCAAGAGCAATTAATCTTGGTATAAATTTCAAGAGAAAATAGAAGTTAGGGTAGATACTGAAGTGTAAAGGATGCTGCGACTTGATTGCGGCTTAGGGTGGGACTCCCCGACCCCGACTGCGAGGATAATTACTTTAAGAGCCCCGCCTTGGGTGCGCCGCGTGCCAGAATCTAATTACACTTGTTGACAAACGATTACTATTTGCTGATAAAACTTAAAACTTGTTAACCCATTAACCGTAACTATGGGTTATTAAATCATTACTTCCATCCTTATCAAGGGTGTAATAGTGAATCACGTCTTGCTTGTGTATTCATTCGGATTTTTACAAATGCTATTTTTATTAAAAACCATTAAACACTAATTTCATTTTATAAAATAATTAAATTACCATATGATTAGTAATTACAACGCGATACGATATCTTTTGTATTATAAATCATATTCAGAAGCTCTCTAAGGTTGCCAATGGCATCACCCTTCTCCAAACAATTCTTTCAAAATTACAGTACAAACAAAATTACTTAATAACCTATTATTTCAACACTGCAGTTTCACTAGATTTAATTCCATAATCACACTATAAATGAATCACTCTTGGAATATATCGTACAAGCTTCCTGGGCCCATAACCTCTTGTTGTTTTCTACTGTACAAGGGATAGTTTTGCAGTGAGTTATTGAAGTGAAGAAAATAGTACAATTATATATTTATTAAAGACACAAGTAATAGAAAGAAAATGTATTTTACTTGTTAGTGCATTTATCCAAGAAGAGGCGCACCAAGAGCGTACACGCTGGGACCCGAACGATGGTGAACTATGCCTGGTCAGGACGAAGTCAGGGGAAACCCCGATGAAGGTCCGAAGCGATTCCGACGTGCAAATCGATCGTCGGAACTGGATATAGGGGCGAAAGACTAATCGAACCATCTAGTAGCTGGTTCGTCTGAAGTTTCCTCAGGATAACTGGCGCTCGCTTTTGCGAGTCTCGTCTGGTAAAGCGAATGGCATTGGGGCCGAAACGGTCTCAACCTATTCTCAAACTTTAAACGGATAAGATCTCCGACTTGCTTAAATCGTGAAGCCGCGAAATCGGATCAGAGTGCCAACTGGGCCATTTTTGGTAAGCAGAACTGGCGCTGTGGGATGAACTGTCGATAAGTAAACTGCTAGTCCAGCGTCTGGTACGCGAGATCGTTCAAAATTTCAAGACCGACTTGCGTTTTCGAAGCTCCGCGGTGATGACACTACACAGGCGCCTAGAACGTATCTGGTCGGCTTCTTCGAGGATACAAATTTGTGCGCCATTTACGCCAACCAGGTCACCATCATGCCTAAGGACATTCAGCTGGCCAAACGGATAAGGGGCGAACGCGCTTAAACGCGGCACCCTCTTCGTACGACAACATCTTGTGTAATTTATCTTAGTTTTTATTTAATTTCAACCTTTAAATAAATAAATCAGCCTAGCATCACTGGAATGAATAAATCGAAGATTTAGAGTAGAAGAAAATCAAGAATTCCACTGCCTCATTTCCACCGGCATTCTCATTTCCACACAAATCTGGACCAAATAGTTTTCTTCCACTAGCCATTTTCACCTTTTAAGATAAATCTATCTTGTTTGGTATCAATTAATATTAGATTTTCTCAGCTATCCGAATTTCTAGGAATTTTTTAGATAGCATTAACCCCCAGGGTGCTACCCTCATTTTAAGATTTTTACCGGCTGCGATTTCTAACCGTCCTTATAAATTTTTAGCCATGCGATACATCAAATTAGTCTAGAATTTTACGCCGAATGCGAATCTGCAAACAGATTTAAAATTAGACCACCCCTTACAAAGTTACACTTTAAAGACCCCAAACCTCTAAATTTTTGCATTCATATCTAACCTAGATAAAAGTTTTCTTCGACTACCCATGTTAATCTTATCTATAAGTTTCTAGGCAATCTAAAACCGTGGGAATTTTAGAAATGAACCCTTTATAAGTCATAAGTGTTTAATATTTAAAACCATTTTCAAACAGTAATGTACTGTTTTTAGAATATTCAAAACCACGACTTTTAAAATTTTAATTCTTCTTCAAACAAATACATTAATTACAGAAGGAAAGTACGCTGAATGCAAACCAATTAATGGCTAAAAACACAAAGAAATTAAGCACACAAAAGTTTAATAATTTATTTTATCGAAGATTGCCGAAGGCACTCGAAGAGTGCACAAGCGCGGTCACTAAAGCAATTAGCATTAATACCAAGTATTCCTTACTTTCGTAGGTTGCTCATTTCCTAGAACCAAATTTTCCATAATGTACAACGTCCTTAAAACTATCTACATTAATATTCTTAACTACACTTCGTGAGACCCCTTTAATCTTTTTAATCGTGTCCGTCTCGCTTACAATACAGTAGGACTTAGCCTTACTACCAACAAATTTTAATACTAGACCCACATTAAAGTTGTCTTTGAATTTCCCTACAACTTTTTTTTTGTTGACATGCGGTATATTGTGTTTATCATCTGCGGGGTACATCACTTTAAACCTAAAAATAAAAACAAGATAGTTTAATACGTCTATTAATAATTTTTGCTAATGTTGATGATATAAATATGTAAAACAAACTTTATTAAGAAATATAGTGTTTTTAATAAAATATGTACATGTATTGATAACATCTATAAACCGCTGTGGTAACCAGAGTCTGGCGAATCTGGGATAGCCAAATGTCTAAAAATTTGCGCAAGCGATTGCCTTGCAGTCGCATTTTTTAAGAAGTGGATGGGGTAACATTTAATAATTTCCAACACTGTCAAGTAATTTAAATTGCTGTAATCATTAGACAGAGAAATACTGGCACGGTTCTCTTCCTCTAATAACGTTTAAACCCTTTCTTGCTCCGGCGTATTTTCACATACATTTTTTATATCACCTACAAATTTTTCGTAAAATTCTGGAAAGTTTCTACACCTCAACTCAGCCATTTTAAAACAGATTAATTCTCGCAAATTTAATGGCTTGATGCACTCGTACGCAGGTAGCACAATAACATGCCGATCTTTCGTAATTTCCATATTAAATAAATTCTCTTTTTCAAAATTGTTCAACAGCCATATACTTCTATTAAAGGCTGTGCTCAGCTGCAATTTGAAATCTTTATCCAATTGTATGTCAACAACGTCGTTTCCAGTAGTCAATCCATTTAATCTGACTTGAGCAAATTGGTGAATTTGAAATTCCACTTGAAAAGTACACAATTTCTTCCAATCGAAGTATGAGAATGTTATCGTAGAATCTGCACACATACCACTACAGCAAATAACCTGGATGACAGGTTGAAGACCACCATATAAATCAAAACTAACTTCTATTATATGGTGGTAAGAATTTGGAGGAAATTCGCCTAACCTATAGGTTGTCGTACCAACTAGTTGGTTGATATTTAATTGCGGTACTCGCACAACACTTGTAACGTCAACACAAGAAAAATCCATCTTTAACTTGTAATTTTAATCAAACTCGACGATACTTTGACGACTAATGCACTGGAACATGGCTCCCTCGCCTTTTATGCCGATGGTTGAGCGTGTGCAGCTCCTTATTATGTTAATTGGCGTTATATGCAAGTCTTGACTGAAAAAGTGACGCTTATAATTGTTTTATAGCGGGTTTTACCTGTATGTATTTAACCACCAACACTATTTTTAGAATTATTATAAAAAATTACTCTTAGCAGTATTTTTAATATAACTCCGTCGTGTTAGATATCAATTATTATTGTGTTTTTACTCAGGTTCTCAAATGCTTCGGATTTTTTTTTCAAATCGAACGACCCCTTACTAATTTACAGATCAACCTTTTGCAAACCATATGAAATTCATCTTTGATCTATTTCTAAACAATATTGCTCTGTCTTTTGAGATAAACCCATCGTGTAACCTATCAAATTAGTATAGAATTTTCCTGGGAATCGAAATTAATTATCACGTCTTTTAAAATTAGCTCCAACAAAGAGTCGCATAGTGGTTTAATATTCAAAAACCTAACAGCAAAACACTTTTGCATTTTTATTTAGATTTAACTCGATAATAGAGTAAAACAAAAAAATATTTATTAGTATCTAGGATTGTTAAAATTTTCAATTAATGCATCCACATTCAAATAATTAAACCAAAAGGTATAATATATATTAATTCTGCACGGTAGGCTAGAAAGTGGTTCGATAATCTATTTTAAATGTAGTTCAAAATAAAACATATTTTCTAAATAAATTTGGTGAAATGTATGATCATCAGTCTTGCATTGTTTTGTCAATGACGTCTGACTATTAATTTAATAAAAGTACCTTTCACAATTCTAGTTAATATACGGGAATACGCATTCTATAATTTGATTTAAATTGGGTTAATGTAAGGACAAATTATACTTATACTTTCTCTATGTACATAAATACGGGGGAAATGATACTAAAAGTTTATTTTAAGTTTATTTTTGTAAAACGTATAGTCCTTCAAAGTGTAATTAATTGTATTACAGAATTTTCCGTCTTTAAAAATTTCGTGTGAGACTATCGACAAAGAAGAGTAAGTCTTAGTTTGAATTTTGCAAACGTAGAAAAAATTAATATTTACATGTATAATTCAAAAACTGTTAATCATTAATTTTTTCCAGAATGAACATCTTAAGTATTGCATGCAGTGTGTGTGAAAGCGTTTTTACTGGATGTGACGCCATTAAAAACACAACGAGAGACACATCAAGATGGTTTATTTCCAAGAGGAACTAAAAATTACAGACAATGAGTGGGAACAAATTAAGGATTTGGAAAACCAAACAACCGCAGCGCATAAAGAATGTATAAACGCCGCAATTCAGTTAGAGCGAACCAAGTTGCTATTTGAAAAACCATACGCCATAACAAAATTTTCTTCCAAAATCATAATTGTAGGCCTGAACCCGTTCGACGATTATAATATAATTTTCAGATTTGTTGACATTATTTTGCAGACCGTACTTGATGTATCCCTCAACGTATTTAGGAAGTTTATATCAAATCTTCCATATATTATACGCACTATGGAAGTTGGCATGCGAAATCAGATATGCAAATTCGACAACTTGCGTTTTTATTTAAATAAAAATTGTTTAGTGAAGATGGTGACATTTGATGAGAATTATATGTTATTTACCAACGGAACTTTAGAGCACTTTTTGGGGTATCTCAGATCGTTCTCAACCATGCTAATACTTTAAAAGAACTAACGGAAAACGGTACTCCTAATATAGATCTGTTTCTCTTAGATGTAGCAATGTAAAGATATAATAGGAATGATGTCTTACAGAATCTCGCACGTGATGTAATTAAAAGCAAATATAGTAATAGTGATATTGGGGTCATATTATACGAATTTATAAGAACCTACCCAAGATTGTTTGAAAACAGTATTTGTAGACAAGTTCAGAATATGGAAGAGTACAACAGGTTTCCATTCCACGCATTTACGAGCGATGTTTAAATTTTAAGCCATAAATTTTAGAGAAAATTCTGTAACACTATTAATTACACTTTGTTTTCTTATACGTTTCTAAATTGTTGCATTTCAACTACAGATATTAATAGCTGTAAATAAAATTATGTTATAGTTTTAAATAAAACGATTCTGATTAATAATTTTGTAAAACGTTTATAACACCTTTTAAAAATACACATTTTTGTTATAATTCTTTTCATAAGAACTTAGATGTCCATTTCAGTTATGTGGACGTTTGAAAAATTAAACAATACCAATGTATACTTTATATTTTATAACATAAACAAGCTAATATATACAAAAATAATTTCTAAATTCACATCATTCATTTCTTATAATAAAAGTTGAGGTGGTTAAATTTTTACTTTAAAATTTACAATTTAGTATTATATTCCATCTGAATATCTGCCAACAGTTTTATAAACCCCATCTCCTCGATTATTTCCATAAAATCATCTAAATCCTCGGGCATTACTAACACAGCAGTACAGTGCTGTATTGCTTCCTCGTATGACTGACACATAAGACATTTTTCTCCTTCTATAGAAAATCGTTGCCCACATTCTGTTTTTTTTACTCGTAGAGCATTGCGAAATCTTCGAATAACCTCCCCAAAGTCTTTATACATATTTGTTTAATCGTCTCTTTAAACTGTACAATCAACAAATAATAACTTCTACGCGAACAGTCCTTTTATATGAACTACTCTTATTCGGATATGTACCGATTGTACCCGATTTGTGTGCACGCACGAAATAACAGGTAGGGAATGTATCCTATGAACTAATCCATTACATTCCTTAAGAAAATGCTAAGGACTTTAAAAATAATTATAACTCTTTAGACATCTAGTATCCAGATAAATGCTATTATTTTAGGTTGTGTCACTGTTTTCTGGATCAATTTCCTACACAGTTTTTCCCAAACTATACGTATCAGATTGGGGGTTATACTTTATTTACTCTATAAACCGACTTGTATATATTTCATCGTACCATAATGGAACTCATACATTAAGGTTTTAGACAAGTCTAAAACCGAGAAACCTGCATACATTGGTTTATCGTAGGTAACTTTGACTAGATCCATTTGCACAATAACCAAATCTTCTCCTAGTATAGTGCAACTATTAAAATTAGCTCTAGCGATTAGTTTGTTCGCGCATAACCAATTATCAGAAGCATCCCACTGGGTCACGACCTTCACATCTACACGTTTGTCCACGTTCTCCATGGTTTTCCCGAACACCGCATTGTTTATCAATTTGTAAAAGTCTTTCTCAAACGCGATTTTGCCGACGTCCTCAACCCAGTTTTGAGGTCAATATACGCCTTCAACCATGGAGACTGAGTAAATTCTAAAACCAGGTAGATTGCTTTTAGTTTGAGACCGTATCATATAACCTGTTGTAAATTCTGATAATGGATGATGTAGTTTTTCTTCTCCAACAGAGTCGTTAGCAGTTTCGGTGTCTTCGACATAGGTGATGGAGGAACCATATTTTCGGGGCAAGAGGGTAGATCGTTGTGGGTTTCATGCAAAGATTCGGGGTATTTAAGATCCATTTCTAGAATATAACCTTTCTCACTAGTTTCAGGTATATTTAAAATGTTTTCTTTCAGAAGAGTAATCTTTTTATTATCCATCCATGTAAAATCGCTAATGGGCAGATGCTGTCTCATAGCCCACACATAAAGATTATTAGCATCTAGGTTTATTTACATTGAAAGGGAATTGCACTTGTGATTTCATTTAACACTAAACAAGAAAGTTTGACTTTGAAAGAAGAATGATATGCAAGAAATTCCAAATTGCAACTTGAACGAATATGAGGAAGAAAGCCATTCAATCTTGAAACGAAGACATTTGCATTTTCCATAGGTACTGCTAACTACATACATATGTCAGTGCAGACAAAATTTGATTAGCTTCCTGAATCAAGCAGAATACGAATTATATGGGAGTGACAGAGGAATCAAAGAACTTACAATTATAGCAGTAGGAAGAACAACCTTAAATGTGTTGGGACAGAAAGCGAATACACCGAGGTTGTTGTAACAGAGGCTTGAGAAGTCAAAGTAGTGTTAGCGGATTTTGTAAAATTTGAAGATAATTAGTGACAACGTGAAGTAATGAACGTTGTTTGAATTAGCACATCCTGCAAGAGAATTTAGATGTACACTGTGATTTCTATGTCACTTACTTAAACAATTAAAACAAATGTTTAAAGTTATGATCTTAACTGATTTGTCTTCGGAGCTCATCTTAAGAAAGTTATCACATTTTGATAAATAATGATCATGCTTACAAAGTGCACATGAAGAGCTGTTTGTGACAAACGACTTCGAATGAACTTTAGGCAGAACAGCTTCACTTGTTTGGTTTGAAAACTTTTTTAGCAAATTAGAAAGGAGAAAACAGTACTAAAGGGGAAAGCGTGTATATAGGGTTTATAAATATGGAAGAAGCATTCGTCAATGTATAAAGGAAAATTTTTTCTAAATACTCAAAAAGATTGGAATTAGTTTTAGGGATAAACGGATAGTACACAGCTTATACAAAGAGCAAATAGCGGTAATAGAATTAGAGCAGAAACGTAGAAAAGTTAATATTAGGAAATGGGCCAGAAATTAATTTTTAACTTGTACATCGAAGAGGCAATGAATACTGTCATATGCAGGAAGACATTTGGAATTACTATGCAGGGACAAAAGATTGATATGCTTAGATTTGCATATGATATAGAGGTATTAGTATCTAGCAAGAAAGAGTTAGGAGCTGCCCTTAATGAAATGGAAATAGTTCTAACAGAGAGATACGATATGAAAACTAACAAAAATAAAACTAATGTACAAGTATGCAAAGGAGGGGACAATAAATCAAAAACAAGAATACAAATAGGTAACGAGAACTTACAAGAGGTTAGGGATTTCTGCTACCTAGGAAGCCAAATAACGCGAGATGGGAAGAGCGCAAAAGATATAAAACAAAGATTAGCACGAGGTCGTGCAACATTTAACAAGACGAAGCAACTACTGTGTTCAAAGACAACAAACATAGAAAAAGGAAAGGATTGCTTAAAACATATGTGTGGAGCAGAGCACTGTACGGCCGTGAAGCCTGGACAGTAGGAAAAGCGGAAAAGAAAAAAATAGAAGCTTTTGAAATGTGGTGCTACAGACTTATGCTGAAGATATCATGGTCAGACTTAGTTAAAAACATAGAGGTTCTAGAAATGGTAAAGAGAAATATGTAGAAAACAGTAAAAAATAGGAGAGATAGGATGATAGGACACATACTAAGGCATGCGGGAATAGTGCGGAATATATTAGAAGCAGAGATAGGAAAAAAGAGAAGTAGAGGTAGTCCTAGGTTAGACTATAGCACGCAGATAGTGAAAGATGCAGACTGTGGAGTTTTAAGAAACTGTGCAGGCTAGCTCAGAATAGAAACAATGGAGGTACGCGTCCAACCAGTCCCAAGATGGAAATACTAATGACGAAAAAAATAATAACTGCAACTACAGGTATTGGTTGTGCAATATTCTCAAATAATGTTAATTGTGTGAAAGGATTTACTGGAAAACTATTAATTCGACAAATGTCTAAGTGTTGGGGTATCTTGACAGTCACAGGCTGTTTAACTCCCTTTCACAAACTATTGAATTTCGGTGAAATAGGGTATATAATGAGAAAATAATTGAAGGGGAACTGAGCTGTATATACGCTGTTGTGGGAATTTCTGAGATCTGTGTAGGCTAGCTCAGAATATAAATAAGTCGAGGTACGCGTCCAACCAGTTCCAAGACGGAAAACCTACTGACGAAAAAATAAGTGCACTTAAATCTGATGATTACTATAAACAACTACAGGTGTTGGTTGTGAAATATTTTCAACTTGACAGCCACAGGCTGCTTACCTCCCTTCACATACTACTGAATATCGGGAAAATAGGATATATACTTGTAAAACAATAGAAGGGGGCGAACTACATCTAACAAAAAAGAAGAGCGGCTATGTTCAAAGACAACAAACATAGACACAAAAAGAAAATTATTGAAAGCATGTGTGGAGCACAGCACAGTATGACTATTAAATAGGGGCAGTAGGTATAGTAGACAGAAAGAGATTAGAAGCCCCCTGGTATGTTGTGTTTCAGATGTATGAGGATGATAGCAATAACAAATAGGTTATAGAATAGTAGGGGAATAACGATATCTGTGGGAAAAAAATAGGATAAGTAGAAGGGCAGAATACGTTCTAAGGCATTTTTGGGAAATAGTACGGGATATATTACAAGCAGAGGTAGGAAGAAAGAGATAGAGATAAACATAGATCTTAGTTGCAGACTGTGCAAATTTCAGGGAAATGTGTAGGTTAGTTTAGAATAGGAAACAATAAGGGTACGCGTCTAATCAGTTCCAGGACTGAAGACCTAATGATGATGATGATGGAAACATCACTTCCCTTATAATGACGTGCCTAGACCCACTCATCAGTTGCTAGTTGGCATAAAAGATCTCACCTTTAGAAGGAATGTTTCCATGGCAGTATAAATTGGTAAATAGTTAAATTGACTGTTTATTTTTATTAGAAATGAATTTTTTCCGTGTCAACGGTAAGTATATACCTAACAGTAACCTGTTTAAAGAGTGCTCACAAAAAACTAATTAGGGTTGATTTGTCTAGGTTGATCAAATAACAAGAATATTTAATACGAGCAATAGCAGTGATATTTTTGGTATCAACATCATATGCTTTAAAAATACAATTTTTTGAGGAAGTCTGTATCAACTAGGTTAAGCTGCGATTGGTACTATAGCCAATATCCTTTTTGTGTTATATTGTGTTTTTGTGCCAGTTAGGATTTTTTGTTCTGTAGATGTACTATACTTATAAATAAATAAGTAATTCACATCTTGTTATGAATCCACAGATACATCGCCTATATGGTCTTCAAAAAATTCATATACCCAATATTCAAATTCGTCCAGTAGTATCTTTCCAGTATTTTAAGCATAACTTTTTAAAGTGTTGTTTCCGCACAAAATGAATAACATAATTTTTGCTCAGAGAAAAATTTTCATAGCTATGTTCCTACTCGGCTTTCTACTCTGCGTCTCTAAATCCTATACCTCTTTTTACATATGCCTCAGCTAGTTCAATCTAATCAACACATAGTGTCCGATGACACGACAATAAAGAATGTTCAACCCCCTTTTTCTCTAGCTCCTATCTGTTAAAATAATGTAAACGAAACAAACCAAATTCGTATAATAATCGAGAATATGTACACTTTATATTTTTAATAATTTTTACTTTGATTTTTTTTCCAAAAATTAGCCCCAATAGAATATTAATATTTGTCTGATTCCACCAAAATCATACTCCCTTAAAGCCAGCAAAAATACCACTGTAATTTACTTTGAAGCACCTTTTGAATGTTCAAATGATCTTCTTTCTATTTGCATAAATTCTCAAAAGATTTTTGATGACCCATACAAATACTTCGATATAAATAAAGGCAAATGTTAAAAATTGAAATACAGTCTTATGTTAATAAAGGATTATATATTTCTGACTTGCGTTTTCCCTGATTATTTTTTGGAACTGCCTCTGCATGTGAATGGTCAGCACCCCTGGATTGTTTCCAATTTGATTCTCTGGTACAGCTTCTCCCCGTCTAATCATTTGCTGAGTGATCTTTCCATTTGATGCTTAAATACCAATTTGATTCTTAGCGTAGTTGCCTCAACTCGTTGACCAGAATGATTAATTAAATTTGCTTAAATTCTCCCTTCTGACGTTACCCAGATTTTTGTTTAGTTTTATTTCAATTCTTAGAGTTTGCTTAGTCTTTATAATTACTTGGAATTTCGTAGAGTTTCCTAGAATTATTTGGAGTTACTTGAAGTTTACTTGTAGTTACTAGGAGTGACTTAGAATTTATACGTAGTTTATTAGCGTTACTTGGAGCCTTAAATCATTAAATATTAGAATTAGATTTAATTAATAATTTACCTTACGTTCTTGAAAGTAAGCGGCCACTTCTGTTGTATTTATTGGCACTTGAATTTTTATTGTTTATATCACTAAATTGTATATTTTGACTAAGTTTACTTTGCGTACTATTTTACTTTTAACTGATGTGGTTAGTGCCTTGGTTACAGAGATACTGGTTGTTTACGAAGTCCGTATTAATTATAAAGACTCCACCTCCTATTTTTCCTTTTGGTTTTTTTTGCGTGTTTGTTGATTAAGGCATCGCACTTTGCGCTATCATAATTTCCTGTCGAGACTCTTGGTAAATCGTTTCATTTCACACCTAGGCGTTTATTTTATATAGCATATTTATAAGAAAATCCAAATTTATATTACATTCTGTCACGTCGTCTTATTTGTGTTTGTTATTATACAAATTTTATCACTTCACCGATCGTCTGTTATTTGTTATTAATCATTCCATATATTTTGGATTTTATAAAAATACAATGTTTTTGGTCACGTATTAACGTTTCTATAATGACGTATTTGAATGCGTTTACTTATTTATGCGTTAATATTTTGAATGATATTATTATATAGCTAATATGCCAGGTTGTTTATCTTCACGGATTGCGTGTTTATTTTGATAAAACTCGTTACGTTTAAAACATGATTTTCGCGTGCTTCTTATATATATACACGTTATAATTCTTGCTAAATAGGATCTGGGGATTGAAGAATGAGCTTCCCCTATATGAATTCAAATTAGTTATGATTTATATACAGTGTGCTCGCTATTAACTTTATGCAAAAATGTTGATTTACTTCATTTAATGATGGAATTGTTTGGTTTTCTAAATGTTAATAATATTTACATGTATCTTACGACCCCTATGACTTAATATACTCTTAAATTACCTTCTTATTATAGCAATATATATATATATATATATTGCTGTGAAAAAGCCTTTTTGGATTTTAAGCCCCTACGATGGGTGCCATATTTATTTGATATGAAATTGCCCCTACGATTGGTGCGCGATTTTTATTGCTATGCATTGCCCCACAATTGGGCGTGTCATATTTATTGCTATGACCTAATAAGGTTTCTATACTTTCCTGTTTACCACGACTAGCTCACTGAATGCTCGACTTCCTAATAATAAATCATATATTACCCTTTAAATGGATTCAAATAAAGCAGTTCAAAGATCACACAATATAATATTTGATAATATGTACAATGTTGTGTAAACATTTACCAAATTTATGCTTTCCTGAAAGCCGGCAAAAATATGTTTTAATTACTCTCAAGTATCTTCGAACGTTAAAAGATGCTTTCACTGTTTTCATATTTTCAAATGACCTTTTTGAGGACTCTTACAAATATATAATGTATAGCAAATATTAAATTTGAAACAGTCTTTAAATAATAAATGTTTAAAAATCGCTAACCTGGAACGGTTACAGGAATTGACTCATAATGTTTGTGGTCTGCATCCCTTGCTATGTCCGCTCTGCTTATTGGCCAGAATTATTCATTTTTGATTTCTAGTATTTTTCCTTGAATTAACTTTGAGTACCCTTTTGATCGCACTTTCAGACGTATTTTTAGATTTGTGTTAAAGCTTAGATCTCGACATGAACATCGACTTGCATATAAACTTAAATATCAACTTAGTACATATGACATCAACGAAACTGGCATTAACAAAAGTAGCATCCACAGAAGTGTCTATTTGTATCTCGGCTTATTTTTTGTCGCACAATTTTTGCACTTTCAAATTTTACTTATTCTGAATTTTAACGTTTCACTAATTAATTTCATCACGTAAATTTCTACTGCATTTGAGCATAGTTTGTGCTTGGTTGAATATGAACTGACCTCTTTATTCATGTTCTATCGTATTTATAAGCCCTTTCCACCAATCGTTTCCATTGGCGTGTTTATTGATCAAGGCTTGCACTTTGCATTATCTCTGGCAAAACTCGGTGTTTCTTAAAATTCCTGTCTACTTCTTGGTGACAATGCTTTATCAGACACGTAAGCGTTTTGTATTATATAGTTATTTCTTAGGATTCCCAATTATTACCCACATTCAATCACGTAATTTTATGTTTGTAGTTTAAAAGTTCAAAACTTTTAATATAATGAATTTGGAATGCCAATTTATCTATGTTTCCCGATAATTTATTTCGATGCAATTAGTTGCTTCTAAAACCTTATCTTTACTCGTAAATTATACTTAAACATATTATACGCCGTACACATTACTATTCTAATTAAATGGTATCGGATTATTGCTAAATGAGCTTTTTTCGCATGCATTTGATTTGTTTCTTTTAATCCGTCGCTTATAATTTTTATTTTGGCACCTAGATTTTCTCCATTTTCCTTAATGTGCATCTTGATGGCCTCTTCGCTTTTGTTCATTTTCCTCGTTAACGCTAATAAAATTGACATCATTTCAGATTGTTGTGATATCTGCTGTTCTTCACTTTGACTTCGCGTTAATTCTCGCCCTTGCATTTCCGTTGATACATCCTGTAAAATTACGCTTTTTTGAGACCCTGTTTCTACCCTTTGATTCCTTAATGCTTCTCTAGTTTCTTTATTCGTTTATTCATTTTTATTTAATTTCAAAACTTTTAAAATTTTTAATATTTCAAAAATTCCTTGCAGATTTTAAATTTCCTAACCCTTATGCTTTTTAAATTAAATTTTATTCGTGCCTCTACAATTTTTAATTTCTAAATTTCTCGCTCCTACGATTTTTAATTTTTAAATTTCTTTTTGTGGTGTTCTTGGCCTTACGATTTGGGTCGCCATTTTTACTATGATATTTCTTATCAAGCCCCTACGATGGGTGCCATTTTTATTGCTATGATATAGCCTTTATTATTTTAAGCCCCAATGTTGGGCGTAATCTTTATTGCTATGAAATTCTCCTTTGATATGAAATATTATTTTAAGATTTTACCCCAACTAGCTTACTGAATAAATCTTATTGAATTCAAATAAAGCAATTCTAGAACACACAATATAATAATTGATAATATGTACAATACTCAAAATTTTTCTTTTTATACAAAATATCTACATTTACCAGATTTATGCTTTCTGAAAGCCAGTAAAAATATCTTTTAATTAAATTCAGTGATCTTCGAACGTTCCAACATACCTTCCCTTGTTTTCATATTTTATTCTTAATAATTCATTATTAGAAAATCGTTACGTGACTGAAAGAAATTACATTTGTTCAAAAATCCAATATTCTGTAGAAATAAACAAGCACAAGGCGGTTCAATTTAGACGATAAAATTTAACAAACATCAGAATACGTGAGTTAAAAAGTGACAGAATTTATGCAACGAAAATAAGCCGATTTATAAATAGACGTAAGTAAAACGACTTAATTAAAAGCCATTTCTAATATCAATAAAACAGGGCTTTCAATCTGGACTTTAATTTTGGATTTTAATATCGACTTTTAATTTCGATTTTCAGTTGGAGACATATTTTGATTGAGATGGCTTTAATTTGGGATACTTAAAACGACTTTAATTTGGAACTCAGAACTTTGAACATACTCAAACTTTGGAGATATTTTAAAAATGAAAGTATTCTAATTTGGACATATTCTGACTTGGTACGATTTTAATTGGAAACAATTTATGGGGCAGGCACATTAATAAGGAAGGCGGACACGGAAAGGAGATGCAGATCATGGACTAGGATGGAACTACAGAACCCATTCAAGGTTAGCAGTCTTAAATACACTTTATTATTAAAAACTGTTTTTAATTTAATATTTATCACATTGTATATTTGTAAGAGTCATCAAAAAGGGTCACTTAACAATTTAGGACAAGGGAATAGGTATCTTGGAACGTTCGAAGGTCCCTGAATAAGTAAAAGATATTTTGCTGACTTTCAGAAAACCATAAACAAATATCACAGCAATTGTATGACGTCCATCGTAGGGGCTGGTTAATCCCAAAATAATAATAGGGAATAACACAGCAATTTTGTGGTACGCCCAACTGTGGGGCGAATAACACAGCAATATATATGACCCCTAAAAAAACGTCTTTCTAAAACGAAGTCTTAGCGGAATAATTTTTGGTTTGTTAACGAAATTTAAAATGTTAATAAAGAAGTACTTTTTTACAACCTAACTCTGGAATAATTCCAAAGTAACTATATAGTAACCTTTATCAGCCACTATCATCATTTTGTCATTCAATTTTTAATATTTTTCTGTAACTATCAATGTAACATATTTATATATAAGTTTTAATTTTATTTCTATGTGTTACACCATTAATAGTTTGCTATTTACATCTAGATGTTACCAGTATAGGTAGCAAAACATATGTCGTTTGTTTAAATAAAAAATTGTGGGAAAGCATTGAAGAATTTTTAATTAATATAATTACGTCACCCCACTAAGAAGAAACGACAGTATTCCATTTTAATTTTTCATTACTGATGTTTGAAAATCATGGTCCAGATAACTCAAGAAATATTCATTGCTTTAAAAATATACACTGTTGCCACAATTAAAAAAGTTAAATTCTTTATATTGTTACTAGAAACTGGCTGATTATAACCCTAAAACTATATCATAAAGTACGCTTTATGCATAAAAAACAATACCTAGTGTTCTTTAATTTTCCACGTTTATGTCCGTTTATTTTTTCGTGTACCTTTTCTAATATCAGTAACAATTAGAAGTGGCAGCTGTATATAACGGGGCTCACGGGTGAACCACCTGGCTGTAACAGGGGTGACAAATCCTTGTTCCACGCCCACTTGATTCTTCACGCCGTGACTTTTCAAGTCGACTCGGATTTAGCGCGATGTGTGCAAATAATAACGACCCATTAGTTTAATTCCCCTTCAAATGGATAGTAAAACATGTAAATACCCCTTTACCAGTATTATTGTGGTCTTCACATCCAACCGTTAAACGGTGTATTTGTGACATTGTGAAATTAGTATGATTTGTAGAAAAAACTATATAAACACTTACATAAGACCGAAATTCCACATAAAAAATTATTTAGTGCCGTTTAGCTTTAAGGGTGGTAAACACAGCGAAACAGAAAATCAACATGCATGATATAATCTAAGCTAGATCGTGGGACAATACCGGGTGATATATGAGCGGGACCTCCTACTGAACAATTTGCCAACATTATAGACGGACTAATGGTGTCATTGTGGTCCCTGTTCAGAAAAACTCGCTTAGATGTTCAAAAAGCTGTGTGTGGAACGGAACTTCATGAGGGATAAGGACATGCCCTCAGTAATTTTATTGACCTAAACCCTCTTAAACTTCTATACTGCAGGACAATAAGAAAATGAGTTTTCTGAAAACAGAGAAAGATAAATTTTATTTTGGTGGATAAGTTAGCAATCTGGATATATGAAGTGAGTGGAAAAAGCGTGTAGTAAAACTTAAAATAGTGAAATCGAATAAATAAGGAGCGTGTAACGACAAAGAAATGTAGTGATTAGTAAATAAATAATTCAGAGCGCATCAAAAATTAAAATTGTCATCATTACTGACATATAAATTAATTTATTTAGAATCTATACTTTAAGCAATATATAAATCGTCCACCAAACGTTAAAATAATTTTAAGACACGCTAGTGCGTTACTTAAATAAGTAGCAGAAATGAGTTTATTAATTTCAGTTAGTTAAACGAGCTTGTTGTAAGAAATCATCTTGAAAAATTTAGGCCTTGGGTAGTCTACCTTTAATAACGTGGCTATTTCAATATGATATTCAATTAAGATAAATAGTAAAGGAGTTACATTAAATACAAACAGTAATAAATATCGAGACTTTATACCTTCTCGTATTAAATTCAAAAAATTACATATAGACACTTGGGAAATAACCGGCATATTAAAGTTATTTGTACAAATTCACGTCAAGTCAAGTAACCGTAAACATGGAAACATTCCAATAACCATATATTTATAAAATAAGCCATAAAATTAACGACTGATGCAGTTTTTGGTACTAAATGCAAAAGTGTGGGAACAAAATGACCGTTCAAAGACACTGACCTCAAATTTAGGATAATCTAGACGCACAGTTTATGAGAACAAAAAATAGTATGCAATGACCCTGGGAAAAAAACTTATAAAACCCATGAATAGTAAATGGGAGGGATTGATTCATTCATCAGTTATTCGGTCCATCAGTCGATAAAGGTTCAAATCGACACGTGGACATCGTCGAGGTACGCGACGAAGTTGAGAACTAGATACTTAATGTGACGGTATCCAAACCCCGGAGCTGATAGCGAAAACAGGTTTTCTGAACCAGTATTCTCTCTAACCATAGTTAACGTGGAAGTTGTTCGTGTTGTGTACTTTTGTGTAACTATTAAATTGGATTTCTATCTGTGGCGAGTCTTGCACTAAAAGTCACTGGAGCTCTCAGGGGAACAAAAAGCTGTAAGTCGATTGAATTCTTGTTATATATCTTATGAACATCAAATGATGTCTTCTTGTATTAAATAATTGTGTTTGATGGTAGCAATAATAATATGTAGAGCTTATTATTAGTAAGAAGGACTGTAAAAGTTGATGTACGCTTATTTAAAGCATACTGTACAAGCTGACTTATCGTAAAAAGCACACAATTGAATCCGCATAATTTTTATGTAAAAATTAAATTGGTTGAATTTCCATATATATTAAGTTGCTTGTAGCGACACGCTCATTTGGCCAATTAGGGATAGATGATATTTTTTCTTTGTTCTTATTCACTGTTTCAATCATGTTTTACCATGTAAGTTAAATTTACACGACGCAGATTTCATTTTTTTATAGTAGACTAGTAGGAGGTGATAAGGGTGCCAGCAAAGTGACATCAGCAGGCAGCAGTAATAGAAATAAATATACCATTATCCGCAACATCCACCTTTCGGGTAGGTTTGTAACGTGCATTTTTATAGCTTAACATTTTACGCTTTTTCCTAATTAGTAAATACATTTCTGTAACTGCTGTTTCTATATTTTATATTTATTGACTCCTTAGGCGAATGCATCGTATTATAATGAGTGGATTGCATCGTTCTTGTCTTGCCGTTCGTATAGATTTTGTTCCTTATGTGGATATACAAGTCTAGATAATAGACGATAAGAGGTTGTAATAGAACGAGTTGAATAAACAGATGAGTAGTTGTAGTTTGTTCTTGGTTCCTATATATTAATTACGTTAAAAAGACTGCTTCTTCTTTGCTTTGACAATAGTGAGAATTAATGCGGTATGAATTTTCGAATTGTTCATGAACAAGCACGGCACGATTTTAGTTGTTTTTATTGTAAAATAAAAGTTGTATATTAACTGTAGAAAGTGTAGTGCTAATTCCGATTGAAGTAGTATTGTTGATAGGCGAACGTGTTTGGTCGACGCACGTGTTTTACGGAACATTTTACGGACTTACTTTAGTGATACACGTGCTTTACTCATTGTGGTTTTTATTGGTGCTTTGTCTTTTTGATATTTAAACTGTGTGTGCGATCTAGTTTCGCGGTCCTTTTTTTATCAGAGTAGTGCATACTTTGAATTATCAAAATACAGTTGATACTGTAGTTTCTAAATTTTCTAACCCCAAAGAATCTAAAACAGATCATTGTTTGCGCAAATTTCGTTATTTGCGAAATATAACAGATTACCGGTTCACAAAAGTATTGGTTGAAGTTTCTCACTGCTTTTTGGATGTTTATGAAAATAATATACATTTGGTCCCAGTTGAAATTAAACTAGTGCTACAAAACATTTCTAAATTATTGTCTCAGGAAATAGAATTAACAAGAAATTTATCAATGCTACCTAGTTCCGTCGCGTGATAATGTCTGCTGCTAACACCAGTGAAATACGTAGGTGTGATGATGGTAACGTGTGATAAGTTCCATCAACACCCTCCCAGTCAAGGGTGAAGTGCTGCGTTAGTGCCGGACATCGTGAATCCCACACTTCAATTGCAAGGAAGCGTTACTGAAGGACCTTTTGTAAGTTGAACTATTTCCTACTTATTCTTACTTTAAATATCTATCTGTTGTTTTGCCATATCTTTGTCGTTCTGATACCTTTTACCATAGACTTGCATGCTATTTGAAAAAAAAGAAGAATCAACAATACTGGATGACTCCTATCAATTGTGCTTACCTATTTATTTTTCTGTTATAATTTTGTCTGATTTATGTTTAATTGGTGTGTGAGGAAACGTTTCCGCTACTCCCCAATATTACCTCACTTTGTACTAAAAATTTTTGTATTGCTTTTACCGTTGTTAGATTATATAGGTTATCCAAACAGTTTTTTTTTACATTCTACAAAGTACTGAATAATCTATGCTCGATCAGCATGCTATGCCTTTTGTTTATTGCAGGTTTGCAGGACTAATTTTTTTTTATTGCAGGTTTGCTATTCTAATTTTTTTTTTGCAGGTATTGTTACTAATTCCTTACAGCCGCGTACCTTATCTGTTGGTCTGCGTTCGACAACCCCCCCTAATCTCCGATTGAGCCCGGTCATTTTTTTGATTTTCTTCGTGTTACGCACGGCTACGAGCCAACGTAACATAAATTTGGCGCCCAACGTGGCTGCCACGATAAACGTAACAAAATTTGAGGCTAGCTCAGTCGGTAGAGCATGAGACTCTTAATCTCAGGGTCGTGGGTTCGAGCTCCACGTTGGGCGCCTAATTTTGTTACGTTTATCGTGGCAGCCACGTTGGGCGCCAAATTTATGCTACGTTGGCTCGTAGCCGTGCGTAACACGAAGAAAATCAAAGGAATGACCGGGCTCAATCGGAGATTAGGGGGTTGTCAAACGCAGACCAACAGATAAGGTACGCGGCTGTAAGGAGTTAGTAACAATACCTACAAAAAAAAATTAGAATAGCAAACCTGCAATAAAAAAAAATTAGTCCTGCAAACCTGAAATAAAGAAAAAGCATAGCATGCTGATCGAGCATGATTGTTCAGTACTTGTAGAATGTAAAAAAACTGTTTGGATAATCTATATAATCTAACAACGGACAATACAAAGTACAAGTGAGGTGATGGGGAGTACAGTTTCCTCACACAATTAAACTATCAGACAAAATTTAACAAAAAATAAATAGGTGGCACAATTGATGGAGTCATCCAGTATTGTTGATTCTTCTTTTCAAATAACATGCAAGTCTATGGTAAAGGTATCAGAACGACAAAGATATGGCAAAACAACGGATGATATTTAAAGTAAGAATAAGTGAAATAGTTCAACTTACAAAGGTCCTTCAGTAACGCTTCCTGCTGAAGTGGGATTCACGATCCGGCACTAACGCGCACTCACCTGACTGGGAGGGTGTTGATGGAACTATCACGTTACCATCATCACCTAGTTTCACTGGTGTGCAGACATTATCACGCGACGGAACTGTAGCATTGATAAATCTTGTAATTCTATTTCCTGAGACAATAATTTAGAAATGTTTGTAGCACTAGTTTAATTTCAACTGGGACCAAATGTATATTATTTTCATAAACATCCAAAAGCAGTGAGAAACTTCAACCAATACTTTGTGAACCGGTAATCTGTTATATTTCGCAAATAACGATTGCGCAAACAATGATCTGTTTTAGATTCTTTGGGGTTGAAAATTTAGAACTACGTATCAACTGTATTTGATAATTCAAGTATGCACTCTGATAAAAAGGACCGCGAAACTGTCGCACCAGTTTAAATATCAAAAGACAACACCAATAAAATGACAAGTGAGGTCGGTCGTTCAAAGACTTTACACTAAAAAACGTAGTTCGTAAAACTGTAAAATTGCATAACTAAAAGTATTATGAAGTCGTTAGAATTTGTATACCCCTAAAAATAATATATTTACTTTTATAGAACCTGCCCCGTACCACTGAAAGCTAGCCAGTGCACTAATTTATTGTTTCGGCACCCCGCTTCCTGTAGAGTAAAATTAATTCAGAGGCGTAACCAAGAGAGCAAATTAGCATATACTCAAAATCGTGTTCTAGTTCAAAGTAAATCCATTACTAGACAAGATGTTGAAACCAGCGAACAAAATATACGAGGACAGACATGCAATCCAAATTCATTATAAAAAGAAAGTAATGTTTAGTTATAGTTTCAAATTTTTTGAAATTTCGTTCTGTATTTCTATACCCTCTAAGAATTCTAATCTAATGATGTTTTTGAGCCATCTTGACGAATAACTTTGTTACGAGTCAATAAATCGTTAAATTATTAAATTTGAAATTGCCCCGAAGGGGCGGAAGTTCGTAACAATTTTAAGGGACACCGACTAACTACAGTGGTGTGGGATGGGTCCTTATAGAAACAATAAAAGAAAATGGAAAATATTAAAAAACTCTCTCTTTAAACAATGAAAACAACCACTTTCAGCTCACTGCGTCACCAAGATCTATTTGAGTACAAGCATCATTATATTATTTTTGTAAACAGACACTTATACAGAATTGTGAAAGTACAGAAAGCAATTCCATTTTTCGCTAGCCATAATTTTAACGATTCTATTCTTATAATTTAAAGCATGTCTTCAACCTTTCAATTAAAATTGCAAGTCCAGGTTTTATATGTCTATCCATTACACTAATGGTGGACATTTTATAACTTTTGGATCTTTAATTAAACAAGTATTATAATCAAATGCCACCAACAAACAATAAGAAGAATTTGTAAATAGCTAATAATTTACAGTGGAATGCCAGTTTACATAAGGACTTCCTTGTAGCCAGGCTCGAGCTTACATTGAGAAAAGATTATTTAATTTTCTAATCAAGTTGGTTTGGAATCAAACTGTCAAATTTAGATATCGGGTCCGTGTCGTTATCCGCGGATATCACCACGTTGAACGCCGTGTTGCTATTCCTTAGCCAATGAGTTTCCTCGACTTCCCTTTATCAATGATAACATTGTACATATTTTGTTGTTACCAGCTCGGGAGTAATTAATTCATTATCCTTGTCCGCTGTCTAGCTCTAGTTTGTTTTCTTCTACTCTTCGAGAGTACGTTATTGTATTGCAGTTTTAATATTAAGATTGTGTGGAATCTCGAAAATATGTACGATTTTCATATGGTTTACTCATGTTAACGTCATGTGATTATTGTTATCTTAGGTCCTCAGCAGTCTAAATGGATACATTGAATACATTTTACACTGTATTTATGTTTGTCTTGTCTATTGAGATCATTTGTAACCTGATATTTGTGATTTTTACTAAATAAGCGTCTGTACTTAAGCGATTTGCTACATTCCAATAATATTATTTTCTTGTCTGAAGGTTACTTTGTATTGTAACTACAAGTGTTTCCCTGTAACGTTAATTTTACCTAATTTTACTACAATTTGTAAAAAGTTTCCTATATTTAGGATGATTATGGTACGAATCATGTATATTAATAATTTCATTGTTATTTAATACTTTAATTAGTCTGAAAGCTTCCTTAAAATGACATACTACGAAAATTTACTATTGTAATTGTTCTGTTTACTTGATTAACTCGAGTAATTGCTCAATATTTACATAAGACTGCAACGCGTAATATTGAAATCTGTTTTTTCTATTTGCGGTTTTGAAATAATTTATTAGCCTGAGATACATTCAACTATGTATGGTACAAAAGACATAACTACGGTAGCTTTAATTTATTGCCTGAATTTCCTGTATAGAACTGTAACTTTGGTGAACTGACATGCTTAATGAACATTACTTATTCATGAAATCATAGTATACAGGATAGATAGGTATTTATTTCCTCTGTTTAAGATAAATTTTCGGTTTCTATTAATGTATCGCGCACGCGTTACAGCAGTTTTCCGGATCCAAATATTAGTTATTAAATTGGAAATCAAAGTTAAAGGCTAGGACATGCAATTAAGATGCTCCTTTTTCAAAAAGATCAACAAGTGCAAACCACATAAGTAGTTTCCCACAAATTACAATACAGCTTATATATCCAGCTCCTGGATGGAAGGGGAATATAATCTTTTATGTTGAATTCTGAAGACCGAAGTGTTAACAAAATCGTGATTATTTTAATTCAGGGGCAATATTTTTTCAATAAAGTATGTATTTTATGTCTATTTTTGATTGGTAGAATGAATCACTACAAATTTTTTATTATAGTTTAAAGTCGAGATATTGTAACTTAAAGATTTTTCTTTTTAAGTTAAATTTACTAATAATATTGAGATTACAACCATTTTAATGTCCCAACTTCTTTGTTATTAAAACTGCTACTATTTGAGGTACATCTATAGTTAATCGCTTGCCTGAACAGAGGGTGCGATATGTTACACAGAATTTACGAATGAAATAATACAATTTACGTTTTAAATTAACAATGTAAATTAATCGTTAATTCTGCTTAACTTCTAATTTAATGCATATTAGCAAGCTGTGTATCCGGTACGAAATTTATAAATTAATCAGGGCATCATCGATGCGATTTGGCGCTCTAACTCAAAGTTCCTGTGACGAGCTCGTTGCCTTTTCCTGTAACACAAATGGACAAACAAGGTAATATAGATAAGAAAATTAGATAGGGAGCCGACGGGTTCACTTCATCATTGATGTATATACCCTACTGCACAAGTCGTTCAAGACAGGAGGTCACGACTTGCCAACCACAACCGCTTGTTCGATACGCGTCCTGATTGGTAGGAAAACGTCATGTCCATTCTATAACTTGTGGGCATCGCCGTTACCACAAAATCACATATAATAAAGAGCTGCTTCACACAGACATCACCGGTGATACCTTAGATCACATTTACTATGCGTAATACCCTAAATAATACATATATTTATTTGATATGATAACGCAGCACGCCGATGTAATAAACGTCCACTTTCCTGCTGAACGCCACCGCTCTATTTCTCTAATGTTGTAACTTTAATTATGCCACGGCTAGCCCAGTTTAATTCACACAGAGTGCACAACTTTACGATGATCAAATAAATTTATCCCTTCAAATCTTACCTGTTTGGAATGATAAAACGAAGTCAATCAATATTCGTATAATGAAAGGAAATAATATATACACTTCACAATTTGATAATCTGACAAATAAACTCTTTAATCAATTAATATTATTTAGATTATTTATCCCATAAATTATCTCCCTTTCTTAAATTTAAAGTCACCAAAAACGACACCTTTTACTAAAAAATCTAGAACGTTCAAGACCTTTTATCCTCTTTACGTAAATTTCAACGTATTAAATATTTTTGTTGACACCTTACAAATTAGAAAAATATATTTAGTGTTTAAATTTAAATTTGAAATGATTCCTTATACTAGTTAGCCCTGACCTGTGATTTCCTGGTGAGTCCTTTTCCCCTTTGGTCTGCTGTTGCGTGTTGTGGATCAACACCCCTTTATTATCTTCAATCAAAAACAATGCCCTGCTTTGCACTCCTTCACGTACGTTTGAACCAATAACTTTGTTAATCCTTGTTTCCAAAATTCACCTCGTGCTCTATTATATATTTTTTTGGATACGCCTTAGATTTCTCGATACCACTTAGATACTTTCCCTTACCTACACCTTAGATACATCTTAGATCTCTGACTTAGAGCCTTACATTATTATAAACATTTAATTTAAATTAATTAACAAATTTCTACTCACGTTTTCAGCAAAACGGCAAAAGCTTTTTCATATATCTTCAACGTAATTTGTCATCAAATATTATACAACACCACTTTTCACAAAATTTAATAATTTAATTTAAAATTTATTTCGATGCGTAAATCTTTGAGTAACAGTGATGCAGATTCGACGTGGTTCAAATTGAGACTGCCTCTCCCTATCAACTCTGGACGTCATTTTGATTGGGTTATCAGAACAGTCGTACAAAGTGTTGTAACCAACCATAGTTGTTTTGGGATATTCCTAGGAATTTTCAATCTTTATTTCTGATGAAATTATTCTGTAGTTACATGTTATGCTTGTATTTCTATTATTTTACGATCTTTGACCGCTTGTTTTGTTATTATTATTGGACTTTAATTTAGCTTATATCTGTTGTTTGTGTAGATAAAGCTTTTTGGAGAATTGCATAAATAACTAATGTAACATGAGTGATGTAAGTCCACGTATTTCTGTTTAAGTCTCGTATTTAAAACTTATCTTTGAAAGTGCGTTTCTTATCAAAGCGCTTTATTATTCTTTCTTTATCACATGCGCGATTTCATGAAGACTTTCTATGTTTTATTTTATCTCATGCGCATCTATTTTATAAACCTATTGAACGCTTTTTAAAGTAGTTTAATTGCATGACTAATTATTTCTCGGCTGAATATGTGTTTTATTATTGCAAGATATGCCTACTGGCATTGATTAAATTATGGGCATTGAGCTCCCGGGCCTTTATAATACTCCTACACACGGCTGTGAGAACTTTTAGATCTCATGTCTAAATAAATCTTTTATTGTACATTATTACAATGTTAACAACGACTTCTAAGTAATTGCGGTCTAATGACCGCCTAAAACCTCCTACCTGCAGTATCACTGCCCTCACGGATGCAAAGTTATATCCGTTCACATAAACTGTCGATAACTCTGGGTTATGCGTGTTTAAAATGTTGCATTGAATTATAGTTACGGATGTTAAAATTCATATTAAATTCATATCTTTTAGGTTATTACTAAATATACATAATAAAGGTATTGGGGATACATAACTCCTTTCACCGTAAATTAAAAATTAAGGTTTTCTTAATTTTAAATTACATTAAATACATTATTGAAATTCATTTAAAATTCATTCTTTCCAGGTATACTTATTGTTGACACGTCCCTTTGTTTCCTTAAATCTAGAACTGCTAATTTCCTAAATATTCTAAGGTACATTTTGTAAAATACATATATAATTAAAAATTATTAAAATGATTAATACAATTGTTCCAAACACTTATATTATTATAATGTAACTTTGGCCTTAGAGTGCAGTTAATTGTTCTTTCACCTTTCCACTAATTTCACGGTGGTTGAGGTTTCTAAGTCTAGATGCTCTTAGCTTCATGGTTTCTTAATTATTTCTTCGTCTTCTTCTGTATCCTTAATAAATCCGGTAGGCTACACAGTTTCTAGTTGCTACCGGTCTTGTTAGCTCTTCTAACTTCATCTTTCAATTTCACATAACAACTTCTTTCAGGGTAATTCTTTGCTACAATTTTTCCTTGTTATTTGGATCTTTGGTTGCAAGAACGCTGCTATTACTTCTGTAGGCAAATTGCTATCCATTTGTTATCTGTAACTTATTGAATTTTCATATTTCCCATTTCACTTGGTTTGGTTAAAGGGGTTTCGTAATGCTGTGAGAATTTTAATCCCAACTTCACAAGGGCCGTCTTCTTGAATGGTTGTTGTCATCATCCATTGACATAAATATTGGTTTGGTGTTACTTCAGTACATTTTCGTTTGTATAACCATATCTCAGTTCATTTAGGGATAGGAATTTGGTTTTGGGTATGATTACTTGGTATGTGCTAGTAACCTTTGTTGGAAAAGCAAATAAATGATAATATTGATAATTGTTACTTTCTACTATCGGGATTTCTATTAAAAATATTATTTCGTTATTCTTAATGTAGCTTTTTACTATAGCTATCTTTTCAAATATTAGAATGTTCGATTCTGTTATATCAAAGGTAATTTACTGTTAATTATAAGTGATCTAATTCTTATTAATTCGTTTAATAAATCGGTTGGTTCAATAATGCTAGAGTGTAAGGTATTTAATTTTGCAAATGTTACTGCGTTTTCTAACGTTGCTAAAATTTGTTGCATTAAAGTAAGGGTGGATATTATTTGAGTAAATATTGTATTTTGTATACTGCCTAATTTATTTGGTAGTATACCGGGGTTGTTTTTTATTTATTGTTATTGGGTTGTCCGTTCTACCTGGGCGGAGGTTGACGGTAAGGGTGATGATTGTCCATCTGAAATTACAGGGTGTCTTAGGTTTTTCAAATGAATATACTTTGTTATTTTACCGTTGTCTACTACTGCTATGTTTTATCTGATATTTTCTTAATTTTAAATGGTCCTAAATTTCTGGGTGCTGTTTTATGTCGCTTGCTTTGAAAGTTTTTCTCATACACGGTTTGTCCTATTGAAAATTTATTTGAGTCGGTATTTTTGTTTCGGGTTGTGGTGATACGTTCTTTATCGTTTTCTAATTTATCTTTTACCTTGTCATAAGTTATTTTTAATTTTTCTTTGTGGTCCTTTGCATATTGTTGATATACTTCTTTATTGTAGTGTATGTCATAGGGATTTCGTGAATCTGAATGTCCTAATGTTAATTCTAAGGGTGTAAAATTTGTTGATGAGTGAATTGTATTATTATAGGCGATTAGTGCGTATGACATTAAATTGGTTATATGTTCCTTTTTATAATTTATTCTTAATAATCGAATTTGTTCTAACAGGGTTAAATGTAATCGTTCAATTAGTCCGTTTGATTCAGGGTGGTTTTCCGTTATGAAATGAATTTTTATTTTGTGAAGTTCTAAAGTGTTTTGTATTGTCTCATTTTTAAATTCGCTACCATTGTCTAAAGTGATTGATTCGGGTGTTCCGTAAAATGTGAAATATTGTAAAAATCCTTGGGTCACGTCAATGCTATTTTTGGATGTGATTGGTATTGCTTGGCCTATTTTGTGAATGCGTCTACAATTGTCAGATAGTTTTGAGCTTCTACTACTAGAGTATCGGCATGTAGTTTTGAAATGGTTTGTCGCGTGTTTTGGTTAACATTAAGGGTATCTTTGGGGTTTTCTGTCGTATTTCGCTCTGTCACATAGTTCGCATTGGTTAATAAAATCTGTGGTCAAGTCCTTCATGTCTTTAAAATAATAACGTCTTATGAGTTGTTTTATTGTTTCGTTAATTCCACGATGGTTGGTTTTTCCTTCGTGTTGATTTCTAATTACATCGTTTATTTCGTCAAGGTCGTCTAGTGTTATTAGTTTTCTAGTACATCTGATGAGTTCAGGTCCAGAGTTGTTGAATAGTTTAATGTATAATTCTGAAAATCTTTGGTATAAATGTTCGGTGTTGAAATAAAAATAAAATCGTTTTTTCTCGGGGGTGTATTCTTTTAAAATTTTAATTATTTGTTCCTCGTTGTCATCTTTTGTTATTTGAATTTGATATATCTTTTTGTTATCTACTTTTGTATATTTTACTGGATTGGGGTTATTTAAAACTTCGGTTATTATAAATTGATTGGGTTTCATATCGATTGCTTCGTTTAAAATTTTAATCGCGTTTTTTGGTTCTTCGTTTTGTGTCGAATGTATTGTGTCGATCTCGTCTGGATCTTCCTTATTTCTGCTTCGTCTACGTTTCCTATAATGGATTCCGTTTCTAATGCATTGAGTTGGATTCGGCTTAAAGCGTCTGCGTTGTTGTTATAAATTCCTTTTTCTTTTTCCCAAATTTTTAAGTTTAAACCCTTTTTTTTTTTTTAAAATTTTTGAATTTTTTTAAAAAAATTATTTTTTTTTTTTTTTTTAATTTTTTTTTTCTTAAAAATTTGTTTTTTAATTTTTTTTTAATTTAATTTTAAATTTATTTTAATTAAAAATTTTTTTTTTCCAATTTGGGTTTTTTTATAGTTTTTTTAAATGGTCCTTTTAAACTTTTTAAAAGTTTGGGTTTTCTTTGGAAATTATTTTTAAATATTGTTTAAATAAATTTTTGTATTTTTTTTTCCCAAATTTAATTTTTAAGGTTTTTGTTTCTTAAATGGTTTCCTTTTTTTAAAATTTTAAATTGAAATTTTTTTTTGTGGGGAAATTTTTATTTTTGGTTTTTATTTATTTTTTCTATTTTAAAAGAATTTTAAAATTTTTTATTTTGTTTTTTGAAAAATTGTTTCTATTTTTGCGAAGGTTTTTTTTTGGTTTTCTTAAATTTGGGGTTTTTGAATAATTTTAATATTATTTTGTTTGGTTTAAAACATTGGGTTTTTTTTTAACGTTGTTTTAAATTTGAATTTAATTTTTCTTTTTGGGTTATTTGTTTTAAAAAGTTTTTGTATTAAATTTTTTTTAAATTTTTTTTTTTTTTGGGAAAGGTTAAAATTTTTTAAAATTTTTGTTTTATTTAAAAATTTTTAGGTGAATTTTTAAATTCTTTTTAAAAATTTCTTTGCCTTTAATTTTTTCCATTAATCAAATTTTTAAAGTTTGGGGGGGAAAATTTTTTATTTGGGTTTTGAAAAATTTAAAATGGATTTTTTTTAAAAATTTTAATTTTTTTTTCATTTTTTTTGAAAATTAAAATTTTTGGTTTAAATAAATTTTAATTAAATTTTTTTTAAGGTTTAAATTTATTTAAATTTTTTAAAAATTTTGGTTTCCCAAAATTTTTTAAAACTTAAAGGGTTTCCAAATTTTTTAAAAAGGGTTTTTCCCGGAATTTAAATTAAAAACCCTTTTAAAAATTTTGTAAAATTTTAAGGTTTTTAAAAAATCCATTCCCAATGATGGAAAAATTTTTATTTAGCCAATAAAAAGGGTTTTTTAAATTTTGGGAATTTTTTTTTTAAAAATTTTAAAAAAAATTTTTTTAAAATTTTTTAATGGCGGTTTTTAATTTTGTTTTTTTGAAATTTCAATAAAATTGGGCCCCCTTTTTGTTTTTTTGGTTTTAAAATTTTTTTTAATTTTTAAATTTTTAAAAAATTATTTAAAAATTTCGGTAAAATTTTCCTTAAATTTTAATTTTAATTTAAAATTAAATTTATTTTATTTTGCCCGGGTTTAAAATTTTATTTTTGGGAAATTTATTTTTTTTTAAATTTTTTAATTTTGGTTTTTAAAAATAAACCGGTTTTAAAAAAATTAAATCCCTTTTTTTTTTAAAGTTTTATTTAAATCGTTAAAAGGAAATAAATTTTCCCAAAATTGTTTCTTTAAATTTTTAAAAATTTTTTATTTTACTTTTTTTTCCCAAAATTTAAATAAAAAGATTTTACAAAAATAAATTTAATTTTAACCCTTTTACTTTTCAAATTTTAAATATTTTTTAATTTAAAATTAAAAAGTTTTAAAAATTTATTTTTTTCCCCTTTTTTTTTTTAATTTTATTTTTGGGGCCTTTTTTCCCGCCCGGTATAAATTTTTTATTTAAAACAAAATTTTTTTTGATTTAATTTAAAATTTTTATTTGTTAAAACCCTTTTCCCTTTTAAATTTAAACCCAAAAACCTTTTAAAAAATTTTTTCCCCTTTTTTTTAATTTTTAAGTTTTTTTTTTTAAAAATTAAAAAAAATTTTTTTAAATTTAAAGGGAAAAGTTTTATAATTTTACTTTAATTTTTAAATTTTTTTTCTTTTTTTAAAATTTAAAATTTTTTAAAATTTTTGTTTTTTATTTTTATAAGTTTCCCTTTTTTTTATTTGGTTTTTTTATTTTTGGTAAATTTTTTTAAAATTTTTCCAAATTTTTAAAATTTTTTATTAATTTTTCTTTTTTAAAAAATTATTTTAAATTTTTTTTTATTTAAAATTTTCTTTTTTTAAATTTTTTTTAAATTATTTTAAACAATTTTAAAAAATTTTTTTAATAAAATTTTATGCAAACTTTAAAATTAAAAATTTATTTCTTAATTTCTTTTTTTTTGGGGATTTTTTTTCCGGGTAAATTTTTTTTTAAAATTTGGTTTTTTTCCCTTTTTTTTTAAAATTTTCTTTTTAAAATTTTTGGTTTTTAAAATTTTTAATTTTTTTTTTAAATTTTTTTAATTTTTAAATTTTGTTTTAAAAGTTTTTGGGCCCTTAAAGGGTTTATGTTTTATTTCTTTAATTTTTATTTAAAAAATTTTTTTTTTAAATTTTTATTTTTCACCCGAATATAAACCTTTTACCCCCTTTTTTTAAAATTTTTTAAAATTTTAATTAAAAAATTTGGCGTTTTTTTATTAAACCTTATTAAATTAAATTAATTGGGTTTGGGGTTTTAAAATTTTGCTTTTTTTAAATATTAAACAAAATTCTTTTTTTTTTTTATTTACTTTTGGGTTTTTGTTTTAATTTTCCCTTAAACATTTTTTATAAATTTTAAAATTTATTAATATTAAAAATTAAAAATTTTTAAATTTTGGCGGGTAAAAATTTTAAATTTTAAATTTAACCCTTTTTAATATTTAAATTTAATTTTATTTTTTTTTTTTTTAATTGGGTTTTTTTTTTAAAATTAAAATTGGGCCCTTTTTTTTTTTTTTTTAAAATTTTTTTTTTCTTTTTATTTTAATTAATTTTTTTCCACCTTTCACTCCCCCAAAAAAATTTTCAACTTTTTTTTAATTTTTTAAAATTACTTTTTTAAAATTTAAAATTTTTTTGTTTAGGATTTAAAAATAAATTTTTTTTTTTTTTTTCTAAATTCAAATTTTAACATTTCCCTTTTTTTTTTTTTGGGTTAAAAGTTTGTTTGTAAATTTCCCCAAACTTATCTTTGCCAATTAAATTTTAAAATTTCCTTTCAAAACTTAGTTGAAAATTTCCAAAACCCCCAAACCCTGAGTTGTTTATAAATTCTAATTTGCACTTATTTTTCTTCGCCTTAATTTTGTCTTGAAACTGCTACACTCCTCCCTTTTTTATTCTGGAATTCACATCCCAAATTCCCAAGTCAATCTCTTTCTTTTTTTTTTTAATTATTCCCTTTTACCAATCATTATTAAAACTGCCTGGTCAATGTATGCTAAACTCGGACCCAATCCCCAAATCCACCGGTCGCTGCTTAAAAACGGTCATTTTAAAATATCGCCTGTTCGAGAGGTTAAATGGAGGTTCCGTGTGTAGTGTTGTCACGCACGTTAAAGATCCTACCTTGCCTGTAACGGCAAGGGTTCGGCAAAATTCTAAATTTCCAGGCAACAAAAAACTCGCCTCCTGGCCAATGTAGTACCTTCTTCGGGTGGAGCATTGGAAATGTAAATGAACGGTATGTGAAGGAGGGGAGAAGGAGGCTCCGTGGCGTAGTGGTATGTGTGTGACTACTACGCCCAAGGTTCCGGGTTTGAATCCTGACACGGTCCGCTTGAAAAATGTTAAGCGAGCATTTTTCACAAAAATACATCCTCGTTCGGATGAGAAGTAAAATGGAGGTCTCGTGTGTAAGTGTTGTCACGCACGTTAAAGATCCCTACCTTGCTTGAAACAGTAAGGGTTTGGCAAAATTCCAAATTTTCCAGGTAAAAAAAACTCGCTTCCTGGCCAATGTAGTACCTTCGGGTGGAGTTTTGGTAAATCAAATGTAGGTATGAAAAGGGAGGTTAAGCAGCCTCGGCTACCAAGATCCTCCAACACGTAGACATTTGCCGAATTAATGGTTTTCCAGTAAATCCTTTCACACATTTAACATTAGTTGAAAATATTTTCAAAACCAATACCTGTAGTTGCTTATAATAATTATCAAGTTTAACAGTTTAAATACAATTATTTTTTTCGTCATTAGTTTTTTTGTCTTGGAACTGGTTGGACACGTACCCCCATTGATATAAATTCTTAGTTAGACTACACATTTCCCTGAAATTCACAGAGTCTACATCTTTCACTATTTGTGTATTGTGTACAACAGTCTAACCTAGATCTACCTCTACTTCTCCTTTCTCCTATCTCTGCTTCTAATAAATTCTGCACTATGCCCTCGTGCCTTAGTATGTGGCCAATCATTCTATTTCTCCTATTTTTTACTGATTACTTTTTCTTCCCCTACCATTTTTAGTACACCTTTGTTTTTAACTTTGTCTGTCCATGATATTGCACCACATTTCAAAGGCTTCTACGTTTTTCTTGTCCGCTTCTTCTGCTATCTAGGTTTCATACCCGTACAGTGCTGTGCTCCACATATATGTTTTAAGCAATCCTTTCCTTTTTTCTATGTTTGTTGTATTTGAACACAGTACTTGCTTTCTCTTGTTAAGCGTAGCACGACCTTGCGATAATCTTTGTTTTATATCTTTTGCGCTCTTCCCATCTCGCGTTATTTGGCTTCCTAAGTAGCAGAAATATCCGTACCCTATTGCAAGTTCTCGTTATCTATTTGTATTCTCGTTTTTGATTTATTCTCCCCTCCTTTGACTACTAGTACTTCAGTTTTATTTTTGTTAATTTTCATTTCGTACCTTTCTGTTAGAATGGTTTCCCTTTCGTTAAGAACAGCTTCTAACTCTTCCTTGCTAGATGCTAATACAGCTATATCATCTGCAAATCTAAACATATCAATCTTTTGTCCTTGTATAATATTTCTAAATGTCTTTCTGGATTTGACGGTATTCATTGCCTCTTCAATGCACAAGTTAAAAATTTATGGGGATAGGGCATATCCCTGTCACCCCTTTCCTAATATTTACTTCTGTACGTTCCTGCTATAATTCTATTACCGTGGTTTGCTCTTTGTATAAGCTATGTATTATTCGTCTATCCCTAAAATTCATTCCAATCTTTTTGAGTATTTTCGAACATTTTTTCCATTTTACATTGTCGAATGCTATTTCCAGGTTTATAATCCGTACATACACGTTTTCCCCTTTTTCTATTGTTTTCTTCATTATCAATTGTACAATTCTAGTTAATATTGTTGAAACGTCTGCTGCCAAACTTATTGTTCGAAAATTTTCACGTATATCCGAGCTTCTCTTTTTTGGTATAGCGACTATGATGTTACATATGAAAGTTTTGGGTATCTCGCCTGTTTCATACATATAGCTTACAACTTGGAAGAGACGTTCTGTTACTGCTTGTTCAGTGGCTTTTGGAGTTTCCGCTTGCACCTTATCTGTACCCGACGTCTAACCATTTTTCAGATCCGTTAAGGCTAATTCAAATTCATCTCTAAGTAAAGGATCTCTCCAGGTCATCCTTTTCAAGGGCTTATTCCTGTTCTAATACTGTTAGTTCCTCTACTACATATAAATTCCTTATGTATTCTTTCTCTACATTTTCTGTAATGACATTTTCTCCTGCATCCCTTATATTTTTGATATATGGTTTTATATCCCTAAAATTCATTCTCATTATTTTGTATGCCTCGTCTGTCTTTCATATTTCCATCTTAGTTTGTACCTCTTTGCACTTTTCATCAATCCATTGTTTTTTAGCTTTCCTACATTTGCGAATAATTTCCCATTTTATGGCTCTGTATCTCTGTTTACCTGTTTCGTCTGATCTATTTTTGTATTTTTGTCTTTCTTATTTTCTTTTTGTGTACACCCAAGAATATCTCTGCCAATCATGTTAAGCTGAATTTAATGTTATTCCATTCTCTTTCTACTGCCTTAGTATAAGAAATTTTCCCGATATCTTTCTGAAATTCATTTGACGTTTTTCAAATCTTTCGTGGGTATCTTTATCTTTTAGTTTCTCAAGTCAAAGTGCCTTTTCCGTTCCTTTTTTCAAATTTTAAATTCAAGAGCTGCCTTCATAATTACGATGTTTTGTAGTCAGTGTCTGTATCTGTTTCTAGGTAACTTTTACAGTCTTTTACTTGATTCTTAAACCGTTGTAAGAGTACTTACAATTTAGTGATAGAATAATTATGGTTACATTGAGTACGAAACCCACAGACACTGTTTCAGTACTGGTGTACATTCCAACAACTCAGTACGAGGATGAGGAAGTAGAAAAGGTATATGAGGATATAAATAGTATAGTGAGAAAAGTAAAGAAGGATGAGAATTTAATAGTTATGGACGATTTTAATGCGTCAGTGGGAGAAGATAGTGAGGGAAAAAAGGTAGGAATATTTGGGTATGGTAGATGAAATGATAGATGAGAAAGATTAGTTGAGTTTTGCCAGAAACATGGATTAGTAATTGCAAACACCTTATTCGAATAACATGTTAGAAGGAGATATACCTTGAAAGCGCCAGGTGACAGGGCTAGATACCAAATACATTATATTATAGTTAAACAAAGATTTAGAAACCAAGTTAGAAACAGTCGTAGTTTTCCAGGGGCTGACATAGATAGCGATCATATTAGTTAAAATGAAGTGTAATCTAAAATTCAAAAAATTGAGAAAGGCTAAAAGAGAGAGATGGGAACTAGGTAAGCTTAATGATAGTGAGGTAAACGAATATAAACAAGTATTAGATAATAAGATCAAAGAGATAGTTATAGGAGGGAACGTAGAAAATTGATGGAAAGAAATAAATAGAGCTGTACATGATACAGTAACACAGACTATAAGTAAGAAAAAAGTAGAAGCGAGGAAACCCTGAGTAACAAAAGAGATATTAGATTTAATAGAGAATAGAAAAAAGCTTAAAGCTTTCAGAGAATTGGATAGTAAAAGTAAGCAAAAGTATAATAGAGTTAGAAATAGGATAAGATAGTACATGAATGTAGAAAGCTAGAAATAAATGGATGGAGGAGAATTGTAAGGGAATACAAGATGATTTGAGAGTAGGTAAGACAGACAGGGCTTACAGGGCAGTTAAAAAGTTTTTTGGGGAAGAAAGGAAAAAATATAATGGTATTAGAGACGAGAATAATGAGCTTCTAATAAATAAAGTTGAGGTAGCAGACAGATGGAAAAGATATTTAGAAGATTTATATAAGGGAGACGATATGGATGAGTTAGAGAACGACCAAGAAGAGGATGTAGAAATAGGGTTCTCAATATTAAGAGAGGAATTTGATAGAGCTGTTCGGAATCTTAAACTAAATAAAGCGCCAGGGATAGACGATATTCCCGCAGAACTAATAAAATATGCAAGTCAGAAAACTTTAGACATACTATAAGAACTAGTAAAAGTAATATATGACTCAGGTGAGGTTCCAATAGATTTCGAAAACAATATTATTATCCCAATCCCAAAGAGTCAGGAGCTGATAGGTGTGAGAATTTTAGAACAGTTAGTTTAACTTCCCATGCTTCCAAAATACTAACAATAATAATTAAAAATAGAGTAGAAACTTTGACTGAGAATTATTTAAGCGAAGACCAATATGGTTTTCGTAAAGCATTTGATAGGGTTAATTGGATTGTTGTGTTCAGGGTTTTGCGACAAATAGGAATATCTCATAAAGATAGAAAAGGTATTTACAGTCTATATAGAAACCAAAGCTAAGATTAGAAATGGTGTTAGACAGAGCTGTATACTATCTCCCTTGATTTTTAATGTTTATAATGAGGAAGCTTTAAACTTAGCTAGAAAGAGAAAAAAGATGGATATTAGTGTACAACAGGGACAGAAAATAGACATGTTACGTTTTGCAGATGATATAGCTATTGTAGCAGAGTCTAGAAAAGAGTTAGGAGAGTTTTTAAATATTTTAGATGAGATACTACACAGTAACTATAGTATGAGAATTAACTCAGGAAAGACAAAGATAATGACAAGTGAGTTACAGCCTAGTTCTAGACTATAATTAAAAATAGGTAATACCGAGTTAGAGGAGGTAGATGAATTTTGCTATTTAGGTAGTATTATTACAAACGTCGGACATAGCAGAAGGGATATAGTAGCTAGAATAGCTCAAGCTAGAAAAATGTTTTTAAAAAAGAAAGACTTACTAATAGCTAATAGTATTAGTTTAAATCATAGAAAAAGTTTCTTAAAGTCGTACGTATGGAGCGTTCTATTATACGGTAGTGAGACTCGGACAATAAAAGAGGTACATAAGAAAAAGATAGAAGCTTTTGAAACAAGCGAATCAATAGGCAGGGTAGTTATAGATAGTTATAGGAAAATGTTAAAGATTAGTTGGACAGATAGAGTAACACATGAGGAAGTTTATAGAAGGATAGGTGAGGATCCCTGTATGTGGAAACAATTAAAGGTCAGGAGAGATAGAATGATAGGGCAGCAGTTAAAACACGAGGGACTATTTAGAGAGGGCTTAGATTATAGACTACCAAAGAAAAATAGGATAGGAAAACCTAGACAAAGCTATATTAGTCAAATTATTAGAAGTTTAGGTTGTGAAGGGTATGCAGACCTTTTTAGGCTAGAAAAGAGTTTAAAGCTGCGTCAAACCAACCTTAAGTAAGTTAGAGAACAAAACAAAAAAATAATTAAATAAAAATCAGTTAAATATATGTCACCATGACATAACTCATAATTAGTTATCGGTCTGGCATGTTGGTAGTGGTTTGTTGCTTAAACCTTACCATAACATATAATTTAACACTTTTCCTTTTTTTGGAAGGGATAATTAGATAATGTTTCATTTTCTTATAAATGGGAATCATGTAAATATGTTGGAGTTCAACAACCATCTGTGTAGAGCCAAGTAGATAGGAAAAACAGTATAGGAAGACCTAGACCAAGCTATACTAGTCAAATTATTAGAAATTTAGGTTGTGAAGGGTATGTAGAACTTTTTAGATTAACACAGAATAGAAAAGGAGTGAGGGCTACGTCAAACCGACCATAAGTAAAGTCGAAAACAAAATGATGATGCTTTCGAGAGAAGTTGCAATTCTATATCAAAAAGTGATCCGAGATCTCTCAGATATTTCTCAACAACGCAGATATGGCTCAATCATGACTTACACAAGTGGTCAAAGTCATATTTAAGTACCTCTTGTATATTTTTTCCTTTCATTTTGAATTTATAACAGATTGGTATCGAGTTATCATACACGGTAACTTTTGATAGTTTCCAAAAAACCCCGCTAGTAACTTTCACAGCTAACTGTTCTTGCAATTTTGGTATAGCTGTTAGCAAAAGGATGTAGATAACTGCTTCCCTAAAAGAGAATGAAGTCGTTTTAAGTTTTGCTGTACGTAGTGTCCGGTGTTGGTTGCAGATTTTTCTTGCTATCACTATTGAAGACATGTGCTGAACACAGAACAAATGCATGAAAAATCAAAATCTCCAACTCATTCTTTGTGCTACCCTAAAACTAGTAAACTTACTGGATACTCATTCTACTAACCTTTTTTTTCTACATACCCTGCATAAGGGAAGAAAAGATATAAATACGATTGCAAATCCAGCAGAAATCAATACTTTTGATGCTCACCACAGACTAAGCAATTCAACTGGCAGTGCTCTCCATATCCTGCTAACAGTTTAGCAGTGCTCTGCATAGTGTGCTTATTTTCCGCTAGTAATGCTACGCAATGACCGACCGCTCGCCGCCACATCTAGGGCACGTAGCTATAGTTCAGTACCGTAAACCACGTATTGCAGTGCTCCTCATAGCCTGCTTATTCTCCGCCAGTAGTGCTATCCAAGGGTAAGTCGCTCGCCGTCGCACCTGGGGCACGTCGCTAAAAGTTCTTACCTGGCGTCACAAGTAAATTCCGAAGACTTACGAAGAGTCCCGAAAACCGCCGAAGACTTCTGAACTTCTTAATACTGTATATATGTTCAATGTATAGTTCTCATGTTTATGTCATAATTCTTTATACTTACATGTTGTCCCACAAGTAAATCACGAAACCTTCCGAAGACTGCCGAAGACCTTTGGACCTTTTCGAACTGTATAAACTGTTCATTTTGACTATTTAACTTCCATATCTATGTTCTTATAAATTTTTTATTTGTTTTTGCTTGTACGTATTAAACAAAATAGTGCTAAGTCTATTTACATTATCTAAGAAGCCAGACGCCGCCCACCCGAACGATAACAAGTGGGGTCCAACGTGATTGGGCCAACTTCACAGAAGATTTGGCAAACAACGCACTTGCAAGATCGATCAACATGCCCAAGACAAGAAGTCAAACAACATCAAACGTCCAGCCGGAAACCAAACTGCCGCCTTCAACCCTGGAGGACACACACCAACAACAGTTCTGGGACTGCAACAACTCAGTGGCGCTCAACAAACCAACAAAATAGTCGCAATTAAGGCCCAAGTGGGAGACCTCTAGAATGTCACCACTGGGACCACCGAAACGAAGACACCTCTGTTTTCCGGCACTCTCCTGGAAGATCTAGCAGAGTTTCTTCAACAGATCGAAGCAGTGGGAGCTGACGTACCGACAACAACAGCCGTTCTACAAGGCCAAGCAGCCATATGGTGGGCACCATGCGAGGTGTTCCAACTCAGCTACAGCCAGTTCAAGGAGTTCTTCCTGGAGACGTACAATAGTCCAGCTATTAGGGCAAAAATAGCAGCAGACTATTATGGACAGAGGCAGACGGCATCTCAGTCAGCAGCCGCCTTCTTCAACACCAAGGTACGGCAAGTGCGCCGCCTAGATAGGGAGATCGACCACGACATAGAGCTGTTCACTGACCTTCTCCTTCCACAACGGAGCAGCTATCAAGGTGCGCATTCTGTCCACAACGACATTGGTACCGAGACAGCCCAACCAAGACGTCGGGAAACGACCCACCGGCCAAGCAACGCCATACTACAACCCGGTCGGACAACATAAACTGTCACAAATAAATACAGCCGATGACGATCCTCTACCAAGAATTCCCGCCACCATAAAAAGAACGACCTGCCACGTACTACTAGATGCCGGAGCATTTTCATGTATGATCAGGAAAATCGATTACCCTCTGGCTCACGGGTAGAACTCTATCATACTCCGCCAATCTAGCTGAAGCAGGGACAAAAATGGCAATCAAAAGTAAAATTTGCGCACCATTCACCCTTGGACTCGTGACAGACCACGAAACCTTCTTGGTAGTAGCAAGCCTCGTAGAGGATATCATTCTGGACGAATCTTCGCTTCAATGCAAGAAAGTGGTGATAGATTACGAACAAGACTCCATACATTTCGAAGCACATAAACGTAAGACGGTCTACTGGAACCAAACGATGACGCTCGTCACCGCCAACGGGCCACCCACGCTAACTGTCATTCACCAGTTTGCAGCTGAATTCTTGCCCAACAGCCTTCGGGAAGAATGCCAACCAGTAGACAATATGCCAACACAACCAACTACCACAGCCAGCACCAGCCTATTACTACTTGACATCGAATCATGCAGACCACGAGCTAACCACGCAGCCCTCGTCGATCTGCACAATGATGTGCAAGACGCACAACCAGAAAAGCATACATATAGACAGATGACCCTAAAGAGGTACCCTTTCAATCACAACCATCCCACCCAGCAGCAGACGACCATGTAGAGTCCCGACGCCGCCACACAACAATAACGCTTGTTACCATCAACAGGCCACCCACGTCAACTACAACTAACCACATCGCAGACGAATTGTTGCCCAGCAGCCCCCGAGAAGAATTTCAACCAGTGATTAATAGGTTAGCACAATCAACTACCACGGCCAGCACCAGCCTATTATTACTAGACACCAAAACATGCACACCAAGAGCTATCTACGCAACCCTCGTCGATCTGCCCAATTATGTGCAAGGCGCACATTCAGAAAGGCATACCTGTGAACGGATGTCCCAAGAGGAGGTACCCTTTCGACCACAATTATTCCATCCAGCAGCAGGCGTCCATGGATAAACCCGACGCCGCCGCACATAACAAAAACGCAACGTCGCCACAGGCTCAGATATATTGACGAGGACCCCGCCGCATCCACACATCAACATAGCTACTCTACACTCTTCAACGGGAGAGAATGTTACACTATATCAAGGTATACATGTTGAACACATAACAAATGCATGAAAAATCAAAATCTCTAACTCATTTTTTGTGCTACCCTAAAACTAGCAAACCTATTAAATGCCCATTCCACTAACGTGCTCACCACAGCCTAAGCAACTCAACTGGCAGTGCTTTTCATAGCCTGCTAATACTTCAGCAGCTCCTCATAGCCAGCCTATTCTCCGCCAGTAACGCTACCCAAGGGCCGTCCGCTCACCGCCGCACATAGGGCACGTCGCTATAGTTCTTGCTTGGCCTTACCAGTAAATTCCGAAGTCTTTCGAAGAGTTCCGAAAACCGCCGAAGACTTCTGAACCTTTTAATACTGTATATATGTTTAATGTATAGTTCTCATGTTCATGTCATAATTCTTTTCACTTACACGTTGTCCCACAAGTAAATCATGAAGCCTTCCGAAAAGTTCCGAAGACTTTTGAACCTCTTAATACTGTATATATGTTCAATGTATAGTTTTTATATTCAGATCATAATTCTTTTTAACTTCACGTTGTTCCACAAATAAAACACGAAGCCCTCCGAAGAGTCCCAAAGACCACCGAGGAAGACATCTGGACCTCTTCAAACTGTAAATACTTTCTAACTATCGTTATTCAAGCTCTTACTCAGCCTCATCAATAAATCCCGAAGCCTTCCGAAGAGTTGCAAAGACTACTGAAGACCTCTGAACCTCTCCGAACTATGTACATATTCGTTTACTTAGTATTTAAGTTCCTACTTGGTTAGACGAGCAACCACGAAGCCTTCCGAAGTGTTCCGAAGATTACCGAAGACTTGCGAACTGTTTCATACTGTATAAACTGTTCATTTTGAGTATTTAACTTTCATATCTATGTACTTATAAACTTTTTGTTTGTTTTGCTTGTGCATATTAAACATAATAGTGCTAAGTCTACATACATTGTCTAAGAAGCCAGACGCAGCACATACGAACGATAACAACATGATATATTTGTAGGATCCTTCACATTAACAAGAAACTCTAAGGAACAGCAACGCTAAAGAAACTTAAGACACCGGGCGCTGTCATGACTATAACGTATTATTTGGTTGTTCGATTCGTCGAACACGTCCTTTAGTTCTATAACACTGTGGAGGACGCATTTGTCATATACCATCAATCGGTGATAAATTGTAGTTTAACTACTTGTATGCAAAACATACAAGACCGGTGTTGCTAAAGATGATGCTGTATGTAAGTTTTTTCTAATAAATTGCCAACTCTTTAAATTGTTAAAGAATATTCTTAAAGAAAAAATACAAATAATACTATTTACAAGTTTATTGCACTTACAATATTTATTATCACAATTTAATTCAATAATTTGAAAAGTATAATTATAACCTATAAGAAAAGTCGTTCTATTCAATATAAGGATTACAAAAATTAGTTTCGTATTCTAACAAACTAAATTATATCTACATTAAAAATGTATACAGAGTGTTGCAGAGTTGTGGAATAAACTGATTTGACAGCTATGTAATATGCTTCAAACAAAGACCAGTATTTGATAAAAGTTCAAAAGTCCTAATTGCTGTTCATCGTAAAATTTTGTACTAAGATTAAATTTTTGCTGCATACCTGATATATCTCAAACACCCGATGAAGATGTTATAACATGTTTAATTTGCTCTGTATTTATTCTCATTGAATTACAAGTATAATGCGCCAAGCGTGCCTTATTCTTTACTAATGTTCCATATAGTACATAATGGAACGCTTCGTTTTAATAATCTTCTTGTAGTAAAATATCTGTGTGACATAAAGTTATTTCGTCGAGCATCTCTAGCAATCTTGTTGCTTTCGTACCTCCCCACCTCTAACCGCGAGTCTTTGAATCGTCACTATCATTCGTTTCTAGTTTTGTTTGTTAGTCGCAGCCAAGCTATCAATTCCTCAAGATGTTTTCCAGACTAGAGACTTGCGACCTTCGATTAAATTATTTGTGTGAGTGGTTCAAGTCATGGTAGACTTGAATAAATTTCAATAACTTCTACTAACGGTTTGTAATATATACATTTTACGAACTTAATTTAATTTTGTTTCTTTTATTTAGCGCGCCTACGAAAAACTATAGAAAAGTACAAGTGAGAATTTGGTTTTGTAAGTTGTATGGTTCTGTACAAGGATTGGAGATTGTTGTTACCCCAAGAAATGGTTTATGGTTTTGCTTGGAGCGGATGAAATTTCTGATGGGATTTGTCTAGGAAAATCAGATGCAGTTTGGTTCGTTATTAAATTTAAGAAATTTTGCATGTGTTTAGAATGTCGTTAGTCTTTGATAAACAGACGTTCATATAAAAAACACGAAATTTGCTATCATGTTTACGACCATATGACCTGTTTCACTTTCGATTATTGTTAAACTGGTTTTACAAACTGTAGAAAGAAATTTTTGTTAGGTCAGCTTTATATATTTGTAGGCTTTGTTCACATTCGAACTTCAGATAAATTTCGAAGTATATTTTCGACATTATAATTTTTTTGTGATGTAGTACCATTTTAAAGATATTTTCCGTGAAAGCAGATGCTTCGTGTAGCTTTCCTAAAATTCAAATTATACATTCTTCAATCTTGAAGTTAGCCTTTATTCACATATAAATTATAAAAACTAAGTATAAAAATTTAAATTTGTTTAGTGACAATTGCAAAGTGTTCGCATTTGTGTTCATACAAAATTTTGAGGTTATGAAAATTTATATACTTAATACAAAAAGTACTTGGTAAGTAATAGCAGTGAACTTTTGTTTATTTTTAATTTGTTATGTACATGGAAGTTTATTTCACTTCATTGCAAAATTTAAATACACGCTGCGTAATAATTATGAAACTGTAACCTACCTGATAAGATCTGCCTAGGATAGATATGATAGTTCAATGCATTGTGTTTACAAATTTTTTTTGATTAAATATCTAAAACAAGCTTATGTTTAGAGAGCAGTCTTTTGCTTTAAAAAGACAAAATTTTGATTTTGTTATAAACATTATTGTTGAGAACTTTTTTACATGTTAACAAGTTATGAATTTTTAAAAGAAAGTTTTTTACTTCAGTAAACAATTAGATAAACTTTGAGACTTTTATTTTGGTCAAATGCGATCAAATCTGATAACATAAAGGTCAAATTTTTGGGTAATAATTTTGTGCCAATATCATATTGGATATACATTTTTTATTTTTGATACTTTTATAGGACACAAATGGTGTTCTACATTTTTTTTATTTAATGTTTGTAATTTCTTACAGGAGCTGCGTCTTATTTTTATAAGACAGGTTTTTGTCAACGAAGGCGATCGTTTTATCTTTGGGTTTTCACGTCCGCCCTTAGAATTGTGCTTTGCTCTTATCGTGATTATCTCAGGACTTGGTGGCGCCTATTTAACTTTGTTTAGTTTTTGTTTGAAAACAAAATTCGACTTACCCCCCACTTCTTATTGCTCTACCCAGGAATAGACCCCTAGCTATGTCGGAAGATGGCCCTTTCATCGATTCTCTGTGAAGGAAGCGGAAAATTGTTGTTCACTGTCGCCCATTTATAAAAATTCGTTTTACTGGCGCCCATCCAACAACAAAAATTCGTTTCAATGTAAGCATTAAATCAAATATATATATATATATATATATATATATATATATATATATATATATATTAGTATGGATTTTTAGGTTAGAACTGATGATAGATAGGTCAGATAAATATGTATGACAGGGTACATCATGTATATAGAAGGCATGTAATAATTTAAAACATTTTTCAAAGCTATAGCATAGGGATTCATAATTTAAAATAAGCTTTAAGGTTAATTTTGCGTCATTTTAGAGTTAGGGTAAAAATTAATTACAATTATTAGATATAGGAAATGTATAAGTACCATGCAAAGTTAGTAGTAACAAAGCTTTTCATTTCGTTTCATAGAAATCAATAATTTGAAGAGGATGAATTCTTTAGTGATATCAGGTAACAGATATTTAAAGTGTAATTATTCTATTTGTGTACATAACTTAGTGTAGGGTAATATGAAGCTGGAACATTTATAATTTTTTCAAATGTTCATATTCGTATAAGACAAAAGTGTCGTCAAGAAAGAAGTTAACGATTATGAGTTTCTAAGAAAGAACGTGCAGCGAACGAAACATTTCCAGTAAAGTTTAGCATTGTAAATACATTCAGCGTATTAATTTAAAAACCTATAAACAAGCATCAAGGTTTCTAAGAAAAAGATCGTTAAAAATGAACAGCAGGGCTATGTTAGATAGGGTGTTGGAAGGTTACATACAAAAATGGATCGATAAAATAAAGAAAAAGTTTGTGTTTTGCATAAGGTAGCAAAGAATGAAAGATATATGGTTAGTTGTCATTGACGTTGAAACGTCTGTAAGACAAGGAAATTTTAGAGGTAAATAAGCAAGACTGAGATGCAGCGTATTTTCATAAGACATCAGTTTGGAAGGGAATTGAGAAGTACGATAGAAAGCTACAGACAAGGTAGGACTATTAGACTATGTATATAAGAACGAGAAAGACAATAGTGTAAATTGGCAGCGTAGAATAGAACTTGTAAACAGTGGGGATAAAGGAAAAGAAATATAACATACGAGTTAGACAAGGACACAAGAAACGGATAACTGACAGAAAATTGAGAACAGGTACAAGACAAAGGACAGAACATTTTGGATGCAAGTTAGAGAGAGGTGACCGTATATGCGTATATGAGAGAGACGTGTTTTGGATGCTTGTGTTGGTGGCAGTTGACTGGGGGACTTTGACGAATTTTACAGCCGTTGGGGATTTTAATGAGGTTTTTGGAGTAAAATGTTTGTTTGTGATTGAAAATTCTGAGATTTTTGAGACAGTTGGCAAACAACTGCCAATTTTACCGTGAATAGTTGAAGGTTAGTGGCTAGATTTGTAGAATTGGACGACGGTTAGGTGTTGTTGTGTGCATAGATTTGTGGAATCGGGAGACCGTATAACAAGGTTTACCAAGAAAGCATATTTAGTGGAGTGGTGTGAAACGATTCGGTGGCATTTTTGGGTCTATATAAACCAAGAGGACGCGGTAAACTCTCTCTTTCCTTTTCGATCTTCAGCCAAGCTTTGAACTACAATAGCAAATTAGTTATGACTAGTGAGTTTGAGATTTTAATTATAATAAATTAAATATGCACAAGTTGATGCAAGATTAAAATTGTAGTCGTGAATCGTATAAAATACATTTTGAAAAGCGAAGCTTGATGTACGTAAGTAGACGTATTCCTATTTTTGGTTGGAAGTGTTTGTTGTGCATTGACATGGAGTAGTGGATGTTGATGGACCAGTAGTGGATGGACGTTAGTTTGGAAGTACCGTACATGGATGCAGAGAGATCTGGGTAGAGGATTGCTGCTTTTTGATGGTGGGAGTCAACTTGGGGTGATCCCTGTACGTGCAGTCATTAAGGACGACTATGTCAGAGATGGTTTCAGGACAGAGATCTGGTTGTGCTACATTCCAAGTAATTCAACTTTATAAAAACTTTTTAACTGTTGTGATTATTACATTTTGGTCTTTTTGGGCGGATTTCGTCGAATTTTATGGACATAATAATTGATTATTTACTTTGAAAAGGAATTATTCGTAAATATGTTTATGTAAAATGATGTATTTTAAAATGAGTGTGTAATATTGTCTTTTGTACAAAGTAAACGGGTTTTTGGTAATATTTCTGTGCAATAATTAGCACTTAGATACAGAAAGCTTTTTACTATGAGCTCGTATTAGACCTGGGGTTTTAATATAACATTTAGGGATAACCCCAATTACTTTTAATAATAATAGATGTAAATGGACAAATTTTGAAATTATGGTATTTTAAAATGACTTCATTTAAAATTAAAGATGGTTGTTAAATATCTGAGGTGTGAATTAAGAATGTTAAGACAAAGATTTTTGGGTAGTGATTTGATGTTACAATAAAGTTTGAATTTTCTTTCTTTGAATAGTAGGGTAGTATTTTCAGAGAGCAACTGAGCAGCCGTGGCGAATATCCCTGAGGAAGCTCAGCAAAAGGCTGGAGGTTTGGCGTCCCACATGTTCCAGGTAGACTCCAGGGAATTTATGTTGACCCAACGCTGGGATTTTGTACCAGAAGTTTCAGAGAATTTCTGACGGCCCATAGTGTGTGGGCACGAATTAACCCACTTGTTCCAAGGGAAGTTCGCAGCAATACATATATTCATTTAATAATTATTTAAGTTCTTACAGCCAACATCATAAACAATATGCTCCATCAAGATTACGAGAATAACAACAACACTTTGGCCTGTTGCAGTTTTGCAACAGGGGGGAGAGGGGGGGGGAGTCACCATACCCGGGTACTCAAATATTCGGACTGTAATGTAATGTAATTTCGTAAAAGGTAGTTTTTTGCATGTCTGTACATTTAAAAAAATCGCATAGTTCGTATTTTAAATACAAGTTTGCCAGTTAGTTGGATTCCTTTAAAACTGATCTTTCTATTACAGCTCGTCTCAGATTTTTTTCTAGGAATGGAGCCCTCCAGAAAATCGGGCCCCTCGCGCTGCGGGGTCTGCGAGGGCGTTATCGCCGCCACAGAATACATCTCTTTAGGCAGTTTACTAAACCTAAACCACCATTGCCATATTATCATTTAGACCAATGAAAGAATTTAACAAATCGATAGTTGTAATATCAGCATTATATAAATTAAAACACCCAGAATCGCTTTACTAAAGCAAAAGACGAGCAAACAAGTTGCATAAGTAGCGAATTGATGAGATTAGTTATTCAGGCTAAGAAAAATGCAACAACTAAATTTAAAAATATAAATAAAATATAATAGATTACGGTCATATTTTTAAAATCAGCTATACTGGAAATATCAAACTATTAAAATAAGTACCAATGTATCCTTTCCTGATTGTTTATGAATTAACTGAATTAATCAAACTTAAAGGATTCCCCTTAGATATTAATAAGGGCCCCATAGCTCCATTTGTTTATTTTCTTTATTGACCAACCAACCTCAAAGACTGCAAAATTTGCATTGGTTCTGCTCAGGCAAATGTTAAAATTTTGAATTTTGCTAAGATCTGATGATTACATTGTTGCTGCATCTTGCATTTTAATATCAATTTATATAGATACTTAGTTTATATTTGAACGACCTTTAACCATCTTAAAATATTTGCGTTCTGTAGCTGTTCAAAATTCTTGATATGCAAAATTTCAATCGTGCACTTTTCTTCTACAAGTAGTGCAAGAAATAACTCTTATTTAAAATATTTTTGACAAGACCCCTAAAAGCGCCCTGTTAATTTTTGGGTCTATCTCGGAACGGCGACATTTGAAAGAATAAATGAATCATAGGCGATACTTTTTATACGAAGATGACCAAGCTGTTTTGTGCTACAACACACTAGATGTTTTCCACTGTCCTTTCGGTACTGTGCGTTAACAAACGCAAAGCCGCTCCTCGATACGCCGATATGACAATCACATCAAGTTTTGCTCAAGCTATCAGATCATGCGTTACCACACTCTTGTTAGCTCGGACCAGATCCCAGCAGAAACTGATCTTCACTGAAGTCTAATACCTACTAATTTATGCTAGAGCAGAATCAACCGATTTTCACGACATCTTAACATCAATGAATACCGGTTCATCAGTAGTTCTCTAGCGAATTCTCGTCACGACTAGTAGATCCATAGTAAAGCATTTCTGCGAAACTATTCATCACTATCTACTACTGAAATAATAATAAAATACACATGAATCACAGTACGAGGCCATACATCTGCCACTAGTAAGCAAAGCTACACCTCTCATTAGTAATGTAGCTCCGCTTATTAGTGGCATTGATCCTACATTTGATATTTCCATGCTCCACCCGAACATTCTACATTGGTCAAAAAGCGAATTTTCTTACCTAGAAATGTTGAATTTTGCCAAACTCTTGCTATTCCACGCATGGTAGAGATCTTTAACATGCGTGACAATATTCACACACGGGACCTACATTTTACTTCTTATCCGAACTAGGTTGTATTTTTGTGAAAAATGTTCACCTAACATTTTTCAAGCGGTCCGTGTCAAGAATCTAACCCGGGACTTTGGGCTTAGTAGTCGTACACGAACCAACTAAGCCACGAAGTCGTTAGTGGTATCGACCAAAACGTCCACTCCTATATACTTTCACGAATCCTACTGCAGTAGAAGAAACCTCGTCCAATTTTTTCAATACGAGAAAATCCCTTGACATACTATCGAGTATGTGAGAAGTTCGAGGTAGGCAGCAGACGTCTTCCTTACAAAGAAGTTAATTATGTGTAAATAGATGCCAGACACACGAAGAGAGATAATGATTGAATACCTTACACTGCACAATCTTTCCTTAATTGTTTCGTTTCTACAAAGTGAAAAAATTTAAAACGCCATCTAGCCAATTTTAACATTTGTTGTGTGTCATTTAATTTCTATATGTAGCTTCATTATAATTTTACGTGACTACCTGTTAGCAATTAATTGTGACATTAGGTATTAACGGTCACCTGATGATCATCGGCCAGTGATAATTAACTGTATAGTGCAAGTAGGGATGTGATTCTGGTGTAACGTTTTACATATACACAAATTCAAAGTTGCTATATGTTATGTGGGATGCCACGATCTAGGTACAATATTGTTAGTCGACGTAATTATCGATCCGCGCAGCCATGCGCATGAAGCTCGAGGCGCTTGCCCGAGATACTTACAATTATTCTTGTTCTAGCATGTAGTCAGATAAGACGCAATTTTTTAAAAACGTGGGAGGAAAATTTCCTTGCCAACTCGAGTGGAAGGAACTTTCACTTTTGGGAAAGGCATGTTGCCTGGGTTGTAATGTAGAAAAAAGATTATTGTTAAAGTTAAGCATTGAAGTGGACGTAAGATTTGTACAACGCAAGCAGTTTCATTCTTAGGAATTCATAATGGGTTTCAGGAATCAATTTGAATAGTTTTATGGTAAATAGAAGTGGGTCAAGCTTTGAAAATGGAATCCTGTTTGTTCATAATAATGGAACGACATTTGCACGTTGCTGCAATCATACAGGTGTTGTAAAATTTTGTAAGCCCCGAGTTTTGCTAGGGTGAGTACGCTTCCTTTTTTTGTAACAAGCATCATTCCAAGTGAGAAGCAAATTCGTTTTGAAACGATGTCGAAATGAAAGACAAATAATTACTTAAAGGATTTAAAATTTCAGTAAATTTTCGATTATTAAATATATAAAAGTTTTCTTGTTAAAATAAATTATTCTTCTTTTAGTATGTATAAGATCATTTGGCTAACGATTAAAATTTTTTAGCATATTTCCGAATATTAAATACGAAAGTTTTCCTGTTAAAATAAATTATACTTTATTTAGGATATGTCAGATGATCTGGCTTGACTTTTTTGTCATTATTTGTTAGTTTTAAATAGTCGTTTAGGGCACAATATGGTTTAACATCTGACAGATAAACATCTGGTGATATATGTTTACTTAAACAAGTCACACGTATGTTCTTCAAACAAGTTGTATAATCAGATAATTCTCGACTTTTAAAGAAAAGCCACTCAGAGGTTAAAAAGATTCAAGTTTGATCTATAACTAAACCTTGTGAGCCGAAAACAAAGATATTTGCTTGAAGCATTCGCTTAATGTAATGAGATATTATTTTTTTTATGATGGGCCTAACTCATTAATAACTGATAATTTGTCGACTAAACATTTCTATGAGCATTCAACTTCATATTATTGTATTTATGATTTTGTCTTAATTGTTTTGTATATAAAAGAAGAGCAAATAATTTTATTAGATATCTGCAAACTATTGTAATAGTTTTATTTCTGAAGATCTAACAAGAGAAACGGTGATTTATCCAATACTGGTTGCAATAATTAAGTGAAAAGAAATGGAGTTATGTTATTGAACAACTATCTTCAGGCATAAGTAAATTCCCTTAAAGTTTATATGCGTCTTTCCTTATGAAGATTATTTTTTTGTTAATGTAATTGACGCAGTGGCGCCCTAAATTGTACAAAAATAGGGTCAATAAAAAAAAGAACCCCTCCCATCTCATGCCTTCTCAGGGATAGCCTCCAAGACTAGTCCGCGAGCATTTATACTTCTTTTTGGCAACACAGTTTGGCTCAATGTCATCCTAGTTAAAAGCCACCCTCAGTAATATAAATTAGCCAAAAAGTAATAATAATTTCACTGGTCTTAACAATGAAGTGGACAATTTTTACCGGCATCTGGAAGTGTGAGGTGTGCAGAAATGTGCGTCTTATTTATATTTTATTTCTTTGGTGCAATATGCAATGTGCACCGTCAAATTAACTTTAAAATATCTTACAATTAACTTTAAATGCAACAGAAACCTTTAATATTAACATTCTTTAGCCGGTTATAGACCATGCCAATTTTAACACTACTTGTGTTTGTTGGCAATTTACAAAAGGAAAATAAGCAATAATCGGTTTTCTGTATGTGGATTTGTGTATTTTTTTCTTCACAAAAACAAACATATTTGAATCAGGTCTATGATTACAACTCTTTTGTCGCCTTTTGCGAAAAGAAAATTGGACCAATCTGGAAATACAACCGAAACCTGTGATTGGCTGACTTCTCTTTGCAAACACTACTAATGTTTTATTTTATTATTAACTTTATTCCAATGCTAAGTGTTGTATTAAATACCTTTCATATACACTTGTATCATTACCTAACTCGCGCTCTGAAGTTTATAGGTTTTCTAAATATTGTAGAAAACTAATCGAAAGCATTTAAAAGAGTAAAAACATCAAATTTAAATATATATTTGCATTTGAAGGGATTATTTTGAACACCTAAAAGCATGCCCAAATCTCTCCTTGAAACGATTTTCGCATCTAGCTGGATTCACTTATACCAAAGCATTCGCCTAATTTAGCAAATGCAGATTACGCTGTTAGATTTTTGAACAAAATTTGTATATCTGCTGCATAAAACGACATAGGCGAAAATCAAAATACTGGAATATTTATTGATAATAAAAATAATCATATTTTTTCAAAATTTCAGTAAAAGTTATTTATAAATTCGGAATGTTCTTCCTTTCTTATGCGTTTTAATTTCCGGACTTTTAATCTCAAGATCTTGACATTTTTCTCAAAATCTTGACATTTATTTCAAGATGTTGACTTTTTCTCAAGATCTTGATTTTAATCTCAAGATCTTGATTTTAATCTCAAGATCTTGACTTTTTTCTCAAGATCTTGACTTTTATCTCTAGATCTTGATTTTTTTCAAGATCTTGACTTATTTCTCAAGATCTTGACTTTTATCTCTAGATCTTGATTTTTTTTCAAGATCTTGACTTTTATCTCAAGATCTTAACTTGTATCTCATAAGATCTTGACTTTTTTCTCAAGATCTTGACTTTTATCTCAAGATCTTGACTTTTTTCTCAAGATTTTAAAATTCAGCTCTTCCATACGAAATATCCGTCGGTGTTCTAGACTCTTTGCTCCTTCATATAAACTTAAATAATCAGACACTATTTTGTGTAAAAGGTATTAATGTATAATTGTATTTGGCGCTTCATTTATAACGTACGAGCTTGTGATGATTTACTGATTTCAAATTTTAGGTTTTTAAGCATTTCATGATCGTCCTCTCTCGTAATCATTTATCGATTGTCTCCTGCAAGGAGAAGAATATTTGAAAATTCGCGTAAAGAGTTCATCTCTCTGACACGCATTTAAGATTCGTAGATGGAAAAATCCGGTTTCAGACTGTTTAAAGTTGTCTACTGATCACATTCAACATTTTTTAATTTAAAGATTACTCACTTCGTGCATTTAAAAACAATGTATAGAATCATAATTAAAAGCTTATATCACATATTCTGAAACACGCTGTATGTACAATAATCAATTGTTCACACCTAGGTCACTAAGGAACTATACTTCGAGTAAGTTCTGTACTCAACTTATAACGAGATCATAAAAAAACATTGTACTGTTATCTGTCTGAAATAATCCATGAATTAATTAATCCTAACTGCACTTTTCACCAAATCTGTCCACAACTTTAGTGAAGCGAATGCGTCGGATACGTCGGTATATCTAAACCTACACGAAGAGCTGCTTGGTTCGCAAAAACCCTTCCAGCGAGATCTCCGAGTGCTCTTTCGAGCTGTTGGTGTTGACTTCGCACAGCAAATCTATTAACATGGACTGGAATTGGTACAACTAATTTACTCTTACTATGATGTCCTGATTTCGACTGATGTGGACCAGCGCCCAACCCTGCTTTAACCCTTTTCCATTTTGCTCGTCGATTTTGAAACCATATTTTGACTTGTACTTCACTCAAACGTAACGCTGCTGCGATTTGACTACGTTCTGTAAGTGAAAGATATTTTTTTGCATGAAATTCTCTTTCGAGTTCAAGAAGTTGTTCGCTGGTGAAGGCTGTCCGTCGGCGGCGGGTCTTAGCGGATGCTTGATTTTCACACATGTCGGAAGGGTGATGCTCGTCTATGTCTTCGTCAATGTCTGATCCTGAAATAATAAGGAATTTATAGAAAAACAATAAAAATTAAATTACATGTAATTAAAAACTTTAGTTCATATACTCTAGTTATGAAAACAACGAATAAAACTTATTTTACTACAAAAGGTCTCAAAGTATATTAAACAAGATTGTGTAATGCATGGGACAACGGATTTTTGCAAAATCAAAATAGTGGTTTTAACATGTCTTTCCGTTACGCCTCAACATGTTACAGCGTGCTTCGCACTAAGACACATTTCCTTTTTGTTAATAAATAACAGTGAATTCAGTAAATATTCCAACTCAAATTTAAGTTTCCTACATTTAATATAAATTACAGAAAATAACACGCTATATAACCTTTTTATAGATTCTTTATTTATAAATTTCCTGTTTCCTAATGTACAATTACATACGTATATAAATAATTTCCTTATTGGTAAATTTTCCAATAGTCTTCTATAAAAGCGTATCTGGAGTGAATCTGAATCATAGTCTAATCAAAACATTGGTTAGTGTTCGTTTCCCACAACAATCTTCGTTGGTTATTTTTGGTTTGATAAGTCAAAGTTTCATTCTTTCCTTACCTGACTGCCTTTTAGAGCTTTTCTCGAGAATTTTGATGTGACCTCGCCATTTGTACTTGGTATGTAAATTGTCATTACATATTTCGTTACTTTCTAAAAATACCGTTTTAGCTTTTGATATGGAGCCGAGAGCACCAAATTATCTACGTTACCCACCTTTACTATTTAAACGTAGTAAGTCGTTTACGGATTAACATTCTGTTAGTTTCAACACGCTTCGTGTAAAATTTCCTCACCTCATACATGTTTGATTTTCTAGAAACTTTCTACCACTCTGGAATTTTCTGTTGGACCTTTACGTTTATCTTCGCTTAATGCGTTTCCTTTTCAATCATATTTTAAATTACGTTGTCAGTAGAGGGTTTAGTGACGTTCTGGGCCCTCATTTCCTCCAGCATCCTCATTTCCTCACTCATCTGGACCAAATTTACATGTAAAAATCCACTATAAAGTCTTATTTTAAGGGATTTCCGCATTGCTCTCTCCTTGCTCTCCTTCTTGCTCGAACATTTCGACATCAACCATTTCGATTACGTCACACCCGCATTCTTTCCACCCGCGAGATAAATCTTTCTCCACATTTCCACCCACAAGATATATCTATATTGTTTGGTATCAATAATTAATATTAGAATTTTCTCAGATACCCGAATCTCTAGGAATTTTTTAGATTGCATCATCCCCCAAAGAGCTACCCCAATTTTAAGATTTTTTTTACCGCTAACATTCTGGACCAAATAGTTTTCTTCGACTAGCCATTTCCACCCGCGAGATAAACCTATCTTGTTTGGTATCAATTAATATTAGAATTTTCTCAGCTACCTAAATTTCTAGGAATTTTTTAGATAGCATCATCCCCCAGGGAGCTACCCCAACTTTAAGATTTTTTACCGGTAGAGATGTTTGCCCCCGTTCTTATAAATTTTTTGGACATGCGACACATCAAATTAGTCTAGAATTTTACTCAGAATTCGAATCTGTAAACAGATTTAAAACGGATCACCCCCTGCAAAGTTATACCCCTTTAAAGACTTGAACCTCTAAATTTTGCTCTTTACTCTATAAGCAAACCTAACAAATAGTTTTCTTCGACTAACCATTGCATCTTTCGAGATAAACCTATCTTGTTTAGTATCGATTAATATTAGATTTTTTTCAGCTACCCAAATCTCTTTAAAATTTTTAGATTGCATCACCCCCCAGAGAGCTACCCTCATTTTAAGATTTTTTGCTGGTAGCGATTTCTGACCGTCCTTGTAATTTTTTAGACATACGACACATCAAACTAACCTAGAATTTTACGTACAATCCGAATCTGTAAACAGATTTACAATCCGACCACCTTTTACAAAGTTACACTTTTAAAGACTCCTATGGTATTACGCGATTGGAAGCGACAATATACAACTGTACAATTGGAAGCTATGTCAATGCGGAACGGCTGTATAATCCCTTAAAAGACTGTTTAACCTTATTGGAAGATAGTAAGTTATACTTCCTAAAGGCGCCAATGTACTCGGTACCACTTGCCAAAATGTGGAGTAAGCTATCGCACAAGCTACAAAATAGCTGCTGTTTAGTGTATAATAACCTACTACAGTACGTGTATTGGGGGAATGGCAATACATAGAAATTGACGGGGTTGCAAATTAAGTTGTCCAAAAAACCAGAGGAAAGCGAAAAATTGATAAAGTATGTGCTTTCGGTTTTTAGTTTTAACTATTTACCTGTAAATTATTTGGTGATAGTAGAGGAGAAAGATAGCCAACATAAAATAAAATTCTTACACAAGTGATACATTAAAGCAGGTAGTACATATTTTACACAATCTGCGACACCATATTCTACAATTCCAAAAGAAATAGTCATTTCGGAATTGGGGTTGATAGATACGCTTAACATTCGTCCAGAGGTTGTACGACAACGCGTAAATATTGGCAGTAAACTCTATTTATTTACGCTAAAGGAAATTGCCCCATTATGCACACCATACGCTGTAAGTGGAAGAAAAAGACAACTGGAATTAGAGGAAATGGATGCAAAAAAGCGGAAGTTGGACTACATGGAAAACACTGCGACAATACGCTAACAATACAAAGATGTGTTAGACAAAGAACATCTTATTAAAGAAAATAAGGAATATTTGAAAGATTATTTTATGTGCCGATGGACTGACTTAGATACATCCGGTTTCTACAAGCTGTATGCATTTGTGGTTAGTAAAAAAGACTCTTTTAGTTATGTAGACGTCCTTGCGGAAAAGAATGGTACTAAATCCGTATACTTTTTAAAAGGTTATTCTAAAAACGTATTTATCGAAATGGCAGATAACAAAGACAAACTAAGGAATGCGGGTTTCGTGACCTTGGCGTACACCACACGCAAAGGGGTTCCGTTAAACATTGTATATTTGTCTAGTAAAGAACCTTTCGGATCATTTAAAACCGAGGGTCTTACAACCTATAACAACCATATATTTCCAAAAGTGGTGGACATGCAACTACGCAACAGTGAATGGGAGAATAAGGATTTCCTCCAACACCGACAAGAAGAAGTCGATCAAGCTAACAGGATACGTATGCAGGATATTGTGGGAAAGCTGCGATTAAAAGATTGTCACAAGCTGCAAGAATTACACGAAGGAATGGATCTGGTTGTCGGTGGAATCAAAGACTTTATATATAGAGGCAAACTTCGGTACATTTTGCAATTCGAAAACCTTGATGGTCTCTATGTGTCAAACTATTGACTAGAAAAGGAGATAGAAGACTTGGGTGTCGATTTAAATTTTAAGCTGCGAATAAAATTAGATAAAATTAAAACCACTCCAAACAAACATAAAGAAAGGACTGTTTTCTGTGTATAACATTGTGTTAAAATTAAGTTTAAATGGCTCCATGCTTGGCATTAAATTTTTTAAAATTTTGTTATGTATAATGTCTGAATAGAAGTTTTAGAATAGTATTACATTGCTCTTTATTTATAAAAGGCTATGACGTCACCACGAAATAGCATTCGCACAGAGAGGGGTGCGCATGGGTAGGCGCACGTATGAGCTGGAATGCGTATGGGGCAGGGGTGCACACGAGCTGGGATATGTCTGGGCGTACACGAGGGAAGCAGAAATTAACAGTTACCAAGCATCTAATTCTTTATTTGGGCGGTAAGGAGTACTTGCTGGTGTATGTATCCGGAGTAAAAAAACACGATTTGTACACGCAGATAATTAATAAAATTAGTTTATCGAGCAAAGATGACAAAAGGTACATCATTCCTAATAGTACAGCAATCTACACATGGTGGGCATAAAGATATAAGATAGTTGTTTATATTGGTATAGATTTTATAAATCTATTGTATATATTAGTTTTTAAATTCCACAATTTTTAAGTTCTTCGCCCACCTTCCTTTCTTCCAAATCCTTCCTGCTTCTATCCTGGTTGACAGAGTATACGTGTTATCTCCACGTGGTGTTCGCGAGATACAGCGGTTTTAGATTTCTCGGGAAATGTTTTGGGTAGCGAAAAAAAGGTTCTAAAGATGTAGTTAAATAAAGATGGGTAAAAATTATACGTTTGGGTCTTTAAACGGCGTAACTTTGTAAGGGGTGATCCTATTTAAAATCTATTTACAGATTTGGGCTCGCTAGAAAAATCTAATATTAGTTGATACCAAACAAAATATAGTTACCTTAAAAGAGTGACTACCCCGTGGATAATAAATACAATATACCACTTGTCAAAAAAAGTTGTAGGGAAAATTAAAGACGAATTTAATGGGGGTCTAGTATTAGAATTTGTTGGTAGTAGGGCTAAGTCCTACTTTATTGTAAGCGAAAAAGACACGATTAGAAAGATTAAAGAGGTTTCACGAAGTGTAGTTAAGTAAAACCGAGGGTCTTACAACCTATAACGAGCATATATTCCCAAAAGGGGTGTGGGCATGCAACTACGCAACAGTGCGTGGGAGAATAAGGATTCTCTCCAATAAGAAATTAAAGTTTCCATGTATGTAGCACCAGTCATTGGGAAATGGTAGAAATGTTAAACCTATAAAGGCAATTATTAATTGTGGTTTAGAAAAATAGTAGTTTTTTTGGACTAAATAAAATAGCTTGGGCTGATTAATGTATATGGTTACATATTCTCGTACACATCCACAAACTTCTGCTTACATCCACATACGGACATGGCGATGTCGGTAGTTTTGTTTAACAAATAGTAGGAAAGATATGTTAGGTGTTAGTGTGTGGAAGCCCATAGGATCGTTGGATTCAAAAGAACGGTGCGGCGGAATGTATGGTGGTTCCCGTTAGAATAATCGATCGTATTAGATGTTTAAATATGCGAAAGTGTAAAAGCCTACATAAGCAAAATTTAATTATCAGGCAAAAAGTGCGCGATGTGGTATACTTTTAAAGAAAGTATAGAATGCTGCTTTGCAGCGGTCCTAGCAGTAAAAAAAAGGCGACTGACTTTTTCAAGCAACTACAAGAATAGCAGTAGCGCAGAGAAGGGGTATGCATGTATTATACAGCGCACTGTTACTATAAAATATGTTAGTTTACGGGTAGCTTGAACGTGTAATTGATCACGACTTATAGATCTCTCGGAGGTTTAAAACTCTGAGACCATTGTCGTTTGAAAAATGTTTGGAAATTATCAGAATGGGAGCGGGTCGAAGTATAAGTTAGATGGATAATTGGCCGAGTTTTTTCTACCTTTTACGAGGGAATCGGAAGTTGACAGACATCGAGCATCTAATTCTCTATTTGGGCGATATCGTGTACTTACCGGTTCTAGAAATCATTACGTGCTATCGACCGCTATGCGGAGGATTTGGTTCTAGGAAATGAGCAACCTACGAAAGTACGGAATACTCGGTATTAATGCTAATTGGTTTAGTGACCACGCTTGTGCACTCTTCGAGTGTCTTCGGCAATCTTCGATTGTTTCCAAGGAAAATATTCAAGCCTCCCATTTCCTAAAATATGACGTAGAAGTTATTTAAAATTAAATTGTTTTATTAGTAAGTATTCTGTAGACAACAAGTTTGGTATTCCCTTAGTAGAGGTGTAAAGTATTTTATTAAGTTTTTGTTTATAGTAGCACTACATCTTCTACCAAACGACTTGCAACCAATTTGTGTGCGTGTGCTACCACCCTTTTGGATTTTTAATATGCACGCGATGCGATTGTTGATCCGTATAACATGGAAGACGTTTCCGATGTTTCTACTAACTGCATTCGCAGCATGGACGATGCGAACCGGGTGCATGCATTGGTGCTAAATGTACTGGACGAGTAGCAAGGATTGGCAAAAGATTACGTCATTTAGTTCCCCGCTGAATCCTCAACTTCGTTCGGCCGTCTTCGAAAACCTTCGGTTTGCATTTTATAGGGAGCATAAAGCAGGTACGCAAGAGTAAAGTTTTTAGTTATAAGTTAGTTCGCTTACAAGTTTCACAAAAGTCTTATAGCGCGGATTTTGTTTTGTACTAAAATGGTACCTGCAAACGTTTTTAAATGCGAGCCCTGTCACGTCTACTTTATCCGGAGGGATGCGCTCAAACGGCCCCAGAACAAATGTCGTGGTGTAACATCGTCCAGGGTTAAGCTTATACATCTGTCAGCAGGAAAGTACTTAAACTGTATGTCTTGCGGTATTGCTTTTACGAGAATGGTCAGCTTACAACGACACAAGAAAAACAGCATGGTATGTCATTAAGCCGTAAACGTTCAGCTCAACCAGCTGTTAAAGGGCCTTGTACGAAACAGCCACGAATTATGTGTAAAGTATGCGATTTCGAAATGGAAAAGACTACCTATGTCGCACACTTGAGAAGCAACAGACATAAAAATGCCACAGTTACCGCTACTGGCGAAGATGGCGTAGAAATGGTTAGCACCATAGGCTTTACTAATCTGACCGCGTTATATACGGTTTGAAATAATTAATCGTTAATTGATCTGTATTACAAAATGAAGTTTGCATTTCCCTAAATACTTAGTCGAGGACGTACTAGAAAGTACTTTGTGTTATTAATAATCTACAAACAACTATACGTGAATTTTCTAAATGCACGACATTGAAATATATTTCTTGTATTTCTCAAACATATAATCAATAATATAATTAATAAAGAGAAAGGTCAATACTGCTTTCACGTGTACTTCACATAATCGTAAAGCAATTAGTTTTGGAAGCGAAATTTATTTTCCAAAGTACATATTTAGCATTGAGCATATAATTATTTGTAACGTACTTAGTAATTTTGAAAATGTTAAACCAGAAATTGATAACTGTTTAAAATTTTAAAAAGACGCGTTTTAAATATTCTAAAAAACAGTACATTACTGTTTGAAAATGGTTTTAAATATTAAACACTTATGGCTTATAAAGAACTCATTTCTAAAATCCCCGCGGTTTTAGATTTCTCGGGAAATGGTTGTTTAAGCATGCAAAAATTTTGAGGTTTGGCAGTCTTTAAAAATGTAACTGTGTAAGGGGTGGTCGGATTTTAAATCTGTTTACAGATGCGGATTGTACGTAAAATTCTAGGTTAGTTAGTTAGTTAGTCGTATGTCTAAAAAATTTATAAGGACGGTCAGAAATCGCTACCAGCCAAAAAATCTTAAAATGAATGTAGCTCTCTGGGGGATGATGCAAACTAAAAATTTTAAAGAGATTAGGGTAGTTGAGAAAAATCTAATATTAATCGATACCAAACAAGATAGGTTTATCTCGAAAGATGCAATGCCTAGTCAAAGAAAACTATTTGTTAGGTTTGCTTATAGAGCAAAGAGCAAAATTTAGAGGTTCAAGTCTTTAAAGGGGTATAACTTTGCAGGGGGTGATTCGATGTTAAATCTGTTTACAGATTCGAATTCTGCGTAAAAATTCTAGACTAATTCGATGTGTCGCGTGTCTAAAAAATTTATAAGAACGGGGGCAAAAATCTCTACCGGTAAAAAATCTTAAAATTGGGGTAGCTCGCTGGGGGATGATGCTATCTAAAAAATTCTTAGAAATTCAGGTAGCTGAGAAAAATCTAATATTAATTGATACCAAGCAAGATAGATTTATCTCGAAAGATGCAATGGCTAGTCGAAGAAAACTATTTGTTAGGTTTGCTTATAGAGCAAAGAGCAAAATTTAGAGGTTCAAGTCTTTAAAGGAGTATAACTTTGCAGGGAGTGATTCGATGTTAAATCTGTTTACAGATTCGAATTCTGCGTAAAATTCTAGACTAATTCGATGTGTCGCATGTCTAAAAAATTTATAAGAACGGGGGCAAATATCTTTACGGGTAAAAAATCTTAAAATTGGGGTAGCTCCCTGGGGGATGATGCTATCTAAAAAATTTCTAGAAATTCAGGTAGCTGAGAAAATTCTAATATTAATTGATACCAAACAAGATAGGTTTATCTCGCGGGTGGAAATGGCTAGTCGAAAAAAACTATTTGGTCCAGAATGTTAGCTCTTTTTTTTCCGGTTGGTTGTAGGACATTAGCCAATTTGATGAGTCAATCCCGGGAGTGATGAATAAGGTGGAAACCATGGACTTGATTAACCGAGATTCGAATGAACAACTTTGGTTTGGAATTTGACGAAACGTGGTTGTGCTTTCCGGAGTACCGTTCACGCGGGTATCGTCGAAGTAGTGCTTATTATCTATCAAACCTATCTTACCTTTCCCCCAGGGCATTAAGTTTTGCCACCGACAAGCACACGTCAAAAATTTACAGGAAACTGGACCCCTACTCAAAACCCCGAGATGAGCTCGACATCGAGAACTGAATAGTGAGTGTTACAATTTTAAAATTTGTATCTAAAAATTTACATTATTTGTACCTTAATATTTAATTAATTAAGACTAGAACACGTAATAAAATATAATAATCAAATTAGAAAGTACAATGTATAATATTTCATATTATTAATAATGCATTTATTTTTTCAACGTTACAGTTTCATAAATTTAATTAGGTGCGTGAAGTTAGCCGCGACTTTGTAAGCACTAATGTTTTTATAAATGCCGAAAATTAGTACTTAGTTAGTGCTATTTAGTGCTTTATAAAAGAAAATCGCTGAATAAACGTCTCTCCGAAAATGACAATGCATAATTTTTCGGCAAAACTTTACACTTACCAGGGGTTTTCTTGAATTAAAAAAACATTTTACAGTCAAAAGTTAGTGCTTCGTTAGTGCTCTTTAGTGCTTCATATCTCAGAGGCGTAGGACGAACAATAAAAAAGTCGTTACCACTTCCTTTATTGCTGTTAACTTCACAACTTGCCGCGGTTTGTTTCCAATTCAAAACATCGATTCAGCCGAAAGTAATGCTTTGTTAGTGTTTTTAGTGCTTCATATCACGGCGACGTATGACTACTAATAGAAATGTTGTGGCCACTTACATTTTTGCGGTTAACTTCACAACTAACCGCGGTTTGTTTCAAATTCAAAAATTGATTTTAGCCGAAAATTAGTGATTTGTTAGTGCTCCTTAGTGCTTCATATTTCAGTGGCGTGCGACTTTTAATAAAAAAGTTATGGCCACTTATATTTTTAATTCTAGCCGTCGTTTGCTTCAATTTCAAAAAACTTCAACAACCGAAAGTTAATGCTTTGTTAGTCCTCTTTAGTGCTTCATATTTCAGTGGCGTAGGACTACTAATAAAAAAGTTGTGGCCACCTATATTTTTAATTCTAGCCGTGGTTTGTTTCAATTTCAAAAACTTTAGCAGCCGAATGTTTGTGCTTTATTAGTGCTCTTTAGTGCTTCATATTTCAGCGGCGTGCGACTTCTAATAAAAAGTTTATGGACACTTATATTTTTAGCTCTAGCCGCGGTTTGTTTTAATTTCAAAAAAACTTTAGTAGCCGAAAGTTTGTGCTTCGTTAGTGCTCTTTAGTGTTTCATACTTCAGTGGCGTATCACTACTAATAAAAAAGTTGTGACTAGCTATATTTTTAATTATAGCCGCTTTTTGTTTAAAATTCAAAATTTTGTTTCAGCCAAAAGTTAGTGCTTTGGTAGTGCTCTTTGGTGCTCCATGCCTCAGCGACGTACAACTACTAATAACATAAGTTGTGGCCACTTACATTTTTGCGTTTAACTTTACAACTGCACGCGGTTTGTTTCAAATTGAAAAATTAGTTTTAGCCGAAAATTAGTGCTTCGTTAGTACTGTTTAGTGCTTCATATTTTAGCAACGTGCGATTTCTAATAAAAAGTTATGGCCACTTATATTTTTAATTCTAGCCGTGGTTTGTTTCAATTTCAAAAGCTTTAGCAGACCATAGTTAATACTTCGTTAGTGCTCTTTAGTGCTTCAATTTCAGTGGCGTACGGCTGCAAATAACCAAATTACGACCACTTACATTTTTACAGTTGGCCGCGGTTTGTTTCAATATCAAAAATTTAGTACCGCCGTAAGATAACTTTTCATTAATGCTCTTTAGTGCTACATATCTCAGTAGCGTACGACTACTAAAAAAATAGTTGCGCCTTTTACAGCTAGTCGCGGTTTGTTTCAACTACAAAGATTGTTTTACAACCGAAGAATAGTGTTTTGTACTCTCGAGTGCTCTGTATTTCAGCGGCATGCAAATATAGATACCAGAAAAAATGGGAAAATTTTGAGGATACAAATTAATTTGATTAATTATATACGAAAATAATCCCCCCCAACCTTTAAACGAATGCTATTTACTAAGTTAGAATTGGAACAATAATCTCTTGTACGAGAGAACATATTTTTGACTGTATAGATGCTTTATGATATTGCTGTGTTTGATTTTATTTTGTATATTCCATTATTTCCGTTAAGCCAGCCAGGCAAAGAAGAGTTGAAAAGGAAGGTATGTCAGTAATTTCAAATTTTACAATTTGCTGTATTCACAACACTGTTTTAGCGACGCCCAACGCAAGGCGTTATTATAGCAATATATATTGAGGTGATAAGGGGCCACGAGAGGTCATTGAAACCCAAATTCTACAAATAAATCCCACCAAGATATAAAAGAATCATGAAAAATAGAAATTTCCGTAAATTCATGATTACGCCCTGTATAATACAAGAGTACCTTTATTCATTGATGTACAAGCAAAAAATTCAATTGCGCATGTATAGATAATCACCCTGTATGATATAAGCGTATTGTAAATAAAAAGTGATTAAAGTTTAAATTAGTTACCCTGTGTATTACCTAAATTCAATTTAAATAAAACACGTTCTTGTGTTTTCGAAAAGAATTGAGAAAAATACGTCAATTCATATGAACTCATTAATAAATAAATCTTTATTCCAAGAAGAGGCTTGAACATTGAAATAACCCGTAAAATCCATAAAATAACCGATAAAACCTGATTAGCATTCGCAATTACTAGATTAGTATGCGACGCCACAATAACCGCATATGTGTTAGAGTTGGACAAACCGTGCACGTCACTAATAAGTAAAACGAATTTACGAGGTAATAAAACTAGGCATTCTGAACGCTAAGGAGTATTTCCTAGAAAATTACGAAAGATCGGCGTATATTATTGGAAATGGAATCGCGCAAATACTAGTACATTCTAGAAATTGATAATTTTGTATATATAAAAAAGCGTTATTAAATAAATTCATTCATTCATTCATTATAAATTCGATCGCGAAATGTTATTTTGATTTAAGTCGCGAGCTGTTGCTTAGCGAAGATGATATTCAAAGAATGCAGTAAGCATTCCTTAATTACGATGTTACAATGAATAAAGAAGTAATGTTTTAAACATAACCTGATGTTAAAAACATGGAAATTATTAAATTTAATTATATACAATGCAGATGGGAAATGTTTTGAAACGAAAAGCTATTAAAATTGTTATAAATAATCACATCCAGGATGTATATTTTGTTTCTAAATGGAGATTTCATGCATCATCTGGTAAGCTGATTTGGACGTCAATTTAAAATAATAAGATGTTTAATTACGAGTTGGATAGAAAAGCGCTTCGTGGATTTTTGCAAGTATTAATTGTTAGTAACTGATAGTTGAGTATTTGTCATTTAAATCTAAACTAGAATAAGTGTTAATCATATAATATTTTATTTTTGTAAGGATCTTTACCAGAAAAGTTTGTGTTCAGAGTTCGAAACACTCTAACCTTTTAATAGATTACCTGTCAAGGATTTTTTGGCAAAAACAAACCTTAGAAACGCGAGAAACATAACCAAGTAAACCATGCATAAGAGAAGAAATTAAGTTTAGTAAATTTAAAATAAGGTAAGGACCGTTTTTATAATTAAGTAAATAAGTACTTCCTAGAAATTATGTTATGTTTGAAAGAAACGATGTTGTAAATATTCTATATGCTTTTGTATGAGAGAAAATATTTCATACTGTATAAATGTTTTAATATTGCTGTGTTTGATTTAATTATATAAATTCCCACATTTCCGTTGAGCGAGCCAGGCGAAGTTAGAAAGGGAGCTAAGTCAACAATTTCAAATTTTACAATTGCTGTATCACAGCACTCTTTTAGTGGCGCTCTCAAAGCGGCGTTGTCACAGCACTCTCTTAATGGCTCCTAATGCGAGGCTTACCACATCAATATATATATATATATATATATATATATGTATATATATATATATATATATATATTGATGTGATTAAATGTCATGGAGAGGTCATATTGCATCATCTGGTAAACATCCAACGTCATGAATTAACAAAAGTTCAAGGAAATCAGAACTATGTAGATATTTGAACAAAAAAACGTATTTGTAAAACGCCCGGTATAAAAAGCATAAATGCGTGAAAACCATGATCAGAAAGAGTTTTTATTCATATTAGATAATTTAATAACGAAAGGAACGTGTTTCAGATGGCACCACACGTACAACAAGCGTATTAAATGAAATTTCAGTTTTAATTGAATAATCAAAAGAGTTTCATCCACATTTTATTATAAAGTCTGGGTGTATAAAATACACATAAATTTTCATTTTGTAGTAAATAAAAGGACCATGCTCAAATGTAAAATACTCTTAAAGTATTGTCGTTTTACTGGAAAAGCGCATTTAAATTTCAGAACCAGAATGCAGTAGTATAAAGAATCAAAAAGCGTATTAATTAACCCAAATACAAACAACGTGAATAACCCAGAACGACGATAAAAAGGCGTCTTAACAGCATAAATAAGCCAAAGCGTCCAATTATAATATAACCTAAGGTAATAGTAAAGTATAAATTTTCGAACGTTGATAACGGACGTATAATACACCTTCCAGAACAAAAAGGAATGGTACACCTACTTCGAGAATCAATCACTTCGAACATGGAAACAACAGAATGACTGGGAAGGCTCTAGAGGCCCATGTAATAAGAGGTTCGCCTTTATAAACCTAATGGATGTTGAAAACGCAGTTCAGTCTTGAATGAAGCGTGTATGTTGGCACACGATTGATGAGATTAGATAATACGTCACGTAGTTTGAATTGCTATCCAACATATACTGTATTTAGTAGTAAAAGTCTTTTAAACACATTATGGAAGATAAACGATTTTAGAAACGGTTTTAAGAAGAGTGTTGCTTGACAGCTGACGTAAAAGTTTATTGATACTCATACGTGAATAGATTATTTGAAATTCTTGCAATGGTTTCAAAATGGAAAATAGATACTTAAAATACTTACTGTAAGAGAAAGTCTTCTTGATTAGAATAAAGTATATAAGATTGAATTGATGGATGATGCAGAGCACTTTTCTGAAACGATTTGAGCTATTGTTGGGGCATGGATTGATGATTACGTTCTGGAAAATGCCAACACCGATAAGGCCGTAACGGTAAAATAAAAATATATTGTTAAACAGTTTAAAATGAACGATATTTAAATTATACGATTTATATAGGTAAATTTTGTACATATCAAGCAAGATTTATTTAGAGGATTGTTTATGAATGAAAATTATGAGATTAAAATTTATGAGTAATCATCCTTGGTCTAAAGTATATAAGATTTGTATAGAATAGGTGAGTGATTATCCAGAAGTTATATCTTTTTATCAATGTTATTTTTAAGATATAGATCGTAAGACTAGCTGTTGTGAAGAGAATCACCAAAATGTAAAGTGATTTTATAATCACTCTGTAGTATGTCCCTACTTTATCATAACCCCATACATACAAAAACACTTCTCGTTTCATAGGAAGATTATATTAAGTAATACATTTATTGATGCAGTTTATACACTGAACAATATTATTCACCCTCTGTTTTAGAGGGTGTTTTAGGCAAGGGATCCTGGTATAAAAGTATGGAACTATATATATACAATTTGTGGGCGCTCTCCATCAATAATTTATGATTATTACATCTGCGTTGATGCAATTTTTGCGTTTTCTCTACTATATTGCTATAGACACTTTTAGCATTTGTAGGTGAAAAACCGCACGCAAGTACAAACGACGGGTGAGCATAACGACCACTGAGTTTGAAAATAACACACGGATTGAGCGCTACTTCGTAAATGATCTAGTTGGCATCAGATGATTCATCTTCTTCCAAAACTAACAAATGAATGCTTTAAATGTTACTTTAGCTAAATATACTATAAATCTAATTTCCCGTATGTCCTGTACTAAGATCTTTAATGAGGTTTGAATGGATTAAACAAGAATCATAATAATAATTTGCTTCGTTAGACTGAGAAGCCATTATCTTGTGGACTGTCGTAAATAATTTTACGGAAACATTTATCAAAGGCAAAATAACCAATTGAAATTAAAAATACCGATACTGCGAAAGGAGAACAAGACGAGAAGTACTTACTTCTAATTCTCACCTCGAATTTCAAGAGAACTTAGTTGAGTTCACGTCCTTCGAAAAATGTTTCTTGTTTCTTTCTTGATCTCGAATCAAGATTTCTCAAATTCTTGACTTCTAAAACGCTCTGCAAGTTGCAACCATGTTTCTGAAACAACCAATGCTATACGTAATACTGTGGCACCAGCATAATAACATTATAACGCAGGCGAAGGGTTTGAACACAAAAGATGATTGACAATTTGTTACGTACAAAACCCTGCAAGCAATCTTTTCTGCGTGAATATTAATTCATACTACTTCTATTTAAAAACGCCCTAAAATTTCTAAACAAATAATAAAAGTTATCGATCAACAAGCTCGATTTCCTTCCACTTGAAATTAGTGTTATTTTATAAAATTTTATCAACTATTTGCTCAATATGTTGCCTTATAAAATCAAACAGCTGCTTAGCAACTTCATGTTACAAAGTCGCTACAAATATATTCTACCACCTGCAGTGAATAAGTTGCAGCTACAGCTATACATAAATGCATGGCTTTCTTTTAATAGATAAGCCCGCTTAACCATCTGCCTAGTAAATGAACAGTTGGCATGGGTTTTTTATCTATACCAAGTTCATACTTCCAAAAAACGGGATGCTTATCTTCCAGCTGTGCAGTTGTTGAAAGCAATAAAATTGTCCCCTTTTGTTAACAATTCTTGGTAGCCGTTATCTCTTGTTTGCAAACTGTTACAGCTGGTATCTTTACAGCTGCCGTCTGAGAATTCTTCACACTTGATCCTTCGGCGATATTTTTGAAAGTCAAACACCTTACCCCCTACGTAATTCTTGTCTTTATAAATACACACCGTGCTTTGAAAGCGGGAGATTGAACACAACATCCTTTTAGCGAAATAGCTGTTGTGAGTCGCAATATGCTTTTTGTGCTAACCTATTTAAATTAGTTGAGTCAGTGTCCAATCGACTGACGAAAGCAGCCCACGTGTCTCGAATCCTGTAAAATGGTAATAGAGAGGCAGACAACTTGGTCTAAGGTACATTTTTTTTGTCTGTTTGCTTTACTTATGTTGTTGTTTTGGAAGATAGACACTTTTCTCGTTGATTCCCCAGCAAACTGCAAACGGCACGTTACAAAGTTACGGCCACAGTGCACGAGTAATTATGTAATTAATTACAAAGTCATTTAAACCAAACCTTTTGTTAGAGAATTTGTTACTGTTACCTTTTCTTGGTACATTCCTGTTAATGTTAACAAATTCTACATTAGAATAAGTTAAGATTATGTTATAGAAATTTTAATGGTACGTTATTTCTTAAGGAGATATGTATAATTTCTTCTCGTACATATTTAGGACTGGAAACATTATACTGGCATGTAGATATGTAATTGCTATTTAGATTATAAGATTTTATTCTCGATATTTTCAAATGTTTAGGTTTATACTGTACTATATGTAAATTGAAAGCATAAAATTAATAAAACCAATCAAATCAAGCCTTTCGGTATAGAAAAACAAGTAGTTTTAAAATTAATGTTAGTGTCCTATAGGTTTTTGTTATTGCAATGGTGATATGATATCAAGGCGCTCAAGTCTAGTTTTCAAGAGAGCGACTGTGTCTGGCTATACAACCTGAGACGGCGGCGGGGATTGTCACTGCAGATACAAAGACATCGAGAGGGTCCGTAGGAAGTTGTAAGATGGATCTACGACGTGGTACATCAGGTTAATAAGCTCTCATAAGAAGAACACTAGTGAAGCACGTGAACTGGTTAGCACCCTAACAAAGCCTTTTTACCTTTACTCATGATTTTAAATTCGAGAATCCATTTAATCGATATAGTCTAGGGTATAACCGTTATAGTCCCACGCGCGCGTGTTCAGAGCCACTACGAAAGTTGGTCACACATACTAATCACATACACAATATTGCATAAAAAAATATTACGTCATAATTGCGTCTCAAATTGTATCACATACCAAAAATGTTTACAGTGATACAAGAGGCACCTTAAAGGAAAAGATAAAATGTACTCACTTATAACGCTCCGTTCAGCTCAAACTCAGGGTCCTTGGGTGTTGTTTGGTTACGACAAGCCCTCGTTAAAGCCAGATTAATTTGTTTTCCCTCTTCGTCGTCTGTAGCAGTACGGTAAGGAACAACCAGGTAAGTAACGATAAGAGGCAAAGATAAAGGAAACCTACATCCTAAAAGAGAAAAGACAAGAAAAAAGAGACAGGTGAACTTCACTGTTCGACGTCTCGTTGGCTAAAAATCGTCGTGTCGGAAACCGCGCATTTACTTCCTCATTCCACGTCTGCGCATTCTATTGCGCCGACGCAACTGCCCGAAGTGACGGAAATGCCCAAGTCTATTTTTTAAAAATATTGGCGCGAATTCACTCACAAATTAAAAAGTGTGCAATGCCAATTTTTGGCATGTAACATAATATTGCGTATAGTTACAAATATAGTATGCGCCAGCCCTAACATCAATCCATAAATAAGTAAGCAAAAATTGTATTGCAATAAATAATTCAACTTGTAGTAGTCTGGCAACAACAATAACAAAGCCTTTTGTCTCAAATTGTTAGCTTCAGGTGGATGATGCTCTGGGCCTCAGTCAAATTCGGAGCTTTTAAACCCTCGTACCTGCATTTCGATTCTTAAATATTTTCGTAGAATTGCTGCCCTGTATAGCCGAAATTACCGCGTGCGGAATTAATTGCAATTTAGGATGCACCACAACTTTCCCTTAACATTTACTACAAAATATTTCTCAAATCGCACCACCCCGTTATTAAACTAGACAATTTACTTCCAATAAAAATCTTATAACAAATTTACGGCTACTGGAATCATTTTAATGGAATAAAAGTTAATTAACTCGAACTATGCATAGGTTGACACTCACTACCAATAAGCTGTAATTAATTAATGTATTATAGATCTTTCAAAATCTCAGCCACCTGCGCAAAAATCCCAAATATTACTAAAAACCAAAATGAAAATATAGTATTGCGAAATGATAGTCATGGCTCCAACAGCGTTGACGTTACTGCAACATAATTTTAAAATCGATGTTACCATATCAAATTTTTTATACATTTTTCATACTAAAAAATATTTGTGGGTGTCATAACTTTTACAAATTCCTATATTTCGCAACTGCTACTAGAAAAGCAAACATATGACGATAAGGTTAAATTAAATAATCACTAGCAGCATTGCAGTGCTTCTTTAAGAATTCTTAACTAGGGTGTAGTCACTTTTATATACAGCACTGTCATTGGAATTTTAATAGTAATACAATCCGTTCAGGCGGCGCAGTTTAAAATCTAGGGCCCCAAGATTATTCTAGGAATCCTATTTTTAACTTTATTTGAGATTAAACTTTCTGTTCTGTACTACACCACGTTACAGGTTACATTTATATTTATTAGATTACTCTGTTTAAATCTATGTTTATTAATGTAACAAAAAGTCACGTGCTTCTATTATGAAAGTGGCTTATCTATATTAACCATATCTAATCTATGTTCGTAACTGACTGCCGAGCCTATACTGCATATTCTAGACACTTAATTTTGACATTTGCGATTCCTGCCTATTTCTTTCTGGTTTCTGTATTTTGTTTAATTTCCCTTTGTTAATAATATTTATAAAACAGCCTTTTTCAAGACTACACTTCGTTGTTTATTTTGAAATTGTAAGTAAACGTTTTTAACTTTACTATTTCTTGACTACATATTTTTCTATTTTAGGTAAGATTCGACTTCATTATGAGCAATTCGCAAAAAATTGTTCATAGCCAAGTTCGTGAGATTATATATAATCTTTACAATTATATGAAACAGCAGAAGGATGCTGGCCAGGATATGATTTTGCTGAACAATTTCAGCAACTGGTGTTGGGTTAACAACTGTTAAGAAAATTGTTAAAGAAGGCAAAATGCAGCCAGTTGGTGCGAAGTTACAATTTACTTCACTAAGGTAAACTATCAAGAAAGGTAGTACAAAGTCTACATTAGATGAATTTGAAGAAGAAATTATGCGTTACTATTGAACTTCAAACTACAACTAACTAGAAATAAAAGGCAACAGGTAAAGCAATTTTTCTTTCTTTTTACTTTTTTTTTACCTTTTTTTTTTTTGGCCTCCACTCGCTGGATAAAGTGAAGCTTTAATTATTCGCGGCTAAGTCTGGGAATTACCCCAAGGGTGAGCAATGAGAAAGGGTGTGGGGATGGTCTAAACTCTACAATAAACTAACAAAAAGAAAATTGGTTGAGCGCCACTGTATCTGTATGAACGATAACACTAAAGATTCATTACTCCTATGAGAAGATACAGAAACTCACGGGATGTAAACACAATAAAAAACTTACAACTTACTGAACTAATGTATCTGGAAACCTCTGGAACATACTTACGACCTCTTCGATCTCGATGATCCTGGAAAAAAGATACACAACAAACTTTCTATTAAAAAGACACAGTTGGTACTTTCTAATAAAAAGGCAGACTAATAATTACAGGTGGATAATATTAAGATTACCACACCAAAGATATTTAAATCAAAATGAATACCTAGAACGAATGAGTTGTAGCATACCTGTGCTTTTAAATTACTTCAGCATTCGTATACTTTCATTATTCAAAGATTTATTTTTTAAAAACTTTTAGTAAAAATTAATTATGCCTGGAATAAAAACTTGAGTCCAAAATGAAATTTAATATAGTTTCTCTTTCTTGATTTTTTTAAATATGTTTACAAAATGAACTAATAAAATTGGTTTTCTATACATCTGCCTTGACATAACAAGACCTTAAGTTAATAATATTTTATAACAAGTTTTGACACCAAATACCCAGATCTGATTATTGGCTCACATATGTTTCTCATAAATTATTTCTTAAAAACAATTTGAATCACGTGCAGTTAACTTGGACAAACAACTTTTCAATTAATTCAGGTATTATGAGCTTATAAAAATTTAACATCTGCAAGTAATTTTCTAGAAAACAGGAAATGGACTTTGAAGTCTCATCTTTTTAACAAGTGAATTTCTGCAAATCTTACAAAATTATTACAATAGCATTTCGTGATAATATTTTCCTACGCTGTTCTTTATGCGCAAAATTTAATTTGACCAAACAATCCCTGAATACTATTTATATGAGCATACTCGAGATCTCACAAACATAACAAAAAAAAGGTTTGATACCTGTATATGATGAGGTCGTCATCCCTAGTTATCAAACTGCGACGCACGTCCTCTGAAATCTGCTTATCAAATAGTTGTAACAGAATATTAAACAACAGCTGTAGTTGCCTTGATAAACGAGTAGTGTTCCAATCTCCTTATTCGAATATATCACCGTCCTACTATATCATTATGTTATTACATCATTTTAATATATTGTTCCATCATGCGCTAAAGGAATAAAAATATTTTATAAATTATTTGGTTAATGCGATCTTACCGTTAACAAGTTCCGACACAAACCAATTCAAGGAGCGGCGTGGTCCAGTGCCTTGCCGGTGGCACAGGAGTGAGAAGCTTCGCTGTGTCCCAAGGCGACCAGCCCCCCTGTCTTTACCATAGTACGCCTATCCGGAGGCCCCACTTATGCAAGGCCTGAAAACCCATGCGTTAAGTACAATGCAAACTCGACTACATTTTCAAAAGCAATGGCCGACCTCGTTGTTCGTTCCGTTCCAGTACGGGACCTTATCTGCGTGGCGCATCACCTCGTGACCGTATTCACGCACGCGCTATTCTAATTCTAACGAATGAAAGGGAATAATCCGCCTGCAAGTTAGGCAACACAAACGACTAGACCCCATATAAATACGTTTCTTGAATGTATATTATTATTAAATATCTGTGCAAAGCATTTAAGTTATTTAAGCGAACATGATTTCCTGTTTCATTATAGAATTGTTTCTTTTAGATATAATAGTATCAAATACGAGAATTAAATACCACAGAATAAAATTATACTGATGCGATTCTTGCAAAAATGGTGCTATAGAATATATATTCGTTACACAGGTAAAGGGATAGCTCGGGGTAGCTAGACCGTTGTAAACTCATACCCTATTGCAATTCTTAAACCTAATACAAAGAAGTACGGTTGCACATCGCTACCACTTGGATGCATGTAGTTGACTCAATAAGTGTGGCGCGCTTCATAACGCCTCAGATGAATTTGATGGGTAGAAATCATCGTATGAATTTTGACATGTATTTTGGATTATAAACGTTCATTACATAGTATTGATCAATAATCGGCGAATTACTGAAATTATTTAAGGAGAACTTGTACAAGTTACAACAGAATTTTCTTTGATTGAAAAAGTATCTTTAAAATATACGGTAAGGTGGAGCTTCACTTGCTTCTGGTACACTTACTTTTCTTTTGTCGTGTTTAATTTTATCTTCGTCAATTTATTACCTATTTGATATTTAAGACATGCACTGTTTTAAACATTCAGTTTAGTTTAAAAATACTGCACCTTATGCTTATGTAGTAGTGATGAATTACTAATTGCTTGAATTAACACAAGAAAAAATTAATAAATAATTAATAATGGTGCTCACGAAACCATATTATACCTTCTGTCTCTAAATCATCTCAAGAATAATAATTTCTCATTTGAAAAATACCAAGTACTTAAAAGTACTTATAAATTCAACACATTTTCAATGACGTTTATTGTCTATTTCGTTATAAATTTTAAAATTAATTCTAAGTATTAAAAGTAGTATTAAAAAATATATTTTGATTCCAAGAAGTATCTTATTCAAATAAAGAGAATAATTTGGTAATGTCTAGGAAGTTCCTGTAGAGGTGTCGTATACGGAGTAACGGTTAAACGTGACTGCCATTCTAATTAAATTCTAAAAAATTGTTATCTCGTTTATTGCCCTCACGTATTTAATATCTATTCAGGGATTATGATTTGAACCTTTTACAGCGGGTATAAGTGTATTGCAAGCGCAACGAAAACTACAATTTTATATTTGTCCCCATTTTTTAGCTGTCAAACGTGTATTATTTATAACCAGTACCTATATGCCTGTTACATAAGAAAACGAGTATCTACTAGAAAACTTTATACATCAACACCACCTCCACAAACAAAACTCTCCCACCCTCATCCCCACTTGTGAATTCTTGCACCACCAATATTGACCTAACACTTACAACCCCATACGTCTCCAATTTATTTAGTCGTTGGACAATCTTCTATATACACCAATCCAGTAACCACAACCCCATTACCTTCAACATTTTACCCAACTTAACATTCAGACCCTTCTACAAACCCCCATCCTACAACGCCTATGAAGTAAATTGAGCCCTATTTTTAGCAAACCTAACCAAACTTGTTATAAACATACCCTTAGGATATACTTTCGACTTCCTCACGTCGCGAATCATGCCTGACTTTGGATGTAAAGTATTACGTCTACAAATTCGGCTGTATGAATTGACGTCACGGGTAAAGCCCACAAGTTAACCAAAACAAACAACGAGCTTACTTGATTTTTACTAAAGGTCAAGGCTGTCTCTGAAGTCTCAGGTCTGAGTCATCGTTTAAAGTTTCCAAATTTTATAGTTGACCTACGCGGTAGCGATATACGATAGTTTGTTTGTAGAAGAAGGGGTACAAAAATCGAAGGGAATCACTTCGCCGAACTGCACTATGTCCGATCTCGTCAAACGCCGGTAGTAAAGTCCCCTTTTATAACATGCATTGTTCTCACCAACTATACTAACTCCGCCATTTCACGTTACCACGACCAACCAAGCTCTAACCACATCCACATTTTTGTAGTGTGGGAACACAAACGTATGCAAATTAGTAGATGGTTGACAGGTCTTTCAGGACCTCATTTCCACCAGAATCCCTAATTTTCACACTCATCTGGACCAATTTACATGTAAATTCCCATAAGGAGGAAATGAGGAGATGAATCTCTACCTCGCTATCCTCTTGTGAACCTCCTTGTGAGATTTTTTTACCCCAACCATCCCTACCCTAAAAAAATCGGTAACCTAACCCCTAAAATTTTTGAGATACACCTCGGTGCCTATTGGCACCGCACCCACGAGATAAATCTATATTGTTTGGTATCAATTAATATTAGATTTTTCTCAGCTACCCACATCTCTTTAAATTTTTCAGACAGCATCATCCCCAGGGAGCTACCCTCATTTTAAGATTTTTTACCGACAGCGATTTCTGACCGTCCTTATAAATTTTTTTAACCATGCGACACATCTAATTAGTCTAGAATTTTACGCAGAATTCAAATCTGCAAACAGATTTGAAATAGGACCGCTCCTTACAAAGTTACACATATACCCTCTGCGAGATAAATATTTCTCGACATTTCCGCCCACGAGATAAATGTGTCTTGTTTGGTATCAATGAATATTAGATTTTTCTCGGCTACCCAAATCTCTAGGAATTTTTAGATTGCATCATCCCCCAGAGAGCTACCTCAATTTTAAGATTTTTACCAGCAGCAGCGATTTCTAACCGTCCTTATAAATTTTTTAACTATCCGACACATCAAATTAGTCTAGAATTTTACGCGAAACCCGAATCTTGCAGATACTAATACAGTTTAAATTTTGTAAACCACATTTCTAAATACATATTCACAATTTTTATTCTTAACCTAGAGCTCCTCATATCGGCTTACACTTATTAATATTTATTTCTAAATAGAGCACCTTTTCCAAAGACCAACCGGACCCACATGTTTCAAATTCCTCTGATTATGTTCTCATGGTTTCGCTTAAGACCTCGTACATATTTTCCAGATCACTAGAAGACGTTATAACCATATTTTTTGTGTTAAAGGATTTCACATCGGTAGTCTCTCCTACCATTTTTGTGTAGACGCCATAGAGTTCGCAATAGACTTTTATTGCTGTATGTTTTGTTCTTTTTTCATTAAGTAATTGAATAAACCGCTCTTTCTGCTTCCAAAGAAATTCGGACACTCCATCGTCGACACTGGCGTTCTTTATGCGATAGCTAGCCATACGGTTGTTAAACGCTGTGCTAACCATTTCTACGCCATCGTCGCTAGTAGCGGTAACTGATGCATTTTTATGGCTGTTGCTTCTCAAGTGTGCGGCATACGTAGTCTTTTCCATTTCGAAATCGCATACTTTACACATAATTCGTGGTTGTTTCGCACAAGACCCTTTAACAGCTGGCGGAGCTGAACGTTTACGGCTTAATGACATACCGTGCTGTTTTTCCTTGTGTCGCTGTATGTTGTCCATTCTCGTAAAAGCGATACCGCAAGACATACAGTTTAAGTACTTTGCTGCCGACGGATGTATAAGCTTAACCCTGGACGATGTTACACCACGAGATTTGTTGTGGTGCCGTTTAAGACCATACCTCCTGGTAAAGTAGACGTGACAGGGGTCGCATTTAAAAACGTTTGCAGGTACCATTTTAGTACAAAACAAAATCCGCACTATAGGACTTTGGTGAAACTTGTAAGCGAACTAACTTATAACTAAAAAGTTACTCTAGCGTGCCTGCTTTATGTACCCTATAGAATGCAAATCAAAGGTTTCCGAAGACAGCCGAACGAAGTTGAGGATTCAGTGAGGAACTAAATGACGTCATCTTGTGCCAATCCTTGCTGCTCGTCCAGTACATTTAGCACCAATGATTGCACCCGGTTCGCATCGTCCATGCTGCGAATGCAGTTAGTAGAAACACCGTAAAACGTCTTCCATGTTATACGGATCAGCAATCGCATCGCGTGCATATTAAAAATCCAAAAAGGTGGTAGCACACGCACACAAATTGGTTGCAAGTCGTGCGGTAGAAGATGCAGTGCAAAAACTTAATAAAACACTTTAAACCTTTACTAAGGAAATACCAAACTTGTTGTTTACAGAATACTTACTAATAAAGCAATTTAATTTTAAATAACTTCTACGTCATATTTTCGGAAATGTCAGGCTTGAATATTTTCTTTGGAAACAATCGAAGATTGTCGAAGACACTCAAAGAGTGCACAAGCGCGGTCACTAAACCAATTAGCATTAATACCGAGTATTCCGTACTTTCGTAGGTTGCTCATTTCCTAAAACCAAATCTTCCGCATAGCGGTCGGTAGCACGTAATGATTTCTAGAACCGGCAAGTACTCGATATCGCCCAAATAGAGAATTAGATGCTCGATGTCTGTCAACTTTCGATTCCCTCGTAAAAGGTAGAAAAACTCGGTCAATCATCCATCTAACTTATACTTCGACCCGCCCCCGTTCTGATAATTTCCAAACATTTTTCAAATGGTCTCAATGGTCTCAAAATTTTTAAACCTCCGAGGGATCTATAAATCGTGATCAATTACACATCCGAGCTACCTGTAAACTAACATATTTTATAGTAACAGTGCGCTGTATAATACATGCATACCCCTTCTCTGCGCTACTGGTATTCTTGTAGTTGCTTGAAAAAGTCAGTTGCCTTTTTTTACTGTTAGGACCGCTGCAAAGCACCATTCTATACTTTCTTTAAAAGTATAGCACATCGCGCACTTTTTTGCCTGATAATTAAATTTTGCTCATGTAGGCTTTTACACTTTCGCATATTTACATCTAATACGATCGATTAAACATTTTCGATTATTCTAACGGAACCACCATACATTCTGCCGCACCGTTCTTTTTGAATCCAACGATCCGAGGGGCTTCCACACACTAACGTATCTTTCCTACTATTTGTTAAACAAGAACTACGGGCATCGCCATGTCCGTATGCGGACGTAAGCAGATGTTTGTGGATGTGTACGAGAATATGTAACCATATACATTAATCAGTCTAAGCTATTTGATTTAGTCCACGAAAACTACTATTTTTTTAACCTACAATTACTAATCACCTTTATAGGTTTAACATTTCAACTATTTCCCAATGACTGGTGCTACGTACATGAAAACTTTAATTTCTTATTGGAAAGAATCCTTATTCTCCCACGCACTGCTGCGTAGTTGCATCCCCACCCGTTTTGAAAATATATGCTCGTTATAGGTTATAGCACCCGCGGTTTTACTTAACTACACTTCGTGAGACCCCTTTAATCTTTTTAATCGTGTCTTTCTCGCTTACAATACAGTAGGAGACTTAGCCCTACTACCAACAAATTATAATACTAGACCCCCATTAAATTCGTCTTTGAATTTCCCTACAACTTTTTTGTTGACAAGCGGTATATTGTACTTATTATCCGCGGGGTAGTCACTCTTTTAAGATAACTATATTTTGTTTGGTATCAACTAATATTAGATTTTTCTAGGGAGCCCAAACCTGTAAATAGATTTTAAATAGTACCACCCCTTACAAAGTTATGCCTTTTAAAGACCCAAATCTCTAATTTTTGCCCATCTTTATTTAACTACATCGTTAGAACCTTTTTCCCGCTACCCAAGACGCTTTAACCAACCATTTCCCGAGAAATCTAAAACCGATGTATCTCGCGAACACCACGTGGAGATAACACGTATACTCTGTCAACCAGGATAGAAGCAGGAAGGATTTGGAAGAAGGGAAGGTGGGAGAAGAACTTAAAAATTATGGAATCTTAAAACTAATATATACAATAGATTTACAAAATCTATACAAATATAAACAACTATCTTAGATTTATATCTTTATGCCCCCCATGCGTAGATTGCTGTACTATTAGGAATGTAATGTAATCTTCGCTCGATAAACTAATTTTATTAATTATCTGCGTGTACAAATCGTGTTTTTTACTCCGAATACATACGCCGGCAATTACTTCATACCAAATAAAGAATTAGATGCTTGGTGACTGTTAACATCCGTTTCCATCGTGTACGCCCGTGCGCACCCCTGCCTATGCGCATTCAAGCCCATGCGCACCCTAACCATGCGCGCCCCAACCTATGCGCACCCCTCTCTGTGTGACTGCTATTTCGTGGTAACGTCACAGCCTTTTGTAAATAAAGAGCAGTGTAATACTATTCTAAAATTTTTATTCTGACATACATAACAAAATTTAAAAATATTTAATACCAAGCATGGAATAATTTAAACTTAATTTTAATAAAAAGTTATACACAGAAAACAGTCCTTTCTATATGTTTGTTTGGAGTGGTTTTAATTTTATCTAATTATATTCGCAGCTTAAAATTTAAATCGACACCCAAGTCCTCTATCTCCTTTTCTAGCCAATAGTTTGATACATAGAGATCGTCTAGGTTTTGGAATTGTAAAATGTACCGAAGTTTGTCTCTATATATAAAGTCTTTGATTCCACCGACAACCAGATCCATTCCTTCGTGTAATTCTTGCAGCTTGTGACAATCTTTTAATCGCGGCTCTCCCACTATATCCTGCACACGTATCTTGTTAGCTTGATCGACTTCTTCTTGTCTGTATTGGAGGAAATCCTTATTCTCCCACTCACTGTTGCGTAGTTGCATGTCCACCACTTTTGGAAATATATGGTTGTTATAGGTTGTAAGACCGTCGGTTTTTAATGATCCGAAAGGTTCGTTACTAGGCAAATATACAATGTTTAACGGAACCACTTTGCGTGTGGTGTACACCAAGGTTACGAAACTCGCATTTCTTAGTTCGTCTATGTTATCTGCCATTTCGATAAATACGTTTTTAGAATAACCTTTTAAAAAGTTTACTGATTTAGTACCATCCTTTTCCGCCAGGACGCCTACATAACTAAAAGAGTCTTTTTTACTAACCACAAATGCATACAGCTTGTACAATCCGGATGTATCTAAGTCAGTCCATCGACACATAAAATAATCTTTTAATATTTCCTAATTTTCTCTAATAAGATGTTCTTTGTCTAACACATCTTTGTATTGTCCGCGTATTGTCACAGTGTTTTCCATGTAGTCCAACTTTTGCTTTTTGCATCCATTTCCTCTAATTCCAGTTGTCTTTTTCTTCCATTTACAGCGAATGGCGTGCATAATGGGGCAATTTCCTTTAGCGTAAACGGTTAGAGTTTACTGCCAATATTTACGCGTTGTCGTACAACCTCTGGACGAATGTTAGGCGTATCTATCAACCCCAATTCCGAAATGACTATTTCTTTTGGAATTGTAGAATATGGTGTTGCAGATTGTGTAAAATATGTACTACCTGCTTTAATGTAGCACTTGTGTAAGATTTTTATTTTATCTTGGCTATCTTCCTCCTCTGCTATCTCCAAATAATTTACAGGTAAATAGTTCAAACTAAAAGCCGAAAGCACATACTTTATCAATTTTTTCGCTTTCCTCTGGTTTTTCGGACACCCTAATTTGCAAGCCCATCAATTTCTTTGTATTACCATTCCCCCAATACACGTACTGTAGCAGGTTATTATAGACTAAACAACAGCTATTTTGTAGCTTGTCCGATAGCTTACTCCACATTTTGGCAAGTGGTACCGAGTACATTGGCGCCTTTAGGAAGTATAACTTACGATCTTTCAATAAGGTTAAACAGTCTTTTAAGGGATTATACACCCGTTCTAGCTACTGTCGAATACTAAATTGAATACGAAAAAATTGTCCCCTTATGTATCCTACAGAGTCGAATATGTCGGACACTGCCATATCGCTTACATTCTGCTGTTTAGGAACTGTTTTGTTATCCGACCTAGGTCGGCAGGGATGCGCATCGACATATGTCCGGATATATGTCGGATATATGTAGGATGTTAGGGTAGGGTGAAATTGCCCCATAGAGTGAAATTGCCCCATAGGGTGAAATTGCCCCATAGGGTGAAATTACCCCATAGGGTGAAATTGCCTCCGACCTAGGTTGGATGTGGACTTGTCAGGAGTTAGGTTAGCTAGTGTTGTCCGGAGTTAGGTTAGGTTAGTTGGACTTGTGTGGACTTAGGTTAGATAAAAGGAAAAATTGATAGGTTAGGTCAGCGCGACGACGCTGACCTAACCTATCAATTTTTTCTTTTATCTAACCTAAGTCCACACAAGTCCTATACCTGGAAAAATGCTCTCAAACGGCACCAGAACAAATGACGTGGTGTAACATCGTCCAGGGTTAAGCTTAAACATCCGTCGGCAGCAAAGTACTTAAACTGTATGTCTTGCGGTATCGTAGAAGAGACTACCGATGTGAAATCCTTTAACACAAAAAATATGGTTATAACGTCTTCTAGTAATCTGGAAAATATGTACGAGGTCTTAAGCGAAACCATGAGAACAAAATCAGAGGAATTTGAAACATGTGGGTCCGGTTGGTCTTTGGAAAAGGTGCTTTATTTAGAAATAAATATTAATAAGTATAAGCCGTTATGGGGAGTTCTAGGTTAAGAATAAAATTTGTGAATATGTATTTAGAAATGTGGTTTACAAAATTTAAACTGTATTAGAAAAAATTGTCTGTAATAAATTTTCTTTTAGGTATGAGCTGCAGGAAAGTTATAGTTTAGAGGGTATATGTGTAACTTTGTAAAAGGTGGTCCTATATTAAATCTGTTTGCAGATTCGAATTTCGCGTAAAATTCTAGACTAATTAGATGTGTCGGATAGTTAAAAAATTTATAAGGACGGTTAGAAATCGCTGCTGCTGGTAAAAAATCTTAAAATTGGGGTAGCTCCCTGGGGGATGATGCAATCTAAAAAATTCCTAGAGATTTGGGTAGCCGAGAAAGATCTAATATTAATTGATACCAAACAGGGCACATTTATCTCGTGGGCGGAAATGTGGAGAAAGATTTATCTCGCAGAGGGTATATGTGTAACTTTGTAAGGAGCGGTTCTATTTCAAATCTGTTTGCAGATTCGAATTCTGCGTAAAATTCTAGACTAATTAGATGTGTCGCAGCATGGTTAAAAAAATTTATAAGGACGGTCAGAAATTGCTGTCGGTAAAAAAATCTTAAAATGAAGGTCTTGGGTAGCGAAAAAAAGGTTTTAAAGATGGTGTTAAATATAGATGAGCAAAAATTTAGAGGTTTGGGGCTTTTAAAAGGTGTAACTTTTTAAGGGTTAGTACTATTTAAAAGATTCCTAGAAATTCGGATAGCAGAAGAAAATCTAATATTAATTAATACCGAACAAGGTACATTTATCTTAAAAGAAACAAGAAATAATCTTTTATATGTTCGCTAGAGGGTATGTGTCTGAATGGGTAACGGGTTGCCCCGATATTAAATCTGTTTGCAGATTCGGATTTTGCGTAAAACAGAAAGATGAATCCGTATCTCGAACACCCTAAAAAGTATATAGATAAAGGGTGATTAAAAAACCAGTTGGTAAAAATTCTTAAAATGAGGGTAGTAGGGTATAATTAGCAATACTGCCGCCTCTTTTGCTCCCAAAACCCTCATTTGCTCCCACATTTACATGTAAATTCCCATAAGGAGCAAATGAGGAGGAGCAAGTTTCAACTACCCAATTTCTAGGAATTTTCAGATATCGTCACCCCAAGGAGCTACCCCATTTTAAGATTTCTTACCTGTTGCGATTTCCGACCGTTCTTAAACATTTTTTAGTCATGCGATACATTAAATTAGCTTAGAATTTTATGCACTCCCGAATCTGTAAACAGATTTGAAATCGGACCACGCCCTGCAAAGTTATACCCCTTTAAAGTCCTGATCTTCTAATTTTGCTATTTGCTCTATAAGCAAACCTAACAAATAGTTTTCTTCGTCTAGCCATTGCATCTTTCGAGATAAACCCATCTTGTTTGGTATTAATCAATATTAGAATTTTCTTAGCTACCCAAATCTCTAGGAATTTTTCAGATTGCACCATCCCCAAGGGAGCTACCCTAATTTTAAGATTTCTTACCTGTTGCGATTTCCGACCGTTCTTAAACAATTTTTTTAGTCATGCGATACATTCAATTAGTCTACAATTTTACGCACAACCCGAATCTGCAAACAGATTTGAAATCGGACCACGCCCTGCAAAGTTACACATATACCCTCTGCGAGATAAATCTTTCTCCACATTTCCATCCACGAGATAAACCTATCTTGTTTGGTATCAATCAATATTAGAATTTTCTCAGCTACCCGAATTTCTAAAATTTTCAGATAGCGCCATCCCCAGGGACCTACCCTGATTTTAAGATTTCTTACCTGTAGCGACTTTTGATCGTTCTTATAAATTTTTATACATGCAATACATCTTGTTAGTCTAGAATTTTATGTAGAATCCGAATCTGTAAACAGATTTAAAACAGGACCACCCTTACCATTTTACACACCCTCAAATTATAACTTTCCTGCAGCTTATACCTAAAGAAAATCTAAACCATTCTTAAAACTTTTTATTACAGACAATTTTACTAATACAGTTTAAATTTTGTAAACCACATTTCTAAATACATATTCACAATTTTTATTTTTAACCTAGAACTTCTCATATCGGCTCATACTTATTAATATTTATTTCTAAATAGAGCACTTTTCCAAAGACCAACCGAACCCGCATGTTTCAAATTCCTCTGATTTTGTTCTTATGGTCTCGCTTAAGACCTTTACATATTCTCCAAATTACTAGAAGACGTTATAACCACATTTTTGTGTTAAAGGATTTCACATCGGACTTCTCTTCCCCTATTTTGGTGTAAACGCCGTAGAGTTCGCAATAGACTTTTACTGCTGTATGTTGTATTCTTTTTCATTTATTAATCGAATAAATCGCTCTTTCTGCTTCAAAGAAACTCGGGCACTCCAATCGTCGAGCACTGGCGTTCTTTATGCGATAGCTAGCCATACGGTTGTTAAACGCTGTACTAACCATTTCTACACCATCGTCGCTAGTAGCGGTAACTGTGGCATTTTATGTCTGTTGCTTCTCAAGTGTGCGGCATATGTATTCTTTTCCATTTCGAAATCGCATACTTTACACATAATTCGTGGTTGTTTCGTACAAGGTCCTTTAACAGCTGGCGGAGCTGAACGTTTAAGGCTTAATGACATACCGTGCTGTTTTCCTTGTGTCGCAGTAAGTTGTCCATTCTCGTAAAGCAAAACCGCAAGTCCCACAGTTTAAGTACTTTGCTGCGGACGGCTTAACCGTGGACGATGTTACACCACGACATTTGTTCTGGTACCGTTTGAGAGCATTTTTCCAGGTATTTTAGTCCCCCGATCGCACTTAAAAACGTTTGCAGATACCATTTTAGTACAAAACAAAATCCGCACTATAAGACTTGACTTGTAAGCGAACTAACTTATAACTAAAAAGTTTACTCCAGCGTACCTGCTTATGTTCCTTATAGAATGCAAACCGAAGGTTTCCGAAGACAACCGAAGGAAGTTGAGGATTCACCGGGGAACTAAATGACGTCATAATCCTCGCTGCTCGTCCAATACATTTAGCGCCAATGCATGCACCTGGTTCGCTTCGTCGATGGTGCGAATGCCGTTAGTAAAAACACCGGAAAACGTCTTCCATGTTATACGGATAGCGTGCATATTAAAAATCCAAAAGGGTGATAGCACACGCACACAAATTGTGTGCAAGTCGTGCTGTAGAAGATGCAGTGCTACTATAACCAAAAACACTTTAAACCTATTACTAAGAAAATACCAACTTGCTTGTCTACAGGATACTTACAACAATTTAATTTTAAATAACTTCTACGTCATACTTTAGGTAGGCTTGAATATTTTCTAAATAAATCACCAAGCGAAAGTATATGTAGCGGTATTCAAATTACCCATTAATTTCCCATTTTTACGATCGTGGTTAATTATAGATTAAAATTTAATTTGTGTACGTTCGAGCTTCTCGTAAACTAACATATTTTATAGCAACAATGCGCTGTATAATACATGCATACCCCTTCGCCGCGCTACTGCTATTCTTGTAATTGCTAGAAAAAGTCACTCTCCTTTTTACTGTTAGGACCGATGCAAAGCACCATTTTATACGTTCTATAGCACATCGCGCACTTTTTCGTCTGATAATTATGCTTCTGTAGGCTTTTACACTTTCGCATAGCGGTCAATCGCACGTAATGATTTCTAGAACCGGTAAGTACTCGATATCGTACAAATAGAGAATTAGATGCTCGATGTCTGTCAACTTCCAATTCCCTCGTAAAAGGTAGAAAAAACTCAGTCAATCATCCATTAAACTTCAACCCGCTACCGTTTTGATAATTTCCAAACATTTTCGAACGACAATGGGCTGAAATTTTTAAACCTCCGGGGGATCTTTAAGTCGTGATCAATTACACATCCGAGCTACGCGTAAACTAACATATTTTGCAGCAACTGTATAATACATGCATACCCCTTCTCTGCGCTACTACTATTCTTGTAGTTGCTTGAAAAAGTCAGTCACCCTTTTTACTGCTAGGGCCGCTAAAGCACCATTCCATACTTTCTTTATAAGTGTAGCACATCGCACACTTTTTTGTCGGTTAATTAAATCTTTGTTTATGTAGGCATTTACACTTTCGCTTATTTAAACATCTAATACGACCGATTAACCACTTTCGATTATTCTAACGGAGACCACCATACGCACCGTTCTTTTTGAATCCAACGATCCTATGGGCTTCACGCACTAACACCTGACGTATTTTTCTTACTATTTGTTAAACAAAAACCACCGGTATCACCATTGTGGACGTAAACAGATGTTTGTGGATGTCTACGAGAGTACGTAACCATATACATTAACCAGTCTAAGCTATTTTATTTAGTCCACGAAAACTACTATTTTCTAAACCACAATTAATAATCGTCTTTATAGGTTCCACATTTCGACCATTACCCAATGACTGGTGCTACGTACATGGAAACTTTAATTTCTTATTGGAGAATTCTTATTCTCCGCGCACTGCCGCGTAGTTGCATGCCTACCCTTTTGGAGGTATATGCTCGTTATAGGTTGTAAGACCCTCGGTTTTACTTAACTACAATTCGTGAGATCCCTTTAATCTTTTAATCGTATCTTTCTCGCCTACATTACAGTAGGACTTAGCCTATTACCAACAAATTCTAATACTGGACCCCCATTAAATACGTCTTTAATTTTCCTACAACTTTTTTTGACAAGTGTTATATTGTATTTATTATACGCGGGTAGTCACTCTTTTAAGATAAATATATTTTGCTAGGTATCAACTAATATTAAATTTTCTAGGGACCCCAAATCTGTAAACAGATTTTAAATAGGACCACCCATACAAAGTTATGCGTTTTAAAGACTAATTTTTACCATCTTTATTTAACTCCATCTTTAAAACCTTTTTCGCTAACCAAGACATATGCCTTAGCCAACCATCCCCGAAATCTAAAACCGCCGCGTCCCGCGAATACCACGTGGAGATAACACGTATACTCTGTCAACCAGGATAGAAGCCGGAAGGATTTGGAAGGTGGGAGAAGAACTTAAAAATTATGGAATCTTAAAACTAATATATACAAATATAAACAACTATCTTATATCTTTACGTCCCCATGCGTAGATTGTTGTACTATTAGGAATGATGTACCTTTTGTCATCTTCCCTCGATAAACTAATTTTATTAATAAGCTGCGTATGCAAATCGTATTCTTTTACTCCGGATACATACGCAGGCAAGTACTCGATACCATCCAAATAAAGGTTTGGATGCTTGGTGACTGTTAACATCCGCTTCCCTCGTGTACGCCCAGACACATCCCAGCCCATGAGCACCCCTGCGCATGCACACCCTTGCCCATGCGCACCCCTGCGCGTGCACACCCCTGCCCATGCGCGCTGCCCATGCGCACCCCTCTCTGTGCGACTGCTATTTCGTGGTAACGTCACAGCCTTTTATAAATAAAGAACAATGTTATATACTATTATAAAATGTTTATTCTGACATTATACATAACAAATTTAAAAATATTTAATGCCAAGCATGGGGTCATTTAAACTTAATTTTAATACAAAGTTATACACAGAAGACAGTCCTTTCTTTATGTTTTGTTTGGGTGGCTTTAATTTTATCTAATTTTATTCGCAGCTTAAAATTTAAATCGATACCCAAGTCCTCTATCTCCTTTTCTAACCAATAGTTTGATACATAAAGACCGTCTAGGTTTTCGAATTGTAAAATGTACCGAAGTTTGCCTCTATATTTAAAGTCTTTGATTCCGCCGACAACCAGATCCATTCCTTCGTGTAATTCTTGCAGCTTGTGACAATCTTTTAATCGCAGCTTTCCACTATATCCTGCATACGTATCTTGTTAGCTTGATCGACTTCTTCTTGTCGGTATTGGAGAAATCCTTTTCTCCACACACCGTTGCGTAGTTGCATATTCACCACTTTTGGGAATATATGGTTGTTATAGGTTGTAAGACCCTCGGTTTTAAATGATCCGAAAGGTTCTTTACTAGGCAAATATACAATGTTTAACGGACCCCTTTGCGTGTGGTGTACGCAAAGATTACGAAACCCGCATTCCTTAGTTCGTCTTTGTTATCTGCCATTTTGATAAATACGTTTTAGAATAACCTTTTAAAAAGTATACGGATTTAGTACCATCCTTTTCTGCAAGAACGCCTACATAACTAAAGAGTCTTTCTTACTAACCGCAAATGCATACAACTTGTAGAAACCAGATGTATCTAAGTCAGTCCATCGGCACATAAAATAATCTTTTAATTCTTCCTCATTTTCTCTAATAAGATGTTCTTTGTCTAACACATCTTTGTATTGATCGCGTATTGTCGCAGTGTTTTCCATGTAGTCCAATTTTCGCCTTTTGCATCCATTTCCTCTAATTCCAGTTGTCTTTTCCTTCCACTTACAGCGTATGGTATACATAATGGGGCAATTTCCTTTAGCGTAAACGGATAGAGTTTACTACCAATATTTACGCGTTGTCGTACAACCTCTGGACGAATGTTAGGCGTATCTATCAATCCCAAGTCTGAAATTACTATTTCTTTTGGAATTGTAGAATATGGTGTTGCAGATTGTGTAAAATATGTACTACCTGCTTTAATGTAGCACTTGTGTAAGATTTTTATTTTATCTTGGACATCTTCCTCTACTATCTCCAAATAATTTACAGGTAAATAGTTAAAACTAAAGCCGAAAGCACATACTTTATCAATTTTCCTTTCCTCTGGTTTTGGACAAGTAACTAGCAGATGTTAAGTTGGAAACTTTATTGAGGAACTACCAGATATATTAGACGAAGTCGAAAAGATTATTTCTATCTTTTGACATGGATGTAACCCAAGATTTTGCAGGCATATTTAGCAAGATGGAGATGTGTAATTATTTAACTACAAACCATAACTTTTGCTATAAGGGCGAATACGAAGAAAAGTGTAATATTATAGTTGACAACGATAAAACTGCGGGGGGTTGATTGTTTAACATGGCTAACAACCAATGCAAGAATTAAGATTTACAACAAATTTGTGTGCCAGATAACAAGTCCTGGTGTTAATAAACAACTTGGCAATCATATACTAGATTTTTACGTTGTCCAGATGTACGTTTAAGGGAAACATTTGCGTCTACTTTGGCCAAAGAACATGGTATTACGCGATTGGAAGCGACAATATACAACTGTGCAATTGGAAGCTATGTCAGTGCGGAACGGGTGTATAAACCCTTAAAAGACTGTTTAACCTTATTGGAAGATAGTGTTATACTTCCTAAAGGCGCCAATGTAGTCGGTACCACTTACCAAAATGTGGAGTAAGCTATCGGACAAGCTACAAAATAGCTGCTGTTTAGTGTATATAACCTGCTACAGTACGTGTATTGGGGAATGGCAATACAAAGAAATTGACGGGCTTGCAAATTAAGTTGTCCAAAAACCAGAGGAAAAGGAAAAGTTGATAAAGTATGTGCTTTGGCTTTTAGTTTTAACTATTTACCTGTAAATTATTTGGAGATAGTAGAGGAAGATGTCCAAGATAAAATAAAATCTTACACAAGTGCTACATTAAAGCAGGTAGTACATATTTTACACAATCTGCCACACCATATTCTACAATTCCAAAAGAAATAGTAATTTCAGACTTGGGATTGATAGATACGCCTAACATTCGTCCAGAGGTTGTACGACAACGCGTAAATATTGGTAGTAAACTCTATCCGTTTACGCTAAAGGAAATTGCCCCATTATGTATACCATACGCTGTAAGTGGAAGGAAAAGACAACTGGAATTAGAGGAAATGGATGCAAAAAGGCGAAAATTGGACTACATGGAAAACACTGCGACAATACGCGATCAATACAAAGATGTGTTAGACAAAGAACATCTTATTAGAGAAAATGAGGAAGAATTAAAAGATTATTTTATGTGCCGATGGACTGACTTAGATACATCTGGTTTCTACAAGTTGTATGCATTTGCGGTTAGTAAGAAAGACTCTTTAGTTATGTAGGCGTTCTTGCAGAAAAGGATGGTACTAAATCCGTATACTTTTTAAAAGGTTATTCTAAAAACGTATTTATCAAAATGGCAGATAACAAAGACGAACTAAGGAATGCGGGTTTCGTAATCTTTGCGTACACCACACGCAAAGGGGGTCCGTTAAACATTGTATATTTGCCTAGTAAAGAACCTTTCGGATCATTTAAAACCGAGGGTCTTACAACCTATAACAACCATATATTCCCAAAAGTGGTGAATATGCAACTACGCAAACGGTGTGTGGGAGAAAAGGATTTCTCCAATACCGACAAGAAGAAGTCGATCAAGCTAACAAGATACGTATGCAGGATATAGTGGGAAAGCTGCGATTAAAAGATTGTCACAAGCTGCAAGAATTACACGAAGGAATGGATCTGGTTGTCGGCGGAATCAAAGACTTTAAATATAGAGGCAAACTTCGGTACATTTTACAATTCGAAAACCTAGACGGTCTCTATGTATCAAACTATTGGTTAGAAAAGGAGATAGAGGACTTGGGTATCGATTTAAATTTTAAGCTGCGAATAAAATTAGATAAAATTAAAGCCACTCCAAACAAAACATAAAGAAAGGACTGTCTTCTGTGTATAACTTTGTATTAAAATTAAGTTTAAATGACCCCATGCTTGGCATTAAATATTTTTAAATTTGTTATGTATAATGTCAGAATAAACATTTTATAATAGTATATAACATTGTTCTTTATTTATAAAAGGCTGTGACGTTACCACGAAATAGCAGTCGCACAGAGAGGGGTGCGCATGGGCAGCGCATGGGCAGGGTGCACGCGCAGGGGTGCGCATGGGCAGGGTGTGCATGCGCAGGGGTGCTCATGGGCTGGGATGTGTCTGGGCGTACACGAGGGAAGCGGATGTTAACAGTCACCAAGCATCCAAACCTTTATTTGATGGTATCGAGTACTTGCCTGCGTATGTATCCGGAGTAAAAGAATACGATTTGCATACGCAGCTTATTAATAAAATTAGTTTATCGAGGAAGATGACAAAAGGTACATCATTCCTAATAGTACAACAATCTACGCATGGGGACGTAAAGATATAAGATAGTTGTTTATATTTGTATATATTAGTTTTAAGATTCCATAATTTTATCTTGGACATCTTTCCTCTACTATCTCCAAATAATTTACAGGTAAATAGTTAAAACTAAAAGCCAAAGCACATACTTTATCAATTTTCCTTTCCTCTGGTTTTGGACAACTTAATTTGCAAGCCCGTCAATTTCTTTGTATTGCCATTCCCCAATACACGTACTGTAGCAGGTTATTATACACTAAACAGCAGCTATTTTGTAGCTTGTCCGATAGCTTACTCCACATTTTGGTAAGTGGTACCGAGTACATTGGCGCCTTTAGGAAGTATAACTTACTATCTTCCAATAAGGTTAAACAGTCTTTTAAGGGTTTATACACCGTTCCGCACTGACATAGCTTCCAATTGCACAGTTGTATATTGTCGCTTCCAATCGCGTAATACCATGTTCTTTGGCCAAAGTAGACGCAAATGTTTCCCTTAAACGTACATCTGGACAACGTAAAAATCTAGTATATGATTGCCAAGTTGTTTATTAACACCAGGACTTGTTATCTGGCACACAAATTTGTTGTAAATCTTAATTCTTGCATTGGTTGTTAGCCATGTTAAACAATCAACCCCAGTTTTATCGTTGTCAACTATAATATTACACTTTTCTTCGTATTCGCCCTTATAGCAAAAGTTATGGTTTGTAGTTAAATAATTACACATCTCCATCTTGCTAAATATACCGCAAAATCTTGGGTTACATCCATGTCAAAAGATAGAAATAATCTTTTCGACTTCGTCTAATATATCTGGTAGTTCCTCAATAAAGTTTCCAACTTAACATCTGCTAGTTCCACTTTGTATGGAACACATATAGGATTTTGGAATTTTTATTAATGCATTCGAGTCTTCTTTTCCGATAATTTCTTTTACTCTCTGGCCAATCTTGTTACTGCTTTCCAAGAAAACGGAAGCTTAGCTTTAACACCATGCCTAGCGAAACAAATCGTTGAACTTTCTTCGTAGATAGCTGTTAAATGCACCACAAATTTCTTTTTAGGATAAACATCCTTTTGTGGCAGATGCTTGTTCGGTGTCAGAAAGGTCAAATTTTAACCAACATTATATTGTCACAAAATGGTTCTGTAATTGGTGTGTAGTCCCAGTCAGCATCTTTACGCCTTCGACATAACAAATATTACCAATATCTGTCACCAGATTATTGTTGCACATATTTTCTGTCAACAGCCATAATCCAAATCGCTCATTTGTCGGTTTCACTTTATTCCCAGAAGTTGAAAACGTTAATCACCTTGGAGACGCTCATGTTTACCGTTCTAGCTACCGTCATAAATACTAAATTGAATACGAAAATCTGTTCCTTATGTATCCTACAGAGTGGGGCGATAGTTGCCGAAGGATAGTCGAATATGTCAGGTGCTATCGCGATTCCTTGGAATGTGTATCCGACCTAGGCGGGAGTTGCGCATCGACGATTCCGGATATGTAAGTCACCAAGATCCAAACTTAATCTCTGTCATACGCCTGCATTGACCAGATGACCACATGACCACATGACCATATTAATAACACATGACAGAAGACAAAATGACCATATGACCTAATATACATTACCAGTGACCTAATGACCTATGAACCATATTGACCACATTTGACCATGTTTATGACCATATGAATTCTCCACCTTCCAAACCATTCCGCTCATCTGGTACCGATATATGTTATTCCTGGTAATTGGACCGTTTTAAGAGTTTCTCATGGTAAACCCATTAGTCACTGAATTGCAAAAGTTTTAAAGATGATTATATGGCCATTAAAAACAAGTGTGGACTCATATGGTTGGTCTATTAAAATCTGATACAGATTTGGGGTCTAGGAATTATTAGTTGACCGCGAAATTTTCTTAAAAGGTGACTCCCGCTATATAAATACATACACTGTCAAAGTGTAGGAAAATTAAAGACGTATTTATGGGGTCCATATTGAATTTGTTGGTATGGCTAAGTCTTGTAATGTGGCGAGAGATACGTAAAGATTGGATCTCGACGATGTATACAGGGTTACAACTTGGCTCTCAAGGGTGGCAGACTGGAGTCGGGAGTAGAATGTCCAATGATAGTTTCCAATGTCTGCGTCTGATGGTCAAATGTGGAGCCTTAGACGTATTATTGGTTTGAAAATGTGTTTCGGGACTAATGCTTGACTGTTATGATATGGTTACGTGTGTACATCCAAGTTCGTCCACAATGGTGATACGGTGGTTTAACAAATGTAGAATCGTCGTGTTAGTGGAAGCCAGGTCGTTGTTCAAGAACGGGCATGGGTCCCGTAGAAATCGAGTGGTTTCGTGTTGTGGTTATAGCACAGTGTAATCCTACTAAAGATTTATTACGAAATGAGGTGGTTCACTGTATAAAGTGAATGTCTTAGGGCCCTCGAAGGTGTGACGTCAACATTGATTGTGTGGGGACGTTTAACATCGCAATTCGTGTTGCTGTCGTGAGTGTAAATGGTGGTTAAAATTGCTCGTGAGTTGAAATTCAGTGCGGTGAATGTATGGAATCTGTTTGCTGTACGATGGAAGTTACAATGCATCTGCTGTACGTTTCATTGTGCATGCGACTAGTGAAGCCAGAGATAAGCTGCGTGTGATGACGAAAATGTTGTCGTTAAGTAAGAAGTTACATAAAGTGCTGGAGGTGCGTTACAATTGCAAATGGTGGACTGGAACTGTGTAATGAACGGAATCGATTATGAATTTAGTTGTACAATTCTTGAGCATTGGATTCGCTACAGTATGCGAGAATAGATGTGCTTAGGCTGTGCAGCTAGTGGTGTGAAGTGTGTAAGTGTTGTATGACCACATGAGCCATGATGACCATATGACCATGACCATGACCTAATTGCTTTTAATGAGTTTTCTCATTAAAAACCCATTAGCACTAATTGCTTTTAATGAGTTTTCCATTAAAAACAAGTGTGGACCTAGGTTAGATAAAGGAAAATTTAATAGGTTGGGCCAGCGCCGGCGCTGGTCAACATTCGCTTTACAACCTGGTCACTGAATGGAAAGCACTGGTGATGGGTAAGAATGTAACTCGAATGCGTGTCATGTGTCGGTGCTGTGATCGTAGATGTGTCTTGGTCAGTGTGTCTGTCGTCGTGTCGTGTGATCAGTGTGTTGGATCATGGTCATGTGTGTGGCTGTGGTCTGTGCCAGTAGTCGCTGGCTGCTGACGTGGTGTGGCACTGGGATGCTGTGAGCGTGGTAATCGCGTTTATCGGACGCTGCGTGGCGTATGGCTGTGGCTGTGTCGGCTGGGCGTATGCTGCAGGTGACGTGGTGTGATGGCATCGGAGAACTGAGTGGCATGACGTTGTGCGTGCATGTGATGTGGTGCGTGCGACGACGCTGCTGTGCTGCAGTGTGGTTTGGATGCGGGAATGGCATTGACTGTTGGTACGATCTGCTGTTGTGCTGCTGTCTGAAGATGTTTCAATGGGCTGGTGTTAAGGTCAGATGTAAGGTATCGACGATCGTCGTAATAATTGAATCATGGCTGATGTCTGGTCGGAAACGATGTTGACTGTAGGACTCCGGAATGCGAAGTCGAGATTCGCTTTGCTGGATTTGACTGCGGGATGGAGATGGATGACAACTGGCTGTATGGGACGATACGAAGGTTGATGGTTGACAACGATGCGCGGATGGATGTGATCGTAGCAACAATGTGCAGGTGGCTGGGAGCTGGTGAATAACGGCAATCTTGGGTACGTTGTCAGATTCGTTAGGCATTGCGTCTGCTGATTCGGATGGTGGACGGTCGTGGAAGTGTAGGGAAGATGTGATTAGCTTCTAAAGCTGTACTGCCAAATGAGTGCATGGAATGCTGCTGTTGTTTGCTGCGTGTGGGATGAGGAATGGTGGTGTCAGGAAAAAGGGAAAGTGTGCTGGACTGTTGTTGGAATGTGAGGGAAGATAAATAAAAATCTTCAAAGTCAAACGGTGTGCATTTTGCAATCTGATTCAAATGTTGATTCAAGATCGGATGGGCTGTCGCGGTACACGCGTGTGTAATGAACTGTCCGTTGCAGCCAGATGATGCGCTGGTGGAAGGAAAGAATGGGATGATGGACAGAACTGCTGTGCGATCATGATGTGAACATCTTTGAAAATGGGAAATGGTTTCATGTGACGATGGTCATCTGGTTGCTGCTTGAAAGACTCTTGATGCGTCTGAAAGATAAATCCGTATGCAGGTGTTCAAAACGTGTTTATCAAATGACGAGGATGCGGCTGTCTGCGTACACAGTCGTTAAGTGTGCTGGTGTCGGATCGTTACGGTCTTACCTGTTCCCAAAGTGTGAACGCACGGTGGAAAGTTTCCTCAAAGAAGATCGATCAGCAACGATCGTGCGATATGGTGGCTGCGATGGGTCTGGCAAAAGTGGATCTGTGTCGGAACAGATATGGAGGCAAACGTGATTCGAAACTGGACGATCTTATAGGTGTGAAAGAGATGAAACGGTGATCGTAAGCTGCGAATGGAAATGTAAAACTAACTGATGAAAGGACTGTCTTCGTTGAGTGGTATAAATGACGTGCGGGTAAATTTTAAATTGTAGTGATAACATTGTATCTTTTTATAAAGGCTGTATACTAGCATGCGCGGGGTGGCACTGCGTGCAGGGGTGCCGCTGCGGTGCGAGTGCGTGCGCGCGGTGCATGGCTGAGGATGCTGGGCGTAACGAGGGAGCGGATGTGTGCGAGTCACCAAGCATCAAACTGTATGGATGGTATCGAGTGCTAGTCCTGCGTAGTTCCAGTAAAATGATCGATTGTACGCGCTGCAATAAAAGTGGTTTATCGAGGAAGATGACAAAAGGTCTTCCATGTACAACAATCTCGCATGGGGCGTAAAGATATAGATGTTGTTTATATTTAAGCGAAAGTGTAAATGCCTACATAAACAAAGATTTAATTAACTCGACAAAAGTGTGCGATGTGCTACACTTATAAATAAAGTATGGAATGGTGCTTTTAGCGGCCCTAGCAGTAAAAAGGGTGACTGACTTTTCAAGCAACTACAAGAATAGTAGTAGCGCAGAGAAGGGGTATGCATGTATTATACAGTTGCTGCAAAATATGTTAGTTTACGCGTAGCTCGGATGTGTAATTGATCACGACTTAAAGATCCCCGGAGGTTTAAAATTCTCAGCCCATTGTCGTTCGAAAATGTTTGGAAATTATCAAAACGGTAGCGGGTTGAAGTTTAATGGATGATTGACTGAGTTTTTCTACCTTTACGAGGGAATTGGAAGTTGACAGACATCGAGCATCTAATTTCTATTTGTACGATATCGAGTACTTACCGGTTCTAGAAATCATTACGTGCGATTGACCGCTATGCGAAAGTGTAAAAGCTCTACAGAAGCATAATTATCAGACGAAAAGTGCGCGATGTGCTATAGAACGTATAAAATGGTGCTTTGCATCGGTCCTAACAGTAAAAAGGAGAGTGACTTTTTCTAGCAATTACAAGAATAGCAGTAGCGCGGCGAAGGGGTATGCATGTATTATACAGCGCATTGTTGCTATAAAATATGTTAGTTTACGAGAAGCTCGAACGTACAAATTAAATTTTAATCTATAATTAACCACGATCGTAAAAATGGGAAATTAATGGGTAATTTGAATACCGCTAAGCATATACTTTCGCTTGGTGATTTATTTAGAAAATATTCAAGCCTACCTAAAGTATGACGTAGAAGTTATTTAAAATTAAATTGTTGTAAGTATCCTGTAGACAGCAAGTTGGTATTTTCTTAGTAATAGTTTAAAGTGTTTTTGGTTATAGTAGCACTGCATCTTCTACAGCACGACTTGCACACAATTTGTGTGCGTGTGCTATCACCCTTTTGGATTTTTAATATGCACGCGATCTGTATAACATGGAAGACGTTTTCCGGTGTTTCTACTAACTGCATTCGCACCATCGACGAAGCGAACCAGGTGCATGCATTGGCGCTAAATGTATTGGACGAGCAGCGAGGATTATGACGTCATTTAGTTCCCCGGTGAATCCTCAACTTCCTTCGGTTGTCTTCGGAAACCTTCGGTTTGCATTCTATAAGGAACATAAGCAGGTACGCTGGAGTAAACTTTTTAGTTATAAGTTAGTTCGCTTACAAGTCAAGTCTTATAGTGCGGATTTTGTTTTGTACTAAAATGGTATCTGCAAACGTTTTTGGCGATCGGGGACCAAAATACCTGGAAAAATGCTCTCAAACGGTACCAGAACAAATGTCGTGGTGTAACATCGTCCACGGTTAAGCCGTCCGCAGCAAAGTACTTAAACTGTGGGACTTGCGGTTTTGCTTTACGAGAATGGACAACTTACTGCGACACAAGGAAAAACAGCACGGTATGTCATTAAGCCTTAAACGTTCAGCTCCGCCAGCTGTTAAAGGACCTTGTACGAAACAACCACGAATTATGTGTAAAGTATGCGATTTCGAAATGGAAAAGAATACATATGCCGCACACTTGAGAAGCAACAGACATAAAATGCATCAGTTACCGCTACTAGCGACGATGGTGTAGAAATGGTTAGTACAGCGTTTAACAACTGTATGGCTAGCTATCGCATAAAGAACGCCAGTCTCGACGATTGGGTGCCTGAGTTTCTTTGAAGCAGAAAGAGCGATTTATTCGATTAATAAATGAAAAAAGAATACAACATACAGCAGTAAAAGTCTATTGCGAACTCTACGGCGTTTACACCAAAATAGGGGAAGAGAAGTCCGATGTGAAATCCTTTAACACAAAAAATGTGGTTATAACGTCTTCTAGTAATTTGGAGAATATGTATAAGGTCTTAAGCGAGACCATAAGAACAAAATCAGAGGAATTTGAAACATGCGGGTTCGGTTGGTCTTTGGAAAAAGTGCTCTATTTAGAAATAAATATTAATAAGTATGAGCCGATATGAGAAGTTCTAGGTTAAAAATAAAAAATTGTGAATATGTATTTAGAAATGTGGTTTACAAAATTTAAACTGTATTAGTAAAAATTGTCTGTAATAAAAAGTTTTAAGAATGGGCTTTAGATTTTCTTTTAGGTATAAGCTGCAGGAAAGTTATAATTTGGAGGGTGTGTGTAAAATGGTAAGGGGTGGTCCTGTTTTAAATCTGTTTACAGATTCGGATTCTACATAAAATTCTAGACTAACAAGATGTATTGCATGTATAAAAATTTATAAGAACGATCAAAAGTCGCTACAGGTAAGAAATCTTAAAATCAGGGTAGGTCCCTGGGGGATGGCGCTATCTGAAAAATTCTTAGAAATTCGGGTAGCTGAGAAAATTCTAATATTGATTGATACCAAACAAGATAGGTTTATCTCGTGGATGGAAATGTGGAGAAAGATTTATCTCGCAGAGGGTATATGTGTAACTTTGCAGGGCGTGGTCCGATTTCAAATCTGTTTGCAGATTCGGGTTGTGCGTAAAATTGTAGACTAATTTAATGTATCGCATGACTAAAAAAATGTTTAAGAACGGTCGGAAATCGCAACAGGTAAGAAATCTTAAAATTAGGGTAGCTCCCTTGGGGATGGTGCAATCTGAAAAATTCCTAGAGATTTGGGTAGCTAAGAAAATTCTAATATTGATTAATACCAAACAAGATGGGTTTATCTCGAAAGATGCAATGGCTAGACGAAGAAAACTATTTGTTAGGTTTGCTTATAGAGCAAATAGCAAAATTAGAAGATCAGGACTTTAAAGGGGTATAACTTTGCAGGGCGTGTTCCGATTTCAAATCTGTTTACAGATTCGGGATGTGCATAAAATTCTAAGCTAATTTAATGTATCGCATGACTAAAAAAATGTTTAAGAACGGTCGGAAATCGCAACAGGTAAGAAATCTTAAAATGGGGGTAGCTCCCTTGGGGGTGACGATATCTGAAAATTCCTAGAAATTGGTAGCTGAAACTTGCTCCTCCTCATTTGCTCCTTATGGGAATTTACATGTAAATGTGGGAGCAAATGAGGGTTTTGGGAGCAAAAGAGGCGGCAGTATTGCTAATTATACCCTACTGAGGGTACCTCCCTGGGAGATGATACAATCTGAAAAATTCTTAGAAATTCGGATAGCTGAGACAAATCTAACATTAATTGATACCAAACAAGATAGATTTAACTCGTGAGTGGAAATGTGGAGAAAGATTTATCTCGCGGGTGGAAATGGGGGATGCTGGTGTAAATGTGGTCCTGGTTCCACTGTATCTGCTCTACTACTAACAGAGACAAAAAGGAGGGGATTAGGTTAAGGTGTGTCTATCTCTCTTCCACTCATGTAAAGTCCATACAGAGAAATTTACATTAAAAATTCCACCTGCCGCTAGACTTTGTCTTATACATGCAAAATACAATCTGCGACTTTTTTAGCGTAGAATCGCCTAAAAACACCTACTAACACTTAGTGGGTGTGTAGATAAATTACTAATAAATATTGTGTAATGTCGTGTTAAGAAAAAAATTACTGCAGCAATGTGATTATTATAAATGATGTTTCTCCTGCGGCGTTTTAATACATTAAGAATTCTCTGTGAATATTTGTGAATAATTAAGCATTTGTTGGACTGAGTAAGGAACAGTAAATTGAAGTTCGTTTTAGTGCTGATTGAATATTCTAAATTTTTCCTGTATTTTTGTAAATCAATTTTTCTAAATTATTTTAAAGTCTATTTGTTAAAAAAAACATTACCATCTCGCTGCGTACGGCTTGATAGATCTTGAACTAATTCCATATCAACACTTCCTTCTGAATCAGTGTCTCTTGTGATTTGATGCTGAGTTTGATTAAAATTGGGAGATATGCACCATGGATTTGTTATCACAGCAGTTTTTCTAGGTCCTGAATCACTTATTAGCGCTTCGATTGAAAACGGCATTGGTACGGGCTTCATTAGAGATTCCGTGGGTGTTACTTGTCTCATCATGGTTTCACTTGGCACTTCCATTGTACTAATTTAAATAATATACTAAAGTTAAAAATGCTTTATAATGCACAATCGTTTTGGTTGTTTCTATGATTTGTTTGGAGTTTAGTTCTTCTACATGGGGAAGTACTGCGGCTGATTGTCTTCATGATGTCTTACCTGAAATGAAAAATTTATTAGCATTATGCAACCCAAAATGTTTTTGTACGCTACTAAATAAGTTAACAAACATTCATATAATTGGTTCAAACACTTTCGCAAATACGTTATAGAAAACTAAGTACGAGGGCAAGAATGGTTCTTAGAATTTCGAAAAAAACGCGTTACCTTAGAGCTGACAAACGAGAAGCACTTCTCAATTCATTCCGACGTTTCCGCTTAACGCCATGCAAAGGAATTGAAGTGAATGTTCCATGCATCTGATTTTAAACCTCCAACCTTCCCTTTGTAGTGATCCGTAGGATTTCTAAGTCGATTTCTCATTGGTTGATAATTATTGCAAATATTATAGTGTACATTTCGATATTTGAAGGTATTTGTTAGAATAGCTCAGTAACCACTTTTAGGTTTCTGAACGCATTCCGTGACGTCAGAATTTACATTATAAGGGACGCATGTGTACAGACGATCAAATGAGTCGACAGGGTTAAACGACTTTGTTTTGAGATTTCAAGATGGATGGTTGAAACATTTCACTTGCCGGTTTTTTATTAAAGGTAATGTTTTAAGTTTATAATGTAGTGGTTATTTAAGGTAATCTGATTACATCTTGTAATCAAAGTATTATTTTGAGTGTGATGTTGGTACTTATTGTAAAGGCGCTAATTATTTAATCATTGAAGGAAATATTTGTGTTACCTGTGGCTTTTGGCTTAGAATTTGATGCCGGTTTTATTGAACGTTTTATGTATACGTGAGTGTGGTTTGGTTTAACAACTGAAAACTAATATTCATTTATTCTGAATTGTTTATTTAGTATCTAATCAGAGTAAAACTGATATTTTTTATTGGAAATAATGTTTATTTAGTATTTAATACAGAGTTCAAACTTCAATTGCGTTGCACTTATTGCAGAATCAATAGTAAATATACCCTTACTGTGATTTTATGAGCAATTTGTACCAACATCATTGTTCGATATATTGAATCAAATTATTAGGCAAGTTTGAATATGAATAGTATTATATTTCTACGTTATAGTTGTTTTTGTTTTAAGATAGTAATTGAATTTAACCACAACGTTGCTGTGTATATTTTTGTTTGTAACTTGTAATGCCACTATGTGTCTAATTTTTAAAAAGTACGTTTTAACCGATGCAATCATAATGAATAATGTTTAACGTTTGCTTTCTCGGTTTAGTATATTTCACTAACATGCATTTATATAAACATTTAGCGCCTGAAACTGGTCTTGTTTTGTGCTATATAATTTTGGACATGTAATTGCTGCCAACATATTTAATAATGTTTGATATTTTTATGTTTCATTTGACATTTTATCATGTGTAATTGTTTTATTTCAGCATATTAACCACATATTTCACTGCATCGTTCATATCTCGGTTTAAACTTAATTATATTGTTGTTGTGTATTTATCCTATTATCTAGCCGATGTTCTTATATAATTAACTAGTATTTAACGTTTGTGATAATTATTATGATGTAATTAAATTGAACCTCTGGTATGATCGACCATCTCGTGCCTTTCGTGCTTGCATTTATGACTATGTTGGAGATAGTCTATTCAATAATAAGCGCCTTTTTAACTATGCGCAATCATACCATAAGTTCATTTCAGCGATTCATGTCGTCTTGTCAATGTACTTGTAGTTGTACTCTTGCAAATAATAGGAAGTCGGCTAGCCTTTGTGAAAGTTTTTGTAACACGGGCTGGAAACTGTTAATGGGTGTATGTGGACGCGTGCAAACGAGCCTTGTTGAATATTACTAACATTTTATGTTCGTGCGGGGAGCGACATTGATAGTCAAGGCAAATTTTACCTTACTGGTGTTTCCCCTCTTTCAACTTTAGCTGGGTAGTATTGGTTATCCGATCTCAGTACCTGTCAGAAAAAACTAGCTGACCTACACTAACCTTTCTTTAGTTGTCATGTGTGGTATGTCTGGGTAACGGTTGACATCCCGTCAATTTTAGTGTTGGTGATCTGAGTACTTGTACGTTACCCGTCCTTGTCGAGATGTGACAAATGCAGTTGGAAGTGTGAGGACAGTTTGGGGTTTTCTCTGCCGTGCTCTTTCCCCAATCGCCCAGGTTGAGTACGGCACTGTTTGCTTTAAATGTCATTGTTCTATGCATTGGGCACCGCGTGTTGTATGTAAGATATGTGAAGAGGGTTTAAGGCATTGGAGTAATGAAACGAGAAAATCCTTACCCTTTGGAATACCAATGATTTGGCGAGAACCAACAAATCACCATGCTGACTGTGCAATGTACATGGATATTACACAAAAAATTTAAAAACCATCATTTATCCAACCTCAAGTATGCAATTAGGCCAGTGCCATATTGCCCAGACGTGCCAATGCCTGAGAAACCAACAAATTTAGATGCTACAAGCAGTTCTGAACCTGAAGTTGATGAAAACAACTTTACCGATGCCAGTGAAATATCGAGCGTTTCTAAGCAACCGCTGTTATTTTCCAAGATCGAACTTACGACTTAGTTAGAGACTTAAGTCTTCTAAAGGATCTTTCCGAAATTTTAGCATCCAGACTTCAAAGTAAAAATTTACTGGCAGAAGACGTTAAAATCTCGTATTTTTAGAAACGCGAGTATGATTAATCAGTCTATTTTGAAAAAAGTGGTTGTTTAGTTTATTGCATCGATGATTGGAGGTTTTTTATAGATTCTTCCAAAATAAGCTTTAAAGCTGTTGTTCGATCTCTTTGTCGCACGTTTGCGTGGTTAATTTTAAGTTATTTTTAAATTTGTAGTGGTAAATCAAATAGTAAAGCTGTAATCCCTTGTCCCGTTATATCCTGTCGCAAAACCTCCTTTGTGCATGTGTAAATTAAGTTGAAAAAGAGGTAGCGACAGAAACACTCCCTCATCGATATCGGAGCGAAACGGTTGTTCGTTCGGTAACTGAGTTAGCCATTAGTGCCGCCGAATGTGACTTTATCAATAAACCCCTAAAAAACACAGTAAAAGTGCAAACGTAACACGTACTATAATTCGCATACAGTCCACTTAGTTGAAGAGTAGGAACTACTCCTTAGAACAATAAAACAACGTGGAAGTAAGTCGATATACAAATTTATAAGACCCACCCGCGCATTAAACACGGCCTTCGTAACCTATTCCTTTCGCTCCTTATTTATACTTTAATTTAATAATTGACGTAGTTTTGATTATGCTTGAGCGTGTTACAAAGAAACTAACATCGTGCTTGCACATTTAATTGTAGAAACATTTGGTCGTAACGGTAGATTTTACAATATATCCCTTGTCCTTTGTCGCAAAGATTAGTGGTCGGTCAGTTTACTTTATGTAAACTAAATTTATGAGGATTGTTGTATTTTAAATCGTTACGTTATTTTTCGTCGTCAAGTTTGAGGAACCACTCGGGTTTATCCAACTTACTATAACAAAGGGGTTGGTATTTATGTGAAACGTTTTGTCGGGCGAGCACTGTAATTAGTTGCATTTGTCCATTAATAATTTAATTTCGTAGATTAATTAGTTGTAGCGTATTTGCGTGCGCATTGTTTTTACATTAATTTTTATTGTCGTTCATTAATCATTAATTAGATATGGTTATAACAATTGATAAAGCTATTCTTGAAGCTAGATTTGTAGTTAAAAGGTTGGATAATATATACAGTAAGATTAATCAACCGGAAAATGTATCGATTGCTTTAATTAGAGCATCGATAAAAGTGTCGAACAAATTGAAACTCATTTCAAGTTTTTTTGCAAAGATATTTTTTTTGTTGAAGAGAGTGAACAATTGAATGAATTCTTGGCTCCTAGGGTAAAAATCGATGATTATCTATTAGATATTCGTATTATCGTTAAACAATGTGAATTAGATCGCGTAGAAAATAAGCCGCTGGTGGAAAATTTGAATAATCCTTTGTCGATCAATAGTGGTACTAGCTTGAAACATCTTTCAGTTCCGCGCTTTTCATGACGTATTTCGGACTTTGAAAGTTATCATGCAATTTATAATCGATTGATTCATGATAATGGCAGTTTGTCACCCATTGAAAAAATTTGCTATCTCGTAGATACACTAGATGAGTCGTCGCGTGCGTTAATAAAACATTTGCCATTAAACGATTGTGCATGCGATGAAGCCTACAAAATCATTACTAATCGTTTTCAGTCCAAGAGGTTATTGCTTTCAACATATTTTAATGCTCCCGAAAAATGCCCTACGGTAAGTTCCTCAGATTCGCACAAAGAACTCCGGCAATTAATTAGTTGTTTTGATGAACATATATTCGCGTTAAAGCAGATGGAAATAGATCTATTAGATTTCATGTTGTTTAATCTGTTATCAAAAAAATTAGATACAAACATTTTAAAGCGTTTTGATTTAGGAAATAATGACGAGATTCTTTCGTTTAAAAATTTAAGGTCGTACATTGAAAAACAATGTAAAGTGTTGGAAATAAATGACATTGCTTCAGGAACATGCTTAAGATTTCGAGATTCCGTGAAACAAAAGGGAAAATTTGTTAGCACTTCGGCTAAAACTGTAGTTGGTACCACCAATGATGGTAAAAATTGTAGTTTCTGTCAAGCTGTGCATCCTATTTATAGATGTAAGTAGTTTCTCGATAGAACCCCTCAAGAAAAATTTGAGGTTAAAAACCTTTGTATTAAAAGTTTAAATACTTCACATTCGGTAAAAAATTGTAAGTTAGATTGGTCCAAAATTATTGGATCTTGTTCGCAATGTTTGAAATCCTGCATTCGTTGTTTTCGTGTAAACCCTGTGGCTTTATGCCCCCTATGGTGGATTTATCAGCTTCTAGGTTAACTCCAGGTAAGGCGTTTTTACATACGTGAGTCGACTTTGGTGGATCTTTCTCTGTTACGATGAATCGGTGTCGTGGCGCAAAATCATTGAAAGCGTACATTTGTCTATTTATTTGTTTCAGCACTAAAGCTATCCATTGGAATTAGTGTCTAACTTGTCGACAGACGCTTTCTTGGGTGCTTTACGTCGATTTATTGCTCAACGAGGCAAATGTATTCAAATTCATTGTGTCAATGGCACTAATTTCGTTGGGGCTTCTCGTGAAATCTCTCAATTGATGCGCCATTTGGCAGGCGTTGAGGGAATCGAATTTGTGTTTAATTCTCCTGCTGCTCCTCATTTTGGTGGATTGTGGGAGGCCGGGATTAAATCGGTAAAATCCCATTTGAAAACAATTATCGGTGAACAAATTTTGTCGTTTGAAGAATTCTCGACGGTGTTGATTCAAGTCAAAGCGATTCTAAACTCACGTCCACTATGCGCACTGAGTTGCAAACCGCATGATTTTTCGTATTTGACCCGGGGTCATTTTCTTAATGTTGAACCAGTCTCGGTGTTAACAGATCCGGATTTTTTGTCCATAAACCCCTCTCGTTTGAATCGCTGGCAACTGTTGCAGCAAATACAATAAGGGTTTTGGAAAAATGGAGTGCTGAAAACCTGCACACGTTGCAACAGAAAGGTAAGTGGTTGAGGAATTCCGCTACCCTACCTATTGATTCGCTTGTCCTCTTAAAGGAAGAAAATAACCCCCTCTACAGTGGCGTTTAGGAAGAGTAGTGGATGTTCATCCTGTGTGTAAAATATTGCAGGCCTTCTGCGCGCGTCGATAGACCTAAGGGTAGTAGAGGGAGTAAGTAAGGGGTTACTATAACTTGTTGTTCAGAGATATAGAAGAACGTAAGAAGCTCTCATGATGTGTAGTCGCTTAGCTTGATTTATATTTAAATAAACAACAACAACTTGATGTTGTTTATTGCATTACAAAAACTTTAGTGTCGAAACCTGGGAAGATCTGGTGATAAATATAAACGAGCTTTAACGTGAATATTCGGAATAACGGAACGTGAACGCGAATATTTAACAGACGGCTATACTATCGAGGCTTCATGATGGAACAAGTAAAACGGACAATCTGTAGAACGCACTTAACTAAAACAGTTAATAATATAAATTCTATGCTAGAAAATAGTTTCAGTGTTGAAGACTATGTCAAAGTTAAAGCTTGCGAGTGACAATCTGAAAGAAATTGATAAGCAAATTGAACCTCTGCTTAAGGAAAATCTAAAGGACGAGTTAATGAAAAGGTATAAATATGAAGAGGTTGCTGTAACTACGATGTCTAAGTTGGAATTTAGATTAAAACTCCCAGAAAGATCGCAGATAGAGGGTGACTCGAATTTAACGAATACGTTACCAGTAAGTAACGAAGCAAGTAGGCCGTCCTTTACGTCAGTGAAGCTTCAACGTGTACAGTTAGCAAAGTATGATGGTACTGCAAAGGGCTGGCTTCCTTTCTGGGAACAATTCAGAAGTATGATCCACGACAATCAACAATTAACGAACGGAGATCGATTCAACTACCTGCGAATGTATGTCACGGGAAGGGCCGCTGAAGCAATTGAGGAATTTCCTCCATCTGGAGCATTCTATGAGGAAGCTTTGAATATATTAAAAGATCAATTTGGAAATGGGGAACAGCTAATTGAACAATATATTGATAGCATTATGAAAATCGTACCTGTAAAATCCAGAAATGACGTAAGCACTTTAAGGAAGAATTACAATCTAATTACTTCAGCTATGCGTGCTCTTGAAATCTTAGAAGTATCTAGTTCTCAGTATAACATAATCGTAAAGTCGACTCTCATGAAGTCGTTGCCAACGGAATTGCGTTTAGGATTTTATCGACAAATGAAAATGAAATTATCCAATCATCTAGAAATTATTACGAATAATTTAGAGAGTTTATCATCAAGGTCAGAGGAAGATGCAGATCGCCAGGTAAAGGATTTGTTGCAGTTTCTTAAAAACGAACTCGAGTCGTTGGAACAAGCTTTAAAACCGGATGCAGATGGTAAAGAAAAGATGCTCCCAACAGAGAAGAGAACGCATTACAAAGGAACTGCGTCTAGTTTATTAGTCAACCCGAACAAACGTCTTGAATGCTGTGCTTTCTGCAAGAAAGACCATAAAACCGAAATGTGTGACGCAGATGTACCTTTGGCAAGAAAGAGAGAAATTCTAAAGGCAGCAGGAAATTCTTAAGATGGACAGAATGCAGAGGTAGGCACGCAACAACAATGTGCGACCCAAACTTTAAGCCAGGTAAAGATAGACACAACGCTGAGACGACAGGTATTACAGTGAAATTAACGAAAGGCGAGAGTTCAATGAACACTTCGGCGCCGTCGGTGTCCAGTTTGATGACAAACATAAACAAAAATGTGCTATTGCAAACGGCTTGTGTTTATGCCTTTGGCGAAAATTCAAAGAAGTTAATTAGATTAGTAATGGACGGCGGGTAGTCAACTTTCATTTATTAAGGAGAATCTATCAAGGGTAGTAAATTTACCTGTTGTTGGACAACATAGGGTTCGTATTGCCGCGTTTGGAAATAGTGCATCAATACCGTCTAAACTTTACAACCGCGTTTTAATGACTTTGAAGGGACAATATACAGATGAAATTTTAACGATTGAGGCTGTGTAAGTTTCAGAAATTTGCATGGATAATTTACATATACCTAAAGAAAGCGTGGTAGAGTATCAAAACTTGCAGCTTGCTGACAATATCGCGTTTAATATAGATCGAGCGTTAATTGTTGATGGAATTAGTATACTTATAGGGGCGGACTATTACTGGGCAGTAGTGACAGAAAAAAATATTCGTCTTAACGAAGGTTTAGTAGCAGTGGACACAAAATTTGGTTATGCTTTGCATGGTCCCATACCAGTTGATGCTACAACAATAGGAGTAAATCTGCAGACAGTGTTACATGCGACAGTTATAAAGACAGAAGCCGAGATCGAAAGTATGTGGGATTCGGAAACAATAGGTATAACCAAAGAAGCAGACGACGATAAGAGATTTTTTGATAATTTTTTGAAAAATAACGTTCATAAATGTGATGATCGATATTTAGTAGCGTTACCGTGAAAGAATGAGGATGCAGTGATTGAAGATGATAATTTAATTAGTGTGCGAGTTCGTGCTCAGAGGCTAAAGTTTAAATTAACCAATATTAACAAAATATGTTAATATAACGCTGCTATCGAAGGAATGTTGGATAATAATTATGCCGAGTTAATTTCTCGCAGTGATGCTGAAAAAACAAATGGCGATCGTGTTTACTACATGCCGCACAGGCCTGTTTTTAGATAAGATAAACAAACAATGCGTTTACGAGTGGTTTTCGATGCCTCTTCACATGCCCCGGGACAAAAATCGTTGAATGACTTATTAGAAAAGGGGCCTAATTTAAGTCCAGATTTAATTAAGATTTTGCTTAATTTTCGTGTAGGCGAGATCGGAATTACGGCTGACATTGAGAAAGCATTTTTACAAATTTATTTACATTCCGACGATAAAGACGCACATCGATTCTTATGGTACAATAACGACAATGTTGCAGAACACTTAAAGGACTTTTCAAGTAAGCTTTTTCAAGGAGCCTCCATTAATTTACGCAAATGGACGATTAACGATTTCGAAGTAAACGCAATGTTGAATCGTAAAATGCACAAAATCAAAAGGTGTTAAGAATTAACTGGTGCAATTAGAACGATAAAATTAAAATCGAAAAGGTAGTGTGTTGGATAGATTCTCTGATGCATTAGATTAAAGGTGATGCGTCAAAGTGGAAACCATATGTGGCTAACCGTGTTAAAGAAATTCAGACCTTATCGAAAGATATAACATGGAAACATTGTCCGGGTCGCGAGAACCCTGCGAACTTATTAACCCGCGGAATAAGTTCAAGTACTTTAATAAACTCCGAAACTTGGTTACACGGTCCTAGGTGGTTGCTAGAAAGTGAACAAACATGGCCAGATAATACGATAGAGAAAGCTACGTCAACGATAGATATAGTATCGAAAATGTCTTTACTAATTAACAACACTATAAAAGGTAGCAATCAATTTATAGATTCCTCCAGATACAGTGATTTTGATCGTTTAGTGCGGATAACGGCGTATGTTTTACGATTTATAGAAAATTTAAAAACCAGAAATAATAAAGAAATGAAGAGCTTAACCGTAAACGATCGAATTTGAAAGGGCCGAAATATGTTTACTTCGGCAAGCGCAGCTGGAAGTTTATTATTCGGAGGTTAACAGGTTAAAAAAGGGTCAGGGCATTGAACGGAAATCGAGTATTTCAACTTTAAGCCCTTTCTTAGATAAACATGAATTGCTGCGTTTGGGTGGACGTCTTCATAATTTAAGAGAAGATTTCGACCTCAAGCATCGCGTTATTCTATCGAAAAATGTGCCCTTAAGTAAACTACTAATAATGAAGTTTCATAAAACTCTTCATGATAGTAGTGTAAATGCAACACTTTATGAATTACGTAAACGAATTTGGATTGTACGAGGACGGCAATTAATAAAGTCCGTTTTAGCAAGATGTGTTATCTGTAAACGACTTCGTGGAAAATCAGGGTTGCATCTCTTCGCGCCGTTACCTAGAGATCGAATACAGCAAACAAAGCCCTTTGAAGTGACAGGTTTAGACTTCGCCGGACCGTTGTATTTTAAAGATAGTTATCACTCAAAGAAATGTTATGTGCTTTTATTTACCTGCGCTGTTATACGAGCACTTCATCTAGAGATTGTTTTGAAAACGGATGTTGCGTCTACAATCAGTGCATGTAAACGATTCTTTGCCCGTAAAGGGATTCCTAAAGTCATTTACTCAGATAACACTAAAACATTTAAAAGAATATCACGTGAAATTTCGACCTTAAACGAAGTGATGGCGAGTACAGAATTGATCGAGTTTGTGAACGGTCACCAAATTAAGTGGAAGTTTATAGTAGAGCGAGCGACTTGGCACGGAGGATTTTACGAGCGACTTGTAAAAAGTGTAAAAGACGCCCTTAGGGCTACGATAGGACGTTTTTTACTAAATTTAGATCAACTAAATACACTCATTACCGAGGTTGAAGCAACAATAAACGCCCGCCCGCTCACATACCTAGGTAGTGAACCTATAAATTTAATGCCGTTAACTCCTTCGCATTTTTTATTGGGAGCCCCTTTGGCTACTATTCCTTTTGTTGACCGTTTTAATAATGGAGATGAGATTCGTAGGCTATGGAAGCAGAGAACAAACATTATAGACTACTTTTAGAAAAGATGGAGCGCAGAATATTTACAATTATTAAGAGGAGCTCATCACAACGTGAATGCGCGCGAGTGTGCGATTAAGCAAGGGGATGTCGTATTAATACATGGAAATGATAAGCGATGGTTATTGTGGAAATTCGGGTTGGTGAAAGAGGTGATAAACGGCCGTGATGGCAAAGTGCGTGCCTGTTACGTTAAGATAGCGAATGGCACCGTAATTAGGCGCCCAATACAATTGTTGTATCCTTTAGAAGTAAGAAGTGATAAGCTAAGTTGTGCCGCCGCGCCGGAAGATGTGTAAAATATTGCAGGCCTTCTGCGTGCGTCGATAGACCTAAGGGTAGTAGAGGGAGTAAGTAAAGGGTTACTGCAACTTGTTGTTCAGAGATATAAAAGAACGTAAGAAGCTTTCATGATGTGTAGTCGCTTAGCTTGATTTATATTTAAATAAACCTTTCTTTAAACTTGATGTTGTTTATTGCATTACATCCTGGTAGGGAGGGTATCGTTCGGGTAGCTACAGTCAAGACAGCCCAAGTGTTAGTTAAACGTCCTCTAGTGAAACTATGTTTACTGCCAATTACTTAATATTTAATGGTATGTATACATATATTCACTTATATAAGTTTCTCGGTTTACGTTTCTTAGTTAATAGATCTAATTATTTTTAAATATAAAATAAGTTGGTTCATACTCATTTTGGTGGGCCGGATGTTCGGTCTCTTTGTCGCACGTTTGCGTGGTTAATTTTAAGTTATTTTTAAATTTGTAGTGGTAAATCAAATAGTAAAGCTGGCATCCCTTGTCCCGTCATATCCTGTTGTAAAACCTCCTTTGTGCATGTGTAAATTAAGGTGAAAAAGGAGTAGTGACAGAAACACTCTCTCATCGATATCGGAGCGAAACGAATGTTCGTTGGGTAACCGAGTTGTCATTAGTATCGCCGAATGTGACTTTATCGATAAACCCTTAAAAAGCACAGTGAAAGTGCAAACGTAACACGTACTATAATTCGCATACAGTCCACTTAGTTGAAGAGTAGGAACTACACCTTAGAACAATAAAACAACGCGGAGGTAAGTCGATATTCAAATTTATAAGACCCCCGTGCATTAGACAGCTGTTTTCTTGCAGAATGGGAATGTTTTAACATCGGTACCGGTTGCCCATTCTGTGCAAATGACGGAAAGCTACGAAAATCTTAAAGTAATGCTTGAAAAAATCAAATACAATGATCTGTGATGTATTTTATTAATTTAGTGGAATTAAGTAGCCAGTGAATGGATAATCGGTTTGAAAATCAAAACTTCTTTGGAATAAACATGGACATTAGGATTAAGAAATTTTAATTGTAAATAGAGTCGGTAGGTTACATTTCTGTCAAATTTAAAATAAAAAAGAATAGAGATCGGTATGTAACCAAGGAAACGAAGACGGTAAATAAATAGAATTTGAATAGTGAAGTACATATAAGAACAAGTCCGGTCAATTAATATTATAAAAGACAAGTTTAAGAAATGAATTGTATTAGTAATTAATAGGAGTATAATGATAGAAGAATATGTGTTATCCATAAGTAGAATAATAAGATTTATAAACCAGGACGATTTTGTAAGAGAACTATCAAACGTGATTGTGAATTATGAAAATAAGTTATAATACTACCGAGTTATGTTACCAGTGTGCCGTTTCTGTATTTAAGAAGAAATAGAGGAGTTACATAAAGAAGATTATTTTATTCATAAAATAAATTTGGAGGTTAAAGAATATAGGTATGCCCAAGAAATTTACAAAATAAATTCAGAAGAAACACCACTATCAAACCCATAACACAAAAACGATCGAGAAAAAGATTCAAGAACAAAATTACCAGACTGGCATCAAGGAAAGTAAAATGTCATTTATTAGAACGCTTATAAAGATTAGAGTAGTAGTAGATTTACCAATTTTGACACTTATAATGTATTATACGATCGAGTATCTATTTACAGGTTTCTCGGCAAAATTAAGCAAAGTAATAGTTGAAATATCAGGGAACTTTATCTTCAAAACTAATGCCTTTTGAATATTTCAGAGAGAACTGCTGACATCGGGTGTTACGACAGTATCTGAAATTTAAGACCGAAAGAAATAGAAACAACGGAGAGAAATTTAATTAAGACTCGGAGGATACAGGAACACAAGTAGTGAGTACGTTAGTAAGATAGTATTAGCTGCTATATCACTAATGATATTTAAAATCAAAATTATAATTAATAATCTAAATTTGACAAGTGTCATTTTGACAATAGAATTTATAAATAGAAATTTTATCCTGATCGCCTTTAATTAGAACATTTTACCATACTAAATTTGTATAATAAACATAAAATTGTGAACCTAACCGGAGATAAGAATAGAGCTATCCAAGATAGATTAAGGGTTTGATAGGAATAAAGATTGACATATAATATTTGGTTGATAAATGGTGTACGGGTAGAGATACACCATAAAATAAAAGTATCAGCACAGATCATAGTTGGAATATTTGTGAGAATTTGAAAATTGCGGGACTTAGACACCAGCCAGGGTATACAAAGTACTCATGTTTTTTGTGTGAGTGGAACAGTCGAAGTAGACATCGACATTAAAAGAAAATGGATTGGATAAGAAGAGATAATTTAACTCCCGGATCAAAAAATGTTCTGCACGAAAGTCTTGTTGATCCATAAAAAAATCTGGTTACTTCCACTGCATATTAAACTAGGATTAATGAAACAATACGTTAAAGCTTTAAATAAAGATGGAGACTGTTTCAAATACCTTTGTAGAGAATTTCCCGCTATCTCAAGTGCAAAATTAAAAGAAAATATTTTTGTCGGTCCTCAAATAAAGAGATTAACAAAAGATCAAGAATTTGGTAATACCATGACTGAAACTGAGAAAGATGCATGGATTTAATTTGCTAATGTTTTTTTGGGAAACAACTAGGATCATAACTACAAGGAATTTGTAAAAAACACGCTACAGAAATTTATGGAATTGGGATGTAATATGAGCATAAAAGTTCACTTTTTACACTTGCATCTTGATTACTTCCCCGAAAATATTGGTGATGAGAATGAGGAGCAAGGTGAGAGGTTCCACCAAGACATGAAAGAAATGGAACGCAGGTATCAAAGTCGGTGGAATGTTTCAATGATGGCTGATTACTGCTGGTCATTAAAAAGGGACAATCCGGTCCTGGAATACAGAATAAAATCCACTCAACAAAGTTTTTCATCCAAGAGGGAAAGATCTTCTGGAAAGAAAATATAAATTAAAGATTCTTTAAGACTTTTTTCAATATTTGTAATTTGTTTTTGTCCTTGTATCAATAAAAGTAGCGTTTATTCGACCAAATTTGTTATTAGTTTATTTTCAATATTGATAGAAAAACCTTACGAAGTAGGACAAAATGACACTCGGATTTGAATTCAGCAGATCAAAATTATACAAAATGAGATGCCAGATCGAAATAAACTTTCAAAACGTCAAGATTTGTTGGCCTGTGTTATCGTTAAGAAAGAAAATGTACTTTTGGAAGATAGAAGTTGGAAAGACCGTTTAAATAGTTCCAAGGAAGGAATGGAAAAAGAAGGATGCAACTTAAAAAACCGATACAGTGTTTTTATTCCCCCCAAAGAGCGATTCTTTACGACCAGGGAAGATGTTGAAAATATCGCGCTTTTACTACGAAACAAATGTGGTAACAGACACAGGTACGAAAAATAAAAGAACTAGGGGATGTCATCGCACCACCAAAGTAAAAAAATGTCGGTACGAAATTTGTATTTTTATTAAATGTTTTGTCTTGTATTTTCGAAGTTTTCTGTAAAACTGTAATATAAAGCGCTTTTGCACATTCCGGAATACGAGTAACGTTCACCTCGTAACAACGTATCGTATAATCTATAATTTGAAATTTACTTGATTTTTAGAAATGATCCACAACCTAAGTAAATATTTTACGTACTTTTTAGATGCAGTATAAACCAACGAACAAAAAATATATCTAAGGGGATTGTTTACGTTGTAATAGCAAAACAAAACAAAAATCTAAAATATACTTACATATTCATTTCCTTTTCATTACTATGTTGAGATATCAATTAATCACTTATTTTTTAACAACCAATAAAAATCTAGCACTGATCTACATTAGATACAACCGTCTTTTTTCAGTTCACCCGAATAATGTTACACAAATAAAGCTAATACAAATCGTTCCTTACACATTTCCTGAACATAACTCACAAATGCCACTTTCAAACTGATGATGCCGACACGCAGTATTTTAGTAAAGCTGTAATACAACGACAAAAAGGGAAGATCAAGGCGTGATTGCAGAAACAAACGAACGCCCCTAAAGCATCGTTGGTTCTAGTTTGACCAATCACGTATGTGCAATCAGTTTTTGAAACGATGCCGTTCCTAATGATAATTAGGAGTTCTAAATGTGGGTACAGCAGACACAGTAATTTGGGAAAGGAAATTAATGTAATTGGAGGGGTATTGTGGTTTATTGAGTGGAGGATCGCGTATAATTTAACTTTGATTTATGATGTATGTACGTATAATAATGTAGAAGATGTTGAGCGATAAATTGTAACGTAGAGCTGACGGATTTGAAATTGAAAATATGTTTTAAAGATGTCAGACTAATAAAACGACGTCTACTCAGTGTACAAAACAACAGTTAGGTTAATTGCACCGCGTTAAATTTTCTGCTTATGGTCAAGTAGTCTGCTTTAGTCTATTTCACCGAAGTAGTTTAGACGTGAATTGTTAAGAAATACCCAGAAAGTCATCTTGTCACTGGGGGGGATTCGCACGCAACTATTAATCCCAAGGTCGTGAGTTTGATTCCCACCACCGATTGCTTAAAAAATAAGCGTGCATTTTTCAGAACAATGTAAGCTCATTCGGTTGCAAGGTTAAACATCAGGTGCGTATGTGACTGTTATCACGCACATACAAGAACCCGACCTTGCTCGGGTTAGCAAGAGGTCGATTAGATTTACGCCCAAGGTCCGGGTTCGAATCGCAACTTGGTCTGTTTGAAAAAGTTAGGCGAGCATTTTTCACAAAAATACACCCTCGTTCGGATGAGAGGTAAAATGGAGGTTCCGTGAGTGAGTGTTGTCACGCACGTTACAGATCCCTACCTTGCTTGAAACATCAAGGGTTCGACAAAATTCAAAATTTTCCAGGTAAAAAACTCGCTTCCTGGCCAATTTAGTACCTTCGGGTGGAGCATTGGAAAATCACATGTAAGGTCGATTAGATTCTAAATTTCCAGATAATAACAATCTTATACATTTATGTTGTGTTTGTTAGCAATTCATCAAGTGGACGGTTTTGCTGTTCTTCAACCATTAACATTGCTCTATTTTTCTCTTCACAAAAACCAACATGTCGTGAAATCATATACATCTCTAATTGAAACACAAAAGTGGAAAATTGTAATGTTTGGGCGTTACAGGAAATAAAAATTAGATGAGAAAATGGGTCATTCCGAATGGACCTACACCTTGAAGACGTTCTAGCTTACTAGAAAGAGTCGAATGGCTTCCGCGTACCAGTGATCTAAAGAGCCAAACTACAGATCCAACCAAAGTCTTTAGTGAGGATCCAGCCTAAGACAGGTCCCCAAGAGAGGGCAGCAGCTTTTTCGGTACTTAGTGGCAGATACCATAAGGGTCGGTATGGCTTTCTAAGACACTACTGCAATGTGGAAGGCAACGGAAAACCACCACATTTCCTCCCAAGTACACAGCGTACTTAAATTGTTATTAAAGATGATGACATCCTCTGGGATAAAAAATACTGGAGTTAAAATAGTCCCCTATTCGGATCTCCGAAAGGGGACTACTTCGGGGGATGTGGTCGAATATTCTGCGAGTCAGAGCGTAGAATGTCAGAAATATGAAGCAAGTAGGTAAGCTAGGGAACTTGAAAATTGGAATGGACGGATTAGTATTAGACATAGTAGGAATCAGCGAAGTTCGATGGACAAAGGCGGGGGATTTTTTGAGCGGAGACTTTAAGGTAATTCATACAGGATCAGCGGAAGGAAATTTGAGTGTGGGGATAGTTATGCGAAAAACATAAGACAACGTGTAGAAAACTACTTACAAAAGAACGAAAGAGTATACTCATGGTTAGATTAGAATCTTAACCGATAAATACCATAATAATACAAGTTTACATCCCCACCTCTAGCTACAGTGAGGAAGAGGTAGAAACGATCTACAAAGATATCGAAGACATACTAAGGTATCTAAAAGGGCACGAGAAATGACAAGGGAAATAGGTTGGTAGAATTCTGCAACAATAACAGTTTATTCATCACGAACACATTATTTCAACATCATGCTAGAAAACGATACACGTGGAAGATGCCAGGAGATATAGGAAGATATCAAATAGATTACATTATTACATTACCGTTTACTCGGTATATGCGACACAAAGACAGTTGGTAACGCTAACCTATAATGTAGAAATTAGCGCGCCCATCCGTCAATGACGTCACACAATATGCAAATTATTACACGTACATGACGAAATATGCGAATTTCGAAAGTATATTATAAAAAACCCCACACACGGGGAACTTACGTGAATATGTAAGCGTATCACAGAATTACTTCCTTCAGGGTTGCTCGTGGCTCCCTATCGGATTATTTAAAGATGGCGGCTGCGGGCTTCCTTCAGGGTTGCTCCAGCTAGCGACTGCGGGGCTCCCTTCAGAAATATTTAAAGATGGATCTCAGGGCGTCCTTCGGGATTATTTAAAGATGGTTCTCAGGGCGTAGACTGCGGTTAGGCCAGGTTGTATCCAGATTTGGTTGGTCTTCTACCTATATGTAGGGAACGACAGGAACGGGTTTATATGGAACGATAATCAAAAAGGCAAAAGGGAATCTACATAATAAAGATAAAGATACGATACCAGACCCAACCACTCTTCTTGATGTTTCAAAGGCAAGTCCTTCTCTCAGCGTCTTGCGGAAACTCCCCACTTTTCTTCTCCCACACGCCGCCGCGAAGTCTCGCGCAACGCACTTCTGAAGTGACGTAAATACGCGCAACAAGTCTTTCAAATTTATGGCGCAAAACTCCCGCACTTATTTAAAAATGTCTAGTGCCAAATTTTTGGCACGTAACAACATTCTTGTTAGGAAACGGTTTAGGAATCAAGTAAAAGACTGTAGAAGCTACCCAGAAGCAAATATAGACACTGACCACAACATCGTAATTATGATAGTCGCTTTTAAACTTAAAAATTTGAAAAAAAGGAACGGAAGAAGGCCACTTCGACTTTGAGAAACTAAAAGATATAAATATCCACAAAGGATTTGAAAAAGAGTCAAATGAATTGCTGAAAGATATCGGGAAAATTTCTTATACTAAGGAAGTAGAAACAGAATGGAATAACGTTAAATCCAGCTTAGACATGGAGGCCAGAGATATTTTGGAATATACACAAAAAAAAATAGAAAACCATCAATAACAAAGGATATCCTAAATCTAATAGAAGAATGACGAAAATACAAAAATAGATCAAACAAAACAGGAAAACAGAGATACAAAGCCATAAAATGGGAAATTATTCGCAAATGCAAGAAAGCTAAAGAACAATGGATTGATGAAAAGTGTAAAGCGGTACAAACTAAAACGGAAATAGGAAAGACAGACGAAGCATCCAAACTAATTACAGTGAATTTTAGAGATATAAAACCGTATATCAAAAATAGGATAAATGACAAGAATATATAAAGAATTTATATGTAGGAGAGGAACTAACAGCATTAGAACCAGAATCAGACGTTGAAAAGAATGACTTGGGATATCCTATACTTAGAAATGAGTTTGAATTAGCATTAAAGGGTCTGAAAAATGGCAAGGCATCGAGTACAAATAAGGTGCAAGCAGAAACTCTAAAAGCCGCTGGACAAGCGGTAACAGAATGTCTCTTCCTACTTGTAAGCTATATGTATGAGACGGGCGAGATACCCAAAGATTTCTAACGTAACATCATAGTCACTATACCAAAATGAGAGGATCGGATAGATGTGAAAATTTTCGAACAATAAGTTTGACAGCATATGTGTCAAAAATATTTACTAGAATTGTACAAAGACGCATCCCTATAGCAGGGGACAAAGAATACTACTATAGTAAGCCTGCTTATCGTAAAAGGCGATTAAAAGGCGCAGCAAGGGGCAGCAGCCTTGCTGGATAGAAGATATTGGAGGAGAGTCGGTTTCTCTCGGACAATCCTCGATTATTTACAAGGTTGTTGAGGGTTGGCCGTGACGGATACGGCTTTTTGCTAAAATCTTTAAAAACTGCGTTGTGGAAAGATATGGGAACCTACCACAATATTTCTCAGGTATGCGTGGCCTAAAACACGAAATATGTATGATGGAGAGCTCACAAGTAAAATAGTTGTTGTCCAGACGCCGACGGGGCAGCAACGAACGTATATCTACCACCGCCTCCGGGCGATCAAAGGTGAGCAGCGGAACGTATACGTCCTGAGGGAGTTCTCCAGCTATGCGGGGTGCCGAGGAATGGGTACACAAGTGGAGTCGTCGGGGATGCAAATCCGTCAGTCCTGTTTAGACGAGCTACCTGACGATGGAGCTGCTTGTGACGAGTAGCCATCTTGTCAGTCGAAAACCACAGGCCAGTGGACCCAGGATCCGAATACCGTGTAGTTGGGGGACAACCAAAGGGAAGATCCGGGAAACTGCTCACTGCATCAAAAGAAGAGGATTCCAGGAGCAGGTCTCTTGGAATCCAGATCTACATATATATCTAAGAATATCAACTATAAACCACAGCACAACTCACCAGAAGAATTTCAACATACCAAAAAACTCGTGGAGTTACAAGGCACTATAGGGACGCTGAGAGCGTCGCGTCCAGCCAATGCACGGACAAGAAAAATTCTTGTCCAGAGGTAAAATACCCCCTCATCTGAATCTCCGGGAGGGGGTACTTGGGGCTCGTCATCGTAAAAGTTTAAAACAACGGTTCGATTTAGTGATAGAGACTTTGAATGGGAGGTCATTACTTAGAGTAGATAAGTTAACTAATTTATTAGTCGAAATGAGAAAAGGAAATCTGGACATTGTATGTATTAGTGAGGTGAGATGGCCAGATAGTAATGACTTTTGGAAAGATAATTATAAAATAATTACAACTTCTTCAACTAATGGACAGGCAGGGGTAGGAATAGTGTTAGGTAAAAGATTAGGACGTAAAGTTAAAGAGTACTTACAATTTAGTGATAGAATAATTATGGTTAGATTGAGTACAAAACCCACAGACACTGTTTTAGTATAGGTTTACATGCCAACAACTTGTCATCGTAAGAATTTAAAACAACAGTTCGATTTAGTGATAGGGACTTGGAATGTAAGGTCATTACTTAGAGTAGATAAGTTAACGAATTTATTAGTCAAAATGAGAAAAGGAAAAAGATAGAAGAGTATAGGAAGACCTAGACCAAGCTATTTTAGTCAAATTATTAGAAATTTAGGTTGTGAAGGGTATGTAGAACTTTTTAGATTAGCACAGAATAGAAAAGAAGTTAGAGACGCGTCAAACCGACCTTAAGTAAGGTCCAAAACAAAATGATGATGATGTACAAAGACGAATGGAAAAACGAACTGAAGAAGTACTAGTGGAAGATGATTTTGGGTTCAGACAAAGCAGGGGAACACGGGAGGCTATTTTAACTCTGAGGGTGATAATAGAGAAAACGATAGAAAAAGGGGGGAGTGTGTATAAAGGATTTGAAGATCTGAAAAAAGCATTCGACAATATAAAATGGAAAAAAATGTTCGAAATACTCAAAAGATTGAAATGAGTTTTAGGGATAGACGGATAATACATAGAATGTACCCCAATACCTCATCACTAATAACGGTGTAAAATTTCGCAGCTGTCAGTTCAACGCTTTGTGCGCCCGTTATAATTCCAAAATCCTTTTCACTGCCAGTTACCATTCCCAAGAGAACCCTACCAAACGTGTTAACCGAAACCTCAAAACCATGTTTGTTTTCCTATATCCGAGACAACCAGCGTCACTGGGATATCAACCTTCCTAAAATTTCCTAATGTTTCCAAATGTCCAAACACAAAATCGGTGGCTGTACTGCTTTCTGATCGAGAACACATCCTCTCCGGCGATTATTTCGGACGACTGTACGAGGTAAACGACTTGTATGACTGATCCTTAACAACCTTCACCTGATCCTGAACATTTCAAAATATCCGCTTCCAATGTCCTCAAGAAACTTTCCGCTGCCTTCAGTAACACCCATAACTGTTAAAACCACCGTCGTCGTCCTGATTCCTTGCAATTAGGCGATTCTGTTTTTCACCGTAATTTCGCTTTGTCCGATGCTTCACGTTATTTTAAGGTTAAAAGTAAAGTTTCTGCTGGAACCTATGAACCTACTATTCCTTTCAGTGTCAAGAGCATGTAGCACGACAAAGACCTTAAATCTACTCTTACCAACAATCCTAATGTCCTTGATCTCGCGTTGTTTTCATTCTGGCGACGTAAACGTCATAAACCCTGTTCTTAGTCTTCGCATCCCAAATTCTCATGCTGACTTTGCTTTACTTTACTATTTGAATTCCAGATTTTGTAGTCGCTTCTAAATAGTTTCGTGTTTTAATTTGTTTTTCTTTTCTGTCGTTCGCTTATCATATTCTTGCCGAGTGGGCCCGGATATTGTACCACGGTACGGCTTGACTATCGTAAGAGGCGACTAAAGCGTTCCAACACACTCTTGGTACATACACACACACACATACACCCACACACACTCCACAGCCACCCACTAACCCACCCACACATACATGCGCACGCACACACATACACTACATACACACACACACATATTTTTGTTTGTTTTTTTTCTTTCGTTTCGCTCCTCGTACTCATCGCCGAATGGGTGCGGACTAGAATAGCCCCAACACACACTCCACAAACACACACACGCGCGCACACACACACACGCACCTACCAAATGCATCCATACACAAACACACATGTAGACCCAAATACGCACACGCGCATGCTCAACCCTAACTACACTCGGTTTGGTTCTTTTGTCGTCCTTTTTCGGCTCTTGTGCTGTTTCTTTAGTGTTTTTGAATTTAGTTTTGCTTCTTCGTTTATTTTGTTCCGCATTCCTATCCCTTTCCTTTGATTAGTTTTTCATGTCAATCCTCACAACTAGACGTCCTATCGACTCTGAAGAAGAAGGTCGATCTCGCTGGTGTTGAGTTTGTGGTGGTCGCAGATTGAAGGATTCGCAGAGAGAGGTGTTGTCGTTTAGTGTGCTGGTCGAGAGGATGTGAGGAAGCTGCAGTTTAAGGTCGGAGATAAATGCAAGGAACTCGTAGCGAAGACCATTGCGAAAAGGCGTCCCCATATCGTTATCCCGGGGGCCGAAACAAAGATAAAGGCAGAAAAGCTTGTCTAGCTGATCGCAAGCCAGAATCCCCGTCTCGGCGATTTGAAGTTAGATGTCCACCTAAGAGTCAAGTTTAGGTTTGGCGGAAAGGGCCCTAAGAATCCCTACGCCAACGTCGTTCCCGAAGTGACTCCCACACTTTGTGGGCGCATATTAGCTGAAACCTCAGGTGGCGAAGAGTATGGGTTCTGGACCACTTCTCGGTGACAGTGATACCAGTGCTACAAGTATGGCCACAGGTCGATGGTGTGCAGAAAGAAGATACGGTGGTGCAATAACTGTATCGAGGTCGGGCACAAATTCAAAAATTCCAGGAAAGCAGTCCCCTGCTGTATGGTATGTGGCAGGGCAAACGACAGAAGAAGCAGGGGCGCGAAAGTCGACACGCGCCACAATGCTAAGTCGAGCAGATGCCCAACGATCCAATATTTGAAGAGCGCAATCACACTCAACATCGACTATGCATTGTAAATTCCAAACAATCCCTGTTAGAAGAAAGATTAAATGCGCCCAAATTTAGGAAAGGGTATAGGGTCGACTTGCGGTTTTCGTTAAATTATTCAGGGAAAATGAGATCGATGTCGGGTTCATACAAGAACCACACCTGTATAATCATAAAATAATCGGCTTCTGGAGGGAGGGTCGCGGTTTTACAAGACCACTGCACAATCCATTGCTAAATTCTGGAAAATCAGTTTTTTACTTGTCAACGTCTCTCAGTACCTTATCACTTAGAACAGTGTATAATTCCACAGTCGTACCTCCTTATGTGCACGTTATCACACCCGAATCCTTTTCATCGCCCGTTACCATCTCATACTAATCATGCCGAATGTGTGAACCGCACCCTCAAGGCAATGCTTGCTTTCTATATCCATGACAACCAGTGTCACTGGGATGTCAATCTTCCTAAAATTTCCTGTGCCATCCGAACGTCCAAACACAAAATCACTAACTATCCGTGCTACCCATAATTCTTTATAATCTCCGTCGTTATCCTGTTTCCTACCAATTAGGTGATTTTGTTTGGCGCTCCTAAATCCCTTACTCCCTTCATTATTCGTAAAATTGTTTCTCCCTGGACCTATAAACTCGTCGATTCTTCCAACACATCCTTAGATGTTTGGCACGTCAAAAACTTTAAACCCGTTCATCCTAACAATAGTGATATCCCTGATCTCCCTTCATTTTCTTTCTGGCGGCGCAAACGTCGTAAACCCATTTTTTAGTCTACACGTCCTAAATTCATACGATGACTCCCCTTACTTTAATATTTTATTCTCGGATTTTGTGCTCGTTTCTAAATATTTTTTGACTGTGCTTGCCTTTTTCTCTTTCCTTTCAGTTCTCATACCTAGTATCTTTTCCTACGGCTGGCTTTTCTTACTGTCAGTCCTCACGCTGATTTAGTTGAATTTTCGATCCTCCTCCTGTGGTATGTGGTTTCTAGATCTATTTTTTCTTCGAAATTTGCGATTTAGTCTACTTTTCGGTCTATTTAACTATTCTTTTCTTCGATTGTCCGTTTAAGACAAATCTTTATTACAACAGCTTGAAGTATAAAATTTGTTCCTCTAGCATTCTTGCTTCTCTAGCTTACTTTTAGGCTTGACAATTATGTCTGATTTTGGTATTTACCGATGGTTTTCTTTCTCCTTTCGTTTCTTTTGGTACCTTTTTGTTTTTTTTGCAGCAAAGCATTTTTCTCTGCAGGTTGAAGACCGTATTGTTTCTTTCTGAGATACATCTGTCCCTTGACGCCTTTTGAAGTGTTAAAGTCATTCCATCTTCGTCCTCGTTGATTGCTACCCAATTTTTTACAGACTCCCACATTTCGAACCAAATAAATTTATTTTTTTTTCTTTTTCTCTTCTTGGCCCTGTTATGTCATCTGACAAAAGTTTATTTCTGTCTGTACTGTTAATGTATTTGCTTGGTCCGTTGATTCACTTCCTACCTCGACCTTTTAATTTTGTTTATTGCTAGGAGGAGGAAAGAGATTTGTCACGTTCATTTTCGTACGTTAGTAATTCGACTTAGTTTAAATCATAATTAGATAAAGCCGCGTGTTATCTCGAATTATGTTTGCATTTTACTATTTCAATTTTCAATGATGGGTTTTCCCAAAATTCTGATATAAAGAGAATTTTATTATATGTTCGTTGAACACCTGTTTTTTGTATTGCGAATGTGAGGTTGTATATACAAGGTATGATGGGATCTCTGTATGTTATCGTTTCTATTGTGTTCACAATTCTGGCGTGAAAAAGGAAACAGGTCTGATCCTGTTATCGAGATATATTTGCTTATGTTATTGGAAAGGCGTTTTCTATAACCATTTTTAAAACAAGACCAGTTTGTACGTCCTGACTGAAAGGTTTTATTATTTTGACAACCTGTTGTCCTGCTTGGTTGTGGTATTCATTTATAACGAGTATCATAACTTCAAAGGGTCAGTTATGAAAACTTTGTGTAATGGAAAACTGCCTTTACTTTTCTGCATAACTGCCCGGGTCCCGGCTCGCAGTTCACGATTTTTGAATTTAATATTTTTAGTATATCTGTAGCTTATGCTTAAGTTCGAGTCGTGGGTTCCAGCTGCCGTATGATTCAAATTTCTAGTTAGCTGTTGAAGTGTGCAGACGTGTTTTACAGAGCTCCCGCTTCTGCAGCAATAAGTAAGTTTTATATAGGGTTTATTACTATATTTTTATATTTAAAGCTTTATTATTTATTGTATTTAATTTTATTATTGTGTGGCATTAAATTTTAATACGTAGGACAGTAAATAAAACTAAAAAAAACAAAATTTAAATCGAACAAATAAATCGCGTTTTAACTTAAATTTTAACCAAATTCGCGTTTAAAAATAAAGTATCTTAAATTTCAGACTACTAAACCAAAAATCCATTAAAAAGGCGTTTTTAATAAATTTAAAACCAAAACCGCGTAAATCTTGTAAAAAACCGCCTAAAACCATTAAAAAAGTGTGTAAAAATTTTATAGTGAGCGTATAATAAAATAACAACCTAAAAACCAAAATCTAAGTTCTTTTAAATTAAATAAATAACTCAAAAACCGTAAATTTTTAAATAAATTAAATATAAATATTCCATATTTTAAGTACACGCGTACTTAAAGATTCCTAAGAGTCGATCTTCTGGTGTAATTAGTGGTGTAACACTTAAACGTCATGTCAGGCACCGAGTAAACACGGGGTAAGTGCGTTTCCGGTACCGCATTCCAATAGTGCCTGTTTTTATTTGTTTATTTCCACAGTTACATTTAAATTGCAGTAGTTTATAAATTTGATATTTCCAAGTAATTAGCTCGTGTATATTTAGAATTTGATTTTTGGTTTAAAAATTTAAATAAATAAATAGTGTTGTTTACGGTTTATTTTTAATCGAACTATTTTTATTGGGCTAGCGATTTTATTTGGTTCTAGCTGTTAATTTGACATTTAGTGTTTATTGTACTTTTGTTAAATTTAAAATTTAATTTGAGGGTTCAAAATTTAAATAAATAAATACAGGGTTGTTTACGGTTCATCTTTAACCAAAATATTTTTATTGGTCCAACGTTTTGCGTTCTTCTAGCGTCGTAACGGTCAGGTCGTTTTTTTGAGTTGCGTTTTTCGTTGGTTACTCTTTTTTTCGTTAGCTTTGTTAGCATAGTGGTCCACTGAGAAGAGGAACCGGTGTCACGGAAGACGAGGGGTGATCGGTCGGAGGTTGTGGGCATTGTTGGGAGAAACAGCCTAAGGTCGTCTTGAAGGACGTTAGGTTAGAGACTCAGAAGGAGGTTGATGAAGCAGGAAAGGAGCCTGTGTCTGCGGCGGTCGTGTCGGGGGAGTCAGAGCCTCCAGCGGTGGTTGTGGAGCCTGAATTGCCCTCTACTTCAAGAGGCTAGCGTAAGACGTCGACTAGCAGCAACGGTAGCGTTGCCGCTAGCCACCTCGATGAGTTGGAGCAATTGAAGTTTAGGGTGAGGAAGGCGCACGCGGTCATCTGCGGGAAGGTGCCGACAACCTACGCCGCTATCATCGTGAAGGACAGAAAGGTGATTCGTCACGCCGAGGATGGTATCCGCGACACGATGAATCAGCTTTTAGGCATGGCTAGGGCGCTTAGACTCTGTTTAGAGAATTCTGGTTGAGCCAGTGTTGTCGGGGGAAGTCGAGCGGAGGTTATTTCTGTTTCAAGACAGCAGGGTTCCCGGAGCTAGGAGGTGGTGATGCCGCGTAAGGTGTCGTATGCTGCGGCAGCTTCCGGTGCTACTCCAATGTTTGCTGTTAGGGTCGACGCCAAGCCTGGTGAGAAGGAGAACGTTACGTCCTCCCTGAAGAAAAAGATCAATCCCGCTCGGTATGGTTTTGTCGTGGTCGGAGCTCGTCGTACACGTAGGGTAAGATTACATTCAAAGGACGGCGGACACAGAGTTTGTAGCAAAGACGATCGAGAAGAAGCGTCCACGGGTCGTTCTTCCGGGGGTCGAAGCGGGGATGAAGGCTGAAGAGCTCGTGCGGTTAATTGCAAGCCAGAGTCCCCGTTTCGGCAATTAGAAGCTAGAAGACCACCTGAACGAGAAGTTCAGGTTTGGCGAAAAGGGCCCTAGGGATCCCTTCGCCGACGTAGTCTTCGAATTGACCTCCACACTTCGAAGGCGTATATTAGCTGATGTTATTAACCTCAGGTGGCAAAGAGTCTGGGCCCAGGACAACTTCTCGATGACGCAGTGTTACCGGGTTTACGAGTACAGCTACAGATCGATGGAGTGCAGGGAGAAGGTACAGTGGTGTGGTAACTGCGCCAAAATCTGGCATGAATTCAAGAATTGCCGGAAGGCAGTCTCCTGCTGTGGCGGTGACGCAAAGGTCGATACGCGCTTCGACGCCAAGTTGAGTAGATGCCCCACGATGCAGCGTCTGAAGAACGCAATCACACGTAACATCGATTATGGACTGTGAAGATAAAACAAAGTCTATAAGAAGCAAGAAGATTAAATTCTCGCAACTAAATCTCGGGAAAGGAAAAGGGGCACAAATAACTTCGTAAAGTTATTCTTCGAAAATAATATCGACATCGGGCTTGTACAGGAACCGCACCTGTATAGCCACAAAATAACAGGTTTTGGGAGGGGGTTACCGTCTTAAACGTGAATAGCGAACGACCGCGCGGCGGAATAATAATAAATAATGGTACGTGTGCCGGAATTATATTAAATAATCTGTCGAACGAATTTTTAACGTCAACCGAAATCAAATCAGGGGGGAATACGTTATACGTAATAAGTGCGTACCTCCCGCCGGTCGATTTTAGGCGAGAAAATCCTCAAACCGAGGACTTAATAAATCAAAATAGAAGGCGTCTTTCGAAAAATTGGTAGGAATAAAAAACTAATAATTGGTGGAGACTTTAATGCTAAGTCGCCGTTATGATGGGGTAGCCCTATCGAAGACGATAGGGGCTCGCAGGTTGCTGATCTTTTAACGGAATGGGATCTTAGTGTGATAAACACTAATGATTCACCTACGTTTGAGACGCATAGAGGCAGCAGTTTTATAGATATTACTGCAGTCTCAAACGAGATGTTAGAGTTCATTTGTAATTGGGAATTAAAGTCGGACGAGGTAACGCTCTCTGACCATAAATTAATTACATGGGATATTGAAACCAAAGCAAGCACAAACGAGCAGCTAACTATATTTCTGCGGTTTTGTAATTAAAAAGCTAATTGGGAGCGGTTTAAAGAAAAATTTGACGAAAGCATCCCCGTGCTCGAGAGCGGGCTATTAAACTGCCGAGAGGCCGTTCAAATAGAAACACTCGCGAAAAAATTAAACGACGCGGTAGTAGACGCGTCGTTGTACTCCATGCCGCGAAAGAAAACATTTAAAGACGGCGTACCCTGGTGGACCCAGAAACTAACAACCAAGCGGGCAGAAACGCGTAACCTAAGGCGCCGCTATCAACGCGCCTCGGTAGAAATAAAGAACAAAGAAGAATTGAATATAATCAAAGCAACCGCGAATTAAAATATTAATAGAAGAAACGCGAATGAATAAATTAAAACAATTTTGGTCGCGAAACTCCGAGAAGGAACCATGGGGTATTTCCCCGCTGTTGGAAAGTCCAGAACGTGAAATTTATACCTAAATCCAAAAAGGCAGATGCGTCAGACCCGGGCAGATATCGTCCAATTGGCTTGCTACCGGTGCTGAGGAAAGCTTTTGAATGCGTTATGACTACTCGAGTTGAACACTTGGTGCGAGACAGCGGCGGTTTTAATAACCGACAGTTCGGTTTTATGGAGGGAAAGTCGACTATCGACGCACTAGAGTTCGTTGTCGGAGAAATTAAGCAGACGCGAGATACGAAGGAGGATTGTGTCGTTGTTGCTTTGGACATTTCAGGAGCATTTGATGCTGCCTGGTGACCATTGATCGTTTGCGAATTGGAAAGTAGGGGTTGTCCGCGAAACTTGATGTCTTTGGTCAAGAGTTATTTCTCGGGGCGATTGGCACAGGTTGAAATTCCGAGTGAAGTTCTGTCGCGCGGGGTAGAAAGGGGATTTCTGCAGGAGTCATGCTCCGGACCCACATTTTGGAAGTTGTTGTATGAGAGCATTTTTAGGGTGAAGTTGCCCACGGGATGCTTAATCTTTGGGTTTGCAGATGATACACTTTTAATTGTCAGATCGCGATTACTAATGGATATGCGCACAAAGCCTAACGAGGCGCTTAATAAGTTACACGAATGGTCGCAGCAGGCAAAGTTAAAATTTAACACGTTGAAATCAGAGGCGCTTTATTTCGGGACGAAACGTGGACAGCGTTAGGAGGGGAGAAAATTCCGTTTAAGAATGCTATCACATACCTCGGTGCCAAGATCGACAATAAATTAAATTGGAAAGCGCACGTACAGTACGTAGACAGTAAGGGCATCGAAATATCAAATAAAATGATGGCGGTACCGAAAATAAATTGGAGTTTCGGGGGCGAATCGCTTAGGATAGTTTACGCCGGAACAATAGAGCCGGCGATGATGTACGCAGCATCCGTTTGGGCGGAGGGTTGTAAAGTAAGGGAAACTCGATAGCTGACGAGCGTACAACGCGTAACCGCGGTCAAAGCGGCGAGGGCGTACAGGACACCTCCACGGAGGCGGTCCTGGTGATCAGTAGGACTTTCCTATCGAATATGTTGTTAGGGAGATCAGAGATAGGAGGTTAGTTAATACAGGGAAAGGACAGGAAATTATAGAGAGTATGAATCTTGCAAATAGGGAAGCTGAGAGGAAAATCGTCGTGTCAGAGTTAGGGCACCCGGCCGATGTTAGCGGTATCGAATTTGTCGAAGGTGATGGGGACACGGTAGGGATCAGGATTTACACGGACGCTTCGCGTATGGACAATGATCAAGCAGGCGCGGCGTTTGTCGTATATAATGAGCAAAGGGAAGTGTTTCGGTTTCAGACCAAACTCGCGAACTGGAGCACTATCTTCCAGTGCGAATTGGTAGCCATACGAGAGGCTATCGATTACGTAATAAATCATACGGGCAGAGACGAGTATTATATAATCAGTGATAATAAATCGACACTGGCGGCTTTAACTAATATGAACACCTTGACAGACCTCCAAGCAGACGTCTGGAGGATAGCGCATACGGCGCTCGAGTTCCGACGTTTAAAGTTCTGTTGGGTTAGGTCGCATGATGGTAACATAGGAAACGATAGGTCTGATAAATTAGTTAAAGAGGCCGCGACGGGCGACTTCTGAATATCACATTCGTCGATACCGAGGTCTCTAATTAAAAGAAAGCTGCGCGAAAAGTCAATCCGACAATGGGAAGAGAGGTGGAACAACGCTGCTACGGGCAGGTTTACCCACAAATTCATACCGAGCATAGAAGCTAGAGGTAAGATCGAGGTGAAACTCGATCATAATATGGTGCAACTGTTAACAGAGCATAGCGCCCTAAAAGCATATTTACAAAGGTTTAACTGATAACGACCGCTGCGAATGCAGTGAGGGCGCAGAAAGCGCAGAGCACGTGCTCTTCGACTGCCCACTTGAAGCGACAAATCGAGGGTTAGCTGATATGAAATTAGCTGTCCCAGGGCTAGTATGGCCCAAAGACCTAGAGGAAGTCGGGGAACTGGCTAACCAGAAGGCGTTCTGGACAGCCTTCAAAGAATTTTCAGGAAGGGTCGCCAGATTGGATGGTGATAACCGCGCGTAAATCGGAGGGAGTGGGGAGGATTGAAAATTTTAGATTTGCTTTGGCATGTGAATTGAATATGAGCATGGTATAACCAAAACCTGTATAAAAAAATAAAAAAAAATAAAATAAAAAATTTTTAAATCAATTAATTATTATTATAACCAAAATCTAATATGCACGACTAACCCACACACCACTAAAACAATCACTGTCAAACCTTAAACGGAATATCGGGAATAAATCAAAACAAGTAAATAATAACAAACTAAATCAAAAACCCTCATTAATTTAAATCAGTAAATAAATAAAGAAGATAAAATAGAGTGAAACCGCGCATCCCCCCCTGGACTTTAAAGTGATAGTGATTGGATCCCCCGGGAAACGTTTAGTGCATACCCACCAGGACAGTAAGATATAAATAGACGTAAGAAGACGACCAGATCTTCGGATACTGGAGAAATTATTATCGAGGTAAGAAGGACAATTGTGGAGGCTGCACTCACATAAGCATTGATTTGTATTAATAAATAGATTTGAAATAATTTAACGAGCACGTTTTTGTGAGTAATGGCGTTAGTCGGCATAATGCTTTTGCGAGTGCACCTGATAAATTGGGCAATGGTTTTTGCTTTTTTTGTGCACTGTTATATGCTTAATGCTTATTAGATATCTATTTACATAAATATATTTATTTATATTTATATTTAAATTTACATTATATATTTATTTATATTCATTTTGCATTTATTTTTGGAGCTTGATTTGTTTTGTCTGACGTTCTGCCGCCATTTTTGTTGGCAGCACTTTTATAGGAACGAAGATTGTAATTGTGAAGAATGTAATTATAATATAAATCAGTTAGGGAATGGTAGGGAAAGCTAGGGATGGATTTAGGCTAAAGATAGAATAAATTACTTAGATTAGGGAGGACAAATACGTAAATTTATAGAGCAGGCAAAATAGCTGGATTCACTATTAAAATATTTGGCAAATGCTTAGAAATTTAAATTCATTTTTAATATTAGTTAGCTAGATTTGGATAGTTTTAAGACGACCCTTGCACCTTACTCTTTTCTCGATGTTATAAAAAGAGTAATTGCACGACGAAGTATAAGAAATACTTGGGCACAGCTTGCATCGACCTTTAAGGTTGCGGAGGCTGCATGAGACTTGAAATCACAGGGTAAGAGGAATGTTTAGAGAATATCTAAATGTTAAAATTTAAATATCAAGACACTTGTTTACACAACTGTAAAATAACTTAGAGAAACAAAAGTTAAAACACGATAAGAGAAATTTGACTAAATATGTATATTAATACTCAGTTATTACAATTCCAAAGGCATGTATAAGATATACGTTTGTGTCATTAACATTGTAGACATCGCTATATATTTTAACATGATATAATTCATATATTTAATAAATGTACACGAGAAAATTTCTATAGAGAAATCAAAATAAATAATCTCTGTTTAAAAACTCAAAATTTAACTTAATGCGGGAGTAAATCAAAAAGTGATCATAATTGTAATAATGTCATGTAACAAATGCACATAAAATGAAAGTTCAAGTAATAAACCTTTTTACGATAAGAAGCTTCATGAAGTTCCGAATGTTTACATATTTTTAGGTTTTGTATTAGAGAATTATATTTGAAATCATTAAAGATTAGTAAAATGTAATTAATAATCAAAACAAAATATTTGTAGTGACAAAGACAAATTTAAATAATCAAAACAAAATATTTGTAGTGACAAAGACAAATTTAAATAGAGGTTAGGCCTCTTTATTTTAACAGAAAAACGATAAGGTAAAAGTTTTAATCTCATACCTGTAGTATCAGTAACTGAACTAATACTAATAGTTACTTAATTTATAGGATTCATTCATATCCAGGAAACTGAGACATCCTGCATTGGTGGATCTCCTAGTGTAGGTACAAAACAGCATGTCGTCGACTTCAAATGTTGTCTTTAACAGACTTCTGTTCCATAAACTAGACCTGTAGATATTTTTCAATAAGATAATAACTGAGCGGCAATATGTAAAGTAGACGGAAACGAAATATAAAATTATGTTGATCAGAGTATTTATTTCACATCATCTGGTTGTGCAAATGCACGAGCAACTTTTCCATGTATAAATCTGAATGAGAGAACACGTCGCCGTAACATCGGTAACCAAAACACAGGTAATCAGAACATAGGTAACCGAAGCATAGATAACCGAAGCATAGATAACCGGAGCACCCTAGAAAATTCAGTTGTGTTACAAAAGTGAAAATTTAACACGAGGTGCAAAGGAAAATTAATCCATTAATAACTAGCTATCTGTATAATTATTTGATGGGTTAAACGAATAAAAAACTTCTTTATCTTGCATACTAAACATCTAAAATTATATTTAAATGTTAATTTAGGATTTATGATTAGAAAATTTACATACCAAGTAAGCACATGAGGCAAGGTAGAAGTTCAAATTAAAAATGGCCAACAGTGCCAGATAAGCAATCAAATATCAAAAGAAAAATGAAAATTTGACACTTCAAATAAATTATTTTCGGCCATCTTCTTGATGGACGATCTCTAGCGATTATTCTCAATAATACAGAATTTAGAACATCACCAGTTGTGCTTTTGTAATAAACACTTCAGAAGTAACCAACAGGAAAATTTCATATAGATATAATTATTTGTTACTATGTAACAAATTAGGAACTTGTGGATTAAAATTAATAATCCAGGATTGTGCGAGATAAATTCTTATAGAAAATATATTATATAATAAAGAGAGTAATTTTATATTTAAATGTAGATATAAGCATTTATATGCTAAATGTGCCAAGCACAATGTAACATGCTAAAATATAGGCATAAAGGCATGTTACACCCTTCAGGTCGCACCGGTAACCAGAGCTGGCAACTGCTATCTGGTATTACCGATCCCTCCCCTTTTACTTTCGCGTGTGTCTTGTTGAACGAACACATTCCAAATCAATGCTAGGGATACCATTATTCAAACAATATTTTTAGTTTTTATTTTAGTTTGTTAGATTTTTATTTAGGATCGATTAATTTTGAAGTTAGATTAGATCTGAAGCACGTTTAAACCCAATGTCGTTCCTTCGGGTGGAGTACTGGGAGCGTGGCCGCAAGTACAGCGGCCCTTATTTAAATTATTATGTCGTATGATTCAAGCTGTTCCGTGGCGTAGTTGGTATACGCGTGATTACTAAGCCCAAGGCCTCGGGTTCCAATCTCCACACGGACCGCTTGGAAAATATCAAGCGAACATTTTTCTTAAAAATTCGCCCTCGTGCAGATAAGAGATAAAATGTAGGTTCTGTGTGTGCTTGGAACAGCAAGAGTTTGACAAAATTTTCAAAATTTATAAGTTAAAAAACTCGCCTCCTGGTAGTGTCATATGATCCTCTGGACAATACTCATCTCTCCTTGACCTGAAAATTCCACATCTTGTTTCAACATATTTGATTGGATACCGTGGTACGTCGGTCGAATCGCCTGGATCCTGCAAAACGTGCTTGAGGTAAATATACATTAAAAAAGTACCAATTGTTATGAAGCTACTGCCTGCTGGCGTACGTTACGGTTTATTTATTTGTATTATGTAAGTGTAGAAGGGTATCAATTTGCATCACACGATTGCTTCGCTAGCTTACGCTATGGTTGGTTTACTGGTATCTATCAGAGTAATTATGCGAGGGTATGCTATGAACACTGCTGATTTATAAGGATGCGCTAACGGTATCCCTCCGATGTAGTAGTTGTGTAGATATTTTGTGCTAGTGCATAGGTACTTTCCTTCTCTTTTTATGTTAAAACAGATTCCTGTGAGGCGAGCTCGTCACCTGTACTTTGGTGTTGGTAAAGAGATTAGACAAGGTCCCAATCTCAGACTGTGACAGCGTGGCCTTCTCTTTCCTTCCGTTTCCGTTGCAGTTGCAGTAATTCGAGCGACTCGTTCTTGACTGATTCTCATCCTTTTCTTTCTGACCCAGTCGTTTGACTGTAACCTTTTTTTATAGAATTGTTGAAACGTAATTATTATTTCAAATAACAGAAAAATGAATGTTAAAACTAAAGCAAAATAACAGCGCAAATAAACCAAGTCCAAGTTGATGAAAACTATTAATGCTTTTGAAGTTTAATAAATAGGTCGTTTCATATGCAAAACCCAATATTTCAACTGGGAGGAGATCTTGTCTCTTTTATGTATTCTTTGCGAGAGAACTTTTTGGCGTCGAGTTGATTGTCTGCTTTCACATCAATGTTTAATAAGATTTTAATTCGTTAATTGCTATTTGCAAAAGCCCAAAAAGATGCTAACAGACATTAGAAACTGGATTTTTCTGGACTGTTCGTTTGGAACGTTTGGAAAAGTTCAACAAATACGTTACTAGTTTTATTCATAATTTTTTCATGCAGTTAACCATACAAATGAGAAATTAAAGAATGCAGACTTATAAATCAGAATAGTTAGCATCGCACATGTGAACACCATTCACGCGTCATGGATGAGAAAACACTTTCGAGCGGCTGCTTATGTCAACTCACGCGGAAAACTGACAAATTTTTATGGATCCCTAAAAATAAAGGGTGTTGAACAATTTTAATATTTTGAGAAGACATGCTAAAGAGGATCTATTTTTATATATTTGTCAAGGATAAAGAAGCTACTGTAATTCTTTATACGTATGTATTTTGTGATGTATCATTATGGAGGCGTTTACTAAAGCGCACTGAGTTATAATTTGGAACTGCACTTGCGATCAATTTACATTAAATATTGGTCTAATTGCATGTAATTATCTACTGCTGTAGAATAGTCCGGATATGCAAAGCAATAATTGTGGTAAATTATGTTGTGCACAGTGATATTAAATGTAAATAATTAAATTGTTCGTTATTTAATAGACAAGCATAAAGGATGTGCAGCAAAAAGAGGATAAAAAATAAGGTTTTCATAACCAAAACGATTTTGATTATTCAGCGTGAAAAAATACTTCTCTTCCCTGTGGAATTTCAAAGACAACGCCTTGCGTCAGGCGTCGCTAAAAAAGTGCTGTGACACGGTCGAACTTGGTTCGCCGCTAAAAGAATACTGTGCCAAAGGTACAGCAAATTGTAAACTTAATTATTAGCTTACCTTTCTTTTTCTTTTCTTTTCTTTGCCTAGCTAACTCAACGGAAGATGTGGAATTTACAAAATGAAATAAAATACCATGATCTCCAAAAAAACATCTATACATTCAAAAACATTTTCCTTTCATACAAAACAGTGTATAAAACAAGTCAATGTCCCAGTTTATACAGAAAATAATCCAAATTCCAACCAAATGTTTACTCACAGATACTGTTCGGTCTCTTTGTCGCACGTTGCGTGGTTAATTTTAAGTTACTTCAAATTCGTAGTTGTAAATCTAATTGTAAAACTGTCATCCCTTGTTCCCTTATATCCTGCCATAAAAATTCCTTGTGCATGTGTGAATAAGTTGGACAGAGTAGTGAACAAACACTTTCTTATGGATATCGAAGCAGAACAGTCGTCGGTTTTTTCGTTCGGTACCGTAAGTTAGTCAAGTGCCGCAGACTTTATTTGTTAAACCCCTAAAAAACACAGTGCAAGTGCAACGTAACACAGACTCAATTTCGCATACAGTCCACTTGGTTGAAAGAATAGGAACTGCAGCTTAGAACAACAAAAAAACACCGCGGAGGTAAGTCGATGTATAAATTTATAAGACCCCCCGCGCGTGAACAAATTGGCCTTCATCACCGGATCTTTAATTAATTAATTAGTTCCCATCCTTTAAGCTCCTTATACTTAAATTTAAAAAATTGTCGTAGTTTTTATTATGGTTAAACGTGTTACACAGAGAAGAACATCTTGCTTGCAAATTGAATGATAAAAACATCTGGTTATAACGGTAGATTTACAATACATTCCTTATCCTTTGTGGAAAAGATTAGGGTCGATCGTCTCTTTTTATGTAAACTATTTATGAGGGTTATTGTATCCTAAATCTTTACCTTATCTGTCATTTCAAGTTGGAGCAACCATTCGGGTTCATGCAACTTGTATAACAAAGGGGTTGAAATTTATTTGAAAGCTTAAAAGCTTTGTCGGGCGAGCACTGCAGTTAGTTGCATTTTTCTATTAATAATTTAATTTCGTAGATGAATTAGTAATTTAGCGTATTCGAGTTACGCATTGTTTTTATATTAATTTTTATTGTCGTTCATTAATCATTAATCAAATATGGTTATATCAATTGATAAAGGTATTCTTGAAGTTAAATTTGTAGTTCAAAGGTTGGATCATATATACAGTAAGATCAACCAACCGGAAAACGTATCGATTGCTTTAATTAGAGCGTCGATTAAAAGTGTCGAACAGATTGAAACGCTTTTCAAATCTTTTTGCAAGGATATTTTCTTTGATGAAGAAAGTGAACAATTGGATGAATTCTCGGCCCTTAGGGTGAAAATCGATGATTATCTATTAGATATTCGTATTATCGCTGAACAATGCGAATTAGATCGGGTAGAAAATAAGCCAAAGGTGGAAAATATGAATAATTCTTTTTCGTCAAACTGTGCAATTCGCTTGAAACATCTTTCAGTCCCCCGCTTCTCCGGACGCATTTCAGATTTTGAGAGTTATAATGCAATTTATAAGCGGTTGATTCACGATAATATCGGTTTGTCCCCTGTGGAAAAATTTTGCCATCTCGTTGATACATTAGATGAGTCGTCGCGTGGCTTGATAAAACACTTACCATTAAATGATTATGCATACGAGGAAGCCTATAAAATTATTACTAATCGTTTTCAGTCCAAGAGGTTATTACTTTCAACATATTTTAATGCTGTTGAAAAATGCCCTAAGATCAGTTCCTCAGACTCGCATGCGGAACTCCGGCAATTAATTAGTTGTTTTGATGAAAATATATTCGCGTTAAAGCAGATGGAAATAGATTTATTAGATTTCATGTTGTTCAATCTGTTATCAAAAAAATTAGATACAAACATTTTAAAGCGTTTTGAATTAGGAAATAGTGACGAAATTCCTTCGTTTAAAGATTTAAGGTCGTACATTGAAAAACAATGTAAAGTGTTGGAAATAAATGACATTGCTTCAGGAACATGCTTAAAATCTCGAAATTCCGTTAAAGAAAGAGAAAAAAGAAGGTTTGTTAGCACTTCGGCTAAAACTTCTTTAGTTGGTACCACCGATGATGTTAAAAATTGTAGTTTCTGTCAAGCTGTGCATCCTATTTATAGATGTAAGCCGTTTTTCGATAAAACCCCTCAGGAAAGATTTGAGGTGGTAAAGCTTAAAAATCTTTGTATTAAATGTTTAAATACTTCACATTCGATGAAAAATTGTACGTTAGATTGGTCGTGTAGAAAATGTCATCAGTCGCACAATTCGTTGCTTCATTTCGATAAACAAGAAAAATCGGTGTCGCCACGCCGACAAACCCATCGTCAAAGGTCAGCGTTTCCTCGGAGAGCGGCGCCTAGACTTACGTCTACTAGTAGACCTAGTGAAGACAATCTGTCGTCGTCGGTTGTGCATGAACAACCTGTCACTAGTTCGTTGATTTCGACGTCATTAGAACACACAACCACGCTGTTAGCTACGGCAATGGTGTCGGTGCTTGATTATACAGGAACATTGCAATCTGTTCGTGTAATATTAGATAACGAATCCATGGAAAGTTTTATGACTGAAAGGTGCCGTCAGAAATTAGGTTTAAGGAAACGGAGAGCCAATGTCACTGTTCAAGGACTTGGCTTGAATTCGTCGTTGGTGTCTGGTGCACTATCGTGTGTAGTCAGCCCCTCGGGAGCAAGGTCTCCAGCATATGGAATTGATTGTTATATTTTACCTAACATTTGTAATCAATTACCTTCGTCGTCGATAGGGGTCAAGGGATGGTCGCATACTCGAGGTTTGGCCTTAGCTGATCCTAATTTTAATGTTCCTGGTAAAATTGACATGCTACTCGGAGCGGAAATCTTTGCTCAGGTTTTGTTGAACGAGCCTCGTTGGGGTGTCGCTAACGAGCCAGTTGCTATTAAAACAACCTTTGGTTGGGTTTTAACGGGAAAGGTCGTTTCCCCGAATAATTCTATTACGTCGTTGTGTGCTTTCGTTGAACCCTTAGACAGCGACATTTGTCGATTTTGGGAATTAGAAAATATTCCTTTCAAGAAACACATTTCTCCGGAAGAACAAAGGTGTGAAAATCAATTTGTGGAAAATTATAGACGTAACAAGGACGGTCGTTTTGTAGTCTCCTTGCCCTTTAAAATTTCGGAACCCTCATTCATGGGTATGAGATCAATTTGTATTAAAAGATTTTTGTCGTTAGAACGTCGTTTGTTAAAAAATCCTGAATTGTATTCAGATTATAAAAATTTATGGAGGATTATTTGACAAGCGGTCACATGGTTCAAGTGAAATCGCCTGAAAATTCGTCGGGTCAGGAAAAAATGAATTACATTCCCCATCATGCTGTACATAAGCGGGATAGCACTACCACCAAATTGCGTGTGGTTTTCGATGCTTCGTGTCAGGATCAATCTGGAAAGTCGTTAAATGATAGCTTGGTTATTGGCCCTGCTCTGCAAAAGGACATTGCAGTTTTGTTGTTGCATTTTCGTGTACATCCTATCGTAATTACAGCTGACATCAAACAAATGTATCGGCAGATTTTGGTTAAAGATACTCATCGTGATTATCAACGTATCGTCGGGAGATTTTCTCCGTCAGATCCTATTATGGACTTTAAATTAAATACTGTAACTTATGGAGTCTCGTCGTCGCCTTTTTTGGCCTTGCGTACTGTTCAAGAATTGGCAAGGTTAGAGTCGATTAATTTTCCTTTCGCGTCATCGGTATTGGCGAGCGATACCTATGTTGATGACTTAGTCACTGGATGTAATTCGATTGAAGCTGCTAATCAATTAATTGGTGAATTGAATAGTATTTGCTCTAGTGGTGGTTTTCAATTAAGAAAATGGAGTAGTAATTGCCCGGAAGTGATGTCCAACTTGAGGGAGTCCCTGTCCAGTTCGGACGCAATTACATTTCAAGATAAAGATAGTGGTTCAATAAAAATTTTGGGCCTTTCGTGGCGTGCTCTTACAGATGCATTTTATACAACTTAGACGTTGAAGAGCGCACTTGCACTAAGCGTAATATTTTGTCGGCTATCGCAAAATTTTGATCCTCTCGGGTTGATAGCACCTGTAGTACTGTTCGCTAAACGTTTAGTTCAAGATCTTTGGCTTTTAGGTCTCGGTGGGACCAAGAGCCTCCATTGAAGTCATACAAAATGGAAACATTTTTGGGTGAATTGCCAGCGGTTTCGAATATTGAGATTTTGCGTCACATCGTATGTCATAATTTTAAAAGGTGGAGTTGCATGGATTCTGCGATGCTTCTGAAGCTGGGTATGCAGCTGTCATCTATTTTCGTTCGTTCGATTTAGAAGGTAATATTACCATTTCATTAGTATGCGCAAAATCGAAGGTTGCTCCTACTAATCGCGTTTCATTGCCCCGTCTTGAATTGTGTGCTGCCGTACTCTTGGCAGATTTAGTAGATTTCTTCAAAAATACTTATACAGATATTTTATCATTTATTAATATTTTCGCGTTGTCAAATTCCACTGTTGTTTTGTCTTGGATTCGGTCTTCCTCGCATAAGTGGAAGACATTCGTTAGCAATCGTATTTCGCATATTCAAGAACGTATTCCTCCATCTTCGTGGTTTCATGTTAAGTCCCAGGATAACCCTGCGGATTGTGCCTCACGTGGACTTTTGGCTTCAGAGTTGGTTCATCATCCATTATGGTGGACAGGACCTTCCTGGTTAGTGCGTCGTAATGAAGAATGGACAGTAACATCGCTGCCAAAACTTATCAACTCATCTCAGATGGACGTCGAATATCGTACTCTGTCGTTAACAGTCGTTATGTCTGACAATTTCTTAGATATGTTGTTGGATAAATTTTCAAACCTGCAGAAAATTTGTAGGATTATTACATGTATTCGTCATTTCATTCGTAATGTTCAATGTCCAGATTTGCGTTCAAAATATTCTGATGGTTTGTCTCTAGCTCAGCAGCAAGAGGCTATACATTTATTGATTAAAAGAGTTCAAACAAATGTTTTTGCTCAAGACATTGCAAATATTAAGACTGGAAAACTTGTTAGTAAACAACTTCGTAGCCTTAGTCCGTTTCTAGATAGTTATGATTTGTTGAGGGTGGGCGGTCGCCTACGTAACTCAGAGTTATCGCATGATGCAAAATTTCCAATTTTGTTTCCTCGGTCGCATCGGTTGACTGAACATATTATATTAGATTGTCATGAAAGACATTTACATCCTGGAAATCGAACAACACAATTTTTACTAACTCAAAATTATTGGATCTTGTCCACAAAGAGGGCTCTTCGGCAATGTTTGAAATCCTGCATTCGTTGTTTTCGTGTAAACCCTGTGGTTTTATGCCCCCTATGGGGGATTTACCAGCTTCTAGGTTAACTCCAGGTAAGGCGTTTTTACATACGGGAGTCGACTTTGGTGGACCTTTCTCTGTCACGATGAATCGATGTCGTGGCGCAAATTCATTGAAAGCGTACATCTGCTTATTTATTTGTTTCAGCATTAAAGCCATCCATTTGGAACTAGTGTCTAACTTGTCGACAGACGCTTTCTTGGGTGCTTTACGTCGATTTATTGCTCGAAGAGGCAAATGTATTCAAATCCATTGTGATAATGGTACTAATTTCGTTGGGGCCTCTCGTGAAATCTCTCAATTGATGCGCCATTCGGCAGGCGTTGAGGGAATCGAATTTGTGTTTAATCCTTCTGCTGCTCCTCATTTTGGTGGGTTGTGGGAGGCCGGGATTAAATCAGTAAAATCCCATTTAAAGAGAATTATCGGTGGACAAATTTTGTCGTTTGAAGAATTCTCGACGGTATTGATTCAAATCGAAGCGATTCTTAATTCACGTCCACTATGCGCACTGAGTTGCGAACCGCATGATTTCTCGTATTTGACCCCGGGTCATTTTCTTAATGTTGAACCAGTCTCGGTGTTACCAGATCCAGATTTGTTGTCCATAAACCCCTCTCGTTTGAATCGCTGGCAACTGTTGCAGCAAATGCAACAAGGGTTTTGGAAGAAATGGAGTGCTGAATACCTGCACACATTGCAGCAGAAAGGTAAGTGGTTAAGGAATTCCGCTACCTTACCTATTGATTGGCTTGTCCTCTTAAAGGAAGAAAATAACCCCCCTCTACAGTGGCGTTTAGGAAGAGTAGTAGGTGTTCACCCTGGGAGAGACGGTATCGTTCGGGTAGCTACAGTCAAGACATCCCAAGGGTTAGTTAAACGCCCCTTAGTGAAACTATGTTTACTGCCAGTTACTTGATATTTAATGGTATGTATACATATATTCACTTATATAAGTTTGTCGGTTAGGTTTCTTAGTTAATAGTTCTAATTATTTTTAAGTATAAAATAAGTTAGTTCATACTTATTTTGGTGGGCGGGATGTTCGGTCTCTTTGTCGCACGTTGCGTGGTTAATTTTAAGTTACTTCAAATTCGTAGTTGTAAATCTAATTGTAAAACTGTCATCCCTTGTTCTCTTATATCCTGCCATAAAAATTCCTTGTGCATGTGTGAATAAGTTGGACAGAGTAGTGAACAAACACTTTCTTATGGATATCGAAGCAGAACAGTCGTCGGTTTTTTCGTTCGGTACCGTAAGTTAGTCAAGTGTCGCAGACTTTATTTGTTAAACCCCTAAAAAACACAGTGCAAGTGCAACGTAACACAGACTCAATTTCGCGTACAGTCCACTTGGTTGAAAGAATAGGAACTGCAGCTTAGAACAACAAAAAAACACCGCGGAGGTAAGTCGATGTATAAATTTATAAGACCCCCCCGCGCGTGAACAGATACATAAGTAAGCTTATAATATGCCCATCCGTTATTCCCACGCTTGTAAAGGTGTTTGGCCAAAAATCCTTAACAGATAGCCTATTTAGTAAAGGTCAAAATACCTCAAACGTTGACCTTAAAATTTGCATTAAATTATCCTTACACAAATAATAAAATGAGAACTTATTCTAAATCTAAATTACAAAATATGCAATTATTTTGATCAATTAACAAACAAAGAACCAAAGTTATATACTTGCGACGGTAAAATAGCAATTATTTAACTTGTAATTAACGATTAAATACCTCCTGATTTATATTGACGTTAAATCCCAGTTTACCAGTTTGTTCATATAGTTTTAAATCTCAATTTAGAATTTTAATTTTCAAAATGCATCTTTTATTTTTCAATTAATTAACTTCAAAACAGCTCTTGCATCGAAGAACGTACAATCTTTATAAGACAAATGATACTTCAAATTTCTATACTTGAAACTATTTAAACGTATAAGCTGCATGCAACTCTGCAGGTTATTTCGCTTTATAATCAAACGCGAATCAATCATCGCGAATTAATAAATTTTACATCGTCGATCTCGTAAATTGGAACTTTCACATATTGCTTGGTGACGCGAATTAATGAATCTTGAATGAATCGTTCTAATCAAGTTCCGGCTTTTATATTAAATTACATAACCGCATTATAATTTTCGTACTATTCCAGATTTTTCTCGAGAATTATTTACGGCTCATTTAAGAATTTACCAGACTGTCGGCATTTAACGATCAATTAGTGCACAGCTGCGTGATTTACGAGCATCATAAAAGCGTTGTCGGTCAGTGTCTAATTCACGGAGTTAATTTACTGTCTCCCTGTTTCTTATAGTGACATGGAAAGATAATAAATAATTCTTATTGATTTTTATTACATTTTTTATTTTCTTGCGAGTTCCTTGAATAGAGCGTTTAAGTCCTAGGACGTTTAAAGACATTTCTTAGTAAAGAATGACGTATATGAAAATTCTTTATTATTCACGAAGGTTCTGGATTAATATTTATTTTATAACTTCTAAAGCGTATTAAACTGTTATACGAAAATCATTTAGCTAATCAATTCAAGCTTTAATTGCAATAATTATCTCTTTATAAATGTAATAAGATCAATATTGTTCTTACGCTAAACAAAGCGAATGCTTTATGCACAGGAGGTGTATTTTTATAATAAATAAAAATAAATGACTTTATATTTTACAGATAGAAACTCATTTTTACGGTATCTCAACGATTAATTTGCACCAGGTTTAAAGTTTTATATTCTTTGATCTTGCCACTAATGTAATAAACGAATATCCAATTATTTAATTAACAATGGCTTTATTGACATATACTATAACTTTGTATTTTATCTCTTAGTAATAAAAACGCGTTTTTATCAAAGGTTTTTATTTACACACACTCAATAAGATTTGTTTCATACACGGAAAAATATGCTTTTAATTGAAGCAAAATGAATTAATGGCTAGGGCTGGGTCGGCGTATCGATATATCGATACGTATCGATACGACCCCCGTATCAACCCCCCCGATACAGCAAAAAATAAATATCGATATATCGATACTCGATATGTATCGATACGTATCGATATGTATCGATACGTATCGATACGCATCGATACGTATTGATACGCATCGATACGTATCGATACGTATCGATACGTATCGATATTCGATATAGAATATGTATCGATATTCGATACGCAAAATCCTGTATCGCCCACCCCTATATACATACTTATGTCACAAATATTAAACTTGAAACTTGAATTATTTTGATAACAAACAATCTTAAGTGAAAATCGAATTGTCAGTAAATATATTATTTTAAAACGATCTTGTGATTTTATTCCCAAAGAAAGAGTAGAAAAATTAATAGATGCGAACCATTCGTACCGACAAGGTATCGCTACGTCTCGATATGTATACTTAATCTACACATCTAAACGTTCCGATACGAATCGCTATATATATCTATACGTACCGCTACGTAAATATACGTATCGATATGCATCGATGCGAATCGATACGTATCGATACGCATCGATACGAATTGATATGTATCGATACGCACCGATACGCATCGGTACATATCGATACGCATCGATACGTATCGATGCGTATCGATACATATCGATTCGTATCGATGCGTATCGATACGTATCGATTCGCATCGATGCATATCGATGCGTATATTTACGTAGCGGTACGTATAGATATATATAGCGATTCGTATCGGAACGTTTAGATGTGTAGATTAAGTATACATATCGAGACGTAGCGATACCTGTCGGTACGAATCGATACGCATCTATCGTATCGTATCGATATATATCGATATTCGATATATCGATACATATCGATATAGAATATGTATCGATATTCGATACGCAAAATCCCGTATCGCCCACCCCTATTAATGGCTTTGTACATGCGACTTTTTCTTAGTGTATATGTAAATATCGTTCGCTTTGCTTTTATATCTACACGCGGAAAATTTAATCATATAATTAATAAGTACTTTTTCTGTTAATGGCATAGAAGTACGCTTGTATTATACAGGGTGAAACAATGAATATTAGGAAATTTCAATTCTTTCCGGTTTCTTTCTATTTGAGTGGATTTTATTTGTGGAATTTGGGTTTCAACGACCTTTGGTGACCTCTTTGTCACACTTTCCCTTAAATTAAAATATAAAATTCTAAATCTACGCAATTTTTCTATAAGATTTATAATATACACGCATAATACTTTTCATACTGGGGCTTTTCTTTCTTCAACAATCTACTTCTATTTTATAATTAACTAAACTTTTCTTAGCTTTATCCAAACATCACCTACAGTCTAACATTACTATACTATATTTCTAACTTTCTCATATTTACACACGATCTCATCAAGTTTCATCTCAAAAAGAACTATCCTCACTTTCATACTTCACTCATGCAAATTTCTTTCTAATCTATCACAATCTTGGAAAAATTTGTGGTATAAAATTTTCATAAAGTTGATTCAGCAACTACACAGCTATACTACCCATATCAAAAAAATTTGTGGCCTAGAATCTCTCTATTTAGCCCACTTACATTACTTTCAATTCGAACAACTTTCAATCAATCTTCATTATACGCATAAGCTTTAGCCTTAAATGGTTCAGTATTAATAACTACCAATCTTATCTCCGTCCTTTGTAGCAATTCTTGACTCTCCATTTACCTATTCAGATTATTCCTGCCTTAATAACGAATCTACATTACACATAACTTCACCTGCACATAGCAGCAATTCTAACTTCTTTCTCTAATTCTTCCTCTAACTGATGTACTTTTATGTTTTGAACCTCCTCGTCCTCTTTCACTTCATCAATCCTGTTCTTTTTCCTAGACTTCCAATTCCTTCTTACATTTGCATAAATAAATAAATGTTTCGACAAACCAAACGCCATTTCTCCATATTTGAACCAACGCCATTTTACAGAAAGATTTGATTTTTTAATAGAAATTATCCCGAACGAATTATTAAGGTCTGTGTCCAATTATTTCATCAGTATCTAATATTTTACTACCTTTATTTATTTTACCATTAAAAGCTGCATTCACAGAAAGTTCCTTTATCTCCTTTTCAACACCTACAATTTTACTATTTTCATCAGTTTCATCTATTGTCTCCACCTCTTCAACATTATCTTCTGACTTTTTCCCTAAAAACGATATAACTTCTTTTTTAACTTCACCGGGGCACTTAATACTTAAGCCCTTATCTCCTTTACCTTTTATCTTCTTCTCCAAATGATTCAAATTCATACAATCTGCTTCTATCTCTATATGAACTCCTCGTCCCATTTAATCCTTTCAACCCCATAATCATCACTTCATTATCTGTATCTATTATACCCTTCATGTTACTAATAAAATCTATTCCCAGAATTGCATCAACTCTTAATCATGGCACTATTAAAAACTCTTGCTCAACTTCTATCTTTCTCAACTTCAGTTTCAGAATTATGATACTGTTGACTACTGCAAACATTTTATTATTCGGCGATACTAAATTATTTCTTTTAATGGGCATCACTTTCTGCATTAACTTCTCTGAATTATCTTTTATAAAACCTTCACTTACTAATGTTGCTTCAGCTTTTGTGTCTAAAAGTAATTTAATTTCTTATGCTTCTACTTGTAGTTTTATTATAGGTAGTAAATCATTTTTCTCGTTAACTTTTAAATAATTTTCATATTTATTAATTTCTATATCTTCGTCGTTTGATTTGTCTGTATCTAAAAATCCTGTCTGCTTGACGTTCCAGGCTGATTCACGATCTCTGCTTACGACCTATTATCGTTACTACTATATTCATGCCATCTCTTTGTACGTTTGTCATATTTTCCCTTCGTTGGGTTACGGTTCTATCCTCAATGGCACAGAATTCATTGATCTTCCTTCCCTCGTCTCTCTTGAAGACATTTTCTCTGTTCCAATTACTTCTTTGGAAATTTCTCTTTTCAAATGGCCTGTCTTGGTATCTTTACTGTCTATTATTTCTTTGAAATTTATATGCGACCATGGGCTGACTCCTTGTTCTAGTCTCCATCCTCCTTGATTGACCCAATTCATCATATCGTTCAAGATATTCCAAAAACACCTCTCTATCAACAATATTTTGTAAGGCTAGGTATTGCATTACTTCCGTCTCGAAGTGATCTGCTAAGTACTTTATAATCTGATCGCCCTCTAAAGGATGATCAAGTTGTTTAGCAACACTAAATTTCTTGATGGCATATAACACCCTAGTTATGCCTGAATCGCTACTATACTTTCCAATCATAAATTATCTGTAACTTTAAATTGCTGGTTGTCTCCCCAGAAATGTTTTAAAAATCTAAACTCGAAACCTTTGAAAGATCTCAACTCACTTTCTATCAGTCCAAACCAAATCTTTGCACTCCTTTTTAACATGGACCTCACAATATTTAACTTTATTTGTTTATCTCAACTCTCTTGAATTAAAGTTTTTAGGTTATTTAAATATATCTTAGGATTAAGTTTATTATCCCCATATAATTTCGAATGTTGTTCCAATGGATCACTAGTTGGACTCCATCTCATCGGTTCTTACCACGAATATTTTTAACTCTATCTTCTAAATTTTCAAACTTATTTTCAAAATTCCCTAAGTCCGTTTTGAGAATTCCCAAATCATTTCTAAATGTTCTAAAACCAGTGTAGTAGGTTCCTTCCATATCGTATACTTTTTGATCCAGCTTTTTAATTTTTCCATCTGTTTTTTTCTCACTTGCGTTCTGATTTGCTTTTATTTGAACAATTTCCTTTTTGACGTCATCCCTATCTTCTAAAATGTGTACCGCTTTTCCTCTGATTTCACATTTTATTTCCTCTATGGTCTTGTTAGTTCCTTTTAAGTCCGAAGTTAATTTTTCACACATCTCTTTAAATTTCTTTTATTCTTCCAACTTTCTAATCTTAAGCTTCCCCCAATTTTCTTATGTTTTTTACAACTTCTGCTCGACTCCTGAGTATTTTTATCAAATTTTTCACCCATTTCTTTCGTTTTTTCCACTCATTCCTTTCAAACTTTTCTCATTCTTCTCGCTCTTTTCTGCATATTTTGATTTAGACTTAATAAGAGAGCCATCGTCCTTGATTTCTGGATCTCTCCCACACTCTATTCTCCCTTTACCTCAGGATTCTTCTTATTCGCTTCTTCCACATAAACACTTTCCTGAGAATCAATTTCAACTGCTTTAACTCTCAAACTTTCACGAACTTGTTTCATCCGGAAACCAATCTGATATTACTAAGAAAAAAACTTCAAAAACAAATCGTATGAAACAATAAACTGAACCTTTCAGACGACTTAATTGAGCGGTAGGTTGGGACGCCGATAAAAGAGTGCTGTGATACCCTCTCTTTGGAGTAGGTGCTATAAGAGTGCTGTGTTAACGGTACAGCTATGGGAAATTTGAAATTATTATTTAACTCTCCTTTTCTTTACTTTGCCTGGCTAACTCAACGAAAGTTACACTATAAAATTTACAAAATGGAATAAAACACAACAATCTCAACAAGCATCTATACATTCAAAAACAATTTTCTTTCATACAAAAGACTATAGAACAGTTTACAGCATAATTTTTAAACATAAAATTACACCTAGCAAGTACCTATTTACTTAATTATTAAAATATTCCTTACCTAATCTTTGTTAAAATTTATAAAACACAAATCCCTTGTGAATAATTTACCTTCCTTTAACTATCCCGAAGAAGAGTATAATTGGCCAATGATGCTCGACAGATAACCTATTAAAGGTCAAAATGTTTCGAACTCTGACCTTAAAATTTGCAGTAAATTGTCCTTACGCAAATAATAGAATGAGAACTTATTCTAAATCTAAATTAAAAAATATATAATTATTTTGATCAATTAACAAACAAAGAACCAAAGTTTTATACTTGCGATGGTAAAATAGCGATTATCTAACTCGTAATTAACGATTAAATACCTCCTGATTTCAATTTATATTGACGTTTAATCCCAGTTTACCAGTTTGTTCACATAATTTTAAATCTCCATTTAGAATGTTAATTTTCAAAGTGTATCTGTTATTTTTCAATTAAAAACTTCAAAGTAGCTCTTGTATCGAAGAACGCTCAACCTTTGTAAAACAAATGATACTTCAAACTTCCATGCTTGAAACTATTTAAACGTATAGACTGCATACAACTCTACATGTTATTTCGCTTTATTATCAAACGCGAATCAATGACGGCGATTTAATTGATTTTATATCGCCCATCTGCTAAATTGAAACTTTTATATACTGCTTGGTGACGCAAATTAATGAATCTTGAATCTTGACTGAATCGTTTTACTCAAGTTCCGGCTTTTATATTAAATAATTTAATTACATCATAATCTCCATACTATTCCAGTTTATGCTCGAGAATTATTCACGGCCGATGTAAGAATTTACAAGAATGTTGGCATTTAACAATCAATTGTCAAGTTGCGTCCTTTACAAGTATCATAAAAGCAACGTCGGTCTCTGTTTAATTCACGTAGTAAATTTGCTGTCTCCCTCTTTTTTATAGTGACACAGAAAGATAATAAATAATTCTTATCGTTTTTTATTACATTTTTTATGTTCTTGCGAATTCTTTGAATGGGTTGTTTAAGTTTTATGACGTTTTAAAGACATTTCGTAGTAAATAATGACGTATTTGAACATTCTTTATTATTCACGAAGGTTCTGGATTAATATTTATTTTAAAACTCCTAAATGTTATATGGAAGTTAATTTAGCTAATCAATTAAAGCTTTAATTGCAATATTTATCCCTTGCGAATGCAGTAAGACTGATATGGTTCATACGCTAAATAAAGCGCATGCTTAATTCACGGTAGGTGTATTTTTATAGTAAATGAAAATAAATGGATTTATACCTTAAAGATTGAAACTTATTTTTACGGAATCTTTCAACGGTTAATTTGCAAATCTTATAATTAGCAAAGGCTTTATTAATACATGCAATAACTTTGCATTTTATCTCTTGCTAGTGAAAACTCGTTTTTATTAAAGGCTTTTATTTACACACACTCAATAAGATTTGTTTCATACACGGAAAAATATGCTTTTTATTAAAGCTATCCGTTCCGAATGGACCTGTACCTTAAAGAAGTTTTAGATTACTAGAACGGGTGTAAAGGCTTGCATGTTTCAGTGATCTAAAAAGCCAAATTATACGTTCAACCAAAGTAGTAAGGTCTTTAGTGAGGAACCAGATTAAGAAAGGTCCCCAAAAGAGAGCAGCAGCTCCTACGGTACTTAAATAAACAGAGACCATAGGGGTCGGTATGGCTTTCTAGAACATACTACTGCGACGTGGAAGGCAATGGTAAACCATCACATTACATCCCAAGTACACAGCGTACTTAAATTGTACTTAAGATGATGGCATCCTCTGGGGTAAAGAATTCTGGAGTTAAAATAATGCCCAACTCAGATTTCCAGAAGAGGACTACTTCGGAGGATGTGATCGATAATTTAGAAAAGAGTCGGAAACATTTTGCTAGTCGGGCCGTGAGATGTCCGAAGTATGATACAAGTAGGTAAGCTAGAAAACATAAAAATTGAAATGGATAGGTCAGCACTAGACATAGTAGGGATCAGCGAAGTTCGGTGGTCAGAGGCAGAAGATTTTTGCAGTGAAGACTTTAGGGTAATTCATACAGGATCAGAGAAAGGAAATTCGGATGTGGGAATAGTTATGCGAAAAAAGATAGAACACTGTGTAGAAAACTACTAACAAAAGAGTACCCATGGTTAGATTAGAATCTAAACCAGTAAATATAGTAATAATACAAGTATACATGCCCACCTCTAACCACAGTGAGGTAGAAGCGATCTACAGAGATATCGAAGACATACTAAGATTCGTAAATGGACATGAAAATCTAATAATTACGGGGGATTTTAATGCAATAATAGGTTTGGGTAGAAAAGGAGTAGTAGTTTTATTTGGTTTAGGCACGAGGAACTACGGGGGAAATAGGTTTGTAGAATTTAACCATCACAAACACATTATTTGAACATCATGCTAGAATACGATACACGTAGAAGATGCCAGACGATATATGAAGATATCAAATAGATTACATTCTTGTTAGACATCGGTTTAGGAATCAAGTAAAAAACTGTAGAAGCTACCCAGAGGCAGATATAGACACTTGACCACAACATCGTCATTATGAAGGCCGCTCTTAAACTTAAAAATTTAAAAAAAAAAGAAACGGAAAAAGGCACTTTAATTTTAAGAAACTAAAAAATAGAAATATCCACGAAATATTTAAAAAAAGTCAAATGAATTGCTGAAAGATTGCTACGGTAAAACCACGGGTCAGGAAGAAAAGTTAACGTTGGGAACGAAAATGGTACCCGTAACAAAAAAAAAGGCAGTAGTCGTAGATTGGGGATGGGCAGGATAAATATAATCAAGGGTTGACAATGAAACCATTTGTACCCTATAGGCCATAGTATACTATGACAGCACGAATTTCTATCTACCAACCTATAGGTACCCAAAGAAGAAGAACATATTACTAAAGCTCGGTTTATTATTATCAGGTAGAGAATAACTCCTAAGTATATTTTCAATGTGTTACAAGTCAAAAAGGGAAAAAGTCTTAAGATTATAGTGCACGCTCACAATGTCTTCGAACGGCAAGTGGTGAGAAAATTTCTACTCACGGAGAGATTGCCGTAACGTTGGGAATTGGAGACAAACTAATTAATCATTGGGTGTTGGTAGCTAAAATTACAGAAGAAGTTATCTTGGGAATGGATCTCATGAGAGAATATGGGTTTCATGTAAACATGAAAGAAAATGTGCTTCGGATAGATGATAATGAGTTTCCATTTCAAGCGACGAGTAACCAGAGGATTCAAGTTCGAACGATTTGTGTTATGAAAATGCCCGAAAAGGCGGAAAAGATCGTGATGGGTTGCCCGGATAGTACGCTTCGGGAAGGACAAGTGTGCATGATGGAAGCAACTGAATCGGGAATGGGTCAGGAGGGATTACTGATTGGAAGAACACTGGTGTAGTTTCGAAATATGATACCAGTAAAGGCGCTAAACATTAATCCCTGAAGAAAGACATGTTTGTGGGAAGTTGCATTCCAGTATGCCATATTAAACGTTATGTGGACGACACAAAAGATAAACCAGCCAACGGTTGCTCAAAGAAATTGCTGGGGCCAGAAAGGAACTATTGTGTGACAAGAAGGGAGCTGTTGGCCGTCGTCAAATACGTAGAGCACTTTTATAAGTACTTATATGGCCGTAAATTCCTGTTAAGAACAGACCATGCTGCACTAAAATGGTTACTGCAGTTTCGAAATCCTGAAGGGCAAGTTGCAAGATGGATAGAACGGCTGCACGAATATGACTTTGACACGGAACATTGTGTAGCAACTAGTCATCGGAATTCAGACGCTCTGTCAAGGAGACCTTGTCCAGTAGACTGCAATCATTGCTCCGAGATGGAAGAGAAAATAAGTGTCATGCCTAGAATGACAGTAACCGATGATACTTGGCAACCCGAAAGAATACGAGAAAACCATGAGAATGACGCCGAATTGGGACGTATTATTGAGTGGAAAAGTAGAAGACAACGACTAGCTTGGGAAGAAATTAGTATTTCAAGTAGGAGCCTGAAAGCATACTGGGCACAGTGGAACTCCTTGGTAATTGAAAATAAAATCTTGAAACAAGCCTGGAATGTGAAGATGGCACTGAGAGACGACTTCAAGTGATAGTACCGAGAAGCAGAGTGCCGGAAGTGTTGCAGCACTTGCACGATGGTATTTCCGAAGAGCACTTTGGCGTGAAAAGAACTCTCGAAAGAGTGAGAGAAGGATTCTATTGGGTGAATTGCAAAGAAGATGTGAAGGAGTGGTGCCGGAAATGTGAGTTGTGTGCCTCTGTAAATGGCCCGGTCACAAAACGAAAAGCCCCAATCAGACAGTATATCGTGGGGAATCTTTTTGAGAGGGTGGCCATTGATATAGCTGGTTCATTTCCTGAATCAGAGAAAGGAAATAAATACATCTTGGTTGCAATAGATTATTTTACCAAATGACCGGACGCCTATGCTATACCTAACCAAGAAGCCGAGACTGTTGCATATGTACTGGTTGTTTTGTCGCTTTGGAGTTCCGTTGGAATTACAATCCGATCAAGGTCGGAACTTCGGAACAGCGTTGTTTTAGAACGTCTGCAAGTCTCTTGGAATCAGGAAGACTAGAACCACGCCACTTCATCCTCAATCGGATGGAATGGTTGAAAGAATGTACAGGACGTTAGAAAAGTACCTAGCCAAAGTGGTCTCTGAACATCAACGAGACTGGGACCAATATTTGCATTTGTTCCTACTGGCGTACCGATCTTCAATACATGACAGCACAGGATACTCTCCCGATTGCGTGATGTTAGGACGTGAATTGCGGCTACCATGTGATCTGCAGTTTGGATTTAAACCTGGAGAAAAGGTCGCAGGTAAAGATTACGTTAGTAAGCTTCGTGAATGATCAAATAGCATTCACGAAAACGTCCGAAAGAATATACAGGCGGCAAGCAATCGAATGAATTGGCGGCTCCGTGGCGTAGTGGTATGTGTGTGACTACTACGCCCAAGGTCCCGGGTTCAAATCCCGATACGGTTTGTTTGAAAAATGTTAGGTGAGCATTTTTCACAAAGCACCCTCGTTCGGATGAGAGGTCTCGTGTGTGAGTGTTATCACGCACGTTAAAGATTCCTACCTTGCTTAGAACAGCAAGTGTTCTGTAAAACTCCAAATTTTACAGGTAAAGAACTCGCTTCCTGGCCAATGTAGTACCTTCGGATAGAGCATTGAAAAAACACATGTAAGATCGAATGAAATTACAATATGACATGAGAGCACAAGAAGGTGGCTACCAACCTGGAGATTTAGTGTGGTTGTACAATCCACAAAGAAAGCGTGGATTGTCGCCAAATTTACAAAGACAATGGGAAGGCCCGCACGAAGTGTTAAAGAGAATTAATGATGTAGTGTACCGGATCAGAAGATCTCCCCGTGCTAAACCAAAAGTGGTACACTTTGACCGTTTAACATCTTATGCTGGCAACAACCAGGAAGACTCGAGTAATGAAAATGGTGTTCGAAGAGATATTAATCATGAGTCAAATGTAGATTTTGAGAGTTTCATGGCGGCGTATGATGGTTCCGCTAAGGCGAGTTTTGGCGTTGTTGTTGAGAAACAGTATGATCTGTTTAGAGCACCAGAAGAGTATTCCCTTGCACATTGCGTAGCTCAAGATCTGGAAATGTCAAGAGGAGTAGTTGTTGTTTTCAACAAAAAGTTTAGATGTGTGGATATATTAGTACAACAGCAGCCATCTGTAGAAAAGCCTTGGTTCTTCAGGATGGAAATTGTTGTTTACTATTTGGTCACAAAAAATTCTTCATTGCAGAGACCTAGTTATGGACATCTATGGGAGACTTTGCTGAATCTTAAGGCTCAGATGATGGAAAATGGGGTAACGAGACTAACAGTGCCCAAGCTAGGCTGTCGACTGGACCGCTTAGATTGGAGAATAGTTCGAAATATGCTGGAAGTAATTTTCCAGAGAACCAACGTCCAGGTCCTTGTTTGTTGTTATCAACCAGTTGCCTGCCAAGATCAAGAAAAGAATGTTGACTGTTATTTTCAACGACGTGGTGGATGCATCAGAGGAGATAGCTGCCGATACCGTCGTCAGTCATCGAATTGGCGTCAAAATGTGTTTACAGTTACGGAACGTAACGGTTTTAAAGAGGGGTAGTGTTACGAACTACTATTAGGCAACCCGTCAAACACACAAGTTGCATAACCGAAGTGCGTTCTCCAGCAATCGAGAATGTTCCAGCATATACCAGAGTATGAATCATCTATTTAAATCAGGGTATATATAAGACCGCAGATGAAGTACAGGGTTAGTCTATATCAGGGGTGGGCAACTTTTTTCAGCATAGGGCCAATTTTCAATTTTCCTCTGACAATGCGGGCCTGATCAAATCGAGCGATTTATAATACTATATATATATATATATATATATATATATATATATATAATACTTTATATATACTATATAAATAAAACTATGAACATTTTTCGTGAAAAACAATGAAAATTCGGGGGCATTAGAAATACGGCACTGCAAATTAAGGGCTACCAAAAATTAGTTATCTAATTAAAAAATGTGAAATTATTTGAATAGAAAAACAATTAACATAGTAGAAAATAAGAATAATAATAAATACATATTTACAACAATGGGAATAAAGTATAAATAAAAATAAAAATTTGCAATTAACACTTTTATTATTGCAATGATTACATTAAACTTTCCTCAATCTTCAATGTGATGGATTAAATTTAGAATGTTCCTGATCTATTATTACATCATACTTAGGATCTAATTCGCTAGTAGCAATTCGAAGAACTGCGTCCAAATTTTCATCTGTTATTCTCGATCTGATTTTACTTTTTGTATGTTTCATTAACGAAAATGTACTTTCGCACAGGTAAGTTGATCCAAAGAACGCCAGATATTTTTGTGCATGATCCAGAATATTTTGAAAATTTCCGGATTTAACGAAGCATAAAATTCCGGTACTGATTTTTCAGTAAATTGATTTTTAATAGTGCACTTGATTGTAAATTTATCAGTTCTAGTTGAATACTGGATGGTGCATCATCGACATTAAAAGCAAATGGTAGACTTACTAATGCAAGATCATTAGAAATTTTATTAAAATCTTCAAATCTTCTTTGAAATTCCGTGAATAAATCTTTTATTATCATTTCATATTTTTCATAATCAGTACTTTTTAAGTTATTTTCCCTTTGTTTTAAAGTTGGAAAGTGAATCAACTGTTCCTGTTGAAACTGTTGAGAAAATAATTTTAATTTACTTGTAAATGAGGTAACATTTGTGTACATATCATAAATAAAAAGTCCCTTTCCTTGTAATGAAACATTCAAATCGTTCAAATGTGATAATAAATCAACTGAGAAGGAAAGATCATTCAACCATTGTTCATTCCTTAGTTCTTCAAATTCATTAAGCTTGTTTTTAATATTTAAGAAGTTCACAATTTCATCTAACAAATTGTGAAATCGTTTTAATACTTTTGAAAGACTTAGCCATCTAATCTCCGTATGGTAAGGAATATCACTAAAATCACATTCAATTTCTTTCAAAAAGTTTACGAATTGACGGTGGTTTAATGCTCGTCCACGGATAAAATTAACAACCTTTGTTACAAGTGATATCACGTGCTTTAGTTTCAGAACCTTTTTACAAAGTGTTTCTTGGTGTAAAATACAATGTAAAAAAATTATTTCTTTTCCTGGAGTGCACTTTATGTCATCACTTATTCTTTTTAACAATCCAATGTTTTTTCCTGTAAAACCGGGACACCCATCGGTTGTAATATTGACAATTTTGTCCCACTTAACATTTTGTTTTTCCAGTACTTCTTGGATCGCCGTAAAAAAGTCTTCGCCAGTGGTGGTACCTTTCATAGGACATGTAGAAAGTAATTCCTCGATAATTTCAAATCGATCATTTATACCTCGAATGAAAATTAGAAGTTGACTCGTATCGGTAATATCACACGACTCGTCTAAAGCCAGTGCATAATAAGTGCAGTTTTCCAATTTTAATTTCAATTGATCACACAAGTTATGTGAAATATTATTTATACGTCTTACAATTGTTCTTCGTGAGAGACTAATTTTTCAAGAGTAGTTTTTTATCAGGAATTAATAATTCGGCAACATCTAACAAACACTCCTTAAAAAATTCTCCATCAGAAAATGTTTTGCCTTGTTTCGCAATTTTATGTGCAACAATGTATCCAGCTTTTGTTAAAGCTTTATCTGTCTCTGACAGGCTTTTGAAAGTATTTTGTTGTTTAGTTAAACCATTTTTTTAATTTCTCTGCTTCAACTTTCATTTGCTCTGGCGAAAATAATTTATATTTGTCGAAATGATTGGTTGAAAAGTGCCGTTTTAAATTATATTCCTTAAAAACGGAAATAGTTTTATTACAAACCAAACATACGGCTTTATCTTGTATATTTGTAATTAAATATTTGAAGGTCCAATTATCATTAAAACTGCGGCCTTCGCCATCAATTTTTCTCTTCTTTAATTGGCTCATTTTATGGGCTGTAATAAATTAAAATTCTATTCATTACATAAAAAATAATTTGCTATCTTTTCTGGAATACCTTATAAAAGTCCAAAATCTAAGGAAATATTGTTCGAATTGTTCTCTAGCTCACAGCACACTAATAAACAACCACGATGCACGTACGCACCTACCCGTGGCTCATGAAACACTAAAATAGTTTTAACTTTTCAACCACGTGTGTGCACGTGTGCATCCGCGACCGCAGTCGCCGCGTTCGTCTCTCAAAGTCGCTCAAAGTATCAGGTTGCACACGATTGAAATGCACGTTTAGCTTGCGAAGTTCTCCATCTCACCCTTTTAATGTCTTTTGTCTTTGTCTGACATTCACAATCATCATCATCTTTGCGCAAAGTTTTTCTACACCGCAATCTCGTCACACTGCTTGCACAATTTTTCATTTATGCCGCGGGCCAACTTTAACATCGTAACGGGCCGGATTAGGCCCGCGGGCCGGCAGTTGCCCATCGCTGGTCTATATTCAAATGTCGCATGGTTAGTTGGTCATTACGTTTAGAAAGTCCTATAGTAAATATAAATTTGTGTTATGCGAACGTGTATATCGTACCGCCAACTGGTACATAAATAGACAAAAGTGTAATAAATTAATTATAGTAGTGATTAGTGTCATCAAGAAGACTTATGGTTAAGGATTTAGTTTAAGAAGATATTAGTGCTTGTAAATAGCATTAGCGTGATAGTTCTTCATTGTTAATTGGACTGAAAACGTCTATAAAAAAAGGCATATACTGTTAATTAGACTTGTGAGTAGTAAGTAATAAAGACTTTTGTTATTACTTGTTCTAAATTAGTGAAACGCGTTAATAGTAGCCCGCTACAATATATTGCAATTTAGAAAGTGCAACAAATAAACTTGATACAATGCTCCTTTTTAGTAAAGTGTTAACTTTTAGAATTTTAAATATAAAGCACGACTTTCTAAATATACAATTTGAATTTCAAAATTTCCCGCCTTGATCAAACCCAACCAAATATTCAGACTAAGTAACGAATCAGAAATTCCGTGATAGTTACTCCCAAGCCGAAGGAATGGCGTTTTACGTCTAAAAATTTACTATTAAGTTCGTTAGCTATTTGTTTTATCTACGATGTTAACTATGAATTTGAATTCTTTTTTATTTAAACTTTTCATACACTCGAATTAGTAATTGATGTATAGAAATAATTATGGCATCTGCAACAGAAACACAAACACAACAAGGGATACAATCATTTGGGATACAAATTTAAGCACGAGGACGAGGGTAAATGAAATTTAGGGTAAGTCAGCTAATTGCCTACACAATAGCAGTTGACGAGTACACAGAAAATCGCTTTAACCACAAATACACGGTTCCATTGCAGTCCTAAATATGCTTTGTTCAAAATTTAAAAACCCTAATTCCCGTTTACATAACAAAAGATATTTCCAGTTACTCGGTTACTTTGTTTTTTAAAATGGTCGATGTTTAAACTTTCTGAATCCGTACTAATTAAAAAATTAAAATCAATTGCTGTAATATTTACCGGTAAGTAAGAAATTTGATTAAATTACTTCAGGTTTGTTTATCGATGGCATGACGTGTATCGCTTTATATATTTTATTTAAGATAATTGGAGTGTGTATCTATGAAATTATGGTCTAGTTAAGGTAATTTTTTAATAATTACACGTACAGATCTGTATTAGTTTCTGAATAGTACCTCAAATGAAATTAATAATCGATTATCTGTGTGATATTGTTTTAGTTCGTTGTCTGTTTGGTGAGTTTACAAGCGACTTAATAGCCCAACAATCATAGGTAATTACCCGACGACTATAAGAAACCCCGCATATATTAAAAATAAAGTATTACTTTGAGTTTGTTTGTAAACGTTGCTCTTTAATAATTTACTAAGCGCTAATGTACTTGATTTAAAATTCAAGAACATTATTAAAACGCCTAAGCTGAAAAAATAGTACACGTTAACTCAATATCAGCAGAGTGTGCATGCATCACATTACACCTGTCTTATTGAACTCCTTTTATCAATGTTTAAACTAGACTTCTTGTGCTATGCTTATTTCCTTCAAGCAAAGACCCATTTGTTTCATTCAAGCCGGTCTTGAATATGAAAACACCTTTTGAAGAATTTTCCTTTTTATCTTATTTGTTACGTTTATTTTCAACATAATTACTAATAAACACGCTTTCGAATAAATTCCTCAACTCAAATCCCTCTTGCTCAAAACGAAAATTTATTCGATAAATTAAATAGTCTATGCCTTGTTTTAGGTATCCCGTAATCCCTTAAATTCTTCGACAACATCCTGTTAACAAGTACCCTTGCTACAAATTATCATTTTGAACTTATTTATTTCGAAACGACAAGTTTATGCTACAATTAAATAGTTATATCCTGTTTTTAGATACCCGTTATCTTAGTATACCTTACGACCGCCGTATAATGGTTTTCTTTATTGTTCCAATGTAACGACTTGTTGAAATAAGGTCGCGCACTATCCGATAAAACTCGGGTTTTTCAGTTTTACCGCGCTTCGATAAGCTAGGATTTGCAGTTCGACTCCGTGTTGTTTGAACCATTGTTGTATTTGATTCTACAGCTTGTACGTCGGAATATTTATTCATCACCGTATTTTAAAAGCGATACACGTTTTTCTGTTCAACAACTAGGAGGTGTCTTGCGTGTATTCGCTTTTTTTAGCTGGAGGCCAAATGGGTTCTTTCTTTGTGTATGCCCACCTGTTTGTTACCGTGGACCAGCTGTCTTTTGTCTTTAGATCACTGCTGTAATTACGATATCAGGGGGAATGAACCCTGACGACCATGGCATTGCTGTGCTGACTCACCTCCGACTGATTGCAAGATACGCATCCCAACGCATAGAGGTGTATGACTCGTTTTCTTTTACGTACATTGACGATTCTTATTTATCAGCGGTTGATGTTGTGAAACCTATTCACCATCCATGTTTAAAAGCTAGCTTTGCTAGTGCTTCTGGTTATCTTTTTTTAATTCTTACTACACCTTGGTCTACAATTAATACTTTAATTTAACCCACTTGCTATGGAGAAAACCTACATTGAATATTTTAATTTAACACACTTGCTATTGAGAAAATCTAAGCATTACTTTGTTTTAATAATTTCATTACCTGCTAGCTACGAAATACGCACTTCGTGAATCCTATATAAAATTTGTTCTTTAAAATATAGCTTAAATTTTAATTTATTTTCATTGTTAATAATCGTGGGCGATGTGTTTTTTGTTTCTGTTTGGTATGTAGACGAATCCCCCCACTCTCCGTGGTTGGTAGTTAGCTTGGTATTTACTTTTCTTCCGGCTACGTCTAGGTACGTAGCATAATTTCTGACGCACTGGCGTGGGGCTGCGAGTTTGCTTTAGTTAATCTTTTTGTGCTCCGATTTTGTTTTGTGTAACTTTGGCCCCGATTTTGTTTTAGTTAATAGTTACTTCGATTTGGTTTTGATTAATTTCTGCTCGAACTGTTATTTCCTTTTTTCTTTCAGCTTTTTGCTGTCCCCACATGCGGTTCAATCTTCTTAAATTTCAGTTTTGTTTTCTTTCCTAATCGATAGATATTATCGGTTGGTTAATTTCAGATTATTGGACTTGTGTTTTAGCCAATAATCCTAGTCCATTAAAAACGCTGGCGCCCAAATTTTTTTCTTTCCTTCCCTCTCTGTATATTTTTATCTCCCCATCAAGTCTAGAGTTGGGGGGTTTTTCCTTCTCCGATTTTTCTATTTTACCGCCCGTCCTTTCGACGTTGTGGGGTCTAAACTGAGCTACGGGTCACCAAATCGTTTTGTTGTTGGTAGGACGTAGGGGTTGAAATACCATTTATTAATACGTTGTTTCTTTTCTTGGTGTATCATGGCATATTGGCGCATCCATGTAAATCGGTTGCGAAAAACCGAGCTTCAATACGAACTAGCATCTCGAGGCTATGATCCCGAGGATAATGTCGACTAGTCACGCAGGTTCGTCCAGAGTGCATACCACATGGAACGTGAACCAAGATTTAGTCCCGTTCTTGTGGAGCATGATTTCGCTTCCGAACTGGTAGCGGTTACGGCTGCTGTCCAAGAGCTAAAATTAGCTCTGGCTACATTTTGTGGGGACAAATCTTCACCTGCGTTTAAACGCATTAGCTCTTATGGTTGCATACCAAACGACGCTTTTCAAGAATGTCTCCAACGCAGGAAAAACGCCAAGTCCATAACCAATTACTACTGGCCTTTGCCAATCTTCGTGGCTCCTTTGACACAAAAATAAAAAAATTTCGTCATGCTGCTACATTATCCGAAACTCCGATAGCTACTTCTAGCCCGGCACACACTACTAGTGTCTATTCCGATAAACCTCCGTTGCTTACTTCCGACTCGGAATCGGAACCTGAACAGGAATCCCCTTCTGCTACCGTGCCTAAGTCAGCCGCTACTCCTTTGTCAGCTTTCCACCAATACATCCCGGTGTCCAAGTGGAATTTAAAATTTTCTGGCAACCCAAACACTCTGACTACATAATTTCTTAGAACGGGTGGAAGAACTCCGACGAGCTCGACATGTGTCGGGAACTGCAGTTATTTGAGTCTGCAGCGGATTTGTTCGAAGCTAAAGCGTTGCTTTGGTATCGAAGTAATCGGCATAGGTTTTCTGATTGGAAGTCTTTGTCCAATTTACTGATCCAACATTTCGAACCACCGGATTATAAACGTCGATTGTTTCAAGACATTTCAACACGAACCCAGGACTCAATGGAAGGAATTATCGAGTACCTAGCTTGTATGGCTGCAATGTTTCGTCGCCACGGAAGTATACCGGATGATGTACAATTAGATGTTGTTTCGCGAGATTTATTCTCCTTCTATCTCACCCGGTTACTTCCGGTTCGATCTCTACAAGAGTTGGAAACTGAGTGTTTACAATTAAAACGCCGAAAATTTCACGTTGAGAACTACGTACCCCTAGGCAGGACAAAAAAGTCATACGTGGAACCATCAAACAACGTTATTATCCTCTTTCCCCTTCACTCCTTGAGGTTGCCATTCGAAACTCGATAAAATGCTCCGCTTAGGGGTCGTCGAACCTTTTACTAGTCCATAGTCTAGCCCCATTGTCCTAGTTAAGAAGAGAGACGATTCCTATTGGTTCTGCATTGATTTTCGGAAGGTCAACCAAGTCACCCAAAAAGACGCATATCCTTCTTCGTACATTTCTACCATCCTTGACCGGCTCCGTGATGCCCGTTATCTCTTCTCGCTAGATATCCGTTCCGCCTATTCATCCAAACCCATCACTGCTTTCACCGTCCCTCATCGAGGTTTATTTCAATTCTGTCCTATGCTCTTCGGCCTCCATAATTCTCCTGCCGCCTTCCAACGTCTTATCGATCAGGTCATTGGTTCTGACATGGAACCATTCTGCTTCACCTACCTTGATGATATCATCATTGCCACTCCTTCCTTCGAAGAAAACCTCCGAATTCTTGACCTAGTTTTTTCTCGTCTCTTACATGCTGGCCTTACTCTTCGTGTGTGTCAAGTGTCATTTCCGCCTTCCTGAGCTCCAATATCTTACTTACAACGTTAAACGGGATGGTCTCCTTGTTGTCCCCGATTAAGTCTCTGCAACCTTTAAGATCCTACCTCCCTCCACTGTTACCGCAGTCTGTCAACTAATTGGCATGGCCAGTTGGTACTGTCGTTTCATCCCGAATTTTGCCACTCTCACAGCTACGCTTTCTAACCTGACCCGCAAAAACACCCCTTTCTTCTGGACCCCCATTGTCAATCTGCCTGCCTTTCCCTTAAACAACACCTAATTTCTGCCCCCCATCCTTTCATGTCCTGACTTTACCCTACCCTTTACCATCCAAACTGACGCCTCCCACTTCGGACTGAGTGCCATCCTTAGCCAATCCCATCCCAACGGCGAGAAGTTTGTAAGCTATATCAGTCGGTCACTCACCAAGCCTGAGCGCAGCTACTCAGGTACTGAGAAGGAGTGATTGGCGATGATGTGGGCGATTGAGAAGTTTCGTCTTTACGTCGAGGTTTCCCATTTTTCCGTTATCACTGATCACCACTCCCTCTTTTGGCTCAATAAACTCCAAAGTCCGTCCGGTCGCTTAGCTCGTTGGTCTCACCGCTTCCAGCAATATGACTTTGCCATTATTCACCGTAAGGGCAAAGATCATGTTGTTCCTGATGCCCTTTCTCGTTCAGTTCCGGTCCTTAAACCAATTTCTATTTCCACAGTCACCTCTCTGGAAGTCTCCCTTCCTACTCCGGATCGCTGGTACAACGCCATGCTCCGAAAAGTTTCTAACGCCGTTATACGTTATTTTTACTGGTCCGAGGTGGACAATGTCCTTTTCCGTGTTCACAAAACTTCTATCGCTGCCGATTCTCTGGACGATTGAAAGATCGTCGTACCTTCGAAACGGCATAAAAATCGGAATATTCCTCCATCACGATCCTCCTACTTCCGGTCATTGTAGCGTGACCAAAGCTTCTGCTCGTCTCTTTCAAAATACTACTGGCCCTGTCTCAGAGCTGACGTTGCTCGTTACATCCGACGTTGTCCAATTTGTGCTGCTCACAAAGTTGAACAGTTACCTCCTCCTGGTTTCTTCGCTCCTAGGGTCAAACCATCCTATCCCTGGCAAGTCCTTTCCCGCGACATAGTAGGTCCTCTTCCTCGTTTCACTCGTGGTCACTCCTATATTCTTGTAGTGACTGATTATTTTACTAAGTTTTCCCTTTTCTTTCCTTTACGTACAGCCACTGCACAGTCCGTCACCAAAGTTCTCGAAGAACGATTTTTCTTTATTTTCGGTGTCCCGCAATATCTTATCATAGATGTTCAATTCCGTAGCCATCATCTTGCCTCCTTGTGTGCCTGTTAGCACTTCAAAAAACTGACAAATCAGTCATAAAAATACTACTATGGTTACTACTAACTTATTGCAGAGTCAAAGCATCCTACATAAACACACAATTCCTTCTTCGATAGGAATAACCCTCAAAACTGAACGTTTATAAACTTTAAAACATATCTCTTCGCCAGTTTTTGCTATACCAACTCGCACTTCAAATCAACCGCTCGAACCTATTTATCCTTTCCAAAAAACATTTTAATGATGATCCCTTTTTTCCAGGAACTTCTTGGCACTAAATAGTCTTCAACAATCATTGTATTGCCTATTTTAATAGCTTCTGTCCTGTTCCTCCATTTCAGCCTTCGAATCAAAACTTGAAGACACTCATTAGTCCAACGTTTCTAGAATTTGTTTGCCAAATGTTGACAATATTTCCATGAGGATCTGTACTTATGTTTTTCGGAACACGCTCCAGGTAAAGTTGGCGCTTGTAGACAACTCATTCTCAAAAAATGATTTGGTGTAAGAAACTCATTATCATTTGGATCAGTAGAAGCGGATGTTAGTGGGCTGTGATTCATAACGTCCATTACGTCATACAGCATTGGTAAAACACTTTCTTTTGGAGTTCGTCTTTTTAATTGGTTTGAGAGGATCTTCTTAGCACTCCCAATCAAACGCTTGTAACATCCTCCCATGTCATCTGGTGAATTGAAATGCCATGAAATGCCTTCCACACAGGGATGGGCAGGTTCGGGAATTGGTGGACGTTTCATAACTTCTGTCACACTCGGAGCGGAATCGATTCGTCCCTTCAGCAACAATATACCATCTCCATTGATGAAAGGGGAAAAAGAGCTTAAACTACTCCCCTTTGGTAACAAGTTTTCACTTTTCATTGCAGTAAGTTCAGAAGAATACGAATCAGCATGTGAACTTTTCATCCACATCGATTCAACACTTTCATATCAACTGTGTTACGTTATGAAGCCTGCTGGTCAGACAGAAATAGAAAGGATACTTAAAGTGAGGACCCGCACGAATCGCATTACAAAACAGAAACGTAGAAATACCAGGCTAACTACCAATGCGGAAAAAGGGGATTCTCAGCAACACAAAAAAAATATCGTCATCGATTTTCTACTTACAATAAAAATTAATTAAAAAAAAGAATTCGCTTTAAATCAACAAAAAAAATTAATAAATAGTTATATTACAAAATACAAATTTTAAGAATTGACGTACGAAGTACGCATTTTGTTTAACATGTAGAATTCATTAGTAAAAGAAAGAACAAAAATTACTATTTATACTTTCTCATAACACCAGGGTATTAAAGTAAAAATATTAACGGTGGAACAAATTCTAGTAATCATTTAATAAAGTACTATGGAGCACCTGCGACGCACTAACAACAAAAGTAGAAAAAAAGAGGTGCTCCCGATATATGGGAAAACTATCACAACATACATCTATGTGCCAAGATACTATCGTGTGCCCATTGCATCCACGGAGGTGAATCAGCTAAGCATCAGGGTGCTTGAGTCCAGATGCAGTGTCACCACGGTCGACAGATTTGAGCGCTGCAACAATCACTGCAACAGTGGAATACATACCAACGCAGTTGGTTCTACATAAAAACCATAATAGAACCAACATAAAACAATTTGGCCTCGAGCTAAGAGCTACAAAGAGAGTCTTACTAGTATTACTAACGCAGGAGCACTTACCGATGCACCCAAGATCTACACTTCTTATAAAAAAAACGTGCATCGCTCTTGAAGTAATAGGGCAAGTAATGTAGAAAATACATATAAGGACGAACTGCAGAATCAAACTAAAAAGTCGTTTAAATAACAAGAATTCAAACTTTAATCCTCGCGTTATCAAATGTGATTAGAAACTTGAAACAAAGCTTAACAAATAAGTACAATCCATTATTTCAACGGGTCTTTATGATTGGGTATAATGAGAAGTAATTATGCGCTATAGTATTGTGTATCAAGTCAACGGATATCTCAAATAAGGTACGGACGATTGAGATTATAGAAGAGCTTTTCGTTTCGAAGTAAAATGAAAATTATTATGAGGCGTACTTATTATAGGAAGATCTAAGATACCGGTTGTTGTTTGAATATTGAAGCAAAATTTAGGTGAATGAATAATGTAAGACAAAGAAGGGTGTGTTTTAACTTACCGTCGAAAGTAAACGTAACAAATCCCCCCTCAGCAAAATTAACAGGTTGGAGTAGAAAAACAAAAGTAATGCAGCGGACAGGACAGTACTCAGTACAAAAAACCAAAAAAAAAATCGCTTAATAGATTAAAAAAAACAAAAAAAAAGCAAAAGGAAATCGACTGATAGACCAACATCCAATAATAAATAGAACCAACCAAAAATTCGCTTAACGAGAAAAAAAAACAAAAGAAAATACTCCAAAAGCAAAAGAAGAATTCCCATCCGGCTCGAAGTACAAGTATACTGGACTAAATCAAGACGTTTAGGAAAAGTAGAAGGTAGCAATCATCGAAGACAAAGATGGAATGGCCTAACACTGAAGAAAAGTCGTCGGAGCAAGGATATTTTCTCGCGAAAAACCCAAAATAAGAAAAGGGACAAGGAAGAAAACCAACAGTACAAGCCAAAATGAGACAATAACTGTCAAGCCTAAACGTAAGCCATGGAACGACAAGAATGCTGGATCGAAAAAAAATCAAAATACTTCAAGCTGTGGTATCCAATAATCGTAACAAACGAAAAACCGAAGAAAAGAACTGCTAACTAGGCCTAAAGTCGACTGAGTCGTGGTTTCCGAAGAAAAGAAAAAATGGTTTAAAAGCACATACCACAGGAAGCGGATCCAAAAAAATTTTATCAAGTCAGTACGAAGACCGACAGAAAGTAACACCATAGCCACAGGTAAAAGGAGAGGAATGTGAAACGAAGGGAACGAAAAAGAAGAAAAAACCAAAAAGAATAACACCACACAACAAGTACAAGAACATAAAACCCCTAAGAATCCTACAAAAAAATAAAACAGAATCTCAGTGTAGCTATGTGTGAGAATGTGTGTGCGTGTATTTGTGTGTGTGTGTATGTGTGTGTGTTGATGTATGAGTATATGAGTGTGTGTGTGTGTTTGTGTGTGTGTGTTGGACCGCTTTAGTCGCCCCTTAGGACAGGCAGGTTGTACCATGGGGCTATTCTATTCCCGAACCTACACGGGTGGGATACAAGGAGAGATGAAAGAAGAAAGAATCAAGCAGAAATGGGTGTGTTTATGAAGTATGTGTATGGGTGTATGAAGTGTGTGTGTGTATGTGTTGAACCGCTTTAGTAGCCTCTTACGACAGGCAGATCGTACCATGAGGCTATTCTATTTCCGAACCCACACGGGTAGAAGAAAAAGAAAGAAAACCCTGCCAAACAGGGAAGTAAATAAAAAAAATCGTAAAGTCCAAAAGTCAAATCCCAAGGAGAGCAAAATCGGCATAAGAATCTTAGGCGCGAGCGCTAGGTATTGAGCTTAAGACGTTTGCGCCGCCAGCAGAAAAACGAAACGAGGTCAAGAACATTAGGATTTAGCCGACATACATATTCAGGTTCGGAATCAGCATAGACTATTTTGTTTTTTTTGGGCGGTTTTCAGCTAAACAGGAACAGCAGGGGGTGTAAAAGTTGTACCACGCGGTGGAGAAAGTGACAAGGATAGTTTAGAAAACTCAAAACACGTCATAGAAGAAAGTTGTTTGTTTTTAGAATTGGTGGTAAGAAAGTGAACGGTAGAAAAGGAAAAAGTATTGGCTGTACGAGAATCAACCTTACGAAAAGAAACACAAGCAGAGCACACTACCGTTACGTTAAATAAAGGGACAGAAGCAGATAAAATTCCATCGACGTTAGATGAAGGACTGACTAGCAGTATCACAGTTAGGAAAGAGAACAGCATTGGCTGTAGGAATATCAACCTTAGGTAAAGGGGCAGAATCCGATAATACTTCAGTAACATTACATAAAGGAACAGAATCAGGTAGAATTTCGTCAATCTTACGAAAACAAACAGCATCGGGAAGAACTTCAAAAACAGTAGATAAAGGAACATCAGCTAGAAGTTCATTAACCTTAGCTAAAAGAACAGAAGCAAGTCGAAGTTTGTCAGCATTAGATAAAAAAACACAATCAGAAAGAATTTTGACAACATTAGGAAAATGAGTAAGAGCAGGTAACGTTTTATCAACGTCCGATAAAGGAGTAGGATCAAGTAAAACTTTATCACTGTTAGACAACGGAGTAGGAACAGACAAAACTTCAGCCACAATAGGAACTGATTCCTTGACAATAGTAGATGGAAAAACAGGATCAGGTAACACTTTGACAACAACAGTACCAGACATTATAGCTACGGGTTTCCTAACTTCAACAGGACCTTCTCTACTCGTATTAGAAGTTACCGTCACTTCAGCTACATCTGTGATTGCAGACACGACAGCAATTTCTTGAGTTTAATCATTTAAGAAAGCACAACAGGTAAGATTTTGACAAAATCGCAACAGGCATTAACGATACAAGTTGATGGACTTCAACACAACCCTCTCTGACTGAATTAGAAATTATCCTCACTTCAACGACATTTGTGCTTGCAGACATGACAGGAATTTCTTAGGTAGAATCATTTAAGAAATCGGGAACAAACTCTTGAGAAGCTAGCTGCAAGTCACTAATTCGAAGTATAGGTTGCAATGGTGGTGGAGGCACAGTTCGGGGTTGAAGTAAAAACGTAGGACCCATTTGATCATCTTTTGAATCACAAAGGACAGAAGAAATTTGGTTCTTGTTAGTAGAGGTTCGGTAAGTAGGGACGTGATAGCCGTAAGAATCAATATTATAGTTCAAGAGCTCATATGGCTGAAAAGGGTACGAGGTGATGGTACTAGGGCGAGCAGAAAGAGGTGTAGAAAAGGATGTAGAACTAGAAACGAAGTTATATTGTCCGAAGATAGTGGCAGGATGACTTAAATGAGGTACAGAAGAGAACGTAGAGTTAGAAGCAGAAGAAATTTGGCCCCTATAGCTGAGAGCAGAATTGGAAGTATGATTCGAGGACCTATTAGTAGTAGGATGACAGTGTGGACAGTTGCGGCGAGAAACTCCCTTATATCTGCAACCACAACAATGGAGTACTTGCATATGCCCTGACGAGTAGAAGCAGAACTAGGAAGAAGAACAGTAGAAAGTATGCTATCATAGTACCAAACAAAGGGTACAAATTGAATCGACTATCTCCTACATACTCATAATGCAAACGCGTTAATACGAGGTCATAGCAGAGGTTCGCTATAATCACATCATAACAAGAACAATAAATTTTAATATTAGTTACCGATAGAATTGTAGGTTATAATACGTCAGATCCTTCAAACTAACTTATGGTTAGGTTTTAAAATCGAGAAATGAATTATGCAGTTATAAACGCACAGCTAAAACTAACATAAACATTTACATAATCATAACAAATTATTAAAACATTGAAAACAAATTATAAAATATGCTTGTAACAAATACATATAAAAATTCTACAGCATAATACAAACCCTGATTCACGCGTTAAATCCTTATATAAATGCATGTTAATGAAATACATTCGATCTAGTAAGTAGAAGTTAATTATTATTCATTATGATTACATCGGCCAAAAACGTGCTTCTAAAAATTAAACACATCGTGGCATTAAATTTATAAACAAAAAATATGCATAACAACTGGATCATTAATTCAATTACTATCTTAAAACCAAAACAAATAACATCAAACTATTAATCAAGCTTCGATGCAATCAGATAATTTCAAAATAGCATATAACAAGAAACATTACCTTTATTAAAACCGCCAAGTGAAACTTCTTCAACCTTCCATTTTAAAAATCTTAATAAAACCGATATCCATCGCCCCTACAACGGTAAATTACGACGTCACGGATTGCGTTCGGAAACCTGGAAGTAGTTACCATGCTGTTCAAAAAATACTCTTGAATATCGAAATATACACTATATTTGCAATAATTATCAACCATTGAGAAATAGTACGGATCAGTACAATATGGATGACAAAATGCCTTTATTTTTATATTTGCATTTTTATTTTCATTCGCAATTTTTGGGAAATGGTAAAAAATATTGATTTCAATACTGATTAATTAATTAATCAATATTTGAAAATGAATAAAAGTTTTGATTTGCACTGATTTAATATTATTAAAGTTATATTTTTGTATTAGGTTAGGTTAGATTAGGTTTTATAAAGGGAAATTGCAACGCGCGCAGCGCTGTTAGAAATAATAGGAAAGGGAAATTGCTTAGATTAATTATGTTTATAAATAAGTTATGTCGAAAAACCAAAATTTGGAAAAATTCGAACTTTGACTCTAAATAACTTGTAACAGGATAAATTCCTGATACAAATCATAATGCTAGGCAACCCAATATACTCTGCTCGCATATCTATATTATATATGATTTAAATTAAACCTGGTTCACTCTTTCGGTGAACCTATTGTGGTTATAATCTAAAGGTATTCGTTACGAAACGAATCAATCGTAGAAGGGAGTCGGGAGTGGCAATTTGATGCTCCACAATCCGATCGGATCCGGAACCTTTCCTTTTTGAATGAAACTGTTAAGCAATATGGTTGACTGCTAGCACATTATTGCTAAATTAACTTTTGTGTGGAAAAGTGTGCGACTCAAATAATAATTGTTAATCAGATTGATTTTTGATGCAGGCTAGAGGTGAGTAATTGAAGTATGTTAATTAAAAATTTGCTAGAGCGTCTACAAATTTTTAGCTCCAATTATGACTTGATTAATTGATCGCGGAATTATAAGTAAAGGATTGAACGAACCGCATGTAAAATTACACGTAGGATCTCTAGGAAGAAGACGATCTCTGCTAATAGAAGAATTAATATATTACTGAAGATTTAACACTGTAAATGACTTGGAGAAGCTGATGTTCTGACATACCTATGGTTAAACCCACGGAGTCCGGCAAGTCTCCACGTATCTAAGAAGACAGTATTAGCTGCAGCGGATCTACCACATTTCAGGACGCCTGAAATTTTGGCTGAATTTCGTAAACAGTCAGATTTATGAACTCCCACAGCGGGGCCTCCAAGGATCCAGTCAAGTGTCGTGTATGTGTGGCCGCCAGATGTTTGTTTTCGTTGAGACGTAAATTGCAGGTATTTATTGATAACGTTAATCTAATTCAATGACGTTACGATAGTGTTAAGTTAATTTTTTTAGTTTTTGAGGTTATTCATAATTGTAGTTTAACCTAAAAATTTTTAGTAAACTAATCTTTTAGTGGTCATTTTAAATAATCAACATTTAATGCTCATACCTTTGTTTTTTTATTAGTAAACATAATTACATATTCTAACCCTAAATTAACACAATTAATTAAAGTTTCTTTATAATAAGTAGATTCTGTTTAGATCTTACATTTGTTAAGAATTCTTGCATGATTGTAATATTACTATTTAAAGTCAAACCCAAGCACTGCTCCTTACTATCACCGGTTATTATTTTGTAACGTTTAATTGCTACTGCTTGTGTTCAATCAATTCTTTTATGTAAATATTTTGTGTATAGTTATTGTAAATATTTTCTCTTTAGGGAATCGTAAATTTTTGTACATACAAGGGCCATTTTTTTTCAACCAACGATCGCTCCGTGCAGACGCTACGCGGGTAGCAGAAAGCGGGCATGCGCTGTAGAAGACTGCGCAGCTCTTGCACTATACATTCCGCCATTGTTGACATTCAGGCGTCAGTCGACGTTGTGCTACAGCCACGTAAACATGTCCGCTATTATTGATGCTCCCGCCAAGTGTGAAGTGCGAAGTATGATTCGTTTTCTACAGGCTGAAGGCCAAAGTGCTGCAGAAATCCATCGAAGAATTATTCGTGTGTATGGGGAAAACTTTATGAGTGGTGTTGTGGGTAAATGGTGTCGAAAGTTTAAAGATGGCCGTAATGATGTGGTGCATGATGAAGGGGGCTAAGGGCGCAAATCTGTCGTTTGACATGACCTGGTTCAACGTGTTGACAGAATGGTTAAAGAAAACCGCAGATTCACCATTACTGCTTTGTCTACGGAATTTCCAGAAGTTTCAAGGTCTGTTTTGTACTCTATTGTTACTGAACGGTTAGGCTAGAAAAAACTTTGTGCACGTTGGGTCCCAAAAATGCTGACTGACGGCCACAAAACTCGATGAATGGCGTCAGCGTTGGAGTTTCTTGAGCATTATCTTGATGAAGGAGACAACTTTTTGAAATTAATCGTGACTGGGGATGAAACCTGGATTCAATACGACACACCGGAAACAAAACGACAATCACAACAATGGATGCATTCAACTTCACCAAACAAACCAAAGAAATTCAAACAAATCTTCAACAACAGAAAGACCATCGCTACTGTGTTTTGGGGCCAACAAGGTGTGTTGCTTGTGGAGTTTATGGGGTCTGGAACCACAATCACTGCAGCTGTTTATTGTGAAACTTTACGACGGTTGCGTAGAGCCATTCAGAACAAAAGAAGAGGAAAGCTGACCGCCGGAGTTGTTCTGATCCACGACAATGCCCGTCCACACTCAACGGCTTCTCAAACAATTTGGATAGGACATTTTCGATCATCCGCCATACAGTCCTGACTTAGCACCAAGCGATTTTTATCTTTTTCATGACCTGAAGACGTGGCTTGTTGCGAAGCGCTTTCAAACCAATGAGGGCCTTCAAACCAACGTCAAGGACTACTTGAATTCATTGGCGGCAACTTTCTTTGAACAGGGTATTGAAAAGCTTGTCCACAGATATGACAAATGTCTTAATCTCTTCGGTGATTATGTCGAAAAGTAACCGTAAGTGTACCAATCTCTTGGTAATAAAATTATTGTTTTATATGAGAACTTGTCTTTTATTTATAGCCTATCGGAGGTTGAAAAAGAAATGGCCCTCGTATATAAAAATTTGATGGTGATTTAATATAGCTTGGTTAACCGACAGCAATCGTTTTATTTGGTAGACTGATTGACACTTCAATAAACAAAATTATAACCAATTATTCATTATTGCTAAGCAAAACAGGTCGAACCAACCCTGAAGATATTGTTGTAAGTATCTCATGTTCTCTGAAGTTTTTAATATTGGTGTGAGTAATCTAGCTGAAGCCAGATTCAGTTGGCTCACCAGTGTTTTGTTAGTTTGCATCGTATAGTGTTACGTGGACAAAGTCATAAGTGACGCACTCCGTCCCTTCTTCCTTTTATGTCCTATAGGCAAAGCTACAAACTTATAAAACTGTATTCTATTATATGACTTGAATCCCAAGACAGTGGCGGCGTTAGACGTCGGCGACCGCCGACGGCCTCGTGCCCAAGAAGGCCTTGCAAAAAATGGCAGAAGTTGATTAGTTGACCAAAAAAATATTTATTATCGTAGAACGAACGCCAGCATTCTGCAATGTTTGAAATGTAGGATTAAACCCTTATTTAAAAGCAAGTATTTATTATCGCAAAGGCAAGCAATGCATCACACTAACAGACCCTGTCGACTACCTGTCCCGGCAGGGAGAAGAATTCAATGCACCCAGTGGTTACGATTAGTCCATTGTTAAAAGGCCTTTCATTTCAAAGAGCATTTGAAAATACATGTTCAATTTACATTTATTATATGCCATAACTATTAGTAACTTTTGTGAGATATAATTGTAAATAAACCCTACTTCGTGGTTTTGCGATTGAAGTTTTGTAGAAAATGAATCTTCAAAATGATTTCTTGGCCAAAATGAATAAAGTTCAGGCTAAAAGCTACTAAGGTATTGTTTGATGTCTTCTCAGGTTGACAAGCTCAGTGATTGTAAGCCAAATGTTTTTCAGAAGTTCCTATTAGAATTCTATTTAGTTGAGTACGTACTTTGTAATAATAGTCTAAGGTTTAACATTTAACAATGCAGTCAAGATGACTTAAACAAGTTTAATACAAATATAGTATAGTGTTTGTTTAAAGTACAGGTACGTATTAGGTCGATACCCCCTCCCTTTGTATACAATTACAGGCAAAACTAAACCACCCTCCTTTGTCCGTATTAAACTGTATGCGTAAATTGTTACGGACGTTCAGTTGTTGTTTATACGTGAAGTGTGTAGTTAAATTACTCTTAGTATAAAGTTATAACCAACGACTAAAGTAATCCCCCATTTGATATATATAAAAGAAACTAACACTTAAGAAGTTATTAGAAATATTAGGAAATGTGCAACAATGTAATTGAAAGACATTTTATTCAGTTTATTAACGTTCATGGGAACGGAAACGCTACTTTGTAGCACAAGGATAAGTGACACTGCAGATGTCAGGTCACAGGTGGTCACAGACAGTCACGTACCGAGATTACGCAGAAGTAAGCTCGCAACAAAGTAGTTATGAATAGATTTAAGATTACAACAATGTATTATGAATAAGAGTCAAATGAAAGCAGACATTAGGTCTGCAAGTTCCCACAGAACTGTGAGGGGGTAGGGAGATTATAAAAAGCTCGGAGCTCCACTCGCAGTCAGTTCATCAAACGTTTAGCTTTCACATTGCAGTTCGTAGATAGCTCACTTGTACAATTAAGTAATTAATTTTCGACTTAGAATAATAATTCAAGATTGTCAAAATTCTATGTTCAAATCTGCTTAAAATAAATAAATGTGTTAAAGTTCAAAAAGTCTTTTTAAAAAGGACCGCTAGAAGCCACGAACCTTAGCTGGCGCAGTCGTAACGGGTGTCAAAAGAGCACTAGCGAATCCAAAATAGAGGAACTGGTGGTCTGAAATTTCAATTCCGAATTTGGCAGAACAAAACAAGAGTTGGAGGCGAAACAAGCACCGTTCAATTCCAGCAAACAGAAGTTGAAGGCGAAACAAGAATAGTTCAAATTCAACAAAAGAAAAATTGGAGGCGATACAAGAATAGATCAAACCCAAAAAAAAACCAAAACAAAGAAAGAAATCAATGAAATCAACAAAGCAACTAGTGTAAGTTTATTTTCCTTTAAACCAATTGAATTTTATTTTTATTATTAACAAAAACATTTGATATTTGCTAGTTTATGATTTATATATGTATATTAACTATTGTTACAATTATTTTATGCAATTTTTTGAAAATAATTGACCTAGCAATTGCTAGAGATTATCTTCAAGCTGTTATTGAAATTTTATCATTATTTTATACTGTATATATGAAAAGAGAGAGATAAGAACTGAGAAAAAATTATTTTGAAACATAAAAACTTGAGACAATTAAAAAGTCGTAAAGCGCACAAGAGACTATATTACGTTTTAACTAACGCAAGAAAATTTTTAGAATTTCTAATTCAACAATACGGGAATTAACTGGCGCATAAAAATAATTTAAATACCCCGAGAATAAAGAGCGAAAGCTAAAATCACGAACAATTAAAACCAAAATCCTTATAATAACGCAACTATCCAGACGTAAATTCATCTTATTCCATAAATAGACAACGTACAAATCTATTATTAAAAACCACATTCTTAATACGCAACAATCGTCTCATCTTTAAAAGTGAATAAAACCACGCATAAATCTAATTATAAATTACTGAACAGAAGCTATCTAATTTCGCGAAAACCTTTCAGCATTGTAAAATTAAAACAGCATAAATTACGATCAGAAACTTTTATTAAAATATCAATTTAAATTACTCAGGAAAGATATAAATAATTACGATACTGAAGAACGCATATTACAACCTTATTCAAACGTGAAAATTTTAATTAAATAATTCAGTGAATTAAAGAAGCACAAATTGTATTATTTTCAAACACGACATTGTATAAAATTACAACGATTACTGAATAACACCTACGGTATAATTAAAAATAACCTTACAACAAATTTTTTTTTTTAAATTTACCCAAATATTTTCTCAGCCAAAATGACTAATGAAATGAAACTGTATATGGACATGATACCTAGCTTTAACGGAGATTAATGTTTGTTAAGTAACTATATTTCAGCCTCTGAAATATTCCTAAAAACGTTTTATAAGCCAGGTGATAACGAAAGGAACATTTTGCTTATCCACCTTATAATAAGTAAGCTGACCGGAAGGGCACTAACATTAATTGCCATTCGCGAAGACGTAGATTAGTGGGATGAATACAAACGCATATTAATAGCATATTTCGGCGATCAAAGGAACCTAAAATGTCTAGTAAAAGGTTTGATAAACCTTAGGATGGAACACAACCAATCCCCCTATCAATTTGGTATGAAATGCCAAGATGTAAGAAGCTTAATCTTGACAAAACTCAAAATTGAAGAAAGCGACCCAAACGTAAGACTTTTAAAAACAAAAATGTACGACGAGATGGCATTAGACAACTATCTAAATGCACTACCCGAACGACTTTCAGATAAAATTAGATTTTAACATCCCCAAGACTTAGAAGAAGCGATGAACATGATAATCGAAGAAGAAAATGTAATGTATTACAGAAACCAACTATATAACCCCAACGTGAATAAAAGCTATACGCCAATAAAAACTATGCAACCCGCGAGACAAATAAATCCGCAACAAAAATTTAACCCGTTCAATGCACAAACCAACCAAATGAGAACTGATAATCCACATTTTAATAACTCAAACTTTAACAATCAATATAAGCAATTCCCAAAACTAACATTTTACCCAAACTTTTCAAAACCCGTATTTCAACCAACATTTAACTCGAAACCGGCATTTCAACCGAGATTCAACCAAAATGTAAATCAGCAAAGACCAGCATTCAACGCGAATCCTATTAGGAACTCACTAATGATAAACAATAATAATCCCAATAACTATTATAAATCCACACCAATGGATACCTCGTCTGGTAACACCGGACCCAACACCAAAATAACACACATTAGACCAAACCCCAATCAAAAACGCACTTTCACCTCAGAAGAGCTATTTCATCAAGAAGTAGAAGAGTGTGAAGATGACCAGAATAATTGCAATCGACCGTGTACGAATAACGAACAAAACCAATCAAACCATTATGAACGCGAAGAACCATACGAAACTTATGAGAAGGACGACGAAGAAAACGCGTGCTCAAATTTTCAAATGGACCACTTTATAAACGACCAAACGTAATAAATTTAAATAATATGAATCACCTTGTACTACCCTATATCGAAATACCCCACCCTGAATTTAAATTACTAATTGATACCGGATCTTCAAAAACATTAATAAGCCCGCGAACAGTAAAGAAACATTACTTAAACTATGTAGAAAGAGAACCCTTTAAAATTAAAACCGCCCGTCAAACAACCCTGCACCAATTCGTAGCAAACATACCTTTGCCAAAAACCTTTAACGTAAAAATGAAACACAAATCTGCATATTTGAATTTAACGACAAATATGACGGCCTATTAGGAATGGACCTTCTAAGAAAATTAGGAGCCAACATAGATATTAAAAACCGTTTATTAAGAACAAAATATGGACGAATCCCCATTAAATTCCAAAACACCCAAATTGACAAAAATATACAATAAAACCCCAAACGGAAAAAAAATAAAAATCCCCGTAAATTCAAATAATAAATTAGGAATAATTAACCACATAACTTTTCAACAAGGAGTAGAAACTCCAACCGCATTAGTACAAATTAAAGATAATTATGCCACAACAACGATATTAAACTCAAATGACTACCCCGTAGAACTATCTTTAACAAACCCGATTAACGTAGAAGAATTAAATTTTAACGAGATGGAAATAGACGAAAACTCAAACGCAAATTACAACCCCGTAAAAAACGACGAAATGTTAAGACAAAATTTGAATAATATCCGATTTAACCGCGACATAAATCACGAGGAACAGAAAGCAATACAAAAAATATGTTTCGAGTACCGCAACATATTCCATTGCGAAGGAATACCCCTAACCTTTACAAATACAAGCACAACATTGAGCTAACAGACGGCAAACCGATATTCGCCAAAGCATACAGATTACCCCAGGCAAGTCAGGAAGAAGCTCACCGACAAGTAGCCGATCTATTAGATCAAGACATCATACAACACTCCAATTCACCATGGAGCAGCCCCGTATTAATAGTACCAAAGAAACTGGACGCATCAGGAAAACGGAAATACAGAATGGTAATAGATTACCGCAAGTTAAACGAAAAAACGGTAGACGATAAATACTCGTTACCGAATATAATAGAAATTTTAGACAAGTTAGGCAAGTGCTAATATTTTTCGACGCTAGACTTAGCATCAGGATACCATCAAGTGGAAATGGAAGAAGGAGATACACAAAAAACAGCCTTTAGCACACCTAGAGAACATTACGAATATAAACGGATGCCATTTGGACTAAAGAACGCACCCGCAACTGTCCAACGAGTAATGGACAACATACTACGAGGGATACACAACGAAAAATGTCTTGTGTACCTAGATGATATAATAGTGTATTCAACATCATTAGTGGAGCATATTGAAAGATTACGAGAAGTGTTCGAAAGATTAAGAACAGCACAATTTAAGGTACAGTTAGATAAAAGCGAATTCCTACAGAAGGAAGTAGCATTTTTAGGACACATAATAACCCTCCAAGGAGTGATGCCGAACCCCGACAAAACAAACGCTGTATTAAATTACCCAAAACAAACAAAGAGATAAAAGGATTTTTAGGCCTTATCGTTATTACCGTAAATTTATTAAAGGTTATGCTCAAATAACCAATCCCCTAACCAATTGTTTAAAAAAGGGAAACAAAATTGTACATACCCCGGAATTTATTAAAGCTGTAGACAAAATCAAGAGTATATTAACAAATCACCCCGTATTAGAATACCCAGACTTTTCGATACCATTCGTATTAACAACAGACGCATCAAATGTAGCCTTAGGCGCAGTATTAAGCCAAGGAACAGTAGGCAATGATAAACCCATCAGTTACGCATCCAGAACCCTCAACGAAACAGAGCAAAGATACAGTACAATAGAGAAAGAATTGTTAGCCATAATTTGGGCAACAAAGTATTTTAGACCATACCTACACGGACGGAAATTTTATATATATACACCGATCATAGGCCATTAGTATGGCTATGCAAACTCAAAGAACCCAACTCAAAATTACAAAGACGGAGAATCCGACTAGAAGAATATGACTATGAGATCATATACAAAAAGGGAATCTACAACAATAACGCAGACGCTTTAAGTAGAATCCAACCTAACGCACTAGAGACAGAATCAGTGATAGGAAACGTAGACCAGACCGAAATTAGAGAAGACCCAGAAGAAATGACAAAAAATGACAAAATGACGAACCGGAAACCGCAATAAAAATTTTAAACGAAGCCACAGATATGAAACCCAATCAGTTTATAATCACAGAAGTTTTAAACAACCCCAACCCTGTAAAATATACAAAAGTAGATAACAAAAAGATTTACCAAGTCCAGATAACCAAAGACGACAATGAGTCACAAATAATTAAAATTCTAAAGGAATACACCCCCGAGAAAAAACGAATTTACTTTTACTTCAACACGGAAAACTTGTATAAACGCTTTTCAGAAATATATATTAAATTATTCAACAATTCTGGCACCGAACTTATAAGATGCACAAGAAAATGAATAACATTAGACGACCCTGACGAAATAAATGACGTAATAAGAAACCAACACGAAGGAAATACCAACCATCGAGGAATAAACGAAACCCGAAAACAAATCATGAGACGTTACTATTTCAAGGGCATGAAAGAATTAACTACAGACTTTATCAATCAGTGTGAACTATGTGACAAAGCCAAATATGACAGAAAACCCCAGAAAATACCCTTAATGTTGACTAAAACACCAGACAAACCTTTCCAGAAATTACATGCAGATACTCTAGTAGTAGAAGCACAAAGCTACTTAACAATCGTGGACGCATTTACGAAAATAGGCCAAGCAATACCAATCACTTCCAAAAATAGTATAGACGTAACTCAAGGATTTCTACACTATTTTACATTTTATGGAACGCCCGAAAGAATAACGTTAGACAACGGAAGCGAATTCAAAAACGAAACGATACAAAACACTTTGGAACTACACAAAATAAAAATTCACTTTATAACGGAAAATCACCCTGAATCCAACGGACTAATTGAAAGAATACACTCAACCCTAATAGAACAAATCCGATTACTAAGAATCAATTACAAGAAGGAACACATAACTAACTTAATGTCATACGCATTAATCGCGTATAATAACACAATTCATTCATCGACAAATTTTACACCCTTAGAACTAACCCTAGGACACTCAAATTCACGCAACCCGTACGATATACATTATAACAAAGAAATCTATCAGCAATACCCCAAGGATCACAAAGAGAAACTAAAAATAACTTATGACAAAGTAAAGGATAAGTTAGATAACGACAAAGAACGCGTTACCGCGACCCGTAATAAAACCACAGATATAAATAAATTTTCCATAGGACAAACCGTATTCGAGAAAAATTACCAAAGTAAAAGACACAAAACGGCACCGAGAAATTTAGGCCCCTTTAAAATCAAACGAATATTCGACAAAAACGTAGCCGCAATAGACGACGGCAAGATAACAAAATATGTTCACCTCAAAATTTTAAGACACCCTGTACTTTCAGATGGACAATCATCACCCTTACCGTCAACCTCCACCCAGGTAGAACGGACACAGAAATCATAATGGAAGACATAAAGAATAACCCCGGTATACTACCAATAAAATTAGGCAGTATGCAAAACACTATAGATTATTGGACCTTTGCACAAAAATTCGATTTAACCGAGATAAAACAAGAATTTCAAATAATCAAAAATAATTATTTTCGACTAAAACAGTCAATAGACACAACAAAATTCTGAAAAAAATACGCAATAGAAATGATGAACTACGATAGTATAACAGAAAGTATTTTGAAAAATATAGAAGACAAATTTAATCGACTAATACCCACAGAACAAATGACGAGAAGAAGAGGACTAATCAACGGATTTAGGAAACATAATAAAAGCAACTACCGGCAATTTAGATAATCAAGACTCAGAACGCTATGACAACGCGATACAACAATTAATAGAAAACCAAAACGACATCAAAACTATAATTAGTAACCAAATATTGTTAACTCAATCAACGATCATCAAATTTAATGAAACCTTAAGAAAATTAGTTAGAAATCAAGATAGTATAGCCAATCGAATACAAACCTTAGAAAATAACATGCAAACTACCATGTTAGGTATGCGAGATTTAATCAGATTCAACACGATATACAACCAGATAATATCAACTCTAACTTTAATTCAACAAATCCTAGCAACATTAGAAAACGCAGTAACCTTTGCAAAATTAAATACCCTACATTCAAGTATCATAGAACCAATTGATTTATTAAAAGAATTATTAAGGATAAAATCTTTTATAACTAACAGTAAATTACCTTTCGATGTAATAGAATCAAACATTTTAATATTTGAAAAAATAGCTATAGTTAAAGGCTATGTAAAAAACAACGATATAACATTTTTAATAGAAATACCAATAGTAGAGATTAACAGTGACAATTATTATCACTTATTTGCTTTTCCAATGAAAATGACTTGCACATACCAAGTTATTATTCCAAAAACCAAATTCCTATCCTTAAATGAACAAAGATATGGTTATACGAACGAAAAATGTGATGAAGTCACGCCCAATCAATACTTATGCCAATCATTGACAACAACAACAATTCAAGAAGACAGCCCTTGCGAAGTACAACTACTCAAATTCACCAATCATTACGAAAATTGTGAAGCCAAACCTGTACAAATCACCAATATGAAAATTCAGAAAGTAACGGAAAATAAATGGATAGCCATTTTCCCCACCGAAGTAATCGCAACAATGTACTGCAATCAAGATGAAAGTAATTTAGCATTAATCGAAAGTAAACTAATCACCCTTAAGGAAAATTGTTATTTGAAATTAAAAAATGAAATAATTAGAGTTTACCAAGATCCCGTACAAAGCAAGATATTAGCAAATCTACCCGATTTACAAATCAAGGTCACCCAAGACGAAGACGAAGAAATAATTCAAAAACCAATGCAATTGGAACACCTGGAATTAGACAACCTCAACCACGCCATGAAACTCATGGAAGATTACAAAGAACACCTAAACGAAATCAAAACACCCTAAGTGCACTACAATAACACTAGTGTATGGACAATTATATTGATTATATTGACTATTTTATTGATCATTTATGTAACTTATAAAATGTGTATTAGATATAAAAATAATAAAGGAAACAGTTTTAGATTTAAGGCAACTAAAGAAACAAATGTACCCCTAGAAAGTATGAATTTTAAGAAATGAGATTAAACGATTTTATTTAATTAAAAATCAAGAAATGTAAAAACCCTTAATTTTTCATGTACGTCGGGAGGAGTTATGCAATCCCCCATTTGATATATATAAAAGAAACTAAACACTTAAGAAGTTATTAGAAATATTAGGAAATGTGCAACAATGTAATTGAAGGACATTTTATTCAGTTTATTAACGTTCATGGGAACGGAAACGCTACTTTGTAGCACAAGAATAAGTGACACTGCAGATGTCAGGTCACAGGTGGTCACAGACAGTCACGTACCGAGATTACGCAGAAGTAAGCTCGCAACAAAGTAGTTATGAATAGATTTAAGATTACAACAATGTATTATGAATAAGAGTCAAATGAAAGCAGACATTAAGTCTGCAAGTTCCCACAGAACTGTGAGGGGGTAGGGAGATTATAAAAGGCCCGGGCGCTCCACTTGCAGTCAGTTCATCAAACGTTCAGCTTTCATATTGCAGTTCGTAGATAGCTCACTTGTACAATTAAGTAATTAATTTTCGACTTAGAATAATAATTCAAGATTGTCAAAATTCTATGTTCAAATCTGTTTAAAATAAATAAATGTGTTAAAGTTCAAAAAGTCTTTTTAAAAAGGACCCCTCGAAGCCACGAACCTTAACTCGCGTAGTTAAAATAAAGATAAAGAATCTATAATTGTTGGTATTTTTGATTATAAATACCAAAAGCTTCTGTGCTAATATTGTTTGGATTACATGCATACATTTTACATTGGGTATGATGTGAATTACATGTGTTAGTTTAATTTTTTGTATAATTAATTATTAAGTTACTTCCCCTATTTTTAGTCGGTTATATATATTATTCAAAGCTTTTTGCATTTAATCTGCGCTGGTATAAGCGTGTTTGCTTTTTATATTTGATATCGTCATTATAATGTCAGGAGGGCCTTCTAGAGACAGAGATATAGGTAGGAAATGGGAATCTGGTGCCTCAAAAAGAAAAAGAAAAGTTGAAAAGGCTCTGTCCAACCAAACCATGAGTTCCAGTATGATGAAATTTCTTAAGAAACCTTCATCAGGACCGGTCGGTACTACAATAACATTAAAGTCTGATGACTCTCTTGTACAAGTTTCTGAACCAACTTCATATCCAGAGTTGGCAGAATCTACAGTTATTCATGTCTCTGAACACAGTAACAGTAAAAAGTTAGACTATGACGGCAACATTCGTGACTCAATGATTCAAAAACAAGCAGCCCATTTCACAGGGTTGTTTATGGATCCTGATCTGGGAAGTGGGTATTTCCAGTAACGGACTCGCAGCGTCATGACTTAATTCAAAACGGTCCTCACCAAAACCTAGAGACGTCTGACGAAAGTTATCCCAGAGACGATAATAATAGACATTTTTCTAAATTCCACTTTAATCGAAAATTGAGTAATGGGGAAAACCAACATCGCAGGTGGTTAATTTATTCTATATCTAAAGATAGTTTATTGCTTTCCATGTAAACTTTTTTCCCATTTGCAAACACAGATGGTGAAAGAAGGATGTTGCGACTGGAAAGATTTGAGTCGAATATTGCAAAGACATGAATGAACAAAGTCATGGACACATGGTGTGCATGATTAAATGGATTGAATTTTATAAAGGAATTAAACACGGAAAAACAATAGATGCAGAAAACGAGAGACTGGTTAAAGAATCGCAAAAGTATTGGTACAACTTGTTTGAAAGGTTGATTGATATAATTAACTAATAATCTGGCATTTAGAGCTCATCGAGAATCTCTTAATTTTAATTTAAATAATAGCGATAATAGTTTCAATTTTATAGACCTATTTAAATTGCTATCCAAATATGATCTGACACTACGGGAACACCTGCAACGCATTGATAAAAAAACAGCTTAATCAACATTATTTGAGTCACGATATTCAAAACGAATTAATCACATTAATGTGTAAATCAGTTGTTGATGAGATTGTACAAAGAGTCAAACAAGCAAAATACTACGCGTTTATGCTTGATTGCACCAGGGATGTCAGCCGTGTTGAACAAATGTCGATCACATTAAGATTTTGTAATTCTTCAACTGGAGCGATAGAGGAGCACTTTGTTGGGTTTATTGCCGTCGCAGAGACAACAGGAGAATATTTAACAAATTCAATATTACAAGAACTAGAAAGAAATGGTTTAGATATCCAAAATTGTCGAGGGCAGGGATACGATAATGGCGCTAATATGGCCGGCATTAACAATGGAGTTAAAACTAGAATCCTTAATATTAATCCAACAGCGTTTTTCTCGTCTTGTGGATGTTACAGTTGGAATTTACTGTTGATAGATGATAGATGATAGACGTTTTTCGGCTTTATCAATAAAATATACCTTCTATTTACGAGATCAAGCAAGCGTTGGGATCTCCTTAAAACCAAATTAAAATTAACATTAAAATCCCTATCTGAAACAAGATGGTAGAGTAGAATAGAAGCAGTTAAAGCGATATTGTTGCAATTTGATGATGTTGTCGATTGTGTAAATGACCTGAAAAACGAAACTGAAGATTCCGAAACTCTAAGTGACTGTGAAGCTGTAATCAACGAAATGTTAACTTTTGAGTTTATTGTTGCAATACACGTTTGGTAGGAGATTTTACTTCGCGTGAACAATTTAAGTAAATTATGGCAATCGATTCAAGTTAACTTGAAGATCGCTGTTGATACTTTACGTTTGCTATGTAACTGGATTAAAAAATATCGTGATACGGGATTTGAAAAAAGCGTTGCAGAAGTCAGATTGTTTGTGGAAAAAAGTAGTTATGAGATTTCGTTTCAATTTAAAGAAAAAAGGTTGGCCAACAAAAAAAGAATATTCTCGTATGAAAATATTGATGAACCAATACAATCTGCTGAAATGCAGTACAAAGTTGACTTTTTTAATAAGATGTTAGATGCTATCATAGTCGACACCAAATGCCGATCCAAATCGCTCCATAATTATTTTGAACAATTTGACTTTATTTTTGACATAAATTATTTAAAATCTATACCAAAAGAAGACCTTTTTAAACATTGTTATGATTTAGCTGCAATACTTCGGGATGGCGAAAACGGCGACATTCAGCTTTTCGAACTATGTGAAGAACTTCTGCTTTTACAATCGAATTCACTAACAGACTCTATCAAAGATGTCAAACAACTTATACAGTACATTTTAAAAAATAATTTGCAAAAAGTATACCCAAATGTTTACATAACAATCAGAATTATGCTTACAGTTCCGGTCACTACAGCTTCTGCTGAGAGAAGCTTCTCAAAGTTAAAATTAATTAAGACCTACTTACGAAGTGCCATGGGCCAAGAGAGACTATCTGCGTTGTCAATTTTATCGATTGAAGCAAAAATAGCAGCTGGTCTAAATTATGATACAATATTGAAAAAATTTAGTGAAACTAAAAGCAGAAAAGTTCGTATATTGTAATTTGTGTTTGAGTGTGTAATTCGTCTATTTGTGTTCGGTCGTCTTAAAACTATTTAATGTTAAATTTGCGCTTAGAACAAGAGTCAGGTGCTTCATCACTTCGAGCTTTACGCCGCTTCAGAAGTGTTAGCTTCACTATCCATATAACAATTATACATGCTTTGATAATAATATGATCCACTAGAGTAGAGCTCTGAACGTTACGAGTTATAATGTTTCGTGTCAATTAATCTCAACGGATAAAAATGTCGCAGTGAAATTTGCATGTTAAATACCATGAGTGTAATTGGAATTTCATCAGAGACCATTTTTGTGCAACTAGCCACCTATGGATAATGGATATTTCCTCACCTCGTTATTTCCAAGTAAGTCCTTAATCATAATTTATAATTTTTAAAAGAAATTGTTTGGTTGTACTTCTTTGACAAATAACATGTGAACCCAAGTGTTATATATTATAGACACTCAAATTGTCTAATCACCTTTATTCATGTATCTTACCTTCTACTACCTACAGTTAATTTGTTCCTTGAGTTCTAATTAACCGCCACAGTTTGATTAGCTTAGCAACAAAATACTTATATATACCTAGTATGTATTGGTATAATTCAGGTCATTAAACGTTTTGTTTTGGGCTCTGAGAAATGTTAGGGGCCTCGAAAAACTGATGTCGCCGACACCCACGTTTGGTCTAGCGCCGCCACTGTCCCAAGAAACAAAATTATTTCCCAAATACGATTTAATTCAAGAAGACACCGGCACATAATGTTTTTATAAACTCATACAAGTATTTCTACTAAAAATTTCAGCGATTAACCAATAAAAATTACATTATACATATCAAATTAGCATAATAAAATGGATGCTGGTAATGAGCGTTTAGCGCTGCAACGTCAGCGCAGATTTCAAAAATGCATCTGTAATATAATAACTCTCGGTCTGACGGCGACATTAGCACGCGTATTGTACGCCTGTCATTCTGTCAAGCTATTGTTGTATTGTCAATCACGGTGTGTTCTAAAAACCGATTATGCGCCAACAAAAGCAGCAAAAAATGGACAGTCGAGTGCTAATCTCTGTGATTGCCGTATCCATAACAGTGTAACAATATTCTAAGGGTGACTCTTAACTCTTTGTTCTGTATGGGGTGTACTTAATTTGTCTCTGAAATTGATTTTTCTCCAAATGTTGTGACTGTAATAATTCAGAAATTGCATAGGGTAAATGCCTCTGTTCTCGGACATTTAGTGTGTTGCCGTTTTTGAAAACTATATAAAACAATAATAATAGATTATTTATGTGTTAAAATTTTAACCACTTGGTTTCTTAACAATTGCTTTAATAAATGTTAGTGCAATTATGTCTTTATCATGGAGAATAAAGCTTAGAAATCATAAAACCGGACAAGTTGTCATTTTTACCACTTTACGGAGAGTTGTATCTAAATTCGGATAACTGTTTAGGTGCGATATTAGTACCTTATTCTGTGCCGCCTGCTGGGAAATGCATTTCGATCTATAGATTGGTTTTTCTTTGTATTTATGTTGCCTACTATCTAAGTATACACTTTTCCTAATGAATATTTTACATATATAAAGATTTAGAAATCGTTATAACCACTGAACTGAAAACAGTCCACTATACATATTTTTGTTTAATTTTCCTTTATGTACATGTAAATTCTTTATTTGAGGGTTTCTTTTTCTTTGTGACCCATCCCACTCTACGACTTTTAGCTAGTACGGCCATCTTTGAGATTTCTTGTTTGTTGCGGTATTCGGTGCAAGCGATTTTCTTTGTTTACTTTTCCTTCTCAATCGCCCAGGGCACTACTCATCTTACGCTTCAAAACCGCGAATTCTTACGGTTAAAACAGCTCTTAATATAGCGACAAACAGATTGCTTTAATGTGGGCCAGTAATATAATTCAGATATTTTAGCGAGAGTTTTGTAACGCCAAGGTGCGCAGCTATGGGATCATCGTGACATAATTTGAGCACCTCACTACGGTTAGCAGTAGGCACGACAAGTTTCCATTCAGGAATATTCGATATTTTATGTGGAGAAGAAGATACAAATTTATATAGTCTATTATTAGTTACGCGAAAGGTAGGGAACTTATCGGGATTGTCAGAAACTTTTTGAATCATATTAAGATACCAGGTATCAGGAATTAAATTTGGAATGTTAAGAGAAACAACATCACGAGATAAGGCATCAGGTACTATATTTAATTTGCCAGGCCTATGCCTAACATCAAAAGTGAATTGAGATATACGCAAGTTCCATCTTGCCAAACGACCTGCGGGTTGTTTTAAGTTATTAAGCCAAGTGAAAACTAAGAACATTAGGTACATTGTCAAAGAAGTAAACGTGAAAAGCTTTTAAATGTACGTAGGGTTGAACGATTTTAAAGATAATTTTAAGGCATTTAATGGGGTTTAAATCGTTATGTAAAGAGATAAGAGTAATCGAGACTCGATTCACTAATAAAATTGTTGAATAACAAAAAGATATTATATAAAGCATATATTTACTGGGATGGGAAGCTCTCATTTGAGTTCTACCCAAACCAATAAAGAAAAATTTCAACATCATCATTAAAAAAATGATTACAAATTCTAAAACTACAAACAAAAGCATTCGTAAGGAATAATATTCAAATTTTAACACGCTAAGTAACCAAAACAGTAAGGAAACACATTTAAAACAATACCAGGACAAGGTTAGTGTTTAATAAAGGAATATATCATTGATAAACTACAAAAAGACACTTCAAATTATAAAAACACGTAGGTAATGTGTTATTTAACAAATAAAACAAGAACTGTTAAACTAGCATTTTAAAAAGATATTCTAAAGGGACAATTCACTACAATAAACGTTTTTAAACATAAGGTTTTTTTAAAAATACGTTCGAATATCTTAATCAAACAGGTAAATGCCTTTTTTAAAAAAGTATAAACACACCAGATAATTTATGTACGTTTTTTAAAAAAAAAAACATGAAGGGTTATGTTTTAATTTGATATAATCCACCTCCAACAGTATGACTTCCATTATTCATCGTAAGGGCAAAGATCATGTTGCCTTGATACCCTTTCTCGTTCTGTTCCTGTTCTTGAACACATTTCCATTTCTATCATTACCTTCCTTCAAAGTTACTCTTCCTACTGCTGATCTTTCGTACAACTCAACGGTCCAAAAAGTTACAAACTCCCCTAGCCGTTATCCTTCCTGGTCCGTGATTAACAATATCCTTTTTCGTCGCCACAAAACTTTGATCGCTGCCGATTGTCCGGACGATTGTCGTACCTTCCGAGTAGCGTAAACATCTGATATCATTCACCATGATCCTCCTACTTCCGATCCTTATGACGCGACCAAAGCGTCTGCCCGTCTGCTCCAAACATACTTGACTTTATCACAGAGCTGACTTCGCTTGCTACATCCGACGTTCTCCGGTTTGTGCTGCTCACAAAGTTGAACAGCTACCTCTTCCTCTTGGTCCCTTTGTTCCTAGGGCCAAACTATCCTATACCTGGCAAATCATTTCCTGTGACATCGTAGGTCCTCTTCCTCGCTCCACTCGTTGTCATTCCTATATCCTTGTAGCCGATAACTTTACTAAGTTTTTTCTTTTCTTTGCTATGCGTAGAGCCACTGCAGTGTCAACGTCCAAAATCTTTGAAGACAAGTCTTTTTTACTATATGTTGTTTCCCACTGCTTTATCACAGATAACGTAATGGTTCGGTATTTATCATTCTTTCTAAACAAGGACTTTTCGCGCTCAGATGATGTAACTTGAATATTGGATGGCTACTTATATCCGTTTCCTAGTAGTGCAAGAATTGCTGCGGTTTAAAAACGAGGTTATGCCTATTGACATTATTTAATATAAGTTTTCCGTGCATGCGAGCTCTCGTACAAACACGTTTATTTTTATTTTTTTAAGCTTTCATGCGTTTGTTACGCCTCTCGGCTGCACAAAGTTTTCGTTTTAATATTAGGAATAGAGGATGCTTTAATCTAAAAAGGAAAAGATCATATTCATTCGGATGCCCTTTCTCGTTCTGTTCCTGACATTAAACCCATTTCTATTTATACTACTACATCCCTCGGAGTCACTCTCCCTACTTCTGATCCTTAGTATAATGCTATGGCCCAAAAAGTTCCCAACTCACCTAGACATTATTCCTCATGGCCCCTTGCTTCTACTTTTTACCCCGACCTTTTAATTTTGCTGGGATGAACTTTGTTACGCGCTGTTCCTGCATGTAAATATTTTCCCTTGTACTTAATTAAATTTCATACTCCTTACCGTATGCGCGATTATTTGCGAATTTATATTAACAATTTCGACTGCTGCCTAAGCGGAAATGATTACTTATTTGCAAAATCCAAATCGAACTTTTCGTAATCGTTCTGTTAGAACATAATGGTAACAAAAGCAACAACTCACATATATTCTAAATATCACATATAAGGATACTTGCACAATGTTCCCAGCCCTAAATATATACAAGAAGAAAATTAGACAAAATATATACAGTACTGTAATGTTGTTTTACCTGCTGCTTGAAGTATACTTCCTAAAAGTAATAATCTAACCCTAAATTGAAATGAACCAAGTGTTAAATTTAATCTTGATTATAATTTCGTAAAAAGTTGACGTTAGCATTTCCTGATATTAATTTAAAATAAGCAAACATTTCTCTAACGCTAGCTTCGGTTTATATTAATTGTAACTTAAAAACAATCGAGTAATCACTTGTGCACTGATATGTAAAAGTAAATCTTTTGCTCGCAGTCTGTAATTTATTGTAATCACGAGTATGAAAACTAAAGCACTTACGTGTTTATCAACCAACAAAAAAAGTAGCTGGTTTTTATAGCAGCATCAAGAAAAAGAAAACAGAATAATTGTACCTTAAGAAGAGTAGTTGCCTGTCTCTGGTACTATCATAGCGGATCTAAGAGTGCGTATTTTCACTTGCCGACGGACTGGATACTCTACGAAGCAATTTTACTAGACTAAGTTATTTAGTACACACTGTAGTAAAACAATGCCTCTTAAAAAGGAAGCATCTTAATCAGAACCGCAACGTTACAGAATTTCTTACGGGAAAGGACGCTATATAGAAGCATACAGCTTTCAAAGATCGGTCCATGTCGATAGTGAGGATAGGTAACGTGTTTTCGTTTCAAAACCCATTCCCAACGATAACATGTAAAGTATTCTGAGAACCGCACCTGCAAGATATTTTCCAGACTGCAGTTGTACAGCATTCGTGTAACACGGTTTGTGCACAAGAGTCAATTAACGATAACATAAGGTCCCAATATACTATAGTGAGTTCCACAAATTTTTCCACATGGTAGAGCGATGTATATTCAAATGGTTAACTGAGTTTGTAACCCTCTTTGCAGTATTATGGAGTAACGTGTATGACAGGTTGCCTATTTGATATAAAAACTATAGAGATTGGCTATTTCAAATTACAATACCGAGAACCAAATAATCAGGTCACAGTTTTATTGCTCGTAAACCTGAGTGAGTTGAACACCTGCGTGATAACAAAATGCCGCGTTCATTATTTCATAGTAAGAGTGTAGATAAAAAAAACATTAAAAGTATTTTATTTACGATGCAAGTAGTTGAAACGTATTTTTTCTGAAATCGATCAGAATTTTTACTTTGTCAGTTCAAAATCAAGCGTCAACGTATACTATTCCAGTATCCGTCAAAAAAAACGATACGGGAAAATATTTTCCCGTACAGTTTTTTATCCTCATTTTAAACAATATAATGCACTCCAACAAGCAATCTCACAAAGTGTACACAAATGAATTGTTTGATTAAAAATGCATTAATAGTTCTTAGATTTTCAAAAATATTCAATGCGATTTCAGAAAAAAATAGTATGTGCACCTCGTACTAAAAGCACATTCTCGGACTCTCAATACTTGTTGGTCTCAGCTAGCGCCTCAACCAACAATCTGCATTGTCGTCCGGAAATGTATTGCTTTTACTACTAGATACACAATATACTATTATAATACAAGAAGTTTAAATATTTTAAAGAAATTATTTGGTGGCAACCGCGCCACAGCAGGATGTACATAATTGAAGGCGTAATCCGGGTAGCTGGGATTGAGCTCGTTGTTAGAGAAACGGGTCTTGCTTAAAAATTAGACAGTTAATGGTGAATGATAGAATTTAATTTAAAAACGAAACCAAAGTAAGGTGTTGTAATTTAATTATTGTATTTGTATTTTTAAATGTTTTTTAAAGCGATTGTGCCGAATGCTTGCCTTGGCTGGCTTACGTGTTAGTTAAATTTTGGTGAAAAGGTGGATTTGGTAAAATTTGAGTTGAATGCTGGTCTCGAAAATTGTCTAAATTGATTGTTAAAGTTTGTGTTATTAAAATTTGGCTTGTTAGTTCTCGGTTGATTCATTTGTGCGTTAAATGCTGTAAATTTTGGTTGTGTAGATATTTGTCTCGCGGCTTGTATGGTTTTTATCGGTGAGTAGTTTTTATTTGCGTTAAGGTTATATAGTCTATTTCGGTAATACATAACGTTTTCTTTTTCTATAATCATATTCATTGCCTCTTCTAAATTTAGGGAATATTGGAATCTTATTTTGTGTGATAATCGTTCAGGTAGTGCGTTTATATAGATGTCTAATGCCATTTCGTCGTACATTTTTGTCTTCAATACTCTGATATTTTGGTCGGGTTCTTCGATTTTTAGTTTTGTCAGAATTAAACTTCGTACGTCTTGAAATTTCATTCCAAATTGGTATAGTGATTAGTTACTTTCCATTCTAAAGTTTATCATATCGCAGATTAGACATTTGATGTTGCGTTGGTCCCCGAAGTATGCAATTAGGATACGTTTGAATTCTTTCCATTGTTCAAGGTCGTCGCGACTGGCAATTAGTGTTATTGCCCGTCCGATCAGTTTACTTATTATTAGGCCTAAAAGTAGACCATTGCGTTCGTAGTCTCCTGGTTTATAAAAGGCTTTTAAAAATATTTCATACGCGGTAATAAAGTTGCCTAAGAGTGCTTGATCTCCTTTATATTGGGGGATACTTTCGAGATAAATTTTCATGTCTAAACTCATGGTTGTTCTAATAATTAATGGTCGTTTTGAGTTCTAATTAGTATCAAGTTTGTGTATAAATTGAGATTTACATTTCGGTTTGGTTTGTATTGGGTTATTTAAAGAATCGCTTTACTTATATTTTATCTGAAGTTATACGGTGTTATATAATTACATTAAGGAATTTCTGCTTGGTAATGTCTCGTTAATTACTGTAGCCTTGAGTGTATCTTTATACTTTGCAAATGTTACAGTTGTTGCAAATCGAGTTTTAATTTTCTGAATGGTTTTATGTGGATAATAATTGTACGTTTTTATTTCAGTCCTGCCGAGTAATTAAGTGTTTGCTATAATTATCTCGTCTCGGTAGGTGTTGTATTAATAAGTGCGTAAATTTTTCTTTTATAATTGTACAGTCTCGTTACCTTGAATTTCTAATTATAGAGTTTCAGGTTTTCAGAGTGATGCTATTTCAGTCAATCGTTTTGTTACAATAAATTGCATAAATGTTTTTTATAATTAAATACTTCGTACTGAAAATATACAATTATAGATTTATAAAGTTATAAATAGTTTTTATCTACGTGATGGTTTCTGGTAGTAATTTGTATGATAATTGCGTTATAAATTTGCACGCTTTGTTTCAAACTTGTGCTGATTAAAATTTTTCAATAATGAATTACAAAATGTTTTACAATTAAACACTGAAGTGTTTAATTTATTGAATTTTATAAAAGTTAAGTTTTGAATAAATCGTTTCCGTAATTAATTGCTATAATAAGATTTGCGTTTTATATGTATATTAAGCTTTCAGACTTGCTGAACAGATCGTTTCGTTTGTAATAATTTGTAATGACTTGTGCATATAAATGCGTCTTTTATAGTTCTCTTGTTAAAATAAATTCTCTGAGTAGATTCTTTTCATAAATGGTATAAATACTAAATGGCGATATTAATAATTAGAAAAAATCTGTACATAAAAATTTTTCACTACCTAACATCAATAATTTGAAAAGAACAAATTGTTTAGGATAAATGAACTTACATAATTTTCATCATCGCTTGCGTCTGTTTTCCTTCTTTGGGCTTGGTCGATTTTGTACTTTGTCCAAATTTTTGTTTTGTTCTTCCAGATTGGGAATTGAAATCCCAGACCACCAGTTCTTCGAATTTGGGTTTCCTAGTGACTTTCTGGATCCTACTGGCTGCGCCAGTTACGTTTTGGACCTTGGAAGCTGTCTTTTTAAAAAGTTTTCTTCCAAAAACTCTTGTAACAATTTTTATTTAAACAGAATTTACAAGTAGAATTTTAACAAACTATATAAAATTACTCTAAGTCGAAATTACTGTTAAATAAATTTAAGTTAGGGCGAGTAGCCTGAAGTACCAACAATGTAAAAGCTGAGAGGCTCAAGACTGACTGACTTTCGTGGAGCACCCGGGAATTTATGTTGTCCCTGCTCCTCACATTTCTGTGGGAATTGCGGAGCTCATGTCTGCTTATTTCTTTATTAATTTATACAATACAAAGTAACAATCTTAATTCTAATAATTGCGGTTTTATAACCGTCTGTGACTTGCATCTGCAGTATCACTTACGTCTGGAATACATTGTATTCACATCCGTTCTCACAACTTGCTTGTAAACTTTCATTAACCTTTTCTTTATTTATCTTTGAATTACAATGTTGCATCTAACTTAAGTTTGTTAATAATTTCTATTAAATTATACATATATCGATTTGGGGGATATGTAACTCGCCTTACATCTAATTGTTACGAAGTTACCTGACCAACATGAAGATACAGGTGAAAGTAGAAGACACCCTATCACCAGAAAGCTCCCGTCACAGCCGGCGTCCCACAAGGAGGCTGCCTTTCACCAACGCTATTCAATGCATACGTCCAGGACCTACCATGCCGCCAAAGAGTCTTCTGCGCCATGTACGCCGACGACATCCTGCTCCTGACAACCGGACGAAACGCTAAGGAAACAACAACAAGAATGCAAAAACAGCTTGACACACTACCGGGTTGATTCCAACAATGGAAAATCAAATTAAACGTTCAGAAGACTGAAGACATATTATTCTCCAGACGCAAGAAAAGCAAAAACCACCGACGCTAGAAAACCAAGAGCTAGTTTGGAACCAATCAATAAAATACTTAGAGGTGCACATCGACAAGCAATTGACATTCAACAATCACGTCACTGAAACGACAAACAAAGCCCGAAGAGCAAAAGGCTTCATCCACGGAATACTCGTCCACAAGAATAGATTACCAATGGACATCAGACTCCAGACTTACAAGATATACTTACGACCTATACTGAGTTACGCATCGGCGGTATGGTACACCTACATTTCAAAACAAACAAAACCAAACTTGAAGCATTCCAAAACAAGACCGTTAGGACCATCACCGCAGCACCATGGTTCGTTAGAAATGAAACTCTAAGGCAGGACCTCAGACTACAAACACTAGAAAACCACTTCAAGACGCTGGCGTCAAATATATACTAGAAAATCCACAACTCAGATATCGAACACATTCAACACGTCGCACCTCCGCTGGATGGAAACCCACACAAACGTAAGAAAACACCCAGATGGCTAAGCCGTAAACACATACACCAAGCACACAAATCCACCCGCGAGCAGGACTGTCGCGAAGAAACGATTTCACACCCTTTGCGAGCAGAGAATCAAAGACTTATAAAGCAGTAAAATCAATTAGCAACGAGACAGCCAGAATAAATTAATTAATACTGTAAAAGGAAGTTGGACTTGAGAGGCCCAGGATCGAATAAGCTGTGAGTGAGACAGGCAAACTCTGACAGCTAAATGGAGTATGTGCCCTCAACTCAAAACGCCGCGGATGTAGCTACGAAATGGAATAATAAAGATGAATTTGAAAGTAAAAGTAACTGGTTTCTAGGACCAGAATTTTGACGATAGCCTTCTGATCAATGGCCGAAGCAGGAAATTGCTGAGTATAATAAGCAGAAGCCAATAGACTCTGAATAAAACACAATCTACACCGCATCGCCATTCAAGTAGAACTTCACTCGTTTTTCGAAATGGGAGCGTTTACTAAGAACGATGGCGTATGTTAAAAGTTTTATCAGGAAGTTAAGAAACAGGACGAAGTGCCAGGTACAAGAAACCGAAAGCAATTTAACAAGTAACGATTTACATGGAGCAACTGCTTCTTTTTTGCCTTGCTTAAGCCAACGCTTATAGTAAAGAATTAAGAAGCTTACGTACTAACGCCCAAGTTATGCTGGATAAAACGAGTCCCCTGATGAGATTTTTACCATTCATAGACGAAGTAGGCGTGTTGTGTATCACCATGTACACCACGATACAGTTCTGAACGAAATGTTCCAAAAGTTTTTCATCCCCCAGTCTACGACGAATCTTAAAGAATATTTCATACAAATGTCAGCTTTGTAAAAACCGAAATGCAAGTCTAAATTTTCCACAGATGGGACAGTTACCTGAAGCTCGTTTCTCACCTTATAGTAGGCCTTTTTCGTATGTGGGTATTAACTACTTCGGTCGGTTCTGGTGACCCTTGGGAGACGCGCAGAGAAAAGTTACGGATCATTATTCACTTGCATGACTTGCCGAGCAGTGCATATTGAAATAACACATTCTCTCTCTGTAAACTCTTGCGTAATGGCGATTAGGAACTTTATGGCTAGGAGGACATCCCATTCAAATTTTCAGCGACAACGGCATCAACTTTGTGGCAGCCGAACAGGATCTACGAAATGCATTCCAACAATTACAACTTAGCGATCTACAAGCGCATTTTACCAGTGTCAACACAAAATGGACATTTATACCACCTGCAAACCCTTTCATGGGAGGTTGTTGGGAACGAATGATTCGCTCGGCAAAAAATTATTACGCCAGAAACAAAGCTGAATGATGAGAAGTAACGAAATCTACTAATAGAGAGAATATCATGTATAGTCGTCACTTAACATATCTAGCGTTGGAGACAGCTGAGCACGAAGCACTCACGCCAAACCACTTCTTGTTGGGAAATTCCTCAGGTAGTAAACCGCCTGGCAAATTCGATTCATCAGACGAATATGTCAGACGATCTTGGCGTCATTCGCAACTTCTTGCGGACGTATTTTGGAAACGCTGGATTGTAAAAGTATTGCCAACACTTACCAGGCGAACAAAATGGTTTGATAAGACAAAACCCATTACACAGAATAATGTGGTTATTATAATGGACCCAAAATTACCCCGTGGCCAAAGCGAGTCGTTACAGAAACAATTGTTGGGATCGATGGACAAGTAAGAAGCGTGATTGTGAGAACTATCAACGGGGTATATCATCGACCTGCCTCGAAACTAACTGTGCTTGATGTGATGAGAGACGGCGAGGTTGCAGCGAGTAAAGTATTGTCTCATGTGGATCGCCAAACTGGGGGAGGATGTTAGCAACCACGCCCCAGCAGGATGTATATAATTGAAGGCGTAATCCGGGAGGCTGGGATTGAGCTCGTTGTTAGAGAAACGGATAGGTCTTGCTTAAAAATTAGACAGTTAATGGTGAATAATAGACTTTATCTACTCCTATTTAGTTATAATACCATTATTCATATACTTTTGAACAAGTAATAGTGTTCATAATTAAACACCGTGAGTTATGAGCGTGAGTTATAACAACTCACGCTTCCAGCTTATATTTCTATTCAATTATCTACCAAAAATATCAAAGTAGCCATGCTCATTGACATTTACGTAATGTCAAACAAATTTGTACTATAATTTTTTTTAAATAATCTTGATTACATGTGTTTATTAAAACTTGTTACTGTGCTTATAGTCGTAGATAAAGTATAGTATTCAACATACGGTAATGGCAATAACTCACTTGATGAATTACGGCACTCGCCTTCGGCTCGTGCCGCAAACTTCATCTGCGTGAGTTATTGCCTACATTGCCGTGTGTTGAATAATATACTATTAATTTAAAAAGGAAACCAAAGTAAGGTGTTGTAATTTAATTATTATATTTGTATTTATAAATGTTTTTAAAGCGATTCGTTCGCCACCAGCAATAGAGCGTTTTATTGTGAATGTTACTCTTAAAAGTTGATTTCCAACACTATTGAAAGTAGTTTTAATGACGTGCAGGCGTTTACTTATTTCAGAGTATGTATAACGCGGGCTCTTTAACTTTTGCAAAGCAAAGCAATCTCTTATAGAATTGATTCCAAGTATTTGCTATCCTACTAAACACGTAAGAGGGCGTTTTAAATAAGTACTCATTTCAATTGGAAGGTAATCAACTTGTTAAATAAAAGTTTGTATGATTTGAAATAACATGAAACGTGTGCAATCGTTTAAGTTAGACATTTTTAGGAGGCGCTTCTTAATAAACGTAAAACAAGGTAATTGGAAATTAATATTTATATTCAGCATGCAGAAATCGATCGATTACAGGGATTTAACGTAACGTATTGCAATTTATTTTTGGCATAGTGTTTAAATGTGGTATTTGGATTACGTATTAAAACATTTTCTTTTAGAAATATTACATGTGGTGATTCGATTACCGATTTGTAATTCGCTTTGAGTTTTCTAATGTTGAGCATTCGGGATATCTTTCTTGTGTAAGTTGGTTGTAAGTGCAGATAATTCACGAATAAGCTATACGTGCCTGGCATTTGTTCGACTTCATCTTAATTGCAATTAAACTTTAATACCAACATTTCTAAATGAATATTACAATTTACTTTTACTTGAAACAAAAAAGTTAATCCAGAGATATTTCTTTTCGAGACAGTTCTAAAACGAAATTTTTCAAACTACTAATTTGTCACACAATTATTACAAATGATAAATGATTATAACCTATTTTAAAATGCAACAATGACTTTTACAATATACTAAAAGCGAGTACCCATATTATCGGCGGATGTTACGCACCATTAGCACCTTTGGTGTTAAGTGACACTTCTAAAGCAGAAATAGAAACACCGAAGCAATCTCAAGCACTCGTTAAGTTTTAATCTAATTGAAACTCTTAATTTTACGTCAAGCTCAATTAATAAGCTGTCCAACAATGTTAACTTTTAAATGATAATTAATATAAAACCTAAATATCTTTGGGCCGTTGCCAGATAAACGTACCACATAATAATTCTACATTTCATTTTAACGCTAACGCTTAACGATGCGTTAAAAGCTATTAAAATTTGAACTACTAATAGAATGTCTATACTTAAACACAACCAAATTGAAAAGGATACTTGGTTATGCTTGGTTGTTTTAGAAGATTTAAAATGCTACTATTAAGAAGACAAAATGCTTTCAAATGTGTTTATATAATTATATCCGTATACTAATCTATAATAGGTCTTTGAAAATCTTGACGACTGTGGGCTGCGCAATCGAGGAAGTGAGAAATCTATAGAAAACGACGTACGCAGTGTTTTCAGTTCAACCTAAAACCATCAAGTAGGATTTTAAAATAAAGAATTCATAAGTGGAAAGACATTTGAAGGATTCACTACAATACAAAACCAGTTATTTGTTTATAAATGTTTTAATTAAAAAATTACAACAGTTTGGTAAAATTAATAGCTGAATACACCACTTTATGTATCTCTCTGTTATTTGTTAAGTATTACATTGGTTTGACAGCTGATTAGAAATTTTCGTACGATCCAATAATAAATACTACTAAAATAGCTTCAAGTGAATTTAATAAAACCTTAAACATATTATTTAGATCATTTGTGTACGTAATTAAATTACAAATGTCTTTAACACTAGGGCTAAAAGCACCTTAGTTTGTGAAGTTGCGGAACGTGTTTCTATATTGAAGAATGGGATGTAGGACTTTTCGACGAATACCTGGGTCCGGTGTTGTGTAGATGATAATCTTCATTTTTGTAAGTTACCTTGGATAGAGTTAGCTCAATGTAATGCGGTACCAGATAGGTTTTGGGCCTTTGGGAACTTCTTTTTACAAAGGGACTTTATTTCCAAAACCCTCCTACTTTTTTTTTAATAATTACAATAATTGTGACAATTGTACGTTATATTCATTAACGACTTGGTTTCAAAAATAATCAAAGTTACTTTTTTCTAAATTAATTAATTAAAACTAAATTGAGTAGCTTGAACAATCAACAATGTTAAAGTTGTCAAGCTCGAGACTGACTGGCCAGCTTGGGCTCCTGAGGGTATTTATGCTATCCCTGCTCCTCACATTGCTTGTGGGAACTGCAGATCTCGTGTCTGCTATTTCTTTATACAATACAAAGTATTACAGTTTAATAATCTTAATTCTAATAATTGCTGTCTTATTGTCTACTGTGACTTGCACCTGCAGTGTCATATTACGTCTGAAATACAATGTAATTGTTGTCGTTCTTATGTCTGGTTTGTGAACTTTTATTAACTTTTTATTATATCCTTCAATTATACAATGTAACAATAATTCTTAATAAATAAATCTTAATAAATAATAAAAATTTCATTTAAATATACATATATATTGATTTGGGGGATATGTGACTCCTCCCGACGTAGATGAAAATTAAGGGTTTTACTTAATTTTTAAAATTCATTGCCCCTAAGGCTTTATTTATTATTTCTTTATCTGCTTTTGTTTCTTGATTCTTATGACTTAAATTTGTTTGTTTGCTTTTATATCTAAGATACATTTTGTACAATAAATACATTGTTTATAAAATAATTACAATAATTAATAAAATTGTCCAAACACTTATGTTATCATAATGTAATTTTGGCACTTTGTTACGTGCCGAAAAATTCGGCACTAGACATTCTCAATTAAGTTTTAATATGTAAGAATTTCGCGCCATAAATTTAAAAGACTTGTACGCGTATTTCCGTCACTTCAGAAAGTGCGTTGCGCGAGATTTTTGCGCCGACGCGGTGGGCCAAGAATGTGGTGGTGGATTTCTGATATACGCGTTAAAAAACTAGCCTGGAAAACGTGAACAAGTGTAGTTGGGGGTATCGTATCGTGTCTTTTTCTGATATGTAGGATTCCTGTGATTCCAAATTTATCGTGCCTTACTCTGTCTCCTTTACCTTATTTTTGTCTACATATAGAAAGAAGATATTTGAATTTGCATTCAACCGGGCTCAAGAATTCCCACGCCCGAAAGTTCAGCGAAGCAGTCGACGCCCGAGAAGGATTCGACAACTGAGTCCCGCTGTACCCATCATGGAGTAATTCCGCAAGAAACCCGGCAATTCATGTGAGTAGTATTTTCGTCCTTTTTTTATGTGTTGCAATAATTTGCATATTGAGTGACATCATCTATTTTACAATTATCTAACATGGCTACCAACTGACGTAGTGGGGCTATAATAGTGGCACCCAAAACGTAGTTAGATTGTATAATGATTTGTTTTATATTTTTTTATACCTTATAATGTATTAATTATCTATATTTCTAGCTTTTTCATTTAAAGAAATATTATTATGAACATTTTTAATATCTATTAACTTATAAAATATAAGTTGGTAGCACTGGAAATTACTGTATAATTATCTGAAATGACATGACAGCTGTTATGTTAATTTAACATAAGTGGCCATATTGACTACTAATTTCTAGTATATTTTTTTACAATGTATTATTAATCCAATTAATTCTCTTGTAACTATAAAAATAGTGTGCTTTCTAACTTAAATCGTCTTAAAAAAAAGTATCTAATTTGTTTGGAATAAAATTAAAAGTGCATTTCATTCAGCAGTGTCTATTATATAATATTACTTTACTTACACACATGTTTGGATCATATAATTTTGAATGTAAGTACTTCTAATTATCAGTAAATAGCTTTATTTTCTATCTATTATAAAGGAAAAGGGGAAAAATCTTTTAAAATTGCCGTTAAATGTAGTTAGAATAATCACTTTACTTTTGAAATTTCCTTAGCCTAACTTAAGCTGTTTTTGAGATAAATTTTAAAGCTACCGTTTAAATAACACATATAATGTATCTTTCTATAATTTTGAGTGTCTTTTTATAATCTAAATAATCAATTGTAAATTACAATCACCTACATAAAAAAATTCCATTTCCAAATATAGATTTTGTAATTAATTGAGTTTTTAGTATATGTTCTAAAACGTTAGAGTAACGTAATCTTGTTATATTTATTCCCTTAAACACTATATTGCTTTAATACCGTTCTAAAAGTGTTCCCTTAGTAATTTAAATAGTTGTAACCTACAAATGCCTTTTTAAAGAAAATTTTGCCTTTAAATACAGCTAACGTAACTAATTGAGTTTTAGTGTATTTTTTATCTTCCGAAATATTATAGTATCTTAAATTCCTTATATTTTCTTGTCTTAAATACTATCTTAAAATGAATATTGCTCATCTCAAGTCATCCGAACTAATTTACGAAATTCAATCTAGAAATATTAAACCAGCATCTAATCAGAATGACAGACGGTTGCAACTTAAAGCTATACTAGCGCAAGAAGCTAAGGGGTTATCTATTTCGAAAGTAATCGTTTCTGATTTACCTCAAAATATGTCCGAAATTAAACAATCCCTTGAAGATATAGCTAATATAGTAAACAAAATTGATCCAGACCCAAGCGAAATCGAATTAAAGCGTGTTGTTTCTTGCATAGCTCACCTTAAGCAACGGATAGAGTTGTTGTGTTTATTTGACAATGAACAAGCGAACCAAGCTAAACAAACCTACTTATCGGACATTCTGTTACTTGAAGGAATAGTTCTTGATAGACTTAACCCAAATGCTGACATATATACCTGTACCTTTATCGAATCTCGCAATTTCTCAAGCTCCATCATTGGGGAAATCCATACTTGTCTATAAATGGGGTTTAACTTTCCAGGGCTTTGACTTCCAAATTTCTTTAATGTTTTTTCTTGATAGGATTAACGATTTCAGAATTTCACGCAACTGTACAGATTAAGATTTATTTGTTTTAGCGGGTGAATTATTCTCTGGTTCTGCCTTAATCTGGAGTCGTAATATTAGAGGTCAGATTTCTACCTGGGAGGAATTAGTTACGTGTTTAGAACAGGATTTCTTACCGCACGGTTATATTACCGATCTTTGGAATAAAATACGAAATCGAACCTAGGGACCTGACAAAAATGTAATTTCCTTTATTACCTCAATAGAAGCTCTATATAGTAGACTTGATAATAAATCATCAGAATTTGAAATTATCGATCAGTTGCGTAAGAATTTAAACCCATATTTTTCCGAACGGTTAGCGTTACAACACATTTCTTCTTTACCTCAATTCAAAGATTTATGTCGCTCGCTCCAAAAAGTAAAATTGCGGGTGGATAAATACCGCCCTCCCCCAGAAAAACAATCTGGCTTATGAGAACCCGATTTAGCTTGTCAAGTTCAATCTTCTCGTAAAGTATCTACCCTTAATATTCCTTCTACCTCAACAAATAACTCACTTACCTGTTGGAATTGTAAGAAAAGTAGACATAACTATAACGTTTGCACATACCCCAAGAATATTTTTTGCTACGGCTGTGGTCGCGCTAATATCTATAAATCTAACTGTACAAATTGTAATTCTAACGTATCGGGAAACTCCCGTCGAGATATTCTTACCCGGGACGTGAATATCTCAAGGAATCAAAATCGTCCTCAACATCAACCATTCAACGGACCCAGACGTCAATAAATTTAAAGCATAAAACTACCTCTAACGCTGTACCTTTATCAAATATATCTAAGAATAATATCGGTACTTTGAATTTACAAAATGACTTGCCTCCATTAACAGAATTATGTTATATTACCCCGCCAGAATGGTCGAGTTGGCTACAAACCGTTAATTCCTTTTACCATAAAAAGTCTGCTGCCTTACAACTTACAATGTAGTACCTCCGGGTGGAGAATTGGGGACGTGGCCGCAAGTATAGCGGCCCTAATTCAAATTATAATGCCTTACAACTTGGCGGCTCCGTGGCGTAGTGGTATGTGTGTGACTACTACGCCCAAGGTCCCGGGTTCGAATCCCGACACGGTCCGCTTGAAAAATGTTAGGCGAGCATTTTTCACAAAAATACACCCTCGTTCGGATGAGAGGTAAAATGGAGGTCCCGTGTGTGAGTGTTGTCACGTACGTTAAAGATCCCTACCGTGCTTGGAACAGCAAGGGTTCGGCAAAATTCAAAATTCTCCAGGTAAAAAAAAACTCGCTTCCTGGCCAATGTAGTACCTTCGGGTGGAGCATTGGAAAATCATATGTAATGTCTTACAACTTGTTAAAAAACCCTTCGATATCGGTCCACATTTACCCATCTCGATTGGTTCCTTAAATGTAATAGCTTTACTGGACACAGGTTCCTCATGCTACCTCATAAACAACGAAGGTCTACAACAATTATCTAAACAAAATATTAAAATTCAAATTGCTCCCGAAAAAACTTCCATAAATTTAGCTGACGATAATCAAATATATGTAACGGGGTTCCCTTAAATTAAAAATTCGAGTAGAATCACTTGAACGTGACGTTCCATTTTTGATTGTGCCTACATTAGCTTAACCATTTTTACTAGGTGTAGACTTTTGTAAACTTTTTAATTTGTCGCGTTAACTTTCAAGATTTTTCTTGGCAAACTTCTCTTAAAACAAACTCCTGTGCATCTGCAGGAATATCTAATAAAATTTCTCTTACCGATTCCCAAAATGTAATTCTTAACTCTACAATCGACAAATTTCGTAAACTTAATACCTCTGAACTTGGTTGTGTTACTACTGCTCTTACGATTTAAAATGCAATTCTTACACTTATAAGTTCATAATTACATCGCGCAAGCGCGGAATAAGCGACGTCACGGGCAGTGGGTAACGCTAACCTTTGTACAGATTTTGGCGCGCCCATCTGTCAATGACGTCACCGCACAAATTTAATACGCAATTAACGAAAAATATAAATTAAATTAGCGAACAAATTAAGCAAATAGAGTACTTACATAAGAAATCCGACGTCCTGCGGGGTTGAGTTAAAGTTGGCTTCTGTTGACGTCCATTAGGGCTTCTGATGGCCCCTTTTAAGGCAATTAACGGAGAGTACGCCTTCCAATGGCTAGAGCCCCCATTAAGATAGTTAAAGATGGTGACGGCTCCGGTGCTGTTGGCGGAGCATGGACATCCGGCTCGTTCTAGGGTCGTGGGACTGCTCCAGGGTCGTATCAGATTTCTATATGTAGCGGAACGATAAGGAATAGGTTAATTAGGTAAAGATAAACAAAGATAAGCAAGAGAAATCTACATAATAAAAATAAAGATACGATACCAGACACAACCGCCCTTCTCGATGTTCAAGGGCAAACGGCCTGACACGACCGCCCTCCTCGATGTTCAAAGGCAAAACGGCCACGTTACCGAGTTTCACGGAAACACTTCTCCCACTTTTTGTCCTTTTACGCGTCGGCGCGAAATTATTCGTCCAACCCACTTTTGGCGTGACGGAAATACGCGCACCGAGTCTTTTGAATTTATGGCGCGAAACTACCGCACATCAAAATTAAACTAAAACAATGTTTAGTGCCACTTTGGCACGTAAACTGAAATTTATTCAGAATGACACCTTGAACCAAGCTAAACAAACCTTCTTATCGGACATTCTGTTACTTGAAGGAATAGTTCTTGATAGACTTAACCCAAATGCATACATATATACCTGTACCTTTATCGAATCTCGCAATTTCTCAAGTTCCATCATTGGGGAAATCCATACTTGTCTATAAATGGGGTTTAACTTTCCAGGGCTTTGACTCCCAAATTTCTTTAATGTTTTTTCTTGATAGGATTAACGATTTCAGAATTTCACGCAACTGTACAGATTAAGATTTATTTGTTTTAGCGGGTGAATTATTCTCTGGTTCTGCCTTAATCTGGAGTCGTAATATTAGAGGTCAGATTTCTACCTGGGAGGAATTAGTTACGTGTTTAGAACAGGATTTCTTACCGCACGGTTATATTACCGATCTTTGGAATAAAATACGAAATCGAACCTAGGGACCTGACAAAAATGTAATTTCCTTTATTACCTCAATAGAAGCTCTATATAGTAGACTTGATAATAAATCATCAGAATTTGAAATTATCGATCAGTTGCGTAAGAATTTAAACCCATATTTTTCCGAACGGTTAGCGTTACAACACATTTCTTCTTTACCTCAATTCAAAGATTTATGTCGCTCGCTCCAAAAAGTAAAATTGCGGGTGGATAAATACCGCCCTCCCCCAGAAAAACAATCTGGCTTATGAGAACCCGATTTAGCTTGTCAAGTTCAATCTTCTCGTAAAGTATCTACCCTTAATATTCCTTCTACCTCAACAAATAACTCACTTACCTGTTGGAATTGTAAGAAAAGTAGACATAACTATAACGTTTGCACATACCCCAAGAATATTTTTTGCTACGGCTGTGGTCGCGCTAATATCTATAAATCTAACTGTACAAATTGTAATTCTAACGTATCGGGAAACTCCCGTCGAGATATTCTTACCCGGGACGTGAATATCTCAAGGAATCAAAATCGTCCTCAACATCAACCATTCAACGGACCCAGACGTCAATAAATTTAAAGCATAAAACTACCTCTAACGCTGTACCTTTATCAAATATATCTAAGAATAATATCGCTACTTTGAATTTACAAAATGACTTGCCTCCATTAACAGAATTATGTTATATTACCCCGCCAGAATGGTCGAGTTGGCTACAAACCGTTAATTCCTTTTACCATAAAAAGTCTGCTGCCTTACAACTTGAACTTTCTAGTTACCGCTTGAAGCGAGCGGACGTGTTTAACAGATCTCCGCTTCAGCAACTAAGAAGTAAGTTTTTATCTAGGGTTTTTATTATTTATTTTTAATTTATTTTGTTTGAAGCTTTGTTTTTATTGTGTTTTATTTTATAATTGTGTGCCATCAAATTTTAAATACAGGTGCCGTAAAATAAAATTTTAAAACAGAATTTAAACTAAATAAAAACTAAATAAATCGCGTTGTCCTTGTAATTTAAACTAAATTCGCGTTTTAAAATAAACTAAATAAATTTCGGGTTAATAAAACAAAATATACTAAACTAATACTCAAAAATAATTTCGAAATAACTTAAAGAGGCATTTTTAATAATAAATTTAAAATAAAAACCGCGTAAATCGAGTAAAAACCGGGTAAAACAACCAAAAGTGTGTGAATTTTTATAGTGCGCGTATAATCAAATAATAACCAAAAACAAAAATCTAACCCTTTTTAAATCAAATAAATAACTCAAAAACTGTAAATTTTAAAACAATTTTAATATAAATTTAAGTACAGGCGTACTTATAAGTGCTTTTAAAATCGATTTTGGTGTAATTAAGCGGTGTATCAGTTACGGGTTGTGCTAGTTACCAAGCGATAAAGTGAAAGGTCATTTCCGGTTATCGCATTCCGATTTTGTTAATTACACATTTAAAAATAAAGTGTTCTTATTTATAAATTAGATATTTTAATATTTTGAAGTAATTAGTTTATTTAAATTTGATTTGGCGGTTTAAAAATTTAAAATAAATAAATAGCGTTCTTTACAGTACATTTTAAATCCAGATATTTTTATTGCGTTAGGAATTTATTTGATTCTAGTTGTTATCTTGACGCTTAGTGCTTGTTGTATTTTTGTTAAAATTTGATATTTAATTGGGCGGTTGAAGTTTTAATAAATACAAGGTTGTTTACGGTTCACCTTTAAACAAAACTTTTTATTGGACCAACGTTTTGCGTTCTTCTAGCGTCGTTCTTTAGCGTCGTAACGGTTAGGACGTTTTTGAGCTGCGTTTTAGGTGTCATTTTATTGCTAGTTTTGTCAGCATGGTGGTCCACCGCGATGAGGAGCCGCTGCCCAGGAGGAAGAGGGCGATCGGTCGGAGTCTGCTAGGTCGGCGGCGGAGGGCGCTGTTGGAAACAGCTTAAGGTAGTGCTAAAGGATTTCTTGTTAGAAACTCAGGAGGAGGTACAGGAGGTAGGGAAGGAGCCTGCGTCTGCGGCGGTCGTGTCTGGGGAGTCAGGGCCTCCCGTGGTGGTTGCGGCCCAGAATTGCCCTCTACTTCGAGAGCCCAGCGCACGATGTCGACTAGCAGCAACGGTAGCGTTAATGCTAGCGACCTCGATGAGCTGGAACTCTTAAAGTTTAGAGTGAGGAAGGCGCACGCTGCCGTCTATGGGAAGGTGTCGACGACCTCCGCCACTATCGTCGTGGAGGATAGGAAGATGGTTCGGCACGCCGTAGATGATATTCGCGACGTGACGAACCAACTGATTAGGTATGGTTAGGGCGCTGCGTCTTTGTTTAGATGGTTCAGGGAGAGCAAGTGTTGTTGGGGGAAGTCCGGCGATGAATTCTGTCGTTTCAGGAGGCCAGAGTCAGGGTGCGTCGGTGCAGCGCAAGGTCTCCTACGCCGCTGCAGCTTCAGCATCTGCCCCTACGTTTGCTGTAAGGGTCGACGCCAGGCCAGGCCAGAAGGACGACGTGATGACGACCCTGAAGCAGAAGGTCGATCCCGCTCGAGATGGGTTTGTTGTTGTCGGAGCTCGTAGGACGCGCCGGGGCGGTGTCGTTGTGGAGTGCGCAGGTCGCGACGACGCCAAGAAACTGCAGTTGAAGGTCGGCGGGAACTGCAAGGAACTCGTGGCGAAGACCATCGAGAAGAAACGTCCACGGGTCGTTCTTCCGGGGTCGAAGCGGGGATGAAGGCTGAAGAGCTCGTGCGGTTGATTGCGAGCCAGAATCCCCGTTTCGGCGATTTGAAGCTAGAAGACCACCTGAGAGAGAAGTTCAGGTTTGGCGGAAAGGGCCCTAGAGATCCCTTCGCCAACGTAGTCTTCGAAGTGACCCCCACACTTCGAAGACGTATATTAGCTGATGCTATTAACCTCAGGTGGCGAAGAGTATGGGCCCGGGACCACTTCTCGATGACCCAGTGTTACCGGTGCTACGAGTACGGCCATCGATCGATGGAGTGCAGGAGAAGGTACAGTGGTGCGGTAACTGTGCCGAGGTCGGGCATGAATTCAAGAATTGCCGGAAGGCAGTCCCTGCTGTGTGGTTTGCGCTAGGGCAAACGACAGAACTGGCGGTGGCGCGAAGGTCGATACGCGCCACGACGCCAAGTCGAGTAGATGCCCCACGATGCAACGTCTGAAGCACGCAATCACACGAAACATCGATTATGGACTGTGAAGATAAAACAAAGTCCATAAGAAGCAAGAAGATTAAATTCGCGCAACTAAATCTCGGGAAAGGTAGAGGGCAACAAATAACTTCGTAAAGTTATTCATCGAAAATAATATCGACATCGGGTTTATACAGGAACCGCACCTGTATGGCCACAAAATAACAGGTTTTGGGAGGGGTTACCGTCTTAAACGCGAATAGTGAACGACCGCGTAGCGGGATAATAATAAATAATGGAACGTGCGCCGGAATTATATTAAATAATTTATCGAACGAATTTGTAACGACGGCCGAAATCAAATCAGGGGAAAATGCGTTCTATGTAATAGCGTGTACCTCCGCCGGTCGATTCCCGGCGGGAAAATCCCCAAACCGAAGACTTGATAAATGAAGTAGATAATATTATTCGTAAAATCGGCAGAAATAAAAATCTAGTCATCGGGGGAGATTTTAATGCCAAGTCGCCACTATGGGGCAGCCCTATCGAAGACGATAGAGGCTCGCAGGTTGCTGATCTTTTTACGGAATGGGATCTTAGTGTGATAAACACTAATGATTTACCTACGTTTGAGACGCATAGAGGCAGCAGTTTTATAGATATTACTGCAGTCTCGCACGAAATGTTAGAAACGATTTGTAATTGGAAATTAAGGTCGGACGAGGAAACGCTCTGATCATAAATTAATAACATGGGACGTTGAAACCAAAACAAGTGCAAACGAGCAGCTAACTGTATTTCCGCGGTTCTGTAATAAAAAGCAAATTGGGAGCGATTTAAACAAAAATTTGGCGAAAGTATCCCTGTGCTCGAAAATGAGCTATTTAACTGCCGAGAGGCAGACGAAGTAGAAACACTCGCGAAAAATTAAACGACGCGGTGGTAGACGCGTCGTCGTATTCCATGCCGAAAAGAAAACATTTAAAGACAGCGTACCCTGGTGGACCCGGGAACTAACCACCAAGCGGGCAGAAACGCGTAACCTAAGGCGCCGCTATCAACGCGCCTCGGGAGATATAAGAGAACAACGGAGAATAGAATATAATCAAAGTTACCGCGAATATAAAATATTAATAGAAGAAACGCGAACGAATAAATTTAAAGAATTCTGCACGCGAAACTCAGAGAAAGAACCCTGGGGAACCGCATACCGCGTAATTAGAGGAAAACAACAAAAAATCGCGCTCAGTAATATAAAGAAAACAAATGGCGAATACACGGAAGGTTTTAAAACCACGGCGGAATATTTACTAGAGAAATTTTTCCCATCGGATAATCCCGAGGGGGATGAAGGGTCGCACGATTTAGTACGTCAGGAAGCTGCAGAAGTGCAAGGAACAGGTGCCGATAAGGCAATCCTAGTTCACGAGGTCGTCAGGGCTCTTAGGAGGATGAACCCTAAGAAGACACCGGGGCATGATAGAATTACTTCAGACGCAGCTCTGGCGGCGTACCTGTTAGCACCGTGTGTCTTTGTCGAGTTGTTTAATCTTTGTTTAGAAAGGGCGTTTTTCCGCGTTGCTGGAAAATCCAGAACGTGAAATTTATACCCAAACCTAAAAGGCGGATGCGTCAGATCCGGGCAGCTATCGTCCAATTAGCTTGCTACCGGTGCTGGGGAAAGTTTTAGATCGCGTTATGACTACGCGTGTTGAGCACCTAGTTCGAGACAGCGGCGGTTTTAATAACCGACAGTTTGGTTTCGTGGAGGGCAAGTCGACTGTCGACGCGTTAGAGTTTGTTGTCGGAGAAATTAAAGCAGGCGAGATGCTAAAGAGTACTGTGTCGTTGTTGCTTTGGACATTTCAGGAGCATTTGATGCTGCCTGGTGGCCATTAATCGTTTGCGAGTTAGATCGTAGGGGTTGTCCGCGAAACTTGATGTCTTTGGTTCAAGAGTTATTTCTCGGGGCGATTGGCACAGGTTGAAATTCCGGGTGAGGTTCTGTCGCGTGAGGTGGAAAGGGATGCCCGCAGGGTCATGTTCTGGTCCCACATTTTGAAGTTGTTGTAAGAGAGCATCTTTATGGTCAAGTTGCCCGCAGGATGCTCAATTGTTGGGTTTGCGGATGACACGCTTTTAATTGTAAGATCGAGATTGTTAATGGATATGCGCACAAAACCGAACGAGGCGCTTAACAAATTACACGAATGGTCGCAGGCGGTAAAATTAAAATTTAACACGGCGAAGTCAGAGGCGCTTTATTTCGGCACGAAACCAGGACAGAGACCTCCTAGGCTAGAGCTAGGAGGGAGAAAATCCGTTTAAAGATTGTATTACCTACCTCGGCGTCAAGATTGACGATAAAATTAAATTGGAAAGCGCACGTACAATACGTAAAAAGTAAGGGCGGCGAAATATCAAATAAAATGATGGCGGCGGCTAAAATAAAGTGGGGTTTCAGGGGCGAATCGCTGAGGACGGTTTATGCCGGAGCAATTGAGCCGGCAATACTGTACGCAGCTTCTGTATGGGCAGAAGGTTGTAAAGTCCGGGAGATGCGTCAATTGACGAGCGTACAACGCATAACCGCGGTAAAAGCGGCGAGGGCGTACAGGACCACCTCCACGGAGGCTGTCCTGGTGATCAGTAGGACTCTCCCTATCGAATATGTCGTTAGGGAGATTAGAGATAGCGATTAATAAATATAGGAAAAGGGCGCGAAATTATCGAAGATCTTAATCTTGGTAATAGGAAGTTGCAAAAAGATCGTTGTATCTGAGTTGGGGCACCCGGCTGATATTAGAGGAATCGAGTTTGTCGAAGGTGATGAGGACGCGATGGGTATTAAAATTTATACGGACGGTTCACGTATGGACGATGGACAAGCAGGCGCGGCGTTTGTCGTGTTTAAGCAGGAAAGGGAGGTGTTTCGGTTTCAAACCAAACTTGCGAACTGGTGCACTATCTTCCAGTGCGAATTGGTAGCCATACGAGAGGCTATCGATTACGTAATAAATCACACGGGCAGAGACGAGTATTATATAATCAGCGACAGTAAATCAGGCGCTGACGGCATTAACAAACATGAACACCTCGACAGACCTCCAAGCGGACGTCTGGAGGATAGCGCGTACGGCGCTCGGGTTTCGACGTTTAAAGTTCTGTTGGGTCAGGTCGCACAATGGCAACGTAGGAAACGATAGGGCTGACGAATTAGCTAAAGAGGCCGCGACGGGAAACTTTCGGATATCACATTCGTCGATACCGAGGTCTTTAATTAAAAGAAAGCTGCGGAAAAATCAATTCGACAATGGGAAGAGGTGGAACAACGCTGCCACGGGCAGGTTGACCCACAAATTCATACCGAGCTTAGAAGCTAGAGGTAGGATTGAGGTTAAGCTCGATCACAAAATGGTGCAGTTGATAACAGGACACGGCGCCTTGAAGGCGTATTTGCAAAGGTTCGGTCTAACCAACAGCGACCGCTGGAATGCGGTGAGGGCGCGGAAAGCGCAGAGCACGTGCTCTTCGACTGCCCGCTTGAGCGGCAAATCGAGGGTTGGCTGATAGCAAATAGCTATCCTAGGTCTGGCATGGCCAAAGAGCCTAGAGGAAGTCGGGAAGTGGTTAACCAGAAGGCGTTCTGGACAGCCTTAAAAGAATTTGCGGGAAGGGTCGCGAGATTAGACAATCAATGATAACCGCGTGTAAAATTCGGTGGGGTTGGTGGGAGGATTGAAAAATTTTAGATTGATTTGGCGTGAGTAAGGATACGAGCATAGATATAACCAAAACCTGATAAAAAAAAAAAAAATAAAAAAATAAAATAAATAAAAATAAAAATAAAAATAACTTGATAATTATACCCAAATGTCCAATATGCACGAGAAACCCCACACCATTAATACAATCACTGCCTATCTTCATAATTATGCGCGTAAAATCGAAATCGGGAATAAATAAACAAATAAACAATAACAAATAAATCAGAAACCCTCATTAAATTAAATCAATAAAATAAACAAATATATTAAAATAGAGTGAAACCGCGCATCCCCCAGGACTTAAAGTGAAGTGATAGTGATAGTGATTGTGATCCCCAAGAACATTTAGTGCATACCACCAGGACTTTAGCAGTGCACCCCATCTTCCCCTTAGAAGTAGGTTACAGTTAGATGTAAGCAGACGACCAGATCTTCGGATGCTGGAGAATTTTATTATCGAGGTAAGGCGTAAATTGTGGCGGCTGACTCGCACAAGCATTGATTTACATTAATTAGTAGTTTTGAAAAATTTAACAAGCACGTTTGGTGTTAAAGACGCTAGCCGACATAATGCTTGTGCGAGTGCACCTGATAAATGGGGTGATGCTTTTGCTATTTTGTGCACTGCTATATGCTTAACGCTTATTAAACATTTATTTAATATTTATATAATTATATTTATTTATATTTTATATTTACACTTTATATTTATTTATTTATTAATATTGCAGTATTATGTGGCTTATTTGTTTTGTTTGACGTTCTGTCGCCATTTTGGTAGCAGTATATATTTGGGAAGGAAGAGTATAATTGCGAAGATTGTAATCATAATATAAATCAGTTAGGGAATGATAGGAAAGCTAGGGATGGATTTAAAGTTAGTTAGCTAGATTTGGATAATTTTAAGACGACCCTTCAGGTCGCACTGGTAAGCAGAGCCGGCGTCTGCTATCCGGTATTACGGATCCCTTCCTCTCATTTTTGCTTGTGTCTTGTTGATCGGGTACACTCGAAAGTCAGCGCTAGGGATACCATTATTTACAACCCTGTTTTTAGTTTTGTTTTAGTTTTGTTTCAGTTTGTCAGACTTTTAGATTTGTTAGATTGTCAGAGTTTGTTAGGTTTGTTAGATTTTTAGATTTGTTAGATTTCTATTTAGTTTTTATTTAGGGTGGATCAATTATGAAGTCAGAATAAATTAGAAGCACGATAATTTTTCGCGTTTAAACCCAATGTAGTACCTCCGGGTGGAGCATTGGGGACGTGGCCGCAAGTATAGCGGCCCTTATTCAAATTATAATAATGCCTTACAACTTGTTAAAAAGCCCTTCGATATTGGTCCACATTTACCCATGTCGATTGGTTCCTTAAATGTAATAGCTTTACTGGACACAGGTTCCTCATGCTCCCTCATAAACAACGAAGGTCTACAACAATTATCTAAACAAAATATTAAAATTCAAATTGCTCCCGAAAAAACTTCCATAAATTTAGCTGACGATAATCAAATATATGTAACGGGTTCCCTTAAATTAAAAATTCGAGTAGAATCACTTGAACGTGACGTTCCATTTTTGATTGTGCCTACATTAGCTTATCCATTTTTACTAGGTGTAGACTTTTGTAAACTTTTTAATTTGTCGCTTTACTTTCAAGATTTTTCTTGGCAAACTTCTCTTAAAACAAACTCCTGTGCATCTGCAGGAATATCTAATAAAATTTCTCTTACCGATTCCCAAAATGTAATTCTTAACTCTACAATCGACAAATTTCGTAAACTTAATACCTCTGAACTTGGTTGTGTTACTACTGCAACACATATTATCTCCACATGTGATGCCTTCCCTTTTAAGCAACGTCAATATCCGTTATCGCCACCATGGATGTCTCCCGTGTTATTAGTCCGTAAGAAAAATGACGAATGGCGTGTTTGTTTTGATGGCAGAAAGTTTAATCCTCTAACTGTCTCCAATGCTTACCCGCTACCTAGAACTGACTCGATTTTAAGCCGATTGGAAACGCAAAATTTATCTCATCTATCGATCTTAGACAAGCTTTTTATCAGATACCCCTCGACCTATCTTCCCGCCCTAAAACTGCTTTTTGTGTTTCAGGCCGAGGTCTTTTCGAATATATTTTTGCCATTTGGTCTTTGTAACGCACCACAAACCTTACAACGTACTATGGATCAAAGATTAGGTCCTATCTTACATCAGGAACCACTCAATTGACTAAATACACAAATTTTACACTATCTACTTCCAATATTAATGACGAGTACCTATTAATAATCAATCAAAAAATTACTTGCTATTGCTAGAACACTTTTCCTTTTTTGGAGGGGATAACCAGGTAATATTTCATTTTCTTATAAATGGGAATCATGTAAACATGTTGGAGTTCTTTAACAACCACCAGGTTGCTAATATCTATATAGAGCCAGGTAGATAAGAAAATGATAGAAGAGTATAAAGACTTAGATCAAGCTATATTAGTCAAATTATTAGAAATTTTGGTTGTGAAGGGTATGTAGAACTTTTTAGATTAGCAGAGAATAGAAAAGAAGTTACAGCTGCGTCAACCCGACCTTAAGTAAGGTCGAAAACAAAATGATGATGCTAGAACTAAAGATTAAAATGTTGCTAATTTGTTTTATTTTTTCTGCAATGCCTTAGCAATAGCATCAAGTGACGCAGCTATGCTTTTGTGAGCACTACGAGATTGTTGTAGAATATTTAATTTTTGGTTATAATAATTTCTTTTTATTTGCATTTTTTCCTCTATCTGGCATAATATTGTATTCTCAATACGCTGGGTGCACCTCGGCATTTTATTCTGAGCGTTGGTGGCTTTTGATTTTGTTGTATAATTTGTGTCCGGAAATAAACTGGGAAGACTAACTAGTTCCTGGATCTACAACAGGCTTATTACTGATTCATAATTATCTACAAATTTTATACTAACCAGTGTCGGTATTATCTAACGGTATGCTGATATAATCATGGTCCATTAGCTCATTAGAACGTAACTCGACAGTTACTATATCGTGTCCCGATTCCACGTCTTGGAAATCAAAAATTATTTCCGATTCATACACATTTGGGTGACCACTCACAGCCACATTTCCAATTATTTCTAATCTCCTCGTCCTGTTTAGATAATTTCGCGTTAATTTGTGGACCACCTCCAGTTGTACCACAGTGTTTTTTGATGGTGAAATGTTTCGATTTTGTAGAGGTCTTCATGTCGTGCCACGTCTAACAATATAATTATGTTAAATCAATTTATATGCTCCACAAAATATAATTATTACCTTTCGCCATTTTTCTAGTCCTTTCTTGCACCAGGAAGAGAACTTAATTGTGTTTCCGCGTTTTTCCACAAATTTCTGCTATTGTCGAAAGTAAAGTCTTTTGAAAACTTCCCACTGTAGAGAAGCGGGTGATTCTTCATAAATTCGATTAAGAATAATTTTTGGTCTCCTGTGATATAACCAGAACGACTTATGTTTTCCATACTCATGTATTTAAAAACTTATTAACATAAAAACAGATTCCAATAAAAAACTAAGGCGTGAAACAGCTCCCAACTTCAACAAATTAACCATACGTTATACACAAAACTTTTCGCGCCTCGCGGACATTCATTATAAATTTGATGGACTTTTATTATAATGCGACGTTGTCAACTTAAATTTACGTATGATGTAAAAATCTCTAATGTAGGTACCTATCGTATAGCTCTCAAGAATATGATTTGTACTTCGTATGCGATATGTTTTATACGACACAAGCTCGTATACTAAATTTTTGTATGAGCTCAAGAATAGGTCCCCATGCAGACAAATTGTAAAAACCAATTCGTATGAAAAGATATAGTACGTTGACATTACATTTTAGAGCATTCTAGTTTTTACGATTGGTATTGCAATGCACTGCTGCCAAGCCTGGTCTGATCATCTCATATACTTTCATTAACTACAGCAATATTTTTATTTGACCAACCACTGCGACGATATATTGGTGTTGTCGTATTGCTAAAAACAGAACCAGTTTTTTTAATAGCTTTAGCTAAATTCAGAACTGTTAACTTTGGAGATGCTTTGACGTCGTCCTCATATTGTACGAACTTTTTTTAATGTAACTATAATTGATAGCTCATTCTTATAATGTATTTCTTCGCAAACTAATCGTTGTTAAACTGTGAAATGCATGTTTACTTAGTATGCTTGCTACATAACAACCTAGGGCGTGTTTGGTACATGATCGGAGTCTCTAAAAGCGTTCATATTCACCGTAGCAATAATTAGTAGTGTATTAATTGAAAAACACATTTTCAACATTTGGCAACGTCGATGAGAACTGACATATGACATCATAGCCTTGATTCGCCGGATCAAATATAGTGAATGAGTGACTCCAGTCATTTTGCTCGAGTCTTTCCGAAAAATAAACGACTCGATCATTTACTACAAAAGATTCGTGACAATAATAGCAATTAACAACTCTGTTAGTTTCGTGCAACTTGAATGGTTTGATTTGTTGAAGTAGGAGTCAAAGAAAAACTGTAGTCGAGGAGTAGAGCAATTCAATGGTCGGGCGAGATACTTTTCGGGCCTTGGGAGCGGTCTTTTTAAAAACTTCTTCCAAAACTTCTTGTAACAAATTTTATTTATTAAACAAATATTAATATGGAATTTTGACAAACTTGTATAAATTAAACTAAGTCGAAATAAAATAATAGTTGAATTAATATTAAGGCAACGTTAAGCTGAAATACTCAAAATTGACTGATGGTCTTGGGGCTCCCGGGATATTTATGTTGTCCCTGCCCCTCACACGTCTGTGGGAACTTGCAGAGCTCATGTCGGATTATTTCTTAATTCTGTTCATTACACAATGTAACAATTCTAATTTCTAAGTAATCGCGGTTTCATAACCGTCTGTGACTTGCACCTGAAGTATCACTTACTGTATGGAATACAATGTATTACATCCGTTCTCACAACTTGCTTTTGAACTTTTAATAACCTAATAGTTTCTAAATTTTGGGGATGTTGGAATCTAATTTATCTGATAATCGTTCAAGTAATGCGTTTATGTAAGTCTCCAGTGCCATGTCGTCATACATTGAGTATGCGGATATTTTGGTTGGGTTCTTCGATTCTTAGTTTTGTTAAAATTAAACTTCTTACGTCTTGACATTTCATTTCGAATTGATATGGGGATCGGTTACTTTCTATTCTTAGGTTTATTAGATAGCGGATGAGACATTTGATGTTCCTTTGGTCTCCGAAATATGCTTTCAATATGCGATTAAAGTCTTCCTACTGTTCTAAATCGTCTCGGCTGGCTAATAGCGTTAATGTCTTCCGGTCAGTTTACTAATTATTAGGCGTAAAAGTAGAACATTACTTTCGTTATCTCCTGGTTTGTAAAAGCTTTTCAAAAATATTTCACACGCGGTAATGAAATTAATGGGAGACAGTCTCCGTTGAATTGAGGCATACTTCCGAGGTAAATTATCATATCTGAACTCATAGTCGTTAAAGGTTGTTCTAATAAGTAATGGTTATTTTCGATTTTAATTAATTTTAAGTTTTGTATAAATTGAGATTTATTTTACAACTTGTATTGTTACTTTTCAGTTTGGATTGTATTGAATTATTTGAAGAATTGCTTTACTTATATTTTATACGTAGTTATGCGGTGTTATAATTAAATTGCGGAGTTTTTGCTTAGTAGTTAATTGCTGTAGCCTTGAACTTGTATATTTTTATACTTAGCGGATGTTATGGTTGTCGCGAGTTTTAATTTTCTGAGAGGTTTTATGTGGCTAATATTCTATTGTAATGATTGCTTTATAATTTGTATGTTTTGTTGTGCCAGTTATGTTTAATTAAGTTTTTATTTCAGTCTTGCTGAGTAATTAATTAAGTGTCTGCTTTAATTATCCCGTCTTTGTAGGTGTTGTATTGATAAGTGCGTAAAATACTTCCTTCCAATTGTATTGTCTAGTTCCTTGAATGTTTAATTATAGAGTTGCAAGTTTTCTGTCAATTGCATTAATGTTTTCTTTATAATTTATACAATAAAATTGTCTAAATATAAAGTTTTAGTCTCCTGAATTGGTGTAATTTTAGTCTCAGTCATAAATTTAAATAAATTGCGTAAATGCTTTCTGTATAACTAGATATTTTTGTGCTAAAATATATTTAATTATTCTTTATAAAGTTTTGATGTGTTATGTTCTTCGGATTTTTCTGCATAGGTTTTATTCACTGATGGTTTCCAGTAATAATTTGTGCAAGAATCGCGCTATAAATTTGCACGCATTGTTTCAACTTGTGATGGGTTAATTTAATAATAATTACAAAGATGTTTCTACAATCACGCACTCCGGTCAATTCGTTGCGCTGAAGTGTATAATTTATAGATTTTTATGAAAGTTTTGAATAATCGTTTCTATTATTAACTGTTTATAAGAATATGTTTCATACATTAAGCTTTCAGTGATAATGGTAAAATTAATTGCTTCTATTTTTATTGTTTCAGACTTGCTGAATTGTATTCGTTTGTTTCGTATTTTAGTAGAGTAGTATTATTATCTTATGGCGGGTGACGTAACATGCGCAATAGGTTCAATTTAAACTTAAACCTCAAGATTCACAACGCTACAGTACAACCCACAATATCTCACGAATATCCCATTTATTACGTTAAGTAAAATATTATTTGTAAGGACCCCGTTCATGCTGGCGGTATCTAAAAATTCATAAATATATGAAATAAATCCAGACCTCCATATAATATCGGAGCTTTGAATTGTTTTTACTTATAAACAATTCTAGGTTCGTAGTTTCTTTATCAGTAAATATTTGCTGTGGCAACAGTGCACATACTCAGCGGATCCCAATACTGTATATACAGAATGTGAACCGTAACTGTCATTGTCATTCTCGCTCTTATCAAGGTCTTATTGTTTCCAGTTTTCCGTTTTAATATTTGTATCAAGTAATAGTCATCAAAACAGTTTTTTCAAAACTAACTGATAGTTAATTTCTTCAGCAATGTAAGTATTTAAAAAGAATGTTCGTTCAATGATTAATTATGAAATTTTTTAGAGTAATATTATGAATAAGAAGGAGGTGATTCATAGTCAAGGACGACAGATTGTTTTTAATGTGTTTCAATATTTGAAACGCATAAAACTATTTAAAACACATTCCTTGGTTGCTCGACAATTTTTGCTCTGGCAACACTGGACGTGCAAGCAGTCGATGTTTTCTAGTCGCACTTTTTTATTTTGATTATTAATATAGCTCCTCCTCGCGCAGGTTTTTTCAAGGTCACCCGCCATGAGATAATAATACTACTATAATTCGTAATAATTGTACTAATTTGCGCGTATACTTGCGTCTTTTCTGGTTCTCTTGTTTCAAATTTAATTCTCTTGTTTCAAAAATAACTTCTCAAGATAAAAATAATTTCTCTTAATAAGTAAATTATTTTCATAAAATGGCATAAATTGCAATAATTAAAAAAATCTATACATATATAAAATATTTGCTTACTAGCTAGCATCATTAAATTTGTAAAAAGAATAATTGGTTTAGGATAATGAACTGACATAATTTTCATCGTCGTTTTCATTGATTTGAACTCGGTCGATTCTTGTAATTTGTCCATGTTTTGTTTCTTTGGGCTCGGTTGATTCTTGTACCTCGTCCAAATTTGTTTGGTTGGGTTCTTCCAAATTGGGAATTGAAATTCTTGTTCACCAGTTCTGCGATTTTTCGATTCGTAGTGCTTTTCTGGATCCGTACGACTGCGCCAGTTACGTTTCGGGTCTTGGGTGCGGTCTTTTACAAAACTTCTCTCAAAACTTCTTGTAACAAATTTTATTTATTAAACAGATATTAATATGGAATTTTGACAAACTTGTATAAATTAAACTAAGTCGAAATAAAATAATAATTGAATTAATATTAGAGTGAGTAGCCTAAACAAACGGCAATGTTAAAGCTGAAATACTCAAGACTGACTGATGGTCTTGGCGCTCCCGGGGTATTTATGTTGTCCCTGCCCCTCACATGTCTGTGGGAACTTGCAGAGCTCATGTCTGTTTATTTCTTAATTCTATTCATAATACAATGTAACCATCTTAATTTCTAAGTAATCGCGGTTTCTTAACCGTCTGTGACTTGCCACCTGCAGCATCACTATCGTCTGGAATACAGTGTATTACATCCTTTTGAACTTTTAATAGCCTTTCTTATTTTATCCTAGAAATACAATGTTGCATTTAACTTAACTTTCTATATGATTTTCTAATAATTCCTATTTATTTGTACATATATAGATTGGGGAATACATAACTGGCGCAACGGGTAAGTTTCATTCTGAGAGTGAGAGATTCAAGAAGTTACTTATTATGTAACTGTGGGAAAGAAAATTGGAGACAGATTTTTGTTTCAAATTTATACGTTTAAATTAAATGAATACGTTTGTAACCAAACCAAGTGACGAACTGAAGTAGAACTTAAAATTATTGAAAATACTGGAACACAAATAAATATATCAAAATGAGATTGGATTCCTAATGCCATTTCATTTCCATGTTTATTTCGGCATACTTCTACGGTTGCTCGAGTAGATTAATAGTAGAAAACTTTTTACTTGTATTAGGAATTTAATAATAATCATGGAAAAAAAACTTAAAAAGACATTTTGCACGCCTTGTGCCTTATATTACGACAAACACAAATGTTTAAAAAGTTTCAACTTGATTAATTATAACAGTTTTAATAATTAAAACAAAATCATTACAAAATAGATTGAAATAATGCATATATAATTAATTATTTACGTGATCTCAGTTACTAAGTTTATCAATAGCATATAACTTCAATTATTTATAAAATTTTATTTTAATATAAACAATATCTGTTTATGAGTTTAGTACATTATCAAATTTGTTGTTACGATAGTTTAACCGTGCCTTCTATATTTTCTAGATATAATTATTTGCTAGGGAAGATACAATTGTATGAAATGAATTAAAGGCATTATTTTTAACTAATTTAAAAAAAAGTAGTCGTTGTAGTCATAAGAATGTAAGGCATTTAGTCGATGCTGTAAAGCTGAGTAGCTTAGATCGATTGTAAACGTAAAATGTTTTACGTATATGACACTTTTAAGCATCAAAACCAATACAGAACAATTTTTTTGAAATGATCAACGCGAGTCTTTTAATATCTGTAATTATTATTAAATGAACCGCGTAACAGGCATTGAATATTTGCACGTCTGCCAAATAATTTTACTTACAAAATTTCAATGCAGTATGGGATTAGATATAAAACATTAAATCGTAATATCATAAACAAAATAATGTTAGTGGAGGTTTTGTTATTGTAATTTTTAATACATGCATATTACTATTAGAGAATACAACTAACTACTAATTGGAAAATACGATTGCCTACCAAACAAGAGGTGTATTTAATTCTCTTTGTAAAGTCCGTACACTCTGTGAGATACTTACGTTCCGCAGTAGGTAAATTAGCCACTACATAACCCAACATTTTTACGTACTGTTAGAAAACCAACCAAAAATCGTAACCGTTTTCCCTTGCATTTTCACATGGATTTCGTAGAATATATATATCCTCCAAATAAACCGCTAGAAAAATTACCTAAACCATCAGTGTCTCCTATCTTATATGATTATTTACTTTTCATCGATGTTAGTGAGAATGAAGAATTTCTACTAGGTTGTTCAAATTTAACTGGTCAATTCTGGGAAGGTACACTTTATTATTACAAAAACAGCGTATCGCTTCTTAATTTTGATTATGCCGGGTATTATATTAGTACATCGACGACAAGTGATGCAAGATTTATTCAGTTCGATAATCAAAGTCACATTGTTTTAGCCGAAGATAGTGGATTAGTCAAGCTATTATCGCTCTCTGACATAAGCGATGGAACTCCGCGTGTACCTGCAATGTTTTATGCCAATGCACCTGTAAAACAGTTTGGTGTATGGAACAATTCTTCGAAATTGTTAATAGCAGCCGATAGAACTGTAGCCATTTGGGATTTGCAACAAGTCGCTGAAAAACCTATAGCAGAGTATAAGAATTACCACACCAACATAATTACTTCTGTAGACACAAACAAGAGTAATATTAATTTATTTGCATCGGCTTCATCTGACCGAAAAGCATGTATTTGGGATGACCGCATGGAAGTGGAAGCGACAACTTTGTATACAAATGATTTTGCAGGGCTTACTAGTGTCACCTGGAAACCATCACAAACAAATAATATAATAGTAGGAACTGAAGGAGGTGATTTGTATTTGTTAGATGTTAGACAACCAAATGAATTTCTTACGTGTCATCATTGTTTTAGTGCTGGAATTCATCGCACAACTTCTAACAGTTTGGGAGAAACTGCTGTTTGTGGTGATGTATCCGAATTATTAGTGTTAAGTGAAGACATTTTAGACGAAGTGTATATAAGTAACACGCACTCGGATTTTGTACGAGGTATTACTTGGGCCAATGATGTTTTGTATTCATGTGGTTTTGATAAAAAGGTTTCTAAACACATTATTTAAATATCTAAAAACGCAATTATATCATTTTAAGGCGAATATTTGTAATTTATATCAGTAACTATCTTACGAGTGTTACACCTAACAAGGGCATTTTCTGTATTTTTATATCGCTGTTTGGTATTGTTATTGAGAATATCATTTATTTATTTATAATCACAATATGCCATTAGCTAGCATATATCGTTACTAAATGCCCAATTTTAATAAATGAATTTGATGTTTTTAATATTACAAAAACTAATTGTATTTCATAGAAATGATCACAAGTATTTGAAATTTTGTATGTATATTTCAGATTGTGTCAATAGATGATAAGTTTAAATTAACCACAAGAGGAGCTTGTATGTGAATCCAGCACAGAAGGCATTCTAAATCGTCATCCTAGAAAATTACAATTACATATATCCGGCATTGACTGCGACTCAACAAAGGTACAACTATTAAATCAAAACTACAAGTATCGATCAGTCGTTTAAATTTTTGAAAACATCTGACTATATTTATTTGCTGCAGGCAAATTAGTTTTTAAAACTAATAATATACAGGTAGTATGATGACTTACAAATAAATGGGAACTTATGACACTCATTTTGAGGCAGATACTATAGTATATTGTGTCACAAGGGCAGAAAGTGAGCATTAGCAGCCCGCAGCTATTAGATGCCTGAGCGAGCGAGGGCAGCTGATAGCTAAGGGCTGCTAATGCATTTTTGTCTGTGTGACACACAACTGTTTTTCGCCTAGCATTAAAAAAAAAAATAGGAAAAATAACACAAAATAAAGGTTAATAACATTTGACTATTTATTTATTATAGTAATTGATATTAATTATCCCTTGAGCATTATTATGGATAGTAATACCAGAATTTGTAGGCACTTGTATTTGAGGTGCTGGTAGCATGGTGACTTATTTTTATCGATGACGACAGTCTATCTACATTAACTGGTATTTCATTTATTTGGTTTAAAGCATTTAACATGCCAATTGTGGTATTTGTGCTGGTACTAGGCTGCTGATGTTTTTGGTTTGTTAGGATTTTTTGAGAAATTTTAATCTTATTTGATAAGCAATCATCTATATATCCTTCAGCAATTGCAGAAGAACGACATCCTCCATGTTTCTTAAGTGTTATTAAATTACTTCCAGCATTAGCTAATAGAGTTGCAGAACTACGGCGGAAGCAATGGCCTGTGTATGTACTAGGTTCAACCAATTTCAAAAAGATGGCTATTTTGCTTGGAATTTTGCTAAATACATTTTTTCCGATCGGTTGTATTGTACATTTATTATTTTTGTAATAGCGTTGTTTTGAGTTTTATTTGACACCTTGGCTAGAGTAGTTGTAAGAAAATGCCTTTTTCCTTTAGAAGTTTGTATTTATAATTCAGTGTTTATTAAGTTATTAAATGTGAGGAATGACCAAAGATTTGTTTACTTATAGTATTTACTAATTGAAAACTAGGTTTAGCAGATAACGGAGCAGTTTATAATAACACGTTATTTTACGAAGTACAACCACATACTGTTAAATTGAGAAACAAGAGCTGCAGTTGTATGTAAAAGCATGGTGTCTGACACACTGCGGTGTTGATGTTTAAATAAGAAAGGATAAAAAATATCAGCTAAATATTACATGCGGCATATATTTATTAAACTGTATTGAGGGGCTTTAATAAGTGGGAGAATATGGGAACCTCGCATCTTTAATCATAGAAAGACATTTTTCGAACATTAAAACGATAATTCAAACACATCCGGGGTGAATAGGCATGTTCCTTACGTTAAACACAAAGTTTATTCCGCTTTTATGTTTAAACTATAGTTATTCACAATTCTTGTTAAAAGTTATTTGTTCGTAGTTATAGTGTTCACAGACAATTTGTTTTTATAATACTCATGAATTAGCAACAAAAAACTTATATGTATGTAGTTTAATGAAAAATAATGCGGTTTTGAAAAAGGTACGATGTAAGTGATGCATGAACAAATGAAATGAATTTAAGTAGTTAAGTAGTGGGCTTTTATTATAATACTAATGGAAACAACGGCAATGTAAATAAGAGTTCGATTATAATATGGCTGAATAAGGACACGTTTTTTACATTTAAAAGTGTTTCAAAATTTAATAGTTATCAGGAAGATCCATTAATAAAGAACAACAACAAGAAAAAGCATATAAGTAGCAGTTTTAAAGAAGATTAATTGAGTGATAGGCCAAGATTAACAGGAATCTAGCAGTTATGGAGAGTCTAACACTCCAAGCAAGAAGCGCGAGTTATTGGACTAATTGGAGGACGGTCCTATTATTGATTCGATCATACTAGAAAAGACAGTTTGAAAGATTCGGTATTGCTGAAATGCAAGAAACGACCATCGTAGGACATTGGCGTTATGTTCCTTTAAAATACAATATAGCTGACGATGCAACAAAATGGAGCTCTCTGAGATTGAATTCAGATGCACGCTGGTTCAAGGAACCCGCATTCTAAGTGAAAGACGAGAACCAATGGCCACAGGATGTCACTGAGCGTCCAAACAGTAGAAGAGATACAGTTGCTACTGAAAAAATTGTGACCTCTCATGAAGTTTAGATATTTTTCAAGATGGTATCGCCTAGTTAAAACAGTAGCAAACTTTCGCTGCTTCATGCACATACTACAGTCAAGTATTGGGTAGGTTAGATGTAGAAGAATTACTTTTATGTTCAGAATCTGATAATGAATAAACATCTTGATATGCAATCTAGCTGAAATATTTGGTTTGTGACTACTGAGCCCCAAGGTACCGGATTCGAACTCCGACGCACTTAAAACAATGTTAGGCAAGCATTTTCACAAAAATACGCCCTCATTCGGATGAGAGGTAAAATATAGGTCCTGTGTGTGAGTGTATCATGTACGTTAAAGATCCCTCTTGTTTGGAAGAAAAGGTTCAAAATTTCCAGGTAAAAAAAGCTTGCTTCCTGGCCAATGTGGTAACTGAATGGAGCATTGGAAAGTCAAATGTAGTGTAGGTTTTGGTAGAATTATAGCTACGGCTAAGGTAAAGAAAGCAAAAGTACACTGCATGAAATCTGACTTCTAAACGCCAATGATCTAATATTGTAGTACACACATAAATCGTTTTCAACACAATTAAAACAACAGCCTTCTAAACTGTAAAACATTAGATTGCCAATTGGCCCATAGAATTTGGTGTGTTTGCACATTACCTTAAAACGTTCAATATTTTGATTAAACAAATGCTCGCTAGCATCTAAACTTCTTTCGGTACAAAATATACAATAATTATGTTCAAATCAGTTTTCATTAAGTTTGCCAAGTTGATAGCATTTAAGATGTTGTTTCCAAGAGCAACTAAACGATGAACAATCTGTTTAATACAACCTCATGTGCCATTGGGGGCACCTCTTTCACTGTAATTCCATATAATAATTCCAGTTGATGGTAGTACTCGTGGAAAATGTGTTCCTAAGAGGTAAACACATACACATACCAATCACGGTATTGCCTTTTGGGATAACCAAACCTAGCACCTTTTTCTGGAGGGGATATGCACGGTATAGCTGCAGATTACTACACTACTTTTACTTACGGCACCATTCACAATCTTTCTCCACATCCCTTGGTCTCTACACACGTAAGAGGTAAAACATTTTATAATTATGGTATTGGGTCATTTAATAGTATATTATCCAACATACGGTAATGTAGGCAATAACTCACGCAGATGAAGTTTGCGGCACAAGCCGAAGCTGAGTACCATAATTCATCAAGTGAGTTATTGCCATTACCGTATGTTGAATACTATACTATATCTACGACTATAAGCACAGTAACAAGTTTTAATAGTCAAGATGGCTACCAAGTCAAATCATTGTTGCGGTTGATGTACAAAGTCGCAACTTTACCACAATATGTAGGATTGGCTCTCTATGGTGGGCTGTCCGACTACTGGTTCCAAGCTTTTATTAAGACACTAAATTTATGAACAGCTTTATTTTCAACTTCACACAAAATGTTAGGTTGTCAATTTTATAATAGCGTTATAAATTTCCTAAAAATATTCTCTTTATACAGGATAATAGCTAGTCTGGAATACACTTACATTGTGGCCTTTAACAATTACCTGCAACCGCGTGTAACTCTCCAAGATTTCTATTTACTCCAATATTTTTAGGCTTGTCAAAATAATTAAATTAAATTTTTCTTTTAAATTTTGACTTCTCCAGTCCTTGATCTTATTTTTAATGCACTTTCTAATAATAATAAATGCTATAGTAACACAACCAACTATTAACTATTTACAGTTCTTAACATACTCCCCCCTGGTAAGTTGAACCGGCATCGAGGTTCTGCTTACTAACTAGCTCCCGTCTTCGAAAAATTCCGTCGGACGTTCGTATAATAACTTGTCGTATTTGGTCACTATTTCCGCCACGCACTGTTTCCAATATAATGCCTCTTTTCCACGAATTTCGCTTGGCTTCATCCATTATAATCACCACATCGCCGACCTCAATAGGTTTCACTTTCTCGAACCATTTCGTTGTACGAGTCAGATCCGGCATGTACTCGATCACCCAACGCTTCCAAAAATGATCTGCTAGTCTTTGAGAGATTTCCCAATTTCTGCGCAGTATCAGAACGTCGTCGGTATATTCGCCAGTCGGCTTAACACCACTCAAAGACCCAAGTAAAAAGTGGTTCGGCGTCAACTAATTATTTTGACAAGCCTAAAAATATTGGAGTCAATAGAAATCTTGAAGAGTTACACGCGGTTGCAAGTAATTGTTAAAGGCCACAATGTAAGTGTATTCCAGACTAGCTATTATCCTGTATAAAGAGAATATTTTTAGGAAATTTATAACGCTATTATAAAATTGACAACCTAACATTTTGTGTGAAGTTGAAAATAAAGCTGTTCATAAATTTAGTGTCTTAATAAAAGCTTGGAACCAGTAGTCGGACAGCCCACCATAGAGAGCCAATCCTATATATTGTGGTAAAGTTGCGACTTTGTACATCAACCGCAACGGTGCCGCAACACTTACGATTTGCATGCTAGAATGCTAACTAGCATTCAGAAAAATCCACACAAAAATCTCATAGGTAAAAACTGAAAGGAGAGAACCATATTTCAGGTAAAATCTAAAACTAAGTGGACTCTCTAACTAGAATCTACAAAGGGTTTCCCTTTGTTTTATCCGTTGATACATGTACTAAATGTTTCTTAAATTTTTGCACTCAGAAATACATCATTTGCAATAGCCCAGAAAATTGAGGAATGTATAGTTTTATTGTTTGGGTTATCTACGCACATTATACTAGATACCAGTGTTCAATTTCGTAATCGTAACAGCAAGTATCACTGCTTGAAAGAATAAACTGAATGCTTAAGACTATGCTTGCTTGTTATGTAGTTTAGAATTAGAAATTGAAGATTAAATATTTACCAATCGTAGGCTGTGCAGTGGTGTTCACTGGCTGTGCATGAAGTTGTAGACATGACTCTGTATTTTGCTAACTGTGGAAGGAAGATTGACTTTAATGATTCTGAGAATTTAGGGAATTTATTTTTTAAGACTAGAAAGTGAGTTATTGCCATTACCGTATGTTGAATACTATACTTTATCTACGACTATAAGCACAATAACAAGTTTTAATAGTCAAGATGGCTACCAAGTCAAATCATAATGAAAGTTCTCTGAAGAAAGTTTGTTATTATTGTAATAAAAATGCTGTAAATAAATTTGTGGAATGTTGTGAATGCTCTGTAAGGTGTCACACATCATGTAGTAGACGTATGGGGGTATTTACAAGTTCCAAAGATGGTATTAATAAATATTTTTGTAAGACATGTGAAGCCTCGGCCAATTCAAATGATATTATTGATAGTGTCAATACTCAATCTGTCAAAAATTACAATTTAGATAGTGTTTTAAAGGAAGATGTTGAAAGTATAGCTGATTTAGAAGAGAATGTTAGTTACACTACAAAACATGGTCAAAGTTTTAATTAATCAGAAAACCAAAATATTATTGAATGAAATCCAAGATTTGAAAATGCAAATCATAATTCTAACAGAAAGTAATAAAGAATTAATTAAACTACTTACTAAGATATTGATCTAACTGGAATTTCACAACCATTAGGTCTAGCAAGAAAAGTAAAGAAAATTGCAGATGGTACACAACATAGTCAAGATAAGGTGAAATCTTCTAATAACAATAACATTGATAAACATGTTCATAATGCACAATCATATGCAGATAAGGTTAAGGACTCATCTTTATCATTAGATAAAAATATTGCATTGCTAACTAATAATAATAATGTGTTGGAAATAAAGACAAAAACAGTATCAAAAGTACCTTACACTCCTATGCATCAAACTGGAAATCAAGTAAATCATCTTAGAAAAAATGGCTTAGTAATTGGCACAGCTATTAATAATCAAGAAGGTACTAATGAACTCTGTTTAGATGATTTCATTGCAATAAAATTTTTTTTGAGAAACTCAACTCTACACCTTACGAGAGTGAATCCCTCTGTAGATATTAGCAAAATCAATAACTATGTCAAAGCAAAATTCCAACCATATTTAGAAATAAAAGGTCCTCACAACTATAAAATTCAGAAGATAATGTCACGCTATCCTAATAATTATAGCTCATTTAAATTAACAATGAATTCTATCTATGTTCATATTTTAATGAATTCCGAATTCTTACCAGAAGGAATAGCTATTAGGAAATTCTAATCAAAACTTAAAACCGATACCATCGTAGAAAAGGATTTTCAAAAGGTAACAGATTTAATTCAAGAAACTTAGTGGATAATGATGTAGCATATAAAGCAAAATCCATAGGTTACTTTCAGAACGTTCGTGGCTTACGTATCAAATTACAAAGTTTTTCTTCGATAGTTAGTGAAAATGAATTTGATTTTATCCGAATTGTTGAGAGTGCTCTCACTCCTGACATACATATAAATGAAGTAGTTCCACTAAACTATTCGTTATTTAGGTGTGATCGTAACTATAACTTGACTAATACAACTTGGGGCGGAGGAGTATTCATCGCCCTAAAAGCATCAATACTTTCCGAGCCAATAGACACCACTAACTTACGTCAAGTTGTTCCTTCAATTGATGTTGTAGGCTGCAGGTGCAGATTTACAGCAATTACTTTATCCATTTTTGTATTATACATTCCACCAAGTACAACTGTAAATGATTTTATTTCTTTTTTGAAGCATTTGAGCAACTATGTTTTTCATGTATGCATTTACTTATACTAGGTGATTTTAATGTTCCACTTTTTGTTTGGGCAAATACTACCGATACAAAATAAACAATTTTAAAATTTTTTTTATCTATTTTAGGCCTAAACCAATGTAACGTCATTCTGAATAAAAATAATAAGTTACTTGATTTGGTAGTGACGAATGTAATATGTTCAGTTTCTCGTGATGATAGTCCTATTGTACCAGAGGATATGCATCACCCACCTTTAGTTGTTATCTTAGAGACTCGAGCACGGTTTTCTAAATTTCCTGTTAACATGTCTATGAGTAGCGAATACAATTTTAAGAAAGCAGATATACTTAATTTATATCATGCTTTATCTCAAATAAATTGGGATTTTCTATCACAATTTGAGGATGCAAATTAAGCATGTACAGCATTTTACAAAGCTATATATAGAGTTTTTGACTTACACGTTCCATACCATATTAAGCATCCTGGTAACTACCCTAAATGGTTTACTAAAGAAATAATCAATAATACTTACTTAAAGTTCAAATTCCGCAAACGTTTTAACAAATTGCACTTAACTTGTGATTTGACCAAATTTAAACAACTGAGACTTATCAATTCTCAAATACAGACAAGTTATAAAGCATACATATATAATATACAAAATGCCATAATACTAGACCAAAAAGAATTTTGGTGTTATATTAGGTCAAAAAAATCTGACTCACGAATCCCTGGTAAGATGAGACTTGGCAATACTATGTATAACTCAGCTAAAGAAAGATGGCTTTAGCAGTCACTTTGCAAGTGTATTTTCACCTGCTACAATTTCGCTTCAGTTCTTTGACAATATCAATCCATGTAGTACACCTGATATAATTGTTACTACTATTTCAGAGGACATAGTACTACTAAAGAATAAAAATACAGCTGGCTTCGATCAAGTTCCCTGTTTCTTAGTAAAGGATGGTGCCACTATTTTAGCTAAATCTCTCAGTAGTCTCTTTAATATTTCACTTAAACCTAACACATTTCCGGACAAATGGAAAATTGCAAGAGTTTACCCTATTCATAAAGATGAAGGCACGACTGATATAAATAACTATCGTCCAATAAGTATTTTATCAAACTTTGCTAAAGTATTTGAATTGTGTATCTATAAAGAAATATATCCACTTGTTAAAGTACTTATCTCCGATAACCAGCATGGTTTTATGCACAATCGATCAACACAATCCAAGTTAGATGTTTTCACTCAATATATTCCGAGATTTTAGATGCAGAAGGTCAAGTAGATACAATATATATGGACTTCCGTAAAGCATTTAATAGTATTTCTCATGTTATACTTACATGGAAGTTGGAAAACCTTGGTTTCAATAAATATATTTTTGGTCATTTGACAACCCATGACCCCAGCTCATGATCTACCCAGAGCTAACACTCTACTAGCCGTTTATGTCTAAAGAGTTTTTCTTTTCCTCAAGCCGTTTTCCATCCCACTTCACCTTGGGCTTTCTTTGTTAATAAGAAATTCTTGACCTTGTGATATCAGGTAAGGGTTTAGGAAATATAAAGGTGCATTTTGTTATCTGATAGTCACGAGGGTAAAAACAAATTTTTGTTTTCAGTCTTAACCTGAATATCTCCAAATGCAAAATCGTTACTTTCTCTCATAAAAAGCAGATTACATATTTTAACTATACCATTGAATCTATCGATATACCACGGTATTTTATGGTAGAAGATTTAGGAATTAAGTTCGATGATAAATTGAGATTCTCACAACATGTTGCAGATGTCACAGTGTCCTCATTTAAAAATCTTAGTTTTTCTTATTAGGAATTGTAAAACATTTACCAACCTGAAGACCCTAAAATTACTTTACTTCTCTTTGGTGCGGTCAAAGCTTGAGTACTGTTCATTGATATGGTATCCATATTATGATAAGCATAAAGTTGCAGTAGAAGGTGTTCAGCGAAAATTCTTAAAATTTATATATTTTAAAGTGAATAATTACTACCCTGTAAGAGGCTATCCTCAAAATGAATTACTTAAACTATTTGATATACAATCTTTGGAGAATCGTAGAATTGACTCCTCTGTCAAATTTTTATATAATTTGCTTCACAATGCAGTTGACTGCCCACATTTATTATTAAAAATTAATTTTCATACGCCGAGGCTTAATGCGAGAGTTAATGTTACATTCGTAGGTGCCACTTCAAGAACAAATCTACTGCTTAAGTCACCTATTTATGTTATGTGCCAAAATTATAATAAAATTTCTAATGTTAGTGATATAATGTTCCATAGCATTAAACATATACTGCATGTTATGCATGAACAAACATACATAATTAACTGAATTTTACTTTAATATTATAGTATTGTGTTACGTGCCAAAGATTTGACACTAGACATTTTTAGTTTAGTTTTAAAATGCGGGAGTTTCGCGCCATAAATTTCAAAGACCCGGTGCGCGTATTTACATTACGTCAGAAGTGCGTTGGACGAACTTCGCGCCGACGCGTGTGAAGGAAAAAATAATGGGGAAGTTTCCGGGAGACGCTGAAACGTGGCTTTTTGCTGCTGAACATCGACAAGAGTGGTTGGGTATCGTATCTTTATCTTTTTATGTAGATTTCCTTGCCTTTGCTTATCTTTGATAATAACCTTAGTTTAATATCGTTATCTTACCGATTACCGTTAATAATAACTTTAGTTTAATATCGCGTTACCTTACCTACTATCTCTAATAATAACTTTAGCTTAATATCACGTTATCTTACCTAGTATCTCAAATAATAACTAAAGCTTAATATCGTTATCTTACCTACTACCGTTGATAATAACTTAAGCTCAATATCGTTATCTTATCTATTATCTTCAACAACAATTTGAGATTTTATTTTATCTTTTTATCTTCCTAACGTTTGGTATTTATGACCAGACGTGGGATTTATTTTTTCTTGAAATTAAGTGAAAAAGCTAACCTGATGTAGAAATGTAATAAAATTCTTGCATTTAAAACGTGTTCTTATTTTACCGTAAACTCGGTATACAAGACGCAACGGAAGTTGGTAACGCTAATCTATAATATAGAAATTAGCGTGCCCATCTGTCGATGACGTCACACAATATGCAAATTGTTACACGTAATGACGAAATATTCAAAATACATAAAACAGTTTATAAGAATCGAGTACTCACATGAATATATAAGCGTCTCACAGGATAGCTTCCTTCAGGGTTGCTAGGGGCCCCCTTCTGGATTATTTACCGATGGTGCGCATAGCGTCCTTCGGGATTGCTCCTTTTCAAATTAGTTAAAGATGGCGGCTGCTCCGGCTAGCTGCTGCAGGGCTCCCTTCCGGAGTGTTTAAAGATGGTTCGGTTCGGCCAGGTTGCTTCAAATTAATCTTCTTTCTATATAGAGGTAATGACAGGAACGGGTTTAGGGAGCGACAATCAAAGATAAGCAAAGGCAAGGAAATCTACATAAAAAGATAAAGATACGATACCCAACCACTCCTGTCGATGTTCAGCAGCAAAAAGCCACGTTTCAGCGTCTACCGAAAACTTCCCCACTTTTTTTCCTTCACACGTGTCGGCGCGAAGTTCGTCCAATGTACTTCTGACGTAACGGAAATACGCGCATCGAGTCTTTGAAATTTATGGCGCAAAACTCCCGCATTTTAAAACTAAACTAAAAATGTCTAGTGCCAAATCTTTGGCACGTAACAATTGTATTTTAGTCTGTATCAGCCTTTTAGATATTTGTTACTGTTCTGTAATTGGAATGTTTTCTGTTGAACAATAAATTCCTTATTATTAAAAAAAAAGATTATTTAAAAAAATATATACTTCACTAAAATATACAAGAAGTACATTTTCGGAAAATAATTTGATATTTTTACTAGTGCTCCAGTCAATAAAGCATCTGTATACAGCTTGATATTTATCATGCAATTTATCCGGTAGTAGGTTAGTTGTCGTAATACGAGCCGCTTCTCTAATTTTTGGTGGTATACACATCAGTTCTGATTCACTAGCATTCATTTTTTGCAAACTTTACTTGATTTAATATCTCGCGTTCCAAAAAACTGGGATACAACAAATTTGTTTGACATTAGGTAAATGTCAATGAGCATGGCTACTTTGATACTTTTGGTAGGTATATTTATTATCGGTAATTAAATAGAAATATATGCTGGAAGCGTGAGTTATCATAACTCACGCTCATAACTCACGGTGTTTAATTATGAACACTATTACTTGTTCAAAAGTATATGAATATTGGTATTATAACTAAATAGGAGTAGATAAAATAATTTACGAACCTGTTCTGTCCTAATAAGTATTTTGCAGATATATAACGATACTTTCGTTTTTTTAAGTTTATGATTTTAATAGAACTAACAATTCACTGCAATGTCTTGCTTACTGTACGTTACTACAGATATGATATCAGAATATACAGAGTATATCAATATTAAGTTGTGCGCTCAAGATTAATTTTCCTCTTTTTGAATGTGGTTTTTATTGATCATAAAACCCATGCGTTACACAATTTAACCAGCAAACCAGCACACTAAATTAACATCAATTAATGATCAATTTTTAATTGATAATTTTAATTTAAGGGAAACAGTTTAGGATTTAAAATATGATTAGAAATTCCTAGCAATTTCACAGTCTTATCGCCTCTAACTGAAATGGAAATTTAGTGATAACAATACCTATCTATACAAATTCACAATTTTAAGAATTGTGCCAAAAAATTTGCCGTCCAAAATGTGAAAAACGATTTAGTATTTCTAGTGTATGAATGATATGCAGAGATTCTTTTCATGATTAAGAAGCAAGAGTGTAAAAAACTAAATTTGCAAGTATGGTAACTTTTTTATTCTATTGCATCGGTAAAGAATTTCAGATGCAGAAACGAGTCAAGTAACATAAAAATGTCCTACTAAGAAACACCTAATATGACAAATACAAATTTCATATTAATTTATTTTTGACTTTCCTTTAATAAAAAAATAATAAATAAATATTAAATTAAATTTAACCAGCCTAACACTGTTATTACAAATTCTAACTTTTTTTGGTAGCTTTCCTCAAATGATGATAGTTCGGCAACATTTTTGCAAGTGTATCCATCTGTAAAGTTTGTGGCTAAAACAAAATATTAGCAAAATTCTTAAAACTATTACAACTTACAGCAGGTCGATTTAATCCCTCACGTTGTTGGCAATTACTGCCATACACAATAATGTTTTCTTTCAAAATCTGCTCTTCCGATAATTGACATCCAGCTCCAATAATACAGCCATTAGTAACAGTCACCTTACTTCCAACGAACGACTTGGATTCAAAAATATTATTATCGCCTATTTTAGGGGATTCCACTGTACAATCAACTTCAAAAACATTATTCGAACCAATTATTAAAACCGGCGTTGTTGACTTATCACTCTGATCAAATGGCAACCTACAAAATATACAACGTGACTAGTTTCTGTTGTGTAAATTATGCTAAGACAACACGTATTAAAATGGTGTCTTAAACTTCAACGCGGCAGTATTTTTCCATCTGATGTTTTGTATCCAACAATCAGTACACTACTTTCAACAATTTAAATAGGGTTCGATTAGCAATTGATTGCGAAAGGTATTTTAATTCTAACTTAACGATATTTCAGACAGTAGTTTACTTACATTTTAGGCCTATATTAGACAAAGTGTTACGCGTGCAATTGACACTAATGACCATTTCAAATTTACGTTACCACGGACACTTAACAGAAGAAATTCACCAGTTAGCGTACAGTGGCAAAGGGCGGATTCTATGAAAACAACAGAAATTCTTTTAGAGATATACAATTCTAACACTTGCACCTACCTGGAAAAAATTTCACATAATACTATTTTAATACCCGTAAGTTTACTTTTATTATAATAAACTTGACTTCTTTACCCCTTGTAAGCCTCATGCGTTGCTTTAAGCAATAGAAAAGCATTTCTTAATTTCAGCTAGTTAAATAAGCTTTAGAGCAAAAATATTCCTAAAATTTAATAGAAGGTCGGTGGTGTATTAAAAAAGTGATAAATGAGTTTTCACTCAGCAACTATGTTGGATATTAAATCACTAGGATGAAATACCTAACATGCCGAAGATATAATCAGTCAATCAGTGGAGTTAACCTGGAAATACTTAAATTATTAAATTGTGAGTACTGTTGTGAGCTTTTCTTGTTTTATTTTGGTTGATGCTCGATAAATATGTACATGCAAACTTGTAAATATAAGTAGTAATTGGTTTGTACAGAGATGCAGTTAGTTGTTTACATTTTAGCATAAGATTATTGTAAGGGAACGTTAAAACTTTTGAAACGCTACGAAAGGTGTGCGTATTAAGCGAAACGCAAGCTTTAATCAAAATACATTACTAGGAAACTTCTTTGTGTAAATTTCATATTTTTAATGAACCTCGGAATGGTGAAAGCAGACATTGGTATTGTGCTAGGTATTTCTAAGTATGGTTGTTATGGTCATTTTCAAGCAAATGAGCTTTAGAAATGTCGTATAAATCAATTTAGGAATCTAGTACAATGGAAGTATTACTTACAGATTAAATGTATTTTTATGAGTTTTGTTAATAATATCTGGGTAGTGAAGGTTTGTTCTTTTTTTAATTTTTCGAAAATTACTGTTAGTAGAGTTTAAACTTAGGTGAAATTTTATTTTGAGTTATTTATAAGATAGGTAAAGCGGTCATTGTGAAAGAATATCCAGTTAACTCAGTTATGAAATCATAATTGGGAGTGTTAGAAATATAAGCTGCAAGTGTGGTTATATTTGTGAAATAATGTGACGGTATATTTAGCCTTGCATTCGTAAGACAAGGATGCACAATGGGTATGTTGATATTGGTTGTGCAGAGTTTGCATCCTTGTCTAATAGTTAATTTTTAAAAAGTGCAGTGTGCTAATGACATCGGTAAAATGTCACACAATTTTGTTTAAAAAAAAACTAACTAGTTTTTCCTTAATGTTAACACATATAAACATTGTATGTTGCTGTAATACTTGTTTATTAATATAGGTGTAAACCAGCAAGATTCAATGGCTTCCTGGTATTTATTTACATCCTAGTTTTGGTGTAATCCTTTCATGGTGGCAGAGTGTGGTTTTATGGTTTTGAGGTTCACATGATTGAAGTACATAATTCGTTTGGTTCGATATTTACGCGACATGTGGTACTTTTAATTAAATTTCAAAAGCTAGTGTTTTGCACGTGTATTGTAAACAAGTATATTTTGTTTTTGTGACGTTATCTTGCTTGGATTCTTTCAACGATGGCGGAGAAAGATGTGGCTAATTTTCAGAAATTCGATGGTACGAATTTTGAAATGTGGAAGTTTGGTGTTTCATTTTACTGGATTCAGAGGACCTAGAACAGTTTGTAAATGAAGAAGTACCAAAACCAGATAAGCAAGAAGTTAAGAAATGGAGTCAATGGAAAACTAGCAAGGCTAAGGCAGCGGTAATTTTATTAAAATCAATTGATCAGCTATTACGTGTTCATTTATGTAGTTGTACATCACCTAAACAAATTTGGGATCGCATGATTTCTTATATGGTTCCGCCATAGAAGATCAAAAACAAGAAATTTGGCAACAGTTTTATGCGTTTAAATTTAGTGATAATATACCATTTGCTCATCAGGTTGTACAACTGGAGTCTATCATAAATAAATTAAACTCATTAAAGGAAATAGTGTTGGACACTATGGTCAGAAATAAAATATTAAATGTATTGCCACAAAAATTTTTTAATTTCCGGATGGCTTGGGAATGTACACCAAGGGTGGATCGCAAAATGGAAAATCTAGTATCTAAATTAATCAGGAAGGATAAATGCTTGTCACAAACAAAGAGTGATGATTACTCGTCTTTGGCACTTCAAGTATAATCTTTGAAAGTGGAATGACATAAGGCTAAACAACAGGTATTTTCGAAAAATAAATCTAAAAAGAATAATGGCACTTATAAATCCAAAAAGAGTTTGAATGAACGAATAAAAACTGCAAATTGCAGTTACTGTGGTATTAAAGGGCATTGGGCTATAGTGGGTAGATGACAAGAATATATAGGGAATTTACATGCAGGAGAGGAACTACCTGCATTAGAACAGGAATCAGACGTTAAAAATGATGACTTGGAATAATCCTATTCTTAGAGATGAGTTTGAATTAGCATTAAAGAGTCTGAAAAATGGTAAGGCGTCGGGTACAGATAAGGTGCAAGCAGAAACTCTAAAAGCCGCTAGACAAGCAGTAACAGAACGTCTCTTCCAACTTGTAAGCTATATGTATGAGACAGGCAAGATACCCAAAAATTTCAAACGTAACATCATAGTAACTATACCAAAAAAGAAAGGCGTGGATAGATGTGAAAATTTTCGAACAATAAGTTTGACAGCACACACGTCAAAAATATTAACTAGAATTGTGCAAAGACGAATGGAAAAATGGGCGGAAGAAATAGTAGGAGAAGACCAATTTGGGTTTAGGTGAAACAAGGGAACACGGGAGGCTATTTTAGCTCTGAGAGTGTTAATGGAGAAAACAATAGAAAAAGGGGAAAGCGTGTATATAGGGTTTGTAGATCTGGAAAAAGTATTCGACAATGTAAAATGGAAAAAATGTTTGAAATACTCAAAAGATTGGAATGAGTTATAGGGATAGACGAATAGTACATAGCTTATACAAAGAGCAAACAGCAGTAATAGAATTAGAGCAGGAACGTAGAGAAGTAAACATTAGGAAAGGGGTGAGACAGGGATGTGCTCTATCCCCATTGATTTTTAACTTGTACATAGAAGAGGCAATGAATACTGTCAAATGCAGGAAGACATTTGGAATTACTATGCAGGGACAAAAAATTGATATGCTTAGATTTGCAGATGATATAGCGGTATTAGCGTCTAGCAAGGAGAGTTAGAAGCTGCTCTTAATGAAATGGAAACGGTTCTAACAGAGAGATATGGTATAAAAATTAACAAAACAAAAACTAAAGTTCTAGAATGCAAAGGTGGGAAAAATAAATCAAACTTGCAAGAGGTTAAGGATTTCTGCTACCTAGGAAGCCAAATAACGCAAGATGGGAAAAGAACAAAAGATATAAAACAAAGATTAGCACAAGGCCGTGCTACATTTAACAAGAAAAAGCAACTACTTTGCTCAAAGACCACAAACATAGAAACAAGGAAAAGATTGCTTAAAACATATGTGTGGAGCACATCACTGTACGGCTGTGAAGCCTGGACAGTAGGAGAAACAGACGAGAAAAAGGTAGAAGCCTTTGAAATGTGGTGATACAGACGTATGAAGAAGATCATGGACAGACAAAGTTAAGAACGAAGAGGTACTAAACATGGTAGGGGAAGAAAGAAACATGTGGAAAACGGTAAAAAATAGGAGAGATAGGATGATAGGCCACATACTACGGCATGAGGGAATAGTGCAGAATATATTAGAAGCAGAGATAGGAAAAAAGAGAAGAAGAGACAGACCTAGGTTAGACTACTGCACACAGATAGTAAGAAATATAGGCTGTAGGGGTTTCAGGGAGATGTGTAGGCTAGCCCAGAATAGAAATCAATGGAGGTACGCATCCAACCAATCCCAAGATGGATAAACTAATGACGAAAAAATAACTGTGCTTAAACATGATGATTATTATAAGTAACTACAAGAATTGGTTGAGCAATATTCTCGAATAATGTTAAGTGTGTGAAAGGATTTACTGGAAAACCATTATTTCGGCAAATGTCTAAGTGTTGGGGGATCTTGGTAGGCACAGGTTGCTTAACCCCCTTCACAGAAATAGGGCATAAAATTAAAAAACAATAGAAGGGGAACGAGCTGTATACACATGCTGTTGAGAATTTCAGGGAACTATGTAGGCTAGCTCAGAATATAAATAAGTGGAGCTACGTGTCGAACCAGTTTTGAGATGCAAAACCTAATGACGAAAAATAAGTGCGGATAAATCTGATGATTAGTATAAACAACTAGTTGTTGGTTGTGAAATATCTGCAACTAATGTTGACTGTGCGAAAAGATATATTGGAAAATATATTAAATCGGTAAATGGTTAAGTGTTGGGGGAACTTGGCAGCCACAGGCTGCTTACCTCCCTTCACAACCACTGAAGATCGGAGAAATAGGGTATATAATTGTAAAACAATAGAAGGTGACCGAACTGCATCTAACAAGAAAGAACAGCGCCTATGAGGAAAGACAACAAACATATAACAAGAAGAAAATTGTTGAAAGCATATGTGTAGAGCACAGCACAGTATGCCTATGAAATACGGGCAGTCTGAAACGAAGACAGAAAAACGGTAGCAGCTTTTTGAAATACTGTGCTTCGGATGTATGAGGACGATAGCATGGAAAGACAAAGATAATAACAAATAGGTGATAGAAATAGTAGGGGGAACAAGGATATCTGGGGGAAAAAGATAAGAGAAATAGAAGGGCAGAATACGTTCTAAGGGATTTTTGGGGACTGGTATGGGATATATTACAAGCAGAGATAGGAAAAAAGAGGTAGATGTAGACCGAGATAAGATAGTGATAGATGCGGATTGTGCAAATTTCAGGGAAATCTGTATGTTAGTTCAGAATAGGAAACAATGACGGTACGCGTCTAACCAGTTCCAGGACTGAAGACCTAATGATGATGGGCTAAAGAATGCAAGAAACGGCTTGACATTAAAAAAGGGTGTGTCAAAAATCATAAAGGCGAACTTTCCGATGAAGGTCAAGGCACGGCGTATATAGTGGATATATCTGCTTTTTATTCGAAAACTCAAAATGAAGATGAAGTCATCTGGATTCCGGATTCGGGTGCAAGTATGCATATGACCTTTCAGAAAGAACTATTTCGTGAAATTGGGCCTATAGAAAACATAAAAGAGGTTAAAGTCGCAAGTGATAAAGTGTTGCTTGTTGTATAGGTCAGGGCACAATTGATATTCAGGCAAAAGTAAATGGCGAATGTCACAATCATCAATTGACAAATGTGCTTTATGTTCCAGATCTCAGGGGAAATTTATTTTCTACAATTGCTGTAAATAACAAGGGGTTTTCGTTTCATAGTTATCAACATCAATATGAAATACAACAGTCGGATGCGGTTTTATCTGCCGTAGGTGTGAAATATGGCAATTTATTTCGCATGTTATTTCGCAATCACAAAACGTTGGCATGCTCGGTTCAACAAAAAGAATCGTTACACTTGTGGCATGAAAGGTTGGGACATATAAATACAAAGTATATTAAGGATACTTTAAAACAATTTATTCCTAATATATCAAATGACGAATTTTTCTGTGAAGCTTGTAAACTTGGCAAACATAGTAGTAAACCACATCCTGTTAGTACTCGAGTAAAAATTTCAAATCTGGCGAAATGGTGCATAGTGATGTTTGTGGACCTATAAATATTATGTCACCAAGTGGGAGTCGCTACTATGTACTTTTTAAAGATGAAAATTCAAGTTTCAGAAACGTTTATTTTTTGCAAAATAAATCACAAGTCTGAAAAATTCAAGGAATGCATGGCGCGTATTCTGAAAAACATACAGGTAATTCACTCCAAGTTTTTCACTCAGATTATGGTACAGAATTCACATCGTTTGAATTTTCTACGTTTCTAAAAGATAAGGGCATAATTCATGAAATGTCGTCGCCATATCTTCATGAACAAAATGGTCGTTCACAACGGGAACTGAGAACAATTGTGGAATCTGCTAGAACTATGTTGTATAACAGAAATATTTCAAAAGCAATTTGGTCGGAGGCTGTTGCATGTGCGGTATATCTTTTGAATAGAACGGTTTCAAAACAGTCTAATGGTATGACTGCTTTTGAAGGATGGTTTGGTTTTAAACCAGATATACATTGTATTCGAGTTTTTGGGTGTGACGCTTACCTGAACTTACCTAAAGAAAAACTACATAAATTTGATCCAAAATCAACGAAATTAATCATTTGTCGTTTGTTGAATCAGTGAAACTACCAGGTGTGTATGACATTTATCTTGTGTTTGAGAACTCTGGTTTGGACATTTTAGAGCCTGATTTGGCTGAACCGGTTTCTGTAAATGAAAGTGACGGTGTATTAGGTAGATTATGTGATCGGAGCAAAATTAAACCACCTAGTCGATATGAAGAAATGAACTTTTGGCTTTTACTGTATCAACGTATCAACAAGCAGTTTCTGGTAAAGACTTGTTGTCTTGGTCATGGGCCATGCAAGAAGAGATCGGCGCTCTTCATGAAAATTCGACTTGGACATTGGTAAAACTTACTAATAAAGAGAAAATTCTTTGGTCAAAATGGATTTTTAAAAAGAAGTATGAACCTAATGATAGAGTTCAGTTTAAGGCACGTTTAGTCGCTCAGGGTTATGCTCAACGTGAGGGCATAGGCTATACAGACACTTTCACACCAGTTGTGCGTTATGAATCGGTACGCTTGTTATTGGCAATAGCTGCTGAAAAAGATTATCACATCAAACAGTTCGACGTAAAAACGGCATTTTTATATGGCGAATTGAAGGAGGTTATTTACATGCAACAACCTCCCAGTTTTGAAAAGACTTGGATTCAGTGTCTCCTACAAAAGTCTTTGTATGGACTTAAACAGGCACGCACCTAGGTGATGGAATTCAAAATTTGTCACATTTTTGGAAGAATTCCATTTTAAAGCCACAAATGCAGACACCTGTGTTTTTGTTAGAGAAGATGAAATAAACACCGTTTTTCTGGTCTTGTATATGTTGACGATGGATTGCTAATTTCCAGTTCTTCCAAAACAATTTCTGTTATATTGACGCAAATGAAACAAAGATTTCAAATCACAGTTTCAAATGGTTTACATTTCATTGGCATGGAAATAATTCGTAATCAAAACGAACAGAGCATAAGTATTTGTCAGGCAAAGTATGTTAAGAAAATGCTTAGAAAATTCATTATGGTTACATGTAAACCATCGAAGGTTCCATTGCACCCTTCCTTTATACTGATAGGAAAGGGTGTACAACAGAGTCTAAATAAAACTCTGGCGGGACTAGCGTCGACCGTTTGTGGCTGCGGTAGATTGCAAGAGACTGTATCTCAGGGGTTTAGAGGACTAAGTTAAATTTTACCCAGGCAAGTTAAAGGGATGCAATTTAGAACTTGACAAAAGAAAATATCTTAATACAACTTATATATTGACGTTCGTTTAACAACATTAATAAGAAATTAAATATGTATCGTTATTTTCTTACAACCAAATTTGTATACGATATAATCACCAAATGAAGTATATATATATATATATATATATATATATATATATATATATATCTACACTCCTTATTTCAAAATTTTGTTTAAAACTCTACTAGATACGATATAAGAAAAATCTAAAATAATTATTGTGCTTAGGCACAATTTCAATTAAACTCTTAATAAAGGAAATCATAAGTACACTTTGTAGTGTTTAACATTAGTAAAGATAATTTAAAAGAACGTTTAAATTGAATATTAACCCAAAATTTACATTAAAGGTTTCATGAAAGCTTTCTTGTTTACAACTCAGTGGGTTATATAACAAGGCAAAGATAATATTTAAATTAACTACGGTAATCGGTAATAGTTAAGGTAATCGATAAATAAGGTAATGACTAAACTTTACATGCATGATTTTTCAGACAATTAATATTTAAACGGAACGCATGCACTTCGTTCCATCACAAAAATAAATACGATATATTCATACCTGTATTCCAGATATATAAATGATAAGAAACATATACTTAAATGTTGAGCTTTATGGCTTGTCCAGAACCATCGGACTTGCCTATTGTTGTTGAGACGAACACCTCAAACTTCCAATTTGTAAGGGCGAATCCTTGTTTGTTCCACAGCCATGTTTCATCAGCGAAACTTGATTTATTTTAGAAGGTACTTAAGAACGTGAACATAACTTTCTTAAACGATAAACGGTAATATTTGTAGATAATAAAGTTAATGCATGAGCTTAAGCTCAGCTTAGATAATCAAATTCTCAATCAGAGAATACATCACCTGAAAATACTTCAGGAAGGAATATGCCACGAGAAAGCCTGTCAACAGAAGATATTCTATAAGGTAGGACACGCCATCAGAGGAAAACATGCCATCATAGGAAATGTTACGGTAAGATATGCCACCATAGGGGGACATGCAATCACAGAAGGATATGCTACGGTAAGATATGCCACCATAGGAGAACATGCCATCATAGAAGGAAATGCTACGGTAAGATATGCCACCATAGGAGGACCCTAGAAAATAAGCGTGTTACACTAACGAAATATTGCAATTCGTCACGAGGAACTAACTAAAATTAAATCTAAAAAAATTCTTACCATCCTTTAACATTATGAACGGGTTATCTAGGTAGGCCCTCTTCATAAGCGTTTTGCTTATATTCTAAAACGATATTTATGTATGTTAGGAAGAATAAGTAAAGACACCTTTTACATACCAGGTACAACAGCGTGGCTTTCGAAAGGACATCTTTATCAGAAGACGGCATGTGTTCAAAAAGGCAATTAGACATCATGACAAACCAAATTTTAATTCTCGTTTTCAGATAACCACACTTTTGAGAGAGGGGGCAAAACAAGAAAACTATCCTAGAGGCTAGGTTCATTTATACACCAGTTGTGTATTTATGAATATTATTCAAAGGTTAACCAATAGGAAAATTACATCTGATCTTAATTATTTATATTGTTTATACAAAGGAAAGAATATTAAATTAAAAGTAAAGATAGATGTATTTAGTGTATTATTTAATAATACTAAAGGAAACGTTACACAAATCAAAACTTTTGTGATTATAAACGGTATTAGTATAAACTTAAGACAAATAATGCCTTCATATTGGGGGAAATTGAACCACAATGTAACATGGTAATAGAATGGTAAATTGGCATGTTACACTGCCCCGGACCAAAGAGAAAAAAAATATGACATTAGGAAATATTTTTTTTGTATTAAGGTGATACGATAAAAAAATAAATGAGAAGAGAAGGAGAATAAAAAAAAATTAAATGTGTTGGTAAAAAGAAGTTTCATCATGAGGAAAAGTGAAAAGAACAACAATGAGTGGTGTGATAACTAACGCATATCAAACGTCCCAAAAGAGATACATAATCGGTAGGGTAAAAAAATCTGGGAAGTCATAATAGGTAAGGTCATAATCGGTAAAGACTATCCACTCATTGGTGACATGTTTAAGAGAAAAAAGATAGAAAGAAAAAATGTGGAGAAAAAATAAAGCTATAATTGGTTATACGAATTAGATAACAAAAAAAATTAATAGTGGCATGGGGAGGAGGGGTTTTATACAACGAAAATTAATTTATGTCAGTACCAGTATAAGGTTTAAGGTCCTTGATGTGCCAATTGTTCGTTTTGACCCATCAGGATTAGTGAGGTTATATACAAGGTTTGACAGTTTTTATTAACAGTGCACAAGATATATTTTGGTGCAAGCTTGGAGGAAAATTCATCTGCTGCACTAGATAATATTTTGTTTGTTCTCCAGACAGTATCTCCGACTTTAAACGAAATTTCTCTGCGACGGAGATTGTATCTGTTAGCCATACTTTTGTATGCTAAATGAAGTTTATTACAATTTCTTTAAAAGAGCGAAAAGACCTTGATGGTCAACAGCATATGCCTCTCTATCTTCTGGCATAACATCGACATCCTCTGAGGGTTTATAAGATGAACTATAAAATTTACCAGAGATAGGTACATGACGGCCAAAGACAAGAAAATTAGGTGTGAAACCAGTTACTTCGTGTTTTATGGAATTTATTGCGTATTGTATTTTAGACAAATTTTCATCCCACTTATTGTGTGTACTAATATATGATCTGATAACAGTGCCTACAGTTTTATTTATCCTTTCTACAAAGTTACACTGCGGTGAATACACTGCGTTAAACCAAATTTTTTCTATATCATATTTGGAACATACATTTTTAAAGATATGGCCAGTCAACTGACTGCCGTTATCACAAATTATAAAGCCGTAAGTTAAGAAAACATTGTTTTCTAGATATTTTTCTATGATATGTGCCTGAGCACTACGTAGTGGGTGAAGTAAGGTAAATTTCGAAAACCAGTCACCTATGACTAGTAACCATTTGTGACCTTGATTGGAACGAGGAAGGGGTCCGATAAGATCGATAGCTAAAGTATGGAAGGAAACGCACATCTTTTCCTTTCCAAATAATCCTAAAGGTGGTAAATTAGAAGCTTTTGTGCTCCACAGATAAGACAGTTTCGCAATATCGCATAATGTCAAATTTCATTTTTGGCCAGTAGTATGTCTCCTTTACTCTGGACAAAGTTTTAAAATAACCAAAATGACCAGCGGTAGGCGGATCATGACAATTGCTTATTATGGTTTTTCTTTGTTTAGTGGGTACTAAAAGTTTCCACTCAGAAATATTTGAAGAAAACGGTAAGTTAACGGATTCAAATTTATAAATTAAGTTATTTTCAACTTTCCACTGAGGATAATTATTTGGAGACTTAATAATTTTGTCTTTTAATGAACTATAGAAATTATCGATATTATTCAAATCTATTTCCAAAATATTTAAATTAGATATATTTTCTTGTGTTATACGACTAAGAGAATCGAATAATGTGTAATTTTCCTTTCTATGGACGAGATCGAAAGTGTGTTGTCAAAGACGTGTTGCCCAGCGAGCAAGTTTTCCGGATGGGTTTTGAATATTGTTTAGCCACAGAAGGCTATGATGATCTGTGATCACACGAAATTTTGTTCCTTCGATCCATGGACGAAAGCGCTCTATGGCAAAAATTACAGCTAGACACTCGCGTTCGGTAACGGAATAGTTTCTTTCTGAACGGGAAAGTGATCTACTAGCATAAGATATAATTCGATCGGTACCATCAAAATTTTGTAAGAGAACTCCACCTAAACCAGTGTTGGAAGCATCTGCTTCTATCGTAAAAGGTTGGCTGAAATCGGGCTGACATAAGATAGGTTCGGAAATTAGTATTTGTTTTACTTTTAAAAAGGAAACTTCAGCTTCTGAAGTCCATTCTATTTGTTGTTTTTTCTTTTTACCTTTTAACAAGTCATTTATTGGCGACATAAGAGAAGAAAATGAGTTTATGAAACGTCTATACCAGCTACACATTCCTACAAAACGTTTAATGTCAGTAGTGGGCTTAGGACGTGGATAATTAACCATTGCTGAAATTTTTTCAGGGTCAGTGCGAAGAGAACTAGCCCCTACTATGTATCCAAGAAATTTAAGTGACTTCTTAAAAAATTCACATTTTTTTTAATTAATTGTTAGATTCACCTTTATAAGACGATCACGTACAGTTTCTAACAGTTTTAAATGTTCTTCAAACGTGGGAGATACTATAACAATATCGTCAAGGTAACAGAAAATATTCGGTTCAAGTTCTGGACCGAAGATATTATCTACTAGACGTTGTTGTGTTTGAGCTGCGTTCCTCAAACCAAACGGGACAGTAGTGAATCTAAATTGACCTCTGCCAATTACGCTGAATGCTGTTTTATCCTTGGACTCTTCCGTGAGTGGAAGCTGCCAGAAACTATGTCGCAGATCTATGCTTGAAATGTAAGTAGCATCTCTAAGCATATTAAGTATTCTTTCTACATTAGGCATAGGATAGCTGTCATGGACAGTTAATTCATTTAAACCTCTGCCATCGAAACAAACTCTATACTCTCCGGAAGCTTTTTTTACAAGTAAGATTGGTGAACACCAGGGACTTGTACATTTTTCTATTACTTTTAAAGTTAACATTTCGTCTAACTTTTCATTTAATATTTTAGACATATATGGCGATAAGGGATAGGGACGTTTTCGTACTGGTTTATGATCACCAGTATCGATATGCATAGATATTTTATCAGTACGACCTAATTTTTTGTCTGTACTAGCAATACTAGAAAAGGAATCGATAATTTTTTTAGCTTGAGAAAATTCAGTTGAAGATAAATCTTCTAATGAGCAGAAATTATTATGTAATTGAGGGATTTTTGTATAAGAGTTAAGATATGTTAAAGGGACTGTTTCACTGGTTGATGAAAAAACATCCCAGGAATTATTTTTAAAGTCTAAGGTAAGTTCAAATTTTTGTGCAAAATCAGTGACAAAAATAAATGAATGTGAGTGAGGAACAACTAAACAGGTAATTAAACGACAAAGTTTTCCTATAAAAATGGGTAAGTCTACGGTACCAGATATTTTTTGGGGTGTGCCATCTGCAGTAAATAATTTATGTTCACGTAAAGGAAAAATTTCTAAATTCAAATTATTTATTATAGGAATACCACGTGAGCCTATTACAGAAATGTTACTTCCAGTATCGAAAAGTGCAGTGATATTAATATCAAGTAATTTTATTTTATATACGGTCTATTGTCTAAAGGTTTAGAAATAAAATTAAATGTTTTTAAGTAGGAAGTATTTTGTTTATAAAAATTTTTTACTTTACTTAACCAATTTAACCAATCTTGATTATCTTCAGACTTATTAGGGTTTCGGTAATATTTATTTTATCCTTTTATTATAATAAGTACTAGATCGGCTATTTTTCCAGTACTTGATATTAGTTTTTGAACAGTTGGGGCATGAAGAAATTGTTACATTAGGGTAACCGCATTTATAACAGAAAATTTTTTGTGTATTTACAGGAAGGATAGGTATGTCCTTGTTTTTGGCAATTCCAACAGGAAATTTGTGCTGGCTGTATATTACTTGAATAATACACCGTTAATGTAAAGGTAAATTTTTTGTTAGTGCATTTTTATTATTAGAGAAGGTAGATTGCTTTTGAAAGGGTTCAAAGGTATTAAACTGTGTATTATATTTTAGTGTATTAATTTGAGATTCTTGTTTAGGGGAGCGATATGTATCTGTTTTATTTTGTTGCGGAAAATATTTAATTTTATTAAAGGATTGTGTGTAAGTAGGAATTTTTTGTTTCTGAAATTTATTTTGTAAGGTATTTTTATCTTGATTAAAAGTTGAGGTACTTGATTGTTTATAGTTATCTAACAAAAGTGCTTGGTTTTTACTCTAAAGATTCTTCTAATCTTTTGTAGCTATTACTAGGTCTGAAATTGTATTTATTGTAGGTAAAATTATAGATAGAGGTGTAATAAAATCAGGTAATAAGTTTTGCGATATTATTTGAATTCTTGTTGATTCTAATGGTAGTTTTGAAATCTCTGAAATAAATTTTGCATTTTCATTATATAAATAGTCACTGTTTCGTTAGGTTTTTGTCGTCCTGTTACGTATTTCTTCCCATAACATAGTTTCTGTATTTGGAGGTAAGAAATCTTGTTTTAGACGAGCAACTAAGGAATCCCAATCAGTTACGAAATGTTTTATTTCCTATACCAGATAATTGCATCTCCTCAAAGAGTTCCATGACAGACGAATACAACTCTTCTTTAGAAATATTTCTTGTTTCAGCTAATTCAGTAACTCTTTCTAAAAATTCATATAATGTGTTTTGCTTACCGTTAAATTTAATTGACCATGAAGAAATTGGTGTAGGATTAGATATATATGTTACGGTAGGAGGATGAACATTTATAGTGGGGTTGGATTTATTAAAGAAACTTCATTTATGCCAGCAGATAATTCATAATTTTCTACTTTTCATGAAGATCAGCTTCTAACAGTAGTGCTGTTGCATAACTTTCATTTTGAAAATTGTTGCTTCTTCATTATTAATTTCAGGTATAGATAACGCTTTATTCTGCCACAAACATGTGCCAGGCGTGACTTTATTCTTTTAAAGATAGAGTCATTACTGTTTCCTTCGAAATCATTTAACAAAATAGTAACCGAGTGTATTGTACTAGTTATTTGTTCGCTATCTTGTTCAAAAGTTATATTATAATTTAAAAGATCTTTATGAGGAGGTGGTTTAGAAACTTCTTTGCGTAATAGACGAGCTAAAAGTTTTCTTTTATCTTCCATAGGTTTTTTTGAAACTACTGACCTTATGTAAAGTTCATACTCAAGCTCATCAGATAATAAATGTCCTGCAATAAAATTGTCTTCCATCTTAAAAGTGTAAGAAATATATTTTGAGAAAAGGAAATTGTTTTAGTGAAATTTATTTTAAGAAACTTATAAATTTTGTTCTGTTTTAATTTATTCGTTTTGTTGGGCGCCAGTTTCATATAGAAACAAAAAAAAATTAAGAAAATTTTAAAGGTATTTTTAGGTAATGAGTAACGAAAAAATATTTCAAAAATCGGTAAAGGTATATTGTGACTTTGTGTTGTAGAAAGCGTTCTATAAGATAATATGTTGTATTATTGTAGTGAGTTTTAAACTATAGTGGTTGTTTAGTAAGGGATGTCGTTTAACGGAAAATACGTAATGAGAAAATATTGAATACCAACGTATTGGCATATAGAGAAAAGTTTTAAAAAAAAATTGTAGGGTTGGTTGCTAAAGTATTGAACGTTAAGGTAAAAAAATGTAGAAAAATTAAAGGTTGGGCGTCAAGGTATCGACTAAAGAAAAAAATATTTTTAGTTGTGCGCCAAGTGGTGAGCGTTAAGGTAAAAATATGTAAAAAATAAGCGTTGGGCATCAAAGTGGTGTTAAGAAAAATTTAGAAAGAAACACATGTTGGGCGAGTAAAAAAAATAAGAGTTGGGCACCAAAGTGGTGTCAATCGAGGTAAGGATTTAGAAAAGATAACCACGTTAGGTGTGAAGTGGTGTTAAAAAAAATTAGAGAAAAAAAATTGTTGGGCGCCAATGTGCACCCTTCCTTTATACTGATAGGAAAGGGTGTACAACAGAGTCTAAATAAAACTCTGGCGGGACTAGCGTCGACCGTTTGTGGCTGCGGTAGATTGCAAGAGACTGTATCTCAGGGGTTTAGAGGACTAAGTTAAATTTTACCCAGGCAAGTTAAAGGGATGCAATTTAGAACTTGACAAAAGAAAATATCTTAATACAACTTATATATTGACGTTCGTTTAACAACATTAATAAGAAATTAAATATGTATCGTTATTTTCTTACAACCAAATTTGTATACGATATAATCACCAAATGAAGTATATATATATATATATATATATATATCTACACTCCTTATTTCAAAATTTTGTTTAAAACTCTACTAGATACGATATAAGAAAAATCTAAAATAATTATTGTGCTTCGGCACAATTTCAATTAAACTCTTAATAAAGGAAATCATAAGTACACTTTGTAGTGTTTAACATTAGTAAAGATAATTTAAAAAGAACGTTTAAATTGAATATTAACCCAAAATTTACATTAAAGGTTTCATGAAAGCTTTCTTGTTTACAACTCAGTGGGTTATATAACAAGGCAAAGATAATATTTAAATTAACTACGGTAATCGGTAATAGTTAAGGTAATCGATAAATAAGGTAATGACTAAACTTTACATGCATGATTTTTCAGACAATTAATATTTAAACGGAACGCATGCACTTCGTTCCATCACAAAAATAAATACGATATATTCATACCTGTATTCCAGATATATAAATGATAAGAAACATATACTTAAATGTTGAGCTTTATGGCTTGTCCAGAACCATCGGACTTGCCTATTGTTGTTGAGACGAACACCTCAAACTTCCAATTTGTAAGGGCGAATCCTTGTTTGTTCCACAGCCATGTTTCATCAGCGAAACTTGATTTATTTTAGAAGGTACTTAAGAACGTGAACATAACTTTCTTAAAGCGATAAACGGTAATATTTGTAGATAATAAAGTTAATGCATGAGCTTAAGCTCAGCTTAGATAATCAAATTCTCAATCAGAGAATACATCACCTGAAAATACTTCAGGAAGGAATATGCCACGAGAAAGCCTGTCATCAGAAGATATTCTATAAGGTAGGACACGCCATCAGAGGAAAACATGCCATCATAGGAAATGTTACGGTAAGATATGCCACCATAGGGGGGACATGCAATCACAGAAGGATATGCTACGGTAAGATATGCCACCATAGGAGAACATGCCATCATAGAAGGAAATGCTACGGTAAGATATGCCACCATAGGAGGACCCTAGAAAATAAGCGTGTTACACTAACGAAATATTGCAATTCGTCACGAGGAACTAACTAAAATTAAATCTAAAAAAATTCTTACCATCCTTTAACATTATGAACGGGTTATCTAGGTAGGCCCTCTTCATAAGCGTTTTGCTTATATTCTAAAACGATATTTATGTATGTTAGGAAGAATAAGTAAAGACACCTTTTACATACCAGGTACAACAGCGTGGCTTTCGAAAGGACATCTTTATCAGAAGACGGCATGTGTTCAAAAAGGCAATTAGACATCATGACAAACCAAATTTTAATTCTCGTTTTCAGATAACCACACTTTTGAGAGAGGGGCAAAACAAGAAAACTATCCTAGAGGCTAGGTTCATTTATACACCAGTTGTGTATTTATGAATATTATTCAAAGGTTAACCAATAGGAAAATTACATCTGATCTTAATTATTTATATTGTTTATACAAAGGAAAGAATATTAAATTAAAAGTAAAGATAGATGTATTTAGTGTATTATTTAATAATACTAAAGGGAAACGTTACACAAATCAAAACTTTTGTGATTATAAACGGTATTAGTATAAACTTAAGACAAATAATGCCTTCATATTGGGGGAAATTGGACCACAATGTAACATGGTAATAGAATGGTAAATTGGCATGTTACACCATCAGAACCTGGTTTATATTTGAGTTCATTGGAAATATCCAAAGTGGAAAATACCAAAGAAATACCATACAGAGAGGCAATCAGTGCACTTCTATTTTTGGCCAAAGTCAGCCGACCAGATATTGAGTATGTTGTAAATCGGGTTAGTCAATATTCTACATGTTTTGGTACTCAACGTTGGACAGTCGTAAAGAAGATTTTCTGGCTACCTCAAATTATGGCATTATCTATGGAGGTAGTGAGAGCAGTAATTGTGCATTAACTGGTTATACTGATTCAGATTATGCCACTGATGTAAACTCCAGAAAATCTACTAGTGGTTGTATTTTTATACTAAATGGTGGCCCTGTGTTATGGTCGAGTAGAAAACGAGTCATTGCTCTTTCGACAACAGAAGCTAAATATATAGCTATAAGTGATGGTACAAAGGATTCTGTTTGGTTGAAACGTTTTCTTCAGGATTTAAAAATCCAAGAAGAGAGTGTTACAGAAATTGTTGATAACCAATCACCTATAAAGTTATCAAAGAATCCCGAACTTCATAATCGGAGCAAGCACATCAATGTGCATTATCACTTTATAAGAGAATTATATGCTCGTGGTGATATAGACATTATTTGTGTGGAATCTAGGGAACAGCTGGCTGATATACTTACCAAACCTTTGGGTTCTCAAATCTTTTGTTGTCTTCGCAAAAAATTAAATATTGTGGATTTGGAGCAGCTTAAGCAGGAGTCTTAGAAATATAAGCTGCAGGTGCGGTTATATTTGTGTAATAATGTGACGACGATATATTTAGCCTTGCATTTGTAAGACAAGGATGCACAATGGGCATGTTGATATTGGTTGTGCAAAGTTTGCATCCTTGTCTAATAGTTAATTTGTAAAAAAGAGTGTAGTGTACTAATGACATCGGTAAAATGTCACACAATTTTATTTTTAAAAAAAAATCAACTAGTTTTTTCCTTAACGTTAACACATAAACATTGTATGCTGCTGTAATACTTGTTATTAATATAGGTGTAAACCAGCAAGATTCGACGGCTTCCAACTATTTATTTACATCCTATTTTTGGTGTAATCCTTTCAAGGTGAGGTTCTTATTTTGAAAATTTCTGTAATATGATACAGTCAAGGAGTGTTTTTAAGGTATGGTTACAAAAGGTAACAGCTGAGGTGACGATATTTTTTTGAGACTTCGAAAGCAAGGGATCTATCCAGATAACCATCTTCTGGGTAGCGAATATATCACTTAAGTTGCTCGTTCAAGACAGTTTGGCGCCTTTTAATTTTGGATAATTAGTATAGTAGTATTATTATCTCATGGCGGGTGACCTTGAAAAACCTGCGCGAGGAGGAGCTATATTAATAATCAAAATAAAAAGTGAGACTAGAAAACACCGACTGCTTGCACGTCCAGTGTTGCCAGAGCAAAAATTATCGAGCAACCAAGGAATGTGTTTCAAATAGTTTTATGTTGATTTTTGCTCTTCTATAAAAATGATCTGAGTTTATTGTTAGATGTGATACCCCAGATTATTGATTGATTGGATCAGTGTACACAAGATATTTTATCACTTATAGTCACTAGTAGAACAAAAACAGTTTGGTAGTACTACATATTCGTTTTTTTCAAATCAATACACGTTTTTGTTTTAAACACAAACTATAAACTATAAACACTATATAAATGTCAAATGCCCACCTCGAAAATATTACTAAGATTTATTACAAAAACGTTTTAAGAATATGTCTACACAATGACACTCGTGGTGTTGTAACTAACAAAAATAAAACAAAAACAATTTTTAATTAATACCAAAAGGTTTTTATATTATTTGTTATATGTAGCTATAAAATAATTCCTTGAATAATTAATAATCTTAACCTTTCTGACTAAACAAAAGCAATATTACTTATACGACTGAAGTTAGATATACTACACCGGCCTGATCAGGGTGCTGTTGATATTATAATCATAGATTATTTAAATCGTCAAGCCTGCATAATGTCGTCGAATGCGGAATTCAGATCCGATCGAGTAGTACAATTCACTTGTTTTAATGGATTGACTGGAGACGCTGCCTTGGATCGAAAACTGGTTTATGTCGCTAAACTGAAGCGGATTAACACGATCGGATAGAAGCGCCGAGATAAATACAGTCAATAAGAATCCCTTTTGGAGACAAAGAATGGACATGCTTAACAGAATTGATTATGATTGGATTAAAATGTAAAATGATTCAATCACTTTGAAAGCCAATCATTGATTGTTTCAGCTTTAAAAGTGATCGATTGTCACAGCACTACTGAACATAATTTGATATAAAGACTGCTTCCCTCTTTAAGCACGTTTTATTTCAACACCTCAGTAATAAACAATACTGTACAAACAAATGTATTTATGACACATATTTTCTACAACGCTAAATAAAGACCATCATTCAACTATTTTACATAAATTATATTTCAAATGGGTTCACATCCTTAACTTTCATCCCTATCATCAGACTCATCGCCCGAGGATAAGTATCCATCTGAATTATCGCTATTATCATCAACCCGTATAATTAGGTCTTGAACCTCGTCTATTAAAGTTTCTCGTTCCATATAATCTTTTTCAATTTTCTCTACGTGCAGACATACTTTAGTCCACTCGTTGATTCCAATATTTTTTATATGTTCTTCTGCCAACTTCCATACATCATCTATTTTGAAGGTTACATTACATGCAGCGACACGGTTTTTAAGTAACGCCCAAATCATCTCGATAGGATTTAGTTCTGGGTGATATGGAGGTAAACGCAATACTACATGACCATGTTCTGCCAGTAGCTGATCAATTACAAACAGCTGATGAACAGGTTTATGTGCCTTAATTTTGGAATATAATTCAGGCTTGGTTTCCTTACATTCAAAGAGGATATTTCGTTCCTTCAACCATTTCTGCATATCTGTTTTCTTCCAACTTGAAGTAGGATTAGGATGCACAAGAACATTATGATATGACGCATTGTCTATCACAAACACTGAATTTGGTTCCAAATTTGGTATTAACTTTTCTTGCAGCCACTTTTTATAATTGTAATGATTCATGTCATCGTGATAATCCCCAGTTTTCAAACCAGACTTAAATATCAATTCTGCATTTGGAACGAACCCATTTTTTCCACCTGCATGAACAATTATCAAACGCTTCCCTTTTGAAACTGGCGATTTCAAACCCTTGGTGGTGCCGTCATCCCAACACTTTGTTACACTGTGAGAACTGTGCAGGTATGTTTCATCGTTATACACAATGCTTCTGCCCTCTTCTTTATACTTACTAAGATTTTTCAAAAATATGGTGCGCTTTGCTCTTATATTGCTTTGTTCAACAAGAATTTTCCTGTTATCTACAGTTCTCTTCCAACGAAACCCTGCTCTTATAACAATTTTTCCGAACGAACCTAATTTTCCCGTGTAATGAGGGCAATCATTTTTAAATTCGTCAAACACTAACTTCAAAGTCGGTCTACGTTTATGTATTGCTGCAAACCGATACATAACGGTTCTTAGAATCTCTTCGTCAAATCCATTCACTGTTGACTTAGGGCTCGGTTTATTTACGGTTTTCCTTGGTGAACTGAACTTGCTGCAGAGTGGTTTGTTTGTACCTTCCTTTACAATTCTTTGCACCGTCCGCAATGACACACTTGTTGCTTCAGCCACGCACTCTTGCAAATTGTTCAGGTTGGAGGCGCCCGAATCTTTAATGCTTTTCAAATATTGAAACACATTAAAAACAATCTGTCGTCCTTGACTATGAATCACCTCCTTCTTATTCATAATATTACTCTAAAAAATACCATAATTAATCATTGAACGAACATTCTTTTTAAATACTTACATTGCTGAAGAAATTAACTATCAGTTAGTTTTGAAAAAAACTGTTTTGATGACTATTACTTGATACAAATATTACAACGGAAAACTGGAAATAATAAGACCTTGATAAGAGCGAGAATGACAATGACAGTTACGGTTCACAATCGGTATATACAGTATTGGGATCCGCTGAGTATGTGTTGCCAACGGCAAATATTTATGGATAAGGAAACTACGAACCTAGAATTGTTTATAAGTAAAAACAAGTAAAAGCTCCGATATTATATGGAGGTCTGGATTTATTTCATATATTTATGAATTTCTAGATACCGCCAGCATGAACGGGGTCCTTACAAACAATATTTTACTCAACGTAATAAATGGGATATTCGTGACGACGTATTAAAGCCACATTGCTAGCAAGATGTTTGTGGGTTGTACTGTAGCATTGTGAATCTTGAGGTTTACGTTTAAATTGAACCTATTGCGCATGTGACGTCACCCGCCATGAGATAATAATACTACTCTAAAACCTTTCAAGGTAAATGAGTACCTGTAAAGTAGTTTTGTATTTCGGCCATTGTACATTTTATAATTATGTTATTTTTATCATTTTTCCGTAAAAACTCCTGCCTGCACTACTGTAGTCAGTTGGTGCAGATATAAAATTGTTATGGGGTTCCTGTCCCATTTGGGCACATCGAAATTCATAATGTAACATCATTGTTAAACCATAACACCCTTCTATATTATTTGGAAGATGGTGGCACATATCTAGATCCCATTTAGAAATGGTGACATTAACTTTCTTGCAGATATTTATAACAGTATCACCAGATTCGAGGACACCAAATATGTGAACATTGTTTTACCACCCATGCTGACCTAGGACATCCAGCTTACCGTTCACTTCTTTGAGTTTTAATTCCAGAAAAAATTATTTTTCCTGAAACTGAGTTTTCTAAGTTTTCAAAAGCCTTTGATAATATGACTAATTTTAGATAAAATGCTTCGGGTGTAAGAATTGTTTCAACAGCTTTATCAAGTGCATTCGGTCAGAATGTACCAAGACAATGTATTTTTAATGAATATTAATTACTAGATAACATGTTATTTATAAATTTAAGTCAATCTGGCAATTATATTTTCGGTAACGCAAATTAGTAATTAAATTGTTTGATAACGGAACATACTAGTAAGAGTCAACTCTATGCGGCTGTCCATTGCAAAGAGTTCAATTGTAATAGAAATGTTTTTAGCTTTGAGGACGATAAAAGAGCGACGTTATGCTAATGGTCCTGAAAGTTGGTCCAATGTGATGAACGAGATAGGTAACCATTCAGCAGTTGTAAAAATTGTACATACAACAAACGAAAAAAATAAATAAAACAAATACCATTGTTTACTACAATTTAAAATACAATTCTTAAACATTAGCCATTGCTTGAAATATTAATAAATCATCTGTAATGTTTTCAACTGTAACAGTTTGATCAGCGGGAAAAAATTTAACAGACCCAGTTTTAAAAAGATCCGATGCTCCAGCAATTGTTAATAATATACTGGCAGAGTTTCTTGGCTTTAATGTATAACTTTTTTGTTTTGCAGGAATTTGTATTTTTGCCACTGCAAAATCTGGAACAGGTGGCTTAAAAACTTCGGTGTTTACATCTTCAACAACAGGTTTAAACAACTTTGCAGCTGCAGGTTCGTCTTTATAAGTCAACATGTTACACAAAGTATCTACATCCTTAAACTTTGGTGTCAAACCAGCTCTTACAACATTATCGGAGCATGCCATACACTCAACACAATCACCTAATAAATAGGCATGCGGTTCATTAGCACCTAAGTACAGTGCTTGATTAGGTGCTAATGTAAGATAATTTAGAAAGTAAATTACGAAACAGCCTATATCATCAGGATAGAAAGAATGCAATCGTTCAAAGAGCAGTGCCAACTGTTCTGTGCGAGTCTTAGAACTTTCACTGGAAAAACGTACTAAAATTTTTTTTAGTTCACTCTTAATCATATCTTCCGAACAAGTCATTAAAGCTTTAAAGCAAAACTTTAAGGCACATGCACTTTCTGAATTAACCAATCTATCGACAGCTTCATTACCAACTAATGCCGATAATTCAGGAATAGTTTTTATAAATGTTTGAATTTCGTTAACAGGTCTAAAACCACACAACGCCTCAAAATCAGTTAGTGCAATTGCAAGCTCTGGTTTGTGGTTAGGGTCTTTATATAAATCAGGTCTTGTTTTAAATAGTTTTTCAGCAAGGGCTTTATCAGGGTGTGCTTGGATTGATAAAGCTTGATTGACCGACAATATTTTAAATAAAAATGGCAATTCGTTACCAAATTTCTTTTGGACATTCTCACCCAGGTATTGAGGATTATCTTTTAGAAGATCGGATAAAGGTTTTCCAGTTTCTCTTACTTCAGATGGAGCATTAGGATGAGTTCCCATCCACAGTTCAGCATATGGTGTACTATCTTCAATGACAAAATCAGAATCCGCAGCTTTAGACAGCGTAGCAACTTTGCTATTCGCACCTATTTTGCCCCATTCATATTTTTGTACCTTGCACTTTAAATCCATTAGATAATGTTTGTTAAATTTCGACCACTTCATATGATGTTTCACAGTTTAATAATATTGAAAAATTTTTTCGAAATATAGTGCAAATGTCAAACAAATCTAATTTGTTAGGTTAGAATATTATCACAATATGACAAACTTTAAAAACTTACCTATGAATTATTTTAGCTTGCTCTTCAATTAAGCAACAATCTCCAATAATTATAGGGCCTGCTTCTGCAATTACCGTAGCACTAGGATGGATAATAGTGCCCGCGCCTATTGAAATATCACCCCTTAACTTGGATTCCTCACAAACGAGTGCCCCTGGCATTACTTTTATACTAAAATTAAGATAATTAAACTATTATAAAATAATAATTAATTACTTGTTTCTAGAAGTCATCTTTACAAAACTATTTTTTCAGAGTTCAAAAAAGGAATCAAATTTCAAAACATAAATAGTTAATTAATGATATTGGTAGCACTGCACTTTAAATCAGCAAGTAGAGGTTATATGGCATCAAACACATATTTTTATGACTCAGGATACTAGATATAGATAAGCTGGATACATATAAATAATATTACATTATGAGCAAACGTTTTCAAAATGTTTGAGCTTTATGAAATAACTAACTTTTAAAAGATTAAAAATATTATACTAGCATTGATTACTATCGCACAAGATTATTAAAAACAATTCTTTAACGACATTGGCAAATAATACACAAAATACAAGTTAAATTTTTCCAGTACCCACTATCAAAGCGGAAAATACGCAATTAACATTTGTATTCAATCCTTAAGAGTTAAACACAATACAACGCCATCGTTAAATGTCAGTGAAGAATTGGAATGCAGGTATTGAATGACTGTACACACAATGCGCGACGTTTGACGCCGTTCAACGTTGGTAGCAATATTTCTACTACATACACTCTCTTGTGTCAAATACATTGAAATATCCCTGATCCCACCAACGTCTGCGATTCTGTTAATTATTCATATGCCGAAAATAAGAATACGTTATAGCCAGCATAATAAAATGCAATAACCACATCATCACCCACTCCAATATTCATTTTCGTGTAAAAAAATGTAACCAAAAATAAATAAAATAATAATAAATTAGGTTACATCAATTGTCAAAATGAAAGTCGACGGCGTTCATTCTGTGCATAATGGGCTGAACAGAATACAACGCCGTTGCACGACGTTGGATGTCAATCAAGAGTTAAAAGAACTGTTTTAAATGACTGTATACACAATGCACGGGTTTGACACCGTTTAACGCTGGTAGTTGTCAGAATTTCTACTTTTACGCTCGCGAATGTTAAGTACGTTGAACTCATAACCTTACTTTAGTACTTTGAATGTTGTACGAGCTTCTATTGTTAGTGTCCTTTTAAACAAAGAAATATTTCTACTTTATTATTTTATTATATTTATTAACATGACAAGTGTTGAAGAAGAATTGAAGTTATTTCAGTTGTCAAAATGAAATTCGACGGCGTTCATTGTGTGCATCATTTATTCCTTTACATTGGCGCCGTTAAGCGGCGTTGCATTCTGTTCAGCCCCTAATTTATTCCTTGCGTTTAACGCCGTACGACGACATTGTATTCTGTTAAGGCTTTTGGCGAGTATCTCTATAATAAACTAGGTTAAGTAATAAAGAATTCAAACAATTTTTATTAAAAATGCAGGGAAAAGCAGTAAGCAAAAACAAATTGCGGTAAATATTCAAGAAAACCCAATGTGAGATAAGCAATAACCAAGCTTGTTATAAAAACTATTTCCCACGTTAGCTAACTGTCATTTAGTAATTAACACGCATTCAACCTCATATTGCTTCTCTCAAACAATTAATTTTAGAGCAGCTTTTTCTTTAAATTTTGCTTTTAAGGTGCTCTTACAAGAAAATGCCGTAAGGTACTAAATCGGGAGTTCTTAATGGCTAATTTATAGTGCGACCTCTACCAATCCAATGATATGGAAATGAATTATTCAAAAAATTTTAACATCTAAACTAAAATGCAAAAAAACAGACGGTTTCGTTAAAAATATCTCCCGTTTTTCTCAGCTTAGTCGATCCTGGACCTCTCAAGTCCAACTTCCTTTTACAGCGTTAATCTAATTGATTCTGGCTGTCTCGTTGATATCTATTGTTTAAAAGTTTGCCATGTTTTGGAGGGTGGTTGATGCGGTGAGTAGCTTCCAGGATCTTCCTCTTGATTGCTCTCCAACTATAGGATATCCAAATCCTGGGTCCACCGGCCTGTGGCTTTCGACCGACAGGATGGCTATTCGTTACAAGCCTCTCCATCGTCAAGGACTAACGGATGTGCATCTCTAACGATTTCGCTTGTGTCCCCATTCCTTGGCACCCCGCATAGCTGGAAAACACTCTTGAGTTGTCACCGTTCCGCTGCTTACCTTGTTTCGCCCGGAAGCGAAGGTAGGTATATGTTGATTCCGCGAGGCCTGCTGTTTCTCATGCAACTGTTTTATATAGCAATTAATTAGGAGATATGATCTTCTACTGTTTTTGATGGTGAATCATGTTATTCTTGGGGATTGGTCGGAGTCGTAACGGGAGGTGTTCATGCTCATACTCTCTCTCATCTCAAGGTGTGTTCCACAACCACAAACGTTTAGACCGTATTCAATAATACAACTCTCCTCACACAACTACCTGTGCCTACTGGTGATAGAATAATATCCTTATTAATGTAACACAGTTACTGTAAAATCTGTATTTTAGCTGTTACGTGCCACATATTAATTAATAATGAACATTTACTTTAAGTTAAAAGTTACTAAAGGCAGTGATATAAATACAAATAATATTTGTTCACATACAGATACGTAGTTGTCACATTAGGCTTCGTCTTGTTAAATTTACCAAATGCTTCCTCTTTCTTTTAATAAATATAAAATAAAATAACGATCATTTTTTATATATAGAATATTAAGTGATCGTTATTATTTTTTGAAATACGCAAGTTTGTTATAACTATAGGTGTAGTTGGTTGTTCACAAAGCACGTTGGTCACAATATCGAGTTAACTATTTCTATCACTATCACTAACCTGGAAACTTCCGTCATTATTTATATCTATATATTTTAGGTTTCTTTCCATTGCCTTCCAATTGTAGATCCATACATTTGTCTTGTTGACTATTGGATGAATTATCCTCTAAACTGGGGAGGCATTCAAAGCTACTAACATAATTATTAATGTAACCTCTATGACTAGCATATAAACTTTTATCACTGTGATTTTGAGCATAATTTTTAATGACTATAAGATTCAGGTCTGCGAAGTTGCTTTTGTTATCTGAGCAACTAAAGTTTGCTTTATTAATTAATTTGTTACTCCTATAAAAAAGTTAACCATTGACGTCTCTTATTATATAACATCTATCACTATATTTTTGTTCTGACATTTAGTACTCTTTGGGAAAGATTGTGTACCAGAGTATGAGCAAACGCCCTCTCTCGACAATACCTGGCTCCACGATATAATAATCTAGTGGCAGTGGCTCTTGGGTGGCTCCGTGGCGTAGTTGGTATCCGTGTGACTACTACGCCCAAGATCCCGGGTTCAAATCCCGACACGGTCCGCTTGAAAAATGTTAGGCGAGCATTTTTCACAAAAATACGTCCTCGTGCGGATGAGAGGTAAAATGGAGGTCCTGCGTGTAAGTGTTGTCACGTACGTTAAAAATCCCTACCTTGCTTAGAACAGCAAGGGTTGGACAAAATTCAAAATTTTTCAGGTAAAACTCGCTTCCTGACCAATGTAGTATCTTCGGGTGGAGCATTGAAAAATTACATGTGGGGCAGTGGCACTTGAACCCAATTGTTGCATGACAAGCACATGACCCAAATATACACTGAAAGATGGCGTTGAAGTGAAAGGGTTTGAAATAAAATTGCAGTATCAAGTAACCCTACTTTTAATACTATACGATAACCCCAAAATTAGGTTACCAGCAATTTGAAATAAATTACATAATTAAGCAAAGAATACCGGACTCAGCCTGTGTTATGTTGGGAAAAAAGTACGGCATAGAAAACCCCAACAACCCTGCGCTTCTAACTGCATAAGGACACCTCTCCGATGATGGGTAGCGAGCAAGCTCCCTGGGTTTTTTTAATATTACGGGATATCAACTGTTGCCCAAGCAATCTACATATGACAACTGGAGAAGAGTTAATGTAGTCCAGGTATTCTTTTTTGGAAGGGACGGGGGTTGAAAGCCAATACAATCTACCTAAAGATGAAGGGTTTAACCAAAAACCTGAAAGGTACTCTTGATAACCAGCGTTTCAACCCCACACAGAGATAAAATGTCAGTAGATCCAACAAGGTTATCACACGCGCGTACACTCAAACCAGTAACAATTTCTAGCACGTGTCACTAATATGATTCACAATGATATCTCTAACTTTTATCATTTGCAAAAACGCAACTACAAGATTGACAATAGATACATTGGATTATAACATGAACTTATGCTATGATGCTACCAAACAAAGGTACTTATATATTGAATCATCTATCTCCAACATAGTCTAATTACAAACGCGTAAATTAGCGAGCTCATAGCAGAGGTTCATTATAATTTCATCGTAACAAGAATCATCAAATTTCAATATTAGTTACTGATAGAATCGTAGGCTAGGAATATCAGGTCTCATACAAACTAAGGTTAGGTTTCAAATCGAGACGTGAACTAAGCAGTTATAAACGCACGACTATAAGATGCAAAATAAAACCATTACATAATCATAATGGGTTACTAGCACCTAGTAAACAAGTAACAAATACATACAGTACTCAATCAAAAATACAAGCTATGATTACAGAGGTTCAAAATCTACATAAATGCACGTTAACAGAATATATTGTAGCGGGCTACCGACAACGCGTTTTACCATTTAGAACAAATAATATCAAAAGTCTCTATTACTCACTATTTACAAGTCTAATTAACAGTATATGCCTTATTTATAAATGTTTTCTGTCCAATTAACAATGAAGCACTATCACACTAATGTTGTTTACAATCACTAATATCTTCTTAAACTAAATCTTTAATCATAAGTCTTCTTAACAACACTAAACACTACTATAATTTATTTGTAGAATACACTTCGGTTATGCAGCTTGCGTGTTTGACGGGTTGCCTAATAGTAGTTCGTAACACTGCCCTCTCTTTAAAACCGTAAATACTGTAAATACATTTTGACGCCAATTCGATGACTGATGACGGTATCGGCAGCTATCTCTTCTGGTGCAACCACCATGTCGTTGGAAATAACAGTCAACACTCTTTTCTTGGTCTTGGTAGTCAACCGGTTGATAGCAACAAACAAGTACCTGGACGTCCGTTCGCTAGAAAATTACTTCTAGCATAATTCGGACTATTCTCCAATCTAAGCCATTCAGTCCACAGGACACGGACCAGCTATATCAATGGCCATCCTCTCAAAAGGATTCCCCACGTTATTCGAGTTTTCAGTTTTGTAACCAGACCATTTCCAGAAGCATCTTTGCATCTTCTTTGCAATTCATCTAATAGAATTTTTCTCTCTCTTTCGAGAGTTCTTTTCACGCCAAAGTGCCTCCGGAAATACCATCGTGCAAGTATTGCAACACTTCCGGCACTCTGCTTCTCGGCACTATCACTTGAAGTCGTCTCTTAGTATCATCTTCACATTCCAGGCGTCGTTTCAAGATTTTATTTTTAATCACCAAGGAGTCCCACTGTGCCCAGTATGCCCTTAAGATCCTACTTAAAATACTAATTTCTTCCCGAGCTGGTCGTTGTCCACTACTTTTCCACTCAATAATACGTCCTAATTCGGCGTCATTCTCCTGGTCTTCTCGTGCTCTTTCGGGTTGCGAAGTATCATCGGTTACCGTCATTTTATGAATGACACTTATTTTCTCTTCCATCTTGGAGCAATGATTGTAGTCTACCAGACGAGGTCTTCTTGACAGAGCGTCTGCATTCCGATGGCTAGTTCCTACACGATGTTCTGTGTCAAAGTCATATTCCTGCAGCCATTCTATCCACTTTGCAACTTGCCCTTCAGGATTTCGAAACTGCAGTAACCATTTTAGCGCAGCATGGTCTGTTCTTAACAGAAATTTACGGCAGTATAAGTACTTATAAAAGTGCTCTACGGATTTGACGACGGCCAACAGCTCCCTTCTTGTCACACAATAGTTCCTTTCTGGCCGCGAGAAAACCTTGCTGAAATACCTAATAACTTTTTCTTGTCCGTCCTGCACTTGAGAAAGAACGCTTCCTATAGCTGTGTTACTGGCATCGGTATCCAACACAAATTTTCCCTCCATCCTTGGATAACTCAGAATTGGTGCTGTAACTAGTAGCCGTTTCAGTTGTTCAAATGCGTTCTGGCAGTCGTCATTCCAATTATATTCTTGTCCATCTTGGTATTGGGCTCCGTGGCGTAGTTGGTATCCGTGTGACTACTACGCCCAAGATCCGGTTCAAATCGACACGGTCCGCTTGAAAATGTTAGGCGAGCATTTTCACAAAAATACGTCCTCGTGCGGATGAGAGGTAAAATGGAGGTCCTGCGTGTAAGTGTTGTCACGTACGTTAAAATCCCTACCTTGCTTAGAACAGCAAGGGTTGGACAAAATTCAAAATTTTTCAGGTAAAACTCGCTTCCTGACCAATGTAGTATCTTCGGGTGGAGCATTGAAAATTACATGTGGGCAGTGGCACTTGAACCCAATTGTTGCATGACAAGCACATGACCCAAATATACACTGAAAGATGGCGTTGAAGTGAAAGGGTTTGAAATAAAATTGCAGTATCAAGTAACCCTACTTTTAATACTATACGATAACCCCAAAATTAGGTTACCAGCAATTTGAAATAAATTACATAATTAAGCAAGAATACCGGACTCAGCCTGTGTTATGTTGGGAAAAAGTACGGCATAGAAAACCCCAACAACCCTGCGCTTCTAACTGCATAAGGACACCTCTCCGATGATGGGTAGCGAGCAAGCTCCTGGGTTTTAATATTACGGGATATCAACTGTTGCCCAAGCAATCTACATATGACAACTGGAGAAGAGTTAATGTAGTCCAGGTATTCTTTTGGAAGGACGGGGTTGAACTCAATACATCTACCTAAAGATGAAGGGTTTAACCAAAACCTGAAAGGTACTCTTGATAACCAGCGTTTCAACCCCACACAGAGATAAAATGTCAGTAGATCCAACAAGGTTATCAAGGCGTACACTCAAACCAGTAACAATTTCTAGCACGTGTCACTAATATGATTCACAATGATATCTCTAACTTTTATCATTTGCAAACGCAACTACAAGATTGACAATAGATACATTGGATTATAACATGAACTTATGCTATGATGGTACCAAACATAGGTACTTATAGATTGAATCGCCTATCTCCATCATAGTCATAATTGCAAACGTGGAAATAAACGGGATCATAGCAGAGGTTCATTATAATTACATCGAAGAATAAATCATCAAAATTCAATATTAGTTACCGATATAATAGTAGTCTAGGAGTACCAGGTTACATACAAACTAACTTAACGTTAGGTTTCAAATCGAGACGTGAACCAATCAGTTATAAACGCAAGACTATAAGCTGAAATAAAGCAATTACATAATCATAATGGGTTACTAGCACCTAGTAAACAAGTAACAAATACATACAGTACTCAATCAAAATACAAGCTATGATTACAGAGGTTCAAAATCTACATAAATGCACGTTAACAGAATATATTGTAGCGGGCTACCGACAACGCGTTTTACCATTTAGAACAAATAATATCAAAAGTCTCTATTACTCACTATTTACAAGTCTAATTAACAGTATATGCCTTATTTATAAATGTTTTCTGTCCAATTAACAATGAAGCACTATCACACTAATGTTGTTTACAATCACTAATATCTTCTTAAACTAAATCTTTAATCATAAGTCTTCTTAACAACACTAAACACTACTATAATTTATTTGTAGAATACACTTCGGTTATGCAGCTTGCGTGTTTGACGGGTTGCCTAATAGTAGTTCGTAACACTGCCCTCTTTAAAACCGTAAATACTGTAAATACATTTTGACGCCAATTCGATGACTGATGACGGTATCGGCAGCTATCTCTTCGGTGCAACCACCATGTCGTTGGAAATAACAGTCAACACTCTTTTCTTGGTCTTGGTAGTCAACCGGTTGATAGCAACAAACAAGTACCTGGACGTCCGTTCGCTGAAAATTACTTCTAGCATAATTCGGACTATTCTCCAATCTAAGCCATTCAGTCCACAGGACACGGACCAGCTATATCAATGGCCATCCTCTCAAAAGGATTCCCACGTTATTCGAGTTTTCAGTTTTGTAACCAGACCATTTCCAGAAGCATCTTTGCATCGCCCGATAATGCGCAAACGCAGAGTGGGGAAGTAAGTGGTGGTTTCCGTCACGTCAACGAAACGTCAAACAGTGTGGTTATCTGTGGTGTGCCTTTGTCTTCTCTTTCAGATATGTAGGTTTTCTGCCTTATACCTATTATCGTTCCTCCTACCTGGTTGATCCTTTATCGTACAGCTACAAAAAGAAGAGAGAAGACCTATTAATCTGATATCAACGGAGGCGAAGGCCGAACCACGCCCAACAACGAAATCCTGCCGCCAAAATAGCTACCATGTTGTGAAGAGCTCCATAGTTTACGTGAGTACATTTTGTCTTTTCCTATAATCGCAATTAACATTTTTTGCATGTGATACAGTAATTTGAAACATAAATCTGACGTAATATTTCGTGGCGCAATATTACGTACGAGTTTATTATGTTGTCAACTTTCGTAGTGGATCTTATCAATTACACCGGGACTTTAACTAGTATACCTTAGAATAGAACACTCAGGAGTTTAACAGTCTAAAGATGAAAACCATTTAGATCCGGATAGAGTATCCAAAGTGTCATCAATTCTGAGCAAAAAGGAGCTGTTTTTCTTTGTAAAATTGTTTAGCCGCCAGCAGTCTACACAAAACCTTGTCCACCCATCCCTTTTCTTGACAAGCACTACCGGGGACTGTTTGAAAGCTCAATTACTCCCTGTTTCTTCATGTCTGTGATAATTTGCTCGGTTTTCTTACGTTTTGCAAAGGAAGTCGCCTGGGTAATGTTGTCGTATCGGTTGCGCATCTCCAGTATTGATCTTATGTTGCACCACATTCGTCCTTCCTTTTTCACTATCATCTAGTGTGAACACATCCCGATATCGTCCGACTAATTCTTTTACCTTGCCCAGTTGGTCGCCGTTTAATTCTTGACACGAAGGTATCAACATATCCAGCAATTTCTGTGAGCAACCGTTGGCTGGTTTATCTTTTGTGACGTCTACACATGTTTAATATGTCATACTGGAATGCAACTTCCTATATTCATGTTTTTCTCCAGGGTCACCGTATACGGAATAATGTTTAGCACGCTTATTAGTATCGTGTTTCTAGACTTTACTAGTGTTCTCCCAATCAGTAATTCCTCCTGACCCATCTCCGATTCAGTTGCCTCCATCATGCATACTTGTCTTTTCCGGAGAGTACCATCCGGGCATCCCATCACGATCATTTCCGTTTTCTCGGGTATTTTCATATCACAAATCATTCAAACTTGCATCGTCTGGTTACTCGTCCCCTGAAATGGAATCTCATCATCATTTATCCGTAGCACATTTTCTTTCATGTTCACATGAAACCCAATTCTCTAATCCAGCATCTCTTCGGCCTATCACTTTGAAGTCACACTCAGTTAATTTTGCCATTCCCTAGTCGTTACGGCTATTCTCTATACCAAGAAATCCCACTGCCAGTAGCCTTCAGCATACCTAGGTAAAGCACTAATTTCTTCCCAACCAAATCGTTGGTCTCACTTTTCCACTCAATAATACGTCCTAATTCGTAATTGCAACCGGTCTTCTCGTGCTCCATTCGAATTGCGAAGTATCATCGGTTACCGTCTCTATGAATGACGATGATTTTATCCATCTTGGAGGCAATGATTGTAGTCTACCAGACGAGGTCTTCTCGATAGCGTTCTGCATGCCGATGGCTAGTTTCTTACACGATGTACTGTCTCAAAGTCATTCCCTGCAGCCTGTATCCACTTTGCAACTTGCCCTTCCGGGTTTCGAAACTTTAGGACCGGTTCCGCAGCATGGTATGTTTACTAAATTACGGCCGGGTTAGAATTAAAAGGCTCTACGGATTTGACGACGGCCAACAGCTTTCTCTTAAATACACCATAGTTCCGTTAGGCAAAAGGAGACCTTGCTGAAATACCTAATAACTTTCTCTTACGTCCTGCACTTGAAAGAACGCTCCAATAGCTGGCAAAATGGCATCGGTATCCAACACAAATTTCCCCTTCCTTGGATAACTCAGAATTGGTGCAAACTAGTAGTCTTTCAGTTTGTTCAAATGCGTTCTGGCAGTCGTCATTCCAATTATATTCTCGAACTCTTCGGTTAATTTTCAACAGTTTGGCAATGTTTGAAACCCAAGTATAAAATCGGCAATATGTGCACAGTTCTAGAAAACTGCGTAGTAGGTGTATGTTTGCTGGTGTGAGTTTTTACCATTTTTATTTTATCAGAGTCAGACTTATTTCGGTCTCCTAAACATGCCTTAAGTGTTTTACTTCTTTTCCAAATAGGGGACAGTTACTTAGGGCACAGCCGTCCCTGTTACACTCTAGAAAAGATTAGCTAGACTACACTAACGTTTCTTCAGTCTCATATGCAGAATGTCTGAGTAACAGTTGACATCCCGTAATATTAAAAGTGCACAGGGTGCTTGTTCGCCATCCCATCCTTGGAGAAGTGTATTTATGCAGTTAGAAGCGCAGGGTTGTTGAGGTTTTATCTGCCGATACTGTTTCCTCAGCGTTAGCTCAGAGAGTCCGGCACTGTTTGCTCTTGTAATTCATGTTAATTGATGGTAACCTAATTTTGAGGTTATCATATAATAATTAAAGTAAAGTCGTAAACTATTGTAGTTTTATTTGAAACCTTCCCGCCTTAACGCTATCTCAGTGTATATTTGAGTTAAGTTACGGTCACACAACGTAGGTGTCACTAGTCACAGCCATAGACGACTAGATCACGAGGCCAGGTGTTGTCAAGAGAAGGTGTTCGTTCAACCGCAGGTAGGTTAGAGTACAGATTTGTAGCTGCGACTAGGTGCGTTACATTACAGAGTTTGGTGCAGTGACCAGGATGTGTGCCGTTTATAAAGGGCATTCAGGTCAGCTTTCAAGTGCGTTACATTACACATGTATGAGCAAATGTGATTTGATGATAAAAGTACAAGGAATAAAAGAAAAAAGATAGATAAGTTGGTTGCAATAAGATGGGCCATATATAAATTCGTAGAGAATTGTAAGAACAACTACTTTCTGGTCGAATTTTTTACAATTGATGAAATGTTGATACCTTTCCAAGGACGCTGTAGTTTTCTTCAATATCTTCCGAACAAACCGGCAAAGTATAGACTGAATTTTTTTGTATTGTGTGATGCAAAAACAGTTTGTGTCGAATTTTGAAGTTTATTGTGGTAAGCAACCCGAAGGTCTCTATAGCATGCTAAATACACCTACTTCGATTGTTCACCGCTTGTTGAAGAAAGTAAAAGGAATTTGACATGTGCTAACTGGTATTCAAGTTATTCGCTAGTAAAAGAATGATAGGAAGATACTATGATTGCGACCACGAAAAAAAATAAACGCGAAATACCGCAAGACTTTTTGTCTCATAAAAGTAGACCCGTGAAATCTTCATTGTTTGGATTCAAGAAAAATGTAACATTGGTTTCCTACGTACCGAAAAAAATAACGCGGTCGTATTGATCTCAACAATGCACGAGGATAAAAATATAGATCCAGTTTCGATTAAGCCTGATATCATCTTACAATATAAACCACTGAAGGAGGAGATGATACTGTTGATAAAATGTGTGCCACATACTCAGTATCAAGAAGAACAGGATGACCTTTGGTTATATTCTTGCAACTGATGAACATCGACAGAATTAATGGAAAACTGCTCTACAATACAACTCATGTCGATATAGCTTACAAGCACAAAGCAACATTTTTTAATGTGCGCTCCTTAGGTTTGATCAAACCTCATCTCTCAGAACGTGCCAGCATACAGTCATTGCTAAGTGACATAAAATGTTTTCGAACAAAATACAAAAAGCCAGCAGAAGACATCAATGAGAAGCCACCTGAAAAGATACGAGTGATGTGATTTATTTGCGGTAGGAAAAAAAATCTAGTCACAACGACCATCTACGAAAGTTGCAATAGGTCAGTTTGCGAACAACATATCACAACAGTTTTTACATGTTACATGCGATTCCTGCAAAAATGTCGAATCAAGCAGCGGATGAAACAAACTAACCATACCCGTGTGAGGTTTTATTTTTTCTAGCATGCTTTCTTTGTTAAAAAGTTTGTCTTTTTATCTAGCGTTGTATTAATTTATGAAAAATTAAGACAACGTGTTTTCTTATTCCTATACATTGATTTATGTACTCAATCTCACATTCATAGATGTGGTGTACATAATATACCGCGCGGGTAGCTAGCTACACGAGATTCTAGAGCGCAACACAAAATACAGATAAATAAAAAAGAAACCCAATAGAGAGGAATAAAACTATATTACAGCGCTGAAGTGGATGCCCCGGGAACTATTTGGTAAAGGCGGGAAATTCGATTTCATATATAATATTTAAAATGTAATATAAATATTTAAAATGCAATTCAAGTATACTTACTTGTTAACTTATTCTCCCAATGGAGCAACAGCAAATTTAATAAATATACAAATAAACAAATTTTTTCAACATTTATTTTGGTTTTCATTAATTTAAATATAGTATACAGGCTTGAGTCTCAGTATAAGCATTTCATGCATTTAATATTTTCAGAATTTAATGGAGTAGGTTAATTACTGCTACTTACAATTATTAAGATGCAAGGTTGGTACAGCAAACGTTTGTAAGCCTCTCTTAGTACCAGGAACTTTAAAGTCATCTTCAAAATGTAAATCACAAACATAATAAATATCATTTGTGAATATGCGCTGGGGAAAGGTTAAAGAACTTTAGAAGAATAGTATTCCTAAAGCTAGTTTTACACATATCAATTTATTGGTCAACTTCTAGTACTTACTGGCATTCAATTGAATTTTCAGCTTTATATATATGACAATAAATTGATGAATTTCAAGTACTTAAAATTGATAAACTTTTCTCAGCTTAAAACATGTCCTATTTTTCCATCAATTTTTTGGTTATATTAGTGACTTTTAGATTGGTCAACTGTTGGGTTTATCGTGTTTATCACTGTACTGTATTGTTAAAATCATAATTAAAGAGGAGATAAAAATAAAAAATTAAGCCACAGGTATTTATAATATTTCGTTTTCTGTAACCCTTGTCAATCAACGAAATTATTAAGAAGATTAAGTTTTAAAAGACTTATTGTATTCGGATTTGCGAGGTAGAACCATTAAATTATGATAACTGCCGCTGGAATTTATAATATTTAAGTCTAAAGCTATTTCTACCCCTGGTCTTTATTATGAGGGATGCTAACTAAAGTATAAAAGTAATTTATTATAGAATTCTTCCTATAAGTTATGCAAGTTATTGAAATTTAATTAATCAATTAATCTGTTTATTTACAGTCAAAGCAACAATCTCTGCGTCTGTTCCGTGGCCAACGTTTAATTAACAGTCATGACGACGAGAACTGGGCATTATTATTGAAACACCTCATATCAGTTAGTAACGCTTATGGTGTGCATTGGCAATGGCTATTTTGTATATATTCTGGAAACAAGTGCAACAAAATTTACCAACAATCAAACGTATTTTTGCACAGTTTGTTTGATGCGTGGTTAAACGTAAACGTACGTATAGCCAACTACCCTAGAAATATTACAGAATGACCTAAGTGAGCAGTACAAACTAATTAGGGCTTTCTTCAAACTCAATTTCAAACACTTAACACATGATTCGACAAATTCTATCAGTGAACAGACAATCACATTAACATCGAACAATCGAAGCGTTGTGGTAAACAAATCAAACTGCTCAATCATCCAGAAGCTGCTTACAGCCATTTTTTTTTTAATACGCACTCTAAACTAGAAGGACACAGGTCTAATGACAAACCAGAATGGTCATAGTGTTTTAGTTCCCCATCGCTAGGACATGACTCTATAGTAGCCAAGAACCGTTTAGCCGACGCAATATTTCTTAACCGCACTGGAGTAGCAAACTCAACAACGTGTCCTTGGTGCAACAAACAAGGAACTTCCTGGCACATGATAATGAAATGCGTAGAAACCAAGAACATTTGGAATCTCGTAAAAAAATAGTATGTAATCTACAAATACAAAAGAAAATATACATAAAGGACCTGTACTGCGGATTTCATTAAAGTATGGCAGTGGCACTGTTAGCAAATTACGCAATTACACTAGCCAAAAACACTATTTATTGGGCTATTAAAGATTACTACAAGCAACAAAAACAGGTGATGTTTCTGGAAATATACAAAAGTCGGATAAAGTCACGAATAACACGAGAGTTTATATGATACCAAGCAAAGAATGACTCTAATTCCTTTCAGTAAAAATGGTGTACAAACGGAGCACTCTGCATATCCAATGGCAATACTTTGGTTTTCTCATCGATGCTTGACTAAAGTACACTAACACCAAATTACCACAGGCAGTTAATATTACACTTAACCATATAATTTTTTAATATATATTTAATATAATAATTATTTTCTTATTCTGTATATAATGTAGAATGTTATAATGATAAGTTATCTTAAATGTACAGTTTTAAATAAAATATTAATAATAATAATAACAAACACACGCAAACGCGCACGTGCGCGCGCGCACCCACACCCACACACACACACACCTATTCACCTGCCCACCTATCCACCCACCCACCGACCTACCCACATACTCACCCACCCACCCACCTACCCACCCACCCACCACACACACACACACACACACATTTATTTATGTTTTCCGCAAACTTTTTTTTGCGGAATCATCACTCCTAGGGTCTAGACTATTTACCAAAAAAAGTTCATCAAAATTGGTGAAGTTCCATTATACTGCATTTTTACCAAAAATTTTTTATAACACGTTCTAAGTACAGATATTTTTTTTGAATATCATTATATACCACTGTATCTTCCTTAACTATTCTAATTATTCCAACACAAACTTTTTCTTTTTTTTTAAACTTAACATTTATGTACATATATTAATATCAGAGAATTATTTCAACCCCAAAATTGTTAATGTTCTGTCTACTTATTTATTGTTCTCTCCATTAGCACCTTAGTAACCACCTTTGCCTTCTTCATAATTTTTTTTATTAAATCTAGCCTACCTATCTTTTCATTGTTCTTTTTTTCACAATCTTATCCTAACTAATCTATATTTAAATTACAACTTTTCTTAATCCCTTACACACAAGTTTATACATATTATCATTCATTTTATTTTGTATACAAAGTTATGGTCTCCCGAGCGAATATCAACCTCTCGGAGCGTCTTTCTGTAAATTTTTTGAACTTTCCGCCTCCTGCAATATTTTATCCAAAACGTTGCCCCCCCCCCTCCCGACCTGTCACCCGTTACACTATTTATACGTGTTTTGTGGAGCGCGGGTAATTAAAGGTTAATAGTTATGCGTTTATTTTTTAAGACTAGGATTAGACAGAGTATTTACAATTTCTTCACTACTCATCAGTATTTCATTGATGGCATTGCCATCAACTCTTACGGTTTAAAAACTCGATAAATACAGTTAAAAAGTCGATAAATACATCGCGCAAGCGCAATGAATAAAGCGGGCGACGCCACTCGCGGATGGCAACGCTAACCTTATTACAGATTCCGCGTGGCCAACTTCCAATGACGTCACCAATGCACAAATTACAACGCAATTATCGGAAAAATATATAAAGTTAAGGCAATATATTCTAATGCAATTACTCACATGAATATGTCTCTGGGTTAAAGTTGGCTTCTATTCCAAGTCTCTCAGGGCTCCATCCCGGAGGGATTAAAGATGGTACGCCCGACGTTTTTCCAAAGCGTTCGGACCAGCTCCGGCAATCATGGGCTCGTCATCCCGGGTCGTGCAGTAGGGTTCGCCTACGGCTCAAATTGTCACCTACCTATACAGGGATCGGATAAGGAAACAAGGTATAAGGGGCGACAAACAGATAAGCAAGCAAGGAAATCTACATAGGTAAAGATAAGGCACGATACGATACCTGACACCGACCACACTCCTTGAAGATCAAAGGCAAACAGCCACGTTATAGAGAGCACAGGAAACAAGTCCCCACTTTTTGTCTTTTTCACGTCGGTGCGAGGTAACAGCTTAAAATCTAAATCGTAACTACCCTATATAAAACCTAACTTAAAACCTACAAAATGTTTATATAAGGCGCCACCTGGTTTTTTGACCGATAACACGTCTACCGAATTACCAGGAAACGGAATAGGTAGCCCCATTGTTTTTGACTACACTAATAATCGACAGCACAAATTTGTCGGGGATCATGAAACACTACTTAAATTAAAGCAAATGCGACAAGTCGCCTAAACCTATCTAACTAAAGCTAACATTAAAGTTCTTATGTGCAAACACACATGAGTGTTGCATCAGAACTGTTTTTTATTGGCAAGAAGTGCCCAAATTTAAAAATGTTCATAGAGTGAGTCACTATACACTCTAGCAAATTTTGTTACTGGTACTTTGGCTTACTAACGATGCACATTTAAAACTTGTCCATGACATAGTTGTGAATCAACAAATTTACCAAAAGTACCACCCTACTAAATCCTTATGTTGCTAACCTAACAAATTACATTTCTATATCGGGTTAGCTTTTTCACTTAAATTCAAGAAAAATAATTCCCACGTCTGGTCATAGATACCACACGTTAGGAAAATAAAAAGATAAGACAAGATCTCAATTTGTTGTTAAAGATAAGAGATAAGATAACGATATTAAGCTTAAATTGTTATCCTCAAAGGTAATGGATAAGATAACGGTATTAAGCTTTAGTTATTATTTGAGATACTAGGTAAGATAACGCGATATTAAGCTAAAGTTATTATTAGAGATAGTAGGTAAGGTAACGCGAAATTAAACAAAAGTTATTACTAACGGTAGTCGGTAGGATAACGATATTCAACTAAAGTTATTATTAAAGGTAATCGGTAAGATAACGATATTAAAACTAAGGGTATTATCAAAGATAATAAACAAGACAAAGGTATTGGCCTAGTTATTATCCAAGACAATGGATAAGGTAAAGTTAGAGTGGCTCCGGTAGAGCCGTTAAATAGGGATTGTCTCGTGCCCTCTGAAAAGAGAAACCTGTGAAGCAGGTCCGTTTACAATAAACGGCACGAGGGACCGGCAAAAGCAAATGCGGGTGCATCCCCGCACCAGGCGTTAATCGATATCGGTGATATAATCACCCGATACCCACACGGTATATACGATATACACATCCACTCACACATTCACACACTCATACATACCTTCACTGCCAAGGCCCATGCGCTGACAGCGGCACCGCATGACCCCACGAAAGATTCGCAGAGACGTGGTCCAGGTGTCTGTGAAAACCTCCCGCGCAACCACACGGTGACTAACAGAAATGAAAAGGCAGAGAAACAGGAACGGTAAAAAGAAGGAGGTAGGTTATTTGGAATGCATAAGAGGCACTTCCAGGTAGAAGAAAGTAGAGGAAGGGCTCGCATTGAGCAAAAGAGACAGAAAAAGGTGAATAGCAAAGCGCTACTCAACCAGCCAATGTGGCCAGTAGCTCGGAGTGAGGCAACATCACTCTTATGTGGCAGACGGGTGTTCCGGGACAAGAACAGGTCCACCGAAAGAAGAATAAGGCATAGCGAAGACAGCGGGATAAGAAAAAGTATAGTTTTTGGACAAGCGTCCGAGAGAAGGTAGAGAGTTGTCCCTGTTAAACACAGCACAGTCTGAAGGACCCCCTGCGATATTAATCCGACAAGATAGGTATACACATAAATTTAAAAAAACTAGGCTCTTAAGAGAACTAGTACGATCGTTTTCCTAACGAGTGCATCGACTACGATAAGAAAATCAGACAAAAGTTGACACGACAACTTAAAAGTATCATTACAGATACATTCGAACAAAAACAAACTGTTTTAAGGTAGTTTTTCAAAACGGTAGCACCCTAAACACACAAAAATGCCTAATTATAAGCGGTTAAATACAGATACACTGTCCCAATATGCTATAACAACCGAGAATTTAATAAGATAACAATAAGAAACAATAGCACCTCACCACAAAGTTCAACAAAAAACAATGAAATAGAAAAAGAAAGAAATAATGATGTAGTATAATGTGGGCGACTGCAATAATTCAGAGGAAAAACACATGGAATAGACAATCCTAGTTTTTTGCAACTGCGAATATGAACTATTTCTTACAATGGCATAGACCGCGTCTCCTATGTGAGTCCAAAGAAGAAAAACATCCACTCAACATCAGCTAAAACCAATCATAAAAATTCAATGAGTTATTTCAACCAAAGTTACGACAATTACCACACAATTAAACCATGTAAGAAAAATACTAAAAACCAAATAATATGCTGTAGGAAAAGTTTGAGGGTTGATTAAAAGAAACGACATAATTATATTTGGGGGTGTAGAGAATGAAGTGATATATAAGTAACGGTATGGTCAAGGAAAAGTCAACCAAAAGAAAAAGATAGCTAATTTAAGGTAAGTAAAGTTAAACGTGTAAGAGATTATATTCTGTATGAGAGAGGGAATAAGTAATTAAAGTTAACTAATTGATGGTGAGAAAAAATTTTTAGGTAAATCGTAAGGGTTTAATCATATTAAGATACGAGGTATCAAGAATTAAATTTGGAAGGTTAAGAGAAACAACATCACGAGATAAGGCATCAGGTACGATATTTAATTTGCCAGGCCTATGCCTAACATCAAAAGTAAATTGAGATATACGCAAGTTCCATCTTGCCAAACGACCTGCGGGTTGTTTTAAGTTATTAAGCCAAGTGAGAGCTAAGAACATTAGGTACATTGTCAAAGAAGTAAACGTGAAAAGCTCTTAGTTATACATAAGGTTGAACGATTTTAAAGATAATTTTAAGGCATTTAATGAGGTTTAAATCAATATGTGAAGAGATAAGAGTAATTAAAACTCGATTCACTAATAAAATTGTTGAAAAACAAAAAGATATTTTATAAAGCATATTTTTACTGGGATGGGAAGCTCTCATTTGAGTTCCACCCAAACCAATAAGGAAAAATTTCAACATCATTATTAAAAAAAATGATTCACAAATTATAAAGCGACAAACTTACCAAGCTAATTCTTGTCTACGCTTATAATGCTCTACGACTAGTGCTTTGGGTCTCGTTCTAAACTTACAGAGCTATACGACCAAATCCGACAGTAAATTTCGCTTAACGAATGTTAAAGTACGTTGAAATATCAATAACTAAAACAAATATGCAATCAAGACAAAATCATACTCGCTACATGAAAGAAAAATTCCACGATACCTATACAAAAGGTATTCCAAATTATTGGAATGTTCTTTCAATATTGCAGAAGTTATCAACAACTATCGTATATGAGTTTAAATACTAAACGTTAACGTAAATTTCTTTATTTTAGTATTCAAAGGAGGAGATATAAAGAGATGCAGTTTATTACAACATTTTAAAAGGTAAAAATATGGTTAGGTAATTTCGTTACTATATATAAAGCAAGAACCTCTATAAAACGCATTTATAGGTTATACTGTTCAAGGGAACAGCTTTTAAACCTATATGAGGCAAGGTTAATATTTAATAAAGGGATATATCATTAATAAACTAACAAAAAGACATTCCAAATTATAAAAACACGCAGGTAATATGTTATTTAAGAAATAAAACAAGAACTGTAATCTAGCATTTTCAAAAGATATTCTAAAGATATTCACTACATTAAACGTTTTTTTAAACATAAGGTGTCTTTAAAAGCGAGTTTAAATATTCTATTCAAACAGGTAAATGACTTTTTTAAAAGTGTAAACACACAAGGTAATTTAGGTACAGTTTTTTAAAAAAACAGGAAGAGTTATAAATAGATAATTTTTATAATAAACGGTGTTTAAAGGATGCAATTACTGAGTTAGATTGATTGTTTATTTATGTATAAATAATTCGCTTACCCGTATAATACAGAAGTAAGGTTAACGTATAAATCCTTCTAAAAACTTGAAGTTAAAGTTTAGAACCACTAAACACATATTTCAGACAATTTCAGTTATACACTTCATTTAGAGTTACAGTAAATTAATTAATGTAGCATTTTTAAGACAAAAGGTATAAATTACAATAACCTCAAAATGACGGTTTTCATTACAACAGCTGACATGTCAATTCAGGAAAATCTCTGGGGAATTCACAAGATACCAACCTGAAATTTAAAATCCACAGATATCTTAGGGAACATAGATAATGACGTTTATTAAATTTTTTTTTTTAGATGAAAAAGCTATTTAAAACATTAATTAATACATTCAATAGGCATAAAGGAATTATACCACCTAAAAACAACACGTTGGACGGCAAATTCTTACATTTAAAAAGATAATTACATTTTAAAGTTTGATAAATACAACACCGAAAGCGGGGTTTACTAGACACCACCGGTAGTTGGTAGCGCTAATCTTATACAGATTTTGGGCGCGCTCATCTGCCAATGACGTCACCAATGCACAATTTATATTGCGCAATAATCGGAAATTTATATAAATTTAAAACAATGGATTATAATAGCGAACAAATTAACAGAGAGAATACTCACATAAGGAATCCGGCGTCCTGCGGAGTTGAGGTAAAGTTGGCTTTTATTGAAGACCATCAGGCTACGGAGGCCCTGTTGAGGTAGTTAAAGATGATACGCCCGACGCTCTTCCAAAGCGTTTGGACCAGCACTCAGGGCTCCGCTCCGGGGTGATTAAAGATGGTGCTTGCTCCGGTGCTGTCTGCGGAGCATGGTCTTCCGGCTCGTTCTCGGGTCGTGCAGTACGGTTCGCCCTAGGTGGCTGCAAATTTCATCTACCTATGTAGGCAATGGGCAGGAATACCAGGTATAAGGCAACAAACAAAGACAATTAGGCAAAGATAATCTACATAGATAAGATAAGGCACGGTACGATACCTCAAAGCGTCCACTCCACTCGAAGGTTCGGGCGAAAAAGCCACGTTCTCGCGTCTAACGGAAACCTCTCACCACTTTGTCTTTTCCGCGTCGGCGCGAAGTATTCGTCCAACCCACTCGCTTCGCGCGATCTGGCGCAAACGCACTGTAACGTAACGGAAATGCGCGCCCCGAGTATTTTGAAATTGTGGCGCGAAACTTCCGCACATCAAAATTAACCTAAACATGTTTAAGGGCCACTTTGGCACGTAACACAACAACATTTGCAATTATTGTGTGTATCACTCATTTTTGTTTTTTGGAATAGAAATCAGAAATCTATAAAAGTTAGGTTATGTTATTTATAATTAGCGCAATAATTACCTACAGTTGTAAAAAGTCCAAAAGTTGCACTTATTTGGTTCTAAAGTGCATTATGACGTCAGGATTGTGTAATTTAGTGCAGACAAATGGACATCACTATTGAAACTATTTTAGTCCTGTAGCGCACCTTCCACAACCCCTTACTGAAAATATTCAGATTTGTTCTAACATTAATCTTCCATATACAGGTAAAAACATCCTGTAGATATAATGCAAAAATAACAATTATATACCTAGTGTTATTGCTATTCGCTGACCTCTGATTTATATTTAAATATAAAATTATCAAAATATTTATTCCACCAATAAGGAACTCTAATTCCGTAATTAATAAATAATAATTATTATTAATACTACTTACCAAAATCCAGCATGGAAGCAAAATAGGCCTCCTCGGCTCACCTTTGGACAAGTAAGGAAGGGTTGTAGGATAAGGATGTAAGATGAGTATTACCTGCCACCAAACACCAAGTTCCATACGTATTTATAATTATAAATTTTAACAACTTAAACACAATAGTTTACAGTTTAAACCATTCAAGAACGAAACTTAAGCAAGACTTGCAACTAAAAATCAATACAACACCCATAAAGACCTCCAATTCAAAATCGTTATCGGCAAAAATTAAACAAAACACATGCAACAGGCAAATAATGGCGTTACCATTCCCCCACCCTGAAGCATCTTCAGAATGAACGAAATTTTTTCCTAACTAAATTAATTGTTAATCTAACCGAAACCTAACTTTGTAAAAAAACTTTACCATAAAATTTATCTGTTGGAAAATTTAAGTAAAATAAAAATTTTCTTAGAGGATAACTTGTCTAAATGAAATTAAACTAAAGTCAAATCTATATCATTGTGTGGGAAGAGAACATAAGCGTACAACTGGTCGTTTATACGATGCAGTACTAGTCCTAACATTCACTACCTTAACGATATCATCTCTTCCTGGAAAGATTTCGGCAACAATCCTAAAGGCCAATGAAGGGGCGATGTGTTATCTCGTTTGATAATGATCAATGTACCTTTATTAATGACTGTACCGAGAACATTTCATCTTTGGGGCAGTTACTATTGCGTCAAAAATTCAATATGCCATCTTTCCAAAACGCTTGAACTAAATGATCCCACAATTTCTTCCTAAAGAATAGGTGGGGGGGTCTGAAACCACGGGCGCAGGCAACGAAGATGATGGAGTTAAAGTAAGAAAATTAGCTGAAGTTAATGGAACAGGATCTGAAGGATCTGTACTAAGCCAAAATAAAGGCATCGAATTTAACAATGCTTTTGTTTGAACTAAATCCGTGAAAAATTCTTCATATGTCAATAGTTGCGACCTTATGGTCTTACGCAGATGGGTTTTAACTACTTTAATTTGCGATTCCCAAGCCCCCTGAAAAATATGGGCCTCAAGGTGGTTGAAATTTCCAATTAATTTTTCAAGTCAATAATTCGTTTGAACCGTCCTTTTATATGCGTCGGAATTTACTAATAAAGTACAAGTCTTCTAATTCATTCTTGGCTCCGATAAAATTTGTTACGCAATCAGAATATATTGTAAAAACTGCTCCTCGACGCGACAAAAATCTTTTAAACGCAGATAAAAACATGTCTGTGCACAAGTCGGAAACTAATTCCAAATGTAACGCTTTAGTACATAAACAATTAAAAAAGACATAAGTATGCTTTATGACTTCGAATACCACATACTCGAATAGGAGTAACAAAAAACGGACCTCCGTAATCAATGCCACAATGTTAAAAAGGTTTCGCCTCCGTAACTCTTACATAAGGCAAATCGGCCATTTTTGGAAATAAACCTTTGGGAGCAAATCTAAAACAATGATTGCATTTGCTTAGTTGATAACGAATAACATTCCGGACCCCAAGTATCCAAAACCTTTGACACAATATCGCCGAAACTAGGCCCGGACCAGTGTGTAAATTTTGCCGATGACACTGATCGATTAATAGTTTAACAAAATTGTTCTTACCTAGCAATAGAAGGGGATGTTGTTGATCAAATCCTAATTTAGAATTATGTAGCCTCCCTCCCGCTCTAATCAATCCATCTTGAAAAAATGGACTAAGTGTACGAAAACGGATCGAACACGAATTTTCCTTTTAAAACAACAAAATTTCCTAATAAAAATGTCGAAATTGCACAATCCTGATCAATACTAATTCTGCCATTTTTAAATCGGAAACTAGAATAGTTCCCGAGGATAATAAAATTTTCAAAAATCTGATTACGTACACTGTCGATGGCAATAGTCGATTCCAAGACGAACAGCGTATTATTAAGTCATATAAAGTATGCGAAACAGACTTAGTTGCCAGGTGTGAAACAGTTTTTTCTTCGAGTAGATCTCCGTCATAGATAGGAATGCGATTAATTGGCCACAATGAAGACGACAGTTTTAGCCAATCGGGAGCACACAACCAAGCGTTCATAGCCATAAACTGCGAGGGTTTAATACCACGAGACAAACCATCACTGATATTTTGTTCGCCTTCAATATGATACCAGACCTCTGGAGGGATTAATTCTTGTATTTGAGCTACCCGGTTAGCTACAAATACTTGCCACCGGTAAGGTGGTGTTGATAACCAATTCAGGGCAACAGTGGAATCGGAGAAAACGAAAATGTGTGCAATTTGTACACGAGGTTCCAGAGTAGTCTTTACAAATTTCAATAATTTGGCTAATAAAAGAGCCGCTCAAAGTTCCAGCCTTGGACTGAACCTTTAACGGTGCCAGCTTGCTTTTAGCGCAAATTAACTTGATATAAACATCTCCACTAGGATGAATGGTTTCATGTAAACGACCGCCAATAAGATAGTTCCATCAGGATTATCAATTAACATTCAAACCTTTAAAAACCAAAAAGAAGAGACAATTCCCTCTTGCAAACGTTGCCAATGCACGAACATATCTACTTCCATAACTTCTTCCCAATCCAAACGAAAAATCCCCGATTTTTTAATAAACATCTCAATTAACAATGTTACAGGAGCGATAGATCCACAAGGGTCAAACAATCTACCAACAGTAGATAACAAATTCCGTTTAGTACAAGCTTTAAGTTCAATATTAATACTAAATTTAAAAACATCGTAGTGGGGATGCCATTGTAGACCTAGTACCTTAAGCTCATTGTCGTCAAAATTCACTATTTTCGAACAACGATCTGTATCGGGAATTATATGCAGTAGTTCCTCCGAGTTACTAGACCACTTTGTCAAATGAAATTGTCCAAGTTTAAAAATATCAGATTAGTTGTCAATATAACGTTCTAGGTTCTTCCACACTAGCGCAAGATGATAACAAATCATCTATATAGAAATATTGTTGAATTATTGTACGCGAGCTACATATCCCCCAAATTAGGATATATATGTAATTAAATGGAACTTTTAAGAATTAAGAATTATTGTTACAATGTATAAATTGAAGGACATAATAAAAGGTTAATGAAAGTTCACAAGCCAAACAGACATTGAATTCCAGACGCAACGTAATACTGCAGGTGCAGAAACAATGAACTGCAATAAAGCAGTCTTAATTAAAATTACTTAGAATAAGACATTGTATGATTATCGAGAAACAGCAAACAGCAAGATCTACCAAATATGTTATTGCTATTCTCTGACCTCTGATTTATATTTAAATATCAAATTATCAACATATTAATTCCACCAATAAGGGGCTGTACTTCTATAATTAATAAATAATAATAATTATTAATACCACTTACCGAAATCCAACTTGGAAGCAAAATGGGTCTTCTCGACTCACCTTTGGGCAAGTAGGGATGGGTTGTAGGATAAAGATCTAAGATGGGTCTTACCTGCCACCAAACACCAAGTTCCATACGTAAATATAACTATAAATTTTAACAACTTAAACCCAACACATTACAGTTTAAACCATTCGAGAACGAAACTTAAGCAAGACTGGCAACTAAAAATTGAATATAAAATTGATAACGACCTCCAATCCAAAATCGTAATCGGCACAAATTAAATAACACATGCAACAGGCAAATAATGGCGTTACCACCTATTTTCAATACCAGTCTTAAATTCATTTTATTCAAAACGAAAAAAAAATAAAAATTACAATTATAACAGGCCGAAATCCATTACTCTTACAAAATAACAATTAAAATAATGCCTCAAAGGACTACATAGTTTTATCTACCTTTATATCTACTTATTTTGACTAAAACAACTATTATACTTTCCAAAAAAGTAGTCAACATCGACAAAGCTTACTTTTAGAAATTGATATAAAAGAACACAGAAATTTCTTATTTAAATACTACCTTTATAATTAGTGAGATACAAGTTGTCAATACTAGTAGATCTTCTGGAAGAATCCCCCGATGATAATTAACTCGCCCATAAAGAGAGCAACTCCATGACAGTGTTAAAATACTATACTGTCGACGGAAAGCTCTCTTTATTTTCGAATTATCAATTTAGAGTTCTCCATAAACTGCCTTGTTACACAGTCACCACGCCTGAAAAATAAACGTCACATTATTAAACAATTTACTTAAACTAGTTAGGCATAAATACATGTACATCGAAGAATCTTTACCTGACAAGTACTGCTTATAATACCTGTATAATTATCACGATTTCACTCGTTTCTTAAACATATTAATATTTACACTATTTATTAGGTCTTTACTAAAAACCTGATCTGATATATACGTACGATGTATCTACAACAAAGTGTGTTCTTCGCATTACTAACTTGTTACATAAAAATGCTGAATTTAAAAGAAAGCGAGATATAAGCAAGTCACTTAAAAAAATAGTAAAACGTATTTACAATGAGCTTGTTTTATCTAACCAAATATAATTACTCATTATAATTTAGAGCGTATTTAATACAGACAAACAAAGGAGTCTAGTAATAAAATAATTACAGTTTTACATTTAAATGAAGAGATTAAGAAACAAACGAGATAGTGGAATAATGGCGCGGTGTGTATAATTTTAAACCGGCCTTGGCTTATTTTCCGTTATTATTGTACTAACATTTATCGTCTGTTACGTGTTTTACAATACATTTAGTTTTTACCTTTTTCTTTAAAACGATGTGTTATGTAAGTACGGACCTGATAACGATCCATGTATATGACTTCCACGTGTACTTAGTACTTGCAGAAGTCGAATTCTTAAACTGCAAAATGGGAACAAGGAACCTCTAACTGTATTTACGATTATACATTTCCCTTTACATATTTCTTTACATTATGTACATACTTAGTATGTTTTTTATTATCTTTAGCCGTTTTCAAGGAGTAGACTTTTATATTAGTAAAGGAAGCACCCGTGTTTTGAAGTTTCGTAACGTTTGCGCGTTACTAGCTATAAAAAAAACTAAATGAGAAAGGGGGAAAGTAATTTAAAACGGGCAACTTGTTATTGAAGCACTTTGTGTAATTTTGATTTCAGTATAATTATTGTATTTATTAATGAATATTTAAAAGTAATAAGCTTTTGTTGGTCTACCAAAATGAAGTAACAATTTTCGAAAAACTAAAAAGGACAACTAGATGTTAGCTGAATCGGAACTGCTGGCCCAAGGGTCGGGTAGTAAATGTAGTAGCTGGTAAAATGGCCAAGTAAGCCGAGCGACCGTACAGACGGCAACTAGAATTTATGAAAGACCAGCTGTAAAACTAGCAGTTTTGGTTATAGTGAGGATAGACGAGGGTAAGTCGGGCAAGAACTAGTATTGTTTCCGTCATACCGGAGGGCAATGTTAACTGAATCGCTTACAACTATTCAGCGTCGGACTGGCCATACAGTCAAGGTGGCATTTGCCAGCCGGGCCCCAGCCTGCGCGGGCCCCCCACGGGCCTGGGTTGCGGGGCATGCATCAACCGTAGCACAGGGGGCCCGCGCAGCGTGGCCCCTGTGCTACGGTAGCCCGCGTGCATGTCGCGGAAACTATGCGTCGTACAAAAAAATTGTACAGTCATAATTTGTAGAAAATTGCTTTGCCTACAAATATGTTAATATAACTTTTTGCCCTAAATTAAAGATTAAAGAAGTTATAAGCAAAAAATAAAAAATCCTTTTTGCTTATGTATAACATCTCTAATTTTTAATTTAGGACAAAAAGTTATGTAAACATATTTGTAGGCAAAACAATTTGCTACAAATTATGACATAACGAATTTTTTGTAAGACGCATAAAAAAGTGTTTTCACCCCTTTTTCAAGATGGCGGTTGGGGGACAAGGGTGGCGACCCCAAAAACTTGAGGTTAAGCTTCTATACCCCCCCCCCCACATATGTCCCAAAAATAAAATTGCGTCCTCTAATAAATGCAATACTCGGAAAATTGCCGGAAAATTATGAGAGTTTTATTTTGCTTTTTTTTATGTATTACAGTGGTTATTATTATTATTAATAATAATAGTGTTTATTCCGCCGTTTATTAAATAAACTAAAGCAAGAAACCCTACAGGAATCTGTCATGATTTCGAAGGACTGGGACTTTTTTGCTGAGGTAAGGTCGCGGAAAAACGCGTAAAATTCGCAATTTACGCAGTTTTCTGGATCTAGCTAACACGGCACCAAGCATACGCGGCCATATCATCGAGCACGGAGTTCGAGCCAAAGGTTTCGTTCCAAGCAAAGGCTTTGATGGATTCTTTTTTGAAATTCAAAACAATCCTGACAGCCTTCACGTTCAAGAAAATGTTTGACCTATCAACCCCAGTAAGCCAATATCTCCATTGGATTATCTTAAAGCTTGGGGATTCATCAAATGTTTAGATATGGATTTACGAAGATATTTAGATACTTTTGATGATGTTTTCAAAGCTACAAGTTTATTTGCATCCGATGTTCAAGACTTGATGCACGCTGAAAACATTGATCTCGACATACAAACCACGTTACCGTTACGAAGAATTTCTAAAAAACCGAAGAAACATGACCAGTTATGTGAAGATGAAGTAACATTATTGGCTACAGACCCAAAGAGATTTTATTCTATTTCTGTCTACAAAGTCATTATTAATACAGCTTTAGTTAAAATAAACGAAAATTCATCTGCAACGAAGATTTAATGAAAGATGCCGCTTGTTTGGACCCGAAAACTTCAATAGAATCAAAGAAAATGGGATTCCTAATAACGCACTGAAATCTATCGCATCAATTGCAAATATTGATCGAGAGTTGCTGTTAAAAGAACTGGAATCTTTTGCAAATAATTTTAAGGAACTGTCTAAAACTCTTTGGGATGAGCACATTTCTTCTAGGCAGCATAAGCAAGATTCAGATTCACAAAGCGACGAAGATGTTTTAGACTTAGACCAGGCAGCAAAGGACGCCATGTGTTTTTCCGGAAGTGGTTTGGACGTCTGTCAAAGTTGCATACCATGTGCATGTAAACTTTTATCACAGTATAACATGCATATCAGCACGTACACCACCTTATATATTGCATATTGTGTAATTCTCACAATTTCATTCACGCAAGTGACTTATGAGAGACGATTTTCAGCATTAAAGCGCATTAAAACGAGACTTCGTTCTCTACTGGGGCAAGAACTGTTAGATTCATTAATTATATTAAATACAGAATCGGATCTAATCAAGGATGACGAAAGCAGCAGCTTTTACGATCGAGTCATTAACTGCTTAGCTGAAAGTTCTCATCTTTTAAAAAAATGTTATTGGCTAGCTTTATATTATTATTTGTTATTAGTAAATACCTACTTATTATTTTACTTTATTTTAGTATTGTAATAAATTTTTTATAGTTTGTTTATCTCAATTTGTGTATCTCAGTATTTTTCGATAGTATCCCATCACCATCATCTAGTCTCAGGCCTCGGGATAGCGATCAGCCACCCGGGTCCTTCCGGCCCAGTCCAACCCTGCAACTATTCAATGATTTTATAGTGCCAGTTGCCACGGTTAATATTTATGTTTGTAATTTAGCCAAAAAGCATCATTTGTTTATGAAAATATCAAAAATAGAAAAAGATCTAATATTTTGGATAGAAATGAATGTTATAAGTTATTTATATTTATGTAATCTATAGATCTCTATAGTAGGGGCAAAGAATACTACTATGGTAAGCCTGCATATCGTAAAAGGCGATTAAAAGGCGCAGCAAGGAGCAGCAGCCTTCCTGGCTAAAAGATATTGGAGGAGAGTCGATTGGTCACGGGCGATGCTTGATAATTTACAAGGTTGTTGAGGGTTGGCCGTGACGGATCGGCTTTTTGCTAAAATCTTTAAAAATGCGTTGTGAAAAGATATGGCAACCTATCACAATATTTCCCAGGTATGCGTGGCCTAAAACACGAAATACGTATGATGGAGAGCTCACAAGTAAAATTCTTGTGCGAAGGTAAAATACCCCCTCATTCGGATCTCCGGGAGGGGGAACTTGGGCTCGTCATCGTAAGAATTTAAAACAACGGTTCGATTTAGTGATAGGGACTTGGAATGTAAGATCATTACTTAGAGTAGATAAGTTAAGGAATTATTAGTCAAAATGAGAAAAGGAAAGCTGGACATTTTAGGTATTAGTGAGTTGAGATGGCCAGATAGTAATGACTTTTGAAAAGATAATTATAGAATAATTACAACTTCTTCAACTAATGAACAGGCAGGGGTAGGAATACTGCTAGGTAAAAGATTAGGACGTAAAGTTAAAGAGTACTTACAATTTAGTGATAGAATAATTATGGTTAGATTGAGTACAAAACCCATAGATACTGTTTTAGTACAGGTTTACATGCCTACAACTCAGTACGAGGATGGGGAAGTAGAAAAGATATACGAGGATATAAATAGTATAGTGAGAAAAGTAAAGGGAGATGAGAATCTAATAGTTATGGGCGATTTTAATGCGTCAGTGGGAGAAGGTAGTGAGGGAAAAATGGTAGGAAAACTTGGGTATGGTAGACGAAATGATAGAAGAGAAAGATTAATCGAGTTTTGCCAGGAACATAGATTAGTAACTGTAAACACCCTATTCGAAAAACATGTTAGGAGAAGATATATCTGGAAAGCGCCAGGTGATAGGGCTAGATACCAAATAGATTATATTTTAGTTAAACAAAGATTTAGAAACCAAGTTAAAAACTATCATAGTTATCCAGCGACTGACATAGATAGCGATCATAACTTGGTTAAAATGAAATGTAAGCCAAAATTCAAAAAATTGAGAAAGGTTAAGAGAGAGTAATGGGATCTAGGTAAGCTTAATGATAGTGAGGTAAAAGAGGAATATAAACAAGTATTAGATAATAAGATCAAAGAGATAGCTATAGGAGGGAACGTAGAAAATAGATGGAAAGAAATAAAAAGGGCTGTACATGATACAGCAACACAGACTATAGGTAAGAAAAAATAGAAGCGAGAAAACCCTGGGTAACAAAGGAAATATTAAATTTAATACAAAATAGAAGAAAGTTTAAACCTTTCGGAAAATTGGATAGTGAAAGCAAGTAAAAATATAATACAGTTAGAAATAAGATAGTACATGAGTGTAGAAAAGCTAGAAATAAATGGATGGAGGAGAATTGTAAGGGAATACAAGATGATTTGAGAGTAGGTAAGACAGACAGGGCTTACAGGGCAGTTAAAAAGTTTTTCGGGGAAGATAGAAAAAAATATAATGGTATTAAAGACGGGAATGATGAGCTTTTAATAAATAAAGTTGAGGTAGCAGATAGATGGAAAAGATATTTAGAAGATATATATAAGAGAGACGATATGGATGAGTTTAGAAAAAGCATTTGATAGGGTTAATTGGATTGTTATGTGCAGGGTTTTGCGAAAAATAGAAAACAGTAATAAGGATAGAAAAATTATTTACAGTCTATATAAAAGCCAAAGCGTAGTAATTAGATTTGATGAAATACAAAAGAAAGCTAAGATTAGAAATGGTGTTAGACAGGGCTGTATACTATCTCCCTTGATTTTTAATATTTATATTGAGAGAGCTTTAAACTTAGCTAGAGAGAGAAAAAAGATAGGTATTAGTATACAGGGACAGAAAATGGACATGCTACGTTTTGCAGATGATATAGCCATTATAGCAGAGTCTAAAAAAGAGTTAGGAGAGTTCTTAAATATTCTAGATGAGATACTACAGAGTAACTATAGTATGAGAATTAACTCAGGAAAGACAAAGATAATGACAACTGAGTTACAGCTTAGTTCTAAACCAAAATTAAAAATAGGTAATACCGAGTTAGAGAAGGTACATGAATTTTGCTATTTAGGTAATATAATTACAAAGGAGGGACGCAGCAGAAGTAGCTAGAATAGCTCAAGCTAGAAAAATGTTTCTGAAAAAGAAAAACTTACTAATAGCTAATAGTATTAGTTTAGATAATAGAAAACGTTTCTTAAAGTCGTACGTATGGAGCGTTCTATTATACTGTAGTGAGACTTGGACAATTAAAGTGGTAGATAAGGAAAAGATATAAGCTTTTGAAACTTGGTGCTATAGAAGAATGTTAAAGATTAGTTGGACAGATAGAGAAACAAATGAGGAAGTTTATAGAAGGATAGGTGAGGAACCCTGTATGTGGAAACAATTAAAGGTCAGGAGAGAGAATGATAGGGCCCCAGTTAAGATATGAGGGACTATTTAGTAAGATCTTATATTATAGACTACCAAATAAAAATAGAGTGGAAGACCTAGACAAAGCTATATTAGTCAAATTATTAGAAATTTAGGTAGTGAAGGATATGTAGATCTTTTTAGACTAGCTCAGAATAGAAAAGAATTTAGAGCTGCGTCAAACCGACCTTAAGTAAGTTAGAAAACAAAACAAAAAAAATAAATAAATAAAAATCAGTTAACTAAGTGTCACGATGACATAATTCACAATTAGTTAGCGGTCTGGCATGTTGGCAGCGATTCGCTACTTAAGCCTTACCTTAACATATAATTTAACACTTTTCCTTTTTGGAGGGGATAATCAGGTAATATTTCATTTCCTTATAAATGGGAATCATGTCAACATGTTGGAGTTCTTTAACAACCATCAGGTTGCTAATATCTATATAGAGCCAGGTAGATAAGAAAAGGATAGAAAAGTATAGTAAGACCTAGACCAAGCTATATTAGTCAAATTATTAAAATGTAGGTTATGAAGGGTATGTAGAACTTTTTAGATTAACACAGAATAGAAAAGACGTTAGAGCTGCGTCAACCCGACCTTAAGTAAAGTCGAAAACAAAATGATAATGATGATGTAATCTAAAGGCTTTACCCAAATAGTAAAAATAAGGAACGGTTGTGCGGGACAACCTATACAAACAATAAAGTATAGTGCTTGTAACAGTGCATTCAACTGACTCCCCAGGGGGCATTGCAGCAACATTGAAGAGAACCACACACTAAGGACAATATTGGTGAGTGAATTTATGCATTTTGTTTGTCTTTACATGCATACAATTTTCGTATTTAAAGCTCGCGTTTTGTTATACTTTTGCAATTCAGTCCACTAAAATTAATAAGACGTGCCAGCACATTATTCAAGTTAATTAACTACATTTTTGGTCCTTCGAGCCGGATAGAAGTGTCCATGGTTAATAAATTAATTTGCTTCGTTATAGCTTGTATGTATGTAAAACTTCGATTAGCAAATATTCGCATCAAATTTGTATTTATTCGATACATTGTCTATTAATTATAGATCATGATTTAATTATATATATATATATATATATATTACTCATATTTAGACCAGGGTAGAAAATTAAATAATCACATCAAATAATTTTAATCACCGTGTAGAAGCTTTGGGAAAAGGTACGCTTTATTAAAACCGTGAAGCATAAAAAGTCAGTCGTTTCATTAAAAATAAGAGATTTAAATCATTTACAAGACGCTTGCTATAAAAAAAGGAAGCAGTATTAAAATGCTCTACGTGTAATTTAAATCATTCCGAGTAAAGAAACAAATGGAAATTACGTGCAAAATTTATATTAATTAACTCAATTTTAAGTAACCGGTATTAAACAAAATGTACAGATAATAATTAATATTTGATTAGGAGTCACTAAAAATTAAAGGGTATTATTTTAATTGAAGTTAATTGAACCATTAGTAACATATAGTATTTATAAAAGCTTGTAAAAACCCAATAATATTCAAATCGTAGAAGTATTATGTTTGAACACCTGCGTATTTTAAAAAGACACATTCTGCGTAAATTTGGCAGATAACTAATGGTTACAAAGAATCTTGGAGAAACCGTGGCTTAATATTCACGGGAAGGCGCGATACGGGGTTATTTAACCCAGATAGTCCACATGGACTGAAATAATCGATAATAAGGAATATCAATTTGCACTAATAAGAACAGGGTAGATAGAGACAGATAATATGCGCAAGACCGAGGCACATATAGTAAAAGGCGTGAGTAGAGCAACGTCATAGGGTTGCGATTGGTTGAAAGTAAAAGGCAAAATTTGAGAGGTAAAAATAACATTTATGTATAAAATTCAATTAGTTATTTCCAGACGTTGCGTGCCGTGTTGAAATTTCTGAGATTTAACTGGGGCGAGTGCAAAATTCGTAAAAATCGCATGCCGGGCTGCGGAATGGGAACATAGCAGGCGAAATTCTTTAGAATTGTCCGTTTTGGAGACTCGACCGACAGACAGGCTAACCTCTATATATACCCAGGTGAATATGAACAAGCTCTCTTAGATCTTCGACTTGATTCAACGCGTTAAACAGTGCTTTTTAGTTTTCCGGTTTTGATTAAATAATTTTAAACAGTTTGCTCGAATATTTTTGTGATGTAAAACAGCTTGTTCTTTACGTGCTACAATAAATGTACTTTAGTGCACTTAGAAAAGAAGATACAAGGTAATAAAGTTAGTATCACTGTACCAATTAGTAAAATTTACAACGACAAATGAATACACAAAAGTAGGCAGTTTTGGCGTATATTGGTGAAAGAAGTATGAATTTCTTTGCTATTTTTCGGGGGTATTAATAATTAAATGGTGCATAAACGTGTCTGGATCCACAAAACAAGGTTCAGATATACACAGATGAGTTCCGGAAAAGCCCTGAAACAACTTTAAATAAATGGTGATGGAGAAAATTTTAAAAGCGTTGAGAATCAGAAGCCGTAAATATAACCCAGTTGGAATGGTGTGATTAACAAAAGGGACGATGTACATTGAAGCTACGAGTGCAGTAACCTTCAGGTAAATTATACTATTTTGTTCGAAGTTTGATATTTTGGTGTGTGTTGAATAACTTTATAATTGATTTACTTAAAATGGACAGTAGTGAAATTGTACTAACAACAGAATTTTAATTTTAAGGTGACATTTTCTTGTTTAAGTAGAAAGGGTATTTAGTATTTATGTTCTGGATTATGATGAAAATTTGCGTATGTCTTTGAGCTCAATTAGACGAACCTGGTTAATTAATTAACGTAAAGGGGTGGAAGATGCTCCCTTTGTACTCAGACTCAGGTCTGCATATATTGTTATAGTAATTAGTAGGCATCCTACAAGGACTTTAATTCTGGATGCACATTAAAATGATAAAAGATTTAATCTTGAAAATTTCTGATACTGAAATTTATGCTGAATTTTAATTTTGAAATTTTAATGTATTGTGAATATTGATGTAAATAGAGTTAACGTTGATGTTTGTGGTAGGAATGTGTTTGTTTTTTTTTTTGAATGAGGATGAAGGTTTAACTAGAGGAGCAGCCGAGGCGATTAACAGAAGAAAGTCAATGGACCAACACAGTTAAGGTAATGAATAGCTTTTTGTAGGATTCACAGCATTCTTGACGCTCAATTCGTGAGGCTCGATTCTAATACAGGGAAACACAGCATTATATATATATATATATATATATATATATATATATATATATATATATTGAAATGTTAGTAGGGGCTAAAAGGGTTTTAAGGGTTGTTTTGTTGAAGGTAGTGTATGCCAAATAAAGAAAGCCAAATATCAGATCCCGTAACTGAGAAATTTATGTTTGCCGTACTTTACAAATGTTAAAGTATTTGAAATATTAGTCAAAGGATAAGTGCCAAGACGGAAAAAAAACAATGACTTGATGACGTGATAAAGCACAGTATTCAAGATTTTACACTGAGTTGTATGTTGAATAAGCCATAGAACGTACATTTGCTAATCGAGAAACCGGATGCGTCTGTAGAAATTACACTATTCACCACGCAGATCCAGGTTTATATGAAGAATTAGTTAGAGAGTTTAGTTTAGAGAGATTAGTTATTTTCAGCAAAAGCTTCACAGTTGTTCTATTGTATAATTTCGTTTACCTGTCTAGTAGATCAATTCCTTTGACTTATGTACAGCTGGAAACAACATTCGCGTTTTATCGTTATACGTACCTGCATTCTTAAGGGTTTATAACCACTAAATATTTTAGCTACATTTCTTGTTTGAATGACTAAACCGTTGGGGTATTCTATAAACCTTCTAGCTTTTGTAAAATTAAGGGTCGTCATTTCGTTTAAAATAAGCTTTCTAAAATACAATAGAAAGTTTTAGGTATCTAATTATTCATTTCGCATTTTACATTACAAATTGGGTAATGACTTTATTGGATCATTTTCGGTGATTGAATTTATACAATAAGATTATTGTCGGTCGTTGTTAATTGAAATAATTGTTGTTTGTTATTTTCATATAAAATGCCTAACACAGATACGTCTGTAACTTTATTAAAGCTCTATGCTGCTAAGATTCATGAAATTTTCGAACTTTCCGAGAAGGCACAATACAATGATTCTGTACATAAATTATTTAAGTTGAAATGTCGAATGGTCAAATCTATTTACAAGGATTTTACTGAAAGGTATGTTAGTGTATTCGTAAAAACAGAACCGAAATTGCAACCGGCTTTAGAAAATTTGTGTCGAAACGTAGATGACGAATATTCTTTCATCCTTTTGATAGAGCAAGAGATATTTTCTACTAAAGTAAAAACTCCGCCTGCGAGTCACAGAATTCGACAAGACAATAATTTTACACCTAGAGTAAAATTACCAAAAATTACTCTACCACGTTTTGATAATGACCCTAAAAATTTTAAGACCTTCAAGGACCGCATTTAACGGACATCGAAAAGCATTCCTACCTTCTTTCAAGATTGTCGGGTAAATCATTGACATTGTTGCGGTCTATTCCTCTTTGTCATGAAAATTACAAATTAGCATATGACACTTTATGTTCTAGATATAATAATAAACGTCTTTTGGCTAATCACCATTGGGGTTTAATAAAAAACTACCCGCCTATGCATGCGGAAAACGTAAAACAACTTCGAAATTTAATTGACTGTCTCACAGAAAACTTATAGATTTTGGGATCGTTACAATTTGATGTTGAAAGTTGGGATTTCGTTCTTGTAGATCTTTTATGACAATATTGGTAAGTGAATTTATGCATTTTGTTTGTCTTTACATGCATACAATTTTCGTATTTAAAGCTCGCGTTTAGTTATACTTTCGCAATACAGTCCACTAAAATTAATAAGACGCGCCAGCACATTATTCAAGTTAATTTACACGGCCTTTTGTACAATTATTGATTTTGTAAATTGTTAGGAAATTTATAGCACTTTTCAAGTAAAACTCTTAACCAGTAATTTGGAAATAAACCTTAAAACAGCAAGTAAGACTATGCGTTTATTAAAGTGACTACAGAAACTAAAATCATTGGCGCCACGTTACTTCCCATTAATAAAAAAGTAACAAACTATAAATTTCTTTTAGGTACATATGCAAATATTTAAACAAAGATGACGCATTCATGTAACTGTAACCGTTGAAATAATCCGGACGAGTATGAAAATATCGTGCAATGTGGTACCATTTTAGTTGCGCTGGTGTTGCCGAGGCTGTAAAAAATACTGACTGGTCCTGCTGTAAACCAAATGCTAAAAATCTTAAAGAAAGCAAGACATCAAAAGGGTCTTCACGCAATCCTACTTCGCAGAAAATGAGTCGTTTAAGCAAATCCGCCACACTAGAAAGACTCGAACTTGAAAGGTTGGAAGAAGAAAGTATACTATTAGCGAATCTACACAAAAAAGAAGACTTTGATACAAAGGGAAGTGGAACGCTAAAACCGAAAACAGCAGCAAGAGAAGGAGCTATTGCATCGTAAATACACCTTATTACGACATTTGCAATCACAAAATTCTGACTCTGAAAGTGACGAATCACTTGAAGGTTATACGTCGCGAAAAACGATCAAGCTGTGGATAAAAGAGACAAGGGACAACTCGAGATACTCAAGTGAGCCAAGACACTATTCAAGAAGTGATTAACTCAATTGAGACTCGTCATCCAATCTCTCACTGCTCTATGAAAGTAGCCGCACCAACATTGTCTCTGCACCCGATTACTCAACAGCAAAACGTTGCATTTGTACATGCTAATAGTACGCTGCCATATTGTAGCCTCCCTTTAATGGCACCTACTGTAATAGCACCGGTGGACAAACCCATGCAATCCACCGGTACAACAGGACTTTGTCATAATATGTCTAACTTAGGTGTAAGTGTAGCAGTTCCCCTGCCCAAAATTTCGGAGAAGTGCCATGTCTAATGCACCAAGATGACTCTTTCTAATAACCAAGGCCCCTCACACAGTAAATCCGCCAAGGTCACTCCTATTGCACGGTCATCGAATCACCACGATGATGCCCGCAGTGATATGCAATATCAGGTCCCATTTCTCGCTAACTATCAGCCCGTCAAACAATGCCGAAAAACTTGCCAATGGTAAGTGGAAATCCGGAAGAATGGCTCTTGTTGATAAGCTGTTTTGACACATCTACTAAAGTATGAGAATTTACCAATGAAGAAAACCTGATACGTCTTCAACGGTGTTTAAGAGGAAAGACTGTTACGTTCATTTCAGGCAGTAAAAACCATATCCGTTATTGGGTTATTCATTTTTACATCGATTCCATTTCTACTCGTAAATCCTCCAACAACACCCATTATATTAAACCTTTCTGATAGTTTTCAATTCAAATGTTAAAGTATTTGAAATATTAGTCAAAGGATAAGTGCCAAGACGGAAAAAAACAATGACTTGATGACGTGATAAAGCACAGTATTCAAGATTTTACACTGAGTTGTATGTTGAATAAGCCATAGAACGTACATTTGCTAATCGAGAAACCGGATGCGTCTGTAGAAATTACACTATTCACCACGCAGATCCAGGTTTATATGAAGAATTAGTTAGAGAGTTTAGTTTAGAGAGATTAGTTATTTTCAGCAAAAGCTTCACAGTTGTTCTATTGTATAATTTCGTTTACCTGTCTAGTAGATCAATTCCTTTGACTTATGTACAGCTGGAAACAACATTCGCGTTTTATCGTTATACGTACCTGCATTCTTAAGGGTTTATAACCACTAAATATTTTAGCTACATTTCTTGTTTGAATGACTAAACCGTTGGGGTATTCTATAAACCTTCTAGCTTTTGTAAAATTAAGGGTCGTCATTTCGTTTAAAATAAGCTTTCTAAAATACAATAAAAGTTTTAGGTATCTAATTATTCATTTCGCATTTTACATTACAAATTGGGTAATGACTTTATTGGATCATTTTCGGTGATTGAATTTATACAATAAGATTATTGTCGGTCGTTGTTAATTGAAATAATTGTTGTTTGTTATTTTCATATAAAATGCCTAACACAGATACGTCTGTAACTTTATTAAAGCTCTATGCTGCTAAGATTCATGAAATTTTCGAACTTTCCGAGAAGGCACAATACAATGATTCTGTACATAAATTATTTAAGTTGAAATGTCGAATGGTCAAATCTATTTACAAGGATTTTACTGAAAGGTATGTTAGTGTATTCGTAAAAACAGAACCGAAATTGCAACCGGCTTTAGAAAATTTGTGTCGAAACGTAGATGACGAATATTCTTTCATCCTTTTGATAGAGCAAGAGATATTTTCTACTAAAGTAAAAACTCCGCCTGCGAGTCACAGAATTCGACAAGACAATAATTTTACACCTAGAGTAAAATTACCAAAAATTACTCTACCACGTTTTGATAATGACCCTAAAAATTTTAAGACCTTCAAGGACCGCATTTAACGGACATCGAAAAGCATTCCTACCTTCTTTCAAGATTGTCGGGTAAATCATTGACATTGTTGCGGTCTATTCCTCTTTGTCATGAAAATTACAAATTAGCATATGACACTTTATGTTCTAGATATAATAATAAACGTCTTTTGGCTAATCACCATTGGGGTTTAATAAAAAACTACCCGCCTATGCATGCGGAAAACGTAAAACAACTTCGAAATTTAATTGACTGTCTCACAGAAAACTTATCGATTTTGGGATCGTTACAATTTGATGTTGAAAGTTGGGATTTCGTTCTTGTAGATCTTTTATGACAATATTGGTAAGTGAATTTATGCATTTTGTTTGTCTTTACATGCATACAATTTTCGTATTTAAAGCTCGCGTTTAGTTATACTTTCGCAATACAGTCCACTAAAATTAATAAGACGCGCCAGCACATTATTCAAGTTAATTTACACGGCCTTTTGTACAATTATTGATTTTGTAAATTGTTAGGAAATTTATAGCACTTTTCAAGTAAAACTCTTAACCAGTAATTTGGAAATAAACCTTAAAACAGCAAGTAAGACTATGCGTTTATTAAAGTGACTACAGAAACTAAAATCATTGGCGCCACGTTACTTCCCATTAATAAAAAAGTAACAAACTATAAATTTCTTTTAGGTACATATGCAAATATTTAAACAAAGATGACGCATTCATGTAACTGTAACCGTTGAAATAATCCGGACGAGTATGAAAATATCGTGCAATGTGGTACCATTTTAGTTGCGCTGGTGTTGCCGAGGCTGTAAAAAATACTGACTGGTCCTGCTGTAAACCAAATGCTAAAAATCTTAAAGAAAGCAAGACATCAAAAGGGTCTTCACGCAATCCTACTTCGCAGAAAATGAGTCGTTTAAGCAAATCCGCCACACTAGAAAGACTCGAACTTGAAAGGTTGGAAGAAGAAAGTATACTATTAGCGAATCTACACAAAAAAGAAGACTTTGATACAAAGGGAAGTGGAACGCTAAAACCGAAAACAGCAGCAAGAGAAGGAGCTATTGCATCGTAAATACACCTTATTACGACATTTGCAATCACAAAATTCTGACTCTGAAAGTGACGAATCACTTGAAGGTTATACGTCGCGAAAAACGATCAAGCTGTGGATAAAAGAGACAAGGGACAACTCGAGATACTCAAGTGAGCCAAGACACTATTCAAGAAGTGATTAACTCAATTGAGACTCGTCATCCAATCTCTCACTGCTCTATGAAAGTAGCCGCACCAACATTGTCTCTGCACCCGATTACTCAACAGCAAAACGTTGCATTTGTACATGCTAATAGTACGCTGCCATATTGTAGCCTCCCTTTAATGGCACCTACTGTAATAGCACCGGTGGACAAACCCATGCAATCCACCGGTACAACAGGACTTTGTCATAATATGTCTAACTTAGGTGTAAGTGTAGCAGTTCCCTGCCCAAAATTTCGGAGAAGTGCCATGTCTAATGCACCAAGATGACTCTCTCTAATAACCAAGGCCCCTCACACAGTAAATCCGCCAAGGTCACTCCTATTGCACGGTCATCGAATCACCACGATGATGCCCGCAGTGATATGCAATATCAGGTCCCATTTCTCGCTAACTATCAGCCCGTCAAACAATGCCGAAAAACTTGCCAATGGTAAGTGGAAATCCGGAAGAATGGCTCTTGTTGATAAGCTGTTTTGACACATCAAATAAAGTATGAGAATTTACCAATGAAGAAAACCTGATACGTCTTCAACGGTGTTTAAGAGGAAAGACTGTTACGTTCATTTCAGGCAGTAAAACCATATCCGTTATTGGGTTATTCATTTTTACATCGATTCCATTTCTACTCGTAAATCCTCCAACAACACCCATTATATTAAACCTTTCTGATAGTTTTCAATTCAAATCTAGTTGCTTTGAAACGAAACGTTTATCCTATAAATTAAATAGTTTATATCCTGTTTTAGGTATTCGTGAACTCGTTATATATGGCGATAGCGTGTAATTACTTTCTCTATTGTTGTAATCTAAAACTCTTAGAAATAACGTATTGAACTATCCGATAAAACCGTGTTTTCCAGTTTGCTAATCACGTTTGATAACACCAATATTACTTGGAGCTTTGGTTATTTAGTTAAACAAAATTAATATTCACTTTCTTTTCTATATAGACGATGAAAACATTTGTTATATTTTTGTTGTTTCAGTTTTCTTTGTGGGAATTTTGCGCACACAATACAGCGTGCTTCTTCTGGTGGCCCTAAAGCTACGATAGATTGCCGCCCCTTGTTGTGAAGGGAGGACCACCCCAAGGCGGGATTCACGCGCCCCTCTGTTTCGCCCCGTCTGTAGAGACAGTAAAAGCCAGCCCGACGGTGGCAACTGATAACCTGATTATCATGATGTGAGATAGTATGAAGAACGAATATTACACCTATTGTGATCATTTTCTATGCTTAATTATATGTACGTATGTTGTGCTTCCCGCGTTTGCTATGCTATTGCGCAATTGTTATAATATAACGTATAATTATTACGCGGCAAATTATGCGCCATTTTTTAAAGGTGATGCAATGGTCAAATTTTTATGCACAATGTAAATAAAAACAATTTACTCACTTAAATCGCACCTTGCAGTCAAATCCCAGGGTCCATCACGTTTTGTAGGTCACATCACGCCATGTTGACTCCAAATTTCATCCGTCCAAACTCTATTCATTCGTAGGGGAACGATAAGGACCAACCATGTATGAGGAACACGAAAGTAAAGATCAAGGAACCTACATGCCTACAAAGAGAAAAGATACACACACAACACAGGTAGATGTTCTTGGCTTCAGGTCTCGTAGCTTAATGGCCTCTTATAACACCGCGCGCACTTCGCCATTCTCCCTGCGCAGGCGCGACTCGGCGACAACGGAAATTGACATGTTTTAATTTTTTAAAAACGCGGGAATTTATTTATACATTATCACCAAACCTAAGACATGTACATTGCCAATTTTGGCATGTAACGCGTAATCGTAGGTGTACGATGATGGTTTATAACTATTAGTTTACTTTGTTTTTTTTTCAGGGTTATACAATTTTATTAGTTAAGACATTGTGTTGCCAATATGGCATAAATAATTTTATATTTACAACTATTTAGAGCTGTGGTTTTTAGGGTTACGTTTGTGTTTTTTTTATTGCTGAATAATGTAGGGGGTAGATACCTAAAAACGACAGCTCGCCAATTTAAAAATGATTTCTTTTGATTGCGTGTATATGTGTAACTTTTAATTATGTAATGTTCATTTTTTTGGGTACTATTGTGCTTTTGTACATTTTTTTATAAATTAGAGGTTTTTTGTTTGTGCATGAGTGAGTATATTTTTCTTTCAGACCTTCCTTTGTTTTTGTATGTAAAATACCCCGCCTACTCACCGATTGAGCCCGTTATTTTTTTCTTTGGTTCTCTTTTTTTGGCTACGTAGATGTACTTAGCAAAGCGCTACAAGCAGTGAAAATGTTACCACCTAGTAGTGTTCCCAATGTTATTGCCACTCTGCGGAAGAAATGTTTTTAAAGCCATTGAATAGGTTGATTGTTTGCATCAATGAATAAACGCAGGTTCAAGGAACTTGCGCGACTATTAAAAGGCAATAAAAGATAAGAAATATTTCTATAGCTTTCCATAATACAATAAGAGAGAAAGAAACAGCGAATATTAACTCCGTGCGTTAGAAGAGAATAAACGACGCTTATACGATACTCATAAATTATATTGACCGCGGTAAATTAAAACCAATTAACCCATTAAAACGTGCGATTCGCGTAAATATTACATCACCCAGACTGACTCATGCTTCAAAATAAATTGGGAAGCATCTGGAATAATGACCTATTGAGATTATTTTGTATATAAACGGAAGTAATTAACATTCAGGATTCGTTCATTTTTACGAAATCGACCGTGTAAGTTTGAGTAAAGAATGTGCCATTCTTTCCAAACAATATGTAACATTTAAGACAGAATTGCATGCTTACGACATGAAACGTATACGTTTGAATAGTTTGAAACATAGAAGTTCTCAAACGCAATTATTTGATAAAGCATCATTGTTTTGTGAAATACAATAAAGATTGAACGTTTCTTGATACAAGAGCTATTTTGAAATTAATTGAAAAAAATAAAAGATGCACCTTACAAACTGATTAACTGATAGAGATTTTAAGGTGGAACGAGGAAGCTCTTAATACCGTTACTTACGTTGAAAATGAGATTTTAATAAGCGCTATTTGAGCATCAGAATTGGAAGTATAAATTTTAGATTTCTTTGTTTGTAACTGATAAGAATATTTGAATATTTATAAATTAGATTTAGAATAAGTTATTTTTATTATTTGTGACGCGAATAATTTCTATCAAATTTTGAGGTCAGAGTTCGTAGCATCTTGATCTTTAATAAATTATCTGTGAAGCGTTGTTGGTCAATCACATTTCGCGAACAGGATAATAAAAAATAAACAAATTGCCCACGCATCAATTAAAAAGGATTTTGTCCTTGTTATCAAAGAGTAGGTAAGGATAATTTTAGTATATAGCAAATCGTTAGGAATAATTATCTGTATGAACTTAAACTGTACACTGTTATATAAATTGTGTTGTATAAAAGAAAAATGTTTTTGAATGTATTGATGTTTTCTTAAGATTGCTGTGTTTTATTTCATCTTCGTAAATTCCAAAGTATACTTTTCGTTGAGCTAGACACGCAAAGCAAAAGAAAAAAAGGTAAGATAATAATTTCATATTTTCCAATGCATTCCCATTAATAGAGTTTGCTGTACCTAAGTTACAGCAATAATTTGGGTACCACAACTCCAAGGGCTATCTATTTATAGTTGTAAGGTAAAGGAATGCTATGACATCCCCAAATTTCATGTATATCGCACAAGCCGTATTCTGAAATAATTAGAGCGCTTCATACATTAGCCTCACTCTGTATATTATATTGTTTTGTATCTTGATTTGTTTTGTTTAGGGTTTTACCTGTTATTGGTCGTATTATCCATAAAACGAATAAGTCAGTTAGGGAACGATAGTGAACGTTAGGGACGAATTTAGGCTGAAGTTAGAATAAACTTCTGAGACTAAAACGCACAATATTGTAAATTAATAGAGTAGGAACAAATAGTTGGATTCGCTATTAATAAATTTGGCGTATGCTTAGAAATTCGAATCCATTAGTAAAAACTAATTTAGATAGATTTGTATAGTTTTAAGTTGATCCTTGAGGTCACATCGATGAGCAAAGCGGGCGGCTGCTATTCCGGTATTACACCTCCCTACATTTTACTAGTGTCTTGTTGATCAGACGCACTCTAAAATCAACGTCATGGATATCATTATTTAAACCCTAACTTTAGTTTTGTTTATAAATTATATTTAACGATTAATTAATTTTGAAGTCAGATTTATATGAAGCACGTAATTATTCGCGTTTATACCCAATGTAGTGCCTTTGCGTGGAGCATTGGAAACGTGGCTGCAAGCGTAACGGTCCTTACACAAATTATACCGTATAAGCTTATTAATAGTGAGGACTATTAACGTTGATGTGCGCTTTTTTTTGATAGTTATCCGAACCCAGTGGAGTGGAAAACTTTTACAGCCGAAGTGTGGGACTCTCCTCACAGCATGCCCATTAAAACCACTCCCCCTGGCGGGTGCGTCTGCCAAACGGTTCCGCCGCACTGCAGCCTAAAAGGCTTATTGTGCTGACCCTGGTTAAGATTGTTTTACTTCTAGGATTGGTCCCAGTACTGCCCCAAACTGTGTAGTGAGCATTTGCGTCGCTACCAATAACGAGATCAGATCCATCCGCTCTACACTTCCACCAGCGCCGCTAGTTCCCTTGAGGGCGGAAGGTTAGGGGAGTCAAACGGAAGATAAACCGATCCGAGCATAATCTCCTTCGGCCCACCTCCGCCTAGTCCTAGTTTGACCGCCACAAGGTCTTGCTGACAAAATTCTGTAAGTTGCAACCACTTAAGATTGTTGTTGATTAGTATACAAGTCCTGGGTCTATCTGTGGATCTACTATATCCAAGTGCTCTACCCATTGAACCTAGCACCTTTCCTTTGCAAATCCAAAGTTCCTGGATACGGGCTATATCGCAGTTCCCCATCAGCTTACATAGGGCTGCTGATGCTGCTCTATTGTGATGCAGATTCACTTGGATCACCCTCATAATCAGGTGTATTGCCCTTGATAGGCTTGAACAAGACCCATCAGCCCGTAATAGGCATTGAACTTAGCTTGCTCAAGTACCTCATAAGATCTCGGATCGATGGAAAGGCCAGGATAGTTTCTTCCTTATCAGCTTTCCGGGAAAGCATATGCCAGCCACCCGTGTGCAGTCTAGGATTCTGCTTCTGCAATCGGGCCCTGGCAACTTTCTCCTCGACATCTCTATTGAGGATCTATACTAGAACCTTGCATCTCTTCGGGAGGTCCACTGCGTCTACAACTGTTAGACACACACCCTCCCAAAGGTCTCCCTTGGTTTCTACATTGCATTTAACCCACCCTTTAGTTTCTAGGTTTGTACAGGTCAGTCAAAGAACTCGTCGGCAAACCTAGCGCCCTATAACTGATGTGGGATAGAGCACCCTGAGGGGGATGTCGAATACAGCAATCTGAAGCATGTTCTGGACGCTCATCGACTGCCCCTCAGTCAAAACTGAGTCCGGGTGAAGTCTGTCAATTACCGCCACTTGCAATCCCTTAGCAGCAGCACTATACGACCCAATCTGCTCATGGCTCTTGGGGCGTTTCGTTTGCTGCTGGGATTTAGATGGTGTCGGTGTGGAATTCTCTGAACGGGGTCTTTTACTGCTCCCGCTCTCTTTCTGTACCGGCGCCTTCTTTGTGGACGGGTTAGATTCGGTTCAAGTCCCAGATTCGACTTTTTTGGCTTTCTTCAGCTTCCCACGCTGAGCTCCCGAAAGTCTATTTGCTTGCAGTCCAGTTTCTGCAAGTTTCTTTAAAATTTTCTCCATGTCTGGTGTTTTAGACACCGGTCTTGCAGGAGGACTTGCATCCCGGGTCTGCTCCACCTCCATGAATACATTTTGGTTTTCTTAGGGCTCCACCATTGCTGGTTTCACCTCTTCAGGTTCAGTTTTACTAATGGTACCAATATTATTCATGATTGTTCCCACGAGTATGGGAGATGTAAATGGTTGCCATTCCAGGTGCCCCCTGTTGGCATGGAAGGCGTGAATAAAACGTAGTGCTGCCCTGTCCCCCTGTGGACGTTCTATAAAACTTGAAAGCTGGCATTCCTTCTAAACTAGAGAGGAAGGATTGGTTTATTAATCGCGTATCTCCTCCGAAGATCTCAATTCTACGAGAGCTGTAGGGTTACAACGGAGCTTAGAATTATCCCGTACGTTGCATGAGTGGTTTTTTTGTACCGCTAATATTGATATTAAGAACGGACTTCGAAGTTTTCAGTGATTATCCATTTTTATGACCGGTTGACGAATTAAAAAAGCTTCGGTCGTATGCATTTCCCCGAGGTTACTACCTGAACACAAACACCAACCGATGCGGCTTATTACTAGAAATCGTTTTGCTGGTTGTTGGATTGTTTATCCCGCATATGCGATTATTGACGTTTGCATGCAAGTGTCTCGATATCGTTGCCGTTAAGCAGCACGGTTTCGACGTTTTCTACACTTGGGTGCCGGGTTTCGTTGCTCAGCTACGTCTACTTTCTTTATTTTTAAAATCGCATTTATTTTTTATTTTTCAACTTCTGTTACGCACGAAGCGGACAAGAGGAACTTTCTTAACGTCAGTGCTGCTTTACATCGCTAAATTGTACCTTACGCTTGGTAGAATGTACATATTCTATTTACTACAGAAGCTTTTGCTACGCCTAAAACTACATTATATTATACTTTCTGTGGTTCCTTTCAGAGCTGACAAACGTCAGCCATTTACTATCCTTAACAAATTCTTGGTATGCATTTATTCGTTACATCGTTTACTACATTTTCAACAAACGCAAATGCACTTGCTTTTTATTGCCGTGGCTTTGACAGAGCAGGGTGCGTTCTGAGACATGCTTTATGATGTTACACGCAATTGGTCAAACATTTTTCTCATTATTTCACCAATAGATTTTATCTCTGGCCTTTTATATTTGCATTGCTTATTCTGGTCATTCTATTCCCATTACTAGAAAACATGAACGTCGATTCGTCTATTGATATTCCATTTTTTAAAACGCACTCTTCATTGCCTACAAATATTTTTTTCCTTTTCCTCTTATCTCGATGCTTCATCCTGGCGGTCTCTGGTTGGTGCTCCTACAACATCCGAAAATTGTCCGGATTGGTCCCGAATGGTCCCTATTGGTCCCGATTGGTCCCGAATGGTCCCGAATGGTCCCCGATGGTCCCGGATGGTCCCGGATGGTTCTGGATGGTCCCGGATGGTCCCGGAGGATACCAAATTGACCCGAATGGTTCCGAATAGACCTGAATGGACCCGAATGGTCCCGAATTGACCTGAATGGTCCCAAATGGTTCCCGATTTGGACTGGTCAGCCATCCAGTCCCGCATCCCCTGGGCTCGGTCCTACACGACGGGCTTTAGGCATTTTGAACAAGGTTGTCTCCTCTTGGTCCGGGCGGTTAAGCCAAGACCCTCTACACCCTCTTGCCCGTGAGACATAACCACGACGGCAGGAAAGGCACGGTGTGACGGTGTTACAGAATTGCCCCGCCAGCTTCGTCTACCTCAGTTGTTACGTTTATTTTCGACGATTGATTCAAATACGTCCTTTTTGTGGTAATTCGTTTTTCATTTACCTAACTTTTGTTTCTATTCAAAACCCCATCTTGTATTTTTACCTCGTTACAATAGTACGCGCAATTATAACATTTCTTTCAAATCTATTCATTCTAAAACAAAAATTTATTCGATAAACTAAATAGTCAAAACCTTGTTTTAAGTATCCGTTAATTTGTTAAACATTCCGATAACGTATAATTGCTTTCTCTTGTGTTTCCCATTTAAAGACTTGTCGAAATAATAGATCCTACTATTAGTTGATAGCGTGTTTTCCAGTTTGCTAATCGCGCTTTGAGAACGCGAGGAATGCAGTTCGAACTTGTGTGATTTTGAACCAATTTTTAATTTGATTCTGCAGCTTGTGCGTTGAAATATTTTCTACAGCGATGCACGTTTTTTTTGTTCGACAAGTAAGCGATATCTTGCGTGTATTCGCTTTTAGCTGGAGGCCAAATGGGTTCTATCGTTATGTAGGCCCAACTGTTCGTTGACGTAGCCCAACTGTTCGTTGACGTAGACCAACTGCTTTTGTCTGTAGACCGTTGCTGCAGTTACGATGGCAGGGTGAATGGATCCTGACTACCGTGGCGTTGCTGTGCTGACTCATCCCAGACGACTTGCAAGATAAGCATCCCGACGCATAGAGGTATGTGACTCGTTTTCTTTATGCCCATCGAGGATTATTATTTATCAGCGGTTGATGTTGTAAAACCAGTTCACCATACATGTTTAAAAGCTGGCTTCGTTAGTGTTTCTGGTTATATTTCTTTAATTCCTACTACAATTTGGTGTACATTTAATACTTAATTTAACACACTTGCTTTTGATAAAATCTAAAGATTACTTTTTTTCCAATGAGTTTTATTACATGTTAGCTACGAATTGCGCACGTGTGGATCCATTATAAAATTTGTCTTTTACAATATAACTTAAGTTTAATACTTTTCTTTGTTTATGTGAATCAAGAAATTTTAATTTATTTTTATTGTTAATAGATAACCGTGTGCGACGTGTTTTTTTTGTTTTTTTGTTTTTTTTTGTATGTAGGTGAATCCCCTCACTCTCCGCGTTTGGTAGTTATCCTGGTATTTACGTTTCTTCTGGCTACGTCTAGCTACGTAGCACAGTGCAGGCCAATTTGCCACGAAACTACAGCTGGGTTGAGGGATTTGGTCCCCGGGGTCGTTTTCACTTGGCTAAGGAACGAATTTTATCCCGCATCAACACAGTCTCTTGCTCTCCACCATGTTGTGAATCTTATACCACTCAGGCCACTGATTCACTGAAAGAGATAAGCTTATCACGATTCTTCCCAGAGTAGATAGCCAATCCCTTGGCCATATATCCTAAAATTTCTCCTATCCGCCACCTGGAGACGCGCCGAATAAGTAACCAACCACATGGGGGATGTACGCTTATTTAAAAGGTATTGTACAGACAGACTTTTTATAAAGTAAAGCCCACAATTTTACCCGAATAATCCATTTGTAAAAATTAAATTGGTTGAATTTCAATCATCGGTAATATTAAGTTCTTTTTAGCTATACACATATTTGGCCAAATAAGGGTAGATCATAGTTTTTCTTTGTTATTAATTACAATATATAAATATGACGATACAGGTTAGGTCAATACAACATGTAGACTAGAAGAAGGAGGTGATAAGGGTGTAAGCAAGGTTCCATCAACCTCCAACTACAGTAGTAACCACTAAAACGTCATTTGGAATATTCACCTTCCAAGTAGGCTTTATTTGAGGTTTTCTTCAAATGGGTTGGCGCTCAAAGGCAAACGGAGACAAGAGACAAGAGACCTTTTAAGGTAACCGTAAAAGTATTCACTAGAAGCGTAAGAATTTGTATACTCCTAAAGAGTGTTATATTTGCTTTCATAAAACCTGAAAGGTAGCCGGTGTTCTAATTTAGTGTTACGTCAACCCCCCCATAGTAAAATTAATTCAGAACGTAATGTCAATTCAGTATTTAACATCTATACTGCTTTCTCTGTGTGTAAAAGCTATGCAATTTTTTAGGTATGAACTTATAAACAAATTATCTTTCACCAACTGGGGCGGTAATTAAAATGTATTGTTACGAGCTACTATTAAGTAACCCGTCAAACACACAAGCGCCGTAAGCAATGTATATTCTACAAAAGCTTCAAACTTTCAAGCATATACCGGGGTATGTATCATCTATTTAATTCAGGGTATATATAAGACCGCTGATGAAGTACAGAGTTAGTCTATATCCAAATGTCGAATATAAATTATATCGTGTAAAGTTAAATAGTTAAGCTTTTGGAAGTCCAAGAGTAAACATAAATTTGTGTTATGTGAACGTGTATATTGTACCGCCAGCATGTACAATACAAAAATAAACAAAAGTGTAATAAATAAATTATAGTAGTGTTTAGTGTTGTTGAGAAGCCTTATGGTTAAGAATTTAGTTTAAGAAGATATTAGTGCTTGTAAAGAACATTAATGTTATAGTGCTTCATTGTTAATTGGACTGAAAACATCTATAAATAAGGCATATACTGTTAATTAGACTTGAGAGCAGTGATTAGTAAAGACTTGTTATTACTTGTTATAAATTAGTAAAACGCGTCAATAGTAGCCCGCTACACTGGTGTCAGGCTGTGTGGGGTACATAGTGAGATCAGTTGAACCGGAATCAACCTTTAAAGAGTTTAAATACGGTATAGAAGTGGCACTTAGTGAATATGCTGCGAAAATGGAAGAAAAGCTGAATAAAAATACAGCCACGCTAGAACAAAAATTTATGGAAGGATCAATTGCATTGAAAGAAGATGTGAACAGGTAAAAACAGTTGAGTAAAAGTTGGACAGTAAATTGGTAAAAATGGAAGATGTGATGAGGTTATAAGAACAAATGATTTCACTAACAACGCGGCCACTTGAATTAGCAAACCAAGTTGTAAATCAGAACATACCAAAAATAAGAAGCATGGAAGGAAACGAGTCAATACCGTCAAAATTTAGAGTGAAACCACCCACATTCGATGGTAAAACACCTTGGCCGAAATATTTGAAACATTTGAAGCTGCTTCAATAGCCAACGATCACCAGCAGAATGATTACGACCTCTTAACATCGAAGCTTGAGATGAGATATGGAGACGCTCACCTTCAACAGGTTCACCATGCACAAGTTAAAAACCGCTCGCAAAAGACAAGTGAAAGTCTGCAAGAATTCGAAGCTGGCATTGCCAGATTAGTTAGATTGGCATACCTAACGGCACCACATAGCTTCCTCAAACATTGCATTTACATTTCCAATGCTCCATCCGAAGGTACTACATTGTCCAGGAGGCGGGTTTTTTGTTACCTGGAAATTTAGAATTTTGCCGAACCCTTGTCGTTCCAGACAAGGTAGGGATCTTTAATGTGCGTGACAACACTCACACACGGGACCTCCATTTAATCTCTCATCCGAACGAGGGCGTAATTTTTGAGAAAAATGCTCACCTGCCATTTTTTAAGCAGTCGGCCGTGTCGGGATTCGAACCCAGGACCTTGGGATCCGTAGTCTTACGCTTACTACATTTATCCACGGCGACGCCAGCTTCCTCAAACAACTGGCTGTACAAACATTTGTGGATGGCGTTAAAGATGGCGAAATACAGCAAGCGCTAAGATTAGCACAACCAAAAATGTTAGATGACGTACTGGCTCATGCGCTCGAATTTGAAGCAGCTAAACAGACATCACACAGAATGAGTTCGGTCTGCCTTAGAAGAACCTGGTAAATTGCGGAACAGCATAGAAGAAATAATCAACAGTGTATTTGAAAAGCAAAAGGTGGAAAGGCTGGAAAGATGACCTTACATGTGATTTTCCAATGCTCCACCCGAAGGTACTTCATTGGCCAAGAAACGAGTTTTTTTTTACCTGAAAAATTTGGAATTTTGCCAAACCCTTGCTGTTCCAAGCAAGGTAGGGATCTTTAACGTGCGTGACAACACTCACACACGGGACCTTCATTTTACCTCTCATCCGAACGAGGGTGTATTTTTGTGAAAAATGCTCGCCTAACATTTTTCTAGCGGACCGTGTCGGGATTTGAACCCGGGACCTTGGGCGTAGTGGAAAGATGACCGCGGTGATGGGGTCTGCGATGCTGGAACTGCGGTGAAGTTGGTCATATACAGAGACGCTGTACTCAACCAAAAAAACAACCGGTTGAGCAGCAAGAAAACTAGAGCAAGTCGACGTAAGGGGGCGAACGTCGATAGCACAACGTAGTGCCCCGAAGATTATCATCCGTGCTGCATCGTCGATGGGAAGTTTGCACAGCATTTATATTGATGGTAGAATTAATGGTAGGGTTGTCCGATTACTCGTAGATACAGGAGCGACAAAAACTATTGTGAGACCCGATTTGGTTAGTCGTGAAAAAGTGCTACCTGCATCGTGTAACATTATTTTGTAATGTTAACGATTAAACAAATTAATTAATTAAAAATTCAGTAACTTGAATAAAGTATAAACAAAAATTTACACCAATAAATCACCTCATTTTATTTAGGATTCTTTATAATAAAAGACCACATTTACCGATAGCTTCGGGATAGTAAATTCCAGCGGCAGGTCATCATTTAAAGCTCTAGACCCCATCGTAAGTCAAATACAATAAACCTTTTAAAATGTATAGTATTTTTTTGCGTAAATAAAGGAAAACCAATTTCAGTTTGAAAAGCTTAACACTTTCGTTGATTTACAGCGGATTATAGGAAACAAAACATTATAATAGCGGACACTATTTCCAATTTGATTTGTTCAAATATTACAAGTAATCTTAAGTAGTCTGGAGACATCCATTGTATTTAAAATCCATTTCGGCTCAAGTAGGTTAGCCGGTCTTTGTTAATGCCAGACTACGGCCGCCATAGGTAGATTCCACATTGCCATATTTAAGTAATTCGTAGAAAGTAAAAGATAATTTAAACCCGTGGGAGAATAATTGCTTCCGTGATTCTCATCTAAAAAGGGGTTGGATTTGGTTTCTGAAATCTTGTTTTGTGGGAGGTTCTGTTCAGTCATTGGATAACAGAAAATGACGTACGTAATTATTAGGGTAGGGATTTAGTCTATATATTTGAAGGCTTTAGCCAAAGACAGGGAGTTTTTCCAATGGGGCCGTCCGTGATCAAGACGTAGAGAGAAACGTAGTTTGCAGGTAGCGTTTCTCCGGCATGACAGCTAGAATATTCCACTTCGTATCACGTTAGTAAAAAATTGGAAAGAAGTGTTACTCTTCCAGTTTCGCGAGGGTTATGCCCATATGTTCGCGGATTTATAGTGATGCAAGATAAATATTTAAAAACTTGTAGGCGTGTGACGCACAAGTAAGTGAGATTGTCAAAAATTCTGCCGAGTTCGTGTGCCAGTCAATTTTCTTAAACATTACAAACAGAAGCAACAAGCGAGATTCTCTTCCCAAATTTAATAACTGCTCTACGTTGGAAAACAAACCCTCAAGCAATGGACAATTATTAGTAAGTAAGTCTTTATAGTTAAGTAGCATGACCAATTTTTAGTTAGTTTATTTGTTAGGACGTTTTGGCCATAAACCGTAGGATTAAATTAGTGTACGATTTATAATATAAGTTTCTTTCATATACAAGTGTTTGATAACTACTTATGTACTCAAAATTTTCATAAATTCCATAGTCACCTATTCACTTAAATTTCTAAATCAATGAATGTAAGAGGTTCACGTTTATTGCTCTGTGAATTAAATAGTTTTGTTTGCCGTTGATTAAGTCGATAGTTTTTCTTATTTTTTATATAAGTAGTAAAAAAGTGAGGAATTGATTAAAAGAAACAATTATCCTCCTTGGGATGACAAGTCTCTCAAGGTTTTGTACGAACATTTGTTCATTCTCGACTTGTCTGGCGCCCTTGGCAATTGTCATTAAGCCACAATATTTTATGAAAGGTAAGTGCCACATTTTTGTAGTATATTATAAATTAATTTAACCCTTTTTTTCAAAATTTTAACCCTCTATATGATCCACGACCTTCCGCTAGCTAGTGCCGGTAACCCCCCTTTAAATTTTGCTTTACAGGCCGCCCCCATTTTATAATTTGACTGGAAAAGATACACTTAGTAGCTTTTCCGCCTGTAACAATCGGTATGCCTTCGAACGACAAGTGAGGAGAATATTTCTACTTACGGAGAGACTGCTGTAACGTTGGGAATTGGAGACAAACTAATTAATCATCGGGTGTTGGTAGCTGAAATAACAAAAGAAGTGATCTTGGGAATGGATCTCATGAGAGAATATGGGTTTCATGTAAACATGAAAGAAAATGTGCTTCGGATAAATGATGATGAGATTCCATTTGAAAGGACCAGACGATGCAAGTTCGAATAATTTGTGATATGAAAATACCCGAGAAGACGGAAATGATCGTGATGGGACGCCCGGATGGTACTCTCCGGGAAGGACAAATATGCATGATGGAAGCAACTGAATTGGGAAAGGATCAGGAGGGATTACTGATTGGAAGAACACCGGTAAAGTTTCGAAATATAATACCAGTAAGGCTGCTAAACATTAATTCGCATACGGTAACCCTGAAGAAAGACTTGATTGTGGGAAGGAAGTTACATTCCAGTAAGCTATATTAAACGTTGTGTGGACGACACAAAAGACAAACTAGTCAACGGTTGCTCACAGAAATTGCTGAATATGTTGATAACTTTCTGTCAAGGATTAAACGGCGACCAACTGGGCAAGGTAAAAGTACTGGTCGGACGATATCGAGGTGTGTTTGCACTGTATGATGGTGAGAAAGGAAGAACAAATGTTGTGCAACACAAGATCAATACTGGAGATGCGCAACCGATACGACAACATCCCAGGTGGCTTCCTTTGGCAAAACGTAAGGAAGTCCAGCAAATTATCGCAGATATGGAAAAACAAGGAGTGATTGAGCCCTCGGATAGTCAATGGGCATCCCCGGTAGTGCTTGTCAAGAAAAAGGATGGGTTGACAAGGTTTTGTGTGGACTACTGGCGGCTAAACAATGTCACAAAAAAGACAACTATCCTTTGCCCAGAATTGATGACCGCTTGGATACTCTATCCGGATCTAAATGGTTTTCGACCTTGGACTTGAAAAGCGGATACTGGCAGGTAGGCTTGGAGCCAAACGATAAAGAGAAACTGCGTTTACAATTGGAACTGGATTATGGCAGTTCAAGGTCATGCCCTTTGGATTATGCAATGCCCCTGGTACTTTTGAAAGTTTGATGGAGTCGATACTGCGTGGACTGTCCTGGAAAACATGTTTAGTGTACCTAGACGACGTGATAGTGTTAGGCGGGTCTTTTGAAGAACACCTTAAGAACCTAGAGGAGATATTCCAAAGATTACGCGGAGCAAACCTTATCTTGAGCCCTAAGAACTGTCACCTATTTGGAAAAAAGGTGAAATACCTATTACATGTCGTTTCGGAGACCGGAATAAGAACCGACCCTGAAAAGATAAAAACGGTACAAGAATGGCCTACACCAGCAGATATACACCAACTACGCAGTTTTCTAGGATTGTGTACATATTACCGACGTTTTATACTAGGGTTTGCAAATATTGCCAAACTGTTGACGAAATTAGCCGAAGATGGACAAGAATATAATTGGAATGACGACTGCCACAGAGCATTTGAACAACTGAAACGGCTACTAGTTACTGCCCCAATTCTGAGTTATCCACGGATGGAGGGAAAATTTGTATTGGATACCAATGCCAGTAACACAGCGATAGAAAGCGTTCTTTCCCAAGTGCAGGGCGCACAAGAAAAAGTTATTGGGTATTTCAGCAAGGTCTTGTCGCGGCCAGAAAGAAACTATTGTGTGACAAGAAGGGAGCTGTTGGCCGTAGTCAAATCTATAGAGCGCTTTTATAAGTACTTATACGGCCGTAAATTCCTGTTAGGAACAGATCATGATGCACTAAAATGGTTACTGCAGTTTAGGGCAAGTTGCAAGGTGGATAGAACGGCTGCAGGAATATGACTTTGACACAGAACATCGTATAGGAACTAGTCATTGGAATGCAGACGCTCTGTCAAGGAGACCTTGTCCGGTAGTCTGCAATCATTGCTCCAAGATGGAAGAGAAAATAAGTGTCATCCATAGAATGACGGTGACCGATGATACTTGGCAACCCGAAAGAATACGAGAAGACCAGGAGAATGACGCCGAATTGTGACGTATTCTTAAGTGAAAAAGTAGAGGACAACGACCAGCTCGGGAAGAAATTAGTATTTTAAGTAGGATCTTAAAGGCATACTGGGCACAGTGGGACTCCTTGGTGATTAAAAATAAAATCTTGAAACGACGCCTGGAATGTGAAGATGATACTAAGAGACGACTTCAAGTGATAGTGCCGAGAAGCAGAGTGCCGGAAGTGTTGCAATACTTGCACGATGGTATTTCCGGAGGGCACTTTGGCGTGAAAAGAACTCTCGAAGGAGCGAAAAAAAGATTCTATTGGGTGAACTGCAAAGAAGATGTGAAGGAGTGGTGCCGGAAATGTGAGTTGTATGGGTCTGGAAATGTCCTGGTCGCAAAACAGAAGTCCCCAATGAGACAGTATAACGTTGGGAATCCTATTGATATAGCTGGTCCGTTTCCTGAATCAGAAAAAGGGAATAAATACATCTTGGTTGCAATGGATTATCTTACCAAATGGCCGGAGGCGTATGCTATACCTAACCAAGAAGCCGAGACGATTGCAGATGTACTAGTGAGGGAGTTGTTTTGTCGCTTTGGAGTTCGTTGGAATTACACTCCGATCAAGCTCGAAACTTCGAATCAACGTTGTTTGAGAACGTCTGCAAGCATCTTGAAATCAGAAAGACTTGAACCACGCCACTATATCCTCAATCGGATGGAATGGTTGAAAGAATAAACAGTTAGGAAAATACCTAGCCAAAGTTGTCTCTGAACATCAAAGAGACTGGGACAAATATTTACATTTGTTCCTACTGACGTACCGATCTTCGGTACCTGAATTACGGCTACCATGTGCTCTTCAGTTTGGATTTAAACCTGGAGAGGAGATCGCAGGTAAAGATTACGTTAGTAAGCTTCGTGAAAGATCAAATACCATTCACGAAAACGTCCGAAAAGATATCCAGGTAGCAAACGATCGAATGAAATCATAATATGACACGAGAGCACAAGAAGGTGGCTACCAACCTGGAGATTTAGTGTGGTTGTACAATCCATTAAGAAAGCGTGGATTGTCGCCAAAATTACAAAGACAATGGGAAGACAGGTACAAAGTGTTAAAAAGAATTAATGATGCAGTGTACCGGATCAGAAGATGTCCCCGTGGTAAACCGAAAGTGGTACACTGTGACCGTTTAACATCTTATGCTGGCAACAACTAGGAAGACTCGAATAATGAGAATGGTGTTCAATGAGTTATTAATCATGAGCCAAATGTAGATGTAAGAGTTTCATGGCGGCGTATGGTGGGTCCGCTAAGGCTAGATTTGGCGTTGTTGTTGAAAAACATCCAGATCGGTTTAGAGCACCAGAGGAGTATTCCCTTGCGCATTGCGTAGCTCAAGATCTGGAAATGTCAAGAGGAATAGCTGTTGTTTTCAAGAAAAAGTTTGGATGTGTGGATGAATTAGTACAACAGCAGCCAACTGCAGGAAAAGTTTTGGTTCTTCAGGATAGAAATCGTTATGTTTACTATTTGGTCATCAAACATTCTTAATGGCAGAGACCTAGTTATGAACATCTATGGGAGGCTTTGCTGAATCTTAAGGCTCAGATGATGGAAATGGAGGCTAGCGGTGCCCAAGCTAGGCTGTGGCCTGGATCGCTTAGATTGGAGAGAATAGTCCGAAATACGCTAGAAATAATTTTCCAGGGAACCAACGTCCAGTTTCTTGTTTGTTGCTATCAACCGGGTGCCTACCAAGACCAAGAAAAGAGTGTTGACTGTTATTTTCAATGACGTGGTGAATGCACCAGAGGCGAAAGCTGCCAATACCGTCATCAGTCATCGAATTGGCGTCAAGATGTGTTTACAGTTACGTGACGTAACGGTTTTAAAGAGGGGGCAGTGTTACGAGCTACTATTAGACACCCCGTCAAACTCACAAGCTCCGTAAGCAATGTATATTCTACAGAAGCCTCGAACTTTTTAGCATATACCGGAGTATGAATCATCTATTTGATTCAGGGTATATATAAGACCGCTGATGAAGTACAGAGTTAGTCTATATCTAAATGTCGAATATAAATTATATCGTGTGAAGTTAATTAGTTACGCTTTTGAAAGTCCAAGAGTAAATATAAATTTGTGTTATGCGAACGTGTATATTGTACCGCTAGCTTGTAGAATACATAAATAGACAAAAGTGTAATAAATAAATTATAGTAGTGTTTAGTGTTGTTGAGAAGTCTTATGGTTAAGAATTTAGTTTAAGAAGATTAATGTTATAGTGCTTCATTGTTAATTCGACTGAAAATATCTATAAATAGGGCATATACTATTAATTAGACTTGTGAACAGTGAGTAATAAAGACTTGTTATTGCTTGTTTTAAATTGGTGAAGCGCGTTAATAGTAGCCCACTACAGTATGTTAGAAGCAACAAAACTGTTATAGATTTGGTCCTGTTCGCTGATTCTCTGCACAATTCTGTACGTATCTACGTTTCACCTGAAGATATTTACATTTCACAATACCCCGAGTCACACAAACGAGTTTATTTGATTAAACAATTCTATTGTATTAATAGACTATCATAGAATTTTATGCAATAAACTTTATACAATAATTGTTAAGTAAATTTGATAAGGGTTATCTTCGTCAAACTGGTATTTGCATAACTCCGATAACATACGTACATATGAACCTCGCATTTGTTTGCACTACAATTACGAAAGCAAAAAGGTATTTCAACCAATCTTTTTGCAATAATATTTTATTAATGTATACATACTAAAGGTATAAAATATGTCTTTGTTTAAACGCGCGATAAGGCTTTATTATCGAGTAGTTTTCCTTATCTGAAATGTTTGAAATTGCCCCACACGCGGTGAAAAAAATATTTCTTGGTATGTTCAGTGACTTATTTCAACCTAACAATTAATCATTACGATTGCAAAATTGTACCTACATAGAAAAAGGGCGTGCAACGCAACTTCGGTATCTTTCAGGGTAATTTCAAAGCGTTGACACCATTTTCATTATCGATAACTAGCTCTAGCTATTACTCAGCCCATTTAGTTACACACAATAATAATGATAAGCTATTGTTATTTATGCTTGTTTTTTTCCCACTTTCAGCACGTACAACGTATTAAAGGAGAATTAGTTTTATGTAAATGCCACAATTATCTTTCTTAATTTATTCTGTGACCGCTCTAACAATTTATGGACAATAAATTCGACCAAAGTAGTAAACAATATTAAAATAAACCTCGACACTTTCTAGTATTAAATTATCGGTGTCACTATTCAAGCTATTTTTCTAAGTACCGCAGGTACGTAAAATAACACCCTATTGGTACCAAAAATAATAAACAATAATATTATAAACATACCAGATTACAAAAATTAGCAATTTGAAAAATGTACTCACCCCTTTAAACAGAAGAAGATTTAGAGAAGCGTCTACGGTGGAGGACTGCGTTCAAACAACAAGGGCGTCGTACTTGCACCTGACACGTTGTTGCGCTACATAAGTACCTACTATACATTACGTCAGTTTTTATCATTAACACCTCTATAGTGGGGAAATAGATATACCTTCCATATGAAATAATAGATATCTTTACACCTACGCTTAATCCAATAATATTAAATTAAAAAATAATTCTATAAGGAATAATTTTTAACCGCGACAAAAAAAATTGTTTATTTTGATATTAGCCTCCTATTCCTTAGAAATGTGTTAGGCTAACCTTCAAAATATTAAGATTTTTAGGTCCGTTAAATTTCTTATGATACTACGGAAATTTTCATGTACAAAATATATTTTACAATGAAATAGTCGAAGAAATTAGGTTATAATTAATATGCTTTTTATTATTTCTTTTCTTGACACTTCCCCCCATTCTGAAATAATCACGCAAAAAGGGTTTCAAGAACAGAAAAAATGTTTTTGAATACTATTAAAAAGTGCTCTGAATAGAATATCATACATGTATATCTTTCCTAAGCCATCATCATTAAATCTTTAGTCCTGGAACTGATTACACGTATATCCCGTTCCTGAATTTTTTGCCGCCAGATAGATTTTAGGCCTTTTTGAGTAACCTTTTAAAAAGTATCTTCAAAAAACTCTTCTATCGATTTTTATTTACACAGATTTCATCACCATTAGGTCTTCAGTCCTGGAACTGGTTAGACGCGTACCATCATTGTTTCCTATTCTGAACTAACCTATACATTTCCCTGAAGTTTGCACAGTCTTCATCTATCACTATCTGATCTAGGTCTTCGTCTACCTTCTTTTCCTATCTCTGCTTGTAATATATCCCATACTATTCCCCAAAAATCCCTTAGAACGTATTCTGCCCTTCTATTTCTCTTATCTTTTTCCCCAGATATCCTTGTTCCCCTACTATTTCTATAACCTATTTGTTATTATCTTTGTCTGTCCATGCTATCGTCCTCATACATCTGAAGCACAGCATTTCAAAAGGCTGCTACCGTTTTTCTGTCTCTGTTTCAGACTGCCGGATTTCATAGGCATACTGTGCTGTGTTCCACACATATGCTTTCAACAATTTCCTTCTTGTTCTATGTTTGTTGTCTTTTCTCATAGGCGCTGTTCTTTCTTGTTTAGATGCAGTTCGGTCACATTCTATTGTTTTACAGTAATATACCCTATTTCTCCGACCTTCAGTGGTTGTGAAGGGAGGTAAGCAGCCTGTGGCTGCCAAGTTCCCCCTTAACCATTTACCGATTTAATATATTTTCCAATATATCTTTTCGCACAGTCAACATTAGTTGCAAATATTTCGCAACCAACAACTAGTTGTTTATACTAATCATCAGATTTATCTGCGCTTATTTTTTCGTCATTACGTTTTCCGTCTCAAAACTGGTTGGACACGTACCTGCACTTATTTATATTCTGAGCTAGCCTACGTAGTTCCCTGAAATTTATCACACAGCATGTGTATACAGCTCGTTTCCCTTCTATTGTTTTCTAATTTTATGACCTATTTTACCGAGATTCAGTGAAGGTGGTTAAGCAACCTGTGGCTACCAAGATCCCCCAACACTTAGACATTTGCCACAATAATGGTTTTCCAGTAAATCGTTTCACACACTTAACATTATTCGAGAATGTATTGTAGTTACTTATAATAATCATCATGTTTAAGCACAGTTATTTTTTCGTCATTAGTTTATCCATCTTGGCATTGGTTGGATGCGTACCTCCATTGATTTCTATTCTGGGCTAGCCTACACATCTCCCTGAAATTCCTACAGCCTACATCTTTTACTATCTGTGTGCAGTAGTCTAACCTAGGTCTGCCTCTTCTTCTCTTTTTTCCTATCTCTGCCTATTGGCCTATCATTCTATCTCTCCTATTTTTTACCGTTTTCCACATATTTCTTTCTTCCCCTACCATTTTTAGTACCTCTTCGTTCTTAACTTTGTCTGTTTATGATATCTTCATCATACGTCTGTAGCACAACATCTCAAAGGCTACTACCTTTTTCTTGTCCGCTTCTCCTACTGCCTAGGCTTCACAGCCGTACAGTGCTGTGCTCCACACATATGTTTTAAGCAATCCCTTGTTTCTATGTTTGTGGTCGTTGAGCACAGTAGTTGCTTTTTCTTGTTAAATGTAGCACGACCTTGTGCTAATCTTTGTTTTATATCTTTTGTGCTTTTCCCATCTTGCGTTATTTGGTTTCCTAGGTAGCAGAAATCCTTAACCTCTTGTAAGTTCGTGTTACATACTTGTATTCTTGTTTTCAATTTATTTTCCCCACTTTTGCACACTAGAACTTTAGTTTTAGTTTTGTTAGTTTTCATACCGTATCCCTCTGTTAGAACCGTTTCCATTTCATTAAGAGCAGCTGCTAACTCTTCCTTGCTAGACGCTAATACCGCTATAACATCTGCAAATCTAAGCATATCAATTTTTGGTCCCTGCATAGTAATTCCAAATGTCTTCCTGCATTCAGCATTCATTGCTTCTTTTATGTACAAGTTAAAAATCAATGGGAATAGGGCACATCTCTGTCTCATCCTTTTCCTAATGATTACTTCTCTACGTTCCTGCTCTAATTGTATTACTGCTGTTTGCTCTTTGTATAAGCTATGTACTATTCGTCTGTCCCTATAACTCATTCCAATCTTTTTGAGTATTTCAAACATTTTTTTCCATTTTACATTGTCGAATGCTTTTTCCAGATCTACAAACCTTATATACACGCTTTCCCCTTTTTCTATTGGTTTCTCCATTATCACTCTCAGAGCTAAAATAGCCTCCCGTGTTCCCCTGTTTCGCCTAAACCTAAATTGGTCTTCTCCTAGTATGTCTTCAGCCCGCTTTTCCCTTCGTCTTTGCACAATTCTAGTTAATATTTTTGAAACGTGTGCTATCAAACTTATTGTTCGAAAATTTTCACATCTATCCGCGCCTTTCTTTTTTGATATAGTTACTATGATGCTACGTTTAAAATCTTTGGGTATCTCGCCTGTCTCATACATATATCTTACAAGTTGGAAGAGACGTTCTGTTACTGCTTGTCCAGCGGCTTTTAGAATTTCTGCTTGCACCTTATCTGTACCCGGCGCCTTACCATTTTTCAGACTCTTTAATGCTAATTCAAACTCATCAATGTCTGATTACTGTTCTAATGCAGTTAGTTCCTCTCCTGCATATAAATTTCCTATATATTCTTGCCATCTACCCACTTTCTCTACGTTTTCTATGATGACGTTTCTTTGTGCGTCCCTTACATTTTTGCTATGCGGATTTATATTCCTAAAATTCATTTTAATTAATTTGTCTGCTTCGTCTGTCTTTCCTATTTCCATCTTCGTTTGTACCTCTTTGCACTTTTCATCAATCCATTGTTCTTTAGCTTTCCTGCATTTTCGAATAATTTGCCATTTTATGGCTTTGTATCTTTGTTTTCCTGTTTCGTCTGATTTATTTTTGTATTTTCGTCTTTCTTCTATTAAATTCAGGATATGCTTTGTTATCCATGGTTTCTTATTTTCTTTTTGTGTATACCCCAGAATATCTCTGGCCGCCATGTCTAAGCTGGATTTAATGTTATTCCATTCTGTTTCTACTTCCTTAGTATCAGATATTTTTCCCGATATCTTTGAGTAATTCATTTGACTTTTTTTCGAATCTTTCTTGAATATCTTTATCTTTTAGTTTCTCTAAGTCCAAGTGCCTTTTTCCGTTTCTTTTTTTCACATTCTTTAATTTAAGTGCGGCCTTCATAATTACGATGTTGTGGTCAGTATCTATATCTGCTTCTGAGTAGCTTCTACAGTCTTCTACTTGATTCCTAAACCGTTGTCTAACAAGAATATAATCTATTTGATAACTTTCTATATTTCCTGGCATCTTCCACGTATATCATCTTCTACCAGCCTATTTCCCCTGTCGTTTCTCGTGCCTAAACCAAATAAACCTACTACCGCTCCTTCCCTACGCTCACCTACCACGGCACTAAAATCCCCCGTAATTATTAAATTTTCATGTCCTTTTACGTATCTTAATATGTCTTCGATATCTTTGTAGATGGCTTCTACCTCTTCGTCACTGTAGCTAGAGGTGGGCATGTATACTTGTATTATTACTGTGTTTATCGGTTTAGATTCAAATCTAACCATGAGTACTCTTTCGTTCTTTTGTAAGTAATTTTCTACACAGTATCCTATCTTTTTCCGCATAACTATCCCCACACCCAAATTTCCTTCGTCTGCTCCTGTATGAATTACCCTGAAGTCTCCACTCCAAAAATCCCCCGCCTCTGGCCACCGAACTTCGCTGATTCCTACTATGTCTAGTGATAATCTATTGATTTCGATTTTTAGGTTCTCTTGCTTACCTACTTGCTTCATACTTCTAATATTCCACGCTCCGACTTGCAGAATGTTCCCGACTCTTATTTTTAACTTTCCGATCGCATCCTTCGAAGTAGTCCCCTCACGGAGACACGAATGGGGGACTATTTTAACTCCGGAATCTTTTACCCCAGAGAATGCCATCATGTTTGTTACAATTTAAGTACGCTGTGTACTTGGGAGATAATGTGGTGGTTTCCCGTTGCCTTCCACATCGCGGTAGTGTGTCTTAGACTGCCATACCGACCCCTATGGTCTCTGCCAATCTAAGTACCGAAAGAGCCGCTGCCCTCTTTCGGGGACCTGTCTTAGTCTGGTTCCTCGCTAACGACCCTACTATTTTAGTTGGACCTGTAGTTTGGCTCTTTAGCTCATTAGAACACGCAAGCCATTTCACCCGTTCTAGTAATTTAGAACTTCGGCAAAGTGCAGGTCCATTCGAAATGGTTACACAGATTTATAAGTTAAATTTTCAATTACAAGTATCAGGTCATCATAAAGTAAGGGATATATTTTAAATTATGATAACTTTTTAACAAATTAAGTTAATAACAAGAAATAAATGAAATCTAATTGCTTATGAAATGGGATTTAGTATGCCCAAAACAGGTTACGGCAATTGCTCAATATGACCTCCATTTTGTTGTTGTAAGATCACCATCCTTACCTCCAAATTGTACACAGCATTTCGTAACATTTCTGGTTGAATTGTACCAATTTGCTCCGTAATACTGTCTTTTAATTCTTGTAGCGTAGTTGGTCGTCTTCTAAACACTAAACTTTTTAAATAACCCCACAGCCAGTAATCCGCTGAGTTTAGATCAGGTGATCTTGGTGGCCATGAATTTACGAAATGTCTGCTTATCACGCGATCTTGAAAAACGTTGGTTAACAATTCTTTGACTGGTCGAAAAATGTGCGGGGGTGCTCCATCCTGCATAAAAATAATGTTTTCAATTCCGTAGTGCTCGTTTTGCAGCTGTGGAATAACATAATTTTGTAACATTTGCAAGTATCGTTCACCATTTACAGTTACAGATACGGCTTGTCCATTCTGCATTTCCTCGTAAAAATACGGACCAATAATAAAATCAGCTGTAAAACCGCACCAAACGGTGACTTTCTTGTCATGAAGACCTTTTTGAACGATTTGTTGCGGATTTTCTGCAGACCAAATTCTACAGTTTTGAGTATTGACTCCACCATTCAGAGTAAAATGTGCCTCATCTGTCCATAAAATACGGGATAACCATTCGGGTTCAATTTCCATCTGAGCCATTACTCGCAAAGAAAAATCGTACCTAGTAGCCAAATCTGCGTCCTTTAATTCAAACAGCATTTTCAGTTTATATGGATACATGTTTAGAATTTTGCGTAAAATTTTCCAAACCGTGGTATACGGCATTTGCAATCGCTTGGATATCGCATTTGCACTGCTGATTGCGAGTGAATTGCTTCTGGCTATGTCTTGATTTTCATGAAGAACCTCTGCAACTTGGACATCACTAATTATTGGTCTTCCTGATCTTGGTAAGTCAGTTACAGACCCTGTTCTTTCAAATTTTGTATCAAATTGCGGTACGCTTTCATTTGACAGGGTTCCGCTCTCAAACCCATTCTCGTGCGAAATCTTCGTAATCCAGCGGTGTAATTTCTGCCGGATTCATAATAGCACTGAACTAAACCAATTCTTGTTTGTAAATCCACGTTATTACAGTTGAGTCGTTTGAACTCAACGTTTACTTGAGTTTTAATTTCAAAATAAAACTTCAAATTGAATAATTTCGTTTTGACACTAGTGTCAACAATTGTTATGACAACGCTTTTGTTTCTCATAGATACGGTAAAATCCCATTCATTAAGCAACTAGATTTCGTTTATTTTATGTTACTAACTTAATTTATTAAAAAGTTGTAATGATTTAAAATATATCCCTTACTTTATGATAACCTAGTACATTATATTCATTAACGTACTGAGATCAAAATTACTCTAAGTTGATATTCACTGAATTAAATGAACAAAAATTAAGATGAGTAGCTGAACAACCAACAAGATTAAAGTTGTGAAGCTCAAGACTGACTTGTCATCTTGGGCTCTCGAGGGTATTTATGTTGTCTCTGCCCCTCACATTGTTTGTGGGAACTGCACATCTCATATCTGCTATTTCTTTATTCATTTATACAATACAAAGTAACAATCTTAATTCTAATAATTGCAATCTTATTGTCTGCTGTGACCTGCACCCGCAGTATTATATTACGTTCTTACGCTTTCCCGCGTTTCATATTATTGCGCAATCGTTAATATAACGTGATTACGCGGCAAATTGTATCAAATACCAAACACGTTGTTACAGGCGGAAAAGCTACTAAGTATGTATTTTCCAGAAAAATTATAAAATGGGCTGTAAAACAAAAATTAAAGGGAGGTCACCGGCACTAGCTAGCGGAAGGTCGTGGATCATATAGAGGGTTAAAATTTTGCAGAAAGGGTTAAATTAATCTATAATATACTACAAAAAGAATTTGGCACTTACCTTTCACAAATATTGTGGCTTAATGACAATTACCAAGGGCGCCAGACAAGTCGAGAATGTCCAAATGTTCGTGCAAAACCTTGAGAGACTTGTCATCCCAAGGAGGGCAATTGTTTCTTTTAATCAACTCCTTACTTTTTTACTACTTATGCAACTTCCATGATAAAAAAAATAATAAAAAACTATTGACTTAATCAACGGCAAACAAAACTATTTAATTAACAGAGCAATAAACGTGAACCTCTTACATTCATTGATTTTAATTTAGAAATTTAATTGAATAGGTGAATATGGAATTATAAAAATTTTGCGTACATAAGTAATCCCCAAACACTTGTATATGAAAGAAAACTTATACTATAAATTTTACACTAAATTAATCTTACGGTTTATGGCCAAAACGTCCTAACAAATAAATTAACTAAAAATTGGTCATGCTACTTAACTATAAAAACTTACTTACTAAAAATCGTCCATTGTTTGATGGCTTGCCTTCCAACGTAGAACAGCTCTTAAATTGGGGGAGAGAATCTCGCTTGTTGCTCTTGTTTGTAATTTTTAAATAATTGAATGGCACACGAACCCGGCAGGATCAATATCACTTAACTTGTGCGTCACACGCCTACAAGTTTTTTATTATTACTTTATATCTTGTATCACTATAAATCCGCGAACATACGGGCGTAACCCTCGCGACTGGAAGAGTTAATTACTCCTTTCCAAATTTTACTAACCTGATACTAAGTGAAATATTATATCTGTGATGCCGGAGAACGCTACCCGCGAACTACGTTTCTTTCTACTTCTTGACCACGGACAGCTCCATTGGAAAAACTTTCTGACTTTTGGCTAAAGTCTTAAGTTATATAGATTAATTCCTACCCTAACCATTATGTACGTCATTTTCTGTTATTCAATGACTGAACAGAACCTCCCACAAAACAAGATTTTAGAAACCAAATCCAACCCCTTTTTAGATGAGGGTCACGGAAACAATTATTTTTCTAAGGGTTTAAATATATTGTATCTTCTAAGAATTTCTTAATTATTGAAATGTGGAACATATCTATGGCGACAGTTGTCTGCCATTAACAAAAGACCGGTTAACCCACTCGAGCCGAAATGGATTTTAAATACAATGGATGTCTCCAGACTACTTAAAATTACTTGCAATTTTTGAACAAATCAAATTGGAAATAGTTTTCGCTATTTATAATGTTTTGTTTTCTATAACGCTGGTCAATCAAAGAAATTATTAAGAAAATTAAGCTTTTCAAACAGAAAATTGCTTTTCTTTATTTACGTTAAAAGATACTATTCCATTTTAATTTTATCAGATTCGTCAATCTGTAACCGACCTACGCTTTAAGAGGTTTATTGTATTTGATCTACAAGGGTAGAGCTTTAAATTATGATGACCTGCCGCTGGAATTTCTAATAGTTTAGCCTGAAACTATTTGTAAACCTGGTCTTTTATGAGGGATGCTAACTAAAATATGAAGTAATTTATTGTGGAATTTTTGTCTATACTTTATAAAAGTTACTGAATTTTAATTAATTAATTAATTTGTTTATTAGTTAACATTACAAAATAATGTTACAACGTTTAAAAGTGATACAATGATCAAATTACAATACAAATAAAGCTATGTACTCACTTAAATCGCACCTTACAGTTATATCCTAGATCCATCTCGTGTGGATCACATCACGTCTTTGTTGAGTCCAAATTCTTATTCGTCCATCCTCCGTTGTTCGTCGTAGGTAGGGCGAGAAGGATACAAGTAAAGGAACACGAAGATAAGATAAAAGGAAACCTACATCCTAAAAAAGAGAAAACACACACCACAACACAGGTAGCTGTTCTCGGCTTCAGGCCTCGTAGTCTAATAGCGTCGTATCACACACCGCGCACTTGCGCCATTCACTCCGTGCCTGCGCATTCTTTTGCGCAAACGCAACTGTCCGGAATGACGGAAATTGACAAGTTTATTTGAAAATATTCGCGGGAACTACCTTATAATTTATATGAATCTAAAGGTGATACATAACCGATTGTATTTACATCCGTTCTCATGTCTGGTTTATAAACTTTAATTAACCTTTTATTACTTGTCCTTCAATTAATTATACAATGTAACAATCTAACTTCAAATTTAATAATTACCTTTGACTACCTATACATCCTTTGGGAGATATGTAACTCCTCCCGACGTAGATGAAAATTAAGGGTTTTGCTTAATTTTTAAAATTCATTGTACCTAAGTATACACTTATTATTTTTTCATTTACCTTTGTTTCTTGTTTCTTATGACTAGAATTTGTTCCTTTGCTTTTATATCTAAGATACATTTTGTACAGTAAATATATAGTTAATAAAATGATTACAATAATTAATAAAATTGTCCAAACACATATTATCGTGGCCCTTTCACTTCGTTTAAATGTTCTTTGTAATTGTTCATTAATTTTACGACTCGGTTGAGATCGTCTAGATCTAGATGTTCCAGTTGCATTGGTTTCTTGCTGACTTCGTCATCTTCGGTGTGTGTAAAATTTTGACCTGTAGTTTACAAATTTCTTCGTTACTGCGGGATTTTGGTATACTCGAATAATTGCGCCTTTTAATTTCAAATAGGAATCTTCTTTTATTGTGATTACTTTACTTTCAATTAAAACTAATCTGTCTTCATTTTGGTTGCAATGGGTGGTTGCTATTACTTCCTGTAGAAACACATTATAATGTAATTAAAAACCGCTATGCTTCCGGCCACGTCCCCAATGCTCCACCCGAAGGTACTACATTAGGTTTAAACGCGAAAAGTAAACGTGCTCCAAATTTAATCTAACTTCAGGTTAATCAATACTAAATAAAAATCTAACAAACTGAAACTAAAAATAGGGTTTAAAGAATGGTATCCCTAGGGTTGATTCTGGAGTAAGCCCGATCCACAAGACACTTTTCCAGTAAAGACTTGCATATAACTCCAATTAACATAATAAGGAGCTGCTTACGCTCGATCATCGGCATAAAAGGCGAAGGCGCCATGTTCCAGTGCGTTAGTCGTCAAAGTATCGTCGAGTTTGATCAAAATTACAAGTTAAAGATGGATTTTTCTTGCGTTGTTACAAGTGATGTGCGAGTACCACAATTAAATATCAACCAACTAGTTGGTAAGACAACCTATAGGTTAGGCGAATTTCCTCCAAATTTTCACCACCATATAATAGAAGTTGGTTTCGATTTATATGGTGGTCTTCAACCTGCCATCCAAGTTATTTGCTGTAGTGGTATGTGTGCTGATTCTACGATAACATTCTCTTACTTCGATTGGAAAAAATTGTGTACTTTTCAAGTGAAATTTCAAATTCACCAATTTGCTTAAGACTCAAAGCATGTCAGTTTAAATGGTTTGACTACTGGAGGCGACGTTGTTGACATACAATTGGATCAAGATTTCAAATTGCAGCTGACCACATCCTTTAATAGAAGTATATGGCTGTTGAACAATTTTGAAGAAGAGAATTTATATAATATGGAAATTACGAAAGATCGGAATGTTATTGTGCTATCTGCGTACGAGTGCATCAAGCTATTAAATTTGCGAGAATTAATCTGTTTTAAAATGGTTGAGTTGAGGTGTAGAAACTTTCCAGAATTTTACGAAAAATTTGTAGGTGATAAATGCATCACTTTGTCAAAAAAAAGGATTAGACGTGGCTTAACACAATGCAGCGGTCGCCACACCCCAGCCAATAACAAGTATATGGAGAATTGCGATCCCAGCAAATCCTCCAAATACTTGGCGTACCTTGATGCGAATAATTTATATGGATGGGCCGTGTCCCAACCGCTGCCGATAAGTGGATTCAGGTGGTTGAAAGCCCACATAGAAAACATACCTGCAACAGGGGAGAAGGGGTACATTCTGGAAGTAGATTTGGAATACCCAGAAAACCTGCACGATGCTCATAACGATTTACCGTTTTGTCCACAGACCATGGTTCCCCCAACTCCATCGTCCAAGACAGTCAAGTTACTCGCCACTTTACAGAACAAGCACCATTACATCATCCATTACAGAAACCTACAACAAGCACTACGTAATGGTCTTACACTCGAAGAAAACTATTTGGTTCAGATGTGTGAGGAAATGTAGATGCCGAAGGAAATGTGGGGCCAGAACTGTTAAAAACAACCTACTGTCAATTCGTCGACTTTTTCAGTTTTACAATTTTTTCAAATACATATAATGAGCAAGGTATCCTAAAAACTGAGATTTTCTCCAGTTGTAATGAGGCACAAATCGTATTGCTCGGCGCCAAGTCCTTTCGATTCCATTCGTGTGAGCACCGGAGGTTGGGTCAACAAAATTCACTGAATGATTAACGGTGAGGTGAATGTATCCTAGTTCTCCCAAATGTGAGTAGAATTTCCAGCAATCTGACATTATCGTCGTCCCTTTCTCAATCCATTGCTCTATTATCCCAACTAGTGTTTTGACAGTTCTATCTTCTACTGCCACTAGGAAGATTTGTCCCGTATTTCGGTCTAGACCACCAAAAACTCAACAACCTTCCACTGTATGTCCGCGATTGTATTTACGTTTGACAAATTTAGATTCATCGATTTCTAAAACGTGCCCAGGTCCACCGATTTTGACTGATTTCATCATGCACCATTCTTCCAGTACCTATTCAACGTATCAATGGTTTTCAGCTCTGCTTACCGGTTCGACCTGAAGGGTCGTCTTAAAACTATCCAAATCTAGCTAGCTAATTTTAAAAATGGATTCAAATTTTTTAAGTATTCGCCAAATGTTTAATAGTGAATCCAGCTATTTTGTCTGTTCTATATATTTACAAATTCGTCCTCCCTGGTCTAAGTATTTATTCAAATTTCATCCGAAATTCATCCCTAGGGTTCCCTATCATTCCCTAACTGACATATTATTAGTTCAATCTTCTTTCCTATATATTCTGCCATCAAAAATTGGCGGCAAAACGTCTAGCAAATAAAATCAAGCCCCTGTGGAAACACAGCAATCCATTTATTGTCTGTGACCTTTTGAATTTTCATGTTGGTGATTTGTACTGGTTTTGACTCGCAATTTTCGTAGTGATTTGAGAATCTTAATAGTTGTAATTCACAGGGGTTCTCCGTCTGAATAGCTGTCGTCGTTAATGATTGACATAGATATTGGCTGGGTGCCACTTCTTCACACTTTTCATTCGTGAAGTCATTCATTTAGGGAAAAGAACTTGGTTTTAAGAATAATGACTTGATACTGGCTAGCAACGTTCGTGGGGAAACCAAATAAATGAAAATAATTATAAAGGTTATTCTCTACAATGGGGATTTCTATTAAAAACGTAATTTTATGATTCTTTACATAACCTTTTACTAAGGCTATTTTTTCAAATAAAGGTATATTGGATTCGGTTACTTCAAAGCTTAGTTTACTGTTAGTTATGAATGATCTAATTCCTAATAGTTCTGTTAATAAATCAATTGGTTCTGTAATACTAGCATGTAATGTGTTGCGTTTTGCAAATGCTACAGCGTTTTCTAACGTGGCTAAAATTTGTTGAATTATGGTAATTGCTGATATCATCTGATTGAATATCGTGTTGAATCTTATTAAATCTCGCATTCGTAGCATTGTGGTTTGCATGTTATTTTCAAGGGTTATTATTCTGTTAGTTATACTGTCCTGGTTCCTTCCTAATTTACTTAATGTATCATTGAATTTTATTATGGTTGACTGGGTTAGGGATATTTGATTTCTAACAATAGTTTTTATGTCATTCTGGTTTTCAATTAGTTGTTGTATCACGTTGTCATATCGTTCAGCATCTTAGTTGTCTAAATTACCGGTGATCGCTTTTATAATATTACCTAATCCGTTAATGAGTGCTCTTTTATGTCTAGTGATTTGGTTTGTTGGTATTAATCGAGTAAATTTGTCATTTGCGTTCCTTAAGATGTTCTCCATTATGTTTTTGTAATTAAGCATTTCTATCGCGTATTCTTTTCCGAATTTGGCTGTATCCATTGATTGTTTCAGTCTGTAATAATTATCTTTTGTTTTAATTTGGTTAAGTCACATTTATGTGCAAACGTCCAGTAATCTATTATATTCTGCATACTTCTCAATTTTACTGGTAATATACCGGCGTTGTTTTTAATGTCTTGCACTATTATGCCGTTGTCGTCCGTTCTACCTGGATGGAGGTTGACGACAAGGGTGATGGCTCTCCATCTAAAATTACATGGTGTCTTAGATTTTTTAAATAAATATATTTTATAATTTTTCCATTGTCTACTACGGCTACATTTCTATTTGAGATCTTTTTGATTTTAAACGGGCCTAAATTTCTGGGAGCCGTTTTGTGTTTTTTACTTTTAAAATTTTTCTCATACACGGTTTGTCCTACTGAAAATTCATTTATATTGGTATTCTTATTGCGGGTTGTCGTAATACGTTCTTTATCGATATCTAATTTATTCTCTACAGTATCATAAGTTATTTTTAATTTCTCTTTGTGATCTTTTGCATACTGTTGGTATACTTCTTTGTTATAGTGTATGTCATAAGGGTTGCGGAAATCTGAGTGTCCTAGTGCTAGTTCGAGGGGAGTAAAATTAGGTAATGAGTGGATTGTGTTGTTGTACGCAATTAGTGCGTATGTCATTAAGTTAGTGATATGTTCCTTTTTATAGTTTAATCTTAGTAGTCTGATTTGTTTTATAGGGTTAGGTGTAGTCTTTCAATAGTCTATTTGACTCCGGTGATTTTCTGTTATAAAATGGATTTTTATTTTATGGAGTTTTAGGGTATTTTGTATAGTTTCATTTCTAAATTTGCTGCCATTGTCTAAGGTTATTGTCTCTGGTGTACCGTAAAATGTAAAGTATTGTAAGAATACTTGGGTTACATCGATACTATGTTTTGAAGTGATGGGTATCGCTTGGTCTACTTTGGTAAATGCTTCTGCGATTGTTAAAAAGTTTTGAGCTTCTACTACTAGAGTGTCTGCATGTAATTTTTGAAAAGGTTTATCGAGTGTTTTAGTTAACATTAAGGGTACTTTTGGGGGCGACATGTCGTATTTCGCTTTGCATACTTCACATTGGTTAATAAAATCTGTGGTTAATTCATTCGTGTCTTTAAAGTAATATCTTCTTATGAGTTGTTTTAGGGTTTCGTTGATTCCACGATGGTTGGTTTACCCTTCGTGTTGATTTCTAATTACGTCTTTTATTTCGTCAGGGTCATCTAAAGTAATTAATTTTCTTGTACATCTAATAATTTCGGGTCCTGAGTTATTAAATAATCTAATATATAATTCTGAAAATCGTTTGTATAAATGTTCTGTGGTGAAATAAAGGTAAAAACGTTTTTTTTCGAAGATATATTCTTTTAAAATTTTAATTATCTGCTCCTCGTTATCGTCTTTGGTTATTTGAATTTGATATATTTTCTTATTAGTTTTTGTGTATTTTACTGGATTGGGGTTTGTTAAAACTTTGGTAACTATGAATTGGTTTGGTTTTATGTGCGATAGCTTCATTTAAAATTTTAATTGCGGTTTTTGGTTCTTCGTTTTGTGTTGAGTGAATAGTGTTTATCTTTTCTGGGTCTTCTCTTTGTTACGTTCATTTTCGAAAATAATTGGTTAGTTCATATGCAATAATTTTTACCTCAAATCCCTTTGGCGTTAAACACGAAAATTGTATTGTAATTAGTAATAAATATCCTATATATTTTACTTGAAAAATCTTTGTGCTCATTAAAAAAATAAATATCCTTTCTAAGAATTCCTTAACGTGGAATTTACGCAATAATTAGATAGGCGAGAACGTCTTTCCAAGTATCCAATAATTAATGCTGGTGTGTTTTCCCTTTTGAAAGAATTCGTCGAAATTATTGCAATAAACTCGGGCTTTCCAGTTTTGAAGCCTTAACAACGATATTGCTGTGAGCTTTGGTTCTTAGTTAAACAAAATTAATATTCATTTTGCTTTGTAATCTGCACAAGTAAACACGTGTAGAATGATTGGTTGTTTCCGTTTTGATTGAGGCGAATTTCTGGCACGCATTACAGCGTGGTGAGTATTTAGGGTTTTTATAAAATTATACCTTTCGACTACCACGAATTAATTCTATTTGTAATTGCTTTAGCTTTCTTCCGTCGGTTTTAAAGCTGTAATGAATGGTCGTCCCTTGTTCTGATGCGAGAACCACCCTAAGGCGGGATCACGCATACCTCTCCTCTGCCCCGTTGTTAAAGACGGCAACAATTACGAGGGTGAGTGGTTGTTTCATATTTTATTTTTTTTGGCTTTCGAGACGGGTCAAACCAGTACTTTTCCGCTTTATTAGTGGACTAAATTTAATAATGGTAGAAAGATTATCTTTATGCGTGTGATGGGGTTGATCATTAGTTAGGTTGGGATAATAGTTATTAATTTCGTTTTGGGGAATTTGTATGTAATCGTAATTTATAACTGTTGGTTTACCGTGGGTTTTTTTGTGTCCTAAATTTTTATTAGATTAAGACATTGTACTGCCAACGTGGCATAACTGATTTTATAGTTACAACCATTTAGAGCTGTGGTTTTTAGGGTTGCGTTGGGGTTTTTTTTTTTGTTGGTTGCTGAATAACTTAGGGGCAGATACCTAAAAACGGCAGCTCGCTATTTCAAAACTGTTTTCTGTTTATTGTGTATATATATGAGTAACTTTCACGTAGGGATTGCTAATTTTTGTTTGGGTACTCGTGTGCTATTGTACATATTTTTTTTTAAATTATAGGTTTCGTTTTTTGGTATATTTTGTGTTGAGTATGAATGCGTGAGGTTAAATTTTTCTTTATTTATTTCAGGTCTCCCTTAATTTTTTTGTTTTATGTATAAAACCCCGCCCACTCGCCGATCGAGCCCGGTCATACTTCTTTCTTTCTTTTTTTTTTTGTTTTTTTTTATAGGTTTCGTCAATGTACGCAACATCTTATCTCTGTTTCGTCTACCTTGCCTATAATTGATTCCGTTTCTATTGCGTTAAATTGTATTCTGCTTAGTGCATTTGCGTTATTATTATAAATTTTCTAATCGTATTCTTCTAATCTAATCCTCCATCTTTGTAATTTTGAATTTGGTTCCTTGAGTTTGCATAGCCATACTAATGGTCTATGGTCGGTATATATGTAGAATTTTCTTCCATAAAGATATGGTCTAAAATATTTTGTTGCTCAAATTATTACTAATAATTCCTTCTTGATTGTGCTGTACTTTTGTTCCGTTTTGTTTAGTGTTCTAGATGCGTAGCTGATTGGTTTGTCGCTACCTACTTTTCCGTGGCTCAATACTGCGCCTAATGCTACGTTCGATGCGTTGGTTGTCAATATAAACGGTTTTGAAAAATCGGGGTATATTCTAATATGGGGTGATATATAAGGATACATTTAATTTTCTCTACTACTTTTATGAATTTTGGGGTGTGTTCAATCTTGTTGCCTTTCTTCAAACAATTTGATAGTGGTTTTGTTACATGCCAAAATTGGCATTTTACAGTTTTAAATGTGTGACTGAATTCCCGCCAGTATTTCAAATAAACTTGTTAAATTTCCGTCATTTTGGACAGTTGCGTTTGCGCAAAGGTATGCGCAGACGCGGAGTGATGGAGTAAATGCGCGGTGTGTGACATGACATTATTAGCTAACGAGATGTCGAACAGTGACGTTTATCTGTGTCGTTTTTTTCTTGTTTTTTCTCTTTTAAGAGGTAGGTTTCCCTATCTCTGCCTTATATCGTTCCCTACCTGTATACTACCGTACCGCTACGAACGACGAAGAGGGAAGACAAATTAAATCTGGATTCAACAATGACCTAACGAAACCCACGCCCAAACAACGCCAACGAGATTCATGGAAATCAGCACGACTCCTGCGCAAGGATGGCCGCAAAGTCGTAAAGCGTTCCACATTCTTAAGTGAGTACATTTTATCTTTTTCATTAAGGTGCATCTTGTATTACTGTAAACATTTTTGGTATGTGATACAATTTGAGACGCAATTATGACGTAATAGCTTTATTGCGCGATATTGTGAACGTGGAGCGTTCCAGTGTCGCCAACTGTAATAGTGGCTCATAACAGTTGCGCGGGACTATAACAGTTTAGTTATTTGTGCGTAACTTTTGATGAATTTTCAGTAATAACCACTAAGTTCTAAAAATCCTTCAATTTCTTTATTCGTTTTCGGAAACGGGTAGTACAATACTGCGTTCGTTTTATCGGGGTTTGGCATAACTCCTTGTGGGGTTACTATGTGTCCTAAAAATGATACTTCCTTTTGTAAAAATTTGATTTTGTCTAATTGGGCTTCTTTTAATCGTTCGAAAACTTCCCGTAATCTTTCGATGTGTTTAGTCAGTGATGTTGAGTATATAGGATAATGTCGTATAGATACACAAGGCATTTTTCATTGTGGATTCCTCTTAGAATATTGCCCATAACTCTTTGAAAAGTGGTGGGTGCGTTCTTTAATCCAAACGGCATGCGTTTGTATTCGTAATGTCCCATGGATGTACTAAAGGCTGTTTTGATTGTGTCCTTCTCATCCATCTCTACTTGGTGATATCCTGAGGCGAGGTCAAAACGTTGAAAAGTACTGACCCTTTCCTAGTTTGTCTAAGATTTCCGTAATATTGGGTAGCGGGTATTTGTCGTCTACCGTTTTCTCGTTAAGTTTTTTGTAGTCTATAACCATCCTGTACTTGCGTTTGCCTAAGGCATCTAATTTCTTCGGTACTATTAATACGGGGCTGCTCCATGGCGAGTTGAATGTTGGATGATGTCCTGCTTTAATAGATCTGCTACCTGTCTATCTGCTTCTTCTTGACTTGCTTGAGGTAGTCTGTATGCTTTGGTAAAAATTGGCTTATCATCTGTTGATTCTATTTTATGTTTAACGGTGTTGGTAAAAGTTAAAGGTATTCCTTCGGTATTCGAAACATAATTCCTTGATTGCTTTCTCTTCTTTGCTATTAATATCTTCATTAAAACGGATGGTAATTAAGTTTTCTTTTAACATTCTGTCGTGTCTCGTAGGGTTTGAATCACTTTCATATTCTTCGTCGAGTTAAAATTTACTTCTTCTATGTCTATTGGATTTGTCAGTGATAATTCTATGGGGTAATCGTTTGAGTTTAAAATGGTTGTATTGGCGTGACTGTCTTTTATTTGTACTAACGCGGTGAGTGTTTCTACTCCGGGTTGAAATGTCATGTGGTTTATAAGGCGTAGGTCGTTTTTTGAGTTTACTAGATTTTTATTTGTTTTCCGTCCTGGGTTCGATTGTGTATTTTTGATCGATTTGAATGTTACTATTTTGGAACTTAATGGGAATTTGTACGTGTTTAGTTCTTAATATTTGGTTTTTTATATCAATGTTCGCGCCTAACTTTCTTAGAAGCTTCATGCCGATTAATTCGTCGTATTTATCGTTGAATTCAAAGATGCAAAATTTGTGTTTCATTTTTACGTTGAAGGTTTTTGATAGTGATATGTTTGCCATAAATTGATGTATTGTTGTTTTGTGGGCTGTCCTGATCTTGAAGGGTTCTCTTTCTACAAAATCTAAATAATGTTTTTGTTCGGGGGCTAATTCGAGTTTTTGAAGATCCGGTATCGATTAATAATTTGAGTTCCACATGAGGTATTTCTATGTAGGGTAAAATTTGTTGATGTTATTTAAATTAATTACGTTTGGTCGTATTTGAATCGGTCTAACTGAAAATTTGCGCATGCATTTTCTTCGTCTTCTTCTTCGTAATTTTCGTAAGGGTTGTTGCATTCGTAATTTGTCTCATCGTCCTACTCGAAGTTGCGTCATTATTCATATTCGAGTTGTCAAAATCTCCTACTTCTTGGTGGAATAGTTCTTCAGAAGTGAAGTTTCATTTTTGGTTATAATTTGGTTTAATTCACGATATTTTTGTGTTTTGTCTTGTGTTATCAGATGAAGTGTCCATAGGAGTTGGTTTGTAGTAACTGTTGAGGCTATTATTGTTATTTATCATCGGTGTGTTTCTGTTGGGGTTTACACCGAATTTTTGTCTTGGTTGATTTACGTTTTGATTAAACCTTGGTGTAAATGTGGGTTTTGTATAGTTTGAATTAAATGGTTGCTTTGAAAATTGTTTAAATTGGTTATGGAAATCTGCGTTAAATGGTGTAAATTTCCTGGTTGATCCTGCCCTCTCAGGGCACGTCTGTAGTCAGCGTTAACCAAGTGGTTTCTGCTGTCTTGTCTGTATCATTTGTAGTGCGAGTGTTCTAGGTGTCTATTTTTCCACCTAGTGGTCTGAATCTCGTGTTGTGTCCTACTTGTTTTTTTATTTAGCCAACTAGTTCCGGTCTGGAGTGCTTGTCTGATGTTATGTCACACATCAAGTAGTCGGCGTGGTCGTTTTTTAATGGTTTGTCGTATGCCTTGTAGCGGTGCGACGTCTCGTATGGAAGGATGTGGTGAGTCGTCTATTGTTTGGTATGTTTTTGTGGCGTTTGTTCTACAGTATTCCTGTACTGTGGGAATGTTCAGGTCGTTTCGTATCGTATCGTTTCTGACGAACCACCGTGCGCCGGTAATCAGTCGAAGGATGATGTTCTGTAATGCCTCAAGACGTCGTAAGTTTGTGTTTGAAAGGTACGTCAACCATGCCTGTGATCGGTAGGTGATGATCGGTCTTATGTGCGTTTTGTAGATTCTGGTCCGTGTTTCTGTCGGTAGTTTGTTGTTAAATGTCAGCATCGGGTGTAGGTAGCCTTTGGTCTGTCTTGCTTTTTAAGCGTCTCGTCTAGGTGTTTGTGGAAGCAGAGGTTTCTGTCGATCGTCATTCCGAGGTATCGTATTGTGTTTTTCCACGAAAGTCGCTGCCCTCCAAACGTTGGCGGAGGATGTGAGTGTAGTCTGTGTCGTGAAAAAAGTATGGCTTCTGTTTTGTCGACGTTGATTCGTATTTTCCATTTCCCCAACCAGTCGGGTAGGGCGTCCAGTTGGCGTTGTAATCTTTGAGTCGCTAGTCTGGGGTGGCGTGCTGTTGGGATGAATAAAGTGTCGTCGGCGTATAGTCTGCATTTGACGTTGTCGTTGCATGGTATGTCATGTATGTAGGCGTTGAACAGTGCTGCTGAGAGACATCCGCCTTGCGGAACTCCAGCCGTGATGGGTATTTCGTGCGATAGCTGTCCGTCTACTCGTACTTGTAGTTTTCGGTCTGTGAGGTAGCTGTCGAGTAGCTGTATGTATTGTAGTGGTACTTGGTATATAGTCGCTAGTTTGTACAGGAGTCCTCTGTGCCAAACCTTGTCAAATGCGTTCTGTATGTCCAGAGAAACTGCTGTCGTGACGTGAGCTTTGTTGTAGTTCTCTGCGATGTGGTCTATGACGTGTATTACTTGTAGTGTCGTCGAGTGATCTTCTCTGAAGCCAAATTGTTCTTGTCGGTCTCGTAGGTGATGTTTCAGTTTCTGTAGTAGCAGTCGTTCGAATATTTTGGATAACGCACTGAGGAGCGATATCGGTCGGTTGTAAATTTCGGTTGTGTGGTTATTTGTATTTACATTAGGGTTATATATTCTATTTCTGTAATACATGACGTTTTCCTCCTCTACTATCATGTTCATCGTTTCTTCTAAGTTTTGGGGATGTTGGAATTTTATTTTGTTTAGGTAATGTGTTTATATATGTCTAGTGCCATTTCGTGTACATTTTCTTTTTCAATAAACGAATAATTTGATCGGGTTCTTCGATTTTCAGTTTCGTTAAGATTAAGCTTCTTACATCTTGGCATCTCATGCCGAATTGGTAAGGTGATTGATTGGGTTTCATCCGGAAGTTTATTAAATCTCGGATAAGACTTTTAATGTTCCTCTAGTCGCCGAAATACGTTATAAGTAGTCGTTTGAAGTACTCCAAGCGCTCAAGGTCATCGCGACTTGCAATTAATGTTAAAGCTTTGCCTGTTAATTTATTGCGAATCAGGCGTAGAACCATGATATTGCGGTCAACGTCACCTTCTTTATAGAAAGATTTTTAAAATGTCTCGCAAACAGCGATAAAGAAGCCTAAAATTGTTTGATTCCCGTCGTATACGGGGATTGAGTCGAGGTACAACCGCATATTTTCCATGTTATAAATTTAATTCTATAATTACTTTTCAGTCGAGTTTGTATTACGATTAAATTAAAGTAGGTATCTAGTTATTTAAATAATCACTTATCTTTTACGTGTGCAATTACAAAGTGCTATAATTATTCGATGAATTCTGCTGAGCAATTGTCTTATCAGTTCCGTTAAACGTATAATTATAACCTTTGTTGAGATTGTAAAGTGTTATTAATTGAGTTTCAGGCTTCCTAAATAATTTTAGTGATGATTTCCTGCAATAAATTGTATAAGAATTGCGTTATAATTTTGCACGCTTTATTTCCGACTTGTACTAAGTAATTCGTTTCAATAATAAATAAATTGTACGTAGACTCGCGTTATAAATATACCTTTGTTATAATTAATTCTTTCAGACTTTTGCTGATTGAATTCTTTCATTCCTAATTTGCTGTAGAATGTGATAATAATAAATGGTGCAAAAAATGCATATAAAAAATCTTTTTGTTGCTTGCTAGCTAATAGCAAATATTAAAAAGAAAATGGTTAGGATAAATGAACTTACATAATTTTCATTGCCAGTTTCATTTGTTTCCTTTCTTTGGGCTTGGTCGATTTTGTACCTTGTCTAAATTTTGTTGTTTGTTCTTCCAGATTAAGAATTGATATTCCAGACCACCAGCTTCTTGAATTTGGATTTCCAAGTGTCCTTCTCGATCCGTTCCGACTGCGCCAGATAGATTTTGGGCTTTTTTAAGCGACCTTTTAAAAAGTATCTTCAAAAAACTTTTCTATCGATTTTTATTTATACATATTTACAAGTTGAATTTTCAATTTCAAGTACATTATATTCATTAACGTATTGAGGTCAAAATTACTCTAAGTTGACATTCACTAAATTAAATGAACAAAAATTAGGATGAGTAGCTGAAAAACCAACAAGATTAAAGTTGTGAAACTCAAGACTGACTGGCCATCTTGGGCTCTCGAGGGTATTTATGTTGTCCCTGCCCTTTGCATTGCTTGTGGGAATTGCAGAGTTCATGCCTGCTTATTGCTTTATTCATTTATACAATACAAAATAACAATCTTAATTCTAATAATTGCAATTTTATTGTCTCCTGTGATCTACACCTGCAGTGTCATATTACGTGTAGAATACAATGTATTCACATCCGTTTTCATGTCTGGTTTATGAACTTCCATTAACCTTTTAGTGCTTGTCCTTCAATTAATTATACAATGTAACACTCTAACTTTCAAATTTAATAATTACCTTTGATTACCTATATATTCTAATTTGGGGGTATGTAACTCGCCCCGTGCACAAAATCAATTGCAGGGTGCTCTTTGGAATCAAATTTTGAAATAAAAATATTGGTTTGACTAAGTCACGTCAAAAATCGACACACATCATTTTATGATATGGAATCTTTCATAAAAGACAATTTTTTTTAAAATAAAATCCTTGTTGTATTTAGATTCATATTTATTTACATGCGATAAAATACAAACTTAAAAATAAATACACAGCAACCGAAAAATTCCGTTTTGAATGGACCTGCAGGTTCTAGAAGTTCTAGATTACTAGAACGGGTAGAATGTCTTGCATGTTTCGGTGAGTTAAAGAGCCGAACTGGAGGTTTAACCAAATTAGTGGGGTCTTCAATGAGGAACCAGACTAAAACAAGTACCCGAAAGAGAACAGTATAATGTAAGTAAGGGTTGTTACACTTGTGGCCACGTCCCCAATGCTCTACCCGAAAGCACTACATTGAATTTAAATGCGAAAATAAACGTGCTAATTTTCTTCTTTATCAACAACAGAAAATTTTTAAAAACATTTATTTCAACAACTTGGAACTACACGCATTTACGCACAATGCGTACATACATTTAACTTAAACTATAAGTTCTTACGCTACACCGGTGGTTATATTTACAAAGTTTGATAAATACAACACCGGTAGCGTGGTATGATAGACACTATTAACAGTTGGCTGCACTAATTCTTATACAGATTTTGGGCGCAGTCAACTACTATGATGTCATCAATACATAAATTTAAGACGTAATTATCGGAAACAATAGATACATTTAAGATAACACATAATACAGCGAACAAAGTAGAAAATAAGTAAAGGATTACTTACATAAGGAATCCGGTATCCGGCGGGATTGCGTTACAGTTCGCTTCTCTGAAGTCCATTGGGGGCTCCTCCCGGAGGAATTAGAGATGATACGTCAACGCTATCAAATGCATACGGAACGGCTCCGGCTAGCTAGGTAAACATGAGGTCATCCTCAGGCGTGAAGATCGGTAGTCCTCGGTGGCAGCAAATTCTTACCTATGTAGGGTTTGGCGGGAAAGAGGTAGAGGTAGACAAACAAACAATAATTAGGAAGGGATTTCTACATAGGTAAACCCTAACGATACGTTACCAGAGACAATCACGTGCACTTCACTTCACGATACCCGGTAAAAAGCCACGTTATCGCGAGAGAAGCGGAGAACTCCCCCCCTTTGTCTAGTATTGCTCTATCCTCTAGGGTTACACTCACTGCACAAGCTCACTACTATGACGTACGGAAGTACCGCCTAGTCCATTTAAAAGTTCCCGCGTCTCGCGTATTTGAAAATATGGCGGGAAACTTCCGTTTATCAAAAAACTTAACATAGAAACATGTTGAAGTGCAATGGCACGTAACAATCGCGACAAAGCCACAAAAGAAAAAACTTAAAAAAAGAAAAAGTCTGTTAGCACAGTAACAGCTTAAAATCTAAGTCCTAACTACCCTACATAAAACCTAACTTAAAACCTACAAAATGTTTATATAAGGCACCACCTGGTTTTTCGACCGATAACACGTCTACCGAAGTACCAGGAAACGGAATAGGTAGCCCGATAGTCTTTGACTACACTGATCACCGACAGCACAAATTTGTCGGGGAGCATGAAACACTACTTAAACTAACACGGATGCGACAAGTCGCCTAAACTATCTAAACCTATCTAACTAAAGCTAACATAAAAGTTGTTATGTGCAGACACACATGAGTGTTGCATCGAAACTATTCTTCTTTGTGGCAAGAAGTGCCCAAATTTAAAAATGTTCATGGAGTGAGTCACTCTGCACTCCAGCAAATTTTGTTACTGGTACTTTGGTTTTCCAACGATGCACATTTAAAACTTGTCCATGACACAGTTGTGAATCAACAAATTTGCCAAAAGTACCACCTACTAAATCCTTATATGCTAACCTGACAAATTACATTTCTAAATTGGGTTAGCTTTTTCACTTAAATTTCAGAGAAAAAAAATAATTCCCACGTCTGGTCATATATACCACACGTTAGGACGATAAAAAGATAAGGCAAGATCTCAAATTGATGTTAAAGATAATAGATAAGATAATGATATTAAGCTTAAGTTGGTATCCTCAAAGGTAATGAATAAGATAACGGTATTAAGCTTTAGTTATTATTTGAGATACTCGATAAGATAACACGATATTAAGCTAAAGTGATTATAAGAGATAGTAGGTAAAGTGACATGAATTTAAAAAAAGTTATTACTAAAGATAACCGGTAAGATAACGCGAAATAACTCGAAGTCATTCCTAACGGTAGTCGGTAAGATAACGAGAAATTAAACCAAAATTATTACTAACGGTAATCGGTAAGATAACGAGACTAACTAAGGTTATTACTAAAGGTAATCAGTAAGATAACGATATTAAAACTAAGGGTATTGTCAAAGATAATAAGGAAGACAAAGATATTGGCCTAGTTATTACCCAAGACAATGAATAACAACAAAAGAGTGGCTCCAGTAGAGCCGTTTAAATGAGATTAACTCGTGCCCTCTAAAAAGAGAAACCCGTGAAGCAGGTCCGTTTACACGAAACAGCACGAGAGACCGGCAAAGACATTTGGGTGCATTCCTGCACCCGGCGTTGATCGATATCGGTGAAACTATCACCCGATATCCACACGGTATATAAGATATACACATTCACTCACACATTCACACACTCATACATACCTTCACTGCCAGAGCCCATGCACTGACAGCGGCACCGCATGACCCCACGAAAGATTCGCAGAGACATGGTCCAGGTGTCTGTGGAAACCTCCCGCGCAACCACACGGTGACTAACAGAAATGAAAAGGCAGTAGAAATAGGAAAGGTAAAAAGAAGGAGGTTGGTTTTTTGGAGTGCATAAGAGGCACCTCCAGGTAGAAGAAAGTAGAGGAAGGGCTCGCATTGAGCAAAAGCGACAGAGGGAAAGGTGGATAGCAAAGCGCTACTCAACCAACCAGTGTGGTCAGTAGCTCGGAATGAGGGAACATCATTCTTATGTGGCAGACGGGTGTTCCGGGACAAGAACATGTCCACCGAAAGAAGAATAAGGCATAGCGGAGATAGCGGGTTAAGAAAAAAGTATAGTTTTTGGACAAGCGTCCAAGAGAAGGTAGAGAATTGTCCCTATTAAACACAGCGCAGTCTGAAGAACTACCTGCGATATTGATCCGACAAGATAAGATATATCATATGTTGACATTCACTAGACTCTCAAGAGAGTTAGTGCGATCATTTTCCTAACGAGTACATTGACTACGATAAGAAAATCAGACAAAAGTTGACACGACAACTTAAAAGTATCATTACAGATACAGACACACAAAACAAACTGTTTTAAGGTAGTTTTCAAATCGGTAGCACCCTAAACACACAAAATGCCCAATTATAAGCAGTTAAATACAGATACACTGTCCCAATACACTAAAACAACCGAGAATTTAATAAGATAACAATAAGAAACAATAGCACCTCACCACAAAGTTCAACAAAAAACAATGAAAAAAATGTTTATAAGTTATGTAGATTTAATAGAAAAAAGAAAGAAATAATGATATAGTATAATGTAGGCGACTGCAATAATTCAGAAGAAAAACACATGGAATAGATAATCCTAATTTTTTGCAACTGCGAATATGAACTATTTCTTTCAATGGCATAGGTCGCGAACACTATGTGAGTCCAAGGAAGAAAGCATTCACTCAACATCAGCTAAAACCAATCATAAAAATTCAATGAGTTATTACAACCAAAGTTACGACAATTACCACACAAAATTAAATGACGTAAGAACAATACTAAAAACCAAATAATATGTAGTAGGAAAAGTTCGAGGGTTGATTAAATGAAACGACAGAGTTATATTGGGAGGTGTAGAGAATGAAGTGATATATACGTAACGATATGGTCAAGGAAAAGTCAACCAGAAGCAAAGGGTTTAAGGTAAATGAGTTAAATCTATAAAACGTAGGTGTATAAGAGAAGGACTAAGTAATTAAAGATACTAATTGATGGTGAAAACAAAAAAAATATTAGGTAAATGGTGAGGAGCATAGAACGTGAAAAATTTAATTAGCATTTGGGTCGGCAGAGAATGGCTTAAGGTTTTTAATATGCCACCTGCCTTGGCGTTTTCCTTCAGCATCCTGAAGTTCGTAGATAAGGGGACTAATGACACGAGTGACCTTACAAAGAATGAATTTAGGGGCTAATTTTGAAGAGAATTTCTTAGATGCATCCGATAAGACATAGTTCTTCTTCCAAACTTGTTCGCCCAAGGCGAAGGAAATATTTCGTTTACGTAGATTATAGTGGTCCTTACTCTTTTCGTAAGCTTTTAACAAATTTTTCCTAACGTCGTTAAAGATAGAAGGTAATGACTGTTGGTCTTTGTCCCAACGTACTTTATCGTCAAATTCAATTACGTTAGTATCGTCAGGCACTAAACCATAGTAACTCCCATCGATTGGGGTATATCTTCCAAAAACAAGAAATGACGGAGTGAATTGGGTTGCTTCGTGTTTAGATGTACGCAAAGCTTGAGCAATTTTAAAGATATGTTCATCCCATGTAGTATGGTCTGAATCAATATAAGACGAAATAGCGGTAATTAAAACTCGATTTACTCTTTCGGTAGGGTTTACTTGGGGGTGATATTTTGCGTTAAACCAAATTTTTTGTACTTTATAACTTTTAACGAAATTCTGAAAATCTTTAGAGATAAATTGTGCACCATTGTCACAAAGAATAATCTGTGGGACACCAAAGATAAGAAAGACATTTTGTTCTAGGAATTTAATTATAGCTGCGGATGTAGCTTTACGTAAGGGTTGCACCATAACAAATTTAGAAAACCAATCGGTAACAACCAAAAGATATTGATTACCTCTTTTCGATCGAGGGAGAGGTCCTAATAAGTCAAGCGATATTAATTGAAAGGGATAAGATACACGCTTAAAGTTACCCATTAAACCAGGGCGAGCATCTTGTGAACTCTTATGGGAACCACAAATTTTGCAGCTCTTAATGTAGCGACAAACAGATTGCTTAAGTGTGGGCCAGTAATATAATTCAGATATTTTGGCGAGAGTTTTTGTAACACCAAGGTGTGCAGCTATGGGGTCATCGTGACATAATTTGAGCACCTCACTGCGATTTGCAGTGGGCACGACCAGTTTCCATTCAGGTATATTCGATATTTTATGTGGGGACGAAGATGCAAATTTATATAGTCTATTATTAGTTACACGAAAGGTAAGGAATTTGTCGGGATTATCGGAAACTTTTTTAATCATATTGAGGTATCCAGAATTAAATTTGGGAGGTTAAGAGAAACGACATCACGAGATAAGGCATCAGGTACGATATTTAATTTGCCAGGCCTATGCCTAACGTCAAAAGTAAATTGAGATATACGTAAGTTCCATCTTGGCAAACGACCTGCGGGTTGTTTCAAGTTATTAAGCCACGTGAGAGCTGCACAATCAGTGATTACGGTAAAGTGTGTACCTTCGACATATCCTCTAAATTTCTCGATGCCAAAGATAACGCCCAATAATTCTCGTTCGGTAGCAGAGTATTTTTGTTCGGCAGAAGTTAAGGCACGACTCGCATAAGCGATTGGATGTTCTAAACCAAGAGGTAGAGGTAGACAAACAAACAATAATTAGGAAGGGATTTCTACATAGGTAAACCCTAACGATACGTTACCAGAGACAATCACGTGCACTTCACTTCACGATACCCGGTAAAAAGCCACGTTATCGCGAGAGAAGCGGAGAACTCCCCCCCTTTGTCTAGTATTGCTCTATCCCTCTAGGGATACACTCACTGCGCAAGCTCACTACTATGACGTACGGAAGTACCGCCTAGTCCATTTAAAAGTTCCCGCGTCTCGCGTATTTGAAAATATGGCGGGAAACTTCCGTATATCAAAAAACTTAACATAGAAACATGTTGAAGTGCAATGGCACGTAACAAAGTAAAGTCTAAAGTTGAAGTTTAAAAATGAAGTCCCGTCGGGACGTTTGCCGCTGGTATTTATGTTTCCTTCCACGACCCTTTGCATTGGTCGTGTGAATAACCTTGGTTCCCTTGCGTTTACATCTGTATTTACATCGTTTATCCGTCTTCAAGAAAATTTACGCCAGTATAAAATAAATATTAATTGAGATACATTAGTCTGTTAAAGGGTGTAACTGCCATCCACTATGATAGATACCCTACGATAAAAGTTTGAGGGTAACTTTGATTAATATGTCTACAGATTGACAAGTTTAACTTAAAATAAATATATACATTTCTAATCTTGAAGGGATGCAATTCGCTACCATGAATGTTTATTCTGTAAATCCATATATATTAAGTTTAAGGGAATTTTTAGTACTATGTCTACAGATTAATATGTTTACAGATTGAGAAGCTTAACTTGAAATAAATATATACACTTCTCATCTTGAAGGTATGCAATTTATTCTCGCGGACGTTTATTTTGTACATCCACATATGTTAATATATATATATATATATATATATATATATATATATATATATATTATAATGTCTAAGGAGCTACTAGGAGTTATAAGGGTTGTTTAGTACAAGATAGTATATGCCAAACAAAAATAATCCACATAATCGATCACATATACTTAAAAATGTATGTTTGCCGTATTTTATGTACACTAAAATAACATTCAAATATAGTAGTTGAAATTCAGTGCCAAAAGGAAATTTTAAAATAACTAAGTGGCGTAGTAAGATGTGAAATGCTCAAGGGTTTATACCGAGTTGAATTTTAAAAGCCTTTGAAAGTACATTTGTTGTCCAAAAGCCGGATGCGTCTGTGAATGTTCACTATCAACATGCATCCAGGGTCAAGTGTAAATTATTTTGGTTTCATTTTCTATAGAATCAACTTTTGGACAATATTTGTAAACCCAAAATTATTAGTTAAAACATCGTAAAATGTGATTGGTTGAATGTAAAGATTTAGGACATATATTAGAATTTAATGTGATTATGAAACTGTATAAAAGACATGAACTTTGGTATGTGCGACACGGACTTAACTATTTGTGATGAACTTTAAGATGTAGTAGGCTAGTAGGAGAATTAACATGGTCGCCTTAGAGAGTAAACAAAGAGATTATTTTCGAACCAATTTTGTAAAAGACGTGTTTTCAGAGCTGTGCTAATTTGTATTCAGATATTTTGAAAAAGAAAATAAAAGTAATTGTTTAAAATGAGTTTAATTGAAAAGTGGTAAAAGATACAAGCATAGGAATTATAAAGGGAATAGTAGTGATTGTGCGACGATTAGAAATTGGATTTGGAGAGTGGTCTTAAAGGTAGAAGGTCATCGAGAGTGGTTATTCAGATTAGAAGTTGGATATTGGAGTGTGGTTCAAAGTTAGAAGGTCATCGAGTGGTTATACAGATTAGAAGTTGGATATTGGAGTGTGGTTAAAAGTTAGAAGGTCATCGAGTGGTTATATAGATTAAAAGTTGGATATTGGAGCGGGTTAAAGACAGCAGGAGCATTGAGCGGAAACAAGGATACGAGTTGGAGATTAGTACAGGGGAAGTTGTAACACGGTATTTTCTAAATTCTAAATTTGGGTTAATCATTTCAGATATTGGGAAACAGTTAAAATTCGAGGACACCTGGAAGCTGCACGGAAATTCAAGAGCATCATTGTGAAGACGTATACGGTAATTAGGATTTTGTGCCAGCAGTCAGCGAGGCATCGACGGAGTATAGACCAGGTGAGTGTTTAAAATCATATTCTTTAATACGTCAAAATTAGTCATACAAATTTTGGTTGTAATTTTAATTTGGCACATAGTAACTTTGATCTAATTAGAAATTTTGGCATATACAAAAGTAGAGTAGCAATTTTAGTAGTAAAACAAAAGAGTGCACTTTGGTTGGACGTAGCACATCTACTTATAACGGAATCCACTATAAGTAGTTTGAATACCCTGAGATTAAGAGTTTTATAGAGTCGAGGCATTGCAATAAATATTTAATAAAAGAACCAACCAAACGGTGCAAGTACGGGAGTGCATTAGGTGTGCACATTTTTAAAGTTTATAAAAATAAAAGGAAGACTATAGTTAAAAACCAAAGTAAAGTAAAGTAAAAGTAATAAAAAATTAGGGGGTGGAATAATATATATTATTATGTAAGGGGGTATAAGGTTTCTAAAGGTATATTTGTATTAATAGGGTGTATGCCAAACGATAGGATCAATATTTCAGATTTAATAATTTAAAACTATAAATTTTGCTATACTTTACATACGTTAAAGTATGTACCATTTCAGATTGAAACTTATATGCCAAAAGGTAGATAACATGACTTTATGACGTTGATATAATGCACGGTACTTGAGGTTTTATACTGAGTTGATATTTCATGAGCCAGTTGAGAGTACATTTGCCGTCGGAAAGCCGGATGCGTCTGTGAATGTTCACTATCAACATGCATCCAGGGTCAAGTGTAAATTATTTTGGTTTCATTTTCTATAGAATCAACTTTTGGACAATATTTGTAAACCCAAAATTATTAGTTAAAACATCGTAAAATGTGATTGGTTGAATGTAAAGATTTAGGACATATATTAGAATTTAATGTGATTATGAAACTGTATAAAAGACATGAACTTTGGTATGTGCGACACGGACTTAACTATTTGTGATGAACTTTAAGATGTAGTAGGCTAGTAGGAGAATTAACATGGTCGCCTTAGAGAGTAAACAAAGAGATTATTTTCGAACCAATTTTGTAAAAGACGTGTTTTCAGAGCTGTGCTAATTTGTATTCAGATATTTTGAAAAAGAAAATAAAAGTAATTGTTTAAAATGAGTTTAATTGAAAAGTGGTAAAAGATACAAGCATAGGAATTATAAAGGGAATAGTAGTGATTGTGCGACGATTAGAAATTGGATTTGGAGAGTGGTCTTAAAGGTAGAAGGTCATCGAGAGTGGTTATTCAGATTAGAAGTTGGATATTGGAGTGTGGTTCAAAGTTAGAAGGTCATCGAGAGTGGTTATACAGATTAGAAGTTGGATATTGGAGTGTGGTTAAAAGTTAGAAGGTCATCGAGAGTGGTTATATAGATTAAAAGTTGGATATTGGAGCGGGTTAAAGACAGCAGGAGCATTGAGCGGAAACAAGGATACGAGTTGGAGATTAGTACAGGGGAAGTTGTAACACGGTATTTTCTAAATTCTAAATTTGGGTTAATCATTTCAGATATTGGGAAACAGTTAAAATTCGAGGACACCTGGAAGCTGCACGGAAATTCAAGAGCATCATTGTGAAGACGTATACGGTAATTAGGATTTTGTGCCAGCAGTCAGCGAGGCATCGACGGAGTATAGACCAGGTGAGTGTTTAAAATCATATTCTTTAATACGTCAAAAATTAGTCATACAAATTTTGGTTGTAATTTTAATTTGGCACATAGTAACTTTGATCTAATTAGAAATTTTGGCATATACAAAAGTAGAGTAGCAATTTTAGTAGTAAAACAAAAGAGTGCACTTTGGTTGGACGTAGCACATCTACTTATAACGGAATCCACTATAAGTAGTTTGAATACCCTGAGATTAAGAGTTTTATAGAGTCGAGGCATTGCAATAAATATTTAATAAAAGAACCAACCAAACGGTGCAAGTACGGGGAGTGCATTAGGTGTGCACATTTTTAAAGTTTATAAAAATAAAAAGGAAGACTATAGTTAAAAACCAAAGTAAAGTAAAGTAAAAGTAATAAAAAAATTAGGGGGGGTGGAATAATATATATTATTATGTAAGGGGGGGTATAAGGTTTCTAAAGGTATATTTGTATTAATAGGGGTGTATGCCAAACGATAGGATCAATATTTCAGATTTAATAATTTAAAAACTATAAATTTTGCTATACTTTACATACGTTAAAGTATGTACCATTTCAGATTGAAACTTATATGCCAAAAGGTAGATAACATGACTTTATGACGTTGATATAATGCACGGTACTTGAGGTTTTATACTGAGTTGATATTTCATGAGCCAGTTGAGAGTACATTTGCCGTCGGAAAGCCGAACGCATTTATGGATATCTGCAATATAACAAAGCGTCCAGGTCGTGTATAAATTATTTGGCTTTTCCTTTTATAGAATCAAACTTTTGGACGAATTGTAAATCAAAATTTAAAGTGAATCAAAATGTAAAAGGTTATTGGAGTTTAGTGAAGTGTTTTGGACCAATAGTAGAAATTTAAAATTATTATAAAGACTGTAGCGAAGGTATGTTGGACACTGAAAGAAAGATGTTTTGTTATTGGATGTTATATGTTTAAAAATGTTATTCTAGTAAGCTAAGTTTGTTGATTTAATAACTAAGCAAAATAAATAAGGGACTTACTTTTCGAATTTGTTCAGATAAAGACTTATTTTATGAAACCTGCGTTAAGTTGTAAAATATTAATAAAATAAAAGTTTATATATGTATCATCGAGTATTATTTAGTAAAGTGTGAAAGAAATAAGAAACATCGAGTAAATAAAGGCGACGAATATATAAAAGGAGTTTTAAAAGTGGTTAATAGTGCAACAGGAAAGGCAACGAGTATTTAAAGAAGATTTGGAAGTGGTTATTAGTGGAACGGGAAAGCGACGGTTATTTGTTTGAGAAGATTGGTGTTGGTTTTGGAATAGATTTGGTATAACGGCAGTAGGAGATAGGAGTGGATAAAGAAGGCATCGACGACATAAATAATTTTGGATTGATTTGAGAAGATTAAACGGCAGTAAGGACATCGTATGGATAATTGGAATAGCAGGACTAGGAGTGATTTATAATAGGACAGCGGGTTTGAATTGGATTGTGCGAAGAGAGGATTAATTGGGGTACGGAGCAGAGGAACAGGAGATCAATATACGGCGAGGAAGAATTAACGCAGGGAAGTAGAAACGGTTTTTGCTAAATTCTAAATTGGGGTAAATTTATTTCAGGTTTGGGTCATCGAAATTGTTTTAAGAACACCTGGAGGCAGTACGCAAGCGGACAACATTGGAGAATCTTTTGTGAAAGTGCGTACGGCGATTTCGAACTTGAGCCAGCAGTTAAAGAAGGCCTTCAGCGCGGTATATTTCTGGTAAGTACCGTAAATATATTATAACGTCAAAATTAAAGTCATAAATAGTTACATAAATTAATTTGGCATCAGGCAACTTTGATCTGTTAAAATTTGGCATACATAGTAAATTCAGTACATTAAAAAAGTGGTAAAACAAACGAGGGTGCAGTTTGGTTGGGTAGTGCACATCTACTCACGATTGAACTCACTGTGAGTAGGTGAGAAAACCCTGAGATTAAAGTTTCAAATAGTCGAGGCATAAAATATAGTAATTAGTAAATAAAGAACCAACCAAACGTTTGCTAAAGCACCTCGATTTGAAGTCATACATTAAATAGTAAATTAGGGACGACGACAAAAGTCGTGTAACCAATTTTGTTTAAAGTTTAAAGTGTAATAAATAAAGAAGGTATTAGCCCAAAGTAAAGTAAAGTAATAGGGGTGATATTAGAAGGTGGCAAACCCAACGTGAGGCTCGAGAAAAAGGTTAAAAAGGTGTTAGAGTGAAAGAGAGTAGAATCCGGGAGCCCGAGTTAGGTGGGGCCCGCAAGTTTTTTTTCTTTTTTTACAGGAAACGAGTTCAAAACAAGGAAACAGAGATGACGGACGAGGACACAAAAAGAATCACAAGATCGGGACTAATATACGGGGTTGAAATGGATGTAAGGAGACAAGACATAGAGCTAGACGCAGGGGGCGACCTACAGGAGACGGACACGAGGCAGACAGAGTTGGAGGTGACAGACACGGACACGGACCAGGCGACGGTACCGGAGGTGAGAGCAGCAGAAGCCGACGGAAACCAGGACCTTATGAGATTTCTGATGAGTTTGCAGACAAATTTAACCAACAAAATGGAAACTTCTCACACGGAACTACAAACGAAGTTGACAGACAAAATTAATGAATCACGCAAGGAACAAAGAGATGCACACACGGAACAAAAAGAGGCGAATACGGCGTTAGCCATAAAAATTATGGAATCGCATACAGAACTGACAGACAAAATTACGCAATCACACAACGAGCTAAGGGACGAGTTTAGGACAGCGCACGCGGACCTGACGGCGAAAATGAACCACACGCAGGAATACTTACTAACTCAAATACAGATTGCAAAAGACGACGTGCGGACAGAGGTCCAACAACAAGTAGACAGGGTTGACGACAAGTTAGAACACACACGAGTACATTTGCAGGAGATTTGAACGCGACACGGACTGACCTTAGAACGGAAATTAAGACACGGGTAGACACAGTGGAAGAAACGATGATTAGCGGGTTTTCAAATTTAAGTACAGAAATACAAACATGTGACAAACGACATAGGACCAACTACAAAAATTTAGGACAAACATTAGAGACCATACAAAACGAAAACGTACACGGTAGGACAAAACTGGACGAAAAACTTGACGACAAAGTCACGGGATTAGAAACCAGGGTAGGACATGACGTTAGACAAATTCACGAGAAACTCGACGACATAGAAAGGAGGCGAATTGGACTAGACTACGGACCGCACTTTCGATTAAACCGGGACGCTTTACCGAAGTTTGAGGACGTAAGACAGAACAGCCCATGGGATTCCTGGACCGACTAGACGAGACCGTAGGGACAGAAAACGAACGAACAAAACTACAGATTGTGGGGGCGAGTTTGACAGGAAATGCCGAAAATGGCATAACATTATTCGTAAACAGTATGACACGTACGCGGACTTCAGACGACTCTTTATAGAACAGTTTTGGAACACAACACATCAGACCGACATAAGGACGAATCTAATTACAGGACATTATAGCAGGACTCACGGCACACGCGAAGAATACGCGATTGACAAGTTTAATCAGGCGCAACACTTAACACCGAAATTGAGCGAGGACGACATTGTACTTCTACTGGCAGGTCATATGGAACCGGAGGTTACCAAAGTGGTAGTGGTACAAAATGTCAAGACGTTGAGGGAATTCTTAGGAATAATGAGAAATTTTGATCTAGCGACAGTACTGGAAGCGAAAACGCGGACATACCATTGGGAACAAAACAGGGGTTACAGGAAAGACAGTCGACGACCACCGTACCACGAAAACAGACCAAATTATAGACAGGAAAATTTTAACTACGGACATAGGAATCATTGGGGACACGAGGTACATAGACGACCGTATTACAATAGGGATCACCGGGATAACGCCTACAATGGACAAAACAGAAACCGGCACGACAACGGCGAGGATGACGGCCGGACGACTGGGGGCGGAATACAAAATGGAAATAGCCGGACGGACAGGGACGTAAACGTCCAGCATATGACGACGAGCGCAATTACAACGGACCCGGATAGGATTGAGATGGTGGAGATTCACGAGACGCCTCAAGAAGAAAAAAAAACGCGAATTTTTGGACGACCGACTGCTTAGGAGTAAAGATTGATGTTTGCTATAGTATAAGGGATTTATTGTTAAACAGTTACATTTTAATAAAAGAATTTGTTATTTATAAATATTAGTTTAAGGGACCGTGTTTATGTTGCTTTAGTGGATAGTGGGTCACAGTTGTCGCTGGTAAATGAGAGGGTAGTAGTCGAACATGGAGAATTTTTAAAGGGAAGAATTAGGAACAATTGAGGGGGTTAATTTATGGTCAGCGATGAACAAAAAGCTAACGACGATTTATAATGTTATCCGTGTACCGATATATATAGGAAATAAAGAAGCAGGGAATGCAGAGTTTTTAATTACGAAAGGGTTACAGTTAGACTTCATATTGGGTATGGATTTTATAGAGGATTTTGGATGGAATATAGATGGAAAGGATAGGTCAATTAGGATATTTGATAAAGATAGGTCATGGGTGGTACCTACGGTTAGTAAGGAATATAGGAATGGAAATGATATAGATAGTACAGGATTAGGAATGATTAAAGAGTATAATGATGGACAGGTTAAAGTACGATTATGTAATATGTTTGTAAGATTAATTAATGATGAACAGATAGGGAAAGTGAGTATTGATATAAAGGCGAAGTTAGGAGAATTATTTAATAAATATGTAGGGTTATTTAATGAAGAGCCAAGATTTGCGAGGCGGTATACACATAAGTTGGAGGTCACGGATGACAGGGGGATATCGCGGGCGTTTTCATTTGGAGAATTTGTACCCATATAGAGTAGTACAGGAAGAGGGTTTAACAGGATAGGTTATAATGTGGTTCATGCAACGGAAAGTTTAGTTTTTGTTTTTGTTTTGTTATAGTAGTATAGTATAGGTTAGAATATAGCGTAGGATGACAGATGTGAGAGAAAGGCGAATGCGGGTTGCCAAATTAAAATGAAACAACAAAAGGGTGGTTTTGAATGAAAATCAGAAATTTTTGCACACCAGGGGAAGAGAAAAACATATGAAATTTCCAATTTCATTAAAAACCAGTGGGGCCAATGTTATGTAGGGGGGGATATAAGGCTTCTAAAGGTATATTTGTATTAATAGGGGTGTATGCCAAACGATAGGATCAATATTTCAGATCTAATAATTTAAAACTATAAATTTTGCTATACTTTACATACGTTAAAGTATGTACCATTTCAGATTGAAACTTATATGCCAAAAGGTAGATAACATGACTTTATGACGTTGATATAATGCACGGTACTTGAGGTTTTATACTGAGTTGATATTTCATGAGCCAGTTGAGAGTACATTTGCCGTCGGAAAGCCGAACGCATTTATGGATATCTGCAATATAACAAAGCGTCCAGGTCGTGTATAAATTATTTGGCTTTTCCTTTTATAGAATCAAACTTTTGGACGAATTGTAAATCAAAATTTAAAGTGAATCAAAATGTAAAAGGTTATTGGAGTTTAGTGAAGTGTTTTGGACCAATAGTAGAAATTTAAAATTATTATAAAGACTGTAGCGAAGGTATGTTGGACACTGAAAGAAAGATGATTTGTTATTGGATGTTATATGTTTAAAAATGTTATTCTAGTAAGCTAAGTTTGTTGATTTAATAACTAAGCAAAATAAATAAGGGACTTACTTTTCGAATTTGTTCAGATAAAGACATATTTTATGAAACCTGCGTTAAGTTGTAAAATATTAATAAAATAAAAGTTTATATGTGTATCATCGAGTATTATTTAGTAAAGTGTGAAAGAAATAAGAAACATCGAGTAAATAAAGGCGACGAATATATAAAAGGAGTTTTTAAAAGTGGTTAATAGTGCAACGGGAAAGGCAACGAGTATTTAAAGAAGATTTGGAAGTGGTTATTAGTGGAACGGGGAAAGCGACGGTTATTTGTTTGAGAAGATTGGTGTTGGTTTTGGAATAGATTTGGTATAACGGCAGTAGGAGATAGGAGTGGATACAGAAGGCATCGACGACATAAATAATTTTGGATTGATTTGAGAAGATTAAACCGCAGTAAGGACATCGTATGGATAATTGGAATAGCAGGACTAGGAGTGATTTATAATAGGACAGCGGGTTTGAATTGGATTGTGCGAAGAGAGGATTAATTGGGGTACGGAGCAGAGGAACAGGAGATCAATATACGGCGAGGAAGAATTAACGCAGGGAAGTAGACAACGGTTTTTGCTAAATTCTAAATTGGGGTAAATTTATTTCAGGTTTGGGTCATCGAAATTGTTTTTAAGAACACCTGGAGGCAGTACGCAAGCGGACAACATTGGAGAATCTTTTGTGAAAGTGCGTACGGCGATTTCGAACTTGAGCCAGCAGTTAAAAGAAGGCCTTCAGCGCGGTATATTTCTGGTAAGTACCGTAAATATATTATAACGTCAAAAATTAAAGTCATAAATAGTTACATAAATTAATTTGGCATCAGGCAACTTTGATCTGTTAAAATTTGGCATACATAGTAAATTCAGTACATTAAAAAAGTGGTAAAACAAACGAGGGTAGTGCACATCTACTCATTATATTATTATATATATTATATATATATTATATATATATATATATATATATATATATATATATATATATATTATATATATATATATATATATATATTATATATATATATATATATATATATATATATATATATATATATTATTATATATATATATATTTAATATAACTTATAGGTGATTTATGCAATACGTAACTTGCTTAAAATAAACCTGACTTTAAAATTAATTAATCATGAATAAAATGTCTTAACTAAAACTAAAATTGGAGTTTAAGCAATGGTATCCCTAGCGTTGACTTTGGTATGGGTCTGTTCAGTAAGACACTAGCAAAGGTAAAAGGAGACGGATTCGAAATACCGGATAGCAGCCTACAGCTCTGCTTACCGGTGCGACCTAAAGGGTCGACTTAGACTATCAAAATCTAGCTAATACCAATGCATTCTAATTTCTAAGCATACGCCAAATTTATTAAAAGCAAATTCAGCTATTGGTTCCTGTATCACAAATTTACAATGTCGGCCTCCCTAGTCTAAGTATTTTATTCTAACTTTAGCATAAATTCGTCCCTAACTTTCCCTATCGCTCCCTAACTGACGTATTCTAATTTCAATCTTCTTTCCTGTTGATACTACGACCGAAAAACAGCCAAAACGCCAAACAGAACAAATCCAGCGACAGAACAAAATAGTAAAATATATAAATGACAATACATGCATAAAATATAAATAGCTAAATGAAGCATTAAGCATATAACAGTGTATAAATGTAGAAATAACAAAAATCAACACTAAAATTATCAGGTGTGTTAGCTCCTGTGAAGAACTTAATGCTCTTATTAATGCAAAACAGACTGCATTTAAACAGATATACAATTAATAATATTAATAATGCAGCGCACCGTTCCCTTACCGAACATGCTTACTTGAACCTACTCTCGCGCCCTCTTGTTGTATACAAATGAATTAGGTTAAAAGCAACCAACACTAGGGTGCGTTTGATAACCAATATACAGCTCACAATCGGCCAACACTCGTCAAATTGCAGCACGATTCTGAATCTAACGCGACCTTGAATGTGTATAAGGATTGCCCTTTATTATAATACAAGTGTATTTGGAATATTATTAACCAAGAAAAGCATATATTGCCGTTATTCTTCAACATCAAGGTAAGTGATGTAAAGGTTTTCCTTCATATTAGAATTGTATGTTATCGGCCTACCCTTATTTAAATATTAAACAACATTTTATAAAAGCTTATTGGGAGTAGAATGATAAGTTATCACATGGCGGGCGTGGAATAAACGTTCAAAAAGAGGTTGACAAAATGTCCTACACATACCCAGTGTTTCCCTCTTGGCTTTGTGCATTTATTGTCTGCATTAACTTTCTAAACAATGTATGATTTAATATTTTTTTGTTACGCTAGTTAAGTTTCGGGTCTTTGGAGCGATGTTTTTAGAAAACGTTTCCAAAACTTAACAAATTTATTTATTAATATTAGGGCGAGTAGCCTGGGTAAACAACAATGCAAAAGTTGTAATACTCAGACTGACTCAAGAGTTCGAAGACTGACTGCCGGGCCTTGAGCTCCCGGGCTTTTTATAATAACCTGCCCCTCACATGGCTGTGGGAACTTGCAGATGTCTACTTTTCTCTTAATTTTACACTTTATTACATTGTAACAATCTTATTTCTAGGTAATTACGGTATGTTAACCGTCTGTGACCTGCCACCTGCAGTATCTCTGTCCTCTCGGATACAAAGTTACATATCCGTTCTCATGAACTGTTAATAACCTGTCTGGGTTATCTTTGTATTACATTGTTGCAATTGACTTATGATTTATTTAACAATTTCTAATAATTGCTATTAGATTTTATTATTCAATATATCTAGGTAAATTGGGGGATACATAACTCGCTCTGCCGATTACAGTAAACATGAACTGCAGAATAAGAGTTACTCTTCAGACCACAATTTGCAAAATGTTTTCTAACCAACAAGTTCTTTTTCTTATTGTTGCTGATTGCAGAATATAAATAGCAAATAAATTGGGCAGATCTCTCACTTAAATATTATAGATGTGCATTGCTCCTATAAGCAAAAAAAAGTTGATCATCAAAATGGTATTAAATTTAAACATTATTTCCCTGAAAAGTAAAGCGTTAGTTACAACTGTCACACTTGTTACAAAGATTAAAGTGGTAAAAGAGATTCTTCCAGATGATCCTGTGTAATATGATGAATATCACTAATAATTACACCCATTTATAATTACTCTTACAGAGCTGATTATTCTCTTTGCTTGAATTTAGTGGAATTGTTCCATTTATCCATTTGTGTATACACAAACATCAAGGTTTATAAATAATTATATTTACATGCAATAAAATTCCCAGAAACTTAATGGACCAAAACCAAAAGTAAGATTGGAATCATGACAGTTCAGTTATTGGAATGGTAGAAATCTAAGGGCAAAACTTATACAACTTCAAGGTCGAATAGGATTGATAATCGTTCTGCATTTAGGCGCGTTTTAATCGGCCATACTGACAGGATCATGGATCTCGATGACCTCACCTACTTTAACAATTCTAAATAAAATTACGAAATACAACGTTTTGTTTAAAATGTTGCCTTACAATGTTAACCTTTTGAGTACAAACATGCTGCATCTACAACATAACTTAATAAGTATAAAAATCATCTAAATATTTTGGCTTTCGCACATTTCGAAGTCACGTATTTATTTAAATTCACTTCACTAATTTCGTTCTCACTTTCACTATTAGTTTCACAATTTTCTTTTTCACGTACACAACTTAAATTATTGTCACTTTCAACAGAATTTGACGATTCATCATCCCCTTCTTCTGGAGCTTTATATATTTTCATTCTACTTACATGTATCGTTGTCGTAAATCTGAGTCGATCAACACCTTGTATGCTCGACACTCGATATGTATCTGCCAGTAATACTTTTGTAACTATATTTGGACCACGATATTGCACGTGTCTTCGTACTTTCACCTGTGTGAAGGCATTTTTCTAATAAAAACAATATCGTCCACATTGTATTTGATACAACGGTTTAAATCATTTCGCTCTTTCATTAACTGTTGTTCCCGAATTAATTTCTGACGAATTTCATTTTGAATTTCTTGCGGTGGTTTCCGCTCAACGTCCTTACCGTCTAGTACCATACTTGCTAACTGACCATCAGAGAAACGTCGCATAAACCCATATAAGGACTCAAATGCAGATTACCCAGTTGATTTATTTATGGCTATATTTAAATTTCGTTCCACACTTAGCAAATTTGCATCCCAAGCAGTTTCATGCATAGATGGGTGGGTGTGTTTATCTATGGTTTCATTTGACATACATGCCATAATTATTGGAATTAAGGTTCTATTTACTCGTTCTACTTGTCCATTTGCACGAGCCCATTATGAAAAATTTAATATATGTTGACAGCCAGTTTTTCTAATAAAATTTTTAAATAAGTTCGATGTAAAACAGGTTACACGATTGGCTAAATGATTTGGAATACCAAACTCGGTAATAAATTTTTCCATCACCATCACGGCCACTGTTGCTTCCGTACTTTCTACAGGATACAATTTTACAAACTTTGTTAAAGCATCGATCACAACTAAAACATACGCATTACCACTAACACTACAAATGAAATGATCGAATTTGAAGACAAGAAGTTGGCCATACCCAAGATCGGGTGTGGGCTCAATGAGATGGGCTGGAGGATGGTGCAAAATGTGCTAGATGTACGGTTCCAGAAAACCAGGGTCCAGATTTTGGTGTCTGGTTACAATCCAAATGGTACAGCACCTGCTAAGAAAACGTTAAAGTTTTAACTTACGCCAAAAAATAATATTACTTTGCATTTACAGCATTCTGACCAGATTCACACCATCGTCTTTGCTCTTTTAAAATATACCTTTACTCCACAATACGTGTAAATTACTCTTTGTTCTACAAATAATAAATTTCCAAAATGAAAACCTTAAGATTTTAAATTGATTAAATGTAAAAGTTTATGTCTCTCACAAAAAATGATCAAATTACAAAACACTATACAAACTACTGATTTAAATATCGTCGTAGTCTTTTATAAATAAAACTGAAAGCTATCCTAACCTTTATTTACAGGCGCCTTGAAATAATTCCAGACTTATCAGCCCTCCCAAAATTCCATACAATTTAACTACTAAAGCTCTATCAATAAGGGTCTCCTTTACATGGATGACTATCAAATTTGCTTAGCGTTTAAATATACTGTTGCGAGCTACTATTAGGCAACCCGTCAAACACACAAGCGCTGTAGGCTCTGCATAGTCTCCAGGATTCGAGAATTCTTCTAGCAATCAAACACGCAAAACGCCGCCAGCACTGTTTATTCTCAATGGACCGGGAAGCTTCTCGTAATTACTGGAGGATGAGTCATATCTTTTATTCAGAGTATATATATATATATATATATATATATATATATATATATATATATATATATATATATATTCTTCTGGCTATTACTCCACCCCTCCGCCGTAATTTTTATTTTTATTTATTTATTTACAAATTTATATGCACGACTTTTTGTCGTCGCCCCTAATTTTTAGTATTCAATAATATGACTTCTATACGATGTGCTTTAGCAAAGTTTGGTTGGTTATCTATTTACTGTTCACTATATTTTATGCCTCGACTATATGAAACCTTTATCTCAGGGTGTTCACCTACTCACCGTGAGTTCAATCGTGAGTAGATGTGCACTGTCCAACCAAACTGCACACTCGTTTGTTTTACTACCTTTTTAATATGGAATTATTTACTGTATATGCCAAATTTTAATGATCAATGTTGCTTGGTGCCAAATTAATTTATGTATACTATTTCTGACTTTAATTTTGACGTTTTAAGATATTACACGGTACTTACCTGAATGATACTGCGCTGAATGCCTTCTTTAAATGTTTCTGGCTCTAGATCTTATTCACCGTACGCACCTTCACAAGGATTCACAATCGCTGTTCACTTGCGTATCGCCTCCAGGTGTTCTTAACAATTTTGCTGACCCCAAATCTGAAATAATTTACCCTAATTTTAGAATTTTGAATAAACCGTTGTATCTACTTCCCCTGCGTTAATTCTTCCTTGTAATATGCTGCTCTCCTATTTTTCCTCTTCGTGCTCCAACCAATCCTTTCGCCTTTCCGTATCTAATCTCCAATCTATCCTGCCGTACTGTTCCAAATCAACCTATTCCCTGCTATTCCTTCAATGTCCACTCTATGTCCTACTGCCTTTAATCTATCCAAATCACTCCAAAATTATTAATATCGTCGTTGCTTTGTATATCCACTCGAATCTCCTGCTGCCGTTTAACCAATCGTCCCAAATCCAATACCAATCTCGTTCAAACCTAAATAAATCGTCGCTTTCCCGTCGCACTATTAACCACTCTAAATATTCTTCTATAATCACCGCTTTTATACTACCGATGTTTCTTATACTTTCCCTTGACTAAATCAGACTATTTAACTCAAAAAACATTTATTTCATCAACTATTTATACAACTTTTAACGCAGGTTTGCAAAACACGTCTTTATACTGAATATAATCGAAAAAGAATCCCCTTATTTACTTCGCTTAGCAATAAGCACAACAACATTAGCTTACTTAATCACATTTTTAAAAGCATAAAATATCCAATAACAATTCGTCTTTACTCTAGTGTCCAAAATACCTTCACTATAGTCTTTATATACATTCCTAATTTCTACCATTGGTCCTAAACACTTCACAATTCTCCAATAATATTTTATATTTCTATTCACTTATAATTTTGATTTTACAATTCGTCCAAAGTTGATTCTATTTAAATGAAAAGCCAAAATATTTACACAAGACCTGGACGCTTGGTTGATTGTAGATATCCATAGACGCGTCCGGTTTTCAGACGGCAAATGTACTTTCAATGGCTTATAAAATATCAACTCAGTATAAAACCTTGAGTACCGTGCATTGTATCAACGTCATAAAGTCATTTTGTTTACCTTTGGCACATGCGCTTCAAACTAAAATGGTACATACTTTAGCATATGTAAAGTACAGCAAAATATAGTTTTTAACTTATGGATCTGATTTATGAATCATGTTGTTTGGCATACACCCTTTTTAACACAAATCTACTCTTAGAAGCCTTGTACCCCCTACATTACAATATATATATATATATATATATATATATATATATATATATATATATATATAAGACCGCTAATAAATGCAAGAGTCAGTCGATACCAGAATGTCTAATATAACTTATATCGTGTAACGTTATATAGTAGTTGAGCTTTTTGGAAGTTTAATAGTATACATAAATGTTATATTAAGTGCACGTGTCTAATGTACATGCAGCTTGTACAATACATAAATAGAAGTGTAATAAATAAATAGTTGTGTTAGTGTTGTTAATAAACCTATGGTTAAAAACTTAGCTTAAGAAGATATTAGTGCTTGTAAATTCATTAGTGTAATAGTGCTTCATTGTTAAGTGGACTGAAAACATCTACAAATAAGGCATATACTGTTAATTAGACTTGTGAACAGTGAGTAATAACGGCGTTTGTTATTACTTGTTTTAAATTAGAGAAACGCGGTAGTAGTGGCACGCTTCAATACGTTGCATTTTGGCTGAATTATAGTTTGATTATTTTCGAGAACTCTTGGATTAGAATAATGTATTTAAAGGTCATCATTTCCACACATTAAACGCCTACATGAAGAAAATAAACCACCTAACATTAATTTATCCTGAATCTCGCTGAAATAAAAGTGAAAGATATGATGCAAGAGAAAGTTTTACTTGTTTATTTTGTAATATATTTCAATTTTATAATATGAGAGTGATAAATAAGATTTAATTCTCATAGATTCTATTTTAGTTATTTCTGTTAATAAAATAACAACAGATAAGTGATGCTATTCTTTAAAAAATAAAATACAAACTTATATACTATGAACCTAATTCGAACATAGACATCTAAGTACATAAATTTGACACCATCAGGTACCGAAAACGGACACCGTCTATATTTCGGACACAAACTTAACCTAATTATGATTCACAAGCAACAAAACATTAAAAAACAAATTATTCAAAATTACTAAATTTTTTAGTTTCAAGGACCATAAATAAACCTCTTTTATTTGTTGTTTGTTAGTAAAAACTCACCAATTTCTTCAAATATATCCCTAAATTTGTACCAAATAATATCTTCCTTAAAAGACCATTTCCAACTGTTTCCACTCGGAGTCATGGCACTTACAAAAGTCTTCTCGTCATTTATTTCCTCTATAACACCTGGAAATTTCATGTATACGTAATTCACTATAGCAAAGTCACCTGTCTTAAAATTTCTATCGGAATTAACAATTATACTTCTGAAGATAAGGCCAATCTTCTTCGTTTAAATTTACTTTATGTTTTGGTTGTGCTTTACTAAGGTTTTATTTTTTTGTGGCTTTTATTTTAACTTTTCCTGTCGCAATCTTTTTCTATTTTCTTTTTTCCTTTCTATTTTCTCCTTAGTCTCCTTATTATTATAGTATGCTTCCCATTGCTCTAAACTGGTAACACTAGATACTTTAACTAAAGTTTTCTTCGTATTTTCTTCTTTAGGCGTTTCTGGCCAAAATAAAATATTTTTAAAAGAAGAAGACTAAAAGTGGCAACTTTTTATTATCCATTGCTTTTGTTGGACTTATATAGTTTTTGTCTTTCATTAATGTAACTTTTATTTCTTTGCTTATTTCCACATAGTTTATCTTTTCTGTATCTGTTTGTGTGTTACATTCCAAATTTGGAGATGTACACTTTTAAATTTGTGAGTAAATTCCTGCTATTATTTTTAAAATAGACTTGTTCATTTCCGTCATTTTGGGCAGTTGCGTCGGCGCAAAAGAATGCGCAGACGCGGAGTGATGGGTAAGTGCGCGGTTTGGACACGACAGGATATTATTAGTCAACGAGACGTCAAACGGTGACGTTTGCCTGTGTCTTTTCTCTCTTAGGATGTAGGGTTTTTTCATTATCTTGCCTTATCGTTCCTTACCTGGTTGTCCCTTCGCTCTGCCTACGAACGAAGACGAGGGAAGACGACAAATTTGGTTTCAACGAGGGCATGACGTAACCCACACCCAAACGAGACACTCGGATATTAGCATGGCCCCTGCGCAAGAATGACACGCAAAATCGTGAAGCGTTCCACATTTTTAAGTGAGTACTTTTTATCTTTTTAAGGTGCAACTTGGATCATTGTAAACGTAATTGGCATGTGATACAATTTGACACGCATTTATGTCGTAATATTATTATTGCGCAATATTGTGAACGTAGAGCGTTTCAGTGTTGCCAACTGTAGTAGTGGCGCTGAACACGTGGTGACGGGGTTATAACATGTGTTAATATCTCGTTTTCTATTGAAGCAATTATATTGTGATAATTACTTATTCCTGCACTATCTTTTCTACTTCTGTCTCTTGAAATATTTCTACTACTAATTTCTGCCAAATCTCTGTTTTATTTGATTCTCTTTTATTTACCTCTTCAATTTCTATCTCTTACAACTTCTCTTTTTATACTACTAATTCTATCTTTATTTGTTCTTTGTTACTTTCAGCATTGTTTATTATCTGTTTCTTGTAACTGGTTTTTTTCTATTATTAATTCCATTCTTTTTGGTTTGTTTATGCTTTATTTAACTCTTCTACTTCTGCATTTTGCAACGTTACTTTTTCTACTACTGATTCTACCATAATTTCTTCGTTGTTCCTTTTTGAATTGTTTATCTTTACCACTTTTGTTTTTTGACGCTTGTGTTTTTCTACTATTAAATCCATCCTTATTTCTTTTTTGTTTGTTTTTGCATTGCTACACTTTTCTGTTTTTCTCTTGTAACATTTTTTTTCTACAACTAATTCCATATTCATTTCTTCCTTCATTTCTGAACTGATTATTTTTCTACTTCTATTGATAATTGACTTTCATCTCCTGCCTTGACTGCTAACGATTCAATGAATTCAATATTTTAATTCGTTGTACACAGCAAATAGTCGTCTAGCCAGTCAACTTCTAAAACTAGAGCATTTTCTGGTATCATCTCATGGACTTGTAAATTTAGGTTGGGTTTATCATTTTGAATAACATCTGAAAACTGCTTTTCTACCTGCTGTTTTAGTATTGTCTACAAATTAAATCGAGATTTATCTTGTATTGGACATGACCATTCATTTCCTGGGAAAAGAGACACTTTAAATTCTTTAATTTTATTTTTTTGAATAAAATTTTCTACAAAATTTAAATGTTTAGAATTAAATTCAACTTTTTCAGTTTGGTGGTTTGCAGTATTTTCTACATTACCTGCAGTATTATAGTTTATGGCAATCACATCAAATGGAAATAAACCGCAACTTTTAAAGACATTTTGCATTATTGTAGAAGTAATAACGTCTTTGATTACAGTATCCAATAACGACGCAAAATTTTCATTACGAATTTTTTTAGTTACGATGTTAAATTTAATAACCGCTCTTTTTCGGCCACTTTTTAAAGGTTTAAAAGCTCCTACATCCATAGATTGAAATATGTGAGTATTATTAGGGAATAGACTAATCAATATAATACCCTTCTCTAAACAAAAATTACCAAGATGCAATGTCAAATGTGACTTGTAGCTATCTACATAAAATATTACAGGCAATGATGTGTATTTTAAGTATCCATGTATATAAAATGCTGGAGATACATTCAAAAAAACTCTTTCCTGTCATCCAGCCTGATTGTGATTTTTCCCAAGCCACAGTTGTTTGGCGTTAATGCGACAATGCTTTGGGGAATTCTTTCGTATACGAACATAACCATAGGAAGTGGTAATTCTCCAGTTGCATTTGCTGTAAAAATAAAATAAGGACTATCAGCATAATTATTTAAAAACATACTTAAACATTATGGCATTAAAACTTACATGTAACAAAAGCTGTTATGCAATCTTTTTCGCTGTTGACTGTACTATTGTTTACATTCTTACTTCCTTTCAGTGCTAGACCTTTTGATCCTTTTGGACATAAGAAAAATACAGTCGCGTCTGTGTTAAATGTTCTTCGTGGATCTTGTAATATATGATTAAATTATTATCTCGAAAATATGCTTCAATTTCTAAAAACTATTTTCTAAGACTATGTTTGATAATTTGAGCCCTCGCTTGAACTAAGTTTTGGGTCATTCGTGTAGAGATTTTTGGATGACGTCGGCGACAATATTCATACCAATGCTGCCGCCAGTAGTAAAAAGATCGCAAAGTCAAGAATCATGGTTTTAAAATAAAAACAGACACGTTCAACCTTTTGTGACACAAGAAGAACAATTAGTAGCTATAACTTTTTTGATGCTAAATACTACTGTTGAACCTAAATTGATATTTTCAGTAGTCAACTAAAGACTTTTTGGTATTTTTCAGATATAATTGACCATTACAGTCTTATACAAAATTGTACTTGTTTAGAAAGATATGAAGTTAAAGAACGCTTGGTTTTAAAGGTGATTGTATGTGTTATAGAAAAAGGATAAGGTAAATGTATCAAATTCGGATACTGCACCAAATTCTTACACTTTCTATTTTAATTAATAAACTAAGAATTTCGCATATAAAATAACTATCTTGTTGCATAAAAGTCATAAATGCGGCATTTTTGCATTACACGGCTTTTTTCCTACTTGTAAACAAACATTAAATGAACAATTACGTTATGCTTTAACACTAAAATGATGCTAACTTAACTAGCAATAAATTCAGGTTTAGAGCATCTACTTCTTAACTAATAGCGTTCAAAAGTAATGAAAGTTATATAGTGCTATTTAAAAATATATTTAAAAATAATAATACAAAACAAATCTGTTAAAAGCATACTTATATAGCTATGTTACCAAAACAAACATTCAAGTCAGCAACGTTAGAGATCCCATAAAGATCATTCCAAAATTTTCTTGTATTAGGTGACATGAATGCACACAGTTTTTCAAAATGCAGTTGTTTTAGAATGCATAATACCACTAGGAATGCTTCGATTAAGTGGTTTTGGTATACCTCGTTTTGTTATTTGAGTTGAAGAAAGTTTAATTTCTTAGGAATACTATCGTACTCGTGGTAGTAATCAAAATTATGCTCACCTCGTGTGAACGTCGCCATAACCATGTAGTTAAGATAAGCTTAAGGTTGTGTTTTTTTAAGTTTAATTTCTGAACTCCAATCTTTCTACTCTGAAAAATTCGGTGAAACCAAACTAACAACATCAACTTTTACTAACTTTACACATTGTACTGCTTCATGGAAATCATTAAAATAAATTGTTGCCGCAATCAGCACTTGTGAGCATGTAACCTGCTTGAAGGTACTTTAGACAGATTTTATTGGTGGTTATTTCCAATCAGTTAACTGTATATATTAGGAAACTAAACATGCACCAATTCTGTTCTGTCCAGAACAATTATCCAACCATAGAGTTACAACATAAGCATCTATATTCTTCAAAAAGAATGAAAGAAGATTGTTTACTATATCTTCTTTCTACCTTCCAGCTATCTTCATGGCAGATGACTGCAAGAGCATTTAGATGATTTTAATCATCTCCTACTCGCACAAAGCTTTCATTGAAAATAAAATTCTTGGAGTAAACAAAATGATTTTGTATTGATTCATGCACGTGAGCATAATAACCTTTTTGGAGGTCTGCGGAATAACATACATTATTTTTCTCTTGTTGATATTTGTTTTTTTGATAAGAGGTTTAGCTTTCTTAACTTTTTCTAAATGGCTAAAATGATCCTCCGAAATTTGGCTGAATACTTTTGATATGTTCATGTAAACTAAATATTCCACAAGTTTCACACTGCTCATTTCCGAGCTTAGTAAAGAAAATATTTTAACTTTCTAGAACATTTCTATATACATAATACGAGCATTGATCATTTTTGTTTATGGCATTGCAATCATTGCATATAAATTTAACATTTAGGTCATCTGGTAAATATCTGCGGTTTGAAGCGTGTTCCCGTTGATAATGGGATATGCTGGGATTAAATGATTCAATGTGGATTGTAATTTTCTTTTGATCCAATGTCTTGCTTGACAGAAATTTTTAATTAACATCATCTATTAATTAATAGCATTAACTTTCCTCTCATCGCGTGTGGACACGTGTTCCTTGAATTTTTTAAAGCATTGTGCAATACGATGTCATTATTATTCTTGAACCCCAAAGTAGTTAAAAAAATGGTTTACAAACTTAAATACTGGCACCTTCGTCGTTTTTGCTAAAAGTAAAAATACATATTTGTTTATGATGAATTCTTGCTATGTTTCTTAGAAGGCGGTCTCTGACTGACACTGGTCAACAATAAATATTTTCAGTTCTAACCAACTCAAATTCCAGAACACGTTATTAATTTGTTGTCTCCTATTTTCCGTTATTCTTTCCTTGCATTTTCTAATACACTTAGTACAAGCAGCTTCTTTCAGCATATTGTTTTCTTTTCATTTTATTCTGTCTTTTCCTTTCCGATTTCTTTGTGGTATTTGTTTGACGCTTTCTAGGACTTCCCTTTATTGTATATAGAACTTGGTTTTGATTATTTTCTTTATTAGTAATTTCAGGAACTGCTTCATTTTGTAATATCATCTTCTCGATTGAATTTACAGAGTTTCATTCCGGGAATGGATGTTGGTGTATGTGCATAATATGAGTATTTTGTCTTTGTGGTAAAATAATATTTTGTAAAATCTTAACTTTGGGTAGTTCATCAATTTTTGTTTGTGGCGTATAATGTAAATAAACAAAGTCTTCAATGTTCTGAATATCAAGAACATCATCTATAACCAAAAATTCTCGATTGGTTTCAGACATACATCCCTCGAGCAAATATTATTACTTAATGACAGAAGAATTTAACTAACAGTACACAATAACTAACCTTCATCCTCAGCGTTTTCATATTCATAATAGTTAGCATTTGTCAACTCAGTAAGGTTGATTTTTGTTTCATCACATACACAGGGCATATCTAAAACAACAAAAATAAATAATTTAAATAAATGAAAAGTTACATTCTCTAGACTTGAAACCTTTACATTAGCTCAAATAATTACTACCTAATTAAGATGTATTTTACCGAAGTTTTGAGAATCCCCTTGTACTTTTATTTGTTTTGCCATTGACACCATTCGTTCATCGACTTTTTCATATTGCAATACCAGAATTAATTTTACTTGTCAGCTAAGGGAAAATATTAAATAGATGTATAAATAATAGTATATTACTTTATACGGAGGAGAAGTGTAACTTTTCATGGCATGCCCCTATTTACCTGCCGAACGATAGTGAGGCGGGTAAAAGAGGCAAGCCATGAAAAGTCACTTCTCCTCCACATAAAGTATACTATTTTTTCTTCAAACGTTCTGCAAAATATGCAAAAATTTCTCATTTTCAAATAATTTCACGTATACACATTTTCGGTTTTTTATTAATATCAAAGGTTGCTTACCATGATTTATCTTTTTGAATATTGAATCTGCAGCAAACGAAGCAGTGTCGCGCCTCGGACGGACAAAATCCGAGGACAAATACTCTGCTGCTTATCAGCATTTTATAGAATGGTGCAATCAAAAACAAGTACAGGAATACAGTGAAGATGTACTTCTGGCTTATTTTAATATATTGGAAAAGGAAAAGAAGTGGAAATCATCTACTATGTGGTCACGATATTCAATGATTAAATCCCAATTAATAATTAAACATGGAGTAGATATAAGCCGAAATTTAAAACTCAGAGCTTTTCTGAAGAAGTCATGCGAGGGGTATTTGGCAAAGAAGTCTGAAGTATTTACTAAAGAACAGTTTGAAAATTTTCTATTCAAACCGCCTGATGACAGGTATTTAGGATAAAGGTAAACAATGACTAGTTTTAATTTCATACATTTTAACTACGTATGTATTTTCAGATTGTTTTGTTGATTGGAGTAACGGGTGCCTGCAGATGTGATGAAATGGTGAAAATGAATACTGAAGACATTCAAGACATGGAAAATGTAATTCTTCTTAAAATTCCCGATAGCAAGACGAGGAAAGTTCGATGGTTTACGATCATCGGTGAAAGTTATATCAAAATTTATCGACATTATGCGTCACTGAGACCTCGAGATATGTCTCAAAAAAGATTTTTTCTAAAATATCAAAACCGAAAATGTTGCAGATGTGTAATGGGAATTCGCAGCATAAGTTCTGTACCTGGGAAAGTTGCAGAGTTTTTAAAATTAACTAATTCGAAAGAATATACTCATTGAGACGCACCTCGGCAACATTGTTAATTGATGGAGGAGTAAATTTGGAATCTCTTAAGCGGCACGGAGGGTGGAAATCGAGCAGTGTTGCAGAAGGGTATATTGAAGAATCTTTGAGAAACATAAATGATAATGCCCAAAAGGTTTTAAATTTAAGTGACTAGTAGTTGTATCTGGTACAACCAACAATTATATGTCAGAAGGACTCATGGCAGCACAGTCTACTATTACCAATGCACATCAAGAGACAGGCTCGATAATGTACGGCTTTAATTTTCAAAACGCTACCCTTAAAAATTGTACATTTAATATTACCTCGCAAAATAAAAATTACGTTTAGTTGTTATTTATCCTTATTCATATTTATTTTGTGTCACTTATTTGATGTTGTCATGAAAACACTTTTACCCCCAGCGGCTGGAAAAGGAAAAGTAAAACTGTCGCTGGAGAAAAAGTGACACTTTGCAAGCCGCCTCACATAATAACATAATATTTTAACGTTTGAAGAAAAACAATTTTATTTACAGGTTAGGTTCTAACCGTAGTTCTGAAGGACTGAAACTACACTGATGTTTGATTTCATCAATTTATTCGTCCAAACGAACATGTGCCTGACAAATCCAACATATGTTTATTTAGAATTACTTGTGAATAATTAGTTAAAAGATCGTAATTTGAGGTTCACTATAACCATACGATCTTTTATCTTCAAAGATAATACATGCAGCATTAATGCTTTGTAAACTAATGATGTAGAACTTTACGGTCTTTTTTATTTTGCATTTTCATACATTTATAATAACTTTACGATCTTTTTACTTCGTATGAAGATAGAAAAACCAGTAAACAAACCTGTTTAGCGAAAAAACTAAAAATCACCAACAATTGACTATATGGTCTTTTTACTACTGGCGGCAAAATAACAGTCTGACAGGTTTTGTCTTTGTTTTTAAATGGATTTAGCATTTTCTTTTTATTTAAAAATGCATATACACTTTCCAGTAATTATGCTTTACTTACAGGAAATCCCACTTAGCCACCTTTATTATTCACTTTACTAGAATGTCCTCTTCGACCTTTGATATGACTGTAGGGGCTCCAGCTTTGCATTCAATGAGATACTTTCTATAAAATTTGGATTGAGGAGTGGTTTTGGGGATCTTATATTCTCTACTTGCAGCTTTAATAGGCATTCCAATTTTTTATTGTCCAAGCAATAAGTCGAATTTTTCTTCAGACGTTCTGTAAAAACGATAATCTCATTATTGTACATAAAACAGACACTGCTGACTATATATGACACCCGGTGTCGGAATTAGGATAACATACTAACTGACAGAAATGGAAAAAGAAAGTAAAAAAGTTAGAAAAAGTTGTAAAATATAAATCACCAATGATTAATTATGTACAGGATGGGCCGATTTCGATGGGACTGTAGGGTACCTTGGTAAGCATTAGCGTTAGAGCAAAACTGTTCACGTAGCAATAGGCCAACTTTTTAAGACAACTTAAACCACAAAAATAAAAATTTGCTATATTTTTCATTTTTGATGCAGGGACCAAAATTAATTTATCCAAATTTTGATAGGGTTCCATATCCCATCTGTTGATAAAAAATTCAGAAAAAGTGTAAAGACATTTCTTGTGCAGTTTTTAGCGTAGAATCAAGCGGAGACATCAATTTTTAAATTCGGTCACCGGTAGTCGAGATGCTACATAAACTTAATTTTTTTTAAATGCAAACCATAGTTGGCTTTAATTTCATTAAAATTCTTATTTTGTAAGCTTTTCAATAATATATAGTTTATATAGGTTATTTTAAAAAATTACGAAATTACAAGCGAATTTGTTAGTTTTCACTTTTAAAAGTAGGCGATGCACTACTTTAAAACAATGAAACACAGCAAATATGTCAGAACAAAAGGTATATTTAATTCTAGGAACATGATTACAAAAATAAATCAACTGTCAAACAAACAGGTGATAATATTACTTTATATAAATTGTTCAAACTGGCCGCCATTTTGTCGAATGCATAACTGACATCGTCTTTGCAATGATGAAATTGCAGCTGATATTTGGAGCGGCTTAATTTTTCGAAAAGCAGCATGTAAATTGTTTTGTAATTATGCTATAGTTTTATTTTGTTTTTTTGAAATTTCATTTTTAAGAAACTCCATAGAAAATAGTCCAAAGCAGTTAGATCAGACGACCTCGGTGGCTATGGAATTGGCACAAAGGTACATAACCAATGGTTTGAAAATTTATCATTTAAATAATTTTGCACTACCATAGCATTGTGTGCCGGAGCACTATCTTGCTGGAAAAAAAGACCGACTCGTTCTGCTAGAGGTAAATCATTCAAGAATTCGATAAGTTCAATACGTAATAGTTCTAAATATTGGTCTGCGGCAAGATTTCCTTCAAAAATGTAATAATGCAATTTATTTCTTTTGAAGCAACACCAAACATTAAATCCAAACCTGCCTTGATTACGTCTAGGTACCATAACATGCAAATTTTCATTTGTCCAATGATGATTGTGATGATTGAAAATACCAGCACTACTTATATGAGCTTCATCTGTCCAAATTATATTTCGATAAAAATTAGGCATTTCAACACATCTATCAATACATCATTGGCAAAATTGTAATCGTTTTTCAAGATCGTTTGGATAAAGGTGTTGGTGTATTTAAATCTTATAAGGCTTATATTTAAAAAGTTTCATTGCAAAGGTTATCCCGGCAAGTCAATAAAAATTCAATGATGAGTTTGCAGTAAGATTTCATGCTCTAGAATTATGGGACCCATGCAGACATAAATTATATTGATATACCTTGCAAATCTGCATATAAGCTTTGTGATATAATCTCAACTTAGTTATATATGTAATTTAGCTTGATGCATTATTAGTGTAAAAGTTATCTATCTTAATTAATAAGAATTAAGGTGCTTGAAGTAACTGGACCCAGGTGGTAATTTTGCCATGCATCAACAACATATTTGTGTATGTGTATTTTACCCTCCAGTTGTTAAGCATTATTGCATACTATAGCTTCCTTCCTCAAACATCTGGTCTAACCTTGTTACTCACTTTTCTTTTCATGCTTACGTCAATTTACGATAACGCTAGGCATAATTTATTATGCCCCAAATTTGATTGCAATTATTGCTGTCAAACGAGTACAGCTAGCAATGTAAAAATAAGTCAATGACATACAAGTTTATTAGCTAAATCCAAAGGCACCTCCCGTTCGTCTTCAGGTGGATCCGGGGTAGCAGGGAATTTAATTTCTTCTATGTTTAAACATATGCGGACAGCGAAGCGTGTGTTGATCCTACACTTTTGATTAACAAAGATAGTTATTAAGATAATGCAAAAGGAACACTTTGCCTTGAATTAACGCACATCCACCTTCGATACCTCTGAGTGTTCAATAGACGATACTCAAGTCCTTTGTTTAAAAATGCTTCGTTTCCACGAGCTTGTTGTCTCCTCCATACAACGTTTTCCATTGACTAAACATAATAAGTCACTTTGTTCAAGGCATGAGAAAATGTACGCTTGTCAAGAATACAGGCAAAAAATTTGGGATGCTTCACCTCTGGTCATGAGAAGTTGTGACTACAAGCTTTACACGTTACAACTTAATTAAATTAAGGGTGGTAAAGAAGCTTTCCTTCATTGGATTCAAAAATCGTATAATCCTAATATTAAAACAAAGTTTGATGCAGCCAAGAAGCGCAACAATCTCAATTATAGCTCTCGTGGTTTTGGCAGGTGTTAGGAATTTTTAATTTATTATTTTCAGTACAACACATTGAAAGAGAAGTTTTCCATGGTTTCAACAAATAGCAGTAGGTATAGTTTTATTACTAACTACTTTCCTGTATTTTTTAAGGGCAGTTGTACCCATAAATATTGCTTTTGTAATTACATAACTTCCTTTACTACTCCAGACATGAGTGGTCCAGTTGCCTCCAAAATTTCAGAAGAATAGGGTAATTGGGACACATACTAGGGACAACTGGGCTGAGTAAGATCCAGTTACGCCATCATTAAAGATTATAATTATTTATTTTAAACTTACAGAAACCCTAACAGTCTGTGTTTGTTTGATTACAAGTCAGGGTACAGATGTATGTATGAAAAACACCTAAGGGAGCTGGTACAACTTATTCAGTTGCGGACTTAAACCAGGTTGTTAGAGATATAAAAAATGGAATTAAAACAATCCATGGTGCAGCTACTTTCTATAATATTTATCGAAGTATAATCAAACACTATGACCTTGGGGGAGAGGGGGCATAGCCCATGATGATAAAGGGGGTGAAGGGGTAACATCACACCTATCTTGTGCAGAGGAATAGAACATTGCCAACAGAACGAGTAATGGAAAAAAATTAATTAAGACTTTCTAGAAAAGAGGTATTGGATCTAGTTAAAGCTTATATTGTCCAAAATGATTTAAAAACACGATTCAAAAATCGCCATCTTGGAACTTGCTGGTTTACTCCTTTCAGGAAGAGGCATCGCTTCTCTATCAAAAAAATCGCAAGTTGTAGAGAATTCTAGGTGTGACCAAATCAACCCATGAGTTGTTTGTGGTTTTTTCTGTTGGGAAATTTATCAAAAATAATGAAACCGCTCTAGCTAGAAGGGAAGCAGGGACAAATTTATAACTGTGATGAAACATTGATTTACCATAACCGGTCAACAAAAAGGATTGTAGGAGCTATTAATATGCAGAGCCGACGTAAAATTAATTCATTTGCGAAGGAAAATACAAGAGTATTGATGTGTGTGTGTGTGTGTGTGTGTGTGCGGGCGTGCGTGCGTGTGTCTGTAGAAGGGAGAATGATTCCACTACTTTGCATGTTCAACGATAAATATGTAATGGAAAATTAAGTAGATCAACAAATAACAACAGAGACAGCTGTAACTGCATCAAAAAGAGGATGGACAGAGTCATGATTGTTTTTAAATTGATTCAGAGATGTCTTTTTAAAAAACATTGGCACAGAAAGACCAATATTGCTGATTTATAATGGACACATATTTACACCAAGTTAATCAGAATGGTGCAAGAAAATGAGGTTACAATAATAAAATTTCCACCTTATACAACACACGTGTTACAGCCAGTTGTAGTGGCTGTTTTCAGAAGCTTAAAACAAAAGTGGGATAAAGAGTTTTGCAAATGGCAACAACAAAATCCAAGAAAGAAGATTCCAAAGCCAGAATTTATAGCTACATTCTAAAGCTACTCAGGGCATTTCCTGGGAAAATATCATCGATGGATTTAAGGCTACAGGCTCCTAAAATAAAGGGGTCTAAAAAAGAGACCATTCCAATGTCCCTCTTCAACTCCAAAGATTTTTGTAAGTACAAAATTAATCTTCTACAGACCGAGCTTTCAACAGTAGCATTGACAGTTGGGCTGACATTGGGCACTGACTCTCTGGATGATAAACAATCAACAACTCGACCGTCATGAATGGCAAGACAACCATTAACAGCTGACAAACCATCAATAGCTGAACAACCACCAATAGCTGGCCAGTCATCAACAGCTTGGCAAACACACAGTTGGACTGCCTTCAATGAATGAGCAATCACCAAAAGCTGAGCAGTCATTGATATTAAGCCAATCGCCAACTGCTGTAGAGCCAGCGACATCTGAGAAACCATCAGCCTCTGGCTTCTTGATTAGGAAACCATCAACAAGTGGGCTGTCATCAATAGCTGATCAACGAACAACCTCTAAGCATAAGAGCTTTAAAGATCTGCTTTTAGATGATAAAAAATGGTAATCAAAAACAAGAAAAAAACACGAGATGAAAAATGTTTCTTACTAATTGTGAAATTATAACAAAAAACGAGTACCTGAAAATGAAAGAAACAACAAAAGCAGAAAAAAATGTTGAAGAAAAAATACGGAAATGTATAGAAAGTGAGCTGTGTGCAACAAAAAAAAGGACAAAACTAATAAAAAAAAAATGTTGGATAAGCATCACGAGAAAATCGTTTATACTTCTTGTGACACTTACTCAGTACAAGACACTGATACAGACTGCAACTTTAGTTTCTCAGAAACAGATGAAGAAGATCAAAAGGATTGTTTTCAGCCTGAAGATTTCTGTCTGATATAACTTTTTTGAAAAAGAAAAGGATTGATATAGTCCAAATGTGGAGGAAACAAAATAGCGGTTATGAAAAACGATTTTCCAAAATACATAAACAAACGATGAAGTTAATAGAGACCGATGACACGTCTTATATTAGAGAGACTGACATTTTAAGCAACCTTTCAAAACCTCTAAGTGGCAGCTCCACTCATTTCAATAATGGTTTCTTTTAACGTTGAACTATCAGATTTGACAAATATTCATTAAGTTAGATTTAAATAATTATAACAACTTACATCCTGTCTCTTATTTGTAAAGAACAAACTTGTTTTTTATTTGTAAATTGGCCTATCTTTTTTCTTTGTATTTCATGCAACAAAAATAGTTTTTTTCTCATACTTTAGTAATAATTTCTTAAACAGTATCGATATGAGTCTCAACAATGACTAGTTACAATGGCTAAATGTTGCTAATTAAGTATGTATGATTGTGATTTAGTTAGTTAAATGTTAAGCAACGGCCCCAGATACCCCAAACAATTTTTGCGGTAGTCGTATAAAATAATAGGGATGATCCAGTTGTCCCTAACGGGGATAACTGTGCCCACTACAGCTATAAAATATTTTTTTCTCTCCTACATTTAGAAGACAGACGATACCTGTAATAAGACATATTAGGTTTGACAACATACTAATTAGATTGATCGTGATGCAATATTGGACTTTTATCTAATTTTAGCATTAATGTAAATATAGTTGTCCCACATTGTAAAATCGTAGCCCAATTACCCCAACCCACGTTAATTCTAAATAAACAACTTAACCAAACATGTTACAACTTCATACACATGCTCTTGTACTGACATTTTTTTTTGTTGACTATTGTCTTGCAATTAAATGAAACGTTTTACTTTTAATAGTTCCCATTTTTATAATTCTGTTATTATTGCAACATGGAATATAAAAAAGCAGTTTACATAGACGTGTAATAAAAATCAAATAAAATTTCACGTTTATAACAGCTGACAGTATTGCTAAGTACACAAAATTTTTATAGTACCTCTTAATTGTATAAGAAGAGATAATAAATTATGAAGGATAACATGTATTTCAATAGAATAACGTAGTTACTTTGTGATAGTCATAGTAATCCAAAAGGTATACAGATTAAAGCACACAATACAAAAACTTCTGTTATAAATTATTTTGCTGTTTATTTTAACTTTTTAATCTCCCTGTAATCATATGAGAGGGTATTGATATTAAGTAAGCCTGGGTTATTTGACTATACATCAAAATTTTGTTACCGTAGCAACAATTAATGACTTATTAAAACCATCACTATGAAAGTTCAGGTAATTCTAGTCAGTATGTCAAATACAAATTTAAAATTCAATAAACTGGAGTATCGAGTCATCCCGTTCTGAACGGACCTGTACCTTGAATACTAGAATGGGTAGAATGGCTTGCGTGTTTCGGTGAGTTAAAGAGCCGAAGTATAGGTTTCACCAAATTAGTGGGGTCTTTAGTGAGGAACCAGACTAAAACAGGTCTCTTTCAGTGCAATGTGGAGGGCAACGGGAAATCATCCCATCACCTCCCAAGTACACAGCGTACTTAAATTGCTTTTAAAATGATGGCATTCCCTGCAGTAAAAGATTCCGAAGTTAAAATAGTCCCCCAATCAGATCTTTGGGAAGGGACTACTTCGGAAGATATGATCGGCAAGCTCAATAAGAAAAACCGGGAACATCTTGCGAGTCGGGGCATGAAATGCTAGAAACATGAAACAAGTAGGCAAGCTAGAGAATTTGAAAATTGAAATGGATAGGCTAGCATTACATATAGTACGGATTAACAAAGTTTGGTGGCCAGAAACGGGGGAATTTTGGAGCGGAGACTTTAGGGTAATTCATACAGGATCAGAGGAAGGAAATTCGGGTGTCAGGTTAATTATGCGGAAAAAGATAGAACACTGTGTAAAAAATTACTTACAAAAGTACGAAAGAATATTCATGGCCAGATTAGAATCTAAACCGGTAAATAGGACAATAATACAAGTTTACATGTCCACCTCTAGCTACAGAAAGGAAAAGGTAGAGTAATCTACAAAGAAATTGAAGACATACTACGATTCGTAAAAGAGCACAAAAATTTAATAATTTCGGGAGATTATAACGCAGTGGTTGATGAAGGTGGGGAAGGAGTGGTACTAGGTTTATTTGGTTTTGGCGCGAGAAATGACAGGGGAAATAGGCTAGTGCAATTTTGCAACAAAGCAATTTAACCATCACAAACACATTATTTCAACATCATGCTAAAAGACGTATTGTAACACCCAAGAACATTTTTAAATTAATCCAAATTTCAAACGATATTTTCTACCAATCCCTGACAATTCTATCTAAAATGTAACTCAACACCGAACAGAATTAATATAGTTACCCGACCCTAGTTTGGTTTTGGGTGACAGTTGACAACTTAAAGGACCATAACCTATCAACTGATATCTAACATCACGTGGAACTTAGGAATTTTTAAATTAAGGCGCCAAAGGAAATGCTACTTTTGTTCTAGAAAATTTGAAACTGGAAGTGGGCAATAATATTTAATTTTTCGCGATATCTATAAAAAATATTAACAGAAAGTAATTAAGGATATTGAAGAATAACTTAAATTTAAATATAGGGTAGTTTCTAAGCAGCAATGGTAATAATAAAAGTTGATTTAAGCAATTAACCTGAAAGCACATGTAGAGATGATTTAAGATTGTGAAATATGTAAGGTTTTTGATTGGCTCGACCAGTCACGCGACCAAAGGTATATAAATACGGTAAGTGGAAAATTAAAAAAGACGACACACGAAGACACACAAAGCCACACAAAAATATAAAAAGACATACGAATTCGAATGAAATTAGCCTGGGGGTTGTTACGTGTTATTGCATGGCCGCGTAGCGGCATTGGTTATGTTCAAGGTTCAAGTTTAAATTAACGTGATGTTTAGTTAATAAATCTGCAATGTGATGATGCTTATACATAAAGATATAGTGGAATTCAAGGAGTTAGTGGTGGACAATACTAAATATTAGTATTCAGGGATACACAAACATTAGCCCCATTCTACAAGATAAGGTAATAAGATAAAATAGTTTAACCCCGAATGATCTTAATCGACAATATAGTTAAGGCTCTTAAAGGAGAATTTAAAAGCGGTGAATTTAAATTTAATCAGAAAACTAAATGGTTAAGTCGTAAGTCGTTTAATGGTAGGAAGCGCAGTTTTACTAACTGCAAAGAAGATGATGACTCACCACCAACATACAGTTCGTTGTTTGGCGATGGTGATGGGCTAAATAAAAGTAAAAGTTAGGAAGAAGAACCACCCCCATATTGTCGATTATTTGGGGATGGTGGAACTCAGGTTTTGGAAGCTTGGTCCCAATCCAATTTTGTGAAGAAGTAGGGGATTATAAAAAGTTTCGAGCACAAAATTTATCAACACCCGTGTTAAGCACTTTCAACCCTGGTGAGGATAAGTTACCTAGGAAGTACCGTAAACACTGGAGCAACAGTGGGTATTGTATACCCAAAACAAGTATTGGGTGAATCTTTGAATAAATGATTCGAGAGAACGGACGTGTATATGCATATACATGCATACACGTGAGGACGCTGGTATGAACCTTTATACATATGTTTTTATATAAATCTGTTATTAAGTTGCTAGGTTAATGCTGGAATTTTTGGACATTATTATTAACGTTACCACTTATGATTATGACTTTTGTGTAGAATATCAAGAGTTATTGGTTATATTTAATTCGGGGTCAATTTGTTTTAATTATAGAATTTACATTGATTAGTACAGTGTATAACAACCCGGGTTAAGGTAACTTTTAGTTAAATAATAGATATTTTCTTGTTGCATTCACGTGCGTCTTTTAATTTATTGTGTAAAAGACCAAGAAAGCGAAAGGTATGTCGATATAGGTAATGTATGTAGTTATATCACCATACCAAAGGTTATTAAATTCATTACTTGATACGAATGTTGAAATACATATATATATGTTACAATTAGGTGTGAGTTGAAATACATTTAGGGTACAAGGATTTTGTAAATTCTCGAGTAAGTTAACTCACCAGTGTCGATTTCAGAGTTCTATGCCTAACCACCCTGAGGAATGTCCATGTACTCTCTGCTGTAGAGGAGCCAAGGCATTTGAGTGAAGTATAGTGATGGCTGTTGGATCAGAAATAGTCAACAACCTTGTGGAGTAGGTGAGTGGACCCTTGTATTGAAATCTTGAACTTTTAAGAATTGATATTTGCATTTTATTTTATATGTATTAGGTAACTCGTTTCTTGTTTCTTTGAGTGTAACTTAGGACAGAGAAAAGGGCGAAGTGTTACAGTATTCATGAACAATGCTAGGAGACATAGGAAAATATCAAATAGGTTACATTCTTATTAGACAACAGTTTAAAAATCAAGTAAAAAACTGTAGATGCTGCCCAGAGGCAGATATAGGCACTGATCACAACTTGATAATAATGAAAGCCACGATAAAATTAAAAATTTGAAAAAAAGGAACGAAAAAAGGCACTTTGACTTTGATAAACTAATAAAAGATTGCTACAAAATGTTTCAGAGAAAATCAAATTGCTTAAAGACACTGGGAAAGTTTCGGATACTAAGGAAGTGAAAACAGAATCAAATAACATTAAATCGAGCTTTGACATGGCAGCCAAGGTTATTTTGGGGTATACACAAAAAGAAAATAAGAAACCATGGGTAACAAAGGATGTTCTGAACTTAATAGAAAGAAGAAAGACTAAAATACAAAAAGAGACCAGATGAAGCAGACAAACAGATCCAATGCCATAAAATTGAAAATTATTCGCAAATGCAAGAAAGTTAAAGAACAATGGAATGAGGAAAAGCGCAAAGAGGTACAAACTAAAGTGGAATTAGGAAAGATAGACAAAGGACACAAACTAATTAGAATAAATTTTAGGGATATAAAGCCATATAGCAGAAATATAAGATGTGCGGGAGGAGACATCATCATAGAAGATGTTGAGAAAGTGGATAGATGGTGAGAATGTATAGGGAATTTATATGCAGGACAAGAACTAGAAGCACTGGATCAGAAATCAGACATCGAAAAGGATGATGGGATATCCTATACTTAGAGATGAGTTTGAATTAGATTTGAAGAGTTTGAAAAATAGTAAGGCAACGAGTATGGATAAGGTGCAAGCAGAAACTCTGAAGCCGCTGGACAAGCAGTAATAAAATGTCTATTCCAACTTGTAAGCTATATGTATGAGACAGGCAAGTTACCCAAAGATTTCAAAGGTAACATCATAGTCACTAAACAAAAATAAAGCAAGCTGCGGATGATGTAAAAATTTTCGAACAATAAGTTTCATAACACTCGTGATAAAAATACTAAGTAGAATTGTACAGAGACGGATGGAAAAACAGACTGAAGATTAATTTACATTTAGGCAAAACACAGAAACACGGGGCCATTTTAGGTTTAAGGGTGATAATGTAGAAGACAATAGGAAAAGGGAAAAGTGTGCATGTAGGGTTTGTAGATCTGAAAAAAAGCATTTGACAATGTAAAATGGGAAAAAATGTTCCAAATACTAAAACATTAGAATGAGTTATAAGGATAGACGGATTGTATGAAAATGTGCCGTTTGTTGATTTTGCCACGTTGGATATATGATTTTGGTCATGATTTCAGGAAGTGTGTGCGTGCAAACACTAAGAGACAGATGTTGGCTACAATAAGGCATGGTGCAACGTGCATACATAACCTCTGTTTTCCTTAGTTTGTACATTCATATACTTTCCTAAAAGGCCATTGCCTCTAAGAGTATTAGTACCATTGACAATTAAACATATGTGAAGTGAAGAAGCCATCAAGTAAACTGAAGAGTACAATAATACAAAGAGCGAACATATACAATAAAATGAGAGCATGAATGTAAAAAAGTAAATATAAAGAAAGGGACGAGACAGGGATGTGCACTATTCCCTTTAATTTTTAATTTGTATATCGAAGAGGCAATGAATACTGCCAAATGCAGAAAGACTTGGAATTATTATGCGGGGACAAACGATTGATATAATTAGATTTGCAGATGATATAGCAGTATTAGCATCGAGCAAGGAAGAGTTAAAAGGCTTCCGAAGGTTGCATCATTAATAAAGGTTCTCGATGCTTACGTAAAAGGTAACCCCATTTTCTACAATCAATACAAACATAGAAACGACAACTAGATCACGCTAGAAGGTTCTAGATGCTGACATAACACGGAGGCTTGACTATATAACCTAATTGAAAGCGAATCAAGGAATCACTTGATGAGTGATATTAAAATATTTATTAGTGAAGTTACTATAGTAAACAGACGATTTTAATAGACAACTTTGAAAGTTTATTGTTATCCTAAAGAGATGTTTAAAAATGGAATAAAGAATTAAAAATTAATTGTGATAAAGCATATGGAATGGGAATAGTTTGCTACAAGTTATACGAAGCAATTCTCATGGAAAGACATACTTCTTAAAACAATTTGAGTTATTTGGAGCTGTGATTAATGATTATGATCTGGAAAAAGACAAGAAGCAAATTTTCACGGTAAAATAAAACTATATTATTCAACATTTTAAAAAGGATATTTCTATTAATTAGTTTAGTTATATTCTAAGACGCATATTTTTGTGTGGTTTTTGCCATTATATAAAAAAAATTATTTAACCTAACTCATCAGATACATTTAAATCCGATTTTAAGGAGTGAACATTGAGTTATCTATCTTATCTTAACCAATTTTGTACATAAGATTTAATTAAGAAGTTAATAGATAAATGAAATTAAAACTAGAGTATGCTCGTCATAATTATAAGAGACATTGGACTCTAATTTAGTGAGTAATTAATAGGAAATTATATTTTGTTGTTAGATTTAAGATATTGTTTGTAATAGGTGAAAGTCATTGTGGCAATTTTTAGACTCACTTTTAGATTTTAATATTTGCATGAAAGTATTTTTTGGAGATTATATGTAAGATATTGTTTGTTAGAGAAAAGCTGTTGTAGATGTAGTAATTGTTATTTGAAAGATTGTTTGTTAATGAATATTTCGCGTCATTATAAATTTGTTGTCTGATTCTGTGGTTTATTTAAATTGGGCTAGCAAAAATAATTACGGCAACACACCATGTCAGTCACCGTTTATCGACGCCCAACCTGGGGATCTTTAGAATCATCTGCAATCCACGACTCTTTTATTGACTCTCAACGTCGGGTTCATTTAGAAGCATGTTCAAACCATAGCACTTTTATTGGCACTAAACATCGGCTTATTTAGATCATCTACAGTCCACGATATCTTTTATTAGCGTCCCAACCTAGTGCTTGATTTAAGCCGCTTCAAAATTAGAGTTTTGTGTACTGTTGGATTTTGTAGTAATTTTTTCTGTGACGTATATCTGATTGGTTTCCAGAGTGACCGATGGAATAAAAGAAATTCGTGAGGAATTGAGAGCAGAAGATATGGATATAGAATCTCAAGAGAGTATTTATTTGGAAGATTACAAAAGGGCAGAACAGGAGAAAAAGAGCAGAGTTGGGGAGAAAAGGTGGGAGATACTAAGGAATCTATAACGATGGCTCGTTTATTGAATTTAAATAAAAACAAGCAAAACATGACAAAACAAAATTTAATTAGGGCAGTTTTTGTTTACATGGCAGAACATTTGTAAGCATCCACAAATATATGAACTGTCTGGTATTAGGAAAGTAATTCAAGCATAGCGAACAAAAATTAAATTGTTGGTTATTTTACAAAGAGAAAAACCAATGATCAGTTTCGCTGTGGTTGCAGCTCATCAGATTGGCGCATTTCTTTCTGTAAAACAACCAACAAAGTTCTTGAATTATACACGAATCGTGGTGTATTAATAAGTAAAAAACATTTTCCATTGGCCCTCTATACTTGAATGTAAAGAACTAATTATCAGTGTTCGGTGACTTCTCCAAGTCCCCGATATGATAGTAAAGATAGCATTGCCAGACAAAGTATAATAACTACTCTTAAGACAACTAAAGTGATAATAAACAAATGACCACTTACTCACTATATACAGGGTGTCCGGAAAATACGTGTGCAACGTAAGAACAGAGATTCTTTGGCTCGAAATAGATCGATTTGAGCCAACTTACCTATTATACAAGTTGCTTAATTTAGCCGCTAGAGGGCTTCAAAAATCGTGAAAAATATTTGATATTTTAAAATAACTTGAAAACGTGTCGATATATTTTGATCATATTTGGGGTGCAAATTTCTACTTTCAATTGACATCTTTTGGTGGTGTATGCAATAATTTTAAAAGCATAGGAGTGTCCCAAAAATGATGTATTGTATAAATATCCGACCATTACTTTTTTCCTGTTTATGCAATGACTACCAATTTTTTTTATGAGTAGCCGACTTAATTTGGAAACTTTTTTGTCTTTTGTAAAATTTTGATTAGACGAGCGGTTTGACAGAAAAAAAGTAATTTCAAATGTCTGTTTTTATTTTTATTTCATTGTTTTGTTTATTTTTTATTACTATCATTAAAAATTAACAGCGCGGTACAAGTGTTGGACCATTACAATAAATTTTCAAAATGGCCGCCATTTTCTTCAATGCACAAATTAACTCTTCGTAAAAAGTTTAACTGAACCCTCTGAATTGTTTGTGCATTATTTTTTAAAGAGTTGGCTGCATTTAAAATTCGTCTATACAATTCTTCTTCGCTATCAAGTGGAGACGAATAAACCTTAAATTTTAAGGTACCCCACAAAAAAATAGTCACAGGGTGTCAAGTCCGGCGATCGCGCTGGCCAATTTGTAGGAGCATCATATCCCCTTCCGATCCATCGATCCGGATATTTTTCGTGTAAATGTTGTCGAACAGCTAGAGTAAAGTGGGGAGGAGCACCATCGTGCATGAACCACATGTCTTGGCGAAGTAACAATGGCAGATCTTCCAATAAATTCGGCAATGTTTGTTGTAGAAAGTTGAAGTAATTGTCTCCGTTTAATCAATTTGGTATCACAACAGAATGAATAATAAAATTATCAATAACTCCAGCCCAGACATTAATCTTAAATTCATGTTGATAGTGAATCACTTTAGTTGTATGAGGATTTTCTACAGCGTAAACATGTTCATTATGTTAGTAATATCTGATCTTGTAAAAGAAACTTCGTCTGTAAATAAAATTTTGCGACTGAAATTTGCATTTTGAATTCTCTGATCTTGAATAAATTGACAGAAAGCTAGACGCCTCTCAGGATCGATAGGCAAAAGGTCTTGTACCTGCTGAACGTGGTATGGGTGTAATAACTGTGCCTTTAAAACGTCATGAACAATACTTTTAGGAACTTGTAGTTCAAGTCCTAAGCGTCTGGTGCTTATTTTTGGGTCTTCTTCAACTCTATCCAAAATTTGTTCCTCCAGATTCGCAGTTCTTGTGGTACGTTCACGTCCTCGATCCACATTTCTTGACTGAAAGCAACCATTTTCACGAAGACGTCTTTCAATATTTGCGAATGTTTGGTGGTTTGGCATTCGGCGATTAGGAAATCTTTCCCTATAGACTCTGACGCTTTCACGACCATTGCCTTGACAAAATCCGAAAACCAAAAGCATATCCACCTGTTCGTTGTTTGTGTAAGTACTCATAATGTAAGATGAAAGATGCAAACTTTTATTGAATTAAGCAGAAATTCACGACTTGACAGGCAAACTGAGGTTAAATAATATTCAAATTAAATAACAAAACAAAAGCAAAGCCTACTACTATACTATGTTCTTTTATTTGTCCCGTTTTACAGTTAGTGCAGCAATGATGACGAAAGTATGCAGACATTTTAGATTACTTTTTTCTGTCAAACCGCTCGTCTAATCAAAATTTTACAAGAGACAAAAAAGTTTTCAAATTAAGTTGGCTACTCATAAAAAAAATTGGTAGTCATTGCATAAACAGGAAAAAAGTAATGGACGGATATTTATACAATTCATCATTTTTGGGACACTCGTATGCTTTTAAAATTATTGCGTACACTACCAAAAGATGTCAATTGAAAGTAGAAACTCGCACCCCAAAAATGGTCAAAATCTATCGACACGTTTTCGAGTTATTTTTAAATATCAAATATTTTTCACGATTTTTGAAGCCCTCTAGCGGCTAAATGAAGCAACTTGTATAATAGGTAAGTTGGCTCAAATCGATCTATTTCGAGCCAAAGAATCTCTGTTCTTACGTTGCACACGTATTTTCCGGACACCCTGTATAATTCAAGAACTTTGTTGGTTGTTTTGCGGAGAGAAATGCACCAATCTGATGAGTTGCAGCCACAAGGAAACCGGTCCTAGAATTTTCTCTTTGTAAAATAATCAACAATTTAATTTTCGTTCAGTATGTTTGAATTACTTTTCTTATACCACATAAAATTACTTGTTACTATTAAGCTCGAAATGCATTAGTTTCGGTAGACCAACTTCCGCATTAACATTGGGTGTAGTACTTTCTTAGAAAGTCTGCTAATGTTATAGTGGGTAATTGGTCATTTGTTTATTTTCAAATATATCAACTGTATAAACTTTCAACATTTCCACATTTTTCTGGAAAAGTGGAAGTTTAATCGCCTTATTGTTAATTCAACTTTACCTGAGATGTTTAAACTCTAGTTATACTTAGTTCATAATATTCACGGTACCTATGTAAAGTAATTCCCATTCAAGTGCTTTCACACTGTTAGACACCTAATCTTCCTCTTTCTGGTAAAAGTCTGTTCAGGTCAAAAAGTTTAGAAACATTTTACAGTAAGCTTTAAGTGTAATAATACGCTCACCAACTCGTAAATCCTGTGGTAAAATGAATTTTTAGATGATGACATGAAACATTATACTATCTTTAAATTTATTAGATCATTGCATAACTTCATTTCTTTTTTGAAAGCAATTTAATAAATTTAGTAACATTTTTTGTATCATATTGGGGTCTTTCTGTCATTTTACAACTAGATTTTAGTTAACTACAAGTTATGACACTCTAGATAAAAAATATCAACAACAAAAATTCAAGGCAACAGGCAGTACAAACGGCATTTCATATGGTGGAAGCTTTTTATTTATTTATTGGTTGTAATACACTAAAGAATAAATACAATCTCAAATGGTACAGAGTTTATAGAAAACTATTTAAATATAAAGTAATCTAAACGTTTTAAATAACAAAGTAAATTCCTAAACTAGCTGATCAGAAGAGACACAATGATAAATTGCTTTGCTCTTTTGAATGAGGCTAGAGTTAAACTAAAAATATCACTATTAATGTCAATCACAGTTTGTTGTAATTTGTAATTAGTTCTATGAAATCTTTCAGCCAATAAATTCAAGCATGTAGTTGGCTTTAAACGGACAGTAAAATTCACCAGAGATAGCAGAGTAGGTCAGCCTAACAAAGTGTTTAGCAATTTATATAAAAACAGCTATAGCAAACCGCCAACACGTTTGAAGATCAATGAGGGCCACAAGTATTAACCGAACAGGTCTTTATACTTCTTTATAAAGAAAAGATGTTTCCACAGGCAATATTTAGCAAAAGTATCTTGCACACGCTGTAGTTTCTCAGTGACACTTGTATATGGGGTTTCAGATAATAATGTTGTATTCCAAAATACTTAAAACCAAACTGCTAAAAAGCAACTTAATGACATGCATGTTATGGATGTATTCAGAACATCTCCGCAGGAAGCCTACCATTCAATAACTTTCCATAACAACATTGTCATATGTTCTGTAAAATGCAATTGTGAATCAAAGATGATGCCCAAGTTATTAATACTGGATACAGACTGAATTACATTGGACACAGTGTAATTGTGTATTATCGGGTCACATCTAATAAATCCTTTACATTTAGATTAGTTACCTCCAATAAATTCTTACTGCAATATTCTAAAAAATTGTCTAGGTCGTTCTGGATCATACGATAGTCGGTCATATATTTCTTGACCAAAGAATTTTAGGCCATCGGCATATAACAGAAAATTACATTATTTAAATCATAAAGTATCATCGTTAATAACTAAGAGAGAGGATCAGACCAATGTGGGATCCTCAAGGCACTCCGAATGTTACAATAAAGTTTTCAAGTATGGTATCTCCAAGCTTTTCTGTGAGAAACAATGTAATCCACTTTATGTACTGTCCAATAATGTCTAGTAACTTCAGTTTCATAATAAGCAATTGGTGCAAACCCTATCAAATGCTCTGGTAGTGTTGGAATATATCATATCAATTTTATTTTTATTTTCCATAGAGTACGATAGGTGAGTTCGATATATTGCTGTTTATTAACGTTGATCAATCTCTTATAAAACCATGCTGCTCTTTTATAAAGAGTCTCAATTACTTTAGATATAGTTGACATAATAGACAAGTCCCTTTAGTTAGTTATTAAGCTCGTGTCCTCACTTTTATATACGATGCAGGGCTAACCACTTCTATTGTCCAGAAAATATACCAGAATCAAAGGAAATCTAAAATAGTTGTAAAGATTTAGACAAACATAATCAACATTTCACGACAAACAGGGTGGAATATTGTCTGATCCACCTTTTCTCTTCACGTCTAGAGATTCGATTTTAGATTTTATTTGGAGAAAAAGCTCGTGTTATTAGCATCAAATGATTCAAATAAAGACTTAAAATGTCCAGGGAAAGCACGGGCTATCTACTGAACCGAATCACATTTAATATCTTTATATTCAATAGACAGGAATCCCATCTTTCTTTTCAGACTCTTTACATAAGATCAAAAATGCTAAACGTTGATGGGAATTGAGGCTTTTATACTAGAGACATATTTGGCATAACACAAGCACGTCTAATGTCTGAATAGTGTCTATAAACAGTTGCTGATAATGGACGTTTGTACAATTTGTATAATTTATTCTTACAAGAAATTAATTTTTTTTAACTTTTTACTGTTCCACTTAGGAAATTTCCCATGATGGTTTATAACATTTTTTGCAATATACTGATCTACCCCCATGAAAATGATATCATAAAAATGATAAATTATTGTATTTAATTCCATTTGCTTGTTAAGAAATGACCAATCATGTTTCATAAAAATGATTCAACTTGTCATAATTTGCTTAGTGAAAAGTATACCTGTGTCCGCAAAATTTATTGATTTCCTAATATTAATATTTTGAAAAGTTAGCTGGACTTCTAAGGGGCGTGGCAATTATCTATTAACAACACTGAATATTTAGAGGGTAATACCACATTGTTCACATTATCACCACAAAATATTAAATCTAACATGTCTTTAAAATGTAACTCCAGGGAAAATAGTCCATTCAGCAGTGTTTCAGCCTTAGATGTGAGAAAAGTATTGGTACATAGTGCTCGTCCTTTGTAGTCCGTAGAATTTCGGGAAGATTATCAGCCAATATGATAAAAACGACACCAGGGTATTTCCTATTGTGTGATTAATGTGTTTAAAAACATTTCATAATGATGAAATTCGGTAGCAGGTGGAAAATATACTATTGCAAATATTATTATTTGATTTTGCAACTTTATTGTTACCCAGATATCTTCAAAATGGGCATCACTTTCCCTGAATAGATAGGGGAGCAAATGTCTATTAACCCCCCTCCTCGTTTACTGTTTTTGGATTTGTCACCTTGATCTTGACGATAAATTTTGGCATGTGGGCCACAAAATTCTGTCATGAATACTATGTAAGAGCCAACTTTTTGTTAACGTAATAATTTCATAGTCTAATATGCAAAGTTGTTTATATACCTTGCATGTTTTAGGTCTCATTCCTCGTATATTCTGGTAATATAAAGTTAATGTTTCCCAAGGGGCACAGGTATTTAAAAATCCCTTAAGTTTATTTTTTTATATAGGCATTCTAAAAAAGTGTCAGGATTACACCACTTCGCTAATTCGAACTGTTCAAAACTGTATTTTTCTATTGACAGTTCATGCCAATCTTTAAAAACGAGTTTCTCCCTTTAACCTTGTTAAATATTGCGCCAGTATTTCGATAACGAAGTGGTAGAGAAAAGTGGACATTGTTTAAGCCAATAATGATAATAAATAACGATTATTTCAAAGCACTTACCTTTGTAAATATAGCGAAGGGTAGCACATTTATTTTATTGCAGCCGTTCAGAATGGAAAACGATAGGGGACTCTATTTGTTGTGGCCGTCTAGTACAGAAAACGAAAGTAGACTCTCTCGTCCTCTCCATGGCAGATGATAAGACAGTTCTTGCACATGCGAAAAGACACAACATAGTTTATAGATATCGCAGCACTTACAATACACAGGCTCGGTTTGAAGTAATTTCATGGTACATACAATGACATTTTAATATACCGGGCAGAGGTAATAATTGACAAATTCTAAATGTTTAAAATAAGGCAAGCAGTAAATTAAATACAATTATAAATGGAACAAATGTCTTCAGGCTCAAAATTTCATTAAGAAAAACAGTAAAAAATTTTTTATAACTTTTATTTTATTAAATATGTTATAAAAACATAATTTCAAACATTTTTAGATTTTATCAAAAATTATATGATAAAAAAATTCTGGCCACAGAAGTGAACACAGCACAGTATTGACTTAACTGTGAAATGCTCCATATATTCTAGAGAAACGGGTTCCTGACACTTCTTGCATGCATATCGTGTCCGTCTAACACTATTTTGGTAGTGGCATCTGGGTGGATTTTTTATGTCCTTTTTTCAGGATCTGATCAATTCCATCTAAGCATAAGCGCATATCTGGTATTAATTTTGTCCAAACTCTTTTTTTAAATTATTTCTATCTCTCCATTTGGCCTTCCTCTTTTTTTATTTGTTTCAATAAGTGAGTTGGCAATATTTGCTTTAAATTCTAATAACGCCATCTTGCTTTCCATGAGCTTCTCAAAAAAGCATCCAAGCATTTATTATTGTGACATGAAATGAAAAGCAATTCTGATATCAAATGACCCCATTCAGTTTTGTTTTTCTTTGAACCTTGATGTATTTCAAACTTTGATGCATAACTATTAGTAAATGCCCGTACCCAAGCGTTGAATCCTTATTTGTGGTTTTGATTTTATGTATTGCTTACATTTGCTTCGGCTCATTTCGTCTATCGCTAAGTACCCAATGGTAGTAGAAGCGTTGGCACATGTTTTGGAAAAAGTATTCAATAGTGGCCTTACTTTTATAAAAGAATCAACATTTGCATATGATATCTCCTGATTATTTGTAAAGTACAGAATTGTTTGTATTTCCTCATACCTCTTCAGTGGCATACTGTCTGCTATAATTTCAAGACGCAATCCCTTATTTGAAAACCAATACATGCAGTATGCAGGATATTTTATACAAGTTATAATTATATTAGCCGGAAAGAAATCTTTTATTTCAATAACGGTTAACTGTAATTCTCTGCCAGATTGGATAGCGTTATCTGATAGTTTCTTTTCTGATGTGTTCAAAAAAGTTCATCAGGAAACATTTCCATAAAAAATGCAAGAGGAGTTTCACCATGAATGAATGTGGACTTTGTGTGAGGAAAGAAAAGGTGGTTAATTTCCCATAAAATCATTATCTTTTTCTACAAACCATACTCTTAAATGATGCGCTTGTTCATCTTGTATTCTTTTTCGTAGTTCGCTGAGTGGTAGGTTGTCTTCACTATCATATCCGTCGTTGTCGAAATCGAATTCCTTTATTATCTACATTATCTGAATTAATAATGTCTATGTCCTCTATATATGATTCATCAGGATGTGATAGTCAATCAAATATGTTTATATGTGAACTCTTTTCAGTAAAATTTTGAAGCTGAAATAGACATTTCGGATTTGTCTAAAAAAGAAAAATCAAAGTTATAAGATTGAAAAATCATTAGAAACGTAAATAACCATACAACCATTTATAATTTACATACACAGTGGAGAAATATCCAGAAGTATATTCAAAAACATACATAAAGAACACTCCACTTATGTGCCTTGCACATATATGTGGACATATGTAAAGTTCATATGCACGTTGGATGTAACCGTGCTAATTGTGCATTTCTTAGTTATAGAAATACAGAAAAATAACAAGTATCCCTTACCGATTTTTATTTTTTATTACAGTCCTTAGTAACATCAAATGTTTCAAAAATATATTTTACAAATTGAGGGAGACAAAATAAATGCTACTGAAGTCTCTCAAGCTTATTCTGATTTGATTAAAAAGCTAGACAAGAGGAAGAATCTAGCATTTCTACCATTTGCAGCACGGAAACTACTTAACAAACTGAAAGTAGACGAACAAATTAACGAAACTACATTCTATGAAAATGTTTCCAAATTTTATAAAAGTAGTATTAATTACCTAAAAATGTGACAGACCTCTTTTGACAAGGCTAGCATATTTTCATGGACAAGTCTGAAATGCAATGTAACCTGGTCAGAATTTGAAGAAAGTGGAACTTCTGTCACTGCTGTAGTTCCTGAGAGTGTAGATATGGATGAGCTCTTTGATGGGAGGGTGTTACTGTTCCAAGTATAGGATGAACTCATTCCTAAATAGAACGATGTCGGACGAGAAAACCCATCAACTGTAGAAAAGTGGGACTCTGTATTCAATGTACTGAGGAAAAGCAATGTTTCATTCAAGAACATGTCCAAAGTAGTGGAATTCGCAATGTGCCTACCAGCAACATCGGCTTCTGCAAAACGAGTCTTTTCAATAATGGGAAATATTTGGTCGGCAGAACGAGGACGACACTATTTCAGTTGTCAGGGCACTTTTAAATGTTAAAGTGAATTCAAAGCTTTCATGTTCCGATTTCTAAGACAAGATAAGAAATGATAAGTTATTTCTTGCTCAGGCTTTATCTTCTGATACATGTAATGATAAATCATGTAAACATTAATAAGACATTGTTGCAGTAATATAATTTTGCTTTCATTGTCTCTATATATTCCTTAGTTTTTTTTTTTAGTTCTTTATCACCCCCACCTATCCGTTTAAAGTGTCCAGGGTTGGCCCAGAAAATTTCTGATAACCCTATCTATATCCAACAATTTCACCAATTCAAGTTTGGCAAGTTTAAAATTCTCTACTTCAGTTCTTAGTTCCTGTATATAACTGCTTAATTTTTGTTTCACAGGTTATTAATTGTTCAATAATAGTGCCAAATGTTTTACCTTTTATGAAATTAATCACCTAAAACTATCAGTATTTATGCTCATTTCAGTAGATATATCGAGATTGTCAGAGTTCTCCACATCACTTGAGTCAATGACATTAGGGACAACATCAACAGAAATTATACTGGCATTATAAACAGATAAGTTAGAGCACACTTAGCATAAAAATATTCATTCTTCACTACCACTCTGCCGATAGGTCCCAAATCTTTCAGTGTCTGATATATGCACTTTACTATTGCATTTTCAACACTGTAAATTTAATCACAACTTTTATACAGTAAAACACACTGTTGTGATCTACAATGTTTGACATTTCTTTGTCCGCCATCTTGTTCAATAATGAAACACATGCAAAGCTCCTTTGTAGTAATTATACAGCATACATAAACTACCTTAAATCTTTATTAGTAAAGGCAATAAAACTATTATAAATTCGTAAAACAAAACATCAACAACTTTTGTAACACAGAGATATTTATTTCTTCTACATACATTCACAAATACATATTATACTGTTTAGAAACATTTATAAACATCAATATTAAAATATTTTATTGCTATTATACTCATTTTTCTAATACGTACATTTGCTATATCTTTAATACTTATGTAAATAATTCAAAAATAATACATATTTAAATATGTCCAAGCAATTCACATAGTTTTAAAAAATTCGCTAATAAAATTCGCACTCACTAGAAAGAAACAAATCTAAACACAACTTAATTCATATTTTCTAGTTGATTGGCTTTTATACAAATAAAAAGATTGAACCCAAGATTCCACAGTGATGAACAATTTGGTTCTAACAAACTTCTTTTTTAATTTCTATAGCAAAGCTTAATCAAACAATGAAATCATTTTAATAAGGTATTTTCTCATAAAAGGGATAAGATTACAAAAAAGCCCAAATCTCAATTTTCTCTATTGTTGCCATTGTTATTTAATACTGCTTGATAATACATATAAGATATGCAAAAATAAATTTATCATAACTCGGAACATACAACTAACAATAATAATAAATTGCTTGAACTTATAACAAAGCTATAAATTCGATGTATAAATACAAATACTTGTGACCTGATCCTTAAGGAATGTTATTTGAGGTACTAGTGAATAAGGCAAAGTGCAACTTAACAGAGATCAAACTAAGAACCATAGTGAAAGTTATCATAGGCTTTTACTTTACTCGGTACTGCATTAGGCTCTAGTGGAACTCTGTTGTATAAATCTCTTAAATTTGTCACATACGATATTTTCCTATAAAATTTGGAACTGAAACAAATTTAAATCATAATTTAGTTATACAAAAGGTTGGTTTAGGAGCGCTACTACATGATATAGTGGTCGCAATTTCTAAATGGACCTCGTCATTCACGACGTCACACGTGTACTAACTATTTATGCAGATGTTTGCCTATAAATAATGTACAATATTTATGTTACAGTTTAGGTTTGAATAGTAGCAATGTTCAAGATTGCCAACAATTTAGAGTCGATTATTAAATAGCGACGTTTAAGTTTTAGGTTATATGTCATTCGTTGTTTAGTTGGTGTCAGCGACCTTGTAAATTGCTCTTTCTATACATTGATATTTGTCTGGTTTTTACTTCAAACATTTTTTTTTAGAACTCATATTCGTATTAAACTGAACTCTAATCACCAAAGATGGTGAGCGGCATTCATTTAGAGAACTAAGCAATGTGTTGCTAGTTTGATCACCTTTATAAGTTGTATGAAAATCGTAAGTATTCATTTTCAAGTTAAATTTATAGTGCAACATGTAATTATTTTAGATTTATCATGTTTCTATTCATACTTTAGGATAGAATTTAAAGAATGATGATCTTTTTAATGGTAGTGAACGACCCCTGAATACAGTCGTACACAATATTGAATTTAAATAACAAAAAAGATAAGGTCTAGTAAAGGAATTCGATTCTTGAAGACATGAAAATAAAAGAAGAGAGTCTTGTATCAGTTTGTGTTCTTGGACAAAACATGGTTTTTTCAAAATGGTGAAATTTGTCCTTCCTAACAAGGTTAAGAGTTAAGAGCACACTTGATGGAAAAAGATTAGTATCATACGTACTTATCCTTAATACACTATAATGTAATTAATCTTTTAGGTACGTAGTATTACATGCCAATTGTAAATCGATTTGTAAATAGGCTGAATTGATTTTCTCTTCTTCCACAGAAAACCTAAATAACCACAGAGAAGTGAATGAGCAAAATTTCTTACATTGATTTGAAAATCAATTATTAATAAATTTAGAAACACCATCTCAATAATTTTAGTCAGCACGTTGTATTATTGTACTTTGTTAAATAAAATACTTATCAGTTCCTGGAAAAAAGTAATATTGCAGAACGGCTTAGTAAACAAATAATTTCTTTTCAAACTAATGCTTTTAAAAGCAGAGCTTTTTTAACTTGTCACGATGTAAGTCAAAATAATGTGTTTTGTAACGTATCAGTAGTTTTTAAAAATTGTAGGCATAACCGCTAAAGGTTTTTAAAGTAGAATTGTTAGCTAAACAATACAGACGTGTGGCACTATGCCTCTATATCACCACATATTCAATGCAATTGAGAATGTATGGGATGTGACTAAGACCTACTACAATTTACACATCGGCAGAACATGCTGCAAAAATTATCAAAGATTGGTGAACATGAAATCAAATTCGATCAAGGGTAACATTGCTGATGGTGATGACTGTGATATAAATTTTCAATCCAATTAAAGAAACTTTTTACGCGATATATATACCTTTAATTTTGTTTATAATAAACAAGTATACCTACAGATGTTTTAATGCTAAATTAAAAGCTTTTAATCTCTTCTGCGACCTTTAGAAGAATATTTTATAAGTAAAATCACAATTATACACATCCATCTTTAATTAATAGTGTAATTTATAATTAAATAGCATAACCTCTTGAATAACTGTGGCTATTAACTCGTGTCTGGTAAAATATACATATGACTATAAAATTAACACTTGTAGAAATTAGCAGTTGTATTTAAATTATGCTCAGTAGTAAAAATTCGTTTATTATTAATTTAAAGCATTTAATCTGCAATATTGTCAATAGAAGATCATTCTAAAAATATATTTTAAAGAAACTCAAATCACATTTCTTCACACCTACTGTTAAATATTTTCAATCATCATAGTGTAACGATAACATTATTATACTCACGTGGTAACAGTTTTTGACAGTGACAATGTTGCCACGATTTGACGTCACAAATATTGATGATGCAGATCTATATAGAAATTGCAATGACTATACCATAAATATTTAGAAAAAAAAATCGATTTAAATTAATAGCATATTAATTTACACATTACTTTTAGCAGAAACGATAATAAATTTTATTATAAAAATTTAATGAACATTCCTAACACTGCACATGTTCTGGCTTCTTAAACATTAAGTCAGATATAAAAAAAACACAAATCGAAGTCGCATGTGATTGCATAGTAAGAACTGCAATAGTGTTTTCTAGCAGATGGTTTTGGATAAGTATCAACAGGATCAAGCATTCCCATATTGTTAATATGTTAACAAACATCTATGAATGCAAGAAAAAGCATTAAATTCAGCAGCAAAGGTACGTACCTGTTAAAATATACGCTAATACACGTCTGTTTTATTTCTATTTAATGTCAACATGTGTTGAATAATTGATTAAATTGTTGTTGTCATCCTGCTTTAGGGCAGTTAAACTTGTAAACAGTTGGTATTGGGTTATGTGACCGCCAACTTGTAAAAATGATGCTGCAGTATTGCACACGTATAGAAAATAAAAATAATAAGTTTATGTTCATGCTTTTATTCACTATAATTTAACAGTACCAAGTAAAATTTGGCTTTAATGTATGATGTGATGTTCTAAGCACCAATATTATTGAGCCTATAATATTTAATGGAAGTTTAACAGGAGGGAAATGTATGAATATGTTGGTATCGATATAGAAGGTCCTTTAGATAATTACCTCTACTACAGCACAGGAGACTAAAATGGTTTCAGCCTGATGGATCTCTCCACACAGCTTGTTACATGTTAAGTGAATTAACTGGTAATGTGCCTTTTTTAATTACTGGATAACCAATTTCCATTTCTTATATGCATTAAATTTACTGTATCTAGTTTAAAGGTAAAGCAATCCTCCTGTTTGCTGGAACTGGCCTTGAGTAGTATAAATCATTAGTTACATTGTAGACTTAGAATGAGTTACTATGTGCAAATATGTTAATATACTTTGAGGAATTTTTTTATTATTCTTGGAAATGCACTGTGTGCATGCACTATCAAGGTGTCGAGGTTGGTTGTAGAACATCAGCCAATCTGAATGGGTCAATCCCGAGAGTGACGAATGGAATGTTGACACGAGTGAGTTGATTTACATGAACAAAGGTCGATCACTTCAGTACCGGAAATCAACAGAAGTGGTTGTATTTTGTCTAGGTGTGTTACCGTGCATCAATGTTGATAGTGTTCAAGTTTCTTGTACTTTTACCTTTTTCGTACCTTTCTCTTAGAGCACAATAACGAACATCAGCCTGTACCACGTCAAAGAGAATCGGCAGCAAACCAAACTGCACAGACAATACTGAGAAAAGCTTGTTGCTAAAAAAAGCTCATCACCGAATTAAGTGCTATAACTTTAAAAAACACGTATGTAGAAATTTGCATTTATTCGAACCTCATATTGAGTTAAGTAAGGGAGGACGTAATAAGCACTGGTAGTGTTACCGACTATTTATATTGGTTATATCCAAATTGTAGGATTTGTAAGAAAAATAGCCCATTGCATTGGTCTCCACAGACCCCGCAATTTGTAATGCAATAGTTTTTATACATAGCAAGTGAAAATAAAGTACATGTTACGAAATATAATGTACGGAGTGATGCCATAACTACGTAAAGCTGTAATAAATGTTCAGTTCGTTAAAAAAAAATACAATAAATGTCATTGTTACAAGGTATAGGCTATGCATTGCACAAGATAGTGAATTTTTTAAATATTTGTAATTTATAAATACAGCATTTAGCATCAAGTTAGTATTATATACATTTTATTCCCATAAGTCTTGAATACAATAAAATCCCATATCTTAAAACATGTCTAGCCCGTCTCTGTGTTAAAGTTGAGAGGTGTGAATCGATCGCTAATTAGGATTTGCGTCCGAGGGGTTTGTGTTGGGGGTGCGGGCGAGTCGTTGTGTGGTGGGGAATTTTTGCGTGCATGCCATAGTGTAGTTTTATCGCGAAAAACCCGATACTAAGGGAGAAATAGGGGGTTTTCTGAAATTTATTACACTGAAGCGATGTATTCACAGACATGTAGAAAAAATGGGGATCGTTAAAAATTTCCGATGTCAAAGCCCGAACACATCGTGCGACAAAGATTACAACGCGTCGATTATAATTGGTACGAGAGAAATGGACGATCGAGTTGGTTTTCAAAATTCGTATCCGGTCCGTAAAAAATACTTAAACTATACCAAAAAGACACGATTTGTATCCTAAAACCCGATTTATTAATTGTTTGCACGCAAGTATTATAGTTTTTTTGAAAACTTTTATTGAAATTTGTGTAATTAATTTGAGAAACCTCAAAAGCAGGTTACGAATACAAGCGTAGACGAACGAGTAAGTACCATCAAAATCTCTGTTGACACACTTATTTTACAAATTTCTAAAATTAAAGCTTATAAAATGGCTAAATTGCATTTATTGTAGGACACCTTTATTAGGATTACAAAAATGAATAATATTATATTATTCGCTGTCTACTTTTAAAGAAAACTTTAAATAATTCATTTGACGTTTCTATAGGAATCTTGCCAAGTAATTACAATTCCACATGTTATTATCAGAAAATGATACATTTCCTATGTGGCCTTTTCAAATGCAAGTATACCACCAACGGCATTGCGATAAACGTCAGCGCAGTGTCGTAGGTTTAAGAGAACTGTCTTCCATTCGCAAAGTCAGTGGTTCTTTGCCCAGTAAAATTTACTTTTTCTTTTTATTTTGTGTTGGTTTTTTAAACATCAGTAAGCACCTAATATGCGTAAAAATACCCAAACAAACTTTATACCCGTTATACAACGGTCTACAATATGTTAATTATTCCACATTTTCATTAAAAAGGGTAATTACAACATTTACATTTCCAGCAACTTTTGTTTATAGTTTGTTCTATTTATTTCGTCTTAACGAGCAGGACTACACTGTGAGAGAGAGACAGAATGATGTGAATTCGGAAAAGTTAAATGCAGAAGGTAGAACCAAGTGGTTACCTACATCAACTGAAACTCCTTATTTGATATTCATTTCTTTAGAACACACAACATTACCACTTTTCTATTTCGGCGGAACAGTACTTAATTGTTAAATGACTGATATGAGACAATTCCAGAAGCTATAAAATTAGGGTATATGCATTATACTAGGTGTTGGAAGTAGAGAGCATATTAATGATATGTTACGAACATTTCAGTGACTCAATATTAAAGAACTCTTGGAGTACCAAACGATAATCTTTATCTTTAAGCTGCAATCAGGGAACATACCAATATATGTGAACAAGTTAGTACAGAGGTGTAATTCTGTGCATAAACAATCAACATGCAATAACTGTATGTTGTATGTGTCTACTAAACATAAAAGATGTATACATTTAACTCTGTATTTATCAGAGGAATAATCAGACCTTTAGGACAAAGTTAGAAGTTCTTCCTTGCTCCAAAAGTCCTTGGTGCCCTTATTTTGAATCTGTTTAATTTCTGAATCATCTGTGACTTCTTATATTCCACTCACTATTGCGAACCCACGCAAGTTAATATTCACCCTTTTGAGCTTTAAAGAGTCACCATATCGTTACGAAGCCTATATTTAGTAATTATTAAAATTTACCATGGCAAAAGGCAACATATAAGGCGATAAACTTGGGAAACCAAAAGCAAAGGAGACATATTCGGTACCCCTCAACAATGACAGAAAAGCCTTTCAGAGTAAGTGAATATTGTAACGTAGTTTGTATTTCTGCCATTTTATTATTTTTATTATTTTATTTTTACTATTTATATTATTTCTTCCACCGGAATCCACTCCCGCACCACTGTAATTAGCCAGTGCATCATCAAAATTGTTAAGGGGTTACCACCCCTTCCGGGCAAATTTAAATCTATAAAGTAATGTTCATTTTACTCATAACACAAATCAGTCTTGATAGACTTGGAAAAGAGTTTCCACAATTGTTATATAATAGACTAGAAGCGGTTTGTAGTCCCTACGGGACTACTTTGAACGCCTGCACTCTCTTTGTGGCCCACTCTCTTTACGCCCCACCATCTTTACGCCACACCATCTTTACGCCCTACTATCTTTGCACACCGCCCTCTCTACGCCGCGCCCTCTCTACGCCACGCCCTCTCTACGCCCCGCTCTCTCTACGCCCTGCCCTCTCTACGCCCTGCCTTCTCTACGTCCTGCCCTCTCTACGCCCCGCCCTCTCTACGCCCCGCCATCTCTACAACCCGTCGTCTCTACGCCCCGTCGTCTCTACGCCCCGCCCTCTGTACACCCCACCCTAGTAGACTTTGCCAAAATCACTTCTGGGAGTCAACCGGATCAAAATCACCTCGCACAAGTAGACTTTGCCGAAATCACACCGGGAGTCGATCGAACCAAGACCATTTTGCTCTAGTAGACTTTGTCAATATCACCTCATGGAGTTGATCGGATCAAGATCACTTCTCCCTAGCAGACTTTGTTGAAATCACTTCAGGAAGACGATAGGATCAAGATGCCCTAGTAGACTTTGTCGAAATCACTTTGTGGAACGATCGGATCAAGACCACTTCTCTCTAGTATACTTTGTCAAAATCACCTCGGGGAGTCGATCGGGCTAAGATCATTTCGCTGTAGTAGACTTGTCAAAATCACTTCATGAGTAGATCAGATCAAGATCACTTCGCTCTAGTAGACTTTGTCGAAATCACTTCGGGGAGTCGACCGGACCAAGACCACTTTGCCCTAGTAGACTTTGTCGAAATCACCTCGTGGAGCCGATCGGATTAAGATCACTTCGTTCTAGTAGACTTTGTTGAAATCACTTAGTGGAGCCGATCGGATCGAGACCACTCCGTTGTAGTAGTCTTTGTCAAAATCACTTCAGGGAGTCGATCGGATCAAGACCACTTCGCCCTAGTAGTCTTTGTCGAAATTACTTCGGGGAGTCGATCGGATCAAGATCACTTCGCATTAGTAGTCTTTGTCGAAATCACTTCGGGGAGTCGATCGGGGTCAAGATCACTTCGCCCTAGTAGTCTTTGTCGAAATCACTTCGGATAGTCGATCGGATCAAGACCACTTCGCCCTAGTGACCTTGTCGAAATCATTTCGGAGAATCAATCGGATCAAGACCACTTCGCCCTACTGACCTTGTCGAAATCATTTCGGAGAATCGATCAGATCAAGACCACTTTGCCCTAGTGACCTTGTCGGAAGCATTTCGGGGGAGTCGATTGGATCAAGATCACTTCGTCATAGAAGACTTTGTCAAAATCACTTAGTGGGAGTCGATCAGATCAAGATCGCTTCGCCATAGTATACTGTCGAAATCGCTTCGGGAAGTCGATCGGATTAAGACCACTTTGCCCTAGTAGACTGTCGAAATCACTGCGGGAGCCAATAGGATCAAGACCACTTTGCCCTAGTAGACTGTCACTTCAGGGAGTTGATCGGGTCAAGGTCACTTCGCCCTAGTAGTCTTTGTCAAAATCACTTGAGTCGACCGGACCAATATCACTGGTGAAACCGATCGAATTAAGATCACTTCGTTATAGTAGACTTTGTTGAAATCACTTCGTGGAGCCGATCGAATCAAGACCACTCCGTTCTAGTAGTCTTTGTCGAAATCACTTCAGGGAGTTGATCGGATTAAGACCACTTCGCCCTAGTAGTTTTTGTCGAAATCACTTAGTAGAGATGATTGGACCAAGATCACTTCGCCTTAGTAGCCTTTGTCGAAATCACTTCCGGGAGTGGATCGGATTAAGATCACTTTGCCCTAGTAGTCTTTGTCGAAATCACTTCGGGAAGTCGATCGGATTAAGATCACTTCGCCTTAGTAGTCTGTGTCGAAATCACCTCAGAGAGTCGATCGGATCAAGATCACTTTGCCTTAGTAGTCTTTGTCGAAACACTTCGGGGAGCCAATCGGATCAAGATCACTTCGCCTTAGTAGTCTTTGTCGAAATCACTTCGGAGAGTCGATCGGATGAAGACAACTTTGCCCTAGTAGACTTTGCCGAAATCACTTCCGGGAGTCGATCAGATCAAGATCACTTCGTCCTAGTGGACTTTGTTGAAATCACTTGGGAAGTCGTTGGATAAAGACTACTTCGCTCTAGTGACCTTGTCGAAATCATTTCGGAGAATCGATCGGATCAAGACCACTTCGCCCTAGCGACCTTGTCGAAAGCACCTCAGGGGAGATGATTACATCAAGATGACTTTGTCATAGAAGACTTTGTCATAGAAGATTTTGCAATAGAAGACTTAGTGGGAGTCGACCGGATCAAGATCGCTTCGCCATAGTATACTGTCGAAATCACTTTGGGAAGTCGATCGGATTAAGACCACGTTGCCCTAGTAGACTGTCGAAATCACTGCGGGAGTATTTTATTATTGTTTTTTGATGTTTGTTAAAAGAAAAGTGTCATAAGTGGATCCTAAATAAACAAATATCAAAGGAATGCAGGACGTTTCCTACGTTTGTATTTAAGATAAATGAAATATAGAAGAAATTAAAAACCAAAATGCTTGAAATGTTAAAGTTTTCAATTACTGTTAATGTAAATAAGGAATAGTTAACTTATTGTATAGCATTTTATAGGGGTTAAAAATTCTGTTTGGCTATTTTACGCATATTAGACGCTTGTTAATGTTTAAACAAAATCAACAAAAAAGTAAAGGAAAAACTAATTTAATTGGGTATTGAACCACCGAGGTTGCGTATGGTAGACGGAAGAAAGGAAAGATAATCTATTTTTAACTTTTTCATACAATTTTGCTGAATACTAACAATAATAACAATTGATTTCCTTAATAGTACCTACGATGCGACGTTTAACTAAAAGTAATGTAAATGACAATATTCGGTAACTATACTAAAATATTTACCTAACTGTTTAAAATATTTAACCATTTCTTCTATTTTATTTGTATTTTATACCATTGTTGTGTGTTGTACAATAGGAAAAGCAGTGGAAAAACCTATTTTAAACTCAATTTTAACCTTAATACCACCTTAAACTATAAACACTAAAAACTAAACAACTATATACAAATGCGGGTAGACGGAGGTGTTAGCCTTACGCTATCGAACCCTTATTTTGTAGAAAATATTTTGGTTGTATACTTGTAGTAGCCGAAGCCTCAAAAGATGTATAGCGTTTTCTCAATTATTTACGTAGAGTTGAAATTTGTCAGATGTATTCGGTAATAAACGGCAAATTAAATTTTTAACTCTTTGTGTTTAAAATAGACCGCATCTATTAATGTGTGATACTCTTCTATAATCAGAATTAATATTTATCAGTATTATAAAGAATTATTATTGTGTAATTTAGAAGATTTAATCTTAGAAATTTGTAAATTAACTGTGTTAACAGAGTTTCAGATAGTGCGTACTCGTGCTCATACGTCTTTGTTCGTAACATAGGTTAGATGAGTTAGTATATATGCGCCACGTCTTGTTTATAAGATGTTGCCGTCTTTGTCCGCCATTTTGGCGGATAGTGTTAATACTTCCTATGAAATTATAGGTTTGGTTAGCATCTAAACTATATTTCAACGGTTAAAAACCCCGCTATGGATTACATGTAAGAATGCATTGCAAATGTATTTGAAAGCTTATAGATGCAAAAAGTTATATTTCCATATTTCACTGAAATGAACCACATACATACATAATGTATGTACATAAGTCAAATTAATAAAACTGAAAATATAAGTTTGAACATCATACATGCATGTTAAGAAATGAAATAAACATTTTACCAAAATATATTATTGGCTTATTGCATATTACAGGAAGAAGAAAACTGATTTCAGGTACAATTGACAAATACAACAAAACACGGGCCATCGGCATACAAATTAAAAAAATAATCATGGAAACGAAATTATATTCTTATAAGAATGTGAAAATATATGCCTAGTGGCATTTTTATTTCCACAACCTCTAACATAGTAGAGAAAGCATTCATAATCCACAATCCACGATTCGGATAAAAATATGTAACCCATTATTTTACCATTTGTTACAAAAACTAATAAATATGAATCTCCTCCAAATACAGTAATTTATAAACAAACACCAAGCTCTAACTTTAAGATATCAGTTTCTCTTAAATTTCAGTTTTACAATAAATTATTTGTCCATGCAATATCGGTAGGTATGTAATAACAACATTGACGGTGAAATAAGTACCTATAAAAAGAAGAGTAATGTAATCTTAAGTAAAACTAATTTTTTTTTAATCACATACCTGGATATATTCAAAAAGTCGATTATTAATATCACAATTCATAATGAACTTTTTGAAATGCAGCAAATCAAATTAAGCAATCTTTGAATAGCGCTATGGTTAGATAAACAATAATTGCAAATGTCAAATTAATGTCAAATAAATGACAATCATAATTGCAGTCGAAATTGTGGGCGCCATCTATTCGGATAGTGTTAATACTAAAATGCGCCAACAAAATCGTTTATAGATGGCACCACCGTGGTTCGTAACCTACTTTTGACATTTCTCAAATAAATTACACGAATCGCAGTAAAAGTTTTAAATCAAGATGTAGAATTTATGATAGATGTAATATTTTTTGGTACATATTTGAGATATGTTAAGGATTGTATACCAATTTTTGAAACAAATTTAATCGTCTGTTCGTCAACGCAAATGTACCGGTTTTAAATCTGTGCGTTTGGGTTTTTAGATCGTAAAATATTAAAGGTTTTTTAGTTTTTATACACATATAAGCGAATACGTTTCTGCAAGTTGGACAATATCTGAAAAGTAAACGTTGCAAATGGTTGTTAACTAAATATATAATTCACAAATTATAGATTGTAGATCGCACTGAGGCATATGAAAAAATAATGCCTTGGTTTATTTAATGCATATTATTAAATAAATGCTATTGCATGTTTTAAAAAGCAACACAAAATGAAATCAAAAAAATGAATCTTACTGGGAACCGAACCACCGGAGTTATCATCCGTAACCAGCGATGTTAAGCCTGCGCTATTGAAGCGTGGTTTATTGAAATCGCGCTGGTTGTATACTTACTAAGCCTAATGTCACATAAGAAATACATCGTCTTAGGAACAAATCACGGTCTTGTGTAATTGTTCGGGCGACTTCGCAAATAAACGTCAAATGTAATAAATAATTATCTTTGAAATAAATAGCCCGTTTATATTAAAAAGTCATGTTATTGTATAATAATGATCAATTATCGGAACTAATACGTAATATTGGATGATGTATAATTCTAAATTTAACAAACTTTAAAAAAATTTTGTTTTCATAGATTTTGAAGGTACATATTCGTTCGCTTTCGTCGGCTTTCAGTATCTATGTTTGACGTTTCTCGAGGTAATTATACAAATTTTAATACCTGTTTTAAGAAAATACTATACTACCAGCTTGCAAACTGTTAATAATTCAGGTTTTAGAATACGAATAGCGTTGTTTGGCATATATTAGAAATTGTTTAACGCCCGAATACGAATTTTAGAAACCAACTCGATCTTTTCTCTCTCTCGTACCAATGCTAACGAAACAGTTGCCGACCTCGTCGCACGGCTTGTTCGGTTTTTAGATCGGAATTTTTTGAGGGATCCAAGCTTTTTTAACACGTTAACGAATACGTCGCTTCAAATTAATCTTTTCCCGGAAAATCCTTATTTCTCCGCAAGTTATCGGTTTTCCGCCATAAAAACCGGCCTATCCTACGCACGCAAAAATTCTCCACCTAACCACCACCCGTCCGCGCCCCCAACTCCAAAACCCTCGGACGCAAATCCCAAAAAGCGATCGATTCGCGCCTCTCAACTTTAACACAAAGACGGGCATACAAAACTTATAGTTATTAGATAATACCAGCTACTATTGCATACAATTAAATGAATCACCAACTGCTGCTAATCCTAAGGCTGAAATTCAACATTGGGTAACTGTAAATAACAAGAATTTGATATCAGTATGATGAAAGATGATTAGCTAAAAGTATTGAGCCGGCGGGACACAGAAACATTTATCGATACAGAAGATGTGTTCATTAATCATTAGTATTGATGCAGACAATATGGTTGCCGATTCGTGGAGTGATGCGGATTAAAAATTAAATATATGTGATTTTTAAAAGAAAATAATTATTAATTAACCTTTACCGTTATGATGATGCACTGATACATATTGCTATGATATATACGTATCGATACAAAATCTATATTGATATTTAATACATAAAATCCTATATCGCCCACCCCTATATATAATTCATTTCCAGACTGAAGTAATAAAAGTTATAAAAAACAAATGATTAAACAACTGAACAAATGGTAGCTCACCTTATAAATGGTTTAGCCATAAATAACATCGTTTTAATCCATAGTGTTGGATGAACCAAATATAATTGATTGAGGTTCTTGCGTAACTTCCTACCAACCATATTATAACACTGCTTTAGCCAACCAAACGATGGTAATCTTGTTGCACCTCCATGTAAATATACCAATACATAATCATCAGTTATTAAACGCTCTAACGTCCACAATACATATCTAACGTGCACGTATTATTAAACTTATTTAATAATTGCACTCTACACACATTTACTTACAGAAATAAATTATCCATTACATACACATAATCCACACGAGACCTATCTGGTAAATAACAAGCAGAAAATACAACAATAGCAGTATGTCCACCAGCTTTCAAGTATCCACCATGTGATAAAACACGCTTATATGGTTCAATTACTCTCATATCAATAGTACGTTCTTCTCCCTCAGGTAATACCATTCGCTGCCAATGCCTTGCATGTTTCCTTTCCTCTTCAGCACTAAGTGGTTCTATAGGTTCTGTTTGAGAATCACTCTCTGGATACAAAAAAAGGTTAATAGGAAATTGTTCAGTTATTTTAAAAAACAACTCTCACCACCATTGTTTATTTCTTCTTTATCATCTACACCTCTGGCATATACATCCTCAGACTTCAAACTCTCTGATATACTTTCTAAACTGGAAATATCACTGTCTTGACTGGTTTCAATGTGTAACACTTTTACTCGTCGTAACTTAGTACTTTTATTACCATGCGCCAAAAAATTTAAATTACCTGTAAAATTGACATTATTTATTATATTATTAGTCCATCTAGATATAAATCTAAGTGTTAAAGTAAGTGTTATTAAAAAAATGTTATTGAACTTACGTACTAGCCTAAATCTCAATAACTTTAGAATGGTACAACGTATCAAATGCTTAGTCAACAGCTAATAATAAATGCATGCAACAAACTTTACTCAACAAGATTATCATTTTAAACATGTGACGCTGTGGCATTAAGTTAAACAAAAACCGGATGTAAAAAGAGGAAATATTTATCTTAAATGGGCAAATTAATATTGAAACACCCTGTATAATTTTGGTGTTCAAAAGCGTAACATTGCAATAAATTGGTGGTTATATTCAAATCATAATCTTAAAAAACACTACAAGTAATCGTTTTATACCTGTTAAATACAATTTGGAATCAACCTTGAGTTGTAAATTATTTTAAACTACAAAAATTTACCAAACATTTATAACTGTAAACTTTCAAAGTGGAATCATGTCATTTTTTATTAAATAACCGTGAATTCATTAACATCCAACTCAAATATAAGTTTTTAAAAATTAAATGCAATGTTACATAAGTTCATTACGCATGGTTGAAATTACCATGTAAAAATCTTAACACTGAGCAAGTGAAAGTCACGCATATTAGATTATAGATAGGAGTTAATGTATTCTTTTATAGTGTAAAACCGAAAGCGTCAAATGTTAACCTAAGTAAATCACATGACAACACATGTACTTTTCCCTGGTTTGAATCAATAACCTCAATAGGAAAACTGTACTATAACAAAAAACCCAACAGCATAAGAAAATAGAATGGGGGAAAATACCATAGTTAGACTCCATCAGAGAATGAATTAATCAGTTTATGTGAACCAGTAATAAGCCGGCATCAAGATGTAGTTATACAAAAACGTAATACGGCAGTGACCCATGCGGTCAGGAGCCGATATAGCGGGAAGTTGAGTTTTGAAAAGTAGAAATGTAGTAATACGAGTTAATAATAGAAAGTGAAACAAAACACAGCTTCAAGAAAAATAAAGATGGATGTCCTCACAGGGGAACAAAAATGTGATGGTGTACAATGTTCGATGTGCAAAGTAAATTTTATTAGAATAACTCAAATTGGGAAAAAAATTAATGGACTTGATGAAATAAAGAAGTTATAAATGGTAATCATGTAAACATGTTAGAGTTCTTTAACAACCATCAGGTTGCTAATATCTATATAGAGCCAGGTGGATAGGAAAAAGATAGAAGAGTATAGAAAGACCTAGACCAAGCTATATTAGTCAAATTATTAGAAATTTAGGTTGTGAAGGATATGTAGAGCTTTTAGATTAGCACAGAAAGAAAAGAAGTTAGAGCTGCGTCAAACCGACCTTAAGTAAGGTCGAAAACAAAATGATGATGATGAAATAAACTATTGTATGATATTGAAAATCTAAATATACATGGAAGACGGCTTGGATTTTCAAGAGCATTTATTGATAAATTATTTCTAAGAATGGAACGAAATGGAAATAGAAATTTAATAGATGATTTGGTAATGGACAAATTTATGAATATCTAAAATTGTGGTGAAAATGCAAGTAAATCATTGTTTTAAATTTTTAAAAGTACATTTACGTGCTATAGCGATTTTAAGTAGGTTAAACTTGCATAAGATTTTGGCATATACACGTTTCTTGTAAAAGTTTTTTCAAGCGGCCCGTCTCAGGATTCAAACTCGGTACTTTAGGCTTAGCAGTCACATGCATACCAACTAAGCCACGGAGCCACAGATGTTAGCTACAGTCAAACTACAAATTGAAAGTAGAATCCCACCCTGAAAGTACTTCCAACGAAATATGCCTCTTTAATATGTCATGACCAATAATGATGACGCTTCAGAAGTTTTGTACGATTGATATTTAATTTTCCCAAAATGTGTTCCACTATTTCTAGTTCCACTCACCGATGAGCTAAAGCTTTGAAAATCATAATTGTAAAAGCAAGCATGGAAACATGTAATACAATGTTGCTTACCAAACTGTTCATCTATAAAGCTCTCTGAGCTTTCGATGTCAACTAGTGCTTTAACTCTTGTTACGTGCAAACTGAATTTGCACTTAAACATTGTTTTAGTTCAGTTTTTAATGTACGGAAGTTTTCCGCCATAATTTTAAATACGCAAGACGCGCGAACATTTTTAAATGAACTGGGCGGGGCTTCCGGCACGCGTCACAATAGTGCAATTGGAAGTGCGAATTATCCCTATAGGGGTATAGCAATGCTACAAAGAGTAGGAGTTCCGCGGTTCTCGCGCGGAAACGTGGCTTTACGCCAAACTTTGAAGTGAACAGTCGTGCGGGTGTCGTGTTATCTTATTATGTAGATTTCCTTATCTTGAGTATCTTTCCTTAATTCCCTATTCCGTCTTCCACTGCATATAGGAACGGAGATGACCCTGGAGCATCCCATGACCCGAGATAATTTGAATGTCCAACTCTACCAGCAGCGATGCCGAGGTTACCGTGGCGGATTTCCTGCCGGTTAGCTGATCCTTCACGTGAGTAGATTATCTAATTTTATTGTTTAAATTTTATGTACCTTCTCTTAATTATGGCGCAATATAAATTATCAGTGACGTCATGTGTATCTTATGAACTTTGGTAATTGTATTACCGGCTTTTAAGAGCCATCTATCGCCATTTCAATGTACCAGAATCTAAGCGTAACATTTTGTTAACTGCATTACCGACCAGGTAAAACTGTAAACGAAGTGTAGCAGATGGCGCCTTCAACCTGTTCAGGCTATGAACTTCAGGGGCTTCTTCTTTGTTTTAGGTTAGAATAATTTCCTTTATAAGGATACAATGCATTAATAGCTTCTTCACTTAAAGAACTTTACTTTTATTCATGTAAGTATTTACCTTACCTTATGTCTTTAAATACAGTATTATAGAATTACCTATTAAAATATCTTTAGTTGCTTTCCTTAACTTTGAAAGGCCGTTTTTGAAACTTAAATACATCTTTATGTTACATTCTAAAATTGCATTATGGTTTATCTTTTACATGAAAATTAAGTGTTTAAAAACACTTGAGTGAAATAAATTGCTAGTATACCTTTTTAAGAAGTGTTTGACTATACGTTGTTGCCTTATAGGTTAAATAACATATCCTCTGCGCCCATTTTCCATTTTGGAAGGCTTGTCTGTCATTATCTATAAAATATGTATTTAACTGAACATTGATTTCGTTTCCATATACCTTAAATGTGTTTCTTTGGTGTTATCGGTGACGTTCTAACAAGTTCTTACCTCTAAATATCGTATCGTATTACCTTAAAGTAGCTGTAACGTGTTTTTTACCTTCTAACCTGCGTCAAAATCGCATATTTTTTATATCGTGTCTTGAATATTGTATTCATAATGAACATATCGCCACATTAGATGAAGTTGCTGAACGTTTAAATGCAGCAGGTTTTAAGATAAACTGGGAAAAGTCTCAATTTTGTCGTTCATCCCTTACATTTCTTGGTTTTATTGTCGATGGGACAGGCTTACGAGCCGATCCTGCTAAAGTTGATGCTATTACTAAATTTAAAACACCAAAAACTGTTACCGAAATCAAACGTTTGATAGGAATGATTAGCTACTATCGCATTTTTCTACCTAACCTTTCAACTATATCTGCACCCATTACCGCTTTAATTAAAAATAAAAGAAATCCCAAACTATCGAGTGGAATTTAGAATCCCAACAGGCTTTCGAACAAATTAAAACACTAATCACTTCAGCACCTATCTTAATCTCTCCAAATTTCGATGATAAGTTTTATATACAAACCGATGCCTCACTTACTGGGTTAGGTGCAATGTTGTTCCAGGTAAACAATGGTTTAGAACATCCAATCGCTTATGCGAGCCGTGCCTTAACTTCTGCCGAACAAAAATACTCTGCTACCGAACGAGAACTATTGGGTGTTATCTTTGGCATCGAGAAATTTAGAGGATATGTCGAAGGTACACACTTTACCGTAATCACTGATTGTGCAGCACTCACTTGGCTTAATAACTTGAAACAACCCGCAGGTCGTTTTGCAAGATGGAACTTGCGTATATCTCAATTTACTTTTGACGTTAGGCATAGGCCTGGCAAATTAAATATCGTACCTGATGCGTTATCTCGAGATGTTTTCTCTTAACCTTCCAAATTTAATTCTGGATACCTGGTACCTCAATATGATTAAAAAAGTTTCCGATAATCCCGACAAATTTCCTACCTTTCGAGTAACTAATAATAGACTGTATAAATTTGTATCCTCGTCCCCACATAAAATATCGAATATACCTGAATGGAAACTCGTTGTGCCCACTGCAAATCGCAGTGAGGTGCTCAAATTATGTCACGACGATCCCTTAGCTGCACACCTTGGTGTTACAAAACTCTCGCAAAATATCTGAATTGTATTACTGGCCCACACTTAAGCAATCTGTTTGTCGCTACATTAAAAGCTGCAAAATTTGTGGTTCTCATAAGAGTTCACAAGACGCTCGCCCTGGTTTAATGGGTAACTTTAAGCGTGTATCTTATCCCTTTCAATTAATATCGCTTGACTTATTAGGACCTCTCCTCGATCGAGAAGAGGTAATCAATATCTTTTAGTTGTTACCGATTGGTTTTCTAAATTTGTTATGGTGCAACCCTTACGTAAAGCTACCTCCGCGCAATAATTAAATTCCTAGAACAGAATGTCTTTCTTATCTTTGGTGTCCCCAGATTATTCTTTGTGACAATGGTGCACAATTTATCTCTAAAGATTTTCAGAATTTCGTTAAAAGTTACAAAGTACAAAAATTTGGTTTAACGCAAAATATCACCCCAAGTAAACCCTACCGAGAGAGTAAATCGAGTGTTAATTACCGCTATCTCGTCTTATATTGATTCAGACCATACTACATGGGATGAACATATCTTTGAAATTGCTCAAGCTTTGCGTACATCTAAACACGAAGCAACCCAATTCACTCCGTCTTTTCTTGTTTTTGGAAGATATACCCCAATCGATGGGAGTTACTATGGTTTAGTGCCTGACGATACTAACGTAATTGAATTTGACGATAAAGTACGTTGGGACAAGGACCAACAGTCATTACCTTCTATCTTTAACGACGTTAGAAAAATTTGTTAAAAGCTTACGAAAAGAGCAAGGACCATTATAACTTGCGTGGCGAAATATTTCCTTTGCCTTAGGCGAACAAGTGTGGAAAAAGAACTATGTCTTATCGGATGCATCTAAGAAATTTTCTTCAAAATTGGCCCTAAATTCATTCTTTGTAAAGTCACACGTGTTATTAGTCCCTTATCTATGAACTTCAGGATACTGAAGGAAAACGCCAAGGCAGGTGGCATATTAAAGACCTTAAGCCATTCTCTGCCGACCCAAATGCTAATTAAGTTTTTCATGCCCCATTCTCCTCACGATTTACCTAATATTTTTGTTCTCACCCTCAATTAGTATCTTTAATTACTTATTCCTTCTCTCATATAGTATATAATTTCTTACGTTTAACTTTACTTACCTTAATTTAGCTATCTTTTTCTTCTGGTTGACTTTTCCTCGACCATACCGTTACTCATATATCACTTCATCCTCTACACCCCCCAATATAACTCTGTCGTTTCATTTAATTAACCCTTGAAATTTTCCTATTACATATTGTTCGGTCTTTAGTATTTCTCTTATATGGTTTAATTGTATGGTAATTGTCGTAACTTTGGTTGAAATAACCCATTGAATTTTTATGACTGGTTTTGGCTGATGTTGAGTGAATGCTTTCTTCTTTGGGCTCACATAGGACACGCGATCTATGCCATTGAAAGAAATAGTTCATATTCGCAGTTGCAAAAGCTAGGATTGTCTATTCCGTGTGTTTTTTCCTCTGAATTATTGCAATCGCCCACATTATACTACATCATTATACTACAACATTATTCCTTCCTTTTCTACTAAATCTAGATAACTTATAAACATTTTTTCGTTGTTTTTATTGAACTTTGTGGTGAGGTGCTATTGTTTTCTTATTGTTATTTTATTAAATTCTCGGTTGTTTTAGCATATGGGGACAGTGTATCTGTATTTAACTGCTTATAATTGGGCATATTTGTGTGTTTAGGGTGCTACCGTTTTAAAAAACTACCTTAAAACAGTTGTTTTTGTGTGTTTGTATCTGTAATGATACTTGTAAGTTGTTGTGTCAACTTTTGTCTGATTTTCTTATCGTAGTTGAAGCACTCGTTAGGAAAATTATCGTACTAGTTCTCTTAGGAGTCTAGTGAATTTTAAAAATGTGTATATCTTATCTTGTCGGATTAATATCGCAGGTGGTCCTTCAGACTGCGCTGTGTTTTATAGGGACAATTCTCTACTTTCTCTCGGACGCTTGTCCAAAAACTATACTTTTCTTAACCCGCTATCTCCGCTATGCCTTATTCTTCTCTCGGTGGACCTGTTCTTGTCCCGGAACACCCGTCTGCCTCATAAGAATGATGTTCCCTCATTCCGAGCTACTGACCACACTTGCTGGTTGAGTAGCGCTTTGCTATCCACCTTTCCTCTGTCGCATTTGCTCAATGCGAGCCCTTCCTCTTCTTTCTTCTACCTAGAGGTGCCTCTTATGCACTTCAAAAACCAACCTCCTTCTTTTTACCGTTCCTGTTTCTCTACTACCTTTTCTTTTCTGTTAGTCACCGTGTGGTTGTGCGGAGGTTTTCACAGACACTTGGACCATGTCTCTGCGAATCTTTCGTGGGGTCATGCGGTGCCGCTGTTAGTGCATAGGCTCTGGCAGTGAAGGTATGTATGAGTGTGTGAATGTGAGTGAATGTGTATATCTTTATACCGCATGGATATCGGGTGAATAGTTTCATCATTTGGGAAGCTGTGTGGTTTGGACATTCTTAAACTTATAACAGGTGTATCAAACTGTGAACCATTATCAGCTTTTAAGGATATATGGTTTTCTCTGTATATAAATTTGAATTTTGAATGTATACATGGGTGGTATTTTATGATATGGGACAATAATTGAACATACAAGTTATTAATTCGTTTATTGATTAAGGAACAAGGTAACAGGTGTTGATTAAATTTAAGTATAATGTTATCAGCTAAAATATTAAGACATGCCATCTTCTGTATACCTTATACCAAATAATACCAAAAGAAATTGCTGTGACAGCCGATTTGGCACCCCTCAATGTTGACAGAAAAGAAAAACCTTTCATGGTAAGTGATAGTGTAACGTAGTTTTTTGTATGTTGGGCCTTTTATTTATTTTTTTTATTGTTTTTATCTCAAAATTTTCCATTTGCTTTTATAATTTTTCCATAGGAAGCCACTCTCATGCCACTGCAGTTAGCCAACATACCCTTATATTGTTACCAAATCCCTGTCCTTTCAGGGTAAATCAAAATCTATTCACTTAACATTCATTGTACCCGTAACAAACGTTAAAGGTTAGTATTCCAAAATCGTATGGTTGTCACATAGCATGCATATTGTTTTCTTAATGGCTATGCGAATTTGTAATTTTGTATAGATAAATTCGCTTTATTGTTTCCACAAAAGTTTATTTACAGATACATGTTATGTCATTTTGTTATACACAAATTTAATTTGGAGACTGCAAATATCTTTTTTAATTAAGAGCACAATTTTGTTATAGACAAGATAACGAGTAAAACCGCAACATCGTTTGTTATGTATTACAAATACATTTTGCTTTTAACATTCCACAAATCTCAAAGACAAAACATACTTGTATGGCCATCTATAAATTAACTTAGTTTCAAATCAACTTTTGTACCTTCACGCTTAGTAGTGTTGTTTGTCACCTGATAGCGGTTTTATAATACTCTTGCCATCATACAAAGTTTCCTTCAAACTTATATTAATAACAGCTTCGATTGCTCCTAAGGATGTTAGAAACTATTCCAATATGATGAGGCTCAAAAAGTCGAAACCAGTCAATGGATATTTCTTCCCTTTATCAAGTAATCAAATTATTGTTTTGTTACTGGCTATGCAAATATTAACTCGATTTGTATGGATACCTTCGCTTTTATGATTTACATAAGAGAGTATTTACATATACATCTTAAGCCATATATATATATATATATATATATATATATATTGATGTAATAAGGGGTCATAAAGAGGTCATTGAGGACCATATCCTGTACATAAAACATCCCAAAAACCAAGACAATTAAATCTTTCTAATTACTCATGTTCCATAATTGGAAACACCTGGTATAATATTCCAACGCTACGATATGCTTTGTATAATAGTATAGTATAATACATAAGTTAAGAATTCCATGAAAATACAAATCATCCTTCAATATTAAATGTCATTCAAAATGCATTCTATGTAAGTTGAAAACCCATATTTCTAAAATGTGCTATGTAAATTGAACATCAAAGCACCCCTACCAAAAATGTTATTTAAAAACCCATTCAGGTCATCTCTAAAAAGCTTCTTTCCATTAAACGCATTTTTAAAACAATGAAATCGTATATTTTAAATAAAAATTGCTTTTCATTTTCTAGATTCTTCTAAATTCTAGTTAATTCAGGAGTAGTGCATAAATCAAATTGTAAATAAGCAAGTGACAGATAATATGAATGAACACCTTAATTAGCAAGATGGTAAAAAACGATAAGAAGTTTAATGGCCTAATATAATAGATAAGATAGCCCACAATAACCAGCTCAAAAATATGCATTTCACATTCATTCAATAAGAATACCAATTAAAACTCTATAGTGAAATTCTAATGAACTAATTTCCTGGAAATGATGACATCAGCTCAACTGCAAACGTATAGATTTTTCCAGACTTTGATGCCAAAACCTTGATACTATAAAAGTGGTAAATAATCAGCAACAAGGATTGATGAATGGTCCATTTGTCGGTCAACTTCGAATAGTAATTAACTTAAAATTTCATTCAAGTTCACGTTAGTGATTTTAGACGTTGAAAATATTTGTCAGTAACAATGTATTTAAAAAATGATGGTGTACAATGTTCGATGTGCAAAGTAAATTTTATTAGAATAATAATAACTCAAATTGGGAAAAAAATTAATGGACTTGATGAAATAAAGAAGTTATAAATGGTAATCATGTAAACATGTTAGAGTTCTTTAACAACCATCAGGTTGCTAATATCTATATAGAGCCAGGTGGATAGGAAAAAGATAGAAGAGTATAGAAAGACCTAGACCAAGCTATATTAGTCAAATTATTAGAAATTTAGGTTGTGAAGGATATGTAGAGCTTTTTAGATTAGCACAGAAAGAAAAGAAGTTAGAGCTGCGTCAAACCGACCTTAAGTAAGGTCGAAAACAAAATGATGATGATGAAATAAACTATTGTATGATATTGAAAATCTAAATATACATGGAAGACGGCTTGGATTTTCAAGAGCATTTATTGATAAATTATTTCTAAGAATGGAACGAAATGGAAATAGAAATTTAATAGATGATTTGGTAATGGACAAATTTATGAATATCGCAAAATTGTGGTGAAAATGCAAGTAAATCATTGTTTTAAATTTTTAAAAGTACATTTACGTGCTATAGCGATTTTAAGTAGGTTAAACTTGCATAAGATTTTGGCATATACACGTTTCTTGTAAAAGTTTTTTCAAGCGGCCCGTCTCAGGATTCAAACTCGGTACTTTAGGCTTAGCAGTCACATGCATACCAACTAAGCCACGGAGCCACAGATGTTAGCTACAGTCAAACTACAAATTGAAAGTAGAATCCCACCCTGAAAGTACTTCCAACGAAATATGCCTCTTTAATATGTCATGACCAATAATGATGACGCTTCAGAAGTTTTGTACGATTGATATTTAATTTTCCCAAAATGTGTTCCACTATTTCTAGTTCCACTCACCGATGAGCTAAAGCTTTGAAAATCATAATTGTAAAAGCAAGCATGGAAACATGTAATACAATGCTGCTTACCAAACTGTTCATCTATAAAGCTCTCTGAGCTTTCGATGTCAACTAGTGCTTTAACTCTTATTCCGTTCACAGCTATTTATACCATGGAGTATATTAAACAAGCAAGGAATATTGCTGATTATTGCTGAAGCGTTGGTTGGCGCCTCACTAAAAGGCTTAGGTTCACTTTTACATATTTTCGATTAGTGCCCTATTTTACCACATTTGAAACATTTAAAATTTCTGGCAGGGCAAGATCTTCCGATATGCTTACTTCCTCTGCAGAAATAGCATTTTGCACTACCAATAATAGAGCTACTTTATTCTGATCGCTTTCGACTTGATCTATGATTCCTGCATTAGTAACAGTACTTACAAGTTTTTGAATCAGAAGTATAGGTCTCAGACTGTAGTAGAACCACTTTCTTACAAGCATCTTGCAATCCTAAATTATTGTTTTCTAATAACCTTTGACAAATATTAGATGATAATAATCCATTTATAAAAGCATCGCAAATGAAATCGTTTTTATTCTGTTCTGTGTTGACTGCTTTGAACTCACATTCTTTGCCCGGCACTTTTAAAGTCTCAAAGTACCAATCAATTGATTCACCTGGTTCCTGCTGGCAAATAACTAATGAATATCTGACAAAAATTCATTTTTCGGCTTAACATAAAGCAATTTTAGTACTGCCACAGTATCTTCAAATGATTGGCACTCACTAACATGTTTATATACCAAGGGTGCTACATGACTGATGAGCAGATTTAGCTTTTGCATCATTAGTGAAGTCTTATACCAGTAAGTCCAAAACCGATGAGAGTCAGCAACATTGGTGTCTCTCTAAAGTTGATCTAGTTTTAACAGTTTGTCCATGCTAATTCATGGAAATCTTGTATGTAAAAAATAAATCGAAATTTATTATTAAACTTATAACAAAGTTTTACTGCATATATAACGTGTACCTGCTTTAATTTTTTTTTCTTAATCATGCATTGATTTATAAAGAGAGTTGTTATCTCTTTATTGTACTTTTAACACTTCATTATCGCCATGACAACCTATGTACAACTATGAGACAATTTCATTTTTGAGTACAAATCTCATGAGAATATTAATCAGGCCATTAAACGTAATCTTGTCAATTCACTCAACGATTTAACTTAAAAATGGATTCTTCTGTTCAAAGAATTTATGGTTAACCCTTTCGCATCTAATGGGCTACATGTGTCCCATCGTAAGTTTTCTAGTATCGAGTGTCTAAAGTATTGTATATATTATTATAGACAGTGTATCACTCGTTGCTGCAGTGTATATCCCTACTTCTTTATGCTTCAAATAAAAAATTAACAAGTGTTTGTTTTGCATAGAAAGTTTTCAGTAAGTCAGCACATGTACTCCATGGTTATTATCGTTGTTAGACATGAATGTGCAAAATTATTATCCTATGAACATATTTCCTTTCATTACTACCTAATGTCTAGCTAAACGTGAGTAATAATTTATTCAATAATATGCAGAATATATTTTATTATTTCATATCATCTGCCAAGGGATACATATGTCCCTGTTGAGTACATAAAAAGATACTCAGGAGAGAAAGTGGATGGATCACCAACCAGATATTAAACAAATGCGGCCTTCAATATTCTTATCTGATGTCCAGTTAGAGTGGTGAGGATTCTTGGATCCAGAACACTTATTACCGCACTCGAAAATTAATATAAAGCGGTGAGGTAGTTCTATACGGGGACTGACCTCCGAAACAGAAACTTAATGTTCAAGTGGTGACAATGGACTGTGTTAGGCCGCGCAATCATCAAACATATGGCAAACAAGATAGAACATTGAAAGTGATAACGTGACCGGGTTTATTAAATTTAGATAAAAGAGCAGATATTACCATTAACAAATAAACTTAAACTTTATAGTAATACTATAAAGAAACTAAATAAATATATACAGGGTTGGACGGAACAGTCCCACTCGTATGTAACCATGGGAAATATGTGACCCTTCGGTAATGAAACTATGTTCTTACAGAAAACAGTCATTTACGAAAGATGAACTGGATTGGTTTGTAAATCATTTATATGATACATAATCAGACGAAGAACTATTTCCTGAGAGTGAATCAGATTATGAGTTATCGTTCGAGAGCAAGGATTCTAAAAGATCAGTAAAAACGCCAAGAAATAAAAAAAGTAAAATGGCAGCTTTGAATAAAGCGACACTGAAAATATAAATTTATCTCAAAGCGATACAATTGAAACTGAAATATCTAATCTTGATGAAGTTGAAAATATTATAGTACGTCCAAAATAGTCAATAGTTGAATGGTGTGAACCTAAGCAAATTTATTTTGTTCGTCGTCAAAGTATTCCTCAAAAACAGATTATTTCTGTTCCACTTATCTCTTGTGACAGATCATCCACAGAATTACATGTGTTTTTAAAACTATTGCCTCAAAGTTTTTTATATTTGAAGGCAGATTGCAGAAATACCATATTAGACTGTTATAGACATGTTCCAAAAACACAAAAATACCAATTATTCAGAACTTATGATGGTTTGGGGTGTATGCTGATGCTGAGCTACAATAGCATACCTTCCCTGCATGATTAATGGTCTTCAAACAAATCTCTAGGAAATGCCTCATCTTGAAAAACCTTTAAAAACATGTGGAGATTATAAATTTTCCTGCAGCACAACTGGTTTATTAGTGTCACAATGGAAAGATACTAAAGATGTACTAGTTGTATCAAATTGTCACGCACCAGTTGTTGAAGAAAGAAAGCAAAGGAAATAAAAAGATGGAACTAAATTGCAAATACTTTGTTCAAAATCGATTATATTCTATAACCAATACATGGGAGGTGATGATCTCTATGATCAACTAGTAGGATTCTATGAGATTGACAGGAAATCTGGAAAGTGGCGGATTAACGGTTTTATAAACTGTTTCTAATGACGATCATAAATTGACATATCCTGTACAAAGAAATATGTACAATAAAAGTTCATTACTCTGAAGCAGTTCTGTGTTGCTTTGGCAGAGCAACTAATATCAGAAGGAAGACAAGCCAAATTTTACAGGTAAATACTGTATATATGACCATCATAATCCTCCAATATGATGAACGTTGGATATCACCTACCAGCTGAAGGAACCACAAGACGTAGATGTCATCGATGTCACAAATATAAAGTAAAGAAGCAAACAAAAATGTTTTGTATTGCATGTAATATTATATTGTGCGCTAACTATTTTATTGTATTTCATAAATAAAACGATCATTTTATAAATAAAGCTTGAGATTTATTAATCCTAGTGGGACATATACGTCCCATCAATAATGACTGGTGGAACATGTATGTGCCTTTGCTAGCACTTCAAAACTTCAACAGGTTGTTTACAGATATGAGTAAAATCACAATATACTTCAAAAAATTTAAACAGGTCATTATTCAAAAGTTTGGTGCGAAACTGTAAATATACTTTTATAAAAGTGATGTGTTTCAAGAAAGTGATAGGTCATAATCCAGTACATTTGCGATTAGTTCTATTGCAATTCAATATCAAGGAATATCGACAACCAGGAGCAATCAACATATTAAAGATTATCATTCATATTTCTTAACTAATGAAAATAAATTTTATTTCCAGTGTTTGAATACTTATACAACACTACAAACCAATACACCATCCAGGATTGTTCAAATTGGGATTAGAATATTTCAAATTTTGGATTACGGTTTAGCAACTACTTCTGTTCGAGGTCTTTCATTGTGACATTAGAGAAATTTGTAAAACAACATAGTTACGTCACCAATAAATGCTTCAGCAACCTGTTTTATAAAAATAATATGAAAACCATTCAGAACATTCAATACGCCACAGAAAAATTTGCGGAAAACCAAATTTCTCAAAAAAATAAATAAATAAGATTGTGCATATTTTTACATGGACTTGGGACGACACCTCAAGATAGTTTGACAATCAATTAAAAATTTCCAATGTACAACAATAGCAGACGATCACTATTATTAACCATAATTTTGACAATAGTTTAGAAACCTTTAGATATGTAACCTAACCGGACTCATTTGTAATCACATTGCACTTACTTCAAACTAAAAATTCACACCCATTACATGTAGCCTTGCAGAGCACTCTGACAATTGGGTTTTTAAGTAATTTTGAAACTTTTAGAACAGCAACTAACCTGGATTTATTTACAATCGTATGCCATATACTGAAAATATGTAGAATTCCCAACCTATCACTATTAATGTGTATAAATGAGTGCTCATACTTCAACTAATATCTTACACAGCCCGATTAATTATTAATTTCAAATTAAAAAGTGTTATTGTAAATATTTAATTTAATATTCATCAACAGAGCAAAGCTCCACTTACAGCGTAGATAAATACATGTCAACTCACATAAGGCAAAGTCAAAGATTAACAAACATATCGTAAAATACTAAACAGCTCACGTGTGAATATGTCGCTATCACATAAACAAGTAGTCATTACTATGTCGAGAAACCACTTAAGATTATAACATAATATAAAAATAATTTACAACTATCACACTCAGTAAGACTACAATCTGTTTAGGGTGTTCATCTGTAACAGTTCTACAATGTGATAGGGTGTCAGCAAGTATATCGCATTTGTCCGAAATTTTGGTCACTATATTGCAGGCCTGAAAAATAGGAGTCTTTGCACAACTGGAGCGGACGATAGTGTGAAGCTACTATCTGTGGGATTATGCCTAAATGCCTTTAAGGTTGTATCCTTTCTTGACAAAGGTGATCACGATACATTGGTTGAATGAAGGATAAATAATATAAACCCAATCAAGCAGTTGCAAAAGCAGTATGATGAAAAAGTTCTTTCTCTTTTTAAGTGAATGGTAGGTAATTGAAGGGTGATGTTAAAAGAAATGTTAATATTTTCAGTCCGGTTTGTAACCAATAATTCTTTGGATTTTAACGCACATCCTGATCTATATATTTTACTCCCATATTGTTAGATTCTTTGAACTAATACCTACTACACAAATTTCACGTTGTTACTACACATTTTGTGTGATTAAAACCTTGCAATTACCTAAGATCCTCAAAAGCCTACAAGAACCAGCGCAGTTAAATGCCAACAGGTATGATTGCTTCATTTACTTACGATACGTGGATTTGCTGCTAGTAGGTAAATATTTAGAGATAACGAGTAGCACATAGTTGGCCACTTAGTACTGTCATTATTAGAATAAGGATTTTGTGTAGTTTGGTATTTGATTAGCTGTTAATGTTAATTGTGCCTAAAGACATTATTGTAGATATGCACTTTATTTCTTAAGTGTCGGTAGGTTCTACTTGAAAAGAGCTCATCATAGTCAAAATAGGTAAGATTCTTATTATATATATATATATATATATATATATATATATATATATATTATTGTGTAAGGGAGGGGGTTAGAAGGTTTCTAAAGGTATATTTGTATTAATAGGGGTGTATGCCAAGCGATAGGGTAAATATTTCAGATTTAATAATTTAAAAACTATAAATTTTGCTATATTTTACATACGTTAAAGTATGTACCATTTCAGATTGAAACTTATATGCCAAAAGGTAGTAACATGACTTTATGACGTTGATATAATGCACGGTACTTGAGGTTTTATACTGAGTTGATATTTCATGAGCCAGTTGAGAGTACATTTGCCGTCGGAAAGCCGGACGCATTTATGGATATCTGCAATATAACAAAGCGTCCAGGTCGTGTATGAATTATTTGGCTTTTCCTTTTATAAAATCAAACTTTTAGACGAATTGTAAATCAAAATTTAAAGTGAATCAAAATGTAAAAGGTTATTGGAGTTTAGTGAAGTGTTTTGGACCAATGGTAGAAATTTAAAATTATTATAAAGACTATAGCGAAGGTATGTTGGACACTGAAAGATAGGAGATTTGTTATTGGATGTTATATATGTAAAAATGTTATTGTAGTAAGCTAAGTTTGTTTAGTTAATAACTAAGCAATATAAATAAGGGACTTCTTTTTAAAATTTGTTCAGATACAGACCTATTTATGAAACCTGCGTTAAAATTGTAAAATAGTTTTGAAATAAAAGTTTATTTGTGTATTCATCGAGTATTATTTAATCCAAGTATAAAAGAAAGTATATAAAGTGTTTAAAAGTGAAAAGGGAAAGTCAGCGTGTATGTAAAGAAGATTTTGGAAGTGGTTATTGGTGTAAAGGAGAAAGCGACGGGATATTATTTGAGAAGATTAGTGTTGGTTTTGAGATAGATTTGGGTATTACGGCAGCAGGATATTGGAGTGGATAAAGAAGGCATCGACGATATAAAGAAATTTGGATTGATTTGAGAAGATATAACGACAGAAGGACATCGTATGGATAATTGGTATAGCAGGATTAGGAGTGATTTGTATTAAGACAGCGGGATTGATTTGGTTGTGCGAAGAGAGAAGTAAGCGGGATACGGAGCAGAGGAACAGGAGATAGCAATACGGCGAGGAAGAATTGACGCAGGAAAGTAGATAAAGGTTTTTACTAAATTCTAAATTGGGGTAACATTATTTCAGGTTTGGGGCATCAAAATTGTTTTACAAACACCTGGAGGCAGTGCGCAAGAGGACAATTTTGGAGAATCTTGTGTAAAAGTGCGTACGGCGATTCCGAACTTGAGCCAGCAGTCAAAGGAAGGCCTTCAGCGCGGTATATTTCTGGTAAGTACCGTGAATATATTAGAACGTCAGAAATTAAAGTCATAAAAGTTACATAAATTAATTTGACATCAGGCATCGTTGATCTATTAAGATTTGGCATATCAAAATAAATTTAGTACATTTCAAAAGTGGTAAAACAAACGAGGGTGCAGTTTGGTTGGGTTTGCACATCTACTCACGATTGAACCCACGGTGAGTAGGTGAGAAACCCTGAGATTAAAGTTTCAAATAGTCGAGGCATATAAAATATAGTAATTAGTAAAGAAAACCAACCAAACGTTTGCTAAAGCACCTCGATTTGAAATCATTGTGACGACGACAAAAGTCGGTAATAAAATCTTGTTTAAAGGAGGAGTAATTATATTATATAAAATTAGAATACAAGAAGGTGGCAAACCCAACGTGAGGCTCGAGAAAAAGGTTAAAAGGTGTTAGAGCGAAAGAGTAGAATCCGGGAGCCCGAGTTAGGTGGGGCCCATAGTTTTTAATTTTTCAGGAAACGAGTTCAAAACAAGGAAACGGAGATGACGGACGAGGACACAAAAGAATCACAAGATCGGGACTAATATACGGGGTTGAAATGGATGTAAGGAGACAAGACATAGAGCTGGACGCAGGGGGCGACCTACAGGAGACGGACACGAGGCAGACAGAGTTGGAGGTGACAGACACGGACACGGACCAGGCGAGGTACGAGGAGCAGCAAACCGACGGAACCCAGGACATTATGAGATTTCTGATGAGCATGAAAGACGATCTCAATGCATCACGCAGGAACAAAAGATGACGGAACAAAAAGAGGCGAATGCGGCGTTAGCCATAAAAATTGTGGAATCACATACAGAACTGACAGACAAAATTAATGAATCACGCACGGAACAAAAGAGGCGAATGCGGCGTTAGCCATAAAAATTGTGGAATCACATACAGAACTGACAGACAAAATTAATGAATCACGCACGGAACAAAAGAGGCGAATGCGGCGTTAGCCATAAAATTATGGAATCACATAACGAGTTAAGGGACGAATTTAGAACAGCACGCGGACCTGACGGCGAAAATGAACCACACACAGGAATACTTACTAAGCAAATACAGATTGCAAAAGACGACGATGCGGACAGAGGTCCAACAACAAATAGACAGGGTTGACGACAAGTTAGAACACACGGGCACACTTGCAAGGAGACTTGAACGCGACACGGACTGACTTAAGAACTGAAATTAAGACACGGGTCGACACAGTGGAAGAAACAATGATTAGCGGGTTTTCAAATTTAAGCACATGGAAGAACGTATATCTGAATGTTACCTTTTGTGTATCTACTTTCTGTTTTTTACACAATAAAAATTTTTCTATTCTATTCTATTCTAAATAGAAACATGTGACAAACGACATGGGACCAACTACAAAAATTTAGGACAAACATTAGAAACCATACAAAACGAAAACGTACACGGTAGGACAAAACTGGACGAAAAACTTGACGACAAAGTTACGGGATTAGAAACCAGGGTAGGACATGACGTTAGACAAATTTACGAGAAACTCGACGACATAGAAAGGAGGCGAATTGGACTAGACTACGGACCGCACTTTCGATTAAACCGGGACGCTTTACCAAAGTTTGAGGGACGTAAGACAGAACAGCCCATGGGATTCCTGGACCGACTAGACGAGATCGTAGGGACAGAAAACGAACGAACAAAATTACAGATTGTTGGGGCAAGTTTGACAGGAAATGCCGAAAAATGGCATAACATTATTCGTAAACAGTATGACACGTACGCGGACTTCAAACGACTATTTATAGAACAGTTTTGGAACACTACACATCAGACCGACATAAGGACGAACCTAATTACAGGACATTATAGCAGGACTCACGGTACACGCGAAGAATACGTGATTGACAAGTTCAATCAGGCGCAACACTTAACACCGAAACTGAGCGAGGACGACATCGTACTTCTACTGGCAGGTCATATGGAACCGGAGGTTACCAGAGTTGTAGTGGTACAAAATGTCAAGACATTAAGGGAATTCTTGGGAGTAATGAGAAATTTTGACCTAGCGACAGTACTGGAAGCGAAAACACGAACACACCATTGGGAACAAAACAGGGGTTACAGGGAAGACAGTCGACGACCACCGTACCATGAAAACAGACAAAATTATAGACAGGAAAATTTTAACTACGGACATAGGAATCATTGGGGACACGAGGCACATAGACGACCGTATTTCAATAGGGATCACCGGGATAACGCCTACAATGGACAGAACAGAAACCGGCACGACAACGGCGAGGATGACGGCCGGACGACTGGGGGAGGAATACAAAATGGAAATAGCCGGACGGACAGGGACGTAAACGTCCAACATATAACGACGAGCGCAATTACAACGGACCCGGATAGGATTGAGGTGGTGGAAATTCACGAGTCGCCTCAAGAAAAAAAAACGCGAATTTTTGGACGACCGACTGCTTAGGAGCTAAGATTGATGTTTGCTATAGTATAAGGGATTTGTTGTTAAACAGTTACATTTTTAATAAAAAGAATTTGTTATTTATAAATATTAGTTTAAGGGACCGTGTTTATGTTGCTTTAGTGGATAGTGGGTCACAGTTGTCGCTGGTAAATGATAGGGTAGTAGTCGAACATGGAGAATTTTCAAAGGAAAGAATAGGAACAATTGAGGGGGTTAATTTATGGTCAGCGATGAACAAAAAGCTTACGACGATTTATAATGTTATCCGTGTACCGATATATATAGGAAATAAAGAAGCAGGGAATGCAGAGTTTTTAATTACGAAAGGGTTACAGTTAGACTTCATATTGGGTATAGATTTTATAGAGGATTTTGGATTGAATATAGATGGAAAGGATAGGTCAATTAGGATATTTGATAAAGATAGGTCATGGGTGGTGCCTACGGTTAGTGAGGAAAATAGGAATGGAAATAATATAGATAGTACAGGATTAGGAATGATTAAAGAGTATAATGATGGACAGGTTAAAGTACGATTATGTAATATGTTTGTAAGATTAATTAATGATGAACAGATAGGGAAAGTGAGTATTGATATAAAGGCGAAGTTAGGAGAATTATTTAATAAATATGTAGGGTTATTTAATGAAGAGCCAAGATTTGCGAGGCGGTACACACATAAGTTGGAGGTTACGGAAGACATCGGATTTAATACAAGGGTGTATCCAATTCCGTTTGCCATAAGAAATAGGGTTAAAATAGAGATAGACAGGATGTTAAAAGAGGGTATTATAGAACCAGCGAGAACTCAATATGTGAACCCAGTAGTTATAGTACCAAAACCAAATAAAAGGATATAAGGATTTGTTTAGATGCAGGAAATTGAATGCGATTACAAAACCGCAGTATGAGCAACCACAAGGGTTGGATAATTTATTGTATAAAGTATATGAAATGAAAGTTTTCAGCAAATTAGATTTAAAGAATTCGTTTTGGTTAATTCCGTTGCATGAAGACAGTAAAAGTTTACAGGATTTAGTATCGAAGGCGAGATTTATATGTTTTCTGTAGTTCCATTTGGTTTAAGTAGTTCTTCAGCAGCACTTGTAAGAGCGATGCAGAAGTTGTTTAATGAATATGAATGTTTCTGTTCGCATTATGTCGATGATTTGTTAATTTTTCAAGGGACGAGCAAAAACACCTGGAACATTTAGAAAAGGTGATCCAACGACTGGACGAAGGAGGTTTAAAGCTGAACGGAGAAATGCGAGTTTTTAAAAGCAAGGTTACATACTTAGGGTTTGAAATTAGCGAACAAGGGATGAAAATTTGCAATAAAAGATTGGACGAGTTGAAAAACATTCCGCGACCAAAGAATGTGAGAGGACTGCGAGGATTTTTAGAGGTGCTAAATTATTACAAACGGTTTATACCGAGGTATTCTGAAGTGTGCGTACCGTTGGTGAGTTTGTTAAAGAAAAGGAAAGATGGAAGTGGACTGCTGAACGAGAGAAGGCGTTCCAGGATTTAAAAGGTGCATTTTACAAGGAGTTAGCATTAAAATATCTAAATTTTAAAGATGATTTTATTTTGAGGACGGATGCGTCGAAATATGCAATCGGGGCTGAGTTGGTGCAGATACAGGATGGAGTTGAAGTACCAATTGTTTTCATTTCTAGGGTGTTGAAAGACTGCGAAACCAGGTATGCGACGGCAGAGAAGGAGATGTTGGCCATAGTATACGCGGTGAAGAAGTTGCGTTTTATTTGTTAGGTAAGAAATTTCTAATAGAATCCGACAACACGGTGGTAACGTTCATGAAGAAAAAGGAGTTTTAAACAGCAGGTTGTATAGATGGGCATTGGTGTTACAGGAATACGACTTGAAATTAAGCATAAGCCAGGAAAGGAGAATGTGACGGCGGATTTTCTGAGCAGACCGCAGGTGAATCGAATCAGGACATAAAAGGGTGTTTAATTGCTTTGCAGGAATTCAGGGATGTTGGTCGATGGACAAACACCAAACTTATAGAGGCGCAGAGGCACAGCGAGGTGAGCTCGATACGAGAGAAACTTACAAGAGAAAATATGGAAGAGTACAGGGGATTTACCATCGTAGGGCAGTTTGTGGTGAAAAGAATAGGGGATGCAGAGCTGGTAGTGCTATCAAGAGACGTTGCCGCTGAAATCATAAACGAAATTCATTTAAAATTCGGACACATAGGTATCAGAAAAACATTTTTAGTATTCAGAGAGGCGTTTTAGCAAAAATGATATAACGGTGATAAAGGAAAGGATAAATCGGTGTGAAATTTGCATTCTAGGTAAAGACAAGAACGTGGTGCTGCAGAATATGCCGATGAGCGTGAGCGTAAATGGACCATTGGAATTGGTGGCGATTGATTATTTAAGCAACCTGATCACGAGTGAACAGGGGTATCGACATATTTTGGTGGTGGTCGACGTTTTTTCTAAATTTGTAAAATTATTTCCTGCAAGACGGAGTAACACGGTGCATGCATTGCAGTCAATTGGAGAATTTGAAAGCCAGGTCGGGAAGATAAAAAGAATTTTGGTAGACAACGCAACGTATTTCAACAATCAAAGATTCAGGAACGGGTTAAAAAGGGAAAATATTAAAGTATCATTTAGTAGCATACGACATCCGAAAGCTAATCCATGCGAACGTTACATACGAGAGGTGATAAAATATTTACGATTAGCGACACAGGAGCATCACGACAGATGGGTTAGGTATCTACCACAAATAGAAAATTTTATGAACAGCGTACCGAGTTCGGTTACGAAAACATGTCCGGTAACATTAATGCGAAGGATTATACCAGCTAGACCATGGAGGGAGGAAGTCGAGGTACAAGACATAACAGAGTTGCTAAGTAATGCCAGGCGCAGAATCGAAAGAATGCAGCGTAGGGACATCGAACGAAGGTGTAGAAAAATTAAGAAAAGAACGATTTTTGGAATAGGGGATTTGGTAGTCGTCAAACGATTAAGGGTTTCAAACCGCGACAAAAACATTTGCGCGAAGCTGTTGTTTCCTTATGAAGGGCCGTACAGGATCACGCGTAGTTTTGCTGAAGGCAATACGTTTGAGCTGGAGAATATGACAGGGGGGTATCGCGGGCGTTTTCATTTGGAGAATTTGTACCCATATAGAGTAGTACAGGAAGAGGGTTTAATAGGATAGGTTAAAATGTGGTTCATGCAACGGAAAGTTTAGTTTAGTTTTTGTTTTTGTTTTCGTTATAGTAGTATAGTATAGGTTAGATAATAGCGTAGTGTAATAGATGTGAGAGAAAGGCGAATGCGGGTTGCCAAAGTAAAATAGTAACATCGAAAGGATGGTTTTGAATGAAAATCAGAAATTTTTGCACACCAGGGAAGAGAAAACATTTGAAATTTCCAATTTCATTAAAACCAGTGGGGCCAAATATTGTGTAAGGGAGGGGTTAGAAGGTTTCTAAAGGTATATTTGTATTAATAGGGTGTATGCCAAGCGATAGGGTAAATATTTCAGATTTAATAATTTAAAACTATAAATTTTGCTATATTTTACATACGTTAAAGTATGTACCATTTCAGATTGAAACTTATATGCCAAAAGGTAGTAACATGACTTTATGACGTTGATATAATGCACGGTACTTGAGGTTTTATACTGAGTTGATATTTCATGAGCCAGTTGAGAGTACATTTGCCGTCGGAAAGCGGACGCATTTATGGATATCTGCAATATAACAAAGCGTCCAGGTCGTGTATGAATTATTTGGCTTTTCCTTTTATAAAATCAAACTTTTAGACGAATTGTAAATCAAAATTTAAAGTGAATCAAAATGTAAAGGTTATTGGAGTTTAGTGAAGTGTTTTGGACCAATGGTAGAAATTTAAAATTATTATAAAGACTATAGCGAAGGTATGTTGGACACTGAAAGATAGGAGATTTGTTATTGGATGTTATATATGTAAAAAATGTTATTGTAGTAAGCTAAGTTTGTTTAGTTAATAACTAAGCAATATAAATAAGGGACTTCTTTTTAAAATTTGTTCAGATACAGACCTATTTATGAAACCTGCGTTAAAATTGTAAAATAGTTTTGAAATAAAAGTTTATTTGTGTATTCATCGAGTATTATTTAATCCAAGTATAAAAGAAAGTATATAAAGTGTTTAAAAGTGAAAAGGGAAAGTCAGCGTGTATGTAAAGAAGATTTTGGAAGTGGTTATTGGTGTAAAGGAGAAAGCGACGGGATATTATTTGAGAAGATTAGTGTTGGTTTTGAGATAGATTTGGGTATTACGGCAGCAGGATATTGGAGTGGATAAAGAAGGCATCGACGATATAAAGAAATTTGGATTGATTTGAGAAGATATAACGGCAGAAGGACATCGTATGGATAATTGGTATAGCAGGATTAGGAGTGATTTGTATTAAGACAGCGGGATTGATTTGGTTGTGCGAAGAGAGAAGTAAGCGGGATACGGAGCAGAGGAACAGGAGATAGGAATACGGCGAGGAAGAATTGACGCAGGGAAAGTAGATAAAGGTTTTTACTAAATTCTAAATTGGGGTAACATTATTTCAGGTTTGGGGCATCAAAATTGTTTTACAAACACCTGGAGGCAGTCGCAAGAGGACAATTTTGGAGAATCTTGTGTAAAAGTGCGTACGGCGATTCGAACTTGAGCCAGCAGTCAAAGGAAGGCCTTCAGCGCGGTATATTTCTGGTAAGTACCGTGAATATATTAGAACGTCACAAATTAAAGTCATAAAAGTTACATAAATTAATTTGACATCAGGCATCGTTGATCTATTAAGATTTGGCATATCAAAATAAATTTAGTACATTTCAAAAGTGGTAAAACAAACGAGGGTGCAGTTTGGTTGGGTATTGCACATCTACTCACGATTGAACCCACGGTGAGTAGGTGAGAAAACCCTGAGATTAAAGTTTCAAATAGTCGAGGCATATAAAATATAGTAATTAGTAAAGAAAACCAACCAAACGTTTGCTAAAGCACCTCGATTTGAAATCATTGTGACGACGACAAAAGTCGTGTAATAAAATCTTGTTTAAAGGAGGAGTAATTATATTATATAAAATTAGAATACAAGAATATATATATATATATATATATATATATATATATTGCTATGATAAGGGGATGATTTAAGGGTATATTAAGTCATAGGAGTCTTAAGATAAATGTAAATATGATTAACGTTAAGAAAACCAAACAATTCCACCATTAAATAGGAGTAAATCGACTATTTTACATAAAATCAATAGCAAGCACACTGTATATAAATCATAAACAATTTAATTCATAACAAAGAAGTTCATTATTCAATAATCAGATACTATTTAGCTAAAATAATAATGTGTACGTCAAGTCCAGAACTGGAAAGAAACGAGCAAAAAATAAGGTTGTAAACGCATCAAGTTTCATCAAAATAAACATGTAATCGGTGAAGATAAACAACCCAGCATACTAGCTATTTAATAATATCATTAAATATATCAACGCATAAATAAGTAAACGCGCTGAAATACGTCATAATAAAAAATGAATACGTGACCAACGACATTGTATTGCATAAAATCCAACATATTTGGAGTAACAAACAATAAATAACAGGTGGTCCGTGATATGATAAAGTTTGGACTATAATCAACACAAACATGAAAGACGTGACAAAAATGCAATAAAGTTTGGACTTTCTACGAAGTATGCCACACAAAATTGAACGTCTACGTGTGAAATGAAGCGTCTGACCAAGAATCGGAACAGGGAATTTTTTCTGCAGAGATAAGCGCAAGGTATGATGCCTTTAACAAGCAGACGATGAACACCAATAGGAAACATAGATAGAAGAGTCTATAAATACTATGGGGAACTCATAAACATTCAGTATCTCTTTGACCAAGGCACCAACCATGTCAATTGAAATGAAATATTACATAAAAGTAAACAGTGAGAATTAATAATTTATTAAAATAGTAAAAATTAAAAGTGCCAAACTATACAAGAAGTAGCCGTTTTGATCTTAAAACGTAAGGTAAACTATTAATTGAATTTAATTCTAATATTTAAGAAATTTAGGGCTCTGAGTGTACCTCCAAACATACTTCTAAATAAACGTCTGAATGTACCTTCAAACATACTTCTAAATATACATCTAAATAAATGACTAAACAAACTTCAAGAATATTCTAAAAATACTTCTAAATAAGATTACAAGGAAACATAAGTCAAGATACTCAAATTAAACTACAAGTAAACTCCAAGTCATTCCAAAATCCGAAGAGAGAATTCTAGCAACAATTAATTAATCATTCTGGTCAACAAGTGAAGAAACTACACCAACAAGTCAAGCTGTAACAATCCAGGGGTGCTGACCATCAATATTCAGAGCCAGTTCCTAGAACCAAGCAAGAAAAACACAGGTCAGAGATTTTATTCATTATTAGTATAAGACTGTTTTCAGTTTTTAACATTTAATATTTGCTATATGAAATATCTGTAAGGGTCATCAAAAATCATTTGAGAATTTGAAAAATAGATAGAGGATCGTTGTGAACGTTCAAAAGGTACTTAAAAGTAATTACAGTGTTATTTTTGCTGGCTACATAAATTTTGGTGGAATCAGATAAATATCAATATTTTATTCAGGGGCTAATTTTTGAATATTAAACAAATTAATAAGTTATTGACATAAAAGTGTACATATTATCGATTATTACATTGTATATTTTTGGATTGCTTCATTTTCATTGTCATTCACATTATTTCAACAGATAGGTAATAGAAAGAAAATGGCTTAAACAATCATTATTGTCGTGACGTAGGGCACTCTGTGTTTAATAGATTGAGCTAGCCGAGGCATACAAATTCAAGTAATTATAAGAGTTAGATATGCAGAGGAAAGAGGCTGAGTACGAACATAACAGTAAAGTTTTAAAAGGTGATGGCAACGTTAGAGGCAGTGACTAAGCAAGGTTGTATAACGAAATAATCGTGGGCAGAGATTACAGCAAAATTAATACGACTTCCAATCGTAGGGGCAATTTCACAACAATTTATAAAAGACGCCCAATGTAGGGGCTAGTTCACAGCAATTTATAAGACACCAATCGTTAAGGGCTATTTCACAGCAATTTATATAACGCCCAATCGTGGGGCTATTTCACAGAAATATATATGATTTGTTTATCATTATTTTAATTACAGCAGTTAAATTCCACTTAGTTCTGTTATCCTAAATTATGCAGCAATATTTAAGGATGTATAATAGAATAGTTACAAAACACCCTTCAGCTTGGTTGTTACTACATATAATTAATATTTTATATTAGTAAATGTGTAGTGATGAATTCAGATGTACGTCTTTAAACCAGCAATTTAATATTGTTTGCTATATAAATTCATAGAAGCTACTTATTAGAGTTATATTTTACGTGTTTTTGTGTTTAATTATCCTTTCAGTTGCAAATGGTCTACAAAAGACGGAGTGGGTCGTATATCCTGTTGTTTTGTTCTTTAGGCCCCCCAATCTCCGACTGTATTCAGCATGGCATTCGTTTTCATTTTCACCCTCTCTCTTCAATTGTAACACTTAATTCGAACAAGCATTCAGTTATTGGTTTCTATTCTTTTATTACTCGCCCACTCATCATATGGGTAACAAATTTTGAGAGAGAAAGCGCATGAGACTCTTAATCTTAGGGTCGTGGGTTCAGGCTCACGCTAGGCGCCAGAACTTATTACCCGCAAGATAAGCGGGCCAGTAAGAAAGGAACGAAATCAGTAACGGAATGTTCGCTCAAATTATGTGTAAAAAAGCAAAAGTTAGAAAGAAAACAAACGCCATGCTAAACACAGTCGGAGATTAAGGGGGTCCTAAAGAACAAAACAACAGGACACACGACCCAATTCGTCTTTTGTAAAACATCTGTAACTGAAAGGACAATTAAACACAAAAACACATGTATAATATAACTCTAATAAATAAATTCTACAAATTTAGATAGCAAACAATATTAAATAGCTGGTTTAGAGACGAACATTTGATTTCGTCCCTACACATGTGCTAATACAAAATATTAACTATATCTAGTAACAATCAAGCTGAAAGGTGTTTTGTAAATAAAGGAACTCTTCAATATACTTCCCTTAAATATTGCCGTTTAATTTAGGATAACAAAATTAAGTGCCATTTAGCCACTATAATTAATAATGATAAAAAATACTATATATAAATATAATAAGAATCTTACTGACTTTGACTATAATCAGTTCATCCTAAATAGAACCAACTAACACCTAAGAAACAAAGTACATATTTACAATTATGCCTTTAGGCGCAATCAACATTAATAGCTAAACAAATACCAAACTACACAAAATCTTTATTCTAATATTGACAGTACTAAGTAGACAACACCGTGCTGTTCATTATCTTTCAATGTTTACCTACTATCAGAAAATCCACATATCGTAAGTAAATGAAGCAATCGTACGTGTTGGCATTTAATGAAGCTCGACATAGGCTTTTGAAGATTTTAGGTAACTACAATGTCCTTATCTTATCATAACTTCATCTACATACAACCGCAAACAAACAAAATGTGTGGTAATAACAATGTGAAATTTCTGTAGTACGTGCAAGTAATCATTAATTCAAAGAACCTACCAACATGGGAGTAAAACATACTACTCGGGATGTGCGTTAAAATCCAAAGAATATTGGTTACAAACTGGGCAAAAAATAAAAACATTTCTATTAAAGGAACATCACCCTTCAATTATCTACTAGTCACGTAAAAAGATAAAGCACTTTTTCGTCATAAGGATTTTATAATTGCTCAGTTGGATTTAATTATTTAAGAAGAAACAGCACGAACTAATGCTAGAAATATAGTGAACTCATTCAACCAATGTATTTATAAAATTGTTTTCTAGAGAATAATCACAAAAATTTCATTTGGAATAGAAGTTAGTTTAAGCATATATCTAACTTTTATAGATAACACAGTACCTAATCACAATTAAACTAGCAACATTCAGGAAATTTTTATCAAACACATGCCTGGAAAAGAACGAGAAAGTGTAATTTAAACATGCATGCTTGTGAATTAAATAAAGGAAGAGCAACTTTGGTTGCCTAACTGAGCTGTATAATAAAAGTGTAGCAAAGCCGTATATTCAAATATGTAGAAATTAAAATGGTTTTTAAATTAAGGAGGCAGTAAGTTTAGATATACAAATAGAACGAAACAGTAGGGCACTTTTATATCTGTAACATAGAAAAAACTTTAAGTTTCCTACAATGTTACGTAAAAAGAGAAAGCACTGTTTCATCATAAGGATTTTGTAACTGCTCGGTCGGGTTTAATTATTTATCATAGAAGAAACAACGTAAACTAATAATAGAAATATAGTGAATTCATTCAACCAATGATTTAGAAAATTGTTTTTTGGAGAATAATCACAGAAATTCCATATTGAATAGAAATAAGTTTAAGCATCTTTCAAAGATAACACAGCAGCTTTTCCTAATCACAATTAAACTAGTAACATTAAGAAAATTCTTATCAAACACATGCCTAGGTACGAACCAGAAAGCAAAGTCTAAAGGACTTGTGAATTAAATAAAGGAAGAACAATGTTCGTTGCATAACTGAGCTAAATAATAAAAGTGTAGCGAATCCATACATTTAAATAAGTACAAACTGAAATGGTTTTTAAATTAAGAAGGCAGTAAATTTACGAATACGAAATGGAATGTGACTGTATGGCACTTTTATAGCTGTAATATCAGAAAAAAAATTGGAGTTTCTTATAACAAATCCTAACATTTTAACTGCAGAGTTGAAAATGTTCACAATCTGTTCCGTAATAGACAATTTAAAATCAAAAATCATCCATAGGTCTATAACCGGGGTAGCATGCAGTAAATGGGAAGAGTATATATTATAAGTGTATTTTGAACTGATTACTTTACGAGTAAAACTTACTTTGCATTTAGCAACGTTCAGTTTAAACCGTTAACTGAACACCACTGTACTACTTTGCTAAGGTCATATTGCAATTTAATATGGTGCTGCTGAGATATTATAAACAAAATTTTTTTAAATTATCTACATAGTTTAGATGTTGACAGTTGAATACTTCAATTAAATCATTAATATATAGTAGAAGCAGAAGTGGTCTCAAAACAGACACCTGGGAACCCCCTGAACTAGAAATCAACATTTCTCAATAGTCATCAAGATATACGACATACAATGGTACCTCAACATACGAGTGCCTTAATATATGAGTGTTTTGAGATACGAGCCGCCGAGCGAGCGATATTTTGCTTTGAGATGAGGGCAAGATTTGAGATACGAGGAATCGCACAATACACCGCTGCACACGGCCCCAACATGCAGGTGCATGTTGGTGTCGTGTGCAGCATCTAACAGAAGGAGATCTTGGAAATGTGGGAGAAAGCTGTAGAGTTTGTGAATAAAAATCACCCCAAAAAAGTTGCAACTGGTCGTGCATCGGAGTTGTTCAACGAAACTGGCCTAACTCATTTCCGCAATATCCTGAAAGGGAGGAAGAAACAAATCTCCTTGGAAAGTTTTGTAAAACAATCTGTAGGTGAAAATGAGCAAAGCGTGACGAAAAAAGCGAAGACCAGTAACGAAAATTAAGCACTTCCGTAAGCACCTCACTTTTTCTTTTATTATGTTTTTATAGAATATGTATTTGTTATTTATAAATAAATGTTTCTTCTTGTAAATACATTTTTCTTATTCAAAAACACTTAACAAAAACAACCGAGATGGTTTATTGGGAGCTGGAACGGATTAATGGCATTTAAATTAATTTCAATGGGGAAAATTGCTTTGAGATACGAGCAATTTGACATACAAGCAAGGTTACGGAACGAATTAAACTTGTATGTCAAGGTACCGCGTAATGCTTTCTGTCTTGCAGATTAGACTGAAATAGCTGATGAAGTCGATTAGGAAAACCAAAAATGCCGAGTTTCTCTAACAAAATTTTGTGAAACAGTTGATCAAAGAATTTTGATGTGTCCAGATAAATAACATCTACGTGACTATCAGCATCTAATGCTTCCGAAACGTATGGAGATGCAAGATTGGTCTCACCTTAACGATTTTGTACAAAAACTTGCTGTGGATATGAAATTCTTAACTTTAGGGTAAATGCAATTGTACACAATGCTCTCAAAGATTTTTGCAAAATTGGAGATAATACCGACAGACCTATACTTAGTAATGTGTTTAATTAATACCTTTCGAGATTGGACATACCTTAGAAATTTTGGGATAGGTCATTTATGACGATTCTAAACAAAGTTTACTGATGAAGGTTAATCAGATATCATACAGTGTCTTGATGTGTGTTAATTTGTTGTTACAACCATCTACAATGTTACATTTCGAAGCTTTGTGCCAATTTCACTTAAATATGAGTTCTATTAATTTTCTTTGGAAGAATTGAAAATTTTCTAAAAATCTTCCAGTAAGATATTGAAACGTCATTGAGTGGTTTCCATATTTTTTATAGCATACAACAAGGTGTCAAAACGCTTCCATAACCTTTAATTATAATAATATTACATATACCTTCTTTTTCATTCATGGTTAACGCCACGCTTTGTAAATTTGAACTTAAATGAGCTTCATAAACCGATTTATCATTTTCAGTGTCGCTTGCATCATGATAATCAACTTCTTGCGACCCATACATCAAGGACTTCTTCATTATTGATGGACTTGCAGGAAAATCTAAAATACAAACTGGAGTAACCCTTCACTTTAATACATAATTTAAACCTGGTAATTCATCGTTATAATCTTCTAAAGATGGTAAGTCAAGATTGAGACGTTTTCTAATAGAATTATCAAGAATTTGTGTACCTCCAATAAATTCATTGTACGAACTATGTGCTTCTGGATTAAAAATTGAAGTCTCGACGTTATATATGTTCTTATTTTTGGGTTTCTCGGGAATTAAATCTGGAAAATCAGGTGATATAGGCGAAGTAGGTGAATAATACATTAATGGATGTGAATTGGTAGCATTTTGTGTTAATGATTTATGCCTAGCAGTCAAATCGTTATCCAAAAACTGTTTAGTTTCAGGATTTGACAGCCGTAATACCTGACTAGAATTAATATCACATTCTTGACTAGAATTCGAGTTTTCAGATATATCCATTTGCTCGGATGGAGGACTAATTTCAGAACTGAAGTTAAAAAATGTTATTTACTAATGTTAGAGAATCTGTCTACCTCATGTGGAAGAGATTCTTTGGTGAATTTTAAAATTTGCAACGAATATTTAGAAATACATCTATAGCATCTTCGCAAACGATCCTTTATCGCGTATCATCATGATTTAATTTATTTTTAATAATCCTGTGCATTCAAACGATACAAAAGCAATAATTAACAATCCAGTGTCCCGTATAATTATTACAGTAATCGCTACGATTTAGCATCAAGCAAACTAAATGAATCACAGATTGTGGTTAAGCTCTCACCATGGTAAACCCAGGTCCGGTAGCTTAACACAGTTAAACCGTTGATACGCACCATTAGTGTGACGTCAGATAGCTACAAGGTCGATTTGCGAATCTAAACAATATAGATTCAGTATGTTCTTCAAATTTGGCAATAAAATTTATTATATTTCGGTGTATATTTGTGTGAGAACAAATTACCAAGTAGAGGTAATATACTTTTTTTCATTATATTGATTGTATTGCTGAAAGGTGTTTATGTAGATTTCAATCGACTTAAACGTTGGCAATAAAAGTGCGTTTATTATGTATATATACTACCACCGTCCTGTTTGGTCACACCTTGGACTTTTTCTAAGCTCTTTGGCCATTCTGGCCCCTCGACAGCTAGTTTCATGTCCGCTTACCCTCTGTTAGTCATCTCGAATGGTCAGTCAAATAACACATGCTCGGCACTATCTGCGCCATCGCCGCATTCGCAGAGGTCGTTTTCGGTCAATTTGAATCTTCGCACGTACGCTTTCAGTACCCCGCACCCGGTTACCTGCTGCACCATCTTATGATCGAAACTTAACCTCCGTCTTATCTCTAACTTCTATAATTGATATAAATTTGTGTGTTAACTTGCCCGTGGCAGCATTGTTCCACCTCTCTTTCCGCTGTTGAATGGATTTTTCTCGCAGCTTTTTCTTAATTAGCGACCTCGGTACTGATGAATACTATATAAGAAACTCCCTTGTTCCGTCCTCTTTGCCAAGTTCATCTGCTCTGTCGTTTTCTCGATTACCGTCATGCGACCTAACCCAATAAAACTTCAAATTCCGAAGCCCAAGTGCCATGTGCGCTATTCTTCAAATATCCCTTTGAAAATCTGTAGAGGTGTTTATATTTACCAGAGTAGTTATGACCAATTTGCTATCGCTAACGATAGAGTATCCACTTGCGCCTGAGTGGTTGATAACTTATTCTATAACTTCCTTTATAGCTACTAACTCGCACTGAAAGATTGTGCTCCAATCCGCAAGTTTAGTTTGGAATTGGAATATTTCCTTCTCTTCCTTATACACAACGAACGTCGCTTCTGCCTGCACATTGTCCATTTACAAACCATCCGTATAAATCCTGATCACTGTCGCGCTTTTATCGCCTTTGACAAACTCGAGCCCCTTGACATCAGTGGGATGCCCTAGTTCGGAAATAACTATTTTTTTCTCAACCTCCCTTATACCAAGACCAAGATTTTCATCAATGTCCCGCCTTTTTCCTATATCGTCGAGTCGCCTATCTCTAATCTCCTTGACGACATATTCGATTGGGAGCATCATACTGATCACCAACCACTTCCATGGAAGCGGTTTTGTACAACCTTGTCGCTTTGACGGTGGTTATGCGTTGAACGCTCGCCAATTGCCGGACTTCACTGACCTTACAATCTTCAGCCCAAACAAATGGCGCATACCGCATCGACGGTTCTATTACTCCGTTACAGACTGTCCTGAATGAGTCGCCTCTGAATCCCCAGCTTATTTTTACTGTCGCCAACATTCAGTTAGATATTTCGCTGCCCTTACTTTTGACATATTTCATGTGTGCCTTTCAATTTAATTGTTGTCTAATTTAACTCCGAGGCATGCGATGGCATCCTTGAATGGCATCTTTTCTCCTCTTAACTCTAGCCTAGCAGGACATTGTCCCGGTTTTGTTCTAAAATAAGGCGCCTCCGACTTTGTCGTGTTGAATTTTAACTTGGCCTCCTGCGTTGATTTATGCAACCTACTCAACGTCTCATTCGGTTTCGTTCGCAACTTTATTAACAATCTCGACTTGACAGAATCAAGAGCGTGTCATCCGCGAACCCAACATAATACCTCTTTTAGGCAATTTAACCCTAAATATACTCTCATACAACAACTTCCAGAACGTGGAATCAGAGCATAACCTTTGCTGGTATCCTCTATCCACCGTTTGCGACACAACTTCGTCCGGAATTGCAACCTGTGACAATTGACCCAAGAAAAAACTATTAACCAATGACATCAGGTTTTGCGGACAATCCTTGCGTTCCAACTCCTAAAACATAGATGGCTACCAGGCAGCATCAAATGCTACTGAAATATCCAACGTCACGATTACGCAATACTCTTTGCCTCCTTCGTCTGTTTGATTTCTTCGACTACGAACTCTAACGCGTCAATAGTCCACTTACCCTCCGCACAGAAGGGGACTGCCTTTCAGCAATTATTGAACTTATGCCCGACCTCGGCACAGTTACCGCACCACTGTATCTTCTCCCTGCAATCCATCGATCTATGACCGCACGCGTAGCACCGGTAACACTGCGTCAATGGGAAGTGTTCCCGGGTCCACACACTTCGCCACTTGAAGTTTATAGTATCAGCCAATATGAGCCTTCGAAGTGTGACGGTTTACTTCAAAGACGACATTGGCGAAGGGATTCCTAGGGCTCTTTCCGCCAAGCCTAAACTTCTCTTTCAGGTGGTCTTCCAGCTTTAAATCGCCGAAACAGAGATTCTAGTTCGCGATCAATCGAACAAGCTCTTCTGCTTTCATTCCCGTTACGACCCCTGAGAGAACGATCCGTGGACGCCTCTTTTCGACGGTGGTTGATACGAGATCTTTGTAGTCTACGCCGACCTTGAACTGCAACTTTTTGGCATCTTCACGGAGAACACACTCAACAACACACCCTCCGCGCGCTCTTAAAGCTGTGAGCACAACATACCCATCACGAGCAGGCTGCCTACATCCTCGTTTCGATCCCCGAGAGAACGACTCGTGGACGCCTCTTCTCGACGGTCTTCGCTACGAGCTCCTTACAGTCCTTTTCGACTTTGGACTGCAACTTTTTGGCATCCTTACGACCAGCACACTCAACAAAACACCCTCTTTGCGCGTCCTTCGAGCTGCAACCACAACAAACCCACCACGATCAACCTTCTTGTTCTTGAAGATGATCTTCTCATTCCCCTTCTGGCCCGGCTTGGCGTCAACTTAGACCGTGAACGTCGACGTAGCACCCGCAGCTGTTGCTGTGTATGATACCTTGCTCGGAGCCAGCGTTTCCTGACTCCTGTGAACCTGAAACAATGCTGACTTCCGCCGGACCTCCTGCTGCAACGCTTGCACTCTTAGCATCCCCAACACAAAGCCCTAACATTGCCCTAACCATGACAATCAGTTGATTCGCAACGTTCCGGAACTCATCCGCGCATTTCGAATCACCTTTCTGTTGTCGACGTAAATCATGGCGAAAGTCACCGGCATCCTCTTGTAGATGACGGTATGCTCCTTTCTCGCTCTAATAATCAAAATCATGAAGGTCGTTAGCAGTAACGCTTACTGCTAGTCGATCTTTTGCGCTGTCCTCCCGATGGAGGAAACTGGCCGTACACACATAACACGCAAACACACATACACACGTTGCCTCTTTTAAAAGCAGTGTATCCGGTTGCCAACGACCCCGACTCAAACCATATTTCTAGTTTTTGTTTTAGTTTGTTAGATTTTTACGTAGGATTGATTAATTTTGATGCTAGATTACATTTGAAGCACGTTTGTATTTTCGCGTTTACACCCAATGTAGTACTTTCGGGTGGAGCATTGGGGATGTGACCGCAGGCATAGCCGCCTTTATTCAAATTATAATAATGCCAACGGCCCTGGCTAAAGGAGTCCACGGGCGGCGTGGTGCCTATCTCAAAATACTGGGATTTCCGGTTGCCGATGGTTCTGGTGCAGAAGGAGGGGTGGCACTGTTCTCACACCCACACAAATTTATTCACCGACCCACACACACTCACAGCACTCGTACACACACACACACACAAACATACGCACGAACACACTAGCACATACACAACCACCCATCCAACACTACAGCCACGGGGTGTCCGGGAGTGCATCGCGGTTTCCGGCTGCGGTGCACAAACGTTCATCACGCACACTGGGAACCTCCGATATTTTGCTGCTGGTGGTTGTATCCTCAGTTACACACAAACACACGCGTGCGCAAACACATACGCACACACACACACACACACACACACACACACCCACCCAACTTATAATCAACCAAAACACACACTCAAAAGTTACAACAGGGGAAAGGCGGACTTGCTTAAATATTAAGTAGTAGGTTAACAAATGTTGGATTAAATAAATAACTAAATAAATCTTCTCTCGATGTTGAGGGCAATTCCGGCACAGCAACATCCACAAGGGGGTCGCGACTCCCTCGATCCAACAACCGTTGGCGCAGGTTCCTTTTCTGACATCTCTACCTTTTCATGAGTCTCCACTCCTTTAATCTCTTTCCGACCGCGCTTTCAGCCTCTGACCTAACCGACTCCGTCCTATCACCCATCTTCCTCGTTAGCAACGGCTCGATGGATCACCATGATGATAAAAAAATACAGATGAACAACAAACAGAAATTAACAAGAAAAAAAGCTCAAAATAACGACGTGACTGTCGCGACGCTTAAACGACGCAAAGATAAAATAAACCACTAAACGTCACAAATGACAGGGACGACAAAAATGAAATCGATTACTGTCCTGTATTTGTTTATTTATTCTAATTTCGAACATTCAATTCATATTTTAAATTTAAACAGGTGAATACATTTCAAGACATCAAAATTATTAAATCTTCGACTTTGGTTAGTCTGTTCAAATTTAACTACTCAAATGAACGAGTAGAAATCTCGCTAATAGACTGAAATGAAATGCAAAACCGGACAGCCACTAATTACATGTTTACTCGATTACTGGTACAAAGTTGTAATGTTACACCACTAATTATAGTAAAAGATCGATTTAAAGAAGCTTTTAGTGCGTGTGTACTTGAATATTACAATATTATGTTTACATTTTTAGCAAAAACTGCTTTTTTGCTTTAAGGTTGCTAAATTATTATAGGAAATTAAAAAAAACCAATATATTTGGACGTTGTGCGCGATTTTTATTTGATTTACACTATATTTTGCTATAAAGACTGGAAATTTATTACTACCACCTTAAAATTTGTTTTTAGAATTATTTATTGCGTCCTATTTTATGGGGATTTTGATTTATTAAGTCGAAATTTAATTTTATTTAGTTTTAAACGCGGATTTTAGTTAAAATCAAAGCAAAACGCACTTTATTTATTGTTTAATCGATCAAATTTTTGGTTTTTGAATTAATTCACTACCCCGGTTTCGAAAAATTAATTCCGCACGGTATTATTATAACACACAATAAAAATCAAAACTCCAAATTAAAAAATATATATTGAAACCCCTATATAAAAACTTACTTGTAGCTGTTACTCCAGGAGCTTCACAGAACACGTCCGCTCGATCTAAGTGCTAAAGAGAACGTCTCTTATGTAAGGTCATCTCAAGCTCTTGTTGAAAATGTCTTTAGGAATTGGGTTATCGTAAAATTTAACTCGGGTTGGATGACAAGAGAAGTTTTCTTCGAGTACATCTCAAATGATTTTAACTTATGGCTGACATAAAAAGAAATAAGGCGATCGATTTTGTTATTAATAGATAAACATAAATCACTCTGCCGTTGAGTCAGTTTTTTGAACAACATGATATTATTTTATACGCTATACACACAAACGCGACACATATTTTGCAGACGGCAGACGTGAGCGTGTTCAAATCCACGATGGAAGAAGAACACAGTTAAAAATTGGCAGAAACGCCCTGGAAATTTGAATCAAGGAAGCACAAAGATTAATTTCTGCAAAGTATTTGAAGACACTGCAAAACATACAAATGCAAAGTCATATTGTAAAGGCTTCCCTAAATGCGGGTCATATCCTTTTAACCCTGATAGTGTAGACTGCACAAAATGCGTCAACATCAAACCTTTTTTGCAAGTGGCTCAGAACAAACAGTAACCGTAAATGATTTCGTTGCTGCTAGGAGAGTGATAGAGTCACTTTTATGATTTGAAAGATTATGGTGCCAAAGTAAACATTGTAATCAACGAAATCGAGTTCCAAAAATCACTCATGAAAAAAGATCGTGATAAAATTCAACCATCCACTTCTACAAATATTTTAGCAGATATCAGGCTGTGAATATCGCCGTTGGAAGTATTGTTCCTATGGACCATGTAACTTTGTTACTCGTCGATGTAATGGAAATTAAGGAAGGTATGCTTTTGAACTTTAGAAACAATGTGTAAACAAATAATAAAAACCCAGAATTGGAAGTATCTACTGTATCGGAAAACATACCCCAAAACAACGACATTGACACCAAGGATGAAAAAGTAACGGCAAATAAGAATGAAATTGCATCAGAAAATTGCTGAAACAGATGACTTTTGTCAAAACGAAATCGTAATTTTAACAGAAAATGAAAAAGAAAATCAAAATAAAAAAGAAAACTGGGGAGAAAATGAAATATACAATGAAAAAGAAAAAGGCAATAAAAACAAAGCAGGTAATGAAAAAGAAAACAAAAGAAAAACCCAAAGTGCCAAAGAAACTGAAACGAAAATAGAAAGTTACAAAGAAAATGGAACAGTAATTTAAAATAACAAAGAAAATGAAAAAGAAAACGAAGAAGAAAATCACAAAGAAAATATACAAGCAAACCATCAAAAAAGTGACAAAGAAATTGAGACTGAAACTGAAAAAGAAACTTGCATAAAAAATGATCAAAAAAGCTTAAAGAGACTTATAGGAACACAAGTGTGATATATTACACAATACGATATATGATAGCACAAATAGTGACAGTAGGAATGAATAGGCTTTAAATAAAGAAAAACAAAGTTATAACGAATGCAAATAAAAAAGCCAGCAAGTCTAATAACAAGGAAGATGAAGAGACGATTGCTGTTGACCCTTTCCAAGAACATCTGACATTTCTAGGAGCATCTTGAAAAGAAGAGCATGGCTCTTGTGTGAAAGAAAAACTACCCAGTGCAATATCATCAGTGGCGTGGTGAACTTATTACACTCGAAAAGATGATGAAAAAAAGTTGAAAAGGCAAATTTAAAAAGAAAACCCAAGGAAGAACAAAGAAGCCAAGAGCGAACAAAACCAATTAAAGTGAAAAAGAAAGCGACAAGTATGAAAAACAATGCAAAGATACAGACTTCAGCAAGCAAAGATAAAATTTTATGCACTCTCCATGAAGAAGAGCTTTTCTTCTATGTCTAAGATGACAAAAACAAAAACATAGGCTATGATAAATGCCCTCTGTGAAATTGCCTCAAATGAACTGATATATCAGATTTGACGTACAATGATGCTACTCAAAACAAATACATATGTAACATGTACCGATAAAAATAATCACTTCATTATCTTAGTGCCTTACTGTACGATGATCAGTTTAGGTTTTAACCTTAAGATGAATAATCTATTTTTTGCTCGGTAGCTATTATAATACCAACTTAAGTAAACTTTTACTTCTATTAATGTGCTAAAGGTTATATTTAGATAATTTTCCTTTTACACAAGTCGTTTCTTTACGTTTTCACCAAAAATGTACGTGCAAAATTTGTGTATCAATTTAAAATATGTTTTATTTCTCAATGCCGCGCTTTCCTTACCTATTTCTGAACTCATTTCAATTTCTCGGTCATCACTGGTCGGTATCGAAAAATATTGATTTTCGAACAGTTGTCCGAAATATGGTACTTTCGGGTCTAGAACTTGGTAAAATTAACTTTCTGACTTTTAAAAATCATGTCTCTTTTTAGTTGCAATTTATTTTTACGCTTCAAAAAATGCATGTGTGCTGACGGAATTTGTTTCATAACTTAAACTAGCCATTTCATTAAATCTTCAAGGCAGAAAAACATGTCCCGAAAACTTGTTCGGTTATCCTATACAAGTAAAATTTGTACGAAGAAATTATTTATTACTGAAACGCTAATGATTTATTTGTATTTTGTTTATTTGCCGATTTATGTACATAAAACTTTTACACACAAATAGTCGTTTGTTCGTCTACATCAGAGACCAGTGCTAACTGGTCTTTGGTCTACATGTTGTTATTTTTAAATGTCGAATTATGTCTATTATCGCATTGATTAAATATATATAGGCAACCGTATTTTAGTCGCAGCTATTTTGCTTTTAGAATGAGTTTAGAATAAATAAGAATTGGTGCTGTAAGAATTGAAGTACTTAGAAGTAGTGATTTTTCAAAGTTCCAAACTTATCTAAAATGTAACAGATTTTTGACATTTACTGAATCAAATAAACTTTTGATTTCGTTTATCAAACCCAAATTGAATAAATTGAAATGTAGTGCTGTAGTAATAAGGAGCTTGTAACCTTAGAAAGAGTATACCCCTCTAATGAATGAATATGTGCATGAATATTTATAAATCCGGTATGACTTTTAACATTTTTATGTGTTCTACATTATTAATGAACCATTTTATATAGGTTATGTTGTGAATGTACTTTTACCTGCATATCAGTTGTGTTAAATATGGGTGTTATACTAGGAAAATTTAGGGTGAGTTGTGTGATGCGTACGTGAAAATCATTACAGACATATTTATTTTAGAAAAAGAAATCTACTTTGGAAATACTTGAAAATGTTGAAAGAGAAATTAAGTCTATCGAAGAATTTAGAAAAGATACGGAACAGGCACAAAAGCGAATAGTTGGTAGATTTGTTGTAATATCGGTTGGGGCGTATTTGATCACAGCCTTTATTTTTTATTTTCACTTTTTTCCTGCAGATTTTTATGATCAGTTATTTTATATAATACCTCTAATATTTGCACCTGTTATAATAATAACTGTAAAGCGTGGGCTAACTTGGTACTATAAACAAAAAATTTCTCGAAAACAAAGTAAATTATTTACACTACGAGAAGAAAAGAAAAAACTTCTAGATCAAGTAAAAGAAACTGAAACCTACAAAGTAGCCAAAACTATTTTAGATAAATATGCACCCGAAAGTCAAGTAGTGACACGTAGAAGTATGGGTGTGTTGGTAAATGATAATGGTAAAACCCCTATGAAGTTAGAGACTCCAGCTTTACATGATACAGTTTTACGCCAGCGTGCTTTGCCTGCTCCTTTACCTGCTCAAATGTCATCTACATTTATTACGCCTTATAGACCGCTCGTACAACATAGTGCTCAATTACAAATTCAAGCTGTATCAAACCTTCCACCTGCAAGAATTATTGAAACACCAACACCTTTGCCAAGAGGAATTTTACCTAGAGATCGTTCGGTGTTTGATAAAATAGTTGACTATTTAGTAGGCGACGGACCTTCAAATCGTTTTGCATTAATTTGTAAAAATTGTTATAGTCATAATGGTAAGTAAATCATTTTACAGAAATGATTATATACTTTTTAATTGTATGCATGAGCTATTGAAAAATTTTGAGATTTTAAGAATTAGTCATAGGATTTGGAAGTATTTTCGTTTTGAGGAGTGATTTTAAAAACAGTATTTACCCAAAAAGTTGCAATTCAAGCTTAAGGCGTCGTTAGCTTTATGCATACATATGCATGTACATATCTATATGTATGCATCTGCACCTATACACATAGATATGTTCCGGCGATATCTTTTATTATTATTATATCACATGCTTGCCAGATCAACTCAGTCGTCATTTTTGTTTTGGTAAATAAATTATAACCCAACACAATCATAGACATGGGTAAGCAAGACCTTATTTTAGTCTGCGTGAGTAAATTCCAACATAATATTTACTCTAACGTATCAATTCCTACTACAACGTATTATTACATTTCATATTTACGTATAATTATCTTTTATCATGGAACACCTTGTGTATTATCATTACTTACTTTCGTAGAGTTTATTTGAGCTCATAAAATCTCCTTCTCTATAGCACTGTGCCAGTGCATCACGTAACCATCAATTGAGATGTCTAGAACAATTATATTATTAAATGGAACTAAAAATTGTGTTATCTGTTATTCTTCAAATCTTGCCATCACAATCAAATATGCAATATTTTTTTCTATTCCTTAATAGACACATCATGTAAACATGTTGGAGTTCTTTAACAACCATCAGGTTGCTAATATCTAGGTAGAGCTAGGTAGATAAGAAAAAGATACAAGAGTATAGGAAGACCTAGACCAAGCTATATTAGTTAAACTATTAGAAATTTAGGTTGTGAAGGGTATCTAGAACTTTTTAGATTAGCACAGGATAGAAAAGAAGTTAGAGCTGCGTCAAACCGACCTTAAGTAAGATCGAAAACAAAATGATCATGAATAGACACATACACCAATCACATATCCCAGGGAATTTTTCTGTAATATTCTTAATAACAATATATTTTACAATTCAATTGAGCCTTACTCAGTAAATAAAATGAAATTTAATTTTATTTTTCTTGGTCTTAAGAACTAATTTTCTAATAAATGGAATGTGATCCACAAATCATAAACAACCCTCATGGTTTTTGTGGCTCTGGTTGTCACCTATGAATCAATGATGTCACAGAATTATATATATATATATATATATATATATATATATATTCATTATATATATATATATATATATATATATTAATAGTTATTAAGATGAAATGAAAACCCAACTTTGTATTTAAAGTTGAATTACCATTTCAAATCGAACTAGTAATTGAAAACCACTAAAAGAACGGCTACAGCAGGATTTGAACCTGCAACCTCTGATTCTCCGGATCAGTGCTCTAACCAATTGAGCTATCTAGCCTAATTGTTTAGATGATGTTATACTTAATCCTACTGAATCTTGGCCCTTGTTAATGATTTTCAATTCGTCTTGCATTTAAGGAAATTGAATTTAGTTATATCGTAATTCATGTACTAATAACTTGATCATCCCATTTTGTAGCGTTGAATAATACAAACATGTAATTATATTATTATTAATACAGAAGAATAATCCACATTTGGAATGCAAATGAATGCTTGATATATATTAATAGTTATTAAGATGAAATGAAAACCCAACTTTGTATTTAAAGTTGAATTACCATTTCAAATCGAACTAGTAATTGAAAACCACTAAAAGAACGGCTACAGCAGGATTTGAACCTGCAACCTCTGATTCTCCGGATCAGTGCTCTAACCAATTGAGCTATCTAGCCTAATTGTTTAGATGATGTTATACTTAATCCTACTGAAGCTTGGCCCTAGTTCGATTTGAAATGGTAATTCAACTTTAAATACAAAGTTGGGTTTCATTTCATCTTAATAATTAATATATATCAACATTCATTTTGCATTCCAAATGTGGATTATTCTTCTGTATTAATTATATTATTATTACATGAATTTGTATATAATTCCACATTTGAATGCAAATGAATGATATATATTAGATAAAATGCAACTTATGTATATAACTATTAATTCAATTTCAAATCGAAGCTAGTAATTGAAAATCACTAACAAGGCTAGCCAAGCTTAGTGGATTTGAACCTTCAACCTCTGATTCTCGATCAAGGTCTAACCAATTGAGCTATCTAGCACTAATCGAGATGATGTTCAAATCCTCTGAAGTTCTTGCTAGTTCGATTTGAAATGGTAATTCAACTTTAAATACAAAGTTGGGTTTCATTTCATCTTAATAACTATTAATATATATCAAGCATTCATTTGCATTCCAAATGTGGATTATTCTTCTGTATTAATAATAATATAATTACATGTTTGTATTATTCGACGTTGCTAAAATGGGATGATCAAGTTATTAGTACATGAATTATGTATATAACTAAATTCAATTTCCTTAAATGCAAGACGAATTGAAAATCATTAACAAGGGCCAAGCTTCAGTAGGATTAAGTATAACATCATCTAAACAATTAGGCTAGATAGCTCAATTGGTTAGAGCACTGATCCGGAGAATCAGAGGTTGCAGGTTCAAATCCTGCTGTAGCCGTTCTTTAGTGGTTTTCAATTACTAGTTCGATTTGAAATGGTAATTCAACTTTAAATACAAAGTTGGGTTTTCATTTCATCTTAATAACTATTAATATATATCAAGCATTCATTTGCATTCCAAATGTGGATTATTCTTCTGTATTAATATATATATATATATATATATATATATATATATATATATATATATATAGAATGCTGTGAAATGTCTCCCTTATTCGTGAAATAAGGTTTTGGAATTGAGCCTCACGAATTGTGCGTCAAGAATGCTGTGAAATGTACAAAAAGCTATTAACTTAACTGGTCCGTTGACTTTCTTCTGTTAATCGCCTCTTTACTCTTTTCCGCCTCGGCTGCTCACCTAGTTAAACCTTCATCCTCATTCATAAAAAAAAACAAACACATTCCTACCACAAACATCAACGTTAACTCTATTTACATCAATATTCACAATACATTAAAATTTCAAAATTAAAATTCAGCATAAATTTCAGTATCAGAAAATTTCAAGATTAAATTTGTTATCATTTTAATGTGCATCCAGAATTAAAGTCCTTGTAGGATGCCTACTAATTAATATAACATTATATGCAGACCTGAGTCTGAGTACAAAGGAGCATCTACCACCCTTTACGTTAATTAACCAGGTTCGTCTAATTGAGCTCAAAGACATACCCAAATTTTCATCATAATCCAGAACATAAATACTAAATACCCCTTTCTACTTAAACAAGAAAATCTCACCTTAAAATTAAAATTTGCTGTTAGTACAATTTCACTACTGTCCATTTTAAGTAAATCAATTATAAAGTTATTCAACACACACCAACACATCAAAAATCGAACAACAAAGCATAAGTTGCCTGAAGGTTACTGCACTAGTGGCTTCAATGTACATCGTCCTTGCTAATTTCACCATTCCAACTGGGTTATGTTTACGTCCTCGGATTACTGGTCGCTTTTAAACATTTCTCTACACCACCATTCATCTAAAGTTGTTTCAGTGCTTTTCCGGAACTCATCTGTGTATATCAGAAGTTTGTTTTGTGGATCCAGACACGTTTACGAATCATTTAATTATTAACACCCCCGAAAAATAGCAAAGAAATTCATACTTCTTTCACAAATATACGCCAAAACTGCCTACTTTTGTGTATTCATTTGTCGTTGCAAATTTGACTAATTGGTACAGTGATACTAAACTTTATTACCTTGTATCTTCTTTTCTAAGTGCACTAAATTACATTCATTGTAGCACGTAAAGAACAAACTGTTTTAAATCACCAAAATATACGAGCAAACTGTTTAAATTATTCTATCCAAAATCGGAAAACTAAAAGCACTGTTTAACGCATTGAATCAATTCGAAAATCTAAGAGAGAAACTCATATTAACCTGGGTATATATAGTGGTTAGCCCGTCTGTCGGTTTTGTCCTCAAACGGCCAGTTTCTAGAATTTCGTATACTATGTTCCCATCTCGCCCGCCTGTGCGTCGGTTCTTATTAAATTTGCACTCGCACCAGTTAAATCTCAGAAATTTCGACACGGCTCGCAACGTCTGGAAATAACTAATTAATTTTTATACAGAAATGTTATTTTTACCTCTCAAGTTTGCCTTTTATTTTCAACCAATCGCAACCCAGTGACGTTGCTTCACTCACGCCTTTTACTATATGTGTCTCGGTCTTGCGCATATTATCTGTCTCTATCTACCCTGTTCTTATTGGTGCAAATTGATATTCTTTATTATCGATTATTTCAGTCCATGTGGACTGTGAAATAACCCACCTTATTAGCATTTCCCGTAACTATTAAGCTACGGTTTCTCCAGCATTCTCTGTAACCATTTGTTATCTGCAAATTTTAAGCGGAACATAAAACATTTAAAACTACGCAGGTGTTCAAACATAATACTTCTACGATCTGAATATTATTGGGTTTTACTAGCTTTTATAGATATTATATGTTACTAATGGTCCAATTAACTCCAATTAAAATAATACCCTTTAATTTTTAGTGACTCCTAATCAAATATTAATTATTATCTGTACATTTTGTTTAATACCGGTTACTTAAAATTGAGTTAATCAATATAAATTTTGCACGTAATTTCTATTTGTTTCTTTACCGGAATAATTAAATTACACGTAGAGCATTTTAATACTGCTTCCTTTTTTATAGCAAGCGTCTTGTAAATGATTTAAATCTCTTACTTTTAGTGAAACGAATGAATTTTTATTCTCCACGGTTTTTTAATAACGCGTACCTTTTCCCAAAGCTTCTACACGGTGATTAAAATTATTTGATGTGATTATTTAATTTTCTACCCTGGTCTAAATATGAGTAATATATATATATATATATATATATATATATATATTGCTGTGATACCTCACCATTATTCGGGAACTAAGGTTTTCGAATGGAGCCCCAGCGTTGGGCCGTCAAGATTATGCTGTGAAACCTACAAAAAGCCTCACCAGAGTAAAAAAAAAATATTCGAGCCTCTCAAACTGGGCATCAAGATTTGCTGTGATGCTCGCCCTGTTGAATCTCTTCTGATAATCGCCTCTATACTCTTTCCACCTTGGCTGCTCACCTAGTTAAAACTTTCATCCTCATTCATAAAAAAAAACAAACACATTCCTACCACAAACATCAACGTTAACTCTATTTACATCAATATTCATAATACATTAAAATTTCAAAATTAAACTTCAGCATAAATTTCAGTATCATAAAATTTCAAGATTAAATTTGTCATCATTTTAATTTTCATCCAGAATTAAAGTCCTTGTAGGATGCATACTAATGTAGTTAACAATATGTGCAGACCTAAGTCTGAATAAAAGGGAACATCTCCCACCCCTTTACGTTAATTAAACAGGTTAGTCTAATTGAGCTCAAAGACAGACCCAAATTTTCATCATAATCAAAAACATAAACCGGATAAATACTCCTTTCTACGTATACAAGAAAATTTTACCTTAAAATTTAAATTTTGTGGTTTATACAAATAACTACTGTCCATTTTTATCAAACAAATTATAGGGATTTTCAACACACACCAAAACATCTAAGATTGAACAACAAAGCATAAGTTACTTGAAGGTTAATGCACTCGTGGCTCCAATGTACATCGTCCTTTGTTAATCACACCATTCCTAACTGGGTTATGTTTACGGCTTCAGATTCTGAACGCTTTTAAAGTTTTTGTACACTACCATTCATCTAAATTGTTTCAGGGCTTCTCAGGAACTCATCTACGTATATCTAAATCTTGTTTTGTAGATCCAATCACGTTTACGAATAACACTTGATTACTCACTCCCGAACAAAATAGCAAAGAAATTCATAATTCGTTCACGCTATACAAAGCTGCATACTTAAATGTATTTATTTATTGCTACTAATTTAGATAATTGGTACAGTAATACCCGCAAATATAACTAGACTTTATTACCTTATCTATCTTTTCGAAGTGCACTAATGCATAATAACTTGTATCGTAGCACGTATTCTGCTTGCAGTATCGTATAACATCAAAAAATAAAGAGAGCACTGTTTAAAGTATTCAATAAAGTCAAAAATCTAAGAGCCAAACTGTTTAAAGTATTGAATAAAAATCGAAAACTAAGAGAGCGAAACTCATATTAGCACGGGTTTATATAAGAGCCCGCTTGCACGTCGGTTTTGTCCCTCAACGGACAATTTTTAGAATTTTGCATTCTATGTTCCCTTTCGACCGTCCGGCACAGCGATTCTACAAAATTTGCACACGTCCAAGTTGAAAATCTAAGAATTTTTCACACGCCTCGCAACGCGTCTGCGAACAACTAACTAATTTTGTATAGAAATTGTTATGTTTTCACCTCTCATATCTGCAACTTATTTCAACCAATCGCAAACCTAGTGACGTTGCTCAAATCACGCTTTTTATTATCCGTGTCTCTGCTTTGCGCATTTTATCCGTGTTTTTCTAACCTGGTCTTAGTGGTGCAAATCGATATTCTTTACTATCGGTTATTTCAATCCACGTGGATTCTTATTTGAGTTAAATAACCGCTCAACTAGCCGTCTCGTTAATAAGCTACGGTTTATCCGACCGTTTGCAATATACGCAGAACTTTCATGTTTATCCAAACAAATTAAACAGAACGTGTTATTTAAAAATACGCAGGTGTTCAATCGTAATACTTTTACGATTTGGATATTCCACGTATTTTAACCCTCTTCATAGATTTGTATGCTAGCAACGCGTCTCATATTTGGTATTATTGGGTTTTTAAAAGCTTTTATGCATATTATACCTTAATAATCGTTCAATTCACTCCAATTAAAATAATAACGAATGGCATTGACTTCTACCCTTTAATTTTTAGCGAATACTAATTAAATATTAATTATTATTTGTACACTTTATTTAATACCCGTTACTTAAAAATTTGAATTAATATAAATTTCGCACGTAATTTCTATTTGTTTCTTTATACAAGGTGATTAAAATTATTTGATGTCGTTAATTAATTTTCTACCCTGGTGTAAATTTGAGTAATATATATATATATATATATATATATATATATATATATATATATATATATATATTGCAGTGGTTCTCTAGAAAGGTCCTTTTTGGTCGGCTCGCCAATTCGTGCCCCAAACTTTGGGCATTATAAAAATGCTCTGTACTCTCCTAAATGTAACCCCTCGCTTGGGAAGCCATAAAAATGCTCGATACTCTCGTAACTGTAGTAGCCCCTATCTGGGGAAGCCATAACAATGTACTGTAGTTATCCTGGAATTATGCCCCACTATTCCTCTCTCTGAAATAGAAATAAAACTTTACCAATTTGTACCTAAATAAAACTTTGTTACAAATTTCTTGAATTTTTATATGTTCTAGTTTGGTATTTACAAAAATTGCTTCTCCGAGTTGATCTACCACGGCTAGCTCTGTTGCCTACCTTCTACGATATACTCACCATGGCTACTCATTCTTTCAACAAATAAAATATTTCCAAAAAAAACATACACCCTTTTATTCATATAACTCAAATAATTATTCGCATAATCTCAATATTTACAAATCATTTCACAATAAAACATTTCACACTTTGGTTCGTTATTGAAACGTTAATCTAAAATTCTCGTGAGCTTTTATGTTACTCTATATGACAAAATTTCATTTGAAGTAGATGGGCCTCTCCTAAAACCCTAAATTTACGTTCTCCAGGTCTATGTTGGGCTCATTATAAACCTTTAATTTTGTATGCCTAAAATATTACATCAACAAGTTATGCTAAAGACCTGTTTACTCCTTACACCATAAAAAATTTTATTCAATTATTTACACCCTCAGATTTAAATTATTGTCTTTTACATATGTTAAACAAATTACTTTTCAGTTTCCAAAAATTTCACCAAATAACTCAAAACACTGCGTTTTTGATAAAACCATATCATCACAACAGTTCAATAACAAAAAAAACGTTACCTGGAATGTTCTTCTAAATCACAACCTCTGTAGTTGATCGTCACCTGACCCACGTTCCTGGATTACACCATCTTGCTGCTTTCTAACTTTGACTGCATTATTCCTAACTTGTTCATCCAGTTCTTCACCAATTTGTGGACGCCTTCCACACGACTGCCCGTACAAAACCCAGACTTTGCTTCCTCCTCCAACTAACTCGTTCATCCAGTTCTCCAATAATTCGCTTACCTACTTGTCATCCTGCTTCAATGGTCTTAATTATTTCTAATTATGTTAGACCCGTTTAAATTACTTGTACTAACTCGTGCATTTTAAATTATTCGGACTGCACTATTACACGATTTTCAGCTAGGATGGTCTTCTCTATACTACCAAAAGTAAGTGATGCCACTCAGAAAATAAGAGAGAGATTGCCCCCTCTGGCAATCCTTATATAGCCCCAACCTCCCTCCCCCCTTTGTGTCATGTATTTTCGCCGTATTCTCTGAACTCCAGTAACTGCCACTCAATTCCACAAATTTTTAGATGTACACAACACATAACGAACTTTGAAAACCAAGAATTTTACCACCTCAACGACATTATACTGTGAAAACACGCTAAACTAACCAACCGTCCAATTTTTCTGTGAACTGTGTCCCTTTCCTATCGCCTCACTAATCATAAGCACGCCTCTTAATGTCTGCATCTATATTCTTATTCCACTCATACGTTTATAATCACCTTTCCTGTTTTTGTCTTATGGTCCCACTATTGCCCTGTTGTCTACGTTTAAAGCTCCCTTCCACTATATGTGCGCCTTGAAAAATTGATATCATGTGACGTAAAACCTGTTGCATCTACTCCCCTATCTTAGCCTCTACAAATATTTCTTTACCGCGCTCTTGAAACTGTTTGCTACTCAAACACGTGATATATTTTCCATCTGCCTCTATTACATTCTAAAGATTCTCCGTCCCTTACATTTTTATCGATCTGTTTATGAAATACCCGTCGTTTGAAGCTAAGCTTGTGTGTTTCCATCGAAATGTTTTGTTAACGTCTTTTAGCCTTCACAAGAAATGCTCATCTCCCCAAGCTTTTATTCCTTGAAACCTTGACTTGTTTTGCTGTCTTACACTTTGTAACGTTCTACAAACTGCTTTAGTTTACTATCTTAAATAAATGTCCGTTGTTTAACTTATTGATTTTTACCCTGCAGAGCTTTAATACTGCTTAATGTATACAAATTATTTATTTGAACTTAAAATATGCCCTTTTATCCCCATTTAATTAATTTGAAGCGTAATACATAAATTATTGTTTTGAGTTTATATTATATGTCCGTTTTTATTCCAATTTTATTTAATTGAAGCGTAATAAATAAATTATTGTTTTCTATGTACAGGGTGTTTACACAAATACACATTTGACCTATTTACACATATTTAGCCTAACCCGTCATAGTAATATATATATATATATATATATATATATATATATATATATATATTGCACTGTCTTCCTTATTGGAAGGGTTCCAAAATTCATGCCCCACACTTTGGGCATCATAAATATGCTTTGTACTTTCGTATTGGGAAGAAGCTCCACTGTTGGATCAACATAAAAATTGCGCGGTACTACCTATTAAATCGTGCCTCTATTCGAGTTGATATAACACTCGCTGAAAATTAAAAAAACTCCACTAATTTTCACCTAAATAAATTTTTAAGTCCATGCTTTGATTACGAAATGTTTTAGTTGACTACCTTCTGAAGATGCTTTCCAAACTAATACTCCACGGCTAGCTCTGCTCACTGCTTCTTCAGGGATACTCACCACAGTTACTCATTCTCTCAACAACCTTCATAATTAATAAAAAAATTAAACAAAGTAATTCGTCAAAAACATACAACCCTTTTATTCTGACAAAATAAATAATAAATTCACACAATCTCAATATTTACAATATGTATCCAAGTTAAACATTTCATACCCCTACTCGATAATAAAATCATCAACCTAATATACCCGCGATTTTATGCTCCTTTACATTTCATTGTTTTATTTTAAAGTAGATGGGCCTATCCTGGAACCTTAATTTATTTTCCCCTGGTCTATGGTGAGCTCAGTATAAACCTTTTTATATGTGTGCACAAATTCTTGCACTTAAAATTATCAAAAGACCTGTTTACCTCTTACATCTGTGAAATATTCTACAAGCATTTACACCCTCAGATTTATAATAAAATAATTGTTTACATATATCAATAAAATTAATTTTCGGTTCATAAAAATTTTTATTAAATAAAACTCAAATCACTAATAGTTTAAATAAATCAGCACCAGCACAACAATTTCAACAGAAAAAAATTTGTTACCTGGATCATTCCATGTTGCTGCCTTCCATTGTGAACAGCAATTTCATCTCAAACTCGTTCACCCAAATCATCAACAGTTCCTCTGGACTGCTGCTCTAGGTCCAAACATCACCTCTTCTTCCACTCAATGTGCAACAAGCACTCTCATTCAATTTGTAAATAAATGATTACAATACTTTACTATGGTTCACTCCGTTTAAACTAACCTGCACCTACTTGTGCATTAAAAAAAAATACTTGTAAATTTTAAGTCGGACTGCACTAGTCACGTGGTTTCAAGTTAGGATGATCTTCTGTAGACTTGGAAAACAAGTGAAAGAATGCCGCATCCAGCAACGCCCCACTTGAGTTGCTTGTATTTTTGTTACCCATTCCTTGTAAAGTTGCCAACAACCACTCAATTATACAAAATACACCTGCACGTAAACACAACGGTCTTTTAAAACTCAGAAATCGTCAACATCAACACTTCATTACCGCGAAAACTGTCTAAACTTGCCAACCGTCCAAATATTCCTTGAAGTTTCCACTCTTCTGTTCACCCCACACAAATACAATCACGCCTCTCGTGTGCACGTTCATACAATTATCTCCCGTGCACCCTCATAATATCTCTCAACTTTGTCTTCCCTTCCTACTTAAACTGTCTACGTTATTTCTGCCTTTCTGGTATCTCTTTCTGTCTCTTGTTTTCTGCCTTTGTTGTAGTCCTTCTATTACTATATTGTTCACGGTTATTTCTCCCTTCCTTTATGTGCGTCTTGAAAAATCGACACCATCTACAAACATGTTGCATCTTCGTTCCTCTTATCGGTTTTTAAAGTTTACTCGTCTGACATGTGCTTGAAAATCTTTGTCCCTTGCATCTGCCTCTGTTACGTATTAAATATTGTCTGTCGCCTAATTTTATTGATCTGTTTTGAACTAGTAGACCGTTGCTGTTAACCTTTTGTTTTTCCGTTAACACAATTTACCTCGAATTATATTCTCAGCGTGTACTAGCTTTTACAAGAATCGTTTATTTACCCCAAGTTTGTTCCATGAAATCCTTGACTGTTTTAACGTGTTTACAATATTAAACCTTGTAACGTTCGTTGACTGCTTTAGCTTATGCTGTATTTAATAAATGTACCTTGCTTAAATTATTGATTTTTATACTGAAAAGCTTTAATACTAATAACTTTTGTACACAATTTTCCACCTTGTCATTGATCTTAATTGTTGTCCGTGTGCTAAATTAACATATACAAATTAAACCTACATTATAATATGTAATTTTATCCCACTCTAATTATATTGAAGTGTTTTAAATAATTGTTTTTTATATACAGGGTACCTATAAATACATAAATGCTTAACCTATTTACACCTATCTAAACCTACCCAATCACAGTAATATATATATATATATATATATATATATATATATATATTGCTGTAGATTGACGAGGGCCACGTTGGGCACCAACTGAAGTGCAGTGAATTGAAGAGGTTCTAACTGAGCCTCAGGTTGGGCATTGATAAAAGTGCTGTTGATTGCTCACAGCTTTACAAAGATTACCATGAATTGATTCTAACCGAGCCTGAATAAAAGATCCTGATGAGTGTTTCAAATTTGCCTGCTGTCTAATTATTTTTGCTAGCTGTCTTCAAATAAGACCACCAGAATCATACATCAGATTTATAATAATAATATGATATTTTATTTTACAAACAATTTTTCAAATGCTAATTTCTAGATCCACAACAGCTTAAATATAACACATACTAAACTAAAAATAGAGACATCATTTTATCTGGCAATGAGTAGTTCAAGTATAGTGAACGAAAATTAATTTGTTGGTTATTTTACAAAGAGAAAAGCCAATGACTAGTTTTTCTGTGGCTGTCATCAGACTAGCGCATTTCTCTTTGCAAAACAGCCAATCAAAGTCTTGAATTATAAGAGGATCATAGTCTATTAATATATACAAAACATTTCCCGTAAGTCCTCTATACTGAAATGTAAGCAACTAACTATCGGAAACATCATCAAATCTCCGATATTTTAGTGAAGATGACATTGCGTGACAAAATTTAATAATATTAACTATTCTGACAACGAAGGTGGAAATAACAAATGACCTATTATCCACTATAACATTAGCGGACCTTCCAAGAAAGTGCTACACCTAATGTTACTGGGGATCTCGGTCAATTGAAGCTAACACACTTCCAGCTTAATGGTGACATAATTTTCTCTGATGATGAGTAGTTCAAGTATAGTGAACGAAAATTAATTTGTTGGTTATTTTACAAAGAGAAAAGTCAACAATCGGTTTCCCTGGGGTTGCAGCTCATCAGACTGGCGCATTTCTCTTTGCAAAACAACCAACAAATATCTTGAAAAATAAGGGAATCATAGATTATTAATATATACAAAACATTTCCCATACGCCCTCTGTACTTGACGCAAATACAATAATATTTTAATAATCAACTTATCACCAACATTACATTTATTGTATATGAAAGATATTTAATTATACATGATTGCATATTAATTACAAGCATTTATATAAACTGTTACATTGCCATCTCATCTCATTTTTACATGCATAAAGTGCAATAGCCAATCACAACACTTGCACGTGCGAACATGGCCGATACCATCAACGAATCACGACAGCTGAAAAACAACTCAATTTAAATTCAAAATATAATAAATTTGCCTCAACGAGAACAAACAGCAAATAATCACAAGATCTTCCATTTTCGTTGGGGCCTACAAAATCATGCAACGTACCATTGATTCAAAACTGCTTGTAGTTTTGGTGAATAGAAGACTTTTGTTAAAATATCTGCCCAATTCGTTGTAGTATGAGCAAATCATAAATCCAACCATTGTTCAGCATAAAGTTGCCTAATATAATGATACTGTATGTCTATGTGCTTAGAACGAATGTTACTTACACGATTTTTCACAATATAGATTGCATTCTGGCTATCAGTGTACAAAATTGGTACTTTCTGTACTTCCTCCAAATCCCTACATTGTCGCAAAATCCTAATAAGCCACTGTAGTTCTGCAGTTGCACTACTTAATGCTATATACTCTGCCTCCATAGAGGACTTGCTAATATATTATTTTTGGATTGAACATCTCCATCCAATCTAAACATAACAAAAATCCGTTAATTGATTTTCTACAGTTCAAGGAGGTGCCAAAAGAAGCATCTGAGTACATATTAATAATACATTCATTTACTCGTGACAAACAAATATTGTAAAATTTTTGCTAATAATTGCCAAGCTAGTTTATTTGGCTTTGTGGCAAATTGTCTCGACTGAATTGTGGCATAGGATATGTCAAACCCAGTTCTAGAATATTATAGCCCCGTCGCGCGAGTACGCGAGCCACTACAGTAAGTTGGTAGCAATGTTAGATAATTGCGATTTGACTCGCAAATAAAAGATTACGTCATGCAATTATATAAAATTACTACATCACATAAAAAGGAAACGAAACGCTACTTACATAAATTGCAGGGCTTCTTGCAGAATTACTCCATGATGTCGGCGGCGGCTTCGCTGATATTCTCGGGCGTGGGTGATTGGTCGGCCCTGGTCGAATCCAAATTTAATTGTCTTCTTCTTATGTAGAGGTACGATGAAGGAATACAGGTAGAGGTATGGTAATTGACAGAAATAAGAGGAAACCTACATAACAAAAAAGACACGACAAGAGACAAAGGACAACTCCTTCGTTGGCCTCTAGATCAACAGTCCCAACACGTATATCGGAAATCCACCACTCCCTTCTTGGCACACCGCGTCGGCGCAATCTGGCGCAAACGCACTGCCTGAAGTGACGGAAATACGCACACGTCCTTTTAAATTTATGGCGCGAAATTCTTACAAATTAAAACTTAATTGATAATGTTTAGTGCCGATTTCGGCACGTAACAATCGCGACAAAGCCATAAAAGAAAAAACTTAAAAAAAGAAAATGACGCACAGTAACATCTTAAAATCTAAATCCTAACTAACCTACATAAATCCTAACTTAAATCCTACAAAATGTTTATTTAAGGCGCCACCTGGTTTTTCCGACCGATAACACGTCTTCCGGATTACCAGGAAACGGAAAAGTGCACACACGAGTCTTTGGTGTGGCGCAGTTATAATCGACAGCACAAATGTTGGGGAGCATGAAACACTACTAAAACTAAAACAAATGCGACAAGTCGCCTAACCTATATACTAAACTAAAGCTAACATTACAGTTTCCTAAGTGCAGACGCACATGAGCGTTGCATCTAGACTGTTTCTTCGTTGGCAAAAAAAATGCCCAAATTTAAAAATGTTCAAAAGAGTGAGTTACTCTACACTCTAGCAAATTTTTAGTTACTGGTACTCTGGTTTAATAACCAATACACATCAAAACTTGTCCATGACATGGCTGCGAATCAACAAATTTACCAAACGTACCACCTTACTAATTCCTTACGTTGCTAACCTAACAAATTACATTTCTACCATCAGGTTAGCTTTTTCACTTAATATTCAAAAAAATAATTCCCACGTCTGGTCATAAATACCATATCAAAGGTAATAGGTAAGATAACGATATTAAGCTTTAGTTATTATTAGAGATAATAGGTAAGATAACGATATTAACCTAAAGTTATTATTAAAGATAATAGGTAAGATAACGCGATATTAAACTAAAGTTATTATTAACGGTAATAGGTAAGATAACGATATTAAACTAAAGTTATTATTAAAGATAATAAATAAGATAAAGATAGAGTGGCTCTTTGGAGCCGTTACACAGGTAAGTTAAGACATATAAGTTAAAAAAAATTCTAGACCAACGAATGCATTCACTACGATAAGAGAATCAGACAGCAACAACTTAAAATCAAACAACAACTTAAAAGTATCGCCACAGATACATACACAAAAAACAAGTTGAAAATGCAAGGCATTGTCGCAACGAACTTCCAAATGTAGACTTACTTTAAAACAATTTATGTATCGCACATTAATTTTGGACCTATTTGAAATTTTGATAAAAATTAATTCCCGGGGGTCGGGTATCCGTGGTCAGATTTTGTGGGGTACCATATTTCGACTCAGCTATGTTAGGGGAGTCCAAATATGTATCGCACATTAATTTTGTACCTATTTGAAATTTTTTTTTTCCCGACGGAATATCGCGGGGGCACGGCGCCCCCGTGTCCCGATTTTAACTGACATCAAAACTTAAGCTCTGGACACCGAGCTGAATCGATTGATGTATCACACATTGATGTCCGACCATTAGAAAGGCCTCGGACGGACGGACAGACGGACGACAAATCGATTTCATAAACGAACGAAGTTCGTTGAAAAACCAACTGCTTCAAGGTAATTTTTTAAAACGGTAACGCCTTAAACACACAAAAATGCCCAATGATAAGCAGTTAAATACAGGTACACTGTCCCAATATGCTAAAACAACCGAGAATTTAATAAGATACCGATAAAAAGCGATAGCACCTCACCATGAAGTTCAATAAAAAACAACGAAAAAAATGTTTATATGTTATGATTTAGTAGAAAAAGAAACAAATAATGATAACGGATAATGTGGGCGACTGTAATAATTCAGAGGAAAAACACATGGAATAGAAAGTCCTAGTTTTTTGTGACTGCGAATATGAACTATTTCTTACAATGGCATAGGTCGCGTTTCCTATGTGAGCCCAAAGAAGAAAGCATCCACTCCAACATCAGCTCAAACCAATCATAAAAATTCAATGAGTCATTACAACCGAAATTACGACAATTACCACAAAATTAAACGATGTAAGATAAATACTGAAAACAAAATAATATCTTGTAGGAAAAGTGCGAGAATTAATTAAATGAAACGACATAGTTATACTGGGGAATCTAGAGAATAAAGCGATATAGAACTAACGGTAAGTTCAAGGAAAAGTCAACCAAAAGCAAAAAGATAGGTACTTTAAGGTAATTAAGTTAAACGTGTAGACGGTATATGCTGTATAAGAGAAGGAATAAGTAATTAAAGTTAATTAATTGATAGTAAGAACAAAAACCATTCGGTAAATCGTTAAGGAAATGAAACGTGAAAAATTTTTGAATGTACGTAGGGTTGAACGATTTTAAAGATAATTTTATGCCATCTAGTGTAGTTTAAATCGATATGTGAAGGGATAATAGTAATCAAAACTCGATTTACTGATAAAATTGTTGAAGAACGGAAAGATATCTTGTAACACATATACTTGCTAGGATGAGAAGCTCTTGTTTGAGTTTCACCTAGACTAATGAAGAAAAATTCCAACATCATTCTTAAAAAAATGATTCACAAATTGCTAAAACGACAAACTTACCAACCAAATTCTCGTCTAGAGTTACGTAATGCTGAGCAACCGGCCCATCTTGGGTCTCGTCTAGACTTACATACAGCTGGGCGACTAAATTCGACAGTAAATCTTGCTTAATAGATCTTAAAATGCTGCGTTGAAATATCGATATATCTAAAAAAATATGCTATCAAGACAAAATCATACGCGCTATACAAAAGAAATATTCTGCGATACATGTATAAAGAAACAGTATTCCAAATTATTAAAATATTTTTTCGATATCGCGGAATTTATCAACAACTATCGTAAATGAGCTTAAATATAAAACGTTAACAACAACTTCATTATTGTAGTGCTTAGAGAGGCAGATATAAAGAAATCCAGTTTATTACAGCGTTTTGAAAGGTAAAAGATATCCTTAGATAATTGCGTTAGCTATATTTGAAGGCAAAATTTTCTTTAAAAAGGGATTTGTAGGCTATAGTTGTTTAAATTACTAAGAAAACACTTTTAGGACGATATCAAAGTAAGATAGTGTTTAATACAACAAATATAAGGAAATTAAGATACTATAACGTTTTAGAAGATAAAAGGTATACTAAAACTCAATTGGTTGCGTTAGTTATATTTGAATGCAAAGTTTTCTTTAAAAGGAATTTGTAGGTTATAGTTACTTGTTTAAATTACTTAAAAAACACTTTTAGAACGCTATCAAAGCAAGATAATTGATACATGATTTAAAAACACTTAAGAGTTAAACCCAAAAAAAACAGGCATATAATTATATTTAATATAATATCAAACAAACAATTTCCATAAGGAACAAGGAATAAGGCATTGAATTTAAATTTTAATGTACTTACAGACGAAATTATGTAATCCAAACACTCTTAAGTGAGGTTATGTTGGTTTAACCCTTCTGAAAAGGTTATTTCAGCTTCTTGGTAAATTAAATTAGGTCATTATCTAAAAGAATTTGAATTAAAAACACTATGTTTATAATATTACGAGAATTACTTGGATTTGCAATACATTGTAAAAAATATACCAGAAAAATCAATATTCAATATGGCAGCTCATGTTAAATTAGCATAACAGCTGTCATTTCATTTCAGATGATTAACATAGTAACACGTTGGATGCGCCACTATTATTGCCCCGTTGTGCGGTTACGCGAGCCACTACAGTCAGTTGGTAGCAATGTTAGATAATTGGGATTTGACGCGCAAATAAAAGGTTACGTCACGCAATTATATAAAATTACTACATCACATAAAAAGGAAACGAAACGCTACTTACATAAATTGCAGGGCTTCTTGCAGAATTACTCCATGATGTCGGCAGCGGTTTCGCTGATCTTCTCGGGCGTGGGTGATTGCTCGGCCCTGGTCGAATTCAAATTTAATTGTCTTCTTCTTATGTAGAAGTACGATGAAGGAATACAGGTAGAGGTACGGTAATTGATAGAAATAAGAGGAAACCTACATAACAAAAAAGACACGACAAGACACAAAGGACAACTTCTTCGTTGGCCTCTAGATCAACAGTCCCAACACGTATATTGGAAATCCATCACTCCCTTCTTGGCACACCGCGTCGGCGCAATCTGGCGCAAACGCACTGTCTGAAGTGACGAGGCGTCGCCGTGGATCAATGTAGTAAGCGTAAGACTACGGATCCCAAGGTCCCGGGTTCAAATCCCGACACGGCCGACTGCTTGAAAAATGGCAGGTGAGCATTTTTCACAAAAAATTACGCCCTCGTTCGGATGAGAGGTTAAATGGAGGTCCCGTGTGTGAGCGTTGTCACGCACGTTAAAAGATCCCTATCTTGCCTGGAACGGCAAGGGTTCGGCAAAATTCTAAATTTCCAGGCAACAAAAAACTCGCCTCCTGGCCAATGTAGTACCTACGGGTGGAGCATTGGAAATGTAAATGAACTGTCTGAAGTGACAAAAATACGCACACGTCCTTTTAAATTTATGGCGCGAAATTCTTACAAATTAAAACTTAATTGATAATGTTTAGTGCCGATTTCGGCACGTAACAAGAAGCAATGAATAATAAACTACCTAATAATTGTCTGTGTTGACATGGATGCTGCATTACCCAAACTTCTCGAATTTATTGCAGGATTGAAAGGAATCTGAACCCTTTGTTCTTTATTTATATTGAATTTTTCTGTTAGCTTTTCACTGAATATTCTTTGGTTTAGCAAAATATTTTTCTCGGCACTTGTGCTGGATTGTGTATACATTCAGCACTATACTGGACTCGCGTGTGGGAAATTATAAATATAAACAAACACAAAATACGAGCATGATCCAATGGTAAACATTATACAATTCCAAAGTATGACTGTTTCCCTTTTTGGTTTGCTTGGCAATATTAGCATTTTGACGTTTGTTTACTTTGAAAGAATTTCTATGTTGCTCCCGCTTAACTAAACTTAAAAACGAATGAGCATTAACTCTAATAATCCCTTTACTTAATTTACTATCATTTTTTGTGTAGACAATTAATCCGTTGGTATTTGGCAAATTGACTGAGATATTGCATCATTAAAGATCCCCTAATCCTAACAACATTACGATTGCAACTAATCTGTCGGAAGCTTTTTCCTACAAACACTCTTAACTCATAAAATTTAAAATTCCTAGAAACGTAGACATCCATCGATTTGCTATCTGATTTTCTAATCGTAAAAAGATCTTTATAAATCAAGGCTTATCGAAGAAGCAATGAAGATGCTTCAAATTTGCTTTAAAGGATGGTTCAAGCATCGTGAGGATCATTAATGCTGGTTAATAGAGCTGAATTTTTCTTTCAAGGTTAGGTAAATTGTGCTAAGCACTCTACCACACTTAATTTCAAACTCATCCTTCTCCTTTTGTGTGGAACCTTCTCCCAGGGGTTGCTGTTTCTTCTCAAACTTTAATAAGCCTCTGCCAAGTAAAAGCTGAGACTTTCCCCTTAAACAGGGGTTCTTTTATGTGATTTTAAATAGAGTGAATAATAACAGTTATGCTGTATAATTCTTTAATGCAATAACCTTTAGTAAAAGATATAAAAGAAATAATGAAACCAACTCGTATAACTAATTACTAAATCGACCCTACACTACTTAAGAAAACTAATTATAGTTCATAGCGAAATGGTAGATATTAATTATCATTGTTTTTTAAATAAACTAAGTCCGAATGTCTAACCATAACATAAAATATACTAGGGCTACAACCGGTACGTTTACTTTTGCAAACGTCGAACTCTGTGGAATGTTAAAGCTCTGTTTTCATACGATCCAGCACGCTGAATGTCTACTTCACACAATTCCCAGGTATAACAATGAAAATGATAAGTTGGATCGATCCCTACCTTATATCATAGACAAAACTGTACTGCGGGGAAGATTTCAGCAAGCATCACCACTAGACTAGACTGCATTGTTAAAAACACAACTCCGTTTGCACTTGCATTAGTCACAATGCACTTGCTTCCTTTTTAGTCGTCCTTCACTTCATTACACTCAAACCGAATGACCTGCTTCGCCGTTCCTTTATAACTACTCAACAATACTCGCAGAGCTTTTGGGACTCGATTAAGAACTTGTTACTCCTCTGTCCTCCACTTCTTATACTCATACTGTCTTTACCACATGAAACCCGTGACGGGTATCATACTAAACAAGAATGGTTCAAACTAATGTTAAAAGGGATATTAGATACTACAACTACTGGTGCGGCACAAAACATACTGCAATTGATTGTCCAGCCAGTGTAATTGGACACATTAAGCTTTTTGAATGTCTTTGTAGATTCGCGGTTTCCTTCCATCGTGCAGTCAATATAACAAAAATACAAAGTATCAGGATCCTTTATAGGTCTTAAGAAAATTCTTCCAGAAATGGCCCCTTAAATTTAGCAAAGTTGCGATACTGAATTGTGCTATCTAATAAATGCGAATATTTGAAAAACACATGGTACATTCACCAACAACCACTGATCAGGTTAACCAAACTACTAAATACCATGGGAAACCAAATCCGGTCTTAAATTCTTCTTCATACAAAATTTTAAATGGTGATTTCCTTTTTTGGCGGCCATACCAAATTCAAACATGTAAGCATACCATAATTATTATGCAATTTAAGCAGTTAACCATGCTCTGCTACCATGCAATTAAATATTTTAATAATCAAGTTATCACCAACATTACATTTACTCTATATGAAAAATATTCAATTATACATGATTGAATATTAATTACAAGCATTTATATAAACTGTTACACTGCTATCTTATCTCATTTTTACATGCATAAAATGCAAAAGCCATTCACAGTACTCGCACATGCGAACATGACCGATGCCGTCAACGAATCACAACTGCTGAAAAACTGCAGTGCGAAAACAACTCAATTTAAATTCAAAATATGAAATTTACCTCAAGGAGAACAAACAGCAAATAATCATAGAAAGCAACGCACTATCTAAAACTTCTTCAAATCTCCGATATTTTAGTGAAGACAGCCCTGCCCGACAAAACTGAATGATATTAACTAGTGTATGACAACTAAGGTGGAAATAACAAATGACCTATTACCCACTATAACATTAGTGGACTTTCTAAGAAAGTACAACACCTAATGTTACTGGGATCTCGGTCAACAGAAGCTAACATGCTTCTAGTTTAATAGTGACAATTTTGTCTGGAGATAAGTAGTTCAAGTATAGTGAACGAAAATTAATTTGTTGGTTAATTTACAAAGATAAAAGCCAACGACTGGTTTCACTGCGGTTACAGCTCATCAGACTGGTGCATTTCTCTTTACAAAACAGTCAACAAAGATCTTGAATTATAAGGGAATCATAGTATATACAAATCATTTCCCATACACTCTCTATACTCGAATGTAAGCAATTAAGTATCGGAATCTTCTTAAAATCTGATATTTTAGTGAAGATGGCATTGCCTGACAAAATTTAATAATAACTATGGTATGGCACGGTGGAAATAACAAATGTCCTATTGTGGACTTTCCTAGAAAGTACTACACCTAATGTTACTTAAGTTGACATAGGTCTGGAATTTAAAAACCGTCTAAGAGTAAAATGCCTTATAGGTTTTTTGTTTAGCTAGTTAATCTCTATCACCTCCTAAATTTAATGACAAAACTAATATATTGCTGTGATATGAAACCGTGTTCATTGGTCGCCAAATGCTGTGATCTTATATAGCTTGCTTCGTTTACCTACTGTAATTTCGGAAAACACCGCTTCGCAACACAACATGCAGATTCTAGTTCAATAATGCACTTCCTTGGCTATCTTAGTTAGTAGAACATAAAAATAACTCTCTAGCTCTAATAGATTAGTGTATTAAACCTTATTAAGATTCTAAAGTGCAAATATTCATAATTAATGTTATAAAATATACAAAAATGAAAATTTCTATATTATTAGATCATATAAAGAAATCTAAGAGCAAAGTTTCAACTTGCACCAAAATAAATTTACGTTATACTTAACAGTGCCTGAATATACTCGCACCACCATTCTTACTCTTTTAAAAATATCCCTTTTTCACAATACGTCTAAATTGTCCTTTGTTCTACAAATAATAAATTTTCTAAGTGAGATTTTAAATTGACTACACCTAGAACGACTATCACTTGCAGTAACAATTTATCAGTTCCAAAGCACTATATAAATTGCAGATTTAAATACAGTAAGACCCCGCTTAACGCTGTTTCGGTTTAGCGCTCTTTTGTTCCAACCTGGGGATTCCCCGAAATTGCTCGCAGCATTATGGGGATTCCCCGAAATTGTGTGCAGCGCTAGGTTTCCAAATACATACATATACATAACATATCCGAAACAGTGTATAGTTGTGTTTCTTGTTTGGTGCGGTGCTGTACGGACACATTTTTATCATTTGAAACATTTGTTGACATTATTGTAAGTATAAATTTATATGATACTAACCGATTAATACAGTGAGAAATATTATGATCTTTAGTTTTTATCATGGGTGATAATGAAAAACAAGAAAAGAAAGCAACCAGAAAAAGCATTTCACTGGAAACTAAAATGCAAGTGATTAGAAGATTAGATTCTGGTGAACGTCAATCTCAAATTAGTGCTGTATTGAATTTGGCAACTTCAACAATAAGGACAATTCTTAAGAATAAAGAAAAAATACTGTCATCGGCAACTGCAACTACGTCAAGCTCTACAACTAGAATTACCCGTTCTAGAAATAACATTATGGAGGAAATGGAAAAACGACTGTCTATGTGGATTGACAACGAAATTGAACGCAATATGCATTTGAGCCAATCTATCATAATGGAAAAGCTAGAATTTTTCATTACATTCAGGCTGAGGCAAGTGACATAAGTTAAACTTTTGTTGCTAGTCGAGGATGGTTTAATAGATTTAAACATCGAAATAATCTTCACAACATAAAGATTACAGGAGAAGCAACAAGTGGTGATACGAAAGCGGCAGCTAAATTCCCAGCGACATTAAAAACAATAATTGAACAAGGAAACTATCCTCCAGAATTGGTTTTTAATGTTGATGAAACAGGCCTGTTTTGGCAAAGAAAGCCAAAACGAACATTTTTATCCTGTGAAGAGAAACAAGCACCGGAATTTAAAGCTGCAAAAGATAGCTTAACACTTTTACTGGGTGGTAACGCAAGCGGAGATTTCAAATTAAAATCACTACTAGTTTACCACTCCAAAAACCCAAAAGCGATGAAAGGCATATCTAAATCAACTTTACCTGTAATTTGGGAGTCTAATAAAAATCATGGATAACTATGAAAATATTCTGGGATTGGTTCACTGAACATTTCTGCCCATGTGTAAACGTTATTGCGAAATTAAAAAACTTGAACAAAGAGCACTACTATTAATTGATAATGCTCCAAGCCACCCAACAAATTTATCAGACTTAACAACATGCATTCCAGTCGAAGTAATTTTCTTGCCACCTAACACAACTGCCTTAATCCAACCGATGGACCAAGGCGTTATATCTAATTTTAAGGCTTATTACTTGCGGCGAACATTTAAGCAGATGTTTGAAAAAACAGACGGAGAAGAGAAGCAATCAATTAGAGAATTTTGAAAAAACTACAATATCATGAATGCTGTAGCAAATATAAACTTTCCTTGGAATGAAGTAACAGTAAGATCTTTGAAAGGAGTATGGAAGAACATGTGGCCAGATTTAAGTAAGAGCGAAGACATTGGACACTTTGTCGATATAGATGAAATAGTGGAATTAGCGAAACAAACCGGTTTAGATGGGGTAAATGTGTAAGATGTCGAAGAAATAGTTCAAGAAACAGCAGTTAGTGTTTCTAATCATGAGCTCAAGGAATTAACAGAACAAGAAGAAAACAAAAATATTGATAGTAGTGATTTCGAAGAAGAGCAAAAAGAACTTTCGATGGCATTTGTAAAAAGGAGTTTGACCACACTGAAATTATGGACCAATTTGTTTGAAATTATCCAAATTTTGACAGGAGTTCAAAAGCAAGACGGGGTGTTATAGATGCTTTATCCACTTATTAACAACTTCTAACAGAACGCAAAAGGAAAACGCAAACTACATTAGACGCCTTCTTGACAAAAAGGCAGAAAATTGGAAACACAGAATAGACTGAATGATCTGACTGACTTAGATTTTTTTGTTTTGATAAGTATTTTTGTAAGAAATAAATGTTTGGTTTTATTTTTATTAAAAAAAACATATTTAGTAAATTTAATACCTAACCAATTTTCTATCCATCTTCCGCTAACCCCATTATTTATATGTTAAGATAGCCTCGTTTAGTGCTGTTTCGCATTACGCTCTACTTTGATGGAACGTATCCTACGCGTTAAGCGAGGGCTTACTTACCTTTATTCAAATGTGCCTTGAAATAATGTCAGGTTCATCAGCCCTCTAAAATTCCAAACAATCCAAACATTAATTCTCCATCAATAAGGGTCTCCTCATATAAATTACTATTAAACTTGCTTAGTGTGGTGATTGTTTTAACTCGAATTCAAATATACAAAACTTTCACTAGCAGTAAACCGAGAAAGCTAACCAAGGAATAAAATGAATCGAATGGGTTCGAATTGAATTAAGTTTAATTGAATTAGAATTGAATTGAATCGAAACCCCAAAAGAATCCCTTATTACTTACACTATTGCAACAAATACGTCTACTTTACAATTTTTCTAAAATTGGCGAAAATCGGGCAACTGCAGACACTGTGTAATAATTACGAATACTTTAAACTTGCACTAATTTTTATTAATCACAATATTATTTGTAAATAGTTTTGTTTGTTAGTAGAACTCCAAGAATAATTTGTTATATATTTTTTCTTTAAAATAAATACTATAGAAAAAATAAAATATTGTACTTGATAAAATTCAATTATTTTCTCAGATGCAATTAGCATCTTGACTAACCTTCAAATACTGAAAAACACTATTGAAGATAAAATATAAGTTTATCGTCTTGTATAAGGTGCCAGATACAGATAAGGTCCAAGCAGAAACTTTAAAAGCTGCTGGACAAGCAGTAACAGAACGTCTATTCCAACTTGTAAGCTATATGTGTGAGACAGGCGAGATATGCAAAGATTTCGAACGTAACATTATACTATACCAAAAAAGAGAGGCCCGGATAGATGTGAAAATTTTCGAACAACAAGTCTGACAGCTCACGTGTCAAAAATATCAACTAGAATTGTACAAAGACGAAAGGAAAAACTAGCTGAAGAAATACTAGGAAAAGATCAATTTGGGTTTAGGTGAAACAGGAGAACACGGGAGGCTATTTTAGCCCCGAAGGTGATAATGGAGAAAACAATATAAAAGGGAGAAAGCGTGTATATAGGGTTTGTAGATTAGGAAAAAGCATTCGACAATGTAAAATGGAAAAAAAGTGTTCGAAATACTCAAAAAGATTGGAACGAGTTTTAGGGATAGATGGATAGTACATAGCTTATACAAAGAGCAAACAGCTGTAATAGAATTAGAGCAAGAACGTAGAGAAATAAAGGGGTGAAATATGGATATGCTTTATCCCCATTAATTTTTAACTTGTACATAGAAGTGGCAATGATTATTGTCAAATGCAGGAAGACATTTGGTATTACTATGCAGGGACCAAAGATTGATATGCAGATGATATAGCGGTATTAGCATCTAGCAAAAAAGAGTTAGAAGTTGCTACAGTTCTAACAGAGAGACACAGTATGAAAATTAACAAAAATAAAACTAAAGTTCTAGTATGCAAAAGAGGGGAAAATAAACCAAAAACAAGAATACAAATAGCTATACGAGAATTTACAAGAGGTTAAGGATATCTGCTACCTAGGAAGTCAAATGACGCAAGATGGCAAAAGCATCATCATTAGGTCTTCAGTCCTGGAACTGGTTAGACGCGTACCATCATTGTTTCCTATTCTGAACTAACCTACAGATTTCCCTGAAATTTGCACAGTCTGCATCTATAACTATCTGATCTAGGTCTACATCTACCTCTTTTTTCCTATCTCTGCTTGTAATATATCCCATACTATTCCCCAAAAATGCCTTAGAACGTATTCTGCCCTTCTATTTCTCTTATCTTTTTCCCCAGATATCCTTGTTCCCTTACTATTTCTATAACCTATTTGTTATTATCTTTGTCTGTCCATGCTATTGTCCTCATACATCTGAAACACAGCATTTCAAAAGGCTGCTACCGTTTTTCTGTCTGCGTTTCAGACTGCCCGTATTTCATAGGCATACTGAGCTGTGCTCCACACATATGCTTTCAACAATTTTCTTCTTGTTTTATGTTTGTTGTCTTTTCTCATAAGCGCTGTTCTTTCTTGTTAGATGCAGTTCAGTCACCTTCTATTGTTTTACAATTATATACCCTATTTCTCCGACCTTCAGTGGTTGTGAAGGGAGGTAAGCAGCCTGTGGCTGCCAAGTTCCCCCAACACTTAACCATTTACCAATTTAATATATTTTCCAATATATCTTTTCGCACAGTCCTCATTAGTTGCAGATATTTCGCAACCAACAACTAGTTGTTTATACTAATCATCAGATTTATCTGTGCTTATTTTTTCGTCATTAAGTTTTCCGTCTCAAAACTGGTTGGACACGTACCTGCACTTATTTATATTCTGAGCTAGCCTACATAGTTCCCTGAAATTCTCACACAGCATGTGTATACAGCTCGTTCCCCTTCTATTGTTTTCTAATTTTATGCCCTATTTCAGCAAGATTCAATGAAGGGGGTTAAGCAACCTGTGGCTACCAAGATCCCCAACACTTAGACATTTGCCGAAGTAATGGTTTTCCAGTAAATCCTTTCACACACTTAACATTATTCGAGAATATTGCTCAGCCAATCCTTGTAGTTACTTCTAATACTCATCACAGTTATTTTTTCGTCATTAGTTTATCTATCTTGGGATTGGTTGGATGCGTACCTCCATTGTTTTCTATTCTGGGCTAGCCTACACATCTCCCTGAAACCCCTACAGCCTACATCTTTTACTATCTGTGTGCAGTAGTCTAACCTAGGTCTGCCTCTTTTCTCTTTTTCCTATCTCTGCTTCTAATATATTCCACTATTCCCTCATGCCGTAGTATGTGGCCTATCATCTTATCTCTCCTCTTTTTTACCGTTTTCCACATATTTCTTTCTTTCCCTACCATTTTTAGTACCTCTTCGTTCTTAACTTTTTCTGTCCATGATATCTTCATCATACGTCTGTCCGCTTCTCCTACTGTCCAGGCTTCACAGCCGTACAGTGCTGTGCTCCACACATATGTTTTAAGCAATCTTTTCCTTGTTTCTATGTTTGTGGTCTTTGAGCACAATAGTTGCTTTTTCTTGTTAAATGTAGCACGACCTTGTGCTAATCTTTGTTTTATATCTTTTGTGCTTTTCCCATCTTGCGTTATTTGGCTTCCTAGGTAACAGAAATCCTTAACCTCTTGTAAGTTCGTGTTAGATACTTGTATTCTTGTTTTTGATTTATTTTCCCCACCTTTGCATACTAGAACTTTAGTTTTAGTTTTGTTAATTTTCATGCCGTATCTCTCTGTTAGAACCGTTTCCATTTCATTAAGAGCAACTTCTAACTCTTCCTTACTAGCCGCTAATACCGCTATATCATCTGCAAATCTAAGCATATCAATTTTTTGTCCCTGCATAGTAATTCCAAATGTCTTCCTGCATTTGACAGTATTCATTGCGTCTTCTATGTACAAGTTAAAAATCAATGGGGATAGGGCACATCCCTGTCTCACCCCTTTCCTAATGTTTACTTCTCTACGTTCCTGCTCTAATTCTATTACTGCTGTTTATTTATTTATTTATTTATTTATTTATTTATATACACTACTTAACAGGTTAGACCCAATTACAAAGTAGGCACCAAATCAAATACATTAATACAAAAATTTAAAAAGGAATTATGTCAAATAAGTAAATACAATAAGTATAAAATTAAACAAGAAAAAAAACAAAACCGTAAACATAATCTGAAAGAGAATACAGTCAAAACACGAGTAAAAGCAGAGGATGGGTAGGCAAGGAACACTAAAATAATTGGTATCTGTGCACAGACAAGTTAATTTAATGTGTGACAAAGAAACATGGAAGATATCAAGAGATTTACATTTGTTTTGAAATGTTGTGCACATAAAGTACAGAGGGGAAAACTTAAGCACATTGGTTCTTGGGGTGTTTAAATAAAACATATCGTCGCCCCTGGTAGATGTAGGCACTCGGAAATTTACAGTAGATAATAAATAGGGAGTGTCTATTAAGTTATTAACTACTTTATAGAGAAATACCACAGCACTAAAATCACGTCGCGATTTAAGTGTAGTTACAGAGAATCTGTGTAGAAGTAGGTTATGGTCGTAACCTATACATGGATAAACCGAGTCCTCCTTGTAAGCTAGGTATTTAAGAAAGTGACGTTGTACCTTCTCAATCATATTTACATAGACTGCATATGAAGAATTCCAGACTATGCTACAATACTCCAATTTCGATCTAACGTAGGCAAAAAATAATATTTTTAGAGTATCAATAGTGAGGTGTTTACCCATCCTAATAACAAAACCCAGCGATTTATGTGCAGCCCTAATAGTGTTGAGGATATGCAAATTAAATGTTAACTTGGCATCAAATAGTACACCAAGATCAAAAACTGTTTGCTCTTTGTATAAGCTATGTACTATTCATCTATCCCTATAGCTCATTCCAATCTGTTTGAGTATTTCAAACATTTTTTTCCATTTTACACTGTCGAATGCTTTTTCCAGATCTACAAACCCTATATACACGCTTTCCCCTTTTTCTACTGTTTTCTCCATTATCACTCTCAGAGCTAAAATAGCCTCCCGTGTTCCACTGTTTCGCCTAAACCCAAATTGGTCTTCTCCTAGTATTTCTTCCGCCCGTTTTTCCATTCGTCTTTGCACAATTCTAGTTAATATTTTTGACACGTATGCTGTCAAACTTATTGTTCAAAAATTTTCACATCTATCTGCACCTTTCTTTTTTGGTATAGTTACTATGATGCTACGTTTGAAATCTTTGGGTATCTCGCCTGTCTCATACATATAGCTTACAAGTTGGAAGAGACGTTCTGTTACTGCTTGTCCAGCGGCTTTTAGAGTTTCTGCTTGCACCTTATCTGTATCCGGCACCTTACCATTTTTCAGACTCTTTAATGCTAATTCAAATTCCTCTCTAAGTATAGGATATCCCAAGTCATCATTTTCAATGTCTGATTCCTGTTCTAATGCAGTTAGTTCCTCTCCTGCATATAAATTCCCTATATATTCTTGCCATCTACCCACTTTCTCTACGTTTTCTATGATGACGTTTCCTTGTGGCGTCCCTTATATTTTTGCTATACGGTTTTATGTCCCTAAAATTCATTCTAATTAATTTGTATGCTTCGGCCGTCTTTCCTATTTCCATCTTCGTTTGTACTTGTTTGCATTTTTCATCAATCCATTGTTCTTTAGCTTTCCTGCATTTTCGAATAATTTCCCATTTTATGGCTTTGTATCTCTGTTTTCCTGTTTCGTCTGATTTATTTTTGTATTTTCGTCTTTCTTCTATTAAATTCAGGATATTATCCATATATATATATATATATATATATATATATATATATATATATATTATCCATGTTATCCATGGTTTCTTATTTTCTTTTTGTGTATACCCCAGAATATCTCTGGCCGCCATGTCTAAGCTGGATTTAATGTTATTCCATTCTGTTTCTAGTTCCTTAGTATCAGATATTTTCCCGATATCTTTGAGCAATTCATTTGACTTTTTTTCGAATCTTTCTTGAATATCTTTATCTTTTAGTTTCTCTAAGTCCAATTGCCTTTTTCCGTTTCTTTTTTTCACATTCTTAAATTTAAGTGCAGCCTTCATAATTACGATGTTGTGGTCAGTATCTATATCTGCTTCTGGGTAGCTTCTACAGTCTTTTACTTGATTCCTAAACCGTTGTCTAACAAGAATGTAATCTATTTGATATCTTCCTATATCTCCTGGCATCTTCCACGTCTTCTAGCATGATGTAATAATGTGTTTGTGATGATTAAATTGTTCTTGTCGCAAAATTCTACCAGCCTATTTCCCCTGTCGTTTCTTGTGCCTAAACCAAATAAACCTACTACCGCTCCTTCCCTACCCTCACCTACCACGGTATTAAAATCCCCTGTAATTATTAAATTTTCATGTCCTTTTACGTATCTTAATATGTCTTCGATATCTTTGTAGATGTCTTCTACCTCTTCGTCACTATAGCTAGAGGTGGGCATGTATACTTGTATTATTACTGTGTTTACCGGTTTAGATTCTAATCTAACCATGAGTACTCTTTCGTTCTTTTGTAAGTAATTTTCTACACAGTATCCTATCTTTTTCCGCATAACTATCCCCACACCCAAATTTCCTTCCTCTGCTCCTGTATGAATTATCCTGAAGTCTCCACTCCAAAATCCCCGCCTCTGGCCACCGAACTTCGCTAATCCCTGCTATGTCTAGTGATAACCTATTCATTTCGATTTTTAGGTTCTCTAGCTTACCTACTTGCTTCATACTTCTAACATTCCACGCTCCGACTCGCAGAATGTTCCCGACTCTTATTTTTAACTTTCCGATCGCATCCTCCAAAGTAGTCCCTCCGGAGATCCGAATGGGGACTATTTTAACTCGGAATCTTTTACCCCAGAGAATGCCATCATGTTTGTTATAATTTAGGTACGCTGTGTACTTGGGAGATAATGTGGTGGTTTCCCGTTGCCTTCCACATCGCGGTAGTGTGTCTTAGACTGCCATACCGACCCTTATGGTCTCTGTCAATCTAAGTACCGAAAGAGCCGCTGCCCTCTTTCGGGGACCTGTCTTAGTCTGGTTCCTCACTAACGACCCTACTACTTTGGTTCGACCTGTAGTTTGGCTCTTTAGTTCATTAGAACGCGCAAGCCATTTCACCTGTTCTAGTAATTTAGAACTTCGGCAAGGTGCAGGTCCATTCGAAATGGTAAAAGCAAAAGCACAAAAGATATAAAATATGCTACATTTAACAAGAAAAAGCAACTACTGTGTTCAAAGATAACAAACATAGAAACAAGTAAGATTGCTTAAAACATATGTGTGAACCACAGCGCTGTACGGCTGTGAAGCCTAGACAGTAGCCTTTGAAATGTGGTGCTACAGAGACGTATGATGAAGATATCATGGACAGACAAAGTTAAGAACAAAGAGGTACTAGAAATGGTAGGCGAAGAAAGAAATACGTGAAAAATAGTAAAAAAATAGGAGAGATAGGATGATAGGTCACATACTAAGACATGAGGGAATAGTGTGGAATATATTAGAAGCAGAGATAGGGAAAAAAAGAAGTAGAGGTAGACCTAGGTTAGACTATTGCACACAGATAGTGAAAGATGTAGGTTGTGGGAATTTCAGGGAAATGTGTAGGCTAGCTCAGAATAGAAATCGAAGTAGGTACACCTCCAACCAGTCCCAAGATGGAAAAACTAAAGACGAAAAAAATAAATGTACTTAAACATGATGATTATTATAAACAACTACAGGTATTGGTCTTGCAATATTCTCAACTAATGTTAATTATACGAAAGTATTTACTGGAAAACTATTAATTCGGCAAATGTCTAGGTATTGGGGGATGCTTGGCAGCCACAGGCTTTTTAATCTTCTTCACATACCCCACATGTGATTTTCCAATGCTCCACCCGAAAGTGTTACATTGGCCAGGAAGCGAGTTCTTTTTACCTGGAAAATTTGGAATTTTACTGAACCCTTGCTGTTTCAAGTGAGGTAGGGATCTTTAATGTGCATGACAACACTCACACACGGGACCTCCATTTTACCTCTCATCTGAATGAGGGTGTATTTTTGTGAAAAATGCTCGCCTAACATTTGTCAAGCGGACTGTGTCGGGATTCGAACCTGGGACCTTGGGCGTAGTAGTCACACACTATCGCTACGCCACAGAGCCACCACCCTCTTCACATACCACTGAATCTCAGTGAAATAGGGCATATAATTAGAAAACAATAGAAGGGGAACTGAGCTGTATATAGGCTGTTGTAGAAATTTCAGGGAACTGCGTGGGCTAACTCAGAACATAAATAAGTGGAGGTACGCGGCCACTAGTTTGGAGATGGAAAATCTAATGACGAAAAAATAAGTGCACTTAAATCTGATGATTATTATAAACAACTACAGGTGTGGGTTGTGAAATATTTTCAACTAATGTTGATTGTGCGAAATGATATATTGGAAAAACTATTAATTGGACAAATGTTCAATCGCTGGGGAAACTTGGCAGCCACAGGCCTCCCCCCACCCCGTCCCCTACATACCACTGAATATCAGCGAAATAGGGTATATAGCTGTCTACATCTAACAAGAAAGATAACAAACATACAGACAAGAAGAAAATTGTTGAAAGCATATGTGTGGAGCACAGCACAGTACTTCTATGAAATAGGAGCAGTAGGAAAAGCAGACAGAGAGAGATAGAAAGCCTTCTGGAATGATGTGCTTCAGATGTATAAGGATGATAGCATGCAAAGACAAGGTTAATAACAAATAGGTTATACAAATAGTAGAGGAAAAAAAACAAAATAAAAATTGGAGAAATAGAAGGGCAGGATACGTTCTAAGTCATTTTTGGGGAATAGTATGGGATATGTTACAAGCAGAGATAGGAAAAAGAAGTATAGCTAGACCGAGATCAGACTTTTGCATGCAGATAGTGATAGATGCAAATTTCAGGTAAATGTGTAGGTTAGTTCGGAATAGGAAACAATGAAGGTAGGCATCTAACCAGTTCCAGAACTGAAGACCTAATGATGATGATGTCTTGTATAATAAATAATTATTTTTGTGTGAGGTATACAATAAAAATATTTTGAAACCTCTCATTTATTAAAACACATTTATTTATTAAAACAGTTTTTTTATATCTATATTTATTAGAACTTATTGGTTTTAGTGAAGTTAAAAACGGAATTTTTAATTTCTTTCAAAGATAGTCATTAATAACTTGGTGTATTTTCTTGAAGTACAAAAATTGAGTCAGTTTAATTTTCTACAATTTTAGAAAATCTTTAAACTTTTAAATATCAATATACAATGCAAGTATTTCTTCATCAAGTTGTTTCAATAACTAAACAATTATTTTGTTCCTAGTACAATGATAATTTAACCGCATTACCATAAGTTTTGCTGTATAATTGAAATTTAGAACTTTTGATACCTATTTCTTATTTTCAGGCATGGCTCATAAAGACGAGTTTGAATATGTATCATTCAGATGTTGCTATTGCTTTGCAATGAATTTGGCTCGCAAAAAACGTCCAGATGGACCCAAACTTGAATTTGATGCAAAGTTACTTTCTGCACAAGCTCATTCTGAAGCTTCTGAATCAGAAAAAAATTCACCCAGTGAGTCTGACGCTGAATCCGAATTTATTGAAGAAATAACGGAAATTGAAGCGACATTACCACCAGAACAGCCAATGGAAGTTGATGAACCAGAATTAACCATGACAGCGGTAAAGCAAATAGTTGATGTTTCAGTACCTACTGCTGAATCATTTTCTGAACCAATAGAATCTAAGGAACCCCCACCTATAGATTTAAAAGACTGACGAATCTTATTACTGCAGTTGTCACTCAGATTTTTGTCGAAAATTTGAAGATGAATAATGCCTTATGGAATAAATTAAACATCGAGTTTATTTGTGTAAAATACCGGATTGTTTTATACTTGTGCCAATACTATTTGCTCCATTATAGTTGTATATATCTTGTCTAATTTGTTAATGTTACTAGGATTGTTATTGTTAACTAGGAGATTTACTTGAAATCTAAATATTTTATTTATTTATTGTTGGAAGTTGGAGACCGCTAACTGAAATATTAACGGCAATGATAGAAATCTATTTTTTAGCTTTTGCTTTTGAAAGTATATAAAATTATATGCAGTATTTGCTTAGATATTTGTAAACTTTATTTTTTCAAAATTATATATTGTAACAATAAAACAATCAATCTTTTATGAATAAAAAAGCACTGCCATGCAATATTATTAGTGTTTCAATGCTTGCTTTTTAGCTTAGCTCTGTTTAAATTTTATATTATAGGTATGTTGGTTTTTGCACAGACTGTTTCTAGAACACGAGCAAATACTTCTATGGTCAAACAACATTACAAAGATTTACAGAATTTAAAGATTTTGATCGCTATTATAGAGAATTCAGTATTAAAGTAAATTATATATTAGGTAAATCAACACCTACAGATCGTCAAAAAAATCTAAATGATCAATTAAAAATGATTCCTGGAATTACACCTAGTTAGAGCAGAAAGAAAATAAAAAATATTTGAAGAAAACTAAAAAAATGCCGGTAATCTTTTAAAAATCTCTAACACGTGGATGTTTTACAATCTTTTAGATAAATTTTTTGTTTATTAATTAAAATTTATTTTCAGATAAAGAATGTTGCCAATATGACACTGAGAGAACACAGACTTACGCAGAACCAGAAATAAATACCTAAAGCTGCAGGAGGAGAAAAAAATAAAGAGAAAGCCCATGTATCCAGCAAACAGTACACCACCAGTTTCTAAGTACATCCCTGATGCCGTCACCACCAACTATTCCAGGAAGTTCGGTTTTAGTACTTACAGTTGAGAAAAACTGTGGAAGAAAGATCGAGAATAACATCTAAAATGTATCGTAAAATTAAAGTGCTACAAAATGCCTTCAACACTACAAATGCTTGATATGAACGATACAAGAAATGTTATTATGCATTAAGCATCGTTCTTAGTGTACTGCATAACTTCTATATTTTTGTATACCTGTTCAATCACTTCATTTCTGTAACTGGTAGACATAGACCTATATTATTGTGGTGGGTTGTGGCTTTATTTCTAGCTTTACTATTACAATTCTTTCATTATAGTGTTCATAATAGCTTACCATCTGCCCTATTTTTCTGTTTATTATTAAACCTACTCCCAAAAGTCCCCTGTTGAATTTTGTGTTAATGACCATAATATCCTGAACGACGTACTTCACTAATCACAACTACATCTATCTTGAACCTACCTATTTTTCTTTTCAATTTTTGTAACCTACCGCTATGATTCAAAGTTATGACTTTTCCCACTCCGAATCATAGAATGCTATGTTTACCCCACACGATGGCTTGCCTTCGTGTAATCCTCACTCAGAGATCAGAATGGAGGGGGGGAGGGGCATTTTATGCAGTAGGGTACTATCATCTTCAAGCCATATTCTTGAGAAACGTAATGACTAGCTTTCTTTTGCCTTCAGCGGCATAGCAATACCAAGGCTCAATCCTGTTGGGCGATATTACAAAGCCTAGTCGGTTAATTAGCCACTGTTGCCCTTGCAACTACTGAAAGTTCTGTTGCATATCTTTCCGATATGACTGTTGTTTCTCTGACATGCAAGCCTCCCCACAAGGTCAAGGTCCTATGATTCACAGCCAACAGTCTATTAGTTAAAATTACATTTAAAAATAAGTTTCATTTAACATTATTTAAAACAAAAAAAATGCTATAGCATATAAGTTTAAAATGAAAGTATTTTGGTTTTGTGTTTACAAGATTTTGCTTTTTTTTGTGATTTGTTTATGATTATATAATAAAGCAGCCATATAACCATGCCATTACAAAACGAAAAATAAACTACTTAGGGCCACTTGCTCTGTATTTACTTTAACAACGTTTAACTAATCTAGGTTTTATTTTACACCACAACTAAGGTTTGCAAGGTACTAGATTTATTCCTAGTTAACAAAACGGAGTATAAGAACCAGCAACATTTGACAACATTGCACAAGTCACCGACTGCTAACTTCATTCATAATACGATTTTGAAGTTCTGTTAGATGTTTACACATTTTTATTTTATTTATGTACAGAACGAGTAAATACAAATCATTATATTCTAGGTCATCCTCGATCAAAGTTAACAACACCTTTACAGTGTTTTTTGTAAGACGAAACCATTTAAAGAAACTCTGGGTATTATTGTTTCAAAGTAGTGATTTCTTATAGATATTTTCCTTGCAAATCCAGTCAATATTTTCTAGGATATCTAAATCATCGTCAAAAATATCGTTTTTCCACCATGTTGTAATGATTTCTTAAAATTATATAAATTTATCAAGAGCAATTATTAGGTAAAAGGTAAGGTAAAGAAAGAGTACGATTATGAACATTAAACTAGGTTAAATTAATAAACCCAAAAAATGGAAGGTTTAGTTTAACCTTGAAGATGTGCGGGACAAACTACCCTTGAAAAACATTTCCTGTAACTGTTTTGGCATGCAAATGTGATATTGGACACCCCTTCGAGCTCTCTGTGACGGCAATGTCACACATCTATGGGTTTCGACGACGTTTTGCAATATTATGAAAATTTTGTTAGTGCCACATTTTGACTAGTTGCATTGTGAAAAAAGGCATTTGAGGGATCCGATTAGGACTCGTGCAATGTATAAATAAAACATTAATATAATAGGAGACGTAATGTTTAAATTATGTAAAAGTATACTCTTAAGCTTGAGCACAATTAAAGTTATAATTAAATTATAAATTCAACTTAATAAATAGAATAAAAACCATTATCAATTTATAAGTTTGAATGATAAAATACGATTCTTCAACCACAATTTTAAATCACTCTCTAATTAAAGAATTGGTTATGAATAATTTTAACTAAAAAAGAATAGTTCTCTAAGTATTTAGCCAATGGGATGGTTTAATTTACAGGAAAATTTAAGTGCTGCGAACTAATATATTGCGCAGGCGCAGTTAAATCATAATCAACAGGAGGCAGTAAAGAAAAGGAGGTTGGGTCGTGGTTTGGTATTGTTGATATCAGTTTCAGTGACGACGTAGTTTTGTCTTAATTTCGGTAATAAATAAAAAATACGCTTATTTATTGCAGAACGATTATACGGATTGTTTATTTTTGGTACCAGATAGTGCTTATGAAAAACCATTATGAATAAAAAGTGCGCAAGGTGTGAAAAAACCGTATATCCTACAGAAGAATTAAAATGTCTGGATAAGGTAATGTAGGACAATGAATAAAATTTGAATTTATTATAAAATAGCGTTTCATTAAAAGATTATTCTGCATTTCATTTTCAGTATTTGTATTTTGTTTTCCATATACCTATTAACCTTTATAAAAATATTGGGCCATTCACCCAAGTGATAGCAATTTCTAGTACCAAGGTTATGTTCTAATTTAATCTTCTTTAATTTGAATGTATGATTCACTTATAAAAACCATGATCTCCCGGTTACTTTTTAAGAAATATTAATGTTTTTAAAAATAGGAGTACTTAATTGTCCTAGGACCTAGTCACTTCCACATCCAACACATGAACTCATATTTAATTAATTTAAATTCTTGTAAATTTGTGATGGTTATTGAACTATCTGTTCATTAAACTAGAATTACCCTTGTTAATTATTTATTTGACTAACTTAGATAATGTTGAAATTATATGTATTTTTATTAAATTGAATGTATGATATTGTTTTCACTTTTTACAGACATGGCATAAACCTTGTTTCAAATGCAAGGAATGTGGGATGGCACTTAACATGCGAAATTACAAAGGATTTAACAAGGAACCTTATTGTGAAGCGTAAGTATTAAGCATTGTTTATTAGAGAAACATGATCCTTTATAAACTACGTTCACATCTAAAGTACCCAATTAATTTACAAAGTATTTTTTACATTATTTTCATCATAAAGTGTATTTGAGCTGATTTCATAGCCTCCTTTTTGGGAATTTTATTGTGCAGGAAGTATATTTTCATTTTATTTAAAATATAGAATAAGAATTTGAGGTTAATAAATAATTTGTATGTCAACATAAAAGTTAATTATTGAAAGTTATTTACATTTCTCCATGCACATTGTGTCTGTTAAATGTTTTACTCACAGTGTTTATGGAAATGTAACCTAGTGAATATAATAAAAACAAATAACTTAATGGTATTTTTAAAATATTTGTAGCGTTAAGATAATTTTATAGGAAGGTTTGTAGATGTATGGAAGGTCTTATCACAGCAGTGTAAGAATAATTTGCCATTTTAGTGTTCAAATACCTAATGTTTGTCTTAGGTATTTGTGTATACAAAAATTCTATAGTATACTTTCATATTTATTAACTCAAATATACATTTTGAATTTTCTTAAATAATCCCCAATTTTCAAAATATATTACTGGCAGAATTTATTTTAAAATTTTCTGCTTTTGTAGAATTAAATTTCTAATGAGGATGATTAAAAATTATTCATCTTAACTTTTGTTTGCAAGACATAATAGAGATTTTAGGCATCCTAATATAACCACTCTCAGCACTTGTATTTACTGTAATTGTATTAATATATTGTTTGACTAGAATTCTCTTTTGCAATTAAGTATTAGAAAAATCACTCAAAATATACAGCTGTAGTATTTTTATTAACAATCTTCATCAAACAATCACTTCAAAATAAATATATGAAATAAGACCGAATTGAAAATTAAGAATCACTCTAAACATAATGGTCATAGAAACTAAAATATAAAACTAATATGGAAAATAAAACAATTCATATTACATTTTGAACAGTGTTCTAGAATTAGATTTATATCTTGCATGCACATCTCTTGATCGATTTGATCAAACCTAGTTGCATCTCATATACAACTATATGGTGATATGCAGCTGGTTTTCAAACTCCCTTAGACTTGTTGTGAAACGTAATTAGAAGCCAAAATAGTCGTAACTGTGTTTATTGTATGAACATAGAATAATACAAAATACTTTAGATTAACTTACTAACAGTTTTACAGTTATATTTGTGCTGTCACACATTTAGCGACAGACTACTACTTAATTTGCTAGATTAATCTATAATACAAATAATTAGGCACATTGCAACAAGACAACGCAATATTTTTTAACTACACATTAACTACCTTTCTTTGGCCTGCTTGTAGTGAGAATTTTTTACACCTACCACGCACGCGCTTTGTTGTCTGATATTCAGGCGTTCTTAAGAGCTTCATCAAATTCCAGGTTACAGTAAACCAATAGCGTTCTTTTTTCACGTACTCCAATTAGGAATGACGACGGGTACGTGGGTATGTATCTGATAACGCAATACCCGGGATGAAATTTTGATACTCAACTCGATAAATACCCGATACCTGCTAAATACCCAATACCCGATAAATACCCGAAACCTTATTAATACCCGATAAATAACCGTTACCCGAAAAATACCCGAAACCCGACAAATACCCAATACTCGATAAATGAAATACCTAGTGCTTTTTTAGTTTTTACTTTATAATAAAAACGTAACAAAGAATGTTTAAGTACGTATCTACATGATTTATTTTATATGCACTCTGAACACTAGTGAGAAATTATTATATTTTATTAACTCGGTTAAACGTTTAAACAAAATCATTTAAAAAGTACAGCCCTTTTATACAATTAATATTTAATTACCATTTTAGGGTTGGATTATCATTGTAATCATAACCAAAATGAAGCAACCATGCACAAATACGATTTACTTTTGAGGGAACCAACTTTAGCTCTAGTAAGGACCACAAAACAAAATACCCCAGTGTGGCAGTCTTGTCGATGAAATATTTGGTTTTATGTGACATGTGTATTTAACTGTCCTGTATTGGAGCACTGCTCTGTTGGATGTATTAAATAAAAAAAAAAAAAAATTCCAGCCACATTTGTGGCAAGTGAAAGTCACTTTTCGGCAGCTGGGCGTATAATATCGAAACACCAAGCTCGGTTTAGTCCCGAAACGTCAGAAGCTATTATATTTGTTAATAGAAATTATGATTACATTAATTAAATACAAAAACAAAATATAAATAAAAATGTGTAATACAGTTTTATTTTTAATGTTATGTCTAGGTCTATACGACATTATGAGTTCTATGTTATGCACATGCAAACAATATACAAAAAGGAATTAACATTTACGTTTAACTGGTAATTTGTGGATAACGGGTAATTATTGGGTTTTGAATAATTATCGGGTATTTATCGGCTATCCGGTCATTATCGGATTTCGGGTATTAATTTCGGGTACTCGGGTACCAAAATTATCAGGTATCGTCATTCTTATATACAACTACATGGTGATGTGCAGCTTGTTTTCAACTGCCTTAGACTTGTTGTGAAATGTAATTAGAAGCCAAAATAGTCGTGACTGTGTTTATTGTGTGAACATAGAATAATTCAAAATACTTGAGATTAACTTACTGAACAGTTTTACAGTTATATTTGTGCTGTCACATTTAGCGACAGACTACTACTTAATTTGCTAGATTAACATATAATACAAATAATAGAGACTGAACGCAGTATTTTTAACCACGCATTAGCTACCTTCCTTTTGCCTGCCTGTAGTGAGATTTTTTTACTCCTACCACGCACGTGCTTTGTTGTTTGATATTCAGGCGTTCGTAAGAGCCACATCAAATTCCAGGTTACAGTAAACCAATAGCATTCTTTTTCCATGTACTCCAATACAATAGTAGCATAAATTTTGAATCGTTTGATGTATCCCTTGTGTTCGTGTTGACTTTGGAAGTTAATTTGTCGTAAAATTCCATTTTTGTTATTGTAATAACTGTTCCATCTGATGTACTTTCTGAATGCTTTATGTTATGAAGTAATGTTACTATTGCATTATTCATCCATTATACGTACAGTAGTCTCTCATTTGATTTTATATCTTCCAAAATACCATCATCTTTAAAAGTTTGATTTGACTTCAAGGAGCATTGCCCGGGTATTTGGTTTTCTTTAATAGCACCTGGAGCAAAACATTGTTAATACCCCCAGAAACGAAAATAGTGTTCATCCAGAAAAATATTATCCTTGTTAAAGGAATATTTTTTATTTCTTCTTTCCTTTAGTATCTCATTAAATAAAACTAAAAGGAAGTCACTTGTTTTAACAAATATTTCTTCTTAACGAATATTTGATTTAGGATCATTATAATCGCTAACCTCTAAGTTTACTGAAAGATCTTTAAAATTCATGTACCGTATTTTATAGCCACATCTTACATCTTATTAGTTTGCCACGAATGAGTGATACAAAGAGGCAGGTCTCTTGGTAAAGCCATAAGACAAAAGGTGATGTTCTTCACTAGAAGCAAGAACATCACAGGGTTCGGATATGGTGAACCACTTGTTCTTAAAACAGATTAAGTACCTAGGTGTGATCCTTGATAATAGGTTAAATTTAAGAATGACGATACCCAATAATTTTTGTACCTGGGTACCCGAAATTAATACTAGGGATTTACAATCGAATAATCGGTACTACAAATGTGTGTTCAGAGAAAAGTGCTCTTGCTAATAAAGTGAAATTTTAATGGTAATACAGAACTTTAAATTTTGATTTTGGTATCATTTTGTGCAGCTTCTTCTTCTTCATAGATGTGTTGAGTGTTTTGTAGGTGCAAATGGTATAACCAGGGAAGTTTTCATAGATTTAAAGTGAAATATTAACTTCTTTAAATAAGAACATGCACATTAAAGATAAGGAATAAGGACTATCAATTAAACTGGTTTCCTATATCTATGTAATAACTAGAAACAACATTTATCAATCTACAGCTGTTAACTTTTCTAAATTTAAATTATGGATAAAACAATGAGCTTAGAACAAAAAGATTTTATATTGCCAAAAGGATGGATAAGAGATGAAATTGTAAGAAAAAATGGTGTAAACAAAGGAAAAACAGACATTTATATAAGGTCCCTAATGGGAAATTTTTCAGGTCAAAGAAGGAATTAGAAGCTTATCTACTAACTAATAAACTTCCTCATAAAATTGGTGATTTTTACTTTACTACAAAAGGGTATACAAATAACAATGCAATGACCAAAATATCAACTACTGATAATAGCCTGGATTGTAATGATTCTCTCAAAATTGAGGTTACAACAGAAAATTCTAAAACAGCTTCAAAAAAATTTTTTGAATCAATTTCTATCCAAACGGATTGCAATGCTAATGCATTTACAACAATCACTGAACTTTTGAGCACAGACTGGATAACAGACCAGACCTTGTTAAAATATTTTGAGTTACTTAATAACATTTTCCTCACTTCTAAGACTTTTATTATACTAAATCCTCTAATTGGACATGCTGTTAAATGTATTGATGACTTCAACCACTTTCTGGATCCTTTGGAACTGAAAAACAAAGATACCTTGTTTATACCAGTGAACGATGCTAATTTACTGGACTCTGCGGAAGGCTCTCATTGGAGTCTGCTAATTTATTCAAAGCACAGTAATATTTTTTATTACTATGATTCATTAGAAAGAAAAAATTTTTGCCATGCCGAAATTTTAGCTAACAAATTATCAGGTTACTTAAATTGTAATTCTAAAGCGGAAATTTGTGTTATAAGAGGACCAAGGCAGAATAACAGCTATGATTGTGGAATATTTACTTGTTTCATGGTTGAACTCTGTTTGCATGATTTAATAATGAATAGACAACTAGATTTTAGCTTTGCTGCAACAATTGAATTAAGCGAGACCCAGCTAATAAAAAAACGTTCTGTTCTTGCATACATATTAGCAAACAAATGTAAATTAACAACGGAAAATTTATCAGCTTTAATATTTGAATTTCGAGATGAAGTAGAAAGATTTCTACATCTCAGGAAAGTATCCATATCGACTGACCAACTTAAAACGATTCAGAACCATAACTTAACTGCAGATATAAATAATAGTGCTCATCAACATGTTGCCTGCAACCATAATAATATGGGCCATAACAGAGAGACCAATAGATCAGTAACAAATAAGCGTACTAATCATAAAATACATTTCTTAGCCAATGGTCAGGGCAGTTATAAAAATAAATCTATAGAACAGCAAACAGGTAACATTGATGTAAATAACACCTTTTCATCAGACCAATATCATAGATTACCTAGTATCACTAACGACCCAATTATTGTTAATCGAAAACCTAGGCTATTAATAGTCTCAGATAGCCATGGCCGAAATATGTATGAATCTTTAATGACAGAACTATCCCAAGCTTTTAATATTCTAAATATCATCAAACCTAATGCTTTACTGATAGATGTTATCTCAGATCTTGGTAATTTGATAAAGGTTATACAAAGGATGATTGGGTAATCATAATGGGTGGTACCAATGATGTACTAAATCAGAACACAGCACCGTTTAATGAGGAGGTCTTGCAAGTACTTCAACAAGTTAGTAAAGAAACAAATTTAGTAGTCTGCTCCATACCCTATTGGTTTGATGATTCTAAATTAAATCAACATATATTTGAAATTAATAATCGCCTTCATAAAGCGATGATTAAATTAAAAACTGGAGAGGAGAGCTTTAGACTATTGGAGTTGAATGTTCATTTAAATAGGAATGATTACACGCAACATGGTCTACATTTGAATGGAAGAGGTAGGGCATAAAGGGCACGTGTGATTGGTCAGTTTGTGCTAGATAGGTGTGGTGATAAGACAGGTGACATTTACTCAGTTAAGCAAAAAAAGTCTACATATATAGATATTTCACCAGCAAAGAAGTTTTCAAAGAAGACAAAATTAAATGAATTGACAAGTGCACCTTTGCAAAGAAAGGTAACTTCAAATTTACATTTTTTATGACTACTGACATCGCATCAAATGCCACCACACTCAAACTTTTTCATACTAATATTCAATCTTTACGCAATTCTAAGTACTTACAGTTACAACTGCTATTGGATAGTTCAGAAATTAAATATGATGTTATCTGCCTCACAGAACCATCATTTAAGGTTGGAGGAAATAGATTTTTATAAATCTTGCTTGCCAGGTTATAAAATGGTATCTTATTCCTGTAGATCCAAACTTTTACAGGGAGGTACTTGTATATTTGTAAAGGAGGGTATTGACCTAATGCAAATCTATTCTGTAAATGAATTTTGTGTAGAAAAACACTTTGAAATAAGTGTAATTTGTGTTCAAAACATATACATTATATGCATCTACAGAACGCCAGATGGTGATCTAGATATTTTCATTGAAAAATGTGAATTGGTACTAAACAAATTATCTATAATCAACAGGTATGTTTTACTCTGTGGCGACTTTAATGTGGATTTGCTAGCCTATTCCAAACGACAAAAGTCAAAACATTGTATTTTATCTTTTTTTAAATCGTATGGTATAAAACCCCTAATTAAAGCTCCAACTAGAACAACTGCAACAAGTAATACTTGTATTGATAATATATTCACAAACTGCTCTTCTGTGCTACAGTCAGGTGTAGTATCACGTCGAATATCTGATCATTGGCCAATATTTGCAATCATAAAATTGCTAGTAAAATGTCAGTAACGATAAATTTCCCAAAATATGAGCTCTAAATATTTCCAAATTTAATGATCACAATATTGCACAATTTACTAATGAGGTTGGGCATATTATTCAGTTAACTACTAAGGATGCGCACTTATTGATCAATGATTTTATGAACAAATTAGTCATTTCTTTTAACAAATCATTTCCACTTGTGAGAGCTAAACAAAAGAATATAATGAACGAATGGATTACAAAAGGCATAAGAATATCCTGTAATAACAAAAGAATTTTGCTTTATCTTCGTGAACATTTACCTTGGTTCTGTAACTATGTGCGTAGCTATTGTAAACAATTAAAAATTCTAATTATGCAAGCAAAAAAGAACCACCTGCATAAACAAATATCCATAGCGGATAATAAATCTAAAATAATTTGGAAAATCATTAGAAAAGAAATCTCAAAAAACTTTAAGTCTACTGATATGTCAATAATAATGAATAACGTCACAATAACTGACATTACAACGATTGCAAATCTATTCAAAGAACACTTTTTGCTTTCACAAAATTATAGTCATCTAAACGACTTAGAAAGTATAAAAGCTAATTTATATCGTGTAGCTTCTCCCAATGCTAAATCAATTTTTTTAACTCCCTGCAATAAAGAAGAGCTACTAGAAACAATCAACGGTTTTAAAAATAAACAATCGGCAGGTTTTGATGAAATTCCTATAACAGTTATCAAACTTTGTAAGAATATATTTGCTGACCATCTTGTGCATGTATTTAACATTTTATTGGAACATGGCATTTTTCCAGAATGCTTTAAAATATCAAAAATTATTCCAATCCTAAAAAAGGGCGACCCACACAACATATCCAACTACAGACCGGTTTCACTTTTACCTAGCGTTTCTAAAATTTATGAAAAAGTTATTTGCAATAGGTTAATTACTTTTTTCAGGGATTGCAATATTATATCTAAACTACAGCATGGATTCATTAAAGGCAAGAATGTCGATACTGCACTAAGATGCACACAGGTTGTATTTCATGTGATTTTAGTAAAGCATTTGACACAGTGGTGCATCAAATATTGTTAGTTAAATTATATCATTATGGAATTAGAGGAGTAGCATACAGTTTAGTAAAATCTTATTTAACAAATCGTAAACAGAGTGTTGCAATCACTAGTAGTGATGGAAGAACAACTTTCTCATCAGAAGTTCTTGTAAATTGTGGAATCCTCAAGGCTCCATCTTGGGACCCCTGTTTTTCTTATTTATATTAATGATCTTCCTGCGACGTTAAATATGGGTCTTGTCACTTATATGCAGATGATACAGTTATTATTCACACAGCAAAAACTTGGTAAATCTTGAATCCAATGCAAAAGGGTCTTAATGGTATTAGTAAATGGTGTAAATTAAATCAAATTACATTGAACTTGGATAAAACTTGCTATATGTTAATGGGCGAACCAGATAGAAAGGCTATGGATATTCTTGAAATAAAAGCTGTAAATACCCTTGAATGCTTAGGTATCACCACTAATAGTTTACTCAATTGGGATAACCATATTTTGAAAATACACAAGCGGCTAGTAAAGCTAATTTTGCATTGCAAACTTATCAGTGTGGTGACACATAATACACTGTTGATTGTATACTATGCCTATTTCTACAGTACATTACGATACGGAGTGATATTTTGGGGCATGTCAACCTTTGCATGCAAAGTATTCCTTGAACAGAAAACAGCTATTCGTATAATCAGTAAAACCAATAGGCACCGAAGTTGTAGAAAACTATTCATTTCTTTACAGATTCTTACTTTTCCCTGTGTTTACATTTTAGAATCTCTTTGTTTTGTTCACAAATACAAAAATTCTCTTTTAAAGTCTTTAAAATGACACTAGACAATCTGGACAGGTACTGATAATTCCTATGCATAATACAAAGAAATTTGAAAACAGCATACTATATATGGGACCCAAATTATACAACAGCCTCCCAAACAGATTTAAGAACCAGACACTATATGCCTTTAAGTTGGCTTTGAAAACGATATTACTAGAGAAAGCATACTATTCAGTTCTTGAATTTATTACAGATAAAGATATTTAAGTCAGTTTCCTCTTTAAATATGTAAAGCTTGTTTTAAAACTGTTAAACTTTAAAGATTTGTTTAAAACTTTAACTACTGGTAGTATATAATTGTGTTATACGTTAAACTTAATGTTGCCATGTACTTATACTAATTTAGAAATTATTATATTATCTGCTGTATTTTTTAGTACAATATGACTTATGTTCAACACATGTAAATGTTTCGAATAAATGCTACTACTACTACTACTACTACCCGATAGCCGATAATTACCCGAAACCCGATAATTACCCGATAACTACCTGATACTTGATAATTACCCGATAACTACCCGATACCTGATAATTACCCGATACCTGATAATTACCCAATACCCGATAATTACCCGATAGCAGATAATTACCCAATACCGAAACCCGATAATTACCCGTTACCCGATAATTACTTGAAACCCAATAATTACCCGTTATCCACGAATTATTATTATTATTATTAACACATCTTATAGGCCACAGTACAGTAGATAAGATTAGTCAAAAAATATCCTAATCAACAATACTAAAATAAATAACAATAAAATAATTACATAATCATAGCATGCAAATAGTCTAAATTAACTAAAATCATAAGACAAGTATTCCTCAACAGAGTAAAATGCATATTTAACTAATAACTCATTAACTTGAAATTTAAATTGTTTTAAAGAGCAAAGTTTAATTGACTGAGGGAGTTTGTTATAAAGACGAGCACCCATATAATGAGGGTCTCTTTCATATAACGTCGTATGATGAACATCTAGACTCAATAAGTGTTTATTTCTTGTTGCATACTTATGACTAAAATTTAATTTGTGAAACTTGTTATCATTAAACCTAACATATTTGAGAATTTCAATAATATATAGACATGGTAAAGTTAGTATTCTATTAGTAACAAATAATAATTTGCAGAATTCAAAAGAATGTTTCTTGAAAATTGACCGAATTGCCCTTTTTTGCATTTTAAAAACCCTCCCAGCAGTCGCACTGTTGCCCCAACAAACTATCCCATAACGGATAACTGATTCAACATTGCTATGATAATACATAAGTGTGATTTGTATATTAGTAATTTCTCTAAGTCGTTTTAGTACATAACAGTTTCTGGCAATACTTTCACATACGGCTTTAGTATGCACATTCCATTTTAATGCAAAAATCAATAGAAACACCTAGAAACTTAGAATCATTTACTTGTTTAATTGTGGCACCACCTAATCTAATCAGATTACTACTCTGATAACTACTCGGCACTGCATAGAATTGAAGTGTATGCGTTTTTTTTTTAAATTCAATATCATTGCATTGGACTTTAAATACGAATCAATAGCAGCTAAGTTATCACACAAGGTGACCATGGCAATATTGCGTTATTTATGAGCGGACAGCACAGTTAAATCATCCGCATACAAGCAGTGAAATGTTGACAAACTATTAGAGATATCATTAATGTAAAGCAGAAACAGCAAAGGTCCCAACACACTACCCTGTGGAACACCACTTTTTAACTCTGCTAGTGAAGACCTAAAACCTGATGATGATCAACAAATTGACATCTTGAAGACAGAAAACTCTTAATTAACTCACCGCATTTACTCCTTATCCCATAACAAGTTACCAGTTAAACATAAATGTAAATTCCTTTTTGTATATTGTTTGCATGTGCATAACATAGAACTCATTATTTCATATAGACATAAACATAACATTAAAAATAAAACTATATTACACATTTTTATTTATATTTTATTTTTGTATTTAATTAATGTAATCATAATTTTTATTAACAAATATAATGGCTTCCGACGTTTCGGGACTAAGCCGAGCTCGGTGTTTCGATATTATACGCCCAGCTGCCGAAAAGTCTTTCACTTGCCACAGATGTGGCTGGAATTGCCAAATATTTCATTGTCAAGACGGCTACACTGGGGTATTTTGTTTTGTGGTCCTTCCACCACTTTAGTTGGTCCTTACTAGGAGCTAAAGTTGGTTCCTTCAAAAATAAATCGTATTTGTGCATGGTTGCTTCATTTTGGTTATGTTTACAATGATAATCCGTCCCTAAAATGGTAATTAAATATTAATTGTATAAAAGGGCTACTTTTTAAACGATTTTGTTCAAAGTGCATATAATTGTGATAATAAGAAACTTTTTAATTATGTAACAACTGCTAATGAAGTGAGTTATAATTATAATAATGAGGTCACTACCTTTTTAAAGAGTGATGAGTTCTGTTCCTTAATATCATCCATAATAAAAAGAGAAACCTTAACACTGAATAGGGAGTTGTTAGATTTGAAAACAGAAGTAAGAATTTTAAAGGAAAGCAACATAGATTTAATTAAACTTCTTACTAAGAACAAACTGGATCATAGAATTAGCAAAATTGGATTTACACATGTACATCAAATTGAGAATGTTGATAACCAGTCACTATCAGAACAGACTTCTAATGTGCAAAACAATAACAAAGATATTAATGGCATGATACAAAAACCTGTAATAATGAATGAACTTAATCCTCATATCAATAAAGAAATAACTAAAGATGCTAATAACATTATACAAGAACCTGTAATAATTAATAAAGAAATGGTAGAACAAAAAAAAAATACTCTGATGTGATAAAAGATTCTGCTACTGAACTGGGCGTAGTTTGACAATCGATACAATAAAAGTCAACGAAACGAAACAGAAACTCATTAGTTATTGGGACAGCCATAGTTGATACCGCGGAAAATGGAATTACGAATTCGTCTGATTGGTTTAAGGCTGTGCAAAAGCGCATAAGGTATGTTAATATTCACTTAACACGAGTTAATCCTAAAGCTGATGATAACAAGATACGAACATATATACAAAACAAACTAAAGGAAATAACGACTGATGAAACTAAAATCGAACTTTCGCGCTTAAAATCCAAATTTCCAGATCTGTACAGTTCCTATAAAATAACAATTGCCTCATCATTGTCTAGCTCATTATTGAATCCTGAGTTTTGGCCTGAAGGCATAGCTGTTAGAAGATTTATACCTAACAAAAATGGTGCAAATTTTCAAGCAACACTAGCTACACCAAATATCACATAAAAATAACCAATTCATATGGTTGCTTTACTAATGTGAATAAAAGTAGTCGTTATGAAGATGGTGCATGGAGTATCCCTAAAATGGGTAATAAAGCTGTAGTTGGTTCTACAAACTATCTGAAGTGTTATTTCCAAAATGTTCGAGGCTTAAGAACTAAAATACCGGGTTTTAGTGCAGGTGTTTCTGAATGTGAGTATGATATTGTTGCACTTGTGGAAACGTGGCTCACTGATGATATTTCATCAACTGAACTTTTTTTAAACTATTACAATGTTATCAGAACTGATCGTAGACACACGGAAGTTGGACTAACACGTGGTGGAGGAGCATTGCTGGCTCTTAGAAATTGTCTCGCATTTACACCTATTGAAGTAACTGAATTGTGTTCGGTTGCTCCTGTAATAGACATTGTTGGCTGCAAGATCAATATAAAGGGCGACAATCTACATATCTTTGCTATCTACATACCGCCAGCAACTGCAACCACCTATTTAGAAATATTATTAGAATACTTAGAACAATTACGGACACAACATATTAATTATGGGTGATTTTAACGTGCCACTTTACAGCACAGGTAGCATAATGGACATAAAGACATCAATGCTACTGAACTTTGAACACTTTATTGACGTCACACAATATAACAATGTCTTTAATCAAAACAATAGGTTGATTGACTTGGTTTATTCTAATCATTTATGTATCATAACTGAAGACAAGACTCCACTTATAATAAAGGACAACACCACCCACCTCTATATATACAACTTAGAATTAAAACATTTTACTCTAATTTTCCAACAAGTTTCACTAAATCCTATAATTTTCAGAAAGCTAACTATGTACAATTATACAACACCCTCTTAACCACGGATTGGTCCTTTTAGTAAATCATACAAATCCTGATATGGCTTATGATGCTTTTTATCTTAAGCTTTACTCTGTTTTGGATGAATATGTTCCTACTTATAGAGGCACAAAACGACAATACCCTAGGTGATACTCAAAAGAAGCTATTAATGCAATCAGGCAGAAAAATACTACTCTTCGCAAATATAAACTCCATGGCTCAAGCTATTTTTTAGTTGAATATAAAAGGCTTCGTGCACTGTCCAAGTGCCTCATACAATCATCTTATAAGCAATATCTGTTGCAGGTAGAGCGTTCACTTAGGAGGACCCAAAATCATTCTGGGCCTACATTCATTCAAGCTACCCAAAACTAGAATACCAGGTAAAATTTGTTATCAAAATCAAACCTTTGAGTCACCTCAAGCAATTGTTGAGGTCTTTAAAAACCATTTTAGCAGTGTCTACACGACACACTCTGAATATAACTTTGATGACTTTGGTGATAATGAGAATGGTAAAGTTCTTGTCAACAGCATTTTGAATATAAACAAAGTCACTCTGTCTGAAGTTGAAGACAGCATTTGTAAACTCAAAAATAAAGCTACTTGAGGCGTGGACCAGATTCCTTCATTCTTTCTTAAGGACTGTGCTGGTGCTTTAGCTTACCCGCTGTCCTGTATATTTAATATTTCACTTAAAAGTGCTATATTTCCATCCATCTGGAAAACTTCGATAATCTGCCCTATCCTAAAAAATGGAGATCCGAACAATGTTGCCAACTATAGACCTATATCTATTTTATCTAATTGTGCAAAAGTTTTTGAAATGATTTTGCACAACAAAATATTTCCTTTTGTTTCACACCTTATATTGCCAAATCACACGGGTTCTTTTCCAAAAGATCAACTATCACTAATTTAGTCCTTATGACACAATTCATCTCTGAGACCCTAGATGCACATGGCCAAGTCGATGTTATATATGCAGACATTTCCAAAGCGTTTGATCATATACATCATGCTATTTTAATACATAAACTACGAGAATATGGCTTTAGCAACGTATTACTGCAGTGGTTCGACTCTTATCTAAAAGAGCGGATCCAATTTGTTACTTACAATGGTTATAAATCTGCACCCTTCACTGCCACCTCGGGTGTGCCACAGGGTTCCAGTTTAGGACCCTTGCTATTTACCCTTTTTATAAACGACATTTGCAAATCCTTAGCCTGTTGTAAACTTTTATATGCTGATGATATCAAGCTCTACGCTAATATTGAATCATATAATGACTGTAATAACTTGCAAATGGAAATTAATAGCCTTATTAGCTGGTGCCAGACTAATAAGCTCTCCATCAATGTTGCTAAATGTTACATTGTTTCATACACAAAGAAACTGTAACCCATAAATTATTCATATAGCATTGGACAACAAAAACTAAATAGAGTTAGCAGTATTAAAGATTTGGGCATTACTTTTGACTCTGCTCTCACATTTACTTTACATATTAATAAAGTTGTAAGTGCAGCATGTAAAACACTAGGATTCATCATTAGAAATTGCAAGGACTTTTTGAATGTAGAGTGTTTGAAAATACTCTATCAAGCTCTTGTTCGATCAAAGCTGGAATATTGCTGTATTGTCTGGTCTCCTCTTTATGACCGCCATAAGTTAGCACTAGAGGGAGTTCAACGAAAATTTCTAAAATTTTTGTTTTTTAAAGTTGAAGGTCGATATCCCAACAGAGGTTGTTGCCAAAACTACTTGTCCAACACATTCCTGTTACATTCCTTGGAGACTCGTAGGATTATGGCGGGTTTAATCTTTTTATATAGGCTCCTTCATAATGACATAGACTCACCTGAACTTGTTTCCTACATCTACTTACGTGTTCCAAGAACTACTAGACAACACAAACTGTTTTTTACTCCATCCGCTAAAACAAATGCGTTAATAAAGTCGCCTATATACACGATGATTACTAGTTATAATTTTATTTGTGGAAACTGCGATATATATTTTGATACTATAAATTTTTTAGTAGATGTTGCGCTTAATAAACTGCAACAAATACATTGTTAAATTGAACTAATGTCAAATTTTCCTGTAACTGGGTTTATTACCTGTTGGAAATAAAAAATAAATAAATAAAATAAATAAATATAAAATAAATCACGTAGGTACGTACTTAAACATTCTTTTTTACGTTTTTATTATAGAGTAAAACTAATAAAGCAGTAGGCATTTCATTTTATTTATCGGGTATCAGGCATTTGTCGGATTCCGGGTATTATTCGGGTAACGGGTATTTATTGGTCATCGGCTATTAATCGGGTTTCAGGTATTTATCGGGTAACAGGTAGTTAGCGGGTGTCGGGTATTTAGCGGGTATCGGGTATTTATCGGGTATCCAAATTTTGTCCTGGGTATTGCGTTATCGGGTACATATCTGGGTACCCGTCGTCATTCCTAGTTAAATTGGAAGAAACACGAAGAAAGAGTAATAGAGAAAGTGATAGCCACCCTCTGACAGTTAGGCAGTATGGTTTGTAAGAGTTGGGACATCACTCCCCAAGCTCTATACTGACTAACGGTAGTCCTAAGGCCTAGGGTGCAATATGGGTCAATCGTATAGGGTGTCCTTGAACCTAACTTGTCTGTCTCCTTCAGGCTGTCCAGAATCCAAAGGTTAGCCCGTTTGGGGATCTCAGTAGCAATGCGGATAACACCTACCAAACCTCTAGAAGTTTTACTGAGGTTCCCATCTCTCCATCTGGATCCAGAGGGAAGCTCTGGCGACGTATCTCAGACTTTGATATACCGGCAGGTGGCGGAGCAAGGGGTTGTAAGGGATGCTAAAGTTACTGTTACAGTGGAATATGAGCTTCCCATTTTTTCTATCAAAGTGAAGGAAGCAGACCATAGGTTAAGATTACAGATGCAATTCACTCTAACAATCCCTTGGAGTGAAAAATAGGAACAAAATGAGGCTACATTCCCCTAGGACTCGGTGGTGAGTTATACGAATAGGGGATACAGGACTTGCTGGGGTAGGGGTACATCTAGACAGGAAGGGGGCTCATTGAAGCTTTCCCCAGGCCGATAGACAACTTTTCCAGGTGGAGGTTGTTACGTGCCATTTGGCACTTAAACATTGCTTTTAGTTAATTCTGATGTACGGAAGTTTCGCGCCATAATTTCAAAAGACGCGGCGCGTGGAATTTAAATAGACTAGGCGTGTACTTCCGTTACGTCATAGTGAGTTTGCGCAGAGTGCGCGACACTAGAGGGTTGGACGAATACTGGACAAAGAGTGGGGACAAAGTGGTGAGAGGTTTTTCCGTGACGCTCTTAAACGTGGCTGTTTGCCTTTGTTCTTCGAGTGAAGTGGTCACTTTGAGGTATCGTATCGTGCTCATCTTTACCTATGTAGATTTCCTTGCTTAATTATCTTTTGTTTGTCGACCTTTACCTTGTTCCTAATCCGATCCCTGCATAGGTAGGTAATTTGCAACCTTAGGCGAAACGAACTCCACGACCCGAGACGAATCGGATGTCCATGCTCAGCCAACAGCCCGGAGCGGAGCCCTGAGTGCCGGTCCGAACGCTTTGGAATAGCGTCGGCGTATCAACTTTAACCCCGAGACATATTTATGTAAGTAATTAGTGTATTACCTTTTGTTTTAAATTCTTAAATTTTCCGGTTATGGCGTAATTGCGCAATTTAACTTGTGTATTGGTGACGTCATGGTAGTTGGGAACGCGGAATCTGTAATAAGGTTCGCGCTTCCGGCCGCCAGGGGCGTTGCATCGCTTTCTTATTCATTGCGCTTGCGCGATGTATTTATGAACTCTTAAACTGTATTACCGACTTTGTAAACTGTTTTATCGATTCCTTAAGGGTAAGAACTATCACCAATTGAATTGTAATACGTAATACCATTACGTAATACGAAATACGTACAATTAAATTGTAATAAGGTATACGCAATATTAAAAGTGGCTTAAAACCAGGAGATAAAACAGGTAGAAGAGCAGAGGATTATTATCTGCTCAGATAGTCAAGCAGCACTCCCAGCAATCTGCTCTCTAGGATCAGATGCCCATTAGTTCTGAAGCATAGAAACGGATTAGAGGAATTAGCCAGTCGGAAAGAAGTTCCTCTTCTGGATTCTAGGACACCCGGTCTGCAGGGAAACAGCTGATAGGTTAGCCATGCAGGGGAAATAATCCTTTATTTAAAGCCTGGACCATGCATATGCTTAACAATGAAAGGGGTGATTCCAAATTAAAACTTTGTATGCAAAAGAGCTTGAAAAAGGAGTGGAAAAGAGGAGGTGACTGCAGACAGTCAAAGATAATAGCCGGGTCGAACGAATCAAGAACGGCAATGCTATTAAACAAAGATAGGAAACACTCAATGTTTTGGTGGGGATATTCACTAGTCATTGCATGTTACGGATATACCTTTCCCCGTTAGGCATCGAAGCAAAGTGTAGGTACCCAAGCTGTGAAAGGCAGGAGAAAACTGTTGCTTACTACATAGAAGGTGTGAAGAGTATATGAGGTTAAGACATAGGGTTCGGGGCTCATGTAGTTTGGAGCAAGAGGAATTGATGTCACTTCTCTGTCCAGTCATGCTGGTTTTCATTGGTGAAACTGGCAGGCTTGCAATGCGAGGACAGAATAGGGCTGAACTAGAGAAACCTCTTAGTGAGAATTAGGTTTTTCTATATTATTTATTTTTATAGAAAATTTGTTTCAAGACTTTGCCTCAATAGAGGAGATAGAACAACAATTCCAACATCACGTTCTGTGAATGTTATTGTAACATTTCTAAATTTTTTTAAATTATAATAATGAACCTGTTTAAAATAAAAATGCACTTGAAACGCGGTAATTCAAAACTTCAAAGGACCTTAAAACTTTTACGCGTATGAGATGGAAAGATATAAGAAGCTGCTATGTCGATGGCTAATTTGGCTATTATCATAAGAGAGAGTTAGAGATGGGCTGGGTTGAAATATTCTTTGCTAAACTGAAAACAAAATAAATCTCAGTTTGACACCACCGTATCATGTCTGGATAATATTAAAAAGTAATTATAATTTTAGGGTAGGTACAGAAACCCTTTTGGAGTAGGTAATTTTAAAAATTTTGATTCTACCTTTTGGAAAATTAACCAGACCAGACTCAGAATGCTTCTATTCTATAATAAATAATTTGTATCTAATAACAATATTTAATAAAAGAAATAAATAATTTCACATATTTTAATCATAAAAAAAATTAGTTGAAAAAAATTTCGTTACTTGGTATTTAAATGAGCATCAAATCAAGTAATCACATACAAATTTAATCAAAAACTATAATTCAAGTAATGTTGAAATAGTTATGAGTGAGAGTTTCAAAAAAACAAAGTTTGAACAAAGATGTTACTTTCCAGAAAGTATACGTTTGTGGTAAAAAAATTAATCAACAAAATGTCAATTCAGTTGAGTACCGGGTCTTACAGGCTGCAACAATAGAGGTTTTTGCGACTCGAAACTTAGTCGTTTGTGGGAAAGGAGGTTGTGAAAGAAATCCGTTTCGGGATTTGGCAAAAATAACTCACCTTTAACCACTGACTGCTGGCTTTGGATTGGTTGAGTCCAGGTTCCAGCTGGTTGCTTGCGGTGAAGAAAGGTAATGGCCCCAGACTGATCTCAAAGTACGTGACGAGTGTGATTGAGGATGATTGTAGGCTCAAGGATGCTTGGATATCAACAATGCTAGTAGGCACAAGGGTACATATTGGCTAGAGGGTATTTTTTGTCTCGAAGATATTTTGGTGGCTCTAAGGTATTTATCGATTTCAAGGAATTTGCTGGTTTGATGGAATTTGCATTGAAATAAATACAAATTAAGGCACTTAATTTTTTGACCACTAATTCTCGCCATCAACGTCTCTCTATCCTGCTCGACTCGAAGATGATGTGGAAGTAAGTGGATTGAAAAACCAACTTACAAAGACAATTCAACCGGGGGGGAAATCTTATCAGAGCAAATGTTCGGTGCCCATGCACCATGTGTATGAAACAAGTTGAAAATCTTGAGGTATATTGTGAACAATAATGTAAGGACCTGCAAATGTGTAAGAATGATCTTTCACAGATTGAAATATTGTAATATTCTTTATATCACTGTCAAGTCTCATATGTCATTTTGAGAGTAAATAAATATGCTCACTAGCATTTAAAATGACTATAAAACATATGATTGCATCTGCTGTTATGGACATGGGAAGTTTAGAGATAATATATAGTGGCAAGATTTCTTTACCAAATGTTAAATGATTACCTCTTCTACAAGCTCTTCAAAAATTATTTACTTCTAACACATTTTCATATTTGAAATGATTGGAAACTGGAAACGAAATAGACTTCAATGTTGAAATGCGGAGTTCTAAGTTATCCACCGTTGTCTACTTTATTGTATCTAAAATTGAAGCAAAATTTCAGACTGTTTTGAAGGACTGAATATTCGCATTGCTATCGACCAGTAACTGAAGAACTCTAATATTATGGTCTCTTGAGTCCTTGTCAGTGTCTACATTTACAGCAGGTGGTTCTATAATTAAGTCACTTTATGAGGTGTGCAACTAAGTTTTCGGATTTTTTGATCACTAAAGGATGGAAAATTTCTGGAGAAATAAAAAAAAAGTTGTTTCTTCAAAGTATCTGCTTTTGCTAAGTACGCATTTATACCACCTCTCTGACAATGTTTGAATACCGCTACGATAAAACGATGCATCTTTGTACTTCTTCGAAATTGGTCAACTGTAGTCCAGCATAGTGATGCATCGATTGTAACAAGTGATTATCAGAATGGACCAGGTCAGGCGAATACCTCAGGTTTAGAGCAGATTCCATTTCAGCATTTTGATGGTATCCTGGACGATAGAAGTGCGATTGCAATGAGCGTTGTTGTCCAATATCACTCGTATGTGTCTCATGTCCTATTCTGGCTTTTTTTTGTTGAGAAATGAGTGGTTCAAATCGATCAATTGTCAGTCGCGATACCCACTGACAGTTTCACCCGCTTTCAGCAGCTCGTAGTACATGATTCCTTTCTGGTCTCACAAAATGCAGAGCGTATTCTTCTTTCCATGCCATTGAGGTTGATGCTTCACAAGGTGAAAGCCACGATTTTTTTTGCATTTGGGATTCTCGAAATATATCCACTGCTCATTGCCAGTAACAATTTGTTGCAGGAAACGTTTTTCTATGTTGCTGAAGCAAAATATTGGAAGTGGCTTTTCGATTTTCCATCTGTCTCTCAGTCAACTTAAGTGGCACCTATTTTCCATCCTTTTGAATTTTTCCCATGGCATGGAAATATTTGGAATACCTTAGCGAGTCATATTTAATGTCTGCCTCTGCAAGTTGATTTTATGTTTGCGCATCTTTTTCATCCAATAACGCTTGCAGATTGGCGTCTTCAATTGTTTTTGGTCTTTCGCGGGGTTCCATGTCTTTAGTGTCAAAATAGCAACTTCTAAAGCGTTTAAACCAATCTTCACAGATATTTTCAATGGTGACCTCAATCAAACAACTTGCTTCGGTCATGTTTTTTTTCAAGTTAAAGCAGTAAAGCAAAACTTCCCGTAAACGCCGTTTATTTGGCACAAAACTCGACATCTTTGTTCTTAGAAAAAATATTATTGCATTGCAGTATGTGTTGATATTATGACTGGTTATGGTTAACAGTTTACCAAGCTATTAAAAAACACAACTTCAGACATGTATGTGAACTATATATTCATTGGCGTCATTCATGTGTGAAACCTAGAAACTTAGTTGTGTACTTCTATAGATACCATCGTTAGAAATCATATCCACGACTTGAACAAGAGAAAATAAAAAAAAGTTACTCTACAATTTTTGGAGTCAGCTTAATATAATGGAAAATTTTCTGCAATTGAGGAAAACTTTTAAAATGATATGATAATTTTGAAATATAAAAAGTGATAAAATATTGTTTGATGTGTTAGTTAAGCGAAGTTTGTGTTTGCAATTACTGTGTGAGATTCAGAAATGTTCAAACAATCATAAATGACAGAAACAGTGCAAAATAAGTTCTTATATTTCTATTTTAAAAGTTATAGAAATCAGTTCTAATTCCTAAGGTTTTGGTAGATTACTGTTGAATATTACTAAATTAGGACAACAAAGAACGACGATATAGCTTGCGCTATTGCACAAATCAGTCACCAGTCTTATTGATTTCCATATTATTTTAAATAAGATTGGTTTCTATGTGCAATATTTATTTTTAAAATACTGAAAATCATGAATCAGAAATTAGTTAAATTGCTTGAAAGTGATAAAGGTATTGCAAAATTAAATGCTTGCGATATTATTTTCTGTTAATGTATTTTATTTGATGTGATTATGTAACACTTTTGACATACATCTCTAACTTGTATAGTACATTTAAATTCTTTTATTAAAATTATTGTTTATTAAAATGTAGCATTGGAAATATACATATTTAATTTAATATTAGTTTATCCTAAACATATATTGCTACTTGTAGATAATTTAACACGGTAATCTTGATCTTTGAGTAACTATTCTATTTTGTTTATGGTTAAGTGTTTTTTTCCCAGAAAATCTTTAGGATGATTCAGTAAGTTCAATTGTTGTATGTTAGCTGTTTGAATAGTCATTCAAATCTTTTATTAATAGAACACATATTCCTAGAAATTTAAAATCTGATTATAATGAAAGAACGACTTAGTTATGTATGCTAATTGTTTGTTTTTCAAATGGGAAATCATACATTCTTGTGATTAATACAAAATCACTAGTAAATTTTACAAACATATTTTATTTATTTTTAGAAATCAATCGTATATTACTAAATTATCCAGGGAAATAAGTTACATCACTGATAATGTTATCTATTTGTTTTTGGTATCTTTTACAATAATAGATAGTGCACATTTACAACTGGATTAGGGTCTTGTTTGTAGAGTTCACTGCATTATCTTACTTCTCATATTATTAATATTCCTACATAATTTTGATTTGCATTTAAAGTAATATCAGTTTTAATTAAATTAAACCAGATTTTCAACTAGCTTAACTATTTGATACAGCCTTTGTATGTATTACTACTTATTCGAGTGTTTAATGGCCTTCTGAACCATATGGCTTAGAATATGTAGGTTAAAAATTACAAAGATAATGATTGAAGTTGAGCAGGAAATTTTACTCAGAAATCTTAAGAATTTGATCAGCAACCAATGATTGCAAACCTTTTTAAAAAGTGGATCAATTTTGTTTGTTATTTTTTAATACTAACCTATGGACCATTAAATTGTTGGTGTCACTTGGAGGGTGGGGGTAAAGGGTTACTAATAATTTGTAACACCGAAAATTTGTTAACAAAGAACTTGACGTTGATCTTTCTTTGCTCTCACTTTTGAAATACCGTAGTAAACATTGCTCTTTCTCCATATTTTCTAATTTTACTTTTGTAAGTGAAGAACAAAACTTTAAATGGGCTGATACTTTACATTTTACCGCAATAGGTGACACCATGTATGCTGGTGCCGTGAGAACTAGAACGAACAAAGAGTAAAGAAAAGTACAAAAAATTATATATATATAAAATACTCATATTTAGACCAGGGTAGAAAATTAAATAATCACATCAAATAATTTTAATCACCGTGTATAAGGAATTTCATTAAATAATACGCTTTATTAAAACCTTGAAGCATAAATAAACTCGGTCGTTTCAGTAAAAATAAGAAATTTAAATCATATACAAGACGCTTTATATCAAAAGAAACAGTATTAAAAAGCTCTGCGTGTAATGTAATTATTCCTAAACAAATGGAAATTACGTGCAAAATTTATATTAATTAACCCTATTTTAAGTAACAAGTAGTAGACAAAGCGTACAGATAATAATTAATATTTAGTTAGGATTCACTAAAAATTAAAGGCTATTATTTTTAATTGAAGTTAATTGAATCGTTAGTAACAGATAATATCTATAGAAACTTGTAAAACCCAAGATTATAATACCAGAAAATAAAACTCTGAGAATTAATATTATTTTGAACACCTGCGTAGTTTAAATGTCAAATACACGGCGAAAAGTTTGTAGATAATTAATAGTTTCAAAGAATCTTGGAGAAACCGGGGCTTAATATTCACGAGAATGTGCGATACGGGGTTATTAAACCCAGATAACAGTCCACATGGACTAAAATATAATCGATAATAAAGAATATCAATTTGCACCAATACGAGCAGGTTAGAAAAGGAAAGAGAAAATGCGTCAAGCAAAGACACATATAGTAAAAGGCGGGATTTAAGCAACGTCACGAGGGTCACAATTGGTTGAAAATAGGATGCAAATATCAGAGGTAGAAACAACAATTTCTGTACAAAATTAATTAGTTTTTCTCGGACATGCTTGCGTGCCGTGTGTTGAAATTTCTGAGATTTAAATGGGACGAGTGAAAATTCGTAAAAATCGACGCGCGAGCGACAGACTGGGAACATGGCATGAGAAATTCTTTAGAATTACCCGTTTTGGGGAACAGACCGACAGACAGGCTTTTGCTATATATACCGGTGGTAATATGAATTTCGCCTCTTAGACTTTTGACTATTCGATGCGTTAAAAGCTCTTACATCCGCGACTTGATTGAAGATGTTAAACAGTGCATTTTAGTTTGATAAAATAATGTAAAATTTTGCTCGTATATTTTAGTGATTCAAAATAGTTGGTTATTTACGTGCTAACATGAATGTACTTCAGTGCACTTAGATACAAGGTAATAAAATTTAGTTTCACTGTACCAATTAGCAAAATTTACAACGACAAATGTATACACAAAAGTAGGCAGTTTTGGCGTATATTGGTGAAAGAAGTATGAAGTTATTTGCTATTTTTCGGGGGTGTTAATAATTAAATGGTTCAAATACGTGTCTGGATCCACGAAACAAGGGTCAGATATACATAGATGAGTTCGGAAAAGCCCAGAAACAACTGGTGATGGAGAAAATTTTAAAAGCGTTGAGAATTAGAAGCCGTAAATATAATCCTGTTGGAATGGTGTGATTAACTAAAGGGACGATGTACTTTGAAGCTACGAGGACAGTAACCTTCAGGTAAATTATACTATTTTGTTTGACATTTTTGTGTGTGTTGAATAACTTTATAATTGATTTACTTTAAATGGACATTAGTGAAATTGTACTAACCATAAAATTTTAATTTTAAGATGAAATTTGCTTGTTGAAGTAGAAAGGAGTATTTAGTTTTGATGTTCGGTAATATGATGAAAATTTGGGTATGTCTTTGAGCTCAATTAGACGAACCTGGTTAATTAACGTAAAGGGGTGGTAGATGCTCCCTTTATACTCAGACTCGGTCTGCTTATATTGTTATATTAATTAGTAGGCATCCAACAAGGACTTTAATTTTGGATGCACATTAAAAGGATAATAAAATTAATCTTGAAATTCTTTTTAAAACTGAAATTTATGCTGAGTTTTAATTTTGAAATTTTAATGTATTCTGAATATTGATGTAAATAGAGTTAACGTTGATGTTTTTGGTAGGAATGTGTTGTTTTTTTTTAATGAGGAGGTTTATAACATTAGGTGAGCAGCCGAGGCGAAAAGAGGATCACAGCCGTTTATGACGCCCAATCTGTGGGACTAGAATTTTTTTGTTGAAAGGACCCAGTTCCCGCATTCAAAGGAGGATTTCACAGCATATTTTGGCGACCACAACGTGAGGGCTCGAGCTCCAAATAAAATTTTTGTTATTTTATTCCAGGAAACTGGCGATCTGAGAAAGAGAGTTTCTGTTTGTGTATAAATTTAAGAGTATTTTTAGAGTGTGTGTGAGTGATTAGAACGTATGCAGAGAAAAGAGTGGTTAAGGAGTCAAGGAGTGGAAATTGGAAGTGACGATAGTGCATTGTGTGAGAAAATTTCGAAAATGGAAGAAGCTGGAGGCAGTAGAGATCAGTCGAGGACGGAATCAGGAGAAACAGGAAATGAGTTAATGATGAGAATGTTAGAGGAAATGCGATTAGCTAGGGAAGAATCGAATAGAGCGATGGAGGAGTCTAACAGAAAATTAGAACTGCTAGCGATGAATCGAATAGAGCGAGAGAGGACTCAAATCAAAAATTTGACCGAATGAATGAGACATTAACAGGAGTTAGGGAAACCCTAAGTGAGAAAATAGATAAGACGAATAAAGAAGTTTCAGAATTTAAAAATAGTCTTACCGTAAAGATGGGGGAAGTTGAAAATAGGGTTGATAAAATGAGCGTGATATTACAGGTCTTCGACAGGAAATGGGACATTTAAGGTCCGGTACGCATTTTTGTGAAGAAGAGATTAATATAAAATGACTGAAGTGACGGACTCATGTAGGGATCAGTTAGGCAGGGTAGAACGCGAAGTTAGTAGTATCAAATACAACATGTCAAATTTAACGGGGGATGGTCCCAGATTTTCTACAGGTGGAGTATCATTGGACCAACACATGAAGTTTTATGGCGATAACAGGGTAAATCCACAAATTTTTATTAATAGTGTAAGAAATCTAGTGGGAAATTTATTTGACGAACAGACTAAACTAAATACGGTAAAGGCTTTATTAAAGGACAATGCGGAGGCATGGTACAATTTAGTAGGACAGGACATAGACACGTATCAGGACTTTGAAAACAAATTTTACAACATTACTGGAGTGATCACAAACAGGATCAGATTAGGGACGACTTGATTACAGGAAAATTTAAGGGAGAGTTTGCAGGTTCTAGGGAGCAATATGCCATCCGCAAATACAGTGTGGCCAAACAACTGAATCCACCATTGACGGACAGACAGATAATCAAGTACCTATCACGACATTTTGAACTGGAAATTAGACAACACGTGGCCTTACAAAACATCACAGAACGGGAGACGTTTTGGAATACTTACAGAGATATGACGATGTATGTGTTGGACGGACAAGAGAGATACGAGAACGAAACATTAACACAGTTAGGTTTGACAACAGGACACCGAATTATCCGAGACGGCCTGACTACAACAGAAATTTTCGACCGAATTGGGAACGACGAGGACAGGAATACAGGAGCAATAGTGCGACTAGGGACCGACGCCAAGACCTAGTTACACGCGACAGAACAGTTTACCGGAGGTAAACAGGACTGTGACCAGCACGCCGAATAGAGACAGGGACACGGATATTAACACGAGGAGGACGTACGCACAGGTTGTAGAAGGACAACCAGGACCAAGCACGGAAAACAGGACGAGACAGGATTTTTAGAACGCGACAGACCACTAGATTTCTGTGTAAATGTATATGAACATCCACGTGAATTTTTCAAAATTGAGGAAGAAGTAGAGCCAGAAACTGAGGAAAAATTATGTTTGCCAATTATTAATTTAGAAATTTTTGAAAATAATGTAGAAGTATTACTTGATACAGGGGCAGAGGCGAGTTTAATATCGGAGGAATTCGTCAGCAAAATTAGGGATAAGGTTTGTGATAGAATTATGCCTATAAAACGTAGCCATTTAGTAGCTCCAAATAAAAAGAAGTTTGCTGTAGTAAATAGTGTTGTGGTGCTTAGGATAGATATAGGAGGTTTAAGCTGTGAACAGGAGTTTGTAATTGTACCTGGACTGAAGTTTCAGAGCATTTTAGGTGTTGACTGTGTGATGAAGTTAGGGGTTTTGATAGATATGGAAAGGAAGGTAGTAAGGATTAAAGATAGGGTAGTGCCATGGAAGGGCAGTTATGAAGTCACAGAGGATGACACGGGGTTTAGTATTAATGTAGTAGAGGTGGAGGATGATGAAGGTAAACAGATCAACACAATAAGATGTCCAGAGGATAGGAGAGTAGAGGTTCAAGCTTTAGTACAAGAAAATGCAGAAGTAGTGGGGTAGAATCAGCATATCAGGAGCAGGTGAAGGCAGAATTATTTTTGACGAGGTTAAGTGGCAAGTTTGTTTTTAATAAAGTAGATTTAAGGGATTCATTCTGGCGGATTCCATTACACAAAAATTCTAGAAGGTACGTAGGGTTTTCCATAGAGGGAAAAATCGATAATTGTAAAGTAGTATCGTTTGGTTTGTCGGCAGAAAGGGAAACAAGAATAAATGAGAAACAGACAAGTGTAGGGACTGAAGAAGAAGTAATATTTAAGAGTCAGGATAAGAGGGATGATAAGTTTATTGTATGTGAGATAATAGAGATGTTAAGTATAGATATAGAAGGGGGAGAGATAGGGATGAAGAGTATTAGGATGGTACGAAGAAAGACGTGGAGGGTCAAGAAGAGAGTTAGATTTAAATAACTTAATGAACAAAGGATAGAGATAGGTGAATTTTAGTATAGATATAGGAATAAGAATAGAATAGAGAGTAGATATAGGTGTATATAGAAGAGTAGAAGTAGGTGTTTATAGAAAATAAAGCTAGGTATAGGATAAATATGGGAGATAATTAGGAATAGGTTTAGGATGAGAATAAAGAGTAAAGGTAGGAAGAAAATAAGATAGGTTAAGTATAGATATTTCATATAAGATTAGTGGAGAGTTAGGAATAAAGTTAGAAATAGGATAGGTATATAGGATTAGGTAGGATGAAGTAAAGTATAGTGAAGATTAGTTAAAAGTTAGGAATAGGATAGGTATATAGGATGTATATAGGATTAGATGGATGAGTAGGATGAAGTTAGGGATAATTTCAGTTTATAGAATTAGGTGAAAGTTAGGAATAGGATAGGGATATAGGATAGGTGTAAATATTTTTTTTTCGATTGGAGACAAAGTAGGTAAGTTAGATAGATTAGGGTAGAGAGAGATAGGCAGTTTGTTTGTAATTTTTTTTGTCTAAATGCTTTATATTTGCATTCAAATAAGTGGGATTATTTGTATTCAAATAGGGGGAAAATACTCATATTTAGACCAGGGTAGAAAATTAAATAATCACATCAAATAATTTTAATCACCGTGTATAAGGAATTTCATTAAATAATACGCTTTATTAAAACCTTGAAGCATAAATAAACTCGGTCGTTTCAGTAAAAATAAGAAATTTAAATCATATACAAGACGCTTTATATCAAAAGAAACAGTATTAAAAAGCTCTGCGTGTAATGTAATTATTCCTAAACAAATGGAAATTACGTGCAAAATTTATATTAATTAACCCTATTTTAAGTAACAAGTAGTAGACAAAGCGTATAGATAATAATTAATATTTAGTTAGGATTCACTAAAAATTAAAGGCTATTATTTTTAATTGAAGTTAATTGAATCGTTAGTAACAGATAATATCTATAGAAACTTGTAAAACCCAAGATTATAATACCAGAAAATAAAACTCTGAGAATTAATATTATTTTGAACACCTGCGTAGTTTAAATGTCAAATACGGCGAAAAGTTTGTAGATAATTAATAGTTTCAAAGAATCTTGGAGAAACCGGGGCTTAATATTCACGAGAATGTGCGATACGGGGTTATTAAACCCAGATAACAGTCCACATGGACTAAAATATAATCGATAATAAAGAATATCAATTTGCACCAATACGAGCAGGTTAGAAAAGGAAAGAGAAAATGCGTCAAGCAAAGACACATATAGTAAAAGGCGGGATTTAAGCAACGTCACGAGGGTCACAATTGGTTGAAAATAGGATGCAAATATCAGAGGTAGAAACAACAATTTCTGTACAAAATTAATTAGTTTTTCTCGGACATGCTTATGCGTGCCGTGTGTTGAAATTTCTGAGATTTAAATGGGACGAGTGAAAATTCGTAAAATCGACGCGCGAGCGACAGACTGGGAACATGGCATGAGAAATTCTTTAGAATTACCCGTTTTGGGGAACAGACCGACAGACAGGCTTTTTGCTATATATACCGGTGGTAATATGAATTTCGACCTCTTAGACTTTTGACTATTCGATGCGTTAAAAGCTCTTACATCCGCGACTTGATTGAAGATGTTAAACAGTGCATTTTAGTTTGATAAAATAATGTAAAATTTTGCTCGTATATTTTAGTGATTCAAAATAGTTGGTTATTTACGTGCTAACATGAATGTACTTCAGTGCACTTAGATACAAGGTAATAAAATTTAGTTTCACTGTACCAATTAGCAAAATTTACAACGACAAATGTATACACAAAAGTAGTCAGTTTTGGCGTATATTGGTGAAAGAAGTATGAAGTTATTTGCTATTTTTCGGGGGTGTTAATAATTAAATGGTTCAAATACGTGTCTGGATCCACGAAACAAGGGTCAGATATACATAGATGAGTTCCGGAAAAGCCCAGAAACAACTGGTGATGGAGAAAATTTTAAAAGCGTTGAGAATTAGAAGCCGTAAATATAATCCTGTTGGAATGGTGTGATTAACTAAAGGGACGATGTACTTTGAAGCTACGAGGACAGTAACCTTCAGGTAAATTATACTATTTTGTTTGACATTTTTGTGTGTGTTGAATAACTTTATAATTGATTTACTTTAAATGGACATTAGTGAAATTGTACTAACCATAAAATTTTAATTTTAAGATGAAATTTGCTTGTTGAAGTAGAAAGGAGTATTTAGTTTTGATGTTCGGTAATATGATGAAAATTTGGGTATGTCTTTGAGCTCAATTAGACGAACCTGGTTAATTAACGTAAAGGGTGGTAGATGCTCCTTTATACTCAGACTCCGGTCTGCTTATATTGTTATATTAATTAGTAGGCATCCAACAAGGACTTTAATTTTGGATGCACATTAAAAGGATAATAAAATTAATCTTGAAATTCTTTTTAAAACTGAAATTTATGCTGAGTTTTAATTTTGAAATTTTAATGTATTCTGAATATTGATGTAAATAGAGTTAACGTTGATGTTTTTTGGTAGGAATGTGTTGTTTTTTTTTTTAATGAGGAGGTTTATAACATTAGGTGAGCAGCCGAGGCGAAAAGAGGATCACAGCCGTTTATGACGCCCAATCTGTGGGACTAGAATTTTTTTGTTGAAAGGACCCAGTTCCCGCATTCAAAGGAGGATTTCACAGCAATATATATATATATATATATATATATATATATTTTGCTGTGTTTATTCGCCCCTACGTTTGGGCGTCACGAAATTGCTGTGATATTCGCCACACGATTGGGCATGTCATGAAATTGCTGTGTTTAATCGCCCCACGATTGGGCGTACCATAAAATTGCTGTTTAATCGCCCCACGATTGTACGTGTATGAAATTACTGTGATACTCGATTTTATTATCTTAGGCTTAACGAGCCCCTACGATGGTCGTCATGAAATTCTATGTTATTACCTGAACCATCGAGCCCCAGCGTTGGGTCGTATAAATTTGCTGTGTTATACCCTATTTGATTCCTTTATTAATTTAAGCCCCAATGTTATGAAATGTTAGATTAGGATTTTTTTTACCCCGATTAGCTTACTGAATGGATCTTATTGAATCAAATAAAGCAATTCTATAATACACAATATAATAATTGAAAATATTTACACTTAAAATTTTCCTTTTTGTACAGAATATCTACAAATACCTGATTTGTGTTTTTCTGAAAGCCAGCAAAAATATCTTTTAATTTATTCAGGGACCTTCGAACGTTCCAAGATACCTATTCCATTTTCATAAATCTTTAAAGGACCCTTTCTGATGACTCTTTACAAATATACAATGTGACAAATATTAAATCAAAACAGTTTTCGATAATAAAGTGTATTAAGATTGCTAACCTGGAATGGGTTCTGTATTTCCATCCTAGTCTTTGATCGACGTACCCTTTCTGTGTTCGGTTTGCTTATTGATGTACCGGCCCCATATAAGCATCGCCTCCCATAAATCGCTTACAATTAAAATCGTACCAAGTCGGAATATGTCCAAATTAGAATACGTTCATTTTGAATTATCTCCAAAATTAGAGTATGCTCAAATTACAGCCCAAATTAAAGTCGAAGTTAAAATCCAAGATTAAGAGTCAAAATTAAAATCCAAATTACATGTCGGAATTAAAATCAAATTAAATGTCGGAATTAAAATCGAATTACATGTCGGAATTAAAATCCAATTTAAATGTCAAAATTAAATGTCGGAATTAAAAGCCGTTTATATTAATATTAGAAATGAATTTAATTAATTCGTTTTACTTAAGTTTATTTATAGGTCGACTTATTTTCGTTGCACAAATTTTTGCACTTTTAATTCTGATTTATTTTGGTTTATTCTTCACTGGTTACGTAAGCTTTTAACACTTTTGAACATAGTCGTTGCTCAGTTTGAATATAGACTAACCTGTCGCCTGATTTCATTGACTTGTTGACGTTCTAGGGCGATACTTCTACCTTATCTCACATACCTTGGAATTTTCACCAATTATTTAGTTTAAATCTTTCAATGTACGCCTTGTCTGTCACGTTTGCATCCCGCATATCATGGTATTACTTGAGAATTTTCAACTTTTGACATTTATTAACTCACGTATTCGGATGTTTGTTAAATTTTATCGTCTAAATTGAATCACCTGGTGATTGTTTATTTCTACAGAATATTGGATTTTTGAACAAATGTGATTTCTTCCAGTCACGTAACGATTTTCTAATAATGAATTATTTAGAATGCGTGTACGATGATATACTCGACGCAATTGTTAAATATTTGCAATGCCAATTTATATATGCTTCCCGGTGATTTAATTTTGATGCAATTTGTTGCATTTTAAAATTTTATCTTTACTTGTAAACTGCACTTAAACATCTTTATGTTCTCATGCATTTAATCCCGTGTATTTTATATACAATGTCCTCTCAATTAACAGTATGTAGAGTGACCGTTTTACTCTTATGGTTTCTGGAATTATGTGCTTTTCTTAAGGTGGAAGTTTTTACATTTATTCTGCGACCCCCATGACTTAACCTACCCCTAAACTACCCTATTATCATAGCAATATATATATATATATATATATATATATATATATATATATATTGCCGTGGAACTCGGGTAAGCTCTTCACCAACAAAAATATATTCGAAAATATTTATAAAATTTTCAAATTCGAAAATAGAAAATTTTCCAAAAATTAAATTATACAAAAAAAATATTCTTACCCGTTTTTGACTCTTCCTCGGTTGAATGGCCTTCTTCAACTGCTTCCGGCTAGCTCATTTGGACCTCCTTTTGGATAGCTATATTCATTCATAAATTCTATCATTCATGCACACTCCCAATAAAACCACAAAATACACAAACATACAATCTTTTATTTATTCCTATTTACAAATGCAATTTATTATTGTCCATATTTTATTATTCACGTTACACTTCAGTAACTCTTATTTTGTAATGTCCTTTATTTAATTTTAAACTCATCAAACACATAAAATGTACGCGGAGTAAATGGACCTTGAATAATACCTACTCTAAAATTCCTTCATTATAATTTATTTATTTTAATACTCTAAGTAAACTGTGGTGTATGGTGAGCTCATAATAACCCAATTAATGTATGCCCTTCTACTTTGCATACTCTAAAATTAAAAAAAAACAAAGCCATGTACTCTTCACAAAATTTCACGTTCTGATGAAACGTTTAAAAGCTTTCTAGACACCTTCAATTTCTAGTAGAATACCGTAATAAAGTTATTTACACAAATTCTGTTCAATACTCAAATAATTCACACTACCTTGAAAACACTCTCATACTCTACCCCAATATTTACAGTTTATAGAAATCACAATTTTAAATCGTTACGTGGAATTTCTAGAAGATCTCCGCTCTGTAGATGATGCCATGTAAATTTCTATCTGGTCAGCAGGTCGTTTCTCGCAATTACTAGACGAACTCCATCTAAATAGATCCACCAACGCCGCCTTCTCGATGTAACCAAATTCCAAATTTCATTTCAGTTAGATTTCTTTTACACTAATTTACGTTATTTAATGTCCCGACACGAGTTGATATAAAATTATAGGTGATACCTCAATTAAAATAAGTAATATCGGCACACTAACCGCGTTTTAATTAATTTAGAGGCTACCACTAAGCAATACACTTTAAATTATTTGTTAATACTTACAACTTCGTGTCAACTTTTATATGTGCTTTTGGGACTGTCGAAATTATAAGGCACGAAGTTAAAAGGACAAGAGAGCGAGTCCTAGTTTTCTCGAGTATTTATGTCTTTCGACTGTAACCTCTCCAGGCCCCCAGTTATCCGAAATCCCGCTCACAACAACACATTCTCACAATTTTGCACTCAACCCGAATTTCAAATCTGCGAATTTCCGTACCTGGTTATAAAATTTTAAGAAACTTACGCTACACTATCCTCGTGTCTATATCAAGTTGAACTAACATATCGACCAATCGTAAACTTAATGACGTTTCTCAAATCCCTCCTATACTATTGTGGTCTCATGCTTATACGTTTTCTACGTCTCATTCTAACCTTGCTTGAGTGGTTGAAAAATCGATATCCTTGTTTGTGCGCTGTTTACACGCGTGGACTGTCTACGTGCGTTAAATAACGCCCTCATTAGCATTTCCCGTGAATATAAGCAACGGTTTATCCGACATTTTCTGTAACCATTTGTTATCTACACAATTTAAGCAGAACTTGACCTTTATAAAAATACGCAGGTGTTCAATCGTAACATTTTAAATAACACTTCTACGAGTTGGATATTCCACGTATTTTAACCATCTTGATATATTTGTACGTTAGCAACGCGTTTCATATTGGTATTACCTGGTTTTTAAACGCTTTTATGCATATTATACCTCAATAATCGTTCAATTAAATTCAAATTAATTAATAAATTAATGGCATTGGCTTCTACCATTTAATTTCTTTGCAAACCTACTTAAATTTCATTAATTATTTATAAATTTTCTTAACACCTGATACTTAAAATGAATTAACTAATATAATTTTCGCACGTACTTTCTGGTTGTTCCTTTATACAGGGTGTGTTGAAATTGCTTTGTTTATATTTATTTTTGATCTTTTAAAACCACTATTATATATATATATATATGTATATAATATGATATGATGTGATATAATGATATGATAAGGAGGTCATAAGAGGTCATCAATCTCAACATTTTGTAAGATAAACCACCCAAAAACCCAGAAAATTAAATTTCAAATACTTTATTGTCTACCCTGTATAATATTTCTAGTAAGATAAGCTTATTATAGTAATTTCTAGTACAAGTGAAACCCGTGTGTAAATATTCATCCTCTTTAAATATATCAGTTAAAAGCAAGTTTTTAATGCATTTTATGCAGACTGAAAAGACCGTAAAACGAGTTCTAATGTGTAAATAGTCATCCTCTTTAAAACTGCTACATAACTTTAATATCAAGTACCCCTCTTGAAATACTGTTAACGGTAAAACGCACGTGTCAGACAGAAACAGAAAGGAAAACCAAGTAAGGTTCCTCACGAATCACGGTCACGTATAAAAAGGTAAAGGAAATATAGAAATACCAGGCTACCTACAAATCCGGACAGTGGGGGTGGTTTGCATAAACAAGAAAAGTACATCGCCATCGAATTTTTTTTGCCAATTACCACAAAAATTTTTATTTAGACAAAAAAGATTATAATCTACGGACAATTTAATAATTGAGCTACGAAGTGCACATCGTATTGTAACATAACAAAGTATTGATAATGAACAAAAAAGTAAAGCTTAGGATTTATTTTAGACAAACGTTTTAAGATAAACGTAGTGCATTTAGAATGCTCTCTATTAAGCAATTCAAAATAATAAAGAACACTAGTGAAGCTAGTTTTTAAACAGGTTTTGAATTTATCTGCGGTTCGTTCATCTGTTATGCACATACAGCAAAATGTGGACAAACAAGATAAAGAGAAAAGATCGGCAAATATCTCCACGTGTCGAGATACTTATCTTGTATCCACATGCGTTGATGTGAAACAGCTAGCATTGTGCTCTCGCTTTATCTTGCACGCTTAATCATTTGTGGAGGTGTACCAGCAAGACATTGTGACCTCGCTCACTGAGGCGTTGTCTTGGGCCTACATAAAAGAGCGATGAACCGGAGATATTGGCTTTTTGTGAAAGATGTGCATTGCTTTTGGAGTAATAGAATTAGTCACGCAGAAAGCAAATACTAGGGCGAAAGGCAGGATCAAAATCAACCCGGTTTTGGAAACCATATGTTAATCGATTGAAATATTAGGGTACCATATGTCAAAAGAACATGTCTCATCTTTTTAATGCGTAAATACATAAAGAAAACCAGCAAATGCGCATCCAATTATCGTTGTTAATCACACATGTGGAAAAGCTCTTCTTTTAAATAAAGCGAACATATTCTTTCAGAAAGCAAAGATTGTAGATAATTAAGTTATATCAACCAATAAAGATAAATTGAGGCACTTTGACCTGAACTATATACACTAATAACATTTTACAGGGTGTTAAACAAGCACTTATTTCAATTGTATTGGGATGGATTTTATAGGAACAAATTGATTTATTAAATTATAAAGCGTGATCAGGGATGTCTTCTATAACAGGTAAGTACACAGAAGTCAATGTGGAAGCAGGGGAATATTTAAACAGAATCATAAATCGAATGAAAATATTTAGCAGGGTACGACTGAATGTAACAAAAAGTTATATGTAACTTCAGTCAATACACAATTGCAAGCATTTAACGAGAAGTGGGAATGAGGTATTTTTCTTTTGAACAAACTACTTTTCCAGATCGTTCGAGAATCCATTATTTTTATGTTAATAAGCAATATGAATGAACGGCCCAATTAGTAGAACACGATAAGACTTTTAATAGGCTATAAATTATTGAATACACAATTCTCTTTTCAAAAAGTCTTTTACAGAAAAACACAAATCCTTATAACTACTGACCTGAATTCAGGAGCATTTAATAAATTTCAGATAAACAGTCTCCCAACGCTTCCCAGATTTGAACACGGTCTCTGTTTCAAGGATTGATACTTGAACAAAATTATTCAAAACTCACACCAGGTCTAAATCAAAACCCAATTCGTAATGAATTCAATTGTGGCAGAGCCAAACCAAATAGGTTAAAGCTTATAATTTTCTACGTTCAATTGTACTCTGCTAAATATTTTCATTCGATTTATGATTCTGTTTAAATATTCCCGTGCTTCCACTTTGATTTCTGTGTAACTACCTGTTATAGGAGGCGCCCCTGATGATGCTTTATAATTTAATAAATCAATTTGCTCCTATAAAACCCATCCAATACAATTGAAATAAGTGCTTGTTCAACACTTTGTAAAATGTTATTAGTGTATTCAATTCAAGTCAAAGTACCTCAATCTATCTTTATTGGTTGATATAACTTGGTTATCTACAATCCTTGCTTTCAGAAAGAATATGTTTGCATTATTTAAACGTAGTATAACATGCCAATTGGCCGAGGTCTGGCCATGGTACCACGTGCGTCATACTTTATAAAATATTTGTGTTTACACATTTTATTACTTATTGGAATTACGTTTGATTCCGAATATATATTTACGTTTACTCTTGTAGTAGAAAATAAAACTAGACTCAGATATTACTATATTTATTCACGATTGTATTATTTATCTACGTTGTATAAATAAATACGTTTACTGTAATTTTCTGATTCTTCTTTCAAAATACAACTAGTGTGGATCTGAACCCATGTTAGATATGTTACACCTAGTTCCCCTTCCTTGTTTTGTGGTTATTAGAACGTTTCATATAAAGTTCACTTTTATTACCAGACTGTCTGCAAGTGTAGGCCATCCATATTGACTTATCTTGAAATTGCCACGAGGTTAACTATGGTATGTATTTTCTACCTAAAATTTTATAGACGTCTTACCCTACATCTAAGATGAAATTTTGCCTAGTTTTTAAATTAAAGATGGTAAAATATAAATACATTAATTTTTGATTATTCGTAGAACCATGTGTTTTATAAGTTGTTAACACAATTGATTTTTGCAAGGTCACTTTGCTTCAGAAATACGTTTTATTCCAAAAATATATACTACAAATTCTTATTTCAAAATATTAATGTAAATATCTTCAAACTAATAATCCAAATATATTCTCTATATTTTTAATCCGAAAATATCTACAATTGTTTCTACATAAGATGCTACCTACGATCTATGTTTATCGTAAGCTACAGATGTTGTAAATATCTTCATAAATTTTTCTATCGATGTTTTATATAATAAAAGCTGTGATGTGTAACAGTTTTACCTCCACAACATAACAATAACTGGAATCCGGAATATTTTTTAATAGAATAAAATAGATTTAATTGCAACTATTCGGTGGACCAGATGTTCATCTATTTAGAAAGTTGGACTTCAGTTTGTGGACGAATTGCTTGATAGCGGAAGATGTTTTTCCTGCTGAACGCCAGGTGGAATTCACACAAAATACTGAAACAAAAGTAACTACTGGGATGTTTGCTTGCCTTAGGTATGAGTTTTGCTGGATTCTTTTTAGTGTCATCAATAGTAATATTTTAATCTAACTTTGTACACATTCTAACTGTCCAAGTGAGTATTTACAACAGTTATATTATCTTGTTTATTTTGCATTTAGTTAAAATATGCGTATGAATATTTTTTACTGCCAAAAACTTAACTCTATAAACATACAAGATTTCATGAAATTTTCTTTGGTTAAAAGGTTTTCTAGCAAATAGCTTAAACTTAAATATAACTATTTTATTTGTCTTTACAAAAAGCTTTGTATAAATGTTTATAAAACATCATATTAAGCCTGTGATTTCCTGTCTATTGATTGCTGTCGTTTTATAGAAAATATGATGTTGACTGAACTTTCAGTATACAAGTTTAGTGTTTTTCTTGTCTTCACTTTCTGTTTAATTTCTAATTTTCTTCTTCCTCTGTAGTCTTTTGCAAACTCCGCAACCCTTAAAGGTCGATGCTAGCTCCACCAAGTATTTTTATTTTTATACTCTACAGTACACCTACCCTTTATATCTCCTCAGAAAAGGGTACAGTGCACCTTGGAGCACCAACGTAGCTATTTTTATAAATGTTTTGAACACCTTGGCGCCCAACGGCATCAAAACACTTTTGCACCCAAATGTGTATTTTTTTCTTTTTGCAAATTTTTTTACAGTACTCTTTTGTACCCTTCCTGTTTTTTTTTTCAAATTTCTCTACATTAACAATCATGCTCAACATGTTTTTCTTTTTTCTAATTTTTTACACCCAACGAATATTTCTTTTCCTAAGTTTTCTACTACTACACTTGATCACCCAATGCCCATTATCGCCCATCAATAGCTTTGTCGTCTAACATATCTTTTTCTTCTTACATATTCTTTCTACGATAGCATTGGCGCTCAACACTATTTTCTTAATGCAACTTGCGTTAAATTTGTAATTCTTGTATTGCTAGACAAACGCGGATTCCCTTTCTTTTTATACATTTTTTGACACATCGGAGCTTAATGTCATTTCTTTCCTTCTTTTTATAAATTTTTCTACAACACATTTGCATACAACGTAGTTTTTTTTCTAAAATTTTTCACGATACCTAGTTCCAAACGTGGTAGACAGAACACCATTGCAGTCTAAAGTGGATTTTTCCTATTATACATTTTCCTACAGCACGTTAAATACTTTGACGCCCAATCATGATGTTTTTTCTTTTTATAAATTTTTCTAGAGCACATTTTCATTTTCAAATTTTACTGCAGCATATTGACGAACGTGTTTTTATCTGTTTTCAAGTTTTCCTACGATATCATAGTTATCCAAATTACTTTACTCACAATTTACTATTGGACATCACTCATTTTAGTGACCAAATTTATCTTCCCTTCATGTATGTTTCACATTAACATACTTGTTCTCAAAAATACTACCTTTATTTTTCTTATAAAGTACTGCGTGGTTTGGCATTCAAAAATAAATTTTCTTACAATTTGTTTTTAAAAACAAAAAAATTCTTTGACAACGTAGTGGTCATAATATTTTCCTTTATAAATTTGTTTCTATATGAAACTGGTGTCCAAATAACTATTTTCTCAACCCTATTGATATAACTTTAGATTTGCTTGAGTAAAAATACATTGCCTATTACAGAATAAATTGTTTACTATCCATAATAAATATACATTTTAAATTTTGATTACAATTAAACACATATATTTTTTTCATCATAATTAAACATAGAATATACCTAACGTTTTGAAAAACTATAATTTTTTTCTCTAAGTTTTTATTACAAACCAAAATTAAAATTTAAATATGGAAGAAACTATCTATTCAGGTCATTTGTTAAAATAAATACTGTCTGCTACAAATAAAATTTTTTATAATGATGAATGTACCTCTAAACATATGAAATATAATTTTAAAAACTTATCTTTATCGGAAACACTTGTCGTTTCATTATTGTTGAAACTGCAGTATGATCAGTCATATGCTTCTTAGATTTTATACTATAGTTGAAGTCCCGGTTTCCTTGGTTTTTAGTAGTCTATAAATAGATATGTCAAAGTATCAAGAATTATATTCAGTCATTGTAATATTCTATTAAATAATTCTAATAGCATAATCTATTATCTAAACAAGTGTTGTATTATAATAAAAGGTCTAGACAAGTGTGTTCTTATTGTTGGCTTAATATCCACTTTTAATCTCATCAATTATACGTTCACATTCCTTTATCTTTGGTGCTGATGTTGCAAAGAAATTTTGAATTTGCAATAGATTTCAAAAATAGTTTTTGGGAAGCGCATACTTCTTTGAATATACCTCCCCCCTTTCACAAAAAGTCTTCAGAAACATAATGCTCTTTGTATGTTAGAAGATATATTCCCTTCATAATTATCTAGAGTAAAACAAAAGTAACATGTTTTTCTCGAAAATTTTCTTATTTTTGGTAGACATGTTCCTATTTCAGTGAAATTTTATAGTTCGTCTTATAAACCTCTGATGACGTTAATATAATGCCTGGAGATGGGACAGCATATTTTGCAGAAATCAAGTTCCTTTGTCTGAACAAATATAAATTATCTTATCTTCTTATCTTATCTAATTGATCATTTTCTTTTGTCTAAGAAAGTTATTGGTAGACATGTTCCTATTTCAGGAAAATTTTATAGTTCATCTTATAAACCCTCTGAAGACGTTGATATAATGCTTGAAGATGGGACAGCATATTCTACAAGAATAAAGTACCTTTATCTAAACATATAAAATATCTTATTTATCATTTCTTTTTACTGAAGAAATGTTATTATCTTAATCAGGAACCTCTTAATAATTTGGTTTCAATCTCCCAATTTTCCCTATCTTAATAAAAATTAAACCATAACCCCCTATCGTAATAAAAACTTAACTATGTTTCCTCCCCCATCTTAATAATAGACTAAACAACCTACCTTTCCCAATAACACAACATAAACCCCCATATTATTATGTGCACTTATATTAAACAATAATATGAACTCTAAGATATGAATATATTTAGTAAAACTAGATAAAATTCTTTTTTGTCTTCAATTTTTTTCTTTGATTGCAAGCGCATTCTTGCTGCCTATATCTTTCTCTGTATTACAATTTTAAAAATATTTGTTAAACTTTTACGAGTGGTTTGCCTTTACCAATTTTACCTTGCTGATTTTGTCTCCCTTAAAACGTTTAATACATATTAGTTATCCCACCACTCAATGTTAATTTTTTAAAAAAACTTTTCCTTTACTATTTCATATCTATAAATTTTCTTTCCAGAGTCAAAATTCTTTTATTCTTGGAATTATTTACCATATATTAAAAAAAATTTATTCGTAATGTCATAAGTTTTTTCTCGTTGGTCTGGGGCTGTGTAACATGTCAATTGGCTGAGGTTTAGCCATGTTACCACGTGCTTTACACTTTATAGAATACTTGTGTTTACCTACTCTAAAAACACATCTCCAAAAAATTTAAAGAACTGTTCTAAAGAAACAACCGTACTGCCATGCTTTATACTGTCTTCTAGAATTTTTCTAGGTCATTTCTTTAAATTATCTACTTCTATCTCCAGACTGCAAGATTTTTCTTACTTTTGCTAAATTCTACTTTGTATTCTGCTTATTTGCCTCCACTGTTTCTTCCCTACAGTAATATCAACCTCATCAAAACTCCTATTTATTTCCTTTTTGCCTCTGTCATACTTGAATCAATTACTTTGGAACCTCCTGTATAATGAAAGATGTAAAATTATCTAAGCATCCTTACTTTACTTTACTAGGCTCCACCTTGAATTCTGCTTATTTTTCTCCATGGTTTCTTGTAGATTTCCTATGGCAATACTAAGATCATCTAAGCTCTTCCTTTTTACCTCTGTTATGCTTGAGTTAACCCCTTTTTGAACCTTCTGTCAATTGAAAAATGTAGAATTATCTAGTCTATCACTTAATTGTTTTAATTCTTGACTACGTTTTTCCTGATGTTGTGTTATTTCCGGTATTAGTTTTTGCTCGGCTTCTTATTAGCAATTTCATCAGATCCATCATACTTGGTTCTGCTTTTACTTGGACATCGCCATTCTTTTCTTCTATTGTATTAAAACTTTTTCGAAAAATTTACACTAAAAATTTTTTTAACTAAACTGATTTATGCCCTTAATCTCTGACATCTTAAAATAAAATCTAGCCTGAATAACCAAATGTATTGTTGTGTGCTAAAACCAATAATAGCATAATGTTCGTAAGCTCTTACACTTTGAAGTTCGAGCTAATGATGTTGAATCTTCGAACCCCTGAGTTGGGTCGCCAATAATATCTGCTGTGTTTCTGTAGCTATTGAAGAAGTCCCACAAGCTGGGTGCTAATTATATCTGCTGTGATGTTGATAAGTCCCATGAGTAGGACTAAATCTTATGAAGTGAAGTTAAAATTATAGCTCGTGTTTCTCAACACAACAGATGCAGAATCTCAAACCTAAATTCAAGAAACAACTTTCTCGACTATCTCAGTCGGTAGAACATTTAAAAAGTCTCCAACTTGCATAGACTAGTGTATTAACCTTTACTAAATATTTTAAAGTAGAAATATTTACAGATAAAAAGATAAAGAAAAAAGAAAATTTTTGCAGTATAAAATTACATAAAAATATAAAATAAGGAAACCAAAGCTTCAACTTACACCCATAATAAACTTGAAAATTCGTCATAGCAATTATTTTTTTCAATAAAACAAAGCTATATTTCTTCTAGTATTTTAACAAACTGATTAAGAACGTGCTCGCAACTGAGCCACCGAACATTATTGTATGTCAAAATTTTCATTTATTAAGATTTCTTGCGTTTATAAAGTTGATGACTTTTTATTACAACTGGCATTACTTTGAAAAATGTTTTTAAACCTTGCTTTGCACATACATAACTTGCCTATGTATAAGGTAATGAATTTCACTCAAAGAATGTAATATTTTGCTTAAACTGCTGAATAAACCCAATGTTTTCGCTACTGTATTGGGTACGCATCTGTTGTCGCCGAAACAACTTTCTGTAGGTCAATATCTATTTCTTTAAATGCATTGTCAAATTCTTTAAAAACACGAAGACTGGTACATTTCCCTTTCAACATTATTAGTTTTAGCAGCTATTTCTTCATAGTACTGCCTGATTTATATCCAGCATAAACTGCGAATTGTGCATAACTATTTAGATCATTACTCTAGTCTAAAGCAATTGAATACATTTCTACATAATTATTTTAAATCGTTCATTGGCGAACTAATATTTTCGTCTAATTGTATTAATCGATCTTTAATTGTATTGCAATTTATTCGTAAGTCATTTAGTCGCTTTATAATTGTTTTTTTCTTTAAAATATGCAAACAAAATACCGCTAAATTCTAAAAATGTTTGCTTTAGAAACTCTGCTTATGAAAGAGGTTTCCCATGGGAAACAACACAATAAGTTAACTTGAAGATAATCAGATACAATGTTATTTTTTGGAATCGAAGAAGTTTTTAACATGCTATCTTGGGAATCATTCTGCTTTACTTTGTTTGTAGAGAAGCTATGATTTAAGTGCAACTTTTTGAAATGTCTTTTTATATTATATGTAGTGAAGTGACTTTTTCATTAGAAATTACACATACAGTTGTTTGGTTTTTCTCAATAACACCATATTTATCAAACCAATCTGGTCTGGAACTTGTACCATTTGTTTGTAATTTTTTAACCATCCATGTAGTGCAAGAGCGCAAATAAAAATATTCATATTTAAAATACCTAATTTTAGACAAAATTTTTTATTAACGTACTTGATATATACAAAATAATAATAAAGTTAAGTTACTATATAATTCTAAATGCGTACACTTTAGCTACTAATTATTTCAACATTACGAGCGGGTAAATCAATTTTAAAAATGTGCATTTCTCATCTCTTCTGACAAACAATCTTTGAAAAGCATTTAAGCCAGTACCATATCATTGTTATATCAGCAGTATATTACTTTAAAGTTGTTACAATTGTGCTTACTACATCATGTTTGTAACTTTGTGTATTAGGTTACTTATATTTCTTTACAATTGTTATTATTTATTCCTTTCCAAATATTTTTCATTTATCATTTACATGTCAAACATATGCGAGGGTCAGAAATCGTAATAAAAGAAATTTGTAACAATCAATATGTGGACCATTTGAAAAGCCTGTGTGTCTGACTCGCAGGTTATAGGTTTCCACCACATTCTTAGACCATATGCTGTGCTTAAGTGTAGAATTTTTCACATATCAACTGATTCCTGTATCTTGATTATCGGCATTTTAAATCTTATGATTTTTTTATATACTGACACATTAACATATTTACTTCTGTTTGAAATTTCTTTGATTGTAAGAAGTTCTAATAAGATTTGTTTAGACTTTTACTTTGTACATACTGCAATACAAATAAGCATAAGCTAAATAATTCACAATGTTAATAATTGGTTTTATATGTAATGTCAACTAAGTTTTATTTGAATACAGATCATCACCTTCCTTTAAATGACTTATGCAAATTAGTTCATTTTTAACTTTAAATTGATTTTTATGCACAGATAAATATTATGATTAACAAGACAAATGGAGTGCGCTGGTTCATAATCAGAACTCCAAAATAAATAACTTTTAGTAATGTTTTGTCTGGTATAGGTAATTTACGTACTATGCACCTTACAATTTTAATTACACAAATTAATATGGAAATTTCTTGATAACAAAAAGCTCTTAAAAGCCGTAACTAATTAGCAGTAAGGAATTTGTATTTTACTAATTAAACTTAAACTATTTATACACAAATTAAAATAACCAATCAATATTATCAAAAATTTATAAGATTGGTATTGATATTCATATGAAACTTCCTGTTTAGTTGGCTATATGATCTGACAAGTTGTCTTGATCATGTGGTGCTAGACAAGCTATAGTTCTGGAACTGGTTGGACGCGTACCTACATTGTTTCCTACTCTGAGCTAACAACCTGCATATTTTCTCGAAATTCCCACAGCTTACAGCTTTCAGTATCTGTGTGCAATAGTTTAATCCAGGTCTACCTTTACCTCTCTTTTTCCTGATTCTGCTTCTAATATATTCCTCACAATTCCCGTATGCCTTGGTATGTGTCCTATCATTCTATCTCTTCTATTTTTACTGCTTCTACATATTTTTATCTGCTCTTGCCATTTCTAATATATTTTGTTCTTAACCTTGTCTGTCCATGATAACTTCATCATACGTCTGTCTGTAGCACCATATTTCTAAGGCTTTAATCTCTTCTGTGTCCGCTTCTACTGGTCAAATTTCACACCTGTATAGTGCTGTGCTCCACACATGCTTTCAGCAGTCTGTAACTTTTTAGTTTTAGGCAAATCCGGAATTTGCTATATGTTATGTGGGATGCCACAGTTTAGGCGGAATATTGTTTGCCGGCGTAATTTTTGATCCGCGTAGCCATGCGCAAGATGTTTGATGTGCTTGTCCGATATAGAAACAATTATTCTCGTTGTGGCATGTAGAAAGAAAAGACGTGATTCTTTAAAAAACGTGGTGAGGAAGATTTTTCCAGCCATGAGGAGGGATAAATATCACTCTTGGGAGAGGCGTATGGCCTGGGTTAAAGTGTAGAAAACACAGTCATTTTTAGCCAAGCAGAGTATTGAAGTGAACTCAAGATTTGTAAAGTGGTTTGTAAACTTGACAATATGGTGTCTTTATCGCTACTAACTTATGTTTGAATTTTTAGAAAGCAAATTTCAGATGGTATAGTTTAAGAAATGGTAACGAGTATCAGAAATCAATTCGAATTACAGTATCGTAAATGGAAGTGGGTTAGTTTTTGTTGAGGGAATTCTATTTGTTTGTATTAAAATGACAAATGCACGTGTGGCTGCAGTCAGACAGGTGTTTTGTAATTTTTTGTAACACTAATTATCTTCAAGCTAGGGTGAGTACAATTCCTTTTTGTAACAAGCATCAATCTACGCGAGAAGTAAATTTTGTTAGAAAATGTGTCTTATTAGAAGAAAAATAATTGGTTAAACGATATGAAAAATTCAGTAAATTTTTGAATATTGAATATGAAAGCTTTCCTGTTGAATTAAATTATGTTTTATTTAGTATAGATAAGATGATCTGGCTAAACTTTTTGTAGTTATTTGCTAGTGTTAAATAGTCATTAAGGACAACATTTTGATCTAACATCTGTCAGATAAACATCTAGTGGTACATGTTTATTTAAACAAGTTACACTTATGTTCTTAAATAAGTTGTATAATGAGATAATTCTTGAATTTGAAGGAAAGCCACTAAAACATTAGAAAGATTAAAGTTTGATCTATAAATAATTTTTGTGAGCCGAAAACAAAGATCTTTGGTTGAAGCATTTACTTAATGTAGTAATATATTGGATATTTTTTTATGATGGGCCTAACCCATTAGTAACTGTTAAATTTTTTTGTCGACTTAATATTTCTATCAGCATTCAACTTCGTGCTATTGTATTTATGATATTTTCTTAAATTTTTTTATATATAAAAGAAGAGTAACTAATTTCATTACATATCAGTCAAATATCATAATAGTTTTATTTCTGAGAGTCTAATAAGAGAAACAAGTGATTTATCCAATTCTGGTTGGGATAATTAAGTAAAAAGAAAGGAAATTATGTTACTGAATATCTATATTCAGGCTTAGGTAAATTCTCTTAAGGCTTATCTGTGTCTATCCTTAAGAAGATTATTCTTTTGTTAATTTTATTGACGCAGTGGTGCCCTAATTTAAGCAAATATAGGTTCAATCTTTTAAAAAAACCGACCTTCGCATGCCTACGCAAGAATAGACCCCGAGCCTAGTCCGCGAGCTTTTTAAATTTCTTTTTGCAACACAGTTTGGCTCAATTACATTCTAATCAAAAGCCACCCTCAGAAAAACAAAATAGTCAAAAAAAGAAATTTTAATAACAAGTCTTTTCCTTGTTTCCATGTTTGTTGTCTTTGAACGTAGTAGTTGGTTTTTCTTGTTAAATGCACTACGGCCTTGTGCTAGTCTTTGTTATATATTTTTTGCATTTTTAACATCTTACGTTATTTGGTAGCAGAAATCCTTAACATTTTGTAAGTTTTCCTTTCCTATTTATATTGTGGTTTTTGACTTGTTTTCCTCTCCTTTATACACTAGTACTTTAGTTTTAGTTTTGTTGATTTTTCATATCTCTCTGTTAGTACTATTTCCATTTTATTAACAGCTGCTTCTAATTTTTTCTTGCTAGATGCTTATATCGCTTATATCTTCTGCGAATCTGAGCATATTAATCGTTTGTCCTTGCATAATAATTCCAAAGGTATTTCTGCATTTGACATATTCCTTGCCTCTTCGATATACAAGTTAAAAATGTATGGGGATATTACACATCCCTGTCTCACCCCTTTCCTAATAATTACTTCTTTACACTCCTGCTCTAATTCTATTGCCGCTGTCTACTCTTTATATAAGCTATACACTATCTGCCTAGCCCTATAACACATTCCTATCGTTTTTAGTACTTAGAACATTTTTTCCCATTTTACACTGTTGAATGCTTTTTCTAGATCTACAAACCCTATATAACGCTTTTTCATTTTTCTATTGTTTTCTCCATTATCACCCTTGAAGCTAAAATGACCTCCTGTGGTCCCCTGTCTTTCCTAAAGTCAAATTGATCTTCTCCTAGTATTTCTTCAGCTCGTTTTTCCATCTGTCTTTGTACAATCCTAGTTAATATTTTTGACACATGAACTGTAAATTTATTGGTCGAAAATTTTCACATCTATCTGCACCTCTCTTTTTTGGTATAGTGACTATGCTCTTACATCTGAAATCTCGCCTGTCATACATATAGCTTACAAGTTGGAAGAGATGTTCTGTTACTGCTTATCCAGTAGCTTTTAGAGTTTTTGCTTGCATTTTATCTATACCCAGTACCGTTATTTTTCAGGCTCTTTAATTCTAGTTCAAACTTGTTTCTAACTATACAATATGCCAAGTCATTATTTTCAATGTCTGTTTTTTGTTATAGTTCTTCTAGTTTTGGTCCTGCATATAAATTCCTTATATATTCTTGTCATCTTCCCACTTTCTCTTCATTTTCTGTATTGATGTCTTCATCTTTGCCTTATATTTTGCTATACCGCTTTATATCCCTAAAATTAATTCTAATTAGTGTGTATGCTTGCTCTATTTTTCCGATTTTCATTCTAGTTTATACCTCTTTGCATTTTCCCTCAATCCGTTGTTCTTTTGCTTTTCTGCATTTGTGAATAATTTACCGTTGTATGGCTTTGTATCTTTATTTTCTACCTCGTCTGATCTATTTTTATATTTTCGCCTTGCTTCTATTATACTCCGAAAATCCTTTGTCACCTAAGTGTTTTTTCCCGTTCTTTTTTTTTCAAATTTTTAAATTTAAGCATGGCTTTCGTAATTACTATGTTGTGGTCAGTGTTTATATCTGCTTCTAGGTAGCTTCTATAATTTTTTACTTGCTTTTTATACCATTGTCTAACAAGAGTGTATTGTCTTCTAACCTCATGTTGAAATAATGTATATGTTATGTTTAAATTGTTTTTGTTATAAAATTTGTTACGGTATTTTGTGCAAACACGAAAGAAAACAGCAGTCAGTAAAGAAACTGTCTACACCGAATATCGCAACAAAACAGGGACAGAATGGTAGAATCAAATTAGAATTCGGGCTAGCTCAAAAACGTTGTAGAGTGGCATGGGTGAAATACAAAAGAACACATTGGAAACCTCAGTAAAACTATATTAACAACATACAGTCTTGAAAGACTATTTACAAAACAATAAAGAAACCAATAATTAGCATAATCGTTCTGTAACAACGTAAAGTAAATAAAGCGTCATGAAATTGGTAAGCAAATATAATACTTTAGAATCTAGATACTTAATGCTTCAAACCTAAAATATGTACAAAAGAAAATTAAACATAAACTTTACAGTAATTCTAAGAAAAGAAATATACATAATTTATACATTCTGCATTGTGAAGTGCACCTCCTCAAGAAATAGCGTAACATTAAACTTATACACCCTAACTTAAATTAATCGAGTGTTAACTACTTTTAAATTGATGCGTAAGTTGTTGACGTTAATATCCATGCAAAAAGGGCTCTAACACAAACTTTGATTGACTAATTTTTGTGAACGGGAATTTTGTAACGTGGCATTGGCAATTTACTGGATAATCATGAGTAATAACATTATGAACAGCAAATGAAATGTCTATTCTTCACAGTAGCATCAAAAAATAACGAAAACCGTACCTTGAGCTTTCAGCTTCTTGCTGGTATCACCTTAGGATGAGGCAATGCAGCTGCGTTTTTCTATGGGCTGGATGCTGGAACCACCGACTTAACTCATACTACCACAGAAAGCATTTTAATATTGCAACTTCGCGTCTTTTCACTAAGAGAATGTTGTATTCAATTGTACCGCTATCTGTATTTATAAGAAAAGAACCATGTATGGGGGTAGACATTTAGCTCTCAAAAATATCGCAAAAAGGATCAAGTGTGCAGAATTCTCAGACGGCAGCTGTAAAAAATATACAGCTTGCCAACAAGGAGATAACTTATTAACAAAGGGAAACAATCTTATTATTTTGAACCATCTGCACAGCTGCAGGATAAGCATACCGCTTGATGAATATAAACTTGCTATAAATAAGAAACTCCTTCCAAGTGTTAATTTACTAGGCAGGTGGTTAAGTGGCCTTATCTTTTAAAAGAAAACCGTGCTTTTATATGCAGCTGTAATTGAAATGTATAATTTGTTTGTAACAACTTTGTAATATGAAGTTTGGTAAGCAGCTGTTTGATTTTATAAGGCAAAATATTATAGAGGTTATATATACTTGAGAAATTTTATAAAATAACACTAACTCCAAGTAGCAGGAAATCGAGCTTGTTGATTGATGGCTTTTATGAATTTGTTTATAAATTTTACAACGTTTTAAATAGAAGTAGGATGAGTAAATATTCATGCAGAAAAAATTACTTGCAGGGTTTTGAACGTATCAAATTCTACCAGCGCGTTTTCCCTGTCGTTTTTCGTTCCTAAACCAAATAAATCTACTACCGCTCCTTCTTTAGTCTCATGACCATTGCACTAAAATCTTTTGTAATTATTAAATTTTCAGGCTCTTTTATGAATCTTATGTGGTTTCGATATCTTTGTAGAGCGCTTCTACCTCTTCATCACTGTAGCTAGAGGTGGGCATGTAAACTTGTATTATTGCCGTATTTGCCAGTTCAGATTCTAATCTAACCATTTCAATGAAGGTTTTTACCTGTCGTGTGATGCTGAAGATGAATATTCACCATCAGATAGTGCTTCAGTTCAGGCAGTTAATAAAAATGAGGATGAAAGTAAATTTGTTCTTAAAAGCGAAAGCAACAAGCAGTACATATTCTCATGTATGTACATATGGTTCAAATGTGAAATCCTATTTGTCAACCTACTGAGGAAATTATTAGACGGGATAATGGTACAAGTACTGTAAAACTGTTCCCTTTCCTAATAGAAAAGAATTAATAAATGATGTTTTTTTAATCAACCTTTGGGTTATTTTAGATACTTTTAAATAAAATAACAGAAGAAACAAACCTAAAGCAGTGCGAAGGTTGTTCCACATTTATTGCAACCTTGCAACTCATTTTGCTATATTTTGACATTTCTCTTATGCATTTTAACATCCTTGACAGTAATATTTATTGTACTTTTACCTCGAAAGAAAATAGATTAATATCGTGAACATTTTCTTGCGGTGATTTGTTATGATTTTTGATGCAAGTTAATTCCACATAAGTGTATTGATTGACTTACTTTGATTTTTGACTATATATTGTTCCAAACAGAGAGTCACTGTATTTGGTTTGACGATTTCAATTTTGAAAGACTTGAAAGAAGATTGTCCATAATTAAATGTTGCAACAGATAACGTCAATTCTGTGAAAGAACTTATAAAAAGACAGATTGGTGTATAACAAAGATTCTGGTATTTTTGAGCATTGGTATGACTAATAAACGTTAAAGTATTGCATAAATGCTGTGCGCATTTTGAGCTTGCATTATTTTGTATAGTTTATTTCACGGATCAGTGGTGTGATGTCACATGTGCTAGATACTGCCATGTTGTCATTCAAATTTATTCATTTTCTAAAGATTCGATTGTCATGTACATACATAACCTAACTTTTGCATAATTAAATATTAAATTTCCTTTTTGTTCTTTTCACTACTTACAAACTCTACAGGTGTTGTTTATTACAATTGCAGTTACTGCTTCATAAATATGCCAGCAAATACTTTATTATGTAACTGGGTAATATTTATATCGACTGAAAAATATATGCAAGAGGTTAGCCCAATTTTTAACACGTTTAATGTTTATTCATCATTTAACAAAGAAAACGTACGTATACTTGAAGTGAAAACAATTCAACAACTTGCATAATTTTTAAAGAATAATTTTTCTACCTACATAACCCAACTTTTACATATCAAATATTAAATACTTACCTTTTCAGTCTTTTCTCTATTCAAAACTTAATGTGCTATTTATTATTTCAACCGCAGTTTCATAGCTGTGCCAGTAAACACTTTATTCTGCCAATAATTATATCAACTGAAAAATTTCTGCAAGGAGTAGCCTGAACACATGTTGAATGTAAACTGTTTATGTAACCAAGAAAACGCAACACAAGTAAAACTAACATAACAAATTTCATAAACTACTTCGAATCTGAAACACTTAAAATGTTATCGCCATGAATTTCCTTAAAAAGTCTACACGTCTCAATACATTCTGAGATATTTCCAATAAACCAAGGCGAGGGTCATCTTTGCAGTACTTAAATTCAATATTCTGAATAATTCTCCACAATGACGGCCTGCTTCTCCTAAAAATCTAACATGTGTTCTCTAAAACAAGTGGTAATTATTCAATGAAGTAGTAAGTGACTGATGCTTACTGTCTTGGTACATGTCATAAATGTCTTAAACTACTGGTTAGTAAGGAGTTTACTTCAAATTGGGCTCGCTGGAAGTACTCCTTGATTAGCTTTAGCTACAATATTTTTCACCGTAATGAGGCTCAAATTTAATGCGGCACTGACATGCTATTACAAAATCTAGGTATTGCTAATTAGATAACACGCCTTTAAGACATCTAACCTTAAATTTTACCCAAAAATACTTATGTTAAATGAATTAGAACAATAACAAACGTATTTTAAAAAGATATATAGAATTACTTACATCACAAACTGCATATTAAGGAAGCAACGGACCCCCATTACTAAGTTCCAATTCAAATATGCGATAATCTTTAAAACCAGTTCCTTAGAACCCTCTAAAGCTTTAGGCATGTTCTATATGATTAAACACAGTAAAACAATGAAAAAAAGTTAATTGTTCTTAAAAGAAGTTTTAATTTCAATTAAATAAAAATAATTTGTAAAATAGATAAGAACAAGGATTGACAAGACAGCTAACACTTATCAAATGATATTATAAGAAATTCCCAAAAGTAATGGCAGCAATAGCGCTAATGGCTGCCAATGTTTAGCATATATTTTCCCCTAGTACTTACATGTTTAGTTACGGATTACATTTGGCAATAAAAAATTCTGTTTATTACATCACACCGCTGATCTGTGAAATGAACTATAATAGTTCAAAGTTATATGTGGATTGGCCCAAAAACATGTCTAATATTTTCATAAGCTGATGAATGATGGATTTGTTAGTATATGCTTAAAACAAAATGCCAGGTAGTCGTTCGAGTTCTTTGAGATAAGGCGAAATGGAAATTGTTTGTGGTCAGAAGACGGAGAAAATGCTCGCAGATTTCTTTGGGAAAACTAGACAGGCAACCTTGGCTTTAGAGAATAGTAAAATTGTCAGTTTGAACGGATATATTTATAAAAATACAGGTAAGTATCCAAATCGTACCCTGCCTATTTGGCATCTGAATCAAGCAAATTCTTAATAATTGTTGTTAACTGCCCTAAAAGTATAAAACTAAAACCGGATAGGTCTTTCTTTCAAATTTTACTTTCATTCAAATTATATAAATCTTGGTTTCAAAATATCAGTCAATCAACTTTTCCTAAAAATTTTGTCCAATTATAAGAACAAAAATGATAATTTTCCAAGCTAAGCTCAAAATAGTTGTAAAGTCCTAAAGATAACTTCTGAAGGTAATCCCAAGATCAAGGTAATATCTCGAGATAATTTTCAAAAATAACCCCAAGATAAATATAAAGACGGGTATACTTAAAACTATTTTTAGAGAGATAGAACCATTAAAAGGGAATTTTTGTTCTCAAAATGGAGGTAGAAGAAGTGATATCTGTTCTATTGAACGCAAAAGGGACTGTCTTACCATGGGTGCAGGATCACCCCCATGCGTGGAGTCCATAAGATATATCATTGACAAACAAATTGACAGCGAGAACACTGCCACTGATAAAAGCAAGTACATTGGCGATGTATGACTGAAAATAAGGTTTACACAATATGGTCCAGAGCTGTGGGCTGCCTAGTTCATGATGCAATATAGAGAAAGAAATAAGCCAACATTTAATTAATACACAATATTATGTCATAGAAAATCTTTCCTTAAGTTGAGGCGCCAGTTATTACGTACCCCGCTCTTACTCAATTAAATATTGCAATTTTTTATATACAGATTTTAAAATTATAACACTTACAGTTCAGTCCTCGGCAATCAGCTCGGGCTTTTTAGTGGTTTTATCTTCTATAGCTTTTTGAGGTGATGCTGGTTGATAATAGCTGTATAAAGGAAAGGCATGAAAAAAGTAAAGGACGAGAAACTTGAGTACTACATTGACACACTATAACACACCCTGAACAACACAGTTACCTCTCCAAACTCCGGCACTAAAGTGTCTACTTGATTCCTGTCAGAAATAGATCAAGGTACAATAAAAGTTTCACATCATTTCCCTGAGAGCGATAAAAGACCCCTGAAACAATATCTTAGCATATTTATGTATATTCAAATCATTCTAAATCTACAATGTAGCTAATAATTTGTAACATACACAGGACCGGATTCAGGAAACAAACAGAATTGCTTTATTTTTAATACAAAAATAATAGATTTATTAAATATACTAAATAGAAACTGGTTAACAAATAGTTAAAAAAGACATGTACGGTTAATTCACTTATCATGTAGAAATTGTTCAGCACGGGGGTCTTATAACTTTGTACATTGACTTACCTCCGCGGGTTTTTGTTGTTCTAAGCTGCAGTTCCTATTCCTTCAACTAAGTGGACTGTATGCGAGATTTAGTTCGTGTTACTTTGCACTTGCACTGTGTTTTTTAGGGGTTTATCGATAAAGTCCGAGGCACTTGACTAACTTACGTTACCGAACGAAAAACCGACTGTTCTGCTTCGATATCCATAAGAGAGTGTTTGTTCACTACTACCTTTAGTCAACTTATTTACACATGCACAAGGAATTTTTATGACAGGATATAAGGGAACAAGGGATGCCAGTTTTACTATTTGATTTACAACTACAAATTTAAAATAACTTAAAATTAACCACGCGAACGTGCGACAAAGAGACCGAACAGAAATGTTCAGCCAAACAACTGAATATTAAGAATACAAAAGCATCAAATCGATGGGTCATCTGCTAGCTGATTTAGCACACTGTGACATCTTTTTGTTTTCATTCGTAAAGAATGTACTGTATAGTCATCGATTATTGATGTCTGAAGTTGTAGTTGATGCTTTATGAAATCATGTTTTGAATGTAACGAAATTGGGAATGGCATATGCAAAACTTTTGGTGCAAAACTTTCGTATTCTTTTCGTGCTGCATATCTGTTGAAGGATGTGTTGGTATGGAATGCACAAGGCATAGTGTCAAAATATTACTGGTCCAATTAATTTGTTTAAAATACACCTTAGCTGATGTTTCTAAGCACTTTTTTTCGAAAGTTGTAGTCATTTTAATGTTGCTAAATGTTATCAAGTAGCCAAAGTTATAATTGTCCACAAATGGTATTTTGAATTAACATTATAACAAATTAAATACCCTGAATAAATAAAATAGTATTATTATTTTTCTAGTGCCATTGTACATTTGGTTTTGAAAAATTCTTTGTTAATTGTGGTTTAAAAATATTTGTAATGTTGCGTTACGACACTTATATTTTCATGTTGTCCGAAGAAGCTCTTAATTTATAGTCGTGACTATGAAAGAAGTTCACGTGACTATTACTAGCATTTAGAATACACGAATATGCATTTAAAGATGTACCAATTTCCTTACAAGTAAATATAGTGTGTAAATGATTGCATTACCTCACTAATATGCATACCTAATTGCATTGTACTACATAAAAATGAAGCAAACTGGGTATTATATGTCGGAACTTGTTTCATATATACAGACAATTAGTTGCGAGAGTAGTATTCTGAATTTGGTAGTAATAAAGCCTAACTTCTGTCATAATATAAACCTACTTTTGACTTTTTAACACGCTTTCTGATTTTTACTTATTTAATTTTATTTACTGTCGATTTAATGAAAAATGGTTCTTATTAGAACTCAATATTGCAAAGTGCCAGCCAAAGATACAACTTTGAGGGTACAAACTCAACAGTTGGTGTTGAACTTTTTACATATTTCAAATAAGAAATGCAAAATGGGGCTTCTTTAATTTCAGTACAGGCATACGAAGTAAACATTTTTGGCAGCTTCGTCGCTTAGTTAGTTTGTGTGAGATTAATAAATTCAACGTCCTGGGTTTGTTTCTCAACACAGATCCCTTGAAAAATTTTAGACGACAGTTTTTCACAAATACACATCCCCCTTCGGATGAGAGGTAAAATGTAGGTTCCATATGTGTATTGTCATGCAAATTAAAGATTTCCACCTTGCTTGGAATAACAAGGGTTTGGCAGAATTCAAAATTTTCAGGTAAAAACTTGCCCCATGGCCGATGTAGTACCATCGGGTGGAGCATTGGAAAATCAAATGTAGGGTAACCATTTTTGGTGGCTCCATGGCTTAGTTGTTTTGATGTAACTATTAAACCCAAGGTCCCGGGTTTGATTCCTAACACTGACTGCTTGAAAAAAAAACACCCCCCCTTCGGATGAGCGATAAAATGTAGACCCCGCGTGTGTTGTTACGCACATTAAAAATTCTTACCTTGCTTGGAATAGCAAAGGTTTGGCAAAATTTAAAATTCTCAGGTAAAAAGAACTCGCTTCCTGGCTGATGCAGTATCTTCGGGTGAAACATTGGAAAATCAAATGTAGCATAAACATTTTTACATAACGAAGTATATTTCAATAATATTAGAGAATGGTTACAGCTTTGAAAATAGTGCCAGCACAGTTAGTTGCATTAAATCATGGCATGGTTCAAATGAACATCAGAAAATACCTTGTATACAATGTATGCCCTAAGTAAGTTTAATAAAGCTTTAAAGTAAACGATAATGTAATGTTTGTTACTTGGAGAAAAGCATGTATCTGTCCAATCTTTGAAACGTGTATTGCTCCAAATTGGATTCAAATTTATAAAGAAGGAAACATGCAGGGATTTGTTGTAAAATCAAATATTGCTAGTTTCTAAGGGCATATAAGACAACATAGACTTCAACACAAGACGACATCATTTTTGTGGGTCAAACTTCTCTCTTTTCAAAAGGAAACCCAACAAGATAATGGCAACATGATAATATTAGAAGTTTGAGGAAGCCAAGTGGGTATTATGGAAAACGTTTTGTAGTAGTTCATGCTGGACCAAAATACATCATTGTCCCAAAGATTTATGGCAAAATGTGAATGGTAACTACATGAAAAAGCATTAGATATGACTAGTTAATGATACAAGTCAATTGTGACAGTGTTACGTCAACAGGAAGCGACAGCAATTAAAAAAACTCTAATCATTTTAATATCAACACAACATCACTGTGCATTTTTTGATACCCTTCTATGTATTTAAAACTATTGTATTGTAATCTAAAGAAATTTCTCCAGTATAAATATATATTGGAACGTTATTTGAACCAATCTTATTTGTGTAAAAACTGTAGTAGTCATATTAGTGCTTGTAATTACTTATATTCATTTTGAATAGGTGATACCTATAAAAACAAAGTATGTAAACATAAGAATTATAATACATTAGCCTAACTTACATTTCACGTGTTTCATTTAAAATAAACGACTTTTTCATTATTAATAGTACATACAGTGAACGAATTTAATTTGTTCGGTATAGCATGTTTATTTACACTTGTTGATATAAAATATGCAAATATATGGGTTTTCTCATTATGACAATTGTCATTCTAAAATATGTTGAACCTGCACTGTTGCCAAGTTAAATTTAACAGTCAAAACACCAATACAATCTTTGTGTACTTTTTGGTACAAAACTGGAATTACAGGCATGTTATATATTGCGATTATTATAATTTTTGAGTGACTAATTAAATAAAAGCATGCCAGTTATGAACACTAAATTCTACAATAATCGAAATGCTTGGATAATCATCATCAGGTCTTCAGTTCTGGAACCGGTTAGACGCGTATCCTCATTGTTTCCTATTCTGAGCTGACATACGCATTTCCCTGAAATTTGCAGTCAGCGTCTATCACTATCTGCGTGCAATTGTCTGATATTGTGTTAGGTTGGGTGTCATTTTGTTGTGTGCAACGATAAACTGTACGTCTGTAATTATTGTAATTTGGAACTAAGATGGATTAAATATTACAAGTCGGAACACTGGACCTGGGGTGGTTGCCAAAGAAAATACAACTCACCTCTACATTCACAAAGGCCACGAAAAAGCTGTAAAATAATTCGTTTAAAATGACGACCTTTGAAATTTTCCGGACTAAGTTAGAACTCTAACTTCCACGGTTATTTGAAAAGACTATGGGGGAGATTTTTAACGGAAAATGCCAAGGTGCCACTACTTTGTTAATTATTATTTCTAACGAGAAAGCACTAATAGGAAAAATTAGAAACCACTTGGTGTACAAGCACATCTGTGCACAAAAACACTGTTGTCACACCTCTAACCTTGTACCTGCAATCTTATTTTCTTTTTGTGTATACCCCAGAATATCCCTGGCCATCGTGTCTAAGCTGGATTTAATGTTATTCCATTGTTTCTACTTCCTTAGTATAAGATATTTTCCCGATATCTTTCAGAAATTCATTTGAATTTTTTTTTAAATCTTTCGTGAATATTTTTATCTTTTAGTTTTCCAAAGTCAAAGTGACTTTTTTAGTTCCTTTTTTCAAATTTTTAAATATAAGAGCAGCCTTCATAATTGCAATGTTGTGGTCAGTGTCTATATCTGTTTCTGGGTAGCTTCTACAGTCTTTTACATGATTCCTAAACCGTTGTCTAACAAGAATGTAATCTATTTGATATCTTCCTATATCTCTGAGGCATCTTCCACGTGTATCATCTTCTAGCATGATGTTGAAATAATGTGTTTGTGATGGTTAAATTGTTCTTGTCGCAAAATTTTACCAACCTATTTCCTATCATTTCTCGTGCCTGCTTCCTTGCTCTCCCCTACAACTTCATTAAAATCTTCGTAATTATTAAATTTTCATGTACTTTTATGTATCTTAATATGTCTCCGATATCCTTGTAGATTGCATCTACCTCTTCCTCACTGTAGCTAGAGGTGGGCATGTATACTTGTATTATTACTGTATTTACCAGTTTAGATTCTAATCTAACCATGAGTATTCTTTGGTTTTTTTTGTAAGTGCCCACACAGCACATTCCTCATAATTTTTTATTATAGATAAAATAATAATGAGTATATTGAAATTGTTTGTTTTTGCAGACATATACCAAAGGCGAAAGCAACAACTATGGCTGAAACTCCAGAACTTCGTCGTATTGCTGAAAATACTAAAATTCAGTCAAACATTCGATATCATGAAGATTTCGAAAAAAGCAAAGGAAAATTCACTCAAGTTGCTGACGATCCTGAAACATTGCGTATTAAGCAAAATAGTAAATTAATTAGTAATGTTGCATATCATGGGGAACTTCAAAGGAAAGCTGAAATGGAACAAAAGCGTACCATTAATGAAAACGGCTATGTTATAACAGTAGATCAAGCCAATGCTAATATAAGTTCAGCTGTAGTTCCACCACCAGTTGAATCTGCACCAGTAACAAATAGAAATTCAACGTCAACACCGCCTATTGGAAATCCACAAAATATTGGTAAAATAACTGACTATGATCCACAGGTAGGCGCAAGTCCGTATACAGCAGGTAGAAACACACAAACGTTAATATACACATCAGATCATGGAGCTGTACCTAATCCACCACGGCAAGTTGGTTCAATTCATGATATAGATCCCGTTAATCATAATTATGGCTCGCTTGGTCGAGTCTATAAAGCTATGTATGATTATGAAGCACAAGATGATGATGAAGTGAGCTTTTTGGAAGGTGATTTAATTATTAATGTTAGTAACATTGATGCTGGATGGATGACTGGTGAAGTTCAGCGTACTAGACAAGTTGGCATGCTTCCAGCTAATTACGTTAAGGTTGCTAATATCTAAATATTATTTGTTTTGGTGTGACAATATTAAGAGTTGTAGGAGGATACCTAAAAGATTCATCATTTTTTATTTATATAAATTGTTAAAAAAAAATTAAATCAAATCATATGCAAACATCCAACAATGTACAACTTTGTTTTTCAATTGCTAAAATGCAGAGTCTATTATTAAGCATTGTTTAACATCCAATGCCTAAAAATTAAAAAGCATTTTAATTACAATTGACAATGACTTAGAATAGAACGTCAACATATTCAAAACCTTTTTTGTTTAAAATGTATGGAACGTATTTACTCGGGGATATAGTGGTTATGATTTGTCCTGAAAGACAACTTTTAGAATTTATATTTTAAGTTTTAACTGTTTTATATTTTGTAGACGAGTTATGATTAATTTATGGTTAGGGTTAGGTTACATTTCAAAATAAAAATAGAAAATTGGTGTATGAGAGTGATGACAATTTATGAGGTGTTAAGAAGTTTAATTGTACAATAAAATTTACCATAATTGGCCAGTTAATAAAAAATTGCACCTGCAGACTGTGTTAAATATATAATCTAAAGATTTACAGAATGAAAATTGTGTATATACAGCAATTGGTAAATATAAGCGAAATTTAATTAACTTCCTTGACATTTTTATATTTTAATTATTAATGGGCTTAAAAATGCATGGGCGTCTGAAATTGACACAATTAAAAACTTTTGAAGTAAATAGTACAATTGCAAAACACTGCACTACGAGCTCAAAGTTCCGTTAGCGTTAAGTTTAACAAATGTCGAATATTCACTCACACATGTTGTTTTTAGCAAACGCAATTTTGTATTTTCAAATTGATAGCGTTGTAGGTTTTCTTTTTATATCAAAATATGTAATTATTTTATTTTTTAATATTTTAAAGTAAGTTCTTTATATTGTGGGATTCAGTGTCAGCTTACACATGACAGGAAAATGTGTAGTTTAAATTTTAACTTCACATATTAGCTTGTAAAGTCAAGTAATGGCTTTTTTTTATTTGGATAGATTTCAAAATCAACCAATGTAAGTTGGGAACCAAACGCGTATACGTACGACTACTCTTTTTCAAATTATTACTGACGTTGCATTTAAAGAAATTTGTGTAAACATATATTATGTAATTATTTTTGATATCTGAAGATGAGTTTCAGGATAATATAGAATCGGCTATCATAATTCAGTTAGTTTTTTTGAAAGTAAAGTTACTGTTAGTTCCATTTTTACTACAGCATATAATTTAAATTATTTTCAGTATAAAATTAAACATCGTTTTTTCGAAAGTTTTGTAAACTTCAGGTTTATTAGTACGATGTGTTTACTTATAATGAACTTGCTTACAGCAATGTATTGCCAACAATTGCGGCAAACTCTTTTATATTACAGAGAAAATTGCTATTATTTACAATATTTTTCTTCTAATATTGTATATTATGTATCTATTTTTATATGACAAACGACTTTGATGCTATAACAAAATAATTGAGGATGAATACCTCCAAAGTATGTCATGCCTGAGTTGTGATCTCTACGTTTTTGTGCAAAACAAAACCTAGAAATACATGTAATCTACGTTCTTGTAAAAAACCATGATCCATGAAATGCTATACTCTGCTTTATAAAGAAGTGGATTTTATGATGTATTGAAGTCAAGTGTTGTTAAATTACCGAACAAGTTTTAGGTATTCGTTTAAGTATTCCAACAAATATAATGCTGACAAAACTGAATTGCTGTACAATCTTACATTGGTAGAAAATTATCAAATGAATAAATCTTCTTATGATAGCAATTTTTGATGAAAGAGAAAAATGTCAATGATTGATAAATTATAAATGCCAGCTAATTTCAAAAATTTACTATAGAATGTTAAATATACATACACATGTCCATGAGATCTGATGTTTTCTGCAATGAGTTTACTACCAAATGGTAACAGGTGATTTTTAGACATTTATGCTCACATGTCGTTAAAAAAGAATTAAACTTTAACAGTTGACTATATCACATAAGTTCAAAGCTGCTGCCAAGGAACCGAAGGTGTCATTCAGAGTTTGAAAAATTATTGCTTTTAGAAATTACTTTCAAAACCAATTGCTACTAATCGCAAAGAATTTTTGAACGCACCTATTTGATGCTGTTCACTTTATATACACGATATGCGAAACGTGTTGCACAAAACATTTGATATACGCTACTTTTCACTGCAAATTTGATGATTTTTGTTAATGCTATTGTGTATATCAAATTTGTTTTTTGTCTTTTAAATAATTTTTGAACATAGTTGTTGACGTTTTGTTATGGGTAAAAATGGCGTTATGTTATGAAATTTGAATTGCCCAGAGAGCATAGAACCACCGTAACAATTTTGTAGGAGCACTGGCTAACATTTAGTGTTGCAGGAATGAGGTCATTTAAGAAAATGATAAAAAATATAAAATTGACTGAAATATAAAATATACTTACAAGTACTCGCGGTGAGAGGTTTTAATTATCCAAACTTAAAGGTGCCAAACTCTCGACCCATTAATTTCGTTGATATATTTGCTACCTGGAAGACGGTTATTCCACATGTCTCATTGTTGTCTATTTTCCTAAATCTCATCCCTTCATGGTGTACCTTTTGTAATCACATCTTTAACGGTTTATCAAAATTAATCAATTTTTCAATATAAAGGTCATCGGGTGCTTATTTGCTGGGAACCAAATTGTCCCGATATATGTGTTGAGATTTCTGTTGAAAATTTGTGACTTGCCACGTTAATACCTGTTTATTATTCCGTAATCAAAGAGGTGTACTTGACTATGAACCTTTCACTGTTCATCCATTGTGTCTGTGCTTATGGCTTGCAATTCATTAATTCGTTTATTTTTCTGTCAGATGTAACTGCTGTCACTGTTTGTGTTCGGGGGTGGGATTATGCCATTGTCTGGTCTGCATATTGAGTGTATAGAATGAAATACGTTATTTCGGTAGGAACCCATAGCATTCCATCACGCACAAGCAAGCAAAAACACCGTGCCCCTGATTTGCCTTTTTTAATCAGTAAATACATTGAAACCATTCTTACTCTGTATGGAACAATATAACTACTTATCTGTAACCTATTATTGGTGAATTTTACCAACAAAGCATCTATGTTGTAAGGATATTTTTGTTATTTTGTCTGGAGGTTACATTGTAATGAACGATAATTGTTTCGGTGTATTATTAACTGAAATTATTTCTAATAAACAATTAAAAATACTTTCCTAATTTTATGTGCTAAATGCCTAATATTAAAATGTTTTCCCTGTTTGTGGTTTTAAAATAATTTATAAATCGGAGGTCCGTCCTAGTATGTATTTTACCATATATAACTTTCTGATTTCGTGGTTTGAGTTTATTGCATGATGCCCTGCATTTATCACATATTTACATTGTATGATTTATGGGAATTTTCATTTCGGCGGTTTTCATTGTTGCGTGCATATATAATTAAATGACCCATGCGTTATCTTAATATTGTGTTAAATTGTACTAATTTGTTTTAAGCAAATTCATTTTTTATTGTTTTGATTATACTAATTATCCTGATTGAAATTGTATTTTCTAAAAACAAAAGAATTGAAATATGTTATTCTATTCATGAAATTCATTATACAAGGTGCATCAATAACAGTTTTGTCTGTTTAAGATTCTTTGCATTTGGTTTTTTATTACACGTCACACCAAGGCATTCAAATATTCTGAATTTTCATCCTGGATTGTTGAACTACCTTGTGCAGTAGTACAAATATCTGCAGAATATTCTCATACTGCAGCACTTTTGAATGACAGATGCGTTTATGCTTATAGAGTAACATTCAAGGACACTCACGGAAACATGAGGGTGACTAAATGGAAATGAAAAATTGCCGTACCATATATTTTTCTGGTAATGTTGTGAAAATAATATCTGTTGCTGATCACATAGTCTTTCTTACAAAAAATGGAGGAACTTATACATGTGGCTGTGGAGAACAAGGACAGCTCATTTGAACTAGTCCTTGTGACTGTAATAGAAATGCCAGAAGTGGAGCAGGTGTCGATCAATTAGTCAAATTATTAACACCTTTTCCCATTAGCCAAATTTAAAATTAAATGTTTGAGATATTTGAGCAGATTGCCACAAAAATTATAACTAGCTAGCTTCAAGAGCATCTGATATACAATTGCTCCAGAAATATCACATCTTTCCCAGTAGAGGCGGCATCTAGTTTGTAGTGCAGAACATTATACAATGGGATTAGATGAAAATGATATGGTACTGTATAGGCCGCAAAGAATATGAAGCCATGGGTTTAGAAAATAATATAGAAAATGCTAATTTTAATGTCGATTTTTTTTAAAACAATTCTATCACTCATGTAAGCTGTAGGTCTGCTGGTTCCATTACTATTAGTGATGCCGAGGAATTATATGTTTGGGTTTCGAGAACTGTAATACAATCAGGAACTGATTTGGAAACGTTTGTTTAACACCTGCCCTTATAAGCTCAAATGAGCTATTGGACTTAAAAGTATTGCTTGTTTGCAATGGCATACAACACAATGTAGTTTTTGGTATCCAAAATATTATTTATGAAGATTCAGTATTCACAGATGTCTCCTAACTGTGAAATTGTTTTCACATGCAGTATTAGTTTTATGAAATTTTACTTTAACGTTTATAATAATTAATAAAGAGTTTAATATTATATATGAAAAAACTTTTTACTTATTGCTGAACTGATTAATTGGAATCCTGATTAATGTTGTAAAAATTGATTTTTTTATTCATTCTGCAACAGAACTTTTTTTGATAATAATTAATGTACGTCTTATAATTGGAGAGTATCACAAAATATTTTTTGGTCAATATATTTTTGAATTATTAAAAATGAACAGGGTGGCAAATTACTATTCATAATTTGTACATTTACGAAACACATTCCATACATTTTTATATTTTAAATGTTAAGCAAGTGATAGTTACCGACAGTTATCATCTTACAACTCTTAATATAATTTATGTAAATACATATTCTATTCTATCACACTTTATTTTAAAATGATTAACCCAATGTTATGACTTAAAAGACGTGCCTTTGGTTAGTGAAATATTCTATATTGAACTTAATACATTCTGCCTAGAAACGTGACAGTGGGACAATACTTAATGCATTTCCATCATCTCGTTTAAATGAGAAACCTTCATTTGCATTTATAAACATATCCAAAGTAGATGTTCATACAGAAGCATACAAAGCTAGCAACTGTGAATCCAGTAAAATCTGAAAATGTCCGATTAAATGCATTTGAAATGCATAAAACTTTGTTAAACCCTAGCATTTTGGTCACATGCTGTAATGGAAATTCCTTGCTGAGTGACCTCCGGTATAACCTTAATACTATATGACATCTATCGTAAAAGTTTATGGTATGGTTTGGGGTTTAAAGTTTACAAACCCACAAATTGACGTTTTTTATTATTAACAGTGCTAAAAATACTGATGGGACACTTCAAATAATGTTTATTTGTTACACATTAGTAAACTGCACTTTTTGAGTTTCAATACAAACAATGGGTGTTCTACTTTACAAGTAGTGAGCTCGTAAAGTGCTACTTTCAAAAGCAAAATCTTTGACATTTCCTATGAAATAAAAATTCACAGATATCAAGAGTAGGATAAATCTGGAACTGAATAAACGTTAAACAACTAATTTTATTGTGTACTATCAAATGCTTCCTCTCATTTGGTCCTTTTAAATATACGACTGCGGTTTTTGGATATTTTCAACACTGTCACCAAAAAGGAATTGCAACCGTCAATCATGGGCTACCAGCTTGTAAAGTAGCACTTTATAAGCTTGCTACCTGTATCGAAACTTAAAAATGCAATTATATAATGCATCGTCATTGGCATTGCTTACAATAAATCACTTCAATTTATGGGTTTGTATTCTTTAGACGGCAAACCATACCATAAACTTCTACGATAGGCGTGTCATACAGCCTAAACATTATACCGGAGGTCACCTACCAAGGACTTTCAAGTAGAGCATGTGGTGGGTAGTCTCCTTAATTTTATATGTATCCTAAAAGGAGCTTAAAATTCTAGAGACAGTATTTTATAATCTACAGTACTTATTTGAAAACGAATATGGAGACGTGCTTTCTTTATGGACATCTACTATAAGAACTGATTAGTATTTGACTATATTTATACAAGTTTTGATGTATTAGATTAACAGGTATACTCAAGCATTTTCAAAATTTTACTCTTACTGTTAGTGCAGTACAACCACAGGAATTGTAGAAAGATTGTCTGCACAAATTTGTATAACCCAGATACGATTAAGCAATTGTTTGTTAAACGTTTCGTTTCTTCTGAAAAATTGCTAAAATTATGGTAAGAAGAATTATTTTTTTCTATGCTTAGTCTATCTAATATATCTTTGATTCGTAATAATTATTTACAATGTAGTATACTTTTGTGTATATGATAATATTTAAAATCGTTGATTGACAATGAACAAAACGAATTGGACTTCCCAAATTAACATTGCTCCAAATTCAATGAGATTCCCATGCATGGTGTTATCTGTTACAGATAAAATAAGCATTAAGTTACAAAATTTTGATTTGCCATGAAGGGGTGGGACCCAATACAATATAAGGGTGTGATCGCTAACTGCAGTGATGCAGGAGGGATTTCCTAAAAAGAAAATAGCAATTCAAAATAAAAATAATAAATAAATTAACTGAAATTCAAAAATTTTACGTTACATTATTTCTTACCCGGAAAGCTTTTCTAGTATTTGTGAAAATCAAGGGGCGCCAAATTGTCTGTCACAGTATTTCCTTTTGATATTATGTCTACACAAAAGAGAGCTTTCCATATAAATCTCCATTGCTTTGGTGTCCTTACCTTATATCCTACCTTTTTCGAAAATACTGTAAAAACATATATTAATTCTGTCATAATTAAAGAAATTTATTAAAAGAAATTGTCGCTTTCAAATCAGATACCATCACTGGGGTAGCTGTATATCCTTTACAAAAGTGTGTTTACCTAGTTTTTAAATAAATTCAAATAAAATTCAACCTAAACTTTGCTTTTATTAATATAAGAATAATCGCATTCTAAATACAAATATCTTAAAAAACTTAATTTATTATCATCATTTCTGGTCGGGTATTGCTACAATAAATCCTAAAGAAAACAACATTAAATTATGCCATCTCATACCCTTGTAAAAATATTTCAGCATTTTTTCCAATTAACATGTTTTCTTTCAAATGAAAATAAGCTGTTGGCGGTGTTATGGATGTTCTTATGCAGTAAAAGATCTCTGCGGTGCTTGAAATGGTAAGTGCTTATAGAAATTTCAAATTTCCATAGTTCTTGCTAGCTGACATTTGTGATCAGCCAGAGAAACAGAAACATGCCGATGTAAAAAAAAATAAATAATATTTAGATTAATCTCTTACTCACTACACCATCATCGTTAGTCATCATCTAATTAATTATAATTTACATTAATATTTGCTTGTTGAAACACTGCGGTACTTGTGACACATAAAGGCTGTTTTAATTATAACCATAAAATATTAATATAATACCAGAATTAATGAAATTTAAGAGCGACGTAGAATAATTAGTTCAAAGTTGATATGAAGCATTTGGCAATATTCTGTAGTTATGCAAATGAAATTCAACAAGATAAGTTAGTTAATTACCAAACTGTATTAAGTTCAACGATCTCACCGGTGCGTGTATATAAAAACTTTACACTATTTAGTGCTTAACCTTGTTGATACCAATTTTTACAGCACTTAAAGTTGTTTGTTTGGAAAACTGTGGCTTTGCGAATCAATTAAAATTGCATCTTGGCTTTCTCTCATTACAATGATAAGCTTAATTTTGAAAACATTAATTTATTGAATGAAACATCAACTTATGAAGTAGTTATATTAGAAACTATATGTAAAGCTGAATGAAAATGGTTTTAGAAAATTTGAACAGTTGTTTTCTCAATGGTGTTAGGCAGAGAGTGTTGAATTACTCTTGTCGTTTTTAAAGTTTGTAAAAACAATTGCTAATGTTACATGCTATTACAATTATGGAATTGCGATTTTCCTATATAGTGCCTTGATGAAAATTCTTTAACCAGATTGCTTGCTTTACATCTTTGTAAAGTGGAAAATTATTAAATTTAGATCATTTTTAAAAATGATTTTTAACCGTTCTAACATTTCTTTGAAATGGAAAAATGCTTTAGAAAAGTAAACGGGGCAAGTAGAGAAATATAAGAAGGAAAATTGAAAATTTCATTGCAATAAATGCTCTTAAACGTTTGATGATTTGGTTGAAGAACAAGAAGAACATGGAATTTTATTGTAAATAATTTAAAGCTTGATTATTGTTGCTTTCTATTTACACCATAGCTAAGATTGGCTTAAAATTAGGTTAGGTGAAAATCTAACCTTACCTAACTTCATTTGCATTTGATTATTAGAAGGTACAACTTCGCATTTTAGCTAACTAACCTATAAAGGGTTTGAAAACAATATTAAAATCAACTGATTCTTGTTAAGAATCAACTTGGTATTAAATGTTATGTTATAGTTGCTTTTATAAATGTGCAGTAAAAATTTATATTATACACAACACAAAAAATATAACCTCAATATAAACTTAGATAGGGAAGTTAGTATCTAAGGTAAATCTATAGGCACCTTATCTGGAGTAAGGGGAATGCAAAAGATCTAACTTTAAGTCCCTTAGTAGTAAAAAGAACGTGTCCTCAACTAAGATTATTTTAACATAGGTTAGATTATCTTAGTTTTTGGGTAAATAGAAAGCAACATATATTTCTATTTCGTAGCTATTTCATTCCTTCAGTATTTTTGTAAGTACAAACACAGAAATCTGGAGATAGCCCAAAAACAAGTGGATCCTTTAAAGGAGCAAATAGAAAACATTAAAAATGCATTGTAACTTGGAAAAGATAATGCATCACTTTTAATAGTTTGTATTTTTAGAAATTAAAAATCTAGTTGGGGACATTAATCAATTGAACAGCGAAAAGTTTGAGAATTATGAAAGTACATATTGTTAGCCATGTTCTACCATGGAAAATATTAGCTGCGTATCTATGTGTTTCAATTGTGTTCCTTCGATTGGTCATCAAAAAAGAGCTAAAAGAACCGAAAGCCATAAATTGTTGAATATTGGAATTTTTTATGCCTGGCATTTTTGATAAAATAGAGATTAACACAGTAACATTGTCTGATGATAACCAACACCAATGACGAGTCCAAGCACGAAAGTTGTTTCAGGACTTTTATCTTCAGTATCATGTTCAACTTCAAAATCTGCTTCTCAACCCTATAAATAATAATAATAATAAATTGTCTTTATTGAAAGGAACAAAGTTCTAAAATTTTATACATATACAAAAAATACATTATTTGGACGAAGTTCAGGTTGCATCCATGGATGTGATCTGCTTTTCCACTTAACCCTAGTATTCGTATTAATATTAAATCTAGAATTGCAGCACCTGCAAATAAGATAGTTTTTATTGTTTTAAAGTAAATACAAGCACCCTAAAGGGAATCCAATAAACTACTGCACCTAATGTTTACATTAGTACGTTTTGTTGCTGAAACAAAAAGTGTTTATAAAGAAACCCAAAACGTGAGACTGGTAGCGACTTAAAATTTTGAGGTATGTTATTGTAAGAATTCGCTATTGAATAAGAGAAAAGACGTTTGCCTATTTCAGTGGAAAACAAGGGAATAGTTATGTTGCCATTAAGATGGTGTACGTCAGTGCGAAACGATATCTTGTCATACAAATACTGGGGAGCTTTTGTAATATGAATTTTGTGGTACTCACAAGCTGTATGAAGCAAACGACGATTTTTCATGTTTAAGTATTTCACATCTTTTAATTTCATGAGAAATACATTCGTATTTCCTGATAACAAATATTAGATGTAAACATGCATTTCGGAGTCATTGAATTCTTACTTTGTCTTGAGAATCCAAGCAGGGACAATACACTATATAACAAAAATCAAGTTTAGATAGAACTATGCTATCGCAAAGTAATGTGTTTATTTGGCGACTTAGTATATGCCGATTTTAATAAACTATTCTAAGGCTAGCATAAGCATTTTGTAAAGATGTAGAGACATGTTACTTGAATTGCAAATTGGAGTCTGTCATTAATCTCAAGTTTCTGGGTATTTCTACTGCCGAAAGTGTATTGTTATCTATCTGTATATTAATATTAGCAGTCTCCAGCTGAACATCAGTTTATTTTATCTAGTACTACAAGGAGAGATTTCTTTGCATTTAGCTTTAGGTAGTGTTGTTGAGAAATATCAACAATCCGCCGTAGATCTTTGTTTATTGCATTGCAAACATCAACTACATTTAATTGGTCAGCAGAAATATAAATCTGGGAGTCATCAGCATAAACATGTGAGCTGCAAGAGTAAAGCTGATGGAAATTGTGAAATATATATATATATATATTAAATAAGACCGGCCAAGAATCAAACCTTGCTGAACACCGGACGTACTCTTTTAAATTCAGACATATGGCCATCAATACTAATGGCTTGAAAGAGGCCGGATAGGTATTTGCGAAAAAGTTATATATCTTCGTCGCTAAGCCAATATAATGCAACATGGACACTAGAATTTCATGATTGATAGTGTCAAAGGCTTCAGAGAAATCTAACAAAACCAGTAACAGTAACCGTTCCATGATTGGCTGCAGTGATTATATCGTCAGTTATTTTCAATAAAGCTGTAGCACAATTATGCCCTTTTTTAAACCCAAATTGTGTAACTGGTATCACTTTATTGGAGGTGAGATGCTACTGTAACTGTTCTTTAATGGCTCGCTCTAGAATTTTAGACAAAACTGGCAAAATGCTTACAGGTCTCAAGTCCTTTATGCTTGTAGATTTAATCTTTGGCAAAGGTAAGACCAATGCTCTTTTACAAAAACTGGAAAGACAAAAATTAATAATATGGGTCACAAAATTTAGCAAAAATGGTACACAAAGTTGAATTATACGAATATTTAGCCATTGATACCAGCTGCGTTTGTTTTGATAGCATTAATTTTTGTAATTTAGAAAATAGAGGTAAATGTAGAATTTGTATTATTATTATAATGTCGGCAGATTATTTATGTTTTTGATTTTAATTTTAGAGATTGCATTCGAAAAAACCTTTGTTTACTTTGGTGCAATTTTTGAAATTTGCGCTGGTAGCTGAGCAGCAGCTGAAGTTTTTGTTCTATTAAACTCTTTTAAATTCTTTCAAAAAATGGGTTAGGATTAGATTTGAAGTTCAAATTAAAGTAAGCATTCTTTCCTGTTTAATCGCAGCAATCACTTGATTATGTAACTGTTTATAATACACGAAATCCTTCAGAAGTTTAGTATCCTTATAACGACTGAGTGCTCTGTCACAGCTTTGCATCATTTCCTTAATCCTACTTGTTCGCTATGGTGAAGTGGCTTTGTAATCCTAGACGTAATAAATGGTACATGGAAATTTAATGGAGTATTTAAATTATCATTGAGAAACTCGACTTTTGCATCTATGTTATCCAGGAAGTCGACCATAAATTGAATTGAAATTGCTTATGATAAAAATTTTAAAAGTTCAGGTAGACACGCAATGTAGATAGTGGTTTAATTTTTGATATATTTACAAGACATCTAAAGTGATGATCAAAACCTCTATGGGGACAAATAGTAGCGACATTACTGACTAAATTTAGTGTGTTGTAAATATGTAGTCAATCAGCATAATTAATTTTATCGTTACTCAAGTCGGTTTCTCGATTATTTGCGAGAGACCAAAACTTTCGAGAAATGTGACAAGTAAGTGGTAGCAGGGTTTTTCATATCCAAAAGTCAATATTAAAATCACCAAAACAGAAAATAGACTCACTGATTGGTAATACAGTTGAAATCGTCTGCTCTAGTGAATTACGAAGTTAACGCAGCAGCTTTTATGAGGATTATAAATGATTATAAAGATATCGAACATTTAAGTCTGCACATTTTAGTTTTCCCAGCATAAATTATATTCACAGAAAAGAAAAAAAATCAAATGTAAATGTAGGATTGGTATCTAGAGTTTTAAACAAAAATATTTACTAACACAATTCAAAGTATTGACGTTAACTAGGTATGCTATTAAATCTAAAAGATAAAAAAGTAGAATTTAAAAAAAATGTTACGTAATACGCTCCCAATGGGATAAAAAAGAAAAGTATTCCAAATAAGTACCTCAAGTAAATATACCAAATTTTAGAACACCATGGAGCGAAGAGACGTGAATTTTGGTCGTCCAGTGTACTTGTTCTGAATAATAACGTAGCAACTCTACACAATATTAGTAAGTCAGCAAGATTTTTAACAATCTTCTTAATACGATCTTTTTGGATCGTGATGCACCATCACATGTCTAAGCATTTCTCCAACCTACTTTTTTTGTCTTCTTTTAATAAGTTCACTTTGCATGCAGTTAAATCTTCTTTAAGAATATAAAGTTTTACTTTAAGTTTTCCTGTTATTAAGTATAACCCCTCGTATATAGTATTTATTTAATTTAATTATAACTGCATGCGATTTATTTTCAATCGATTTTCCGATGCAGTGAACGCGTTCAATTTCTTCCTTAGTTATCTTTATATTAAGTTGCTGTTCAAAGACGGATAATACCTTCTCACTACGATTTTCGTTATACGTTTCGGGAACACCAAAAACCCTTAAGTTTATGATGTATTATATTATTTTCACATTTGATAACTTATATTTCTTTTTGACATTTTTGCAGATTGTCATTGAGTTTCCAATAATTTATCACTAACACGTTGAACAATAACGTGAATAAATTCGCCATTTATAAGGTATTTCTTGATAGCTTTACTGACACGGGGATTTATATATATATACAGTTTAAGTACGTAGAAGGATGAAAGCACAAGCATGTTTGTGTAATTTTATGCGATTGCCTGTTAATCTGTAGAGAACTGTTCTACACCTGCACATAAGAATTTTTGTGTAAACAAATTTCAAACCTGCCCAAGTATATTTGACTGAACTAGAATTATTCAGTTTTCTTAACCTGAAATAACTCACCTGGGTGCATGAAGACAGAGCATATTTCTCTAAAAAAATTTAAAAGATGCTCAAATAAGTTTTCTACATAAGTTTTCTGTTCTATTAAAGTAAGGAAGAACCCGAGAATTACAGAATGTTTCCATTGTAAAAATTTAAAATCCGACTAAGGTATTGAATAAAATATTCATAAAGAAAACTGTTTTAATAATGATTTAATTTTTGAAATCGGTATTTTTCAGTATATCTGAGTGAATAAATGTCGAGCAGCAATTCAATCAACTAAAGTTATCGAAGGAACTGTTACAGCGAGAAACAATCCGTTTTGTACTTTAATACAAGCTGTAAGAATAATCTCAAACATATTTGTGAATGAATATTATCAGATCATCATGAATAAGGTGAAAATTATAAATTTAACAAATTTTAAACAATTAAAGTTAATGCAACCCACTGAAAATTGCTTGAGTAACTTGTTATTACTAATACAATTATAGTAAAAATGTATAATTGTTGACTTTTTATACACTTTTTGAACTATTTACATTTCATATAGTGCCTTTATTAAAGTATAACAAGCATTCCCCCTTTTTTAAAAATATTTTTAATCCAAATTAGAATCTATTTTATGAGTATGCTTTTTATTATTTTATATTGTTTATTACTACATTAATTTCAAAAAGTTGTTTATGAAACGCTAAATCTTTCTCTAATTCTTTCTCAAGTGTACTAAAAAATAAACATTGTAATTGTATAATGATGATTATTGCTTTAATTATGTACATTTATAGTTATGTATAACAGTGTTATTAAAATGAATAAAATGTGTTTTTTTTTGCTTTTTTGTTTTGGCAAAAGTTTTCTCATAATTAGAAAGAGTTTATGTATTAAATAGCTTGCATTATGATTAATTATAGTTTTGTAGCATTCTACAGATTCATCTGCTCAAAAGGAGATTTAGCCCAACTTTTCCTATGACCACGTATGAAAATAACATTACACACTACTTATTTATTTAGAAAGTGGCATATATCATGCAGAAGTAAATATCGTTCTAGAGTGCAAAAGTAAAACATCACTTCCAGTCATAACAGTTCTGTACCATGTGGCTATGGATACTAATTTGTCCACAATTTTTATAGAAATGATGCTGCTCACATACGTTTGAGACAAAGTGTTCTTGGTGGTGTCTCGAGCATTACCAATTCAAGCTTTCAAGAACCACATTATCAAACTATGCCGCAGCTTCAAGCTGTTGACAAGAAAATTGCCTATATTTGTAGGAGCCTATGATAGTTGGTTTGAATACAAAGGCACATTTAATTCATTGATTAATCTAAATCCCACAATATTGTGCAAAAGTTCCACTATTAGAGTAATTTGATCTTTAGAATTTTCAGCAGATAATTACCAAAATGCTTGGGAATTGTTGTGCCAGCATTACGATAATCCCAGATTATTGCTCCATAACTATTTAAAAGCATTATTTTCTTTGGATCCTATAATAAAAGAATCGCCTATGCAAATCAAACGTTTTTAAACATTCTTTTTAATCTTTCTTGGGAATAAAACCACTTATATTCGTTAAAATGATTTTTATTTACGTTTCGATCCATGACCTAGGATTTATTTTTTATTATTTTGACAACGATCCTAGGTCATGGATCGAAATTTAAATAAAGATCATTTTAACAAATATAAATGGTTTTATTGCCAAGAAAGATTAAAAAGAATAGTTAACAAACATACAGGGAGTTTTTAAACATCTAAGAGCCTTAAATACACTTCAACTACATACAGATCAATGGGACATCTTGATTATATTTCTAATTACATCCAAATTAAACAAAACATCTTGCGAATGGGAAGAGTTTCAAATTAATTCAGAATTATGTAGTCTTGAAGAAATGAACCATTTTCTAAGAGCTAAAGCTGGTTTGTTGGAAACATTGTTTACTGAAGACCCAAGTCATCGACAGACGAAAGGTAACAATTGTGTTCTGATTCCATTTACAAGTGTAAAGAATTTCTAAAATTAAATGTTCAAAAAAGAATCTTCAAAGTCAATTAGTTCTGTATGAATTGTGTTAAAACAGGGCACACTTGCAATAATTGTTTGTCAAGTTCATGTAGAACTTGCAATCAAAAATGCAATGCATTTACAGCAAGTTACTCCAAAAAATCAGTCTGCTAAACAAGAACAAGTAATATCCAGTTTCTCCGATAATAATGTTCTACATTGTGCTGCACAAGTTATACTGTCAGCAACAATAATGAGTAAAAATTCAAGTGGAAAATTTCATACATACAGGTTCTTATTAGACAGTGCTGCAACCTCAAATTTGATTGTGGAATCATGTTCTCAGGTTTGCCAATCAAAAATCTACAAGTTTCTATTGTGGATGTTAATACCAGTCCAATATCATTAAAGCGTGCACAATTACAATTTTCTCTAATTACACTAATTTTAAGGTATCTATAGAATGTTTTGTTTTAAAAGAAATTACAGATAATCTTCTGAATAAATATCTAGACATTTTTATGCCAAATATCCCAAATAATGTTAACCTAGCTGAATCTGATTTCAATAATCCAGGGAAGATAGACCTTATCGGAGCAAATTTGTTTTGGGATTATCACTGATGGTAAAATCAAATTGGGTATTCATTTACCTGTACATCAAAATACACCACTAGGTTGGATCGTTTCAGGTCCTTTTCAACAATGTACATCCAAAATGTATACAGACTGTGCTGTAACATATGAAGACAGTTACAGAAATTCTGGGAAATGCAAGAGTATCTTAAATCCTTACCAATCTCTGCTGAAGACCAACAATGCAAAAATCTATTCCAAAAAACTACAACGCAATGACCAAAGTCGTTTTATAGTCAATTTTTCATTATGGCAACCTAGCAATTTATTAGATGATACGAAGGTTTCTGCAACTAAAAGATTTTTATCTTTAAAACATGGCTTAATTCAAATTTAGAGCTAAAAAATTAATATCGTAATTTTATACATGAATATCATGAATTACGTCATTGGTCTATCTATGGTCATGCAAGTCAAGGAAGATGATTTAATAAGCTAATACTTATCAATTACATCATGGTGTGATCAAGGAAACAAGTACTACCACTAGGTTACACGTAGTCTTCAATAGATCCCATGTCAAGACTCGGGGGAGTCATTAAATGATATTCAGTATATTGTGCTTAAGGTGCAAAACAATATCTTTTCAATTTTACGTAGGTTCCATCAATATCAGTGTGTAATATCAGCTGACATACAAAACATGTACAGGCAGATGTGGATACAACTCAAACAGAAGTCTGCAACGCATCATTTGAAGAAGTTAGCTTCATGATGATTTAGAAATTTTCGAATTAAATACACTCGCGTATGGCACAAAATCTGCACCGTACCTAGCAATTTGATGTATTCAATTGACATTAGGAAACAATGTTGAATTTCTAATCGTTCTCAGGAATTTTTATGTAAGTGACTTGTTAATCTGTTGAAATGACATCATGCAATTTGCAAAACGTGTAAGAAAGTTTCCTCCATCTTGCATTCAGGCAGTTTTAAGTTACAAAGATGAATTTCAAACAAATCAGGAATATTATTTCAGAGAATCTAATATTTCAAGTGGTGTCCTTCACCTAGACAAAACTGAAAGTTCCAAAACTTTAAGGGTTCAGTGATCACATCAAAATGATTCGCTCATCTATCAAGTATCACAAAGCCTCGCATGCTTTCCAATATTGCTCAGACTTACGATTCATTAGGTCTTTTATGCCCACTGACAATACTAACTAAAATTATGATTCAACAGTTATGGTTAGATGTTGTGGGATGATCCAATTCCATTAGATATTTCAACTAAGTGGTTTCAGTATTGACATCGTCAACTTACATTCTTTTTCTAAGATATGTTATTTGTGTTAACGCAATATCTATTCAATTGCATGGATTCTGTGATACATTCCAGAATGTCTTTGGTGATTGTATGTATGTAAAGACAATATTTCGTAGCAATACCTTCACCCATCCCATTTTAGCGGTTTGTGGAAGACAGGTGTGAAAACTGTTAAAATATCATTTAAAAAGAATTTTGAGGAATTCGGTACTGACATTTGAAGAACGTTGTACGCTTAAGTTCAATTTGAATCATTCTTAAATTCCTGTCCTATTATCTCTGTCAAGCGCCTCAAATGATTTAACTTCTTTAACCCCAACACACTACATTATTGAACTTTCATTTATTATTCCTCCAGATCCTGATGTCCGACACATCAGAATCAACAGATTATCCCGATTTCAATTATTACAACAAACACAACAAATGTATCACTCTTTCTGGAATAGTTGATCTATAGAGTATATTAGCGAGTTACAAGAAAGAACTACTTGTATGAAGGATACTCGAATATTATCCATTGGCTCAATGGTAATTATTAAAGAAGACAACTTACCACCAAATAAATGGTTACTTTCTAGCATGCCACCGCCAAAGGCGTTTGTACAGTACTTTATTCAAGTATATCTATTTGTATAGATTTTGCTCTTTATATTCAAATTCGACCTTGTATATGATACGTTACTATAGAGATTGTATACTTCGAGTTATTCAAACCAGCTTCGTCGTGAATTTGAAAGTTTGTTAAAATTGATTGTAGTCCCTATCTTGTTTAATAAAAGGCCATGTTAATATACTTTATATTGGTTTACTTACGTTATGTGATTGCATTCAGCTCCTTGAAATGTTGATTGGTTTTATTAATTATAAAGACTTGCTACGAATTCTACACACACCTGTTTTGATAACATGTTGAATTAGACTTTGCTTGTGATAAAAGGAAATTCTCATTCTTTTTGCTAAAGCTATATAACGAACAACATTCATGTTTCTACAAAAGCAAACTCTTGTTCGTCATGGCTTACTATAGATGTTTCCTGTCGGATTTGCACATGATGAAACTTGACGCTGTGTCTGTGGGCATAAAGCTTGAGATTTCGTAAGGATGTTTCACCACCCTATAGATAGTTGATATTCATTAGGTCCAGCTGTCCGTCCTATCGATGCGTGCAGCAAAGCCATCTTATAAGTCCATCTGGTGAGTCCTACCTATATTACCGCTTCTATTTTAACCTTGTAGTCCAAGGAATCGTCTTATCGCATAACGCCACGAAACGAGTAGCCTCTCTAGGATTGGTCCACAAATTTTAGTGTGTGGTTTCTGTATTTGAACAAATATTATACTATTCATTCTAGTGATACTTGCCAAGTCTGCGATTATCTTCTTGGTTCAACTTTCCATTAGTACTGGTAGAATATTACCAATAGGGATATTATATTCTAAATAAATATTTCATGTGTTTATTCTACAAATGCGTACTTCTATATCTACATAGTTAGTATTAGTTTTAACTTGGAATTACGGCCCTTTGGCGCATGGGAAGAACGTTTTCCTTGGTGACCAAAAATTGCCATATATTTTGATTAGTTTAATTGTACTATCCTTGTGTGACATATATTTAATACTGCTAACTTCAAGCCCCACGATTGGGTGGCAATTAATTACTACGAAAGCTACTAAGTTAATGCACCACGATTTGGGCATCAATAATTGCTGCAATCTTCTACTATTAACGCCCCACAACTTGGGTGCCAAAATTGCTACAATCTACGGATGCTGAAGATGTCCCACATTCATGGACGCCAAAATGCTACAAATCTTTGATGCTACTTATATACCTAAAAAGCTTAAAGTATGCCATGGCTGCTCAGCTGCTTTATGTAAACAAAACTAACTACTCAAAAAAAAATCTGCTACTGTAAATCACCTAAGTTTATTAACATACTAATAGAAAAATACATGCCAAGATCAACATAAAGCTCCTCGTTCACTCATTATTTATACATTATATACATACACTTTTTAAAATAACACATTTCAAAATACATTTTGAACTCAATAATGACCCCAGATAAATATTTATAATTATACTATCATAGAAAGTAACAGGGCTTTACCACAGTCTTTACTTTAACTCTGGTTTAATATGAGCTCATAGTAAAACCTTAATTTTTAGTGCCAATTTTTTACCCTGTTCATACACCAAATATTAAAATCATAAATCTTTTCTAAACATAAATTCCCACATAAAATACAGTACAATAATGTAACAGGAAAAAGTTCAATCAGTAACTCTTCCTAAATTTGTCTTTTAGTTCATCAAATTATACATACCCACAAAGCACAAAAACACCTGTTTATATACATGCAAACAAAAGCAACACTTACCTGGATTCTAACACTGCTCACAGAACTGCCATCATACCATCAATGACTGCTACCTTCAGGAACTTTCCCAATCTGGATTGCAACACCCGGAACTGCAAACTGCTACCAATTCCATAGTACTTTCAGACTCCCAAACCTCTTCTATCAATTGTCAACCAAATCGACCACACATATTTACCCCACCTCCAAATTTTAAACTTTGCACACTGCTACGTACCTAGACATAGCCGGAAGAAACGTAAATACCAGGCTAACTACCAAACGCGGAGAGTGGGGGATTCCCCTAAATACCAAAAAGAAAACAAATAGCATGTTGCCCACGCTTATCTATTAACATAAGAATAAAATAAAATTTCTTGATTAACATGGACAAAGAAAAGTATTAAATTTAAGTTATATTGTAAAGGACAAAGTTTATAATGGATCCACGAAGTGCGCATTTCGTAGCTAACATGTAATAAAACTTATTGGAAAAAAAGTAATGCTTAGATTTTCTCAACAAGTGTGTTAAAGTATTAAATGTAGATTTTCTCAATAGCACGTGTGTTAAATTAAAGTATTAAATGTAGACCAAGTTGTAGTAAGAATTAAAGAAATATAACGAGAAGCACTAGCGTAGCTAGCTTTTAAACATGTATGGTGAACTGGTTTCACAACATCAACCGCTGATAAATAATAATCCTCGATGTGCATAAAAGAAAACGAGTCACATACCTCTATGCGTCGGGATGCTTATCTTGCAATTCGTCGGGGATGAGTCAGCACAGCAACGCCACACTAGTCAGGATCCATTTGCCCTGCCACTGTAACTGCAGCAGCTGTCTACAGACAAAAGCAGTTGTCTACGTCAATGAACAGTTGGGCCTACATAAAGAAAGAACCAATTTGGCCTCCAGCTAAGAGCTAAAAAGAAAATCTGATTAGAATGGGTAAGCGCAGGAAAACTCACCAAATGCACGCAAGATACCTCCTACTTGTTGAATTTCTACAATCCCACTCTAAAATCTTGTTTATATTTACTGCAACTGACCATTTAAAATACGCTCCTTATACAACATGTTTTATCTGTCCCCCTTTAACATATGCACTAAAATCCCCTGTCTCTTACTTTGTATTCATACCACTTACCCACTCTTAACAAAACATTAAAATTATGCTTATCTCACTTACACCTATTCTATCTCTCCTTGTTTTCACCTCAAATCAACTAACACTTAACACGTGATATCCCTATCTTCCTTCTACCTATTCTAACAAATAATCTTTCTTGTTTTACTGTTGACATGCAGTAGTTGTAGCTGACAAATAACCCTCTTTAAGTTTCAAATTTTTTTAATGAGGCTATAAATTCCATTTTAATTGACAGCGAAAAACAACACTAGCTAGAATTCGTTTGTTTGCGCAGTCTTATCTGTGACACTCCATATTAAAATGGTAATGGTTTCATTCGTTTCCAAATTAATGATATTCGGACAGCTTTGACAACATTTTCAAACTCGTAACCAATAACATAACGGCCACTTAACTGTAGTAAATACTACTCCGAAAATAGTTTAAAACTTTTGCAAATATACATCCCCTTTTGCTATAATTGAGAGTATTTGAATTTATGTCAAATACTAATGTTAAATTTGCTTATGAAATAAGAAATTTTAAATGCGTTTTACACACGCTATACCTTATGAATATTTACATTATAACACACGCTAAAGGATGGTGCTAAATTAACTTTTAGCCTCGGTAAAATTAATAATTTCTACTCTACTAATCTGAAAAGCGTTTCAAATTGTTGTTTATATTTTCACATGCTGAAACTTGGAAATAAACTACTAAATGAATTAATAATGTTGTTTTAACCCCCAAATATACAGAAAATATATATATATATTTATTACTTTGCCGAGTAGGAGGAGTATCCTACATGATTATTAGGTTGTTTTACTACAGTCATGCACCGGAGGTTGTCGCTTGTCTCCTATGACTACCCCTAATCTCCCACTGATCCCGGTACCTGTTGATTGTATTATGATTTACGTAACACATTACATGGTTGCATCCAGGAAACGATAACATTTCATGTGTACTAACAATTAGAACTTTAAAGGGAATATTTAAGAGAACAATATCAAATTGTGTCCATTACCCAAAGAATAAACAATGTGTTAAGACTTAAGTTTCTTCAACGGACACATATTTTGTTAAATTCATTAATTTATATGTCAACACATTTTTTGTATATTCGTTGAAGAAAACTTTGCAAGACTAGAAGCATTATGTTCAGTGCGTTTGATAACTGCGATTTTCCGAATGACGTTTACCAAACTTGCTCTGTGAACGATGTTGAAAGAGTTAATATGCTGTGTCACAAATCCACAATTAATCATTTTTAGACAAGTTTTCTAATTCAATTTATTCCTGTATTACAGTTACAGGTGATTATCTGAGTTTCAATCGCACCACCATCCATTTAGTTGAACGGTCTTAGTTAAAATTATTTGATAAAGAAGGGTGAAAATGAAGGCATTTGTTGGACAATGTATATTGTCGCCTAATATAAAAAAGATACTGAAATTAAGTAAAGCATGTGAACTTTGTTTGTTTAATGTAAAAAATCCTATAGTCTGCCTTACTTCTTTTTTAGTAAAGCATGTTTAAATTTGACAAATCAAAAGCAGTTTTTGATAAAATTCATGTTGATTTTCTGAGTACATTTTAAGATAATTTTTGTAATTAATTATTGATTCATTTTCAAAGTGGTTGAAGGTCTACCCAGTGAGTAACATGACTACTAGAAAGACATTAGGAAAGTTTATTCTTTCAGGTTGCCAAATAATATTATATCGAATTATGTAGGCAATTAGTTTTAGAGGAGTATGAACAATTTTGTAAGATAACGGCATTATCCATATTCGATTAGAACCATACTGTTCATCTGCAAACAGGGTAGCCTAAAACAAAATTAAAAGTTTTCAGGTTGGCTAACTAAAAGGTTTGAATAATACTTATAATGAGGGGACTTCTTTAAGAATGTTAACCAGCAAATATTTGTTTTCTTACTGAAATATATCCCATTGTGCCACTAAGGAGTGTCGAAGAAGATTCAGGCTAGATTGAATTTTATGAGAAAACAATTGCACGACTGTTGAAAAAACATTTTATCATGGCAAAATATAGGTGGAAGAGAGAGACAGCTATGTCGATGATTATAGAGCAGAAAAGCAAATTCTAGGAAAGAGGCTGCAATGTTGGAGGTTTTAGGATTAAGAAATAGTTTGTATAAGCTACTTGAGAAATGTAATATATGGGAAAGGCATGCTAAACAAATGTTAAAAGTATGGTAAAATTGAGGAATCTAATTTAGATATTAAGATTGGACGAAAGCAAAATATCGAACTTTAATGAAGGAAAGGGTAGTAACGGTGCAGCCATGAATGGATAATCCTCAGAAGAATCTGAATTGCTGCTCAGCATTAGTTGAGATTTAAAAGTTAGCTTGAAGGAACATAATAATGTTAATACTGTCTGATAAGGTGAAAGCAGATGAAATTAAGATAGTGTGACGTGTGCCTCTAAGGGCGACACCTTCAAAATATAAATAAATTAAAATATAAAGTTTTAACATTTAATCAAATCAAGCATGAATTATTTTCACAAGGCTTACGTAATCTTACAAGCATGGTAGTTATAAATCGAACGGCAATTACCTTATATGCTAAACTTACATTTGTTTATCAACCTGGGGTGGACACTCGCTTACTAGGAAAAACTCACCTCGGCTCTAAAGAAACTGACTTTCTTCTATGTTGATGTTTTTATTAATTCGCGCCCTTGACTAATTAGTGTATATTTTTGTTGCATGTTTTTCACAGAATTGGTGATTATTCACATCATGTGTGTGGTTGCCTGCCTCATGTTGATAAGGCTTTACTTTCCTAGTAGCCATGTGTGCGACTTCCTATGACTACAATTTTGCCTTAAATATGTAGCCAATAATTCTAACTATTTTTTAATACTTTTAATTATGAGAAATATACGTAAGAATAATTTATAACAAGATTTGTTATGCACAATGATTCTTATTGGAATAAAGTACATGCGTCTTTTCGAGTTTTACTACTGGGTTGGAATGAAATTTCCTGAAACAAATGGTTGTTGATAATATGAATCACATGTTGTATATAATGGTTTGTTTCTGCTACAATCGAATTCGTTGCTAATTGGTTTATACCCAGACATGAAGGTCTTGTGTAATTTCATTTGAGTATCAATCCTTGTCTCAGAAGTTTGTGTTCTATGTTTTAAAGCATTAAGAAACTGTTTGGATTGGAATTAATTCAAAACTCCTGAATTCAAATGTCTTATAACCTTTTAACATTTGTATTTTTCAGTAAGGAATGTATGAAAATATTTGAATCGGTTTTTTGTATCTAATAATTTTATTGTGAGAAGTTGTAGTCTTAAGGTTTAATTAATTTATACATTCATCAAGGAAATTATTTATAGCAAAGTATAATTTAAATGTATCTATGATAAAAGATAAATTTTTAAACAAATAAACATGGTGATGAGAGTACTGTAACCTGGGAAATTCAAGTAACTTTATTCTGAATTGAAGTTGAAACTTTAGTTATTTCTTATGTGATCTATGTTGCACTAATTTTTATTTTTCAATATTATATATAAATATTTGTACTCCAAAATTTTAGCAAGGTCTAATATACTAATTTATTCAAGCAGGAGAGTATTCATGTTTTATCAACTGAAATAGTTGAAGTGGTTTGACGAGGTAGACTCTTTGATAGCACGAAGGCTATACTTGAATTTTATTGTGGGAAGAAATTTAATTGAGGAATTTTTGTTGGTTATTGATGGAAAACCACGTATGATAAAGGTATTAAATTTAAAGAAGAAATGGTTGGTTCAAAATGGTAATATAAAAAGGGCGAAACAATAGTGGTGGTATGGAATTATGGAAGCTTAAGAATTTAATTTATGATGAGATATGATTATGTAATATATTTGAGAGGGTATTTGATGAGAAACGGATAGGATTAATAGAGTTCAAATAAAGGTAGGTTTATATGATTTGTTTAGTAGACACGCAGGTGTTTTATTAACAAGCCTAGGTTTGCTAAGGAATATGCGCACAAGTTACATGTAACAGACGAGAAGAAGTTTTAGTACAGGGTATATTGGATACCATTTGCATTAAGGGGAAGGGTGAAAAGTGAGATTAAAAGGATGTTAAAAGATGGGATAGTTGAATCAGCGAGCACACCGTACATTAATACGTTAGTTATTGTGCCTAAATCTGATAATTTAGAATTGAGAATATGTTTAAAACCTAGAAGGTTGAATGCTGTTACAAAACCACAATTTAAGCAACCAAAATCATTAGATAATTTATTATACAAGTGTTATCAAAGGAATGATGATAAACGGCGAAACCTTTTTAAGCATATATTTTTCTTTTTTTTTTTTTTTTGTATAACAACAATGGTGATGATTGTGATTATGATGATTATGCTAAAAAACTAAGTCGTGTTCATATCAGTTCCCAGAGTAGATTTTATAAGCTTTATTACAAAGTTCTTTTACTCAAAAATTCTAGCATCCACAAATGCCAAAAAACCATTTTTCCTTTTTGTTACCCTGCCTACTCCCCAAACTTTTTATTTTAAGCCAATTTTAAATAGTTAGATGGCGTAACCCAACTATAACTCTAAACATACAAAGGTGACATAAGTCAAATAATTAAAACTAGATGGAGTTCCAACATTCTCCCCCCTGGTAAGTAGAAACAATTGAAACAAACAAGCTGTTTCTGCTTAGCCACACATTGTTACACTACATCCAGAACAGCTACTTTCGTAGCAGGACGCGTATATGTCCCGTTGATAGTTTTAACCACCACTTGTCTGACTTGGTCGGAGTGTCTTCCTCTGTGCACTTCCACTACAACTCCTTTTACCCAAGAGTTTCGCTTTGTCTCTTCAACAATTACCACAACGTCCCCTACTTCAATTGGCTTCACCTTCTGAAACCACTTTGTTCTTCGTGCTAAGGTCGGCATATATTCGTGTAACCAGCGTTTCCAAAATGAAGTGCCATTTGCTGTGACAACTTGTAATTTCGACGCATCGCTATTACGTCAGACTCGTGCACCTCTTCAAGCGGTTTTATTCCTCCTGATGATCCCAAAAGGAAATGATTAGGTGTAAGTGCTTCTGGTTCATCAGCACTAATAGGCAGGTATGTAAGTGGTCTAGAGTTTATAATACTTTCGACTTCTAATAAATAGCAACGTAGATTCTCGTCGTCAGGTCGCTTAGTAGGCATCATACGTTCAAGACAACACTTTACCGATCTAACTAATCTCTCCCAACTCCCTCCCATATGGGGAGCTGCGGGTGGATTTAACTTCCAAGTTATATTCTCAAAGTGCGCTTGAATTTCATCCAATGGAATTTGATCAATTAGTTTTTTCAACTCATTTTTTACGCCTATGAAATTCGTTCCATTGTCTATATGAAGCTCAATGGGCATACCGCGTCGAGAAATGAAGTTCCGAATACACATCATACACGAATCCTTGCTTAAAGAGTGTGCAAGTTCAATATGTATGGCTCGTACTGTAAGACAAGTAAACATACACACCCATCTCTTCTCTACACGACCCTACTACTACTTCCAGTGGTCCAAAGTAATCTATTCCAGTATAGGAGAACGGTCTTGAATATGCACCTAATCTAGCCTGAGGGAGGTCAGACATCTGGGGTGGATTAGGATGTGCGTGTAGATTTTGCAAAACTGACAACGTGTCCGTATAGAGTTCAAAACTACACGCAAACGTGAAATTACATACAATTGTCTGAGCTCGTTCACCACTGTTTCGTGATTCGCATGTAAATACTTCTCATGGTAATGCATAACGATCAACTCGGTTACTTTATGGGACCTTGGTAATATTATTGGATTTTTTACATCAAACGAGATTCCAATTGCTCTTGACGTGCGTCCTCTCATCCGAAGAACGCCTTTCTCATCTAAAATGGAGACAACTGATACAAGAGGCTGCTTTTCTCCAATGGTATGTCAGGATGGTTTTGTAACTGATTTATCTCTTCCGATAACTGTTCAACTGTGCTTGTCGGTACATAACTTCTTTTGCTTGGCGTATTTCAGTTGGTAAAAGTACACCCGATCTTTTAGATTTATTTTTAAAGTTGTATAGTATTCGCACTATCCAACCCATAGTTCGATACGCCTTCCTCCATTGAGAACATTTGTTTATAAATTTTTCTAATAAGTTAGGTGTTACGTCACTGTGGAATAGTTGTAACTTTAGGTCGTTTTCAGTTTTCATATTTTCCTCCTTGTTTCTTGTAAACCATTTACTCTCGGGAAGATGTAAAAACTGAGGTCCAACAAACCATCTGCTAGTAGAGGATATCTGCGATTGTGATTTCCATTTGGTTGCATCGTCTGCTACGTTGTGAGCGGATGGAACCCACCGCCAATTTGCAAGGGTTGTGGTTTCTAGGATCTCAGCTATGCGAAGAGCCACAAACTGTTTATATTTCCTTGCATCTGAACGCAGCCAAGCAAGAACATTTGACGAGTCGGTCCAAAAGAAAACTTCTTCAGGTACAATATTATGACCTGATATAATGGTATTTGCTAATCTAGCTCCAAGAACAGCAGCTTGTAATTCAAGCCTAGGGATCGATACTGGACGAAGAGGAGCTACTTTTGACTTTGCTGCTACTAATGAACAGCAGACAGCTGTTGACGCTTCATATCTAAAAGTACGCTACCGCCGCGTGACGCTAACTCACTGGCATCTGTAAACACATGTAATTGGAGAGTCTTATAATCATACGAAAAATAGCATCTCGAAATCTTAATTTCTCCTATCTTAGGAAGTATTTTAATCCATTTAACCCAGTCGGTAAATTGAGAGTCCGTAACTAACTGGTCCCAACCTATTTCAGAGCGCCAAATGTCTTGCAAGAGAATTTTAAGACCAATCAACAGGGAGGACAGGAAACCCAAGGGATCAAAACCATCATAAGCGTTCTCAAAACTTCCCGCTTAGTGGGCTTTCGGACTCCTGCTACTACTTCCTTGTCTAATCGACCAAAGTTGATGTTGTAGTAAATTGGTCGTCCATAGTGCTCCACCACATACCTAAAACTTTAGAACCAGCAAATCCATCGTTGCCGTTTAAATTCTTTAGTTGACTAGTGTTGTCGTCCTCCAAATTCAGCTGGGAGGTAATCAATTTTGAATTTGAAATAAAGTTTCGTATAATGAACTTGGCTTCTTTATGTATCTCAATTACGTCGTTTGCGATCTGCAGAGCTTCCTCTTCTGAATCAAAACTCTCAAGCCAGTCGTCTACATAGTGATTTTCAACAATAGAATTCACTGCTTTTGCATTTGATCCTCCGAACCGTAAAGCATTAATATTCTTCACATATTGAGCGACCGTGGGGAACATGCAGCGCCAAAAGTCATTACCCTCATGACGTATGTGATCGGTTCATCGTTTGGAGAATTCCGCCAAAGGAATCTTTGGCTTTGTTGGTCGCTTTCACGTATAGCCACCTGATGATACATTTCTTTGATATCGCCTGATAGGGCGAAACGCTTTCTCTAAAGCGAAAGAGTACGTTGATTAAAGAACACAACATATCGGGACCTTTCAACAACATTTCGTTTAAAGAGGTTCCATTAGCCACTGCCGCAGCATCCCACACAATCCGAACTTTGTTGGGCTTATTCGGGTTGAAAACGGGAAATATTGGTAAATACCATGTTCTGTCCTCAAGTTTAGCAGCTTCCTGATCTGTAAGCTTTTTAGTATAACCCTTATCTAAGTAAGCTTGCATTTGAGTCTTAATATTCTCCGCTAAAACGGGATCCTTAGCCAATCTTCTTTCCAAGCATATTAATCTCTTCATAGCCATGTCGCGACTAGACGGCAATTGAATTGAATCGAATTTCCACAGTAAGCCCGCTTCATATCCAAATTTAATTTTGCGTGTTGTTTTGCTAGAATACTCATTGCTCGCCGATCGTCTTCAGATTGCAAATGAAACACAGGACTCTTTTAGTGAGTGACTCAACGCAAAAACTGTTTTACTTGGTCGTGCAAGTCGTCTTCAAGTCCACAGTCACAGACATGGTAATGATGATTTAGATTACTATTTACTTGATCTGCGTAGTTTCCTAGGATAGTCCAACCTAACTTCGTTTTAGTGGCGATTGGTTCTCCCATTGACCTTCTTTAATCTTCAGTGGTAAGCCCAGTTGCCAGTGTTCAATACCAATCAGTATGCGCGGCTTTGCATCTTTATAGCTAGCAATTGGAAGATTTCTTAAATGGTTATATGGGGTTTCAGTCGGCTTATACTTTAACGACTGAGTAGTTAGATTTAATCCTTGCACAGTACGAACATTGGAGATACGGTACCTTTTGCAACTTTCACTATCACCTGATATTTCTAGAGACACACAACGACTATTTTCTCTTCTCGAGTCGTATCTCCAGTCCATTTTAAATGCAGTGAGCTGATAGGTCCTTTGAGATTTAATTCTTGCGCTATTTTTCGTCTAAAAGTGTACGGGTTGACCCTTCATCCAGAAATGCAAATGTTTTTATGACTGTACGCGGTCCAAACAATCGTACCGGAATTACACGAAAAAGCAGTCGACTTGGAACTAAGGAGTGAATGGAAATCGTATTCGAACGTTCATGTTCTCTTGGCTGGTTTGCTATGGGTTCGATAACATGTTTTACATCATCATGAAGTAAATGATGATGTTTAAATAAACAACCGTTCACATTGCATTTCGTTTGGGAGTTGCAGTGTTTCCAGAAATGTTTAAGAAGGCATTTTCTGCATAAACCATTCTTTTAATTATCTCCCAACGTTCCTTAACGTTGGCTTTCTTAAACGCAGGGCATTCCGCGATTTCGTGTGCGTCGCTAATACAAACACAACACTTTGAACCAATACGTTGGGCAGACATTATCGATGGATTTCCATTGTCAACGTGAGAATAGACTTTACCCTTTGTTTTAAAGGAACGTTTCTCAAGTTTTCTCCGGATTTATACAATATGTCAAGACTACTGGGTAATACCGTGCCTACTTTATCTGCCTGTATCGTCAACCAGTCATCCAGGGTAGATAAAGTTTCCAACTCAGAGTATTCCCCATATTGCTTTAACTTGAAATCGGCCCATTCAAGCTTAAGCGACCCAGGAGTTTTGTACCAATTCGTTTAACAATGTCGGATTGGTTAGATGATTTGTCATGCCGCAAGCTTGCATGGTAACACAGAGGTGTTGCACCGCTATATGGAGATCCAACAGTGAATCTAATTTTCTAAATTTACTCGAGGAGTGCCTGAACGTTTGCTATTAACTCGCTGATTACTTGATCAGGTCTACCAAAACGAATCCTTAAAGCGTTAATAGCTTTAGGTACAGATTCTTCATAAGTAAGATATCCCTTGACTAAATTTAAAGCTGCCCTTTTAGACATTTTTGTAACCGACATAGGTTATCGTAGTTGCTTAACTTTAAAGCCGTGGTTGACCTCATGTAACTTGTAATGAACATCGGCCATAGATTCGGAGAGCCATCAAAGATTGGCAAATCGGGCGTTTGTCTAAGTACATCTCTATAGAAAGGTGTATCATTATCATTTGTCGCACAGCGTTGAGCACTAGTAAGAAACTCTTGCTGATTTTTGCGGTTAACCACGGCAATGGTGCCGACGTTAAAAAAGTCTGATGTTTATTGAGTAATATATTCTTTGGGGGCACTCGGGATTTGATAGGTGAATTCACATCCTGTGGACTTAATGGTACTTCTTGGCTTTCTACTACTGCTTTCGAATGTGCTTTAGCCCATTTTTCAACATCAGCATTTTTGTTTCAATATCAATTGACACGGACCCGACATCCGAAATGTTTGTACTACAAGCGTCATCCATCTGACTAATCAATAGCTTCTTTTGTGTGAAGTATAACTTATCTTCTTCTTCACGCTGTTTTCTCGTTGCTACTATCATACGACGTTCCTCTTCTAGCACCTCTAGAAGCCGTTGACTACTTAGGCGTTTACTTGAAGCGTTCGTAGTAGATGGGTGGGATCTAAGCGTGGGCTCCTTGGCTTTGTTCAAAACGAGCACCTCAATGTTTGCACGGTTTTCATTTTGAGTAAGAGCGTTTTGACATTCATCGATGTTACTGCTGTTCTGGTTTCTACTATCAGCAATAACTTCAAAACCACGCTTGTGTCCCTTGCCTTTGCTCGCTTAGATTTACGACACTCTTTTGTTTGTTTTCGGTGCGCATTTTATACATACATACGGCTTGTCTTTTATAGCTTTAGTAACATGCGCACATTCAAAATGACTCCAGCTGAGACATTTTTCACATTGCACCATATCTCCTTCTTCTGGATATTCACACAGATTACAAACACAATCTGAATCATTAGGGTTGTTCATATTTGAAGTACTTTTCTGGTTCATATTTTCACTGGTTTATTTTGTGGTGTTTGTTGCAATCAGAGTTACTAAGTTCTAATTCAAAGCATATACAACCATCCACCAAATTAGTCCAAGTGTCTTGTAGCACCAGACTTAGTTTTTTAGAATGTTATCAAAGGAATGATGATAAACGGCGAAACCTTTTTAAGCATATATTTTTTTTTTTTTTTTTTTTGTATAACAACAATGGTGATGATTGTGATTATGATGATTATGCTAAAAAACTAAGTCGTGTTCATATCAGTTCCCAGAGTAGATTCTATAAGCTTTATTACAAAGTTCTTTTACTCAAAAATTCTAGCATCCACAAATGCCAAAAAACCATTTTTCCTTTTTGTTACCCTGCCTACTCCCCAAACTTTTTATTTTAAGCCAATTTTAAATAGTTAGATGGCGTAACCCAACTATAACTCTAAACATACAAAGGTGACATAAGTCAAATAATTAAAACTAGATGGAGTTCCAACAACAAGGTTAGTCCGATGAAAATTTTTAGCAAATTGAACTTAAAAAATTCTTTTTTGCTTATTTCCTTTCACGAGGGGAGTCGCAAGTATACTAAATTTAGCATAGAAGGGGAGATATATCAATATAGGATTGTTACGTTTGGTCTCTCAATGTCATCCACTGTGCTAGATAGAGCCATGCATCAGTTATTAGACGAGTACGACTTCTGTATTCACTATGTCGACGATATTTTGATTTTTTTAAAAGAACTAGGCAGAGCATCTTGAACATGCAGAAAATATAATCCGGAGATTAATTGAAGGAGGTGTGAGACAATTAAAAAAAGTGTGTTTTTTAAGGACCAGGCGGAATATTTGGGGTTTGTTAATGATAGTGAAGGGATTAAAATTTGTGAGAAACGTTTAGAAGAATTTGAGACAACCTAGAAATTTAAAAGGTTGAGAGGTACAAACTTTAAGTGGCTCGCAACGTGGGGTTCTATTAGAAAAATAGGGCTTATTTAGATTTGCAGAGGTTGTTTGTATTTTGGATTTACAGGGACATGTTTGAAGAGGAGAGTATCACAAGGTCAGGAAGAATTTATGGGGTTGAGACAGCTGTATGGAGACAACCTGTGGTGGAGATGGAGGCTATCGATAATCCAAATGACATGTCGGATGTAGAAGTGATTGAAAACTGGAATGAAAATGTGCAAATTCAAGACATGCGTTTTTGATGGGATTTCAGGCAGAAAGCAGAAATTCCCAAGGAGAATTAAGAAGATCGTTAACTGTGGTAAAGAGTTTGCATGAAGAATTAAGAGGTTCTTTGGCTGAGATTAGGAAGTTGTAATGAAAGCTAGGAATTCGCAGGCAGACATTTGGGAGAGAATAGAGATAAATCGAAGGGATTAAGGTGTCGATACAGGACAGGGTGAGTCCCTTTTAGGATGAGGTTAGGAAGGTAGAGAATAGAGTCCATGTGGTAAAAGAGAAAATGACAACTGGTTTGACAGAATTAAAAGAAGAGCTGTATGAGGTACATCATAGAATTCAGGGGGAGTAGTGTGAATTCAAAAGGAAGACAATGTTAATTCAAGAAATAAAATATTAGGGAAACTGCGAATTAATCAGAATATGACTAAGGAGATGAAGAGAAATACAACGTTCCTGGTAGGAAAAGGCAGATGAGGGTTTGTCTGGGCTCGAAGTGAATTTTAGGCAGATTCGGGAACAATTTGACGAATTGGAAAGAGGAACAGTTGTTTGTGATTCAGTGTACCAGCACAGGCTAGGGAAAGAGATGCTGAGATTCAAAAGCAGGAAACATGAACAGCTTATGGTGTATTTGAGCAAGCTGGACAAGATGGTTGTTATGGCCATATTTTTTAAACAAACGTATATTTGCAAGTGTATCACATAATTAAATTCTCCAATTTGTTTGACTTTATTTCGAATAAAGCATGATATTGATAGTGCACTGTGTTATCATGTACCGGTTTCTAGACTAGCTTTTGTGGATTCATCACATAAATTCTACTCAAATCAAACACTTTTAATTAGATCTTTAGGACGTTAGCATTTCTGCCTTATTGAAGTTATTTTTGACTGATTAATTAAGGGAAATGTTCTTGGTGTGTTTATGATAAATTTTCATCTCTTTATTGGAATCTTCGTAATTCGTAAGTAGTAAATTATTCTTTCGTACTGTAAGTGATTTTGTTATATTAGAACTGCAGCTGAATCCATTGTTGTTGCTTAATAACCATCCATGTGCATACGCCTATTGTTTGTGTTTGACCCAATCTAGACCAGTAAGAAATTGTAGCCTGTTAATTGGACTTATTAGGATATATTTTAGAGTTGAAGTTGAAGTAGTAAGTTACAAGTTTAAGCTGCAGTTGCTTGCTATGATATAGTGTTATAACAGAGTTGTTTGATTTGTTTGTACTTTGAAAGGAATAAATAGTTCCTGCCGCACATACTAATTGATGGATTGGTTATCGGTTGGTACATACAGTTTCATTCCGGTACATCGCCATTCTAACTTATTTTGAACTTGAACTTAAGGTCAGTGTTTAACTACACATTGCCGCTGTCTGGTGAGTTGATCTTTACTTATTTTAATTATCGCCGCCATCCATTGGATGTTTAATAGTATTGGATGTTGATTTGAGTATTATCAGTAATCGAAGCCCAGTTATCAGATTTAGGTGGCACCCGTTTGGCAAGAGGTTGGTTTATGGTTTATCCACTCCCCACCTCAGTACTGGGTTAGCCCAGGGTATTTTAAAATGATTGCTCCGGCTGCCCAGAAAAGCATTTCATTATATTGCATAGCTTTGTTGTCTGTTTTGTGAACGTCAGAATAGTGGAGAGTGAGCCGGAGAGGGTTAAGGTTCAGAATATGAGTGTAATATTAGGGGATTGTGCAAAGAAGTGGCACGGTTTTGTGAGGAGGCAACGCAGCATGAACGATGAATTCAGAAGATTGTTTGCAGAGCAGTATTAGGGAAATACTCACCAGTCTAGCATTGGGACTGAATTTTTGGTTTAGTAAAGAATTGTGTTTACTTATTGCTCGTGAATTTTAATTTAAAATAAAAGTGGCAAAGTCTGAGAATATTCAGAAGCTAGTAAAAGGTTCTGCACCTCTTCGTCGAAGTTATAATATTTGATAGTGGAGCCCTAGATGATTCATAAAAGCAGCAGGACACCTGGTAGAAATTATGCATAACAGTAATGGAATAAATGTTGAAAGTCTGAATCCAATTGAAATATAGCTAAGCAAGAAGCGCTCATTCAAGTATCTGTGGTATCATTTGCTTATTTATTATCTTCGTAAAAGTGTAACCTTCATCTGTAAAAGAGGTTGCTTTCTATAACACTAAAACTTGTTTTTTTTCTATTAGATTTGTAGTCACATTTCCAAGTTAAGGGGCAGTCAGCAGTGTAAAGTGAAAGCAATTGTGCAATCCAGATGGGTGATTACAATCAGAAAGATATTACAAATTTAAATAATGCATGCAACCATACATCAACCCAACTTTGACAAAAATGCCAAACTTGATTGAAAGTTAGATTGATGTATGGTTGCGTATATGATTTAGATTTGTATATTCTGCCGATTATAATCATCCATTCCTGTAGTTGCATATCATTTTTATTACGACAAGTAGCTACGTGACTTTTTGCAAATTATGCTGTTGCTAATATGCAATGCTACTAAAATTTATAACTTGCGATATCTTTAAGTAACTTTCTGCTATCTTTAACCATTTAAATTTGTTAGAATCCTTTTTTGTTTGTACATTGCATTATTGCTGAATGCAATATTATTATATAAATTAAATGTAAACACGTGAAATATTGACATTGCATCTTACAGTAATGATTTGCACATCAAAACACTATTGCCAAATAATACATATTTACTTTTTGTTAATTTAGAAGCTGGTAGAATATAATTCTAAATTCCAAATTATTGTCATTTTGCATTTCTAACAATTTTTGTGTTACTTTTTGATACTTTTTCATGTTATTCTATATTAGAAACTTGCATATACACACATGCACATGTTTGCGTACATAAATAGAATAGAACGTGACAGTATTGTTATTTATACTGAATTTTAAGGTACTTAATCTGAATTCTTATTTTCACTTCTGATAAAGCCATAATCACTCAATATTCTACTAAACTCTACAATGTCCGCTTTATGTTCTTGTTGTTCAATTTGTAACTTTGTTTCCAAGGATTTAATAGTTTCTTCTGCAAGTTGTAAGCGATCCTGACAATTAGAATTGTCTTTTAGTTTAGTTAAACTGTACGAACTATATACACTTGTTCGATCTGATTGTTGATCTAATTGTAAACGTGCTACTTTTGCTTCCAATTTTGCTGCTTTTTGTCGTTCAGCTCTGAATTTACTTGCTACTTCAGAATGTAGTGTTCTTTCTGCATCTAAGCGATCATTTGTGGTTTTCAATAATTCTAGTAGACGTAAGCGTTCAGCTTGTAATTTGCTTTTTGTTTTGCAATCATCCTAAAATATAGACGAGTATATAAATTGTTTAAGAAAATTTCTTGTGCAAGATATAAAAATGACCGACATTGTTTGTAACTAAGTAAAACGTTATCTTTTCTTGTGTTTTAAATAAAGCTAAGACGTCTTTAAATAATGTATTAAGAGTATTGTCGTTTTTCTTTTAATCATAACAACCTTTGTTAAAATTTTATAACTGCACTTTTGTCTATATAAACCATACTATGAATATGAGCAATTATTTCTTTTTGTAATAAAACATTTTTCCTCGTAATTAAGCATTATTTATAAAACTAGTACGGTCTTAGGAAGTTATTCAAATTACAGATAGATAGATTTTTATTTGTGCCCTTCCAATGACGATAAATATTATAGTATCAATATACAGTAAAAATTACACTTAAGTTAAAATATAAAATTAACTACAGCAAATGGTAGTTTGTCGTTTACAAATGTGTCACCATAAAGTATACATAAATCGAATGGGGGTCATTAATATGTACAAAGCTAAAGTACGAGCAGATAAAAACATAAATAGGTAGATAAAGGAATTTATGTATACCCACGAAGATTGTAGTATGTGTTAACTTTTTAAAAGAATATGGTACCCTTAATTGACATAACTATAATAATACCGTTATCTTGAGTGAGTTCGGACATATTTTGTTGATTTTTCAAACTATGTCTACCTAAATTGTTTAAAAAATATGCGAAAATGATATAAATTCTCTGGACCTTCTGCTTTGAAACTCATAGTTCTTTATTTATTAGCAATATTTTCAGCAATTTTTTTTATTAAAAAGTGTCCAAACATCCTTATGGACTGGGTGCATTTGGACATGTCTCTATTTACCATAGAAACTGAACATAACACAGTGTTAGAGGTGAGTTTGGACATTAAAAATTTTAAAAGAATATTACATTTTAGCAAAAAAATAATTCATGTAAAAAACAAGGGCAATAAAATGAAAATAAGTGGCAAATTAAAATAGAAACTATTATTATTTTAAATGTGAACAAAAATAGTGATTTTAAAAATAAAAACATTCTTAAAGCATAGATGACGTGTAAAAAAAAATATAAACTTGCTCTTAAAGCAAACAGAAAAATAATAATACAAAACTAATCAAATTAATCGGAAGATTTTTGAAGACATGTCTTTTAATTTTAAGTTCTTTTAATTCTAGTTTGGCACTTTCATTGCAACATAACCACTGATCGATATCTATTTATCACATTCAGCTTCATTATTGTCACAAATGCTAATTGATGTCGATGTTTTCTTTCTCAATTTCTTCAAGGCAGACACTTTCACTGTGGTCACAACCGTTGTCTGATAACTGAAAAATGTCTTCAAGTCCTTGTTTCTTTTTCCTATATTTTCATCTTTATGTTTAGATTCCGACCATCCGCAATCCTTTAAATACTATGTAAAGTATTGTGTCCAACTTTGATTGATATTTTGTTCGACAATTTGTGAAACAGGCAGTTGATTTAAAGCCACATCTGCATTCAACGGATAAATTTTGCAGGCTTTAAAACCCACCTAAGATTTTTTCCAACTTTGGGCTCAAATGATCTGTTTTTTTAACATTTGGGGAAATTCAGATTTTACCAAAAACCCTTGTTTCTTTTGTTTCCATTCTGTTAATTATGTCTACCAATGTCTCTTCATGGGCCCAAAAAATGAAACGTCTAGGACTTGCAATAATTGTGTCGAATTCGGTGACAGTAAAACGAAATCGATATTATTTTCCTCACATTAAGAAATTACGAGCAGTGATAAATAGCCGGACAAATTGTCGCCAATCAATACTTTGTTCCCATCTAAATAGGCGAAAATACAGCAATATTACCCGAGTAAACCAGTCGTCGAAAATCGAGGCTTCAAACTACTCACTCTGAGTCCTGTAATATACGACACCACCTGGGGGCCTCTTCGATCCAAGTTAAACAGACATGCACAATACTGTAGATAACGTATATAAGGAGAGAGGATGCCTGATACTGTAGCAGCCATCATAATAGAGGTGATGTTTTGTGAAGGATCTATAATTCTATTAACATGTTTTGAGCCTCTATTGCAAGTTATTTTCATTTTTCCAGGATTGTCCGTCAGATTTGATTCCTCATAATTAATTATATTTTCTGCTAGAATGTCTTCTAAAGTTTGTGTCTGGTTTTCAAAATATTTTAAAATTGTGCTTTTCTTGATCTCTGTCAACGTCTTTTTATATTTCAGGCAAGACATTTGTTAAAGTTTGATTTCGTCTTACAAATCATAACCATTCTGATCCGGGTCTGTTATCTTTAAATATTATAATCCGTGTCCCTGATATATTTAAAAATAGTTTTACAATCTCACAGATGTCTGCTCTAGTTATGAGAAATCCTCAATTTGCTGCACCAAATATTCCATTTTTATTTTCTCTTCTTCCTTTTCACTCAACTTTGTTTGTCCACCCATTGATTTCGTGTGCTTGTCTGCAACTTTATCGACCAATGTAGCAGTTACTTGACTCAAATAGTGCGTGATACACATATACTGCACATCTTCTCGGCATTGATCTAGTGAACTTTTAATGGCAAAACAGGTATATAACCAAAACAAGCACCTTGGCTCAATATTGTAACGTTTTTGGGTTCTTGTGGCGATTGTCCAAGTTTAATTTATTTTTATACTAATTCAAAACATTAACACTAACGACAACGATTTATCTATACATGGAAAGTCTATTTATTTCACAGGGCGCAGTTATTTAAACTGTTGCACTACTAGTTGCCCACTTATTATTGTTTGATCACAAACTCTAACTGTCTTTTCTATTGGGAATTCCGCCGCTTAATAGGCCGATTTAGTAGATCCCGACTTTTCTAGATAGACGTTCGACATCACACATGCTTGTTTTAGAAGGTTATATATTTTTTAGCATGGAAGACGGCTGATACCAGGGACTTTGGCGGATTGTGCATAATTTTTCGTTACAATATTTAATATACTCAAGGACATTATAACATGCTTGAATATACTTACGCGTAATTAATACACAGCAGCACGTATTACAAGACAAAATTATGTCTGTGTGCAAACCTAATGCAGAAACAACGATTACTAGGTGGAGTTCTACGAATATTTTTTTCTTTACATGACACATATTTTGTAGTGAAGGTGATACTACTATTTTTACTGTTCTTCTATTTCATGGACTTCAAGCAGAATTCAAAACCCCCTTTTGTGAAACCCTAGCGTTCCGCGGAACCCAGGTTAAGAAACACGGTAACTATATGATAGTTGAACATAATGAAATCCTTTTACGTCTTTAAGTATTGTCTTGCAGTGCATAAATATTATTTTATTTCATTGGTAATTCAACTTAATTGCAAATTAATTTTTACGTTAGTGCTTCAAAAAAAACGATGGCTTCCTTATATTGTGAAATATACAATTCCTTTAGTTTGATAATACTTGTAATTAATCAAAGTAGCATTATTGAATCCTTATATTTTCACTGTATTATATTATAGGGCAAGTCATACAATGGTGATTTATAGTATAAGATGGAAGCATGGAAATTTGATGCCCGATGTAAGATGAAGGGTATCACAATTCAAAGGTAGAATGTATATGATTTTTTTCGATCTTTTCTTGCGTTTGACAAAATGTTTATACTTAAAAACTAAATGAACTACATCGTGTATCTGGCAATAATAAGAGAACACCAATATCAAAGTTATAAATTATGACAAGATTTAAAACTTAGAAATTAAAATAGGTGAGGTTGTGTCATTTATATCAAATAAAACCTGTTAGCAAAATGAACAAACAATAAAACTGCTCTGGACGTTTTTGTGCACAAGCTATACAAAGCTCATATTGTAAGATTGTGTCACAATTGTGTTTGTAAAAATATCTAGTTGGTTTAATCTCCAAAGAAATCAACAGGAGAACAAGAAGAAAAAATTACTAGATGCTAGATAACAAAATTCTAAGGTCTATGGAGACTAAAAATCTTTAAGGTTGTTTTAGAAACGAATAATAATTTTACAAAAATGTTTAAGCTTTTTACTGTATAACAATATCCTATAATCGTGTGTGTTGGCTCAACCAACTGTAGTTTACCACAAATTGTTCGTATTACACAAAATCATACTCAGCTGACATATATTGCTTTTAGAATATGAAATATAGAGAGAATTACAAATTTCCTAAAATTAAATGACTGTAGTACGTAAAACAGCCTTTAGGTTACCTATATTTGTTATTTCTTCAAGTATTTATGATATACACAAACACGTTATCATTCTAAGTAATTCTTTGTAAACTGATGAAGACTTATTTTAAGTTTCTTGTCCACTTGTTCCTTATAGCAACTTGAACAAATGGAACAAGTGAGAATTAACTTGTAACCTTATAAAAGGGAAATAAGTTCTAAATTAAAGTGGCATAAGTGGTTTCGAGTAACACTCCCCTGCAGTACATCTAATAGCTGGCCACCGGTTTACTCTTTTTTACTCGAGAATTGCTAATTTTATAACAGGTCTGGTGTATACTTTGAGAGAGGTGTGTACCGTTGCAATCTCGCTTGCCCATTATTACTGGCAGAACTCTTCCTTTAGGCCAACAGCTTCTTAAATTTTTAGGATTAACGATCACAACTATATGATGTACCTCCATGTTCCTCACTTGGTCGTACCATTTTGATCTTAGGACATTCGATAACCTATTGTCTCCAAAATTTGTCAAGCAACTTGTTGCACTTTTTCTTATAAGGCTTTACATTTTATTTTGCTATTTAATTTTAGGGGATTTTTAAACCCAGCATGGGAGAGTTTCCCTTTCTAATCCTTAATTTAAGCTTTTGTGTGTAAGTTCCACGATTATTAGTTTCTCACGCATTTCAGGACATTAACCTATAAGTTGTGGTGTGCAAACCGCAAACCTTACGTTCCCAGGCTATAAGAATGCAGGTGTGTTTAGAGGATTTGGCTGTGGGAGCATGGTAAAATGGTGGGGGTGAGAATTAAGCCTCTAAAAGAAAGGGACTTTATTATTGACCTTTGATGAGGACGGATGTGTGCAGTTAGGTTCAGCAAAGTGATTCCCTTTCCCATTTCTGTACCATCAAAAACTACCTGTGCTTTGTCATACTGAATCTGGATTGCACCAGAAAGAATCCACCACTTTAATTTATACTGAAAGTACCATAAACATAACAAACTGCTGAATAAAAATTCAACTTGCGTCAAAGTTGTCCGTCGATAGAGACTTAACACCGTTTGATGAGCTCAACTGAAAGTGATTTGATGTACGGCCTTCTGAGAGCTCATCATCTACAGGGGCATATGCTAATGGTCGAGAATTAATGATGAACTACACCTCCAACAAGACATTTTTTAACTTTTCATCAGATAAGTTTTCCTCAGTCGTTAGCCTACAAACATTGGTTTTAATGGGTCGTAGCATCTGCTTCATGCACCACCCATGTGGGACAATACTGGTGGGATGAAATTGGACTTAATGTTTGCATTGATTAATTCGTCGAACATTTCCGTTCTATTCAACATTTCAAGCTCACATCTCAATTCACTACATGCTCCTTTATGATTGGTACCTTTATCACTCCATATTACTATGGGTGTTCACCTTCTAGCCATGAAATTGCATATAACCATGATACATGAAGTAGTGGTTAGTGAATATGCTATCTTAAGATAAATAGCTCTTATGGTAAAACAAGCAAGTAAGACACCATAGCGTTTTTCGTGTCTCCAGCTAACGCCAACTGTTATGGGATCAAAGAAGAGTATTCCCACAAAGGAAACGGCCTTGAATGGGAAGATAATCATGAAAGGCGGCTCAGTGGTGTAGTTGGTATGCGTGTGACTACTATGGCAAGGTCCCGGGTTCAAATTCCAACACGGTACACTTTAAAAATGTTAGGCGAGCATTTTTTACCCTCCTTTAGATGAGAAGTAAAATGGAGGTCCTGTGTGTGTGTTGTCATGCACATTAAAGATCTCTGCCTTGCTTGCAACAGCAAGGGTTCGGCAAAATTCAAAATTTTCAGTTAAAAAAAACTCACTTCCTGGCCAATGTAGTACCTTCGGGTGAAGCATTGGAAAATCAAGTGTAGGGTAATTCTACCATCTGCGGTGCTCTTGGCGTAGCGGTAATATTTTTACGACATTGACATTTGAGCCGAACTTGTTTCGTTGTTACACGTAATCAGCCCATGTGAAAATGTTAACAAAATTTGTTAGTAGCAGCTTCATGATTGATATAGATAAACTTGCAGTAAAATTCGTTCAAAATTAAATGGGTTATGTAATGACGATTTTGTGGCAAAATTATAGGATACTTTGTTGATTCCTAATGTAAGAGGTAGCAAATAATCGACCACGGACACATACTATTTTACTATTATTAATGAAAGGGTCTAGCTTGTAAATCGAGCGGTTTTTCAATAACTTTTTACTCCTATGGTATGGTCTTGAAATTCTTTTTTGTAGACATCATTGTGTGCCTGTTTGCAAAGCAGTATTTCAGCTTTATGAACTTTCTATAATTAAGGAACCTCTCTCTCTATTGCATTTTTTTCTTTTAAATTGTCTTAGAATCTAAGTACATATGCAACGCTGCGTAACAGTTTTCTCGATTTTGAGAACTTTTCAGGTCATATTACATGTTCATAAGACCCCGCATATTCGTCTTCCTCACAGATGTGAAAATAACTCGGGTACATTTCTTCCAACGTTTCATCTTCATGAAATTTAATTTTTCGCTATTCTTCTGCGATTGCAAATAGAAATTCGGGTCCTTAAAACCAGCAGAAATCACTAGTGAGTTCAGTATTTTTTCAACGTGTGTCATGGTCGGCCATTTTATTTTTGTAGGCAGCCATCTCCATTCTTTAGGATTAGTTAGGTCAAGTAATTCACTGACCCTGTGATCAAAAAACTGGTTATATCGCCCATGATTAGAATAAACCCGACATATAACGTCTTTGGAGTCCGTTCAAAGTGTTTCTGCAAATTTGAGTAGAGTGATTTTCGGTTATTGAACTTACCAGCCTGGCTCCTGACAAAACTGTTTGCTGATCCAATTGAGGTACCGATAGGTATTTAAACGGTGCCACTCTTATTTTCGATCCTCCCAGAACACACGAAAACTTTTATACAACTATCATTTTTGATCTAAGTTAAGATTATTTGTGTATCATATATGGTTTATACTCAAAGATTGTCAAATTCAGTATGGCAGTTTTGAAAGGTTAGAAATAATGTTGTTATAGTAATTTCGTTCTATATTATTACAGTTTTATGATTCGTGTGTTTCGATTAAAAATGTTCTACGCTGGCGCATCGGTGATCTCATTGGGCTTAGCATGAAGACTTCACAGGCAAATTTGTGCCGACTCAAACAAATAAAAGGTTCTGGTTTCTGGTTTAGTCAAAATATCCATACGTCAAATACATAAATATTAGATAGAAAAAACGACGCAAGGTATTTTCATTTTGCAGTCTTAATTTATCTGTCTGAAGTTAGCTGAAAATATCTCGAATTATTTCAGGAAGGAAAGATCCATTTTCGTAGAGCTCTTCGTACTTAACATTTGAAAAATCAACATGCAACTTTAGTAGGTTAGCTACTTTTGACAAAAAGGATATCGAACGGACAGAGTAGTTAAATACCCTACCAAGTTGGCTTTAATTTTAGGGGCATATTGATTCAAAGATCAACAACTTTATGTTGGAGATAATCATTTGAGGACTGTGAAATCAAAGTAGAGGCATTTTATGGTGTCCGCCTTAACTACAGTCAACAAACACTTATCAGGTATTTATAAAATCCATCTGAAACTATATCAGAGAGAGTTTGTAACTAAATAAATATTTGAAATTCACTGCATGAACTGATAAAACGTATCTATAATACGTCTGTGTGATTAGGTTAAGAGTTTAGTTAAGTAAATTTGCGATACATTTGATTTTAATATTTGCTTAAAGATGTCTATCATATAATTGTAAGTAACAAGTGTGTGTGGTATTGTTTTTGAGCTTTGGGGTGGTTCTACATGTAAATTCGAAGAAAAGTCAAACAAAAATTATTTCAAGTACACAAATTTTTAATTGTTACATTTAACAAATACATACCCTAATTCAATGGAATGTACTTCACACACTTACCACTAATTCCCTTATATCTCATCTAAATTATAAAGTAATTTAAAGTAAAACAGCTTTATATAACAAAAATGGCGATCCAACCGTAAAATATAATAAAAATTAGACAATCGTTTTATGGTGCATACCAGTTGATGTCATTGATTATTTATGGTTGATTAATTTAATCATCAGCAGTTTGCAAATTGGTCAGTTTAGTTTTTTTTATTTAGAACAACCACCCCTTTACGAGGTTGAAAACCGAGTGTCTTGTTTCACTTTTCGCGCCTTTCTTTTTTACCAAGTGTCTTCTTCTTCTTCGGCGGTATTCTTTCAATTTCGGCAACAACTTCCACTGGACTTCCGATTATGCACCAAATTATTAAAATTAAAAATAAGTATTTTAATATATACAATATAAAACCACTACAGTGTGTAATACCATTGAAAACACATGCATGTAGAATAATGCACTGACATGTTTATATTTGTTTTTTCCCCTTCAATTAAAGTGGATATAGTTACAGTTTTGTTGTAATAAAGTATTTTGCAATTGCCTAGAAGTGTGATTGAAATTTCAGGTCATTTGACGATTGATTTTAGAAACCTTCCTTTCAGCTAGCGGTTTTAAATAGTTTTTTGTGTACCTTATTCATTCTCAGGTAAATTTTAAGCCAGAATTACTTTGCTGATCTCAGGTTTTGGTATACTCTTGTTAGTTTTTTTAGGGCTTTTTCTTAGAAACTCTCAGATTAGGTGGCATCCAAGATGTTTGCCGATAAAGACATATTTCATATCCAATAGCATTCTGGAACCCTATTCAAACCCTTACACCACCAAGCCCACTGAGTTAGTCGGCAACCATTTTTATTAGTATAGTCAAGGTTTTAGGTATTTCACCAAAACAGGTTTTTAGCGGAGTACCTACTTCACTCAGTTATTTTTGTGAATTACCAGCTCGATTTTCTGGGATCAAAACTGTACATAACAAGCTGCCGCATCCTGTACGATGCGTACTTCATTTGGCTTGTTAGGGTTGATAACAGGAAATATGAGCAAATGCCATATCCTTGGGGTCTTAATTGCTCCAGTTTTATTTTAATGCGAACAGTCTTTAATTTTTGCAGCAAACACACTCCCACACTTGTCTTTTTATGTTTATCGGCCAGTAATGATTCTTTGCGGAATCTTCGCTCCAAACACTCAAGTAGCTTTAGTATCATTAGGAAACTGCTTCACAATTTCACATGATAAACCTGCACAATATTTTACAACAAAAATCACTTAATCTTCGCGTTAAATTTTTGAGCATCTGTGTAGTTCTTTAGTCATCATTTGATTGAATTATGGTTGTTGGTTTGGTTACACCCGTATTTTCTATTGCGGGAAACTGCTTCATTAGTTCTTGCATATTCCAGTTCATTTTTTCATTCAAAGAAAGGTTTCTAAAATCAAATATGAAATTACCTGAATATTAATCACACCTCTAAGTAATTACAAAATGATTTTTTATAACAAAACTGTAACTATTATCTTCACATTGGTTATGAAAGGCACCAATAAATAAGTCTTTACACGATTACACGTACACAATTATGTTTTTATTAAAATTACATAATAGACATTCTTAAGCAAATATTAAAAATCAAATATATCAAAAATTACTTAGCTTAATGGAAAACGTTTTCGACCAATAAAATTCTTAATCTAATAACCAAAAAGTACTGTGGGTACGTTTATAAATTTCATGCAATTAATTAAAAATGTTTGTTCATTTACAGTACCTGCAGATTATACTTTCAGAAAATTTACACATAGGTACCTGATGAGTGGTTTTTGCTTGTAGATAACGTGCTACTGGGATTTCAAGCGGCAGAACTAGATATTTGGAATCAATATGCTTTTGCACAACATGAAGTTGTCAATTCAGCAGGAATCAGGTGTCCCTAAAACTAAAAGCAACCAACCTGGTAGGGAATTATTTGAACATTATTGACTATTTAGTCATTTTGATACCTATTCGTCAAGGTTAACTAACCTACCCAAATTAATTGTTTGGATGGTAAGAGCGAAGTCCTTATTATACAAAATTCTTCCCTCTATAATAATTCAAGATGTCTTCATCAGAATTTGAGCAGATGAATTAAGACTGCAAATTGAAATTACTTTGTGTCGTTTTCTCTATCTAATATATATGTAAAATTAATTTACAAAAAGATTAACTAGAACTAAAGAAATGGACTTTCTAATTTTTTGACTGTGCACATATTTTTGCATGTGAAGTCTTCGTGCCCAGACGATGGGGTCATGGGCATCAGTATTATACATTATTAATCAAAAGACATTAATCATAAAATTTTAATACTTTTAAAGTACAAAATTACAATGATTGAATTATTTCTAACCTTTAAAACTGCCATAATGAATTAAAAATCTTTAAGTATAACCAATATAAGCTACAGAAATAATTCTTTCTTAGATCGGGAATGCAGGTAACCTAAATATTATTTTTTTTTAAGGAGAATAACCGATTGGAAGGATTTACTAATACAGAAACTATTAAAATAAAATTCTTATAAACATTCCAAAGCAACTTCACATCTTGTACACTGATTAAATTTGCAAAAAGTTTAATGGGAATTATGCGATATAAAATTCTCATAAATTGATCTGATGTACAGTCACGTTCAGAATTATGAAGAAGAAACTGATGTCTAAATGAGTAATTGTTAACGCCACACACAACTTTGAAGTACACAAACTTCCTTATGCTATTTCAAACACGTGCGCCATGCATCATTTTTACGAACAATTGACCATCTGTTAGGTAAGTTCACATTGGCAAACTTTTTACACACAATTATTGAGCACGATCCCTTGCAAGCGATGCATAATTTTTGTTTGGAAGTACTTTGTGATGATTCTTTAACCTTTTCAGAGTGAGTGTTAATACAACCACTCAGTTTCTTTGCATCAAGGAAAGGTACAACTGAGATATAACTAGCATCTCTGCTATCTTGCACTTTCAATCATTAAATTCAGAAAGCATTACATTCGGCTAGGTTCGCTTGTAAAAGGGACAAAAGGGTCCAAGACTAGTGGTTAGTTTCTCATTTAGTTCCTGGAGCAGAATAAGATTCATGAAGTGGTCTAGTAATTTGCATGTAGATATAATGGAGCATAATTTTTATACCAATTGCTATTTGACAATTCTTTGCAGATTATCTAATTTAAGTGATGTTAGTAAATGTAGTTTGAGGATTAAAGTGTGAATTATATTTTCCAGTCCACAGTGGAGCATTCGCAATGTTAATAGCATGCTAGGAATGTTGGAAGGATGTAAATACTCCCTGTATGTTTGTTGTGGTTTGTTTAGCATTCTTCTTAATTTTCTTTGGGAATTACACCACTCATAGTTTTTAAAATCAACTTTATTTACGTTTCGATCCATGACCTAGGATCGTTGTCATGGATCGAAACCTAAATAAAGTTGATTTTAAAAACTATGAGTGGTTTAATTCCCAAAGAAAATTAAGAAGAATTGGAAGGATGTATAAGATCCCCTTGACTCATATGCCTTGTCTTTTAAGCATCGCTGAAGATGGAACATATTTTCGTGGTTTGAATAGCCACACATTTTTGTAGTTTCAACAAATGCAGTAATAACCATTGACCAGTCTTCTGGTTTTCCATCGAACCTAATAAAATGAACCAGAAATCACATTCGTCGTAGTGTACCTGCCACGTGGTCATCATCAACGTCGTTGCATTCCTGGCAACTTCTTTGGTGCGTTAAACATTTGTTTACTGGTAAATGGTTCTTCTTGTTTGACTTGTTGTACTTATGTGTGCTCATGTTGTAAAAATTATTGGTACAGATTCAATAAAAATGAAAATTGTAAGATGATGGCTCAACCAACTGCAGATTACTACAAATGGTTCGTAACACCCAAAAATCGTACTAGGCTGATATTATATATTGCTTTTAGAATACGAAATATGAAGGGAATTACAAATCTCCTAAAACTAAAGGTCGTAAACAGCCTTTAGGTTGTTTCTTCCCTAAACCCTTATACCTTTACCTGTTTCCTCAAACAATAGGGTATTAGAGTGAGTGTGGGATGGTAACTCGTTTACGCGTATCATTATTTTATAAAACATCTGAAGACTTCTCGTTTGGTCGCCACAGAGTGAACACACCAGTGTACTTTTGAAAACCCGCAAGTTTTGTTCGGCCAGTGTACATTCGCCATAGAATACGCTGTCGGTAAGTACATAATTGTGTGCATGCACTATTGTTACATCATTCGCATCCCAAGTCATATTGGGTCATCCTTTCCTATAAAACATTCCTTTCGTATATCAGCAAATATCCATTTATCCCACATTACACCTTCTTAATTAATCCACATGCATCAGGTTACCCACATTTGTTACCTCTTCAATTACCATTCTGTCCCTGTTTTGTTTCAGTATTCGGTGTAGGCAATTTTCTTTACTTACTTTACTGCTTTCTTTCTTGTCTGCACGGAATGCGGTAACAAGTGGAGTAAGTGGTTTTCTGTAACAATGTGTTTAGATGCCTAACTCAGTTTTCCTGTGGGTAGTTAGCTTGCATTAATTAAAGAATCACTTCACTTCTGGAGTGGATTAAAATTGTTTGTTTTAGTAAATTTGACTTACAAAAGATTTCGAGTATTTGTTTCTGTGGAATAGTAAAAAGAACATGTACAAAATTATTTTAAAATAATTAAAAATAGTCAAAGTTTTCTAAATTACCTATTTTTAAATATGACAAGAAATAGTTCAAAGCCGTCTGGTGCAATAAAGACCAAAAAAAAAAATCATACAGAAACTTACAGGCACTTGTGGTGGTTCTAATTGTGGGGTAGAACTTTGCTGATGTCGCACATTCATCTTCAAGTTTTCAATATCTTTACGTCTTTGTTCTAGCTCTGCTTTAAAGTTATCAACTTTGCACTCATATTTTGAAATATCCATTAACAGACTTTTATTCTCTTTATCTAATTTTTGTATAATTAATTGCTTCTTATACAAAGCATCATTTTGCATTTCCTGGGCACATGAAACTTTTGCCTGAAAATTATTTTAATTATTCCTAGTTGTGCACATACATAAATAGCAAATACTGAAGCAGATTAACGAATGTACAAATTAGATTGTCCAAATACTTTAATGCAATATTGACTAGTTTTCTTATAAATTGGATGTATTTATTATTCGTAATTTGTTTTCTGTATACATACCAGCTACTTCTACCATAAATACTGTTTTTAAAAAGCCTAACATACTGGTGTCCCTTACTATTCGTAATTATAAGGTCATGAATTATTATTATGTTGCAATGCATTTAAAAGAACCAATATTATACCTTATTATTTGAATTATTTTTACAGAAACAAAATTTGAAATATCATGTTTAATTAATAAGTATTTACGAAATCTTACATACAAAGCGTGTCCATATATTTTGCCCATTCAAAATAAAATTATCCCTTCTCCTCTAATTTGTAGCTAACAAAACGCAATGGGTTACAGCCTTATAGACCGTTTAAGATTTGACCTATTATTCGTAAATTGCAGGAGCACTAGCAATTCCAAATGGTAATCGATTGTAAAGAAATAAACCATGATGCGAATTTATAACTAAAAGTTTTTTACTTTCATCATCTAATTCTAACTGGAAATAGGTTTCTGAAAATCTAAAACTGAAAAATATTTTCTACCATTAACACAGAAAAAATATTTTTAGGATTTGGCAGTAGGTAACGGTTTGTCTGTTGTGCTTTATTTAAACCTATACTAAAATCGGCGCAAATTCGAATATTTCCAGCTAGTTAACAGTGACTATAAGAGCTGCCCATTCAGAATAATCAACAATAGTAATTAAGCGATATATTTCTTCACCTACAGATCCTTTCATAGCTAGGAAAGTGGGCAGGTTTTACAAAAAGGTTGGTTTGTCATTTTGTTTTAAATAAATATGAACTTTGGTCTTTTTACAGTGTTCTAGATCCTAGTTGAATACTGTTTTGTATTTTTCAAGTATCGGCTGGAGTAAATAATTTTTTGGGTTTATTGTAGTCACTTTCTCATTGTAATATCTGGACAGAACTAATCGCGAACACATATACATTTGTAGTCCCCTGTACAGGTGCGATCATGTTATTTTCGTCCAATATGGTTGTATCACCCAATTGAAGTTTATTAACCATATTCAATGCAGTGATGAATTTAGGCATAATGCGTATGCATGCTGTTACGTGCCAAAATTTAATAAGTGTTAATATGAGAGGATTTCACGCCATAAATTTAAAAGACTTGGTGAGCGTATTTCCGTCACTTCAGAAGTGCGTTGCGCTAATTTCGCGCCGCGCGCGTGGGGGAAGAAAAAAGTGGGGAATTTCCGGAAGACGCTTAAGGACTGGCCTCTGAAACGCCAAGAAGAGTGGTTGGTCTGGTATCGTATCGTATCTTTTTTATTATGTAGATTTCCTTTTACCTTCTTTGATTATCGTTCCGCAAACCCGTTCCTTATCGTTCCCTACATAGAAAGAAGATAAGTAAATTTGGAAGCAACCTGGTAGAAAATCCACGACCCGAGAAATAACGAGTCCACGGAGCCCCGCAGTCGCTAGCCTGGAGTAATTTTGGAGAAACTTTGCCTATTCACGTGAGTACCCTTAAGAGGACTTGTAAAATTTATATATATATATAGATATATATATATATATATATATATATATATATATATTAGAAATATGTATTGTAATAATTTGCATATTGTGTGACGTCATTGACAATTGGCGCCTTAATTTTTCCACATTAGGTAATATCGTTACCAACTGTCATTTGTGTCGCATGTGCCGCGTTTACGGGGCTATAATAATGCATATACTATGATTGTTTGTATGAAACAAGTTTTGACATATAATACAGAGCTTGCTTTATTTTTATGCAGTACAAAGCAATTACGTCGGAGTATTATTGAGGTAACGCACATTTACTCGGTATCTTTATTGTACATAAGAAAATCCGTACATCATTAAATGAATTCCCGCATATTCTAGATTCAAGTGATGGTCACGCAATGTTCTACTTTCGTGGTCTCGACTATAGCTATTGTGCTCAATTATAATTATCGTCAATTACATACTTTTTAGTTAGTTTGCAATAAAGTTTGTTTATTTCGTGTCCTGACTGTCTAATTTGTTATAATTATATTATTTACGTAAGAATGTTAGAAAATAGACTTTTGGAACATAAAAAGGGACGTGTTTTTTAAAAAATATTTTCTACTTTCTCGAAAATTAGAGGACTACAGTTCGTTCAAAAAAAAGTTATACATAAATTAAAACTAGTCAAAAAACGTAATTCCAAAGAAATCCTTCTTGGTTTGATTTTTTTTAGTGTATGTTATGTTAACAAAATTATGTTTTGTAAACAAAATACATATTTTTATTGTTTTGTGCTATTACATTGTTATGTCTCATTTTACCACACAACGGAATTTAATAATTATCCCAGGGAACTTTTTCTTGTAGAATTAAGTAGGTTATGATGCATTACAAATGTCGTTTTGAGTTCCCAGCACTGTTTGGGGAATATATTATCATTTATTAATGTATTTTGCGGCATTGACATTTTCTCATGCTTCGAAGTGATGTGCATCATTACGCCCTCTGTACGGCACACTATAAACTATTGCACCCTTTACCTGTCTAATTGACAAGTAAAAACATAATTAACAATAATATCAACATGAGTTGAATATATTAACACTAAAATTACTGATAAAATTTCGAAACCTTCATCCAAACTCAGCTGTGGAGAAGTTTTATTTGTCACAAAAACTCGTGGTTTATGCGGCAGTTCAAGAATGTACAAAGAACAAACAAATTCTATCAAAAACTATTTTCTTAGTCAGATGATGATAGACTACAAACAATTACGAAATATAATAGTGCACTAAATCTAAATTGTACGGAATCAATTTTCACTGGTTTAGTAGACGAACTAAAGGTGTGGAAACAGAGTTTTAAACGAAAAATATCCTAAATATCAGAACAATTTGAGACAAACAAGAAACTACCACTCAAGTGGACTACACTTGGGTAACTTCATAGTGAAATGGAAGGATTCCTATTTGCTGCGCAAGATGGTGTAAAAAGAGCAAAAAACTATGAAAACGCATTCTTTATGTCAACGTACTTGATAAATGCTGCAAACGTGGCCGAGTGGTTGAAACAATTCCAGGCGGCTCCGTGGCGTAGTTGGTATGTTGTGACTACTACGCCCAACGTCCCGGGTTCGAATCCCGACACGGTCTGCTTGAAAAATGTTAGGCGAGCATTTTTCACAAAAATACACCCTCGTTCGGATGAGTGGTAAAATGGAGGTCCCGTGTGAGTGTTGTCACGCATGTTAAAAATCCCTACCTTGCTTGGAACAGCCAGGGTTTGGCAAAATTCCAAATTTTGCAGGTAAAAAAAACTCGCTTCCTAGCCAATGTAGTACCTTCAGGTGGAGCATTGGAAAATCACATGTAAGGTTGAAACAATTCAACACATTAGTGCTGGATGCCCAATACTGGCAGAAAGTGCCTATCTATGATGAAACAACCAATTCGCCATCGATAGGTTGATTGCAAATTCTTCGCCATTTTATAAATGTAAGGTGACGTACAGTTCACCTTATGTAACGAGAACACAACGGTGTTTTACCAATATTTCCTTTTATATTAAAATAAACAGGAGACGAGATTTGAGCATCTTTATTGTAGCACGAACACAAGAATACTGAGTATATACATTTACAGCCACCGCATGGTGGGGTGAAAGGGCAAAACTGGCACGCAGGCCGTCTCATTTCCTAGCTATAACGGTACATTAAAAGAATGTACTAACATACTACCAAAGTACAATTTATTGTCATGATGGGACGTAACAATAAATATTCACCATCTGCAGTTTTTTGAAAATCCAACAAATTTGTTATATTGAAACCTGATATACTGTATATCGACAATTAAAAAAGAATGGATCACATAATCAACATTGCAGTACCTTTACCATATATTAAAACTGAAAACAAGAAAAGTACACAAACTTGGTCATAGAAGTGAAACATTCATGGTATTTAAGTACAGTAAAAATGATCCCGTTAATTTTTGCTGTCAATGGCATAACTAGTAATAATATCGAAAAATTTTGTACAGCCTGTTACTAACTTCAGAATTACATGCTCTTTGCCAAAAAGCGATGATACTACAAATGTTCAACATTGTACGCAAGTTCTTAAATTAGTGGGCTAGGTTAAATTACTCTTCCATCATGGAAAATTTAAAAATTTATTACAAACCAGTACAGCAAAGTAATCACCATTGCACTCGATGATCTTCTGCCAATATGACACCAATTTTCTTTTTTAGAAATATATGGATTTGGAATAAAAAATTGGTGGACTGCATCTGTAACATCAACTCGAGTTTTGAACTGCCCATGCCTTATACAATTTTCAAGAGATAGGAACAATTGGTAATCTACTTGACGAAATGTTACGAGAATAATGTGGATGTGGTAACATTTCTCGGCCAAACTCAGAAATTTTTTCCCAGGTTGCTATTACGATATGAGATTTAACATTGATTTGTAAGAATAGCATTTTCTTTCGATTGATCAAACAAGGCTGTTTATGGGTGCTAATTGTGCTCGCTGAAGCTGATTACAGTAGACCACAGCATTGATGGGTTGGCTGATTTCGTAAAACTCGTAATGGACAATTCCGACTGCTGTTCACCAACACACAATAAAACTGCAAATACTATTGCAAAGGTTTGCTTAGTGTAACCTGACTTGGGAAACAGATACTAACTTCTAACTCCTTATTGATCCCTTCCTAAATCATGCAGACTTAAAAGCATCACCAAATAAAGGGGTTGTTGTTGTCATGAGGGGACCATGGAACTGATTAACTTTATCGTTGTTAGTGAGCGTTAAGTATACTTACAATAGTATTCAATATCTTGAGGATGATAGCATGTACAGACAAAGTTAATAATAAAAAGGTTATAGAAATAGTAGAGATATCTGTGGGAAACAAAAAAAAAGTAGGAGAAATAGAAGGACGGGATACGTTCTAAGACATTTTTGAGGAATAGTACGCCATATATTATAAGCAGAGATAGGAAAAGAGAGGTAGAGGTAGACCGAGATCAGACTTTCGAACGCAGTAGAAGTATCCAAGTTTCCATGATCGAAAAAGGCACTACAAAGTCAGCCGAATGTAAAAACGATACAGGTGTTTTTTTTTTATGTGACGTTTCATACATCATGAATTTGCATCTAATGTACAGGCAATAAACCAGGAATTTTGTAAAACTGTCTTTCAGCGCTTTAGTAAAAGTGCGAGAAAGAAAAGACCGTTACTCTGGAATTAGATGTTCCACTATGACAATATCTAGCTTATGATGTATTCTCAATTGCAGGTTTTTGGTCAATTTCAATATTTCTGTCTTCAGCAACTTCTTTATTTCCTTGGTATGTCTTACCACTTTTACCTGCTTCCTAAATTGAAATTTTTGCTGAGTGGCCAATGAAAATGGGTCTACTTTGAAGATCTATCACAATAGTCTTTAAGTACTGCTATTTTTAAATTACAAGCAGTCTTAAAACTTTCTAATCATATCGTACTTGTATAATTTTTGTAATTTGTTTCATGACTATGTTATTTATATATAATGTTTATCACTTTTATAATAAAAATTGATTCCTAGTCAGATTTTTATAAAATTACCTAAACTTTTTGCTTTTTTAACAAATTCTAAGTTTTTTACTGGAGTCGTAGTTTCCTATAACTAGGACGATTTTTTGTAACAGTCCTAGAATTTGGTCCATCGAGATTTTGTCAATTTTTTTATTCCATTTTATAAAATATTTTGTGCCTAATCCGAATATTATTCATTTCTCGCGAAAACATCGTGAAGTGCACCAAATGTGAGGACAAAGTTGGGGATCAGTTCTATTTTTATATTAGGTGAATGCATAGCAGCCAACCTCATCACAATGGTGATGCATTGCATCGCATTTGGTTAAGTTAACTGCAAAATATTTAGAAAGTAAAGTTCCTGCTTGCCTTCGGCTCGGCTTGTAACCTCAAAAACAAAATATTTTTCAGCTACCGTAACCAAAATGCTATACAAAGCAAATTTTTGCCTAGCCTGCTTCACTTGCAACCCATCTTAACCTGGCTTCACTCGCTTAGAAATTAGGGAGATACTTTAATCCTTTACTAACACTAATTCATTACTGTAACACAAAGCAAGCATACTTTATTTAGTTTACTATTTGTTTAAATTACAAGGGTCCATGAAGATTCAAGCACAGCTGAAATGGGAGAAAAGAAACTCAAAGCGTTAGTTAGATAACGTTCTATATTTTATTACACAAAATTTACTTGTAACCAAATCTTAAGCCATGGAGCTGAAAATTCCTAAAATATTCGGTTTGCTAAATTAATAAATTCAAATATACACGAGTTGCTTACAATTTGTGCCCGAATAAATAACGTTTATGCAAAGTGATAAACAACGGTTTTGTGGACTTTAATACTGCTAAGAAACTAATTTAACATCCTTTAAAACATTAATTATATAAATCATAACAAACTTCAGACTCCATGATAACATGATTTTCTAAACAATTTAATGCTATCACTACATCATTTAAGGTGTCTTTTTAGACCAAAATCTTTGATTACTAACACTCCCCCTTAGTAATAGACTTGCAGCTGTTTGAAGAAGTGCGCTTACTCCCATCAACTACATCTAAAATCGCCACCTTTGCTGCTGGACACAAATATATTCCGTTGGACATACGTACTAAAACTTGACGCACTTGACCATCCTTGGAGGCTTTGACTTCTTGCACAATTCCTTTCTGACACGAATTTACCTTCAAGTAATCCATCAGAACAACTACGCCCCCATTTTTGTGCCAAAGGAACCGTTGTGCTTGTTGATCTTCTTGATTCACCAAGACGTGATGGAACATGTGTTTTAATTGCCGCATACTGTTACTTTCTGCTCCCTAAATTTATACAAAATTATAGGCAAAGAAGTCAACAAATCAGGTCCTTTCAGCAGCATGGAATTTAGTGATACTTCTTTGACCTTTGTGGCAGCAGCCCATACTATTCTAACCTTTCAGGTTTATTGGGATTTGAAACAGAAAAAATTGGCAAATATGCCTTTGAGGTAATACAATTTTCCTCCTCTTTAGACAGTTTACGAATGTATCCTTCAGCAACATACTCTGCCATCATGTCAGACAACTTTTTGGCCAAAACAGGGTCTTTCGCATTTTCTTCTCCAGGCAATCAAATCTTCGGTCTGCCATAGGTTTGCTATTTGGAAAAATTGCCTGGTCATATCGCCAAAGTAATGCTGCCTCAAATCGACCATTGACACGTGCCACCAATGTATCCAATAGTTTGCGGGCTCGTTCATCTTCTCCTGTTTCTACTAACTTTTCCGGTTTTGTAACCCCAAAATTTTCTGTTGAAAAAAATTCTTTCGCGATCTGGTGAAAATCAACCTCGCGGCTGCATTCCCACATGTGGAAGTTAATACACTCGTTTTCTGTGAAGTGGACCTAAAACTGTTCAACTCAAACGAGTTTTAAATGCAACTGGCTCACCCCAGTTACCTTCTCTCACCTCTAATGGTATACAAAGTTGCCAATGCTGTAGGCCAATCAACATTGTCGGAACAGCATCTACATACCACACAATTGGTGTTGATGCTGCGTTCTATTATTCGCTTTCCTCAGTGACTGGACTGGAAGACTTAGCCGTGGGACTGTTCTGATGTCAGATATTTTAAACTGAATGTTTTCGGGATGACACCCCGAAATTGCCAGCAACAGTCGTTGGCTGTCTTTCTCTTGTCGAGTGGTATTTCCGGTCCATTTTAAAAAGAGGCCTTCACATTTTCCTTCAAGTTTAAATGACTGGGCAACTTTGTTCTCCAGCAGCGCTAGTGATGAACCTTCAACTGGGAATGCAAACGTTATCTTTACTAGTTTAGTTTTACCATACAATATCACAGGTACAATTCTAAACAGAACGTTATTGATCTGCGGTCAATATATATTTAGGCTGATAGTTGCCACGACTTGGGTTTCGAAATCTTTGATTGAATTCTGCTCCGCTAGTTGCGAATTATGAAGCAGCGGATGGTGTTTGAGAATACATTCGTCAATAGTACAAGTCTTAACATGCTTGCACTTTTTTAGTAAATGATTACCTAAACAACAAAGACACAGATTATGCTGTTTTACCACATTCCACTTTTTGCTACGGCTAAATAATAAAAATTTTAGGCAATCAAGTACGACATGCTCTAATTTGTGGTAAACTCTACATCTAGGTTTTATCTCTTCGTTTTTGCTACTATCTGGAGCAGTCGCTTTTCTCGGCTTTTGGAAAGGTGTTGTATACAGAAAACTACCTAATGGTTTGTTTTTCTGATCCTTTATCAGATTGGTTCCAATACAATTCAGTTGGGCCAGAGACATCACGTGGCGCTGTTGCAATGTCCGTCAACCAGTCTGCAAATATGTTTAGATTAATTGTAACAAATTTTCGTTTACGCATTTCAGAATCTAATTTTAAATTGGTTGGCAACTTAGCGACCATTTGTTCCAAAATTTTTGGATTGTTCAAGTAGTTGGTCAATTCAGTTGATTCCATCGTACTGCACATATCCATAACATTGAGAGCATACGCCACCAGCAAGTCAAGTCGCTCTTTTGGCAAAGGAGGCTCAGACTTTACCTCCTCCGTTAATTCATGTACAATGAGTTCTGGTTTGCCAAACAACATTCGCAAAGTGTCCATCACTTTTGGAACACTAGCTGGGACTAGAAGGTTTGCCTGTACTGCTTTTAAGACACTTTTGAAGTTGGCTCAAATTATCAGCATTTCTGAAACTACAACTTGATAACTACTGAAGAACATCGGCCAGGTTTGTGGGTTACCATCAAATACTGGCAAATCCTTTGGAACTACCTGCCTAGCTGCTATATGGTAGGGTGTTAAGCCTGCTATACCGCCACCAGGTAGTGTGGACATTTGAATAATGGGTTCATTATTACAGCTGCGTTCATTAATAAGAATTGGAGTTATGACCAAATGACTCTGATTTACAAATGGGGGCACTAGCTTCCTTAACTGGAAGTGCTTGGAGCCAATCATCAGTACGCTGACTACTATCCACGACTTTGCTTAGGTCGTCAAGTATTAAGTCCCCCACTCTGTCATCTTTTTTTGCAAACTATACTGTTTGTATATATACTTTTCTTCTAGGCGAAACCCCGCTAACTCCGTTTTCTTTTCTTCTTACAACCGCCTGAATGCAAGTTGCCGCCTAATCGTTGACTTAGTAAAGTTTAAAGTAGATTCTGGTGTATTTGTGACTAGAGGTAACTGAGCATTGATTACCATCATACCAAAAGAATCAAGCATTTCAGGTGCGGATGTAGTAGCCAATGCTTCTGAATTTACACCACCAATGATGCAACAAGTATTGTTCATCCAAGGAATGGTAATTGTGATAAGCTTTTATGTCGAGAATCATTTTGGACATTTCTACCATTAGATGTGTTAGTCTTTTGCATAACCTTTACATTTGCTATCGATTTAATCGAAGCTCCATAATTACTCCGAGCATTCTCATTCGGAATTCTTTGACAGCCACTGTCATTTTGAATAACCGATAACCGAGAATTAGTTAAAGTTTCTGTAGGTGAAATATGGTAACTTGAAATGGTGTTGGAATGTTTACTTGTAAGCAATACTTCTGAAGAGTTTGGATTGTTATACAAAAGAGATTCATCTGTCTTGCACCTTCTATGTAGGACCTCGCTGGCTGAAAGTTGATTATTTAACTCCAGTTTAGTTATTTCGTTAATCAATACATTAGTTGACACATCAGATTCCCCTACTTTGTTCTTTTTCGATACACAAGAGTGACATGTCCAATCCACATTTGCTATATTTTTTGTTACGTGTACACACAAACAGTGATACCGCACGTTGCATAGGTCACATGCTATCATCTCCATATTGTCAGGTTTATTACAAAGGCCACAACTGCGAGTAATTCGACCATGCCTTGCATTTCGAACTGGACTTTGTGGTATTATTGGATTTATATTAAAGAATCTTGAGTCAGTTATAACAACTTGCAAGATGGATGTGCAATTTTATAAAAAAAATTGAATTTTCAGATTGTATAAATAATAAGGGTTGTTCAAGAAGATTCAAGCACGGCTGAAATGGGGAACAGGAAACTCAAGGCGTTTGTTAGATAACGTCTATATTTTATTTCACAAAATTTCATTGTGACCAAATTTTAAGTCATGGAGCTAAAAATTCCTAAATTCAGTTTGCTAAATTAATAAATTCAAATATATATGAATTGCTTACAATTTGTGCCCGAATAAATAACATTTACGCAAAGTTATAAACAACTGTTTTTGTGGACTTCAATACTCCCTGTATGTTTGTTGTGGTTTGTTTGACAACGATCCTAGGTCATGGATCGAAACGTAAATAAAGATAATTTTTAAAACTATGAGGGTTTAATTCCCAAGCGTAAGACTACGGATCCCAAGGTCCCGGGTTCAATTCCCGATACGGCCGACTGCTTGAAAAATGACAGGTGAGCATTTTTCACAAATATTACGCCCTCGTTCGGATGAGAGGTTAAATGGAGGTCCCTTGTGTGAGTGTTGTTATGCACGTTAAAGATCCCTACCTTGCCTGGAACGGCAAGGGTTCGGCAAAATTCTAAATTTCCAGGCAACAAAAAACTCGCCTCCTGGCCAATGTAGTACCTTCTGGTGGAGCATTGGAAATATAAAAATATAAATGCACGGTTTAATTCCCAAAGAAGATTAAGAAGAATGACTTCAATACTGTCAACAAACTAATTTAACATCCTTTAAAACATTAATTATACAAATCATAACAAACTTCATACTCTACGATAACATAATTTTCTAAACAATTTAACGCCATTACTATATCATTTAAGGTGCTTTTTTAGACCAAAATCTTTGATTACTAACACTATTATTAAACACTTTGATCAAAGGTAATCGATTCACATTTTTTAAGAAACAATGTGCTAAATAATATGAAAATTAATAAAATCCAAAAGAGAGTATTCTCGTGTAAAATAATATAATATTTAAAAAATCTTTATAAAATTACAGCAGAGCGCTTTCGGCGTTAGCCATCCTCAGTGCCACTACAAATATGCATGCGAAAGTTATATAAATCAAAATTTACGATAGTTACTTACTGTCAACTTAAAAATAAATGTTCCATCAAACTATTACATTAAATATAGGACATTGTATGTGTATAACTAATATCACATCAATAAAGACATAGAGGTAGACAAGATGTAATCCATATTTATTGGAACAATCAATTATTTAACTAGTCTTTATTGATATGATATTAGTTTTATACGTAAAATGTCCTATATTTAATGTAATAGTTTGATGGAATACTTATTTTTAAGATGACACGGCACCAAAGATGGCTAATGCCGAAAGCGCTCTGCTGTAACTTTATAAAGATTTTTTAAATATTATATTATTTTACACGAGAATACTCTCTTTTGGATTTTATTCAAATTTCGTGTACACAGTCAGGAATTAATTCTCCATAACATGAAAATTGTCCTTTTTTCTGTTGTAGTGAGGCATGAAGCATATTACGCGTTTTCACATATTTTCTATTGTACTAGTGTGAGCTCCTGCTTCTGGAGATACAAAATAGAGTGGTTGACGATTAAGTGATTGTAGTCTTCTTCTCCTAAATGCGCGTGAGCCCTCCAACAATCTGATACAATTGTAGTCCTGAGTTTGATCCACTCTTTAATAATTCAGACTAAATTTTCAGCAGTTCTATCTTCAACAGCCACCAAAAACATTTTTCCTGCGTTCCGGTCTACCCCACCAAAGACCCAACATCCCTTTACATAACTGCCACTGTTGTATTTGCATTAATCAATTTATACTACATGCCCAACCCGTCCAATTTGTTCTGATTGCTGCATGCACCATTCTTCAAGTATCTGTTAAGTTATAGTTTAAGCCTATATTTAGTTTCAAGCTGTAGGCCTACTTGTCTCTAATCCTTTACAGTTTGCTTGGCCAAAGTAAGTTCTTACATTGTGTCAGAGTAAGAATATTTCCTTATGTAACCACCATAATGGTTCCATATGTTAAATTGCTTTTAAAAAATCAGGATCCACTTTTGATAATAATATGTGTTACAGGGACTATTTTTCTGCTTATTTTTTAATACTTTAATTCGACATCTCCAGCAATTCCCTTCCAACAAAATTCTCATAAAATGTTGACAAGATGGGCATTTTTCCTCTCTCGCTCTCTGTCTCTGGTAGATTTGTTTCCACCAAATAATTCAGTAGTTTTTCTTCATTTTTACTAAACTCATACAACTTCATTTTTTGTTACGAAAAATAAGTTTTTGAAAATGAAAAAAAAAACAACTAAAGAATAATCTTTAAAACTGAAAGATTACTAGTTGAAAAAAGGCAATCGCTGAGGTAACAACTCGTAACACTATAAAAATTCAAACATTTTTAGTGATATAAGAGGTTGGGGAAAAAGAAATCCATTATTTTTGCGTGAACTTCAAGACTTTATTTAACATGTTTCGGATTGTCCGATTTGGGTCAAATGTTCACCGTTTTATTCTATAATTTGTTGCCATTTTAAAGATAGCTTCACAACGCCTCTCTCATAAAAGTCTTGGTTCTTATTGGTCAAAAACTCTAGCAATCGATTTTCACACTCTTCTTTTGATGCCAATTTCTTATCACTCAGTAAGTTTTGCAATGCGAGAAAAAGGTAGTAATCGCCTGATGCCAGGTCCGGACTATATGGTGGATGCATTAAAACTTCCCAACCAAGCTCTAGGAGTTTCTGGCGAGTTACTACAGACGTGTGTGGTCTGGCATTGTCCTGATGGAACACAACACCACTTCTGTTGGCCAATTCTGGCCATTTCTGATCAATCGCTAGCTTCAAACGGTCCCTTTGTTGACAGTACAGATTCGAATTTAGTGTTTGGCCATATGGAAGCAACTCATAATAAATGATTCCTTTCCAGTCCCACCAAATGCACAGCAGAACCTTTCTGGCCGTTAGTCCTGGTTTGGCCACCGTTTGAGCTACTTCACCGTGCTTTGACCACGATCGTTTCGCACATTATTGTCGTATGTGACCCATTTCTTATCCCCAGTCACCATCCGTCGATTTCATACCGTTTGGTCAAGGCTTTGCAGATGGAAATTCGTTCCATCATGTTTTTTGGTGTTAAATGGTGTGGCCTCCAAACATTGAGCTTCTTTTTGAATCCAGGTTTGTGCAAATGGTTTAAAACTGTTTTATGGTCGATCTTTAGCTCATGGGCGATGCTACGACTACTAACATGCCAGTCAACCTCGATTATTTCTGTGATTTTATCGACATTTGTGACGACGGGCCTGTCTGTGCGAAGTGCATTTTTAACATCAAAAATACCTGAATGGAATCGACGAAACCAAAATTGCACGTAATTAGCTGTTACAGTATCAGGACCATAAACACCATTCACAATTTCAGCCGCCTGTCTTGCATTTTCGGCTTTATCAAAGAAAAACTGTAAAATGTACTGAATTTTCTCTTTGTTGACTTCCTTTTTTAACACCCTGTAACGCACAACTGAATAAACAAAAAAAAGCAGCAAAATAATTTTTTTAGCATAAAGCATAAAGCTGACATTGTTTAATCGATACTTTACGAGATATTGATCACTACAGCCATCTACCAAAAAATAATGGATTTCTTTTTCCCCAACCATATATAAAAATACAAAAATATGACCGATCACCACTTTCGTACTCAGATTTGGGGCAGTTCTCAATGTTTCCCTGAGAAATGAATAGCATATTCAAAGTCAGCATAAAAAATCTTATTAGAAGCAATAAAAAATTGATAAAATCTTGATTATACCAAATTCTAGGATTAAGCCGATTTTTTGAGAGGTTATGGTGATTTTATCATTAAAAATTCCACTCGGATTAAAGTAATTCTAACCACAGCATCTTAGATTAACGTGCTTTTTTATTATGTTGAAATGGCATATGGTTGACATAAATTGATGTTTTAAGACATGTTTACTGTTTTAAATTACTTGAAAAGCCTGTTTGAAATTGGTTGTGAGTCACCGAATGCCATAGAATCATCTACAAAGGTGATAATAAAATGAAGATTGATAGAATCAATCGCAGACTTCCAAACAATATGAAAAAGACTAACAAGTGACAACTATCCTACCACAAGATTATCTTACAGTTAAAGAGGTTATAGTCTGGCTATCTCTGTCACCTTGTTCCATTAACATGGACACTTTTGTCTTCAGAACCATGGTTTCAGATTCGAACACTTTGTTTCTAGCTTTACATGCATCAACTTTTTTTTTACATTCTTGAAGATTGACTTTTAGATCAGAATTTTCTTTTGTCAAAGCATCTATACGCTTATCTGTTTTTGAAATTGGAACATCATTATTACGACCTAGGATATAAATGTACAACAAAGTTGGTTAAGTAATTGTTACGCTACCTTTTTCCTTGTCTTGGTACATCTTAAGTTTTTCCCTTAAATCATTACATTTTTGCTGTAGATCACAAATAGTCTGTGCTCGTCCTCTCCAGTTTGAATTTGCTAACGTATGAAGGTTTTCAATTCCGTCTCCAACTTCTTGTTGTAGTACTTTGTTAGACAATTTTATATCATTCTTAAGCTGCATGTTGGAGTTGCGTGCTTCGCAAAGTTTTGAATGCGTACAACTTAATTTATCTTGCAATGTTTTGATTTGCTCTTCAAGTTCGTTTTTGGGCTTAATTACTTCTGTGAACAATAAGGTTTATTGCCAAAATAGATGTATGACTTACCAGGTTCTTCAACTTTTATAATTTTATCCTTTTCAATATCAAAAATTCGTTGTTCTAATTTTGAACATTTTGTTTTACACACTGCTAGCTCAGAGTTACGTTCCCGTAACTTTTTGCTAAGCTCAACAATCTTGCTACTTACTATGTCATTACTAGATATACCATTTAAAATTGCATTAGATTTAGAAATAGAGGTTTGTTGATATTCTTTAACTTGGCTGTTTAAACTCTCAATTTTTTCTGTACTCTGTTTGAGTGACATTTGTGTTTCGTGAAGATTTTTATGTAGCATTCCATTTTCATGTGTTAAATACTATATTAAACAATGTTTTAGCTATGATTTTGTAAATTAGATTAATCACCTTGACTTGGTCTTTTAAATATTTGTTAAGTTCGTCTGGAAAAAGAACGTCTTGGGGGGTATCTGATAAACTTATGGATGATAAATCCAAGTCATCGGCAATACTGAGAGAGCTTTCACTTTGTATTGAATTGTTCATGACAGTTTTACATTATATAGAAGTTTCACATTTAAGTTATTGCATTTAGTATGAAGTATTATTTGTCAGAATTTGTCATGAGTCCCTATAGATTGCTTGATATAGCATTGCATATAAAATTTAAATATAGATACCTTTATATTTTGTAATAGTCCTTTAGAAATGTTAGAATCAAAATACGTCTGTACTGCGGGAAATTTTAAAACATTATTTTATTATTAATTATCTCGTGGGAAAATATTTATACAGAAGCCAAAAATTCTAGTAGATCAAATTATTTTAAACTTAGTCAGATTTAATTTTATTTAATAATTCTTGTGTTCAAGGAATTTTGATAATTCATTTCTATCCATAGAGATGTACAGCTATTCATTTTTAAGATCTTATTCGGTGTACAAAAGCTTTACCATATTGCTTATATCTTAATTTAGAGGCTTTACAAAATTCATGCTATTTGTAGAATTTTAAAAGTTGTGTAATTTAGTTTATCTTCCATAGGTCACTTATTTGATTACAAGTTTGCTGATCTATTTTTCGTTGTACCGATTACTGTTTAAATTTTGTGCATCAGTTTGTTTCTCATAATTTTGATCATCTAGGCCAAGAGAGGAGGTAACACCTGAAGAGGTTGAGCACCTACAAACCCATCTGGTCACTTTGATGATCAAAACAATAGGGGAATCTGACGTTGCGATAGGGCTGAAGTTCAGGAACTCCGGTCTGGTAGAGCTACAGTGGTTCTTAGTGACTACCCAGGATGAAACCTCTACTCAGCGGCCTTTTGGAACTTTGGCCCATAGTACTCGAAAATATAACTTTGAGTCTACTATCTTTGGCCGAGGCTCCTTAGCTGGAGAGGGCGGGCTTCTGGTTAAACCGTAAAGAATTTGGCATGAATCAACTTAGGTATGTGTTGGGACTCCGTCTTTAGACATAGCCAAGTGGAAACATGTCGAAACCACAGGGTCTGGGTGTGTGGCACCTGACCTTCATAGTGAGCAAACACAGTGCAGCACCTGGAAAACTTTGTATGGGTACTGTATTTTGAGCTAGTTACTCTTGCCATGTGCAGAATGCCGACTTAGAGTGCAGCAGTATGCCAGGAGCCCCAACCTGCTGGGTTGTGCAAGCAAACCATGGAGGCTTAGAGAAAGAAAAACAATAACTCGGGCCAGACTAATGGTGCAAGTAGCAGTAAGCCAGATCAATCTCCAACACAGCTAGGGGGCAACTGGGAAACTGGTCCGTTTCCTGGTTGGGATGAAGGGATTGATAGCACCAATACAGAAACCATGCATTTTTAGAAACGGAGTAAGAGGACTAAACATTGCTGGGTTCAATCCTCTATCAAGTAACGTAGAGCACAGTCCAGAACCAGCACCCTGGCATCCAAGGAATTGAATCTGGTAGCTGTTGCGCCTCTTTTTTTATTTAAGGTTTCACAGTTTATTTACTATTTAATTTCTATGGAATTTTTAAACCCGCTATGGAAAAGTTTTCCTTTCTCATCCATAATTTAAGCTTTTACATGTAAGTTCTACAATTATTCGTTTCCTACGTATGTTAGGACATTAACTCATGATATGTAAACGGCATATGATAGCGTTCCCAGGTTACAAGAATGCAGCAGTGGTTAGCGGTTTTGTGAGAGCGTGGAAAAGTGATTGGGACTACTACTAAGCCTCTTAAAGGAAGGGATTTTAATATCAACATTTGATGAGAATGGACCTGCGTGAAGTTCCAGTTCAGCGAAGTGATTCCTATTCCTGTCTGTACTTTTTCCCGTATATTGACAAATTATCTTATGCTTCGTTGGCAAGGATGGTTGGACCGCATTGAAAAAACCCCAGCTGTAAAACTATACCTGAGACACAGATAGCAGCCGTGGCATTTAGTAATAAACCCGGTAAGTTCCTGGCTTGTTTTGATTAATTTGTGTACTTTACTCGTGACGATTACTCATGCAAGAGCAGTAACAAACGACAAGAGAAAAGCACCCTGCACAAAGATTTTAAAGCCATCTACTAAAGAGAAATGACTGTATTATATTGACGATTTCAAGAACCTTGTACATTAACTTGGCAATAAATTGCTTGCAAAAAAGACTGCAAAAAATTTAAATTCTGTAACAATTAAACAGTCGATTTATTAAAAAGTATAGAATTTAAAATTTACTGGTACATTGATACGCTTCCGCGTTTCATAATATTGCACAATCGTTTAATATGACATGATTACGCGGCAAATTACGCGACATTTATATCAAATACCAAACACGTTAAAAGTGATACCATTCTCAATTTATAATATAAATAAAGCAATGTACTCACTTAAACTTCTTTTACATCTCAGGGCCCTCGTTGTTTCAGGGTGGGTCGGCTACGCCATTGTTGAGTTCAACTTTATTCGTCCATCCTCTTTTGTTTGTAGGAGTGACGACAAAGATACAGATATAGGCACGATAAGGCAAGATATGATAGTGGAACCTACATCCTGAAAAGAGAAAAGACACACACGCAACACAGGTAGGTAGCTGTTTTCGGCTTCAGGCCTCGTCGTATAATCCCGTCGTATCACACACCGCACACTTGCGCCATTCACTCCGCGCTTGCGCATTCTTTTGTGCAAACGCAACTGTCCGGAATGGCGTAAAATTAACAAATTTATTTTAAAATATTCGCGGGAATTTTACTCACATATTTAACAATGTACATTTCCAAATTTGGAATGTAACAACATTTGAGGCAACAGCAGATAAATATTTGATAATGAATAATTTTGCCTGGCATAGGACAAGTAATTCGAGCATAGAAAACAAAAATCAATATAAATTGTTGGTTATTTTGCAAAAAGAAAAGCCCGTAACCGGTTTCACTGTTCTTGCAGATTATCAGATGGACGCATCCCTTTTTGCAAAACAACCAACTAAGTTCTGGGATTATACACAAATCAAGGTGTATTTATAATACTTACATTCGAGTATAGAGGGCGCATGAGAAACTGTTTGTATTTACTTAGTTGGTTGACCTTTCCTTCTAGTCCTACGTGTTTATATCAAGCATTATAACTTGACATAGCATGAGCTATATGTGGTACATGCCGGCTGATGGTTATAACTGGAATGTACCATCTGTGGTACACAACATTGCGAACGTTTTAATGACCTCTTCACGAATATATTTTCCTCATCTTGTAACAAAACAGCCCTTCTACATATTACTAGATTCTCCTAAACACGCTGTAATTGATAATAAACACTTTAGGTACATGTAAAGTTATGTTTGAGGATAATAACGACCCTATTAAAATGCCTTTCAGGTAGTAGTTTTAAATAGGTATATTAGTGTTCTTATGGTTAACGTTTATTTCAACAATAGTGTACTTTATGATTCCTTATGATAATTTTAGGCCAGAATCACTATTTTGATCTCAGACTTTGGCATACTCTTGTTATTCTTTCTGGGGCTTTTCCCTAGAAACCACTGTACTTCGAGATTACGTCGCATCCAAGATACTTCCCAATAAGACACATTTCACACCAGATAGCATTCCGAGATGCTCTTCAAACACTTATATCACGCCTCCCACCGAGTTAGTCAGCAATCATTTTTTGTTAGTACAGTCAAGGTTTTCGATACTTTCTCGAAACATAATTAATACAGCAAATTGGAAGAGTTCATTAACTTTGGTTTGTTTAATTTGAATAATAATTAAGTTTGTAAATAACCATTCTGAACGGACCTGCACCTTGAACAAGTCTTAAAATACTAGAACGGGTAGAATGGCTTGCGTGTTTCAGTGGGATAAAAAGCAGAACTATAGGTTTAATCAAATTAGTGGGATCTTTAGTGAGGAACCAGATTAAGACAGGTCTCCGAAAGACGGCAGCAGCTTTTTAGGTGGCAGAGACCATGGGTCGGTATGGCATTCTAAGACACACTACTGCGATGTGGAAGGCAACGGGAAACCACCAAGTACACAATGTACATAAATTGTTACTAAAGATAATGGCATCCTCTGGGGTAAAAAATTCCTGAGTTAAAATAGTCCTGTAACAATTTTATTTTCGCAGTAAAAGTATCTATTCATTAAAGGTACAACGAATATTAAAATACCTTTATTAGCTAAAATAATGATACGAGTAACAATCAAATTTTTACAGTATTACAATATCTAGAGTCATTAGTCTATTTGTTTCGGAGTTCGGTGTATTTTACAGCCACTGGCGCGTGCGTGAGAGGTTTTGACAACCCCACCCGGGACCCTCCCACCATGCAAGAACGCAGCGAAGGCACTCGTCGATAGTTAAAGGCAGCGACAGGATGCAGTTGAAAAGAATGGCGAGTGACCTCCGAGTCGCCTTATTTTTGTGAAACACTTCCTGAGTAACAGTTAGTACATAATCCACATTTTGTATATTCGTTATCATATTAGCTAATTTAAAAATTTATTTAGCGCAACGATAAATCAGAAACCACAACGACAAATTAGAAACCGCAACGACCACTTTGAAATTACAATTTAGAAACCTTAACTTATAGACTACGTAATGAAAAATTATATTTGTAAATAAGATTAGACAACGGAAGATTACGCTACAAAATTAATGCTGCCTTGAATCGATGTAAGAAATCCGCTTCGCTTCAACACCTGTATTAAAGCATGGAAAACAAGCATAATTAGCTGCAGATCCCGCACGGCGAGGTAGTTTCCATTCCAACCAAGGACAACAGCTGGTATTTGGTTCGTAGTAGATTTAAGAACTTCCTCAGTACTTCATTCTGAAAGCACATTATTTCGTTTTGTTTGTTAGAAGTACAAAATTGTTATTCAGTTTACCTGTAGTTAAGCTGGTTTTCTCCAGTATCAAATTTGATTTCACTTAGTTTCGTAAATATGTGACTACACGTGGCTTCAGCATAAATTAACAGCTGCGATTACGTCACCTGTTTGTTTGAACAATGCCGTCAACAATTGCACAATGGCTAACAGATGTTTAGTATTACAGTACTGCCACTTTTGATAAAATTAGAGAATATCTTTGTGATTATTTTGACTTCAAATTAATTTTAATACCGTTAACTTAAAGAGAAAATTTTGTATAGAAAATTTGTAAATGACCTACACAGATCTGATTGGGTTAGAAAACTTTAGCATAACCAGTCACACTGAATTGTAATATATTTGAGTAAGGATCAGTTGATAAACCTTACAACAACTTTACAAGTATATCAAGTATTCATTTTATTTTATCACATTGAATTTTATTTACTGAAACAAAGAAAATTCTTTCTAGTAAATTTATAATCCACATTTAAAGTTTTTATTCTGATCTAGTTTGATCAGACCTGATAAACAAAAACAATAAGAATTAAATTTTATAACTCCATTATGTAGAAAATATTCTTTATGCATTTTTAGGTATACTTGAGGGACGCAAATTGTGTTCCCATTTTCTATGTGACTTAATTATTATTTTTCCTTACAGGAAAAGCTTATTCTATTAAGACATATTTTTGTTAAAGAAGGCAACCTTTTTTTTGGTTGGGTTACCACGCCCATACAAAAAACCAACGTGGGGCCTTTGAAAAATTCGTTTCACTAGCGCCCAACGTGTGAGGCGTCGAAATTTGTTTGTCCAACGTGTGAGGCGTCGAAATTTGTTTGTTCAACGTTTGGGGCCTCGAAATTTGTTTGTTCATAATTTGATTTACCTCGAAATTTGTTATTCAAAATTTAATTTGCTTCGAAATTTGTTAGCTCAAAATTTATTTTGCTTTGAAATCTATTTGTCCAAAAATTATTTTGCGTCGAAATTTGTTTGCTTAAAGTCGATTTGACATTTAGATTTGTTTGTTTGCCTTTGATAAAAGATTGGTTGTAACATTAATCCCCATACAGTCAATTAATTAACTTGGTCAAATTTATTTTTGACTTTCGTTCTATTTTGACCCCATATAATTTTTTTGATATTGTTTTGGATAAAATTACTTTACCAAAAACACCTTTTGATTTTTACCTTTAGTTGCCCAAATTTGTTTTGACAATTTTTGTAAGGTTCAAATCATTTAGATTTACCAGTTTGATTTCATTGAAACATTAGGCTTTTGTAATCATGTCGGATATTCCGAATTGTTTGTCTGCTTAAAGAAGAACGGGAGTAGTGAGTGAGAAACCAGTTTTGGAGAAAAGGAAAATTTTTAGGAAGACTGTCAGTTAAAGAAGCTGATAAGCCTGGAGTTTGATTTGTTTGAGTCAATAAAGAACATTTTTGTCCAAATTTGATTATAAGGCTAGAGATTCTATTTTGAAGGTACATTGGAGTGAGCTGTCGTTGTGTCGTTTGAGAATTGCTCTTTGTGCATAAGCACGTTTTTGATTTTGTTAGCAGATTTTGTTTAGATCGGCATTGCAGCGCAATTTAGTCTAGGCGGAACTTGTCGTCGTGGTTGGTCGCTCAGCAGTATGTCAGTCCAGACGAGACTCAGGAAGAGTTGGTCGCTCGGCATTGCGTAAGTCTAGACGAGACTCGAGGTGAGTTAGGCGCTCTAGGATTTTTTTTGCATCTTTTTTTTGGTTTGATGTAAATTTTTGGTATTGTTAGTCTAGGTGAGACTCGTAGAGGGTTTGTCACTCTAGCATATTTAGGCGTTGTGAAGCATTGTAGTTGTTTCGACAGTTCGATTGGTAGTAGGATGAGAGTGTACCTGAACACTGATTTTTTTTGTTAGCTATTGTCATGATTAGTTTTTTATTGATGACTCATAAGCAGGTAAATGACTTTTAGTTGTTGGTGATTGGTTTTCGAAATATTCGATTTTGCAACCTTTGCGAAGTGTCACGGCACATTTGATTGAGTAGTTTTTGGAGGAAAAAGTATTTCTTGTCTACGGAGTACCACAGTTTGTTATTTGTGATAATGGTCCACAATTAATTGGACGTATTTTTAAAGCTTTGTGTGCAAGGTACGAAATTCAAAAGATTTGGTATAATGCTGTTTATGCTCCCCAATGCAATTTTGTGGAAAGAATCAATAAGACAGTTGGTACAGCAATCCGTTCATACGTAGAAGAACATGATACGTGGGATATTGAGATATCAAAGATCCAATACGCAATCAACTCAGCAAAACATGAGTCCACCAACTATTCGCCAAATTTTTTAGTTTTTGGTCGTCAAGCACCTTTAAGTGGAAAAGCTTATAATGATAATTTTATACCGGGTGAGGATGTTGATGTCGTCTCCAGTAGTAGACCTTCTTATGTTTTGGATCGTCAACCTTTGTTTGATATTTTTGGAAATGTCCGTGAAAATTTGCATGTAGCTTATCAACGTTCGAGTAAACGCTACAATCTTAGGAGAAGAGACATTTCGTTCCAAGTCGGAGAGTGTGTTTGGAGAGCTAATAAGGTCCTCTCGAGTGCTAGTGATAAATTTTCCGCTAAGTTAGCCCCTAAGTTCGTTATGAGTAAAGTTCGGAAAAAACATTCCAATTTAGTATATGAGTTAGAGAACGAAGATGGAACAAGAGCAGGGAAATGGCACGTAAAGGACTTGAAACCAGTTGAAGCATCATATCCAAATGAAAATGATGATCCTGACGATTAATTCCGGTCCGGTCATCCCTTTGATGTCAAGTAATGATGTAGTGGTTTGTTTTGTTTTGTTCCGATTTTTGATTTAGTGTCGGTTCACTAATTTTGAGTATTTTATTTGAGAAGTGAAATAAGTGGTTAGAGATTTTGTAAATTTTGTAAGTTTGAGGTGTGCCTTGGTGTGCACGCTGGTCATTTTGCTCGCGCGTTACTCGGAAATGTGTTTGGAGGATGTCTTTGACAGATATCCTTACTATGTAGAAGTAAGTGGGCTATTTGATTATTGGTCCTGATTTCTACATATCGAGGTAGGGAGAATATTAGATTATTCTTTCCCTTGTTCCTTTTGACCGTTCGAAGTTCTTTGATTTGATAAGGTCAAAGTTGGCTTGGTGAGTCTCACCATTTGGTCCATCACTAATGAGACCAGTTGTTTGTTAGAACTTAGTGATAGGATATTCAGTAGGGTGTAGGATATTACAGCCCTGACTGGTTCAATTTTGTATTTGAATTTGTTAAGTAACCTCATGGTTAGGTTACCTTCGTTTTGATTATCTCTTTGTAATAAAGTGATAATATTTTGTATTTGAATTCGTTAAGTAACCTCATGGTTAGGTTACCTTAGTTTTGATTATCTCTTTGCGATAAAGTGATAATATTTTGTATTTGAATTTGTTAAGTAACCTTATGGTTAGGTTACCTTCGTTTTGATTATCTCTTTGTAATAAAGTGATAATATTTTGTATTTGAATTTGTTAAGTAACCTTATGGTTAGGTTGCCTAAGTTTTGATTATCTCTTTGCAATAAAGTGATAATATTTTGTATTTGGATTAGATAAGTAACCTTTTGGTTAGGTCACTTTTGTTTTGATTATCACTTTGTGATGATGGTGTTTAAATTTAGACCTATTAGTAGGGTCTTCCTTTTGATTGTCACCTTATAGTGATGATGTTTTGAATAGTTATGCTGTCTTGATGAGGAAGCATTCCTTTTTTTGTAGATAGAGCTAATTGAGCTCCTGGAAGTGAAGTTTTTTTTGGAATTAGAAATAAATTGTAAATGTTTGGTTATAAGTAATAGATATTAGCCTTGTTAGGAGTAAGAACCCCATGTTAAAGAATCATTGTGAATTTAATCTTTTGTCCCGTGGAGTGTTTGACTTTCTAATTTGACCCCCTCCCAATTTTGATTATTACCGATTGTGACTCCCCGATTTTGTCTCCCGATGGACGTCAGGTACACGTAGTTACCAACACACTCTCATTTGTAAATATTTGTCCCCTCCATTTGAATAAATTCATAAAATTGCATAGTTAGTTAGGAAGGTAGAAAAGGCTAGTATTGTTTAGATAAAAATTTTTTGTATTTGTTATATTTGAAGTTTTTTCTTAAAAAATTTTTTCTTTAGGAAAGGGTAGTGTAACAATTTTATTTTCGCAGTGAAAGAATCTAATCATTAAAGGTACAACGAATATTAAAATACCTTTATTAGCTAAAATAATGATACGAGTAACAATCAAATTTTTACAGTATTACAATATCTAGAGTCATTAGTCTATTTGTTTCGGAGTTCGGTGTATTTTACAGCCACTGGCGCGTGCGTGAGAGGTTTTGACAACCCCAACCGGGACCCTCCCACCATGCAAGAACGCAGCGAAGGCACTCGTCGATAGTTAAAGGCAGCGACAGGATGCAGTTGAAAAGAATGGCGAATGACCTCCGAGTCGCCTTATTTTTGTGAAACACTTCCTGAGTAACGGTTAGTACATAATCCACATTTTGTATATTCGTTATCATATTAGCTAATTTAAAAATTTATTTAGCGCAACGATAAGTCAGAAACCACAACGACAAATTAGAAACCGCAACGACCACTTTGAAATTACAATTTAGAAACCTTAACTTATAGACTACGTAATGAAAAATTATATTTGTAAATAAGATTAGACAACGGAAGATTACGCTACAAAATTAATGCTGCCTTGAATCGATGTAAGAAATCCGCTTCGCTTCAACACCTGTATTAAAGCATGGAAAACAAGCATAATTAGCTGCAGATCCCGCACGGCGAGGTAGTTTCCATTCCAACCAAGGACAACAGCTGGTATTTGGTTCGTAGTAGATTTAAGAACTTCCTCAGTACTTCATTCTGAAAGCACATTATTTCGTTTTGTTTGTTAGAAGTACAAAATTGTTATTCAGTTTACCTGTAGTTAAGCTGGTTTTCCAGTATCAAATTTGATTTCACTTAGTTTCGTAAATATGTGACTACACGTGGCTTCAGCATAAATTAACAGCTGCGATTACGTCACCTGTTTGTTTGAACAATGCCGTCAACAATTGCACAATGGCTAACAGATGTTTAGTATTACAGTACTGCCACTTTTGATAAAATTAGAGAATATCTTTGTGATTATTTTGACTTCAAATTAATTTTAATACCGTTAACTTAAAGAGAAAATTTTGTATAGAAAATTTGTAAATGACCTACACAGATCTGATTGGGTTAGAAAACTTTAGCATAACCAGTCACACTGAATTGTAATATATTTGAGTAAGGATCAGTTGATAAACCTTACAACAACTTTACAAGTATATCAAGTATTCATTTTATTTTATCACATTGAATTTTATTTACTGAAACAAAGAAAATTCTTTCTAGTAAATTTATAATCCACATTTAAAGTTTTTATTCTGATCTAGTTTGATCAGACCTGATAAACAAAAACAATAAGAATTAAATTTTATAACTCCATTATGTAGAAAATATTCTTTATGCATTTTAGGTATACTTGAGGACGCAAATTGTGTTCCCATTTTCTATGTGACTTAATTATTATTTTTCCTTACAGGAACAGCGTCTTATTCTGTTAAGACAAGCTTTTGTGTCAGTGAAGGCGATCTTTTTTCTTTGGGTCTCCACGTCCGCCCTTAGAAATTTGCTATGCCATTAATATAAATCAATCTGGACTTGGTGGCGCCTGTTTGTTTTAGTTTGAGTGTGACCCCCTACAGATTTCGACTTACCCCCATTGCTCATTGCTCTACCCAAGGAATAGACCCCTAGTTACGTCGGAAGACTTTGTTTTGCAGACACCTGACTTGGAGCATGGTGATAATAAAGTAGTGTCTTAGTAAGCAAGGAAGATACGCTTCACTAGCGCCTATGCGTGAGGCTAGCGGAGCCAATCAGAGAGAGAAGTTTAGAAATATGTTTCACTGGTGCCGGCAACGTGAGGCCTTTGAATAATTCGTTTCAGTCCCCCATTTGGATCTCTGGGAGGGGACTACTTCGGGGATGTGATTCGAAAGTATAAAGAAACAGTCGTGAACATTCTGCGAGTCAGAGCGTGGAATGTCAGAAGTATGAAGCAAGTAGGTAAGCTAGAAAACTTGAATATTGAAATGGATAGGTTAGCACTAGCCATAGTAGGGATCAGCGAAGTTCGCTGGCCAGAGGCGGGGGAATGTTTGGAGTGGCGACTTTAGGGTAATTCATACAGGATCAGAAGAAGGAAATTCAGGTGTGGGGATAGTTATGCAAAAAAAATAGGACAACGTGTAGAAAACTACTTACAAAAGAATAAAAGAGTACTCATGATTAAAGTCTAAACCGGTAACTACAGTAATAATACAATTATACGTGCCACCTCTACCTATAGTGAGGAAGAGGTAAAGGCGATTTACAAAGATATCGAAGACATAGTAAGATTACGTAAAGGACATGAATATTTAATAATTACTGGAGATTGTAATGCAATGGTTGGGGAAGGCATGGGAGCGGCACTTGGTTTATTTGGTTTTGGCACGAAATATGACAAGAGAAATAGGCTGGTAGAATTTTGCGACAAAAACAATTTAACCATCACAAATACATTATTTATACATCATGCTAGAAGATGATACATGTGGAAGATGCCAGGAGATATAGGAAGATATCAAATACATTACATTCTTGTTAGACAACAGTTTATGAACCAAGTAAAAGACTATAGAAGCTACGCAGAAGCAGATATAGACACCAACCACAACATCGTAATTATGAGGGCCACTTTTAAATTTAAAAATCTGAAAAAGAGGAACATTAAAAGGCATTTTGACTTTGGGCAACTAAAAGATAAAAATATCCACAAAAGATATGAAAAAAAGTCAAATGAATTACTGAAAGATATGGGGTCAATTTCTTATACTAAGGAAGTAGAAACAGAATAGAATAACATTAAATACAGCTTAGACATGGGGGCCAGAGATATACACATTAAGAAACTAAGAAACCATGGATAACAAAAGATATCCTGAATCTAATAGAAGAAAGGCGAAAATACAAAAAATAAATCAGATGAAACAGGAAAACAGAGATACAAAGCCATAAAATAGGAAATTATTCGCAAATGCAGGAAAGCTAAAGAACAATAGATTGATGATACAAACTAATTAGAATGAATTTTAGGAATATAAAACCGTATATCAAAAATATAAGGGTCACGGGAGGAAACGTCATTACAGAAAATGTAGAGAAAGTGGTTAGATAGCAAAAATATATAGGGAATTTATATGCAGGAGAAGAATTAACAGCATTAGAATAAGAATCAGACATTGAAAAGGATGACTTGGGATATCCTATACTTAGAGATGAGTTTGAATTAGCATTAAAAGGTCTGAAAAATGGTAAGGCACCGGGTACAGATAAGGTGCAAGCAGAAACATTAAAAGCCGTTCAACAAGCAATAACAGAACGCCTCTTCCAACTTGTAAGCTATATGTATGAGACAGGCAAGAGATCCAAAGATTTCAACCGTAACATCATAGTAACTAAACCAAAAAAGAAAGGAGCGGAGAGATGTGAAAATTTTCGAATAATAAGTTTGACAGCACACGTGTCAAAAATATTAACTAGAATTGTACAAAGACGAATGGAAAAACGAGCTGAAGAAGTACTAGAAGATCAATTTGGGTTTAGGCGAAACAAGGGAACACGAAAGGCTATTATAGCTCCGAGGGTGATAATAGAGAAAACAATAGTAAAAGGGGAAAGCGTGTATATAGGGTTTGTAGATTTGGAAAAACCATTCGACAATGTAAAATGGAAAAAAATGTTCGAAAAACTCAAAAAGATTGGAATGAGTATTAGGGATAGACGAATAGTACATAGCTTATACAAAGAGCAAATAGTAGTAATATATACTCCCTGTATGTTTGTTGTGGAACATAGAGAAGTAAATATTAGGAAAGTAGTGAGACAGGAATGTGCCTTATCCCCATTAATTTTTAACTTGTACATCGTAAAAGCAATGAATACTGTCAAATGCAGGAAGACATTTGGAATTATTATGCAGAGACAAAATACTGATATGCTTAGGTTTGCAGATGATATAGCGGTATTAGCATCTAGCAAGGAATAGTTAGAAGCTGCTCTTAATGAAATGGAAACAGTTCCAACAGAGAGATACTGTGTGAAAATTAACAAAAATAAAACTAAAGTACTAGTATGTAAAGGACGGGAAAATAAATCTGAAACATATAAATTTTCCAGTAAATTTATTCATTGACTTTACCGCGGTGCATCTATTATTTTAGTCTTTATTTAACAACATTTATATAATTGATTCAGTCGTTATTGCATATTGAATAACTGATAAACTCCAAAGCACTCTTCAATTTTAATTACAATTACAATCTACTACATACCACATATTCCTTACTGATAATATATATATATATATATATATATATATATATATATATATATATTAATAGAGAATAATCCACATTTGGAATGCAAATGAATGCTTAATATATATTAATAGTTATTAAGATGAAATGAAAACCCAACCTTGTATTTAAAGTTGAATTACCATTTCAAATCGAACTAGTAATTGAAAACCACTAAAAGAACGGCTACAGCAGGATTTGAACCCGCAACCTCTGATTCACCGGATCAGTGCTCTAACCAATTGAGCTATCTAGCCTAATTGATTAGATGATGTTATACTTAATACTACTGAAGCTTGGTCCTTGTTAACGATTTTCAATTACGTCCTGCATTTAAGGAAATTGAATCTAGTTATATACATAATTCATGTACTAATAACTTGATCCTCCATATATATATATATATATATATATATATATATATATATAATGTAGTGTCAGGTGGGAGCTACGAGGGTTCTAAGGGTAGTTTTGGGTTAAAGGGGGGTGTATGCCAAATAGAATGATCCATATATCAGATCCCGTAATTCAAAAATTATGTTTTGCCGTACTTTACATATGCTAAAGTATTTACAATGTTAATTTGAAATGTATGTGCCCAAAAGGTAAATTATAATGACTAAATGACGTTGATAAAATACACAGTGCTCAAGGTTTTATACTAAGTTACAGTTTAATAGGCCATTGAAAGTACATTTGCCATCGGAAAACCTGATGCGTCTACGGATGTCTACTATCAACCACGCATCCAGGTCATGTGTGAATTATTTTGGCTTTTTTTATTTAAATAGAATCAACTTTTGGACAAATTTGTAATTTCAAAATTATAAGTAATAGTAGTGTCAAATGTGATTGGAGAATTGTGAATTATTTAGGACCAATGATAGAATTATGTACAAACTAGAAAAGTGTAAAGGACAACAGTGAAGGTATTTGTGACACAAAATAAGGGATAAAATGTTATTGGATATTTTTATTTATGTAATATGTGATTAAGTAGGCATGATATTGTTGTAGTAATCGCCTTGGAAAGTAAACAACGGAGATTTTTTTCGATTTAATTTTGTGTAAAGACGTATTTTTGTAAACCTGCGCTAAAATTGTTTAAATATTTTGATAAAGAAATAAATGTGTTTGATTTTGAAGAGTTTAATTTATTAAAGTGGAGTAACGAGAAGCATCAGTGGTTAGTAAAGTATAGCGACGACGAATTAAAGAGAAGATTGGTGTTAGTGAAATAGCGAAGCGGCGAAAAGTAAGATTGTTTAGGAACAGATTTGATAAAGGCAGAAGGCATCGGTGAGGAATTGTAAGCGTGAATAGGATTTGGATTGATTTGGTTACGGATTTATGGTTATTGGGGCATTGATTGGATTGATTTGGATAGAGATTTATGTATAGCGGGTCATTGAGTGGTTTTTAAGATAAGGAACGTGAATAGATTTGGATTGAGCGATTTGAGAGCGGCAATTGGAAGAGTTAAAGGCTACGAAGAAAGTAATACGGAAGAATTAGCGCAGGGGAAGTAATTAAAACGGTCATTCTAAATTCTAAAATTCGGGTTATTTATTTCAGATTGGGGATCAACAAAATTTTACTAAGACACCTGGAGGCGATACGAAAGTTTCCAACGATAGTGAATCCATGTAAAGACGCATACGGCGACAAAGATCTTGAGCCAGCAGTCAAATTAGGCCAGCGACGAAGTATAATCCAGGTGAGTACTGTGAAATATCTTATAACGTCAAAGTCAGAAATTGTGTATATTAATTAATTTGGCACAAGGCTACGTTGATCATTAAATTTTGGCATATACAGTGGTAAATTTATATAAAAGTAGTAAAACAAAAGATATTGCAGTTTGGTTGGGCATTGCACATCTACTTACCACCGAACCCACGGTAAGTAGGTGAACACCCTGAGAAAAGAGTTCATATAGTCGAGGCATAGTAATAAACATTTTGATTAGATAACCCACCAAACGTTGCAAAAGTACGCGACGTGCAATAGGTGTTTGCACATTAGACAAAAAAACATTGAAATTTATAAGAAGGGTGGGCGACGAAAGTAAAATAAAATAAAATAAAATATAATATAAAAAAGGGGGTGGTATACAAAAAGGTGGCGCCCAACGTGGGGCTGGAAAAAAAGGCTAGATAGCTGGCTGGATAAATAACGCTGGAAAAAAAGGCTAGATAGATACTAGATCGATTGAAAACTAGACAGAAATAGTAGTATGATACGGGATCCCGAGATTAGGTGGGGCCCGTAGTTTAAAGATTTTTCAGGAAAAGGAGTTCAAAAATAGGCAGCAGAGATGACGGACGCGGACACGAAACGGATTACGAGATCAGGGAGGATATACGGAGTTGAAGCAGAATTCATGACACAAAACGAGGAAATTATGACACAAGACGTAGAGCTAGACGCAGGGGGAGACATCCAGGAGACGAAGGTGAGGCAGACAGATCCGGAGGTGATAGACATGGACACGGACCAGGCGACGGTACCGGAGGTTAAGGTAGCAGAAACCGTCGGAAAACAAGATATTATGCGTTTCCTGATAAGTATGCAAGACAAATTAATGAACCTAATTGACGAATGGCGGACAGATATTAAGACAGCACACACGGAACTAAAGATGGAGTTAACGAACCAAATTGCAGAGTCGCGGACGGTTTTTGAAGAATCACACACGGAACTACAAACGGACTTAACAGACCAAATCGAAGAGTCGCGGACAGATGTTAAGACCTCACACGCGGAACTACACACGGAATCGACAGACAAAATCGAAGAGGCACGGACAAAGGACGAACGCAGGACTGAGCTACGAGACAAGGTAGACCGCGTAGACGACGAGACTGAAAATACACGGGTACAATTGCAGGGACAGGCACAACAGTTGACACCGAAATTGGGCGCGGACGACATGGTATTACTACTTACAAGACACATGGAACCGGAAGTGACAAAGATGGTCGTGGTACAGAACGTGAAGACATTACGGGAATTTTTAGGCGTGATGCGAAATTTCGATTTAGCGACGGCAATGGAGGCAAAAACGCGGACAAATTATTGGGAGCAAAACCGGGGTTATAGGGAAGACAGCCGACGACAGGCGTACCACGAACACAGACCTAACTACAGACAGGACAATTTCAACCACGGACAGCGAAATTATTGGGGACACGACGGAAACCGACGATCATATTACAATAGGGAACACCGGTTGAACGACTTCCAAGGACAAAACAGATACCAGCACGGCAACGACGAGGATGACGGCCGTACTACGGGAGGTGGAACATAGAACGGATACAGCCGGACGGACAGGGACGTAAAGGTCCACCACATTACGACCAGCGCGAGGACACAGGACACTGATAAGATTGAGGTGGTGCAGATACACGAGGCGCCGTCGGGACAAAAAAAAAACGCAAATTTTTGGAAGACCGACTGTTTAGGGTTGAATATAGACGTATGTTATAGTTTAAGAGATTTATTGTTAAATAGTTATACCTTTAATAAAAAGAACCTGTTGTTTATTAATATTAGTTTAAGAGATTGTTTATATGTTGCTTTAGTTGATAGTGGTTCGCAGTTGTCGCTGGTAGATGAAAATGTGGTGATAAAACATGAAGAATTTTTAAAGGGACGAATAGGAACAATTGATGGGGTTAATTTATGGTCGGCAATGAACAAAAAGCTAACGACGATTTATAGGGTTATCCGTGTACCGATATTTATAGGGAATAAAAAGGCAGGAGATGCAGAGTTTTTGATTACAAAGGGGTTGCAGCTTGATTTTATATTAGGAATGGATTTTATAGAGGATTTTGGGTTGAATATAGATGGAAAGGATAGGTCGATTAGGATATTTGATAAAGATAGGTTATGGGTGGTGCCTACGGTTAGTTCGGAATATAGGAATGGAAATGATATAGATAATTCAGGATTAGGACTGATTAGAGAGAATAATTATAGACCGGTTGAAGTGAGATTATGTAATATGTTTGCGAGATTAATTAATGATGAACAGATAGGGAAAGTGAGTATTGATATTAAGGCGAAGCTAGAAGAGTTATTTAATAGATTTATAGGATTGTTTAATGAAGAGCCAAGATTTGCGAAGCGATATAAGCATAAGTTAGAGGTCACGGAAGATAGTGGGTTTAATACCAAAGTGTATCCAATCCCATTTGCAATTAGAAATAGGGTTAAAGCCGAGATTAGCAAAATGTTAAAAGAAGGTATCATCGAACCAGCGAAAACTCCATATGTGAACCCGGTAGTTATTGTTCCGAAACCGAATAAAAGAGATATAAGAATTTGTTTAGATGCGAGGAAGCTATATCCATACAAAATAGGGCAAGAAGAGGGTTTAGTAGGATAGTTTGTTATATAGTTCATGCGACGGAAAGTTTAGTTTTGTTTTAGTTTATAGGGTAGGTTAGTATATAGCGTAGTTATACAGACGTGAGAGAAAGGAAAATAGGGGTTGAATAATTAAGATGTAGAAACACGGGGAGTGATTTTAAATAAAAAGTAGAAATTATGCACACCAAGGAAAGAGTAAAAACAGACGAAATTTCCACTTTCATTCAAAATCAGTGGGGCCAATGTAGTGTCAGGTGGGAGCTACGAGGGTTCTAAGGGTAGTTTTGGGTTAAAGGGGGGTGTATGCCAAATAGAATGATCCATATATCAGATCCCGTAATTCAAAAATTATGTTTTGCCGTACTTTACATATGCTAAAGTATTTACAATGTTAATTTGAAATGTATGTGCCCAAAAGGTAAATTATAATGACTAAATGACGTTGATAAAATACACAGTGCTCAAGGTTTTATACTAAGTTACAGTTTAATAGGCCATTGAAAGTACATTTGCCATCGGAAAACCTGATGCGTCTACGGATGTCTACTATCAACCACGCATCCAGGTCATGTGTGAATTATTTTGGCTTTTTTTATTTAAATAGAATCAACTTTTGGACAAATTTGTAATTTCAAAATTATAAGTAATAGTAGTGTCAAATGTGATTGGAGAATTGTGAATTATTTAGGACCAATGATAGAATTATGTACAAACTAGAAAAGTGTAAAAGGACAACAGTGAAGGTATTTGTGACACAAAATAAGGGATAAAATGTTATTGGATATTTTTATTTATGTAATATGTGATTAAGTAGGCATGATATTGTTGTAGTAATCGCCTTGGAAAGTAAACAACGGAGATTTTTTCGATTTAATTTTGTGTAAAGACGTATTTTTGTAAACCTGCGCTAAAATTGTTTAAATATTTTGATAAAGAAATAAATGTGTTTGATTTTGAAGAGTTTAATTTATTAAAGTGGAGTAACGAGAAGCATCAGTGGTTAGTAAAGTATAGCGACGACGAATTAAAGAGAAGATTGGTGTTAGTGAAATAGCGAAGCGGCGAAAAGTAAGATTGTTTAGGAACAGATTTGATAAAGGCAGAAGGCATCGGTGAGGAATTGTAAGCGTGAATAGGATTTGGATTGATTTGGTTACGGATTTATGGTTATTGGGGCATTGATTGGATTGATTTGGATAGAGATTTATGTATAGCGGGTCATTGAGTGGTTTTTAAGATAAGGAACGTGAATAGATTTGGATTGAGCGATTTGAGAGCGGCAATTGGAAGAGTTAAAGGCTACGAAGAAAGTAATACGGAAGAATTAGCGCAGGGGAAGTAATTAAAACGGTCATTCTAAATTCTAAAATTCGGGTTATTTATTTCAGATTGGGGATCAACAAAATTTTACTAAGACACCTGGAGGCGATACGAAAGTTTCTAACGATAGTGAATCCATGTAAAGACGCATACGGCGACAAAGATCTTGAGCCCGCAGTCAAATTAGGCCAGCGACAAAGTATAATCCAGGTGAGTATTGTGAAATATCTTATAACGTCAAAGTCAGAAATTGTGTGTATTAATTAATTTGGCACAAGGCTACGTTGATCATTAAATTTTGGCATATACAGTGGTAAATTTATATAAAAGTAGTAAAACAAAAGATATTGCAGTTTGGTTGGGCATTGCACATCTACTTACCACCGAACCCACGGTAAGTAGGTGAACACCCTGAGAAAAGAGTTCATATAGTCGAGGCATAGTATTAAACATTTTGATTAGATAACCCACCAAACGTTGCAAAAGTACGCGACGTGCAATAGGTGTTTGCACATTAGACAAAAAAACATTGAAATTTATAAGAAGGGTGGGCGACGAAAATAAAATAAAATATAATATAAAAAAGGGGGGTGGTATACAAAAATATATATATATACAAACTTGTCAGCGTGTTCCTACATCTTGAAGTATCTAAGGTTTTTAAGTTGTTCCGACGATTGGCGATTGATTGTCACTTTTCGTCTTAGTTGAACTGGAAGGTCGCTTGGTGTTGAAAAACCCTCACGATGTTCAGGAAAGTCAAATTTTTCTGGCAAAGGCGCCGTAATAGATTTTCCGTGAAAATTTAAGTAAAAGTGTAGTGTACAACTCTTCTTGGCGAACGGTTTGTTTAAAAGTGTAAGCATATAAAATTAATTATTTTATTACAGTGCAGCTTCGATAGCTTCGATAACTTCGATAACTCTGGAAATGTAGATAATTTCGTAATGATTTTGATGTAATTTCACGTAATTTCGATGCAGGCTTAGATCATCAGAAAATATTTTATTTGGTTTGGTTCAATTAAATTTTATGGAACTTGTTTAGAAGGCAAATGAGTAAGCAACTTTGTTCGACACATGGCCGCTATACAGCCGACGTGTTCATCTGATGTACATGTCGTTTGAAGGTGATAGGTCATTGCCGCTATCGGTAAGAAAGTAATAGTTCTAAAATTAATGCTAACGTAACCAAGTTCATTACGTAAATTTTGCATGTAATGATTTCCTTTTGAAGCTTGTTTTTACTTCAGGTTGCTGTATGCAATTTATTATGACTTGCATGAATAATTTTGTTAATTAATTTTCCAAAAGCTCATTTTGTTAAAGTATAAAGTACAATGAGTACTACAATTTTTTGTAATTAATAGTGTGTTCAACCTATGATATTATACCTCATTGGTTGTACAGATGTAGACATACTATCGTCACAGTTATCTTGTTTATCACAAATTAAAATACTAATGTGTTAATTTATAGGACCAGAGTCCTGTATGATGAAATTTGAACTTAGAGTATTTTATCAACTTATAATATTTGCCAAAAGTTAAGTAAAATTTTTTTAAACATTGTGAGGTTGTAGTAGCGCTACCGTGACTATTCAATATGAAAACTAATGTCTATAATTAAATATCTGATTCAAAAATTACATTTATAAGAATTAAATTTTATTAAGTAAACTTACAAATCTATAATGTTATTTACTTTTCTTAAAAGAGAATATAGAGTTATTTTTTTGGACTTCAGTTCATTTCTCAGTAATCATTAAATTTTCCAAATTTTGTTAGGTATTTACAAAGTAAACTTACTCGAAAGTGTACCACGATATAGTGGAAACAAATTGAACTTAATCCAAAGATTACATATTCATACTGGTCCGTAAAATATATAGGGTGTCTATGTTGGTAGAAATTATGTTTCAGAATTGCCCTACTCATCGTTAGACCCTTGAAGAAGACGATCAGATGTAAGTATCATATTTGTGACAATCAAACTTTGTATTTAAAGTGGTTAGCGATAACTTAGGTTTCCAAATTTTCCTTTAAGCAAATTCATTTAGTCAGTTGCTTTATAAAAAATGTAGGTGGCGTCCTTTATTTTGTTTCTTTCAACTTAAATATACCCACTGACCCAATCTCATGCGACCGTGGGCCAAAGTTAGCTAAAAATCTTAAGAGTGTTCTTTTACAATAAGCCAATTTCCATCCAAACCTTAGCCTGGGCTTGTTACAGTTACATAAGAATTCTCTATAGGTAATATTAAATCTACCACAATTTTATTGTGGAATAGATTAATAAAAAAAATATAGATAACAAATCAAAAACTAGAATACAAATACGTAAGGAGTACTTACAAGGGGTTAAGGATTTCTGCTACCTATGAAGCCAAATAATGCAAGATGGGAAGAGTACAAAAGATATAAAACAAAGATTAGCAAAAGGACGTGCTGCATTTAACAAGAAAAGACAACTACTGCGTTCAAATATAGCAAAACATTTGTGTGAAGCACAGCACTGTACGGCTGTGAAACTTGCACAGTAGAAGCAGACACGAAAAAGATATAAACCTTTGAAATGTGGTGCTACAGATGTATGATGAAGATATCATGGACACACAAAGTTAAGAACAAAGAGGTACTAGAAATGGTAGAGGAAGAAGAAATATGTGGAAATCAGTAAACAGTATAGGATATAGGATGATAGGTCACATATTAACGCATGAGGGAATAGTATGGAATATATTTAAAGCAGAGATAGGAAAAAAGAGAGGTAGAACTAGACTTAGGCTAGACTATTACATACAGATAGTGGAAGATGTGGGCTGTGGGAATTTCAGGTAAATGTGTAGGCTAGCTCAGAATAGAAATCAATGGAGATACGCGTCCAATCAGTTTCAAGATGGAAAACCTAATAACGAAAAAAATAACTTTACTTAAACCTGATGATTATTGTAAGCAATTACAGGTACTGGTTTTACAACATTCTCTACTAATGTTAATTATGCAAAAGGATTTACTGGAAAACTATTAATTCCACTAATGTCTAAGTGTTGGGGGATCTTAGTAGCCACAGGCTGCTTAACCTCCTTCCGTTACACTGAATCTCGGTGAAATAGGGCATATAATTAGAAAACAATAGAAGGCGAACCGAGTTGTAGCTAGGCTGCAGGAATTTCAGCAAACTGTGTAGACTACTTCAGAAAAAAATAAGTGGAGATATGTGGTCAACCAGTTTTAAGACTGAAACCCTAATGACAAAAAATAATTGTACTGAAATCTGATGATTACTATAAACAAATACAGGTGTTGGTTTTGAAATATTTTCAACTAATTCTGATTGTGCAAAAGAATATTGTTCAGTTCTTATGTAAATATTGTAAAACTAAATTTTATTATTACATTGAGCTTGTTGCTTATTTTAAATTCGTCGCGGTATATTTGGATTTGTTAGTGCAAATTCCCCAATGCGTTTATTTAAGCCCGCTAACCTGTGCCGGAAGTGGTGAACGTTGTGTTAGTGCGCGGCTGCAAACAATATCGATTGGAATATCCACGAAGCCCGGAGAGTAGAAACTCATCCTGCGAGTAGTAGTCGCATACACCGCATGATCGTACAAGTTCTCCTTGAAGAGAATCGATTTGTTTTTCGACTTCGCACCGCTATTGTCCATGAACCACTTGTTTGTAGAATACCGCTATTGTTTAATGTTTTGATCCATCCATCAAAGAGAGGAGTAGAAGCTACATCGTTGTTTGTACGGCCGCATCATTAGATAGGTAAGTGCTTTAGTAAACGCTGCTTTGTTTGTTTGTTTTGTTTAAGAACATTTAATTATCTGTGGCTTGTTAAATATCAATATCCTTTAAATTTAATACAGTCCATTTTATCTCTCCAAATTTTGCTATTCGAAATTACCGCATACAATTTACAGAAATATCGGAAAACTATTAATTCGACAAATGTTCAAATGTTGGGGAATCTTGGTAGCCGCAAGCTGCTTAACCCCCTTCATATACCACTGAATATCACGGAAATAGGGTATATATTTGTTAAACAATAAAAGGGGAACTGAACTGCATTTAACAAGAAAGAGCAGCGGCTATGTTTGAAGACAACAAACAGAAACAAGGAGAAAATTGTTGAAAATGTATGTGTGAAGCTCAGCAGAGTATGTCTATGAAATAGGGACAGTATGAGAAGCCCGAGAAGTAGACAGAAAAACGGTAGAAGCCTTTTGGAATGGTGTGCTTCAGAAGTATGATGATGATAGCATGGACAGACTACGTTAATAACGAAGAGGTTATAAAAGTAGTAGGGGAATAAAGATATTTGTGGAAAAGAAAAAAAAGGAGAAATAGAAGGGCAGGACACGTCCTAAGGCATTTTTGGATAATAGTGCGGGATAAATTACAAGCACAGATAGGAAAAAAGAGATAGACCTAGATCAAACTATTGTACGCACATAGTGATATATGCAGACTGTGGAAATTTCAGGGAAGTGTGTATAGAATAGGAAACAGTGAGGATATGCATCTAAGCAGTTCCAGGACTGAACTCCTAATGATTATGACTGCTACATATGCCTAATGTTTTTTGGTTTACTTCTTTCACCAATAGCAGACGAAAAAACATGTTTTTAGGAGTTAAAATTGTAGAATATTGTTTTCGTTTGTTGAATTTGAAAAATCCCCATCAGTAGTAGATACATTATTGCAGTTTGTAGATAATGGAACAAAATGACTAGTACTGTATTATAAAATAGGTCTTAAAATGTTAATATAATACTACTGTTGACATTTGATGTGGGTTTTTTATGATAATGCAAAATTCAATGAACAAGTTGTCATAGTGCTGTTAAAGCTTTTTCCTCAAAATGGTCTTCACACAAATATGCTCTACTTTTAACCACTAGCAAATCCATTATTTCAAACCATATTTCTATGCGTTCTGGATCTTTATAAGGTAATCGAATAAATTTTTTATTTCTGTAGTTGCAGTCAGTTATATTAGTGCAATATGCATTATCAGAAACTTTTGCAACACAATGGTAACTTAATTTCCCAGCACACATTGCACTACTTTGTTAAATGGTGATGTAGACTAAAAGAATATTATAATTAGTAATTTAAACACTGACTTAAAAAATGACATTATGCCAATGCTTGTATTTAATGATTCGCCACCAATAATAATTTACAATAAACTGTAAAATAAAAGAAGGAGAATGCACTAAAAGGATATTTAATTAGTAATTTTAAACCCTAATTAAAAAAACGACATATCTGTTAAGTCAATCCTAGTAAGTAAATAATTTGCCAATAATACTGCTATAAACAATAAAAGGATAAAAGTATTTAACTGCAGGATAGTAAATCGTAAACAAAACATGAAGTTAGAGGTTAGGACTAATATAATCGCGATTGCTTACTTTTCCAGTCAAAATTTGAGAAATATATAGGCTACATATATTACGATGTTATATAGAGTAGAATTTATTTAAGAAACGTCTTTAATCATCACGCGCACATGACGTCAGATTAATCCATTGTTTATAAATAGGTGTGTTCGTTCAGCATTTCAGCGGCGTGGATAATTTGCTGTTAAATGTCAATTGATATTTGTGACCTCTTACGCTTTCATAGTTTTCTTTCTGTTTCTTTGTGTTTTATGCTTTGCTTACTCGCGTATTCGCCATGTGAATTTAAACCACCAACAAAAAAAGAATTTGGTTTTAGAATATTTACTCTATGGGAGTGTTTTCAAAACCCTAAAAATCATTAAATCCACTACGCCACTGACTTTCAAGGTTTGTGCATATGTCAAATGACGTCCAGGCTCTTCTTAAATAAATTCTACTATACTACAATTTCCATCATTTTCTATATATCAAATAATCTATTTACTCTATACAGGACGTTAAATTTTGAATTGGCCAATAGCAGCTTGTAACGGTTTTGCTTGTCAGAACTGCTGTTTTTTACGAGTTAAATCTCGCGAGCTTAAGGTTAGGTTATTTTATATTTACAAACAAACCAAAGCTAATGAAATTTTTTCTATTTAATTCATTAGTTATGGTTCATAATAATAATGCGATATCAATAGACCAATTTAATTGGTTAGTCGTAATAATAATACTTGACAATATTGAAGGCTAGCTGCTATTGGTAAACTTATTGTGAAATTTAACGTTCTGTTTTACTTTACTATGCTATTAACTAACCTTACTATTTTGGTGCTATTTTGGTCCGCGTTGTTTACATAGTCGCTATTGTTGCTAATTTGAAGATGTGTAATATTTTGTGTTGATTTTACATTTAATCTTGCTTTTGTGTACTTATATGCTTTTATTAATTGCTAAGAGACTAATAATTTATAGTAGGTGCGAAATAGTTATTTACGTGCGAAGCTCGAGAAGTAGTATTTTACAGTGCGAGGTTGCGGTTTTCAAGGCAACGCCATAAGCGGAGCCCTGAATGCATGCGAGCCCTATAAAGACACTTTCTGAGTGTGGTACGTATAAAATATTTTGTGCAGCCAGAAATATTTTGACAATAGAACTACAACAATACTTAAATTTTTAAATAATGTTACAAGCTTCTATTAGACAACCCGTCAAACACATAAGCGCCGTAAGCAATGTATATTCTACAGAACCCTTGAACTTTCTAGCATATGCTGCAGTATGAATCATCGATTTAATTCAGGGTATATATAAGATCGCTGATGAAGTACAGAGTTAGTCTATATCAAAATGTCATATATAAATTATATCGTGTAAAGTTAATTAGTTACGCTTTTGGAAGTCCAAGAGCACAGATTTAAGAGTAAGTATAAATTTGTGTTATGTGAACGTGTATCTTGTACCCCCAGCTTGTAGAATACATAAATAACCAAAAGTGTAATAAATAAATTATAGTAGTGTTAGTGTTGTTAATAGACCTATGGTTAAGAATTTAGTTTAAGAAGATATTAGTGCTTGTAAATTCATTAGTGTGATAGTGCTTCATTGTTAATTGGACTGAAAACATCTATATATAAGGCATATACTGTTAATTAGACTTGTGAACAGTGAGTAATAAAGGCTTGTTATTACTTGTTTTAAATCGGGGAAACGCGTTAATAGTAGCCAATTACAATAATTTACAAACTTGTAACAATTAATTCATAAACCCTTACTGATAGATAAAACCAGTACTGTCATGGCCATTGAAGTAACATTTTGTTTTTAATGTAGTTTTTATGTATGGGTCCAGAAATCATTTTTCCGAGCTTTTGGGTCACTTTTTCGATCTCTTATGTCACTTTGCTGCTTTATCTCAACAATAACGTACTTTCCGAGCTATAAAATGTTCGAAAACACGCGTTTTCTATATTAACCGTACAAAAAATATTTTGTATGCGCTACATTCGGAAGTGTCTTTTCAGGGCTCACGTGCTTTCAGAGTTCCGCTACGGCGTCGCCCTTGAAAACCGCATGCTCGCGCTGTAAAATACTACTTCTAGAGCTTGACACGTAAATAACTATTGATGTATTCGACTGGTATGCAAAAGTATACTTTACGTTTGTGTTTGTTTTTCAAGAAGTTGTACACGGATGCACTACATTCTTGTCTATAACTATATTGCAAAATTTTTTTAAGTTGCTGTAAAATGAGTTACCTGACAAGTTGTGTACCTAATTCTAAAGATAAAACATCCAAAAGACATAGATTTCCTAACCCCAAGACATATATGGACGGTTTAAACTTTGGTTATACGCCATTAAAGATCGAGATCTTTTAAATCGTAATGCACTAGATTGTAAATATTTTAACCATGCTGGCTCGTACTTATGCATACATAATAAAATTTAATTGAATATGCATTTAAACTCCTGTAAATGTATAGGTTATGTTTTAATACTTAATTGCAAGGGTAAATATAAAGACTACAATTTTATTTCATTTCGATATCATTCCGGTATGAAGAAAAATGTTGATCAACGATGTAGTGGTGGTGGTCACACTTAGGGTACTCCTAGGTTTATCAGCTAATCAGTCACTGGTCTATTTTTTGGTTTTTGTTTTAATAATCATATACTGCTGGATAATTACATATAATTTTGAATAATACTTTATTTATTACTGAATCCTTAGATTAATTTACGTTCATATTCTACATAACCTTCAAATTTGTAAGTAGATTTAATTTTTGTTTGCTTTTGTCAAGCAATTTGCATTAATTTAAAGTAGGATTGGAATTAAGCAAGGTGCAAATTTGTATTGTAAATGTCATTTGAGATTGCCATATGCTGAGCGTGGCAATTTGATTTTCAAGTCAAATTTAAATTGATTATAATGGTATCGTTATATTCACTTTCAGGTTCAAGTTGAAAGTGATAGTTAAAAATTTGCCATTTACATGGATAAATTTCTAAATGAATTGGTAGTTACAAATAACCTTCAAAAATAATTCCTCGTCAAGTTCTAATCAACAATCAATAGTTTTATTCACTATCAGACACAAATTTCTTGTCATCATCATTTTGTTTTCAACCTTACTTTATTATAATCTAGGTGTTTCTAGTCTAAGGTATACTCGTTAAAGTCCCGGCGTAATTGATCAGAACCACTACGAAAGTTGACAACATAATAAACACATACGTAATATTGCGCAATAAGGTGTTACGTCATATTTATGTTTCAAATTACTGTATCACATGCAAAAAATGTTTATTGCGATTATAGGAAAAGACAAAATGTACTCACGTAAATTGTGGAGCTCTTCACAACATTGCAGCTATTTTGGCGTTAGTTAGGCGTGGGTCGGCCTTCGCCCCCGTTGATGTCAAATTGGGTTGTCTTCTCTCATCTTGTTAGCGGTACGGTAAAGGATACAGGTAGGAGGAATGATAACAGGTACGAGACAGGAAACCTACATATCTGAAAGAGAAGACAAGATAAAATGCACACAGATAACCACACTGTTCGACGTTTCGTTGACTAGTCCCTGACGTGACGGAAACCACCACTTACTTCCCCACTGCGTGTCTGCGCATTCTCGGGTGCCAACGCAACTATCTAAAGTGACGGAAATGCACGCACAAGTCTTTTAAAATATTGGCGCGAATTCACTCGCAAATTAGAAACTTACAATACCAATTTTGGCATGTAACAACTTAAGGTCGGTTTGACGCAGTTCTAACTTCTTTTCTATTCTGTGCTAATCTAGAAAGTTCTACATACCCTTCACAACCTAAATTTCTAATAATTTGACTAATATAGCTTGGTCTAGGTCTTCATATACTCTTCTGTCTTTTTCTTATCTACCTGTCTCTACATAGATATTAGCAACCTGATGGATGTTAAAGAACTCCAACATGTTTACATGATTCTCATTTATAAGGAAATGAAATATTACCTATTTCCTCCAAAAAAGGAAAAATGTTAAATTATATGTTATGGTAAGGTTTAATCAACGAATCGCTGCCAACATGCCAGACTACTAACTAATTGTGAGTTATGTCATGAAGACGTTTCTTGTATTATTCTTAAATTAATATTCTTATAAACAATTGTTCAATTGAATAAACTAACAAGCATAACCTTAAAATTAATATTCTTAACCTAAAATTTAATACTTGCTTACCTGTCGCAAGCAGCCTGGCCACCTCTGAAGTGCACTTCAAGTCAACTTGGTATTTATTTCAATGTAAATGATACGTTGCATTACGATTTAACAAACACATCAATTTTATTTAAAATTCGACTTGAAACTGAATGCAAATAAACTTTAACTGTACTGTAATGATTCGTACTATTTTGTTTAGTCAATTCTCATTGGTTGATAATTATTGCAAATATTGTAGTGTATATTTCGATATTCAAGAGTATTTTTGAACAGCACATTAACCACTTCCAGGTTTCAGAATGCACTCGGTGATGTGGAATTTACTCGTTGTAGGGGCGATCGATATCGATTTTTACAAGTCATAACCTGCGTTTTCACTTTTGCTTCAGATTTCAAACATGGAAGGTTGGGAAAAACTTTACTGGTGGTATTATTAAAGGTAATGTTTTCAATAATATGCTATTTTTAAGTGATTTGATTGCATCGAAGTTTGATTAATTGTTTAATGTTTTTTCTTTATGTTTTAAGATAAAAATCGAATTAATGATTCAGTTGTTATGTATATTTTTTGTTTGTAAATTTAATGCCATAATGTGTTTAATTTTTAAAAACACGTTTTAACCTGATGCAATCATAATGAATAATTCTTAACTTGTGCTTACTAGATCGAATGTATATTTTAACATGCATTTTATATAAAGATTTAGAGCCTGAATCTGGGCTTGTATCTGTAAAATTTGGTATGTATTTGTTACAAGCATATTTTATAATTTGTTTTCAATGTTTTAATCATTTGTTATGATTATGTAAATGTTTATTTGAGTTTTAGCTGCACGTTTATACCTGCATAAATATTTATCTCGTTTGTAATACCTAACCATATGTTAGTTTGAAGGTCTGACTTATTATAACTTGCACTTCTATCGGTAACTAATATTGAGATTTATTATTTTTGTTATGATGTGATTATAGCAAACCTCTTCTATGACCCGTATTAACACGTTTTCATTATGACTATGTATGAGATGGTCGATTCAATTTGTACCCTTTGTTTGGTACTATCATAGCATATGTTCATGTTTAACTTAATGCTTGTTTATAAATATTTGTTTTGTCAATGTATTTGTAGTAATGTTTATGCAACGATAAAATGTAGGTTATCCATTGTGAACCATATTGTTAAACGGGCTGAAAACTGTTAATGGTATGAACAATAAATGTGTATGTTTGAGCCTTTGTTGAATTTACTAACATTTTTTGGCCGTGCGGAGTGGAACATTGGTAGTCAAGGTCGTTATCTTCCTGGTGTTCTTCCTCTTCAACTTTAGGCAGATAGTAATGGCTCAGCCGTCTCTGTTACACTCTAGAAAAGATTAGCTAGACTACACTAACGTTTCTTCAGTCTCATATGCAAAATGTCTGCGTAACAGTTGACATCCCGTAATATTAAAAGTGCACAGGGTGCTTGTTCGCCATTCCATCCTTGGAGAAATGTATTTATGCAGTTAGAAGCGCTGGGTTGTTGAGGTTTTATATGCCGATACTCGTTCCTCAGCGTTAACCCAGGGAGTTCGACACTATTTGCTCTTGTAATTCATGTTTAATTGATGGTAACATAATTTTGAGGTTACCATATAATAATTAAACATAGAACAAAAGGAAAATTGTTGAAAGCAGCCTTTTGAAATGCTGTGCTTCAGATGTATGAGGACGATAGCATGGTCAGACAAAGATAATAACAAATAGGTTATTGAAATAGTAGGGAAACCAGGATATCTGGGGAAAAAGATAAGAGAAATAGAAGGGCAGAATACGTTCAAAGGCATTTTTGGGGAATAGTGTGGGATATATTACAGGCAGAGATAGGAAAAAAGGGGTAGATGTAGACCTAGATTAGATAGTTATAGTAGATGCAGACTGTGCAAATTTCAGGGAAATCTGTAGGTTAGTTCAGAATGGGAAACGATGATGGTACGCGTCTAACCAGTTCCAGGACTGAAGATCTAATAATGATGATATAATAATTAAAGTTAACTCGTTAACTGTTGTAGTTTTATTTCAAACCTTTCCGCCTTAACGCAATCTCAGTGTCTATTTTGGTTAAGTTACGGTCACACAACGTAGGTGTCACTAGCCACAGCCACTAGACGACTAGATCACAGGCCAAGATATTGTGAAGAGAGGGCATTCCATGCAGCCTTCAGGTCGGTTACATTACAGAAATTGGTGCTGTGACCAGGATACAATACAGTACCAAAAAGTGATTTCAATGATCCTCGATAAGTACCTCAACTAAACTAAGAGGCTTAACAACACCGTGGAGTACATACATTGCTGCTAACGTTAATTTTTGTACGCGTAAATAAGCTTGGTTAACCGTTTTCTGGAATAATATTAGACGTAAACTAATCATCAATTACACTTTATTACGAACTATCATCTTTATTTCTGTTTTTCTAAAAACTACCCCATCAAACAAACTTTCATTTTTAATTCATTATTAAATATGTTATTTTATTGTTTACTTTTAATATACAATAAATTACCTTTTATACAATTATACACTAACAATTAGCTGTTTCTACACTTTTGTATCGCCATAGATCCTATTCAATGGGCACTTTTCACACAAGCGTTTCGCGCCACATCTGATCTTGGCTGCCGTCAAGGCCACAGCTTCCTCGTTGTCATTACGATGTCATTTGCCTGGATAGGTTTATGTATGAGAGTTATGTTCACAGATGTTATGTTTGTTGGTGGTTTTAATTTAATAATTCTAATTCTGTAAATGAATGGAAACTATATCTTCATTACATTATAGAAAAAAATAAACCACTTATTGTATCAGTAGTATATCTCACAGAAAGGGGAATAAATCAATAAATCAAATTTTGGAAACTGCTTGCGAGGATAATAATCTCAGCAAAATACTGCATCTCGAATATTGACACCAAATGGGCAATAATATCACTATTGCATATTGGAAAGCTGCAAGTATGTAAATGATGTCACTGTGGACTTTATTGAGAGGACTGTTGTAATAATGTCTGAAAACATTTGTGAATTTCAATGTGTATTTGTTTTTAAGGTGGTTTAAGAGAATAGTACATTTTGTTGTCATGTTACATATACTGTAGGTAGTGTTCGTTCAAATAAATACTTTTATACTTTGCATTATTTCACAGTTAGATTTATCATATGTAATAGTGGCCTGGGGTCACTCCCCATGTGCAAAGCATTTATTTTTATTCCAGAGAAAAGTTGTACAAATAATATCCAATTTGGGAATAGGGAAAATTGTAAAGAGAATTTTTCAAAACTTAAGATAATTTACTTTGTCCTCATTATGTATATTGAATTGTTTGATTTATGTACATAAAAGCTTTGATAATTATACAAATAATCGGAATTACAAAATAATACATAAACAAAAACCACTTCATACAAGACACAGAATCCCCTACACTAGACTAAGTGTAATCAAATATTCAAACAACTGCTATGCGGTAAAATTACTCAATTTATTTATATTTATAAGGGCAACACCATTAATTATAAATTATACATAAATTATGTATAGACAACTATAATAGTGACGATTGGATAATTCTTGAGGAATATAAGCAAACATTTATTAGTAACTGAAGGGTAATAAGTCATATATACATAATGTATTTGGTAAAGTCCTCACAAGTGTAATTTTAATGGCTGATAGTGCTATCAAGGTTTTGATGTTTAATCTTCACCATGTATAGAAGATTCACAATTGTCAACTGAAAACTATGATGACTTTGGCGGCAGCCAGATCAGATGTGGCGCGAGACGTTCGACTCACAACTCTGATGATTCAATCGTTCATTTCGAACGACTCACTCAGGAATGTTTATTTGTCGTCAGAGTTGCCAGATCCTAAATTTCTTTTTGTTTATTCTTTGCTTAAAATTTATTTTGGAATTTTGTGCTATATTGTCATATCTTTATACGACTGTTTGCAACTTTTAATAGTTTAAAGTTCTTTAAATTTCCTTTTATATGAATTTGTAATTAGCAATATTGCGTCACAAATCAAACACGAATGTAGTTTTAGTGTGCTTGCTTACTACTTTGTTTAACGGTATTTTCCAATAAACGAAGGTTGGTACATAGATTACTGTATGTCCTCTATGAGTTGAGGTGTATAATTTTCAAATAACATCAACTATGATTGTGTACGCTTTGGATTAAATGATACATACCTTTCCTTCAACATTTGTGTAGTGGCAACAATTTGGACGCTACATTTTCCTATATTGCAACAAAACGTCTGCCAACGCTGTATATAACCTCCTATTTGAATTGCAATTATATTATTAGTCCTCGTAGTGCTTGTGCAAGGAAGTAGTTGTTACACGTTACAGTATTAAAATATTAACCTAAATTAAGCGTAAAATACGGTTTGTAGTAAGAACAGTGATTTCAGTTTGGGTCTTTTCCTGTTCTCTATGGTCTTTTCACTAACAAAATATTCTTGGATATAAAACAAATGGAAGTCGCACCGAGCTACTCTGTTTTAAATGATCAGGAGCAGGATAAGGTATTTCTTTCAACCCTCCTAATACCTCTAAAATTTATATATTTTTTAGAAAAATTCTAATGAACTACCAAATCAAATTACAAAAAATAACATGGTTGTGGAAGATAAATCAAAAATTTGTAGATTGTGTGCTAATGTAATAAAAGACGAAACTCCTAATAATATATTTAGCACTGATAATATAGTACAGAAAGTTACATGTGTATTACCTATTAATATAAGCCCTGGTGATGGTTTACCAGATTTTATATGCAGTGAATGTGAGCAGACACTAAATTCATTTTATAATTTTGTTTGTGGAGTTGTAAAAGTTGATAATCTTTTGAGAAAGCAGGAAAACGAACGCATTGAGCATACAGCCAAGGCTATTGAGGAAATATTTGGAAGAGATTCTGATGAAGATATAAAAGATTTCAAATTGCAAGAAAACGTGCCGATTAAACGATCTCGTGGTCGACCACCAAAAAATCCAAAACCGAAAAAAATTAAACTTGAAGAACTAGAACCAGGTTAGTTTTTGTTATTTATTTTTATATATAGGGTGAGTTTTTCGCATTTTATGTAATAGATCCAATTCTGAACTGACCTGCACCTTGAAGTTTTAAAATACTAGAACGGGTAGAATGACTTGGGTGTATCAGTGAGCTAAAGAGCCAAACTATAGGTTTAACTAAATTAGTAGGGCCTTGGAGTGGCAGAGGTCATAGGGATCGGTATGACATTCTATGATGTGGAAGCCAATGGGAAACCACCACATACCTCCCAAGTACACAGTGTACATAAATTGTTGTTAAAGATGATGGCATCCTCGGGTAAAAAATTCCGGATTTAAAATAGTTGCCAATTTGGATCTCCGGGAGGGGACTACTTCGGGGAATGTGATCTGAAAGTATAAAAAAAGAGGCGTGAACATTCTGCGAGTCGGAACGTGGAATATCAGAAGTATGAAAAAATTCGGTAAGCTACAGAACTTGAAAATTGAAAAGGATAGGTTAGCGTTAGACAAAGTAGGGATCAGCGAAGTTCGGTGGCCAGAGGCGGGGCATTTTTGGAGCGGAGACTTTAGGGTAATTCATACAGGATCAGAGGAAGGAAAGTCGGGTGTGGGGGATAGTTATGCAGAAACAGATAGGTCAACGTGTAGAAAACTAATTACAAAAGGATGAAAAAGTAACTGGTGTGAAGTTAGCAGCCATTTTTTCCAGCAGCCTTTTATAGAAAAGAGTTGGTAACTGCACAAAAGCAAATTTTTGACAGCTAAAATTATTAGTTTACATTCTGTCTCTGCAGACAAAACTATTCTTTCAAAAATCTTTAATTAATAACTAAAAATCAATAATAATAGGTATTCCTTACCAGCGTGCATAGGACTCTCCCAAGCAGAAAAACGTAAGAAATTGCGTTCAATGCGATTATGTATGCGAATGGGACTAGAGCTAAAGGATACCTCTTAGTAGTAGCTATAAAACTATACTAGTGAGAATTCCTTACAAGCCGTCGAAGGGGTGGAAAAACCGCCTCCAAGCAGACAAACTTAAAAACTGTAATTAATGCGATTGTGTGTGCGAGATTGGAACTAGGGCTAAAAGATACTTCTTAGTAGTAGCTATAAAACTATACTAGTGAGAATTCCTTAAAAGTCATCGAAGGGGTGGAAAAACCGCCTCCAAGCAGAAAAACGTAAAAACTGCATTCAATGCGATTGTGTGTGCAAATGGCATTAGGGCGAAAAGATACCTCTTAGTAGTAGCTATAAAACTACTAATGAGAATTCCTTACGAGCCGTCGAAGGGGTGGAAAAACTGCCTCCAAGCAGAAAAACGTAAAAATTGCATTCAACGCGATTGTGCGTGCGAATGGCACTAGGGCGAAAAGATACCTCTTAGTAATTGCTATAAAACTATACTAGTGAGACTTCCTTACAAGTGTTCGAAGGGGTGGAAAAACTGCGTCCAAGCAGAAAAACGTAAAGATTGTATTCAATGCGATTGTGTGTGCTAATGGCATTAGGGCAAAAAGATACCTCTTCGTAGTAGCTATAGAACTATACCAGTGAGAATTCCTTACAAGCCGTCGAAGCAGTGGAAAATTCATCTTCAAGCAGAAAAACGTAAAAACTGCAATTAATGCGATCGTGTTTGCGATTGGAACTAGGGCTAAAAGATACCTCTTAGTAATAGCTATAAAACTATACTAGTGAGAATTCTTTACGAGCCGTTGAAGGGGTGGAAAAACCGCCTCCAAGCAGAAAAACGTAAAAACTGCAATTAATGCGATCGTGTGTGCGATTGGAACTAGGGTTAACAGATACATCTGAGAAACAATATAAGCAACTGGAAAAAATGGATTTTTTTTATACTGCAGTCAGTACTAGCATATTAATTCAATCCTAAATCAGCCTGTCTATGAGCTTCATTATAAGAGGTATCTTGTCGCCCTAGCGGCATTCGCACACACTATCGCATTGAATGCAATTTTTACATTTTTCTGCTTGGAGGCAGTTTTTTCACCCCTTCGACGGCTCGTATGGAATTCTCACTAGTACAGTTTTATAGCTACTACATAGAGGCATCTTTTCGCCCTAGCGCCATTCACACACACCATCGCATTGAATGCAATTTTTATGTTTTTTTGCTTGGAGACGGTTTTTCCACCCCTTCGACGACTTGTAAGGAATTTTCACTAGTACAGTTTTATAGCTACTACTAAGAGGTATCTTTTCGCCCTAATGCTATTCGCACACACAATCACATTGAATACAATTTTTACGTTTTTCTGCTTGGAGGTGGTTTTTCCACCCCTTCGACGGCTTTTAAGGAATTCTCACTATTATAGTTTTATAGCTACTAATAAGAGGTATCTTTTAGCCCTAGTTCGATTCGCATACACAATCGCATTGAATGCAATTTTTACATTTTTGTGCTTGAAGGCGTTTCCACCCCTTCGACGGCTCGTAAGGAATTCTCACTAGTACAGTTTTATAGCTATTACTAAGAGATATCTTTTCGCCCTAGTGCCATTCGCACACACAATCGCATTAATTGCAGTTTTTACGTATTTCTGCTTGGAGGCGATTTTTCCACCACTTTAACGGCTTGTAAGGAATTTTCACTAGTATGGTTTTATAGCTAGTACAAGAGAGGTATCTTTTAGCCCTAGTTCGATTCGCACACACGATCGCATTAATTGCAATTTTTACGTTTTTCTGCTTGGAAGAGTCCTATGCGCACTAGTAAGGAATAAGTAGTATTATTGTTTTTTATATATTAATTAAAGATTGTTTTGGAAATATAGTTTTGTCTGCAGAGACAGAATATAAGCTAATAATTTTAGCTGCCAAAAATTTGCTTTTATGCAGTTAGCAGCTCTTTTCTAAAAAAGGCTGCTGGAAAAAATGGCTGCTAACTTCACACTGGTAAAACTTACTCATGGCTAGATTAGAATTAAAACCGGTAAATTCAGTAATAATACAAGTATACATGCCCAGTTCTAGCTATAGTAAGGAAGTGGTAGAGGCGATCTGCAAATATATCAAAAACATACTAAGATACGTAAAAGAACATGACAATTTAATAATTACGGGGGATTTAAATGCAGTGGTAGGTGAGGGTAGGGAAGGAGCGGTAGTACATTTATCTGGTTTAGGCATGAGAAACAACGGGAGATATAGGTTGGTAGAATTTTGCAACAAGAACAATTTAACTATCACAAATACATTATTTCAACATCATACATGTGGAAGATGCCGGGAGGTATAGGAAGGTATCAAATCTTGTTAGACAATGGTTTAGGAATCAAGTAGAAGACTGCAGAAGCTACCCAGAAGCAGATATAGACACTGACCACAACATCGTATTTATGAAGGCCGCTCTTAAATTTAAAAATCTGAAAAATAGGAATGGGAAAAGGCACTTTGACTTTGAGAAATTAAAAGATAAAGATATCCACGAAAGATTTGAAAAATATCAAATGAATTACTGAAAGATATCGGGAAAATTTCTTATACTAAGGAAGTAGAAACAGAATGGAATAACATTAAATCCAGCTTAGACATGGCAGCCAGAGATATTCTGTGGTATACACAAAAAGAAAATAACAAACCATGGATAACAAAGGACATCCTGAATCTAATAGAAGAAAGATGAAAATACAAAAATAGATGAGACGAAACAGTAAAACAGATACAAAGCCATAAAATGGGAAATTATTTGCAAATGCAGGAAAGCTAAAGAACAATGGATTGATGATAAGTGCAAAGAGATACAAAGATGGAAATAGGAAAGACGGACCAAGCATACAAACTAATTAGAATGAATTTTAGGCATATAAAACCATATAGCAAAATTATAAGGGACACGAGAGGAAACGTCATTATAGAAAATGTAGAGAAAGTGGATAGATGGCAAGAGTATATGGGACTTTATATGCAGGAGAGAAACTAACAGCATTAGAACAAGAATCAGACACTGAAAAGGATGACTTGGGATATCCTATACTTAGAGATTAGTTTAAATTAGCATGAAAGGTCTGAAAAATGGTAAGGCACCAGATACAGATAAGGTGCAAGCAAAAACTCTAAAAGTTGCTGGACAAGCAGTAACGGAACATCTCTTTCAACTTATAAGCCATATGCATGAGACAGGCGAGATACCCAAAGATTTCAAATGTAGCATCATAGTCACTATACCAAAAAAGAGAGAGGCTCAGATAGATGTGAAAATTGTCGAACAATGTTTGACAGCACATGTCAAAAATATTAACTAGATTGTACAAAGATTGAAATGTTCTTTAATTATATACGCCCCACGATGCCGGCGCCTATGAAATATCATTTTATTTGAAAATGAAGTTTTTCTCTTCTTTACTATATTCGCGGTCTAGTCTGGGAATTACCCCAAGGGTGAGCAATGAGTTTGGGCGTGGGTATATGGTGGGCTCGACTACTAACGGAACAAAAATAAATGGACGCCACTGCATCTATATAAGCAACAAGCAAAACTAAAGTATCCTACAGGAAGACGCAGAAACCTATAGGATATTATGATTATCAAAAAACTTACAAACCTCAATATACAATATCTCTGAAATCTCTGCTTTAGCTTCCGCGATGTCGGACCTGCAAGAAGATGTCACACAAAAATAAAATATAAGACACCGTTTGTGTCTTACAGCAACAAAATATCTCGATCTTTATAGATCGATTAGCCTGAATTCAAAATCTTAATAACACCTTACGTATGAGAAAATACTCTACTGGAAATTACTTATTCCATTTCTATTACCTGATATTGTATCAACTTTTTCACATTCAAAATTTTCTGGTCTAATTTGATCAATGTTAATTTCAATAAGTGAAATAAAAGACAAAGGTATCAATTCAATGTTTAATCTAAATATATATCTCTTTTGTTGCAAAATTACTTGTAAATAAATTTCATTAATCAATATATAAACTTTAAAACTTTTCTTAGAGTGTTCCTCTATAATCAAAATAATCAACATTAAATAAGTTACAGAAGTTTCTGAATATACTTCTCTACATAGAGAGGTATTAGCATTTATAAGTTAGTTAATACAGTTTAGTTTCTTAAACATCCATGAAACAGATCTGTTTTGGCTTACAAGATTTTTATCTAAGGAACTTGTTACATAAACAGTTCATATGGTTTAAGTATGAAAATAATAAACTCAGATTAACATATGTCAAAAACAGCTTAGTTCTTCTACTAATTACAACAAATTGCTAGAAAACACCTTTCATCCAAAGGTGGACTTTATACATGTTTTTATCACTTGACAAGTGCATCATAAAAGCACTTTGAATAACAACTTTTAGAGCATCTAAAGATTAAAAAATTCTCTTATAAAGCAATCTAGTTCGAATGAAAAATATTTGACTAATTAAATTTTAGGTTATGTTTCCAACTAAATTTTTACGTAGTATATAAGCATAAATGCATTTAGCAAACAAATTTGAAATTTACGTTATTTAACGAAGGTTTCTCATGATTTCATAAATAGTAATTTAAAGCTTTAACCTTAAACAGCACACGAAATTGATTTTCAGCAAAAGGTTCATAAGTACCTGGTAGATTTAGTTTTTACAGCAACGATGTTGACGAATGTAATCGATGAGCTCGGACACTTTACTTCCCATCTGTTTGATATTTGAAAGACACAAAACAGGCCTGCACTAACCGCAACTCCTCGGACGCTCCAAAACAATCAACTTCCCAATGCTCGACCAAAATCCAACACCATCGCTTAGCGTGTTCCTCAAATTGTGCTAAAGGGATTGAATCAAGTATTACTATTAAACACGGCTAATTAATTACACGGTCCTTACCACTAAGGATTTCTCACCACGTGTTGCAGCTGTTGCTTTGAATTGACTGGGCGGCTTCACGAGAGCTCTTCGTGGAGCCTCCACGCGACAATCCAACAGCCCTACCATTCCTCTAGAGCTATCCTCCTCTTCCACTTACAAGCAGAATTCACCATCCTTGTAAGTGAAGTCTACGTACCCACGGTTGCTTGCAAGATGGCCGTATTCTTTATTTGTCGATGCTCATAGCCTTCGCGTCATTTTCGCGCAGGCGTTATGTTTAACAACGCTCTAGTGGACGCCAGAACGCCCGCAATATATGCAACACAAACCACGCTCAAGGCATCCTCGATATTGAAAGTATAGAAGTCTGTTAAATACTCCTTATAGGTAAAAATAACATAAACGGAAAAAGTTGTTCTTCTTTATAGTTCATTAAATTAATTAATGATTACACGCTAAATGACAGATTCGCAAAATAATAGCAGTTAGAACTGTTTTTTCTTTATAGATATGAAATGTAACAAAAATTTTGTTACACTGCCTCCGATCAAAAAGAAAAAAAACTTTGAGGTTAATTATATCTTAATATATACATAACCGAGAAGTTTTTTTTATATGGACGAAAACTATCGCCTTAACCAAAAGATAAATACAAAAAAGCATTACAACAAATCGAAGTATGAACAAAGTAAGTTTGCACTTTGATTTCTGAACTAAAAATCATGAATGAACTCTTGGATTAAGAAGAGGAAAATGGGTGCAACCAAATGAGTGTGTAGGTAACTCTGCGTACCACACATCCGTCAGGAGTCAATATAGGTATGTCGTAATCGGTAAAAAGTCATAATCGGTAAAAGTCAAAATATTGTAGTCTAACACTCGAGTTGCAACCAAACGGGGACCAAAAACAACCCACTTCTTAAAATATAAACTGAAATTCAAACAAAAGCCTGACATGAACTATCGCAAAATAACAACAAAAGATTTACTTTCCTACTACTACCCTTGACATGACAACCTTACTAATGTTAATAGCAAAACAAAAACTCACACCTATATACAGAAATATCAATACTGCTCCAACAATGATTATGTATTTGCTGGTCTCAAAATTCCAGCTCAATACATTCAGCAAAATTTGATTATTGCCTCTACCAAAATAAACTGCTCGTCAAGCCACTACTCATTGTAGCTTACTAATGAATACTTGGCTTCTTCAGCTTATAGCTATTCATAGCCCAATCGCTACTCTTTTCTTTGGGACACTCCAGTCTCAAAAAATCCTCAACTCTACTGTGGCCACACCAAACATCTCGAACCAAAACTACTCAATACTACAATGGTCTCACCAACTAGGTTACTCCGACCTACGACAACAAACAGCACCTACCTTCCTCGCTTACTCTAGACACAACAACACATGACGCGATCAAAACACGTCCACAAACATGAAGCAACAAACATTTGACTCACTCCCACTTCGGCTATAACAACAACACGGGCAGAATAACTCCTTTTTTTTTTTTTTTTTTTTTGAATAATCCATTAGTGCACATTTAAAACAACACTAGTTGAGAAACTTTCAATCTCTACCAGCAACGATATACTGGCAAAAGCCTTCAATTTGTCTTCACCACTCTATCCCATAACCAAATTTATACTATATTCTTTACGACACAAATACTAAAGATAACCAATCAGTCCTCTGGTACATATTCTGGATCTACGACAGAATAGGGTTTTAGATCCTTGACATGCCACCTGCCTGCTTTTGATCCATCTAGATTAATTAGATCGTACACCACATTCGAGCACTTCTTCTTGACTACACTCAAAATAAATTTTGGAGCCAGTTTAGCAGCAAATTTATTAGCCGCGCTCGACAACACCTTGTTGGACCTCCACACTTTATTGCCAACCTCAAAAGAAATGTTTCTCCTCCTTAGATTATATCGATTGCTTGACCTTTGATAAGCTACATGCAACTTCGCACGAACGTCTTCAAATACTTTAAATATACCTTGGTGGTCTGAAGCATATAATGGGCGGCTACCAGGAACGATTTCAACATCAGCTTCAGGAATAAATCCACTACCGTAAAATTTACCGGACATGGGGACGTGTCGGCCAAAAACTAAAAATTCGGAGTATAACCCGTCGACTCATGCTTAGCAGAATTAATAGCAAACTGAATCTGCGCTAACTCAGCATCCCAGGTATCATGTTCTTCGAGATAGGATCGAATAGCTGTCCCTACCGTCCTATTAATCCTCTCAACAAAATTACATTGTGGCGCATAAACAGCATTATACCATATCTTTTGAATTTCAAACCTATTACATAATGACTTAAAAATTCGACCAGCTAAATTTGAACCATTATCGCAAATAATAAATTGGGGCACTCAAACATTAAAAACACTTTCTGTTCTATAAACTGTTCTATGACATGTGACTTTGCACTGCGTAGAGGATGTAGAATTGTATATTTTGAGAACCAATCTCCTACTACCAACAACCATTTAAATCCTAATTTTGAGCGAGGGAATGGACCCATAAGATCTAACGCGATAATTTGAAATGGAAACTTGGCCTCTTTCTCCTTTCCCATTAAGCCTAAAGGACCTGCATTAGAAGATTTTTGCGCACCACACACTAAACATGCACGACAAAATTTCAACACATCTAAATTCATCTTGGGCCAATAATAATGTTCTTGGACTCTAGCATTTGTCTTCGAGAACCCAAAATGTCCTGCAACTGAGGGGTCATGACACGATCTAATGACTTCTTCTCTTTGAACCTTCGGCATTAAATATTTCCACTCTACTACATTTGACAACATAGGCAAATTTGATGGGATAAACTTAAAACAAAATCGTTCTCAACTTTCCATTGAGGGTAATCCTCAGGCGACGCCAAAATTTTCTTACGTAACGACACATACCAATTTTCTAAATTATCAAGCTTGACCTCTATTAAATTTACAACATGTTTTTCTTCGGATCAACATTAACTCTACTTCTTCTGAACTTTGCAAACAACGATAACTTTAGGCTTAATAAATTTATATCTTAAATTGCTTTCAACCTTCCATTGAGAATAACAATAACTAAATATTTTGGTACACCCTTACACTACTCATAATCAAACTGTTAAGACAAACTATAGTGCTTCACAACGCATAAACTTGCTAGAGCGACAAACTCCTCTATGAGCCTCACCTAGACTAATAAACAAAAATTACATCTTAACTAACCTCCAATAATAATGACCAAGCTGCTAAAGCGACAAACTTACCACGAGTCTCGTTTAGACTAATGTAATGCTGAGCGGCCAACTCTCCACGAGTCCCGTCTAGACTAACATACCGCTATCCGACAAACTACTACGACAAATTTCGCTTAGACTTACAAACCTCTCAACATACTGCGTTGCAATGCGGATATAAATAAAAATTGCTACCAAAACGAATCAAATCAAAACGTGCCGATGCACAAGAGCAAATTTTCAAACAATACTTCAACAACAAAAACCTGTGTACCAAATTCTCAAAGCATTATTTCTTGGATCAAGAAAATAAACAACAACTATTATACCTAATACGAATGGAAGATGAACCTACTATTGAAATAATACATCCAGAAACAAATAAACCTAAACTATCTATATCAAACAACTTTACTATCACATATGGTCGATTATCACCAGATTTTTCAATAGATAACGAATCAGTCTTGGGTTGTGAATTAGTATGACAAAAATTTTACTACACTGAACCAATCTGACCAATCTTTTACTAACATAATTTTTCTGCTACCAAATCATAATGGCTGTCTTTTGAGAAGGAACGGCCATTTTAAAAATTTATTATGACAACCTAAAATTATTTTATTTCTTGACCAACTCACTATGACAAAAAATTTCTTTAATGCGAATCAAACCTGTTGTGACATTCAAATAACTAATGCATAAAAGACTTGAGGTTCCAGACACGATATAAATCCTATGAAAATTTACAACCAAATTAATTTTGAGTTTACCAACTAAACCAACACAATAAGGGATAATGAAATAACTAATTTTTATAAATCAAACATCAGCGAAATCGGGCCCCACGTTGGGCGCCAGTGAAATGTTCTTTAATTATATACGCCCACGATGCGGCGCCTATGAAATATCATTTTATTTGAAAATGAAGTTTTCTCTTCTTTACTATATTCGCGGTCTAGTCTGGGAATTACCCCAAGGGTGAGCAATGAGTTTGGGCGTGGGTATATGGTGGGCTCGACTACTAACGGAACAAAAAAATAAATGGACGCCACTGCATCTATATAAGCAACAACAAAACTAAAGTATCCTACAGGAAGACGCAGAAACCTATAGGATATTAATGATTATCAAAAAACTTACAAACCTCAATATACAATATCCTCTGAAATCTCTGCTTTAGCTTCCGCGATGTCGGACCTGCAAGAAGATGTCACACAAAAAATAAAATATAAGACACCGTTTGTGTCTTACAGCAACAAAATATCTCGATCTTTATAGATCGATTAGCCTGAATTCAAAATCTTAATAACACCTTACGTATGAGAAAATACTCTACTGGAAATTACTTATTCCATTTCTATTACCTGATATTGTATCAACTTTTTCCACATTCAAAATTTTCTGGTCTAATTTGATCAATGTTAATTTCAATAAGTGAAATAAAAAGACAAAGGTATCAATTCAATGTTTAATCTAAATATATATCTCTTTTGTTGCAAAAATTACTTGTAAATAAATTTCATTAATCAATATATAAACTTTAAAACTTTTCTTAGAGTGTTCCTCTATAATCAAAATAATCAACATTAAATAAGTTACAGAAGTTTCTGAATATACTTCTCTACATAGAGAGGTATTAGCATTTATAAGTTAGTTAATACAGTTTAGTTTCTTAAACATCCATGAAACAGATCTGTTTTGGCTTACAAGATTTTTATCTAAGGAACTTGTTACATAAACAGTTCATATGGTTTAAGTATGAAAATAATAAACTCAGATTAACATATGTCAAAAACAGCTTAGTTCTTCTACTAATTACAACAAATTGCTAGAAAACACCTTTCATCCAAAGGTGGACTTTATACATGTTTTTATCACTTGACAAGTGCATCATAAAAGCACTTTGAATAACAACTTTTAGAGCATCTAAAGATTAAAAAATTCTCTTATAAAGCAATCTAGTTCGAATGAAAAATATTTGACTAATTAAATTTTAGGTTATGTTTCCAACTAAATTTTTACGTAGTATATAAGCATAAATGCATTTAGCAAACAAATTTGAAATTTACGTTATTTAACGAAGGTTTCTCATGATTTCATAAATAGTAATTTAAAGCTTTAACCTTAAACAGCACACGAAATTGATTTTCAGCAAAAGGTTCATAAGTACCTGGTAGATTTAGTTTTTACAGCAACGATGTTGACGAATGTAATCGATGAGCTCGGACACTTTACTTCCCATCTGTTTGATATTTCGAAAGACACAAAACAGGCCTGCACTAACCGCAACTCCTCGGACGCTCCAAAACAATCAACTTCCCAATGCTCGACCAAAATCCAACACCATCGCTTAGCGTGTTCCTCAAATTGTGCTAAAGGGATTGAATCAAGTATTACTATTAAACACGGCTAATTAATTACACGGTCCTTACCACTAAGGATTTCTCACCACGTGTTGCAGCTGTTGCTTTGAATTGACTGGGCGGCTTCCACGAGAGCTCTTCGTGGAGCCTCCACGCGACAATCCAACAGCCCTACCATTCCTCTAGAGCTATCCTCCTCTTCCACTTACAAGCAGAATTCACCATCCTTGTAAGTGAAGTCTACGTACCCACGGTTGCTTGCAAGATGGCCGTATTCTTTATTTGTCGATGCTCATAGCCTTCGCGTCATTTTCGCGCAGGCGTTATGTTTAACAACGCTCTAGTGGACGCCAGAACGCCCGCAATATATGCAACACAAACCACGCTCAAGGCATCCTCGATATTGAAAGTATAGAAGTCTGTTAAATACTCCTTATAGGTAAAAATAACATAAACGGAAAAAGTTGTTCTTCTTTATAGTTCATTAAATTAATTAATGATTACACGCTAAATGACAGATTCGCAAAATAATAGCAGTTAGAACTGTTTTTCTTTATAGATATGAAATGTAACAAAAATTTTGTTACAAGATGAATGGAAAAACGAGCTGAATAAGTACTTGGAAAACATCAATTTGGGTTTAGGCGAAACAGGGGAACACGGGGGGATATTTTAGCTCTGAGGGTGATAATAGAAAAACGGAAGAGCGTGTATATAGGGTTTGTAGATCTGAAAAAGCATTCGAGCAAACAGTGGTAATAGAATTAGAGCAGGAACGTAGAGAAGTAAATATGTGAAGAAGGGGGAGACAGGGATGTGCCCTATCTCCATTAATTTTTAACTTCTACATTGAAGATGCAATGAATGCTGTTAAATGCAGAAAATATTTGGAATTTATGCAGGGACAAAAGATATGCTTAGGTTTGCAGATGATATGGCGGTATTAGCATCTAGCAAGGAAGAGTTAGAAGCTGCTCTTAATGAAATGGAAACAGTTCTAACAGAGAGATGTGGTATGAAAATTAACAAAAATAAAACTAAAGTACTAGTATGCAAAGGAGGAGAAAATAAATTAAAGACTAGAATACAAATAGCTAATGAGAACTTACAAGATGTTAAGGATTTCTGATACCTAGGAAGACAAATAACGCAAGCTGGGAAGAGTGCAAAAGATATAAAACAAAGATTAGCACAAGGTTGTGCTACATTTAACAAGATAAAGCAATTAAGTACTGTGTACAAAAACAACAAACATAGAAACAAGGAAAAGATTGCTTAAAACATATGTGTGGAGTACAGCACTGTACGGCTGTGAAATCTGGACAGTAGGAGATGATTATTACAAGCAACTACAGATATTCGTTTTACAATACTCTCAACTAATGTTAATTGTGCGAAAGGATTTACTGGAAAACTATTAATTCAGCAAATGACTAAGTGTTGGGGGATCCTTGGCAGTCACAGACTGCTTGACCCCTTTCACATACCGTTCATTTACATTTCCAATGCTCCATCTGAAGGTACTACATTGGCCAGGAGGCGAGTTTTTTGTTGCCTGGAAATTTAGAATTTTGCCGAACCCTTGCCGTTTCAGGCAAGGTAGGATCTTTAACGTGCGTGACAACACTCACACACGGGACCTCCATTTAACCTCTCATCCGAACGAGGGCGTAATATTTGTGAAAAATGCTTACCTGCCATTTATTAAGCAGTCGACCATGTCGGGATTTGAACCCAGGACCTTGGGATTCGTAGTCTTACGCTTACTACATTGATCCCCGGCGACGCCCCCTTCACATACCACCGAATCTTGATGAAATAGGGCATATAATTAGGTAACAACAGAAGGGAACTGAGCAGGCTGTGGGATCTTTAGGGAACGGCGTAGGCTAGCTCAGAATAGAAATAAGTGAAGGTACGCGTCCAACCAGTTTCAAGTCTGAAAACCTAATGACGAAAAAATAATTGCACTTAAATCTGATGATTGTTATAAGCAACTACAGGTGTTGGTTTTGAAATATTTTCAACTAATGTTGATTGTGCGAAAGGATGTATTAGAAACTATTAATTCAGCAAATATTCAAGTGTTGGGGGATCATGGTAGCCACAGGCTGCTTATACCCCTTCATATACTTTATATGTATTCTTCCAATGCTCCACCCGAAGATATTACATGGGCCAGGAAGCGAGTTTTTTTTACTCGGAAAATTTGGAATTTTGTCGAACCCTTGCTGTTCCAAGCTTTAACGTGCGTGACAATACTCACACACAGGACCTCCATTTTATCTCTTCTCCGAACGAGGGTGTATTTTTGTGAAAAATGCTCGCATAACATTTTTCAAGCATACTGTGTCGGGATTCGAACCCAGGACCTAGGGCGTAGTAGTCACACACATACCACTATGCCACGGAACCGCCTCTCCCATCATATACTACTGAATATCGGGAAATAGGGTATATATTTATAAACAATAGAAGGGGAACCGAACTGCATTTTACAAGAAAGAGCAGCGGCTATGTTTGAAGACAACAAACATAGAAACAAGGAGAAAATTTTTGAAAGCATATGTGTGGAGCACAGCACAGTACGTCTATAAAATAGGGGCATTAGGATAAGCAGACAGAAATACGGTAGAAGCCTTTAGCAATGTTGTGCTTTAAATGATGATGATGATAGCATGGACAGACAAAGTTAATAACAAAGAGGAAATCGGAGGAAAAAAAACAACTTTAGACTTGATGGGGAGAACCAAATATACAGAGAGTGAAGGAAGAAAAAGAAAAATCTTGGGCACCAGCGTTTTCAACGGAATAGGATTATTGGCGAAAATACAAATCCAATAATCTGAAATTAATCGACCAATAATATTGAGCGATTAAGAAAGAGAACAAAATCGAAATTGAAGAAGATCGAACCCACACATTAAATAACGAAAAGAAATAAATACAGGTTCGTGCATAAGGGACGGAAACTTAAGTAGTATCAGGCTGAGAAAATGTAAGTTCCTGTAACTTAGGCACTAACAATAAACAAAAAATCGGAGCACAAGAAAATTAACTAAAACCAACTCGCAGCAGAAATTAATCATAAAAAGAATCGCAGCCCCACGCCAGGGCATCAGGAATTATGTTACGTACACTGACGTAGCTGGACGAAAACGTAAATACCAGGCTAACTATCAACTGCGGAGCGTTAGGGGGGGGGAGTGCCTAAATACCAAAAAAAAAAACAAAAGAAAACCTAAAGCACATTGCTCACGATTATATATTAACAAATAAAAAAAAAACATAATTCGGTACAAACAAGAGAACGCACTAAAATAAGCATTATCATTTCAACGCCAACAATTATATTATACGGACAAATTGGATAGTGGATCCACGAAGTGCGCATTTCACGGCTAACATGTAATAAAACTCAGTAAAAAAAGGAAAATTAATGCTTAAAATTTTTCAATCGCAAGTATGTTAAATTTAGATATTAAATGTAAATCTATCTACTCCTTAGCAAGTATGTTAAATTTTGAAGTATTAAAGGTAAATTTAGGTTTTCCATCCAGTACAGGTGTTAAACTTAAGCATTAAATACAGCCCCGTTGTAGCAAGAATTAATGACGAATACCCAGAAGCACCAGCACAACCAGCTGTTCAACAAGTATGGTGGACTGGTTTTACACCATCCACCGTTGATAAATAAACATCCTTGACATGCATAACAGAACACAAGGCACATACCTCTCTGCATCAGGATACTTAACTTGCCAACCACTGGGGGTTGGAAGTCAGCATAACAACGTAGCTACCATTGTAACTACAGCAACTGGTCCACGACAACGAACAGGTGGGCTACACCCAGAAAGAACGCCTTTGGCCTCCAGCAAAACAAAAAGCTAAAAATAGAATCTGGTTATGGGGTAAGCGCGGGAACACTCACCAATACACGCAAGACATCTCTAATTGGCAGAACAACAATAAACGTGCATTGCTTTAAAGTGATAGAACGAGTAATGTAGAACATATTTCGTCGCACGGGCTGCTGAATCGAAATTCAGAAATTTGAAATCCAAACATCCGTGTTATCGAAACGCAATTCGAACTGGGAAAACACGGTTTTACCGGAGAATACTGTGCGACCTTATTTCAACAAGTTGTTACTTTGTCACAATAGAGAAAACTCATTATACGCAGTTGTAACGTTGAACAAATTGAAGGTTACCTAAAAACAGGCTATGAACTACTTAATTATAGCATAATAAACTTTACGTTTCAAAGCAAATAGATTTAAATTGAGGAATTATTCGAAAGCGTATTTATTGCAGAAAAATAAAATATACAGGATGTAAACTATTTAATTGTAGCATAAACTTGTCGCTTTTAAAGCAAAAGGGATTTGAGTTGAAAATTATTGGACCGCGTATTGATTATTAACCGGTAAAAATGTACGGGATGTTCAAAATAAACGTAACAACTGTCACCACAACATCATTAAATTCGTTTACTTTATATGAGCATAAATATTTTGAAATGTGAACTGTACAAATTATAATTATTTTACTAAGCCAATGAATAAGAACGAGTATTTGTTATTTATAACTTAATAATAAGAAGCAATCTCTTTAAATAAAAATATTTCTTAAATTTTTGTATTACTTTTAAAAAAAATTATGTTACAACATGTATCAGCCTGTTATGCCACATACAATATGATCGGTTATTAAACTCTCCTTCAAGATGCCATATTCACAGGTTTTACTTAAATGCTTCAGTTCATTCACAAATGCTTCAAGTGGATGTTGAATTTATGATGAGCAATACTTAAATTGACTTTTGGAACAAAATGGTTATCAAATTCTCGAATTACACGTTTAGCGTCTTCTTTTTCATCTCAGTTAGGTTGAAATTATCATAAATATTTAAAGATTCCTTTCCCACCCATCATATGTAGTAATAAAGTGACTTATACTTCTTTTGACTTTATATCAGTACCGGATGCAATTAGATACAAATCAAATTTCCTCTTCCAGAGCTTCCATTTCCCTACTAAATTGGTGGCTTCAAAATTTAAACACGATGGTTATGTAATTTTATCCATCTTCCTATTGTTGCAGTGCCATGTTATGATTAGTCTACTTAGAAGATGATTATTAAATTGAAAAATATGTAAAACATGTAACTTGACATTTATTAGCTTGTTTGTCTTAACTTAACCATGACTGTTTACATATGATTTTCCAATGCTCCACCTGAAGGTACTACATTGGCCAGGAAGCGAGTTTTTTTTTACCTGGAAAATTTGGAATTTTGCCGAACCCTTGCTGTTCCAAGCAAGGTAGGGATCTTAACGTCTTAACAACACTCACACACGGGACCTCCATTTTACCTCTCATCCGAACGAGGGTGTATTTTTGCGAAAAATGCTCCCTAACATTTTTCAAGCGGACCGTGTCGGGATTCGAACCCGGGACCTTGGGCGTAGTAGTCACACACATACCATGGATCCGCCCATGACTGTTTACAACTAGAGATAGTAGCTATGATCTAATTATATCTCGAAAATGAGGTTCGAAAATAGTTAATAACCCACGTGGCCTCCTTTTATGAAGAGGTGTATAGAAACTTGTACCACATTATGACAAGTGTGTCAGTAATGATGGAAATTATTTGGAAATATAGTTTAAAGTAGGCAAACTTATGGAAATAGAATTATGCTGTATTATTTATTTGTACCAAAATGGAACTTTAAAAATATGCTGCATATATGCACGACAAAAGTTACAAACAAAATTGTAATGATTAATTATTTTCTACTACATCACACTTCTTTACCAATTTTTTTTTTAATTATTCTTTCCTCCATATAACAGGACATGTAGTTATGCAGAATATTTAAAAAGGTCATGATATAGTTATTTATGTGCCAACCTCATAAAGTGGTACGTTACAGGACGAGCATGTGGTTTCCAGTGTGATGCCGTAGGCAAAGCCCTGAAAGCATTCCAGCCCTGTAAAGACATTTTCCGAATGTGGCACATACAAAAATTTTTGTGCAGCTACAAATAATTTGACGATAATAGAACTACAACAATATTTAAATTTTTTAATAATTTACAAACTTGTAACAATTATTTCACAAGAACTTACTGACAATTAAAAACAGTACTGTCATGACAGAACATGCCTACTTTGTTTTTAATGTAATTGTTCATATATGAGACTGGCAATCGTTTTTCTGAGCTCTTGTCTCACTTTTCCTATCTCTTATGTCACTTTATGGATCTAACTCAACAACAACGTATTTTCCGAGCTGAAAAATGTTCAGAAACACGCGTTTTCTATATCGACCACACAAAAATGTATTTTCCTTATATTATAGATATTTATTTAAATGCATATATTCAATTTATAAAGAGTAAAAAATAACCTTTAAAGATGAAATAATATTCTAGATTAATGAAAAGAATAAATGGATATGGTGACAAAGATAAGGAAATTGAATTAGTTTAAATAATTAATGGCATAAGAAGAAAAGTGCAAAATCTCTATGAAATTTCAGATATCGAAGATGCATACCTTGTGAACATCTAATTTATTTTTAAGGTTTTTAAGCACAGACTAAGTTAGTGTATTTATATTACCTTGTTGGTGCATATTTTCCTGCTTATTTAAAAATAAATTTAAGCTTGATTATTTTATTTTTACATAAGGATACGAATTCCGAAATAATAGTACCGTAAATCTCCGTAACTTCGGACAATTTCTCAAGAAATGTATATGTTGCGAAACCGACCAAAGATAAATTATGAAAAAATTAAATTAGCTGTCCATCACAATCTAGTAAATGATTTTGACTTTCTCTTAAACGTACCTTTTGCCTTCTACATTTAACAGACAAATGGCCTCCTGCTCCACAATTATAATTATGGTGCTGCACCATCCTTCGTTTCTTTTATCGCAAACCTTACGTTCTGGTGTACTTTGCTCTGCAAAATTTGCTGAAATGCATCCTTGCTGATTTGCTGTGTGGCATCATACTTCTGGACGCATCAATAAATCTTCCAGATTGTTTACCATTAGCTCGTCCAAAAACTGCTACCTCTTTTGTACTTGCTCTCATTTAATAAACTTCCAGTTCTTGCTTAATTTTTATGCTGCTGCTAGAGGCGTCACTTTTATTACTGACCTCTTTGTTGCAAGCAATTTCAATGCATTTTTCTAATGTCAAGCCCTCTCCCTTTCCTTCAAAATCTTATCATAATCGGGCCTTTTTCGAAGCCAATTATAAACTTATCGCACAATAATGTTGTTACATTCTAATTTTGTTCTAAAAATTTCCCTTGTTAATTCATAAGTCCGCTTTACGATAATTTTGTTACATCAACTACGTTGCTATTCTCACATCCTCTATATTTTATTTTTCTGCAATAAATGCACCTTCGAATAATTTCTCAACTTAAATCTATTTGCTTGGAAACGACAAGTTTATGTTAAAATTTAAATTAGTCAAGATCCTGTTGTAGGTGTCTGTGAGCACGTTATACCTTCCGATAACGTATAATCGTGTTCTAGTCGGTTTCCCGTATAAAGATTTGTCGAAATAAAATATCCTACTATACTCTGGTAAAACCGGTTTTCCAGTTTGAATTGCGTGTCGATAACGTGGATGTTTGCTTTGCGAGTTCGTGTTTTTTTGCACTCTTTTTAAACTTTGATTCTGCAGCTTGTGCGTCGATACACTTGTAAAAACTACTCGTTCTGTTACTCCAAGAGCGATGCACGTTTCTCCCCTATCAAATGTGTAGATTTGGTGTGTATCGCTCTTAGCTGGAGGCTAACTTGCTTGTTGCGTAGCCCGATTATTCCTTGTTGTAGATCAACTGCTCTTGCATGTAGACCGCCGTTGCAATTACGGTAGTTGCTGACCACCCCGGCGATGCTGTGTCACTTCACTTCCGAGGGCTGACCAGATAAGTATCCCAACACATTTATGTGACTTGTTTTCCTTTTCTAACATACCCAGGGATAAACCCAATTTGAAATTAGATACGCTGATGTTTGTTCTGGTAAAATCTTTACTAGAAAAGTTTCGAACTTTAATGCTTTTGCTTTTTGTACTTAATCCATCTGCTTATACGAAAGTATCAGCAGTATTCTTTTTTAACTGATTAGAGTTATAACAAATGCTTCGTATGGTAAAATCCGTACTAGACTGGTTTCTAAATTTAATGTTTTTTTTTTTTATTAACCCATCCACTTATACAAAAGTATCAGCATTATTCTTTTTGGTACTGATTAGATTTATTGCATGTTAGTTACGAATTGCGCACTTCGTGGAACAATTAGTGAATTTGTCCATAGAGTAAAATTGTTTTATTAAATAGTAACCTTAGTTAATTTTGTTGTGCTGTTTTGATAGAAATTTCTATATTTGTGGTTTTTTATTGTAAATAGAAAATCGTTGGCGATGTACTATTTTTGTGTTGCTAGGAGCCCCTCCCCTCTCTGCATTGGTAGTTAGCCTGGTATATTTGCGTTTTCTTCCGGCTACGTCATGGTATGTAGCAATTTGTTTAATTCAACGACCTTAAATTCACATTGAACTGCAAGCTGTCTGACAAGTGCGGCCCATTCTTACACCATCTCATCTTTTGAATTTACCACTGTATAAAATTTTTGTCGTTATGGAAAAGCTAATTTTGTTGATGAATAATAACAATCAACACAATCTGTTAATTGTTTGAAAGTTTTACTTTCCAGCGTTTCAGGAATGCCCAAACTACACAGTAACTTCAAACTACTTTCACGACAACAATTTAACTAAAGCACATGCTTTATTTATTTTTATATATATATATATATATATATATATATGTATAAATATTATAAGTAGTTTTTTTACACAAGGTAAGTTGATAAATACTAACGTATTGCAACCAATAAGATGAAACAATAACTCAGACTTTTATAAGTAAAGCCCAAATGATCATTTCAAATCGAGCTATATATATATATATATATATATATATATATATATATATATCAATTTGTCCAACAGACATTAAATTCAATTATGGGACAACACAAGACATATTTACATTACTAAATTATTAAACAAACATCAAAAATACTTAATAATTAATTTTACGAATACAAACGATTAGTTACATTTAATTTAATTTGCCTGGAGGAGTTGGCTCTTATTTGTTCAATAGATTGATTCAACACGTCAATATCGTCCTGAGCATCACAGTAGTTAAGGACTGGAGAAAATTTCAAGATATTGTTCGAGGGGTTTGTAAGTAAAATATAGAGTTTAGACGAGTGCTAACAGCTGGTGCATGTAACAAAATTTGTTTTAATAGGACGGGGCAGTCCAACTTAAATAGCAAACTAATTGAGTGAATGCTTCTACATGTACAAAGCTCATTTAAATTAAACCTATTAAGAAGAACAGCCTGAAGAAAGCCACGTTGGGGATAGGCCTCATCAGATTTATACCATAAAAACAACATATCACCTCTGAACCTTCTCTAATGCCCAGCTGTATAACTCATACCCTGGATTCCAGACAATAGAAGCATATTTCAATTTACTATGTACTAAGACATAAAAATCCCTATAGTAGGGGATAAAGAATACTACTATAGTAAGCCTGCTTATCGTAAAAGGTGATTAAAAGGCGCAGCTAGGGGCAGCAGCCTTGCTGACTAAAAGATATTGGAGGAGGGTCAGTTGGTCTCGGGCGATCTTCAACAATTTACAAGCTTGTTGGGGGTTGGCCGTGACGGATACGGCTTTTTTCTAAAATCTTTAAAAACTGCGTTGTGGAAAGATATGGGAACCTACCACAATATTTCCCAGGTGTGCGTGGCGGAAAACACGAAAAATATATGATGGAGAGCTCACAAGTAAAATTCTTGTCCGGAGGTAAAATACTCCCTCATTCGGATCTCCGGGAGGGGGTACTTGGGGCTCGTCCTCGTAAGAATATAAAACAACAGTTCCATTTAGTGATAGGGACTTGGAATGTAAGGTCATTACTTAGAGTAGATAAGTTAACGAATTTATTAGTCGAAATTAGAAAGGGAAAGCTGGACATTTTAGGTATTAGTTAGGTGAGATGGCCAGATAGTAATGACTTTTGGAAAGATAATTATAGAATAATTACAACTTCTTCAACTAATGGACAGGCAGGGGTAGGAATAGTGTTAGGTAAAAGATTAGGACATAAAGTTAAAGAGTACCTACAATTTAGTGATAGAATAATTATGGTTAGATTGAGTACAAAACCCACAGACACTGTTTTAGTACAGGTTTATATGCCAACAACTCAGTACGAGGATGAGGAAGTAGAAAAGGTATACGAGGATATAAATAGTTTAGTGAGAAAAATAAAAGGAGATGAGAATTTAATAGTTATGGGCGATTTTAATGCGTCAGTGGGAGAAGGTAGTGAGGGAAAAATGGTAGGAAAATTTGGGTATGCCAAACGAAATGATAGAGGAGAAAGATTGGTTGAGTTTTGCCAGGAACATAGATTAGTAACTGTAAACACCCTATTCGAACAACATGTTAGAAGAAGATATACCTGGAAAGCGCCAGGTGATAGGGCTAGATACCAAATAGATTATATTTTAGTTAAACAAAGATTTAAAAACCAAGTTAAAAACTGTCGTAGTTATCCAGGGGCTGACATAGATAGCGATCATAACTTAGTTAAAATGAAGTGTAAACTAAAATTCACAAAATTGAGAAAGGTTAAAAGAGAGGGATGGGATCTAGGTAAGCTTAATGATAGTAGGGTAAAAGAGGAATATAAACAAGTATTAGATAATAAGAGCAAAGAGATAGCTGTTGGAGGGAACATAGAAAATAGATGGAAAGAAATAAAACTGGCTGTACATGATACAGCAACACAGACTATAGGTAAGAAAAAAATAGAAGCGAGAAAACCCTGGGTAACAAAGGAGATATTAGATTTAATAGAGTATAGAAGAAAGCTTAAACCTTTCAGAGAAGTGGATAGTGAAAGTAAGCAAAAATATAATACAGTTAGAAATAAGATAGTACATGAGTGTAGAAAAGCTAGAAATAAATGGATGGAGGAGAATTGTAAGGGAATACAAGATGATTTGAGAGTAGGTAAGACAGACAGGGCTTACAGGGCAGTTAAAAAGTTTTTTGGGGAAAAAGGGATATAGTAGCTAGAATAGCTCAAGCTAGAAAAATGTTTTTAAAAAAGAAAAACTTACTAATAGCTAATAGTATTAGTTTAGATAATAGAAAAAGTTTCTTAAAGTTGTACGTATGGAGCGTTCTACTATACGGTAGTGAGACTTGGACAATTAAAGAAGTAGATAAGAAAAAGATAGAACCTTTAAAACTTGGTGTTATAGGAGAATGTTAAAGATTAGTTGGACAGATAGAGTAACAAACGAGGAAGTTTATAGAAGGATAGGTGAGGAACCCTGTATGTGGAAACAATTAAAGGTCAGGAGAGATAGAATGATAGGGCACCAGTTAAGACATGAGGGACTATTTAGTAAAGTCTTTGATTATAGACTACCAAATAAAAATAGAGTAGGGAGACGTAGACAAAGCTATATTAGTCAAATTATTAGAGATTTAGGTTGTGAAGGGTATGTAGACCTTTTTAGAGTAGCTCAGAATAGAAAAGAATTTAGAGCTGCGTCAAACCGACTTTAAGTAAGTTCGAAAACAAAACAAAAAGAATAAGTAAATAAAAATCAGTTAACTAAATGTCACCATGACATAACTCGCAATTAGTTAGCAGTCTGGCATGTTGGTAGCGATTCGTTGCTTAAGCCTTACCATAACATATAATTTAATAAACGTCACCATGACATAACTCACAATTAGTTAGCGGTCTGGCATGTTGGTAGCGTTTCGTTGCTTAAGCCTTACCATAACATACAATTTAATAAACGTCACCATGACATAACTCACAATTAGGTAGCGGTCTGGCATGTTGGTAGCGATTCGTTGCTTAAGCCTTACCATAACATATAATTTAATAAACGTCACCATGACATAACTCACAAGTAGGTAGCGGTCTGACATCTTGGCAGCGATTCGTTGCTTAAGCCTTACCATAACATATAATTTAACACTTTTTCTTTTTTGAAGCGGATAACCAGGTTATAGTTCATTTCCTTATAAATGGTAATCATATAAACATATTAGAGTTCTTTAACAACCATCAGGTTGCTAATAGCTATGTAGAGCCAGGTGGATAGGAAAAAGATAGAAGGATATAGGAAGACCTAGACCAAGCTATATTAGTCAAATTATTAGAAATTTAGGTTGTGAAGGGTATGTAGAGCTTTTTAGATTAGCGCAGAATAGAAAAGAAGTTAGAGCTACGTCAAACCGACCTTAAGTAAGGTCGAAAACAAAATGATGATGATAAGACATAAAGGAGAGATTTGGTTCCAGTTTGTGAAAATTGATGTTCATTTTGGATTACAAACCCCAAGGCCTTTAGCGCTTCCTTCTGTATAGCTTCAACATGCTTAATAAAACTAAGTTTCGAATCAAAAGTTACACCTAAATCTTTTATGATGCTACACTTCTCATCATTGCATCATTAGTTATTTTGTTTGTAATGAAATATTGAGCTAATTGTTGTTTATACTTTTTTCATTCACATATACTTGGATTAAATTCCCATAAATGTCCAGCATCTATAAACGTTTCTATTATCACTGTTATTGTTTCACGTAACAACATTTGAAGGTTAATATTGAACGTTAGTGAAATCGTAGTGTATGGACATGCATTTCTGTTGCTCTTCATTACTAATTAGAGTATATAAATACTATAATGCCTATTATGATAAATTATGTTATTTGCGTTAAAAGTGCACATAAAGATAGCGACCTTAACTGTGATAAATGTCGGTTACTTGTGCATACCACCTGTTCGAGATTATCTCGTGCTTAAGTCCAACAATTATTAATTGCTAGTGATAAACGACGACCTGTATATCATTGCGATAATTGTGTGGCCGAGAAGGATACCATTAAACATTTAAATGAAGTTATTAACACTCTTACTAAGGAAATCGATAATCTTAAACAGGGCACTATGCTTGGCTCACTATCGCCAGTTTTTGTTGAATCTTTATTAAGCGAACTTGAAGATCGTAACTATAGGTCAAAAATGTCATTCTATTTAACCTAGAGGAACATCGATCAACAGATCGTAATGTTTGTGTCATGGCTGATAAAATAAATGCTACTAAGATTTTGTCGCAAATTTCAGATGTTGATATGTCTACTATTAAAGTTGTTAGAATTGGTGCAATCGTTACAGGAAAAATTCGTCCACTTAAAATTATATTTAATTCAGAAAAAGAGGTGCGGTCTGTGTTAAAAAATAAATATTTGTTACTGAAAAATTCCACGTTCAGGATAGTTGCTGACTTAACGCCTACCCAACAGAAATTTTTAACCAATATACAGGAAACATTAAACAACAGAATCAAGAATGGTGAGGTAAACCTAACCATAAAATACATAAAGAACGTACCTACGATTGTTACAAAAAACTAAGTAGTTGTCAACAAAAACTCTCCATTACCAACTGCAATTATAAGTATTATTTAGACCGTTCAAACTTAACATCCTTCTTATCAAAGCTTAAAACTAAATTCCTTGCACTGTTATTATCAGAACGTTCGTGGTCTGAGAACTAACGTAAGTCAATTCTATACTTCAATATGTGCTAGCCATTACGATGTAATTGGTATTACGGAAACAGCACTGCTCGATTCTATAAACAATTGTGAACTGTTTCCAGATACTTACACCGTTTTTAGATGTGACAGACAATATACAATTATCGGCTTAAAGTGGGGAGAGGGAGCATTACTTGCTGTTAAAAATAAAATCTTCTGTTCTGCTCTTGATCTGTCAGACATTACCAATAAGATAACCAACATTGATATTACTGGCTGTAAATATTTAATTGGTAGCAATGTCCTGTATATTTTTGTAATTTATATACCACCTGCCACTCATCATGTGGCGGTTGAAACATTTTTGGAACTATTTGAGGAAAGGTTTTGTTGGAGTAGTGCAAAGGTTGTAATTGTTGGAGATTTTAATTGCACAAACTATATTTGTGCTGATACTAGGGATGCCTATTATATTTTGCGTAAAAGCTTTTTTGATTTGTGTGCATATTCTCAATTTAATGGAATTACTAACAATAACCGTAGGCTACTTGACTTGGTGGTAAGTGACCTAACTGTACTGTTGAACGTGATGAATTACCATTGCTTAGTGAAGACGGCTACCATCCCTCATTACATATACGCCTTTACTACAATCATTCTTATATTGACCATTTTAAAACCAATAAGGTGACTATGAGCTTGTTACATGCCGAAATCGGCACTAAACATTTTTAATTTAATTTTAATTTGTAAGAATTTCGCGCCAAGCATTTAAAAAGACGTGCATGTATTTCCGTCACTTTAGACAGTACGTTTGTGACATTATCCTATATCATTATTTGTTTCTTTTTCTACTAAGTCATCCTAACGTATAAACACTTTTTTCGTTGTTTTTTATTGAACTTCGGGCGTGGGTGTTCGTTGAGCTCGGTCGAATCCAGATTCAATTTTATATTCTTTCTATTTGTAGGTAAAAGTACGGTAAGGAAGACAGGTAGAGGTACGGTAATAGGTAGAAATGAGAGGAAACCTACATTACAAAAAAAAACACGATAAAACACAAAGATAACTACATTAGTTGGCCTCTCGATCCTCAGTCCCGACACGTCTGCCGGAAATCACCACCACCCTTTTTGGCACACCGCGTCGGCGCAATCTCGCACAAACGCACTGTCTAAAGTGACGGAAATACGCGCACGTCTTTTTAAATCCTTGGCGCGAAATTCTTACAAATTAAAACTAAATTAAAAATGTTTGGTGTCGATTTCGGCACGTAACAAGCTATAATTACAAGAAAACTGACTACTTAGGCCTATACAATCATCTTTGTGCCATTGATTGGACTAATCTCTACCCCTGCACGATATAAACACGGCCTGCGCCTACTTCTATGAGGTTCTACATGATATTGTCAGTCGTTTTGTACCAAGGTATGGTAACACACGAAAAAGAAATATCCTGTGTGGTTCACACCGGAAATAATCACCACTATTAAACTAAAGAGTAAGTATTTAAACTTATGTAATAAGTATAACCGTGCAGACGACTGCCAACATTTTAAAGCACTTCGCTCTACTTGCAAAGCAACAATATCACAAGCCTACACTGTTTATTTAAAAAACATCCAAGATTTGCTTGTTATTGATTCTAAACAAATCTGGAAATATGTTCGTTCTAAACAAGGTGCTACCCGTATACCTAGATCACTTACTAATAATAATATCGAGTATAAAACTCCAGAAAATATAATGAATGCTTTCAAGAAATATTTTAGCAGTGTATATGTTAAAACTGACTCGTCAGATGCTCAACATGTGAATATTCCCACCGTTAGCAATTCACAAATTACAATCAATTCCTTAACGTTAGAGGAAGTTGTGAAGTCCATTGAAAGGCTTAAAAATAAATCTACTTCTGGGCCAGATCAAATTCCCTCGTTTCTTATAAGCGACTGTAAAATGGTGTTTGTGGAGCCTTTGTTGTACCTGTTTAATTTATCACTTAGTACTTGTACTTTTCCGGAGGAATGGAAAATAGGCAAAATCTGTCCCATCCTTAAGGGAGGTTATGCAACTACTATATCTAATTACAAACCAATTAGCATCCTATGTAATTTTGCCAAATTGTTCCGAGATTATTTTGCATCAGCGTATTTATCCATTAGTAAAAAACTATATTTCTGTCACTCAGCATGGATTAGTAAGTAAGTAGATTTATTGCATAACTCAATATAGGTTAATAAAGTATAAAACAAAAATATTATACTATAAAGCAAATTATTAAAATACAGTTAATAATATAATTAGTTTTCATTTCTACAACTTAAAATATATTTTTTTAAATTACTCTTGAATTTTCTTTGAGAAGGCTGATTTGTAACTGATTTTGGTAATGTATTATATATCTTAACGCCATAATGAAATACATTTTTTGTGGTTATCGTTTTATTCTTCTTGTATATATAGTAATTGTCTGCTTGTCTTGTGCTGTAGTTATGTATATCTGACACTTTAATTAAGTTGCTAACCAAGTACGAAGGCAGCAAACCATTTATAATTTTATATATAAAACCATACTATTATATTTCATTTGTTCCTGAACATTTAAAAATTAAGGCATTCTAACATTTTACGGACTTTGGCAAATCTGCTACATTTTAATAAACATCTCATTGCACGATTTTGTATCTTTTGCAATCTTTCCAAATCACCTTGGTTTGAGACAAATAAAATGGTGCTGCAATATGTTAGGTGTGGATAAACTATTGCTCTATATAAAGTTATTCGAGCAAAACTTGATAACTTTGCACTAATTCTTCTCAGAAATCCAACCTTTTTGCTTGCTTTATTTATAACCATCTGTAGATGCATTTTAAAAGTTAATTTTCGGTCGATTATTACGCCGAGGTATTTAATGTTCTCTACCAGTTCAATATCAGACCCATCTATTTGTACATTCCTATTTTCCGTTTTTATCATTTGATAACTTCTATCATTCGTTAACAACATCCATTTTGTTTTATCAACATTTATCTTCAGCTTATTTCCAACTAAATATTTGCTAATTCTTATTAAGTCACTATTTACAGATTGAATCAGGTTTATTACATTTGCACCTTCAGCATATATTAAAGTGTCATCAGCAAACATATGCATCTTTGTTACCTTCACTACATTCACTATATCGTTTATGTAAATTATAAAAAGCAATGGTCCCAAAATACTTCCTTGTGGAACACCCCACTCAATTTCTGATTTATTAGATGTTTCCCGTTGCCATCTCGCTTCTTGCTCTCTGTTTTGTAGGTAGAACATGGAGAACAGATCTACATTGACAAATCTTACATGCTTATCACATGATGTGACCGAAGTTCTAGATGATCGAGGTCAAGTAGACGTTATCTACACGGATTTTGCCAAGGCGTTCGACCGAATTCTCTACAAAATTATTATACTAAAACTTGAGAGCTTCGCTTTTTCTACGAATTTAATTCATTTTTTTACTTCTTACTTGCATAACCGAAAGCAGTACGTTTCCTACAACGGATATCTCAGATTACTTTATTGCCGATTCAGGTGTATCGCAAAGATCAAACTTGGGCCCGCTTTTATTCTTACTCTTCATCAATGACGTCGATGATCATTTAGACTGCCATTTATTGCTATTTGCTGATGATCTTCAACTGCATGTTAATATTTTGCATGATGACGATTGCTATAAGCTTCAATTACAACACAATAAATAAACTACAGAATTGGTGCAACACTAACTACCTGCAACTTAACACTAGTAAATGTAAAATTATCTCCTTCACGCGTAAACATCAACCAATTATATTTAACTATACTCTTAACAGTGTTATTTTGACACGTGTTAAGAGTGTTAATGATCTTGGAGTACTATTTGATTCGAAACTATCATTTTCGGAACATATCATATCGTCTGAATCTACTGCTTTCAAACTTTGTGGCTTTATTATTCGTAACTGTAAGTCGATTACCAACATTCGTGTATTGAGAACGCTGTATTTAACTTTAGTGCGGCCAAAATTAGAATACTGCGCTCTTATTTGGAACCCTCACTATAAAGTTTATATAGCTCTATTAGAAAAAGTGCAACGTAAGTATTTTAAATTTGTTGCGTTCGTTGAGACGCATGCGTACTCATGCCAAGGTATAAGTCAGACTTTCTTACTATCTAAATATAACGTTCTACAGCTCGACGTGTGGCGTGGAATTAATGGTCAGTTGTTTCTGTATAAAATTATTCAAGGACTTATTGATGCACCATATATTTTAGCAAAGTTAAATTTTAATGTTCCGTCTGTTAATACACGTACAAGTATAACATTCTATAACAAAATATCAAATACTAATCTATTATTCAATTCTCCAATATATGTTATAACACAAACATTTAACATGCTATTTAATAATTGCGACATCTTTGGTATGTCGTTGTCAGAATTTTTGGCTTATACTTATACGCACTTTTCACTTGACGGATTGCCTTAGTTTAGATCGTTACTTTTACTAACGTAATCTATTATAAACGTTGTCTCTGTATATGTAAATGTGTATTTTCTTATTTTTCTTTCTTTGTTAATTTTATCCTGTAATTGGATTTATTCTGTTTGCTATGAAACCCTTTTCCAGTCCTTGAAAATAAATAATCTCAGGTACCATAAATTATCTTTTATTGTGTAGATCCAAGAACGAATACATGAACATTGTAAAACCACTAAATTCTCTAATAGCAAATCAATATCTGGATCATTTTTATATATAAATGGACATTAGCTACAACAGAACCTGCTACTTGCAAGTGTAAAATTATAATTATTCTCACTACAATAGTATACTAAAATAAGTACAATAGGGTAGATACATTTTAACTATCCCACATCACAACCGCGAGTGCCTTGTAAACTTACGCTCGCTTTCTCCCACTGTTCAACACTATCACAAGATAAACAAATCCATCTCATGTTGGATAATAAATCAATAATAATAATAATAATACTGGCAAATTTATCTTTAGCAATGTGTGCAGATTACGTACCGTACATCAATAAGAATCCAATAGCCTCGTCGCCATATTGTAATGTTTTTGCTTGCAGCAGGGTTTGTTTTAACATATATTTAACTCTCAAGTAAAATACCAATTTAATACCATAGCTTTATTAGCAACAATGATTTTTTTTTTATATACATGTTAATCAATCGGGTGGCTTGTGAGTACTGGCTGTGCAAGACCTTACACACATGTTTGACAGATAATAAAGTTAGAGAAAGACATGAAAACACTTCAGTCATCCTCCCCTAAACAATAAAGAATGAATATAAAATTTAAATATGTAATTGCAACCTATCGGGTTCTTTATGGGGGCCGTTCATTTCTGTAAACAAGAAGGATTGTTAACTGTGAAACGCTACATGGTTTACTGATATTTACACTTGTGGGTGAAGATGATTGTGCTGTTCTTAAAAAATTCAGAACTCATCGCGATGCTACCATCACTAGATTCTAAAATTCAATTTAGATGCCGATGCCAGGTAACATTTAATTCTGAAATAAGAACTAAATATGTACGTGAATCGATTTTCTTTGCAACGTTTTATCTGATACATTTTGAATTGATCTACAATTGTACGTTTATGTCTGGAACATTAGGATACACGAATATGTGTTCATGTTTGCCTCAAACAAGATTCTTCATAGCTGTCTTATCTAGTATTTGTTACAGACTAACGACAAATTGTTTTTCAATCTGTTTTTTTGTTTTAGTTGTATAGAAACTTAACGGCTAATTTTTGAGACACTAAACGATCTTTTATGTTTTGTGACTGTTGTACATTAGTATAATTTTTGCAATCATTCTTCGGTGCTTCTTCTTTGATATTTGTAATATGAATTTACTTGTTTTGTACTAGTTCAGCTATTACTTCTGCTTGCTTTTCTATTTCGTCGCCTTCTTCACCGTTTTCTACTGCATTGTCTTGTTCTTTAACTTTTGCTTCTCTTTGCTGTTCTGTATTGTTGATTCCTGTATTGGCATTTGTTATATCGGTTAATGTAACTACTTTACCAGGTGGCACATTAAGTGTTTTTCTTCTTTTTTTAGGCATCATACTTGACACTCTTGTCTTTTCTAGACACTCAGTGAATGTCTCACCCCACTCCGGAATATCGTCGATTTCTGTGTGATCAATTACATCTGGGAGTCTTTTCCAAACCTGTTGTTTATCTAGGGGAAAAATTCCACAGGATTGAAATCCAACTTTAATATTTCATTCACTTTCAGATATGGATATGGATATGGGAACTGTTCCACAATGCCTTTTTTTCCATTCTAAAAGTTTCTCCAAATTGGGTTTAAAGGTCAAAAATACGCAACGTCGAGTGACGGACATATGTGTGTTGAATTAGCAAGAAGCAAAACAAATTTAATATTATTTTCTTCACACTTGATGATATTGATAGACATGTGATTAACTAAATTGTCCTCAATGAAAACTTTTTTCCTATCTGCTTCTTTAGATAGGGTAATGCTACCTTTTCGAACCAGTCTTCAAAAATGAATGCATCAAACTTCGATTATAAAATGTAGCTTTAAATCCATTTTGAACCCATATATCATGAAGATAAACAGCTTTATATACTATGTATATAGGTAGGCGTTCTCATGATGCAGCAGCTGCAAACATAACAAATGTGCTGCTTTTGGAAGAGTCTAACATTCTGTCTGCATGTCTGGTCTTTCGTCCAACAATAACTTTTTGCTGTCCCAGATCATCCATATAATTTGTTTCATCGTAGTTTGCGATATTGCCAGCAAGAACACCTTCTAACGCTTCACCTAAATAGTGAAAATACAGCTGGATTACTTCTTTTGATAGAACTGTTTTCTGACGTTTAATTATTCACTTAATCGAGTTGAATGTCTATCTAGATAGCATGTTATAAATTCACGCATCCTTTTGGCACCTGGAGCGGTAGTATTATTGCTAAAACATGTTTCTACTCTTTCAACCTGGTCTAAAAATCCCTTAATAATTTTTTTTAGGTTCTGTTTCGTTGGAGAATAAGACCAGACACTAAGTTATTTTCGTCCTTCTCTGTAAATACGATTGGCTGACCATTACTGTCAGTATATCCCTTTATACCTATACTTGGTATCTCTCAGATGCTGCTCTGAAACTGAAAGAGCCATTAACATTGGTTTTTCACTAACCATAATATTTTACTTTCCGCTCGGAATGAATTTTTCCGTAATAAGGGGCATATCAGACCTATAAATAAAAAGTATAATGAACTAATTAGCTAGATAGATAGGTACTTATCAGAATTTGAAGACTACACTGTTCGAAGTTAGAAATTATGATGTACGAAGTTATAGCACACAATGAACAATATTTTTTCCGCTATGAGTAAACGCGATAACTCTAGTACATCCTTTTGCCAATATACCACTTTTACATATTAGTTTTGCACTTATTACAGGAGTATTTACACAATATAAATCTTATTAATCTTCTAATAGACATGTATCACTCCACGTTTCAAAATCAACTCTTACTTCCAACTAAATATTGACGGTACTGAAGCGTCAGATGAGTTAGTCATCTATTGGAACATAACCGAAGTCATTCAGAATTACTTGTTTGATTTGGTCACGTCTTGTGAACGTCGTCTGTCCGAAATTAAGCAATGATTCGAAGTTATGTAGTTTTATGGTACACCGTCTGTAGTTTTTTGATAACACTTAATATTAAAAGTTATATAAAGTCAAATTTATAAACTTTACTTTATTGAAAATTACGTTAGAAAACGTTCATTTAATTGTAATATCTATAACAAGCGAATGTGCTTTTATCAATATCGGTAAAACATTAATACCATATTTTATAAAAGGTACTATAATTATACATTTTTTAATTACGGATTGTTTAGTGGTTAAATCATTATGTAAAATAACTCATTATTAGGAAAGAACTCGTGTGTATGTTAACTTGATTATTACTAGACTAAATTGTACTGCTCTGATATACTACATTGCAATGTTATGCAATTTGCTTGATAAGTAGAAAAGGACAATATTTTAACATTAATAATGCACTCACAAGAGTTTTATTATAGAATATTAAGATAATTAAATCATGTATTTTTCAGATACCGATACTGAGGGAAAATATGCTTGCAGAAGATGTGGTTTGACTTGTCAAGATTTTACTTCAGTAGTAGATCATTATAAAATACATCATTGGGACAAAAGTTTCATATGTCCAGAAAGTGATTGTCCTGTAAAAGTATCCACTGAAATACTGCTGAAACAACACTTTCGAGATTTTCATTGTCAACCAGTTGCATGTTTTTTATGCAATAAAATATTTGTGAATCATGGTACTTTAGAGAAACATCAGCGTACCAAACATTCTGCAAAAATTTGTTCTATTTGTTGGATGACATTTGAAACAAGTGCTGAGCATGAGTTACACCAGCAGCAACATGGTAGTGCTGCTTTCAATAAGTGTAGATTCTGTCAGAAAATATACCAAACTCCAAACGGACTTAAAAGACATACCTTAGGTTATCACAATACAGAAGTTATGTTACTGATGGAAGGTATTGTAATTAAAAATGAGACATGAAATAAGTTTACTTTTATATAAGATTAATATTATTAATTTTTTGTATGGATTTTGTTAGTACTTGTGTGGCATTTGTATATATTTTCACATATGCACAAATGGATGTATAAGAAGATAGCAAACAGGTTATTAATATTTTTTGTTTTCACTTATTCGGGAACATATTTATTTTAACTTCCTGGCCATAACTATCCGTTGTCGTGGGATAACTAAGAACTTGACTGTATTTAGTACTAAAATTTTACAATGCTAAACATTTGATTTTTTAAGGATTGTCGATATAAAGAATAACATAACCTACCACAAAGATGTTTACACCATACTCTGCGAGGTAGCAAAGTGGGGAAATGCGTGATTTTAACAAGGCTAATGTTTTCATAATCTCCTTCCTTCTTGCATGTGGCCAGTCTGGTTAGTGAAAGACGTTACATTCAGTTGCAAGAATAATGACTCTACAGGTAGAAAATTCACAAAATAACGTGATATTAGCATAATTAATTTACATTATATTTTTTATAAACAATTCGTGTACATTATTTATCATTGACATACAGATTTAATACCCTACCAGATTCAATTTATAAATAAATAAAAGAACATTTTTAAGTCATTTTAGCGAAGTTGAAATTTTAATATGATATTATGTTGCTATCAGATAAATTATAATTAATTTGCCAGGCCGATTCAAGTCTGCAGTATAGCGGCTTATGACAAAACATAGCAGTGCCATGTGTCTCTGCAAGTGTTCGGTAGCGAATACTCACCAATCACAGACACACAAATCATGTTTTTGTAAATATTTAGGAAATATATTTTCCATTATATAGGCAACAATAAAGCAACAAAAAAATAAAATTGTCGCTTCTGTCCTTGTCCATTAGTGTAAATATCACTATTCTCATCATTCTCATTAGTCTAATCAGATGAGTTACTGTCTTTCAAGAATAGCTTTTCTGCAAAGGAAAAAAAATAATCGAAAAATATATCTATTTAATTTGAACTGCATATTTTTCTTCTTCAAAAATTAGTAGTTACCTTGAATGATACTATCAAAAACTGATGGAGGCATTTGATCACCAACAAACCAGATGAAATCATATTTGTCACCATTGATGGCCTAACCACAATTTTGGGGGTAATAATGGAGAAGGATTTTTTACATGAGCATTTCTCCAAATTTTGGGATGTAATGGGCTCTTGACAAGGTGGTAGGTTTGATGAATCATAATTTCTAAACTTTTTTTGAAGTGACTGTGTCAAAGTCCATCAAGGTTGAGGTCATGGACCTAGCTATTCGAAACTGCTTTTCACAAGTTTGACTTGAAAACTATGGAAAATGAAACATGTTAACATTTAAATCATCTATTGTTTTATCCTTAAACAACAGTATGAACTTTATTAGCATATGTGCATTCAGTTCTACAGAAATGTAGCAATTCGATGTTAAAAAATTATATTTGGGAGTAGTCAGCATTTTTCTTTATTACTGCTCTTTAAATTCTCATAACAAATACAGAAAACCGTACCCCATAAACTCTGTCATCGAGTGTTAGGCAATCGTCCAGCAAGGAGATGGATAGAAAATCCATAACTTTTAAGTAAAGTATAGTACCTTCGCTGTCAGAAATAATATTTACGCAATTTCTTACTAAAGAAGAACGCATTTTTTTCTGTAGAAGTAGCATTCATTTTGTCTTCAGCTCTTAAATCGCTTAATGTAAATTTATGTTTATCTATAGAGATATTATTTACCAAATGTATTAGATGTGCAACAGATGCTTTTTTGGTTCATTTTGGTCGTACTATGCCCGGCTTCAACAGTTGTGTTCAAAATTTTGCTAAATGTGAATAAAGTCTTGAAAGTAAATCGTATCACTTAAAGTTAAATTCATGTAATACGAGTACCAGTTTGGTTCTGAGACTGGCAGAGGAAAAGATGACTTTATTTGCATAGCTTTCAACAGCTGAGTGTCACCGTCTGATGACAATCCGATTATTTCGAGGCCAAATTTCTTTGCAGCTGATTTTATATATATCACTGAGTGAATTTATTATCAGTCTCTATAACTGTTAAACAAAATGACGAAGGTTAAAGGTTGTGCCATAATTACATAAGCAAAAGTTGCTTTTGTGTCTGTTTGAAAATAATGTTCTACTGCCTCAGCTGAGGATGCAATAAACTTATCCTTTACATGTATGCCATTTTTTAAGAGTACTACAAAACCTATTATCTTGCCCTTCATGCGCGTTGTCTTCAGACACCCAAATATGCTTCAATAAAAGCTTTTCTTATAAATGCCTTACAAGGCCTATAAAATCTCTTTCTTTAAGACCAGTTTTATTTGATTCCAAGTACCTATTTAAAGTTGAAATCGACGGAATACTATTTTTTTTAAGTTAGAATAAAATGTTTCGTATAGTAGTCCGTCTCCTGTATAAGTAAATGGCTATTTTCTTTGTATTTTGGACAAATACGTTGTGATTATTAGAATTGCAGGTGTTGTGACAGCAGTCCTTCCAGAAGTTTGTTCAAAATTCCTTCTTTTATTCGGAACTATGCAAACTAGCATCTTTATTTGCATAATTTAAAGCACTTTGTTTACTACATTAAATATGAGCTGCTTCAAGAATGCGCTCAACAATTTCATGTTTTTGAGCACTTTCAAAAATTAATCTGGTTCATTTATGTGTTTACTTAATAAATGTCTAAAAAATTGACAATCCATCTTGTACTGTATGAAACCCTGCGCATATTAGCAATTTTTACAAAAGCCAGCTATGTTTGTAACAGTTCGTTTTTATTGTTACGAAACTAGAAGTTAGGCAACTTTGTTTACTGCATTTGGCTTATAAGTTAAATGGAGAAGCAGTCTTGTCTTATTAGTCGAAATTCTGTTGGGTAGGGATCAAAAGGCGTATTGTGGTATTCTGCACAATTCCACTTATTGAGGTCGGGCTATCTTATTCAACTTTCGGTGGAAATTGGATGCAAGGAAGCATGTTATTTTCCAAATGTTGATTTGGTTGTGGGAAGCTTTTCCTTTTAAAAATTAATTATATCGATGACTAGGGGTAAGCTGATTTTATTTATCATACAATGATTTTAAAATAAGGTTATCTGTTGTAGCAAATTAATTTAATTTCTAAAAACCTGCTGCTCACTTCAACCTGGCTTTTGTTATATTGCTATTTAAGTGAATTTGAATAGTTGTTTGAGTATTGTAAAATGAGTAAATGCGAAAATATCAGCAGAGGTTTTGAGCTAGTTTACACTTGTTTCTGCATCTTGGATTGAATTCTGCAAGACTTGCTTTTCCTGGGTTAATATTCTTTGGTTTAGAGGATCAGGTGTCCGCCATGATGTCCACCATCTGTTGTTAGTTCAACTGATTGCGTTTTGTCTTGACTTGTGGTTGAGGTCAATGACTTTGATAATACTTTATTCAGGTATTTATGTATATATCAATTTAAATTTTTGTAAAAGAAAAACTTATAATAATTGTTTGTTTTGCAAATGTTTAAATGCTAATAGCATTGTGAAGAGGCAGTGCTTTAATTAATGTTTGAATTAGATACGTTGTAATTTTATCTTGTAAAAGCCCCAAAACATGAGCTCATATCAGGTCGGTTTATTTTGTTAACTTTTTGATACTCTGTAGTTATTAAAAAGAAAAGAAAGAAAATTTACTGAAGTAAAATTTACATGTTTTGTCAGAGTCAAGAGAATTGAAATTGCTTAAAGGTTTATTTTTATTTGTTTACTAAAATAATCCAAAGTTTGATTACTTTTGTTAGTTCAATTTACAATTATTATACGTAATTATATCACACGTTGTCTTATTCAAAACTGAATCAGTGACGTGTTGTTAGGTAAATTATTTTCATGTGTATGCTACCGCAGGGATAAAACAAAGAACCCACAGTTTAGCCCTGATGATAGGTCTCTCTGGAGATTTAAGTAAGAAAGATTAAACAAATACAATAGCTGAGGGTCATTCATGCACACGTTACAAGCAAGTGAACGTTACACGCAAGTACAAATTACATGTTGCAATACATTCCATCATTGATTTCAGAGTATTTAGAGTTTACTATATACTGTTAAGATCTACAGAAAATGTTTCCCATCTTATTGCAGTTACTCGAGCCTTAGTCCATACTTTCAACTGGTGTAGTATAGCTGAATTTTCATCAGTAAGACTTCTTGCCATATTTACTGCATTTATAGGGAACTCGCAGTCTCTCATCAGACTTACAGAGCACGAACTTGAATTTTTTTTAGAACCTTCTTGCATATAGCCTTTTTTTCACATGCATTACCGGTAGTATATTTTTTTACAAAAATCAATTAATAAATTGAGCCTTTTTATGTGACCAAAAACAAATTTGAAATGTTCGGGATGTTTAAAGAATAATGGTCCAAAATACTTTGAAAAGTCCTCATCACTAATTGTTGTTTTCAGCTCTTCTCTTGTAAATTTCTATTTTATGTATGGCTTCAGCATTAATTTTTGCAATCGCTGCAGGTACCTCAAAACCATTTATAATTGACAATTTTTTTAAGTAATCGGGAATTTTGATGCCCAATCCCATTTCAACAGCGACATCTGAGGTGTTTGTCCCAGACATGGCACCATCAGATGCGTCACACATCTGAAAAAAATTACATTACATTAGTTTTGGATAACTGTAGGACAGGTTTAGGGAAAAATCAGTTTTTGTCATATCTTTCTGCAACCAATACGATATTTTGAATTTTTTAAACAGTGTTGCTTATTTTTAAATTGTGAAACATTTTGACCATTTAACCAACCCTGTAGCTTCCACCGTTTACAAGATAGCATACTCTCCTTTTAAAGCGTAGCCACACTATATTCTAAACTCGAAACATATTTTTAATATCGTTGTAAGCAATTATATAAAAACATTCACCTTTCTGGAGAACAGTAAATATTATTTATTATAGTAGTCTTACATTTTTCGGCAAGTTTATTGCAATCAGTATGTTAAAATTCCATTACCCTGATGTAAATACGCTATATACTGATATTCTGCCAAATAGAAAAATTTAAATGCCCTAGTCAGTAAAAATTGATAAAAGTAACAATTTACGCAACTGTACCATGTAGTGATGGAAAATTTCGAAAATATTGAAATATGTTCGCAAAATTCAGGAATGATCGAATATTCAAAAAAATTGAGCATATTAGGAAAGTTTAATATTATTAGGGATCATTAAATACATTGATGTTTATTTATGATATTCACGTAATTTATATCATTTGCATCCTTAAACCAATTTACATAATGCTTAAGTAAGTCAAAATGTATTTAAATAACATGGCGTAGGTATCCTTTTGATACCTGTTAATAGAAAGAATCTGTTGTGAGTTATGTAAAAAGGAAATACTAATTACAATAAGCACTTACCAAAATTGAACCGGTAATCAACTGTTTACCAGATACATTGAAAGGTTGAGGTACGCTCAACTACTTTTCAGGACACATTCTATTATTACAATTTTTAAGGTTATATTTACCGAGTAATCTACTAGTTAAGTCGGTTCATGAAATGTGAATCTGGTACATGCACCGGTTACTTTGGTACATTTTTCAAAGGTAGTTTTTTCTACCAGTCAAGTTTTCGAACGCTGAAATAGTTTGCAATGAATGCGGTGTGTACCAATTACGTTTTCTAAAGTGCCCAATAGTATCATAACACATGGCTTGTATTCAGAACATTTTGGGTTTCCTAACTATTTTCCGTATTTTAAACCTACCCGTAGTCCCTTGCATAGTCCCTTGCAAAGCTGTATTATAATATAGTTTTTCAAAGCTTTTTTGTAAAAATGATCTGCTGTTTATGGTTCTGAAATTTTGTTTCCTTTTTTTGTATTCAGATTCCCTTTATAGAAATGCATATTCAACTCAAACTTTAGTGGTGATAGACTTATCTTTAAGAAAGATTAAAGATTTGTTTGATAGAGATATATGTCACTTAAACGAAAATATTTTAAAAGATCTCAAGGATCCGTCACATAACCCACCGAACATAAAACGTGCCAAAAACACGTTAGGATATTAACTAATTCTGACAGGAGTAACATGAAAAAATATAAACAGAGTGACAGCACAGAGCACTATAATATTATAAGTTATAACTGAAAGAAAATGCCTGAACAAAATAATCTAAACACTAAATTTTCTGCTGCAGGGTGATAATATTAAAACTTGGAGGTCTGTTTATTTATGTTAATTACTTTTAAAATTACCTACACAAAAACATTAATTTGTTATTTTTAGAGGTGTTTCGAATTGCCATAAAATACAAAATAATTTTACGAATATTTCCAAAAATAGGTGCCGAAGTGAATTTTCACGAGCTTCAACACTAGTATCATACAGTTTTCATCAAACTGAGGGCGATGCCGTGTGAGGGTTGGTTTGATTAAATGTAATGCTTTGATCAATGCATTTTAAAGCTACCCAGTTTGGTCGAAGATTATGTTAGTTAATTTGATTGCATTAAGCATACTTTTGGTAATTCATATCTCGATTTAATTTGTACTAAACAAGACTAATGCATACTTGGTACTTACCTAAATAATTTAAATAATTAGTAAATCAAAGTTGCAAAGTATTAGACATTATAATGTGAATAAGAGCCGCTTCATTTGCTGCCATTTCCCCGATGCTCCACCTAGACGGTACTACATCGGGTTTAGACGCGATCAATTTATTAACTCTAGAACTGATATCGCCCGATAAATTTAATATAAATCAAGCTGGCTTCCATAAGTTTTAAGTTTAGAATCAAGAGAAATGCTCGAAGCTACAGAACAATAGCAAAACGCGAAATTAAACGTCATGAAAATGACGTGAGCGGCAGTTCTGGTTACCGTTGCGACCTTACGGTCGATTTATAACTAACCTGATTAAGACAATTTAATTCCCTGATCCTACGCCATTTAATTTGCAAAAAATAATTAATTACTAATCGCCTGCTCTAAGATATTTCACTTAGTCTAATTTAAATATTTTATATCTAAATACGTTATACGATCAGGAATTTTTCTCTCTTCTTCTTCTTCTGCCTCGGGTACCTATACTACTCAGTTATTATTTTGATTTTAATTTGTTTATCCATTTATTTGGTTATTGCTCTGACTTGTCTGATTTATAGCAATTGAGTGGGTTCCGTACTATCTATTTTTATATTATTTATTATTATTATTGCCGTCCGCTACACTAAAATTGCCAAGTTAATTTCTGCAAGTATTAGACAGCCTGATGCAGGAAAATAAACTGAAACACCTCTACATGCGTTGCAATAACCCAAATAAACTAACGGTGTCTTTGTTCTTTATCGGCTTCCAGACACTTCACTAATAGATTTATTTATTTACGGGATTTCCAAATTCACAAACTATACATTGATTTTTATTAAATCTTATAACTATGGCATAACATTTTTGTGTATTGCAATCTAAAATCCATATGAATGTAATAAGTACCTAAGTCGTGACATACAATAATCGTACAGTATCACAAAACTATAGCCAAACATTTTTTAACTGTCTTTGTAAATTTAAGGGTTTTAATGCTATCATATCCACACTAGCCGTTGCCACATTACCATTCCTGGCTATATGAGAAATTGCATAATTGGTTTTGCTAAAGGGTTCCGCAAAGGTTTTACTTAGCCGTGTGTGGTATTCTGGTGTATTTAAAAGAAACTGACTTAACAACTCTGTAGATTGTATGAGGTTGTTAAATAGCTTGTAAATAAAAACTACATCAGCTTTATTTCTACGTAGTAATAGTGTTTCCAAGTTTAATTCTGAACGTATTTCTGTCGCAGAAAAACTCTGTGATATTTTAAATTTATATGACGTATTTAAGAAATTTATTCAAGTGTAGGTCTTACTACAGTTGTATATAGATATTTCAAACACTCTGGGTTATAAAATCTCTTGAGTGTCTCCAAATAAAACCCATCTTCACTGCTTTGTTAATCAGGTAGTTGTAGTGAAGTCTAAAATCTATTTTCTTGTCAAGTAAAATATCTAAGTCCATAACAGAATTTACTCTGACTAATTCTTCATTGCCCATGTGGTACTTTGAACATGAGCAACTAATATCCCTAGTGATTGTCATTACTTTACATTTCTTAATATTCATAGGTAAGTTATTTACACGGCACCATTCGTATACTGCATTGATGTCAAGTTGTAGATTATAAACACTTGATCGATCAACTATAGCTCAAAAGATTTTCAGATCATCTGCAAACAATAGAAATCTAGTATGTGTTATAACAGATCCAATATCATTAGTGAATATTAAAAAATAGTGGCTCCGATGACTGCCCTGTGGTACACCAGATGTTACATTTATTTCCCTAGAAAGATAGTTATGCAATTTTACAATTCGTTTTCTATCAGTCGGGTATGATCAGAACCCAGAACCAATTAAATAGACTACCATCAAATCCCACAGACTTAAGTTTATCACACAGGATAGAATGCATTACCTTGTCAAAAGCTTTTGAGAAATCAGTAAAGAGATCAACTTGGTGGTGATTATGCATTGCTTCCAACACACACTGTGTAAAGACCAGTAGGTTTGTTGTCGTTGATCTACTTTTACAGAAACCATGTTGCTCGTCGATAGTTAAAGGCATAAGTTTGAACTTTATTTCGTCACACACAATGTGCCCAAACAACTTTGGAATGGCACTGATTATACATATTGGTCTATAATTCTGAATGTTTGATTTGTCACCAGATTTGTGTGTTGGAGTAGTGTAACTACATTTCCAATCAGTGGGAAAGATTCCAGTTTCCAACGATCTATTAAATAACATTTGTATTGGCTAGGCCAATACAAATTTGTATTTTTTCAACAAAATAGGTGTTATGTTATCAGGACCTGGACTCTTTTGCAGGTCCAGCTTCAATTTATTCAGTACTGCCTCTAAACTAATATAACAATTACTAATGTTTACTGATGTCAGCATATGCAGAACAGCATGTCCTGCAACGATCAGGCATAAACAATATTGGTGCAGAAGGAATATTGTAAATAAAATGATTTGCTTGTTTAAATTTGGGTACTGAATGAGAACAACATGCGAATTAAGAGATTTTTGAATAATTTGTAGTTAAAATTAGGCTGTTTGATCACTTGTTTTAAACTTAATCCCTGTCTATTCGATAATATTAGACTGCAGTTGGAATTCATATATCTTATCTATTATAAGTAGTACCAATTCATAATTTCTTTTATCGTTTGTGCAAAATGTTACGAAATTAACATTGTGGGTAATCAATGATGTGTAAAATATTTTCAATTTAAAATTTCAAAACGAATTCTTAATTTTGTTCATGATTTTGTTAGGAACTATGAAATTATGATACTACATTAAACAGGAGAATTATATACAGATTTAACAAAAATACATGAATTTCACGATGCCTACACAGATTTCGCAAAAGATTTCACGGTGCTTGTATACTGAATTCAAACTGCGGTTTACCCCTAGGTTTCATTGTTTTAGCTGCACGTAATAATGTCGTCAAAATCAACTCTTCTATCATTTTTATTACGTTCGTAGTGAGCATTATCATCAATATTTTACTATATTATCCCAACAGTATTGTGTAGTTTCTTTCACACTTAATGTATCTACGTATCGATCAAAGTTATCAAATGCCACACCTGAAGAACTAAGGCCAGTGTCGGCAGGACAAATTTGTTTTCGTTTAACAGATGAAATCGTCAGCTCAGTTTCCAATTTTTATAGAGTATTGTAGCAACAGCAATGTCCAAATCGATTTAAAATATTGATAATTTTTCTACCGTTTGTTAAACTCTTGACAGCCATCCCAAGTGTAATATGTTTAGTTGGCTTTACAGTACCATTGTTAACACAGAAAATAGAATCTGATGCTATTGAATAGCTTAATATATTACAATTTATACCATCGTTGCGACGGATATCTCTACCACCAATCAATATTTTAAAAAATTTGTTCAACTTTTCTGGAATCTCAAACTCACCATTAATTAAATCTTCATTAGTTATTTCAAGTGATAATTTACGTTTATTAATATTCAAAATTAGCTTCCGTAAGATTAATGCCACTTTATCCATGAGATCATAATCAACCCAATTAGTAAACTGATCATCACCTCAATCAATTTACTGTAATTATTTGTATATGCTGCTTGACATAAGTGATAGTAAAAAACAGGTTTACTCGTTGATTCAGGACTATGGAGCTTTGTAAATAAATTTTCATCATCAGCAAAATGCAAGGGTTGCTGTCTAATCTTATATTGTTTGCTTCCTTTACCACAAAATAAGCATAATTTTTTTAATGTATTGCTAGTTTCCATAGTATAATTTTGATTTTCAGACTCAACAGTTGAAACTATCAATTTCAGGAGTTGATGGTAATGATAGAGTTGTCTAAGATGTACTGAGAAGATTTATTGAAGAAGATCACACTTTAGGGGTGATATTTACTTATCGATGCCATATAACTACTACAACATTGTTTATAATATCCATCGAAAGAATTGACCATGACAGGTAACTTGATATAATTATTTTATGCTTGACACGTATATTTAGAATCGCTTTACACTTATTTAATGTCTTTTCGGTGAAAAAAAATTGCCGTCTTATCATCACTACACAAAACTCGTTCGTACATATTATTACACATTGTAATAAAATTAAAATTTGAAAACACTGACAGCGCACAACGTATTCTATTTTACTCGTATACAAGTGACACGATTTTGTTAACTATTGGGTGACATTCTCTATTTTCTGTGTCAGTAGTTTCTTATGGACCACACTCTTTTAAATCTAGTGAAGTATGCTCGTCCTTTACCACATTTAAATCAGTCTGGCATTATACTAGCAATGGAATTTGCATCTGGCATTTTAGTTATAGTTTGTCTTGTAGCCACATAATAATATGCTAAAATGCTTTTTTGAGTTTGGTATGGTGTTAACAATGGTAAATCTGTCTGTCATTGATAAATTAGTACAATGAATAGTGCACAAAAAATAAAATATAAACAAAAGTTAAGCTAATATCATGTAATTTTGTGAATTTTTGACCCATAAAGTCGCTACTCTTGCAGGTAAATGCAACGTCTCACGCAAGCCTGCTATACCAAAAGAAGGAAGGAGATATGAAAACATCAACCATGCTCAAATCAAGTGACAAAAATGTTGCTGGCTCTAGTAGCAACATTTAAAATGTTACTGTTGAAATACCATACATAAACACGACACAGTTGATTCTGAAATATATTAAAATTTAAAGGTTTTCTATTTCCTTCAACATACCCATTTCAGTTTAGCTTTTTTTATTATCCTATTTTTCACTTTGTCAGTGTCATCTACAATTGAATAATTACCAATGGATTTTATATAATAGGTTTATTATAAAGTAAAATTAATTTAAGAACCTGTATTTCATCACGCACCCATAGTAAAAGTGCCTTTGGACAGGTATATTATATGTAAATTCATATGTTGTGTCGATTTGGAAAATTCGTGAAACTAGTTTCATTACATTGTAGATGTTAGTCATGTATCATTGTCCCGATGGTCAAATTTTATTTTGTTTGTATATTAAATGTCTTTGTTTATAAATATGAAGATTTTGAATGAAGCAGTTGTAAGTAACACTACAAATAATATATCGAATTTTTAGTTTTAAGTTAAGCTTTAGAGTAATGATGTAATTTTAGTTGTACTAAAAGATAAGCCACATCAAACGACCCTTCTGGTTGTATATTCTAAGGTGTATTTTAATGCTTGACTGCTCAATTATTTAAATTTATTTGGAATCGAATCATAGGTGATTCAGTATTTTACAGAAAGTTTGTATGAAATAAAGTAATTTGGAAAAAAGTATTCAAGTTTATCATATTAATTGATTGTATGAATATGCAGGTTTTTTATATAGTTTGGCAATTTAAAATCCAATGTGCATGATTAATATTTGTGATATCATGCAGAAGCACCGTTGCCGCTATGCAAATATTAAAATAGGACTACACTCATGATTGGCAGTTAAATCGTTTTCCCAATTTTTATTGTAATTATTCGGTGGGGAATGATTGGTTAGTTGGGAGTTCTCGTTTTCAAACTGTGTTATATCACAAGAAAATATAACTTACAAGGTATTTACTAAAGAAGTAGTATGATCATTACCATTTGCATTTAAAAACGGAAACATTTAATTGTAAACATTGTTATTGTACAATTGACATATCAGGCAGAGTATTAGAGACAGTAATGAGAAAAAAAGGTTGTTTACAGTTAAGTTAAGCAAACTGTTTGTTTTTATAGATAAATTGACTCCTATTAAAAATTTGCAAAATAAGAAATTGCATCATTATATGAAGTCACCATTAGGTCTTCAGTCCTGGAACTGGTTAGACGTGTACTCTTATTGTTTCCTATTCTGAGCTAACCTACACATTTCCCTGAAATTTCCAGTCTTCATATTGCACTATCTACGTGCAATAGTCTGATCTAGGTCTACCTCTACCTCTTTTTTCCTATCTCTGCTTGTAATATATTCCACCAAAGATGCCTTAGAACATATCCTGCCCTTCTATTTCTCCTATTCTTTTTTGTTTTGCACAGATATCTTTATTCCCCTACTCTTTCTATAACCTCTTAGTTATTAACTTTGTCTGCCCATGCTATCATCCTCATACATCTGAAGCACAACATTCCAAAAGGCTTCTATCAATTTTCTATCTGCTTCTCCTACTGCCCCTATTTCATAGACGTACTGTGCTGTGCTCCGCACATATGCTTTCAACAATTTCCACCTTGCTTCTATGTTTGTTGTTTTCGAACATTGCCGCTGCTCTTTCTTGTTAGATGCAGTTCAGTTCCCGTTCTATTGTTTACAAATATATACCTTAATTCCCCGATATTCGGTGGTATGTGAAGGGGGTTAAGCAGCCTGCAGCTACCAAGATCGCCCAACACTTGAACATTTGCCAAATTAATAGTTTTCCAATATATCCATCAACATTAGTTGAAGATAGTTCAAAATCAATACCTTTAGTTGCTTATAATAATCATCAGGTTTAAGTACAGTTATTGTTTTCGTCATTAGGTTTTCCATCTTGGAACTGGTTGAACGCATACCTCCATTGATTTATATTCTGACCTAGCCTACACATTTCCCTAAAATTCTCACAGCCTACATCTTTCACTATCTGTGTGCAATAGTGTGACCTAGGTCTACCCCTACCTCTCTCTTTTCCTGTCTCTGCTTCTAATATATTCCGCAATATTCCTTCATGCCTTAGTATGTGGCCTATATTCTATCTCTCCTATTTTTTACTGTTTTCATCATACTTCTTTGTTCCCCTTCCATTTCTAATACCTCTTTGTTCTTAATTTTGTCTTTCCATGATATCTTCATCATACGTCTGTAGCACCATATTTCACAGGCTTCTATCTTTTTCCCGTCCGTTTCTCCTACTGTCCAGGTTTCACAGCCGTACAGTGATGTGCTCCACACATATGTTTTAAGCAAACTTTTCCTTGTTTCTATGTTTGTTGTCTTTGAACACTGTAGTTGCTTTTCTTGTTAAATGTAGCACGACCTTGTGCTAATCTTTGTTTTATATCTTTTATGTTCTTCCCATCTTGCGTTATTTGGCTTCTTAGGTAGCAGAAATCCTGAACCTCTTGTAAGTTCTCGTTACCTATTTGTATTTTAGTTTTTAATATATTTTCCCCTCCATTGTATACTAGTACTTGAGTTTTATTTTTGTTAATTTTCATACCGTATCTCTCTGTTAGAACCGTTTCCATTTTGTTAAGAGCAGCTTCTAACTCTTCCTTGCTAGATGCTAATACTGCAATATCATCTGCAAATCTAAGCATATCAATCTTTTCTTCCTGCATAATAATGCCAAATGTCTTCCTGCATTTGACAGTATTCATTACCTCTCGATGTACAAGTCGTTTCTCTAATGCGGGAAATGTAGAAGCAGAAATATGGAAAGTTGTGAATGTAGAAGTACATCCTGTACACAAAAGAATAACATTAATAATTGTATTGAAAGTGATAGAGCAGATACTTTGAATAAATATTTTGCTACAGTAACCTCGACTTTTGTTGAAAATAACAAAGAACCTGTTTCAACTGCTATCAACTTTTTGCAAAAAAATAATTTGTTGCATTTCTAACAACTTGCATGTTTTTCTCAACAGATTCATATGAGATTTAAAGTTTTTATATTTTTTTAAAAATAAAACTACTGCTGGCCATTGGGGACAAAAGGAGCGGAGAGTGCGAGGACTTCCGTGTCATCAGGACCATGGTGATGGGGGGCGACACAGAAGTACCACAACTTTCCAATAGTAGTGAACTGTAATGGTGGGGGTGTGAAGACATTAGTGAAAAACACGAAGGACCAAGAAAGAAAAATAGCACTGGTGAACATAATAACGCTTAATTGGGATAGTGGTGCACTTTAATGAATAACTAATTGAACATACACCATATAGCAACAATTAATAATATCACTGTGGTCGTAATATAGTTTGCTAAGAGTACAAATTTTATAGCATCCAGTGTGTGTATCGGAACACTATTCAAATGTCAGCAATCTTCTAATTACAATAACTTTTACACTATTTCAAGTTCACTAATGTATTTAAGATGCCAATGGAGTTCGTTCGTTCGATTAGTACTAGAAAACACACGTGGTTATGATTTGAGATAATAACCACAAGGAATAATAATTTTTAATGAATTTAAGAATTATTGTTGTACTGCGAGAGACTTAGAATTTATGTATTTCCACGAACTCGCATTTACGTTAAGAATGAATAGAAATTATTAGGAACACCAATCACCTCGTTTGAAGTTAATCAATAATTTTTATAAGAGAAAATTATAGAACTTGTAAAGAACGCCACAATCTCGTTTGCAATGCACAACCAACTTTTACTAACTGGTATAACAGAAATTAATTTTGTAAAGTTATGCCTCAACATAATTAGTGAACTCCGCACCCTCACAACTAATAAGTGATACGATTATTGAGAGACTTTTAGATCGTGTGACCGTAAACAATTGTTGGACTACTATCGTTTTTGTTATACATCCAGACAAGTAGTGTAGCCATAACAAGTTGCATGTGTTATCCACGTTTTGTTTGTTAAACAGAATGGATATAGACTTTATTACTCGTAAATCTAATGATATAGAAAACCTGCATTTTAGAACGAAATTATTTAATTAGAAATTTTTATGGCCTTTAAAATATAAAAGAATTCATATGAAATTCCAAAATTCTCCCCCGCTTTGAAGAAACACTTTAAAAAAAGAAAGAAACCGGAACAGAAAAGCAACGAAGGAGGACGAAAGGAAAAATATAATGTTCATTCGAGCCGGACCAAGGATCATGAGCCGAATCTTGATTTGAAGAAGAGCAATTTTGATTTGGCAAAAGACAACTTAGTTATTGAGTAATCCACATTTGGAATGCAAATGAATGCTTAATATATATTAATAGTTATTAAGATGAAATTAATAACTATTAATATATATTAAGCATTCATTTGCATTCCAAATGTGGATTACTCTTCTCTATTAATAATAATATAATTACATGTTTGTATTATTCCGAATGTTGCAAAAATGGAATGATCAAGTTATTAGTACATGAATTATGTATATAACTAGATTCAATTTCCTTAAATGCAAGACGTAATTGAAAATCATATATATATATATATATATATATATATATATATAGTTATTAAGATGAAATGAAAACCCAACTTTGTATTTAAAGTTGAATTACCATTTCAAATCGAACTAGTAATTGAAAACCACTAAAGAACGGCTACAGCAGGATTTGAACCTGCAACCTCTGATTCTCCGGATCAGTGTTTCTAACCAATTGAGCTATCTAGCCCAATTGTTTAGATGATGTTATACTTAATCCTACTGAAGCTTGGCCCTTGTTAATGATTTTCAATTACGCTCTTGCATTTAAGGAAATTGAATTTAGTTATATACATAATTCATGTACTAATAACTTGATCATCCCATTTTAGCAACGCTCGAATAATACAAACATGTAATTATATTATTATTAGAAGAGTATTCATTTGAATGTAATGAATGTTAATATATTAATAGTTATTAATTTCATCTTAATAACTATTAATATATATTAAGCATTCATTTGCATTCCAAATGTGGATTACTCTTCTCTCTATATATATATATATATATATATATATATATATATATACCAGTTTTTGTACGAAGTTTAACAATGCGAACTTTTCCGTCACTGCCAGAAATGGCATGTAAAACTCGGACAAGAGACCATTGAAGAGGAGTGTTATTTTCTTTGAGTAACATTAAATCATTTTCTTATAATTTTTCTTTTTCTTGAAGCCATTTTGGTTTGTTTTGAAGACGCTTAAGGTACTCTACAGACCAATGTTTCCAGAAGATTTGTTGAATCTGAGATATTTTTTGATAAACGGAAAGTCTATTTTCAGTCATATTTGAAACATCCTTTTCTGGATAAGAAGTTAATGCTGAACCAATTAAGAAGAGGTCAGAAAAAGACAACTGAAATCAGAAGCGTCATTAGATAAGGGACTTAGAGGTTTAGAGTTAATTATGGCCTCTTATTTGACACAATATTGTTAGGAATTCTTCGGTGGTAGAACTTTGATTACTAATAATTCTTTTCATATAGTATTTTGCACTTTTTGTTGTGGATTCTCCATATACTACCCCAGTGAGAGGAATTTAGAGGAATAAACTTCCAAGAAGTTTTATTTTGAGACAAATAGAAATAGAATCAGAATTATTTTTATTTTTGAAAAAATCAAAGATCTTTTAGTTGATTTTTTGCACTTGAGAAATTTGTAGCGCGATCGTTATAGATTGTTGATGGGTTTCCACCTTGCGAAATAAATCTCTTTAACGTTAGTATAAAGAATTCAGTTGAAAGGCTTTAACAGTTTTGATATGTGCTACTTTTGTGACCATACAAACGAAGATCGCAATATAGGATCTTATTTTGGAAGCTTTACGTAACTTAGAAGATTTTATGAGAAAAGAGGCCAGCAAAATCGATAGCTACTTGCAACATTGACTGTCCTGAGGAAGGTTTGCCATTATTTGTTTAGAAAACATTATTAAATCTGAAACAAGTAATACAGTTTCGAATTAACTTTTTGGTTTCTCGTAAACCATTAAGTGGCCAAAATCTCAGCCGAATGTTTTATAATGTTGTTTGAGGACCTATGCTCTTGAGTGAGAATTAATTTAGTAATGTCATTTTTGGAAGGTAACAACAGCGGATGCTTTTGTTGATAAGGAATGTTGGCATTTTCTAGATGACCACCAACTCGTATAAGTCCAGCGGCATCTAAAAAAAGAGTTACAGAATGCAATTGTTTATTTAACGAGAGTTCGATCATTTCTTTAGAGAAAAATTTATTTTGTGTTTGTTTAATAATAAACTGTAACGAAATCTAATTCTTGAGGTGTGAGAGAACCATAAATTCGATTGCGTTTGGCAATATTAATGAAGCGAAATACATATGTAAAAGAGCGTAGCAAACGAGAGAAATTGGAGAAACGCGAGAAAATGTCTTCAAGGTAAGGGATTGTGAATCACAAGATGAGATTTTCTTTCTTCTGGTAATTCCAAAATAGTTCCAAGCCAAGATTTAATAGAAACTTAGGACTATGCCATTATAAATCGTTATTAAGAATTTCGTGACAAGATAAACCTCGTAAGGGAATATCAGCTGTGTTTTTGTACGACTTTATGTCGCCACTTGAAGTCTGAGGTAATTTATTGGATTTGGGAAACACGATGAAAAACAAAAATAGACCATCTACTTGCATGAGTTTTACACCAAGCTAACACTATAAGTGAATCAGTCCATAGATTTACAGAATCAAAATTTATTTTATTCTCGAAAAAAATTTAGCAATAATTTTACAAGTTTTGAGAGAAGACTCATGGAACAAAACTCGAGCCTAGGAAGAGTAATTGATTTAACAGGGGCTATCATTGATTTGGAAGAAATTAATGTAGAAGAAATTATGCCATCTTGATACATGGCACGAATATACGCATGGCAGTATACAGCTATACTCGCATCAGCAAAGCCATGAATTTCAATTTTTGAAATATTTTTATTTAGAAAATAAAACCTTGGAATGTTTTGATCTTCTAGTAATGAAAGGTTTTTATAGAAGTTCTTGAAGACTTAAGAATATTTGGATCTGAAATTGTAGTATCCCGGTCCAGTTTAAGGGTTCATAATTTTTGCATTAAAATTTTACCTTTTACTGGTACAGGTGTATTAATCCAAGAGGGTCGTAGCACTGAGCTATAACAAACAGAATTGTTCTTTTACTAACAGGAAGGATGTGCAACTATTCTGGTGTAGAAATGTAAAGAATTAGAATATGATTTTAACCCTAAAACTTTATTTGGAACATTATGTAAATTAATGTCATACTCCAAAGAGTCAAACTTTTCAGAGATATTTTTTAAATATTGGAATTAGAACAATATCTGTGAAGTTCAAACCCGTGTTTATTTAGAACAGAAGCAAGAGAAAAATCATTTTTATTTAGAAATGCTATTTAAACACTACTATTAGTGCCGTACATAACCGTGTCTAATTGAATACATTTTAGATCATTGTTTGAATTTTCATGCCAAAAATATTCTGCACGAATGTTTGTTTGGGATTAATTAGAATTTGTCTAAACATTTTTTGTATGTCAGTAGTAAAGACAAATGGGAACATTCTGAATCTACAAAGAATGTCGGATGTCGTGATGAACTTGATAATTTTTAAGACAAATGTCATTTAGGGAGTAACCAGAGGAAGTTCTACAATTTGTATCATACACAACGCGAAGTTTAGTGGATGCAGTAGATGCGAATAATGCATAAGTGAGGCATACAATATTTGTTTTCTAATGTATAGTTCTGTAACGTTAAGGTGGCATACTAAGCATGTTCAAGAGAATATTCTTGAATGAAATTTTTATATTTTTGAAATAAAGTACTATCCTTTTGAAGACCTTTTTTCTAAACTCAAAAAGCGTTTTTAGCTTGGTTCTGAATAAGATTTTAGTGGAATGTCAACTAGAAACCTACCGTTTCGTAATATTTTAGGTATAGAAGTAAATATATGTTCAGATAATTGATCTTCTTCAGAAGGAATGGGTTTTTCGGAAATGTTGAATATAATTATTTATTGCCAATTAATTTGGATTCTGTCCCAAAAAAAATCTACAACCGATGCGATATACAACTTTTTGAATAACCTGTGTATAATATTAAATAGTAGACAAAGTGTCTCAGCTGTTGCATTTGTAGATCTAAGTAAATCATTCGATTCTGTAAATCACTTATACTATTGCATAAATTAGAATTTTATGGTTTTAGGGGCATTGTTAATGACTGGTTGAAGTCCTATCTTGAAAATATATGTCTCTTAGGGTCAAGTTAAATAACACCTATGTGTCATCTGAAAAATGTATATTAAATTTAGGAGTATCTCAGGGATATCTTGGGTCCCATTTTATTTCTTTTTTTCATAAATAATTTCTCAAGTTGCACTAAATATGCCAAAAATACACTATGTGCAAATGATAGCAGTCTTTAGTGGAACGCAATAAGTGTTGATTCACTAAAAGAAAAATTAAATACTGATCTTCTGTCAATGAGGCACTGGTTTTATATTAATAAACTATCGGTAAATGACCCGAAAACTTGTTATATAATTTTTAAACCTTTGTTTTTGCAAAACAACATTATATCAAATCTTACTTTCACTAAATTCCTTGGAGTACTAATTGACATGGGCCTTAACTAGTTCGAGCATATTTGCTTCTTATCGTCCAAGTTATTTTCGGCATGTTATACACTTAAAATAGTGTCCAAGGAGTTGCCTGTAGATTGCACAAAGAAATGTTACTTGGCATTATTTGAGTCAAGATTGAGATACAGATTTGCCTTCTGGAGTAACTCAGGTCTAGTTAACACAACCATAATATTTAAATTGCAAAAAGAACCATCCAAATTGTGTTGGGTGCAGAGATAAATGCTCACTGCAGACCTCTTTTTGAGAAACTTAATGTACTAACGTTCTATTCGATGTTCATATAGGGGACCCTCATTCTATTTTTAAAAATTCTAGCAAATACAACTCCGCCAGTTCTGTTCATAACTATGAAACTATGATACACAAGATACTGTTATCATATATAGACAAAAACTAAATTCAGCTTGCTCAAAAAAAATATTTAATATATATGACTCCAAGATTTTTTAATAAACTTTCATGTATCATTAGGTCACAAAACCACTGAAAAAATTTAAGACTGCACTATTTGCCTTGCGTCGGACGTTGCTATTGCACACTTGTTTAATTTTTAGATGACAACCTTTCATCTAAGTAATATTAGGTCTAATTCATCATCATTAGGTCTTCAGTCCTGAAACTGGTTAGATGCGTACCCTCATTGTTTCCTATTCTAAACTAACCTACATATTTCCCTGAAATTTGCACAGTCTGCATCTATCACTATTTGATCTAGGTCTACATCTACCTCCTTTTTCGTATCTCTACTTGTAGTCTATCCCATGCTATTCTCCAAAAATACCTTAGAACGTATTCTGCCCTTCCCTTTCTCCTATTTTTTTCCACAGATATCCTTGTTCCCCTACTATTTCTATAACCTATTTGTAATTAACTTTGTCTGCCTATGCTATCATCCTCATACATCTGAAGCACAACACTCCAAGAGGCTGCTACCGTTTTTCTGTCTGCTTTTCCTACTGCCTGTATTTCATAGGCATACTGTGCTGTGCTCCACACATATGCTTTCAACAATTTTCTTCTCATTTCTATGTTTGTCGTCTTTGATCATAGGCGCTGTTCTCTCTTGTTAGATGCAGTTCGGTCTCCTTCTATTGTTTTACAATTATATACTCTATTTCTCTGTCATTCATTGGTTGCGAAGGGGGGTAAGCAACCTGCGGCTGCCAAGTTCTCCCAACACTTGAACATTTGCCGATTTAATATTTTTTCCAATATATCCTTTCGCACAATCAACATTATTTGTAGATATTTCACAACCAACACCTGTAGTTGTTTATAAATATCATCAGATTTGTGCGCTTATTTTTTTGTCATTAGGTTTTCCATCTCGAAACTTATTTATATTCTGAGCTATCCTACACAGTTCCCTGAAATTCCCACACAGCCTATGTACAGCTTGGTTCCCATTCTATTGTTTTCTAAGTATAAAGCACATTCCACTTTAAAAATCAACAATTTCGAAGGGAATAGTAGATCAAAAAGTGTTAAATGCTTTTGATGTGGAAAAATTGGTCATCTTAAGAAAAATTGTCAGGTAAAAATAGATAGTGAAGTAAGTGTAGTACCTAGAAACTCAAGATGGCACGGGATGAGCAACAATAGAAATAGAAGTGGTAGTCGAGATAATCGTTATAACAGGCAAAAATCGAATGTGCCACATTTCACTGGATTTTTAACTGGCTTGTTTACGTCTATAAATAATAGGAATTGTAATTGGGTTTTAGATAGTGATGCAACCCTTCACTTCTGTAATAACAAAAATCTATTTATAGAATATGAGGAAATAAATCCCATATCAGTACTACAAGGACAAGGTATAATGTATGCTGTAGGAAAGGGAACTGTTATAACAAAAATGACAATTGAGGAAAGAGAAAGTGGTCTTAGACTAAATAATGTATAGTACATTCCGGATTTATGTAGAAATTTAATTTCAGTGTATGAATTGATGCAACAAAACTTTAAAATAAACTTTGAAGGGGATTGACTTATAGATAAAAACAAAAACTCGGTAGAGCTAGTAGCAAATAAAAGGCTTTACTTATTAATTCCCGGATCCAGAATTATACAAGAGGAGAAACCTAAGATAGAAAAGAAAGTTTGATTTAAAAGTCCTCTTGTGAGTTATAGCTACAATAGCAATACATTAAACTCTGTAGTAGAAACTTCAGGTGAGGAGTATGAGGGTCAAATAGCAAAAAACTCTTTAAAATTATGGCATTGGCGATTAGGCCATCTTGCAAGCGTGTCGGTAGAAAAACTGTTTAAATCGGGTGCAATATGGGGAAACATTTCATTAAAAAGGGACATAGATATTTGTAATAGCTGTACATTAGCTAAAAGTTCAATGTCTCCGTTGAGACGCCTGAAAAGAGAAACTACAAAATACGTTTTGGAATTATTGTTTTTAGATTTATGGGGTCCCATGCCTGTAGAGTCACTGGGTGGTAGTCGTTACTTTCTCAGCATTATAGACGATTATAGTAGATACGTTATAATAGCTAGTTTAAAGAACAAAAATGAAGTCTATAAAACGTTTTGTGAAATTAAGGACAAGTTAGAGAATCTATTCCAATTGGAAATAATAGAGGTACAAACATACAGTTCTGTAATATAGAAATGGAAACATTAATCAAGGAATGTGGCATTCGCCATAGGAAAACATCAACTTTTACACCACAATAAAACGGAATTGTGGAATAACCGAACAGAGATCTATTAGATGGTGTTAGATCGATTCGAAACTTCCATGTGAATTTTAGATGGAAGAATTGTTTTCTATGGTTCATATTAAAAATCGCATTATTCATAGGGCATTAGATAATAAAACACCATCCGAAATATGGTACGGTCATAAATCAAGCATTTCATATTTTAAAAGGTTAGTGTTTAGCTTATTATCACATTGCAAAGCGATATCAAAATAAATTAAGATGTGGAACAAGACCAGGGATATTTATAGGATATGCAATAAACACAAAGGGTTACAGGATCTACGATCTAGAAAATAAAATGGTCATAGAGACCAAACATGTTAAATTCGATGAATCTAAGGTAGGTCTAAAGGAATTTAGACAGATAGTAAAACGAAAAGTAGTTTACTGAATGATCAACTTAAATTTGAAGAAATGGACACTATTACTAGAAATAATATTGAAGGTGAGTAGGAGAACATATGATAATGCTACAGAAGACTTACCTGCATCAGAAGATAAAAGGATTCCTAATGTCAGTTCTTGTGGAGAATGGAATAGAATTATTCAAACAAGGCAATCTGGAAGGTCGAAAGGAAACAAGACATTTATTATGAGCACGGAAATTCAGCAAAATTAAGTTCTTTGTCAGAAGTTAAAGATTTTTGTACAAATAGTAGTTTGAAATTTGATAACTCGTCATTTGATTTTAAAACTAGTAAAGGCTAAGCAGTCAACAAAATTACAGGACCAATAGAAATTGGTACAGAAACATCTGTAGAAAAACCTGAGGAGAATCTACATATTGATCCGGAATTAGAACTGCAGTTCATAGAAGATGACAATATATTTTTTGCCAGATCAGTGGGGATAAATAGAAATTAGACAACGCCGTAACTTCAACAAATAGATATGAATGAAGCTATGCAAGATGAATATAAAACATGCTGCAGTAGAATCACAGTGGGTTGTAAAAATTATTCACGAGTATTTTAACTTGGATAATATTTGTAAGATACCTAATTTATATGGAGACAATCAGAGCGCAATTTATTTTCTAAAAAATGCCGCAATCAACATACATTCCAAACATATAGATATTCAATATTATTTTATTCGACAATTGTTTAAAGAAAAATGGTTCAACTTAAAATATGTTGAAACAAAGGTCAATTGGGCAGATATCTTAACAAAGGCGTTTTATCACTCACGTTTGAAGTCATTTGTTGATAGATGGTTGTAGTTTATACAAATAAAAGACTGTGAGGACGAGAAAAGGGGAATTTGAGAATTATTATTGTTATCGTCACACTGTATTTATATATAGTTGAAATCAGGAAAGAATGAATGCACGTGATCAACCGTATTCGTATGCATCAAGATTAATCAATTGACTGTTTAATAAAGATTTCCAAAAATATTCCCATTGGAAATCGAAAATAATATAATGAAAACAACAAAATATAAAAGCAAACCCAAATATAAAGGTGCAGTTATAAGTTATTGTTATGTTGTATTAAAAATGACATGTGTTAAAAAACCGCACAAATCAACTTAAAGACTTCATTAATATAAGTGTAATATAGTTAGGACATGCGACAGTTTACTGTTCCCATTCTTTACGTATCATAAACTACACAGCGTAAGTCGTTACTAAACTACTTTGCTCGAAACACGTGCTACTTTTATTCTTTCTTTCTCTTACATGTTAAATATACCCATTGTATATGCGGAACTATATCTTGGATTGGAACAGAAATTAATGACGTGCATTCATTCTTTCCTGATTTCGACTATGGTTAGATTTAATTATACTGGCAATTGATATTATTAACAAATATTATATATTTGAAGGCGATGTCCAGTAACTTGGAAAAATAAATAAATAATTTTTTTTTATATGAAATTGACAATGATGAGATGTCACTTGAGCAATGGGTTCCAAAAGCTAGAAATGTTTTATTATTTTATGTTCCTTGTTTGATAGTTCATTGGATTATAATAATTATATTATGAAAAGTGAGGCCTATGAAGTTAATGTCCCACAGTCTGCTTGAAAAAGCTTCTACCTTTTTCTTGTCTGCTTCTCCAGGCTTCACAGCCGTGCAGTGCTGTGCTCGACGCATATGTTTTAAGCAATATTTTCCTTGTTTCTATGTTTTTGTCTTTGAGCACAGTAGTTGCTTTTTCTTGTTAAATATAGCACGACCTTGTGCTAATATTTGTTTTATATGTTTTGCGTTTTTCCCATCTTGCATTATTTGGCTTTCTAGGTAGCAGAAATCCTTAACCTCTTGTAAGTTTTTGTTATCTATTTGTATTCTAGTTTTTAATTTATTTTCCCATCCTTTGCGTACTAGTACTTTAGTTTTATTTTTGTTAACTTTCATACCGTATCTCACTGTTGGAACTGTTTTCATTTCATTAAGAGCAGCTTATAACTCTTCCTTGCCAGATGCTAATATTGCTATATCATCTGCAAATCTAAGCATATCAATCTTTTGTCCCTGCATATTAATTTCAAATGTCTTCCTACATTTGACAGTTATTCATTGCCTCTTCAATGTACAAGTTAAAAATTAATGGGGATAGGGCACATTCCTGTCTTACCCCTTTCCTAATATTTACTTCTCTACGTTCCTGCTCTAATTCTATTACCGCTGTTTGCTCTTTGTATTTTATTCGTCTATCTCTATAACTCATTCCAATCGTTTTGAGTATTTCGAACATTTTTTTCCATTTTACATTGTCGAATGCTTTTTCCAGATCTACAAACCGTATATACACGCTTTCCCCTTTTTCTATTGTTTTCTCCATTATCACTCTTAGAGCTAAAATAGACTCCCGTGTTCCCTTGTTTCGTCTAAACCCAAATTGATCTTCTCCTAGTATTTTTTCAGCTCGTTTTTCCATTCGTTTTTGTACAATTTTAGTTAATATTTTTGACACGTATGCTGTCAAACCTATTGTTTGAAAATTTTCACATCTATCCAAGCCTCTCTTTTTTGGTATAGTGACTATGATGTTACGTTTGAAATCTTTGGGTATCTCGCCTGTCTCATACATATAGCTTACAAGTTGGAAGAGACGTTCTGTTACTGCTTGTCCAGCAGCTTTTAGAGTTTCTGCTTGCACTGTATCTGTATTCGGCACCTTACCATTTTTCAGACCCTTTAATACTAATTCAAACTCATCTCGAAGTATATGATATCAAGTCATCCTTTTCAATGCCCGATTCCTGTTCTAATGCTGTTAGTTCTTTTCCTGCATATAAATTCCCTATATATTCTTGCCATCTAACCACTTTCTAGATTTTTAATATAATGACGTTTCCTCTCGCGTCCTTTATATTTTGCTACTCGGTGTTATATCCCTAAAATTCATTTTAGTTAGTTTGTATGCATCGTCTGTTTTTCCTATTTCCATCTTAGTTTGTACCTCTTTGCACTTTTCATCAATCCGTTGCTCTTTAGCTTTCCTGCATTTGCGAATAATTTCCCATTTTATGGCTTATATCTCTGTTTTCCTGTTTCATCTGATCTATTTTTGTATTTTCGTCTTTTTTCTGTTAAATTCAGGATATCCTTTGCTATCCATGGATGGTTTCTTATTTTCTTTTTTTTGTATACCCCAGAAATCTCTGCCCGCCATGTCTAAGCTGGATTTAATGTTATTCCATTCTGTTTCTACTTCCTCAGAATACGAAATTTTCTCGGTATCTTTCAGCAATTCATTTGACTTTTTTCAAATCTTTCGTGGATATCTTTACCGTTTAATTTCTCAAGGTCAAAGTGCATTTTTCCGTTTCTTTTTTTCAAATTTTTAAATTTAAGAACAGCTTTCATAATTACGATGTTGTGGTCAGTGTATATATCTGCTTCTGGGGAGCTTCTACAGTCTTTTACTTGATTCCTAAACTGTTGTCTAACAAGAATATAATCTATTTGATATCTTCCTATATCTCCTGGCATCTTCCACGTATATTGTCTTCTAGCATGATGTTGAAATAACGTGCTTGTGATGATTAAATTGTTCTTGTCACAAAATTTTACCAGCTTATTTCTCCTGTTGTTTCTCGTGCCTAAGCCAAATAAACCTGCTACTGCTCCTTCCCTAACCCTCACCTACCACTGCATTAAAATTCCCCGTAATTGTTAAATTTTCGTGTCCTTTTTCGTATCTTAGTATTTCTTCGATATCTTTGTAGATCACTTCTACTTCTTCGTCACTGTAGGTAGAGGTGGGGATGTATACTTGTATTATTACTGTGTTTACCGGTTTAGATTCTTTTTTTTTACAATAACAATATTTATTTTAAAGTAGGTAATTCTAATAGTACAATACATTAGAATATAAAATAAAAAGAACAGGCTTTCTTAATTTAACTAAATATAAATAAAAATAAAAATACATTTAGTGTTACTTAGAAGTTATTCAAAACCAAAAAGAAAAATTAAGTATCGATAAAAAATAATAATAATAAAAAATATATATAAAAAAAGTGTGAAAATTATAATTACTCGTACCAAGTTTAGGTCATTTGGTTTATTTTATAAGTACTTACATTTTAGTTAGGTTTTAGTTTTTTCATTAATTCCCGTTTAAAAGATGTCAATGTATTACAGTCTCGAATATCTTTTGGTAAAGTATTATATTTAATCAGACCTTTGATGAATACTGAATTCATAGTCTTTTTCAATTTGGTCTCTGCAACATATAAATTGCCTTGTGACCTAGGTTCGTGGTTGTGTATTTGGTGGGCATAAATAATAAACTCATCAAAATAACTTGGCATTAATCCATTGATAATTTTAAAAATAAATATCATTGTTAAATATTCAATTTTTTCAGTAACCGATAACCATTCTAGGGTGCTTAACATTTTTTGAATGTTAGTCCTTTTGCTACATTCGAGTATGATTCTTAAACCTCTGTTCTGTCGTTTTTGAAGAATACTTAACTTATTTTAGTCAAATAAATATAGTATTGTTGCACAGTAGTCAAAATGTGGTTGAATGATTGTTTTGTAGACTGTAATTTTAGTTTTTAAAGACAATTTAGGTGCTAATCTAATCTAACCGTGAGTACTCTTTCGTTCGTTTGTAAGTAATTTTCTACATAGTATCCCATCATTTTTCGCATAACTAACCCCACTCACGAATTTCGTTCCTTTGCTCCTATATGAATTACCCTAAATCTCCACTCCAAACTCCCCCGCCACTGTCATTGAACTTCGCTCATCCTTACTATGTCTCGTGCTAACCTATTCATTTCAATTTTCAGGTTATCTAGCTTACCTACTTGTTTCATACTTCGAACATTCCACGCTCCGACTTGCAAAATGTTCCCGACTCTTGTTCTGAACTATTCGTTCGCATCCTTCGAAGTAGTCCCCTCTCGGAGATCCGAATGAGGGACTATTTTAACTCCGAAATCTTTTTCGCCCGAGAATGCCATCGTGTTTATTACAATTTAAGTACACTGTGTACTTGGGAGGTAATGTGGTGGTTGACCGTTGCCTTCCACATCGCGGTAGTGTGTCTTAGACTGCCATATTGACCCCTATGGTCTCTGCCAATCTAAGTACCGGAAGAGCCGCTGCGCTCTTTCGGGAACCTATCTTAGTCTGGTTCCTCACTAACGACCCTACTACTCTGGTTGAACCTGTCGTTTAGCTTTTTAGCTCATTAGAATATGCAAGCCATTCCACTTGTTCCAGTAATCTAGAACTTCGGCAAGGTGTAGGTCCATTCGGATCAGTAGGTCTAATTAATTATTTTTAAATTGTATGTTAAATGTATATTGATTTTTAATGTGTATTTTTATATGAGTGAACTACCGTGTATTCATGGGTACAAATGAATCTATCTATCTTTCTATAGCAATTTGGAATGCGCGCTAAGTTTATAATTTGTAATCATCATAAATAAAAAGGATAAAAGAAACAAAATTACAGTCTACATAGTGTTTTCTTACATAATTGAAATTGAATAAATATCTGCAAGTACATTTAATACGAGTTAAAATGGTAAAAATTGTTTTGCAGGAATTATAAATAGGAAAAATCGCTATTTCTTATCAAAAAATAAACGTTTGTAAGACAATTTTTAGTCTGAATGATATAATAATCATTTTATATATAATTGATCAAACTATAAATGTTGTGCTATTGCCTAATATTTATACCACAAATATACAAATTGTTTGAAAGTAAAAATTAAGTTATAATCCAGAGTTATGTAATTTCTTAATAAATGAAGGCTGATAGCCTTTCTTATCTATATCACAAATAATTATGATTTGGATTTATCTACAAAGTAAAATTCATTTATGAATAAGCAGTAGGATTCACTTAATACCTGCTCATACATAGAAAAATATTTTAAAAATGGAAGAAAGTGATACAGTACAAAGTGTTAAAGATGCCGTAGAACAGGGATCTGAAAACTTGGTCCCGCCTTTTCCAGAAGACTTCAAGATGCCTTCAATTGAACAATTGCTGGAAGTTTTGGAAGGAATGGATATGCCAGATGACGAAAAACAGAAGCTAAAAGAGTCACTCCAGGATCAATCGAAACTTAGCAGTATGATGGACGAATTATTGAAACCTGGTTTTGATATTATTCCCTCAAGTCATCCTCTAATGTTGTATACAATTCTTGTGGCCTTCATTGTTATAGTAGTTATGTTTGGTAAGTTTCCAATTTGTAGTTTATATTCACAATTTAATACAATAAATGTTGCTCCTACTTTTAATAAAACAAACCTAAGTAGTTATACGAATTGCAAATTAGTATTAAAATATATCTTCGGGAAATATGTTAATGGACATAAATTCAAACCTGTTTTAATGATCATAAAATATTAGACTTGATGTGGTTTTAGTTTAAAACTTGCTTGATTATCATTTGACCTTATAATTATGTACATTAAATTATCATTGTTATCTTGACAAAGCACTCTGAAATAGATAAGTATAAAATGAGTGCCACTTGAGTAAAAGCTATAAAAAAGTTCAGTTACTTTGTATTTATGTTGGCGTGTATTCACTCAAAATAAAATAATGGAAGACGAAATAATAAATGAACCAAATGGATATCAATCTCAAGAAGTTCCTGTAGCTGCACCATTAGGAATTAGCTATAATTCTTTACCTTTTATGATATGTTTTATTGTACTTAGTGTGCTATTTGGTAAATTTTAAAAACGTGCCTGTCAATGTATAACACCATTCTTGTTTTAGTATTTTTTGGATACAAACTGTACAGATCGTTAACTGAAAAAGAAAGGAAACGACAAGAAAAACTAAAACAGAAGCAAGCAAGAAAGAAGAAATAATTTTGCAGTTATTAGTAAGTCTGAATTAACCATGTCAATTGCGAAGTATAATAATTCGATTTAATTGTAAGACTTATTTAAATGACAATTAAACTTTTAATGTTATGCTATGTTTATTGATAGCTCAGAAATAAATTTTATAAATTTATTGCACACATATTAAACTAATGTTATTTTAAATGCATGTGTTGATTTGTAACATTATTTCTTATCAAGAGATTAACAATTAGGTATTGCCTGGAAGCCAATAAATTATAATTACAAAATATGTAAGGTCATAGTGTTTCATAAGTAGTTATATAATACTAAATGTTTATCAAAGAATGTGAAATTACTTTTGGAGTATTCAGTATTATTTCTGTTGCTATGTCGTTAATGTATTATGATTTTAATCAATTTATAAATTTATTTTACTTGCAGTAAATCGTCCAGAATTATGTTACTATATTAATGGTTCATTTCCATACGCAACAATTTAAAAATACTCTTGTTTTTGGAAAAATTTAATCGTAAAATTGTAGTAAATAGTTTGGGCCTTTATTTAAAGTTTGTACCCAAAAAGTAGGTATGCAATTGATACGACAAAATGTAACTAAACCTACTTTATTTTTACATCAGTGTAAGAAATTTAAAAAATTTTTGACAAGGAATAATTGATTATGAGCGGGAAAAAACGAGGTTTTATGTCAAAGTTTGTAATGTATAATTGTAAAATGATTATAAGAAAATTATTCAGAAGGTGGTGGGATCTTGTAATATGCTGGATATTTCACTAAGTGCACTCGGTAGTTGTCTATCACAAGATGATATGAGGCTTGTAATTCGTGTTACACTTGCTATAAAAATTAAATCTTAAAGTACTGTTCTAAACGGATCTGCACCTTGAAGAAGTTCAGTGAAGTAAAGAGCCAAACTATAGGTTTAACCAACTTAGTGCGATCTTTAGCGAGGAACCAGACTAACACTCCGAAAGAGGGTAGTAACTCTTTCGACCCTTAGAGTGACAGAAACTATACAGATCGGTATGGCATTCTAAAACACCTGCGATGCAAAAGTCAACGGGAAACCACCATATTACCTCCCAAGTACACACTACATTTGCTTTTTCCAATGCGCCACCCGAAGGTACTGCATTGGCCAGAAAGCAAATTTTTTTTACTTGGAAATTTTGAATTTTGCCATACCCTTGCTGTTCCAAGCAAGGTGCATGACAACACAACACACGGGACCTACATTTTACCTCTCATCCGAACGAGGGGATATTTTTGTGAAAAATGCTCGCCTAACATATTATAGCCCCGTCGGTAAGGTACGAGAGCCACTACAGTAGTTGGTAGCAATGATAAATAATTGCAAAATGATGCGCAAATAGGGTATTACGTCATATAAATGTTCAAATTATTATCACATACAAAAAAGGTTTATATTAATTATAAAGAAAACCAAAAGGTACTCACGTAAACTGTAGGACTTCTCACAGCATTACGCTATTATGGCGGCAGCTGGGCTTCGCTGAGCAGTTCGGGCGTGGGTATTTTTTCCGCCCCTGGTTGAATCCAAATTAAATCTGTCTTCTTCGTTCCTATTTGTAGAGGGGCGACAGGAAACTGGTATGAGGAACGATAATTGGGCAGATAAAAGGAAACTTACATAACAAAAAAAAGACAAGATACGGCAAAAAGACAACTACACTCGTCGACGTCTCGCTGACCAGTCTCGACGTGTCGGAAATCACCACCCTTCTTCCACACTCCGCGTCTGTGTAATCCTTTGCGCAAACGCACTGTCTGAAGTGACGGAAATACGCGCACAAGTCCTTTAAAATTATTGGCGCGAAATCCTTACAAATTAAAACTAAAATTGGAAATGTTTAAGGCCGATTTTCGGCACGTAACAAACATTTTTCAAGTGGAACGTGTTCGGAATTTGAAACCGGGACCTTGGGTTTAGTAAGTCACACGCATACCAACTGAGCCACTCCCCCCCACTACACAGTGTACCGAAATTGCTTTTAAAATGATGGCATCCTTTAGGGTAAAAGATTCCGAAGTTAAAATAGTTCTCCATTTGGCTCTCTGGAAAGGGACTACTTCGAAGAATGTGATCGGCAATTTCTTAAGAAGAGCCGGGTACCTTTTGCTAGTCACAGTTTGGAATGTCAGAAGCATGAAGCAAGTAAAATAGGTTAGCATTAGCATTAGACATAGGAGAGTTTGCTTGCTAGAGGCGGGGGATTTTTGGAATAGAAACTTTAGGGTAGTTCATAGAGGATCGGAGGAAGGAAATTAAGACGTGGGGATAGTTATGCAGACAAAGTGCAGGAAACTACTTACAAAAGATACAAGTATACATGCTCATCTCCAGCTGCAGTGAGGAGAAGGTAAAAGCGATCTACAAAGATATTGAAAAAGGGCATGAAAATTTATTAATTACGGGAGATTTGAATGCAGTGGTAAGCTAGGGTAGGAAAGGAGCTGCAGTAGGTTTATTTGATTTAAACATGAGAAACCACAGGGTAAATAGCCTTGTAGAATTTTGTGACAAAAACAATTTAACCATCACTGAAACAATTTTAAATATTTATGCGTGCTTAATGAAATTTTCACGTTGCCCATGACTCACTATAGTAATATCCCATAAAAAATTAAAGTTTTTAAGCTAAAAAATGGATAGGTTAAAAACTTGATTATCGACCACTATCATAAAACCAATTGTCATACAGGTCCTAGCCTTTTAATGTCAGTTCTTTGCAATCGCTTTTGGATTCTTTCTGCTAGAAGTGTAATCAGAAAGTGAGTTCACTTATAACACTTGTTTTCGATTATCGCCCTGTGCTCAAAATGGCCGACCTTCTGGCTTTCAGAGAATGTAAAGCAAATAAAGTCTTTGTACACATAGGTGTTGATTACGGCAGCCTAATTAGAATTACACTTTCCCATCACCAGAGAGCTCGAGTGCAAAAAGCATATATTTGCTTATTTGTTTCTTTTACTACAAAAGTTATCCATATAGAACTGATGTCGGATTTAACAACTTTCTTTCTTGCTGTATTTTCACACCGTGGTTTTGTGTCTTGTATGTACTCTGACAATGCAACTAATTTTACAGGAGCCAAGACACACCTAAATGAAATTTACAATTTTTTAATTTCTTCAGAACATAATGGCCGTTGAAGCAAGGATTAGTTGATCGCCGCATCGAGTGGAAAACAATTCCTCCTCGCACACCACATTTCGAATCAATGTGAGAGAATAATATTAAAAGTTGCAAAACTCATTTCTTTTGTGTTACAAGTACGCAATTGCTAGCATATGAAGAAATGATTACTGTTCTTGCACAAATTGAATGTTTACTTAATTCTCGTCCTCTCTGTATACTATCTGCTGATCTCTATCCCGAAACTTTGACGCCATCGCATTTTTTAATGTCCACCCTATTCAGTTTTTACCTGGGTCTGATCTGTCTGATGTTAACATTATCCATCGCAAAAATGTTCTGGACAGTCTTATATTGTCTTACTGGAAAAGATGGAGACCCATCAAAAATGGTGTACTAATTCAAATTCTGTAAAAGTTGGTACTGTGGTTGTGATTGATCAAGATGATACTCCTCCACTTTCTTGGTCTTTGGAGGTTATACAAAAGTTCCGGGTAGCGATAATATTGTCAGAGTCATATCCAATAAAACCAAATCTGTCCTGTTGTTAAAAATTGTTCCACTTCCTATGCAATTAAATGTCATATATTTTATTTATTAAAAATAATAATTCGCTTATTCACTCCCAAATAGGAAAAAGATTATTTTTTTGCAGTAATTCCTCATTTTTTACCTTTTTGTGTAATAATGCTTATTTTAATTTTATTTAAAAATTAATTTCCTATTTTTTGGGAATGCGCTCTGGGGTAAAAAATTCCGGTGTTAAAATAGTCCCCCATTTGGATCTCCGGGAGGGGACTACTTTCAGGGATGTGATCGGAAAGTATATATAAAAAAACAATTGTGAACATTCTGCGAATCTGAGTGTGGAATGTAAAAAGTATGAAGCAAGTAGGTAAGCTAGAGAACTTGAAAATTGAAATGGATAGGTTAGCACTAGATATAGTAGGGATCTGCGAAGTTTGCGGGGGATTTTTGGAGTGGAGACTTTAGGGTGATTCATACAGGATTAGAAGAAGGAAATTCGGGTGTGGGGATAGTTATGTGGAAAATATAGGAAAACATGTAAAAAAACTACTTACATAAGAACGAAAGAGTACCCATGGTTAGATTAGAATCTAAACCGATATATACAGTAATAATACAAGTATGCATGTCCACCTCTTGCTACAGTGAGGAAGAGGTAGAGGCAATCTACAAAGATATCGTAATACGTAAAAGGATATGAAAATTTAATAATCTTGGGAGATTTTAAAGCAGTGGTAGGTGAGGGTATGAAGCAGCGGTAGTAAGTTTGTTTGATTTAGGCACGAGAAATTACAGGGGAAATAGGCTGCTAGAATTTTGCGACAAGAACAATTTAACCATCACAAACACATTATTTGCACATCATGCTAGAAGATGATGCACGTGGAAGATGCCAGGAGATATAGGGAGATATCAAATAGATTACATCCTCGTTAGACGAATCAAGTAAAAGACTGTGTAAGCTACCCAGAAGCAGATACAGACACCGACCACATCATAATTATGAAGCCCGCTCTTAAATTTAAAAATTTGAAAAAAGGAATGGAAAAAGGCACTTTGACTTTGAGAAACTAAAAGATAAAGATATCTCCACGAAAGATTTGTAAAAAAAGTCAAGTAAAAGACTGTGTAAGCTACGCAGAAGCAGATACAGACACCGACCACAACATTGTAATTAAGAAGGCCGCTCTTAAATTTAAAAATTTAAAAAAAGGAACGGAAAAAGGTACTTTGACTTTGAGAAACTAAAAGATAAAGATATCCATGAAAGATTTGAAAAAAAGTCAAACGAATTACTGAAAGATATTTGGAAAAATTTCTTATACTAAGGAAGTAGAAACAGAATGGAAATAACATTAAATCCAGCCTAGATATGGCGGCCAGAGATATTGTGGAGTATACACAAAAATAAAATAAGAAACCATGGATAACAAAGGATATCCTGAATTTAATAGAAGAAAGACGAAAATACAAAAATTGATCAGATGACACAGGAAAACTGAGATACAAAGCCATAAAATTGGAAATTATTTGCAAATGCAAGAAAGCTAAAGAACAATGGATTGATGAAAAGTGTAAAGAGGTACAAACTCAGGTGGAAATAGGAAAGACAGGCGAAGCACACGAACTAATTAGAATGAATTTTAGGGGTATAAAACCGCGTAGTAAAAATATAAGAGACACTGGAGGAAACGTCATTATAGAAAATGTAGAGAAAGTTGATAGATGGCAAGAATATATAGGGAATTTATATGCAGGAGAGAAACTAACAGCATTAGAATAAGAATCAGACATTGAAAAGGTGACTTGAGATACCCTATACTTAGAGATGATGAGTTTAAATTACCATTAAAGGCACCTGGTACAGATAAGGTGCAAGCAGAAACTTTAAAAGCAGTAACAGAAGGTTCCTTCCAACTTTTAAGCGATATGTATGAGACAGGCGAGTTACCCAAAGATTTCAAACGTAATATCATCGTCATTATACCAAAAAAAGAGAGGCTCGGATAGATGTGAAAATTTTCGAACAATAAGTTTGACAGCACACGTGTCAAAAATATTAACTAGAATTGTACAAAGACGAATGGAAAAGCGAGCTGAAGAAGTAGTAGGTGAAACAGGGGAATGCTGGAGGCTATTTTAGCTCTGAAGGTGATAATAGAGAAAACAATAGAAAAAGAGGAGAGCTTGTATAAAGGGTTTGTAGATCTGGAAAAAGCATTCGACAATGTAAAATGGAAAAAAAAATGTTCAAAATACTCAAAAAGATTGGATGAGTTTTAGGAATAGGCGGATAGTACATAGCTTATACAAAGAGTAAATAGTTGTAATAGAATTAGAGCAAGAACGTAGAGAAGTAAATATTAGGAAAGGGGTGAGACAGGGATGTGCCCTATCCCCATTAATTTTTAACTTGTACATCGAAGTGGTAATGAATTTTGATGAAATAGAGCTATAATTAGGAAACAACAGAAGAGGAAACCGAACTGTATCTAGGCTGTGGGAATTTCAGGGAGCGGTGTAGGCTAGCTCTGAATAGAAATACGTGACGGTACGCATCCAACCAGTTTGAAGACGGAAACCTAATGATGAAAAAAATAATTGCATTTAAATCTGATGATTATTACAAACAACTACAGGTGTTGGTTTTGAAATATTTTCAACTAATGTTGATTGTGAGAAAGGATATATAGGAAAACTATTAGTTCGGCAAATGTTCGTGTTGGGGGATTTTGGTAGCCGCATGCTGCTTAACCCTCTTCACATACTACTGAATATCGAAGAAATAGGGTATATATTTATAAACAATTAGAAGAGGAGCCGAACTGCATCTAACAAGAAAGAGCAGCAGGTATGTTCGAAGACAACAAACAGAAACAAGGAGAAAATTGTTGAAAGCATATGTGTGTGGAACACAGCACAGTACATCTACGAAATAGGGGCAGTAGGAGAAGCAGACAGAAAAACGGCAGAACCCTTTTGGAATGTTGTGCTTCAGATGTATGAGGATGATAGCATAGACAGACAAAGTTAATAACAAAGAAATAGTAGAGGAATAAAGATATTTGTGGAAAACAAAAAAAAAATAGGAATAATATAAGGGCAGGATATGCTCTAAGGCATTTTTGAGGAATAGTGTAGGATATATTACAAGCAGAGATAGGAAAAAAGAGGCAGAGGTAGACCTAGATTGGACTATTGCACACAGATAGTGAAAGATGCAGACGGGAAATTTTAGCTAAATGTGTAGGTTAGCACTGAATAGGAAACAATGACGGTACGCATCTAACCAGTTCCAGGACTGAAGACCTAATGATGATGATAACAAAGCCATATTAAGACAGGAAGGAATAAATGAAACAATTCGCAAAACTTTATTTATTTGCAAATCTAAATAAGTTTTCGAATTCTTAGTAGTTTTTTGGTCCCATATGTAAAACAACAAACGATTTATTTCCTAGTTTAATTGAATTGCAAGGCTCTACTCTACATTCTGTATCAACAATAATATAGAAAATAATTCAGGTATTTTGAAAGCTTGCTTGGAACGTTTTAATCAGTAAAAGCCGATGTAAATAACTTATTGTTCATGGACTGTAATATAACTGCGATGTTTATTAATAAAGAAAAAATTATGAGATTGCCTGAGCATGTGAAATAATTAAATTGGATTGTAGTGGGTTGGTAGCAAGTTGACAAAATTAAATACATACAAGACAAGCACACAAAAACAACCTCAATTTCCTTCTCAAGTTCAATTTCAACATTGACACTAGTACAAGTGGGTTTATCAATTATAGCGTTATCAGTTTGAAAAACCGGCTGTAATGGATAATTTACTACGCCCAAGGTCCCGGGTTCGAATCCCGACACGGTCCGCTTGAAAAATGTTAGGCGAGCATTTTTCACAAAAATACACCCTCGTTCGGATGAGAGGTAAAATGGAGGTCCCGTGTGTGAGTGTTGTCACGCACGTTAAAGATCCCTACCTTGCTTGGAACAGCAAGGGTTTGGCAAAATTCCAAATTTTCCAGGTAAAAAAAAACTCGCTTCCTGGCCAATGTAGTACCTTCGGGTGGAGCATTGGAAAAAAAATCAAAAATCAAATGTAATGTATAATTGCGAGCAAGAATTGATGAACGCAACTGCATATTTATATATTTGCCAAACCATGCTCCCCTCCTTGAAATGTTATCGAAACCTTTCAACCTCGAAGATACAGAGGAGTGACAAAAAATACAAAAAAGAAATGAACAAAATACATATGCTTTTGGAGCGAGCAAATAACAAATAGCGCATTTTCTAAAGAATAGCACAATAATTAAATTAATTTATATTTAAAATAAGCATTATTTGCAAAAAATTAAAACAATTACTGCGACAAATTAAACCTTTCCTTTTTGTAAGAAAATAAGCGAATTATTTTTAATAAATAAAGTATACTATTTATTTATTGCATAGTAGGTGGAATCAATTTTATAATGGGACGTTAAAATGTAAAAAACTTATTGTTTGCATGTATCTCAAGATTTTCAACTTGTTTCGTAAACACGACGCGTGGTCACCAAGCGTATGTTCTGTTTAGCACAAAATTTGGGGAAGATAAGAATTCTCCCAGATCGAATTGTCTTCAACGGGTATTTTTCTAATCCGCTCACTTTCACGTTAATCTACGAGCCAAGCGGGATGGTGAGAATTAACGGTGAAGAGTCAAGTTCCTTAGATTTATATTCGTTTCAGCACAAATATCTTCAGGTCAATGAAACACCTTCAGGTCAATGAAACGCCTTCAGGTCAATGAAAACCCTCAGGTCAATAAAGAAAAACTCTCAGGCCAATAAGTTCCACAATTCGGAATCGGTCCGAAATCCATTGAATTTTATCCATGCAGGAGACGAGCTGAAACAGGATCATAATCAACACAGGGGTAGCAGTCGGCGACCAGTGGTAAAGGGCGAGTTTGTTACTTCTACCGAATCCTTAACCGGATTTATTTAACAACCCCTTTCTCCACATATGGTCATATTACCAACAGTAAAAATCCTTACCATTTCAGTTCATAAGATCTGTTAGTAGAATGCTGTAATCTCACTTAATTTTACTAATTTTTCATTACATTTGCAAATGAAAAATCTTTCTTTAAATTTTGTTATGTTTGAATCTCTCACAAGAAGCTTAAGATGAGATTATGCTTTATTAGTAACGAAATAAGAATTACATTAAGATTACTTAAAATTACAGTTTTCCATTAAATTTGTACGTGACTGCCAGATTTGACAATCATTAACGTACATCACAATTATGTAACGAAATTTTGTTCAAGTTTTTAAAACTAAAAAGCCTGTGATAATTTATTTGTTAAAAATTGCCATTATTTGATTAAAATTATTTGTTATAAAATAGATGTATTATCACTCTGGTAATATTTCCAAGTTAAAAAGATCTTATCAATTATCCAAGAATTTAAGTAGAAAAATTTAGAATTGTCCACTACAAACGGGTTTTCTTTATCTACCCTAAATTATTATTTTTTTGGTCAATACTTGCGAGCTAAGGTGGCGTCCAACTTTAAATTGAATCGTTTTCTGTTTAACTACGGAAACCTCAGCCCTGACTCATTTCTTACTCTCCCTTGCGGCGATAGCCAAGTTATCTGCCGGCAAAACAGTTGTAGCTTTTCAAGCTTTTAAGCGTAAAAACTTTAATCTTTTAAAGTACACTACTACCGCGTGTCGCGTGCAGTAATTGTGAGAATTATAGCAAGATCTTAATCGGTTTCCTTAATACATCCAATTTTTTATAAAACTAGTTCCATTAACATCCACAAGGGCGTAATTTCATTAAAACATGCATCGTATTATTCAAAATTCTAACGTTAGTGCCGCATCGAAGGATATTTTTATCAGATTAACCATACAATTGGCATGTTATATTTTATAAAACTGTTACATATTAATAAATTTTTTTCGCAATGTCACTGCATATATAAGTGCAAGACATTGGAACCTCTTCAAGTGCAATTTGGAGATTGATAGTGTGTTTTTGTGTGCTTTAGTTTATCTATTATATATAAATTTTGGTTAACTTGCTACCAGCCGCTTCACCCAATTTCATAATTTCACGTCACAGGCAATTCAGAGCAATTTTTCTCTAGGCAATCCTCCTGAATACAGTCCACATCCTTTTTACCACACCACTTTCTACTAATACATTAGTAAAAGTTTTCTTTATAAAGTGTATTTTGCGTTTGTCATGCATACAACACATAATTTAAATTATAAATTGGGACTGTTGTGTCTTCAGTGCGGTACTATTTATTAACTATAAACCCAAACAGACAGTTAGAAAGAAATATCTTTATGCTGTTGTCAAGTGAATGTACAAATTGGGTTACGATATCATTAAAGTATACCCACGGTTTGTCATCAAGGTTTTGATATAATACTTGAAATTGTTATAAATTATCCTATTACAAAATCAAGATACAGTTGCCAACCGATTTGAAACATATATTTTAGGTTTCAATATTAATACTTCACATTTCCTTTGGATGTAACTATTCGTTACTAGTTGAAAAGTTACCACACCATTCGCAGCCTGTATGAAGGAATAGCATATCATGGTGACCAACAACTGCTTATTTGACTCATGGTATGTAGATTGCCTACAGTCTAGAAATGTTAAAAGTTTTGATGAGTAGACTTGAACTGTTTTATCTTGTAAGATTTGCCCAATAATTTGGGGTTTGCATTTAAATCTACTACTGTAAATATGTATTATTTTTGTCCTTTTATATTTCAGTAGATTCTATTCAAAGCACGTAGTTAAGATTCTGATGATATTTATGATACGTACGTTTGGTTTGGTGTACCGATTTAATGACTGTGGTTAAATGCTACTTAGTCTGATATCCTGAAGTATGCGGAAATATTTGAGGGGTGTATAATGGAGTACTTCTTTTATTTACAAAACATCCTTCAGCTTGATTGTTACTACATGTAATTAATATTTAACGTTAGTATATGAGGAATGAAAAATTCTGGTGTTCGTCCTTAAACCAGCAATTTAATATTGTGTGCCATTTTACATGTGTTTTTGTGTTTATTTGTTAATTCAGGTACAGATTTTCTAGGCAAGTTGATTTGTGGGTCATATTGTTTTATTCTTTAGGGCCTCTCTCCCAATCTTTCGTTTTTTTCTTTTCTCTTCTCTTCTTTGTTACCCCGTAATTTGGACGAGTTCACTCTTATTTACTGATTGCGTTCTTTCTTCATCTGCTCGTCTTGCAGGTAACAAATACGCAACACACAAATTATAAATACAAAAATGTTTCTTACAATGAACGTAATATGGGTTGCAATTGATAAGATAAAAAAAATTTGAATGAATACATGCAAAATAGGTAAAATAAGCTTCTAAAATTAGTAAGGAGCAATTCTTACCGATACTCCAACGTGTTGTAAGATACTGATAATAAAACTTAAATGCACCATTATGAGATATACAAACGTACAATATCATATACAGCACAAATGAAGTAATATTATTTTTGCTCAAAAGAATAGTTAGAAGCTTAGAGTGGGTCAATGTTCATAAACGGAAATGCTTTCTAGCAACAAAATGACACTGAAAAATGAACTAAAACCACTATATTAACTAAATTATTACATAAAAATAAATATTGTTAAACAATTGCTATGGCTATATTATAAACTAAAGATGCAACATAACTCATTTTTTTTCCTCTAACGATGTTTCTATTATAAGCAGTAAATTTATAAATAATTGAACGATATTCTTAAACATAACAAAATAAAGATTGAGATCCACTATATATTTACTGCCTTACATATTTGCAAACATGTCATTAATAAAGAATTCTTATATAAAATTTACATTATATTAAAGTATTTCAATATTGTTCTACACAAATTGCATTATTTTTTATGATATAAATTATGGGTCTTGATGCAACAACACGCTGTAATTAATTTGTGATCTTGACAGGAGTTTGCATGTAGAAAACTGCAATCAGCTAAGATGCATTGTTCAGGTAATGGATCTATAAAACAGTATATTGTCAGTATAACAATTGTAATCGCTAATAAATTAACAAATTGCTAAAAATATATCAACTAACAAAATTAATTGAACTTAGATAATATATTATGTCACAAGGACAGAAAATAAGCATTACCATCCCGCGACTATTAGCTGTTGGATCAAGAGAAACAATAGCTTGTTACATGCCAACATTGGCATTGCACACTTTTTAATTTGTGAGTGAATTCACGCCAATATTTTAAAAAATATACTTGTTCATGTCCGTCATCCCGGACAGTTGCGTCGGCGCAAAAGAATGCGCGTGGAGTGATTCGGTAAGTGCGCGGTTTGCGACACGACCGGACATCATTATTAGCCAACGAGACGTCGAACAGTGACGTTTACCTGTGTCGTTCCTTTGTCTTTTCTCTTTCAGAATGTAGGTTTCCCACTATCTCTACCTGATATCGTTGCCTTCACCTTATCCCTTGATCCTGCCTACAAACAGAAGAAGAGGGAAGACGTCAAATCTGGTTCCAACGATGGCCTAATGAAACCCACGCCCAAACAACGCCCAACGAGATCCATGAGAATCAGCACGGCTCCTGCGTAAGGATGACCGCAAAATCGTGAAGCGTTCTACATTTTGGGTGTGTTTTGTTACCTTTTTCAAGGTGCATCTTGTATCACTGTCAACATATTTGGTACATGATACAATTTGGCAAAGTATATCGTAATACCTTTATTGCGCAATATTGTGGACGTGGAGCGTATCAGTGTTGCCAACTGTAGTAGTGGCTCATAACAGTTGCGCGGGACTATAACAAGCTAAGGTTTGCTAATGCATTTTTCGCATGTTAGATACACAATTATTTTTCGCCTGGCAATTAACAAAAAAAAAATTGGAAAAATAACACAAAAACTTTAATCATGTAAACACAAACGGAATTTAATTAAAATCCAACATTTTACTAATTTATTTATTATCATAATTGTTAATTATCATGGGCAGTAATACCAGAACTCGTAGGCATTTGGTAAGTGTTTGAGGTGCTGGTAAAACGGTGACACTTTTATTGTTGAAGTTAACAGGCTGGTTGGTTTTTGGCATTGGGGAAGACGTTAAAAAAACTACTGATGTGAGGTAGGGCAGGGAGGAAGCTGTTCTATAAGTTCACCTCCTTAAACCTTAAGATTCATGGTCAAAAACCTACTGCAAATTGGCTCCAACTTAAACATAGCCAATAGTCTTGATATTTTACACAAAATTCATAATAATGAGCGGTTACGTTAATAATGATGTCCAAAAATTCCAACCTTAATCTAGCAACTTAACATATTCATGTAAAAGCATAGGTATAACTATATAAAAGTTCATACTTACAACCCCACGTGTATGCATGCATATACACATCCGTTCTCTCGAACCATTTATTCAAAGATTCACTCAATACCTGTTTCGGGTATGCAATACCCACTGTTGCTCCACTCTCTACAATACTTCCGAGGTAAACTTATCCTCACCAGGGTTGATAATGCTTAACACGGGTGTTGATAAATTTTGTGCTCGAAACTCTTGATATTCCCCTTACTTTTGTACCAACTTGGTTTGGAATTGAGCTTCCAAAATCCGAACTTCCACAATCAATCAATAATGAACCATACAGGTGTGGTTAAGTATCATTTTCTTTGCAGTTAATAAACCTGCACTTTCTACCATTAACCGCCTTACAGCTGAGTCATTTCGTTTTTTGATTACACTTAAACTTATTACGATTTACTTTTCCTTTACGAGCCGGACTTATCTGTGTTCTTTATCCACTACTTAAATTCACTATTCTTCCCGTAATAAGCATACTCACTTCTTATATTTGTTCACTAAACATTACTATAATTTATACGCGATCTTGCAGCGTAACCCGTACTAGCTCCGGGCTAGTTATTGTCACATTTACGTGCCTTCCTTGATATCTTTTTGTCCTTGTGTGTCTTGGTGAGTCTTTGTGTATCGTGTCTCTGAATTTTTCCACTTCCCATATTTATATACCTTTGATCACGTGACTGTTCTAGCCAATCAAAAATCTTACATATTTCACAATCGTACATCATCCCTACATGTGCTTTTAGGTTAATGGTTTAAATCAACTTTTATTATTGCCATTGCTAATTGAAACTACCCTATATTTAAATTTAAGTTATTCTGCAATATTTTACAGTACTTCCTGTTAATATTTTTATAGATCTCATGAAAATTACATATTATTACGCACTTCCGGTTTGGAATTCTCTAGAACAAACTAGCATTTTCTTTGGCGTCTTAATTTAAAATCTTCTAAATTTCACAGGATGTTAGATATCAGTTGATAGGTTATGTTCATTTAAGTTGTCAATTGTCATTCAAAATCAAACTAGGGTTGGGTAACTTTATTAATTCTGGTCAGTGATGGTTACATTTTAGATAGAATTATCTGTGATTTGGAGAAAATACTATTTAAAATTTGGATTAATTTAAAAATGTTCTTGAGTGTTACAGTATTGGCTATCTCAAAGTCGCTCCCAAGGTGCAACACAAATTGAAGGCACTCATTCTTCTAAACTTTAAACTTTAAAATTTTCATCTAATGTACTCAAACCAAATATATCAAACATTGATAAATCAAAGTCACCTTCAATTCACGTTTAAATGTCAAACTTGAAATTTTTATTATTTTGACAACGATCCTAGGTCATGAATCGAAATGTAAATAAAGAGGATTTTAAGAACTATGAGTGGTTTAATTCTCAAAGAAGATTAAGAAATATACAAAACAAACCACAAGGAACATTCACTGTATTTGTTATCGACAATGTATTTATTTAAGATTACGAAATGTTTCGAATCTGAATAATAACATTTTTCTCATTTTAGCGTCTCTCTGATTACGACGCCTTCGTGCGGGGTACGAAATGGCCACCCGCTAGGTACGGCCCTGGCTAAAGAGCCGAACAATAGGTTTAACCAAATTAGCGGAATCTTTAATGAGGAACCAGACTAAGACAGGTGCCCAAAAGAGGGCAGCACCTCTTTTGGTGTTTAGAGTGGCAGTAGGACACACTACTGCAATGTGGAAGGCAACTGAAAACCATCACATTACCTTCCAACTACACAATGTAACAAAAACGTTTTCAAAATTATTGCATTTCCTGGTAGTAAAAGATTCCAGAGTTAAAATAATCACCATTTCGATCTCTGGGTGGGAACTACTTCGGTGATTGATAAGCTCAACAGCGCAGGCATAATCGACTTTGTTTTTAATGGACTTCATATTGATTTTTACATTTTTAATATGCTCATTGAAAATGCTTTTCAACGATGTAAAACTTACATTGCTTTGTGTAAAATCTTTTTTCAATGTTTAGAAAATTATAATATTACCTGCATTAGTGAACTTTAAGTCATGGATAACCTGTGAAATTTTGGGCACTGATCGGTACAAACAAAAGAAAAAAGGAAGTTAAAAATTTTTAATTCTTCTTGGTGGTCACTCCAGCTTCACAGGAAGTTGAATTGGCTACTTTAAATCGCATATAACTTGCACAATTTTGGAGCACAAATGCTGAACTTTCGACACTCAGCACAAACGAACTATATAAATCTTTAAGTCGTATGGTGGCCCATCCAACTTCACACACACTAAAATAAGTACTTATTGTTGAGCATGCAAAATTTTGCACGCTTAACGACAATTACTGATTTTATTAATCACTTACACATCATCATCATCATTTTGTTTTCGACCTTACTTAAGGTCGGTTTGATGCAGCTCTAACTTCTTTTCTATTTGTGCTAGTCTAAAAAGGTTTACATATCCTTCACAACCTAAATCTCTAATAATTTGACTAATATAACTTGTTCTAGGTCTTCCTATACTTCTATCTTTTCTTATCTACCTGGCTCTACATAGATAATTAGCAACCTGATGGTTGTTAAAGAATCCAACATGTTTACATGATCTCCATTTATAATGAAATGGAATATTACCTGGTCTAACCTCAAAAATGTAAAATATTGTTATGAACAGCAGGAGTTCCACATCCATCCGTTATATAAACTTGTGAGTTATGTCATGGTGATTTAGGTCAACTAATTTTAACATTGTTTGTTTTCGAACTTACTAAATCGGTTTGATGCAGCTTCTAAATTCTTTTCTTATTTTGTGTAGTCTAAAAGGTTTACATATCCTTCACAACCTAAATCTCTAATAATTTGACTAATATAGCTTTGTCGAGGTGTTCCTACTCTATTTTTATTTGGTAGTGTATAATCTAAGACCTTACTAAATAGTCCCTCATCTTAACTGGTGCCCTATCATTCTATCTCTTCTGACCTTTAATTGTTTCCACATGCAGGGTTCCTCACCTATCCTTCTATAAACTTCCTCATTTGTTACTCTATCTGTCCAACTAATCTTTAACATTCTCCTATAACACCAAGTTTCAAAAGCTTCTATCTTTTTCTTATCTACCTTTTTAATTGTCCAAGTCTCACTACCGTATAATAGAATGCTTCATACATACGACTTTAAGAAACTTTTTTTTTATTATCTATAACACTATTAGCTATTAGTAAGTCTTTCTTTTTTAAAAACATTTTTCCAGCTTGAGCTATTCTAGCTATTATATCCCTTCTGCTACGTCCGTCCTTTGTAATTATACTACCTAAATAGCAAAATTCATCTACCTCCTGTAACTGGGTATTACCTATTTTTAATTTTGGCTTAGAATTAGTATGTAACTCACTTATCAGTATCTTTGTCTTTCCTGAGTTAATTCTCATACTATAGTTACTCTGTAGTATCTCATCTAAAATATTTAAAATTCTTCTAACTTTTTTCTGGACTCTGCTATAATGGCTACATCATCTGAAAAACGTAACATGTCTATTTTCTGTCCCTGTACATTAATGCCTATCTCTTTTCTCTCTCTAGCTAAGTTTAAAGCTTCGTCAATATAAACATTAAAAATCAAGGGAGATAATATACAGCCCTGTTTAACACCATTTCTAATCTTAGCTTCCGTTTCTATTTCATCAAATCTAATTACTACGCTTTGGTTTTTATATAGACTGCTGTACTCTCTGAAAGATTTAAGCTTTCTTCTATTTCTCTATTAAAACTAATATCTCCTTTGTTACCCAGGGTTTTCTCGCTTCTACGTTTTTCTTACCTATAGTCTGTGTTGCTGTATCATGTACAGCCCTTTTTATTTTTTTCCATCTATTTGCTATGTTCACTCCTATAGCCATCTCTTTGATCTTATTATCTAATACGTTTATATTCCTCTTTTACCTCACTATCATTAAGCTTACCTAGATCCCATCCCTCCCTTTTAGCCTTTCTCAATTTTTTGAATTTTAGATTACATTTCATTTTAACTAAGTTATGATCGCTATCTATGTCAGCCACTGGATAACTACGACAGTTTTTAACTTGGTTTCTAAATCTTTGTTTAACTAAAATATAATTGGTATCTAGCGCTATCATCTGGCACTTTCCAGGTATATCTTCTTCTAACGTGTTGTTCGAATACAGTGTTTACAGTTACTAATCTATGTTTCTGGCAAAATTCAATTAATCTTTCTTGTCTATCACTTCGTCTACCATACCCAAATTTTCCTACCATTTTTCCCTCACTATCTTCTCCCATAACTATTAAATTCTCATCTCCCTTTACTTTTCTCACTATACTATTTATATCCTCATATACCTTTTGTACTTCCTCGTACTGAGTTGTTCGCATGTAAACCTGTACTAAAACAGTATCTCTGGGTTTTATATTCAATCTAACCATAATTATTTTATCACTAAATTGTAAGTACTCTTTAACTTTACGTTCTAATCTTTTACCTAACACTATTCCTACCCCTGCCTGTCCATTAGTTGAGAAGTTGCAATTATTCTATACTCATCTTTCAAAAAGTCATTACCATCTGGCCAACTCACCTAATACCTAAAATGTCTAACTTCCCTTTTCTCATTTAGACTAATAAATTCGTTAACTTATCTACTCTAAGTAACGATCTTACATTCCAAGTCCCTATCACTAAATCGAACCGCTGTTTTAAATTCTTACAATGACGAGCCCCAAGCCCCCCCTACCTGATCCGAATGAGAGGTATTTACCTCCGGCACACACATGTACTAGTTGAAATAAAAAATGTGTATTTTAGAGCAAATGCAAAATGCTCTTAAGTATACAATCAATACGTTTAAGTTACTTATGTGTCATATACAAAGAGACCTATACACGTTTAAGATTTAAACACATTCATTTTTTTTAATGTAGTTTGACAACACTAAAATAACAATATAATAAACAATAGCAATACTTACAATAAGGATTATTAGGATTATTGCAGCAACAGGAATCATGGAATAACTTTTCAGAGCAGTAGCTGAAAACACTATGATCACATCCAGGACATCTTCTGCGACCTAGTATCGAAACAAGATTAAGCTCTGTTTGTTTTGAAACATCTGCAGCATATGTACCTAAAACCACATAATAATTAAAATCAACTAGTTGTCTGTCATGACTTTTGAAGGACACCAAACAGAAGGTATAAATCTCCCAATAAAGTTGCCCCAACTTTACAATGGGTACTGCAGTATAAAATATTGATTGGACAAAAGCCAAATAACAAAAAAAAATTGTGTTTCCTTGATAATGTACAGATAATAGTTTGTCTAAAAACCCTACACATGTGTATGTGCATGTGTAATTCTTCTATACGACTCCACTGCTATATGTACTGGAGCACTGAAAAATTATCCTGTTGAGAATTATTTATGAATTGGGACTTGTAATGCTAGTGCGTTACTTAGTTAAACACAATGCATTAGGAAGGTATTTATTAGCATACGGTTGATAGGTTAGAATTTTTAGTGAAGGTATACCCTGTATATCAACGGTTTTAGAATAATTAAAGTGCAGGAAGTGAAATTGCCCTATTTTTTGTATAAAGGCATTTTACATAGGTACATAATAAGTTATTTATTTACTATCTAACAGATCAAGGACCAATTATTAGACAGTATTATGAGTAAGTATGTAAATCATCATCATCATTAGGTCTTCAGTCATGGAACTGGTTAGATGCATACCCTCAGTTTCCTATTCTGTGCTAACGTACACATTTCCCTGAAATTTGCATAGTCTGCATCTTTTACTATCTGTGCAATAGTCTGATCTAGGTCTACCTCTACATCTTTTTTCGTATCTCTGCTTGTAATATATTCCATACTATTCCCCAGAAATGCCTTAGAACGTATCCTGTCCTATTTCTCCTATTTTTTTTTTGCTTTCCACAGATATCTTTATTCCTCTACTATTTTTATAACCTATTTGTTATTAATTTTGTCTGTCCATGCTACCATCCTCATACATCTGAAGCACAACATTCCAGAAGACTTATACCTCTTTCTGTCTGCTTTTCCTACTGCCCGTATTTCATAGGCATACTGTGCTGTGCTCCACACATATGCTTTGAACAATTTTCTTCTTGTTTCTATGTTCGTTGTCTTTGAACGTAGCTGCTTCTCTTTATTGTTAGATGCAGTTCGGTTCCCCTTCTATTGTTTACAAATATATAACCTATTTCCTCAATATTCAGTAGTATGTGAAGGGGGTTAAATAGCCTGTGGCTACCAAGATCCCCCAACACTTGAACATTTACCGAATTAATGGTTTTCCAATATATCCTTTCGCACAATCAACATTAGTTGAAAATATTTCAAAACCAACACCTGTAGCTGTCTATAATAATCATCAGATTTAAGTGTAATTATTTCTTCGTCATTAGGTTTCCATCTTGAAACTGTTTGGAGTGTACCTTCATTTATTTCTATTCTGAGCTAGCCTACACCGTTCCCTGAAATTCCCACAGTCTAGATAGAGCTCGTTTCCGGTTCTGTTGTTTCTTAGATATATCTCTATTTCACCAAGGTTCAGTGGTATGTGAAAGGGGTTAAGCAGTCTGTGGCTACCAAGGACCCCCAACACAGACATCTGCCAAATTAATAGTTTTCCAGTAAATCCTTTCGCACAATTAATATTAGACGAGAGTATTGTAACACCAATACCTGTAGTTGCTTATAAAAATCATCAGGTTTAAGTACAGTTACTCTTTTCGTCATTAGGTTTTCTATCTTGGAATTGGTTGGGTGCATACCTCCATTGATTTCTATTCTGAGCTATCCTGCACATTTCCATGAAATTCCCACAGCCCACATCTTTCACTATTTGCATTCAATAGTCTGATTTAGGTCTACCTCTAACCTCTATTTTTTACTATGTCTGCTTCTAATATATCCCTCACTATTCCTTCATGCCTTAGTAAGTAGCCTATCATCTGATCTCTCCTATTTCTTACTGTTTTCCACATATTTCTTTCTTCCCCTACCATTTCTAGCACCTCTTTGTTCCTAACTTTGTTTGTCCATGATATCTTCATGATATGTCTGTAGCAACACATTTCAAAGGCTTCTACCTTTTTCTTGTCCGCTTCTTCTACCTTCCAGGCTTCACATCCATACATATGTTTTAAGTAATCTTTTCCTTGTTTCTATGTGCGTTGTCTTTGAGCACAGTAGTTGCTTTCTCTTGTTAAATATAGCACAATATTGTGCTAATCTTTGTTATATATCTTTTGCGCTCCTCCTATCTTGAGTAATTTGGCTTCCTAGGTAGCAGAAATCTTTAACCTTTTGTACGTTCTCGTTACCTATTTGTATTCTAGTTTTTAATTTATTTTCCCCTCCTTTGCATACTAACCTTATTTTTGTTAATTTTCATACCATATCCCTGTTAGGACTGTTTTCATTTCATTAAGAGCAGCTTCTAACTCTTCATTGCTAGATACTAATATGGCTGTATCATTTGCAAATCTAAGAATATCAATCTTTTGTCCCTGCATTTGACAGTATTCATTGCCTCTTCGATGTACAAGTAAAAATTAATAGGGATATGGCAGATCCCTGTCTTACCCCTTTCCTAATATTTACTTCTACGTTCCTGCTCTAATTCTATTACCGCTGTTTGTTCTATGTATAAGCTATGTACTAACCGTCTATCCCTAAAACTCATTTCAATCTTTTTAGTATTTAGAACATTTTTTTCCACTTTAGATTGTCGAATGCTTTTTCCAGAACTACAAACCCTACATACACGCTTTCCCCTTTTTCTATTGTTTTATCCATTATCATCCTCAGAGCTAAAATATCCTCCCATGTTCCCCTGTTTCGCCTAAACCCAAATTGATCTTCTCTTAGTATTTCTTCAGCTTGTTTTCCATTCGTCTTTGTACAATTCTAGTTAATATTTTTGATACGTGTGCTGGCAAACTTATTGTTCGAAAATTTTCAGATCAATCCGAGTCTCTCTTTTGTAGTATAGTGACTATGATGTTACGCTTGAAATCTTTGGGTATCTCGCCTGTTTCATACATATAGCTTACAAGTTGGAAGAAAGTTCTATTACTGCTTGTCCAATGGCTTTTAGAGTTTCTGCTTGCACCTTATCTGTACCCAGAGCCTTACCATTTTTCAGACCCTTTAATGCTAATTCAAACTCATCTCTAAGTTTCAGATATCCCAAGTTATCCTTTTCAATATCTGATTCCTGTTCTAATGCTGTTAGTTCCTCTCCAGCATATAATTTCACTATATATTCTTGCCATCTATCTACTTTCTCTACATTTTCTATATTGACGTTTACTCCTGCATCCCTTATATTTTTGATATATGGTTTTATATCCCTAAAATTCATTCTAATTAGTATGTATGCTTAGTCCGTCTTTCCAATTTCCATCTTAGTTTGTACCTCTTTGCACTTTTCATCAATCCATTGTTCTTTAGCTTTCCTGCATTTGCGAATAGTTTCCCATTTTATGGCTTGGTATCTCTGTTTTCCTATTTCATCTGATCCATTTTTGTATTTTCGCCTTTCTTCTATTAAATTCAGAATATCCTTTGTTATCCATTGTTTCTTATTTTCTTTTTGTGTATACCCCAGAATATCTTTTGCTGCCATGTCTAAGCTGGATGTAGTGTTATTCCATTCTGTTTATACTTCCTTAGTATAAGAAATTTCTCCCTTATCTTTCAGCAAATCATTTGACTTTGTTTCAAATCTTTCGTGGATATTTATCTTTTAGTTTCTCAAAGTCAGCATGCCTTTTTCCATTCCTTTTTTTTTTTAATTTAAGAGCGGCTTCATTAATTACGATGTTGTGGTTAGTGTCTATATCTGCTTCTGGATAGCTTCTACAGTCTTTTACTTGATTCCTAAACCGTTGTCTAACAAGAATGTTATCTATTTCATGTCTTCCTATATATCCTGTAATTTTCCATGTGTATTGTCTTCTAGCATGATGTTGAAATAATGTGTTTGTGATGGTTAAATTGTTCTTGTCGCAAAATTCTACCAGCCTATTTGCCCTATCATTTCTCGTGGCTAAACCAAATAAACCTACTATCGTTCCTTCCGTACCCTCACCAACCACTGCATTAAAATCCTCTGTAATGATTAAATTTTCATGTCCTTTTACGTATCTTAGTATGTTTTCGCTATCTTTGTAGATCGCCTCCTATTTCTTCCCCACTGTAGCTAGAGGTGAGCATGTATACTTGTATTATTACTGTATTTACCGGTTTAGATTCTAAACCAACCATGAGTACTCTTTCGTTCTTTTGTAAGTAGTTTTCTTCATGTTGTCCTATCATATTTCGCATAACTATCCCCACACCCAAATCTCCTTTTTCTGGTCATGTATGAATTACCATAAAGTCTCCACTCCAAAAGTCTCCCGCCTCTGGCCGGCGATCTTCGCCGATCCCTACTATGTCTAATGCTAACCTATCCAAATCAATTTTCCAGATCTCTACCTTACCCACTTGCTTCATACTTCTGACATTCCACGCTCTGACTCGCAAAATGTTCCCTACTTTTCCTTTAAACTTTCCGAGCACATCCTCCGAAGTAGACCCTTCCCGGAGATCAGAATGGGGACTACTTCAACTTTGGAATCTTTTACCCCAGAGGATGCCATCATGTTATCATTTAAGTACGCTGTATATAGGTCTTTCAAAGTCTCATGGGCTGTGAGATGTGCAATGAAGGAAGCGAGAGGTATCATATAAAAGGAAAGAACAATACAAGTAAAATCTAAAAACATTGAATTTTCGGATGCGTATTCTGAATTAACTCAATTGCTATGCTATGTGAATTGCATAACCAGTAATTTTTCAACATAATATAAATTATAAAACTACAATGTTTGTATGTGGAACCTGTAAGTTTTTTTGGTGTATTATTTATTGTACTTTTCGTGTGTCATGTTTCCACGTGTGTGTGTGTGTGTGTGTGTGTGTGTGTGTGTGTGTGTGTGTGTGTGTGTGTGTGCACGTGCGTGCGTGTGTGCGTGCGTGTGTGTGTGGATAAAAATAGACAGGCTAAATTTTTTAAAACTTGGCAGCCAAAATACTGCCCTCTTATTATTTTTTAAGAATGCATATTTCGTAGAAATTTAATATAAAAAAATCATAAAATTACTATCACGATCCTCAAATTGGTCCACATTAGATTTAGGACTTCCCTTATTAATTTTCTTCCTTCGTGATACAAATTTGCCTCCCTCCGGTTTGCTTCTGCAATAATTCGCTCGGCTGTGTTTATACAACTCCAATTGGTGTTGCTACTCGTTCTTGTAAATTATTCATAGAAATAACAGGCATTACATTTCTTTTTTCTCTCATAAACTTATACCCACTATAAATAACTTCTCTTCCTTGACTGAACGGTTTTCTTACAGTTACTCATTGTAAAATTAAAAGCTTAGAAATAACAAAATAATCTGTAAAACCAAGAGTTATTCGTCTAATTGAATTAAAACCTTCAATATACTTACAAATAAAAAACTAGACTGAGTTACAATAGTTTTGAAAAAAACTGGTTAAAGTTGAATCAAGGCTGAAATCTCATAAATAATAATCAAAAAACAATAATAATGAACTACAAATCTTAATACACAAATAAATAACAGATGCATTAAAAATGGACAGCTGAGTTGTCAATGTTTTTAGGATGCACTTTAACGTAAATAACTTAAATTGGTGTTCTGCGCAACAGCCCATGAGGTTTTGAAAGACCTCTACTTGGGTGGTAATGTGGTGGTTTCCCGTTACCTTCTATATTGCAGTTGTGTGACTTAGAATGTCATACCAACCCCTATGGTCTCTCCCACTCTAAGTACCGAAAAAGCTACTATTTTGGTTAAATCTGTAGTTTGGCTCTTTAGATCACTGGAACACGGAAGCTATTCCACCCGTTCTAGTAATCTAGAACTTCTTCAAGATGCAGGTCCATTTGGCACGGAAGTACGTAAGTAAACATTAAATAATAAATATAACAACAGCAGACACGGATAGTTAACAGACAATAAATTACAAATTAGTGAGTGCATTCTTTTTTATACGAGTACAGACGTATGAAAAATGTGTGTTATTTTGGACAGACGCATAGTTCATATAAATCTTATGAAGGAGAGAAAATTTTGGTACATTGGTGCAGGGTGTGGGATTATGGAATGTGGAGAGAGCAAGAACATAAGTCAGGTGCAGAAAAAGTAATTTTGCTAAACAGGTCCGGACAATGAAAAGTGAAAAGGATAATATATAGAAATGTTTCTTATCCAAACAGATAACGCCAAAAGCTGACATAAGAAGTACATTACAACAGCCAATAGTTGGGAAACATATTTTATAAGAGACCATTCGAATTTTAAAAAATCTCTTTTGGATGCTATCCATAAAGTGTAATATGTGGCATAGTGTGGATACCATATAATACTAGCATACTCCAATCGGGTACTAATGTAAGCATTAAACAACAAGAACACGTTGGCAACGGTCTTAAGCTACCAGAATTGCGAATAATGAAACCAAATGTTTTAGAAATTAAGCGAATAAGATAGTTTATATGTTCAGAGAATGTCAACTTGTAATCAAAGTAAATTCCATAACTCTGGTTATGAGCATAACTATAACGAAATACTCTTACAAAAATTTGCAAATACTTACATTTTCTTTTCCGCCTCCTAAAACTATTATCCAAATACGAACTACGTGTCAACAAATAATAACCAGACCAACAAAAAAATGGGATCTTTCATATTACCGTTAAAATGCTCTTAGCGCCATCAACAGGACTATAGTACTGCTATAACAGTTCAAATAAAATTTACAATTTGTTTGACATAAACTAGAGCAGATTAATAACATTAATATTACACGAATGAAACGACGGCACAGTATAAAGAATAACGATGGTTTAGACATTGGTTATTCCATCAGACGTCCGAAAGGAATAAACTGCCCGTAACGCCATGTTTTTCCAATTCGCGACGGCGGTGAAGGACCTAGTCCAGGTACGCTAGTCACGAGATCCCTATAAACGTCTATGACAAGGGATCTCGAGTCCGACACCAAAGTGGATTTTTAGTGGGTATGTCCTTGCTCCGGCAAGGAAGAGTCCCACACAGCGGATATAAAATCTTTTACCACTATAAAAAACGACATTAGTTACGGTATGGTTATGACCCTTGCATAGTTGAAAGAATCCGATTAAGAATATTTATGATAAACGGCACTTTGAATTTGAGTTTGAAGCATTTTATTATTTGGTACTTATTCAAATTAAAATAATTATTCTATGTTCAAAGTACTATTCCACAGCTTGTACATACACAAATTTTTTTGTTAGGAAACATTGCCGAGGCGTATTCCTTTCTTCACAGTTTAAAACTGCACATTTGCGATATTTGGGACATTTTGTGAGGAATACTTAAATTAAGAAATTCAAAACTGATTTTTATTTAAAACCTGCAGTAAATTTTACCTGGTGCACCTTTTGGTTGATAGCACTGTAATACAATACACGGCAATAATAACCTATTGGTTCATTCGATGATTAAATGAATTTAATATACCAACGAAAACTATAGAGGTATACTAACTTCCACCGGCCAATAAAATAACTTCTAAACCGATTCGAATCAGCACGCAAACATTCTAAAGACGAATTTGTTGTACTCCGTTTCGATTAGAAATAAATATTTCAGAGAAGAAAATTTAGGTTTTACTCCGTGCTATGAATTGTGTGGTTAGTGATGTACTGCTAGAGGGCAAAACAAACAATATTTTAAACGCCGGTATAGAGTGCATACTGATCATTAATAGCAACCTGTAATAAATGTGAAATGTTAATGACCATGTGGCGTTACCTTAACAGAGAATTGCTAAACTAATTTACTGAGGTAAGTCGTAATAATACAGAATTACAGGTTTTGAATACGCAGCATACAGAAATCTGCATGGCGTTTGTGGTGTGAAATTTTAAGAATTGAAACTATACATCTGTATTTCCGTAATCATATTCCTGGTTTGTGTTCATATCTTAAATTTGCCAAATTGACTTAATTAGAAAAGTGATTTTCGATTCTAATTTACAACTTAAAATCATTCTTCTACAAATATATTTTAAAAGTCGTCATTCATTATGTTATGTACCATCGATCAGCATTCATTAGTATGTAATGTCATAGAATAATTATGTAATGTTCAAAGAAGTAATCGAAAGACTATTAATTACCGGATAATAAAACAGTAGGTAAACAAGTTCTAGGCAAACATACAAGCAGGAAATTACGTTTCTTGTGGTATTTTATTCTTATTAATTAAATTTGAGCATATATTATTAAATCATAAATCCTAGAAAATTTTGTCAACTTACCCTGTGATTTAAGGTTTCGAATCTGCAGAAACAACAGCACTATTATGCTACTATAAACTATACATTTATTTCTTAGCATTTTTATATACCTAAGTTACAAACCGCAGTTAACCTCAACGATGCTGGTTGCGAATAGTAAATTTAAATACATAAAGCTTTTCTTGCTCAGGTGTCAAGATACTTAGGCATAACTGTATTTTACTGTAACGTGTGGGTGTTTTGCAATTCACGTTTGTTTTGTAGCAGCATGCCTTATGAATATTAATGAAATTTATTTCTATGGTAATATTTAATATGCCAATGTAGGCGTCAGCAACAACAATATTAAAAAATAATCGATCTTTGTACAGTAAAATAGCGGTACCGTGTCCCAATGGAAACTATTAAGATTATTGTTTTTAAGAATTCAACATTTCAGAATGTATAGATTAGGGCCGCGCCAACTTCTAAATGCATTGCCGGGTAAATAGTTGCTATAGTACCTCTTCAAAAGCATATTTACTACTTTGCTTTTACGTGGAAGAGCGATTCGGAACATCTCTGCTGCATAAAGCTTTGCATTCCTTTTACAGTGTTACAAAAACACGAGCTGCTGTTTACTTTTCCCCTGCCCGCTCAAACGCAATTTTGTTTGCGTTGCAAGCTGCAGAGTTTGTTTGATATTTGAAATTAGAAATCCATTACAAACGTGGAAAGTGTAACTAAAAGAAACAGCACAGGATGATAATGGTTAGTTGTAAATAGCCCTGGAGGGAATATTTGCGATACATTAACTGTTGCGAAAGCAGATTTCGTAAGAGCACAAACAGGTTTGTATTCGTGTATACGTTTAAATGTCAGGTTATAATTTATTCGATTTTAGATGATCCAACACACCCGGATTCAGAAAAGGCAGAACCTGAAATACGTATGGTTATACTTTAAAAGGTATAGGTTTAGTTGCTCGCTTACAAATGTTAAAATGATATAATTTACATTTCAAATTAAACAAAGTAAATTAATTAATACACACTGCTTATCTTCTAGTGTAATGTATATTGGGAGGCTATGCACCAAATAATTATTGTATATTTCAGTGGATTTGCGTGGCTGCGGTTTGTCGTTCTACACCAGATTTCTGCGACGAAGCTCCGAGGAACACGATACAACAGTACGATTTCAAATCGCAATAGGTAAGGAATCGACCGGTATAACTTCACTACATTCTATAATGCACTATTACACAAATTGTTCAAGATAGGTGGTCACTCAAGAACGCCATAATGGCGGCGCTTCCAACAGCTTAAAAACCAATCACTGCTTCTTCGTTACGCGTTCTTATTGGTCGACAAATGTCATGTCCCGTTCCACGAGCCGAGAGAACAGTTGCAACCGAAAAAATCACATAATAATAAAGAGGCATTCTCCTGAAAACATTATTGAGGAACGCCTAGACACATTTCTACGAGTAATAACCTTATAACCTTTTCTTTTATATAAAGGGATTTTTCCTATTAGGTTTTCTTTCTATGTGACCAGCTGAAAGGCACAAGAAAATTTTACGAGGATTTCCAGTAAGCGGATAGAGCCCACGGCAAGTTCCGATGGAAAATGGCTCGTAGTTGAGGAAATCTCAAAAGGCTAAACGGCTAGTCGAACTATTTGCTCTGGGTAGAACATGAGCTGTGGGTCGGGGTTGGACTGCGACCAAAAATATAAAGAATATGGCGCCACCGAATTTTTCTATACGAAGAAGACCTTACTTAAGTCCCTTGTACAAGGCGAATGCAAAAACCTTTATTCAATTACCGCTATACAGTTTATTAAAAACAACACAATCCCTAAAGTTTCTTACCTTATGGCTCGACTTTGACCTTTATACATCACTGCTACACCTGTGAACAGATTAAACAAAGATAGCACTGTTTGTGCATTTATACCCAAAATTTAAAAGTTTAATTCGAATCAACCTTCATTCATTCCAATTAAAAAGAATAGTCTTGACCAAAATAAAAATCTATTCCTTCAGTATTTAGTTATTGTGCTATTTACAAAACATCTTTTTCCTTTAATATAATTTTGATTAATTTAAATTCTTGAAAATATGTACATAAGTACTTGGTATAATAAGTATTTTCACCGTTAAAATATGGTCATTTCTATTAGAAATATCTAGCCAAATTTTACTTAAAATGAGTGAGCCTGAGTTTACTTTCTGAATAATTAACTATATGTAACAATTTCGGTTACTTTGAGTAGCACTACTATAACCTCACAAAAATATTCCACTCAGCTATTAGTGAAATATGTAAGGTATAAATTTAATTTCTAATGCTTCGAGTAAATCATGTTTCAAATAATTAAATCAATTTTCATAAAATCTAGAATTTAACTTTCCTTATCTCATAATGACATCTTCCGTAATTTCAATGTATTAATAAAAAGATTTAAAAATGAAAATTTACAGGTTCCTGTTGTTTAATATGAACAATATATAGTCTGTCATTCACCTAACTTGAAGTTCAAATCACGTGATTAAACAAAAAATTATTTGTCTGCTATATCCATGCTACAGCTGACATACGAAAGCAAATTTACATACCACATGTTCATCTGACGGAAAAATACCTGCTAGGCGTCTTGCTTCAGCACTTAAATAAAGGAAATCTCCAATTCGGTACTACCAAATTTGCTGCTTATTGAAGCTCCAAACCATATCACGGCGTCCATATTAACTAATTGATACTCGTCAAATCCACATTCGTACAAAGGTTAAATTCTTAAATTTTCTAAATTTTCCTACGTTGTATGTTGATTTTAATTACGTTGCATATTAAATAAAATTACATGCTAACAAAAATTTGCATGTTATTCAAAATTTTACGTTAAACAAAAGTTCTGTTAACTAAAAGTTGCATATTATTTCAAAGTTGCACTGAAAAATCTTTATTTAATAAGATTACAAAAGCAGTACTACTTACTGTTAACCAAAGGCCCTTCAAACAAAATATCGTCTCATCATCTGCGAGCTATTCTCCAGCAAGTGGACAACAAAAGTGCCGTCGGAGACGATATTATCTCACGAAAACAATTTAAATTTCACGTGCTTCCAACACGTAGATTCCTCAAACGTCATCGTCCTTGCGTTCAAGGAACAATTCGACTTCTTCTGACGGCAGCTGTATTGGAAGTCATAATATCACGCGAGTTACCGCTTGACAACAAGCTCAACGGTACAATCGTCTAACAGAGGGAGCTCTAAGAATGACACTAATAGAAAAGTATCTTTTGTCACCGCATAAATTAAAATTTGAATTGAAAGCTAATATTTTATTGGACAAAATGTAATATTTATTTAGTGGATTGTGTAGCATTATTATGCATTACGTCGGTTCTTATTAAGTAAATAGATTAAATATCTGTAGACATAATGATGGAAAATAAAATCGTTACAACCTAAATAATATTTATACAAAATTATGGAGCGATTTTTGGTGCGTAAGTTCCTGAATTCAAGTAAGCCATTAACACATCGTCGTATCAATAAATAACAGCGTTAATACGGTCAATGGAAATGCGTATGAAAGAATTACATCATCTCCAAAAACCTAAACACATACGAAAATGTTATGAACAACCTCCTAAGTGAACACTTCGTAAATATAAAGAAAACAGCTATAAAACTAAAGTTGAAAAGTTTAGTGCGGAGTTATTTAAAGACCAAAGACGCTAAAATTCAAACGGGTCAAAAACCTATGCGATTTTGTGCTAGGCCATAAGCCACCCCCTACATTTGATTTTCTAATGCTCCAACCAAAGGTATTACATTGACCAGGAAGCGAGGCTTGTTTTACCTGAAAATTTTGAATTTTGCCGAACCCTTGCTACTCCAAGCAAGGAGGCATTTTAACGTGCGTGACAATATTCGCACATGGGACCAATATTTTACCTCTCATCCGAACGACGGCGTATTGTTGTGAAAAATGTTTGTCTATTCTTTTTTAAATGGTTTGTGTCGGAAATCGAACCCGGGCGCTTTTGATGAGCAGTCAAATGTGAACCTATCTAATCCACAGAGCCGTCTCATTTTGTCTTACACTATATTTGATTTTCCAATGCTCCACTCGAAGGTACTACATTGACTAGGAAGCGAGTTTTTTTATCTGGAAAATTTTGAATTTTGCCAAACCCTTGCTATTCCGAGCATGGTAGGAACCTTTAACGTGAGTGACAACCTTCACACAGGACTTTCATTTTACCTCTCATCCGAACAATGGCGTACTTAAGTGAAAAATCCTCGTCTAACATTTTTCAAGCGGACTGTGTAGGAATTCGAACCCGGGACCTCAATAAGCCATTCAGTCAGTATACGCATTCATTGAATTCGCTTGATGCAGAGGCCTCCGTCAAGGGTACCAACAATAGCCTCGTACCACTAACAAATAAAGTTGAAATTCGTTACTTATTTTGTTTGTGCTAGAAGTTAAAATTGTTTATGCAAATGAAATCTAAATACCAAATTCATACCGTTGATAAATGAACTACAAATTTCTGTTACATTGACACTTATACGCTCACTGTACTAAAGTTATTCGCATATCACATCTCAATATTTTTGAATACATTTTGAGGTTTTTTGGTATCAGACGCGAATGCCTGATCGCAAAAATTTTATTCTTAACCATCCTCCCTAGTCTTTTTGAGGTTACGTTACTGTTAGAAATAGATATTATTATTATTAAAAAACACAAATCACTTAACACGCATATCAGAACAGTCTTGTTTTTTTTGTTGCTAAAACTATTGCAGACTGTTCTGATATGCGTATTAAGTGATTTGTGTTTTTTAATAATAATATCTATTTCTAACAGTAACCTCACCCAGGACTCTAGGGTACAGTGGGCGTCATCTTCATCCCCTCACGCACAAACTTAATTAAAGGGAAATAAGCTACAGTGGAGGCAATGTTGTTTAAGCCGAGAAGGAAATTTCTCCTTATCTCCTTCCGACAAAGTTTCCTGCATCTGTGGCAGTTGGGTCACTTCCGCTTAGTCGTTGATGTGGTGGAGGAACGGAAAACGTCGGCATTGAGAGTTGTGAACAATTGGATGCAGATTCGTCCAACCCACGGTCCAAGCCGAACCACTGGTACTGACCTACATGAGCTGCGGTAGGATACGAGGGTGACGCTATTCGTGGCCTTTTGTATATTATGAATCCCTGTCTCTCTAAAAATTCCAAGGCACCATCAAACGGCCGGTTGGAAACAACCGCCCATAAGGATTGAATATGACCAGGAAACTGCCGCATGACTTCAGCAATAATTAAACGTTCCGGAATAGCAGGTGTAAATAATCGAAACTGGTTTACCTGTTTAATAAAATATTCTAGCATGTCTGTTTCCTTTTCGGGGATAAAACGCAGGGAACTTACGCGCATGCGTTCGGATTGTTGCTTATCTTGGAACCAAAAATGGTTAAGGAAGTCGGTCCTAAAATCATCAAAACTAAACCAGAAAGACTCTTTCATGTCAATCCACTCAGAAGCTTATGCAACCAGACAGCTTTTAATGATTTCCAATTTATCATCCACGCCATATCCTACTGCCTTATAGTATCGCTCAAAGCGATTAAGAAATACGACAGGATTATATCGATCGGTACGAAAAAGTGGTTTGTCTATGGTAATCACAGGGCGACAACGTTGATTCAGTGCTAAAGTCACTGCTTTCATCTCATTTATAGACAAGGAACAAGTGCTAATTTCTTCACTTGCATTGTTATTGCTACCCAAAGAGCTTACGGGATCGTCCGCAGGATTTGATAGACTTCCATTACTTTCACAATCTTGACCATTGGCCCTACATGGGTGGATATTGGCAGTTCCAATACCCGAAACCATACCTACATTCTCTAACTGGCTAGCAGAAAGGCTGTTGCCTCCTCTAGATGCTCCCATGATGGTTTCCAGTAAGGTCTGGTTAATATTCTGTTGATGTTTCATAAATTTCGCCATGGTGTCGTGCTGTTGTTCCAAAAGGCGCCTGAATTGCAACAACTCAGCACCAAGAGTCACTGGATCGTAATCATGACTCGGTTCCCCGTTTGCTTGTGTTCCTGTAAGGTTAAAGAACTACAGTGGCATGTTCTAACAAGTAAAATAACATAAAAAAGAATAAAACAGAGAATTTCAAACCCTCCACAACGCTATCAACAGTGCATCCTGGTCGCGGCACCAAGGTCTGTAGTGTAACCGACCTGAAGGCTGACCCAAACGCCCTCTATAAACGGCACACCAGGTTCCATAATCTAACATCTAGTGGCAGTTGCTCGACGATTTCTACCTTGTGTTGTTATCATGTGACCCAAGTTCACACTGAGCAAGATGGCGTTAAGGCAGGAAAGTTTGAATTAAACTACAGCATTTACCTAACTTTACTTTTAATCGAAAGAATAACCAATAAATAGATCGTTCGCATAAAAGCATGGAAAAATGACATTTAAAGCAAACAGTGCAGTACTCAACCTGGGCGATTGGGGAAAGAGCACGGCAGAGAAAACCCCAAACTGCCCTCACACTTTCATATGCATTTGGCACATCTCGACAAGGACATTGAATTTAACGGGATGTCAACTGTTACTCAGACATACTGCACATGACAACTGAAGAAACGATAGTGTAAACCAGCTAGTCTTTTCTGACAGGAACTGAGGTCGGATAACCAATACTACCCAGCTAAAGTTAAAAGAGGGGAAACACCAGGAAGGTAAAATCTGCCTTGACTACCAATGTTCCTCCTTGCACGGACATAAAATGTTATTAATATTCAACAAGGCTCAATCACACGCGCCTACATACTTGCATTAGCAGTTTCCAGCCCGTGTTACAAAATATTTCAGAAAGGCTAGCCAACTTCTATTATTTGCAAAACAGTACAACTACAAGTACATTGACAAGGCAACATGAATCACTGAAATGAACCTATGGTATGATTGCGCATGGTTAAAAAGGCGCTGGTTATTTAATATACTATCTCCAACATAGTCATAAATGCAAACGCGAATTCACGAGATGGTCATACCAGAGGTTCAATTTAATTACATCACAACAATTATCACAAACGTTAAATACTAGTTAATTATATAGGAACATCGGTTAGATAATCGGATAAATACACAACAAAATATATAATTAAGTTTACACCAAGATGTGAGCGGTGCAATTGTAAATGTGATTAATATGCTGAAATAAAACAATTACACATAATAAAAATGTCAAATGAATCACAAACATCAAACAAATATAAAATGTCGGCAGCAAATACATATCCAAAATTCTGCAGCATAAAAACAAGCCCAGATTCAGGCGCTAAATCTTTATATAAGTGCATGTTAGTTAAATATATTAAATCTAGTAAGCAAATGTTAAAAATTATTTACTATGATTGCATCGATTAAAACGTACCTTTTGAAAAATTAAACACATTGTGGCATTACAAATTATAAACAAAAAATATACACAACAACGTTGTGGTTAATTCAATTTCTATCTTAAAACCAAAACAAATATAACATAGAAATATAATACTGTTCATATTCAAACTTGCCTAATAATTTGATTCAATATATCTAAAGGATGATGGTACTAATTGCTCGTAAAATCACATTAAGGGTACATTTACTATTGATTCTGCAATAATTGCAATGCAATGGAAGTTCGAAAACTGTATTTAAATACTAAATAAACCTTCTTGCAAATAATAAAGATCAGTTTCACTTTGATTTAGATACTAAATAAACAATTCAGATAAATAAATATTAGTTTTTGGTTGTTAAACCTAACCACACTTATTTATACATTAAAACGTTCAATAAAATTGTAAATTCACCTGAAATTACATATTAACCATCACAAGTAAAAAAAACAACCGGCAAGGCAGCATTGTATACATCAATCTCAAAAAAGCAACAGGTAATCATAAAAATATTTCCTTCAATGGTTAAATAACTAACGGTTTTACAATAAGTACCAACATCATATTCAAAACAACGCTGGAATTAGAAGATGTAATCAGATTATCTTAAATAACCATTACATTGTAAACTTATCAAACATTGCCTGTAACTTAAAGAAGTTAACCTTTATTTTTCCAACACCTCTGAGCGGGACCAAACAAAAAGTGCCAACAAACCTTCTGACAAGGACCAAGCTCCTTTCCTTTTCTCTCGCCCCTAAAACTAAATGATGTCCAAAAGACGCTTCAAGATGCGTTCCGAACCCAACAAGCGGATACCGCGCTGTTCTCAAATGCTTTCAAATATAGAGTAATGCACCCAATTTCGTATAAAATTATTGTCGACCAATGAAAGAAGATCTAGAAGTAACCCCAAAATACTACAACGCGGTTAACAATTTCACTAAATAACTACGCTTTAAAATATTTCTAAATATGATAGTGGTATATCGATATAATTTCACAACAATAAGAAATACGCTAGCATAATATATGCTATATTAAAGGTGACAAACAAATCTAAAGTTAATACGTGGCATAGAAATATGCTTCAAACCTATAGCAGTGTTGATTGAATTAAAAGTGCATTTCTATGTTTGATTAAACTATTAGGCAAACTAGGTGTAGAGTATCTATGCCTACTTCTTGTTCTTTTCTACCGAATACTACGGATCACTATAAGTTCCCGTCCTTTTAGCTTTTTCGTGCCTTACCCTTAGCGCGCACAAATACTATCGGCCATCACCACGTCAAAAAGAATGTAGGAAAGCGGAATGCACGGACTACGCTGAGAAAAGCTCGTTGTTGAAATAAGCGCATCGTCGAGGACTGCACGGTAAGTTTTTTAAAAACCTTATGTATAAATTTGCATTAATTCGACCCCCTAGTATTTAATTAAGGAAGGGGGGTATGTAATAGGCGGAGGCGCTGTTTAGTAAGGATACATCCTATAGAATTAAAAAAGTTATGGTAGTTTACATTAAAAACATGGCAAATTCAATATAGTTATTAAGTTATGATTGACAGAATATGATCATTTATTTGTTAGCTATTTCACTCTCGACGTGACGGTAATCACCACTCACTTTTCCCTCTACGTCCGCGCAATCTCGAGCGCCGACGCGACTATCAAAAGGGACGGAAATACACGCATAAGTCTTTTAAATTATTGGCGCGCATTCACTTGCAAATTCAAAACTAAAATTAGAAGTGTTTACAGGCCAATTTTCGGCATGTAACAAGGCAACCAACTTGCGTTAACACCCCCTATACAACAATTTGTTAATAACTACCCTATATTAAGAAATTTTTTTATATATTTATTATTTACAATAACGTCATCTAATACTATAATACTTACAAAACAAAGATAACAACAACAAATATTGTCACTGACATAAACAAACTAAAGCAGTTAGCAATAACATCAAAAGCACATTTTTGTTGTACGATCCATCGGACTTCCCTAAAAGTACGCAAAAATTAGCTAAATAATTCAAATTGGAATTTACGTACATTTTTGTAAGACATACTGGTTGCAGCAACATTCCCTCAAACGATTATAGACAGCGCAGTCTTCAGCTATTGGTTTACATAGCTGTGCTCCCAGGTAACAAGTATGTGGTATGAATGGAAGATATTCTGAAAATAAAAAATGTCTTATTAAAAAGTCATTTTTTACAATGCAATATGAAAATAGTACTCTTTTAATGTTGTTACGCGTTAAACAGCGCGGCACAAATTACTTAATAATTAATTTTAAGGGATTATTGTATGATGTTATTTAAGGTATTATGCATATTAAATGTGGTCTTGGTGTTCTCCGGCAATGTTTTAGGTGATCAGGTTTTTTACTATAGTGTAATTTTAGGGTTGAAATGATTCCCACGGGTCGTAGAACGGACATGGCGTTCTCCGACCAAGCGGGGATGATTTTTAAGTTGAATAAACCAGCCGCCATATTGATTCTAGACGTATCCAGCTATCCTGAAGCACTTATATGGGAGTGCATTATAAAATGTAGTGAAGTTTTAGCCGTCAACTTCCTAATTTGATTTCCTTACCTTTATCTGTCTTGTTCTCATTTATGTTACAGAAATTACAAACAACCTCTTCTACAATAATTTAAGTTAGAACGCACCGCGTTATTTTGTTGTTATTGACATATCTTCCGTTTAAACAACTCGGCGAGTCTTTACGACTTTTTCTAAGTAATGTCAGGGTATAGCTTTACTCCTTGGACTCACATACAGTACTCGAGAACTATACCCCTGCAGTAAAAAGTCGATTTCCACATTTGTCGACTACTTCTTACAGAAGCAACCGTAAGACCTGAAAATATGCGAACTAAATCGCGTCATTAACATATGTAGCAAGTCAAAAACTAATCGAGTTGAATGTACATTACGTGAGAGAAGTCAGTTTTCCACTTTTCCAATGGTGGGATAAATTAATATTCGAAATGGTGGTTAAAAACGTCAAGATTTGTAATGAACAGTAATGTACCCTTTGCGCGTGAACCTGTCTGTTCCGAGACAACCGCGCATCACACAGGAGAGGTTCTTCATCACTTCGGGCTGATGACTACATTTTGGCTGGTTGAGCAGTACTTTAATATTCACCTTTTTTCTATCGCTTTTACTCAATCTGAGCCCTTCTTCTTGGTCGATATATAGTTTCAAACATATTAACCCCCTTTTTATCTTTTCTATTTTTTTTATGTTCTTCTCTTCATTTTTAAGTAGCTGCATAGCTTAGAGGGTTGCAACCACACGACATTGCACCGTGGGTGTGGACTTCCGCCTGGCTTTGCATCGCCACTGTCATCCGCTAGTATATTACGATAAAACCGTCGGCAGTGCAATTTGTTTTAGATTTGGCATGCGAGCTTATATTCAGACGGCTCCGTAACTTAGTTGGTTAGTTGGTTCGCGTGTGACTATTAAGCCCAAGGTCCCGGGTTCGAATCAAGACACCCACCGCTTAAAAAATGTTAGACGAGTATTCTTCATAAAAATATGCCCTCGTTTGGATGAGAGGTAAAGATGTAGGTTTCGTGTGTGAGTGCTGTAACGCACGTTAAAGCCTGGAATATCAATAATTTAAAATCTTCAGGTAAAAGGACCTCGCTCCCTGGCCAATGTGTACCTTTGGGTGAAGCATTGAAAAATCAAATGTAGATTTTATTTTCTAGGCGGTTCCGTAAATCAGACAGGTTCGTCTATGAGTGCTGATCCCAAGATCCCGCGTTCGATTCCCTACAAGGATCACTTGAAAAATGTTGCGCGAGTGTTTTCACCAAAATATGCCTTCATTCGGATGAGAGGTTGAATTTAGGTCGCGTGTGAGAGCTGTCACGCAAGTCCAAGATCCCTATCTTACTTGGAATAGCAAAGATTTTGCAAAATTCACAAATTTTCAGGTAAAAAGCTCGCTTCCTGGTCAACGAATTACTTTCGGACATGGGCATTGGGAAATCAAAGGTTGGGGCTATTTACGAGTCAGCTTTGTGGATCAGACAGGTTCGCATACGAGTGCTGATCTCAAGGTCTTGGGTTCGATTTCCGACACGGACCGCTTGAAAATGTTAGGCGGACATATTTCATAATAAGACCTTGTTCGGATGAGAAGTAAATGTTGGTCTAGTGTGTGATTGCTGTCATGCACGTTAAAGATCTCTACCTTGCTTGAAATAGTAAGAGTTTAGCGAAATTCAAAATTTCCAAGTAAAAAATTCGCTTCTTAGCCAATGTAGCGGGACATTGAAAGGTCAAATGTAGCATTTTACCTTTTCTTAGTTGACAAAGGGGTTGTAAGGTCTGCATCTACATTTCTACCTGGACCCTGATAAAGGGGTATCGCTTAATGGAACTTGTCTTTCTGGAGGGCATGAGAAAAAAATCCTTTTTCAGGATCTTACGAGATCCCTATTCTTTTTATTTTATATATATTTAAAAGGGACGGAGTGCCTTGGCAAGAGTAGGTCCTCCGAATCACAAATTGTTATATGTTATCTTTCTCTTTGAAGTTATCTTGGAGTTTATCTTGTCTTAGTGATGTTCTGAACTTTTGTGTTTATGATCAAAGGTAGGAATTATGTGTAAACCAAAAGTGTAAGTGATGCATGCTAGCTTTGTATTTTTGTAAAGTAGGAATAAGAAATTTATCGTTAATGCAGCATCACTAGTCAATTGCTAACGTAGACTGTTGCAACATATTTTGGTTTTAGCTTTGCTGGTGAGTGCCTTTAATTTGTTTGAGTTAAAAAATACACCAAATGTATCTTAAAAAATAAATTTTAGGCATTTATATGCAATGTTTAAAACGTTAATTTTGTAATTAGGATTCTATAGTGAAAATAATGTGTTAGTTTTAAGTATCATATCTCATACTCTCCTACTAATTTTGTGCGGTCGGCGTGACGGCAAACAAGACTTTTGCGCATGTAGATATGTAATCTGATGATCAGGTGCCTGCTTATTCCATTTTCTAGTATCGCAAAGATTGCTAAAGTTTAAAAACTAGGTGGCGCCTAAAGATAGTACTAGAATATGTTTTGCGTGTATATGAACTCTTGCACAAAGAGGCGTTTTCTTTTGTATATTTTTTTAATTTGCAGATCTGTCGCGGTTGTTACGCATTTGAAAGCGTTCTATAAATTATTCTAGTTAATGAGTAATTTCAGGGGACTATTGTATTAATATTATTTAGGGTATTGCGTTTAATAAATGTGGTGTTAGTGTTTTCCGGCAATGTTTTAAGAGAACAGCCTTTTATTATCGTGTAATTTTGTGGTTAAGATGATTTTCACGGGTCGTGGAACGGACATGACGTTCTCAGACCAATTAAGATGAGTACGAACAAGCAGGAGTGGTTTTCAAATTGAAGAAGCCAGCCGCCATATTTATTTTAGACGTAACCAGTTATCTTGTACGACGTGTTCGGAAGGGTATTATAGAATGTAGCGGAGTTTTACCGGTCGATTCTCTTATCTAGTTTCTTTACCTTTATCTGTCTTGTTCCCATTTATGTTGTAGGAATTAGCAACGAGCTCTACTACGATAATTTGAGTTAGAGCGGCCACCACATTCACGCGGTAACTTAGATAAACAATAATCGTTGAGTACATCGCCTGCCAATATGCATTGAATTAGAGGGTAAGCGGGTTATTAATTAATTTATATAATGTATTTGTAACGTAAATTATGCTATATCATTTGTAAGTTTTGTATAATGTATTGCGCCCTCTGTGCAGAAAAGCAATTGGTTAAACCGCTACATTTACCTCTAAGTAAAAATGGTGCCAATCTTGTGATTCTAGCCCAATAATGTACTAATTATCTATCTAATTAAGATTTCTATTCACTAGGGTGGCCGGCCTCTTTACAAATTTTAATAAAAATAAATTTTTTAAAATTAATGTGGTATGAAACATATTTCACTATTACATTTGAGTACATTTTGACTGGCAAAGCAGTGCTTTATTATGCACCATTTTTTCTATCGTTTTTGCTTTATGCAAACCCTTCTTCTTCTATCTTCTACCTGGTTACTACAAAGCTCCAAACGTTCCACCTCTCTCTTTTATCTTGTTTTACTTTTTTCTATTTTCTTCCCTTTCTTTCGAAGTCGCTGCATAGTTTAGAGGGTTGTTATCTCACGACAGTGGGCCATGAGTGTAGGTACCTCTGTCTGGCTTTATATCTCCACTGTCTTTCTCCGAGCTTCACCCTAAAGCTATTGACAGTGCATTTTGTTTTCGATCTGACATACTCGTTTGTCTTTAGATGACTTTAGTGGTTCAGATTAGTTTAAGTATGACCCCTGATCCCAAGGTCTTAGTTTTGATTCTTGTCCAATTGGGATGAAGTGTTTCAACGATTGATATAATCCCAAAAAAGTGCCACCTGGTCGGCGGAGAAGAAAATACCTGGGGCATGTAGTCTCACGCGATAAAGTTAGGCCAAACTCGGTGGTTCAGACTGGTTTAAGTACGACTCCTGATCCCAAAATCTCGGTTTTGATTCTTGTCCAATTGGGATGAAGTGTTTCAACTATTGAGATGATTCCAAAAAAGTGCCACTTGGTCGACGGAGAAGTAAAACACCTGGGGCATGTAGTCTCACGCGATTAAGTTAGGCCAAACCCGGAAAAGTTTGGGGTAGTGCAAGAGTAGCCGGCGCCCAAAAATAAACACAAACTACGCAATTTTCTGGGATTATGCACATATTATATAAGATTTGTTTGTGGATTTGCGAATATTGCCAAACTCTTGACTAAATTAACAGAAGAAGGACGTGATTATGTATGGGATGAAGGTTATCAAAATACTTCCCAACAGACGTTTGTTGACGGCAGCTCCGATCTTAAGTTACACTCGGACGGAAGTTTAATTCATATTAGACACGGACGCAAGTAATGCTGCCATTGGAAGTGTTTTGTTCCACAGGACTGGTAAGAAAAGTTGATTGGTTATTTCATTGAGGTGATTTCGAAACCGGACAGAAACTTCTACGTTACGGAGAAAGAACTGTTGGTTGTAGTGAAATCGGCAGAACACATTTATAAGTATCTCTATGGTAAAAGTTCCACCTAGGAACAGATCACGCAGTACTAAAGTAGCTACTGTAGTTTAAGAGTCCGGAAGGACAGGTCGTGAGATGGATAGAAAGTATACTGAAGTACGATTTCGACACGGAACATCGAGTAGGTTTAATTCACCGTAGGGCAGATGCGTTTTTGAGACGGTCTTGTCCTGAAGATTGTAGCCAATGTTCACGTCTAGAGACGAAATGTGGTCTTTCTTGTCGAACAATTGTAATTAATGACGATTGTCAGCCACAGCAGCTGCGGACCGAACAAGTGAACAGCCCAGAACATAAGCGTCATTATGGATTGGAAAATCATGGGAGGACGTCCATCGTGCAGAATGTTAGCCCGCTAAGTAGCATGTTGAAGTCTTACTGGACACACTCGAGGCTACAAGTGGGATAGAAACAGTAATAGGGGTACGCACGAACAATATACGAACCAATACCAACACGCAATCAATCAATAAACACGCCCTTATTTAGTTTAGTTATGTTAGGCAGCTGAGCAAGTATCTGTTAATCTTCTGGTCCCCGAAGGCTAAGACATACACCTTGCCCCGGAGCTCTTAACTCGAAGACATGTAGGTAACGTTCATTGGAATCCCGTTGGTCGTATACTTGCATAGGGATATAGCTTAGCATAAGGAAGTTAGATTTAAAAGGGCAATAGTTAAAGTTAAGCAAGCTAGGGCAACAATGCTATGGCTTGGCCATATAGCCTTGGGCGAGAGATATAGATAGTTGTATTAAACTACAAACAAAAGCCTTGATTTCCAACTGCCGATGGTCGGGGCACCTGGGTTGTGAGTACGCTTCAAGTGGTGGTTCATAAGAGCAGATTGTCTGAGGTTTCAGGACGTGGGAAGCACTTCGGTGTCAAGGAAACTCTAGAGAAAGTTCGTAAAAGATTTTACTGAACAGGCTGTACGAAAGATGTTAGGCAATGGTGCAGGATGTATTAGTTATGTGGGTCGTTGGGTAACCAGAAAGCACCCATTAATCAATATAGCGTAGGAAGCCCGTTTTAGAGAGTGGTAATAGACATCGCAGGTCTATTTCCGAAACCTACTCTGGAAATAAATACAGTGTTGTGATCATGAGAAATGTAACAATGGATTCTGTTGTTCTTATCGCCACAGGGACATCTAACTTTCGGCCTGTAAAATGTTTTGGGACCAAAAAGTTGTAAGAGGGGGACAGTGTCACAGTAATTAAGAAATATATGAAACATTCTGGAGCCCAACACTATACGGCTGAAAAACATGGACTGTAGGAGAAGCGGACAGGAAAAAGATATGTCTTTGAAATGTGGTGCTACAGACGTATGATGAAGATATCATGGACAGACAAAGTTAAAAATAAAGAGATTCTACAAATGGTAGGAGAAGAAAGAAATATGTGGAAAACAGTAAAAAATAGGAGAGGTAGGATGTATATTAAGGCATGAGAGAATAGTGCAGAATATATTAAAAGTAGAGAAACGAAAAGAAAGAGGTATAGGTAAACCTAGATTAGACTATTGCACACAGATAGTGAAAGATGTAGACTGTGAGAATTTCAAGGAAATGTCTAGGTTAGCTCAGAATAGAAATCAATGGAGGTGCGCTGGCAACCAGTTCCAGGACGGAAGACAAATATGATAAAATTAATTACATTTAAACCTACAGGTGTTGGTTTTGCAATATTCCCATCAACTGTTGATTGTGCGAAAGGAGTAATGGGAATTTGATTCGGTAGGTGTCCTAGTGGTAGCGATCTTGGTAGCCGTCTGGTTGTTTAATCCCTTCGCGAGTTATGTATCCCCCAATTTACCTATATATATTGAATAATTGAATCTAATAGGAATTATTAGAAATTGTTAAATAAATTAATTGCGACAATGTAATACAAAGATAACCCAGACAGGTTATTAACAGTTTATGAGAACGGATATGCAACTTTGTATCCGAGAGGGCAGTGATACTGCAGGTGGCAGGTCACAGACGGTTAACATACCACAATTACCTAGAAATAAGATTGTTACAATGTAATAAAGTGTAGAAATAAGAGTAAAACAGACATGAGATCTGCAAGTTCCCACAGCCATGTGAGAGGGCAGGTTATTATAAAAAGCCCGGGAGCTCAAGGCCCGGCAGTCAGTCTTCGAACTCCATACTTCGTTGTTCAAGCTACTCAATTGAGTTAGTCTGAGTATTACAACTTTTGCATTGTTGTTTACCTAGGCTACTCGCCCCAATATTAATAAAGAAATTTGTTAAGATTTGGAAACGTTTTTTAAAAACATCGCTTTCATCGCATTCAATTTTCATATTTAATAAGTTGTAAACTAAGTTTTCCTTAAGTCTGAACCATCACTTGTACATAGTCCCTTAAATATGCTGGGGGTCTACGTATCCTCACTCGTCTTTCTAGGATATTTGATACTTGATACTTGATACTTGATACTTGATACTTGATACTTGATACTTGATACTTTATACTTGATACTTGATTGATATGTAAATCGTATTCACGTAGACGGTCCAAGCATTTAAATAAGTTTTCTTTACAAGTGGCCATATCAATTCCATATATAACCACATCATCGAAATATGAAGTGACACCGTTCAAATTTGCCGAAATTTTATCTAAAATTCTATGAAATTCAGCGGAAGCTGTTTTTATTCCAAAAGAAAGTCTTTTTACGGCATAAGTGCCTCGGTGTGTTGACATTGTCTGTACGACTTGACTATCACTGTCTACTGGCACATGCAAAAACGCTTTATACAAGTCTAAGGTACAATAGTATTTTGCATTACGTAATTTACTTATGATTTCATCGATCCGAGGAATTGGATAATGTGCATCCTGAAGTTGTTTATTTACTGCTACCTTGTAATCAACACAGAGCCGTACTTGGTTGTCAGGCTTTGGGATGGGAACTAACGGTGAACCCCAATCAGACTGGTCTACCTTACAGATTATCCCATCAGCTATGAGAGCATCCAATTCTCTTTCAATAGTTTCTCGAAGAGCAAAAGGCACATCACGAGCCTTGATAAATGTTGGTTTCGCATCTTTACGTAGCTTTAACGAACAGGTAAAATGAGGAATGTGTCCAACACGTTTTTCGAAAATATCCGCGTATTCTTCAAAATTGATTCAATTGATGGGTTGGATGTTGATGTTGAAACTTGTGTAACATTAACTTTTGTACTGTCAAGTTCCTTTAAGTCAATGTTTAAATGACGAATCCAAACTCGCCCTAATATCGGAGATAGATTGTCCGGTACAATAAACAATAATTCTCTTGATGTGTTCCCATTATAACCAACATCCAAAATAACATACCCCTTTGGATGAAACACACCATGGGTATAAGAACGGAATTGTATTCCCGTGTTCTTTATTACAGTCTCGATCTTTAGTTTTCGGAATTGATCTTCGGGCAGCAAGGTAAAACTTGAACCTGAATCAACCTCAAACTCTTGTTGCTTCCCGTTTAAATAAACTGATAACATATATTTTGATGTATCTTTGACATACTCCGTAGGAATCGAAAAAATGTTATAAATTTTATTATATCCAACCAGATCGTCTAGAAAGTTTGTAGATTCTGTATCTTCTCCCACTTGTGTGAGAGCTTTGACCTTAGGACTTGATTGTTTCTGCAATAGGTATGATATACAAACTCTTTCTACGTGCCCCTCTCGATTACAATGAAAACAATACAGCTTTCCGCTAGGAATCCGACAATCATTTGCTAAATGGCTGTCTTTTCCACATTTTAAACAATTTTTATCAATTCCTAAGGCTTTAAAATCAATTCGTTTACGAGATTTTGATCGATGACGTTGTTGAAATGACTTTCTATTTTGACTGCTTTTTGCCCCTCTAGATGAGAAACGCGATATTCGGTTAACTGTATTAGAACCTGTTGCTAAATTCGACATTGACTGAGAAATCTCATTGTTGTTTAGTTTTGATGCTTCTAAGGCTAAGGCAATATCGACAATTTTCTCAAAATTTGCCTCTGTTGATTGTAGCAACTTCTCTCTAAATTGAGTATTTCTGATACCCCTAATAAATTGAGCTCGTAGAAAAATGTTGCTAACACTCCTTTTACAATCACATTCGAATTTGCATGTTGATGAAAGCTTTCGAAGTTCGGCTACGTAAGTTGGAATATTTTCATTCTCCTGCTGTATTCGTGATAAGAATCGATGCTGCTGAACTATAACATTTGGAACAGGACACAAATAATTTTCCAATAATTCTACAAGTTCGATATATGTCTTAGTAGATGGGTCATTTGGAGTAGTTAAGGCACACATGATATTATATGTTTCACAACCAATATTATGAATTAGTTCCTTTACGCATTTGTCTGGATTTCCTGCAATACTTTTTAATTCAAACCAATTTTCCAACCGCTTTCTATATTGACTAAATGATTCTTTCGTAACGTCAAAAGCTTGAAAATTTGATACATTATTTACTGGTGTTGATTTTGTTAAAGCTAGTCCTTTGAGAATCTCTGCTTGTTGATCTTGAAGTTTTGCATTTTGATCTGCTTGATTTTGAATAATTGATGTAAGTGCTTGTAATACTTGTTGGAGTTCAGACATATTTTATTTATGTTTTCTTTTATCCTCGTCGCCAATTTGTTGTTACTTTTATAAAGTATATTATTATAATATGTACATGAACTCCTTCATTACATGACATTGACATTTCTATTTTATTTATAATTCTAAACCTACTACTTTATAAAATCTATAAGAATACTACAGAGAAGCTAATTATTCCAGTACAATATTGAATAAAGTTAAACGTTTATCATAAAAGCTATAATTAACCGACATTAAATCTCTCATCAATGAACCTACATTACGGAGAGATACAATTACAAGACGTGCAGCATAACTAAATACGGAGATATCTAAAAATAATCAGACGCAACATTTATGCAAGCAATTAACGAGTGAAAAAGCGAATTATCTAATTCCCACACAAACTGAAAATAACACCTGTCAGTAAGTATTAATTACTTTAACAAGTATAATTGCATGTTATACAGCATATACGCAATTAAATAACCAAGAGACTAAACTACATCTTCAAGTAGACATAACTTTGTGATTAAATTACAAAGATAAAGTGTAACAAAGTAATTAACTGCAAGTTATATTTAGAATTCAAGGAGACGAGACAGACGAACTATACGTTTATGCAATTCAATTAAAACCCACGGAAAAAGATATAATTACAACAGACTGATAAAATCAGCAGAACTGAACGAACACAAAGCTTTAACTAACGCAAAACATACAAAGCGAAGTAAATACCGCGAGAAACTATTTATCCACTCCAGATTCTTTCAGGAAGCAAAACTCAAGCAGAACTCACGACAATTTAACGTCTGCGAGATAAAAACAAGCAAATTCAAGGTTACAGTAATTAAACCAACATTATCGAGTATAAATCTCACAAGTTCATTACCGCACCGTGTAACTAAGTACAAATAAGAGCAACTACAATTCTAAAAATAACCCGACGCAGTCTAAACGGAAAATTAATAAATCCAAACCAAAAAATAACGATACAAATAGCGAAATAAACCTCAATTTAAAAATTTTTTTTTTTGAAATTACCCAAAAGCGAAAGCAACCCTTAACCAAAATGAGTAGTGGAGACATGAAACTTTATTTGGCGACAATTCAAATCTTTTATGGCCAGCAAGCCCATCTCGGAAACTTTGTTGGGGCATGCAAAATGTTCCTGAAAACCTTCTACAAACCCGGAGATAACAAAAGGAATTCCTTGCTTTTACGCTTGACCGGAAGGGCACTAACCTTAATTGCCAGTAGAGACGATCTACAGGAATGGCAAGAGTTTAAACAGATACTAATTGCATATTTCGGAGATCAACGTAACATAAAATGCCTGGTACGAGACCTGATAAACCTTAGAATGGAACACAACCAATCCCCATATCAATTCGGAATGAAATGCCAAGACGCGAAAAGTCTAATCCTAACGAAATTAAAAATCGAAGAGTCCGATCAAAATATTCGACATTTAAAAACAAAAATGTATGACAAAATGCACTGGACACATATATAAACGCTTTACCAGAACGACTATCAAATAAGATCAGATTCCAACGTTCCCAAAACCTAGAAGAAGCCATGAACCTAGTAATAGAAGAAGAAAATGTAATGTATTACCGCAACAGACTATACAGCCCCAACGCAAATAAAGGTTATTCACCAATAAAAACTATACAAGCCGCGAGACAAACAATCTCTCAACAAAAATTCACACCCTTTAACACACAAACAAATCAACCGCAAACTTATAACCCAAGTTTCAACAATACGAATTTTAATAATCAATATAAACATTTTTCAAAAACAGCGTTTAACCCAAATTTCTTCTAAGAAAATTAGGAGCCAACATTTACATAAAGAACCGTTTATTAAGGACAAAATACGGAAAGATCCCCATTAAATTTCAAAACACACAAATCGAACAAAAATACACAATAGAACCCCGAACGAAAAAAAATAAAAATCCCAGTAAATTTCAACAAGAAAGTAGGAATAATAAATCATATGATATTTCAACAACTGCCTTAGTACAAATAAAAGATAATTATGCAACTACAACGATATTAAATTCAAACGACTATCCCGTAGAACTATCATTAACAGACCCAATTAACGTAGAGGAATTAAATTTTAACGAAATGGAGATAGACCAAAGTTTAGAAAACGATTACAACCCAATAGAACATGACAAAATGTTAAGAGAAAATTTAAGTAACATTCGTTTTAATACCGACATCAATCAAGAAGAGCAAAGAGAAATTAAAAACTTATGTTTCGAATACCGCGACATATTCCACTGCGAAGGAATACCCCTAACATTCACCTACACAGTGAAACACAACATCGAACTAACAGACAACAAGCCAATCTTTACAAAAGCATATAGACTACCTCATGCAAGCCAAGAAGAAGCTGACAGACAAGTAGCAGACTTATTAGAACAAGACATAATCCAGCACTCCAATTCACCATGGAGCAGCCCTATGTTAATAGTACCTAAGAAGTTAGACGCAACCGGAAATAGAAAGTACAGAATGGTAATAGACTATAGAAAGTTAAATGAAAAAACGGTAGATGACAAATATCCACTACCAAATATCACCGAAATTCTAGACAAATTAGGCAAATGCCAATATTTTTCAACATTAAACCTAGCATCAGAATTCCATCAGGTAGAGATGGACAAAAAAGATATATCAAAAACAGCCTTCAGTACACCTAGAGGACATTACGAATACAAACGAATGCCATTTGGATTAAAGAACGCACCCGCTACTTTCCAGAGAGTCATGGACAATATACTACGAGGAATACACAATGAAAAATGCCTTGTGTACCTAGACGACATCATAGTTTATTCCACATCATTGGTAGAACACATAGCAAGATTGAAAGAAGTATTTTAAAGATAAGCACATTTCAAAGTACAATTAGACAAAAGTAAATTTTTACAAAAGGAAGTATCATTTTTAGGACATATAATAACATCCCAAGGAGTAATGCCAAATCCCGACAAAACAAATTATTGAATATTCAACTCAAGCTTGCACAGTGTTATACCTACTTGTATAAAGTGATTCGTATAACTTGTGAACTATTTAATAAACATGAACATCAAAATATAATAATAACTTTTATAGAACGAGAACATATAACGCGGGTTTTAACTTGAATTATTTATATTCTACTTGAAGTCTCTGTTGTTTGTCACATGTCATTACTAAAAAAAAAAACTATATAAAAACCGGAGATCTATGTTTTTGACTTGAAGGCGCAGGCGTTTAGATTTTGATTTCCAACACAAATGCAGTTCTAAATTACCCTCTACCAAAGACAACCAAAGAAATTAAAGGATTTCTAGGACTTAGTGGTTACTACCGAAAATTCATTAAAGGTTACGCTCAGATAACCAAGCCCCTGACAAGTTGTTTAAAAAAGGGAAACAAAATTGAACACACCCCGGAATTTATTAAAGGCGTAGTAAAAATTAAAAATATATTAACGAATCACCCTGTATTAGAATACCCAGACTTTTCAAAACCATTTATACTAACGACAGACGCATCGAACGTAGCATTAGGCGCAGTATTGAGCCAAGGAAAAGTAGGTAGCGATAAACCCATCAGCTACGCATCTAGAACCCTAAATGAAACCGAGCAGAAATATAGCACCATAAAAAAAGAATTATTAGCCATAATTTGGGCAACAAAATATTTTAGACCTTACTTATACGGAAGAAAATTTTAAATATACATCGATCATAGACCACTAGTATGGCTATGCAAACTTAAAGAACCAAATTCAAAATTACAACGATGGCGAATCAGACTAGAAGAATATGATTACGAAATTATATATAAAAAGGGAATTTATAACAACAACGCAGACGCATTAAGTAGAATCCAACTCAATGCATTAGAAACGGAATCCATTGTAGGAAACGTAGACGAATCAGAAACAAGAGAAGATCCAGACGAGATCGACACGATACATTCGACACAAAACGAAGAATCTAAAACCGCGATTAAAATTTTAAACGAAGCAATCGATATGAAACCCAACCAATTTATAATTACCGAAGTTTTAAATAACCCCAATCCCGTAAAATATACAAAAGTAGATAACAAAAAGATATACCAAATTCAAATAACCAAAGATGACAACGAGGAGCAAATAATTAAAATTCTAAAAGAATACACCCCCGAGAAAAAACGATTTTATTTCTATTTCAACACCGAACATTTATACCAAAAATTTTCAGAATTATACGTTAAATTATTCAATAACTCTGGCCCTGAACTCATCAGATGTACGAGAAAATTAATAACACTAGACGACCCTGACGAAATAAACGATGTAATTAGGAATCAACACGAAGGAAAAACCAACCATCGTGGAATTAACGAAACAATAAAGCAACTTGTAAGACGATATTATTTTAAAGACATGAAAGAATTGACCACGGATTTCATTAACCAATGTGAACTATGTGACAAAGCGAAATACGACAGGAAACCCCCAAAGATACCCTTAATGTTAACCAAAACACCCGACAAACCATTTCAAAAACTACATGCCGATACTCTAGTAGTAGAAGCGCAAAACTATTTAACAATTGTAGACGCATTCACAAAAATAGGCCAAGCAATACCAATCACATCCAAAAATAGCATTGACGTGACCCAAGGATTTTTGCAGTATTTCACATTTTATGGAACACCCGAATCAATAACTCTAGATAACGGTAGCGAATTTAAAAATGAGACAATACAAAACACTTTTGAACTTCACAAAATTAAAATTCATTTCATAACGGAAAACCACCCTGAATCAAACGGACTAATTGAACGACTACATTTAACCCTGTTAGAACAAATTCGATTATTAAGAATAAATTATAAAAAGGAACATATAACCAATTTAATGTCATACGCACTAATCGCCTATAATAATACAATTCACTCATCAACAAATTTTACACCCTTAGAATTAACCTTAGGACATTCAGATTCACGAAATCCTTATGACATACACTACGACAAAGAAGTATACCAACAATATGCAAAAGATCACAAAGAAAAACTAAAAATAACTTACGACAAATTAAAAGATAAATTAGAGAACGATAAGGAACATATCACCACAACCCGAAATAAAAATACTGACGCAAATAAATTTTCAATAGGACAAACCGTGTATGAGAAAATTGTTCAAAGCAGGCGACATAATATAGCACCTAGAAATCTAGGCCCATTTAAAATTAAGAGAATATCAGATAAAAATATAGCAGTAGTAGACAACGGCAAAATAACAAAGTACATTCACTTGAAAAACCTAAGACACCCTGTAATTTCACATGGACAATCAGCACCCTTACCGTCAACCTCCGCCCAGGTAGAACGGACAACCAAATAATAATAGACGAGATAAAAACAACCCCGGTATACTACCAATTAAATTAGGCAGTATGCAAAATACAATATTTACTCAAATAATATCAATCCTTACTTTAATTCAACAAATTTTAGCAACGTTAGAAAACGCAGTAACATTTGCAAAATTAAATACCCTACACTCTAGTATCATTGAACCAACCGATTTATTAAAAGAATTAGATCACTTATAACTAACAGTAAATTACCTTTTGATGTAACAGAGTCTAACATTCTAATATTTGAAGAAATAGCTATAGTCAAAGGCTACATTAAGAAAATACTCCCTCATTCGGATCTCCGGGAGGGGGTACTTGGGGCTCGTTATCATAAGAATATAAAACAACAATTCGATTTAGTGATAGGGACTTGGAATGTTAGGTCATTACTTATAGTAGATAAGTTAACGAATTTATTAGTCGAAATGAGAAAGGAAAAGCTGGACATTTTAGGGATTAGTGAGGTGAGATGGCCAGATAGTAATGACTTTTGGAAAGATAATTATAGAATAATTACAACTTCTTCAACTAATGGACAGGCAGGGGTAGGAATAGTGTTAGGTAAAAGATTAGGGCATAAAGTTAAAGAGTACTTACAATTTAGTGATAGAATAATTATGGTTAGATTGAGTACAAAACCCACAGACACTGTTTTAGTACAGGTTTACATGCCAACAACTCAGTACGAGGATGAGGAAGTAGAAAAGGTATACGAGGATATAAATAGTATAGTGAGAAAAGTAAAAGGAGATGAGAATTTAGTAGTTATGGGCGATTTTAATGCGTCAGTGGGAGAAGGTAGTGAGGGAAAAATGGTAGGAAAATTTGGGTATGGCAGACGAAATGATAGAGGAGAAAGATTAGTTGAGTTTTGCCAGGAACATAGATTAGTAACTGTAAACACCCTATTTGAACAACATGTTAGGAGAAGATATACCTGGAAAGCGCCAGGTGATAGGGCTAGATACCAAATAGATTATATTTTAGTTAAACAAAGATTTAAAACCAAGTTAAAACTGTCGTAGTTATCCAGGGGCTGACATAGATAGCGATCATAACTTAGTTAAAATGTAGTGTAAACTAAAATTCAAAAATTGAGAAAGGTTAAAAGAGAGGATGGGATCTAGGTAAGCTTAATGATAGTAGGGTAAAAGAGGAATATAAACAAGTATTAGATAATAAGAGCAAAGAGATAGCTTTAGGAGGAATGTAGAAAGTAGATGGAAAGAAATAAAACTGACTGTACATGATACAGCAACACAGACTATAGGTAAGAAAAAATAGAAGCGAGAAAACCCTGGGTAACAAAGGAGATATTAGATTTAATAGAGAATAGAAGAAAGCTTAAACCTTTCAGAGAAGTGGATAGTGAAAGTAAGCAAAAATATAATACAGTTAGAAATAAGATAGTACATGAGTGTAGAAAAGCTAGAAATAAATGGATGGGGAGAATTGTAAGGAATACAAGATGATTTGAGAGTAGATAAGACAGACAGGGCTTACAGGGCAGTTAAAAGTTTTTGGGAAGATAGGAAAAATATAATGGTATTAGAGACGAGAATAATGAGCTTCTAATAAATAAAGTTGAGGTAGCAGATAGATGGAAAAGATATTTAGAAGATTTATATAAGGGAGACGATATAGATGAGTTAGAGAACGGCCAAGAAGAGGATGTAGAAATAGGGTTCTCAATATTAAGAGAGGAATTTGATAGAGCTGTTCGGAATCTTAAACTAAATAAAGCGCCAGGGATAGACGATATTCCCGCAGAATTAATAAAATATGCTAGTCAGAAAACTTTAGATAGATTATATGAACTAGTAAAAGTTATATATGACACAGGTGAGGTTCCAATAGATTTCGAAAAAAATATTATTATCCCAATCCCAAAAAAGTCAGGAGCTGATAGGTGTGAGAATTTTAGAACGGTTAGTTTAACTTCTCATGCTTCCAAAATACTAACAACAATAATTAAAAATAGAGTAGAAGCTTTGACTGAGAATTATTTAGGCGAAGACCAATATGGTTTTCGTAAAGACAGAGGGACTAGAGAACCGATACTAATGATTAGGGTAATTATCGAAAAAAGGTTACAAAAAAATAAAAAGACTCATTTTGCGTTTGTAGATTTAGAAAAGCATTTGATAAGGGTTAATTGGATTGTTATGTTCAGGGTTTTGCAAAAATAGGAATCTCTCATAGGGATAGAAAAATTATTTACAGTCTATATAAAACCAAAGCGTAGTAATTAGATTTGATGAAATAGAAAAGGAAGCTAAGATTAGAAATGGTGTTAGACAGGGTTGTATACTGTCTCCTTGATTTTAATGTTTAAATTGAGGAAGCTTTAAACTTAGCTAGAGAGAGAAAGAGATAGGTATTAGTGTACAGGGACAGAAAGTAGACATGTTACGTTTTGCAGATGATATAGCCATTATAGCAGAGTCTAGAAAAGAGTTAGAACAGTTTTTAAATATTTTAGATGAGATACTACAGAGTAACTATAATATGAGAATTAACTCAGTAAAGACAAAGATAATGACAAGTGAGTTACAGCCCAGTTCTAAACCAAAATTAAAAATAGATAATACCGAGTTAGAGGAGGTAGATGAATTTTGCTATTTAGGTAGTATAATTACAAAGGATGGACGTAGCAGAAGAGATATAGTAGCTAGAATAGCTCAAGCTAGAAAAATGTTTTTAAAAGAAAACTTACTAATAGCTAATAGTATTAGTTTAGATAATAGAAAAGTTTCTTAAAGTCGTACGTATGGAGCGTTCTACTATACGGTAGTGAGACTTGGACAATTAAAGAAGTAGATAAGAAAAGATAGAAGCTTTTGAAACTTGGTGTTATAGGAGAATGTTAAAGATTAGTTGGACAGATAGAGTAACAAACGAGGAAGTTTATAGAAGGATAGGTGAGGAACCCTGTATGTGGAAACAATTGAAGGTCAGGAGAGATAGAATGATAAGGCACCAGTTAAGACATGAGGGACTATTTAGTAAAGTCTTAGATTATAGACTACCAAATAAAAATAGAGTAGGAAGGCCTAGACAAAGCTATATTAGTCAAATTATTAGAGATCTAGGTTGTGAAGGGTATGCAGACCTTTTAGACTAGCTCAGAATAGACAAGAATTTAGAGCTGCATCAAACCGACTTTAAGTAAGTTCGAAAACAAAACAAAAAAAAAAAATCAGGTAACTAAATGTCACCATGACATAACTCACAATTAGTTAGCGGTCTGGCATGTTGGTAGCGTTTCGTTGCTTAAGCCTTACCATAACATATAATTTAACACTTTTCCTTTTTGAAGCGGATAACCAGGTTATATTTCACTTTTTTATAAATGGTAATCATTTAAACCATGTTAGAGTTCTTTAACAAACATCAGGTTGCTAATGTCTATGTAGAGCCAGGTGGATAGGAAAAAGATAGAAGGATATAGGAAGACCTAGACCAAACTATATTAGTCAAATTATTAGAAATTTAGGTTGTGAAGGGTATGTAGAGCTTTTTAGATTAGCACAGAATAGAAAAGAAGTTAGAGCTGCGTCAAACCGACCTTAAGTAAGGTCGAAAACAAAATGATGATGATGACATTAAGAATAACGAAATAATATTTTTAATAGAGATCCTGATAGTAGAAAATAACAATTATAATTATTATTATTTATTTGCTTTTCCAACGAAAGTTACTAGCACATACCAAGTTATCATACCCAAAACCAAATTCCTATCCTTAAATGAATTGAGATATGCTTATACAAACGAAAAATGTACTGAAGTAACACCAAACCAATACTTATGCCAATCGATGACGACAACAACCATTCAAGAAGACAGCCCTTGTGAAGTACAACTATTAAAATTTTCAAATCATTACGAAAACTGTGAAGCCAAACAAGTGCAAATAAACAACTTGAAAATTCAAAAAGTTACAGAAAACAAATGGATAGGCAGCTTCCCAACAGAAGTAGTAGCAACTATCCACTGCAATCAAAATAAAAATAACCAAGCATTAATCGGAAGCAAACTAATTACCCTTAAAGACTACTGTTATGTAAAATTGAAAGACGAAGTAATCAGAGTTTATCAAGATCCCATAGCAACGAAGATTCTTGCAAATCTACCGGAACTACAGTTCAAGATAGAACTACAAGAAGACGAAGAAATAGTCAAGAAACCCATGAAGCTAGAGCATCTAGACTTAGACGACCTCAACCACGCCATGAAATTAGTGGAAAGTTACAAAGAACATTTAAGTGAACTTAAAATGTCAAAGTTACATTATGACAATACAAGCGTTTGGACAATCGTGTTAATCATTTTAATAATTTTTCTAATTATATATGTATTTTACAAAATGTATCTTAGATATAAGAATGAAGGAAACAGTTCTAGATTTAAGGAAACAAAGAGAAATAAAGAAACAATAAGTGTACTCTTAGAAACAATGAATTTTAAATAATGAAATTGAATAATGAATTTTATGTATTTAAAAATTAAGTAAAACCTTAATTTTTCATTTACGGTGGGAGGAGTTATGTATCCCTTAATTTAACTATATATATATATATATATATATATATATATATATATATATATATAGTGCTGTGAAATCTACAAAAAGCCTCACCAGAGTAAAAAAAGATATTCGAGCCTCTCGAATTTGGCACCAAGATTTGCTGTGATTCTCGCCCTGTTGAATCTTTTCTGATAATCGCCTCTTTACTATTTCCGCCTCGGCTGCTCACCTAGTTAAAACTTTCATCCTCATTCATAAAAAAAAACACATTCCTACCACAAACATCAACGTTAACTCTATTTACATCAATATTCATAATACATTAAAATTTCAAAATTAAATTGTAGCATAAATTTCAGTATCATAAAATTTCAAGATTAAATTTGTCATCATTTTAATTTGCATCCAGAATTAAAGTCCTTGTAGGATGCCTACTAATTAATTTAACAATATGTGCAGACCTGAGTCTGAATAAAAGGGAGCATCGCCCACCCCTTTACGTTAATTAAACAGGTTAGTCTAATTGAGCTCAAAGACAGACCCAAATTTTCATCATAATCAAGAACATAAACTGCTAAATACTCCTTTCTACTTAAACAAGAAAATTTCACCTTAAAATTAAAAATTTGTTGTTTGTACAAATTCACTACTGTCCATTTTTTTAGCAAACAAATTATAAAGTTATTCAACACACACCAAAACATCAAAAATCGAAGAACAAAACATAAGTTACCTGAAGGTTAATGCACTCGTGGCTCCAATGTACATCGTCCTTTGTTAATCACACCATTCCAACTGGGTTATGTTTACGGCTTCTGATTCTGAACGCTTTTAAAATTTTCTACACCACCATTCATCTAAAGTTGTTTCAGGGATTCTCAGGAACTCATCTAAGTATATCTAAATCTTGTTTTGTGGATCCAATCACGATTACAAATAACATTTGATTATTAACACCCCCGAAAAATAGTAAAGAAATTCATAATTCTTTCACGATATACCCAAAACTGCCTACTTTTGTTTATTCATTTATCGTTACTAATTTCGATAATTGGTACCGTAATACTCGCAAATATAACTAGACTTTATTACCTTGTATCTTCTCTAAATGCGCTTAATAACTTTTATCGTAGCACGTATTCTGCTTGAAGTATGGTATAACAGCAAAAAATAAAGAGCAAACTGTTTTAAAGTATTGAATAAAAATCGAAAATCTAAGAGCCAAACTGTTTACAGTATTGAATAAAAATCGAAAATCTAAAAGAGCGAAACTCCTATAAACACGGGTTTATATAATCGCTCGCCTGCACGTCGGTTTTGTCCCGCAACAGCCAGTTTTCAGAATTTCGCATTCTCTGTTCCCTTCTCGACAGTCCGGCACGCGATTCTACTAAATTTTTGCACTCGTGCCAGTTAAATCTAAGAAATTTTCACACGGCTCGCAAACACGTCCTAGAACAACTAATTAATTTTGTATAGAAATTGTTGTGTTTTCACCTCTCATATCTGCAACTTATTTCACCCAATCGCAAACCCAGTGACGTTGCTCAAATCACGCCTTTTATTATCCGTGTCTCTGCCTTGCGCATATTATCCGTTTCTATCTACCCTGTTCTGAGTGGTACAAATCGATATTCTTTACTATCGGTTATTTCAATCCACGTGGATCCCTATTTGAGTTAAATAACCCCGTATCTAGCCTTCCCATTAATATAAGCTACGGTTTATCCGACGGTTTCCAATATACGTAGAATCTGCATGTTTATCTATTCGAATTTATTAGAACTTTGATATTTAAAAATACGCAGGTGTTCAATCGTAACATTTTAAATAACACTTCTACGATTTGAATATTCCACGTATTCTAACTTTCTAGATATATAAGGTTATCATAAAGTAAGGGATATATTTTAAATTATGATAACTTTTTAACAAATTAAGTTAATAACAAGAAATAAATGAAATCTAATTGCTTATGAAATGGGATTTAGTATGCCCAAAACAGGTTACGGCAATTGCTCAATATGACCTCCATTTTGTTGTTGTAAGATCACCATCCTTACCTCCAAATTGTACACAGCATTTCGTAACATTTCTGGTTGAATTGTACCAATTTGCTCCGTAATACTGTCTTTTAATTCTTGTAGCGTAGTTGGTCGTCTTCTAAACATTAAACTTTTAAATAACCCCACAGCCAGTAATCCGCTGGGTTTAGATCAGGTGATCTTGGTGGCCATGAATTTACGAAATGTCTGCTTAACACGCGATCTTGAAAAACGTTGGTTAACAATTCTTTGACTGGTCGAAAAATGTGCGGGGGTGCTCCATCCTGCATAAAAATGATGTTTTCAATTCCGTAGTGCTTGTTTTGCAGCTGTGGAATAACATAATTTTGTAACATTTGCAAGTATCGTTCACCATTTACAGTTACAGATACGGCTTGTCCATTCTGCATTTCCTCGTAGAAATACGGACCAATAATAAAATCAGCTGTAAAACAGCACCATACGGTGACTTTGTCATGAAGACCTTCTTGAACGATTTGTTGCGGATTTTCTGCAGACCGGATTCTACAGTTTTGAGTATTGACTCCACCATTCAGAGTAAAATGTGCCTCATCTGTCCATAAAATACGGGATAACCATTCGGGTTCAATTGCCATCTGAGCCATTACTCGCAAAGAAAAATCGTACCTAGTAGCCAAATCTGCGTCCTTTAATTCAAACAGCATTTTCAGTTTATATGGATACATGTTTAGAATTTTGCGTAAAATTTTCCAAACCGTGGTATACGGCATTTGCAATCGCTTGGATATTGCATTTGCACTGCTGATTGCGAGTGAATTGCTTCTGGCTATGTCTTGATTTTCATGAAGAACCTCTGCAACTTGGACATCACTAATTATTGGTCTTCCTGATCTTGGTAAGTCAGTTACAGGCCCTGTTCTTTCAAATTTTTGTATCAAATTGCGGTACGCTTTCATTTGACAGGGTCCCGCTCTCAAACCCATTCTCGTGCGAAATCTCCGTAATCCAGCGGTGTAATTTCTGCCGGATTCATAATAGCACTGAACTAAACCAATTCTTGTTTGTAAATCCATGTTATTACAGTTGAGTCGTTTGAACTCAACGTTTACTTGAGTTTTAATTTCAAAATAAAACTTCAAATTGAATAATTTCGTTTTGACACTAGTGTCAACAATTGTTATGACAACGCTTTTGTTTCTCATAGATACGGTAAAATCCCATTCATAAAGCAACTACATTTCGTTTATTTTATGTTACTAACTTAATTTATTAAAAAGTTGTAATGATTTAAAATATATCCCTTACTTTATGATAACCTAGTATTTGTATGCTAGCAACGCGTCGCATATTTGGTATTATTGGGTTTTTTAAAAGCTTTTATGCCTATTATACCTTAATAATCGTTCAATTAACTCCAATTAAAATAATAATGAATGGCATTGACTTCTACCCTTTAATTTTTAGTGAATCCTAATTAAATATTAATTATTATTTGTACATTTTGTTTAATACTCGTTACTTAAAACTTGAATTAATTAATGTAAATTTTGCACGTAATTTCTATTTGTTTCTTTACTTGGAATAATTAAATTACATACAAGTTGAGCATTTTAATTCTGCTTCTTTTTATAGAAAGCGTCCAGTGAATAATTTAAATCCCTTATTTTTAATGAAACGAATAAATTTGTATGCTCCACGTTTTAATAACGCGTATTATCTAATAAAATTCTATACAAACCCTACCTTCTAATTGAATGATTTAAATCTTCACAGTAGGCCTTTAATTACGCGTACTTTTTCCCAAAGCTTTCTTATACACGGTGATTAAAATTATTTGATGTCGTTAATTAATTTTCTACCCTGGTCTAAATTTGAGTAATATATATTAAATAATTGAATGTAATAGGAATTATTAGAAATTGTTAAATAAATTAATTGCAACAATGTAATACAAAGATAACCCAGACAGGTTATTAACAGTTCATGAGAACGGATATGCAACTTTGTATCCGAGAGGACAGTGATACTGCAGGTGGCAGGTCACAGACGGTTAACATACCGCAATTACCTAGAAATAGGATTGTTACAATGTAATAAAGTGTAAAATTAAGAGTAAAGCAGACATGAGATCTGTAAGTTCCCACAGCCATGTGAGGGGGTAGGTTATTATAAAAAACCCGGGAGCTCAAGACCCGGCAGTTAGCCTTCGAACTACATAATCCGTTGTTCAAGCTACTCAATTGAGTTAGTCTGAGTATTACAACTTTTGCATTGTTGTTTACCTAGGCTACTCGCCCCAATATTAATAAATAAATTTGTTAAGATTTGGAAACGTTTTTTAAAAACATCGCTCCAAAGGCCCGAACCTTAACTCGCGTATCACTGAATATCGATGAAAGAGTATATTTTTAGAAAACAATAGAAGCAGAAAAGTGCAATAGATGAAAAAAAGATTAGCACAAGGCCGTATTGTACTAAACAAGAAAATCACTTGTCATGTTCGAAGACAACAAACACGGAAACAAGGAAAGATTGCTTGAAGCATATGTGCGGAGCATAGTACTGTACAGCTGTGAAACGTGAACAGTAGGAGAAAAAAACAAGAAAAATATAGAAGCTTTTGAAATGTGGTGCTACTGACGTATGACGAAGATATCGTGAATTGACAAACTTAAGAACAAAGAGGTACTAGAAATGGTAAGAGAAGAAAAAAATATGTGGGAAACTGTAAAAAGTAGGAGAGATAGGATGATAGGACTCATGAGGGAATATCGCGGCATATATTAGAAGCAGAGAAAGGAAACAGAGAGGTAGACCTAGATTAGACTGTTGTACACAGATAGTGAAAGATGTAATCTGTGGAAATTTCAGGGAAATGTGTAGGTTAGCTCAGAATAGAAAACAATGGCGAATAGCGTCCAACTAGTTCTAGGGCTCAAAACCTATTCATGATGAAGAGAATAGATATTTTCCAGCGGTAATTATCTAATTAAAAATGAGATAATACGTATCTAATTAAATTCTACAACTAAGGAAATACTCTGAAACTAAAATTTTGTAATTTAAATTGGCAATGTCGCTCAATTTTTTTGTACTATTACTAAGTGAACATAAAAATAATTGAAAGGAAGTCTATTAATATATTACAGTTTCGTAAACGGTAGTTATTTATTAGTTTTTTAGTTTCGCGTGACCTTATAAGTTTACTCATTCGTAAGAAATTACAAAATATCCTACTGTTTTAGATCTACGAATACAATTCCTATATTGAGCAATTAAAACCACTTAAAATGTACTTCAGTAATTAACCCAATATTTAAAGAATTTCATGACAAGCCAAGAAAATAACAATTATCTTTAATAAAATTCCCTCTCTAGTTCGCTCCCATAGATAAATTCGCTAGTATGGAACTTATTTCAAGGCCTTATTTATTTAGTTGCTTAAAATTAAAAGTGTTAAGTAAACTCTTGAATCAGGTATAATGGAAATAGTGTTACGGATAGGAACAACATTACGTTAGTATTCTGATTTACCGTAAAGGAGCAGGAGAACACCATAACAGTTTTGCAGCGGCACCGACTAACTGCAATGGTATGGGGTGGTTCCTAAAGAAAAAATCCACAAAAATGGGGACTATACAGTTTCAAACAACGACGTTAAAATCCAACTTACCTTAAAAGGTTTTTTAATGTTTCATTAGTAGCGATTGGTAGAGCGCCAAACCAACCGCCCTTTCAGCAAATATCGCTTACGATAGACCCTCCCACCCGGAAGGTAGTTATTCCGAATAGATTTACTTTGTCTCTTGTATCCTAACTCTCGTTAATTCATACGTTACCCTTTTTTTCTAAAATAAACTTAAAAGAAAAAAGTCACTCAATTTAATCCAGTGTAACACCAACGCTTTATTTAAAGCCAACATTAAGTAGTAGAATTGAGTTTATTAATTTCAGTCAGTTTAATAAGCGTTTATCGCGAAAGCAGCCTGTAAAATTTAGAAGCTTTAGTAGTTTACATTTAATAACATTGCTACTGCAAGGCAATACTAAATTAGGATGAAATCATTAAAATAGTAAAAGATCCAGTACAATAAATACAAACAGTAATAAATATTGGGACTTTACCTTCCTTCGTATTAAATTCAGAAAAACTTCAGATAGGAACTTCGGAAATAACCAGCATAATAGAGTTATTTGTACACACAATTTCAAGAACCGTCAACCATGGAAGATATACCCTAACGACCATGTATTAATAAAATACAGCCATGAAATTAATGCGTTGCAGACGACGAATGATGCAGTTTTCGTTTTTAAATGTAAAAATATGAAAACAAAATTACTGTTCACACAGACAGAACGACATTGACCTCGAAATTAGACTAGTTTAGAGACACAGTTACGTTCCATTTCATATTTGAAAACTTACTGCCTCCTTACTTTAAATACAATTTCAGTTTCGTTTTTTTTTAAATTTACGGTTTGTTACACTTCTATGGTTTCAAGTCTCTTAGTTAGGCAGCCAACTTTGCTCGTCCTCTATTAAATTTGTCAGTTCTCTTGTTTATATTCTTTCGGGTCTCTTATCTAGACTTGTAATCTTTATTATTAGAAATTTCCTGAATGTTGCTAGTTTAATGGTAATTAGATAAAGCAGCCGTGCTATCTAGGCAAGATAAACACCTGCTCAAATTTTATTTTAAATATATATAAAATTTCCGGGATTACTTATTCGGCAAACAACTTTATAACTACATTGGTTGAATGAGTTTCCTCAATATTTAGCGCTTGGGCGCGTTGGTTTATCTCTGCAAAATCGCGCAGTTGCAAATCCTTATGATGAAAAATGTGCTTTCTCTTTTTACGTAACTGCCCGAATTTATACTCAATATTTTTCGATTCTTAAAACTAAGGTTTGTTTTGTTGTACCACAGAAATATATTTTTTTCTGAAATCGATGTCAGTTTTGTCAGCTCAAAATTAAGTGTTAAAGTACACTATTTCAGTATACGTCAAAAAATGGCCTAGGCCAGAAAGTATTTTCTCTTACAGTTTTTATCCTCATTTTAAACAATATAATTCACTCCAACAAGCCATCTCACAAAGTATACACAAGTGAACTTTTTTATTTAAAATATTACACTTATAATACTTACACGTAATAGGACAACTATAATTTTTTAATATTTACAGTAATGTTGCAATTTGTACAACTATGAAATAGTGGCTGAACTTCTCCAGCAAAGCTGGAGGCACTACTGCTGTCTATTGTTAATTTTAATTAGATTTTAATGCAAAAATGTAATGCATCCTTTCACAAACTGATGCACTAATAATTTTTAGATTTTCAAAAATATTGGATGCGATTTTAGAAAAAATAGTATGTGCACTTCGTAGTAAAAGCACGTTCCCGGACTCTCAATACTTGTTGGCTTCGGCGAGCGCCTCGGTTAACAATTTGCATTATCGCCCGGGAATGTATTGCTTTTACTACTAGGTACACAATATACTTTTATCGTTACAGCATATTTTGTCTGGCTACCGTATTATATGTAGTCAAGTTAAAATGAGATTGAAACTACCTATACCCTTCACAGCCTGCGCAAAAGAATATTATATGGTGATGACCGACAGATGTTTGCTTTACTCCTGAATGTTATGTAGTTTGCCTACATTCTAGTAATGTTAAGAGCAACACTTTAGATTAAGATTTATCTAATAATTTAGGGTTTTATTTTTAAACGTACGATTTTAAATAGGTATGTTTTCTTGTGTAGTTATTTGTTTCAGTAACTGTAGTCAGAACGAATTCGGTCTGCATCAATGTAGTAAGTAAGTATTTAGATTAGATTTCTGCCACTGTGCATTTATGACTATTTATTTTTATTTGCTTGCTATGTCAATACAAATTATAATTATGTACAGTGGTCAAATCCATTTACTTTGTTATCCTAAATTATGCATATTTAAGGGGGTGTATAGTTGCATAGTTCTCTTTGATTTCAAAACACCCTTCGATTTGATTGTTTCTAGATATAATTAATACTTAAGAAGTGGAGGATACGGATGTTTGTTCTTACAATTTAACTTTGTTTTGCTATTCAAATTCTTAAAAGTTACTTATTAGAGTTATATTTTATGTGCGTTTTATGTTTAATTATTCTTGCAGATACAGATCTTTGAAGAAAAAGGTGAATTGGTTGGTGCGTACTGTCGTTTCGTTCTTTGGCCCCCCATCCCCGACTGTGTTTAGCACGGCATTCATTTTCTTGTTCTTTCTCCATTATTCCTTTGTTAGCCCGTAATGCGGATAAGCATTTCGTTACTGATTCGTTCTTTTCTTACTGATTCGCTCGTATTGCGGGTAACACCACAATCCGTGAGAACGAAAAATAGCATGCAATGACCTCGGAACGAAAACGTTATAAAAGCTCACGGATAGTAAAAGAGGGAGCAGATCATTATTACACAGCAGAAAGCAAACGCTCGAACTTGATAGTGGTGCGAAACGAGATTGGATAAGCAGATACGCGATGTTAACGTATTTATATCCAAACCACGAGGCTGTTAGTGGAGAAATAGGTTTTCGGGCGCGAAGAATGCGGATGTGATTACCGTTATAGTTGGAAACTAGCCAGTGTTGAAAGCTTTGTCAACTCGGAATGTCGATGGAGTCTCTGAGAGAATAAAAGCAAAGCTGTGAGTCAATTGAACTTCTTGTTATCCAGATTGTAACCATCACATGCCGTTTGTTGTATTAATTAACTGGAATTGATTGTTGATATATGTGAATGTGTGGAGCTTAGTAATAATAAGGGCTATTCACGTTAGTGTACGCTTATGTAAATTTAAATCGTATTATATGGAATTCTCATACATAAAAGCTAATTATAGAAGGAACGTAAAAAGTAAAATATACATTAGTGAATTCTCGATGAAGTTGTATCATTGTTAATTTTAAGACTTTTTTAGCTAAACGCGTATTTGGCCAAATAAGGGGTAGATCATAGTTCTGTTTTTTTTGTTATTTACTATTTTGAAAATAATGTTTTACAATATAGATTGTTACGGTAACTTTCTGAAATAGAGAGATTCTGCATTATATCGCAACGACTTTAATTGAAAAACGTTAATCTATCCTCTTCTAATGTTATTCTTCTAAATAATCTAAACTTAACAAATATTTAATTAAAACCGTCCTGCATAAAAATGTTCCTCAATACGTGGAATATATTCTACAACCATTTATCAATTCGTTAAAAACCAAAGAATCATTTGCTTCTACTAAACACTTTAATAATTTCTCGTTCCGTAAAATACTTGCTCGTTATTTTCAAATATTTATTCCTTGAAATATTTGCTAGGGTAAACCACTTCTGAAACCTCAAAGCTCGCCTTTAGCAATTCTTCGTAAAACATTCTAACCGCCGCTTGTTATGTCAACAGTCAATTCGTTAAAACAAACAAACATTTTGCTTCTAATGGGTTTTTTAAAAAGATTAAATACTTTAATGGTTTGCTATAGGCGCGTTAACCGTGAAATTCTACTTCATTATATCTACGCGTTCTCGGTCGCTCAAATTTTTTGGGCAATAAAAATCGTCTTCCTAATTAAGTTATTTCGGGCTATACTGGTAGCGTGGATCGATAATCATATAAACCTCTATTTTTTGCTAAGTCAGGTAACGTTATCTGCATGGCTGTGTTTCTAGCTGCCTAAATCGCAGAAATATTTTAAAATGTATTTTGCTTTCCCACGCGAGCAACGAAATTCAATGAAATTCATTATCATATTTAGCTATCGTTAATTGCTTGCATTCTACTAAGAGTTTTGCGTTGTCGTCTAGAATATATATTTTCGCTTGCCTTCTCAGAATATTCCACACCAATATCGGTAGAAATGTTTTGTTTTTCTTACATGATTTCAAAGTTGTATAAATACAAGTCCAACTTTGAAAAAGCTCTCTTATTTATTCAACTTCACTCTATTACTTGTTCATCGCTTTACTACTGTTATATAACACCTTATGAGCGTTGTAAGGTCGCGCTATTAAAATGCGTTTGTGTTAGTGCAGTATAGTTAAGTTGTTCCAGCCTATGCCGCATTTCCTGAGATAGCTCCAGGTGCAATGGATTTTCTGTTTGCTTTATTTTGTGCTGATGAGATAGGCACTTCTTTTGATTGATTCCGCAATAAACTGCAGACCGACGTTCATACACGCTCACAACACGAACCATTATGTAATTATTTTTATAACGTGCTATTTAAAAGTTTACTGCGTTTACAGCGCTATTTTTTGTTTGCTTTTTACTGTATAACTTAATGTGAACGTCAACAGCTAGCTGTTTAAAATTTTAAGGCTACGAGATGCGCTTCCTACAGCAAAATTTTTTTTACTTCTGCATTATTATTTCATTATTTCTTGTACATATTTAGGGTTGCAACGTATTGTATGTATGCGTATATTTAAATAATAAGATTTTATTCTGGATATTTTCGAAATTTAGGTTATACTGTATTATATATAAATTGACGCTATGTAGATCACATTGTAACGAACAATTACGTAAATGTGTTTTCGATGTTTGTAAATATTCTTTTGGGACTGCATGTTTTCCTATATGATCGTAATATGGCTTATTGTTACTGAGGTTTCCAATTCTTTTCTGTCTAGGTCATCCATCTCACTCTACGACGTTTTTGAGCTAGCCCCTACTCTGATCCTTTTGGAGTTCGATTCTATCATTCTATCTCTGTTTTGTTGCGGTATTCGGTGTAGGCAATTTTCTACTACATACTGTTCTGTGTTCTTTCTTGTCCGCATGGAATACCGTAACATAGCAAAGTTGTGGAGTTTTTCTGTTTATTTTAAAATAGTGAGAGGTGAGAAGGGTTAAATCGACGCTCCGTCAACCTCTAACACTACATTTGATTTTCCAATGCTTTACCCGAAGGTACTACATTGGCCAGGAAGCGAGCTTTTTTTACCTGAAAAAATTTGAATTTTACCGAACCCTTGCTGTTACAATCAAGGTAGAAATTTCAACGTGCGTGACAACGCTCACACACGGAACTTCCATTTTACATCTCATTCGAACCAGGGCGTATTTTTGTGAAAAATGCTCACCTAACATTTTTTAAGCGGACCATGTTGGGATTCGAACCTGAGATACTGGGCACAATAGTGACACTTATACCAACTGCTACAGAACTGCCCATCAACTTCTAACAGAAGAAGAAACCGCTCAAATAGTTACCCGCAACACTCACCTTCCAGGTATGCTTTATCTGTGTTGATTCTTTTCAGGTGGGTTGGAGCTCAAAGGTTTTGCATTAGTAAACGGAGTTTAAAGACATATCAAGGTAAACGTAAAAGTAGTTAGTAGAAGTGTCAGAATTTATATACTCCAAAAAGTTTTATAAAAGCCATCTTACAGCATCGAAAGCTAGCCGGTGCACTAATTTACTGTTACTGCACCCCGCCCTTTGTAGAGTAAAATTAATTCAGAAACGTAACGTCAATTCGGCATATAATACCATTTCAAGAAATTTAAAATGGAGGCTCCCTCGAAGCATTGGAATTCTCCAATACCGGCTACTACTGTTACGTCACTGCGGTCGCTGGATATTTTTTCACAATTTTGTTCTTTTTATCTTCCTTGTTAAATAAAGCTCATAAAAGCAAACCTACACTTAACATCAATTAACCTTAAATATTTAAAATATAAGTGCCAGTACAGATTTATTAAGAAAAAATAAAAGCTAAGTCTCTACACTTTCATAGAATCAAACTTGCCAGGAATCACGTACATTACTAAAACGTCCTTAACAAAAAAACATTGATACTGTGATCCTACCACATGTTGTTTTACCTTTACTCATAATATTAAATAAATAATGTTCTTATCCCATTTCTGGTAATACCATAATTAGTTGTAAACTAAACATAGTTTTAGGCAATTTACAACCTCATTATTCAACAGTTCTTAGAAAATATTATTTTTTCGCTTCCTTCCTAATAAACAATAAATACAAATATACAGCTTACATTAAAAATTCGCATGCACATATTAATTGATCATTTAAAAGTTCGAATTTAACTCAGATTTTAATTTTCAGCCCATTTAAAAATTTAAGGACGTCCAGGAACGTCAGTGTTGTCTTTCATTAATGATCCCTTTTGTCTCTATAATTATTAGGTCACTTCATTCGTTTAACGCAAAATTCCAAGAATATTTGCTGAGCGAACCACTAAGTGCATCATCTTTTTATTTATTTATGTAAATCCGTATTTCTTTACTTCCTGTCGATACAATTCCACGTGATTGTAACTCTTTCTTGCTTCAAAAGAGTCGCGCCGGTCGCTGTCGCCTAATAACCTACGATCTTCATTCTTTTTGTTTTCTTACCTTGCGACTTTTGACTTCCTTTTCGTTCTTTCTACATTTACTTTTATAAACTTCTCCCCTCTCAATGTTGACAGGTTCAGTCATATCTTTCATTGTGTTGGTTACGTACTTGACAGTTTTCATACGCCGGGTTAAAGTAAACTATAATAACGCCATTAAACATAATTGTATTTTCTATATTACTTATGTTATTTTTCCGTTATTGTTAATCATAAACTAAATAGGAGAAAGGTCCGTTCTCTTTTAGGAAATATGTAAAACCCAAGACCAACAAAAATGAATCATCAGTGGTTACCAGAAATTTTCATAATACTTGACTTTGTAGTAATTATAGTTGTATCCAAATTGTAATACTGGTCAAAAATAAAAATAAATTGTTTTTTATTAATTTTTTACGAATAAAAAATATAATTCTTGTGACATAGGTGAAATTTATGCTTTAATAAATATTTTAACCATCGGACTGACATAAATAAACAAATATAGTTTACAACCGACACTCAATATAGTAATTGACTTACCGTGGTATCGCATATCACAGCAACAATGATCATTAATAAAGTCTCTTCCTAAACAGTAAGTAATTTCGAAACGGGTGCATTTTTGACATCCTGCAGGAACATCAACTAGAACAAAAATATTAGAATTATTTTATGTGGATCTTAAATGCATATAGCAATATAAATTCAACTAAAATTTCGCTCCTGTATCTTCATTACACAATACAAAATAAGTTAAAATGGTTTTTGTGCATTTGCGAATCACAGATTAATTATTTGTTTATCTAAAAACATACTACCATTAATTAATAATAAGCTATAGTCATGACTGTACGATGCTTTCACACTGAGAAAAACCTGTTTTTACATTTTTACTAACGGTTCATTTTGCAAATTTTTATACCCTCAAAATCATCCATTTGAGGACCATGTAACCCATTAGTTGTTACGTCCTAAAATTGCTTCACAAAGATTCTGGTTAATAATTATGTTAGGGGATTTGTAATCATTAATTTAAGGTATTTCCCATTGTAACTTAGCTGGAAAATAGGTCTTGTGAATTTGTCTCCAGTTTTTTAAATTAACTTCTATTATTATGTATTTTGCGGTGTAGTTTACCACAATTGGAAGAGATATGCGCCATCGTTTCAACCAACGAGAACGCGCTATGCTCAAGGAATAGTTTGCAAGTTGGAAAACAACGGCAGAGATTATTCATTCTACGGGTAACTACCTTATCTTAAAGAACTGTGAGAGTAGCGCTATATAACTTAAAGTGGTGAGGTTCACCTGCAGATTTTCTATCTCATCTTTTTGTATCTCTTATCAGTGCTCCCCGTTTAATTGTGTAGTTAGACAACGAACTTTGCTACAAGAACCTGAATTAGATAGGCGTCAATCATACGCACACCCTGTATTATGCAAACAAAACAATGATTGTTGGTTATCCAGCTGGACAAAGTGTAATAATCCAAAGAATTCCTTAACTGGCCTTACCTAAACTTTTAAACATTTAGATAGTTATCAGTATTATACTAAATTTTGCATAGTCAATTTGTAAAGCAAAGTAAATACGGTGTTTCAAATTCATGTAAAATCGATTACACTACGCTCTCTGTACCGGCAAACGATTAACTATTGTACCCTTTACCTGTAAAATTGGCAAGTAATAATTTGGCGCCAATTTGTGGTTTTAATTATGTTCCTAATTACAACTGCACTATCTAAAGCGAGCTCTTTTCAAGTTTTTATATTTTGACTATCATTAATATTACCTATGATGTCCGATTTGTTTCTATGCTAACTTAAAATAGCCGTTCGACATTACTGTTTTGATTAAACTGCCATAATTTATTTTTCCTCATATTAAAGTGATTTGTGTTAATTACATTTTCTAAACATAAGAAATGTAGAAATTAGTATAATAAATCATTGTTTTTCTTTCTATACAGTTACCATGAGTGTATTGTTTTAGCAACTAAGCTGTGGATGTTACGTGCATCTGGATGTCTTTTATTCCAGTTTCTCTGTCTGATGTTAGCAAGACCGCTACTCTAATTCTTAAAGCTCAATTTAATTAAAAATATGTCGGCATTACATTACAATCTTACTTTTATGTGAATTTTCTCAAAGTATTTTCACTCGAAGAAGCTTTATGTAATTGATCTTTTGTGGTACAATTGTTTTTATAAATTTGTGTAATCATTTACTTTTAAATAAGAGTCTGATAGTGATTTTATGAAAAATGCTTGTACGTTTATTTCAGGGATAAAAACTTTCACATAATATACTTTTAGTATTTTATTTTAAACAAGTAAATATTTACAACTAAAATATTTGCGTTCTTCTACCTGTACATTTTTATGTTTGATTTTCTTTTATATGCAATTAACTAATATAAATTACCTATATGTAAACTCAGATAAAATTATCTTTGGGATTTTAAAATTAAACATGCAACCAAATCATTCCTTATCTAATACTATTACAAATTTCTCTCTAAAACTAGTTTTGAAATATACCTTATGTAAAGCGTATGGTAATATTTTTGCATTAATTTATAAATTATAAGATTTTGACGGTAAATGGCTTACAGAAACTGAAACAACGTATTCAGAGGATTTATCAGGAAATTTGCAGGAGCTGGAAGCGTGATTTTCGGAAAACTTTTAAAGACTTTGCGTAAAATGGAAAAAGAGGCGCTGATGATGGAAAAACGGATTAATTACCTAACAGTGCAAGTACCAGCGCCCTGCAGTACCAATGACACAACAGCACGCCTCATAATCTAAAGATGTCAGAGAATGCGAATTGACGTCGAGGTTCAGAGTAAAACCATTCATATTTGATTGAAAATTACTTTAGGAGACATATATTTAAAGCAATTTCAGGCTGCCGCGAGAGCTAACGGATAGAATGATGGTGAAAGGGCAACCACGTCAATTGTCGCGTTACGAGGCGAGGCTTTGAATATTCTGCAGACAATACCAGACCAAGACCACAGATGCTACGGGTCCTTAACATCAATGCTAGAAATGAGGTACGGCGACTCTCATCTGCAACATGTGTACCACGCTCAAGTGAAGAATCGTTATCAAAAGTTTGCAATAGTTTGAAGCAGATAATGCTCGCTTGGTGAGACTAGCCTATCCAACAGCACCCGATAGCTTTCTAGAGTTGGTGGCGCTGCATACCTTTATTGATGGAATCCGCGATGAAGGGATTGAGCAAGCACCACGGCTAGCCCGATCAAAATCTTTGCGTGATGCGTTGGCCCATGCCCTAGAGTTCGAGGCGGCAAAGCAAGCAATGCACTTAATCTGTGGCAAAGTAGGACGCTCTGGAGCGTATGGGAACCAAGAGAGTGTGGAGGAAGTGATTCGACTGATACTGCGGACCAGCAGTCGGTGAAAAAAGGCCACGATATCAGAACCGCGTATTTAGGCACAGGCAGAACCAATGTAAGCAGCTGAGGAATGAACATGAGAAGCCGAAATCAATAGAAGGGGTCGACGGAACGGAGTGAACATCGACCTTCACGGATTTTGCTCCAAAAATGGTCGTTTGCGTCGAGCGGATAAATGTAATCTTGTTGGTCGGAGCACAGTGATCAACAACAATTGTCTGCCAGTACAGTTGCGGACCCAACACGGACCTAAGTGTTATTTTGATTTGAAAAGCCAGATGAAAACGTCCATCCTTTCAGGATATTAGTTCGTTGAGTAGCACCCTAAAGTCGCACTGGGAATAATGGGATTCCGTGAAGATAGAAAATGGATCCGTAAGTACGCTTCAGGTGGTGGTTCCTAAAAGCCTCAGAGGTTGTAGGACATTTACTTAATGGGATCTCGGAAGGACACGTGGGCGTTAAGAAAACTCAAGAGAAAGTCCGAGCAACATTTTATTGGGTAGGCTGCAATTATAATGTCAAAGAGTGGTGCCGCAAGTGTGAGCTGTGTGCACCATTGGAGAACCGTGAGGCTTAAAAGAGGCAATACAACGTGGGGAACCCCTTTGAGAGAGTGGCAATCGATATTCGGCCCATTCTTGAGACCGACTCCGGAAATAGATACAGCCTGGTGGCTATGAACGATTATTAGGAAGTCACCAAAGCGTATGCTATACCAAGCCAGGAAGTTGCAACCCCCCCTGATGTGCTGGTTATAGAACTGTTTTGCCGTTTCGGAGTTCCTATGGAGTTGCACACCGATCAAAGCAGAAATTTTGAGTCGGTGTTATTCTAAGAAGTTTGGCGGTTGCTAGGGATAAGAAAGACCCGAACAATACCACTACACCCACAATCGGATGGTATTGTAGAGCGCATAAAGAGCACCTTGGACAAGTACCTTTCGTAGGTGCTCTCCCAACATCAGAGAAAGCTAAACCGTTATTTACATCTATTTTTATTGGACTATCGGTCTTCGGTTCATGATAGCACTGAATAGATACCTACATGTACTATGCTGGGACGCGAGGTAAGTCTACCATGTGATCTTCAGGTTGGGTGTAAACCCGAGGATGACATCGTAGGCGAGAGCTACGTCGATAAGCGCAAACTCAAGATGCATGACACCCATGGATACGTTAGGAAAGATATCCATATCGCAAGCGATTGGATGAAGACCAGATACGACATCATGGCGCAACATTCTGGTTTTCAAGACGGCGAACGCGTCTGACTGTATAATTCCAGACGGAGACGTTGATTGTCGTCAAAGTTACAAATACATTGGGAGGATCCATACGAGGTTATAAAAATGATCAACCACAGATTTGTATGCTTCCAAAAATAGAACAATAGTGGTGAACATTTATGCTCGTAATGATGAGCAAACGTCTGGATCTAGCTATGATTGGTTCATGTATCTGTACAGCGGCACAGGTCACGCGAGATTTGGGGTGACGGAAGATATTTAAGGTGATCTATTCGATGTGCCATGGGAGTATCACTTGACACATTACGTAGCAGCGGACCTTGATATGGGCGTCGCCGTGGATCAATGTAGTAAGCGTAAGACTACGGATCCCAAGGTCCTGGGTTCAAATACTAACACGGTCGACTGCTTGAAAAATGACAGGTGAGCATTTTTCACAAAAATTACGCCCTCGTTCGGATGAGAGGTTAAATGGAGGTCCCGTGTGTGAGTGTTGTCACGCACGTTAAAGATCCCTACCTTGACTGGAACGGCAAGGGTTCGGCAAAATTCTAAATTACCAGGCAACAAAAAAAAACTTGCCTCCTGGCCAATGTAGTACCTTCGGGTGGAGCATTGGAAATGTAAATGAACGGACCTTGATATGTCTCGAGAACTTGTTCGGGTGTTTAAAAATAAATTTATGTGTTCTAAATGAACTTCGCCGATAACAACCAGAGGTTGGAAAAGCTATACAGCTTAAAAACAGACTTTGTAACATGTACTACCTGGTGACTAAGCAACAGGCTTCTGGTAAACCGTAGTACCAGGATATGTAGAAGGCGTTAGTGGACCTCAGGTCAGATAATTAAAATTAAATTTAAATACAATAAGTTGGCCATTCCCAAGATCGGATACGGGTTCGATGGCATGGATTGGAGGGTGGTACGAAATATGCTAGAAGTACTGTTCGAAAAAACCGTGATCCAGATCTTGCTGCGTGGTTACAATGCAAACAGTACTGTGCGTGCTATGAAGTGTTGATAGTTACTTCTATCAACATGGGAACTGCAAAAATGGTTTTGACTGTCATTACCGCCCCAGAGACTTCCAGCGTCGGAGTCAGAAAGTGTTCTGGAACAGAACAACTTTAAGTGAGGTAGAGTAGCGCCGTTTATTCTTCCTCTAAATAAAATAATTACATTAGAACGTAAACGAAGCGTTAATACACAAAAGATGATTGATAGGCCCTGCGGGCGAAGAACTTGATTGACAGGTACGAGAGTTAGCATTTTAAAGCTTTACTAAGATTATAATAAGTATATTCGAGATATTATTTGCATATTCTGATGTTCTCGAAATAAAGCGATTGGATAAAATATAAATTGTTGTGATGATCGTAGTTAGTTAAGTTCATTACAATATTAGTTCTAATTTAAAGCTTTGAAAGTAGTAACATCAAATAAATTAGTGGTACATACAAATTGCCCTATGTAAGATAAATTATTGTAGTGATCGATATAATTTAACTATAGTGCACCGATATAAGTTAATTAAACAGATAGCATCGTAGTTTTAGAAGCTAATATTTGCACTGTTAGCGATTAGCTGGAAAAAAATTGTGTGAGCTTTAAGAATTTCATTGTAGCTACGAGTTGTTGAAAACGTTCGTGTAATCGGTTTGATAATAAGAACTATTGTTTTGCAAATAGAGTTTTTGTTACATTATGTAATGTTAATAGAGCTTAAGTTTAGATTGAATTTTACTTGGATTTATTTACAAATTAACTCCACATACACATTTGTAAAGAATATTCAGCTACTCCAGTGACGGAGTTGTATTTGGGAAAAGCATTTTATTTTTCAATTTTATTTATTTGACAAAAATTTAATAAGTGTTTTAAGATATTTGATGAAAAGGTAACGTACATTGGAAAAATTTGGGAAACAGAAGCAAAGGAGACCTATGCGGAATAACATTCTTCTGTGTAGGCCATAATATCAAAGGGATTGCTGTGACAGACAGTTTGGTGTCCTCATTTATGACAAATAGAAAAAGCCTCTCAAGGTAAGTGATAGCGTAGTAGTAGTAAATTAAGGAGGACAAAAGTAGTTCAGCAAATAAATCCTTGACCCTTTTTACTACCCCTCCCCCTCGCAATCCTCACTATCGGGTTCTTCTATTTCAATCCTATCCTGCTGGTTTTTCAAGTGAAAGCTAGCATATCTGGCAAGAGAAGAGAGATCAACTCCTTCTGTTCCAAGCTGCATAAGCCCTGGATCCTATGTCTTACCTCATTTACTCCTCGAACTTTCACTATATAGTGGGCAAGTTTGCTCCTGCCTTTTACAGGTTGGGCATTTAGACGCTGCGTCGATACCCAACAGGGTCAGGCGTCTCCGTACCCTGAAATGGCCAGTGACGATTTCCACCAACACGTTGAGAGTTTTCCTATTTTTTATTTAATAGCCATGCTGTTCGGGACTTGTTAGGCCCGGTGGGCTGTATAAGTCTCCTTCTCTTTTGCAGTTTTCTTTCCACCTCTTCCTCATCCAAAGTTTGCATTCGGACCGATTTTCTTGTTAAGCTTATCCAGGGATATCTCCCCCTTGCTTACCTAACTTATCAGCTTCCTCGTTTCTCTGTACACTGTGGTGTTCTGGAACCCAGAAAAGCTGAACATCTTTCTGGCTGGCTAATTCCGTCAATGGTATCCGTAGTCCTAAACCAGTAGGCTTCTGGTTCTGATCTGGAGGGAGCAGATTGTTTGGAGTGCTGCTTGACCATCTGAGCAGATAATAATTCTCCGCTTTGCTACCCCTCTTATTTCCTGGCTTTCAGAGACTATATTGCGTATACCGCTGGCTAGACAAAGTTGTAAATCAGCCTAAGGGAAAGCTCCAATGAGCCCTCGAGTGGTGATGTAAAGTAGTTGTTTTCATTCCAGTTATTGTACTATTATTTTTATTTCGAATATTTCTATTTTCTTTTATAATTACAGCCAGGAACTTACTCTCGCATTATGGCAGTTATCTGACGCACCCTTATACTGTTATCGGGCTCCAGTTCTCTTCAGAGGAAATTAAAATTTATTAACCTACCGCTCATTTTACACGTATCAAATTTTCCTAAAAAATGCTTTTGATTTTTAACTCAATAATATATAGTGGTGTAACTAGGATTTTGCTCGGGGGGGAGTGGGTTTAAAAAGTTCATGACAACTTTTTGGAACTTACATTTATTTGATAATGTACGAGCTACAGAACAAAATCTAGTTTCCTAGGTTGCCAGTCCATTTAGCCGATTTTGAGATGTAGAATGACTTTTCAGCCGTCGCTGTGGATACAGGTATTGTTGCCATGATTTTCAGCATAATAAATATGTTAGGAAACATTCTTATTGCACAGAGCCAAAGCATCCATTGCAGATATGTAAGGAAGATGTTTATTATCTTGGCATCGTTTGTACAGTTTGAACTCGGCGATCACGTCAGAAGGTGTTGCGCTGAGTTCACTAGCGTTAGATTCCAGAAAACTAACAAATCATTTTCGTCTTGATTGGACAGGACTTCTTCATTTGTCGAGGGAAATAGCGCTTGAAATCCCTTAAATATATCGCCGTTTTTTTGTGAATCTGCGATCCAGTTCGGAAATAAACACTTCCAAGAAAGGAATATGAATTTTGGCACGATAAAAATCTTCTGGATTCTGGAGGTTAGGATTTGCACGATGCTTCTGCCTACCAGTAACTCTCGGAATATTCATTGCAACTCCGAGTTTTTCACCTATCATTTTTGCTTCCTCAAATATTATATTGAACTCTTTGTCAGCATCCTTTCTTAGATTCTGAAGTTAGCACTTTGCAGCATTTGCCATATCAAATGAAGCCTTTAGGTTGGTGTTTATTTTCTGCAAGTGGTTACTAAGCGGAAGACTGATTGCAAACGCTTGACGTGTTGCAATTAATGTCTACAGAAATTGCGGTTTCAGTATCGCACTTTTTAGCAATGCAGCATCTCTGGACGTGTCAGCGTCTCTCCAGGTCTCGATGATTTCTAGTGACTCCACTACAGGTTCCAACAACTCGAAAAAGTTACTTACGAAATAATATCTTTCAATCCATCATGTAGAACAGTTTCTTTTTAAAGTTTTAGCGTTGGGAGTAATCTCCAGTTTCTCAATTTCTTTGGACAAGACATCTTTGCGTTTTGGTGTATTAAAAAAATCATGAGCTTTGCCAATAACACCAACTCTGTTTCTGATTTCAGTCACTTTGCAGGATTTGGACACCACAAGATTCAGAGAATGAGCAGCACAATCAGTATACAGGGCAAGAGGATGATCTCGAGAAACATGCGATTGTACACCGTTGAATGCACCAGACATTGTTGCAGTTGCGTCATAACCTTATCCTCGGAGATATTTTGTATCAATTCCAAATGATTTCAGACTACTTAAGATTAGGTAAGCTAGTCCTGCGCCTGGGAGTTCAGATGTTGGAACAAAATTTAGAAAATCTTCTCGAAGTTTCATTGTTTTTTCATTAACGTATCTGACACATATATATGGAAACTTGTTCAATGCCACTAATATTTGCAGTTTCATCTGCCATTACAGCAAAAATTTGGCTTTGTTAATATTGTCCACTACCTTTTCCATCAAAATATCATTACAAAATTCTATAATTTCATTTTGGATTTTAGGATTAAGATATTGGTGTCCTGGTCCTTCCAATGTATCCCTTATAGATCGGGGTCTCCTATTGCCCCATACTGAATGGCTGCACGAAAATTTCCTTCGTTTTTTTGTTAGTTTCTCTGACAGAGTTAATTTACCAGAGTCCCTATGACCACGAAGTGCCAAATCTTGCCGATCGCACAACAAAGCTGCATCAATTATAGAAATAATTCGTTTTATGTTGTCTAAATTTTGCATTTTTCTTCCTTCTACAATTTGATTGTTTATCGAGACTTCTGGTCGTGCCAATGTTTGGTTAAAACACTCACCATCGTCAACACAATCCGCATGATATTTCAAAGAAGCACGGTGAGTAAATGTTTCTGTTGCCTTTTTCCAATTACTGAAACCTCTTTTCACCAACAAACCAAGTTTTTGTGAATTGACACCAGCGCCACCAACAGCAAATAGTAGACAGTACTTGCCATAGGCACCATTTTCCGTTGCCGAATACACCAACCAGGGAAATCGCTTCGGCCAGTTATGTTGAAAACGGAGATTGTACGATTTTTCTTTTCGCTATCTTGTACATTTTGCACCCGCTCGGTACCCGGAAAGCTATAATCTTTGGCAGTGTTTAGTAAACGTTTAGCGAAAAAGCTGATATCATTGAACTTACTGGGCGTGGTTGTACTATTTGTAGAGGCAGTAGATGACACCGGTACAAAGTCATCTTTATCTTTCGATTTAGCTTCGGCAACTCTATTCAAAACACTAACACAATGATCTTCGTCTTCTTCACTTGTCTTCTGCTTTTTTATAAAAAAATTTTATATTGACATTTGTTTCTTCTTTTTATGTCATCATGAAAAAATGAATGTGATATTCTTGCGCAAAAAGAGGGGGTAAAAGGGTTTTTATAGTCGACGAACAAGTTGCTTTAGATTAAAAATTATGAGATTACACCTTGGAAAATACCATTATACACTAATCTTTACAGTAGTTTCGAAACAGAATCACATGTAACGACAAGCAATAAAACTACGTGTAATCGTATATGTCTAATGTACACTCACTCTGAATACGAGCCAGTACAATACTGACGTAAGGACGTTATAGATGATCCTATATTAATGGTAGCGTTGCCCGTTGTGATCACTGCCATATAGTCTCGTCTCTGTTCGGTTAGGTTGGCGAGTGAATCCAATCGCTGCGCTGGGTTTAATGTCTTCTAGTGTAGCATTTGCGGTTTTTGTAAATTTACCTAAACTGTTAATCGTATTAAAAATTTACATTTGAAAAGAGCCCTTTTCCGGACCGAGACGAATCGATGGAGACAATTTGTAAGTCTCCGCCTTATCGTTTGACCTATGTAATTTGCATACTTCAGCAGGCCATATTTTCGGTTTGGTTCGACCGATTGAAATAATTTTTGGTACACTTTAATGCATATGTCTGTCGTCTGTGAGAGTACTTTGATAAGATCTCATGTAGATATTTTAAGTCGAACCGGAAATATTCGCCTTGAATGTTACATCGACGAGCTAGTTTAACCATAGTCCTCTGATACGCTCTATATAGCAATAGCAATAAGTATTAAACTACGTATTTAACGTATTAAATGTCCTATATATAAATATGTACTCATTATGTATGATAATTACAAATTTGAATTTTGTTTTAGGCCTATAATCCCACGAATATTCAATCATTCAATAAAAACAAATCACTTACGCATACACTAAAATTTTTTTTACTGGTATCTAGAAATTCGAATTGAAAATTATGGGTTACACCTGGGATTTTTGGATATATTAGCTTTCACAATAAAACTAGAAAATTATCTGGCTTTATACTGAAGGCGTTAATGCAGTGAAATATAGTAAAGTGAACTATAGAAAAGGAGTTTCTTAGGAAACGGCGCCTATCCATAAGAAATGAACTATACCCTTCCTTATTGTCCTTTTTGGTCAAAATATAGGAGAGGGAGAGACCAAGAAAATTGTCAATTACTTCATAATTTTTATATATAATAAAAATGCACAATGTAACGCGCCATATATGTAAACATATATTAATCTTATATTCCATAAGATTATTTAAAATATGGGCAATACGCGGTGAATACATGAGCCTGGTATTTCCAGCCGTGCTTAATAAAATATAGGGTGCTAAGCTAGGAAGGTCAATCGAGGGGACGGGTAGTTAGTTGATGTTTAGATGCGCGTGGATACAGGTGGCTATGCCAGCTGTCTATGCCGAGGGTGTATCAGGATTATTAATTATTATGTATGATAGTCGGATGTTCACATTCCTCTAGTATAAAAGTTTTGATATTTACTCAGTAAATATCAATTGCAGATATTTGCTAGTTGTGTTTTAGAGATATATCTAGTTATGTAAAGCATTACGGGTATTGAAGATGCTTTTGTAGCGTAATTTAAGGTGTACACGGTAGTGTTAGTGTAAACCACGAGTAAAGTGAAAGATTTTTGTGGTGGAGCCACCCGGCCCATCAGCAGGTATTTACACGCTTACACCTGCAAGGATTTCTAGAACGTAAGTGTTGACTTTTATTTTAATCTGATAATTTGTATAAATCTGTGTGCTAGCACGTGCTGTAATCGGTTCGCGTTAAGCGGTGTTTAATTGGGCGTATTATAAAACATTATAAACATTGTTAAGTTGGCTTTTTATTACCAGCGGTACGCCGTGTGAAGTAATTTCAGTTTGTATTTCAACAGTTAATAATAAATGTTATATTGACCTCAGCCTGTTGTATATTTGCTAACCTAAACTCTTGAGAACAATTAAGAGTATCGCGTCTTTCTTCGTGCTCGACACGAATTGACATCTACATTTAGGCGCCAACTAGTGGAGCGAATAAACAACTGTGAAGGACCAAGTGAGGTATAAACATTTGTTGAAATACGGACAATTCGATTAGTGAGTGGAAAGGGTTGTTAATATAACGCAGAATTGCGGTGTTAAAACTAAGTATGCCTAGAGAAAAAGGAAAGAAGGATAGGGCGGTAGAGAATGACGTAGAGGAAGGTGCATTAGAAGACTCATTCCGGAAAATAATGGGCGAAGTAAATAACAGTTTGTCGGCAGTAGTCGGAAATTGTTTAAGCGATGCTCTGAAAAATTTAAACGTGAATTTAAGCGAGGGATTTTTGCAACTTTCGTCGGCCTTAGAAGAGAAAAAGGAATTTAGATACAAGGAGATAGAAAAGACGGAGAATGTGGGGGGTTTAGAGGACGTAAATGCAAGGGCGTCGGTAGCGATTCAGAATCGGGGATATATTACAGTTTGAAAATATGGGGGGTACGAACCTACACTTTTCATCAAACGGGGTATTACACCCGGTGCTATTTATAAAAAGATTGGAAAGTATGTTTAACGAGGCAGGGGTACCGTATGAAAAGCGAGTATTTTTTTGCGATAAATTGTTTAAAAGGTTCGGCTCAAGATTGAGATGAAATAAAATAGTTTTCGTCATTTGAAAATTTTAAATCACAATTTCTCTTGCATTACTGGAGCATAGAACAGGAAGGGGACACACTTTTTGTGTTAAATACGGATTTTACGAAACGGGATCTCGTGCAGATTATTTTCTTAAGATAATTAAAGAAGCTAAATATTTAACTCAACCTTTGTCAGAGAGAGAGAGCTTATTAATTGGGTAATAAACCATTTTGATATGGAAATAAAAAGGGGCATTTTGAATTCGGGTTTGGCTACTATCGTAGAAGTAGAAGCTTATCTAAGAAAAATTGATGCTTCGTACCAGGTACTCCCAAATAACAGGGGTCAAGCTCCTCGTTCGAATAGTGGATGTTCTTATCGAAACGCTAATTTTCGTTCGAGCAATGTTAATAATGCCGCTCAAAATAGCAGTCAGAATAGGATGGATTGGCGTAGGGAAAATCGTGTCGAGCAGGACCGATCTGAAAATAATCGATCAGAAACTGAATCTACCCAAAGGGATCAAAGGGAGGTTATGACTATTTTTAATTAAGATTTTAGTGAAGTTATTGAGGAAGAGGCGCGGGATGTGCATTTGAAACCTGTCGCGCTAATTCCATCGGTTGATATTTTGGTTAATGATATGATTAGCGTAAAGGCGTTGGTAAATTCCGGGTCTCAGATAACGGGAATTTTGGAAAGTTTTCTAAAGAGGGTGGTGCAGAATAGTTCTACAGTGCCTAGGGTACCATGTAGAAACGCTCAATTAACGGGAGCATGGGGGAAAAAGTGTGATTGTTAAGGTTTGTTTATCCCTAAAAAATAGGTGAGCATGTAATTGATTACACATTTTTGGCGATTCCGGGGTTGGTAAGAGATGTAATCTTGGGATGCGACTAGATGCAAGATTATGAAGTAATTATTGATTTTTTCAGGGGTTCACTGAGAGGTAAATTTGGTGGCGAGGTACAAGAGTTAAAGTTTGTGGGTGAACCAAATTCAGGCGTACATATCGTAATAAGCGAGATAAAAGAGGATCGTATAAGTCATTATAATAAAAAGAAATTTCCGGTGTTGTACTCTTCGCAGGACATTGCAGAAGTTGCCGATAGGGCCGAGTCGTGTGCCGAAGAAAAAGTGGTGTTAAAAAATTTGTTCTGTGAATATATGGACATATTTTCAAATCATCCGGGACAAATCAAGGGTTACGTTCACGAAATCCATTTAACTGATTATTCTCCTTTTGCCTGTAAACAATATCCAATTCCCTATGTTTTTCCTGAGGATGCTAGAAAGCAAATAAAAGAGATGGAGGGATGGGGGGTCGTAGAAATGCGCCGAACTGAATATATCACTCCGCTGGTAACTGTTAAAAAGAAGGATGGGACCATTCGGGTTTGTCTTGATGCAAGCTATCTAAATAAGAAAATGGAGAAGGATAGGGCAATTCCACCGAATCCTTGTGAGTTGTTGTATAAATTCAGTCCAGGTCAGAGTCTTAGTACACTTGATTTGACGGCGTCTTACTGGCAGGTAGCCATAACTGCGGAACATAAAAAATATACGGGTTTTTTATTTGACGGACAGACTTATGTTTTTCGGGTCCTGCCGTTTGGCTTATCAACATCGATGAGCAGCTTTATAAGGGTCTTGGGTGCTGAGGTATTGGAATTTGCAATTCCATATGTGGACGACATATTGGTATTTTCTGTGAATCCTAACCGTCACATGGAGCATTTAGCTACTATTTCTAGTAAATTAAAGGCGGCTGGGGTTACCTTAAAGTTCAAAAAATGTTATTTTGCAAGAAATTCAGTTCGTTTTTTAGGACATATTATTTCTCTTAGGGGGGGGAGGTGTATTATGTAAAAGAAATTGAAAGGCTTCTGAATAGTGTATGTCATGATAGTACTGACTATACTCCAGAAATGCTTCATTTTGGAAGAGAAAGAGTGTGTAAGTTTGCAAAGTTTATAAATTTTCCTGAAATTGAAAAATCGGGGGATAGCGGTAAGAAAGGGATGTTCCTGGCTCGCAAACGATTGATTTCAAAAGCTGAAAAGGGGCGCCTCCTCCATGATATAAAACATAAATTCAAAACTTCTTTCGAGGTGGGTGAAAAAGTTTGGGTGCGTACTCATCCTCAATCTGCGTCTGAGTAGTGAAATTAAAAAGTTTTTATTGTTATTTAAGGGTCCCTGTGCCATTGTTCGTAAAAAGGGACATAATACTTATGAAGTGTGTTTAGATGAAGGGCAGATTAATTTAGGTATACATAATGTATTTAACCTGAAAAAATATGTGCCACCGGTTCAGTTTCTGTAAGTTGAGGATAGGGCAAGCGGATGTCTTGTTTCTAAGAGTTAGTTAATAAGTTTATTTTTTTGATTAGTTTAGTTGCGCTTTCAACTTTGTACTTATTTCTCATAATTGGTTATTCAAATTCAGTAGGGGGGTAATGTAACGCGCCATATATGTAAACATATATTAATCTTATATTTCATAAGATTATTTAAAATATGGGCAATACGCGGTAAATACATGAGCCTGGTATTTTCAGCCGTGCTTGATAAAATATAGGGTGCTAAGCTAGGAAGGTCAATCGAGGGGACGGGTAGTTAGTTGATGTTTAGATGCGCGTGAATACAGGTGGCTATGCCAGCTGTCTATGGCGAGGGTGTATCAGGATTATGAATTATTATGTATGATAGTCGGATGTTCACATTCATCTAGTATAAGAGCATTGGTATTTACTTAGTAAATATCAATTGCAGATATTTGCTAGTTGTGTTTTAGAGATATATCTAGTTATGTAAAGCATTTCTTGAAGATGCTTTTGTAGCGTAATTTAAGGTGTTGACGATAGTGTTAGTGTAAACCGCGAGGAAAGTGAAGGATTTTTGTGGTGGAGCCACTCGGTCCACCGGCAGGTATTTATACGCTTGCACATGCAAGGATTTCTAGAACGTAAGTGTTGACCTTTATTTTATTCTGATAATTTGTATAAATCTGTGCGCTAGCACGTGCTGTAATCGGTTCGCGTTAAAGGGTGTTTAATTGGGCGTATTATAAAACATTATAAACATTGTTAAGTTGGTTTTTTATTACCAGCGGTACGACGTGTTAAGTAATTTCAGTTTGTATTTCAATAGTTAATAGTAAATGTTATATTGACCTCAGCCTGTTGTATATTTGCTAACCTAAACTCTTGAGAACAATTAAGAGTATCGCGTCTTTCTTCGTGCTCGACACGAATTGACATGTACATTTTGGCGCCAACTAGTAGAGCGAATAAACAACTGTGAAGGACCTAGTGAGGTATAAACATTTGTTGAAATACGGACAATTCGATTAGTGAGTGGAAAGGGTTGTTAATATAACGCAGAATTGCGGTGTTAAAACTAAGTATGCCTAGAGAAAAAGGAAAGAAGGGCAGGGCGGTAGAGAATGACGTAGAGGAAGGTGCATTAGAAGACTCATTCCGGAAAATAATGGGCGAAGTAAATAACAGTTTGTCGGTAGTAGTAGGAAATTGTTTAAGCGATGCTCTGAAAAATTTAAACGTGAATTTAAGCGAGGGATTTTTGCAACTTTCGTCGGCCTTAGAAGAGAAAAAGGAATTTAGATACAAGGAGATAGAAAAGACGGAGAATGTGGGGGGTTTAGAGGACGTAAATGCAAGGGCGTCGGTAGCGATTCAGAATCGGGGATATATTACAGTTTGAAAATATGGGGGGTACGAACCTACACTTTTCATCAAACGGGGTATTACACCCGGTGCTATTTATAAAAAGATTGGAAAGTATGTTTAACGAGGCAGGGGTACCGTATGAAAAGCGAGTATTTTTTTGCGATAAATTGTTTAAGAAGTTCGGCTCAAGATTGAGATGAAATAAAATAGTTTTCGTCATTTGAAAATTTTAAATCACAATTTCTCTTGCATTACTGGAGCATAGAACAGGAAGGGGACACACTTTTTCGTGTTAAATACGGATTTTACGAAACGAGATCTCGTGCAGATTATTTTCTTAAGATAATTAAAGAAGCTAAATATTTAACTCAACCTTTGTCAGAGAGAGAGAGCTTATTAATTGGGGAATAAACCATTTTGATATGGAAATAAAAAGGGGCATTTTGAATTCGGGTTTGGCTACTATCGTAGAAGTAGAAACTTATCTAAGAAAAATTGATGCTTCGTACGAGGTACTCCCAAATAACAGGGGTCAAGCTCCTCGTTCGAATAGTGGATGTTCTTATCGAAACGCTAATTTTCGTTCGAGAAATGTTAATAATGTCGCTCAAAATAGCAGTCAGAATAGGATGGAGTGGCGTAGGGAAAATCGTGTCGAGCAGGACCGATCTGAAAATAATCGATCAGAAACTGAATCTACCCAAAGGGATCAAAGGGAGGTTATGACTATTTTTAATTAAGATTTTAGTGAAGTTATTGAGGAAGAGGCGCGGGATGTGCAGTTGAAACCTGTCGCGCTAATTCCATCGGTTGATATTTTGGTTAATGATATGATTAGCGTAAAGGCGTTGGTAAATTTCGGGTCTCAGATAACGGGAATTTTGGAAAGTTTTCTAAAGAGGGTGGTGCAGAATAGTTCTACAGTGCCTAGGGTGCCATGTAGAAACGCTCAATTAACGGGAGCATGGGGGAAAAAGTGTGATTGTTAAGGTTTGTTTATCCCTAAAAAATAGGTGAGCATGTAATTGATTACACATTTTGGCGATTCCGGGTTGGTAAGAGATGTAATCTTGGGATGCGACTAGATGCAAGATTATGAAGTAATTATTGATTTTTTCAGGGGTTCACTGAGAGGTAAATTTGGTGGCGAGGTACAAGAGTTAAAGTTTGTGGGTGAACCAAATTCAGGCGTACATATCGTAATAAGCGAGATAAAAGAGGATCGTATAAGTCATTATAATAAAAAGAAATTTCCGGTGTTGTACTCTTCGCAGGACATTGCAGAAGTTGCCGATAGGGCCGAGTCGTGTGCCGAAGAAAAAGTGGTGTTAAAAAATTTGTTCTGTGAATATATGGACATATTTTCAAATCATCCGGGACAAATCAAGGGTTACGTTCACGAAATCCATTTAACTGATTATTCTCCTTTTGCCTGTAAACAATATCCAATTCCCTATGTTTTTCCTGAGGGTGCTAGAAAACAAATAAAAGAGATGGAAGAATGGGGGAGGGGTTCGTAGAAATGCGCCGAACTGAATATATCACTCCGCTGGTAACTGTTAAAAAGAAGGATGGGACCATTCGGGTTTGTCTTGATGCAAGCTATTAAGAGCTAATAAGAGAATAGAGAAGGATAGGGCAATTCCACCGAATCCTTGTGAGTTGTTGTATAAATTCAGTCCAGGTCAGTGTCTTAGTACGCTTGATTTGACGGCGTCTTACTGGCAAGTAGCCATATCTGCGGAACATAAAAAATATACGAGTTTTTTATTTGACGGACAGACTTATGTTTTTCGGGTCCTGCCGTTTGACTTATCAACATCGATGGGAAGATTTATAAGGGCCTTGTATAATGTCTTGGGTGTTGAGGTATTGAAATTTGCAATTCCATATGTGGACGACATATTGGTATTTTCTGTGAATCCTAACTGTCACATGGAGCATTTAGCTAGTATTTCTAGTAAATTAAAGGCGGCTGGGGTTACCGCCTAAATAATTCTCAGTCAAAGCTTCTACTGTATTTTTAATTATTATTGTTAGTATTTTGGAAGCGTGGGAAGTTAAACTAACCGTTCAAAAATTCTCACACCTATCAGCTTCTGACTTTTTTGGGATTGGGATAATGTTTTTTCGAAATCTATTGGGACCTCACCTGTGTCATATATTACTTTTACTGGTTCACTTAATCTGTCTAAAGTTTTCTGACTTGCATATTTTATTAATTCTACGGGTATATTGTCTATCCCCGGCGCTTTATTTAGTTTAAGATCCCTAACAGCTCTATCAAATCCCTCTCTTAATATTGAGAACCCTATTTCTACATCCTCTTCTTGGTCGTTCTCTAACTCATCCATATTGTCTCCCTTGTATAAATCTTCTAAAATCTTTTCTATCTATATGCTACTTCAACTTTAATACCATTATATTTTTTCCTATCTTCCCCGAAAACTTTTTAACTGCCCTGTAAGCCCTGTCTGTCTTACCTACTCTCAAAGCATCTTGTATTCCCTTACAACTCTCCTACATCCATTTATTTCTAGCTTTTCTACACTCATGTACTATCTTATTTCTTACTCTATTATATTTTTGTTTACTTTCACATTATTCTATAATTATCTATCAAAAAGTCATTTCTTTCTGGCCATCTCACCTTACTAATACCTAAAATGTCCAGCTTACCTTTTCTCATTTGGACTAGTAAATTCGTTAACTTATCTATTCTAAGTAATGACCTTGTAAATTATTGAGGATCGCCCAAGTCCAACCGACTCTCCTCCAATATCTTTTAGCCAGTAAGGCTGCTGCCTCTTGCTGCGCCTTTTAATGGCTTTTTACAATAAGCAGGCTTACTATAGTAGTATTCTTTGTCTCCTACTATAGGGTTTGCTTTTATCTATTCTAAAAATATTTACATCACCTGCCCTTAGTTTTTGATCAAGGTTAAAACACCACAATGCCTATAATAAGACAATCTAGTTAATAAATACTTACGAGAACTTAGATCGATAGCTAGAGCGGCATTTCTTGCTAGTTGGGCTGAAATTTCATGTTCTATTACGAATTCATCATATCTCTGTGTATTTCGGTCCGTAATTGGAACAGAACAAACAAACTCACTCACTCCTAATATTTTTAAAAACACCACTAGGCATATCAACCTCCAACCCAACATTTTTCATTTTTTATCAACACCTTCGTAAAGTTCCCGTAATTTGTAATATACGATTTGATTTCTGTCCTTCGCGTATAATTAGCTGTAATTTTTTCAGTGTATTTATTTCTTACATCAGTAAAACACGCGAAAGCGAAACCTAGTTATTTGAAAGAACACGCATTGCTCTAGACACTAATTAGCACTAAAAGGAACCAGGTGTTTAACGAAATAATTTGCATTCACACACCGGCGTGAAGTCGTCATTGCCTTCAACTAGTGGTATTTGTATGTTAAAACGAAAATAAAACAATTATAAGCCAGCACTTAAATGCAATTGTTTCCAATGCATTATAGAACTAAATAACAATAAATTTTGATAATGTTTACATAGCACTCGTTTGAAATTTTAAATTGCCGTTTACAGTCATGAACGGTCACTCGCGCGTTTCTATGCACTTCGCTTTAAATAAATTACCGTGACTTCAATACTAGGAGAAATAAGAAATTAAATATGGTCACGATACTATTGTACAGTTGGATTTTCATATGTGCGATCAAAGTTAAGGTTATTGCTTATGAACTGACAGTTGCTTGAAGAGTGCCGCATGATTGCAAACAACGTTTTTGTACTTCCTGCGCACACCCCAATTTATTTCGATTTTTCTTTAATGGTTTATATAAGTGTAGCTATTTTTAATTAGTAGAAACAGATTGATCAATAGCAGAAGTGCGAGTTTTGATTATTTATAAAGCAAAATTGAGATGTTCTATTTGCAGATAAATAAATTTAATGTGTGGGCAATGTGCTAAGTATTTGAATGAGTGAAAGAAGCAATACTAGCTGGTGGGAATGTAATCAAAAAGAAAGATTAAAATATACAATTATCAATCAAATTGAGTTTATACAACCTTGATCTATCTTTTATTTAATTTGTGCGATTTCGTCTGACTAACATTGCATAAAAGGTAGAAGAAATAGGGTAACTGTGCCAGTGGTCAGCCACTTAGAGCTGCATTTTACTTTATGAGAATGAAAAAAATATAAATTGTAGTCAAAATGTGTTTAGTTTGTTTTAGCACAAAAGCAATATTTTATTTGTTATCGCATAATTACACTTTATATCATATTGTATACCTACAGGGTGCTTATAAATCATCATCATCATTAGGTCTTCAGTCCTGGAACTGGTTGGACGCGTACCCTCATTGTTTCCTATTCTGAACTAACCTACACATTTCCCTAAAATTTGCACAGTTTGCATCTATAACTATCTCATCTAGACCCACATCTACCTCCTTTTTCCTATCTTTGCTTGTAATATATCCCACACTATTCCCCAAAATTGCCTTAAAACGTATTTTGCGCTTCTATTTCTTCTATTTCTTTTTCTACAGATTATTATTCTTTATTTTATTATTATTTATTATTCTTTACTATTTCTATAACCTATTTGTTATTAACTTTGTTTGTCGATGCTATCCTCCTCATACATCTGAACAACAACATTCTGTCTGCTTTGCCTACTGCCCGTATTTCCTAGGCATACTGTGCTGTGCTCCACACATATGCCTTTAGCAATTTTCTTCTTGTTTGTTGTTTTTGATCATAGGCGCTGTTCTTTCTTGTTAGATGCAGTTCAATCCCCTTTTTACAATTATATATCCTATTTCTCCGACATTTAGTGGTTGTGAATGGGGTATGCAGCCTGTGGTTGCCAAGTTCCCCCAGCACTTGAACATTTGCCGATTTAATATTTTTTCCAATATATCCTTTCGCACAGTCAACATTAGTTGCATATATTTCACAACCAACACCTGAAGTAGTTTATAATAATGATCGGATTTATCTGCGCTTATTTTTTCGTCAATAGGTATTCCGTCTCAAAACTGGTTGGACACGTACATCTACTCATTTATATTCTGAGCTAGCCTACACAGTTCTCTGAAATTGTCACACAGCATGTATACAGCTCGGTTCCCCTTCTATTGTTTTCTAATTATATACCCTATTTCACCGAGATTCAGTAATATGTGAAGAGGGTTAAGCAGCCTGCGGTTGCCAAGATCCCCCAACACATAGACATTTGCCAAATTAATAGTTTTCCAGTAAATCCGTTCACACAATTAACATTACTCGAGAATTTTGCTCAACCAATAACTGTAGTTGCTAATAATAATCATCATGTTTAAGTACAGTTATTTTTTTCGTCATTAGTTTATCCATCCTGGGCTGATTGATGCCTACCTCCATTGATTTCTATTCTGAGCTAGCGTACACATTTCCCTGAAATTCCTTCAGCCTACATCTTTCACTATCTGTGTGCAATAGTCTAACCTAGGTCTACCTCTTCTTCTTTTTTTCATATCTCTGCTTCTAATATATTCCGCACTATTACCTCATGCCGTGGTATGTGGTCTATCATCCAATCTCTTCTATTTTTTACCGTTTTTTACATATTTCTTTCTTTCCCCTACCATTTTTAGTACCTCTTTATTCTTAACTTTGTCTGTCCATGATATCTTCATCATACGTCTTCTACCTTTTTCTTGTTCGCTTTTCCTACTGTCCAGTCTTCACAGCCGTACAGCACTGTGCTCCACACATATGTTTTAAGCAATATTTTCCTTGTTTCTATGTTTGTTATTTTTGAAGACAGTAGTTGCTTTTTCTTGTTAAATGTAGCACGACCTCGTGCTAATCTTCGTTTTATATCTTTTGCGTTTTTTCTATCTTGCGTTATTTGGCTTCCTAGGTAGCAGAAATCTTTAGCCTCTTGTAAGTTCTTGTTACCTATTTGTATTCTTGTTTTTTATTTATTTTCCCGTCCTTTGCATACTGGTACTTTTGTTTTATTGTTGTTAATTTTCATACCGTATCGCTCTGTTAGAACTGTTTCCATTTCATTAAGAGCAGCTTCTAACTCTTCCTTGCTAGATGCTAATACCGCTATATCATCTGCAAATCTAAGCATATCAATTTTTGTCCCTGCATAGTAATACCGAATGTCTTCCAGCATTTGATAGTATTCATAGCCTCTTCGAGGTACAAGTTAAAAATGAATGGGGATAGGGTACATCCCTATCTCACCCCTTTCCTAATATTTACTTCTGTACGTTCCTGCTGTAATTTTATTACTACTGTTTGCTTTTTGCTTAAGCTACGTACTATTCGTCTATCCCTATAACTCATTCCAATCTTTTTGAGTATTTCGAACATTTTTTCCATTTGTCATTGTCGAATGCTTTTTTCAGATCTACAAATCCTATACACATGCTTTCCCCTTTTTCTATTGTATTCTCCATTATCACTCTTAGAGCTAAAATAGCCTCCCGTGTTCCTCTGTTTCACCTAAACCCAAATTGATCTTCTCCTAGTATTTCTTCAGCTCGTTTTTCTATTCGTCTTTGTAGAATTCTAGTTAGTATTTTTGACACGTATGCTGTCGAACTTAATTGTTCGAAAATTTTCACATCTATCGCGCCTTCCTTTTTTTGTATAGTTACTATGATGTTACGTTTGAAATCTTTGGGTATCTCGCCTGTCTCATACATATAGCTTAGAAGTTGGAAGAGACGTTCTGTTACTGCTTGCCCAGCGGCTTTTAGAGTTTCTGCTTGCATCTTATCTGTATCCGGCGCCTTACCATTTTCAGGCCCTTTAATGCTAATTCAAACTCATCTCTAAGTATAGGATATCTCAAGTCTTCATTTTTAATGTCGGATTCCTGTTCTAATGCTGTTAGGTCCTCTCCTGCATATAAATTCCTTATATATTCTTGCCATCTACCCACTTTCTCTACATTTTCTATAATGACATTTCCTACCATGTCCTTTATATTTTTGCTATACGGTTTTATATCCCTAAAATTAATTCTAATTAGTTTGTATGCTTCGTCTGTCTTTCCTATTTCCATCTTAGTTTGTACCTCTTTGCACTTTTCATCAATCCATTGTTCCTTAGCTTTCCCGCATTTGCGAATAATTTCCCATTTTATGGCTTTGTATCTCTGTTTTCCTGTTTCGTCTGATTTATTTTTGTATTTTCATCTTTCTCTATTAAATTCAGGATATTTTTTGTTATCCATGGTTTCTTGTTTTCTTTTTGTGTATCTCTGGACGCCATGTCTAAGCTGGATTTAATGTTATTCCATTCTGTTTCTACTTCCTTAATATCAGATATTTTCCCGATATTTTTCAGCAATTCATTTGACTTGTTTTCGAATCTTTCTTAAATATCTTTATCTTTTAGTTTCACAAAGTCAAAGTGCCTTTTTACGTTTCTTTTTTTCAAATTTTTTAATTTAAGTGCGGCCTCCATAACTACGATGTTGTGGTCAGAGTCTATATCTGCTTCTGGGTAGCTTCTACAGTTGTGTAAAATATTACAGGCCTTCTGCGTGCGTCTATAGACCTAAGGGTAGTAGTGGGAGTAAGTAAGGGGTTACTGTAACTTGTTGTTTTAGAACGTAAGAAGCTCTCAAGATGTGTAGTCGCTTAGCTTGATTTATATTTAAATAAACCTTTCTTTAAACTTGATGTTGTTTATTGCATTACATCAACTTTGGTGCCGAAACACGGGACGATCTGGTGATAAATATAAACGAGCTTTAACGTAAATATTCGAAATAACGGAACGGGAACGCGAATATTTAACAAACGGCTATACTATCGAGGCTTCGTGATGGAACAAGTAAAACGGACAATTTGTAGAACGCACTTAACTAAAACAGTTAATAATATAAATTCTATGCTAGAAAGTAGTTTCAGTGTTGAAGACATTTATACAGCTATGTCAAAGTTAAAGCTTGCGAGTGACAATCTGAAAGAAATTGATAAGCAAATTGAACCGCTGCTTAAAGAAAATCTAGAGGACGAGTTAATGAAAAGGTATGAATATGAAGAGGTAGCTGTAACTACGATGTCTAAGTTGGAATTTAGATTAAAATGCCCAGAAAAATCGCAGATAGAGGTTGACTCGAATTTAACGAATACGGTACCAGTAAGTAACGAAACAAGTAGGCCGTCCTTTACGTCAGTGAAGCTTCAACGTGTACAGTTAGCAAAGCATGATGGTACTGCAAATGGCTGGCTTCCTTTCTGGGAACAATTCAGAAGTATGATCCACGACAATCAACAATTAACGAACGGAGATCGATTCAACTACCTGTGAATGCATGTCACGGGAAGGGCCGCTGAAGCAATTGAGGGATTTCCTCCATCTGGAGCATTCTATGAAGAAGCTTTGAATATATTAAAAGATCAATTTGGAAATGGGGAACGGCTAATTGAACAATATATTGATAGCATTATGAAAATCGAACCTGTAAAATCTAAAAATTACGTAAGCATTTTAAGGAAGAATTACAATCTAATTACTTCAGCTATGCGTGCTCTTGAAATATTAGAAGTATCTAGTTCTCAGTACAACATAATCGTAAAGTCGACCCTCATTAAGTCGTTGCCAACGGAATTGCGTTTAGGATTTTATCGACAAATGAAAATGAAATCATCTAATCATCTAGAAATTATTACGAATAATTTAGAAAGTTCATCATTAAGGTCAGAGGAAGATTCAGATCGCCAGGTAAAGGATTTATTACGGTTTCTTAAAAACGAGCTCGAGTCGTTAGAACAAGCTTTAATACCCGATGCAGATTGTAAAGAAAAGATGCTCCCAACAGAAAGGAGAACGCATTACAAAGGAACTGCGTCTAGTTTATTAGTCACGCCGAACAAACGTCTTGAATGCTGTGCTTTCTGCAAGAAAGACCATAAAACCGAAATGTGTGACTCAGATGTACCTTTGGCAAGAAAGAAAGAAATTCTAAAGGCAGCAGGAAATTGTGACCGTTGTACGAGAAATAACCATAGTGCTAAATATTGTAAAAATAGATTCTTAAAATGTAAGGAATGCAGCGGTAGGCATGCTACAACAATGTGCGACCCAAGCTTTAAGCCAGGTAAAGATAGACACAACGCTGAGAAGACAGGTATTGCAATGAAATTAACGAAAGGCGAGAGTTCAATGAACACTTCGGCGCCGTCGGTGTCCAGTTTGATGACAAACGTAAACAAAAATGTGCTATTACAAACGGCTTGTGTTTATGCCTTTGGCGAAAATTCAAAGAAGTTAATCAGATTAGTTATGGACGGCGGCAGTCAACTTTCATTTATTAAGGAGAATCTATCGAGGGTATTAAATTTACCTGTAGTTGGACAACATAGGGTTCGTATTGCCGCGTTTGGAGATAGTGCATCGATTCCCTCTAAGCTTTACAACCGCGTTTTAATTACTTTGAAGGGACAGTATACAGATGAAATTTTAACGATTGAGGCTGTGGAAGTTCCAGAAATTTGCATGGATGATTTACATGTACCTAAAGAAAGCGTGATAGAGTATCAAAACTTGCAGCTTGCTGACAATATCCCGTTTAATATAGATCGAGCGTTAATTGTTGATGGAATTAGTATCCTTATTGGGGCAGACAGTTACTGGACAGTAGTGACAGAAAAAAATATTCGTCTAAACAAAGGTTTAGTAGCGGTGGACACGAAATTTGGTTATGCTTTGCATGGCCCCATACCAGTTGATGCTACAACCATAGGAGTAAATCTGCAGACAGTGTTACATGCGACAGTTATAAAAACAGAAGCTGAGATCGAAAGTATGTGGGGTTTAGAAACAATAGGTATAACCAAAGAAGCAGACGACGATAAGAAATGTTTCGATAATTTTTTGAAAAATAACGTTCATAAATGTGATGATCGATATTTAGTAGCGTTACCGTGGAAGAAAGAGGATGCAGTCATTGAAGATGATAATTTAATTAGCGCGCGCGTTCGTGCTCAGAGGCTAAAGTTTAAATTGACCAATATTAACAAAATATGTGAATATAACGCTGCTGTCAAAGGAATGTTGGATAATAATTATGCCGAGTTAATTTCCCGCGGTGATGCTGAAAAAACAAATGGCGATCGTGTTTACTACATGTCACACAGGCCGGTTTTTAGAGAAGATAAACAAACAACGCGTTTACGAGTGGTTTTCGATGCTTCTTCACATGCCTCGGGACAAAAATCGTTGAATGACTTATTAGAAAAGGGGCCTAATTTAAGTCCAAATTTAATTAAGATTTTGCTTAATTGTCGTGTAGGCGAGATCGGAATTACGGCTGACATTGAGAAAGCATTTCTACAAATTTATTTACATTCCGACGATAAAGACGCACATCGATTCTTATGGTACAATAACGACAATGAACTGGAAACGTACCGTATGAATAGAGTAACATTTGGAGTTACAGGTAGCCCGTTTCTTTTAAATTCGGTGATACGAACACATTTAATCAATAATCGAAAACAAAACCCTGAATTTATTGAAATCTTAGAAAATGAACAAACGTGGCCAGATAATACAATAGAGACAGCTACGTCAACGATAGATATAGTATCGAAAATGTCTTTACTAATTACCGACACTATAAAAGGTAGCAATCAATTTATAGATTCCTCCAGATACAGTGATTTTGATCGTTTAGTGCGGATAACGGCATATGTTTTACGATTTATAGGAAATTTAAGAACCAGAAATAATAAAGAAATAAAGAGCTTAACCGTAAACGAATTTGAAAGAGCCGAAATAACTCAGCGGGAGGTTTATTATTCGGAGATTAACAGCGTACAAAAGGGTCAGGGCATTGAACGGAAATCGAATATTTCATCTTTAAGCCCTTTCTTAGATAAACATGAATTGCTGCATTTGGGTGGACGTCTTCATAATTTAAGAGAAGATTTCGACATCAAGCATCCCGTTATTCTATCGAAAAATGCACATTTAAGTAAACTACTAATAATGAAGTTTCATAAAACTCTTCATCATAGTGGTGTTAATGCGACACTTTATGAAGTACGTAAACGATTTTGGATTGTACGAGGACGGCAATTAATAAAGTCCGTTTTAGCAAGATGTGTCATCTGTAAACGACTTCGTGAAAAATCAGGGTCGCATTCCTTCGCGCCGTTACCTAGAGATCGAATACAGCAAACAAAGCCCTTTGAAGTGACAGGTTTAGACTTCGCCGGACCGTTGTATTTTAAAGAGGGTTATCACTCAAAGTCATGCTATGTGCTTTTATTTACCTGTGCGGTTATACGAGCACTTCATCTAGAGATTGTTTTGAAAATGGATGTTGCGTCTACAATCAGTGCATGTAAACGGTTCTTTGCCCGTAGAGGATTCCTAAGGTCATTTACTCAGATAACGCTAAAACATTTAAAAGAATATCACGTGAAATATCGACTTTAAACGAAGTGATGGCGAGTACAGAATTGATCGAGTTTGTAAACAGTCACCAAATTAAGTGGAAATTTATAATAGAGCGAGCGGCTTGGCACGGAGGATTTTACGAGCGACTTGTAAAGTGTAAAAGACGCCCTTAGGGCTACGATAGGACGTTCTTTACTAAATTTAGATCAACTAAATACACTCATTACCGAGGTTGAAGCAACAATAAACGCCCGCCCGCTCACATACCTAGGTAGTGAACCTATGGATTTAATGACGTTAACCCCTTCGCATTTTTTATTGGGACCCGCTTTGGCTACTATTCCTTTTGTTGACCGTGTTATTAATGGAGATGAGATTCGTAGGCTATGGAAGCAGAGAACAAACGTTATCGACTACTTTTGGAAAAGATGGAGCGCAGAATATTTACAATTATTAAGAGGAGCTCATCATAACGTGAATGTGCGTGAGTGTGCGATTAAGCAAGGGGAAGTCGTATTAATACAAGAAAATGATAAGCGACGGTTATTGTGGAAATTAGGGTTGGTGAACGACGTTATAAACGGCCGTGATGGCAAAGTGCGTGCCTGTTACGTTAAGATTGCGAATGGCACCGTAATTAGGCGCCCAATACAATTATTGTATCCTTTAGAAATAAGAAGTGATAAGTTAAGTTGTACCGCCGCGCCGGAGGATGTGTAAAATATTACAGGCCTTCTGCGTGCGTCTATAGACCTAAGGGTAGTAGAGGGAGTAAGTAAGGGGTTACTGTAACTTGTTGTTTTAGAACGTAAGAAGCTCTCAAGATGTGTAGTCGCTTAGCTTGATTTATATTTAAATAAACCTTTCTTTAAACTTGATGTTGTTTATTGCATTACAACAGTCTTTTACTTGATTCCTAACCGTTGTCTAACAAGAATGTAATCTATTTGATATCTTTCTATATCTCCTGGTATCTTCCACGTATATCGTCTTCTTATGTTGTTGAAATAATGTGTTTGTGATGATTAAATTGTTCTTGTCGCAAGATTTTACCAGCCTATTTCCCCTGTTGTGCCTAAACCAAATAAACCTACTACCGCCCCTTACGTACCCTCACCTACCACTGCATTAAAATCGCCCGTAATTATTAAATTTTCATGTCCTTTAACGTATCTTAGTATGTCTTCGAAATCTTTGTGGATCGCTTCTACCTCTTCCTCATTGTAGCTAGAGATAGGCATATATACTTGTATTATTACTGTGTTTACCGGATTAGATTCCAATCTAACCATGAGTACCTTTTCGTTCTTTTGTAAGTAATTTTCTACACAGTGTCCTATCCTTTCTCGCCTAACTATCCCCACACCCAAATTTCCTTCCTCTGATCCTGTATGAATTACCCTGAAGTCTCCACTCCAAAAATCCCCCGCCTCTGGCGACCGTACTTTGCTGTCTAGTGCTAACCTATTCATTTCAATTTTTAGATCATTTTGGTTCCCACGCAATTGTTGTTTTTGATGGATATCCAATTGATGGTGGCAATACAAATATAAAGACCGCAGAAAGACTTCGTCGATGTCCTTTTTGATGAAACAATGGTGGTGTAAGTTTCGCAGGAGCGATTTTTAGCCAAGGAAAAAATAAAGTTCGTCTCATATCGATGCTGAAAAACAAATTTGAACTGGCTGCATTTACAGTTAAACAGCTGAAGATGATGCCCATGTGCTAATTGTCAACACTGTGATTTCATTATGCAGTGAATCAATATTTGATGCTATTTTTGTGGTCGGGGAAGACGTTGACCTTTTAGTACTTCTGACAGCCTTAGCATCAGCCGAAAGTTCTACTTGCTTCCGTAAACCTGGACGAGGAAAAACTGCTGAGAGGATATTCAGCAAGTAACCTAAAATACAAAGAAGGAATCAACCACATTTTGTTCTTGCATGCCTTCAACGGTTGTGGCACTACGTCATCCCTATTCAATCAGGGAAAAACTAAATTTTGTACTCTGATAAAAAAAACAGAGCGGTTCATGATATAGTTGAAATTTTCAACCAACAAGGTGCCACGCCAGAGTACGCTTTCTTGTAGCTTTATGTGGTGGCAACATGAATAAAGAGAGTTTGAAAGAGATTCGTTTCCAACGCTTCGCCAAATCTACGCTGAAAAGCAAATTTAATCTTGCCCCTTTGCCACCTAAAAAAGGCGCGGCGCAAATCCGCGCCTTTAGGACGTACCATCAAGTACAGAAATGGAGAGGCATAGAGAAAAATCCTGAAGACTAGGATTGGAAGCATGACGCTTACGGGTTAACTCCCATAACAATGGCGGAAAAACCAACTCCCTATTTATTATAAAATCGGCATCTTGTAACTGCAAAAAAGGGATGTGGTGGGGCATGCAGCTGCCGAATGGCTGAACTTAAATGTCCCGTTGTATGTGGCTTCTGCAACGAAGAATCTTGTGGAAATATGCCGGAAATCCGCATTAAAAGCGAGGACGAGGATGACGACATTTTTCAGGCTACGGACCAAAACTACGACCAGGACATAGACAACTACGACCAGGACACCGACAATAACCAACCCAGATTATCGAAACGTACCAAAATGTAGTAGAAATTAATTTTTGTAACGCTCTAAAATCATAATTTACTATTCTTAAATTTAAAAAAAAAATGCGATATACTTTTCGCCTTTAATTTTGTTTACGAAAAGTATAATACTGTTAAATGATAATATTCAAGTGCCTTTAAGTTTTTTTTATAATTATGTAAAAATATAATGATATATAATAAGAATAATAAAATAAAACTCAACCAAAATGAAGTTTCCACTTTTTTTATCAAACAGTGTAACTTCACGGAACTGTAACTCTTAACATATGTGTACTACAAAAAAAAAATTTTCTAGAAAAAATGTAGGAAATTTTGTCCTCTTTAACTTTGTATAGAACATCTTTTGTCGTGAAAGCCACCGTTTTTGAGTTATTATCAAAAACCCAAATTTTTGTACCTAAAATCCAAGATGGCGGCTCGAGCGCATGCCCCTCGAGGTTGAAAACTTGGATTTTTTATTAGGGCCCCAAGACTAACAACATACTAAAAAATCGCTACTACCCCACCTTTTGCATTCAAAAAACTCCCACGTACTGGACTATAATTTGAATTTAAAAGAGATATCCTTCAAAGTTTCGAACAGTTTGATCAATCTTTTATCAGATAATGTCAACACTTGCATTAAGTCCTTAAAACCGATTTTTTAGGTATTAAAATTAACCTTATAACAGAGATAACAGAAATATTTGAAATGTTTCCCAAATGAATTATAAGTCATGTGTTTATGCATTACAATCGGAAATTGAAATTCTATTTGATGCTTGCAGTAAATGCACCGCTATGAGAGACCTTCTCAACAAATTTGGAAGCATAAACCTTTTAAGTCAGCAAAAGAAATAGTAAAATTTGTAAACACTGTTGGAAAGAAATTTTAGTACATTAAAATTTATAAAAAATGAAATTAGGTCGAATATAGGTAATGGATCATTTGTGCGATTTGATGATTGTGAAGGCCGAAAAAGACATCACCGAAAACATCTCATTAAATGCAATAGCCGAACCTTGGACCAGGCCCAAAGGCAGACGAATTTTAAGTAACTAAATTTATGTAAGACATGACATTTTTTAGATAAAATTCTGAAAAATAAAATTATTGAATAAATTTTGCCCTCGTTTTATAAAAAGTACGCTTAATAATGCAATTGAAAAGTTGATGCGGAGATGGCCTACTAAAAAAGTTCTTTAGTTCGTCCCTGATTGACTACCGCTCTACACTTCCAGTCCAGCTATGATGGCTATTTTGTCAAAATAATTACCCGGCTTAAAATTTCTTCACAATTGTTAGATTTAGTACTAAACTTTTCCAAAAGTTTAAATTTCTCCAAATGGTGGTCTAGCAACTCCCCCAAAAACGCCCCTTTTCCGCAAAAAAATGTTCGTCGCTCTCTCACATCCGGGATTCAAAAAATTCAAAAAAAAACACTATTATGAATTGGAAGCTTACATAATTTCGAAAAAAAAGTTCTTTACGGTTTTTTCATATATGTAATTCTTTGGCCGCTATCGCTTTCCCCAGTAAACGTGAAATTTCGCGCGCGAAATTTTCGCGCACAAAATTTTAAGTAGGTTACTTTTTTTATAAAAAGTAAATTTTTCAACATTTATATAATATATTTTTAAAAATTATAGTAGGGCATTGAAAGTCAATATATACACTGTTTTTTGTATTTTTCAAAATTTTCCAATTTTTCCTAGTAATAAACTTTATATCATAATTCCAAGATTTGTGGAATTTTTCATTTTTCTTTACTCACCTCCGAAGCAAATTGAATAAGTTTCGATTTAATTGATGAACGCTGAAAATTTAACTTGGAGGTTTATCTCAAATGTACACGTAGTGAAAAATGATAATATTCCACTGGGAGAAAATACCAACATAATGAAAATTATGAAATTTCGCCCTATTTTTAATATTTTTTTCAAGATGAAGAAAAATAATGAAGAAATTTTTTGTCTGTTGTGTGTGTATATAATTCATTGAACTATTAATAATTAATTTTCCATGATTGTGATATCCAAGATCAGAACGGTATGGAAAATTTCAGAGAAAATTCTATAAATGTGTTTTTCTTGCCTTTTTTTTTAAATTAATATTACGTCTCTTTGAACAAATATTTTTGAATTTTATACGACTAGAAATGAAGATAAAACTCCAAACTATACTTTGCCGCTATTCATATTTATTAATACCTGTCCATGTAGAAAGATAGAAGGTAGAAAGAAGGGATAATTTCAAAGAATATTTTATATAGCCGCCGGCCGAGTTTTCTGTGTTAGTGTACGTGTGTATATATGTTATACAGTTGCGTGCGCATTCCTGTATATTATACAGGGTGATTCACGGTGGATGGCCTATTAGACGTTTACGACGAACTACTTAACATAGCCCTTTGAATTTTTGGTCACTTATGTAAGCGAACATGCTTTCACGATTTAAAATATTTTCAACTATGCAGTGTTGCCAATTCTATTAAATCGTAGTAGTAACTTTGTTATTTTAAATAAAATACCCTATACCTAATGCCAGTTTTCGATTCCTTGTTTATTTTTAATTAACTTTTCTTAATACTGTCGTATACTTATCTGTCATAGTTTTCGAGATTTTCATTATTTTCCGTTTTTTTATTATGAAAAGGTGACTTCAATTAAATGTTGATAAAATTATGCTTCTAAACCCTATAGAACTCTAGCTGAGGCTGGAATTAGTTAAGGCCCAAAGGCACCATACCATGTAACCAAATCCTCCATTAAACATACAAGGTGATCCAGGTGCAATTGTTCTTTACTTAATTAAAAAATTGTTAAATGTTCGGATTTTTAAATGGAACCCCTTGTATATTAATTGCAATCCATAAAGCTGCTGAAATTTACTATTTTTCTATGTATACTGTACCTATACCTAGCTCTACTAGTTTTGGACTTATAAGCAAACTCTTACGCTTCCCGCGTTTCGTATTATTGCACAATCGTATATTATAACATAATTACGCGGCAAATTGTATCAAATACCAAACACGTTAAAAGTGATACAATTTTCAATTTACAATCGAAATGAAGGCAATGTACTCACGTGTATTCCTTTTACATTTCAGGGCCCTCGTTTTTCTGGGATACATCACGCCATTGTTGAATCCAAATTCAACGTCTATCCTCTTTTCCCTTCATAGCGGAACGATAGGAGCAACCAGGTAAGGAACGGTATAAGGTAGAGATAGGGAAACCTACATCCTAAAAAAACGAAAAGACAGACACCACGACACAGGTAGATGTTACCGGCTTGACGTCTCGTAGCTAATAATGTCGTGTCACACACCGCGCACTTGCGCCATTCACTCCGCGCCTGCGCATTCCTTTGCGCAAACGTAACTGTCCGGAATGACGGAAATTTAACAAGTTTATTTTTAAATATTCGCGGGAATTCACTCACATATTTAAAAAAATGTACATTTCTAAACTTGGAATGTAACAAAATATTTAAATAATTTTATCAAATTGGATTTTTTTTATCAAGCAGTCTATGGATATTTGACGTTCTGTTACTGCTTATTTTGTATCGTTGTTACTTTGTGATTCTTAGTGTTGCATACCTACAAAGCAAGTTAAACATCGCATAAAATGGCAGAAAATGTCTATTCAAATACTGTTCTTATAAATTTATTTATGTTAGACGGAGAGTGTGGTAAGATTATAAGCTGACCTTGTCGAAAATTCAAGGACATGTATCCAGATTTAGCGGCAATGAATAATAAGAAATTTAGACGACTACAGAAACATTTTATAAATTTTTGTTCATCTTTAAAGGCTTTTAGACAGGCTCCCAGACCCGTAACTTCTAACGAAGAAAATGAAATTAATGTTTTAGCATATTTTCATGCCTTTCCACAATCTTCAATAAGATTGGCATCACACGAATTGAATATAAAGTACGCTTCTATACATTATAATTTGAATTAGGGCCGCTATACTTGCGGCCACGTCCTCAATGCTCCACCCGGAGGTACTACATTGGGTTTAAACGCGAAAAATAAACGTGTTTCTTATTAATTCTAACTTCATAATTAATCCACCATAAATAAAAATCTAACTAAAAATCTAACAACCTAAAATAAAAACTAAAAAACGAGGTTTAAATAATGGTATCCCTAGCGTTGACTTTGGAGTGTGCCCGATCAACAAGACACAAGCAAAAATGAGAGGGGGAGGGATCCGTAATACCGGATAGTAGACGCCGGCTCTGCTTATCAGTGCGACTTGAAAGGTCGACTTAAAACTATCCAAATCTAGCTAGCTAATTTAAAATGGATTCAAATTTCTAAGCAGTTGCGCCAAAAGTATTAATAGTGAATTCAGCTATTTGCCTGCTCTATAAATTTACAAATTCGTCCTCCCTGATCTAAGTGTTTTATCCTAAATTTGTCCCTAACGTTCCCTATCTTTCCCTAACAGACATAATATACATACAATCTTCTTTTCTATATATACTGCTGCCAAAAATTGGCGACAGAACGTCAAACGAATCAAGCCACAAAACAATACAATGCAGGCAAAAATATAACTGTAAAAATAAATATAAATATAATATAAATATATAAATAAACATATAATAAATATATAAATAAATTTCTGAATAAGCAAAAGCATGTAACAGTGCATATATCAGCAAAAGCAAATACATTATCAGGTGCACTCGCATGAGCATTATATCGACTAGCGCCATTACACAAAAAACGCGCTTGTTAGATCTGTTTAAAATCACAAATCCATGCTCATGCGAGTACAGCCGCCACAATTTTATTCTTATCTTCAATATAATTTTCTCCAGCATCCGAAGATCTGGTCGTCTACCTATATCTATTGGTTTTCTACCTTTATGGGGGAGTTGGATATGCACTGTTAAAGTACTGGTGGATATGCACTAAATGTTCTGGGGGGGATCACAATGACTATCACTTCACTATTAAGTCCTGGGGGGATGCGCGATTTCACTCTATTTTATTATTTCTTTATTTATTACACTTATTTAAATTAATGAGGTTTCCTGATTTAGTTTGTTGTTTTTTATTTGTTTCGTTTATTACCGATTTTCTGCGCGTAGAAGGTGGGACAGTGATTGTTTTAGTGTGTGTTCGTCGTGCATATTAGAGTTTTGGGTATACTTATTTAATTATTATTATTATTGGTTTTCTTTCTTTTTCTTTTTTTTGTTGTTTTTTTTGTTTTTTTTGCAGGTTATGGTTACAATGCTCTTATCATGTCAAAATCACGCCAGGTCAAAATCTATAATTTTTCAATTCTCCCACCATCCCCTCCCGACTTACACACGATTATCACCGTCTAATCTCGCAACCCTTCCTGCGAACTCTCTAAAGGCTGTCCAGAACGCCTTCTGGTTAGCCACTTCTCCGACTTCCTCTAGGCTCTTTGGTCATGCTAGACCTACGATAGCTAATTTCGTACCAGCCAACCTTCGATTTGCCGCTTCAAGCGGGCAGTCGAAGAGCACGTGCTCTGCGCTTTCCGCGCCCTCACCGCATTCACAACGGTCGTTATTGGTTAACCCAAACCTATGTAAATACGCTTTCAGGGCGCCATGCCCTGTTATCAACTGAACCATTTTATGATCAAGTTTTACCTCGATTTTGCCTCTAGCTTCTAAGCACGGTATGAATTTGTGGGTGAACCTGCCCATGGCAGCGTTGTTCCACCTCTCTTCCCATTGTCGGATTGACTTTTCACGCAGCTTTCTTTTAATCAAAGACTTCGGTATCGATGAATGTGATATTCGAAGGTCCCCGTCGCGGCCTCTTTAGCTAATTCATCAGCCCTATCGTTTCCTACGTTACCATTGTGCGACCTGACACAACAGAACTTTAAACGTCGAAACTCGAGCGCCGTACGCGCTATCCTCCAGACGTCCGCTTGGAGGTCTGTCGAAGTGTTCATGTTCGTTAAAGTCGTCAGTGCCGATTTACTATCACTGATTATATAATACTCGTCTCTGCCCGTATGGTTTATTACGTAATCGATAGCCTCTCGTATGGCTACCAATTCGCACTGGAAAATTGTGCTCCAGTTCGCGAGTTTAGTTTGAAACCGAAACACCTCCCTTTCCTGCTTATAAACGACAAACGCCGCGCCTGCTTGCCCATCGTCCATACGTGAACCGTCCGTATAAATTCTGATACCCATCGCGTCCTCATCACCTTCGACAAACTCGATTCCTCTAATATCAGCCGGGTGCCCCAACTCAGATACAACGATCTTTCTTGCAATTTCCCTATTACCAAGATTAAGATCTTCGATAATTTCGCGCCCTTTTCCTATATTTATTAATCGCCTATCTCTAATCTCCCTTACGACATATTCGATAGGGAGAGTCTTACTGATCACCGCTTCTATACAGCGAATATTGGCCAAAAATGATATGCACGACTACAAGTTTATTAAAGTACAAGCACTTAAACCTGGGGATTGTCCACAAAGAATTGAGTTCTGTGAATGTTTACTAATGTATATTCAAGAAGATCCACATTTGTTAAGAAAAAATATTTGGACTGACGAGTCAAAATTCTCTCGTGAAGGCATTTACAATAGAAAAAACAATCACTTCTGGACTAGTGAAAATCCTCACCTTACGAGAGATTCTGCGTTTCAAGAAAGATTCAGTTTTAATATATTTATTTTAATAATGGACAATGAAATTCGATATTTAATTTACGACGAAAAGTTAACTTCTCAAAAATATGTAGAAATTATAACCACAGTAGTTGAGGATTTTACAGATACATTTACACTGGCAAAATACCGCAACAGTTGGTATCAGCTTGATGGTGCTCCAGCAAATTGCACAGCCGAAGTAAGCTGCAAGTTCTACAACAGTTTTGAAGATCGATAGTTCAGACGCTTGGGACCCTGGAATTGGCCTCCGAGATCTCCCGACTTATCTCCGTTAGATTTTTATCTTTGGGGTACAATAAAAGATATTGTGTACAAAACACCTGTAAATACTAGAGAAGAGTTGGAAAATCGGATGAATCAAGCTTTTCAGTCCCTAAAACGTGCAGAACTTAGAAAAGCTACCACAGAAGGCGTCTACAACCGAATTTCAAAATGTTTGGAGGAAAATGGTCATCGTTTTGAACAATTACTGCAATAAATTATTTATTAGATAACGGTTTTTACCGCCATCTTGTACATAGTTTTTCATTTAGCATAAATTCATTCTTATGGTTACTTAGTTGCATTTATTTGATTTAATTAAATAATATTGACTATAAATCACAAACTAGTCGAGTTAGGTATAATAACAGTATACATAGACAAATAGTAAATTTCAGCAACTTTCTGAATTGCAAATAATATACAGGGGGTTCCGTTTAAAAATCAGAACATTTAATAATTTTTTTTATTTTAGTAAGGAACAATTGCGCCTCGATTAATCTGTATGTTTACTGGAGGATTTGGTTACAGGATGTAGTACCTTTGGGCCTTAACTAACCCCAACCTAAGCTAGAGTTCTATAGAGTTTAGAAGCATAGTTTTATCAACACTTAATTGAAGTCACGTTTCCCTAATAAAAAAGCGGAAAATAATGAAAATCTCGAAAACTATGACAGATAGGTATACGATAGTATTAAGCAAAATTAATCAAAAATAAACAAGGAATTGAAAACTGGCATTAGGTATAGGATATTTCATTTAAAATAAAGTTACTACTACGTTTTATTAGAATTGGCAGTATTGCATAGTTGAAAATATTTTAAATCGAGAGAGCATGTTCGCTTACATAAGTCACCAAAAATTCAAAGCGATATCTTAATAGTTTTCCACAAACGTCTAATAGGCCATCCACCGTGAATCACCTTATATATGGGACTTACGCACCGCTGATTGTTTTTTCAGGCAGAAAGACATAACAAAATTTCAAAAAGTACTAAAGTAGTGGAAAATCGTGTTGAAAATCGTTGCTTTTTCCAACTGTATGCTGGCAATATCGTAATTTTCGTGATTTTATTATTGGAATTATTTATATTTGCTGGTCTCAACAACAGAGTGTATTTTTAGTGCAGTCAATACGGTATATAAAATGACCACAATAATTTTTTTAAGAACAAACAATCGGGCTGGAACAGGATTATCCGACGTGGATGAATTGGTCTAATCGGGGGTCTTCGGGGTTGCTGATGTTAATCACGCGGTTAGATTTTTAGGACCATGTGGGATATGTAAATTTTTTTCCAAATGCCTTATTGGCTCATCACAAATTAGCCAATTTATGATATTTTTGTGCGAGAATAGAAAGTTTTCGACAAATCTATTTTGAATTACTTCCTGATTACATTTTTTTTTCTCGTCGAATGGATCCTGTTTCAACCCGATCGATTGCTGTTTAATCAAAATAAGTTACAAAATACCGTATTGAATTCTGTCACTACTTTGTTTTTATTTCGGAAAAACAACTGCTAATGGTTTTTCATTCAATTTTAGAAAGGTGTCAATTGCTAATAACTGTTTCATATGCCAAGAAGATCTCATAAATAATGGAAAAACTGTTGTGGTGAAACGTGGTTTTTCAATTTTACTGGAAAGTAGCAAAGAAAGAAACGATGGTCACTTCAGATTTCTATCAACTCGAGATTCAATAGAACTTCATGAGGCATGTCGAAGAAAATATATAGCGAAGAAAAATTATAGATTCAGCTACCTAAACCTAGAAACTGGTGAATATCGCACATTAAATTAAAAACTGTTTCATTTGTGGATTGGAGGCTGCTAAGACAAAAGAACTGAAAAGATTAAACACAAGCGAATAACTATCTATAATGTTACATCCGAAAGATTTGTAGAAAATGTCATCAAAACGATTAAGCATATCATGAGTCACAACAGCACTGCCAAAGAGGTTCAAAAGAGGATATGCTTAGTTAATTTGGTAACTGTGGAAGCAAAATATCAAAAACTGCTATAAGCTAAAAATCTTTGACGTTTTCAAAAATAGAGCACCACGAACAAATATTGTCGGAAGACCAAAAATTCGGAAAAAGTAAAGAAAACAGGAAAGGTTTCTCATCTAAGTCTGAATCACATGCCATTTTGTAAAGAAAACATTCTATTTTTACATGCCATGACTGGTTGTGATACGATATCCACCTTCCATTTCAGGGAGAAGAATACTGTTTTTAAACTAGTTGAAAATGAAAACTAAGTCGACAGATCAAACACGCAGCGGAAATATTAAAAAAAAGGATCAATCCAAAGAGTCTATTGCGGAAAATGGAATTTCTTGTATTCTGAAAATTTACAACGCTGGGGTAAAAGACAATTGTCTAAATAAATTTAGACATACAACTTTTTTGAAAAAAGTAAAAAATAATGCCGTCAGTTTATCATCATTACCTCACACCGCAGATTCAGCTACACGATATAGTTATAGAGTGTATTTACAAGTACAAAAATGGCTGTCAAATGATTTACTATCAGAAGAGTGGGGTTGGAAGAAGAAAGAAATTTTAACTCCAGTAATGATGACAAAGCCACCAGCACCAGATGATGTTCTAAGAATGATTTTTTGTAATTGCAAAAAGGGTTGCGGAAATGCTTGCTCATGTAAGAAAGCTGAGCTATTTTGTAATAAAGCTTGCGGTAATTGCACTAGGATGTTCAAATCGTTCTCCTGTCGAAGATGAAGAAGTAGATTACGATCAAGATATAACGTCTGCTGGAGATGAAAATTAAATTTATAAATGATATTATGTCAATATGAATCTTGAATAAAAAGTCATTGAACAAACAATACAGTGGTATATTACAGGCAGAAAAGCTACTAAGTATATTATTTTCGTTCAAATTATAAAATGGGGGCGGCCTGTAAAACAAAAATTAAAGGGAGGTCACCGGCACTAACTAGCGGAAAGTTGTGGAACGTATAGAGGGTTAAAATTTTGCAGAAAAGACTAAATTAATACATATTATACAACAAAAAAAATTTGGCACTTACCTTTCATAAATATTGTGGCTTAATGACAATTACCAAAAGCGCCAGACAAGCCGAGAATGTCCAAATGTTCATGCAAAACCTTGAGAGACTTGTCATTCCAAGGACGACAATTGTTTCTTTTAATCAATTCTTACCTTTTTTGACTACTTATGCAACTTTTATGATCAAAAAAATAAAAAACTATTGACTTAATCAACGGCAAACAAAAACTATTTAATCAACAGAGCAATAAACGTGAACCTCTTACATTAGGAAATTTATTGATTGTAATTTAGAAATTTGATTGAATGGTTGATATGGAATTCTGATAATTTTCTGTTCATATGTAATTCCCAAATGCTTTATGTAGAAGAAAACTTATTTTATAAATTTTACATTAAATTAATCCTACGGTTTATGGCCAAAACGTCCTAACAAATAAATTAACTAAAAACTCGTCATGCTAGCTTAACTATAAAAACCTACTTACTAAAAATCGTCAATTGTTTGATGGGTTGCCTTCCAATCCAGAACAGCTCTTAAATTGGGGAAGAGAATCTCGCTTGTTGGTCTGATTCTTCGCAACTATTCAAACAATACATTGGCACACATACCCGGCAGGATCTTGTTGAGCTTAACTTAACTTGTGCATCAAACGCATACAAGCTTTTTTTATATACTTTAATATCACTTATAAATCCGCGAACACACGGGCATCGACCCTCGCGAACTGGATGAGTTACTTACTCCTTTCCATTTTTACTAACGTGATACTAAGTTCGATATCATATCTGTGATGCCGGAGAACGCTACCAGCGAACTTCTCTGGCTACGTTTCTTTCTACCTTTTGACAACGGACAACTCCATTGGAATCTCTGTGTTTTGACTAAAGCCTTAAGTTATATATTAATTCCTACTCTAAACCATTATTTTACGTCATATTTCTGTAATCCAATGACTATTAACAGAACCTCCCAAAAAACAGGATTTCAGTGACCAAACCCAACCCCTTTCAAGGTGAGAGTCACGGATAGCAATTATTTTTCTAATGGTATAAGTATGTTGTACATTCTTGGAATTTTAAGTAATGAAGTTGTTGGCCATACCTATTGGCGACAGTTGTCTACCATTGACAAAAAACCGGATAACCGAAATGGATTTTAATACAATGGTTGTCTCCAGACTACTTAAAATTACTTGCAATCTTTGAACAAATCAAATTGGAAAATAGTTTGGCTATTTGTAATGTTTCGTTTTCTATAACCCTTATCAATCAATGAAATATTAAGAAGATTAAGTTTTACAACTGAAAATTGCTTTTCTCTGTTTACGTTAAAAAGTAATATTCGATTTACATTTATCAGATTCGTCAATCTATAAACGACATAAGTTTTAAAAGGATATTGTATTGGATTTGCAAGGTAGGACCATTAAATTATTATGACAGCCGCTGGAATTTATAATATTTAAGCCTAAAGCTATTTTTAAACCTGAGATCTTTAATATAAGGGATGCTTACTAAAATACCTATAAGGGTAATTTATCGCGTAATTTTGCCTATACGTAATACAAGTTAATGAAATTTAATTAATTAATTAATCTGTTTATACGTTAACATTTCAAAATAATGTTACATGTATTATGTAGTAGTTGTATACAATGTACAAAAAAGGCGTTACTCGCGTTTTTTAGCTTTCTTCTTAAAACAACGCAAGTTATGTATCCCCCAATTTATATATGTATTATAAAATAGAATCTAATAGGAAATTATTAGAAATCATTAAGAATTATTAAGTCAAGTAGAACAATGTAACTCAAGGATAGATATAGAAAGGTCATTAACAGTTATGAGAACGGATGCAATACAATGTATTTCAGACGATAGTGATACTGCAGGTGGCAGGTCACAGACGGTTAAAATACCGCAGTTACCTACAAAGTAAGATTGTAACAATGTATTGATGAATAAAATTAAGAATAAGCAGACATGAGCTCTGCAAGTTCCCACAGAATTGTGAGGGGCAGGGACAACATAAATACCCCGGGAGCCCCAAGACCAGTCGGTCAGTCAAAGTATTTTGGCTTTAACATTGCAGTTTGCTTAGGCTACTCACCCTAATATTAGTTCAATTAATTATTTTATTTCGACTTAGTTAAATTTACAACAGTTTGTCCAAATTCTATAATTACTATCTGTTTAGGTAAATAAATATTGTTACGAAGAATTGGAAGTAGTTTGTAAAAACACCGCTCCCAAGGCCCAAAACGTAACTCGCATTTTAGCGAAAACACTTAATCAAAAGTTGTAGAGAGGAAAATATTCTATTTTTTGAGGTTTTTTTTCAATTATACTTTGAACTCCACTCACTAGAGCGCGTTAAAATTTTATATGTATATATTTTTTTAATTTTTCTGGGTTTTCTTGGAAAATACACACTCAGAGGAAAAACATAAGAGAGCAAATTTGTAGATCGGAAAATTTCCGATTTTTATGTGGCTTTTGTTTTCAATGTTAGTCTAAACTCCTGCCACGAGAGCGCTGTTTTTTAACGAGTTTCTCTCGGAAAATACGCACTAGAGAAAAAACACAAGAAAGTAAAATTGTAGAGCAGAAAATTTCTGATTTTTTATTTACATACTATTTTATCGATATATTGTATAAATAACAAATTATAGCCAAAACAGGCGTTTTTGGGGGGTTGCTAACCTCCCAATTTGGAGAAATTACAACTTTTAGGGAAATATATAACCCAATCTATTACTTCGTGAAGAAAATTTAAACCGGGTAATTTTTATGAGACATACTACGATATAGGTCTCTCACGACTGGGTTATACACATAATTAACTAATTTTTTTCAAAGGGTAAAACTAAGTAGATTATTGTAGTTGATAGCTGGTATTACTATTCCAAAGCAGTTTATACTTTTCAAAATAAAAATGATATTCGTACATTTTGCGTAGCTTTTATAATCACAATCAAAAGTTATTTTAAAGAAGAAAACGTTTAAAAGACCACATTTCAAAGACTTGTATCATACCGAGTAAATCTACCACACGACCCTGGATAAGATAAACAATTACACATTTAAAAAATCATAAAAATGGAAGATTGATACTCACCAGAACTCATATCGATAGCTGATGCGGCATTTTTAGCTAATTGTGTGGAAATTTCGTGCTCTATCACATATTCTTCATATCCCAGTGTTTTTTGATCCTCAACTGGAGTAGAACAATTTATGACACTCGCTCCTAATACTTTTAAGAAAGCTAAGAGGCACGGCAAGCCATATCCCCACATTTTTCATTTTTTCAGGATATTTTCATAAGGTTATTATTTAATGTTTGTCCTTCGCTTATAATTAGCTACAATTTTCCTAACAATCAAATACAAAACTAACCTTATTTTATACGTACTTATTTGTTATATCGGTGGAACACGCGAAGGTAAAACCTAATACATATTCGGAACACAGTTTATTGTTTATGTTTTAAGTACTAATTAGCACAAAATTAAATTTTTGATGGAAAGTACTTCTCATTTCGGTTTCATTTGCGTTATAAAATTTGTATATGATCAAAACAAAAACAAAACAATTAAATCTCAACAGTCAACGTCAATTGTTTCACACTGTTTTAATATACGATCCAATGTAATATAAAACTCGATAAACACTAAGTTGTGAATCTTCACTGCCCTCATATAAAATTAAGAATCGCAATTGACGCGTTTTAACGGTCGGTTGTGGACAAACCCCACTTCGTTTTGAAACAATTCTGTTGACCCTTCGACACACAGGGTAACAATGCAATCGGTTTAGGTTACGATTTGTAACTGGCACATTTTCAAGTAGTGGATGTGTATGAATGACTAACGTTTAGGTTATACTTAATGTATTGTAAGATTAGTAGTAGTGGCAGTTGTTGCGAGTGCTCCATGAATGCCAATGGCGTGTTTGTGCTTTCTAAGCACACCCCTATTTTTATTAGAGTTTGTAATTGTTAAATAAGCAGAGGTCAATGGTTTCTCCTGGTAAAGAATATGCGCTGGAAATGTTATCGTGCGAGGATTCCAGAACCTGAGATTTATAAGGAAACGAGGCGTCCGTAGTATATCATTATTTTCGCACCCTCCTCGACAACATTATGGACAAGTGACGCAAGTACGGCCGTTTTTCACTACAGCATAAATTCAAATAAAAGTAACATCTCAAACTTTTATTTAATTTGGGTAACTTTGCAAGGATCAGTATCGGTGTACTTAAAAAATGGGTATATTAATTTAATTTAAGAATATGAATATGACAATAATAAAAATACGGAAAAATTAACAATATGTTAGTGCTTGCATTTTCCTAGTAGAAATAGGAAAGTGCAATCGAGATGCACCTTACCCACAAGAAGCTAATTAACAGTGACTGGGGCTAGTGCTTACAAACAAAGTGCTAGCAGTTTCCTTTTGGTTAATTTTTATTGAAATACATACTCTACGCTGTTAACAAAATATAACTAAGAAAACAAGAAAAAAGTATTTCAAATTAGATTATTAACCTTGTAGTTTTTTCTTCTAGCCTCACTTTCTTGGGTTAATGTGGCGGATTTATTTTTATTTTTCCAACTTGGGCCCCGCAATGTGTGCCAATGTAGCAAATTCGATTTTTCATTATATACAGGGTGTACGTAAATGGTTTCTCATTTCAAACCCCCAAAGCGTTCGGTGTTAATGTAGCAATTTATTTCTTTAGCCCCTACGGAGAAGAGCAACAATTTGGAATTTATAGGGACGAACTTTTTACGCGTGCGAGTTGGAACTATAAAAACTTGCTGCACTGACGATTAGCTTGGCTATTATCCCATGGGAGATCATGAAAAGGACAGGGTTGAAATATTTTTCGTGAAGTTGGACGCCATTGTATCTAGCAAGTACTAAAACAAGTGATTATTATACAGAAGCCCTATTGGAGTGGATCATTTAAAAATATTTATTTACTATTTTTAGCAAATCAAACATATAAAATCAGAAGGCATCTATGATATAACAAATAACTTTTATCCAACAATTTAAAAAAATTAAATAAATTCACATGTGTTAGTGATATCAAAAAAATGATTAGTTAAACGATATTTTGTTTCTTATGATTTATATTAGCATCAGATCTGATAATTACGTACAAACTTAAGCAAAACTGTAATTTAAATTATTTTACAATGGTTATTGTTGAAAATTTCAAATATACAAGATTTGGAGCCAGTATTACTTTCTAGAAAAAGGATACTCTAAATAAAAATATTTAAATAGTCAACATAAGATTATCATTCTTCTTAATCTTCTTTGGGAATGAAACCACTCATAGTTTTTAAAATCTATTTTATTTACGTTTCGATCCATGACCTAGGATCGTTGTCAAAATGATTTCTATTTATACATACAATAACTAATTACATAACAATAAGCATATTAACTAGAAAACCATTATTTCGGCAAATTATAAATGTTGGGGGATCTTGGTAGCCACAGGTTGCTTAACCCTCTTCACTGAATCTCGGTAAAATAAGACATAAAATCAGAAATCTCTCAATTGTATAAATAGAAACATGTTAAAAAATGTTTCCCAAATTATTGAATTTATATAAAATTCACCAATAAAAATTTATGTCATAAACGTCAAACTTGAAGTTTTTATTATTTTGACAACGATCCTAGGTCATGGATCGAAACGTAAATAAAATAGATTTTAAAAACTATGAGTGGTTTTATTCCCAAACAAGATTAAGAAGAATGCTAAACAAACCACAACAAACATACAGGGAGTATTTATAAGATTATCATTTGTGACAGTGGGGTGCCGAGTCTTACGGACTGGAACGACTAAAATTTTATTGGCGGATCAAGACTATTACCATTTTTCTGTTTGCTTTTCCTACTGGCCGTATTTCGTAGGCATACAGTGCTGTGCTCCACACATATGCTTTCAACAATTTTCTTCTTGTTTCTATGTTTGTTGTCTTTAATCATAGGTGCTGTTCTTTCTTGTTAGATGCAGTTCGGCCCCCTTCTATTGTTTCACAATTATATATCAATATTTAGTGGTTGTGAAGGGAGGTAAGCAGCCTGTGGCTGCCATGTTCCGCCAGCACTTGAACATTTGCCGATTTAATATTTTTTTCAATATATCTTTTCGCACAGTCAACATTAGTTGCAGATATTTCACAACCAACACCAGTAGTTGTTTATAATAATCATCAGATTTATCTGCGCTTATTTTTTCGTTATTAGGTTTTTCGTCACAAAACTGGTTGGACACGTACCTCCACTTATTTATATTCTGAGCTAGCTTACACAGCTCCCTGAAATTCCCACACAGCCTATAGCTCGGTTCCCCTTCTATTGTTTTCTAATTATATGCTGTTATACTTCTAAGGAATTTAAATGTTTGACAAGGGCTCCTAAATGGAACGAGACTGATTGTTTGCATTATGCATGACAACTGTTTAGATTTGGGAATAATATCAGGCGCAAAAGTCGACCTGAGGGTGTTGATTTCTAGAATAGATTTGTTACGTTCAAAACCCTGTAAGCATTTTTTTCTGCATTCTAATTAAAACACCCTAAAATTTCTCAACAAGTTCGATTCCCTACCATTTGAAATTAGTGTTATCTTATAAACTTTCTCAAGTAATTATTCTATAAAATTTTGCTTTATAAAATCAAACGGCTGCTTAGAAAATTTCACATACAAGTAGTTGCAATAAATTCTACCACCTGCTGTAACTACATTTTAATTACAGTTGCAAATAAATGCACAGCTTACTTCTAAAAGATAAGTCCACTTAACCATCTGCCTAGTAAATGAACCCTTGCAATGGGCTTGTTGTCTGTTATCCTGCAGTTAAGATGTTTCAAAGTAATAAGATTGCTTTCCTTTGTCTAAAAATCCTTTGTTATATGCATTATTTCCTTGTTGGCAAGCTGTTACAGCTTGTATTTCGGCAGCTGTTGTCTGAAAATTCTGCGCACTTGATTCTTTGGCGATATCTTTGAACCTCGAATATCTACCCCCATACATGGTTCTTTCCTTATAAAATAGGAACCGTGCTTTGAAAGACAACATTGAATACAACATCTACTTACCGAAGAAACATGTTGTAAAGTCGCGCTCTTACAATGCTTTATGTGCTAGTATGAGTTAAGTTGGTGGTTCCAGCATCTAGCCAATAGAAAATGCAGTCGCATTTTCCGATCCATAAGATGATACGAAGCCGATAGCTCAAGGTACAGTTTTCTGTTTTCGTTATTGTTTTTGATGCTGCTGTGAAGAATAGACGTTCCATTTGCTGTTCATATTGTTATTACTCATGATTATGCAGTAAATTGGCCACGCCACGTTACAAAACTTACGTGCACAATGCACGAGCTACTATGTAATCCTTCTTCAAATTAAAAATTAGTTAATCAAAGTTTGTGTTAAGAGTCCGTTTTACTGTTTCTTTTGTCTTTTTGTATAGATATTAACGTAAAGAACTTGCGCATCAATTTAAAACAAGTTAACACTTGATTAATTTAAGTTAGGGTGTATAAGTTTAATGTTATACTATTTCTTGAGGAAGTGCACTTCACAAATGCAGAATGTATAAATTATGTATATTTCTTTTCCTAGAATTACTGTAAAGTTTATGTTTAATTTTTTATTGTGTATATTTAAGGTGAACCATTAAGTAAGTATCTAGATTCTAAGATGTTATATTTGCTTACCAATTTTATGTTTTATGTTATAACACTTTGTTTACTAGCACGTAACAAACGATTACGCAAATTATTGGATTCTTTGTTGTTTTGTAAATAGCCTTTCGAGATTGTATGTTGACAATATAGTTTTACTGAAGTTTCCAATGTGTTCTTTTTATTTCATCCACGCCACTCTACGACGTTTTGGAGCTAGCCCGAATTCTACCATCACTGTCCCTGTATTGTTGCGGTATTCGGCGTAAACGATTTCTTTACTGACTCATAATGTTTTCTTTCGTGTTTTCGCGAGTTATGTAATTCCCCAATTGTTATATATATGTAAAGAAACTAATAATTAGGAATTATTAGAAATATTAGAAAATGCGCTAAGTGATGTGCAACAATGTAATTGAAGGACAATTCATTCAGTTTATTAACGTTTATGGGAACGGAAACGCTACTTTGTAGCACAGAGATAAGTGACACTGCAGATGTCAGGTCACAGACGGTCGCAGACAGTCACGTACCGAGATTACTGAAAAGTAAGCTCGCAACAAAGTAATTATGAATAGCATTAAGATAGCAACATTGTATTATGAATAGAGTCAAGTGTAAGCAGACATTAGGTCTGCAAGTTCTCACAGACACGTGAGGGGGTAGGGATATTATAAAAGGCCCGGGAGCCCCACTCGCAGTCAGTTAATCCATCGTTCAGCTTTAACATTGCAGTTCGTAGATAACTCACCTTGTACAATTAATTAATGTATTTCGACTTAGAATAATTCAGTTCAAGTTTGTCAAAATTCAATGTTAATTTCTGTATAAATAAATAAATGTGTTAAGAAGTTGGAGAAGTCTTTTTAAAAAGGACCGCTCGCAGCCACGAACCTTAATTCGCGGAATACCGTAAAATATTTACACCAACAGATACCAGTTTTCCCTTTTCTTTCAAAAGACGTAAATTTTCTATTCAACCTGCCTTTTGCATGATTGTTCCAAAAAGCAATACAACCTTAAACATTGTATTTAAATACTCCCTGTATGTTTGTTGTGGCTTGTTTAGCATTCTTCTTAATCTTCTTTGGGAAGTAAACCACTCATAGTTTTTAAAATCTACTTTATTTTACGTTTCGATCCATGACCTAGGATCGTTGTCAAAATAATAAAAACTTCAAGTTTGACATTTATGACATAAATTGAAGGTGACTTTGATTTATTGATGATCAAAATATTAGGGTTGAGTACACTAAGCAAAAAATTTTTAAATTTTAAAAGAATGATTGCCTTCAATTTGTGTTACGGCCTGGGACCGACTTTTTTTAGGTAGCCAATACGCTTAACGTGAAATCAGCTGATTAATTTTTATTGGTGAATTTTATATAAGTTCAATAATTTGGGAAACATTTTTTAACACGTTTCTATTATACAATTGAGAGGATGGTTATTAAAGAAGTGTGCGATTGCGTTACCGTAAGGCTTAAGCAGTCGTTTTTTATATTTATTTTGAGGGGGGAAAATCATTATGATTTAGGCTACCGCTTCGATAGATTTTAACATGGTTCTGAGGCGACCCTATAACAAGTGTAAACCCGCTATAGGGTCGCCTCAGAACGATGTTAAAATCTACCAAAAAGGTAGCCTAAATCATAATGATTTTCCCCCCTCAAAATAAATATTAAAAAAATGACTGCTTAAACCTTACGGTAACGCAATCGCACACTTCTTTAATAACCATCCTCTCAATTGTATGAATAGAAACGTGTTAAAAAATGTTTCCCAAATTATTGAATTTATATAAAATTCACCAATAAAAATTAATCAGCTGATTTCACGTTAAGCGTATTGGCTACCTAAAAAAAGTCCGTCCCAGGCCGTAACACAAATTGAAGGCAATCATTCTTTTAAAATTTAAAAATTTTTGCTTAGTGTACTCAACCCAAATATTTTGAACATCAATAAATCTACGACACCTTCAATTTATGTCATAAATGTCAAACTTGAAGTTTTTATTATTTTGACAACGATCCTAGGTCATGGATCAAAACGTAAATAAAGTAGATTTTAAAAACTATGAGTGGTTTAATTCCCAAAGAAGATTAAGAAGAATTGTATTTAAAGAAGTGCTGTACATGAACATTTTGATATATTTCAATTTCAATAATTCTTACATATTCAAATAATGCTTATATTTTACTTAAATATTACATTGGTTTAAAATGCTATAGAGATTATTACATCTCCGCTAAAATAGCCGTCGAATTTCGACGGGGTTTATCTAGTATTATATTAAAATTGCAATGTACCCTACCAAAACTTTTATAAACCTTACAGGCTGCTTTCGTGATAAAAACTTCTGTCGAAAAGTGCTAAATTTTATATGCCCTTATGACCTCCGCTGCAGCAGTTGCAAGTGTAGATAGTTTAGTTTATTACAAATCTAAAATAGGTTTTAAATACACGAAATGTAACATTCAAATATATATACTATTATGTATTCAGTGGTGACCCTCCTCCAACTGTGTTCAAAGTAATCAAACCAACAATATTTAAAAACTTGGTTTGACATTTTTCCTTCCAATCTTATTTTTTAAACATTATTTTCAATTCCGTTATTCCAATGGTAATCATTTTTATCAGTCAAAGATAACTATGCATTATTTGGAAGAGAGCCATAACTAACGTTAAAACAACATAATGAAACACAAAAACATATAGTTAAAAAAAATTGTAAACATAATTACATACAGTTTAAGCTACTGCGCAACAGTCTCCCTCCTTGTAAGTCGAGCCATCTAACAACGCTACGAGGGATTCGACTTACTGTTACCCAATTCGAGGTCCAATACTGCTACCTTTGTTGCTGAACGGGTGTAGGTTCCCTTAACTGTTTTCACGACTACTTGCCGTACCTGATCCGAATTATGCCCGGTTATCGTTTCCGTTACAATACCTTTAGCCCAAAAATTACGATGTCTATCGTCAAATATAACGACTGCGTCTCCGACTTCGATTGGCCTCACCTGTTTGAACCATTTTGTTCGGCGAGTGAGTATTGGCATATATTTACGAAGCCACCTTCTCCAAAAAAATGCTGAGCCATTTGTTGAGAGAAGGTGTAGTTTCTTTTGAGAGTTAACACGCTATCATCGTACTCACAAAACGGTTCGATGCTTCCTGAAGTCTAGAGCAAAAAATGATTTGGCGTTATCACTTTAGGTTCGTCTGGTCGGATTGGTATGTAAGCTAATGGTCGCGAATTCACAATATTTTCGACTTCAAGAACGTAGCATCGGGGAATCTCATTGCATGGTCTTTTTTTGGCATCATCTGTAGAAGACATTCTTTTATTGATCGCACCTGCCTTTCCCAGCATCCACCCATATGCGGGGCAGCTGGAGGATTGAGGTTCCAATTGATTTTATTTATTTATTTGTTCCAACGTTTCAGTAGTCTGCTACCTGAAATTTAAGCAGACCTGGTTTCCCCACAGAAAGTACCATCATGTGTTATGTGTGTATGTGGGGGGGTTATGTGTATGTGTGTTGTGTGTGATGTTGGTCTGTGTTACGTTCCCCCTCTAGGACCAGAACCATCGGCAGTCGGATATCCCAGTCGTCAAGGAAGAACGCACAACGGACATTGCCTTGTCAGTCCGGACCATCTGCAGTCGGAAATCCAGATGTTGAAAAGGTAATGGAAGCGTGTGTTTAGGTGTGTGTGTGTGTGTGTGTGTGTGTGTGTGTGTGTGTGTGAGAGAGAGAGAGAGTTGTGTGTATGTATGTTGTGTGTGATGTTGGTATCCGTGTTACGTTCCCCCTTTAGGACCAGGACCATCGGCAGCCGGAAATCCAGATGTTGAAAAGGCAATGGAAGCGTGTGTGTTTGTGTGTGTGTGTGTGTGAGAGAGAGAGAGAGTTGTGTGTATGTATGTTGTGTGTGATGTTGGTATCCGTGTTACGTTCCCCCTTTAGGACCAGGACCATCGGAAGTCGGATATCCCAATCTTCAAAGAGGAACGCTCGACGGATGTTGCCTTATCAGTCTGGACCATCGGCAGCCGGAAATCCAGATGTTGAAAAGTCAATGTAAGTGTGTGAATGGTGTTTTGTGTTTGCACAGTGCATAAGAGGTGTTTTGTGTTGTGTGTGTGTGTGTGTGTGTGTGTGTGTGTGTGTGTGTGTGTGTGTGTGAAGTGTGTTTGAAATGTTAATTTGTGTTTATGTTTGCCCAGGTTACTAAAAGATTGGAATGAATTAGTATAATTTTGTACATGTTTGAACTTATACTATTACATAAATAAAAAATTAGGTTCTTTCTGAGAAAAGGATTTGTTTGCTGTATTGTTTGCCTCGGGTATGTGTAAGTTTTTAAAATTTAGCGTTTGTTAAAAAGAAAAGAATTTCCCTATTCTACTACTTAAAATTAACTTATACTACTACTGTTGGTTATTATTTGTGAGAGACAGGGTTGCTAATATGTAGAAGCATGCAAATTCTACATATTAGGGGATTGGATCGTTTCAAAGTCGGGTTAATGGTTTGATCTTGTTGTTTCTGGTCGTCAAGAGCAGAGCTCTTGGAATTCCAGGAGATCGGTCTCCGGTCTCCGGGGCAGAGCCTCGGTCCAAGGAGATGTGGTACGTTTATGTCTCTGTCCGGGTAGTTTTGTTTGTGTCTTTTATCCGTCAAGATAACGTTGGTGGATCCAATTGATTTCGTCAAAGTAAGATTTGATGTCATCAAGAGGTATTTGATAAATCACCTTTCTTAGCTCATTTCGAACTCCAATAAAATTGGTGCCATTGTTGGTTCGAATTTCTATTGGCGTACTTCGTCTGACCATAGAACTGCGTATACATAATATACAAGAATCTTTACTTAATGAGCGTGCGATTTCGATGAGGAAAGCTCTAATTGTCAAGCACGTAAATAAACATTCCCATCTCTTTTCGACGCGTCGCCCTGCGACTACCTCAATAGGTCCAAAATAATTAATGCCCACATATGAGAAGCGTCTTGTATATGCAGCTAATCTAACTTTCGAATGTTCAGCCATCTCTGGCGGATTCGGCGCTGCTCGTTGGTTTTTGCAGTATTGGCAACTGGTACAAGTTTGATTTAAAACAACCCGCATTTGTGGATTTACATACAGTTGTCGCAAGTCATTAACAGCTGTTTCGTGGTTAGCATGTAGAAATTTTTCGTGATAATGATAGACAATTAGCTTCGTGACATGGTGGTGTCGAGGTAGCAACACTGGATTAATTCTGTCAAACGTAAGTTGAGGTGCTCTATGTGTGCGTCCCCTCATTCTTAAAACTTTGAATTCGTCAAGGCAATGTGATAATTGATACAACGCGCTTGACCTTTCCACTGTGCTTTCGGAGTTCTTTTCAAAGATAGCAATTTCATTACTGTAGGTTACTAGTTGACTTTGCCTGTATAAAATGCTTTTGTCTCTTCTAATTTCCGTCGATTTTAAACCCTCTGATATTGTTTTTATTACAACTCTCCTTAAATCCCAACATCCAAGCAAGTACGCGAACTACCTTCCTTTATTCAGAGCACCTTTCGATGAACGTGGATTCTGCATTTGATTTAACGATCACGTGAGACAACTGCAATTTCATTTTTTCGGTAGTGTAGAAATTAATGTGCCGTGTTTCTCCTGCCATTTCTCCTGGCGTATAAAGTACCGACCTGTAAACCATCTACTATCCGATAATAATGTATGTTAATTTTTCTACTTAGCCGCTTCATCCGCTACGTTTGATTTTGATGGTACCCACCGCCAATCTGACTTGGTTGTTTCTAATATTTCGGCAATTCGAAAAGCTACGAATTGTCGATACTTTTTTAGATCCGATCGTAACCACAAAAGTACATCCATCGAGTCCGTCCATAAAACCACACGATCAGGTTTTAATGCGTGTTCTGATATAATAGAGTTCGACAGTCGGGCTTCAAAAACAGCAGCTTGTAATTCCAGTCGTGCAATAGACATGAGCTTAAGAGGTGCCACCTTTATTTTTGCAGCAATAAACCAGCAATGTACGTTTGTGACCGTACTAAAACGAAAGTATGTAGCAGCTGCATATGCCGAGTCACTAGCATTAACGAAAACGTGCAGTTGGAAATTCTCGTATTTTTTTTCAAAATTACATTTGGAATTTTTAAACCCTGAATGTTTGAGATTTGAGTCCACTTTACCCAGTTCTTGCATTGTCCGTCAGTTACAGGTTGATCCCACGAAATTTCAGATCTCCAAATATCTTGGAAGAGTATGTTCAGAAATACTAGGAATGATGATACAAGTCCAAGAGGGTCGTAAATCATAATGAGCGATCTAAACACTTTACGTTTTGTAGGTCTTCGTTCCCCAATCAAGATATCCTTGCTCAGCCGGTTGAAGTTTAAGATAAAACAAATTGAATCCGATTCCGTGTTCCACCACATACCAAGAACCTTTGAATATTCAGTTTCACTACTGACATTCAGATTCTTTGTTTCTTCATGTTGCAACTCACATCGCAATTGCTTTAGGACTGCTTTCGAATTTGATCCTCAATTTCGTATTAAGAAACACCAGCACTGTGTACTCGAATTACTTCTTTCGTTATTGTTGCAGCCTCTTCGGACTGAATACTTTGTCGTCAGTCATCAACATAGTGGTTGTTGCAAATTGCAGCAACAGCATCTGAACTCTCGGCAGCAAATCGCTAAGGATTTTTGTTCTTTACATAATTAGCCACACATGGAGAACATGGAGCACCAAATATCATGACGCTCATAACAAAGACTGGCGGTTCCAGGTTTTGATTGGCTCTGTTGGTCTTCCTCACGAACAAGTACTTGGTGATACATCTTTTTATATCGCCTGCAAAAGCTACCGGTTTCTCTCGGAATCGGTACAGGATGTTAAGTAACGAACATAGTAAATCTGGTCCCTTCAATAATACTGAAATTAGTGGAATGCCATTTACAGTCCCTGCTCCATTCTTCACTATTCTTACCTTTCCAGGTTCATTTGGGTTGGTAACAGCGAATATTGGAAGGTACCATGTTCTTGCAGATTTGACGCATGCCTCATCGGGGGTTATCTGCCGAGCATATCCTTTTGCGAGATGCTCATGTATTTGCAATTTGATTTTAACTGCAAGATCTGGATTTTTAGTCATCTTCTTTTCTAAGCATTGCCTTATCCCTTTCGACATTTCATAACTATCAGGAAATCTTACTTCATCATCACCTCACAACATACCAGTCTCGTATCCATTTTCAACCTTTCGTGCCGTTCGTTCAAGTATAGCTTTCGCTTTACTATCATCTTTTGATTCAAGTGCAATTTCCTGAGGTTTTACACCTAACGCGTGAACAGAAAATAACTCTTTTACAATTGCATAAAGATTTTCCTCTGGATTACATGCACATTTGTGGTAATGGTAGTACGAAGAACGTGCTTCCGTAATTTTATTCTTTCCAACCAATGTCCAACCTAATCTCGTTTTTGTCACCTTTGGTTCCCCCCATTTTCCTTCAAGCGGTAACCCTAGTTCCCAATGTTCAATACCTATAAGTAAGCGCGGTCGTGCATCTTTGTAACTGCTTATAGGCAAATTTTGCAAATGAATGTATTGTGTTTCTTTTGGATCAAACACGAGCGATTGACTTATGAGATTAAGAGCTGCAACCGTACGCACGTTCGAAATGCGGTATTTGGTCGAATTTTCCCTAACCCCAGATATTTGCTTAGATACACGGCTATTTGTCTCATTCCTTGATGTGTTTCCGGTCCACTTTAAATGTAGTGGGTCAATGGACCCCTCAAGTTGTAATGCCTTAGCGACCTCTTCGTCAGAAAGAGTTCCTGATGACCCTTAATTTAGAAATGCAAAGGTTTGAATGCTCCTCGAAGGTCCATATAAAACAACAGGCAATATTCTAAATAACAGCTGTGATGGCGCCAATGAGTGTACGGAAACAACATTTGAAGACATGTTGTTTGTACTCTCACTTGTTAGTTCAGGGACTGAATGCTTTGCGAGATCATGCAGAAGACGATGATGTTTAAATGTACAACCATTTACCCCACGGTTTTCAAAGGTTTTGCAGCCTTTCCAATAATGTTTTCGTAAACATTTATTACAAAAATTAAAACATTTAACATAGTTCCAGCGACCATCCACAGTTTTCTCTTTAAATGTCGAGCAATCAGGTACTTCGTGCTTATTGTCGGAACAAATTTCGCATATACGGACTTGTGTTGAGTTTCTAGGGACTGATTTTTGGTATTCGGTGTTATGCACGTTTATATTTTCAGAACGCGCATCACGAAAATGCTTTCCCTTTTTTCCAAAGCGGCGCTCGGATTTCTCTTCATGTTTGCGTGACAGTGGTGGAACACAAGGTAGTATTGTCATAATTCTGTCGGCTTGCGTGGATAGCCAGTCTGCTAGTATGGAAAGGTTTTCAAAGCGACCATCTGTTTCGCTATAGTTTAGTTTATAGTTGGTCCATTCTAATTTTCATGTTCCTGGTAATTTTTGTACAATCTCGTTTAATAAGACTGGATTGTTTAGATAATTATCCATGCTACTAGCTTTTATCGTCCCACACAAATTTTGCACTGCCAATAACTCGATCATTGAGTCTAGCTTTTCTAATGCCACTTTAAGTAGAGCTCTAACCTCCTCCGTCAATTTATAAATAACTTGCTCAGGTTGTCCATACTTCATACGCAGAGTATTGATTACAAATGGAACATCTTCTTCAAATGCGAGATGACTTCTTACAAATTCTCTTGCTTTCCCACTTAAGGATTTTTGAAGACGGCTTAAATTGTCTAGTTTTGACAATTTCAACGCATCTGTCGTTCGTATATAGGATGATATAAACATTGACCACTTTTTGGCTCATGTTCACCTCCTTTAAACTTTGGTAGTTCAGGTATGTGTTTAGAAAATGTATTTCTTGATGCCCGTCTTGCCCCGTAGCCTCATCTTGTGGTGTAAAGGAAGAGCTGCTTAAAAATTCGTGCTGGTTCTTAGCACTTAACCAAGAAAACGGCTTCAATGTGGAATATAATTGATTGACTTCCTCCGGCGCTTTCGACCTTTGAATTAGTTCACTTTTTGAACCCTTCTTAAAGTCTGTGCCTTTCATGCTTGACTTTTGAACGATAGAGTCAGGCCAGTTTGATGTGTCACAGTTGTTTTCTACATTGGAGTCCAAAAGGAGTTTTTCGAACAACTTAATAAGCGTCTTTTCTTGTCTCGTTTTGGTGTTTTACATGTGCTTGGTTTTAGATCTGACTCAATTTCCGATATCTTTGTAATTAAATTCGCATCCACAAGGCCGACATTTTGATTGCCTACCTTTTGTGTTGCCTTTTGCATTTCATGTTCTTCTTTTACGACTGTACGCATCTTGGCTATACATTTTTGACAACAATAGTTATGCGCTTTTGCTATTTCTGAAGTAACTTTAACACAAACATAGTGGTACCAGCAATCACAACCATCACACTGGACGATATCCTGGTTGTCGGGTTGGTTGCGCAAGGGGCAGCTAAAGCTATATGAGGACGCTTCATTCTGCGTACTCATATTTGAACTGTGTTCTAAATTTCCTGTAATTTTTGTTGAACCCAGCAGTGATTAAGTCAGATTTTGCTGTAAGATTACACCAACCAATTCAACCAAGACGCAAAAATAATAATTTGTTGAAAAGTGCTAAATTTTATATGCCCTTATGTGGGAAAGAATCATCGCTTGTTCTAATTAGTAAACTAAACTATCTACACTTGCAACTACTGCAGCAGAGGGCTGTTTATTTACTAAATAGAACAAGCGAGGATTCTTTCCCACATTAGGGCATATAAAATTTAGCACTTTTCAATAACTTCTTAACTAACTGAAATTAATAAACTCATTTCTACTACTTAATGTTTGCTTATGTAATACGAGTTTGAGCATTGAATGGTGTGAATTTTTGTTGGGGGATTGTTTGTCTCGTGGTTTGTATAGTTTTTATTGGTGAATAACTTTTATTTGCGTTGGGGTTGTATAGTCTGTTTCGGTAATACATTACATTTTCTTCTTCTATTATCATGTTCATGGCTTTTTCTAAATTCTGGGGACGTTGAAATCTGATTTTATCTGATAGTCGTTCTGGTAATGCGTTTATATAGGTGTTTAGTGCCATTTCGTCATACATTTCTGTTTTTAAATGTCGGATATTTTGGTCGGGTTCTTCGATTTTTAATTTTGTTAAAATTAGACTTTTTACTTCTTGGCATTTCATTCCGAATTGGTACGGAGATTGGTTGTTTTCCATCCTAAGGTTTATTAGGTCGCGTATAAAGGCATTTCATGTTTTTTTGTCTCCAAAGTATGCGATTAGTATCCGTTTAAAGTCCTACCATTTTTCAAGGTCATCTCGGCTGGCAATTAGTGTTAGAGCCCGTTCGGTCAGTTTACTTATTACAGGCGTAAAAGTAATACATTTCTTTCGTTATCTCCGGGTTTGTAGAATTTTTACAAAAATATTTTACACGCTGTGATGTAATTTGCTAACAGTGCTTGATCTCCGTTAAACATGGGGATGATTTCGAGATAAATCTTCATATCTGAACTCATTTTTGTAAAGGGTGCTTTCGCTCTTAATTAATTTTATATTTTGTAAAATTGAGATTTAATTTGCGGTTTGTATTGTTACTTTTTAGTTTGGTTTGTTAATTTTCAGTTTGAAGTGTGTTGAGTTATTTAAAGAATCGCAGTTGCTTATAGTTGTACTTAGTTACACGGTGCGGTAATTAATTTGTGGGATTTATGCTCGGTAATGTCTGGTTGCTTGCTGTAGTCTTGAATTCGTTTATTTTTATTTCGCGAATGTTACATTTATTACGGTTTTAATTTTTTGAACGGTTTCGATGCGAATTAATAATTTCTCGCAGTAATTGCTTTACTTTGTATGTTTTTGTGTCAGTTATGAGCTTTATTTTATATCTGCTGATTAATTGAGTCTGCTTTAATTATCTACTTTCCGTGGGTGTTGTAATTTATAAGATGTTTCCTGTCAACTGTACTGTCTCGTCACCTTGAGTGTTAATTATAAAGTTGCAAGTTTTCAGTCTACCGTTTTGTTACAGTAATTGCCTTTATAATTTATAAAATAAACTTGTTTAAATTACAAAGTTGTAAGTCTGTTGAAAGGTTTTTATTATTAGCCTCGTGATAATTTAATTGCGTAAATGCTTTTGCTTAATTTAATATGTAATTATACTTTATTTGATTTTTCTGAATAGGTTTTGTTTTTGGTCGGTAATAAATTAAATAAATCGCGTTTTTTACCTCATTAATTGCTGAAGTATTTAATCATAAAATGTCACGTTTGAATGAATCTTTTCAGTAATGTAAATATAAAGTTTTAGGATGAACGTTCCTAAATGCTTTTATTTAGTAGTTGTACTGAAATAACTTTTTATGAAGTTGCGATGTGCGAATGATTTTTATTCAATAATGGTCGTAATTTTATAAGCTTTGTTTTAATTGTAATAGTTAATTTATTAATAGATTGTAAAGTGCGTTTCTATAATTTATAAAATGCGATGAAGGTCAAGTTTTAATAATCGTTTCTGTAATTAATTCTCTATAAGGATTGCGTTATATACATAAGCTTTCAGTACCGAATTGGAAAATTTTGTTACGTTCTATTTTTTGTATTTTAAATCGTTTTCGATTTGTATTAATTTTTGTACGTCAGTTACGTTTTGGTTTGTTTAATAATTGCTTGTACTATTTAGTTCTAAAAACTTCTCTTGTTTCAAAACAAATTCTCTTTTGCTTTAAATATAATTTCTCAAAATAAATCTTGAAAATAATTTCTCTTTGTAAATTATTTTTATTAAATAAAATTGCAATAATAGTAAAAATCTGTACATACATAAGATAATAAAATGAGAAAATTTTCTTATACTAGCAAATAGCAATAAATTTGTAAAAATCAATTGGTTTTAAGGAAATAAACTTACATTAGTTTTATCATCTGTTTGTTTTGTTTTCTGGCTGTAGGCTCGGTCGATTTTGTACTTCGTCCACTTTGGTTTGGTTTGAATTCGATCGATGCTTGTATCTCTTCCAAGTTTGTTTGTTTTGCTGGATTCGGTCGATGCTTGTACTTCCTCCAACTTTGTTTGGGTTCTGCCAAATTGGGAATTGAAATTCCAGACTAGTTCTTCGAATTTGAATTTCCTAGTGATCTTTTGACATCCTACCGGCTGCGCCAGTTACGTTTCGGGCCTTGGTAGCGGTGTTTTTAAAAACTGCTTCCAATTCTTCGTAACAAATTTATTTGTTTAAACAGACATTAATTCTGGAATTTTGACAAACTGATTTATAAAACTCTAAGTCAATAAAATGATTAATTGAACTAATATTAGGGAGAGTAGTTTGGTAAAAAATAATGCTAAGGCTGTAATACTCAGACTGACTGCCTAGTCTTGGGGCTCCCGGGGTATTTATGTTGTCCCTGCCCCTCACAATTCTGTGGGAACCTGCAGAGCTTATGTCTGCTTATTCTTAATTCTATTCATTAATACATTGTTACAATCTTACTTTCTAGGTAATTGCGGTATCTTAACCGTCTGTGACCTGTCACCTGTAGTATCACTATCGTCTGGAATACATTGTATTGCATCCGTTCTCATGAACTGTTAATAACCTTTTTTATCTATCCTTGAGTTACATTTTGTACTGGACTTATGATTTCTTTAACAGTTTCTAATATTTTCTTATTAGATTCTATTATATAATATATATATATATATATATATATATATATATATATATATAATTCTGGATACATAATTCACGTTAGCGTTATATGTTTAAATAATCTCACATTTCTTATGTACCCAACTCGTTAGGGCACCAGGCAGCTTCTTATCTGCTGGGCCTTGCACTCTTTATTTGAAGAAACGCGGTCCGTATTATTATCCTTAGTTGATAATTATACAGAGTATAATTCGTATTTAAAAAGATGGAACAAATGCAGCGTTGTTCTTGAACGTAATTGCTTCGTGCCATTTTTAACGTAATCATAATCACGTAACTAGATGTTTGCAATTCAACACTGATATTTAGAGACCTTCATTTTCGTTCCTAAACTAGCCGTAGTCTTACTGGAAACAATAAAAAGCTTGCTACGTTGCGCATACCACATTTTATTTCGATTTACTTCATCATTTGTGTAAGTGTTGCTATTTTTAATTCAAAGCCAACTTAACTTATGCCAAAAAGTTAGATTATTTATGTGACAAAATTAGGAGGTTGTATTTACAGATAAATAAATAGAATTTATTGCAATGTGTTGAGTGTCTGGTAGACGAGTGATACAAAGTTTATGTCATAAATTTCTCAGTAACATGATCTTAAAGAGAAACTAAGTTGCGTAGTAATTTTGTATCAGTTAAATTCAGGGCCACGATTGGGTCATCTATAGAATAGAATAGAATAATATTTATTTAGCGTCGTTACTGGTAAAAATGACGTTACGTTACAAATTTTGATTTGCCTAGAAGCGACAGGAACCCCGTAGCAATTTTAAAAGTGCATCGGCTAACTACAGTGATGCGGGAGTGGATTCCTATGGCAAAAGTGATAACATAAACAAATATAATGTAAAATGGCTGAAATCAAAACTACTTTACAGGTGCCACTTACCTTGAAAAGCTTTATTAGTTGTCAAAATAAGGGCACCAAATCGTCTTGATACAGCAATTTCTTCGATATTTTTACTACTCGGAAAAAGATTATTCTCTATAGGTCCCTTACTTTCGATGTTTTAAAATCTGGTCACCTCATCTTTTACCTTCCTTAATCATACCTTAAAAACACTCCTTAACTTTTTTTAAATAAACGCAATTTTTCAAAAAAACGGCCTCTTCCAAATATAACTCCATCAATGGGGTAGTTGGATATCCTTTCACAATGATCACTTTTATCTATCTTATAAATGATTTCCAATAAAAAAATCTAGGTTAGCTTAAACTCTATTAACAGTAAATTCGAAAAAATACACACATAACCTATGAAAAAACAAACTAATGTAACATCCAACTGGCCAGGTATTATTAATAGAACTTTAAAAACATTTATTCGTAAATAATACTTCCATTCCATTGTTGTAGTTTCCAAGATAACTCTATAAGAAATTTTAAATAACAACAATATATAAAAAAACAGCGCAATACCAATTTCTACTTTAAACCGTTACAATGTCTATTAGTAGTACTAAATTTTTTCAAAGAAATTAACTAGTAAATACATCCCACAATAAAGCTTGCGTTTAAATTAATGCGCACATTTTCCTTGTTTTTTCAAAAGTTTCCAACTCCATTTTCGATAATACTAGGCTTATATATAAACAAAATTAGTTTAGTTGCTGTACAAACCAATTACAGCTTATATTTACAAATTTACATGTACATATTTATCAAGCGTGAACAAAAAAAGACAAGAAAAGCTCAGACAGTACTCACAGTTTAAAAATCTAACGATTTCTGATTCACCTTTTAACTTTCGCGGCCTGTTAGGTTCCCCATTCCAGCTATTAAATCCCAACATTTAGTTGCAGAGAAAACCCAGTTACTACCTTTTTGTTATAAAATTTCTTTAATTTGTGCATCACCGACGCGATTTAAATTTTACGCTTAACAAGCATGTTTGAGCATTCTGGCCTAATTATCCAGAAAAGCTCAAAACAATTCATCGTTGGCCACCTATCGAGGAGCTTACAACCTAACACTTTCGTTGTCACTAAATCAACATTTCTTTCTTAACTGAGCTTACCAATTTTTCGAATTTGTACTATATTTTAATCTGCCAGCCCTAAAAATTTTGTTTTCACACTTTGTACGTCAAAAGATGTTTTATGGTCGAGTTCAATACCATCAATCAGTGTGAACGATCATTGTTCTCGTGTACTGCTGTACAAGCGATTACAGATTTACGTACTTTAGGATGAAATGTGGTAATACGGGTGTAATATTACACAAATTTTCATACAAAGAAAGCAATTATAGAATAGATAAAAATCTTACCCTTGATTAATAGTCGTATTTTATGCTTGCCCGTGTTCGATGCTTTCAGCCTAAAACCAACACTAATCTCTAAATGTAGAGAAGGGTCGGTGTAGTTTTCCTATGGTTTTTTAGATTAATGCAATACAATGTTATTGAAACCTACACTTTAGGGAACATAAGAGATACTTTGGAAAGATAAGGAATTCACTGCATTCTTCAACAAGCCTCGCATTTAATACGTCGACACGGTACGATAGTCGAACATAAAGTTTTCGCTAAAACATGCGTTTACATGAACTCCGTTATTACCAACCACCATAAAAAAGTTTTCATTGTTTAAACGTTGATCACCATTCATCAAGTCACGAGAAACTCCTGTTAAGAAAATACATAGATAAATCATAGATTTTTGACCTCGGTACGTGTGAACTGAGAAACCACAAGCTTTACACGTGGTAACCTAATTAAATTAATAATGGGAGAAAGCTTTTCCTTTTCGGATTAAAAATCCCCTATTCCTAATATTAGAATAAAACTTTGTGAAGCCAAACAGGCGCAACAATCGCATTAAAGCTTTAAAAAGAAAAAGTGAAAGAAAGAAATTGTTTTGTACGAGTGCGCACATGCACGGAAAACTTAAATTAAAAGACGTTTGTAGACGCCACCTGGTTTTTAAACCATAATAACTTTGCGATACCAGAAAACGGAAATTAGTGGTCACCCGATATTTAGGTTACATCATCTAAACGCGCAGGAGTACTGTTTGCCACTACACCAATATTCTGGCTACATCATTAGGGCGCGCAATAGTCTTGTTTGCCGCCACACCAACTGCACAAAATTAATCAGAGATTATAGAACTCAAACACTTAAAGCTAAAACTATAAAAACTAAATACAAACTTCATTTTTATCAGTGCATGTTCATGCCTACAAAATTTCATTAATATCTTCAAGGTATCCTCTTAAGTTAAACGAATTTTTTGCTGGCTTTTAACAAGATAAAAACAAAATACGTTGCAGCAGTAAAAAAGATAACAAATTAGCCAGTGTTACTGCATTAACGATACATAATTTTTTAAATCTATTCTACCAAATACCAAATTAAAAAGCAAGTTAGCTCTTTTTTTTTACAATAAATCCAATCTTTAGGCATAAATACCAAAGGTTTGGAACATCAAATAAATAAGTTGTCAAAGGTATTTTCCAAAGAGAAAGATATAGGTAGTTTATTTGCTTTGTAACAACGGTAAGATAATATAACATGTCAAAGACAATTCTAAAGAGAAAGATAAATAACTAACCATTTATGGTTTAAGACATTATTTATATAAAATAAATCCTTGAAGACAGTTTCGACGAGAAAGATAGATAACAAACCATTTCTGTTCCAAATATTAACCAGGTAGGGTAAAATCTCGAAGACATTTTCAAGAAAAGATAACTAACCAACCATTTATGGTCATAAATTAATTAGATAAGATAAGATCTCCAAGACAACTTCAAAAAGAAAGATAAACACAAAACGTTTATGATCTAACCTAATAAAAAGATAAGATAAGATCTTAAAAAGACTTTTAAAGAAAAGATAAGGTGCAATTAATTTTGGTTTGGAGGCCTTACACTTGGCAAGGCGCACCACCCTACCTACAAATATAGACAATAGAAAGGGACTCTCAGAGGAGCAGATTGATCCTGTAGAATCCTAAAAAGATATTTTTACTTATACCTTCCAACAGGAGAACCGTAAAGCGGTACTCGTTCATATGAACACCATGAGGGACCAAGTAGGAATGAGAATGCAGTCTCTGCGCCCCGGCATTGATTAAGAGAGGATCAGCCCGCATGCCAAATTGATAACAAATTCACTATCGACGGCTTTACGTAAATCCAGCGAAAGACAGTGGCGATACACAGATAGACGAAGATTCCCCACGCCCACGACCTAATGCTATGAGGTAACAGCCCTCTAGCTATGCAGTGACTTAGAAAGTAAAAAAAAGATAGAAAAGATATGAGTGAGGTGGGAGATTTGGAGGTTTATAGCAACCAAGTAGAAAAGAGAAGAGGAAGGGTTCGCATTGAGCAATAGCGATAGGAAAAACTGTGGATAGCGAAGCACTTCTCGACCAACCAAAATGTAGTCAGCAGTCCAGAGTGGTAAAAACCACTCTTATGTAATGGACAGTTGTCTTAGGACTAAGACATGTTTAACCAAGGAAAAAATAAAGTTGAAACCGAGATAGGGGGATATAGAAAAGTAGATTTTTACGATTAGCATTTTAGCGAATGGGTAGAGAGCAGAGAATGACCCTATTAAAACAGATTGGTCTAAAGGTCCACCTGCAACGTTAGCTATAAGATAAGTCCTATACCAAACACGTCGATAATTTAGATCCCAAATGTGGCCTAGACAGATCATTTTTCTACCAAATGCATCCACTGCTATAAGAAAAATAACACAAAGGTAATACGATCAACTGAAATATACCCACACAATAATTTTAAAGACCGATAACTACTACCGACACAAAAATAATGATACGATAGGCAGATAATCGTAGATAAAAATAGGAAAATTTTGAATACACCAAAACAATAAGGAATAACGTTTAACCGACAAAAGCGATAGTCCTTACCAGCACGTTTAAGAAAAAGCAGAAAAATGTGCAAATATCCCTATGGTAGAAAAAGATTGATAGCTGTATTTGTAACAAAGAAAAAACACATCGAATAGAAATTTCTTGTAGTCGCAATTGTGGAAATCGGCTTTTTACTGCAAAGGCATAGGTTGCGATTCTATGGGGTCCAAGGAGTAAAGCATAACCCGGCATTAGCCAGTACAAGTACTAAAGATTCGCGGTTGTTCAGACGAAAGATATGTCAACCACGATAAACGAATTTAGTGTTTTGTAGAATGATAGCGAAATAAAAGGTGCAAATTTAAAAAATGGAATTATTTAAGAGTAGGGCGAAAAAAAATTTTTGTTTAACTAGGAATGAGGCAACTATCACTTAGAAATGAATAAACCATTTAGGAAACAAAAAGACATATATATTTATACTGAAAAGGTAGCGTAAAAATTTTTTTGTTGAAATAAAGGTAAAAAGGAAAAATATATTTAGATAAATATGCAAACACAAATACGGGTAAACACTACTCGTTAAGAACAGACGGAAATGGTTTTAAATCCTTAATATGCCAATGTGCTTGAGGTTTGCCATTTGAATATTCTAGTTCATACATCAATGGAGAAATTGCGCGAAAAATTTCACATGATATACATTTGGGAGAGAGCTTAGAAGAAAACTTTTTAGTTGCATCAGATAGAACATGATGTTTCTTCCACGCCGGTTCAACCAAAGCGAAAGAAATGAGTACATGGTTTATGTTCCTTCTAGATAACGCCACCGCCACCGCCTCCTACTTCCAATCTGTCTACTACAACTTCCCAGTTCCAACCTCCTATCTCTCTATTCCTACCTCTCACCTCCCACAACCCACCTCCCACCTACCACCTCCCATTTTCCCCCTCCCACATTAGAAAACTCAAAGCCCACAACTATCGATAACGAAAAACCCAATTGATAATTTGTATTCCATTGCAACGTATGTTATTTTTAAGAAACATCCATGTATAGATAAAGAAACCGATAAATTTGAATTGAATTTTATATAAAACTTGTGGAAATACTTTTAAATAATTGAAGCATATCATTTCAGCTAGCAAACACTGCTAATAACCGAATACATTTTTAATGCTATAAATTATATTAAATACTCTAATAAAATTTACAGTAAATTGTTGAAATTGTTATTGAATACTCACATGACCGTAAGAAAACATAAGAAATGTAAGATTTAATTATGTACGGCCAAATATTTTCATACAGGGATGGCACGTAACAATTTCATCTTTATTTGCCGTTTCAAATTTAAATCAAACACTTTTACAATTTTCACTGTCCTTCTCAGAAAAAAATGTTGTCATTTGCTTTTATAAATAAAAAAATGTAATCTTAACATGGAACGTATTCAATTGTAAATATTTTTCACTAAGAGTAAGCAACATTCCTTTGGGATGTATATAAATAATATTTCATTTTAATAGTTTCTGTATTGGTAAACCTCACTAATAATTTTTAGGTTACATGCATTCTTGATCTAAGGAAGGATTATTTTTGTTGGTATTCAATGGTTGTCAATTTTTATGGCGGTTTTAAAGGTTAAGAACGATATCATCTTTTCTTATATTCTAAATAGTACAGTTTTATAATTCATTTGTTTTGATTAACAATGTATAACGTTGACACCTATGACATCATCGTCTTGAAACGAAAAAGATTATCAATGTTAAATGATTCTGATGTAGAAGGAGAAAATTCCTACGTGCGTAGAAGTCAATATTTCGGTAAGATAAATTTATGTACGTTAGATGAAGAGAAACAAGTGTAATTTCACATTGCAGTCTTGATTAATTTGTCTAAATTTTTTCGAAGATGACCCCGTCGTGTACGAGGAGAGAGGGTAAGAAAGGAAGAGGGAGAGGGAGGGGAGAGAGATTGAGAGAGATTGAGAGAGAGTGAGAGAAAGGGAGAGAGAGGGAGAGAGAAAGGGAGAAAAAGAGAGTGAGTGAAAAAAGAAGAGAAAAAGAACCGGGAAGTGATAGAGAGAGAGGAGCGGGGGAGAGAGAACGAAAGAGAACGAAAGAAAAAGGGTTAGAGGGGAGGGAGAGAAGAAGGGAGCTGGAAAAAAAGAAAAGGGAAAGACACAGATACGGAAAAAGCAGGAAAGGAGGGAAATAGAGTGAGCATAAGAAAGAGGGAACAGATGTGGAAAGAGAAAAAGCGATGGTAGAGAAACGGAAAGGGAAAGATAGGCCCATAGAGGGAGGGAGCAGGAGGTGAGGGAAAAGGAGGGGGAAAGAAGGGTGGGCTCGAAGAGAAAGGAAGAGGGAGATGGAAATAGAGAACCAGAGAGAACCAGAAAGACGGGGACGGTTAGAGAGAGGAAGAAGGAGAGGGCGGAAGAAAGACCAAGATAGTTGGAAGAGGGAGAGAGACGCATAGAAAGACGGAAAAGAAAGATAGAAGGAGAGAGGAAAAGAAAGACGGAGGAGGAACGAGGGAGAAAGAAAAGAAAACGAGAAAGAGAGACGAAAGGAGGGTGGTAAGAAAGAAAAGAAGCGAGAGAGATAAAAAAACAAGTAAGACGAAGAGGGGGAGAGAAAAGGCTAGAGTAGGAGAAAAAGGGTAGAGGAAGAGGGAAACGGAGAAGAGGAGAGACTCGGGATATGTCAAAGAAAGAGAAAGGGAAATTGAAATACGGAGAGGGTAGACAGAGGCAAAAAGAAAGTGTGAGAGATAGAGAGCTCGAGAGGGATACAGACGGAGAGAAACCGAAAAGAGGGTCGACTGGGGAAAGCGCAGGAGAAAAGGAAAGGTAGAGGGAAGGGCATCGGGGAAAAAGAAAAGGTGGAAAGCTGGGAACAAAGAGGAGAGGGAGGTGGAAAAGCGGCAACAGAGACGGAGAGAGAAAAGAAGAAGTTGGAAAGAGGAGTGAAAGAGGACGTGAGAGGAAGAAAGAAAGAGCAAGAGTGAAAGAGATAGGGGATGGAAAAGTGGGGGAAAGGAGTGAGGGTTAGAGAGAGAGAAGAGGTGAGAGGAATAGGAAGAGTGGGAGGTTGTAACGGTAAAACGCACGGGTTAGACTAAAACAGAAAGGAAAGCAAAGTAAGGGCCCGCACGAATCACGTTCACGTATAAAAAGGAAAAGGAAATGTAGAAATACCGGAGTAATTACAAATGCGGAGTGGGTGGTTCACATAGACAAGAAAAAGTACATCTCCGTCGAATTTTATTGCCAATTAACACAAAAATTTTATTTAAACAAAAAGAATTATAATCTACGGACAATTTTTATAATTCCGTTACGAAGTGTGCATTTCGTATTGTAACATAACAAAGGATTGATAATGAACAAAAAAGTAAAGCTTGGGATTTCATTTAGACAACCATTTTAAGATAAACATGGTACATTAGAATACTCTCTATTAAGCAATTTGAAGGAATAAGAAATACTAGTGGAGCTAGTTCTTAAACGGGTTTAGAGGTTCATTGGTTACTTCCGTCGACGCAATGCTACCTGAATTTATTCGCGGTTCATCTGCTACGCACGTATAGCAAAAAATGGACAAACAAGATAAAGGCACATACCTTCACGTGTCGGGATACTTATCTTGTATCTAAATCCTTTGAGTTGAAACAGCTAACATCATGCTCTCGCCTTATCTTGCACACTTAATCATCCGCGGAGGAGTACCAACACGATATGGTAACCTCGCTTACTGAGGGGTTGTCTTCATGGAGTCAGGACCATAGCTGAAACAACGCGCTTACGCAGAAGAGTAACTGGGCCTTCGTAAAAGAGCTTAAAAAATCATACTAGTATTAATAAACCCGTATGAAGCTTACCGATGCACCGAGGATATTAGCTTCTCGTGAATGGCGTGCATTGCTCTTGGAGTAATAGAATTAGCCACGTAGAAAGCACATACTTGGACGAAAGCAGGATCAAAGTGAACCCAGTTTTTAGAGATAATCGATTAAAATATTAGGGTACTACATGTCAAAAGAACACGTCTCAAGTCGTTTTAATGCATAAAGAGATAAAGAAAACCGGCAAATGCGAATCCAATTGCCTTTGTTAATCACACATGTAGAAAAGCTCTTCCATTTAAACTTATATTACTTTGTTTAAATAACGAACATATTCTTTCAAAAAGCAAAGATTGTAGATAACCGAATTATATCAACCAATAGAGATAAATTGAGGTATTTTGACTTGAACTACATACACTAATAACATGTTACAAAGTGTTGAACAAGCAGATATATCAATCGTATTAGGATTGGTTTTATACGAACGAATCGATTTATTAAATTATAAAGAGTGATTAGGGGCGCTCTTATAACAAGTAGTTACACAGAAGTGGAAGTGGAAGTGGAAGCGTGGGAATATTTAAACAGAATCATAAATCGAATGAAAATATTTAGCAGTGTACAATTGAACGTACTAAGGTGAGGGAAGGATTGGGTAAGAGAGGGTAGTGGTGCGATGGAAAGGGAGGGTGAGGAACGGGAAAAAAGGGGAGGAGAGCAGAACGCGCAAAGAAATAAAGCGAGAGAAAAGTGAGAAGCAAAGAGGAAGTGGGGAAAAAAGAGACGAGAGTAAAAAAGTAAGAGCTCGGAATAGAAGTGGGAAAGAGAATAAAAGTAAGAAAAAGAGAAGAGAATGGAGGAGGAAGAGAAACATAGAAAAAGAGAGAGACACAGGGAGAGAGGGGAGAGACTGAGAGAAGGGAGGGAAAGAAAGAGGTAGTGTGAGAGCGGGAGAGAATGACGGAGGAGGGCAGAAAAAAGGCGAGATAGCCAAAGTGAAGGGGAGAGATGTGAATACAAGGGGTGAGAAGAAGGGTAAAGCAAAAGAGAGGTATGATAGAAGATACGGAAAAGGGACGGGGAAGAAAATGGTGAGAGAAAGAAAGTGTGAGAGATGAGAGGAGTGAGTAAGAGAGGGGGTCAGAGTATTGGAATATTTCAATAACTAACTTCACATATTATAATTTCATTAGCTTTAAAATCGATCACATCACTTGATTTGACAAGTCTGTCATAATAATATAGTAAAAGTTTTTCATTATGAAAACATATTGGTGCTTTACTTTTTATTTGTTAGTTTAATTCTCAGGTGCGCAACTCTTACTTCAAGTCATTGATTCTTTACAGAGACGGGGGAGATATACAGAGAAACGAGGAGAGAGCGTAGAAAGAGAAACGGAGAAAAGGGAAAGTGGGGTAGAGAGAAAGATGAGAGGGAGAGTGAAAGGAGGAGAGAAAGAGTGAAATAGAAAAAGAGAGGGAGAAAGTCGGAGGGAAAGAGGAAGATATAGGGGAAAGGGCAAGAACAAGAACGGAGAGGGGAATGAGTGTGAAGAGCAAGTGTGGGAGTACGTAGTGGTGTATGTCGCGTAAGGGAAAGGGGAAAGAGCAAGGAGTGGGAGATAAGGAACGGGTTGAAATGAGAAGGACGAATGGGGAAAGGATGAGAAAAACGTTAGAGGGAAGGAGACTGGAAAGTGGAGAGAGTGGAAGTGTAAAGGGGAGATAAAGATGGGAGAAAAGTCAGCGAGAAGGGGAGGAAGATAAAAGGAGATGGAGGAAGAGAGCGAATGGGAGAGATAGAAGGATTGATTGAAGGAGAGGAGTTGGAAGGATGAAAGATAGGGGCAGGGAGATGGAGAGGAAGAGGAGTAAGAGAGAAAAGACGGGGGAGAGATGGAGAGAAGGAGGGCAGAGGGGCAGGGGTGAGAGAAGCAGGAAGAGAGGGAAGAAAGAGAAGGGTAGAGGTAGAGGGGGAGGATTCGAGAGACAGAGAGAGTGGGTTGAGGGAGAGGGGCGAGGGGGAGAGAGAGAGAGAGAGAGGAAGATATATATATATATATATATATATATATATGTAGTATGTGTGCGCGCGTCCATCGTGTGTTCACGTGTGTATATTTCAATCGAATTTTCTTCATCTTGTAATAAAAAGTTTGAAGTCCAACCGACATAATTTATTTTGAAAAAAAATTGTCGACAGCCAAGATGTAAAAAAATACCATTTCGAGTTTTTGATGATTCACATAGCGGCCGCTACCAATTTTCTTTTTTAAAGCTATACCAAAAGTTTTAAAAAATATTTTAAAAATGGGATTTTAAAATGTCTTCGATTAAATTCTTTTTGACCAGCATGAAACTTCTTCTTGGAAGCCCCTAAGGAATGATAACTTTTTTCTGTAGGACCAGCGGGATCAGTTACAAAACTTTCTACAAGATTTTCTTCCTACCAAAATGAACCAGGAGCACATAACGCATATCTGTTTCGTTTCTTGTAGGGCGATGCTTGTCGATTACAAAATTATTTAAAGGATTTTTTTTGCTGCCAAAAGGGTATCAGGAGCCTATTGGGGATATTAATTTTTCTTGTAAGGGGATAGTGATTTATTGCAAAAACATTTAAAGGATTGCTTTTCCTGCTAAAAGCTATCAGCAACTTTATGGGATGCTAGTTCTTTCTCATGTAGGGCCATGGTAATTGATTGCAAAGCCATCTAAAGGATTACTTCCCTGCCGAAAAGGATCAAGCGCCTCTAAGGGATGCTAATCTTCTTATTTGTAGCGCGAGAGTGTTTGATTACCAAACCACCTAAAGAATTTCTATTCCTGCCGAGTTGAATCAGGAGCTCATAAAACGTATTAGTTCTGCCTTATGTGGTGCGATGGTTGTCGATTGCAAAACCATGTAAAAAGATTTTTTCTCCTACCCAAGGGTATCAGGAGTCGATAGGGGATATTAGTTTTCCTGTAGGGAGATAGTGATTCGTTGTAAAGCTGTCTAAAGAATTTCTTTTCCTGCCGAAAAATATTCAGTCATAAAAGATTCTAATTTTGTTTCTTGTATGGCAATGGTGATCGATTCCGGAGTCATCTATTGTATTTCTTTTACGGCGGAAAAATATCAAAAGACATAAGGGATTTTATTCTTCTTCTTTGTATGGCGATAGAAGCGATTGCAAAGCCATCTACTGTATGCATTTTCTGCCCAAGAATATCAGGAGCCTCACATGAGTACTAATTTTTATTCCTGCGGAGCAAGCGTAATCGATTGCAAAATCATCTATAAGATTTCTTTCCATATCAAAATGAATCAGGCGCTCATAAGGCATTTTAGTCCTGTTTGCTGTAGGGCGATAGTTGTTGACTGCAAAATCGTCTAAGGAATTTCTTTTCCTGCCAAGAAGTATCAGGAGCTTGTAGCACATATTAGTTTTCTTGTAGGAAAATGGTATTTTATCGCAAAACCATCTGAAGGATATCTTTTCTTGCCAAGAAGTATTAGGAGCTCATGGGAATATTCGTTTTCTTGTGGGGCAATGGTAGGTCATTGCAAAATTATTTAAAGAATTTCTATCCCTGCCGAAGGATTTCAGGAGCCTACAGGGGATGCTAGTTTTCTTTCTTGTATGGCGAGCGTGATCGATTGTAAAACCATCTGAAGGTTTTCTTTTCCCAACAAAATTAATCAGGATCTCACAAGATTAGTGCTGTTGCTTTAAGAGAGTACTGTCCGTCGATTACAAAACCATCTGAAGGATGCCAAAACGTTTTCCTGCCAAAACGTCTCACAGGCATATAAGGATATTGTTTTCTTGTAGGGTAATGGTGGTCCATTGCAAAGCCATCTAAAGGATCTTCTCCTCCCAAAATGGCCTCTAGGAAATATTAGCTTTACAAACTTAATTAAACAATAATGAGTTGAATTCAGAATAAACAGCTTTTAAAATTTGTTATAAAGAAAATCAGGGCCCTATTTGCATTTAGCATAAAAATGCTATCGAATGAGGTACTACTATCTGTGCGCTGATATTTGCATTTTTAAAGTTGGAGTTAATAACGCTTAAGGGTTGAGAAGTGGGAGTTGAAAAGTGCATCTTCATAAGGACGTCAATAAATAACAGTACAGCTTGAGAGACCAAAATCAAACTATTACAAGGTAATTAATTTAAAACTAATATGTTAAAGAGGACAATATTATTTTTAAAAAAGTAACAAATGTAGATTGGACCCAGCCCCATATTTTATTATATATATATATATATATATATATATATATATATATATATATATATATATGTAGTATGTGTGCGCGCGTCCATCGTGTGTTCACGTGTGTATATTTCAATCGAATTTTCTTCATCTTGTAATAAAAAGTTTGAAGTACAACCGACATAATTTATTTTGAAAAAAAATTGTCGACAGCCAAGATGTAAAAAAATACCATTTCGAGTTTTTGATGATTCACATAGCGGCCGCTACCAATTTTCTTTTTTAAAGCTATACCAAAAGTTTTAAAAAATATTTTAAAAATGGGATTTTAAAATGTCTTCGATTAAATTCTTTTTGACCAGCATGAAACTTCTTCCTGGGATCCAATGCTGTAGTTTAACTAAAACTATCAAAATGTAAACGCTGAATTAGAAGTCTATAGAGTCAACATAATTCAATACTAGAACCAACCAATATTATTTGTCAAGAATTGGGGTTTCATGATCACTCACAAAAATTTTAATGAAGACGTGACCTGATACTGGTGATGCAATGACTCTAAACGTGTGCACTTCCAAGTAGTTATAGACATACGCGATGTTATCTAAATTAATTAGTAATTCCAACAATGTCTCCTGATTGCTTTACATAAATTATATGATGAACTATTGTATGACTCCCCTGTACCTCGCCCTTCCGGAAATGATTTTAAGGTTCGGGTTCGTTACTCTTCCATTAAATTCGAGATTGCAAAATGCTATTCTTTACATAATTCAATTATCTCTTAACTACACAGGAAGTTTGTCTGTAACCATTATTCGCCAAGTCCCATAATAGTCTGAATCCAAAATGAAATTCATATTAACACCTGGTTGACAGAAGGACGTTGCTGTGACCAATCATTAACAGACATTATTATACTTTCAAATGATTAAACTTTTTTATTAGGTATGTCGACAAAACTGAAATAATAATGAGTAATTAATATGTAAATTACATATAGAACATATAGTGAACGCTTTGCAGTTGTTGGAATTGCAGTTTGAATGCCCAAGTCCCGGAAAGCCTGGGTTTCTAGACAGACCTGAATGATGTAGTTCTAAGCAAAATGTCAATTGTCCACACCGATCCTAGGGGTCAAAAGCCATCAAAAACGGGTTTTCATGAATATCTTAACGGTTACTTTACTAGAAAATCAATTTACTGAGTTTTAACAAACAACATATTCTTGTCAGTGTTCCCGGTAGGACTAATCCGTGTTCATTTGTATTCGAAAAATAATACTACTTTCATCCAGAAGTAAGTGTCCGATTTCGATTTTTTTCAAAAATTAATAAAAAACGGCTTTGCTTTTAGAAAACACTTTTAATAAGTTAAGTTTTTGACAGCAAGTAAGAAGTTTTGTAGTTTTTCTTAGAATTTAACTTTACGATCGAAGAACACGAATTTGTAAGACCAGATATAACGCTCTGGCCTAAAAAATAGTAATGGAAGATATCGAAATAATTTGGCTAAAGGCGGTCATAAAAGACCTAATACAAGTCCAAACACAAGGCAAACGGTTTATCATGCGTTGCTTAATTTGAGTGACAATAAAAAATTGAAGCAAGGTTCATTCACGTGACAGCCAGTATTTTCGACATTTCTGTGAATACTGTAAGCCGAATTTGGCACCAAGCACGAAAATAGTTAGCTATTGAGACCGAAGTAGCAGATGTCAAGTCACGCAAAAAAGGACACGATGGTCAAAAATCGAAAAATTTTGACCTAGTTCTAATAAAGTCAGTACCACTCGTAGCCCAGTCAATGAAAAGAAAACAGCCTCGAGTTGGAAGAAATTAGAGATAACTGAACTTCTGCCAACTGCTTGACAGGCATATCAAGGGGAGTGTTTTGGCAACTAGCCCATTCCACCCGAACCAGTTTGCTTTTAGAGCAGGACTTTCAACAGAGTCAACAATTCATCACCTGGTTTGGGTCGAAAAGACTCTAGCTAACAAAGAGTTCCTTCTATGTGCCTTTTTGGACATCGAGAGAACCTTTGATAATACATCCTTCAGCACCATCTCGACGGTCATCAGATCAGTTGGGATGGAGGAAACTTGCTGCAGGTGGATAAACTGCATGTTAAGTGGAAGGGTGGCAGTCACAAAACTGCTTGGAGATACCATGGCGGTCCGGGTGGCAAGGGAATGTCCGCAGGGGGGAGTCTTGTCTCCCCTTTTGTGGAACCTAGTCATAGACGGATTGTTATGGGAGCTGAGCAGAGAAGGGTTTACCCCGCTAGGATATGCTGATGATTTGGCTGTCTTAGTGGAGGGTAAATACAATAGTATTATCAGGAACCGAATGCATGAAGCCCTGAAAATAGTAGAGATGTGGGCAACTGGGGAAGGCCTGAGAGTCAACCACCAAAAGTCCACTTTAGTACCTTTTACCCGAAGAAGGAAATTTGCGGGCATTACACCCCTCTTCCTTAACGGTAACGAAATCGCCTGTCAGGCGAAGTGGTGTATTTGGGGATCACTCTGAACTCCAAACTCACATGGAACAAGCAGATTGATAAGATCGTACGCAAGGCGGAAACTTCTTTAGCAATAGTTAGATACACTTGCGACAAATCTTGAGGGCTAAGACCAAACATGATACACCGGCTGTACACTAGGGTGGTCAGACCCACAATAACATATGCATCCTCGGTATGGTGGCCCAAGGCTGAACAATCAAACACCAAAATAAAGTTGGGCAGGATCCAAAGACTGGCCTGTCTTAGTATTACAGAGGCGATGTGTTCCACGCCCACTGCTGCTATGGAGACTCTCCTTGGCCTTACCCAGCTGCACTTGGTTGATGGTAGAGGAGGCAAGGCTTGGACTATACTGACTTAAGAACCTTCAGTCTAAGATTATTGAAGGGACGAAGCATACGGGATTGCTTGGGAGAAATTGGGGGCATCTGTTTGAGATACGTTCGGACCCAATGACTCACCAACATCCGCCGGATACACTCTTCAAGATTGTTATCCAGGATGTGGAGTGGGAAAAAAATGAAGGGTAGATTACCTCCGTGCAGGATGGTCTGGTACATGGATGACTCTAAGGGCGAGACCGGGTCCGGATCTGGACTCTTTAGGGAGAGACCGGAAGTACGTTTAAGCGTACCCTCTAGGGGCAAGCGCTATCGTTTTTCAAACGGAAATACACGCCATACTGCAAAGTGTGCGGGAAAGTATAAGAAGTGCCTTTATTAAAAGACATACCAATATTGTGTTTGACAGCCAGGCGGCACTTAAGGTTCTAAAAAGTCAGAAAGTGTCATCAAGGCTGGTATGGGAATGTTGTTACATGCCAAAATTGGCAATGTACATGTCTTAGGTTTAGTTATAATTTATAAGGAAATTCCCGCGTATTTTTTAAAATTAAAACTTGTCAACTTCCATCATTCCGGACAGTCGCGTTTGCGTAAAAGAATGCGCAGGTGCGGGTAGTGTCGAAAGCGGGCATTAAGCCACGAGACCTCAAGCCAAGAACATCTATCTGTGTTGTGTGTGTGTCTTTTCTCTTTTTAGGTATGTAGGTTCATTACCTTGCCTTATCGTTTCTCATACCTGTATCCTTATCGTTCCACCTACGAGAGAATAGAGCTTTAGGATGGACGGGTTGGCAATTTGAAACTCAGCAATGGTGTAACCTAATCCACAAAACATGATGGACCCTGAGATTTAGCTACGAAATACCATCCACGTGAATAATTTATTTTACTTATTTTGTGTATGTAAATTGACGTTAAATATGCATGAAAATTTGACTATAGCATCATCGTTAAAACGTGATCGGTACTTTGATACAATATGGCGGCATATTTCCCGCGTAATTATACTTTTATAGCAATTACGGGTATAGCAATACATTGAGGCACTTAATGGACTGACACAGCAGAACTCTGTTACTTTACAGTGGGTGCCGGGCCATCAAGGACTTAAGGGAAATGAAATTGCAGACGAACTTGCAAGACGGGTGCAAGGGCCATTTACCGGTCCTGAACCTGCCTTGGGAGTCACAAAAGCTGCCATCCGTAGCTATATTAGTGAATGGGTGTGCAACCAACACCTAAGAGACTGGCAGAACAGACCAGGACTAACACATGGCAAGGCGCTGGTAAAGGGGTTTAGCAAAAACAGAACCCAGGAATTGCTTTGTTAAAGCAGGGAACAGCTCAGAATCACTGTGGGGTTCCTGACAGGATATACTTCTGTCAAGGTTCACCTCCAGAGGATGCACAAATATAACGGAGAACTCGAATGCAGACTTTGCTTAGAGGAACCGGAGACTGCAGTGCATGTACTATGCAGATGCGAGGCGTTGGGTAGAACGAAACAGCACCTATTCGGGCGACCAAAGTTAGACCCGAAGGAAGTGGATACCCTTTCATCGAGGGACCTGTATACGCTATAATCCGGGGTGCAGGTTTTGCAGACTGGGTATGATTCTTAACCAGGGTTAGCACAATAACCTTTCAGGCTGCAGGGCGGCGGAGCCGTTTGGCAGACGCACCGCCAGGGGGAGTGGTTTTAGTGGGTATGCCGCAAGGAGAGTCCCACACTTTGGCCATAAAAGCTTTCCACTCCACCGAGTTCGGATAACTATTAAAAAAAATCTTCTACCAGTTTTTGTACATACTTAAATGTATGTTTTCTCAAAAGGTTTCCTTCCCTACTCCTGGCCTCCCTGCCCCGATGTAGAATTTGAAGGTTTTACTGTGCAGCTTATATCAACATTGCTTTTTGTCGCATCGATTCTAAATTCGCACTAAATTATACGTTTAATACCGGTTTAAAAAGGATAAGATAGATATTTTTTGTATCTCTGGTAATGGGGTAGTATTATTTTTCATATATCCTATATATTGTGGATAAAATATGGGGCTGGGTCCAATCTACATTTGTTACTTTTTTAAAAATAATATTGTCCTCTTTAACATATTAGTTTTAAATTAATTACCTTGTAATAGTTTGATTTTGGTCTCTCAAGCTGTACTGTTATTTATTGACGTCCTTATGAAGATGCACTTTTCAACTCCCACTTCTCAACCCTTAAGCGTTATTAACTCCAACTTTAAAAATGCAAATATCAGCGCACAGATAGTAGTACCTCATTCGATAGCATTTTTATGCTAAATGCAAATAGGGCCCTGATTTTCTTTATAACAAATTTTAAAAGCTGTTTATTCTGAATTCAACTCATTATTGTTTAATTAAGTTTGTAAACTTCTTTTACGATTATAAAAAAAAATTAAATACGGAGTTGTAATCAAGATCGGGGCGTCCATATGTGCATATTGTGCACCGTACAAGAGCGTCAATCTAAGAAATGGCCAATGTAAGAGGAGTAATAACCCTTTTAGCCTGCTGATACCATTCGACAGAAAAACGATGTTGTATACGGCATTGTAATCGATCAGCAACGTCTCACAAGAAAATAAACTAACTTCCGTTATGTTTTTCTGATACCTATTGGCAAGAAAAGAATTCCTTTTTTAGATGTTTTTGCAATAACATTCTTCCTAAAAAAAAGAGGATTAATGTTCCTTATGAGCTCGTGGTATCATTTGGCACAAAAAGCAATTCTTTAGATGACTGCAATGTACCACCATCGCTCTACAAGAAAGCTAATATTTCCTATAGGCCATTTTGGGAGGAGAAGATCTTTTAGATGGCTTTGCAATGGACCACCATTACCCTACAAGAAAACAATATCCTTATATGCCTGTGAGACGTTTTGGCAGGAAAACGTTTTGGCATCCTTCAGATGGTTTTGTAATCGACGGACAGTACTCTCTTAAAGCAACAGCACTAATCTTGTGAGATCCTGATTAATTTTGTTGGGAAAAGAAAACCTTCAGATGGTTTTACAATCGATCACGCTCGCCATACAAGAAAGAAAACTAGCATCCCCTGTAGGCTCCTGAAATCCTTCGGCAGGGATAGAAATTCTTTAAATAATTTTGCAATGACCTACCATTGCCCCACAAGAAAACGAATATTCCCATGAACTCCTAATACCTCTTGGCAAGAAAAGATATCCTTCAGATGGTTTTGCGATAAAATACCATTTTCCTACAAGAAAACTAATATGTGCTACAAGCTCCTGATACTTCTTGGCAGGAAAAGAAATTCCTTAGACGATTTTGCAGTCAACAACTATCGCCCTACAGCAAACAGGACTAAAATGCCTTATGAGCGCCTGATTCATTTTGATAGGGAAAGAAATCTTATAGATGATTTTGCAATCGATTACGCTTGCTCCGCAGGAATAAAAATTAGTACTCATGTGAGGCTCCTGATATTCTTGGGCAGAAAATGCATACAGTAGATGGCTTTGCAATCGCTTCTATCGCCATACAAAGAAGAAGAATAAAATCCCTTATGTCTTTTGATATTTTTCCGCCGTAAAAGAAATACAATAGATGACTCCGGAATCGATCACCATTGCCATACAAGAAACAAAATTAGAATCTTTTATGACTGAATATTTTTCGGCAGGAAAAGAAATTCTTTAGACAGCTTTACAACGAATCACTATCTCCCTACAGGAAAACTAATATCCCCTATCGACTCCTGATACCCTTGGGTAGGAGAAAAAATCTTTTACATGGTTTTGCAATCGACAACCATCGCACCACATAAGGCAGAACTAATACGTTTTATGAGCTCCTGATTCATCTCGGCAGGAATAGAAATTCTTTAGGTGGTTTGGTAATCAAACACTCTCGCGCTACAAATAAGAAGATTAGCATCCCTTAGAGGCGCTTGATCCTTTTCGGCAGGGAAGTAATCCTTTAGATGGCTTTGCAATCAATTACCATGGCCCTACATGAGAAAGAACTAGCATCCCATAAAGTTGCTGATAGCTTTTAGCAGGAAAAGCAATCCTTTAAATGTTTTTGCAATAAATCACTATCCCCTTACAAGAAAAATTAATATCCCCAATAGGCTCCTGATACCCTTTTGGCAGCAAAAAAAATCCTTTAAATAATTTTGTAATCGACAAGCATCGCCCTACAAGAAACGAAACTGATATGCGTTATGTGCTCCTGGTTCATTTTGGTAGGAAGAAAATCTTCTAGAAAGTTTTGTAACTGATCACGCTGGTCCTACAGAAAAAAGTTATCATTCCTTAGAGGCTTCCAAGTACTCTTTGGCTTTGCAATTGATCACCATCGCCACACAGAAAGGAAAACTAATATCCTTTATGGTTCTTGATATTTTTGGGTAGGAAAAGAAATTCTTGAAATGGCATTGCAATAGACCGCCATCCCGCTACAAGAAACGAATATTCCCTATAGGCTCCCGCTGCTCTTTGGATGGTTTTGCAATTGACAACCATCTCTCCACACGAAGCAGGACTAATATGTTTTATGAACTCCTGATTCATTTTGGCAGAAAGACAAATTATTTAGGTAGTTTTGTAATCGATCATGCCCTACAACAAAGAGGATTAGCATCCCTATAGGCTCTTGATACTTTTTGACAGGAAAGGAAATGCTTTAGATAGCTTTGCAATCTATCAACAACGCCCTACAGGAAAAGAACATCCCTTATAGGCTCCTGATAGCTTTTGGCACGAAAAAATTCTCCATGGATCATCATCGCCTTAGAAGAAAACTAATATGTCCTATAGGTTCCTGATACCCCTTGACATGAAAAGAAACCTTTTAGATATTTTTGCAATGGATAACCATCGCTGTATAGGCAACAGGTCTAATATGTCTTATGAGATCCTAACTTATTTTGGCAAAAAAAAAAATTTTTTTAGATGGTTTTAGAATCGATCACGCTCGTCCTACACGAAAGAATGCTATCATCCCTTACAGGCTCCTGAAATATTTCGGCAGGGAAAGAAATTTTGTAGCTGGTTTCACTATAGACTCTTAATACCTTTTGTCAGAAGAAGATATCCTCAAGATGGTTTTGCAATGAATTGTCATCGCTCTACCATAAACCAATATGCCCTATAGGCTCCTAAAGCCTCTGGGCTGGAAAACAAATACCTTAGATGGTTTTACAACTGACAATCATCGCACTACAAGAAACAAGACTAATATTCCTTATGAACACCAGATTCACTTGGCAGGAATAGAAATATTTTAGAAGGTTTTGCAACCGATCATGCTCGTCCTACAAGAAAAAAATAGCATTCCTTAAATGCTCCTAATGCCCTTCGGCAGAAAAAAATTCAATATATGGCTTTGAAATAGATCACCATCGCCATACAAAAAAAAAACTAGCATACATTATGGCTCTTGATATCTTTCGATAGGAAAAGAAACCCTTTAGATGGTTTTGCAATGGACCACCATTGCCCTACTAAAAAAACTAATATCTTATATAGGCCCCTGATACCTTTTGACTGGAAAACAAATTTTCTAGATGGTTTTGCAATGAATCGCTATTGCCCTACAAAAAAAACTAATATGTCCTATAGGATCGTGATACGCCTGGGCAGAAAAAGAAATTCTTTGAATGGTTTTGCAATTGAAAACTATCGTCCTATACGAAACAGGATTAATATGCCTTATGAACTTTGATTCCTTTTGGTCACGCCCGCTCTACAAGAAAGAAAATAATCGTCCCTTGTAGGCTCCTGATACTTTTTGGAACGAAAAGAAATCTTTTAGATGGCTTTGCAGTATCGTACCATCGCCTATTAAAATGGAAGAGTAATATCTCTTATGATCTCATGATACCCTTTGGCAGGAAAGGAAATCCTTTAGATGATTTTGCAATTCATCACCATCACCTTGCAAAAAAGAAGACGAGCATATTGTGTAGGTTCCTCATATCTTTCGGTAGCAAAAAAATTCCTTTAGATGGTTTTACAATCAATAACGCGTGGCCTACAAGAAAGAAAAGTAGCCTCCCTGTAGGCTTCCGAAATCTCTTGACAGAAAAAGAAATCTTTTATATGGTTTTGCAATCGATCACGCTCGTCCTGCAAAAGAGAAAAACAGCATTTCTTAGAAGTTTCTGATACTTTTTTGCAAGAAAAGAAATCCAGTAGATAACTTTGTTACGCATTAAAAAAGTCCCACAAATTATTTTTAGTAAATAATTAATTTTAGAGAATTTTTGTATAATTAATTTAGGTATATTGCACGTATCTGTTAATACAGTTTTAGAAATTACCTTTGTGTTTTCCAATAGTAGTTTTTTATACCGTGGGAAAGGAATGCTAAATATAATTTTCCACATTTAATAATTTTATTGTTCGGTTGGTTTTCTTTCTTATCGTTTGTTTTTGCTCCTCGTACTCGCCCAATCCTATGTTGGTCCGGGATTAGAATATTCCACGGCACAACCTGCCTGTCGTAAGAGGCGACTAAAGCGGTTCAACACATACACACACACTTCATAAACACACATTTCTGCTTGGTTCTCTTTTCTTTCTTTTTTTTTCTTTTTTCTTTCTTTTCTCTCCTTTTACCCCAACCCCGTGTGGGTCCGGGATTAGAATATTCCCACGGTACGACTTGCCTGTTGTAAGAGACGACTAAGGCGGTCCAACACACACACACATAATACACACCTGCTCTACCTCACACACATACATATTTTAGGTTGTTCTTTTTTCTTTAGTTTTGGTACTACTTACTTATAGTTTTATTTTTAGGTTAGAGTTTTTTTATTTTTAGTTTAGCTTCTACGTTCCTTTTGATTCTCTTTCTTTTCCCGTTCCTTCTGCAGGTTTTCTTACTGCTAGTTCTCTTACGAATTTAATTAAATTTTTCGATCTGCCTCCTGTGGTAGTACTTTCTAGATATTTTTTCTTTTCTTTGGAAACCGCGACTTAGTCGACTTTTAGGCCTAGTTAGCTATTCTTTTTTTCAGTTGTTCGTTTAATACGATTTTTTGTTACCACAGCTTGAAGTATCTCAACTTTTCTATCCAGCAATCTTGTTGTTCCCTTGCATACTTTGAGGCTTTCCATTTATTGTCTCGTTTTGGCTTGTACTGTTGGTTTTCTTCCTTGCTCCTTTTCTTACTTTAGGTTTTTTCACGAGAAACCAATTTCTTGAGGTGGAAAACTTTACTGTTTCTTTACTAGAGATATCCGTCCTACGACGACTTTTTGCAGTGTTAGGCTATTCCATCTTTGTCCTCGGTAATTGCTACCTTATACCTTTCCTTTTCCTATATCCTTTACACTTCTTGACTTGGTCCGGTATACTGGCCTTCAAGCCGGATAACAACTTTTGTGTTAGTTTTTGAATTTTTCTTGTAGTTTTGTAAGATTTTTTTTATTTATTCTATTAGTGTACTAGTTTTCTTGTAGTTTTGTAAGATTTTTTAATTTTTCTTATTAGTGTGTACTGGTCCTTCAATCCGAATAAAAGTTCTTTTATCCATTTTTAAGATTATCTTATAGTTTCTTAAAGGAATTTTCGTTTGTTTTATTTTCTTAGTATACTACCTGCTCCGTTGCTTCTGCTTCCTACCGCGATCTTTTAACTTTGCTAGGGGGGAATTTGTTACGTTCAAAATCCTGCAAGTAATTTTTTCTGCATGAAGGTTTATTCATTCTACTTCTATTTAAAACGTCCTAAAAATTTAAAAACAAATTCATAAAACTATAGTTCAACAAGCTCGATTTCCTACCATTAGAATTAGTGCTATTTTACAAAATTTCTCTCATTTCTCCTCATTTGTAGTTAGCACGGCATTTCTGCGTTTTTTATCTTATTATACGTTATCGTGATACGTGTGTGTCCGTACTTTACTGTTCTTTCTGTTTTTGCCAGATCCATGCGTTTTAGGAATACATCCTTCATGCTACCATGTTTAAATTTAACCAGCACTAGTTTCGTCACTAAGTTATCGTCTAACAAGATGATTACTTTCACATTACATTAATTTCTTATTAATAAATACAAACCTATTTACATTTAAAATTCACATGTACATAATTATAAGTTCGTATTTTTCTCACTGTTTAAATTCCAATTTTCTCGTTAAAACTTTTAGGATGTCTAGAAACCTTCAGCATTTCAATTTTCTTTCTTTCTAGCTAACACAGATTCCCTAATACAACATAACACAGAATCCAAATTATTGGAGAGGGTGAACTCTCCAGGTTCTAATCGTGGCAACGTTAATTCCATGAATCCGTGATTGAAACATATTCTACCCTTGCAGCCCTAGTTAAAAAAACCGCACGCCGCATGTTTTTCCCTGCGAGGATGTCTATATTTATTTTTTGTAGCTGTGTGTTTCCAACTTTTTAATTTCTCTCCCCATTTACTTCTTGATCATATTAGTAATTTTGACGTTTCTAATTAACTTTCTGAACTTAACTTCAAACTTGTGGTGTTTAATTCTGATATGTCATTTCCTTTTCTATAAATTACATTCTTACAATGTAATATTTATTCTATGCTAAATAAAAAGGTTATTGTCTCGTTAATTACATAACAGTACGTACTTTTACAATTACCTTGATCGTCTAGCCATGTCTCAAATATGGTATTCCCTATTAGCATTTTTGCATTTCCCACGTATTAATTTATTTCATTAATGTATACTCGGTGGTTTTGTTTATTACATGTCGCCCTGTATTCTATTTTAATCATAAGTTTCAATCTTTCGTACTTAACATTCTTGTATTATACAGTGTGCAACAGTCAAATGGAATAAATTCATTATTTTAATAACTGCGTATATTTATAGAAAATCCCAAAACACGTCAATTTTAGATTATGCTTGACATCCTGCAACCCTTTCGAGTGACAGTTACAACACCCAATTTTTTAAATGGGACATATGAGCTTGTGATATGTCGTTTGAAAGGTCTCTTCATTCTCTATTCAAAAATGTTATTGTTTTCACATTTATTGTTCAAATTAATATAAAAAAATAAAATCATCCGATTACCAAAATTCACTACAACATACTCAAAAACTAATAAATAATACTATTTCTGTTCATAAACAAAACCATGGATGTCAATGAAGTACATGTTTAAAATGCTCGTCGCCAAAGTCTTGGCAACATCCTAATCTTATATAAAAATGACTTGTACCTTTATTTAACATCTCAGGCGTGACCGATCTAATCGCAAGCGTCAGTCGTCGTCTAAAGTTATCTAAATCAAGGTTGTTTAGTTTTGTACACAATACTCTTTACATATCCTCATAACAAGAAGTGTAATAACATAAGATCAGTTGATCGTGCTGGCCATTCTATCGATCCTCGCCTCCCTGATTTGGAAATATTATGTCGAGGTACTGCCGGACATTGCGTTTGGTAATGTCGCGGTGTTCCATTTTGCCGGAACTATATCGTATTCGCTAGAACCCGAGGGTTCCTTATATCAGGATATAAATTTGCCAAAGTTGGCATGACATAATTTTAGAGTAGTGCTAAATAATTAGCGCTATGCCATTAAAATAACCCTTAATGAAAAAGGGGCCAATGATATGGTTTTGAACAATCCCTACCTTTTGAGGCTATTGCCTATGTTCTTCTCTCATCCAGTGAGAATTTTCGGTTGACCATTAGCGGCAATTTTGACGATTAGCATGTCCGTTAAATATAAAAGTGCACTCAATCACAGCACAATTTGCTAAGGCGTTTTAAACAAAAACAAACATTGCCACAGTAAATTTTAATTAATACCATCTAAAAAGAACACATGTAAAAACAATAACATTTTTGAATAGATAATAAAGAAACCTTTCAAACGATATATTACAAACCCATATTTCCTATTTAAAAAATTAGAGGTTGTAACTGTCACTCGAAGGAGGTTTAATGTAGGGATGAAATTTTTTCGTTGCAGAATGTCAATTCATAATCTAAAATCAAAGTGTTTCGGGATTTTCTATAAATATGTACAATTACCGAAATAATGAATTTATTCCATTTGACTGTTTCACGCTGTAAATTTATTGCATTGTATGTTTTATGGATTCTTATATTTCAGCGATTTTTTGTAATGACTATTGCGTTATCCTGTATTGCATTATATTGAACCAACCAACCTCCAACACTCTCGCGTCGCCACTCTAGAGCTGTCCCACATACACCAAGAACACAAAATCCAAATCGCCTTAGTTCAAAAACCTTACTTAGTCCGAAACAATATTCTTAACACCCCACCAAACTCCCACACCTATATAAAATTAAATGAAAACCCTTAACCACAAAAAATATTTAAATTACTAAATACGTATTTCGACCACTATGTGGTCATCATCAGTAGGAAAAAAAAAAAAAAATTAGCTGTATAATTTACTATATTGTTGCTTTAAACACTATCGAGGATATTCTCCTCACCCGCAGGCTGGTGTTTAAAGCAACAATATAGTAAATTATACGCTAATTTTTTTTTCCTGATGATGACCACATAGTGGTCGAAATACGTATTTAGTAATTTAAATATTTTTTGTGGTTAAGGGTTTTTATTTAATTTTATTTAAATCGTGCCACAGTGTTCCTATAGATTATTACCCACACCTATATTCACCCTAGCCTACTTGACCCTTACTACACCTCCGTCATCATTGTTACAGACCCCTTAATTGACGTTTCTTTCCACACCTTTCTATCTACCTCCCAAATTACCGTAATTGATCTTTTCTTGAAATCAGGCACCATTTTTCCTCATTTCTTTTTACTTCCATTACAGAACAGACTACATATTTACAACGATTGGAGACAACACAATCATCATATCTACTGACGCCCATTCCAAATCCACACTATGGTTTAATAACTTCTCTGACGAAAACGGCACTACTTTAGAGGACTTTACACTCCAACACCATCTTTGAATCTACAACTCCCCATCCATTATCTCTAATACGGCAAATCCAACATCAACATTACTCTCACCAACCCCCCAGCATCAAACCTAATTAGTACCTTGACAGTTTATCACATCCATCAATCCAGTGATCATAATCCAATTACATTTGATATGCTACCCAATCTTCCACCAGAATATACCAAAAGATTCAATCCATTAACACCCGAAAAGCAGACTGGCCCTTATTTCTAGAATTCTTAGCTACACTCATTCCTGCTTTTCGATCAGTTTCCTATGCAAACTTTACGCACCATTCCCTCGCTAACAAAATAACCAACAATATCCTCACAGCTGCCTCTAAAACTTGTCAAACGAATTTTTAACGACGGCTGAAATCATATTAGGGGGAAATACGTTCTACGTAATAAGTGGTACATCCCGCCGGTCGATTCCAGGCGGGAAGATCTTCAAACCGAGGACTTAATAAATCAAATAGAAGGCGTCTTTCGAAAAATTGGTAGGAATAAGAACTAATAATTGGGAGACTATAATGCTAAGTCGCCGTTATGACGTAGCCCTATCGAAGACGATAGGGGCTCGCAGATTACTGATCTTCTTACGGAATGGGATCTTAGTGTGATAAACACTAATGATTCACCTACGTTTGAGGGGCATAGAGGCAACAGTTTTATACATATTACTGCAGCCTCAAACGAGATGTTAGAGTTCATTTGTAATTGGGAATTGAAGTCGGACGAAGTAACGCTCTCTGATCATAAATTAATTACATGGGATATTGAAACCAAAGCAAACGCAAACGAGCAGCTAACTATATTTCCGCGGTTTTGTAATAAAAAGGTTAATTGGGAGCGGTTTAAAGAAAAATTTGGCGAAAGCATCCCCTCGCTCGAGAACGAGCTATTAAACTGCCGAGAGGCCGTTCAATAGAAACACTCGCGAAAAAATTAAACGACGCGGTAGTAGACGCGTCGTCGTACTCCACGCCGCGAAAGAAAACATTTAAAGACAGTGTACCCTGGTGGACCCGGGAACTAACCACCAAGCGGGCAGAAACGCGTAACCTAAGGCGCTGCTATTAACGCGCCTCCGGAGAAACAAGAGAACAACGAAGAATTGAATATATTCAAAGCTACCGCGAATATAAAATATTAATAGAAGGAACGCGAACGAATAAATTTAAAGAATTTTGTTCGCAAAACTCCGAGAAGGAACCCTGGGTAACCGCATACCGCGTATTAAGGGGTAAACAACAAAAAATTGAGCTCGGTAACATAAGAAAAACAAATGGCGAATACACGGACGGTTTTAAAACCACGGCAGAATATCTGCTACAGAAATTCTTCCCATCGGATAATACTGAGGAGGATGAGGGGTCGCACAATTTAGTACGTCAGAAAGCTACAGAGGCGCAAGGGACAGGTGCCGATAAGGCAATCCTAGTTTACGAAGTCGTAAGGGCTCTTAGGAGGATGAACCCTAAGAAGGCACCGGGGCATGACGGAATCACTTCAGATGCGGCTCTGGAGGCGTGTCTGTTGGCCCCGTGTGTCTTTGTCGGGTTATTTAGTCTTTGTTTAGAAAGGGGCGTATTTCCCCGTTGCTGAAAAATCCAGAATGTGAAGTTTATACCTAAATCCAAAAAGGCGGATGTGTCAGACCCGGGCAGCTATCGTCCAATTAGCTTGCTACCGGTACTGGGGGAAAGCTTTGGATCGCGTTATGACTACTGGAGTTGAGCCCTTGGTGCGAAACAACAGCGGTTTTAATAACCGACAGTTCGGTTTTATGGAGGGAAAGTCGACCATCGACGCACTAGAGTTTATTGTCGGAGAAATTAAGCAGACGCGAGATGCTAAACAGTATTGTGTCGTTGTTGCTTTCGACATTTGAGGAGCATTTGATGCTGCCTGGTGGCCATTGATCGTTTGTGAATTGGAAAGTAGGGGTTGTCCGCTAAACTTGATGTCTTTGGTCAAGAGTTATTTCTCGGGGCGATTGGCACAGGTTGAAATTCCGGGTGAAGTTTTGTCGCGCGAGGTAGAAAGGGGATGCCCGCAGGGGTCATGCTCTGGTCCCACCTCGGTGTCAAGATCGACAATAAATTAAATTGGAAAGCACACGTACAGTACGTAAAAAGTAAGGACAGCGAAATATCAAATAAAATGATGGCGGTGGCGAAAATAAATTGGGGTTTCAGGGGCGAATCGCTTAGGACAGTTTACGCCGGAGTAATAGAGCCATTGATGCTGTACGCAGCATCCGTTTGGGCGGAGGGTTGTAAAGTAAGGGAAACTCGACAGCTGACGAGCGTGCAACGCATAACCGCAGTCAAGGCGGCGAGGGCGTACAGGACCACCTCCACGGAAGCGGTTATGATGATCAGTAGGACTCTCCCTATCGAATATGTTGTTACGGAGATCAGAGATAGGAGGTTAGTTAATACAGGGAAGGGACAGGAAATTATAGAGAGTATGAATCTTGCAAATAGGAAAGCTGAGAGGAAATCGTCGTGTCAGAGTTAGGGCACCCGGCCGATGTTAGAGGTATCGAATTTGTCGAAGGTGATGGGGACGCGGTAGGGATCAGGATTTACACGGACGGTTCGCGTATGGATGATGGTCAAACAGGCGCGGCGTTTGTCGTATATAATGAGCAAAGGGAACTGTTTCGGTTTCAGACCAAACTCGCGAACTGGAGCACTATCTTCCAGTGCGAATTAGTAGCCATACGAGAGGCTATCGATTACGTAATAAATCATACGGGCAGATACCAGTATTATATAATTAGTGATAGTAAATCGGCACCGACAGCTTTAACGAATATGAACATCTCGACAGACCTCCAAGCGGACGTCTGGAGGATAGCGCATACGGCGCTCGAGTTCCGACGTTTAAAGTTCTGTTGGGTTAGGTCGCACGATGGTAACATAGGAAACGATAGGGCTGATAAATTAGCTAAAGAGGCCGCGACGGGCGACTTTCGGATATCACATTCGTCGATACCGAGGTCTTTAATTAAAAGTCAATCCGACAATGGGAAGAGAGGTGGAACAACGCTGCTACGGGCAGGTTGACCCACAAATTCATACCGAGCATAGAAGCTAGATGTAAGATCGAGGTGAAATACGATCATAAAATGGTGCAACTGTTAACAGGGCACGGCGCCCTGAAAGCATATTTACAAAGGTTCGGTTTAACCGATAACGACCGCTGCAAATGCGGTAAGGGCGCAGAAAGCGCAGAGCACGTGCTTTTCGACTGCCCACTCGAGGCGGCAAATCGAGGGTTAGCTGATATGAAATTAGCTGTTGCAGGGTTAGCATGGCCCAAGAGCCTAGAGGAAGTCGGGGAAGTGGCTAAACAGAAGGCGTTCTGGACAGCCTTCGAAGAGTTTTCAGGAAGGGTCGCGAGATTAGACGCTGATAACCGCAAGTAAATCGGAGGGTGAGGGGTGGGGAAGAATTGAAAAGTTTAGATTTGACTTGGCATGAGAAATGGACATGAGCATGGTATAACCAAAACCTGTATAAAAAAAAATTAAAATAATAATAATAATAAAATTATTTTTTAAAATAATAAAAAAATTAAAAAACAAAATTAATTAATTATGATTATAACCAAAATCTAATATGCACGACAAACCCACACACCACTAAAACAATCACTGTCAAACCTTAAACGCGCGGAATATCGGGAATAAATCAAAACAAGTAAATAATAACAAACTAAATCAAAAACCCTCATTAATTTAAATCAGTGGATAAATAATGAAAATAAAATAGAGTGAAACCGCGCATCCCCCCTGGACTTTAAAGTGATAGTGATTGTGATCCCCCCAGAACGTTTAGTGCATACCCACCAGGACTTTAGCAGTGCATACCCATCTCCCCTTAGCTGTAAGATATTAATAGACCTAAGAAGACGACCAGATCCTCGAATACTGGAGAAATTATTATCGAGGTAAGAAGAAAAATTGTGGCGGCTGCACTCGTATAAGCATTGATTTGTATTGATAAGTAGATTTTAAATAATTTAATGAGCAGGTTTTTGTGAGTAATGGCGCTAGCCGACATAATGCTTCATATGAGTGCATCTTATAAATTGGGCAATGCTTTTTGCTTTTTTTTTGGTGCACTGCTATATGCTTAATGCTTATTAGATTTCTATTTACATAAATATATTTATTTATATTTACATTTTATATTTATTTATATTTATTTTGCATTTACTTTTGGAGCTTGATTTGTTTTGTCTGACGTTCTGCCGCCATTTTTGGTGGAACCATTTTTATAGGAACAAAGATTGTAATTGTGAAGAATGTAATTATAATATAAATCAGTTAGGGAATGGTAGGGAAAGCTAGGGATGAATTTAGGCTAAAGATAGAATAAATTACTTAGATCAGGGAGGACGAATTTGCAAATTTATATAGCAGGCAAAATAGCTGGATGCACTATTAAAATATTTGGCGAATGCTTAGAAATTTGAATCCATTTTTAATATTAGTTAGCTAGATTTAAATAGTTTTAAGACTACCCTTCAGGTCGCACCGGTAACCAGAGCTGGCAACTGCTATCCGGTTAACGGATCCCTCCTCTTTTACTTTCGCGTGTGTCTTGTTGAACGAACACACTCCAAATTAACTCTAGGGATACCATTATTCAAACCCTATTTTTAGGTTTTGTTTTAGTTTGTTAGATTTTTATTTAGGATTGATTAATTTTGAAGTTAGATTAGATCTAAAACACGTTTATATTTTCGCGTTTAAACCCAATGTAGTACCTTCGGGTGGAGCATTGGGGACGTGGCCGCAAGTATAGTGGCCCTTATTCAAATTATAATGCCTCTAAAACTATCCCACGTAAACATTACACCCCACGAGCCACGCCATGGTGGGCACAACAACTTACCCACGCCAGACGCTCACTTGCAGCTACTAGATAGAAATTGCAAAGAGCGAAACGTACCGATGCAGACCCCATTGCTATTAATACCTTATCTAACAAATACACCACTGACAAACGACAATACAAAATCTTCATTAACACCACGAGAAAACAGCACTACCCTGACATAATTCACGATCAACACACAAACCCCTGGAGTACGTACCGTAAACTGATCAAACCTCCTTCCATACACGTCCTCACAGCCATTTCAACTAGAATCTCTTCCACATTTAAGTAAACAATGTTTACCCTCCTAGATACAGCAATACCTTCGGCTTCTCTTGACATACCAACTCAACTGCAACAACGCATAATCGGCAACACTCTAACTCAACCAGACACGGATCCAGACACAAACATTGAACTCTCCCTTTTAGATTTCTTCGTTACCAAATTAAACCCCCATAAAGCCCCCGGCCCAGACCTCATCACCAACCTGATCATACAAAAATCTTGGCCGCTCATTAGAGTATCCACTCACCTACTATTCCAAAAATGCCTCTCCTCTGGGATTTTCCCTGACCCATTTAAATATGCTTCCACCTCCCTTATACTCAAATCCAATAAGCCTCCCGAAGACCCCAAATCCTACAGATCTATTGCACTCCTTCCAATACTTGGCAAACTTCTTGAAAAGACAGACCATCCTATACAAACTAAACTCACACATAGAACGCCATTCCTTACTCTCACCTAGCGAACACGGCTTTCGCTCGGGGCATAGCGCTAAACGTACAATCCGCTCCCTAATCCAAACGGTCCAAACATCCCCTTATAGATACGTAGTCTCCTTATTCCTCAACTTCCACTCAGCCTTCGATCTGCTTTGGTGGCCCAATCTTCTTAATCAACTTAAGCAATCCAATTTCCCTTCCAATCTCTACCTCTTAATAAAATCCTTCCTCTCATCCCGAACAGCCATCCTAACCTCCAATTTTCACTTGGTTACTAAACCTCTCACCCAATCATGTCTACAAGGTTCCCGTTTTTCACCTACCCTATGGAACCTTGCAATCAATCCTCTCTTAGACCTTAATATCCCAAACACCTCCACCTTCGCTTACGCCGATGAAATAGCTTTTCTTATTGACGGCAATTCCCGTGCCTCTATAGAATCCACCGCTACCGTCCTGATTGATTCAATTGAATCCTGGTCCTCTTTAAACAGACTACCTCTTTCCCCATCTAAAACAAAAATGTTCATTCTCAAAGGCTACCTTAACCCAAACGGACATCCTACGATTCACATCCTTAACACACCAATTCCCCTCTCAACAACAGCTCCCTACCTTGGACTCCACATTGACACACGCCTAAAAATGAACTCCTATCTCCAAACTTCAAAACAAAACACAAATTATACTCCATAACCTACTTCACGCACTCCCAAAGTCAGTCCACCTCACCAATCAACACGAAGACTAATCATTAACCACATCATAATCCCGATCATCAGATACGCAGTAGATTCTTGGCTTTCGCTTACCCCCACCCCTTCCTCCTCCAAGCGTACGCTCATACCATTATAAGACCTTTCCTACTCTACACCTCAAGAGCGTACAGAACCACTACCACAGCGTCCTTGTATACCCTGTTTCAAATCCCCCCGATCGAAATCGAACTAAACTCCTTACTCCAAATCCGAAACCTCTAACATAACCTACCAATCATCCTTCACGACAGAACACTTCACTATGACGAATACCGTACTCTCCTAAAACTGACATAAAATTCCGTTTACATAACTCCCTACTCCATTCCTGGCAAGATTTTTTGTTCCACTCCACCACCGGCAGATATACATTTGAAATCTTCCCTGATATCACAAACATCCCTCCACATATTCCTTTCTCTAAATCCCCTACAATGCAATTTCTGTCCGGCCATGGTAACTTCCGTAATAAACTTCATCAATTCCGTTTAACTCCTTCCCCTCACTGTCCTTGCAACAATTAATCTCTAGAAACCCCACATCACCTGATATACTCCTGTCCCCTAACCTCTCTACTACAAATCAACCTCAAACAATCTACAAACTTTGACCCGTTCTTCCCACTTCTTAACATAAACTTCCTAGTCACTTACTACCCTCAAGAGTTCAACCATTTCCTAATTGAAATCCTTTTAACTAAACCTACCACCCACAACCAGCGGCGCTAACACACTTAATATACACTCTTGCAATTCACTATCACATTACACTTACATTCGCACTATGCACACAATCAGCACCACTCCACGTGTACAGTCGACGACTAAGGTAGTGGCGCAAATCCCCCTCACCAGAACTTCAAGAACCCAAGTTGTCTTTGAATTATTTATTCTAAGTTCTTCAAATAGATGTAAATACTTATAATGTACGGCTAGTATGGGCTCTGGCCTAGGTATAGCCCACAACAATAAATCAATTTATCTATCTATCTATCGATATTGAACCAATTTATTTTGTGCTTTGGTACTGCCCTGCCTGTAACCTATCGTAACAAAAATAATATTTTAATTCTTTTATAAGGAGGTTTTTATTTTCAATGTAAATCTGCTATTTCAGAAGTAACTTTATATAGTCTTTATTCTTTAACTTGTCTACTTAATGTTATCATGCTTATCTTTATTATTATTTTTATTATTATTTATTTTCATTTTCTTTTCTTGTTTTGATGAAGCCTTTTACAAAAGTGGGCGAAACGTCGACATTAGTATATAAAATGACACGGTCCCAACCTGGTACCATAAATACTTATAATGAGTCCGGCCGTGAAAGCATCCGACAATATCAGAATTTAAGTTATAAGGAAACATGTATTTTAACGGTTTGTTTTATCTAAAAAGTGCCCCTTGCTAAAGAGTGCCACCCGTGTTCAATGACGACCGTCAAAGTACAAGGTTGACGTGGCTGTTAGTGATAATACTACGTGTAATTAATTCCTCTTTAAAAAATAATAACACTGTATTTAATTAATAATCTATATTTTTGCTATAAATTGCATTTATTTCGTTTATGTGATCTCTGTTTAAACGTACACTATATATTTTACTACTATCAATATAAAACAATTAATATTAATGATTGCAACAGCAATACATCATATATTCGTATTCGTCACATAAAGAATACGTATTTGCAGGACAACGCAATGTTGGTGCACATCTTACAGGCAGATTATCTGGAATACAAATTTATAGTAGTTATTAAATTTTTTAAATTGAATACACATTCATACCGCGGTAGCGAGCACAGCCACAGCAGTAACCATCGATAATAGAAGGATCGTCATCGCAAAAATGTTTCGGACACCCATTGCATGTTGGCCCCAGTCCAAAAAACGGCAAATGTACTAAAAATAAAACGTTTATCAATTTGTTCCACAAAAAATTAATTTTAATACTTCTGGTATCCAAAAATCTTCCACCGCGATCAATGTTTGCACAAGACGCCCATGATGTTAGGCAAAGAAGCACTATAGCACCATATGCTGCTTTAGTATTCATTTCTATTAATCAATTGATTTAGAGAAAACATCTTTTAAGTACTGCTTAAATATTTGTGAAAATTCCCTAGAAAAACAAATCATGTTCTCATTATGATCAATTACACTAATCAGAGTAATAACTTGAAGAAGTCATTGCTCTTAGAGGTAAGAGTTCGTTGGAATTTTGTTTGTGATTGTTTTGATTTCACATGCGTCACCGTAATAGCAATAATTGTTTCAGGTTATCGGACTTTGATACTTCCCTAGTTAGATAATAATGATCCAGAGACGGAGGTGGGTGTACAGGCACAAACTTCAAGAATTTAAGCTAGAAGAAAGTTCGAATTTAAATGAACTCTTCAAATATCTCAGAAAAATGGGGAAATTTGTTGCGGAAAATATTTTTTTGAACTGTCTTTAGGATGTACCTTAAGTTCTTAAACTTTGTAATGACTGGACCAAGGCACTACCAATTTTAGATGGTGGTGACCAAGTTGAGGGGTCTGTAACCTCGGCGCTCTTCACGATCCGTTCCTTTATCCAGGTTTATCCTCTCTCTATACGTTAAGCTAAGTTCATACAACAACGAATGCGACTTTTTTTCCGAATTCACAATTCGGGAATTTGGAATGTCTTAAAATCAACAAAAATAAATCACGAATAGTTAGGGATATTATATCTAATTTTCTTAAAGTTGGTAAAGATTCAGCGCGTTCTCAAAAATATTTGTCAGTAGTTTATTTTATATTAATTACTTAATTTGTTGGAAGTCAAAGATAAGTCCTATTGTTGCGTAATATGGAGGAAAAGGAAAATTAACATTATGTAGGTTATGCAAAATTTAAATGATGCACCTAACGATAGTGATATAATGGGAGTATGCGAATTCTTAAACATTCTTACGAAATTCGCAGCCGCCATTTTATTCGGATAAAAATTCCGAATTTCGTCCTTGTATAAACTAAGCTTTAATTCAGGACTTTTGAAAATTGCTACTTTTCCTTTTTCGGCATAACTAATTATATTTAAGATACCTTTCAAGGCCTCCTTCTGGCACTTTCATTTCCGGTGGTGGTATTGTTACGCATAAAAAAGCCCTACACAAATTATTTTTAATAAATAATTAATTCTAGAGAATTTTTATATAATTAATTTATGTTATTACACGTATTTGTGTAATACTGAGCTAAAAAAACAGGCTTGTGGGAATTACCTTTAGTTTGTTTGCATTAACAGTTTTTTTATACCGTGGGAAAGGAATGCTAAATATAATTCTTATGGTTCGTAATAGATATATATCATTTTTCCTACCAATCAGGACTGAGAACGAAGACACGGGGTGGTTCTAAGAGTTAGAGAAGCCAGCCGCCATATTGACTCTTGAGGTAACAAGCTATATTGAACGACGTGTGCGAAAGCGCATTATAGTGGAGGTTTACCCGTGGACTTTTTTTATCTGATTTTCTTACCTTTACTTTTGTCTTGTTCCCATTTATGCTGTAGAAGTTACGCTTTATATTGTAAATCTCCAAGGTATCGGTTTATTTTTTTAAATTCGGCGTGGAAAAATCCCCGCTGATTACCGCAATTTCGTTAACACCTTGAAAACCACGCTTTGTTAGTATTCACACGGATGTTGACGTCATAGGCTTATCTCTGTGGTCATAAGCATATAAGATAACGTGATTGTATGTGGAAAACAGTTCATTTTCTCATCAATGCAAGCGGAAGTGGATCAATCTCGGTTGAAGAAGAGAGACGTTTAATGTTTGAAACGCAACATAGCTCGAGTATTACCGTACCGACTTCCGTGGAGTAACGATTACCGTACCGACTTCCGCAGAGAAAACATTACCATACTGCTTGCTGTGTAAGGCTGACGTGAATGCTTCGTTTTCGTTCCAACCCTTCTACCCTATCCTTATCGTATCGTCCAGCGACGCGCCACCAGCAAAACCAACAAGGGGCAATATTATAATGTGAACAAAAGCCGCTATGCTTGCGACCACGTCCCCAGTGCTCCACCCGAAGGTACTACATTGCGTTTAAACGCGAAATTTAAACGTGCTTCAAATGAAATCTAACTTCAAAATTAATCGATCCTAAATAAAATCTATAAACTGAAACTAAAATTAAAATTGCTGTTTAAATAATAGTATCCCTAGCGTTGATTTTGGAGTGTGCCCGATCAACAAGACACGAGCAAAAATGAAAGGGGAGGGATCCGCATTACCGAATAGCAGCTGTCAGCTCAGCTTGTCGTTGCCACCTGAAGGGTCGACTTAAAACTATTCAAAACTAGCTAACTAATTTTAAAAATGGATTCAAATTTCTAAGCATTGAATCCAGCTATTTTGCCCGCTTTATAAATTTATAAATTCGTCCTCCCTGGTCTAAGTATTTTATTCTAATTTCAACCTAAATTTGTCCTTAGCGATAGCGTTCCCTATCATTCCCTAACTGACATATTATAAGTACAATCTTCTTTCCTCCTAAAGATGCTGCGGCCAAAAATTGGCGGCAAAACGTCAAACAAATAAAAATCAAGTCACAGAACAAAAGATGCAGGCAAAAATATAAATATAAATATAAAAATAAGTATAAATATGCATGTGGCAGTGCATAAAATTGCAAAAAGCGTAATTCAAATTATCAGTTGCACTCGCATAAGTATTATGACGGCTAACGCCATTACACACAAAAACGTGCTCGTTAAATTATTTCAAAATCTACTTATTATTACAAATCAATGCTTATGCGAGTACAACCGCCACAATTTTATTCTTACCTTCATTATAAATTTTTCCAGCATCCGAGGATCTGGTCGTCTGCATACATCTATTTGTAACTTACTGCTACGGGGAGATGGGTATGCACTGCTTAAGTTCAGGTGGTTATGCATTAAACGTCTTGGTGGGTCACAATCACTGTCACTTTTATGTCCTGGGGGGATGCGCGGCTTCACTCTATTTTATTTCCTTTATTTATTTTACTGATTTAAATTAATTAGGGTTTTGTGATTTATTTTGTTATTATTTATTTATGTTTTGATTTATTCCCGATACTCCGCGAGATAGGTTTTGGGCCTTTGTGAGGTTTCCAAAAACACTTCTATCAAATTAATTTTTATACAGTAATTACATAAATGGTTTGACAACTTCTACATTATATTAATTAACGTCTTAATTTTTAATTAATAAATATCAAAGTTATGTTTTAATAATTACCGATGAGTAGCTGAACTATCAACAATGTTAAAGTTATAAAGTTTGAGACTGCCTGGCGATCAGGGCAACTCAGGGTATTTATGCAATCCCTACTCCTGTATCATCTTGTGGGAAGTGCAGATCTCATGTCTGCTACTTCTTGATAATATACAATATATTACTTCTTAGTAATCTTAATTATTAGAATTGCTTTCTTATAGTTCATTGTGGCCTGCACCTGCAGTATCATGTTGCGTCTGGTATACAAGGTAGTTGCTTTCGTTCTCACGTCTGATTATGAACTTTTATTAACCTTTTATAATGTGTCTTTCAATTATACAATGTAACATTCTATTTCTTAAGACATAATAATTATATTTATATTTGTATACATATTAATTTGGGGGATATGTAACTCGCGCGTTTAATGTGAGACAATGATTGTTTTAGTGGTGTGGGGGTTCGTCGTGCATATTAGACTTTTGGTTATTATTATTCTTTTTTATTAACGGGTTTTAGTTAATTATATTGTGTTTCTAAGTCATATATCATGCCAAGTCAAAAATAAATTCAAAAATTTTTCGATCCTCCCCTCCACCCCCTTATCATTCGATTTACGCGCGGTTATCGCCATCTAATCTTGCAACCCTTCTCGCAAATTCTGCAAAGGCTGTCCAGAACGCTTTCTGGTTAACCACTTCCCCGACTTCCTCTAGGCTCTTTGGCCATGCTAGCCCTACGATAGCTAATTTCCTATCAGCTAACCCTCGATTTACCACCTCGAGTGGGCAGTCGAAGAGCACGTGCTCTGCGTTCTCATCGCATTCGCAGCGGTCTTTGTCGGTTAAACCAAACCTTTGCAAATACGCCTTCAAGGCGCCGTGCCCTGAGACCAGCTGCATCATTTTATGGTCGAGTTTTACCTCGATCTTATCTCTAGCTACTATACACGGTATAAATTTGTATCAACCTGCCCGTGGCAGCGTCGTTCCACCTCTCTTCCCATTGTCGGATTGAATTTTCGCGCAGCTTTCTTTTAATCAGAGACCTCGGTATCGACGAATGTTATATCCGAAAGTCACATCACGATCTTTTTAACTAATTCATCAGCCCTATCATTTTCTACGTTGCCATTGTGCGATCTAACCCAACAGAATTTTAAATATCAAAACTCGCTCGTTATTTCCCTGTATCTACAAATCTCCTATCCTAATCTCCCTAACGACATATTCGATAGGGAGAGTCCTATTGATTACCAGGACCGCTTCCGTGGAGGTGGTCCTGTACGCCCTCGCCACTTTTACCGCGGTTATACGTTGTACAACAAGGGCAACATCAGAGAATCACCCCTGAAGAAGACGGCCACACCTCAGATGGACTCCCGGGGCTAAGTGTTTATTTAGTATATTTATTTATCCGGGTTTTAATCGGGAGACGCTTGTACGTTATAAGGTGATAGCAACAAGCTTCACTACGTAAATTTGAGTTAGAACGGCAACCGCATGCACGCAGTAACTGAGATAAGCAATAATTATTTGGTACATCTCCTGCCAATATACATTGAATTACAAGATAAGCGAGTTATTAATTAATTTACACTGTGTAATGTCCAGGCAAACGATTAACTAACACCTTTATCAATAAGTAACAGCTTTACCTGAAGCACCCTTTGCCTCTAGATATCTTCCTCGGGAAGTTTTTGTGACGTTGACCTGAAGTGACTCCTCCAAAGGTTATTAGCTTTGTTTTTAAAAATAAACAATTCACGTATACAATTTCCCGTCATAACTAATTCTATTAAATTACTGCTTTCAATATTATTCCATGGCATTTCGTTTCCATGGCATTTGGTCGTCATCAAAAGTTTAGTTTACCTATTATACGCTAAAGTGTATTTTGTGTTACATACCTATTCGTTGAATTTGTTCAAATATAATAAGTCGTCACCAGACAACTGTTGTTTCCATACGTCACGCGTACGCATATGAAATTATAGTTGCTCGCTTTTTATAACTGTTTGAAGTATGCTGTCTTTTAGATCCTTTCGCTGGAAGATGCGAATAGCATTAAAATGATGTAGTGCCCATTCTTCTGGCTTCTGACTAAATCTGTTAATAGTAAATAGTAGGGTATTTTGGGGGCTTCTGCCGCCACATTTGCTCCCAAAACCCACATTTGCTCCCAAATTTACATGTAAATTCCCATAAGGAGCAAATGTGGAGATGAGTGATAGTTTGGTGGAAATGAGGAGAATCCCTCATTACCACACACATTTACATGTAAATTTCCATAAGGCGGAAATGAGGAGAATCTACACAATTTATCCAATTCGTTTATTCCAGGATCACCTCTTGCTAAGCGCTCATCCAACTTTGTACCAGGACCGCGATTCCAAAGTCGACATTGCGCGACCATCTCATACGATCGCAGAGTAAAAGAGATAAAAGTGTAGATAGTTACATCTCTGATATACAAACAACTAATTTACAAACTGCGGAAATGGGCACAGGAAGTACTCTAAGATGTACAGCAACACCTATCTACTCGGATGGTAAAGATGATAAAGAAGTTTGTAAAAGAAGTTTTAAGATGCAAAAACAAAAGTTTCATATTGAGGAAATAAACTCTGCAAAAAATAATGGAAATGCTCGTCATAAACTATCAGAGCAAATAATAAGTGAATCAAGTTCTATGGATTACACCCCAAATTCTGAAGATGAGGATTCAACACAGGAAAGCAATAGTCGGGCCACTAAAATACCGATGTATATAAAAAGGGGTGTTGTATTAAAAAATACACATCGTACTGAGCATAGTTCAGATGGCGCATATATTCACTTTAATGTACATGGGTTGATTGAAAGACTGCAGTTGCTAGTTACTGTTGATTATCACAACCATCGAGATATACATAACCTAAATGAAATTATCTCTATAATATCTAAACTTCGACAAAAAGGAATTATAGAATAGAACGACAACAAAGTCAGATGGGGGTAAATATTTATACATATTTTTCGAAATTGTAAAATTGGAATAGTCTGCATTTGCATTTTGAGAAGTAAACATCGTAATAAAAATGAGCGGAGTGTTACACTTAATTTGAACGTTTATCTGGTCAGTAAAACAGTTAACAAAATATTACACTTAGATGGTGGTACATTGAAATGGCGATAGATGGCTCTTAAAAGCCTGTAATACAGTTACCAAAGTTCAAAAGATACATCGCGCAAGCGCAATGGTTAAAAGCGATGCTACGCCCTGGCGGCCGGAACGCAAACCCTTTACAGGTTTCGCGCGCCAATCACCATGACGTCATCGACAATTTATATTGCGCCATAATTAGGAGCAGTTACATAAAATTAGAACAATGAAAATTAGAGAATCTACTCACGTGAGGAATCCGGTAACCGGCAGGAAGTCACGCTACGGCAGCCTCGGCTCCAGTGGTGTTGCTGAGCATAGACATCGGTCGTGGGCTGCTCCAGGGGTCGGATCCATCCTAAATGTAGTGGAACGATAAGGAAGAGGTTAATTAGGAACGACAAAACAAGATAATCAAAAGGCAATCTACATAATAAGATAAGACACGACACCGGCACGACTATCTCACTTAAAGATCAAAAGAGAACAGCCTCGATTCCAGGGCGTCACGGAAACACGTCCCCACTTATTGTCTAGTATTGGTATACCCCTATAGGGATATGCACACCACGCAAACTCACTACTCTGACGTGCCGGAAGCACCGCCCAGTCTATTAAAAAAGTTCCCGCGTCTTGCGTATTTGAAAATTATGGCGGGAAAACTTCCGTACATTAAAAACTAAACTAAAACAATGTTTAAGTGACCCTTGGCACGTAACAATCGCGACAAAGCCACAAAAGAAAAAACTTAAAAAAAGAAAAAGTCTGTTAGCACAGTAACAGCTTAAAATCTAAGTCCTAACTACCCTATATAAACCCTAACTTAAAACCTACAAAATGTTTATATAAGGCGCCACCTGGTTTTTCGACCGATAACACGTCTACCGAAGTACCAGGAAACGGAATAGGTAGCCCGATAGTCTGTGACTACACTAATTACCGACAGCACAAATTTGTCGGGGAGCATGAAACACTACTTAAACTAACACGGGTGCGACAAGTTGCCTAAACTATCTAAACCTATCTAACTAAAGCTAACACAAAAGTTCTTATGTGCAAACACACATGAGTGTTGCGTTGAACTATTCTTCCTTTGGCAAGAAGTGCCCAAATTTAAAAATGTTCATGAGAGTGCGTCACCTTGCACTTTAGCAAATTTTGTTACTGGTACTTTGGTTTCCTCCGATGCACATTTAACTTGCCCATGACACAGTTGTGAATCAACAAATTTACCAAAAGTACCGCCTACTAAATCCTTATATGCTAACCTAACAAATTACATTTCTAAATTGGGTTAGCTTTTTCACTTAAATTTCAGAAAGATAATTCCCACGTCTGGTCATATATACCACACGTTAGGACGATAAAAAGATAAGATAAGATCTCAAATTGATGTTAAAGATAATAGATAAGGTAAAGATATTAAGCTTAAGTTGTTATCCTCAAAGGTAATGAATAAGATAACGGTATTAAGCTTTAGTTATTTTTTTTTTGAGATACTCGATAAGATAACACGACATTAAGTTAAAGTGATTATAAGAGATAGTAGGTAACATGAATTTAAACAGAAGTTATTACTCAAGATAACCGGTAAGATAACGCGAAATAACTCGAAGTCATTCCTAACGGTAGTCGGTAAGATAACGATAAATTAAACCAAAATTATTACTAATGGTAATCGGTAAGATAACGATAATAAACTAAAGTTATTATTAAAGGTAATCAATAAGATAACGATATTAAACCTAAGGGTATTATCGAAGATAATAAAGAAGACAAAGATATTGGCCTAGTTATTACCCAAGACAATGATAACAACAAAAGAGTGGCTCCAGTAGAGCCGTTTAAATGGGATTGACCCGTGCCCTCTAAAAAGAGAAACCTGTGAAGCAGGTCCGTTCGCAAGAACAGCACGGGGGACCGGCAAAGACCTTTGGGTGCATTCCTGCACCCCGCGTTGATCGATATCGGTGAACTATCACCCGATATCCACTCGGTATATACGATATACTCATTCACTCGCACATTCACACACTCATACATACCTTCACTGCCAGAGCCCATGCACTGACAGCGGCACCGCATGACCCCACGAAAGATTCGCAGAGACATGGTCCAGGTGTCTGTGGAAACCTCCCGCGCAACCACACGGTGACTAACAGAAAAGAAAAGGTAGTAGAGAAACAGGAACGGTAAAAAAGAAGGAGGTTGGTTTTTTGAAGTGCATAAGAGGCACCTCTAGGTAGAAGAAAGTAGAGGAAGGGCTCGCATTGAGCAAAAGCGACAGAGGAAAGGTGGATAGCAAAGCGCTACTCAACCAACAAGTGTGGTCAGTAGCTCGGAATGAGGGAACATCATTCTTATGTGGCAGACGGGTGTTCCGGGACAAGAACAGGTCCACCGAGAGAAGAATAAGGCATAGCGGAGATAGCGGGTTAAGAAAAAGTATAGTTTTTGGACAAGCGTCCAAGAGAAGGTCGAGAATTGTCCCTATTAAACACAGCGCAGTCTGAAGGACCACCTGCGATATTAATCCGACAAGATAAGGTATAACATATGTTAACATTCACTAGGCTCCTAAGAGAACTAGTGCGATCATTTTCCTAACGAGTACATTGACTACGATAAGAAAATCAGACAAAGGTAGACACGACAACTTAAAAGTATCATTACAGATACAAACACACAAAAACAAACTGTTTTAAGGTAGTTTTTTAAATCGGTAGCACCCTAAACACACAAAAATGTCCAATTATAAGCAGTTAAATACAGATACACTGTCCCCATATGCTAAAACAACCGAGAATTTAATAAGATAACAATAAGAAGCAATAGCACCTCACCACAAAGTTCAATAAAAAACAACGAAAAAAATGTTTATAAGTTATGTTGATTTAATAGAAAAACAAATAAAGATATAGTGTAATGATGTAGTATAATGTGGGCAACTGCAATAATTCAGAAGAAAAACACACGGAATAGATAATCCTAGTTCTTGCAACTGCGAATATGAACTATTTCTTACAATGGCATAGGTCATGACTCCTATGTTGGCCCAAAGAAAAAAATCATCCACTCAACATCAGCTAAAACCAATCATAAAAATTCAATGGGTTATTTCAACCAAAGTTACGACAATTACCACACAATTAAACCATATAAGAGAAATACTAAAGACCGAACAATATGTAGTAGGAAAATTTCAAGGGTTAAATGAAACGACAGAGTTATATTGGGGGGGTGTAGAGGATGAAGCGATATATATCTAACGGTATGGTGAAGGAAAGTCAACGAAAAGAAAAAGATAGCTAAATTAAGGTAAGTAAAGTTAAACGTGTAAGAAATTATATACTATATGAGAGAAGGAATAAGTAATTAAAGATACTGATTGATGGTGAGAACAAAAAATATTAGGTAAATCGTGAGGAGAATGGGACATGAAAACTTAATTAGCATTTGGGTCAGCAGAGAATGGCTTAAGGTCTTTAATATGCCACCTGCCTTGGCGTTTTCCTTCAGTATCCTGAAGTTCGTAGATAAGGGACTAATAACACGTGTGACTTTACAAAGAATGAATTTAGGGGCTAATTTTGAAGAAAATTTCTTAGATGCATCCGATAAGACATAGTTCTTTTCCAAACTTGTTCGCCCAAGGCAAAGGAAATATTTCGCTTACGCAAGTTATAATGGTCCTTGCTCTTTTCGTAAGCTTTTAACAAATTTTTCTAACGTCGTTAAAGATAGAAGGTAATGACTGTTGGTCCTTGTCCCAACGTACTTTATCGTCAAATTCAATTACGTTAGTATCGTCAGGCACTAAACCATAGTAACTCCCATCGATTGGGGTATATCTTCCAAAAACAAGAAAAGACGGAGTGAATTGGGTTGCTTCGTGTTTAGATGTACGCAAAGCTTGAGCAATTTCAAAGATATGTTCATCCCATGTAGTATGGTCTGAATTAATATAGGAAGAGATAGCGGTAATTAAAACTCGATTTACTCTTTCGGTAGGGTTTACTTGGGGATGATATTTTGCGTTAAACCAAATTTTTTGTACTTTGTAACTTTTAACGAAATTCTGAAAATCTTTAGAGATAAATTGTGCACCATTGTCACAAAGAATAATCTGGGGGACACCAAAGATAAGAAAGACATTCTGTTCTAGAAATTTAATTATTGCAGCGGATGTAGCTTTACGTAAGGGTTGTACCATAACAAATTTAGAAAACCAATCGGTAACGACTAAAAGATATTGATTGCCTCTTTTCGATCGAGGGAGAGGTCCTAATAAGTCAAGCGATATTAATTGAAAGGGATAAGATACACGCTTAAAGTTACCCATTAAACCAGGGCGAGCGTCTTGTGAACTCTTATGAGAGCCACAAATTTTACAGCTTTTAATGTAACGACAAACAGATTGCTTAAGTGTGGGCCAGTAATACAATTCAGATATTTTCGCGAGAGTTTTTGTAACACCAAGGTGTGCAGCTAAGGGATCGTCATGACATAATTTGAGCACCTCACTGCGGTTTGCAGTGGGCACAACGAGTTTCCATTCAGGTATATTCGATATTTTATGTGGGGACGAAGATACAAATTTATACAGTCTATTATTAGTTACACGGAAGGTAGGAAATTTGTCAGGGGTATCGGAAACTTTTCTAATCATATTGAGGTACCAGGTATCCAGAATTAAATTTGGAAGGTTAAGAGAAACAACATCTCGAGATAAGGCATCAGGTACGATATTTAATTTGCCAGGCCTATGCCTAACGTCAAAAGTGAATTGAGATATACGCAAGTTCCATCTTGCCAAACGACCTGCGGGTTGTTTCAAGTTATTAAGCCAAGTGAGTGCTGCACAATCAGTGATTACGGTAAAGTGTGTACCTTCGACATATCCTCTAAACTTCTCGATGCCAAAGATAACGCCCAATAGTTCTCGTTCGGTAGCAGAGTATTTTTGTTCTGCAGAAGTTAAGGCACGGCTCGCATAAGCGATTGGATGTTCTAAACCATTGTTTACCTGGAACAACATTGCACCTAACCCAGTAAGTGAGGCATCGGTTTGTATATAAAACTTATCATCGAAATTTGGAGAGATTAAGATAGGTGCTGAAGTGATTAATGTTTTAATTTGTTCGAAAGCCTGTTGAGATTCTAAATTCCACTCGATAGTTTGGGATTTCTTTTTATTTTTAATTAAAGCAGTAATGGGTGCGGATATAGTTGAAAGGTTAGGTAGAAAAATGCGATAATAGCTAATCATTCCAATTAAACGTTTGATTTCGGTAACAGTTTTAGGTGTTTTAAATTTAGTAATGGCATCAACTTTAGCAGGATCTGCTCGTAAGCCTGTCCCATCGATAATAAAACCGAGAAATGTGAGGGATGAACGACAAAATTGAGACTTTTCCCAGTTTATCTTAAAGCCTGCTGCGCTTAAACGTTCAGCAACTTCATCTAATGTGGCGATATGTTCATCGAAAGAACTTGAGATAACTAAGATATCATCTAAAACACAAAGGCACGTTCTTGATGTAAGATAGGACCTAACGTTTGATCCATAGTACGTTGTAAAGTTTGTGGAGCGTTACAGAGACCAAATGGCAAAAAATTATATTCGAAAAGACCTCGGCCTGGGACACAAAAAGCAGTTTTTTGACGAGAAGATAAGTCAAGAGGTATCTGATAAAAAGCTTGTCTTAGGTCGATAGATGAGATAAATTTTGCGTTACGAAGCCTGCTTAAAATTGAGTCAGTTCTGGGTAGAGGGTAAGCGTCTGGAACAGTAACAGAATTTAGCTTCCTGCCATCAAAACAGACACGCCATTCGTCATTCTTTTTCCGAACTAGTAATACGGGAGAGGTCCACGGTGAATTTGAAGGAGAGATAACACCAGATACTAACATTTTGTCTATTTCCGCATGTAAATGCTTTTGTAAGGCAGGCGATAAGGGATATTGACGTTGCTTAAAAGGAAGGGCATCACCTGTAGAGATAACGTGTGTTGCCGTTGTAACACAACCAAGTTCAGAGGTATTAAGTTTGCGAAATTTGTCGATTGTAGCGTTAAGGGTTACATTTTGGGAATCAGTAAGAGAGATTTTGTTAGATATTCCTGTAGATGCACAGGAGTTCGTTTTAATAGAGGTTTGCCATGAAAAATCCTGAAAGTAAAGTGACAAATTAAAAAGTTTACAGAAATCAACGCCTAGTAGAAAGGGATAAGCTAATGCAGGGACAATCAAAAATAAAACATCACGTTCAAGAGACTCTACACGAATTTTTAACTTAAGGGAACCGGTTACATGTATTTGATTATCGTCAGCTAAATTTATGGAAGTTTTTCGGGAATAATTTGAATTTTGATATTTTGTTGAGATAATTGATGTAAACCTTCGTTATTTATAAGAGAACATGAAGAACCTGTATCCAATAAAGCAATTACATTTAAGGAACCAATTGAGATAGATAAGTGTGGACGATTATCGAAGGGTTTTTTAACAAGTTGTGAAACAGCGGCAGTCTTTTTATGATAAAAGGAATTGACGGTTTGTAACCACTTAGACCACTCGGCTGGAGTAGTATAACATAATTCCTCTAAAGGTAAGGCATTTTGTACATTAATAGTAGCGGTATTATTATTAGATAAATTTAATGACGGTACAACGTTAGAAGTGGTTTTATAATTTGAATTTATTGGCGTCTGTGTCCGTTGGATGATTGGTGTTGAGGGCGATTTTGGTTTCTTGAGATATTCACACCCTGATTTGAAATATCTCGACGGGAGTTTCCCGATACGTTAGGATTACAGTTGGTGCAGTTAGATTTGTAGATATTTGAGCGACCACAACCATAACAAAAAATATTTCTAGGGTATGTGCAGACAGTATAGCTATGTCCACTTCGCTTGCAGTTCCAACAGGTAAGTGCGTTATTAGTTACGGTAGGAGGAACGTTAAGGGTAGATAGTTTAAGGGAAGGTCGAACTTGGCAAGCTAAATCAGGTTCTAGAAGACCAGATAATTTCTCGGGCGGTGGTCGATATTTGTTAATTCTTGACCTCACTTCTTGAAGAGAACGACATAGGTCTTTAAAGTGAGCTAGCGAAGATATGGGCTGTAATGCCAAACGTTCTGAGAAATAGGGGTTTAAATTTCTAAGTAATTGATCGATAATTTCGGATTCGGAAGGTTTTTTGTCGAGTCTGCTATATAAAGCTTCTAATGAGGTAATAAAAGACACAACATTTTTGTCGGGACCTTGAGTTCGGTTTCGAATTTCGTTCCAAAGGTCGTTAATGTAACCATAAGGTAGGAAATTTCGTTTTAAACAGGCAACTAACTCCTCCCAGGTAGAAATTTGGTGTCGTATGTTTCTATACCATATTAATGCTGAGCCTGCGAACAAATCACCAGCTGAGATAAATAGGTCCTGGTTGGTACACCCGCGAGAAATTTTAAAATCATTGATACGATCAAGAAAGGATGATAAAGAAACCTGCGAATCAAACCCTTCGAAGGTGAGACCCCATTTGTATACAGGTATAGATTTTCCTAATGGTTTAGGTTCGGCAAGCACAAGATTTGAAAAAGGTAACGATATATCTACGTCTGCATTAGGATTAAGTCTTTCTAAAACAATTCCTTCAAGCAATAACACCTCGGACAACAAACTTTGTTTAGATTGAGTCGCTTGGTCGTCGTTATATAAAGATAATGATTCGACACGCTGTTTGACGTGGGTTATTCTTGAAGTCAATCTCCCTAATTCGATATTAGTGGCACTAGGATCCGTTCTATTTATTATACCCGATATATCATCCAAAGATAATTTAATTTCCGATATGTTGAGGGGCCAATCGCCAACGGGTTTCTTTAAGATATCAATGCCTTTGGATTCTTGAGCCCCACGTTGGGCGCCATCTGTTACACTTAATTTGAACGTTTATCTGGTCGGTAAAACAGTTAACAAAATATTACACTTAGATGGTGGTACATTGAAATGGCGATAGATGGCTCTTAAAAGCCTGTAATACAGTTACCAAAGTTCAAAAGATACATCGCGCAAGCGCAATGGTTAAAAGCGATGCTACGCCCTGGCGGCCGGAACGCAAACCCCTTTTACAGGTTTCGCGCGCCAATCACCATGACGTCATCGACAATTTATATTGCGCCATAATTAGGAGCAGTTACATAAAATTAGAACAATGAAAATTAGAGAATCTACTCACGTGAGGAATCCGGTAACCGGCAGGAAGTCACGCTACGGCAGCCTCGGCTCCAGTGGTGTTGCTGAGCATAGACATCGGTCGTGGGCTGCTCCAGGGGTCGGATCCATCCTAAATGTAGTGGAACGATAAGGAAGAGGTTAATTAGGAACGACAAAACAAGATAATCAAAAGGAAATCTACATAATAAGATAAGACACGACACCGGCACGACTATCTCACTTAAAGATCAAAAGAGAACAGCCTCGATTCCAGGGCGTCACGGAAACACGTCCCCACTCATTGTCTAGTATTGGTATACCCCTATAGGGATATGCACACCACGCAAACTCACTACTCTGACGTGCCGGAAGCACCGCCCAGTCTATTTAAAAAGTTCCCGCGTCTTGCGTATTTGAAAATTATGGCGGGAAAACTTCCGTACATTAAAAACTAAACTAAAACAATGTTTAAGTGACCCTTGGCACGTAACAGGAGAAAGAATTATATCTTTAGATGCTATAAAAATTTTAGAAGAAGTTGTCAAGGAGATGAAAAAAGTTTATCAAACAATTCAACTAGCCAACATTTGAATGGTATGTCTAATGAATCTCTGGCAAATACTAAAATAGTGCAAGATAAACCTATACATGATAATGTTGATGCGAAAGATCAGAACATAGACTCCAAGTCAGACGTTTCTGACAGAAAAAAAAAGAGACAACTTAAATCGTATACTAAAGAGGATTTAAATAAAGCCCTCGACGAAATAAACAAAGGATGGATTACTGGTTCAGAAGCATCCAAATCTACAATGTTCCAAAAGCTACACTCTATACGAAACTCAGATCAAACGAAAATCGTGTACAAAATTTGGATATGTATACTACACATTTGACAATTAACAGGAGGAAAAAGTGACTTTTGTGTGTGTGTATTAGTTTTAATGAATAAAAATATATTTCTATGTGAAGTGTACTTGTTAAGTATTTGAATTGAAATATAAATATTGTTTCAAACGTTTTGGTTTTATTTATATATAATGGTATTGTTAGGATACAATTACTCGGAAGCAGTAGCAGAATCTTGGTTTATGTAATATCAGAAGTTGAACAAAAAAAAAATTTAAACTAAAAGGTATGTTTCAAACACGTAGTTGTACTCATTTCTATTAAAATTAAATGTGGCGCTCTTTGTTATAATTCTTTTCATAATAACTTAGATACCCATTTCAGTTGCGTGGACATTTTGAAAAATTAAACAATACCAATGTATACTTTATATTTTATAACATACACAAGCTAATAATAATAATATATAAAAATAATTTCTAAATTCACATCATTCATTTCTTATGATAATAGTTGAGGTGGTTAAATTTTTACTTTAAAACTTACAATTTAGTATATATTCCATTTGAATATCTGCCAACAGTTTTATAAACCTCATCTCCTCGATTATTTCCATAAAATCATCCAGATCCTCAGGCATTGCTTACACAGCAGTACAGTGCTGTATTGCTTCCTCGTATGACTGACATATAAAACATTTTTCTCCTTCTATCGAAAAGCGTTGCCCACATTCTGCTTTTTTTTACTCGTAGAGCATTGCGAAATCTTCGAATAACCTCCACAAAGTCTTTATACTTATTTGTTATATCGTCTCTTTAAACAGTACAATCAACAAATAATAACTTCTACGCGAACAGTCCCTTTATATGAGCTACTCCTATTCGGATATGTACCGATTGTACCCCAATTTGTGTGCACGCACGAAACAATCGGTAGGGAATGTATTCTATGAACTTGCGCACGCGCAAGGGTGCGCATGTTTTATGTTAAAATTTTTCTAAGTCAGAACTACTAAAAATTTTACCAAGTCCCAAAATATTCAAAATCTAAAGTAGTTACAAAAATGCCGAATGTATTCGCTCTGTTGTTCCAGACACCTCAACTTCATTCACTAATAATGTGCATGACCATACATACCCCTAATAGCTTCGCATACTACATTAAATGGTTTTATGATGACAGGACATATGTTGGACACCGTCATATCGCTTACATTCTCTTGATTAGGAATAGTTTTGCTATCCGACCTAGGTCGGAGGGAGACACATTCACCCTATGGGTCAATTTCACCCTATGGAGCAATTTCACCCTATTCTGATGGATATAAATTCAAGGAACTTTGCCATTAATACACCCCCACAACCAGACTTAGATCCGATTATGCACATAAAGAAATAGTTTAATATTATTGCAATATCACAAAAGTTATACGCAACAACCAATTTTAAATAAATTGTCTTTGAAACTTTAAATGGATGTCATGACTAAGTTTTATCATTAGAGTAGTACCATATCTGATTGAACCGAGAAACAGTGGAATTAAGTTGATAGCACTAATTGCTTTTTAATGAGTTTTCTCATTAAAAACTCATTAACACTAATTGCTTTTAATGAGTTTTCTAATTAAGAACTCATTAGCACTAATTGCTTTTTAATGAGTTTTCTCATTAAAAAACTCATTAGCACTAATTGCTTTTTAATGCGTTTTGTCATTAAAATCCCATTAGCACTAATGGTTTTTTAATTAAAAACCAAGTGTGAACCTATCAATTTTTCCTTTTATCTAACCTAGGTCCACACTTGGTTTTTAATTAAAAAACTTGTTTTTTATTTTATTCTTTGTAGCGCACGCAAGAGGTTACATATGTAATTTAGGAGGTTACAGATAGGAAGAGAGATATTCAGTTTAGACGCAGTTAAAACAAATTACTGATTTAGTCAGAGTAGATACAGTACGAAGGGTAGTAGTAAGGAAAAAATTAGTTCTACTAGTAGATGGGGGACGGCTAGTTTCGACAGGAGTAGATCCACTAGGTGTGGTAGAAGAGTTGATACGCTTGGCACCACTGATACGGTCCACGTTTCACAATATTGCGCAAATGTTTATTTTAGCATAATTACGCGGCAAATTGTATCAAATACTAAACACGTTTACAATGATACAATTCTTAATTTAAAATTTAAATAAAGCAAAGTACTCAATTAAAACGCGCCTTGCAGTTAATCTCAGGGCCATCTCCTTGTGGGTCCATCACGCCAATGTTGAGTCCAAATTCAGTCGACCATCCACTTTCGTTCGTTCGTAGGTAAGGCAACAAGGATACAGGTAAAGGTACTCGAAGATAAAGATACAAGGAAACCTACATCTTAAAAAAGAGAAAAGACAGACACGCCACACAGGTAGCTGTTTTCGGCTTGACGTCTCGTAGCTAATCATGTCGTGTCACTCCGCGTACTTGCGCCATTCACTTCGTGCCTGCGCATTCTTTTGCGCCAACGCAACTGTCCGGAATGACGAAAATTAACAAGTCTATTTTAAAATAATGGCGGGAATTCACTCACACATTTAACAATTTACATTGCCAATTTTTGGCATGTAACAGGGTATACTCTGAAGGGTGGCCTGTTGTAGGTAGAAACAGGTTTGGTTGGGTTAGAATGAGAAAACAGAACTTAAGAAGTAGTTTCTAACAATTGAAATGATGGCGGGAGTGATTTTAGAACGCGAAGTGCCTTTAGGATTGGCGTACTCTAACAAACATTCCGGTGAATCAACGTAGTGTTAGGAGATTGTGGTCGGAACGTATCCATATAATATTTACTGAACTCCATTTTTCCCCATGGATAATAATTGTGACAGAGAAGTTATTTTCACCAAGGATAAAGCAGATTACTAATACGGGACTAAATTACATGGAAAAATCTGTAATTCTTGTGTTTCCGATAGGGAAATAGAAAATCGCGTAAACGAACCTTACACGGTGGCTATGTACAGCCCAATGGTTTCGTTAGCACTCGATGATTTTGAAGCTTATTTTAACGAGGAAGCGTTTGTTATAATCCACAAGAAAAATTATACGGCTCTTAGTAACTGGACAACATCTTACTAAGTCAGGGAATCCTGGTGTGCGCTTAAGGTAAGTAGTATCTTCTCTGTTAGTAGTTCCAAAGTGCCAGTAAAAAGTTGCTGATCAGAAGTATTTCAAAACATGTTAAGTTTTTTTATGCGGATCAGAAATTCGGGTAGAGAGACGATCTTTCCCAGAGAACGAAATCTTTAATTTGAAAACCGGGTACCATCAAATAGCTGTCATATGATTTGGGAAAGTACCTGGCTCATAATCAGAGGACAGAAAAGGTAGTTCGTCCCTAGAGGTCGTAGGGGCAGGAGCAGCTGGTGGACTAGAAAGTGATTGTTGGGTAATATCAGCGAAAGCAACACTTTTCAACTTTTTCACTGTGATGTCGATCTCAAAACAAAACGCTATATTTGATTTTCCAATCCTCCACCCGAAGGTACTACATTGGCCAGGAGGCGAGTTTTTTTTACCCGGAAATTTGGACTTTTGCCGAACCTTTGCTGTTCCAAGCAAGGAGGGATCTTTAACACACACACGCACGCGCGCGCGCGCGCACAGGCACGCACCTGAGACCTACATTTTATCTCTCGCCCAAAAGGGCGCATTTTTGTGAAAAATGCTCGCCTTACATTATTCAAGCGGTCTATATCGGGAATCGAACCAAAAATCTTGGTCTCGCATACCAACTAAGCCACGGAGTCGCCTGCGTGATACGACAGCTGGAACCCACGACTTGGACTTAAGCATGGGTTACTGATATACCCAAAATACGAAATCTGAAAACTGGGAACCGGCAGCCGGGCTAAAGACATTAAACATTTCCATTAGCGAAGCACTAGAAACATCAATAATTTAACAATCGTACAGATAAATACAGGAAGTTTTTCATTACAAAAGAATTTTCATAATTGCTCGTTCGAAATTCTATTACTCGTTATAAATGAATACAACAACCACCTGTAGTCAAAAAATTAAATGGTTCAATCCACCTGGGTTCTCTTTAAAAATGGTCACAAAAAACCAATTTCCAATAACATAACCCAATATATCTTGATAACAGGATTGACCTTGTTTTTATTCCACGTCAGAATCGTGAATGAAATAGAAACGATAACGTATGGAGATCCCATTTTATCATGTATATTCAACCTCACATTCGCAATATAAAAATAAAGTGTTCAGTGAATGTATAATAAAATTCGACCTATATCAGAATTTTCGGAGAAACTCATCATCACAAAATTGAAATAAATGTAAGCATAATTCGAGATAACACCTGGTTTTATCTAATTGCAATTTAAACGAAGTCAATTAACTACAATAAATATTTAATGTTAAAAGTATTACAGCCGAATCGTATAATTTATTAATATTCCCGAACGTGAAAGCGAATATTGACAAAAACGGGATATTTAACTAAAAGAATACGGGGAAGTTGTACCGTAGAAAAATAAACGTAGCAAAATTTTCTTGTCTGTAATCTGTAATTAAGTTTGTATGTCCCTAGACAAGTGTTGGGAGCCTTCTTTGTTTATCCTGGAATTATTCTGTAATTCTACCAGTTTTACAAGTCTGCACGATCATACATTGCACAATGTATTCGTATTTCTCTATCTGACGTCTTTAAGCTATGTCTAGTTGTTGTATCAGTCTTAATCTAGGAAACGTTTCAACATACGACGTTCCATAAAAAATTACTAATATTTAAACTATTTTTTCAAACATAATTTCCATTTTAAAAACAGTTGGTATCATTTGTGAAAGTCCTCGAATGACATAACCACTTCGTTTACCTTCTAAAGATAGTACCGTACTGTTAAATTACTAGGAACAACTACAGTAGATAATAAAGTAATTACCAGTAATTGGTTGTTGTTTTCATTATCTAATGTTACTGGACTTGCTTCTAATGCACACCAATATTAGGTCATTATTTATAATAGCACTTCGCTTTGAAGGACTTACATAGTCTACCAGGGATGTTCCTTTTGAAAAACTGCAATAAATTAAATAAAGAATGATAATATTATTTATTGTAATAGTTCCGTTTCATGTATTATGAAAAAATGTTTCTAGGACAGCGTTGCATTATCGCATTTATTAATTGAAGCATAATGCATTTGTTCTATTTATTAAATTTTACTTTAACAAACACGATTATATAATGATACAGGCACACTCTCAATAGTTCTCATTTACATAGAGTTAAATCGTCATCCCAAAAGTGTTAAGAAAGCCTTTATATATTGTTGGAAGTCCAAAGAAGGTGTTACCTGTTAAGTAAATTAACTCGTAACATGTCGTTTCAATTACTGAATACCGAAGTTTCTGGCTATTATTTCTATTAAATCTATTTTATTTTGTATAAAAGTAAAGGCATTTCTTTGCTTCTTAAATCCGACCTTGGATATTTTATAACATATTATTTACATTATAAGAATAAAAAATACGTTTAGCTATCTCACGGGGATTTTTATCGCTCTCGGGGAAATGATATGGGCACGCGCTTTTCAAGTGACGGCGTTGTCTATTCTAATTGCAGGTAAGACATCAGCTGGTTTGAATAATTCAATCCCGTGAGGGAGTAAAAAGTTTTGGGACATTGGGGAATTGCGTGGACACTTAGTTCTGGACTTCACGGACGCGACTGTGTTTCTCGAGAGTGCCGTTACTACGTGCTTCGCGATGTATTGTTCGAATTTTTTGTTCTTCCCACCTTTTCTTTTTAGGACGCTACAGCGATCCTTGGAAGGCAACAACGTAATAAAATTTGAAGAAGACAGAATTACCATGACCGTGAGAAGAGTTCCGTCGCAGGAGACCATGAACTATAAGTGTTTATAACTTTGTAACTTGTAGAAAGTATTGAAATTGGCACGATTAAACATTAATAATTAATTGAGTGTCGAACGTTGAGGGTAAGAGGGTAACAAACACTAAATCAATTTATACTACAATTTTTGCTTTTTCGTCTTTGAAGTTAAGACTCGCGTCGTTTTTCACTTGAACAATTTTAACAGTGAGAAACCTTATAATAGACAGACTAGTTGGGCCTGAAGCTTGTACGTATGTCTAAGAAATGAAGTAAGTAGTTCAAAGAAGCCAGTGGAGTTGCACAAAATTTTGTAATTTGGAAAATTGCCGTTGACTATGATTTAAACAAGGTGAATATAGCAGACTAACGAAGAGGGAGAAGGTTCTTGATTGATGTTAATTTCAAATTCAAAATCAATATCTTACTCCTATTATTCATTTGTTTTAAGTATAAGGACAACATTGAAAAACTAGCATAATAAGCGGTTAGGATTTGGTTAGCATAAGGAAGTCAAATTAGGAAGACGTGCCACGGTTTCCAAGCAATGTGATTCAGGACTGGCACGTGGAAGAAGAGATTTAAATTAATAATTCTTACAAGAAAGCCCATTACTATCTAAATCTATAAAAGGATGGGTCTCTTATTTTGTCAGAGACAATGGTAACAGAGTTTCTGTAGGGGATGTCGAGTCCAACCAGTCAAATCGAGCTTTGACGGATCAACCACTTCTATCACCGAGACCATAATGTAAGCATCCTGTTTAAGAACCTCATGCTTTGTTACGTGCAGAATTGACGTAAGTTACCTGAATTAATTTTACTCTACAAAGGGGACGTAACAGTAAATAATGCACCAGATATCTTTCAATGGTGAGGGTGGGTTTTATAAAAACAAATGCAAGTTTTTTAGAGCTATACAAATTATAACACTTTTACTAAATACTTTTACACCTACCTGGAAAGGTTTTTGAACTCTCTGTCTGATAAAGCCTTTTGTTGCCAACCCACCTGATTTCAGTCTCTCTAGAAGATGAGTGTTCCAAAAGACGATTTTAACGGTTCTCACTGCAATATAGGTTGATAAAGTTTTGTCTACATGTTTGCTCACCTTCTACTAATTCTAAAATAAACACAAATAATAAGAAAACTTCAAGTCTTGCTTTCCTAACCTATATCATCCAAACATGAATATCACAGATATAGCATACACTGCAAAACAAAAAACTAATCTCTATCCCTAATTGGCCACATATGCGTGCATCTAAAAGATAAAAAAACATCTTAAATTTATCAATTATAGGTATCCAACCAAATTAACGTACATTCAAATTATGCAGACACAATGATGGTACTTTTCCATATAAGAATTTTAGGTATACAATACGCTTTAACAAAGCGTGCATTAACGTAAAAGGTTGTCTTAATAAAAATAAGTTTTGTTCGATCAATTATTAAATATACATCAGCATGAAATGTGTAGCAGGTGAAAAGCAAAATTTGATGACTTACACGTTTGTTGATCTTGTACCTCAAGCGACTTTGCAATGCAGGACAAATGGGTTGTAGGTAATCCAATATTTCAATTTCGTGTTGAAGAAAAGCGTCCAACACCAGGGCACTTTCACCTGTAAAGGTAATTTACGTTCGCGTTCGGGAATTGTTTTTCTAAAAATCCCTAATTTTAACTACCGTTACTTAGGCTACCCTACCTAAGGACTTTATCCGCGTAGCTCTGTTCTGCTGTTTGATCTCGAATAACTGAAGAGAAAAAGCTCCCTCCTTATGATCCATCGGTTTGAATAAGTTACAATGTCTAGGAAATTACCCGATTTATCTTGTTCTCGTGGATTGTGAGTACTACAATGTTCTATTATTGAGTTCATTGTCGTTCTGTTTATGTCCATGGTTAGCTAGTTCTCACACTTTTTTAAAGGACGTAGTTGTTTCTTTAATGAGTTTTTTACTATTATGGTTTCGGTTCCTTTAAACTCGTGTGCATGTTTATGAATAAGCTTTCCTAAGCTGATTATTTACCGAAATCTGTCAGTATTTCTCAAATTAGTATGAAGAGTGTAATGTTATGATCTTTATTAATGGTTACATTTAATATACATTAGGTGATTTCCTGTTTATTTCTGTGTCCTAAATTAATTTTCTAATAAAATAATCACGTTATTAATGTAAACTACCAAAGCTTATTTTGCACTAAAGCTTATTTAACTAACTGAAATTAATAAATTCTTTCCTATTATCTAATGTTTGCTTAAATAACGCTTATACAATTAAATGCTTGTGGTTTGACTACTAATTTTGTGTTTTATATTTTATAGTGATTTGATACTAACTCACCTATGGTTATGTGCTCTTCAATATATATATATATATATATATATATATATATATATATATATATATATATTAATTGCTGTGCTTAGTCATCATTGGTTATGAGTTTCGGGGTCGTTTAAACTAAAACGACATGTCCGTAGTTGACCTACTAGATGTCCCCAATAGTCTATCTTAGATTACCAGTCCCCTAGATTGACACGTATCAAGAATGGTGGAGGCTGGGGTTTTTGTTTTAATATTTTGGCGGTTTTTGTTTTTTAATTTACAGCCTCAAAGTTTAATATTTTCTGGTATTTTTATTGTTTCAAATTTTATTGACGAGAAGTACACAACCAACTATACTTATAACTAACTGACCAATAAGCACGCAGCGTGCAAACAAATAGCATGTACACCTAAAAATCCATCAACCAATAATGGACTTGTCCAACACTCCTCAAAATACAAATACAGCCGTCCAATCTTACAATACAAACAAATCTTAGTATAGAAGGAGCTTCAAACGCTAGAGCAAATAACTTCTTTTGTTCTCTTTTTAAGAAAGTCACAAAAATTTTTGAAGAGAACTTAAGAATAATGCAGGACCAAAGTCGTTAAACTTCTCGTGCACTAAGGGTTTTACTTCAGACTATCCCGTTGTGGCCCCCAAACCTAATGGGATAAAATGATACGAACACTCACAACACTACGGACAGAATCCCGCCAGAACACAGCTTGGACCCGCTTCACTTCCAAATCCACTGCCATCAGGAACACTTCCTAGAGCACGTGACGCCAACGAGCACGCCAGGATTTAAACATTTTGCCATCAACCCGCTTCAATTTCTACCAACCAAGAAAGTCGCCCGTAGGCCAGCATCAGTCTACCAGCAGTTAGGTACCGAACCTATGAAAATCCGACTGCAATCATCTCCATGAGACACCGCATTGCATTCAGAGTAACCCGCATCAGGGTTACTTACAACTATGAAGATAAGCACCTCAATACGCTTTATTTTTAAAACTTCGGGTATTAGATAATTAATTTAGATTTAGGGACTTTTTAGAACTCGTCGTAGAAAATTCCCCGCCGATTATCAGAAATCTGTTGACGTCGTGAAAATAACGTATTGTTAGTGTTCGCACGGTTGTTGACGTCTGCCTCTGCGGTCGTAAGCAGGCTGACATAACGGTGCGTATGTGAGAATCAGTTTGGTCCTCATCAATGCAAGCTGAAGTGCGTCAACCTCAGTTGGAGAGGAGAAACGTGTAAGGTGAGAAACGCAGCATAGCTAGAGGATTTCCGTACCAACTTCCGCAGAGAAAACATTACCGTACCGGCTGCCGTGTAGTGCTGTCGTGAGTGCTTTGTTTTCGTTGCCACCCTTCTACCCTATCCTAATCATATCGTCCAGCGATGCACCACCTGCAGAAGCAGCTACCAACGACAACAAAAACAAGGGCAACAGCAGAGAACCACCCCTGAAGAAGACGGCCACGCCCCAGGTGGAGTCCCAGGGTAAGTGTTTATTTAATATATTGATCTACCCGAGTTTTATCGGGAGGCGGTTGTACGTTATAACCTAAACAACACCAGATCCAGGTTTTTGTCGTGAAACCGCAACATCCAATTCTTCAACATAGAAACGCTTTTTGCAACTTTACAAACTAAACTGCTGTTAGTTTTAGTGTTAAAGACATTCGCAGTTTAATTACGCCTACAAAGACATTTGTAAATATATTCTACGCGTGTCATGCCTTTAATATTAATGTATAAAGTTAATATCAATAATTTAATTTGCAAATAAATGTTACCTCTGCTACTACGAAGCATTAACAACAAGGTGACCCCAGACAATCAGAACACCAGAACAACAATAGAATACGACGTTACGACAATGCAATGACACACAAAACACACCCAGACACATCTATAATACTAGGATAAAGAATTTTAGACCAAATAATGATACATTAATTTTACAATTAGACTTAATACAGCAAACGAATCGAAGCTTTCTAGACCTCGAAACTCATTGACTCGTTTCCTAACAGACTAAGAGTACAAATATTACACCAATCAACAGTCAATTTTAGATACCACTTCCAAAACAAAGTCTATACCTAAACATCATTTACCATTCAGAAGAAAAGCACGACACTGACTTACAAACAAATCAGGGCGAAATGTCTAACAACACTATTCAAGCAGAAGTAATTATTGAGGTTATAGCAATCATATACCCAAATTCGCTGAACCAGTCCACTTTACTCCAAGTCGTTCAAATTGTATACAATTTGTTCAGGACTACGAGAGATTGTTACGCGTTATAAAGTGCTTTACGAAAGATTTTAGAAAATAAATAATAGTAGGGGATTTTTTGTATAATTAATTTAGGTATATTACACATGTTTGTGTTATATAATTAGAAAATAGGTCGTGGGGGTTTTTAGAAATGGCTTTATTATCGTGTAATATCATGGGAAGGAGTGTTAAATATAATTTCCCATGGTTTGTAATAGACATATGTCGCCTTTCCGACCTATTAGGGCGGTGTACAAAGAGGAGTGGTGGTCTGACTAGTTGTTGAAAGCAGCCGCCATGGTACATTCCTCTCTTGACTACCTTATCTTTAACTGCTTGTGCAGGAATAGTGCATTATAGACTCTGTAGCGGAGTCGTTTCCTTATATCAAGTCCTTTAATCGTACCTTATATTATCTGTGTTCACTGCTTACGTTTCTGTTATAAACAACCAGCGAGCTCCACTGAAAGAATATTAACTAAATCGGCAATCCGCATCCAAAATGTACAACCCTGAGATAACAGAACAATTATCTGCTACCCAACTTGCTAATATGCATTAATTTAGAAGGTAAGTAGAGTTATTAATTAATTTACTTTGTTAATTTGAAATGTAAATTATGTTATCTTATTTGTAAATTCTGTCAAAATTAGTAGGCCCTCTATATAAGCACGCGATTAACTACCACTTATAACAAGTATGCAACATCAAATTGCTGGGGAGATTGTAACAAAATTCTATACTTTTGAAGGTCTCTAAAAGGACGCGCAAATACATGGTACTAAAGTTACAAAAATAACAACTACGTTAAAGAGAAAACTCGACATTCTTGCATATTACAGTGGACCGAATATACTATGGTCTTTACAAAATAGGAGAACTTTCCAATGAATCCACAATTTATTATTATTGAATATTGCAATAGGTTGAGATGAGAAAACGTGAACAACACTACATTTGAATTTCCAATGCACCACCCAAAGGTACTACATTGGCCAGGAAGCGAGTTTTTTACCTGGAAAGTTTTGAATTTTGCCGAACCCCTGTTGTTCTAAGCAAGATAGGGATCTTTAACGTGCGTGACAACACTCACACGGGACCTCCATTTTACCTCTCATTCAAACGAGGACGTATTTTTATAAAAAATGCTTGTCTAACTTTTTTCAAGCGGACCGTGTCGGGATTCAAACCCAGGATCTTGCGCATAGTAGTCACTCGCATACCAACTACGCCACGGAGCCGCCTTAAGGTGGAAACAGCACAGATAACAGAAAAGAAAAAAATGGTACTTACGGTAGTGAATCGCGCACGTGCTATTATGTTTTATCCGCGATGTCAATCACTGCATAACCCTGGACGTAATTACGCCCCAAATTCGGTTGCAAGCACTACAGCCACAGATAAAGCTAACCAAGTAAAAATATGTGAGATATTTACCTGCTTATTCGCCAAAGACAAAGGCAGCCTCCGTTAATTTTTAGGAGATCATGGTCGCGTAGGAGTAGCTTCTTCTGTCTCCACAAATTCTAGCGGCAAAGTAAGTTTACGCTTATGCGGAACACGAGATGTTTTCTAGATAATTAAGGAGAGGTACAAGAATACGAAGGGATCATTTTGCTGGAACTAACGTGCATCCGCATTTGATACTGTTTGATGAATGGTGTAAAGTCAAAACCCTTGTTTTAAATGCGTCTTCTCACGAGCTTGTTGGTATCCCCTCCATACAACGTTTCTCATGACTAGCCGCGTTAATCACAGATTTCTATCCCCTGAGAAATTCCTGCCTGTGCGAAATACAGACAATAAATTAGGAGGTTGTTGTTTTGTGGTTCGTGGGAAATTATATTCATAAAAGCTTTACACGTAGTAGCTTAATTAAATTTAAGATAAAAAAAGCTTTCCTATGCTATATTCAAAAATCCTCTAATGCTAATGTTAAAATGAAATTTAATGCAGCCAAAAAGCGCAACACTGCATAGAGGGCGTGCTAGGTTTCACAGACATTACAGACAGAGTAAACTAATTTACGCTTCAAAAAATTAACAATTACTACGTTTATCTCGTCATAGTTAAACCCGATTGACAATCGACCCGATTGAGAACCGACCCAAAAAAATTTAAACTTGATCCAAATCCGTCTATACAGAACGTAACCAACCCGCTCGAATAAACACTGTATCGATCCGCTTCGATTAATGTAAACAAATATATAAACCCATCTTTTTTCCAAATGTTTCTTTTATTTCCGCGGGATGACATACTCACAAAAATACTAAATAACATAACCTAACCTCATGATACAGCCAGTAACTAAAATGAAGTTTGCGACAAGTGTAACTCGATCCACTCTGGCGGTTTATGTCGTCAATTTCGATCCTTAAACTTAGTTCAATTCTTTTGTTGAAGGATGTTCAGCTCAGTGCTTCAATCCGGCCGACACAATATTTATATCGATCATTTCAATCCTCTAACTTCGATCATGTTGACTTCGACCGGATTGAACGTATCGAGATAATCATAGTATATGTAAATTATTTTATTTTGTCTAAAGTTTTGAGAAACCTAGTACGCCCTCTATGCAAGCCCGCGATTAACTACCGTACTGTAAAACAAAGATACAGTACGGTAGTTAAACGCGTGTTTGAATAGAGGGCTTAATAGGTTTCACAGAAGTTACAAACGAAATAAAATAATTTACGTTTCAAATTAACAATTTAAAATAATTAATACTCGCTTACGTTTTTACAGTACTGCATATTAGTAAGCTAGATAACAGATAATTATTGTTTTATCTCAGAGTAGCTGCGTGGTGGCAAATTGCTTCGTCCAGACCTATTATCCGTCGTGGAACACGCAAGTTTCTCATAAAACATACAATATACAACACAGATTATTCCACTACATTGTTTATAATGCACTACTCTCTCACAAGTAATTGAAAATACGATAGTCAAGACATGAATGCTTCCAACAACTTGTAAATCATGACCCTTCTTCGTTCATCGTGCTGATTGGTAGAGCAGACGATATATGTCTTTCACGAAGGGGTAGAACAGACTTTGCCACAAAATGACACGATAATAAAAAAGCCCTCACCTCCCCCCTCCCCCCTTCTTCCACACCGCCATCATATAGCCGTAAAACATCAAGACCACATTTAATATGCGTAATCTCCTAATTTCTAAAACGATATTCCACAAGTATGTGTAATATTAAAATAATTATACAAAAAATCCCCAAAATCTTATGTAAAGCGCTTTTGACGCGTAAAAAACCTTAAGATTATTTAATACACAAACTAATAACCAGATCTAATTTTCACAAAATAGGTGAAACATTGGCCGCGGAAAAGGTTTTGTTAAAATATTCGCACTTTGATCCTTGCCAACTACGTGTTTCGTATCTAGTTCCTTCTTCAAAACTAGTTCTCGAATGCAATGCGCTCTTCCGTCGATATGTTTTAAGAGCTTACGGAAGATATGCTTTTTTTCGCAAACTTGATCACTTATTAATTTGAAAAACAGGTATGCCATCTAAATGTGTCATCAACATCATTTTGTTTTCGACCTCACTTAAGGTCGGTTTGATGCAGCTCTAACTTCTTTTCTATTCTGTGCTAATCTAAAAAGCTCTACATACTCGTCACAACCTAAATTTCTAATAATTTGACTAATATAGCTTGGTCTAGGTCTTCCTGTATCCTTCTATCTTTACCCTATCCGCCTGGCTCTACATAGATATTAGCAACCTGATGGTTGTGTAATTTCACCAAATTATCTAATTAGTCGTACGATATCTTTTGCTGCTTAGCTTGCTGCAATATACTTGGTCTCCGTAGTCAACAATGCAATACTCCGTCTGTTACTAGAACAAATTATAGCAGCATTACTATATTTGATGACAATTCCACTAACAGATCGATGAGTTCGTGGGTCGCTAACGAAATCTGCATCGCAAAAGGATTCAAATATGTGTGATGATTTGTTTACGCTGTAACCCATACTTACTGTGGCCGTTCTCTTTAAATATTTGAAAATCTAATTTAGGGCCGACCAATGCTGCATTTTTAGGTTTTCTATAATGAAGCGAGAAAGGTAACTGATGACAAAAATAGTGATTGGTTGTGTGACGACTTATATCGCAATCCTGATTAATCATTGGTGATAATTTATAACTAAAAATGTAATCTAAAATTTCGTATATATTATTAAAATTAAAAGAAAATAATTCCTTTAAAGAATTGAGTATTTACTTAGGGAATTCATACAAAACATGCTTCTTAAATTTGATTGGTCTTCTATAATATTTACTGCATAGATGATCAAGGATTGGTCTGAAATACATTTACGTGACTGATTGTCGTTTCCTAACCTCTACTGTACTGATAAGTAATCTTTTTAAAAAAATAGCCAAATTTGAACTGAAAAATGGGTTTTCTTAAAATACTACGCAAAATGAAACAAAAAGAGAAAGAAATGCGAATTTTGATTTTGTATCCTTTAAGAATATTTTCTAACAAAATAACTTCAACTTTTTTATGATTTTGTCTAGTTTATTTTCTTAATAATTTTCCAGAGGTTTAGATAACGCCGGTAAAACCACAATTATGAAACGATTTAACGGTGAAGATATTAATACCATTTCTCCTACGTTAGGTTTTAATATTCAAACTTTAGAACATCGGGGGTTAGTTTCTTAAACAATCTTTACCAGAAATTAACTAAGAAATGATTTTTTGTAGGTATAAACTTAATCTTTGGGATGTTGGAGGACAAAAATCATTACGGTCATATTGGAGAAATTACTTCGAGTGTACAGATGGTCTAATTTGGGTAGTCGATAGTGCTGATAAAAGACGTCTTGGTGACTGTCGAGCAGAATTACTCGTTTTATTACAAGAAGAGGTATGGTAAATAAGTTACATCAACTGTAATCGATGTTGTATTTTTGTTACAGAGACTAGCAGGTGCCACTCTTTTAATATTTGCTAATAAACAAGATTTACCAGGAGCCTTATCAGCTAATGAACTAAAAGAAGTAATTTTCACACAAAATAATCAAAAACCTACCTTAACGTTGATGTTTCAGATACTAGATTTAGATAATATTAAGACACATCACTGGAAAATAGTTTGGTGTAGTGCCGTTACAGGAGAAAATTTATTGGATGGTATTGATTGGATTATTGACGATATCTCTGCTCGAATATTTACTCTTGACTGATTACTTAACTTATATTTACAAGTATTTATATTTTTTTATGTGGTTATATCTAATTACTTTATTTTAAATTAGTTGTTTTTATGTTTTTGTACTACCATTGTTAACCACCAATTTTAAAACATAAGAACTACAACTGTCGAAAATTTTGAACTTTGCCGAAACTTTATTGTCCCAAGCGAAACAAATTTTTACTCTGTACAATACATAAAATCTTACATTTTTATTTCAAAGATGTGGTTGGAGAATCGAACCTGGGACTTTTTATTCCAAACTCCATTGCCCCACGGAGCCCCCTAATTAATTTCATTTTTCTGAATTCAATAGTTTACATCAAAATTAATACCTGCATAATTTTATCATTTAATAGTTTTACTTCTTAAAAATGTCTTTATAGCTTTGTTAAGACAGCCTAAGAATTATCGATATTATTAATAAATGCTTTAACTTAAATATAATGCACCCTAGAGGTTACAAATTATGGTTACAATTGAATTCAATAAAAAATACTGTATATATTTAATAGATAATGAATTGCTTAACATTACAGCTTACAATATTAATATTATAGGGGCAATTTTCTTATTTATATTGAACATTATAATTATTCTTAATTGTACATGTCATTTTGTTTTAAAGTTGTTCCATTTTTTATCGTAAATATACTATTTTAATAATAAGAAATGCAAGATCTGCCCATTTTAATTTGGGCTCGTTTCTATGATTTTATTTTACCCGAACACTACATTCTTATCTTGCAATTGTTGAAACCGAAGTATGTTATCCAAGATGGCGGAAAATGAAGAATCAAGTAATGAGTATTCTACTAACTTCGATCCATTTAAGTTTAGATGTTGCAAAAAAGAATGTAAAAGCTTTGTGTGCAGTAAGTGCTATGGAATATTTCATGAAAATTGTGTACCTAGAGTAAAAAAGTAATAAACCTATTCAAGACAATAGAATGTGTGCAAACTGCTTAAATTATGAACTTACCCCAAAAGATGGTTGCAAGAGCATTAGGAAATAATATGATGACACGGCATGGTCGTTTAGGACACATGAATTTTTCTGATCTAAGCAATGGTAACATTATTGCTTATTCTGCCTTATAGTTTACTGGTGGAGCTTTGTAGTGCTGCCACTAAAGAGCAGCCGTTAGCTGCACCATTACTGTGGTTTATGAGTTTATGCGGAGTAATGTGTGAGATGTCAGACCAACTGTCGGTCTACAATCGTTGTGCTTGATTTAGCTTTCTGTGTAATGAAAATAGATTTTAATTATTAAATTAACGAATATATCTTATTTCAAATATTAACCATCCTAGGAAAAGCTAACCGAAAGATGAAATATTGCAAATGGAATAGATTTCAACGACAATGTGAATGGTATTAAAAGTTGAGAAATTTGTTTGAAAAAGCAGTTTTGTACACCATTTAAGCCTTCACAGTCACATTTGGAGAAGCTGCTTCAGTTAGTTCATACAGATTTATGAGGTCCTATAGCAACTGCATTGATAGGTGGTGCAAACTAATTCCTAACTTTCATTAACAACTATTCGAGGAAAATATACGTTTATTTTCTGAAGTTGAAAGATTTAGTACAGGAATGTTTCAAGGAATGTAAGTAATTAGTAGAGCTTCAAACTGGCGAACCAATTAAAGTAATTCGGTCTGACAATGGAACAGAATGCTGTGCTCATGTTTTTGAGAATTTCTGTAAAAAAAATTGGTATAGTTTATCAAACAACTAATCCATACACACCTTAAGGAAAATGGCATTGCTAAACGAGCAAATCGTACAGTTGTGGAAAAAGCAAAATGCATGTTATTTGATGCAAAATTAGACCAGGCTTATTTAACTGAAGCTGTAAATACAGCGTCTATGTTATTAATAGATCCGTAAATTCAGTAATAAATGAAAATACTCTAGAAGGGATGTGTTCTGGTATATTTGTGTTGAACTCAATCACTTGAAAATATTTGGATCGCCAGTTATGATTCATATTCCAAACCAAAATGGGATCCGAAATCTAAATATCTTTCTAGGATATAGTGAAACCACTAAAGATTACCGTTGTATAAATCCAGTTACAAAGAAAATAGAAATAAGTAGAGATCTATTTTTTATGGAATTCAAATTGAGGGAAGATGGACTTACAATTTGTCTGCGACAAAAATATATTTCAGTGGGAGACTCTAAAGGAAGGTTGTCACAGAGTATTATGCAGAAAAAATTCCAACAGTGGATGCAACAAATTCAAGCAAAGAGGGCACTGATGGTAAACCATACATTCCTGTTGAGACAGTTACAGTACCCATTGTTGTAACCAAGAAAATAAATCGTACATCAAGTAAGTCCCTGTAGAAATTTGTATCTACAGGAATCAGGTACCATTTTATAACCTGGCAAGCAAGATCTATAAAAGTCAATTTCCTCCAACCTTAAATGATGTTCTCTAAGGCTGATATTAAGTATATCATCGATTATGGAAGGCTTATGCGTCAATACCACATATTTTCAAATAAGTGATCAATTCTACAAACATAGCTTCGGAATGGCAATGAGAAGTCCACTATCACCAATCTTTAGGAATTCGAAAAAGATGTAATATTCACACAAGAATTGAAACCACTAATCTGGTGGAGATACGTAGATGATGTCTATGCTATTTGATCTCATAAAACAGAACTAATTAAAAATTTTGTAGAGTTCATTAACAAAATAGAACCAACTATTAAATTCACATATGAATTAGAACAACATGGAAAACTTCCGTTTTTAGATATTCTAGTTAGCAAAAACGATACAACAATTAATACATCGGTATACAGAAAACCAAGGCACACAAACAGATACTTAAACTTCGATTCAAACCACCCACAATGTGTCAAACGAGGAATTATCAAAACCATGTATGATAGAGCAAAATTAATATCATCAAACGAAGAAATTTTAAAGAAAGAAAAAGACCTAATCAAATGTACACTAATAGAAAACAAATATCCTAAAAGAATAATAGAGAAAGAAATGAATAAAAACCCTAAAAATAAAGAAAAAGAAAACAAAAACAACGATACACACCAAAAAATGCTCTCAATACCATACATAAAAGGATTCTCAAAAAATCCAAAGAATAGGAAACAAGTTTAGAATTAAAACAGTATTTAGAACCAACAATACACTAAGAGCACAATTAACAAAAACAAAACCCAAAAACGCAATACAAAGTTCAAAAAACTGCATCTACAAAATACCGTGCGAATGTAACAAGTTTTATGTAGGGGAAAGTTCAAGACCATTTGAAGTTCGATTAAAAGAACATAAATCATATATAAAAAATAGAAAAATTGAAAAATCGATGATTTGCTAACATGCATGGGACTCGTCATAAAATAAAATGGGAGGACGCAAAAATTATCGACAAAGAAGAAAACCACCAAAAACGCAAAATCAAAGAAGCTGCTTATATAACCCTACATAAAAATAACTGCGTTGCAAACGAATCCGTAACTTTCAGTAAACAATGGATTCCATTACTAAAAGAAATAAATGAAAATCAAATGCCCACAATATCTAGGTAGCGTTGCAAGTTTTTCCTGGGTTTTCCTTGCGATATTAACATGAAATACAGCCTACATACATGATTTGTATTTATACATACAATAACTAATTACATAACAATAAGCATATCAACAACCCCTGTAAAACAGCATTGGTATCTGACAAGTGTAAACCCACAATAGGGTACCTCAAAACCATATACAATCTCCGTTTAACAGTATTGGTATCTGACAAGTGTAAACCCGTCTTAGGGTCGCCTCAGAACCATATACAATCTTCATAGAACAACATTGGTATCTGACAAGTGTAAAACCCGCCATAGGGGCGCCTCACAACCATGTTAAAATCTACCAAAGATGTAGCCTAAATCATAATGATTTTCCCCCTCATAATAAATATAAAAAGACTGCTTAAGCCTTACAGTAACACAATCACACACTTCTTTAATACCATCCTCTCCATTGTATAAATAGAAACATGTTTAAAAATGTTTTCCAATCCACAAATTATTGAATTTATATCAAATTCACCAATAAAAATTAATCAGCTAATTTCACGTAAAAAAAGTCGGTCCCAGGCCGTAACACAAATTGAAGGCAATCATTCTTTTAAACTTTAAAAATTTTTGCTTAGCGTACTCAAACCAAATATTTTGAACATCAATAAATCAGTCAAGGATCGTTGACAACGATCCTAGGTCATGGATCGAAACGTAAATAAAGATGATTTTAAAAACTATGAGTGATTTAATTCCCAAAAAAGATTAAGAAGAATGCTTAACAAACCACAACAAACATATAGGGAGTATTAAACATATCTTACAAACATAAGTTCTGCAGATCTTTTTACTGTAACATATAAAATTTAAATGCAGAACTTCAGTTTGTTGTAAATTAAAGCCCTTAAATTAAAGTTCCAACTAGAACAACTGCAACAAGTAATACTTGTATTGATAATACATATACAAACTACTCTCCTGTGCTGCAGGCAGGTGTAATTTCACTTAGAATATCTGATGATTGGCCAATATTTGCAATCATAAAAACTGCTAGTAAAAAGGTCAGTAACGATAAATTTCCCAACAATATGAGCTGTAAATATTTTCGCAAATTTAATACTCATAAGAATGCTCACTATTAATCAGTGATTTTATGAACAAATTAGTAATTTCTTTTAACATATCATTTCCCCTTGTGAAAGCTAAACAAAAGAATATAATGAACGAATGGATTACGGAAAGCATAAGAATATCTTGTCATAACAAAAGAATTTTGCTTTATCTTCGTGAACATTTTAATAAACCTTGGTTCTGTAGCTATGTGTGCAGCTATTGTAAACAATTAAAAATTGTAATTGTGCAAGTAAAAAAGAACCACATGCATAAAAAATATCTGTAGTAGATAATAAACCTAAAAAAATTTTAACAGTCCTTAGAAAAGAAATCTCAAAAAACTTTCAAGGCTACTTATATGTTAAAAGTAATGAAAAAAAGCCACAATAACTGACAGTACAACAATTGCAAATCTATTCAAAGAACACTTTTTGCTTTTGCAAAATTATAGTCGTCTCACAGCAAACAACTTAGAAAGTATAAAAGCTAGCTTGTCGTGTAACTTCTCCCAATGCTAAATCAATTTTTTAACCCACTGTAGTAAAGCATTTAACACGAGTAGATTTTTATTTCTCTCCTGTTGCATTTCTAACAATTAATTTTACTCTTAAAATATTTACAAAATTAACAAAAGCAGATTAGTTTTATAACATATTTAGATATGTGGAATAATTTCATCAATCATCCAGCTACTATTATATTCTAATCAGCTTTGTTGTTTTCTTCTTTTTCCTCAGATGAGATATTTAAGTTCTCAGGATCTTCATTAAGACATTGTGCAGAATTTTCTGCTTTTGTTGATAACAAATCAGCAAATACAACAGAAGTTGGCTTTTTTCCATCAGTGGTCAAATTACTTGATAATGTAGACTTCAGATTTGCCTTGGACTCCAGATTTGTTGATGTAATTTTAAGATTTGTTTTAGAATCCAAGTTTGTTGGTGCAATTTCAGTAGTAACGGCAGAACCTTCCTCAATAGCTTTTGAAGCATCTCCCACCACATCTTTTGGTGCTTTCTTCTTACCTTTCTTGTCTTTCTTTACCTTTACAGGTAAACTAGTATCTGGATAATAGCTCAAATACGATTGTTTCATATCATTTACATTGACTTTTTCTTTTTTTGCTGGGAATTGCTTACATATTGCATTAAATAAATCATTATCTTTAAGTATTGTTTTCATTTTCAATTGTTTTACTAATGTCTTAACGTCATCCTTCACCATTGATTTTACAGGCAATTGAAGAATGAAATGTCCAAAGTCTTTCTTTGCTTTTTTTTTCTTAGGTTTCATTGCCACAAATTTTGCACGTTCAAACAAAACCTTATTTATATCAGGCCCCTCGATTGTAAAATTACTAAGAATACCGCCGATTTTTATATTTTTTCCTCGTTTCGTCAATCTCTTCCAAATCTGAAAATATGTTAAAATATATTTTGTTTTGAAATATAATTCCTCTCTCTATCATTTTAACTGTATATAAGTTTTACAAAAAGTGGTTACTGAATGTTTGCTGTCTGTTGAGTAATGACTCGAAGCTATAAATAATAGAACATTGATGTAATGGGGATTAAGACAACCATTTTAGATAAGGATAATTATATTCAAAAAGATTGTGTGTATTCACGGAGCAAGCTAATGCTATTATTAATAGAAATTTATAGAAGGATATTGTAACAATTCAGCATTGTTATACCTTACAGAAAACCTTAATTTATTTTTGTCATTGAATCACATTATGGGGAAATATATGAAGTTAAACCGCTACAGCTACCACAAGAAAATTGGGTTTCCACCTGCACCAGTACAACCACTTTTCTGCTGTTGAACCTGATCGACTAGATCTTTGATAATTTAAGGGGAACAATATGTTGTTTTTGAATAATCCCTCTGACTGAAAATATGGCATGCATTTGAAAGAAAGTCATATATTATCTAGAGTTTTGGAAGCAATTAACACTAATAATTAAATTAGTATAATTGAAATTGACAGCTAAATGACAGTATATATTGGACAGCAATTAATTCTTAGTTAAGTTAGATTTTGAAGATCAACGAATTTGTTTTTTAATTAAAATATTCCCTGCTGCAGTTTTAAAATGGAAGATTTTAATTAAAATAATGTGGATTTTCAAAAGAGAGATGTCAAATTGAAGCAATTAACCAATGAATAACATCAAGGTGTCTTGAAACAGATGAATAAAATAAAAATTAGATCACGGTGCCATTAATAAAATTGAAGCTACATCTCATATAAACCATTTGTTGGTAAGTAGAATCTAGTACACAGCACAGTTCAAGTTCTGGAATGGACGAAATATATTAAATAACTTCATTCATACTGAAAATACTGACTTACATTCCGTACTGGTATCAGGCGAAGCTAATTTTTCTATGTCAATGTAAACGGTTTTCAGTCTGCTGGAGAATTTACCTCTCAAGGACTGCATATGAAAGATAGAGGACGGGAACTTTTATTCAAACGCATTCTATCAATTACTCATAACTTTACTCTCAAATCTACAGAAATATTTCATTTTAGAAACGAAAATCTTATATATTTATTACGGTGATTAGAGATCTTAGAAATTCATATTATATCGTATGATGCAGATTTATTTTTATAAATCGAGAAAATGCTAAAAACGAACGGTTCATTTAGTCATGGAAAATTTTTTTGAAATGCTGTGTATTTGTGTGTATTAATTACGTGTAAATGCATAAAGCATTATTCTAAGCAACCATTTATATTTGATAACTTAAACATTCTAAAAGAAAAATTTCATTTAATAATTGAAAGAATGTATTTTAAATATAATTATGTTTAATGCATAAGGCAATATTTTAAAAGAAATTTCATTCATAGTCAATAACAAGAGGTATATTTCTACATTGTATATTCAAAATAAAATGTATTGGAACATGCGTAGTATGTTCGAGAAAATGCGAGAGGATGTGAGAATAATGTCGTAAGATGTGAGACTGTACATATAAGCCAATACACGGAGGTCGGTGATAAGTAATTATTTAGATGCTGTGAATAATTGAGAATTGTTATATAATTAATTTCAGGCGTAAAATAGACAGTTGCTACGTACCTAGACGTAACCGGAAGAAACGTAAATACCAGGCTAACTACCAAAAGCGGAGAGTGGGGATTCACCTAAATACAAAAAAAGCACATCGCCCACGATTATCTACTAACAATAAAAATAAATAAAGATTCTGTACAAACAAGCAAAAGAAATAAATTAAGCGTTACTATTTCAAAGCAAACAATTATGTGATACGAACAATTTAGTACTTTAGATACGAAGTGCGCATCTCGTATTTTATACAAAATAAAACTAATCAGTAGATAATAAACATGTGAGAGCTTTTGTCAAGCGTTTTTAAAATAGCACATAATACCTTTTGTAAAATAAACGAATCAGTAGAAAAAGAACTAACGTGTGAGAGCTTTTGTCAAACATTCTTTTAAATTGTACATAATACCTTTTGTAAAATAAACTAATCAGTAGAAAAGAATAAGCATGTGGGAACTTTTGTCAAACATTTTTAACAATGGTACATCACACCTGTAGAGCGATAACACCGATTCGCAGCAACAAACAACAGTCCTACAGTGTCACGTTTCTTATCACGTAACTACACCAAACGCTGATAAGGAATATTCCCTTGATATACACAAAAGAAAACAAGTTGTATACCTGCATGTGTCGGGATACTTAGCTTGCACTCCATCGGGAGTAACTCGGCACCGCATCGCCACGGTCGTTGGGATCTATTTACCCTGTTACCATAATGGGATTAGCGATCTACAGGCAATTATCATTCTTAACTTTTAATATATTTATTGTCCTGATGAAGCCCCTTACAAAAGTGGGCGAAACGTCGACCTTAATTTATAAAATGACACGGTCCCAACCCGGAACCATAAATAATTATAATGGCAGTTGATCTGTAGCAAAGAACAGTTGAGCCTACATAAAAAAGAACCAATTTGGCCTCCAGCTAAGAGACACAAGATACCTCCTACTGGTCTAACAAAATAACGTGCATCGCTCTTGACGTACTGGGACGAGTAATGTAAAAAATATTTCAACGCACAAGCTGCAGAATCAAATTAAAAATTGGTTCAAATAACACGAATTCGAACTGCAATCCTCGCGTTATCAAAGCGTGATTAGCAAACTGGAAAGATGCTATCAAATAATAGTAGGATCCATTATTCCGACAAGTCTTTAGATGGGAAACACAAGAGAAAGCAATTATACGTTATCGGAATATTTAACAAATTAACGGATACCTAAAACAAGGTAATGACTATTTAATTTATCGAATAAATTTTCGTTTTAAAAGCAAAATGGTTTCGAGTGAAAATTATGTTAAAGCGGACTTATTCTGGACAGGTACACTATAGGGTATTGTTGGAGAATTTAAGAGTAGAAATGGAATTTATTCGAGCGGGTAATGACTTAACCAGGGAAAAAAAGAGTATTTAATTTATGTTGAAAAATAAACGTAACACAATATTTTGCAGTGAGTTGTTGGTTAAAGAATATTGCTTTAAAATAGAAGATCTACCATTTAATACATATACTAAAATAATTTGAAGACTGAAGTTTGATTCATGAAATCAAAATTTTGAAGATTAATTTCAGCAATTTAAGTCTATTGAAGTTCTACAGTGTAAAGCGATTTTAAGGTTATTTAACAAGAAAAATCGATCACTAGTATTGAATTTACAAAAATTGGGCAATCGTTTTACTTGAATGTTTGAATAGTACAATATTGGATGTTGATAATTCGAAAGCAAACCACAATACTTGGCCATTAAAGAAGGTCAGATATATAAACTAATTTGTTTGAATCAAGTGATTTTATAAATTTTTTTATTAAGTTAAGAATTTAATTTATAGTAGATATTTTGTACAAAGTCAACTAAAATAATTTCATTTGGGGTTGTAAATTCACATCAAGAATTTGTGATGATATAGAAGAGCATAAACATACGGAATTCAACAAATTTAATATGGCATCAAAGGAGAGATATTAAATTAGATGTGACTTTCTATAGAACTGAATATTTAAAACCGGTGTAAATAGAAAATAACCTGTGTAAATAATAATGAAAATATTTTAATTAGGGATTGGTTGATTAATAATTCTCATATGTTTAAAATTTGTTTATTAGAGTAGTGTAGAAAATAATTGTGAATAGTGTATTTAAAATGTTGTTTTGAAAGGGATTTTGTGGACTCATTATATTAAAAGCGGCTCCGTGGTGTAGTTGGTATGCATGACTACTATGCCCAAGGTCACAGATTTAAATCCCGACACGGTTCGCTTGAAAAATGTTAGGTGAGCATTTTTCACAAAAATACGTCCTTGTTCGGGTGAGAGGTAAAATGGAGTTCCCATGTGTGAGTATTGTCACGCACTTGCAACAGCAAGGGTTCGGCAAAATTCAAAATTGCCAAGTAAAAAAAAGCTCGCTTTCTAGCCAATGTAGTATCTTCGGGTGGAGCATTGGAAAAAATCAAATGTAGGGACTCATTATATTTGTATTTGTCTTATTGAAGGTATTTGATTCTGGTATTTAATGAGCTAGCTGCAAGAAGTATATAGAAGTATAATTTGTATCACAGTAGGTATTGGCATCCAACATAGGAGTTTTCAAAGCAGAGGGACAGCACAGTAAAATACAACTCATCGTAGGTTAACTAGTTCTAGGTCTATTTTCACTGAGTCTCGGCATGTATATTCAATTTTGGACATCTCCGATTCTGAATTCCCAAACGATGAACGTAATTAAGATAATAATCAGAAAAAAAATTTTAAATTCAAAAGCCTCTAGGTTTTTCTATTTTATTATGCAACATTTTTAGTTTGCACAGCTAGTAATTTACTTATATTGTTGGCGAGCTTATGTTTTCTCGATCTCACTGAACATTGGCTAAAACTACAGTAATATGTACATATAGAGAATTACTGTATTACTAGCACATCACATAGACAACACTTAGGTCACGGTGACACAGACATTTACTGTAGCTCAAATAAATATAATACGATCTTATCAGATAAGGAATATTTAAAATTAGGGTTACCCTCAAGGTTCTGTCTTGGACCCTATTTTATTTTATATTAATGACTATAGTGTCTATGAGTTATGCTAAGTGTACTCTTTTTGCTGACGATATCACTTTGTATTGGGACAGTTCCTCTCTATTGATAATACAAGACCATATTTCCACTGATCTGAAACAACACAAAATTTGTTTAGTTTAAACAAATTTTCAGTTTACTCTAAAAAACGTATTGCGTAATTTTCAGGCCTCGTAATGTCGCTGAAAGTGTCAAAAATAAATTGTCATTAAATTTAGTTATCTCTATTAAATCTTTAGGTTTAACTAAAATCAGGATTTGACATGGTCAGGGCGTATATTTTCTTGCGCGGTTAAATTAGCATCTACGTATTATGCCTTAAAAACTGTATCTGTGGAGTTATCAGAAGTTTAGTATGTCCTATCTGAATCCAGACTCCGATATGGTATTTGCATATGAGGATACACTACTTTATATAAACTGTTTCTCATCTTCAAACTGCAAAAATGCACTATTTGTATTATTTGCCATAAACCAACTGACACGCATTGCAAGCCGCTTTTTAAATGACTCGAAATGCGAACCTATTTCTCTCTCTTTATTTTTCATACCGCAATGCCCTTCAGCGAAAATTTCCATACTTGCAGTAGTGCTAGCTCTATACACTTGCATAACACGAGGAATGCTAATGACTTTTATTAAATTACACCTACATGAACACTAGTTCACAAATCTATTATCTTTATGGCTCCAAAACTTTACAATAGGCTTTCAAATATCATCAAATTCTTGCTGAGCATCAATCAGTTCAAATCTTCAGTATTAAGCCGTGCTGCGTGATCGTTGCTATTACTCAGTGGAGGTGTTTCTAAATGAAGAACTGTAAGGTAGACCTAGCACTGTAGTGATGTGATCTTTTTTTTGTATATCTGTACATTTTTAGACAATAAGATTTTATCGTTTCCTATTTTATTATATATGCTTAACAAAAGGTACAGTAGTTAATCGCGTGCTCGCTTAAAGGGAATAATCAGTTTCACAGAAATCACAAACGAAATACCTGGGTCACTTTTTAAATTGACACTGTCAATTAATTATAACTTTGCTTACCTTTGGATTACTGCATTTTAACAAGCTGGATAACTAATGATTATTGTTTTCTAGACCAGATTCGTGAGCATAGTTCGTTGCTGTTCTACAACAATAACAGGAGCAGGCAAGGTAAATATGCGATAAATGGATTCGGGTAGAAGCAATAGGTAAACATTCTACTACATTATTTTATAAAGCACTCAAACCAGTACTTAAAGGTAAAGTAGTCACGTTCAGAATAATCATGGCCACTCGTTCTTTCCAACTTGTCAATAATCTCGCTTGTACGTAGCATTATGATTGGTCAGGAAAACAAAATATCCGTCCCCTGACTCGTGAGAAATTATATTTCACATCTTTCTGACAGAATTAGATAATAATAAATGCTATTCCCCGTAAACATTGCCGAGGGAAAACTAGACCACAATATTATACATAAATTCCTTAAATCTAAAACTATATTGCACAACTATGTGTAATATACCTAAATTAATTCTACAAATATTCCAAAAAATAATTTTTTACTAAAATAATGTTAAGCTCTTTTTAACGCGTAACAGTTTTGTGTGTGATATATGTAATATATACTACCACATTTGTTGGGTATAAAGAAGTACTATTAATTACAGATAGGGTAAAATTTGTGCCGATGTGTCTTAAAAAAAAGAAAGAAAAATGCAGAAAATACGAAAAGATTACTATGAAAATTTGGCTGAGATAAAGAAAACACTTCTAAATTATGAAGGAACAATTAGTAGAAGTGGTATTCAGTCACCTTGGGACTGACTTTTTTGCAATACCCCCTGCCCCTTTTGCTCAGCTTCCTTTTTGTCCTGGACCTAAGCGCTGAGAAATTCGTTCACTCACGTGTTCTCGTGCTCAAAGTTTCCTTCTGTAGGAATTCATTCGTCCATGCGTTCGAAGGCTTCTTTCTGGAGGAATTCATTTGCTCTCGTGTTCAAAAACCTACCTTCGTGAGGATTTCGTTTGCTCTAAGTGTATACCATATTTTTGGACAAAGAAATTTTAATGTGTACTACATTTTCAGATATGATATTACCTTCGCTCAATAAAACGGATTATATAAGATTAGATTAGAAAATATTTTAAGTTCTTCACTTTTTCAATAAAATACACTATATAAATCCAACTGAGTAACAATTACAAACTACACTTGCTAAGTGGATACATAGAAATATGCATGTAACACTGGAAAAAATGGCACGATTTCTAATGCGGAGTAATTCCTAGAATTTATAACACATCGAAAACCACAAAATATAATAACTCATTCGTTTGGTGCTGATAATCACTGCAAATACCCTTTGAAGTAGGAGTGAAAAGGTGACTATTTTTCTGAAGTCTTTTTATCTGAAATACAACAGTGGTTGTTATTGAAAAGTTTATATCGGCATCTAACTTTGTTTCAGTATAAGATAAGTAGATTATTGTAGCCTTTTACCCATTGGCAGATTTAACATGTTGGTTTTGGGGAAAATATCAATAGATGCTGTAAAACTATCAATAGTTTTATAATAAAAGTTTACTATTATCGACAATATTGATATTCACCACCAATAGACAAACATGTATAGAATTAATTTTAGTATATGACAAATGGCAGTTTTCTTCAACGTTTTTAAAATAGTAACAAAACTACTCAAATAGATCACTGCCACTTTTGATGCTTTGTTCATATAAAGAGTACGTTTGTGGAAAATAGCCTTATATAGTAGAAATCACGAAAGAATGCATTCACGTTATTAATTTACGATTTAGTTCTGGATATACTTAAGGGTATATAATTAGTGTCATTAACATGTAAGAGAAAGAAATAATATAAGTAGCACCTGTTTCAAGCAAAGTAGCTTAGTAAAGGCATACACTGTGGAATTTATATAACAATAAAAGATAATAGTAAGCTGTTGCATATCCTACCTCATTACAGTTATGTTAGAAGTCTTTAAATTGAATAGTACGATTTCTGAATACGTAATTTGTAATGCAACATAACCTAACCATAGTTTGCATTCAATTGACTAATCTTGATGTATACGAATGTGGCTGATGACGTAAATGTATTCTTTCATGATTTCTAGTATGGGTCTACAGCGGATGTGTAAAAGAGAGAAAGAGAGAGAGAGAGAGAGAGAGAGAGAGAGAGTATATAAAATCTTTCAAAATATTAAATGCATAGTCATGAAAATAGCAGCACTTTTTTTAGAAACATCTCGCCATTATAATAGAGGAAATAAAAACTCAATCACTTGGTATTCCAATAATACCTTTAACGTAATAAAACTTACTGGGACAAACGTTTTCTGTACAAAGATGTGATCCATATTTAGGTACTTCAATGTAGTTTTTGGAGTAAATAACGATGTCATCAATTCCGCTTCCTCTGGTGTAAGTGGATTGCCAGCAATAGAAAAACTTATTAAAGCAGTACATTTCAATACTGCACGCTGTACAGATTTTAAGGGTCCTCCTGTTAAACTAAAAATTTTGTAACAGAACAACATTATCCAATTGTGTACTATTTACCTATTATTACTTAAATCCAAATGTTCTAATAATACAGCTTTACGGAGGTATTTTACCATGGGTTTTACAGTTTCTTTTGATCCGATACCATTCCAAGCCAAATTCAAAACTTTTACTATTGCATTTTTCTTTAATGCCTCAAAAAATATTTTATTACCTAAAATTATTGTATGCATTTAATGATTGTGTACTGTCATTTAGGCCAATTTAACTACAACTGCCTACTCTTGTAAAGCTAATATATGATATGGTATATGGAGTGATTATGACCTAATGCCCACAGTTATTTGTTGTGTAGTTTGTAGTAAAATCGTTATATGATTACTAATTTGCAAAGTTATGTAATTCATTCATCTAAAAGTTTAGTTAAGTAAGTAGTTCAATTTTATATTATTGTGCTGACTGTATTCTCGGACATTAATTAAATCAACATGGCAATGTAGTGTAAGTTATAAAGAGGTTCTCACAGTAGGAATTTACTGCAATAACACACAAATTTTGTATGTGCATAACTCCAAAGAATGAAGATCTGAATAATTTATTAGGCGAAAGAAAGAAATAGCATTAAGCGAAATGGTACTCATTGTTATGTGTTAAGAAATTAACCCCTAAGGTGCCTTTTTTAATTATTGGATAACTAGTTTCCATTCCTTGTATTTATCGAATTTATGATGTTTTGCACAAAGTTAAAAGAAGCCCCCTCTGTTTCCTGAATTCGGTCCTGTATATTTTATAAATTATTAGTTACATTGTAGGCCTAGAATGATTTTAATATGTATACAAACATTAAGAATCCGTGAGCGTTTTTGTTGCTCTTGAGAAATGTACTATGAACATGCATCATTGAAGTGTCGATGTTCTCTATTACAATAGGTTGTAGAACATTGTGGCCAATTTGAATAAGCCAATCCCGCAGAGTGATGAATGAGTGTTAAATGATAGTGATAATTTATATTAACTTAAACTGATCACTTTAGTACTAGTGTTCAAAGAAGTATGTTATCGCTTGTGTTGTGATGTAGTGCCCGTTTATCTATCCAGTAACTCTTACCTTTTCCCATAGGACACTACCATACATACAGCAAGCACAACGTCAGTCATCTGCAGAGAACTGGACAGCGAAAATCTGAGAAAATTTACTCTTGCTGCAGGAATACATAATCATAAGTGATAATCTGTTATAGTTCATATATAACAAGTTGAAAATGCAAGGCATTGTCGCAACGAACTCCAAATGTAGACTTACTTTAAAACAATTTAAAGAAATTAAAATTATTATGTTGTAATAATTATAAGTATTCAGATAAAATACAAAAATTTATAAACAACAAAAGAGACATTTTAATATATTGTATTTTATTAAATAAATATTTTAAAAGCTATATATTAGTTCTCATCAATAAGATAAGAATTTTTTTTTTTATATATGAATCTAATTATTTTCGGTAATCAAAATTTAAGTTTAAACAATGTCTATAATATTGGAATAATTGGCATGAAATGCCATAAATTGTTCAAATATGTGTCGCATATTGATTTTAAACGTATTTAAAATTTTAATTATCCCTGTGGATTTTCCCGTGGGCTCGGCGTCCCCGTGACCCGATTTTAACTGACATCAAAACTTAAGCTCTGGACACCGAGCTGAATCGATTAATGTATCACACATTGATGTCCGACCATTAAAAAGGCCTCGGACACAGACAGATAGACACAACGAACAAATAGATTTCATAAACAAACGAAGTTCCTTGAAAATGTGCATACTTGAACTATAAAACTTACTAAGTAGGGGATTGTAGCATCATTTGCTCTTAACACTTTCCGATTGTTGACAAGATCATGGGTCGTTTTATCTGTGGGTTTGTCTATACAGATGTAATTAATAATTCATATCAACACATCAGTACAAATTATTGAGGATTTTTGTTACCACCGTATATATATATTTGGTGAACTGAATAAAAATTAAATTGTATGCGTATTCAATGTAAATAGATGTAATTTTCTAGAAATTTCTAATTTCTTCATTTACCTACAGGTATATATGTCTGAACGTTTTCCAGCAGGCTTAGAATATACGTTTAATTTTTGAATGACAAACTTTGATTTAACAATATAGGTATTTTGGATCACTTTGTTTGACTTCTTGATTGAGAATTTGTACACACTTGAACATACCTTGTATATATCATAAATAATAAACAAGGTTCGCAAATGGCGAATTTATTGTTAGCAGGCGATTTCTTCCAATTAACCAATAGCGAAGCTTCAAGTTAATTTAATATTCAGAAAATATATCTTAGTATTCGGATTTATACATCTATTATACACACTTATTTGTACGTGAAAAACAAACAAAGTTGGAGAGGGATGGGAATGGGAGACAATAGGAAGTGTATCATATGTAAGTCAGGTCTTGTAGAAGAGATACCGTTTAATTTTATCGTTGTACGATATTACAATTGATAAATGTGAATATGAAGATATACTGTATAAAACAGAAAGTTATTGTAAAAGGGAGTAAAGTTCCTAATAGTAACTTCACCAATAAAGATATCTCTTGTGCTTTGCTTAAACAAATTAGCAGTATATTAATTTTATTACTACAAGATAATTTAATATGCCAATGCTTTAGATATAGTTCCCTAAGATGATATTACATGATTATACCCTGAAACCCAATGGTGCATTGGTAGATCAATTTTCTAGCTCTACTCTTAAAGGGTCCCAAAACTAAATGAAATTGGTGTCGCTCAACAAAATTTCCAATTTAAGGTTATTTTCTGAGGATAGTACTTCAGTCTTATTCGAGTACACCCTTTCTTTTCCCTAGTTTAGTTGGTAACCTTTACTTTATAGTTTATAGCCACCAGGTGTCTGCAAGGGCCAACAAGTACCCCTCACCACCCCTCCTGGATTTTCTTTGGGACATACCCGAATTAATTCTAAAATATGTGAACCTTCTTTAGCAAACAATAATCTGACGCTGCCATGACTTTGGTCTTAGAATCAGTCTGCCTAATGAGAAAACACATTCAGGAGCTGCCCAAGAAAATACAGCGTACTCATAACATGGATGTTCTATCTCTAATTTATACATCAATACTCCTCATTCATCATCATTAGGTCTTCAGTCCTGGAACTGGTTAGACGCGTACCATCATTGTTTCCTATTCTGAACTAACCTACAGATTTCCCTAAAATCTGCACAGTCTGCATCTATCACTATCTACCTCTTTTTTCCTATCTCTGCTTGTAATATATTCCATACTATTCTCCAAAAATGCCTTAGAACATATTCCGCCCTTCTATTTCTCTTTTTCCCCAAATATCCTTGTTCCCCTACTATTTCTATAACCTATTTGTTATTATCTTTGTCTGTCCATGCTATCGTCTTCATACATCTGAAGCACAGCATTTCAAAAGGCTGCTACCGTTTTTCTGTCTGCGTTTCAGACTGCCCATATTTCATAGGCATACTGTGCTGTGCTCCACACATATGCTTTCAACAATTTTCTTCTTGTTCTATGTTTGTTGTCAATCCTCATAGGCGCTGTTCTTTCTTGTTAGATGCAGTTCTGTCCCCTTCTATTGTTTTTATATACCCTATTTCTCCGACATTCAGTGGATGTGAAGGGAGGTAAGCAGCCTGTGGCTGCCAAGTTCCCCCAGCACTTAACCATTTACCGATTTAATATATTTTCCAATATATCTTTTCGCACAGTCAATATTGGTTGCAGATATTTCGCAACCAACAACTAGTTGTTTATACTAATCATCAGATTTATCTGCGCTTATTTTTTCATCATTAGGTTTTCCGTCTCAAAACTGGTTGGACACGTACCTGCACTTATTTATATTCTGAGCTAGCCTACATAGTTCCCTGAAATTCCCACACAGCATGTGTATACAGCTCGTTCTCCTTCTATTGTTTTCTAATTTTATGCCCTATTTCACCAAGATTCAGTGAAGGGGGTTAAGCAACCTGTGGCTACCAAGATCCCCAACACTTAGACATTTGCCGAAATAATGGTTTTCCAGTAAATTCTTTCACACACTTAACATCATTCGAGAATATTGCCCAACCACTTCTTGTAGTTACTTATAATAATCATCATGTTTAAGCACAGTTATTTTTTCGTCATTAATTTATCCATCTTGGGATTGGTTGGATGCGTATCTCCATTGATTTCTATTCATTTCCCTGAAACCCCTACAGCCTACATCTTTTACTATCTATGTGCAGTAGTCTAACCTAGGTCTGCCTCTTCCTCTCTTTTTTCCTATCTCTGCTTCTAATATATTCCGCACTATTCCCTCATGCCGTAGTATGTGGCCTATCATCCTATCTCTCCTATTTTTTACCGTTTTCCACATATTTCTTTCTTCCCCTACCATTTTTAGTACTCCTCATTATGAGTGTATAAAAAAAAATTTGTAATCTACGCTGCAAAAGTAGAGGCGGATTTGCGAATTTGCTGCCCCTAGGCTGGAAATATTTTGCTGTCCCTCATCTACAATAATTTCTGCTTTTTGTTTCTACTGCTGGTAAACAATATTTAATATACTCATAAACTAAAATGAATTTATCTTTATATTTCTGACGCCACAGTTAGTAGGTACCGTGCAGGCAACTTGGCATCGTTTGCTTAATAATGAAATAAAATTTTCACTATACTAGGTATAATCGATGCCTCATATATGGTTTAAGAATGTATTTGTATGTAAAATACTTATTGTATTTTTTCATATGATTTTAATTTGTATAGATTTCATTTTGTCATTTAATTTTTTTAACTCCAAAATTTGCCGCCCTAGGCTATAGCTTATCTAGCCTTATGGTAAATCCGGCTCTGTGCAAAAGAATGAACTGCCACAGCATATGAAATTGGAGGCGTATTAACATAAATTTTGTGAGTCTGTTAAATGTTGCCTGTTACAGAAAGCATATTACAAAGTAAAAGATTTCTTATGTGCAGAAAACTAATTTACTAGTAGTATAAACTTAAGTAAAATAATTATTTCTATGCAACCGATCCCGGTTATTATTTTAATCTTACAATAGCAAAACTTATGAATTCTGGACATTACACCAGTCATCAAAGTTTGAGGACATCTGGAATCTAGTTCGTAGGTAATGTGCTCTTTTAGCAATTCTGGTTTCGCTCATGCCCACAATAGCAATTTATTAATTTTTGGGAGATGAGTTACTTGTATTTTTCAATGCTCTTTGTTCTGTTTAGAGGCGAAGTCAAGGTCGAAGGTGAAGTGGGTTTGAATTAATCTGCACTAAAGTATATGACAAAGCAAGTAGCACTGTGTGATTAATGTGAGGTTTTAATACTTGTGTATTAGTGCAGTGACAGGGCTTGCAATATTGTTAATTCAGGTTGATTTTAAATTGTCCTTACAATCTACATGTATTCTAAACCAAGCGATTCTTAAAAATTTTTATATTTTTGCAATGGATATAACAGTATTTTAAAAAAATAGAATTGTCTTAAGTGAAAATCTTTTCAACTGTGGTTCAAGTAGTGAAGTGGAAACCACACGAGGCCCTTCACAATAGAGAATTAGAACCCTCAAAAATTATACATACCCTAAATCAAGCATCATCAGATAGACTTCCTTTAGATTTTCATTTTATAATCTGGAAAATCTTAAGAAATTTGATGTCGGTCAATATATAAATTACGCCCAAATTCCCATTGAACTTAAATAAGACTTACTGGTAAATACATGGGAACCACCTATTTCGTACGGCTTCAAAAATGATTCTGGAGACAGAGAGGAACATTTCAATAAGAATTGGTTTAAGGAACACAATCATGGCTCGCTTAATCTGTAAGGAAATGTGCAAACACCGTGTTGTATTTAAGTCAAAAGTTCATTGAGGAGTGCAGGGTGCCTTTATAAAGATGCCATTTAAAAGATGTTTGCTGATGGTTATAAAACACACTTTAGATCAAGCTGGCATCAAGAAGCAGTTTTGAAATGATCAATTTTATCTCTGTTGCGGAAAATAAAACAAAATCAATAGTATGTGAAATTGATGACATTGTACATAAGTTAATTGAAATAAACAGAAATAAATTGCGATCACTTCTATTTACAATTTTATGCTATTGGATGCACGTCATTGTTCTCCATGAAAAAGATTATATATAATACAGGAAATTTTGCAGATTTACTTGAGTTCAGAGTTGAAAGTGGTAATGTTTTATTGAAAGCACACTTAGAAGCATTCAAAAAAATGAAACATGCTTATGTGTCAGAATTCAGAATGAACTAATAAATATGTATTGAAATATTTTGCAAAATCATGTTGTTTTGGCTGTGAAGGGTTTGCAGCACTTCTCTATTTTAGCAGATGAAGCTGCTGGCATTTCCGATATAGAGCACATTTGTATATTGTATATTACCTCAAACTGAAGCTAGACCTTTAATTCCCCTCCCAAACTGGATTTTTCTGGGTACAACCATTTTTATTTTTTTCTTAATCTTTGGGAATTAAACCACTCAGAGTTGTTAAAATTGTCTTTATTTATGTTTCAATCCATGACCTAGGATCGTTCTCAAAATAATTTTTAGATATTCTAGTTAGCAAAAACGATAAAACAATTAATACATCAGTATACAGAAAACAAACACACACAAACATATACTCAAACTACGATTCAAACCATCCACACTGTGTCAAACGAGGAATTATCAAAACCATGTATGATAGAGCAAAATTAATATCATCAAACGAAGAAATTTTAAAGAAATAGAAAGATCTAATCAAATGTACACTAATAAAAAAAAACAAGTATTCTAAAAGAATAATAGAAAAAGAAATGAATAAAGTCGCCTTTAATTTATGTCATAAATGCCAAACTTGAAATTTTTATTATTTTGACAATGCCCCTAGGTCATGGATCGAAACGTAAATAAAAACGATTTTAACAACTCTGAGTGGTTTAATTCCCAAAGATTAAAAAAAAATACTAAACAAACCACAACAAACATACAGGGACTATTAACCATGTTTATAGTCAATATTAACAGTGGTTTTCTGTATTACAGAATTTTGGCTGAAGTACCTCACTCGGTTTCTCTGAAATACCTACCTTACTTTCTAGACGAAAATGTATAAATTTAGCCCCAAAGTCATGTATCTTCAGTGCTAAAGGATATGCCATACCGATCCTTAATTTATAGTTATAAATTTTGTTAGTCTCGAGCTATTATCGTTTGCCCTCCAGATTATTATATTTCATTTTGTTGTTTAAGAAGCAACTATTATTTAGCAATAGCTATTATTACAATTACAATAACTACAAAATGACAGTAGCTTCACTTGATAATAATTTTATGTGTTGCACCTACAGCAAATGAATGTAGTGTGTAGTATGTTTTTATAGTTAACACAGTCTGATTACCCTTTGCTGTACAAAAGTTGTTCCACGATAAATCCAGTTCTTCAATTGAATCATTATGTAGCATTACTGATGCTAGAATAATGGCGGCCTCTTCGCCCAAATTGTTATGACTTAAATTTAATATAACAAGTGTCGAATTATCTTCTAGTCCAAGGGCAAGTGCTTCCATGCCTGCGTCATCTAAACTGTTAAAGCTTAGATCCAGTTCTTTTAGTGATATATTATTCATAAGTCCTAAAGAAAGTGCCCAAGCACCTAAAAACGTTTAATTCTAAATTTGAAGCTCATATAAAACACAAATCAAAACCTTCGCATTTAATCCTGCATTCTCGCATATTAATATATCTAATTTTATGATTAGTAGTTAACATTTCAGCAATAGCTTGGACACTTCTTGTTGTTAAGTGATTGTCTTGAAGACTTAACTCGGTGACAAATGTATTGATTTTGAGTGCTTCCATTACTGCTCGTACCTGTTTCTCCGATAAACTATAATACTAAAAAAAAGAAAAATTATGTTATACAGAGTTTATAGAATGTACCAAATTTGAACGAGTTTGCAGTTCTTTCAATATTAATTCTAGGTGTCTATGAGAACCACCTTTAGTCTACAAAAACTAGGAAAGAAAAACATTTTTGTGGAACAAACTGTTTACACGCATTCATACCAAATCTCGAAACATTTTTCCATTTAGAAGTTGGTAGTTGTGTCGTTGCCTTCATAGAGAGCACCGAGTTGTGTTATCATATTGATAAATACATTTACATAGCTTGTTTTCAAATAAATATTGATATTATATTAATAATGGGTATCATTTTACGCAAGTGATATCTTGCGGTCACGGACACAACAGTTAGTTATCATGTCAAAAATGAATCCAGTGTACCAACATTTGCCCCATTTGCAGATACACCGAATGAAGCAGATTTAATGCAGTAAAACAATGCATTATTCCAAGAAAATACTGCAGGATTGCAAAATGAACAAGCATTGTTTAATGGTTGGATGTGCTAAAAAGAAGATTGCCATTAAATTAAATAACGTACAGATGCAGTTAGAAAATTTGCAAAAATTGTATACAAACATGCTAAATAAATATTCAAAGCGACAGAATATCAACTCAAAATCCCTTCCTCTAAAGAAAAGATACTAACTGAAATTCAGTACTAGACAGATAAAGAAGAGTTAGTTAGCTACAGGGACAGTGTGGATAAGAAAGAAAATAGGGGAAAAATGGATAAATCACTCACCCCTCCACAATGTAGCCCAACAGCCCCAAAACAGGAGTAACCAAAAAAGAACCACAACCGCCTTCAATAATAGTAGACGGAGTTGGAACATTTTAATGCACTCCATCAATTCGTAGGAGTTCCAAATTAAAATCATTAATGACATAAACATCAAAATTAATGTCGAAAAGAATAGCTCTCAAACGCTTTAGTAATAAGGAATACTCGTGGCACTTCTATGAAAATAAACAGTATCGACCAATTAAGGTAAGACCATCAACCTTTATCATTCTTGTCATCCTGATGAAATGACGGAGATTCGAAGAAAGTGGTATAAACTACTTGAAGCTACTAGAAAACTAAAGCATAAAACAAAACAGCTACTGAACATATTCATGCTGTCATTCAGAAATGATGAGGATATTAAAACAACATCTTTAGCATAACCTATATCATGCATATAAGAGTGCAAATTCAGCCAATTAGGAAGTCCCGATTAGTACTGCAATGCAAGTGTTGTCAAGCTCATGTACATGCCCAGGAATGCTGTCCTAAAGAAAGTCCTAGAGAAACAGCGAATTGCAGAAAACCTAAGCAAGAAACACCAAAGTGTATTTAATGTGGAGAAAGGCATCGAACTAACAATTGTGGCCATATAATAGCAAAAGAAATGCAAAAAATAAAAATAAGCAGCAGAAATAGAGCTTGCCTAAACATCTTCAAAGGACTACTCTATATAAAACAAACACAGCTTCAACACATCAAGGAACGGAACCAGTGGCCAAACTACAGCTAAGTAGTATCCAGCAAAAAAGATAAACACAATGAGAAGAAAACAAATGAAACAAATTCTGTTACGGATAAAATGAGCGTTAAATGAATAAATTTAGAGTTGCCCTGAAGAGGTGGGGTTCCAGTAACAATATAAGGATGCATTGGCTTCCTGCAGTGGTGAAGCGGTTGGTTTCTATGAAAGAAATTATAAAAGAAAATAGGAATTCAAAATAAAAAAGATTTACGCCACATGTACGGCTCACAACCAAACTTACGAATATTCTATTATTAAATATAGTTCACATTTACAATAAAAATAATTATTTTTATTAACAAAAACTTTCATTGGTTGTAAAGTTTCGATTTTAAAGTCGAATAACTCGAAAAGTAAATGAGATATCGAATAGTGTATAGCATATTCGTAATTTATTTATTTAATTATTGTACAGCCACAGGACAAATCCCAAATGGCACATTAACATATATATATATATATATATATATATATATATATATATATATATATATATATATATATACTAAGAACAATATAATAAATAGAAAGAATATAAAAATAATATTAATAATTAGTATAGTGTGTAAGGAGCTTTAAACACTAAGGTTTGTACTTGTTTCTTGAACTGTTTAACTGTTACGTTGTATATGTTCATTTCAGGAAACTTTGCATCAACTTTATTGAAATTGGCAACTAACGTTAAGTTGCTCATGTTGGATTCTGTCAAGGTGATCTGCAAATTCACACTTTATAGCCAGTTGTTTTGGATCAGATATGAAATTCGAAAGTTTTTCATCAAGATGTTTATTTCTGTTGTGAAATTTGAAAGTTTCGGCAACAATTCATGTTGCGGGTGCTTGCTAATGATAAACACCATGACTTGATTGGCCAGTTTTAACCTTTCGGGTTATGATGAGATAGCTACACACGACCTTAGAAATAACAAGACATACATTAAACTATTTTTATTGTACAGTAACACATGCAATAGACCACATACAATTGGCCTTTCAATCATGGCGAGAGTAACCCCCTACTCTATGTGATAAGTATGACGTTTCCATAATAATTAATGCTAGATACTACAGTATAGAAATCATTTGTTGTATATATTGAAAAGTCGTTACTAAATAAACTAAATGCTAGAGGTCGTAAAACGAATCCTTGCAGTGCACTCAAAATAACTGGCATTAGTAAAGGATTCACGTTTTAAAGCAAGAATATAGTTACCTGTAGGTTTAATACTTCAGTTGACAATGACCTTAAAATTCTTGAGCTTGGTACTATTCTGAGAGATTTACACATTTGAAGATATACATCAGTTCCAACATTATCAATAATTGGTTGTGGTTCTGAAAAATACAATTCCTTGTTATTACTTCACACTAAAATATACAATTATTTAAAGCAGTCTTTTTGCAGCGATCCTAAAATACCTACTTATGGGGTCATTTATCTACTGAAGGTAGTTAGTTTTAAATCCCGAGTGATATATTTTAATAGGTAGAGGTATCTGGTACTTCTTTTGATGTAACTCAAATTTCTTGTAAATATTTTATTTCATTTATTTGTATATGTATTTACGCATGCAAATATGACAGAGTTCTGCTCTGCAGGTCTTCCACTCCTCTTCAATAGAATGTTTATACAATTATAATAAATTCTGTTTACAACCAATTACATAATGAAAACAAATTATATTTTGCCAAAGCAATCATAACCTGTATCATATGAAATAGTTTTCTTCGTTCATATATTGCAATAAAATAAAGTACAAATTATTTAAGATTAAACCTCTGCGTCGTCAACCATAGAAATCTGATGTAAAGAGGACTACGCCTCAAATTGTATTACATGAATGACGTCACAGGTTAGGTCCATGAACTAATCATAGAAACTCTTTAGATGAATCACCAATGGCCTGGTTCGTCTTCCTCTCAGGGGTTGTTCAGGTGTTCGTTATTTGGTTGGTGGCTTCCTCAAAGCTGTTCGGTGGTCCTTGTCGATGAAGCACTGGTACTTTTTATTTTGGTAATGGGATTGGTAACAAAGGAAGGTGGATCACTTCGCAGACTTTCAGAATGTTACACTCGCATTTTTAATATAACAAACTAGAGGTTAAAACACGAAATATACTATAATTTGGTTCAAATGAAGTAACGAAAATTTTTATTTACCAAAGTTGATTAGTTAAAACATTGAATTACACAAGAGTTTCTAGCAGAAAATGATTATTAAGGAATCAAAACATGCGTTTCAAATTCAACAACAAAAGAAAAGAATATGTCCTTCTTTTAATGGTTAAAGTTACGGCAGTGGCTAACAATCCGGCAAGGAAAAACTAGCATTTTTTTATTTGTTTAACTTTTAACAGAATTAAATTGTAGGAATTTAGGGTATGTTTATATGAAAAGATACGATAAATCTAAAAACATTAGATTACAGCTACATTGGTTAAATTTATTGGTGTGGATAATAGGTAGAAAAACGAAAAATTTTATTAGATAATTATATTTATAAGTTGAAACAGCAAACTTCTCTAATTACTAATTCTAATTACATTTTTTTACAGCAGCCATAGAATGGGTGCCAAATTATAACATACAACCGTCTCCCGATAAAATTCCGGATAAATTAATATACTTAAAACACTTTCTCCGTCATTCCAATGGGGGCACGGCAGTCATCCTCAAGGGGTTGGTTTCTCTCTGTTGCCCTTATTGTGGTTTGTAGCTACTTCAGGTGTTGCTGGTGCTGTCTCACTGGACAATACGATAAGAATAAGTAAAAAGGGTGGAAACGAGAACGAAGCACTTACGTCAGCACTACACGGCAAGCAGAAGGTGGTACGCTAATGTAGGCGGCTCCGTGGCATAGTTGGTATGTGTGTGACTACTACGCCCAAGGTCCCGGGTTCGAATACCGACACGGTCCGCTTGAAAAATGTTAGGCGAGCATTTTTCACAAAAATACACCCTCGTTCGGATGAGAGGTAAAATGGAGGTCCCATGTGTGAGTGTTGTCAAGCACGTTAAAGATCCCTACCTTGCTTGGAACAACAAGGGTTCGGCAAAATTTAAAATTTTCCAGGTAAAAAACTCGCTTCCTGGCCAATGTAGTACCCTCGGGTGGAGCATTCGAAAGTAACATGTAGGGTACGCTAATGTACTGAACTATGCTGCATTCCTCACATAAAACGTCTATCCCCCTCCAACAGAGTCAACTTTTTTCGCATTGGTGAGAACTGTTATGGCAGTATGCTTGTGACTGAAAAGATAAGTCAATGACTTTAACAACCATGCAAACACCAACAAAGAATGGTTTTCACGGCATCGGAGGTATTGTGATTATCTGCAGGGAATTTACCATGCAGAGTTCTAAAAAAAAGTCCCTAATCTAAATTAATAAACTAATACATGAGAGTGTTACAAAATAAAGCATAACACCTTGTGTTATGGTTTAAATTTTTGAATCACCATTTAATAGTTTTCTCCTCATATGGGACAACTATGGCTTAATAAATAATCTATTACTATTATTCTGCACTCTCGCTTACATCTTCTAAGAGCGTGTGCTTATCTTCTAAGATTGATTTTACTTCGTCAATAAAGCATTAGATGTGATTTCACGAATGGATTTGATTTGTAGCTGCTCTTATGTTTAGATGCTCAATAATTACTACATTTTGGCTGGTAGTAAATTATCTGGATGAATTTTTGAATGTTAATTTCACCTAATATTTCCTTGGTGTTGGGATCTTCTATAATCGGAAGTTTTCGTATTGATTGCAGTTTATTGCAATGCTATTTCTTTGTAGCTGATTGAAATTTATTTTATTATCATACTTGTTTACGTTGCTTAACGCATTTTGTGCTATCTGCAACATCTAAGAATTATGGTAGTAGTTTTTTGGTATAAAAGCTTATTTACTTAAGCTGGTGGTGCCGTTACACTTATTCCAGCTGTAACGTACCTTACTTCAGGTGTATTTTTGTTTACACTAGATTGCGCTAAGTGTTTGCTTCAAGTGTTTATAGTGCAAGTGTCTTGAAAGCATTGAAGAAGTCATTTGATCTCATTTACACATGCTCAACTTGGATCGAGGGAGGCATTCCTAATCTGTTTTAAGCACTTGAGCCTGATTATTGTAGTATTGTTTGTACCAGAAAACTACCATATGCATCGATCTGTACACTATAAAATTTGCTTGACATGAATATATTAACGTAATGTATACTTTATAACTTTAGCCAACTAAACTGGTTATTCTGCGACCTTATCCTATGAAGATAATAATCTAAATTGAGGTTTATGGTACCACCCCTCGCAACTATATACAACATAAAAGAGTGATTTTTTTAGTAACAGCTCATAGTGCTGTGCTCAAGCACATCGTTGGCATAAGTACTACGTGAAATAACCCTTATGTCTGTCAGATACAATTATAATTTCCTAAAAAGCTGGAAGTACACATGAGTAATTGACTATTATTGATGTACTAAAGCCCAAGCAAATTTTGAATGATTTTTATTATTTACTAGTTAATTATTTGTTATTTATGCTGATGATTTATTGTATGATATTTATTTTTATTTTCCGTTTTAGATAAGTTTTTGTGTCTGTTTTTCAGAAATGTGCGGTGGGATATCTACCGTTATCGAGACAATTCTCCTAAGTCGAATTGGTGGTCGTACAGCTTATCGCGATTTAGGTGGTGTCTATTACGGTTATCATTTTACATCTGATCGGTTGCTGTCGCTGGATAGGAATTTCTTTCTTGGAACTTCGTCGACTCGCTGCTGCACTAGCCAAGGATTGCCACCTGCCCCTATGCTTCAGGTTGCTGGTCCTTGTACTTGCCTTTTCTTAAAGTTCTATACGTTCTTTTGTTGTTATTGTGGTTTCTACTTCGTTTGGAGCAGTTATACCCGTCATAATACAAGAGCTTCATCTAACGACAAGTTGTTTCTGATGTTTTGTAAAATATGATTTAGAAGTTTGTCCATTTTATGAAGACAATGTTGTTGATCATCAACTTCGCATTAAAGGAAAGCCAATGAAGTATATTTTCAAAACGATTTCTTCCCATCACTTTACCAAATAATGGATCCTCTCCTAAAGGTAGTTTTTACTGGAATATGATTTTATGCCAGGTTTCCAATATTTCATATTCGAAGCATGGCTAACTTTGGATGCTAATAATCCTAAAACACGATTATTTGTCCAATCACGGACTTTATCAAAAAGATGTCATCAAAAATGGATAAAAAGCCTCACGTGACATTATGTTTTGGGAAATATTTGTTCTAAACCCTTCAATTTCAGTGAGGATATGCAATACCAGATCGTTATCTTTATCAGTCCACTTGTTACTATCATTTCTACCAGAAAGGACATTTGCAGTATCCAATTGTCCTGTGATAAATCGTCCTCTAAAGCATCTTCTGCCTCCTCACTAGAGAAAAATAAATCTAAGCTTTCATTACCATATGAGGGACAACTACTTTCAGAATCTTCAAATGGGTCATCCACAGTTGTGTTCTCATCACTTAAATCAAATTCCATTGCATTTGATTATCCTCTTCCAACTCCTTATCAGATAAATGGTTTATTGCAAAAATATGGCATATTTCGATTGGCGAAGTGAGTCATATTAAGCTGAAGGTCACAAATCTGCCTATTTTTTAAGCTCCACCAGTTTTATATGCAAATAACGAAACTACCACGGTTACATAATCAACTGGTGCACAAAAGTGATAACACAAAAATTACACTACAGTTTTATGTATCGTGTAATATTTCACAAATTCCAAGCATTTTTACCCTACATCTAAAACTTTCACCAGTAGCGGCAATCAGAGTTCAACCAACATCAACATCTATGTGGTTTACATAATGAATAAGACACTGCATCAGTGAAAATATTATCCTGTTTCTACAAGTAGATCTGTAGTTCCCCAGACCACATGATGCATACCTGTGTTGCGATTCTCAGACCATACGATACAGATGAGTCAGGTCTTTTTCTAGACCACAGAAACTGCGAAAAAACTCCTACTGCAAACTGATTGAATTTATAGCCTTCACGAGATACTTCTACCTCAGACACATATGTGTTGCTAGTCTTTAATCAAAATTAAAATAGCAGTCACTTTTGATTTTCTATTAAACATTTAAGAAAGATAAGTAAATTTAGAAATAGCAGCAATTTCAACTTTTTCACTTATGTTTACTCACCTTTAGAATTAAAGGCTTGGTCAATACCAGGATCTATTAATGGTGGAAAATGATACAACGGGTGACGTAATATGGAACTTCTTGATATTAATATTTGTGCCAAACATCGAAACGATTCTGTATTTTTATTAAACAAATCCTCTGTTTCAGATTCTTCTGGTTCAATTTCATCATCAAAATCTTCATTTTTAAATAGTTCTGATTTTTTTGTCACCGTTGAAGATTTTGATACTGAAGGTGCTTCTCTGATTGCTGTTGTGCTTACAATGGATTTAGACGGCTTTGCTGCCATTTTCAAGCATTTAAATTGATAATCCCCTTAATGACACGTAAAAGTTACTGTCAAGTTTCAAACTTGCAAACATGATCTAAATTTATATTAGAGTTATAACAAATTTTAAATACAAAAAAAAGTTTGTTTGCATAAGTTATTATGCCTTTACATGTAAATTTACTTTTATTTATGACCTGATAACTGAATTGATTTAAAGTTTTCTGTAGCGAATTTTTGCTTAATTTCAGTTTTTATGACTGCTTCCCCAAAAACAATTTAGGGTTTTGTACAGGTGCATCTACTGCTAAAAATGTAGTTATACGATTTTCATCATATGCTTTCTTACTTTTACTCGCATTCATCACAGACCCAGTTTTAGTAATTTTTTTAATTAATTTTCCTTCTTTACACATGTTTTAGGAAATACTTCATGGGGAAGATGATTGTGTATTGATAAGACGGATTTCCAATTGTGTGGCATTGTACTAAACAAACATGTTATGTTAGTATGACATCAACATTTTTGAAGATACGATCACGAATTCAAAATGTGAGATGTAAATAAAACCCTGATGCGACATACTAAATTGGATGTCCTCAATTCAAGACTTTTATTTAAGCTTTATTTTGGATTATTAGCAAATTTATCTAAAAATTTTTTCAACAAGCAGGGCATTTAATAAAGGATGATTTTTCATTATACAATCCATAATGGTTTATTTTCTCACTTTTAACGACATCAAAAAACAAATACGACATACTTTGGTTAAATATTTCGATATTTATATGTATAACGAAATAACATAATACACTTATTTCATTTGTAGTTCGTGACTACATATAAGTGAACAAAATTACATGTCAGAACATTTGAATACTATGTTTGCAAATTCAAGATCGGACTGACTGGACCATCAGCTGCTTGGCAATGCAAACAAATACAACCCAGAAAAAAGTGCAATTTACCTGCCATCAATAATAACAAACTTTAACCCAAAGGAATCCTCCTAACTTTTTCTATGGCCAACATTTTGGTCCCATAAATAATTTGGCACTATGTATTCATTAATATAAGTATTTATATTCAAATTGGAAGTGCAAATTTGAAGTTTTGAAAAGTTTTAAAGTCAAATATTCAGTTACTATTATTGACATTTGTTTAACTAAAAGTTTGTTACGGCTAAAAATGACGTTGCGTTAAGAATTTCAAATTGCCCAGATTGGACAGGGACCCCCGTAACAATTTTATATGTGCGCTGGCTAACTTTCAGTGGTGCGGGTGTGGATTCCTATGAAAAACATGAAAAAGAATAATAAAATCTAAAATGTAAAATCGTTGAGATATAAAACTACTTTACAAGTACTACATACCTTGAAAGCTTTACTACTTGCACAAAAGTAAAGAAAATCCAACTGTCTTGACACATCAATTTCGTTGATATATTGTCGCTACCCAGAAGATGGTTATTCCAGATAGGTCTCCTTGCTTTTAATGTTCCAAAATTAGCTGTTACCTTTTTTTTAAGCATACCTTAAGAACACCCCTTTAACATTTCATCAAACTAAAACTGATGCATGCGGAAGTTAACTAATTAAGACTGGGAATGTGAATATTTGATAAGATACGAAAGGAATGTTTTATACGAAAGGGCCACCCAATATGACGGGATGCGAGGGATGTAACAATAGTGTGTGTTACAATTGTGTACTTACCGAAAGCGTTTTTGTTCTATGACGAACGTACAGTATAACCGAAACAAAATTTGCGGGTTTTCGAAAGAACTGCACTGATGTTCACTTTACAACGAACGAACGAGAAATTTGAACATTTTGTGTAGAATGATGCGTGTAAACAAGTTACCATCCCGAACCCACTCTAATACCCCATTGTTTGAGGGAACAGGTAATGGGTTTAGGGACGACACATACCACCAAAAAAGAGTAATTTTCTAACTATAATATGAACTAAATATATATGCAAAACAAAAACAATGAAATTAAGCTTATACAGATTGCAACGTAAGTAAAAGATATCTATATACAAAAAAAATTAGAACTAATAAATTATTACATAGGCAAGGCACAGAGCTTTACCATTAGCCTTTTGTATTGGCTGGAAGTAGTGTATACTGTCACAACACATGCAATGTTATCACAATCTGGGTGCAGAGTGACAATTCTACCCAGTTCCAATGTAATGGGGGAGTATTGTCCTCCTTTATATGAGCACAAAGGTACTGATAGTTGAGGATTCGAGAGTGCAGGTTTTGTTCCAATGGCTACGTTGGTATAAATTATGGAGATATTCATTGTGCCAATGCTTTCAAAAATCATGATGAAAGCGCTGAATTAACTGCCATTAGACAATCTAGAAATTTGCAAGTGACTCAAATCTGCATGTGGAAGTATGGTCAATGGCTCGAGCATTAAAAAATGTTCAGGTGAAAGAACACTTAGATAATTAGGGTGCGTTGATATGCTACAAAGAGGACACGAGTTGAGTAATGCCTAGACCTGTATGCAAACAGTATTGAATTCCTAGTAGACAAGGATTTGCATGCCTATAACCCGACGGAGGTGAGTTTTAACGGCCTTGATACCACTCTCTACTATTCCAGAGAAATGAGGTGCAGAAGGGGGGTGAAAGCTCCCGGTAATTGCTTCACCCTCCACAGCTTTCTGCATATGTGAAATGAACTTATTGTTGGCTCCTACAAAGTTAGTGTCATTGTCACAGAAGATCTGAGAACAGCAACCACGACATGAGAAGCGATGTAATGCAGCTAGAAAAGACTCTGTTGATAAATCCGAAGCTACTTCAATATGAAGGGCCTTAGTTGCAAGGTAAACAAAAAGCCATATGTAGGCCTTTTTAATATTAGACCCACATCAATGAGACAGGAGAAAAAAAATGGTCCACCATAGTCGACTGTGACTACACTAAATGGCTTAACTTCTGTAACTCGTTTAGAAGGCAAGTCACTCATTGTACGAAGAAATGTTGTTGGGCATAAAACAATGGTTACATTTTGATAAAAAATGCCTAATCCATCTTTTGGTGGACATTATCCAAAATTTTTGTTCAAGTAAATACATGGTAGTATTAATTCCGGCATGTAAATGATGCTGATGAGTTTTGAGAATCAGAAGTTCAGATAAACGATACTTGCTTGGTAAAACTGCAGGATGTTTGGTGTCGAGTGGTAAGGATGAATGCAACAAACGACCACCACATCAAAATATTCCATCCTTGCCTAAAAATGGAGAAAGTTTTCGAAAGAGTTTGGAACATGAAAATCCCTTCTTGATGCATTCTATTTCAGCTTTAAATGCAGAAGATTGAACATCTTTGACAATGAATAATAAAACTCGATATAATTCTAATTCCACAAAAGCACCTGAAAATTTAGGCGTTTTACGAAGCCGCCTCATCATTGGAGTAGCTGGATATTGTAGGTTTTTTATTAATATTATTTATTTAATTTATTGAGAACGTGTTTCAAGACCTTGCTCCAAGGGAGGACCTCACGATGCTAGCACCATTGTACCAGTTCTAAATTTTTTTATTATAATAATGAACGTGTTTAAAATAATTGCAGCGAGTTTAATTATTATTAATGCACATGAGACGCGGTAATTCAGAACTTCAAAGGAACCATTACGCATATGAGATGGAAAGATAAAAAAATTGCTATACCGACAGCTAACTTGGCTATCACTCCAAGAGAGTATTTGAGATGGACTGGGTTAAAACATTTTTTGCAAAACTAAAAATAAAACAAATTGATGTTGGGCGCCACTGTTCTAGCAAGTATTAAAAAAATTATAGTTTTAGGGTAGATACAGAAACCCTTTCGGAGTTATTAATTTTAAAATTTTGATTTAACCTTTTGGAAAATTAACCAGACTAGAATCAGAATGCTTCTATTCTATAAAAAATAATTTACATCCAATAACAATATTTAACAAAAGAAATAAATAATTTCACACTTTTAGTCATATATAAAAAAATTATTAGTTGAACAAAATTTCGATGCTTAATATTTAAATGAGCATCAGATCTGATAATCAGGTACAAATTTAATCAAAAATAGTAATTCAAGAAATTTTAAAATAGTTGTGAGTGAGTGTTTCAAATATACCGAAGTTGTAACAGATATTACTTTCAAGAAAATATACGATCGTGATAAAAAAAATTAATTAATCAACAAAAAATCGATTCAGTTGGGTGCCAGGTCTTGCAAACTGGAACGATGGATGTTTTCGCGGCTCAAAACTTAGTCGTTTGTGGGAAAGGGGGTTGTGAAACAAATCCGTTCTGGGATTAGGCAAAAATAACTCACTCTTCTACTCGGTGCTACCCTTAAATTGGTTGGACCCAGGTTCCAGTTAGTTCGTTGCGGTGAAAAAAGCAATGGCCCCAGACTGATATCAACAATGCTAGTAGGCTTGAGGGTACATTCTGGCTAGAGGATATTGGCTGGTTCGAAGGTATTTATTGGCTCGAAGGTATTTTGTTGACTAAAAGGAATTTTGTTGGTTCTAAGGTATTTATTGACCCGAAGGTATTTATTGAACCGAAAGTTTTGCGGTGAAATAAATACAAATAAAGGCACTTAAATTTTTCACCAAAAATTCTCACCATCAACGACTCCCCATCCTGCTTGACTCGAAGATGATGTGGAAGTGAGTGGATTGAGAATACGGCTTACAAGAACAATTCAACCAGGGGCTATCTTATCAGAACAAATGCTTAGGGCTCATGTGCCATTGTGTATAAAACAAGTTGAAAACCTTGAGGTACATTGTGAACAATAAGGTGTTTAGACGAACTTTGAAAAATTATATTGCTATTTACGACTTTCCAAACCAGGTTTCAAAACACCTGAATTGTTTTCTATATGATTGTGGGTACAAAATGTTGAACTTAGCCTTACAATTTAGCCAAACTAGGAAATAATAGATCGCATGTTGTTTTCCATATGGAACCAAGGACTTAAGAATTTGAAAATCCATCTAAATTTGCAAATAAATATAATTGGCGAATTTTTTCCTATTGCCTTAATATCTCTATGTTGTTCTGAAAAGAAATTTTGTTATATAGTAAAAAAATTGTTGCAATATCCTTTAACAATGCTCACCTATACCTATATTATAACTAACTGCAAATAAGACTCTATGAACAGTAAAATTCAGAACATATTATTGCATATTGATTAATATTAAAAAACAAAACCTAATGTAACCTCCACTGGGCAGGTATTATTAACGGAATTCCTAAAAAAACAATCTGAAAGTAATACTACCATTCCATAGCACATTCCTAAATTGTCTTGTACGACATTTTGTAAATCCTAATTACTTGGAAAAGCCCTTAACAAACTGACTTAGAAATACGTAGCACAATCTCAACTTCTATTTCTGTCATTTCAAGATCCATTAAAAATATAAAATTTACACATAGAAATTTACTATCACTACATCTTACAATTAAAACTTGTGTTCACTTAATACGCATGTCCTTCTTAGTATTGTAAAAATTTAAAACTTCTTTTCAAATAATCTGTACTTAAATATACATAACCAATTCCGTCGCTCTATGAACCAATTTTCGCATATATTTACAAGTTCGCATGTACATATTTTTCAAACGTCAACCAACAAATAATAAAAAAAAAAGGTCATAACAGTACTTACAATTTTGTAGTTTAAGAGTTCCCAGGTTACTCCTCTGCACCTCATTCCGGTGATTTAACCAACATATAGCTGATGGATGAAACTTCACTTATCACCCTTTTAACTCACCACCGACGTGATTTAAGTCCACACAAAACACGTGTTTGAACTTCCTGGCCAATTCATCCAGCAAAGCTCAAAACAATTCGCAATCGGTTATTTGTCTGAGTGCCTCCACACGTCCATTACCCTTAACCCATATTTTCGTTCTTCCTTCAGTTTGCTACCTCCCTTTTGTTAAAATTCCGAATTCCATTCTCACACATAACACCTCTAAAACTTTCTTAGGATCAAGTTCAATATCTTCAGATCAAGTGAATGCTCATTATATTATGACATTTTATGATTCTGGGGTTGTTGCGGTTTCTTAAACTTATACAAATATTATCGTGGTCAGTAATGTTCCCGGTTTTATCGATAATTTCTCTAATTAAATACCACAAATGTAAAATTCCTATTGTTATTGCGGTTTATATAAAATGTACTAGGTGCTTTTTTGGTTTATTTATTTGTCCTGATTTAACATGGCCCTCTTATTGACTGTGAATTACCCGAGCGTATATAAAACTTTAATGGTGCTTTTTTACTAAAGCTTCTGAACTAGCTAAAATTAATAAATGCTCACCTATTGAAGAATGCATGCTTAATTAACATGTTGGCATTACAAGCTGAGAATTTTTACTTTTATCTTATTCCAATAAACAGTACAAGTAATGAAAACTCCTTACCGATTACAGAAATTTCCATCACACAAGTTTGTAAAATTTGTCCTAGAGTAATTTTAATACGTCATTTTACAGCTGGAGTTTTGGATGCATGTGTGGAATGTGTAAATCTACATTATATGCCATAAGCTATGTCTATGCCTTGCAAACTTACCATTAGCATATTATATTACTTCCTAATTCAACTTTATAAAGCCTGAAAATATACAGTGTTAGCAAAACAGATGTATGTATGTAAAGTTACTTACATTATTAACAGGTGGTCACATGTTGAACGAAATTTATATAAAATGATGTAATTAACATAAAATACGAACGAATAAAGTTGATGAGTTGATAACAAAATAAAGTAAAGTAATGCCAATCAACAAACGGCAAACACAAATGACAACATACAAATGTTTGGTATGCTAAGTAAAAATTTTCATTGATTGAAGTTGTGTAATTAGATAGATATTTAACAGTTTCGTAATTCAACCAATTAACAAGATTTCTAATGTTCAGCTTTCAGGCACTAGCAGGATTGTACAACAAAAGTGAATATCTTGAATAATTGATAATTTACTTTACATTAATTTGAAGCATTTTTAGAAAGTGTATATACGATTACGATTGAAGACAACCCTACATCGATTATGTTTGCTTGCAAGATGACAACAGTACAATTTCAAAATGTTTTGTTAGTCTAATAAATTGCTAATGACTTCCAATATAAAATTTGTACACGAAAATTGTGTTTACCACCAATATGCTTTAACAAGGAACAAAAAAATGTATTATGTCAGTTCTAAATAATAACGTATATTAAATATACTTTACAGCATTATAATAATTTTATAAGATGGGCTATAAATAGTATAAGCGCATCAAAAACCACATAAATACTTCAAGCACTGACTAGACAATTCAGTTTATAAAAAGTCGGAAAATATGAAATACTCAATACGTCATAAACAATTTGTATGGAAAATTGAATTTAGTACAAAATACTACTATGGTGAAATTAATATAGTATATATAGTTCAATGAAAATAAAACAAAACCATTGTCATCAACTGTGTCAACGTTTTAGACAAACATTGGGACCCTTCAGTTATTGGTTGAAAAATGACACTTGGACTGGCACTTCCGATAGCACCATGATAACTCTCACACAGGGATAAAATTGACTTTGGACAAAAGGTTGAGTGAAATGCCATTTTTAAAACAATTTTCACCTCTTTAAAGTTTCACCTAATAGTTTCTAAAAAACTACATTTAAAAATTACAAATATTTATATCGGTTATTTATTATAAGATTATTCGTGATTAATTTTAAGTTTACTTTATATGACTAAATGTATTTCACTTATGCACGTGACACATTTTTGAATAAATAAACGGCTGATCTATTAGCACATTTATTCCCATAAAAAATTGCAATAGCTACCCTTTTTAAAATAAAAACTAATTAATTTTCAAAAACTTAGCTACACTCCAATGCAGTTTTATCATGAACCAAACAATAATTGAAAGTTCTATGTATTATTATCAATATAACCTAAACTCACTTAATTTATTATAAAATATTGGGCCAAATTTTAAAATTAAATAATGATAGTCAGTAATAGAATCGCAATGGTTTTAAAAAGACATCTCATTTGACACCCTGTGCAATTGAAATTTTTTAGCGTGAATTTAACTCCACGCAGAGGTTACAGTAGTGCACTCAGAAATGCCAGTAAAAAAAGTTTTCAATTGAAATTTATCTAAAACCTCGAGTTAGTGTACAATTAAGATTGTTTCGTTTTTCATTGAGCCATCCTATACAGGTTATTCATAACTTCATAGAAATATTTTAACTGATACCTAATAAAGGGACGTAGATTGGTATTTACGCATAAAAAAATATTTGTTAAAAAATAACGACTTAAAATTTGAACAGATTTTTTAAAAATGTCTGTATGTGTACATAAGGAGACGACATACTATAGAAAATCATTCCTAAGGAACCAACTTTATTTTTTCTAATCAGCAGGTTACTGTACTCAAAAGTTGTGAAACACATACGATTCTCAACTTTGTGGGAATACCTACTTCAACTGATGTTTAAAAAGAGCAGTAGAGTAATATTTATGCAAAATATACGATTTCTTAAAAATTAAAAACTTTCAAGAAATTGTATTGAGAATAGCTCAATGTCAGTGATGACCTAGCGTGTCATTAGCTTAATTTTATTACCCCTAACTGTAACTTTTAGTAGTATTATATTTAAGCTAACGAACCTAAGTGCAGTGTTGGAATATTTTACTTTCTCGTTTAAAATTGTTTTCTGTGAAAGGCTGTGTAAGACATTCTTTTGTGGTTATTTAAAAATTAGTGGTATTCAAGCATAAGCATTTAGTTTGTTTGCTTTGTGAGATGTCTTAAAATGTAAAGTGTATGACGTTAATGCAAACACACTGGTAATGCAAGTTAGTTACATCAACGTATTGGTTTTCTACAAACTGACACAGAAGAGCACGTTTGTGTTTTCAACAAAACGGAGCACATTTAGAACACCCCTTGTAAGCAGAATTGATTAGTAGCTACTTTGATTAAAGTGCATACATTTCATAAACATTTGTTTAAAGTTTTTAACTTTTAAAAATTGTGCGTTTGCATAAATTACTTACTCCTCTTTTTAAACATCAGTTAAAGTAGGTGATTCACAACTTTAGTAGGTAAAGTGACCTATTGATTAGAAAAAAACTCTCCTTATAACAGATTCTGTTATAGAGGACATCTGTTATAAAGCGCATATCTTGAGGTCCATTCAAACTCATATGCATAAACTTTTCTGTTATAGCAGACCCGCTATAAGAGACACTCCTGATATAACACACTGTGAAAAGAATTGTTTGGATCCCGTCCACCGTCAGGCAACGTTTAGCAGTCCATAAGCTCGTGCGGCGCCTTTATATATACAAATTCAATTTTCCTATGTGTTGGGTGCTTAAAGGATGTCGGTAGCTGTAAAAAAGAAACATATTCCTCTCAGTCTAAAAAAGAAAATTGACATTATAAACAACATACAAAATGGAATCGCTCAAGTAGATATTTGCCATAGTATAAATTTGTCAAAACAAACCGTTTCCACAACATGGACAAACGATCAAAAATACTGGAGGCTGCAGGTAACAAATCACTAAACGTCATGAAAATGTGGAATCCTATTTGTAAAGATGTAGACAGCGCTTTATTGAAGTGGTTTCAAATGCAGAGAAGTGAAGAAGTGAAGAAAAACACAAGTTACTTGTTATCAATAAATATCAAAATCCCAGGTGCATGAAAAACTTACAAAGTGCCAGTACAGTATAATGCTAATAAACGTGCCTGGATGACTTCAGAAGAGGAGCTACAACTGTGTAATACAGAACTACATCGTAAAAATGGACAATTGTGCTACTCATCCTAAACTACAATTTTCAAATATGTCTCATATTTATACCACCAAATTGCACCACATCTTTACAACCTGTGGACCAAGTGATTATTAAATGCCTCAAATCACATTACCGTAGACGTCTAATGGTCAAATTGCTAGAAGCAACTGATCATGGTGAGAGTTTTCAGTCGTTTCTGTTGGATGCAGTACGTATGGTGACACAATCTTGGGACATGGTGACACAATTTGGGACATGGTATCCAGTGATGCCATTAGAAACTGTTTCAAACATTTAGGTATTTGAAACAATGAATTCCAGTAAAACTGTGTTTATATATTGGTAACCAAACATTTCAGGTATTGCCAGCAGAAACTATGATTTTGAACAGGAAAATGAATTACCTATAGCAGAATGGTTGCAAGTGAACAAGAAAAGTGATGTGGACGAAATGGATCTACCCCTGAACACTTGGCTAAATAAGTACGTGTCGGAAAAAGCAGCAAATAAGTTTCCACACATAGATAATTTAATTGATATAGATGACGATTTAATTACGTCTGAAACCCTTACGTATCTGAAAATCATCAACAAAGTTATGCCACAGGATCAGGATGATGCATGATAAGGCGTCTCGAGCTATGAAACGTACGCTTCATTATTTAGAGTCTCATCAAAATGTTGATGACCGAGCTTATAATGCTGCGTTACAAGTTTCCAACTTGTTAGAACGTCAAAAATCATTGGCAAGGAGATAAACAATAATCACCGATTTTTATGTAGTTTGAATTTTTGATCCAGTTGTCGACGTAAGAGATTACAAATTTCATTAAGTACACATATGAATGTACCTATGTACATACTATATGTATGTACATACATATTTTTTAGAATCTTTATTTTATATAAATTTATACATGTGTATTTCACTTATGAAATGTTTTCAACCATCTTTATTTTATATCTTTACCTGCTCATATAAAGGACACCGATTACAACACACACAAATAAGATTTCCTAGAGAGTCTGTTATAAACGGAGTCTACTGTAATTAGATCTACTCCCCTTTATGATGAATATACCCCTTACCACTTGCTCCCTCACTATATATTATTATATTACCGGCTAACCTTATACTGAGCACAAGTCCTATGCACCTCAGCATGGATCCACAAACCTCATAAAAAGTACATATATATATAATAAGATGTATCTATCTGTAAATAAACTCTCATGAAAACAATAAAGAGCTTAATCACCTATACAAATTGAGCTAATAGTTGTATAGCCATTAACAAAACAATAGCTTTAAGCTTTATTACTTCACAAGGGGAGGAAACATCCACTAACTGGTTTCGGCTTCTTTAAGCTTCGTCAGAGCAATAAGTATTTGAAAGAAAGACACTTCAAAAACAGTTAAGATAACGATAGACATAAGGAAACAAAAACTAGCATGTCAGATAAGCTTTACAAAAAAATTCCAAGAGTTCACTCTAATTATCATTGAAAATGTAACACCTTCATGTTACTTTAAATAGAAACCGAATAAAAACGGAAAAATTAATTTCAAACGGGCAGAATAAATACGGTTCTACCCAGTATATTGTGATTTCACGAATAGTAGTGCTTATTAAGCATAGCGTTTCAATAATTTTTAGTTCTATAAGGGGAATTCAGGCAATAAACTTAAAACTACAAAATCACAGATTTTTTGTACAGTACATAGTTGAACGTTTGAACATAACTCAGGTCAATAACTTAGTTCAAAACTGCATAAAGGAATAGTTTCAATAATATGCATTACGATTTCGAATACAAAGATGCAAGAATGAGTAATTATTGCAGTTAGGTTGTATAAACAGACCAATAGAAATAGTAAATTTTTTTTAACCTTAAGGAGCTTTTAGAATAATTAAAAGTTTCAAGACATAGTAACCCCAGACAAGATAAAAATAATGTTATTACAATGTAGTTTAATCACTTAGATAAAGAGGATTATTTAGTAAAACTCACACCTATCAAGTTACGAATGAGCTCACCCAACAATAATCAAACACAATACACTGTTAAAGGTTACAATGTAACCAATTGCAGGATTGTTGAGTATTGTTATGTTCAATTCTACTCTTTTAAATGTTTTTATTTAATTTAGGATTCTTTTTAAATATTTGCACGCTTCTGCTTCGATATTTTGTGTAACTACCAGTTAAAAGAGACTCCCTTGATTACGTTCCTGCTTAAATAAATCGACTTGTTGCTGTAAAGCTCATCCTCATACCATTAAAACATGTACTTTTCCAACACTGTAGAATGTAATAAGTGCATTTAAATTAAGTCAAAGCACATCGATTTATCTTTGGTTTGATATAAAGCTTTAAATATAACTCGGCTGTCTACCAATTTTAATTTCTAAGGAATATGTAAGTTTGAATAGCATAAATTTTCTACAATTGTATTCGTGTTTTCCAGTATTTGTTATCTGTTCATGCATAACAACGTCTTAAGAGTTGACATGTGTTATTCAAATATTTAAATAGACCCTGCCTTTCGACATCGTAACATATACAATTTACGTACTCAATACTATTGCTGCAAGAGCAATACACGTTGTTCTTTTTCACAAGTACTAGACATCTTGGATGCATCGGTAAGTTCTTTCATGTCAATTGATACTAATAAGATCTTCATTTTAGCTTTTCTACATAGGCCGTGCTTTTCTACGTAGATAGTGCTCTTCGACGTAGGCCCAATGGTGCTTCTACATTAGGCTAAATTGCTTTTTATGTAGGCCCAATTATTCTTTGACGTAGACCAACTGCTTTTGTCTGTAGACCGCTATTGCAGTTATGGTAGCAGGGTAAATGGATCCTGACTACCGTGGTGTTGATGTGCTGATCCACCTCCGATGGTTTGCAAGATTAGTATCCCGATGCCTAGAGGTATGTGACTTGTTTTCTTTTGTGCATACCGAGGATTATTATTTATCAGTGGTCAATGTTGATGCAAAACAAGTTTTCACCATACCCGTTTAAAAACTAGCTTCCCTTGTGCTTCTGGTTTTTTTTTAATGCTTACTAGAACTTGTTCTACATTTAATACTTTAATTTAACACGCTTCCTATTGAGAAAATCTAAGCATTACTTTTTTCCAATTAGATTTATTACATGTTAGCTACGAAATATTTACTTCGTGGATCCATTATAAAATTTGTCCTTTACAATATAACTTAAATTTAATCCTTTTCTTTGTCTATGTGAATCACGAAATTTTAATTAATTTTTTATTGTAAATAGAAAATCTTTGTCGATGTACTTTTTTGTCTATGTGAATCCTCCCATTCTCCGCGTTTGTAGGTAGCCCGCCATTTCTACATTTCTTTTGTTTTTTTTCTGTAATCGCGATGTGTGCGGGTCCTTACTTTATTGCTCTTCCTGTTTCTATCTGACCCGTGCATATTGGCCCATACAAATTTCACCCTTACAGTATGTACAATAACAATAACCATACTTCAAACCATTTGAAATGGTTTTTTCATGTGATACCAATATGCTCATTATGAGAACCGCAATACAATTACATACCTGTCAAAGGAAGAGTGGGAGGCAATAACTGGAGCTAGATAGTGGGCGAAAACAGTGAACTAATTACTCATGAACCGGTCAACAGAAAACATGCAAGGGAGAAGTAATTTATCGCTAAGGATTATAGAAGGGAACAGATTTGGCTAATAGTTAGTGCAAATGATTCCAGCGTGGTGTTATGTGCAGACTTCAAGAAACAGCCCCAAAAGAAAAAACAGGTTGAACAGATGTTGTCAACACAGTTGGAATTCCATTACTTTTCTCATTATCGTCTTAGACCTGGTTCATGAAAATTTCCTTTTAGAATCACCAAAGAGTAGAAAGCTGTAAGTTATTAGAGTGCATATTTTTCATCATGGTGGCATTTGTGAATTGATATTGCTAACATAGTAATGAAGGTATAAATAGCCACCATAATGACAGATTATAGTATTTAATTTATTATCTATAAAACACTAGACACTGAAATTTACTTTGAAAAGGTTGTCAACTAATTAAATTGCTATAGTTGATTATTTGAAAGTGATTATAGCTCCAAAAATGGAGTGCCTTTATGTAATTAATCATTATGCATATACCCGTTTGCAGAAATAATGTTGTGATCAAGCTAAACTAAATTTATGTAGGTAATTTAAGAATTTTTTTGTCTATTATGTACCTGTTTACAGGGATAATATTGCTACTTTTGTACTAAACTAAAATGAGGTATTTGTTTCCTTTGTTTAGATTGTAGATTGGTTGTAGAAAGAGATCTCCATTCCACCAAGAAGTCGACATAAGCAGGATTCCCTTGAAAAACCTATCTTCCTGAGAATTGTACTCTAGACCAGACAAGTTGATGCCCATAATTTAAGACAGTAACAAAGGCCTGTGTGTTTATAGTACCATAGTAGCTTGATAATTTTAATTTCCTCATTGCTTTTTGCAATTTATCAATTTTTTTATATAGGCACCCGCTCGCTGCCAATGCAGTTAGCCTGTATACACTTACTTTGTTAGGGGATTCCAGCTGCTTCTGGGCAATTACAAATTTAACAGTCTAACGATTATTTTGCACATAACAAAATATTCACTAAATTTCAGTTTGTATATCCTTTCGTGAGTATCCTATTATTTGCACCACTACAAGCTTGAAATTCACAGGGGTATTGTACAAGCCTGTTAGATACACAAAAACGTTATCGATCTTCTCCATTGATGACCATTTACAGTGTAATTGGAATATTTTAACAAGATGTACTAATATCATGCTTTAATGTGTTAATCATAGCCTGAATTTGTCACACCAACAAAATATGCAAAAACAAGAGTTAGACCATTATACCAAAAGTTATCCACAACAGTAATACTGGGCTCATGAGACCAACTTGACTGTGAAAAAGGTTGAAACATGTTGGCGTAACGTTATACCATGTGTTCCAATTCTGATGCTCACCATTGGTATCTCGGTTATTAGAAGACAGATTAGCGGTTAAATGGGGAATTATTGCAGATTTCAGTAATCGCGACTAATCTTATTTCAAATTTGGCCTAACTTTTTAATTTTTAAAATAATATAAAAAATCAGAAATTTTCCGATTTCAATAATTCGATGACACTTAATCTGTCCTCTTTTCAAGTTTTACATTGTTCACACACTGTTTTAAGACATATTATTGATATAAACGGCAACCCCGATTGTCATTTATTTTTAAGTTGTTAGTACTATCTTTTGCCTTTTAGATGGTGGCCACATTGGATTTTGGGTTTGTTAGATAGTCCTTAAAAAGTGATTTTCAATGATGTAAAACTTGCCTAATTTTTAGTTATAACGAAAAATGTTATGCATTTTTCACAAATTTTAAAGAAGCTTTTTTACACTGCTCATTAGAAATAATTCCATTTAATAATACACCGACGCAATCACAGCTATAGTTTACAATGTAACAAGACAAGATAAAAATAATGTCATTACAATGTAGTTAATTATAATGAAAGAGCCAATGAATTAGTGAAATCTATCGATATTAGGTTACGAACCAAATATCATCATAAAATACAATGTTAAAATGTATCAACTCAGTTACATAAGGAACAATTAAGCACGTATTAAACCATAAAGAGTTACACATCTTTCATGTATTTGAATACAAGCTCAATAAAAAGACTACATCATGACGTAACCCCCCACAGATATGCAAAGTTGGAGAAATGACAGTAGTTAGACACCTGACGGAAAAGAATTAATTATTCGCAAGCCATAAACGAAAACACATGTGAGAGTGATCATTGAACAGATAGTCAAATACATTCCTTTGGTTATGAATTAGCAAACAAGTTACTAAAGATATAAAATCTGGCCATTGCAAGTTTTCATTAAAAATTTGAGATGCGTCGCAAATTATTATAGTTGAATCATTATGGTTATAGCTAATTGAATACGAACTAATTTATGCACTTTCACAATTTTGTATGTGTATTTGCTTACAGGAATATTGCTGTCACTGATATTTAAATTGATTTAGGTAACTTTAAAATTTTGTATGTATACCTGTTTACAGGAATCATTATGCAGCTGTATTAAAATAGATTTACATGACACGGTAAATTGAAATTTTCTTTGTTTAAACTTATAGTGTAGCATTTTTCAGTTCACCAGGAGGTCGACGTAATTAAAATCCCCAGGAATATTCGTCGCTAGACTAGACTAGACATATTGGCACCCATAATTTAAGGCAGGTAGAACGCCTTTCAAGGCAAGTGTTTGTTATGTTCTGTTTCGTACTTGTAAATTGTACTGCCTCAACGATTTAAAGACCATTTCAGTTCCTACTTACTTGAATATACGGGTTTACTACACTTTCATTATTTCAAGTTTGAAATAGCTCAGTTAGGCACTACATTTTATTTTTTTCCAATGCTCCACCCGAAGGTACTACATAGGCCAGGAAGCGAATTCTTTGTACCTGGAAAATTTTGAAGAACCCTTGCTTTTTCAAGCAAGGTAGAGATCTTTAATTTGTGCGACAACACACACACGGGATCTCTATTTTACCTCATCCAAATGAGGGCGTATTTTTGTGAAAAATGCTTGCCTAACATTTTTCAAGCGGCCCATGTCGGGACTCGAACCCAGGACCTTGGGCATAATAGTCCCACACATACCAACTACACCGCAGAGCCGCCGCTCAGATAGGCAACCAACTTTGCTAGTTCTTTTATTTAACCTACAAGTCCGCATTTGATATATTATTTTTTCTGATTTCACATCTAGACATATGCTGGATAGTTAAATGTTGCTATTTCAAATTCAATTGAAAATCGCTTTTGGTTAGGTTGTTCTGTTGTCACTATATTTTCGAATGTTGGTGTGCAATCAGGCTTCCTACTAATCCATTATTACACGTTTTTCTTTATAAAGTGTACTTCGAGTTTGTCATACATCGAGCAAGTGGTTTAAATGATAAATTGTGATTTGTTTCTTCACGGCAATACGGTTTATTGAATGTGAACCGAATCAGCAGTGAGAAAGAATAAACTTTATGCCGTTGTCAGTGAATGCACAAGTTATGTTACGATACCAATAAAGTGTACATGTGATTTGTTACCAGTATTATTTTGATATAATGTTTAAAAGGCTATTACATACTATTACAAAATCGAGATACAGTGATAAACTGATTTCAAAAATGTGTTTTAGGTTTAAACCTTAATACTTCGCATTTCCTTTAGGTGTAACTGTTCGTTATATTTTGAAAAGTTATCAAAACCCTTCACAGCCTGCATGAGGGAATATTACATTATGGTGATCAACAGCTGTTTACTCGACTCCTTTACAGGACACAGATTGCCTACATTCTAGAATTGTTAAGAGTTTTGATAAGTAGACCATTGTGGATTATTTTATGCTGTAAGATTTGTCCAATAATTTGGTGATTGTATCCAAATGTACTATTGTAAATATGTATTTTTTTTATATTTTGTTTCAGTGCTTTTATTCGGCATGAGCACATCTGTGCAAATATAATAAGTAAGAGGGTAAGATCCTGGCGATATTTATACGTATGTTTATGCTGTTATGCAAGTACTATTAATTAGTTGTTTGCTGTACCAATTTAGAATGTTATTAATTACAGTGGTTAAATGCCACTTAGTGTTGTTATCCTAAAGTATGCGACAATATTAAGAGGCGTATAATGTACTAGTTCTTTTATTTGCAAAACACCCTTCAGTTTGATTGTTATTTAGATATAATTAATATTTAATATTAGTACGTGAGGAGTGAAGAATTCAGATGTTCATCCTTAAACCAGCAATTTAATATTATTTTGCCATTTAAATTCATAAAAGTTACTTATTAGAATCATATTTTACATGTGCTTATGTGTTTATCATTTCAGATACAGAAGTTCTAAAAAAGGCGACTTTGTCCGTGCGTCCTTCGTTTCGTTCTTAAGACCCCCCCCCCTATCTTCAACTGTGTTAGTGTGGAATTTTTCATTCTCCCTTTGTTACAGTAATTTAAATGAGTTCACTCCTTATTACTGATTTCGTTCTATTGTTCCTGTCTCGCTCGTCTTACGGGTAACATGTTATTGGTAATGTAGCTAGGTAATTTTATATTTTTCAAATTTGTTTGTCTATTTTATTTTATTGTTTCTTTAGGAGCCCACTCTAGAATCACTGTAGTTAGCCGGTGTCTCATAATTTGCTATGGGATTCCTGTCTCTTCTGGGCAATTCCAAATTTAATAACTTAATCCATCGTACACCTGCAACAGAGTATTGCGAAAAGGCCCGAGGTATCAAAACTTATGCGTGTTCACAGTATACAGAAGACCACTTATGGACAATTCAATTTACTGTCTCATTTATACAGAACTATTTTTCACACAATAAAGTGATTGTAATATGAAGGGTGAAAAATATTTCAGAATTGCTCACTCTGAATTTAAAAGCAATGATGGATTTCACACTGATTTAGGTTATCCCAATAACATTAAATACAGATTAAGATAAAAGGTTTACCAATAAACTTCTAATTTGATATGCCATATTGAAATACAGGGTAGAGTCTCTTGATCTTGAAGCAGTAAATGCCAAGTTTTTACTGGAAAATGTTTACCATCCAGTCTTAATTTATTAGTATAACTCAGCCACATGATGAAATAATATTTTATCCATATCGAGCATCTTGGTATTATGCAAGAACGAGTAGAATTCAGTTAGAAGCCAGCAAAATGCCTATCCTTTGTACCAAAAATTGACAACTCATCAAAGACACTACAGGTTTGTCAATAGAAACACTTTATACACCGCATCCAGAATCATTATAAAACAGTGGGCTGGAAGCTTGAAATAAAAAAAAATTAGGCATATGATATACGATTAGATTGGGGAAATAGACCATCTACATGATGGGGCAAGTTACTCAACAAAATGCAACATTAAAGACTACGACTCTTTGCATTTTTTAAATGTTGAGTTAAATTAATGTAAACCTAAGATTAATATTGGTACAGTATCATTTTAATAAATTACGTCGGACTTATTTTATAATTTTACCCAAAACTTGTAACGTGTTCACGTTACTTGAACTATAAATCAGATAAGATGTAAATATTAGATTTGAATGGACACACCCTGTATAGTAGATTTCACAAATAGTTAATATTAATTAAGCATGGTATTTTAAATTTTGTTTCTATAAAAGTAATTGAGATAATAAGGTATAACATTAAATCTTTAAATATATTGTGAATGTAATAATCCAGGACGAAGATTTATTTTAAAACCACAAATGAAAACATCTTAATATTACAAGACACTACGTATGCGTTTCTCATGAAATATAATCTACAATAGATAGTCATCGTCCCCGACTACCAAGGACATTGCAAATATTAATGACTTTTACATAATTAATCTGACAATCGCCTTTTTATTCAGCATAGATAAAAATGTTACATTAAGAGAACCGAATTTTAGAGAAGGAAAAATGATATACGAATTAAGCACCACAAGAGGAAAGTGTAGTTCAGAAAGTTATTTAGAAATGCCGAAATGTAGTAATACGGGTATGTAGTAAGGTGGGAGTGACGTTGATGTAACATAAACTTCTCGGCAGAGAAAAAATACAGAGTGCGTATTATTTTTTTACTACCACGTGTTCATGGAATTAACGTCATGACAATCGAGTAAGGGAGCAGAAATTTGAAGATTCATCCCACAAATATTTTATGTTTTGTTAAGGGGCTGTGATAGCTTGACACAAGAAAATTGAAATGCTGGTGTTTTTGGACATCCTTGGGTTTAAAGATTATTGGAAATTAAAGAGTGAGTAAAATATGAGGTTTTGTTAATAATTTATAATTATCTACATATGGGTTTTAAATGTAAATGAGTTTGTATTTATGTAGTGGAAATTAATAGAACATGAAAGTAATTATTTTGTTGAACTATGAATAGGCAACGGAACTAATTTTGATTAAATTTAAGCATGATATGATCGTGCAAGGAAGTTTGGAACATTTGAAAATATTAAAAAATATGTGTATAGATTTTAAATGTAAGCTTGATTGGTGGAATTTAATGTTGGTTAAGGAATGAAAATGTAGTATTTTGAATGAACAATAAAATGATAAAAGGAAAAGTTGGTATTTAACTATTTCCTATGTATTGTTATTAAGGGCATTTCCATAAATAGGATGTAGAATGTCATTTATATCAATATAGGAAGTGAGAACAATGGTTTTAGTATTATCGATTAATTTAATATTTTTTCTTTAGGAATTTCTTTTAGTAATACCTGGTTTTTTTAAGGAACGTATTTTTGTATTTATATTACACTTATTTAATGTCAATATAGGTTAAGTATACGTTGGATTTTATTTCCATTTATTTATGAACAAGGAAAAAATTAGATAATTGTGAAAGTCACCCCAGTGATGAAGTCTTATTTAGGAGAGGCACTTTATTTAAAAAATTTCTTTGATATAACAAAATATGAGTTTTTAAGGTGTCGAACAAGGTAAAGCATAATGTGATTATTGTTATTCTTATTATTTATTCCTTAGGAACCCACTCCAGCACCACACCACTGTAATTAGCCAGTGCACCCTTAAAATTTGTTTAGGGGGTCCCCGTCCCTTAAGGGCAAATCTAAATTTATAACGTAACGTTCATTTTATTCATAACAAACTTATGCAACATGTTATAATCGAAAAAGATCACAATGGTCCAAAACCATTTATGAAAATATTTAAAAGTTATTAAACTATTTTTGAATCCTCATAAAAGAATAGTTTTCAAGAATGTATAGTATATTACTCAGAAATTGGAACTTTCATTTGTAATTAAGCAAACAGTATCGTGTAAAATTTACGATTTTCACGTTGGAAAATACACTGCAGTACTTTTCACTGATGTTCGAGTATTTCATATTTTTGACTGTTAGGTAGCAATTATTTAACTTAAAATATCTATGGAATCACCCTGTATTATACAAATTTAATAATCTTCGTATTTACAATATCTCTTTCATTAATGATAAATTGTGCCCTTCATATTACCATTCTCTTAAATATTCATTTTGTTTCTATTATTTAAGAGGCAGTTACAATTGTGCTCATTAATATTATATACAGCATTTCTTAATATACAAAATGCACTAGCTTTCTAAAAATATAATTTTAATCATTAACATACTAATATAAGATTCAAAAATACTGATAATTCATTTGATATTTTAAATAACTCTGGATACAGTTGACAAATAGTATGTATTATTAATAACATTGAATGAATTAAAACAAATACTAAATTCGAAGAATTAAAATTGTTCGATAATTAATTTGTAAAATAAATAACAGAAATAGGTGCTCAACTAATTTTGTAAATGTTTAGGTTTAGTTCCAAGGGTGTTTATTTATCATTTACTCATAATTGTAAGAAGTCAGCTATGATGCACGACCAACAGGCAGATAGCAAAATTGGTAGACATCTTATTTTTCATTTTTTTTCAAAATGAATTTGCAGTAAAATAGTTATTTATTATACAAGGGAAAAAAGTACTAGATTTTAGCTCGAGGTGTGTGTTTGTCTCCCGCAACGGAGGGAGACAAAACACCAGAGCTAAAATCTACATTTTACCAGCGTATAATACACTAGTTTTTCTGTGACTGGCAAAACAATGATTTAATATTTAAAAAATATTACCAATTATATTAAAGTCAAAAATCAATCTATGTCAAATTTGAAGTTTCAAACAGGTAGGCTGATGTACTTATAGGGACAGTTAGATCTGCGTTGCTAAGGAAACCTTTAAAGTAATCAAATATCTGTCAATTTAATTTTGCAGTGGTTACAAAATTGCGAACTTAAGTTGTTTATATCGATTGTTTTGAATATTCAAAATTCAAAATGGACAGTACTGATTCAGAAGTTTCTCTTACTCCACGAATTGGTAGAGGCAGCTAAGTAGCATCAATAAAATTATTGCCAGCTAAATCACGAAAATTTACGAAACTGCGTATTCAAGATTCATGGAATGGAAGGCGAAAAAGACATGTAGTTCTTACTCGAGACGGTGTTATTGGTTTATTTTTCGAACTAGCGCAACAACAAAAGCCATCAACAGTGTGGTCGAATTATTCAATGATAAAAAGTATGTTACAAGTCAATAATAACGTAGACATTTCAAAATATTGCAAACTAATTACGTTTCTGAAACAAAATGGGAAAGGTTACATGCCCAAAAATCTGCAATATTTAAGTACATATTAGTGATTTTTAAATAATGCTCCTGATGAAGTTTATTTATTGGTCAAGGTTGTTGTTGTATTTGGGATTGCAGGAGCCTGTCGAATATGTGAAATTAGCCAGGTAACATTAGATGATATTGAAGACGTTGGAACGCCATTAATTGTGAAACTTAAGCAAACAAAGAATGATGTAAATAGGAGATTTATAGTTACTGAAGAATATATTAAATTTTACAGAATGTACATGGCACTTCGTCCAGCAGCAGCAAAGGATCGCCCTGTTTTATGCATATCGCAATGGGAAATCGTCAATCAAGTTGTGGGTAGAAATCAGTTTTATAAGGTACCTGAAATAGTAGCCAATTTTCTTCGACTTAAAAATGCTAAGTCATATACAGGTCATGCATTTCAAGATCGTCTGCTACACTTTAGTTGAATCTGGGGAGACTTGATGACACTAAAGAAACATGGTGGTTGAAGTCATCAATGGTCGCTGAAGGGTATGTTGATGAATCGATAGTGCACAAGACAGAAATAGCTAAGAAACTGTTTAGTTTGTGTGGCAGTGCATCAGCTGAAACAGAATCCAATTTGCAACAAGTACATCAACGGCAGTTGTGTCAGTGGCACAAAATATTATTTCAAATCAAGAAAATTCCACTGTAGCAGACATTCCTAATTGTTCAAAAAACATGTCTTTCAGGCAATGTACATTTAATAACTGTACTTTTAACATTAAGGAAACGTAACTTATACATAATAAAATATTCTAAAATTAAATATCTTCGTGTTCTTACTTATTTGCACTTACCAGGAAAAAAGTACTCATTTTTTTCCCGGGGAAAAAAGTAATTTTATATAAAGTGACATTTTGTTACCTGTCAAGAAATATTAAATGTCACATTTTTTTCCCGTCGCAGAAAAAACACGTATTTATGTTCATTGCTATTCTTATTATAAGACTTTTGTATTACTGCATGGATAAATGAATATTAACTTACAAGTACCAACGTTTAAAAACTTGAGCCGAATATTTCTAGTATGTAAATTAGATTTTCAAATTTAAGAAAATAGAGTTTTTCACTCATTTTGGGTGAAATACCACAAAACACATTTTGCAAAGAGTTATTTCACATTTCAAGCAATATTATAGCAGCTTTGATTTGCAGTTTTTTCTTGGCAGCGACATTGCTTTTCTCGTGTTGCTGTGAAATACCAAATTGTGTCGAATCTTACATCTTTAAAAACTTTTGAAGATGAAATTACAACAGGGCGCTTGTAGTGGGTTCTACGACTAATTTCAAGTAAGTAGCAGAGTTCCTAACTGCTCTAAATATGATCCAAAAGTTTACAATTGCCATATCAATCATTATCGCAAACAATGACTAATACCATTTTTTGGCTTGTGTTTGGATGGCATTTTCGTAACATTCCAATCATGTCAGTTCACACCACCCATATTTTGTTGTAATTTTTCACTACTCATGGTTGTGGTGGGGATTTCTTTTGCTTTGATGTTCGATCCTAACGAGATGCTTGTGACAAAGGTTCTATTGAATTGTGGTTTTGTTCCAACCATAACACACTTATTAACATTTCTTTCAACAACAGCATTTCTGCAATCGTGTCGAATCTATAATAATCAAAATCTCTGGGAAACTCTTTTTCGAAGATTTTGAATTTTTAGTGGACATTGGGCTAATCCATGGGGGTCAGTCAAATGAAAATGAGACGCATGGAAAAAAGTGAGTAAACTACTTATTATTTCAAAAGTAACTGCCATAACTGTTAAATTTATCCCACTGTGAGACAAGACAGTCAATGCCTTCAGAAAAATGTTTGCGGTTGCCTACGGAACCACGATTGTACCCAAGCATGCGCCTCTTTATCTGATATACATCGACGGCCACGAATGTTTTTTTAAGGTTCCAAAAATATGGAAATTGCATGGAGGAGAGATCCACCGCAGCAATGAAGGGGTAATAATACGATGAGCATGCCCTGGCCAACTGCTGTCTTACAATGACACCCGAGATTATCAATTTCGCTATTCCACTCAAACACATGGGCATGTGACACCGTATTCAGCATATATAGCAGACATTCGGGTATGAATTTTACTTTCTGACACTCCTTCTGCAGTCAAAAAATGCAGTACAACATGCTGTTCCTATTTCCCGGCCTCCATAGTGATGTCGGATGCACACACAACTCACTGACCTCCTTCGAGCACATCTAAGAAATTGTAAATTTTTTTGCTGAGATTTATAAGTACGTAGATTCTTTGGTATACTACACTTAGTGTACTAATTATTTAATTCAGTAATTAGTTTCTTAACATTAGTTGCATTTAAGCGTTTACATATTATCCAATTAAGAGTCGAGCTTTATCATATGGTTGTTTGAACTTTGCCCAATACAATGAGCAACGTAAGATCGTTTCATAAGTTTGTCAAATCGAAGGGCATTCACTCTCGGTTCTTGAAATAGGTAACATGGCTTTTGAAAAATATCGATTGTGCGATATGCGTATCGCTATTTTGATTTATACTGTTAGATGGAAGGTCCCATATAAGATTTGGTTTCTTTGTTAATGTTAATCAGGTAAAAGTATTTAATACTTTATTCTGTGATTTCAATTAAAGTGCTTTTTCTCTAAATGATAGTATTAAGAAGATTTAATAAAGCCATGAAGTCTGATCCTAATGATTTAATTAAAAAGTTACTTTCAAGAATAAAGGAAAACGTCGTGATTATTCAATTCTTTAGTAATTTGCAGTTCCAGAAAATTTCTGTAAGAAGTTGCTTATTTCAATTCAACACATATAGCTCCTCGGGTTGCTTTGTGATCTTCAACATTTGTTTCACAATAAAACAAAGGCACGTCACAACTGAGAAAAAACTTATTCATAGGACACTGGTACTTAATGGGTTAATAACTATTATTTCATAAAATAAAAACAGCAATATAAAAATTACATTATTTTCCTAGTGTGGGCCTGCAGAATTACTTATAAATTTTTAAGTTTTCATGGAATCATCATCAAATGTTTCAGTTATCTCAAATGTTGGTGAAACGTTTCAAATGTCTTGTCGAATATATCAATTGTTAGTCAAATATTACAAATGTCTAAGAAAGCTTCAACGAATCAAAAAATATAATTCAAACGTGGAATAATTATTTACAATTTATCAACGATAAAATAGCGTAGCAACAAATATCTAAAAAATGTATGTTTAGTCAAAGTTTTTTAACCCTGCAGAAAGTTTCGTCACAAAAGTATTTTTTTGCAGTTGTGTATATCAAATGTAACCAATTCTATTCAGATTTGGTTTTACTTCATACCAATGAACACGTCAATTAACAAAACTAGTTCCTCGATCTACAAGTTTAATGCATTTTCACTCAAACATTTTAACAACACTGGATTCTTAGCAAATGCCACGAATTCATATTGAATTGTACAAACCTCAACCCGTTTTTGATTGTTTAAAATACTATAGGAGGTATTTTTATTCATTATTTAGGAATATATTTTGGAACTATTGAATGCTGAATTTAAAATAATGTGTATAGTATAAATATTTCCTATAAAATCGCAATATTGAAATGAAATATCAACTTTTTCAACGATGCAACTATTTTGAAACATGTTTCATGTCATTTTGACATGTATCAAATTCCTTTATGTTTAACTTTTGTATGAATCTTTATTACTTTAAGTTTAAATTAAACACTTTTTATGAATATTTTAGCTTCCAATTGGGAACTGTGCGACGATCCTTGGTAGCTCGTAAACTGTCCCCCACAGAAAAGCCTGTAACACCTTGGTGCTACGGGAAACAAAAACCAAATATAAAAAGGGGAAACTAATCCCAAACTGACAAAATTATTATTATATGTATGTATGTATAATGGAATTCATGAATAGCTAATATGAATTAAACAAATTTCAATTCTTTTGATTTTAGAAAATATAATTTCAATTAGGGCAAGTAATATAAGTAAAACAATAAAAATGAATTTTCTTAATATAAAATGGTACGCTTTAACAATATTAAAATAACACACGAGTCATTCAGAAGGATACACATCGCGACAATGAAAACCACTGAAATGAAAGTTCCCATAAATCATACAACGTAATAAATACATGATGAATGCATAACGTCATGCAATTAACTTAAACCACAAAATCAGAAAGTTATTAATGATAAAATATATATTAGGGTGGAACTCATATTCATAAATTAATTTAACCCACAAAAGGGTAAACAAAATATTTATTTCAGTCAAGTTTCACAGTAAAATCATGTCATTTAAAGAAAGCTTTAGAATGATAAAGTATATAACCATGAACCAACTAATAGGAATGTGTCACACCATAATTACTACAAATATAAAAAGCTTATACAAATTTTAGTTAAATTAAATTCAATGTTAAATAATTGCAATACAAAGAAAACCTCAGACACTTTAATGTTCATACAAATAAAAACACATATGCTGAGTAGTGAAACTCGCCAAGATTAGGTTACAAATAATTAATATTTTTCCATACAATGTAAAAAGGGTTTCGATGTATTTATTCAGATTGATGAGAAAATGCAGGTCATAAACATGTGGTTCTCGCATGCTGGGCTCATACAGGGTCACACCTGAGTCACATAGAATAGGAATGCTCCACAATGACAACCCCCACCAAACATATGAAGAGGAGGAAGGATAAATGTTAGGTGCAGAAAAACCACAAATTAATTACTTGCAAGCCATAGACAGAAACACATGAAAGGATGACCATGAAAAAAAGTTAGACGAGTACACCCCCTGTGGTTATGAATTAACAGACAGGAAATAAATGTGGGAAGAGCCCGTGGATTTTCGACTAAATCAAAACAGAGAGATTTGGACGAATTGGTTCCAAGCAATAAATAAATATTGGAAATAGAACCTCGATGGTAAATTAATGTACTACTCTTAGTTCCATGGAATTCCTTTACCCACCTGAAGGTTTATTGTTCTGGTTCCATGGAATCAATTATCCAGCTTAGCTAACTAGGTTTTTTTTTGTACTGGAGCATTTATGCATGACGTTACTGCTTAAAAACCTTTTGATAAGATTATAGAACGCCCCTCTTAGCTACAGCATAGAGTAAATTTTTAGATATATAAAATCTGGACATTTGACAGTTTTAAGTAAATATTTGAAATCTGTTGTAAATTATTAGCATTGAATCATCAAGGTTATAACCAATTGAATATGAACTGCTTATGAAATTATACAATTCTGTGTGGGTATGTGTTATTGTTCTATTGCTGATGTGAAACGATGCGTTACATTAACAATAAATTAGAAGTAATAGAAAGAAAATTAATCTTGAATGGACAAACTTTTTTTAAGATTTTCTGTTGGCCAGATTTGATATAAGAAATTTATTTTTAGAAAAGGATATTGTATGCGTATGGAAATTATTTTTGTTACTAAAGGTTAAGTTTAGGTTAATTTTTATTTAATTTATTTAAGAAATAGGTACAAAGTCAATTGCTTGTAAAGGATATCCAACTACCCCAGTGACAGACATATGAAGTGTGTGAGAAAAGTAATGAGACTGATTTTTTATCTACCAAAGTTTCTTTTTTTTTTCAAACAACAATATTGTACCCTTCAAAGTAGTTCCCTTCCTCAGCTGTACACCGACGGAGTCGTCGTTCCCATTCTTGAGAACAGCGCTGATAGGCTTCAAGTGGTAGAGTCTTTAACATGTTGGTTACATTCTTTTGAATATTCTCTGGCGTCTCCAAATGACGTCCTTTTAAGACATTTTTCAATATCGGAACAAGAAAGAAGCCACAAGGACTCAGATCAGGTGAATAGGGGGGCTGTGGAACAATAGGAATGCATTTTGAAGTCAAAAATTCCGTGATAGAAGTGGCCGTGTGACATGGGGCATTGTCGTGATGCAGCATCCACTTGTCTGCAATGTCCAGTCGCACTTGATTCACCCTTTTCCTAGGCCTTTCAAGGACATCTTTGTAAAACACTAGGTTGACAGTTTGTCTTGAAGGAACAAATTCTTTATGCACAATACCCCTACTGTCAAAAGAGCAAATCAGGATTGTTTTGATTTTGGATTTGCTCATTTGAGCTTTTTTTGGTCGCGGAGATGTCTCAGTGTGCCATTTCGCACTTTGCCACTTTGTCTCGGGGTCATACTCAAAAATTCAAGATTCGTTACCTGTGACTACACGACTGAACCATTCGGGGTCATGGCAATCCTCTCAAGAATATCAGCGCACACGTTTCTTCCTTATTGTAGAACGTCGGTCTGATTTCACAACAGCACACAAAACGTTCAACGTGTTCTCGGTCTTCCAACGAAAAACCTGTACTCTTGATAAGGAATGTTCTCCATAGGCCTGCTGTAACTTTTCAAATGTCACACTCGCGGATTCCCTAAAACACAAAACTGGATGGTAGAACATTGCTCTAAATTATGCCGTTCCATTTTCGTAACACACAACAAAAACACAACTTCACTAATAGCGCTCTCAAAAATTACATGCTGCCTGTATGGAGCTAAAACTCGGACTCAGCATATGGAAAGGATGAACGCACAGGTCTAGTCAAGTAGAACAACATAGCATTGCCAGATCGCTCACAGTGCTGTCAGTCTCTTTACTTTGCTCACAAACCTCATATTTGGAAGAAGCATCATATTTAGGGAAATTTCTTTAATGATGTTGAATGACATCAAAAGTATTGCTGTGACAGCATTTGGTGCCGCTTAATTTTGACAGAGCCCAGATCTTACAGTGTAGTGTTAACAAAATGTAGAATATTTGAATTTAGGCAGTGCGATTTATTATTTTTATATTTCTTTATTTTCCTTTCTCATTTATTTATAGACACCCCTACGGGATCCCTGCCCCTTCAGAACAAATCAAAATCTAATTCATTTAACATCTATTTCACCTGTAACAGATGAATAAATTAATATAAGTAACTTTAAAAATTTTTATGTATACCTTTTGGCAGGAATAATGAAATAATATTATATTAAAATGGATTCGGGCGATGTAGCAAGTGGAAAGTGTTGTTTGATATGTTTACACATAGAGATAGTATTTTATAAAAAGGAACTACAATTCACCTGGAGGTCACCGTAATTGAAATCTCCTGGGTTACTCGTGGTCCAAAGGGAAGCTTACTAAACTAGACAAGTTGGCACCAATAAACTTGACAGCGATTAAAAACCTTTCATGGTAAGTGTTATTGGTAACGTATCGAGAAATTGTATCTAGTAAATTATTATATTTTCTGAATTTTTTGTTCTATTTTTTTTTACTTATTTCTATAGGAACCCACCCCACACCATTGTAGTTAGGCGGTGCATCCTTATTTTGTATGAGATACCCGTCTAACGCCTCATTCGCCCATAATAAGCACCCTGTGTAGAAAATAGTTGGTGGTCAAGATTGTAGGGTAAGGAAGATAGGACTGCCCCTGCATTTTTCTTCTTTACACAACGAAGCACTGAGAAAATATTCAATCCACTGTCGGAAACTTCCAGCGGACAATCTTCAACTCCTACCTCTCCAAAACAGCCTTTCTATTGGCCAACGAACATCAAGCAACCATTAACAACCAACCATGCAATTTCCAATAGGAAACCACGCAAATGTTTATAAAAAGCATTTAATTTAAACTTAAAGTAATAATACTGATTCATACAATAGTTAAATCCAAAGGAATTTAATGTGTCAAAATGATATGTTACAATTGCTATCAACTAAAAAAGAAACGCTACCAATCTAGTTCATTAATAGTATCTATCTACACATGGACTTAAAAGTCAATAGATGCCACTTGGTTTTTAAATCGTTACGAACACAGTCTGCATTGAATAAAAATAATTATCTTCTTATCCCCAAAAAGTACTAATGTACCGAAGCAGTTAAAGTGTACAATATCTTTACATAAGTTAAACAAACCTTTGGGCAACATAACGTTTTAAAAAATGATCCAATTCAATTATTTACTATTTTTATTCCATACAAAAACGTTCAGAGCATTATTAGTGCTCTTGTATTTTATAGTTAACGTACTCATTAGTTGAATTGAATGAACAATTGTTTCTAACTTTGTAAATATATTTAACTGCCTATACTTACACCCTTTACTTAACTTTTCAGTTCCAGAATTTATAGGATGCTCTGCTCCATTGCCACGAACAAGAGTCAATATTTGACTATTTTGATCATTATTTGGAACATAAAACTTCCTTTGTAATTATAAATTAATTATTCTTAAAAAAATCATTATTGTGTTCAAATATTAGAAGTAGGTGCTTCATATAGTCTGCCAAATTTCAATTGCATTCACTTATCATATGGAACACAATACAAATTAGCCACAGGCATATTTTGTCAGGATAGCAATTTTATTTTCTTGAACGTTACGTCCTACAGGTTGTTTAATTTTTATGTTGCAAAAAGTATAAGCACTTCTTGGAACTTAACCCTCATTGTTTGTCAAATACACCTAATTGTTTGAGTTTAGGATGAAACCATTAATAAAATGCCATTTGTCAAATTTAAATCAAATTAGAAAAATAATAAACAACAGAATATTCAAGTGATGGTATTATGTTAAGTAAATAATAAAATACAATAAATTACGCGGATTTAATTTCAGTCAACCTTAACAATGTCAAGACCTTAACAAAAGTTACGATCCCATAGTAGGACTACTATGTGATTCACTAGGCCTAGATATAGGAAGTGGTTTGGAGATGCCAATCTTGACAATGCCAGGTAAGGCACCTTTCAATGCTTGTACAGCTTGATCTAGATTCGCATTTTTAATTGATTTATCATTCACAGAAATTAAGCGATCGCCAGGTTTTAAACAACCATCTAATTCAGCAGCACCATTAGGAACTAAACTTCTAATTACTATTACAGATCCTTTTGGATCTAAAGGGTCTTGATAATCTAAAATTGAAAACCCCAAGCCTCTATCGCCCTTTAATAATTCTACAAATTCTACAGATTCAGACCACATTGCTAAATTAGTATTTTCAAGTGATCGTGATTTAGTTTTTTGCAAATTTGCCTCGTCAGTAATTGTTGCCGTGCTTGAGGTGTTTATACTAGTATCGCTAAGAGCTTTTAATAACTTTTGCTCTGGCTGTGGAAGCAAATTTTTTAAACTTCCACCTAAAATGTTTCTTGCTTCAAATGCTTCACGATCTTGCGATGTGTTTATAACACGATTTTCATCATTTTTTCGAGCACATACTATTCGTACTGTATTTGGTAGACATTTAAGAATTTTAACAACTTCCACGTGTCTTAAACCTTGGAGCTTTTGTCCATTTACCTCTAACAACTCATCACCTGAACCTAATTTACCATTCTGCCCAACTGGACCATCTGGAAGAATAGATCTTATGTAATGACGTGGTCGTAATTCTATTCCACCTTCTACTTCAACAGTTCCTTCTAAACTAATTCCTAAACCTTTTAGTTTATTTATATGAGCAACTACTATTTCAGACTTTGGGCCAATTATGTTTTCCCACTTCTTCTTTATCGTTGTTTCCAAATCTTCAGTTAAATTCGCTTCAAAATTCTCATCAACAAAGATTTCTATATTTTCTGGATTGTTGTCATATATCTATAAAAACACAAAATATAAAAATGTAAACTATTTACCAATATAATTATTTATTATAACAAGTGAAAAGAGTAGATTTTTATGTGGTTTATTTCTTAAAACTACCATTTTCCACAACCATAGCAATATTTAATTTTTTATTACCACAGTAAATATAAAAATAAACAATCACTAAAATAAAGTATATAAAAACGATTGATACTGTAGTGGTATTTGTTAACTTCTATTGACATAAATACGTGCACATGTACAAGTACACACAGACACACTCAAGCATGTATATATGCATGCATACACCCAAGTGTCCATGCAAACATACATAATGTACATGTACATACATACACATATTAGAGTGGAAATTTTCAATCAAGGCTGCAAAAATTAATGTAACACCACTACAGAAGTTTACGAGATCAAAAATTATAATACCACATAATTTATAAAAATATACTGCAGTATATATTGTAACGTGACATTTTTCCTTTGACAATAAAGTTACAGTTTCGTAAATCTTTTGTATTCACTCTCCAAATTTCTATTTTTATGCGAGCTTTCTTTCACAATTTACCTTCATAGTACCAAATAAAATTCTCTGTTAGGATGCTAGCAAAGTTGCCTATAGGCGTTTAGTCTCTCTCTTACAATTTACATCTTATTTTATAGATATAAACCGTAAAATTAAATCCTTAGAATAAAATCCAGACAAAAGTGGAAGCCCTTATAAAGCCAAATTACAAATAAGAAAAAAACAGCTAGTTAAAGGAATTATAAAGTAGCATGTTCATAATTCTTATACATTTATTCTCTATACTTTAATCCAGTTAATAAGTTGGACGTATTATTATTTTTGGAAAATATTTTCTTTCAATTCATTAGTGATTAAATCTCACCCATACATAATTGGTGTGAATGTTAATCTCTGTACTAAATGTCATAATCGAGACTTGTTTTTCTCCCTTTCTTAAGAATTCTCGCTTTCACTTACTTAGTGTTTCAAAGAGGACTTTTCTGTTTGATATCAAGATAAAAGGATCATACTAGTCTTCTCTAAATGGTATGCAATATAATCTAATCCTTTTGAATTTCTTAACAATATTTCTATAGGAACAATATTAAAGAGTTCACTGGCATCAATACCTAACGGCCCATCATTAAGGTTAATGATGCTAAGATATATTCAGATATAATTAAACAGTTGTTTGTTAGCACATGTGGATATTTCATTTCCTTACACAAATTCATTTTAGGGTCCTACTCTCACAAGTTTACATTAGAGTAACTACATTTTAAATATAATTTACGATGTACAATAATAGTTAAAATATTCTTTTGCGGAATAAAAATTACTAGAATGCATACCTAACCTCTTTCATCTACACCAGATATAACTTTTAAAGGACTTGAGCATTGTTTACAATTGTAGGGTGTGAGGAATGCTATTTAGCTCCAACACTTTCTTGGTCTGAAAAGTTCCTAATTTTTACGACTGGGACAGTGGTGAACTTGGTCAGTTTTACTTCATTGGTTCAAGTATCTCAAGTAACTTCATTCAGGATGTCTTCCATGTGACAGTAAAGAGACGGATAACACATTTTACTATTTAGTGATCATACTGTAAAGTGTTTTAATTGATCTAATTTATCTAATAACTATAAGTTTCGTTAGCCCGTCTTTGTGCTAAAGTTGAGAGGCGCAAATCGATCGCTTTTTGGGATTTGCGTCCGAGGGTTTCAAAGTTGGGGGCGCGGGCGGGTGGTGGTTAGGTGGAGAATTTTTGCGTACGTTGCATATGCCGGTTTTTATCGCGGAAAACCGATAAATTGCGGAGAAATAAGGATTTTCCGGTAAAAGATTAATTTGAAGCGACGTATTCGTTAACGTGTTAAAAAAGCTTGGTTCCTTCAAAAATTTCCGATCTAAAAAACCGACGAGATCGGCAACTGTTCCGTTAGCGTTGGTACGACAGAGAAGAAAGATCGAGTTGGTTTCTAAAATTCGTATTCGGACGCTAAAAAATATCTAATATATACCAAACAACGCTATTCGTATTCTAAAACCTGAATTATTAACAGTTTGCAAGCTGGTAGTATAGTATTTTCTTAAAACGGTTATTAAGATTTGTATAATTACTTCGAGAAACGTCAAACACAGGTAGCGAAATCCGACGGAAGCGAACCAATATGTACCTTCAAAATCTATGACACAATTTTTTTAAAGTTTGTTAAATTAAAACTTATAAATCATCCAATATTACGTATTAGTTCCGATAATTGATTATTATTATACAATAACATGGCCTTTTAATATACACGGGCTATTTATTTGAAAAATAATTATTTATTACATTTGACGTTTATTTGCGGAGTCGCCCGAACAATTACAATAGACCGTGATTTATTCCAAAGATCATGTATTTCTTATGTGACATTAAGCATAGTAAGTATACAACCAACGCGATTTCAATAAACAACGCCTCGATAGCGCAAGCCCAACATCGCTGTTTACGAATGTTAACTCCGTTGGTTCGGTGCCCAGTAAAATTCATTTTTTTTAATTTAATTTTGTGTTGCTTTTTAAAACATGCAATAGCATTTATTTAACAATATGCATTAAATAAACCAACACATTATTTTTTCATATGCCTCAGTGCGATCTACAATCTATAATTTGTGAATTATATTTACTCAAAAACCATTTACAACGTTTACTTTTCAGAGATTGTCCAACTTGCAGAAACGTATTCGCTTATATGTGTATAAAAACTAAAAAGCTTCAATATTTTACAATCTAAAAACCTAAACGTGCAGAGCCAACAACAGGTACATTTGCGTTGATGAACAGACGATCGAGTTGGTTTCAAAAATTGGTATACGATCCTTAACAAATTTCTAATATGTACCAACAAATATTACATCTATCATAAATTATTACATCTTTACAATTTTTACTGCGATTTGTGTAATTTATTTGAGAAATGTCAAAAGCAGGTTACGGACAAAGACGTAGCAGCACGAGTACGTACTATCTGAAACTCTGTTAACACATTTAATTTACAAATTTCTAAAATTAAAGCTTCTTTATAGTATTGATAATTATCAATTCTACTTATAAAAAAGTATCACACATTAATAGACGCGGTCTATTTTAAACACAAAAAGTTAAAAAATTAATTTGCATAGTGCGGACACCATATAACACTGGCATACTCCAGCCGGGACCTAATGTAAGCATTAAACAACAAGATCATAGTTGACGATTGTCTAAAGCCCACAGAATTTCGAATAATGAATCCTAGCGTCTTAGAAGATGAACGACTAAGATAGTTTATATATATATATATATATATATATATATATATATATATATATATATTAACCTATACTATACTACTATAACAAAACAAAACAAAACTAAACTTTCTGTTGCATGAACCACATTATAACCTATCCTGTTAAACCCTCTTCCTGTACTACTCTATATGGGTACAAATTCTCCAAATGAAAACGCCCGCGATATCCCCTGTCATATTCTCCAGCTCAAACGTATTGCCTTCAGCAAAAATACGCGTGATCCTGTACGGCCCTTCATAAGGAAACAACAGCTTCGCGCAAATGTTTTTGTCGCGGTTTGAAACCCTTAATCGTTTGACGACTACCAAATCCCTATTCCAAAAATCGTTCTTTTCTTAATTTTCCTACACCTTCGTTCGATGTCCCTACGCTGCATCCTTTCGATTCTACGCCTGGCATTACTTAGCAACTCTGTTATGTCTTGTACCTCGACTTCCTCCTCCATGGTCTAGCTGGTATAATCCTTCGCATTAATGTTACCGGACATGTTTTCGTAACCGAACTCGTGCACGCTGTTCATAAAATTTTCTATTTGTGGTAGATACCTAACCCATCTGTCGTGATGCTCCTGTGTTGCTAATCGTAAATATTTTATCACCTCTCGTATGTAACGTTCGCATGGATTAGCTTTCGGATGTCGTATGCTACTAAATGATACTTTAATATTTGCCCTTTTTAACCCGTTCCTGAATCTTTGATTGTTGAAATACGTTGCGTTGTCTACCAAAATTCTTTTATCTTCCCGACCTGGCTTTCAAATTCTCCAATTGACTGCAATGCATGCACCGTGTTACTCCGTCTTGCATGAAATAATTTTACAAATTTAGAAAAAACGTCGACCACCACCAAAATATGTCGATACCCCTGTTCACTCGTGATCAGGTTGCTTAAATAATCAATCGCCACCAATTCCAATGGTCCATTTACGCTCACGCTCATCGGCATATTCTGCAGCACTACGTTCTTGTCTTTACCTAGAATACAAATTTCACACGATTTATCCTTTCCTTAATCACCGTGATATCATTTTTGCGTAAAACGCCTCTCTGAATACTAAAATGTTTTTCTGATACCTATGTGTCCGAATTTTAAATGAATTTCGTTTATGATTTCAGCGGCAACGTCTCTTGATAGCACTACCAGCTCTGCATCCCCTATTCTTTTCACCACAAACTGCCCTACGATGGTAAATCCCCTGTACTCTTTCATATTTTCTCTTGTTAGTTTCTCTCGTATCGAGCTCACATCACTGTGCCTCTGCGCCTCTATAAGTTTGGTGTTTGTCCATCGACCAACATCCCTGAACTCCTGCAAAGCAATTAAACACCCTTTTATGTTCTGATTCGATTCCACCTGCGGTCTGCTCAGAAAATCCGTCACATTCTCCTTTCCTGGCTTATGCTTAATTTCAAAGTCGTATTCCTGTAACACCAATGCCCATCTATACAACCTACTGTTTAAAACTCCTTTTTCTTCATGAACGTTACCACCGTGTTGTCGGATTCTATTAGAAATTTCTTACCTAACAAATAAAAACGCAACTTCTTCACCGCGTATACTATGGCCAACATCTCCTTCTCTGCCGTCGCATACCTGGTTTCGCAGTCTTTCAACACCCTAGAAATGAAAACAATTGGTACTTCAACTCCATCCTGTATCTTCACCAACTCAGCCCCGATTGCATATTTCGACGCATCCGTCCTCAAAATAAAATCATCTTTAAAATTTGGATATTTTAATGCTAACTCCTTGTAAAATGCACCTTTTAAATCCTGGAACGCCTTCTCTCTTTCAGCAGTCCACTTCCATCTCTCCTTTTTCTTTAACAAACTCACCAACGGTACGCACACTTCAGAATACCTCGGTATAAACCGTTTGTAATAATTTAGCACCCCTAAAAATCCTTGCAGTCCTCTCACATTCTTTGGTCGCTGAATGTTTTTCAACTCGTCCAATCTTTTATTGCAAATTTTCATCCCTTGTTCGCTAATTTCAAACCCTAAGTATGTAACCTTGCTTTTAAACAACTCGCATTTCTCTACATTCAGCTTTAAACCCCCTTCGTCCAGTCGTTGGATCACCTTTTCTAAATGCTCCAGGTGTTCTTGCTCGTCCCTTGAAAAAATTAACAAATCATCGACATAATGCGAACAGAAACATTCATATTCATTAAACAACTTATGCATCGCTCTTACAAGTGCTGCTGAAGAACTACTTAAACCAAACGGAACTACAGAAAACATATAAATCTCGCCTTCGATACTAAATCCTGTAAACTTTTTACTGTCTTCATGCAACGGAATTAACCAAAACGAATTCTTTAAATCTAATTTACTGAAAACTTTCATTTCATATACTTTATACAATAAATTATCCAACCCTTGTGGTTGCTCATACTGCGGTTTTGTAATCGCATTCAATTTCCTCGCATCTAAACAAATCCTTATATCCCTTTTATTTGGTTTTGGTACTATAACTACTGGGTTCACATATTGAGTTCTCGCTGGTTCTATAATACCCTCTTTTAACATTCTGTCTATCTCTATTTTAACCCTATTTCTTATGGCAAACGGAATTGGATACACCCTTGTATTAAATCCGATGTCTTCCGTGACCTCCAACTTATGTGTATACCGCCTCGCAAATCTTGGCTCTTCATTAAATAACCCTACATATTTATTAAATAATTCTCCTAGCTTCATCTTAATATCAATACTCACTTTCCTATCTGTTCATCATTAATTAATCTTACAAACATATTACATAATCGTACTTTAACCTGTCCATCATTATACTCTTTAATCATTCCTAATCCTGTACTATCTATATCATTTCCATTCCTATATTCCTCACTAACCGTAGGCACCAACCATGACCTATCTTTATCACATATTCTAATTGACCTATCCTTTCCATCTATATTCAATCCAAAATCCTCTATAAAGTCCATACCCAATATGAAGTCTAACTGTAACCCTTTCGTAATTAAAAACTCTGCATTCCCTGCTTCTTTATTTCCTATATATATCGGTACACGGATAACATTATAAATCGTCGTAAGCTTTTTGTTCATCGCTGACCATAAATTAACCCCCTCAATTGTTCCTATTCTTCCCTTTAAAAATTCTCCATGTTCGACTACTACCCTCTCATTTACCAGCGACAACTGTGACCCACTATCTACTAAAGCAACATAAACACGGTCCCTTAAACTAATATTTATAAATAACAAATTCTTTTTATTAAAAATGTAACTGTTTAACAACAAATCCCTTATACTATAGCAAACATCAACCTTTACTCCTAAGCAGTCGGTCGTCCAAAAATTCGCGTTTTTTTTTCTTGAGGCGACTCGTGAATTTCCACCACCTCAATCCTATCCGGGTCCGTTGTAATTGCGCTCGTCGTCATATGTTGGACGTTTACGTCCCTGTCCGTCCGGCTATTTCCATTTTGTATTCCGCCCCCAGTAATCCGGCCGTCACCCTCGCCGTTGTCGTGCCGATATCTGTTTTGTCCATTGTAGGCGTTATCCCGGTGATCCCTATTGTAATACGGTCGTCTATGTACCTCGTGTCCCCAATGATTCCTATGTCCGTAGTTAAAATTTTCCTGTCTATAATTTGGTCTGTTTTCGTGGTACGGTTGTCGCCGACTGTCTTCCTGTAACCCCTGTTTTGTTCCCAATGGTGTGTCCGCGTTTTCGCTTCCAGTACTGTCGCTAGGTCAAAATTTCTCATTACTCCTAAGAACTCCCTCAACGTCTTGACATTTTGTACCACTACCACTTTGGTAACCTCTGGTTCCATATGACCTGCCAGTAGAAGTACAATGTCGTCCTCGCTCAATTTCGGTGTTAAGTGTTGCGCCTGATTAAACTTGTCAATCGCGTATTCTTCGCGTGTGCCGTGAGTCCTGCTATAATGTCCTGTAATTAGATTCGTCCTTATGTCGGTCTGATGTGTAGTGTTCCAAAACTGTTCTGTAAAGAGACGTCTGAAGTCCGCGTACGTGTCATACTGTTTACGAATAATGTTATGCCATTTTTCGGCATTTCCTGTCAAACTCGCCCCCACAATCTGAAGTTTTGTTCGTTCGTTTTCTGTCCCTACGATCTCGTCTAGTCGGTCCAGGAATCCCATGGGCTGTTCTGTCTTACGTCCCTCAAACTTCGGTAAAACGTCCCAGTTTAATCGAAAGTGCGGTCCGTAGTCTAGTCCAATTCGCCTCCTTTCTATGTCGTCGAATTTCTCGTGAATTTGTCTAACGTCATGTCCTACCCTGGTTTCTAATCCCGTGACTTTGTCGTCAAGTTTTTCGTCCAGTTTTGTCCTACCGTGTACATTTTCGTTTTGTATGGTCTCTAATGTTTGTCCTAAATTTTTGTAGTTGGTCCTATGTCGTTTGTCACATGTTTCTATTTCTGTACTTAAATTTGAAAACCCGCTAATCATCGTTTCTTCCACTGTGTCTACCCGTGTCTTAATTTCAGTTCTAAGATCAGTCCGTGTCGCGTTCAAATCTCCCTGCAAATGTACTCGTGTGTGTTCCAACTTGTCGTCAACCCTGTCTACTTGTTGTTGGACCTCTGTCCGCACGTCGTCTTTTGCAATCTGTATTTGAGTTAGTAAGTATTCCTGCGTGTGGTTCATTTTCGCCGTCAGGTCCGCGTGCGCTGTCCTAAACTCGTCCCTTAGCTCGTTATGTGATTGCGTAATTTTGTCTGTCAGTTCTGTATGTGATCCCATAATTTTGTTTGTCAATTCTGTATGTGATTCTCTTTGTTCCTTGCGTGATTCAGTAATTTTGTCTGTCAACTCGTTCTTTAATTCTGTCTGTGATGTCTTAAATTCTAATTTTAATTCCGTCTGTGATTCTGTAATTTTTATAGCTAATTCATTTTTTAATTCTGTCTGTGATGTCTTAAAATCGTCTTTCATACTCATCAGAAATCTTATAAGGTCCTGGTTTCCGTCGGCTTCTGCTGCTCTCACCTCCGGTACCGTCGCCTGGTCCATGTCCGTGTCTGTCACCTCCAACTCTGTCTGCCTCGTGTCCGTCTCCTGTAGGTCGCCCCCTGCGTCCAGCTCTATGTCTTGTCTCCCTACATCCATTTCAACCCCGTATATTAGTCCCGATCTTGTGATTCTTTTTGTGTCCTCGTCCGTCATCTCTGTTTCCTTGTTTTGAACTCGTTTCCTGTAAAAAAAAACTTGCGGGCCCCACCTAACTCGGGCTCCCGGATTCTACTCTCTTTCACTCTAACACCTTTTTAACCTTTTTCTCGAGCCTCACGTTGGGTTTGCCACCTTCTTATATAATTACTATGTTTTTTTGTCTCTACTATTTTTAACTTTAAACAAAATTTTTGTTACACGACTTTTGTCGTCGTCACAAATTTACTATTTAATGTATGACTTCAAATCGAGGTGCTTTAGCAAACGTTTGGTTGGTTCTTTTTTTACTAATTACTATATTTTATATGCCTCGACTATTTGAAACTTTAATCTCAGGGTTTTCTCACCTACTCACCGTGAGTTCAATCGTGAGTAGATGTACGCTACCCAACCAAACTGCACCCTCGTTTGTTTTACCACTTTTTTTAATGTACTGAATTTATTATGTATGCCAAATTTTAATATATCAAAGTTGCCTGATGCCAAATTAATTTATGTAACTGTTTATGACTTTAATTTTTGACGTTATGATATATTTACGGTACTTACCAGAAATATACCGTGCTGAAGGTCTTCCTTTAACTGCTGGCTCAAGTTCGAAATCGCCGTACGCACTTTCACAAAAGATTCTCCAATGTTGTCCGCTTGCGTACTGCCTCCAGGTGTTCTTAAAAACAATTTCGATGACCCAAACCTGAAATAAATTTACCCCAATTTAGAATTTAGCAAAAAAACCGTTGTCTACTTCCCCTGCGTCAATTCTTCCTCTTCGTATATCGATCTCCTGTTCCTCTGCTTCGTATCCCACTTAATCCTCTCTTCGCACAATCCAATTCAAACCCGCTGTCCTAATACAAATCACTCCTAGTCCTGCTATTCCAATTATCCATACGATGTCCTTACTGCCGTTTAATCTTCTCAAATCAATCCAAAATTACTTATGTCGTCGATGCCTTCTTTATCTACTCCAATCTCCTACTGCCGTTATACCAAATCTATCCCAAAACCAACACAAATCTTCTCAATCAAATAACCGTCGCTTTCCCTTTGCACTAATAACCACTTCCAAAATCTTCTTTAACTACACGCTGACTTTCCCGTTGCACTTTTAAACACTTTTACTTTTTTTTTTAATACTCGTCGCCTTTTTTTACTCGAAGCTTCTTATTCCTTTCACACTTGGATTAAATAATACTCGATGATACACATATAAACTTTTATTTCAAAAATATTTTACAACTTAACGCAGGTTTCATAAAATAGGTCTTTATCTGAACAAATTCGAAAAGTAAGTCCCTTATTTATTTTGCTTAGTTATTAAATCAACAAACTTAGCTTACTAGAATAACATTTTTAAACATATAACATCCAATAACAAATCATCTTTCTTTCAGTGTCCAACATACCTTCGCTACAGTCTTTATAATAATTTTAAATTTCTACTATTGGTCCAAAACACTTCACTAAACTCCAATAACCTTTTACATTTTGATTCACTTTAAATTTTGATTTACAATTCGTCCAAAAGTTTGATTCTATACAAAGGAAAAGCCAAATAATTTATACACGACCTGGACGCTTTGTTATATTGCAGATATCCATAAATGCGTTCGGCTTTCCGACGGCAAATGTACTCTCAACTGGCTCATGAAATATCAACTCAGTATAAAACCTCAAGTACCGTGCATTATATCAACGTCATAAAGTCATGTTATCTACCTTTTGGCATATAAGTTTCAATCTGAAATGGTACATACTTTAACGTATGTAAAGTATAGCAAAATTTATAGTTTTTAAATTATTAAATCTGAAATATTGATCCTATCGTTTGGCATACACTCTTATTAATACAAATATACCTTTAGAAACCTTATACCCCCCCCCCCTTTACATAATATATATATATATATATATATACACATATATATACAAGGACATTCGAAGTAATTGAATTAAACTAAGGCAATCAGCTGATTTCAATAACTTTGCAGACCACGGTACGTTCAGCAGCATTACTTGAGTTGATTAAGCTTTCTACAATTACTACTTATTACAATCGATTATTTAACCACTGTATATAATATCCTTGGCTCTTTTATATCTACGTAACTAACATTGTTAACATTGCTAAAAAACCCTTCGAATGCTTGTAAAATATTTATAAGCTACATTTCCATTACGTACATTACATAGAGCTTTTAATTTTTTTTAAGTGTACTAGCGCAAAGTGGTCTTGATCCGATCGGCTCCCCCCCACCCCTAGGTGATTTCAAAAAAGTCAACTTGGGCGAACTAATCTTAATCCGATCAACTACCCGAAGTGATTTCGACAAAGCCTACTAGGGCGAAGTGACCTTGACCCGATCGACTCCCTGAAATGATTTCGACAAACTCCACTAGGGCGAACTTAACTTGGCCCAATCACCTCCCAGAAGTGATTTTGACAAATTCTACTTAGGCAAAGTGATCTTTATACGATCGACTTCCCGAAGTGATTTCGACAAAGTCTACAAGGGCGAATTGGTCTTGATCCGAACGACTCCCCGAAGTGATTTCGACAATCTACTAGGGCGAAGTGGTTTTGGTCCGAAGGGGCTCCCCGAAATGATTTCGACAAAGTCTACTAGGGCGAAATGATCTAAATCCAATCGACTCCCACTAAATGATTTCGACGAAGTCTACTAGAGCGAAGTGGTCTTGATATGATCGCCTCCCCGAAGTGATTTTGGCCAAGTTTACTAGGACGAAATGGTCTTGATCCGATCGACTCTCCGAAGTGATTTTGACAAGGTCACTAGGGCAAAGTGGTCTTGATCCGATCGACTCTCCGAAGTGTTTTCGACAAAGACTACTAGGGCGAAGTGATCTTGACCCCGATCGACTCTCGAAGTGATTTCGACAAGGTCTACTAGGGCGAACTGATCTTGATCCGATCGGCTACCCCGAAGTGTTTCGCCAAAGACTACTAGGGCAAAGTGATCTTGATCCGATCGACTCCCCAAAGTGATTTCGGCAAAGACTGCTAGAGCGAAGTGATCTTGATCCGATCGACTCCCCGAAGTGATTTGACAAAGACTACAAGGCGAAGTGATCTTAATCCGATGAATCCCCGAAGCGATTTCAACAAAGACTACTAGGGCGAAGTGGTCTTGATCCGATTGACTCCCCGAAGTGATTTCAGCAAAGTCTACTAGGGCAAAATGATCTTGATCCGATCGGCTTCTCGAAGTGATTTCGACAATCTACTAGGGCGAAGAGATCTTAATCCGATCGACTCCCCGAAGTGATTTCGACAAAGCCTACTAGGGCGAAGTGACCTTGACCCGATCGACTCCCTGAAATGATTTCGACAAACTCCACTAGGGCGAACTTAACTTGGCACGATCGCCTCCCCGAAGTGATTTTGACAAACTCTACTTAGGCAAAGTGATCTTTATACGATCGACTTCCCGAAGTGATTTCGACAAAGTCTACTAGGGCGAATTGGTCTTGATCCGAACGACTCCCCGAAGTGATTTTGACAATCTACTAGGGCGAAGTGGTTTTGGTCCGAAGGGGCTCCCCGAAATGATTTCGACAAAGTCTACTAGGGCGAACTGATCTAAATCCAATCGACTCCCACTAAATGATTTCGACGAAGTCTACTAGAGCGAAGTGGTCTTGATACGATCGCCTCCCCGAAGTGATTTTGGCCAAGTTTACTAGGACGAAATGGTCTTGATCCGATCGACTCTCCGAAGTGATTTTGACAAGGTCACTAGGGCGAAGTGGTCTTGATCCGATCGACTCTCCGAAGTGTTTTCGACAAAGACTACTAGGGCGAAGTGATCTTGACCCCGATCGACTCTCGAAGTGATTTCGACAAGGTCTACTAGGGCGAACTGATCTTGATCCGATCGGCTACCCCGAAGTGTTTCGACAAAGACTACTAGGGCAAAGTGATCTTGATCCGATCGACTCCCCAAAGTGATTTCGGCAAAGACTGCTAGAGCGAAGTGATCTTGATCCGATCGACTCCCCGAAGTGATTTGACAAAGACTACAAGGCGAAGTGATCTTAATCCGATGAATCCCCGAAGCGATTTCAACAAAGACTACTAGGGCGAAGTGGTCTTGATCCGATTGACTCCCCGAAGTGATTTCAGCAAAGTCTACTAGGGCAAAATGATCTTGATCCGATCGGCTCCCCGAAGTGATTTCGACAATCTACTAGGGCGAAGAGATCTTAATCCGATCGACTCCCCGAAGTGATTTCGACAAAGACTATTAGGGCGAAATGATCTAGATCCAATCGACTCCCACTAAATGATTTCGACAGTCTACTAGGGCAAAATGATATTGATCCGATCGGCACCCAAAGTGATTTCGACAATCGACTAGGGCAAAGTGATCTTGATCCGATCGACTCCCCGAAGTGATTTCGACAAAGACTACTAGGGCGAAATGATCTAGATCCAATCGACTCCCACTAAATGATTTCGACAAAGTCTACTAGGGCGAAGTGGATTGATACGATCGCCTCCCCGAAGTGATTCCGACAAAGTTTACTAGGGCGAAGTGGTCTTGATCCGATCATTTCTCCGAAGTGATTTCGACAAGGTCACTAGGACGAAGTTGTCTAGATCCGATCGACTCTCGGAAATGATTTCGACAAAGTCCACTAGGGCGGAGTGGTCTTGATCCGATCGACTCTCCGAAGTGTTTTCGACAAAGACTACTAGGACGATGTGATCTTGACCCCGATTGACTCCCCGGTCGACTCCCCGGTGACTTCCCGAAGAGATTTCGACAAGGTCTACTAGGGCGAACTGATCTTGATCCGATCGGCTACCCTGAAGTGTTTCGACAAAGACTACTAGGGCGAAGTGATCTTGATCCGATCGACTCTCCGAAGTGATTTCGACAAAGTCTACTAGAGTGAAGTGATCTTGATCTGATGTACTCCCCGAAATGATTTCGAACAAGTCTACTACAGCGAAATGATCTTGGTCCGATCGACTCCCCGAAGTGATTTCTACAAAGACTTTAAGGCGAAGTGATCTTAATCCGATCGACTCTCCGAAGTGATTTCGACAAAGTCTACTAGAGTGAAGTGATCTTGATCTGATGTACTCCCCGAAGTGATTTCGAACAAGTCTACTACAGCGAAATGATCTTGGTCCGATCGACTCCCCGAAGTGATTTCGACAAAGTCTACTAGGGCGAAGTGGTCTTGATCCATTCGACTCCCCGAAGTGATTTTGACAAAGTCTACTAGGGCGAAGTAGTCTTGATTCGATCGTTCCACGAGGTGATTTCGACAAAGTCTACTAGGGCATATTGATCCTATCGACTCCATGAAGTGATTTCAACAAAGTCTGCTAGGGCGAAGTGGTCTTGATCCGATCAACTCCAAGAGGTGATTTCGGCAAAGTCTAATAGAGCGAAGTGATCTTGATTTGCTCAACTTCTCAAAGTCGTTTTAATGAATTCTACTAGGGGGAAGTGAAGACGAGGTGCAGAGGGCGGGGCGTAGAGAGGGCGGGGCGTAGAGCGGGCGGGGCGTAGAAAGGGCGGGGCATAGAGAGGGCGGGGCGTAAAGATGGCAGGCATAAAGATGGTGGGGCGTAAAGATGGTGGGGTGTAAAGAGAGTGGTCCACAAAGCGAGTAGAGGCGCTCAAAGTAGTTCCGTAGGGACTACAAACCGCTTCTAGTTGATTTATAAAAGGTGAAAGTGAAAGTTTAATGCTTTTCCAATTTATATGTGCTTACTGTTACATTAAATAAGTAATGCAATATTTGTCATTATGTACATTTCTTAATTACCTGGAAAAATAATTTAGCAAATGTTTCTAAGACCAAAAGGTTCATGAAATGGTTGGTTATATAGTTGTTATTAAAAATGTTTGGTATACATAATATTTAACAAGTGTGTTGCCGACTCATGATTATTATAAAATTAGTAGAATTGTTTATCCTCACAACACTATATTTTTCAAATAACGTTATCTGTTAAACTTGTATTTTACTATCAAATGTAGATTTATTTTTATGAATAACAGAACATATGGCCTTAAGCCTGCAAGTTGTTGATTTAAAAATAGTATGATCAACAAAAGCTTTATGATTTTACACTACATTTGACTTATGTCCAAGTTGTTACGTATTTTTTAAAGCTTTAACATTTATTGTATTAGTTAGGTTAGAGGACTTTTTAAAACTCAGCACTGGAAAATTCACAGCTTATTAACGTTTTAATGCAGATGTACGTGAAAACCACACAAAATTTTGGTTCGCACGGAAAGTCCGGTCATTGCCTTTGTGGTCTGAGAACATACAATGTTGACATTTCGCATGCCTTGTATGACGTTATACCCACCAATGTACGTCAGAGAACTTTAATCTGTAACAATTTTTTGTTGGCTATGTAAAAAAAATTGCATTTCGAAAAAACTTAAAAGAATCAAGGCAATAGAAAAAAAATGAAAAAATTTGCCAATGATATTTATTTACCAATTTTGGTAGATTTTTGTATTTCAAATAAGTCATTGATCCCATATGGAACACAACATGCGATTTGTTATTTTCGGGTCTGGTTCAATTACAAGGCTAAGTTCAACATTTTGTACCCACAATCATGTCATAAACAATTCAGCTGTTTTGAAACCTGGTTTGTAAAATCATAAATGGCAATTCAATCTTTCAAACGTCCATGTAAACACCTCATTGTCCAAGAAATACCTCAAGGCACGAGAGCATTAAATTTTGTTCTGATAAGATTTCCCCCAGATGAACTTTCTTTGCAAGTAATTTTCTGAATCCGCTCACTTCCACATCATCTTCGAGTGAAGCAGGTTGGTAAGTCGTTGATGGTGAGCTATTATGGACAAAAATTTAAGTGTCTTAATTAATTTTTATTACAGTGCAAACACCCAATAGAGCCAACAACAAAAAACCTGAAGGACTAATAAAAATACAAAAAGCAGACAAAATTCAGTAGAATTCAGAGTTGTCTACTAGTCCACACGTGCTCTCTAGCCAAACAACACCATTAAACATCCTTGAGTTCACCCATCACGTAAGGTGTTAGTCTGGGGCCATCGCCTTGGTCACTGTACGCAGCCAGCGGCCAGTGGTTAAGGTGAGTAATTTTTGCATGGTCCCAAAAAGATTTTTTTTTTCGTTTTTACAACCCGTTTTTTCACCACGGCTAAATTTCGAATCGCAAAAGCTTCTATCGTTCCAGTCTGTAAAACCCGGCACCCAACTGAGTAGATATTGCAATTTTTCTTGAAAGTAATATTTATTCTAAATCTAGTAAGTTTGAAATTTTCACTAATAACAATTGTAAGATTATTTGAATTAACGTTCTTTAATTAACTTGTGCGTGATTATCAGACAAAGTAATGACAAAAGACAAAAATAATGACTTGACAGAGATGGCAGAATTGATGACTTTATATTTAGAACGGACAATGACACGATAGAGAGAGTGAATGACTTCGTGTACCTTGGTAGAAAGTTTTTGAGTAACGGAAAGCTAGATGGTGAAATAGAAAGAAGAGCAAATGCTGGAAGAAAAGTGTCTGGAAGTATGTGGGCAGTGAACAGGAATGAAGGATTGAGTAAAAATGCAAAACTGGTCATTTACAACAGTGTGTTTGTGCCACTGTTCTGTATGGAAGCGAAATTTGGGTCTGGCAGAAGAAGCATTTAGTCGTATAAATGTTGCAAGAATGAGTTTCTAAGAAGTGTGTGCGGAAAAACATTGAGAGACAAAAGTGCCAAAAGAAAGGGTCAGAGCAGAGTGTGGGTGGAGTGCAAGTGACGATTAAAAAGTTGAACGAGCGAAAGCACACATAGGTGGTTTGAACAAGTGAAAAGAATGACTAAGAGTATATATGCATGTAAGATGACAAGTAAAGCTGCAAGGAACAGACCGCATAAAAGATGGTTGGGTGTAGTAGAGGAGGTTCTAAAAGAATGCCAGGTGAGAAGTCTGAGGAATAAAAGAAGCATGTCAAAAGCAATGTATGAATGTTGCAGAGGCAAAGGAAGTGTGTAGAGACCGAGGGGTGTGGAAAAAATTTGTGAATGATGCTGGGAGTAGAAGTAGTGTAGTAGTCTAGAGCTATACCTTGCATATCCTTCTAGAAAGAGATGCTAGGTTTGGTTACCCCCAACGGGAGTACTGTGATTGGTGTTGTTGTTGTTGATTATCAAATCTGATACTCATAAGAATCTAAGAAATGAAATTTTGTTTAACTAATAATCTTGATATCACTAACACGTGAAATTATTTAATTTTTTTATAACCATGATTGGATAAAAATTATTTGCTATATAATAGATACCTTCTGATATTAACAATCAACTTTCTGAATAGGGTAAATTAAAAATTTTAAAATCATTTACTCCGATAAGGTTCTGTATCTACCCTAAAATCATATCCTTTTTAATACTTGCTAGATACAGTGGCGTCCAACTTCACTTTATTTTGTTTTCTGTTTTATAAAAAATATTTTAACCCTGCCCTTTTCATGATCTCCCATGGTATAATAGCCAAGCTGGCCACCGGCACAGCAGATTTTTATAGCTCCATCTTCTGCCTAGGGACAAGATCAGAAAACGCATTTTAAAAAATTATTACTGTTACATTAACACCAAACGTCTTGGGGTCATGTGTAACAATTTACATTCACCAAATATTTAAAAATAAAACTCTTACAATAGCTTTAAAAAAATAAAACTGTTTGCTATGTGCAGCGATGTAGTCAACAAAAAAAAAACAAAGATGAAAGAAAGAGAAATTGACCAGGCTCAGTTGGTAGAGTGGGCGGGGTATAATACCTACAAAAATTAAATAAGGTCTGAAATAAAAATAAATTATTAATCGCTCTATATAACCTGTAGGAGAAATCCCCGCCTGCAGTTATACCTAAATAAAAAAAAACACAAGGAAATAACACATTAACAAAAGAACTCTACTTAGCATAAAAAGAAAAAGAAACATTATAATGGGCATTAACCCGGTGTTTAAGTAAGTGAGAATAAATCATATATATTAGTATTTGCTAGCTAGTGTACTGGTATGCCAGATTTTACAATTTCGTTTAGTAATCATAATATTATGATACCTCACATAGGCTCTGATAACGCTAATATATAACTTACAATTACAAATACAATGGCAATAACGTCTTCCAATGTGCCAGCAAGTTTTATCCTATCCCCGCATTAATAGATAGTAGTTAAAGTTAAGCGTAATATAGTAATCCCATGGCAATAGATCCCAGTATCATAAATCATTTTCGTACATACAATTAATTCGAGACCTGTATGAGTCCCGAACAATAAAATCTAAGTGGACAGGGTTTCGACACAAGCAGGAAAGAAAAACTCACCCACGTCTCTACGGTGTTGGGTCTCTCGATCGCTCCTCTTACCGGAGCGGGCCAGATGGACCTAAGATCCCGTAACGGGTGCAGCTTTCTATACCCCAAGAAGCGGCAATTCAATGGACTATCGTGTCCGCCACAGGGAGCTAGAATGATTACTAAAAATATTCATTTATTTTTGCCAACAAGTATGGGTTTATAAAACCATCAATACTCACCACGCTGTAAGGCGTGCACGAAATTTTCATAAACAAAAACGGAACGAAGAATCTAGCAATTACGAGTGCTTTTTAACATTTTGAACAGAAAGTGAACATAAATTCGTTTAATTAAACAACCAGAGCTCCAAGTCGTATTGTGGTTATTAAAACGTGATTAGGCAACTTGGAAACACGCTTTTATCGGATAGTACGCGATGTTAGTTCGACGAGTCTTTATATTCAAACTATAGAGAAAACAATTATACGTTATCGGAATGTTTAACAAATTAAAGGATACCTAAAACAAAGTATTGACTTATTTAAATTTTATCATAAACTTGCCATTTCCAAGCAAATAAATTTGAGTTAAACAGGATGTTGATGAAGGATTTAAGAATAGCAACGGAATTTATTTAACTGGAAAACAAATTAAAAGGGAAAAGGGGGTAATTAATCTATCCCGAAAATAAACGTAACATGTTACAAACCTCTCCTGGAGGGATAGACATTTTCGTGGGAGCGAACGTATCGAAAAAGCTGACTTGACAATCGACTTCCCACGAGAATTGACGTGTAGTGTAATGCTTCGACTTATCGACAAGTGATTTCCACCTTCCATTCCTATGTTATCGTTATCGTACATCATATCGACATTTCGTCAACAAAGGCTACAACCAGGCAAATACCGGGACAATAGGAAGCCACCACAAAATCCCTAGAAAACCGTTTCACCACTGCATCAGGAGCATGATATCGCGGATAAGCGTCGCCCCAATGACTTAGCATATTACGTTGAATTTTTCACGTCTAAATATTTTAATTCGATTTACGACTTTTTCAAATATTCACACACCTTCACTTCGACATTTTGTATAACTACCTGTTATAGGAAACGCCCCTAATCACATATTATAATTTAATACTCGATTTGTTCCCATAAAACTCATTCTAATATGATCTCTGCATGTATCGTTCTGTTAAACATTCTTTCTGGCGATTCTAACGCTTTGACATTTTACCATTGTACTTTTATAGTACTAGCCATTCCTAATTCACTATCATTTTACATTATTGTTCAAGTCTTGCTAGTTTTGAGATGATTCATCATTGAGCCAGATAGATTAAGAATGTTTAGATGTTTCACCTCATTCGAGTTAGGTGAAAGATAAACATTTCGACACATGGAGGTATGTTACAATTTTTTTGCATATCAAGAGAATATAGTTTATTAACATTTGATATCTGTGCATAATAAATAAACAACAAATAAACTCAAGCCACATTACTACAATAGACGAGGCAAGTTTGCAAAACCAGTTTCAGAATTAGTTTCTCTAGGGTTTTTATTTTTTAAAAAATTCTTGTTAGATATATAAATTTAACATTTTAACTTAAAACGCTTGTTTATAAGAAAGTATAAGCATTACCTTTTTTTTACTACAGATTAGTTTTACATGTTGCAAAATTAGATGCGCCACTTGGTAGCGCACTTGGTATATAAATTATTCAAAATTGTCAGTAGAATATAATTTTTTTTAAATAATTTTTTTTTGTTTATTGTAAATAAAAAATTATATGCAGATGTCTTTTCTTTGTCTTTGGACCCCGACCCTCCTATGCCTTATTAGTTTGGCATGGCATTTCTAGTTTTTTTATCTTTTTATACGTTACTGTGTTTCGTGCGGATTCTTACTTAATTTTCCTTTCGGTTTCTGCCTGTCTCTTGTATTCTATGGTAACAAGCAACATATTTTGTCGCCTTGGGAAATTTAATCCCCGAATAAATTTGAAGTTACATGTGGGTAAAATGCTATTGTACCTAGCTCTAAATGTGGGTGTTAAGGTGTAACAATTTGGCGTCCAACGTGGCACAAGTTGCTACACCTTAACACCGGCAGTTAGAGAGCTAGGTACAATAGTATTTTACCCGCATATAACCTCGATTACTGGTTTACATATATGTCTGCATTAAAACGTTAATAAGCTAGGAATTTCCCACTGCAGTTTTAAAAAATTGCATAAAAGTCTAAGTTATTATTTCATCTTATTAACTTATATATATATATATATATATATATATATATATATATATTTCTATACATTTGTATTCATCCAGATCTTCTTTTGAGAACTTTATAAGACACTCATTAACATTAACCTATTAATTATTCTGCTAATGCACCAATTGGAATAATAATATACAGTATAGTCTTTATGTCATATTCCTTGTTTAATAAAGACATGCTATACATTCAATTCTTTTAATACTTTTTGTTGTATTTTTATCTCAATTTTTATTAATGACTGAGCTCGTGGCTGAGATATATCTTTATGGTTCCTGGTTAATCAACAACTACAATCTACCTGCACTGCATTTAAAAGGCAGCTTTTACTATAGCAAAGACGGAAATAAGGTAAAAATAACGTATACGGGTGATTCACGGTGGATGGCCTATTAGACGTTTAAGGAGAACTACTTAACATAGCGTTTTGAATTCTTGGTCACTTATGTAAGCGAACATGCTCTCTCGATTTAAAATATTTTCAACTACACAGTGTTGCCAATTCTATTAAAATGTCGTGTACTTATCTGTCATAGTTTTCGAGCTTTTCATTGTTTTCTGGTTTTTTATTAGGGAAACGTGACTTCAATTAAACGTTAATAAACCTATGCTTTTAAACTTTAAGGCACTCTATCTTATAGGTTGGGGTTAATTAAAACCCGAAGGCACCACATCCTGTAACCAAATCCTCCAGTAAACATACAGGGTGATCCAGGCGCAATTGTTCCTTACTTAATTGAAAAAATTACTAAATGTTCGGATTTTTAAATGGAACACCCTGTATATTATTTGCAATTCAGAAAGCTGCTGAAATATATTATTTTTCTATGTATACTATTCCTATACCTAACTCTAGTTTTGGACTTAAAAGCAAATATTTAAATAATTTTATCAAATTGGATTTTTTTATCAAGCAGTCTATGGAAATTTGACGCTCTGTTACTGTTTATTGTCTGTTGTTGTTACTTTGTGCTTCTTAGTGTGTAACTTACTTTTTTCCCGGTGTTATAAAAAAAGTAATCACACGACGAAATATGGAGTATATTTCGGCGCAGCTTGCATCGACCTTTAGCGGCTTCAGAGGCTGCATGGACTTATAAATCTCAGGAAGGAAATTATGGGGGTATCAACAATTAAACTGAGAGAATATAAATCAAGTACCTCGGCTATATTACAAAATAACTTCAATTCTAAACAAAATATACAATTAGGTAAAATATTAGGTTGAATTAGTTAATCTAACTTTGTTGTTACTATTATTAAAAACAATTTTAATTTTACTATATTTGAGAGAACCTTCAAACATAAATAAATTTTAGTTTTACCTACGTGTAAGGAACTTCACAGTTACAAATATGCTACTATTATTATAAGCAACAAATAAGAGAAAAACAGTTTAGTTATTCACATTTCAAAAACACATATATACCTATCTTGTGTTAAATACTTAAGGAAACTTTTATTACTTTAGCAAAAACAAAGAGCAATAAAAGTAATTAAACCTCCAGTTTCATGAAACCTAGGGCATACACTTTCGTTATATAAATTCTTTGCTTAAGATTTTCTGAACATATGTTATGTTGAAACGGAACTATGTAAATTTATCAAAAGTCCACATACAAACAACTAAAGCAGTTCAAGTACAGTAACAAAGCTTTTAATTCAATTTTTCTTGTGAAAAATAATCTCATAAGAAAACTTAAATATACAACACGTACCTGTGTATTTCCTTAAATACAGTTTGTTAAGAAAGGTACCTGTTGCTTTATATTGCGCCTCAAATTAGAAACTCAGACAGGTGGTTTGTGAACCATTTTCAAATCTGGTAGTTGAGTCGGGTCATATAAAAAACAAAACATCTGACATAGATAAGTTTTAAAGGTAACAAAACGCCAATTTCATTTTGTATTGTAGTTGTAAGGTAAAACGCCAAATCCCAAGTAATAGAATCCCCTGCAATGTTATTTCGATGGCCTTGTACGGTACATAATTTAAAAACGACTTAAGATTCCAGGGGCAGATTCTTGCGATAATATAGTGTAGGTACTTTTACATTAAACTAGAGAAAATCAAAGCGAATAATCATACTTCCAAGCCTGCACACTTTGACCTCTCGGAAGAACCCTACAATACAAATTTTGTATAAGTATCCAGAAGTGCCACGAGGTACATTCAAATTGTCACAGATTTTATCTATAACAATCCTTACCATCTTTAAACCAATCGATGTGTTATTTAGTGGCAAAACTATAAACTATAACATCACGTACTTCTATAAAATTATTTTTGTTAAAATATTATAACTGCGTAGGACTCTAATACATACCATGTGAAGACCAGGCATCTTGAGGAACAAATGGCGTGATATCTCACAGCAGTATTTGAATAAAGATCCTGCTATGCGCAGACAACTAAATATCAATCGGCCGGTAATACAGGGACAAAACTAACGTCAAGGTAAATCTTTTACTAATTGTTGATTCAAAGCTACCTCACTTGTGTTACTGGATAATATCTACCAATAACATAGAGGTTACTTTTTATTACTTCCTTTCGAAGTAATAACCCAAATAACTTGTGGTATAATTAGAGGTATATTTATTTTAAGCGAAAATTAAGTATTTACATGGATGAAAATTACGAATTCGTGTTATGACATAACACAACCTAAATATAGTTCATACTTTAAATATGCACAATATTGTACATGAAGATAAATAAAAGTGGAGCTTTATTTAATTTATAAAAAAAAAAGGGAGAAATACTTAAAGAAATAATTTAAAAACTGGAACATGACCAGTGGAAAACTGGCATGTTACAAGTGTTGCATACCTCCTATAAAATAAATTATACCTTGCATAAAATGGCAGAAAATGTCTATTCAAATACAGTTATGAATTTATTTGTTACATGAAGAGTGTGATAAAATTATAAGCCGAACTTGTCGAAAATACAATTACATGGATCTAGATTCACCAGCAATGAATAACAAGAAATTTAGACAACTACAGAAAAATTTTCTAAATTTTGGTTCATCTTTAAAGACTTCTAATCAAATTTCTTTAGACTGTTTGATGAAAAAAATCTAATTTCATAAAATTATTTAAATATTTGCTTGTAACTCCAAAACTAGTCGAATTAGGTATAGGAACAGTCTTGAGCAGTATACATAGAAAAATAGTAAATTTCAGCCGCTTTCGGAATTGCAAATAATATACAGGGTATTTCACTTAAAAATCCTAAAATTTAATAGTTCTTTCAATTAAGTAAGGTACAATTGCACCTGGATCGCCCTGTATGTTTACTGGAGGATTTGGTTACAGGATGTGGTGCCTTTGGGCCTTCACTAACCACAACCTAACCTAGAGTTCCTTAAAGTTTAGAAGCATAAGTTTATCAATATTTAGTTGAAGTCACGTTTCGCTATTAAGAAGACTGAAAATAATAAAAATCTCGAAAACTAGGTTGAGAGATAAGTACACGACAGTATTAAAAAAATTAATCAAAAATAAACATGAAATCGAAAACTGGCATTAGGTATAAGGTATTTCATTTAAAATAACAAAGTTGCTACTACGTTTTAATAGAATTGGCAACACAGCATAGTTGAAAATATTTTAAATCGAGAGAGCATGTTTGTCTACAAAGTGACCAAAAATTCAAAACGCTATGTTAAGTAGTTCTCCTTAAACGTCTAATAGGTCATCCACCGTGAATCACCCTGTATAGATCAATCAATCACTTTAAGGGCATGCGAGGATATGCGAAATTTATATAAATCCGCTGCAGTCTGTATTAATCTTCGGCAGACTCTGGAATAATTCCGCAAACCCAAGAAATCACTGGTAGTCTATACGAAATCCTTGGCAGACTGTACAAAATAGCGGAAATCTCTTGGCAGTCTGCCAGAAATCGCTGGCAGACAGAAATTCCATATTTTCGCAATACTGTCACATTTCTGGCCTAGTGAGACACCCCTCGATATATGTTAATTCCATTTTTGTTCTTATATCGGCTTTTCTCTTTATGGTAGTATCCACGAGATAAAGTTTTTCTTATAGTTGTCCTCTTTTTTTAGTATACTAAGTATGGTAACTCTACTCTTATATACTCTATTCGTTTTATTATATTTACCATGGAAGAAAAGAAGGATATCTTAAGTCCTAGAACTTGGTAACATCATCAATATTAAACTCAGGTGGAATAATCATATAAAATTGATTTTTTTACATACACTATAATAAATTATTAATCTTATGTTTATGTATATTGCACTACAAAATGCAGTCAGTGAGACATGCTAACATTGTGAAAATTTAACAGGATGTTAAACTACAGTTAAAAGTTCTGATAGGCCGTTATCTTTCCCACAAGTTTTTAAAGTTCCATCTCTACGTAACCTTTTGGGAACCTGTCAAAAATTATCGGAAAAATATAACAACCACTCAGAAAGACTTTTTTAAATATTACACAAAAATCTGAAAAAAAACATGCAAATTTTCAAAAAATAAAACATCGATTACTGATTTATTTTGTATGAAGTTTTAAAATATATTGTTGTAGATGAGTAAGGATCGACTCAATTTTTGCATTTTAGTATAGGATTTTGGAAAATATGCCTTTCTTAATGGTTTTCATATAGTTTCGTTAATTTTTGACAGGTTCCCAAAAGATTACCCTACTCTTTATATACATTGCCCAAATAAAAAATTACAATGCTGGTCATTTTATATCAGAGTGTAATCAAACCATCTCACAAGTATGACAATCACACATGTCCATGAAACATTGACAAGTAATTTCTCAAACAAATAACAGCCAAGAAAACCAAGAAACTTCACTAGTTTCCAACACATCAACGTTTTATTTTCATGCACTAGTAACAACAATTAGCCGCACTCACAAAACAAACAATAATAGAATTCTGAAATATATAAAGATGCATATTTCTTTTTGTTATTGGTGCATGCTTTAATTGCCAAAATATTTTTATCAGCAAATTTTAAATTCTATCAAAATCTTCAGACTTTCAATAATAATGTAAAATATAATTACCTCACTGTTTACTGATCCAACAGATTCTCCTTCTGGTTCAATTTGAATTTCAGTATCAATAGGAATCCAGCTTAATGTAGTAACTGAAGGTGATGGAGGACTTAGATCTTGTTTATCTTGTTGACTAGCTAAAGCTTCCTGTAACTGTTCATACTTAGGACCACGTAAATAACGTTCTAATGTTAATGTAACAGTACTTCCTGCTTGTTTTAGTTTTTCAACAGCTTGATGATTTGTACATTCATGTAAAGACTCTCCATTAACTTCCACAATACGATCATTGATATTAATCTGTCCACATTTGTATGCTTCACTACCTTCACTTATACTTTTTATAAATATCCCACACAGATCTTCTCGTTCACAAACATATCCAGCAATTGTTATGCCTAATCCATATTCATTTTTATGTAATTCTAATATAAACCGTTCCGTTTCTGGTTCAATATCTAAATCCTTTTCACTTTCTGGAGATATGTTGTTACTGCCAGGATTAATATTAACTATTGTATTGAATATGCTAACTTGTGTATCATTATATTCGGTTTCGTAATTGACATTAGCTGAACATATCTGTGTATAACCATTCTGCATTAATTGACGATCTAATTCTTCGAGGTCGGTTAAGATTTTTGTAGGAACAATAGGTCCACTACTCGTTATTGTTTGGAAATTAATGCATGATGGTTCGATTGGTCTAGCAACTACCATTCTAACCTGCGAGCCAGTTTGCCTCAAAACACTCGCGACTTGATCAGAACCAAAACCCCGTAAATTTACATCTCCAATTTGTAAAATATGATCACCACTTTGTAATCTATTATCTTTATCAGCAATTCCACCAGGAAGAATAGATTTTATAACAACACCTGTACTCCGTCCTCCAACAATGCCAAACCCCAAACCTGATCCGTCATTGATGAGATCTATCACTTCGACTTGAGACCATTCTGTGCTCAAGACCATTTTGTTCTATTATTTTATCATTATTACTCAGGTTATGGCAATGGGTCAACAAATAACTAGGTTATGTCTTGTACACTACATGTTGTCATGATAGATTTTTAAAGTATGAGATACGGGTTATCATATCTAGGTGTAAAGAAAACGTTTTACATTTTTAAACCTAACTTTTCTGACATCATATATAACTTTTGGAACAAGAAATGAAGAAAGGGTTAAAGAATAAACTTTGACATTTACAATAAATAAACCATCACACGAATACGCAAGCCTCTATTGGACCAAAAATCGATATATTCAAATGAGTCTAGTGATGGTGAACTATTTTTTATCATTATAATCGATAGCTAACCACAGTTGTTTAACGTTTTATCCGTAATGATTTTTATTTTCGATAGTTTATACCAATTTTAAAAAATGTTTAAAAAACACACATGAGAAAAAATAATAAGTATATCAAAATACAACTAAGTCTATACGTTATGTCGGTCAAAACACGCAGTTCTGGATTTAAATCTTGCACTACTTCTTGCTTGTAGTTTATCGTGTTGGAAACAAAAAATCAAAATATAGATGCTTCTTAATTAAGGCAAAGATCGGAAATTAGCATTAGTAAAACAGCGTAATCTGATTTCTATCATTAATTAAGAATTAATATATTATCACACTAGGTAGTTATTTCGAACAACATGTTAGGAGAAGATATACCTGGAAAGCGCCAGGTGATAGGGCTAGATACCAAATAGATTATATTTTAGTTAAACAAAGATTTAGAAACCAAGTTAAAAACTGTCGTAGTTATCCAGGGGCTGACATAAATAGCGATCATAACTTAGTTAAAATGAAGTGTAAACTAAAATTCAAAAAATTAAGAAAAGTTAAAAGAGAGGGATGGGATCTAGGTAAGCTTAATGATAGTAGGGTAAAAGAGGAATATAAACAAGTATTAGATAATAAGAGCAAAGAGATAGCTGTAGGAGGGAACGTAGAAAATAGATGGACAGAAATAAAACTGACTGTACATGATACAGCAACACAGACTATAGGTAAGAAAAAAATAGAAGCGAGAAAACCGTGGGTAACAAAGGAGATATTAGATTTAATAGATAATAGAAGAAAGCTTAAACTTTTCAGAGAAGTGGATAGTGAAAGTAAGCAAAAATATAATACAGTTAGAAATAAGATAGTACATGAGTGTAGAATAGCTAGAAATAAATGGATGGAGGAGAATTGTAAGGGAATACAAGATCATTTGAGAGTAGGTAAGACAGACAGGGCTTACAGGGCAGTTAAAAAGTTTTTTGGGGAAGATAGGGAAAAATATAATGGTATTAGAGACGAGAATAATGAGCTTCTAATAAATAAAGTTGAGGTAGCAGATAGATGGAAAAGATATTTAGAAGATTTATATAAGGGAGACGATATAGATGAGTTAGAGAACGACCAAGAAGAGGATGTAGAAATAGGGTTCTCAATATTAAGAGAGGAATTTGATAGAGCTGTTCGGAATCTTAAACTAAATAAAGCGCCAGGGATAGACGATATTCCCGCAGAATTAATAAAATATGCTAGTCAGAAAACTTTAGATAGATTATATGAACTAATAAAAGTAATATATGACACAGGTGAGGTTCCAATAGATTTCGAAAAAATATTATTATCCCAATCCCAAAAAGTCAGGAGCTGATAGGTGTGAGAATTTTAGAACAGGTTAGTTTAACTTCTCATGCTTCCAAAATACTAACAACAATAATTAAAAATAGAGTAGAAGCTTTGACTGAGAATTATTTAGGCGAAGACCAATATGGTTTTCGTAAAGACAGAGGGACTAGAGAACCGATATTAATGATTAGGGTAATTATCGAAAAAGGTTACAAAAAATAAAAGACTCATTTTGCGTTTGTAGATTTAGAAAAGCATTTGATAGGGTTAATTGGATTGTTATGTTCAGGGTTTTGCAAAAAATAGGAATCTCTCATAGGGATAGAAAAATTATTTACAGTCTATATAAAAACCAAAGCGTAGTAATTAGATTGGATGAAATAGAAAAGGAAGCTAAGATTAGAAATGGTGTTAGACAGGGTTGTATACTGTCTCCTTGATTTTAATGTTTATATTGAGGAAGCTTTAAACTTAGCTAGAGAGAGAAAAGAGATAGGTATTAGTGTACAGGGACAGAAAGTAGACATGTTACGTTTTGCAGATGATATAGCCATTATAGCAGAGTCTAGAAAAGAGTTAGGAGAGTTTTAAATATTTTAGATGAGATACTACAGAGTAACTATAGTATGAGAATTAACTCAGTAAAGACAAAGATAATGACAAGTGAGTTACAGCCTAGTTCTAAACCAAAATTAAAAATAGGTAATACCGAGTTAGAGGAGGTAGATGAATTTTGCTATTTAGGTAGTATAATTACAAAGGATGGACGTAGCAGAAGGGATATAGTAGCTAGAATAGCTCAAGCTAGAAAAATGTTTTTAAAAAAGAAAAACTTACTAATACCTAATAGTATTAGTTTAGATAATAGAAAAAGTTTCTTAAAGTCGTACGTATGGAGCGTTCTACTATATGGTAGTGAGACTTGGACAATTAAAGAAGTAGATAAGAAAAAGATAGAAGCTTTTGAAACTTGGTGTTATAGGAGAATGTTAAAGATTAGTTGGACAGATAGAGTAACAAACGAGGAAGTTTATAGAAGGATAGGTGAGGAACCCTGTATGTGGAAACAATTGAAGAGATTTAGGTTGTGAAGGGTATGCAGACCTTTTTAGACTAGCTCAGAATAGAAAAGAATTTAGAGCTGCGTCAAACCGAATTTAAGTAAGTTCGAAAACAAAACAAAAAAAAATAAAAATCAGGTAACTAAATGTCACTATGACATAACTCACAATTAGTTAGCGGTCTGGCATGTTGGTAGCGTTTCGTTGCTTAAGCCTTACCATAACATATAATTTAACACTTTTCCTTTTTGAAGCGGATAACCAGGTTATATTTCATTTCCTTATAAATGGTAATTATGTAACCATGTTAGAGTTCTTTAACAAACATCAGGTTGCTAATATCTATGTAGAGCCAGGTGGATAGGAAAAAGATAGAAGGATATAGGAAGACCTAGACCAAACTATATTAGTCAAATTATTAGAAATTTAGGTTGTGAAGGGTATGTAGAGCTATTTAGATTTGCACAGAATAGAAAAGAAGTTAGAGCTGCGTCAAACCGACCTTAAGTAAGGTCGAAAACAAAATGATGATGAGGTAGTTATTAAAATATTTAAGTAATTCAATGATGACCATAATAATATAAATATTAAAATTAGCAGAGTTTATGATCATTTCAAAAGCGGTTTTAAATCAATTTAAAATATATAATTATTATTGAATATTTTTCTAACAGAAAACAATAAATATCAACGCTTGTCGAAAACACAATCGATATTTTTAATCAGTTTTTAGTTTTCAATAGTTGTTGAGTTGTTGGTAGTGTAATCCATTACATCAAATAACCAAATATCTAAAACGGCAGTTTAATTCAACAAGGTTCCGTACTTTAACATCCTACGCTATTATCATAAAGCTAGAGATTAAGTTTTACAATATTACGTGTTAATATGAAAGGAAGGTTGCATTTATATACGTTAATTCTATTATCTAATTCCAAATCGTATGCATATCTCTTTACTATATTGGACAATTTTGTGTCATAAACAAAAAATAGAAAAATTAGCATTTGGTTATGGCTTTTTCTACAGCATTTCCAATAATTAGAATAATAACTTTGCCTTAAAATAAACTAAAGTGTTATACAAATGTTCTGTTCTTTGCTAGATTTACTTTAAAGTTATTTGATTAATATCGGGTTAAATTCTAAAACTTTGTATAACATAAACGAATAGTTAATATTCTAAGCGCGCAATGCTAGGCAAACAATTTTACACTGGCATATACATATTGGATTATTTCAAATATAATACATAATTTATAGTAAGTCAAGTGCCAATATATGTGTACAAAAATTTGAAATTTACACGTACTGGAACATACTAATAATAACCAGCACCAAGGAAAATATATCAACAAAATTTAAAGTAGATACATGATCAGTTAAAAATACGCTAAATTACCTAACTTTGTAAAATGCTAAAAGACATGGGTTTTGTAAAGTTTCTAGATACATATGATATAAACATATTGCATAATATTTTGTATGATAAATAACATCTTGAAAACAAATAGTTGAACTTTCTATGCATAATAATGAATAAATTATTAAAATTTCCCTAACACAGAAAACTATTAAATGAAATTATATTAAAGTTTAAAATAATTTGATAGAGTAAAAACATAAATCCAAAATCTTCTTTAGGTTAGGTAATGACTTTAACTACATATTTTCTTTAAAATAAGTAATAATGAAATAATGTTTTAAAATTCGCTTAATGTTGCATGAAACCAACTTTAATTTTAGCATCTTTAAAGGAATTTTACGTGTTTATTAATATGTTTATAATAGGCAAATAGGGTGTTATTGCCTACTTACTTACAAGCCAAGAATAAAATCACAAATTACAGTTGTAATTGCACATCTATATAAAGGGAACTCTAGCATAGTCTATATAACGAAACGTTAAAAACAATCATTGAGTGTTATGTTGGTATGGCATTATATAAGTAGAAATCTCATTTTAGTAATTACAATCATTGAATGACGAATTTACAGAAAATTACACCATGTCTGCATTTACTAGCTCGTGCACATTAGAGTATTATGAACAATATAAACAAGTTAGTTCAACGTTGAATGAGTAAAACTAAGAATATAAAGTAATCAATGTCTTTTAATAAATAAAAGTTTTCGATTCTAGCACTGTACTTTGTTTTTAATTCCAGATATATACAGTGGGGACCGTTCGCACTATAAAAAGTTTACGGATTGTCTAGATTTGGTCCTTATATATTAACTCAACCGGTCTACAAGTGAATTAAACTACGATTTATTGTATTATAAAAAACAATTAACGGTATATTCTCATAACAGATCAGTAATCTTGCAATGTTTTAATACCGGATAATATTGAACGTTGATTAGAATTATAATTGAATTATCTATCTAGTCCATTAAATAATATTAAGAACCGCTATTAATTATTGTGGTCAAATTCATTAAATTTTACTTCATGCAAAAAAGTCACGCCGACAGCCAATCAGAGACTTTTATATATGACCTGTAATTTTAAATCATTGTCTCTAATTATACATTTTAGCGACGATTTCGTGATTTCTACTTAACTTGTATATTTAAATTATTGGAATTTTTAAGAATTATAAACATCGACTTTTTAAATAGAATAATCGATTCTTGTTTAAATTTGTTTTCAGCCCTATATCTATATTGTATCAAACTTCTGTACAAAGAACGTTGTGAAGATAGCCGCGGAATATATGTGACGCATATTCTGTCTTGTCGCATTATGGGTTGGGTGTTCTCAAAATCAAAGTGGGGATAACACGTCGGACACACTGTCTAGGGCGATTCCGTATGACGTATTTAAGTTCTTTAGTATAAAACCTTTTCCCAAGGCTGTGATTCTCCATGCTGTGGTTAGTTTTAGTATTATTCAGTGTTACAAAAAAATGGCAACAAGACAAAGGAATTCTACCATTTCTGCAGTTTTCTTCGATTTGGATAATACCTTAATTCCAACACGAACTGCTGACAAATTAGTATGCAATAAGGTAGGTTTAACAATTTGAATTTTTATCAATATTACTCATGTTTCGTCATATAGGAAATAAATAAATATTAAATTGCGAATTTTGTAGCGTTTTACTTTTCGCGAAACTTTCCATGACGCGTTTGCAAATTTATTGGTCGCGTCGTTTGCAAATTTATTGGTTTGGAATGTGTAAATATTGAGCAAAGTCCCTTTTTGTTTTTCTTGTAGTTAATTACATTATTTAAGTGTTAATTGAAATTTTTCGTTTTCAACCCTTTTACCCAGAAACAGCTGATTTTGTTTTTAGAATGACATTTGGTTGTGTATCTTGATTAATTAAAAGCAAACATTATACAAGTAGGCCAATAAATAAATAAAATATTAAAACAAAATTGTATTGGATATTCCTGCAATTACTAATATTTGTTCAGCAAAAATTATAAGAATCAGATTGGCATAGAGTATATACACTTGTATATTATTATTTTCTGTGTACATACCGAAGGTAGTATCCAGGGATTTATTTTGTTGTCTGCAAGACTACTAATTATTAATTTACTTTTGATAGCTGAACATTTAAGGTTTCTGTTCTTTTGAAATAAAATGTTAATTTTCATTATACATTTATTAACATCTGCTGATGGAATGGTTGAACAGCATCATAATTTTCAAATTTAAAGCAAAGATTTGTTCAAAGTGTGTGTTTTTTCGATTCAGTCCATACAAGTAGCCTTATATTTTGTATTGGCATCTTTTTTGTTGATGCTATTATATTAAAGTGAACAATCCACTTTTTATTTGATTTTATAGGCATTGTATCATCTTGATTGCGAAAGAATTGTGCAAAGTAAAATGTTTAAATATTGCTGCGAGGTTTACCTGGCACTAAAGCCAATTCGAGCCCACACCTTTGGATGTCATAAATTCTTGGAGCTTTTCTCTGTAATATACTCCATGCTTGGGTGTCCTAATGCTCTGCGAGTTTCCTTTTCTAAAGACTCCTAAAATTGGGCGCATTAAAATTCTCTTAAGTTACCTTTGAAATAAACTCGAACAGTTTAGTTTGCCACGGCTGCTCTGCTGCTGTCTCAAAAATAACTATGCCACAAAAAGAAAAATGCTGCAACGATAACTCTCCTCGATTTATTCAGAGAAAAATTCTACACCAAAAATTATCATCAACATCTAGTTCTCAGATTAATTATTTTACATGTTATCCCCTTTTCAAATAATACATTTTATCACATATTACCCAGATTAATACAGTAACAGGGCTTTGCCACCAACCTTACGTTACCCTGGCCTAATACAAGCGCATAGTAAAACCTTTAATTACTTGTGCTAATTCCAGCACAACAAATTACAAAAGTCCCTTTTACCTTGCTCATATTAAAATAGTACAACAATCATTTTAATAACCTAAATTCTCCTTTTAGCAAATTAGAAAAATAATTTTATAAAAGTTCAATCAGTAACTGGTTTTGAATCTGTTACTGTTAGTTCCACAGCACATACCCATAAAGTACAAAAGTCATTGCACACCAGTTAAACACAAAAAGCAAATTTTTAATGAACATCCGTTACCTGGATTTCTACTGTTCATAGATCTGCTCCCATACCATCGATATCTGCGGCCTTTATCATCAGCTGCACCAATGGTAACTGCTAGCTGCTACTCTCGGTTCCCATAGATTACACCAAATTCTTCTAATTCGGCTATGGATCCCATTTACAGTAGATAAACAATCAAATCTTTCTACCATGGACCTCTACTTCATTTAATGTGCCTACTATGCACCCAACCAAATATCACGTAGTCGATACTTACTTATGTATGTCTGCTACTTATTTTAATTCTTTAAAACTTTCTGTAGTACCTTAGCTGACAGCTGGTCGAAACTCAACACCACTGATGTCAGTTATATTTCAAACTGTACTTGAACACTATTATTACTTGTAGACGTCAGCTATAATCTTGTTCACTATTACTATTGTAGTTGTTAGCACGTAAAGAGAAGCGAAGATAAGAGAGGCCTACCACCAAATCCTTGTGTTTATATGGGCTTTTGTGCCCCTCTAAAGCTCCTAAATTCTCAAAATTACCACTTATAACCGTCAAACTAACTTTAAACAAACACCAACTGCCATCAAATCTTAGAACTTGTTCTGATACAAACACGCTCACCTAGACTTTCTTTACGAAAATCTCGGTTTAGTCTTTCAACGGACACTCACTTTCTCGAAATTTAGCCCCTACTGGCAAAAGTTTAGCGTTTAACCCACGCCCATAACAATACGCGTATTATAGGTGTCTCAATCTAACATACATACACCATCTCCTATCTTTTACCTTCTCTGCCCTCACTCCATTACCTTGTTTCCAAGTTTCATCTGTTCTTGATGAAATAACCCCACGCTTAACTCCTCCTCATTCTGCCAAAAATAGTCTTTCTTTGTCTACTGTTAACAACTTGCATGAATATCATTCTCCACTCCACTGTAAACGAACGTTAAGATTCAATGAACCATTTCCCCCACTCAAAATACGCGATATCTCACTTGTACATATGAAATCTAATAATCCTACTTTGTTTCACGTTTTCTCCTCATGTTAAACGAACACAACACGTGATCTTTGTGCACGTTATTTGCCTTAATACCCAAAACCCCAGCAACGGTTATACTTGTTGATCTTTAAATATACTGGGAAAATATTTCCTTCCCCAAAAATGTTTAAATCAAATATTGTAACGGCCACTTGTTTCTCTGAACAATACTTAGAACTAAACGTTTAGAAATGAAGCTAAAAAGCTTGTGACTATTTACACTTATTACATGCAATGATTAAATATACACGTTCGGAATATTTCCATCTGCCGGATTATGACCGTGAAATTATTGATTTCTACACTAAAAGAATTTGAAAAGCTTTTAAGAATAAACATCGAACTTCGTACTTACGAACTACAATGGTTTAAAATAATACAGCTTTTGAAAATAATTCTCTCTTTGCTATAATTAACCTCTTCACTTATGAACTATGATTAAATATGTTTCTAGTTTACTATTTGCTATCTTTTAAATGCTATATTATACATGCTAATAATATTGACATCTGTGGAATTATAAAAATTCATCTTGTAGCTTTCTTAATTATTCCCATAGAATTATCGATTTCTACTCTAAAAGAATATTTACACACGCTATCAGATGAAGCAAATCGACCTTTTAAAATTAATGAACATTTCTCGTTAAATTGTTAATTTTTATGCAAGAGATATGGAAATCGTTTTAAAATTTTAATTAATTATAATTACATGTAGAAACTTGCAATAAATTATGAAATGACCCATCTACCTCTTTTTAACATTTAAATTTCACAGAAATATATATATATATATATATATATATATATATATAATGCTATGATAAGAGGGTAGTTTAAGGGTAGATTAAGTCATAGGGGTCATAGGATAGATATAAATAATTTTTACTTTAAGAAAACCAAATAATTCCATCTATTATAGGAGTAAATCGACTATTTTAGAAAAAGTCAATTGCGAGCACACTGTATATATAGTATATTTGATTTAATGAATAAGAAAGAAGCTCATTTTGCAATAATCCGATACCATTTAGCTAAAATAATAATGTGTACGTCGTGTAATAGGTTTTAAGATAAGGTTTTAAACGCAACTAATTGCATCAATATAAATACATTATCGGGAAAGATAGATAAACTGTCATTCTGGATATTTAATAATTTCGTCGAAAATATCAACGCTTGTATAAGAAAACGCATTCTAATACGTCATTAAATATGTGACTAGAAATAGTACATTTGTTTAGAAAACCAACATTTTAATAACAAATATACACCAGACAGTTAATTGTACGATAAGTTTTCGACTTTTAAACGACAAATATAAAATATGTGGCAGAATAAAAGCAATATTTGGAAATTCTAAGAAGATGCTATGATATATTGAATGTCTACGTGTGGGATGGATGGTGGGAACAACAATTAAAACTAAGGAGTTTGAGAATTACCAAGGTACTATAGAGATAGGCGGAGATTATCAATAAACACGCGACGCGCACCAATTAAGGCATTTATAGGAGGGCTTATAAGTACAATGGGGAATGGATAAATATTTAGTTCATCTATAACAAGGCACGAATCACATCAGTATGCAGTAGAAATTTACGTGACAGTATTAATTAGTGAAAAATTTATAATTTAGTATAAGTAAAAATTTGAAAGTGCCAAATTTGTGCAACGAATAATAGCCGATCTACACATAGACATAAGTTAAAGTATTAAATAAAATTTATTCTAGTATTTTACAATTGAGGGCTCTGAATCAATATCCTGATACAGATCTAAATCAATATCTTGATACAGATCTAAGTTAATATCTTGATACCGATCTAAGTCAATATCGTCCCACATCTAAATTAAATATCTGAATATATTTCTAAAATTACCTCTAAAAGGAAAATATAAAAATACGTCTGAAAATACGACCAATTAAACAAAAATAAGGACACTCATGGAATCCGAGGGAAACTACAAGCAACAAGTAGAACGAGTGTAGCAAGGGATGCTGGACACAGGTACTCTGAGGCAATTCCAGTGACACGGAAAGAAAAACACAGGTTAGCGATCTTAAATATTTTATTAGTTAAAGACTGTTTCAATTTTAATATTTGCTATATATTGTATGTCTGTGAGTCAACAAAAAGGTCATTTGAGAATTTGAAAACAGGGAAAGCATCTTAGAACGTTCGAAGGTACTTAAAAGTAATTAAAAAGATGCTTTTGCTGGCTTTCAGGAAATCATAAATTTGGTAAATGTTAATGTTCTATTCAGGGGCTAAATTTTGAATTTATATAAAATTGTACATATTATTATCAATCATTATATTTTGTAATTTTGGATTGCTTCATTTAAATTATTTCAACAGATAGAAAGGAGAATTTCATAACAATATTAATTGAGCACCAATCGCGAAGTAGGGCATGTTGTGTTTTTGAGCTAGCCCAGGCAGAACAAATTATAGAAAATTTAAAGGAATTTCACAGCAATAATAAATGGTGCATCCAATAGTGGGGATGTCACAGCTATATATATATATATTCTTATGCTGCCCCCCACACTCTTTCTTTGTTGCGCGCCTTTTCTTATTAATTTAATGATTTTATATGATGTACAAATACTTATTTCCCGCCACGTACTTTAGCAACGTTTGGTTGGTTAATTAAATCAAAATTGTTTTTAATATGCCTCGACTATATGAACTCTTTCTTCTCAGGGTATCCACCTACTTACCGTGGTTTCAGTGGTAAGTAGTTGTGCAATGCCCAACCAAACTGCACTATCTTTTGTTTTAGTACCTTTTTTAGAATTTACTTTTGTATATGCCAAATTTTATATGATCCACGTAGCCTTGTGCCAAATTATTTAATACCACAAAATTTATGACTTTGACGTTATAATACACCGTACTCACCTGAATTATACGTCGTTACTGGCCTCTCTTAATGCTGGCTCAAAATCCTTTTCGCCGTATGCGCCTTCACAAGGTTTCACTATCACTTTGAACTGCCGTCTAGCCTCCAGGTATCTTTTCTTTAATTTTTGTTGCGCCCAAATCTAAAATAAATATAACCCGAATTTAGAATTTAGAATACCCTTTTTATTTTACTTCCCCTGCGCTAATTCTTCCGTAGTAATTTCTTCCTTGACTTGTACACTTCCACTTGCTACTCTTACGCTGCCTTCTAATTTTGCTCCTCTCGTTCTAAATCAATCCAAATCTATCCTCGTTCCTGTTTACCACTCAATCCAAATCTATCCTCGTTCCTGTTTACCACTCAATCCAAATCTATCTTCGTTCCTGTTTACCACTCAATGCCTCGCTATACATAAATCCATATCCAAATCAATCCTTATATTCTTCACTCTTATGTTTCTCACTCGATGCCTTCTACCTATATAATCTCGTTCCAATGCAAACTTATCTTCTGCCGGTTCGCTGTCGCACTAATTCCAATATTACCTTTTATTCGTCGCCGCTATTAATTCTTTATACACTGATGCTTCTCTTTACTCTTCTGTTATAAATCAAACTCTTACAATTCAAACACATTTATTTAATCTTCCAAAAATATGAACAATTTAGCGCAGTTTAATAATACACGTCTTTACACAAAAATAATTCGAAATTCAACTCCCTTTGTTTACTATCCTAGGTGATAATTACAATATTTTCTGCCTACTCTATTACATATTATATAAAAAAAACCATCCAATAACATTTTATCACTGAGTTTGTGTCACAAATACCTTAAATTTTGTCTTTAGCACTTTCCTATTTTATACATAATATTCTATCATTGGTCCTAAATGTTTCACAACCCTTCAATCACATTTGACACTGCTATTACTTATAATTTTGAGATTACATGTTTGTCCAAAAGTTGATTCTAGTAAATAAAAGCCAAAATAATTCACATATGAACTTGGATCTGCGTGGTTAATAGTGGACAACCATAGACGCATCCGGTTTTCGGTTGGCAAATGTACGTTCAATGGCCTATTAAACTATAACTCAGTATAAAACCTTGAGCACTGTGTATTTTTCACGTCATCAAGTCATTATAATTTACGTCTTGGCACTTACATTTCAACTAACATTTTAAATACTTTAACGTATGTAAAGTACGGCAAACATACATTTTAAAATTACGGGATCAGATATATGGATTATTTTATTTGGCATACACTACCTTCTACACAAAACCACCCTTAGAACCCTTGTGGCTCCTAATGACATTACAATATATATATATATATATTGCTGTGATAAGGGGGTAATTTAAGGGTAGATTAAGTCATAGGAGTCGTAAGATACATGTAAATATTATTAACGTTTCGAAAACCAAACAACTCCATCATTAAATAGGAGTAAGCCAACATTTACATAAAGTCAATAGCGAGCACACTATATAAATCATAACTAAATTAATTCATAAAAGGGAAGCTCATTCTGCAATAACCAGATCATATTTACCAAGAATAATAATGTGTAATTAAATATACAAGTCTAGAATTAAAAAGAAACAAGCAAAAGTAATGTTTTCAACGCAACGAATTTTATCAAAATAAACATGCAATCGGTAAAGGTAAACAACCTGTCATCCTAGCTATATAATAACATTATTCAAAATATTAATGCATAAATAAGTAAATGAATTCAAATATGTTATTATTGAAATATTAGTACGTGACCAAAAGACATTGTATTTTCATAAAATTCAACATATTTGAAGTAATAAGCAATAAACAACAGACGGTCTGTGATGTGATAAAATTTGAACTATAGCGTACACAAATAAGACGAGGTGACAAAATGCAATAGAAATTTGGATTTTCTGAGGAATATGCTGCATAATATAGAATGTCTATGTGAGAAATAAAGCGTTTTACCAAGGGTTTGGACAGGAAACTTTGAGAAATACCGAGTCCTGTAGTGATAGCCCAAGATGCAATGCTTTAATCTACGAACACGCGAGGAAAACCAATAGGAAAAATAGGTAGGTGGGGGCTTAAAATAGTGCGTGGACCTTATAAACAGCCAGTATCTCTGTAACCAAGGCACGAACCACGTCAGTCAAACATAAATTACTACACAAAGTGAACTTGGTAAATATAAATGTGAAATCAAAGTGCAAAGTAAAGTGCCAATTAATACAACCGAAGCGGTCGTTTGCTTTTAAAAAACGTGAGGTAAATCATTAATTAAATATAATTCTAATATTTAAGAATTTAGGGCTCGAAATAAGCTTCAAATAACGACGGATCAATTCTAAATAACCTTCAAACAACGACGTATAAATTTTAAACAAAAATTAAATTCCAAATAAGTTCTGAGGAATCTTCAAATTAAACTACAAGTAAACTACAAGTCATTCCAAGTAACCATAAAGAGTAAGCAAACTCTAAGAATTAAAATAGAACTAACCAAACATCTGGGTAAAAGCTGAAGGGAGCATTCAAGAAAAATTAATTAATTATTCTGGTCAACAAGTTGAAGAAAACTATGCTAAGAATTAACTGAGAGAAGCCATAACAGAATCAAATTGGAAACAATCCAGCAGTTGGTGACCATCCACATATAGAGGCTGTTCCAGGAAACAAACAGGGAAAAAACAGGTCAGAGAATTATAATTCTTTATTAGTATTAGACTGTATTTTCAATTTTTTTTAACTTTTTCTATTATTTATATCGAAGTATTTGTAAAGGGTCATCAAAAATGTTTTGAGAATTTGTAAAAATAGATGGAAGATCATTTGAACATTTAAAAGGGCTTCAAAGTAAATTATAGTGGTATTTTTGCTGACTTTCAGGGAGTCTAATTTGGTGGAATCTGATAAATATTAATATTCTATTCAGGGGCTAACTTTTGAATATAAAATCAAATTAATAAGTTATTAAAATACAAAGTGTAAATATTATCGATTATTATACAAATTTTTGGTTTGCTTCATTTACATTATTTTAACAGTTGGGAGCTAGAGAAAACGGGGGTTAAACAGTCTTTATTGTCGTGATGTAGGGCACTTGTGATGATTAGTTTGAACTAGCCGAGGCAGAGATATAAAAAGAGGTATAGGGTTTTACAGACGCAGAGCAAAAAGCCTAGTACGAACGTAGCAATAAAGTTATATGAAGCATCAGTGTGGAACGAGAATACCGGAAAAAGATAAATAGCATAGCAATATATATATTGTAACGCCAGGTAAAGCGTTCAGTAGAGAAAGACCTGTTGCATAGACAGGAGGCTGAGGTTCACACAAATATGAACACGACTTGTATAAGAAATATTTATTCACACTAGCCGCACGCATATGTAAAACTACGAAGATATGTGGTAAATGATGCAATTACAAGGTTTTATAAGCTCCAGAATAAGTAAAGGTACCTTGTCCAACGATGGTAAACATCCGAGCGGAACATTCAAGATAACAGTACTAGATTAAATAAAGTTGACATGCTCAGCCGAATGAAGTATTTAAAGTGAAATGTAGGGTTGAAAACAATTGTAAAAAGGCTATATATAGAGGTTGGAGTATGTTTAAAGTGCTAAACGTGTAAAAGATATGAGTAGATAGGCAAAGGACGTGTAAGGTAAAAGATGAAAGTAGATAAGCAGAGGAAACTTGAAGCAAAGATATGAGTAGATAGGCAAAGGACGTTTAAACTCAACTGTATGAGTAGATGGGCAATGGAAAGTCACAGCAAAATGCGAGAGTAGATAAGCAAAGGGAGTTCAAATTATGTTTGTCAAAATGCCAAAGAACAGTCATGCTTGGAATGCCAAGATGGTAATGCAAACAAGTTTGATGTGATTTATTGTAAGGGAGGGTAAAATATTTTATAGATGTAGTTTTAAAGTAGTATGTATAGAAATGGATACAACATGTAAAGAAAAAAAACCAAGTAAGTGTGCTGTAAGACAAAGGGTGTAAAGTACCTAGGTGATAAAGTTTGTTGATAATATTTGATTTTTTTAAAATGTGATTACTGAAAATGTTGATATAAAATAAAGATGTATTTATATGAAGCTCCCTTGTTTTAATTTAAAAAGGTTAAAAGAAACGCAAACCAAATGAATGTAGTGCACGCCATAAAAAGGCAAGAGAAGATATTGAAGTTTGTGTAACAGGAAAACCCAGTACTTCGAAAATATAAAATAAAGGCAACGACATAGCAAATCATTATGCATTTAGGTGCAGTAAGGAAGTTCAATCAAACATTAACCGTGAAGGAGAGCCTCCAGTGAGATACCAGTTGGCAATAGGACGTGCAGGCCACAACAGTTGGAGAGAGTTTCACAAAGCTGTGAAACGCAGTGAAAAGACAACAGAAGAGCGTACAAAAAGGAGTATCCATTTATTAAAAATTTTATTTCGTTATAGTAGTGATTCAATTCTAGAAATTTCCCAAAACTAAAGTAAACCGTTTATTCCGTAGATCACTTACCTCAATTGGCATTCCATGAGAGATTTCACACCACAGCAAGGAAGACACCACCAGTTGGAACAATATCAGGTACTAAGTTATAATACAGTAAACGCTTATTCTTGTTTCAAAATTGCATCATTGACCATATGAATAGTAAAGGAATGCCTTCAACCATGGTAGTTTAAATATTACGGTAACGTCTGAACCTGCAGGGCATTTATAGACCGCGCAGATTTAGTTGTAGACAAGGATCTTACATACGAGGGCGTGTAATAAGTATCTGTGTTGAGGGACACTAGTAGATTTCACTCTGTATCAAACCCACGCTGGGTGAAATCGAACGTAGAGTAGTTGAGTAGAGAGATATATATAAAAAGGTTTAATAGTTAAAGGTAAAGAAAAAATATACATAATATATATATATATATATATATATATATATATATAAAAAATGGTATTCTTTTTTGTAGGTTTCAGGTCTTCTTAAATAATCAGTACTCTTTTTTATAAATCTAAGCTTTCGGATATATTCAATCCTTTGTCAAAGATACTAAAATATACAGAAATAATAATACTGTAAAATTATAAAGGTATGCTGTTACTTACTAAAGCGAGGCTACAGATATAAATTAAAAATACATTTGTTTAGCAATACAAACATTAAAGATATAAACTTGTTGGAAGTTAGGTAAAGTTTGACATTTGACAGGTGTTTTATTTTTGACTGAAAGCTCCCCCTCTGTTTTTTATATGTTTATTTAAATTTTAAATAGCATGTTGTGTGTGTGTGTGTGTGTGTGTGTGTGTGTGTGTGTGTATGTTAGCAGCTGTTGTGTAGATTACTGAATATTTTTAATTTATTTGTTAGTGGTTTGAAAATTTAGAAGATAAGTATATATATATATATATATATATATATATATATATATATATATATATATATATATATATATATATATATATTATAAGTATAAGATGATAGCCAAATTAAACACCAAATTACCTTATCATTTCTATTAGCGTTAGTTGCCACATGTGAATGGTGCAAAATGCTACTAGGTTTTCAGTTTCCTATTATATTTATGCAACAAAACTGTTTTGTAGCATGCTAAAAAATATAAATACAGCTATGTATGCTTTAAAAGACGGTTTCATTTGAATGGTTACATAGTATATTTCTTTTCTATTCTGTGCTATTCTAAAAAGTTCTACATATCCTTCACCAACCTAAATTTCTAATAATTTGACTAATATAGTTTGGTCTAGGTCTTCCTATGATCTTCTATCTTTTTCCTATCTACCTGCTGGTTGTTAGAGAACTCCAACATGTTTACATGATTTCCGTTTATAAGGAAATGACATATTACTTGGTTATTCCCTCCAAAAAAGGTAGTGTTAAATTATATGTTATGGTAAGTCTTAAGTAACAAATCGCTATCAACATGCCAGACTGCTAACTAATTGTGAGTTATGTCATGTTATGTCATGCAAGAACAGGTTCAAATTCTTGTTGATTCATACTCAGAACATGATTTCCAACAATTTGGCATTAAAAAATATTGAAATCTTTGCTATCGATTAAAGTGTACTTTTTCCAATGCAATAGCCTATTTGGTTTTTTAAAAACAAGTAATTTTATATAACACGAGGGATCTATGAGTTTATATTGATTGCCATTTCATCAAAAACTAAATGTTTTTTTAAAAAAACACATTTTGAAGAGGTAGTTTACCAATAGTAGGCTTGTATCATTTAAAGCAATGACAACGTTAAGAACTTTATGTAAGTGGTAAATGGATTACATGTTTGCTTTTCGAAATCACGAAAAATATATGTTGCAATGCTTTATTAAAAGTGATAACAATTCCAATGCTGCAGTTGAATTATATTTCGATTGCTACCCAGAATTAAGACAACCTCATAAATCTGTTTTTAACAGATTGTATATACTTGTTTTTCTTTACCCACTAATTTAGAATATACATAATCTATAAAAATAAACCCAAGTTATTCACTTAACCTATATTAACACATGAATATCCCAGTATTTGACAACAGAATAAACTGATTAAATTGACTATTACTATGGCCAAATATGTTTTTAAAAGAATATATTTATTAAAAGTGTCCAACCAAATTAAGTGGGCACCTCTAAGTTTATGTAATTACAATTGTTGTGCTTTTCCTAGTTACAATTTGCTTTTGGTCAAGTATTCACCAATGTACGTCATCTTAATAAAAAAATAGTTGTATGCATTCAAATACAAAATAACAGTTTAAAATATGTAGTAGGTGAAAAAATTCAATGACTTACAGCTTGTTTATACAAGGTTCCAGCGATACGTGTAACTACCATTTAATATGAGTAAAAAAATATATATCTTATCTTGTCCTGTACTACAAAATGGGGTTGTCAGTAGTCCTATGAATACAACAGGTGTTGAAGAAAGCATCTACTACTGGACCACTTTTACTGGTAACCGTAATTTATTTAATTTCATGGTTATGTTTGCATTCGAGTGCTTGTTTCACTAGCAACCCCGAATTTATAAAGTTACTGTCACTTTGAATTATTTAATTCTGGTATTCGCTTGGTGCTAGTTGCTTGTCAATTCGAACAGCTTGAAATGCATGAATAATCGACTGATCTTATCTTCTCCCCTCTATTATGATTCGATGCTATTTATAAGTTAAAATTTTCCTAGTGGTTTATGCATTTTTCTGGTTCACAGGATGTGTATGGCGTAAACTGTTTTAAGGTTGAGGTCAATGGTGTTTCGGCGCATGAGAATAATTATGACCCGAAGCTTATTTCAACTAACGTAAATTAAAAAATGTTTTCCTATATACAAATGTATACTTAATTAACACATTAACGTTACAAAAGTATGTATTTTCTGTTGATAAGTTTATTTCAATTTTTTATTTTACAATTTTTAGTTAAACTTTTATTTAAAATCGAAATGAAATAATTACTCAAAAATTAGTCTTTTTCTGAAATTTGTTTTTGATTTTACTAATTCGGATGTAATAATTTTGAGTTGAGTAAAAATCGACGTTTGTGTTTGATTCTGTAGCCTACCTGGGGCTACAATAATTGTTGGATACCTATTATTTGTTTGTAGTATAAGGTAGGGCTTCTTGCAATTGTATTGTTTACAATTTCTGAAACTTATTTCAATGAAAAGTTCAGTGTTTATTAGTACATCTGCAGCACCATTTCTATAACTTTAGAAAAAGTTACACCACATGCATATCCATGCCTTGTATACTCAATAACACATACATTTTCTTAATGAAATGTTTGGTGTAGTGCGACTTCCTAGCTTTAATTATGGCATTATTGTTAGTGTTTCTGCACAGCAAACTTTCACTAATTATTTATAATGCACTCAACTGTAATATTTTAATAGCAAATTTTCTAAAAGCGCTAGTGTATCTGTACTTTAACGTTACTTGAAGCAAACAGGATTTATTCTTACAGTTACAATTTGCTATACTGTAAAGGAAGGATTTTTTTTAAATAAGCACCAGGTATGTTGAAATCTTCGTTAATGGTAATTAGTTGTACGATGCAAGATTTTTGCTCAATTCATTCATTCAAATATACCGAATCGCAATGGGTCATTGAAGATTGGCTTAGTTCGTAAATAGTCTAACAGACACACTCACTTTTTCTGATACTTTTAACGTCAATATAAACGTCTAAATGATAGATTAAAATTATATTAAGCTTGATATATTTATTTGCATTAGAGGCTACAGTTAATTAATTAGCATCTTCGTATTTTTTGTAGAGCTGCTAGATTTTAAATGGCTACAAATAAAAGTTAATTATGCGTTCAGCAATGTATTATGTGTTATGGTTCTAATAATAAAAATAATAAAACAACTTTTTTTTATATTCAAGTTGTCATACAAAACTAGTTTTTCATATTTAAGTTTAGTTGTCATGTATGGGAAAAGTTAAAAATGTTAAATTTTAAGTGCCACTGGATATTATTAATAATTTAAACAAACATTAATAACAAGACAAAACAGATTTTGAAAAAAAACTAGTTTAATTAACACAACTAGTTGCAAATTTGGTAAACTAACATCACATTAATATTTATTATGACATACACTTTAGATAAATACTTAATAATCACAAAAATTTCCATGTCAGCTACCATATTAATTAGAATTTTAAAGAGATTAAATTATTTTTTTTTCTTTTGTTGATAATCACAGACTAGCAGACTAGCCATGTGTGGATCAGCACCAAATGGGTATTTAAAGAGTAGAAAAACAATTATATTCCAAGTTAATCATAATAGCTGCCACGGGTTCACATTGAATATTAAGCAATTAATATAAGGATACATATGCTAATGATCTGACAACATTTTTCAAAAAGTGACCGATTTCCACTTTCAACAAGTATTATACAAGGTAATTCACAACTTCATAGAAATATTTTAACTGATGCTTAAGAAAGCAACTTGGATTAATATTTATGCATAAAAAATGTTTCCTAGAGAATAGCAACTTAAAACTTAAACGGATGTTTTTAAAAATGTCTGTACTTTTAAAGTAAAGAGGCGACACACCACAGAAAGTGTATTTGCGAGGAACCGACTTCTTTTCTAATCAGCGTTTTACCCATTGAAGTTGTGAATCACGCATAAGATTCATAACTTTGTGGGAATACCTACGTTAACTGATGTTTAAAAAGGGGAGTAATATGTATGCAAAAAATATGATTTCTTAAATATTAAAAACTTTCAACAAATGTTTATGGAAATGTGTGTAGTTACATACTCTTACGGTTTAAAACGCGAATTCTTACACTTAAAAGTTCATAAATACATCGCGCAAGCGCGGAAAGAGCGACGCCACGGGCGGTTGGTAACTCTAATCTTTTTACAGATTTCGGCGCGCCTATCTGTCAATGACGTCACCAATGCACAAATTTAATACGCAATTTTCGGAAAATATATAAATTTAAGACAATAGGTTATGCCGCAAAATACTCACATGAATATGTCCCTGGGTTAAAGTTGGCTTCTGTTGAAGTCCATCAGGGCTACTGAGGGCCCTTTTAAGGCAATTAACGGGGGGTACGCCCAACGCTCTTCCAAAGCGCTCGGACCAGCTCCGGCAGTCGCAGTTGCTACCAGGACTCGTTCATCCAGGGTCGTGGCCTCCGGTTCTCCCTAGGCTGCTTCAGATTATCTCTACCTATGTAGGGATCGACAAGGAACAGGTATAAGGTTGACAGACAAGATAAACAAAGGCAAGGAAGTCTACATAAATAAAGATAACGATACGTTACCGAAACGTCCACTCCACTCGAAGTTTCAGGCAAAAAAGCCACGTTAAAGCGTCTCACGGAAACACTTCCCCCACTTTTTTCTTTCACGCGTCGGCGCGAAGTTCCCGCGCGATCTCGCACAAACGCCCTCTGGCGTGACGAAAATATACCAAGTCTTTTAAATTTAAAGGCGCGAAAATTTCCGCACATAAAATTAAGTTAAGACAATGTTTAGTGCCACTTTGGCACGTAACAATACTTAAATTAAGGTAGTTACTCACCAGTGACTGCTTATATAAGGTGTTCAAAATGCCCTCCATTTGTTTGAATTCTAAAGCATGCTATTCTATGCCAGTTTTGTTACAGAGTTTAACAAAATTTGCGTCCTAGTTTCCTTTGAGTTAAGTAAAGAAGCACAAACTTTAAGTGTTCAAATACAAAATGTGATACCCGAGACAGTTCTGTAATAGCTGATAAACAATCAGAAGAAATGACGTATTAATTTTAACTATGCTACAATAAATTATGTTGATACAGGGTAATGCATCGAGAATAGCTAAATTGCAGTGATGTATTATTACACGAGCCTGATTCTTGTGTTCCTTAAACCTCAACGTTTACAGTAATATTATTTTATTCCAAGGCATAAGTGCAGTAACTGGATATTTCAGATCCTCATTTAAAATAGTTTCTGCAAAATACTGCACAAGTTATTCTTTTGTGGTTAAAATTAGTGTTATTAATTGAGTAAGGTGGATTTTAAGTGAATTTCAAAAGTTTGTATGTTATATCAGCTCTTAATTAATAACCACGTGTAATTTTACCAATGCGGAATTAATGTATGTTGTCGTAACTTATGGAGTAGCCATTCAAAATGTAGCAGCTGCACAAGAGCTGTACAGTGAACGTTTTTCTGGAAGATGCCTTTCAAATATGTGTTCATACACATGGTGCAATGTGGTAGAGAAATGGACAATGTGTGCCCATAGTGTGGGTTGGAAGGTGATAGAGCTTGACCGCGATACATTGAAAATGTTGAAGCGGGAGTATTAAATTTGATTGCGGACAACCCCAACCTTGGTACATGACAAATAGTTGCGATAAGTGACATTTCTCAACCAACACGTGGAGAATATTGAACGAATAAATACTGCATCCACTTCACTATCATCATGTGCAGTGCTTACAACTTGAGAACTATTCACAATGATTTCAATAAAACTATTAATTACTAAATGCTGATTTAAATATTTTTATAAAACTTTTACACACACAAAAAACATCTTAAAATCTAATCTAACCTTTGATTTCTGGTGCCTTGAAATAAGTCCTGACTTGCCAGTTCTCAATATTTTAAACTTCACACAACCGTCCCTGCACAAAGCTAGAAAAACTAATTTGCCATTAATTCAATTGGAGGGAATGTGTATATTTCTAACTTTATTATAGTAAACAACTGCTTGAAATTCGTACAGCAAAATAAAGAGTTTCTGGCGAGAATACTCCACACAGTATATCGTATTAATATTTTGGTGAACTACCAAATGTGGTTAGTGCTTTGGTGAACTGTTAATCATAATAGTTGCCAAAAAAGTGCAGTAATCAACTGGAAAGCTTCTAATTTACAATCTGAATTTAAAAGTGCTATTTAGCAATGAAACACCTCAATGTGAGGGGTTCACTAAATAAAATATCAAGCCCGTTTGTGATACTAGCAGCATTGGGGGGGTGTTTTAAATGACTATAATGTTGTTTATCTACAACTAATATGTAACATACATATTGTATTGTTGTTTCTGCAATATAATGCTATATATTTCACACGCTAGGCAATAATGAAGAGGGAATAATGGACTAACTAAAAAGTAATATTATTAAATTGCAATTCCTTTGAAATTTAAAACAAACGGCAAATACCAAATACTGCGTGTCGATACAATAACACAAACAACTAGCCGAGTTGGTTTTCACTAATTTATTGTAAAATCTCGATAGTTTGTGATAGTTTGTGCAATTTTCCTACTTCATATACAAAAATGTGCGATGGAGATAAATAATGACGATTCATTTTTTAATACACTGTCAGATATTGCTAAAAAAAAGCGGAAGCGACTACTTCTAAATTATTACTGAAAAATTAAAATATTTATACAACGTTTACAAAACTTTCATTAACTGGTGTATTAAGAATAAAACAACTTTTTTCTTCGAAAACGTTTTATTGGAACGTTTTGCTGAATGAGGAGAAAAATTTAAATGTTTTTCATTATGGTTATTTTACTCAATGTTGTAGTTTGATAATAAATCACAACGTCGATATGGAAAAGTATGGTAATTTGCGTTCTTTATTAAAAAGAAATTCAGAAGGTTACCAAGCAAAAAAATTTGAAACGCTAACTTTCGAGGACATTAAAAAATTTATTGCAGAAGCAGGGGATGAATTTTATCTCTTACATACAAGTATATATTTCAAATACATTATCATTTATTTAAAGTAATACTAATTATTGAAATTATGGGAGCTCGTTGTTCTAATGAGCTCTATGCGAATCAAATAGAAGATGTGAAGGATTTCGGCACAACAGTATTAATAACTGTACCTAAAACAAAAACTAAAGTTGTAAGAAAATTTACGATTAGTCATCGGTTTTTTAATATTGTGAAAAGTACACGAATCTTCACCCATATCATGTGGTAATAAATTCTTTCCTCTTAAATTGCAAAAAATCCAAAAGCACAATACAACGAATTGAAAAAAACAAATTTTCAGCAATAGTAAAGCAAATAGCAATGTATTTAAAACGGCTAAATCCTGACAAGATATACGAGCCATTGTTATCAAAGATCTTCAGCTTCACTGTATATTGACAGGGATGATATAACAGGTCTAAAATGTCATGGAGATTGGAAATTGATGCAGGTAGCTGTAGAATACATTGACCAATCGCTAAAAAATAAGTTGATGACAAGCTGACACCATCTCAAAACAAGTGTACAACTTCGAAGCCTCCACTTCAAACTCTACTATCACGAGCAATTACAATATTAGTTGTTGGGATCTCATTATCTGTTTAATTTTTCAATTGTAGCAAATTTAATATTCATTTTATTGGAAAGTAAAGTTATAAATTACGCTCTTTTATTGAAAATCAGTGGTAGATGAAGTATAGTATACAACTCGCTATAATTACCATTATTCCCTCAGATGATAATTACACTCGCTTGCTCGTGTAGTAACTTGCATTCTCGGGAATAATAGCCTTCATAATAGCATAATTGTATAATATACTATTATTTGACTATACCAAAATTTAAGCTTGTACAACAGTACAAAAAAGTTTAAAGGAAGGACAGGCCAGTTTGTTGCGGATGATTTTCATCATCATCATTGGGTCTTCAGTCCTGAAACTGGTTAGACGCGTACCATCATTGTTTCCTATTCTGAACTAACCTACAGATGATTTTATTTTTCTTTAAATTTTTGTTATTGGAATCGTGAAAAGAGCCTTAAGCGTTATCTAAAGAATACATTATCAAAGTTGTTTTTATCGCTGTTTTTACCTTTTGAATGTAAGAGCTTTTTAAGAACAAAACTAAATTGCTTGCTATGCGCAATAGTCAACTATGAACTTTTTGTGATTTATAATCAAGTCATTTATAACACATTATCATTTTATATAATGTTAAAAGTAAATGTTATAACAGACAATATTGTGTTCCAGATTTTAAATGTTTAAAGGCAAAATGTCTTCAAAGTAAAGAATATTATTTTATATTGCAAATTAATGCCATTATTTTAGTGACGCTTTTGCATTTATTCAAGTTAAAAGATGTGATGCTGGTAAGCTGTATTTATAACACAACATCAAGGTTATAAATCAACTGCTTGATGCAAGAGATAAAAATGTGATCTAAAAGATTCAGTTAGGTTTCGTGTATACACTAACAATATTAATTATGATTTTATAAAAGTGGGAGTGTATATTTATAATTCTGATGTAAACTTGACATTGACATTGAACTTGACATCAGTTTTGGTTCTACATAAAAGATATAATTTGATTCTATTTAGCAATTGTCCATTTATTTATTTCTTTCAGAAATATCGTATAAATCAAAAATTGGATTGATGTATGTAACAATTTTGTTGCTATCTATGCATTGGATGTGCTGATGTACCAATACACCAAACTGTGGATAATTAATTTCATCATGAATCACAAAATAAGTTTGTCGCAACAGAAAAGTTTATATTAACTGATAACTAAGTAAATAGTTTCTCTAAAAATAAATGCAATTTTTATTATTATCAACTGATTTTGAACATACACAGCGTTTATAAATAACTCATTGTACACAAATTACAAGTAATTCTGAGGTGGGTCATGTTACACATAAAATGTGTGTTATGTTACAAATTTAAATTTGCCCTGAAACGATGGGATCACATAACAGTTGTAAATGTGCATCTGCTAACAACAGTAGCGTGGGAGTGGGTGCTAAGGAAAAAAATTAGTAAAAGAAAACAAAACTAATACATTTGAAATGGCTGAAATACAAAACTATGTTACAATGACCACTCACCTTGAAAGGATTTTTCTGCTGTTATAATTAAGGGGCGCCAAATTGTCTTGTCTCAGCAATCCCTTTCAATATTATTCCTACATGGAAGATGGTTATTTCGGATAGGTCTCCTTTGTTTTTGGTTTCCTAAATTAATCACATTATAAATTACCTCTTTCTACAATACATTAAAAACACTCATTAAAATTTGACCTATCGAGGAAATTTTTAAAATAAAGTGGTTCTTCCAAATACGACTTCATTATTGGAGTGGCTGGATTTCCTGAAAAAAAAAATTAAATCAATCGATAATACTATTACACCCATTGTTTCCATTTCCAATATTGATATACATGACTTTCTAAATGACATTTCTGAAATGCACTTAATAACAATACCTAGAAAACAGTTAAATACTAACTTCCCCATTTATCAATCCGTTGTCCATTCAAAATACTAAATTTTCCACCAATGAAGCTTACATTTAAAATCAATACGTACATATTGAATTTGCAAATGCTCCAACTTCATTGCACGATTATATCATGCTTAAGTATAATCAAAACTAGTTGCATTTCTAATTCATAATCCAACAAATTAATTACTTGTGCGTTCTATTAATTTTCTACTACTTGAATATAAAATTCACAGTACATAATTATAAATTATAACCATAACAGCTCATATTTTATTCACTGTTTGATTTCCGGTATATCTTTAAACTCAAGGGTGTCCAGAAACACCAACCTTTCTTTCAAACAGCTTCCTTAATACAACACCACACAAAATTCAAATTGTTTGAGGGGTAAAGTCGAGATCATGTCCCCTTTGCCCTGTCATCGCGACATTAATTCCACAAACCCATGCTTGAAACCTACCCTGCACTTGCAGGCATTGTTAAAAAAATATGTCGCAACAGTGTTTCTTCCCACACGGTGAAATCTATATTTACATCTTGAAAGTGTTTCTTTCAACTTGCTTTTTTGGGCTTAATCATCATATATCGTTTCTCCCTTTTTGTCATGCATGTTAACTGTGGTCATAATTCCATTCATATAATACAACATATTTAATCTATTCTGAATTAAAGGTTGTTGTCACGTTAATTATGCAGATGTCACATATTTTGTATTATTGTGGTAATATGGTATTATTTTAGTGTTCTTGGTGGTCAGGATGGACGACATATGTCTATTGTAAATTATATTTTCATGGGAAATGCATACAGGAGCATCTTGTAATATTAAGATGTTTTCATTTGAAGTTTTAAAATGTCACTGTTCTGGATTATTATGCTTACAATGTAGTTAAAAGAAATAACGTTATACCTTATTATTTGAATTACCTTTATAGATACAGAAATTTGAAATATTATGCTTAATTAACATTTATTGTTCGTAAAATCTTACCATATAGGGTCATTCATATTTAGTCTGTCCATCCAAATTTAATATTTTCTTTCCCGTCTGATTTATCTTTAAAGTAATGCGAACACATTGCAGTAGTTGTGGCTAACAGTCGAAAAATAATATAGCTACGTTACATGAAGTTTAATAGTGATTACTTTTTAACTGGCACAATGTTACTTCCACAACTTATTAAAGTTCACAAATAATTTCGCTAAATAGTAAATATTCTTATGATATATATTAAATCTGAAATTACATCATACATACTTATTATTTCCAGTAATTGTGTCTGCATCTAAGTTTGCTAAAATTGGAAGAGTATATGTAAAATAGCTTTCTTAACATTAATGATTATTTTTGTGGAACTTAATCGTTTAATTATAAAGGTTTTTTTTCTTTAATTTGAGTCGAATTTTTTAACAAAATCAAAAATTTGAATAAATTTTATTAGTTTTTAGAACAAGCATCTTCCATGTTACACATAGATAGCATGCAACATTATATTAACATGTTTGCTGCGGCACCACTTAGTTTCTCCTAAGTTACATTACTAGGAACATATTTCTGGTTCTTTACATATCCATTGGGACAGTGCCACACATATGTATTTGGTAAACATTTTCCATCCAAATTGACCGTAACTTTATAATTTATTTTAGAATTCAAATCATTTGCGCAAAATCTATTTTGTTGAAATAACACTTATCATTAATAAGCTTTAATTGCACGTGGTTTGTTAAAGTAATTAAATCAAAAATAATTGGTAAAATAATGCTGTACTGCGTATGCAAAAAATTTATTGAGTTTTGTATTCTAGATAAGTTAGAATGTTGTACAATGCTGGTCTTTTCTCAGTCTGCGCAAAACAAGGAAACCTTTGTTGCCTTCTTGTCTACTTCTCGACTTGACAAGTTGCTCAGAGTTTTTTGTAACACCCTAAACAATTTCTACGACATTTTTTTCTAGGTCCAGTTTTGACTACAAATGTATGCACCCTTTTAGGCATATAGGTAGTTGTTGCATTTTGAACAATTTGGTTTTCTTCAATGAAAGCAAATACTAAATTTTCTCTAAATTAAAGCATCGTAAAGGTATGGCTTTTTATGTTAACTTCATTATAAACTACATAAGAATTTACAATTGCTGAACAATAGAAAAAGGGGAAAGCAAGTATATAGGGTTTGTAGATCTGGAAAAAGCATTCGACAATGTAAAATGGAAAAAATGTTCGAAATACTTAAAATGATTATAATGGGTTGTAAGAATAGATGGATAGTACATAGCTTATACAAAGAGCAAACAGCGGTAATAGAATTAGAGCAGGAACCTGAAGAAGTAAATATTAGGAAAGGGGTGAGACAGGGATGTGCCGTATCCCCATTAATGTTTAACTTGTAGATTGAAGAGGCAATGAATACTGTCAAATGCAGGAAGACATTTGGAATTACAATGCAAGGACAAAAGATTCATATGCTTAGATTTGCAAATGATATAGCGGTATTAGCATCCATCAAAGAAGAGTTAGAATCTGCTCTTAATGAAATGGAAACAGAGAGATACGGTATGAAAATTAACATAAATAAAACTAAAATACTAGTACGCAAAGCAGGAGAAAATAAATCAAAAACAAGAATACAAATAGGTAACGAGAACTTACAAGAGGTTTAGGATTTCTGTTACCTAGGAAGTCAAATAACGCAAGATGGGAAAAGCACAAAAGATATAAAACAAACATTAGCACAAGGTCATGCTACATTTAACAAGAAAAAGCAACGACTGTATTCAAAGACAACAAACATAGAAACAATGAAAAGATTGCTTAAAACATATGTGTGGAGCACAGCACTGTGCGGCTGTGAAGCCTGGACAGTAGGAGAAGCGGACAAGAAAAAAGGTAGAAGCCTTTGAAATGTGGTGTTACAGACATATGATGAAGATGTCATGGACAGACAAAGTTAAGAACAAAGAGGTACTAGAAATGGTAGGGAAAGAAAGAAATATGTGGAAAACAGTAAAAAATAGGAGAGATAGGATAATTGGTACATACTAAGGGAATGGTGTGGAATATATTAGAAGCAGAGATAGGAAAAAAGAGAAGTTGAGGTAGACCTAGGTTAGAGTTTTGCACACAGATAGTGAAATATATAGGCTGTAGGAATTTCAGGGAAATGTATAGGCTAGCATCCAACCAATCCTAAGATGGACAAACTAATGACGAAAAAAATAACTTTACTTAAACATGATTATTACAAGCAACTACAGGTATTGGTTGTGTAATATTCTCAAATAATGTTAATTGTACAAAAGGATTTATTGAAAAACTATTAATTCGGCAAATGTCTAAGTGTTGGAGGATCTTGGCAGCCATGGGCTGATTAACCTCTATCGCATACCACTGAATCTCGGTGAAATAGGGCATATAATTAGAAAACAATAGAAGGGGAACTGAGCTATATATAGGCTGTTGTGGGAATTTCAGGTAACTGTGTAGGCTAGCTCAGAATATAAATAAGTGGAGGTATGCATCGAACCAGTTTCAAGACGGAAAACCTAATGACGAAAAAATAAGTGCATTTAAATCTGATGATTATTATAAACAACTACAGGTGTTGGCTGTGAAATATTTTTAACTAGTGTTGATTGTGCGAAAATAGGGTATATAATTGTAAAACAATAGGGGACTGAACTATCTCTAACAAGAAAGAAAACAGCGGCTATGTTCAAAGACAACAAACGGAAACAAGAAGAAAATTGTTGAGAGCATATGTGTGGAGCACAAAATAGTACGTCTATGAAATAGGGGCAGTAGGAAAAGCAGACAGAAAGAGATAGAAGCTTTCTGAAAAGCTGTGCTTTAGATGTATGAGGATGACAGCATGGACGGACAAAGTTAATAACGGATAGGTTATAGAAATAGTAGAGGAAAAAAGATATCCGTGGAAAACTAAAAAAATAGGAGAAATAGAAAGGCAAGATACGTTCTAAGGCATTTTTGGGGAATAATACGGGGTATATTACAAGCAGCGATGAGAAAAGAGAGGTAGAGGTAGATCTAGATCAGACTATCGCACGCAGATAGTGATAAATGCAGACTGTGCAAATTTCAGGGAAATGTGTAGGTTAGTTCAGAATAGGAAACAATGAGGGTACACGTCTAACCTGTACCAGGACTGAAGACCTAATGATGATGATGATGATGAACCAAAGAGAAGTTTGAATGCTGTTATTCTACACCACTTTATTCGTTTCTCAAAGTGGTATAATGTGAAGACATTTGGTCGCTAATATCTACACTTTTTTGGCTTATTGTGGTGCATTATACATTTTGGTTTTAGAACGTTCTGAGAAAACCAGGTTGTTTTGCCAGTATCATGCATGCTTAAATCATGCTCTTGTTTATTGGCAATCAGAAGAATTTGTCGTTTGTCCTGCCATTTAATTATTTTAACTCCATTATTATTATGAATTTCTATAACTTTATGTATTATATGGCTTACAAATTCTCTGGAAATACCTTTCTGGTTAGAACGTAAAGTTCCACAATAAAAAGTTTTGCTTTGTTGCAGTTTCTTAATAAGTGGAACAATAAATTAAAAATTATCTGCATATAAAGTACGTCCACTATCTAGCAAATTTCACATCAAATCTATAGCTACCTTGACTGTATTGAAATTGGTAGGGTTGCCATTTTGGGTGTTATCTTTTCTGCAATCAATCTTTACATTTACCGTGTAACCTTCTGTCCATTGTGCAAAGTTTGTATAGCTTCAGGCCATACTTATGCCTTTTGTTCTCCCTCTCCATGGAATCATGCTTTCATCTACAACTCTACAACCTTTTTCCAAGGGACTAAAATTTATCAAAATCTAGCATTAAGTATATCCAAAAGGGTCTTATGCGAAATAAACGAAATGGAATGTTTTAAGATTTTTGCTATCAAGCGGATGTGCTACAATAATAATAATAATCTATCTCTAGTCATTTTACAGCAAATATATCTATTGCGGTACAAATTGTTTTTAGACAAATAGAGATTGAAAGCTGGAACTCTAAGCCCATGCAAATAATAATTTCAAAAATATCTGTGCATTTCATCTGAATTTGTATCTGACCAACCTTTCAGATAATACTTATCTTTTACTTTTCCAGCATTTATTTTTTGTAAAGCGAACCTGTTAGTTTTATCAACTATTAAATTAATTACTTCTTAATATATAAAAAGTTTGAAAACATCCGATAGAGTCTTACTTACACATTTCATGGTCAGCATAAATTTTCTGCCCGTGGTTGTATTCAGTAATATTAAGAACATTTCCGTTATGTAATTCTCCTATTATAAGATTAAAGATATACAGAAACAGTTTTTCTATTTTTCAATATTTCCATTTTTGCCCACTCTATCTTATGTTCAGTTCGAGTTTTTTTGTCATATTATTCTTTTCTATTGGGTTTATGAAACGAATCTCCGGGAAAGTATTTGTAGTATCATGGGGCTAATTTAGGTAAACATTCGTGTTTCGTTTTGTCTTTGCAATAAGAAATGAATACATTGTAACATTGTATGAAATGATTAAATGATATCTACAATCTGTTCTCCACGATTCTACTTCACGTATGTGTTTTTACATTGTATTGAAATTATGTAACATTGAATTTAACTTATTTAACTTGTAAAAGCTTTCCAATATTTGAGATGTATATTAATAAATTCACTGCTATTCATAATTCTAAAGTTTTTTAAATGATTATGTTTTTGCTGTAAAATTTAACTTTACTCTTTTGGGGTTTAAATTAATTGGTGGCGCTGTTTCGTTGCAGTATGTATTTAACAGGAATTATTTCTAATGAATTATGAAAATAGCTTTTTTAATTTTGTGAGAAATGCCTAATATTAACATCTATTTTCCCCGTTTGTGGTTTTTAAAATAATTAATAAAGCCGAGTTCCGTCTTAATATGTCTGGTACCATAAATAACTTTCTAATTTCGTGATTTGAATTTATTACTTTAATTCTACTAATTGCCCTCATTGAAATTATATTTCTAAAATCAAAAGAATTAAAATATCATTCCTAATAGATCGTAGTTATTCATGAAATTTACTATACAAGGTGTCATAATTAATTTGTCCGTTGAATTTTACTAAATTTTCCATACTCATTTAATTTTATAGCTAGCGTAATGTGCTCGCATTACAAGCAATGTTTCATTATTACGAGAATTTTTGAATTTTATAGCATTTTTGGTGACATACGATCACTTTATATTATTCTGGTTTGATATTTACATTATCAAAGTTCCTTTCCTGTTATCGCCTATCCTATAACAAATACATACAACTTTGGATATTGGAAAGTGTGCGCGCAAGTGCCTTTTTGTGTTCGTGTACAGTCGAAGACGAGCATCGGATAGAGCATTATTAACTTGGCAACGGGAGTGACCGTAACAATCAGTTCGGTGTGCTTTGACCATGGAGTTTTCTATAATGAAAACGCAACTCAAATATTTTCTTACAATAAACTATATATACCAGAATTTTGCTTGTTACAACTAGCTTTTTATTCGAATTGGGCAAACTTTGATTCTCATTATACTCTAAATGTGCTAACTCACATAATTTTTTATCACGACGACATTTTGGAAGAAATAATATGAACTTTGCACAATTCACACATCAGTCAAAGATGCCTGGTTCCATATAGTTGCAATAATGTATTTGTTGGTTGCGTTACCAGTCGCAAACATCTGGTATGTGTCCAACTAGGATTAATAGTTTTTAAATTGTTATGTTTGCCACTGAGTAATAGATTGTGTCACTTTACCAGAACAAAATGCGCTATAACTTGCACGTGTCTGATATCGCAGTGAACGTGTTAAACAAGTTCTGCCTTTCTGGCATTTCATTTTCAGCCACATGATTACAAAACAAACCACATTGACTTGTACATATAACGAATAACAAATTTCAATGGTTAATGGTAAATAATTTTTGTATTTTGTATAATTTCTAAGTCTGAGGAATTGTTTTAGCAAAAAGAATTAATAAGTTTCTTTGTTTAAATATCTGTAAATATATCTATACCATTGACAGCTTGTACCGATTATAATTGGAAGTACTGTAGTGCTGATATAAAAAAATATTTCACAAGTATTTGCAAAAGCTTCTTGGTTTCGTCCATCTTTTTGTCCAAATTATTTATTTGCAAGTATACATTTAGAGGCACTGCACTCTGTAAGTCTTTTTGTTCACTATTAGATTATAATACAAACGACTCTGTTTTAAAGTACTTTTTACTTAAAATGTAAGCTCTGCAAGTTCAATCTAAAACTTCATCTGCAAATCTATTATGATATTCTACAAATTTTTCTGAGAATAAAAGTGAAATGGCTACTCTTGCGAATTATATTTCATTGTGTTGTAGGGGCCCCACGTTAAATGTATTTTTCTTTTGTGAGATGACCGTATTCTTTTATTTTTAAAATTTAATTGAAACCTACTTGGAATATATAGGATGATTCACAACTTCATAGAAATATTTTAACTGATGCTTAAGAAAGGAACGCAGGTTGATATTTACGCATGAAAGACATATTTCTTAAAAAGTAACAACTTAAAATGTAAACGGACGTTTTTAAAAATGTCTGTACGTGTACAGTAAAGAAGTGACATACCATAGAAAGTGTATTTGCCTGGGAACCGACTTAATTTTTGCTAATCAGCAGGTCATGTTACCCATTGAAGTTGTGAGTCGTACATAAGATTCTCAACTTTGTGGGAATACTTACTTTAATTGATGGTTTCTTAAAGAATTAGAAACTTTCAACAAATGTTTTTTAGAATGTGTGTAGTTATGTACTTAAATTAAGGCAGCACTCACCAATTCTGACTGCTTATAAAAGCTGTCAAAATGCCCTCCGTTTGATCAAATTCTCAAACATGGTATTCTATGCATTTTGTAAAAGAGTTTAATAAAATTTGCGTCGTAGTTTCCTTTTTGGTTATAGTAAAGAAGCACAAGCTTTAAGTGTCCACATGCAAATTGTGTTTCTGGATCAGTTCAGTACTAGTTGATAAACAATTGGAAGAAATTGCTATTATTTTTAACTACACTGCAATAAATTTTGCTGATACAGGAAATGCATCGAGGGTAGTTAATTACATTGATGACCTGTCTTGTGTATTTTTACAGCGTTTGTATCACTGACACTGCTTATAATCACATGTGTCATTTGCCTAATTGTATGTCCCTTAAACCGCCACGGTTACAGCCAACTGTTTGCATAAGTGCCGTGCTTGGATATTCTAGATCCTTAGTTTGTAGAGGTTTAAATTTTTTATAAAATGATTTGAAAGATCGCCTTGATACTTTCCACTTCAAGTTCGTCGTCAGATGTGAATTTTACATGACAGTGCTCCTCTCATTATGGTGTATAAACAAGACAACATTTAAATCTGGAGTTTGGTCAAAGATGGTTTAGTCATGGAGGTTTGGTGCTATGGTCCGCATGCTCGCCCGACCTTAAAAATAAAGTGTATAACGTTTACATGAACATTGATACTGCGGAGCAGTTACGCCAACGTATTGTATTGGTGATACAGTGGAACCAATAAGAAACTATGACGTTAATGTTTATCAAATTATTCTACAAAACTGACACAGAAGAGCACATTTGTGTATTCAACAAAATGGAGCGCATTTTGAACACCTTCTGTAAGCAATCATTTCTATAAACATTTGTTTTAAGTTTCTAATTTTTAAGAAACATATTTTGCATAAATATTACTCTCTGTCCTTTTTTAAACGTCAATTAAAGTAGATATTCATAATTTCATTGGGTAAAGTGACCTTAGCTGTTTAGAAAAAATAAAGGCGATTCCCCACATACACGACCACATGTTTTTAAAAATGTCCGTTTAAATTTTAAGTAGTTATTAAGTGATTTTTTTATACATGATATCAATCGACGTTCCTTTCTTATGCATCAGTTAAAATATTTCATATGATATTATGAATCACCCAGTATAACAACGAAAGAATTTTAACTAGGTTTGCAAATTTTTTTAATATTCTGGAATTCTGAAGATATGTATTGGAGTTTATTTTGCCCGATTTTGTTGAGCATTGAGTGAACATTTCAGTTTTTTGTTCGTTATAAATATGTTTTGGCATGCTTAACTGTGTGTATACAGTACTTGTCAATCTTGTTTAGGATTATTTTTTAAGTATAACTATTTAAAGGAAATTCACATATTAATTAAAAATTGTTGCTCATGCAGGCAAAAATTATAATAAACTTTTATTATAAGGATTTTTTTATTGCATAACAGCATGTCAATTTCATGCACTGTTTGTAAAATTATAATTAGAAGTGGTAATAAATTTCCATAAGGTAAGCCAGTATCGATTTGGAATATAACACAAAGCAATCATGTTTTAAATGCATGCTCGCATACTCTAGAATGATTAATTTCGATTTGGCACTATTTTCTAAAGATACACGTGTAGTTATATTTTTAGGTAGCTTAAGAGTAGGTAGAAATTATCAAACAGAAACCATTAATCCAATATTCCTAAAAATAAATTGTGTGCATAGTTTGAATAATCTAAAAGCAATTCTTGTATTTTTTTTGTTTGGGATATCATCTAATAACATATGCTGCATAAAATTATTTTCTATAATTGGCAAAATTACTGCAGTTGCATATTATAAATACTCAATAATATCAGTGTAACATTATAATCTGACTACTGAAATTAGGGACACCTTTTTAACAAAAAACAGGTACCTGCTACTTAAGCAAGTTTGGAAACACTATAATGTATCATGAATAACGGTATATTTTGATCAATAGATCTATAAACGAATATCAAAATCATTCTATTACATTTAATATAGTTACTACATTAAAATTAATGGTTTAGTAATTATTAACTTGTTCCTGTTTGTAATACTTTTGTAATGATTTATTTATGGTATGTTGTTAATGTTGCTGTTCCTATTGTTGGTGCTTAAAATTAGATTAAATAAGTAATACCTAGTACATTTTTATTTTGAATAACATGATCATTCCTTAACATACATAAATAGTTATTTATTATACAAGGGAAAAAAACTAGATTTTAGCTCGATGTGTGTGTGTCCCTTTGCGAAGCGGAGGGAGACAAAACACCGAGAGTTAAAATCTTACATTTTTACCCGTGTATAATACACAATTTTTTGTGACAGTCAAAACGATGATTTAATATTGAAAAAAAGATTACAATATATTAAAGTCAAAAAATCAATCGATGTCAAATCTGAAGTTTCAAACAAGTAGGCTGTTGTACTTATAGGGACATTTAGACTTGCAATGCTAAGGAAACCTTTAAAGTAATCAAATATCTGTCAATTTCATTTTGCGAGTTGTTTCAAAAATTGCTTACTTAAGTTGTATATCGGTTGTTTTGAATGCGACGAAGTTATGATACAATGTTATGTTACACACAAATGTTACAAGTGCGGACCCGGCTTTAAATTAAATATCTGCGTGTTCTTACTTATTTGCACATACCCGGAAAAAAAGTACTCATTTTTTTCCGGGGAAAAAAGTAAATTCATAAAAAGTGACATTTTGTTACATGTCGAGAAAAATTAAATGTCAGATTTTTTTCCCGTCACAGAAAAATATTTATTTTTCTAAACATGCAAGCTTATTTGTTACTTGATTGATTAAACAAAGAAAATATAAGGAAAATAATGTTATTAAATATACAGGGTGTATTTTAAGTTATACTATATTTGCAACTGTCCATAGAATGCATTAAGCAAACAGCTTTTTTTAATAACATTTTCCACATGACTCAAAAACAAGGAAGACGTTTGCCTTTAGAGGTTTATCAGAAACAAAGTCCCGTTTTTGTAAAATACAATATTACTGGAATACTGAAATATGTTTGCTTATTGATAATTATGCAGTGTCTGCAATAACTTCTGTAACATGGTTGTTAGTTATCTTTAGGTCACGGTCACTCTTGTTCGAATTGTTTATGCATTAGGTATGATAATTCATAATTATTATCATAAAATAGCACAAGATTATAGATTTGATTACACCAGAAAATTCTTTATTTGTCAATATTCAGTCATTAAAACTCTAATACCGTGAGAAATTCTGGATTGATAATCGATAACCACTTGAAATTTTCAGAGCATGTTGTTCAGATTCTAAAAAAAAACATTATATCTCACTCAGGCGATATTTCCATATAGACAGTATGTCTCTGTAAAAATTAAGATGAAGCTATATGAATCACTTATCCGTTCTCACGTAAACTATTGCAAAGTGATCTACGGATTCTGCCTAAGCGTTCTGGACAAGACTAAATTACAATATATACAATGCTTGTGTTTGCGTTATATTCGTGATGTAAGAAAGTACGAAGAGGTTCGCTCCCACAAGCTTATAAAGAGACAGGTTGGTTAACAACTTACAATAGACCATTACTGAATTCAACTCAAATGTACATTGACATTGTTACATTCCAAATTTGGAGATGTACAGTTTTAAATATGCGACTAAATTCCCACCATTATTTCAAATAAACTTGTGCATTTCTGCCATCCCGGATAGTTGCGTCGGCGCAAAAGAATGCGCAGGCGCGGAGTGGGTAAGTGCGCGGTTTGAACAGGACATGAGAGGATTAGCCAACGAGACGTCGAACGGTGACGTTCATCTATGTTGTGCTTTTTCTTGTCTTTTCTCTTTTAGGATGTAGGTTTCCCTTTATCTTTTGCCCTATCGCACCTCTACCTGTATCCTACTGTACCGCTACAGACAGAAGAGGGAAGACGTTAAATCTGGCTTCAACGAGGGCATGACGTAGCCTAGCGCAAACAACACCCAAACAACGCCCAAACGAGATATATGGAAATCAACATGGCTCCTGTGCAAGGATGACTGCAAAATCGTGAAGAGTTCCACATTTTTAAGTGAGTACATTTTATCTTTTTAAGGCGCATCTTGTATCACTGTAAACATTTTTGGTATGTGATACAGTTTGGCAAATTAGGTCGTAATATCTTTATTGCGCAATATTGTGAACGTGGAGCGTTCCAGTGTCGCCAACTGTGGAAGTGGCTCTGAACACGCGCGCGCGGGGTTATAACAGTTGCGCCGGCAATATAACAACATATTAATTAATAAATCTCCACCTTATTTGTATAGGAAAGTTAAGCATAATGCATAACGTCAGATATTCATAGTGATTGCCTCAAACAATTCAGAAAAGTTCAAAACATCATTTTCTTATATTGGATTTAAATTCATATGTGAAAGTCTTTGCTCCTTTAAACGAAGATACCAGAAATATTTGCTTTCTCGTCAAAATGTATAATATCATCCCTCCTACTATGTATAATTAGACATGAATATGCACTCACGTGTATATTGTGTATGTGTTTTTCTCATCCCAACTTTTTCTTATTAAGTACTTATAGTATGTTTTACTGTAGTAGTTGTGCCAGATTTAAATGAATAGTCTTCAGAGGTTAGGTGTAAGAGCAGCATTGTTCTGAACCTCACCTTGTAATTTGAATATTGTTTATTGGAATAAAAGTCGTACTATTATTATTATTTAAATTAAAATTTGACAACTTTAACATCCAAATACTGTATGGCCAGCATAAGTAATTGACATATCAAAAAAGACTAGTCGAATCCTTAGTATTATCGTGGGATAATTCTGCTATTCGGTTTACAGACCTTGTATTAACAGGGCTGTTAATGGGTGGATCTAAATATTATAAAATGCGTGCTACCGTCTTGTGTTTGATTTTAGGAAATCATATTTCAGCTAAAATTCAGGTACTTGTTACGGTATTCCATGCAGACAAGAAAGATAAAGTAAAGTAAGCAAAGAAATTAGCCAACACCGAGTACCGCAACAAAAAAAAAGAGAAAAGTAATCCAATTGCTGTGCTAGCTAAAATGTCATAGAGTGGGGTGGGTCACATAGAAAGAAAAAAGGATACCTCAAGAATGAAAGTTTATTTGCAAAACCTTTAAAAAAACTTGTTAAACGAAAGGAGAACCAATCCGATAAAACAAAATTTATTCATCCTATCTTGGAGGATTTACACAGTACACAAAATGTATACAAAACAATTAGTACACTAAACTACCTCAAATTAATCTTTATCCTAAAACAAGAATTAAAAAAAATACATTGTGTTGATCTCAGTCGCTTGCATACTACAATTGTTAAATCTTTATAAACAAAAAAATATTCATTCAGAGAACAATTTAAATAACTAAATACTTACTTAATGTCCACCTTTCTTAAAAGTAACTAAACAAAATTTTATGTAATAGTGGACACATCGTTTAAGGAAGACTACAAGCAGAAATGCACTTTTGCTGCAGCGGTGCACAATTATGCACTAATATCCCACCTAAACAGTAGAATAATTCTAAAAAAATTTATATTGACAAATTTATAGGACAGTCAATGATGAACTATTATCTAGTAAATACTCAACCAATAACAGCTGTTACCATAACATTTCCGACAAGTGGAGCGAAGTAAGTTCAATTTCGACGCCACAACATCTGCGGTTGTGCGATGAGTAACCTAAAAAATACAAAGAAAATCCAGATCCAATTTTCCTCGAAGTCATCAAATGATGATTGTCTCCCTGTTATTTTAGGTGATTGTAGCGTAAAAATATGTTATTCAAAAAATGGATTTTGTGATCAGATAGACGTAGTACGAAGTCAAGTCGCCAAGTTCAAATGGATTTCTTTTGTTAACAGAGTGATTTCGGATGATCCTTTTTAGAAACCTTAACTCATTTGTGCAGGATTAGAAACATTTTGTGTCCTTTAATAAGTGAACACTTAACACATCTTGATTGGAGATAAATAAATTCGCATGAGGATATTTCCATATTCAGGAAATAGTACTAAAATGATTTTACTTCTAATTGAGAGCTCCTATTAAGTCATATGTGGCTTGCCTTAATTGATTAAAGCGTATCTAAAATTTATTCTGATATATATGGTTGTTAATAGAGAAATAATTTATTATAAAAGTGTCTCAGTTAAATCAAGTATGCATTTTTACAAGAAGATGTCGGAAGAGAACAGCAACGCGGGTTACGATTCTGAAAGTTCTAGCAATGAATTAGAAAATTTTATGAACCATTTATGTGCCCTAACAATATTTGCCAGCTGCACTTTCTACTAGTATCGAGGTGCAGAACATCACGCCAATCTATAATACTTACTATTTTTTTCCTCTGCATCGTCTGATGACTTCCTCATGAAAAATTGGATCTGGATTTTAAGTTTTTAGGTTGCTCAGTTACTCATTGCAGAACTGGAGATGTTACGGTGCCGAAATTGAACTTACTTCGCTCCAACCGTTGGAAGTGTTACAATGACAGCTGTTATTGGTTGAGTATTTACTAGATAATAAAGTTGTCTATAAATTTTCACATAAAATTATGGAAAACCACTTAATAATTAATATTAAAGAAGGTGTAGAGATAAGCTAAGTGGGAATTATGATATATCTGAAAACTGATGCTTTAATAACCGAAAACCACGTTTTAAACTTCTTATAAATTTTAAGGAAAATACCAGATTCTTATGGCTATATCAAAATAGAGTAGATTTGTAATATTTAAATTATGATTGCATGTACTTATAAACCCTTCATGGTATTGACTAAGCAATCATTTCAATTAAGAAAGCGGTCGAAAATGTTAATGAAAATTTGCTAATGACCGTGAATACAGTAAGGAATATGAAATTTAATTACATCAGAACGAAAATATTTGCATGCAAGGAAGGCACGTAACATACTCAAGTGACTAAGGATGGAATATCGTAGGGTGCTACATCTCGACTCTTTTGTTTTTAAGTTGCCATTAGAACCAACATCAAACATACTAAGAAATAAACTGTTCCTAGGTCGGTGGTGCACTCGGTGAATGTAAGGATCAAATGTTTGTTCACATATCTCAATTTAACACTGATTTGTTTCTTAAATGTTTCACCTATAATGCTATTAAGTTATTCAGACGTATACTTTTGATCATTGCTTTACTATAGTGCATTTAACGAACATATTCAGTAACTAAAATAATAAGGTGGGCTTCTGTTATGCAGTAGAAACCGAGCACAAACTTGCTCCACATCGAACAAATTAACGCATTGTGGTAACTACAAATATGTTTGAGAAACTAATTGACATTGATAGGTCTGCAATACAAAACTTAGTGAGTGGTTGTGTAAACCCGGTCAACCAACATAAAATTTCTATTAAACTTGGCACTCATTTACTGAATCTATTCGTTAAATGCACTACAGTTTATTACAATTTAAATCTACATTATTACTACCTACTACATCGGTAGATTCGTATTTAGTTTATTTTTCTTTTGACTTATTTCGTGCGACCTTTGCTTGTTCTGCTTTGTTAATCCTGCCTTTGGCATTCTATTGTTAAATATTATTATAAGAACATGAACACGTAGGTTGTAGTTTGTCCTTGGAAGAGGTTAAATGTAAGAGTAGCTTGTAGCTAACCTTCTCTTAATTATTTTCTTAATACTGGCGGACACCTGTGTCCTTCTAATCAAATCATCGACTCGTACACACACTCTACTTTAAATTCAAATACTAACACATGAAGAAATCTAACTAACTACTCTATAAATACGAGTCCTTTTAAAAATTTAAACAATATAATTGTATTTTACCATGATAAATCTAGTTGTTGTTGCCTTTGTCCAGCACATAGTCATCCATATATGTTCCAAAATCTTTTAAATCATTTTAAAAATACCATTAAATACCAATAACACCATTCCAATCATATATGCTTTTATTCCAGTTAAGAAACTTGCAGTAGTTCAATTATTCTTTAATTATGAGTTTTTTATTTTGAAACTGTTGTAAGTACTTCAAGCATTCAAACACTTTCCCGTCGCTATTTCAATAAAATCGTCTATTTTTATAATAATTTTCACTACTAAATACCAATAAACATTAGATTGATTTTTAACTACGGAAAGTAACATGAATAGCATCGTGACGTTTAAATCAGGACTGACCTGCGTTCTCAAGATTTATTGGGTAAATTAAGATTTGCTTTTGTGATGTCGGCATCTAGATCCTTCTGTGTTCTTTCCAGAACCTCTTAATATGTTTATTCTAGAAGCCGTGTTGTAACCATACTAATTATTTATCTTTCTAAAAAATTATTGAGCTTAAAATTTTCTTGCTAAAATAGACATGAACTGCACTCTTATCTCAAGGCCTGCAGTGGGTTCTTTGAATTGTTATTCCTACTAGTAAAACCATACACTTGATTTAATCCCAAGTTCAATAAACAATAATACATTGCCACTATTTTAGTGAGTAAAAAAAAATATTATTAATAATTCTGTAACCAATGTTATTTGCAAACAAATTTATACAAAAATAAGTGTTTTGTTTTTACAATATTTACAGAGAGAAATGTTGCCAATTGCAATAAAATTAAAAAAAGAATTGTTGCAATGCAAACGGCATAAACAAAATGCTAAATATTTTAGTTTGGAATTGAAGTCGTCATGTATTTAAATCGAACTCGTTTTAATTGTTTGACGTGTACAAACTTGAAGTCCATAGGTTAGTAATAATTCAGCAAAAAATTAGGTTAATGAAATTTCATTTGCTGTTTTAAAAATTTTAGTCAGTTTTAACTACGCATAAAATTAAAATTTTGCTAATATAAGAAGAATAAAATTGGTAATACCTGTTTGCGTGTGTGGTAGGTAGATAATTGTTGTCACCTGATAAATAAGTTGAATAGCGATGTTACCTAATAGGCATCAACTAGAACTCCCTATTATTGATCAACCAAGGACAACACCTGTGCAGATAAAAGCTTCAAAAACACCATTGAACAGCGTGCTCGATTAAAAGCTTTCCATAATTTACGATTCCATCACCAAAACGTATTTGTGTGGATTCCATGCGAAATAACTTATTAAATGGTAGATTGGTTGTACTGACAGCTGCTAACAATAAACTTCAGAAATGATGGCGGCACTGCAGGGTGTATTTAGAATGGCAACGAATAATGTTTGGGGTTGTTCCAAACTCAAGTGTTAGAATTTACAATGTGCGACTTCTATTAAAACATATGTATTTCTGATTCCATAGGTAATAAGATAGGATCAAAATTATTTCCACATGCTTTCGGGAAAAATTTAGTATTGCGTGCTTCTCACAATAAATTAGTGTCACGTGAACCCGTAACTAAATGCCATTTTAGTGAATGCGTAATAAACGCTGAAGTGAAAACCCCTCATATTTAACAATTTCAAATTAATAAAAGCGAAATAAACTTACCCACTTTCGGCTTTGCACAATATTACAAGGTGAACCAACTAACTTGGGAGCACTTAAATAAATCAACTAAATTATGAGCACCTACGTACTTGATGCTTTTCAGGTCAAGCTCAACTTCACAAGCTGAAGACCCGTTTTCGTTAAATCAAAAAGGAAGACAAAATTCGCGTATCTAACCAAGTAAATATCCCCTAAGCACAGATGGTTTCTAAAAGTTGTTTTCTACCAAACACGTTCCTACAAGGTCTGTATGTATGTATGGTGGTTTATCTATCAGAATAAGTAGAATACATTGCCTAACCAACAGTATTGGTAACAGAAAAATTTAAACTGTTACAGTGTGATGCAACATTAGAAGATTTCTTGTTTTGTTGTTTCGAGCTCTACAGTAATTTGTCATTTACCTGTCATCAATATTCAAGATTTCAGTGCTTTAACTAACTTTATTTTACCTTTGCGTTGTTTTATCTTATGGCTTTTACGAATTTTGTCATCGCTCAGGACTGCTTTACATCTTTCATTTTGTTTTATTTTAGCAGTTGCTTGTTCTAGAATATAGGTCAATGAACCCCTTGCATATGACTTAGAAATACGATTTAAAATTTAATAGGCTTACGCCATACGTTTGGTATTAAATGAAAATACGAAAACTAAAATAATATACACGCGGCTTTACATAAATTGAGCATTTACGATCCTTTTGTTAATTGCAAAATGAACATCCTTTAGAATATGTCCACGTATTTACGCGTATTTTTTACTCACGGCTTTGATAACAAAAATGTGGATGAAACTCTTTGAGTTATAAATATCAACCTAATTGGACTTCTTAAATATAATGTTGACGGCTATTTCCTATCTTAGGACCTAGAATTAAAAGTTTTGCATCAGAGATTACCTAGTAATTTATGGTTTTCGTAAAGCCTAGAACGTCACAATTTTATATTTCAGAATAACCAGCCGCGGGCGATCGTCCTTTTTATCTTAAAGTTAAACGCAAACGCCTATTTAATTTGTTGTCTTGTTCATCATTACGGTCGCCACCTGTCTATCGCTTGCCGCTGCGCCCTGGAATATTGTGCGCCCTAATTCCATATTTATAGGGTATTACATCCCTGGTTAAAATGCGGTACATTGTAGGTAGATAAACAAACAAAACAATGAACAGAGACTGATCACGGAGATCGGTACGTATTTGACTGTTATCGTATAAGGAATCGAGACACCATGTAAGAAGAAATTGCCGCAATTAAGCACAAAACGAGTACAATTCAATGGACTAAGAAAAAATTGAAAAACAAAAAAGCAGAGGCTAGTGATCAACTTGGCGCACGGACTTAGTTTTCATTGCTTTCGTTATAAGCAAATGAGCACAATTGAAACAAACACTGGCACAATGGAGCACAATTCAATAAACTCAAAAAATGAAAATTCGAAAGAAGCTAGGGGACAGGGACTATCCGTCATCTTGGTCTCCCGAATTTGTTTTCATTTTTTCACTATACGCCAAAGTGCACAATTGAAATAAACACTGGCACAATTGAGCACAAAACGAGTACAATTCAATGAACTCGAAAAAAATTGAAAATTCAAAAGAAGAGGGGGCTAGCCGTCAACTTGGCATACGAATTTGTTTTCATTTTTTCACTATAAGTCAAAGAGCTCAATTGAGCACAAAACGAGCACAATTTAATGAACTCGAAAAAATTGAAATTTCAAAAGAAGCGGTGGACTAGACGTCAACTTCGCCTCCGAATTTGTTTTCATTTTTTTGCTATAAGTACAATTGAAACAAACACTGGCACAATTGAGCACAAAACGAGCACAATTCAATGGACTCTAAAAAAATTGAAAATTCTAAAGAAGCGGGTAGCCGTCAACTTGGCATACGAATTTGTTTTCATTTTTTCGCTATTAACAAAAGAGCACAATTGAAACAACCACCGACACAATTCACTGTAATAAGAAAACAGTAAAACTGAGGGGGAAGGGCACTCGATTCACGTATAAAAATCTAGTATCTTGAAAAATATATTTACTTTTTGGGTTCCCGTTTACATACAATTGGTCATGGAGATTTAATGCATTTTTTTGTGGGTTGCTTCAATGATTATTTAAAAATATTCATAGACATGAATGGCGTCATTTAGTAAATGTCAAGGTTTGCTTAAAATAATATTTGCGTATCAAATTATATGTTAATTTATAAATCATTTGAACACGCGCGCTTTGATTACCTACGTATCTCAAGTTGATATAATAAATAATCTGTAGTCACTTTCCTGTCTAGTCTGTTTAAATCGACTACCCGAGTTCTTATGTTTATACATCCTGTTGGGTAATAATAGATATATTTTACGTGATTAGCATTTTTCTTATAAAATCCTTGTGTAACGAAGTACCAAGTGCAAGCTTGAGTGTTGCATTGTTCGTATACTAAGTCTAAGAAATGCTGTTGTTAATGTACTTAATATTTAGTTCTTAACAGTTTAGCAGTCTGATTATTGTATTTTTCTATATTAATGGTTGGTGCTCATGCAGAGAGAAATTTATACGGAAGTTTTTCGAAATTTCTGTTTTGAGTTTAGTATTTGCTATCTAATATCAGTTTATTAAATTTCAAATAACTAACGTTAGTTTAAAACTGTATGTTTTGAAATTCTTGTAAATAAACACTACTTTACGAATTCTAGAATAAATAAACTATAATCCATTCCAAATAAGAATAAAGTATATGACCTTGTACGCCAGGTGGATTTACAGAGTAAATAAATTATAATTTCTATATATACATAAGAATAATTATTAATTCCATATTTGAGTGATTATAAATTGTAACTAGCGTAAATTAATTTCCATAACCCGTTTTTATTGCAAATCTGACAATGGCGCATTACATATATTTTAAATACAAATTTTTACTATTAAGCTGTGTAAATCAGCATCATGTTTTAACTAATCAAATTGAAAGTTAAACTTTCCCTATACCATTCATCGCTTTATTCTTAGCTGGAATAGACTAGATAATAATTTGTTTTTACATAGTTTTCTGCATTTTATAGTCTAGGGTACATTTATTTTCCTGTTTCGTATTAATTTAGACAGGGCGACGTTGCTCATTTAAATTACTTCCTTCTCAACATAACCTAACTTTTATTTTAGGTTAAGTAGTTTATTTAGTTTCTGGAATATTTGAATGTCTGACGAAGTTAAAAATAACCACTGAAATGCGAACCCGTAACATTACCGAATTTAGAATTAGAGGGTGTTACTAAACACTCTAAAAATATAACGCGTCGCCGTAAAGTGCTTTCCAGTTTCAGTTTTTGTGTTGTTCTGAACGCGTACTTGAATACGAAATGGCAGACGAAATTACCGATGGTGTTAAAAAAGTGGTGGCGATATTAAAAAACGCAACTAATGATACCGAAAAGTTCACTGGTTTATTTTTAGTTACTAAATTGGTGAAAGCGAAGACATGTAAAACTGCAGCCAAAAAGCTTATTTTTGAGGCCATTGGATTTGATTTTCTTAAAAGGTTATTGTTAACATCAGATGTTCCTGTAGATTGCCCACCTTCAATTTATAAATCGGTTGCTTTATCTGTACTCACTTGTTTTTGTAATGAACCTGAACTTGCAACGCATCCACAAATGCTGGCAAATATACCTGTATTTCTTGACATTGTATCACAAGCTGATGCAAGTGATTATGATGATAACCTAATTATAGTAGGGGAAGCATATGGTTGTTTAAAGGCAATTGCAGGAACAGAGCTTGGACAGCAAGCTTTATACGATGCGGGGGCAATTGTAAAGATGTCTGAAATATACGCACAACAAAGTTTTCAGACAGACGAGGCATTGAACATACTTGCTTCATTAGCAGGACGTTTTGGTTTAAATGCATGGGATAATAAAAATCCCAAATCATTTCATGTTATATTAAATAAAATAGCTTTAGATTTTGAAACTGACAACGATGAGCGTAAGTTTGAGTTATGCCAGATATTGCATTCATTATTATTTAATTGTACTAAAAATGTTATTACAAAGAATACTATTAATGAAGAAACTTGGCCGCAGTGCATATATAAAGGATTAACTGATATATTACAAAGCAGAATCACAAAGGATCAAAGAAATCCTGCATTAATTTTGGCATCCACTTTATTAACTCTTTTAGGAGTGGAATGGGTAATTGGAGATGAAGAAAGACCGAAACCTAAACAATTTTTTCTTTTATTAATTCAGCTCTCTGCTATTGAAGTTCGCATGCAACTCGATGGAAAATCTCTAAAGCAAGTACACACTCAAGCAGCACTAGTAACAAGTTGTTATATTATTTTGGAATTGTGCCTAAATTATATTGCTACAGACCAATTGGAATTAGATCAAAAAGAAAAACAAACTTTATACACAGGTTTGAAAGGTGCTTTTACAGCAGTCATTGGCCTTTTAACAAAATTATCTAATGATAAGAATAGGGATAGTTTAGCAACAAATGAAAAGGTTTTTGTTTGTGCAACTGTTCGTGTTCTTGTTGCCTGGTTAGCACAAGAAACATCTGCAATGCGTAGCCAAGTGTATCAGTTGTTACCGTACATTTTGGGTTTAGCTAATGAAACTTTTAATGCATCACGAGCACGTCGTATAGCTGAAAAAGTTGGTACCACTATGGATTCTGAACTTAGTCCTTTAAGCCAAGTTGATGTTTTACGCATAATGTTACCTGCTCTTTGTCATTTAACTGTTGAAGACGAGGCAAGAAAAATAATGCTAGAAATTAAGCAAGAAAACATTTTATATGAATGTGTGGAGTTTTACTGGGGAATTATTCAGCGAAAGAAACCTCCAGTTCCACGTTCTGAGCGTTTAAAATTACTAAATCAACCACCAGAAGAGCTGTCACCAGAAGTTTTAGAAGAAATGGAGGATTCACGTGCTGCTATGATTAGTATTTGTAACGTGTTCATGAACCTTACAGTTTTAGAAGGCAAATATGTGGAAAATAGTGACTTATTTAATAAATTATTGCAATTCATCTTTGATAATTTATCGGAATTAAAGAGCATTCCTGAAAATTTGGTTCTTCACGGTAATGTTGCAATTCTAGGTTTGTTATTACTAAAACAACAATCAAAAAAAGTTAAAAAGAATGACTTTTCAATTTGTCGATATATACAAGTCACAATTCGATTTCTGTGGGATGCTTATATAATCGATGAGTCTATTGACCCTGCGGCTTTGGTTGTGTCAATTGCATATAAAGAACATTGGATGGAATTAATGGAACTTTGGTTTTTGGGTATGCAAACTATGGCTAGTGTATTGGCTGTAATTCCATGGATATCAGAGTTTGCTATTGAAAGTGGTTGGGCCGAGGATATAATCAAGAAGTTAAAAAATGTGAAAATTGGTACGCTACAGCCCAATATTAAATCTGCTTATGAAGATTTTCTTTGTCATTTAGTTGATGCAAATGAAAAAGCTGCTGAAGTAATAAAAAAGGCAGATGCTTTGAAGGTTTGCCGAAATCATAGGTTTATGGAGTTAGGTAAAAAATTGTTTGGTGATTGATTGGTTACACAATTGTAACATTTTATAGATATGTATAAATTTTAACAAGAGCTGCCAAATTTTTGATATCTAATTGTTTGCTCTCAAATAACATATGTGTGGGTAACTTTTTTTATGCTTTATATATATTTGTATTAATGAATTTTTGATAAAGTAACTAAAACATACTTGGCACTGTTAGCTCCCGTGAAGGAATTAATTCTCTTATTAATGCAAAACAGACTGTATTTTAAGCAGAAATACAATGAATAACATTAATAATCCAGCGCACAATTCCCTCAACGAACATGCTTACTTGAACCTCCTCTCGCGCCCTCTTATTGTACACGAATGAATGAGTTTAAGAGTAACCAACACTAGGGTGCATTCGGTAACCAGTATACAGCTCACACTCGGCACTGACTGGATCGTTGACATTGATGACCTGACTTACTTTAACAATTCTAAATAAATTTACAAAATACGTTTTGCTTAAAATGTCGCCCTACAATATTAACCTATTGAGTACAAATATGGTGCATTTACAACATAACTTAATAAGTATAAAAAATCATTTAAATATTTTGGTTTTCGCATCATCTAAACATTTTGGTTTTCGCACATTTCGACTTCGCATATTAGAACTATTTAAGGTAAGACTTTACTTTAGAGTGACAAAAATTTTTAGGGGTCGTATAGTCATTTCGATAGGAAATTTTCTCCTGAGCACGAATATGTGCTCCATTAAGCGCGGAAATGTTTCGTTAAAAAGTTATGGCTGTTTTAATTGCCTATGTTAACGCTATGGGAAAAGTTTTTTAAACACTAAACTAACCTAACCTAACCTAACCCAACCTAACCTAACGTAACCTAACCTGCCCTAATAATCTGTGAGAAGTGTTCAATATTAAAAAGCAAAGTTTATTTTCTCAATGAAAGCAATACAAGATAATAAGAGATTCAGAGCTTATATTCGAAGCGTATGGCTTCAAGCAAAGCCTCAAACGGATCGCGATTATTTTGCCTATTCCAGCGACGCCACAAGTACTCACAGAGGTGATCAGCAAATGCCTCCTCTGGAAGCGCTTTCCATAAAAATAGCATTTCGCGTCGCCAGTTTGCCTCGATAGCCTGTGTGTGACGCCTGTTTCAGGGTCTAAAAAGGGATTAGAAACACAATAAAAACAGTTAAAACTTACCAACAAAATTGTATTTATGATTAACGGCTTGGTGTGAATAGCCGTATTTGGGGAGAGAAAGGTAGGCGCGCCACTGGTCTGTGTGGATAATTGAGCCGGAGCGGCGTGTTTGACTATTTGCGGGATTAAATCATCCGCGCCGCGCTTGTTATCAGGGCATACAACCATCCTAAAATCGCTAGTGCCCTCGCAGCACATTCCCAGAACCCAATGCCCTTCAACAACGCGTCCTTTCTCATATTTACGGTGGCCAAACTTGACTCATCTATTTGCACGATAAGCCCAGGCCCGCCTATCTGGCCTCGATCGTGCTGCTCGCTCGAAAAGTGGTCCACAACCATTTCACGCATATTTAAATCTAAAACAAACATTTACATTTATTTACAGTTACTCTAAATTTGCACTTTTACCTTGATGCGATTGTAGAAGAGAGAAGCGAGGTAGAAGCGTCATCTCGACACTCAAGGGCTATGCGCTTATAGCTCTCATTGTGTGCAAACCCGTAAAGCAATCTAAAATAAATTAAATAAATAAAAGCAATTAAAAGTAAAAATTAACCTGATCTCATCTTGCGAGCAAGATGCGAGTTCTCGAACCACGTGTCTTTAGACACGCTCACCATCTTGCAGCCAGTGCGTCCAGTGGGGCAATAAAGCGACCAAATCCACTCGCGAAGTATCCACAGCGCACTCTTTTCTATGAGCGCGACATTCCTTTTCCGCAGAATCAAGCCTTGCTCCTGTGCCCAGGAATAGGCAGATTCCTTGAAACAGGCAGTTTCCTGCAATTCCAGAAAGGTTTAGAGGCAGCCATGATCTAAAAAGTAATTGTAATTAATAAATTAGCAAAAAAATTAAGGCTAGAAATGAATACCTACAATAGAACGCAATGAGCAATTAGCAAAAAAATTAAGGCTAGAAATGAATACCTACAATAGAACGCAATGAGAAAATGAAAAATGACCTTCTTAGGAGTGAGTCCAAAGCGCAATGAATTCTAAACAGACGCCGCTTGCTTTAATTGCCTTCCCCAAGGCGCCCTCTAGCGTATAAAAATAATTCCGCGCTAAATTCAAAACAGTTAAAATGTATTTAAAAAATTTCCCATAGCGTTAACATGGGAAATTAAAACAGCCATAACTTTTTAACGAAACATTTCCGCGCTTAATGGGGCACATATTCATGCTCAGGAGAAAATTTCCTATCGAAATGACTATACGACCCCTAAAAATTTTTGTCACTCTAAAGTAAAGTCCACCCCTATTTAAATTCACTTCACTAATTTTGTTTTCACTTTCACTATTAGTTTCACAATTTTCTTTTTCACATACACAACTTAAATTGTTGTCATTTTCAACAGGTTCATCATAAGAGTTTGACGATTCATCTTCCTCTGGAGCTGTATTTATTTTCATTCTACTTACATGTATTGTTGTCGTAAGTCTACGTTCATCAACACCTTGTATGCTGAACACTCAATATGTATCTGTCAGTAATACTTCTGTAACTGTATATGGGACACGATATCGCACTTGTGTCTTCATACTTTTACCTGTGTGTGAAGGCATTTTTCTGATTGAAAACAATATTGCACACATTATATTTTTTAAATCATGTTGCTCTTTCATTAACTGTTGTTCCCAAATTAATTTCTGACGAATTTCATTTTGAATTTTTTGTGGTGGTTTCCACTCGATGTCCTTACCGCCTCGTACCATACTTGCTAATTGATCATCAGAGAAACATGGCATAAACCCATATAAGGACTCAAATGTAGATTTCCCACTCGATTTATTTCTCTCTATATTTAAATTTCGTTCCACACTTAGCAAATTTTCATCCCAAGCAGTTTCATTTGACATACATGTCATAATTACTGGAATTAAGATTCTAAAAAATGTTTTCCAATTTTAAGTTATTGAATTTATATAAAATTCACCAATAAAAATTAATCAGCTGATTCACGTTAAGCGTATTGGCTACCTAAAGAAAGTCGATCCCAGGTCGCAACACAAATTGAAGGCAATCATTCTTTTAAACTTTAAAAATTTTTGTTTTGTGTACTCAAACCAAATATTTCGAACATCAATAAATCAAAGTCACTTTCAATTTATATCATAAATGTCAAACTTGAAGTTTTTATTATTTTGACAACGATCCTAGGTCATGGATCGAAACGTAAATAAAGTTGATTTTAAAAAATATAAGTGGTTTAATTCCCAAAGAAAATTAAGAAGAATTCTATTTTCTCGTTCTACTTGTCCATTTGCACGAGCCCACTGTGAACAATTTAATATATGTTGACCACCATTTTTTTTTAATAAATTCTATGTAAAACAAGTTGCACGATCGGATATAATCCGATTTGGAATACCAAACTCGGTTATAAATTTTTCCATCACCATCACGATCATTGTTGCTTCCTTACTTTCTACAGGATACAATTTTACAAATTTTGTTAAAGCATCAATCACAACTAAAGCATACACATTATCTGTAGCACTACGAATGAAAGGATCTGTGTGGTCAACATGTCTCCAAAAGGGTCGTTCCGGCACTGATCGGGTTTTCTTGCAAGAATTTTTGATAAAATACATTCAGCACATGCACTTATATGCCTGGACACATAACGTTTTAGCCTTGCAAACCAATATAATTTGCAAATTTTTGCAACTGTTCTACTACAACAGCTTTACACATTGTTTTTGGTATCACATATAACTCTGTAATTTCACTGTTGATTTTAACTTTAGGGAATAATTTTCCATTTCTTAACACACATCGCTAAACATTTAGCTTCCTAGTGTGTATGTTCATTTGGGGCTTTGTTAAACATCTCAATTATTTTTTTTAATTCTGCATCACTGTGTTGAATCATTAAAATGTAATAAGCTTCACTCATTAATTGTAAAACATCTAATTTTTCATTTACATCACTTATCGGCGTTTTTGAAGAATCTATTCGTGAGCTCGACAAAGTATCCACATGAACCATTTTTTGCACCAGGTCTATATTTTACATCCATATCATACTCAGCTAGGAGTTCATACCATTGCGCGATTTGTGGATTTTGAGTTTTCTTGTGTATTCAAATATACCAACGATTGACAATTCGTAAACACTGAAAATTTCAAACCGGTTAGAAAATTTCTAAACTTCTCTACACAATAAACAATCGCCATCAACTCTAATTTCGAGGAGTGATAATTCCTTTCTTAATCGCTGGTCTTTTTGCTTTTATAATAAACTGGGTGCAGTTCTTCATTCTAGCTTTGGACTTGCATTAGAATTCCAGAGATCAGTGATTGACAATCCGTAAACACTGCAAATTTGATACCGGTTAGAAAATTTCTAAACTCTACACAATAAACAATCGCCATCAACTCTAATTTCGAAGAGTGATAATTCCATTCTAAATCGCTGATCTTTTTGCTTTTATAATAAACTGGGTGTAGTTGTTCATCCTAGCTTTGGACTTGCATTAGAATTCCAGAGATCAGCGATTGACAATCTGTAAACACTGCAAGTTTCAAACCGGTTAGAAAATTTCTAAACTTCTCTACACAATAAACAATCACCATCAACTCTAATTTCGAAAAGTACATTAATTCCTTTCTAGATCGCTGGTCTTTTTGCTTTTATAATAAACTGGGTGCAGTTGTTCATCCTAACTTTGGACTTGCATTAGAATTCCAGAGATCAATGATTGACGATCCGTAAACATGAAAATTTCAAACCGGTTAGAAATTTTCTAAACTTCTCTACACAATAAACAATTGCCTTCAACTCTAATTTCGAAGAGTGATAATTCCTTTCTACATCGTTGGTCTTTTTGCTTTTATAATAAACTGGGTGTAGTTGTACATCTTAGGTTTGGATTTGCATTAGAATTCCAGAGATCAACGATTGACAATCCGTAAACACTGAAAATTTCAAACCGGTTAGAAAATTTCTAAACTTCTCTACACAATAAACAATCGTGCATCAACTCTAATTTCGAAGAGTGATAATTCCTTTCTACATCGCTGGTTGTTTTGCTTTTATAATAAACTTGGTGTAGTTGTTCATCCTAGCTTTGGACTTGCATTAGAATTCCAGAGATGTCATCAGCACTGACGTCCGTAAATAAAGCAGTTTCTTGAGCTTTAGGGTTATATAACTTTAGCACTAGCTCGTTAATCAAAGCAATACGAAGATCAATAAAAGCGTTTGCCTGTGCATCCATCCAAATAAATGTAATATTCTTACGTGTTAAATCGCTTCAGACACGAGCTCTAGTCGCATATTGCGGTATAAATCTACGAAAATAGGATATAAGTTCTAATAATCGTCACACTTTGTGAATATTTTGTGGTGTATTAAAATTCTGGATAGCATTCGTTTTCTCATAACCTGGAGAAATTCCATTGGCAGGTATTGTAAACCCTAAAAATTTAACTATTTGTAGCCCAGATTGACATTTTCGTAATTTTAATGTTAATTTTGCCTTACACAGGGCTGTCAAAACTTGTTGCAGTTTTTCAAACATTTTGTCCCAGTACAATCAAATCGTCAATATGCGACATCGTAGCTTTATTTCTTAAGGAACCTAATACCCCATGGACATTAATTGACTAAACTCATATGGCCCATTCGTTAAACCAAAAATTATTCGTTCAAATTATCCCGTTGTGTCTGGAGTAATAAAAGTGGTTTTCTCTTTCGCAGCATTACTTAACGCTAGCTGCAAATAGCCATACACTAAATCTAAGACTGTATAAATTTTACTTCCATTCAAATTTCTAGATGCTCATCTACCGTCACGATTGGAAAATTTGATTTCATCGTTTGTCTCTTCAATGCTCGATAATCAATAACTAAACGTGGTTCTCCAGTCTTTTTGTGCGCTAAAATTACTGGATTCATATAAGGTGAAGTAGTTTTAGTTAGATATCTGCTTCTTTCCACTGTTGAACAATATACCTATTATTTTTCTTTCTTGCAAACTCGCTCGCACTGGTACTCCTGTATCGCAAATATCTACTTGCATTAAATCTGTACACTCGGGTTCCTCCAATGTAAACACAAAACAATCTCGAAATTTGATGCACAACTCTAATAATAATTTGTCTTTACCAGCGGTTGTTGTGAACCAAATCCGTACAGTTTCTGTTTCGTTTCGTACATTTTGGGAAAATGTGCGACAACATCTTAGTGTATTGTACAGATTGAACTCCTCATGTCAATCATTGCATTTAATTCATGTTTATCAACATAAACTATGTGCAAAAATTTATCTACTGAATAATTAACTTCTTGTAGTTGTTTCACGACCATCACTGTCGCAGGGTCTCGGTTAATGCTTAAACTTCGACGTTGCTCGGCTGGTATTTTACGTTCAGGACAATTTTTAGAAAAATGTCTACTTCATTTACACTGGAAACAAGTATTCATTTCACTCACTTGTGTACATTTTGCAGAAATATATTCCTTCTCCGCACAATTAAAACAACGTACATTATTTACATCGCTCTTGTTTTTAAATTGTGTCTCATTTGTTGCACTACTCGCTTTTTTTTATGTCTACAGGATGAGGTTTATAATTTATATGCACACAACTATCCTGTTGTAATCCAGTCACGTGATATAATTGTATCATACCATTACGGCTTGTATGGGATTTAATTAATAGCCTCGGTATAATTTGTTTAATGTGCAAACCAAACCGACTATGATTTGCTTTTTTAGCTCTTGGAAGGGCAATATAAGAGCATTACACAATTTATATTTATCATGAAAATACCTTTCTACACTTTTGCTACCGTGCTGTACTCTTGTTGTCATTCGCTTCCACAAACTAGTCTTACTGGGTGCAAGGTCAAATGTAGATCTGAATTCGCTTTCAAACTCGTTCCACGAACGTATTTCTGTTTGACGCACCTCATACCAGTCATTTACTGGTCCTAATAAATGTATACACGCTGTTTCAAACTTGACTTCCTGTGGCGGTGCAATAAAGCACAACCATTGATACGATCTATCCACTCAATTGCTCCACTTCTGCCATCTCCCCAAAAATTCGATATTGATTTATTTAAATCAGGCATCAGTTGATAATGAAGATTTGTATTGTGTGCCGCTAATAATTGCTGGTTTTGTTGCAAACTATTGCAAAATAACTATTCCCTATGAGAACGGTTTCTTTCTACTGTGGTCACCATTTCCATTACTATCGCCATTTGTTGTTGGATGAGCAGTTTAAAATCGTCGTCAGAACGCGCTTATGGTGGAGATACATCACTATGTACACCATCAACTTCGTTTGATGCTGTTGTAAATTCTTGTTTGTTCGTTTCTACCATGTAATGTTAGCTCCTGTGAAGGAATTAATTCTCTTATTAATGAAAAACAGACTGACTGTATTTTAACTAGAAATGCAATTAATAACATTAATAATCCAGCGCACCATTGCCTCAATGAACATGCTTACTTGAACCTACTCTTGTGCCCTCTAGTATACGAATGAATGAGGTTAAGAGTAACTAACACTAGGGCGCATTCGGTAACCAGTATACAGCACACAGCATTTAACCTAAAATATTAAGTATGTACATGGTACTTAACTATTACTTGATGTTTTCTTGCACACGGGTAAGTGTATAAACAGTTCTCATACTAGGATGGCATTTGGCATTCTGGTTAATATAATATTCAAGACTTTAACACATTTAACTTATAGCATGGATTTGTAATTGTACGTGAACTGGTGGAGTTGAATTCTATGAAGGAAACATTAGATACTTTCAGATTTGCATTTTCAAACATTTTTTTAGTTTTTCCAATAATACTGTTGTGGTCTGGTTTGTCTAAAGTCACCTTGTTAATGCTTCATAGCAACAAAGATAACACTTATTTACATACTAATTATATATTAAAGGCATGATGCGGACAAAGGAAGTATTTACTAAAGTTTTTGTGTGCGAATTATTGCAAATGTCTTTAACATTGAAAGTATTTTAGTTTGTAAAGTTGCAGAAGGTTTTGTACATTGTAGATTTGAATGCAGTGGCTTTACAATGAAGGCCTGGATCTGGTATGGCATAGAGGATGATGTCCATTGCTGAACGTGATGCGGCACTTCATGGCAATGTTGCAGTTAGGATTTCTATAAGCTTCGATACCTAGCAGCTGGTAGGTGAAGACACTTTAGTACGGCAGCATCCTTGGTAGAATTTGCAGTGAGCTAATGACAGTATGTTTCTAATTCTGGCACCACGTGCTGTAGGAGGTGGTCTTGATGGATTCTGAGGTATTAGTCCAAGTGATGGTGGGATCTGGTACATAACATTGTGAGAGTTAATTTCATTTTATCCCATTAGATTTGGTGGTCTCAACGAGATAATCAGAAGGAAAAGCTTTACTGTACGAGGAACTTGTAACTACTTTAAAAAGAGAACAATTAAGAAGTAATTTTCCTTAGCATTTGGAGCTCCTTTTATATTCTGGGTTAGTTTGTATTGTACGTTTAGATGGTTCTATTATTTAAGCGTACATGCTATTTATTTGCATGATGCGTGCTTATTATTCTGTCAGTTAGGAGTATGGTTGGTTGCATACTCCTATATACCCCCTTGCTAGTGACTGCCTTAGTCACAATAAAGAGTGATATATTTCGTTGGGAAGTGTACTCTTCTTACTGCCCCTTACAACCGTTGTTGAAGAAGTACAACTTTGTTCTTCTGAACTGGTGTTGACTATTTCTGAGGATTCGTTATCCATGTATGTTGATTTGGCCCTGTCGATTGAAACAGTTGTTTTCTTGCCCTGTTTGTCGATGGTGATCGTTTTGTCATTCATGTGGATTACTTTGTATGGTTCATCAATGTACCTTGTTAAGTATTTTTGTTGCATCTGCATTGTATAAAAATGTGGCTTGAGTTTTTTAACTCTTTGAATATGAATGTTTGTCTGCTGCTGTGCTTGATGCCTTGGACTGGTTGTAGTCGTTGAAAGTGGTAACATAGCTGGTTTGCAAGTGCCAACAGTGAAGAATTCTGTTAGGCGTTACGTTTTACCAAATGCAAGCTCTGCAGTTGTATAGTTTAGTTTAGTTTAGTTCCTTTGGAGCATTTCTGATTCCAAGTACGACCACAGGAAATGCTTCTGTCTATTTTTCCGTCTCGTGACATCAATACAGTTTTCAATTGCTTGTGGAATTGTTCCACCATTGGCTGCAGGTGATATGCTGTTGTGTGGATTCTTGTGAATCATCAAGGTTTCTAATTGTTTGAATAGTTGCCATTCAAACTGATTGCCTGAATGGTACATCAAAGCGCGGTTCAAAATGGATAGTTGTTGTACTTGGACTTTGGTCGCTCATACCAAAGATGGCAAGTAAAAAGTTATTAAAGAATCAGATTGGTTATATTAGTACAAAAATGATGGCTAATTAGATTTTTTATTAAAATGCGTAGGTGTTAATATAGATGACAATCTTGTCAGCAGCATTATGGACTAAAATGTTAATGGTCTTAAGCATAAAAATAGATTGAAATAATAGAAATATGAGTAGTTAATACCTAAATACTTGCTAAAGAATATTGAATTATGGTATATAAATATCAAATTGTCTTCCACTTAGAGAATTTCAGACTTGATCATGATTTCACTTATCACCACGTAAGAGTAAAGTCGTATTAAAAGTGTGACTGCTTGAAAGAAGTTCAAAAATTTTTTTTAGATGTAGTTGCTACTTTTAAACTTCCTACCATATATTTATAAGTCAAACATAACACTACATTTGATTTTTTCCAATGCTCCACCCGAAGGTACTACATTGGCCAGGAAGCGAGTTTTTTTACCTGGAAATTTTGAATTTGGTTGAACTCTCGCTGTTCCAAGCAAAGGGCTTTTTAACGTGCATGATGACACACACACAGGACCTACATTTTACCTTTCATCCGAACGAGGGTGTATTTTTGTGAAAAATGCTCGCCTAATATTTTTCAAGTGGAACGTATCGGGATTCGAGTCCGGGACCTTGGGTATACTAATCACACACACACCAACTATGCCACGGACTTATCTAGTCAAACATAATAGTATCTGTTTGCAAAATTTCAATTCTTATTAACCTGCGTTGTTGACACAGTTCAATACTTTCAGGTCTTGATATAAAAATTATTGGGAAACTGTTAATGCTTGAAATAGTTAAGTTGCTAGTCATTATACAGTAAAACTTGCTGGTACTAAATAATTCAGTTCCATTTAAATTTCTACCTGAAATGAGCAATTTGGAAATTTTTGAGATTCTAGTCGTACTGCTAAGTGCAGTTACAGGGAAACGTACTTTAGTACCGAGCATAGTTCTACATTACACAGAATTATAATACAAGAATGAACATTCTGAAATGGTTTACCTTTGTTAATATAGATATTCACGGTAGATAGAGCTAGTTATGGCATTCTTGTATTTGGATAATGCTCCTCTAAACGTAATCTCAGGGTTTTTGATTGTCAATCGCCAATTTTTTCGGCAAATGGTAGTGAAGTTGACCTACAACATTTAGAACAAAGGTATTAAGATAGACGTAATCGGAAAAGCTAAGAATTCACGGGGTTTCACTGCATCTTTCATGCATTAGCTGTCCCCACGTCTGTTTGGCAAGGTAGTTCAAAGTACTCTCTTAATGATTGCATCCGTTCACATGAATTCATCAAAAACCGTCGAAAGTTTTTGTTGGTTGAGGCAATGATGCACCTTCACTCAACATTAGAAAATGCCCAATTGACAGAATACATGCAATAAATAGTAGGTTCTTCTCCTACAGTGCAGAGACCTCAAACCACATTTATAATGCATCGTAATCTACTTTATACTACTTAAATCAACGATGGGAAATAATGCTTTCAATTTTGGATTGGAAATCCTCTATACGTAACTGTTAAAATAAAGCTTGTACCACTGCATAACACACCGACAAGTTTATTGAATTGAAATGCATAACCCATGCTAGGATACAAAAATTGTGACTGTTTATATCATACAATTTAATGTATATGCATCAATAGGCAAACAGTAATTCTTTATAATCTTTTAATTAATATTCCAAAATAAATTTAAATTTGCATTCTGTATGTTTTATGAAATAAAAGCTTTGAAATGTTGATAATGTAATATACAACTGTAATCGATTGAGCATTACAATGACATTGCATATTGTGCTTATCTTGGTTTCTGATATATTTATATGCTTTGAGACTATTTTATTTTTGTGCTAGGAGATATTGATTGGAGCATTTGGACCTGCCCACATTTTTTTAATATCTAGGATAATTTATCATTTTCATATACATATCCCACTTAAGATAATAAACTTGTTAAACTAAGCCATTTATCGGCAAATTTAGTCAAAGTTCAAAGAGTATAAACATAAAATTTTATTTGAAAAGATTAAAATTTATGAAATTCCTTTGATGAATGAACACATGACAATATAAATTTATTTATTACTACAATCTGGTGCTGTTTTTACATTTTTAGGGTTGCTACAAAACCGACCCTTGCTTAGTAAATTTTATAGTTCGAGCATGCAAATTTCTATATCAGAGTTATAACAGATTACCACTTACAATTATGTCCTCCTGTAGCGGAGTTAATTTCTCAGGTTCTAGTGATCCGCTTCTCGGCAAATTTATAACATGGTGCTTTCCGGTATACTTTTTAGACTTCTACTAAATTAAAACTTATGGACACAGCCAGCTGGTATGTTTATCGGTATGGTTTGGTAATAATATTACCTTATAGTGATATTTTCTTTTATTAATAATACATAAACAGCAAAATAATTCTGTATTTGGTACTATAAACACATTACTTTTTCCACATATATTTAGTTGAGTGTTGCAGTTAGATGATGTTTGTCTTCTTTATAAAATTTAATTTTTATTTAATATTCTAATTGTGGATATTAATTTGGCAAACGACTGATTGTATTTTACTAACTTTGTATATATTTGTTTTTTATTTGTTATACAAATTAATTTATAAATAACATTTCTTACTGTTTGATTGATTAAAAACTTTATGTATTTGCTAATGTTTATTCTTAATTTTGTTTTGTATTTTACCCTTTTATTAAACTCACCACTGTTGGAATGACTTTCCTTGTTTGTCATTGCATCAATATCATTTAAAAGAAAAAAGTTTCAATTTGAACCATAATTAGATATGATAATGTTTTAATTTTTATTGCCACAAAATCAATTGTGTATTTTGCTGACAACTTCTTAAATAGCAAAGCCTATGCATAAATGAGTGAAAGAATCATTAGAATGTTAAATTTGGAATTGCCCAGAAGGGACAGGAATCTCGTAACAAACTGAGGGTGCCCCGGTTAACTACAATAGTGTGGGCGTGACCCTATATAAACAAATAAAAGAAAAAAATCACTCAATGCAAACAGGAACAGTTGCAATTACAAGGCTACATTACCACTAACACCTTGAAAGGTTTTTTATGTACTAACTTAATGGACACCAACTCGTCTGGTGTATGAATGATTCTCGTTGAGTTTTCCAAGTGAATCCTAATTAGGACAGCCTCCTTGTGGAATTGAGTTCTTTTTACAATCGATCTATATTCTTAATAAAACAAAACACCTCACTGCGTTACCTAATTCTAATGGGTGTTACAATATGACTGCAAGGTTCGAATGGGAAATAAAACATGTTTTTTTTTAGTAAAGTATTAAAAAGTATTTATTAATTATAATGTAAGCATTTGCCATTCCAAATGGACCTGCACCTTGAAGAAGTTTTAGATTACGAGAATGGATGGAATGGCTTCTGCGTTCCAGTGATTTAAAGAGCCAAACTACAGGTTCAACCAAATATGTAGGGTCTTTGGCGAGGAATCTGACTAAGACAGGTCCCCGAAAGAGGGTACGAGCTTTTTCGGTACTTGGAGGTACATAGGGGTTCGTCTGGCATTCTAAGACACACTACTGTGATGTTAAAGGCAACTGGAAACCACCACATTACCTCCCAAGTACACAGCATACTTAAATTGTAAGTAACGGAGATACATAACCATAAAATGGGAAATTATTCACCATTGCAGGAAAGCTAAAGAACAATGAATTGATGAAAAGTGCAAAGAGGTACAAACTAAGATGGAAATAGGAAAGACAGACGGAGTATACAAACTAATTAGAATGAATTTTAGGGATATAAAACTGTATACCAAAAATTTAAGAAGCACGGGAAGAAACATCATTATAGAAAATGTAGAGAACGTGGATAGATGGCAAGAATATATAGAGCATTTATATGCATGAGAGGAACTAACAGCATTAGTACGGGAATCAGACATTCAAGAGGATGACTTGGGATATCCTATACTTAGGGATGAGTTTGAATTAGCATTAAAGGGTCTGAAAAATGGTAAGGCACCGGGTGGTACACATAAGGTGCAAACAGAAACAAAGTTAAGAACAAAGAGGTACTAGAAATGGTAGCGGAAGAAAGAATGATGTGGAAAACAATAAAAACTAGGAGAGATAGAATGATAGGCCACGTACTAAGGCATGAGGAAATAGTGTGGAATATGTTAGAAGCAGAGATAGGAAAAAAGAGAGTTAGAAGTAGACCTAGGTTAGACTATTAGATAGTGAAAGATGTAGGCTGCGGGAATTTCAGGCTAGCTCAGAACAGAAATCAATGTAGGTACGCGACCAACAAATTCTAAGAGGGCGAAAAAATAACTGTACTTAAGCCTGATGATTATTCTAAGCAACTTCAGGTATTGGTTTTGCAATATTCTCATCATTATCATTTTGTTATCGACCTTACTTAAGGTCGGTTTGACGCAGCTCTAACTTCTTTTCTATTCTGTGCTAATCTAAAAAGCTCTACATACCCTTCACAACCTAAATTTCTAATAATTTGACTAATATCGTTTGGTCTAGGTCTTCCTATATCCTTCTATCTTTTTCCTATCTAGCTGGCTCTACATAGATATTAGCAACCTGATGGTTGTTAAAGAACTCTAACATGTTTACATGATTACCATTTATAAGGAAATGAAATATAACCTGGTTATCCGCTTCAAAAAGGAAAAGTGTTAAATTATATGTTATGGTAAGGCTTAAGCAACGAATCGCTGCCAACATGCCAGACCGCTACCTAATTGTGAGTTATGCCATGGTGACGTTTATTAAATTATGTTATGGTAAGGCTTAAGCAACGAAACGCTACCAACATGCCAGATCGCTAACCAATTGTGAGTCATGTCCTGGTGACATTTAGTTAACTGATTTTTATTTTTCTTTTTGTTTCGTTTTCGAACTTACTTAAAGTCGGTTTGACGCAGCTCTAAATTCTTTTCTATTCTGAGCTAGTCTAAAAAGGTCTACATAGCCTTCACAACCTAGATCTCTAATAATTTGACTAATATAGCTTTGTCTAGGCCTTCCTACTCTATTTTTATTTGCTAGTCTATAATCTAAGACTTTACTAAATAGTCCCTCATGTCTTAACTGGTGCCCTATCATTCTATCTCTCCTGACCTTCAATTGTTTCCACATACAGTGATCCTCACCTATCCTTCTATAAACTTCCTCGTTTGTTACTCTATCTGTCCAACTAATCTTTAACATTCTCCTATAACACCAATTTTCAAAAGCTTCTATCTTTTTCGTATCTACTTCTTTAATTGTCCAAGTCTCACTACCGTATAGTAGAACGCTCCATACGTACAACTTTAAGAAACTTTTTCTATTATCTAAACTAATACTATTAGCTATTAGTAAGTTTTTCTTTTTTAAAAACATTTTTCTAGCTTGAGCTATTCTAGCTACTATATCCCTTCTGCTACGCCCATCTTTTGTAATTATACTACCTAAATAGCAAAATTCATCTACCTCCTCTAACTCGGTATTACCTATTTTTAATTTTGGTTTAGAACTAGGCTGTAACTCACTTGTCATTATCTTTGTCTTTACTGAGTTAATTCTCATACTATAGTTACTCCGTAGTATCTCATCTAACATATTTAAAAACTCTCCTAACTCTTTTCTAGACTCTGCTATAATGGCTATATCATCTGCAAAACGTAACATGTCTATTTTCTGTCCCTGTACACTAATACCTATCTCTTTCTCTCTCTAGCTAAGTTTAAAGCTTCCTCAATATAAACATTAAAAATCAAGGAGACAGTATACAACCCTGTCTAACACCATTTCTAATCTTAGCTTCCTTTTCTATTTCATCAAATCTAATTACTACGCTTTGGTTTTATATAGACTGTAAATAATTTTTCTATCCCTATGAGAGATTCCTATTTTTTGCAAAACCCTGAACATAACAATCCAATTAACCCTATCAAATGCTTTTTCTAAATCTACAAACGCATAAAATGAGTCTTTTTATTTTTTGTAACCTTTTTCGATAATTACCCTAATCATTAGTATCGGTTCTCTAGTCCCTCTGTCTTTACGAAAACCATATTGGTCTTTGCCTAAATAATTCTCAGTCAAAGCTTCAACTCTATTTTTAATTATTATTGTTAGTATTTTGGAAGCATGAGAAGTTAAACTAACGGTTCTAAAATTCTCACACCTATCAGCTCCTGACTTTTTTGGGATTGGGATAATAACATTTTTTTCGAAATCTATTGGAATATTCTCAATTAATGTTAATTTTGCAAAAGGATTTACTGGAAACCTATTAATTTGACCAATATCTAAGTGTTCGGGGATCCTTGGTAGCCACAGGCTGCTTAACCCCCTTCACATACCACTGAATCTTGGTGATATAGAGCACATAATTAAGAAAAAAACAGAAGGAGAACTGAGTTGTATCTGGACTGTGGGAATTTCAGGGAACGGTGTAAGCTAGCTCAGAATAGAAATAAGTGAAGGTACGTGTCCAACCAGTTTCAAGACGGAAAACCTAATGACGAAAAAAATAATTGCACTTAAATCTGATGATTATCATAAACACCTATAGGTTTTGGTCTTGAAATATTTTCAACAAATGTTGATTGTGCAAAAGGATATATTGGAAAACTATTAATTCGGCAATATTCAAGTATTGGGGGATCTTGGTAGCCGCAGGCTGCTTAACCGCCTTCACATACTACTGAGTATCGGGGAAATAGGATATATATTTGTAAACAGTAGAAGGGGAACCAAACTTCATCTAACAAGAAAGAGCAGAGGCTATGTTCGAAGACAACAAACATAGAAACAAGGAGAAACTTGTTGAAAGCATATGGTGGAGCACAGGGCAGTACGTTTATGGAATAGGGGCAGTAGAATAAGCAGGCAGAAAAATGGTAGAAGTTTTTTAGAATGTTGTGCTTCAGATGTATGAGGATGATAGCATGGACAGACAAAGCTAATTACAAAGAGGTTATAGAAATAGTAGGGTAATAAGGATATCTGTGGAAAACAAAAAAATAGGAGAAATAGAATGACAGGATACATTCTAAGGCATTTTGGGGAATAGTGCGGGATATATTACAAGCAAAGATAGGAAAAAAGATGTAGAGGTAGACCTAGATCAGACTACTGCACGCAGATAGTGAAAGATGCAGACCGTGGAAATTTCAAGGAAATGTGTAGGTAAACTCAGAATAGGAAACGATGAGGGTAGGCATCTAACCAGTTCCAGGACCGAAAACCTAATGATGATGTAGACATTTGGCAATTATGTATGGTGCAACACATCCGGTAAATGATGCCACGGTTGTGGTATTACACGTACTTTTCTGGTGAAATTGTCAATAACGGTTTTGCATGAATGTCATGGTATTTCCTTGATACAGTGTTTAATTTTGACCTTCAATGCTTGGTTACTCTGGGCTTGTTGGAGTAAACCTGAAACTTCAAAAAACTACACACAAAAAGTCCATAGGTGTTAAATCGCAAAATCATGGTTGCCCGTGCTGGTCACCAAATCCATTTGGTAAAGTCTCTTTGCTGTGCATGGTCTGATGGTATAGGTTGTTGAGTCAATTAGATTTTGTAAGCATAGAGATGCAAATCTTCAGTGTGAATACAGTGAGGAGTGACTGTTGAAATATCCTATTCTTGTGCATAATAACGAATCGAAGTCTCTGGACCTTTTTGCCACACTCCCGCGAATTGCCACCATGTTTTCTTCTGAACGACCACTACAAACTTGTGTCATGTGTTTTACATTAATTGAATTAACACTTTCCAATTTTTCGATTCTTCTTTTCACAGTTGATGAATTCAGAAAATGATTTCCACTGAAAATTGTACGAATCGTAGCAACCGAACTTTCGCCATTCTAATATTGTTAACAATAAGTACATGTTGTATCATGTAGCGCTTCATGATTACTAACTCCTATCTGTCCCAATTATTGACCTATTGAATCAAAACACGTAAAACAGCACACAAGCTTCATAATGTTATTCCTGTAAGCAGGTATGCACAACAAAATTTATTAAATTACATAGATCAGTTCACTTTCGATTAGTCTTAACATCACTATCCAATTACAGTCATTCATCGAGTCCTCTTTTCAAATTAAATATCAAGGTTCAGGTTTTATACATCTAATAAAATAAACACTATAGCTTATAATGATGGTGGACCCTTTATAATTTCAGCAATGTCTCATTTAACAAGCTTCATGCATAAATGCCACCAACAAAACAAAAAAATACATATAACGCTCCAATGAAACTTACAGTTGAATCTACACTAAAGAGTTCCATTGAAGCAGGATTGAATTCACTTTCTGATGGTTAAATCATTTTTAACATCTGGTTTGGAACCAGTCCGTCCAAAAATTTTTTTGTGTTGGGTCATCAAATAATCTGCAGATCTCATCATGTTTAACTTGCGGTTGTTAATCTCATAGCCCAAGGGGTTTCCTCGATCACCTTATCAATTGTTACTCCCCATATATATTTGCATAATAGGCTTGCGACTAATTAATTGTCATTCCGTCATCCTACTCTCCTATTTTTTATGCCTTCGAGGGGTTTGTCATTGCATTAATATGTTTTCCTCACAGACTCGTGAGTAATTAATTGTGTACATCCGCCGTCTAACTTCCATCATCCTACTCTCTCACTTTTTATACCTTTGAAGTGTATTTTGTTGCATTACGGCCTTCATATTAGATCATATAAAAAATGCATGATTCCAAATGGTTTGATACGTGATTATTGTTATCTTATCATATATATGTAACAGTCTGTAAAAATGTGCATTGTAATATTTTACATTGTATTTTATTGCTATATCTGGTTAGACCATTTGAAACATCCGTGAATTCCACTCTAAGTCATTGGCTGTATCTAGGTGATTAAAGTACATTGTAATAATATTGCTTTTATCTTGTCTGCAGTTACTATATCCTGTAACGTTAATTTGACTCATTTCTACTAAAAATTGTAAAAAGTTCTCGTATTGATTAGGTAATTATTGTATGAAACATAAATATTGACAATCCCACTGTTGTTTTCTTATTAATTATTCTAAAAGGTTTTTAAAGTAACACATCATTATGTTATAAAAATTTATCGTTGCCATTGTTTTGTGTAACCCAAATTAACTACTGTAATTACCCATACTTGCATCTTTATATCCAGATTCTTAATGCGTAACATTAAAATGTATTTTTCGTTTTGCAGTGTTGAAATGAGTTATTGACCTGAGTTATGTTCGTTAATGTAATGTACAGAAAATATAAGTGGTTTAAGTTTGTTGCTTGAATTCCCTTTATAGAACTAAAAAAAATTGAAATGGCATGTTTAATTAACACTAGTATTCGTAAAATCACAATTTACACGGCAGATCCTTATTAATTCTGCACGTTTAAAATTAATTTTCCCCTTCGTATCTGGGTTCTACCTAAAGTAAGGCAAACAAGTTATACGTTTCCGTATTGTCATCTATACATGTATTAAAGGTTATAATTTTTTAATTCCTTATAGTAATATAAAGTATAATCAAAGTATATAAGCTGCTCTATAGTTTTAATCTACTATTGTTCAAAACATTACATTTCTGTTAAAAGGTAGCGTTCTTTGTTTAGTATATAAACGTGCACACTGCAAAAGTTTCCTTCCCGCGTCACTGGCAAAGTAGGAATAATTACCCTTTGGGTGTGCTAATTAATAATTATGTTATTACTGATTTGTATCGATTTCTATCATCTTATGACATATGTGGAATTTAACGATATAAATGACTGCAGTCCTACATCAGTAGCTTGTTTTTAGTTTGTGTCATGTTTTTGCAGATTAACATTCTCGTTATTTTACATAATAAAATTGAGCAAATTTTCCAAAATTTGAAAACATGTTGATATTATGAACTCTTCAACAAAGTTAAATGAAATTGTGTCTTGCAGAATTGAGCAAGAAACGACACCACTAGGTTCTTTGATCAAATATTACTAAATTACCATAATTCAGCATTTCATAAGTAAACAAGGTCAAAGAATCAGTCAAATATTCCATATTTGTAACGTGTTGCATTACATTAGTTATAAATTAGATGGGAAAAGAAAATTTTCAATTTGACAGAATAAATATGACCCACCCTGTATGATAGGTTTCACAAATAATAAATCTTAATTAAAGAGGATATTTTAATTCTTTTGTTTTAGAAAGCATAATTTCAAATTAGAGTAGTTAGTATAACTAAAGCAATAAAAATAAATTTTTTAAAATAAATTGCTACAATTCAATACATATTAAGATAATACATTAGTCATTCAATAGGATAAACTCCGCAACAATAAAAACCACTGAAATCAAAGATGTCTTAAATCATACAGTGTATTAAATATGCAATGAATGTAGGGCGTCATGAAATAAACGGAAATCGCAGAGTATACATTAATGAAATAAAGTAATAGGTGAGAAATGCCATATGATAACTGTAACATGACCAGACTTCAAGGACAATTGTAAAAGTGACTTATGTAAGGAACGAGATTATGACCTTGTTAAACATAGATTGAAATTATACATTGTTGACCATTGTTGCTGACCACAATTAATGATTTAATAGTGGGAGAATAACCATAGTTAAACCCGACGGAAAAGAATTGAATTAATTATTTGCGAGCCGTTAATAAGAGCAGGTCAAAATAAAATCATTCAAGCATGTAATACAGCGGTAGACCCACGCGATACGGGTATGGCAGAAAGTTAAGTTTTGAAAGTACAACTCAAAAGTAAAATAGTTGAATGAAACGCAGGTATAACAAATGCGGCGTGGACTAATTTTTGAAATTATGCTTGCACTAGCAAGGTATTTTCAATTCACATATTTGTGGAATTATCGTTATGAGCAGTTAAAGGGGTTGGGACTTGGAGAGTTCACTCCTCTATTAATTTGGAACTTTTTTGCTGTTGGGTCAAAGGAGCTGTTGTTTGTAGTATTTTCGGAATATTCTTAATTTTTTTACCAGATGAATTAAACCGTGAGTAAATATGTTTATACTTATTAATTATGTATATGTGGATTGTAAATGTAAATGGTTGGTATTTATGGCATAATGTTATCGTGCTAGGAAGTTTTGAATATTTTAACATATTAAGAAATATGTACCTATGGAAATTTAAATGTAAATTCTATTGGTAGAATTTAGGGTTAGTTAAAGCATAAAACATGAGTATTTTGGAATGGACAATGAAATGATTAATGAAAAGGTTGGATTTAACTGTTTTCTGTTTTTTATTAACGACATTTCCAGAAATTGAGATTCATAAATGCTATGTAATTTAATACGGGAAACGAAAAATTTAGAGTGATAGTATTATTGACGAATTAAATTTAAGGTCTTTTTAGGATTTCATTTAGCAATGCCTGGCGAACGTAAGGTTAAGGAGTTTAGGTTCTTTGTTTAAGGAAAGTATGTTTTCAAGTTTATTTAAAAACTATGTAACAGACACATTTCTAAAGAATATCCAGCTACTCCAGTGATGGAATCGTATTTGGAGAGCATTTTATTTTTCAATTTTGTTTAATTTCCAACAGTTAATATGTTTTAAGGTATTTTAGAGAACAGTAAAATATAATGGGAAAAGTTGAGGGAACCGAAGCAAAGGCGGTCTATGTAGAATAACCGTTTTCCATGTAGGAATAATATTGAATAGAGTGCTGTGACAAACGGGCACCAAACTTCTGTCAGAACATTTCCTTCGATACTATTCTTGCATGGAAGACAGTTTTTCTGCATACGCCGCCTATTTCAATAATACCACTGATCAACCAATACTTGAACTTCTATTTATTAGGAGAATAAAATGAACTAATAGAATGATGTAATCACTAACGTTTATTTAAGCGTGAATAATCCTTGAACCTGGTATAAGATAGTGAAATTCTTAGTTTAAAAAATTTCTGATGTTTTATCCTGTGGTAAGTCCACGTGCAGGTATGCAAAGATATTATTTGATATTTTAGAAGCGAATTGGTTTCTAATATTTCTCACCGATTATTTTAATAGATTGAATAGAAGTCAAAATACATATCGTTCTTGTTGGTCAATAAATTATTATATTTTTGACGTTATGATACGTAATATCAGTTACAGAACAGAGGCTTGTGCACATTTTTTATCATGTGGTTTAACTTATCATATTGATGTAGAAATATTACTTAAGATTATAGTGATGTAAACATCACTTATCAGAAAGGTTTACTAGATATTATTTCAAGATAATATTCTTATTTGATAAGATGACCATAAGGAAATAATTTTTATTTGACCCTATTATATTAGGTGTAGTTTCTTTCTTTACTCAGATTTAATCAATTCTTATAGAAAGGTATTTTTCTTAATAAATTTATGTTTTTTTATGTAATATTTAAATATTTGGTGTTTATGACCGTGTTTTATAAGACTATATAAATTTTTATTTTTGTTGCTTCTTAATTTATAAATGACATTTTTAGTTGATTAAATTAGTTTTTAATTTGTTATTGCATTTGCTGTTTTATTAAATGGAATCAATTTGTAATGCTCTTCATAAAACTTAATAAGGCTTATTAAAATTTCTTACATGCAAAGTGTTCTATATTCTCTGCTATATTTCATCATTTCGCTTGATCAATTCTATAAATTCAGTGCTGTTGAACTCTGTTTTCTCCAAAAGTGTTCCATCTTGCCCAATGAATTCTAAAAAAATTAGCATTGCTGACGCTTATTTAATAAACAGTTCTCTATTTCACAAATTTTACATGCATATAAAAATATGGGTTATATAACATACTTTTCTAAAACTCCATAAAACTGAATAAGTTAAAATGTACCGAAAACTGCATAAAAAAGATGTTTATTAGTAACCAAATGCTTGACGAATATTTAAATCAAGATCCGTTTAGTGTCTTCACTACATTTTTTGAGTCTTGTCTTAAACAGGAATTATATATTTCAAACCACAAATCGGTTATTGCTATTTAATCCTAATTTATAATTTAAAAAAAAATTTTAAGACATGCTCTGTTTGTATTTCTGCATTGTGATGTAATCTCTTAAAAAATCTATGCCGCATGTACGACATACAACCAAACTTAAAGCCATTATGTAATAGAAATTCACACAAGTTTATTTTTTATATGAAAATTTTATTATTAGTACCGTAAATCATTGAAAGAAACGTTTGAATTGTATTAAATCTATTTGTTTATAATTAACTTCGTAAGTTTGGTTGAAAAAACTGAACAATATTTATATATCATAAGTATTTTAAAACAATGGAAACAGTGCAACGGACGACGGCGACCACGTAGCGATCTTATTAAATTTTTTTATAAAATTTTTTGAACATATTTTTCAAAGTCGAATAACTCGAAAACCAATCGACATAGAGTATTGATGCTATGGAAAAATATGCTCAGGAGGTCGATATTAACCTAAAAATAATATTTATATTTTGTTATATTGAAGTTTTATATAACCAAAATTTCGACTTTAAAGTCGAATTACTCGAAAACTAGATGAGATATCGAAAATTGGCTAGCATATTCTTAATCATCGTAAAAAACTGAACAAGATCCATATATCAAATGTTTGTAAAACGAAAAAAACTTGCAACGGACGACGGCGGCGACGGCGGCGACGTAGCGATGTTATTAACCTAACTTACCTTCGTAAGTTTGGTTGATATATCGAACAGTTATGACACCAGTTTTTGAAGGCTATTACACTTGTATTGTTTTTATTAAGAATTTACAACTTTATAGAGCTTTTAGGCAGGTTCTGCGTGACAATTTGAAGCAAAAACAAGTACCAATACAACAATATATATTTTCAATCACAGTATAGAATCGCAAATTACGATGTTCTAATTTTGCAATTTTAGTTTTTAAAGTCGATTTATTTTAATTACCATGATGGCACGTATCGCAACTATATCTAATCTTATATCTAACACTAAGGCACGCTCCATACTATAAAATGGTCACAAACCTCTTCTGATTGTAATCAACAAATAAATATTGCTTGTACAATCTTATTTTTCCAGTAAAGAATAGTGCTCGGAACCATTAGTAATTGAATTCTTCTAATCACCATCTTAGTAATGTCTTATTATCCCCAGACAATTTGTTACAGGTAAAATGAGCGTTAAGTGAATAAATTGAGTTACCCTGAAGGGGGTGTCGGCCAACTTCAGTAGTGTGGAATTGGGTTCCTATGAAAATTATAAAAGAACAATAGAAAAATTTAAAAGAAAAATGATAAAGAAACAAAAATAATATATTAAAGGACTGAAATACAATTATTTCTACACGGAACATGATTATTCTGCATATAATTATATTTACCTTTATCTAAAATACCTTAAAACACATTAATTGTCATGATTAAAGAAATTTCTCAAAATAAAATGCCGTTTGCTAATACAATTTCATCAGTGTGATAGTTGGATATCCTTTACATATATGTTGACCTAGCGTTTAAATCAACTACCGGTATTTGTCTTGCAATATTCTCAACTAATGTTCATTGAACGAAAGTATTTACTGGAAAACTATTAATTCGGCAAATGTCTAAGTGTTGAGGGATCCTTGGCAATCACAAGCTGTTTAACACATGCATACCAACTACACCACGGAGCCGCCTCACCTTCAAATACCTTACATGTGATTTTCCAATGCTCCACCCGAAGGTACTACATTGGTCAGGAAGCGAGTTTTTTTACCTGGAAGATTTGGAATTTTGCCGAACCCTTGCTGTTCCAAGCAAGCTAGGGATCTTTAATGTGCATGACAACACACACACGGGACCTCCATTTTACCTCTCATCCAAACGAGTGAGTATTTTTGTGAAAAATGCTTGCCTAACATTTTTCAAGCGGACCGTGTCGGGATTTGACCCCGGTCTCCCTTCATATACCTTACATGTGCTTTTCCAATGCTTCACCCGAAGGTACTACATTGACCAGGAAGCGAGTTTTTACCTAGAAAATTTGGAATTTTGCCAAACCCTTGCTGTTCCAAGCAAGGTAGGGATCTTTAACGTGCATGACAACACTCACGCACGGGACCTCCATTTTACCTCTCATCCGAACGAGGTTGTATTTTTATGAAAAATGCTCGCCTAACATTTTTCAAATGGGCCGTGTCGGGGTACGAACCCGGAACCTTGGCGTAGTAGTCACACACATACCAACTACACCACGGAGCCCCCCCCCCCTTCACATACCAATGTATATCGGGGAAATAGGGTGTATAACTGTAAAACAATAAAAGGGACTGAACTACATCTAACAAGAAAGAACAGTGGATATGTTCAAAGACAACAAAGAGACAAGAAGAAAATTGTTCAAAGCATATGTGTGGAGCTCAGCACAGTACGTCTATGAAATAGGGGCAGTAGGAAAAACAAACAAAGGGATAGAAGCCTTCTGGAATGTTGTGCTTCAGACGTATAAGGATGATAGCATGGACAGATATGGTTAATAATAAATAGGTTATAGAAATAGCAGAGGAATAAAGATATCTGTGGAAAACAAAAAAAAAGAAAATGGATAAATAGAAAGGTAGGAAACGTTCTACGGCATTTTTGGGGATAGTACAGGATATATTACAAGCAGAGATAGGAAAAAAGAAGTAGAGGTAGACCGAGATCAGACTTTTGCACGCAGATGGTGATAGATGCATACTATGCAAATTTCAGGGAAAATGTGTGGGTTAGTTCGGAATGGGAATCAAGGAGGGTATGCGTCTAACCAGTACCAGGACTAAAGACCTAATGATGATAGCGTTTAAATAAATTCAAATAAAAATCAAACCTAAGCTCTGTTGGCATAAGATAATTTCAAGTAAAATTATGTAAAATAATTTCTTTAAAAGAACCTAAACTTCTTAGCCTCTCTGCTGGCCAGGTATTGCTAAAAAATCCTAAAAAACCCTTAAAACTAATCCATCAACAATGCTATCACTCTACATTTTTCGTTTCCTATATTCAGTTAGTCGACATAGATAAATCCCAATTATTGGAAGCAAACAGCAAATAGTTACACCTCCTCTTTTCTTTGTATACCATTTCATTGTCCATTCCAATATATAAGGGGCAAACAAATGAGAGCGAGATAGACTACATAACAAGCAACGCGCGAAAGTTGATCATGCAGGTAGGTCCTCTATTGGGAAAATCACGAAGGAACAGTGTGAACGTGTACTGCCAAATCATTTACCTGTTAGACCTGCTCAAAATGAGGTTAGCGAGTCGTGTGTGCATCCCACATTACTATGAAGGTTAGAAAAGAGGAACGGTGTGCTGTAGTTCGGTTTTTGACTGCGGAAGGAGTGTCAGGAAGTGAATTTCAGGTCCAAATGTCTACTACGTATGGCGAATAGAGTATGTTATGTGTTACGTGTGTTTGGTGGAATAAACGATGTCGAGAAAGCCGCGTGTCATTGACAAACAGCAGTTGGCCAGGACAGGCCCATCACATCATTAACTCTTCTGTTATTGCTGCGGTGGATGCTGCCATACGATTTCTGCATTTTTTGCCCTGAAGAAAAATATTCGTGTCTGTCGATTTGCTTCGGGCAAAGAGATACACACCTTGATTCATTCATGGTTTCGTAGGCTAGTACAAAATTTTGCCATAAATGCATTAATCTCTTGTCTCGCAGTGGGGTAAATGTATTAACCGTTATGGTGGTTACTTTTGAAATAATAAAACAGTTTTCTTACTTTTTCCATGTCTTGTTTTCATTTGACTGACCCTCATGTTAACTTTTTTTAGTTTAACCAATACTAAATGTCACCAATAAAACTTTCATTTTGAAACAAATTCCCTTGCTCATTAGTCCAACCAAAGAAGTATTTTCATTTGATTAATTTCTTATTACATAAATAACAATCAATAGGTATTGTCCATCCATAAATGCATGATTAATAATTCTAAACATAAAAGCTTATTCTACTCACTGTGTAATTTCATGTTATCCAGTAACACCAATGTTTTCGTGCAACCATTTCTTAAATTACAGAACTCCCCGAACCCAACATACCATCAAATCCCAATTATTTGAAGGGTGAACTGTCCAAATTGACCCCTTTGTACCTTGATCGTCATAAGATTATATCCACGAACCCGTGAATTGAAATCTACCTTACCCCTTTTGCAAGCATATTAACAAATTAAATCGCATGCAATGTTTTTTTTTGCGGAAAATCAATATTCATATCTTACAGCTCTGTACTTTCACCTTAACTTTTAAGTTAACATTATATCAACCTCCAGCTTCGTGGTCCCGATCGCCTCTTACGACTTTGTATAACCACATTTTTGATGTGTTCTTAATACCGGTTCAGAAATAATTAATTATTCATTCTCCATCAAATGTCTAACTATGGTATTTTTCCCCACTCGACTTTCTTATGTTGTCGTCGGGGTTTTTTGTCATAGTCAGTCTTCGTATTGAGTTTATTGAATGAAATCCTGGGAAAGTACTTATGTTAGCATGTGATTTAAGGTTAAGATTCGTGTTTTGTTGTCTTAATGAATAATATATAATGAATACATTGTAATGTATTGAATGAAATGATTAACTTATATCTGCAATGTAATATTCGTAAAATTATTTAATATCTGTAATGCATTCATGTTATGTTAACTAAAATTAGACAAGACGGTGTAAATATTAAATTTGGATGGACATATTAAATATGGATGGATTTCCCGAATAGTACAGATATTAACTAAGCATGATATTTCAAAATTATATTTCTGTAAAGGTCATTTAGCGACTAGGCTATAACATTATTTCTTTTAATCTGGGAATAATATCTGATCCCAAACTGACATTTATTGAACATTTAACCATGCTGTTGATAAGAGCTTTAAAGCACTTGATTTTATTATAAGAAGCTGTCGTGATTTCAACGTGAACAACCATAGTACTTTATTCCGATTATGTGAGATCTAATCTTAAATATGCATCAATTATATGGGAATCATGTTATGAAACTCACGTAATCAGTATTGAAGCGGTTCCTGATTTTGTCATTCAAATCCACTGGCATTTATCCTCTATTGGTTTTTCTCACAACTGTCTACTACAACAATTCAAATTTCAATCTCTACTAAGTCAATTGATTTTTTTGAACAGAATTCACACACAGTAGATATGCTACAACTCCATAACTCTTGTCCATCAAAACGCATTTCTACTTATTGCTATCTTAAGACTCGAACCAACAAGCTTAAATACTCTCCATTACATAAAATGTGTAGCACATATTATGTTCAGCCTATGTATTAACCTTGCGAATTTCACTGTCAGCAGCATAAAATGGTTGAAATTATAATTCCGTAGTTATTGTCTTATAGTCTCCATAATTTATATTTATTGGTTTGTTCTGTTTCACTTTCAAGGTTAAACCCCATATAGTACAAGCATACTTTTAGTCATTGATTATAAGTAAAAAAAAGAATGCAATAGTGTTAAAAACCCCAATTTTAACCTTAGTAGGTGTATTAAAAACACGTTTTATCGTGAAAGCAAATATTTTCTATAAAAATGCAACTTTTTTGCATTAAAAAGCAATTAAAGTTTAAATTAATTAGCCTTTGTATAGCATAAAAACATTTTAAATAAAACATTTTTGAGAAGATTTTAAAAAGATACGTCAATTTTATATGAACTCATTAATAAATAAACATTTATTCCAAGAAGCGGCCCGATCATTAAGAAAAAAAACCATGAAATGTAATAAAAATTGATAAAAATTATTTATTATCTTTCGCGATCACTGTTGGAGAGAAGCGATGCGATACAATACCTTGGGAGATAGCGTAAACGGAGAGTACACATATAAATCAATACTAACGAGGTAATAAAACGCGGCCATTTTTAACTCTAACGAGGCTTTCCTAGAAAATTACGTAAGCTAGGCGTGTATTATTTAGAATGGAATCACGTAAATACTACTACATTCTAGAAAATAAATAGTTTTTGAATTTAAATGAGAAATTTTATTATAAAAAGATTCATTCATTAATTCAATCGCGAAATGTTAATTTAAGTTGCAAAGACATTATTTGAAGTGTGCAATATGCATACTGTAATTTAATATTTAAAGTGTAACAGTGAATAAAGAAGTATGTTTTAAACGTTATCTGCACATGAATATGGAAATTATTAAATGTAAAGTGAAGATGGAAAATGCTTCGATATAAAAAGTTATTAAAATTTTTATTGAATAATCAAACAGAGGATGCACATAGGAAAAATAGTTAAATTTGTAAAAGGATATCTAGCCATTCCGGTGATGAAGTTGTATTTAGGAAAGCGCTTGATTTCAAGACTCTTTAATTATGACAAATTTAATAAGCATTTTAAGTTATTTCAGAAAAATTTAAAGTATAATGTGATAATTTAAGAAACTAAATGCAAAGGAGATCTATTTGAAACAACCGTCTTCACTGTCACAAAGCAAGTTGTCATTTTGATGTGACTTTTTATGGTGTACCTATATGTCGGGCATGTTATACTAAAATGCAAAAATTGATTTTTTGCAATTAACGCTATTTGTTTGAGACTAACTAAACCTTTACTGTGTAGCTTATTGTCGGGGAATCAATATGTATTTTTAAGAGTAAGTGCTGTTGTCAACGGTTTCCCAATAAGTACTACTATTAATTACTTTGCAGTTATAATACATTCTAAAGTAACAATGCAGAGTGCCTCGAATTACAGTAAGAGTACTAAATAGTACAAATTTGTTGTCAAATTCATTAATTTTAGTGCAAGTTACTCCTTAATTAGTATTTTTCCATATCTTTTCTATTGCAATTTAAATCTGATTAATTATTATTTTACGACTGTATGTTTGCAGTCAATAATTAAACCAAGTAACTTGGTAAAGTTTTACAATTAAACTTCCTGCTTGTTAAACAGATTATATTCGTAAATATTTAATGCAAATTTTTATGTTGGACATTTCTGCATAATTTGTTATTTTTAAATGATTTTAAATGTCATAATTATGTAAATTAATCATTACTTGTTTTAAAATACGTGTGCAAGTTTGTCAGATATAATAGTTATTATGTTCCAAGGCCATAAGAAGACGTTTATGGCCCATGGCAATATCTGGACAGAATATTTTTACATAATTCGTATTTCTAACGAACAGGATTTTGTCATACTAGCAGATTTGCCATTGTTAACACTAAGTAATGATTATAAAATAGGGTATGGTGTCTGGTCCTGTATAAAGTAGTTTATAATAACTCTATGCAAGCTTTACTCAGATGTAAAGGTTCCAACATTGACAGGAGTTTGTATACTTTACAAGGAATCAATAGCTGCTTTTGGTGATATAAAACGCAAATGAAACAATCTAACATAATAAAATGGTTTAATTAAATCAAATTTTACAACTTAATAATGAATAAACAAATAATCATCTGAAAGTTTATTTAAGAAAAAAACTAGAGTTGCCGGGCATCGTATCGTATAATAAAAATAAGTTGCTTTCACAAGGATAGTAACCTTAGCGACTAATGAATTCATTCTTGAGGTTTTTATTTTACAGCATTTCTAAATTATGCTTATCATATTCTTTACTTTAGAATTTTTTTTAAACATTAAATTTGATTTCTTTTTTATGATAGAGGACACTCGTGAGTAATAGAATATTGTAGTGCTGCATCGCATAATTTAAAAATAAGAACTAGAATAGGTCAAATAAAGAAGCGGTTTCGTCCGAGAGCCTTTGTGCTTTTGATACATGTATTTTAGGTGCTTTAAAAACCGATTGATTACATGCATTTGCTTTTAATTTATTGATTACCGAAATGATTCATATTGCTGGTAAAATGAGCATTACATTATAAATTTATATTTGCCCCGAAGGGGTGGAGACCACGTAACAATTTTAAGGGAATGCCATCTAACTACAGTGATGCATGAGTGAGTTCTTCAATAAAAAGGATAGAGATAATTAAAAATAAGATGGCGGAAATACAAAACTTAAAAGCTCTTTCACTTTGTCATAGTTAAGGGGCACCAAACGGTCTTGTCTTAGTAATCCGTTCAATATTATCCGTCCACGGAAGATGGTCATACCACATACATGTTTCCTAAATTTATCATATTATACATTACCTTTTCCTGCAATCTTGTAAATACACTCATCAAATGATCAAATTAAATACAACTGAAAAATAAAAGCCTCTCCCAAATACAACTCCATCACAGGGATGACTGGATATCCTTTTATAAATTTTTTGCTTATGATTCCTATATTATAAATAACTTCAAATAAAATTCCACCTTAGCTTAAACTCTATTAACAATAAACTTCAGAGTAATAACTCCACGTACATTATCCTTAAAAAAAAACCCTAATGCAACATCCAACTGACCGGGTGCTATTGATGGAAATTCTAAAAAAACATTAATCAATAACTAATTCTACCTTGCCATTGTTTTAGCTTCCAAGATTGATCTATAAGGCATTTTAAATTCCAATTTATAGAAATTCTCGTTATAACAATTCATTGAAAAACAGCACAATACCAACTTTTTCATTAACCATTCAAATGTCCATTAAAAATATTAAATTTTTACTCTTTCACGATTTGTTAATTTCCAACTACGGAAATACGAACCATTTATAACTTTTAATTTATTACCCAAAAGGTTGATGTTCGAAACCATCAGTATTTTCAATTTTCGTTTCCATCTAACATAGCGCCCTTAACACATTCAACGCAAAATCCAAATTAATGGAGGTATGAACTGTTTAGGTCCTAAACCCTTTTTAAATGGTCGTAACGGGAGTAAATTTCACCTGCGTGTGTGAAATCTACTCTGCCATTGCAAGTGTAGTTCAACCTTACGTCGCACATTGCACATTTATCCCTGCGGAGAACCCACAATCACATCTGTTTCGTCCACTAAATATAATGTCCTCCTACCAACCCCAACAATATGATGTTCCTGCCTTATTACTTACTCGTATGACTACATTTTGGCCTTTTTAATTACCTGCTCGTGAATAATTAATTAATTTCTTTTCCATCAGGTGTCTAACTGCCGTCAATTCTCCCACTATATAAAAATCCCTTCTCACAATGTAATATTTTATCTTTTCAGAAAAAAACAGACATGTCACATAACTTTGTATGTAATTTGTATTATTGTTCTAGTATATTATAATTTTAATGTTCATGCTGGCTTGGAATGGAGCATATTTGTCTATGCACAGCTGGGCGTGGGTTCTTGATGATAACTATTAAGAAAACATACGCTTCTGAACCTAAGAAAAGCCACAAGTGTCGATATCGTTTTAATGAAAAAGAATAAATGCTCCTATAAAACTAATGAACCCTCGTTAATTATTAAGAATATTCACTATTTAACTGTCAACGAATCAAAATAAAGTTCGTCGCTACCTAACCTAATTACTACCAAAAAGCTTAAATAATAAGCAACCACCAAGCGTTCATAAAGTTCAATCAAGCTTGGCAGTCAACCCCAGCTATATCGTTACTACAATATTAAGCTATTACAAGATTGGCGTCCATCTACTAACATTAATGCGATTTCTCAGAATTCAAGTAAAATAACCTTAAACAAATAAAAACTTATCTGCATTCCAATTCCCGAACAGGTGAGTTGACGTTGACGGTAATCGTCTCGTGCAACGACTTCCTGCAAATTGTAGTAGCAGTGGAGCCTCAACTTCAAGAAAATTTAATCCTTGTTTTTACACTACTGGATTCACTACCACTTTTTATATTATTCAGTTAACGAAGACAAATACAACCAACATTGCTCCGTGCACTTTTTCACTCTTATTTAATACCGCTAACTATAATTACAATGTTGTGATTTTATATAACTAGACTAAATAGTCGCGAACAAACCAATGCGTCGCTTCAAGCAACACCTTAACGGATTCAAAGACCAACAATTACTGCTCTCTCTCTTCTCCGTGCCGCTATTCTAAACAATCTCCACCAACCTACTTTCTATATTCTACCTGGTACTCTGCATTAGGTTCAAGCTATGCTATAAAATATTGGGTACGCTACAAGTATTACAAAACCAACAAAGCCACTAGATTGTTTATAATTAGCACTGGACGTCTTAATGTTAAAACCTCAGTCATCCGAAAATTGTATGTATTTAATATTGAATTGAGTCTCGTTATCAGAATAAACTAAGGTTGGAATACCATGTCTAGCAAATGCACATTTCATGTCTGTCATTATGTACACTGTGCTGTCATTCTCTCTAATAATGCAATTTCCTGATATTTCGAATAATAGTCCACAATCAATAAATAATACTATCCGTTGAGTTGAAATATATCAGTCGAAATTATTTTCCACGGTCTCGATAGAAGATCCCGAATCAATAAAAATTATTTTGAACACTGTTCAATCATCTACTTAATTTCGTTATTTAAACCTGGCCAAAATATACAACTTCTGCCCCTTTCTTTGTTCTTTTCCTTCCTCAAATGACTATAATGCAAACGCTTTAACATTTCCTTCTTCATGGAATGCAGAATTACAATCTGACTACTTTTAAAAATTCATCCCTAGACCTTCAACCAAAGATGCTTTAAACATGTAATATCTCCTCGCATGTCCATACTTCTCTGAAAACTTATTGGACAACCCCAGTATTTCCTTCTCTATTTGCGAATATTGCTTTTGGCAATATTTTAATGATTTAGATGCGTACGCTACTGATCTGCTATTTTATAGAATAATAGCTCTTTACCTGTTTTGGCTACTATCTACTGAAAGTGCGGCCATTTAAGTTGTATCAAAATATTGTAAGACCGCAACATTTGACAAAATTTATTTTAATCTATTGAAATTATTGTTGTGAATTCGAGTCCAAGTCCATTGGGCATTTTTCTTGCACAGTAACTTGAGATTGTTACTCAGTTTCGATAAATTTGGAATGAATTTAACAACATAAGTTCATACCAAGCATTCGCTGTACATCCTCTATGTATGTTGGTATTGGTAATTGTTTTATGGCCTTGAATTTCTCATAACCTATCGCAATACCGTCCTTACCAAATATATGTCCTATATATTTAACACTCTGTACTCCTATCCGACATTTACTCTTATTAAATTTGACTCCCATTTCCTGAGCCCTTTCTAAAACAGGATCTAATTGCTGATAATGTTCCTGCTTGGTGCTTCCAAAACAATTTTGTAACAGTAAAATGCACGGATCAGATGGAAATAGAAAGGAAAGCGAAGTAAGGGCCCACACGAATCACATCATTCATAAATAGAGAATGGAAATTTAAAAATACCGGGCTAACTAGAAATGCGGAGAGGTGTGATTCACATAGACAAGAAAAAGTACATCGCCATCGAATTTTTATTCCCAGTTAACACAAAAATTTCAATTTTAAGAAAAAAATAAAGCGTTGTATTTTACAGACAATTTTTATAGTTCCAATACGAAGTGCGCATTTCATATGGTTACGTGTAAAATTTAACAGTCATAAAAAAAGTAATGAAATTGCTTTCTTGTAGACAACAAACCTTTTTAAGTTGAACATAGTAAGTAAATTACAGTACACAAATAACACTAGGGAAGCTAGTCTTTGAATGGGTTTTGTAAACTGGTTTCGTCTGGCGACACAATGCGACTTGAATTTATCAGCGGTTCATCTGTTACGCACATAGGTCAAAAAGTGGACAAACAAGCTAAAGAGAAAAGATCGGCACATACCTCCACGTGTCGAGATACTTATCGTGTATCCAAATCCGTTGATGTGAAACAGCTAAACATACTGTTCTCGCCTTATCTTGCATGCTCAATCAACTGTGGTGTACCAGCAACACATCGAGACCTTGTTTACTGAGGGCTGTCTTCACGGTAGTCGGGACCATAGCTGAAACAGCGAGTCTACACAAAAGATCAATTAGGCCTACGTAAAACAGCTAAAAATAGGACCCTGCTAGTATTAATAAGCACGTAAGAAACTTATCAATGCACCGAGGATATTAACTTCTCATGAAAGACTGTCCGTTTTAGAGTAATAGAATTAGCCACGCAGAAAGCACATGCTAGTACGAAAGGCAGGATCAAAGTGAAGCCAGATTAGGAAATAATAGGCTAATCGATTGAAATATTAGGGTACCACATGTCAAAAGAGTGTCTCAAGTCTTTAATGCATAAATAGATAAAGAAAACCAGCGAATACGAATCCAATCGCCTTTGTTAATCGCACATACAGAAAAGCTCTTTTGTTCAAACGTATATTACTACTTTTAAATAAAGCGAACAAATTCTTTCAGAAAGCAAAGATTGTAGGTAACCGAGTTATATTAACCAATAAAGATAGATCGAGGTACTTTGATTTGAATTAAATACACTAATAATATTTCACAGGCTGTTGAACAAGCGCTTATTTCAATCGTATTAGGATGTGTTCTATAGAAACAAATTGTTTTACCAAACCACGAAGCGTGATCAGGGGCGTCTCCTATAATAGGTAGTTACACAAAAGTCGAAATCTAAGCGTGGGAATATTTAAACAGAATCATAAATTGAATGAAAATATTTAGTAGGATATAATTGAACATAACAAATTAAATCATTGCAGTAACTCTGCACTCCCTGCATTCCCTTAAATACTTTAGAGAATACTTTATAAAAATCCTGTATTTGGCGAAAGGCCAAATGGTAGTCTTTTGTAATAAAAATGACCCCACTCCGTTTAAAACGTAGTTAACTTAGCACTTTCTTGATAGAGTTTAATTTGAAAAAACCATGATTAGCATCTAACGTATTAAGTATTTCACCCCTGGTTATTTAGAGGTCATTTCTTCAAAATTGGCATGTTCTCTCGTTAATTTTATGTTTAAATTTTGCAGGTCTAAACATAATAAATTTCGTCTTTCGCTTATGGCTATTACTAACCATTTACAAACTTAGTTGGTTCATCAATGACTTCAACCTACCATCTTTTTGTCAGTGAATTGGTATATTTTCCACATAGACATACACGAAGGAATATAGTCTTTCTTTAGATGTAATTTATAATTCAAAATTTTTATTTTGCTTATTCCCTCCAACACTTTGTATTTGATAATTTTTCCATTATTTATAACCATTGCGTGTTATACTAAAAAACCTGGACCGCATGTAAGCCCAATACTGGAGGTGCTTGTTTAGAATTTATTACTTGGAAGTCGTAATAAATTTGTGTACTCGACGCATGCTCTATAGCACATTTCAAGAAACATCGACCACTCACTGGTATGGCATCATTATTATACCTCATCAATTTAACTTTAGTGTAAAGTTTTCTTACTTTCAGTGTTTTAAAAAGGTCAACATCAATACTATTTACGTGTACCCCTGTGTCCAATTGAAAATTAAATGGCCCATTATTAATTTTAATGACTTCAACCCAACCCTCTTCTGCATTTATTGTATTTATAATACCTAAAAATAGTCATTTTTATCCGAACAACCTGCAATTTCTTGTGCTTGCACATTATTAGTCATTTTTTTACTTTTACACATTTTGGCAGTGATTTAACCTTTAACAATGGACATCTGTTTTGTTCAGTGCGTGCGTGAAACCACAATTCCTACAATTTGTAATTATTTTGTTAGTAATTTGAGATGTTAAATTGTCTCTGTTGTCCTGGTTGTTGCGGTTGATGTCCATGATTACTACTTTGTTCTACATCTTTCTTCCAGGTTGTTGCATAGTTTTGACTGAAACTGGTGTTTCCGTGGTCTCATTGAGGCTATCATAGGTCAATTTTGCTGATTTGACAGGGTCAATTTTGATTGTGTAACAGTCTGTTTTTAACACAAACATATGTTATGTTACATACAATACGATCGGTTATTAAATTTTCCTTCAAGTCACTATATTCACAGGTTTTACTTAAATTCAGACCATTCACAACTCCTTGAACTCATCCAGTTTTTGTGTGCGGATGTTGAACTTATCATGAGCAATACTTAATTTGACCTTTGGAACAAAATGGTTATCAAATTCCCTAATTACGCATTTAACATCTTTTTCTATCTCGGTTAGGTTGAAATTATCATAAATATTTAAAGGTTCGCCACCTATCACATGTTAATAAAGCGACTCTTACTTCCTTCAACTTTGAACCAGCATTGGATTCAATGAGAAATAAATCAAATTTCCTCTTCCAGAGCTTCCAATTCTCTGCTAAATTCGCAGCTTCAAAATTTAAACACGCCAGCTGTGTAATTTTATCCATCTTCAATATTCTTCCTCTTTTTGCAATTTTATTTATATACGTTAACTAGCGATATCTATAATGCGATTACAACCTATTGTCGCAGGGTCATGTTGTGATTAATATACTTAGCAGATGGTTATTAAATTAAAAATAAGTAAAACAAGACTTGACATTAGTTATCTTGTTTATGCAAACTTAACTATAAATACTTTTAACTAGAAAGAGTAGCTATGATCTATTTATATTTAAACCATACACATGAATCTCATAACGCAATGCTAAAAGACACTTTTGATTATTGTGATAAAAATAATCCCACCTGCATTTTCCTCAGATTTATTATTACTACTATTTAATCGGTCATACGGAAATACAACTTTGTATGTAATTGTTTTTGACTTTATTTGCTGCAAAAATAATTTACGTAAATAAAATTACATTTTCTGAAATGTTTTCTTTTAAAATGAAACAGTTTTTCTAAGATCCAAAGATATCCAAGAGGTTATTTATATAGTGAAGTTTCTTGGACAGGCACTGTGTAAATCTAATTGAATCTTCTTCAACCAACAAACTGAATATGTGTGTATTCTGCAACGAAGTATCAACTCTTAACAGTATATTCAAATTCAATTTGTCCTAGCGTTTTCGTAAGGTATTTTTGTTTAAGAAAGTCAATTTGATATCTCTATTTAAAATTATAAATTGTGTCCCTATCTTGCTAGATAGATGATTATGATTGTTGGGTCCGATTTTTTTGTTTTCGTTTTTATATAATGTACATATAGACGCATTATCAATGAAAGATGTTTTTAGTTTCTATTTACCTGCATCCATGTCGTACATAACTCGTGCGAAGAGCGGAGGGAAAGAAGTTTATGTTAAGAGACTACTAACATTGTGGAAAAAGAGGTAGTATTTCAGTAACCGTTGAAGAAGGTTGTTATAATGTGACAGTCCAGGTATAATGTTTCGATATACATACTGTGCTACTGGCATTTTATGTACCTAATTGTTACGGATTGTGACGAATGTTTGTTATTAATCAATAATACTGGACTGCACAGCAATTAAGTTCGTTAATTTGTTCATCATATTAAAATTAATTAGATGTACCAATAAGCAAGTTTAGTTTCATTATTTACGTTATCAAAACATTAACAGTAAATTATGCACCCCTAAGGACACACCTTACTTGTTTAATACATAAATAATTTGGCAATTTCATTCTCCCAAAAGTAAGGACACACCTTGCAATTTGGTGTATCATACATGGGATTTGCAGCCCCAAGTACAAACAATGATCTTATTTAACTTCTACTGACTCACTTTTAATTATTGAAAAAAGCTTACTTTGTAAAAGCAAAATAAAATTTTTAATAACCTTTATCATCAGACGCTTGTGCATCTTGTGGTTGATTGGTTTTATTTGTGTCCACTCTTAAATTATTATAACTATTTTCTAGCATCCACTGCAGAATGAGTTTTCATACTTCTGCAGTTGTATGTCCTGCTTTAATGAATGAGCACTCGCTATCGAAACAATGATTTTTAGACAACACAAGTTTGTGAATTATTTGCTAGTACTTGAGACTAATAAAGGAAACTTATATTTTATCTTGTCATTTGAATTGAATTAAAAGAATATGTAGCTTTAAATGTAAAAATCAACCACCTAACCAACAGGAGTGTTTTTATTTTTTCAGTACAGGTTGAGCTTTAACTAGATATAAAGTTTTTATTGCTCAAAAGTTGTTTGTTGTTACAGGTGAGTTTTGTACTATTGAAGAGTGCTGGAAACTCCTCATGTGGAAGATATTCAATGCATGTAACTACAACATATAATATAGAAACGTTTTTAACAGATAGCCGAAACATTTATGTAAACATTGCTTGAAGGTGGATAGAGAGATGGACTGGCTTAAATGAATAATGTGAATCAGGTAATTGGAATTTATATGATGCGAAATCTAACGAACATAGAATTTTAGGGGATTTTTATTTTGTAGGTTCTGAAAATTGTCTTTGAGGATGTTCTTGAATACACTTACTTGGTTGGTTGTATGATTCTTATTGCTGAAAATCTTGTAATACAGAAATGAATTTTGAATAAAGTCATCATACAATTCGGTTGGTGATTTACATAGCACTGTTCAATATTTTGTGGTACTGTTCTTTCGTTATTCATGCTCTGAGTGTATCAATTCAAAATCTTCTGTAGTCACCCAAGCACAAAATTTTAAAGTTTTTATAAACGTTTTAGATTTTTTGATATAAGAAAAATGGTGAGAAATTTTCATAAATCTCAAAAACTGTTGAGTGGCTATTCTTAATACTGTTCGATATGGTTAATCTTGCTAGTACAGCTAAACAATTTTTTAAAAATCGTCTAAGAATGGATGGACCAGCAAATGTAAAGTATTTAGCCGTAATGTGTTTAGGCCATGTAACAAACATTCTTATAGTTAATCACTTTCTGTTGTTATTTCCAAAATATTTTTCAAGTATTGTTTTCAACATATTTTGTATGCATCAATGCTTTTGATGATCTAGTTGTTGATTTTCTCATTGCATTATACTATCCTTTTTTAATTTGTTCAGGTGGAGCGATTACAAATGTATCAACAAATTTTTAAGCATTTCAAGCTCGACTTTTGTATTTTAAGGTCATACTTGATTTTTATTTTCACGTTTTGCAATAATGGTCTGCTATCTGTTGTACACTTCTCAGATATTTTACATGTAGGAAATTCAGCATTCTAATTAGACGAATTTGTCATTTCTTGCAGATTAATGAACGTGTTTCAAATAATTTACTGCGAGGAAGTTTACCGCTTTAAAACAACAAAATTACTTCTTACAGATTAAAGAAGACTCATTTACTTATTTATTTTCAAGCATTATCATTTTATTTGCAGATAGCGGAAACATTATGGGAAAAGTGTGACCTTTTGCCTGAATTAGCACTGTCTATAAGCAACAGTTTTCTAAGAGAATTTCGTAAATGTCCAGATAATCCTTCTATGAATTTAGATGTATGGAGACGTCTTTTGTGGGCACAAGCACTCGGCGAGAAGTATCGTAATGTAGCAGGTAAGTCAATTTACTCCACCACGAAGTGCTATTACCATATGTAATGTGGTGCCTCCTTTTAGTTTATAATTACTTACAGTTTTCTCATCATTCAGTTGCTTACCTTGATGAATTAATCTTTGCTGAATGGGAGGAACACCTTCTCTTTCTTCAATCTTCTCTTTTACATTGAATATTTTATCTGAGTGTTCTACATTAAGTTCAAGTTCAGCTCCTGTTAGTGTTATTATTTTTAATAGCATATTTTATGTTACAGCCATTTAATAGTTATGTTAAATGAAAAATGGTTATTACTAAAATTTTGAAGTTTTTACATCAGCATGACATTCATGGCTAACCTATAAATCATATAGTTGTTATTACGTATAAATGTATGTCTGTTGTAGGTGAAATATACAATGAGTGGTTACAATTACGCTACGAATTCCTGGCATTAACACCAGAAATTAAATTATTGTTAAATACACTACGTCATCACTATCTGTTAGGTCTTATTACAAATGGTCCATCACATGCTCAATGGGAAAAGGTTAATTGCTTGGATTTGCAAAAATATTTTGATATTATCATGGTGTCAGGAGACCTGCCTTGGGAAAAGCCTAATCCAAAAATATTCCAGGAAGCTTGCCAATTTTTAAAAGTTGAGCCGCAAAATTGTATAATGATTGGCGATAAAATAGAAACAGATATTTTAGGTGGTATACAAGCAAAATTGGGGGGAACTGTGTTGATACCTTTATCGAATGATAGTTTACGAAATGAAATACAACCCGATTATGTTATAAACAGTATATTAGATTTACCACGTTTATTGCCGAAGCCTAAGAATAAAGTACCCAGTATTAAACGCAGAACTAGTTTACAGCAAATTCTTAATGGTACAGCACCTTCTGTTCACGATTTAGATGATTGTAGTAGTAATAGCAGTGATGGCAGTTGATGTTTATGGTACTTTTTAGATTTTAGTCTACCGATTTCATGGGAATATTGTGTTGAAATATTAATTTTAAGATAAGTATAAAAATTGTGATTTGAAATTGATGATAGTATTTTACTGAAAATGGGTGAAGTAAGAATTGTTGGCTAAATGTTGGATCTAAAACATGTGTAATGCCAATAAGATGGCTATCATTAGTAAGACAGAAATGATTCTTATTTAAAGAGTGATGGTTGTACTTGTTTGTAACTGGAAGCAATGGATGTTTGTGCATTGAATTCGATTTTTGATATTGTGGTTGATATATATTTAAGGAAGGTAGCATTTTATTTATGTCAAGTAAGGTAAGAAAATTATCATTTGTTATATGGAAATGTATAAAACCAATTAGTACCTGCACTGTAACCAATAATTCAAATTTCTATTTTTCTTGTTATGCATTGGTGTAAATAGAAAGCTTAGTACCACCACAAAACCTCAGTTTGTAGTGTGATATACTTTGACAGATATTACAACCTTATAATGGCAATAGGGAAATAATAAATATATTCTAAAAATACAAGAGAATTTGGAGCAAAGTTTATGCGAGATTTGATGTTAAATTTAGTCAGCTCGGAGGTAATAAAAATAAGTAACAATTTTTTTGTTATTTGCTTTAGCCACGTTAATCGAATCTATAGTTCCAACTTAATAGTGAAACTAGAATTATTTGTCAAAAGACATTGACAGTGGAATCATTGATTATGACTTTGTTTAATAGTTAATCGGTTTTACAAATAAGTATACATAACAGTTTCTAAATTTAAGTAGAGTTTTGAAAGTATGATACTTCAATCACTGAAAGTTAAATGCTCTCAAGATTTAGAAAAATATGAATATTTACATTAAAAATAATCCTAAATAAATCAACTCATTGGAATAATTCGTGCTTAGAAAAGTCATAGTTTCGTCTGTACATAAAGAAGAATGGAGTGCCTATCATTTCTGGTATAAAACTAACTCTTAAGTTGAGAAATGTTAGTCAAAAGTCCCAACAGAAAATCGTTTGTCATGCGTTAACATTACTCCACGGGTATAGTGATTTTAGAGTTGAAATACAAGCAGGGTTTGAAGTTGAAGTTTTTTAGTGGCATTAAAATTTAAATAAATTGAAACTGTTTTTCTGAAGTGTGCAAAATTTCTTTTGCATTTTGTAGGTATCCAAATTGTTTGCAATGTTTCCAATAAGTTGTACACTATCATTGAATATTATGTTTGGAATCATTTATTTTCAATCTCTATCCATTTTGAAATATTATAGAGAACTAAAACAGACACTGAAAATATAGGACATGAAATATACATCCTTCTAAAGAGCAATTAACGATATAAACATGAAAATATAAGAATGTTAACACATAAACTGCAACAATTGCGTCAATGGACATACGCGATTGCCGTGTTTATATATTGTGATGAAATACAGTATATGTTGGTTTGTTATGACGCTAAATTGCATCATGTCAAATTGGTATATATTTTTGAAAATCAACGTCGACACACATGTGCGTCTACTGCATATGAAATATTTCCAATCCATGTGTGATTCGACTCATAAGTGCGTCCACATTAAATATTAAGTACACGTATTTCTAAATCGTTTATTTACATAAAAAACTACAAAATAGCTTGCTATTTGAAATGCCATGAAAGTAATTAAAAGAGAAATACTACATAAAAGAAAAGACAAATTTAAAATAACAGTTCTTGTCGCTAATTTGTTTTGTGGTATACTGAAAAACACGGTTCAAGACATAAACCTAGAAATCCTGCACACAATAGGCAATGGTATACAGTGTTCTTCAAAACTTTTTTATTGTAACACTTTGCACTTCTTCTGAGAGTCTTACCATTTTGTGCTTTTTCAGTTAACTTTTCGGGTAAATGAGCTGATGGAAAGTTTTTATTCGGTATTTTGTTTTTGTTCATTCTTTAAAAAGATTTCTTCTAATATTGCCAGCCTTGTTATAGTAATTTAAACGTTTACCAGAGAACTTATTATACAAGTGCCATGCATTTTATAACATAACTTGAAATGTGTGAATTTCTACTTTTTTGTATTATCGTCTTAGTTTACGTGAATATGGATAATAGGCCAATATTTGATCTGAGCAGTCTAATCTGTTATTATATTTATTGTATTCGCTAGTTGCTAATGGTTTCTCTTTTTCTCGACTCCTATTTGTCACAATCACTAGTTCGTTTTGGAATTCGTTCGAAACGTGACATCTCATTTGTCACTCCATTTTCCCATCATAATGCTGTTATGATATGCTGATTCTATTTTGCTGCTACCACATCTTTGGGATAATCTTTTCTATCTGCACATAGTGTTAAATAATTTAATTGCTATGATGTAGGTGTTTTTAAAATTATCCATACATGGCACGTCCATTTCCTAGATGGCGTACTAGGTACATAACACCCTTCCCTGCGTGTTCTTTGCCACCCAACCCATTAGTTTGGGCAGCATACAGTGCCATATTGAACACCAATCCATCAAATTCTGTAGGCATATAAATCTTTAGGCCATACTTATGGCACTTATTTTTTATAAATTGCTTGAGCCAATCGTCCTTTCCACAACATGGATTCAGCAAGTGACAAGTTATTAGCAGGATAACAGACAGTCTTTTCACAAAATAAATGTGTAAATATCAAATTTTATATTGACTATTTGGTGTATCTTCAGCCTCTTATGGATTTTTTGTGAAATATAAACGCCGCAAAATTAGAAGAAGACAATCACAGCTCGTATACTTTGAAAAGCAACTCAACCCCAAATAACTAGTGCATTTTCCAAAGGTGTGGAATTCTGTTACACTTTATAGTTCGAGTGTGAAAATTAGTGCGATAAATCATGAGTTCATCAACGGTGACGTTAAACCAGTTTGTAATTCAAGCCTTATACTTCATCGTATCCAAAAGAAATACACTTTTATCATAACGGTTAGTTTCTTGTGTTATAGTATTATCATTGGAAGGCGGGTGACTTTGAAAAAATCTGCACGAGGCAGACCCGAATTAATAATCAACATCTAAAACCAGAAAACATCGGCTGTTTACACAACCAGTGTTGCATGAACAAAAAATGACGAGCAACCAACAGATATCTTTGTTCATAGTTTTTTTGTTGCCTTTTTGCTCCTCTATAAATTAAAATGATTTAACTCACTGTTAGATGGATAACTTCTTAATGAACATATCTTGATATAAATACCGATTTCCTCTTTTAAAAACGTTTTATTTTTACATCTCAATAATAAACGATAATGTACAAAACGAAGTGTAATAATTGTGTGGTTTTTCTTTGCATCAGGTTTTCCTTTTTTTTAAAAAAACTTTCAATCTATATAGCAACAAAGTTAATGCATTTATTAGACCCTTTTGTACAAGTGCCAAGCAAAAAATAAAGCAAGAATGACAATGATATTTACATTCAACATTGCGATCAGCTGAGTATGTACACTGTTTCCGTAGCAAATTTTTGCCAAACAAGAAACTGTGAAACTACAATTATCAGTAAAAATAAGTATAAACTCTGATAGTATATGATGGTCTGGATATATTTCGTGAATTTATGCATTTCTGGATACTGTCAGCGTAAACCGTCACCTTCTAAACCATTTTTATTTTATGCAATAAATGGAGTATTCATGACGACGTATTAAAACTATAATGCTAGCATACTGAATTTTGACATTCCAAGTTTATTTGAACCTATTGTGCATATGATGTCATTCACCATCCAATAATAATTCTACTCTGCCACATTTAGTAACTTGCAGTCATGAAAGTAATCAAGGGTCGATCGAAACATTCATCTTTACTAACACACCACTCTCACAAATGATATTTTTAACACTGGTTCACAATTGTCTTTGCATCCCTGATCAGTAAGTTGATTTGCCCTACTGTTATTATTTCGGAAGGGTTTAATCACATCTACTGCTTGATCTCAATATCTTCAGATGATGATTCATCTTTTCTATAAATAAACTCTCCCTCGCCAATGCTAACAATACATACTCTTATTCCATATCTGTTCATTTATTGGATTTCTAAACACCACTTCCCATTTTTTCATTGTAGAAGGGCCAGCTGTAAAAAATCTAAATCATCGGCCATATTAAATTTTAGCTACGCACTTAAGTCGACCTATTAAACGAATCCAACCACTTAAAGATGAACATTTCTGCTATATGCTAACAAAAGCAAGACTATTTTAAATTTGTACTGAAAGAGTACTGACGATTAGAAGTCGCCTATTTCAGACGCCTCACAAAAGCATCAACCGCAATGACTACCAGTCACACATGTGCAGTTTCTTCAGTGAACTTGTTAAAGATACTATGATGTAGTAGTACAAATAAGTATAAGAAAATTATATATGGTTGAAACAGCAAATTTGTGTAATCATGTGATCAACATTCTTCATACAAACCAAAGTTGATGACTCAGTTTTACTTAATTTTCTTTAAAACTTTGTATCCCTTTTTTTTAACACCACAAACCACACATTTACCTTTATAGTGTATTTTGTTTATAGTAATTCTAATTTTTGTTAATGGTTGAATAGTTTGTTGTTTATAAAGTCTATAATTATCACGACTTTAATGTATGTTATGCATTGAAGTAAATAGACTAAATTTTAAAAAAATAAAATGCATAGGTTTCTTTTATAACTTTCTCTGTGTTAGTAAATTGCAATAAACATTCCACTTTACTATTAATTTAATAAAGTCCATCTTTTAATTTTATTTAATTTGCAAGTGTTTGTTAAACCTTTTGCAAGTATTACCACATAGGTTAATTAGAGAACTACTAACATTTTATTATTAATAATAACTGTTAAGGCTTTATAAGTATTTTGGTTGTAGTGTAGTATGCCAATCACAATTAATTTAAGTCCTTAAACTATTCCCACCTAGAAACCCTCCATTATCCCTACCTTTAGTGCAACGACATAAAAGGGTTGGTAATGTACGAGTGGACGACAATTCAACTTCGTTCTCGCTTGGCTTTGGTTCGTGATTTAGTTCGGTGCATCGAGCATCAGTAATTAGCAACAATTAGTGAACATTATACATACAGTCCATAATTATCTGATAGCAGTGCAAGTACAATCAACCACTACAACCAGTGAAAGGTAGGTGATATATTCCTTTAAATTATCATTTCCTTTGTGTGATTGTAAATGCAAATTAACATTTTGATTAACATTTTTGGTCCTTTGAGCAAATATTTTGCTTATTAATTGGTTTATTATTGGCATTTTTGGCATTCAATTTAACTACATTGTTAATTGCTCTTCGCTTAAATTAGGGGTTGACCGCATTTAGAAGAAAAGTGTAGTCATACCACCAGTTTCATAGTCAATTGTGTAAACTAACTTATAGTAGATGCAATCTCGCATTAAATTTGAAATTTTGTACTGATACAGAATCTTATAAAGCCTTAAAATGACAAATCTTTGTAAATTTTAGGGATAGTTAACGTAAGAATTTGTAGTCAGAAAAGTGTTTAAGCAATACAGTTATTTTAAACTTGTAATTCAAGTTCGCTAGAGAATTCAGGTATTCGTAAAACCGGGTAGAATAAAACCCTTTGCTCTTTGTCATATTGAAACTTGCAAGCTCCCGTTAGGCACGTTGTAGTAAAATTCTTTAACAGGTAGTTCAACATTACCCTTGGTATATCCTATTATTAGGTGAACAAACCCTTCATTTTTGTAGCTGAAATCAATATAAAATCGATATTAGTAACCTTGTTCGTTAGGATGGCACATATTTCATCGGATAGGTTGATAGTGGATTTAAAGGCCGCACTCGATAGATTATCTGATATATCTGGTGCGATAGATAAATTGGAGCATATTAAAGGCAATTGTATTTCTGTTAATATTATGGCTGAAAGCGCCTTTGATATCAAAAACGATGTAGATACATCTTATAAAACGTGCATATTGGATGAGGACAACTCGAATTATTAAATGAAGTTACAACATTAAGAATTGAAATAGATAGGTCTTTGTTAAACATTAAAATTATTAAGGCACAATTTGATAATATATCCACTGCTGAAAAATGCTTGACTGAAAATATTACTAGCATCGGCTCATGTACTAATATTCGTCTCCCTCGGATAGAAATGAAAAATTTTCTGGAAAAATAGAACATTTCCAAGAGTTTATTCAATTTTTAATAATTTAGTTCATGAAAATAATCAATTGCTACCGATCGAAAAGTTCTATTTTTAATTGATGCGTTGGATTTTAAGTCTAGAGAACTCATTAGACATTTGCAAATTTCGAATAATAATTATATGCTAGCTTATTCAATTATTGTGGAGAGGTTTAATTCAAAACGTTTAATTGCAAACACGCATTGGAATGCTTTAGAATCGTCACCAAAAGCAAAATTTAATTCACATACAGATTTAAGAGAATTGCTTAATTGCTTTTACGGAAAATATATCAAGCTTACGTCAAACTAAGATTGATTTGCTCGACTTCGTATTGTTTAATTTGTTATCAAAAAAGGTAGATACAAATCTGTTGAAAACATTTGAATTAGAAAATACATCAGACATTCCATCTTATGATCAATTAAAATTATTTCTAGAAAAACATTGCAAGGCATTAGAAATTAGCAATATGGTTGTTTCCGATACACCGTCCAAATTTAATACGTCCGTTAAACAAACCATATCATCTAGTGTACCTTCTAAACGTTCCTTTGAATATTCAAAACCCCAAGTTCGAAAGTCATTCGTAACAACTTCATTCGCTCAGAAATGCAGTCTTTGCAGTGGTACTCATAACTTATACCAATGTGAAATGTTTCTGAATAAATCGCCACAAGACCGTTATAACTTTGTTAAAGACAAACACTTATGCATTAATTGTCTTCGCAACTCTCATATGGTTACACGCTGCTCTTCCAAACTTGTTTGTAAAAAGTGTGCAAGGGTCATCATACTTTATTGCACTTTGAAAACCCTACAGTTGCACAGAAACCTGCAATCACTCAGGCAACAGATCAACTTCCCGAACCCACCTGCAACACTACTACAAGTACGTTGTTATCATCTAGATCGTCCAACACAATGACGTTATTAGGCACCGCAAGAATTTCAATTACAGATGGGTTTGGTAAAGTTCAGACAGTAAGAGCACTTGTAGATAGTGCATCAATGGAAAATTTCATGACTGATAAGTGTTGTCGACGCTTAGGTTTAAGAAAATCGAATATTTCAATGAAGGTTGAAGGCTTAGGTCTATCTGCTTCTCATGCGTATGGACAAGTATCGTGTAAAATTAGTCCTCAAGGTAAAACTGTTCCAGAGTACAGTATTGATTGTTTTGTTTTACCAGACATTTGTGGAACCCTTCCTTCATCAAGGATCTCACCAAATAGTTGGCCTCACATAGTTGGATTAGATTTAGCAGATTCGGACTTGACAAACCTAGCCATATCGATTTATTGTTAGGTGCAGATTTGTTCGCGTGTTTTATTAAACGCAACTCGCATTGGGTCACTAGAAGAACCCGTGGCAATTCACACTACCTTTGGGTGGATATTAACAGGAAGGTTCTTTCTTCTGTTACATCTCGTATATCATTAGCTGCACTTGTAGAAGATGCTAACATTACTCGATTTTGGGAACTGGAAAATATTCCAGATTCTAACAAATTATCTCCTCATGCGGAAATTTGTGAAAGGCATTTTGTGGACACTCACAAGCAGGATGACACCGGTCGTTTTATTGTTTTGTTACCTTTCAATGGTCCTGAACCGCTATTTGCTGGCTCTCGGAAATAGCACTTCAAGATTTCTTTCACTAGAACGCCGTTTGGAAATAAATCCTCAACTGTATAATTCGTACAGAGAATTTATGCAGAATTATATCGATAGTGGTCACATGTCTCGTATTGTATCGGATTCAACTCGATCGTCTACATTATCGCCGGTATATTACATACCACATCACGCCGTGTTCAAACCAGACAGTACAACTACAAAACTTCGTGTCGTATTTGATGCTTCAGCCAGCGCTCAAAGTGGAGGGTCTTTAAATGATCATTTACCGCAGGCCCCTCTTCAAAAAGATATCATGGAGTTGTTATTACACTTTCGTTTACATTCTGTAGTTTTAACTGCGGACATTAAGCAAATGTATAGACAGATTCTTATTTCTACTAGCCATCGAGACTATCAACGTATAGTTTGGAGATTTAAGTCCTCGGAGTCTGTTATCGATTATCAGCTAAACACTGTTACATACGGCATCACATCATCACCATTTTTAGCCATGCGTGTAATTCAAGAACTTGCAAAAGTCAATCGTTACGTTTTCCTATTGCTTCCAAGATTTTAGCATCGGATACGACGTGGATGATTTGATTACAGGGTGTGATTCGATAGAGGATGGCAAACGACTCGTGTATGAATTAAACCAAATTTGCCAATCAGGTGGTTTTATGTTGCGAAAGTGGAATAAGCAACGTGCCAAGTGTCATTGGCCATTTACCTGATTCCGTTCGGTATCAGCAAGCATTTTGTTTGAAGAGGTAAACAATACTTCTCAAAAATTTTAGGACTGCAATGGCAACCATTGAGTGATGTGTTGTTTACAATCTTAATATCGTTGATCGGCCTTGTACCAAAAGGAATATGGTTTCGAAATTGCAAGGATCTTTGACCCTCTGGGGTTATTATCACCATTGGTCTTCTTCAAAACATTTGATTCAATCTGTATGGATATTAGGAATTGGCTGGGATGAACTTCCTCCCAACAAATTGTTTTAAAATGGAATCTGTATCTTCAACAATTACCCGAGTTATTGAAAATTGAAATTCCTCGACGGATTCTTTGCGATAACCATCAAACTGTACAAATTCATGCATTTTGTGATGCATCGGAAGCTGGATATGCAGCAGCAGTTTATCTCCGCTGTGTCGATGAGAAAGGGAACATCCAAGTATCATTGGTCTGTGCCAAATCTAAGGTCGCACCAACCAATCGTATATCATTACCTCGATTAGAATTGTGTGGTGCAGTGTTGTTGTCGAACTTGGTCGAGTATGTGCAAAATACGTATAGAGATAATTTAGTATTGGACGATACATTTGCGTGGTCAGATTCCACAGTAGCATTAGCATGGATTCGATCTTCGTCGTATAATTGGAAGACCTTTATTAGCAATCGTGTCTCGCATATCCAAGAACGAGTGGCTCCATCATCGTGGCATCATATTAAATCACAGGATAATCCTGCTGATTGTGCATCAAGAGGATTATTAGCTGCTGAGCTTGTTAATCATCCTTTGTGGTGGACGGCTCCACCATGGTTACTATTACCTAAAGAGAATTGGCCTGCTCATATGGAACCAACTCTTACAGATCACACTCAGATGCACATTGAAAAAAGAACTTTATCCCTTAACATACACGTTGCAGATAATTTCGTAGACTCGATGGTAAATCAATTTTCAGATTTGCGAAAAATATGCAGGATTCTGGTATATATTTGTCAGTTCATTCGTAACTTGAAAGTTCGTGCAAATTTGGATATTCGAAACTTAGAACAATTATTGGTCTCCCGAACAGTATGCACTTCATTTATTAATAAAACGGGTTCAAGAACAAGTTTTCAGTCAGGACATTGATATCATTCGAAAGGAAAACTTAGTAATAAACAACTTCGACCTCTCAGTCCTTTCCTTGACAGTGATGGGTTGTTAAGGGTGGGCGGCGGTTGCGAAATGCAGACGTATCTTATGATACAAAATTTCCATTGCTACTTCCTCGGTCACACCGGGTGACAGAGCTCATTATTCGAGATTGCCATACGAAATATTTACACCCTGGACTTAGAACTACTCATTTTTGTTAGTACAAAATTTTTGGATTCTGTCTGCAAAAGGGCTATTCAACAGTGCCTAAACTCTTGTATTCGATGTTTTCGTCAAAACCTATTTCGCTATGCCCTCCTATGGGCGACTTGCCCCGCTAGACTTACTGCCGGTAAAGCGTTTCTACATACTGGGGTAGACTACGGTGGACCCTTTTCTATCACCATGAATCGTATTAGAGGTGCCAAATCATTGAAAGCCTATGTTTGTTTATTTGTTTGTCTTAGTACAAAAGCGATACATCTGGAGTTGGCATCAAACCTATCTAAAGAAGCCTTTATTGCAGCTTTACGGCGGTTTGTAGCACGCAGAGGTAAATGCTTGCAAATTCATAGTGACTGTGGAACAAATTTTATCGGAGCATCTCGGGAACTAATCGAATATATGAAGCAGTCATCTGAAACGGAAGGTATTCACTTTGTTTTAATCCTCCGTCGGCTCCTCACTTTGGGGAATGTGGGAAGCTGGGATAAAATCTGTAAAGTCCCATCTCAAGAAGGTGGTAGGCGAACAAATTCTCTCGTACGAAGAATTTAACACCATTCTTGCTCAAATTGAAGCCATATTAAACTCCAGACCTTTATGTCCAATGAGTAACGATCCCACTGATTTTTCATTCTTAAGTCCTGGTCATTTTCTGAACGTAGAACCAGTGTCTGTCATTCCCGACCCTAATGTCTTAGATCTGAAACTATCTTCTTTAAATCGTTGGCAACTGGTTCAACGTATTCAGCAATCATTTTGGAAACGGTGGCATTTGGAGTACCTGCACACTTCAACAGAAAACCAAATGGTTTTCTGCTAATTATTCGTTAATGGTGGGAACGTTGGTGTTGATTAAGGATACTCGAGTGTCTCCATTACAGTGGAAAATGGGACGTATACATACGTTGCATTATGGAAAGGACAATGTTTGTCGTGTGGCTACCGTGGCAACATCCCAGGGACTATTTAAAAGGCCCGTGGTAAAATTGTGCCCTCTCCCATTTCAGAGGCAACTTAGTATTATAGTTAGTATATTAGGGTAAGTTAACTTTTAAATTTACGATTATATATATATATATTTTTTTTTTTGCTCGTTTAGACACACTTAGAAAATAAGTTCCTAATACTTATTTTGGTGGGCGGTATGTTAAGGCTTTATAAGTATTTTGGTTGTAGTGTAGTATGCCAATCACAATTAATTTAAGTCCTTAAACTATTCCCACCTAGAAACCCTCCATTATCCCTACCTTTAGTGCAACGACATAAAAGGGTTGGTAATTGCAGTGGACGACAATTCAACTTCGTTCTCGCTTGGCTTTGGTTCGTGATTTAGTTCGGTGCATCGAGCATCAGTAATTAGCAACAATTAGTGAACATTATACATACAGTCCATAATTATCTGATAGCAGTGCAAGTACAATCAACCACTACAACCAGTGAAAGGTAGGTGATATATTCCTTTAAATTATCATTTCCTTTGTGTGATTGTAAATGCAAATTAACATTTTGATTAACAATAACTTACTTCCAATTGTAAATAATATTTTAGGTATACTTTGTTATGTTGCTGTATTATGAATGTATGTAATCTTAAAAGCTGTAAAGCAAATATTAGTCAACATGTAGAAAGGACTGCTATTTAATTAAGAAATCTTAAATTAACCAATTATAGTGCAATTAATTAATAGCAGAGTTTAATTCAGAATGTGAATATAAAGCAATAATACATAGTAATTCATCCGGCAAGTAACTTAGGGTTAAACCAGTGGATCAGTAAGTAATTTTAGGCGTGGTCCAGAAACTTTCAAAATTTTTATCCAGATCCAGAAAAATAACTCATTCCTTACTAATTTTTTATTTTAATTTTCACTCACAAAATAATGTGAAATACAATAGACATGCATATTTGTATTCAAAAATCAATGGAAGAAATTACATTTGTAGTTTTGAGCCATTTTTACAAGTTAGGTTCATGCGAAAATCAGCTTCTGCGAAGAGTGTTTTCAGGGTGGGTGGCTGCTAATCTTGGGCGATATTGGTTTTTCAAAAAAAAAAAATGAAAATGAAGTTGCACAAACATGTGGAGCAAAACATAGGTGCCAGGTAAATGGCTAATTTTTTGCAATATTCATATTTTTCTAAGATGTTACTCCAAAATTCTTTGTCAGATGCAGTTTTATACATTTGCAAAGAAGTGTCTTCCTACAAGTCTATTATGTCTATTTGGTGTAAAGGCTTTGAAAGGCGAAACAATTTCGCAACTACATCATTCAGTTTTGTTATTTCTTGTAAATGCTCAAGTTGTTTCAATTATTTTTATTAACTATACTCCTTGCAAGAAAAAGTTGAAATAGTGATTTTTGTATTGAACACAAATAGAAATTACAATTAAACAACAAACTTATTTAATGAGAAATATTCTGACAAAAACGTATCTGATGTTATGTAAAAAACAATTTTGAAGTTTCAAGAGAGGTTTTGTTAACAATTAAAAATGAAATGTTCTACCAGCTCGTGGTATTCATAATAAAGATGTGCAGATTGGAGTAATATGCCATGTTAATCTGGATCCGTAACGCTTGTTTGCCAATTATCACCTTACCGCTGTAAGAGAATCAACATGTCCGAAGATATTAAAACTAAATGGTATCGGGTGAGGTAAGGATAATGTAAACAAAACTGGTTAGGTATTCTTAGCACCTTCTGGCAAATTGGTTATGTGGACACAAAGCCCCAGCCAGTAATGGTATGAAATATGGCACTGTTCACAAACTTGCAGCAGGGTGGATCGTGGGGGTTGGTAGTATACTAAGAGAAATAATGAGGGGATCAATTGCAGGTAATTGGATCCACAGGCACCACAAATAAAACTAAAAGGTGATACAGCTTCTGCAATTAAGCCCACTTGTCAATAGATTCGCCAGTAAACGAGCCCATCAATCATAAAGCTAACTTCCCGAAATAATAACTATTTTCAATAAGTTGGCTGTAAATATACACAAGGCGTCGCCGTGTATCAATGTAGTAAGCGTAAGACTACGGATCCCAAGGTCCTGGGTTCGAATCCCGATACGGCCGACTTCTTGAAAAATGACAGGCGAGCATTTTTCACAAAAATTATGCCCTCGTTCGGATGAGAGGTTAAATGGAGGTCCCGTGTGTGAGTGTTGTCACGCACTTTAAAGATCCCTACCTTGCCTGTAACATCAAGGGTTTGGCAAAATTCCAAATTTTCCAGGTAAAAAAAACTCGCTTCCTGGCAAATGTAGTACCTTCGGGTGGAGCATTGGAAAATCACGTAATGTAAATATACACACATGTTTTGATCTGGTATAATACTGTTCAACAGACAATCATCCAAGTACTATGACACTATTCCCTAACTCAGCGATTCTCAACCACTGTGCCATGGCACTTTTATGTACCGTCAAATTTTGGATATCCAAACAATAAAAATTATTTTGTATGTCTTTTTTACAAAAATTAATTGGAATCAAAATGTGATGGGGAAAAAGATATCTAATGAGTTTTGCATCATTACAGTGCAACTTCGGCGTTGTTATGCAGACTCAAATCAAACGTGTCACTTTCACATAGTGTATTATAGGTAAGTAGAATTCTTTTAAACTTATTTTATTGTCAGTGTGCCGCCAAATTTTGAAATTGTTCAAAATGTACCGCAACAAAGAAAGGATTGAGAATTACTGCACTAACTTGAATACCTTTATTTAGGAGCAGATCAGACCTCTTTAATTAGCTCGCTTGAATGTTTAAAACGAATTAGAATGGACGTTATATAACCCCAGCAATGTACACATTCCGCTTAGGTATTGGCAAAACCCCAGATACTAGGAGGGTTCAAATGCTAATCATAAAATACACTTTGACAAGATGTCCAACTCCCTGAAGGATAGGCCTCCAAAATTACTCATCTACCAAAGCTTAATTTAAGGTAAACAATCCCCTGAATATTGTTTTAAATAATTTTCAACATTTTATAGCTTATTTATCAGAATGAACGCTTTTATTTAACAAACACAAAGTTAATTCTAACCTGGCCGAAGCTGATTTCATACCGGACACTATGCAACAAAAAAATACTACAACCTTGTTGACTCATAGATTCACTCACACTTCTGTCAGGGCGGATCTTCCACGACGAACTACCATAGACAGTAGGGCTATCGTGATAGCCATATAAAGGTGGAGCCCCTCGGGTAGTAGCTGAATTAGGAGATTCCATAAATAAAGACCTGGACACAGCCAGTGCAAAATTACCGACACATGCAAAAACTCACTTGTAAGCAGGTTCACCACAGAAAATACTTTAGGAAGGAGGTTTCTCCGTAATCTGCATACAATGTAGAATCACAACTTTCTACTGCTAGCTTGGAATTTAACTCGCTGTGACTTTGAACAAACTGGACCACACCACTTTTCTGCTTAAACACTTCAACATTTCGTCACAGATTCCAAAAAATATCGAGGACAGCCTTGCAAACATGTGTATATCAACTGATAAGGGTACACAAAAACTCGATGTCACAATCTATCTATATCCAACTTAATTTACGGTATCGAATAATGGTTTCACAAATATCCTCCTAAAATAAAAGACGGCGTTATCCCTTTGAATAACGTATAATTAAAGCCAGAATATGTACAACCTTGATGTTATATGAAAATAAATACGTTGACACCTACGACCTTGACAACAGCAATCTCCGTACAGAAATTGAAAGGCTACTATTTGATCAGGTGCATCCCCTCGAATATACAATGTGAAACAATCCAAACTGCTCTAGCTGTAAGATAATAAATTATCTAAAATAATTGAGCTAATTTAACTTTAATTGGAATGGTAACAACAACCGTTACAACATTCCCGTTCCAAAAACAAAAAAGGAATCTTCCATTCGTGATCTTATTAACAGAAAATGAAACATTAATGTTTGTCAGAGGCCCGGTTTTTCAATCGGTAGTTAACTACTGGGTTAGTAAACCACAAGTTAGAAGTTAACCTGCAGTTATCTATGGAATGCGTTTTTCATAGTGATGGTAAGCTAACATCTGGTTTATTAACTTTGTCTACTATTGGTAGACCTTGTTATTGGGCATTTCAACTATTTGTCATATATATTAGAACTACTGGAGCCTAAACATCACTTAATATAGTTAACCTCGAATTTGCGGATTAGGTATGCGTATCATTAAATAAAATTATTATTACCTCTAATCAAATATATAAGGTAAGTTAACGTTATATCTGATTAATGAAATACATAGGTATACATTATTCATTAATAATAGGTACAATGGCAAAAAGATGTATCAACTTTACTTTGGAGGAGGAGCACCTGTTAGTCCAACTAGTAGAACAATACAAGCACATTGTCGAATGTAAAAGAAGCGGTAACACTACATGGATTGAGAAGGAGGCAATTTGGAAAAAGATTGAGGCCGAATTTAACAGCAAATGCGGCAGAAATTCATTTCGATCTTCAAAAAACTTGAAGGAAAAGTATGCTAATTTAAAAGAAAACAAAACAGAAATTTTCCCGAATAAGTTAAACTTACTGAAAACTGGGGTGGACCTTTACTCCAATTGAGTTGACCGATATAGACAACAAAATAAAAGATCTCATCTCGGAACAGGTGGAAGGTTTACATAACGAATATGATGATGATAACACTATACCTGGTAATTATAACAGTTTTACTTATTAAACTATTATTAAGATGGTATTTTAGTTGCCGATGATAATAAAACTGCCCTGGACAGTTCAAAAGATGTGCAGATTGGAGAACTATCGTTTGTAAATCCTGAAAGTACGTAAAAGCAAGTGATCCTAGACTTACTATATAAACAGCCCATGCTATTGCTTTTATTGTGTTACTGCTTGTCTAATATAAATTTTTGTAGATACATTGTTTGAGGTAGTTGAAGCTGATGATCAAGATGGGCATCAAAGAGAGAAGCATAATTGGTCATCATATTCATCAAAAACTCTAAAAATGCCACTTTCGAACAAATTAAGATTAAACAAAGAAAAGAGTATGTATTAAACATTATAGGTGCTGGTAATGCTATAAGCACAAATCTTTTAGATCAGAAACCTACATCTTTATTGATTAAAAGAAATGGTTCTAAAAGGTATGTTTCCATCGGATATCAGTTAGCGCAGGAAAAGCTGGAGTTTGTAAAGCTTCAAAGACAAAAATTTTTAGAGGAACATGACTTGCGGATGGAGCTTCTAAAAAAACAAATTGAACTTGCAAATAAAAAGTTATTGAAGTAGTATATGTATAGAATAGTTTCGTTGTGTATGTAATATTTAAGATCTATTATATTTAGGGCTTTTTGTTTAAATTGATTTCTTTAGGAATAGTTGTCATATGTAACCTATAATTTTAATGTAGTTGTAGTAATAATTTTAGCTTGTTTATGTATGTTTCATTTCTATTGTTACATTAACTAATAATTTACAATGTAGAAAAGTAATTATTGATTAAATTATGTCTTATTGCATTATTTGCACCAACACGTTGTTCTTGAACTACGGCAACATCAATATTATTGATAAAATTGATAGCAGCTTTTTGCTCTTCATTAACTGGAGGAATTTCTTCATTTTCACTACATGCGATATTGTGCAATACAGCTGTTGCTACAACAATCGCTTGGGCAGTGTCTAGATTTACACGTAAACCCATCGCAAGACATGGAAATCGTCTTTTCCATACACCATATTGTCTTTCCACACAATTCCTTGTTCGGATTTGCGACTCGTTAAATAGTGTTTCGATATCATTCCTAGTTGTAATAATGTTGTTATTAAATATGGTTTTACTGGATATCCACCGTCACGACAAGAAGACTCTCTCCATAATGTCCGCTTTCAAAAGAAGCTGCAATAACTGAATTGCGAAAAATTTGTGAATCATGTGAAGATCCGGGCCACCTTGTCACAATATTTAAAATGTTCAAATCCGGATCAGAAATCGTTTGAACATTAAGTGAAAAAATTGCTTTCTGTTTGAAAACTTTCAGCATTGTCACCTCCCGGAGATTGTATTTTTACGTGGGTACAATCTAGTGCTCCAATGCATCTGTTTTACAACTTGTTGCTTTACTGGCACCACAAAAGTCTCCAGTTGTCCGTAGAAATGACCCATTTGCATAAAATTTAAAGTTAATAGCAACTGTTGTGCAGCAGATAAACAGTCATTCCTAAAACATCAATTTGACATAATGCTTTTTATTTAAATAAATTTTACCTTACCTATTTGTTGGATATGAAATTGCATCTTCAACTTCCTGCAAAAGCTTTTCTACAGTTCTAATGGAAAGCCTAAAGCGATCAAAAAGTCCTTTTGGTCATATTCTTGAAAAATTTGGTCTATAACGATATTCTTTGGTCTTGTAGCTTCTTCATCACTACTATAAGCATTTAAATTATATGCATCATAAAAATCCATTATATATTGTTTTAGGTTATAGCAATAGCTGAGCTGATTACGTATCAAAATAACTGGAATTTGACTTTATTTATTAAAGATGATTCCAAAAGAACAACTTTTAAATCTTAAGGTGTAGAAAGACTTTACTATTAGAGCACAAAACTACCTGTTGTATATATATTCTATAGAATACACAACAAACTGTAAGTTAACCCATACTTAAGGTACCGGTAAAGTTAACTACAAGTTAACTCCTAGTTTGTTCCTAACCAATAATTGAAAAACACCAACTAATAGTTAACCACTAATTAACCAGTAACCAACAGTTAACCCTCGATTGAAAAACCGGGCCAGAATGGTCAACTTTTATTGCCTGAATACGCCAAGAACACGACTTCTTTTCCAAAACAAAATCTTTCAATTGATACGCATTTGGTGATATCTTACGCACTATCCTGCAATTAATAAATTTCGGTGCTAACTTTGCTGCAACAGGATCGGTTTTATTCGATAAGGGTAATTTTATTGGCATTATTTTCATAAGATTTTTCTAACTTTAACTTTGATAAATAACTCCTTCAAAGCTTTATAATGTTTTACCCTACGCAACCGGTCTTCACAGTCAATGGGAGCTTCTAAACCAATGGCATCACTCCTATATTGTTTTCAGAAAGATAAGACTTTCCTATCAAAATTCAAAAAACAGGACAACCATGTCACTTCATGCGCATACGTTTGTAATGCATACCCAAGTTCTGGTATTTTTCTGACCCCACGATCTAAGATCGTCTTTGACGTAAAACGTATCACACGGTTCACTCTCTCATGAGAATTTGCTTGTGAGTGATAGTTCGCATCATAGACAATTAGCGAATCATAACTCTTAACCAACTTTATAACATTTTAACCTATATACTGAGTACCATTGTCATAAATAATTCTTTCTGGAGCCCCAAAAATAAGAAAAACTTCTTCGATGTATTTCACCACTGCTCTATTTGTTGGATGACCGTAAAGGAAATGGTGACGTATATTCAGTGAACACATCCGTAATCACTGAAATAAATCTATTCTGTTTAGATGATAACTTAGCGGTCTACTGATATCTATCGAGATAACTTTCCACGGCAATGAAATAGTTTACTTGAACATCTGAGCATGAGATGATTTCTGTTCGGGTTTCTAAGCCTAACACACGTCACAATTCCTAACATACTTAGCAATGTCTGCATTCACGCTATTCCAATAATAATAACGACCAATGCGTCGCCTAGTTTTAAAATAACTTGTATGGCCTGCTGTAGACGCATCATAATTCTTAAGAAATGCCGTTTTTGAGTGAGTTTGGTACAACCAACTTCCACTCTTCGTCATCAAACACTAATGCACCCTTAGGTACATGTTTATAAATGGTCGCACCACTCACTCAAAACTGGGTAAGTGCTAGAGTTCATTTTAATTTTGTTCTGTAGCTACGATAAAATTCATCTACATTTGGCAGAAGTATAGGTTTACATAGATGATGTCATAGTTCCATTGTAATAAACTGAAAGCATGAGAAATGTCAGGATACGAAAATGTGAGATCGCGGGCGTAGGGGGGCGCATTCTGTATGAGGCCGTAGGACAATTTAAGTTTGAAAAGTAATGGATATTAGTGTAGAATTTGGAAAATGTAGTGAGTAGGGCATTTTAGAAAGTTGAACGAAACACAGTTAAACGAGAGAAATATGCGGCATAGGATAAATTGGTTGAATTTAAGTTTGTGGCTCAGCAATGTATTTTCAATACACCTGCGGGTGGAATTAGCATCGTTATGACCGTTTGTTAAGAGTAAAACTGGATTTGTTCATACCGCCATTAACTTGGAATTTTGGGGTTATGTTGTGGCTGTTGTTTTGGAAAATGGAAAGCTGGCATGGTCTAGACACTACCTAAATTAAATGAATAAAATTTTAAGTAATATAATAGGGTTGTTTATGATTAGGTATAATTTAAATGTGTGCCGGGACGTAAATATATTTTGACCTTTTTCGATGTAGGATATTAGTTGAATATCACAGTGAGTATTTTTTATTGAGGATTTATTGATGAAATGATTGGTGATTAAATTTAAAGATAAGGTTATTTGTAATAAAATGATAAGAAATATGCAGGCGTTAAATATTTTGGAAAGGACAATGATACGTGCAAAGTTGGTATTGAACTGTTTTCATGTTTTGATGAACGACATTACCCATAATTTGGTATTAATTAATGTAATAATTAAATAGGAAAGCAAGAAAATGTGGTGAGAGTGACATTTTTGTTGATGGTAGAGTTAAATATATTTAGATTTTTTCTTTAGGATATATTTATTTTAGCGACACCTGACCGGAGTGGATGTTAGGAATTTATTTTTAGGAAAAATATTTATATGTGCATTAAAATTATTGTTATGTGAATAGGTGTTAAGTTTAGGTGGATTTTTATTTCAATTACTTGGAAATGGTTAGTCGGTGATTTGTAAAGGATATCCAGTGATAATCGTATTGAGAAGGAGATTTTATTTTGAGAAATTTAATTATGACCAACTTTAGAGTTTTATGCGGAATAACATTTCCACATAGAAAGAATATCAAAGGTATTGCGATGACAGACTGTCTGGTGTCCCCCTCCATTACAACAAAGACAAGGCTTTCAGGGTAAGTGAGTAAAATTTTTGAATTTAAAACCCTGTTAATTATTATTTTTGTATTCCTTTATATTTTTTTATATTTTTCTCATTAATTTGTAGGAACCAACTACCGCACCAATGCAGTTAGCCGATGCACCCTTATATTTTTAGGGGTCCCCATCCCTTCAGGGCAAATCAAAATTTAATTCATTAAAGCCTATTTCACCAATAACAACTTGACATTTTGATCTGTTATATGGAGTACTTATTAAACACAATTTATTTCTCCGATATGTTACTCCATCAACAAGGCTTTCTACGATTCAATAATGATTTCATATGCTGATAATTTGCTGAAATGTTGGTTCTTTACTAATTTAATATGCATAATGTGAAATACCGGTCTTTATTGCTGGTTGTAAAAGAATACTAGGCATTTTACTACTTATGTTCTATTTTAATATTACAATGAAGTAGACATGTTATTAAATGTAAATCATCTAATCTTCTATTAAATATTCGGAATATTTTCGCAATAAAGCTAATTTAACTATCTTAAATTAATAAATGCCTTTTTATTTACCAATGTTTTCTTAATTAACACACTAGCGTGACAGATATTTGGGATACAAAATGATGGGTTGCTTCAATGTATGTACGTTTACGACTAAATACTTCAGTACTGGATCAACATTGCAAAACTTTTGTAAAGTTACTCATCTTAAACAAAAGGCTAAAAACATATTTGATTAGATAATGCAACGGCTTTGAATATTCCTTTTCGGTGCTGTGTTTAAGCCTGTTAATCACAGAAATTCCCTGGCATACATTTTTACTGAAATACTCAACCTTAAATAATTTGAAATAAATGTTTGTATAGAACATTTAATATACAGTAGATTTAATTTCATAAAGAAATGTTCATATAAACTTATGTCCTATCTTTCTTTGTTCAGAAGTTGTTATGGCCCTTTTAAAAAGAATTTTATTTAAACATTATTAAGTAATCATAGTTTAATGAAATCAAATACATTCATTGCAACAAACAAAAGGCAAAATTAACTTAGAGTAAATGTTCAAAAATTAGTCCATTCTCCTGAACACAAAATTGGCAACAACGAATTAAACTCTTTTGTACGCGCAATAAATTCATGTAATTTCTAATATGAATTGAAGCATTTTGAATCCTCTGCAATAACTGATCGTTGTCATTTATTTCCGCTGCATAAACAAGTTGCTTGAAGTGACCCCATAAATAAAAATCGCAAGGATTCGGGTCGGGTGATTTGGGTGGCCATGATGTAGGATCTCCGTTACCAATCCATTTATTTGGGAAATGAGTGTGCAGCCATTAGGTCACTTGTATTCCTCGGTGAGGCGGGGCCCCATCATGCTGATACCACATATCTTGTATCAGGTGGAGTGGAACATCATTCAGAAGATCAAACAATGTGGTGTTCAAAACGTTATGGTACCTCTCTGCATTTAAATTTCCATTAAATACATTGATTAGTAATGTGTTATTAAATAAGCCACCCTAAACATATACATTAAATCTGTCTTGGAAATTACGCGTTCTGGTCGCATGTGAATTGTCCAGAATCCAAACATGGGCATTATGGAAATTATTGATACCGTCTCTTGAAAATGGGATTTATCTGACCGTAGAATTTTTGAAATAAAGTTGTTATCTTGGGCGTGCTGTTGTAAAATCCAGTGACAAACATTTAATCGTAGTTTGTTACGTGCCAAAAATTTGGCACTAGACATTTTTTAGTTTAGTTTTGATATGCGGGAATTTCGCGCCATAAATTTGAAAGACTTGGCGCGTGTATTTCCGTCACGTCAGTAGTGCGTTGCGCGGAGATTCGCGTCAACGCGTGTGGGGGAAGAAAAAAGTGGGGAGTTTCCGAAAGACGCTGAAGACTTGCTTGGGAACGTGGACAGTTGTGTTGGGTCTGGTATCGTATCTTATCTTTTATTATGTAGATTCCCTCTGCCTTTTGATTGTCGTCCGTATAAACCTGTTCCTGCCGTGACATATAGGAAAGAAGATACTAATCTGGATGCAACCTGGTAGAAAATCCACGCCCTGAGAACCATCTTTAAATAATCCTGAAGGGAACCCCGCAGTCGCTAGCCTGGAGCAATCTTGAAGGACGCTCCGAGAATCATCTTTAAATAATCCTGAAGCGAGCTACGAGCCGCCATCATTAAGTAATTCTGCGAGACGCCTTGCATATTCACGTAAGTTCTCCGTGTGGGTTTTTTTTTATAATATATTTTAGATATTTCGAAATTTACGTGTAATAATTTGCATATTGTGTGACGTCATTGACAGAAAAGCGCGCTAATTTCCACATTATGGATTATCCTTATCAACTGTCTTTTGTGTCGCATATACCGAGTAAACGGTTATATAAGAAGTTCAGCGTCTCCGTTATGCAATGCTTGTATACTTTGTCGATGATAAGGGTGCATCTTTTCTTGATTTATCATTTGCCATACAAAACTTTGTGATAGCCCCAAATTTCGTGCTATGCGAGTTATGTATCCCCAAATGAGATATGTATAAAAAATAGAATAAATTAGAAAATTATTAGAAAGTGCCAAGTGAAGTAGATCAAGTACAATTTATACAGTTTATTAACGTTCATGGGAACTGAAGCGCTACTTTGTATCGCAGACGATAAGTGACAATGCAGATGTCAGGTCACAGGCGGTCACAGACGGTCAGTACTGTGAATACTTAGAAATTAAAATTACAACATTGTATTCATGAATAGCATTAAGTGTAAGCTGACATGAAATCTGCAAATTCCCACAGCCATGTGAGGGAGTAGGAATATTATCAAAAGCCCGGGAGCCCCAGTCGACGACAGTTAATCTATCGATCAGCTTTAGCATTGCAGTTCGTTAGATTACTCATTTAGTACAATTAATTAAAATATTTCAATTAAAGTAATATTCAACTAATTTGTCAAAATTCCAAGTCAATTCTGTATTACTAAAAATAAATTTGTTAAGAAGTTGGAAATGGTTTTTTAAAAAGACCGCTCCCCAGCCACGAACATTAACTTGCGTCGGGTGCTAATTTCTGATTCTTTAGTTACAGCATTTTTAACATTTTCACGATCTTGGACATTTACACCATGCGGACGGATTGACCTAAGAGGAGCTGCAGTACCAGTTATGCGTAGTCTTCTAAATGCTGCACTGAATATGAGATGCGACGGTTGACGTCTATGAAGAAATCTATTTCGATATTCTCTTGCTGCATTACGAGCGTTTCCATTGCAAAGTCCATAAACAAACACAATGTCAGCATATTCTTCGTTAGAAAATAGATTCATTCCTTAAGTCAAGTTTCACAAATACAAATTGTAACAAATAGTGATAGAAAGCATTAACATAAACAAACTATTTTTGACAGGTGTTTACTTAAAATAACAATTAATAAATTTTGTTTTGCTAAATCATGGCTACTACATTTTTTCAACTTAAAAATTTAAAAAGCTCTATAACTTCTGAACAAAGAAAGATAAGACATAAGTTTATATGAACATTTCTTCATGAAATTAAATCTACTTTTTATTACCAAAGTTTGTAAAGAGGTTAATAAATCACCCTGTTTAAATGTAGCATTTCACACATTGTTAGTTACTTTTTCTAACAAATTTAAAGTTAATTTTTTATGTTCCAAAATTGATAAAGATAACTATGTTCTGAAAAGCTTTTTATTTGCTTAGCTCATTTAAATAAACGTTTATTTTTTTGATACGATTTAAATGTTCATTGTACATATTTATTCTATAAAAGGGACAATTACATTAAAAAAGCTTTTCTTGATTTATCGTTTGCCATACAAAACTTTGTGATAGCTCCAAATTTCGTGCTATGCGTCGGGTGCTAATTTCTGGTTCTTCAGTTACAATCATCATCTTCATTTTATTTTCGACCTTACTTAAGGTCGGTTTGGCGCAGCTCTAACTTCTTTTCTATTCTGTGCTAATCTAAAAAGCTCTACATACCCTTCACAACCTAAATTTCTAATAATTTGACTAATATAGTTTGGTCTAGGTCTTCCTATATCCTTCTATCTTTTTCCTATCCAGCTGACTCTACATAGATATTAGCAACCTGATGGTTGTTAAAGAACTCTAACATGTTTACCATTTATAAGGAAATGAAATATAACCTGGTTATCCGCTTCAAAAAGGAAAAGTGTTAAATTATATGTTATGGTAAGGCTTAAGCAACGAATCGCTGCCAACATGCCAGACCGCTACCTAATTGTGAGTTATGTCATGATTACATTTATTAAATTATATGTTATGGTAAGGCTTAAGCAACGAAACGCTACCAACATGCCAGACCGCTAACTAATTGTGAGTTTGTCATGGTGACATTTAGTTAACTGATTTTTATTTTTTTTGTTTTGTTTTCGAACTTACTTAAAGTCGGTTTGACGCAGCTCTAAATTCTTTTCTATTCTGAGCTAGTCTAAAAAGGTCTACATAGCCTTCACAACCTAAATCTCTAATAATTTGACTAATATAGCTTTGTCTAGGCCTTCCTACTCTATTTTTATTTGGTAGTCTATAATCTAAAACTTTACTAAATAGTCCCTCATGTCTTAACTGGTGCCCTATCATTCTATCTCTCCTGACCTTCAATTGTTTCCACATACAGGGATACTCACCTATCGTTCTATAAACTTCCTCGTTTGTTACTCTATCTGTCCAACTAATCTTTAACATTCTCCTATAACACCAAGTTTCAAAAGCTTCTATCTTTTTCTTATCTACTTCTTTAATTGTCCAAGTCTCACTACCGTATAGTAGAACGCTCTATACGTACGACTTTAAGAAACTTTTTCTATTATCTAAACTAATACTATTAGCTATTAGTAAGTTTTTCTTTTTTAAAAACATTTTCTAGCTTGAGCTATTCTAGCTACTATATCCCTTCTGCTACGTCCATCCTTTGTAATTATACTACCTAAATAGCAATATTCATCTACCTCCTCTAACTCGGTATTACCTATTTTTAATTTTGGTTTAGAACTAGGCTGTAACTCATTTGTCATTATCTTTGTCTTTACTGAATTAATTCTCATACTATAGTTACTCTGTAGTATCTCATCTAAAATATTTAAAAACTCTCCTAACTATTTTCTAGACTCTGCTATAATGGCTATATCATCTGCAAAACGTAACATGTCTATTTTCTGTCCCTGTACACTAATACCTATCTCTTTTCTCTCTCTAGCTAAGTTTAAAGCTTCCTCAATATAAACATTAAAAATCAAGGGAGACAGTATACAACCCTGTCTAACACCATTTCTAATCTTAGCTTCCTTTTCTATTTCATCAAATCTAATTACTACGCTTTGGTTTTTATATAGACTGTAAATAATTTTTCTATCCCTATGAGAGATTCCTATTTTTCGCAAAACCCTGAACATAACAATCCAATTAACCCTATCAAATGCTTTTTCTAAATCTACAAACGCAAAATGAGTCTTTTTATTTTTTGTAACCTTTTTTCGATAATTACCCTAATCATTAGTATCGGTTCTCTAGTCCCTCTGTCTTTACGAAAACCATATTGGTCTTCGCCTAAATAATTCCCAGTCAAAGCTTCTACTCTATTTTTAATTATTATTGTTAGTATTTTGGAAGCATGAGAAGTTAAACCAACCGTTCTAAAATTCTCACACCTATCAGTTCCTGACTTTTTTGGGATTGGAATAATAATATTTTTTTCGAAATCTATTGGAACCTCACCTGTGTCATATATTACATTTACTAGTTCATATAATCTGTCTAAAGTTTTCTGACTTGCATATTTTATTAATTCTGCGGGAATATCGTCTATCCCTGGCGCTTTATTTAATTTAAGATTCCGAACAGCTCTATCAAATTCCTCTCTTAATATTGAGAACCCTATTTCTACATTCTCTTCTTGGTCGTACTCTAACTCATCCATATCGTCTCCCTTATATAAATCTTATAAATATATTTTCCATCTATCTGCTACCTCAACTTTATTTATTAGAAGCTCATTATTCTCGTCTCTAATACCATTACATTTTTCCTATCTTCCCCAAAAACTTTTTAACTGCCCTGTAAGCCCTGTCTGTCTTACCTACTCTCAAATCATCTTGTATTCCTTACAATTCTCCTCCATCCATTTATTTCTAGCTTTTCTACACTCATGTACTATCTTATTTCTAACTTTATTATATTTTTGCTTACTTTCACTATCTAATTCACTGAAAGGTTTAAGCTTTCTTCTATTCTCTATTAAATCTAATATCTCCTTTGTTACCCACGGTTTTCTCGCTTCTATTTTTTCTTACCTATAGTCTGTGTTGCTGTATCATGTACAGTCAGTTTTATTTATTTCCATCTATTTTCTACATTCCTCCTACAGCTGTCTCTTTGCTCTCATTATCTAATACTTGTTTATATTCCTCTTTACCCTACTATCATTAAGCTTACCTAGATCCCATCCTCTCTTTTAGCCTTTCTCAATTTTTGAATTTTAGTTTACACTTCATTTTAACTAAGTTATGATCGCTATCTATGTCAGCCCCTAGATAACTACGACAGTTTTAACTTGGTTTCTAAATCTTTGTTTAACTATAATATAATCTATTTGGTATCTAGCCCTATCACCTGGGGCTTTCCAGGTATATCTTCTCCTAACATGTTGTTCGAATAGGGTGTTTACAGTTACTAATCTATGTTCCTGGCAAAACTCAACTAATCTTTCTCCTCTATCATTTCGTCTGCCATACCCAAATTTTCCTACCATTTTTCCCTCACTACCTTCTCCCACTGACGCATTAAAATCGGCCATAACTATTAAATTCTCATCTCCTTTTACTTTTCTCACTATACTATTTATATCCTCGTATACCTTTTCTACTTCCTCATCCTCGTACTGAGTTGTTGGCATGTAAACCTGTACTAAAACAGTGTCTGTGGGTTTTGTACTCAATCTAACCATAATTATTCTATCACTAAATTGTAAGTACTCTTTAACTTTATGCCCTAATCTTTACCTAACACTATTCCTACCCCTGCCTGTCCATTAGTTGAAGAAGTTGTAATTATTCTATAATTATCTTTCCAAAAGTCATTACTATTTGGCCATCTCACCTCACTAATACCTAAAATGTCCAGCTTTTCCTTTCTCATTTCGACTAATAAATTCGTTAACTTATCTACTCTAAGTAATGACCTTACATTCCAAGTCCCTATCACTAAATCGAACTGTTGTTTTATATTTTACGATGACGAGCCCCAAGTACCCCTCCCGGAGATCCGAATGAGGGAGTATTTTACCTCGGACAAGAATTTTACTTGTGAGCTCTCCATCATATGTATTTCGTGTTTTAGGCCACGCACACCTGGGAAATATTGTGGTAGGCTCCCATATCTTTCCACAACGCAGTTTTTAAAGATTTTAGCAAAAGCCGTATCCGTCCCGGCCAACCCCCAACAAGCTTGTAAATTATTGAGGATCGTCCGAGACCAATCGACCCTCCTCCAATATCTTTTAGCCAGCAAGGCTGCTGCGCCTTTTAATCGCCTTTTACGATAAGCAGGCTTACTATAGTAGTATTCTTTATCCCCTACTATAGGGATATCAGTTACAATATTTATTACATTTTCACGATCTTGGTCATTTACATCATGCGGACGAATTGACTTAAAAGGAGCGTAGTCTTCTAAATGCTGCACTGAATATGGGATGCGACGGTTGACGTCTATGAAGAAATCTATTTCGATATTCTCTTGCTGCATTACGAGCGTTTCCATTGCAAAGTCCATAAACAAACACAATGTCAGCATATTCTTCGTTAGAAAATGGATTCATTCCTTAAGTCAAGTTTCACAAATACAAATTGTAACAAATAGTGATAGAAAGCATTAACATAAACAAACTATTTTTGACAGGTGGTTACTTAAAATAACAATTAATAAATTTTGTTTTGCTAAATCATGGCTACTACATTTTTTCAACTTAAAAATTTAAAAAGCTCTATAACTTCTGAACAAAGAAAGATAAGACATACGTTTATATGAACATTTCTTCATGAAATTAAATCTACTTTTTATTGCCAAAGTTTGTAAAGAGGTTAATAAATCACCCTGTATAAATGTAGCATTTCACACATTGTTAGTTACTTTTTCTAACAAATTTAAAGTTAATTTTTTATGTTCCAAAATTGATAAAGATAACTATGTTCTGAAAAGCTTTTTATTTGTTTAGCTCATTTAAATAAACGTTTATTTTTTTGATACGATTTAAATGTTCATTGTACATATTTATTCTATAAAAGGGACAATTACATTAAAAAAAGCTTTATTAAATTTTAACTAGAAACAATTATTAACTTCCAAACATAACAATTGGTTACTTTTTTCAAAACATTTTGGATTTTGTATTTTTAGAAGGCTTATTTTTTAAATACATTAAATTTGATCATAGAAATTTAAAATAATAAGTTTCTATGCAGGTATAATTCGTTTAATCCGATGCTGTATGTTATTAGAGACACATTTTAGAAAATGTTGTTTTTAGGTTATGAATTTATTTATTTTCTTGTTAAGCTTAATTTCATGATATTATTATAAATTTAAGCATATTAATGAAATTGCAATTAGCCAATTTAATAAATGGAAACTGAAGAACATTATTTAGGATTAAAAGGTAAGATATTGTTTTTTTATTTTACAATTTTTTTTAATTGGTAATTTCATTTTTAGTTATGCGCTTAACAAGACCTACTTTAGCAAGTCCTTTGCCTGTTACTTGCGATGGAAAAGATTTACCTGGAAATTTACTTAATATAGCTTTACAACAGGATCCGACCTCTGTTCAGGGTTTAGAAACAATTGCTTTAGGTCAATTTTTACTACTTCCTCAGTGTCCGGTTAATATTTATTTAGGTGAAACTTTTTCTAGTTATGTTTGTGTATTTAACGAGTCTGTGCATACTGTTAAAGAAGTTTCTGTCAAGGTGAGGTTAATTGTTGCACAGGCTATACAACCATCGGCAGTGTGAGAAATGCAAACAGTGCATTAATTGACATATGTTTATTGCTGTGAAAGTTGCAGGAAACTGAATTTTAGCCCTTTAGTTTCTAGTGTTTTACATGTATAATGTATTAAATCTTATGGTAAATTATCAAGGTTATTTATAAGCAGATACTAACAAAATATATGTTTTTGTGTTCTAGATGGGACACGTTTTTGACTATTACAAAAATTATTGTTAGTGGACAGCTTGGGATAATGCATGCTACTTTTTATCGTGCTGCTGGTAAAGCGAAATTTATTTGCATCACACGACTAAGGAGTAAGTATAATTTATGTAAATTCTGTATGAGGAATTTTTTTAATTCTTCAAACAACAGCAATACTCTTATATTTTAAAATAGTTGTTAGTCATTGTTCGAGAGAGTGTTGATACAAAACTGTTGTGTTGCTTGAAATTAATGCGCAATCACAATGATACCATATTAGTATTTGATGTTATTTGATGTAGCATGTAGCATGCTCTACTGCCATCGAACAAACATTATTACAAAACAATGTTGGGAAATAAACAAGTAAATTCAAAATACTTTCTACATGCACACACAGTGTAAAAGTAAACAAAAAACCCCCATGTGGTTGGTTACCCATTGGGCGCGTTTCCAGGTGGCGGATAGGAGAAATCCCAGGATATATGACCAAGGAAATGGCTCTCTACTCTGGCAAGGATCGCGATAAGCTTATCTCTTTCAGTGACCTGAGTGGCATAAGACCAACAACATGGTGGAGAGTAAGAGACTGTGCTGATGCGGGATAAAATCTCCTCCTTAGCCTCTTACATTTTAAACCGCGAATTCTTACAGTTAAAAAGTTCATAAATACATCGCGCAAGCGCGAAATAAGCGACGTCACGGGCGGTTGGTAACGCTAACCTTTGTACAGATTTGGCACGCCCATCTGACAATGACGTCACCAATGCACAAATTATATTACGCAATAATCGGAAATATAAATTTAAGACAATAGTTCATATCAGCGAACAAATTAAACAATGGACTACTTACATCAGAAATCCGAACGTCCTGCGGGGTTGAGCTAAAGTTGGTCTCTATCAAAGTCCATCAGGGCTATGGAGGGCCCTTTTTAGGTAGTTAAAGATGGTACGCCCAATGCTCTTCCATAGCGCTCGGACCAGCTCCGGCAGTCATGGGCTCGTTCATCCAGGGTCGTGCAGTACGGTTTGCCAACGGCTGCAAATTATCTCTACCTATGCAGGGAATGGACAAGGAAACCAGGTATAGGGCGACAAACAAAGATAATTAGGCAAGGGAATCTACATAGATAAAAACAAGGCACGATACGATACCTCAAACGTCCACTCCACTTGAAGGTTCAGGCCAAAAAGCCACGTTACAGAGAGCACAGGAAAAACCCCACTTCTCCGTCCTTTTACGCGTCGGCGCGAAATTATTCGTCCACTCCACTTGTGTCGCGCGATCTGGCGCAAACGCACTGTGACGTAACGGAACTACGCACCAAGTCTTTTGAATTTGTGGCGCGAAACTTCCGCACATCAAAATTAACCTAAAACATGTTTAAGTGCCACTTTGGCACGTAACAAGCCAAGTGAAAACAATCCCGTGGACCAAACCCCTCAACCCAAACTGTAGTTTCATGGCTAATGGGCCTGCACTGTGGTAAACGAAGCTGGTGGGGCAATTTTGCAACACCATCATACCATGCCTTTCCTGCCTTTGTGGTCATGTCCCACAGGCAAGAGGGTGTGGGGGTATCGGCTTAACCGCCCCAACCAAGAGGAGACAACCTCATTAAAAGTTCCTAAATTCCATGGTGTAGGACCGAGTTCAGGGGATAAGTGGCTGGATAGTTGACCAGTCTCAGCCGTCCAATACTCGGGGAACAGGGCAGCACCCGGTTTGTTTTATTCACGCCAACAGGGGCACCTGGCATGGCAAGCATTTACACCCCCCATACTCGTGGGAACAATCATGAATAATATTGGTACCACTAGTAAAACTGAACCTGAAGAGGTGAAATCAGCAATGGGGGATTCCTTAGGTAACCAAAATGTACCCATGGAGGTGGAGCAGACTCGGGATGCAAGTCCACTTTCAAGACCGGTGTCTGAAACACCAGACATGGAGAATACTATAAAGAAACTTGCAGGCACTGGACTGCAAGCAAAGAGGCTTTCGGGAGCTCAGCGTAGAAAACTGAGGAAAACCAAGAAAGTCGAATCTGGGACTTGGACGGAGTCACACCCGCCCGCTATGTAAGCCGATGGGGGGGACTGCGATATAGCCCTTATCCAGGAACCTTGGATTTGCAAGGGAAAGGTGCTAGGACTGAGTTTAATCGGTGGGGCACTTGTATATAGTAGATCCACTGATAGACCCAGGACTTGTATACTAATCAACTTAACCAGGGTCAGCACAATAAGCCTTTTGGGCTGCAGTGCAACGGAGCCGTTTGGCAGATGCACCCGCTAGGGGGAGTGGTTTTAGTGGGTATGCTGCAAGTAGAGTCCCACATTTTGGCTATAAACGCTTTCCACTCTACTGGGTTCGGATAACTATCAAAAAAAACCCTTCAAAAATGCACATTTAATTAGTAAATCAATTGAATACCAATATTTTTAATTAATTTTCAATTACGCAAGAGTTCTGTAGCAACCTGAGACAATTTTTAAAATGCCTCTTAAGCGGTTGTAAGAGCGAGTGAAATTAATTATTTCTCTACAATCGTCTAGTGGCTAGAAAAGAAGGTTGTAGTGAAGTAGTCTAAATAACATTGGCAACACCATATGTGTTTTGACTTTGTTGTTGTTCATTATTCACAATCTGCAGTCATTATGCTATAGGGTAATTCAACATTCACTACAATAATATGTTCGACCTATGCAAAGCCATTCTTCTGCAGTAAGCGGATCTTCAAGTAAACATCAACTAGCCGGCTAGCAGCTACAGCAGTAGAATGTAATATGAAATGTTGTATTAGGGATCTTCAGCTCTGCTAGAGTTACCAGCATCAACTGCACCTAATTAGCTATCTTAGCCTTGCTTCAGGATGTTCTAGTGATCCTCAGTGCATTCTCTAAAGTGCAACACCACTGCGTTCACAACCTCACTATCTAATGTGGCTCGAGTGTAATAAATTATGACACCCTTCATAGGATTTATTAACATTTCTAAGATGTATATAGATTACATGGAATACAAGCGTGTGCTTGTAAAAGACCACCATTATTTAATAATTTAACCGTTGTATTATGAATGACAAAACATCTGACAAGTATTTTCACATTAAATCCCTACTTATTTAGTCCTACTATTCCAATAAAGTATTAACTTAAAGTAGTCCTAGCAAACGAATAAAACTATACATCACTATCTTCCTCTTATCCTTTGCCTATCATCGACAAACTTAATCAAAATACAAAATATTATAAACAAAACAAAGTTATAGATTTAACCGGACTGGTGGTTTTACTACTCTTTTACTTTTACTTTTTATTATTTGATCATAGTGTCGCTTATAAATACAATCAGCTATTAAGGATTCACAAAAGTAGACAGAGTTTTCAGTTTTTCATCGATTGTTTACTTAAACCAACTTTTTTTATTTGGTCTACTGTAATCTCGAAAATATACAATATCATTAACCTCGAATATTTTAGAAACAGGACATTTATCTAAATTTTAATATGTTTATTATTTCTTGGATGTAAAAATCAAATCGGGTGTTCACATTTCTTGAAAACAATTTAGCAAATGAAACACCTGTGGTATAATGTGGTGCTGTTAACAGAAATCTGGAAACTATACTTTTAATAGATGCATCCTGGTCATCATTTTCTTTAAAGTATTTTTTACATTTTTAACGGAATTTTCAGCCACACCATTGTTATATATATTCCTTTTTATATTTACTACCTTCGACTCGTTATAGGTGTGACCCTAAACAAACTATAACGAAAACAAAGAGAGCTCAGGTTTCCTGTTTGTAAAATTGTCGCCCAGGGTTATATAGGTTAGAAAATGGCCAATAGGAGTAAGAAAACCTAATTAGACAAAACGGCTAGCTGGCTTATTAGGTCAGCGGAGCCGATGAGCATGGGGTCGGATCTTTGATGTACTATAAAATGGAAATTTATTCATAGGGTCAAATGAACGATAGATGACATTAAGGGTGCTACTTTACCGTCATAGATTGAGATGTAACTGATTTTTTAGAGGTGGGCATAGAAACCTCAGACGACTATATCTAACACAACAAAAATAGAAGACACTTTATAAAGATTGTTTATGAGATTAATTAGAGCAAGTAGGACCGTACACTTTTTAAGAGTTTTATTGAGAAATTACAATGAGTAGAGTTTAATACGCATTTAGAAAAATAATAAAACATCGTGTCTTCACAAAACAACGGTTCGTCAGTGAATGCTGAATATAATTCCATTTACATCTTGAAGAGTGTGTTAGAACAAATAACCTTCAGGAGCGTGTAGTATAACTCCTTATTATTGACGCGATTAATAAAATGTATTAAATATAACACTATAAGATTAAAGTACTTAACAAAGATTAAATTACTTACTGATTCCCCAAGTGAACACTGCACTGCAACATTTCGCATTGGATCTGTAACAAACTTTTAAATGTAAAGGTTTCGATTAACTTAAATTCTTTCTTTATCAGAGCATGAACAAAGTTATCTACATTTCTATATAAAAAATTAATCGTAAGAACATTCTCTTGTTTAAATAAAATATTACTTTTACATTAATTATGACCACAACTGTAATAGATCTATTATGAATGTGTTACATTAAAGTGTCATGGAGCATTTTTTAGATAAGCACTATAACTACATATACATATATAGGATAAGCAATTTTCAAAGGTGTTCACCAAAATATAACTGTTAGATTTTATAACAGCGCTAAATAAACTTTTTGAAAAATAATGTTACACTTTGATGCAGTTGCATAAAAAAAGTGTGAAAGATATTACTGTTAGATCTTATGACAGCTATTGAGCTTTTTTAAAAAAATATAAACCTGTATTTTAATACAGACTCGTAATGAAAATAAAAAACATCACTGTTAGATCTTATGACAGTACGTATTAGACTTTTTAAAAATATATCCGTATTTTTAATACAATCTCATAATGAAAATTATGTGAAATATTACTATTAGTTTTTATGACAGTACACAATAACTTTTATGAAAATTAATGCTGCACCTTGATGCAGTTGTAGAAAAAATTGTGAACGATATTATTGTTAGATCTTATGGTGGTACATAGCGAACTTTATAAAAATTTATTCGACAACTTCTACAAATAAAATTTTAGTGCCAACACTGACTTCCATTATTTACAATAAAATTGACATTTAAGGTAGTGGGACACCAACAGGCAGTAAGGATGGTACACTTACTCCGGAATATTTAAATAGGCAGATATCGCCTGAGAGTAACTTGCTCATCACCAGCTAAGTAGATTGACGTACCATTTGACAGTAATTTAGACAATCATGTGCGGCTTCTATGTGAAACGAGAAGTATGTTATCTCTTTTAAATAAGTATTAATTCATTCACCACATGTGCAATGATATAACAGATTATCTCCAAAATTGACGAATTAAAAAGCTTTGCCCTAATTAAGAATATTCAAGATATACTGCACTAGTCATTATAAAAAACATTTCAACTGTCCGAATTTAATTGGGAAGTTAAGGGAGAAAAGATAAAAGCTTTTGTTGTAACGAAATAAAATTTAGAATTAAATAAAGTTAATATTAATTATTCACCAAGGATCCTATAACTATTGAATCATACGATTCCGAAGTGGTTTTATTCGATATTTGCACACTTCTCATATTTTGTGAGGGATCACAAATCTGAAGTCCATATTTTTAATATTATTGCGATACGCCAGACGGTGGACGAAGACATCAGAGACGACATCCTTCACCTAGGGTTAGAGACCAACTGTCTTTATTATAATGGACAAACAAGATAGCCCATTAGGAAATACATGCTTGCTATTGGCGCTTCCAGTTACTACTTCGTGAAACAGGACTATAACATTTGTGATAAGTGTGTTTCCTCAAGGCAAACCTTGATGTACCATTTTTTTTTAAAACGATACAAGTTAACGAATTTTTACACAAATAAGTACAGATGTGCAATATGGAAATTAGTTATTTGTATTTTAATATATACTATGGATGGTAATCATTTTATGATTATTTAATTGCGATTGAATTTCGAACAATGGTTCAAAGATGCTTATTGGAATTTTTGAAACGTTACACCATTACTGGATAGGCGATACCTTGGGGATGTTAAATGTGGTATCTTACTGTTTTTACCATACTCGAAAACTCAAATGAACAGAACTGTGCCTCATTGTCAGAAATTATTGTCCCTGGAATGCCAAATCGAACAAATGTTTTTCTTAGTTTTTCTATGGTATTGGTAGTGTTTATATTAGTTAACACCTACACTTTGGGCCATTTATTATATGTATCTGTTATCTGTTAAGATTAAATAAGATTTACCTAGAAACGGTTCCATATAATCTATATGAAAACGTTCAAACACAGTTGTTGCTATAGACTATTTAATTAGTAGTGTCCTAACTGCATCGGGTCGATAGTCATACACTCGTTACAATTGATGGCGATGTTTTCTACTGCCTTATCTAAAAGAGGCCACCAGAAGTACGAACGTGCTACAGCTTTCATTTTAGCATTTCTTTAGTAGTGGTATGTTGAGAAAGGATCAGTCTTCAGATGTGTTCTCTGTTGCAAAAGATAGATTTGTCGAAAACAAAAAGTTATACGTGTTCTTCTGCATAAACAATAGTGAAGGGGTTTTGTTAGGTATACGATACGATAATTTATTTCCGTGTACTACTTTACATGTGTATTGGATTGCTGTCATCAAAACTGTTCAAAGGTTTTCACAGCAAGAGAAAAAACATTCAACTTTCTTGTTCTGCAGTTCAAATAAGTATATGACAGTACTGATTGAATGTTCCAGAATGTACCAACGCTAATCAAAAAACCTTTATTCATACTGCCCGTGGTTGTTTAGCTTGATAATGCCATCTGTAACGGTGTAACTTACTGTTTTATTTTTAGGTTGATTTACAGACTAGTTCACATAGATTACCATTATCAATGAAAGCACCAACGTCTGTGTTACCACCTGATCATACAGTTGATGTTGTTATTCATCATGAAGTTAAGGAGATTGGTGCTCATATGTAAGTATTAAAATACAGATTATTTTACTTATGACAAATTTTACAACTAATTTTGTGTTTTAACATTCAACTACTTTTATAAATTTATAATCAGAAATGTTTTTCTCGTTTATATTTTAAAACAAATGATACAGTGGAGTATTGCTTTGGGATCCCAAGTTAATCAAGTAAGGTAAACATTTTTTTCAAATAATATGGCCTCTTTCGAATGAGAGGTAAAACCCGATGCCGCAGTCACTCTGTGGGTAACAAGGAGAGAGTGTGTGTGTAGGAGCCACTTTGAGATGCTCAATTGGATTTTTCTTGTGTATTAGTTTGCAAATGTGGCTTAAATGGAATTAAGAGCAATTGCAATGTGGATCTTCTAGTTTATTAGATTGCCATCTGACTTTTGACCCAGGCTAGTTAAATCAAAATGAACAACACTTATTATTCATTTATTGATATTAATTAAAACAAAGATCTTTAGTGTTTTATTGTTTTCTTCGATTCATTACAATACTGTTATTCTATCGTTTTCAGTTTTACGTTTCACTCATTATATAATCCTAAGTAGGTGTCATAATTATAGAATGCTGACAAATAACTATTACTTAAGTAGCTTTACGGTTCATGGTATTGCAAATATAATGTGCATAACAATCTTTCAGTGTTTCTGGGTTGAACCGTTTAATTACTCTACACCCTCTTTCTGCACGAGTGAAAACTTCCTATAAGATGATTCCGTCTTGCAATACATGCCATGAGCAATAGATTAGATTGGATGCTGAAATGTTTTAAATGGTTAAATTATTTATAAATAATTTTTTATACAATTACATGTCTAATTATGCATTAATTGCATATATTTGGTATGTACAACCATTATTGTGAAAGCTTGACTATAATTATATTGAATTTTATTCACTACTAACATAATTAAAATATTAATGCACTTTTATTAAAAGTAGACACTTTTTAATGCCTATTATAACAATTATGTTTCACCTGATCTAAACGTAACAATTTTGTTCTTATGCACTCTTTGAATTTTACCCAAATTGTCTTTTGGCTGAGGCTTAGCCATGTTCAACATGCTTTGCATTTTATAAAATACTTGTGTCTTCCTTACTCTGAAAACACATTTTATTACCACTTGGAATTAAGTTTAATTTTGAATATATATTTATGTGAACTCTTGTACTAGAAAATAAGGCTAAACACAGATTATTATATTTATTTACAATTTTCACATTTATTTACGTTATATAAATAAATATGCTTACAAGTAATTTTCTGATTGGTTGATTCCTTTAAGCATGTTTTTCAAAACATGACTAGTGTGGATCTGAATCCATGTCAGGAGTGTCATTCATCTACTGCTAATCCCTTCCTATTTTTTGTTGGTTATCTGCAGCATTGAGTAACGCTTGTCCCTTTTAATATCTGACTGTCTTCAGGTGCTGAAAGCGTTGATATTAATATGCCTATCAATTAACAATAGGCTACCTATGATGTCTTACCTGATGTGTACGATGAAGTCTCGTGTATTCAAATCCGTCCCATAAATTACGGATGGATCCAAATCTAACTTCAACTCCAAGCCTAACTCTACTTTAATTTCAAATCCAACATAAATACCTATATCTATATTTATTTCTGTATAAATTTCTACCTACGGTAATGTCGTTGGTTTTATATTTTACATTAAATATCGTCAGATTTCTCTCAACGTTTTATATAAAAAACTACTATGAAACGCAACAATACATCATATAAAATATCTGGATGCCTGGATTTTTTCTTTGGTGGAATCTAATTACCTTTAACTGCAAATATTTGGCGAACAAGGCGTTTATCTATTTAGAAAGTCAACGACTTTGTCAACCGTTATTATTTGGACTCGGTGTTTGATAACTGGCAGATGTTTTCTACAAGATGGCATGTGGAACTCAAAAGGAAACTAAAATGTAAGCAAAAATCTATTATGCAGTTACTTACTCCATGTACGAGTTGTACTGTAATTTCTTTTAGTGTAAACGGTAGTGCATAAATATTATAACCTAACTTTTTACACATATCTAAATTATCTATGTGTGTTCATAATTGTCATTTTGCCTTCTGATTATCTTGCACTTAGCTAAAATATGCTCTAAATATTTCTTACTACTTATAACCTATCTCTGTGAATATAAGAAATTTCATATTTTCTATGGGTTAAAGTCAACAAGCATGTAGTTTAAAATTGAAACATAACTATTTTATTGTGTTTACAAAAAGCTTTGTTTAAACGTTTATTAAAAAACATTATATTAAGACTTTGTGATTTCCACATAGTGAATATTGATCTTTTTAGCACTTTTTAGAAATAACTATTTATATGTTAAGAACCAAAATTTCAATATACTAAGTTTAGTATTTTTCTTGCCCCAGCTGGCTTTTGATTTCTAATTCTTTTTATTGCAAAGGTGAGAAGGAAATGAAAGTAATCATATCAATAATCTTAATAGTTTTATATGTAAATAACTTCTCTCCCCTGAGATTAGTCCTTTGCAAACTCCGCAGCTATTAAAGGCCGATGCGAGTGCCACCAGTGTACATTTACTGTGTACTATGTAGCACACCTATCCTTTATATCTCATTGGTAAAGGGGACGGTGCAGTACAGTTAGGTTTGTTACAAGAGATAACAGTATAGGGTCCCTTAAAATAACTGTTGAGTGTTGACCGCTTCTCCCTTGCTGACAGAAATAAATCTCCAACCCCCTATAACATCGAAGGTTTTGTTTCCATCATACTGTATCTTTCTGTCTTTCATTGCTTGCTCTATGTATTGTTCCGTTCTTTTCGCTGTAATTTGTAGTCTGTACTGTAATTTGTAACCCTCTTTTATTACCTCTTTCTACTTTAAACTAATTTTAATTTCAAAAGAATAGAATTTGCATGGCTCTCGTATTTTTAGACATGCATTGGTTAATAATATATTATGAAGATTTAGTTATTAGTACCTGGTTTATTGTTCATTGAATTTTGCAATCACAATTGGACTTCCATATGTTGTACCTATACCTCGGTTCACTACAGCGTTGTTGCATAGATGGCTTCTACAGGGTAGTATGGCTCTCCTATAATATCCTCAAACTTTTTTCACTATGTACTACATTGGATAGCTGGCATATCTGAGGAGCTAACAATAGCTACCTACTGTTAAAATTATTTAATATAGATATAAACTTTGAAATCAATATCAGTTCATAACATGTAATTAACACCAAATCTATCGATTAACCTTTATTACACTTGTTTACATATACTAAAACAAATACATTATTATTTATTGGAATACAAACTCGTAAGGAACCTACTTTATAAAAAAGGAAGGGCTCACCTTCCTCTCTATTTATTGGTTATCCGGATTTCCAGTGTATACAAAATTATTAAACGTATGTCCTAACAAATTAGCAACTTAACTATCGGGGTAATCTTTTTATGTGATTGTAACCTTCAACTATGTAAAAAAATTCAATCGGCACTTACCTAATCTATTTTGATTTTCAGTCCTATAAAATTTAACACAATCTTAAAAAATGATTCTTCTTAGATGTACAATATACAATTAGCTGCTGAGAGAGTCTTGATTTCCGCTAGCCACTGCCGTCATTTGATCGAATCCGTCTATTTGCATCTGCCTGCTTGTAACTGCGCAAATGGACTGCTAATAATAGTTCCATTTTGCAAGGTCTTGCAAAGGCCCCCTGTCAGGTTCAGAATTTAGAGTTTGATGCCAAGAAACTATCAAAGTGCTTGGACTTCAATGGTTTGCGAGAGAAGACTCCTTTCTATTCACTGTTAAACCTCCAGTAGCAACATGTACCAAGTGAGCAATACTTTCGCAGGTAGCTATAATGTACGACCCTCTAGGTTTTTTGGCTCGTCTTTACCATGTTTGTCAAACTCCTCATTCAACTCTGGGTGTTAGGGCTATCTTGGGGTGAGAAATCTCCAGCGGTATTTGTTTGACAAAGGCAATAATATCACAATGAACTACCCCAACTATCTTCACTAAGGCTTCCTCGCTGTTTGCCTTCTATACAGCTGCAATTACATGGATTTTGCGATGCCAGTGAGACGGATTATGCAGCGGTTATATATTTTTGTTTTATAACGTCTACTGGTGAAATTTCAGTACGACTCATTTCTGTCAAAACTAAGGTCGCCCCAATTAATCGCTTATCTATTCCACTGCTAGAATGCTCAGCTGTGCTATTAACTAACTCAGTTTCTATGTTAGAAACATATCAAGGAACAATTAGTTCCTCTAACATCCTTGCATGGAGTTACTCTTCGGTTGGGCTTACGTGGATTCAGTCTCCCCCCTTTTGCTGAAAGACTTTCGTTGCCAACCGAGTCAGTCACATCTAACAAATCATTTTGCCAAACAGGTGGTATTATGTGCTTTCTGCACACAATCCGTCTGACTTGGCTTCCAGGGGAGTACTGCCCAGTGTTCCTTTTGGTTCACGGGACCAATTTGGCTTTCGTCCAACCTGATTCATGGCCCATGGAACCCATGCTATCCAATCCTAGCTCAGAAGCAAATTCTGAGCAAAAAATTTTGACCCTTGTAGCTTAAAGGGAAGTAATCGAGTCCAACCTTATTGATTAGTTACTCGAATCCTGCTCCTCATTAAGAAAACTACAAGGTATACTTCTCTATATTTATAGGTTGATCTGGTTCATTAATAAATTTAGGGTTACGCGATTCCTTGATGATCATTACCAAGCGTGTTCAACAATTTTCCTTTACTAACGAAATAAAAGTCTAATCACTACTTCCGAAAGTTTCCGTAACTCTCGTTATCAAGCCTGCAGGTATTCTAAGAATAGACTATTGCCTTTCCCAGTCGTCAGTGCCTCATTGTAAGAATCACTTTGCCTTGTTGCCTGAACCGCATCGATTTATTGAGCTTGTTGTGCAAGCCACACAAATACTGGCATGCAGGTATCAACACTGCTGCATACCTTGTTCAACAACATTTTGGATAGTATCCATTAAAACCATTGTAAGACGCTAATCTGCCTAGCTATATAAAATGCTTTCGCACCAACCCTTTATTCGTAATTCCTTTAATGGGAGACACCTTCAATTTGCATCAATCAAGTCAGGCCATTTGCCTTACTGGGGTAGACTTTGCTGGTTCTTTCAATATAAGGGTGAGTAACTTAAGCGATTCTAGAACTCTTAAGTCTTAACTCAGCTTAAGTCTTTTTGTGTGTTTCGCTACTAAAGCGCCCTACATCGCTTCACAGCCAGGCACGGAAGATGTTCACGTATCTTTAGTGATTGTGGAACTAATTTTGTCGGTGCTAATCATCAACTCACGTTACATCTTCGACATATAACTGTGACTGAGGGTATCATATGGAGCTTTAACCCCCCTAGTACTCTGCACTTCGGCGCTCTCTGGGAAAGTGGTGTTAAATCCGAAAAAATTTTTTCTCTGTCATCAGTGATCAAATTTTAGCTTTCGAGAAGCTCTATGCCTTGGTGTAAATAAGAGTCCTTGCTCAATTCAAGACCACTTTGTGTATTGAACTCTGACCTTAATGATCTTCAAGTCTTGACCCGGATCATTTTTTAACATTGGAGCTTTTCAAGCCCTTCTGGAGAAGGACTTAACCAATGCTGGAAATTACTTTAAGGCCTCCACCAAGTTTTCTGGTCGCATTGAAGTGATGAGTATCTTAATACTTTTAATCAACGTTTCAAATGGTATGCTTCCAACACTAATCCAATTGCCATTGGCTTTTTAGTTTTGATTAAAGAGGACCTACTTTCATCGTTGAGCTGGAAGCTAGGCCGTATCATAGCTCTTGTTCCAGGAACAGATGACACAGTCAATGTTGCCGAGGTCAAAACTTCTACGGGTTCTCTCGTGCGGCCCATAGTCAGACTATGTCCTATACCTATTGCTTAATCTTATACATGCCTATCCCTTTCCTTCTTTTATATTAGTACTCTTACATTATTAACTATATTTTTTCTGTCAATCTATACCACAACAAATTGTGGTAGATTAACATTACCTATCGAGAATTCTTATGTATTTGTATTAAGCCCAGGGTAAGGTTTGGATGGAAATTGGCTTATAGTAAAAGAACACTCCAAAGATATTGAGCTAACTGGGTTTTTTTGGCCCACAGTTGCATGAGACTGGGTCAGTGGGTATATTTGAATTGAAAGAAACAGAATAAAGGACGCCACCTAAATTTTTTATAAAGCAAGTGACTTTGAATTTGCTTAAAGGAAAATTTGGAAACCTATATTACCATAAACCACTTTGAATACAAAGTTTGATAGTCACACATATCATACTTACATCTGTTGGTCTTCTTCAAAGATCTAATGTTGAGTGGGGTGACTCTGAAACATAGTTTCTACCAACATAGACACTCTATATATATATATATATATATATATATATATATATATATATATATATATATATATTACGGATCAATATGACTATAGTATCTTTAAATTAATTTCAATTGTGTCTACTATCTTGATACCTTTTCGGATAAGTTTACTTTGTAAACACCGTACCAATTTTTGGAGAATTTAGTATTATTGAAAAATGAACTGAAGTCCAATAAATTAATACTGTATTCTCTTTAAAGAAAAGTAAATAACATCTTGATAAATAACATTGTTAAAAAATTTTAATTCTTATGAAAATGATTTGTAAGTGAGAAATTTAATTATTGACATTTTATATTTTATAAATTAGTCATTGTAGCGCTACGCAACCTCACAATGTTTAAATATTGCTTAATAAACGTTTGGCAAAAATCAACAATTATCAGATTACTTTAAATTTCAATTTACATGATATAGCTTTCAAGTGTTATAATTAACATATTAATATTTCAATTTGTCAAAATAAGATAACTGAGGAGGTATATCCACACCTGTACAATCGGTGAGATATGATATATAAGTTGAACACGCTATTAAGAAGAAATATAGGTTATGGTACTCATGGTACTTTATACTTAACAAAGGGATTTAAAATTCAATTGACAAAACATTTATACAAGTGATATTAGTTGCATAAAACACGTAATATTAAACAAGTTTCATAAGCATTGTTCGCGCCGCAGGAATAAGACGCCAGATAGCTATGAGCTGGATGATGCTGGTAGCTTTGGAGTCTTGTCTCGACGTTCTGTTCTGGGTTACAGCCTGCACCTTGGGGTTGTATTTGTACATTATAATCGCGTCGCTTGGGTTTGACGTAACTACAAAAAATAACAATATAAAATTAGAAGTCAAATGTCAATTTTGAGAACACGCAGTTTTAATTTATCGCTACCAATTTTTATGGTTTGTGTTCCACGGGTTTTCAACGGGTGTGCCAGCCGAAGATTGCTGTCCTGTTCCTGGAGCAGTTTGTCAAGCAAGGCTACAGGTAAGTACTAGCAATCCTAGACTTGTAGTTATTTGTAACGTTGATTTCTTGGGGTACACATTCTCCACGCTATCGAAGGCCGCTATTATACAGAACATTGACCGCTTTAGGGGGATATTGTACGCACCGCATCCCCATAAAAGTTTGATCCTAATCGAACCGGATACAAAAAACAATCTGAAACTGCATTAGGTACTGGCATAATTCATAAGTTTCCGCATTGCGCTTCTTATCCGCTTCTTAACAAACATACTTGATTTATTGTTACCGGCGCTATAACTGCCATCATGCCCAGAGGTGCACGCGCATCTAATAAAGAAACCGCAATTCTTCAAACGAGTAAACGGACTGAAGAGGAGGCTCGTTTAGCTTTCTTGGAGTCAAAGTTTGCGTCGTATGTTAGTTACGCACAAAAGCTAGTTGCTGCTATTCCAGAAAAACAAGACACGGTACAGATAGAAAGTTTTTTGTCCAAATCTTTGCATGTTATCGGACTACGCAGCGAGTTTATGACGTTAGCGGATGAAATCAATAGTTTATCAATGCGCTTAATTGAAGAGTTTGAACCTGAATTTGAAACCGTGTGGTCATTTACAGAAATGTGCAGCTCTATTCAGTCTGCAAGGGAACGCTTTTGTCAATGAAACAAATTGATAAACCGGAGATTGGGCATGATACCAAACGCAAAGAAAATTACTTTAAGTTGCCTCGCATTTCGCTAGCCCCTTTTTCTGAAATAATTTGGCCGATTGGCCTTTATTTATTCAAAACTTTAACATTTTAATACATGAGAATGAACATCTATCTGATACGGAACAATTCAGTACTTGTTATCCGTATTAGTTGGTAAAGCAAAAATATTTGTCATGGTATAACACCAACACCTGAAAACTATTTACCGCTATACAACGCCTTAATTGCAAAATATCAAGATAATCGAGCTTTAGCATCTGCTTTTCTTGATCAACTGCTTGAACTCAAACCAATTAGTAACGCAACGTCAAAATCTCTTGAGTACTTTGTAGATAAGTTTACATCTGTTTACCAAGCCTTGGGTCAGTTAAAATTTGTGACTTAAAGGAATTTATGTTTGTCCATATTGGATTAAAGAAGTTAGATTCTGATACTGTTAAATCCTTCGAAAATGGGCACCGAAAAGCTGGTGATATGCCAACTTACGACGAATTTGTAACCTTTTTACGTGAACAGGTGAAGGTTTTAGAACGCACATCCAAAACTGAGTATAAATCTACGCAGATACAATCGCATTCGAAGTTACAAGGTGGTTCTAAAATTACTCATTCTTTTGTAACCACGGGCAATAAGTTATCAAAAACTGTGACTTGTGTCTTTTGTAGTAAGTCGAATCATGTGCACTTGTACCAGTGTGCTGATTTTAAAAAATTAGTGGCTAAGGATCGTTATGCCTTTATAAAATCGAACCATGCTTGTATAAACTGTTTAAGCCTGTCGCACTCTAGTTATACTTGCAATTTACAAAATGTATGTAAAACATGCCACAAAAAGCATCATACATTATTACATTTTGATGCTCTACCTGGTGATGGAAATTCTTTGGCTAGTAATGAGTTAAATTTCAACGCATCGCATTCAAACTCTACCGCATTATGTAATGTTGTACCGCCTTCAAATGACAATAACTCACACGTCACGAATGACACTGTGACGTTAACATCGCATTCTCGCAGTAAAACCTTGAAAGCAATCTCGCCAATGAACAATGTTTTATTATCTACGGCGCAAGTTTTCGCTCGAACCAACAACAATCCAAGAAAGCTTATCAGATGCTTGATTGATTGTGCATCGCAACATAATTTAATCTCTATAACGTGTTGTGAACAGCTGAATCTGTCCATAACTCCGTTAAATAATTCTGTGATTAAAGGTGTTGGCATGAGCTCCGTCCTATACGTGGGTACGCCACTCTTACTATAGAATCACGTATTCATCCGCATACCTATAACATCCAAGTTTTAGTAATTGATTGTATTACCGATAATTTACCTGCTCAATACATTGATTCATCGCATATGACACAGCTTAACAAAATGCCATTAGCTGATAGTCATTGGAATGTTCCTGGACAAATTGATTTAGTTCTGGGAGCACAGCTGTTTCCGTTCTTATTGTTAGACGGTCCTATTGATACTCCTACCAACGCGCCTTCTTTATTGAAGACTACTCGTGGGCATGTAATAATGGGTCAAATACCTATTACCGCTCCAGAACAACAGCATGATTTTACATCTACCACATACTGCGCATTAAATAATAATGATTTGCAAGAATGTTTACAAAAGTTTTGGGAACTTGAAGAAGTTCCTACTACTCGCTTCTACAGTCCACGAGAAACCGCGTGTGAAAATGATTTCATCAAAAATATGTCGCGTGAAAGTGACGGTCGTTACACTGTTGCTTTACCTCTCACTGGAGATGAACACAATTTAGGTAACTCTCGGGAGTAGCACACAAACGCTTAATCTATCTTGAACGTAAATTTAAATTGAATCCAGACTTTCGCAAAGCTTATAACGAAGTTATAGACGAATATATTAAAATCGCTATTTGGTAGAGGTTCCACCAGAGTTGGACAACGATCAGGGTACTTTATACCTCATCACGCTGTTATAAAACCAGATAAAAGGACTACCAAGGTAAGGATTGTTTTAGATGCAAGTGCAAAACCCATTCAGGGTTATCACTTAATGACGCCCTGTACCCTGGGCCGAATTTACAAGCTGATTTATTTAAACTTTTATTAAATTTTCGCCTTTTTCCAGTCGCCATTACAGCGGATATTCGATAAATGTATTTGCAAATGGGTGTTATTAAGGAACACCATCAATACCAAAGGATATTATTTCGCTTTGATAGTAACGAGAGCATTCGCCGTTCAAATTCACTCGTGTTCCTTTCGGATTAAAATGCAGTCCATTTCTTGCTATGCGCACTGTCAAGCAGCTCGCCGCAGATGAAAGATACAGATACCCGGATGCTGCTTGGATGGCAGAGTCAGAGTTTTACATGGACGATTTAGTGTCGTCTGTATTAAATACTGAAGAAGCAGTGAAGTTATCGCACCAGCTGATAGCTTTATTTACGGCCGGAGGGTTCGATTTGGTTAAGTGGGCTAGCAATTCACTTGAACTGCTTAGCACCCTACCTTTATCGAGTTGTACACCTGTGAATTTTACCGACGGTAGTAACCAAAAGATTCTAGGTCTGTCATGGGATCCTAGAAACGACGCCTTTTACTTTCAAACCGCAGAAATCTCAACCGCATCATGTACCAAACGAATAATCTTGTCTTGTGTTGCAAGATTATTTGATATATTGGGGTTGGTCTCGCCTGTAATTTTATACGCCAAATTGCTAATAAAAGATCTCTGGAATGCAAACCTCGGATGGGATGATGTACCTACTAAGCATATAACTGAATATTACTTCAAGCTTGTATCTGAACTTCCATTACTAAAGAATGCAGTTATCCCACGTCATTTAAAGGTCGCTAATGATTGTACTGTAAACATAGTTGCATTCTGTGACGCAAGTTTAAAAGCCTTTGGTTGTGCAGTCTACTTGCATGTAACAGATTCAGATGGTCATATTTTAATACGCCTCGCTTGTTCAAAATCAAGGGTTTCTCCTATAAAAATAGTGACTTTAGCTCGTCTGGAGCTTTGCGCTGCAGTTCTACTATCCACATTGGTAAGAAACGTGTATGATATATATAATTCACGTTATCCCATAGAAAACTTATACGCATTTTCAGATTCTACGATAGCCTTATCGTGGATTCATTCTTCTCCTCATCGTTGGTCTACATTTGTCGCTAATAGAGTGGCTAAAGTTCAAAGCAACTTAGACCCTAAGCACTTTTACCATATCGCTGGGATAGAAAACCCCAGTGACTGCCTATCTCGAGGCATGTTGCCCTCCCAACTGTTGTCGCATGATCTTTGGTGGAATGGTCCATCATGGATGTCGTTACCTCCTCATATGTGGCCCATTAAACAGTTTTCCGCTTCGCCAAATGAAGAAATTCCGGAATTATGTTCAAGAAATTTAGCTATTATTGTTCCCGAGCTTCCGGTATTGTATGAGAGGGCACAAGCTGTGTCCTCGTGGTCCAAACTTTTACGCATTATTGTATATGTGTTACGTTTTGTAAAATTGTTAAGCTTTCTTTTAGAATTGACGCTGATGATCTAAATGTAGCAGAACAGTATTTAATACATGCGCTACAACTAGTGCAATTTTCAGAGCTGACGGAAAGTTTAAAAAAGGGCACTGTGCCTTTATACATAAGAAAGTTAAACCCCTTCTTAGATGAAGTGGGTCTTATTCGAGTGGGTGGTCGTTTATCACGATCGGGATTGCCTTTTGCCGCTTGTCATCCACTGCTGTTACGAAAAAGAGATCATATAATAAATTTATTAATTGACCACTACCACCGCATTAATTGTCACACAGGTGCTAATCTTCTTAATTCGCTTATTAAACAAAAATATTGGATTATTTCTGCAAGAGATATTATAAGATCAAGGATTATATTATGCAATTTTTGTTTTCGAGTGAATCCAACACACACCACGCCAACGATGGCAGACTTACCATCATGCCGTATGCAGCAAGCCAAAGCGTTTACGCACACTGGTGTGGATTACGCTGGCCCTATCAATATTACGCTTTCCCGCAGAAGAGGGCAGCGCTCTCAAAAAGCGTATCTCTGTATATTTGTTTGTTTGACTACTAAAGCTGTCCATATAGAGCTAGTCTCGAATTTGTCGACCGAAACTTTTTTGGACGCATTCAAGCGCTTTTTGTCACGTCGCGGTCCAGTTTCCTGTATGTATTCTGACAATGGTACAAATTTTATAGGAGCCAAGTCCAAATTAAATGAAATCTATGATTTGATTACATCTTCAAAATTTCAAACTGCTTTAGATCTTGAATTCAATAATCGACGCATCTCCTGGAAAATGAGTCCACCCCAGGCTCCACATTTTGGTGGAATTTGGGAATCTACGGTAAAATCTTTTAAAACGCATCTGTACCGCATTGTCGGTGGTCATTTACTCACATATGAGGAACTTTTGACTGTGCTGATCCAAATTGAGGCACTTCTAAATTCAAGGCCCTTTGCGTGTTGTCGGAGGATTCTTATCCGGAAGTGTTAACTCCAGCACATTTTTAATGCAAACTCCCTACAATATTTACCCGCTTACGATATGTCAAAAGAGCATTTGACAGTGAGGGATCGTAAACGCTTACTAAATTCGTTAGTTCAATCATTTTGGCGCAAATGGAGGATTGAGTACTTGCACACATTACAGGTTAGAAAAAAGTGGTGCACGCCCGATAATCCTGTAACGGTCGGAACCGTTGTTATTCTAATGCAAGATGGCGTTCGACCATTAAGTTGGCCTTTAGGTATTATTGAAGAAGTGTACCCTGGGGGCTGATGGAGTTATTCGAGTGGCTTTGGTTAAAACCAGAACTACTAAACTTAAACGCCCGGTAGTAAAATTATGCCCAATACCTAATCAATAATCTCACAATCGGGATTGTTTAGATTTAGCTTAATTTATTACGCAATACTAGTTTTTTTTTCTTTATATACTTATTTCTTTTGTTTTCAATTTTTTTCACAACTTGAGTTAATTGAAAGTTCTACATACTTTCAAAGCGGGGAGAATGTTCGCGCCGCAGGAATAAGACGCCAGATAGCTATGAGCTGGATGATGCTGGTAGCTTTGGAGTCTTGTCTCGACGTTCTGTTCTGGGTTACAGCCTGCACCTCGGGGTTGTATTTGTACATTATAATCGCGTCGCTTGGGTTTGACGTAACTACAAAAAATAACAATATAAAATTAGAAGTCAAATGTCAATTTTGAGACACGCAGTTTTAATTTATCGCTACCAATTTTTATGGTTTGTGTTCCACGGGTTTTCAACGGGTGTGCCAGCCGAAGATTGCTGTCCTGTTCCTGGAGCAGTTTGTCAAGCAAGGCTACAGGTAAGTACTAGCAATCCTAGACTTGTAGTTATTTGTAACGTTGATTTCTTGGGGTACACATTCTCCACGCTATCGAAGGCCGCTATTATACAGAACATTGACCGCTTTAGGGGGATATTGTACGCACCGCATCCCGCATCCCCAAGCATATTATTGCATGCACAATTTACGCAGTGGACTTTGTAACGTCCGCCTTATGTAATAAACTAATACATTCTTACTGACCGCGGCAATGACCTGCAACCTTGAATCGACCTGTGCATCAGTAAAACATGCTGGTTACAAGCGACATCGGCCACATGTGGAATACAGTAGTCTACAGCTTTGCCTGCTAAACGAGTTCCATAAATTAAAGTGAAGTTTCCTCCAAAATTATTACAAGACCATCCTTATTTCGGTATTAAAGTTGTATGGGATCAAAGTTTCATTTTTCGTGATTGTAAAATTACACGGCATCAAAGCCTTACGTCCAAAGTTATACGTTAAAAGTTGTACATTAAAAGTTGTACGTTAAAAGTTGCACGTTCGCCAAGGGATTTGTACACTACATTATTACTATAGTTGTCATGGACAACTTCAACAGACTGCTTGTCTGTTACGACGTCGTCGCCAGGAAAACTAGGTTGTCCTGCACATGTTGAACATTTCCAACACGGAGCGACCTTTCAGTTCAACTACGAAATGAAAAGTGATCAACGATCGCCAATCGTCGGAACAATTTTAAAATTTTAGATACTTTAAGATGTAGGAACACGTTAACAAGTTTGTATATATAAATGTTATCAAAAGGAATATGTAGTTTGTATATTTTACTTGTAATTAGGATTAAAATGTGCTTTGTGAGTTTATTGATTATTAAATATGCAATAATGACTGAATGAATTATATAAATGTTGTTAGATAACAACTAAAATAACAGCTACACCGCGCTAAGGTTAATAGACAAATTTCACCAAAAATTTATATGTTACAACATACCTGTTATTATTGTTTTACCTTATGAGAATATCTTTTTTTATCTCCAACAGCCCTTTCAATTTCTCTAAATTCCTTGAATTTGGTGGGCGGTATGTTCTGTCATTTTTAAACTTTAAATTATCAAAGACAATTTAATTAGTCGCGTGTCGATAAACAGTTTGCGGTATGTGCAACAGTGCCGAACTGATAACCAACAGGATGTTTTGGTTGATTGTTAGTATTAACGTGGGTGTTATGGACTCCAAGAGTGCACGGCTGCTTGATTAATACAAGTTACAACGATAAGCATGTCTACCAAGAGTGCATCAAACAGTGAATATGTGTTATCCTCATATTCAATGCAACGTTATTATTTGCTTTACATTTATATCTGGTGTCATTAATACATTGAATTAATGTGGTCTTTAACCTATGAACATACGATTAAATTTCCAATATTCTAAACATTCCCTTTAACACATGTCCTATTTCACAGCAACCATATAAATACTCGATCAACAATTCTCCATTGGCCAAACATACTAAATAGAACAAATTTTAGCAATTATTTTTTCATAAGTATTTTGAGACCACAATTAGAAATACTTGACTTTGAAAAATTGTCTTACCAACAGCACATATGCAACTAAACAAGGTACATATGTTCAAACAATAACTCGTTAACTAGCAGTGCGTACGTAACTTAATGCATCTTTGATGATTTAGAACTAAATGCACAGTGAACAGTCACTATTTGTCTCTCTAGTCACCAAATCACTGTAGCTGCTACTTGCCTGTTATGGTCGTTGTTTTTGTTAAGCCTGTTTGATACCTAATACTGAGAACACAGTTGTTGAAAGTTCTGAACTAAGCACAAGCAAATGTACAAGTGATATCACAAATGTGGATTCTGATAACAAGGTAATCAATTTTTTGAAAAGTGATGATTTTAATTACATTTTGCAAGATTTAGTAAATTGCCAAATTAAAGTATTATGCCAACAAATTAATGAACTAAAAGTGGAAATGTGTATTCTTAAAGAAAGCAATATTGATCTAATTAAGTTGTTGACTGGTGATAAGGCAGCTCAACATGGAATATTCTTAAAAACTGGCAATATTAGTGGCTTATCTACAAATTCAATTCATAATACACAGCCAAGTAGCATTAAAGGCCAAGACCTAGGTTTTAATGCATCCCAAAACACATTATTGCCTGATATGGGAAATAGGAGTAATTTGAACTCAGAAGTAATAAATGATTCCAATTTATCAAAAGAAAACAAAAGTTTAATACAATTGAGAATAAATGTTCAGTATCAAAACTACTACCGCTAGTAATACAGAAATTTTACATAAGGCAACTTCTGAATTTTCTTTACAAGAAACAAATATGGTACAAAGCGCTAATACCAACAAACCATTAAAATCGCAGAAATATAATTCACATATACATTTACCCCATCAAAGAAACAATAATGACAGTAATACATTGATAGATGAATCTTTACGATGCGTGGACGAAACAGATTTTCAAATCGAACTCCTCAGCTAGTTGTTGGAACAGGCTCGAGAGACAACATTGAATTAAGCGCTGTTTCTAAACGTGCTTGGCTATTTCTTGGGCGTATCAAGCAAGGCACTTCTGTGGAAACTGTTAACAAACATCTAACAAAATTTTAAATGGCAAACTTTTCGTTTGTGAGGCCCTACCTACTAAAGGTATTTATGCCTGTTTCCGTATTGGTGTAGACTTCAAGATTACGAAGTAATAATCAAGCCTGAAAACTGGCCTGAAGGTGCAGTTTTAAGACGCTATATTTTCCATAGGCACGCCTCACATCAACAACCTGTATAGAACTGCTGAACAAGTTCACACAACCGAAAGTGTTCCTGTTGGACTCCCAAGATACACTCTTTTTTACCAAAATGTCAGAGGTCTTAGAACAAAAGTTTGTGCGGTTTCTCTTGCTATCCAGTCTATAGATTACGATTTTGTCATCTTAACTGAAACGTGGCTTACAGCAAGTATACTCAGCTCAGAGCTATTTGATAGTCGCTTTCAAATATATCGAAAGGACAGGGACTACAACACTTTTGGTTGTTCAAGAGGGGGTGGAGTACTCATAGCAGTTAACTCCAAATATATGTCAATTGAGCAGAAAAGTGGTAATAACCTAATTTATCAAGATATTTGGGTTAAGATAAAGACAGGTAATTCTCATATACTGCTGGGGGCTGTATATATACCACCTGCTTCTCATGCACAAATATATCAAGAACTTATTAATAGCATAGAAAATATAAAACGTGAGAATGCACATTGTAAAGTTTGTATATTTGGAGATTTTAACTGCCCAGATATAATTTGGTATTATGAAGAGAATGTATTTGTACCTTCTCAGTTTAATAATCTGGCATCAGAAATTATTGTAGATGGTATGTATTACCTTGAAATGCAACAGTATAATGGTATTACTAACAATCAAGGTAAAATACTAGACCTTGTTTTTGCCGACAATCTAGATTTTATCAGTGTGGTAAAAAGTAATTTTGCTATATGCCCAATTGATATGTATCATCCACCATTACACACAGATTTTTCCTGGAATAGTGTGCCATTAATCAACAACAAAATAAATATAAAAGTTAGATTATTTAACAAAGCTGATTTTCCCAAAATAAATAAATTTTTACGAGAAACTGATTGGAGTTTTATAAAAACTTCCATCGATCTTGATACGGCAGTGCTATTATTCTATGACACTATACATAAAGCTATAGAAAAATATGTGCCCTCAAAAACTCTCAAACAGATAAGTATCCGAAATGGTATAGTACCGAGTTGAAATCCCTTATAGCCCGTAAAACTAAGCTGTATAAAAAATATAAGAAAACAGGTTTAGAGTATGATTATGATTAGTACTTCATTGCAAGAAGAGAAACTAAGTTCCTCATAGATTGGTGTTACTTAGTGTTTGTTTCCAACAGACAGTTAATGATACCTACAAACTTGAAATACTTCTGGTCATACATCTCAGCACTCAAAAAGGATACTGGAATACCTAAAATAATGTTTTACAAAGGAGTCAAACGGGAGAGCTCTACAGATATTGTCTCCTCATTTGTAAAGTATTTTGGGTCCTGTTATCAAAAGCGTCACTCTGATTTACTACCAAACATTAGTATTCCAAATTATAATACGCTATCTATGCATCATTTCACAGAAGATGACATTCTGAGTAAGATTAATACTTTGGATTGTAACAAAAGTGTGGGTCCTGACGGAATCCCTTCTGTTTATATCAAGCACTGTAAAAATTGGTTATTAACACTTTTATGCGATATTTTTCAAAGATCCTTCAATGAGGACTGCTTTCCCACATTATGGAAATGCTCGTCTTTTTATCCTATATTTAAATCAGGTGCAAAAAATCAGGTTGAAAATTATAGAGGTATTTCCTTAATCTGTATTATGGCAAAAATATGAGAATTTATTGCCACAGATGAAATATTCTCCACCTACAAACATTACATCGCTATCGAGCAACATGGATTCTTTAAAGGACGTTCTACTGCTACTAATTTGGCGATAATAAAAATTTTTAATATCAAATATGGAAAACGGATTGCAGATAGATGTAATCTACCTAGATATATCCAAAGCATTTGACAGTGTTTGCCATGATATGATCTTACAAAATTGAAGGCAATTGGAATAATTGGTGTATATCTTACTTGGATAAAATCATACTTAAGTGGTCGTACGCAGTACGACATTTATGCGGTATCAAATCTTCAGATATTAATGTGCTTTCTGGTGTCCCACAAGGATCGCATCTCGCCCCATACTATTTTTACTATTTATCAATGACGTAGTCTCGATTTTCCAACACTGTAAATGCTTATTATATGCAGATGACCTGAAAATATTTTCAATAGTAAAATGCCCACAAGACTGCGATAACATTCAAGAGGATCTAAATGAAGTGTCAACATGGTGTAGCAAAAATGGTCTGACCTTAAACACTGCTAAGTGTAAATTTATGCGTTTTCATCGCATTAAACAGCCAATATTATGTACCTATACAATACAAAAAACTGCAATTCAATTCGTTGAGTTGATCTGTGATTTAGGTGTAATGTTTGATTGTTTTCTTACATTTAATGAGCACATCAACAACATTACTGCTAAGGCATTTAGAATGCTAGGTTTTATTCGGCGACATTGTGAAAATATTAAGGATGTAAAAGTGATACAAATAATTTACAACAGCTTAGTGCGAAGTATTTTGGAATACAATAGTGTTATCTGGTCTCCCTCGTATGAATGTCATAAATATCATTTAGAAAGGGTACAAAATACGTTTGTAAAATTTCTTTTATATAAGCTGCATTTTCCTTATGAACATGTACCCTATAGTGTTAGGCTCCAACTCACTGGTATTAGAAGCCTAGAAATGAGAAGACAAAAAGCAATGCTATTCTTCTTACACAAGTTATTAAACAATTTTATTGACTGAATACCTGCTGTCTAAGGTATGGCTCAGAGTGCCAAGTCGCTTAACACGTTCTGCCCAAACTTTTTATGTACAGTGTCATCGCACCAATTATGGTTGTACTGCTATTACGGAAAAACTTGCCATTAATTTTAACAAAGCACAAAAAAAACTGTCTAATAGTAACATATTTGGTGTTTCATTCGATACCTATAAAAAATGGGTCAATGAACTACTGTTAAATGATGTAGACATTCTATACTGACTGATGGTTGATATTTTTCTGTATACTTGTTAGAATAGTACTTATTTAGAAACTATTTTATACTATTTTATTATGATTGTATGATTAGTGTGTTGTTCTTCGGTATATACCATTTGGGTTGTCCTGTAGAGTATTAATAATAAATAAATAAATAAATTTGTATAGTCATTAAACTATATCGGTTTTAGAAAGGACTCAGTTGATATGCATGTGACTGCTAAGCCCAAGGTCCCGGGTTTGAATCCCGATACGGTCTGCTTGAAAAATGTTAGGTGAGCATTTTTCACAAAAATACACCTTTATTCGGATGATAGGTAACATGTAGGTTCCATGAGTGAGAGTTGTCATGCACGATAAAGATCCCTTCCTTGTTTGGAACAGCAAGGGTTCGGCAAAATTCAAAATTTCCAGGCAATAAAATCTCACTTCCTGTCCAATGTAGTGCCTTGTGAGGGACATTAAATGTTAGGTTTATAAATGGGACGTCCCACCAAAAGTGATGTATTTGGGAACATTGATAGTTGCTATGTTTTAGTAATATTGTTGCTATTTAAATAAGGATGACTACTTGATGGTAATACACAATATTCATGGGTTCTCAAAGAGAAAAGTAATCAATAGTGGTTATTTGTATTTAGAATGTATTTGTCAGATTTAAAATTTAGACAACCATGACTTTTACAACAAGAGCTGTAAATTGCTGGTTTGAGAATAAGCTAAAAACCACTTGTAACAGTGAATTTGTAAACAATTAGTCTTTTACTTGACAATAGCTTTTTGTGTCACATTTTATGTACAACAAATTGATTTAACAAAAACTTTGTGTTTGTATAATTCCATTATTTTGTAATATAATTAAAGTATTGCATGCTAGGTTGCTTTACTTTACCCAAATTTTTATTTACAGATTGGTTTGCGAAGTAACTTATCAAAGTCCTACTGGCAATGTTATGTCGTTTAGGAAGTTTTTTAAAATACAAGTGTTGAAACCTTTAGATGTGAAAACCAAGTTTTATAATGCTGAATCTGATGACGTATATCTAGAAGCTCAAGTTCAGAATATTACCACCGGACCTATTTGTTTGGAAAAAGTAGCTTTGGATGCGTCACAATTATTTAATGGTAAGGATTGCTTTATTGCAGTGTTTTATTGTGAAAGAATTATATTATAGTTAAGAATATTTCAATACATTCTCCATTACAGTCTTGAATATTTTATAAATTTTGGAGTATGTAAAACAAACTTTTAACTTTTTATGGGAATATTTTATGCTATGACATTTGACTAATTGTGTATAAACTTACTTTAGTTTGTGTTGTTATTTTGTAATTGCAATTTATGTACATTGTTTCTGATCTATTCGACCATTACATAAGTACCTGTAATTGCATACTTACAAGAGACTATTATTATTCTTGTTTCAAATTATAAAATAAATAACTGGATATCCAAAGAAAAAGTAAAGTTGAAAACAAGTTACAATACCTAGAGATACTTTGGAATTTCATCTACTTTGTAGTTTGGATTTAGAGAGCTAATTGTACTGCATTTAAAATCCTTGTAATTGCCGACATTCGTTACAATAATACTAATTAAAATACATTTAAGCTTTCCCCATGCACAATTCTGGACGTAATTTGTGCATTCTCAATTTGGTTGCAAGTATTGCCGTCATGGTTAAAGCCAATAAATAACACTAAGCAAGAGCCTTACCTGGTTTCCGTTGGAATACACGGCCGTCTAACCTAATCTTTGTCAGGATCGCTGCCGAGTGGTCTCTTGTGTGTCTACAAATTTTATGGGTGCAACGAAAGTACTTACGCATAAGCAAAACATAAGATAGTTTATTTTAGGTAATAGGAAAGGTACAAAGAACACTAGAGGAATCACTTTACCGATATTCAAGTCAGTATTTCCCCTCCATTCCACGCTTCTCATTGCTGACAGTTTTAACCACATTGCATTGCTTTAGCCTGGGAATGTGAGCGTATGCAGTTTACATACCATAAATCCTGGAGTGATTGTCCTCGAATTTGTGAAAGATTCTACTGATGCACTTCACACGGACATATTTTGTTTAAGGATGGGAAAAAACTTTCACACTCTGGATTCAAAAATCCCTTCATTTGAATATTAAGGAAAAATTTGATGCAGCCAAAAGGTGCAACTTATTTGAGATCTAAAGATGTTTTTAACAATAGTCTTGGCATGACAAGAAAAATAATCGAGATCCTTGGAATTTATGCTATATAGTATGTATTTTGCAGCATGATCGCATTTCTGTCCGATTGGCAAGTATGAAATATAGAAAACATTCATCGATCAAACATTTTAAGTGCCGTCAGTGTGAATTATTAATTCTTTCAATTTCAACTCACTGAGGAATGTTTATTAAAAACAAAGACGTTTATTTCTGAATGTTATTTTCCTAACAGTTGAAATCTGGTAATTTGGCGATTAACTTTATTTAATTGAATTGTGTGGGGAAGAATTTTGGTAAGTTGTTTTTGATGGATGTTGTTTTGGTAAGTAGAAGTTTCCTCACAACGTATTGATCATAATAAGTAACTTTGAAATACAGTATCTAAAGAATCAATGGTTAGGAGAAAGATCTCTAGTTAGAACCTACATTCAGTTTTCCAGAACATGCATCATCTTCTAATTTTTCTGTCAAATCCTGGTATCTCTGTTTACATAAAAATCGTCTAATAAATGAATTCATCTTGTGAGCATTGCAGAATTAGTTATAAAATGACAACTTCATTGCAAGCTGTAAGTTTAGATAAACAAATGTTTATGTTAACTTGCTGTAAATTTGCAAGTATTTATTTCATCATCATCATTTGATCTTCAGTCCTGAAACTGGTTAGATGCATAACTCCATTGTGTCCTATTCTGAGCTAACCTACACATTTCCCCCTGAAATTTGCACAGTCTCTATACGAAAGTCTGATCTCGATCTACTTCTACCTCTCTTCTTTTCCTATCTCTGCTTGTAATATATCTCGCACTATTCCCCAAATGCCTTAGAATGTGCCCTGCCCTTCTATTTCTTCTATTTTTTTGTTTTCCACAGATACCTTTCTTCTTCTACTATTTCTAGAACCTCTTTGTTATTTATTAACTTTGCCTGTTCATGCTATCATCATCATACTATAATTAAACTATTTCTCTTGGCTTTTGTAAAACTAATTCAAATTAATTTTACATCAATCAGTTATTTCGATCCCCTTATAATGAAAGGAAATCGACAGTCTTCCGACTAAGCTAGGGGAGTATTCCTCGGGTAGAGCTTATGAGGAGTGGTCATGGGTTTCACAACAAAAAAATTGTCTTTTTGACTGACTCTAAAATACAAAATAGGGGGTGCAAAAGGGCGTCACCAAGTCCTGGAATTGATAAAGCACGGGTTACCCTAAGGTAGAACTTGGAAATCCTCAGGGAGAAAATTCGTTTTTACTGCAAAAGCAGGAGCTGTAAAAAAATAGTGTTAATATAATATCAAAGGACGCAAGAGATGTACTCTTGCTACCTTACACCACAAAAAAAAGGAGTATCTATTAATACCAATAATTTAAACATTATTATAAAGGGAAATTTAGATATTAAACTTCTTAAAAGTGCTGTTTAGTGCTTTCTATGAAAGGGTGGACAAGTGAGTCCAAAATAAAACAGTTGTTCAATTAAATTATATGATAGTTCTTTAATTAAATTTAACTTTCTTTGTGATAAAATTTTATATTCCTAATTTACATCAATAATGTGGTATAATCTTTTAGACGCAGATATTTAAATAGGAAAATTATCATTGTCTCTACTATGAATCAAAATATTAATTACCCAAAATACACAGATCTGTTACCTTGGTTTACAAATATGTGTTATGTATTCAAAGTTAAATAAAATTAGTTCTCATAGTTACTTTATGTGTCACTCAATTTAAATAAAATACTTTTTAGGATTAAATAAAGAGATTAGTAATCTTAATTATTTGTAGTAATATCAAATGTAAGCAATAATTTATGCTGTAATGAAATCCAAACAACAAAAGTTCTCATAATTACTTTGTTAAACAAAAGTCGTAAAACGCTACCATGTTAGTTTCAATTATTCGCCTTGCTGTCAAGTTATACGAACAGCTGTTGTCAGGTTAAGTTCTTAGAAAAATGCATACCTTGGCAACTGATACTTTGAACTTCATTGAAACAAATACCTTGTTGAAACCACATGTGTTAGCCTGCAATTCTTCAACAAACAAGTGACGCTCGCGGACTTTCCACATCTGCGCTGCGCATTAAACTGGACCATTATAGGGAACCATTTCATCAAGTTGCTGCACAATTCATTGAAGTAAATTGAAATACAAAACTAATCCATAAAAGGGGCTATCCAAAGTACTTCATTTTTGGCTCCTCTTTAACTTATGTTAAAGCGAGATTATTTAACGGTAAACTCAGAAATTAAAGCATGAATCTGAACTGTAAATTCGTAACCTTATAAATCATGAATTAGTGAAATTAAAATTTGGTAATTTGTATGTTCGTGAGATTAAAATTTAATAATTGGCACATTAGCGAGATTAGAAATCAATAATCTGCACAGTTGTGAGATTAAAATTTAATAATTGGCCATTATCGAGATTACAAATCAATAATCTGTACAGTCGGGAGCTCTACAATAAGATCATTTAGTCTACCATAATAATAATTTAATTTGCTTACCATTATCAGATACAGAACTAAAAACAAGTACTTTCAGCACGTGTTCAGGTTGCCATGTCTATGGCGATTCGCAAGTCGCTAGCTCGAAGCAAATTCTGAGTCATGGTGCGTGTCACCGAAGTGAATGCTCGAGCTCGACTGACCCTACATGACGGAATGCGCACAAGGCACAAGAATCGTCTGACATTTGAAATGCTATTCAGACAACCAACGTTTACGAATAGAGCCTATACTATTATTATTAATTAATATACGCCTTGCGATTGGGCTATGCGGTACTAATCTAAACATTCATTAATATCGCAAAATTAATTGTTTATTTGAATAAATAGTGCAGTGTATTTTGTAATTAAATTTATAAGCTTTTATAATCGTCAAAAAAAATTGTTACCATACATCTGGAGCACCATATTCCAAAAGGCTTCTACCTTTTTCCTGTCTGCTTCTCCTACTCTCCCTATTTTAAAACGGTACGTGGGTTATGTATCCCCAATTTACCTATATATATATATATATATATATATATATATATATATATATATATTGAATAATAGAATCTAATAGGAATTATTAGAAATTGTTAAATAAATTATAAGTCAATTGCAACAATGTAATACAAAGATAAACCAGACAGGTTATTAACAGTTCATGAGAACGGATATGCAACTTTGTATCCGAGACGACAGTGATACTGCAGGTGGCAGGTCACAGACGGTTAACATACCGCAATTACTTAGAAATAAGATTGTTACAATGTAATAAAGTGTAGAATTAAGGGGAAAGCAGACAAAAGATCTGCAAATTCCCACAGCCATGTGAGGGGGCAGGATATTATAAAAAGCCCAGGAACTCAAGGCCCGGCAGTCAGTCTTCGAACTCCATACTTCGTTGTTCAAGCTACTCAATTGAGTCAGTCTGAGTACTACAGCTTTTGCATTGTTGTTTACCTAGACTACTCGCCTTATTTCAATTAATTAATTATTTTGGTTTAAAGAAAAGAACAAGTTGTCAAAATTCCACATTAATTTCTGTCTAAAAATAAATAAATTTGTTAAGAGTTTGGACACGTTTTTTAAAAACATTGCTCCAAAGGCCCGAACCTTAACTCGTGTTGTGCTCCACATATAAATTTTCAACAATTTTTTCTTTGTTTCTGTTTTTTGTCTTCGAACATACAAGCTGCTCTTTCTTGTCAGATACAGCTCGGTTCCCCTTCTATTGTTTTCTAAATATATATACTCTATTTCACCGATATTCAGTGGTATTTGAAGGGGGTTAAGCAACTTGCAGCTACCAAGATCCTCAATACTTGGTCATTTGCCGAATTAATAGTTTTCCAATAAATTCTCCCTCACAATCAACATTAGTTAAGAATATTGCAAAACCAACAACTAGTTGTTTATAATAATTAAGTACAATTAATTTTTTCATCAGTATGGGAAAGTTTTCCTTTCTTATCCTTAATTTAATCTTTTACGTGTAAGTTCCACGATTATTAGTTTCGTAAGCATTTCCGGACATTAACCTATGATTTGTGCTAGACTAACCTCAAACGTAGCGTTCCCAGGTGATAAGAATGCAGTTGTGTTTAGCGGTTTTAGCTGTGGGAGCATGAAAAAATGACGGAAGAGACTACAGTATAATATAAGTAAGCACCACAGTACTTACGGCCTTGTCCCCAATGCTGCACCTGAAGCTACTACATTGGGTTTAAACGCGAAAACGGGAGAGACCACAGCGTGTGAGACTATACCTCTAAAACAGGAGGACTTACTATCGAAATTTGACGGGTACTCTAATATCTACCCATATATCTACAAATTATTTTGGTTTCATCGACAAGGGCAGTTGGACCGCATTGAAAATACTCCAGCCGAAGGACTACCCCTGAGACCCAAGTAGCAGCCATGGTTTTAGTAAATACCCTGTAAGTTCTAAGTTCTTTGTTTGTTATATTAATTTTGCATGTTTTACTCGTGTGTACTTGCCTATATCTAGTAGCTTATGAAAAAAAATTTGAAATTTGAAAACTGATCTAGACACTCTTAGTATTTGCTACTTTCGACCCATTTAACCAAGGTTGTATCTCCTACAGGTTTCAAGATCCTCATGGACTGCATCTTAAACTGTCAATAAAAGTGCTGTGGATCGAAGAGGTTATTAATCAAGCTCCAGGTTGTACATCGATAAAAGTGTTGTGAATGATGGTAAAACATTTGATTAGTTTACCAGTTCTCAAAAAAAAGCATTAGAATCATACATCAGATTTATAATAATACGAAATATTCTTTTACAAACAATCTTTCAAATATTAGTTACTACATCCACAACAGCTTTTTCTTAGAAACAATATTTTAAATATAACATCTCCGAAAAATAACTTCCTCTCAACACAAATGCTGTACACAAAAAAATTAGGGTATAAAATCTCTCTCCTAGTTAAGAAGATCACTTACTTATTTTACGAATCTTAATCTCGTAATTATCATTCATAAACAACTCATTAATTAAATCGTCCTTAATATGCACAAAATTTATAAAAATAAATGCGGTATTTAAACATCTGATATCAGTTAGGTTCAATTATTTACTAGTATACTGACAAAAATCTGTACCGTAGACTTGCCAACCCTTCCAATCAAATTATATACTTTTACACACACTCTACTCTAAATTCAAAAGACTTTCACACAGAAAAATCTCATCATACAACTTAATTAATCAGTAGATGCGTCGTCCTTTTAGAAATTCAAACAATATATAGTTATTTTACTATTACAGATCTGCTTGTTGTTGCCTTTTTCCAGAACGTAATTATCATTCCATGCTCCAAAACGTTCAAATCGTTTTAAAAATAAACATTTTCATTTCAATTGCTCCACTTAATAAATCATTCCAACCAATTAAGAAATTTTATCTTGTGGTAGTTTTAATTATTTAATTTTTCGTTTTTAAAACTATGGTTAGTACGCCAAATAATGTACTCACATTTGTGCATCAATCAATGCTTTCATTATTAAATACAGTTCATGCTAGATAGAATTTTAATTACGTAACGTATTATCTGATTAGCATCGTCACATGTGATTAAGGACTGCCCTCTCACTCAACATTCATTGGCTTGTATAATTGCGAGCCTCTCTGGCTTTTAGACTTTCTAGCTTTTTCCTGAACCTTCTAATTTGGTTTGTTCTCAAAGGTAATAATTGATGTCATTTCAAGATTTTATTGCTTTAACTACCCTTAGTTTAGCTTTGCGTTATCTTATCGCTTTCATAAATTTTATCGTTGCTCCTGGATATCACATAATTTATTTTAGCATTTGATTGTTCTAGAACAGAGGTCAATAGACACGTTCCTCACTACTTAAAAATACAATCTCTTCAATTGAAATACCATTGTAAGTTCTTTTTAGAATATACGACTTATGTTTAAAATTTAATTTAATATGCTTTCATGGAAATATCAACATACTTTTCTTATGAAATTTAAATTCTTTTAGTTTGACTTGTATTTATGAGTATCTTATACACACGGCTTTACATAAAATTGAGCTTTACAAATGAAACTCTTTTGGAATATTTGTATATGTTTGAACGCAAATTGGCGATTTATTCATAAAAACCGAAATCTTTGAATAACCTTTACACATAATTCTGTTTTTTAAATGCTATTATTATAAATGTGGATGAATCTCCCTCGAAAATCACCTGCCTTCATGCAGAATATAGTAAAAACTGTTATTCTTATCTTAAAACATGATTCTTTCATCATTGAACTATGTAATCATCATGGTTTTTTATGCATTTATGTTTTTTATACCGAACACTTCACAAATATTTTCCGTATTTAAATAAATCTAAATAATTGGGATTTTTCTTGAATTTTCTCGAGTTTACGATGTTGGATGTCTATTCTACGATGCACTATGGCTTTTTCATTACCTCTAATCACATCTCTCTCTCTCTCTCTCACGCATGAACCCAAACAGTCACACACTTGCATGCATGCACGTATATGCACGTGCATGTACGTATGCATGCACTCTCACCCACACACATGCATACACACATAAGCTTCTAATTACTCATGGTTTACTTCACTTATTATTAGATTAGAAATATCCAGAAACGCCAGCCTTCCAATGTTTAAATATTTGCATTTCTTTTTACTTCCTTGAACAACAGCTACCTTGACACAACCCAATCCAAAATTCCAACTTAATGGCAGGGTGAACTAATCCAGTACCAATTGCTTTAACTGGTCAGAACGACAACAATTCCACTCATAGGTACAGAAAATACTTTACCCTTGCAAGCATGAGTTTAAAATTTTATCGTATGCTGTATTTTGTCCCCTGCAGAAGCATCAATGTTTATTTTTCCTTGAAGCTGTGTTTCGTTCAACTTTCTACAATTGGTACATTTTTACTTTTCAAAACTTAACTTCTTGCTATATCGACCCCTGACCATGTGATTCACTGCTATACTACGTTTTTGTATAATTACGTCATATGTTGTCTTACTACCGATTTGCAAATAACTTATTTCATTTCTTTCCCGTCGGGTACAATGAATCTAAATCCTCCCACTGTAAATCATATTTATTATGGTCAGCATCTTTGGTTAATACACTGTGTCAAGTTTAATCCTTGTTTAACTGTATATGTAGTGTTTTGTCATATTGAGATGTTTTCATTTGCGGTTTTATAACGTCATCGTCCTAAATTCTTACAATACAATAAATTTAAAAGAATAATGTTGTACGTTATTATCTGAATTATTTTTAAAAAGCAATATATTAAATATGTTTAATTAAGAATAATTATTTACCAAATTTTTTATACCAGCATGTCCATTATATTTTGCTAATGCAAGGTGTTGTAAATATTCAAATATTAATAAATTGCGTAACTCGTGAATAATAGGGTCATTCCATACCAAACCAACCAGTAAGCCACCTTGACCATCTCCGATCTCTTTGAAACTGTCAGGAACAATTCTCTCAAAAATGTCTAAATTAAAATATATTTTACAAAAATTACATCTTATTAGGTTTTGATGTAATGCATTTTTAAAATTTGCATAAAAATAAGTTTTTTGTTTGCGCTGACATATTCAATCTTGGTTAACTTCAATGTCATAGAGAGCCGCTTGACCCTTCATTTTAAAGGAATTTCATAATGTTTAATTTGATATACTCTTTGACTGTTATGGCTAAAGAATAATAACTATAGAAGCAATCAAAAACCTTTTTCAAATGTTTTCAGTCTTCTTACAAGTTATAAAACCTGAAAGTTATAGAGTGGGATCTCAATCAGATACGAAGTTATGGCAAAAAACTTAAGAGTTATCATGAAAAAGATTTTGTTTTAGTGTGTTTACATGATATTAGAGAATGAGTTTTTAAATCTTATTACATTATCCATTATACTAAATACTAATACATAGTCAAACATAAAACGAGGAAGAACAGTCCCAAAAAGCTAAAAGTTTTGCCTGGCAAAAATTATTGAGAGTTTTTTAGAGTTTACAATCAGGGAAGTAGTTACGCCAAAATAGCCACAGGTTACTTCTTTAATTTAACAAATAATTTTTGTTTGCGTTTTTGGTGTCTGAGTCTGTAAGTTGATAAATTCTTCCTGTAGCTGTTGTAGGATCAACTTTTAAAACCTCACTTTTATTCACAACTAGTATATCATTAAATTATTATTAAATTATTATATCATTAAATACGTAGAAGGGCCACGCGGATCTAAAAAACTTTTTTTTACTTCATCTCTTACTATTCCTAACATGCAATTTAACCATCCCTTGTCTGAGTATTGACATGTTACAAAGCCAACGATGCCATTGTGCCCAGACCATCATCAGTGTCATTAGCTGACGCTATTTCTACATTTGGATTCCTCTGAAAATGAGTAGCGTTTCACTAAAATTTTTGTTTCATTCATAAAAGTGTAACTGTGAAATTGTTGAGCACCTTTATTATTGTTGTTGCTGCTGCAAACATACTCTTCAAGTTCTTTTCCTCTGTCTCACATTCATATGCAGTGGAATACGAAACACTGATGTTGACAATATTGTTCTTAACCCAATTATAAAGTTCTAGAGGGATCATAATTTGATCATTGTACACCATTCATAAATTGGCCAATGCTGCTAGTCGTTTAACAGTTTCTCTAATATCATCACATGTATTTTTCCATGTGACGATGCAAAGAAGTTCCATTCCGCTTTAATACCAGAATCTTTCTCATGATGATAGAGATTGCGAAAGTTTGATTTGTTTTTTTGCTGTGATGCTGCTCCATCTGAAAAATAAATTAGCTTTTTTAGGTTTGTAGGACAGATTCTTTTTAAGAAAGTCAATCTTGAGGCATTGAACCTAATGAGCAGCAACTGTATCATGCACCATACAATCGAAAAAAAATAACTAAGCTCAGGCGAACCAAGATTTTGGTGTCCTCATCAATGTGGTATATAACAACTTGATGTATTGTTGCTTGAGCATTGTTCCAATGAAAGCTTTGTGCAAAATCTTGAAGCAGAAATGCATTTTCTGGCAGTGTTAGAGGTACCTGGATTTAATTCTAGTATTTTTGTTCGAAAACCAACTGCTACTTTTCTAATCTTTGCTTCTGGATATGCTTTCTCAATAAAATGTTTTGAATTAATAGGTGATTTTTGATAACAGTAAGACTTTTATTCAAAGCTGCAATTGTCTCTATTTTTTCTGGAGTTGGAAATGTATTCAACGGAACTAACTGGTACTTAACAAACATTAACATCATCCGAGTTGTCTGGATGTAAGCATTCTTACTCACTTAAAATCTCTAGAGACTTTAGTACAGCTTTACGGCACTGGCACCCATCACATATCTTATCACTTTAGTGTAAAATGGCATTAGTCTAAAAATATTTTCATTTACAGATCTAAGTTTTTCTTGTATTAATCATAGCCCCATTTCTTAAATGGTGAACTGTTATTCTGCGCTATGAGGCACGGTGACCCTGGGTTGAATTACACTGGCGTCTTTGTGTGACTGAGGGTCACTAAAAAGAGGTTTCTTCCGGACTAACTCGGGGTTTATTCCTGCAGAGGCATGAAACATGCTGGGCGGGGTCTAAATTATTTTAAGCAAATATACTGCATGCCAGATTGACATAAAACTTATATGGCACCACTGCGTCTGATTCAAATATTGATAATTTAAGGAAGAACACAGAAAACCTCTCAAATATTTTTTTTAACATTAAAACCTCAGATCTCAATATATAAAACACTGCTGCTATTACCACTGGACCTGTAATAAATGCGTGATTGTAATTATCAAATAAACGTAATAAGAACACTCTTTGTGTCTTCAAGCAAAATACACACGACTCTTATTAGATTATGTCATTAATAGGCAAATCCTTTGATCTTTGGACCAATAATTTCAACGTGAATCCATAAGGAAATAAATACTCAAGCTTAATATTTCTCTATTAATTTCTAACGTTATTTAAAATTACTTTTCATAATGTTTCATGCAGTTACATACAAATGGAATTAATTCTTTCCTTCTGAAATGATTCCTTTTTTTTATATATCAATTTACACTCTTTATTAAACAGACCATTGGGTTGTTCATCAAAACTTTCTTTGCCTTTAATGTTTAAAAAAATGTTAGAGTTCAATTATATAATTACTAACCCTTTATGCAAATCAAGTAATGTTTTCCACTAAATTATTATTGATATACTAATAGTTATTGGCCCTATCTTATCAAAGATCTTTGATGAGTGGTCACACAACTACAAAAATATAAGCAGCGCAATATATATATATATATATATATATATATATATATTATACTGTCAAGAAGGGGGTGGGCGTATAAAATGTTTAAATAGGGCTTCGAAACGACTTTGCTAGAATGGGGGTATATTTGGTTTTGTTTGAGTATTTTCTTTCAGGTATTTTTGGTTTATAAATTAACAACAACTATTCCACGTTTATAAATTTATAAAGCTTTTGAAACTGCATTGCATTCAACAACATATACCGGCCATAGACCAGGCTAAGCTAGTTATAAGTTTGCATTGTATACGTATTTTAATTGTTATGGTTGCACGTATATGAAATTTAATTTGGAGTTAGCGTTTTCAGAACCATTTGAATGTAAAACAAATATCAAAATTGCTTGGTATACTGCACGCTTTTAAAATTTTAAGGAGTTAAGTGATACTCCCGTAAAATTTGTAAATCAATTTCAGTTTGAATATGTTTTAACAATTAAAGATTGGTTATGTAATGACAGGACGTTTACCGAATAAGACATAAATGTCTGTTGCGTACAATTTAAAAGCTGAACCATCAAAGTTTGTTAGCTATTTTCAATATTGTAAAAGTTCAATATACATAAATCACTGGATTGCAAACCATCTAGAAAATGAATGTATCTAGAGAAAACAACTGTATTATTAATCAATTATTAATAATTATATATTGCATAGTGTGCGTAGAGATAGTTGTCATGGCAACGGAAACAAAAGAAGACGGATTTTATTTATAAGGGACTTCAAATTGATATTACTGAAAAATAGACGTGTTTTTGTACTGTTATGAGTTTTATTACATTTAAAAAGTTACGAGAAAGTTTTGAAAGTCAAGTTGTACCTGGAGATAGCAAATAGTAGCAGTTTTACGGCGAATAAAAGTTAATTAAAGAGGGAGTGCTGGTCTGTACCGTTATTGTTTGAAGACGAAAGCATAGTGGAATTGGAGTTATCTGAGTATTTGTATAACATAAAATTTGTAGAAATATTAGTAGTTTTATAGTCTGGAGATTACCAGTTGCTCGAGTTACTTATTTATTTACAGGAGGTGCCTGCAGCTAGTCACTTGGCTTCAGGACGGCTGGAAGGCGGCGCTTGTATCTGGATTCCAGGTATTAGTATTTAATATCCACACAGTGCTTTAATCAAATTTATAAAAGTGGAACTAGTGTTTGGGAATACTTTTGGCTTTTAAAATTATTTTGAAAACTCCTTGGATATTTGTTTGGGTGTCTAGTTGAGAGGTGTTTGCCTAGGACGGACCCACCCTAGGTAGATTCCGCTACGTGTTTGACGGCCCTGTAGAATATTTAAGTGCAGCAGCCGTGTATAATATTTAAAGATAAATTGTGTGGCATAACTCAACAAGGCTCTAAAATAAGACAAGGAGTGACAGATAGATATATTACGCCTATCACTAATAAGGTAGGATCACAGTATATATAATAGAATAATTGTCCTAAGATAAAAAAAAGAAAGATCAATCCTGTAATCATGAATAAACAATACAAAATAGGTGGTAATTGATTATAAAAGGGTTCTCTATAACTCAATATATACCAATATATAACAGATGGCGCTAACAACATGAGGCAGAGTAGATTTGTTAGTTGTACGTTGCATATATTCTATTTAAAAGTGAAAATTAATATTTGATTGACGTTTCATATATATTTATTTGACAGTTGTTGAAGGTTTTGAATTTATTGTAGTAGGCTAAGACGTAATTTGATATTCACACTTTGGTCAATTTTAGCGGCGGTAAAACATTAGGTGGGGATCGAATAGGTAAATAACTTCGCAACAAAATATTTGTTCGCCTAAAGGGGGGCTCAATAGGGCTGATTCAGATTTGCAGAGGTTGTGTAGCTTAGTGGGGCACATCATTGAAGTTTATTTTGAAAATTAAAGGGACATGTCTGATGAGGAGAGAATCACGAGGTCAGGGAAAGTTTATGGAGTTGAGACTGGTGTGAGAGGGCAACCGGTGGTTAAGACTGTAGCAGCAGGGGATGCTAGGGATGAAGCTGGAGGATATGTGGAGCCGGAGGTGATTATTGTGAATTCAGGGGATACATCGGAGAAAATGAAATTGATAAGGGAAAAGAGAATATGCAGATCCAAGATGTGATGATGGTTTTGTTGGAATTAAAAGGGTCGTTAACTAAGTCGCATGAAGAATTGAGAGGATCATTGTTGGCCGAGGTTAGTAATTCACAAGCGGAAGTTAAGGAAAATTTGATATGATGGAAATGAAAATTGAAGGAATTAATGTATCAATACAGAGCAGTTTGTGTTCATTTAAGGATGAAGTTCTGAAGACGTAGAGGATAGAGTCCAGGTTGTAGAAGGAAGGTAACAACAGGTTTAAATGAATTAAGGGAAGAGCTGTACATGGTCGAAGTTAGACAGACAGAAAATTGCAGAATTTAGGTGAAATAGTTCGGATTCAGACGGAGGACAATATTAACTCTAAAACGAAATTATAGGCAAATTGCGGGCGAGTCAGGAGGTGGCAGAGAAGCTGAGAAGGGATACGACGGTTCTGGGGAATACGGTAAATGGATTGTCTGGTCTTGAAGGGAATGTTAGACAGATGAGAGAACAGTTGGTTGAATTGGAAAGGGAAGAGTTGTTTGTGATGCAGGATACCAGTATAGGCTAGGAAAGAGACCTTGCCGAGGTTTGAAGGCAGAAAGAATGAGCAGCCGATGGTCTATCTTAGCAAGTTGGACGAGATGGTAGAGAGTGAGCCTGAGAGGGTGAAGATGCAGATGGTGAGCGTGACATTGGGGGGTTGTGCAGAGAAATGGCACTGTATCGTGAGGAGGCAATATAGTTCGTACGAGGAATTTCGAAGGCTATTCATAGAACAATATTGGGGAAACACGCATCAGGCTAATATTCGAACGGATTTAAACACTGGGAACTATAGGTCATACCAAGGATCGAGAGAAAATTATGTGATTGAAAAGTATAACCAGGCGCAGCACCTGATTCCTAAATTAAGAGAAGATGAAATTATATTATTGTTGTCAAGGCATATGGAGGCGGAAATAACTAGGGCCGTAGCGATACAAAACGTTCGGACTTTAAGAGACTTTTGGAAATGATGCGAAATTATGACGTAGCTAGGACGTTTGAAACGAATACCAGGGAAAATAGTGATAATAGGAATTGGGATAGGAATAGCACAAACTACCAGAGGACTGGGGTGCAAGGATACAATTATAGGGAGAATGGACAGGACAATTACAGAAACCAATATCAGGAAATCAAAGGAGAACGAATAATAATTGGGAACAACGTTTTAATAGAGACAATAATTATAGTGGGAACAATGACTGGAACAGGACTGATAGGAATGACAGAGGTTTTGGACAGCAAAGAACGAGTTTTGGACAGAGGTGGCAGAGAGAAAGGGAGCAGAGATCAACGGATCAGGGGAAATACCGACAGGGATTAGAGACCGAGAACGGGGACAGATAGAAACTTGACGATCCAACACGTAACAACAGGAGACACGCGACAGAGATCGGAGGATAGGATAGAGAAAGTGGAGGTCCACGATGAACCCACGGTACAAAAAAAACGTCGATTTATTAGTGTTAGGAAAATCAGATTTAGGGACACAGCATAGTATTAGTTTAGTAGATAAGTTGTTAGATAATAAGTTTGAAAGAAGGCGGAGTTACCATTTATTCATATTAGGATTCTGTTTACACGGCATTGATAGATACAGGGTCGCAGTTATCGCTGGTGAGAGAGGAAATAGTTTTGAAACATGCAGAATTATTCAAAGGGAAAATTTGTAGGGTTAAGAGTATTAATTTATGGTCTGCGATTAAGAGGAAGTTAACTACGATAGACAAAGTTGTACGAGTATCGATTGTATTAGGAAGTACCAGACTAGGTGAAGTAGAGTTTTGGATAGCAAGAGGATTATATTTAGATTTTATTGTAGGGATAGATGTAATTGAGGAATTTGGACTGGTTATAGATGGTAAAGCACGAATGGTAAAGGTATTAAATTTAGAGAAGAAATGGGTGGTGCCTAAGGATAATTGGGATACTAGGGATGAGATAAATACAGATAGTATAGGATCAGGAAAGACTAAGAATAGAATTTATGATGGAATTGATGAGTTACGGTTATGTAATATATTTGAGAAGGTATTTGATGAGGAACAGATAGGATTAATAGGGGTGGATATGAAGGAAATGTTATATGAGGTGTTTAATAGACATGCAGGAGTTTTTAGTAATGAGCCTAGGTTTGCGAAGGAGTATACGCATAAGTTAGAGGTCACAGACGAGGGAAGTTTTCGTACTAGGGTATATCCAATACCATTTGCATTAAGGGGTCGAGTGAAAATGAGATTAAAAGATGTTAAAAGAGGAATTATTGAATCAGCGAGAACACCCTATATCAATCCGGTAGTGGTTGTGCCTAAATCTGATAATTTAGAATTAAGAATATGTTTAGATGCTAGGAGATTGAATGCGATTACTAAACCACAATTTGAACAACCAAAATCACTAGATAATTTGTTATACAAGGTAAGCGAGATGAAAGTTTTTAGCAAACTGGACTTAAAGAATTCTTTTTGGCTAATTCCTTTGCATGAGGAAAGTCGGAAGTATACTGGATTTAGCATTGAAGGGGAGATTTATCAGTACAGAGTTGTTCCATTTGGTCTTTCAACGTCATCCGCTGCATTAGTTCGAGCCATGCAGAAGTTATTAGATGAGTACGAAGACTTCTGTACGCACTATGTCGATGATATTTTGATTTTTTCTAAGAACGAGTTAGAACATTTAAGAAAAGTGATCCGAAGGTTAGACGAGGGAGGTTTGAGGTTGAATTCGAAGAAGTGTGAGTTTTTTAAGGACCAGGTAAAGTATTTGGGGTTTGTCGTTGGCAGCGAAGGAATTAGAATTTGTGAAAAACGCTTGGACGAGTTGAAGAATTTGAAACAGCCAAGAAATTTGAAAGGTTTAAGAGGATTTTAGGTGTATTAAATTATTATCGTCGATTCATACCAAAATATTCGAGTTGTGCATTCCATTGTTGGAGTTGTTAAAAAGAACGAAAGGTGGAAATGGAACGAGCAAAGGAGCAGGCATTTCGGGAGTTGAAGGCGGTATTTTATAGGGAACTGTCATTAAAATATCCCAATTTTACGGATCCATTTATTTTAAGGACAGACGCTTCGAGTTTTGCAATAGGGGCTGAGTTGGTGCAGGTTCAAGAAGGGAGAGAAGTGCCAATTTGTTTTATTTCGAGGGCTCTGAAAGACTGCGAGACTAGGTATTCGACAGCGGAAAAAGAGATGCTGGCAATCGTATATGCTGTGAAGAAGTTAAGATTTTATTTATTGGGTAATAAATTTCTGGTTGAATCGGATAACACAGTGGTCACGTTTCTGAAGAAGAAAGAGTTTTTGAACAGTCGATTGTATAGATGGGCGTTAGTATTGCAGGAATATGATTTTGAGATTAGACATAAACCTGGTAAAGAAAATGTTATGGCTGATTTCTTTAATAGGTAAGATGAATAGGGTATTGTTGGACAATGCAACGTATTTCCATACGAAGGTCCTTATCGAGTGAGAAGAATTTTTGCAGAAGGGAATACTTACGAATTGGAGAATGACAGGGGTGAATGTCGGGGACGTTTTCATATAGAAAATTTGTATCCATATTTCCATGTGGAAAGTAAAGTATCGCAAGAATAAAATTAACACTGTAAATAATACTAACGAGCTTAAAACTATACAGAATATACAGAAACTAACACTTAATCCTCATACATAAAGAAAAAAAAAACTATAGTGATTTTAACTAAAATTTAAAATTTCTCAACCATTAAAAGAATTACTTATATCCAGGAAGCAAATTTTCATTTTTATTTAAAATCAGTGGGGCCTTATATACTGTCAAGAAGGGGGTGGGCGTATAAAATGTTTAAATAGGGCTTCGAAAGAGACTTTGCTAGAATGGGGGTATATTTGGTTTTGTTTGAGTATTTTCTTTCAGGTATTTTTGGTTTATAAATTAACAACAACTATTCCACGTTTATAAATTTATAAAGCTTTTGAAACTGCATTGCATTCAACAACATATACCGCCATAGACCAGGCTAAGCTAGTTATAAGTTTGCATTGTATACGTATTTTAATTGTTATGGTTGCACGTATATGAAATTTAATTTGGAGTTAGCGTTTTCAGAACCATTTGAATGTAAAACAAATATCAAAATTGCTTGGTATACTGCACGCTTTTAAAATTTTAAGGAGTTAAGTGATACTCCCGTAAAATTTGTAAATCAATTTCAGTTTGAATATGTTTTAACAATTAAAGATTGGTTATGTAATGACAGGACGTTTACCGAATAAGACATAAATGTCTGTTGCGTACAATTTAAAAGCTGAACCATCAAAGTTTGTTAGCTATTTTCAATATTGTAAAAGTTCAATATACATAAATCACTGGATTGCAAACCATCTAGAAAATGAATGTATCTAGAGAAACAACTGTATTATTAATCAATTATTAATAATTATAAATTACATAGTGTGCGTAGAGATAGTTGTCATGGCAACGAAAACAAAAGAAGACGGATTTTATTTATAAGGGACTTCAAATTGATATTACTGAAAAATAGACGTTTTTTTTGTACTGTTATGAGTTTTATTACATTTAAAAAGTTACGAGAAAGTTTTGAAAGTCAAGTTGTACCTGGAGATAGCAAATAGTAGCAGTTTTACGGCGAATAAAAGTTAATTAAAAGAGGGAGTGCTGGTCTGTACCGTTATTGTTTGAAGACGAAAGCATAGTGGAATTGGAGTTATCTGAGTATTTGTATAACATAAAATTTGTAGAAATATTAGTAGTTTTATAGTCTGGAGATTACCAGTTGCTCGAGTTACTTATTTATTTACAGGAGGTGCCTGCAGCTAGTCACTTGGCTTCAGGACGGCTGGAAGGCGGCGCTTGTATTTGGATTCCAGGTATTAGTATTTAATATCCACGCAGTGCTTTAATCAAATTTATAAAAGTGGAACTAGTGTTTGGGAATACTTTTGGCTTTTAAAATTATTTTGAAAACTCCTTGGATATTTGTTTGGGTGTCTAGTTGAGAGGTGTTTGCCTAGGACGGACCCACCCTAGGTAGATTCCGCTACGTGTTTGACGGCCCTGTAGAATATTTAAGTGCAGCAGCCGTGTAAAATATTTAAAGATAAATTGTGTGGCATAACTCAACAAGGCTCTAAAATAAGACAAGGAGTGACAGATAGATATATTACGCCTATCACTAATAAGGTAGGATCACAGTATATATAATAGAATAATTGTCCTAAGATAAAAAAAAGAAAGATCAATCCTGTAATCATGAATAAACAATACAAAATAGGTGGTAATTGATTATAAAAGGGTTCTCTATAACTCAATATATACCAATATATAACAATATATATATTATGTAAGGGGGGGGTATAAGGTTTCTAAAGGTATATTTGTATTAATAGGGGTGTATGCCAAACGATAGGATCAATATTTCAGATTTAATAATTTAAAAAAAATAAATTTTGCTATACTTTACATACGTTAAAGTATGTACCATTTCAGATTGAAACTTATATGCCAAAAGGTAGATAACATGACTTTATGACGTTGATATAATGCACGGTACTTGAGGTTTTATACTGAGTTGATATTTCATGAGCCAGTTGAGAGTACATTTGCCGTCGGAAAGCCGAACGCATTTATGGATATCTGCAATATAACAAAGCGTCCAGGTCGTGTATAAATTATTTGGCTTTTCCTTTTTATAGAATCAAACTTTTGGACGAATTGTAAATCAAAATTTAAAGTGAATCAAAATGTAAAAGGTTATTGGAGTTTAGTGAAGTGTTTTGGACCAATAGTAGAAATTTAAAATTATTATAAAGACTGTAGCGAAGGTATGTTGGACACTGAAAGAAAGATGATTTGTTATTGGATGTTATATGTTTAAAATGTTATTCTAGTAAGCTAAGTTTGTTGATTTAATAACTAAGCAAAATAAATAAGGGACTTACTTTTCGAATTTGTTCAGATAAAGACCTATTTTATGAAACCTGCGTTAAAGTGTAAAATATTTTGAAATAAAAGTTTATATAAGTATCATCGAGTATTATTTAATCCAAGTGTGAAAGGAATAAGAAGCTTCGAGTAAAAAAAAGGCGACGAGTATTAAAAAAAGTAAAAGTGTTTAAAAGTGCAACGGGAAAGGCAACGAGTATTTAAAGAAGATTTTGGAAGTGGTTATTAGTGCAAAGGGGAAAGCGACGGATATTTGTTTGAGAAGATTGGTGTTGGTTTTGGTATAGCTTTGGTATAACGGCAGTAAGGGATAGGAGTGGATAAAGAAGGCATCGACGACATAAATAATTTTGGATTGATTTGAGAAGATTAAACGGCAGTAAGGACATCGTATGGAAAATTGGAATAGCAGGACTAGGAGTGAATTATAATAGGACAGCGGGTTTGAATTGGATTGTGCGAAGAGAGGATTAATTGGGGTACGGAGCAGAGGAACAGGAGATCAAGATACGGCGAGGAAGAATTAACGCAGGGGAAGTAGACAACGGTTTTTTGCTAAATTCTAAATTGGGGTAAATTTATTTCAGGTTTGGGTCATCGAAATTGTTTTAAGAACACCTGGAGGCAGTAGCAAGCGGACAATATTGGAGAATCTTTTGTGAAAGTGCGTACGGCGATTTCGAACTTGAGCCAGCAGTTAAAGGAAGGCCTTCAGCGCGGTATATTTCTGGTAAGTACCGTAAATATATCATAACGTCAAAATTAAAGTCATAAACAGTTACATAAATTAATTTGGCATCAGGCAACTTTGATATATTAAAATTTGGCATACATAGTAAATTCAGTACATTAAAAAGTGGTAAAACAAACGAGGGTGCAGTTTGGTTGGGTAGTGTACATCTACTCACGATTGAACTCACGGTGAGTAGGTGAGAAAACCCTGAGATTAAAGTTTCTAATAGTCGAGGCATATAAAATATAGTAATTAGTAAAAAAAGAACCAACCAAACGTTTGCTAAAGCACCTCGATTTGAAATCATTAGGGACGACGACAAAAGTCGTTAAACAAATTTTGTTTAAAGTTAAAAAGTAATAAATAAAGAAGGTATTAGCCCAAAGCGAAAGTAAAGTAATAGTGATATAAAGTAAAGTAAGAAGGGCGAAAATAAGAATATATATATATATATATATATATATATATATATATAAATATTGTCAAAGCTATTTCTTAAACAGATTCCTTACATACTTATGTGTAATTTAGAGTTATCAACTGATACTTATTAATTGACCGACGTGAAATTTGCTTTTGAATTTTCTTACTTTTATATATTCAAAATTTTTAGTGAAATGTACGAACTGTACGCACATTATATTATAGACTCTAATTAATTAAAATTGCAAAATTAAATTTCGAACAAGCTGTTGAACTATGCCTTATTAAACAATATGTAATCTCAGAACACAAGGATATGCCTGCCCTCTATCATGTTGACGACGAAGTATTTATGACCTAAAATAGCTTTCTACTCGCCATGAATTTTTTATGTTAAGTGTTACAGATGTTGACACTACCTACATCGTATTAGGAACGGACCTTCACCTAACATTTTGTCCTCCACTTGTGCATCGAAACATGTGTTTTCTTTGTAGTGGAACTTTACCAAATAATTGTATCAATTAACAAAAACAAAAAGTTTTCAGCATCTCATATTTAATTAATTTTGTAGAATTAATTTCCAGAAATATTAAAACTTGCAAATAGACTCGCATCAACTGATGAACTAAACAGATTTGCATAAATTATCTTGCTTTAATGGAATTATACTAACTAATTCTAAACTGGAATATGTGTTCACTTACACATAACATTATCGCATCATATCACCATTGTACAAATGGCAATCCTCATTGCCCAGGCCAAACACAAAATCATTGTGCTTTTATTGCACGAAATTCTTATTCTTATCCTGACTACATCTTCGAAAACTACTAACCTTATCTGGTCGTGTTATTTCCTGTATCAGTGGGGAATAAGCTATTTGCAATATTGGCATCGTCGATACGTTAACTGTGGCGTTTTCCATTGAACAAATATTTTTAATGCGGTCGTGAACGCATAACAAATTTTAGTAAAATGAACCGTGGAAAATTGACACGGTACAATGGATTACAACAATATACCAAAAAATTCTCTGATGTACTGGTTTCACCCATATTCTCATGAAGTTATAATGACGGTTAAATAGTCTGAAACGATAGGCCTTTCAGACTAAATTGAACTGACTGTACTTTTGAACTGGAGATAGACCTAGTTGTTTAAAACCCAAAGATGTAGGTAATTAGTTAATAAATATATAACTTAACGACCTACCTAGTACACTTTTTTTCCCAGTGAAAAATAATTTTTATTTGAAACACTACGTAACACTGCCAACAACGTTCACTAACTGAAATTCTAGTGGAAATTAAGCAAAAGTTGAGCTAGAGTCGGCAGGAGCATTAATCAAGCAAGTTTGGCAAACTCTTTATTCACATGCTATCCCTAAATTTATCTGTAAGTTTAGTAAATTATTATCTGTAATAGACAAGAATGTAAATTATTTACCTTACAGGTACCTAATGTATTATTTTGTTTACCTTACAGTTAAGTTAAGTATAGCTCTAATCAGTGCTTAAAAGTACACCAATAACATCCCACTCTCAAATTTTTAGGATTTAAAGCTTATAATATTATCAAAAAAATATCTCTTTTTCAAAATTTAAAACAAAAATTTTCTTTCATCAAATATAATCAAGTTAAATATCGAATTAAAGCTTATTAAATTCTCTTTAAAATGAGAGGTCAATTACCTCTCAAGTACTTATAGAACCTGAGAAATTTAAGATAGAAAATGTTTATGCAAGCCAAAAAACCATGATTTTCCAAAAATTTATAAATTAATTGCATAAAACCCAATGGGATAAAAAAAATTTAAAATATGTCAATTATCACTTAAAGTTTCGTTCCAATCTGAAATGGTCAGGTTGAATATTTAAATTTTTGGGTTGGTTTGCCATGGAATGGCCCATTACGGTAACTGCTGTTTTGAAAAACCATATTTTTTGACAATGGTTGGTGCTTTTGTAACTGTTTTTTTTTAATTAATCTGAAAGTTTTCATTCTGTTATGAGTTTGATTTGCAATGACTGTTGTGTAGTTTTAGTGAATTCATTTATAATTGCTTCACTTTGAGTTCACACAATATTGAATAAATAATACACGAAGTTGTGGTACATTTATTTGTAATAGCTTATTTTTTTCAGTAACATCTTTAAATGTAACAAAAGTCGGCGAAAGTATTTTTGGGAAATTGATGTTATTACCTCCACAAGCTAGTTGCCAATTTTTATACTGCCTAACACCTGACCCAAAAATCACAGTTGATTTAAAAATGCTAACTGGAGCGACAAATATTGGTAAATTAGATATTATATGGCGATCTAATTTAGGTGAGAGGGGACGTTTACAAACTAGTCAACTTCAAAGAATGGTAAGTAATAGTTAATGACATTTTGAAGTCGTTCAATGTTCTTTTCTTTAAGTCTCCTGAATATGACGATATTAGATTAACTGTAATTGAGTCACCTAATTTTGTTGAAATCGAAAAGAGTTTTATGCTTAAGTGCAGATTAATTAGTAACTGGTAATTATTCTATATTTTAATTTTGGGTTATGGAAATAGCAAAATACCTTTTATCTATTTACAAAATTAACGTAAATAACTCATTATTTGAACTGTTAATTGTTGAGAATTTCGGTTAACAGAAATTATTTTCAAAGATATAGAATAAAATGATTTCTATGCATAATAAGATAAAATATCTTGGTTGTTGGCATTAGGCTACTAGCCGCTTATCGCATAATAAAGACTTGAGATGTTAAGGGATATTTTATCATGTCACAAAATAAATAAACGTGGTTTAATGGCGTGCTTAAGAATTTAATCATTAAAATAAATATTAGAATTAAATATACACATAGTATTTTATACACCTAAGAAAGTTCTTACGGTAAGGTAAATGCCATGGCACGAGAAGTATTTTTTATACTGTTTGTCCTACATTTCACTTTAAATTCAGTACTTTAGTTAAAGTTGAAATAATGAGTAAACTAAACATGAATCTGACAGATATGATAGCAGCTGCACAACTACTTATCTTCAGCATTAATCTGAAAGTCGTTTGTAGATTGTGTAGTTGAACAAATGTTGTATATATCTACAAATAAAAGCAGAAAACTCCTAATTTGATTAAATACTAAAGCATAGCCGGTTTTTTAGTGACAAACTGTCTTTTTAGCAAGCCCATTTTTCCAATTTTAAGTGTTCGTCTAACACAATTAAAACTGCAATAATTCTCACATATTAATTCTTTTAAACGCTACCTTACATTTCACAATTACGTTTTGCACTTAAAATCTAACAATACTTGCAACATCAAATACCTACGACGTCAATAAAGGTGTATATTGTGTTTGTAATAGAGTTTCTTAAATTACACTACTAATTACACACTAATAAGTCGTCATTTTCCAAAAATTTTCAATAGTTTAAAATGATGTAGTGTGGATTATGGTTATCTAAGTTGCCTGAAATTGCTTAATGCATTCTGGTATTTCTAAAAGAAGGTGATAAAAATGGGAATAGTTTGGTTATTTCTAACAATTTATCCTGAACTTATGGTCACGATGGCTAACTAATGAAAACATACGTAGTGTTTTGTTATGGGTAAAGTACGGGGACATTGTAACAACATAAGGGTGCGTCGACTAATTGCAGCGGTGCGGGAATGGGTTCCTTTGGAAAAATTTTAAAAGAAAATCGAAAATAAAGAAATAAAATTAATAAATAAAAGGGCTGAAATTCAAAATAAACTACTTTATATTACCACTCACTTTGAAAGGAAGACTTTTCTGCTTATTATAATTGAGGGGTGGCAAATCATTGGTCACAGCAATCTCTTTAGATATTGTCCCTACATGGAAGACGGTTATTTCGCATACGTCTCTCTTGCTTCAGTTTTCTAAATTTTATCACTTAATATACTTCCTATCTTGAAAATACCTTAAAAACACTTACTAATTCTGTTGTAATTAAAGGAATTGCCCAAAATAAAATTCCTCTTCCAAATAAGCTTATATCACTGGGTTAACTGGATATCCTTTATACAGGGTGCCCACAATCTATCTCCGTATATGGGTAACTTTTTTATTATAGAAGATACAATGTTGGTTAAATTAGCAAAGTTGAAGAGAAATTTACGAGTAGTATGATGCTTTTTTGAAAACTCACCTAGATGCTCAACTTTTTTAGATATTTGAAAAAAACTGAAATTTGCCATTTTCTTCAAACGCTAATAACTTTTTAACGGTTTAACCTATAGAGAAAATAAAAACTGCTTGTAAGGTAACTTTTTACGTAGAATTCAATAGCGTATATGACAATTTTAATTGGAAATGGGTTTTCAAGCTACAAACATAACCTCACTTTTTTAAATGGAAACCATAGTTCAATATAACCCAAATGGAAAGGTTTTTCTTTTCTGATTACCCTGATGTAAGGGTTAATGTACTTATTTTCAGTAGTTTCTTCATAATAAAGAAAAAACGATTTATTTATTTGCGGACATCGAGGAGTCCATGGATACATATTACAAACAAACAAAATGTGTAAAAATCAATAATGGAAACACAAGTTTATTGTAACTAAATTTATTATAAACTAAGAAAAATAAAATACTTAAAAAATAAACTATCCATACAATACAAATAACTTAATCAAAGGAAACAAAAATTAATTAATGCGAATATGCCCACTCCTACATTAACATATGCTCAAAATGACCTCCATTAGCTTGCAAACACATTTTTAAAAAAACACCTTTTAATTAGGTTTTGGTGCACCTTATTTAACGTTTGTGGTTTTATACTTGTAATAGCTGCTGTAATACTATCTTTGAGTTGCTCAATGTTATTGGATTTTTTAGCATACACTACATCCTTTACAGTACCCCAAAGAAAAAAATCCAGTGGCGATAGTTCTGGTGACCGGCCATGGAACAGGACCTGCATTGCCAATCCAATTTGGAAAACTATTATCAAGATATTCAGAAACGGCTTGAGCATTGTGAGCAGGTGCACCGTCATGCTGAAAATAATATAAGTTTTGCAGTAAATGAAGTGGCAAATTATCGAGCATTTCTTGCAATTCGTTTTGTAGAAAATTTAAATAGCGTACACCATTTAAATTATAATTATAGAAAAAAGGCCCAAGTATTTTATTACCAAAAATGGCACACCACACATTTATCGAAAATTGATGTTGATCCCGCCTTTCTTCTGTTAAATGGGGATTTTCCTGACTCCAGTAGACTGTATTTTTCTGTTAAACATGCCTTTGTTAGTAAATTTTGCTTCGTCGGTAAATATAATAGTGTGACTAAAACCAGGATTATTATTTGTTTCATTAAGAAACCACCTACAAAACTGTTGTCTTCTCTCACAATCCCCATGATACAGTGTATTGCTAACATGGGTTTTGTATGGTTTGTAGCGGTTTTGTTTTAAAATTAGGCGAGCTTTTTCTGTAGAAGTAGCGCACTCAATTGCAGTTTCTCGGGTGGACGCTGTTGGCTTAAAATTTATGTAGGCTAACACACGTTCTTCATCATCAGTTTTGAATTTTCTTTTATCAGTACTGGGTTTTGTAAAAGCACCAAACCTTTTAAATTGTTTTCTAATTTAGAAAACAATCGTTTATCTGGCTGCCTTCTTTCCAAATATCTTTCATAATACATATCACCAGCAGCATCACAATTTCTGTTACAGGCATAGTAACAAAAGAGCATGTCATTTTTTCGTCGTTTGTATACATTCTCTATTATAATCAAATAAATTTAAAAGTCTTCTACACAAAATTTGCAACCCAGAGCAAATAAACACTTTAACTAATAATATCTGACAAATGCCAGTTGTTTTTGTTTATTTAAAATATGTATCCATGGACTTCTTGATGCTCGCAAATAAATAAATCGTTTTTCTTTATTATGAAGCAACTACTGAAAATAAGTACATCAACCCTTACATCAGGGTAATCAGAAAAGAAAACCTTTCCATTTGGGTTATATTGAACTATGGTTTCCACTTAAAAAGTGAGGTTATGTTTGTAGCTTGAAAACCCATTTCCAATTAAAATTGTCATATACGCTATTGAATTCTACGTAAAAGTTACCTTACAAGCAGTTTTATTTTCTCTATAGGTTAAACCGTTAAAAGTTATTAGCGTTTGAAGAAAATGGCAAATTTCAGTTTTTTTCAAATATCTAAAAAAGTTGAGCATCTAGGTGAGTTTTCAAAAAAGCATCATACTACTCGTAAATTTCTCTTCAACTTTGCTAATTTAACCAACATTGTATCTTCTATAATAAAAAAGTTACCCATATACGGAGATAGATTGTGGGCACCCTGTATACCTTATTCGTGATAAATATGGGATGACGTCATAATTCAAATAAATGCTGTGTTGTCATGGTTAACATATTTTATGTGTAGTTCCTGATCAGATTTCTAATTTTTCGTTAGATTACCTATGCGGTTGTAAGTTAAATAACTTCAAATTTCTGAATGTCAACATCGTAACTTATGATGATCTTTGTTTATTATTGAATTATTAAAGTTACATTATATGCAATTTATTTTTTCTTGGTATTGATAGGGTTTAGTCATTAAAGTTAGCATCCAGAACATTTAGATGTTATGTAGAATGGACAGATAGCAGAGATACAAAAGAATATGGTTACCTCAATTAAAAAATCTGACTGTGGCAATATTAAATTGTAGAATCACAGATGAAATGTATGCACAATATGAGCCACTCACTATGCCCATTCCAATTTTTAATAAGCATTATTCCGCAAAGGGTTATATCATTCATTTCAAATGCCTATGGCGGTGGTGCCAGTGATACCTTCATCACAATAGACTGTAGAATGCTTGGCAATTTATTAAAGGGTGATTTACCGGTAGTTGATTGAAAATTCAATATTGATGATCCCGTCTTCCATCACTGAGGAGTAAAAATTAACTAATTGCATAATAGAACTAGAAATAGCAAAAACGCTATCTAAGGTGAGCATTCATATTAAAAGAGTGATTGGACTTTTAAAATTGAAATTTAAAATATTTTACTAAGTTTTTTTGTCGGTGGCGTTAAAGAACGAGAATGACTAATATGCTTTGGAGGCCCAGTTCTTAATAGTCTATGCAGCAATGATTAATTTGACCTGGAGTCCAGAAATTGTACCACCACTAAAATAAAACAGCGCCATGATGAACAAAAGAAATCTTTAATTATTATATCAAGTTAATTCCTTTTAGCTAAAATGAATAAGTACGTGTGACACCAGATCGTTGAAGTGTTTTTTAATTAAAAAATCAATGTTTGTGTACAATTAGTTTTTTACAAAAGATTTATTCTTAATCTTGTTTGGGAATTAAACCACGTATAGTTTTTAAAATCATCTTTATTTACGGTTCGATCCATGACCTAGGATGTTACATTCCAAATTTGGAAATGTACATTGTTAAATATGTGAGTGAATTCCCACGAATATTTTCATAAACTTGTTAATTTCCGCCATTTCGGACAGTTGCGTTTGCGCAAAAGAATGCGCAGACGCGGAGTAAATGGCGCAATGCGCGGTGTGACACGACATCATTATACGACGAGGCCTGAAGCCGAAAACAGCTACCTGTGTTGCGTGCCTGTCTTTTCTCTTTTCAGTTGGTTATCTATTGCCTTATCGTACCTCTACCTGGTTATCCTTGCCGTTCCCGTACAAACAAAGAGGAAGGACGACTGAATTTGGATTCAACAACGGCGTAGCCAACCCACCCTGAAACAACGAGAGCATGAGATATAACTGCAGGCGCGTTTTGAGTGAGTACATTACTTTATTTATATTATAGATTAAGAATTGTATCACTTTTAAACTTGTTTGCTATTTGATACAATTTGCAGCGTAATAACGTTATATTAACAATTGCGCAATATTACGAAACTCGGGAAGCGTATCAAGGATCGTTGTCAAAATAATTAAAGTTTTCAAGTTTGACATAAATTGAAGGTAGTTTTAAGTTTAGACTGTCTAAGTGTCTAAAACAAATACAACTTTCAGGCCCATACCTAACTTGTAAATACTCCCTGTATGTTTGTTGTGGTTTCTTTAGCAGTCTTCTTAATCTTGTTTGGGAATTAAACCACTTATAGTAAGGGCCTGAAATTTGTATTTGTTTTAGACACTTAGACAATCTAAACCTAAAGCTACCTTCAATTTATGTCATAAATGTCAAACTTGAAAATTTTAATTTCCAAACAAGATTAAGAGCTCATCACAGCAGGTTACCTACCATCTGCTGTAAAAGCGCAGGTTGCGGTGAGTAGCATAGGGCGGGACGAAATGTTGAGATGTAGATATTCAATAGAAAAGGATATGATGTTTAATACTCCGCTTACTTGGTTTATGAAGTGTCAGGGAGCACATATAGATGGCAGTGTTGTGGAACTTATTGGTCCAGTTATAAACGTAACAGATATTTTAATTATACATATTCTCTAACATTTATAACCAGTGAAAACCTTTGAAATTCCGATATGTAATGTAAAAAAAATTATTAGGGAACAAGAAATTACAAGACTTAACATTCCTATATGTTTGCATCGCACAGTTATTTTCAATTTCTAATATGCAATTGAGAAAGCTGTTATATTAATTAATTGGAAAAAAATGAAAAAAACAGATTAATGGTTTAAACGTATCTTTAATAAAAAATGATTAGATAAAGTGTCAAGTGGGTTTTGATTACAGTTTGCGAAAAGCTACAAATGTTGGTTTGGTTTCTTTTTTTATCACACCTTCGTTTCCTTTATCATTTTCTAACGACGAAATAATAAACAAAGTGTACTGAATCGGACACTAAACATTCCTCTAGTAGAATAAAAATACATGTCTTGCATTTTTAAGTAGTCCAAAGTTTGTTTGCTTTTATTTATTTACGTTTTGCATGCAGCTTGTCAAATTTTGTTCCATCGCAATTGCGTATGGGAGTTTGTGAATGGTGAATTTGTACCATAATAAACAAAAGTACATTTTACGTGTATTACAGAAGTTTGTGGGTAAAAACTTAACTAAACATCTAAGAATTTTTATTACATTATTTCTTATTACTGCATAAGCCTAAATATGAGCGAAATATTACTGATGACTTTTTAAATTTATCCCAAAACAATTGAACTTGAGCATAAAAATCAAACTACTCAACTACTCAAACTGGAGGAATACCAACTACCTACTTCACTAAATAGGAAACCTAATAAAAATTTATATAAATCCAAGATTTATGAAGAACAAATCATTTCTATAATTGCTGAGACGCTGAATAATATCCATGATGAAAGTTATAAATAGATTTGCCAGCAATTACGACTATAGTCGAAAACTCTCATACGGATAGTTTGATCTCAATATATGTTTGTTCTGTTAGTTTTATATAGCATGTATTCAAACCATTTCTGTTTTACAATAGTGTATGACATGGAAGTTCGGAATTTTTCCACAGCAGCACATTGCAGGTGCATTTTTCTAAAAAATACTAATATTTGATTTATTCGATAAATAAACTGAATTCTAGTGTGCAATTTTGATGAAAATTCATAAAAATTATTCACCCATTTAGGAAAGTTACTGGTTTTGTTTAAATCGCTCTATTATCAGTAAAACAAAAATTTTTTCAGTTAAAAAAAACTTAAATGACTTTCCCACATAGACAATTATTTTATAAGTAACATATTGAAACCGTTTTTAATTTGGGTGTCTAATAGGAAAGAAATTTGGATCTTTAGAAATTTCAAGATGGCCGGTACTGTGATGAGCTCTTAAGAAGAATGCTAAACAAACCACAACAAACATACAGGGAGTATTTAAAAGATTTATTTTCTAACAATAAAAATAAACACATTTATTCATTGAGGATATAAATCAAAACTATGGGAACAAATTTGTTGAAGAATTCATTTTTGGAGTTACAATATGAAAACTAAAAAATTTTCTCAACAATTAAAAATATTTTGGAATGTATGTGCATGCTTTTAACAATTTATATTCCAATTTTTTGATTTAAGCTTCATCATTGATCCAAGAACTGTCATCAGCATCATTTGCATTTAGGCTAATATAACTAATTCTGTCACATCTCCATTAATCAGTACTTCTCTATCCCACCACCTCTGAATTTCTTCTTTCGTGTGTCGGCCCATACTCTAGGGGTTATAGTTGAAGAGCTTCATTCCACATAACCAACGACATTTCAACTGAAATGCCATCACTTCCAACATGATAATTCTTCGCTATAACCATAACGTTCGGCCAGTTGATCAGTTGCAGACATTACCTCTGACTTATTACTATAATCCCAACGAAGTCCCTACAATGGGTATCTATTGTCACTTACCTTTTTTTAAATTACGTAATTGTGGTTTATCTATCAAAAGGAATGTAGTTTTCATTTAACCACTTCTTGATACCATCTTTTTTCACAACACTTGTTGGTGATTTATTTATGTAGTTACTGTGATAGCTAGCATTATCCATAAGAATGATTGAGGAATTGTTTAAATTAATTAGTTGATATTCAAACCATTATAGAAAATTAGTTTGATTCATTTTGCCATAATAATTACAGTCTTGCATTTTAAAAGTAAAGACAAGGTCTGCATTAGGAATAAATCCATTGTCACCTTCAGCGTGAAGAACAATATAACCTTCAAAACAATATAATTATATTTATAAATGGGTTCATTATATATACCAATATCTTACACCACCAATTTTAAGCCTTTTTACACTTATAACATTAGTATCCTACCACGACTTTCTGATGGCGCCATTATTAAAAATCTATGTCTCGTCTAGGAATACAAAGTGTCACAGATTTTCCATTTTAGTTTTTATATATTCTCGGAGAATGGTCACTCTTTTAAATGCTATATACAGTAATTTAATTAATGCGCGGCGGGATCATCTTTATTATATTCGAAGCCAATTTGTTTTAAAACATTCCATAATGAAGTTTGATCACCTTTAAAAGTGTCCCTTTCATGATGCTTCTGCAATAGAAATGTCACGGTAATACGCGTCTTTGTAATTGAAAGAATTTAGTGTTCTGCAATGCTTTTGTAAAACTAATACTAACTGTTTTTATACATATCGTAAATGACACTTCTAATGCAATTTTGGTCAAAGCCATTGATTTCAACAGCTGGTATGGAGAATTGTCTGATTTTCTTGGAACCTGTAAGTGGTTCGCCTTTATTGCACTTTGCAATACTGTTTACAGTATTCACACTTATGTTCAATGCTGCTGTGACTTGCTAAAATATAAATATATGTTTTACCTTCACTTAACCTAACAATTCGACAAAATGCACTTTCATAATAGATGTAATTTTCTGCTCAATATAAAAAAATTATACATAATACACAAAATTCAATTACGTCTCTTACATCTGTTAAAGGGAAAAATGGGCGAATCCAAATGTTTAGAATTTGTAAATGTTAAATACTCGAAACTTGTAATATGTAAAGTGTTTGAGTTCTGAAAAGAACTGTTTTATTTAGCAAATATAAAACACAAACGATTTACTAAAAAACTAAATAAAAATAAAGTGAGAAATGTCAAAGTAATAGAAGCAGAAAAAATTGCAACATCGAACAAAACTGTCAACTGTAACACACTAAATCGTAATATCATTAAATGTAGTTTATACTTACTTTCACATTGTACAATTTCTAGCACTTAATACTCTTTACGATGTCATCAAATAATTATCTCAAATAGGGTTTAATAACCTTAATTTTATGCTAGTTCATAAATAAAACCTAATAAAATTTAACATAAAGTTAACCTCTATTGACAGTAAATAATTTCATTGTACATACAAATATGTTTGTGTTGGTCTATGACCCTGAGCTAATATGAGATGGACTGTATATAGGTAGCGACTTATGAATGATACACACAAATTAAACTTACCTGTTATTGCGCCGAATGTGATCTTCAACTGATCTAGCAGAAATTGTAAAGCCTTGCTCAAACAACTACGTTTGAACTTTCTTCTGCTCCAATAACGGCTGGTGCGTGGAATTGTATCACTCACTAACTCAAACACAACGCAGTAAAAACGATATTAAACTTTTTAAAAGAATATTTTAATTTTGTCTGACAGTTCTAGAAACATTGCTTGTGCAACTTGATTAGTTTGTAATGTTTTTGGCGAAGTATCTATCTAGATCATATCATAGAACAGCGGAAGAATGTCAAATCACGGGTAATGCGTTTTTTAACTATAACTAAAACTAAACCTAATTGCATTGGGACGCTACAATGCTTAAAAAAATAGTTTCTTAACTTCCTCTGGACACTCTTTAGATCATTGTAAACCATTGCAGATGGTATACCTTTGTTTATTTTATGTGAATTTATGTGGTTCCATAAATACTAAAGATCCTCTTGTATAGATTTTCCAGCTCTGCAATAGTACTGTTAAAACAGCTTTAATAGCTTCCTTGTTTTGTCTGCGAGTGTTATAATCCTAGTTTTAAATTTCTTATGTAGGATTTTCTTATGGGTAATTAGAAGTAGCCTTTTTAGCCACTTAGGAACGGTAACCTTTTTTTAAGAACAACAAACAATCTAAGTGTTTTGTATATAACAGAGTAAAAGTCCTCAATACCTTCCTCAATAGATACCGTAAATTCTAGAAATTGTCAGTCGGATGATTTCAGATAGGTAATTATTTATTAACTCATAAAGGACATGTAAAATCGTGGTAAGTACTATTATCTTGACTTTCATAGTAAGTACAACCTTTATGGTGATTAACAATGGTGGATGACCTTGGTCATTTGGTTCAAAAATAGGTTCTGCCGTACTTATTTCAATGACATTGCCGTTATTAAAAACTAAGTCTAAAATATTATCCCGTTTGCTTAAAATGTAGTTATATTGAGATAATTTGCAGAAAGACCATCAAGGAATACTTCACAATCGAAACTGATGCAGGAACTACAATTTTTAAAAGATGTTATGGGTATACGAAGTACTACGTTATAAAATTTGCAACTGCACAAAAGGGATGGGAATCTTGTAACAAAAGAAGGATGCCCCGGCTAACTATTGTGATGTGGGAGTGGGTTCCTATAGAAATAAATGGAAGAAAATAGAACAAAATTGAATAATAAAAAAATCTATCTAAGTGCAATTTCAAGCTGCTTTGCCAATAACACTTACCTCGAAGAGCTTTCAATTTCTGTCAAGTCTATGGATGCAGGTTCATCTTATCTAGTATCATGCGAATCCCTCAAGATGACGAGCTAACTGGAGGGGGATTTTAATTACTTTATTTACTCTCTGGCATAATGGAGTTTCTCTCACAATTATTTTATATATTCAATCAGTCTCACTGCGTCACCCAAATGTATTTGTAATACAACATCACAGTATTATTCTTGTAAATAGGTATATGTACAATTTTTATGGTTATCTAAATAACTTTCAACACCATTCACACAATAGTATTCTTGAAAATATGTACATAAATTAACCAAATAAATTTTGACACCATTCGCATAATATTATTCTTGAAAACACGTATGTACAAAACTTTAAAATTGCTTAAATCCAAATAAATGCAAATAGCATAACACCTAGTAAATCCATATGCCTATGGCATTTGACAATACATAATTTAATCACTTTTAGTTGGTCATGCCCTTTGTTTAATTTCCTATAACCATTAAACTACATCATTCATTTTGTCATGACTTCCAATATACAAGTTTTTTAAATCTAATAAAGCAAATATTATAATCTACAATACAAGTGAACGTTTTACACTCTGTGTCCAGTTAAACAGGCTTCAACACAAAACAAAAGAACAATTTGTAATTATGTAAACTAACCTTTTAAACATGTGTTAATTTAATTAAGGCCATCCATTTCAACAACCAAAATCCACAATCAGTCAATTTCCTAACAATGTGATATGGATTAATCGGTCTCTTAGATATTGGGTCTGTCGATATATCCGCGACTCTTATCACGATAACATCCGCGATTACTATCCCTTAATCACCAAGGTTCGTCAACTTCTCGTTTCTATAAATAACCTTTCTATGTTACTTTGTTACTGGTTTATGAGTAAATTGATTTCCGGTGGCTGTCTAGCAATGCCATTATCCCCAGTTTCTCCGCTTCAGAGGATTATGTCATTAACATACCTATTTTGTGAAGGATGCATGCTTGTCCATGGTTTATTTTAGTTAGCACCATGTATAACAATAAATCAATACATTGTACTGTTTGATGATGTTTGGTTGGTAATTTAATTTCTGTGGGTTTCATTAACTTAGTACCTTCTTTGTACTAACCTAATTTTTATTGTGTCTTGAATACATTGTAAACATATGTTTAATTATTTTGGTGTATTATTAAATGGAATATTTTTAATGAACGATATACAAAAGCTTTCTTAATACTTTATGAGAAATGCATAACATTGAAATTTGTTTTCCTTTTTGGCAGCTTTTAAAATAATTTATGAATCTGAGTTCCATCTTACTATGTATTTTACGAAAATCAAACCACACTTTTGTGATTTCTAAGTTTATGATTTTAATAGAACCACTATTTATTGCAATGCCCTGCTGATTGAACGCTATACATGAAATCATAATTACACAGTGCTTCAATATTAAATTGTCCTTTTTTGATTAATTTTCTTCTTTTTCATCCGGTTTCTGTTTAACGTAATTCCAAAGCATTACAAAGAGTCTACACACTTTTGTACATGCTGAACATGATCTGCATAAATATCTATAGAAGACCTTGGTGTAATATAAATCGCACATGCGTATATATTTCTTGATATTTTAAAATTGTAACATTATGCTTAAATTTAACCAACTCTGATTGCGTCACTAAATCATTGTTCGATTAAGTAATTACTTTCATTTTGATTAATTTCCTATATCATACAGATACCGACCATTTACACTTTCAATTCACATGTACATTATAAAGAAGTCTAAACATAAAAGCTTATAATATTACTCACTGTTTGCATTACAATTTTTTGTCCTTCCAGCTACACAGTCTTCTAGCTAACACAACCTTCTTGACCTAACACAATACAAATTTTCAAATTAATGGAAGGGTGAATCGTTTAGGTTCTAACCCCTTTAACCAGTCGTAATGACAATAATTCCACAAACATGCGAATTGAAAGTATTTTGCCCATGCAGGCATAAGTTCAAACAAATAAGTCGCACTTGCTTTAAGTTTCTCTATGTGAATTCACACACATCTTAAACTTGAAGCTGCGTGTGATAAATAAGACAAGCGGGCCAGTAAGAAAAGAACGAAATCAGTAATGGAATGCTCGACAAACAAAGAAGAAAAGAAAACAAATGCCACGCTAAATACAGTCGGAGATTGGAGGGTCTTAAGAACGAAATGACAGTACACACTAACCAATTTGCCTTTTTTCTTAAAACCTCTGTACCTAAAATGATAATTAAACACAATCATCATCATTAGGTCTTCAGTCCTGGAACTGTTTAGATGCATACCTCCACTGTTTCCTATTCTGGACTAACCTACACATTTTCCTGAAATTTTCATAGACTATATCTTTCACTATCTGTGTGAAATCGTCTAATCTAGGTCTACCTCTCTTTTTCTTTTTTCTGTTTTAAATATATCTCGTGCTATTACCTCATGTCTTAAAATGTGTTCTATCATCCTCTCTCTCTCTCTTCTGAATTCTTCACTTTTCACATACTAATATTAATTATATCTAAGTAACAATCACACTCAAAAGTGTTTTGTAAATAATATAACTATTCCATTATATACCCCTTTAAATATTGTCGCATAATTAAAATTTGCAATATTCTCAACAACTGCCGATTGTGCAAAAGGAGTAATTGAAAACTATTGATTCGGCAAATGTCTAAGTGGTCGGAGATCTTGGTTTACTTAACTCCCTTTGCGTGCCACTGGAGATCAATAAAATAGGGTGTATTTTTAGAAAACAATAGAAGAGGAAAAGTGCAAAAGATATTAAAAGAAAAGGACTAGCACAAGGCCATGCAGTATTTAACAAGAAAAGGCAGCTGCTAATTTGAAGACCGCAAACAGAAACAAGAACAAAATTGTAAAAGTTTATTTGTGGAGCACAACACTGTATGACTGTGAAGCATGGACAGTAGGAGAAGCAGACTTTGAAATCTGCTACAGATATATGATGAAGATATCATGGACAGACAAAGTTAAGAACAAAGAGGTTCTAGAAATAGTAGGGTAGTAAGAAATATGTGGAAAACAGTTGAAAAATAGGACACGTTACAAGGCACGGAGCAATAGTACAGGATATATTAGAAGCAGAGATAGGAAAAAAGCAAATTAATTTCTCCAATATGATGTGGAATGAAAGCTTACCACAGATCACTTTCACGTTTTTAACCGGTATTTTTATATCCGCAGTATCACTTGTGTTTAGACACCTGTCTTCACTTAGTTCCAACTTTTAATACCGTCCATCCAATTATGTGCTTAGCAACCTCATTCTGCATGGTGATGATTGCATGTTATTCGATCTTAGAAGCTCTACTGAATCTGTTGTGATGCGATTTCCTCCCTCCTACTATTATGTGTTGGTTTTATAAGTTAAAATGTTTCTGGGATATTCCCAGTTTTTGTGTTCTTAGGGATTGTATGACAAACTATCCTAAGGTTGAGGTCAAAGTTATTTTGGTGCGTGTGATGAGTTATGTGTTTCCCACACTTAACATTTAATACCAACAGCTGTGTCATTTATTGATCACTATGCATTATTGTGTAGGGCTGTAATTTATGATTTTATGATTATTCAGGTTGTTTCCGTGGTTGAGGATTTCTGAATTCATGAATGGGTTCAAATATGCCAGGTTATTTAACGAGATTTATCTGTATTTTTCTAATTTTAGTACGAAGAGTGTAAAGTTCTGGTCATTATTACTGTTTGTATAAAAATGTAGTAGGTGCTTTTCGGTTTATTTATTTGTCCTTATTCAATATTCTATTGAAATAGCCAAGTTGTTAAATATAAACCATCCAAGCATCTATAAATATTGTTTTCTTGATAAAACTCATTGAATTAACTAAATTATATATATTCTTTTCTACAATGTAATGTTTGCTGAAGTACCACGTGAGCGTTACACCATGAGTCAAGTTTCTTGTAAATAGAAGTTTGTCTAGTGCAAACCATAAAAGCATTGCTTTTCCCACTGAAAGATATCAGGAAATTGTAAACAATAAGAGTCTACTTTCTTATAAATCTAAGTTGATCAATTGAAAACCATAAAAGTATTACTTTTTCTCCCAAAGGATATAGGAAGATCATTAACGATGACTGAACTTTCCTGTATATCTAAGTTCGTCAAATGCAAAACTATAAAAGGATTTCTTTTTCCACCTAAAGGTATGAGGAGACCATAACGATATTAGGCAAATTTCTCGTAGGTCAAAGTTGGTCGATTGCAAAAACATAAAAAAGATTTCTTTTCCTTCCTAAAGGTATCAGGAGATCATAAACAATGAATCAACTTTCTTGTAAATTATAGTTTGTCGATTGCAAAACCATAAAAGGATTTCTTTTCCTGTCGCAAGGTATCAGGAAATGATAAACAATTCACTTGAAAATCTAGTTGGCTCAATTGCAAAGCCATAAATGGATATGTTTTCCTGCCAAAAGGTATCAGGAAATCGTAAACAGTATTAACAAAATTTCTTGTAAGTCGGAAGTTTTTGTAGATGACTGAAGTTTATGTAGGTGAAGAATTGTCTTGTAAAGTTGATTATTTTATTTAATGTGATTGGCAGGGTTTCATTCCATGTTGAACAAAATTGTATACTAGATAGTATTAAAGTCCGACCTATTTTTGAATTTGTTGATCCAATGTTGTATTCTGATTTAATTAGAGATGAAAATACACTTGAAAATGTGCAACATTAAGCAACACGACTGTCATATGAAACTGGCAGGTCACTTTGTACAAAACACCTTGTGATGATGAAACTGTCCACATTTAACATTAGAAAAGCACACGATAAACTAATAGTTACCTAAAGTGGTCTAAATGGAACTTTTGGATGTGATCTTTCACAATTATTCTCCCCTAACATCGATGAAAGACTTTGTGGACACAGGCTGAAGCTAAAAGAGACATGTGTATAACAAACTGTCATGGTTCATTTTTTAACTAACCGTATGTATAAAGATTGGAACAACTTACTCTACTATAAATAGTGTGAATTTTCGAATTTAGTTTAAATCAGGTTAGTGTTGTAATTTTTACGTTTGTTACATGAGTAAATTATGATATTAAACAAACGCTTTGCAAACTGTATTTGAATATGAGCTTTATAGGATTAAGTTTCTGCTCAGAAATTCATTTTAATAATAAAAATAATTACATTTTGTCATAAATAGTTTTCGAGGTAAAAAGCATCATTGGCATTTTATTTAACAACGGACAACTTTAAAACTTCAGTGTTACCAAAAAGTATTAAACGATCTCGAAGGTGTAATTTTATCCAATGTATTATGCTACTTTCAGAATCTACGTCGCTCTTTTAATAGCCGAATGTGAGATTTGTTTCAAGCGTGTTATGTACCACATCCCATATCCAATTTTTTTGCAAAAAGGTGTATTTTGCTATTTTTTCTATTCCATCTTAACTGCATATTATACATTTTTATAATTACAGTGAACGAAGTATAGATCTAATTTTAACCTTAGAAGATATGGATGGTATATCATGGTATTCTACATCAAATTGCCAACTGGAGCAGTTATCTCCTCGAGGAGTACAAGAACTTGTACTTGAAGCAGTGCCACTAGTAAATGGTTTAAAATCTATATCTGGAATTAGATTATTTGATACATCACTGAAACGTACTTATCAATATAATGATGTAGCACAGGTGTTTGTGGTATCCAATACCCAGAGTTTGCAAAATAAGAAATTGTGATAAAAATCAATTGTTACTTTATTGTATTTATTATATTTGTACAAACAAGTATTAAAAAATGTTATTATTTATCAAACGTTTTTGCTAATTGCTGCTTACCAATTTAACTTTCAGAAAGGATAATAGTATCAATTATCATCATCATTTGGTCTTCAGTCCTGTAACTGGTTACACATGTACCCCCATTGTTTCGTATTCTGAACTAACCTTCACATTTCCTATGTTGTTCTACCTCTACCTCTTTTTTCCTATCTCTGCTTGTAATGTATCCCATATTATTCCCCAGAAATACTTTAGAACGTAATTCTGTCCTCCTATTTCTCCCATTTTTTTTTTGTTTTCCACAGATATTTTTATTCCTCTACTATTTCTATAACCTATTTGTTATTAACTTTGTCTGTCCATGCTACCTTCCATCATCCTACATCTGAGCACAACATTCCAGATGGCTTCCCATTCAATTGTTTTCTCATTATATGCCCTATTTCGCCAAGATTCAGTGGTATGTGAAGGGAGGTGTCGCCGTGGATCAATATAGTACGCGTAAGACTATGGATCTCAAGGTCCTAGGTTCGAATTCCGACACGGCCGACTGCTTGAAAAATGGCAGGTGAGCATTTTTCACAAGAATTACGCCCCCGTTCGGATGAGAGGTTAAATGGAGGTCCCGTGTGTGTGTTGTCACGCACGTTAAAGATCCCTACCTAGCCTGGAATGGCAAGAGTTCGGCAAAATTCTAAGTTTCCAGGCAACAAAAAACTCGCCTCCTGGCCATTGTAGTACCTTCGGGTGGAGCATTGGAAATGTAAATGCACGGTATGTGAGGAGTTAAGCAGTCTATGGCTGCCAAGAATCCCCCAACACTTAGATAAATAAATAAATAAATAAATAAATCTTTATTTTTTCCATTAATACACCTAATTCACCTTAAGCAACCTAGGTTGCTTGTCAAGGTGTTATATACATTTTAATATATATATATATATATATATATATATATATAAGTTATACATATGTTTTAGCCATATTTACAATTTTTTAGTTTTCTGTAACAATAATTTTTATAAAAATTATGAAATAGAAGCCAAGGTATAAAAACTCAAAGCTAAAGATTGAAAAATTAAAAATAAGATATTAACTTAAAAACTACAAAAAGTACAACTAATGGCCAGTAACTAGAAAACTAAATCTAAGAACTAAAACTAAAGACTAAAAACATATCTTAACCCTATGTATTTATTTATTTACATATATCAACATTAATATTGGCTCAACCCTCTGTAAGTATACACCAGCATTTGCCCCGCCTTGAATAATTATAACTAATATTTTCATTGGATGAGTGGATTAATTTAACCTATCAATCTATGTGTATTTATTGTTTAAAAAAATTTTTAGGTCTTGCTTTAGCTTATGCATATTGGCAACAGTTTTAATTTCGTCCGGCAGTTCATTTAAAAGTTTAGGCACCAGATAGGAAAGGTTGTTTTCACCATATCTATTGAATGTCCATGGGACAATATATCTTTGACTTCTCAATCCGTGGCCATCGTCTCTTTTTTCTAAAAAGTTTTCCTTTAAAAGGCTTTCTAGGATTATTTTATAATGAAATAATCCCTTAGTACTTAATAGTTCACAACTACATAATAAGTTTCTCAAGGTTGACCCCGACTTTGCATTGCATACTATTTTAAGTAGCTGTCTTTGAACTACATCTATTTTCTTCAAATATACATCGCTAGCAAAACCCCAAGCCTCTAGTCCATATCTGATTAAAGATTCTGCCAGCGCTATATAGATAACCTTCATTATTTTTTCTGGAAGTAAATGCCTGACATAGTATATTCTGACTAAGACTAGCTTTAATTTATTGCACACGTTATTGATCTGATGGTCCCAACGGAAATAATTATCGACGGTAATACCTAAGTACTGATATATATATATATATATATATATATATATATATATAAAGAATGCTGCGATCCATGTATTAGATTCGAGCCTCACGAATTGGGCGTCAAAGAATGCTGTGATACCTCTTGAATTACCTGGTCTGTTGATTTTCTTCTGTTAATCGCCTCGGCTGCTCCTCTAGATAGCTTTCATCCTCATACATAAAAAAAACAAACACATTCCTACCACAAACATCAACGTCAACTCTATTTACATCAATATTCACAATACACTAAAATTTCAAAATTAATATGCAGCATAAATTTTAATATCGGAAACTTTCAAAATTAAATTTATTTTCATTTTAATGTGCATCCAGAATTAAAGTCCTTGTAGGATGCCTACTAATTACTATAACAATATATGCAGAGTACAAAGGAGCATCTACCACCCTTTACGTTAATTAACCAGGTTCGTCTAATTGAGCTCAAAGACATACCCATATTTTTATCATAATCCAGAACATCAATACTAAATACCCTTTCTACTTAAACAAGCAAATTTCACCTTAAAATTAAAATATTATTGTTAGTACAATTTCACTACTGTCCATTTTAAATAAACAAATTAGAAAGTTATTCAACACACACCAACATCTCAAAGTTCAAACAAAATAGTATAATTTACCTGAAGGTTACTTGCACTCGTAGCTTCAATGTACATCGTCCCTTTTGTTAATCACACCATTCCAACTGGGTTATATTTACGGCTTCTGATTCTCAACGCTTTAAAATTTTTCTCCATCACCATTTATTTAAAGTTGTTTCAGGGCTTTTCCGAACTCCTCTGTGTATATCTGACCCTTGTTTCGTGGATCCAGACCCGTTTATGCACCATTTAAGTATTAATACCCCGAAAATAACAAAGAAATTCATACTTCTTTCACCAAGATACGCCAAAACTGCCTACTTTTGTGTATTTATTTGTCATAGTAAATTTTACCAATTGGTACAGTGATACTAAACTTTATTACCTTGTATCTTCTTTTCTAAGCGCACTAACGTACATTCATTGTAGCACGTAAAGAACAAGCTGTTTTAAATCACATAATATTCGAGCAAACTGTTTAAATTATTTAATATTAAAACCGGAAAACTAAAAAGCACTGTATAACGCGTTCAATCAAGTCGAAGATCTAAGAGAGCTTTTAACGCATCGAATAGTCAAAAGTCTAAGAGAGCGAAATTCATATTACCCCCGGTATATATAGCGGATAGCCGGCACGTCGCTTTTGTCCTCAAAACTATTCATTCTGGTAGGTCCCGGTCTCGGTGCAGGTCCCCTTCCTAAACTATTACTCCTAACATATGGTCGTCTCTGTTCCCAATTCTGTCGCTGGTATCCGTAACTATTCCCCCGTCTAGCGTAGTTGTCCCTTCTATTGTCAAACCTAACTGTGTTGATCTGTCTTTCCCTATTATCCCGAGGTCGTCCACTACTTACGTCGTCGTACCTCTGCAAGTATTCTAGAAACATTTCTCTGTCCACTATGTTCTGTAGTGCTACGTGTTGTCTTATGTCTACCTCGAAGTGTCGTGATAAATACTTAATAATTTGTCGGTCCGTCAGTGGTGGGTTCAGTTGCTTTGCTATGCTATACTTGCGTATAGCATATTGCTCCCTACTTCCTGAAAATTCTCCCTTAAATTTCCCTGTGATTAAGTCGTCTCGTACCTGATCTTGTCTGTGGTCACTCCAGTAGTGCTTTAAAATTTGTTTTCAAAGTCCTGATACGTGTCTATGTCCTGTCCTACTAAATTGTACCATGCTTCCGCATTGTCCTTTAATAAAGCCTTTATCGTATTCAGTTTAGTCTGTTCGTCAAATAAATTTCCCATAAGATTTCTTACGCTATTAATAAAAATTTGTGGATTTACCCTGTTATCGCCATAAAACTTCATGTGTTGGTCCAATGATACTCCACCTGTATAAAATCTGGGACCATCCCCCGTTAAACTTGACACGTTGTATTTAATACTACTAACTTCGCGTTCTACCCTGCCTAACTGATCCCTACATGAGTCCGTTACTTCAGTCATTTTTATATTAATCTCTTCTTCACAAAAAAAGCGTACTTCGGACCTTAAATGTCCCATTTCCTGTCGAAGACCTGTAATATCACGCTCATTTTTATCAACCCTATTTTCAACTTCCCCCATTTTCACGGTAAGACTATTTTTAAATTCTGTAAATTCTCTCGTCGATTTTTCTATTTTATCCCCTAATTCCTGATTTAATTGGTCAAATTTCTTATTCGATTCTTCACTCATCTGATCAAATTTTCGATTTGAGTCCTCTCTAACCCTACTTAACGTCTCATTCATTCTTTCAAGCATCCTCATTATCATCTCGTTTCCTTGATCCCCTGATTCCGTCCTCGACTGATCTCTACTGCCTCCAGCTTCTTCCATTTTCGAATTTTTTTCACCCAATGCACTATCGTTACTTCCAATTTCCACTCCTTGACTCCTTAACGACTCTTTTCTCTGCATACGTTCTAATCACTCACACACACTCTAAAAATACTCTTAAATTTATACACACACAGAAACTCTCTCTCTCAGATCGCCAGTTTCCTGGAATAAAATCACAAAAATTTTATTTGGAACTCGAGCCTCACTTTTGGGTCGCCAAAGAATGCTGTGATCCATGTATTAGATTCGAGCCTCACGAATTGGGCGTCAAAGAATGCTGTGATACCTCTTGAATTACCTGGTCTGTTGATTTTCTTCTGTTAATCGCCTCGGCTGCTCCTCTAGATAGCTTTCATCCTCATACATAAAAAAAACAAACACATTCCTACCACAAACATCAACGTCAACTCTATTTACATCAATATTCACAATACACTAAAATTTCAAAATTAATATGCAGCATAAATTTTAATATCGGAAACTTTCAAAATTAAATTTATTTTCATTTTAATGTGCATCCAGAATTAAAGTCCTTGTAGGATGCCTACTAATTACTATAACAATATATGCAGAGTACAAAGGGAGCATCTACCACCCCTTTACGTTAATTAACCAGGTTCGTCTAATTGAGCTCAAAGACATACCCATATTTTTATCATAATCCAGAACATCAATACTAAATACCCCTTTCTACTTAAACAAGCAAATTTCACCTTAAAATTAAAATATTATTGTTAGTACAATTTCACTACTGTCCATTTTAAATAAACAAATTAGAAAGTTATTCAACACACACCAACATCTCAAAGTTCAAACAAAATAGTATAATTTACCTGAAGGTTACTTGCACTCGTAGCTTCAATGTACATCGTCCCTTTTGTTAATCACACCATTCCAACTGGGTTATATTTACGGCTTCTGATTCTCAACGCTTTAAAAATTTTCTCCATCACCATTTATTTAAAGTTGTTTCAGGGCTTTTCCGGAACTCCTCTGTGTATATCTGACCCTTGTTTCGTGGATCCAGACCCGTTTATGCACCATTTAAGTATTAATACCCCCGAAAAATAACAAAGAAATTCATACTTCTTTCACCAAGATACGCCAAAACTGCCTACTTTTGTGTATTTATTTGTCATAGTAAATTTTACCAATTGGTACAGTGATACTAAACTTTATTACCTTGTATCTTCTTTTCTAAGTGCACTAACGTACATTCATTGTAGCACGTAAAGAACAAGCTGTTTTAAATCACATAATATTCGAGCAAACTGTTTAAATTATTTAATATTAAAACCGGAAAACTAAAAAGCACTGTATAACGCGTTCAATCAAGTCGAAGATCTAAGAGAGCTTTTAACGCATCGAATAGTCAAAAGTCTAAGAGAGCAAAATTCATATTACCCCCGGTATATATAGCGGATAGCCGGCACGTCGCTTTTGTCCTCAAAACAGACAATTCTTAAGAATTTCTCATGCTATGTTGCCATTCCGTCGCTCGCGCGTCGGTTTTTACGAATTCTTCACTCGCCCCAGTTAAATCTCCGAAATTTCAACACGGCACGCAAAGTCTGGAAATAAGTAATTGACTTTTATACCGAACTGTTATTTTTACCTCTCAAGTTTGCCTTTTACTTTCAACCAATTGCAACCCCATGACGTTGCTCTACTCACGCCTTTTACTATATGTGTCTCGGTCTTGCGCATATTATCTGTCTCTATCTAACCTGTTCTTATTGATGCAAATTGATATTCTTTATTATCGATTATTTTAGTCCATGTGGAGTGTGAAATAACCCACCTTTAGCATTTCTCGTAACTATTATGCGACGGTTTCTACAAGATTCTCTGAACCATTAATTATCTGCAAAATTTTCGCCGAATGAGCTTTTTAAACTACGCAGGTGTTCAAACATACTATTAATTCTCAGAGCCTTATTTCGTGGTATTATAATCTTGGATTTTCACAGACTTTTATGCTTATTATTAATAATGGTTTAATTAACTCCAATTAAAATTGACTTCTATCCTTTCATTTTTAGCGAATACAAGTTAAATATTAATTATTATGTGTACACTTTGTTTTACTACCGGTTACTTAAAATAGGGTTAATTAATATAAATTTTGCACGTAATTTCCATTTGTTTCTTTATTAGGAATAATTAAATTACACGCAGAGCTTTTTAATACTGTTTCTTTTGATATAAAGCGTCTTGCACATGATTTAAATCTCTTATTTTTACTGAAACGAATGAATTTTTATTCTCCACGGTGTTTTAATAAAGCGTATTATCTAATAAAATTCCTTATACACGGTGATTAAAATTATTTTATGTAACTCATTAATTTTCTACCCTGGTCTAAATATGAGTAATATATATATATACATATATATATATATATATATATATATATATATATATATATATATAGACAACACCGCACTCCGCAAAACATGAAAAGACTCCTCTTTGTTGCAATTGAAAACATTTGCAGGAGTGTAATGTTATTTCAGTCTTCCCTCTTATCATATAAGGTGTAGCTATATGCATGACTTTGGTCTTATTTTTGTTTAGCATTAATTTATTGTCATGTGAGCATTTTGTTAAGTTGTTAGCGTCGAACTGTAAGAACTGTTCTGCCGTTTTAAGACTTTTATGTGCAGCAATTAACACAACATCATCTGCAAACATTAAAATTTGACATTTTTGAATGAATTGTGGTAAATCATTTATATACATGATAAAAAGAAGTGGGCCTAGTATTGACCCCTGTGGCACACCCATCGATATACAATGTTCGTCGCTGTATGAGTTATTTATTTTTACCACAAACTTTCTATGTCTAAGGTAGCTAGACAAGAGTTGCAATGCAGGGCCTCTAAATCCATATTTCTCTAATTTTTGTAGTAATATGCCATGATCAATTGTATCAAAAGCCTTGCTGTAGTCGATAAACAAACACAGAACATTTATGCTATCTTTCAATTTTTGATAAACTAAATCAGAAAATTTTGCTAGTGCCTTGCTTGTCCCTAATCCTTTTACAAACCCAAATTGTTCTTTTCTTAAAACATTATTATTTTCGACAAAGTCATACGCTAATCCTATTAAATGTTTTTCAAAATTTTTCAATTACGGGTAAAATGGAAATAGGCCGATAGTTACTAATTTCATTGTAATTGCCTCCTTTATGAATGGGTCGAATTACTGCCATTTTTAATTTTAAGGGTATTTTTGTGGTGTTCATTATCAAATTTATAAGGTTGGCTATAGTTAAACACATTTCATCTCCTAAGAAGATAATATCCTGCAACCTAATTCTATCGTACCCTGGAGATTTCTTTACGTTCATTTTCAACAATTCATTTTTCACAAAGTCAGTAGTTACTCGTTTTAAAAGGAGACTACAATTTACTGAATCGATTACTTCATTATCTTCAACTAACTGTACAGGGCATCCATGCTTAATCGATTCGATACTGTTAAAAAAGAACGCTGCACAATTGTTTGCTATAGAAACATCACTAATATCTGGGAAAGCCTGCTTTATCGTGACATCCACACCCTTTTTCTTTTTGTGTTGGATGATTTCATTTATCACGTCCCATGTTTGCTTTGTTTTATTACTATTATAATTAGTATTGGTTAGAAAAAATTTGTTTCTATAGTAATTTTGTTTCTCTCTACGCAATTTTATTGTTAACCAATTCCTGTATTTTTTATATTCGTCCCGATGTTCCGCTAACTTTGTGCTTCTCCATTTCTTATATAGTTTGTCCTTATTTACAATATATTTTATCAAGGTATTTGTCATCCATTCTTTTTTGAAATTATTTGGTGTTCTATTTACCACATCCTGCTTATTGCTGACACCAACAGCATTAGAATAGATCTTATCGAAACTATGAAATATTCCATTGTACAATCGGTCCGGGTCATTTAATTTAACGAAACGATTTAGATCTAAATTACTTAGTCCCCTTTTTATAAATTTTTCATTCCGCATAATATTTATTCCTACATAATTACTTATTTTATTATTAAAATAAGCTGCAATAGCCACGGTGTAATGATCAGAAATTCTTGTATGAATTACTCCCGAAAATATTTTATCATACACACCTCAAATAAATAAATGATCTAGACAGGAACACACTAAACTTTCATTGTAAAAGGCTTCTCTAGTATAACCGAAAATACATTTATAAAAACCTTCTGCATTTAGAAGTAGTTCATAGTTATTTGTTGCTTTATTATAATCTGCCAAGTTAATATTTACATCACCGCCAAATAAAACGTTCTTTTGGTCTCTATTATTAATTATCTGTATTGCAAATTCATTAAGGAATTCATCAATATTATAATTAGGTGGTCTATAAATAAAAATAAGTTTTATCACACATTCTTTAGTTACACTAAGTATTCCCTCTATATTCTCGTACGTTTTAGAATTAAACCGGCTTTCGCAAAATTTAAGCCCTTTCCTAATATACATGATTATGCCACCTCCTCTCCTATTCACTCTAAGTTTTCTATACATGTTGTATTCTTCTAACATAAAAATACTAGATTCCGGTTCTTGAATGGAAACTTCGTTTAAAACAATTATATCCAGTTTCGAACGCGATATGTAAACCGAGAACTCGTCGAAATGACCTTTAAGTCCGTTTATATTTAAACAAATAAGCGATAAGTGGACATTGTGGTTCAAGTAATAATTATTTTTAAATGTGTCCAATGCAATATGCCAATCTGTAATACTTACAAAGGATTGATAATGCACATTATTATTGCAGACTATCAATTCTTCAAGCATTTTCGAATAAAATTAAACTAAAACGTTATCAACAAAACCTATTAATACAAAAGACATTGAATATATTTACAATATGTGCACTATCAATTTATTTTTAATAAATCAATCTTGCTTTCAATTCTAATAACATTCGGCATTTCATTGGACTTCTTTATTAGAATTCTACCAAACTTTACCCAAACGTATCGCCATCCCTTATCTCTGGCACGATTCTTCGCTTGCCATAGCAGGTTTTTATTAAATGCGGTAAGATTTTCGCATATAAATACACGGCGTTCGCTTTTGTTTTGTAGTACATTATCATTTTTAAACAATAATTTCCTTTTACTAAGAATTTTGTCCTTACATTTTGAGAAGAGAGTCTTACAATAATAGCTGGTACTGCATCTGGTTTTCTTTTAGGCAGCCTGTGTACGACTTGAATGTCCTCATCTTCCACTGACACCTCAGAATCCTGACCATATTTAGTACAGCACTTTTTAATTTACCTTCATCTTCTCCTTCTGATTTTTCCATTCCATGTATTTCTAAATTTATATTTCTGGATCTTTGCTCAAAGTTATTTATCTTTATTTCCAACTCTGTAATCTTTTATCTTTGCTTCTATTTTCTTCTATTAATCTGGTAACACTGCTAGATAGATCCTGGTTAATCCTTTTAAAGATGAAACTTCTTGTTTTATGCCATCATAAAGATTACTAAGTCCTTTAACATCATTTGCTAAGCTTTCCATAGTATTTTAAAATAATCTAGCTTTTTATTTATTGCATCCAGCATACGTTTTATATCAGTTTCTCCTTTCAAATCTACGCTAGAGTTGGACTTTCCAGATTCCTTGTCTTCCTACACGTTCTACATCTCCATTGTTCTCTTTTGGTAGATGATAAACTTTTAAACGTGGCTTCCGATAGACCAGAGCAATCTATGTGATAGGATTCGATACAAATAGAACAAGTAATATTAACTCCATCATTTCTTAAAGATTTATTGCATTTCTTACAACTCATCCTTCTATAAATATTGTTTATGGGGCTGGTTAAATCAATTTGAGGGTTTCTTTAACATCAACAGAGTTCTATCACTCTTATAATATTGTTTTTGAGTTCACTTTTATTAAACAAGTCTAGCACTTTTAAACATTCGCAGAGCGCGACTTAAACACAACCTTCTAGCTCGACGGTCGAGCCAATAAATATTTGCCGTATTAATAGTTTTCCAGCAAATCTTGTCGCACAATTAACATTAGTTGAGAATATTGCAGGATCAATACCTGTAGTTGTTTATAATAATCATCAAGTTTAAGTACAGTTATTTTTTCGTCATTAATTTTTCCATCTTGGGGCTGGTTGGATGCATACCTCCGTTGTTTTCTATTCTGAGCTAGCCTACACATTTCCCTGAAATTCCTACAGCCTACATCTTTCACTATCTGTGTGGCCTATCATCCTGTCTCTCCTATTTTTTATTGTTTTTCACATATTTCTTTCTTTCTCTACCATTTCTAGTACCTCTTTGTTTTTAACTTTGTCTGTCCATGATATCTTCATCATACATCTGTAGCACCACAATTCAAAGGCTCCTACCTTTTTATCGTCTGCTTCTCCTACTGTCCAGGCTTCACAGCCATACAGTGATGTACTCCATACATATGTTTCAAGCAATCTTTTCCTTGTTTCTATGTTTGTTGTCTTTGAACACAGTAGTTGCTTTTTCTTGTTAAATGTAGCATGGTCTTGTACTAATCTTTGTTGTATATCGTTTTCCCATCTTGCATTATTTGACTTCCTAGGTAACAGAAATCCTTAATCTCTTGTAAGTTCTCGTTACTTGTTTGTATTGTTGTTTTGAATTTATTTTCCCTTCTTTGGCATACTAGAACTTTAGTTTTATTTTTGTTAATTTTTATTTCGTATCTTTCTGTTAGAACTATTTCCATTTCATTAAGAGCAGCTTCTAACGCTTCTTTGCTAGATGCTAATATCGCTATATCATCTGCAAATCTAAGCATATCAGTCTTTTGTCCCTGCATAGTAATTCCAAATATCTTCCTACATTTGACAGTAGTAGTAGTATCAATAGAAAGAGAATTATATTGAAGCAAATGATACTTATAACAAGATTAAAATAGTAAATTCTTCAATGAGCGTACAATGATAGCCATTATTTACGAGAAGAAATTCACGTCGAGAGCCATGCAGTAGCGAATGACATGGTCATTTGAGTGAAGAATGGCTGTATTATGTGCAAGTAGAAGATTATACTTTTCCTATGACTATATGACTTATACAAAACTATGCACATCTTATTTTTTAACATCCTTTAAATACTTAACGTTTCCTTTTATTAGTTATAGAAACACAATTAACTTATTACTCGTCAACTTGACAAATAAATGTACTTCAGTTCACAGCACAGTTATACAGAGGGCGTAATAATATTACACAGATTTTTTCAATACAAAAATGAATCATAATAAATAACACAATAAAATGGCTTATATTTAATTGTTTAAATAGTTTAGTTAAAGTAGAGCTAAATTAGTAGAAACTTTTATTACCACGTATTGATCATCAAAACATATGTCCGAATCGAATGGGTACTGTGGTCTTTATACACTGGATAGTAACGGATAGTGATGTGGGATAATTAATGTTTGTCTTTAGGATTTATTTTAGCAAAACCTGGTCAATTTTGAGGTTGATTTTGCTTTTTAGGAACGTAAATTTGGATTTTTATTGATATCATCCTATGTTAATAGAATTTAAGTTTAGGTTGAATTTTTATTTGAATTAATTTAGGAACTTAGTAAAGTCAGCTAATTGTAAAGGCTATTCAGTTACCTCAGTAATGGAATCTTATGCGGAAGGGCATTTTATTTTAAGAATTAATATGTTTTTAAGGTATTTTTCAGAGAAATAGTATATAAAGTGATAAAGCAAGGGAGTTTTATGTAGAATAACTGCCAAAAGCCATTGTTATGACAAATGGTTTTGCGCTCCTCAATTTTGACAGAAAAATATTTCAGAGTAAGTGCTACTGTAACGGAGGTTTTTGTATTTCAACTCTTTTCTCAATTATTTTTGTATCTCTTTATTTTTTCTCTCGTTTTACTATAGCAACCCGCTCCTGCACTACTGCAGTTAGCCAATGCACCCTTATATTGTTGTGGGGTCTCCGCCCCTTCAGAGAAATCAAAATTTAGTAACTTCACTCACATTTTACCTGGAATATTCTTGAGTAAAAGATCGCCAAGCTAAATGTGATCTATTCCCAACCAAATTCAAGACGCGTTTTGAACCTCATCGTTCAACAAATTTTCCAAAATGCACCGATTTTCCACATTGTAGTTTATTTGTTGCGATTTTCTTTCAATTCCAAAAATACTAAAGGCAAATTAGTTGGTCCTTTAAATGTTCAAGAAGTAAATTCTACCTTATCGCTAGTTCTCACAATCCTTTTTCAAGGAAATTTTTGATCTTAAAGTATCAAAACCCATTTCCAACAAACATATTTTGTCATTAAATCCATTTCTTAATGAAGAAAGATAACTTTGTATTGGCAGTCGATTGCAACACACCAACATCTGCGAGACAAAAACGATCATTGCTCCTTCCTTCCAAGCAGCATGTGATGTTGCTTCTGTAACGAGAACATCATACGTGGTTAGGGCATGCCGTAACTCGTTGTATCTTTTCTAATTTCTGGTTGAAGGATTGGCCATTAAGTTGGCTTAGGGTCATTAAGGGTATATATGAAATTGTACTATTTGTTTTCGGCTTCGTATGCAAGCTACACAACAAATCATGGCAAATTTGCTAAAAGACAGAAATTCCACTCCCAAACTCGTTGAAAAGATAGGGTTAGACTACGGTAGTCCCATTTTCGTTAAACATACAAATTCCAAAAAGCTACAATTATCAAATGCTATATGGCTATTTTTATGCATATGGTCATGACAGTCATACACATTGAGTTCGTCTCGAATTTGAGCACCAAAGCAGTTATATTAATACTTAATTGATTTATGTCTCGGAGTAACTATTACAATTTATAGCGATAACTCTTCAAATTTCATGGAAGCCCGCAATTAGCTTAAGGAGCAACATGGTTTCTTTAAAACTCTGTATCCAATCAAATAAAAGTATTTGCTGCAGAAACCATTATTGAACAGAAGTTTATTCCCCTGCAGAACCATTATTGGGTTGGGATATGGGAGCCTTCCATAAAAGTGCATAGTATCACTTGTACCAAGTAAAAGACTGTAGACGCTACCCAGTAGCAGATATAGATACTGACCACAACATTGTAATTAAGAAGGTCATGTTAAAATTTGAAAAAGGGAACGGAAAAAGACACCGATTTTGAGAAACTAAAAGATAAGAATATCCACAAAAGGTTTAAGAAAAAGTCAAACGGATTGCAGAAAGACATTTGGAAAATTTTTGATACTAAGGAAGTAGAAACGGAATGGAATAACATTAAATCCAGCTTAGACGTGGCGGTCAGAGATATTCTGGGGGTATAAACAAAAAGAAAATAAGAAACATGTATAACAAAGGATATCCTGAATTTAATAGAAGAAAGGCAAAAATACAAAAACAGACCAGACGATGCAGGAAAGCTAAATAACATTAGATTGACAAAAAGTGCAAATAGGTACAAACTAAGATGAAATAGGAAAGACTGGCGATGCATACAAACTAATTAAAAAGAATTTTAAGGATATAAAATCGTATAACAAATATATGGGGCACGGAAGGAGACATTATAATAGAAAATGTAGCGAAAATGGTTAGATGGCAAGAATATATAGGAAATTTATATGTAGGACAGGACCTAGCACCATTAGAACAGAAATTGGACATTGAAACGGATGACTTGGAATATCATTCACTTCGTACAGATCCCGATAAAGTATCGGCGATGGTTAACTTTCCTCGACCGAAAACCACGACAGAAATAAAGAGGTTTATAGGAATGTGCAGTTGGTATCGTCGCTTTATAAAGAATTTTTCGTCATTAGTTTCGCCTATCAACGATCTCATTAAGAAAAAGAAAAAAGGTCAAACTGTAAATTGGAGCACGGAAGCAGAAAATTCGTTTGTGTTGATCAAACAAGCATTAGTTTCAGCACCTCTTCTTTCACAGCCAGATTATTCGGCACCTTTTATTGTTGAATGTGACGCCAGCAACACTGGGTTAGGAGCTGTTTTTATACAAAATATAAAAGGAGAAGAGCGTGTAATTTCGTACGCAAGTAAAACCCTGAGCCGTACAGAGCGCAATTATTCCACCACAGTGTTTAGCAGTAATTTTTGCAATTGAGAAATTTCGTCCGTGGGTGGAAGGAGTTCGATTCACAGTTGTCACTGATCATTTTTCGTTACTTTGGTTGAGTAATCTTCAGAATCCTACTGGAAAACTTGCCAGATGGTCTGTTCGATTAAGGCAACATTCATTTGATTTGGTACATATGAAAGGAAAATTTAATATAGTTCCAGATTGTCTTAGTCGTGGCGTTCCTTTAGAAAATCCAGAAGTTAATTTAGTAGAGATCAATCTTGACAATGTAGACTTGTGGTATGAATCTTTGAGAAAGAAAATTTTGTCGTCACCCAAGAGCTACCCACAATGGAAAGTGGAAGATGGGTTCATTTTTAAGTTTATCCCTTCCAAATTACCGCATTCGGCGAATATTGTAGAGTGGAAGCACTTAGTACCGAGATCTCAGCTTAAAGATGTCATTAAATCATGTCATGACCCCCCTACAGCAGGACATTTTGGTTCTTTGAAAACTTTGTCTCGTGTCCAAGAATTATATTATTGGCCAAAGATGATCTTTGATGTACGTAAATTTTGTAGGAAGTGTTTGATTTGTGGTGCTCAAAAACCACCCAATAAAGGTCCCTTGGCATGATGGGAAAGGAAAAGAGGTTGGACTTCCATTCCAAACCATTGCTTTAGATTTGATGGGTCCGTTCCTCGCTCCAAACGCGGACATAAATGGCTTTTAGTTGTTGGTGACTGGTTTTCGAAGTATTCGATTTTACAACCTTTGCGTAGTGCCACGGCACATTTGATAGAAAAGTTTTTGGAAGAAAAAGTGTTTCTTGTCTACGGAGTACCACAATTTGTTATTTGTGATAATGGTCCACAATTGATTGGACGTGTTTTTAAAGCTTTGTGTGCAAGGTACGAAATCCAAAAGATTTGGTACAATGCTGTTTATGCTCCTCAATGCAATTTTGTGGAAAGAATTAATAAGACAGTTGGTACTGCCATTCGTTCGTACGTAGAAGAACATGATACGTGGGATAGTGAGATATCAAAAATTCAGTACGCAATTAACTCAGCAAAACACGAATCCACCAACTATTCTCCAAATTTTTTAGTCTTTGGTTGTCAGGTACCCTTAAGTGGAAAAGCTTATAGTGATAATTTTGAACCTGGTGAGGATGTTGATGTTGTTTCAAGTAGTAGACCTTCTTATGTTTTGGATCGTCAACCTTTGTTTGATATTTTTGGATTGTCCGTGAAAATTTACATGTAGCTTATCAACGTTCGAGTAAACGCTACAATCTTAGAAGAAGAGACATTTCATTCCAAGTCGGAGAAAGCGTTTGGAGGACTAATAAGGTACTTTCAAGTGCTGGTGATAAATTCTCCGCTAAGTTAGCTCCAAAGTTCATTTTGTGTAAAGTTCGTAAAAAACATTCCAATTTAGTGTATGAATTAGAGAATGAGGATGGAACAAGAGCCGGAAAATGGCATGTTAAGGACTTGAAACCCGTTGAAGCATCATATCCAGATGAGAATGATGATCCTGACGATTAGTTCCAGTCTAGTCATTTCTTTGATGTTAAGCAAAACAATAGTTATTTGCTTCGTTTTGTTCCGATTTTTGATTTAGTATCGTTTAACTAATACTAAATGGAGACTGCCCTTTTGTAACCCATTTTGTTTGGAAATTTTGTTCGATAATTGAAGCATGTGGTTAAGAATTTGTGTAGTAGTTTTGTGGTGTGCATTAGTGTACATACTGGTTGTTTTAGTCGCGCGTTATTTGAAGATGTTATTAGAAGATGTCTTTAAAAGATATCATTAGAAGATATCATTCAAAGATATCTTTAGGATGTAGGAATAAGTTGACTATTTAAGTTGCTAGTCCTGATTTCTACACATTTAGGTAGAGAGAATATTGATTTATTCTTTCCCTTATTTCGGACCTTTCAGAAATTTTTTTGTTTGATAAGGTCAGAGGTTTGCACGGTGAACCTCACCATTTGATCCATCACTAATAAGATGTGTTGTTTGAAAAATTAGTGATAGGATAATCAGTAGGGTGTAGGAGATTACAGTCCTAATTGGTTCGATTTTGAATTCGAATTTTGTAAGTAACCTGTTGGTAGGGTTGCCTTAGTTTTGATTTTCACTTTGTGATAATAATATTTTGTATTCGATTTTTGTAAGTAACCTTTTGGTTAGGTTACATTAGTTTTGATTATCACTTTGTGATAATAATATTTTGAATTCGATTTTTGTAAGTAACCTGTTAGTTGGGTTACCTTTTTGATTATCACCTTATAGGGATAATATTTTGAAGAGTTATGCTATTTCGATGTTGTAGCGTTCCTTTTTTGGTAGATAGAGCTGCTTGAGCTCCAGGAAGTGGAGTTTTTATTTTAGGAAATTAAGATAATTTGTAATGTGTTTGGTTATAGTTAGTAGATACTAGCCTTGGTAGGAGTAAGAAAACTCTAGTTAAAGGGTTACCATAAATTTAGATTTTGATTAATTTTTTTGTCCCGTGGAGTGTTTGACTTTTTGATTTGACCTCTCCCAATTTTGACATACACCGATTGTGACTCCCCGATTTTGTCTCCCTATGGACGCTTGGTACACGTAGTTACCGACACTCAAATTTGTAGATATTTGTCCCCCTCGTTTTGATAGGTTCATAAGAATTCATAATGATAATTAAGAATGTGGAAGAGGCTAGTATATGTTTAAAAAAAAATCTTTTGTACTTGTTTTACTTAAAAATTTTTCTTTTGTTAAAATAATAAAAAAAAGATTTTTTTTCTTTTAGGAAAGGGGTAGTGTAACAATTTTATTTTTGGTTAATAAATCCCTTCATAAAAGTGCGAGAATAATAAAACACTTTTATTAATATAATAGTAAAATACATTCAACAACTAAAGTAATACGTTAAAGCAGCATCGTCCTTTGGTATTCTATTTGTGGTTAAATATCTGTGTCTTCTACAGCTATTCGCAGGCGCGTTTTGGTTTGACAGTCCCCTCCTCGGACGCCTCGGTCGTCCGAGCTAGTTGAGTAATCAGTCGGCCATACGTGGAAGAAGCGATAAGATATACCAAAGATTGCAGGCCGGCAATTTGCGTATCAACTTTGAGGAGTCGGGACACATCTTTGAAAAGCGGTTAGTATCGTATGAAAGTTATTAACTTGTTTAATTTGAGATAATTTATTTAGCGCACGACGAGAAGAATACTACAATTAACAATGCAACTTAGAAAATATAATATTTAACCCATTTTATGAAGACCACTTTGTTATACGACGAGTAGAATGCTACAATTAACAATGCAACTTTGAAAATAGAATATTTGACCCATTTTATGAAGACCACTTTATTATACAACGTAAGGATGTTACTTTGGTGAGGCGGCGTGATTCAACATCCGGATTGCAGCAGCTGCCGAATGAATCGTGACCGTATTTGATTCTACACGTGGAACAACTCCATTTGGTAGAAGTTGTTTAGTATGAACTTGGTTCACACTACACGCAGTAATCTTTGCATGAAGTAACAAGTACCTCATCAAGTCGAGAAATGCAGTTTTTGGTTCGTAGTTAGGTTTAAGTACTTTTTTTGGTGTTTCACACTAGAAACACGTTAATTTGTTCTAATGTGTAAAAGCATGAATATTATAAAAGTTTCAACTATTGCTGAGCTGGATTTCCAGTGTCGAAATTATAATTCACTAATTTGATGTTTTGAGAAACAACACGCGTGGTTCATTATGAATCGTTAGTAACAACAACAGGTGTTACTGACGTCACGTATTTTCTGTAGTATACTGCTGACAGATGTATTCTTGAAAGCAAATGCTTGAACAGCTTTAGCACAAGTTATGTAAACAAGAGTATTTTTGTGATCTGCTTTTTAGAAACTAAAACTAGCACATGTAATTTAAAAGGAAAAACTTGAGTAGTAACAGTTTTAGATGTAACCTGCCTGAACAGATCTGCACGGGTCGGAGTTTTTTTTTGTGTAACAAGTTTACAATATACTGTAAAATGTTTGATTATGAATAACTTAGATAAACCTGAAGTTAAAATTCACGAAGTAATTCAGTTATTAAATTTTTGTTGCAATTCATTTTTATTTTAAAAGAGATTCTTTTTAGTAAACAATTGGTTCAAGATTAAAGTTTTTTATTTTGATCGAATATGATCAAACCTAACCACAGAAAGCTAACATCCTTAAGAGTAGAATTTTGATGCCAACTTTATATTGAAAATATCTTTTTACTACTTCTTTATGTATATTTGCGGGACACAAATAGTGTTCCACTTTTTTATTAATCTAACTATTATAATTTCTTACAGGAACAGCGTCTTATTTTATTAAGACAGGTTTTTATCATCAAAGGCGATCTTTTTTTCTTTGGGTCTCCACGTCCACCCTTAGAAATATGCCATGCCATTATCCTGAATAAGTCCGGACTTGGTGGCGCCTATTTGTTTTAGATTAAGTTTGACCTACAAACAGATCTCGACTTACCCCCCCATTTCTCATAGCTCTACCCAAGGAATAGACCCCTAGTTATGTCGGAAGACTTAGTTGCACTGACGCCCAACGTCTAGGGCTCGATGTATAAAGAAAAATCGTTTCACTGCCACCCAATGTGGGGCTGGTGCTTTTAGAAAAATCGTTTCAATATACTTAGAGATAAGTTTGAATTAGCATTAAAGGGTATGAAAAATGGTAAGGCACCGTGTATATATAAAGTGCTAAAAGCCGCTGGCCAAGCAGTGAGCTATATGTAGGAGACAGGCAAGATACCCAAAGATTTCAAATGTAACATCATAGTCACTATACCTAAAAATACAGGTGTGGATGGATGTAAAAATTTTTGAACAATAAGTTTGACAGCACACGTGTCAAAAATATTAACTAGAATTGTACAAAGGCGGATGGAAAAACGGGCTGATGAAATACTGGGGAAAGATCAATTTGGGTTCAGATGAAACAGGGGAACATGAGAGGCGATTTTAGCTGTAAGGGCTAGAGAAGTAAATATTAGGAAAGGGGTGAGACAGGGATGTGCCCTCTCCCATTAACTTTTAACTTGTACATCAAAGAGGCAATGAATACTGTCAAATGCAGGAAGACATTTGGAATTTTATGCAGGGCAAAAGATCGATATGCTTAGATTTGTAGATGATGTAGACGGAAAGCTAATGACAAAAAAAAATAATTGTACTTAAACTTGATGATTATTTTTATAATAACACCTAAGTGTTGGTTTTGCAATATTCTCAACTAATGTTGATTACGCAAAATGATTTATTGGAAAACTATTAATTCAGCAGTATTGGCGGATCTTGGTAACCGTCAGGTTTTTTAATCCCCTTCACATACCACTGAATATCGGTGAAATAGGATATATATTTAGAAAACAATAGAAAGGGAACCAAGCTGTATATAACAAAAAAGAGCAGTTGCTATGTTCGAAGGCAACAAACAGAAACGAGGAACAAATTGTTGAAAGCATATGTGTGGAACACAGCATTGTACGGCTATGAAATGGGGACAGTATGAGAAGCAGACATGAAAAAGATAGAAGTTTTTGGAATGTGGTGTTTCAGATGTATGATGATGCTAGCATGGACAGACAAAGTTATGAATAAAGGGTTTCTACAAATAGTAAAGGAAGGAAGATATCTCTGGAAAACAAGGAAAATTGGAGAAACAGTAGGATAGGGCAAGTGCAGGATACATTACAAGCAGATATAGGGAAAAAAGAGGTAAAGGTAGACCTAGATCAGAGTATTGTACATAGATAATGAAAGATGTAACATGTGGGCATTTCAGGGAATTGTGTAGAGTAGCTCAGAATAGGTAGCAATGGAGTTACGTGTCTAACCAGTCCCAGGACTGAAAACCTAATGATGATCGTTTGTACCGATTGGTGAGCAATGCCCAACTTAAGTTTGAAGAATTAAGCATTGTCCTGACTAGAATAGAAGCTATTTTAAATTCTCACCAGTGATGTCCCATATCAAATGATTCGGCCGATTTGGAAGCACTGACTTCCAGCCACTTCCTAATTGGCAGATGTTTATGTGCTTATCCAGAGCATGATGTTTTCATTCCCGAAAACAGACTTTCCTTCTGGCAGAAATGCAGCCAATTACAACAATTGTTCTGGAAGTGATAGTTAATTGAATATTCAAACAGCGCTGGTTTAAGTGGTCATCTCGTACCAGAAATTTGCAAGTTGTTATGTGTTAAATGATTTAACCCATAACATGCCTTTTTAATTATTGGATAACCAGTTTCATCTTTTTATATTCATTAAATTTACTGTTTGTTTAAATTTAAAAATTCCATTTGATTTCTGCATGCTGTCCTGTTTAGTGTTTAAGTTACCAATTACATTGTAGATTTAGAATGTTTTAATATGCGTAAATATGTTAAGCATGTCTCGGGGATTTTTTCATTGTGTTCGGGAAAATGATGTGAACTTTATTGTAGCCCGAACTATTTATGCTGGAAATTACAAACTTCACTACTATACCGAGGATTAACCAAGACGGTTGTGCTTTTGTTAGGATGCTGTTATCAGGAGTGCGGTGATGTAGTGACCTAATCGTCGTCTTCACATCTCTTTACCTTATCTTTTTAGTGCACTACTGGAATAGGAAGATCCATGTGACGAAAATCTCATGGGAACCCAGACCACGGTTTCCTGAAAGCTCGACTTCGTCGTCTAAAAGCAAAAATATAATGAAAAATCCATTATAACCTTGGCATAGAAATTTGCATATCTAAATTATAAAATTTATTACGTAAGGGTTTGGGGGTATTTAAAATGTAGCATTCATGCCGTAACCCAGAACATAATTGGTACTTGTGAAGGAAGACAATTTCCTTCCTTAAATTGGTCATTGGTGGGAACTGATTCCCAGTCTTGACAATGAGACACAAGCCATTAAGGTCAATGGTCAATACTAAAAATGCGATTTTTACTAAACCCGAAGTGTGTCCAATATTAATTTCAGACCATTCGACTTAAACCATTTTTATTATTTTTCATTCCCCTTTTTTTATTTCTCTTGTATTCTTTTCACCTGTGGAGATCTCAGATTGTCCACAACGTAGGAGTATGTTTGGGTTTCACTCACAAAATACGTACCTGCATACGTATTCTATCTTCTTTTTCTACATCGGTCACCCCCATCTTTACACTTTACTATAGTCCATTCGCTTTAACTTTAGACTGACGTCAACTGAAGAAAATGCTACATTGCTAATGTTAGTTTAAATTATAATATATTTAAGGAAAGATATAGAAATATTTCCATTGGCAAGAAGAATTAGTGGCAACACCGTACAGAACTACAAACCTTTATTGTGTTAGATGACAGCATCCTTCAAGCACAATTGTAGGTATTTATTTGCATGCAGTTGCCTACACTTCCTTACTACATTTGACGTCATCCTAAAATTAAATAGAAGGAACTATACCAAGAATTATCCATCTATATTTTTCGGGCAGTTTGGTTTTGTTTTTCCTGTGATTCGCACAGGCGACACAGTTACCGTTAGAACAGTTTTGTGTGTAACTTTCAATGTTAGAAAGATGAAACAAGTAGACCATTTTCAACATTTTTAGTTCTTAAGCTATCATTACTTGATTGAGGATTCATCACTGCTACTGAATTTAACATGTATGCATTTGATAAATTTGTGTGCTAAATAAACTGTCAGATTTGCTGCCCAAGTCTTGATATTATTTGTGAGGCCTATGACTATTATATTACATTTATCGAAGACAAGAAAGTATTTCCAATCCCGAAGAGATCGTAAACGGATTAAAACTTTACGATTTCTTCAATGATTTTTTTTCTCAAAATTCTAACATTAAAAATGTTGTAATAAAATTAATGACTTTGCGATGTAGTTAACTTAGTATATTTTTAAATATTTTAACAGACCTAAACATGATTATAATAATTGTGTCTAAATAAAATCTTATTCATGTACTAAACGAATTACCGTGGTTCTGTTTTGTTATGAAGTTCGTGTAACTAGCAGCCTTATGCAAGCTTAAAGTGGTGGTCATAGGTGACTTACTTTCTGAATACAATTGTTTTTCTTGTTCTGTGATAGATGCTGTTTTACTAGTTGTAAAATGTTTTATGCTTAGTTCATCTCTATCCTTTTCTTGATTTTCTTTATCAATATTGGTTAATATTTTTAATTCCTGTTCTAGTTGCTTCTGTGGAATAGCACTAATATTATAGTTTGTGCGTGCATTATGGTAATCTGTTGGAATTTCAATTTCATCTCTACGTTTCTTTTTCCTTACTTTTCTTAAACCACAACAAATGTACTGTGCATCTTCACTATCTTCGGAGTCCTTTGAGGTATTTACCGAATCATCTATTTCGATAAATGGCATTTGATCTAGATTCACACTAATGTCACTGTCTGAATCTGTTCGTATAAGTATTGACTGATCTATAGGTTTAACATCATGCACTGAAAAATTATATTTTGCACGCATATATTCAACAACAGGTACTTCTGTATGACGAATTTTTTCTAAGTCTCTTTTAACTTTTTCTATATTCAATGCTATGCTGTCCCGTATTTTAATTTCTGGTAATTTATCTAAGAAACGAAGCATTTGAATACTAGCATCTGATAGTTTCTTAATCGATTTTGAATATTTATTCTCTTTTAGTTGTGCATGTTCCGGATTTTTTTCAATACCCTTTTGTTCTAATTCTATTTCCTTCAATTCACGGTTTATTAGTGTTTCAGGAATTGATTCAAGAGAACAACTCGTAAGATCCATTTTTATTGATTGTGATGCAGCATCGAAAGATTGTAAAGTGACGGTAGATAGGGAGAGTGGTGCCTCTTCAAATTTGGTCTGAAAGATTTCAATTTCATTTGGTAATGCCATGGTATGTGGTAGTAATGGTTCTTTTATTGATTTTGGTGAAGAATCTAATAACTGTTGTATGAATTCATTATTTTTATTTGTAGATGTAGTTGTAAAAGTTTCCTCTTTGGGTTCTTTATTTTCTAATACTGTAATATTCGTTGTATCAATATAGCACACTTTCTTTACTTGTTCACTATTGGATAATTTTTCTTCAGTTTTAATATCTTCTGAAACTGCTTTTTCGCTTGATGTTTGTAGTTGTGTTTCTGTAATTGTTTCATTTACAAGTGACAATACGTTTGTATCATTGTTTATGTTTTCCTTTAAATGAAGAGTATTTCTTTTATCGGTTTTGTATATATTTTTTGTTTGTTTGTCTTCATGTAAATCTTTTGCAGAGTCATTAGCTGTTACATTTATTTCTGTACTTGAAGCTGATGATAGTTTTGTATCGTTGTTGGAATCTATACTATTCCTCTTAAAATTTTCTGGTTGTATGATTTTGAACGAATCTTCACTAGTGTTAATACTTTGCGAAGTTAGTTTTTCATTTGATCCTTGTGTTTCCGTAACAGTTTTGCATAATGGTGGTGAAACTATTTTAGTTTTGTCTGCTTCTAAATCGTTTGTATAGTTTTCTGTTAAAGCTATATTGCCGTTTGTTGAAATATTTACTAGTCTATCAGACGATTGAGTTTGTGTTGTGCAGTTGGAATAAAATTGGGAGGTATTTGATGGCAAGTTATTGCTAGAAGTGTTTACATAGTAGCAGGGAGTAACGTTAGACTTGATTTCGTATTTATTATTTAATAAATGCATAGCTTTTTTGTAGTTATTATTATTATGGTGTTGAGTCAAATAATACTTTCTTGAATTTAAAAATGTATAAACTCTACCATCGTTTTTTTCAAGCAAGGTTCGATCTCTTGGTAGAAGCATAGCTCGTATACTATTTATTTGTGACATTTTTGGTTTAGTGATTCTAGAATACAAATCGCTAGGTGACACAATTACTCTTGGCAATGTATAGAAGTGATTGTTAGTTTTAACTTCCTCGGTATTTATTTTCTCGCAATTGCTGTCTTTGCCAGTTCTTTCATCTGTATTAGTATAACCATCTACTCTGTGATAAGAAAATTTTTAGGTAATTGATGAATTATCAGAAGCATAGGTTCGCCTAGTGAATATTTATTCTGGTTATGATTTTCTTGATCGATTGTTTTGGGAAGATATATGGGGCCAGGTGGTAAAACGCATTCTATTTCTTTGTTGTTCTGTCCTTTGATTTTAATTTTAGTTTTTTCGATCACATCTAGAATTTCAAAACTGCCAGTTTCGTTACATAACTGAGAATTAAAGTCTTTTACCGATGTGTTTTTAGATTTGATTAAAAAGTTTTCTGCATGCTTATCTGAATTATGTGAAATTCTCTGAATTTGTTTAGAAAATTCAAGTTCTTTAGATGTTGAGGGTTGTGGTGTAAATTGTGAAAGAGCAGTTGTTATACTGTTTTCATTCTTAGTTGGTAACTCATCTTTAACTGACACATCGTTTAGAGTTGAATTGGATGCGTGAAACATATCATTGTTCAGTTGGTTAAAGTATAAGGTTTCTATTTCATTTTCACATATGCTTCGATTGTCAGTTTTTTTAATTGTTTCGTTCAAACGGTTCGATTTAGTTCCGTAGCGCTCAGGATTTGGAACAGATTTATCTCTTATTGGTTTATCCTCTGCTTCCTTTAAATATTGTAACTCATTGTTTTGGATTTTTGTTGATGTATTTTGTAAAGTATTACAAGTACATCCTTTATTAGTAACAGTTACCAAGTCTGAATTATAAGCCTTTATGCATTCTTTATATGTCCGTTCATGTCCTGTTTTGTACAACGGGAGCCTCAATTGTTTGCTTAAATTAGTTATTTGTTTCTTCATTTTTTCCTGAAAGTGAAGTTTATTAAATTAGTGTAAGGTTGTACATATTACCATATCTAATCTGCCTCGATTTGCTTCAATATGACTGTTGAATACCCTTTGCATCTCTCGGGTGGTATACAACTCATTTTTAACAATATCTTCTGTAATTCTTAAGGAAAACCGAAGGTAATCATGGTCTGTAACACTAAATAAAATAGTTAATGCTAACACATTGATATTGAATTTTAATAATAATTTTAATCCTTATTGATGTTAGGCAAATCAATACATATAATAATACTTTCTTATGCACGTGCTTAGCTGATTCATTTAAAAAAATTTTGTTACTATTACATATAGAATTCGTAACTTACATGCCCTTTGGGATTTATGTCATGACTTTAGTTTCACGACGTAGAAACTACAGACCGAAATCTATTCCCGGATTTTGGTCGGTAATTGTGTATGAACCAAGAGAAATTGTGCCAGCAAGGATTGGTTTGTAAAGGATATGTTAACCGACTTCAGACTAAGTGTGAGAAAAAATCTCCAGATGAACCTATACGTCTTAAGTCAAAATTCAATCTTGATAAACTCGGGCAAGATTGACTTATGGTAATTTTAACAAAAATGGAGTTATGCTGGGAAGTTAAAATCTCCGCGTTGGATAACTAGCTACCTATTCAACGAACAGCTTGATTGCCTAACTTTTTTCAACTGATTTACTTCCGACAGAGTTTATACATATTCTCAAATATTTCGGACTTTGCCTGCGGAAGATTTTTTACATGTCCATTGTCTGAACTACTACCAACAATGTTGACAACTCGGAACTCAACGAAGAAGTGATAATTTTGCTTCTTCCATCAACCGATAAGGGTGTTTAACTATGTGGATAATAGCCGATCTACACTGCTTAAAACAGAGGAACACATATTTACGTCTCAATAATGTTTCTAATTTTAACAATATACTGCTCTCCTTTAAAAACCACCGCATATAGAGTAAAATACACTAGTATTTACCACACATATATATAACCTCAAACTTACTAATGGGTTAAATTCCCCGAGGTGACAAAATGCACCATTACATTATTAGAGATATCACGTGTCCCAGTATTTGCAATGATTTACTTGGTTCCCAATGGTGGTTTTGTGGTGGCTTTCTGTTGTTTCTGTGTTTGCCTTGCTGTAGCCCTCGTTGACGACATGCCGATACGATACGGGATAGGAACCGAAGGTGGGAATCACTGATCGATAAGTCTAAGCACTACTTACGTCAGCACTTGAAGGAAGCCAGTAGTCAAATACCTTGTTATGATACGTTTGCTCCACGAAAATGCCCATCTCCTCCAAAAGACTTTAAAGTTCTCTGATGCACATTGGCGAGTACACCGCCAGACAATGCATGAGAAATGTCGATGTAGCATGTTCTCAGACTACAAAGATAAGCCAATGTCCAGACTTTCCATGCGAACCACAACTTTGTATGCTTTTCATGTGTGTCTGCATTAAAATGTTTATATGCTGGGAATATCCCAATGTGGGGTTTTTAAAAGTCCCCTAAACCTAGTTAATACAATAAATATTAAACCTTTATAAAAAAAGTGTAACAATACATATCTAATAATACGTATTTCAAATATTAAACTTTTGTTTGAAGAAATTTGCAAAAGCCAATTTTGCTAATCTTTTTCAAGATAGTAATATGTTATGTGCTAAATTGAAGCCAATTACCTGAATAGTTTTACTCTTTAAAAGAAACGTGACAATAAACAATGCACTAGCTAGTTTTCAGTGGTGAGGTGTGGTTTCTATAAAAGCAAATCTACATTTTTTAAGGGTATAGAAATGGTAACATTTTCACTTACACCTACCTGGAAAGATCTTTGAACTTTCCGTTTAGTAAAAAACCATTGAGCACCAACCCACCTGAATTTGTCTTCTTGGAAGATGGGTGTTCCAAGAGATGATTTTAATGACTCCCTGTATGTTTGTTGTGGTTTGTTTAGCATTCTTCTTAATCTTCTTTGGGAATGAAACCACTCATAGTTTTTAAAATCTATTTTATTTACGTTTCGATCCATGACCTAGGATCGTTGTCAAAATAATAAAAACTTCAAGTTTGACGTTAAGCGTATTGGCTACCATAGGAAAGTCGATCCCAGGTCGCAACACAAATTGAAGGCAATCATTCTTTTAAACTTTAAAAATTTTTGCTTAGTGTACTCAAACCAAATATTTCAAACATCAATAAATCAAAGTAACCTTCAATTTATGTCATAAACGTCAAACTTGAAGTTTTTATTATTTTGACAACGATCCTAGGTCATGGATCGAAACGTAAATAAAATAGATTTTAAAAACTATGAGTGGTTTCATTCCCAAAGAAGATTAAGAAGAATGATTTTAATGGTTTTTACTGTAATATAGGTCAATGAAGTCTTGTGTACACGTTTTTCTCACCTAACTTAAAATAAACACTATGAAAACCCGAAGTTATTCACTTAACCTATATTATCCAAATATGCATATCACAGTATATAAGAAACAATAACAAAACTAATCTCCTTCCCTAATTGACCAAATATATATGCATCCAAAAGAAAACGAACATCTTAAATTTAGGGGGCATACAATTGTGGTGCTTTTCTATATTAGAATTTCCTGTTTACAATATGGTTTTAACTAAGCGAGCACCAACGTAAAAGTCCTCTTAATAAAAATAAATTTTAAACAACCAATTATTAGATATACATCAGCATGAAATGTGTAGTAGGTGAAAAGCAAAAATTCAACAACTTACAGGTTTGTCAATCTTGTACAAAACTCAAGCAACCTTGTCGTGCAAGACGAAAAAGGATCGTAAGTAATCCAGTAATACAACTTTCTGTTGCAGGAAAGCTTCCACCACAGGAATATTTTCACCTGTAATGGCAATATTTAAATCTGCGTTTCCATTCGTGTTTGGCACTTGTTTCTCTACCAATCCGTTTTAACTACCGTTACTTGAATTACTTGACTCTTAATTTGCTCGGCAATGGTTGCATGAAAACGAATAATTGAAGGTAAAAAGCTTAAATACTCCCTCTATTATAATCCATTGATATTTATGTTACAATGTTCCCGGAGATTACCTGACTTTTTCCCGAGATTACCTGACTTTTCCCCATTCACACGAATAGTGCATCTAAAACTGTCCTATTTTTGGGTTCACTGTCATTCTATTTAGGTTCACGGTATCTGGTTCTCATACTTTTGAAAACGGCGTGGTTGTTTATGTTCACAACAAAATTTGTATGACTAACTTTACGAAGTTATTTTTATTGGGGTAATTTACTATGGTTTTGGTTTCTTTAAACTCGTATTAGAATACACTTTCCTAGGCTGGTGATTTACCAAAATATGTCTACATTTTTATAAATTAATACAAAGAGTGTAAAATTCTTATCTTTATTGGTGGTTGTATTTAACATACATTAGGTGATTCCATCTTTATTTCTTAATCTTACTTTAATATTATAATAAAAAGTCATGCTATTAAAGTAAACTACCAAAGTTTCTATAACTTTTTCAGGGTATTGTCATACTAAACCTCATTTATCTAACTGAAATTAATAAATTCTTTTCTATTAACTAATGTTTGCATAATTAACTCACTAGTATTACAAATACCAATTCAAAGAAATTACAAGAAATAAAGTGAAGCAAATAATGAAAATTTTATTTTAGAAATGTATTGTGTTTAGGGACTAGCGAACAATATTGACTTCGTCATAAATTGTTAAGTTTGACATCCCGTAATGTTTGTGCATTAATTAAGCATACATTTATATATAGAAAAACATTTATTAATGTAAGGTAGTTTACAGTTTATAAAGGGACTATTCAATTATATCATTTCAGTAAAATATCGAAATAAACAGGAAAAGTATTCAGTACATTCTTTACAACCAATAATTAAATCCCAGAACTTCACAATAGACATATTAAATTAGAAAAACACCAACATATTTTTTATGACTAATTATCCTATGAGCATGTGTTTAAAAGCATTCTCGCGCATTGAAAGGAAACAAAATCATTGTAAATTATTCAATCTGACAGAAACCCTTAAAATAGTATAAAATTTAAGACATATCCTGCCCACCCAATGATGCATATGTTAATATTAAATAGCAACTGTGGAAGTACATAATACTCCCATGCATTGAGCAACCTTTGACCTCAACCACAAGTTCAGTTCAAATTGTGTGAATAGATGAAATTGGGGACTTCCCTGAACTAATACGGCTTATAAATACTGTCATAGTATAATGGAAGGAGTGATTCATTCAAATCCTTGAAGACAAGCTTTTAGCTTTGGTCGAGTGATAAGTAGAATTGTCAAGCCGTTCATCAGCAATGCGAGTGATGGTAAATTACAATTGAATTTGTTGAAACAAGCCCCAATTGCAAAAAACCTGCAGATACAAGTACCGTTATACTGTGAAGGTTTTTTGTAGTGAATACTTTTTAGCAACAGAAGTTGAATTATGGATTACCGACACCCAAGTTGGCCATACTCTGAAAAGGTTGATTGAATCTTGTACTCGAACTAAAAGCTGTAAGAGATAGAATTTTAACTTTCTACATGCTTCATATTCTGTTAATGTATGTTCCATTATTTATGCATAATTTATTAATATCCACATTTTTACGTTGATACACGCTTAGTAAAAACGTAATGTACTAGAAATACGCATCATAATTGTATTCGTAGAACTTTACATATACCAGTTAAATTTGGTGGATAATTAAACTTGGAATAAATTTAAAATGTTCCTTTTCTTTATGATATAGTATGCAAGTAGGCCAATTAAGATAGGATTTTGTTTATTTGTGCTAGCTGTTATTGTTAAATACTATGAGTTTCATGTTTGCTAATATAGGTTAGGCGAAAGTCTAAGTTTTTATTTGTGCTTAGTGTAAATTAATATGGGAAAGAAAATGTATTCAGGATTCCATCAACCTGTCGAAATAAGAAATAATCCTTCAGCCATTTTGTAGATCACCTATCGTCTAGCGAGATAAAACAAATGCAGGTGTTGCACCTTTTTTTAATAAGACTTCACTTTTCATTGTATTATTTAAGTTTGAGAGATATTTAAACCCCGCATAGGAAAAATTATTATTATGTTTAATATAAGCATCACATGTAAACCATACAAAGATTTGGTTCTCACGTAAGTCCGGACATTGAATCATGATTTGTGATGTGGGAAACGGCAAATATTGCATTTCCCATACTTTAAAATGTAGCCGTGTCTAACAGTTTAGCGTGAGCACATTAACATCTTGGAGAGCAACGATGGTTTTTGGGAGCCGAGCGTCAAAATAAGTAGCACTGTATTACTGGCAAGTGTTGATGAAGTGATTTCATTTCCTTTGTTACCTTCTTCCTCAACCAATATAAACAATACCGACACTTCTTCGTTAAAGGACAACCGATAACCAAACAACGAACATTTGTACACACCATCCGAGAGGAAAGATGCATCGGGCCTAGGATCTCCACAAGGTGTTTTAGCATTATAATTTGAGAGGTTTTGATGCCCCGGGGGAAATTTAGTCCCATATAAATTTGAGTATGCTATAAATACTGTATTATATATAAGCATTAAGCAATACAACTGGTTCAGAGGCCTTTCCAGGTAGGTGAAAGTGTTACAGTCTATATACCCTAAAAAACTTTGCAGTTGTTTTCATAGAAGGCACCCCTCACCACTGTAACCTATATGGTGCATTATTACTGTTACGTTTCTGTGGTAAAGTAAATTTCAGAGGTCATTAGCAGCAATTTTACATGTAACAATTGGTATATCAAAATGTGATAGAAATCATTTGTGTTATTATTTCTATTGAGAATGGCACTGATATTAGACAAGTTGCACAAAATTTTATCATCACCCCTTTCACCATCCATTGTGTGTGGAAATGATTCCTAGAAACTGGAGAATGTAAAACTTGCATTGGACAAGGTCCCAAGAGGAAAACAAACCGAATTCAGGAACAGTTTTTAGTCATATCCTCCTTGCATTCTTGCACATCCACGGCCAAAGATTTTCAAATCAGGTTTGGAACAACTCATAATGTGGAGATAGTTGATCAGACAGTTAGAAATAGACTGTGGGACGCTAATCTGAGACCAAGGAGATATGTGTGAAAACCTGTTTTAACATCGTATCACATAACGTCCCGTTTACATTTTGCTCAAGAACATATCACATGGCAACTTCTACCGTGGGGGACCAGTACTTCTTCACAGATGAGTTCAATTCAATGTGATGGTCGACTACGTGCATACCAACGTCCACATGAAGGTCATTCTGGTGCATCTAAGACGAGAAGTTGAAAACTGTGGTGGTGGATCTGAGATGGTTTGGGGCAGAATTAGTCTTGATGGAAGAGCAGACATTATGACAGAGTTTCACAAAGATTAGATGCTCAATGACATACGGATCTCATCCTGCAGGATCATGTTATAGCAGCCGCTTATGGTATAGACCCAAATTTTGTGTTTATGCAAACTAATGCAACGCCCTGTACTGCGATCATCACCATGAACTTTCTTCAATACCACGAGATTCAAACTATGGATTGACCTCCAGTTAAGTACTGATCTAAATCTCGCTGAATATATTTGGGCTTTGTTAGAGAGATTTGACTTATTATGAAGTGCCCAGATCCACCTCAGACTCTTCAACAGCTAACAAATGCCCTAATCGCAGAATGGGAGAATATACTGCAAGGCGACATCTGTAGGCTCATACGAAAAATCCCTCAGATATCAAGCAATAATTCGTTCTATATTACTAAACAGTAAAGGCACAGAGGGCACAATATATTACACAGAACTTACAAATGAGATAACATGATTTACGTTTCATATTAAGTTTAATTCTCTTACCTTCTAATTCAGTGCATATTAGCAGGCAACATACCAAATAATTATTGTATATCTCGGTTACCTCGTGGGTGTGGTTTGCTGCCTAGCTTAATTTTCCATGCCTTTTCCTAGAATGTTAAACAGGGAACACAGATAATATAAGTTACAATAATGAATAGGTATAGGAATCGACAGCATCAATTACATCACAGGCGCTATAATGCACTCCGTCACAAGTAGTTAAAAATAAACAAGTCACGGCAGGAATGAATATTGCGGCTGGCTTCTCCAACTCAAAACCACTACCGCTTCTTTGTTTGTTGTCGTCCTGATTGATCACAAAAACTACATCTATTACAAACCGTGGGCATTATATTTCACATTCCTTTTCCACATTATAAAAAAACGCACAAATAGAACAGGAGGAGGGAAAGAGGAGTTAATAGGTCAATTATATAGAACTCGCTTACCAAAAAATATTTAAAATGGAGTACACTCAACTAGAACAGGGGGTTGGGGTTGATAGAAGTGAGTTTGTACATGGGGATTTGATAGAAGGTACAGAAACTCCAAGAAAAATTGTATGGTATTTGCCCAGGGAATAGACAGTGATCGACCTGTAATAAAATGAAATACCTCTGCAAGTGAAGGGTAGGTTCATGATCACGCGGGTTACGTAGTCCCGCCCTTCCAGGGCAACTCAAAATTTAATTCATTTAACGCCTATTCACCTATAACACTTGTTCCTGTGTATATTGTAGGAAAGGAAGAAATCGGCAATTCCATTACAAGAATATGAACTAAAACGGCAACAGTGTCCACGACATGCAGCCTTGAGATGAAAGAATAATTATGTTACCTAGCTTGCTAATATGCAGTAATTTAAAAGGTAAGCAAATTTATTAATTAATTTGCATTGTTAATTTGAAACATAATTGCTTTATTTTCTTTGTAATTTTTGTAAAACCTGGTACGGCCTCTATGCAGGCATGTGATTTACTACCGTACTTTTAACTTTGTATAATAATAATAATATTTATTTTAAAGTAGGTAATCCTAATATTACAATACATTAGAATATAAAATAAAAAGAACATGCTTTCTTAATTTAAGTAAATATAAATAAAAATACAATAAAAAAATAAATAAACAATAAAAAGTGTGAACATTATAATTACTCCTACCAAGTTTAGGTCATTTGGTTTATTTTATAAAGTACTTACATTTTAGTTGGGTTTTAGTTTTTTCATTAATTCTCGTTTAAAAGATGTCAGTGTATTACAGTCTCGAATATCTTTTGGTAAAGTATTGTATTTAATCAGACCTTTGAAGAATATTGAATTCATAGTCTTTTTCAATTTGGTCCTTGCAACATATAAATTGCCTTGTGACCTAGTCTCGTGGTTGTGTATTTGGTGGGCATAAATAATAAACTCATCAAAATAACTTGGCATTAGTCCATTGATAATTTTAAAATAAATATCATTGTTAAATATTCAATTTTTCAATAACCGATAACCATTCTAGGGTGCTTAACATTTTTGAATATTAGTCCTTTTGCTACATTCCAGTATGATTCTTAAACCTCTGTTCTGTAGTTTTTGAAGAGTACTTAATTTATTTTAGTCAAATAAATATAGTATTGTTGCGCAGTAGTCAAAATGTGGTCGAATGATTGTTTTGTAGACTGTAATTTTAGTTCTTAAAGACAATTTAGGTGCTAATCTTGAGAAGAAATATAGTTTTTTTGTAATTTTATTTTTAACATAATCAAAGTGATTTTTAAATGTTAAAGTATTATCCAACATAATACCTAAATACTTAGTTTGTTCAACAATTTGTAATATTTCATCCCCAATCTTCAATGTAATAGCATTTCTATCAAGTTTATTTAATTTATTAGTATTTCCAACAACCATTGCCACAGTTTTGCTTGTATTAAGTTTCAATTTGTTTATTTGAAAGTATCTATAAATTTTATCCAAACTATTATTCATTTTATTTGTTGCTGTTTGTATATCAGACTCTTTGATTACAAGTAGGGTATCATCAGCATATAGATTAACAAATTCGCATTCGTGGTCAATACTCTGAAAATCATTTAAATACAAAATAAATAACAATGGTCCTATAACACTTCCTTGAGGGACACCATTTCTTACTAGCACTGAACTAGATATTGAATTTCCTACTTTCGTTCTTTGTCTTCTATTTGACAGGTAGTCATCCAACCATTTTATCACTGTTCCACCAATGCCGTAGTGTTGTAACTTAGTCAATAATAATTGTCTGTTTATTGTCTCAAATGCTCTTTTAAGGTCTAAGAAAACAGCAAGTATATACTCATCTTGATCAATGTACTGCTTCCACTTACTAAAAGTTAACTGAATAGCAGTTTCACAAGAGTGCTTGGATCTAAAACCTGATTGATTACAATCCAATAACTGGTTACTGTTCACGTAGTTTATTAATTGGTTATATATAGCAATTTTTAATATTTTTCAATACAAGGAAGTGTGTTTATTGGCCTGTATTCGCTTGCTAATGTGGCGTTTTGAACTTTAGGAATAGGAATTACTGTACTACATTTTAGCTTGCTTGGAAAACTGCCAGTTCTTAAGGAGGAGTTAACCAGATGAAGAAGAACATGCCCAATTGTATCAAAGGTTGCCTTAATTACTTTTGTGTTTACAGTATCTGACCAGTTACACTTGTTAGGTAGATTATGCACAATTTTTTTATACCATGTAAGGCTAACAATTTAAATTCAGTAAATTTGACATCGTGGCTAGGTAATGGGTTTAGTCGATATAGATTACTAGTGTCTGGGATACTCCTTACAATATTTTCAATGCTGTTCACAAAGTAGTCATTTAAATGTTCAGCTATATCCTTTTGTTCTCTCATAATGATTTTATGGTGATTATTTTCAAATTGTACTCTTTGTATGTCACAATTATTTTCTTTATTACTAACAAACATTTTTAATATTTTCCACATTTTAGTGCTATCTCTTCTGTTATTGTCAATTTGTCTTTCATAAAATTCTTTTTCTTTCCTCTTCAATAAATTAACAAATTGATTTCTACAAGTTTTATAATCTTTCCAGTTTACAGCACATTTATTGATTTTGAATTTCTTATAAGCAAAGTCCCTTTCTTTAGCTTTGGAATGCACTTCATTGTCATACCACTTTAAACAGTTATGTGATTGAAATTTGCTTTGAATAGGAGCTTCATGGTCTAACGCATGTGTAACATTATTTAATATATCATTCAGAATTATATCAACATTTGTGTTGTCAAATTTCCATGTACATTTTAAAAGTCTTAGGTTTATTCGGTGAATGGCTGCATCGTTTAGGTTTCTGAATTGACTTATTTGGTTATTACTATTATAATGTTTATTTTCTTTAGTAATTGCTACTGATATAATATTGTGATCAGTTATTATTGGTGTCGGATGTACAATAGCCCTGACTTGTTTAGATATAGTCAATTAATGTTGAACTATTTTGTACAATTCTAGTAGGCTCTGTAATTAATTGCTGTATACCATTTACCCTAATGAAATTACTTAACTTTTTTACCTAGTAATTACCCTTATTTTCATAATTTAAATTGAAATCTCCCGCTATAATACATCATAGGTTCATATTAAATAGGTTTTCACTCCATTCTTCAAAGTTATTCAGAAACACTGCATCACTTGCACTTGGGGAGTGGTATAACACTCCTATGATCCATAGTGACCCAAATAATAGCACTTTCACAGCTTTACACCAATAATTTGGCTCCAATACATATTCTTTGTATGTTTTAAAATCAATGTCCTTACGAATATAAATTAACACACCCCCCCAGTATGCCTGCTAATACAGTCACATCTTACTAAGATATAATTATCAATTGCAATTTCTTTGTCTTCCACATTATTAGTTTTCTACTTTCTGATAACAACACTATCATAGGATTATAACACATCACATCAGCCATTAATTGATACTTATTAGACATTATACTTTGAACATTTAAGTAGATTATGTGAGAATTGAGTATTAATGACGAATTGCCATTTAGTTTTTGAATTTCTATCTTTATTTACAATTGTTGGTTATTTAATTGTTTTGAGGTATCTCCATTTTCAGTTATTTCTTTAAGTTTCTTTTTAACATCCAAATAATATTGCCGTTGTTTCGGTGTTTGATCTCCAAATATCCGAACATTTTGATTTGGTAATTTTGTTCTATTTCTTAAAATAGACATTGCTTCATCCCGAGATCCCGTTAAAACCTTAATTGGCCGATTTTTGTTTTCCATGCGCTTACCCAGTCTAAAGGTTTTAACATTATCTAAATCAATATCAAAATTCCCAAGTAATTTACCAACCGTGGTTTTATCTTCTGTGTTTCTTTCAGTGTATGAATTACCATTTGATTCTTGAACATTCAGTATTATAATATTTCGTGATCTATTTTGCCTATCAATCATTTCTGCTATTGTTTCTTGACAACCTATTGCACTTTTTTGTTTTTCAAGATCTTCATTTTGCTTTTTTAAATCTTCTATTTTTTGTTCAAGAATATTTAATTTATTTAAGAATTCTGGAATTCTAAATAAACCCTTCTCACATCCATCACATAGAAATATTAGTTTGCGCTTACTAAGCTTCAGACATCTAATTTCTGTCTCAGTTAACTGAGCACAGTCTTTACACAAATGATTACTGCAGTGATCGCAATCAAATAAGTTATCTGATTTTTCTGAACACTTATTACAGTTTTGCATCTTAAACAATAATGCTGAATATTTAAAATGGGGTTTGTCATTGCAACGCTTGTTTGGTTAAACAATTATTTTTGTAAAAGTAGGCTGATATAAAAAATAGTTGTTTTTATGTCTGTCAAGTTTTGATTTGAAAGGCGATATAAACTGAATAACATTTTAGAAAAGACTTTGTAGTTAGAATTTGTAGTTATTCTTCTACATCAACGGCGATTAACTTCGGAACACTGACAGATCTAATACGGGTAGTGTTCAGTTACTGAATTAACAGGGTTGGTTAAACAATTGTAATCACTTCAAATGGCAAGGAAACTACTATATTAATAAACAAGCATGCTTACCTATTTTTAAATAATTTAGCTTGTTTTCCTTTTTCATTTTTCTTATCATTGTTTGCAACATTGTTCTTAATCTCTGTCTTCCTTTCAACGTTTAAATTTTTTGAAACCTTTGTGAATTTTTTTGTATTGAAAATAATATTGTACATAGCACCGGTCTGGTTAATATAATAATAAGTATTTTTATTATTTAATACTTGTAGTTTACCTGATGTGTTTCCTTTAGTTCAGGCGTTGTTTTAGATAGTCTCTGTAATCTGGATAATCTGGGTTGTGGGAGAATTCTTGTAGAAGGTCCGTTTGAGTATGCACGGTTTTGCTTTAACTTGCAGAAGGTTATTATATGTGCATTTTTTAAACAATTACCTGATATGGATGAGGCATATTTAATTGACTTCTTCGTGTTGGTGGTCTTGGAGGTGGACTATGGGATTTGGCCGTTTTTATTTGATTTTTGAAGTGGCATTGGTAATTTTGTTCAGTTGTAGCTCTGCATTTAGGTTTTGTTGCCCTATGAAATACAAATTAATTCGAAAGTGCTGTACAATTAAAATATACACATCTTCATAATGTCACTAGATCTGCATGTTTGTTGCTTATTAGCTTTTTCTGTGGATTGAATCTGACATCTTGTGTAGTTTGGCTGAGGTAATGAGTAAACACCTACAAGTAATATTTTAAATTTCTTATAAAAGGGCTTTCAAAAATTGCTTATGCTCATATTTGAAAAAACATCACTCACATGCTGGTTAGTCGATAAAAGATTTATTATTTATCGCATTTTTTACTGTGTTCTTATAACTTTTTGATTCAACTTCCCCACAAAAATATTTGTGGTTTGATTTAAGACATGATTTTTGTCCAAATAGAGCAGATAAGCTAAATTTAATATATAATGTGTTCAAAAATGCATCCTTAAGAACAATTATTTAACCTAGGTTTAACTGCATGTTACTCTTAACTTCGGTTAAAATGAAAGTGTGTAGATATTTAAATTAATACACTTATTTTAAAATTAAGACCTTTATTAAATTCATGACTGACTATAATTAAACTTAAACGTAATGCAGGGAATATTTATACCTCCTACGCATGGAGATACATTATCTTCTTTTATAGTACAATTAGAACACAAAAATCATCAGAAGTTCCTATTTCTCTAACAGTTCTGAAACAAGTTAATTGGCGTATTGTAATTCCTTAATATATCTTTCAAATAAGGAATATGTGTCAATAAATTAAAAACAACAAAACTAAAATGTTCATGAGTATAGACATCATATGATGAAATTGTCGATGGCATTGTTGTATGCAGTTTCTAAAATATTTGAAAAGGGGAAACATGATACATTGCAAATGCATGCATATAAATTTAGAATATTGAATAAAAATTAGAATAGCAGGAACCGCATCACCAATAGTAATTCGAAATATGTAAATGGTGTAATGAAATTTCAAAAATGTACAATTTTAGAAACATACCTGTAACAAAACAGAGCAATTATGAAACAACATCTATTCAAATTCGTTTATAACTTTTATTGTGATTGTAAAAATCCTCACTTGCAAACCTAAAAAATACAGTCCGCAATCAAGAATTTGTGTACAACAAAAGTAAAACAAGACGTATCTGTAAATAAACTCATAAAAATAATAAAAGCTTATTCACCTATATAATCGATCTAATAGTTGTATAGCCATTAACAAAACAATAACTTTATTATTTCACAAGGGGAAGAAACAACGATTGACCGGTTTCGGCTTTCTTAAGCAGAGCGAATTAGTCTCCAACAACCCTATGAAGTACTCGAAACTACTATACTTATATAAGTTTGAAGGAATCTTTGTACTATGGAAAAAGTAAAATATCGCCATCAGGTGGTAAAACACCAACACTACTAAGAGTGGAAGTACAAAAGTTGATTCGAAATTACATCATAGTTTTATAGATGGCTATGCAAGTATGTTCTGCCTTTGAGATTTATGGTATGTTATAGCAAAATGTATTTGCAAAAATAACAAGCCTTCTCGTGGCGTGTTACATGCCAAAATTGGCATTGTACATTTTTAAATTTTTGAGTGAATTCCCGCCATTCTTTTTAAAATAGACTTGTGCATTTCCGTCATTTCGGACAGTTGCGTCAACGCAAAAGAATGCGCAGACGCGGAGTGATGGCGCAAGTGCGCAGTGTGTGACACGACATTATTAGCCAACGAGACGTCGAACGGGACGTTTACCTGTGTCGTTACTTTGTCTTTTCTCTTTCAGAATGTAGGTTTTCTCTTTATCTGGCTTTATCGTTCCTTACCTGGTTTTTCCTTACTCCTACCTACGATCAAAGAAGAGGGAAGACGTTGAATCTGGTTTCAACGATGACATGACGTAACCCACACCCAAACGAGATACATGGAAATCAGCATGGCCCCTGCACAAGGATGACCGCAAAATCGTGAAGCGTTCCACATTTTTAAGTGAGTACTTTTTATCTTTTTTTAAAGTGCAACTTGTATCATTGTAAACATCTTTGGCATGTGATACAATTTGACACGTAGTTATGTCGTAATATCTTTGTTGTGCAATAATGTGAACGTGGATAGTACCAGTGTTGCCAACTGTGGAAGTGGCTCTGAATGCGCGACGCCGGCATTATAACAGGCGTCACCCGTTTCTTGCCCCAAAGGCAATTCATAATAATAAACAACGATTATTTGCAGTCCACAATCAAGAATTTGTGTACAACAAAAGTAAAACAAGATGTATCTGTAAATAAACTCGTAAAAATAATAAAAGCTTATTCATCTATACAAATCGACCTAATAATTGTATAGCCATTAACAAAACAAACAACAACTTTATTATTTCACAAGGGGAAGAAACAACCACTGACCGGTTTTGGCTTTCTTAAGCCTCGTCAGAGCGAATTAGATTCCAACAACCCTATGAAGTAATGGAAATTACTATACTTATATAAGTTCGAAGGAATCTTTGTACAATGGCAAAAGTAAATAATATTGCCATCAGGTGGTAAAACACCAACACTACTAAGAGTGGAAGTACAAAAGTTAATTCGAAATTACATTGTAGTTTTATAGATGGCTATATTCTGCATTTGAGATTTGCAGAATGTTATAGCAAAACTTATTTGCAAAAATAGTAAACCTTCTCGTGGCGTCGCCCGTTTCTTACCCCAAAGGCAATTCATAATAATAAACAGACAAATTATTTACAGTCCGCAATCAAGCATTTGTGTACAACAAAAGTAAAAATAAGATGTATCTGTAAATAAACTGGTCAATGGACATTTCTTCCCTTTGTGAAATAATAAAGTTATTGTTTTGTTAATGGCTATACAATTATTAGCTCGATTTGTATAGGTGAATAAGCTTTTATTATTTTTATAATAGTTTATTTACAGATACATATTATTTTACTTATATATACTATATATATATATATATATATATATATATATATATATATTTAATTACTAGCTCGATTTGAAATAATCATTTGGGCTATACATATAAGTCTAAGTTATTATTTCATCTTATCTAATACTTTAGTATTAATCAAGTTGCCTTGTGCAATTATCCAATTAAAATAACAAAAATAAATTTTCTTAAAATAAATTGGTACAATTTAATACCGTACTAATATGACACATTAGTCACTGCTGAAATGAAAGATTTTATAAATCATACAACATAATAAATATGTATCATAAGAATATTAAATAGGTATAGAATGCAGGGCATCATGCAATGAATAAAATAAATTAATACGTGAGAAATGCTGAAACCATTAACAGGGAGAGATGGCTAGACATTAAGGCTAATTAAAAAAGTACGTAACTTATGTACTTAACGGGATAATTACCTTATTAAGAATAGACTAAAACCCGATACATTGTATTAACGGATGCTGACAACAATGAACAGGATTTCTATAGAATGAGAATGTGATGCAACAACTAAGTTTGACAAGTAGGAAAGTTAAGTTCAAATACAGAAGTCAAAATGTTAACACACGAGATGTAGGTCACGCGAGGGGTTAATTGTGTTGTTACGTGCCGAAAATTTCGGCACTAGACATTTTAAAATAAGTGTTAAAATTAAATTAAAATAAGTGTTAAAATAAATAAGTGCGGGAATTTCGCGCCATAAATTTAAAAGACTTGTTGCGCGTATTTCCGTCACTTCAGAAGTGCGTTGCGCGAATTTCGCGCCGACGCGCGTGGACAAAGGAGTAGTGGGAAATTTCCGGAAAGACGCAGGGGACTGGCCTTTGAAACGCGAATAAGAGTGGTTGGTCTGGTATCTTATCGTGTCTTTTTGTTATGTAGATCCCTTTTTCTCTCTTATCTTTGATTATCGTTCCTTATAAACCCGTTTCCGTCGTTCCCGCTACATAGGAAGAAGATAGTTATTTGGATACAACCTGGTTCAAGATCCACGACCCGAGAAATAACGAATTCACGGAGCCCCGCAGCCGCCATTATGAAATAATCCTGAAGGAAGCCACGAGCCGCCATCAGGAAGTAATTCTGAAGGAAGCTTTACTTGTTCATGTAAGAACCCCTTAGGGGTTATGTAAAATGTGCGTATATTAAAAACGTATTGTAATAATTTGCATATTGTGTGATGTCATTGACAATTGGCGTGTTAATTTCCACATTAGGTAATATAGTTACCAACTGTCATTTGTGTTGCATGTACCGCGTTTACGGGACTGTAATAGTGTGCCGACATAGCCATGGTGTGGTTTGAATTGCAATAAATCACCTTCATGTGTTGCATGGATTTTATTGCCGTGCTGGTGAAATAAACATCCAAAATTTAATTTTGGAATGTAAATAAATGAAAGGATTTAAACTTGCAGAATGACCCGTCCATAAATGGGCATTTGTTATTAGTGTTTTAGAGTTGGTGTCCTATTTGGAATGTAAACCATTAGCATCATGGATTTATTCGGGGGATGTTACATGAACAGTGAGTAAATTAGTTTCATGTCTACACTCTTTAATTATGTATATGTGAATTGAAAAGATAAATGTTTGTGTTTATGTAATAAGAAATTAATCAGAGCGAAAGTAATTATTTTGTTGGGAAAATTAGTGACGGAATAGTGTATATTGATTTTAAAAGTAAGCTTTGTTAGTGAAATTATTGTTGGTAAAAGAGTAACATTATCTGTTGCTAAAAGAGTAAAATTAAGTATTTTTATAAACATTGGGATGGTTAATAAAAAAGTTTGTATTGTGCTATGTTTTTCAATGCATTGGTATAACGAGCATTCCATACATTGAAATTTAAAATGCTGATGGATCAATCTTGAGAACTAGAACAGTGAAATGGTAGGATTAGTTATGAATTAATGTTTTTTCTTTATATTTTCTTTTAGTAATATCTAACTAGTTTGATTTTAAAAATTTAAGGTTTTTTTCATCATCATTAGGTTTTCGGTCCTGGAATCGGTTAGGGGCATACTTCCATTTTTTCCTATTCTGAGCTAACCTACATACACATTTCCCTGAAATTCACAAAGCCTACATCTTTCACTATCTGTGTGCAATAGTCTAATCTAGGTCCGCCTCTACCTCTCTTTTTTCCTTTCTCTACTTTTAATATATATCCTGCATGATTTCCCTATGTCCTAGAATGTATCATATCATCCTATCTCTCCTATTTTTTACTGTTTTCCACATAGTTGATTTTTTCCTGTACCATTTCTAGAATCTCTTTGTTCATAACTTTCTTCAGTCCAATTTTCCATCTTTCTTTGTACAATTCTAATTAATATTTTTGACACATGTACTGTTAAATTTATTGTTCGAAAATTTTCACATGTATCTCAATCTCTTTTTTTTTGGTATAACGATTATGGTGTTACGTTTGAAATCTTTGGATATCTCGCCAGTTTCTTACATATAGCTTACAAGTTGGAAGAGACGTTCTGTTACTGCTTGTCCAGTTGCATTCGGAGCTTCTGCTTGCACTTTATCTTGACCCGGTGCCTTACTATTTTTCAGGCTTTTTAATGCTAGTTCAAACTCGTCTCTAAGTATAGGATATCCCGTCATCCTTTTCGATGCCTGTTTCCTGCTCTAGGGATTCTAGTTCCGGTCCAGCATATAAATTCCCTATATATTTTCTTGCCATCTATTTACTTTATATTTTTTATAAGACGTTTCCTTATATTTTTGCTAAAAGGCTTTATATCCTTAAATTCATTCTAATTAGTTTGTATGCTTCACCTGTCTATCCTATTTTCATCTTAGTTTGTACCTCTTTGTACTTTTCCACAATCCATTGTTCTTTAGCTTTCCTGCATTTGCGATTAATTTCCCATTTTATGACTTTGTATCTGTGTTGTCCTGATTCATCTGGTCTGTTTTTGTATTTTCACCTTTCTTCTATTAAATTCAGAATATCCTTTGTTACCCATATGGTTTCTTATTCTCTTTTTGTTTATTCCTCAGAATATGTCTGGCCGCCATGTCTAAGCTGGATTTAATGTTATTCCATTCTGATTCTACTTCCTTAGTATCAGAAATTTTCCCTAGGCAATTTGTTTGACTTTCTCTCAAATCTTTTATGGATATTCTTGACTTTTAGTTTCTCAAAGTCAAAGTGGCTTTTTTCATTCCTTTTTCAAATTTTTAAATCTAAGCACAAGCTTTCATAATTACTATGTTGTGGTCAGTGTATATATTTGCTTCTGGGTAGCTTCTACAGTGTTTTACTTGATTCCTAAACTGTTGTTGAACAAGAATGTACTCTATTTGATATCTCCCTATGTCTCCTAACATCTTCCAAGTGTATCATCTTCTTGCATGATGTTGAAATAATGTGGTTGTGATGGTTAAATTGTTTTTATCACAAAATTCTACCAGCCTAGTTTTCCTGTCGTGTCTTGTGCCTAATCCAAATAAACCTACTAACTCTCCTCTATCCTCACCTAGCACTGCGTTAAAATCTCTCATAATTGTTAAATTTTCATGTCCTTTTATGGATCTTAGTATGTCTTCGATATCTTTATAGATCACTTCCATCTCTTCCTAACTGTAGCTAGAGGTGGGCATGTATACTTGTGTTATTACCGTATTCACCAGTTTAGATTCTAATCTAACCATGAATACTCTTTTCTTCTTTTGTAACTAGTTTTCTACACAGTGTCCTATCCTGTTTCGCATAACTATTCCCATACCCGAATTTCGTTCTCTGATCCTGTACGAATCACCCTAAAGTATCCGCTCCAAAAAATCTCCACTCTGGCCATTGAACTTTGCTAATCCCTACTATGTGTAATGCTAGCCTTAATGTAAGCTTTATTGGTTAGGTAAAGAATGAAAATTTAGTATTTTGAATGCACAATGGAATGATAAATGGAAATGTTGGTATTTAACTGATTTGTATGTATTGTTATCATGTGCATTTCCGGAAATGGAATTTAGAAAGTCGTGTATATCAATGCTGAAAATGGAAAAAATGGTATGATAGTATTATTGATTAATTTGATTTAATGTTTTCATCTTTAGGATTTCTTTTAATAATACTTGGCCAGTTTAATGTTAGAAAATTGTTTCTTTCTAGGAACGTATATGTATTTGTATTTACATTGCAATTATTTAATGTCAATGGAGGTTTAAGTATAGATTGAATTTTATTTGCATTTACTTATGAACTGGGAAAATTAGATAATTGCGAAAGTATATCTAGTCACCACAGTGGTAAGGTCGTATATGGGAGAGACATTTTTTTACAAAGTTTTTTTGTATATGATAAAATTTAATGAGTATTTTTTAAGGTATTTTAGAGAAAGGTAAAGTATAAAGCGATAAATTTATTCAACCAAAGTAAAGGAGACCTAATCGTAATAAGTGTCTTCTGTGTAGGGAAAGTATCGAAACGATTGCTGAGAAAAGACGGTTTGGCGCCCCTCAACATTGACAGTCGAAAAAGCCTTTTAGGGTAAGTAAATATTGGAACATTGTTTGTATTTCAGCCATTTCAAATGTAGATTAGATTGTTTTCAGTAATTTTATTATTTCTTCCATAGAAACCTACTCTCACACCACCGTAGTTAGTCTGTACACCCTTAAACTTGTTACAGGACTCTTGCCTCATTAGATCAAATCTAAATTTATAACGCAATGCCAATTTTACCCAAAACATGTTCCTATTACTCAAGTTTATTTTGATTATAAAAACCAAGGTAAGTGCATTTACATGCAATAAAATAGGCTCCTACTTTTACATAACTGCATATAACAGGTTGTCTATAGACTTTGAAACCTGTGATTTTACAGCATCTTAATTTTTCTTAATGTTTTCATATCTTTTTTTGAGTAAAGTTTAACTGTAAAAACTTTGTTTTAAATTACACATTTTTCGTTATATTTAATCCTATTAAGTAGATGTGTTAATGAATTATAAGTAAATATGGATTCGAGATGTATAATGAAGCATGAACATCTTATGTTTAGTATATCAACTTTATTATTTTTTATAAAATGCTTTAGCAGATAAAGAATAGATCAGTTTAATATGGCTAGCTGTTTCAAAATAATGTTTGAGTAACACGGAAACATTTTGTATTACAGGTCAGCACTCATTCATTACGCCTTCATACTTTTAAAATTTGTCCTTGTAATCATCAAATGTATCTAGTTTGACAATGAATGTGATTCTGATGTAAAATTAAATCAGAAAGTTTGGGTTAATCCCAATTATAGTAAATTAAGCACTCGAATAATAATTTTCGTACTTTAAGTAATTTAAAACTAAGATTTTGTATTTTCTTACCTTTGTTACAATAGTATTGTATTTTCTGCATATTCATATTTACAATTTAAAATTGATTAGTTTAGACAACTTAATTATACTTAATTTTGAAAAATAACTATCAAAGTTTGTCAGTTTTGATAACCATTAATTATGGTTTGACAAAGATAACTAGATTTATGCAATATTTACTAATCAATAAACGGATCAAATAGTTTATTTAATTGTTATCAGAAAATGGTCATGCATTTTTTACATAAAATATTAAAAATTGCAGAGTCAGCTAATGTAATGGCATTGTTGCAACAAATAAACATGAACAAAGTGTTCCAAAATTTATCCAAGATTTGAATTAAATAGAAACCACAATTTTTCAATTGTATTTTTATTTACTGAAACATAAAGTATACAGGATAGGGTTAAGTATGGAATAACACATCGAACAAATGATCCCACGCCTTTGCTGGCACATACACAATTTTCCATGACCATTTTGCATAAATATGACTGAATTTCGTTGAGGCAATGTTGGATTTACAACTGCGCTCTACAGATTTCGTAGCAGCTCTAACCTCATGCTCATTATTAAATGGTTTTAATTCCAGTCCTCTAGCTAAACTAACCAATTTAAGGGTTCAGTTGTTAATTTGTTCCATTGTTACAAGTAATTATACAATACATAATACTAAATATCACACTAAAATATATAAAAAAATATTCACATTGTACCGTTAATGAAGCGTTACTAACCGATAGGAAGAAATTCTTACATACGGTAACAAAGAAGACTACCAAGGCAGTATATATACTAAGAACGCCGGAACTGCATATTGTTCAGAGTGTTCTACACACTAAGAACGTGGTAACTACAGACTGTACATGAAGAATGCGTTATCTTTATTTCACACACTGCGTTATAGGTGTGCAAACTGTTGTTGCCGCATTCTAGTTAGATATATCAAAGAGTTACAATTAGGTACGATAAACACTATATGAATTAACCTGGGTGTTTGTGATTAAAGTGACATTTTTTAGAATTTCACGTAAAGTACACAAATTTATTTGTAATATATACAATTGTAAAAATAACTACATGTTTTAAGTAGAGCAAATATTTTTAGCTGTAACTGACCAGAGCATCTTGACCGTGCAAGCGTCTAGAGCCGATTCTAACAGGGTGCTAGTGTATTCTTGCTCGTTGTCGTGATGTATGAAGGGGTAGGGTCGGATTCGCCGCAACATAAGCCGCCCTCCTTGAAATCTTCTAAGGTTTCAAAAGAAATATGAAAACCATAAAAGTTTTCTAAAGTGTTTAAACCACATAAGCACACATAAATTAAAGTTCATAAAAGTAACTACACTTACAATATGTAAATGCTTGTAACGAGAAAAAAAAATACAATAATGAATGTCAAAAGTATTAAAATAAACATCTCGTTATGAGATTTGATTAGGTAGAACACAAAGATTCACTACTGGACGTTTAAAGTTGCCCGAAGTGGTTTTGATAGTTTCAGTACGAATTATTCCATCAAGTCCGTAATGAACTTCAATAATTTTTCCAAGCCGCCATTTGAGGGGTGGAAGACCGTCTTCTTTAATGATGACAGGTGCACCAGGTTTTAATAGTTGTGGAAAATTTTCTTTCCATTTAACGCGTATTTGTAAGTTCGAGATATATTCTTTTGACCACCTGGACCAAAAGTGTTGTGTAAGCTGTTGCATTCGCTGCAATCTCGATAATCGTTTTTCATTTAAGTGCAACAAGTTCGGATCTGGTATTGTGCACAAAGGTTCGCCGATCAAAAAGTGACCAGGAGTAAGAGGATTGGTATCATTAGGATCTTGTGTTAAAGGATAAAGGGGCCTGGAATTTAGGCAAGCCTCTATTTGACAAAGAACCGTACAAAATTCTTCAAATGTAATTGACATGTCACCCATCACATGCTTTAAATGGTGTTTCACGGATTTCACGCCTGACTCCCATAAACCACCGACATGTGGCGTATAAGGTGTAGTAAATTTCCACTGAACTCCATCGTCAGGGAGGTCATTAGAAATTTTAGTGTAGCAGATGTCAACAAATTTTTTAATTTCATTATTTGCCCCCACAAAGGTGGTACCATTGTCAGAAAATATTTCAGCACATTTTCCACGTCTAGCCATAAAACAGCGCAAAGCAGCTAAAAAACATTCAGTTGTAAGGTCACTAACGACTTCCAAATGAATAGCCTTTGTGGTAAAGCAGAGAAACAAAGACACGTAAGCCTTGGTTGTTTTGAAGTTTCTACCCTTTCTGTCACGAAGGGAAAATGGGCCAGCATAGTCAACACCGGAGTAATAAAATGGACGCATAGGCGTTGTACGGGAATTTGGAAGATTTCCCATTATATGTTGTTCAGGTTTTATGTTAAAACGAAAGCATCGTACACAGTCATGCACGACCTTTTTCACCAAGTTTCGACCAGATATAGGCCAGAATCTTTCTCTAATTGAGGCCAATAAGGCCTGTGGACCAGTGTGTAACAGTCTTAAATGTTCGTGTTGAGCAATTAAGGTAGAAAAATAATGTTTTGAAGGCAAAACCGCTGGGTGTTTTTTAAGAAAATTAAAGTTGGAGTTTTCCAAACGACCACCGACTAATGATTTTTGTAAGTGGATCAAGAAATGGGTTTAAGCTTAAAAGTTTGCTTTTGTTATTCACTTGACCAGTTTTTAGTAATTTATTGTAATAGTCAGGAAATGTTTGTATTTGTACAATTTTAACAAGTGTGTTTAAAGAATGAGCTAATTCTTGTGTTGTTAGCGGACCAGTAGTACGCATGTTCTTAGGTTTTAAAGAATTGTTTTTAAATCTAAGAATGCAAGCAAAAACTCGTAGTTTAGTTAATGAAGAGAATCGATTTATGAGATCAAAATCTTCGGAAATGGATACAAATACTGAAGTTGTAGAACGACTTTCCGGAATTTCTGAATTTTTTAATTGATAAGAGTAAACAGGCCAATTATTTTCAGGCCAGGTAAGCCAATTTGGACCATGAAACCAAAGTTCCGAATTCCGTAAAGTTTTAGGATCAATTCCTCCTGACAGTAAATCAGCAGGATTGTGTAAAGTATTGATGTACCTCCAGGAATCAGTATTTGTTAAGTTCTGTATTTGTGAAACTCTGTTCGCAACGAAAGTTCTAAATAAATAAAGAGATGTATTTATCCAAGACATAATTATGGTAGAATCACACCAATAAAAGACCGTTTCAAAGTGTATGTTACTAGACGTAACTACCTTGTTTGAAAGTTCGGCTGAAAGAAGAGCACCACATAATTCCAGTCTAGGAACTGTAATGAGTTTTAAAGGTGCAACCCTTGTTTTTGCGCAACAAAGGTTTGAAGTAATGTTTCCAAGAGCATCCGTGCAACGTATAAAAATACAAGCGCCATAGGCTGCCTGTGAAGCATCACAAAAGCAATGATACTCTGAACAGAAACGGGATTAGAACATGTCACTTGTCTTGGAATGTTTAATGTGTTTAATTGCTCCAGTTAAGAGCGATAATTTTGCCATTGCAAGTATAAGTCTGCAGGAACGGTTTCGTCCCATGGTATTTTTAATTTCCAAAGCTGTTGTAAGATAATTTTGGCATTAATTATTACAGGTGAGAGAAGACCTAGCGGCTCGAAAATCATTGAGATGTATGACAAAATTTGTCGTTTGGTAGCCTTGGACGTGTGTTGTGGAACATTAATTGCATATTGCAATGTATCATTGTGAGAGTCCCAAAATAATCCTAAGGTTTTATTTTGTCCTGTGTCACCTAAGTGTATAATGTTTGACTCACAATCGTATTGTATAGATTTGTCATTTGAAACAAATTTGCAAAGAGGAAATCCGTAGGATTGTAGAAAAGTAGAAATTTCAGTTTTTATTTGTTTGACCTCTTCAAAAGTATCTCCTGCAGTGAGAAGATCATCTACATAATAATCGTGGAGTATAATTGAAGCAACTTTGGAATTTCATGTATGTGTCTATGTGCAACCTCATGAAGAGCTCTGATGGATAAAAATGACGCAGAAGCTGTACCGTAAGTAACCGTGTTAAGGTTGTAAGCAAGAATTTCGCTGTTTGGGTCAAAACGCCATAAAATCTTTTGTAAGTGGCGTTGTTCCTCATGAATAAATACTTGTCGGTACATTTTTGCAATATCGCCGCTTAAAACAATGTTGCGTTTCCTAAACCTAAGTAGAATATCAAATAAGTTGTCGTGTATATTAGGACTGACCAACATTAAATCGTTCAGAGAGTATCCAGATGAAAATTTAGCAGAGCCATTAAATACGACCCGTAATTTAGTAGTAGTAGAAGTGTCTTTAAAAACGCAATGATGTGGTAGAAAAATCCAGAGTTGTCTTGTTGATCACTGCAAAGTGACATGTGGTTTAATTGTATGTACTCATGGATAAAATCATGATATTGTTGTTTTAAGCCTGGGTTTCTCTCGAGTTTTTGTTCTAGTTTAAGAAAGCGCTGAGTAGCTGTAGTTTTAGAATCTCCTAATTCAGGTGTAGGTTCCTCAATTGGAATTTTTACAATAAAATGACCATCATCATTAAGAGATGTGTTTTGTTTGAAGTGTGTTTCACAATAGTTTTCTTCGTCAGAAAAGAATTTTATTTTTGGATATTCTTCAAGTAACCAAAATTTAGACAATTGTGTTTCTAAAGTAGCATTAGAAGAGTGATAACAATGTAACGTATTGGAAATAGCATTTTGTGTATAAATTTTGCCCGTAATGAGCCAACCAAGTTTACTTTTTTGTAAAATGGGACGATTGTCGCCAAGTTTAATTTTCTCAATGCCTAATAAATCCCAAAAAGTGTCTGCACCAATTAATAAATCTACTGGAGCAGGGTGACCAAAATTTGAGTCAGCAAGTTTGATATTTTTGGGTATGTGTAATGACGTGTTGCGAATGTAAGTGCTTGGCAAGTGACCAGTAATATTTGGCAAGACTAAACAATTAAGTGTTGTTTCAAAATTGTTTACCATAGGTTTGATTGTGACTGTGACAATGTGACTGACATCATGATTCAATTGGTTAATTCCAAAAATGGAAATGTTTGTGTTGCGTTTTGGCAATTGTAAAATGTTACAAAGACGTTGAGATATAAAGTTCGATTGGCTTGCGGTGTCTAAAACAACTCTGCAGTCGTGTAGATTGTCAAAAGCGTCAAGAATTGTGACAACTGCAGTGGAAAGTAAAACTTGTAACTTCGCAGAAGTATTAACGGTCAGACTATCAGGTGTAGTCGACGTTGTAGGAATGAGTTGCTCATTTGCAGCAGCAGTAGTAAGGTTCTGTGAAGTGCTTTGTGCAGAAGTAGACTGCACATTTGCATTGTTGTTTTTAAAACATAAAAGGGTGTGGCGAAATTTTCCACATTTACGACACCCTGTAGACTTGCAATTATTTGTTAAGTGATTAGCACTTAAACAGTTGATGCATAGCCGTAAACGTTTAGCAGTGTGATTGTTAGAACATAAAGGACATGGTTTTGTAGAAGTTGTAACAAACGATTTAGAAGCTTTGTTCGTTCGTTGTGGTGTAACCGACTGTTGCGGTTTCGTGTCAATATTGACGTGTAAAGATTCAAGAATTCGACATCTTTCTTTCAAAAAATTAATTAAGTTTTGTAACTCTGGTAGGTCACCAGTTTTGTTTTCCGCTTCCCACGCGTGTCGTGTAACGTTGTCAAATTTGTTAGTAATTAGGAATATAATCAAATCATCCCGGTGTTCAGTGGGACGTTCGAGAGCCCTTAAAGCGCGTATGTGTTTTTGTATACCATCTAATAGTAGTCGCAAGGCTTCATGAGATTCCTTTGCGACGGAAGGTAAATTAAAAAGTGCCTTTAATGTGATTAGTGATCAACAACTGTTGTTTTCAAACCTTTCTTGAATTAATTTCCAAGCTATCAAATAATTAGCTTTTGATACCTCTAAAGATATGATTGTATCTGCAGCAATTCCGACCAGTTGAAGGCGCAAATAATGAAATTTAGTGATGTTAGAAATGCTAGTATTTGAATGAACGATTGACACAAAACTGTCTCTAAAAAATAACCATTGATCAAAAGACCCGTCAAAAGTAGGCAGAACTAATTTCGGTAAACGAAAATTGGCTGAGTTCTGACCACTGTGGTCACTGTTAATGTTGCTCGTTGGAGAACCAGCTTTAACAGTACCGTTTTTATCACAAATAAATTTTTTGACAGTTGCCGTAATTTTAAAAAATCATTTTCAAATTTTTTTCTCAATGAAGCATGTAAAGTAGCATAATTAGATTCGCATTGTGCATCAGCATTTTCAATAAGTAATTGAACCGTATTAAATTCATCTAAAAGAGCTTCAGCTTTATTTAAACGGTTTTGTAATTCATCAAAATCATAATCTGCATTTTTAACTGAATGAAAGTAATTATTGAATCGTGTTAAAGAGCTTTTAATAGCTGTACGCTTGTTTTTGTCTGTATTAGACATTGTGATAAATACGTAAAATATAACAAACATGTAAAAAATGCAGGTTGCAAAGAAACACCCTAAAGCGTGTCGTGTAATTAATTAGAGCTTCACAGCTGTTTGAAAGTTGTAAACAAAATACAGGTTTTACCTATAAAATTGTTGGAATGATGTATTAAAAGGAGGTCACATACCTTTCCTGAAGTGATGGTGTTTTTGTATACAAACCAGTTGTATTGTAGAAGCGTGCACGATCTTGAACGAAAGCAGAAAGCAAGTAAAATTAGACGAGCAAACTTGCAGTAAAGTGAAGAAATTAACCATCAATCTAAGCAGGTAACTTCGACCTTGAACGTTGATGTATGTAGCAGTAATTTATCGCTGGTTTTTAATTAAGTATTCGAGCTTCTGAAGGACCATTGATGTTTGTGATTAAAGTGACATTTTTTAGAATTTCACGTAAAGTACACAAATTTATTTGTAATATATACAATTGTAAAAATAACTACATGTTTTAAGTAGAGCAAATATTTTTATCTGTAACTGAACAGAGCATCTTAACCGTGCAAGCATCTGGAGCCGATTCTAATGGGGTGCTAGTGTATTCTTGTTCGTTGTCGTGACGTATGAAGGGGTAGGGTCGGATTCGCCGCAACACTGGGTTTTATTGAAGATACGGCACTGTAAATATCATCATCAGAAAGAGCAGCAGCTCCAAAATAGTAGATATACATGCATAACTTAAAATTAGTTTTTTTTTTGCAGATAACGCGTTTTTGCCTAGCAGGGCAGTGTTATTAATTATTAACTACTGAATATATGGTGGCAAATAACTTCATGAAAGCTGTTCCAGTCGCTAAACAATTATTTTGTGTTAAGAGGAATGGGACTAAATAATGGCAATTAAAAGAAAAAATATTGTATGTGCATTGAGCTGTCATTTTTCTCTTTTTATTAAGTGGGAGTGTTAGTAATAAATAGCTAACATAGGGCTTGATACACTTTTTTTAAAGCTTTAACGTTTATTATATTAGTTATGATCAGGGGACTTTTAAAACCCCACACAGGAAAATTCCCAGCATATTAATGCTTTAATGCAAGCGTACGTGAAAACCACACAAAAATTTTATTCTCATGAAAGTGCAGTCATTGGCTCTTCTTTGTGGTCTGAGAACATGCAAAGCTGACATTTCTCGGGTTGTACACACGATTGTACCCACCAATGTGTGTAAGGGAACATTAATCTTTCTTGGAGGGAAGAGACATTTACGTGGGAGCGAATGTATCGACACAAAAGACTTGACTACTGATCTCCCTCGAGTGTAGGCATATTGTAGTCATTCGACATATCGACAAAGTGATCCCTTCCCTTCCGTACCTATCCTATTGTTCAACACATATCGGCGCTTCATCGAAGAGTGCTACAGCCAGGTAAACATTACATGTAATTTTCCAATGCTCCACCCGAAGGTACTACATTGGCCAGGAAGCGAGTTTTTTTTACCTGGAAAATTTGGAATTTTGCCGAACCCTTGCTGTTCCAAGCAAGGTAGGGATCTTTAACGTGCGTGACAACACTCACACACGGGACCTCCATTTTACCTCTCATCCGAACGAGGGTGTATTTTTGTGAAAAATGCTCGCCTAACATTTTTCAAGCGGACCGTGTCGGGATTTGAACCCGGTACCTTGGGCGTAGAGCCAGGTAAACACCAGGACTCCACGGATAAGTGCTGGTCATAATAACTTAATGACGCATTTTGTCGCCCCAGGAAATTTAACCCTTGTGTAAATTTGAGGTTATATGTGTTAATAAATATTAGCTTTAGTGAGCTCTAAATGCGGTGGTTATCTCTGTATGTTCTATATTTTCACATTAGTAGTTACACAAACGAAGATAATGTCTGTCAATTAACCGTTTATGAACTGATTTGTGTGTTTGTGTATAAATATAAATAGTTATGTTGCTGGTACTTACTTGGCTTATTTTATTCCACAAACTCTCAACAAAGATGTTTTGGTCATACAACAATGCTCTAGCAAACATCATGACAACAGCAGGCATATAATGAAGAAAATTTTTTAAAATTGAATCAGATACATGGGGAAAATAAACGATACACTAAAGAGTTTCTTGCCAAAACTGTAAATGAAATTTTATATTGTAATAGATAGATTCTACAGGAAATTTTCTATTAAATGCATAATCTTAGATACTTCTACACCTTTCAGCTATGGCTGTTCCCTAGTTTTAAAAGTAGTCCAACCAAAGTACCCCAATAATAGCACTTCAGTGCTCTGCAAGCGCTTGCCCTACCCTTTCTCTGAGTTAATTGGCAACTTTTACCTTATTGTTTACAGTCGAAGTCAGCAGTAATATTTGGGATTACGGCATTTTACAGAATTTTTTTATGAAATAGGTACCTACCTGATTTTTGGATTGAAACTGTTTGTGGTTAATTGTGTTTCACTAAAGCACAAAATTAAAAAGAATTAAAAGACATTGAACCTTGTTTGACTTTATTATGTATTGTAATTTAAAATTATATCTCAACTTGTGGAAGACATTATACTACATAAAAATTTTTATCAAAAAAGTTGTTATATTCATAATGTGAAGGGTAATGCTGTTTTGCAAAAACACGTTTACATTTAATTGCAAATCAAAACAATATTATTTTAACTGTATAACACTTACAATACTATTTTATTATACTCGAGGAATAGTTTCTTAATTTCCTGAGAGTTTTGGCGATAAGTAGATAACTAAAACTCCGTAAGGCAATAATACTCCACAAGTACTATTATAATTAAAATATTCACAAAGATATTTATCTGTACTTTTGCAAGTCAATGCTATCAGTTCAACTTTACAAGTACTATCTATCTTTGTACCCAGTCTTGTATTATTATGGATTAACCACTTTCGTCTTGCATACTTTGCTGCAAATCTTCATTATCAGTTAAATTTCTATGAGATTCAAATCGATTATTGGATGGCTCTGGTGATTCCTGGACAATCTTTTTGTTAAAGATCCCGAATTGGAAACAACTTCAAGCTGTTTAGATATTATTTCCCTATATACTAACTGAGTATTTATAGATAAATTATCAATTTCTGTTATTGGTTGGTTAAGAAAACTAGTAGATGACAAAATCCAATCCGATGAGGAAGTTTGTGTGGCATTATCTGGATAAAACTGCGACATCATATAAGGTGAAAAGTTATCCTTTACATTTTTTATTTCGTATTTATCACTCAACAATAAACTTTTATCTTTAACAGTGTTACAATCACGCTGAGGTGTTAAGTCATAATCAGTAGTCAGCAAATAATTATTTAATTGTGAATTTTCAACTGTGCCTACCCGTGAATTTTTAAGGCGATCAAGAATTTGTTCTGGTTTCAGTTGTTCCTGTAGTGAAATTTTATTTAAAACTTCTTCACTACACGCAGAGCTTGGATAATCTGGCCGAATTGTAACTGTTGTATGTAATTCACTATAAATTGGAGAACTATTCTTTTTGGGAGAATCAGGTTGTGTAATATTTACAGAATCCTCATTTTTTAATCGTACACTGTTTGGTATATAAATAGGACCTGGAGGTAGAATATATTCTATTACTTCATTATTCGGACCTCGCACCTTTATGTTTGATTTCTGTGTTAATTGAATAATTTGCATAGTACTTTTATTGGGACTAGCTTGTGTTGCCGTTTCGGCTACTTGCGACTCAAATCCATTTGTTTCTGGAACTGCTGCTATTGTATTTGAGTCGTTTATATCTTTACTATTATTACCGTTGCAAATCTTAATTTCATTTTCGATTTCATTATTATCATTTATATTTATAGTCGATAACTTAGGTTCTTTATTACAATTTTCGCAATTATTAATTTTATTTTTTGGTTTTGAAAGGTTATGCAAAGATGTAATAGTTTCAATCATTGGAGTAGGCAAGACAGCTGGAACATTATTAGAAAATTCATCTATTTCATTCCTGAATTGTTTAATTTCACACTGTTTATTTGATTCCTTAGCTTCTCGAACTTCTGCAACCTCAAGCTTATCGGCATTAATAACACGTGAAGTTGTTGGTTCTGTCTTTTCAGTTATACAACTTAAACTGTGTAATTGTTGACGCAGCAATTCATCTTCTTGTACAACTTCCTCAATGTCATTAAAATCGTCATATATTTGAAGCACATCTTGCATCGGATTTACAACAGGGGCGGTCACTAAGGTATTTATACAGTGTCGTTCACAAGCTAAAGGTATTGAGCGCTGAATAGTACATGCACAATCTTTCTTTTCAGTGCAAACTTGTCCTTTTACATTAGGACTACAAATGCATCGTTTACTTGTAGGTAAATCTGTAAAATTTCGAGGATGTGATTCATCCAATGAGATACCAAATATTTCACATAATTCTTGTACTTGTTTTTTCATTAGATCCTGTAAAATTTTGTCAATATGTTATTGCATAACACTTATGTATTTACCATGTCCAACCTCCCGCGATTTGCTTCTATATGACTGTTGAATACCCTGTGCATGTCCTTAATGCCATATAAGTCATTACGAATAATATCTTCAGTTATCCTCAAGCAAAATTGTTGATAGTCATGCTCCGAAATACTAAAAAATAATTAAGATGAAAAATGACAATCATATAATTAAAATTGTGCAAATTGTTAAACTGTACGGTGAATATTAATTTCAGATTATATCTATATAATTAAATAGTACTGTAACATTCGTGCAATAATTATGCATACATTAGAGCACATAGGAAACATTTTTCAACTTTAACTAGTTTAGGAGCCGTAGTAAAAACCTACACCAACAATTTGATAGAAGTTTGGGTAGTTTATAGTTTATAATGGCACTATTGCATCATATTATTAACGTAAAATTGTTACGCTTTATTTTTTTAGAATTCGGAAAAATTCTCGTTAAATAATGCAATTTTGTTGACACTGTGAAACTCCGGGATTATTACCGTTCACACGGGTCTTGACGTCAGTTGATTGTCTTTGCAATTGTAAGCACTGACGTAGGGTTCTGTTGTGAGAAGAAGGCGGAAATACGTCAATATCGGTTGGAGGGGAGAGACATTTAAGGTGAGAATTTCAGCTTAGCTCGTCAAACTTATCGTACCGACTTCCGAGAAAGAACGTTTATCGTACCGTTTACCGGGAGGTGCTAGCGTAAGTGCATTCCGTTTCAACCCTTTTAACACATCTCTATCTTCTCGTCAGCGAAGATCTACCAGCAGAAGCCGGCGCCGTTGTCCACAACACAACAGGACAATAGCAGAACCGCCCCTGAGGTCATCAACGCCCAGTAAAGATCGGATAAGTGCTTTAAAACTTTATTTCCTTGCCCGGCGGTTTACTGGGAGGATTGACCGTAGTAAAGTACCAAAATAAATAGTAACGCACTCAAAACATTCCTTCTTAACCTGCAATTAAAAAAAATCGGGCGTTCACGATAACATATTAAAGTCGACGAACGACGCATCAGCCTACAAGCGTGGAATCACAAATATTCACATGCATTGCAATGTTACATGAAACGTAGATTATTTAAATAGACAGCATCCAGAATACACGATAAAATTTAAATGTGTAGGAACAAAACTCCTACACATGTATTAATATTAAATAATAACCATGTGAACATTCCAGTACGTATTTTTCTTATGTACCAAGACAATGCTTGACCTTAACTGCACCGTTAGCCCATAGTTCGAAAGGACTTGATGTGAATTAGTAAAGACCGAAACCTCCGAGGACATTTTAACTTATAGCATCAAATTATAATAATAGAGAGCATTGTAACACAGTCATTCAGTTGCGCTTGTCAAGTGGGGATAATTTAATCGCGCCCCCCCCCCCCACCCAGCGTCGAGTAATGACAAGATTCAAATCAGGTCGTTATTAAGCTGTTTATGTTATTATTGTGTATGTGCTAAAGTGAAAAAGATATATTTTAATCAGAAGTTAGGTTATTGACAGTGGTAAATATTTGTACATCATTATAGATAACGAGCGTATTTGTTAAAAAAATATGGTTTTCTTTCATTTTCATTGTAATTGTAGGTGTAAATTTTATTTATAAAATACTAGTAATAGGATTATAGATAGCTGGATTAATTTATTGCTAAGGCCAACACATTTTAGGGTTGGATCATGTTAAATAATTTTAATTTTACAAGTATTTGACTACACTGATCAGTTGGTATGATAATGAAGTTATCATTAAAAGATTAAATGAAAATAGGTGTTGAGTGAGAAACGGTTTTTTAATAGTAATATAATGGAAAATTTGCAAGGTTAAAATGCACGGGTCAGGTTCCCATAAACAAGAAAGGACATTGCCATCGAGTTTATATTTACAATGAAAATAAAAATTTCTATTTAAACAAGCAAAGAAAAATCAATAAAAAGTTACTATTTAAAAAAGGCAATTATACTTCATGGACAAATTCAATAATTGAACCACGAAGTGCACATTTCATAGATTCACATGTAAAAGAAACTAATCAATGGTAAAAAATAAGGTTTAGACTTTCTTAATAGTAGGCGTGTTGAGTTAAAAGTACATTAAATGTAGAACCATTTCTAATAAATATTTTAAAAGCGATAGGAACACTAGTGGAGCTAGTTTTTGAACGGGTTTTTAATTGTTTCCGCCCGTTGTAGTGATGTTACTTGAGTTTGCGCATTACGACGTAGAGAGAAAGAAAGCAAGGTCACATACCATCACGTGCCGAGATACTTATCTTGCTGCTAAGCCATCGGAAATAATTCCGAAAAACATTACCACGGTAGTCAGTATCATTCACACTGCAACAGCGGTTTACATAAAAGAACAGTTGGGCCTACGTCGAAAAATAATTGGGCCTACATAAAAAACAATTTGGCCTAACGTAGAAGACATAAAAAGAAATTCTTACTAGTATCAAGCCTATCCAAGGAAGCCACGCCTAATGTACAAGCTAGTACGGAAAGCAGGATCAAAGTGAAAGTCAAACTAGGAAACGAAATGATAATCGATTCAAATATTTGAGTAACGCATATCAAAAGAACAATTCTAAAGTCGCTGTAATGCATTAATAGATAACGAAAATCGGCAAACTCGACTACAACTGCCTTTGTTAATCACATTTGTAGAAAATTTATGCCATTCAAACTTGAATTATTACTTTAAATAAAACGAATATATTCTTTCAGAAAGCAAAAACTGTAAATAACCGAGTACATTCCCTGTGTTATCTCAAACAATAAAGGTAGATTGAAGTACTTTTACTCAAACTAAATACAACTAACATTCTACAGAGTGTTGAACAAACACTTGTTTCAATTGTATTAGAAGTTTTATAGGAACAAATCGATTTATTAAATTATAAAGCGTGATCACGGCGTCTCCCGTAACATGTAGTTATACAAAATATCAAAGCGGAGATGTCGGAATATTTGAAATCATCATAAATCGAAAGAAAATATTTATAAAGGCAAAATTGAATGTGACAAATTTGTTATAATTTTCAATTTGAATTTGTTAATTTATTGATAATTGGTAAATCAAGTGGCACTTTTTATCTGAGTCTCATGTCTCTTTGTTGTAGAACTTTTCGTGATTTTATTCCACACAGGTTTTAGCTACATATACCAAACTTGAACTGAGCTAACGAGAAGTGGCGTTCTAAGTGAGTTTTGTTTTAATTTATTTCAGGACTCATCGTGGTCAAGATGCTTCGAATTTCGACCTCAAAACTTTTTGGCAAATATCTACTTACAAAACAAAATTTTTTATAGGATTAAGATTTATTGTAGCTTAACAAACAAAGAAATCTAAATTTATACTTGCAAAAAATAGCGCTTTCATTTCCATCGTAACTAATGGTATTAAATTCCTCCTGATTCCATTTTTAAATTGACATTAAATTCTCAGCTTACAAGATTGTCCATATTATTTCAAATCTCCATTTAGAATATTATTTTTCAAAGTACATAGTCCATTTTTAATTAATTAACTCAGCGTATTCTTTTGCATCAAAATTACCTGTCAAATTTTGTTCAATTCTCGTAGTGTTATATAAAATAATTATGTTTCATATTTATGCAGAGTTACATTTGTATGCATGATGCATACTTGATGAATGACTTTACTCAAAGTAACATGCTCTATCTCGTAAATTGAAAAGAATCAATGAATGTGGATTATTTTCGCTTATATATAAAATTGTCTCACTACGTCATTCTTCCAGAGTTTCGCGATTTAATTCGAATCTTAGTCACCTACGTGATGTAAAATTTCCATGAATTTTATGGTTTTAACGATCCAATTAGCGTCAAACTATGCGGGCGAATGATTTACGAGCATATCAAAGCGCTGTCGTCCTTGTCTAATGCACTCAATTAATTTACTGTTTCCCTCTCTTTCATAGTCACACGGAAAACTATAAATAATTCCTATCGATTTTTATTACTTTTAATATTCGCTCGAGTTTCTCGAACCGGCGCTTATTCTTAATTCGATATTTAATGGGCTTTAAAAACATTTCTTAGGATTTGACGTATTCGTTTCTGAATAAAGGAGATTCTAAAGTTTAGCTCCATTTAAAACGCTTAGAAAGAATATTTTATTATACCCACACAAAAAAATAATTAAAGTAGGCGTTTGCTTTTTTTATGGTTGATTTTTAAACTAATAACGTTAGTATTTGACAACGCTTTTTATTTATATCTTAAAATTAATTTGCATAATAAAATCACGGATTTCAGTAATTACATAATTAGTTAAAGTTTCAATTGCTTTCTTAACGGTTTTGCAAATACAAAAAGATTTGCATCTGAATAATTGTAATAAAAAAATTAGTTTTACGATAAACAAAGCAAATATTTTATGCATGGAAAGTTCATTTAGTATTTTAATTAATAAAGGCAATAGATATTGTTCTTACGCGGATTAAAAGACGTTTTGTATTGAAACTGTATTCTGGGTGACATCGATCATTTTCTTTCAGTAGTCAGGTTAAAATGTGAGTGCATGGATGTAGACTGTGCGTTAGTATATCCACATGCATATGTGTTTATTAATTTCCTTCAGCTCATGGTAGTCCATATTAACCGTTGGAACATAGCCATGTATTTTTCTAACATTTACGCTAGAATCTTTGCAGAGCTATCTCTTTCTGTTGTTTACGGGATCCACGTTTGAAATTTGACCAAAGGACTGGTTCAGAGCTGTTGGAACATAAGAAACAATACGTTTCTTTGCCGAGTATATACCTAAATTGTCGATCTCTTAGTTCCTTTATTACGCTTCACTATTAAATAAAAAAGGTACCCAAAATTTTTTAGGATTATAACCATGTGGCCCAGTAAAATTACTCGAAATTTGTCGATTTGGAGGAAATAATACTGACTGGGCTGAAACTTTGTAAACAGGCTTGTTTTAGGGTACTATTCAACATATTAAAAGTCCCCATGTGTAGACGCTACGTTGCGGGCAGGGGAGGGACCAAAAGGTCAAAAAAATTAGTTTTTCGCAAGTAACTCGGAAAATATCAACTTTACGGAAATTTATGTAGATATCAAAATTGTAGCTTACAAACCCCGCACAATTTCATTTTCTATTCAAGTCTGTACGACCAAATGGAGCAGAGATATAATTTTTTTAAACACCGGTAGTTTTGCGACGCAACGAAATCGCTTACGTGCGTCGCGCATTTTTCGCTAATATCTCGAAAATGGACTCTCGAATCGCGAAATGTTTTAAATAAAAGTTGTAGAGAAATCTAATTATGAACAATTTCGTTTTTCATTCATTTCTGTACGGCCTAAATTCGCCGAGTTATTAATTAAAAGACAATTTTTTCAAGTTGATAGTGGATAGTGGATTAATTCTTAAAGTATAGTTCGTACATATATCGGCCTAGTACCAAACGATTCAGAAAGACCCCAAGAATAACTTCAATAAATACAGAAAAATGGTTAAAGACACGTTTTTTCATCATTTTGGGCGACTCATAGTGATGATCTGCTACATACGTAAACTTACCTGTCTTTTGAAAGCCAGGTTACCATCACGATGCATTCAAAATTACATGCCACAAACTCTATTTTATAGGAAATTTTATCAGTTTTAATAAAACATACTTTGCGAAGGACTTATACTACTCCAGCACATTCATATATATATATATATATATATATATATATATATATATATATATATATATGAAGTAATGAAAACAAGATAAAATAAATTTTTGAAAAATTATTATCCACATATTTTTGGACTAAAATATTAATTTAACAAAAATTGATTTTTTTTTTCTTAAATATTTAAACGCCTCTAACTCGTCAACGTTTCAATAAAAAGCTCTACGACGTCTCATTTTAAAGATAATTGAAATATCTTCAAGAAAAATACATAACATTACTGCCTTCGACCAATCAGAAAAATTTATTTTCCAAAATGCACTCAAAAATGACATTTTTTCATGTTTTTTGCTCTTAACTTCAAACTATCTTTACCAAAATGGATTCATGTATACATCAACATGTTCAAAATTTTATTCTCGTCTACTTTCATTATACATACTATATGTGTACGACCTATACTTTCAGAGTTAATACTGATTTTTACATGCAAAACATCCACTATCAACATAAAAAAAAATTGCCTTTTAATTAATCACTCTGCGAATTTGGGCCGTACATAAATGAATAATAAAACGAATTGTTCGTAAGTAAGATTCTCTACAACTTTTATCTAAAACATTTTGCGATTCGACAGTCCATTTTCGAGATATTAGTGAAAAATGCACGACATGCGTATGCATTTTCGTTGCGTCGCAAAACTACCGATGTTTAAAAAAATTATATCTCTTCTCCATTTGGTTGTACAGACTTGAATAAAAAACGAAATTGTGCGGAATTTTGTAAGCTACAATTTTAATATTAACATAAATTTCCGTAAAGTTGATATTTTCCAAGTTCTTTGCGAAAAACTGATTTTTTGGACCCTCTCCTGCCCGCAACATAGCGTCTAGACATGGGGACTTTTAATATGTTAAATAGTACCCTAAAACAAGCCTGTTTACAAAGTTTCAGCCCAGTCAGTATTATTTCCTCCAAATTTCGTCATTTTACTGGGCTAATGTGCTTAATAAGATGTATCTTAGATATTATTTAGTATAACAATTTTTCGATCTACTCCCGTGGGTCAAAAAACAAGTAACATTTGTTAATGATTTCCAACTATAACTGAATCATTAAAAGAGAAATTAAAGATAAGTCGCTAATTATTCCTATTTTTTGTATATAGTTTTAGAAGTAGTACGTTAAACATGCAATACATATAAAAGTGTTCTGTTTCTGGAACCTAAGCATACTACACACAAGCATTCCTTATTTCTACAAATATTTTTACTTACCACTCTGTTCCTAATTTCATTGAAGATACACATGATTTTTCATTAGTATTAGATTTAGAAGGAAAATTTGTTGCTTCATTTTTTGCACTAAGTCCTGTAATTGCGACTACATGCTGTAAAATTCCACTTTTAATAAATTGTTTCGTTGAAAGATATGGTACCTTTTTAGGTGCAATTATTTGCTGCCTTGATAATCTAGTCTTCTGCAAACCTTTTCTCTTTGCAGACCCACTTGATCGCGATCGAGATGAATTCTAGTTTACAAAAATCTTTTTAATATTTATGTGTGTGACTTTTACTTTACCTGTTTTAAATGTGGCGTGTCTGAAAGATTTCTTCTTGTAGGAGGTCGTGATGGTAAACTTTGTGAACGTTCTGTTTTAATATCCCTACTCAGTATTGTTTTTCCAGGAGCACTTCTGTGAAAAATCATGATTAATTTAGGAAGTAGCTATAGTAGTCCATACACTGTTCTGAATTATGTGTTCGCTTTGGAGATGAATCTGGAGTTGATTTCAAACTACTTTTCTTAGACGATGATCTATTTTTCTTTTTAACGCGAGTTTTTGAATCATAACCTGCAGGGCAAGATGTATCGATAACGGATTTCACCTTTTTAAGTTTTTTATAATGATTAGTCATGTGAAAATATACATCAAGAGGAGTCATTTTGTTTTATTATAACTAATAGAATATTTTAATTGCACTGTAAAACTAACACCTGAATACTGCTATTGTTTCGTGTATAATGATAAAACTAATATATAAAGTTAGGAATTTAATTGGTTGCCATGGTTGCACGCATCTACAAACATAAGTTACTTACATTTACCTATTGATTTTTCTTGAACCTTATCTTTGTGTGACATTAAATTCAAAATCTTTATAACAACTTTAGGGAAATACTCCAAAAAAAGGAAAGTTTGAAAAAGACATGGTATATAGATAGATAGATATTTATTTGTTCCCATCTTTATGATGATTAATATAGTATATATAATTATTAGTGCACAAATGTATAAATAAAATAAAAACTATAAAATTCTACACATATAGATTGTCCTTAATTCTAAATTTGTGTTCCACTCAAACATATACACAGACACACATGAACATTCGCACATATATACCCACCTACATACAGACCAATAATAACAATAATACCTGGGTTGTGTAGTCACTAATTAACCCTTTCGCTGCTGAATTAAGGATAAAACTGCACCACTTGTGTGCTGAATTAAGAAAACCTGGAAACATTGCATCCAGAATTACATAGAATGTATAATTACTGGCATAGCATATATATTATATAATTTCTGGTGCATTTATACGTTCATAGCATACCTGTCAAACTTAGATATTGAAAAAATACAAATAAATACTACACTTTTTATTATGTAAATAAAAATCAGTTGTGCTAAATATTCTAAAACTTTTTCAATGTGTGAAATTGTTCAAAACAGGTTACCACGCAAAGTCCGGTGTCACAGTCGGGACAAAAATATCTACTGTCCTTTCTTTTTTTCCCGGTAACTGCTCAGTTTCCTTATCAATCAAACCGGCATATCCTTCCATTACAAGAATTTATACCTGTGCACTATTTAATAATGAAAGCACCTACGACACGATTGAAAATCTTAACACGAATAAATCAAATAAAACCGGAAATACTTGTGATTTACAAACTACATATAAGCAACTATAAAATAGAGTAGGCGAGCTTCTCGTACGTATATTTGCTGACAACGCACAGATTTTTGAAATTATAAAACGCACATTTACGGAAGTAGCACTTTAAGTATGTATCTTGGAAATGAATATATATAAATATATATATATATATATATATATATATATATATATATATAAAATATGATCTGACAAATCAAGTAACGAACTGCTTTAAATATAAACTATAGGCTGTTTAATTAAAATATTGGGAACTATTTTAATTAAACAGCCTATAGTTTATATATATATATATATATATATTATTGTGTAAGGGAGGGGGTTAGAAGGTTTCTAAAGGTATATTTGTATTAATAGGGGTGTATGCCAAACGATAGGATTAATATTTCAGATTTAATAATTTAAAAACTATAAATTTTGCTATACTTTACATACGTTAAAGTATGTACCATTTCAGATTGAAACTTATATGCCAAAAGGTAGTAACATGACTTTATGACGTTGATATAATGCACGGTACTTGAGGTTTTATACTGAGTTGATATTTCATGAGCCAGTTGAGAGTACATTTGCCGTCGGAAAGCCGGACGCATTTATGGATATCTGCAATATAACAAAGCGTCCAGGTCGTGTATGAATTATTTGGCTTTTCCTTTTTTATAGAATCAAACTTTTAGACGAATTGTAAATCAAAATTTAAAGTGAATCAAAATGTAAAAGGTTATTGGAGTTTAGTGAAGTGTTTTGGACCAATGGTAGAAATTTAAAATTATTATAAAGACTATAGCGAAGGTATGTTGGACACTGAAAGATAGGAGATTTGTTATTGGATGTTATATATGTAAAAATGTTATTGTAGTAAGCTAAGTTTGTTTAGTTAATAACTAAGCAATATAAATAAGGGACTTCTTTTTTTAAATTTGTTCAGATACAGACCTATTTATGAAACCTGCGTTAAAATTGTAAAATAGTTTTGAAATAAAAGTTTATTTGTGTATTCATCGAGTATTATTGAATTCAAGTATAAAAGGAGTTGTAAAAGTTTTAAAAGAACAGATAGGGAAAGTCAGCGTGTATTTAAAGATGATTTTGGAAGTGGTTATTGGTGTAAAGGAGAAAGCGACGGGATATTATTTGAGAAGATTAGTGTTGGTTTTGGGATAGATTTGGGTATTACGGCAGCAGGATATTGGAGTGGATAAAAGAAGGCATCGACGACGTAAAGAATTTGGATTGATTTGAGAAGATATAACGGCAGAAAGGACATCGTATGGACAATTGGAATAGCAGGATTAGGAGTGATTTGTATTAAGACAGCGGGATTGATTTGGTTGTGCGAAGAAAGAATTAAGCGGGATACGGAGCAGAGGAACAGGAGATAGGAATACGGCGAGGAAGAATTGACGCAGGGAAAGTAGATAAAGGTTTTTACTAAATTCTAAATTGGGGTAACATTATTTCAGGTTTGGGGCATCAAAATTGTTTTACAAACACCTGGAGGCAGTGCGCAAGAGGACAATTTTGGAGAATCTTGTGTGAAAGTGCGTACGGCAATTTCGAACTTGAGCCAGCAGTCAAAGGAAGGCCTTCAGCGCAGTATATTTCTGGTAAGTACCGTGAATATATTAGAACGTCAGAAATTAAAGTCATAAAAGTTACAAAAATTAATTTGACATCAGGCATCGTTGATCTATTAAGATTTGGCATATCAAAATAAAAATAGTACATTTCAAAAGTGGTAAAACAAACGAGGGTGCAGTTTGGTTGGGTATTGTACATCTACTCACGATTGAACCCACGGTGAGTAGGTGAGAAAACCCTGAGATTAAAGTTTCAAATAGTCGAGGCATATAAAATATAGTAATTAGTAAAAGAAAACCAACCAAACGTTTGCTAAAGCACCTCGATTTGAAATCATAAGGGACGACGAAAAAAGTCGTGTAATAAAATCTTGTTTAAAGGAGGAGTAATTATATTATAAAAATAAAATTTAGATTCCAAGAAGGAGTAATTATAATCAAGAATATATATATATAATAAGGGTTTTCTGTGTTTTGGGATATTTTAGGTCAAATAAAAACAATCGTCTTTAAATTCCTCTAATTACTTGACGTTTCGGTCGGGTTTCTGACCTTAATCGTAAGTCTGAAAATATGGGTTTTTTTATAAAATAAAAAGATTACAATGTTGTTAAATTAGTTACATAGAAATATTTAAATTAGAAATAAACTATGACATATGATTTTACTAGATGACATACATCATGAAGACAGTGAAAAGGTACTATAACTATGGGAAAGTTACATGAATTTCAAAAATATAGGTTGTTGTAGTAAGATGGAATGTGTTACAAAACTTTGGAATACTTTCTAGTGTTTATAAAGTTGGGAGTAAATGATGCCTAATTTTTTTTGGTCTTGTTTATTATTAATGCAGTTTAGTTCTTTTTGTATATAAAATGATTCTAAGAATAAACGTTTGTAGTAGTTCTGTTCTATTTCTAAAATTTGTGTTTTGTCGAAAGCCGGTTTGTGTTTTGTGGTATGTGCATGTATGGCAAGAGTGCAGTTATTTTTTCCAAGTTTTGTCACTGCGGTGTTGAGTTAACCTGTCTCGGAGCCATTGACTTGACTGTCCAATGTAGAAATAATTGCAACTGTAACGAATCTTGTATACTGTGTTGTTGCACATAATGGTTTCAGTCTTGTCTTTAAGATGGGTGAAAATGTTTTTTATTGATCTGTTGTAGTAGTATGTGATGACTATGTTGGGTCTTCTTAGTGTTCAAATGATAGTGGTGTTAAGTTTTGTATATAGGGTAATTTTTTGTATATAGTATCTGCATTTATACTAGGTTATCATAAAGTAAGGGATATATTTTAAATCATTACAACTTTTTAATAAATTAAGTTAGTAACATAAAATAAACGAAATCTAGTTGCTTAATGAATGGGATTTTACCGTATCTATGAGAAACAAAAGCGTTGTCATAACAATTGTTGACACTAGTGTCAAAACGAAATTATTCAATTTGAAGTTTTATTTTGAAATTAAAACTCAAGTAAACGTTGAGTTCAAACGACTCAACTGTAATAACATGGATTTACAAACAAGAATTGGTTTAGTTCAGTGCTATTATGAATGCGGCAGAAATTACACCGCTGGATTACGAAGATTTCGCACGGAATGGGTTTGAGAGCGGGACCCTGTCAAATGAAAGCGTCACGCAATTTGATACAAAAATTTGAAAGAACAGGGTCTGTAACTGACTTACCAAGATCAGGAAGACCAATAATTAGTGATGTCCAAGTTGCAGAGGTTCTTCATGAAAATCAAGACATAGCCAGAAGCAATTCACTGCAATCAGCAGTGCAAATGCGATATCCAAGCGATTGCAAATGCCGTATACCACGGTTTGTAAAATTTTACGCAAAATTCTAAACATGTATCCATATAAACTGAAAATGCTGTTTGAATTAAAGGACGCAGATTTGGCTACTAGGTACGATTTTTCTTTGCGAGTAATGGCTCAGACGGAAATTGAACCCGAATGGTTATCCCGTATTTTATGGACAGATGAGGCACATTTTACTCTGAATGGTGGAGTCAATACTCAAAACTGTAGAATCTGGTCTGCAGAAAATCCACAACAAATCGTTCAAAAAGGTCTTCATGACAAGAAAGTCACCGTTTGGTGATTTTACAGCTGATTTTATTATTGGTCCGTATTTCTACGAGGAAATGCAAAATGGACAAGCCGTATCTGTAACTGTAAATGGTGAACGATACTTGCAAATGTTACAAAATTATGTTATTCCACAGCTGCAAAACGAGCACTACGGAATTGAAAACATAATTTTTATGCAGGATGGAGCACCCCCGCACATTTTTCGACCAGTCAAAGAATTGTTAACCAACGTTTTTCAAGATCGCGTGTTAAGCAGACATTTCGTAAATTCATGGCCACCAAGATCACCTGATCTAAACCCAGCGGATTACTGGCTGTGGGGTTATTTAAAAAGTTTAGTGTTTAGAAGACGACCAACTACGCTACAAGAATTAAAAGACAGTATTACGGAGCAAATTGGTACAATTCAACCAGAAATGTTACGAAATGCTGTGTACAATTTGGAGGTAAGGATGGTGATCTTACAACAACAAAATGGAGGTCATATTGATCAATTGCCGTAACCTGTTTTGGGCATACTAAATCCCATTTCATAAGCAATTAGATTTCATTTATTTCTTGTTATTAACTTAATTTGTTAAAAAGTTATCATAATTTAAAATATATCCCTTACTTTATGATAACCTTATATATAATATACAGGCATAGCAGTTAAACGGTTAATCTGTAATTCCTTGAATATTAATTATAAAATGAAATAAAATAATGCCTACAACTGTAGATAATCACAAATTGTGTCTTCTAAAAACTCTGTTGCATTGTAATAACAGCAATCGCCAAGCAATGGTAACAGAGCTGATTTAAATTTATTCAAACTACCAGTGGATTTGATTGTTGCTAGAAGTTTATTATACAGAATTGACGTCATGTATAAAAAAGACTTTTTTATTGCAGTTGATGTTTATTTTGGTCGATAAAAATCACATGCATGCGGATGTAGTGTTTATGTACCGAGTTTGCGGTGGTGTATATATTTTTATTTTTATAAAAGAGGATTAGAGTTTCATAAATATATAAAGAGTAAAACGTTAAAAGTTTAAGTTTTTTAAACAGTGGTCTACAGAGTGCATTTTTAGCAGAATGGCTAATGATTCTAATCGCTCGCTTTTGCACTTTAAAGATAAGAATTGTGTTTTTAAGGGCAGTATGACCCCAGAAAGTGATACCATAACGCATTCTAGATTCAAACAATTCAAAATATGTTTTTAGAGCACTGTCAGTAGAGAGTTCTGCGGTTATGGTTCCAAGTGCATAGCAAACTGATGATAGCTTGTTAGCCAGATTCGATATGTGCTCAGAGAAATTGAAGTTCTGGTCAAGAGTTATACCTAAAAATTTAGTAGATATGACCCGATTTAATGAAAGTTCTTTTGAAAATAATTTTGGAATATTGGACATGTTAAATGTTATACTACATGTTTTATGGTTATTTACAACAAACGTTTCTTTTAAACCATTCTTTTGCAGTTGATAGGTCAGTCTTTAAATAGCTTTTAGTAATTCTAGCGATGAAGCTTTTCAATTTAAACTAATGTCATCTGCAAAAAGTGTACATTTTGCAAAGTTAATTGCTGAAGGAAAGTCGTTTATGTTTAGGAGAAATAGAATCAGACCTAACACCAAACCTTGTGGGACAATTGAAGTTAATTTTACCTTATCAGAAAAAGTAGTTTGAAGACTCCATATAATTTTAGCCGGTTGTGTTCTAGCCTCTAAATATGATTTGAACCAGTCATCTGCAATTCCGTGAAAGCCATAGAAATACAATTTATTCAATAGAATAATGTGGTGGACACAATCGAAGGCTTTGCTAATGTCTATGAATTGTACAATGGAAAAAGAATGATTATTATTGAACGAATAATAAATTGATTATAAGAAATAGTAGATAGCATCCGTGGTGGATTTATTTTTGTTGTAAATTTAATCATATACTCATAGACATTTTTTGTTTTGGTAGTTAATCAACAAAGAAAAATAATGTCAGTTGAATTAACAAGTTCATGTTTAAATGCTTTTATATTTAACAAGTGTTAATTATAACATATTCTCATGCGTTTACATGCATTTATTCCACTCACAATCTCGACAGGTTATGGGCCCAGGTATACTGCATGAGAAATAAAAAAAAAGTATTGTGCAAGTTGATTCGTTGAAGTGTGTTCTTCATATAACGGATAAAGATAAATGTGTGTCGTTTTTTGTGTACATCTTTTTATCCAATTGTCTGTGGATTTAAAAAACGTGTACTTGAATTGAAGTTTAATACAATACTGTCATAAAAGTATGTCAAACGACAGTACATGGAATAGCATAGAAAAACTACGAGGTAATGAAAATTACCACACATGGCAATTCATGATACGCAACTGCCTGGAATTAAATGATTATTCAAAATATATCATTGAAGGTACAGGCGGAGAAACCGATGATGCGAAAATACGTAAAGCAAAGGCTAGAATAGAATTGAGCCTTGATCAATTTGTATTCGTACATGTGGCAAGCGTAAAACCAGCTGCAGAAATGTGGAAAATCTTACACGACTTGTATCAAGATCGTGGTTTGTTGCGTCGCATTAATTTACTACGTAAGTTGGTGACAATTCAGCTAGAAAGTTGTAACTCAGTGACCGAATACATTGGACAAATTTTTGAAACGGCAAATAAATTAATCGGAATTGGCTTTGCAGTAGACGAGAAGTGGCTGGGAGCATTTTGCTAGCAGGACTGAATTCGGCCCAATGATTATGGGCCTCGAAAGTAGTGATACGAAGACAACCGCAGATGTCATTAAATGGAAGTTATTGATTCTGAATAATGTTCCTGATATAGCAGCAAACTTGCTATCGGTTGCACAGTGGTAGAAAATGACAATGAGATCATTTTCAATAAACAAGGATGTCACATTTACAACCATAAGCAGAAACTGATTGTAAAAATCAAACCAGAAAATGGAGTTTACTGTCTTCAGACTAAACCAATGCATTGCCTTACCGCTACAAACGGTAGAAATGATGGCTTAAATTGGCATCGCAAGTTAGGTCACATAAATTTTGCTGATATGTGCAAGATAAAAAACGGTTTGGTAAATGGAATTAATTTCAACGAAAGAAATAAAAACGAAATTAAAAATTGCAAAATATGCAAGGAAGGAAAGCAAACTCGAAAATCGTTTCCGAATAGTACAACACGTGCCGATAATATACTGGATCTTATTAATTCTGATTTGAATGGACCTATGGAGAATTCTTCGATCGGCGGTGCACGGTACATACTCACATTTATCGACTACCATTCTAGAAAAATCTTCACTTATTTCATTCAAGAAAAAGCAGAAGTGTTTGACCGTTTTTTGGAATTTAAGGCATTAGTCGAAAACCAAATGGACAGACAAGTAAAAACTTTACGTTCAGACAATGGGAAAAGTATATTAATTCGTCATTTATACAATATTTAAAAAAGCATGGAATTAGGCACGAGATGACAGTGATATATACTCTCGAACAGAATGGTGTTGCTGAATGTGCTAACCGAAAACTGGTCAAAAAGGCAAAATGTATGATATTTGATGCAGGCTTGGATGTATCATATTGGGCTGAAGCCGTCAATATGGCCACATACATACTAAATCGATTAGCCAATTCTATGTTGAAAACCGTTACGCCTGAAGAGGCATGGTCTGGCAGAAAGGTAGATGTAAGTCATCTACAGGTATTTGGAAGTTCGTACATAACTCATATTCCAAAACAGAAACGCCGTAAGTGGGACAAAAAATCAAAGGAAATGATCTTTGTAGGTTTCTCTGAAAATGTAAAGGTTATCGTTGTATTGATCCTAAAACAAAGGTGTTTGAAATTAGTCGAGACGTAATCTTTCTTAATCAAAACAGCAATAACATGGTTGAAATTTATGAAAGTTCAAACGTTATTCCAGAATCAAAGGAAGAATCAGATGAAGTGAGGAACAATGGATTAGATAACTCTAAGGAAAACAGTGGGACAGAAACCACATATACTACCTTAGAAGGGAATGAATCAATTGCCATACCGATATACAACTAAGTTACCAACGAAAATATGCCGATATACAACGAAGTTACCGATGAAACTCATGTCCCAGATGAAATCATTCCGTCAACACAATGTATTCGAAGATCTGAACGTAAAACAAAATTAGGAGACTTTGAAAAGGATGGATATATCACTTATGGATGCGTTTTCATGGCTAATTCTGCTAAACAGTCAGAAACTTACAGTGAAGTCCTTGACTGTGACAACAGTCAAAAATGGATATCTGCCATGGTTGAAGAGGTCGGTGCATTAGTTGATAATCATACATGCTGGCAAATCGGAAGCCAATAAAATCTAAATGGGTTTACAAGTTAAAGCGTGATGAAAATGGCAAAGTAGCACGCTACAAGGCTAGATTGGTTGTAAAGGGATGTTAGCAAATTCATGGTATCGATTATGAAGAAGTATATTCACCAGTAGTCCAATACACTTCGATTAGGTTCATAATTGCACTTGCCATTAAGAACGACTTAAAATACACCAAATGTACGCTGTTAGTGCATTTTTGCAAGGTGATTTATCCGAAGATATTTACATGACACAACCAAAAGGTTTCAATGACGGATCTAACAAATTTTGTAAGTTAAAAAAGGCCATTTAGGTAGAGGATAACAATCCAAATATTCCATGTACCGTCTGATGCTCTTACCAAAGTGGTTACGGGACCAAAGACTAAATTGTGTTAAGTAAAAATGGGATTAATTTGATTATACCTAAGCATTGAATATTCAATGTGCTAATAAGTGATTTGCTTATTCAATGAGTGAGGGTGTTGTAAATTTAATCATATACTCATAGACACTTTTTTGCTTTGGTAGTTAATCAACAAGAAAAATAATGTCAGTTGAATTAACAAGTTCATGTTTAAATGCTTTTATATTTAACAAGCCTTAATTATAACATATTCTCATGCGTGTACATGCATTTATTCCACTCACAATCTCAACAATTTTGGACAAATTCAATTTGTGTACCATTTAGGATCTCATACTTGGTAGTAAAACCTACCATACGAGATTTGACAAACGTTTCTAATAATTTAAAATTTGATACGGCTGTGGAATTTTTTTCATAAAGTTGAATAAAAGATATATGAGCAGCCAAAAATATAATTCATTAAAATAGTTTCTAATAATTTGGAGAAAATGAACACAAAAGGAAATAGGTCTAAAATTGTCAACACTAAAAATTCCACCTTTATGAATAGGGACTACAATAGCATGCTTTAGGCATGGTGGAAAGATTCATTTATAAGTTTTGAAAGATATTTAATTATCGCTGATGGAAATGCATTAGTATTCTAACAGTGACATTATCATTACCTGCACAGTTTTTGTTTTTGAAAGATTTTAGAGTATTGACGATTTCTAGTGGATCAGTTGGAAAGAAAGCAAAGCTATATTGATTAATTTGTTTCTGTTGGTGTAGATAATCAATGGATTAGCAAAATATGTGTTTAAAGCATTTGCAACTAGTTCATCCTTACAATTTTCCAGGTGAATTTCCTTCTGCTGAGAATCATTCCTCTCTGTTATTTCACGAACAATTTGCCACGATTCTTTGAATAAATAATGTGATTAGACAGGTATTTATTTTTCTCCAGCTGAACTACTTTATAAAATATCTTTTCGTAGCAAGTGTAATATTGTTTAATAAATGTTGAGTTTAATGTTTGTAAATATAGTGTAGAGCTTTTTTATTTTTATCTGATATTTTGATGCCTGTTGTTAACCAACATTTGTGTTTTGGTTTGACTTTGAGTAGGGGGAAGGCAATTTCATGTGATGTTGAAAATGCCATAACCATATATAAAAATTTCTCATTAAAGTCGCCTACGCTTCAGGAGACCTATGTAAAAACTTTTTTAAATGTATGTATATTGTTTGTGTTGTAGATCTTGGTATATCTTATATCTGGGTTGCTTAATACTTTTAGAATGGAATTAAAGAGTACCAACTTGTGGTCCGAACAATCGTTATTAATAATTGCAGTATTCAACAGCAGTTGTTTATTTATGTTTGTTACTATATAATTGTTATGTTATCACTTGGGATATTATTAATTAACAGTCATTAATAATAAAAACACAGTTGTAATAACTTTATTAACTTTAGTGTACAACGCCTGGTCACACAACCATTCTTAATCATGCACTTAAACATAATCTCCTCGTTTTACGAACTGTCGTAAAACCGTCGCTTGCGCTCTCCCCACACTATACATAACACTCCTTTCCCTTTTAAATAAATTACAAATAGTCTTTAAACCTAATAGGTACAGGATTAGGTTTGGGCGAATTATCAACCATAACTTTTAAATTTGACCAGTCATCCTCAAAACCGAGACACAATGGAGGATGATTATTATCGCCTAAATAACTTTTTCACATTTGGTTACGATGAACCAAACGAACTACACCACTTTCTAAACGGACTAGGTAGGTAAGTTTACTAACTACTTCAAAAATTCTACCTGGTATCCATTTCCTTATCTCCTTTAGAATTTTTAACGAGAACTATGTCATTTACAACGTAACAAGAAAACACTTTATTATCCTTATAAGACAACGGATGAAATTTATCTTGAGGGTGGATCATGGACAAAGGTGTCTTAACTACATAATTAAACAGGATTTGAGCTGGAGTGCGCTTTGTAACAGTACACGGTGTATTACGGTATGTAAATAAACATTTTAACAGTTTCAGTTCCAAGGAATCATCGCTCCTACTAGAAATTACTGACCTTAGTAACATTCTTTTAATTGTTTGCACCCCACGTTCTGCCAACCCGTTAGAACTAGGGTGGTAGGGGGGGCTATTCCCAGCCTTTATATTATTACTTTCTAAAAACGATTTAAAAGCATAACTGGTAAACGGAGGTCCACAATCGGATATCACCACTTGTGGAAACCTGAAACAAGCAAAACATTGACTTAATTTTTCAATTACTGCTTCAGCAGTAGTATTTTTCATAACCCAACACTCCAACCACTTCGAGTGCTCATCAACTAGTAATAGAAATTTCCCTTGATGTGTTTCTAAAAAGTCAATGTGCACTCTTTGCCAAGCTTGTGTAGACTTGGACATAGGAATGTAAACTTTCCTTTCACTATCATTTTGGGTAAGTTGACAACTTTCACAAGATCGAACCATCTTGTCTATATCGTCATTAAGACCCGGCCACCATAAAACTGATCTGGCTAACATTTTTGTACGAACAATACCAGTGTGGTCTTCATGAAGTATGTTTATAACTTTACTTCTTAACGTTGTGGGTATAATTATTCTATTCCCAAAAAGAATCGAATTATTTTTAATTGATAGTGCTGTACGAACTTTAAAATATGGCTTAAGTTCGTATTTAACTTTCTTTGGCCATCCTTTAACAATGTAATTTTTAACTTTCAGTAAAATAGGATCATGAGCCGTGGCTTCATCAACCTCTCGAAACGAAACAAACTTTTGAGCAACAAAAACACTCAATATTTAGACTATCATCAATTAACGTGGGTTGATTAACTGGTAACCTCGATAATGCATCAGCATTAGGGATGTTACTTCCCTTTTTATATTTTATAGAGTAATTAAAACCTGACAGTAAAATTGCCCAATGCTGCAATCTTGCCGCTGTAACTGGTGGAATATTTTTCATAGGGTTAAATATAGTTTGTAACGGTTGGTGATTGGTGACTAAAGTAAAGTGTCTACCGATCAAATATTTTGCAAACTTTTTAACAGCAAAAACAATTGCTAACGCTTCCCGTTCAATTTGACTATATCCCCTTTTTGTAGGAGATAGAGTGGAGGAAGCAAACAGAATAGGTCTTTCTATTCCATCAACTAACTGAGCTAAAACTGCTCCAACTCCAACGCTACTACTGTTACAAGTCACAACTAACGGTAGTGTGGGATTGTACAGCAAAAGTAGGGTTTGTTCAGACAATAAATGTTTGCCTGTTTCAAACGCTTTTTGGCAATACTTTGTCCATTCAAAGGATACACCATTTCTAGTCAAATTATGTAACGGCTCTAAGATGACTGGTAACTCTCTAGGTAAAAATTTATGATAAAATGTAAGTAAACCCAACCAAGCCTTTACCTGTTTAACATTTTCAGGTCTGGGCGTATTTTGAATATCTGTAATTTTATCTTTACAAGGTGAAATACCTTTTTCGCTTAACATATAACCTAAACAAGATAAACTTTTACAAAAAAACTGAGATTTTTCGATATTAACTTTAACATTAAATTGGTTTAATCGTGTAAATACTTGAAACAAATGTGTTTCCCACTCACTAACATTAGTACCTCCTATGATTATATTATCAATATAACAACGTGTGTAACTCAAACCTACGAGTATTAGATCCATTATTGATTGAAATAGACCTGGGGCGCTGGCTAAACCAAAACATAATCTATTCCAGCGATACAGACCTAAATGAGTATTGACTGTCAATAATTCTTTAGATGCATCATGAATTTTAACCTGTAAATATGCATTACGTAAATCAATTTCACAAAAAATAGCACAGCCATGAAAAGAGTTTAACAATTCTTCGACTACGGGCAATGGATATTGCGCTATATCTATACACTGATTAACTTTTCGTAAATCTGCACATAATCATAACTTTCCATCCTTACGTGTAACACATACCAACGGACTGGCCCATGGGCTATAATCAGACATAACTTTACTTATAATTCCTTGCTTAACTAAATTGTTAATTTCGGTAGTAACTTTATCTTTTAAACTGTATGGAACATTATAAGCTTTTTGAAAAACTGGTTGAGCATTATCCTTTGTAGCTATGCTAACTTCAAAAGATTCTACAGGCTCAAAATTTTCAACATTAAAAACTTTTGGAAATTTACTTTTTAAAATTTCAACAATAGAATTTTTGTCAGTAACTACGTTACATTTTAATAACAAATTTCTCCAACTAGGGTTTAAAATTTCTAACCAATCTTGACCTAATAAGGGTCTTTGCAATCGATTGTTAGTAACAATTAACGTTAACTTAAAATGATGATCATTATAAGATACCTGAGGTTTGAACATACCTATTACTACGATGGGCTCACTATTAGCAGCCGTTAACTTTAAATTTTCAATCTTACCTAATGGCCATGATTTAAAATACTTTATGTACCAAAAATACGTAACTGCTGATCCGCAATCAACTTTGAAATTTATGGGAATTCCATTTATTCCTAAACTTACAACAACTGGTTCTATTGCTTGGGAAACAATCTGCACGTTAAGGTTGCCATCTGCTGTAATGTTTTTCACTGTTTTATTACAGTCTTTAGCAATATGACCATATTGATTACAAACAAAACATCTCCATTTATTTCTAGGACATTCTGACACACTGTGATTGCGATTGCATTTTGAACAAACAACTTTTGTTTTTGTACGGGTGGGACCTGAAAAATTTTTCAACGGATGTTGAACAACTGCAGGAACGTAACTGGACTTTGCGTTCACTTTCGAAACCTTACTAACATTTGAACTTGATACCTCTTGAAAAACTTGACTTTGCATTTTTATTAACTCCATGTCAATGCATAATTTCTGAGCTTTTTCAAAATCCAACTTGGGTTCTGAAACAAGTTTACGCACCATGGATTCGTCTCTTAAACCAGCAATTAAAATATCCCTGAGGGCATCATTTAAAAATTCGACAAAATTACACGTGTTTGATAACTTCTTTAAGCTAACAATAAAGTCTTTGATTGATTCATCTTTTTGTTGACGCCGCGTGTAAAATTTAAAGCGTTCAGCTATTTCTAATTGCGGTGGAGCATAATGTTTTTAAGCTCTTCAAGTAACTCCCGAAACGTTTTATTTTAGGTTCCACGGGAACCATCAGATTTTTCAGTACACCATAGATTTCTGGACCGATTACCACTAACAGTGTGGCAACCTTTTCGGTCTCGTTTGTGTGACTAACCTCAAAAAACAGTTCCAGCCGCTCCTAATAATTTTGGAAGGGTTCATTCATCCCTAACTGTGGAACAGCTACATTATAACGGTTTCCATTTCCGTCGTTATCCATTTCTAATATTTAATAAACTTATTAAACTGGTGTAATATTAATTACACTAAAACATTCACCAAAACCGACTGTTTTAACTTCCGAACCAACAAAAACCGGAACGTGCCTTCAACTGACCTTGACCGCGAACGTTACAATCAAGATTTTTTACACTCACGTGGATTACTAAAACCGACTCGTCGCCAATGTTATGTTATTACTTGGGATATTATTAATTAACAGCCATTAATAATAAAAACACAGTTGTAATAACTTTATTAACTTTAGTGTACAACGCCTGGTCACACAACCATTCTTAATCATACACTTAAACATAATCTCCTCGTTTTACGAACTGTCGTAAAACCGTCGCTTGCGCTCTCCCCACTCTATACATAACAATAATCTAGACAAGAGCTAATATTTTTAGTTATTCTCATGTTTCCTGTTACCTGCATATTTAAGTTGTACAAGTTAAAGAGCAGTTTTAATTGGTGGACTTTTTATCGAATTCATTGAAAAAATTAATGTTGAAATCTCCAATGAGAATTAAGTAGCAGTGATGTGATAGCGACTGTAAGCCTACATTTTATATTTGTTATTATCACATATGTATTATTAATATATTGTTAAACATGATGTTCAAAATTTAACTAAAAGTACTAATATTACCAAAAATAAAACAATACAACATTATTCATTTTCAAAATGGTATACAACTAAGCTTTTTGTTTCAAAGATTAAGGTCAGTATTTTTCAAGTTCCTGGAACTACGTTCTTCCAATCGTACATCTTTCAATCCGTTTTGCTATTCAATATCTTTCAATATGTTTTAAAATTTTACACTAGTTCAGCAAGGAAAATTGAAAATTTTAACAAAATCTTTAAACAAAGCAAAATCTGCAAAACTTATTTTTCAATTCAGATTAAAACTTTGCAAAAAGATTTAGCTTCACCATTTGAAAAAAAAAGGACCATTCCTGCAATTGAAATAAAAAGGTTACGACTACTTCTGATTAATCGAAAATAGGATAGCCACTAACGAAAAACAAACCTTGATGACAAAAGCCCTTTCACAATTTTTAGTAACCCTTATGGGAATTTTTAGTATATAATTCAACAGTGGTTTTTAATATTGACCATTTACATATGTTCAAACCAGCACATTTTGATAGACCTTGAGCTTATACGAGATGCATTTGTTTTTTGTTGTTCGCTCTTTTATTTGAACCAACTGGTGTTGATCACTGAATAAATACGAACTAATAGTAATTGCTTTGAATTTATTTGAGATATTGTGTTTTTTCTAAAAAAAAAAAATGTTGCAGAACTTATGACATCACTATCCTCAAGTTACTTGATAGTTGCAATGCCCTACAAATGAAACTAGGGTAACTATGGCGATGCAGATACCTATGCGTTCACACTAAGTAAAATATGTTTGTTAAACAATAAAATTAAGCAAGTGAATAATACACACAAGGCCGTTCAAGACCGAACATCCCGCTACCCTTGAAAAGTTCGTTTTTTAAAACAAAACTAAATGTATCAAGGCAAAAATTATAACGAAAATGTTTTTATACGCTATGTGAAATGCAAATTAAGAACGAAAACAACAAATGAATGTGCAGAATACAAAAAAATAACACCTACAAAAATTCGCTTTGATAAACACACCTTTTTTGCTGCATGACGTGTCTGACCATTAATTGTTTTGACATTCACCACACAAACAATACCATCTAGACCAGGAAACACCTCAATTATACGTCCCATTTTCTAATTCTATGAATCGTGATTGTTCTCTTTCAATACAACTAAAGCACCAGCCTTAAATTATAACTGCAACCTGTTTCCATTTGAAATGTTCTTGTAAAGTTGATATTTACAACTGTAATGATGCCAAAATGTTGTGCCATTTGTTGTAAATGTTTAAACCAAGATCAACTATTTATGGGTTTGTTGGCAACAATTTGCAACGGCACTCATTAAGATACTCTCCAATGAGGAAAGGACCAAAGAATCAAGATATTAGATCAATGGGATCATTTGATAAAGGAACCGTTTGGAGTTCTTTGTTGCCTCTATTTGTGTAATAAACAGGGTATAACTCCTTGAAAGTTAGAGTTAGATTACCGATAATTTTTTTCATATGAGACTTCGCTGACTTTACCACAGTCCCCACAAACCACCAAAATGGAGTGAATGAGAGGATATATATTTCAAAGTAATATTATTTTTTGATGAAAACGAAGCATGATTTATAATTTTGCAATGCTCACTTGCAAATTTCTTTGAATTTCTTATCTGCTCCAACAAAAGTTGTTGCGTTATCTGAATATATGCAACTACACAAACCTCATCTTGACACAAATCATTTAAATGTACTGATAAAAAGAATCAGAGGTTAAATCTCCCATTAATTCAACACGAGTCATCTTACTGGCGAAGAAAATACATCATAGGATTTAACAATTTTTCGATATTTGAGTTTACCATCTTTTAAATTGAAAGGTCCCGAATAATCTATTCTGCAGATTTGAAATGGTCTAGTTTGTGTAACTCGAGACGAAGAAGTACACTAATTTTATAAGACGTATCAACTGGTTTAATCTTAAAAATGTTATGCATTTTCTCAAAACATCATGCACTGTGTTACAACCACTCAAAGGTCAATATTTTCAACATTTGCTAAACCTGCGAGAGATCCAGCATACAATTGTCGATGATACTTATCACATTAACTAATGTTGCAAATAAATGTTTTTCTGGTAATGCGATTGGAAATTTTCTATCTTCAGTAATTGACGAATGTGGGAGTCTACCACCGACTTTAATAAGTTTATCTTTATCCAAAAAAGAATTTAAAGATAATAAGTTACAATAGTAATTTTTTAAGTTGATATATAACAGCAGCCAAAAAATGTATTTCAATGTTGTTCATTATCATTAGGTCTTCAGTCCTGGAACTGGCTAGATGCATACCCTCATTGTTTCCTATTCTGAGCTACTGCCCCTATTTCATAGACGTTCTGTGCTGTGCTCCACACATATGCTTTGAACAATTTTCTTCTCCTCTCTGTTTGTTGTCTTTGAACATATCCGCTGTTCTTTCTTGAGAGATGCAGTTTGGTCACCTTAAATTGTTTTACAGTTATATACTTTATTTCCCCGATATTCAGTGATATGTGAAGGGGGGGTAAGCAGCCTGTGGCTGCCAAGTTTCTCCAGCGCTGTCAATATTATTATAAAATATATTTTCTGCTTCACAACATTTGAAAACCTTTTTTGGCTGCTGGTATGTATCAACTTGAAAAATTACGATAGTTAAAATTTACAACCGTAACCTGCATGGATATTAATAATACGTTACTCTTGTGTGAAATTCAATTAGAAGTTTCTAGATCACGTATTTTTGCCAAGAAACTCTGTAGCTGAACTAATCGTTCAGAACAATTAGAGAATTATTTAGTTTGTCTTGAATCAAAATCCTCACTATTTTATTTTTCAGATGTATTGTAGCGTTTTTTGAAAAATTGTATATAAGTTATAACTCGTTGTAATTTAAAAATGTAGAAAACCGTTCAAAAATTTAGATATCAGATAAAACAGTAAAAAAGTTTCTTTGGAATATTTTCTACAATTGAATTGTTTTCGTTTGGCGATAAATAATTAATAAAATCACTCGATAACCATTTCGAACCGTTCCACCAAAGGTATGAATTTGATAATTGAGCTGAATCAATCCTACACAGTATAACATTTGCTAGGTTATCAGCCAATAAAACGTGTCTCCAGTTTGAAATATTATTGAATGTATTTGTAAAACTCAATTAGAGATAAATGATTACCAAGTGGATTAGAATTTAACCATGCTAGTGCTATTGTGGAATCTGTCAATAGAAACATTCGGTTTATTTCAATTTTTAAACAATTTATAATCTTGTGAACAAGTTTTGCCAATAAAAGGGTTCCAGGTAATTCCAAGCGCAAAGTGTAATACTTTTCAGAGGGGCAACTCTCGGTTTTGTACATAAAAGTTAAACAAAAATTATGTGTTGGGTGTTTTTAAACTTAAATAAATACATTTCCATGCGCTAATTTTGACGTGTCACAAAGTGCACACAACTGAGTTTCTATTATATCATTTAATTGAAGATGCCTTTCCATTACTAGATTGTTTATAGCTGATAACTGGTTGAAAAATGAATGCCACTTTCTGTTTAATTCAATTAACACTGTTTCGTCCCACTACAACTTTAACTACCAAAGTAGCTGCAAAATAATTCTCAAGCTGGACCCATAAAATACCAGTTAGATATGGTCGACAAGGATAAGTCGCGTGTTGATGACTCCTATAAAGTTATTTGTAAAATGTGTGTTAGGGATGCTTCCCGTGGCCCTAAATGTGTTATATGCAAAATTTGCAATGCAGTTTTCCATAGAAATTGTGCACTTTCTTGGTGATTCCACTGTTAATTGCTGTGTTAATATTACCGATCCCATCTTAACCATTTCCACAATTCCTGATGTTTATAGAAAATTGGATCTTAATATCGTTTACAATAATCAAAGTCAGCTGGTATCTTTGCTTCGTAATGAAATTTGTTTGTTACGTGAAAATACTGTATTATTAAAGGAGAAAATTACTACCCAGCAATTAGAGCATGATTCATTTAGAGCTTTATTAAATAATGATAAACTTGCCTTGAATACACGTGCACCTAGTAGATCTCATATAGGTGAAAGTTCAAGTTCAACACACTCCGATTCCAAACCTAAATATAGTAAACGCATGGGTGTGCCGTATTTCACTAAGGCGGCTGCCATGGCTGAAACTACTAGTATTGATGTATTGCCGAATACGCTAACTGAATCACAAAAATCTCAAAGGCTGGTTAAATATAGTAAACAGGAGAATGAGTCACACTTCACTAAAATGGCATCTGTTGCTAATACAACTAACAATGATGAATTGTCAACGAGATTACCCAAACTAGTAAAATTTCAAGAGCTGCTTATAAATTCAATCATTAATTTGGATACTCAGGATTCTAGTCTTTTGTCTAATATGGTGAAACCTCTCAGTGTCTCAGTACTGCTACTCATGTTTCTAGGCGGCTAGTTGGTATGTGTGTAACTACTATGCCCAAGGTCTTGAGTTAAAATCGCGACACGGTCCGCTTGAAAAATGTTAGGCAAGCATTTTTTACAAAAATACGCCCTCGTTCGGATAAGAAGTAAAATGGAGGTCCAGTATGTGACTGCTGTCACGCACCTTAAAGATTCTTACCTTGCTTGCAATAGTAAGAATTCAGCAAAATTCAAAACTTTTCAGGTAAAAATACTCGCTTCTTGGCCAGTGTAGTTAGTATCTTTGGGTGGTGCATTGGAAAAATGCTTCTGCTTCTCGTAGTTCCATGGCATAGTTGTTATTTGTGTGTAATTACTATGCCCAAAGTCCAGGGTTCAAATCCCAACACAGTCCGCTTAAAAAATATTAGGCAAGTATTTTTCACAAAAATATGCCCTCATTCGGATTAGAGGTAAAATGGAGGCCCCGTGTGTGAAGATTGCCACGCACATTAAAGATCCCTACCTTGTTTGGAACAGCAAGGGTTCGGCAAAATTCAAAATTTCCATGTAAGAAAAAACTTTTCCTGGCAAATGTAGTATCTTTGGGTTGAGTATTGAAAAAATCAAATGTAGTGCTCCTGTTTCTACATTAGGTTCTGCAAACTACAAAGAATATCTCACTCAATACTAACTTCGATAAGAATAACAACAATTATGGAAGTAATGCGAATTCCAAAGTGTTGAAAAATCCACATTTATTTTTGTATCTAGAGTACGTCCTAAATTTAGTAATGAAGATATCTTGGGTTTGTTTAGTAAAACCAACATCTAAACTTCATCCTGTGTTGAACTATCTACCAAGTTTAATGGTTATGTCTTTTTAAGTTGGTGTAAATAAATTACATGTAAGTAATATATTTGCACCGTACCCTTTTCCGAGGAGATATAAAGGGTAGGTGTACTACAAAGTAAAAGAAATATACTTAGGCGGAGCTAGCATCAATCTTAAAGGGTTGCGGAGTTTGCAAAAGGCATTTCAGCGAGAGGAAAAAGAAAATTAGAGATTAAACTTAAATGGAGGCAAGAAAGTACTAAACTTGTTTATTGAAAGTTCAGTTATCAACATATGAACAATTATTTCTATAAAATATAAGCAATCAATATTCAGGAAATCGCAGTCTTAATATGATGTTTCTATAAACATTTATATAAAACTTTTTGTAAAGACAAATAAGATAGTTATATTTAATTTTAAGTTATTTGCTTAAAAACCTCTTAACCATAAAAATTTCATGAAATCTTGTATGTTCACAGAGTTAGGTAATAAGCAGTAAAAAATATTCATAAGCGTATTTTAACTCAATGCAATATAAGCAAAATAATATCACTGCTGTAAATACTCACTTAGAAAATTTAGAAATGTGTACAAAGTTAGGTTAGAATATTACTATAGTTGACACTAAAAAGAATCCAGCAAAACTCATACCTGAGGCAAGCAACCATCCTAGTAGTTACTTTTATTTCAGTATTTTGTTTCAGTTCCACCTGGCGTTCAGCAGGAAAAACATGTAGTCGCTGTCAAACGAGTCGTCCACAAAGCGAAGTCTTCAACTTTCTAATTAGATGAACATCTGGTCCACCAAATAGTTGCAATTAAAAGCTATTTGATTCCATCAAAAGATATCAGCTTCCAGTTATTTTTATGTTGTAGAAGTAAAACTTTTGCACATCACAGCTTTTATTCATAAAACATTGAGAGAAAAATTTATGAAGATGTCTACGACATATGTAGCTTAGATACATTCAAAACATAAGATTGTAGGTAGCTTCTTATAAGAAATAACTGTAGATATTTTCGGAGTAGAAATCTAGAGGAAAATTTTGAAGTTTACCATTCTTTGTAGTATAATTGGAGTAGAAACATTTAATCACATCCTAAGCAAATTCTTGTAATATACATATGAGGCAAAATGTTGAGGTATATATTTTTAGAATAAGACATTGTAGTATATATTTAGAATTAAATGTTGAATAAGAAATCTGCGCATGTGGAAGAAACTCAATCTACGACCGATGGAATTGCTGTAACGAGTGCACAACCTGGTTTCATTTGACATGTGCTGAAATTGAAGACGATGAAGTGAAGTAGCTGGGAATCATCTTGGTTCTGTCAAAAATGCTTATTACTTCCAAATATTCAAACGTAACAGTAAACCTCCAGCTCCGGTAATGACGTGTAGTGTCACACTTGCCAGAGAAAGTTCAATATTGTGATAAGGACTCAAGATCCACATGTGAGTAAAATGCAAGAATGAAGATAATCCTCTACAAAAAATGTTACCTGCCCACAGAACAATTAGCAAACAATCTTATTAAACAGAAACTATCCACCACGAAGAGTACTCTGCTCCGTCTTGTCAACCAAAATATAAATGAAAACGCTAATAATTATTCTACCTTTAAAAAATGCAACACATCTCTTAATGAAAGAGTGGCATCAAAAAGACAACCAGACATTTGCAAGACCCTTTAGGACTGGCTACTCTAGAAACGCACAACAAATTCTAGACAAAACACCCAACTCAGTCTGATTTGGTTCTTCCCTTCAGATGATCACTGCCCACTATGTGTACACAAAAAGCAAGTTTGAGAAGCAATTCCAAGCGTCCTCAACAGATAGAGTTCTAGAATCGAACTTCTATCTCATAGCATTTAAAAGAACTAATTTCTCAAGAGAATGGAGAAACTAGTTCTTGACTTTTGGCTACTTGAACCAATTTTACAACTTTGTACTTGCTGGTAAAGTGCACTCTGAACATATGCCCATTTTCTACGGCACTAACCTTTGCGCCATAAGCAAAAAAGATGGCGGAATACATCCCATTGCAGCTGAAAACACTCTGCAACGCTTTGTGGCTAAACTGGCCTGTTTTTCTAATGTGGCTTGCTTGAAAAGTAGTACCAACCAACTTAAGAATTAGAATTAGTCACCAAGCAGTGGTGTGCATCAATCATTCACACAACTAGATCTTTATGACAGTAAACACTGAATTGGGAAAAAGTCATGCTAATAATTGATTTCAGTAGTATTTTCTTCGTGGTCAACAGAGACATGATGCTAAATTGCATTAAATCTTAAACTTTGAAATCTTACTCTTTCTTTGACAGGCATATTCGGTCACATCATTTTTCTTTTTTTCAGATTGGGTATTGCTTTCTCATTCTGGGTGCTAACAAAAAGAATCCACAGGGTCCCTCCTATTCTGCCTTTCAATTCACTCCATCATCGAGAAGTTATCCTATCAACTGGGTCATATTATATTGCAGAGTATCCAGAAAAATTTCTGAAAAATGTCTCGCTAATTGTCACTCACTATAGTGATATTAGGTTGTTTGATAATCCACCCAAATACGAGCTTTATTGTGCCAAACCCTTCAATCCAGAGATTACTAAAAGTTTTGAGAAAATATCGCCAGGAATTAATTCCTCCTCCTGTTCCATCGATTCGATGCTTTTGGGACAACAATCATATACCGAATAAAAAAACTCTTGGTATGCCACCAATGACCGAATGAAGGCGATATCTATAGCATTAGAAAAACCAATTCCAATGCTTGAGTACACACCCTCCCCTCCAGATCAGTGGAAACTCTTCTAAACAATAACAATTTCAGGATTGCAATGGGAATACAATTAAGATGCAGGATTTGCCTATCTCATGTGTTTTTGTGGTGAAGAAGTGATGCATATGGATCATATGGCTTGAGCTGTTCATAGAGTGCTCACATTTTTCCAGACATCAAGAAATTAACTCAATAATTATAAGGTCCTTAACCTCAGCAAATGTTAGGAACCAATAGGCCTACAACAGGATGACAGAAAGCGAGCTGATGGAATGTTCCTAAATCCTTGGGGAAATGGCCAGACAAACTACCCCACTCCAATATTCATATAGCATTGAAAGAAGCAGGTGCAGTTGTTAAAAAAGCAGCAGCAACAAAAATGAGAAAGTACCACTCAGTAAAGGAACAGTATCTCAGTGTCCTGCTTTACGAGTGGAAACATTAAGACCTTGGTGCAACAAAGCATTGGATATTGTGTCTAAACTTGGTGGTTTTTTAGCTTACACATTGGAGAGTACAGGTCATGTTTATTTTTAGTTTAAAGGATTGGTTTCACAGTTCAGAGAAGCCATACCATTTCAGTCATGAGTATTTTTCCAGATTCTAGAGAATCCTTCTCCGAAGTATACTATATTCTTAACCAATAAGTGATAATTTGTTCCTATTTTTCTAAACAAATCAAACTTGTAGAAAATTATTAAAATTTTAAATATATCATAATGACAACATCTAAGTTACAACATTTTCTTCTCTTTATTTACCTTCGAGATTAATATTCTAGAGAGCTTCTTGAACATTATTCAGACAAACAAATACTTCATTTATGCTTTACATAAGAATAATTTCAGCAGTTCGTAAATTACCTTTGACATTTCTAGTATGTGTTGGCGGCATAATGTCATGGATCAATCAACCCCAAATGTAATCCTAACACTAAAATTTTTGTATTATTCATTTAGATTATTATATGTATTGTAATACTTGTCAACTTTGACAGTAGCATGAAAAATTTAGGAAACAAACTTGATTTTCAACTTATACACTTTAAAATTATTATTGTACTTAAGACACAATTTCAAATTAACGTTCTAAGTAAATGGAAATCATAAATACGCTTTGTTGTATTTAAGATAGTTAAGAGAATTTGTATTAAACATCCAACTTGGACATAACCTCATAATCCACAAAAGTTTCATGAAAGCTTTATGTTTAAACTTGTAAGGTTATACTAGGAAAGCAAATGTAATATTAAATTAGTTAAGATAATAGGTAAGTAAAAGTATGACTTTTAATTTTAAATGCATTATTTTTCTAGATATTTGCGATTAAAACTGAAACACATGCACATTGTTCCGTCACAAAAGTAAATAAGATCAAACTCATACCTGTATTCATGTAGTTTGAAAGAAATGTATACTTAAGTATTGAGCTTTGGATTTGTTCAGAATTATTAGAATTTTTACTTTCTTCTTGCAGTTTGCACCATCGTTATTTAGTTTGGTTGTTAACCTCAAACTTCAAATTTGTAAGAGCCAATACTTTTGTTCCACAACCATATGTTTTGTTAACGGACATTTAATTTATTTTTAGAAGGTAATTAAACGGCAACATAAAATTCTTGTACGATAATAGATATTTGTAGGTAGTAGAATTAATGCATAGGCTTAGATAGCCTAACATATATAGTTAAATACTCCACCAGAGAACAACTCACCAGAGAATAATCCACCAGAGAACCCCAGAAAATAAACGTGTTACAAGAACTAAGTATTGTAATATGCCACGAGGAACAATCTGAAAATTCATCTGTTAACAACTTACTATTCTTAAACATTTTGAACAGGTAATTCAGGTCGGCTTTTTGCGTATACATTCTACTAATATTCTAAAACGATATTTTTGTATTTCAACAACAATAAAAGAGACACCTTTTACATACCAGGTACGACATCTTGGCTTTAGAAAGAACTTCTTTATCGGGAAACGGCATGTGCTCAAAAAAGCAGTCAGATATCAAGAGAACGAAAATTTATTCTGGTTTGAAGATAACCGCACATTTTGAGAGAGGGACGAACAAGAAAACCATAATAAATGACAGATTCATGTATACACCAGTTGTGTATTTATGGACATTATTCAGAGGTTTACCAATTAGAAAATTACATAAAATCATAATTATTTATATAAAAGTAGGAACATTAAATTAAAACTAAAGATCGACATATTTAGTGTATTATTTTATAATACTAAGGGGAAATCTTACACAAATCAAAACTAACTTGTGATTGTAAACGGTATTAATATAAAATTAAAATGAATAATACTTTTATATGGAAGGAAGTGGGGCGCTCAATGTAACATGGCGAGGCAACGGCGAATTGACATGTTACACTATCAAGGTAGATTGTTATGCTAAATAATTTTGACACTAGTTAGTTACTTAGGTTAGAGAAATTGTTAGCTCCTCAGATATACCAGCTATCCAACATTGTACAGAGTGTATGAGATTTGAAGAGATTTCAGTAGAACCGTTCCACCCTGCAGAAATGATCTACGCATCAGTCAGCACTGTAGCATATTAAGGTATTAAAGTATAACGTTACGGAAGTCCTTGTGTGACTGCAGAAGTCAACGAACAATAAACCAGGTACTAATACCTAAACATTCATAATATATTATTGAACAATTACTAACCAATGCATGTCAAAAAATACAAAAGCCATACACATCTAGTTCTTTTAAAATTAAAATGAGTTTAAAGCAAAACGAAGTAATAAAGAATTATAGGATACAGCAAGGTTTTGGTTGAAATGGAATAAAGAATACCCTAAGGAATCTTAAAACTTAAAAAATGAAAGGTTCCTAAAGGTTTTCCTTTGGTCCCAGGTCAGTTAGTTATCATCTCAGAAGGCAATGCCTCATTTTGCGTGTTGAAGCTGGGGTGCATAACAGAAGCGCATCCAGAGGTTGACAGTGAGGTACAGATGGTTAGTGTTTGACGTCGATACTGATTAATGCTCAATACACGAATTAATAGATTTCCATCAATATTAAGTAACTCGTTTGTGCTTTTCACTCAAGCATATTGTATTAAAATAGTGAATTTGCTAGAAGTGTAAGTTTTTAAGTTCTCTTTTGCTTTTTTAAAATTACTAATTTCAAAGTAGGCAGCATGTTAGGTCCCTAAATTGCCATTTGCATTTTATTATCATGTTTCAGGGCATTTTTCGGTGTGTACAGTTATGTGTTTAAAGCATGAGATGGCCTGCGTGCCCTTGTATTCTCTCGTCCTACACCTCAGTGGTTGTTAAATTCAGTATTCGTTGGAAAATAAAGATGTTCAATTTGTTCTGTGCGTATTTTTAATATACAGGAAAAATCTCGTTTTATTTAAACATTGCTCTATTCTCGTACAAGGCGAGACGGTATGCTACCACCTTACAATACACAAGTAGTTTGTTCGTTCCTTTTTTAGTAAGACTTCATCCATAAATCGAAAAAAGAAGAGAAAAATAAAGGAATAAAACTCAAAACAGTTTCTTTAATTTTAAAGTAACATCTTATTTACAAAACTTGGAATGTTTAAATACAAGTTAATATATTAAAAATCTTATTTACAGTGGACACATTACCAACAAAGTTTTTAAGTACTAAAATAAAACAGGCAAAAGTCTATAAATAATACGTTATACACATAAATATATAAAAGAAAAATAAAACGGTGATAAATTTGTTACAGTGCCATAGTAAAATACTATTTAATACTAATCTCTCTGTACATTTAAAGAAGTAAAAGAGAATGAGTGCATAAAGAAGAAACTTCCTGTTTTAAAAAAATAAGTACGTTATTTAACAATTTACTAAGTAGATAATTTCATTCATAAGACTGAGCGTAGGTACAGTTCTACTATAACACAACCAAAGATTTTTAAGACATCCCAGTGAAGCAAAACGGACAATTGTAAATTTTCATGATGAACACTACTGATAAATCAAGCTTGTTATTTCAAAGCACCAAACTTGTCATTTATTCAAAATTTATATAATTCAATAAAAAGCTACTCCGTTTGAGCAACTAGTACACGTTTACAGTTTGTCTAAAGATTTAAACGAAACTGGAACATTCTGTCACAAAGTTGCCAAATGTAAAACAAAATTAACCCGAACATACAGTGGGAGGCAAATATGCCACATTCATTTGATTAAAGTTGGAAGTATTACTTATTGGAAGTTGTTCAAGGTAAAATTTTGAAAAAGAATTGATTGGATTAAAAAGATAAAATTTACAATCTTAGAGAGCTTTTGAATGTAATAATGTTTTTGAATGTAATTTAAAAGATGTGCAATATCTTGTTATCAATCATGAATTATATCGTAATCATAGATAAAACCACACACTAGATGGGTAACATTTGTGGCCGCAATTCTAGCACATTTAGTTCATTCTACGCCCGCGAGATGGTACGTGTAATTTGTAACGCATGAAACTGTCGGACGTTAGATGACATTTCATAGATAAAACTTTTTGTCTATGGTGACATTTGTAGGTATTGTTTAATTATTGTTATTTGTTGAACATTCATTCGGAATATTTAGTGTTTTTATTTGCAGATTAATGTATTGTGTTTCACGTTTATCGACTTAATTTTTGTATTTAAAAAGAATAATTTCAGTGCAGGTTAGATAATCTATAGGAACAATGGTTGTCGTGTGCCTTTGTGTTGTCAGAAAAACTCTGAAACGAAAATGCACCGGTTTCCTACTGATGACATCGTAAGTTTTGTGAAATAATTAAATATAATTGTAAAATTCCTATACAACTTCTATGTATTGTGAGATATTGTACTGATGTTACTGAAAATAATTAAGTAATAAAGACTCGAAATGTTATAAAATTACAGACACCCTTTCAAATTAAAATTTCAGTTTAACAGAACGAATTTGTAGCTTTTATTATGTATATAATTTTACCCAAAATATTGAAGTCTGACCATTGTTCATGTTCATAGTTTCTTTTTGTTGAGAAAATATTATTTATCCGTTTTCATTTCTGAAAACGTCTGATAAATGATATTCTCTTTGCACGTCGTTCTTTATTTCAAGAAAAAAGGATACAATGGTAGAAGCTACATAATTTAAATATTACCTCCACAATAGTTGTTTAGACTAAGCCCGCTAGAAGTCACGATGAACTTTATAAGAAGTTAGTATTAGGCAGTTGCCCATTTATTGTGGGTGGGTGTTTATCTATGATCGTAATGTAATTAATTGTATTAGTAAATATTTGTATTTGGGACCAAATGTTTATTTCATCGGTTATTGCACTCTCTATTTATTTTGCAGGGATAGAGTAAATTAACAATTCGATCTCTAAACTAAGCTACTATATGGGTAAGTAAATCGAGTGAATATCTTGACAGGATTTAGTTGGAAGATGACAGGCATTACACAATATCATAGCAATTGTGTCTGTTTGATCAATCTGCTTGAAAATGTGTACAACCTACATGTCTACAACCCTGCTATTAAACCTTTCAGTATACAGGAATCAAGCTGATATGTTGTAAATCTCACACGATAGAAAGTTAAGGTTTGCGATAATTAATGTTTAGTTTTATATCATTATTTCCCAACACCCTAAAACAAACAGTTAACAAAAAGAAATTGTTAACAGTTGTCAAATTAAAAACGTTTATCTGAAAAAATTTTTAATCTACTGAATTCAATTTAACCAGCATTTTGTAAAGTGAAGCAGTAGCAAGTCAGTACCTGTAATGACCACAACCTATATATTAAATAGTCAATAATTCAGAGTAATAAAAGTGAAAATTCCATATTGAATCTGTTGTTTCCTGTCGTGATCATATAATCTTCATAATCTTACACTTTGAACTACTTATAGAACAAATCCTTTGAGCCACAGAAACAAATGAAAGAAGGTCAAATTAATTCTTAGCTACACGCAGTGTAGCTAAGAATTAATTTGGCTACGATACACGATATGGAAATATTTTTTACAACACTTTCGAAGGTTTCATAACAAAAAACCATATTGTAATTAAAAAAGTAGGTTTCTATATCAAATCTGTAACATTTTAATAAAACTTTTTAAATTACGTTACCTTACCTTAAGCCATATTACTTCTGAATGCCACAATGTAATCATGAGAATATACTTTTGATTTGAATAGGCTGCATTGCAGTGATTCAAGTCACATTCGAAGAAAGTCACACGCTTAGCTGAGTTTTGTTACACGAAAATTAACAATCACACTTTAATAAACCAGTAATTATGGAAATGATAAGTTATAATTCAGTCCAACCAACAGCTGAAATCGTGTTTTAGCGATCTTTTCCAAAAATGCCAAAATATCTTATTGTTTTGAAGTGACATTTATTTTTGGAGAATCTCTTATGATATCTTTATAGTATACAAAGTTCTTGTAATGTACAGTAAATCAAATTGCCACAAAAATGCCAACTTAGTAAAACGAAACGATAATTGTGTGTGCTTTACCAGGATGTCGCACAAAATCCTTTTAATATCAGTACAATTTATAACTTAACCGTGTACTAAAATAAAAACCACATACATAAAAATCACAAATAAGATTCAATACTAGATAATTAATACTGCGGCATACACTCACAGCATAACATGCTCCTTTAGTCATTTTTTCCACGTATGACTTTTAGGAACAATAAATTCTAAATTGGGAATGCTTGAAATACTTGGTATGGTGTTTCTTTTTGGTTGAAGGACAACATTAGATGGTTTTTTAACAGATGACCTATTCTTTAATAAGTCTATTTGTGGGGCTACACTACGATTTTGAAAAGTTTCGAAAGCAACAGGATTTGTTATAACGTTAGGTGTAATATTACTTGTCCAACTAGTAAATTGGGGCGGCCTACTAAAATCAAAGTTTATTTTTTGTGTGGGCATATGTATACCATTTGGAATAACTGGTGGACCTGAAACAAAATCCGACCATTCATCATCCATAGCATCATTTTTGTTCGATGTATGAATTCCATTTCGTGGCAATTTTGACGAGATTTGTTGCTCTGTTATACTAAAAATAACACTTAGCTCTAGCATATAAAATTTGTAACTTACCTGATGCTTTCTTTAAGTTGGCTAGGTTGCTTAACACTGTTCAACTCAATGGGTGCTTGGTTCGACACAAAATCACACCATTCGTCTTCATCGCCTACATCATCCTGTTTGTTAGTTGGTTGATAAAATGATTCAAATCGCTTTAGTTCTTCATCTGTAATACCAGGATCAGGCCAATCAATTACCGTTGAAGTAGGTGCCACCTTAATGGGTTGTAGAATAGCAGGCATAAGCGGAGTTGGTGTGTGTAACGGTTCATGTGCTAGAGTAGTTTGGGGTAAAACTGGTGCATCTGAAGACTGAAAATCTGTAAATTCGTCATCTGAGTAATTGTGTTCTGAAGCTTCGATGGTATTAGAAACAGTTTCAGGATGTGGTAAACTATTAACAACTTGTGTTTCTACTAGGGTCAATCTTGAAATATCTATTTTACCAAATGCGGAGTTGAGTTGTTCTGGCGATTGAAATACAGTAGTGTGGATATTCTGTGAAGATGCCTCCATAAATGTATGCTTATCTTCCTTTACGTTTGATATTTCTGTTGGCAGCTTATTATTGATATCATTGTCTGATTCCTCTTTTGCAGAAATCGCCGAGAGATTTATTTCAGAATCTCTATGCGTACTTCTTTGGTCTTTTTGATACTGTAACCAATCAACCAAATCATCATTAGTAAAAAATGTATTTGGTTCTTCTCTTCTAGACAGAACAGGTGTCAAAATGGTTGGTTTTAACCATCCAGGCTCGTCACTTGTTCTTGGAATGTCTTCATTATCTTGAATTGCTATGTGAGTTTCTCTTAGAGGAATTGTTTTATCTGACCAAGTACTAGAAACTTTCTCAACTTTGTCACTTCTTTGATACGAAGTAAAATCTTCAAATTCGTCATCAACACTAGTGACCTCATTCTCATTCAAATGTAATGATTTTACAGAGTCACTGTCAGGTCCTACTGAAGGAAACTTAAATTTGCTGTTACTTGTTGGTGTCAAAACAGAAACATACGGACGTGTATCCAAATCTTTTTTCTCGGGCTCCATTGGTGTTACTATTAAAAAATTAATTGATATAAAAAAACTGTAGTCAAATAGCAGTAGAATATAAAAAGCAATTAGAAAATAAGTACTACACATAAAATGACTACGCAAAATAAAATTAAACAGCTGTAAAAGCCATGCCGGTCATTTAAATTCCTTGTTTCACAAAATGTACAAAAATGCGTTGTTACGCTTGTTTTAATAGTCCAACATAGGAAATTTCCAATCCTAAGATGGAAGTGTATTTCCCATCATAATTTTGCTAGTGTAAGCAAGTTATGATGCACACGAATGCAGTTTCAAATTCCAATGCACTGTTAGGGGAATAAGTTACAATTTATGATATATATTTATGTGAATGGATATTTAAAGAATGTGTATCATTATTTCAACCAATGAGAACGGCGATATAGTGTAGACGTTCTTACAAGTTGGTGTGAATGGACACCATGATCGTGGCAAATTGTCTTTGGTTTTTTTACCGAACAGAGTAATGACCAGTCAGTACGGGTGATGCAGTAAAGTTACCTTTGAATTCCATACCGTCCTTTTATCTTAATATCTTTTGTGTTCCATAATGTTGTACGTTAATAACAACTTCACTTGTTATGTCTGTGGCTGCACAAAGCTTTCATTTTAATATTAGGAATAGGAGATTTTATAATCTAAAAGGAAAAGTCTTTGTTCCATCTTTAATTAATTAACTACAATAATATTGCAAAATTTCATACACACGTATGATAGGGCAATAATCTACAATTTTATTGTATGTAAACGTGCTAAGTATGCATTTTCCAGGCAAAAGGAATGTCGTTAATGCGATTAGCCAATGAGATGTTTAATGGTGGGGACACCAACGAGTTCGTGTGAATGACGCATTTTAAACAGGGACCTGACTTCCAACTACTACGAATATTGTGGTATTAAACGAGAGTGCATGTTAGTAAGTGCGAACTGTACCTTTTGCCTTCCCTTTACCTGTCCAATTACCTTAATAAGATATGTAGGTTCAACGCAGTTCGCTGCCAGAATCTGGACCAAACATAAGAAACAGACTCCATGCAATTTTATCTACCTGAAGATATTCGAAAAAGATGTCTTAGCTGCAGTTATTATTTGAAATAAACCCTTTGTTTAGTTTTTAATGGCTTCCATAGCATGTAAATCTTTACCCGTTTGACGGCAATAATTTGCGATCAAATTTGGAGCTGTAATAAATTACACCTGGGGTTAACGTATTAATTGATGCCAACAAAGGAGCAGTTTCTACAAATAAAATGTTTAATATTCAGATAATTAAAATGTAGAAAAGTTGGTTCTTTCTTTAGAGTAATGGCATTTTTTTACAGATTGTGTCATGCATATTCTATGCCTGTCATGTAGCTATGGTTTGAACTAAAAAAATAAATTCTATTATCCAAACTAAAAACATCTTTCAATTTTGCATTTAAAATACTTCCGTTTCCATATTGTAAAATCTTCACGGATTTTAACACTTCAGATTATACTGCTGGCGACACCTAGCGATTTATTTGTACACCTTACTTAGCCTGTTGCACAATATTTTAAAAGAAAACAAAATGTTGATGTTAGAGCACATATTTTGCTAAAACAATTAATAATGCATTGAAGTTTTAATATATTGCAATTGAAATTGTAGTTTTGTAGATATTTAACGAGATTTACATCTGTTTCAATGAAAATTTTATGTAGATAATTTACGTCTAATTGGTATTGCCAAAAAATGTTTATTCCTACCTATATTAAAACTTTTTTAAGACATTAGGACACATATTCGTAATTAACCTATAAAACGTTTACCCTGTAGCAATTTTCGCTTTATGCTGTTATAAATAGTGTCAAATCTATTTAAGTGTCTTTAGTAAATTTTCCCTCTAAAAGTCGCTTTTATAATAAATATTCCAATTTTTCTACTCATAACATCAATCTGTATTAATTGTATCAATTGGCAACTAAACACCTTGTCTTAAAAACAAAAAAAAAAGTTATAATCTCGTTTAATTAATCAATAAATATCGCTAACTGCCTTTATTAACTGCAATATCCATTTTTAACTTAATTTTCTTTCTCGTTTACAATACTAATATGGGATGTATATGTAAACCCAGATAAAATCACCTTTACTATTCTAAAACTAAAAATGCAATCAAATCGTTTCTTGTATAATACAATTAAGAGTTTTTTTCAAAAGCTACCATCTAATTATACTTTATATAGTACCACCATTAACTTATGTTACACAATTTTAATTGTAAATTTCTAAAGTGATGGTCTTTAAAAGATTTGCAATCTTTCCCCCTTTACTTTTAATGATTAACAAGTAAGTCATACCTGTCTTCTTACCTTTAACTATGTAAACATACCTTGCCTTTAATTGAATTAATTTTTTTCTTGTGATGTTACCTTCCCTGTATAATTTATCTTACCACTGAACTTCCATTTCATTAACTTCTACTTAAATTCATTTTATAACCTTTGACTTATCCTATCATAAAGGGATATTACCCTTGAACCTTGAAATGTTTCAAACCTTGTCATGTAATAAATAGCTTATTCAGTTTTAAATAGTATATCGTATACCCAGTAGGAAAAGCAACATTCCCGGACTCCGTGTTGCTTGTCTCGACTTGCGCATCGACAAAAAATCTTCGTGTCCTCTGGGAATGTTGCTTTTCCTACGTGGTATACAAACTATTTTTCTGCAAATCGTTAAAAAACGACAGAAATTAAAATACTAATTTTAAAAAAACCCGATAAATTTTATTTATAAGTAAATGGTACTGTCAAATCCTTAGTAAAATTTTTTGCATAACCATGGAAACGTTCCTATCAAGATATTGAATTGTCAAACTTGACACATTGAAATATGATTGCTGGTATTTTTGAAAGCAACAATACGAATTCTATAATTGTACTAATTGTAAAATACCTGAAAATATCACACACAACTTACTTCAGAATTGTTGTATAAGATAATATACGAGGGCCATCCGGAAATTAGTACCCGTTTGTACTGTGTAGAGTGCTGGTTAGTAGAGTAGCATCTGGACTAGTTATAACACGTTTAGTTATATTGCAGCTGTCTATGTGCAAAGTTACGCCTCGCTAGTACTGACTGTTCTTTCTGCGAGTGTTTATAATGTTCAAAAAAATAGGAAACGCCGCCAGTTGTGAAATTAGGGCTGTGATTAGAAATGCGAAATCCTGAGATATTCATGTCAACTAAAGGAAGTGTATGGAGACAATGTTATGGATGAGTCATCAGTTCGGCGTTGGTGTCGTAATTTCACTTTGGGCAAAGACAATACCCATGATGAAGAGCCTCATACTGCTCAAATAACAGAACAACTTGTTCAACAATTCAAATGGAAAACTTTTAACCACCCCAATGGTGAGACAACCAAATCGCAATTATTGAACAAGATCTATCCGACACTGCATTAGCTTGGAGCCGATGCCGTGAGACCATACAAATGGGACCTGTGCCAGACCAACTTGAAGGCCGCCACTAACCAATAATGGTTAAGGGCGAGTAACTTTCAGATGGACCCCAAAAGGGTCTATTTATTGTTTTGGCAACCCCTTTTCCACTAGGGCTAAGTCTTGATCCACATTCTTGTAGTCCGTAAGACTCAGCACTTCATCATTAAGTCGTGACCTATTATTAATAAGTAAATTTTCTTATTCAAAGCATTTGATTCTTTAGAAGTGATACTTGATGAAATTTTTATATTTAAGAATTTACAGCTATAACTATTGTAAAAAGATTTGAATTAAAATATATACATCATTATCAGATCTGATGTTCATTCAAGTCTTAAGAGACAAAAATGTTCAATAAATAATTCTTTTGTTTCATATCACCTAAACTTTGTGAATTGATTTAATTTTTTTGGATAAAAGTTATTTGTTACACAATAGATATTTTCTGATTCTAAATGGTTTAATTTTGTAAGTAAAGTAAATTAAAAGTTTAAAAAAAATTAATTCCAATAGAGTTTATATATCTATCCTAAAACATACTTGCTAGATACAGTGACGTCCGACTTCACTTTAATTTTCGGTTTAACAAAAAATCTTTCAACCCTGCCCTTTCTCATGATCTCCCAGGGGCAATAGCTAAGCTAGTGGCAGAAGCAGCAAGTTTTATTTAATCCCAACTTAATTTTATATAATTTTTAATATTTATTTTTTACAATATACCGTACATCGTCGTGGGGTTAAAATAAATTCACTACATTGACGCGTATACTTGAGGCTTGAAATGTGTAACAACTTTGGTTAGCTTTAAAAATTAATCTGTTACATTGTCATTTCATGCAAATAATTCTATTTCTTTTAAATTTCCATCTTTTATTTCGCTATTATTCCACAACCCAATACATTCATTTATCATGGTTGATATATCTTTCGTTTGAACACTCAGCTGATCTTTAGAACCTGTACTAGCCGATGTTGGATTGTTGTTTTACTCTTTGTATGCAACCTATACCTCTGTACTAAAACGTCGATTTCCACAGTTGTGAATAAAAAAAAAATTCTATTAGATATGTTTTCTTTTGCACATATTTCAATCATTTGTTAGAAATGCTGGTATCAATCATTTAATATCAAAGAGACGTTAATACATTTTTGTGTTTTTTCCCGAATGTGTTGGTGAGAGGCTGTGCCACCTTGGTCGTTTTCAATGTTATTCCTTATTGTTTCTCGTGTATGGAACATTTTTTCTACTTTTATCTATGTTTAGCTGTCTATCGTACAATTATTTTAGTATGTTTGTGGTAGTTACTGTGTGGATATATTTAAGTTGGTCATGGTACCTTTGTCTCGGTAGTAAGATGATGTCTAGGTCTCATTTGAAGCCTAGTTGTTTTTAATTATCGATAGGTTGGAATAGGGCTTATATTATCATAACGTTATAGATGGTCCTTTAGACTTATGTTTAATAGGGACATTATTTATTCTCTACCATTTCTCTAGAATGCTTATTGAGGCATATGCGAGTTGATAATAGTGGATATTTGATAATAGACAAAATGAATGTTTTATAGGAAAGGACCACCCAATATGACTTGGGATGCAAATGATTGTAACAATATTGCATGCACACAATTAAGTACTTACCGACAGCGTGTTCTATGATGAAACACACTGTGGCCGAATGAAAACTTGGGGTTTACTCAAAAGTGCACTGGTGTGTTCACTCTGCGACGACCGAACGAGAAGTGCCACATGTTTTATGAAGAATAATGCACGTAAGCGAATTACCATCCCACACTCACTCTAATACCCTATTGTTTGAGGAAAAAGGTAAAGGTGCCAGGGTGTAGAGATGAAACACATCCTAAAACTCTACTTTTTCTTATCCCTCTATTATAACCTTAATTTCTTTTTCCTTTGTTGAGCCTTTCTTAGTCCCAAGACAACCGTCCATCACATGATTGGTGATCCTCCACTCCAGGCTGCTGGTTACACTTTGGCTGGTAGAGTAGTGCTTTGCTATGCACCATTTTTTCTATATCTGTTGCTCAATGCGAACCCTTCCTCGTCTCTCTTCTACCTGACTACTATAATGCTCCAAATGTCCCACCTCCCTCTTTTATCTTTTCTCCATCTTCTATTTTTTCGTTTACCTTCTAAGTCGCTGCATAGTTAGAGGGTTGTTGCCTTATGATTGTTTCATGAGTGTGGGGAACCTCCGTCTAACTGTGTATCGCCACTGTCTTCCGTTGGTTTACATAAAGAAGTCAACAGCGCAATTTGGCCCGTAGACTAATTCCTTCCTAATCAATACAGGGGTGCAAGTACTGCATCCTTCTTTCTATTCGATCCCTCAATCTGTTCATATGAACGAGTGCCGCTTCATGGAACTTCTCCTTTTGAAGAGCATTAATAAAAGAAAACCTTTTCAGGTTGCTACAGGATCACTCTGCTACCTTGGGAGTCTTTTTCTGTTATTATATTTGTAGGAAAGATAGCATACCTTGACAAGTGTAAGGCCTCCGAACCAACATTAAATTTTACGTTATCTTTTCTTTGAATTTCTTTTTAAGACATAATCTTATCTTATTAGGAATGGTTGGTTAGTTATCCTTTCCCGTGAAATATGTCAGAGATTTTACATTACCTGCTTAACGTTTTGAACAGTGAATGGTTTGTTGTCTATCTTTCTCATCAAAACTGTCTTCAAGATTTTATCTTATCTAGACAATACTCTAAACCATAAATGGTTAAGTGTTTATCTTTCTCTGCAATTATCTTTGAGATGTTACTTTATCTCACCGTTGCTTTAAAGCAAATAAATTATCTATCTTTCTCTTTGGAAAATACTTTTGAGAAATTACCTTATCTATTTGATGTTTCAAACCTTTGGTATGTATGACCAATAGTAGATTTATTGTGAAAAAGCAAAGAGCTAGCCTGTTTTTTATTTTGTAACTTGATGGGTTAAGATTTAGGAAATTATATATCGTTAGTGCAGTAATTCTGATTAATTTGTTAACTTTTAACGTTTTTACTACTGCAACATATTTTGTCTTTATCTTGTTAAAAGCTAGCAAGAAATCTGCTTAGCTTAAGAGAATATTTTAAAGATATTAATTAATTTTTTTTATGCATTTAATATAAAGATAAAAATTAACTTTGTATTTACTTTTATAGTGAATTTAAGTGTTTGAGTCTCATACTATCCAACTAAATTTGTGTGATTGGTGCAGCAGCAAACAAGGTCTTTACGCGCTTAGGTGAGGTAGCCTGAATATCGGGTGACTACTTATTTCCGTTTCCTGTTATTGCAAGTATTGCTACAGTTTAAAAACCAGGTGCCTACAGACATTATTTAATTTAAGTTTTCCATGTATGTGAGCTCTCGTACAGTCTTTTGTTTATTAGTTTTTCTTTTTTGAAGTTTTGATGTGATTGTTACGCCTGCGACTGCACAAGACTTTCATTTTAATATTAGGAATAGAGAATTTTATAATCCAAAAGGGAAAGCTTTTTTCAACCTTTAATTAAGCTACTTTGATAATATTGTGTTTTTTCATTCTCACCTATTTCTCATGCCAAAAGGAACGTGTGGTCGGCGAGCTTAGCCAATGAGAGACTTTATAATAATAATATTTATTTAAAGTAGGTAATCCTAATATTACATATAGTGGGGACGGCAGATTTTAAACTTGACTTTCAACTACCATTGATATGGTGGTATTAACTGCAAGTATGTGTTAATTAAGTGCGAAGTGTACCTTTTGCCTTCCTTCTATCTGTACAATTACCTTAATAACAGCTTGTGTTTCCTAAAAGTGTTGATTCAACGCACTACGTTGCCAGAACCAGGACTAAACATAAGAAACAGACTCCCACACAACCTTATCTACCTGAAGACATCCGCAGAAACTGCATAAGCTGCAGTTACTAATCAAGGTAAGCGCTTTGTTTAGTTTTTAATGACTTCCTTAACATGTGAATCTTTACCCGTTTGATGGCAATAATTTGTGAACAAATTGGAGTGTAATAAATTATGCCTAGAGCTAACGTAATAATTGATATCGAGGGGGGGGGGGGATAATGCACAGCACACTGTGAATTTGCAGTAAATAGGCTAATGAACAAAAGATGACGCTGACATACATGTAAAAAGACACATAGCATTTGCTGTGCAGAAATGGATATGAGAATGCTGTATTTAGTTCTACCTTAAACATCTAAGAAAGACAAGCAATTTCCTTGATGTATATTGTTATTTTTCATTCCTGTATTGAGAATTTGTGTAATAGTGTAATGCTCTATGTACGGTAACTCCAGGAACTAAAGTACGTTTACCTGTAACTGTCATTTACCAGTAATAAATGTTATGTTTGTTGGAATTATTTTGTCAAGGTTCATTACGCTTAAGAGGATTCTGTCAGAAGTTAACCAAGTTTCTTTTAATATTATTTTATGCATATAAGAACCCACTTCTAATACATTTTGTGCATTAAAGGTTGGAGCGTATATAAAACCGAAACAGCTCATTAAAAGCGAAAAAGGTTAGTAAATGGACTGCTGTAATGGAAGGATGAAAGTATACAATTGGAGGTATTGGTGCGACAAACATTAATATAGGTCAAACTGTCATGAATTGAGTGCTTACCTTGCAATTGCTGTTCATTTCGTATTGTTATGTGAAGATATGATGCTGTTCCCAATTGATGCACATGTGAATATTAAAAAGGAACCGTGAAAGTGTATAATATTCCCATACACCGAAAAACCCTTGACCTCAACCACAAGCTTAGTTCAAATCATGCTAACCATATGACTAGATGAAATTGGAGAATTTCCGAAAATAATACAGCGTATAAATACCACCATCCCATAATGGAAGAGGCAATTCATTCAAATCTTCGAAGACAAGCTTTTAGCTTCAGTCAAGTGACCAGCAAGATCATCAAACGGATGAACCGCTTCATCAGTAATTCGAGTAGTTCTAAATTGAAAGTGAGTTTGTAGAAAAAAGCCACAAATGCAAAACTATTCATGGATTTAAGTGCCGTTACAGTGCGAAAGTTTTCTATAGTGAATACTTTCCAGCAACAGAAGTTGGATTATGGATTACTAACATCCAAATTTGTCCTACTCTGAAAATGTTGGTTAAGCCTTGTACTTGAACCAAAAGCTGTAAGTGGTAGAATTTTAACTTTCTACTTGCTTTATATTCTGTTGACGTATGTTCCACATAATTTATTAGTATCCAGATTTTTACATTAATGCATGCTTGGTAAAAGCGCAATGTGCTAGAAATAAGCACCATAATTGTATTCGTAGAAATTTACATAAACCAAGTTAAATTTGTTGGATAATTATACTGGAATAGGTTTTAGGTGTTCCTTTTCTTTTAAATATACATAATGCGGCCAATTGAGGTTTAGTTTATTTGTGTCGGTTGTGGTGTTATATACTACGATTTTCAGGTTTGTTGGTATAAGTTAGGTGAAAGTCTTGTCGTTTTTCTTTATTTGTACTTGATTTAAATTAGTAAGAGAAAGAAACTGTACAAATGGTTCCATCAACCTGTCCAGATAAAAGATAATCCTTCAGTTATCTTGTAAACCCCCCATCATCTAAGGAGATAAGATATATCTCGGTGGGTTGACCCCCAGCTGGTGAATTTTTTCGGTTACATCTCCATGGTAAAGTAAATTTCAAAAGGTCATTAGCGTCAATTTCACAAGTACAAGTTATATAAATTGCCAACAAAAATTGAACAAATTTGTACTCAAAGAATCAAATTTTGCAAATTCGAAAATCTACCAAACCAAATAATCAATATTCTATTGAATAGTCAACTAATCAGTTAGTAAATTAATTGAGTAGTTAACTAATCAATTAGTAAACTAACCGTTTAATGGACATATCAATTGGTCAAATAAATGATTACTAAACTAACCAAATCCAGCAGTCTAATTAATTAGTCGCAAAATTTCCACTATCAAATTACGTTGTGGATTAACCTACAGGTCATTTCATTTTAAGTACTCTCTATTCAAATCGAGCTCTTGTGTTGTAAATGGTTGTATTATAATGCCTAATAACTTTTAAGCATTTACACTGCCTTTCTACTATTTTCTAGATTCCACAAAGCAAATTATCAGAGATATTTAACACAAGGTTGTTATTGGATGCATTCTCTTTGCAATCCAGGTGGCAAAAGAATTTAACTTCTTTCTAAAAGTAAGTTTGCAAAATAATTTTTAAAAAATTAGAAACCTTCAGTTGACCAATTAATTTGTTAATTATAGTAGATCCGCTGCACAATAGAAATTAACAACTACAAAGATGTTGCATACCAAACTATAGCACTTGGATATATCAATCAATTTTAAGCATAATAAAGATACTGAAGTTGAATAATGGACCACGGTTAGTTAATTTAGTTACTCAATTATTTGACAGGTCTGTTAGCAGCAAATCAATTATTAGTTGTGGTTAATCGAATATTCGACCTACCTATTAGTTAATTTTAAAATACGACTTTCAATTAATCAATTAGTCGACTAATCAAAAACATTACCAGCACTACTCTGTACATCTAGTCGTTTTAGCAAATTAACATAGGTATTTTGTATGTTAGTAAAAATATAATTCTTTGTGTTATTTTTAAATCCATTTAATTTGAAACATTTTATTAGCTGCAAAAAGACAATCGAAAAAGTTTTCTGCATTGTAGCATATTAAATTCTTATGCTGAAAAAGTTACAAAAGTTGCTAGTGATTTGTTATTTCACGGTTGTGCATATCCTTTTATATTTTGTAACCTTTTTAACAATATTCTAGTTAAGTAACTCTCTTTATTAAAATGTTTATTCAGACATACCTTGTGTTTTTTAAAATAAAGAATGACAAAAGTTTCTATTTTATTTTATTTCATTTCATAAGTTATTAATTATTTAGTTCTTAAGATACTTTACTATAAACTATTGCAGATGTCTTGTTTAGCTTGCATGCTGTGAAATTTTCAGTGACAAGTCGAGCTTTAGCATACAAATCATATTGATTCCTACAAATTCTGTAACGCTTTGGCGATACGTTAAACAGCAACCAGATGAAAAAGAAAAAATCTAAAACGGATAATTTAATAGTGAAGCACCCGGTATAATTCAGATTTCATATATGGTAGTGTTCGGCAAGAAAGACATTTCAGTACATTGTGTATAGTTCTATTAAAATCATAAACTTAAAAACCACAAAAGCATCGTTTTATTTTTGTAAATACATATTGAAATGGAACTTAGGTTCACAAATTATTTTAAACCACAAAAAAGGGTAAGCAAAATATTTATTTCATTACTATGCATCTCAAATATAGATGAGCTTTTTACAAATTTTAGTTAAATAAATTAAATTCTATATTAAATAGATACAATGCAAAGAACACTCCCAGACACTTTAAGGGTAATACAATGTAAAAACCCAGATTCAATTCACAAATATAAAGTTGTAGATGATTTGATCATTTCTTACAATATGTTGTAACGTTGTTCATTTTATACTGCTAAAGACAGAAGTAAACATGAAGATTAACCTAAGTAAATCACATGATACCACAAGCACTTTCCCTGGAATACGTATCATACGCCCGATAGAAAGACTATCATGACAAAAACCCTCAATTGAACATAAGAGGGGAAATTAATTGACAATAATTAGATCCAACATAAAAACGAATTAATTATTCGCAAACTGGTAACAAAACCGGTCAAAATTTAATCATTCGAGTGCGTAATACAGGGGTACTTGTGCAGTGGGAGTCCGTATGACGGTAAGTTAAGTTTTGAAAAGTAAAGTTTAGAAAGTAAAATTTAGAGCAGTTAATTCAGAACGTAAAAATATAGTAATACAAGCAACTAGTGGGAAGTTGAATAATGCCAGCTTCAAGATGTAATTTGGCTTGCTCTGAGGAGGAATATTTTAACAATGCACAAGCTTTTGTGTAACTTTGCTTGCAGCTTCGGCAACGAATGTTTTTCCCATGCGTGAGATTCTAAAACGTGTGTGCCATTATAAAAGGGGTACCTGTGAGGATAGCTCAAATAAGCGAATTATGTTGAGTTAAGGAAGTTGTGCTAGTTGAAACTGAATAACTGAAGGTGTTTGGAAATTCTCAAATTTAAGGAATATGTGAGCTTTTATGCTTAGATTTATTAATTTTGTATTTGTGAATTGAAACAATGATTTGTATTTATGTAATAGGGAATAAATCAAGGTAAAAGTAATTGCTTTGTTGGACTAAGATAGAAGTAGTGTATATTGATTTTAACTGTAAATTTTATTGGTGAAATTTAATATTAAAGCATAAAAATTTAGTATTTTGGAATGGACAATCAAATGATAGAACTAAAAATCTGGTATTTAACTGCTGTCTGTGTTTGTTATTATCAACATTTTCAGAAATTGGGATTTATAAATGTCATGTAATTTAATATGGGAAACAAAAAAATGTAGAGTGATAGCACTGTTGATGGATTAGATTTAACATCTTTCAAAAAAGGTTAAAAATTTTTAGATTTTTAAGGAAACAAAAAATAGGAGCATAGAAAGACAAGACACGTTCTAAGGCAAACAACAGAGGTACACATCTAACCAGTTCCAGGACTGAAGACCTAATGATGACTAATAAAGAAAGCCACCCAAGCGAGTACCAAAATACATCATTAAATGTGAAATACGCATCCACATAAGAGTATGATCACATACATTGACTTTCATTAACTTCAAATTGAAAAATGTATCAAACCCTTGTCGTGTAAACCACGGGTCTTAGTGCATAGAAATATCTACATTTAATTGAATATAGTGGATTCTATAAGTTTGATTTTGAAATCACATAAATGCCCATGGTTATTCGCTATTCTTAATTAAGCTTTGTGATTATATCAAATGTGGATTGTTTATGAAATATGACACTTTTAACCCTGGAGGATGCTCCAAAAATTAAAAGTACCATTCATTGTACTTAAACCTGATGATTATTATGAGCAACTACATGTGTTGGTTTAGCAATATTCTTAAGTAATGTTGATTGTGTGAAAGGATTTATTGGAAATCAGTTTATTTAGGAAATGTTTAAGTGTTGGGATCTTGGTAGTCGCAGATTGCCTAACCCCCCTTCACATACCACTGAATATCAGTGAAATAGGGTATATATTTAGAAAACAATAGAAGGGGAACCAAGCTGTATTTAGGCTCTAGAAATTTCAGGGAAATGTGCAGGTTAGTTTAGAGTATAGGAAACAATGGAGGTACATGTCTAACCAGTTCCAGGACTGAATACCTAATGATGATGATGAAGGAAAGTATATTTGTATTTGTATTGATAAAATTTGATGTTAATAGAGCTTAAGTGTAGATTAAATTTATTTTGAAATATTTACGAACTAGATAAACACATACATTAGGATATCCAGCTATCCCAGTGATGGAATCGTTATTGGAAAATGCATTTTATTTTTCAATTTTATTTAATTTGACAAAAACTTAATAAGTTTTTTAAGATATTTGGAAGAAAGGTAACATGTAACGCGATAAGGTTTATGAAGCCAGAAGTATACGAAAATATGGGGAATAACCATCTTCCATATAAGAAACACTATTGGAAGGGATTGCTATGACAGACGGTTTGGCACCCCTCAATTATGACAAATTGAAAAAGCATTTCAGAATAAATGATAGTATAACGTAGTTTTTGTACTTCAACCATTTAATTTATTATTTTTATTTCGTATTTTTCTATTTTCTTTTAGAATTTTTTCCATACAAACCCATTCGCACACCACTGTAGTTAACCAGTGCCTTACATGTGATTTTTCCAATGCTCCACCCGAAGATACTACATTGGCCAGGAAGCGAGTTTTTTTACCTGAAAAATTTGGAATTTTGCCAAACCCTTGCTGTTCCAAGGGTAGAGATCTTTAACGTACATGATAACACACACGGGACCTCCATTTTACCTCTCATCCGAACGAGGGTGTATTTTTGTGAAAAATGCTCGCGTAACATTTTTCAAGCGGACCGTGTCGGGATTCGAACCCGGAACCTTGGACGTAGTAATCACATACATACCACTACACCACCCACTTAGCCAGTGCCCCCAAATTTAATAATTCATGTGAGAGCAGAGAATGTTTAGACAATTTTAGAAAATGCATTAATACTGAACAGCAGCCTGTTTGTATCTTTTACAAAGAGTAAGAATACCAATAAATAGTTACCAAAACTTCAAAAAGAAGCTGTCGCCGTACTCAAATTGTACATAACATATTACAACTTGTAAGAAGGAAAACAGCAATAAAAATAAGCATTAATGGGTTAAAAACTACCAAGCATATAAATGTAACTTAATTTCAGACCTCAATTTCTGTAAAAAGCCAAGGTAATAAATAAAACAACATAATAAAAGCTTGAAATAAAATACTTACACTGGAGCCAAAACTCCCAATCATCAAATTCATTAACTGGTGAAGGTGTATTAGTGTTTGATTGTAACAAATGCAGATTTGAAGTTAACTGAATATCTAAAGATGCAACTAACTGTTCTACATCTAGTAACATAGTGCTAGCAAGGGGATCTACCAACAATTGGTGTACAACAAAAATTATAAAATGTTACGTTTCACAAGCAATGATTTTTCCAATTAGACGTAAGCATGAAAAAATGTACAGTGTTATTTAATTAGCCATTTAAATAAAATAATCACAGCTTACTTTCAAGCGGATTCTCAAGACCAGAGCCAATCCAATCAAACTGAGCTGAAGGAATATCATTGTTGGCTTGGACAGGTGTTTCGGATACTGAAGCCTGATTTGGTGATACTGGCACAGTTGGTTCAACAACAGTCGGCGATGGCAGTTCAGTTTTTATAGGTTCCAAAGGTGTAAAACCAAGCGTTGCTGCATACCTAGGCATTGATTCATTCCATCTTGGACCATACAACTAAAAATAAAAAAAAAACAATCTTAAACCTTTCATGTACAAACCTTTACAGAAAAAATATTTTATTCTAAATATCCGAAAAAAGTCTGGTATCTGTTTGATATGTGCAAGCACAAGTATGCATGTGTGCATATACACATTGCATATGCACTTGCACATGTTCATGTTTTAGCAGGCGTATATGCATACTGCTTCATAACATAATACCTACCACACCAATTTGATATAAATTCGATTTTTAAGGATTTTATAAATTTTAAAAAATGTTTTTTAATGTTTCTTGTCTCAACTTTAGAAAATAAAATCCAAATTTGTCATTTTTCTCAGAAATTTTTCCAGAAATGTTCACAGAAAGAAAATTTTCAATTTTTGTGTTAGGAAAAATTTAATTCATAACTAATGCTCAATGCACTGCAAATCGTAGCTCGCACGTCAATTAAGCATACATTCATCTATAGACAAGCATTTATTAATTGAAGCTAGTTCAAGCAGCTTTAGTAAGAATATCCCCTTATAAAATTTTATAGAAGCTGGGGTAATTTAAAGTTAATAAATGGTCTATTTTAATAGAAGGTTAAATTAGGACAATTAAATAAGCCAAACGTAACTAGTACATTTTTATATAAACAGCAATGGCTATAAGGATTTTATACTAGTCGTATTCAATTAAAAAAATCACTAATAAGAATCAGAAACATTACTGTCCACAAAGATATTTGTATCATTTCTTACAGGAGTTCAAGAAACCACAACAACCATAAAATCATAAAATGTCACAAAATTTATGATCGTTCACACGAACTGCAGACATTGAATTTGTCCCTAAGAAAGCTTTAGACGTATAATGTGTGAGAACAGAGTTCGGAATTTTAACAGAAGAAAAGGAGATTGTAATATAACGATTAAGTTCAGAAGTAAAGTCGAGAAGAACAAAAAGATAATTTAAGGGTAGTAGGTGTGTGCAGTCCCCTCAGACAGGTGAGTCTATAGGGAAAGATTTCTTAATCGCCGAATTCCAAACCACCAAACATTCGCAAATATTGAAAGACGTCTTCGTGAAAATGGCAGCTTTCAGTCAAGAAATGCGGATCGAGAACGTATCACAAAAACTGCGGATCTGGAGGAACAAATTTTGGATAGAGTTGAAGAAGACCGAAAAATAAGCAACAGACGCTTAGGACTTAAACTACAAGTTCCTAAAAGTATTGTTCATGACGTTTTAAAGGAACAGTTATTACACCCATACCACGTTCAACAGGTACAAGACCTTTTGCCTATCGATCCTGAGAGGCGTCTAGCTTTCTGTCAATTTATTCAAGATCAGAGAATTCAAAATGCAAATTTCAGTCGCAAAATTTTATTTACAGACAAAGCTTCTTTTACAAGATCTGGTATTACTAACATACATAATGAACATGTTTACGCTGTAGAAAATCCTCATGCAACTGAAGTGACTCATTATCAACATGAATTTAAGATTAATGTCTGGGCTGGAGTTCTTGATAATTTTATTATCGGTCCTGTTGTGATACCAAATCGATTAAACGGAGACAATTACTTCAACTTTCTACAACAAACATTTCCGAATTTATTGGAAGATCTGCCATTGTTACTTCGCCAAGACATGTGGTTCATGCACGATGGTGCTCCTCCCCACTTTACTCTAGCTGTTCGACAACATTTACACGAAAAATTCCGGATCGATGGATCGGAAGGGGATATGATGCCCCTACAAATTGGCCAGCACGATCGCCAGACTTGACGCCCTGTGATTATTTTTTGTGGGGCACCTTAAAATCTAAGGTTTATTAGTCTCCACTTGATAGCGAAGAAGAATTGTATAGACGAATTTTAAATGCAGCCAACTCTTTAAAAAATAATGCACAAACAATGCAGAGGGTTCAGTTAAACTTCTTACGAAGAGTTAATTTGTGCATTGAAGAAAATGGCGGTGTTTCGTCCTTGTAAATAGTTTATAGTTTAGGATTTATTATTACTTGGGCTTACTTGCTGTTCTCAATTCGACGCGATAGATTTAAATTTTGTTAGTCAAATTTCCCCAATGCGTTTATTTGATGTACACTAACCTTGTGAATGGTGAACGTTCCTGCTGCACGCGGACGCACCAGATTATCGATTTGGAATATCCAAGGAACTTGCTCAACAAATTCGCTCAAGGAGTATCGTAGAGACCGCATTAAGAAGATGTTGTAGAACCGCCATAGCAACAAGTCGCTCTAGTAATTGAAGTCGCTCAACAAGTGTCGTTGAAGAAAGCCGCATATTGTCGCTTATCAAAGCTGCTTCAAATGCTATCGTACAAACCGCAGTAGTAGAGTATTATAGTGCCGTTTTGTTTGTGAATTGTTACACACCACGTTGGTGTTCGCATCGTTCTGTCCATGTGCCACGTCCAGTGTGCACGTGTTACACGCCGCTAATTGGATATTATACACTTTGATGAACCGCCCTGGTTACGGGTGCTGCAAGCTACTAATTGGTTCCAACTTTTTCATCGTTGTCGTCTCATTCAGGTGAGTACTAAAAATAAACGCTGCCTTGTTTGTTTGTCATGTGCATGAACATTAATTAATTGTGTTGCTTGTTGACAACACGCCTATAGAAAAAATACAGTTCACACATCTCGCTTTATGAGTTATCGAAATTCACCGCCGTACAGGAGGCCATTTTGAAAATTTATTGTAATGGTCCAACGCTTGTACCGCGCTGTTAATTTTCAATGATAGTAATAAAAAATAAACAAAACAATGCAATAAAGATAAAAAAACAGACATTTAAAATTACTTTTTTTTTTTGTCAAACCGCTCGTCTAATCAAAATTTTACGAGACAAAAAAGTTTCCAAATTAAGTCGGCTACTCATAAAAAAAAATTGGTAGTCATTGCATGAACAGGAAAAAGGTAATGGTCGGATATTTATACAATACATCATTTTTGGGACACTCTTATGCTTTTAAAATTATTGCGTACACTACCAAAAGATGTCAATTGAAAGTAGAAACTCGCACCTCAAAAATGGTCAAAATCTATCGATGCGTTTTTGAGTTATTTTATAATATCAAATATTTTTCACGATCTTTGAAGCCCTCTAGCGGCTAAATGAAGCAACTTGTATAATAGGTAAGTTGGCTCAAATCGATCTATTTCGAGCCAAAGAATCTCTGTTCATACGTTGTACACGTATTTTCCGGACACCCTGAATATTAGTGAATAAATGTTTGCAGCAAACTCTATGGACGCAGCTTCTACGAAACTGCTCGTCGCACTATCATCTGAACAGACTAACTGGCGCCACGATGTGTTGACATTTAGCGGTTGTAAAGATGATAACACAATAGAATATTGAATATTGAGCGTAAGTTATTTAGAATAGTGATGTTAATATTTTTGGGATGATGTCGCTCACAATAAAAACAGCATACAACGTTAAAGCATTTGTAATATTTCGTACGTTGCGGTGAAGGAATTCTCACCTAAATCATCGAACTACAAGAAAAAATTATTAACAGTCAGCAATAACATATAACGGGTAGTTTAAAAATATAATAAGCTAAATAATATTTAAAATTAAAACTAAAAAACATGGATGGACTACTTCAAGTAATGTCAAATTTCAATTGATTGACAGATGGAACAAAATAATAGAACGAGTGTATATAAAAATGCGAAACAATCAATGTTTTATGGTATAAACATTGCTGTTATGGAAAGTAATTCAAGTACAAAATTTTGTTACTACAATTGAGATAGTCTAAAACAAAAATTAAATAGCAGGTAGTGATAATGGAGAAAGTAATAACCAAAAAGTAAATCGTCTAATCACTAAAGTCCAAAAAGTAGCGATAACTAAATATTGAACATTGATTGTAATGGTGGAATGTAATAAATGTTTAAGAAGCTGAAGTTGAGGAAAAGTGTATTTGCATTCTAACTGTAAAAAAAAAGAATTGGTATTTAGAGACATAATAAATGTAGAAATAAGTAAAAATGCTATTATAATAAAAGAATATCAAATCATGTTAATAGGTGATGCATTTGAATGGTATGAAAATATAAATATATAAGAGGATGGAGACAGAGTATAATCAAAGCAAGTAAAAGACACTCTTACTGTAAGAACCAGTATGACAGTATAAAGTCAAACAAATATGAAAATTGATAGGTGAAAGCATAGATTGAAAGACAATAAAAATTAAAATAGTTAATCGTGAATAGAATTTGGATTTTAGAAAATATAGAAGAATTATGTGGTTTTGTAGTTGGAAGTATACAAATATGAATAAATAGCATATAAATTATTGATATCCTCTTTCTGATTTATTGATTTATTCTGTTGATTAATATGAAATGATTCCAAGAAGTCTTTTTTTGTAGTTGTTTTCAGTGTCTATAATCTCTACATCATCATAGTTGACTTTATGACGTGTGTTATAAATGTGTAAAGAGAGAGCACAAGATGTCTTCTCTAATTTTGCATCGCTCTTATGTTGTGTAAGACGACTGCGGAGTCATTGTTTTGTTTGACCTACATACGAGGCTTTACAGCTACAATTAACCTTATATATTAAGTTGCTACGTAGAGCCTTGTTAGTTTTTTCTTTTAGTTGGGTAAATAAGTTTCCAACGGACTTTCCTTTAGTATTGATAATAACAATCTGAGGATGTTTTAAAGTTTTTATTAATAATGGTGAAAGGTTTGTTATACACTGTAGTTTCTTATAGATAAAATTTGTTGGTCTATTATGTATGGGTGGTATGAGTATATTGGAATATAACAATTTGGATATAAGTAGTCTTGGATAAGCATTGTTGATTAAAATATTTTCTAGTTTCTTTAGATTTTTATCAATGAAACATGGTTCACAAATAGAAACAATGCGGTGTTTAAGACCTAAGATTGTATTTATTTTTTGATGCATGCTATGGTTAGAGTGGTAATTCAAATATCTCCCTGAATTGGTTGGTTTTTGTAAATATCAAAATTTATCTGGTTATTGTTATTGCAAATAACAAGGGTATCTAAAAATGGAATTGATTGGTTTGATTCTAATTCAGAAGTGAAATTAAGATGGTCATTATAATTGTTAAACTGCTGAAGAGTGGTCTGTAAATATTGTTCAGGAAGTGAACAAAGAATGTCATCGATATATTTGACGAGGAAACCATCTGAAAAGGAAGGTTAGGTAAGACTATTTCTAGAAGATTATCCATAACTAACTGTGCAATAACAGAAGAAAGTGGCGATCCCATAGGGGTATCAAAAATTTGTAAATAAAATTTCGATTAAAAAATGAAATAAGTATTATTGAAGATGAGGTTAATTGATGTAATAAACAAGTCAAGGGATAAATCACAGTTAAGTGATATGGTTTCCCATTTGTCTGTTATGATATCAATAACTAAAGAGAGCAGAATGTTAGTAAACAGAGAGTTAATATCAAGGGAAATAAGGACGTGATCAAGAGGTAACTGGAAATTACGGAACTGATTAACAAAATTAAAGGAAATCTAATATATTATGGCCTGTAATTGGGAATGACTTTTGTAAAATGTTTGAGATAAAAGCAGAAAGAGCATATGTAGGTGTATTGATTGAAGAAATAATTGGTCTTAGAGGTGTATCTGGTTTATGGATTTTTGGGAGGCCATAATATTTGCCTGGAACGGAATTATTGATAACTAATATTGATTTTTGTTCAGCTGTGATCATGCCATTTTTAAATAACAATTTAATGTGATTATTGACTGTATTCTGAATCGTGAAAGTGGGATCTCTTTGTAGTTTTTTACATGTCAAAGCATCATCTAGTAAGTGGTTGGATTTATCTATATAGGATGTTTTATCAAGTATAACTGTAACTGAACCTTTATCTGTTTTAGTGATATAAATATGAGATGGTCCTTTAGGAACTTCTTTACCTTATAAAAAATTACATTATCAGAATTATATCTATTAATAGGATTATGAATAAAATTTGTTATTATATTTACGACTTGACATCTTTTGTTAGCTTTTTGTTGTGGAGTGATATCAGTTGAGTTAAGAATTGATTCGACATCCGCTAATAAATGTCCAATGTTAATATCTGCTACACTGGAATTAACAATAAATTTGGGGCCTAAAGATAAGAAGTTCTTTATATCATCCGGGATGTGAATATTACTTTGGTTAAAAATCCATTTACTATTATCTATAAACAATTGTTTACCTTGCATTTGGTTCGACTTCAAATTATTAAATTTCTTACATAATAATTTCTTAATATTATTACGTGCCAAAATTTGACACTAGACATTTTTTAGTTTAGTTTTGATGTGCGGGAATTTCGCGCCTTAAATTTTGAAAGATTTGGCGCGTGTATTTCCGTCACGTCAGAAATGCGTTGCGCGGAGATCGCGTCAACGCGTGTGGGAGAAGAAAAGTGGGGAGTTTCCGGAAGGATGCTGGAACGTGAACTTTACCTTTGAGCATCAGGAAGAGTGGTTGGGTTTTGGTATCGTATCGTATCTTATCTTTAGTATGTAGATTCCCTTTCTTGCTTATCTTGTTTATCGTTCCTTATAACCCGTTCCTTATCGTTACCCCTACATATAGGTAGAAGATACTAAATTTGGAAGCAACCTGGCCGAATTGCAGTCCACACATGAAACCATCTTTAAACAATCCGGAAGAGAGCCCTGCAGTCGCTACCTGGAGCAATTCTGATGGAAGTCGCAGCCGCCATCTTTAAATAGTCCGGAAGGGAGCCACGAGCAACCCTGAAGGAAGTGATTCTGTAGGAAGCTGTACCTATTCATGTAAGTACTCAGTTTTTTATAATCCATTTTATGAATTTTGAATATTTCGTCATTACATGTAATAATTTGCATATTGTGTGACGTCATTGACAGATGGGCGTGCTAATTTCCATATTATAGATTAGCGTTACCAACTGCCGTTTTGGTGCGTATACCTCGCTTGCGGGAGTATAACAATGCCGCCTCAACGTGGTTTTTAGGTTGTATGATTTGTTTTATGGCTTTACAATGTATTAATTAACGTTATCTATAGCTTTTTTACTTAAAAAAAATAATAGAAATAAATTATCAAATTTTCTAATATCTATTGACCTCAAAAGTTTATGTTGGTACTTTGGAACTCACTAAATTCCTAAGATGACAAGCCAGTTGTTATAGTAACTAAATATAAACCGCCATTTTGATATTGAAACTCAGCTGAAGTTTTTTAAAATGTTTTGTTAGTACAATTAATTTTTTTGCAACTTTAAATGTAGTGTACCTTTTTTAACTTGAATTATCTTATTTAACTGCATAGTTTGTTTTTTGAATAAAACTACAAGTTTTTAGGAGTGACTATTAACAACATAACTTTACTTCCAATTCCACAAGTAAGTACATTTACATATGAGTAAACATAAATAATTGATTGATTTGTGCCTTATTCATTGTTTATTATGAAAATTATCTATTTATATTAGATTAAACATAACCTTTGCTTGCTTTTTTCGACTTTGAAAAATGTTTTTTAAATCGTGAATAAATATTGCCTTGTTTGGATAACATTTTAAAAGTGTCTTCTAGTAATCTAGATATTTAATTATGATTTACAAATTACTTTTAAAGGAAACCATGTGTTTAAAAACATTTAACGTAATGAATTGACCTTTTAGAATATCTCTTAAAACGTTAGAGTAACGGAATCTTATTGTATTTGTTAAATAACACATATAATGTATCTTTCTATAATTTTGAGTGTCTTTTTATAACCGAAATCATTAAGTACAATTCACAATTACCTACATAAACAAAAATTCCATCACCAAATATAGATTTTCTAATTAACTAAGTTTTTAGTGTGTCTTTTAGTGTTATATTAACCTAACAGTGATGTATTTCTTTCATTAAAACACTATATTGCCCTCTTATCATTTTAAAGGTGTTCCCTTAGTGATTTAAACAGTATAACCTACAAATGCCTTTTTAAAAATAGATTTTGCCTTCAAGTACAGCTAACGAAAATTATCTAATCATATCTTTTTCCTTTCAAAACGTAATAAACTGAATCTCTTTATATCTGCTCCTTTAAACATTGTAATAACCAAATTGTCGTTAACGTTTTATATTTAAACTCATTTGCGATGGTAATCCAAAGAATATTTGAACAATTTTGAATACTGTTCTCTTTATACATGTATCGTAGAATATTTCTTTTGTGTAGCGAGTATGATTTTGTCTTGATTGCATATTTTTTTAGATATATATCAATATTTCAACACACTTTAAGATCTATTAAGCGAGATTTGCCATTCGAATTGATCGCCCAGCTTTGTAAGTCTAGACGAGACCCATCAAAAAACCGGTCGCTAAGCATTATAAGTCTAGACGAGGTTTGATGGTAAGTTGTCGTTTTAGCAATTTGTAAATCATTTTTTTAAGAATGATGTTGAAATTTTTCTTTATTAGTTTGGGTGGAACTCAAACCAGAGCTTCCCATCCTAATAAATATATGTTTTACAAGATATCTTTCTGTTATTCAACAATTTTATCAGTGAATCGAGTTTGGATTACTGTTATCTCTTCACATATCGATTTAAACCTCATTAAATGGCATAAAATTATCTTTAAAATCGTTCAACCCTACGTATATTTGAAAGCTTTTCACGTTTTACTTCCTTAACAATTTATCTAATGTTTTTAGCCCCCACCATCAATTAGTAACTTTAATTACTTATTCCCTCTCTTGTACAGTATATACCTTTTACACGTTTAACTTACTTACCTTAAATTAGCTATCTTTTTCCTTTTGGTTGACTTTTCCTTGACCATACCGTTACCTATATATCATTTTATTCTCTACACCCCCCAATATAACTCTGTCGCTTCATTTAACTAATCGTCGAATTTTTCCTGCAGCATAATGATAATAAGATGGCCGAAAGTGAAGTTGATGTGTTATTAGCTGTGTGTAAATACTGTAGAAATAAGTGTAATACTGGTCCTAAATGTGAGTGTTGTGGATCAGTATATCATCCAAGTTGTGCTAAGCGAAAGAAATTAATATTCATTAATGATAGTACTATTAATTGTTGTGAAGAAACAGATTATGAATCTTTAAGTGCCTCTAACAATATTGAAATATTAAAGGAAGGTGAACAAAGTTCATCAGAGATAAGTTTATTAAAATGTATTATTGAACAAAAGGATATTATTATCTATGAACTGAGAGATAAGATTCAATTACTCCAAGATAAAATTTACTTGTTAAATAAAGTGCATAAATTAGTAAATCCTGTTGAATTGCAGCCTGTTATCAATACCACTTATGCTCAAGTGGCTCAAAACAAGTACCTGTCTGAGGATCACTGTAATAAAAAAGAGACTGATAAGGTAAACTGCACTGAACTAAATGCAAATAATATTACAAAACTGTTTTGCAACCTAACAATGTATCTACTAGTACCCAAATTAGCAGTATTAAATCAGATAAAGGTACTTCTAAAATAGTTACAAACAATGAAGTTTCCCTTGCTATCCAAAATGCATGTGTACAAAACACCATAGCAGATGATGACTTTCAACATGTAAAATACAGAAAGTCTCAAAATGCTAATATGAAAACAGTAAAGAGGATTATGTAGCTAAGAATAAAAGAACAAAACCCTTTGTTGGCACATCAAATGCTGCTGAACTAAAAGTATACCTAAACTTTCATCAATACATGTAAGCAGACTTGATCCACAAACAACAGCTGACGATTTAATCGCATTTATTCAACCACATATATCACAAGTGAGATGTGAAAAGTTAAATTCGAAAAACCTGATGTTTATTCTTCTTATAAAGTGTCAGTCCCAGTCAATCAGGTGGCTGTGCTTCTTGATGAAGCCTTTTGGCGAAGGGAGTTTACGTCAATAGGTTTTTCAGAAGCGACCGACTGTGCAAGTAGCAACCTAATATTACATAGTGTGTCATTACATGGTTACAGTGAAAGTAGAGCCAATAGTCATGTGAATCCTACTGATCAAATCAAAAAGTTCATTTAATAAATTATACATAGCACATGTTAATATAAGATCACTTGTTCCTTCTTTTATGGGATCAAGGAATTAGTGCTACAAGAAAATTCCATATACTATCAGTAACTGAAACATGGTTGTCAACAAATGACTTTGATGAGTTGCTAGCCATTCCTGGGTATAACCTATTCCGAGTTGATAGAGCAACCAGGGGTGGTGGCGTTGCTATTTATGTAGCTCATGAATTCAGGTGCAAAGTTCTAAATACATCTAATATAACTAGTGACATTGAGCAGTTATGGTGTGAAATTGCATACAAAAATGTGAAGATTTTGTGTGCAACTTTATACAAGCCACCTTCAGTAAATTACAAACAAATTGATATAATAGAAAGTACCCTATCTCAATTTTCATCACATTATGGTCAGACTATTTTGATGGGAGACCTAAACATTAATATGAAAGAGAATAACTTTGAAAGTAAGTACCTTGAGAAGATACTTATTGCATTTAATTTAAAACAAGTAATTTTGGAACCTACTCGGCTCACTTATACTAACAGCAGTTTGATTGATGTTATCTGTGTTGATAACTCATTAAAATTAATTACGTCAGGTACTATGGAAATGTATAGCCTTACTGACCATAGATTGGTTTATTCAGTTTTAGATGTACGAGTACCTAAACATTTCCCTAAACTTGTGAAATACCGTGACTTTAAAAATTTTAATCTTAACCAGTTTAATCTTGACATGGCTAAGATAGACTTTATAAGTATGGTTCAGAATGGCAGTGCTGAAAATAAAGTTACTGCTCTTAATAGATGCTTGTTGCGTATTTTTGATAAACATGCACCTGAGAAGACTGTCGCTGTAAGAAAGCAACACTTTCCGTATATTACAGAAACTATAAAGGAAATAATAAAGCTAAAAAATAAAGCCTTTGTCAAATATAAAGGCACTCATAAGATAGAGCATAGAAAGTACTATTTAGACATTAAGAATTATTTATCCTTTGCAATAAAAATGAGAAAAAGGCTTACATGGAATTTGAACTTAAAAAAGAAAGTATGAACTCTAAAAAAAGATGGGAAAAACTTAGGGAATGGAACATACACATTAGACCTAATATGGAAATTCCAAATCATATAGTTGATGCAAATGCCATAAGTAACTACTTTGAAAGTGTCTTTATGATGGCTCCTCCAATTTGTGAACGCACCAAGGAATATTATGAGTCTAATAGATTCCTAAAATGTAACACCACTTTTAAGTTTAAACTTATTACTGAGCATGATCTCCAGGCGGCCTTTAGGAAAATTAAGTCCCGTGCTATGGGAATAGATGGTATTAGCTATGAAATACTGTTTTTTAGTCTTGACCATATTTTGAGTGCGCTAACATTGTTAATTAATGACTTTCTGCAAAACAGTGAATTCCTAAGCAATGGAAAACTTCATTAATTAAGCCGATTCCAAAGATCCCAAAGGTGAAATCGGTGGGTGACTTAAGACCAATAAGCATTCTGCCAATATTGGCAAAAATGATGGAGATTCTTGTCTATAATATGATTAATGAATATATTATGAAACAGAACATCCTTCCAAGTGTTCAGTCAGGTTTTCGACAGTATCACAGTACTTCAACTGCCCTTACTAAAGTTACAACTGAAATAGTAAATGGTATGGATAATCAGAAGGTGTCCTGCTTGACGTTGCTTGACTTCAGCAAGGCTTTCGATGTCTTAAATTGTAATTTGCTTATAGCAAAACTACTCTACTATTGTTTCTCTGATCAAGTGTGTGCCTGGTTTTAAGCTACCTACTATCAAGAGTTCAAATAGTAGAAATGAATGGTAAAAAGCCCAACCTTTTGTAACTTCCTGCGGTGTGCCGAGGGAGTGTTTTAGGTCCTCTCTTATTTAGTATATACACTTCCGACTTGCCTAAGATGGTCCAATTCTGTTCTATCTATCTTTATGCTGACGACACGCAGCTTTTGAGGACTTTTATGCCAGATGAGTCTATTCAAGCGATAGCAGAAATAAATGCTGATTTGCAAGCCATATTGCATTGGACTGATAGACATGGTCTACAATTGAATGCGAAAAAAAGTATGTACATGATATTAGGGAGTAACACCAACATAAACAAATTTAAGAATTATAAATGCTCGGCAATTTGTATAAGTGGAGATAGTTTACTTAAAGTCGAGCAAACCAAGAGTTTGGGACTTATCTTAGATAGCGAGCTCAATTTTGAAAGGCATGTGGACATAAAACTTAAACAAGTGTATATTAAACTTAAAACTCTTTACCCTTTTAAATATCTATTGTCTGAAAAAGTTAAAGGATTCCTAATTCAATCGCTTGTATATCCTATTTTTGATTACTGTAGCGTGGTTTATTATAATTTTTTGGCACGTCATTATAAAAATAAGATTCAACTTGCTCAAAATGCTTGTATTAGATATATACATTGCATTAAGAAGTATGATCATATATCCCTAGTTATTACCAACATAGTTATTTAAAATTTGAATATCGAATTCAGTTGCATTTGCTGTCTTCGTGTATAAAATTTGTAAAACAAGGCCCCATTGTATTTATTGGATAGTATAATCTCAAGACGTAGTGTGCATAAGAAAAACCTTCGCGAAATTGTTAAGTATGATATACCAATGCACAAGACCGCTAAGTTTGAAAACACTTTCACACTGCTATTACTCTAATCAATTCAAAAATTTATAATGATGTATGTCACAGTTCATTAATTAATTTTAAGAAAAAATATACTGAATTTCTTTTAATTGTTCAACTTATTAAGTAGTTACATTATTGTAATACTATTGTTATACTTAATGTGTATTGCAGGTAACATGGAAGAACGTATATACGAATGTTACCTTTTGTGTATCTACTTTCTGTTTTTTTTTTTACACAATAAAATTTTTTCTATTCTATTCTATTCTATTCTATTCTATATTATTTGGTTTTTAGTATTTTTTCTTGCATCGTTTAATTGTGTGGTAATTGTCGTAACTTTGGTTGTAATAACTCATTGAATTTTTATGATTGGTTTTAGCTGATGTTTCGAGTGGATGCTTTCTTCTTTGGGCTCACATAGGAGACGCGGCCTATGCCATTGTAAGAAATAGTTCATATTCGCAGTTGCAAAAAACTAGGATTTTCTATTCCATGTGCTTTTCCTATGAATTATTACAGTCGCCCACATTATACTATATCATTATTTGTTTCTTTTTCTACTAAATCAACATAACTTATAATCATTTTTTTTCAATATTTTTTGTTGAACTTTGTGGCGAGGCGCTATCGCTTCTTATTGATATCTTATCAAATTCTCGGTTGTTTTAGCATATTGGGACAGTGTATCTGTATCTAAATGCTTATAATTAGGCATCTTTGTGTGTTTAGGGCATTACCGTTTTAAAAATTACCTTGAAACAGTTGGGTTTTTGTGTGATTGTATCTGTAGTGATACTTTTAAGTTGTTGTGTCAACTTTTGTCTGATTTTCTTATTGTAGTGGTTGCACTCGTTAGGAAAATGATTGTACTAGTTCTCTTAAGAGTCTAGTGATTTTGTTAACTTATGATATACTTTACCTTGTCGGATTAATATCGCAGGTGGTCCTTCAGACCAATCTGTGTTTTAATAGGGACAATTCTCTACCTTCTCTCGGACGCTTGTCCAAAAACTCTACTTTTTCGTATCCTACTGTCTCCGTTTCTGCCTTATCTTTCCTTCGGTGGACCTGTTCTCGTTCTGGAACACCCGTCTGCCACATAAGAGTGATGTTACCTCACTCCGGGCTACTGACCACATTGGCTGGTTGAGTAGTGCTCTGCTATCCACCTTTTCTGTCTCTTTAGCTCAATGCGAGTCCTTCCTCTAATTTCTTCTACCTGGAAGTGCTTCTTATGCATTCCAAATACATACCTCCCTCTTTCTACCTTTCCTATTTCTCTGCCTTTTCATTTTCGTCAGTCACCGTGTGATTGCACGGAGGGTTTTCACAGACACCCGGACCACGTCTCTGGGAATCTTTCGTGAGGTCATGCGGTACCGCTGTCAGCACATATGGGCGCTGACAGTGAAGGTATGTATGAGTGTGTGAATGTGTGAGTGGATGATTATATCTATGTATCGATATATCGTGTGGGTATCGGGTGATTATATCACCGATATCAATTAACGCCGGGTGCAGGGATGCACCCAAATGCCTTTGCCGGTCCCTCGTACCGTTTATTGCAAACTGGTCTGCTTCACAGGTTGCTCTTTTTAGAGGGTACGAGAAATTCCCATTTAACGGCTCCACGAAGCCACTCTATCACTATCTTATCTATTGTCTTTGATAATAACTTAAGTTAATATCTTTATCTTATTTATTATCTTTGATAATAACCTTAGTTTAATATCGTTATCTTACCGATTATCTTTAGTAATAACTTTAGTTTAATATCTTACCTAGTATCTCAAATAATAACTAAAGCTTAATATCGTTATCTTACCTATTACCTTTGATGATAACTTAAGCTCAATATCGTTATCTTATCTATTATCTTCGACAACAATTTGAGATCTTGTTTTATCTTTTTATCTTCCTAACGTTTGGTATTTATGACCAGACGTGGGATTTATTTTTTCTTGATATTAAGTGAAAAAGCTAACCTGATGTAGAAATGTAATTTGTTAGGTTAGCAATGTAAGGATTTAATAAGGTGGTACTTAGGTAAATTTGTTGATTCACAACCATGTCATGGACAAGTTTTGATGTGTATCGTTATTTAAACCAAAGTACCAGTCACAAAAATTTGCTAGAGAGTAGACTAACTCACTCTCATGAACATTTTTAAATTTTGGCACTTTTTGCCAACAAAGAACAGTTTGGATGCAACGCTCATGTGCGTCTGCACGTAAGAAACTTTAATGTTAGTTTTAGTTTAGTATATAGGTTAGGCGACTTGTCGCATTTGTTTTAATTTAAGTAGTGTTTCATGCTCCCCGACAAATTTGTGCTGTCGATTATTAATGTAGTCAAAGACAATTCCGTTTCCTGGTACTTCGGAAAACGTGTTATCGGTCGAAAAAAACAGGTGGCGCCTTAAATAAACATTTGGTAGGATTTAAATTAGGATTTATGGAGGGTAGTTAGGATTTAGATTTTAAGATGTTACTATACTAACAGTCTTTTTCTTTTTTTTTAAGTTTTTTCTTTTATGGCTTTGTCACGATTGTTACGTGCCAAAATTTAGCACTAGACATTTTTTAGTTTAGTTTTGATGTGCGGGAATTTCGCATCTTAAATTTTGAAAGACTTGGCGCGTGTATTTCCGTCACGTCAGAAGTGCGTTGCGCGGAGATCGCGTCAACGCGTGTGGGAGAAGAAAAGTGGGGAGTTTCCGGAAGGACGCTGGGACGTGGACTTTACCTTTGAACATCAGGAAGAGTGGTTGAGTTTTGGTATCGTATCGTATCTTATCTTTAGTATGTAGATTCCCTTTCTTGCTTATCGTTCCTTATAACCCGTTCCTTATCGTTTCCCCTACATATAGGTAGAAGATACTAAATTTGGAAGCAACCTGGCCGAACCGCAGTCCACACATGAAACCATCTTTAAACAATCCGGAAGAGAGCCCTGCAGTCGCTACCTGAAGCAATTTTGATGGAAGTCGCAGTCGCCATCTTTAAATAGTCCGGAAGGGAGCCACGAGCAACCCTGAAGAAAGTGATTCTGTAGGAAGCTGTACCTATTCATGTGAGTACTCAGTTTTTTATAATCCATTTTATGAATTTTGAATATTTCGTCATTACGTGTAATAATTTGCATATTGTGTGATGTCACTGACAGATGGGCGTGCTAATTTCCATATTATAGATTAGCGTTACCAACTGCCGTTGTGGCGCGTATACCGCGTCGACGGTTTTATAACAATATGTATAAATTGTTTGTTGTAGGAAAGGCATTGTCTATTATTGTAATTAGTATAAATATGTAGTTATCACTACTTTCTAGACTTTAGTGATTAGAAGATTTACTTTTTGGTTATTACTTTCTCCATTATCACTACCTGCTATTTAATTTTTCTGTTTTAGACCATCTCAATTGTAGTAAAAATAATTTGTTTTTGTATTTGAATTACTTTCCTTAACAGCAATGTTTATACCATAAAACATTGTATGTTTCGCATTTTTATATACACTCGCTCTATTATTTTGTTCCATCTGTCAATCAATTGAAATGTGACATTACTTGAAGTATGTAGTCCAACCATGTTTTTTAGATTTCATTTTAAATACTATTTAGCTTATTATATTTTTAAACTACACCTTATGTTAAAACCTTTATTATAACTTTTGTCTAGTAATTGTAAGTATTTGCCCGTTATATGTTATTGCTGACTGTTAATAATTTTTTCTTGTAGTTCGATGATTAAGGTGAGAATTCCTTCACCAAAACGTACGAAATATTACAAATGATTTAACGTTGTATGCTGTTTTTATTGTGAGCGACATCATCCCAAAAATATTAACATCACTATTATATATATATATATATATATATATATATATATATATATTATACTGTCAAGAAGGGGGTGGGCTTATAAAATGTTTAAATAGGGCTTCAAACGACTTTGCTAGAATGGGGTATATTTGGTTTTGTTTGAGTATTTTCTTTAAGGTATTTTTGGTTTATAAATTAACAACAACTATTCCACGTTTATAAATTTATAAAGCTTTTGAAACTGCATTGCATTCAACAACATATACCGGCCATAGACCAGGCTAAGCTAGTTATAAGTTTGCATTGTATACGTATTTTAATTGTTATGGTTGCACGTATATGAAATTTAATTTGGAGTTAGCGTTTTCAGAACCATTTGAATGTAAAACAAATATCAAAATTGCTTGGTATACTGCACGCTTTTAAAATTTTAAGGAGTTAAGTGATACTCCGTAAAATTTGTAAATCAATTTCAGTTTGAATATGTTTTAACAATTAAAGATTGGTTATGTAATGACAGGACGTTTACGAATAAGACATAAATGTCTGTTGCGTACAATTTAAAAGCTGAACCATCAAAGTTTGTTAGCTATTTTCAATATTGTAAAAGTTCAATATACATAAATCACTGGATTACAAACCATCTAGAAAATGAATGTATCTAGAGAAAACAACTGTATTATTAATCAATTATTAATAATTATAAATTACATAGTGTGCGTGAGATAGTTGTCATGGCAACGGAAACAAAAGAAGACGGTTTTTTTTATAAGGGACTTCAAATTTATATTACTAAAAATAGACGTGTTTTTGTACTGTTATGAGTTTTATTACATTTAAAAAGTTACGAGAAAGTTTTGAAAGTCAAGTTGTACCTGGAGATAGCAAATAGTAGCAGTTTTACGGCGAATAAAAGTTAATTAAAAGAGGAGTGCTGGTCTGTACCGTTATTGTTTGAAGACGAAAGCATAGTGGAATTGGAGTTATCTGAGTATTTGTATAACATAAAATTTGTAGAAATATTAGTAGTTTTATAGTCTGGAGATTACCAGTTGCTCGAGTTACTTATTTATTTACAGGAGGTGCCTGCAGCTGGTCACTTGGCTTCAGGACGGCTGGAAGGCGGCGCTTGTATCTGGATTCCAGGTATTAGTATTTAATATCTACGCAGTGCTTTAATCAAATTTATAAAAGTGGAACTAGTGTTTGGGAATACTTTTGGCTTTTAAAATTATTTGAAAAATCCTTGAATATTTGTTTGGGTGTCTAGTTGAGAGGTGTTTGCTTAGGACGGACCCACCCTAGGTAGATTCCGCCACGTGTTTGTGACCCTGTAAAATATTTAAGTGCAGCAGCCGTGTAAAATATTTAAAGATAAATTGTGTGGCATAACTCAACAAGGCTCTAAAATAAGACAAGGAGTGACAGATAGATATATTACGCCTATCACTAATAAGGTAGGATCACAGTATATATAACAGATTTTGGCATTTACAATTATTTGAAGAATGCTTGTGTATTCGGTTGCAATTGTCATAATTGTCCTAAGATAAAAAAAAAAAGAAAGATCAATCCTGTAATCATGAATAAACAATACAAAATAGGTGGTAATTGATTATAAAAGGGTTCTCTATAACTCAATATATACCAAAATATAACAGATGGCGCTAACAACGTGAGGCAGAGTAGATTTGTTAGTTGTACGTTGCATATATTCTATTTAAAAGTGAAAATTAATATTTGATTGACGTTTCATATATATTTATTTGACAGTTGTTGAAGGTTTTGAATTTATTGTAGTAGGCTAAGACGTAATTTGATATTCACACTTTGGTCAATTTTAGCGGCGGTAAAACATTAGGTGGGGTTCGAATAGGTAAATAACTTCAACAAAATATTTGTTCGCCTAAAGGTGGGGCTCGATAGGGCTGATTCAGATTTGCAGAGGTTGTGTAGCTTAGTGGGGCACATCATTGAAGTTTATTTTGAAAATTAAAGGGACATGTCTGATGAGGAGAGAATCACGAGGTCAGGGAAAGTTTATGGAGTTGAGACTGGTGTGAGAGGGCAACCAGTGGTTAAGACTGTAGCGGCAGGGGATGCTAGGGATGAAGCTGGAGGATATGTGGAGCCGGAGGTGATTATTGTGAATTCAGGGGGTACATCGGGAGAAAATGAAATTGATAAGGGAAAAGAGAATATGCAGATCCAAGATGTGATGATGGTTTTGTTGGAATTAAAAGGGTCGTTAACTAAGTCGCATGAAGAATTGAGAGGATCATTGTTGGACGAGGTTAGAAATTCACAAGCGGAAGTTAAGGAAAAATTTGATATGATGGAAATGAAAATTGAAGGAATTAATGTATCAATACAGAGCAGTTTGTGTTCATTTAAGGATGAAGTTCTGAAGGACGAGAGGATAGAGTCCAGGTTGTAGAAGGAAGGTAACAACAGGTTTAAATGAATTAAGGAAGAGCTGTACATGGTCGAAGTTAGACAGACAGAAAAATTGCAGAATTTAGGTGAAATAGTTCGGATTCAGACGGAGGACAATATTAACTCTAAAAACGAAATTATAGGCAAATTGCGGGCGAGTCAGGAGGTGGCAGAGAAGCTGAGAAGGGATACGACGGTTCTGGGGAATACGGTAAATGGATTGTCTGGTCTTGAAGGAATGTTAGACAGATGAGAGAACAGTTGGTTGAATTGGAAAGGGAAGAGTTGTTTGTGATGCAGGATACCAGTATAGGCTAGGAAAGAGACCTTGCCGAGGTTTGAAGGCAGAAAGAATGAGCAGCCGATGGTCTATCTTAGCAAGTTGGACGAGATGGTAGAGAGTGAGCCTGAGAGGGTGAAGATGCAGATGGTGAGCGTGACATTGGGGGTTGTGCAGAGAAATGGCACTGTATCGTGAGGAGGCAATATAGTTCGTCGAGGAATTTCAAGGCTATTCATAGAACAATATTGGGGAAACACGCATCAGGCTAATATTCGAACGGATTTAAACACTGGGAACTATAGGTCATACCAGGGATCGAGAGAAAATTATGTGATTGAAAAGTATAACCAGGCGCAGCACCTGATTCCTAAATTAAGAGAAGATGAAATTATATTATTGTTGTCAAGGCATATGGAGGCGGAAATAACTAGGGCCGTAGCGATACAAAACGCTCGGACTTTAAGAGACTTTTGGAAATGATGCGAAATTATGACGTAGCTAGGACGTTTGAAACGAATACCAGGAAAATAGTGATAATAGGAATTGGGATAGGAATAGGAATAGCACAGACTACCAGAGGACTGGGGTGCAAGGATACAATTATAGGGAGAATGGACAGGACAACTACAGAAAGCAATATCAGGAAATCAAAGGAGAACGAATAATAATTGGGAACAACGTTTTAATAGAGACGATAATTATAGGGGAACAATGACTGGAACAGGACTGATAGGAATGACAGAGGTTTTGGACAGCAAAGAACGAGTTTTGGACAGAGGTGGCAGAGAGAAAGCGAGCAGAGATCAACGGATCAGGGGAAATACCGACAGGGATTAGAGACCGAGAACGGAGACAGATAGAAACTTGACGATCCAACACGTAACAACAAGAGACACGCGACAGAGATCGGAGGATAGGATAGAGAAAGTGGAGGTCCACGATGAACCCACGGTACAAAAAAAACGTCGATTTATTAGTGTTAGGAAAATCAGATTTAGGGACACAGCATAGTATTAGTTTAGTAGATAAGTTGTTAGATAATAAGTTTGAAAGAAGGCGGAGTTACCATTTATTCATATTAGTTTAGGGATTCTGTTTACACGGCATTGATAGATACAGGGTCGCAGTTATCGCTGGTGAGAGAGGAAATAGTTTTGAAACATGCAGAATTATTCAAAGGAAAATTTGTAGGGTTAAGAGTATTAATTTATGGTCTGCGATTAAGAGGAAGTTAACTACGATAGACAAAGTTGTACAGTATCGATTGTATTAGGAAGTACCAGACTAGGTGAAGTAGAGTTTTGGATAGCAAGAGGATTATATTTAGATTTTATTGTAGGGATAGATGTAATTGAGGAATTTGGACTGGTTATAGATGGTAAAGCACGAATGGTAAAGGTATTAAATTTAGAGAAGAAATGGGTGGTGCCTAAGGATAATTGGGATACTAGGGATGAGATAAATACAGATAGTATAGGATCAGGAAAGACTAAGAATAGAATTTATGATGGAATTGATGAGTTACGGTTATGTAATATATTTGAGAAGGTATTTGATGAGGAACAGATAGGATTAATAGGGGTGGATATGAAGGAAATGTTATATGAGGTGTTTAATAGACATGCAGGAGTTTTTAGTAATGAGCCTAGGTTTGCGAAGGAGTATACGCATAAGTTAGAGGTCACAGACGAGGGAAGTTTTCGTACTAGGGTATATCCAATACCATTTGCATTAAGGGGTCGAGTGAAAATGAGATTAAAAAGATGTTAAAGAGGAATTATTGAATCAGCGAGAACACCCTATATCAATCCGGTAGTGGTTGTGCCTAAATCTGATAAGTTAGAATTAAGAATATGTTTAGATGCTAGGAGATTGAATGCGATTACTAAACCACAATTTGAACAACCAAAATCACTAGATAATTTGTTATACAAGGTAAGCGAGATGAAAATTTTAGCAAACTGGACTTAAAGAATTCTTTTGGCTAATTCCTTTGCATGAGGAAAGTCGGAAGTATACTGGATTTAGCATTGAAGGGAGATTTATCAGTACAGAGTTGTTCCATTTGGTCTTTCAACGTCATCCGCTGCATTAGTTCGAGCCATGCAGAAGTTATTAGATGAGTACGAAGACTTCTGTACGCACTATGTCGATGATGTTTTGATTTTTCTAAGAACGAGTTAGAACATTTAGAACATTTAAGAAAAGTGATCCGAAGGTTAGACGAGGGAGGTTTGAGGTTGAATTCGAAGAAGTGTGAGTTTTTAAGGACCAGGTAAAGTATTTGGGGTTTGTCGTTGGCAGCGAAGGAATTAGAATTTGTGAAAAACGCTTGGACGAGTTGAAGAATTTGAAACAGCCAAGAAATTTGAAAGGTTTAAGGGATTTTAGGTGTATTAAATTATTATCGTCGATTCATACCAAAATATTCGAGTTGTGCATTCCATTGTTGGAGTTGTTAAAAGAACGAAAGGTGGAAATGGAACGAGCAAAGGAGCAGGCATTTCGGGAGTTGAAGGCGGTATTTTATAGGGAACTGTCATTAAAATATCCCAATTTTACGGATCCATTTATTTTAAGGACGGACGCTTGAGTTTTGCAATAGGGGCTGAGTTGGTGCAGGTTCAAGAAGGAGAGAAGTGCCAATTTGTTTTATTTCGAGGGCTCTGAAAGACTGCGAGACTAGGTATTCGACAGCGGAAAAGAGATGCTGGCAATCGTATATGCTGTGAAGAAGTTAAGATTTTATTTATTGGGTAATAAATTTCTGGTTGAATCGGATAACACAGTGGTCACGTTTCTGAAGAAGAAAGAGTTTTTGAACAGTCGATTGTATAGATGGGCGTTAGTATTGCAGGAATATGATTTTGAGATTAGACATAAACCTGGTAAAGAAAATGTTACGGCTGATTTCTTTAGTAGGAAGGATGAAGGGTTGCTAACGGATAGTAGGAATGGATTTTGATTGCATTGCAAGTGTTTGAAGATCTGGGAAGATGGTCGAATGCCAGATTTCATCGGATGCAAGCACACGAAGAAATAAGGGTGATCAGAGAAAAATTATTCAGAGAGAATTTAGAACAAGACAGAGGTTTTTATATGGTCGAGGAGTTTTGGTGAAAAGGTTATGGGATGATGAATTATTAGTGTTAACGACACAGGTAGCCGTTGAGCTGATCCAGGAAATTCATACTGCGTTTGGTCATATAGGGATTCGTAAGACGTTCTTGATATTTAGGAAGCTTTCTATGCACGAAACGATAGAAAATTGGTGAAAATTGCATAAATCTGTGTGAGACGTGTTTGTTAGGAAAGGATAAGAATGTGGTGTTGCAGAATCAAGTTAGATGTATAAGAGCGGAAGGTCCATTAGATATTGTGGCAATGGATTACTTGAGTAATTTGATACCGAGTAGGAACGGATATCATCATATTTTAGTTGTAGTTGATATTTTTACAAAGTTTGTGCAGCTTTATCCAGCGAGGAGATGTAATTCTAGGCATGTATTGAGTTCTGTAAGAAAGTTTGTAGAACGAATAGGTAAGATGAATAGGGTATTGTTGGACAATGCAACGTATTTTCGTAATCGAAGGGTTGAAAGTAAATTAAGGAAGGATGGAATAAAGATGACATTCTGTAGTATCAGACATCCTCAAAGAAATCCGTGTGAAAGATATATTCGAGAAGTAATAAAGTTTTTGAGGTTAATAACGCAGGAACAACATGATCGGTGGGTAAGGTATTTACCGCAAATAGAAGAATATATTAAGTTTGTACCAAGTTCAGTGACAGGAATGTGTCCTGTGACATTGATGAAGAAGGTGATTCCAGCAAGACCGTGGAGAGCTGAACAAAAGTGGAGGATATAACGGAGTTGTTGCATAAAGCCAGACAACAAGTCGAAACGATACAAAGAAGGGAGTTGGAGAAACGTAACAAGAAAATCAAGAAGCAAGTGGTTTTTCAGTTGGGGATCTTGTTATTGTTAAAAGATTGAGAATGTCAAATTGGGAAAGAAATATTTGTGCCAAGTTGTTATTTCCATACGAAGGTCCTTATCGAGTGAGAAGAATTTTTGCAGAAGGGAATACTTACGAATTGGAGAATGACAGGGTGAATGTCGGGACGTTTTCATATAGAAAATTTGTATCCATATTTCCATGTGGAAAGTAAAGTATCGCAAGAATAAAATTAACACTATAAATAATACTAACGAGCTTAAAACTATACAGAATATACAGAAACTAACACTTAATCCTCATACATAAAGAAAAAAAACTATAGTGATTTTAACTAAAATTTAAAATTTCTCAACCATTAAAAGAATTACTTATATCCAGGAAGCAAATTTTCATTTTATTTAAAATCAGTGGGGCCTTATATACTGTCAAGAAGGGGTGGGCTTATAAAATGTTTAAATAGGGCTTCAAACGACTTTGCTAGAATGGGGTATATTTGGTTTTGTTTGAGTATTTTCTTTCAGGTATTTTTGGTTTATAAATTAACAACAACTATTCCACGTTTATAAATTTATAAAGCTTTTGAAACTGCATTGCATTCAACAACATATACCGCCATAGACCAGGCTAAGCTAGTTATAAGTTTGCATTGTATACGTATTTTAATTGTTATGGTTGCACGTATATGAAATTTAATTTGGAGTTAGCGTTTTCAGAACCATTTGAATGTAAAACAAATATCAAAATTGCTTGGTATACTGCACGCTTTTAAAATTTTAAGGAGTTAAGTGATACTCCGTAAAATTTGTAAATCAATTTCAGTTTGAATATGTTTTAACAATTAAAGATTGGTTATGTAATGACAGGACGTTTACCGAATAAGACATAAATGTCTGTTGCGTACAATTTAAAAGCTGAACCATCAAAGTTTGTTAGCTATTTTCAATATTGTAAAAGTTCAATATACATAAATCACTGGATTACAAACCATCTAGAAAATGAATGTATCTAGAGAAAACAACTGTATTATTAATCAATTATTAATAATTATAAATTACATAGTGTGCGTAGAGATAGTTGTCATGGCAACGGAAACAAAAGAAGACGGTTTTTTTATAAGGGACTTCAAATTTATATTACTAAAAATAGACGTGTTTTGTACTGTTATGAGTTTTATTACATTTAAAAGTTACGAGAAAGTTTTGAAAGTCAAGTTGTACCTGGAGATAGCAAATAGTAGCAGTTTTACGGCGAATAAAAGTTAATTAAAAGAGGGAGTGCTGGTCTGTACCGTTATTGTTTGAAGACGAAAGCATAGTGGAATTGGAGTTATCTGAGTATTTGTATAACATAAAATTTGTAGAAATATTAGTAGTTTTATAGTCTGGAGATTACCAGTTGCTCGAGTTACTTATTTATTTACAGGAGGTGCCTGCAGCTGGTCACTTGGCTTCAGGACGGCTGGAAGGCGGCGCTTGTATCTGGATTCCAGGTATTAGTATTTAATATCTACGCAGTGCTTTAATCAAATTTATAAAAGTGGAACTAGTGTTTGGGAATACTTTTGGCTTTTAAAATTATTTGAAAAATCCTTGAATATTTGTTTGGGTGTCTAGTTGAGAGGTGTTTGCTTAGGACGGACCCACCCTAGGTAGATTCCGCCACGTGTTTGACGGCCCTGTAAAATATTTAAGTGCAGCAGCCGTGTAAAATATTTAAAGATAAATTGTGTGGCATAACTCAACAAGGCTCTAAAATAAGACAAGGAGTGACAGATAGATATATTACGCCTATCACTAATAAGGTAGGATCACAGTATATATAACAGATTTTGGCATTTACAATTATTTGAAGAATGCTTGTGTATTCGGTTGCAATTGTCATAATTGTCCTAAGATAAAAAAAAAAAAAAGAAAGATCAATCCTGTAATCATGAATAAACAATACAAAATAGGTGGTAATTGATTATAAAAGGTTTCTCTATAACTAAATATATACCAAAATATAACAATATATATATATATATATATATATATATATATATATATATATATATATTAAGACCAAATAATCTTTTTGGGTTTTATTTCGTCCAAATTTGAAGTTTACAATAATGTCATTTGTAAATAACTGACGTTTCGGGAAATATGTTCCTTAGACTTAGTTCTAAAATTAGAGTAAAAGTTTACATATTTGGAGATGATTCAAATTTACTTACATTGACTTGACCGAAAACTAATTAAAAATACTTATTTGTATGATGTGCATTCATCTGTGTAGTACAATTTGAATAAACACATTTAAGAATTAAACAATTTTAAAAGCTTACTATAAATAAAAACATTAACAATATGAAAACAGCAATCATTAAAATTAATTTTTGAAAACAGTATAAGTTAATTGGTAGTAAAAGTCTATATAGTGGAATGTGTAGTGGTATAAATCTACTACAGTTAGATTAAGACGCGCTGTTTATTTGCTTAATTGAAAGAATATAGAAAAGCATAATTTTTATCAAGGTTTTCTGTATCGTTTTTGTAATTTATCGTGTTCGTATGTTTCTGAATGTGGTAGCTTTCTAAGAAGAGTCTCTTTTTATAGATTTCTTCTGTCTCTAATATTATGGTATTTTCATAGTCTGCCTTGTGGTGATGTTCATTTAAATGCATGGCAAGAGCGCAAGATTTTTTATTTAATTTGTGATCGCTTCTGTGTTGAGTGAGTCTGTTTCTGAGCCACTGTTTGGATTGCCCTATGTAACTTTTGCCACAACTGCATGGAATGCTGTATACTATGTTGTTCTGTAGTGGTTTTGGGGTTTTGTCTTTGGTCATGGTGAAGATACTATGGATGCCATTTATGTATTTGGTAGATATATTTAATTGTGGAGTTAACAATATTTTGATTAGAGACGGTGTTAGATGTGGTATAAATGGGAGTGTTTTATATATGTTTGGTTGATCTCGTTTAGTTTGTGATGGTCCGTGTTTTGTTTGAACGTGCTGTTCAAGAGGTGAATTTCTGGAAGCTTTAAGGCGGTTATATCAAAATTTGCAGAAGTATTATTTTAAAATAAGTTTTTCGCGAGAAGAGTGGCCGAGAGGTGGCATTTTAACAGTATAAATACTTCTCTTTGTATTCTGATCGCTCTCTTTGTATTTTCATCGCTTTAGACAATAAACCGACGTTATAGTAGAGGCTTGTGAGTATTGAAAAAATTTATAAATTCATAAAAAGTAGTATTAGCACTTATAATGTGGTAAGTGGAGGCCTAATAGTTATGAACGTGAGTAGTGTTGAGTGAATTAAATTAACCGAGGTCCCACTAATACCATGACAAGCTAATAAAGCAATAAACAAAAGTATAATATATGTGAATTTGGATGCTGGGATGGAATGGTAATTGGTAGCGAGGAGCTCGGCGTATGCTGAGGTTATCATCTATAAATATCTGGTGGATCAGAGCGCATAGTCACAAAGCCAAAGGGTTCTGGAGGATAGAGCATAATCGAAGGAGTTGAAGACTTGAAGCATTTTCCAGATAACTCATTTGAATTTGCTGTTATTTGATAAACTAAATTATTTGTGATGTGTGAGTGAACTTTGATGGTTATTTATGGTTATTTAACGTATTGGAAAAGATATGTGTACTTGACAATTATTAGGGTATTTTAAATATTGAAAAAAAGGTGTATGTAAAGCTTACTAAATTTCATTACGAATTTAAATTGGATTGTTAAGGGTACATGGGTTTATTAATTTGTAGTAATTTTATGCAAGGTAAAAGGCATACATTAATAAACTGGGTTATTATGAGCTCACCATACTCCAGTGTGCAATAAATATAGGGTATTACCCATTTACCCCTCTTGTATTAAATGTGTTTGCAATTAAAAATTTAAAACACTGACTTTACAAAAATATCACTTATTGAGTTGTAATTAGTGTACCAAACTGTATATATCTGTGAATAATTGTTTGTAAATAGCGGTAAATAAAGATTGTATGATTGTTGTATTATTTGGTGATTTTATTGAATGATGTGTGAGTGGGAAGGAAGAATGATTGTAAATTTAGGTATCCGAGAAGAGGCACAGCTGAGCTAGCCAGGGAAGCTGCGAAAGATTGTTGCAGCAGAATAAACGAGTCAGAATATTTTTATAAAATTTTTTATTGTTTTTTTGAAAATCAGTGTTCACACGGTGATGTCAAACTCATAAGTCCCATCACAGTAATCTTATGACAGCCGAACGTTAGAATTTGAATAGGTTTTTGGGAGATCCAGAGACTGACCCCACGCTCCACAGCAATATATATATATATATATATATATATATATATATATATTAGGTAGTTATTTACACAAGGTAAGTTGATAAATACTATCGTACTACAGTTAATAAGATGAAATAATAATGCAGACTTTTTTTGCAAAGCCCACATGATCATTTCAAATTGAGCTAGTAATTGAAAGATGGAAAATATAAGGTCTTGGACAGGATTTTAACCTGTATCTTAGTCTTTCTAGGAATATGCGTTTGCCAATTATACCACCGAGACCGATGACAACAATTGGAAAATTTACAAATCTAAATCATGTACACAATGATACATCAACCTAATGTTCAATTATGTTTGGCATTTTTGTCAATCATATCTGACATTGTCAAATTTTTGACTTATGTCAGTTATAGAAATGAAGCAACGCTTAAAATTACAGCTATAAGCCAAGTATTAAATATATAAATATTTTAGGTAGTTAATTACACAAGGTAAGTTGATAAATATTTCGTATTACACTTAATAAGATGAAATAATAACATTGACTTTTTTGCAAACCCCAAATGATCATTCCAAATCGAGCTAGTAATTGCAAGATTGAAAATATAAGGTCTTGGACAGGACTTGAACCTGTATCTTAATCTTTCTAGGATTATGCGTTTTCCAATTACAAAACCGATGACGGCAATCGGAAAATTCACAAACCTAAATCGTGTACACAACAATACATCAACCTAACTTTAGTGCAATTACAAGTAATCTTAACACACACAACAAAAAAAGATAGTGAATAAATACTTACAATATTTCGCATATCGATATTCAATGACTTTAAAAGAAAATGTTGACTTTTCGATTTTTGCCACTGGTATGATAATGCATTAGTTTCAGTAACATCTTTTATTTGATTAAACACAAAGTCATTCACTGTAAAATTTTGCTCCTTATAATCATCACTTGATTCCTTGTCCACGATGGGAAAAATTTCAACAATAATTGATTTTAAATCCTGCAAATCAGTAAACGTTACTAATGCATCTGAAGGTTGCAATGAATAATTATTAAAATCCCCAAATTCATCTTCCTGGAAAACTTGATTTTCAAAGTCTCCAAAATCATCAAACTGTTCTGTAACATTCTTAGTACTTTTAGGTTCTGTATCTACTACACTTGAACAATCTTTCATACTGGAAAAACAGCCAAAGTCACCAAAATCATCATCGGGCAGTTGACTATCTTGCTTTTCTACTACGCTAGTATGTACCTTTTCAGTTTGATTAGAAGCTTCTGATATTGTTATGGAAGAGTCTATAGAAACGTCTTCACATGGTTCCCTTAAAACTACATCTGTACAATCACATGTGGCTTCACTATCCACGTGTTGTCGAGATACCTGATACGACAAACTACTATCAGTATCATCAGGCTCTGAAATTACACTACAGAAATTTTGAGATAAATTAATTGCTGCAATATCATTAGCGAGGTCTTCTATGAGATGTGTTTCGTTACTTGTATTTGAATCGTCTACATCTCTAACAGTGTGTGTGTTATTTATGTTATCACTAAAAATTTCCTGATTAATATCTACATGATCATCTGGTGCATCATCAACTTCGTGAGGGTTTGAAATTGCACTATAAAGATTGTGAGATGGAACAACTATTTCAACATTAGCAGAAAGTTCTTGATTAAGTCTTTCCTTATTTATACTTGAATTATCTAGATCCCTAGTGGCAAATTTATTGACGGCATGTATGTCATTTGTAACATCACTAAAAACTTTTTGACTACTATCTATATTATCATCAACATCATCGTCATCCGGTGGTACATCAGAAAAATATTGAAAATTACTAAATTTGCTAGTTACATTGGTAACTTTAATTTTACTAGTACTGTAATCTAAATCATTTCCTAAACCTAAATTGTCTCCAATTTTTCGCCGATCTTGAAAATCTTTTTCTACAGTTTTTATATCAATGTGAGTTGATAAAGACAAAGCTGAAATAAACACAACTGTATATAATAGCATTTAAACATGAACTTACAATCACAGCCATCAGGTATATCAGTAGAAGCAACAGTGAAGTCGCCAAATTCGTCATCACTTTCATCTGCAACACCAGCAATAGGTGGAGGTGAGGTGCTGAGCAAAGGTGGTATTATTTTCGACATGCTAAAACAAATGCAGTTAAAACAATTCGAAGAATAATCTGAAAATATGTTGCCTTAAAATCTTTGAATCCCATTTACTTGAATAAAGTAAAATCCGTATGGTATCATGATTGAATAATTTAAATAAGTGGTTTTGTTTAGGTGATTACACGGACGATTGATTCTACAACTTCTTCACACTATCAATAAAATTTAGATGTTTGAAGAAAAAATGTAAATATTAAAACAAAATAGTACCATGACAGTTTTGGCCTACAACCTCTACTTTCAATATTTTGACAACAAAAACTTATACCAATAGTAAATTACCAAATATCCCAATAAAGATTGTAGATATAGTAACACAAGCGTGAACCCTAATAAAATACAGATTAGTTATGCATGATAGTGATAGAAGCAAGCTTGTATTCTAAAGAAAAATTTTTTCTCTTAACATTATCCAAAATAAATAATAAGCAATATATATTAAGAAGAAAAGTAAAATAACTTTAGTGTTTCTCTAGTGAAAAAAACTATTTATTTTCCAAATAATTTCATAACTGACGCGAGTTATGTGATCCCGCATTTGTTATACCTATGAAACTAATAAAGTTATTAGGAAATATTAGGAAAATGCAACAATGTAATTAAAAGACAATTTGTTACAATTTATATTTCAGTTTATAAACGTTCATGTGAATGGAAGCGCTACAAAGTAGCACAAGGATAAGTGACACTGCAGATGTCAGGTCACAGACGGTCGTAGGAAGTCACGTACCGAGATTACGCAGAATAAGCCTGCAACATTGTAATTATGAATAGCTTTTAAGATAGCAACTATGTATTATGAATAGAGTCAAGTGTAAGCAGACATTAGGTCTGCAAGTTCCCACAGAATAGTGAGGGGTAGGGAGATTATAAAAGGACCGGGAGCTCCACTCGCGGTCAGTTCATCAAACTTTCAGCTTTTGCATTGCAGTTCGTAGATAACTCACTGTACAATTAAGTAATAATTTTGGACTTAGAATAATAATTCAAGATTGTCTAAATTCAATATTTAACTTCTGTATAAAACTTAAATAAATGCGTTAAAGTTCAACGAGTCGTTTTTAAAAAGAACCGCTCGAAGCCACAAACCTTAACTCGCGTTCTGTTGTTACGTGCCAAATTTGGCACTAAACATTTTTAGTTTAGTTTTGATGTGCGGGAGTTTTCGCGCCTTAAATTTGAAAGGCTTGGCGCGTGTATTTTCGTCACGTCAGAGGGCGTTTGCGCCAGATCGCACTGACGCGAGTGGCGGGAGAACAAAAGTGGTAAGTTTCCGAGAGACGCTGAAACGTAGCTTTTTGCCTTTGAACTTCGAGAAGAGTGGTTGGGTTTTCGGTAACGTATCTTTACCTTTATTTATGTAGATCCCTTGTCTCTGTTATCTTTGTCTGTCGTCCCTATACCTGTTCCTCATCGTTCCCTACATAGGTAGAAGATAATTTGGGAAGCAACCTGGCCGAACCGCAGTCCACAACCCTAGAACGAACGAGTCTTGGGAGCAGCCCACGACCGCCGTAGCTAGTCGGAGCCATCCCAAAGGACGCTAGGCGCATTATCCGTAAATTATCTTGAAGGGGGTCCCAGCAGCCCTGATGGACGTTGCAGACGCCATCTTTAACTTATTCTGTAGGAAGCTGTACCTATTTATGTGAGTACCTTATTGTTTATACTTCATTTCTAACATTTATATATTCCGTCAATTGCGCGTTTTAATTTGCATATTGTGTGACGTCATTGACAGATGGGCGCGCTAAAATCTGCATAAAGATTAGAGCTACCAACTGCCGTTGCGTCACTTATACCGCGTTGACGGTTATGTGTAGAAAAACATTTAAACGTAAGACTGTGATAAAACTTGATTCATAGGCGTATTCAACTTTTAAGTTATACTTAAATTATAACACAATACAAATAAAACACAAATATTTACGAATCACCCAAGCAAACACTAAACTAATTTTTTGCAAAAATAAACTTCACAAAATTTTTGAAATTACATGGACTTATAATTAAATCTCACGTATATATATATATATATATATATATATACTATATATATATATATATATATATATATATCAAACAATGAAATTTATTGGCAAGTGACTCAATATTAGCCACAAGGGCATCCTGTCGACGCGTTTCGCCCTAATTGGGGCTCATCAGGACAGGAGTAGCAAAGATGTAATATTTAACACGAACACATTATGGGAAGTACAGCATCACCTAGCCCACAATTTGTGCCTTCGTGCTGTTTCACCTGATTTTGCAGGTTTTATCAACAATCGGCACGGAGGAGATCCGGTTCAACTGCCTTTTTCCATAGCCAAAGATTATAATTATAAAGAATAAGTAAATTTAATGAGTCTTAAAATAATATCAAACTATGAAATTTATTGGCAAGTGACCCAATATTAGCCACAAGGGCATCCTGTCGACGCGTTTCGCCCTAATTGGGGTCATAGGCAGATAGAAGATGTAAATTTAAACAACACATTGGATAAGATTCACACAATTGTGCTTGGCTTTTACCTATTTAGGTTTTATAAATCGCCAGAGACCGTAAGCTTTTCTGCCTAATAAAGCTAAAGAATAAAAATTTAAGAGTTTAAAATCAAAATGAAATTTTTGAAATGGGGTCAAAGGGATCTTGAGAATTACCAGTGAAGGAAGGACTATCCGAAACTATTAAACAAAATGGCGTAAAATACAGTTGTAGAATTTAGCAGTTTTCTGTTAGTGGAATTGTTTGTAAGTATCAACAGTGGACAAATGTTTGAGGTATGTAAGTCAATTTTACTTTTATAATGTACTATAATAATTAAAATTAACAACTATAATTAACGAAATCAAAAGGTTTAATATTAATATGAACAAGCTAACACAACACAACAACCCTATAATTAATAAAAATAACAAGCAGAAACTGTAATTTGATATCCATGAATTAAACATACCACCGTGCATTGTATGAACACGCAAGCGCAAGTCAATTTGTAGGCGACTCGATATATCGTGCACGATACACCTATCCGTGGCAATTTTGCTAGAATGTCGCATGCGGGTTTATAGTAGTATTATTATCTCATGGCGTGACCTTGAAACGGAGGAGCTATAATAATCAAAAAAAGTGAGACTAGAACATCGACTGTTTCACGTCCAGTGTTGCCAGAGCAAATTATCGAGCCACCAAGGAATGTGTTTTAAATAGTTGTATGTTGATGTTTACGTGCCTAATTGGCTATCAAGAATGATACTAAGATGCTAATATTTAACACGAACAATTATGGAATACAGCATACCTAGCCCACAATTGACTTATCTGTATGATTTCAGGTTTTATCAACAGTGACACAGAGAATCGTTCAATCACTTTATAGTCCAAGTTAAATTATAACAAATAATAAATTTAATGGTCTTAAATATGTCAAACAATGAACATTTATTGCGTGATCATATTAACAAGGGCATCTGATCGACGCTATTTCGTAATTTAACACGTACAAACTATATTTAACACTATAACATTATGGAAGTCAGAACTACCCAATGCTCGAAAATATTACCTGAAGATTTATCTAACAGCACGGAAATCGTGTTTAATGAATATGTTTACACAATGATACTCATGGTAGTATGTTAAATACAAACAATCGAAATTTTTGGAATTAATAGCCAAAGGTTTGCTATTCATTGTTTATTATTTAAGATCTATTATAATTTCTTATTCTTATAATTATAATCATTTGGTATGGAAAGGCAGTTGAACCGATCTTCAATGGCTGTTGATAAAACCTGCAAAGTCAGTGAAACAGCATGAAACAAATTGTGCTAGGTGACTTAATCCCTATGTGTTCTTATAATATTACATCTATATCTAGTCCTGATGAGCCCCAATTAGAACGCGTCGACAGATGCTTTTAAATATTATATTGCCAAAAATTTATATTTATATTATTTTAAGAATTAAATTTACTTTTTTGTATGAATCTATATACTTGATAAAATATTAAAACGGATATAACTGTGAACTTATGATAAGACCTTGATAGTGAAGCGAGAATGACAAATGACAGTTAGTGTTCAAATTCGTGTTATATTACAGTATTGGGATCCGCTGAGTTGTGCATATTAGTCACTGCAAATATTTACGTGATATTAAGAAACTAGAACCTATGAATTATATTATAAGTATAAAAAGTCAAAGCTCCGATTATATGGAGGTCATGAGATATTATTTCAATATATTTATGAATTTCTAGATACCGCCAGCATGAAGGGGTCTTTAAATACAATATTTTACTTAACGTTGAATAAATGGGATATGTCGTGACAGACGTATTAAAGCAACATGATAGCATCAGTAAGATTTATTGTGGAGTATGTATGTAAGCGTTTATGTGAATCTTGAGGTTTAAGTATTAAATATGATATCTATATCATATTGTAGTACGTATGAATAATAATACTATTTATGTAAGAGTTTTAATGGAAATACCATATAAACGTTGTGTAAATTTCATGACAATTATTCTATATTTTAGTTCACGACACTTGTCGCTTATAAAGTTAGAAAATAGGTACCAGGTAATTAAATACACATATGTAGATTGTAATAAGTCAACTTATGAATTAATAATTGTCAAATAATTTTTTGAAAATGACAGATGATTATGTGACTAACATGATAATTAAAATAAATTTAGATGGAACTTGAAGGAAGTTTCTTAAAATATTGTATGTTGAAAGTTGAAATGATGAAGGTTCGGTATGGTTGAAGATGATGATGTAGGAGTGTTTCAAGAACATGGACATAACATCAGTGTAATCTTCATATGAAGGAGTTACTGTTGTTTACTGGATTTGAAGTGATTCGAGTTGTATAGAGTGGAATAGAATCTATGTGAGTCTTCTACATCTTGTTTGTTGTTTAAACATTGTTTTCTTTGTTGATGTGGTAAGATTCTAAGAACAATCTTGTTTTGTAATGTGGCTCCTTTTCTAATATTTCTGTTTCTTCGAATGCGGGAGTATGTTTGGTTGCAAATACATGTGTGGAAAGTGCACATTTGTTGGGATTGCGTTTACAGTCGCTTCTATGTTGGGTTAGACAACTTCTTAACCACTGGGAAGTTTGGCCAATGTAACAAGCCTGGCAACTGCAGACTATCTTGTAGATTAGGTTACTGTCAAGTAATTTAGGTGTAGGGTTCTTTATTTTGGTAAAAAGATTCTGAATAGTATTGTTGTATTCGAAGGAAATGGTAATATCTGGTTGTTTGAGTACCTTAACCAACAGTGGAGTTAGTTTTTATGAATGGCAATTTTTGTGCATAATGTTGTTGTGTTCTGTTGATAAGTTTTTAGGATTGTTGTTGATTGTCAGAGTATTGGTGTAAATGAGTTTACGTAAGAGTTGTTTGGGGTAGCCATTATTTAATAAAGTATTGAAGAGAATTTTCTTGTTTTGTTTAAAAATTGTGGGTCAGAGATCTTCTGTATGCGTTGTTTCATGGCATTGATTGTGCCGACTTTATGTTTGAATGAATGGTTAGAGAAAAAATTTAGATATCTACCTGAATTTGTAGGTTTGGTATACCAGTCAAAGATTAAAGAGTTGTTAGGTCCTCTGATGACTATGGTATCGAGGAAAGGTAATCTTCCATTTATTTCTATTTCACTTGTGAATTGTAGATGCTCATTAAAGCTGTTGAATGTGGCTATGGTTTCTTCAATATTGTCGGGTGGGGTTGAACATATGATGTCATCGACGTACTTGACGAGGAATGTCATTTCATAAGGTAGTCGTGGAAGCACAGAGTCTAGAAGGGAGTCCATAACAATCTGGCTAATGACAGGTGATATTGGGGAGCCCATTGGTGCCGAATAACTGGAGATAATAACAATCTTGAAAAGCGAAATAGGTGTTGTTGAAGATAAGGTTAACAGTACTTAGGAAATAATCTACTGAAATTTTGCAGTGAGGTTCAATAGTTGACCATTTTTCTTTGATGATATTGAGGATTAAGGTTAGTGGAATGTTAGTAAATAACGATGTGACATCTAGAGAGATAAGAATGTGATTTTTGGGAAGTTTAAAGTTTTTGAATTTGTCTACGAATGTGAAACTATCTTTGATGTTGTAGTTTTTAGGTGGAAAAGCAATTTGAAGTATTTTTGAAATGAAGGTGGCTACCAAATACGTGGAGTATTTACAGATGAAATGATAGGTCTGAGTGTAAGTAAAGGTTTGTGGATTTTGGTAGTCCGTAGTATTTGCCTGGGATTGCATTGCAGATGTATAGTTGTTTCTTTCATTATCGTTTAACATGCCTTTATTGTGGAGTAATTTTATATGATCGTTGACACGTTTTTGGGTGGTGAAGGTTGGATCTTGACGTAAGAGTTTATAAGTTGTAGTATCAGATAACAATTCTAAGGATTTATCGACATATTGTTGCTTGTTCATGATGACAGTGACAGCACCTTTATCTGCTTTGGTTACAATTAAATTAGGGTTATCAGATAAGAATCTTTTTGTTTTGTAGAATTGTGATCTGAATTCGTTTTCTTGCAACCAAACATACTCCCGCATTCGAAGAAACAGAAATATTAGAAAAGGAGCCACATTACAAAACAAGATTGTTCTTAGAATCTTACCACATCAACAAAGAAAAACAATGTTTAAACAACAAACAAGATGTAGAAGACTCACATAGATTCTATTCCACTCTATACAACTCGAATCACTTCAAATCAAGTAAACAACAGTAACTCCTTCATATGAAGATTACACTGATGTTATGTCCATGTTCTTGAAACACTCCTACATCATCATCTTCAACCATACCGAACCTTCATCATTTCAACTTTCAACATACAATATTTTAAGAAACTTCCTTCAAGTTCCATCTAAATTTATTTTAATTATCATGTTAGTCACATAATCATCTATCATTTTCAAAAAAATAATTTGACAATTATTAATTCTATATGGTGAGTGACTTATTCATATTCTATGTTATCTTTAATATACAACGCTTCCATTTGTAGATACTTTTGATAAAGGCGAAAAGAGTCGCCGAAACGTTAAGAATAATAAAATAAACTTTTAAATTTTACACCAACTTTTATTACTTGGACTTCATACCCAATATACAAACAACTTATCATTAAAATATTTATGCTATCCAGTCCATTATTGATAAATATATATATATATATATATATATATATATATATATATATATTTTAGGTAGTTAATTACATAAGGTAAGTTGATAAACACTAACGTATTATAATTAATAAGATGAAATGATAAATTAGAATTTTATGCAATGCTCAAATGATCATTTTAAATGGAGCTAGTAACTAAAAGAAGGAAAATATAAAGTCTCAGACAGGACTTGAACTTGTATTTAGGCTTTCCGGATCGATGCGTTTTATAATTACACCACCGGGACAGGTGATAACAATTGGAAAATTTACAAATCTAAATCATGTACACAACCATACATCAACCTAACTTTCTATTACTTTTGACATTTATGTCAATCATATCTGACAGTGTCGAGTTTTTCACTTATGTCAGAAGCAACGCTCAAAATTACGACTATAAACCAAGTATTAAATATATAAATATATCAGGGTACCTATTTTCAAACTCATGCAATATTTATCGCATGCGACACACCAACCATTCGAAACGTTTAAAAATTATCGCATAGAACATTGAACACGTATTGTGAAACATCATGCGATACTTAATTTTCGTAAGCTCTAAAATGTCTCACGATATACTTGGCAAGGTTGCATTTTAGTCAATTATGAGGAGTGATAAAATTAAAAACCCTAGCAGTTGGACTAGAGATTTTTAATAGCAACTGTTTAGAAGCTAAATATTAAACATTCTTCATAATTTTAAGTACTTTTAATTTATATCACGCCAGAACAGAAAAAGAAGTTGGTTGCTTTTATAGAAGGCCATCACGAATTAAAACTTGAAAATTTACAAAGGAGTTTACTTTTAAATGGGGTCAAGTGTTATGACTGGAAATTACCAGTGAGGTAAATGGCCTATCCGAAACTAATAATGACTAGAAACACTGGCGTAAAATAAGTTGTAGAATTTACAAGTTTTCTGTTAGTGGAATTGTTTGTAAGGTATAACGTGTACAAATGTTTGTATGGTATGTAAGTCAATTTTATTTTATAATGTACTTCTTAACTAACTTAAACATTAACAACTATAATTAACGAAATCAAAAAGGTTTAATATTAATATAGAACAACGCTAACACAACACAACAACCCTATAATTAATAAAAATATAACAAGCAGAAACTGTAATATTGATATCTTATGAATTAAACGTCAATATACCACCCGTGCATTGTATGAACACGCAAGCACAAGTCAATTTTTGTAGGCGACCCAATATTTCGTGCACGACACACCTATCCGTGGCAATTTCGCATGAGAATGCCGCATGCGGATGTGTAGCACGAGTTCAAAAATACCCTACGTTTAATTTTATGCGACAATGTCACATTTTCGTGCACGATATCTTGTCGTTTAAGTTAAAAAATAAGTACCCAAGTAATTAAATACACAAAGTAAGTTGATAAATAATAACTTAGACCTTTATGTCAAAGAAGGAGTTATACAAGTTTTATGAGTTAAATTATTATCAAAACTAAGTAAAATTTTTAATGTAAGTGATAAAAACAAATTCAATCAAATAAAATAAATTATAAAATGAACAAAATTAAAAGAACGTGCGAGATTAAGTTATCAAAGGAATTCATTATACAAATAATAGAAACAGAAAAGATATGCTGTTAATATGTTCTTTACTGTATTTAAAACTATAAAAATTAATTTTTGACTAACTTGGTATATAATACTGAAAATTGTTTAATTTTGCATTGCATTAATGCAATATTAGTATTTTAAAAATTTCCATTAGCTAGTATAAAATTACATTGTTTAATTATTTAGAAGGTATAACTTGCTATAGTTTTAGATTTAAAATCGTAATCAGTTTAGTTTATATATTGAAACATCATCTTATCGACATCTATGTACGTGTTATTTATCATTTTCTGTTCTAGCTTTGTTGCACATCTAATTATGTTTGCAGAATATTATTAATTTTTAGTTTAAATTGTCAAAAACTTGCATATGTAATGTATTTCTAAAGATTTTTATAACATTTTTATACCGAACTTTAAATAATGGTCGTTTTAAAAAGTATTTGAAATGTGATTTATCTACTGAAAACATACTTTCTGAGAACACCTAGTTTACTTTTAACGTTCCTCTTATTTGGAAATATCATGATTTCTTATGGTAAATTTTAAATGTATTGTAGCATTTAAATATAGACAACTTATCATATCTTTTAGGTATTTCTATATGTTATATCGAAAATTAATTCCATAAAAAAAATCATACAAAAAATCATAGTAAACGTAATGTTGAGTATATTTCTCATGCATATCTATCTTGAACACGTTTTATAACATGCTACAAGAATTTAGAGCATGAACTATTTCTTTGCATTTTTTAGTCCAAAAGAAATTCCCCTTGCAACCGGTTTTCTTTCTGCAAAGTGTATTTCAGCTTAATTGACGATGTGTGTCTACACTTGCAGAAGTAATAGTTTTTAATTCTTGAATAAAACAAGTGCAGTTTTATTCATAAATTTTCAAAAACGCTCAATTTGAAAAACTCTAGAAAAGTTAAAATGGGAAACAATCGGGTTTTTATTAAAGAGTATGTTAAAAATTGTTGCTAGACGTTGCCTATCTTTCACCTTAACATTTACAAATGTACGTAAAACATATATCCAAAATTTTTAAAAATAGGCGTTATTCGAATTCATTTTTATTTTATTTTTGGTTAGATCTGTCACACTCCATCATTTTATGCAAGGAACGGCTAACGTAAAAAGTAATAGTAATAAAATATTATATCAATTAGATGTTAAGTTTGCTATTTCTTTTTGCTGAATTGAATTTTGTACAACGCAGTTTGTTATTTTGGTCTTGTTGTGAATTTCTAGTTTCTATTCTAATGCAACGTAAATGAAGTGTTAGTTACTTTTGTCGAATGTTGTGTATGAACTTCAAATATAAAATCGTAGGTTAGGTTATTATATAAATTTTTGGTGGTATGTTTATTGTTGCCTGTTACGAATACAAAACCGTGCAAGGACTGCCTAAAGATTGGATATAAAATAACTTTAGGGTAAGGTAAAGTTAATGTTAATTTTGTTGACAATATTAGTAGTACATAATTTTGTTTTGTAAATATCAATTGTTGGAATTTTAACAGTTCATTATTTAAAGACAAAGTTTTTGATAACAATGCCTGCTGCAAAACTATAGTCCTAGACGTAGAAATTACTCCTCTCGTCATTGTTATGAACGTTATTATCATATGCTATATGTCAGGTTTCCTAATGTGAAAGGGAGCCATATCTATATAAAGCAGACATGAATGTTAAGAGTTAATTGCAATAGCAAGATTCATTCATAGACTGTAGCCTATCTTAAACTTAAAGCAGTGCAAATAAACACGAACATACATATAAAGAAAATTTGAAAATTGTATTATTTGATATTTTTGATAACATAACTTTGTAACAAAATGTTTTGATGTAAAATAATACTAAACAGTCTTCAGGTTGTTTTAAATTCTGGAACCACCGCTTCAGCACTTCAATAAACCAAAACAATGTTATTTTATAGTTATTAAAGTACAATGGTTGTGTGTTTATTTACAGGGAACTGCTTGAAAATACAATTTTTAAATTTAAAAAGCATTTATTACTAAAAATGTATACCTATGATGTTAGACGAAATACAGGCATTTCTATTACAAATTGTTCAAAGTCGCAGGTTGGAATTCTATTTATGAAGGAATTGTATTTAAATATATTTGGTGGAAGATAATAGGAAATAAAATCTGGTTTAGGTTACTTTTCTGACTTGCTAATATATGATTGCAAAAATACTTTATCGTTGAAACAGTTCTGTTATTCTTAATTAAAATCAACTTTGGATTTTTATCTTTTTGTAATGAAAAGAAAATGTCTGCAACTGCTTTCATAATAATCATTTTGGTTGTCAACTTCGCAATAAGCAAAACCGTTCTTTTTTACTTTCTTGTTACTTAACATATGGAACATATAATTCAGTCTGTCTATCTGTGTATACATATGTATACCGGGTTTTTCTAAAATCTCGGAACAGTCGAATAATTTTTTTATTTGAAGTGCATTTTTTTAAAATTTGGTATGTATATGTGGTTAAAGTTGGTGAATCTATTTGTCATTTTCAATTTTTGTCACTTTTTATTTAACCGGAAATGTGTTACGTTTATTTTCGGCCTAAATTAAAAAATATATCTTTTGCTGGTAACTCATCATTCATGCAAATAGAGTCCGCTTAAATCTTTCGAACATCATCCTGTATTTTTACCTCTTTTCAATGGTACGCTTTGTAATAATTTTCAATTCAAATGTAGTTGCTTTGAAACGAAACATTTATTCGATAAATTAAATAGTTTATATCCTCTTTAGATAACCTTCAATTTGTTAAACCTTCCGATAGCGTATAATTGCTTCGTATGTGTTTTCCATCTAAACATTCATCTACATAGTGTATTGAACTATCCGATAAAACCGTGTTTTCCATTTACCGTGCTTCGATAAGCTAGGATTTACAGTGAGAATTCGTGTTGTTGGAACGATTGTTGAGTTTGATTCTGCAGCTTGTACGTCGAAGTGTTTTCTACAATTTATTCGTCTCTGTATTTCAAAAGCGATGCACGTGTTTCTGTACGACAACTAGGAGGTGTCTTGCGGGTATTTGGTGAGTTTTCCCGCGCGTACCCATTCTAATCGGCTTCTCTTTTAGCTTTTTTTAGCTGGAGGCCAAATGGGTTTTTTCTTTCTGTAGATCAACTGTTTTTGTCCGTAGATCACTGCTACAGTTATGGGTAAACAGATCCTGACGACCATGGCGTTTCTGTGTTGACTCATCCTTGTCGGTGTGCGAGCTAAGTATCCAGACACATACAGGTATACAACTTGTTTTCTTTGGTGTATATCAATGGCATATTCCGTATCAGCGTTTGGTTTGGTTACGTGATAAGAAACATTGACTCTGTAGAACTATTGTTTTTTACTGCAAATCGATATTATCGCTCTACAGGTGTGATGTGCCATTGTTAAAAATGCTTGACAAACACACGCTTATTCTGTTCTACTGATTAGTGTATTTTACAAACGGTATTATGTACAATTTAAAAACAAGGTTTGCCAAAAGTTCTAACACATGAATTCTTTCCTACTGATTAGTTTGTTTTCCAAAAAGTATTAGGTGAAATTTTAAAAACGCTTGACAAAAGCTCTCACGGGTTTATTTAATACTGATTAATTTTTATTTTGTGTAAATACGAGATGCGCACTTCGTATCTAGATTTCTAAATTGTCCGTATAATATAATCGTTGGCTGTAAAATAGTAATGCTTAATTTATTTTCCTTTTGCTTGTTTGTACAGAATCTTTATTTATTTTTATGTGTTAATAGATAATCATGGGCGATGAACTTTAGTTTTTTGTTTTCTTGGTATGTAGGCGAATCCCCCCACTCTTCCGTGTCTGGTAGTTAGCCTGGTATCTACTTTTCTTCCGGTTACGTCTAGGTACGCAGCAAATGCTTATCACTTTTTTTAAATGAGACACTAATATTTTTACATTATCGAATGCAGAAAAAAATTACCATCAGAAATAGGTATAACAAACTTTTTTATTCTTAAGAACGTACTACAAAATAATACCGATAATGCAAAATCAAGAGTCTTTGAAAACTATTTGAAATTTTGTTGACGGTACAAAAAATGTTCAAATGGTGCTCCGTTTACGACTTGACAGTGATGTAAATGAAGTGTCTTAGTGATTGTTGTATCATTTGTGGCGAAATACGATTTAATTCTTCAATTTTTCGTTCGTCTAATTCTTGTTGATTAATCGGTCGATTTTTATACACTTGACATTTCAAGTAATCCCGCAAGGAAAAATTGAGTGGTGACATCTGGAGAATGGACTGACCATTCAATTGGTCTTCTGTGCCTAAACCAGCGTGCAGGAAATATTTCGTTTAAATAATCATGAACATAGGGTGTCAAATGTGGTAGAGCTCCATCCTGTTGAAACCATGCATCATTTAGATTTGGAAAGAGAGCTGCATGTGCTCACACAAGTTTCACAATAAATTTAAATAAACATCATTAATTAAAGTTCCTGTAATAGAAAATGGCCAGCCATATTATGTTGTTTCCAACCATACCATACCATACCGTTATCGGTAGTTTTTCTTATTTTTGTAATGCGTTCTTAAAAATGAAAAAATATGTTAGTATTTCTGAATGTTTTTTCTGTATCTAAAAATGTAAAAATATAATGAGTGTCTCGTTTAGAAAAGTGAAGCCATTTCCGGTTAAACAGAAAGTGACACAAAATTGAAAATGGCATAAATAAATTCATTGATTTTAACCACATATCCATACCAAATTTTAAAAAAAATGCACTTCAAATAAAATAGTTATTAGACTGTTCCAGGACTTTATACTAACCCGGTATGTACATCATAATTTTATGAGAATAGTTTAAAATGCATTAAAGGAAATTCAGATTTCTGCCAACTTTTGGGCCATTTTTGATAATCAAAATTGGTACTTTACCAGAAACATTTTTCTAGAATACATTATAATTCCAATGTGCTCGATCAAATGTGTATATGTGTTAAATCAAACTTGGTTTCTGCCAATGCTTAATTTCTGAAATTTTAGATGCCAGAATGCATATTGCATACCCATTCATTTTGCCCCTCACAAGTTTAGATATTTGAAAACTTGTGATAAAACTTACAATGAGAAATCATTTTTTAGAAAATATACATTACATTTTTTTACACATTTTATTTGCTTACAGTCACAGTACTATTTAACTACAAACCTACATTGCTTTGTATATTTATTGTTAAATGTTAATGAATACAATTTTAAATAATATTTCATTCTACAGTAGCACCTATTACAGTACATGGCAATACATTGTTGTAATAAATAAATGTGCACTTGTTTGTCCAAATTTAATTTTCTAATCAAAATTGAATGATTAATAATCAAAAATGTTACTCAATTTGCACAAAAATCATGTTAGTCAAAAGCTGCAGTAATCTCAAACACTAGACTAATAATTGCATTCTTTGTAAACAAATTTCTGGTCATAGAATTCATTATCTTATAGATACACCAACATCTTAAAACATTAAATTATATATTTTACTTTGTGCAGTCGTAGGACGATGAAGTGAGAAACAACTCAAAAGAACTTACATGCACTAATGCTAACTAAATACTACTACAATACCCTCCCAAAGTTTTTACAGTGTAAGGATCCATTGGTCTGGTACACTAATCAACAAGACATTTTCTAGAACTCAGGAGTTTTTTAAATTTTTTTTGTGGGGGCAGTGTAACCATTTTTTGTTTGTAAAGAAAAAATTGCTAGTTGAAACAACTTAGAAGTATAAAGCCAAGAGGAAAGGGAAAAAACTTAATTCGCCAAGAATATTTATTTACAAAATAGGTAGATTCTCAATTTTTAAGTCTTCGATCCCATATGGCAGGCAACATGCAAGTTGTTAAGTTGGTTCAATTACAGGGCTAAGTTCAAAATTTTGTACCCACAATCAAGTAGAGAACCATTCAGCTGTTTTGAAACCTGGTTTGTAATGTCAAATAGCAATTTAATCTTCTAAAAGTCCGTGTAAACACCTTATGTTTAAGAAATGCCTTATGGTTTTTAACTTGTTTCATACACACGGCGCGCGGGCATTAAACATTTGTTTTGATAAGACTTCTTCCGGTTGAACCGTCTTTGCAAGTAATTTTCTAACTCTGCTCACTTCTACATTATCTTCGAGTCAAGCAGGTTGGAAAGTTGTTGATGGCGAGATTTACGGTTAAAAATTTAAGTGTCATAATCCATTTTTATTACCACGCAAACGTCTAGTAGGATCAACAACCACAAAGACCTTACAAAGTCAATAACAATCATGCTACAAGCACACAATAGACAGTAAAATCGGAAACCACTTGCTAGTCTACATGTACCCTCTATCCGACCAACATTTTTGAGCATCTTTGAGCGTATCCATTACGTACAACATCAGTCTGTGGCTATCGTCTTTGTTACCTACTTGAAATCTGTGCCTTACAAGCCTAAAGGTAGCCACCAGCAGCCAATGGTTAAGGGAGAGTGATTTTTGCTGGATCCTAAAAAGATCTGTTAATTGGTTTTGCAACCCTCTTTTCCACATTGGTTATGTCTCATGCCCCCAAGAAAAATTTATATCGTCCCATTCTGTAAGATTCGGCATTCCACTGTCACAAATGATATTTTTATGTTGACTATTTAATTTTTTTTATTTAGAGTATACTTTTTCTTGAAAGTAATATTTGTTCTAAATCTAGTATGTTTGGAATTTTCAATAATAACAATTGTAAAAGAATTACAGTTTTGCTTAAGTTTGTACGTAATTATCAGATGTGATGCTCATATAAATCATAAGAAAAAATGTTGTTTAACTAATAATTTTTTGGTATCACTAACACATGTGAATTTTTTTATTTTATTGTTGGATAAAAGTTCTTTGTTATACAATAGATATCTTCAGGTTTTAATATTTTCCATTTTCTAACAATGGTAAATTAAAATTTTTAAAATTCACTCCCATTGGGATTCTGTATCTACCCTAAAATCATATCGTTTTAGTACTTACCAGATACAGTGGCGTCCAACTTCACTTTATTTAGTTTTCGGTTTCACGAAGAATATTTCAACCCTGCCCTTTTCGTGATCTCTCATGGGATATAACCAAGCAAGTTTTTATAGTTCCACCTCACGCATAAATGTACAAGTCCCTTTAAATTCCGAATTGTGTTATTTTCTACCTAGAGGCAAGATCACACAACGTGTTATATAAAAGTTTAATTTGCAACACTGGTCCAACAACGTGCGGTTGAAGAAAAACCCAGCTACATTGGCACCGTATCATGGCCTGAGTTGAATACAGTTTGCTACATTGACGTCCAACGTGGGCTTGAATTAAAAATTGAAATCACTTCATTGGTGCTCACAATGTGGTACACGAAGTATTCTATCACATAATTTCTTTTAAAACTTATTTGTTACATTAAGTCAGTAATATTATTTTCAATTTAGCACATCAGATAATTGCACGATCTTCAGTTTACATCTATTTGTCACATTAAAGTCTCGAAATATTCTTTTCAGATTAGTACATTATATCTTATTAAATAATTACATGAAAGTATTTCCCATTTACCTTTTGTCATATTAGAATCCACATTTCTTAGGTTGGAATCTAGTTAGAGGAAAATTTTTCTAAGTAATTTAAAATTTATTTGAAAAAGGAACGTTATTTTTTGACTTTTACTTCAATTGAAATAATTAAAAATCTTTATCTTTCAATGGTACGAAAACGACTGATACAATTTGGATGGCTATTCCCATTATGTCACATTGTGAACTTCGTTTTGACGGCTGTAAACACAAGTGTCTGCCAATGTGTTTCAGTGTAACCGACCTGAAGGCTGACCCGAACGCCCTCTATATACGGCACATCGGGCTCCATGATCTAACATTGGTGGCAGTGGCTCGACGATACCTACGTTGTGTTGTTATCATGTGACCCAAGCTCACACTGGGAAGATGGCGTTAAGGCAGGAAGGCTTGAAATAAAACTACAGAATTTACCTAGCTTTACTTTTAATCAAAACAATAAACACTAAATAGGTCATTTGCATGAAAGCATAGAAATATGACATTCAAAGCAAACAGTGCCGTACTCAGCCTGGGCGATTGCGGAAAGAGCACAGCAAAGAAAACCCTAAACATCCCTCACACCTCCAACTGCATTTGGCAGTTCTTGGCAAGGACAAGTAACGTGCAAGTACCCAGATCACCAACACTGAAATTGACAGGATGTCAACTGTTACCTAGACATATCACACATGACGATTGAAGAAACGTTAGTGTAGGTCAGTTAGTCTTTTCTGGCAGGTACTGAGGTCGGATAACCAATACTACCCAGCTAAAGTTGAAAGAAGGGGAACACCAGGAAGGTAAAATCTGCCTTGACTACCAATGTTCCTCCCCACACGGACATAAAATGTTAGTAATCTTCAACAAGGCTCAATCACATGCACCCACGTACACACATTAACAGTTTGCAGCCCATGTTACAAAATATTTCACAAAGACTAGCCGACTTCCTATTATTTACAAAAGGGTACACTACAAGTACATTGACGCGATGACATGAATCACCGAAATGAACTTATGGTATGATTGCGCATAGTTAAAAAGGCGCTTATTATTGAATAGACTATCTCCAACATAGTCATAAATGCAAACGCGAAGGCATGAGATGATCAGTCATACCAGAGGTTCAATTTAATTGCATCACAACAATTATCGCAGACGGTAAATACTAGTTAATTATATAGGAACATCGGTTGGATAATAGGCTAAATAGACAACAAACATATAAATAAGTTTAAACCAAGATGTGAGCGATGTAGTTGTAAATGTGGTTAATATGCTGAAATAAAACAATTACACATGATAAAAATGCCAAAGTGAGTCACAAATATAACATAGAAATATAATACTGTTCATATTCAAACTTGCTTAATAATTTGGTTTAATATCTAAGAAATGATGTTGGTACTTCTCACTAATTGTCGTAAAATCACAGTAATGGTACATTTACTATTGATTCTGCAATAAGTGCAATGCAATTGGAGTTCCAACTTTATATTAGATACTTTATACATAAAACATGTTCAATAAAATTGTAAATATTTCCTTCATGTTTGCATAAATAACGGTTTTACAATAAGTATCAAGATCACATTTACAACAAAACTGGAATTACAAGATGTAATAAGATTATTCTAAATAACAACTACTTATAAAACATTACCTTTAATAAAACCGCCAAGTGAAGCTTTTCGACCTTCTATTTTGAAATCTGCAAACCAAGTCCTTTTAACCTTGTCGACTAGATCAATCATCCCTACATTTGCACCCCTTATAACGTAAATTCTGACGTCATGAAATGCGTTCAGAAACCTGCAAGTGGTTACAGAGCTATTCTAACAAATACCTTCAAATATCAAAATGTACACTATAATATTTGCAATAATTATCAACCAATGAGAATTGACTTAGGAAAACACTACAGATCACTACAGTGTTAATGGTACATTTATGAGATGAATAACCTAAACATAATTGCCAGTTCATGATTAAAGTATGAAGATGACTAGATAAAATGATACTGTACATGACCAACAATAAATCAGGATAATAGGTATATATTTCATGTGCAATAACGTCCACATATTTAAAAAGAGCATTACAATAAATCTAATTAGTTAAATTATAAGAAATGTGAAAAAGTTGCACGATCTTATGCATGTGTCAACGAGGCATTTAGGAATACAGCAGTATAATTTTAAATACAACCTAATACTAAAGAGTTTGCTTACTTTGGGCATAGACTTGCATGGCTACCTGTGATTATATTACAGTGCAATTTGATTATGTTTGTGTGTGTGTGTGTGTGTGTGTGTGTGTGTGTGTGTGTGTGTGTGTGTGTGTGTGTGTGTGTGTGTATAATCACAGGTAGCCATGCAAGTCTAGTATATATATTCAAGATGCTAAAGAATATGCAAATTTTATAATGAACTTGTTAAATTTTCTGTTTTCAACTTAATTTTTCGATTAACGTTCGGATGTTATTTCTAAATAATCAGAAAAATTTTCAAAATAACAAACATTTATTTTTTGTAGAATTAAGTGGATTAAGACGTAGTATAAACAATGGACATAATTATTAAAAACATTAAAACCCCCATATTAATTAAAAATACTTTAAAATGGGAGCTGTTAAATTGGAATTTAAATAAATGGAAAGATATCTTGAGCAGTGAAGAACTTATCTTTTATTGTGGTAAAAAGGGTTTTACATCAGTTAAGTATATTTCACGAGTATCTGAAGTAATCATTTGTACTATTTGTAGGAACCGCAGTTTGATTATCGTATTAATGGTGATGTTGAAATGACCTTTGAAGAATTTTTAAATAGCAAGACGAAATCAGAATGGTCTTATTTTAGTTACAAACACCTTAAAGACTGGTTGGTTAATTGTGAAGAACTGCGCTCAGTGTGTTTATTTTTATTTGTAGTATTTTCATATTATATCTTAATATTTTTAGCATATTACGTGGAATGACTTTGGTTTTCCTGAATTGAACGTCGAAGACAGTACAATTTGGATTGGATCGAAAGGTGCACACACACCCTGTCATGTTGATACTTATGGCTGTAATATAGTTGCACAGATATATGGCAGGTAATGTGGTATTAAAACTAGTACTTATGTGGGGGCAATATGTTTAGAAGCACGAATGTCACTTATGAAGCTATCCGAAGTCTTCCTTCTTAGTATTTTCTATCTAATTTCAAAAATTACACTAGGAATAATACTTATAGTCTAGTTGTTTTCATCATCATCATTGGGTCTTCAGTCCTGTAACTGGTTAGTAGACGCATACCCTCATTGTTTCCTGTTCTGTGCTAACCTGTACATTTTCCTTAAATTTCCAGTCTGCATCTTTCACTATCTGCGTATAATAGTTTGATCTAGGTCTACCTCTAGCGCTTTTTTCCTATCTCTGCTTGTAGTTCTTTTATGCATGTTGTATTCTTTAGGAAAGCAATTCTAAAAGGCTTTTTTCCATAAATTTAAAATCCAATATGTGATGATATCAGTATTCAAAGTGGAAATACGAAACATTAAGCAGTTTTACATAAAGTGGTTAAAACTAAAAGAATATAGGTTGAACACTATTATTATTCAATATTTAAATAGCAAATGGAAAACGAATAAAAATTAAATGTAAAGAAATATTAAATTATGAACAATACATACTTGGACACAATTGTTTAAATTGTATAGGACACTGATCTTATTCTAATAATAACAGCATTAAATAAACAACAAAGGTTTGCTCATTAATTTTTTAATATTTCTATAATACAAGCAAAACCCACGTACCATACACGAGTAAACCAATCGTTACCTGTTGGCTATGATGATATTCCTTCACGTAGGTTTTTAAAAGTTAGTGGTAACTGCAATGTATGTACCTCATCATAACTTAATCTGCGTAATACGGCAGCCATACGAAATGTATTGTAACAGCAATTGAGATTTCTGTGTTAAGACCAAGTAAGCATTGGTTTAAAGAACATACGAATGTTGGTGAAAATCCAGCCTGAAAACATTAAAATTTCTAATAAACAAACATCACCCTTCAAATACCTACCACAGCCGCATAAAAAGAAAGCAAGTTTTCACCATAAAGATTATGTAACTGCGAGGTTGGATTTATAACATTTATCACAAAAGAACTCGTGCAAACCAACCCTTGAAATATACAGGGTCAGTTCAATAGGTGTATTATAAATTTGTTCTCTTTAAAGAACACTTACGAAAAATCCACTATAGAATAGAATAGAAACAACGTTGAACATATTTCTAGTATTCAAAGATAACAGTCGCTTTATCTAATTACAATTAAACTAGGTCACAGCTTTTGCTCAAATTTAATTTACTTGTATTTTGAACTTATTTTCAATCCACCCCTACAAAAACTAAAGCATTTATCACAAATATTTTTGCATAGTGGCAATCGAAGATTTAAAAATGTATTTAACTAAATTAAGACATATCAAATCACATCTATGGAAATTTTTCGTATTTTGGTCTGCTGCCTTAAATCATATTAAGGTATAGACGTTAATGCATTAGACGTTCAAGAACAATATACTGCTGCTGTGCAACAAAGAGTAACCTTACTTAGTCGTACAATGTACTTTGTCAGAACTATTGTAAAAACTGACATTTCAATCCCAATATAAATATTAATTACGACATAACTATTAAATGAGAGCTAAAGACAAACAATTATTACTACGATTGAAATAAAATTCTTTAGATAGCATTGTATACTTTAAGCTGTGTGTAAATAAAGCTTTTTTTACTTAATAAAAACGAGTATTAATTCTAAGAGATAAATACAAAGTCAATTAATACATCCGCGAAAAACGTATCAATCTTACGGCATTTGCAAAGGATAAAGAAAGCAATTATTTATGTAATTAATTTTCTGTGCATAAATATACACTAGAACACGTTTCATTTACTGTAAAAGCAGATCTCTGCATTTACAATTTCTAAGAATACAAATCCATGCAATCTTATTGCATTTGCAAAGCATACAATGATTATGTACTTTCCAAATTCTAAATTGACTCCTGTGTGTAGGTAACATTTTAAATTATTTTGAGCTTTCCTAGAATTTTCAAATATGTCATCAATTACTAAGAAATATTGTATACATTCTTTAATAAATGAGCATTTGAGGAACTCGTGCGAACATTAAAATGCAGTAAAAGATTAGATAAGTTAATTCAATAGCGCTATGTATTTGGATAAGAAGTAATGAAGCGCGACCATTAACCTCCTGCATTAAACAAGGATAAATGGCACGTTTTACGATAAAACATAAATCATGAATTGACACTAATTGGATCGTTAAAGCGCGAAAGCGATATAAATTCTTGTTAATATTACATGAACCAGGTGACATTCTCTAGGTGGATATGGAAGAATCTTGAGAATGTGACGTATTGAGATAATTTTGTATATAAACAGAAGTAATGGGCATTCGCGATTCATTCTTTCTAAAGTCAAATAACATGTAAGATTTGCGATTCCTCATTCTTTCCTAAACAAAACAATATATAACATTGAATTTAATTTTATGAGATCGACTATGTAAGTTGGAGTAAAGATTAATTTGGCATGCATACAGTATTTGACATTTAGCATGTAACTTTGAATGAGTAAGTTAGAGTAATTTAAATTACTGTACGAAATGAAACAAATAAGTTTTGAAAGATTTGTAATAAATCCATCCACGTTCCACAATCAACAATAAAGATACACCTGATGTTCTAACGTCAAATGGAGATTTAAGATAATATGGATGATCTTGTAAACTGGGATTTGAACATCGAGTTAAAATAAAATTAAGAAGGATTTAATACCGTTGAGAGTAATGAAAAGAAGATTTGGATAAGCGCTCTTTCACAAATAGTCATAAGTATAAAATTTTGAATTTCTTTGTTAATAGATAATATTTCAATATTTTGTAAATTTAAATTTAGAATAAGTTAGTTCTCAATTTTTTGCTAAGCAGATAATTTATTGCCAATTTTGAGGTTGAAGTTCAAAGCATTTTAACCTTTAATGAGATCCATTTTAACCTTTAATGAGATCTGTGGAGCATCATTGACCAATTATATCCACGAGCGAGGTAATAAAAGACAGGAAAATTATCCACACACCAATTAAAAGGGATTTTGTATCTGTTAGACGAGATATTTGAGCTTTGTCAACAAAGGGTGGATGGGGGAGGGGAGGGTGCGCGTGTGTGCGCGGGTGCGTGTGTGTTTACCCTATGTCAATCAACATCTAATTAATAAAATTAAAATTTTTTCTCAAAGTGCGGTAACATTAAACGAGCTTATTATAAAATCAACCACACTCTTTACAAACACATTCTCAATAATAAGAACAAAATAAATAAGCGCCAAAAGATTGGCATCTATAAATTGTCTTATGCTACTTACCAATCTAGTTATGTGGATAGAACTTGCAGACCCCTAAAAATGAGAATTTCAGAACATCTCAGTAAACCCCAACAATCAACATTCGGCCCCATCTGAAATTTAGTAACCACATGACTAGTTTATAGTTGAAAGCGCTCTGTTTTAAACTTGATTACACCTTGACCATTACATTCTTTTCAAACTTTTTCTAAAAGTTATAAGTGAATCAATTGCAATAACCTCGGAAATGTAAATATGTTCCATTTTCACTTATCAAAATTGAACTGAACAGTACAGGCAAAGTCGCGACTGAATATGTTAAATGTTGTTGACATATGTAAACACGAAACTGACAAAAATGAGGTTATACGTTTGGAGTAAAAAACTAGTCTATAATTTGTATTCTAATCTAAATTAAGGTCTAGCACACAATGTAGTAGTTTCTGCTTTTAAGTTGATACAGTAGAAGTTTGTCACTTACGTGTACTATAAGAACATATATCATTGATACTTAAATTTTATTTACTCGCTACAAACTCTAAACATCGTTAAATACTTGTGTCAATTTTAGGATCTAGGGTTAATCACTTAACTGATTTTGTTTGTGGTAGCAACTATATATACATACATACATCATGCAACTGTTTTTGTTTGTGAATCATATTATATTGTTTAAAGTGCTAGTTACGGTTAAATGAAGCGTTAAATTGTTAAATTTAGGATTGCACAGAAAAGGCGGGAATCTCGTAACAAAATTAAGGGTGTATCGGCTAACTATAGTGATGTGGGATGGGTTCCTATGGAAGAAATAATAATAATACAAAGAAATTATAAAAATATTAAATAAATATGGTCGGAATATAAACAACTATGTTACAGTATTCATTTATCCTGAAAGTCTTTTTCTCGTGTTATAATAAAAGGGTGTCAAACCGCTTGTCTCGGCAATCTCTTCAATGGTATCCCTACACGGAAGACGATTATTTCACATAGGTCTCCTTTGCATATGGTTTCATAAATTTATCACATTATACGTTATCTTTCTGTAAAATATCTTAAAACACATTAAATTTTTGCATAATTAAAGAAATTTTTGAAATCTAGACCTTTATCATATATGACTCTGTGATCAGAGTGACTGGATATCTTTTTATCAATTTACCTATCTTGACTTATATTATAAATACTTTCAAATAAAATTCCATCTAAACTTAAATTCTATTAACAATAAATTCCTGAAATATAAAGAAAAGATAAACAAATCCAATGTAACATTAATCTGGACAGGTATTAACAAAAATTTAAAAAAAAAATTAATAACTATAACTACCATACCATTGCTTTAGTTTTCAAGATTGATCTTTGCAACATTTTAAATCTCAATGTATGGAAATTCTCCTTATACCAATACATCGAAAAACAGCGCAATACCAACTTTTCGTTAACCATTCCAATTTCATTAAAAATACTTAATTTTTTACTCTTTTACTAACAATAGTTTCACTAATAAAGCTTACAGTATACACTAATTCTTTTGTTAATTTAGCTCAACAAAATAATGACTCCCTTTAATTAATTTCCTATTACTTAAATGCAACTATTGGTATTATGTCCTGCACCTCAGTTTTTCCCTGTGAGAAATCCAATCACATCTTGTGTGCACTTTCAATCTCCCACCTACTATTCGCTCGTATTACTACAGTTAAATGTTTTCTAATTCCCAAGTAATTAATTCATTCTTGTCTATCAGGCATCTCTCTTATAATTTTTCCCATTATACAAATTCGTTCTCAGAATAATATATTTTAATCTATGCTTACGTCAATGTTATTATTTTACTATGTATGTAATTTATATATTGTTGCAATATGGTATTACTTTCATGTCCTTGGTGGTCAAGACGAACAATATTTGTCTATTGTAAATTATCTTTTCGTATGAAATGCATACGCTGCACCACGTCTTGTAATATTAAGATATGGTTTTAATTTAAGTTATCGTCCTAGATTACTGTGCCTACAATGTATTTAAAAGGAATAATTTTATACTTATTAGCTGAATGACCTTTACAGAAACAAAATTTGAAGTATCCCATTTAATTGAGATTAATTATTCGTGAAATGTATCATACAAAGTGCATCCGTATTTAATTTGTCCATTCAAATTTACTAAATTTTCCTTATCCCTTTTAATTTATAACTAGCGTAACATGTTGGGAACATTAGAGATTGTCATGAACTTTAAGGTGATCTATATTGTTTCAGTGAATGAACATTATATAACCACTTAACATGAAACTTTAGTAAATGCTTTGTAATAAGCTTTTCTAGATCTCGAGTTTCTTATTTTCTTTTAATTAAATAATTAAATTGTTCACTACTCTTGCAGTATTTCTGAATGTTCTCTAGGCTAATAAAGTAAGAAGCCTCTGCTCTAAGCTTTATAAAATATGTTATTCTTGAAATACTATTATTCATACTGTGTTTCATTCAGTATATATAATATTTTTTATTGCATATATTAGAAAACGATGGATGTTATTTCCTCCTGGGGAAGATTTAGAATCGACTAGAATACCATATGAGGAATCAAGTATTTTTTCGAAGATCAACTTTTTTGCTCCATCTGTTGCAAATTGCAAAGGTTGTGTGTAATTATTTCAAGATGCAATAATTAAAATTTAATTTTTAGCTGAAAAAAATTGTTACAGTGTTGTTTTACATCCTGGAGATGTTTTAGTCGTTCCCCATAGGTGGTGGCATTATGTTGAAAACCTTGAATTGGCAATCAGCATCAACACTTGGATAAAATTGGTATAGTCCATTTCACGAAGCAGTGTAGTGATGTCATATAGCAGCTGCTATGTTGCCGTACATTACATATAATACCATTTTTTTAGAACATTACGAGAGTCTCCCAACAGTATGGACTTGGTTCTCGAAAATTTACATTTATATTGTAACTGCTAACAATCTTCTGTTATTTCTAATCGCTTTGTGAAACTTTTGATAATGTTATATGAACAAACAAAAGAATATGTTTAGAATATCCAGAATTGACTAATCAATTATATAAATTATAAAGAATGCAGGAGCATACTCTTTAGCTAACTGCATTTACACCCATGTCATATTGAGCTGTAATATTTAAAAACAATTGCCGTCAGTAACAAATTATATAGAAGCGTGATTTTAATTATTAATTGAAAATTCAGCAATACAGTAAGTGCCTAGTTCATGTAGTCGGGAGACTCTCAGACCATTTATCTAAAGGCTTAGGCATATTGTTCATTGCTAAGAAAGAATAACAATACAAAAACAAAATTTGTTTTGAAGAAAACAGTTTAAATATAAAATAAACAAGAAATATTCCTAAAATTGCTAGAAACAACAAATCGCAAATGACAGCCGATGTATGCAAAATTGAAATGAAATTTAGGAAAGTGCTAATGACAATAGTGCAAACTGATGCCAACCACTAGCATTTATTTTCTCTTAAATATTACACGCGTACATAGTCTTGGATTACATTTGGCAACAAAAATTACTGCCTGTAACGTCACTACACTGATTCGTGAAATGGACTATAATTACATTGAAATTATTATCGCAAATTATGAAACAAAATTTTTAGCCTGTAGATTATGAGGAACGGGTGAAAGAAGCAATAGTTAGAGCATCGATGAAACAATATTTAAAAGATCTAAATCCTGACATTCAAAAAAGGTTCTTAACATCAAATGCAGAGGTATATAAAACTTTTAATAGGTTTAACATAAGTCCTAAAATAACAAACCTTTTAAAAAATTTATTCTTTTATCTTTCACTTCAATTTCTTATGCTGCAACTAAAAGGCTTGCACTTTAATGTGATATATTAGTAATAGATTTTCATTAAAACTGTACAGTAATTTAGAAGACATGCAAATTTTTGTCAGTTGTGGGTGTGTGTGTGCGTGCATGCATGTACGTTCGTGAGAGCAAGCGTGCACGTGTGGGTGAATGGGTGCATGTGCTTGCGTACATGTATGCACTCAAGTGCAAGCGTGCGCACATGTGTGTAGGCCTCTATGTTGTTTTAGACAAACACTGAAAATTTTTTACAAGTATTGCTAGTCCAAAATATAAATGAAGAGGAATTAGCTTCTACTTATAATGCGGTTGCAGTAGACAATAACAAATCAGATACGGTAGGTTTTGTATGTTTTATTTTATACATTGAACTTGTATAAATTTTAGTCACCATACATTGACATGTTAACCTGTCAAAACATTGATAACAATGATCGTAAGTTATGTTTTTCTTGTGAATTCTATAACGTTTTAATGAATAATTTTTAGAGGAAAGATGTTTATCCTGCCAGCTAAGAATTATACAGGGCATGAACACATGCAAAGTATGTCGCATAGCTGTGCATAAAAATGCAAAATGCTCCATCGCCTATGAAGGTCATTATATTTGTGTTCGATGTCTGGGAAATATTTTACAAACTATAAAATCTTTCATAGAAGAGAATTGGAGAGAGGATTAAGTGCACCCTTAAAAAAAACACCCAGACAGTCCTATTTGGAACCAAAGACAGATTTTTTGTTGGGCGATCTGAGTGCAAAGTCAGTTTTGCCAATTGGCTTGATAAAAAACTGCAACAGTTTAGGCTTAAAGCCTATAAGAATTAAAAATAGAACTGTTAGATCAAATACTTGTGGTTTTGCCTCGGTCGTACAATTACTAAGTTGTGCATATTGACAGTAGCATTCTTCAAAATGTATTCAACTCAAACACGTCAAGTGTGACAAACATTATTCAGAGTTTGGTTAAAAATGTTGTCACTGTTTCAGTGTATAAGTCAAGAGTGGAAGCTTTATATGAAACTTTTGAAAAAGCTGTTTTACCAGGAGGGATTGTGCATATCACTGCCATGGGCAATATTTATAATGATGTTTAAAATATATGCTCTAAAATTACATGCATGTCAGAAAATATTAATGCTTGTTCTTTGTGTAGTGGAAAGGCGGGAACAAAAGCAAAAGCCCTTTTGAAAATTGAAATTAACAATATGGAGAGCTTAGTTGAATGTATAGACAATGCCTTAAAAGCAAAAGAACAAAAATGTCAAACTTGTGGGCATACGTTCACTACTATTAGTAAGGTGCAAGAAAGTCGCATACTAATTGAACCATTAAATCCAATGAATAGGACTGTGGAACTATGTACAACATTGGGTACAATTCCTACTATGGTGTACATTCTAAGGGAAGTTGTGGGATACGTTGGAGGTAAGTTGGACACAAGCATAGATCATTTTGTCTGTTATAGTAGACATAATAATCATAAATGGGAATTATATAATGACCTCTTGCTAAGGAAAAGTGATGTCGCTGACACTATATCATTTTGTGTGCATCTAATTTTATATGCACATTAATGAAATAAATTTTGTTTAGAAAATATACATATATACAGTGTTGCCCGAAAAATCAATATAAAAACCAAGTTGACTGTGTGTCTGTGCGAGTAACTTTGTTGACACGTTATGTACCAGTCATTTGAGCCTTGAACAATTATGTGATAATGCATATTTGTGAAAGATGGTGCCAACTGTAGGCGAGAAAGTGTTTTTAGTAAAACATTGTGTTCACTCATACGGCTATGGCTGACAGAATCGTCTGAGCCTATGGTACATGAGTGATCAACTCCCACACCAGTTTCATAAGCGAGTTCGAAGCAATGATGTTATCTTAAAGGTTATTAGAAATATGTGATATTAAAATATCATTAAAATTATGAGTACGTTACAAATAATTAGTCAGTGCAAGTTTGCTGTACATTAACACAGATTAATAATAATGGTGTAATTAAACTCATAATCTTACTACGTAAGAACTTTCAATAAGAAGATGCTTTTGCCTCCCAGTCTATAACGCAGAGTTGAACTAGATTACCTGGTAATTTTGAGTCACTTTTTATGCCGGGTCAGATTCGTAGCCTGCTTTAACCTGATGTTAACCAATAGATGCGACTGACATTGAGATACAATGATGCGTAGATTCCCTAATGCATGAATCCCAGTAAATTAATGGACTTCTATTTATATAAATATATTCAACAAGGACCATGACAGATATTTTAAAATTGTTTAACCAATCTTAACAGTTAGCAGTTTGATACACTGGACGGACACGTTTATTTATTCAGCTGAATTTTGCCTATTAATTTCAAACTTTGAGGTAATTTTCGAGTTGTCCTGAGCTAAATGCAATTAAAGCAAATCCATAGTGTTGGGTATCATGTCTATGGATTAGTGCTCCTGTGCCTACCTATTATTCTTTCACAAGAGGTGACACAAAAGCTGTTCTTCTAATTACCGGCAGGAATGTTTGAATTTGAGGTTTATGTAAATAGATACAACAATAACGTTTTTCGGAACCAGGAATGTACGTGTAGGACTAGATTATGTGGTGCTTACATAACCCTTTATTAGTTTTGCGGTTTATTTGTAACTAGTGGTGCTACACAGTACTATGTTAGTATTACCAGGAACGGGAAAAAAATAAAAAGATTTTGTCGAGCGACTGACACCTTTTTAGCTCTCCCCAGAGTTTGTACTGATATATCTTTGCCATTTTTTGGGTGCTGGCTATGCGACTGGTGGTGCTATGTGATGCTATGTTAGTACTATCAGGTGCAAGAGAAAGAATAAAAAGTTGGGGACTAGCATTACCTTAGCCCCCCCCCAGCTTTAAACTATTATATTTACGTCGGTTTTTTGGGTGCTAGCTATGCAACTGCTGGTGTTATGCTGTACTATTTTAGTATTATCAGGAACGAGAAAAAAAAATTGTAAGGAGGCTCACGCCATTTTAGCCCTCCTCAAAGTTTGTACTGTTATATTTTTGACATTTTTTGGGTGCTAGCTATATGATCAGTGATGCTATATGGTGCTATGTTAGTAATAGCAGGTGCAAGAAAAAAAATTTAAAAAAAGTGGAGTGGGGGCTGACATTGCCTAAGGCCCTAAACGTTAAACTGCTATATCTACATCATTTTTGGGTGCTAGTTATGGGGGGTTGACGTAGCCTAGGACCCTAAACTAAACTGTTATATCTATGCTACTTTTTGGATGCTAGCTATACGATTGATTGTGCTGTTAGTACTAGCAGGTGCAAGAAAAAGAATTTACAAAATTGTGGGGGCCGACAGCGTCTAAGGGCCTAAACTTTAAGCTGCTATTTCTACATCATTTTTGGGTGCTAATTATGGGACTGGTGGTGCTGTTAGTACTAGCAGGTGCAAGAAAAAAAGTTGTAGTGGGGGCCGGCATCACCTTAGCTGCTGTCCTCTGCCCCAATTTTGAACTTTATTAATGTTGGTGCAATCAGGTACTATATACAAAATAAAGGAATTCGGTGTTGGGGGGGCAAAGGTGATCTTGATAAGTAAAAGACTGTAGAAGCTACCCAGAAGCAGATGTAGACACCAACCACAACATAGTAATTATGAAAGCCATGCTTAAATTGAAAAAAAGGAAGAAAAGGGAAGGGCACTTTGAATTTGAAAAACTAAAAGAAAGCTGTCTTCAAAAGATTTGTGAAAAAGTCAAACGAATTGCTGAAACACATCGGGAAAATTTCTAATGCTAAGGAAATAGAAACAATTGGAATAACATTAAATCCAGCTTATGGCGGCTAGAGATATTCTGGCATATAAACAAAAAGAACATAAGAAACCTTGGGTAACAAAGGATATTTTGAATGTAATAGAAGAAAGGCAAAAATACAAAAGCAGACCAGATGAAACAGGAAAATGGAGATACAAAGCCAAATTATTCCCAAATGTGGGAATGCTAAAGAAAAATAGATTGATGGAAAGTGTAAAAAGGTACAAACTAAGATGTAAATAGGAAAGACAGACAAAGCATGCAAACTAATTAGAATAAGTTTTAGGGATATAAAACCCTATAGGAAAAATATAAGGGGCACGGGAGGAAACGTCATTATAGAAAATATAGAGAAAGTGGTTAGATGGCAAGAATATATAGAGAATTTATATGCAGAACAAGAAGTAGAAGCACTTGAACGGGAATAAGACATTGAAAAGGATGACTTGGTATATCCTATAGAGATGTGTTTGAATTAGCATTAAAACGTACAAGAGGTTGAAGATTTCTGCTACCTAGGAAGTCAAATAACACAACATGGGAAGGGTACAAAAGATATCAAACCAAGATTAGCACAAGACCATGTTGCATTTAACAAGGAAAAGATTGCTGAAAACATGTGTGGAGCACAGCTCTGTAGAGCTGTGTAACGTGGACAGTGGGAGAAGTGGACAGGAAAAAAGTAGAAGCACTTGAAGTGTGGTGCTACAGATGTCTGATGAAGATATCATGGACAGACAAAGCTACGAACCAAGAGATTCTTGAAATGGTAGGGGAGGAAAGAAATGTGTGGAAAACAGTAAAATGTAGAATAGATAAGAATGATATGACACATACTAAGGCATGAGGGAATACTGCGTAATATATTACAAGCAGAGAAAGGGCAACAGACAGGTAGAGGTAGGCCTAGATTAGAATATTACACACAGATATTGAAAGATGTAGGCTATGAGAATTTCAGGGAAATGTGTAGGTTAGCTCAGAATAGAAAATAATGTAGGTATGCAACTAACCAGTTCTAGAACTGAAGACCTATTGATGATGACCATTTCCAAATAACTGAAGAATAATAAATGCGATATCGATTAAGTACTAAGGAGCCCCAACTAAGGCAATTCTTGATCGTTTTAGTGGCATTCGTAAAATACATAGTTTTCCATGATCCACCATAAAATAATAAATTTGCTTTATTACATAAATCTCGCATCCAAGTTGAAGCTAAACTTATTTAAAACGCCATAATTACTAATCCGACAACCCTCATGCTTCTTGCTTACCACTAGCCTGCTAAACAACACTGTTTTAAATTCTAACTATTTAAAATATAATGGAATGCATCCAATTAATAGAAACTTCCAAATAAAGAACCACCAACAGAATCCCATATTGGGCAAAGGATGATCGAAACGAAAAAGAATGATCATGCAGGGAACCTAACATCATCCCCGCTACATTCAATCGTAACCTATATTTGACAACACAGAAAAGCATTTCTTTCTCACTAATAATACATATAAAGGCATAGACAGAATTGCCTGCGTCTAAGAGTTATACAGTAATGAGTACTGTTAGACTGGTAACAATGAAGATTTGTGTTATCAAATGATAGTGCAACTCCATGAGTCTAGTTTTAGTAATTATTTTATTTCTAACAATTTACAAACCTAGCTCTGTAGCCTGTACTATGCTGATTTCGGGAATGAGAGAGTAAGAAAAATTCAGAAATGTGAGAACTAGTCCTGAAGAGGTCATACAAAAATTAAAAATTGGGATAGGAGTAATGAACACAGAAGAAAAAAAGAAAATACAACCTAAACAAAATAATCCAGGCAGGAAGATAGTGTGCGGAGTGAAAAACTGCTCAACTCTTGCTAACGGATCATGATGGAGTGACGTGGGCAGAAAAAGTAAGAAACAAACAAAAGCTAATTACTTGGAAGGCACCAGGATTTATCAGAGTAAAGCAACTGGTTCTGTGAAACCACTGAGAAGCATGCGACCATACCCATCACCTGAAAGAGAAAAGAATACCAAACATAAAGGGAACACAGCAGTACAACTCAAAAAGGACTGACTTCTGTAGCAAAGTATGTTATCTTAAAATAATACACTTCAGAATAAAAAACTCATTACTGTATTAATACTAAGACAAAATGAAATAAAATATGAAAATTAAACATGTATACATTTTGGTTACAAACTTGCATAATTAATACCCAGGAGACCAGTTCAGTTAGAAGGTTGTATATTGAAGTATGCAGTTAGAGTCGATCGTTAGTACTTCTTGTGATACAGGTTCTTTCAAGTGCTTATTAACACCTATAATTATTATAAATGACATTTCCGAGAGTAAAAATGCAAAACCAAAAGTAAATAATAACTTCTTAAAGTGGCAAGCTGCAGTTTTTACTTCATTTCGAGAATGTCTTAATACACAAGAAAAATTTATGACTCCAAAAACAAATCTAAATCGTCACTATAAGCATAAAACTAAATACATAAAATTGCAAGAATAAACGATCCTTAAATAATACGGTATTCATAGTGTCATCTTGCTTAAAGATAATGTTCTTTTTTAAGCTACAGTTAAAGTTTAGGCATCAACAAAACATTACAAATGTCCTGTTTCCACAAATATAATTACATTGACTTACTGTTACCAGTCAAACCTCCAGATAGGAAGGAATTTATGCTAGATAGCATGGCTCTAGATTGTTCTGCACAATCTTCAGTACCTGTTTTGTCCAGAGCAACCTTTTCTAAATACAGAGGGGTCATCAGTAACTAGTTATATATGTTAAAGGAAGTCTGCGGTTGAACATTAACCACATCCTAGGTTGAAGATACCAATAGGAAAGCAAATTGCTACAAAAGCTCTTTCCGTATTTTATGTTATGAGCAAAAGTATCAAACCCATAAACAACAAACATAATAACAATATCCAACACTAATTACCTTGCATCTTCATGACAGTCAGGCCGCCACATCAGAATCATTGTAAATATCACACGAAAGAACTAAGTTGTTGTTTTAAGCAAGTTTGTCAAATAATCCTAGAAATATATTGTTCTTAATGCATATAAGTTTCAAAAAGGGAGGCTATGAAACAGCCTACAATGAAACTATGAATGGATTAGAAATCACACGTTACAGATATACTCAAGCTAATACTATTAACTCACTATGAAGGATTTAACGCATCTTTTGTCTCAGTGTGCTAAAATGTTCTAAGGCTTCTGGTCATTTTAAAATCATATTATTATACTGATGGTTTAATATGCATGACGCTGTTATTCTGATGTGGTGTGTTTATTTCCAAATTCATTTTTGTGGATAAACCTTGAAAGTTGTGACTGCAAAATTTATTTTATGCAACCACCAGTTTAAAGGATTTAAGATAATATTGCATATTTCATTAACATTAGTTACTCAGTTAAAAAGTACATTTTATTATGTCTTGTTACAGGTAAAATTAGCATTATGTTATAAATTTAGATTAGTCCTGAAAGGGCGAGGGATCCCATAACAATTTAAAGGTATTTCGGCTGGTGCAGGAGTGGGTTCCTATGGAAGAAAATAATAATAGAAAAATTTGAAGTAAAAATAATAAAATAGAAACAAACCCTTTTCAATATTCACTTACCCTGAAATGTTTTTTGATTGTCATACTTAAGGGGTGCTAAATCGTCTTGTTTCAGTAATCCCTTCGATATCATCCCCTACAGGAAGACGGTTACTTTGAATAGGCCAGGCCTTGTTTGCTTTTTTTGTTTCCTAAATTTATCACTCTACATTACTTTTTTCGTACAATCCCATAGAAACACTCAACAAAATTTCTGGTCAAACTAAATAAAATGCTTCTCGCTAATATAACTTCATCATTGAGTTAGCTGGATATTCTTTTACAAATTTACCTACCTTATAAATAATTTAAAATGAAATTCCACCTAAACTGAAATTCTATTAATATTAAATTCCTGAAATATAAATGCACATATATTAACCTAAAAGAAAAACAAACCTAATGCAACATACAACTTTCGATTTAATCCTATAAAAAAAATATTAATCCATAACTATTACTATCGTACCATTGTTCTACTTTCCGAGATTGATTTATATGACATTTGAAATCCCGTTTCTGAAAGTGATCGTTATAACAATACTTCGAAAAATATAGCACAATACCAACTTTTTTACTAACTATTCCAATATTCATTAAAAGTACTAAATTTCTTCTATTTTACCAATAATAATTTCACTAGTAAAGCTTATTTTTAAAATCGATATACACTACTTCTATTGCTAATTTAGTCCCGTAGTATAATGACTTTCACTTTAATTAATTTCTTATTACATACATAACTATTTCAACCCACATGTACATAATTAATAAATCTAAACACTAAGGCTCATTCTACTTACTGTTTAATTTCAGGATGTCCAAGAATGCCAATTTTTCTTTCATCAATTACGACATAAAATCTACGCTTCCATGCGTGTCAACCTACCTTGCACTTGCAAGCGTATTTCTACTTCAGGTCGTCTGCTGCATATTTTCCCTGCAGGAATCCATATTCAGTTCTTGGAGCTCTGTTACTGTCTACTTTCTGCCCTCCCTATTACTCGCTCGAATTGCTACATTTTATATTTTTTAATTGATTAATTGTTCTCTGTTTTTTTTTCTAGCGTTCATCATTCTTTAATATGTATGGTGAGGATTATATCATTGTATAACATTCATTTAACTTATGTAGAACCACTTGATTCAGGCGTGAACGCATGTGATCTTATCATGCAAAGGTCACGTGACCATGACTATTGCATTTTCTCATCAATCTGAATAAATATGTTGAAAACATTTTTACTTTGTATTGATTGATATAATCAATTATCTGTAGCCTGATCTCTGTGAATTTTATTAATTAACGTCTGTGGTTTTAAGTAATGACTACATTGTTCGAATGTGCTTGTGCTATTGTCTGGAGTTTGCATTGTATTTAAAAGACATAATATTATACCTCTCGAAGTTAAAGTTTGTTAGCTGACTGACGTGTATGGGAAAAACAAATTTGAAATATCATGCTCAATTAAGATTAATTATTCGTGAAATCTGTCACAAGGTGGGTCCATATTTTAGATTGTCTATTCAAATTTACTAAATTTTCCTTTCCCATCTAATTTATAACAATCTACAATCTACTTAGTTGTGTTTTAATTGCAATATGAAGAGCACATGATTTTTCGTAAGACATTTCTGAATGTAAATTCTTAATTATATTAAATGATTATTAGTTACAATTAAACTATTTTGTATTTATTTGTTTCAGCTTAGTATGTTTGATGAAACGCCATATAGTTCTTTCAGTATTATTCTTGAATGCTTAAAACAATATGAAGAAAATAAAATTGTTTCATCACAGACTGATTTGGTAAATGCTACTGAAACATTAAAGAACTTTTCAAATATTGAAAGAATCCAACCATTAAACAAAGAGGATTATCAGAAATTGTTAAAGGATCAGCGAAACAGATTTATCGAAGATATTAAAACTAGTTCAACAGAAATTTCTAAAACTCTGACAGATGATTTGAGAAATGTTCTGGATGCTGTTGTACATAGTGATGTGATACAGTTGATCTATGAAAAATTAAACAAATTATAATAAACACAAATTACAGTGGGTTTTATTTAAACTTAGGTAAAACTATGTTTATTTACAAAAAGCCGAATTTTAGTAAATGTTTGAAAATGCCCCTTGTCTCATTTGCTTCCCATGCTGTTAAAATCATTTTGCAACATTTCTCGTGTTGTGCTAGCACACAATTTTTTGTTACAGTTCTTATGAATTATTTACAAAGGTCCTGAATATCCTACTCTAAAGTAAAGGAACAGAAGATAGCCATAATACACAATCCAGCTGATATCACAGGGAACTCGACTATTGTATGGAAACTTCTAAGAGGATTATCAAAACACCGTTTGAGAAAAGCGGTAAATTGTGTCATATGTACTGTTACATCATTTTCAGAAATGGCTGTTTAAGGTTCACATTGTTAAAGAAATTTACAAAATGTGTATTGAGGGTGAAATTCAAAAAAATAAGTTCAAACACTAATTTTACAGGGTCAAGATTCAACAGAAATCTGTGAATTACCAGTGCTCCACAGACTCACTTTGTGAATTAACGAGCCTCGAAAGATGAAACCATGCTTCCTCAGGAAAAAAAATGTTAAATTTAGCAAAATGTTGTTTATTAAATAATTGACATTACACAAAATGTTGTTACGTCTTGAAGTGATTCATAGTGTTTCTAAGTCGACTTCTCATTGATTGATAATTATTGAAAATATTATAGTGTACATTTCGATATTTGAAGGTACTTGTTAGAATAGCTCAGTAACCACTTGCAGGTTTCGGAACGCATTCCGTTATGTCAGAATTTATGTTATAATGGGCGCATGTGTGGTGATGATCGATCTAGTCGACAGGGTTAAATGACTTTGTTTTTAGATTTCAAAATGGCAGGTCGAAAAAGCTTCTCTCGGCGGTTAAAAGGTAGTATTAATAAGTGGATAATGTGGTTGCTATTACATCTGGTAATTCCAGCCTTGTTTTGAGTGTGATGTTGGTGCTTATTGTAAAACCATTAGTTATTTAATCATTGAAGGAAATATTTATGTGTTACCTGTTGCTTTTGTCTTAGAATCGGATGCCGGTTGTTTTACTTATGATGTTTAATACAGATGAATTATTTACGGTTTTATTGAATGCTTTATGTATAAATGAGTGTGGTTTGGTTTAACAACTGAAAACTAATATTTATTTATCGGAATTGTTTATTTAGTATCTAATCAGAGTAAAACTGATATTTGTTTTTTGGAAATAATGTTTATTTAGTATTTAATACAGTTCGAACTTCAATTGCATTGCACTTGTTGCAGAACCAATAGTGAATGTCCCCTTACTTACAAGTTATTTTAGATAGTTAATCATTGTTCTTTATTATCGAAAATTTGTGTAATGTTGCATCCTCTATAGAAGCACACTTTGTAGTAAAGTACGTAAATATGTAACTGTCATTTGACAGGTAATAATCCTGGCAGGAATAGTCCGTTGATACAAGGGCATAATATATATGCACACCTGAGTCTTTCTGTATAGGATAAGTAGTTTCAATTCTTGCACAGTTTGGTGCTACAATAATTTTGTTAAACTTAAATGTGTCGCTTACCCATACTGAGGGCGCGATATATTACACAGAATTTACAAATGGAATAATATAATTTACGTTTCAAATTAACAATGTAAATGCCTACCTTCTAATTTAATGTATGTTAGTAGGCTGTATATTCAAGTATGATATCTATACATCACTCAGGGTTCATCATAAGTGCAATTTGCCATTCTAGTTCAAAATCCCTGTAATTGAGTGTACTGGTTTCTTCCTACAACATACACAGGAGCAAGAGAAAAATAAAGTCTTAAGGGATAGGTATAGGAATCGACAGGTAAACTCGACTACATTTTATAATGCATTCCTCCGCAAATGTTTCAAGATGTATGGTCACAATCATATTCCCCTAAAGTTAATTATTAAGTAAAATAATTCGTGGAGTGCTTTTCAACATGTAACAATTTGTTCACATTTATAGTTGTTTGGAACATTTTTTTGTAATTTATAACTTTAGAATGTGCAAATATCTCCCCATGCATAAGATTCTTTCAAAAAAGGCTATGACTATAATTATTCAATAATTAATATTGCTTGCCTACAAAATTACACCTTTTATGAGTGCAACAATTTTTTAATGCTCATTGCCTCTGATTTTATTTGCTTGTGCCACTTCCATACTTAAAGAAAGCCTATTTATAAGAAAATATAAATATTTGTCTTGTTGTTGATTCTCGTTCGACTTTTTGGACCAGTTTTTAAAAAATTCCAAACACTCGTTATACAGTTGTCATCATGAAGTAAATGCATCAACTAGATTTATTTTTAATGCAGTCATTAATCGTTCTACATTACCAGCATTCAAAATAGTATTTATAGTTCCAGTGTCTAGATTTCAGTAGAATATAAGTTACATGGATCTTTTGTTATGGCACGCTGTGCGGACAAGAAAGAAAGTAGTAAAGTAAGCTAAGAAAATTAGCCCACACCGAGTAACGCAACAAAACAATGGGAATCCAGAGAATGTCGTAGCAGGAGTGAGGTAGGTCATACAGAAAGAAAACCTCAAGAAGGAAATTTATTTACAAACCTTAAGAAATCGGCACGTTATAAAAAGAAAACCAACTCGCTTAGAAAACAACATGTATCCAATGTATTCCAGAGTATTTATATAGTGTAAAATTTTTGCGAACTATAATTACCTTCTTAAATCCCTGACAATTAATTTAAATGGTAACTCTCACTTGTACATTAATAAAAAAATTTAAACAAAATCTAGAATGGACTGCCTTCAGTCCTGCCGTATTTACAATTACTAAATCTTGGATACCACAATAGTTTAACTGTTAAATAGAAAAAAAAAAGATTACCTATATATTTATTGCAATCAGGCTAATCTTCTGCCGACCGAAACGCATTCCCTTCATAGGGAGTAAGTGATAATATTACACCTAACCAGCATATCTCTAAAAAAATCATAAGAAAAAATGTTATAGGCAGTACGGCTAAATCTTAAACTCAATATCAATTAACAAAGGTCTCCATATTATATTACAACGGTCTGGAGCGAAGTGGAATCCATTTCTAATACCAAAAACTTCTAAAATAAAAACAATCCAGTTCAAATTTATTGTTGGACTACTTAAAAATGAAGGTAATTTTGAACCCACTAGTTTTCACTTAGACCAACATATTCATAAAAGTTATAATGTAACCTCACTTTGTTTTGTGCTAAATGCACAGCATCATAATAGAACTAGATACACCCATATAGTGGGACTACAGGAACGAGATTATATACAGACACACCAAATGTTTAACAATAATTATAGAACAAATGCGTGTGCTTAAATACACCATCCGATGATGGCACGCATACCATAAACCGTATACGATCAATATTATGGACAATATTTTAATAATATTGTTAAACCAGATAAATCGAGCAATATTTTGAACACGGTCAATGCTATTGTAAATATTCTTCCGTTAATGTGGGTTTTGCTCAGTACTAAAGTGGATACCAAAAAAAAAGCATGCATCGCTATTATTATACATTGTGCTTTGAAAAGGAAAGTAAAAAGTGGGTAACAGAATACGTGAAGAGTACACACACTCAAGGTTATTACCAGAAATATCGCCGAATGATCTTGGTGACTACCACAATTTTTTGAGGATGGGTTAAGAAATGTTTCAGTTGTTACTTTCACTGGTAGAGTCATATTTAGTAAAACAAAGTACTATCACGTGAGCATGTATTACTGTCGAGGAAAACTTGTTTTAACCATTCGTTACGTAACAACCGGAAGAAGCTTTGAAGATCTAAAGTTTTCCGCTATAATGTTACTTAGAACAATCACTAATGCTATCTTGGAGATATGTGAAGTGCTAGTAAATGTCCTACAGGAGTGTATACAGGTATGTTCTTTTATGTATTATCATAAGGAAACAGTATACTGTTGTTATGAATATGTTTATTGCCTTATTTTATGACAGTAGAAAACATTACTTGAAAAATGGTTCCAAAATTCTATTACTAAAGTCAACTTCGTCATAAGTAGCATTATCAGTTAATTTACAAACATTATTTAAATCATCTGCCAAATGTGCATAAAGTTGAGTTTGCGTAGGTTGGGAAGTAGACTATCTAATTGAATCTGAAGAACGAGATTGGGAACACATTGCCACAGGATTGTACGCATTTATGGTAACAGAGCCCCTACAGAGAACCAAATTGACCTTCCATTAATACATGATTTACAACTTTTTCAGCAAATAAGCGCTGCCTTGGTTCCATATCGTTTTTATTTTCTTGCCCAAACCTTTGCTATTTCAAGGCATTCATCATCAGTTTGTTCTGATTTGACTTAGATATATGTTTCAGGCCAAGCTGAGTAGTTTGTTTTGTTTAGCAATAGGACCTACTATCTTTTTCTGTTTACTTTGGTGTTGGTAATCAAGTTCTATGTTGGAGGAGGTCAAAGTGTTGCCCTTAGGTTGCCTTCTTGAAGCCGAAGAAACATTTACCTTTTCATTTCGTAAACCCGAATCTACTTCGGCTGAACCATCAAGTATTGAATACTGGAAAGTGAGAACCTCGTTATAAATAAAATAAAAGTATTGCATTGTGTTAACACAATTTTTTTTTCAGTTCCCTACCACCTCTAAAGAATGGACTGAAATCACCTCTCGGTTTGGAAACAAGCTTAAATTTTGGAACTGCGTAGGCGCGATAGATTGCAAACAGATTGCCATAAAGAAACCCAACAACTCAAGATTATTATATTTTAACTACATGGGTTTCTACAGTATTATGTTGTTGGCTGTTGTGGATGCTAATAAACAATTTATAAAGGTCGACTCAGGTGTAAACGGCCGAATATCTGATAGAGGGGTGTTGTGTTATTCCAACTTTCAACAAATGGTTATTTTCAGCACCAGTGGTTGTTGAAAATGCATTCGGGATACTAGCAAGTAGGTTTGGAATGTTTCGGAAAGCTATGTCTTTAGAGCCACAAAAAGCTACAGTGATAACAAAGGTGTGTTGTTATCTTCACTACCTCCTGTACAAACAAAGTGGAAATAACTATCTTCCATTCCCTGGAGAGAACATCGGGGAGTGTCTCTTACTACAAACAAATGTCAGATCTATGTTTTCTAAGTACTTCAATGCACTAGCTTGATTGGAGAGTGGTTCAGTGTCAAATCAGTATCTGTCAATGAACAGTATGTAATATGCATAGTAAAACTCAATTGTTTACAATATTGTTTTTATTTGTATCCATTATCCTTTATAGCCTACTATTCCAATTTAAAAAGTCCTTAACAAAGAATAATTTGAAATTACCACCCTACAAAGTAGGAAATAAAATGCATAGATATTTACTTTTACCATTATAAATTATATTTGCTAACTGCGAACGCTTTTTTATTTGCTACATTTAGGGCGAAAATATAAAGGCATTCCTTTTTCTTAAACTATTTTACTTCAATCTTTTTTATTTACTAAACTTACCTCTGCTAAGTATGTTTTAGATAATTTTATGTTCGCAGGTAATTCACAAGATCGCAAAAATTGTAAAATATGTTGGTTTATATACTTTATCTGTTCCGGCACCCGAACGCTTGGAAGTTATAATCTTTTTTAGCTTCTTGCGATAATTTGTTCTTAACGAATTTATCTTTTTACGTACATCTTCAATTGTTGCATTTGGCTTTATTTCTTTATACAATTCAATAACGTGTCCAATACAATTTGCATTTAACTTTGTTCTTATAGTTAACCCTCTGTGAATTTCACAGCTCTGGGAGTGTTTCATATAACTCAATAAAATGTATTAACTGCTGCTTCTTGGTATCGTAAATGCCACCACTGATAACTACAGTTTCTTCCACGACAACATAGTCACTGGTAACGGGGGTTGGTTATCTATGCTGGTATCAGACATATTTTTCTGGTCATAACATGTGATTTTCCAATGCTCCACCCGAAGGTACTACATTGGCCAGGAAGCGAGTTTTTTTTTTACCTGGAAAATTTTGAATTTTGCCGGATCCTTGCTGTTCCAAGCAAGTTTGGGATCTTTAACGTGCGTGACAACACTCACACACGGGGCCTCCATTTTACCTCTCATCCGAACGAGGGTGTATTTTTGCGAAAAATGCTTGCTTAACATTTTTCAAGCGGACCGTGTCGGGATTCGAACCCAGGACCTAGGGTGTAGTAGTCACACACATACCACTACGCCACGGAGCCGCCTCTATTTTTTTTTCTGGTCAGCAATAACACATTCAACTGACCTTAAACTTCCAGTCATCTGGTGTCTGCTAGGTACTAAACAAACGATTCTGGTCGGAACGCGAGACGGTACACCCTACCATTTTTTTTTCATGGTATTGAAATAATATTGCTACCCACACATGGACTTCAATATTATTGTCAATATCTTCTACGAACTTTCAGTATTGATGGCTGGATTTCAATATCATTCGTCAAACCATCAATTCCAAGGTGTTATTCTCAATAATATTGTCATTATTCTAGACTATTGTTCATAATATTGATACTGTACTTGAATTACGTATTGTAGTTATGTCAATTCTTGTAATGTTCTTGATATATGTAAAATGAGAGGATTAAATGAGACTAAGAAGTCCATATAGAGGTACAAGGAGATTGTATGGATTTGAATCAATTTGAGAACCAGATGAAAGGGGGAGGAAGGTATGAGTTTAAGTATTAAGTGTCCTGGTGAAGTTAGAAGTGAAGTTGTAGCGTTTTTAGAGAAAAAGACAGAATTATTGGAAACTGCAGAAGATGATGTTGAAGAGATGAAGATAATAGATGAAACTTATGAAAATAGTATGATTTTAGGTGTTGAAGAGGAGATAAAGGAACTTTTTGTGAATGCAGCTCTTAAAAATAATGTTACGAACTGTAGGTTTTGTATAACAGCATTCAGCAGGAAATGTAATATTTTTTCCTTCGATAAATTAATGGACCAGTCGTGCGTTGTTACGACAAAATCCCAACGGGAAATACGTAAATGGTTGAACAGTTTATAGCAGAAAAAGGTAAACAAAAGTCAGACTTACCGATGTTTATAGCGGCAGCGGTCCAGTTTTATCACCTGAAGCTGTAATAGAATATTTTGGAAAGAAAAGGAAACAAACAACAACTCGCACTAAACAATTAGACGGTTCGAGACCACTTCCGCCGGATTCGCGAAGTTGACGTCTCGACAGGTACTTTCAAACGCTCGACCGTCACTTTCAAAGGCTCGACGGTCACTGAGAACACACGCGAGGATTGTTTTGTTTTCGACCGCGCGTGCTTTCAGTTTATTTGAAAGAAATGGTAAAACCAAATTAAATTGAATATCGCACTTGTTGCGCAAATACGGACTATTAGGAAACCCGTCAAACACACAAGCTGCATAACCGAAGTGTATTGTACAGAAGTCGCAAACATTCGAGCAAACACTATACTATGAATCATCTAGTTAATTTTAAGGTATATATTGTATTAAAACGATCGATTTTTACGTTCTCATTGTAGTGATCCGTAGTGGTTCTAAGTCAATTCTCATTGGTTGATAATTATTGCAAATATAGTGTATATTTCGATATTTGAAAGTATTTATTAGAATAGCGCAGTAACCACTTACAGGTTTCTGAACGCATTCCGTGACCTCAGATTTTACACTATAAGGGGCGCATGTGTAGGGACAATCGATCTAGTTAAAGGACTTTGTAAAACCGTTATTTAGGTAACCATTGAAGGAAATATTTCTTTACGATTTTATTGAACATGTTTTATGTACAAATGAGTAGCAGTTAGAAGTTGAGGACAGTTTGGGGTTTTGTCTGCCGTGCTCTTTCCCCAATCGCCCAGGTTAAGTACGGCACTGTTTGCTTTGAATTTGATTTTCCTATGCTTTCATCCCAATGACCTATTTATTGGTAATTATTTTGATTAAAAATCAAATTATGTAAATTCTGTAGTTTTATTTCAAACCTGCGAGCTTGCTTTTGAGCCCCACAAATTGGGTGCCATAAATGCTTTGAATTATCCGGTTTGTCCAGGTCGATAACTCTAGCCCCACAATTGGGTCGTCCTAAATGCTTTGCATCTTCCTGTAAAGAAAGCCCTACCACCCAGACTTGCATTTCATATCACCTATTGTACTACCCTCTGAAAATGCTCTTCATGCAGAACGCCAAACCTCTAGTTTTTGCCAGTTTCCTCAGGAATATACGCCACGGCTGCTCACTTCTTCTCTGAAAATACTACCCTACTATTCAAAGAAAAGCTTTGAATACCAAAATTACATCACACTTTATTGAAACATTAAAATCGCTACTCAAAAATCTTTGTATTTACACTCTTAGTTCACACCTTGGATATTTAACAACCATTATCAATTTTAAATGAGATCATTTTAAAATAAAATAATTTCAAAATTTATCTATTCACATCTATAGTTACTAAAAAGTAACTGGGCTTATCCCTAAACGTTATTTTAAAACCCCACCTTTCTGTACCTAAGTGCCAATTATTGCACTGAAAAATTTACAAAAAACCCGTTTACTTTGTACAAAAGCCAATATTACATACTCATTTAATAATACAAAACTATACATGAATAAATTTTCATATAATTCCTTCTCAAAGGTAAATAGTCAATTAGAATGTCCATAAAATACAACAAAATCTACCAAGAAATAACAAAATGTCATAATCGCCAAAAAAGAAGCCACAACAGTTAAAATTTTTGTATAAAATTTATTTACGTGGACTGTAGCACAACCAGCTCACTGCTTTGAAACCATCTCTGATGTAGTCCTCCGTCATGACTGCACGTGCATGAATCAGCACCTTTTGACTCCGACCATCAGGAACGTCATCCTCTACCCACATCTCACTGCATCCAATGTACGGTACTTCCAAACTATTGTACATCCGCTACTGGTCCATCAGCATCCACTACACCAACCCAGTGCACACCAAACGCCTCCAACCATAAATAGAAAGAACTCTACTTACGTTCAATAAGCTTCACTTTTCAAAATGTACTTTAAATAACTTACAACTGCTACATTAAACTTGCACCAACTTGTGCCTATTTAATTAATTGTAATTAAAAAATCTCAACTCACTTAGTCACATTTACTATCCTAGTTCGAAGCTTGACCGAAGATCGAAAAGGAAAGAGAGCTTTACTGCCCCATCTTCGTTTATATAAACTCAAAATTTCCTTCAGAATCGTTTCACACCATACCCCTTAACACGCTTTCTCGGTAACGTTTTCTTCAACTGTCTACCGATTCCACAAACTCAAGCACACCACAACACCTAACCGTCGTCCAATTCTCCAAAATCAGCCATTATCCTTCAGTTATTCCCGGTAAACTTTTTAACCGTTTTCCAACCGTCTCAAAAATCTGCGAATTTCACTCGCAAACAAGCATTTTACTACGAAACCCTCATTAAAAATCTCCAACGGCTGTCAACTTTGTCGAAATCCCCCGGCAACTAACTTCAATCCAAGCATCCAAAGCACGCCTTTCTCACACGCGCACATCCTATCACCAAGCTCTAACTTGCAATCAAAATGTTCTGTTCTTTGTCATGTACCCTTCCTAAAATTTCTGCGTTCGTTATCGATTTCTTGTATCCTTGTTTAACCCGTATGTTATATTTCTTTATCTTTATCCCCGCTGTTAACAAGTTCTATTCCAACCTACCAATCTACACTATCGTCTTTCTCGTTCTTATACATTTAGTCTAATAGTCTACTCTGTCGGTAGCCTCCTACGGTACTTTCCATTTCCCCTTTTAACCACTGTCTTATGCAAATACGCTGCATGTCCGTCTAGCTTATTTACCTTTAAAAATTTCTTTGTCTTACAGACGTTTCAAAGTCAATGACAACTAATCACATGATATCTTCCATTCCTTGCTACCTCATGTAAAACACAGTCTTTCCCCTTATATTATCGATCCATTTTTGTTTGTAACGTTTAACACCTTATCTAACATCGACCTGTTTTTCGTTCTTAACGATCTTTTCCTAAAAAGCTTGATGTTTGTTTACAGGTTTTTAAATCGATACAAAAACGTATTTACAATGCTAAACTTTACTGGAAATGTTTCTTTCTTAGAAGCTCCTAATAGTTAACTTGTTTTTTGGCTACAGTTTCATATTTTATGCTAAACCTTTGAAAAATTATAAATGTCCCAGCTTCATATTACCTTACACTAAGTTATGTACACAAATAAAATAATTACGCTTTGTAACGCGGCCAGAAGCGCATGCTCGTCGACAGTTCCAAAGTCAACTCCCTCCACACAAAGTAGTGGTGGAAAGAACGAAGTCGCCCGGAAGAGCAGCGCGGCCACGAAAACGGCGAGCGAACCTCAGCAGCAGAGGGCAGAAGACCGCGAAATGCTAACCCGCGTCATGTTTGTTGCTAACTATAATATCTTGTAAAATATACAAAAAGGTTCTGTTACATTTTGAATACTTGTACTAATAATAATCGTTTGTATTGGTTTTCAAATTAGTGGAAAACCCGTTATTAGTTATTACTTTTGGGACTCCGAGCTAGCCAACCCCAACGACGTGTAAAACACCACCCCGTACAGTTCCCCCCTTTACAGCTTTGAATATCCGTTATTTGAACTCACCCTCTTCAATTATCGATTTTTATGCTACAACATGAAAAGCTTTCCTATCACTAACTTTACATGATAATTATATATTTAAACTCACGAACTTATGCCTCCTATCTATAATAATTGTACTCAATCTCTACCCTAATTTTAAATGAAGTAAAATTAATCTTAAAGCATATCTTGAATAATAAATTCTTATGTTCTTGCTTTGAAAAATGTTATAACCAATTACTGGACTTCATTATACATGGTGTACCCTATTAAAATGTTTAACTGACCTATCTACCCTTGTTCTAACCTAAGAATCCACAGAAATGTGTATATATAATATATATATATATATATATATATATATATATATATATATATATATATATATATATATATATATATATATATTGCTGTGATGAGGCTGCTTCGTAAGCGTTACCAAAAGAGTGCAGTGATAAGATATCGCAATTTGTAGTGTTGAAATTATTCACTTACCTTCTTGTTTTTTAACTTTATACAATATGAAATATCTTCTTTTATATAAAAGCATTTACAACACCGTTTCTTTCAAACAAAATAATTTCTAAGAAGTAAAATTATTGTTTCTTACCTTATATTATATTTACAGAATTAAACTTACTCTTTTTGAGGATCGTTTTACTTGGTTATAAATTGTTTCCACGCTGGTAAGATTTGTTGCGCCCATAAAAAATCCTTGACATATAATCCATTAAAGGTCTTATTTTAAATTAATGTCCAATCAACTTACAAGTTCTCCAAATTAAAATTCCTGACATCCAACAGTAATTATCAAAGTACTTTTTTGTTCATTGTAATTTATAATTCCATTTTCATACGTAATTTGCGTTTAAAAACATAGCTTTTTAGTCATTGCAGTCTCGCAATTATCAAACTGCAATATGTTTACAACATATTTCTATTACTATCTTCTCACAGCAACAGCTCACGCTTTTTAATTAAATTAACATTTCGTGCTCTAATGAATGAAATCGAAGAATGAATCCGAACTGATCACTAATTTATTAATGACCTCTTGAAACGATAAACACTCCCTTTATATACCAATTTATCTATTTTCAAGAATTCTTCCACAATCTCGAACATTATGTTGTAATATCTAGGAATGCCGAATTAACGTGTAAATTCGTCGAGCTTTATGACACTCTTGTCTCGTTCCAGGTACTATGATGCGTTCTATATGTCTTTGTCTTATCTGTACACTATTGTTGTGCGCCGCACGCTAATGAAAAAAGGTAATCGATTATTTCTGGGATTTTAGAGTTATTTTCATTTTTAAGCTACTTCTTGAAAAAAGTGTTTACTTATTAATGAGTTTATACGATTTTGACCTATTCCTAAATTCCGATAACTCATCCTCGAGAAAGTTCTTTATTTAGGTGGATTACTGTTATTCACGGGTTAATTAATTTAAACTTTAATTGGTTTTTAATGAAAAAGGGTTTGCGCTTTTTAGGAAATATTTGCTTTTAGTACACAAAATGATTTATTAATTTTGGGGTTTTTAAATACGCGTTGATTTTAGTTTCTCAAACGAAATGCGTAAAGCTGTACTCTTTTATGCTATTTAGAGCAAATTAAATGCATTCTTATCTAGACTGTATTGATAATTAATAAGTATAATAAACGGCTTTGTATTAAAGTCATCGTGAATCATATTGCCTAACGGGCTGGAAACTGTTAATGGTTTGTATGATAAACGTGTATTTATTTATTATTACCCTATCTTACAGAATGATCCCTTTACAAGATAGGTAAAACAGGCTAGGCATATGTAAAAATTTACAAAATAACTTACAGCACAAAGTATAAATAGCTCATAAACGTTAATAGCTAATCACATATAACCCCTTTAACCACACTTGCCACTTGCTAAAGTATGTTTTTTAATTTCTTGAATTGATGTGCAGAATGTGTCGATGTCATTTTGAATGGTATTATAGGTTCGGCATAAGCGATGTAATGGTGAAAATTTCAAGACATTAGTCCGCGGTATATTCGAATGAAATGTTTAGGACAATCTGGAAGCAAGGCGGGAACATTTAAAGTAATCAAACCAAGTAATTGAGGACAGTGAAAATTGGTTAGTAAATGATAGAGAAATATTATGGATTGAACAAAACGTCGTTTCTCCATAAAGGATCTATTGAACCTAGCCAGAAGCATGTCATGGGGGTATCCAATTGGTGGATATGTACCACATATACGGTATAAGACTAGTTTTAGAAACCTCTTTTGAAGGTACTCAATTTGGTTAATGTAAGTCACATAATGCGGGCACCATATTATTGAGGCATATTCTAAGCGGGTACAAATATAAGTGTTAAATAAGGTAATCAAAGTAGATGCGTCAGAGAAACCAATGGAGTTTCGGATTATAAAACCTGTTAATTTGCTAGAAATTTTAACCATACATTGAATATGCTCCTTGAAGCTGAGTTTACTGTCAAAATAAACCCTTATATGTTTGATATATTGTGGGCGCTGGAAAATGTTACCATTCAGTGAATAGTCATGTAGAAACAGATGATAAGTTCTGTAGAATGACTTGACAGTACATTTTTTTACATTTAAAAGAAGTCTATTAACAAGGCACCATTGGTTCATTATTTCTAGATTTTGTTGAAGTTTATTACAATCATGTTGACTTTTAATTTCAGCATATAGGTCATCAGCATAAAGAAGATATTGAACGTCTAACATGTCCCCAATGTCATTGATGTCAATAATGAAAAATAAGGGTCTAATTATTGTGCCCTGCGAAACCCCAGATTGAGCCTTTTTTATATTTAGATTGAAATCCATGATATTGCACGTATTGAGTACGATTATGTAAGTAGGAAGATATAAGCTTCAGGAGGGTATCTGAGAATCCAATTTGGTCTAACTTTTGTACAAGGATTGAGTGACAAATACGATCAAACGCCTTCGAGAAATCAGTGTACAAAATATCCACCTGAGATCTGCGATCAAAGACATCAGATATAAATTGGGTGATACAGAAGAGTTTTGTTGTAGTTGATCGAACCGTATTGGTGGGTAGTGATTTTGTTAGTGACAAAATCCAACATACGTGTATGTAGCAGGCGTTCGAATACCTTGGAGAAGTTGTTTATTATGGCAATAGGACGGTAATTGCTGACATCATTTTCTTCACCACTCTTATAGACTGGAGTAATCTTAGATAATTTCCAGGCTGAAGGATAAGTTGATGTTTTAAGTATAATATTGAATATAAATGTTAATGGAGCTAGAAGAGCCGGCTTACGGTCATGAAGAAAAATTACTGGTATGTTATCTGGCTTGATTTAATACTGTTACAGGCTTCTAGCACCTCTAATTCAGTTACTTCCTTTATGTGGAGTATATTTGTATCATGTACAGTGTTAGTTTGGTCTGCAACAGTAATGTGTTCGGAATCATAAGAAGTTGAAAAGAAGTCTGCAAAGACATTTACAATAGCGGTCCCAGTATTAAATTTGATATTTATATATTTGTATGTTTAAGCCTTTGTTGAATTTACTAATATTTTATGTCCGTGCGAAGTTGAACATTTGTACTCAAGGTACTTGTCTTCTCGAACTTTGCTTTCTTTTCAACTTTAGCCAGGTAGTAATGGCACAGCCGTTTTTGGTACCTTCTAGAAACGGTTATCTAGACTACACTAACATTTTTTTAGTTTCATGTGCAGAATGTTTGAGTAACAATTGACATCTCTTAATATTAAAAGTGCACAGCGCTAACCCAGGCAGTCCGGCACTGTTTGTTCTTATAATTCATGTATAATTGATGGTAACTTAATTTAGAATCATATAATAATTAAAGTAGGGCCGACAACTACTGTAGTTTTATATCAAACCTTCCCACCTTAACGCCATCTCAGTGTGTATATTTGGGTTCTATTTCGGTCACACAACATAGGTGTCACTATCCACAGGCACTAGACGATTAGATCACAGTTAGGTATTGTCAAGAGAGGGCGTTCATTCGTCCGCAGGTAGGCGACAATAGGATATAAATCTTGCCCATGCGCCATTTTGAGGCTAAATATGAATAGTTCGCTATACCCATAGTGCTATTATAATTTTTTAATTTATATATTCCTTGGTTCTAATTGAATAAAATATCATTACCACTTGTATAAAATATTTTATACATCATGGTATTAATTGATCAATATTTATAAATGTCTTAAGCAATTACAATAAAAATGTATAGAAATTTGCTACCTACTTTGCATTTAATTTATATACTCCTATTACTTTAGTACTACAAAAATTTCATGAAAACACTTTTAGGAAGTTGTTTATATTTCCTAGTATTAATTGCTTAAAGGAAGATAATACACACAAAGTTTTTTACAAATTTATTGGACAAGATACGTGATTTTTATACTTTTCCATTTTCGTAATATCGTTTAAATTTTCAAAACAAGTAGACAGTGAACTGATACTTTTTGGGTTAAAAACGCTATATTTAATTGTGTATTGAAGATATCTTCACAAGCAAAGTATTCTGCATAAGATAGATTTTCATTTATAGACTTATGTCTACACAGATGCTTGACAATATTGGCAATACATATAATACGCTGCCTTTTTGGTCGTGGAGGTAAAAATATAAGAAGGAAAAACATATTCTACAGTTAAACTAGAGCTAAATTTTTCTGAATAACAATAATGAACTTGCAACTTATATGCACTATCTGTATATAGCAATAGCAAGCTAATTATTATTATCAAGGTCAAATTATATTGAGCTATAAAACAAATAGGTCTTTGGATGATAGAATAAGCACACTGTAAGTCGGACCAATGTAATCAGGTTTTCCATAATTATCGGAAAACTATGTTGATATTGCAATTATAAGATTACATTTTGATTTGCTTACTGAATATAATAAGAATGTACTAAACACTACATTATTTCTTATCTGAAAATGAAAACAAAGGTACTTAAGTACTTTTTTATTTAATTATATGCTTAAACAATTTCACGTTTATGTTAAAACTATATTTATAACGTTCATATCACATAAATAACTAAATATTAGCATATATACGGTTCAAAAATCTTACTAGTTGTTGTTTAAACTTGAAAAATTATGTTACACACATAAGCACAACAGTGGAAGATGCCTCAAAAAGGCTACCATATGCTCACTTCCACCAATATAATATGATGCACTTTATTGTCGCCACTGTCTTTAAACAGTCACTGTAGTTATGTGCACCTAGGCATAGATTAATAAGAAGAAGATAGGAAACGTGCATAAGGGACCTATGTATTAAAACGACCAGCTTTTACAATGTTAAGTTAACATTTGACCCGTTGAGAGGGCGCTACAAAACATGTTTAAAGAAGTGACCGGTTATTTTGCGGCAAATTTAAACTTAAAACAAGCGGTAAATTTGAATTTACATTAATAAATCTTTGAGTAGTCACTATTTAAGAAGATCTCTAAACTAGAACCATTACTGTTGAATTTAGAGCAAAAGTTATAAGAATGTTTTTGCTAATAATTCCGTGTAATTTTCAAAAACACATTTATAGTCTATAACTATCAATTAACAATATTTTTATTTATAACTATCGATTAATCAAAGTTAATAGTTTTCCAGCTATCAAAAATCGATGCTTATTTTTTAAAATCACCCACCTCTACTCCTAAGCATGATGATTTATTATTTGTGGCAAACGTTTTTCTTTAGGAAAATTAAAAAACGCTATATCTGGATTTTCAAATTTATTATTGTAACAGAAGTTACCAATACAATATGCACCGCGACTCATTTTCACATTTAAATTAAAGTTGATTCTAATAAATATTCAATTAAGTGGAGCTTGAATAAACGCAAACACTTTAAGAAGAACGGAAACAAAATATAATTTTAGGAAAACTTATGATTTTAGGTTATAAATAGGTATTATAATAAGCACGCCATCGGTAAGCAAGTCATTCTGTAATACCGCTTTAGTTAACATTTGAGACGACAGATACCGCTAAAAAAATACGGTCGCTTCGTTTCCTATCTTCTTCTTATTAATCTATGCACCTAGGGTGATAAGTGATGGTTTAAACAAAAGCTTGCAATATGTTTTTATTTCAAATTAACAAGTAAAATTTAGTTTAGGTTCACATCGTCAGGTGGCGCCACCCTAGCCTTTTATGGCTGAGTACTTTTATAGATATGAAATGTATACTCACACTATTTATCTTCTCAAATTCCTCAATCAACGATAATATTTAACTTTGTTTAAGGGATAATTTATATTTGCTTGCGTACTTATAAAGCGTTTAATAATTCGACAATATTATCTTATCGACTACGGTTGATTCGTTAATGAAATATCGATCAATTCTTTATTATGCATTATTATTCTGTGTCAGTATTTTGTTTTAACGTAATTGTACTGTGTGGTGTCGCTGACCTTCGTGCGCAATTACAGCAAAACATTACTGTAAGTTCATATTGTTGAGTATGTGAACTTACAATTACAATTGCTTATGTAATTGCAATGGACAAGAGCAGAGGTCGAAATGACGTGCTCGTTAGATATGGAGTTAAATAATTAATAGTTTTGGATTTATGTCCGAATGCCTTCTTACATTTGCTGTCTCTATTCACTTTTTATCGAGCAACTGTCGTAAATGTTGCCACGAATTAAAATTAAAAGGGCTTTAGCCCTATTAGGAATTGTGATAATGCTTTCAGGATGTTATGTACTATATTTGAGTAAGGATTTAAGTGGCTTTTTAAACATGCCACATAGTATATTGGATCAAGATGTAAGTAATGATATAAATCAGTAGTAAACATCTATTCTTATTACATTTTATAGTATATTAGTTTTGTTGATTATTTAATTTACTATTGGCTTTGTATAATTTAGCCATTTCTCTTTAGGACTATGCTACTTGTAGCCGTGTTAATATTTGAAGATGAGTGGATGAAAATGGTATGTTACAAAAACATACTTTTTAGAAAATTGGTTAAAAGTTTTTATATTATTACTTTTTACGTAAACCTTTTTCCACAAAGAGTTAATTCAAGTAATATGAATATGTAAATGGTAGAACATTGTTTATTGGAAAAAGACGTACATACTTGACAGGACATCTTTCATTATTCCAACATTTTATTTCCGTTATATTGCTTCATAATAATAATTTAGGTTTAATAAACTTTAATTGTTCATTGATATTTGTCTTTTTTTCTGTGATAATTTTCCATACTTTTCAAATTATCGACTTAAATGAAGTCGTTGGATCATACGATTCTTTGTACAGGTATGATCCATATTCTTTGAAATCCATCGTATTCTGTTTCTAAATTTGACTTTTGAATTCAACATATTCTTTTTTTTAATTAATGATATTCAGAGATTTTTGTAAGTCATTAATTTTCATGAAATATTCATCGATATTGAGGACTTGATTTTACCTAGAGGCTTTGCAAATGATTGTCCGCTACTGCTCAGGTAGGTGAATATGCTGATGGTTTCGCAGCACTTTCTCTGTTCTACCACAGTCTGTGTCACAATTTAGATATCAATGCCCGACTATAGGAAATTTTTGTTCAATCATTTTAAAATATCTTTTTAACATCGTGTACTGATATAAAGCAATCATATTGAAATTATTATTCTTGCTGGCACAGGAGTCTAGCCAATTAGATAAATGATCTTTATCTAGGATATTGTTGTCTATCTCTACAAACTGTAATGAGCTACTGACAACTTTTTTACTACCACGATCCGTGAATCCTCTGTCCATGTGCAAAACCATTTTCCGGTTTTGTTCATCATAATATGAATGCCCATGTTATAAAACCTTTCATGTGGATATTTTTGATAAAGGCATATTTTGTTGCACCTTAATAGTTATAAATAGCCCTATATTTGATTTTCCAATGCTCCACCCGAAGGTACTACATTGGTCAAGAAGTGAGTTGCGATTTAGCCAAATCTAAACCCAAAAGTTGATAATAACTGAGATACAGGGTGTCAAAGTTTTAATTTGAATTTTGCTTTTTCTTAATAATTCATCAACAGGGTGAAATAACGGCACAAAATTGGGTTTTTAGGGGTTTTCTGAGGCTAGAAATTCAAATTTGTTCTTAGTTTATATGCCACTTGTAGGACTCACGATACATTAAATCTTTTTAAAATGACCTAGCTCTTTTGTGGCACAGATATTAGCTTAAATGTTAAAGATTATGTATTTTCCATCTTTTTTTTATGTAAAAATGGTATGCTTTGTAAATGTTTTTCAGAGCGACCCTTTTCCAGATATCTCCGTTTCAATTATTCTGTACATATTTTTAAATACTCCCTGTATGTTTGTTGTGGTTTGTTTAGCATTCTTCTCAATTTTCTTTGGGAATTAAACCACTTATATTTTTTAAAATCAACTTTATTTATGTTTCGATCCTTAACCTAGGATCCTTGTCAAAATAATAAAAACTTCAAGTTTGACATTTATGACATAAATTGAAGGTGACTTTGATTTATTGATGTTCAAAATATTTGGTTTGAGTACACTAAGCAAAAAATTTTTAAAGTTTAAAAGAATGATTGCCTTCAATTTGTGTTACGGCCTGGGACCGACTATTTTTTAGGTAGCCAATACGCTTAACGTGAAATCAGCTGATTAATTTTTATTGGTGAATTTTATATAAATTCAATAATTTGTGGATTGGAAAACATTTTTTAACATGTTACTATTTATACAATTGAAAAGATGGTTATTAAAGAAGTGTGCGATTGCGATACCGTAAGGCTTAAGCAGTCGTTTTTTTTAATATTTATTTTGAGGGGAAAAATCATTATGATTTAAGTTACCTCTTTGGTAGATTTTAACATGGTTCTGAGGCGACCCTATGGGGGGTTTACACTTGTTAGATACCAATGTTGTTCTATGAAGATTGTATATGGTTCTGAGGTGACCCTAAGACGAGTTTACACTTGCCAGATACCAATATTGTTCAATGAAGATTGTATATATAGATCTGAGGCGACCCTAAGACGGGTTTACACTTGTCAGATACAAGTATTTGTTTTAGACAGTTGGACAATCTAAACCTAAAGCTATCGCATTCAAAAAATTCACTCACGTTCCTAATAAAATGCAGAAACAACGAAATAATACCAAAAGGATGTAGAATCAAATTTGGAAAGACAAGCAATAAACTATCAAGGATTCTTGAAAAAGCAAGTTACAGTATGATGAGAGAAAGACTACAAAACCACCGTCACATTATTTATAAGTTAAAACAAGATATTGAGGGCATTATAAATTTCATACAAATAAAGGTAACAAAATATGATTATGATAAAATTTTCGTTAGTGCAAAAACCTACTACGAATCAGTATTTTCCAAACAAAAAGAAATTCACATAAAGAAATTTAATAACCTATTTATAGAGAAAAATAACACGCAAACTAAAACGTTAGAAAACAGCAACACCATACTAAACACAGTGATAAATTTATCAAACAGAACTATTAACGACACAGAAAAATCAATTCTATCAAAAGGCCTTAACTTTGCAGTAACAGTTCATTTACATTACCAATGCTCCACCTGTAGGTACTACATTGGCCAGGAGGCGAGTTTTTTGTTGCCTGGAAATTTAGAATTTTGCGAACCCTTGCCGTTCCAGGCAAGGTAGGGATCTTAACGTCGTGACAACACTCACACGGGACCTCCATTTAACCTCTCATCCGAACGAGGGCGTAATTTTTGTGAAAAATGCTCACCTGCCATTTTCAAGCAGTCGGCCGTGTCGGGATTTGAACCGGGACCTTGGGATCCGTGGTCTTACGCTTACTACATTGATCCACGGCGACGCCCAACTTTGCAGTAACACCAAAATGTATACCAACCTTTGAAATAATTAGCTGTATTGAGAAAACAGCAAATCAACTCGAAGAAGATCAAGCAAACGAATTTAGAGTACGATGCAAAATCGAAATAGAAAAGAATCACAAAATAAAGCCAAATGTAAGTAATAACGAAATAAAAGCAATTCGCAATCTAAAAACGATAACTCAATTATAATTCTACCTGCTGGCAAAGGCAATGCAACAGTAATAATGAATAAAAACGATTACAACACAAAAGTCAACGAACGTCTTCGTGAAAATGGTAGCTTTCAGTCAAGAAAGCCGATCGAGGACGTGAACGTACCACAAGAACTGTGGATCTGGAGGAACAAATTTTGGATAGAATTGAAGAAGACCCAAAAATAAGCACCAGACGCTTAGGACTTGAACTACAAGTTCTTAAAAGTATTGTTCATGACGTTACACCCATACCACATTTAACAGCTACAAGACTTTTGCCTATCGATCCTGAGAGGCATCAGACATTTGAAATTATTTTTTTCTGTCAAACCGCTCGTCTAATTAAAATTTTACAAGAGACAAAAAGTTTCCAAATTACGTCGGCTACTCATAAAAAAAATTGGTAGTCATTGCATAAACAGGAAAAGGGTAATGGTCGGATATTTATATAATACATCATTTTTGGGACACTCGTATGCTTTTAAAATTATTGTGTACACCACCAAAAGATGTCAATTGAAAGTAGAAACTCGCACCCCAAAAATGGTCAAAATCTATCGATGCGTTTTCGAGTTATTTTCAAATATCAAATTGGATATGATAGGTTGTTATGTGCTGAATGTACTGCACCCTCCATTATCTCTGAAGAGGAGTTTGGTGATGAATTCGGTCAAGATTTCAAAATTCTACGAGCAATTTTAAAATGTATGCGGAAAATGCTAAATTTTTTCATAATAAGTTTCTTTCAATGGAAATTGAAATTGCTGATTTAAAGAGCAAATTAGTAAGTTTTCAAAGTGGTAGTTCCATGGTGAACCATGCTTCAAGTTCTCACAATCATATATTGGATACACAGTTAACACCTTCTCAGGTTTCTAATTTACCAATAACTAATGACCAAGTTAGTAAGGCTATACATTCAGTAGAATATGCTGTTGCAGCAAAGAATAGTAGCAAAACTATGGATACGATTAATTCTTTGAATAGTGACTGCTCAGTTCCTGTGACTATGGCATCTAATGTGGAATCCGTTTCTAACATTGATTTATGCAATGAATCCAATGCAGAAAATTGTACGAATTCTGAGTCTTGGTTGGATGTTGCTAATAGGAGAAAAAGCAAATTAAAATCAAGAAACAAGGTTATCATTGGTACCCAAACTGTGTTACCTAATTCAGCTCTTTTTAGTGGTAGTGTAAAGAAAACTTGGCTGCATTTCAATAGAGTTATGGCTAATGCACAAACTCCAATTGTGGAAGCCTCACATATTTTGAGATACATGCAGGAAGATGGTGCCAATGGTGTCTGCTTTAAGATTGGCACTAGAGGTAATTTAAATTCTTTTAAACTGGGAATTCCTGCTGATATTGTTGAAAAGGTCATGTATCCTTCTTATTGGCCTTGCGGTGTTATGGTACGCTTTTTTGAATTTAAGGTCAGTGATAAGGACAAAAGGGAATCTAATATAATTGCCAAAAGTTCTGTGCAAAATACGACTGTGACTAACAAATTGCTTGATACTGAATTACCAGCTTCATGACTAACAAAACTACAAGTTAATAACAGACATTCATCATTCATCAACGTTTGTTACTAGAATGTTCGTGGTCTTCGTACAAAAACTGTTGATTGCTACCGTACCAGTTGTTCTTACAATTTTGAAATTATTGTCTTGACTGAGACATGGCTGAACAATGATATTTCTAATAATGAGTTATTTCCTTCTACTTAAACTGTCTTTAACACCAACAGGAACTATTCTGCACTCAATTGTGACCGTGGTGGTGGCTCACTTGTTGCTATTACTTCTAATATTAATACTTCCCAGCTTCCAGATTGTGAATTATATCAAGAATTTATGGACAATGTTGCAAGACTTCAAATGGCTTATAAAAATCCCAAATTTTTAATAATCGGAGATTTTAATTTACCTAAAATTAATTGGGTTCCTGACGTTGATTTTTACAACACATGTGGCACTTTGCCAATCGAGGCAGAAAATCTAATTGAGAATATGCAATTTCTTAATTTACTGCAGGTTAATGGTGTTTCTAATTCTTCTGGTAAGTTTTTGGATCTAGTTTTTGCTGATGAGGGGGTTAATGCTCTAGTGAGTGAATCTGATGTTGCTTTAACTACTGTGGACAGTCACCATCCTCCCTTGCTTATTTCTATCAAGAGTAATTTTATTCCTTATATTAGGTTTTGTGAGAATGTCCATGTCTTTGCTTATAAAAAAGCAAACTATGATGAACTTAACAGAATGTATAAGTCAATTGATTGGTCAGTTTTAGACAACTTTCAGAGTATAGATGAAGCCAGAAATTACTTCTATTCAACTATGTTTGAAGGTATTAATAAATTTGTTCCCATATTAAAAAGAAAGTCTGGAAAATATCCGTGTTGGTATAGTAATTCTTTGATTAAACTCATTCAATTAAAAAATAAACTATATAATAGGTATCAGCACTCTAGATCGGAAACTGACTTTGTTAGATATTCCACGGCTCGTAAGGAATCAAAACGTTTGATTGACTTTTGTTATTTAAAATTCATCAGTGATAGTGAGATAATGATTTCCGACAACACAAAACATTTTTGGTCTTTCATTAAGTCATTAAAGAGAGATTCAGGCATTCCAAAATGGATGTCATACAATGGCAAAATTCTAAGTGATGCCCGTAGTTTAGCCAATGCTTTTGCCTCAATGTTTGAATCTTGCTATGTTAATCACTTGAATGATCCTTCCTCTTCTAGCAAATGTTCATATTCTTACAATAGCACTACTCTTGTTTCACATATCTTTACTGAAGATGAAGTAAAAAGGAAAATTCATGCCTTAGATTCATTTAAGTGTGCGGGATCTGACGGCATTCCTTCCTTATTCCTACACCAATGCTGTGATAGTCTATCGCAAGCTTTAGCGATTCTTTTTAATAAAAGCTTTAGTAGTGGATCATTTCCCCTAGCTTGGAAAAGGTCATTTTTAATCCCAGTATTTAAATCGGGTGACCGTGCTAAAATCGAGAATTATCGTGGCATATCAATTTTATCCTCTATTGCTAAGCTGTTTGAGTCCATCATATGCGATGAGTTATTCAGTGTATTTAAAAATTGTATTGCTATTGAACAGCATGGCTTCTTTAAAGGCCGCTCTACTGTCACTAACCTTGCCATGTATCACGATTTTCTTATAAATAGTTTGGAAAGTGGGTTACAAGTTGATACAGTATACGCCGATGTTTCGAAAGCTTTTGACAGTGTTTGTCACATGTTACTCATTGATAAACTTCGTTTTCTTGGTATAACAGGTTCATATTTGAAATGGATATATTCCTACTTAGTGAATCGCACCCAATGTGTGAAAATTGCAAGCATAATATCCAGAAGCATGTGTTTCGTCAGGTGTGCCTCAAGGGTCACACCTTGGCCCAATTCTTTTTATTCTCTTTATCAATGACGTTGTTTCTGCATTTAAAAATACGAAATGCCTACTATATGCCGACGACTTAAAGTTTTTTGGGTGTATTAGTTCTATACATGACTGTCTTAAAGTGCAAAAAGATATTGACAATCTAGTAATCTACTTGGCTCATAATAAACTAAAACTAAATATTGGGAAGTGCAAAATTATGAGGTTCACAAAATGTAAAGATTTGATTTTGTTTGATTACTGCATTTGATGTTCTAAACTCGAAACTGTGGTAACCATCTCTGATTTAGGGGTTGTTTTTTGATGTTGGTTTAAATTTTATTAATCATATTAATTCAGTTGTTTTTAAAGCATTTAGGATGTTGGGATTCATTAAAAGAAACTGTATACACATCAACGATGTCCAAGCTTTGAAATCATTATACAATTCTTTAGTTCACAGTATTTTAGAATACAATTGCATCATTTGGTCACCTTATTATGCCACTCACATCCAGAAAATTGAGCGTGTACAAAACAAGTTCATTAATTTCATTCTCTGGAAGCTTAGATATCCGTATGCCGAAAGTTCACATGACATTCGGCGTCAGTTGGTCGGTTATAAATCACTGCTAGCTCGACGTACTGTAGCGTTTATAATATTTCTTTATAAATTGATACATGATATAGTTGACTGTCTGGGATTACTAAGCATGCTGCAGTTTCGGATACCAGTTAAAGTCACCAGGAGTAATGATTTATTCTACATCGGTAGTCATCGTACTAACTGTGGGGCTAGTGCATTTAGTGATAAGTTAATGCGAGTTTACAATGCTTCTATACCATCCGATATCGATATTTTCAATGTTACGTGTAAATATTTGAAGACATCTTTATCCTTTTTGTAAAGTGTTAACTATGTTTTTTATTCCTTATGTATATTATTACTATTTGGGTGTTACCTGTAATGTATTTATTTATATAAATAAATTTTTCACGATTTTTGAAGCCCTCTAGTATAATAGGTAAGTTGGCTCAAATCGATCTATTTCGAGCCAAAGAATATCTGTTCTTACGTTGTACACGTATTATCCGGACACCTTGTATATAGCAATTAAAAATATGCCACAGGCTTACCTGACTTGATAGCTGGATCCACGCTGTCCTTCGCTTATCTTTAGGTGTATCAGGGTTCCGTGACGTCAGTTTCTTGTTTGGTCCAGATTCTTGATGCGAAGTGCATTGAACATATACTTTTAGGAAACGTATGCAGTATTAAGGTAATTAGGCAGGTATGAGGGAATTCAAAGGTACACTGTGCACTTAACGCGTGCTCGTATTTAATAAATCGATATTGTCTGGTAGTTGGATGTCATGTCCTTGTTTAAAACGTATCTTTCTCATGACTCGGTGCGCCCACCTTAAAACGTTTCTCACTGACTAGGCGCGATGACCACACATTCCTTTTGGTCTGGGAAGTGTGTGCTTAAATGAATACATACAATAAAATTATAAGTTATTGCTCTATAATACTTGAGAACAGAAAACCGCAGCTTTATCGTATTAACCTAATTAAAGATGGAACAAAAGCGTTCTTTTTCGGATTATAAAATCACCTATTCCTAAAATTAAAACAATAACTTTTTGCAGCCAGAGGCAAAACAATCTCTTTTACGTTTTTTTTGCAGAATTTTCTTTTTGAAGAAATTTGTCGTTTCCTTTTTACACTTTGCACGACATTACTGATTTCATATGAAGTAACAGACTAATTCACTGGTAATACCTCTGTACTATTTTCTGTTACATTTTTATCGTGGTGCATAAATAACTCATTTTCTTTACTACCATCTTCGCTATTGCCAATGGTTTTTAATACACAGAAATGTGGCACATGCTTTTCTTCACTTTGGTGTACTCGTTATTTGTTGAAGTTTGTTCTACAGACTCGACTTGTACTAGAGTAGCTTTACTTTCCAATGTAATAAAATGTACAAAATTAAAATGCAGTTAATAACATAGCAACCCTAGAAAAACGGTTTTCAAACTTCTATTTTACTTATCTATATCATTCGAATCAGGAATTCTTGATACAGCAATAACAATTTCAGACTGACAGCCTTCATTTGTCTTGATCGTTACAGTTTCCTGAATAAATGATGATGCTCGAGAATTTGATGGTTTAACTGCAACAGAAAGCAATTCTATACTATTACTTTTCTATTGAATAATCGTCTTATGCTACAATCTACACTATATATTATAGGATTAATTTAATTTATTATTATGTTGTCTATTATTACAACAAGAAATTACAATCAATAACACGTTCACCCAATAGTTAACATTACAATAACAAGTATAATAAAAGGTTACCATTAGCGATCTTTTAATCTTTGAGGGTAGGTCTACAATTTTCACGATTTTCGTCTTCATACTTCAGAAATTTACGCCATTCACAAATTCAAGTATTTTTAACTCTAGACAATACTTACAGAGTATTAATAGTCTCAAAGCATTATAATAATATATTATATTTGACACAACACATCAACATTTTACTGTTAAAAATCACGACTTAAAGGGTTAGTTTCATAATATAACAGTTACGGGTGAAGGGATCGTTAGACTGTTAAATTTTAAATTGCTCAGAAGGGGCGGGAATCCCGTAACAAATTTAGGGTGTCTAACTGCAGTGGTGCAGGAGTGGGTCCCTATAGAAACAAATAAACTAGAAAAACGATCGCTAAATGTAAAGATGAACAGATGGAATTGCAAGCTACGTTACCAATAACACTTACCTTGAAAGGTTTTTTCATATTCTAAATTAGTGGGCACCAACTCATCTGGTGAATGGATGATCCTCTGGAAGATAAAGTTTCTAATGGGATTCTAATTAGGTTGATCTTGTGGTGGAATGGAGTTCTTTTTACAACCAATCTATATTTCTAACAAAACAATAAAGAACACCTCACCTACGTCGTCGCCTAAATCTAATTGAGTACAAGCAACGTACATTATTCCTGTAAACTGATATACATATTATTTTAAAATTACATAATTCAATTCACTTTTGATTAGTTATACCATTAGCGATCCTATTATATTAATTTAAAGCACGTCCTCAACCTCTCAAATAAAAATGGAATGTCCAAGGTTTGTACATCTAATAAAATTAACACTATATTTTACACTGATGGCGGATGTTCTATGGTCTCTCGTCAATGTTTACTTAAAGCGCCATGCATAAATACTACCAATAAAACCATTATACATACATATATAGCTATGACAATGGCCGCACGTTGGAGCATTACTGAAAGAGTGTTATCACAACGCCTCGTTTTGATGCGCCATTAAAAGAGTGCTGTGGTACAGATACCGCAAATTGTAAAATTTGAAATTGTTGACTTACCTTATACCTTCCTTTCTAACTTTCCTTTGCCTGGCTAGCTCAACAGAAATGTTGGAATTTATAAAATGAAATCAAAATACAGCAATATCATAAAGCATTTCATCATCAACCTACAGATTTACCTGAAATCGGCACAGTCTGCATCTATCACTATCAGATCTAGGTCTACATCTACCTCTTTTTTTCCTATCTCTGCTTGTAATATATCACATAAAGCATTTATACATAAAATATTTTCTCTCATACAAAAGCATATAGAACATTTACAACATCAAATTATTTCTAACAAGCACCTATTCAGTTAATTATAAAAATGTCTCTTTATTAAATTTACAGAACTAAATCTCTTTTCTTATGGATAGTTGACCTGGTTATGATTCTCACGCTTGTAAGGTTTGTTTGGCTACAAAAATCCTTGACAGATAATCTATTAAAAAGGTCAGAGTGTTTCGAACTCCGATCGTAAACTTTCCTGGTAAAGATCCTTACAAAAATAAAATGATTAGGACTTATTCTATCTTAAACTACATGACAAAATTCAAATATCAGTTACAAACAATTAATACTTGCAAAAATCCACGAAGTGCTTTTCCCATTGGTAAGTAACAGTATTAAATATCTTCGGCTTCTTGGCTTTATTTTAAATTGACGTTCTACTCCCAGTTTACAAAATCCTGTATATTCGCTTAAATATGTCTTCCAATTATTTAATAAATGTAGCATTATATTGAAGAATTTTCCCTCTTCATTGTATATAATTACATTTAATAATTTCCATTTTTATGCAGGTTACGTTTAACTTCTCTTCTTTATTCTCTGTTCCATTTTATCCTCAACGTTATTTTTATATGCATATTGTATACTCAAAATATCCTCTTCACAAAGCAACATGCTCGCGGGTTGATCAAAATAACATTTCGCGATCGAATACATGAATGAATCTTTTAATCAAAGTTCTGGTTTATATATAATTTATTTCCATTTCTAGAATGTACTAGTACCGTATAAAATATTTTATACTGTAATGATGCAAGGTTTTCAAGAAAAACTCATTAACGTCTACTCGCATGATTATTTATAATAGTGACACGTGCTGCCTTATCCTTCTCCAATACCTAAAGTTAATGCTTGTGGTCTCCTATCGTACAATGAATGCGAAGGATCAATATTTCTTATTTATTTTTATTACATTTTCTGGGGTTTTTTTTATTCTTGGCCGCTTCTTGGAATAAATTTTTTAATTATTATTAGATATTTACATAGTTCCAAGTACGGCTGACTCGTCCTTTTTCTATTCCTAATATTCTAGAAAATTCTTTATTCAAAAAGGTTTTTATGCTATACAACGGCCAATTAATTTAAACTTTAATTGCACAAATTTTAATACAATGAAAAGCAATTGAAATTAACTACAAAATAAAGAAACGGCTTGCCCGTAATTAATTGTTGTAGTATAAGATAAAGCTAGGCTTTTGTTTTTTGCTTCTTGGTATACCAATGCTGGCGTCTAAATGTTTAACGAGTTTTATGAGTCCTAATATTTGTTTTTCTTCAAATTTATCGCAGTGAAGTGTTAGTGAACCTACCACTTTAGGAAACACACGAGATTATTGAGATAATTTGGAAAGGCATGAGGGATTCAAAGGTATACTTCGCTGCACTAACTCGCATGCACATTTAATACGTCAAACATCATGCAAGCATTATAATTTTAATACGTCGTTTCTAATACTCTTTTCATTGCACTACAGTTTCTTCCAAATAAATAATGATATTTATTAATGTACTTAATTTTATGATAGTTACAAATAGTTTCTAGTTTACTCGATAATCTAAGTTCCAATAATAATTGCTCATTCTCACTCAAATCACTTATTTCATATATTTCTTTAGAAAATGGCTGGTAATCAATTTTATGAGACAATTCACCCGTTATTAATAATCCTACAGAGCACTCCATCATAATAAAAAATCTCAAATTGTCACTAAATCAAAACATTAATATTCAACAACTTAACTCCACAATAGTTGAATACACGGTGATCACCTTAGCTGAACGCTGTTGGCTAATAATGATCTGGTGAGTCTGCAAGTTCAGATCTGAATGGACCAGTAGCCAGTACCATTGATACAGTAGCTATGAAATGACAATATATAACATAAATCTATTTTTGTTTTGTTAAGATTGTAAACTATAAATAAGTAAAAACAATTGCTTAATGTTTTTAATGTGTTATTTAGATTTTTATTATGAGGAATGTAATATTACACTTCATGGTGCTTCTTGAAATTTTAGCAATTTTTAGAAATTAGTAACCCAAAAACTAATAATCTCAGTGATAAAATTGTAACCATTTATTACAATATAATTAAAGAACGTTTTTTGAAAATTTCGGATTTTTAAAGTTTGTCCCTTCTGAGATATCTCAGGTTGAAAATGCCAAATTTGAGACAAATTGTAATATTTGAAGACCAATTTAAAAAAAGGGATGTGACTATGACCTGAAACTTTTTTAAGAAGTAGTATACATAAAGGCTTTATTCTGAAAAAAAAATGGAAGAGTCTTAGTTCTATCATTCAAATCTCTAAATTCAAAAATGAAGATTTTTGTTGTAGAAACCTTAACATTTGCCATTTCTTTTTGTTTATTTACAATCAGTAGACCTAAATATACACTAACATAAAATGTTGTACTTTTTGTGCTCTTCGATATGGTTTTTGTTTGAACTCAGTATCTTAAAAAACAAAGGACCTATGGGGTTTCAACGCAAACCTCGTTAATTTCAAAATATGCTAACGCACCTGTGCAAAATGGTCGCTGTAAAAAAATGAACATGTAAAAAATTAGTGAGTACCTTTTTTCAGCTCTCTGAATACAGTACAAACATAGGTAAAAAAATTAAAAATAAATAAATTTTGTCAGCAACCATTTATTGGTTGATTGATATGGACTGACCCGGTTCAAGGTTTCGTTTGACAATAATTTTATGTGGCAACAGTGAAGATACTTGGCGAAACATTACTTATGTTGTTATATAGATTGGAAGTGTTTAAAAACAAGAAAGCCCGAAGCAAAAATAAACTTCACATAATTATTACTTTTGATTTTTTACATTATTGTTTATTATTGAGATGATGAAATAAAACTTTTTTAAAAGAGGAAAGCAGTATTTATATCAAGATGTTTGTTCAGAACGTATCACATCTAACAGTGAGCTTACAACATTTTTATTTATAGAGGCCCGAAAAGGCAACAAAAAAAAACTATTAATAAAAACATCTCTTGGTTGATCGGAATTTTTTACTGTGACACATTGGTTGTGCAACCAGTCGATGTTTTCTAGTTTCATTTTTTATAGTTGAATTATTAATATGGCCCTGCCTCTGGCAAATTTTTTCAAGGTAACTTACCTTCCGATAATAATACTACCATTCATGAAACCATAATATACAGGATATGTCCGTATTTCTTCTGCCTATTTAAAATTAAATTTTCCGTTTTCTATCTGATTTCTATTTAAAGTAACGCCAACACGCTACAACACTTTTATTCACGCATTGATTCTAAACTTTCTTGAACTTAGAACTATGTCATGAAAGAAGGTGTTATATACAGAATATGGTAGTTTCATTCATGAATATTAAACATATCCTAACCTTATTCATTGTGGAAGAGGACGTTAAGTATACATAACTACATGCACAGTGATGCAGGTGTCGTATACGACTAGACCATTTCTACTGTTATGTAGTGTTGCATGAATAATTTATTTGCACATTCTTGAAGGCATCATGTGTAAATATACACATAACACCTTCATTTATAAAGAAAAAGTATATTTTTAAAAAATGTTTTGTATCACCTTCATCCACTTCGTCTTCACTTATTTGCTTTACAGCTAGTTATTCTTTATGTTGGGAGTGTATTATAATAATATGCAAGAATAACTACAAATCGTAACGTATTTTTTGCATGTGAAGAAATGAAACTAATATTTGCTTTTTTCTTTAACACATTAAATGCCACATAATTTCTTAGGCATTGTTATAAAATGCATACAATTCACAATATACTTTTTTATTATTTACATTTATAAGATAAAACTTCTTGAGTATTAAGATAAAGTAGACAGAGGATGATAACTATTATTTACGTATGACTTCTCATGACAACGTTATTATTTTGTAACTATTACTTGATTGATAATTGCCATTTAATAAGGATCGAATACTACAGCGGCAGCTGCGGTTTTTGTTTTTATATCACATTTTATCAAATAGAGATTGGTCTTACGTTCTTCTTTATATTGATAGCAGTTTATGGATTCCAAGCTAAAAGGTGTTGACAGTAATAATTTAAATATATATTTATAAATGTAATTTTGTGGGTTGGTAAATACATTAGATTTTCATACTAGAGGAAGTGTGTTCAACTCGGTCAATAAACATGGACAGATCTAGGGTGGATTCAAACAGGACTCTCAGACAATCCTTATTTGGTAAGTGTAAGAACAAAAGTATATTAATAAAGTTAGAAAGATTTCACACTGTCGGAGGATGCTCTCTCAGCAGCTATTCACTTAATCTCTAAATCAGTTTAATGCACACGATTATGTTATCTACCAAAAAGACATCGTACATAAAAATGTTTTTATCATATATGTACAATCAAACGAAATTCTGTAAAACGTTCAAAGACAACACAATTTAATAAATCCTAAAACATAAGATTATGAAACATAAACCTTACAATTGGCCAAAGTTATTTATTTATTTATTCAATAAACGGGAAAACCCCACTACCAGTTAAAACATAACGTACAATTTATATACAACATGTGTAATATATGTAAACTAATTTCTAATACATTGCTAATATTTATATTCCAATAGCATCTAACATCACAATGGTTACTGTAACACAGTGTTTAATTGATTTTGGAAAAATCTTAAAGATACACCAAGTATTTGTAGGTTGTTTATATTTGTTTTATTGAAACATCGGGAAAAGAGCCTACTATAAGCATAATTGCATGTATGATGGGCAATACTAAAGAATATAAAATCACACGTCTCTTTTAATGGGAACCTAAAATTAATATTAACAACTTTGCCACTAAGTAAATCAAATAAAAAATATTAAATCATTTCTAGAATGAAATGTTTTCAAAGAAGGTATATTTAATATGCTCATTACTAAAGAAATGTTGGAATTACCTTAATTCAACCTATATTTACAAACCTTTAGAAATTTGAATTGCACTGGCTCAACGATATCGATGTAACATATATAATGAGGTGACCAAACCGGAGAATTGTAACTTAAAATTGAACAGACATACGAAAAATAAAGCAATCTGAATTCACCAACAGAGTAATGTATTGAATTGCAAGTTATAAAACCTAACTTTTTATGGCTCCTACTGAGAATAGATTTTATATGTGGAACATAATTTAAAGTGGAGTCCGGTATTACTCCTAGATCGCAAATTTCTTTAACTCTCTTTAGAGCCGCTCTACCAATACGATAATCATAAAAATAAATTTTTTCTTTCTATTAAATGTAATACAGTAGCACTTTTTGAAATTTAGTGATAAATAATTGTTTTGTGACCATAATTCAAGAGCTTCCAGATCACTTCGCAAATTGAAACAGTTGATAATTCCATCCACATCTAAGTACAACTTAAGATCATCTGCATACATCAAAAATTTGCAGTTCTGTAGAATTTAACCTATATCGTTTACAATAAAGACAAAAAGCAAGGGTCCCAGATGGGATCCTTGCGAGACTCCAGAGTGAACATGAATTGGGGAAGAGAGATAATTTTTTAGTTTAACATACAGTTTTCTGTTTTTGATGTATGAAGATAACTATACTAATAAATATGAAGGGAATGCTAACGTTCCAACTTTCCTGACTAACAAAGTATGAACGACAGTGTCAAATGCCTTTGAAAAATTAGTGTATACAGCATCAATTTGCTTAACCATCACAAAGGCTCTGATAATGTCACTAGTGTATACAAGAAGATTTGTGCATGTAGATCTACCACTGTGGAAACCATGCTGCTGATTTGCAATAATATTTTTATAGTGCCAGGTTAAGTGTTGGGTTGACAACGGTTTGAATAATTTCCGTATACTAGAGAGAACACGGATTGGTCAGTAATTTGTTACCAACTGTTTATCACCATTTTTAAAAATTGGTGTTACAAAACTACTTTGCCATGTATCAGGAAAATATCGTGATAACAATTACTAATTAAACAAAGTACATAAAGGCTTAGTAATAGAGTACACACATTGTTTAAGAAGATAGAAGGGTATGTCATCAGGACCACTACTCAATTTCGCTTTAGGACCCTCAATCCCATTAAAACTTTTTCATACTAAACGAAATAAATGGGATATTTATAGCATCATTTCTAATTTGAGAAGTATCAGTTGAGGAACCCTGTATGTGGAAACAAATAAAGGTCAAGAGAGATAGAATGATAGGGCACCAGTTAAGACACGAGGGACTATTTAGTAAGGTCTTAGATTATAGACTACAAAATAAAAATAGAGTAGGAAGACCTAGACAAAGCTATATTAGTCAAATTATTAGAGATTTAGGTTGTGAAGGGTATGTAGAACTTTTTAGACTTTTAGACTTTTTAGAATAGAAAAGAATTTCGAGCTGCGTTAAACCGACCTTAAGTAAGTTTGAAAACAAAACAAAAAAACAATAAACAAATAAAAATCAGTTAATTAAATGTCACCATGACATAACTCACAGTTAGTTAGTGGTCTTGCATGTTGGCAGCGATTTGCTACTTAAGCCTTACCATAACATATAACTTAATAAACATCTCCATGACAACTCACAATTAGTTAGCGGTCTGGCATGTTGGTAGCGATTTATTGCTTAAGCCTTACCATAACATATAATTTAACACTTTTCCTTTTTTGGAGGGGATAACTAGGTAATATTTCATTTCTTTATAAATAGGAATCATGTGAATATGTTGGAGTTCTTTAACAACCGTCAGGTTGCTAATATCTATGTAGAGCCACGTAGATAAGAAAAAGATAGAAGAGTATAGGAAGACCTAGACCATGCCATATTAGTCAAATTTTTAGAAATTTAGGTTGTGAAGGGTATGTAGAACTTTTTAGATTAGCACAGAAGAGAAAAGAAGTTAGAGCTACATCAAACCGACCTTAAGCAAGGTCGAAAACAAAATGATGACAATTGAATTCGGTTCAAAGTCCAGATAAACACTTGAGAAATGGTCAGCAGAGTGATTGTCATTGCCTGACTCAGCAATCCTATTGTCTAGAAACATCTTTGTATGTATTACATTTTCTTTCTTTAAAGAGTTAATATGATTTCAGAACTGTTTTGGATCGGTGTGAATAAGGTAATCCATAAACTGAGTAATATACCTGCGATGAATATTTACATCGCCGCCGAAGATCTAAAAATATTGCGTAATCCAAAGGATCATGATATGACTTGTACTTTGCATGCATAATTTTTACTGTATGATGACAATCTTTAGGAAAACCACTTCGGAAATGTTGAGGGGTAAATCCATTTTTGGGAACAAAGTTTGAAATTGCATTTTTCAAAACTTAATAGAATGCCTGTGGTAGGTGAGGGTAGGGTAGGGTAGGATAGGGAAGGAGCAGTAGTAGGTTTATTTGTTTTAGGCACGAGGAACGACAGGGGAAATAGGTTGGTAGAATTTTGCGAGAAAACAATTTAACTATCACAAACACATTATTTCAACACCATGCTAGAAGACGATACACATGGAAGATGCCAGGGGATATAGGAGTATATCAAATAGATTACATTCTTATTAGACAAGGAATCAAGTAAAAGATTGTAGAAGCTATCCAGAAGTAGATATAAACACCGACCACAACATCGTAATTATGAAGGCCGCTCTTAAATTTAAAATTTTGAAAAAAGGGAATGGAAAAAGGCACTTTGACACTTGAGAAACTAAAAGATAAAGATATCCATAAAAGATTTGAAAAAATGTCAAATGAATCACTGAAAAATATTTGGAAAATTTCTGATACTAAGGAAGTAGAAACAAAATGGAATAACCTTAAATCCAGCTTAGACATGGTGGCCAGAGATATTCTGGGGTATACACAAAAAGAAAATAAGAAACCATGGATAACAAAGGATATCCTGAATTTAATAGAAGAAAGTCGAAAATACAAAAATAGATCAGACGAAACTGAAAAACAGAGATACAAAGCTATAAAATGGGAAATTATTCACAAATGCAGGAAAGCTAAAGAACAATGGATTGATGAAAAGTGCAAAGAGGTACAAACTAAGATGGAAATAGGAAACACAGATGAAGCATACAAACTAATTAGAATAAATTTTAGGGATATAAAACAGTATAGCAAAAATATAAGGGACGCTAGAGGACACATCATTATAGAAAATGTAGATAAAGTGGTTAGATGGATGAAATATGTAGGGAATTTATATGCAGGAGAGGAACTAACAGCATTAGAACAGGAATCAGACATTGAAAATGATGACTTGGGGTATGCTATACTGGGAGATGAGTTTGAATTAGCATTAAAGGGTCTGAAAGATAGTAAGGCGCCGTATATAGATAAGGTGCAAGCAGAAACTCTAAAAGCCACTGGACAAGCAGTAACAGAACGTCTCTTCCAACTTATAAGCTATATGCACGAGACAGGCGAAATACCCAAAGATTTAAAACGTTACATCATAGTAATTATACCAGAAAAGAGAGGCGCGGATAGATGTGCAAATTTTGATCAATAAGTCTGACAGCACACGTGTCAAAAATATTGAATAGAATTGTACAAAGACGAATGGAAAAACGGGCGGAAGAAATACTATTAGAAGATCAATTTGAGTTTAGGCGAAACAGGGGGAACACAGGAGGCTATTTTAGCTCTAAGGGTGATAATGGAGAAAACGATTGAAAAGGGGTAAAGCGTTTATATAGTTTGTAGATCTGGACAAAGCATTTGGCAATGTAAAATGGAAAAGATTGGAATGAATTTTAGGGATGGACGGATAGTACATAGCTTATACAAAGGGCAAACAGCTGTAATAAATAGAATTAGAGCAGGAACGTAGAGAAGTAAATATTAGGAAAGGGATGAGACAGGGATATGCCTTATCCCCATTCATTTTTAACTTGTACATAGAAGAGGCAATTCAAATGCTGGAAGACATTTGGAATTACTATGCATGAACAAAAGATTGATATGCTTTGATTTGCAGATGATATAGCGGTATTAGCATCTAACAAAGAAGAGTTAGAAGCTCTTAATGAAATGGAAACGGTTCTAACAGAGAGATACGGTATGAAAATTAACAAAAATAAAGCTAAAGTTATATTATCCAAAGGAGGGGAAAATGAACCAAAACCAAGAATACAAATAGGTAGCGAGAGCTTAGAAGAGATTAAAGATTTCTGGTACCTAGGAAGCCAAAATAATGCAAGATGGGAAAAGCACAAAAGATATAACACAAAGGTCGTGCAACATTTAACAAGAAAAAGCAACTACTGTGCTCAAAAACAACAAACAGAAACAAGGAAAAGATTGCATAAAACATATGTGTGGAGCACGGCTGTGAAGCATGGACAGTAGGAGAAGCAGACAAGAAAAAGGTAGAAGCCTTTGAAATGTGGTGCTACAGATGTATGATGAAGATATCATGGACAGACAAAGATAAGAACAAAGAGGTATTAGGAATAGTAGGGGAAGAATGAAATATGTGGAAAACAGTAAAAAATAGAAGAGATATGATGATATGTCACATACTAAGACATGAAGGCTGCTTAATCCCCTTCACATACCACCGAATCTGGGTGAAATAGGTCATATAATTAGAAAACAATTAGGGGAACCGATCTGTATATAGGCTGTTGTGGGAATTTCAGGGAACTTTGTAGGCTAACTCAAAATATAAGTGGAGGTACGCGTCCCACTAGTTTCAAGACAGAAAATCTAATGGCGAAAAAATAAGTGCACTTAAATCTGATGATTATTATAAACAACTTCAGGTGTGGGTTGTGAAATATTTTCAACTAATGTTGATTGTGCGAAATGATATGTTAGAAAAACTATTAATTCGACGAATGTTCAAGTGCTGGAGGAACTTGGCAGCCATAGGCTACTTACTCCCTCCCCTTCACATACCTTACATGTGATTATCCAATGTTCCACCCGAAGGTACTACATTGGCCAAGAAGCGAGTTTTTTTTTACATGGAAAATTTGGAATTTTGCCGAACGCTTGCTGTTCCAAGCAAGGTAGGGATCTTTAACGTGGGTGACAACACTCACACACGGGACCTCCATTTTATCTCTCTTCCGAACGAGGGTGTATTTTTGTGAAAAATGCTCGCCTAACATTTTTCAAGCGGACTGTGTCGGGATTCGAACCCGCGACCTTGGGCGTAGTAGTCACACACATACCAATTACGCCACGGAGCCGCCTCCCTTGCACATACCTTACATGTGATTTTCCAATGCTCCACCCGAAGGTATTACATTGGCCAGGAAGCGAGTTTTTTTACCTAGAAAATTTGCACACACACACACACACACACACACACACACACATGGGATCTCCATTTTACCTCTCATCCAAACAAGGGTGTATTTTTGTAAAAAATGCTTGCCTAACATTTTTCAAGCGGACCGTGTCGGGATTTGAACTCGGGACCTTGGGCGTAGTAGTCACACACATACCACTATGCCACGGAGCTGCATTCCCTTCACATACCACTGAATATCGGGGAAATAGGGTATACAACTGTAAAACAATAGAAGGTGACTGAACTGCATCTAACAAGAAATAATGGTGGATATGTTCAAAGACAACAAACATAGAGACAAGAAGAAAAAAGCATATCTGCGGAGCACAGCACAGAACGTCTATGAAATAGAGGCAGTAGGAAAAGTGGACAGAAAGAGATATGAACCTTCGGGAATGTTGTACTTCAGATGTATAAGAATGATAGCATGGACAGACAAGGTTAATAACAAATATGTTATAGAAATTGTAGAGGAATTAAGATATCTGAGGAAAACAAAAACAATTGGAGAAATAGGACAGAATACGTTCTACGGCATTTTTGGGGAATAGTATGATATATATTACAACCAGAGATAGGAAAAAAAAGTAGAGGTAGACCAAAATCAGATTTTCACATGCAGATAGTAGTAGACGCAGACTGCAAATTTTAGGGAAATGTGTAGGTTAGTTCGGAATAGGAAACAATGAGAGTACATATCTAACCAGTTCCAGGACTGAAGGCCTAATGATGATGATGACTAAATATGTCAAGTTTCAACTATCATTCATCACGCTTGTATAAAATATGTACACAATATAAAAACGAAGTCCAGTAAATAACAAAAACTAAATCAAGATTATTCACACGCAACAAAACACGAATGATGAATTCATTCGGTATACTATATAACAGTAACTACAAATACCAAATAATATTCGACAAATTCTTCAGACAGATGCATATGGGTATTTAGCAAATGACGTTACCAGTACCATGATAACTAACTATTTTGATGACGATTTAAAGGTGTTAGACATGAAATCTTTGCTTATATTATAATGGAAACAAGATGTTATATCGGTTCGTGTTAGAAATGTAACAAGAACGGATATTTTTGTTTAATTGGAAAGTAAAAACATGATAATGCATTGCTTCAAATGTAATGCATTAATAAATACAAATGTTAAACCACCAGATGGGGAAACATTTGGCTATCCCTATAATTCATGTTCAAACAACATTTGCAAAATGTGTGCTAATATCAGTCCTACCGCAATAACGGCCAACCCACTTAAAGATAGGGTGTTAATACTCAACTGCCTAGATTACAAACAGGATAAAAGTAGTGTATTCACTAAACTTTTGGAACTTGATACTGCGGTACAACAGATTTTTCATATGATTAAAGACTTTCAACCCATAATCACATCACTCAAGAATTCTAGTGTAGTAGCTCCATCCATTACCTGCTATCAAATCAATGCTACACTGATGCCTAGTATCTCCAAAGTTCTAGATGACAAACTATTGAATATTCATTCTACTATTAAATCTGATTCATCCTTGTCGAATATAAACTATGCATTCGCTGTTGCTAGAAATACAGTGCTTGTGAAACCGAAAGATCCTTTACAGAGTAATGCTGCTACCAAAGCTGTACTGTTATGCAAAGCTAATCCAGTTGATAATGACATCAGTATACATAAGGTGAGAGCCGTTAAACATGGTGGACTAGCCGTTGAATGCCCTAATACATCGGAAGCTACAAAACTTAAGAATCTTATAGCTAATACTCTGGCTGACATCTTCAGTCCGGGATGCTGTTAAGCTACACCCTCGCCTGTGTATTTCAGCACTTACAGAAAATCATATGCCCCACGATATCAAACACTTTATAGTCTTACAGAACCCAGACATACTTGACCAAGCAGCTAACATACAAATATTAGATGTTGCACCTTGCAAAAAAAAAAAATTCTTACCAGTGTCTCATACAAACTGACTTAGTCTCCTACAGTAGCACCATTAATAATGGTTTTATCTGCATTGGATATGACTACTCTCCAGTGTTTGATGCACTGGAATTGAAGCGGTGTTATAATTGTTGCGGTTTTAATTATTTCTCACCCAACTGCAACAGGCCCAAAATGTGTCCACATTGCTCTCTCCCACATAGCGTTTCGGAATGCCAGGAGACTGAACTTAAATGTGGTAACTGTATTAATACTCCAAGGAATAGGATGGCTAACAGTACACATTATAATACAGATCATGCTGCATGGGATCATAACTGTCCAATATATAAAACAAAAATTAGATGAACTTAAGTCCAATTTACTTGGTCAGTAGCAATCAAAGAAATCTCAATACGAACATTTGAACCACTCTTTTCCAAACCTGACTATCTATTATCAGAACGTGCATGGTTTAAACAGTAAAACACTCATTGTGTATTTAATAATATCCCGGATGTAGCAAAGAATACCAACTGTTTGTGTTTACGTAAACATGGCTTAATAATAGTGTGTATGATAGTGAACTTTTTCTCGAGTCATTCAAAGTGTTTTGTTCGGATCGTAGTGTTACCACCCATACCAAACGAGGAGGTGGGGTGCTAATTGCCGCTAAGATTGCCTCAATACGTGCAGAATTAATATTGACTCAACTCTTATGGGTCATCTACCTATAGATTTATTGGGTATTAAAGTAAAAGTAACTTCACATCGAAAACAGTTAAACATATTTGTTATATACATTCCTCCCAACTTATCATCTGCTGATTACCATTCATTATTTGATGCACTAATCTCATTAAAATGTAATTATGGCCCAGAAATCTTATTTATTGGGGATTTCAATATACTCCAGTTCATATATAAATCTATTTCTACTACTCTAACCTTAACCCACTTGGATTCCTTTTGCAATTTTTATTGCCTACGTCAATATAATGAAATCTTAAACTATCATGCTCGTTTATTGAACCTTGTCTTAAGTACAGTTCATTGCACTGTTCACAGAGTTAACTGTCCTTTACTAACAGAGATAAACAATCCGTCTTTAACAATAATATCCTACGTTCATATGGAAGTCAAAGCATCTCTAACATTTCCAGTACACAGACCTATAACTTTCATAAAGCCAATCTACAACAACTATATGCTGAGATTTCTGTAATGCAACTTGATGATCTATGCCAGTTGAAAAATATTGATGCAGCATATGCACATTTCAACTCTCGACTATGTGAAGTATTCGAGTACTGTATTCCTAAAACATCTCGTACTAAAAATGTCTATTCTCTATGGTTTTCGACAAATATTATCAAAATGGTCAAACATAAATATTCATTTTGGAAACAATATAAGAAATCTTATAATTCAACGAGCTATGATCAGTATAAATTACTTAGAGCCAATATTAAACGTGCAATAACTAAGGCTCGCCGATCTTTTATATCTAATATCGAAGCTAATATTAAAAAGCACTCTAAAAAGTTTTGGTCGTATTCGTCTCATAAACGTAGCCCTTTGGCTAATCAAGCTATTATGCACAACAATGATAACACATGCCAAGGACATACTATAGCAAACACTTTCACAGAGTCCTTAGTGTCTTTGATACTGGCTCCGAACACGATACACCTAACATGCCGCATTCTCTACATAATTATATTCCAAGCTCTATTGAACACATTACTGAAAAGGATATTCTTCATGCAGTAAAAAGCTTAAAGTCTAATATGACTACAGGTCCGGATTATATACCTGCTTTTCTTATTCACTATTGCATTGATATATTTCTCTGTCCTTTATCTTTTCTATTTAATCTCGTCCTAAAATGCAAAACTTTTCCAGTAGTTTGGAAATTATCTAGAATCATGCCTATTCACAAAAGTGGAGATAGAGCTGACATCAATAATTATCGATCGATTGCCATTAATATGCAACTTTTGTAAGATTGTGGAAATCATACTTCATTCATATATATTTGACAAGGTCAAAAACAGATTAGACATTAACCAACACGGCTTTGTTAATGGTAGGTCTATTACAACTAACCTATTTCATATCTCAGTTTATAGCTGATACCATTGACCACATCTTCCAAGTTGACATTGTATATACAGACTTTTCTAAGGCTTTTGATCGGATATCTCACACTATTCTGCATTACAAATTGACATGATTGGTTTTTCTGACGATTTGATACTTTTAATAACATCCTATCTAGCTCATCGGAAACAATATGTCGAATACCATGGTTATTTATCCATAATTTCATAAATAAATTTTCATAATCTACATCTATGACATTGATGACATTTTTAATGTGGATTATCTATTATATGCTGATGATCTTAAACTGTTTTCTAAAATAACCTTCATTTGCTTATTTTTGGTTGTACATTTCTCATGCTTAAAGTGTTGGTTGGAAAAAGTCATTATCTTCATTTGTAGAAAAGTTTTTTAGCAACTACAGCAAATGTATGTTTGCTATTTTTAGTAAATAATAAGATGCTTTGTGTTAGGGACAAAATTGCGTTCAGAATAGATGACAGTTTAAATTTAAACCTTAGTTCTTGCGAATTATTATTTTTTTTGCTTTCCACATCTCTATTTTTGACATAAAGTTGATTGACATGGTTTCTGAAATGAATCTCAGAACACGTTGTGGCAAATATTGGAAATCCAAAATGCGCTTCGGATGTTTTGAAAGGAGTCATAATGCGAATTTTGCATTATGATTGTTTTTAAATTTGCTGAATACGTGAGTGGTTTTAAATGGCCACGACCTGAAACTTTGATGTTTGGTTGTTTGGCATTGTACAGAACATGTTCTAGCTCATTTTTTCACTTATTGCACGAATTCGATGTATCCTCCTAACATACATATGTTTAAAAAAAGAAGGCTACGAAACAGCACACAATGCAAATATGAGTAAAATGAAAATTCACTCATTACATTTTTGTAGCTGAAAGTGGGTTTAAATAATATTATAAAGTATAATTTTTTTATTCCAAACACTTATTGGGTTTGGCTTATAATAATCTAATTCATCTTGTCCAGTAAATGCAACTTCAATATACATAATTTGTCACACCTAAAATTCATATCGCTAGTTCACTTTAAGAACTCAATGCCATTATGTGCACAAAGCAAAAATTTGTTTGGAAGAGTATTGCAGTTTTCAGGCATTAGTGGCATCGAGTTTTGTGATCAACTATAACACTGTTATCATTCATTTATACAATCAACATACGATAACTTATGTCACTAAATTCTGTCAATTACTTTGCTGTGATCTGGAACTAATGAAAAATGCACCTTTGTATGTTAAGAGTATTTATAAAATACACCTCGGTAACCATCACCATAATAACTTAACTACACCATTGATATTATATTTCTGTCAAATGAGGTTGGGTTCTACTTAAAGTGAAATGCCTCTACATCAGTAATTCTGAACCTGTTTTGTTTTATTGCTAACAATTTCAAAATTTGGCGGAACACTAACAATAAAATAAGTTTAAAAGTATTTTACTTGCCTGAAATTAAACAAACACAGAAATTTCAAGCAACATATATGCATTTGAAAACGTTTTTCTTTCATACAGAAGAATCTCTTACATTTATAAAACATTTTACAGTTTATCCTCATACAGAAAATTATTCCTAAAGGTTACTTATTTATTAAGATAATCCTTATTTAATTTTTGTTAACAATTACAGAACTCACTTTAAAAAATATAAATAAAGGAAAATTGAAACAACATTTTAAAATCTATCTCTATCTCTTCTCTGTGAGTTACAAATAGTCACTTTAATTTCGCTGCAAATAATTTACCTATTTTTCATTACCCCATTTGTGAGTGTAATTAGCCAATGCTCTGTGCTCTGATCTCAAAATTTGTTGGAAATTATCTCGATTACAAATAAATTTTTTTAAGATTAAGAACTTATTCTAGCTTATGTTACAAATATTTAAATATTCTTATAAGTTACAGACAAAGAACCAAAATTTATACTTGCGATTGCTATTGTCAAATAGAGCTTATCAAAATTTCATTTCTATTATCATCAATGGCATTAAATACTTCCTGGTTCCATTTCAAACCTCCATTTGACATTAGACTATCAGTTTGTAAAGTGAATCTTTATTTTTAATCGATTAAACTTAGCAGTAGGTCTTGCATTAGGATTATTTATGTGGAAGATTGTTCAATCTTCATAGTATTTTACAAAATAATTATGCTTATAATTATTCAGTTTTGTGTTACTTATTGCATGTCGTAAAATGAATTATAAATTGCTTGAACTTACACATTTGAAAAATTAATCTTTACTCAAAAGCTTTGTGTAAGATGTCATGAAATGAATCAATCGCGAATCTTAACTACTTCCATTTATATGCAAAAATTATAACTACGTCATTTTTCCATTCGATTCCAGATTTATTTCGAAGCATTAGTCATTCTGAATGATGTAATATTTAAGAGGATGTCTGTGTTTAATGATATAATTAGTGTAAAGCTATTGCGGTTGTTGTGATTTATGTCTAGCGTAAGGCGTCGTCTATTCTTTTCTAATAAACGAAGTCAATGTTTGCTGTCTCTTCTTGTAATATGTAGGGCTATTAGACTCGCTTATCTTATCTATTTTATGATCTTTTGATCACTTGTTCCTTGAATCGGGGCATTTATTCATTGATACTAATAATTGGCTTATTTAATGGCTTTTAGTACGTTTCTAGTGAAATGACGTATTCTCTTATTAAATAATTTCGACATTTGAAGCTTGTGGAATTAATTTCTTTAGAATAAATATTAAAATTCATAAAGTGGCATTTTTAACAAGAACGTATTACTTCTTTTTTGCTTTGAAATGATCTATCTAAACACAGAAATTATCTAATTAATGAGGGTTTCGTTCTTATGCTTTGCAAATTCAATCAGATTTGCTTTTAGGGTACATGAAACGTGTTCTAACGAATATTTATACAAGGAAAATTTATGTTCTATTTTGAAAGTATATGCAATTCATTTTCAGTCTGCAGAAATGTCTACACCCGAAAATATGTTTTGTTTTAATGCGAATGCATTAAATTGATATTATTTTATGCAATGAAAATGAATGGTTTTGTATTTATATCTTAAAATGAAATTCTCTCAAGAGTAATTATTTATACACATGTCTGAAATGAATTCTTTTAAACATTAGCCTTTTTATTTTATGTGCTAATGAAATTTGCTTATATTTATACAGGGTAGAAAATTAAATATATGGAAATTTTAATTTTCTCCATTTTTCTTGCTTTTGGGTGGTAATTTTTCATAGAGTTTGGCATTTAATGACCTCTTTTGACCTCATTATCACATTATTTAAATTATATATATATATATATATATATATATATAAAAATTTAAATAATGTTGGTTCAACATAATTATATAAATCTACCGAAAAGAGATCGCTGGTATTGCAGTATGTTTGATTCAGCTTGGCAGAATAATTGAGTCAGCACAACAATAATGTTGACGATGCGCTGTAATGATTGCAGCATAACTCATTAGATATCTTTTTCCTATCGTGTATTCCTGTATAAAAGTACATACAAAATAATTTTTATTGTTTGCATTTCTAAAATTTACACTACAAGAATTTGGCGGCATACAAAAGTGCCATGGCACAGTGGTGGGATCACTGCTCTACATAATTATTGTTATTTGCTTGTCATTTTTGATGATAACGCAAAGAAAATGGGACTCTTATTCTTGATAACAATTTTGTTTTGTACATTTAGAAGTTTATTTTTACAATGTTTTTTATACATAAGCAATTTGCTATTTATTATTCCAGTTATCAAGTATTGGCTCACAGTATACACGTACTAATGCATTAACATTCTGATAGACTCATAATCTAATCAATCCGATTGTACTAATTATTTATTCTATTAACATACTCACATTGCTTGCGTTAGAACTCTTGTTCTTAAATGCAGTGTACAAATGTGATACCACATTGTTATCTACTCAAACGGCACAATTCACAACTTAAGTTCAGCCTTCTGTCTCCCTTAAAAAAATCATCATAGTGAATTTATAGAACTTGGGAAGTACATGATTATATTACTAAATAACGTCAAGGGAAAGAATATTAATTAGATGACATAACTATCCATTGATTTATGTAATTGGTGGTGATGATGAGTAAAAATAGATTGCCACTCTAATTTCGTATTGGCTTACTGAAAGTATGCCGACTAACCAACACAGTTGTAGATTGGGGTGGGAAGCAAAAGAAAATCCGACAAGGAAATAATTTACAAGTCCCAAAAGAAAAATAATGCACTTGACTGAAATAAAGAAAATTTTATTAATAAGCAAGTAAGCAAAAAAAAAACTGTAAACAAAACTCGCTGGTATACTAGTCCGTCTAACAAGCATAAATACACAACAAGAATTACGAAACTCAAATAAATAATACTTAAAACTGAATGATAACCCAAACTAGGTGTGGCCTTTAATTTGTATATAGTGAATTAATTAAGGTTTGCTTATCAGTAATAAATATATATCACTATTTTTGGAAAAGCGATTAATTAAGAAGATTTGTTTTCCAGTAACAACTATCTAGAAATATACTTATTAGCAAATCCCTAAATGCATATTAATAACAGTTTCTAATGAGTGTTCTGTAATACAAATACCACCTGTTACGTAACAGTATGTAAAATACTCACTGATAAAATACTTATCTGAACCTATATTCATACTTGAATGTTTTTAGTAAATTCCTGTGAGGTCCAAAAATAAATTTGGTAAATAAATAAAATTGCTACTGCGTACCTACAACAATCGTAAGAATGGATGACCATTTGCTGGCAGTATAAACTCATATACCAAACACCAGCACATATCATAAGATTTACTAGAAAAAGCAGCACTTTGTAGTACTAGTAGAGGAGTTCAACAATAGAGAATTGTTTTAAATATACCCAAAAATACGGGCATTGTTGTCTGGTTTACTTACCCTATTACCTGCATTTTCCAGGTTTATTACAAGATTCCTTGATGTACAAAGTACAGATGTCCAACTAAATTGCCGAATGGATGGAGCTTCAATAGTTGCGACCGTAATACAGAATGACTACTCAGAATTGATTACAGTAAACATAACAAATAAGACGGTTAACTGGATCCAAAGAGGTAGAATAAAAATTCATCTTTATTAGCTGAAGTGCAGAGCGTACCTTACCCAATCCATGTCGTTAGCAAACATAAAGAACAGAAAACCTGCATAAATTTGCATGTTGAACCATCTTGTAATATCACCAAGAGGCATTTTACATATACCAATGCAACAATAGAGGTGATTCAGTTTTTAAAAGCGATTTACAAATTAATTCATACAGATAATGATATCAAGCACTGTTGGGCAGCTGTTTAGATATAAGGAAAACCGGCCTTTTCAATTTAATAAATAAGAATAAATGTAAAGTGGTTTGCCTACCTAAATTATTGTAAGTTTAGAATAATGAAAAATGTTGACAAGTGGATGTTTAATTAGAAGAATGCAGGAAAGTTGTAAAGTAGGAAAATGAACATAACAAGATAAAACTGTTCTTTCTTTCTTAAAAAAAAATTGTTTGGGTTTAAATCAAATTAACATGTAAGTGGTCGATAGCTGTCATGTTCACAATCTTGTTAGCAAAAACATTTCCAAATCTTGTACTGATTATTATAAAAGCAAGTTTTTGGAGGGAATTAATTTATTATCACATAGTCACTTACCACATGTTGAAGTTTACAATCTGGCAAAAAATATTTGGATCCTCTGAATTCATGGATTGCTAATGGCAAAATTTTCATTGAGTTTCTGGAAAACTTCATTTCTTTGGCTTCAGTATGCAACAGCTAAACAGAATTAAGGAGAATTTACTAATTTATCAAAGTTTACAAAATATTTAGTATAGGTCAAGTTACACCAAACTAATACTTTGTTTTATAAACTTATGTACTAGCAGTCTAGTTATAAATAAAGCATGGTTCTGCATATAACTTATGCTTTATCTGTGATTATCTTCTTGTTTAGGTATATTTCCTTAATTTAGTCTTAGGTTTCTGGATTTCTTTTCCTTTCTTACCTTCTTTCTTATACTGTAAGTTTTCATATTATTTTGAAAGGCTTACTTTAAATCTGTATTAGTTGCCTGTTTACAAGTTAATTTGAATATTCTCTAAGCACTTATATACCTAAAAATAACTATTATTTCTAACAATATTATAAATTCTGATTTATTAGTTAAGATAGTTATTATTTAGACCAATTTCCATATAATTTGGCATTATAATTCCTAGTTCATACATACCCAAAATAAGAATTTGTAAGCACCATTCATTTTTTGACCTGCACTTTTAAATTATACATGATAATTGTATTCAACTTATGTGATTAAAATGAATAATAATGTATACACATGTTAACTCCTTATCTCATTTTGTAAAACTTCCTGCGTTTAATTGTTGTTCATGACGAGATTGCTACTATGTTGCACTAATTATACTATCTATATAATACTTTTTATATTTTCTATAAATAACAGAGTAGGCAGATAGATTATTTCAAAATATGTTTTAGATTACTAATGTATATTAATATAAGTAATATTAATCTATTAAATTATATTCTTGATATAGTCTTAATCAGGTTAAAGGTTTTTGAGAAATGCTTTATTCTGTGTGATTTTAAAAAATTATAATTTGCTAAGTACACATTACAGATGGTTTACTGCAAACTGATGACACAATTTTAGATTAGGTAAAGTTTTACTCTAACCATCTTAAAAGTGTTAGCTATTGCAAAATCTTAGGTCATAAGCTAATACGCATTTAAATTACAAGGAATGTAAATTAAAATAATGTAAAGTCGTTAATAGCTCAAAGAAGCAGTAAAATAATATAGAATGGTAAAGTAAAGTAATTTTATTACAGATGTTACGGTAATCCGTGTGGACAAGAAAGAAAGTAGTAAAATAAGCAAAGAAAATAGCCCGCACCTAGTACCGCAACAAAAAAGATCGAAAGAAGTAATGCTGTGCTAGCTAAAATGTCATAGAGTATTTATTGCAATGAGGTGTACCTGTGAATCCCTACCTTTTCGTTAACTACTTTTAATTATCTTACTATCGCCTTGTTCCTTAAATTTGTAGGTTCAACAGCCCACTTCACTGCAAGAATTTGAACAAAACATAAGAAATGGAGCTCATGCGTACTGCTCCATATTTAGACGTTAACCGAGACATACCTTAACTACATCTATTAATCAATGAAAACCTTTTGCTTATTTTTAATTGCTTTCTTGGTATGTAAATCTGTAACCGTTTGATGGCAATAATTTGCGATCACATTTGGGGCATAATAAAATATACCCGGGTGTTAAATGTAATAACGTGAATTTTTTGACGATATGTTAATAAGTGAAAATCGCTTACCTCTGTCGTCTTGTAGCTTAACTTCCCTAGATTTTTTTTATTCCCATATTTAAAAACAACTTTTTTTTAAAGCTCTGGGATAAAAGACAAAATTATTAGGCAATGCATATTAGTTAATTAAAATATGCTAATTGGTATGTTCGCTTAAAAGGACATGTTAATTTATGTTTGGATGATAATTATTATTATTATTCTTTATAGCTCAACAGTAACCACCATTTACAGGACAAAAATATAGAACAAACAATAATATACATATGTGACCTACAGACTAAGATTTAAGTATACAAATCTGCATTTTTTTTGTATAACGTCTAATGGAGAGCACTTGCAGCAATTATTATAAATGTTAAAATTATGGAAAAATTTCAATCTTTTATTTTACTATTTTTGAGTTAAATTTTTATTTAAAATTGAAATAAAATAATTACTCAATGTTTAGAATTTTTCTAGAATTTTGATTTTACAAATTTCATATTCAATGATGTTGAGTGATGTAAGAATCGACATTCGTATTTGATTCCACAGTCACCTAGGACTACAATAATTGTTGGGCACCCGCAATGTGATTGTATTGTATTTATATTAATCATGCACTCTTATAACCTGATTTATTTTAAAATTAATTGGTTATACAAGGAAATGCATTATTTACATTATGCACAGCAAATAACTTTATTATTTTTATAAGAAGTATTTTATAAATTTACTTGTGTCTTTAATCAGTGAATCCTCAGTTTTTCTTGTAATAGTGATAATTATACTGTTTAGTTAATTCTTCAACCATTACAATCCAATGGTAATGAGTGAGGAAAATGTAATAGAATCAACTGCTATGGGCAAAAGAATCGTTAGACTTCTGATGTACAGTTTTGACCCCCAGAATATTTAGCCAGTAATTCACAGAAAATTCCGCGAAGTATTCCGCTAAAAATCCCAATTTGGTAAAATACCGATAACCTCAACTGTACTAATAAAAAGTTGGTTGCCGACTAACTCAGTGGGATGGGTGGTGTAAGTGTCTGAAGAGGGTTCTAGAATGATATCGGGTATGAAATATGATCTTAATAGGGAAATACCCTGAATGCCATCTAATTTTGTAGGGTTGCTAGGGGAAAACCCTAGAATGAATAACAAGAGGTGCCAAAGTCTTGAGATCAGGAGAGTGATCCAGTCCTAAAAATATACTTGAAAATTTATTAAAACCAATATTATTTTAAACCTAAGACAAACATGAAATATAAGAACTTATAGACTTATTTAAGACTGCGAATTGCAAAGAGGGTTCCTAAAAACAAATGTTAAATAACCTGAAATACTCAATCATGCTTCTAGATAATCGCAAAACAATCTATTACAGCAAAACTGTAACCATACCATTTACAATAAATTGAAAACCAAATATATACAGTCTTTACACAGTTTTATGTGACATTTCTAACTACATAGCACACCCGTTTTCATTACACACACAACACAGTCTTAAACAAGTATTAGAAATCAACAATATCATAAATCTAATAACTAGAAAAACTTAACCTATACACAGACGACGTACTATCAGTACGTTCAGTCCATGCATTTAACTAAGAGTGTTTATGTACGAACCTCCTCTCCGGTATAGTTTCAGAAGTTTTCAGTTTTACTTTTATTTTATATAGGATAATTAACTATTGTTCTATTAAACATTAAGATAGGGTCCCTCTATCCCAACATGGCTACTTTCAACTTGTGGGTTGTATATTTGAGAACTAATGTGCTCCTAAAATAACACTGAACTGCCTGGCAAGGAATTATCCGAACATACTTAGGCTATTTTGCCTTGTTTGTAAACCTCTGGCAAAGGTGCTTGACCTTCCAAAGCAGCATGTTGAGTGTTTGAATGTTTAAGACAAAGTCCCTTCTGAAAAAATGAATCTACTCTCTTTAAAATCATATGAGGCATTTGCAGCAAACTTTGTACAGATGAATCAAGCATATAAAAATGAACATACCTGGAGTCTTCCTGTATTTACGTATTGTATCACAAAACTATATATGACCTGTCTTTGTTTTCAGACGATGAGATCATCTGGTGCTACTATTTCTTTGTAGACAAAACCAAATCATGGCTGTACTAATTACAATAATGACATCATTTAAAAATTGACATGAATTTGATAACCTTTGATTATGAATCAAATATAATTAAAATTTATAGTAACCTAAAAGTAATATTTCTTAAAGTGAATAACTCAATCCTATTGGTGAATTTTATTAATACAGAACCTGTTAAAATGAAATGTTCTTATAGTTATTTCTAAGGAACGTCACAAACTGTCATACTTTGAATTATCCAGAAAGACGGGAATCCAGTAACAAATTGAGGGTGTAGGGGCTAACTACAGTGGTGCAGGAGTGGACCTCTATACAAACAAAACAAAAAAAGGGAAAATCTCTACGGTTGGAAGTTACAGATTTTATCACTTTAGCTTACCGATTCAATGCAAGGTTCATTCATTCTTTGTGAAAGCAAGACAAACTTCTGGTGTCGATAGGTAGTCCTTTAATCCAACTTGTGTTGCTGAAAGCTTTTAATCCAGATCACTTTTACCTAGTACTGGTAATACATTTAATTCCGCGCTTACGAACGCATTATGGGGAACTTTTCACCGACAAACCCGAATTTAAAGTACCGTACTTTTGATTAATTAATACTTGTCATTGCTCAATTTGGTTGACGCGATTTCTAATCTCTAGCAAAGCGCGAGTGATCGACTGTTTTAATGCTCCCTGACATTATGATTTGATGATATACATAAGTTAAGATATCCCTGGGGTTTGCGTGCTCTACTAGTTCACAGAGAGTTTGTGAGACTTTTACTAACCATGCAGTAAAGGTCAAGCGCTGTCGTGGTGCATGAGAAAATATGTGCAATGGAATGTTCACACGGTCACTATTTAATATTAACATCTGTGTGGGGTTAGTCCCTTTGCATTTAAAATGTATGAGCTCCTATTTAGATAATTTACATTGTTTTCGGTAACGTTGCAGTGCATGAGAATATTTTCAATTGCACACTTGTAGGCTAATGCATCATGAAAAATGTGTGATATTTATCGAAAGAAAATTTCTCTAGTAAAAAAGTCCATGTATTTTTTAATTGCTCGTTGAAAAGGAATGTTTTGAGTGTGTTACTGTTTATTTCAGTACTTTACTTTGATAATATTATGCCATAGATCCATTTTAAAATGTAAACTACTCAAGCATCTATAAAATTGTTTGTGTATTTTTACTACAGATCTTAAACTAGCTAATATTGAAAAATGTTTCCCTATATACTAGTATGTGCATAACTATTACGCGATTGTTACACAATTACAAGTTACATTACACATAATACTTACTTTGAAAGACTTTTTGTACTAAATTAATGATAGATAGATTTTTACGTTAAATTTCTTCATGTTTAACTCCCATTGGTTGCTTCAGTTCAAGGGATTTCCTCGACTACTCTTTCAACATTACTTATGTTCTTGTATGTGGCTTGCAAGTAATAATTCTTGTTTCTGTTCTTTGTCTAGCTCTCTCCTTTTCTTTCCTCACTCTCTATGCCTTCGAATTATTGACCTAAGTTACGTGGAACTATGTTTTGTACAAAGAAAATATCTATAGTTATGTGGTTTAAGTTTATTGCCTGATTCCCTTTATTAATCTAAAAATTATTGAAATGTCATGCTTAATGAACACTATTCATGAAATCATAATATACAGGATATAGCCATATCTATTCTGTCCGTTTAAAATTAATTTTTCCTTTTCTATTCGATTTCTATTTAACGTAGCACGAAGGCGTTACACAACTAACGCAGAAAATATAAATTTGAAGCTCCTCAAAGTTTGTACCTTATGTTTTAATTAAGTGTGTATTTGCTGTTATGCCACGATGGAATACCATATTTAATTACATATTGAGCTGTTCGGGTTTTAAAGCTCATTTTCTGCAATAAGTAATTAAGTGTAAATGTTGTGTTTTTGATTTGGCAAGTTATTGAATAAAGCTGGTTAAAACTTAATGAATATAAGTGTGTGATTTTGAAAGGAGAAAGTGTATTACGTTAATAGTCGTTACTTGACTTCTGTTGTTTTAAGATGTGCTGTTGTATTTGATTAGGTATAATATTTTGCTGTTTTTCTAAAAAATTGTGTGCTGTCCAATGTTGGTATTGTTTAGCAATTGTTTTATGTTTCCAAAACTAAAAGTCGTTTTAGAAAATTAAAAAGTAAAAATGTAGACTTTACAGATTTTTTGATGGAAGGTTATCTAACTATTTTTGCTGATTTCCAATAATTATTCCATTTTTAGTTTTTATATCTCAACATCAATTTGTAAATTGAAATAAACTTATAATCAACAGATCAACAAGTTACAGATAAAAATAAAGGTTTTTAAAATAAGAATAGAATTCCTGCTATATAGTAATTAGATTTCACGTTTCAATGTTGGCAAGGTATTTTGGGAATATGAGTCACTCTGTAGCCTACCAATATTATCACAAATCTAACACATTATACAAACAAACACACCTAAATTGTTCTGTAATAAACACCAATCGTACTGAACAGTATGCACCAGGTTACATTTTCAAAGTTTCTAAAAATTCATTGAAAGGCAACTAGAATTATTGCCGATTATTGTAATTTTGTGTTTATAAGTATATTACAAGCAGAGTTAGGGAAAAAGAGGTAGAGGTAGACCGAGATCAGACTTTTGCATGCAAATAGTAATAGATGCAGACTGAAAATTTCAGGGAAATGTGAAGGTTAGTTCAGAATAGGAAACAATAAGGGTACGCACCTAACCAGTTCCAGGACTGAAGACCTAATGATGATGATGTGTTTATAAGTAAAAATAATGTTTATTTTTCCTATACATTATCTAAAAGCTGAACAGTGCACACTTTTAATGGATAGATAAGGCTGATAAGTATTTTAAGAACTTGAAATTTATGTAATAGTTTATCTAATAATATACAATATTGGAAATATTGTAAATTTTAAAATACATTCAAGATAAACGTACCTTGCAAAATGCTTCAGATTTGGAGTATATGGATACTCTCTATAACTTTTGAAAAATAACTTGTAGTATCAGTATTACACATAGTAATGGAACTGATTTCATGTTTATATAATTGTCCTGGGACAAATTTAACATTTTTTGTGTTATTGACTTTACTTATCTTATCATTTTTACTATGCGTATTGTGTTTCCTGCATCGAAAAAATGTTAGAATGAATTGCTGGTTGTAGATTATTTTTATCTACTATTATAAATTGGAGCTCTAAAGAAACTTAAGGGGAAAATGGATTTTACCTTTTGTTTGAATTACAGACATGAACAGACTTCATGGCATAAGTAAAGACTTCGGATGACAATTCTGCATAAATATAACAAATTTGTAATCTAAAATAAATCTACACCACTGCTGTCCTAATTTTTTTAAATGTGTGTTCTGTCCCCATAACATACAAAGTCCTATCTCTGAAGAACAAAATTTTACAGGAACTAAGGAAACAAAGTTCTTCGCCTGCATCAAAATTTTGATACTTGAAAAGGCTTTTGACATGTATAAGTTATTGTTTTAATGTATGAAACTTTGTGTTAATGTTAATGTAATTGATTTTTATTTTATTTTTGAAAAACGGATTTAAAGCTTTTTATTTTGACGTTTGTTGCTGTAATACACGGTTTTGAAAAGCCCTATGGGAGTTGGGACTTTTCATGATCATAATTATCATGTTTACGAATCCCAAATAATATGCCTTTGCATAAAACTTTTTGAAAACTGTACCACCATAAACTTGTAAGAACACGTTTAATAATTTTCAGTATTTTAATTAACCTAAAACTAGTTATTATACATAATGAACCTTGTACTTTCAGTTTTACATTGTGTTGAGTAAGTCATGTCTCTTGTGACTCTTGAACTCTCAACCAAAATCCACGGCGGTTAGGTAGCATAAGGGGAACAAAGTTTTTCAATTATATCTTTTTTATTTGCTTTATTAAATCCTCGTACTTTGTCAATATGTCTAGATATGAGAAAGTTTTTGATGCATTTACTTCGTAAGAACTTCGTTCAACACGTTTGAACTAGATTCTTCTTATTTGGTAGAATACAGAAGACTCGTATTTCCTTGATAAGCAGTTACTTTAACAATATCTCTGAAATAAAGTATACCATGGTCACTTCGTCGCTTACGTTTTTGTTTTGAAGTATAGTCTTTGGTATCTACTCTTCCCGAGTTTGCTTGTTAAACACACTTAACGAAATCCTGCAAATCATAAACCTTTCTACTATGCTTCATAGTCAATTCAACTGGATGGTGAAAGGGTCTACAGCCATAAACGTATGACCTGGATCGAAGAAAAGAATGTCAATGGTGTCTACAGAAATCTGTGAGCAGTAATTTCCAAGATACACCATAAAGTTAATTTCAGTTTTTGTTGTCCTGATCAATTGTACAGCCAAATACAGATATGCTTTACATCTCTGAAATGATAAATAATTGAAATGCATTTAATATGTCTTCTTTTTTTCTTCCACTTATTACCTTGCGCCACAAAGCTGTAAAAGGTTGAATCTTATGTTTAAGTGGCAATATGTATAAAACTTTCACTAAATACTACGATTCTTCAAGTAAACATAACTTATTTGAAGGTATCCATCCATGGCAACATATTCATCTTCTGTAGATCAACACAAAAGTATAATGTGCCAGTGGAAGACTTCAGCATAGCATGTTCTTTATAGAGGTCTCGTGATTTCTCAGCTTCTTCAATGTGGCACTTCCAATAAATGCAAGTCTCACAGTCTGGTGATAAATTCTTTCGATTGTGGTCTTGTGATGTTTTTTAAACTTGAAGCGTATGTCACATTCTTCATGATCGAGTTTCGTAAATAACACTTTCAGCTCATTTACACCCTTTCTATACAGATGATAAAAACTGTCACAAATATTTGCAGCTCGTATTAAATAATCATACATCCTTCGAATGGTCATATCGTTTGGAGATATCATCGATTTTGCACATGTGTTACATGCCAAAAATTGGCATTGTAAGTTTTTAATTTGTGAGTGAATTTGCGCCAATATTTTAAAAGACTTGTGCGTGCATTTCCGTCACTTTACACAGTTGCGTCGGCGCCCGAGAAAGCGCAGACGCAGAGTGCGGAAGGAAGTGGTGGTTTCCGTCACGTCATGGACTAGTCAACGAAACGTCGAACAGCGAGGTTGATTTGTGTGCCTTTTTTGTCTTCTCTTTCAGGTAATGTAGGTTCCTTTGTTGTATCTCTGCCCTGTATCGTTCCTCACCTTATTCCTGTCATATCGCTACAAACCTAAGAAGAGGGAAGACAAATCAATCTGGTTTCGACGAGGGGGCGAAGCTTTACCCACACCCAACAGCGAGATCAATGGAAAGAAGCATGGCTCTTGCCGCAAGAATAACCGTAATGTCGTGAATGAGCTCCACAGTTTACGTGAGTACATTTTATCTTTTCCTATAATCACAATAAACATTTTTTGCATGGGATACAATAATTTGAGACGTAAATCTGACGTAATATTTCGTGGCGCAATATTATGTACGTGTTTATTATATGTATTGTCAATACTCTTATCAATTACGCCGGGACTTTAACAGTATACCCTAGATTAGAACAGTATGAAGTATAACACATGTTCTCTTCTGTAGCGGGTAATACTTACGTTATAACTCTGATTTTAATAATGCTCCTGTCAATGTTTTTAGGATTAAGATGCTTTATCCTTTTGCCAGTCGAACACGACATCATGCCAGTGATATTATCAACAGATGTTAAAGTGTCATAAATAACCTTACATACTCTGACTCGTTCATCTTTTTTGTAATTGAAAAAATTTCACCGAAATGAATTGTTTCTAGTTTTTGATTCATCCCTACGTCTCCTCCTCCTGGTGTTATATTGGTTATGCCACTTTTCCAAAAACATGGTACTGCATTTGTAGCGATATTTGTCACCACAAGGATCATATGATAGATGGTATTCTTTTAACTTTTTGATTCTGTTTTTTGTTTTTTCTTTTGGATTCGTCCTTTTATTCTTCCTTAGTCTGTTGGTTCCTCTTTTTTGTGAAACCTAGATCTTCTTCTTCGTCTTGTTGTTGTTGTTGTTTTTGTTGTTATTCTGTTAATTAAATAAACAAACTTAGTAAAGTATATTAAAACATACATAATAATTCTTACTTGCTTAAATCATTACAAATATCAAAACTAAAAACCAGAATCACCCATGATGGCATCTCAACTTCAGAGCCAATCACAATATTCCACCACGAGGATGCATATCATAGGCCAATGATATGCACCAAATTTAAAAATCTAAATTATTAAATAACTTAAATGCTGAATGTGAAAACGAGAATAATACATTAATAATTACATAACATGTTCTTTTTTTCTGGAAGTACAGTATTGTTTAATGTTTCACCATCGTTAAAATTTTCTGTTTTGTTCCATACCAGATCATTTTCAACAGCAATTACTTTTCAAAATTTGATGGAATAATAACGTCCAGTATTGTGTAAATCGGCGTACCTTCATCTTCTTTGTTAGTATAAATAGCTTTAGAAAAATTTGCATTAGATTCAGAAACATTCAACATTTATTGCTGTTTTTAGTTTAAATAAAACTCATTTTAGCTGAAGTTGCCATTGTTAATTTTTCCTCTCAAGGTCCATTATTCTTTAAAGTTTTCCCAGGTTGCAGAAAATTCGAAAATAACTTCAAGTATTGTGTATATGAATGTGAATTCGTTTTCGTCTTAGCCTGTGTAGTTGAGGAAGTTTTAATTGATACACAAGGACCCGGCATTGATTGCGGTTTCTTATTTAAGTTGGATTCAATATTATTCTTAACATTGTTTGGTTATTTATTTTCTTCGGACAACATTGATGGCATTAAAGCTCCTTCTTCTTAATAAATTACGCCTGGGCATTGTTGCTTGAACATTTTTAAGAATGGAAATACTAGTCAAACCGCAAACCTAAAAATAAATGCACGATTGTTAGACACATGTAACATTTATTGGCGAATAACTGGTTATAACCATAATGGTACTTAATGGTAATAATTTTATCAGTCACCAACCACTGAACGCCTGAAGTGCTCTGGTAACTGGTACCAGTATGTTTATCCACTATCATACATTTAAAAGAAGGGTATTATAATTACACTGTCTTTGACCATAGCATCTTATTTATAATGGTTACAACCGTGATGTCAGTAATGACATAATTGCCAGTATCAACCTGTTGGCAACATGTAAATTTCTATTACTGCAATTAACCGGTTATAACCATTGTTCGCTTTGAATTAGATAATTAAAAAATCACATTTTAAAGAATAATTTCAATAAAAAAAAACCAAACCTACTACATCAAAACATTAGTTATAAAAGTAGATTTGTTATATAAAATTCGGCACAATGAATTTGTATGGGAAATTATTTAGCAGTACTTCCCAAGTGTGGAAGCTACTACAGTGGGACGAATGTGCTTTAGCTATCATCTCAAAAATCATGTTTACTTAACACATCTGCTGCCTATTTCAGCACCAGTGCACAATCACAACTATATATTCAATGAAAGAAAATATCTAGAGGTACTCTATTAAGTTGTATAAACACTGATTATAAATCAGATCTGTAAAATCTTAAGATTGGTTATATTGAATATAGAAAGAGGGTGTAAAATTTATGGAGTTGTATTAATTAATTTAAGAAATCAATATTTCTTTATAACAAAATTGTTACGTTAAATTTCCGAAATTAATTTCTGCATGCTGTATATAAATTTTAATTTCCAACTACCCTGTTTTGCTTCTTAGTAAGAAGCGCGTCCTCATCTTTCTATCCTAAACGACTTTACACTTTTTGTTATTTCAATTATACGAATATTTATTTAACAAGTTCGATCACCTTCCTATTGAAATGCGTATTTATTTACGCCTCCGATAAAATTTTCTCAAGTGTTTAGTACAACGGAAATACTCGGAACATATTCTATAATAGTTTGCTTAGTTAGTCGAGTTTAAATTCTCTGAAATAAGCAAACATCTGCTTATCGTTACACTACTTTTATAGGGTCTTTAAAAGACTAGAAGCTTCACTCTTTGAAATACGTTCTAACCACCTGCATTGTAAATAAATGCTTCTAACAGTACTGAGAAATTATATCAATGCGATATTTCGTTATCGTGCAAGTGTTCAATTCATTCGAGTTAATGAGCAATAAAACTGTTCCCTCATTATTTAATTCTCGGTATTCTAGTTTGAAATAATAAATCGTTATCGTTTCTATAACAAATAGAGAATCTGTTATATGCTTTACTTTATAGTGCTGTAAGGAGTGCTGCAAACTTACCTAACCATTTAAACAGACGCAATTTCCCAGTCTGACAAATTCATGTAAGTCATTATAGTATATTGTGGCACATTGCTTTCTTTAATTGGTTATTGCTGGTAAGCTGTCTTCTAGGAATATTTTGCAGCTGCTGCTGAAGAATATTTAGCAAGTGCTGTTTGCAGACTGTTTAGCATTCTATCACTGGGAATTGTTTTTGGAAACGAAAACACGTTATCTATCCTCTAAATACAAACTGAGCTTTGAAAGCAATCCCAATCTAAAACAGCGTCCTTTTATCGTGAAAGAACTCTGTAATATCGCGGTGCGAATTAAAATGCATTGTTTTACGTAGTGTTACAGTCGAACATAGTTTTATAGAGTATGCAGTCAGACGGCAAGTGCAACACGCACTTCCAGATCCACTAAGATGGTACCAGAAGCAGACAATTACCCGTCTTAAGGTACATATATTCCGTTTTCTTTTTCTTGATACTTCTATGAAATATTGACACTTCATTTATTGGTTGATAACCACAAAAATGCTTTAGCTTTTCTTACTCGTGGTTACACTAAATTACAGACTGCGTGCTAAAAATTTACTTTTACTTGATAAGTGCACAAGTGATTACGTGATTGGTTTTAAGGCACCATTAGTATAGACCGAAGCTTACGTTGAGCAATTTTTACTGGTTTTAAATTAATGCTAACGTCAACAACTTGTTTACTAAATTATAAGCCAGAGTAAGTTAATACTTGGTTCTTTTCAGTTAAGGTTATGTTATTTCTTCTGGGAAGTGCACTTTACAGAGCAGATATAGATACTGTACATATTATGTTTAATTTTCTTCTTGTATATATTTAGGGTTGGAGACATTATGTAAATATGTTTATATATGTGATTTAGATTTTAAGGTTTTACATCTTTATTGGCTTAAATGTATATGTCCATGTTGTGTTATATGCGAGCTGACGCTTTTGTTTTCATTATGTTATAACAGGACGATTACGTATATGTTCAATTTGGTCTTTGTAGATAATCCCCTTTATACTGCGTTTAACTAATGGTTTGTAAATAAATCTACTTGTTGAGGTTTCCAATTTTTCTTTGGGTGTGACCCATGCCACTCTACATTTTGAGCTAGTGCGGCGTTCAATTCTTTTGAATTTCTATTCTACCCTGTTGCAGTATTCAGTGGGGCAATTTTATTTACTTACTTTACTACTTTCTTTTATGTCTGCATCGAATACTGTAACAAAATAATCAAGAAAAGTGGCTGTATTAAACAACTGCATTACCCGTTTCATAGAAGTGTATATCAAATAATTCCCAATCGGTTTTGTTGTTTTAATATCTTTAACCAATTTATTGTAAATACGCTGATCTTTTACTGGAGGCCAGTATACTTCTCTTTTTTCTTGACAAAGACTTTTTCATTATCACAAACCTTCTGCCATTGCATTTGTTAAATTCGACAATTACAAACATCATCTAACAAATAATGGGAACAAATAATTAACAAAATAGAATAAGGTTTCAATGATATTTACCATCAATATTTGAAAAATGCAGTTTGTTGGACAGTTTTTCAAAAAAGAATTATGAAACCAAGGTAGATGAGATTTGTTCATGCATTGTTGTTGCTGTATGCAGCCAATGATAAATGTAAAATCGTGACTTGGCACGGTATCGTTAAACATCTACCATGCACCAATCAGTTTCCTAATACACAAGTGCATTAATAAAATAAGGTTTGATTGCACCTACTACATAACAATACGGATAATTAATCATAATAAACAATAATAATGGTAATTGTCCAGAACAATTTTCAATATTATCATAAACTATATAAATTTATCTGATTTATTGAAACTATGTAAGAGTTTTGTAATTATAGATATTCACTTTTATTAAGCAGTTTACTTGTAATCTCTTTAATCACGTGTTCAAGACTACTTATAATACGTCTTAATGACTTTGCAAGTAAATGTGTTGAAGTTATTGTCGTATAACCAAATGACATTGCAAATTTTTTTGGCCTAAATGAAGACGTCTTTCAAATGACATCCAAATTATATATTTCTGTTTAAATTTTTGTCCCCCAACTTACTTTCCAAAATTATTGATAACTTTTATATCAATCTTGAAATTTATTCTGAATTGGCTGACAAAATGTAAAGACTTTCTTTTCCGGCCGTGTACACGAACTTTTTTCAATAAAATCTAAAAACAGACTATTCTCGTGTAAAAACATTTTTACATGAGAATACGCTCTGTTTTTGGCTTATTTTGACCAAAATGTTGCCAAACTATTATGCTGTTACTTACCCTTTATTTTTTATCATTTTTTAATTTCAAAGGAAGCTGCTACTATATTTTCCAAAAAACAATTGTTATTATATGTTGAGGATAAGATGATATATTCAACTATGTCATTAAAGTTATTTTTACAAATTCACACCAAAAATTCTGTTATGTGCTGAATTTAAGTTACGTTCCTAAATTAATTTTACTCTACAGGGTTCAGAGTGACTACGGTAAAATAAAGCACCGGCTAGCTTTCAGTGGTGCGAAATGGGTTCTATAGAATCAAATGTACTACTTTTAGGAGTATACAAGTTTTACCACTTTTACTAAATACTTGTGTGCTTACTTTGAAAGGTTTTTATACTCTCTTTGTCTAATTAAGCATTTAAGCATCAAGCCACCTGAAGAAAGCCTCAAATAAAGTCTACTCGGAATTGCTGTTATTACTGCAGTTAGAGGTTGATGGAGCCTCGCTTACACGTTGCCTTCCCTTTAGTAGTTTTAAATAAACACAAATAATAATTAAAAACTCAGTCCACATCTTGTACACCCAACCTATATTATCAAATATGATTATCACAGTAAATAACAACAGAGAAAATTTAAGATCTGCCCCTAATTGACAAATATGCATGTAGCTAAAAAAAGAGAGCACTAATCTAATCCCTGATAGATATTCAACCAATTTAATTTTTACGTACTATTTTTGCCTCTACAATAATGAATTTTTCCCCATATAATAATTTCTGTGTTTACAGTGTTTACAATTCCTTAAATAAGCATACACCAACATAATAGTTCTTCTTGATAATTAGTTTTACACATTCTTATTATTACTACCAATCACAATTATTAGACACAAGACAGCATGTAATGTTTATAAGATGGTAGGCAAAAATTTAATAAACTTAGTCTTTTGTTTGTCCTCAACGAAGCTCCTTTGACCTTCCAGTATAAGAATGGTTACAGGTACATTAATTATTCCAACTTGGTGTTGAAGAAAAGTTCTCAACACAGGCCACTTCTATGCTCAACGATATTTTCATATCAGCGTTTTTACTTGCTTTTGACAAACCTATTTGCTAACAGTTCCGAGGTTTGATACCATCACGTTAACTACCATATTCTAAACCTTGTTTCACATGCGATAATTGCATGTCAATCGAATTTGAAGCTCTGCTGTGTTGTCTGATCTCGAATAACTGAAGATGATCTTTTTTTCTTATTCGTAGGTTTTATATGTCTCAATACCTTAGGGTTATTGCAGGATCTGTCGTTCTCACGGAGTGGTGCATCTAAACTGCTTCATTTTCGAGGTCAATGTCATTCTGTCTGTGCGAATGGTCATTTTTACTTCCGTGCTGTTACATTTGTTACCGAAAACTGTGTCGTTTGTTTTTGGTTCCCAACGCATCAATGGTCGGTGGTTTTCGAACTCATGTGAATTTGTACAAATAACTTTAATATGCTGGTATTTTCCGAGTGTCTTAGTAATTTTTCTAGATTTAATACGAAGGGGTGTAAAGTTCTGATATTTATTACTGTCTATGTTTAATAAAGTATGTGCTTCCCTATTTTAATTCTTCATTCTATTGCAATATTATATTGAAATAGCAACGTTATTAAATGTACCCTATCAAAACTTCTAAATTTTACAGGCTGTTTTTATGCTACAAAAGCTTCTTACTGAAATTAATAAACACATTTCTACTATGTAGTGCTTGCTTAAGTAATGTGCTAGCATTACAGGTGACATTGTTCAGTGTTAAAAGCCTTCCTTTTTTATCAAAATATGTTTACATAAGAACTTAATACAAATTGTATTGCACGTTTTTAAAAAATATATCCATTATTTGTATTGCATGTGCATTAGCTATTAAAACTATGAATAATATACTATCAACAGCACCTTTTTTAATTTAAGTTTTACTGAGTTGAACTAAAAATGTATACGTATTTTCGATATTTTTTGCAGTATTAAAGATAACCATTAAAACCACTTTTTAGTTTTGTATCTTTATGACTTTTTTGCTATGTTGGTTTTGCATGTTTGTAGAAGTAATGCTTTTTTAGGTATTTTTCTTTTATTGCCTTGTTTCGTTTCGCCTATTTGTAGAATGTGTGCTTTAGCAAGTGCTTAATATAATTCTTCTTAAATTTTGTGGATACGATATTACAGAATAAATGGTCACATTTTGAACATCGTTTGAGGCAGCTAGAAAGACATTTGAATAAACATCATAAAGAAGTAGGTGAAATAAAGCAAGCTATAAAAGTATTAATACCACCACAGCTGCCAGGTTTAAGTTCAATATCAGATGGTATTACTAAGACGACTTTACAGGTAAAACCAGTAACGGAAATAATCTATGATGACAACGCATGCAGTTTTCGTATTGATTATGTGGCTACAACGGATGTACAGGTGGGTATTTGAATTTAAAAGTTTCAGTTGTAATTTATTTATTGTTTAGATGTTAAATATGTATAAAGAAATGTCGTTTGATGATTTGGATGGTGGAGTTTGGAAACAAGGATGGAAGATTGAGGTGGATCCTCTAAGCTGGAATAAGGAGCATAAATTAAAAGTTTTTGTTGTTCCACATTCTCATAATGATCCTGGATGGATTAAAACTATTGAGGACTATTTTAATCAACAAACAAAACATATTCTTGACAACATGCTATTAAAATTACAAGAAGATCCTAGACGGAAATTTATTTGGGCAGAAGTTTCATTTTTTTCTATGTGGTGGAATACTTTAGAACAAGAGGATAAAGAAGCGGTTAAAAGGTAGGTTTTAAAGTATTTTACTGTAGCCATCTTGATTTCCAATTATACTTGTGATACACATTCACCTATTAATGTTAAAAGAACAATGTTGGAAAATTGATACTAAAGGTTTTGTCATAAAATTCTATCTTTATTAATATTTTTTTAAAAAATAACCGTTATACAGTAATAACAACTTCTTAACAATTTTCCTGACCCCGCAATCGCAACAATTTCATAAATATACAATTATTACAAACATATAAAGATACATAAATACTGTTAAGATAAGAGAAAAGTTAAGGAACACGAATGCTTATAAATTTAATTACTCGAGTTTCTTAACCATTCTACCTCGCAAAGTGTACTGCCCAATACCACCACCGCCAAGTGATGTTTGATCCGACCACATTAGTACGAAACTGACCAACGATTGGCACCTTCTCTCCCTAATTGGTAAATCTGCTTCATTGTTTGACTCCATTCCCATCAAAGAGTACAATCATTACACTGGTCTAAGTAATTCATCTTCAGCTGTGCTAAGTTTAGCAACTCTGACTACTCCATCTCTACCATGGAATATTTGTAACACTCTACCCAAGTCCCAGTCTTGTCGCTTTTTATTATCATTTCCTATCCACTCAACTGCACCAACTGAAATTTTTTCTGTGCGGTGTTTTAGCACCTCATTGTTTCGCATTACTAAAGCACCTAAATATTCCTGTACAAATTTATCCTTGAAAGCCTTGCAAATAAAAGCTCGCTTAGTCCATTCAAATCAACAGCATCAAAATTGGGTACATTGGTATCTGTCTTCTCCTGTTGTAAAAACATAGATGGTGCGATGAGTAATAGTTTGTTGGAATTATCCGAGACATAAGTGATTGGCCTTTTATTCATAACTCCTTCTATTTCGATAATAAGGGTCTATTCTTCTCTTGATCGTCTTTGAGAATTAAAGCACTCAGAGTTGTTAAAATCGTCTTTATTTACATTTTGATCCATAACTTAGGATCGTTGTCAAAATAATAAAAATTTCAAGTGTGAAATTTATGATATAAATTGAAGGCGACTTTGATTTATTAATGTTTGATATATTTGGTTTGAATACATTAAGTGAAAGTTTTAAAATTAGAAAAATGAGTGCCTTTAATTTGTGTTGCACCCTAGGAGCGACTTTGAGGTAGCCAATAGCTTAACGTGAAATCAGCTGATTAATTTTTATATAGTTAAATTTCATATAAATTCAATAAGTTGAGGATTTGTAAACATTTTTTAACATATTTATATTTATACAATTGAGAGGATGGTTATTAAAGAAGTGTGCAAATACGTTACCGTAAGGCTTAAGCAGCTGTTTTTTTATATTTATCTCGAGTAGGAAAAATCATTATGATTTAGGCTACCTCTTTGGTAGATTTTAACATGGTTTCAAGGCGACCCTATGGTGGGTTTACACTTGTCAGATACCAATGTTGTTCTACGAATATTTTATATGGTTCTGAGGCGACCCTAAGGTGGGTTTACACTTGTTAGATATCAATGCTATTCAACGAACATTGTAAATGGTTCTGAGGTAACCCTATGGCGGGTTTACACTTGTCACATACCAATGCTGTTTTATGGGGGCTGGTATTATGCTTATTGTTATGCAATTAGTTATTGTATGTATAAATAGAAATCATGTTACGGAGGCTGTATTTCATGTTAATGTCACAAGGAAAACCCAGTAAAAAACTGTAGCTCATCCTGCATTTTCAGTGCATGACAAAGAGTAGTCTTCAGTAATAATTTGATGTCACCAATAAGGCGTTCAAAAACATCGCACCAACTTGCCATAGGCACATTGAAATGCCATTCAATCTTCATTTTTTCAAAGATATATCTGTTTAAATTATTGAAGGCACTAACAAAATTAGTTCTATTGTCTGATATGAGAACTGAAATTCACCCACAACGTGCAATCATACCCCATAGAGCTAAAATGAATGCCTTGGTATACAGGGAATATTACAATCTTTACACGTACAACTCTATATACGGCACATGTAAATAAACCACTTGAACCTTAGAATTATCCTTCAAAACTAAAGGCCCCGTCAAAGCACATCCAGACACTTGAAAATTTTTACGTCAATTAACACGATTATCTGGAAGACCAGTAGGAGGGGGTGACTAATGTTTTGGCCCCGTGTTTGTGACATATACAACAATTTCGAACAATCCTAGCTGTGAGTCGTCCTTTCAGAATCCACACCTTTTCTCGTAAATCATTAAGGATCTCGTTTGCATGATGCATTTCTTCGTGTCACTCCTTTATCATAACTACAACAAGAGGACACTGATATAACAATGGGTTATAGGAAAGAAGAAGGAAATTAATAACTAAGAATTTTAGTACACACTCAAATCATTCCTTCCCTGTCGACCAAAGTTTCAATATTCTCTACAGCAAGATGGGTAAATTCCTTGAACAGTAACTCCTTTGCTGTAAGATTGCCTATTTCTAATATCACACAATGCCCTTTTCTACCTTACATTTTTTTTAAATGAACTATAATATGAAAATATATTTATGGAAGTTTCACTTTGAGCAGTAACAACACAAACTGCCTTTTTTCAGTTAGCGCATTTGCTGTAGATATAATTTTTACTTTGGGCCATTCAGCAGGCAACTTATACAACCATCTTTGCACTTTGCATACTCACTTAATAAACACCTCCTACTCCACAGGTCAGCAGGATTAATTTTGCCGTGTCAATTATCTAGATTTGTGAGTCGTCTAATTTCCTTGACGCATTTACCAGTCCATATACGTGATCTGTCTCTAATACACGGACACCACTGAGTCTGTCCACAAAGATATATTCTTCACTTGCAAAGTATCACTGCTTCAGTCAAACGAGCTCTTATGGTGGTTCATATCTACTTTATGCTGTGGAGTGTTACTGATTCGATGGAACTGACTCTTGACTTTCCAGCCACCAAAAAAAATCAAGACCCCTTTCTCATTCAGAGATCTCATAAAAACACATGCTCCAACTCTACTCGCATCAGTACAAGATACGTGAAGTTAAATATTTTCCGATCTTGCTTTTTCATATACCTAGGCACAGAATGTCGTTAATGAGATCCATTTCAGTTAACTATCTATCAACATTCACTTCTACCTCTGTAGGCAGCAACTCCTCCCATATTAATCTCATTAGAAAATACCTTTGCAAAATAAATTTCACACACAACATAGGTATGGATAATAAGCCAAGAGGATCATACACTCATCCAATGATGGTCAAGAGATTTTTTGTCACTTCATTTTCGATTTAGGTATTACATCCAATCAAATCGTTTTTGGCTAACCATTCAATATCTAGAACATGTTGTTTAACCTTATCTACCATAGTTAAAATTTGCCCATCGTTAATATCTCACTTGCTTCCTGCCGAAAGGTTTCAGCATGGGTACCGGCTACAGATGTGATATAATTGTCAATGTAGAACGAACATTTCAATTTCGTGGCGATTGAACTACTAAACCTGTTGAGATGTTGAGAGTTGTTGGCATTTAATAAAAAGGTAGATGCCAGTAAACGGAATACAACATGCAAATGGCGAAAGATTGCCAAATGGTAATTTTTCCACCACAGAAAACGTAGCATCCTTGTCAGTAGAAACACTAAGTTTAATCATTAAAAGTGCCTGCTGTATGTCGTCTACAATATTTATTTTGTTCAAACAAAACCTTAATTATATAGAAGAATTTCTTCCATCAGATTTGGCCTTTATGAAGACACTCGTTGAGCAAGACCGTACTTACAGCTTTAGCTGATGCACTGAAGACAGGTCTTATTTTAGTAGCCTTACCTTCTTTAAGAACTGGTCCATGTGTTCAATAATATTGCATGTCTTCAAAAACTTTTCATATACTTTTTTATATAAACCACTATGTTCCAATCTTTTCATACCTAAAGATGTGGCTCTGCTTTTTCAAATTCAATAAATATGGGCAGATGGTCTTCAGTCCAGGGAAGTGCGACTGAATAGTGACCATTCTCGGAAATCGAAATATTTTTTGAAGTGCTTGATACACTTAGATGCTTGATTTACACTCAAAAAAGGATCTAGATTCCAAGTGACTCAAGTTCCTATACATTCGCCAATGTACAATTTAACATCGATGATACGATATTTAACATACTCGTTAATGGAGCATCATTCTGAGTAGTGCTAACCAAACGCCATCCTAATCTGTATTTCAAATGCTGACACAGAGTCGACAGATCTAATACCAATAACAAATCTAACTAGTAGATCCGCATCTAATAATACACCAACCAGTCTATGTATGCCATCTTCAAAAAATGATAATACCTGCAACAGCTGATCTCCAATATATAAACAAGTAACTGTGTACATTATCACAAATCTTGTTTCGGCAGTAACTCCTGCCAACTGCTTTATTGGCCATTCCTAATTTTAGGTGTTTTAATGCTTTTTTAAATTCTAATCTTGGTATTTTGTATTCTGTTTCTTGTGACTTTGCCGTACCTTTCTTTTACATTAGCCAAATAGTGCAATTTGCAGAGCCTTCTTCCTTAATACTTTCTTTCTTTTTCTGTCTTTCTTAGTGATTTTTTTTTGTCAACAAAATCTGAATAAAAATGGGGTCTACCAAACTAACATTGGGTTCTGTCACCTTTTACAACAGGCAAGGAAGTCCCGAGGACTATTTTATCCTAATCACAAACGGAATATTGCAATAGATTGTTATAATTATTGTATGTTATTAATTGTAATGCTTATAAATATTATTTTAAATACCTTAATAATATTTATGTGTTTTACCGTTTTTCAGCACATTTATATATTACTTTTAAAATTGTAACAGAATGAATTTAAAATTGACTCCAAAACAGTAAACAATTTATTCGTAAGTTGCAATATTTTTGACTATTATTGTTATTAAACTGAAGTATCTTACAATTTATTTGTTTTCGTTTTGTTGTAACAACAATAACCAAGATCTATAGCATTATCTGATAAAAAAATTTTTAGGTTAGTTCATAATAATCAATTGGAAATTGTGACTGGAGGTTGGGTTATGAATGACGAAGCTAATGCTCATTGGATTTCAGTGCTACATCAGTTGACAGAAGGACATCAGTGGTTGCACTTGCATTTAAATTATACCCCCAAAAGTCATTGGTCAATCGATCCATTTGGTTTAAGTGCAACACAACCCATGCTGCTTAAACAAATGGGTTTAGATAATCTCTTAATTCAAAGAGTGCATTATATTGTTAAGAAGCAATTGTCAAAACAAAGGAACTTAGAGTTTAATTGGAAACAAACTTGGGGTAAGAGCAATAAATACCCAAATTATAAAATTTATATTGATGATGTTTAGAATATTTTTTAAGGTTGTTTCGTTGTACTGTATATATTTATAATCAAATATTTGTGAAATGTTTGAGACTAGACTTTAGACATTTTGTTAGCTTGAGTAATTTTTAACTAATAGGGAGTTTGCGGTAGCACATTTTTATACGGAATGAGGAAATCTGCTTATTTTACTGTATATCTATACCATATAATCCAGTATTGGAACGCTATTTTAAAAAATAACGGAGCCAATCCTGTGGTAGTTCTATTTGACAGTTTAAACTTGACTTGTGCTCTTTATGCTGCCGTGCATTTATAACCTAACTGTTTGTAACAAATAAAAGTTAAAATATTTTTAAATCATGTCACCCATATATAAAACAATTCAAATATTTTGCCCACAAGCAAATAAAACGTATGACGAAAAAGAAACACACAGTTTTCTGCTTGTATATCCTCCAAATTAAAACTCGCAGTCGAGTATAACAACTTCTGTTGTGTTTTTTCCCCTTCTAAAGCACGAAATACAAGGTAGTGCTCCAAATCTTTAACACTACTGAGCAGAAGCAACATTTCCGCATTATTATCCATAATAATAATAATAATTTAATAAATAGAGAAAAATAAAGTGAAGATTTAGGTTTAGTGTAATATACCACAATCGACTTTTTGGACTTGACTCTATATGGTATTAAAGTGATATATACCGTATAAAAACGTGCTACCGCAAACTCCGGATTATCTGTTATTTATGAAAATCTATAAAAACTTCAACAAAAAAATTGTTTAATTATTAAAAATTTTAAAAAATTGTTAAGATTCTACAAAAGGGTGAGGAATATTTAACCTAGCTCTTTGTTTAAACTTTACTATTTGCAACGCCACTGCATACAACATATCTATCTTTGAATGCTTTTTAGCAACTGTAACTTGTGAGGTATAGTTGAAATCAAATAAAGTCAAGCATGACTCATTATTCAAATCTGTAAGAACTAATAGTAGTACAACGTATTTCTTAACTTTATACAGTTGTCGGTTAAACTTTATTAGAGGTGGGAAAAATAGCAACGATTAAAGTACACGTTAAATACATTAAACGAACGCGCTTTAAAGGATTCGTGATACCTGGATTGAAAAATATTATTGAAAGAGCGACACATCTCTACACTTCAGTCAGTCCATGAACAAGTTATAGGTTATGTTAGGTTTTTATTTAATTACCCAATTGGATATTTTATTCCGTGAACAATTATATTTAGATTATAAACAAAGCAATGCAAAGGTTTATTGAAGAGTATGCAAGAATCAAACTGTTAAATTTATTACAATATTAAAACATCGAGCGTGTGTGTGCAAAATATCTCAAATAAAATTCCATATTGTAGTTTTGTCTGGTTGAAGAAATTTTGTTTTTGAATACGTACAGGGCTAATAATTTAGGGGTTCTATGACTTGCTGATTTACAATATCAATATAATTGGAATAGCGAAAACACTTTCAGTTTACAGAAAGCCCTAACGTATTCCTTTCCTTATGGTAGCCAACACACTTGGCCGATTTAAATTGTCACGTTGGTGGTAATAATGTAATGATTGTATTCTTTTTTAACTTTTGAAAGCAAACACGTTTTCTGTAAACGAGTCGATATAAATTTATTGCACAAATAATAATGACAATGAAACTTAAATCTAAATTTCTGTATAAAAACTCTAGCAGGTCATGAATGGTTAAACATCAATCGCTAAACATTAATAATTTGTTAACATAAATAATGCACAATAAATAATGCAAATTGGTGACCGTTATCATACACTTGTGTATTGTGTTTGTGTTGGTACCGTGCTAACAAAACCAACTAAAATTACCGTGTAGGTAATACTGGTTATTCTGTTCCACTGCTCTGATCAGTATCACTGCCACTGCTATCACTATTTGTATCACCCACTTTGATAATTAAAGGTTCGACAACATCAAACTGCTGTTCTATAGCCCACCATTCCATCAAACATTTTTCTGCATGTGTAATACATTTTTGCCAATATGACCCATCTATTCTTTGCAAAGATTCTTGCCATATCAAGTTGACATTTGTGTCATTATAAAGTTGGTTAAGCCGTCCAACATTTTTATTGTAATATTCTTTACAGTTGGCCCATACCAACTCTATAGGATCAAACTCGCAGTGATACAGTGGTAGCCGCAGAACTTTGTGTCCGTACATTTCTGCTAGGGTATCTATTTCATAAATTTTTGGTTGTGGATGTTCCTTAATTAATAATAATAGTTCCCTTTTTAACATGTGACTGCCGTAACTAACTTTGTGTTTAATCAAGTAATCAATGATTTCAGCTTTAGTTGTTGACTTGTTTGGAACTTTTTCAATTAATTTAGAATGATATTTAGCATTGTCTAGAATAATTACACTGGGTTTGCTTAAATTAGGAATTAAACGTTCTTCAAACCATTTTGTAAATAATGCTGCATTCATGTCTCCATGATAGTCAGCACTTGGAGATTTTGTAGAATACAAAAGTGCTGCATTGGGGATGAATCCAGTTTTGTTGCCTGCATGTACGACTATGAACCTGTAATAAAAAATATTTCTATTAAATGTAATTCTAACTTTAAAAAACTAACCGTTTTCCTTCTCCAAGAGATTTTCTCTTTACACTGAGCTTGGAACCATCATGCCAACTCTTCTTAACAGAACCTCGACTAAAAATCCATGTCTCATCCAAGAAAACAGGATCATAAAGTTCCAATTGTTTGTATATTTCATATGCTCTTAAAAACTTCACTCGTGAAGCAGCTATATGTTCCTGTTCAAGCACAGCCCTTCTACCATCGTTCAATTTATAAGAAAAACCAATTGTTGATAGAAGTCTCGTTAGACTAGACTGGCTGAAGTTAAAAATTTGAGCGGTTACAATTTCTTGTTGTAAAGATTTAACAGTTACATGGATCCCTAAAAGCATAATACTAAAAAACACTAAATAAAATTATTATGAAAACTATATTACGTTTGGAATACATTTCATAAATTTTTCGTTTAACCGCATCTATTACAAAACCATCTACATAAGACGATTTAGACTTGTTGCATTTTCAGTGCTTGCTCGGTGACTCTGGAACTTTATTTTCTTTTCGGGCTTCTAAAACTCTCTTTTTAATGGAACAAAGAGAACTTAGTCCTATCCCACAAGCCTCAGATGTTCGCTAACAATAAGCAACAGTTAAAACACAACATATCACTTGAAAATTTGATTGTACCTGCAATACTGACTCAAATGGGGCCAAGGCTCCATGATTATCACGTTCTCTTTCAAAATATGTTAGAACATTCATCACCAACAACTGAGCTTGAGAGTTCAAATGTTTGTTACGAAGCGTGTTCATTTTGATGTGTTGACCATACACTATTCAATGTGTAGAAGGTTCTTAGTTTTAAAAAAAACTGTTTGTTGTATATCAGAATTATCTTTAGAAGAAAAGTAGAAAATCGCAAGTTAAATAACAAAGCACAAATTCTAACCTAACCTTAAAAATGTTTGACAATTAATTACAAACGGAAATATTTTATGGACATACGTTCAGAGTGGTTGCATTGAATTATACAGTCGACGAATATTTTTCTAGCTATCCTTTTTAGTTGGGGGAGAGCCAGATAATAGAGTAGCATAACAATATTGTGGCCGTGTTTTATTCATATGCGCAACGATGAGTCATGCTTGACTTTATTTGATTTCAACTATATATGTTCTAAGGTATTTTGTCTCTGGTAACAGTAGAATATAAATTAAACATGATGTATTAATTTTTATATATAAATATGTAGTAGCTACAGTTTTGACTGCAACTGTCTAGTATTTGATAAGTTTGTTTTTAAGATGAAGATGGAAAAACCGAAATGTTAACTCAAGTAATGCCATTTTATGGTTATGATATACCTCATACGTGTGGACCTGATCCAAAAGTTTGTTGTCAGTTTGATTTTAAACGTCTTCCGGGCCATGGTTTAGAATGTCCATGGAAAGTAGAACCTCAAGCTATTACAGATAAAAATGTTGCGCATAAGTACTTGCATTAATAGAATATAACAGGATCGTTTTTATCTAATACTTTTTGTAGGGCTGAAATGCTATTAGATCAATATCGAAAAAAGTCCATGTTATACAAAACAAATGTTTTGTTGATTCCTTTGGGAGATGACTTTCGTTATACACAGTCTATTGAGTGGGATGTGCAATTTCAAAATTATCAGAAATTATTTGATTTTATGAATTCAAATCTTAAAATGCATGTGAAGGTTGTATATTTTTTTACTGCATTTGCATATATTAATAATTATTTTTAGATACAATTTGGTACGTTAAGTGATTATTTTAATGCAGTTCGTGCCGAAAAAAGTTTAGACTATTTTCCTACTTTAAGTGGTGATTTTTTTACGTATGCTGACCGTAGCAATCATTATTGGAGCGGCTATTATACATCAAGACCATTTTATAAAAGAATGGAAAGAGAACTTTTAGCTTACCTTAGGTAAGTATACATTCTTTAAATTAATATTTAGTAACCCAACGAATAGGTATAGTTGAAACTGCAAAGGATGATAGTCATGCCGTTAGTATCTGATTATATCATAAACACACAAACATACACATGAAAATAAAATAACCAAACTCCGGATGTATCTAACTTAGTCGGTAATTCCGTTTTGTTTTTTAAAAACGCATATATTTAGATTCGTTATTGCATGAATAAAAAGCTAAACCAGTGGGCGTATGTGTTAAGTATATGATACAAATGATAGCAGAAAGTATTTATTTTGACCAAAGCAGTTGCTGTCAGATGATGTATTTACATAACGCATCTAATTTTTCAAAATTTTGCACCCTACCCTTTTTCAGGCGTTATTAAAGGATAGGTGCACGACAGAGCATAAAAAATTATGCTCTGGCACAGCTAGCATCGACCGTCGTGGTTGCGTAGGCTGCATGAAACTTAAAATCTCGAGGGGAAGAGAATTGGTGAACTAATAACTGTAACATCAATAACTGAGAGAAAACTATAGACAAATTAATTAGCGTGTTTATTAAATTTTGTTAGATATTGAATTTTGAACAAAAATATCATAAAAGTTCTATGAAGTCATTTGAAATAGAATAAATCAGTAAAAATAATGAAACTTGTTTTATGTAACTAAAAAATGTAACTGTGCTTTTAAAAAGCGTAAATAAGTTAACGAATGAACTTGACTACCATAAGTTTCATGAAACATGTGGCTTACATATGGACAGTATGCGTCCAGTACGACTATGTATAATTAGGAATTAAATGTTGCAAATAATAGATAAATTGTCTGTAATATTAGTACGTTTTACAAATGAAAATGAAAAGAAAATTTAATATTTGTAGAAATCAGTTCACTTTAATTTAGCGTGGATAAATTACTTTAGTTTGTCATACCTGACACGTGCATTGTAAAACATGTGTTGTTACCGTAAAATTCCTTGAACTGACCATCTGTGGAAATCCCAATTAAAGGTGTATAAACTGTAGGAGTCCCAGGTAGCATCAACGGCAAATGATGAGGTAGAATTTTGTGTGTAACTTCATAGATCCATTATTTTAAGAGAAATATTTAACCAAACTAAAATTTGTATGTTGAGGTAATGTAAATCAAAAATACAACGGCATTGTCATCTCCTTTAAAAAACGACAGCAAAGCTAATTTGCATCATAGCGGAACTTAAATATAGGTATGAAGACATGAGGGTAGAGAATGGCCCTGAAATATAACACGTGCATTAATTAAACACGCTATAACAAATGTAAAGGAATTTAAAATGTATCTATTTAATTCTTACCATCGGAAAAGTAATCCGGTGGGATTTGTAGTTTATTGAGGTAAGGAAAACGCTAAGCTAGACATCTGTAATAATATTTAGATGACTATTAGTTAATTATTTAATAAAGGAATACATACTTGTTTCGACCTCATGGTCAATTTTTGTCACCTTGAGTTTAAGACGACCTGTTGTGCACCAGAACCCAGACCAGAAATGAAAACTTTTGCCAGTACGCTTTGACATGCAAACATCTGTTTTAATTATCAGAGAGGGGAATTTGAAGTTATAAGGAAAGGAAAGACCACAGAATTCTTTAGCAAAGTTAAACTATGAAAATAAATATCAAGAACACTGGATTATAGGCAACTTTACTAACAGGTATTAATATTTGAAACAAACACGGTACTTTACGAAATACTCATACCTTCCTATGTTCTGTGATTATAACTTATCTATTAGAAATAAAGTGTAAATTAGGGTTCGATGGACTTTTCTAGGTAAAATGTGAGGTTTAAAGAGAGAAATAACTGAAGCTGGAACGTGGCATTTGCCATAGGTAAAATGACATGTTACAATTTAAGCTATCAACTTTATGTCATCATGCTTTTTTACATTTATTATCTAGTTAAATTTTTGACGACTCATTGATATGAGTCTTTAGAATTAGTTTTTCATTGAACTCATTTCTATCATTCACTTAAAGCGACTGACTAAACTGTTAGCGCTAAATTTGTTGTATTTTGAACAAAGAAAAAGTAGTGTAGAACTATAATAGTTCACAAAAGACGAATTAACATCAATTTCATAATAATACTTGTCAGTATATAGTATAAAATAAAAAGTTGTAACAGGACATTTTGCTATAACATTGTCATGTTACAGCTAAATAAATTTCTCGAACCACCTCTAAATTTATTTCTTCCTCACATGAGTTTATTTCACTACACATTTTATTTAATTTCCTTAATTTAGGTGCATTTTAGTCTAATGTGTTGGTTTCATCATATTTAGCTTTGTGCACAAGTATCGTTTTTGTTATATGCACATTTCACGACATGCACGGTTATATTCATAACTCTACTAAGTTCTCTCTTATCTCATTGGCAGTGGTATTTACCTATACATTTCCAGGTGTGGGTTTAAATCTTGCCGTTTCACACGACATTTTGTTTCGATTTTAAATTCGGTGGGAATCTTTGTTTGTACTTGCTGGCACACAGCTGGTCATCGAATTTCCTAATTTTGAACTAAGATGTTGGAAGTGATAAATATGTCTCTTAAAAATTACACCATGAGATGGACACAGGTAGGAATTTTTGCTCAAATATTTAATTTTGCCTAAAAATAATTTTATAGGACACTTCAAGAAGTGTTCTGTTGCTGTTTCTCTCGATATAACCTGTCACATAACCTAGTGATGACAAGAATGATATGTATATTGGTTTTCGTTGGACTCGTGTGGCCATTAGAAAATTAATACGTGTTTTATTTCAGGGTTTTATGGATGAACATTAAAGTTTGTTCAATAGCTTATTGGATGTTTCATTACAAAAATCTACCTAACATAATTTAGAATTTATCTGATACAACACAATTTTCTTGCTGTGTTGGATTTCTACATGTGTTCCTGAATTTTCATTCTTACATCGAATGCTAATTGCCCAGTCCATTTTATTGTTTTTGTTGTAATTCCAATATTTCTCTATTAAATCTGAGATGTCTTAAGAAGAACCTCGACAGGGTAACTGCTATTTCCTTTTGTTATTCTAAGTCTAGGTATGTTTAATTCTGTGTTTTTCTTAGTTTTATTTGCTTTATGCATGAAGTACTTACCTATGACGAAAATGAAGTAAGAAATTTCTTAAATCACATTACAACTTTTTTGTTTAGAATACTGCTTTAAATTACTAAAGCACTCTGTTTATTTGAAATATTTTTGGTCGGACAAAACTATATGTAGTTTTGTATGTTATTTGATTAAAAGAACGGAAATGTAAAACATATAAGTTTCATGAAATTTTGTGGTTAAAGGTCATGCCTATAGAGTTGTGTTAACTTTATTAGCTTCGATTTAAAGTTTCTCTTGTTATTACTGAAATTTTACTACCGATAATTTTTTTATTTTGTTACAATGTATCAAAAATTTACTGCTTGTACGTTTTATTACATATTTGTGTATTTAAAGATGAATGCTTTACCTCCCTGATGATATTCTAATCTTTTACTTCTCAACGCGACCTGTGAGAGTTGATGTTAGCTATGCCAGAGTGTAGTCTACACTCTGTCGTGCAACTGCCTCTATCGTACCATGGTGAAAACAGTAGGGTGTAATGTGTAATTTATTATCTTAAAATAATACTCACCATCTGTTACAAACAGTTTTGTCCCTAGAAAATCTAGCCGGTAATCCACAGGAATACTGGGTGAAATACTCTGCTAAAAAGCCCGTTTCAGTAAAATACCGAAATCCTCAACTGCATTAACAAAAAATGATTGCCGACTAACTCGGTGGGACGAGTGGTGTAAGTGTTTGAAGAGGGTCCCGGAAGGCTATCGTATGTGAAATGTCTTTATAGGTAAGTATCTTGGATGCCACCTAATCTCGTGGGGTTACTAGGGAAAAGTCCTAAAACGAATAACAAGAGGATGCTAAAACCTGAGATCAGGAGAGTGGTTCTGGCTTAAAATTTACTCGAGAAATCGTTAAATACACTGTTGCCTAAACATTAAACAAACCTGTAACCTTTTAACTGCTATGTCTGTAAATATACGTTTTCAAAATGCATTCTTAAAGTGCTACTTCTGTAAATATACGTTTTTAATTTCAAAAATCTGTGTGTTGTCAGTAAATATACGTACGAGAAGCTCGCCTACTATATTTTATAGTTGCATATATATACTTCGTAAATCATAAGTATTTACGGTTTTATTAGATTTAGTCGTGTTCAGATTTTCAATCGTGTCGCATCCGTATATATACGTTTTTAGATTTTCTTAATTCAACACACAAGTGGTGCAGTTTCATCCTTAATTCAGCAGCGAAAGGGTTAACCATAAGAACACAAAAAAACCTAGTTAAAACTGCTAGCTGAAAGGAAGTTTCTAAAATCAAGTGTTAAATAGCCTGAAGTTTCAATCACGCTTCTAGGTAATTGCAAAATAATTATTACAACACTGTAACTACACCTTTACATTAATTGAAAAACCAACTTTTGTTTCTAACTATATAGCACACTTATATTTTCATTACAAATACACGATACAGTTTTAAGCAAGTATTAATAATCAAACATATCACAAATTTACTTAACTAAAGCTTAACCTAATTACACAAATGTACTATAGGTACATTTTATTAGTTCATGCAATGAATTTTTTCAAATGCTTATTTAGTAAACAAATTCTCTCAGGTATATTTTCAAATGGTTTATAAATACCTGTTGAGTGATTGTGGACTGCAGCTAAGACGGATACCATAAAAAGCCTCTACCTTACTTTGCCATCCTTAACATGTCCATCTCCAACATAAAGTTGGTGATCCGACTACCAATATGACCCTAAAATTGAAAATTACCAACTTGGTAGGGTACTATTCGAACATTTGACTCGATAGCATTTTTGTCAAAGGTACCTAACATACTAAATTTGCATGTTGATTGTTTGGATGCTAAGTACAAAATGTTTTAAGTAAATGGAATTTCCCTTCCTAAAATAATTTGAGACATCTTCAGCAAACTTTGAACAGATCGATTAATACTGTAAAATGATAATATCTTGTGTTGCTTTTTTCTGTTTAATTTGTTTGTATAATGAACTTAAGGAATATCTTAACTAAACCAGTACTTTTTATTTATTTGAATAAACACAAATCTGCCAGTAAAGTCTTCATGCTCAGCCAATGAGATCACTGTTCTGCCAAATTCATACATTATTAATCAAAATTAATCAATCATGAAACTGTAATAATTAAGAACAAAATTATGATGATGACATCATCTTTAACATTTGAAAACTAACAATGAATTTGACAAGCTTAATATGAACCATATGATACAAAATAATTTTACCTTGGATCAAGGCTGTGGTAACCTAAAAATTATATTTCTTAAGGAAAATTGTCTAGTCCTATTGGTGGTATTTACTAATACAGAAACTATTAAAATGAAATATGATTATAAGCATTTCAAAAGATAGATAGATAGATAGATAGATAATTTATTCATGCTTTAAAATAAAAACTATTTTTTGCATAGGTCAATATTACAATACAAATATGTGTCATGTGTTAATACAAATATAAACTATAAACAAGAAATGACATGTTTCAAAGCTTTGCAGACACAAAAAATAACATGGTTATAATTTAATTTATGTTAAGTGAACATTAAAATCACAATTCATGTATTCTTCAAATGAGTAGTACTTTTGATGTAGCAAAAAGGTTTTGATTTTGTTTTTGAACTCATTCCTTGACAATGATTTAGTGACATGTGGTAGACAATTAAAGAACTGGTATGAATAATACATCCCCTCTAATTAATCAGATTTTTTCCAAAAATCTTGAGTGAATTATAACAAAACAGCTTAGGGAAAAATTGACATCAAGACATCAACCTAAAAATATGAAATCCAACATGCTCAGCATTACTTGCTGTGAATATACCGAAAGCATCAGTGTTTAATTATTAATTTATTCCCCCTCTTGAGGCGTCGTCCTCAACAAATCACAACTCTTACCTTGAAGAGGAAGTGGACAAAGTTTACGAATAGGTCGAATGATTTTTCCTTCATTGGTTTTAATTTTTACCACCTGTACTTTGTTATCACGCCCAGGTTTTATTTCTATTACCCCAGCTAGACACCAATTTAGAGGTGGCATATTATCCTCCTTAAGCAATACTACATCACCACGCTTCAAATTGTTTTCAGACACCTTCCATTTTGAACGGTGTTGTAGTTGATCTAGATTCCATTGACCACCTCCAAAAATCTTGTCTCAATTTAGAGCAATGTTGCCACAAATTGAGACGGTTTTCTGCAATGTCTAAAACATTCATTTCGGTAAAGGCAGTCAACGGTTGACTGAAAAGAAAATGTCCCGGAGTCAAACAAGTTAAATACGAAATTGAGTTCGACATGGGCTGTATTGGCCTTGAATTAAGTATAGCCTCGATTTGGGTCAAAACAGTTGATAAACATTCAAAGGATAGAACTGATTTTTCCAGAACCCTTTTTTAAACGGTACTTGATACTCTTGATACCTGCCTTCAATATACCTCCCCAATGATTGGTCAGTTTTAGACAACTTTCAGAGTATAGATGAAGCCATAAATTTCTTCTATTCAACTGTTTATGAAGGTATTAATAAATTTGTTCCCATATTAAAAAGAAAGTCTGGAAAATATCCGTGTTGGTATAGTAATTCTTTAATTAAACTCATTCAATTAAAAAATAAACTGTATAATAGGTATCAGCACTCTAGATTGGAAACGGACTATGTTAGATATTCCACGGCTCGTAAGGAATCAAAACGTTTGATTGACTTTTGTTATTTAAAATTCATCTGTAATAGTGAGCTAATGATTTCCGCCAACACAAAACATTTTTGGTCTTTCATTAAGTCATTAAAGAGAGATTCAGGCATTCCAAAACGGATGTCATACAATGGCAAAATTCTAAGTGATGCTCGTAGTTTTGCCAATGCTTTTGCCTCAATGTTTGAATCTTGCTATGTTAATCACTTGAATGATCCTCCCTCTTCTAGCAAATGTTCATATTCTTACAATAGCACTACTCTTGTTTCACATTTCTTTACTGAAGATGAAGTAAAAAGGAAAATTCATGCCTTAGATTCATTTAAGTGTGCGGGATCTGACGGCATTCCTTCCTGTGATAGTCTATCGCAAGCTTTAGCGATTCTTTTTAATAAAAGCTTTAGTAGTGGAACATTTCCCCTAGCTTGGAAAAGGTCATTTTTAATCCCAGTATTTAAATCGGGTGACCGTTCTAAAATCGAGAATTATCGTGGCATATCAATTTTATCCTCTATTGCTAAGCTGTTTGAGTCCATCATATGCGATGAGTTATTCAGTGTATTTAAAAATTGTATTGCTATTGAACAGCATGGCTTTTTTAAAGGCCGCTCCACTGTCACTAACCTTGCCATGTATCACAATTTTCTTATAAATAGCTTGGAAAGTGGATTACAAGTTGATACAGTATACGCCGATGTTTGAAAGCTTTCGACAGTGTTTGTCACACGTTACTCATTGATAAACTTCGTTTTCTTGGTATTACAGGTTCGTATTTGAAATGGATATATTCCTACTTAGTGAATCGCTCCCAATGTGTGAAAATTGCAGGCATAACATCCAGAAGCATCAGTGTTTCGTCAGGTGTGCCTCAAGGGTCACACCTTGGCCCAATTCTTTATTCTCTTTATTAATGACGTTGTTTCTGCATTTAAAAATACGAAATGCTTACTATATGCCGACGACTTAAAGTTTTTTGGGTGTATTAGTTCTATACATGACTGTCTTAAAGTACAAAAAGATATTGACAATCTAGTAATCTACTTGGCTCATAATAAACTCAAAGTAAATATTGGGAAGTGCAAAATTATGAGGTTCACTAAATGTAAAGACTTGATTTTGTTTGATTACTGCATTGGATGTTCTAAACTCGAAACTGTGGTAACTATCTCTGATTTAGGGGTTGTTTTTGATGTTGGTTTAAATTTTATTACTCATATTAATTCAGTTGTCTCTAAAGCATTTAGGATGTTGGGATTCATTAAAAGAAACTGTATACACATCAACGATGTCCAAGCTTTGAAATCATTATACAATTCTTTAGTTCGTAGTATTTTAGAATACAATTGCATCATTTGGTCACCTTATTATGCCACTCACATCGAGAAAATTGAGCGTGTACAAATCAAGTTCATTAATTTCATTCTCTGGAAGCTTAGATATCCGTATGCCGAAAGTTCACATGACATTCGGCGTCGATTGGTCGGTTATCAATCACTGCTAGCTCGACGTACTGCAGCATTTATAATATTTCTTTATAAATTGCTACATGACATAGTTGACTGTCCGGAATTACTAAGCATGCTGCAGTTTCGGATACCAGTTAAAGTCACCAGGAGTAATGATTTATTCTACATCGGTAGTCATCGTACTAACTATGGGGCTAGTGCATTTAGTGATAAGTTAATGGGAGTTTACAATGCTTCTATACCATCCAATATCGATATTTTCAATGTCACGTGTAAATATTTGAAGACATCTTTATCTATTTTGTAAAGTGTTAACTATGTTGCTCATTTCTTCATGTATATTATTACTATTTGGGTATTACCTGTAAGTAATTAATTTATATAAATAAATAAAAAAAATGCGAACTATTGGGAGCAATGAACATTCTACTTATTTCTGTCGTTGAGAAAAAATCTTGAATTTCACTGCTATGAGTTTGAAAAAATCTGTAAGCCTCCCCTAAACTATTATCCGATCCTTTAAAATAAGTAGCATTGTCGCTAATAATTGAAAGTGGATTGCCTCTTCGTGAAACAAACCTTTTTAATGTTTGCTACATACCTAGACGTAGTCGGAAGAAAAGTAAACACCAGACTATCTACCAACTGTGAAGAGTGAGGGGGATTTGCCTACATACTAAACAGAAACAAAAAAAAAACACATCGCCCGTGACTATCTATTAACAATGAAAATCATTTAAAATTTCTTAATTCACAGGTACAAAGAAAAGTATTAAATTTAAGTTATAATTAAAATGCGTGTATATAGTGTGCGTGTGTGTATGTGTTTGACTGCTGTAGTCGCCTCTTATGACAGGCAGGTTGTACCATGGGACTATTCTATTCCCGGACCCACCCGGAGTCAAGGAGTACAAGGAGAGAACGGAGGAAAGAAAAACCAAGAAGAGAACGAAAGAAAGGAGAACCAAGTAGAACTGTGTGTTTATGAAATGTGTGGGTGGGCGGGTGCGTGCGTGGGTGCGTGTGTGTGTGGGGGGGGTGTAGGTATAAAGTGTGTGGGTATGGATTGGACGTATATAAAGTGTGTGTGTGTGTGTGTGTATGTATGTATGTATGTATGTGTTGGACTGCTGTAGTCGCTTCTTACGACAGGCAGGTTGTATCGTGGAACTATTCTATTTTTGGGCCCACATTGGGCACCAGAAATTATGCTACATACCTAGACGGAACTCTTTTGAAAACATGTTTTACTGTTAAAATTCTTGATGCTCTTCCACTACTTCTACTTGCTAGTACGATTGTGTCACATCTAATACCGACATATCTGTCCTGGTTTGAATTTATGAAATATTTTTGAGAGCTTAGTCGGAGCAACATTATTCCGTTCAATTCTTTTATTCAGATACATACTGACAATGCATGCAAATATGCAGTGATACATCTTTATTTTTCACTAATACTAATGAGGAAACATATTTTGTGTGTCATTATGTTTTATCTGCAACGTAAATGATTACATAACCCTAGGTATAATTTATTACACCCCAAATTTGTTTTCAATTATTATTGTCAAACGAGTAGAGGTCATAATGTAAAAATAAAAGCTAGGGACCTACCTGCTTATTAGCTGGAGTTTGTCATCAGATGGGTCCGGATAGTGTGGGATTAGTTTCTTCCATGTTTAACCAAATGAGTGAATCTACATTTTCACTGAATACGACGTTTATTAAGTAATTAGAGGAAAGGTAAAAGGTCAAAAAAGGAACGCTTCTTTCAGAATTAACATGCACCCGCATTTGATACTGTTTGGTAGACTATAATCAAGTTCCTTTTTTAAAATGTGTCATCTTTACGAACTTGTTGATGTCCTCTCCATACTACGCTTCTGGTGGCTAACCACACTGATCACATCACATTCCTTTCCATAAGAGTTTTTGCTTGTCAGGAATATAGGCAATAAATTTGGGGTTATTGTCCTCTAGTTCATGGGAAGTTATATTATAAAACTTATACATAACAACTTCATTAAATTTAGCTTTTCCTTTTTTCGATTCAAAAATTCCCTAATCTTATTATTAAAATGAAACTTCATGTAACCAAAAGGTGCAATGTCTTGAAAATGTGTAGTTATCGCGTTTAATCAATTAGAAAAGTTTTATGAAGAGGACACCAACAAGTCCGTGAGAACGATGCGTTTTAAAGGGAAGTTGACTGCTGACTAACCGAATAATATCGAGGTATTAAACGCGAGTGCACATTAATTAAGTGCGAAGTGTAACTTTTTGCATTTCTTTACTTGTCCAATTACTTTAAAAAAATCTTCAGTTTTTTGAAAGTGTAAGTTCAACGCACTTTGCTGTAGTGATGTGGACTAAACATAAGGAATGGATTCCCACTTCACCTGATCTACCTGTAGACATTCGTGGAGGATGCTTTAGCTGCAGCTCCTAATTAAGGTAGGCCTGTGTTTAATTTTTAATGGCCTCCTTAGCATGTGAATTGCTAACTGCTTGACGGTAATAAATTATGCTCGGGGTTAATGTGATAATTAATGCCAAACGGGGAAAGCAATAATGTGTAATAAAATTTAATTTTGCGAAAGAATTCATAAATAAAAGTCGCCCTAAGGACTTAATCTTCTTAACCACTCTCTTGCCATCATTTAAATATTTTGCATATAATTTGTAACATAATATATTGACTTTAGAGTTTTATATTAATAAATATACACGCAATTAAAGACACAACTGTTTTCTTTCAAGGATTTGACAATAGAAAATTTGCATTTTTAACAGCATAGAAGCTTTTAGGTAACTGATTATAGAAATAATACAGAATTTTCAGTGGCTGTAGACTACTGTCCGTTTTTACAAACTTTGTATTTTCTCAGCTTTATAAATATAGTGTGTATAAAGCTGTATATTATTACTTATTTCGGTTTGATTATGTTGTCTGTATACTGTCGAAGCGGATAGAGACACTTGACTCTTAAACTAGTTGGAATTTACTCTTCATTACTGAATTTATCCAACTTCATCATTTTTTATTACTTACATTTGCTGTTAAGTTTGAATTATAATTCGAATTCGTTTGCTGTTCATATCTTTACAGCTTCAATAATGTGTAATATTCTTGGTTGAAGAAATAATAGGATGCAGAACTAAAAGTGATTTTGTTTGATGTTAATTGGTTAGTCAAAGTGGAATTTCCTATCTTGATCAGATATTGTTATGAACAAAGTATTTTTTTCTTCTATTTTTGTGCTAATTTTTTCATCTTGTCATATTTAAAAATTTGCTTTTGTACTTTTACAGGGCAGCTGAAATGATATTAACAATTGCTCATTTGAGTGGCAGACCTGGTTCCAAGTGGATTGCTACTGATGACGTTGGTGTAGGAAAAAATCTTACAGAAGCTCGTCGTGCCTTAGCTTTGTTTCAACATCATGATGGTATTACTGGTACTGCTAAAGATCACGTTGTTATAGACTATGGAAACAAGTGAGTATATTTACTTTTACTTGTATCATTTTGGCAATGGTATTTATTAAATTATATTTAGGTTAAAATATTTATTTCAGTTACTTGATAATTGACAATTCCGCGAATAAAGTTTTATAAATTATACAATTTTCATGTGTTTAAACCTTTCTCAGATTAAAAAATGAATGACATGATATCACAACATTGTATGGATAATTTTATGTGCATGATGCATATGTACATTTAACCTCTTAGCCGAACGAAGGCAGATTGTTTTGAAAACTGCAGGTCTAATATTTTTCGAGAGATACGAATTATGTATCGAATCTGGAACCTTGAATAAGTAGTCACACACGAACCTAACCAGTACTCAGATTTGCCTTTTTTACCAGCCTACCATGAATTGCAAGTATTCATGAAAGAAATAGACAAAAACATGAACTTGTACTCTTGTAGAGCTGTTTCAAAATCTCATCGACCCTGGGATGCGCAATGGAGGAAGTGAGAAACCTTTAGAAAAGCATATAACACGGTGTTTTCAGTTCAACCTAAAAACATCACGATTCTAAAAAAAAACCCTTAATGTAATGTCAAATTATTAATGTGTAAACAAATACCTAACCTTACTACTAAGCTATGATAAAAGGCAAGGCGTATTAACTTTTGAGTTTTATATTACTTCTTGGAACTAAGTGTATTAAATAAATCATATAAAGAAAGATTATGGGATATTTATGAAGTGTCTAGAATATGCAGTATGGCTCAGCGGTAAGTTAAGAACATAGATTATATAAGGTTAATATAGATAAGCCACTTTCATAATAGAAGCACGTGAATTTTTGTTACATTAATAAACATAGATTTAATCAAAATAATAAATATGATTTAGAAAAGAGTAATTAAATAAATATAAATTTAATCTTATCGTCATATTGTAACATCGATTTTTACATTATATTGTAGTAACGTCAACGCTGTTGGAGCCATGAGTATCATTCCACAATACTATATTTTCATTTTGGTCTTTAGTTTTGTCAGTAATATTTGGGATTTCTGCACAGGTCGCTGAGATTTTGAAAGACCTATACTTTCTTATCGATCCTGAAAATTGGAGAAGATTTTACTAAAGTGATGTCAAGCATTGTGACGGAAGTTTAAACAGAATTAACTATCCCTAAATGGCATATGTCAGGCTAGGTGATTTTAAAGTTTTACAGCGATAATGCTAACTAGCAATAACTTAACCATGCTTCATGAATATACTTTTTAGGGCTGTAAAATAAAATTGAATTGAACAAATCTACAATAACATTCAAACAATATGAATATCAAGAAATATGAAAGATGTACATTGAAAAACCTAGTATAAAATAATAATCATGAAATGTATGAGATAATTCTATCTAATTATAGTTAAATTGTTTAATAATTCTAAACGGAGTTTGGTAATAGAAAGTAGCAAGCTTTTTTGAGTTTCGGGTTCTGAAGGTTTATAGAGCTATTATTTTTTTTTTACAAAAATTTACACATCCTAAAATGAAAATCATTTATTTCCTATGAACTACAGTCAGGATTTTAAAATAGTTGAGAAAACCGATAAGGGAAGATTTTTATGTTTGAAATGACCTTTAAAACAATATTATTATATTTAAAACGTTCTCCAATCCATTGACTGAGCAGTAGTATTCAACCTAGGAAAATCATAGATAATTCTAATAAGAATCTTAATTTATTTTTACTTGATTTGATTACCCAGCATGATACGTGATACGATTAATAAACAGTAAAAGGCAGTTACCAATTAAATCTTCTGTTGTGGTAATAGATAATCGATTACCAGAAAAGAAAACAGAAACAAATGATAGTACCAAAATTGTTATTGAACTAAGACAATCAACTACAAAAGTAGCACTCACCGATACACATTGACTTTCTACTAACTACTATAGATTTTTGGAAGTGTTGGTTGATTCAAACTTGAATTGGCATAATCCATTATTATATTTAGAAGCAAAACTATTATTCATTTCTTACTGTGTTAGAGCAACAATAGAACACTGCAGAGAAAACTGCAAAAAGTATGTATTATACATTCGTTGAATCTCTTATAGTATGGGATGTCATTTCAATGTTCTCAAAAAATTTAAATAAATTATTCAGAATTTGATATTAGGTTGATACTTGAACTACATGGTACAGGTGAATGAAGCATTAAATTGTTTAATTTTGAACTACCCAGAACGTGCAGGAATCCTCTAACAAATTGAGGGTGTACCGGCTAACCACAGTGGTGCGGGAGGGAGTGGGTCTCTATAGAAACAAATAAGGAAATGGAAAAAATCGAAAAATGTAAAAATAAATAGGTGCAATTTCAAGCTACATTTCAATAATACTTATCCTGAAAGGTGCCCTTTTTTGTACTAAATTAATGAGCATCAACGAGTCAAGTTGAGTGATAATACTCTGGACGACGAGTATTCCTAGAAGATCCTTAATTATGTCAACCTCCTGGCGAAATAGAGTTCTTCTTACCATCAATGTATATGTTCAATCAAGAAAAATACCATTTCACCATATCACCTAAATCTATTTTTAATATAACATCATATCATTATTCCTGTAAACAGATACCTACAAATTTTTTAAAAATTACATTAATCAATTTAAACACAAGCAGCATAACAGTATTCCTGTAAACAGGTACATACAAAAATAAATAAACAAATGGTTGATTACCTACTCTTTTCAAAATAACCAACAGTTTATATTAATTTTTGTCCAGTATGGCCAAATTACTTTCCTAATGCCAGACAAAATTATTCATTATCAGGTACATACAAAATTTAAAAGTTATCTAAATCTATTTAAATACATGTAGCATAACAATCTTCTTGTGAACTGGTAAGCATACAGTATTTTAAATAACAAATTTCACTTTTGCTTGACCACACCTTTTCTATTTACCTATAACAATTTAACCACATCCTCCTTGTTAACTTTAATTCTAAATTTGTAAATTTAATAAAGTAAACACTATAACCTTCAATGCGGATTAATACTCTTAATGTCCAGCTAAACAGGTTTCATAAATACATGCCACCACAAAACAAAATAAAAAATTTTAAATCTCTATTACACTTACAACTGAGTGTCATTTTAAATAAGGACATGTGTTTCCTCAGCTGAAATTCACATCGAAATAGGATTGTTAAATTTCTTACCAAAGTGGTATGGAGTTAAACGCGTTTTGATTCATCCACGGATCACTACATTGATTTCCCAGTTGCCAATCTCAGTCAATCAGTTTCTTCGACTTCCCTTATCTATGATAACCTTTCAAATATTTTCTTGTTACTGGCTCGCAAGTAATTAATTAATTGTGTTCCAGCGACTATCTAGCTTTCATCTTATCTATGGATATCACATGGAAAATACATGATTAGTATCATAACTACTAAAAAATCCTGCAAGTGAATACTTTGTAGTATTTTCCATTGTATTTTACTTGAATATCATGTTGGGAAAAAGTAGTTATAACTTGATATTTGTGCGTTTTACTAAGTCAGCGGCGGTGTCTATGCGATTTAATTATTTTGTAACAACATTAATTTTATCCCATTTGGTAACAATGTAACTTTAATTTTTTATTATTAACTAATAGAAATGTAAAAGCTATCTTATCTATGATCTAATTATTGTATGAAACATGAGATTTGACAGTCCTATAGCTATTATTCATTAATTATTCTAAAAGCTTAAACTTATAAAACTTAAACTTATGAAAAATTTACTACAGTACAATGCTAGATATAATGGCTTTTTCTTTCAAGCTCTAAAACCGCTTTTGTTAGAAGTAGTATAGTCTACAAAGTTTTTAATAGTCTTCTAGTAGTAATTAGAAATCTGAATAATCTTGTGCTGTTCAAAGAACAATTGAAGTTATATTTATTAGAGAAAAATTTTACAATTTAGACAAGTTTGAGAATGCATATGGATTAACGTAGATCTGAACTATTTAGTTTGTTTGATTATTGAATATTTATAAATGTATTTTTAACATTAACGCATAGTTTGGTTATTTCTTGTCTTATTCAGGTGTTGGTAGTTCTTGTTGTTTAATATTGCTGATTATTGATTGTAGCTAAATATGTTGAACTAAAATAAGGAAATAACAAAATTATTATAAAGGAAAATGCTTACAAGTTACGTTACGGATAAAATGAGCGGTAGTTAATAAATTTTGATTAGCCCTGAAGGGACAGAGATCCTGTAATAATATAAGGATGTGTTGGCTAGCTGCAGTGGTGCAGAAGTGTGTTCCTATGGAAGAATGAAAAAAATAGAAAAATTTGAAATATAAAAAAAATAAAATGGCTGGAATGAAAACAATGTTACAAAATCACTTATTCTGGAAGGTTTTATCTTTTGTCATAATTAAGGGATGCCAAACCATTTAGTCACAGCAATTCCCTTTGATCTCGTGCCTATACGGAAGGCGGTTATTCCACATAGGCCGCCTCTCTTGCTTTGGTTCTCTAAATGTTATCACCTTACATTTATCTTTCCCGAAAATATCGTAAAACACTTATTACATTTTGGTCAAATTAAATAAAATTGTAAAATAAAATGTTTTCCAAATACAATTCCATCACTGGGGTAACCAGATGTCCTTTATAAAGGTGTCTTAGTACCTAGTTTTAAAATAAATATAAATAAACTTCAACCTAACTTTAAGCTCTATTAACATTAAATAATACCAATGCACACACAAATATACTTAAAAATACTTAGTTTCTTAACTTCCTCTGACCAGACATCGCTAAAAGAAAAAATCCTAAAAAGATCTTAAATTTCTAATCCATCAATAAAGCTATCATTACTCCAAAGTTTCTCATTCCAATATTAAATTACATGACATTTATAAATCCCAATCTCTCTTGAAATGTCATTAATAACAAACATAACAAACAGTTAAGCTTGCTTTTTTCGTAATCTGTTCATTGTCCATTCCATATAATTTAATATTGATATGTTCATATTTCTTAATATTTTAAAATGATAACTTTATACTGAAGTTAACACTCATTCCATTGATAAATCATTGATCAATAAAATAATCACTTTCATGTTCGATTAATTCTTATTGTGTAAATACCAACAATTTCACATTTAAAATTCACATAGCACATAATTAAAAAGTACAAACATAAAAGTTTAGAATTTTACTCACTTTTACTCACTTATTAAATTTTGTTCGAATTAAACAAAATTGTAAAATAAAATGCTTTCTCAATACTATTCTATCGCTGGTGTAATTGCATTCTTTTCAATGCACACACATATATACTTCAAAAATTCTTAGTTTTAACTTCCCTAACCAAGCATTGCTAAAAGAAAAAAATTCTTAAATCTAATCCATCAACAAAGTTATCATCACTCGGAAGTTTCCTGTTTCCAATATTAAATTACATGACATTTATAACTTCCAATTTCTATGGAAAGTCATTAATAACAAACATAGCAAACAGTTAAATCTCAGCTTTTTCATAATCTGTCCATTGTTCTTTCCAAATAATTTAAAATCAGTACTTATATATTTCTTAATATTTTTAAATTATAACTTTATACTTATATTTAATCAGCACTTGTTCTGTCGGTACATCATTGATCAATAGGATAATCACTTTCATGTTCAATTAATTTCTTATTTTGTAAATACCAACCATTTCACATTTAAAATTCACATACACATAATTAAAAAGTATAGATATAAAAACTGCTTTAAATTTTAGGTTATCAAACCCCAATGTTTTTCTTGCAACCATTTCTTAGATTATCTAACTACAGAAACTCCCTGAATATAACATACCATTAAATCCCAATTGTTGCAAGGATAAGCTGTCCAGGTTCCCAACCCTTTTTCTTTAATTGGTCGTAATGACACTACTTCCACAAACCTGTGAATCAAAATCTACCCGATTTTTGCAACCATAGTTCAACAACTAAAGCCATATGCCAAATTTTTTCCAGTGGGAAATCTATATTCTCTTATCTTAGAGCTTTGTGTTTTTACCTTAACTGTTACCTTGTCCTCACACCACCCTAAACAGCCCTCCACCCCATGTTACTTAATGTTTTCTTATTACCGGCTCGCGAATAATCAATTCGCTTTCCATCGGATCTAATTATTGTCATTTAATTCCCTCTACCTTATGCTCAGTCGTTTTTTTTTGTCACAATCTTTCTATTGTATTTATGGAATGAATTTTGGGGAAAGTACTTGTGATTTCATGTGATTTACTTAGGTTAACGTTTATGTTTCTTTCTATTCAGCAATATTAAAGACTACATTGTATTGCATTGAAATGATTAAATTATATTTGCAATCTGATATCAGTGAATTTCACTACTCATCGTCTGAGTTTTTACATTTTAACTAAAGTGTGTCTGAGTTTCTTTATATTGTTTGATGTTTATATGTTTATAGATTTTGATTCTTTCTGCTTTATTTAATTAAAATTTGTAAAAGAATTATATTTGAGATATACCGGGTCCTGCAATAGTGCGTGGTTCTTTATAGCTCTTATAGCAAACATGTTAGGAATTTCGTTCTTTTACAGAGCTCTAGTGTTCTCCAGACTGCTTCTCAGGAAAATATTTTGACTTATACAGTGTGGCCCAAAAAGTGTGCCACTTTCGATTTTTGTTTTTTTAAATGATATGCCCTATATATTCTGAACACCCTGTGAAACCTAAATCTGAGATATTTAGATCAGCTACAACCAGAGACCTCAAATAAATTTCCTACTCAGTTTCGATTTCAAAATATTTCTCATATTTTTTAAAGATTTTCAAACTCAGTGGTACAAAATCCTTTTTTTTTTATTATTATTTTTTTTTCTGAGAATATTGAACCGATTTTGATAATAGTCTAGGAGTGTTTAAAGAATCTCGGGAGAACTCAAAAAACAAAAAAATGTATAGAGCATTTCATTTAAAAAAACAAAAATCTAAAGTGGCACACTTTTTTGGGTCACACTGTATAAGTGAAAATATTTTCCTGAGAGGCAATCCGGCAAACACTAAAGCTCTGTAAAAGAAGGATGTTGCTAACATGTTTGCTATAGTCGAAACCATGAAAGAAGTCGTCTACATCATCACTTGCATTCGTACGAATTCAGTTGACAATTTTAAGTCAATGTAGCATCTAGTTCATAAATACCCAATAAATATTCCAATTCGGAAGTTTCCGTCAAGCTTCGCGCATCTGCAAACCGTAATAAAGCATGGTTGCCAATAATATTTTATTTTCATAGAGGTAGTTGCTTTAACTATTTTTAAATTGGCGTCCTCATGTTTTACAAGTTTAATGAATTCAGTTAAAATAAAACGCATTTTCATAAATTGAGTTACATATATTGATCTGAATAGAAACATACAATAACTGCAATATAAACTATTTACAGCAGCTGCATTGACATCTTTATTGGTACGATACGATAACTTTGGTTGTCGTGCTTTATGGAAAAATTAACATTTTGTCTTGTTGACATTCTAATAAAATGTATATTCCATTTACAAAAAACCTAAGAAAGATATCCTATATTAAAGAAGAGGCATAATTTTACCAAAGGTTAGCCCGTTAAGTATAAAATTCAGAACATATGACACATACTCTTTTGTCGTTTTCCCAGATGAACGTGTTCACGTATGTCTTTATTTAAAACACGTACAAATCATATTACTATCTTTATCATATATATTAGTTAAACTTTTAAATAATCTTAAACGTATGTTTTGAATTGAGTTAGACACCTATGACGTAGAAGACTTCTTTCATGGTTCGTGCTATATAAGAATTATTTAAAAACCACACACTGTTGCAGAACCGGTATATTGATAAATTCACTGTTTTTTCTTCATAACTCTAAACCTTTCTTAAAATGACATGATTCCACTATAATACCTTACTGAAATAAGTATTAGGTTTATCCTTTTGTGGTTTAAAATAATTTATGACCTTAAGTTCTGTTCTAATACGTACTTAACAAAGATAAAACGATGGTCATGCTTAGTGAACACTATTATAGTTCTCGCAATTTCTAATCCAACTTTCGTCACAAATGACGTCACGCCATATCAACTACAAATGATATTCTTGTCTTATTCTAACTCCAGAAAAAAGTTTCCTTCTTGGTTTGTAAATTTTGCAATGTTGCTGCCTTCATTCGAAACATTTGTTGACAACTAATGTTACTTGTATTGGTTATGTTAGATTAACCCCTTGCGTAGTTTTGTCCCGCATTTTGTGTTATTCTTGCTTGCATTTAAAATTGTTCTTTTCAGAACAGGCTAACGTTATTTTTGTTTGTGTGAATAAACCATGTCCGGTTCACGTTTAGGAAGTAGATGACAAACCTTAAAGGCAAATTTTCATAACTGGTTGTCCTCTTACTTTAGTTTAATAAACATAACCTCTGGAAGTCTTGATAATTGGTGGCTATTATTCCGTGCCCGGTATAATATGCATATGGCTATTTAATTAAGAATATATAACACATTAAAATCATTCAATTAAAATATTTAAAATATGCTCACTAGTATAAATTCCCACATAGTAACATTTATTATTAAGCTAAACAACTTAGACTGCAATTTTGTCAGTATAAAATCATTTTACAAGTTATTTTTTAAAAGTAACAAACCACATTCCGTCACCAATTACTATATACTTACAAAATCTATATTGTACCGATAGCTTCATTGTAGTTACGAGGAATTGCTATTTTGATAGTGGCAATGGCGCCAATATATGACATCACAAATATTGATGACGAAAGTTGGTTTAGAAATTGCAAGAATACATGAAATCAGAATTACACAGGGTGTTTCAATATTAGGTTGTCCGTTCACGATTAATTTTTCCTTTGGATTTTGTATTTACGCTAACGCCCATGCCTTACAACTATTATAAACAAAAGATGTCCTCAACAAGAAAGCCTTGATGATTCTATTATTAAATGGTACTGACACTGAAGAGTGAATTAAATGAATGTACTTTTAGATCTACATTATATCTAATTGGCGAGTGTTTAGAGGGTTGTAAATTGAATTTAAAAGTTGGATTTTTATTTTACATAGACTTGTCAATTATATAAAAAAATCTATGTTTAAAGCAGAACAATTTTGTTTGTGCTTATATTAAAAATATCAAAATAGGATCATCGTATATCATTTGCAATTAAAAGAAATTTGTAAGTACATAGTGCTAATCTTCACTTATGCTTATCGTTATTTGACTCAAATTTTATAATGGATTTAATGTTTCTGATTTTTACAGGATGTTGAAAGCAATTAAAACTACACAAAATGTGATACAATTATGTACAAATTTATTATTAATGGGACCAAATGCAGACATTCCTGGAACAAATATTGTTCATTATAGTATTGATGATATTAGACATGCTCATGATGTTCTTTCTGAGAAACATACCATTACAATTGGACCTGAACTGAGTACTAAAAGGGTTGCAATATTCAATTCGTTACCGTTTGTTAGACATGAGGTTGTGAGTTTTATTGTATCTACACCATTCATTGAGGTACTATAAAAGTTTCAATAACAAGACCAATTACTTACAAGCTTCTTTTTGTACAAGGTGTTAGATGATAAAGATGTCAGAATTAAGTGCCAGGTATCACCAGTTCTTGAGTATGGTTCTGTGATGTCAGTATCAAAATATCAATTATCTTTTGTAAGTCATGTGCCTGCATTAGGCATAGTTTCCTATTATATAAAAGCTGTAGAAGAGGATCAAATACAAGTGTAAACCTTACGTTGCAAAACTTTATCGTTTGCTTATTTAAATTTTTTTAGAGAAACGACATATGCTTCTATAGCAATTTACAACCAATTTGCAGATGTTAATGTACCACCTGCTTTCAAAAATGTTGAAGTATCCTCTAGTGGGAGTGAATTCACAATACAGAATTCACATGTTTCTGCTGCTTTTAATACGCTAGGATTGTTAAAGGCTCTGAAAATTGGCAAAAATACTACTGCTGTACATTTAGACTTTATTCGGTAAGTATATTTTTAGAAAACAGCTAAAATACAAGTTTTTATTAGATATGGTGTTGCTCATACGAAGGACAAAAGTGGAGCATACTTATTTTTACCAGATGGTGACGCTACAGTTATAAATATTGAAAATACAATAGTTAATGTTATTGAGGGAACGTTATTTTCATGCGTTTTAGTGCAACTGCCGTATATTGAACATAAAGTTACTTTATATAATACGCCAGGTAAGCGTTACTTTACAAAGGTCTTTGTGTATTATTCTTGTGAGATTAATATTTTATTTGGTGCCTAGTATGGGAAACATTCAAAAAACATTCCCATGATATTTCATCTTGATCTATGGCTGTATCATTGACATTTACTATGCATAAGTAGTTTATATTTTAGATAAAAATGTACATTATCTGCCAAATTAGAAAATGAAAAAATTATGTTTTCAGTCAAAACTCTTATTCAGTTATTACAACATTAACAGCTATTACCAAAATAATAAATTTATCAGCATTATTATGTCCGTAATGTAGTACGTTAATATGTTCAATACTGTAATACCATAAGTTTAACTTTTTACCAGAAGGAAGTAATTTAGAATTGGTGAACTATAATTACAACTTAAATAATAGGGAATGATTTTATTGGTATTGGAAATAGTAAGAAAGCAGTATGGTTCTCTTTTATTAGATAAAAAATGTTAAGTTGTAATGTGGGTGTGTTAGTCCGTATGCATGTAGATGCGCTTGTATGTGCATGGGTACATGTGGGTGCATGGATGTTGGTGTGAGCATTGTTACAGATAAAAATAACGTTATGTTAAGAATTTCAATTTTTCCAGAAAGGTGGAAATCCCGTAACAATTTTAAGGGTGCACCGACTCCATATAGTGGTGTATGGGTAGGTTTCAATGGAAATATGATAATATTAATAAAATCCAAACGTTGAATTGGCCGAAATACAAAACTGCTTTACAAATACCACTTACCTTGGAAAGTTTTACTACATGTCAAAATTAAGGGCGTCAAACTGTCTTGACCCAGTTATTTCTTCGATATATTGTCACTACTCATAAGACTGTTATTCTAGATAGGTCTCTGTGCTTTCGATGTTCTAAAATTTCGTCATCTCATATTTACCCCTCTTAATTTTATCTTACAAACACTCCTGGACTTTCTATCAAAATAAGGGCCTCTTGCGCATAGGACTTCATTACTGGGGTAACTGGATATCCTTTCACAACGATTATCTTTACCTATCTTATATTAACTCCGGATAAAATTCCATCTTAGTTTAAACTCTGTTAACAGTCAATTTCTAACATGTAATTGCGCGTACATTGACCTTTAAAAAACAATCTAATTTACTTCCATTGGCCAGGTATTAGTAACAGAACTATTAAAAAAAAATCCGTAAATAGTACTGCTATTCCGTTGTCCTGGTTTCCTAGGTTGCTTTATACATTTTTAAATGCCATTTATTTGGAAATATCATTAACAACAATACTTAGAAATTATGTTGCTCTACAAACCAATTACAATTTATAATTACAAGCTCACGTGTCCATATTTATCAAGCACAAACCAAAAAACAAGAAAGCTCAAACATTACTCACAGTGTTAAAAATCTAAGGATATCCAAGTTAACTCCACTGATTCACCTATCACTTCTGTTGGCATATTAGAACTCCCATTCCAGCTAATTAATTTCAAATTTTAAAATTTCACGCCAACACCTGAAACAGTAGTTTTATTTTCTTTGAAAAAAATCCATATATTTCGCAATTTTTGTGTTCTTTACAAAAAAAAAACTTTAAGTGGTTCGTTGATTTTTAGTGTTACTAAAATCTTGCCATGCTCCATCGATGTATCTACTACAGACAGCATTTACCAAAATAGACATAAAGTCCTGAACTGTAAATAAAATTTTTAAAATCCAGTGGGCTTTCTTTTATCCAAATTTTCTATCAAAATACTTCTGTATTAAATGAGTGATCTTATAACATCCTATTTTCATTTATTATTAGGTTATGCAAAGGACTCGTGGATTTACCGCCTGTAGCTTAGACACTACCATTTTATGTTACTTGTATGTCAAAGTGACTACTGCTGTCATTTGTGCATTACGTTCGTGTTTATATTTCATCGGTTTTCGTTATAAATTTATCAACATGTGGTTATCAAGCATTGTGGTAACCAGCTGGTTTTTGTTTATTCTCATCTTAGAAGGCGTTGGATCATGCTGTTGCTTCCCTTTTACTGTTTGCAGATTTGACATTGACCTTATTGTGAGAGGCCCTATTTGAGTATGTTTATTTGGAGTTTTCTATCGTTTATTACGGAGCTTTAATCTTCCCAGAGACAAGAGTTCATTTTGCCTTTGTGATTCTGAACCTGATCATTGTCAACATACACATTTGAAATTTGGTTAGCCCACCTATGTGGTATGTATATTTATACACCGTGTTTTTACGGTATTGCTTATTTGTAATTTTTAGGGAACCAGAACCAAAAGTAGAACGAGTACTAGTGCTGAAACTACCACTAGTTCTAGCATTAGCAATAGTACGAGCTCAAGACCTTGTATTGGAATTGGAACATGCACCATTCCTAGTATCGTGTCTAGCAGAACTAGCCCGAGAACTAACACTTTGTACCTATAGATTATTGCCATCTAGAACTACTTGGGGTCATATACTTAACCTATGGTTTCTACTTGCATTGAAGTGAAACTAACTTTTAAATACTTTCAAATTATTTGTCTAGTGTCGTTTGAATTTACAGAACACCTGTGCATAATTTTGAACTTAGATTACTAGTATTGCAACCCACCTTGCTGCTTTGTGCAAGGGTGGCCTGTTAAAATCTCTTGAGGTGTGACTGCCGTAGAATAGTAGGGCAATTTGTGTAATTTGCTGTAGTTCTTATGTGTGCTTGCATTATATCCCGACCAGAATATTACTCGCAAGTGTTATTGATTTATTAGAGTTAATTGTATAGAGCTACAGCCATGCTATTACTCCCTCGTGAGAAATTAAACACTCACATGCTATAAAAGATTGAATTGGTATTTATTTAATTTGTGTTATAAATAAAGTTTCTTGTGTTTGAGTTAATGTTTAACTTATTACTTGAATTGTGAAACTTATGTATCGGTGGCAGAATCGTGCCTCCGATTCCAATGTTCTATTTAATGTTAATAAATATACAATATAATAATATACAACGTTAGGTGTACTTAAGGAATACGCGAATGTTACAGCACGTGTAGGAGAATTCTTTATGTGTATACATGTAACGTGTGTACAGGTAGTGGTGGGCACATGTGCATGTGTGCGTGTGCATGCACGTGCACATGCGTGTGGGTGGGTGTGCGTGTGCATGTGTGTGTGCACATGCATACACGTGTGTGGACATATATGCACGTATTTGTGCATCCACTGTGCATGTTCATATACATACATGTGTGTGAATACACATGTTCATGTGTGCATATTTTGGCATACACACACATGGCCAGCATCTTGCAAACACAATTTCAAAGGAATGAATGAATAAATATATGTGTGTACTTTGCATATTAGGAGATACTTTCGTGTTTTTTCAGGAAAATTGACTGATCATGAAAGACTTAGCCTTTTAAGCCTGCCCATTTCTGTTTTTCAGGCCTTCTAACTGTATTTCCTTTAGTACAAATGCATTTCTTTGAAACTCTGTAAAAGGTAATGAAAAATTGGTTTTTTGTTTTACATAGTTTTTTCAATTTGGAATATTTTTTCTCAAACTGCGCTTTCTGTGCGGCTTTACATTTCAAAGATATCTTCACTTAGTGCTGGTTCTACACCAATGTATCTATATAATGTCTGAACTAAATGCTATGAAATATGAAGCCAGCATGTGTAATAAACTTAACAGTAGAAATTATGTTTGTCAACAAATGTATGTTATTTAAGTAGAATTTTGTTTTATAAATGCAAATCATGTTATAATCATGTGATTAGAAGCATGAAATGCAAGCATGTTATTTGAAATTAATAATAATTTTAAGCTGTATATATGCTACTGTCTGTACATAACAATTCTCTTTTAGGCGCCGATGGTTTAGGCTTAGAAATTCAAAATTTAGTTGACATTGCAAAGACTTCTAATTTTGAGATTGCCATGCGATTTTCGACAACTATTAATAACGATAACCAGTTCTTTACTGATCTAAATGGATATCAGGTTAGTGCATGCTGTTTTAATTAAAGTTTTCAATTTGGCATTAACATACATGAAGTTATTTTTGCATGTGGCTGAATCACACTAATGTGTGTTAACATTTTAAGGTCTGTATTAAAATTCTCTAATTGTAATGATAATGTTATCTGACTTACACAGTATACCTTTTAATAACATAAATTTAGCCCGTTTGTCAAGTGAAAGTGTAATTAGCTTTTGCATTTTCAAAGGTTATCATTTAATAAATAGGAATATTGTATTATCTGTGTAAAAACAAATTCACGTTGGAAAATTGCACTTAAAGTATCACATACATTAATTTTTAATATTTACACTCTTTATATAGTTGAAAATTATGGATATATATTTGAAAATTTACATCACAACATTATTTAAAAAGAAAATACAATAATGGCATTTTGTTAGAAGTGTTAATGACATAATTCGTATAACATATTTCATAAGTTTTGTCAAAAATTAAAAATCAAGTGTTTTTAAACCAGCAAACTTGTGTTAAAAAATAAGTGGATTATCTAGCAACAATTTAATTATTTAATTGTATTGGGCGAGTTAGAATTCCACTACCAAATTGTTACGATAGATAATCACATAAAATGGTACAACATCAGATAGGTATTGATTTCTAGATACGCACTGTTTCTGATGTTAAAAATTAAAAAAAATTATTTTCCTTGCTATGTCTACAATTCTCAAAAATTTTCAGCGAACCTTTATCTGTGACTTTCCATAAAATATTGTAACGAAAACTCTTTTGCAATAACAAAAGTTCTTTATTATGAATTGATTACACAAGTTTTGAAACTCATAGCTACAGTGTAATTTTAAAGTACTCACTCAGCACGATTTCTTTCCAGCTAATCGCTAACACTACAAATACTAACTTCTTAAAGCTACAATGCTTCTTAATTACTATAGAAGCACTATAATTAACTATCGAAGCACTAAGTGTTAATTTATTTTGATCACTACAATAATTTATTTCATATCACAACTTTGTGATCAAGACTCGAATAAAACTGGTATTATAAACTAAGTAATGCTCATGACGACAATTTATATACATAGTCAATAATTCTGAACTAATCTGAGAACGTACTAGAATTATGCAAGTTCCTATTGTAAGCTAAATAAAGTTCCTAAATGTAACCTCTTGTAAACTGTCGATCAAGCTCATCTGAAGATGTTACGCCATAGGGTGGCTATCAATCATTCATTGTGTGCAGGTGCCTTGTTTATGTTCAGTTGTATTTTTCTAATCAACGATAAGACTAAGTGACATCTCGTTACAATATTAGAATTCAGAATACCAATTGTCTATCATTTCTTTATGCTCTGCTTCGATTTTTAATCTTCATTTTTCTTTTGATTCCTGAACACATAAAGTCAATAGTTGCATAGATAATTAGATTTTAACATGGGCAGCATGAATTTCAATCAGCGTTTTCTTATTAAAATTAATTATTACTTGCAAATACATAAACTAACTTATTGTAGTCACCAATTTAGAGTTTTTGCATGAACAAATTTGTTGTCGGCAGCATCGTTATGCAAGATGTTTGTGGTTCGTAATTAATATTTAAAAACAATTGAAGTATATGACATACTGAATTTTTAAAGAAACTTTGTAATCACCGTCAATTAAAATTTTTTGTGATATTTCAAAATATTTGTGTGTATTTATTCTAACTTAAACTTTCTAAATTTTCGCAATGAACCACAAATGTTCTGTATAATGATACTGTCAACAATAGACCTGTTGATCTAAAACTCAAGATGTGGTAAGTACCAAAGCATTGGAATTAAAATCCACGCAACCCTACATTAAAGTTAAATTATTTCTGAAACTTGATTGTTTTATTCAAATGTTATTCATTTTTTTAAAAAAAATGTAATAAGGAATCAATAAGGAATATAAAATGAAGATTGAAGCAGTGCTGCAGAAAAATGAGAGTAAAAGGTTTATTTATTGGTACTGTTATATAATGCAGCTGAATTAAAATATCCAATTGATTTTTATACAAAATTAAAAAGCTTTGAAAAATTGTTTAAATTTTCATCTATGTATATTAAGAATTTTGGTTGTAGCAAAAAATAGGTTTTTAATTTTCAACTTAACACTATGTTGGACGTAGTGCATTGTGGGAAACACGTTCTCTGATTAGTTTTGTATTGTTTCATAACACCAATTTTCAGTATCAATTTGGTGGTCAAAATTTGACTCGTCCACTATACAGTGGTCATGCCTGCCGTTCATGACGCATAATTTTATTCAAACCTCACATTAGAGTCTTGGCAGCCTGAACATCTATTTCCCATGTTTTAATTAAAATTATTCAATGTTGATGAACATTGTGGGTTATCTATTGTCAATTGTACACTTTGGGTGCTATAAATGACCAAAAATCTTCAATAGTGCCTGTTTATAGCCAGTTTGGGGTTACTGTGTTTGGTGCGCAAGCGGCGTTGTGCTAAAAACCCAAGAAGTAAATGGTTCTTTAACTTGGAATGCCGGTTTTCAAAAAATCCTGCACTTTTTCAAGATACAAAAATTTTGTTGATGAATACCTCTCGCTAGGACACGCAAGGATAGTACCCTTCAACTCACGAATGACTCCGGAGCAAACAAAATATTTTATGCCCCAGCACGCGGTTATCCGCGAAGAAAGCACCACAACGAAATTGCGTATCGTATTCAATGGTTCCTGCAAGAGTTCTACCGGGGTTATTCTCTCAACGACATCACGTTAAAGGGCTTCCAAGTGCAGCCTGATTTGTTTGACATAATGCTGCGCTTTCGCACCTTTAAGTTTGTAGTTATGCCGGACATTATAAAAAAATGTACCGACAAGTGAAGATTAATTCTGCCCAAACCTTTCTTCAAAATATTTTATGGAGAGAAAATCCCACTCAACCGATCCAATGCATTGAACTGTCAACCGTCATTTATGGAACGAATAGTGCAAGCTATTTAGCCACATGTGTTCTTCAAGATATCGCTTCAAGAAACGAATCGAAGTATCCATTAGCCTTTTGGGCAATAACGTGCCAGTGCTACGTTGATAACGTTCTTTGTGGATGTGACAATCGGCATGAATTGGCAAACCTATATAATCAATTGAATGCATTATTAAACTCAATTTATTATCACATGCAAAAAATGTTTATTGCAATTATAGGAAAAGATAAAAGGTACTCACGTAAACTGTGGAGCTCTTCACAACATTGCAGTTATTTTGGCGGCAGTTGGTCATTGTTGGGCGTGGGTCGTCCTTTGCCCCCTCGTCGAAACCAAATTAAATTTGTCTTCTCTCTTCTTGTGTAGAGGCACGACAGGAATAGGTGAGGAACGATACAGGGCAGAGATACGACAAGGGAACTTACATTACCTGAAAAAAGAAGACAAGGCACCCAGATAACCACACTGTTCGACGTTTAGTTTACTAGTCCCTGACGTGACGGAAACCACCACTTACTTCCCCACTCCGCGTCTGCGCAATCTCGGGCGCCGACGCAACTGTCTGAAGTGACAGAAATGCACGCACAAGTCTTCTAAAATTATTGGCGCGAATTCACTTGCAAATTAAACTAAAACAGAAATGTTCACATAGCTGATTTTCGGCATGTAACAAAGGCATATTCCGGGCCTTGACCAAACGACAGGTACTGTCAATTATCACACAAATGTACGATCCCGGTGGTGTTAACAACAAAACTGTTTATGTAAACCCTATGGTTGTCCAAAGTGGTATGTAGAAAAAATTTCTTCAAGAGTGGGAGAATTTTGCAAGTTCTCTTTCTCAACTTTTCAACGAACTTCGTTCGTTTATGAAATCTATTTGTTTGTGTGTCTGTCTGTCTGTGTGCCCGAGGCCTTTTTAATGGTCGGACATCAATGTGTGATACATCAATCGATTCAGCTCGGTGTCCAGAGCTTAAGTTTTGATGTCAGTTAAAATCGGGCCACGGGAACGCCGAGCCCCCGGGAAAATCCACAGGGATAATTAAAATTTTAAATAAGTTTAAAATCAATATGCGACACATTTATGGCATTTCATGCCAATTATTCCAATATTATAGACATTGTTTAAACTTAAATTTTGATTACCGAAAATAATTAGATTCATATAAAAAAAAAAAATTCTTATCTTATTGATGAGAACTAATATATAGCTCTTAAAATATTTATTCAATAAAATAAAATATATTAAAATGTCTCTTTTGTTGTTTATAAATTTTTGTTTTTATCTGAATACTTATAATTATTACAACATAATAATTTTAATTTCTTTAATTTGTTTTAAAGTAAGTCTACATTTGGAAGTTCGTTGCATTTTTAACTTGTTTAATTTGGGATTCGCGGACAGCTCTTTAAAGGCGTACGGTTGTTGCATATATCTTCGCACTTTTTACTTCGATTACACTGTTTCTTCAACACTCTTGACTTCCAAAAGCAGGCTAGCTCCTATATGGGCTCCAACTCTTCCTAGGTTAGAACTCTGCAGATGCGTTTTGTTATCTCGACTGGTTGACAAGGTTATGACGGCACTTAAGAATGAAGTGGCAATAGATCACGTCAATGTGTGGACTGACTCACAAATAGTCCTTTGTTGGCTCGATCCTTCTAGATGGTCAATTTTCGTAGCGAATAGTATTTCAGAAATCCAGCAACTTATTTCAAATTTTTACTGGCGACATGTTTGTTCTGCGGACAACCCAGCTGATTGTCTTTCTCGCGGAATTATGCCTCAAGATATTTTAGATCTTCATATATGGAAGCATGGTCTCCCGTTTTTGTCAGATTTGAATTTTGATCCCCGCAATAATATGACAACATGTAGTTTGAAAAATCTTCTCGAAGAACGTCAAAGAGTTTTACTCGTGGTGAAGAATAATGTCAGGTGTTGAGTTTTGGTCAATTGTTTTCGGAATGTTCTCAAAATTCTCTAGGTTGCAACTCACCGTTGCTTATTGTTTTAGATTCATACAAAACATTACTTCGCCATCTTAAAAAAAAAAATGATTCACTGCAGGTGAAAGAATTGTACTCAACTTTGGAAATCATCATTCGGGTAACTCAAGAAATTCACTTTTCAAAGGAAATGGATAAACTGAAGAACAACAAACCCATTTCTAACAAGAATCTGTTATCTTTGTCTCTTTTTGGATGAACAAGGGCTAATTCGTATCGGTGGTAGACTATCGAATGCCGATATTTCGTTGAACAAAGACATCCATTGCTTCTCCCCGCTAATGATCACGTAGTCTCTTACTCGCTCAGGAACATCAACGCTTGCTACACGCAGGCCCTCAGCTGGTACTCTCACACGTTCGTTTAAGGTTTTGGCCTTTAAACGGTCTTAGAAGTATAAAACAGATAATAAGAAATTGCTCGAAATGTTTTCGATTTTCTTCCCGATCTTTTCAACAGATCATGTCAGAATTGCCAAGAGATAGAGTGAGAATTTGTCATCCGTTTCAGTGTTGGCGTTGACTATGGCGGCCCTTTTTTCATTAAGACTTCAAAACTCCGAAAGGTTCCAGAAATCAAATCATACCTTGCTCTGTTTGTGCGAATGTAAACAAAGGCTGTTCACATGGAACTCGTCGTAGGTCTTTCTGTTGAATCATTCATAATGTGCCTAAAACGTTTTGCCGCTCGAAGAGGAAACCTAACCACTATTTATAGCGACAATGCCGTGAATTTTTTAGGTTCCTGCAATCAATTGAAGGATTTGTATAACTTCTTTAGAAACTATAATAGCTGTAACGAGTTAAGGGAATATCTTTCAAAAAACGAAACTGAGTGGAAGACCATTCCGCCTCATTCCCCGCATCATCGCGGAATTTGGGAATCTGCTATTAAGAGCGCCAAATACCACCTAAAACGCCTCGTAGGCGAGCAACAGCTAACATTTGAAGAATTTAGCATAGTGCTATATCTAATAGAAGCTGTCTTTAACTCTAGGACCCTCTATTCTTTATCGACTGACCCAAATGAAAATGTCGCTCTGACCCCATCATATTTTTTTAGTAAGTGACGGTCTTATGGCATATCCCCAAAAGGATATCACTAATATTCCCGAAAATCGGTTAACGATGTATCAACAACTTTCTCAAATGTATCAAAATTTTTGGAAAAGATGGTCTCAGGACTATTTGAATCTTGCAAAACAGGCCCAAATGGCATCGTCCGGTAACAAATATAAGGTTAGGAGATCTCGTGTTGATTTGTGAGGAAAGCACGGTTCCTTTAAGGTGGCCCCTTGCTCGAGTAATGGAAACGTTTCCTGGATCAGATAGAAAGGTTAGAGTGGTAAAATTGAAAACCCAAAACGGAGATTTTGTTCCTCCCATAACTAAAATTTGTTCGCTTCCTTACGCAGAATCCGATAATCCTTCTCTCTAAAGCAAATGAGCCCACGTTTTGACCTTCGCGATTCCATCCTCATGGGTTCGGTTAGCAGAGAAATATTCAGAAGACGGAGTCTTCAACCAGGGCAGTTATGTTAATGAATGCGTATTAGTTTGTCATTCAACTTTACTTTAAGGGTTATTGTCCAATTTGTGCCTAAAAACTAAGATCACATTATCCGAAATAAAATAAGAAAACTACGGTCGAACGCGTTGTAAAAATTTTCACACTTGTCATTTAGACATTTGCTATGTCCCTTTTTTAGCTCAAATATAAACTCCAAGAAGATTAAATGGAAATTTTATACACGAAGTCCCTCACTACTCTCTCAAATTGCACGAAGATTGTATAGATGCTCTGTGTATTTTGGACATTAATACCAGTTTTTGAAAACCTAAAAATGAACCCAAAGGGGCCCAAAAATTGACCTATATTTACAGCTATTTATGCTTAATTGTTCATCCTTTTTGCTTTTGAAGTAAGTGTTGAATAAACTCTAAAGGAAATTTAGTTCACTCACATTTGCTTAGTTTCGAAATAAATGTGCCTTTGTATGTGTTTGAATTATTCATTAAACTCTATGAATACTGAAATCAAACAAAGTTTGATTCGTCATTGATAAGTTTGGGAGTGCTGGTTTATGATAATTAAGGACAATACGCAGACTCCTGTATATGAGTAATAACTTTGTAGATTATTTGACCATTTATTAATTAATTTTGTTGGGTACATGTAACTGTTTTGATGTTATTACCTACATTTAATTGGTTGTTATTAGACTTAAGTATTTTACAAACACTTAATGCAAGCAATTTCTATTGCAAGTTGTATTTTGTTTTTCCATTTAATTGTTTTATTGTGCTGTTTATTTAAAAAATAGAAAATACTTTTATACGCCTGTTTTGGGTTAATTTTACTAGCTCAAAAAGAAAAAATGAACCACCTTACATGCAGTTCAATGTGAGATTGGCCCAAGTCGAGACCAATTGCACTCTGAATGTCACAAGTGGGTTTTGAATAACGCCATTTGTCAAACAACGATAACGACGTTCACTAATTTCTTGTTTGTTTGAACTTTTATTTTGATAAAGGACATTGGCTACATATTGCAATGTTAATTGGAGATCAATAAATTAGTGTAATCGCCAGTAAACGAGTACTGTAAAAATATGCAGAGAGAGGCCTGCGAAATTGGGAATGCAGTGGGCTCCTGCGGTTAATGGATTTGTAATGTGGGGTTCTGAAAATTGATTTGTACGAAGTTGTACCCTTGAGAGATAGAATTTTTCCAACTACAGTATCTACTGTAATTGGCGCTAAGTTAATTTCAAGGGAACTGTTGTTTTTCTTTACGACGATTTGATGGTTCTCTCAGGATTTGGGTCTGGATTGTTTAGACTACATCATATGTTCTGGTGTCAACATTGAACTTGCTTCGCCCCAATCGTCGGCGTGTGCTTATGATGATCACTGGTTTGGTTCGGGTATTTATTTAGAAATTAATGTCAACATGGACTGTCTATAAAAAAATTTTTATACAATTTTTTTAGACCACGAGATTAGTACATACTCCGGGAAGCGCCTGTGGTCTATGGAGGGTCGTCTTTTGTTGCTATGACTATGTAAGTACCTAATTCTTTTCTATTAACATTTAAAAATTTCGGTAACTAAGGAACCGAAAACAGTCCATTATATATTTTTTTCCCTTAATTTTTTTTATGTACATATTAAAACTGAGCTTAAAATTTAGTTATAGGCAGTTAAAAAAGGACGTACATTATTTTTGTGATAAATTATTAAGGCGTAGATATGTATATTGTGTAAATCCTTCGGGATATATTTTGGATGAATGTAGTTTTCTACGCGAAGTGGCTTTTTGTATCATGTTCTTTATTTTAACTAGAGGTTTGTAAATAAATTCATTCTTGAGGTTTCTTTTTTCTGACCACTTTACTATTTTGGCTAGCAGAATTTCTTCTTGCTAATAGGTAAAAGGAAAGGCACAGATATGAGAGGTAAGGGAACACTTCGCCATATGATTTTAATGCACTCACTTACTTGCAAGTAAGGATAAAGATATGTCTGCTTCAACGCACTGCCAGACAAATAAATTCCTCAATTCGTGCAATTGTTAACAGCTTTATGTCCCAAGCCTCATCTAGTGCTATGATTTGTTAAGAACGTCACACGAATTGTGAAAAAATGTTGATACCACACTTACCCTGAAATTAAAACCGTTGGTAGGAAATACAAAAGAGAATCACCGAAATCACATTTTTTTACTAAATACTTTTGCACAATATTGTGTAATATTATGCAGTAGCTCATTATTTATTATTTATTGAAAACAAAGAGAGAGGCAAATTAGCACGTACCAATATCAGAAATAGTCAACGTATGTTTATGCCAAATTACAAATCACACCATAAAATTGCCTCAAAAGGTAATAATCCTGAGTGATATTTTGTAAATCAAAAGGCAAAATTGGGGTTATTTATTAGTTATGATGTTTCAGATGCTACGACGTATTCGGTTTGACAAATTACCATTACAAGCAAATTATTATCCAATACCTGCAATGGCATATATTGAAGATTCAAATACACGTTTGAGCATAGTAACAGGTAGTCCTTTAGGCGCTGCATCTTTAAAGAATGGACAAATTGAAGTAATGCTGGATAGAAGGCTTAACCAAGATGATAGTCTAGGTATGGGACAAGGTGTTTTAGATAATCATCCAACAAAACATGTTTTTAAAATTCTTTTGGAAAGGAAAATGTCAACTTGTGAGGTGAGTATCATATGTAACAAAATTGTGGTCTTGAATTATTTTTGTTTTTAACTATTTTTTGTTATTATTTTGTAATTTGATCTGTATGTTTAATAAATAGTTCATTTTGCAATTTTCGAAAACTACTGTCACATTTAATCAATACTTGCTACACATTCTCCACTCGGTTATCGATATTAATGTAAGAGTGCACTTTTGAGGATTAATTTGATGGGTCTCAAATATTTATTTAATAATAATAATGGTATACTACAATTTACAGTGATATTATTAGTACATAAAACCAATTTACAATAAAAATAGTTAATAATGACTTCCCAGCAAAACAAAGCGATACACTTATAGTTATATAGGAGGTATTGATTCTGTAGAACCTTTAAATAATTTAATTATAAAATAATTTAAGGCAGCACAATGGGCCCACCAGGAGGCCTAAGTGCGCGTGGCTTTAAGTCACCCTTCCCAAGTTAATCAATCATATAAAATAATTTGGTCAAATGTACTTAATATTTAAAAGCTACACGAGCAATTTGACCGTTCTTGTACTTATAGTACACTGTATTGAAAATGATACAATAGCTAATGTGGTTTAGTCGTTCTTAATTTACAAATACAGAATAGATCAATCGTACATGAGTTACCAATTAACGTACGAATCAGGCCAACAAATGTTAAGCTAATATGGCAAATGTCCTGTAAATGTGGTGTATACAAATCTTGCAGGTGATTAACCCCTCGAAAGTAACTAATTTGCTCAACAGACACTTTTTAGCTTGATAAGGCGAGAAAGTTTGCTCATCTAGAAGTAACTTTACTTGACACAAATCTTTACATTGTTTCGAAATAGTGGTCCCGTAGATCTTATTAATTGTTAATATGCTATGGTACAGATACGGAATGCATACTATTGATCATGAGCATCACAAAATGCAGGTAAAAATTTAGTAAAGTTCTTAACCTCATTTTTATGTTATGTAAAAGAGTTTTTGACTCGTTATGTTTATTTTGGAACATACATTGCCACGTCTTGGTTTTATACAGGTGCCAACTTGTAAAACTTTTAGAATCAAGAAGCATGTCTGTCGCTATACATAATTAATAAAGATCTTCGACTTGGAAAATAAAATTCTTTTTAAAAAATACTATCTAGACCAAAGGTGTTTCAAGTGTCTGTCCACCAGTAAAAAGTGTTATCTACAAAACGTAAAAGCAACCATTTTTACTATGCTTATTTCTAAATGTTGTTTAAAGAACCTGACAGTTGGTGTCCACAACAGCCACGTAAGTAATGTACAGTTTATTTAATTTTGTTAGTAAAACTTTGAGTTAATTTTCATCCTTAAATGTTCCTTTTTAGTTGTGGAAAAGTATAATGACTTTCCAATGACTCTCTCTTTCTCTCGCCCTCTGTTGTCTGTTACCTACGACTTCCATCTCCTGGTACTGTCTATACACCTAAATGAGGTTTCCTTTCCATAAAAACCGTTTAACATCGCAACATACTCTTGGTTATATATTCATATAGGACAATTTCAACTGTAGAAAAATATACTACAACCGCACAAAGTGATTTGCTAAAATTTTTGTCAAGAAACTATTCTCGGTAATTAAGTTAGCTTCGCAAGCGGTTTCATCATGAGTTTGTTCGAATATTGTTAATATCTTTGAGAATGCTAACGAATATAGTGTAAATTAAGAACATACCCTGCGGTATTTAACCATATCGAATGCTGGTTCAATCGAAGTTCAGTGGACTGTAACTCAGTTTTCTTATGCTGTGCAATATAAGATGGCCAATTGTACAAAGTTCGCATAAAAATATATAATAAAACCTTGGGTACCAACCCACCTGCATAATTGCAAATAATGCCTGTCGAAAGATGGCGAGACAATTCAAGCACGTTCCACTGCAGTTGGAGGTTGCTAGAGCTTTCCTTATGCCCTTATTATTTCCTTCTATTAGTCTACTTTAAACACAAATAATAAAACAAAAACTATATCTAGTAGACCTAACCTGTATTAACAAACATAATTATCACAATATAGAACAACAGAAAAGAATTATTACAGTATTGCCCGAAATAAACAGTACTGAAACTAAGTTGGCGGTGTTTTTATGCGTGCGCTGTCACACTCAGGTTAGCTAGTATAGACCTGTCAAGTAAACCTCAAACAAGTAATTAGTAGGGCCTAATTGTTAAAAATGGTGTTAAGTACAGAGGAGAAAGTGTTTCTGTTAGAGCATTATTTTCGTTCATACGGAATCGGCCGACGTAATGGTACAAGTTTGCTATACGTGTCTGATCAATTCACACAAAGGTTTAATAAACGTTCTCCAAGTAATGCTGTAATTTTGAAGGTTATTGAAAAGTTTAGAAATACAGGTAGTGTATTGTGCCAACGAAAAGGAAACTCGGACGTCCCAGGACAGTTAACAACAACAATAACCATGAACGTGTTTTTGAGCAAATCTTAGAAAATCCGAAAGTCAGCCAGGCAAGGACAGCGTTACAACTTGATTTAAAAGAACTTCCTTTCAAAGAATCCTGAAGGAGCTGGGTACATTTTCGTATGTGATTCAGGTACATCAACAACTACATCCTCGGGATTATCGCAGTAGAGTGGAATATTGCGCCAGAATTCTCGCGTTACAGTATGAAAATCCTGAATTTTTGAAAAATGTTTGGTTTTCAGACGAAGCACATTTTCACTTGTCAGGCTATGTGAATCGTCGCACAAATCGATTTCTGGGCTTTGCCAGACCCGATGAGGTTCAAGAGGTTCCTTTACATAGTGAAAAAGTGAGTGTCTGGTGTGCTGTTTCCGGACACGGAATCATTGGTCCGTACTTTATCGAAGAGAATGGTAGGCAAGTCACACTTAATCAACAGAGGTACAGACAAATTTTAACACGATTTATCCCTGATCTGCGTCAATTCTGTCGTGCACGTAACTTGGCATTTGAAACCAATTTTTCAGCAGGACGGGCAACTTGCCATACTGCTGCCGCAATTCGTCAATTTCTTCAAGAACATTTTCCAAGCAAATTCATATCACGATTTACTGACTTCCCTTATCCTTCACATTCTCCAGACCTCACACCTCCAGACGCATACATTTGGGGCATGGCTAAAATGCCGTTTTCAAACGGGCACCACAAACCATCGATGAATTAAAGGATGCCGTTAGAGTCTTCTTCGCAGCCCTGAGACAACCCTTATTCAATAACATGACCAGAAACTTAGAACATCGTTATGAAGTCTGTCTCGAACGAGGAGGTGCACATTTAGAACATATAATAAAGTGTCAATAATATGTATTTTTTAAATATACAAAACAATTACAATTTCAGTACTGTTTATTTCGGGCAATACTGTATTACTAAGATCTACTCCTACTCTGGCCAAATGTGCGTGTAACTAAAAAAAGAGAGAGAGAACAACAAATTTATCGATGATGAAGACAACCAATTTTATTTCTAATTACTATTTCGCCTAGCAGTACTGAGCTTTTATGTACGAAAAATTGTGTTACCACCGTCTGTTTTAAATAAGCATGCATCAACGTCATTGTCCTTTTAATAATAAGTTTTGCATATTCTTCTTATTGCCATCAATTACAATTATTAAATTCATCAGCATGTAATGTTTATAAAATGTAAAACAAAATTCAATAAACTTACAGTTATGTTTATTTATCCATTACAGTGTTCAGTTGACTTCCAGTGCAGGAAATTGTTGTGGCGAATTAATTTCTGCAACGTGATGTGGAATGAAAACGCTTCCACATATGTCCCTTTTACGTTTTTAAATCGGTATATTTATATCGGCACTATTACCCATGTTTGGACATCTGTTTATACACAGTTCCAACTTTCAATTTGTCCATTTAATTCCTCGCTTAGCAACATAATCTCTCACGGTGTTGTTTTGTGTGTTATTCGATTGCTAAAGGTGATCTGATTTGATCCGTTGTGATGTGATCCCTCCTATTATTATCTGGAGGTTTTATAGGTTAAAATGTTCCCGCTTTCTTCTTTGTCAGGGATTGTATGACTTAACCTGTCCTAAGGTCGCAGTCAAAATTATTTTGGTGCATGTGTTCCTCATTTAATACTGACAGCTGTGCCACATCTGCTAAAGATTTAAATAATCAAAATAAACTTCTGTTACTTACGAACCATTGGAATCACAGAGTATTCAAATTCACGGTATACTATGTTAAGTGTAAAGATGCAAAAAAGATTTTAAAAGTTATGTACATAAAATCTAAAATGAAAATAGCAAAAGCTACTACTTTTCCTGATAGCAAATCCTTTGTTGTCGAAACATATGCTTTCGAGCACTCTATTGTTGCAGCAACTTTAAATCAAGTAAGACGACACATTTAGCCTTCTTTTTTAAACTTTAACTAACGGATGAGTATGCAGTCTTAGAAGCTCTAAAAAAGTGGAGTCATTATTCACTAGAGATTGTCTAATTTTAATTGTTTCTTCAATCTTGAGTTTGTTTGAATTTCTGTTGGGTTATAAATTTTTATCTTTGCAATCATTTAACATTATTAGTAAAATTACATGTCAAAGGATCTAGGGATTTTTTATAGGTAGTAAGTTTACAAGTTGTAGTACAAGTTTTAAAACGTTTAGAGTAATTCTTTGCTTAACATCCATAAATTGTAAGTTATCCAACATTGCCGCAATAGGTGTAAATTTACTACGTTTTAGTATAATTTGCATACGCCTTCAATATTAATTTCTTGATTTGTAACCATATGTGTTATATGTGTTTCAGTGATGCATACAATACTAGGTTTAATTTTAGCTATTAAGAGTTCAATTTGTGACTTATGATATAAGAATCCCTGCACATTTAAATACAAAATAAAACACTGCTTCTGTAATTTCGTTAATTCGTATATATCAGTACTATGATAATTTTCACCATACGCTTTAGTGTCTAATCTTAGGTTCAAACAACATACTTGCAGTCAAGAAACTCGGTGCTACAAAGAATGACTCAAAAATAATTGTAGATAGTAAGGTCATTTACATAATTTGGAATTCTCTCCATTTATTGAAATGTTTACGAAACAATATTATTAATGCTGGATTAGTTGTTTATTTAGATAAACTAGGTGGACAGATTTTACTCAAACATGAACTAGATAAGAGTAGCAGCATTTCAAGAGCAGTGATTAAAATTACAGATGCACATGTAAATCCAACAACATTGCAACAAGTGCGAGTAAAATATGCTCCACAAATATTTAGAAACTCTAGCACTGCAATTTCTACATCTGTTTCCACCCTACAATTAAAGAGTAACACTGCAGTCAATGTTGCACTATTCTCTAAAGCTAACACACGCAGGACGCACATTTTACCGCTCATCCGAACGAGGGCATATTTTTGTGAAAAATGCTCGCCTAACATTTTTCAAGAGGATCATATCTGGATTTGAACCTGGGACCTTGGGTTCAGTAGTCACACACATGCCAACTTTGCCGCGGAACTGCTGGGGGGAGGGAGCAACCACAACAGGAAGTATGCAAAACAGCCCGAATGAATCAAGACTTTGTTGAGAATGCCTATTCGGTTATCAGAATACCTATAAAAGATTTTCGCATTGCAGTGCAACTCAGATTGCAAATACCAATTGACGTGAGTAACTGTGAAATTGATGATGATGAGCTTACTTGTTCACAATATAATTGACAAAGATGTAGAACTAGCTACAAACTTGGCTTCCACCTCACATGCAGAAGTTGCTATGACTACAGATGTTGAAATACCATCCAGTTTACATAAAGGAAACATAGAATTCTACACATACAGTGAAAGCACTTCAGAAACTTGTACCAATATGTTTATTGCTGGTTATTGTACCATTTACTACAAAAAGTAAAATGCAACATTTGTGAGAAAATATTAGTGAAAGATTCCAACGGTGTGATAGATTTCAATGAACTGCGCCTTTTAAATAGAGGTTATGGAACAAACAGTAATCAATCACTAAATGACCATCAAATGAACTGTGTGAGGCGGTTACATTTTTGTGAAATCATTAAATACTTACTTTACTCTTTATAAGACTCAAAATGCAGTCACAAAAAATTCCCCGATGGGTTGAACCAGTGTAAGGAACATGCATTATTTGTTATAGAGCAGCTAATTAAAATTTAATTGTATCGATGATTGAAATGGCTAATGGTTTTTACTAAAACTTATTCAACTACTACAAAACCTCATCGAACAATACAGATCCTATCCAGTTAATGAACATAATCAAATAGGATCATACACGGTTCACTGATTGAAATAACTAGAAACATTGGAATAGGCTAGCTTGCAGATAATTGCCTAAAAATGTGAACCTGACAGTTTGAAAAGATGTGATGCTGCAAAGTGGTTCCTTGTCTCTGTCTGTCATAAAAGGTGTCATTTTTGACACATACTTAATTTTTCAATGTTGCATCACTTAATATTTTAAAGTAGTTAAATTTTGCTATACATATGAATAAACTCCTACAGGATATATACCATACCATAAGTATTAATTTTTGGCAAGTTACACAAATTGAAGGCAATCATTTTTTTAAACTTTAAAAATTTTTGCTTAATGTACTCAAACCAAATATTTCAAACATCAATAAATCAAAGTAACCTTCAATTTATGTCATAAACGTCAAACTTGAAGTTTTTATTATTTTGACAACGATCCTAGGTCATGGATCGAAACGTAAATAAAGATCATTTAAAAAAATATGAGTGGTTTAATTCCCAAAGAAGATTAAGAAAAACCGGGATGCTTAAATCCATGTAATATCAAACAAGCATCATCTTTAAATATTGTGGATTTGGCCAAACAATTACCAGGATCTGTAGATCTTCAGGAATTACAAGATGAGTGGAAGTTGTTGCAGTTAGAAAATATACAAGATTTATTACAACCAACTAGGATTGACCATTTTTGGCACCAGTGTTTTAAATTTAAACTAAACGATGTTCAAAAATATTCTAACATTGAGAAAATGGTGAAAGCTGTACTTTCATTATCACACGGCAACGCTGATGTAGAAAGAGGCTTTTCTTATTCAGGCAAAATTTGACACTCGATAGAAATTCCTTAAAGGAATCTACACTAAATGCTATTTTAACTGTAGCAGATGCATTAAAGGCCTCTTACGACAATCATGTTGAAAGCATCATAATAACAAAAGAATTAATAGATTTGGCACTTAATGCTCATAAAAGGTACAAAGCTTACCTTAATGAGGAAAAGGAAAGAGTAAGATTAAAACACATGCGGAGCAACTTGAAAATGAGAGGAAGGAAAAAGAGGAAAAGAAAGAATTAAAAGCGAAAGCAACAGAATGAAGTAAAATAGCAGACTTAGAAAAGGATTTGCTGACCATAAATATGCAAGAAGAAACAAAAACAAAAGATGCAGAACATTTATTGGTTGAAGCAAACAAGAAACTGGAAAAAGCTATCAAAATTTGGTTGAAGCAAACGTTGCTCATGGATTGATAGGAGCTGTTCGAAATATTTTAGAGCAGGAACGTCAACTTCATAATCAAGCTCGAAATATAAGAGGAATGGTAAATAAAAGAAAAGGGGATTTATTAGATTATTTTGTTAAGAAGAATCGAGCACAGTAATTTGCTTATAAACATTTCTTATTTTTTGTAAATAAATAACATGAAACACATTTTTTAGTCATTTTGTATTTTAACGTAACATAAACTAATAACTTTTGTTTAAAATAAAAATCAGGAATTTACACACCATGTTAATAGAAAATGTTAATAAAATAATGTTATTCATGCTAAGACTAACTTAACAAAATATAAGATGTACTAATTATTTTTCATCATAAAGGTGTTTAACGTTACTTAATTTGGTACATATTTTTTTGATTTTATTGTAAATAAAATTACATATTTTTGAAATAGTTTGTACATAATTACATATTATCTTGCCGAGGGATCACTACGGGCCCTGCAACCATCAACTTAGTTTTTTCTTTTCGGAATGACATTTTTCAAAATCAGAAAGCACCATTAAGTTCGTATTTAAAAATTGCCTTAAGAACGTGCAGTTTAATTTTGACTGACTGCTAAAATAAATTAGCCATCGTCATATATATAAAAAAAACCTCACTTTTTTATTATATCGTCTAAAGTAAGTTAAAAAACGAAACTTTGTCATTTAATTCAATTTTACTTAAAGAATATTTATTCTTATTTAACCAAATCGTTTTTCGAGATTGATACAATGTTTAAAGATGTCTCGTTGGAAATTGGAAACATTTACATGAGTAAATTCTTCCTAAATAACGAAGTAGTTTTGTTTCTATTTGTAAAAATATTAAAATAAACTGTACTGAATTATCAATATGTATTATCTGTTTTATTTACAAAAAGTTTTATTTGGTATATGGATTCATTCACATTATAAATACCTAAACAAACTGTTTATCTTGCAAATGTGTCCTACAAGCTTTTAAATATACCCTTTACAATAAAATTCGCTTAAAATGCTTCCTTGAACAGTGTATACAACCATACAACTGTTTTAAAGTCATTTATACCTAAGAGCCAGCATGTAAAAATTAACAGCAAGCATCGCATTTAATGGCGGCGGCTCTCTTCTAATGCAATCGCAGACAGGGTGGTTCAATTTTAATACGGCAAAAGCTTTCCAGTTATTTTCAGCACATTCTATATGCTTGTTTACTGAGGCATTGGGATCCTATTTGATAGAAAATATTGTTCGAACCTTTATAAGGTTTCTGTTCAACCCGTTATAAAAATTCTACCTAAGGCATTATAAATTATCAATTTTTACGTTTTTAAGATGCTTTAGTGTTAATATTATAAATTACCAACTTGGAACACAATCTGTATAACGAAATTAAAAGTAACAGGAAAAATATACCACACTGCTTATTAAGACTATTGAGACTATTGAGACTACAACTACTAAAAGATATACAATATAATGTGGCACATTTTCGTCTGAATAGTTGGGTATCTAATACCGCCATCAACAGTTACATATAATGTTTTAATAATTAGAATTTCTTAAGAAGATTTACATTATTCCAACTCTGTAACCTTCAAAATTTTAATTCAAGAAAGTAGTGATGTAATTTTTGCTGTTTATAAACATCTTTTTGACTCTGTTACATTTACCCACAGTGTTTGTACTATTCTCAGTTAAGAAAATATTACGCCCATCATAAAATTGTTATCGGGAAATAAAGTTTTTCATGTAATAATAGTAATTTAGGTAATATTTCAAGTTTAAGTGATAGCATGCAATTTGTTTATTTTTTAGAAGACATTTGCACACCATCCTGCAGGATTTCCTTCTATATCAACTCATTTAGCATCACAATTGTTATTAAATCCTCTGATTCGTATGTTAAAGTCTGATGATGATGATATTGGAACAGCATGGACATACTCTCCCACTGCATACGAATTTGGTATAGACTTTACTTTAGCTAGTTTAAGAACCGGCGTGATGATAAATGGAATACACTATATGGGAATTGTTCTACATCGCCAATACTTAGATGTTTGTTTTGCAGATGCAGATTTACTACAACAGTTTCCATTAAGTCGTGGTTTTGTAAGTAATTCAACAGTTATTCTAATTTGTGAGTTAATTGTCTTTTTCAGGTAAATATTGGAGCTCTTTTACCACAACTCGATTTAAAAACTAAACTACATAAATCATCATTATCGTATTTAACTATCAAAGAAAAAATCAATCTCCAAAGTGATATTTCTGTGTGTCCCATGGATATGCAGGCCTTTGTAATGCAAAGATGAAAGACATTAATTTTCTAGTTCTAGGCCTTTTCTAGTTGTGATCCCTTTATGTACAGTAAGGTAAAAATGGGTTAAAGCAATATTTTGAAAAAATTCAATAGTTCATAATTCCAGAAAGGAAGCAGGTGTTCACTATAGTTATCACTCACGGTGAAGGTGGGGATATTATAATAAACTTCCATTCAAAACATTCCATTTGCTGTGCAGTGTATACTCTGCTATTTTATTATTATCGCCTTTATTAATTGTACAGATATAATACCAAAAACTGCCACTACTCCATCATGGCACAAGGAGGTGGTCGTTTAATCATACACTCAACTTTTATTTACACCAGTATAGAAAAAACAGCAAGGAGAATGCATCTTAGGCTCTTTCTCTGAGATCGATAGTGACAAAACTGATAATATGACAACTTGTAAAACGGCATTCCGTTCCCATATTTACAGTTTGATTTAATGTTAGTGACTGATTTGCAGGCTATATATGTTTATTCTAAATCTAAAGCTTGTGCTTATGAGACATATGTCTGCATTAAGTATTGTCTTATACTGCATAAGTGCATAATGAGAAAAACTTCTTTGAAAGAGAGCTGATAAATGACGTGGATAATAAAAATTTTGTATCCATCATTAGTCATATGTTTACTGACTATATGTTAGTTTAACCTGTAAAAGTTTTAAATATGTATTGTTTAACGATTTGTAAACAAAACAATTAGGATGGTTTTCTGTGGCTTTCTATATTAAGCCAACCCAATTCGTGTACTAAGTTTGCTGAGAAATATCCAAAATAGATCTGTGATCCGTGAACACTTAAAGAACTGTTTATTGTGGTGTTATGGGGTAGAATCAATACTTTCTAGAGTATTTAACTTTAATGCGGTTAAGGAAATCCAATAGAAGTTTCTATTGGAGCAAACAAAGGGTTTTAGAAATTTTCTTTCTATTGACGTTGTACAAATAAGAAGGATAGATAATTCCATAGTAAGGAAACACCGAGGGAACTAAAACTTTCTTTAAGCTGAATTTTGAAAAATTTGGTGTGAATATAACATTCTTAAAAAAGTTAGCCAAGAGCGAGTCGAGCTCGCACTATTAGGGTTCCTTACCAATATTACAGTGGGCAACCAATAAACCAAATTAAGCTGTTTTTATTTTTTATGTAATTTAAATCTTATCCAAATTTGATTGTGATAACTGAAAAATGAATATATTGTCCCACATTGTACTGGTACATTAGTAAATACCTTGTCTATTACTGTGTTTAAAACTTTTTTCCCAGCAACTATTACACTGTCAAAAAAACCTGCAGTTTTCCTATAATCAATGACTCAATAGCTACTATCCCTATTAAAATCAAATTTTAGCTTTGGAAATGTATGAGAACGGGGGGAGGGGGGACATTTTTGGCACATTTTTAGCTATAGCATAGACTACTGGACCGAAAATAAATGATACCTCACACGATAGATATATTTATTAAAACTTTTTTTCTTTTGACCGAATTAACCTCCACTATTTTAATCTGACTGTCGATATATGTGCGTGCCATAAACATCTAGCATTGTGCCAAATTTCAAATTCCTACGTTACATAGTTTTCGAGAAAAACCTCTGTGGCAGGCAGACGGACGGACGAGAGAGTGATCTTATAAAGATTCCGTTATACCTTATAAGGTACGGAACCCGGAATAAGAGGGTTATTGTAGTTTTATAACATTGAGACATATCTAAGGTTTATCACTAGTTGTTAGACTCAAGTTTTTAGTAGAGTGCAGTACAGGGGAGAGCAAATCCATTTATATGAAGAGCTACATTAAATTCGCAGATACTGTAATTGTGTTAATGCAAAGTATACAACTTATACCGGGTTAGTATAAAGTCCTGGAACGTCGAATAACTTTTTTATTCGAAGTGCATATTTTTTAAAATTTGGTATGGATATGTGGTTAAAATTGGTGAATCTATTTATGCCATTTTCAATTATTTGTTATTTCCTGTTTAAACGGAAATGCTGATCACTTTTTTTAAATGAGACACTCATATTTATACATTTTCAGATGCAGAATAAAAAGCTACTTCAGAAATATTGACATAATTTTTTATTCTTAAGAATTATTACAGAAAATAATAAGAACTACCGATAACTCAAAATCAAGATGGCTTTAAAAACCAAAATTTTAATTGACGGTACAAAAAATATTCAAATTGTACATCGTTTACAACTTGACAATGATGTAATTGATCAACGAAATGTCTTAGTGAATTTTGTATTATTTGTGGTGTGATATGATCAGGTTCTTCAACTATTCGTTCTTCTAATTCTTGTAGATTAGTTGTTAATTTTTTTATACACTTGACATTTCAAGTGGCCTCACAAGGAAAAATCGAATGATGATAAACCTGGAGAACGAACTGGCCATTCAATTGATCCTCTGGGCCTAATCCAGCATGCAGGAAATATTTAATTTAAATAATCACGAACTTTGTTCACAAAATGTGGGTGCTTTTACTGATTTGGCAATACTGAACATTATTAAAGAAAGTGTGAACCTTTTGAAAAGAACATTGACGTCACCATATAAATGCATCATCAAAATGTCAATTCGCTCAGATTCTGTTAATTTCATTGCCATTTTCAAAGTGTTTAATGAAGCAATTACAAATATAGAGACAACAATAATTTGTGAAACAATTGCAATCTGGCAGGTTACAGTAAAATCATCTGTTCTCAAGGACATCTTGATTTTACATTATTGGTAGTTTATATTATTTTTTGTAATGCGTTTGATAGGCTCGGGGTATTTATAAGACTTTTACTAATACTTTTCAAATGTCTTTTCTTTAACACGGTAATCTCAGGGTAGTGGATGCAGGTGACTTGATTGAAGCAGCCTTCACAATTGTTAATTAACGCTATCAATAAATTGACAAAATATGCAATTTACATTGGACTCGTCATCAGCAATTCACACTTCTAAGTTAACTCAAACATACTAATAACCAATTTCACTGACTACCTATTTGGATATATTACTCAAATAACGGAATAAAACATTGAAATAATAAACAAACTTCATCATACAACATGACAATGGACAATGCATGAATTATAAACATAAATTCTAGCACTTACTGCAGTAATTCAAATACCCACACCACGCGAACACGGTACGGAAACAATGTTAATTCCCAAAACGACTCGATTACGTTGCTAGCCAGATATTCGTGGAAACCCCTGATGACTGCTAGCGTGCTAACTTACACGTTAACACAACTTAATTAATACTCCAATAATTATCGAATAATTTCCTCTACTTAAGACAATATGTGCACATTAAAATCACTACCGATATTACTCATAGCGAAAATAATCCTGTGTTTTCGCATCACAACTTACAACCACAACACACCTAACAATTGCCACGTCGGCGTTCACTCGTTTCACTTATTTTTAGTACTCCTTAATTCTACATATATCAACTTTGCCATTCATGGATATTGCAAGTTAAGAAATTAACTAGACAAAATGCAAGTGTTCAAACTATTTACACAATCTACACTCAAATTATCAGTCACAAATAAATGAAACAGTAATTCTATTAATATTGGTTGTTGAAAACCCAATCAACCAAATTCAAACGTTGCACCTTATGTTATTGCAAGATTCTTGGTAAAGCTTACATTGTAGCAGGCGGCAGCTTACTATATTTACGTCCCTAATAAAAAATTCTATATAACCAGAACTAGCATTTAAGCTGATTTAAAAACACTATACAGGTTGATGCAAGCACACCACATGTTCTTAAAAATGAAAAACAATATCTTAATATTTCTGAAGGTAGTTTTTTTTATTTTGCATTCGAAATGTAAAAATGTAATGAGTGCCTCATTTAGGAAAAAAAGGGATAGGCAGTTATGGTTAAACAGGAAGCGACACAAAATTGAAAATGGCATAAATAAATTCATTAATTTTAACCACATATCCGTACCAAATTAATAAGAAAATGCACTTCAAATAAAAAAGTTATTCGACTGTTCAGGTACTTTATACTAACCCAGTATATAGCTGAAGTAAGCATAGAAAATAAACGACTTTGTGTTGGACTTTCATTGAAGATTCATATTTCCACATATCCATCTGATAAAAATTTAAGCTATTTGCATATTGTTTTGCATATACTGCTAATGTACAGTTTTGTACTGAAAAACAAAATATCAGCAGTATAAATATTAAACACTAGTGGTTCCCATTGAGTCTTCCAACTGATATTTTTAAAACACGATGATTTATCCTGAATTTCAATACTTTGTTAATGATTAGAACGGTATGATTTTCATACACGACTAAATGTTATGAAATCCGTAATAATGCACAATTTTGAATTTAAAAACGAATGGTTAATAATGCTGAATATTTTGCATAAGTCCAACAAAAGTAGAACACCAACAATTTCCTTATGTAAATTTATTTTTATTTTATTTATTTATTTAAACATTTCCAACAGGTAAGAACCCAATTACAGGAAACAATACAAAAAAAAAGAAATAAAATTATACGCATGCAATCCTACTTTAACAAATTAAACACTTCTAAGATATAATTTAATGAATTAAAATATATATATCACATCTATGACAAATACTATTATAATTAGAACACATCACATAAATAGGCGATTTACAAAGTAAATTTGTTCTGGCAGTAGGTATGTAAAACGTGCGAGAATGTCTAGATACTGATCGGGATGCATGATATTTGATGAAGGAGACAAGTTCAGCTGAATCAATTTTATCATGGAGTAAATAATAAAGAAAAGTCAATCCTATATCTTTTCCACGTGTATCCAAGGAGGATAACTGAAACTTATTCAAAAGCAAATCTTGACTATAACCTTGTACAGGATATATACCTTCAGCTTTCCAATAAAGAAACTTAAGAAATTTTCTCTGGACAGACTCAATCAGTGCTTTGTGGAACTCATAAAATGGAGACCAAATAATGCAGCAATATTCTAGTTTAGACCAGACTAGTGTTAGATATAAGATTTTCAAAACCTCAATACTTGAAAAAGTTTTGCAATGTCGTATAATAAACCCTAATATCTTGAAAGATCCACTAACAGTTTTGTTGATATGAGGGGTAGATGTAAGTGACGAGTCAAATAAAACTCCAAGATCACTAGTCTTATAATTCCTCTGTAGAATATGTGATTCAATGCAGTATGTGAAAACAGTAGATTTTAATTTTCTGGTATACGTAACAACATGGCATTTATTAGGGTTAAGATTTAACATATTACTGTTGCACCAAACAGTTAACTGCTGCAACTGTACTTGTAATTTATGACAATCCTCTAGCGAGTGAATCTGTAAAAACAGTTTCAGATCATCAGCATTTAGTGGTTTACCGCAACTGATATTCTCAATCACATCATTAAACACAATAAGAAATAAGAGGGGTCCCAGGTTGGAACCTTGCGGAACACCCGAACTTGCAAGAAAAGATTTAGATTTAAAACCATTGTAAGTAACATACTGGATACGTTCTTCTAAATAGAGCTAACAAATTTTATTAGGGTAGAACTGAACCCAAAGGAATATAATTTGGATAACAAGATAGAGTGATTAATATGGTCAAAGGCCTTAGATATATCGGTGTATATTACATCTATCTTACCATTGGCATCCAAAGTTTTAGAGATGACTTGGGTAATATGTAACAGATCAGTTGTCGTCGACCTCTTAGAAAAAAATTCCTGCTGAGATGGGGAAATTAACGGCTGAGAAAATATGAGTGAAAAGGATCATCTCAAAAACTTTGCAGAAGTTGGACAAAATAGATATAGGACAGTAATTTTTAATACACGCTGAGTCGCCTTCTTTCATAACTGGACAAATTAAAGAAGATTTCCATTTTGCAGGAAAAGAAGAAGTTTTAAGTGATAAATTGAAGATTAATGATAACGGGAAAGCTAACACTCCTGCACAATCCCTAATTAGAAAAGAAAGAATTTGATCATTTCCTGATGTGAATGTGTTCTTTAATTTACGCATGCAAAGTTCAACCTCAGAAGCAGAAATATCTTTTTAATTCAAATTTAAGTCAGTCCTTGCATTTACAGCCTCACAACCTACGATATACGGGTTTACACGAGGTATATAAACACTGGCGTCGCCGTGGATCATTGTAGTAAGCGTAAGGCTACGGATCCCAAGGTCCCGGGTTCAAATCCCAACACGGCCGACTGCTTGAAAAATGACAGGTGAACATTTTTCACAAAAATTACGCCCTCGTTCGGATGAGAGGTTAAATGGAGGTCCCGTGTGTGAGTGTTGTCACGCACGTTAAAGATCCCTACCTTGCCTGGAACGGCAAGGGTTCGGCAAAATTCTAAATTTCCAGGCAACAAAAAACTCGCCTCCTGGCCAATGTAGTACCTACATGTGGAGCATTGGAAATGTAAATGAACGGTATATAAACACTGGTGTTGCCATGGATCAATGTAGTAAGCGTAAGACTACGGATCCCAAGGTCCCGAATTCAAATCCCGACACGGCCAACTGCTTGAAAAATGGCAGGTGAGCATTTTTCACATATATTACGCCCTCGTTCGGATGGGAGGTTAAATGGAGGTCCCGTGTGTGAGTGTTGTCACGCACGTTAAAGATCCCTACCTTGCCTGGAACGGCAAGGGTTCGGCAAAATTCTAAATTTCCAGGCAACAAAAAACTCGCCTCCTGGCCAATGTAGTACCTTCGGGTGGAGCATTGGAAATGTAAATGAATGGTATATAAACACTGCTGAAATAACTTCTAAAAGCGTCAACAATTGACTCAGGGGTATCATAAAAATGATCTTCATAGAATAACTTGGCTGGTATACCAGTTTTAACACGTTTAGTACAAATAAAGGACCAAAATGATTTAGGATTATCCCTAAGTTTAAAGCCTGTTACACATGCAAGATCTTCAGATGTACTAAATTGTAAACATATTCACTTGTCATTGTCATCATTTGGGGATCATATGCCTGCATTCACAAACTGTATTACATTACTATATCTGTGGTATGTGAAAGAAATACTTCCATAAAATCGTAGCGAGTGACGGTACATTCAACATACACGCTTAGAATCATTATACTCACTATTTTTGATCAGGTGCTGAATAAAAATCTAAGCAGCAATATGCACTGCATAGCATATTTAAAAAGTTCCTTAGTTTCTTTTATCGTTTATCTGTTTCAATATATGTTTGTTATATGTTTATTTTTCTTTTTGTCCGAGTCCAACACCAAAATTATGGTTACACTTCATGTAAAATTTTTAAATTGGAATTACATAATAAGAAACACAATATAGTTCCAAAACTAACTTTTTGTCTACAAGCACTGTTATATTTGAGGGCAGTATTTGAAATATATAAATGCAAATTGCTGAGTGTTATAAACTTGAGCCTTTTTTTTTGGCTAAAATTAATTTATTTATTTAAATAGTTTGTGCTATTTTTGTTATTTTACGCCATACAAAAACATTTGACTCAAATTTTTGCATCTTGGTTTTTGGCGTTTTAATAATTTTTGGTGCTTTTGTTCATTTGCAAATGTACAAAACCAGTAAAAATACAATAACATACAAAATATACATTTATCGAACCAGGTTGGAAATGCTTTATTTTGTGTAATGAGTGGGATGTCACTTTTTAGTTCTGATAAAATGAAAGTTTCAAATTTGATATACCAAAAAAAACATCGCTTTATTATATGTATGAGACTTTATTCTCTTTTTAAACGATGCTACTAGCATCTTTAAAAAAAATTTTATTGAACTTTAAAACATTCAGCTCCTTTATTGCAGTGAAAGTGGTCAAAAATGCATTCGGTATAAAAAATAATCTTTAAAGAGAAAATGAATATAATGCAGTTTTTATCGACCCTTTGATTAAATAGATCATTATTAGATCCCATTACAGATTGATATAAGGTAAACATACAAGGGAAATTTTATGTAGATACTATCTAAACATTCATAATAATAATAATAACAGACAATTTTATTTAAATAAATTAAAAGAAAAACATTCGATACAAATATCTCCAAATTTGTTAGGTAAAATATGCATATGTTATAAATTTAGATTTGCCCTGAAAGTGTGAGAACCTCGTAACAATTTTAAGGGTGCACCGGCTAACTACAGAGGTGCAGGAGTGGGTTCCTATGGGGAAAACAATAAAATTACTACTTTGAAATTGCTGAAATGCAAAAACTACGTTACATTGACTGCTTACCTGGAAAAGCATTTTTTATTGTTGTAATTTAGAAGCACCAAACTGTCTTGTCTCAGCGATCCCTTTTGATATTATATCTACATGGAAGACGGTTAGTCCAAATATGTGACCTGTGCTTTTGGTTTTCTAAATTTATTACTATACACTTTTTTCTTGTTCTACAACTCCTTGGAAATAGTCCTTAAATTTTGTCGTATCAAAGAAATGTTTAAAATAAAGTGCTTCTCCCAAATACCACTCTATCACAATTATCTAATTTTACCTAGTTTGTCAATAAATACAAATAAAATTTAACCTACACTTAACCTCTATTGATTTTATATAATTGCAATATTAACACCAATGTGTTCCTTTTAAAAATTCTAACTTCCTAACGTTAAACTGGCCAGGTATTACTAAAAGAAATCCTAAAGAAAAACAAAATCAATCAACAATGCTATCACACCATTATTCCCGTTTCCAATATGGATATACATGATATTTTAAATCCTATTTCTGGAAATGCTCTTAACAATAATACCTAAAAAACAGTTAAATACCAACTTTTCCTTTTGTCATTAAAAATACCATATTTTCTCTCTTTAACTAACACTAAATCCCATCAATAAATCTTACATTATTTGAGCTCAATTTGCACATATTTTTTAATATTTTCAAATGTTCCCAACTTCTTTTCATGATAATATCATGCTTAAATTTATTCGAAACTAGTTCCAGCACTGATTCATTGTTCAACAAAATAATTACTTTCATAATTATTAATTGCCTACTACATATACACAAACGTGTTTATATTTAGAATCCACATGTAGAATTATAAATTATTAACATAAAAAGTTCATATTTTTCTCACTGTTTAGTATTTAAACTCAAGGATGTCCAGAAACGCTAGTATTTAAATTTTATTTCCAGCTAATACAACTCCCTTAACACAATACAAAATTCAACATATTTATGAGGTGAATTCCAAAGTCCTACCACCTTTATCTAATCATAACTCCACGAACGCGTGATAGAAACATACCCTGTCCTTGCAAGTGTAGTTAAAAAATATGTCTCACGTCGCTTGTTTTTCTTTGTGAGATGTCTATATTCGCATATTGACGCTGTTATTTTCAACTTCTGTACTTTTCCATGTCATTATATAACATTCTCCTTTCTTCTCGCAATCTTTATTAATTGCAGTCAGAATCCGTTAACACAGCATATTTTTCTATACTGAATAAAAGGTTATTGTCACGCTAAGTAAGTAAAAGTTACAGTATTGTTCTTGCAATTTACCTTGAACGCCTGACTATGTCTGATGTATGGTTCTGCATTTTATCAGTTTCAGAATTCCTCACGTATTAATTTATTTCATCAATCTATGTATAATCTGTGGCTTTGTGTATTGCTTGACGCTCTACATTTTATTTTAATCACAAGTTTCTGTCTCACATACATAACATTTTTATATTACAATGCATGGACGTATTTATTAATGGATAACACATTGTATGTTTTATGCAGATTTTATTGTCACAATGTTTATCCTTTTCAATGACTTGTGCGGTATCCTGGTATTGCATTGTGTTGTCGGTCACGCGCCCTTTGAAACATTAATATTCAATTATCAGAGATGCTAGGGGTTGCTGGGGTAACATGTTAGATGGTTGTCATTTAGCGACATATTTATAATTGGGACAAGGAAAACATCCAAAATTGTATTCCTACCCTTCTATTATAATTAGTTGTTTTGTTAAGCACCACATCTTGTTAAAATGACTAAAAGTAAATGTTTGTGTTATAGTTAGGTAGTTTATTATATGTATTTCCTTGTAGGAAATTTGTAGTACTTTACTGTACTTTCAAGTTACTATTGCATTCAGTTTAATAAATAGTAAATACTACATATACTGAAATTTACTGAGACAAGGTGTACCAACATTGTTTGAAACAACACATTGTGTCCCAATTTATTTAAAGAAAATTTACTTTATTGCTTTAATTATACTAACTGCCCTAATTGAAAGTATATTTTTAAAAATAAAGGAATTAAAATACCACGCTTAATTAACATTTATTGTTCGCACAATCTTCATATACAGGGTACGTCCATATGTATTCTGTGCCCCAAAATTAATTTTTTCGTTCCCATCTGATTTATCTCGAAAGTGACGTGAACGCATTATGACAAATGGTTTCTGACAGTGAAGTTCTGTGCAGCATAACAAAACAGCACTGCTCTGCCACTTAACCTCTGCAATATGTAAATAAAAAAAAAGTGTACCAATGTATTTTGTAATGGATTCTTATTGTATTTAGATATAAAGCAAGCAAATGACACTTTGTCACATGAGATTTGTAAAAAGGCATAAGAAGATAATGAAAGCTTGTCTTTTATTATTGCATGCTTATGTAAATTATTTGTACAACAGGGGCATACATTTAGAATAAAAGTTTTAATGGAGAATTTCTTGCTAAGGAAGGAAATAATTGTAAATATGAGTTGATCATTCCAAAATGTGACAAAATACATAATTAGCTTAATGTCTATAATACAAACTTTAATTAAGCTTATGTTTTAAATTTAGAAAACCTAAAAATTTTTAATTAAATAAATATTGGTTTTATACACTTTTTCTGTCTATGATTGTATAGAAACAGTATACTCGAAAATATTGGGGGGTGATTTTCCCAAGAACAATAAAAATCCCCGAGGTGGTATCTTAAACATATTTATGCTTGTCAAAACCATTTTATTCTTACAATGTAAATGATAATTTATTAAATAATCAGGACCGGATTTAAGAAACAAAAGGAATTCCTTAATTTTTATACAATAGATTTAATAGATTTGAGACGGAACCTTGTATAGCCAATAAATGAAGAAGCATGTTACGAGTTAATTCCACGTAACATAATTAATTTGTGTGACTATGTATTGATTCACAAATAATTTTATTATAGAAAGAATATGAACTTTGACTTCATCGACAGGATTAATTTTTGGTTCACCTTTAAATAAGAATCACAATCTTTAGTAGAGAAATTTGAATTGGATTCTTCCACAGACGGCATATAACTTAAATTATGATCTGTTTCGAATCTTGCCAAAAAGAAATGTTATATAATCGTGGCAACTTTCGGCTGACGCTATTACATAAAAATTTGTTGGTTTTGTTTTTTTAAAGTTTATCCGTAACATACAACCATTCTAAGAAGCAGATGACTACAGACAATCAACTAAGCTTAAACCTGCACAAATAACGCCCGACAGTCTACGGTAGCTTTGGTATATCGTATCGTATATCAGTCAAGTGTTAAAAAAATATACTGCTGTACAGGAATGTTAAAAATCAAGAGATAGAAAATATTTATATGAAATTAGAATAAAAGAATTGTTTTTTGACCACTTTACTGGGTTTTTCTTTTTATCTAAATTTAAAAAAGAATAGTGTCATAAATTAGGAAGGTAATTTTGTATAATACCTTTGATTAGCAGCAACTCTTTTGCTGACGTACATCATATTCATTGCAGAATGTCAGAGACTTTTTAAGTGGCTACATAAATACATATTTTATAAAATTAACAATTTCTGGATAACTAACAATTGGAAATCTATTGAATGTTTTATTTTTCAATTTATTGTTCTATTCCATTAGTCTTTTATTCAAAGTTTTTATGTTTGCAGTACTTTTTGATTTCACTGAAAATTCACGAATCTTGTGTAGTATAAGTAGTGGATGAAAATGTATGCACATATAATAAAGCATCCCAAGTTGAAGAGCAATATTGTGTTGAGACTTGTAAAAAGAATTGTGATGATATTGGTTGTAAAAATATTCAGCTGTTTCGCGTATGGTTGTACTTATAGAATTCTAAATCTTTAAGATTGTGCGCCAGTACCTTTTCATTCTAGACGTAATACTAATAGTTATTTATGTACCAAGGGTATCAAGACAATGTTTATGTTCCGAGGATGATGATGATGTAACAAACCAAGGGGTTTGTAAGTCCCTCGAAGGCATAAACATCTATTATACCGGCAATGCATACCACTTTTTATGTCATACTAGTTCCTTATTACATCTAGAATATAAATAATATTTAGCAAAATCCTACAATTTAATTTGATCTTCATTTTGTCATAGCTGCCTCTATCGTAGTTATTAAACTTAGCAAATCAAAATGCTGGAAAGTTCTGAAATTCCTGACGAAATTGTAAAAAGCTGAAAACCAACACAAAACTTACTATGGAAGAAATCGAGAAACGTCTACGACAAGGAATATGACAAATTATTAAATTTGATGGCAGAAAACTGTAGAACTTATTAATGAAATTGTACTGCTTGGATACTTCAATAACTTCACTGATACCTTTTCTCCGAGCTCTTTATAATATTTTGTGTATTTATACCCATATAGGCCATAAAGTGGAGTTTATGTCCGCATACGCATAAAATACACTACTATGTAATTGGTAACCAAGCAATAAAAACACAATAATGAACTAGTATGACATATTTAGAACGTGTAGAATAACATTTTGGGACTTGGAAAGATAGTTTTGCATTATTTCTGAATAGTGTTTATTAAGAATGCTTTAAAACTCAACACTCCATTGTTATTTGATACTCTTATAAAATGAAAAATATGGCATGCACAACCATATAGGTTTTATGCACCTTTGTAAATACAATATGTATTGAGACTTCTTTGAATGGGATGTCTTTATGTTTCAATGTATTATTTTATTACCAGGTAATAACATTTTGACACTAAGGTTAGTTTAAAATGACAAAAGGAGAAGCATTTAGTTTAAGAAAAGTATTTTAGTACCTAAAATATTCATAGAAATAAATACTTGTTCATTCCATGTGCTTTTTTTTGTTTTATGCCTATTTAATCTTCAATTCTACTAAGTAATAGCTGTGAAATTAAAAAACACTGTAAATATTTCTGTAGAATAGTATAGTTTGTGTTATTATAACTCATTAGTTTATAATAGGGTAATTGTTTATTTTAAAAAAATTGTGCATATGTATTTTTATACTGTGACTAGCATGAGAGATTATCAGTGGCATATTTAAAGTTGCCGTTCCATAAGCTATTTTAAGAGGTGTCATTTGAGATACAGATTCTAAATTAATTTGGTACAACCAAAGTATTTTGACATGTCAATGCCCTTCAGTTTAAATTTTTAATTTCCACTAGGCATCAATTGGAATTTATTTATGTACTCATTATTAATTTATGAAATGTTATATGTAAACTTTACGATGAAGCTGTTACATACACTTCATTTTATGACACAAATGAAACAATGTACACTCAACGGAGTTGCAAAGTTGAAATATTCCTAGATTTTAAATGGAATGCATGCATAAATTACTAAAATTATCCCACATGATTTTGTTGTTGAGACAGGGTTCAAGATGATACCAGGAAAGTGATTGTATATACTATATATGAGCATTTTTATTTACATCAAACATCACAGGAGTTCCAGATCAAATCAGGATAGTGTCAAGGTATAGTCCATTCGCTTTAACTTGATGACGTCAAAACTGGATAAAATACTACATTGCCAACATTAGTTTAGATTCTACTATAATTAATAAAAGGTATAGGAATACTCCTATTGACAAGAGGAATTGGTGGCAATGCCTTACAGAACTGCCAACCTTGTTGTGTTAAATGACAGTATCCCCCAAGCGCAATTCTATGTATACAATTGCATACAGTTGCTAACACTTCATTACTAAATTTGACGCCATCCTAAAGTGAAAACAACTGGATTATAGTATGCCTGATCGGAAACATGCACCAAATCATTACAGAGAGACCTTGTTCAAAAATAACTTTTCTATATAACATTACCTTCAGTGATTGCAACTATGCTTATAGACAGACACCCTAGCTCCTGAGGACTCAAATTTTCAATTAAAATTTAAATACTTTTACAAGTGTATCTATCTGGATTTTTACAATTCAAACTCCCTACAAATAGCATTTACAAATATTTCGTATAATTATTACATCATTTTTATACAATTGTAAAAATTACAAAATTAACACAAATTTCTTTGAACAATTATCATTCTTTCCAATAGAGGTATCTTTTTTCTTACCAACTACGATTCCACATTTACACTATCACTTTATATGTATAGTTTTAATTTCTATTTCATATCACTCGACGTTAGGAATCAAAAAGACAAGTTTAATTTATCCACCTCTGAAGAGGATAATTTTCGACATGCATACACAATAATCAGAAAAATACAGAGTACTTTGCAGTTATAAGCAAAGAAAAAAAAATCAAAAAAAGAATTTGCGTCTTTTACTCCATATAATCATACTTTCTGTAGAAACACCAAATGAGTTTTTCTGGTACCCTGCAACTCCATATCTCCAATGGTGTCTGAATTAATACTGAGAATAATGTTGATAAAATTTTCGTTACAACTGATTAGGGTTGAGGACATATTTTTAAAATTTAACCAACGATATTTAAGTTTTCTTACAAACTGAGTTAAACTATTGAAAACTAATAGATTGGCCAAAATATAAATATAAACCGATTCGAGTTTGTGCATGTATACTTTTTTCCTTATAATACTTTAATTATGCTTACAATTATGATGATGAACCATAACGTTAATGTAAATTTTATTCTTAATGCTATGTTATAAAATAAACACAACCAATCACAGGATTCATGATAAACTTCTCCAACATGGAAGTGACCATAAACCATTGTCAATTGTCATACTTGATATTATTTGCTGTCAAACATAACAGTAACATTATCACATACTATTTTACACGGTATAAATTTATCATAACAATAATGAAACACTTGTGCAAAACTCTCTAATATACAAAATACATTACAAAGACTGTGATCATTGTAATTAAAATAATCTTCACTTTTATTATTCCACATTCCACTAATACACACACTACAGAAAAATATGTATGTTGTAATTTTGTGCAACCACCTACGAGGAATTACATTTGAGTCGCCAAACAAACAAGTGACATGTTATCAACTTAAATCTGCTTTTGACGTGGAACTGCAACTTTTTTAATGGTAAACTTACTCAATGATTGTTGTATTAATTTGACTCTTGAAGCTTTTTAAGTGTAATGAAAGTGTTAGAAAGAGGTAGTTATCAAGTACTTAATTAATAAAATATATCATTAGTATCATATTGCAAAAATTGTTTATAGTTTTTTCTTTGATACAGTGTATGCAGAGTTTCTACCAATGGGAGCATTGATTGACATTAATTAAATTGATAGTTTATTGCATTATGCAACTGTATATTTAACGAATCACTGAGTATCTATCAGTATATATATATATATATATATATATATATATATATATATATATATTGATATGATAACGCCATACTCAGTGTAATGACGTTTTTTACTTAACTCCACCGCTCTGTGTTCTCACTTCAAATTTAATCTTACTAATTTTATTATTATGTCACGGCTAGCCCTCTTCAATCTACACAGAGTACACAACGTTACGATGATCAATTTTCTCTTCTCCACCCCTTTATGATTACCTATTTGTTTGAATTTATAAAACGAAGTCAATTAATTTCATATAATGAAAAGAAATATTATTTACAAGTTTTGAATTGATAAATATTTAAATACACCCTTCAATCGATCAATATCATATGTATCAGTTATCCCAAAATTTGTATGCTTTGAATTCAATCTAAAGTCACCAAAAACTACCTCTTTTTACCAAAGAAACCTGGAACGTTCTAGACCCCTTTATAATATATTACGTAAGTTTAACGTATGCAATGTTTGTTGTTGACTTCATCACAAGTTTATATAAATTGAATAAATTCAGTATTGAAATTTAAATAGAAAAATATCTTAAAATTAAATAAATCTGACTTGCTACAGGTTGTTCGGGTTGTGGATCCACACTCCTTTGTTGTTCTTTGTTGAACCAGTGTTTGAGTACAGTTACCCCTCGTTCTCCAAAAATTACTTCGTGCTTCTTTATTTTATATGCCTTGAATCTCGCAACTTAAAATTGTACCAAACTTGAATTACACCACAAATTTGAAATATTATATCTATCCAAATTTGAATTATTGTCATCAACACATTCACAGATTCGAAGTATTCAGAAATGTACCACCAATTCGAATTGTTATATCACAGATTTGAAGTATTCAAAATGTACCACCACAAATTTGAATTATTTTCATCAAGATTCGATGTATTCAAAAATGTACCACCACGCAGACTTGAATTACACCATACATTTGAAGCCCTATTATTATAAATATTTAGTTTAAATAAATTACCCCAAATTCTACTCACGTTAAACAGCAAAAGAAGTCTTCATAATTGTTGCACTTTATCACTGTAACATACACTTGATGTTTCATTAAATATTAAATTACGCGTGACTTTCTGGTTAGCAGTGGCATAGCTTCGCCATGCCTGAGTTGTGAACTGCCTTGTCTTATCATTGCTCTGTATTATATAGGCTGTTCCCACTTACATGTGGGCTGGGTTTTCAAGCAGTCTTGCAGATATCTCAACCAACCAGATCTTTAATATTCCCTGCATTTTCTGATGTAATTTATTCGGTTTTCCGTGTAATGGTGTTTATTTGATACCTTATTATTCGTTATCTTGACCATATGTTGTTTTGTATAGCTATCGCCTTTTGGATAACTGAACAAAATAAATGGTGTAACTTCAATGCTGTTTTCGTTTATCTATTTTTATGCATGTTTGAAACTGCATTTTCTTATTAAAATGTTTATTGTTTCCGCATACTTGCATAAAGCTTTGTTAGGTTTTTTCTCTTATCTTCGTATTTGTTTTATAACTAATTAGAACACTTCTCAATGCGTGTTTAATTACATGTACTATTATTTATCTTGAATGTGCGTACTTTTGTTGAAAGATATTCTTACTTGCGTTACTTAAAATTAATAACGATCTATATACAGAGTGTTAAATACTTGCTATTTACATAATCTATGAATTACTTAATTTTCTGCTAAATAAATGCAGTTTTCTGATTCCTATTGCAATTTATTGTTACCACACGACCCTTGCTACTCAATACACCTCTAAACAACCCCTTATCACAGCAATATATATATATATATATATAATTTACATAAGCAAACGTAAGCCCTAGAAGGGCTGGCCTGTGTGTCACTATCGGGGGTAGAGTATGAGCAAAAACCATTTTGTTCTCTAAATTTTAATAGTGGTTAATATACTAACTAAGAAGTTTTGCACATATGAAACAATAATTTTCATAATATACATATATTCAAAATAAACATACCTTTGCATCCTCAAATTATATGCCAATCCTTTCTTGAAAAAAGGAAACCGTCAGTGTTAGATGAACTGTATGTTAGAAGAAAACCTAAAATACCCTTGTATCAGGACATTATATTACTATACACTGTATTTAAGTAAATTCTAAATCATTTTTAATGCACTAAATTCTGGAAATGTAAATATATGCACTTTCATATTTAAAAAACCTATTGTAACATCTGGCTTGGTATTGTTAACAGAACTTTTTTTTTTAAAACATTTATTCGCAAATAATACCATTTCATTTGTTCTACTTTCCAAGATTGCTCTATATGACATTTTAAATCCTATTTTTGTCCGAACAACAACACATAGAAAACAATGTGCAATAACAACTTCTGTTTTAGTCATTCCAATATCCATTACAAATACAAAAATTCATAAAGCAATTTACTAGCAACTACTTCCAACAGATTAACATTTCAAAATTTTCAAACTTCCTTTCCAATAATATTAGCTTAGATGTAAACAAAACTAATTCCGTCGCTCCAAAAATCAATTACAACTTATATTTACAACTAACTGAAATTAAATTCTTTCCTATTACCTAATGTTAGTTTAAATAACGCACTAACATAGTTTATATACTTTTAGAATTTAGACTCGAACTGTACTTTTTACTAAGAGCGACTTCTATACCTGAAACCACTCGTTGCAATTACATACATGCCACGAAGCACCAGGGTCTAATAACCAGTCATCAGACGATTGATTTTTAACTTCACAAACATAAGCCTTTTTTTCAGAACATTCATTGTTGACTTTGAACCTGAATTATTTGCAGGTGCTTGATTTGATTTTTCGCCTATCTTCAGATTGATCAATTCTTGTGATTTTTCTCAATAGGACAACTTGATGTAAAATGATCGCTTTTGTTGTAGCCACAGCACTTGATATTACAATTTAAGTTACCTTTTGATGTTTTTTGATTTTTACTAAAACTTACACCACCAAGCGAGCCTCTATGATGCAATTTCTGTTTCAAATTTCAAAGATAAACTCCTGCTGAAGTCGATACATTTCCTAGTTTTAAGCGATGTCTTTCTTTGAATCTGTTTCAATGATTCATGAGTCCTTTAATTCTAAATGTGCACGAGGTAATAATGTGTTTAACATGATTGATAAGGATTGTTTGAACGAATTTTTCGTTCGATATCACGGCAGATTGCCTTTCAGAGCAATGAAGTGGGCAGCTACTTATATCATATATAAATGCTAACAACTTCTTTATTCAAACATTAAAATTTTTCCATATAAATCGGAATAGGTTTACTTGTGCAAATTCCATTTATAATTATAATACTCGAAAGGCTAAGGATTTTCTAATTATTACTCCTAGTTCTACCATAGTGTAACAATCTTTTTTATATGTAGCACCTTTGCTCTACAACAAGTTACCAAATAAAATTAAAATAATAACAAAAACTTCGAATTTCCAAACTTCTTTGTTGGCTTTGCTGCATGAACGCTGCTATTATTCTGTTCAGGAATTCTTGGATCACAATCTAGCAGATTTTTGATACCTTTATTACCATAGAAGTATTTACCATTAATTACTCTGGTGAATCACTTTACTCCTTATAGTATTAATTATAATTATTTCAATGTATAAAAGTTTCTTTGTTATATACTATCATGTAAAATGAGTGCAAATATATATCTAATTTAATCTAAAACACAGATTGCAGTATCCATGCGAGTACAGAACATAAACTGAATCATATTATCTTTCGTCGTATATTTCTTCAGTAGTTCATCAAACTTCGCTTGATCGTTATTAACTGAGGTCAAAGTTGGAATACCGTCCTTGTAAAATTTTGGATTGTGCCGTCTACTTCTTTGCACCTGAGAACCAAAATCATGCTCTCCTCTTTCCATTGATCCAATTTTCTAGACTCCTTAAATTTGATTTTTACCTTGTCGATGTCTATTTAGGTTTGATTTTACTGTGTGTACTTCACCAGCAAACACAAGATATAGTTTTTCATGATTCACTCAACGCATATAACTATAACAGTTCCCTTCAATGATTTCAGTGCAATATAATGCTGTCTGGGACCATAACTTTTTGATAATTACTATGTTGCAGAGTAATTTTTGGAGATACTATATAAGTGATTTATTTAGTTAAATTGTGAAGATAATGATGATGTATTAAAAATAGACTTTTAATCATCTGTTTTAAGGTTACTACATTAATATGCATCCTTTGATTTTGGTAACTTGATAACTACCTTCAAAATGCTTTCCAAACCTTATTTTACTTCAAGATTTCATTGAGTAACAAAATTATGGTTCTGGGTAGTTTTAAGTAACGAATGTTGGTATAGATTCATGTATTTTTAATAGAAAATTTGTTATTTTAGATTTATTATGTTAATTTATGACTGATTTTTACTAGTTTTTAATAGTATAAATTTAGCAATAAGTTACTTGTACATATCAATTTGAAGACAAGGGGATTGAAAACATGTGTGCACACTATAGCATTAATGGTAATGGTTATTTGTGATAGCACCATGGATTTAGTTTATAGGTAGAAATTTATACTATACTTGGCAGCTAAGAATTTACCTGATTTTTTTGTATATTGATACTTGTTATTCTTTGTTTATTCCTGTTTTAAAACGGTTTAGTTACGTTGATGTTCTGTAAACCATTCTCATTAGCATATTAGAAATTATTTTGCAATATGTAGCATACATGATATTACTTTTTGTTAAATAAATTTGTTGTTATTTTGTTTGTTGTTTTTGTTTATTTGGTATTAAACTGCCGTACACCTTCCATTTAACTTCGTGTGTTAGTGGTGGTCTGACATTCATTTTTTCAAATATGGAGGACATTGTGCATTGTTGACGATCAAGAGAACTTTAAAATTGAGTGCTTTCTGCTTCATATTATAGTGCCGATCGGTCTGCTTTTGACCAGTATGATTCATTGGAATGTAAGTGAGGCATTTGTACACAAAAACATGATAGATAGGTCCCGGCAGCACCTCATCTTGTAACATACTGTTTTATTACGCTCTAATAGTTCTAGTATTTCTAAAAATGGTTATTTTCTAGTTTAATTTTAGCATGCTAATTATTAGAATGAAGGTCGTGTAGCATAAATATTCTGCAATTGTAAACCGCTGCAAGATCACCCAAGAGCGTCCTAGCGAAGTTCCAGGAAGACATAATCCAAGAGTTAATTAATTTTTCTAAAGGCACTTTACTTCAAAGGCACTAAACATGTCAGATTAGTTGCTATCTATGATTAGATGTCAATCATGTTCTAGGACCCTATTTATGTCTGGGTGGTCGGAAGGAATTTTTCAATTAGCGGAGTACTCAACTAAAATTAGTTCCGAGATCTACTTGTGTGGCTATCTTAGTGCAATTGGCAGTTTAATTAATCTTAAAGATTTACGACCGGCATATCCTAAGTCGAGTATGAGAGCCAAAAAAGGGGTTATTTTTCAATTAACTTAAATGTATATAAGGATGCCAGCCGGTGGTAATCGGGGTTGTTTATTTCCAGACGCGTTAGAGGTTAAAGCTGGTTGTTTATTTCCAGACTGAGTGAAGTGTTTTATTTCTCTGAAGTCAAGTGCGTGCCGTTATGTTCTAAGTTAATTATTTCTCTGAGTAAGTAAATAGTATATGTGGTATTACCATGGACTCAAGGCTGTATTATGCATCATAATTCCGTATTTGTTTAAATACAGTACCTGTCGATTTCCATATAAAATACGTCGGGTTAAAGCTCAGTTCTAGTAAATTGATCCCGTTAAAGTATTGTTTTAGAGACCGCATCGCTTTAGAAGGGTCTTCTATTTTATTGTTGTTTCAACGTTTGTATGAGGCATGTAGTCACTAAGCCGCGAGACTACCTGGGTATGCGAAGCTCCGGTCAGGAGTTCCGTTACTATAATATTTGACCCTGCGAAGGTCGTATTTTTCCTGTTGTTGATGACCCCGTGGTTAAAAAAAGGGTCGTCGCACTATGCAAGTTAGGTAGACTAGGGTAGCATTAATAAATTTTTGTTATTGGGGTGTTTACACCCAGAACTGTATTACTATTCAAAAATAAGTTTTGTTAGTTAAGTTTAGTTAAGTTGTGTTTGTGCTAGCCGGAGAATTTAAAAGATTAGCCCCTGTGAAGTGATTATTTTCTGTCCTGCAATCTTGGTTCATCGCCCACGAACAAAGTGCGACGAGAGCTATTACGATTGGTCCATGGGCCGTTTAATTCCCATGGTGGCGCCCTATTGTAAATAATGTTATTTACTGTATATTTTGTTATGCATATGTAATTAGTTGAAGTTTTAGTTAGTAGCCCATTTAATAAAACAATCGGAATTTCGTCTCAGTGTGTTTGTTTAATGAACCCCCCCTCTCACCGACTGCTGCAGCTTGCGAGGCAACGTCCCGAAACGTGAGGGTACGATAGTGCTAGAGGTCCTGCCATTTATTATTTATTGTTAATTGGATACCCTCACGCGGTAGGTAAATATTCTAATTACACTGGCGCATTAACGTGGTTAAAATCTTAAATATGGTAAACAACACACGGACGAAGTTTTAGATTGTTTTATTTCTATATTTCTATTTAGTGTTAGGCAGAATTACAGTTTAATATTAGTGATTTAGGAACAGGTTTCGCTATTGTTGACATTTACCTTTTATTTAATAATGTATGTAGTGGAAGCTTTAAGAAGCGACGAGCTTAGTCATGAACTTTTAATTAGGAACGTTGAACCAACAAAGTTAAGTGTGTTAGAAAAGCGAAAATTATTGCGTACAAAACTCATTGTTGAGAAAGTCGACAGTAATGTTTTTTCTGAGTATGGAAAAATTGAAATCGTTCAAAAGGACGAAATTGAATTATTGAAACTAAAGATTTTTGAATTAGAAAACATTTTAAATTCTTTTACCATTCTTCCTAAAAGGAAAGACTATATTAAACTTAACACGAGATTAATTCATGTAACAAAGAGACTAAATTATGTCAATTTCGATAGTGAATTTTTAGAGGTACACAAAGAACTGCATTCTAAGTGCATTAGAGCTTTTGAGATTTTAGAACAGGTAAACGGGGAAAATGAGATTAATGATAATCCTTCTTATGGTTCGGCTAGGGATAATAAAGATCCTACAATAACACCAACAGCAGAGGTTTCATGCCCTGGAGCATCAACGGTTTCTTCCATTAATACCCCATCGGTTTCGATTTCTAGTAATGATTTAGGTACCCTAATTAAGTCCTTGAATAAATCAACGATTTCAGTCCCGATCCACAAGTGGGGATTACAATTTTCGGGTGAGAGTGATTCTATATCGGTTTTAGATTTTATTCAACACGTCAAGGAACTGCAAGTTGCAAGAAAAGTTTCGTCAGATGACCTTTTCGAAGGGGCTATTGATCTTTTCACCAGTTCAGCATTGGATTGGTATAGAGCAACGCGATGTACAGTAAATTCATGGGAGCAATTAATTTCTAAATTAAAACAAGATTTTCTTTCAGCCGATTATGCAGAGAATCTTTTAATGTTAATTAAATCTAGACGGCAAGGCGCCGAGGAATCACCTACCATTTATATTTCAAAGATGGTAAATTTATTTTCTCAATTAGAAGATTCCATTCCAGTCTGGGAACAAATAAAAATTATTAAAAGAAATTTACAGACTTTTTATGCCACGCAACTGGCGTTAGTTGAAGTGACTGACATTTCCCAATTGATTTCTCGTTGTAAGGTTTTAGAAGACATTAAGCCTCCAAATTTTATTAAACAGGAACATTCTGATTCTGCCAACGTACCGGTTATCTTAGAACGCCAAGTTCGACAGAGTTCATTTTCTAATAATAATTTACCACGGTCCGGCGTTTCGAATTATTCTAAAAACACAGCAAAATTTTCGACTATTTGTTTCAACTGTAAAAGACGAGGTCACTCGTTTCATACTTGTCCGGAGAAACGCGGAATATTTTGTTATTCTTGTGGGCAGCGGGAAGTTACATCCACAAATTGTCCAAACTGCTCAAATAATTCAAAAAACTAAGGACAGGAAAGCGCGTAGTCAGCCGTTGCTTTTCCTCGTTTAATAATATTGCTGCTGACAAAAAGACGTGGTCGGAGTGGTTAGTAAAAGTTAAAAATTTTTGTAAATCATCTAAGGTTTTTTCAAATTTTTATAAAGTAAAAGGTGATACAAGACCTTATATTAATATCGAGATATTTGAGGAAACTTATACTGCACTGTGGGATTCCGGGGCGAATACCTCTATTTTAGGCAGACACGGTCTGTGTTTATTGGATAAATATAAGTTAGAATTAATTATAAATGTAAGAACGTCTATATTAACAACCGCAGATGGCACTTCACAATCAATTTTAGGATCAATTAATTTGCTCTTGACTATAAACGGGGTTACTCGGTCTTTAAATGTTTTAGTTTCCGACTCAATAGAGTGTACCCTAACGTTAGGGATTGATTTTTGTCAATTATTTGAATTGAAAGTAGATTTTTCAAAAAATGAATTTTATGCTCATTCGGCGGAAACGAATAAATTAAATTTCATTAAAGTTATGACCGATTTAAATGAAGACCAGAAAATTGAATTAAACTATGTTATTTCTTTATTTCAATCTCTGGATCGGCCTACCTTAGGCCGAACCACTAAAATTTCACATCATATTACAACGGAAGACGTTGAACCAATTAAACAAAGGTATTACCCATTATCACCGGCGATGCTGGAACATGCTAATAAAGAAATTGATGCGATGCTTGAACAGGGCATTATTAGCCCAAGTAATAGCCCGTGGAACTCCCCCATGCTATTAGTAAAAAAAAAAGCAAAAGGTGAATTTCGTGTATGTTTTGACGCTAAACGATTAAATTCAATTACAAAAAAAGACGCGTATCCCATTCCGTTTGTAAATGACATTCTTGATAGTTCAATCGATTTAAAAAAAGCCTTCTGGCAATTGCCCTTGAGTGACGAAAGCAAGGAAAAAACAGCCTTTACTGTCCCAAGGCGCGGATTATTTCAATATAATGTAATGCCGATGGGTTTGGCTAATGCTCCAGGCACATTACAGAGGCTCATGGACTCTATTTTTGATTTTTTATTATCCCAATCGGTTTTTGTTTATTTAGATGATATAATTATTATTTCAAGCACATTTAAGGAGCATATTAGAATTCTAAACGAAGTGTATGAGAAGTTGAAAGGCGCTAATTTAACTATTAACATTTCAAAATGTGAGTTTTGTAAACCAGAGTTACAATATCTGGGATATATTGTGAATAAAGATGGTCTCCGAACTGACCCTGCAAAAATTGACGCAATTGTAAATTTTCCTCAACCCAAGACAGCCACTGAAATAAAACGTTTCACCGGTATGTGCTCTTGGTATAGGCGTTTTGTTTTGGATTTTGCCACAATTATGGCACCTATCAATGATTTATTAAAGGGAAAGAGAAAATCGCGAGCGATTAAATGGACGGACGAGGCTCTTATTTCGTTTGAAAAAATTAAAGATGTTCTTACAAAGGCTCCTGTTTTAAGGAGTCCTGATTTTCGAAAGTTTTTCTTTACAATGTGACGCCTCAAATTACGGCGTTGGTTGCGTTTTAACTCAGGGAGAAGGAGACGAAGAACATGTAATTGCTTATGCTTCTCGCAGTTTAAATTCAGCAGAGAAAAATTATTCAGTCACAGAACGGGAACTTTTGGCGGTGTGTTTTACTATTCAAAAATTCCGACCATATATTGAAGGAACTCATTTTAAGGTCATCACGGACCATCATTCTTTAATTTGGCTCCACAACTTAAAAGATCCTGCGGGACGTTTAGCTAGATGGAGTGTGAAACTCCAACAATTTGATTTCGAAGTTATCCACAAGAAGGGTAAATTTAATGTGGTACCAGATACATTATCCCGAGCTCCTAGTGGAACCTATGCTATTAATTCTTTAAATTTTTCTTTAGACGAGGTCGAGGATTGGTACAAAAACATGTTAAATAATATTAAGGAAAAGCCAGATCTATATCCCGATTGGAGAATAGAAAATGATAAAATGTATAAGTTTATTCCGAATAATTTGAATATCAAAGCCAATTTAATTGAGTGGAAATTAGTAGTGCCGAAATCATGCCGTGCACAAATTTTAAAAGAATGCCATGATGATTCAGTTTCGGCCCATTTGGGTGTATTTAAAACATACATAAAAATCAAAGAGCTCTATTACTGGCCCAAAATGCGGTCATATATTCCTAAATACATTAGTAAATGTGTTACGTGCTGCCAAAGCAAATCCAGCACGTTCAACCATTATGGTTTTATGGGCAAAGAGAAAAAAGTTTCATTTCCGTTTCAATGTTTGTCCATTGATTTAATGGGGCCCTTTCTGCGCTCGAAATTGGGGAATACTTACCTTTTAGTTGTCACTGACTGGTTTACAAAATTCACTTTATTGCATCCCATGCGCAGCGCTTCAACAAAACAAATTTGTAATTACCTGGAAAATTTTGTATTTTTGGTATATGGGGTACCTCAAATTTGTATGATAGATAATGGCCTCAATTTAAAAGTAATTTATTTTCTAATCTCATGACAAATTATAAAATACCTTCGGTTTGGTTTAACGCCAGCTACCATCCTCAAGTTAATTATGTAGAACGCGTTAACAAGGTAATTGGAGCTGCCATTCGCAGTTACATTCAAGATTCTCAGAAGAATTGGGACGATAATGTTCACAAAATTGCCCATGCGCTTCGTAATGCTGTTCATGAATCCACAAAATATTCCCCAACATTTTTAGCTTTTGGACGACGGTTCCTCTGACCGGGAATTTTATAATAAATTAAAGGATTTAAATCCAGAGGATCTGGCAATTGATACTCGTGAACAATTGGTTCAAGACCTCAATGAATTATCGCCCATCTTTAAAGAAGTTCAGAAAAACATACATTTGGCGTATGAACGTAATACACACTCTTGCAATTTAAGGCGCAGACCATTAAATTTTAAAGTAGGGGATTTAGTGTGGAAGCGCAATTTTATATTATCAGATGCTTCTAAACATTTCAATAAAAAATTAGCCCCGAAGTTCCTAGAAGCAAAGGTGATAGAAGTTTTAGGTTCTACCACTTATCGACTATCTTCCATGGAGGGAAAACCGCTAGGGGTGTTCCACGTCCAAGACCTAAAACCTCACTAATAATTTATTTTCCAATTTTTTATTTTTCCTTCCGCCAATTTCCTGAAAAGACTCAGTTGTCTTAAACATAATTGCGGTTGGATGTGTTAATTTCTACATTTATTTTTTCAATTTTCTTGAAATTCCTAAGAGCAATTTCAATTTTTCGAGGGGGGCTGTGTAACATACTGTTTTATTACGCTCTAATAGTTCTAGTATTTCTAAAAATAGTTATTTTCTAGTTTAATTTTAGCATGCTAATTATTAGAATGAAGGTCGTGTAGCATAAATATTCTGCAATTGTAAACCGCTGCAAGATCACCCAAGAGCGTCCTAGCGAAGTTCCAGGAAGACATAATCCAAGAGTTAATTAATTTTTCTAAAGGCACTTTACTTCAAAGGCACTAGACATGTCAGATTAGTTGCTATCTATGATTAGATGTCAATCATGTTCTAGGACCCTATTTATGTCTGGGTGGTCGGAAGGAATTTTTCAATTAGCGGAGTACTCAACTAAAATTAGTTCCGAGATCTACTTGTGTGGCTATCTTAGTGCAATTGGCAGTTTAATTAATCTTAAAGATTTACGACCGGCGTATCCTAAGTCGAGTATGAGAGCCAAGAAATGGGTTATTTTTCAATTAACTTAAATGTATATAAGGATGCCAGCCGGTGGTAATCGGGGTTGTTTATTTCCAGACGCGTTAGAGGTTAAAGCTGGTTGTTTATTTCCAGACCGAGTGAAGTGTTTTATTTCTCTGAAGTCAAGTGCGTGCCGTTATGTTCTAAGTTAATTATTTCTCTGAGTAAGTAAATAGTATATGTGGTATTACCATGGACTCAAGGCTGTGTTATGCATCATAATTCCGTATTTGTTTAAATACAGTACCTGTCGATTTCCATATAAAATACGTCGGGTTAAAGCTCAGTTCTAGTAAATTGATCCCGTTAAAGACCGCATCGCTTTAGAAGGGTCTTCTATTTTATGGTTGTTTCAACGTTTGTATGAGGCCTGTAGTCACTAAGTCGCGAGACTACCTGGGTATGCGAAGCTCCGGTCAGGAGTTCCGTTACTATAATATTTGACTCTTGCGAAGGTCGTATTTTTCCTGTTGTTGATGACCCCGTGGTTAAAAAAAGGGTCGTCGCACTATGCAAGTTAGGTAGACTAGGGTAGCATTAATAAATTTTTGTTATTGGGGTGTTTACACCCAGAACTGTATTACTATTCAAAAATAAGTTTTGTTAGTTAAGTTTAGTTAAGTTGTGTTTGTGCTAGCCGGAGAATTTAAAAGATTAGCCCCTGTGAAGTGATTATTTTCTGTCCTGCAATCTTGGTTCATCGCCCACGAACAAAGTGCGACGAGAGCTATTACCGCGATTGGTCCATGGGCCGTTTAATTCCCATGGTGGCGCCCTATTGTAAATAATGTTATTTACTGTATATTTTGTTATGCATATGTAATTAGTTGAAGTTTTAGTTAGTAGCCCATTTAATAAAACAATCGGAATTTCGTCTCAGTGTGTTTGTTTAATGAACCCCCCCCCCTCTCACCGACTGCTGCAGCTTGCGAGGCAACGTCCCGAAACGTGAGGGTACGATAGTGCTAGAGGTCCTGCCATTTATTATTTATTGTTAATTGGATACCCTCACGCGGTAGGTAAATATTCTAATTACAATCTTTCAGATGGTCTTGATTTGACAGGTACAAGAGCTTGCACTTAAGAGTTATTTAGATTACAATAGGTACATTCGAGATATTATTTGCATAATTATTGATACGTTTTAGAATAATCTAGAGGTTTTGATTGAATATGTACATAAATTGCCATCGTGGATATTGGGGTCGAGTTTTGATTGAAGCTTTGCTTGCACTATGTTCCAGTTTAAAACTTTGAAGATATGGTATACATTACTATTGATATATATTGTTATAGTGATAATATAAACTAATAAGTAGTGATTGGATTAGTTAATTATAGTGCTTCGATAATCATTTAGAAGATAGTGTCGTAGTTTAAGAAGCTAGTAATTGTAATGTTACCAATTAGCTGGAAATGAATTGTTGGGAGAGCTTTTAGCAAATTCAATTGTAACTATGAATTGTTGAAAAGGCTTGTATAATCAGTTTGAAAATAAAGAACTTTTGTTATTGTAAATAAAATTCAAATGACTCTAGCTTGTTCAGTTCAGCAGAGTAATTGTGATTAAGTTGGAAACCAACAAAAAAAAAAATGCTTCTGAAACTTTCAGATTCATAAATTGTAAATAGAACTTTCGTTACAATATATAACTTCGCTTCTGTCAAGCAATTGGTGAACCATTCAATTGCATATTCCTGTGGAATGTATCTAACCATACAGGGTGTCTAGAAACGCTCTTCATAAAAGAAAACTGCAAATTCTATAACACGGCATTTGACGTAAATCTTCTCATCCAAACATGTTTGATAAGAGACTTGGAGCTCTTTAAAGATGGCACCGTAAAATCGGTTTAATTTAAATATCTTCAAAACGATCACCTTTTAAGTGATAACATTTTGTACATTTATTTTGTGGAATATGTCCAATCGTATAGCATGGAACTGATTTTTAAATTGTAGTCATAAAGGGTTCATTTGGGAGGGTGTAACAGTTTTTTTTAACCACTGTAAAACGTCAATAAATTTTTAGTTTCACAAACCTTTTGTCTAGTTCATTATATCACGTAAACAATTTTTAAGTAAATAAATATCTGTATTGGTATCATGAGGTCTAACCGCCCTACAGAAATGCTAGTTGGGTTGCTAACATCAGGCGTTGAATGTTAGTATGAATATTATCAAGGCCAAACAGCTTTCCTGTTTCATGCATATTGCATCAGCGCCCACTTTAGCTAGAACTTTCGTCAATAATTAACATGGAAATCCAAAGGGTTCTAGCAAGTAATTTGTGTGTGGCCTTGTGCCGTAGTGGAGCCCTGGTGTAGTAAACACTAGACTCATTGTTTTTAATAATGGTAAGCAGTTAAAAATAATTTACTAGACAAACTAAATAATTTTGTTGTAGCGCTCTTTAGATATCTCTTAAAATTGTTCTTTAAATAACTTCGTAAAAGTTTCAATTAAATATTTCTTACAACACTTCGTTAAAAATTTTCAATTAAATACTACTTAAAATGCTCCGTAAAATCTTCAATTAAATATTTATTTTATAATTCTCCTGCAAATGTAGAGGAAGAACTTTTAAGAAATCGTTTTGTATATCAATTGTAAGGCTTCTTCGTATATTCATTTGTTAGAATGATTCCGCCTTATCTGGTTTTATAAAAATAAGACCGTCTGAATGTTGTGTTTCAAGATGATATTAATTCTATTTTCGCATCTACGAGTACCAAGTTATAGTTCATTCACGTCAACGCTGCGATAAGAAAATATCGATCTAGTATGACCGTTCTTCAACCTTACTAGAATAGTTGGATTTAATGAAATGTTCTGCAAGGAATCAATATGTTTTGATTTTAAAGAAACGTTCTACAAAGTACGTAGACATTTTTATGGTTTGGAACTAAAGTCCGATAATTAATTGAAATGATTTTTCAAGTTGCAAGTGTGAAATTGCAAGTAATTAGGAGGACAACTACATGATGGTAATTATTTTGGTAACGATCTACACATATTGGAACGTCTAAGTTTTGTATTGGATTTTGGATGGACCCATTTGTGCGTATCAGAAAAACGCTTTAAGTTCATATGGTCCGGTCCAAGGATCACGCAGCTGATTGTGTGCTGTACAACATGTGGAGTCTACGTCAATTGTTTGCCGAAGAACGTATGTATTAACACCTGTTCTAACATGCTGTAACACCTTCACGTAAACATCTGTTGAAACGAGGTAAGAGATTAATATTATTCTTACATCACGTCTACAATTGGCGATCTTTGATACAAGGCTGCTTCAGAAAATACCTTTGTGAAGACTTATTACTATTAATCTGTTTAACAAACTAAAAAGACTTTGATAAATTTTTATTGCCAATATAATTACAGTGTAATCACATTTACTATTTTTAATGAAATTAAGCAAACCTAAAGAGTTTTTATTAAAGTTTCATTTATGCATGATTTCACTTACAGTTTTTGAACGTTGAATTAATAGACAACTTAGATAATTTTTTTGTACATATATGTAAACCGAATAACATCTGTTTTGATTTTAATTTTTTTTGCGACCAATTAGAAAAATCGGCACGAAGAAAAATCAATGGCTGAAACTTTTCTAAAACGAAAAGGATACAAGTTCTCCTTGTGGATAATATTCCACACAGAAGATTTAGAAATGGGATAGATACCATTACAACCAATCTTCTAACGCTAATTTTGAGATTTTCCTCTACTTTCATTAAAATATCATCCTCATATTCTTCTCTTACATCAGCATTGCTTCTAGTTCCATTGTTTTTGGGAATTACCGATCCTGAATATCTTTTGTATATGTTTTGAAAGTAGAATGTCTTCTATTTGGAAATTTATCCCCTTACCTATCTGCCACCGCGCGGGTCTTGCATTGCATTTCACCAATACTAAATGCATATCGGCTTATTTTTCTGTACTAAACCAAACCATTATAATAATATTAAACTTTTGGTATTTGGAAATTAAAATTAATGTAGTAGTAAATAATAAATAACTATTTACTTAAAACTAGTGTGCAACTAACAATATTGAAACGTCAGTTATTTGGCATTAATACAATTCTTTACTCGTATTTATTTTTTACTTTAGAAAAGCCAAATCATTAGTTGGAAACCGTTATGACATAAGAACAGTTTGACGTTCATACAATTCTTATTGTATTTATTTTTCATGGCCATCTTTCACACTTTAGAAATGAATTTGTTAATCAATTGAAACGTATGCATTGACACATGAAAAGTTAAAATCGATTTTTTCTGAAAATGGTGCGTCGTAGCAACATATACGACAATTATTTTTCTAATAAGAACAAAATTTGATATGCTTTGTCAAAATGCTGAAAAGATTCTGCAAATCGTTATGAAAATTGGGTCTCGGCGGATTTGTCTAAATTTTTGATATGATGTAGTCCGTGCAATTCTAAACAAATATTAATATTGTGCCAACCCCTAAAAATGAAGTTTTTCAACTAGGAGGTATTCTATTTAGACATTGCTAATAAATTAATAATTTTTGAAGACTGGAACAATGATTTTATGTGCTTTATTATTGTGTATACTGCATAATGTTGTTCGTCTTTAATTAAAAAAAATTTCACCCCTCCTTCCCCTCACAACATGTATTTAAAAAATTTTTTAATATTAATTGTTCGGTCACTTTATAAAAAGCATTAAGTAATGTTTTAATAAGCTCAATTGCGAAAACTGTATATTCTGAATCATTAACCCTCCAAACGGGAGGTGTACATAACAAAAAAATATCGGCGGATTTGCTGATTTCTTAGTAAGATGTAGTCCATGTGATTTTGAACAAAAGTTAATTGAGTGCCAAACCCCCCCAATGAATGTTTTTTTTTGCTAGGGGGTTTCCATTTGCAATTTGCTCATAATACGAACAGGAACAATATTATTACCTGCTTTATTTTAGTTTATGTTGTATAATATTATTAGTTTTGCATTTAAGGTGTCACCATATTCCTCTTGCCCACTAAAAATTTTCGTCTCTCTTACCCCACCCCGATTTAATTATTAAAAAAAAATAGATGAAAACCGTTTTGATTTGGTTGGTGTCTCTGAAACATGGCTTACTTCATACGTCCCCAATACCTCTGTCAATATAAATGGGTATAATTTTTTTCATAATGATAGAGCGGGTCCAGGGGGTGGGGTTGGTGTGTACGTAAGGAAGGAACTTAAATGTCAGGTTATTTTGTTTGGTTTGCAATTGACTCGTATACTTGAACATATTTTGGATAATGTTTAAATTAATTCGCAAAACTTTTACTGTAGGCACAGTATACAGATCCCCAAACTCTAATCTGCTTAGTTGTGTTGATGAACTAGATAATATATTATCTTATTTAGCACCAATGATGGATAATATAATATGTTTAGGTGATGTCAATGTGAATCTTTTCAATTTAAGTAATATTATCACACGCTGCATTGATTCATATGGATTCATCCAAGTAATAAACGAACCTACGCGCATAGCAAATATCAGCAGTACTCTTTATGATTCCATATATTTATCAAGTGATGAATTATTTGTTCGTGCAGGTACTTTTGATGCTGATATTGTTTCGGATCACAGAGAAAATTAGAGATTGTGTTAAGGATAAGATAAAAGTCATAATTAACAATACCTCTATTCCATTAGTTAGTTCTTCAAGAAATTTCTGTTTAATACTTGACGATGATCTACGCTTTAAGTCACATGTTGCAAGGTTAATAAAAAGGTCGTATATAGCACTTAAACAACTATATGCTTGTCGGTCTATACTAACCTTACAATTGAAAAGCTATTGTCGGAAGCTAGTTTTGTCATTATTTAACTATTGTGATTTTATATATGGTCCCAACCTTGATAGCACTTCTATGACACAAATACAAAGGATTCAAAATACTTGGTGTCGCTTAGTTTTTGGACTAAAAAAATTTGCTCATGTATCGCATAAGATAAAAGTCCTAGAATTTTTAAAGCACGGGATTGCCCTAAGGGGGAACTTGGAAATCCTCAAGGAGAAATTCGTTTTTACTGCAAAAGCAGGAGGAAACCACCTGAAACTCAATGTGAAAAAAATATATAAAGATTATGCGTTGCGCGATAGAAGATTATACCGTATTGCTTGTCATCTTAAATTTGCACAATAGTGTTCTTCAACTAATCATTTTTTAGCTCCCACATGGATCATGCTCTCGACACCCTGATCTGGACCGTCGGGCCCCGACATGCTTCCCCAGAGCCTTGGCATCCTTTTCAAGGAGCACCGGATCTGCAAATTCTTCCGCTAATTTATGGGCGATATTTATATAAATCTACTAGATTAATTCATTAAACCTAATGCAATCGTTTGCAGATTAACTTCTTATTTGTCTCAATCTGAAATTCTAGTAACATTGATTAAGTACTGTATTTGCACAAAATAAATCCATTAAACTAATCTACACATATACATCTAATGCAATCGTTTTTAAATTAAATTCTCATTTGTTTCTATCTCGCAGTATACTTTCCATTATGTTAGTAAATATTCGCAGGCTATATAGTCACTGTTCTTTGTTAGAAAACTTGCATGGAAATGATTAGGAACTCTCATTAAATTCGAGGTTAACCTTGTTTTCTAATTGGACTTTAAGCATGGAGGCTGATTAAACATCAACACACGGTGGACGGTAGTCATTAACTTAATCAGGTGTACAAGCAATTTTATCCCTAACATCACTTTAACACATCGACCATTTTTGCTGATGTCACCAGCACCATGTAGATGATGTCTCAACTGTCATTGTAGTACATGAGTCATTTTTGTAACAATTATCACTTTGACGTATCCACCATCTTGGTGTGTTACATTTCTACAAGAATTAATAACGATTTTTTTACCATTTTCAAAGCAGGTTTAGCAAAAGCTTCGGTTTCAGACTCTATAAAATCTTAGGTCTACTAAAAATATGAGAAATTTGGTAATTGCATTATAAAAGAATAAAAAACCATCTAAGCGAAGCACATGTCTTAGCAATCCACATCATTAGAATGTAACATAATTAATAATTGGAAATTTTGTTAATACAAAAATAAATTTCTTTCACTTAATTAGTTAGATGTATGCATTACTTGCTACAAATGCGTGCTTGGAAAATATTCACATCAAAAAATATTACTTTAACCTATAAAATGCGTTTGAAGAAACAATTCTTAGAGGAATATAATATATATATATATATATATATATATATATATATATATATATATATATATATATATATATATATATATATATATATATATATAATTAGCAAGGTATATTTATAATAATTTTTAAAATAGGATATTATGCACGTCTGAAGTCTTACATTTCTACAAGAATTAATAAGGATTGCTTTTTACCATTTTCAAAGAAGGGTTTAGCAAAAACTTTGGTTTCAGACTCTATAAAAGAATCTTAGGGCCTACTAAGAATATGAGAACTTGGTAATTGCATTTTAAAAGATTAAAAGTAATTTAAGCGTATTCTGTAAGATTTATTTTGCCGACCTGTAATTCATTTCGTAGATGGCCATAGAGCTCACATAAGCAAACTGGTCAGCCAACTATACGATAAAAGTGCGGTGATACTAATTTCATTATATGCAAACACGACTCATATAATGCGAACTGCAGGTGTAGCTGTTATCAAATCCTTGAAGTCAGTCTGGACATTTGAAGTTCGAAGATGAAAATTCAACAACTGCCCGAAAATGTTACACGTTACACATTTGGCAACATTTTGTTTGCAGTTTTTCAAATTATACTGAAAAGCAAATAATAATAAATGCGTTTAGAAGGCGCGGGCTATATTCATTCGACATAACTAGTGTTGATTATCCCAAATGTATCCCAAATAGAAAAATTTGAATTGTAAATAAGAAGTCATTAGTAACAAAGTACTTACAGCAGTTAAAGAAAAAATTGAAAAAGATGTTTTGGAGCAGTTTAATAAAACCTATTCAAACCAGTCAAATTGGACCGGTAATGTTAAGTCTTTAAACCGTTTTAAAGTGTGGGCAGCAATTAGAAGCTGTTACATGTTAAAATGGCATGTAGCATATTCTAGTTTTTGGTATAATTTATAAGGTAATTCCCGCATATTTTTTAAATTAAAAATGTCAATTTCCGTCGTCTCTGACTACCGCCTGCGTAGAGCGAATACCGGAGTGCGTGCGTGGTGTTAAAAGACACCATGAAGTTACGAGCCCTCGACGAAGCAACATCTATCTTGGTGTGGTGTGTTTTTTCTTTTTTAGGCATGCAGGTTTCTTCTATCTTTACCTTTTATTGTACCTGTTACCCGGTGTTCCTTTATCCCCTACAAGCAAAGAAGACGCAAGAAGAACGGAGGGAAATCTGATTCAACGAGGCGTGAATTGAACCTAGCCCGCAAAACATCGTGGGATCCTGAGAATGTAAGTACTTTGCTTTGATTTAAATTGTGCTTGCAGATTGATTTAAAAAGCGGTTGCATTACTTTTTAAACGTGTGCCGTATAAATTACAATTGGCGGGAATTATATCGGGAGTATAACAATTGCGCAGTATAACGAATGTCCGACTGTAACAAAGCTTGCTTGTCAATTCAAAAATATGACAAACTACAGAAACAATTCATTCAATAGCTAGTAGATCAACTAAAATTTGTTATAACCCCGGCGGCATATTCAGCGCCACTACCACAGTTGGCAACACTGATACGATCCACGTTCGCAATATTACACAATAATGATATTATTCATAATTACGTGTCAAATTGTATCACATACCAAATACGTTTACAATGATACAACAGGCACTCAAAAGGGTAAATAAAGCGGAGAACTCACTTAAAAGGTTCCTTGCTGTTCAATCTCAGAGTATCTCGTTTGGGTGTTGTTTGGTGTGGGTTACGTCATTCCATCGTTGAAACTAAATTTGTCGTCTTCCCTCTTTGTCGTTCGTAAGTAGGGCGAAGGAACAACCAGGTAAGGAACGATAAGTCAAAATAAGAAGGAAACCTACATCCTAAAAAAGAAAAGACAAAAGAACGATACAGGTAAACGTTACCGTTCGACGTCTCGGTGGCTAATAATATCCTGTCGTGTCCAAACCGCGCACTTACCCATCACTCTGCGTCTGCGCATTCTTTTGCGCCGACGCAACTGTCCGAAATGACGGAAATAAACAAGTCTATTTTAAAATAATGGCGGGAATTCACTCACATATTAATACTTAATCTAAATAAGATACATAGCCGATTTTCGGCATGTAACAAATTCCTGTAGCAGTTGTAAATAGTGAAGACCAAATGAGAATTATCCAGAAAAGGTGATTTTTTGCTAATACACCAGTCACTTGATCCTTGTTGAAAAACTCCAGAGAAAACAAGCGTATGTTTGTATGGTAAAAAAGAAAACGAATAGTTTAAAGGTCCCACACCTTTTAAAAATCTTGGTATTTCAGTATTTCGAGTAACCGACCAAATTGCCAAAACCTACAACACAGCCAAAGTAACCGTTGCAGTAGCCATCGATGTGGAAAAGGCTTTCAACAAAGTCTGAGTACAGGAACTGCTCTACAAATTAGCAACTATACACAAGATACCGATACCATTCATACAACTCCTAGAGAGCTACCTAACAAAGAAACGCCAACAAGTACGAGTTGAAGATCAACTGTCGGACGAAACACACATCACCGCTGGCGAATCGCAAGGGGGATGCCTCACGCCTGAGCTCTTCATCGCCTACACCTACGACATTCGTGCGGAGCAAACATTATATGTGTAATGTATGCCGACGACACCATCTTTATGGCAGGAAGAAGAACACTAAAATATGCAACGACACCTAGACACACTACCAGACGATAGAACATCACATTAAATTCACAAAAATCGGAGGCCATCCTCTTCTCTAAACACAATCCGTCACTACATCAACCACCGATTCTAGAGAAACGCCAATTGCTATAAAATACCTGGGGATCATTACTCGTATTTAAACAACACGTACACACAACAATACAAAAAGTAAGAAAAGCCAGAGGTTACCTCTACGGAAGAATCACCGCAAGAAACAAACTACCAACCCAGACTAGACTACGAATGAACAAGACATACCTAAGATCTGTCCTGAGGTACGCATCGCTAGCATGGCATACCTACCTTTTCAGAATACAACATCGACTGGAAGCCTTCGAAAACCAGACATTACGAATAATAACCAAAGCACATTGATTCGTAAGAAACGAGGTAATTAGAAACGACCTACAAATGGACACCCTCGTCGACCACTGCAAACACCTTTATTACCATCAATATCACCCACGGTTCTTCCATACAAGCCGCAGCACCTAGAGAGGGCAGAGGAAGAAACGAACAAGAAGACTAAATCATCACGAAAACGCAATTCCAACAGATATCGGCAAGACGGTAAAAATCAAGAGATTAACGCTGCATTAGTAAAATGGCTTTGAGAGTCAAGCTCGATTGACTACACAAATGTTACAAATGGTATGAATAATCGTAAAGTAGTTTCAAGCGCTTCACTAGCGATTTTGTAGGCTTCAGTCCTTCCGTTTGTTCACAAAACTATGTGGTAGATCATAAATCAGTCTATTCCATGAAACATTGACAAGGACATTTAATAAAATGGCTGCTGCGTTAATAATGGGTTAGATATTGTTTTAGGCATTACGTTACGAACACGTTATTATAAATTAAATCCACATAAATCACAGAAGAAAGTATTTAAAATTAATGCAGTTTAAACAATTCCACGGTTAATCTTTTGTATTTACTTCTTTTAAAAAATTGCTCTGAGCTGTACAATCGATTGCTAATATTGAAGCAAGTGGTGACGTGTTTATTGTATTACTAATGGCCGTTTGCACCACACTCATAATTTTTGATTTAAGGGTTCCTTAGCGTTTAGAGAAGAATATCATGTACTTTTCGTTTGCACCACACAAATAAGTGTTCTTAAGGATTACTTAAACTAAGTAGCCAAATTTCGTCTCTTAAATATGTTAAGGGGCGATTTCTAACCCCACACTTAATGCAAACAAATGCAATTTTCCCTTCATAATTTATTAGTAACGATTTCTTCCCTAGTTTTACTATTTTTGTAACATTATGCAGTTTTTAAATGAATATTTAGACACTTTGGATATTGTGGACAACGACTTTTCTAGACGGATCCAATTATTTTAATGAAATGGATGAGTTGACATTTTTTCAAAGATTTAGATTAACCAAAAGTACTGTTTTACAAGATTTGGCTCAAATAGAGCATATGTTAGAATTTGATGAGGATAAGTTGCAGTGTTAAATATGTGCTAACTTTAAAAAGTACAGAATTTAAAAAATACATTATATTCAGTAGTAAAAACTATTTTTGTAGGAATAACGGCGTCACTCTGATAAATCAGGTGCTAACAACTCTGTGCTTTTATGCCACTTTCAATCTCTTTTTGTTCTCCATTGAACAAATCAATTACGCCAAAATTATAAAGAATGAAATAACCATCAACATAAATCAAGGAAAGTTATAAGTGAAGTGACATTTGAGAATTTATGATTGATTTGTAATGCCAATCTTTACTAAAAAGTTCCTAAATAACCACTTAAATTACAACGTTGCCAATAATATCACTTACTTAGTAAAGAGTTTGACATTCAAGTACTGGTGCAATGCAATTTGAATTAAGAACTACTTAAATTTTAAGTATTCCTTTACTATTCCTTACTTAAGACACGTGTGGTGCAAACGGGCATAACAGATGTTGTTTGGTATTTAAAAAATGCTTCTATGAACCTTCAACCAACTCGGCTCAAAAGTAGGGTATTATTGAAATACGCTATTTGTATAGACGGGAATTTGTGTTTATTGTACTTTACGAATAATTGTTCTAATGAGACGTGTACAAACACTGTCCAGTGACGTTTTTCCCACAACAAAAACATTATTTAAAAATATATAGTAGGATCACTTACTAAGCAACTTTCGTTAGCTTGTAGTTTGTGTTATTATTTTTTACTTTAAAAAGTTTTCAATAAATTTCGTATGTACTCACATACTAACGAAAGGCTGTTCAGATGTACTTTATGTGCTTATTCGGCATATTGTAAAAGTAAGTTTTCAATCACTATGCGATTGCGTTTTGAACAACATTCATCTACATACAATTTGTGTGATTATTCTGCATCAGAAAAAGTTTTACATTAATCTCTAGTCTCATCACTGAAAAGTTACTTACAAAGACATATGATGTCGTACACTAACGAACGTCCATTCCCATGCAATTTGTGTAATTATGCCGCATCACAAAAAGCCTATTTACGGAGACATATGAAGTCGCACACTAACGAGCGTCTATTCGCGTGCAATGTATGTAATTATGTCGCATCACAAAAAGATCATTTACGGAGACATATGAAGTCGCACACCAACGAGCGTCCATACGCGTGCAACTTGTGTCATTATGCCACATTAAAAAAAGAGACTTTACAGACACATATGAGGTCGCACACTAACGAACGTCCATTCCCCTGCAATTTGTGTAATTATGTCGCATCACAAAAAGCTCATTTACGGAGACATATGAGGTCGCACACAAACGAGCGTCCCTTTCCATGCAATTTGTGTAATTATGCCGCATCACAAAAAAGTGCTATACAGAGACATATGAAGTCGCATACTTACGAACGTACATTCGCCTGCAATTTATGTAGTTATACCGCTTCAAGAAAAGATAATTTACAAATACATATCAAGTCACACACTAACGAACGTCCATACGCATGCAAATTCTGTAATTATGCTGCATCACAAAAAGAGATTTTACAGACACATATGAGGTTGCACACTAACGAGCGTCCATACGCGTGCAACTTGTGTAATTATGCCGCATTAAAAAAAGAAAATTTACAGACACATCTGAGGTCTCATACAAACGAGCGTCCCTTCGCATGTAATTTGTGTAATTACGCCGCATCACAAAAGAGTGCTATACAGAGACATATGAAGTCGCATACTTACGAACGTCCATTCGCTTGCAATTTATGTAGTTATACCGCTTCAAGAAAAGATAATTTACGAACACATATCAAGTCGCACATTAACGAACGTACATTTGCATACAATTTGTGTCATTATGCCGCGTCAGAAAAAGGTTATTTACAAATACATATGAAGTCGCACACTAACGAGCGTCCATTCGCTTGCAATTTGTGTAATTATGTCGCATTACAAAAAGCGACTTTGAAGACACATATGAGGTCGCACACTAACGAGCGTCCCTTCCCATGCAATTTGTGTAATTATGCCGCATCCCAAAAAGCGCATTTACAGAGACATATGAAGTTGCACACTAACGAGCATCCATTCGCTTGCAATTTGTGTAATTATGTCGCATTACAAAAAGCGACTTTGAAGACACATATGAGGTCGCACACTAACGAGCGTCCCTTCCCATGCAAGTTGTGTAATTATGCCGCATCCCAAAAAGCGCATTTACAGAGACATATGAAGTCGCACACTAACGAGCGTCTATTCGCGTGCAATGTATGTAATTATGCCGCATTACAAAAAGATGCTTTAAAGACGCATATGAAGTCGCACACTAATGAGCGTCCATTCCCATGCAATTTGTGTAATTATGCCGCATCACGAAAAGGTCATTTACGGGTACATATGAAGTCGCACACATGCGAACGTCCATTCGCATGCAATTTGTGCAATTATGTCACATTACAAAGGATTCATTTAAAAAGACACATGAACTCACACACCAACGAACGTCCATTCACCTGCACTTTGTGTAATTATACCGCATCTAGGAAAGATACTTTACAAAAACATATGAAGTTACACACTAACAATTATCCATTCGCATGCAGTAATTGTGATTATTCCGCAACATGCAAAAGTCTTTTACAGAAACATGTGTTGTCCCATATTGATGAAAGCTCATTTGTTTGAAATATGTGGTTATTCCGCATTAGAAAAAAATTATCTAAAAATTCTACGTTTTGTCCCTCACTATCGATGACGATGTACATGCTTTTTTAGGAAATTAGTTGTGTCAAGAAAAGTCAGAAAAATCCATACGAACGCATACTAATGAATATTCATTTACATACAGTGCACTTGCATACAAAGGAATGTCCATTTGCAAAAATGCATTCCTATAATCAAGTTAATAACTTATTAGAAAAATCGCTTTGCTTTCGTTTTACTGTTTGTTGTTTATTCGATAAATTTGTACGAAGATTTAAATTTAGTGTGTGCACATGAACAACCCCTAAGTATTTAATTAAATGAGCCTTTACCGTTACTGTACATCAATGGAAAGTTATAAATGTTTTAAATAAAAGTTCGTAGATAATTATGGAGCTAAATTATTATTAACAAGTTGGTTGTTTTAGTTTATCGTTTAAAGCCAGGGGTATATCTTTTGCAACTAGTTTAATCTTACGGCCAATTTCATAATTAATTTAAAGTCAATTTTAACTATAAAAGGTCCGTTAAAATACAATTTCATTTCATAACAATGTTTTAGAGGAACTCTAGAGTTAAAGTTACTTTATACTTACAGAATCAAAACCTGACATTTAAGGTCTTAAAGCAACTTTAGAAAATCGCAAATTGTCAATTTTCATTTTCTTTCTTCTGGTTTGCCATATTCTCATCTCATATTTATTATTTTTGTGCATGGCAATGAACCTAAATATTACATCATCAAGCTCAAGTTCCTCAGAGGAAGAGTTTATGGTCTTTCGTCGATCAAAAATTTACAGAATACGGAAAAACCATTATGAAATATATGACGATTTGGTCTTTTTTACCGGTTTCGTTTATGAAACGACACCGTACTTAATGTACTCCAACAAATGGCATACTTTTGTATTTATAAATCGTAGTGTTAAATTTGCATAAGTGTAGAAGCTTTGTAGTATGTAAAAACTCAAGGATAAGAATATAATTAGCTTTAATATTTTAAAAGTTGTAAATCAAGCGCATCAAATAATAAGGAGAGCTTTTGGGTATATAAAATCAATAATGTAAACGCATATTTTCCATTTAACTAAACAAGCGTTTGTTAAATATAAATCCTAAGAAATTCTGTAAGTTGAACAAAATGAAAAGTACGATTTCCAACGGACAATTGATTCAGGCAAGGACTGACGGATAAATAAACAAGTTCAAGGAACCTGAAGGTACGTTGGAACAATAATTCTGTAGAAATTTAGTTAACGGTTGATGCATAGGCTATGAAAACAACAGGTGGTTTGAAAGCAAGTTGAGACGGAATACCATTAGCATAATGCAGACAAGGATAACATATAATAGACGTTGGGTAGAACACTCGTTTAAAGTACGCGACAAATTTAAAGGTCAACCACAATATCGATTTTATCTTGCTAGAGTGGGATTGTAAGAGAGACAACAAATATGAGGTATACGAGGGTAAGATAGTTAAAGGCTCGACATAAGAATGGGAGAAATGTTTGTGATTGGCTGAGTACTAGGGGTGAGAGAAAATTTCGAGAAGATCGCAACCGTTGTATTTTGTTAACCAGTGTTTCGGACTAAAACGACGATGGTGTGAAAATTCTAGGTTTTACAAAGTTCGTTGGATATAAAATTTTTAGAATCGGTTTCGGTAGGGGAGCTTTTCGATTGAAATAGGGCGCAGGAGGTGTGTATCGACCACTATAAATACACTAGGAGATGCAATAAAGCTCTTTCTTACTTCGCTTATCTCTTTGACTTCGCTTAGCTTTTACAGTAATATCCAAGTAAAAATGTTATAAAACGGTGTTAGTACAAACCGTCGAAAGTTAATTAAAAGTGTGAAAAGCACGAGTGGGTGCTATATTGTAGACGGTGCTGTAGCTACATTCAAAGAATTAACGAGGGATGTTACTAAGGTAAGCGTGCTGAGAAATTTTTGAAACGAGGATGCTGTGTATGGTAGATGCGGAAGGTGATTAGCTTGGTTTGGACAATTATCCGGGTAGAAACATTGAAGGCGACTGCAGAGACTTGGATAGCGATTGGAAATGGGTTTGATCTACACATAGCAGAGAGGTGTATGGAAGTAATGACGAGGTTTTGGTGGACGACATCTTCAGAGGTGACGATGAAAAAAGTTTACTCCAGGTAACGAAATTAACTTCTATTGTTATTGCTTGAACATTTTGTGCTAGAGTGATTTGACACATCGGGTGTGTGAAAGCTAATTTGAAGGGTATATGAAAAGGACAATTTGTATTTATTATTTAAAGGTGTAAATAAATGACATAAAAATTTGATGTAAAGAGTAAACGAGTTTTTAGGGTTGTTAAAAACAAGGATGCGATGTATTTACGCATTTAGAGTAACTGGGTTTATACTGAGCTCACCATAGACCAGTGTAAAATTCAATTTAGGGTTTCAAGATAGGCCCATCTACTTATGTTCAAGTTTAAAATAATATAGCTAGAACGTCAAACCCTTCTCCCTCTTTCAAACGTAAGCTTTCTCAAAGGTTAGGATTGATAGACAGCAGTAGAGTTATGTTCGTGTTACGGGCTAGACTAGACACGGTCTAGTCCCATATTTTCGATGTTAATGGGTTGTAAACACGATGTACGTTTTTTAAATAAAATTGCATTTAAGTTTATCCTGTTTCATTATCATGTTTTTAAATAAGTGCGCATATTCATACTAAACAAATGGTCCTTCTTTCGCGAATCAGTGCATTCCTATAACTTTATAGTTCATTCATTTTACTGCAATTGCAACGTGTGTGCATGGCGATTAATATAAGATTAGGTGATCACGGCGTACTAAAAGCAACAGCTAATACTATACGCAAATAATTCGTGCATTCAGATGAAATTAAGCAACAAAAACATTTTGTTTGAGTGCAGGTTTATACAATATAGTTTCATTCAATTCAAATTACAAAACATTACAAGCAAGCTGCACAGCTTTCAACGCATATTGTTGTCGTCAAGCAGAATTCCTAGAAACCGAAGGGCAGAGTTTCGACATATGTGCCTTGCGGTTATGTCCACATTTTAAGAATCCAAGCGAACAGGTATTACAATCTTCCAGTACTACAGTTAACCAACTAAAAGTAAAAGCATTACACATTTTGTTTATTCATTGCAACGTGTTTCAAATGTGAAATCGATTTATTACATAATTAACGCGAGCGCGAGTTATGTTGATCCCCCATTTGTTATACCTATGAAACTAATAAAGTTATTAGGAAATATTAGGAAATATTAGGAAAATGCAACAATGTAATTAAAAGACAATTTGTTACAATATATTTCAGTTATAAACGTTCTCATGTGAACGGAAGCGCTACAAAGTAGCACAAGGAATAGTGACACTGCAGATGTCAGGTCACAGACGGTCGTAGGAAGTCACGTACCGAGATTACGCAGAATAAGCCTGCAACCTTGTAATTATGAATAGCTTTTAAGATAGCAACTATGTATTATGAATAGAGTCAAGTGTAAGCAGACATTAGGTCTGCAAGTTCCCACAGAATTGTAAAGAGGTAGGGAGATTATAAAAGGACCGGGAGCTCCACTCCCAGGCAGTTCATCAACGTTCAGCTTTCACATTGCAGTCCGTCGGTAACTCACTTGTACAATTAAGTATTAACTATTTCGACTTAGAATAAATTAATTCAAGATTGTAAAATTTTACTGTTTAAATCTGTTTAAATAAAATAAATGTGTTAAGGACCAAAGAAGTCTTTTTAAAAAGGACCGCTCGAAGTCACGAACCTTAACTCGCGGCGAAATACAAGCAATAGCAAAAAATAGGGATTCGTGCATTTAAGTGAAATTAAGCAACCAAAACATTTCATTTGAAGGCAGTTTCATACAAGTCAAATTGCAAATCGAGCTTTCAACAAATCATAGTTATGTCGTCAAAATTACATCGCAGCGCAAGACAATCATCTAAAAATTACAAAACTTCAGGTTACAAAATCCAAACAGGAGAGCTTTGTAACTGTAGTTACATTTTGAAGAATACAATCGTGCAGCTAATACAGCGGACCAGCAAAAGTGAGTTTATTCCATTTTATTTCATTCCTTATTAGCAGTTTGTTATTGTTTCAACCTGTACATTCATTATTTCATAAAATTTGCATTCAATTTTACTAATTCATAGCACAATGACGATCGTTGAATTAGAAATGAAAAAGTTACACATTAAACGTGGTAGTATCTAACGAAAGTTAAGTTTATTTGCAAAGTTTCTTGAAAAATTGTATGCAAGCCAGGATGATTTTGTCGATCAAAATATTGGAAAGCAGGTAACCGAATTACAGACAAGGTTATCAAGTGTTGAATATTTAGAGCAAGAATTTGAAAGTGTACAGATTGAAATACAGCTATTGAACACCGATCCAGAATTAGAGGATGACGAACAAGAAGCTTTCACTGACAAATTTTACGAATGCATTTCAGATGCAAAAAATTTATTATCAAAATTAATTCCAACTGGATCTGTGGTCAATGTTCATTGCGATACAAATAAAAATCAAACAAATAATGTCAAGCTTCCATTAATAAAATTGCCTGTTTTTAACGGAAACTATTCCACATGGTTGTCATATCATGATACTTTTGAATCATTAATACACAACAATCCAAGTATTAGCGACATAGAAAAATTCCATTACTTAAAATCATCATTGACTGATGATGTTGCAAAGGTCATTGAGCCACTAGACATGTGCCATAACAATTATCAAATGGCGTGGTTGTTAATATGTGAAAGATTTGCAAACAAAAAATTGCTAGTTCACAATCATACAAAAGGTTTGTTCAATTTACCAAATTTAACAAAGTAAAAGTTCAAGCATTTACGTAATTTAATCGACAGTCTTTCAACTCATTTACGGGCGTTGGAATCATTAAACCAACCTGTTAACTCTTGGGATACGTTATTAATATATTTGGTAACTAGCAAACTCGATGCCGCTACGGAACGCGAATGGGAAGCGCATAAGAGTGAGGGCGAATTATCAACCTTTCAGGAACTAATCCAGTTTCTAAAAAATAAAGCTGATATTTTAGAAAAAATTGAGGTCAAACAACCACAGGTCAATAAGGTTTTTCATAAAAAGGCAAACCAATTTAATAATGCAAACAACTGCGTGCACCAATCATTTTTGAGTTCACATACATTACATATGATTTTCCAATGCTCCACCCGAAGGTACTACATTGGCCAGGAAGTGAGTTTTTTTTTACCTAGAAAATCTGGATTTTTGCCGAATCCCAACTGTTCCAAGCAAGGTAGGGATCTTTAACGTGCGCGACAACACTCACACACGGGACCTCCATTTTACCTCTCATCCAAACGAGGGTGTATTTTTGTGAAAAATGCTCGCCTAACATTTTTCCAGCGTACCGTCTCGGGATTCGAACCCGGGACCTTGGGCGTAGTAGTCACACACATACTACTACGCCACGGAGCCGTCTGAGTTCAAATACAGCCACATCACGTGTTTATTGCAAAAAGTCACATAAAATTTACAATTGCTCAGAATTCTTAAACTTAACGGCCAACGCTCGCATGGAGCAGGCAAAAAAGCTGCAACTGTGTTTAAACTGCCTTAACATGGGACACAAGTCAAACGATTGCCGTTTTGGTAATTGCAAAAAATGCAATATGAAGCATAGTACATTACTTCATTTGGAAAAGCAAAACAATGTGATTTTACAACAGACTATAAAAGAAAATTCAGACCAAAATACACATCCTCAGCAAGGAGAAAATTCACTTGTTCTTACTATTAATACTAGTAAACAAAGTCAAACATTACTATCGACGGTTGTAGTTCAAATCAAAGGCAAAAATGATCTTGTACAAAATTGTAGAGCCATTTTAGATAGGGGATCACAAAGTAATTATATCACACGATATCTTTGTCAAATATTAAAGCTTGAGGAACAACCTGCAAATATGACAATACAAGGCATTGGAAATATTACTTCATGTATTAAACACAAGTGCTCAACTGGAATACGCTCATGTCACAATTCATTTTCACTGTCAATTTCGTGCTTAGTTATTCCTGAAATATGCGAGTTTTTACCTGGTGTAAATATTGATATAACGCGACTAACAATTACAAATAATATTAAATTAGCAGACCCAGCATTTTATAGGCCTTCAAAAGTAGACTTACTTATAGGCGCAGGTTTATTTTAGGAATTACTATGCATCGGACAAATATCATTGGGCCCAGAAAAGCCAATATTGCAAAAAACAAAATTTGGGTGGATTGTCTCTGGCATGTTCAATAACAACAGTAGTTGGTTTGCGAACAATCATGCCATATGTAATGTTTCAACCAAAAAGTGTATCCAAGAAGACCAACTCGCTAGATTCTGGGAAATCGAGGAGTGTCTTAGCAATACACCTGCCTTTTCAAAGGAGGAACAAGATTGCGAAACGTATTTCATGTCAACGTTCAAAACAGACTTTGATGGCAAATTTATAGTGACAATTCCATTAAAACGAGCAGTGACAGAATTAGGTGATTCCAAAGAAGTTGCTGTAAAACGGTTCCACAATCTGGAACGCAAGTTACACAATAATGCTGAACTTCTCCAACGGTATTCTCATTTCATGAGGGAGTACGAAGAATTGGGTCATATGACTGAAATTGAAACTGTATCTATGCCTCAACAAGTCACATCAACTACACCGATTGAACATTTCATGCCACATTTTGGTGTCTTACGAGAAGAAAGCTTAACAACAAAGTTTTTAACGCTTCTACCCCACATCTACAAAATTATCTTTAAACGATTGTCTAATGGTAGGATCTTTTACGTTTTCGTCAACATTCATTCATTGCGTCAGCAGATGTTGCAAAAATGTACAGGGCAGTTTGGATACATCCAGAACAGCGATCCTTGCAACAAATTGTATGGCGTGAAAATCCGCGAGATCCGTTGAAAGTTTATCAACTGAATACAGTTACTTACGGAACAGCTTCGGCGCCATTTTTAGCAATTCGAGCGTTGTCTGAATTAGCTTACGAAAATCAAGATCGAAATCCTGAAGCATGTAAAATCATTTCGAAAAACTTTTACGTAAATGATTTGCTCACAGGTGATGATGATAAAGAGAGACTTTTAAAATATTGTTTGCAAGTGAAAAGCATTTTAAATCAAGGACGTTTTGAGTTACGTAAATGGAACTCAAACAACGCAGATTTTGTTCGTGAATTTCAAAGAACGTCGAGTTCAAGAAGTATTTTACACTTGGGCCAAGACGATAACACAAAAACTCTTGGGGTTTCGTATTCTTTTCAGTCAAATTCGTTAATTATAAATATAAACACTTCAACAAAGTCAAATCATATCACAAAGCGATACATTTTAGCCGGCATTGCTCAAATATACGATCCACTAGGTTTAATTAGCGCATGCGTTATAAATGCAAAAATAATTCTACAGAAATTGTGGGTGAAAAGTTAAGTTGGGATGAGGCAGTACCGGCACAAATACACACTTTGAACCACGTTCAAAACAGAGCTTAATGAGCATAATAATTTTCACATACCCAGAAATGTTAGATTGGCATGGCCACTTACAGTTCAGTACCACGGATTTTCAGATTCTAGTGAAACCGCGTACGGCGCTTGTATTTATATTAGAAGCACAGATAGTACAGGTGATATAACAGTAAATCTATTATGTTCAAAATCAAAAGTAGCTCCGCTAAAAATCATCAGCATTAGAATTATGTGGAGCTCTCTTACTCGCACGACTAGCACATACAGTTTTTGATATCATGGAAAATAAATGTGACGAGGTATATTTGTGGACAGATTCCGCCATTGTTTTGGGATGGATAAACACCCAACCAAATATGCTTAAAACGTTTGTAGCAAATCGGGTATCCGAAATTCGGGAAAAAACTGCCGTCAATTGTTGAATCATGTCAGGTCCAGTGAGAACCCCGCCGATTTACTATCCAGGGGGATAAGCCCAATGGCATTAAAGATTTCAAATCTTTGGTGGCACAGCCCGCTGTGGTTGTCTAATGAAAAAGAAGCATGGCCAAACAGCAAGGCAATGATCAACAGTCAATCAGGTTTACCCGAACTTAAAAACTTTAAACATACTTTTGCCGCACAAGACCAGGTCGCTATAATATTTAAACGGTTTTCCAATGTAAACCGATTAATTCGTTGTTACGCATATTGTTTTAGATTTATTGCAAGTTGCCGTGAAACAAAAGAAGTTCGCAGGATAGGTGAGTTAATGAACAATGAACTTCAAATCTCATTGTGTTTCATATTGTTACAAGTTCAATCAGAACAATTTTCAATTGAAATAAAATGTTTGCAAAACAAGGAACCGCTTAGTTCCAAAAGTAAAATCATTTCGTTGAATCCATTCATTGATGAACGCGGCTTAATTCGAGTGGGTGGACGTATTAGTAATGCAAATGTTTCATATGACAAGAAACATCCTATTCTGTTGCCATCTAATCATCACTTAACAAAAATACTTTTTGAAACTGAGCATAATAAACATTTTCATGTAGGGCCACAACATTTGCTAGCAATCAGTCGGGAAAAATATTGGCCAATTCACGGAAAGCATCTTGCAAGACAAACTTATAGAAACTGTGTTAGATGTTTCAAAATAAGTCCTGTCGCAGCTAATCACATAATCGGGAATTTACCTGAGCCTCGCAACCCTCAATCTTTTCCATTCAACACCATAGGTGTGGATTATTGCGGTCCATTTTATATAAAAGACCGGCAAGGTAGGGGGTATAAGATTACAAAAGCTTATGTAGCACTATTCATTTGCCTCGCAACAAAAGCTATACATATCGAACTAGTGCATGATATAACAACAACTGCATATCTACATGCATTAAAACGATTCATTTCACGCAGGGGCAAGCCTTCAAAATTGTATTCTGATAATGGCTCCAATTTTATGAGAGTTAATAACGAAATGAAGAAATTATTCAAAATTCTCAACTCTGATCAAACTGTAATCGGCAATGCCTGCTCTCTAGATATGATCGAATGGAGTTTCATTCCATCACATTTTCCTCATTTTGGAGGGATATGGGAGGCGGGGGTGAAAAGTTTAAAAGTTTATTTAAAAAGAACGGTAGGGTACAATCACTTTATTTACGAAGAATTCATTACCATTTTAATACAGGTGGAAGCAATATTGAACTCACGTCCTCTCAGCCAATTATCGTCTAATCCAACAGATTTAGAACCCATCACTCCAGCTCATTTTAGAATTGGGCAATCTTTGATTGCAACTCCAGAACCAGACATTGTAACGATAAGTGAAAATCGGTTAAATCGGTATCAAAAGTTAGAGCAAATACGTCAATTAATTTGGCAACGTGTAGTGGTTCTAAAGTTATATACAATATTTAAAAGTGAATAATGTGATGTGTAACCGGATATTCTATAGCTGGGGTTGTTGTGGTATGACGGAAAACGCCGATCGCACGAGGGAGGTGCTCGTAATAAGAGAAAACGCACGGACCATGGGGACGGCGAGAGAGAGTCGGTTCTCGCTGGTTACAACGAGAAGAACAATAATTATTATTATAACTATGTGGAGCATCACATGGTTGAATTTAAGTACGATCATCACCTAATCAATCGGCAATCATACTACAGTTGTATGGATTCAACAATGCACAACAAAGAAAAAGGTTTTATTTTTAGGGTGGCGTCACCAATTATTCCGTTTAGAGTCTAAGTAGATTAAGATTTAAGATGAAATATATCATCCAATTAGTGGTAAGTTTTGTTAGGTAAGTGACAAAATTGTATGTTTCTAATAAAATTATTTATGACGCAGTATACTTGATTTATCTTAGAATTTTATGTAGAAACCCCCCCAAAAGTTAATAAAAACACTACAAACGTTATCACTGGAGTACATGAGTAAGCTCCAAACCCGTAGTAAATGGCAAAAGGATTGCCAAAACATAAAGTTAAACACATTAAACACATTAGTATTGATCTTCCTCCGTTGAAGTGGTCTCTTAGACGAGTAGTGGACATAATCCTGGCGAAGATTCAATTACCAGAGTTGTCTCCATCAGAACTCTCAGTGGTGTCATCAGAAAAGCCGTTAAAACAATGTGCCCATTACCAGTGCAAGACAGTAGTGCCGGTGATGAAAACAAAGGGCATTAGTTTTTGTTCGTTTTTAGTACTAGGTTTCGTTTATTTGGTAGACTCTATAGTACAGTGTATGGTATTTTGTTCATTGCATTTAAGATGTACATTGTTAAGTAAAAAAGAAAAAAATTGTTTTTGAAAAGCTGAGCCTTTCAAGGTGACCGGCATGTTTAAGTTTAAAATAATATAGCTATGACGTCAACCCCTCCTCTCTCTCTTTCAAACGTAAGCTTTCTCAAAGGTTAGGGTTGATAGACAGCAGTAGAGTTATGTTAGTGTTACGGGCTTGACTAGACACGGTCTAGTCCCATATTTTCGATGTTAATGCGTTGTAAATACGATGTACGTTTCTTAAATAAAATTGCATTTAAGTTTATTCTGTTTCATTATCATGATTTTAAATAAGTGCGCATATTCATACTACACAAAAGTTGCTTCTCAAAAAAACTCATTTGCACAATCCAAATCAGGAAACCGCTTCTACGAAAACTTCAAAAATATATGTTTGTACCTTTTAATAACTGCAGGTAGGGTGGCATATGAAACATTGGCAGCTAACTTTTCAAACGCATTACCATCAGTTGCCACATTAAACAGATGTTTACCAACATTTGGTGTAGATACTGAGAGAGATTTGGTCATGAAAGAACTAAGGATATTTTTAGACAAACGAAACTATTCTCGACGCGTTTTCATATCTAAAGATTAAACCGCAATAATGAAACGATTCGATATAGAAGCGCCACAGATCAGTTAGTAGGCTGCGTTTTAAAAATATCTAATAGCACTGGATTTTCTGATAAGGGCCAAAATAAAGCAAAGTCACTGTCATCAATAAGGGAATGTATTGAAAATAACGAATGTTTAAAAAATGCATATATATTTATGGCGCAACCCCTAGTAGAAGGAGCTCCAGCCTTTTGTTTGCCGATATTTGGTACTGACAACTGCTTTGTATATAAAAAGGTATTGTTTAGGTGGAATTAATCTTACAAGTAGCTAAGAATCACGGAATTGAAGTTGAGGGATTTTCATCAGACGGAGATACGAGATGCCTAAAGGCAATGAAGATTATGGCTGAGTTGCCGAAATTAAAAAAGGCGGACGATCAAACAGGTCTATATTCCCCTTACCTTCGGGAACGTAATAAAGTAATTTTTATTTAAAAATAATTAGTTGTCTTAAGCAAAATTTTCATTAAGTAATCCGGTTGTATTCCAAGATACTGTACATATAACCACAAAAATAAAAACAAGGTTATTGAATAGTTCAATAAGATTGCAAATGGGTAACTATGAAATTCAGAAAAAACACTTGGAAGATCTGATTCAGATGTTACATGCCAAAAATCGGCTATGTATCACATTTAGATTAAGTATAAATTATATAGTTCTCGCGAATATTTTAAATGAACTTGTTAATTTCCGTCATTCAGGACAGTTGCCTTTGCGCAAAAGAATGCGCAGGCACAGAGTGAATGGCGCAGGTGCGCGCGGTATGTTACGACGCCATTAGACTAGGAGGTCTGAAGCCGAGAACATCTACCTGTGTCGTGTGTCTGTCTTTTCTCTTTTTTAGGATGTAGGTCCCTGTATCTTATCTTACCTTATCGTACCTCTATCTCTATCCTTCTCTCCCTACCTACGAACGAACAAAAGAGGATGGACGGATGGAATTTGGACTCAACAATGGCGTGGTGTGATCCACAACGAGCTGGCCCTGGGATATAACCGTAAGGTGCGATTTAAATGACTACATTGCTTTCATTTATATTGTAAATTTAATCATTGTATCATTTTTAAACGTGTTTGTATTTGAGATATTTGCCGCGTAATCATGATATAATAAACGATTGAGCAATATTATGAAACACGCGGGAAACCGTAAGAGTGGCGCATCACGTTGGGCGCCACTCTTACAGTTTTCCGCGTGTTTAATATTATTGCACAATCGTTAGTATAACGTGATTACGCAGCAAATTATATCAAATACCAAACACGTTTAAAAGTGATACAATGATCAAATTTATAATATAAATGAAAGCAATGTACTCACTTAAATCGCACCTTACAGTTACATCCCAGGGCCATCTCGTGTGGGTTACATCACGCCCTTGTTGATGTCAGATCTTATTCGTCCAACCTCTTTTATTCGTTCGTAAGTAGGGCGGGAAGGATACATGTATAGGTACGATAAGGCAAGATAAGATAGAGGAACTTACATCCTAAAAAAGAGAAAAGACACACCACAACCCAGAGAGATGTTCTCGGCTTTAAGTCTCGTAGTCTAATGGCGTCGTATCACACCGCGTGCACCTGCGCCATTCACTCCGCGCCTGCGCATTCTTTTGCGCAAACGCAACTGTCCGGAATGTTTCTGTCTGGGAACTAAAAATATCGGACTATCAAAATAACACGTCATTATTAAGTGCAAAATTTACAGAGTCGATCAATGATACAACTATCAACGAAGAAGATATAAGTGATATTGAAATAAATATTTTTGAAAATATCACGAATCTTAATTTGAAAGATTACATAGATTCAAAACCTCTTATTATTTATCGTTATTAAAAATCCAAGTCAACCAAAAACAGATGTTAGTAAAGAAGTCAACTTTGTGTTGGTTTTTCTTTTCCAAACCTGGAAAACTTACGAGTGACAGACTCCTACGTTGTATGAATATGGGCACTGCACAAAGTTCACGTGGAAATATAATAAGTAAGAAAAAACAGAAGAAAAGTTCGAGAACACATTTTATGGATGAATATGAAACATCGGAAAGTGGAAGTTATCACGAAGAAAGTGAACTTGAATGCGAAAATTATTCAGAAGAGGAAACTCATAAAAAAGAAACGGCAATAACAGTAGAAAATGAAATGTACTACGTTGTTTGTTATAGCACTTCGTATATTGGAAGGGTAACTTAGATACTAGATGACCACCACAGTAAATTTAAATTTTTAAAAAATGAATTGAATGGCTACATCTGGCCAAAAAATGAGGATTTCTAAATTGTAGAAAATAAATTTGTATTCCATGGTCCGTTAATAGAAAAGTTAATAGAAAACGAACCTTTTCAATTAAAAAGATGTGATAGGTTCAAATTCAATCCAAATTCAAGACAGTTAAAAAAAAACTAAAAAAATACTTGTAGTAGTCCATTTAGAAGAAACAATACTAGTTTGTTGCAACAACAATACTTTCAGTAACATTACTTTTTTATGTTGCTCTAACAATTTTGGTGAATGCATTGTTACGAGCTACTATTAGGCAACCTGTCAAACACACAAGCGCCATAAGCACTGTATATTATTCAGGGACCGAGAATTTTCTAGCAATTACTGTAGGATGAATCATCCTTTTAATTCAGGGTATAAATAAGACCGATGATGAAGTACAGGGTTAGTCTATATCACAATGTCGAATATAAATTATATCGTGTAAAGTTAAATAGTTGAGCTTTTGGAGGTCCAAGAGTAAACATAAATGTTATATTATGTGAACGTATCTAATGTACATGCAGCTTGTAGAATATATAAATAGACAAAAGTGTAATAAATAAATAGTTGTGTTAGTGTTGTTAATAGACCTATACTCCATTCCAGTTAAGAGGGTAGTAGATGGCGCTTGTGCTTGAGTCAGATTTACACATCAAAAATTTATTAGTTGCTGTATTTGAAAAGCTGCCGGCGTCGGTTGTATATTTACTATTTTGTGACGATAGTTTTTCAAAAATAACAATGCAAATGGCTGACTGTATTAGTTAATTTTTAAGTATTATTGCATTCAGTAATTGCAATTTGGTGTTCTTCTTAAGGAATAAGACCACATTGCTTTTTGAAAATGATTTTATTGACGTTTCGATCCTTCTCCTAGGATAGTTGTCTAAATAATAACAAGGAGTATTTGTAATTTGGTATTAAATTTCAGAAGATAAAATTGGACTTGGAACTACATTAAGTTTAATCGATGTTCCATCTCAACTTTTAGTAGTTTTCCGAATACCAAAATACTTAAGTATGAGTGTGGCTTAAGTGTGCTTTATGAATTTGCCTCTTAGTCTTTACTTAACAATTATGGTAGAAACAAACATTCACCTAGAGTTATAGAATGCTTTAATAAAATTCTGTCAGTTTCATTTTTTCGAAAGGTTGTAATTTTGTTAACAATGATTAAAATTAAAGCAATGCATCGATGTTTATACAGATTTTTATTTATATTTTTTGCAATATTGAGGTTTTTGAATAAATACATCCAAGAAACACGGTTTTAAAACATATCAAGCATTATTGAACTTTATTTTCTACCTGTTTGGTTAAAATTTAAATAAAATATTAATATAGAACAATATATAAGCTATTTTTAATTAAACACATCACAAAATATCAAAACAATGATATCACAAATTTATATTTAATCTACGTCCATATCATCCCCAGAGGTATCTTAGTCGTCTGTTGTACTTTCATATCCAACATTTATTACAATTTGTTCGACAAGTTCTTCGACAATGCCATCCAATTTCCATATTTTTTCTTCTTCTTTAATTGTATGGCTAATACAATTAACCCAATGTTCTTTATCTATGGCTGCAATTCCTTCATCCAGAAGCACCTTCACGTCGTTAATTTTAAAAGTAGAATTGTTGGTAGCTACATGCTGATTTACTCGAGCCCAAATCAGCTCAATTGGATTTAGATTGCAGTGGTATGGGGGTAACCTTAATACAGTTCTGCCAGAGCGTTTTACAATTTTGTCAACAACATAAGGTGCCGGGTGAGCTAGAGAGTGCTGCTTTACTAAGGCTAATAATTCAACTTTTAATAGCTCTTTGGTAACTTCAATGTGTTTTGTGTTTAACCAATTATAAATTTGTTCTTTCCGCCAACTTTGATTTGGAACCTTATCGGCTTTGACGCTGTGATAAGGAGCATTATCAAGCACGATTACACTATCATTATCAAGAAGAGGTAATACACCTTTCAACCAAGTTGTAAACGCTTTACCGTTCATGTCTTCGTGATAATCTCCTAAAACGATAATTATGAACTCAGGGTCCTAAGTTGTTTATAGTGTTAATACGCTACCTGTTTTTTTAGATTGAAAGTTAAAATATGCACCATTGACAAATCTCATATCACTACCCATGTGCGCAACAATTAATCTCTTGCCTTTGCCAGAGGGATCTCGTATACTAGTCGATAAACTTTCGATTAATGCCTGCCTTGCTGTTTTTACAGTGGTGTCTTGCCATACCTTGTTCTTTACATGTCCAGCATTCACCCACGTTTCATCAATATAATAAATTCTTTTGCCTTCAGCTCTACACTTTTTAATTGCAGTTAAATATTTTCTTCGCCACAACACAATTTCAGGTTTTTCAATTAAAATTGTTTATCGGCTACGCTTTCCATATTTAAAACCCAATTTCATCATTACCCGATAAAGTGATGTGCAACTGAAGTTTGGTAAAGAGTTATCATTGTATATTGCATGTAATACTTTCTCTAAATTTGGTAATTCATTTCTAAAGTAAAATGCATGAACATGCCGTCGAATCGCACATCTTTCAAATTCTTCAAGTTCGTCGTAGATTGTTGTACGCACTCTTGTAGTCTTTGGCGAGGAAGCAGTACCAGTAGTTTCCATTTCTTTTACAATATTCCACATTGATCAAACACCTAAACCCACTTCTAACGCAGTTTGCTTCACAGATTGCGTTTTGGATGCATTTGTGGAATTTTTCAAATATATATTATAGGCAATAAGCTTTTGCCCGCTCATAACATGTTTGCCCTTCGGATTTTTAATAGGTTGGTGATCCATAATTAAATAAAAGTCTGAAAAGAATTCATTGTTAGTATTATATGCTTATCTTTAATGAGACATGCTTACCTTATTATGAAGACACTGGTGTTTTATAGCTCTGACAAGAACTGTTTTGATACTAAATATAAAATTAACACAAATTAATAATCCGAGCAAAATTTCAAAGGCAAACTAATAACAAAATACAATAAATAACAAACACGAAAATATGAAAGAGCAATAGCAAATGTCAAAATGCCAATTGACAATCTGTCTTATAATAAAAATGTTCAAACAACCAACACAAACATACGGGATATTTATACTTGTGTACACTTGGCTCATCCATCCACCAATGAGAATCGCTAAAATTCAGTCCTATCTTTTTCTTCAGTACCTTCTTAACTGAAATGGAGTATATGGTTAAGAATTTAGTTTAAGAAGATATCAGTGCCTGCAAATTCATTAGTGTGATAGTGCTTCACTGTAACTAGACTGAAAACATCTATAAATAAGGCATATACTGTTAATTAGACTTGTGAACAGTGAGTAATAAACACTTTTGTTACTACTTGTTTTAAATTAGTGAAACGCGGTAATAGTAGCCCGCTACAATATCCAACAATTTCTGTGAGCAACCGTTGGCTATCATTCGAATCATCGTCTGGTTACACGTCTCTTGAACTGGAATTTTATCATCATCTATCCGAAGCACATTTTTTTTTCATGTTCACATGAAACCCATATTCTCTCATGAAATCCATTCCCAAAATAACTTCTTCTGTAATTTCAGCTACCAACACCCAATGATTAATTAGTTTATCTTCAGTTCCCAACTTTACGGCAGTCTTTTTAGTTTCTTTTGTACAATACTAGGTATACCATGAACAAATTTTATAGTGAGATTAGTTTCTCCATTTTTGACTCTTTCGCTGAATGACTTTCTACACTTACCATTTAATTCTATTTGATAAAGCGTTTCACATTTTTTCAAAAATACATGTTTAAAATCGGAATATGATTTTAAGAGTATTCTGTTTTTAAGAACATTATAAACCTGATGAGTGCTATCCATTGTAACATATAGTGGACGAGGTTTACTTGCATTATCTTTTGAACACCAAGTCTTCTTATCTTTTGAGACGACGTGAAATTTATATTATTTCTAGTTGCTTGAAAAATGTTGTTAACTACTACAACGTCTGGTCTTTCATCATTATTTTCTGGTAAGACATAAATAATTAAGTTGTTTCACGTTTAATTCGTTCTTGTGCTTCTCGGACAATCGCTTCAAATGATTCAGGAGACAACTGTGAATGTTGAACAGATCGCGTTTCCAAATTTTCCAATCTAGTTAGTACAGAATTCAGCATCCTTTTCAATTCTGTAAATTGATCAACCGTGTTGTTACAAACATTACAAAAGATCTTATCGCCTTTAGTTCGTTGATGTGTAATACGTTTGGCATAATAAAAAACAGGTTAGAAATTGATAAATGCCAGAAATATAAATTATTCAACGCATGCGTATTGCAATGCAATTCTTCCGCGTGTTAACACTCATACATTAACATACGTAAGAAAATAAACTGAAATTTTTTAAGGGTACCTTTAGTGCTATGGAGATTTGGCGGTTTGGATATTTGGAGAATGATTCTATTGGTTAAAGCGATCACGTGACACCGCCGAGAAACGTCAGAAACACCGAATCTCCAATCTCCCAAAAGTTGGTTCAAGTTCAACTTTTCTGGCTATTTTGAGATCGGAGCATGCGCGTTTGCTTAGAAAAGCACGTGATTTGTTTGTTTTGTTATAACCTTAACCTAACCTTTTCGTGTAGTTCGCCGTTATATATTTTGCGTTTTGCCTATTAAACATTTTGGAAATGAATAGTAAATCCGTTGTTTTTTTAGATACTCATAGCTTAGTAAGAAACAATGAAAACTTAACATCCGGCAACCTAAAACAATAACAAATTTCATATGTCAAACTTCTCCAAATACCCGAAGCAGAAAATACCCTACATGATTAAAAGTGAAAATATCTAATTCCCCAAATATCCAAATCGCCAAATCTCCATAGCACTAAAGGTACCCTAATACGGCACGTGATGAATACCCACACAAAGCGTTCATTGGCATGCATTTTATGTGATTATACCACATCAAACAAAAGTAATTTAAAAAGACATTTTCTGTCGCATACTAACGAACGTCCATTCGCATGCAATTTGTGTTATTATACCGCATCAAGTAAACATAGTTTACAAATACATATGAAATCGCATACTAACGAACGTCCATTCGCATGTAATTTGTGTATTTATTCCACACCATACAAAAGTAATTTACAAACACATATTCGGTCGCATACCAACGAACGTCCATTCGCATACAATTTGTGTAATTTTACCACACCATATAAAAGTAGTCTACAAACACATTATCGGTCGCATACTAACGAACATCCATTCGCATGCAATGTGTGTAATTACACCACATCACAAAAAAGTAGTTTAAAAACACATTTTTGGTCGCATACTAACGAACGTCCATTCGCATGCAATTTGTGTAATTATACAGCATTACAAAAAAGTAGTATACAAACACATTTTCGGTCGCATACCAACGAACGTCCATTCGCATGCATTTTATGTAATTATACCACATCAAAAAAAAGTAATTTAAAAAGACATTTTCTGTCGCATTCTAACGAACGTCCATTCGCATGCAATTTGTGTTATTATACCGCATCAAGCAAACATAGTTTACAAATACATATGAAGTCGCATACTAACGAACGTCCATTCGCATGTAATTTGTGTAATTATACCACATTACAAAAAAGTAGTTTAAAAACACATTTTTGGTCGCATACTAACGAACGTCCATTCGCATGCAATTTGTGTAATTACACAGCATTACAAAAAAGTAGTATACAAACACATTTTCGGTCGCATACCAACGAACGTCCATTCGCATGCATTTTATGTAATTATACCACATCGAAAAAAAGTAATTTAAAAAGACATTTTCTGTCGCATACTAACGAACGTCCATTCGCAAGCAATTTGTGTTATTATACCGCATCAAGTAAACATAGTTTACAAATACATATGAAGTCGCATACTGATGAACGTCCATTCGCATGTAATTTGTGTAATTATACCGCATTACAAAAAAGTAGTTTAAAAACACATTTTTGGTCGCATACTAACGAACGTCCATTCGCATGCAATTTGTGTAATTATACCACTTAAAAAAAAAGTAATTTAAAAAGACATTTTCTGTCGCATACTAACGAACGTCCTTTCGCATGCATTTTATGTAATTATACAGCTTCAAAAAAAAGTAATTTAAAAAGACATTTTCTATCGCATACTAACGAACGTCCTTTCTCATGCAATTTGTGTTATTATACCGCATAAAGTAAACGTAATTTACAAATACATATGAAGTCGCATACTAACGAACGTCCATTCGCATGTAATTTGTGTATTTATACCACACCATACAAAAGTAATTTACAAACACATATTCGGTTGCATACCAATGAACGTCCATTCGCTTGCAATTTGTGTAATTTTACCACACCATATAAAAGTAGTCTACAAACACATTATCAGTCGCATACTAACGCACGTCCATTGGCATGCAATTTGTCTACTTACACCGCATCACAAAAAGGTAGTTTAAAAACACATTTTTGGTCGCATACTAACGAACGCCCATTCGCATGTAATTTGTGTAATTATACCACACCATACGAAAATCATTTACAAACATTGTCGGTCGCATACTAACGAACGTCCATTCGCATGCAATTTGTGTGATTATACCGCATCACAAAAAAGTAGTTGAAACACAAATTTTCGGTCGCATACTAACGAACGTCCATTCGCATGCATTTTATGTAATCTTACCACATAAAAAAAAGTAATTTAAAAAGACATTTTTGGTCGCATACCAACCAACGTCCATTCGCATGTAATTTGTGTGATTTTACCACACCATATACAAGTAGTCTACAAACACATTGTCGGTCGCATACTAACGAACGTCCATTCGCATGCAACTTGTGTAATTATACCACACTATACAAAAATCATTTACAAACACATTGTCGGTCGCATACTAACGAACGTCCATTCGCAAGCAATTTGTGTGATTTTACCACACCATATAAAAGTAGTCTACAAACACATTGTCGGTCGCATACTAACGAACGTCCATTCGCATGCAACTTGTGTAATTATACCACACTATACAAAAATCATTTACAAACACATTGTCGGTCGCATACTAACGAACGTCCATTCGCAAGCAATTTGTGTGATTTTACCACACCATATAAAAGTAGTCTACAAACACATTGTCGGTCGCATACTAACGAACGTCCATTCGCATGCAACTTGTGTAATTATACCGCATTGTAAAAAAGTCATCTACCAGGACATTTTCTGTCGCATACTAATGAAAGTCCATTCATATGCAATTTGTGTAATTATACCGCATCGTAAAAAAGTTATTTACAACATTTTGGGTCGCATACTAACGAACGTTGCAATTTGTGTGATTTTATCACACCATATAAAAGATATTTACAAACACATTGTCAGTCGCATACTAACGAACATCCATTCGCATGCAATTTGCATAATTATACCGTATTGCAAAAAAGTTATTTACAAGAAAATTTTCGATAGCATACTAACGAACAACAATGCGCATGCAATTTGTATAATTATACCGCATCGCTAAAAAGGTATTTACAAGTGCATTTTCGGTTGCATGCTAACCGACGTTCATTCGCATGTAGTTTGTGTAATTATACCGCATCGCAAAAAGTCATTTGCGAGGACATTTTCGGTCGCATACCAACGAACGTCCATTCGCATGCAACTTATGTGATTTTATCACATCGCAAAAAAGTTATTTACAACAACATTTTCGGTCGCATACTAACGAACGTCGATTCCTATGCAATTTGTGTAATTATACCGCATCGCAAAAAAGTCGTTTACAAAGACATATGTGGTCACATTTTAATGAATGTCGATTTGCATGCAAATTGTGTAATTATACCGCATCAGAATAAAATACTTTACAAAAACGTTTACTGTGGCATACCAACGAACGTCTATTCGAATGCAATTTGTGTACTTGTACTGCATAACAAAAAAGTACTTTACAAAAACAGTTGTGGTGGCATTCCGTGTCAGAAAAAGGTATCTTACAAAAACATATGCGTTCGCATACCAACGAACGTCCATTTACATGCAATTTGTGTAATTATTCCGCGTCACAAAAAATTTCTTTACGGCTATATATGCGATCGCATACTAACGAACGTCTATTCGAATGCAATTTGTGTAATTACTCTACATCACTGAGAAGTAATTTACAAAAACATATGTGGTCGCATTTTAATGAACGTCCATTTGCATGCAATTTGTGTAATTATATCGCATCAAAATAAAATATTTTACAAAAACGTTTACGGTGGCATACCAACGAACGTCCATTCGAATGCAATTTGTGTATTTATACTGCAATCAGAAAAAAGTACTTTACAAAAACATTTGTGGTGGCATACCAACAAACGTTCATTTGCATGCAATTAATGTAATTATTCCACATCATTGAATTGTAATTTACACAGACATCTGTGCTCGCACACTGTGCAATTACTGCACTTCACAAAAATTGCTTTACGAATTCATATGCGACTGCATATTAATGTGCGTCATTTATATCCAATTTGTGTAATTATTTCGCATCACATATCGTATACAATTTGTATGATCATTCAGTATCACTAAGTAAGTTAAAGGAATATTGGCTGTTGCATACCAACGAGCATCCATTTCCGTGCAATTAATATAATTACTCGGGATTATGAAAAGGTAATTTACAAACTAATTTGCAATTTCATACTAAGGAGCGTCCATTTGTTACGTGCCAAAGTGACACTAAACATTCCCTAGTTTTAGTTTTGATGTGCGGAAGTTTTCGCGCCTTAAAATTCAAAAGACTCGGTGCGCGTATTTCCGTCACGTCAAAAGTGGGATGGGCGAATAATTTCGCGCCGACGCGTGAAAGGACAGAAAAGTGGGGTTTTTCCGATGGGCTCTGTAATGTGGCTGTTTTGCCTGAAACTTCGAGTGCAGTGGACGTTTTCGGTAACGTATCGTTATCTTTATTTATGTAGACTTTCTTGCTTTTGTTTATCTTGTCTGTCAACCTGTTCCTTGTCGATCCCTACATAGGTAGAGATAAATTGTAGCAGCCTAGGGAGAACCGGAGGCCACGACCCTAGATGAACGAGTCCTGGTAGCCACCGCGACTGCCGGAACTGGTCCAAGCGCTTTGGAAGAGCGTTGGGCGTACCCCCCGTTAATTGCCTAAAAAGGGCCATTAGTAGCCCTGATGGACTTCAACAGAAGGCAACTTTAACTCAGGGACATATTCATGTGAGTATTTCGCTGTTATTAACTATTGTATTAAATTTATATTTTTCGTTAATTGCGTATTAAATTTGTGCATTGGTGACGTCATTGAAAGATAGGCGCGCCGAAATCTGTACAAAGATTAGCGCTACCAACTGCTGTGGTGTCTAGTAAACCGCGCTTGCGGTGTTGTATTTACGACTTTTAAACTGTAAGAACTTGCATTTTAAAAAGGTAAGAATTGGAATTTTTAAATCGTAAGAATTGGCGCCTTTAACGTGTTAGGTTGTAATACATACTTCTTTTATAAATATTCAATGTATTAACTAATGTTATTTAAAAAGCTTTTTCATTTAAAAAAATTAACAAACGTCATTATCTATGTTCTCTAATATATCTGTGGATGTTAAATTTCAGGTTGGTATCTTGCAAATTCCCCAGAGATTTTTCTGAAATGACATGTCAACTGATTACAATGTATAACGTTTGCCCGAAAATTGTTTATTAAAATAATTATAATTAATTTTCTAAAAATTTTAAATGCAGTGTCATTTATAACTTAAATTATTTGAAATGTGTGATTAGTTTGTTTTTAGATGCAAATAAGTTTCTAGGAAGGATCAATCCCTTAACCCTACTTTTTACATGTAAGTATATTTAAATAATAAATAAGCATTCAAATAATTGCATGTCTTAAACACGGTTTACTATGAAACTATCTACGTTATATTAAATTGAAACATAACCCTTGTCTGTTTTTTTTCGACTTTAAAAGACCGTTTTTGAAACCGTGAATACACTGTTTTGTGGTTACATTCTAAAGGTGCCTTTTACTAATCTAGCTATTTAACGATATTTCGAATTACCTTTACAAGAAAACCTTGTGTTTAAAAGCACTTAACGAAATAAATTGCACTTTTTCAATATCTTTTTAAGAAACGTTAAACTACGGGTTGTTGCATTTGTTAAATAACACACTACCTACGTGTTTTTATAATTTGGAGTGTCTTTTTGTAGTTTATCAATGATGTGTTCCTTTTATTAAACACTAACCTTGCCCTCGTACAGTTCTAAACGTGTTTCTTTAGTGTTTTGGATACTTAGCGTGATTAAATTTGAATATTATTCCTTACGAATGCCTTTATAGGAAGTTTTTACCCTTAAATATCTTTATCGTACTGACCTAAAGTAGCTCTACCGTTTTTTACCTTCTGAATTACCTCAGTATTATATTTCTTATATATATCGTGTCTCAAATATAAATTCAAGATGAATATTTCACATCTTAAGTCCCTCGAGCTCATTTACGAGATTGAGTGTAGAAATATTACCCCTGTTCCTAATCAAAATGATAGACGATCACAACTTAGAGCCATTTTAGCCCAGGAAATGAAAGGCGTCCCTATTTTAAAGAAAATCGCTTCCGATTGGCCTCATAAGGTATCTGAAATTAAACTGTCTTTAGACGATATAACTAGTATAATAAATAGAATAGATCCTGGCCTCAGTGATATCGAGCTAAGGCGCTTGGTTTCGAGAATAATCCATGTCAAACAACGCATAGAATTATTGTCCCTATATGACGATGAACAAGCGAACCTAGCTACACAAACGTTTCTATCAGATGTATTATTACTTGAAGGGATTGTTCTTGAGAGACTCAATCCAAACGTAGACGCAGATATATCGCTACCGTTATCAAATCTCGTACTTGCTCAAGCTCAACCAGTAGGAAAATCCATACCTGTTTACAAATGGGGGTCTAACTTTTCAAGGGTTTGACTCGCAAGTCTCCTTATTGTCTTTCCTTGACAGAATTAATGATTTTAAAATTTCTCGCCAGTGTACCGACCAGGATTTATTTGTTTCAGCAGGTGAATTGTTTTTCGACTCCGCGTTAATCTGGTACCGAAACATTCGAGATCAAATTTCTACCTGGGAGGAGTTAGTTGCGTGCTTAAAACGAGATTTTCTTCCGCATGGTTATATTACCGACCTTTGGAACGCAACACATGTCATCTCTACAGGTGATGCCCTCCTTTTTAAGCAACGTCAATATCCGTTATCGCCTGCATTACAAAGGCATTTGCATGCCGAAATAGATAAAATGTTAGAATCTGGTGTTATCTTTCCCTCAAATTTACCCTGGACGTCTCCCGTATTATTAGTTCGTAAGAAGAATGACGAATGGCGTGTTTGTTTTGATGGCAGAAAGTTGAATTTCGTGACTGTTTCTGATGCCTACCCTCTACCTAGAACTGACTCTATTTTAAGCCGGCTTCGAAACGCAAAATTTATCTCATCTATCGATCTTAGACAAGCTTTTTATCAGATACCTCTCAACCTATCTTCTCGTCAAAAAACTGCTTTTTGTGTTCCAGGCCGAGGTCTTTTCGAGTATAATTTTTTGGCCATTTGGTCTTTGTAACGCACCACAAACCCTACAACGTACTATGGATCAAACGTTAGGTCCTATCTTACATCAGGAACGTGACTTTGTATTTTTGGATGATATTTTAGTTATCTCAAGTTCCTTTGATGAACATATCGCCACATTAAATGAGGTTGCAGAACGTTTAAACGCAGCAGGTTTTAAGATAAACTGGGAAAAGTGTCAATTTTGTTGTTCGTCCCTTACATTTCTTGGTTTTATTATCGATGGAACTGGCCTACGAGCAGATCCTGCTAAAGTCGACGCTATTACTAAATTCAAAACACCTAAAACTGTTACCGAAATCAAACGTTTAATTGGAATGATTAGCTACTATCGCATCTTTCAACCCAACCTTTCAACTATATCTGCACCCATTACCGCTTTAATTAAAAATAAAAGAAATCCCAAACTATCGAGTGAAATTTAGAATCTCAACAGGCTTTCGAACAAATTAAAACATTAATCACTTCAGCACCTATCTTAATCTCACTAAATTTTGATGAAAAATTTTATATACAAACCGATGCCTCTCTTACTGGTTTAGGTGCAATGTTGTTCCAGGTAAGCAATGGTTTAGAACATCCAATCGCTTATGCAAGTTGCGCCTTAACTTCTGGCGAACAAAAATACTCGGCTACCGAACGAGAATTATTGGACGTTATCTTTGGCATCGAGAAATTTAGAGGATATGTTGAAGGTACACATTTTACCGTAATCACTGATTGTGCAGCTCTCACTTGGCTAAATAACTTAAAACAACCCGCAGGTCGTTTGGCAAGATGGAACTTGCGTATCTCTCAATTCACTTTTGATGTTAGGCATAGGCCTGGCAAATTAATTATCGTACCTGATGCCTTATCTCGTGATGTTGTCTCTCTTAATATTCCAAATCTAATTTCTGATACCTGGTATCTTAATATGATTCAAAAAGTTTCTGACAATCCCGATAAATTCCCTACCTTTCGCGTAACTAATAATAGACTATATAAATGTGTATCTTCTTCTCCACATAAAATATCTAATATTCCTGAATGGAAACTTGTCGTGTCTACCGCTAACCGCAGTGAGGTGCTTAAATTATGTCACGATGACCCCATAGCTGCGCACCTTGGTGTTACAAAAACTCTCGCTAAAATATCTGAATTATATTACTGGCCCATACTAAAGCAATCTGTTTGTCGCTATATTAAGAACTGTAAAATTTGTGGTTCTCATAAGAGTTCACAAGACGCTCGCCCTGGTTTAATGGGTAACTTTAAACGTGTATCTTATCCCTTTCAATTAATTTCGCTTGACTTATTAGGACCTCTCCCCCGATCGAAAAAAGGTAACCAATATCTTTTAGTTGTCACCGATTGGTTTTCTAAATTTGTTATGGTGCAACACTTACGTAAAGCTACATCTGCTGCTATAATTAAATTCCTAGAACAAAATGTATTTCTTATCTTTGGTGTCCCTCAGATTATCCTGTGTGACAATGGGGCACAATTTATCTCTAAAGATTTTCAGAATTTCGTTAAAAGTTACAAAGTACAAAAAATTTGTTTTAACGCAAAATACCATCCCCATGTTACCCTACCGAAAGAGTAAATAGAGTTTTAATTACCGCTATCTCTTCCTATATTGATTCAGACCATACTACATGGGATGAACATATTTTTAAAATTGCTCAAGCTTTGCGTACATCTAAACACGAAGCACCCCAATTCACTCCGTCATTTCTTGTTTTTGGAAGATGTACCCCAATCTATGGGAGTTATTATGGTTTAGTGCCTGACGATACTAACGTAATTGAATTTGACGATAAAGTACGCTTTGACAAAGACCAACAATCATTACCTTCTATCTTTAACGACGTTAGAAAAAATTTGTTAAAAGCTTACGAAAAGAGCAAGGACCACTATAGCTTACGTAAACGAAATATTTCTTTTGCCTTGGGCGAACAAGTTTGGAAAAAGAATTATGTCTTATCGGATGCATCTAAGAAATTTTCTTCAAAATTAGTCCCTAAATTCATCCTTTGTAAGGTCATTCGTGTCATTAGTCCCCTTATCTACGAACTTCAAGATGCTGAAGGAAAACGTCAAGGAAGGTGGCATATTAAAGACCTTAAGCCATTCTCTGCTGACCCAAATGCTACTTAAGTTTTCACGTTCCATTCTCCGTACGATTTACCTAATATTTTTTTGTTCTCGCCATTAATTAGTAACTTTAATCGCTTATTTTCTCTCTTGTACTGAGCATACCTCTTACACGTTTAACGTTACTTACCTTAAATTAGCTATCTTTTTCTTTTCGGTTGACTTTTCCTTGACCATACCGTTAGATATATATCACTTCATTCTCTACACCCCCCAATATAACTCTCTTGTTTCATTTAATTAATTCTCGAACTTTTCCTACAGCATATTATTTGGTTTTTAGTATTTGTTTTACATCGTTTAATTGTGTGGTAATTGTCGTAACTTTGGTTGCAATAACTCATTGAATTTTTATGATTGGTTTTAGCTGATGTTAGAGTGAATGTTTTTCTTCTTTGGGCCCACATAGGACACGCGCGACCTATGCCATTGAAAGAAATAGTTCATATTCGCAGTTGCAAAAAACTAGGATTGTCTATTCCATGTGTTTTTTTTCTGAATTATTGCAGTCGCCCATATTATACTATATCATTATTTCTTTCTTTTTCTACTAAATCAACATAACTTATAAACTTTTTTTTTATTGTTTTTATTGAACTTTGTGGTGAGGTGCTATTGCTTCTTATTGATATCTTATTAAATTCTCGGTTGTTTTAGCATATTGGGACAGTGTACCTGTATTTAACTGCTTATAATTGGGCATTTTTGTGTGTTTAGGGTGCTACCGTTTTAAAAAACTACCTTAAAACAGTTTGTTTTCGTGTGAATGTATCTGTAATGATACTTTTAAGTTGCTGTGTCAACTTTTGTCTGATTTTCTTATCGTAGTGGATGCACTCGTTAGGAAAATGATCGTACTAGTTCTCTTAAGAGTCTAGTGAATTGTTAACATATGTTATACCTTATCTTTGTTACGTGCCAAAGTGGCCCTTTAAACATTGTGTTTAGGTTAAGTTTGGATGTACGGAGGTTTCGCGCCATATTTTCAAAAGACGCGATGCGCGGGAATTTCAAAAGATTAGGCGCGTACTTCCGATACGTCCCAGTGAGTTTGCGCAGAGTGCGCGACCCTAGAGGGTTGGACGAATAAGTTCGCGCCAATGGGTAAAAGACAAAAGAGTGGGGAAGTTTCCTGTTCTCTCTATAACGTGGCTTTTTGCCTTGGTTCTTCAAGTGAAGTGGTCGTTTTTTTGGTAACGTATCGTTAGCTTTACCTATGTAGATATCCTGCTTGCTTATCTTTTGTTTGTCGACCCTTACCTGTTTTTTTCCGTCATTCCCTGCATAGGTAGGTAATCAGCAACCTTCGGCAAACTGGACTCCACGACCCTGATGTCCATGCCCCGCTAGCAGCTCCGGAGGAATCACCATCTTTAATCCCTCCGGGATGTAGCCGGATGGACTTTAATAGAGGCCTACCGTAGCGCAACTTCGTGCGAATGCCGGATATCTTATGTGAGCATTCTGTTTGTTAAAATTATTCGCTTTTATCTTTCATTGTTTAAATATGTAAATTTCCGTAGTATTACGCAATGTAATTTGTGCCGTGGTGACGTCATGGTAGATGACCGCGCCCCAAATCTGTATACGATTCGCGCTGTCATCCGCCAGAGGCGTAGCCCGCTTTCTCATTGCGCTTGCGCGATGTGTTTACGAACTCTTAAACTGTATTACCGACTTTGTAACTGTATTTATCGACGTAGTTCGTAAACTGTTTTATCGACTTTTAAATTGTAGAACTATCACCATATAAATGTATCACCCGTATAAAATTGTAAGATCTTGTCGGATAAATATCGCAGGTGGTCCTTCAGACTGCGCTGTGTTTTAATAGGGACAACTCTCTACCTTCTCTCGGACGCTTGTCCAAAAACTCTACTTTTTCTCATCCCGCTGTCTCCGTTTCTGCCTTATTCTTCTTTCGGTGGACCTGTTCTTGTCCCGGAACACCCGTCTGCCACATAAGAGTGATGTTTCCTCACTCCGGGCTACTGGCCACATTGGCTGGTTGAGTAGCGCTTTGCTATCCACCTTTCTCTGTCTCTTTTGCTCAATGCGAGCCCTTCCTCTACTTTCTTCTACCTGGAAGTGCCTCTTATGCATTCCAAATAACCACCTCCTTCTTTTTACCGTTTCTGTTTCTCTGCCTTTTCATTTCCGTTAGTCACCGTGTGGTTGCGCGGGAGGTTATCACAGACCCCTGGACCCCGTCTCTGGGAATCTTTCGTGAGGTCATGCGGTGCCGCTGTCAGCGCATGGGCTCTGGCAGTGAAGGTATGTATGAGTGTGTGAATGTGTGAGTGGATGTGTATATCGTTATATACCGTGTGGGTATCGGGTGATTGTATCACCGATATCGATTAACGCCGGGTGCAGGGATGCACCCAAATGCCTTTGCCGGTCCCTCGTGCCGTTTCTTGTAAACGGGCCTACTTCACAGGTCGCTCTTTTTAGAGGGTACGAGAAATGCCCATTTAACGACTCCACGGAGCCACTCTATTACCTTTATCTATTATCTTTGATAATAATTAAGTTAATATCTTTATCTTATTTATTATCTTAGATAATACCCCTAGTTTTAATATCGTTATCTTACCGATTACCTATAATAATAACCTTAGTTTAGTATCGTTATCTTACCGACTACCGTTAGTAATAACTTTGGTTTAATTTCGCGTTATCTTACCTATTATCTTTAGTAATAACTTTAGTTAATATCGCGTTACCTTACCTACTATCTCTAATAATAACTTTAGCTTAATATCGCGTTATCTTACCAAGTATCTCAAATAATAACTAAAGCTTAATATCGTTATCTTACCTATTACCTTTGATGATAACAATTTAAGTTTAATATCGTTATCTTATCTATTATCTTTAACAACAATTTGAGATCTTGTCTTATCTTTTTATCTTCCTAACGTCTGGTATTTATGACCAGACGTGGGAATTATTTTTCTTGAAATTTAAGTGAAAAAGCTAACCTGATATAGAAATGTAATTTGTTAGGTTAGCCACATAAGGATTTAGTAGGGTGGTACTTTTAGTAAATTTGTTGATTTACAACCATGTCATGGACAAGTTTTGATGTGTATTGTTAGTAAACCAAAGTACCAGTAACAAAATTTGCTAGAGTGTAGAGTGACGCACTCTGTGAACATTTTTAAATTTGGGCACTTTTTGCCAACAAGGAACAGTTTTGTTGCAACGCTCATGTGTGTTTGCACGTAAAAACTTTAATGTTAGCTTTAGTTTAGATAGGTTAGGCAACTTGTCGCATCTGTTTTAATTTAAGTAGTGTTTCATGCTCCCCAACAAATTTGTGCTGTCGATCATTAGTGTAGTCAAAAACAATGGGGCTACATATTCCGTTTCCTGGTACTTCGGTAGACGTGTTATCGGTCGAAAAATCAGGTGGCGCCTTATATAAACATTTTGTAGGTTTTAAGTTAGGTTTTATGTAGGGTAGTTAGGATTTAGATTTTAAGCTGTTACTGTGCTAACAGGCTTTTTCTTTTAAGTTTTTTCTTTTATGGCTTTGTCGCGATTGTTACGTGCCAATAAATTGGCACTTAAACATTTTTTAGTTTAATTTTGATGTGCGGAAGTTTCGCGCCACAAATTCAAAAGACTTGGCGTATATTTCCGTCACGTCAGAGTGCGTTTGCGCCAGATCGCGCGACGCGAGTGGCGGAGAAAAAGTGGGGGGAAGTATTTTCCGCGAGACGCTGTAACGTGGCTGTTTTGCCTGAACCTTCGAGTGCAGTGGACGATTTAGGTATCGTATCGTGCCTTTATCTTATATCTATGTAGATCCTTGCCTTGCTTATTTGTTTATCGCCCTTATACCATGTTTTCTTATCCGTTCCCTGCATAGGTAGGTGATAAATCTGTAGCAGCCTAGGGAGAACCGGAGGGCACGACCCTAGATGAACGAGTCCTGGTAGCCACCGCGACTGCCGGAGCTGGTCCAAGCGCTTTGGAAGAGCGTTGGGCGTACCCGCCCGTTAATTGCCCTAAAAGGGCCATCAGTAGCCTGATGGACTTCAACAGAAGCCAACCTTAACTCAGGGACATGTTCATGTGAGTATTTCGCTGTGATTAACTATTGTCTTAAATTTATATTTTTCGTTAATTGCGTATTAAATTTGTGCATTGGTGGCGTCATTGACAGATGGGCGCGCCCAAATCTGTATAAGATTAGCGCTACCAACTGCCGTTGTGTCGCTTATACCACGCTGGCGGGTTTGTATTTGTGAACGTTTTAAAATGTAAGAATTTGCTTTTAAACTGTAAGAATTGACGTTTAAATCGTAAGATACTAGTATATTTCTGTTCCATAAAAATTATTAAGAGAAAATTTTATAAAGATACGAATTTAAATATTATAGTAACATGAATCCAGAAATTTATTCAAATAGAATCTATTTTGTTTTTGAATGACTTTTTATTATTTAGAATTCAAGTAAAAAAAAAAATTACAAGTCATCCCTGATTAGAAATTGTGTGTAATGAAAACAAATTCCCTGGGTGTATATTTTAGAAACCTAAATTCTATTATTTTATTTTTGGCAAATATTTTTGAAGACACAAATGGTGTCCATGTTGTACCTTTGTTTGTTTACAGGTCAAGCCGAAACATCTGGTTTTTGAGGTCTTGGTAAGCGTGTTTAAAAGAGTGAAATTCAGGTTTTATGGCTATGTTAGTGCTGTTAACATAAGGTTTCCGCATTCCCCTTATACAAGCACAGTTAAATTTTGTTGGTTATTGTATTGAAAAATACGGTGGCGCTCATTAATTATATTTTTGGTCTTTTCACAACCCATGACCCAAGCTCATAATTTAACACTCGACTAGCCGTTTATGTCTTAAGAGTTTTTCTTTTCTCAAGCCATTTTCTATCTAACTTTACCTTGGGCTTACATTAATAATAAGAAATTCTCGACCTTGTGATATCAGGTTAGGGTTTAGGAAATTTAAAGGTATAATTTTTTAGCTGATAGTCACGAGGATAAATAAATATAATAAAAAATAAAGTTAGAAATAATTTTTTATTACACGGTCATACTAAAGAACGTTCATTCGCATACAATTTGTGTTGCTATTTCGCATAAAAAAGTTACTCTAAAGGTCTATTTGTTATACATTCTAAAATTCATTTGTATGCTTAATCTGTATTGCAAAGTTACTTCTGCAGTCTCGTACTAATCAACATCCCAAATTTTTGCAATATGTGATTATTTCCCATCAGAGGAGAATAATTTACAAATAAATGTGCGCTTCATAGTAACCAACGTTCATTTGTATGTTGTGTACGTAAAAATGCTTCAACAGAATATACATTTATACGATTATACCGGGTTATCCAAAAGTCCCGCAAGCCTAAAATATTTTTTCTCGACCGCATTCTCTGGAAAAAATTTTCATACAAAATATTTAGGATTGTTCTCCAGCTATCTGGTTGTGGCCTTAAAGTTGACCTTGACAATGATCTTGAAGGTCAAATCGTTGTCAAGTTCACTTTTTCAAACAGACACCCCTATTTTTCATTGCAGATTCGGAACCAGCAGGAAATTTTATAAATCCTTGATCTTGGCCATGAGCTTGAAGGTCATTACCAAGGTCATGGTAATTTGAAAATTTTATGCTTTTTCCGAATCCGCAATAAAAATAGGGGTTTCTATTTGAAAAATTGACCTAAAAACGATTTGACCTTTAAGGTCTAGGTCAAAGTCAACTTCAAGGTCGCCAATAGATAGGTAGAGCACAATCGCGAGCATTTGTAAAAAAATTCTCCGGACAACCTCAAATATTGGAAATACTTTTTTTAATTGACCTCAATTGTCTTCAAGGTCATCTCAAAGTCAAGGCCTAGGTTCAGGTCATTTATAAAATTCTGTGCTCTTTCCGAATCCGCAATAAAAGATACAGGTTTATGTTAAAAAAATTGACCTAAAAACGATTTGATTTTCAAGGTCGTCACGGTCAACTTCAAGGTCACAAACAGTTAGGTGGAACACCATCTTGAGCATTTGTAAAAAAATTCTCCAGAAAACCTAAAATATTGAAAATATTTTTTCTTGATTGACCTCAATTGTTTTCAAGGTCATTTCAAGGTTATGTGCAAGGTCAAGGTCATTTATAAAATTTTGTGCTCTTTCCGAATCCATTATACAATATAGGGGTGTCTATTTGAAAAAGTGAACTTGACAACGATTTGACTTTAAGGTCATTGTCAAGGTCAACTGTAAGGCCACAACCAGATAGCTGGAGGACAATCCTAAATATTTTGTATGAAAAGCTTTTCCAGAAAATGCAGCCCAGAAAAAATATTTTAGGGTTGCGGGGCTTTTGGATAACCCGGTATATTAACCCTTCATTACCGGCGCCGTCGGTTTTCCCTGTTAGACAACTTTTTTAATTTTTTTTGTCTATAAAATTATGCCAGATGTTTATTACTTTTATAAAATAGGCTCTGTTAAATGATACTCTTAAATGTTAAGTGTAGTTTCGGAATAGTGTGTGTTTGTCCCAAGAATTAACGGTAAACTCTTGAAGTGCCCTTATATATGAACGCAGGATGTATCAATAGACGTGTATTTCTTTAAGAATTCGATAATTCTCCTACATACTTCTTCAACAAATTAGCGTCGCTTTAAATTAATTTCGCATTGATCGTTGAAAATGGAGGTAGTGAGACTAGAAAAACTACCATTAGCAGTAACATACTCGTATGCAAAACAAACTGAACATTCATGTAATTATGTAACGAGATGGTTGCTAACGAGAAGTTTGATATTGAGGATTGTAATTAAGATATCGATGACATGGACGATGTTACGTGCAATTTGCACTTAAACATTGTTTCTAGGTTAAGTTTTGATGTATGGAAGTTTCGCGCCATAATTTCAAAAGACGCAGTGCGCGGGAATTTTAAATAGACTAGGCGTGTGCTTCCGATACGTCATAATAGTGAGTTTGCGCAGATCGCACGACACTAGAGGGTAGATGATTAACTTCGTGCGGACGTGAAAAAGACAAAAGAGTGGGGACGAGTTTCCGTGACGCTCTAAAACGGGGCTGTTTTTGCCCGAACTTTCAAGGTGTGTGGTCGGTCAGGTATCGTAGTGTGCCTTATCTCTAGTATGTAGATTTCCCTTCTGTTTTATCTTGTTTGTCGTCCCCTATAAAACCTGATCCTGCCGCTCCCTACATATTAGGTAGATAAATTTGCAGCAACCTTCGCAAACTGGACTTCACTACCCTGATGTCCATGCCCCGCTAGCAGCTCCGGAGGAATCAACATCTTTAATCCCTCCGGGATGTAGCTGGATGGATTTCAATAGAGGCCTACCCTAGCGCAACTTTGTGCGAATGCCGGATTTTTGATGTAAGTAGATTATTAGCTACTTTGTTTGCTTTTATCGTGTTTAATTATGTAAATTTCCGTTTATTGCGCAATATACCTTTTGTATCGGTGACGTCATGGTAGTTGGCCACGCGAAACCTGTAAAAGGGGTTCGCGCTGCCCTCCGCTAGAGGCGTCACTCGCTTTTCTTATTGCGCTTGCGCGATGTATCTTATGAACTTTGGTAATTGTATTACCGACTTTTAGGAACTATCACCATATAAATGTATCACCATCTAAAGTGTAATACTTTGCAAACTGTTTTATCGACCATATAAACTATCACCAATATGAGTGTAATAACGATAATGCAACAGAAGAGCATATTTCTTTGGAAAGAGAATCAAATGCAGATGATTTAACAGTTAACGACGTTTTGTGAACGTTATAATTTGACCATTTAGAGTGTAAACATACGTTACATGCCATACGAACCGCAACATAAAGGAAAAGCTACTCACGAAACTATCGGGAGCAATTAGCAACACATTGCACAATACACGTATTCTAGATAGTTGGCAATTATTTTTTCATGACAGTGTAATATACAAATATTAAAATGAGTTAAGTTTTTCCAAATCATACTAAAGAACGGGATGTAAAAAACGTATTATTGAACCAAAGATCTTTCTTGGTTTATTGTAGTTAACCGGTGTAAATCACCGAATGGATCTATGGAGAATAGATGAAACTGGGGTTGTAATCTTTAGGTTAGTGAATAGGGCCAACAGTTTTTACTTCTTAATTCAAATGTTACAATTTGATATTTCTGATACTGAAGCAGCCGAAAGAAAAAAAACATAAATTTACCTACAGTACCGTTATTATACGTTAAATGAGACACTTTTCAATTTGAAAGCTTTGCTGTCGCTTTATTATGGTTATTTTTTTGGAATTACTTTAACACCATAAAAATTGGTACCAATCGTTCCTCAAATTTCAAAGATGGTTTCTTATATATTTATGTAATTTAAAATATTTTTTATCTTTTTCTTAATGCCTTATGTTACCCTTGTAGTTTGGACAAGTTGAGACACTTGTTTATTAACGTATTTGGATCATGTTAGACAAAAGATATCAAAATATAGAACACAAAGTATATTTTTAGAGAAATGTAAGAACACATAAAACAAAATATATTTTTTAAGAATGTAATATTTAATGGGGATGGCTAATACATACACAACTATGAATTCTTAAACAAAATTAGTTTAATCTAAATCACCTGTGGGAGTTATACGTTACTTTGAGTATTTTTATTGCTCTAATTGGTTTTCTTTCTTTTCGTTCGTTTTTGCTCCCCGTACTCACACCAACCCCGTGTGCGGTCCGGGATTAGAATATTCCCACGGTAAGACCTGTCTGTCGTAAGAGGTGACTAAAGCAGTCCAACACATACATACACACACACACACACACACACTTCATAAACACAAACTCCATACACTCATACACACATTTTTGATTGATTCTATTTTCTTTTGTTCTCTCCTTGTATCCCAACTCCGTGTGGGTTCGGGATTAGAATAGTCCCACGATAAGACCTGCCTGTCGTAAGAGGTGACTAAAGCGGTCCAACACATACACACGCATTTTATAAACACATACATTTCTGCATGGTCCTCTTTTCTTTGGTTCTTTCCTTGTACTTCACCCCGTGTGGGTTCGGGATTAGAATAGTCCAACGGTAAGACCTGTCTGTCGTAAGAAGTGACTAAAACGGCCGAACACACACACACACACTCTTCCTCACACACATACATATTTTAGGTTGATTTTTCTTCTCTTTAGTTTTGGTACTACTTACTTATAGTTTTATTTTTAGGTTAGTTTTTTAATTTTACTTCCCCATTCCTTTTGATTCACTTTTCTTTTTTATCTTTTTGCTGGTTTTCTTACTGCTAGTTCTCTTACGAACTTAAATTTTTTTGATATGCTTCCAGTGATAGGTGCTTTCTAGATCTTTTTTATTTTCTTGGGAAACCACGATTTAGTCGACTTTTAGGCCTAGTTAGCTATTCTTTTCTATCATTGTAACCACAGCTTGAAATATGTCAGCTTTTCATTTGATGGAACTTCGCTCGACGTTAATCTATCTATATTTTCACAAGATATTACGTCAATCGAAAATAATTTGAATAGTACAATTGTTGCAGAAGTCTACTTCCCCGATCAAAGGAATTACACCCCCTCTTTCTGAAATAATACAATCTGAACCGGTAAGAAGTACATATTGTGCTTTGAGTGAATCGCCTATGCCTGCACTCAAAAACATGCGACTTATTGATGAAATTGCACTAATTCGTGATTATGATACTGAAGAAATTATTTCTATAGAGTCACAAAAGGTGATATCACAACCATTTTCTTCCACTCCTGCAGAAAAACAAAATGTGGAAACTGACACACATCCTTTCAGAAAGTATTTAAAACTTTCTATACAATTAAAAGAGGGAAAGAAAAAATTTAAAAATACATATCCGAGCGCTGTATCATCTAAAATTTTGAGAGACTATCATGAAAAGAAGAATCTAGAAAAACAAAAAAAAAGAGATAATATAAAAAAAAAAGGAAAATTAGATAGAGAGGGTAAGAAAGTCGAACAATTGATAAAAAAGCAAAATTAAAGAAAACAAGAAAAAACACACTTAGTGCAAAACAAATTAAAATGCAATGTCTGCCAGGAAGAATTCATCAGCGACGTGGACGATGATGCTGAGAAAAATAAAGGTGCGATGATTGCATCAGGTGGTACCATCTGAAATGCACAAAATTTAATAAAGTACCCTACAGTGCGGTAGCGCAATCTGATTTTAGATATGATTTGTGCGAGGTTACTGAACTGGCTACATTGGATATTGACGCGGGTTACTACTACCACGTTTCTCTAATTTAAAACTGTTACGTGCCAAAAATTTTGGCACTAGACATTTTTTTAATCAAGTTTTAATATGCGGGAATTTCGCGCCATAAATTTAAAAAACTTGTTACGCGTATTTCCGTTACTTCAGAAGTGCGTTGCACGAATTTCGCGCCGATGCGTGTGGTGGAAAGAAAGTGGGGAATTTCCGCAAGACGCTTAGGGACTTGCCTTTGAATGTGGAAGAAGAGCAGTTGGTCTGGTATCGTATCGTATCTTTGTATTATGTAGATTCCCTTTGCCTTTTGATTGTCGTTCCTCAACCCGTTCCTTATCGTTCCCTACATAGAAAGAAGACGACGAATCTGGATACAACCTGGTAGAAAATCCACGACCCGAGAATCATCATGAAATAATCCTGAAGGGAGCCCCGCAGCCGCCATTATGAAATAATCCTGAAGGAAGCCACGAGCCGCCATCAGGAAGTAATTCCGTAGGAAACTTTACATATTCACGTAAGTACCCCGCGTGGGTTTTATAATATATTTTAGAAATTTGAAAATTACGTGCAATAATTTGCATATTGTGTGACGTTATCAAAATTTGAGCGTCGATTTTCACATTATGAAATATCGTTACCAACTGTCTTTCGTGTCACATGTCCCCCGTCGACGGGACTGTAAGAAAACAAGTAATAACAAGAGTCTTTATTACTCACTGTTCACAAGTCTAATTAACAGTATATGCCTTATTTGTAAATGTTTTCAGTCCAATTAACAATGAAGCACGATCACACTAATGAATTTACAAGCACTAATATCTTCTTAAACTAGCTTCTTTAGGATTGTTCCATTAACAACACTTACACAACTATTTATTTATTATACACTTTGTCTATTTATGTATTCTACAAGCTGCATGTACATTAGACACGTGCACTTAACATTTATGTTTACTGTTAGACTTCCAAAAGCTCAACTATTTCACTTTACACGATATAAATTAATGTTTGACATTCTGATATAGACTAACCTCTTACATTCATAAGCGGTCTTATGTATACCCTGAATTAAAGATATGACTCATCCTCCAGTAATTACTAGAAGCATTCTCGAACCCTTGAGAATAAACAGTGCTTGCGGCGTTTTGTGTGTTTGATGTGTTGCCTACTAGTAGCTCGCAACAATATTTTAAAAGACTTAAACAAATAATTCAGTTGAAAGTTTACACATTTATTTGATTCCTAATTTTTATGTCCCTGTACATATTTAATAAGTATATAATAAGTATAAATAAGTTTGTATGTTAATGATTCTTTTATGAATGTACTATTAAGTAATACCTAGTTAGATAAGCACAAAGCACAAAAGATATAAAACAAAGATTAGCACAAGGCCGTGCTACATTTAACAAGAAAAAGCAACTACTGTACTCAAAGACCACAAACATAAAAACAAGGAAAGGATTGCTTAAAACATATGTGTGGAGCACAGCACTGTACGGCTGTGAAGCCTGGACAGTAGGAGAAGCGGACAAGAAAAAGGTAGAAGCCTTTGAAATGTGATTCTACAGACCTATAATGAAGATATCATGGACAGACAAAGTTAAGAACGAAGAGGTACTAAAAATGGTAGGGGAAGAAAAAAATATGTGGAAAACGGTAAAAATAGGAGAGATAGGATGATAGGCTACATACTACGGCATGAGGGAATAGTGCGAAATATATTAGAAGCAGAGATAGGAAAAAAGAGAAGAAGAGGCAGACTTTGGTTAGACTACTGCACACAGATAGTAAAAGATGTAGGCTGTAGGAGTTTCAGGGAGATGTGTAGGCTAGCCCAGAATAGAAATCAATGGAGGTACGCATCCAACCAATCCCAAGATGGATAAACTAATGACGAAAAAATAACTGTGCTTAAACATGATGATTATTATAAGTAACTACAAGAGTTGGTTAGGCAATATTCTCGAATAATGTTAAGTGTGTGAGAGAATTTACTGGAAAGCCATTATTTCGGCAAACGTCTAAGTGTTGGGGGATCTTGGTAGCCACAGGTTGCTTAACCCCCTTCACTGAATCTTGGTGAAATAGGGCATAAAATTAGAAAACAATAGAAGGGGAACGAGCTGTATACACATGCTGTGTGAGAATTTCAGGAAACTATGTAGGCTAGCTCAGAATATAAATAAGTGCAGATACGTGTCCAACCAGTTTTGAGACGGAAAACCTAATGACGAAAAAATAAGCGCAGATAAATCTTATGATTAGTATACAACTAGTTGTTGGTTGCGAAATATCTGCAACTAATGTTGACTGTGCGAAAAGATATATTGGAAAATATATTAAATCGGTAAATGGTTAAGTGTTGGGAGAACTTGGCAGCCACAGGCTGTTTACCTCCCTTGACAACCGTGCATTTATATTTCCAATGCTCCACCAGAAGGTACTACATTGGCCAGAAGGCGAGTTTTTTGTTGCCTGGAAATTTTAGAATTTTGCCGAACCCTTGCCGTTCCAGGCAAGGTAGGGATCTTTAACGTGCGTGACAACACTCACACACGGGACCTCCATTTAACTTCTCATCCGAACGAGGGCGTAATTTTTGTGAAAAATGCTCACCTGCCATTTTTCAAGCAGTTGGCCGTGTCGGGATTTGAACCCGGGACCTTGGCATCCGTAGTCTCACGCTTACTACATTGATCCACGGCGACGCCTCCCTTCACAACCACTGAAGGTCGGAGAAATAGGGTATATAACTGTAAAACAATAGAAGGTGACCGAACTGCATCTAACAAGAAAGAACAGCGCCTATGGGGAAAGACAACAAACATAAAACAAGAAGAAAATTGTTGTAAGCATATGTGTGGAGCACAGCACCGTATGTCTATGAAATACGGGCAGTCTGAAACGCAGACAGAAAAACGGTAGCAGCGTTTTGAAATGCTGTGCTTCAGATGTATGAAGACGATAGCATGAACAAACAAATAGGTTATAGAAATAGTAAGGGAACAAGGATATCTGGAGAAAAAAAGAAATAGAAGGGCGGAATACGTTCTAAAGCATTTTTGGGGAATAGTATGGGATATATTACAAGCAGAGATAGGAAAAAAGAGGTAGATGTAGACCTAGATCAGATAGTGATAGATGCAGACTGCAAATTTCAAGGAAATCTGTAGGTTAGTTCAGAATAGGAAACAATGATGGTACGCGTCTAATCAGTTCCAGGACTGAAAACCTAATGATGATGAGTTAGATAATGACATGTTTATAGATTAGAAAAACTCCCATAAAGAAATACAAATAACGATATAACTAAATTCGGAATGTTATAAATAAATGTGTATCTGATTCTTGGATTCGTATGCATGATTAGTTTTTATTTATCACTAAAATATATTATAAAATTAGTATGTTTATATCTTTTTTCATTTCTCATTTTACTAAGAAAAAACGTACTTTATTTCTTAGACAATAAGTTTTATTTTCCAACTACAAACATGATGGCAGTAAACCTGTTAGCAAGTGGCTGTCAACTAGGATAAGTGGTCGGAAACCGGGAGAATGGCTGCTTTTTGGGTTTTTAAATTTTTCATTATTTGTTGAGTTCATTAACCGCAAAATAAAATTAGGAAATGACAAATTATACATTACAGAAACCGTTAAAGTCTAGGGAGATTTTCAACCTTGAATTAGAGAATTCCATTAAGTGATCGCAAACAGGCGAAACCACCCTATACTTATTGTACCAAGTTTTCTTTATAGGTTCTAACAGCATTGAAACTTTATAGAAATGGTAGCTATATCAGCCAGATGTCGGTGCTAATAAATTAATTGACGTGTCACAATCTTCTGCGTGTGCCTGCTAAGGAAGTTGAAGAAGCTATAAATTTGCTTGAGCTATTCAACAAGTAGGTTTATTATTCTAAATTATTCTTTTCCTAAATTATAATTTAGAAAAATTAAACACAATTAGAATGGAGCAAGCATATTTTTGCTTTTTAAAATGTGTTTTGATTATCACTTCTAGATTTCATAACCAACACAAGTACCTAGAAGTTGTAGGATGTATATAGATTGCACACATGTTGCAATAGTACCTCTCAAGGCTGAGGATCCTGAATTTCCTGAACATGTTCCCTTAATGTTCAGCTGGTAATCTTTTTTTCATATATTCTTCTTAATGAGAGATACTTTAGATATGTGATGCTTATTTAAAAATATCATGTTAACGCTAAATTTCCTGGCAGTACTCTTTGTTGGAATCACTCGAATGTACAAAGAAATTCAGAAATTTACTTTCTGTTGCGTAATTGTAGTTATTACAGCAAACTACATTACAATGGAATTCATTTTTTATTGGCAAATCAGGTTACCCACTTCATAGTTGATTACTTACTCCATTCCCAGAAGATGAAGATAATACGGAGGAAGATACCTACAACAAATTGCATAAGACTTCATGTAATAAAATTGAGTGTTGCAATGGGGTTCGGAAGTCTAGATTTCGTCTTCAGATACAGGACACTTCAATATAAACCGACAACTGTCTGCAAAATTCGATAAATTGAGTTTCGTATCTTTGGGTGCTAGAAATATGCTTAAAAATTATTGCTACGCTGTAATAGGTTTTCCGTGAGTGTTATTGTGGGGCAGTTTTATAATACATTCGTTAAACTGGATCTAATTTAATTTTTGAGCGTTGATTTGTGTAGACCCCTGGGAATAACTATTATAAATCTAATCGGGCAATTAAACAATGTTTATGCTGTTATAAGTTTTTTGAACCAATGCTTTCTTGGTGGTGATACAAAAATCTTACATTGTTGTTACAACTTTTTGTCTAGTTGCCGTTGTACACATGTTAAGTATAATGAGGCAAATACATTGCAGCTATCAAAACCCTTAACCCATAAGTATCACCGAAGATATATATAAAAAAATGTATAATTATCCGGTGATGTAAAGTAACGGTAAAAGTTAATTTAAATAGTTAGCGATTGTTCATATGTGCACAAACTAAATTTGAATCTTCTTACAAATTTATCGGATAAGCAACCAACAATTAAACGAGAACCTGTATTAGGTTTATTTTCTAATAAGTTATTGAAGCACAACACAAATTGACGTGATTACAGAAATGCATTTTTGCGAACAGGAGTTCCTTTGTATGCAAGTGAACTGTATGTAAATGAACATTCGTTATTATGCGGTCGTATGTATTTTCCTGACTTTCTTTAGATACAACCTTATTACGTAAAGAGCATGCACGCCGTCATCGTAAGTGAAGGATAACACATATGCTTTTTAGATTATTTTTTTCCGATACTGAAAAATCACATATTTGGAACAAATGGTTGTTCATTAATATGGGACTGCACATGTTTCTGTAAAAGGTTTTTGCGTCTTGCACAATAAGCACACAAATTGCATTCAAATGAACGTTCGTTAATGTGGCACGTCATGTGTATTTTTAAACTACTCTTATATGCCGTGGTATAATTACATAAATTGCATGCAAATGGGCGTTCGTTAGTGTGCGACTTCATGTGTATTTTTAAACTAACCTTATGTGCCGTAGTATAATTACATAAATTGCATGCAAATGGACGTTCGTTAGTGTGCGACTTCATATGTGTCTGTAAAATATCTTTTCGTGATGCGGCATAATTACACAAATTGCATGGGAATGGACGTTCGTTAGTGTGCGACTTCATGTGTACTTTTAAACTATTCGTACGTGACGTGGCATAATTACATAAAATGCATTCGAATGGACGTTCGTCAGTGTGGCACTTCATGTGTATTTTTAAAGTACCCTTATGTGCCGTGGTATAATTACACAAATTGCATTCGAATGTACGTTCGTTAGTGTGCGACTTCATATGTGTCTGTAAATGATCTTTTCGTGATGCGGCATAATTACACAAATTGCATGGGAATGGACGTTCGTTAGTGTACGACTTCATGTGTCTTTTTAAACTACCCTTATGTGCCGTGGTATAACTACATAAATTGCATTGGAATGGACGTTCGTTAGTGTGGCACTTCATGTGTATTTTTAAACTATTCTTACGTGACGTGGTATAATTACATAAAATGCATTCGAATGGACGTTCGTCAGTGTGGCACTTTACGTGTATTTTTAAACTACCCTTATGTGCCGTGGTATAATTACATAAATTGCATTCGAATATACGTTCGTTAGTGTGCGACTTCATATGTGTCTGTAAATGATCTTTTCGTGAAACGGCATAATTACACAAATTGCATGGGAATGGACGTCCGTTAGTGTGCGACTTCATGTGTATTTTTAAACTACCCCTATGTGACGTGGCATAATTACATAAATTGCATGCAAATAGACACTTGTTATTGTTTGATATCATATGTACTTTTAAACTACCTTTATGTAGTGCAGCATAAATTGCTTGCGAATGGACGTTCGTCAGTATGGAACTGTATATGACTTTATAAAGTACTTTTCTGTGATGCGAAATAATCACACAAATTGCATGTAAATGGATGTTTGTTAGTATGATGCATCGTGTGTCTGTGTAAATAACTTTTTAGTGGTGCGGCATAGTTACATAAATTGCATACAAATGCATGCACATTGATTAATATGCAACTGTGTATGCTAAAGTGCTTTTCGGAGATTCCGAATAATCATACAAATTGCATAAATATGCTTTTACAACAAGTACAATATGCACATAAAAAGTATACGAATGGCCGTTCGTTAGTATGTGAGCACAAACGAACTTTAATAAAACCTTTATAGAGGGAACAACAATTACATAAATTATATGATAACGCGCGTTCCTTAGTATGATACCGAACTATATATTGCTATTTTGTTGTGCAGATAACATTTCAATGAAGGGTGTTTAAGGGTGAAAACGTTCACTTGTTAATAGGTCAATTATTGTAAATGTACAATAAACACATAAATTCCTGACTATACAAATAGCGTATTCCAATAATACTCTACTTTTGTAGTCGAGTTTGTTCAATGTTTATAAAGGCATTATACCAGACATCATCAATTATTAAATGATAAATTCTTCTAGACACTTTTTACTTCAATATTGGCTATCGATCGTGTCGTTCACAAGAGATTGTTAAAAGCATTGAATACAAAGGCTTCATTTGACTTAATTTACTTAGGTTACTCTATGGTTTACTTCATTTCAATGCGACAAAAACAAAGTCCAAAATAATTCAATTTGAAATATTCTGGTTTTAAACCTTATTCTACACATCATTAACAGCGCCATCTTCGGCAAAAGTCGTAAACAATTTCTATTAAAATGGCGTACAATTAATGTAATAATTCAATAAAATCCATTCAGTATACTACGACTATCATGATCAATATTTTTGAAATTTTTTTTAACAGAACGATTATATATGATTCTGCTATCCAAATCCAACGAATGCTATTTTTTATATACAAATTGATTCTGTTAGATGTAGTAACTAAAATAAAATAAGTGAATTTTAACATTACTTTTAACAGCTATTTCTTGCTTATTACTCCACTTTAGAAAAAATCAAACCTTCGTTAGAAAGTACAAAGTTTTGTGAGTCTAATAGTAAAGTTACATTTTGCATATTTTCAATCCAACAAAAGAGTTATTTATCAAACAGAATAACCTGTTTTTGATGGATTTTAGGCAGCCAACTATACATCCGATCGCGCCCTTAAGCAACGTCCAGCGTGATCAGTACTTGGATGGGTGACCGTTTGAAAAACGCCGCGTGTTGGACTTTTTTTTTGTTTTTATTGTATAATAGTTTCTTCCTTGACGCAGGGATGGCGCTATACTTCTAAGAATCTTACTATTGAGTTCTTTATCTACTTGTTTTTGTCTATGTCTACAACAAATGCAAATATCTGTACACACAGTTTCTAAAAATAGGTAGTGATGAAGAACATGGTGTTGACATTTAGATGGAAGAACTGTTGGGACGTAAAACGAGAATGCAATAGATGACAGTGCATACCAAAATTAAAATGAAGGGGAAGGGATTGTCATGTACTTTAAATGTATGTTTATATTACTCAAACAACTTATGACGCTAACCTAAAAGGTGAATTTGTTATATGTGTATTTTGTCAAAACATTTTTGGTGTGATCTGCATATTTTTCAGTTTGAAAGGGTAATTATACTGTTTTAAAAAGTAAACGTAATTTACACGATTATTTTTATTTGATAAAAATATTGATCAAGAAGTAGGTTGAACTAGATTCGGAACAATGTTCATATTAATAATTTTAAGACAACTATCTTTGTTTAACCTTTCTGATGTATCAGCATTTCAATGAGATGATGGCTTTTATTATATTATGTATGTAAACGATTTTGAATAAATATTGTGAAAATCAAAAACTTATTGCAGTTTTCAGTTTCAATCTAATTCTGTTTTCATGTGTTCAGAACAAGTGTTACAGTGCATTTATATTTCCAATGCTCCACCAGAAGGTACTACATTGGCCAGGAGGCGAGTTTTTTGTTGCCTGGAAATTTAGAATTTTGCCGAACCCTTGCCGTTCCAGGCAAGGTAGGGATCTTTAACGTGCGTGACAACACTCACACACGGGACCTCCATTTAATCTCTCATCCGAACGAGGGCGTAATTTTTGTGAAAAATGCTCACCTGTCATTTTTCAAGCAGTCGGCCGTGTCGGGATTTGAACCCAGGACCTTGGGATCCGTAGTCTTACGCTTACTACATCGATCCACGGCGACGCCGAACAAGTGTTACATCTAATTAATGTATTTGTAATATTGCTCTTGGCGTATATCAGTTTTAAAATTAAAAGATTTCTTTTCGTATGTTACGATTGACTGTTACTCAATTTTGAACTTGATATGGTAAAAGTTGATCAGCAGCTTCAATCTGTAAAACTGCTATAAATTTACAATGTCCTTTGATCAAAAAATATTGTCTATTTCAGCATATTTCATAGGAAGTGTTGGTAATAGTACACTATTTCAAAAATTAGTAACGATTTTTCACAATACATGTTCCGTTTGTATTTATAGTTAATTTACTGTTAGTTATAACATAATTATAGCATATGAATAATTGATAAAAATGCACAATGTGCTTTGCAATAACCTTATCTAACCTATGATAATTGATTTTGTTACATGTTTCAATAATCCCAATTTACACGCTCAGTTCAATGTTAGCTTGCAGGTAAACTCGCAATCCACCTTGTGGACATTAAATGTCATTAGATTTGTCGCGATTCAGTCTTCAAGCTACTCTGTATTATTGATGTACCGCTAAAACTTAATTAAAAGTGTGCTATGCTTCACAATGGTTTTTTGTTAAACAGGTACGACCTCCTGACAAAAATCGATGTTTTTTACTACTAGTTCTTCAAACACCGCTAAATCTAATAACTCAAGGTAAGTACTTGAAGGTTTCCGCTATTCTTATTGTTTTGTATACATGTTCACTTATCTCACCATCCATGGTTATCGAAGGTAACCGCCACATTAACAATACAAAATAATTACATCTTTTAATATTAAAAGAGGAAGGTCAAGAAATAAATCTGCATGCATTTCAATTTAAATAATTTTATAATTCCCACCATCCCGCAATATTTAAATAGTTTTAAATTTCCCATGCCGGCTGAAACGAGGAAGCACTTAACCATAGCTTATCTATTATACTATTTAACCTATGATGATGAGTTCCAAAAATGTTTTTCTGTGAGAAAAGAGCAGTTATGGAATTATATACATTTTGTGATCCCATTCCTGAAGGAAATGGATAAGTTATGTGAGTAAAAAAGATTTACCTACTTTTGTGTGCAAGATGCGATGGCCTATCTGATGGTTTTTGCAGGTTGTTTTTCAGTATTCCACAAGAGAGAATACCAGTTCAGTCATATCCTTAGTGAGAAGAGCTTTAATGCAAAGGTTTGTCAATGAAAATATAAGTTTTAACTCAATAACAAGAGAGCAGTATCTTGAAAATCATGTGACTAATTTTGCAAATAGAGTGTATAACCCAGAGCATAATCAAGACAAAGCAATTATGTACGTTGATGCTACTCATGCGCATATTCCGAAGTACAGTAACTTTAGAGTTTTAACATAGTCATACGGCAGATACAAAGGAAGGCATCTGTTAAAACCAGTGTTGGTGGTAACTCCAGATGGTTTTATTTTGAATGTACAAGGACTATACTTTTCAAATAGCCACGCAATGAATACGAAACAGGCCATACAGGCATGCAGCGTTGGTTTAATCAAGGTAAAATTTTAAATTAGATCGAGGATATCACGACGCACTTGCCTTTATGGAACGAAGTGGTTTCTTATGTATAATGCCTATAATTTTAAGACGGTCAGTGCCAATTTACTAGCAAAGAAGCTAATGAATTCCGGTTGATAACTAAAACCAAGTGGTTCGAGAAAGCTCGAAATGGACATTTAAAATCAATGTTCAAGTTTTTAGCTGACACCTTTCCTCTACAACATGCTGTACATTATGATTTTTTTTGCATAGCCGGAGTGATAATAAATAGGCAGGTGTATAGTGTGCGACTTTTATCTCTGTTAGGGTACTATTAAATAAAAATATTCCTTTATTATGTCTAGTATTAAGGAACAAGGTACTTGGGGTCAAGAACTGGTATATTCCGCAAAATAAATGTACAAAATGTTATCACATAAAAGGTAACAGTTTTAAAGATATTTGAATTAAACCGATCTTAGGGAGCCATCTTTAAGTAGCTCTAACTATCTTAGCAAGCATGTTTAGGTAACAAAATTTATGTCAACTCGACATGAAATGAGCTCTAGAATTTTCAGTGTTCTGTTGTGAAGAGCATTTCTGGACACTTTGTACAAAAGACATCCCAGTGTACATCATTTTTTACATTTACAGATGCTGTAATAAATCTTTGACAATGTAAAAATGGAATTTGTTAAACAATTATATTGAAGAATAAGAATTGTCATTTGTCGATAATAAACAAATAGTTTAAATACAAATTGGTTAACAATTTGTTGTAGTAATAATAATTAACTATACTGTACCACAACTAGGAACATAAAAATAACTAAACAGTTTTGTGAATAGGTTTAGTAAAACCTTGACATTTTTTTTAATAACTTAACCTAATAAATTTAAATATATTCAGCACCTTTTTAGGATGAAGCAAAAAAATCAAAAACATTTCCAGATTTACCAAACATTGATGAAGTACTTAATGTTGGCTGAGCTTGACCAAAATTGAAATTAAAAGTACCCACTTGAGCCTGTGGCATTCCACTGTTAGTAGGTTCACATTCACTGTTTTCCATTGGAGACAACAACCATTGAGCACAATCTTAGACAAATTAATTTAGACTTACATAATTTTGTTATTTGAAATTACCTTCTCCTTCAACATATGATGTATCTGGTGCCAGTTGCTGATCATTCAGATTCAAAAAACTATTATCTGTAAAAAGTAATATAAATAATAATTAAAATTCTTTTTGTTTGTTCTGTACATTGCTTGCTATTTAATACTTGTGCTAGTAACAAAGATGTTTACTTCGAGAGCATTCGTAAACTATGTATAAAAATGTACGATAAGCGAATTACATATTTATTATACTTTTTTTTTGTTGGTCGTTTTAAAGATAAGGAATATACTGAACTCCATCATACTAATGGTTTACATTGTACACTTACTAAAAACATTTTTAGCAATTAAAACAACATTGGTGATTTATAAAACAAGGATAACTGCAGACACCTAGAAATTTATGTAGAGTAGTATTATTATCTCATGACGGGTGACGTCACATGCGCAATAGGTTTAATTTAAACTTAAACCTCAAGATTCACAACGCTACAGTACAACCCACAAACATCTTGCTAGCTATGTGGCTTTAATACGTCGTCACGAATATCCCATTTATTACGTTAAGTAAAATATTGTTTGTAAGGACCCCGTTCATGCTGGCGGTATCTAGAAATTCATAAATATATGAAATAAATCCAGACCTCCATATAATATCGGAGCTTTTACTTGTTTTTACTTATAAACAATTCTAGGTTCATAGTTTCTTTATCCGTAAATATTTGCTGTGGCAACAGTGCACATACTCAGATCCCAATACTGTATATACCGAATGTGAACCGTAACTATCATTGTCATTCTCGCTCTTATCAAGGTCTTATTGTTTGCAGTTTTCCGTTTTAATATTTGTATCAAGTAATAGTCATCAAAACAGTTTTTTTCAAAACTAACTGATAGTTAATTTCTTCAGCAATGTAAGTATTTAAAAACAAAGTTCGTTCAATGATTAATTATGATATTTTTTAGAGTGTTATTATGAATAAGAAGGAGGTGATTCATAGTCAAGGACGACAGATTGTTTTTAATGTGTTTCAATATTTGAAACGCATAAAAGATTCGGGCGCCTCCAACCTGAACAATTTGCAAGAGTGCATGGCTGAAGCAACAGGTGTGTCATTGCGGACGGTGCAAAGAATTGTAAAGAAAGGTACAAACAAACCACCCTGCAGCAAGTTCAGTTCACCAAGGAAAACCGTAAATAAACCAAGCCCTAAGTCAACAGTGAATGGATTTGACGAAGAGATTCTAAGAACCGTTATGTATTGGTTTGCAGCAATACATAAACGTAGACCGACTTTCAAAGTTAGTGTTTGACGAATTTAAAAATGATTGCCCTCATTACACGGGAAAATTAGGTTCGTTCAGAAAAATTGTTGTAAGAGCAGGGTTTCGTTGGAAGAGAACTGTAGATAACAGGAAAATTCTTGTTGAACAAAGCAATATAAGGGCAAAGCGCGCCATATTTTTGAAAAATCTTAGTAAGTATAAAGAAGAGGGCAGAAGCATTGTGTATAACAATGAAACATATCTGCACAGTGTAACAAAGTGATGACGGCACCACCAAGGGTTTGAAATCGCCAGTTTCAAAAGGGAAGCGTTTGATAATTGTTCAGGCAGGTGGAAAAAATGGGTTCGTTCCAAATGCAGAATTGATATTTAAGTCTGGTTTGAAAACTGGGGATTATCACGATGACATGAATCATCGCAATTATAAAAAGTGGCTGCAAGAAAAGTTAATACCAAATTTGGAACCAAATTCAGTGTTTGTGATAGACAATGCGTCATATCATAATGTTCTTGTGCATCCTAATCCTACTTCAAGTTGGAAGAAAACAGATATGCAGAAATGGTTGAAGGAACGAAATATCCTCTTTGAATGTAAGGAAACCAAGCCTGAATTATATTCCAAAATTAAGGCAAATAAACCTGTTCATCAGCTGTTTGTAATTGACCAGCTACTGGCAGAACATGGTCATGTAGTATTGCGTTTACCTCCATATCACCCAGAACTAAATCCTATCGAGATGATTTGGCGTTACTTAAAAACCGTGTCGCTGCATGTAATGTAACCTTCAAAATAGATGATGTATGGAAGTTGGCAGAAGAACATATAAAAAATATTGGAATCAACGAGTGGACTAAAATATGTCTGCACGTAGAGAAAATTGAAAAGGATTATATGGAACGAGAAACTTTAATAGACGAGGTTCAAGACCTAATTATACGGGTTGATGATAATAGTGATAATTCAGATGGATACTTATCCTCTGGCGATGAGTCTGATGATGGGGATGAAAGTTTAGGATGTGCACCCATTTAAAATATAATTTATGTAAAATAGTTGAATGATGGTCTTTATTTAGCGTTGTAGAAAATATGTGTCATAAATACATTTGTTTGTACATTATTGTTTATTACTGAGGTGTTGAAATAAAACTTGCTTAAAGAGGAAGGCAGTCTTTATATCAAATTATGTTCAGTAGTGCTGTGACAATCGATCACTTCTAAAGCTGAAACAATTAATGATTGGCTTTCAAAGTGATTGAATCATTTTACATTTTAATCCAATCGTAATCAATTCTGTTAAGCATGTCCATTCTTTGTCTCCAAAAGGGATTCTTATTGACTGTATTTATCTCGGCGCTTTTATTCGATCGTGTTAATCCGCTTCAGTTTGGCGACATAAACCAGTTTTCGATCCGATGCAGCGTCTCCAGTCAACCCATTAAAGCAAGTGGATTGTACTACTCGATCGGATCTGAATTCCGCATTCGACGACATTATGCAGGCTTGACGATTTAAATAATCTATGATTATAATATCAACAGCACCTGATCGGTGTTGTATATCTAACTTCAGTCGTATAAGCAATATTGCTTTTGTTTAGTCAGAAAGGTTAAGATTATTCATTATTCAAGGAATTATTTTATAGCTAGATTATCGATGAAGTGCGTAAAAAATATATTAATTTGGCAAATATTTCTAAACTATAAATGAGGTTATGTAAAAAATATATAATCTGACAAGATGCAAACCTTAATTACCTTTCTTTTCATACTATAACTGTTCCTCTTCCTTCAATTCTACAGCACTGAATTGTTGATTCTATGATCCATTAAAATAAAGCACGAGACATATGCATTTTATAATAATATTAATATAACAAATGATATAAAAACCTTTTGGTATTAATTAAAAATTGTTTTTGTTTTGTTTTTGTTAGTTACAACACCATGAGTGTCATTGTGTAAACATATTCTTAAAACGTTTTTGTAATAAATCTTAGTAATATTTTCGAGGTGGGCATTTGACATTTTTATAGTGTTTATAGTTTATAGTTTGTGTTTAAAACAAAAACGTCTATTGATTTGAAAAACGAATATGTAGTACTACCAAATTGTTTTTGTTCTACTAGTGACTATAAGTGATAAAATATCTTGTGTACACTGATCCAATCAATCAATAATCAATCTGGGGTATCACATCTAACAATAAGCTCAGATCATTTTTATAGAAGAGCAAAAATCAACATAAAACTATTTAAAACACATTCCTTGGTTGCTCGACAATTTTTGCTCTGGCAACACTGGACGTGCAAGCAGTCGATGTTTTCTAGTCTCACTTTTTTATTTTGATTATTAATATAGCTCCTCCTCGCGCAGGTTTTTTCAAGGTCACCCGCCATGAGATAATAATACTACTATACTACTGTACTTATAAAACAAAAGCACTTTTGATAAAGCTATAGGTTATACCAATTATCAGAGACCCTTAGTTAACACAAGCTGATATCTTAAATAATTGATTTAACCCTAATTTAAATAGTTTTAAAACTTATTGTGTAACAGGAAATTTGATATGCATTAAAAAGTGCTCCACAAATAATTAATTTCAGGGAATGTCTGTGTATTTAATTTAAGTGATTACACATTTCTGTGCAATACTAAGGCTAGGACAATAGGCTTGTCTGAATTAACTTTGTGTTTTCGTAGTAACTGTTTTTATGCCATGGGAAAGGAATGTGAAATACAATTCCCACAGAGGTTGCGATATATTGCACGGAATTTACAAATGGGATAACATAATTTACATTTCAAATTTAACATGTATATTAATTAATAACTCGCTAGCCTAGTAATTCAATGCATATTGGCAGATGGTGTACCAAATAATTATTGTTTCCCTTAGTTACTGTGTGGGCACGGTTTGCCGCCTATCTAAAATTTCTGTAGTGGAGCTCGTTACTATTTCCTTCATCCCGGAAACCTTAAACAGAAACCCTAGATAAAAGTACGATATTCATTCTCGACATAACCAGCTATCTTAAAGGACGTGCGGGAGTACATTATTGTACATTTGTCTTGTGTTTCTGTGCAAGGTTTCCATAATGGAAGTTTGAGTTAGGTGGTAAACCGTAGCTATGTGGTAACTGAGATAAAGAATAATCATTTGATACACTACTTGCCAATATGCATTGAATTAGTAGGTAGGCGAGTTATTAATTATTTTACATGTTTAACTGGAAAAGTAAATTATGCTCATTCCTAATTCTGTGCAATATATTGCGCTCTCTATGCAGGCAAACGAATAACTAATACCTTTATATAGGTAAAACATTTCAATAGATAAGAAACAATGTGGTACCATATGACAATAGTTGCAGGTTCACTATTCTTATTGGTCCTGTATGTTGTGGTAAATAAACAAATTAACTGAAAAGCTTGTTTTCTAAAATTGACATTGGAGGAAATAAAAAAAATGAATTTTAGGAAGTCTGGTCATGTTTTTTACAACTCTTAAGTACACCATTGTTAACAACCAGAGTTACATGGAAAAGTCCCAGTCATCACAAAATCATGATCTTGATTTTCGTTCGACGACTAAACTTTCCCATTTCTCAGCAACCAGCAACCATACAAATGTGGAAATTTGGCACATAATATGCTAATAAAATGCACAACAAATTTCACATAATCGGTATTTTGCTCAGCACATATTAAACTACATGTTATGAAATAAAACTTTCTGCGTTGCCGTAGAAGTATAGTAATTTATAAAACTTTTTTCTTTTCTCTTTGATTTTAAATTTATGAAAAATATTTCAACAAGAATGTAAAATTAAAAGACATTTTAACCGACATCATTAGACTATAACTTACCAAGAGGCTGTGTGTCATAGATATTAGGTTGTTGAGAATCACCAGGCACATGTTCTTCTGGTACCGATTCAGTTTTCTTTTCTTTCAAAAGTTCTCCAATTTGAGGTTTTGAAAAAAATGGTGAAAAAACTGTCGAAGCTGTTGATGTAGTAGTTTGAACCTAAGAATAAGCAATTAGTATAGGAAACATCATTTAAATATAAAGTATAATTTCAAAAATTACTCCGAAAGGTTGCTTTTATGTAATCTACTTAATAAAAATCAAATATCAAAAATAAACAATAATGATTCATTATCATAGTCAATTTTATCATCAATTAACACTGCAAATACAAAAAGTCCTATGGACCTGCTCACTTATTACTGTGGACATAGCGGTTATATGTACCACTGATCACAGAATTCGAAAATATCTCTCCACAGACTAATAGACCAATGGCAAAACTAGTTGTACGTTATGATGAAACTGCTAGGACCTCGATATTACTTCGGCCACCATTAATTTTTATTGTAGTTTAATTTTAAGTATTTATGTTTTTAATAATAGCATAATAATATTTGTATAAATTACAAACAAAATTTTTTACACAAAATACATAGTTTTAATTACAAAAATAAGAAATAATACAAAATAGAGAAAAATATAGTCGTATTAATGATGAAAAACAACAAACAGTCTAAACAAAGGTTGGGTTTATCGTCGTAATTTTCACAATGTGTGGAAACTTTTCTAACTTTATTTTTTGAGATGAGTCAACGCTTTTTTTGATAATGCTATCAGCAATATTTACGAACTTTATGTCTGGACCATCTATTTTACGAAACGAGTGTGTTTAGTTTTCTTTTGGTAGTAGATGGACCAGGTAGAGCTGGATTTTCAGTGTGACTATCCTTGGAAAACAAGAGGCTTTCTATAATGCATTTTCTAAATTTGCCAGTTTTTATTGTTCTGTGACTGAATTCTTTATATAAAAGCGAGCATTTATCATTATTGTTCCCCAGATAAACTCAATAGCATTTTTCTCTACCATTTTATGGTTTTGCATAAAGTAGAATTATATCTTGTCATTTGATCAGACAAATTAACACTTTGAGTGCCGCGCCGCATGTACCACCAGTGGACATTTTGTGACAACTCAGGGACCGCATGGGTGCCTGTGGACATTTGTAAGATTTGGTTTCAAGCCATCATGTCCATGGATGGGCATGATATTCATTAATTTTTTATACAAATCTGTTCTGCAGTTCCAGAGGCAAGTAAAGTCGTGTGTGGGTCGGACAGATTGTCAAGTTTGCTGATGAATATTACTCTAGATATTTTACTAATAAAACGCATAATCAAACAGAATATTTACTTTATAAAGTTGAAACACAAGAAAAACTTATGCTGTGATTGAAAGCACGAAATACATATTGGTGTGTTATTGCAACCCAAACATATGGTGTCTATCCCTTTGGCGTGCTTTCTGGCATAAGCAGCACCTTGCTCAGAACTGAACTTTTTGTATCACAATGTGCATTCCTTCCTCGCCAATCTTTTTTGACCTTCGACTTCTTATAGTTTATGGCTTTTTTGTTTGATGTGGAAAGGTTATTAGTAAATGATGAAGGTTCAGCTGAAGGGACAACAGCTTCACTTGATGTAAAAGGTCTACTTGCTGTTGCAGAGGGTTGGTTCTACATGTTTATGTCAAAGCATTCAAACTCGCTTTCTGCTTTTATCAATCTTTCCACAATTTTTTCTCTGAATTCTGTTATTTGTAGTTTTTTCTGTTAATTTTATTGTATATGTGGAGACCATTAGTGGCTGCTGTGACTATTATCAAATGAAAAGCAATTCTCTTCCACCATTTGACCGTATGTCTTATGTAAGGAGAATAGGCTGCCGACATATTAATATAGGATTTGCACTTATTGTAATTTAGAATCATGGTGTATTTTTAAACTTCTTTACCGTTATTGTAATAATCTGTTGTAGGGTCGTCATGCTTTGTGTTCAACATAAGCACGACTACTATTTTATTTTTGTTTTGGCATGCTGTTACCTCTCCTTTTCTAAGTTTGACCTTAGTTACATCGGCAGAATTATTCTTACGATTAGAACAAAGATTTCCTACTAAATGGGTGTTCGTTGGATCATGTTTGCTGATAAAGCAACACTCGTATACCAGTTATAGCATCCTTCCGTGATCTTACAGCTCTTTCATTAGGTACAACACTACATTCTCAGAGACAACGACCTCTGGATTTACCTTTCTTCCTGTATAGATTTTGAATCCCCAGCTGTATCCACCATCTACACAGAGTTGGAAGACTTTGATACCATAACGATGTCGCTTGTTTGGTATGTATTGGAGAAAAAAGACTCGTCTCCAAACAGGTACTTTAACCTCGTCAATGCAGGTGTTCTCTTCAAAGACGTATGTGCGTTTAAATTTTTTAAATGGTGAAATTTTGCTCAGTCGATCATCACATGCCAGGTCAGCCACGTGAAACATTGTCAGCAGTAGTTCAAACCGGTTACGCTTGATTACTTGGGACACATTGTTTCCCTACAATATTTTTTGACCGATAGTGTTGAAGTTTGGGCATGTCTACTAAGCCCTGTAACGTTTTATTTTAAAGCTTTCAGGAATTAAATTTATTAATTTAGGAGTGAGGGACTTTATTTTAATATTTATAAAAAACCCCTGTTTAATTAGTGCAATTCCGTCAATGTTGTGAAACCCCAGAATTAGCAACATTCACACGGATCTCGGCGCAAGGCTTATCGTTGCAAACGTAAGCGCTGACGCAGGGGGTCTGGTATGAGAAGGAGTTCATCTCCTCATGAACACAAGCGGGAGTGCGTCAACCCGGCTGGTGGGAGAAGGCATAAAAAGCGAGGATTACCAATTAATCAGGTAGACTATCGTACCACCACATCTACCGTATCGATAAACTTATCGTACTGGGCAGTGCTGACACGAGTGTTGTCGTCCCCACCTTTTTACCTTTCGATTTTCTCGTTAGAGAAGCTCTACTGGTAGCAACAGCGACTCTAACAACAGGACCAAGCAGAATGGACCACGCTCCTTGAGAAACACAACACCTGACAATACCCAGGGTAACTGTTTTAATAACTTAAATTTGTTTGCCGGGGATTTATTGATAGGGTTGAGCATTATAATTTAATTGAGCTTATAATTTTTATTATTATAGCCCATCCAAAGAATAAGGCTAAGGAATTTTTTATTTTTGGGGTACCAGAATTTTTTGCAAGCATTCATTATATTGGGATTGATTGCAAAAATAATTAATGATTTCCTCGTCCATAAAATACAGAAACACTTGGAGCTTTTACTCTTAGATTTCGAACCACCTAAGGTATAGGTCCAGTTTTCTTCAAGCTCTTTTTGGGTTAGTATATGATTCATATTTTATTTTCACGGACTTTTAGATACTTTAATTTTTTTTAATCACAAAGTGGTTAACTTTTATTTAGTGCTCACACGTGCTTAGTGAATTAAGCTATAACAAAACAACCTAAATAATCCACGTGGTCACCGGTGGCTAAGCGGTCTCAGACATTCGAAAACAAAAAATTTTCAAAAATAGAAACATGTAATCAAAACTCCAAATAAATTAATGTTGTTCAAATATTTGAAAAAATGTTTTTAAAAAAATCGTAAAAAATAATTCAGTCCTGACAAAGAATCTACCATTTTTGGTGCATGGCTCAACATGTTAATAGAGCTATTAGTGTTACTGGAATTAATACCAATTTTAGGTTTTTATACTGGACCACTTCAACAACAAACCATTACTGTAACGTCTATAATATGACAAGTTGATAATAATAGAACGTCATGACGATCATGCTATTTTAGTACACTAATGCCGTTATCATATTCTCACATATTGCACACTATTCGAGGAAACGACCTTTCCCGTTAAAACCCAACCAAAGGTTGTTTTAATAGCAACTGGCTCGTTAGCGACACTCCAACGAGACTCGTTCAACAAAACCTGAGCAAAGATTTCCGCTCCGAGTAGCATGTCAATTTTACCAGGAACATTAAAATTAGGATCAGCTAAGGCCAAACCTCGAGTATGCGACCATTCCTTGACTCCTATCGACGACGAAGGTAATTGATTACAAATGTTAGGTAAAATATAACAATCAATTCCATATGCTGGAGACCGTGCTCCCGAGGGGCTGACTACACACGATAGTGCACCAGACACCAACGACGAATTCAAGCCAAGTCCTTAAACAGTGACATTGGCTCTCCGTTTCCTTAAACCTAATTTCTGACGGCACCTTTCAGTCATAAAACTTTCCATGGATCCGTTATCTAATATTACACGAACAGATTGCAATGTTCCTGTATAATCAAGCACCGACACCATTGCCGTAGCTAACAGCGTGGTTGTGTGTTCTAATGACGTCGAAATCAACGAGCTAGTGGCAGGTTGTTCATGCACAACCGACGACGACAGATTGTCTTCACTAGGTCTACTAGTAGAAGTAAGTTCAGGCGCCGCTCTCCAAGGAGACGCTGACCTTTGACGATGGGTTTGTCGGCGTGGCGACACCGATTTTCTCGTTTATCGAAGTGAAGCAACGAATTGTGCGACTGATGACATGTTCTACACGACCAATCTAACTTACAATTTTTCATCGAATGTGAAGTATTTAAGCATTTGATACAAAGATTTTTAAGCTTTACCACCTCAAATCTTTCTTGAGGGTTTTATCGAGAAACTGCTTACATCTATAAATAGGATGCACAGCTTGACAGAAACTACAATTTTAACATCATTGGTGGTACCAACTAAAGAAGTTTTAGCCGAAGTGCTAACAAACCTTCCTTTTCTTTCTTTAACGGAATCTCGAGATTTTAAGCATGTTCCTGAAGCAATGTCATTTATTTCCAACACTTTACATTGTTTTTCAATGTACGACCTTAAATCCTTAAACGAAGGAATTTCGTCACTATTTCCTAATTCAAAACACTTTAAAATGTTTGTATCTAATTTTTTTGATAACAGATTAAACAACATGAAATCTAATAAATCTATTTCCATCTGCCTTAACGCGAATATATTTTCATCAAAACAACTAATTAATTGCCGGAGTTCCGCATGCGAGTCTGAGGAACTGACCTTAGGGCATTTTTCGAGAGCATTAAAATATGTTGAAAGTAATAACCTGTTGGACTGAAAACGATTAGTAATGATTTTATAGGCTTCCTCGTATGCATAATCATTTAATGGCAAGTGTTTTATTAAGCCACGCGACGAATCATCTAATGTATCAACGAGATGGCAAAATTTTTCAACGGGTGACAAACTGACATTATCATGAATCAACCGCTTATAAATTGCATTGTAACTCTCAAAATCTGAAATGCGTCCGGAGAGGTGTTCTAATTTGATTAGAAAAGTTATTGGATTATAAAAAAGAATAAGCGATGAGGTAAGATTCTTCCAAGAAAAGAAATAATTTTCTTACATTGAAATCAAGAAACTTTTTGCAAAAGAGTTCTAAAACTATAGTTAGTAATAACGCTTGTAAAGAAAGTGGTTAATTTAATTTGTGAAAGAACTTTAAACTCCTGTCAATTCATAACTGTTATGAAAGAAATTGAATGTGATGTTACTGATATTCCTTATCATACATATATAAGATGGCTTAGTCTTGAGAAAGTGTTAAAACTATTTTGATTTGTTGCATAAAACTGTTAACTTCTTTAAGTGCTAAGGATAAGCTGCATGAATTTTCTGAATTAACGGATTAGACAAAGGATGAACGATCCCCTCCAATATGTTATCACATCAAAGTGAATCAAATTTATTATTATTATTTCAAAATAAACAATTAACTCACTTTACTATCTTACAAAAAAAAGATATTATTGAAATGTGCAGATTTTAAGAATTACGAAACTATAATAAGTGACTTATTAAATAAATTTACCAGGGGATTTGATGATTTTCAGAAAATTTCTAAAGATCTATCTTTAGTAAGCCTATCTTTTAATTTTAATATCAATGGTGCAACCACCAGTAGGAATTGATAAATTTACAATCAAATTTAATATTAAAGCAACAATTTCCTAGAAAAAAAAGGATCTTTATGCCACATTAAACCCAGAAATATTTAAAAATATTATGAATAATGTAAATACTCCCTGTATGTTTGTTGTGGTTTGTTTAGCATTCTTCTTAATCTTCTTTGGGAATGAAACCACTCATAGTTTTTAAAATCTATTTTATTTACGTTTCGATCCATGACCTAGGATCGTTGTCAAAATAATAAAAACTTCAAGTTTGACGTTTATGACATAAATTGAAGGTTACTTTGATTTATTGATGTTTGAAATATTTGGTTTGAGTACATTAAGCAAAAATTTTTAAAGTTTAAAAGAATGATTGCCTTCAATTTGTGTTGCGACCTGGGATCGACTTTCCTATGGTAGCCAATACGCTTAACGTGAAATCAGCTGATTAATTTTTATTGGTGAATTTTATATAAATTCAATAATTTGGGAATTGGAAAACAATTTTTAACATGTTTCTATTTATACAATTGAGATATTTCTGATTTTATATCTTATTTTACCGAGATTCAGTGAAGGGGGTTAAGCAACCTGTGGCTACCAAGATCCCCCAACATTTATAATTTGCCGAAATAATGGTTTTCTAGTTAATATGCTTATTGTTATGTAATTAGTTATTGTATGTATAAATAGAAATCATGTATGTATGCTGTATTTCATGTTAATATCGCAAGGAAAACCCAGGAAAAACTTGCAATGCTACCTAGATATTGTGGGCATTTGATCTTCATTTGTTATTTCTTTTGTTATTTCTTTTAGTAATGGAATCCATTGTTTACTGAAAGTCACGGATTCGTTTGCAACGCAGTTATTTTTATGTAGGGTTATGTAGGCAGCTTCTTTGATTTTGCGTTTTGGTGGTTTTCTTCTTTGTCGATAATTTTGCATCTTCCCATTTTATTTTATGACTGAGTCCCATGCATGTTGGCAAATCATGGATTTTTCAAATTTTCTATTTTTATATATGATTTATGTTCTCTTAATCGAACTTCAAATGGTCTGGAAGTTTCTCCTATATAAAACTTATTACATTCGCACGGTATTTTGTAGATACAGTTTTTTGAATTTTGTATTGCGTTTTTGGGTTTTGTTTTTGTTAATTGTGCTCTTAGTGTATTGTTGGTTCTAAATACCGTTTTAATTCTAAATTTGTTTCCTATTCTTTGAATTTTTTCGACGAATCCTTTTATGTATGGTATTGAGAGCATTTTGTGGTGTGTATCGTTGTTTTGTTTTCTTTTCTTTATTTTTAGGGTTTTTATTCATTTCTTTCTCTATTATTCTTTTAGGATATTTGTTTTCTATTAGTGTACATCTGATTAGGTCTTTCTCTTTCTTTAAAATTTCTTCGTTTGATGATATTAATTTTGCTCTATCATACATGGTTTTGATAATTCCTCGTTTGACACATTGTGGGTGGTTTGAATCGAAGTTTAAGTATCTGTTAGTGTGCGTTGGTTTTCTATATACCGATGTATTAATTGTTGTATCGTTTTTGCTAACTAGAATATCTAAAAACGGAAGTTTTCCATGTTGTTCTAATTCAGATGTGAATTTAATAGTTGGTTCTATTTCGTTAATTGACTGTATAAAGTTTTTAATTAATTCTATATTATGAGGCCAAATAGCATAAACATCATCAACGTATCTCCACCAAAGAAGATTAAGAATTATGAATAATGCTCAAAATATTCAGCATTCTTCGGGTTCACCTACATGTGCAAAAGTACGTTTTCATTACTGAAAATTTAAAAAGTAAAATTAGGTTCCAAACGACAATGAAAATATAGGAGCGGTGTTATGAATTGCTACGAGTGACATATCACGATTTTCATAATATAATAAATCAAGAACATTAGAAATTTAATCATTTGCATTATACCTTTATTACATAATAAGATGTATACTTTTGTTTCATTTTTATAAAATATTTTTGTTTCTTGTATTTTTTTATTATAACAATAAAAGCAAGTGTTTATTCCAAACTGTAGTTTTTATATTTACCATCTAGTTGGACCATTCCACACATTTTTTTAAACTATTCCAGCATTTGTCATGATATGTAAATTTTATTCGGCCTGATGGCAAAAAGAGATGCCCACCCCTAATATAAAGTTATCGATAATTATAGCCCTACATAATAACTTACCTGTTCAGCTTCACTTGTTTCAGGAGGTTGAGTATCTGGAATGTCCTTTATATTAGCTAATATTTTTGGCAAAACATTACATTTCTGACTAAAAGTAGAAGATGTACCTGAAATATTTTCTACAATTTGACTATTTTCTGGGCATGTGTCAGGCAAATCCTTTGTGCAGTGTGTTTGCTGGGTAATTTCTTGACTTGACTTGAATTTATGTTGTGTTAAGTTTTGAGTTATATTATTTTGAAAAGACTGGGAAATATCACCTTGTGAAGAAGATACTATGGATGGGCCAACCTTATTATTCATCATTAGTTGAAAAAGAGATTGGGGTGGAATATTTTGTGGAGTTGTGAACCTTTGGGCAATATTTTGTGCTGAATTTGGTGGCATACTAGGAGATGAAAGAATGGGATGTGCCTGTGGATTATTCTGCAAAGTGGATGGTAATTGTAACTGCAACTCTTGGGAAGCTACTGATTGAGGTTCATTTTGTGGATGTATGTTCAGCAGTGAAACAGTACGATGAGCTTGGGTTTTATTACCATTAAGGTTTGTTTGAACTTGTTGCGATATGTCTTGATGTTTGTGTTGAATGGCAGTTGTTCTGATGGTTTCACCAGGTTTATTAAAGTTTTGAGATGTTTTAACATCAAGACTGGCTTTTTCTTCTAATCCCAATTTTGCAGTTGGTGATTTTAAAAATGCCAAGTCATTTGCATTTGGATTATTATATGAATTATTCGATGGTGGTATCTGATTAGTTGAAATTGTAACGGAAGTGCTTGGAATAGATACCTGTTCTATAGAACTTTTTGAAGCTATAGAATCTTGTGGCATTTTCAGTGTATTAGTGTTTGGTGTTCTAAATGAAGCTGGTTGTGTAGGAAATGAAAAATTTAATTCTGGAGATGAAGTTTTTTCCACAAATGGATTTAAACTTTCTGGAACTTTGCGAGGCAGTGAATTAAATATACCACCTTCGCAAGTTAATGGCGGTCGATTTTTAATACAGTTATTCGACTTTATATCTACCACAGGTTGGTGAACCAATTGAGATTTGTTAGAACTAGTTATATCTACATTTGAACTAGTATGACTAACTTTGTTATTTTGTAAAGCTGTATGTTGTTCAGATGCCACTAACTGAGAAGCATTATGATTTAGTAGATCATTGCTTAATACAAAATTCTGAATACCACCAACTTTATGACAAGCATTCGACCTATCAATATTAGAAGATGTAAATGAGGTCTGCATTTGGCGAGGATAAATCATTTCTTGTGGGGGTTTTAAAGCAGCTGATAAATGTGGATTGATAGGTGGTTTTTGAAAGTTACAGCTAGACTGCTGAGATTTGGAAAATGTAGTGTAGTTATTAATCACATCCAATCTTGGCATCTTAAACATAGGTAAATCCAATTGAGGCAGGCTACGTTTTGGCCCTAGTGAGAAAAATGGAGTATTGCGCATTGCCAAATGTGACCCACTTGAAGGAGTAAATGAACGTTGTTGACTCCATGTGTGCTGGCGTTGCTCACATCTTGCTTGTACTTTACTCATAAATAGTTTATCATATTCAGTTAAGCTACCTAAAAAAGTATTACCTAAAAACTAACTGTTTAAACATTTAAAAAAACTTACCCCTTGGTGACATGATGTTAGCATAGTTTGCAGGAGAGTAATCAATAGATAGTTTATTTGCAGGTAAAACTGGCAACTGCAAAGAAAATGAATGAAATTTAGAACAAACTATGAACAGGTGTTTAATGCAATATATTCCCCAATGTTAATTTTTCCAATATTCTGACAGTAAATATTATAAATTCAACTTTTAATTAGAAATACCATTTCATAAAAATCGATATAATCTTCCTACCCATAAAAACACATCTGCAAAATTTATTACAGAACATAATGGAACACTAAGTATTGAGCGAAATATTTTGCATTTATTATTTATCATAAAATCAATGCGTCATTTTCTTTACATCATGTTTTATGTACCGAAATAGCACAATTGAAGGTAAACAGGTAGCCGTTTTATCAAGAAAAATAAAGGTAAATGGAAGTATGTTCATAAAATGGGATTATTATTGGAATATAATTCTTGTAGATGGATGATTGAAAGTGATCTGCGTATTAATTGCGCTGGGAAAAATATTAGTTAATGTGGATGCAGATTTATCATAAACCCTTGATTTGAACTAACTGTTATATTTGATTAAGCAATTATTTCATGTGCGTCATCCTTTTGGTGATAGTCATTTATTTCTAGACAAGGTTTTAGGTATTTAAGTTTTTTACTTTAATATTTTTAAGTTACTCACAAACATTTGTTAGAGCTAAAACAACACTGTACATATATAGATTTTGAGCATGGAAATAGTTTAGTTAACTTAGGTAAATATAGTAGAATTCTTTAAAAAATATGCTTTTGCATCATCGACCGTATTCGTATGCATCAACGTTAGTCGAATGAATGTAAAATAAAGTTAGGTTATGTTGTATTAAAAATGAAATATTCAAAAAACATGCTACTGAATTTAAATACTTCTACCAACATAAATGTAATAAAGGTAGGATATTTCTTTAATCATAAATTCTACAGAGTATGTCGTAACTAAACTACTTTGCTCAAAACACATTCTACTTATATTCTTTCTTTCTCTTACAGTTTTAAATACACCAATTGTATATGCTGAACTATATCCTGACGAACCTCAAATTAGGGACGCGAATGTCAAACTGAATGTTAGTGTCGTGTGTAAATATAAATGTACTAAAATATTAATTTAAATGTCTATTGTGTAGAAGAGGTTCAGATTCAATACTTAGAAGATTTAAATATTCAGCAATTTAAATATCAAAATTTTAAGTTTCTAGTATTCCTTTTGCTAGGGTGTAAAAGTTTTTTTTTGTTTTGTAAGCCATTCTTTGTTTTCTTTCTAATTAAGAAATAGAAACAGTAAAGCAATGTATAGAATTTGGAGTCGAGTATTCTAGGGGCAAGAAAATTTATCCTGGATCAGTATCGAATTAAAAATTTGTCCTAAAGTAGAGGCAAAAGGAAAGGTTTAATGCCCATTATTTTGATAATAAGCAGGATATAGAAGGAGAAATACTGATAGATTTGAAAAGTTGATTAATTAATTCCTATGATTTGTAAAATTTTTCATGTATTGTTTCTTTTGTGATTTATTTATTTTATTCTACTTGAATCAGTAAAGAGCATAGGACTTACACACTAGTTAACTTTAGAATTAGCCCCTTAATTTTTTTTGTTAACAAGGTCTTCTACCCACTTTAATTTAAATTTATTTGTAGTAGTCTTTTTGCAGGTAACAAATTCATCTGGTCTGTTCAATTTTTATTGTGCACTTTTTGCTATTAACGACTTCTTAAAGAACTACAAACATTGTGTGCACTTAAAGTATGTAAAAACTTCAAACTATGTGAATAACAATGTGTTAATAAAACAAAGTTGTAATATGAAAATGCATTTTATTTTGTCATTAGTAATGATATCCGATAAATATACACACATTATGAGTAGCGCCATTGAAATAAGACATTGGTAAATACTGTAAAAGTCTGTCCTTTAAGTTAAAGCTTTTCGAGTTTCTGTTTGCACCTTATCTATACCTGGCGCCTGATTATTTTTCAGACCCTTTAATACTAGTTCAAACTCATCTCTAAGTTTAGGATATCCCAAGCCGTCCTCTTCTGTCTCATTTCTGGACTAATACTTCTAGTGCTTGTCCTGCAGATAAATTCACTAGGTATTCTTGCCATCTGTCCATTTTCTCAACATTTATATAACGATGTCTTCTGCCCTGGCCCTTACACTGTTGCTATATGGTTTTGTATCCCTAGAATTCGTTCTAATTAGTTTGTATGTTTTGTCTGTTTTATCTATTACCATCTTAGTTTGTACCTCTTTGCACTTTTTCCCAAACCATTGTTCTTTAGCTTTCCTGCATTTGAGAATAATTTCTCATTTTGTGGTTTTGTATCTGTTTTACTGCTCCATCTGGTCGGTTTAGTATTTTCGCTTTTCTTCTATTAAATTCAGATTATAATTTGAAACCGATGGTTTCTTATTTGCTTTTTGTTTATATCTCAGAATATCTCAGGCCACCATGGCTAAAAACGATTTAATGTTATTCCATTCTGCTTCTACTTCCTTAGTATTAGAAAATTTTCTGATATTTTTCAGCAATTCGTTTAACTTTTTCTCAAATTTTTGAAGGTATCTTTATCTCAACATCAGATTATCCTTTTCCATTCATTTATCAAACATTTTAAATTTAAACACGGCTTTCATAATTCCTATGTTGTGGTCGGTGTCTATATCTGCTTCTGGGTAGCTTCTACAGTCATTTACTTGATTCCTAAACTGATTGACTAACAAGAATGTAATCTATTTGATATCTTTCTATGTCTCCTGGCATCTTCCAACATGTATTGTATTCTAGCATGATGTTGAAATAATGTGTTCCTGATGGTTAAATTGTTTTGGTCACAAAATTCTACCACCCCTTTACGCTGTCATTTCTCATACCTAAACCAAATATACCTACTACCGCTCCTTGCCTACACTCACCTCCGCTGTATTAAAATTGTTAAATTTTCATACTCTTTTACGAATCTTAGCGTGTCTTCGAAATCTTTGTAGATCACTTCCTGGTGGCCATGTATACTTGAATTATTACTGTACTCTTACCAGTTTAGATTCTAATCTAACCATGAGCACTCTTTTGTAAGACTTAGAAAGTTTATATAGACCAATATGGTCTCTGCCACGAAGTACCAAAAGAGCTGTCTTAGTCTGGTTCCTCACTAAAGACCGTACTAATTTGATTAAATCTATAGTTCAACTCTTTAGCTTACTGAAACATGCAAGCCATTCTACACGTTCTAGTATTCTAAAATTTCTGCAAGGTGCAGGAAAGTTCAGAACAGATAAGATACTATATATACATAAATTTAATCCTTGACAATGTAGCATCCATACAGTAACGGTAAAGGATAAAAAAAAGTTGACTATAAAATCTAGTTAAGAGTTTTTTATAATGAATATGTTATTGTATGAAACTATGTGTTTACGTGTATATACAGTTATATTGAATAGGATAAGCGGGCAGGCAAAAAATGTGGTGCTACAGGCATATGATGAAGATATGGACAGACAAAATTAAGGTTCTAAAAGTGATAGGGAAAGAAAGAAATATATGAAAAACAATAAAAAATAGGAGAGATAGGATTATAGGACACATACTAAGACATGAGAGAATAGTGCGGAATATATTAGATAGTGAAAGACGTAGGCTGTAAGAATTTCAGGGAAAGCTCAGAATAGAAATCAATGGAGGTACACTTCCAACCAGTTCCAGGAAGAGAAACTTAATGATCAAAAAAGTATTGTATTTAAACCTGATGATCATCGTCAACAACTACATGTGTTGGTTTTGCAATACTCTCAACAAATGTTGATTGTGCGAAAGGAGTAATTATAAAACTAATGATTCGGCGAATGTCTGTGTGGTGGGGGATCTTGGTAGCCGTCAAGTTGCTTAACCTCCTTCACGTACAATTGAATATAAGTGAAATAGGGTATATTTTTAGAAACCAATAGAAGGCAAAAAGGGCAAGAGACAATAAAAGATTAGCACAAGCTTGTGCTGTATTTAACAAGAAGAGCAGTTTCTATGTTTGAAAACAACAATTATAGAAACAAGGAAAAATTGTTGATTGAATATATGTGAAGCACAGCACTGTAAGGCTGTGAAACATGGACAGTAGAAGAAGTACACTAAAAAGATATAAACCTTTGAAATGCGGTGCTACAGATGTACGATTAAGATATCATGGACAGACAAAGTTAAGAACAAAGAGAATCTAGAAATAGTAGAAGAAAGATATCTGTGGAAAACACTAAAAAAATAGGAAAGGATTATAGGACACACTAAGACGTGGGGGGAATAGTGTGGGATATATTAGAAGTAGAGAAAAGTGAAAAAGAGTGGGAGACCTAGATTAGACTATTGCATACAAATAGTGAACGATGTAGGCTATGGAAATTTCAGGGAAATGTATAGGTTAGCTCAGAATGAGAAACAATTGAGGTACTCGTTCAACCAGTTCCAGAACTAAAGATCTAATGATAATAACATATTTACTTATTTATTTAATGCTTTTTAAGATGAATTAACCCACCTTAACCCAAACACGCGCATTATACGTATTTCATTTGGGAAATAAAATATTGAAATATCTATTACTACACTAATCCTTAATAAACTCTAAATGATTCAAAATAAACAAAAACATACTCTTACTAAACAAGAACAACACGAAACAAACCAACAAAACCTTTGACAAATGAAAAAATCAAAATAAAATTAAATGACGAGATTTTATGCACAAGTTATTATAAAGTGAAACTGGTTACTTGCCTTTTAGTTGTTGAGTCTCAAAGGTAATGCAATATAACATACATTCCATATAATAAATAATTCACACCGAAATAAAAATAATTCGAAAATAATAATTTTTAATAACTTCATTGTACTCAACAGATATTTTATGGACATTAAGCAGAAATCTCAAAACAGAAAAAAATTATATGTACAACAAATTACCTTATTTATTATACTATCCTAAAAATGAAGCGGATAATGTTAATTTTCTTTTAAAAAAAACTTAGTGAAATTAAAGTCTCTTACACCAATGGATACTTTGTCACAATGTTTGCATTTTGTTCACAAAAATTTTTACAACTCTGAAAACTTAAATAATGTAGTAAAGCTTTTGCATTGTATAATGCTTTTTAAAAAATGTTAAATCAACAGCATTGCTTAAGCAAAAATTTAAATAGTAAGTCACTTTGTCAGATTCAGGTACTAATCAAAAGCAGATAGTTCTAAATAATAACATAATTTGCTTGCCATTTCAAAACATATATTGATAGATTTTTGAACCCAAAATAAAATATAATAGTATGCATCTTGTCGTGGAAAGGAAATATACTTATCTTACATGGAAGGCAGCCACATGCAGCATAAGAATCGCCCAGCTTTGCAATTGATAACTTCACTTAATTGTTATCGCACACATGTATAATAATCAGTTGCGCCATTCTTGTCTGTTCTTATAATGATTTTCAAACCCCAATAAAATTAAAATTGAACTAATACATCATCCTGCCTTTATATGACAAAATTCAAAGAAGACAATTCCACAAATAAATGTTTACATTAGAGCATCCAATAAAAAAAATCATACGTAACTAATTGTGTTAAACTTCAGTGTTATTACAAATTTTATAATTAATTAAAAACTTATTGCTGGTCGAACACATAATGAAACTAATTCGTCACTTAATACAAAACACCACCACAGCCACTAAGTGCCCGATGTGCACTCCATTCACTTCCAAGAATTAATGTGTTTTGATCAGTTCAAACAATTTCAACTCCCTAAATTAATGACCAATGAACCACCTCCACAGGCATAAGGGACATCTTGCAAACAACCAAAGCACGAAAACACATCACGCCATTATACAATAAACAAGATAACAAGTTCCAAATCACGAAAATTAATTAAATTTGAATCATTTTCTACAAAATAATTCGAGGACATTATTTTTCAGATTTTTAAATAAACAAGGGGCAACGGGAAAATAAATATGTCGCAACCTTAACATTATATTACAATTAGATATATCTATAGAGAAATATATCTTCGCGGGCAGTACTGCAAAAAAAAACACCAGGTATTGATATTACAAATAATGTAATTTCTTATAGTTTTGGGTTAAGAATCACCTTGTTCCAATATTCTACACCTATAATTTAAACCTAAAATGAATACACTGGTAATTATTAAAAAGCATTTAACTAAGCATATAGAACTCGCTTTTAAATGATTTAGTTTAAAGTTTGTTGTTTTAAAGTATTTAAAAATCCATTAAAATTAAATTGTAAAAGTTATTATGATGACAAGTAGCAATTGTTCCATTCTACATACCTTTAATGTTGCGGAAGAATTTCGTTCTGCAGCAATTTGGCTTTTTTGTAGTTCTTTTTCTTTTTCTCCTGCAACAAAATAAAATGATAAGTATATAAAAAAAATCAATGTTTCAAGAGATTTTTCCTTATTTGTGTATGCAGTTTGTCTAGTAATTGTAATTTTCAAATGACGATAAAACTAAGTCCTTCTCAGATATCTTAACACTGCAGCGATTTACTCCTACTCCTCAAGCATGCCACAGCGATGAATGGCAAAAGTAACAGACTAAGCACAAATATTTCCACCTTTACTGGCATAGTATGTCATTTTTCTTCGCTTATAGAAAAGCGAGGTATAAAACACCAGATTGTGCAATAGCTTACGACCAAAAGATGATTATGTCCAGCTCGTTCAAGAGAAATCCAAAATGATTCTAAATTAGTTAGCACTGAATGTGGAGTTCCTCGCCATTGTAAACCCACGGACATCACCGTTTGTTCGAATGTTAAACCAACAACTTCATGTGAATTATTTACTCCAATACCAATTATTATAAGTTAGAAGAGCCGATCTTCAAAAAGAATATGTAATTAGTTCGGATTTGTTTTAAATCAAAGAATTTGAGGCTATCATCATCTTCGGTTACATAAACCATAGTTACTAATATAAATAAACATAGATTTGATTCCCGTGAAACAAAGTACAAGTTTTAAATTACCTACTATTTCAAACTATTTCTCAAACGATCATCAAACTGATTTCACGAATTACCTACTATGGTGGTTAGGACAGTCTTTACGACTCAAATTCATTTCTTAAACTGTTGAAGTGGGTGGAGAGCCTTTAAGTCCTCAAACTGAGTTGTGTGCTTATAACCCTTTTTATAATCCTATCATTGACTATTGCAACATTTAATGGCCTGAAGAGTGAAAGACAAATCACAAAAAATCTACTCAGTAAATTTCCACGAGAATTTCTTTACGGCACTGGCAGAAACAGTGCTAGTGGGAAATTCTTGTAGTTAGAAATTCGTGCAAAAAAAACTGTACAAATTGTTATCCTCTAACATTTCACGATACTACTTTTTGTGACATAAAACAATATTCCTAAAATGAATCCATTAACCTTTTGGCTAAAACATCTACAATATTAGCAAAAAAAATGTTCAAGTTTATGAATTTCAGAAAATACTTATCTCTTTTCTTTATATGTCGTAGAAATGGTATTATTGTATTTTATTTATATTTTATTTAAAATCTTCTAGCTTCCGTAATTCTTGTATTAATTCTTCCGTTGTACTACAACAATACATGCAATTGGTCTACAAATTCTTCAACCGCGTCTGGGTTCTCAAATTTCTATATTTTCCCTGCGGTCCAAATATTAATTTATAAATCTTGAAATCTGCCTTCCTATTCAATTTATATTCAAATGCCTTTTTCAAAATTTATCTTAGTATTATCTTAAATGTTCTATGCCTCGATTATGCTCAAAATGAAAACTCATTTCCCCAAGGTTTTCTGTTAGATTCCTGGAACTTTCAAATCTTCAAAAATACAAACTAACTACAAATGCCATATTTTACATTAGAAAATGTCTACGAGAGATGCTCGATATGTGTCAGGAATAAATAACAAAAACAAAACTTAAGGCGTGAAAACTTCTTTACTGTTTTTCAAAAATTCTCCACGATGATTGACACACCGTTGTATTTGGAACCAATTTTCATAGCATTTTTTCCATTCCGATTGAGATATCTCCACAACATGGTTTTGAACACATCAGCCGCCTCCTCTAATTTCGAAAATCGTTGTCTATGCAGTTTGTTCTTCACATATGGGAACAAAAAGAAATCATAAGGTGCCAAATCAGGAGTATACGGCGGATGACCCATCAATTCGATGTTTTGAGTGCTCAAACAGTCACTTGTTTGAGCTGATATGTAAGAGCTGACATTATCATGATGATGAATGATTCGGCGTCGTCGGTTTATTTTTATTATTTCTCCGAAAACTTGTGGCAAACAAATGGTTGTATACCAAGCATAATTAACTTTTCTACAATCCTCTAAAGCAACGGTCGTGACGTCGATTTATTCCAAAAACGCAACCATTTTCTTCGAAGTGCTTCGAGCACAGACAATTTTTGTTGGATTTTGTTCATCTTGAAAGGCCCATACAGTCGACTGCTGTTTACTTTTGGGATCATACAAATGAATCCAATCTTCGTCACCTGTGTAGAAGTTATACACTGCATTTGATGCACTGCAGTAGTTTTTTAGCATTTCTTTGCACCAATCTAGAAGTCTTTTTTTGAGCGATTGTCAAATTATGTGGGATCAAACATGCACATTCCGTTTTCACAGCTAAATGTTCATGTTGTATCGAATGTACACTTGTCATACTAATGCCTAGGAATGCCTGAATCTCACGATGTCACATGATGATCTTGCATTATCAATTCACGCACAGCATCAATGTTTTCTGACACAACAGCCGATTTTGGACGACCTTCTTTAAATTCATCCGCTAGTGAACTACGACCACGATTGAATTCACTATATCAACGATATACGGTAATTTTAGTTAGAGCTTCTTCCTCAAAAGTCGAAATAAGTTGATTCGGGCACTGTTTTGGAGATAATCCATGTAGAAAATTGTATAAAATCATCGCACGAAAATGTTCACGAGCTAATTCCACTTTTGGCGAAGATGAAATTTTCAACTCAATCAAAACAAAACAAATAGTGTTCATATGGCAAAATGTTATAAGTATGTATACTGTCAAAAATTTCAAACTTTAGGTTAGAAACGTGGGATCGCACTTACAGTTCCCGATACATATCGAGCGCACCTCGTATTTTTGCCAACTAAAGAACTAGCTTCCAGTACTGGCTTTACCCTACATGAACAGTACTGTTTGATTCCACTGATAATTTTATAAGGTACCTTCCCTCCAGCACAATTTAAAATCAAAACTTATCCCAGTTAAATAATCCAAACTTTCTGATCCTTAAATGACAATGTTTCTTACTCATATAGGTAATAAGGCCTCCTATTTTTATTTACATATATATATATATATATATATATATATATATATATATATATATTACTCATATTTAGACCAGGGTAGAAAATTAATTAATTACATCAAATAATTTTAATCACCGTGTATAAGGAATTTTATTAGATAATACGCTTTATTAAAAAAAAACGTGGAGAATAAAAATTCATTGGTTTCATTAAAAATAAGAGATTTAAATTATTTACAAGACGCTTTCTATAAAAAAGAAGCAGTATTAAAATGCTCAACGTGTAATTTAATTATTCCGAGTAAAGAAACAAATGGAAATTACGTGCAAAATTTATATTAATTGATTCAAGTTTGGGTAACGAGTATTAAACAAAATGTACAGATAATAATTGAATATTTGATTAGGATTCACTAAAAAATTAAAGGGTATTATTTTAATTGGAGTTAATTGAACCATTAGTAACATATAATATGTATAAAAGCTTGTAAAAACCCAATAATATTCAAATCGTAGAAGTGTTATTTAGAAGTATTATGTTTGAACACCTGCGTATTTTTAAATGTTTTATGTTCTGCTTAAATTTTGTAGATAACAAATGGTTACAGAGAATGTTGGAGAAACCGTCGCTTAATATTTACGGGAAATGCTAATAAGGTGGGTTATTTCACAGTCCACGTGGATTGAAAATAACCGATACTAAAGAATATCGATTAGTACCACTCAGAACAGGGTAGAGAGAGACGGATAATATGCGCAAGACAGAGACACATATAGTAAAAGGCGTGAGTTGAGCAACGTCACTGGGTTGCGATTGGTTGAAAATAAGAGGCAAACATGAGAGGTAAAAATAACATTTCTGTATAAAAATTAATTAGTTATTCCCAGACGTTGCGAGCCATGTCGAAATTTCTGAGATTTAACTGGTGCGAGTGCAAATTTAATAAGAACCGACGCACGGGCGGTCGAGATGGGAACATAGTATGCGAAATTCTAGAAACTGGCCGTTTTGGGGACAAAACCGACAGACAGGCTAACCATTATATATACCCGGGTTAATATGAGTTTCTCTCTCTTAGATTTTCGATTTGATTCAATGCGTTAAACAGTGCTCTTTAGTTTTCCGATTTTGATTGAATAATTTAAACAGTTTGCTCGTATATTTTGGTGATTTAAAACAGTTTGTTCTTTACGTGCTACAATGAAAGTAATTTAGTGCACTTAGAAAAGAAGATACAAGGTAATAAAGTCTAGTATCACTGTTACCAATTATTCAAATTTGCAACGACAAATGAATACACAAAAGTAGGCAGTTTTGGCGTATAGCGTGAAAGAAGTATGAAATTTTTTGCTATTTTTCGGGGGTGTTAATAATTAAATGATTCGTAAACGTGTCTGGATCCACAAAACAAGGTTCAGATATACACAGATGAGTTCCGGAAAAGCCCTGAAACAACTTTAGATAAATGGTGGTGGAGAAAATTTTTAAAGGCGACCAGTAATCCGAGGACCTAAACATAACCCAGTTGGATTGGTGTGATTAACAGAGGACGATTTACATTGAAGCCAGAAGTGCATTAACCTTCAGGTAACTTATGCTTTGTTGTTCGATTTTGATGTTTTGGTGTGTGTTGAATAACTTTATAATTTATTTACTTAAAATGGACAGTAGTAAAATTGTACTAACAACAAATTTTTAATTTTAAGGTGAAATTTTCTTGTTTAAGTAGAAAGGGGTATTTAGTATTTATGTTCTTGATTATGATGAAAATTTGGGTATGTCTTTGAGCTCAATTAGACGAACCTGGTTAATTAACGTAAAGGGTGGGAGATGCTCCTTTGTACTCAGACTCAGGTCTGCATATATTGTTATATTAATTAGTAGGCATCCTACAAGGACTTTAATTCTGGATGCACATTAAAATGATAATAAATTTAATCTTGAAGTTTTCTGATACTGAAATTTATGCTGAAATTTAATTTTGAAATTTTAATGTATTATGAATATTGATGTAAATAGAGTTAACGTTGATGTTTGTGGTAGGAATGTATTTGTTTTTTTATGAATGAAGATGAAAGTTTAACTAGGTGAGCAGCCGAGGCGGAAAAGAGTAAAGAGGCGATTAACAGAAGAAAGTCAACGGACCAGTTAATTTAAAAGGTTTCACAGCATTCTTGACGCGCCAATCTGAGGGACTCGATTTGAAAACCTTAGTTTAAGATTAATGGAGAGGCTTTTTGTAGGTTTCACAGCAATATATATATATATATATATTCTTATGCTGGTATTACTCCACCCCTCCGCCCTTATATTTTATTTTATATATAATTTAAATTTAATTTTACTTTTATTTATTTATAAATTCTGATACACGACTTTTGTCGTCGCCCCTATTTTAGTATTCAATAAATGACTCCTATATGATGTGTTTTAGCAAAGTTTGGTTGGTTATCTATTTAACTGTTTATTACAATGCCTCGACTATATGAAACCTTTATCTCAGGGTGTTCACCTACCTATAGTGAGTTCCGTTATAAGTAGATGTGCAATGCCCAACCAAACTGCACACTCTTTTGTTTTAGTACTAAATTTTTAATCTACTTTTGTATATGCCAAATTTTTATTACGATCAACGTTGCCTTGTGCCAAATTAAATTACTACCACAAATTTATGACTTATCTGACGTTTTAAGATATTTCACGGTACTCACCTGAATTATACTGCGCTGATGCCTTCTTTAAATGTTGCTGGCTCAAGTTCTTATTAGCCGTACGCGCCTTTACAAGGATTCACAATCACTGATGAACTTGCGTATCGCCTCCAGGTGTCTTGATATAATTTTGCTGACCCCAAATCTGAAATAATTTACCCTGATTTTAGAATTTTGAATAAACCGTTGTATTTACTTCCCCTGCGTTAATCCTTCCGTGCTCCCTTGGTTTCTGCGTTGACTCTTCCCCTGTAATATGCTGCTCTCCTATTTTCCCTATTCGTGCTCCAATTAATCCTTTCGCCTTTCCGTACTCAATTCCAATTCTATCCTGCCGTCCTGTTCCAATTCAATCTATGCCCTGCTATATCTTCAATGTCCACTCTAAGTCCTACTGCCTTTAATCTTTATCCAAATTACTCCAAAATTATTAATATCGTCGTTGCTTCGCCGTCGCTTTGTATAACCACTCGAATCTCCTACTGCCTTTTAACCAAAATCGTTCCAATTCCAATACCAATCTCGTTCAAATCTAACTAAATATCCGTTGCTTTCCCGTCGCACTATAAACACTAAATATTCTTCAATTATCGTCGCTTTTATACCTTCACTTTAATAATCATACTATTTAAACTCAAAAACATTTATTTTATCCAAATATTATACAACTTTAACGCAGGTTTGCAAAACACGTCTTTTTACTAAAAGTAGTCGAAATAGAATCCCTATTTTTACTTCGCTAGGCAATAAGCACAACAAAACTAGCTTACTTAAATACATTTTTAAATCATAAAATTATCCAATAACAACTTTTCTTTTCTCTAGTGTCACAAATACCTTAACTATAGTCTTTACATACAATCCTAATTTCTACCATTGGTCCTAAACACTTCACAATTCTCCAATTAGATTTTATATTTCTATTCACTTATAATTTTGAATTTACAATTCGTCCAAAAGTTGATTCTACTTAAATGAAAAGCCAAAATAATTCACACAAGACCTGGACGCTTGGTTGATTGTAGATATCCGTAGACGCGTCCGGTTTTCCGACGGCAAATGTACTTTCAATGGCTTATAAAATTTCAACTTAGTATAAAACCTTGAGTACCGTGCATTGTATCAACGTCATTAAGTCATTTTGTTTACCTTTTGGCACATACGTTTCAAACTAAAATGGTAAATACTTTAGCATATGTAAAGTACGGCAAAATATAGTTTTGAATTACTGGATCTTATATATGAATTATGTCGTTTGGCATACACCCTTTTAACACAAATCTACCCTTAGAAACCTTGTACCCCCTTTACATTACATTGGCCCCACTGATTTTGAATGAAATTGGAATTTCGTATGTTTTTCTCTTCCCTGGTGTGCAAAATTTCTAATTTTATTTAAAATCACCCCCGCATTTTTACATATTAATTATTCAACCCCTATTCGCCTTTCTCTCACGTCTATCTTACTACGCTATATACTAACCTATACTATAAACAAAAAAAAACCAAAACTAAACTTTCCGTTGCATAAACTACATAATAAACTATCCTACTAAACCCTCTTCCTGTACAATTCTATATGGGTATAAATTCTCCAAGTGAAAACGCCCGCAATATCCCCTGTTATGTTATCTAGCTCAAACGTATTTCCTTCAGCAAAAATACGCGTGATCTTGTACGGCCCTTCATAAGGAAACAACAACTTCGCGCAAATGTTTCTGTCGCGGTTTGAAACCCTTAATCGTTTTACTATCACCAGATCCCCTATTTCAAAAGTCGTCCTTTTTTTAATTTTTCTACACCTTCGCTCGATGTCCCTACGCTGCATCCTTTCAATTCTACGCCTAGCACTACCCAACAACTCTGTGATGTCTTGTACCTCGACTTCCTCCTCCATGGCCTAGCTGGTATAATCCTTCGCATCAATGTTACCGGACATGTTTTCGTAACCGAACTCGGTACGCAATTCATAAAATTTTCAATTTGTGGCAGATATCTACTCCATCTGTCGTGATGCTCCTGTGTCGCCAACCGTAGATATTTTATTACCTCACGTATATAACGTTCGCATGGATTTGCTTTCGGATGCCGTATACTGCTAAATGATACTTTAATATTTGCCCTATTTAACCCGTTCCTGAATCTTTGATTGTTGAAATACGTCGCGTTGTCTACAAAAATCCTTTCCATCTTCCCGACCTGGCTTTCAAATTCTCTAATCGACTGTAATGCATGCACCGTGTTACTTCGTCTTGCTGGAAATAATTTGACAAATTTCGAAAAAACGTCTACCATCACCAATATGTGTCGATACCCCTGTTCACTCGTAATCAGGTTGCTCAAGTAATCAATAGCTACCAATTCTAACGGTCCATTTACGCTCACGTTCATCGGCATATTCTGCAACACCACGTTTTTGTCTTTACCTAGAATACAAATTTCACACCGATTGATCCTCTCTTTAACCACCGTGATATCATTTCTTGCATAAAACGCCTCTCTAAATACCAAAAATGTTTTTCTGATGCCTATATGTCCAAATTTTAAATGAATTTCGTCTATAATTTCAACAGCCGTGTCTCTGGATAACACTACCAGCTCTGCATCCCCTATCCTTTTTACCACAAACTGCCCTACGATGGTAAATCCCCGGTACTCTTCCATATTTTCTCTTGTTAATTTCTCGCGTATCGAGCTCACCTCAATATGCCTCTGCGTCTCTATAAGCTTGGCGTTCGTCCACCGACCAACATCCCTGAACTCCTGCAAAGCAATTAAACAACCCTTGACGTTTTGATTCGCTTCCACCTGCGGTCTGCTTAGAAAATCCGCCGTCACATTTTCCTTTCCTGGTTTATGCTCAATTTCAAAGTCGTATTCCTGTAACACCAATGCCCACCTATACAACCTACTGTTTAGAAACTCCTTTTTCTTCATGAATGTTACCACCGTGTTGTCGGATTCTATTAAGAATTTCTTACCTAACAAATAAAAACGCAACTTTTTCACTGCATATACTATCGCCAACATCTCCTCTGCCGTCGCATACCTGGTTTCGCAATCTTTTAATACCCTGGAAATGAATACAATTGGTACTTTAGCTCCGTCCTGAATCTGCACCAACTCAGCCCCGATTGCATATTTCGACGCATCCGTCCTCAAAATAAAATCGTCTTTAAAATTTGGATATTTTAACGCCAACTCTGTATAAAACGCACTTTTTAAATCCTGGAACGCTTTTTCTCGTTCAGCAGTCCACTTCCATCTTTCTTTTTTCTTTAACAAACTCACCAACGGCACACACAATTCAGAATACCTCGGTATAAACCTTTTGTAATAATTTAGAACCCCTAAAAACCCTCGCAATCCTCTTACATTTTTCGGTTGCGCAATATTTTTCAACTCGTCCAGTCTTTTATTACAAATTTTCATCCCTTGTTCGCTAATTTCAAACCCTAAATACGTAACCTTGCTCTTAAACAACTCGCATTTCTCCACGTTCAGCTTCAAACCCCCTTCGTCCAGTCGTTGGATCACCTTTTCTAAATGCTCCAGGTGTTCTTGCTCGTTCCTTGAAAAAATCAACAAATCATCCACATAATGCGAACAGAAACATTCATACTCGTTAAACAGCTTCTGCATGGCCCTTACAAGTGCTGCTGAAGAACTACTTAAACCAAACGGAACTACAGAAAACATATAAATCTCCTTCGATACTAAACCCGTAAACTTTTTACTGTCTTCATGCAACGGAATTAACCAAAATGAATTTTTTAAATCTAATTTACTGAAAATCTTCATCTCATATACTTTATACAACAAATTATCCAACCCTTGTGGTTGTTCGTACTGCGGTTTCGTAATCGCATTCAACTTCCTCGCATCCAAACAAATCCTTATATCCCTTTTGTTGGGTTTAGGTACAATAACTACCGGGTTCACATATGGAGTTTTCGCTGGTTCGATAATACCTTCTTTTAACATTTTCTTTATCTCGGCTTTAACCCTATTTCTTATGGCAAACGGAATTGGATACACCCTTGTATTAAACCCGTTGTCTTCCGTGACCTCCAACTTATGCATATACCGCCTCGCAAATCTTGGCTCTTCATTAAACAAGCCTATATATTTATTAAACAATTCCTCTAGCTTCACCCTAATTTCATTACTCACTTTCCTATCTGTTCATCATTAATTAATCTCGCAAACATATTACATAATCTCACTTCAATCCGTCCATAATTATCCTCTTTATCATTCCTAATCCTGTACTATCTATATCATTTCCATTCCTATATTCTGAACTAACCGTAGGCACCACCCATAACCTATCTTTATCAAATATCCTAATTGACCTATCCTTTCCATCTATATTCAACCCAAAATCCTCTATAAAATCCATTCCTAATATGAAATCTAGCTGCAACCCCTTTGTAATTAAAAACTCTGCATCTCCTGCTTCTTTATTCCCTATATATATCTGTACACGGATAACACTATAAATCGTCGTTAGCTTTTTGTTCATCGCTGACCATAAGTTAACCCCATCAATTGTTCCTATTCGTCCCTTTAAAAATTCTTCATGTTTTACTACCACATTCTCATTTACCAGCGACAACTGTGAACCACTATCAACTAAAGCAACATATAAACAATCCCTTAAACTAATATTTATAAACAACAAATTCTTTTTATTAAAGATATAACTATTTAACAATAAATCCCTTTATACTATAACATACGTCGACATTTATCCCTAAGCGGTCGGTCGTCCAAAAATTCGCGTTTTTTTTTGTTCCTGTGGCGCCTCGTGAATCTGCACCACCTCAATCCTATCTGGGTCCGTTGTCATCGCGCTCGTCGTCATATGCTGGACGTTTACGTCCCTGTCCGTCCGGCTGTTTCCATTGTGTATTCCGCCCCCAGTAGTCCGGCCGTCACCCTCGTTGTTGCTGTGCTGATATCTGTTTTGTCCATTGTATTCATTTGCCCTGTGATCCCTATTGTAATACGGTCGTCTATGTCCTTCGTGTCCCCATTGATTCCGATGTCCGTGGTTGAAATTGTCCTGTCTGTAATTAGGTCGGTGTTCGTGGTACGGTTGTCGTCGGCTGTCTTCCCTATAACCCCTGTTTTGCTCCCAATAGTTTGTCCGCGTTTTCGCCTCCAGTGCTGTCGCTAAATCAAAGTTCCTCATTACCCCTAAAAATTCCCTCAACGTCTTGACGTTCTGTACCACTACCACCTTTGTAACTTCCGGTTCCATATGTCCTGCTAGTAGTAGTACAATGTCGTCCTCGCCCAATTTTGGAGTCAAGTGTTGTGCCTGTCCCTGCAATTGTATCCGTATAATTTCAGTCTCGTTGTTTACGCGGTCTACGTTGTCTTGTAGCTCAGTCCTGCGTTCGTCCTCTGTCCGCGACTCTTCGATTTCGTCTGTTGGTTCCGTGTGTAGGTCCGCGTGTGGTGTCTTAACATCTGTCCGCGACTGTTCGGTTTTGTCTGTTACGTCCGTTTTTTAGTTCCGTGCATGTCGTCTTAATATCTGTCCGCCATTCGTCAATTAGGTTCATTATTTCCGTGTGTGCTTCTTTTTGTTCATTACGTGACTTTTCTATTTTGTCTGTTAGTTCCGTTTTTAATTCTGTCTGTGATTCTTCAAATTTTTTCGTTAAATTCGTTTGTAGTTCCGTGTGTGCATCTTTTTGTTCCTTACGTGATTCTTCCATTTTGTTCGTTAAATTTGTTTGCCAGCTCATCAAGAACCGCATTATGTCCTGGGTTCCGGCGGTTTCTGCTACCTCGACCTCCGGTACCGTTGCCTGGTCCGTGTCCATGTCTATCACCCCCGGCTCTGTCTGCCTCACGTCCATCTCCTGTATGTCTCCCCCTGCGTCTAGCTCCATGTCCTGTGTCCCTAATTCCATTTCAACTCCGTATATCCGTCCCGATCTCGTGATCCTTTTCGTGTCCGCGTCCGTCATCTCTGCTGCTTAGTTTTTGACCTCCTTTTTCTGCACAAATAAAAAAAACTACGGGCCCCACCTAATCTCGGGATCCCGTATCCTACTATCTTTCACTCTAATACTTTTCTAGCTTTTTTTTCGAGCCCCACGTTGGGCGCCACATTCTTATGCTGGTATTACTCCACCCCTCCGCCCTTATATTTTATTTTATATATAATTTAAATTTAATTTTACTTTTATTTATTTATAAATTCTGATACACGACTTTTGTCGTCGCCCCTATTTTAGTATTCAATAAATGACTCCTATATGATGTGTTTTAGCAAAGTTTGGTTGGTTATCTATTTAACTGTTTATTACAATGCCTCGACTATATGAAACCTTTATCTCAGGGTGTTCACCTACCTATAGTGAGTTCCGTTATAAGTAGATGTGCAATGCCCAACCAAACTGCACACTCTTTTGTTTTAGTACTAAATTTTTAATCTACTTTTGTATATGCCAAATTTTATTACGATCAACGTTGCCTTGTGCCAAATTAAATTACTACCACAAATTTATGACTTATCTGACGTTTTAAGATATTTCACGGTACTCACCTGAATTATACTGCGCTGATGCCTTCTTTAAATGTTGCTGGCTCAAGTTCTTATTAGCCGTACGCGCCTTTACAAGGATTCACAATCACTGATGAACTTGCGTATCGCCTCCAGGTGTCTTGATATAATTTTGCTGACCCCAAATCTGAAATAATTTACCCTGATTTTAGAATTTTGAATAAACCGTTGTATTTACTTCCCCTGCGTTAATCCTTCCGTGCTCCCTTGGTTTCTGCGTTGACTCTTCCCCTGTAATATGCGGCTCTCCTATTTTTCCTATTCGTGCTCCAATTAATCCTTTCGCCTTTCCGTACTCAATTCCAATTCTATCCTGCCGTCCTGTTCCAATTCAATCTATGCCCTGCTATATCTTCAATGTCCACTCTAAGCCCTACTGCCTTTAATCTTTATCCAAATCACTCCAAAATTATTAATATCGTCGTTGCTTCGCCGTCGCTTTGTATAACCACTCAAATCTCCTACTGCCTTTTAACCAAAATCGTTCCAATTCCAATACCAATCTCGTTCAAATCTAACTAAATATCCGTTGCTTTCCCGTCGCACTATAAACACTAAATATTCTTCAATTATCGTCGCTTTTATACCTTCACTTTAATAATCATACTATTTAAACTCAAAAACATTTATTTTATCCAAATATTATACAACTTTAACGCAGGTTTGCAAAACACGTCTTTTTACTAAAAGTAGTCGAAATAGAATCCCTATTTTTACTTCGCTAGGCAATAAGCACAACAAAACTAGCTTACTTAAATACATTTTTAAATCATAAAATTATCCAATAACAACTTTTCTTTTCTCTAGTGTCACAAATACCTTAACTATAGTCTTTACATACAATCCTAATTTTTACCATTGGTCCTAAACACTTCACAATTCTCCAATTAGATTTTATATTTCTATTCACTTATAATTTTGAATTTACAATTCGTCCAAAAGTTGATTCTACTTAAATGAAAAGCCAAAATAATTCACACAAGACCTGGACGCTTGGTTGATTGTAGATATCCGTAGACGCGTCCGGTTTTCCGACGGCAAATGTACTTTCAATGGCGTATAAAATTTCAACTTAGTATAAAACCTTGAGTACCGTGCATTGTATCAACGTCATTAAGTCATTTTGTTTACCTTTTGGCACATACGTTTCAAACTAAAATGGTAAATACTTTAGCATATGTAAAGTACGGCAAAATATAGTTTTTGAATTACTGGATCTTATATATGAATTATGTCGTTTGGCATACACCCTTTTAACACAAATCTACCCTTAGAAGCCTTGTACCCCCCTTTACATTACATATATATATATATATATATATATATATATATATATATATATATATATATATATTATATATATATATATACTATATATCTCCAAAGTTATTCACTTACAACCCAGTGACACATCTGCTATTTGATTTTTCTGGGATAATTAGACTGATGTCAGAATATCAAATATAATTTAAAATTTCTAATATGCCAACTATGAAATTACTTTTCCTCAAACTTTAAATATTTCAGAGCTTTACAATTTTTCCCATGAACCTGATAAAATTACTAAAAACAACTACTAATAAAACAACAAACAACTACAGGTATAAAGAAGATAAATGTATAAATAATGTAGTATATCAGAACTAATAGTAGTCTGGGTAAACAATCCAATTCCATGAATAAGGGTATATAATTAAAGTAAGTGATTCCTCTTTTGGTATTGTTTTTTAGAATGACATTGATGTAAATAAAAGCGTTGTACAAGACATTATTTAAAACTAAAATAAAGTTCAGTACATTCCAGTTCGGCGACGAGGATAATTGAGTTTTGGATGTGTAACAGTATACTTATCTTTTAATGGCAATAATACAGCATACTGTTAAACTTTTACAAGAATGAATAAAAGTTCTAACACGGTCATTGTAAGTGGCAACATTTGTATGATTAGAGAGTTCCAGTTGGGCGACGACTGAGAAATTTTCTCTGAAGGCTGCATCAGTATTTTCAAGTCAATATAATTGAGGACGAACAGAAGATTGCAGTGTTATTGACGAAAATAGATGTGAGGGTGTTTATAAAACCCTGAAGAATTTATATTTTCCAGCACTTTCAAAGTCAAAATCGTACGCTGAACTGATAGAAATGCTCAATGGTTAGTATAAAGTACGTGTTAGCATCGTTTGTAAGAGAACTTGTTTTATAATTTAAAGCAAAATGGGGAGAGTATTTGCGAGTGGTTTGTTAGAGTGAAGCAGATGGCAGCAAGGTGTAATTTTAGAAATTCACTAAACGAAGGAGTGAAAGATAAATTTGCTACAGACCTTAATTAAGGTCTGATTTTGGATAGGTTATGTAAAGAATCTGAAACGAAGTCGTGACCGAACTTTATGAAATAGCAGCCAGCAAGGAGGTAAATTTGAAAGAGGCCAGGAGGGTTATTGATGTAAATAAAGTGCAACTCATTATAAAAGGATGACAAAAACAGTTTGGGTTTCCTCGCAGCAGGAGCAGCCAATCCAGGTTATAAAAGAAGCGATTTGTTTTGCCTGCAACAAAGGAGGCCATAGTTTTCAAATTGTAAATATAAAAGACTCATATGTCAAAAATGCTAAAGGAAGAGTCACATTGCCGACGCTTGCAAGATGAAAAATGCTAATCATTGCATAGAACAAGTTTTGGCAGATGTTAAGTATGTTGATATGCTCAATATGAATGATTGTTTCAGAGTAAACCTAATTAACGCGGATGTACAACCGAACAAACGGCCTTCGATGATGAAAGTCTATACGGATGCAGGTTTGAGTTGTATGCCAATTAGCATTTATAGTAAATTTTTCAAGTGCGTACCATTGTTGGATACTAGTATTATATTAAGGACGCATAATGGGTCTATTATTAAAGCGAAGGGTAAAATTAATTTAAAAGTAGAATTTCCTAGTGTTATTAAAGATTAAATATTCTGAAAAGGGGGAGATATTAAAAGTTGTAAATATTTAATCATTATATTGTGTATTGTAGAATTGCTTTATTTAATTGAATCAGCTAGTTGAGGCAAAAAAAAATCCATAACTTAACATTTCACATCATAGGTGCTTGATTGAGCAAAGGGGCTGAAATAAATATATCACAGCAATTTATTACACCCAATCGTGGAGATGAAAAAAATATCACAGCATTTTAAAATAAAATAATAATAAAAGCTTTCAGGGTAATATCACAGCATTTTATAACGCCCATAATAGGGGCTCGTTGATTATAATAAGAATAACACAGCATTTTATGACATGCCCAATCATGGGGCCTAATATAATAAAATATCACAGCAATATATATATATAGTTAGTAAAACAAAACAAAACCAACACAAATTTCATTCATCACAAAATTTCATAAAAACCAATAGTTTAATAAATGTAAGTATAGATTTAAGAAATTCTCCAAATATGTTAACTATTTAATTATAGAACTAAGTGTAAGGAAACATACTTTCCGAAACGTCAGTTATTAATAAATGACTTTGGCATATTTTGATTAATTTATGACATTTGGACGAAGTAAAACCCAAAATCGAATCTTAATTTTATATATATATATATATATATATATATATATATATATTGCTGTGATATCCTCCCTCTGAATGCGGGAACTGGGTCCTTTCAACAAAAAAATTCTAGTCCCACAGATTGGACGTCATAAACGGCTGTGATCCTCTTTTCGCCTAGGCTGCTCACCTAATGTTATAAACCTCCTCATTCATAAAAAACAACACATTCCTACCAAAACATCAACGTTAACTCTATTTACATCAATATTCAGAATACATTAAAATTTCAAAATTTAAACTCAGCATAAATTTCAGTTTTAAAAGAATTTCAAGATTAATTTTATTATCATTTTAATGTGCATCCAAAATTAAAGTCCTTGTTGGATGCCTACTAATTAATATAACAATATAAGCAGACCGAGTCTGAGTATAAAGGAGCATCTACCACCCCTTTACGTTAATTAACCAGGTTCGTCTAATTGAGCTCAAAGACATACCCAAATTTTCATCATATTACCGAACATCAAAACTAAATACTCCTTTCTACTTCAACAAGCAAATTTCATCTTAAAATTAAAATTTTATGGTTAGTACAATTTCACTAATGTCCATTTAAAGTAAATCAATTATAAAGTTATTCAACACACACAAAATGTCAAACAAAATAGTATAATTTACCTGAAGGTTACTGTCCTCGTAGCTTCAAAGTACATCGTCCCTTTAGTTAATCACACCATTCCAACAGGATTATATTTACGGCTTCTAATTCTCAACGCTTTTAAAATTTTCTCCATCACCAGTTGTTTCTGGGCTTTTCCGGAACTCATCTATGTATATCTGACCCTTGTTTCGTGGATCCAGACACGTATTTGAACCATTTAATTATTAACACCCCGAAAAATAGCAAATAACTTCATACTTCTTTCACCAATATACGCCAAAACTGCCTACTTTTGTGTATACATTTGTCGTTGTAAATTTTGCTAATTGGTACAGTGAAACTAAATTTTATTACCTTGTATCTAAGTGCACTGAAGTACATTCATGTTAGCACGTAAATAACCAACTATTTTGAATCACTAAAATATACGAGCAAAATTTTAATTTATTTTATCAAACTAAAATGCACTGTTTAACATCTTCAATCAAGTCGCGGATGTAAGAGCTTTTAACGCATCGAATCGTCAAAAGTCTAAGAGGGCTTGTTTATATTCATCTCGGTATATATAGCAAAAAGCCGGCACGTCGCTTTTGTCCTCAAAACGGGTAATTCTAAAGAATTCCTCATTCTATGTTCCCAGTCTGTCGCTCGCGCGTCGATTTTACGAATTTTCACTCGTCCCATTTAAATCTCAGAAATTTCAACACACGGCACGCAAGCATGTCCGAGAAAACTAATTAATTTTGTACAGAAATTGTTGTTTCTACCTCTGATATTTGCATCCTATTTTCAACCAATTGTGACCCTCGTGACGTTGCTTAAATCCCGCCTTTTACTATATGTGTCTTTGCTTGACGCATTTTCTCTTTCCTTTTCTAACCTGTTCGTATTGGTGCAAATTGATATTCTTTATTATGGATTATATTTTAGTCCATGTGGACTGTTATCTGGGTTTAATAACCCAGTATCGCACATTCTCGTGAATATTAAGCCCCGGTTTCTCCAAGATTCTTTGAAATTATTAATTATCTACAAAATTTACGCCGTATGTGATATTTAAACTACGCAGGTGTTCAAAATAATATTAATTCTCAGAGCTTTATTTTCTGATATTATAATCTTGGGTTTTACAAGTTTCTATAGATATTATCTGTACATTTTGTTCAATACCGGTTATTTGAAATAGAGTTAATTAAGATAAATTTTGCACGTAATTTCCATTTGTTTAGGAATAATTACATTACACGCAGAGCTTTTAATACTGCTTCTTTTGATATAAAGCGTCTTGTACATGATTTAAATCTCTTATGTTTAATGAAACTCATAAATTTTTATGCTTCACGGTTTTAATAAAGCGTATTATTTAATGAAATTCCTTATACACGGTGATTAAAATTATTTGATGTGATTATTTAATTTTCTACCCTGGTCTAAATATGAGTAATATATATATATATATTAGGTAGTTAATTACATAAGGTAAGTTGATAAATACTATCGTATTATAGCGAGTAAGATGAAATAATAACTTAGACTTTTATGCAAAGCCCAAATGATCATTTCAAATCGAGCTAGTAATTGAAAGATGGAAAATATAAAGTCTTGGACAGGACTTGAACCTGCATCCTGGTTTTGCCAGAACCATGCAACATCTTACAGAATTTATATACTACAAAACTGAAAAGACATGAATGTGTAATGTGAAACCATAGTTCATACCGCATTGATAAAAACAAAGAAGTGCAATACATACCAGCTTTTATTTCGAGAGCCTTTAGTTCTTGAACTAGTGTAATTTTTTTTGTTTCTGCAGTACATAACTGACTTAATAAATCTTGAATTTTCCAGTTATCTAAAACGCCTCTAGCAAAATTTACATGTAACGCATTATAACTTAGTTTTTGAATTTCACATAATTTCTTATTACGTTCTAATTCATCTTTATCTCTTTGCTTGAATTGTTTACTTATAAGTCCCATTTTAATATATTCAATTTTGTGTTGCTTGATTTGTTTATACAATGGATGGTGAGTTTCATAGAATTTTCTAGCTTCTTTAAACTTTTCGACGAAATCATTATAAGTCTTTTCGCATTCATTAATACGAATTGTAACTTTTGTATCCAATTGGTGACACTTTTGTTTTAAGTCTACTATTATGTCTGATTTCAATTCCAAGGATTTTCGAGAACTGCAATTAAATCCACTTTATTAAGTTTTAACAAAAAAGTTCTTACATGTCAATTGAAGAATTACATTCTTGTAACTGCTTGGTGTGCTCGTCTATTTTCAAGTTCTCTTCTTTATGCTTTTGTGCAAGTTCTTCTAGTTTCTCAATTTCTACTCTGGTATCTACAAATAAATTTTGAATTTTAATGATTTATTTTAAGCACCTCTTACAGGATACTAATGCTTCGTTCCTTATCATTAAGTAATCCTTATCATTATTCGCTTTAGCTATTTTATTGATGGGATCAAATATGTTTTCCATAGGGTTAGACGGCTGAGAAACTGGCTCTTCCATTGTGATATTGCCGAACCAAATCTACCTAAACCAAGTAACTTAGTTAATGCAAACTAATAAAAAAAATCTTATATGTTTATGTAATATATATATATATATATATATATATATATATATATATATATATATATATCATCATCATTAGGTCTTCAGTCCTGGAACTGGTTAGACGCGTACCATCATTGTTTCCTATTCTGAACTAACCTACAGATTTCCCAGAAATTTGCACAGTCTGCATCTATCACTATCTGATCTAGGTCAACATCTACCTCTTTTTCCTATCTCTGCTTGTAATATATCCTATACTATTACCCAAAATCCTTAGAACGTATTCTGCCTTTCTATTTCTCTTATCTTTTCCCCAGATATCCTTGTTTCCCTACTATTTCTATAACCTATTTGTTATTATCTTTGTCTGTCCATGCTATCGTCCTCATACATCTGAAGCACAGCATTTCAAAAGACTGTGTATACAGCTCATTCCCCTTCTATTGTTTTCTAATTTTATGCCCTATTTCACCGAGATTCAGTGAAGGGGGGTAAGCAACCTGTGGCTACCAAGATCCCCAACACTTAGATATTTGCCGAAATAATGGTTTTCCAGTAAATCCTTTCACACATAACATTAGTTGAGAATGTTGTCCAACCAATTCTTGTAGTTACTTATAGTAATCATCATGTTTAAGCACAGTTATTTTCTCGTCATTAGTTTATCCATCTTGGGATTGGTTGGATGCGTACCTCCATTGATTTCTATTCTGGGCTAGCCTACACATCTCCCTGAAATTCCTGCAGCCTACATCTTTTACTATCTGTGTGCAGTAGTCTAGCCTAGGTCTGCCTCTTCTTCTCTTTTTTCCTATCTCTGCTTCTAATATATTTCGCACTATTCCCTCATGCCGTAGTATGTGGCCTATCATCCTATCTCTCCTATTTTTTACCGTTTTCCACATATTTCTTTCTTCCCCTACCATTTTTAGTACCTCTTCGTTCTTAACTTTGTCTGTCCATGATATCTTCATCATACGTCTGTAGCACCACATTTCAAAGGTTTCTAGCTTTTTCTTGTCTGCTTCTCCTACTGTCCAAGCTTCACAGCCGTACAGTGCTGTGCTCCACACATATGTTTTAAGCAATCTTTTCCTTGTTTCTATGTTTGTGGTCTTTGAGCACAGTAGTTGCTTTTTCTTGTTAAATGTAGCACGACGATTTGGCTTCCTAGGTAGCAGAATTCCTTAACCTCTTGTAAGTTCGTGTTAAATACTTGTATTCTTGTTTTTGATTTATTTTCCCTACCTTTGCAAACTAGAACTTTAGTTTTAGTTTTGTTAATTTTCATACCGTATGTCTCTGTTAGAACAGTTTCCATTTCATTAAGAGCAGCTTCTAACTCTTCCTTGCTAGACGCTAGTACTGCTATATCATCTGCAAATCTAAGCATATCAATTTTTTGTCCCTGCATAGTAATTCCAAATGTCTTCCTGCATTTGACAGTATTCATTGCCTCTTCTATGTACAAGTTAAAAATCAATAGGGATAAGGCACATCCCTGTCTCACCCCTTTCCTAATGTTTACTTCTCTACGTTCCTGCTCTAATTCTATTACTGCTGTTTGCTCTTTGTATAAGCTATGTACTATTCGCCTATCGCTATAACTCATTCCAATCTCTTTTAGTATTTCAAACATTTTTTTCCATTTTACATTGTCGAATGCTTTTTCCAGATCTACAAACCCTATACACACGCTTTCTCCTTTTTCTATTGTTTTCTCCATTATCACTCTCAGAGCTAAAATAGCCTCCCGTGTTCCCCTGTTTCGCCTAAACCCAAATTGGTCTTCTCCTAGTATTTCTTCCGCCCGTTTTTCCATTCGTCTTTGCACAATTCTAGTTAATATTTTTGACACGTGTGCTGTCAAACTTATTGTTCGAAAATTTTCACATCTATCCGCGCCTTTCTTTTTTGGTATAGTTACTATGATGTTACGTTTGAAATCTTTGGGTATCTCGCCTGTCTCATACATATAGCTTACAAGTTGGAAGAGACGTTCTGTTACTGCTTGTCCAGCGGCTTTTAGAGTTTCTGCTTACATCTTATCTGTACCCGGCGCCTTACCATTTTTCAGACTCTTTAATGCTAATTCAAACTCATCTCTAAGTATAGAATATCCCAAGTCGTCATTTTCAATGTCTGATTCCTGTTCTAATGCAGTTAGTTCCTCTCCTGCATATAAATTCTCTATATATTCTTGCCATCTACCCACTTTCTCTACGTTTTCTATGATGACGTTTCCTTGTGCGTTCCTTATATTTTTGCTATACGGTTTTATATCCCTAAAATTCATTCTAATTAATTTGTATGCTTCGTCTGTCTTTCCTATTTCCATCTTCGTTTGTATCTCTTTGCACTTTTCATCAATCCATTGTTCTTTAGCTTTCCTGCATTTTCGAATAATTTCCCATTTTATGGCTTTGTATCTCTGTTTTCCTGTTTGGTCTGATTTATTTTTGTATTTTCGTCTTTCTTCTATTAAATTCAGGATATCCTTTGTTATCCATGGTTTCTTATTTTCTTTTTGTGTATACCCCAGAATATCTCTGGCCGCCATGTCTAGGCTGGATTTAATGTTATTCCATTCTGTTTCTACTTCCTTAGTATCCGATATTTTCTCGATATCTTTGAGCAATTCATTTGACTTTTTTTCGAATCTTTCTTGAATACCTTTATCTTTAGTTTCTCTAAGTCTAAGTGCCTTTTTCCGTTTCTTTTTTCACATTCTTAAATTTAAGTGCGGCCTTCATAATTACGATGTTGTGGTCAGTATCTATATCTGCTTCTGGGTAGCTTCTACAGTCTTTTACTTGATTCCTAAACCGTTGTCTAACAAGAATGTAATCTATTTGATATCTTCCTATATCTCCTGGCATCTTCCACGTATATCGTCTTCTAGCATGATGTTGAAATAATGTGTTTGTGATGATTAAATTGTTCTTGTCACAAAATTCTACCAGCCTATTTCCCTGTCGTTTCTCGTGCCTAAACCAAATAAACCTACTACTGCTCCTTCCCTACCCTCACCTACCACGGCATTAAAATCCCCGTAATTATTAAATTTTCCTGTCCTTTTACGTATCTTAATATGTCTTCGATATCTTTGTAGATGGCTTCTACCTCTTCGTCACTGTAGCTAGAGGTGGGCATGTATACTTGTATTATTACTGTGTTTACCGGTTTAGATTTTAATCTAACCATAAGTACTCTTCGTTCTTTTGTAAGTAATTTTCTACACAGTATCCTATCTTTTTCCGCATAACTATCCCCACGCCCAAATTTCCTTCCTCTGCTCCTGTATGAATTACCCTGAAGTCTCCACTCCAAAAATCCCCGCCTCTGGCCACCGAACTTCGCTGATCCCTACTATATCTAGTGATAACCTATTCATTTCGATTTTAGGTTCTCTAGCTTACCTACTTGCTTCATACTTCTAACATTCCACGCTCCGACTCGCAGAATGTTTCCGACTCTTATTTTAACTTTCCGATCGCATCCTCCGAAGTAGTCCCTCCCGGAGATCCGACTGGGGACTATTTTAACTCCGGAATATTTTACCCCAGAGAATGCCATCATTTTATTATAATTTAGGTACGCTGTGTACTTGGGAGATAATGTGGTGGTTTCCGTTGCCTTCCACATCGCGGTAGTGTGTCTTACACTGCCATACCGACCCCTATGGTCTCTGCCAATCTAAGTACCGAAAGAGCCGCTGCCCTCTTTCGGGGACCTGTCTTAGTCTGGTTCCTCACTAACGACCCTACTACTTTGGTTGGACCTGTAGTTTGGCTCTTTAGCTCATTAGAACACGCAAGCCATTTCACCTGTTCTAGTAATTTAGAACTTCGGCAAGGTGCAGGTCCATTCGAAATGGATATATATATATATATATATATATATATACAGTGTGTACAGTATAAAATGCCGTACATGGGGATCTTGGAAACTGTATACGATCTTGATTAAATGGGACAAAAGTTGCATAATCATGAGGGTATCTCAGATCGGTTTTCAAATTTCAAAAATTTTTCATAGGTTACTAGATAGAGGCAAATAACACAAAATTGACGATTTCTTTATTTGCTCGTAGTTAGTCTACTAATTGAAATAGCATGTTCAAATTTGGTACATCATGGTAATTCCCCATTGCGCTTCACATTTTCAACTTAGATTTTGTCTAGGGCATCTAGATTTTGTGTGACAATGTTCAACTTTTTATTTTTAAATAGCTGCCATATTGGATTTTTACTTTTTTGAAATGCTGACAAAAAACCCTTTCCAAAGAGGTATAACATGGCTATGTTTGATTGAATCAAAACACCAAAAATCACATAATTATGTTTTGGTCGTAGTAGGCTTTAATTTCCATTATGACAAAGAGAAACAATTGCTCAACATCTGAGAAACGTCAAAGTTTGTCCTTTATTTTATGTTTCAAGTAGTGCAGTTTAAAAAAAAGAGTTAATTAATTTACATAGAAATTTAAGCAAAGCATTTGCGCTTGAAATGGATCGCTTTACTAACCGTGATAAATATCAAATGTTAGAATGTTTTATTCTTTCTGGAAGGAATGATGTTAAAGCCGCTGAATTGTATTTAAATAAATACCCAGAAAAACATCAACCAAACAGATGTATGTTTCGGAGATTACAAAATAATTTAATAAATTATGGTAGTTTTGGCTTGTCTAAGAGAAATAGGCAAATTAAAAAAGATAATCAAAACAGCGTTTTACAAACAGTTGTCGAAAATCCTCGTACTTCTCTTAGACAAATTCAGAATATAACAGGTGTTGCTCATTCTACGGCAAGAGCTATTTTAAAACGTTTTAAGTACCATCCATATCATGAACAACCATGTCAGGGATTGCGTACTGTAGATCAAATTCGAAGAATGGAATTTTGTGCTGGGTACATCAGAAAGTGCAACGAAAATTTAAATTTTGCATATACAATTTTGTGGTCTAACGAAAGTCGATTTACGAATTGTGGTATGTTCAACCGCAAAAATACAATTTTTTGGTCAGATGAAAATCCACATTTGAACCGCCAAGTTAGACATCAAGTTAAATGGGGATTCAACGTCTGGATTGGTATTATTGGAAGGTACATTATAGGTCCGTTTTTTTATGATGCAAATTTAAACTCTGCGAGATACTTAGATTTATTGCAGGGAAATGTGGCAGATAGACTAATGGAGCTTCCACTCGCTACTTTGCAAAATATGATTTTTCAAAATGATGGCGCTCCACCCCACAATACTCTGATTATTAGAAATTTTTTTAATTCTGAGTATAATGAAAACTGGATTGGAAATCGGGGACCAATTAAGTGGCCGGCGAGATCACCGGATTTAACTCCTCTAGATTTCTTTATATGGGGCCATTTAAAAAGTCGTGTGTACTCAAAAACGTCTGATAATGTAGGCCAATTACAACAAGCAGTCCAAGAGGTCGTAAATAAAATAACTCCAACTATGATAAGACGATCTTGTAAAATGTTTATAAAAGGTGTCGGTTGTGTGTTCAACAAAATGGGGGGTTATTTGAACATTTAAAATAAATAATGAATTCATGTGGCTGACTATTGTTATATTTTTTTTCCTTGATTGTTAATTTGCAATTGTCTGAACATGAATGACAACTAAAAACAGCTTAAATAATATTTTGTATTGAATAGATGCTAGTTTGTATTTATTCTTTGTTAATGCATAGTTATGTAAGTTCTGATTAATACAGATTTATTTTCAATTTTCTACGTTTTTTACTGTTTTTATTACCACTGAAAATTGAGTTTAAAATTTTTAGAGCAATTGTTTCTCTTTGTCATAATGGAAATTAAAGCTTACTAGGATCAAAACATAATTATGTGATTTTTAGTGTTTTGATTCAATCAAACATAGCCATGTTATACTTCTTTGGAAAGGGTTTTTTGTCAGCATTTCAAAAATGTAAAAATCCAATATGGCGGCTATTTAAAAATAAAAAGTTGAACATCGTCACGCAAAATCTAGATGCCCTAGACAAAATCTAAGTTGAAAATGTGAAGCGCAATGGGGAATTACCATGATGTACCAAATTTGAACATTCTATTTCAATTAGTAGACTAACTACGAGCAAATAAAGAAATCGTCAATTTTGTGTTTTTTGCCTCTATCTACCTGTCAAAAATTTTTGAAATTTGAAAACCGATCTTAGATACCCTCATGATTATGCACATGGGATGTATAGTAATCAAAAGCTTTTCAGATTCTTTTAGCGTAAAAATCAATAATTCTAAGGTCATAATCAAGGAGGGTAAAATGTTCATACATTAACAAGAGTTATAGATGTAAATATTCTTTACATGCATCTTTTATCATATTTTAGTAGAAAGTTTTAACATTTGTGTAACATTTCAAAATAATAGCTAAGAAGCTAAGTTATAACGTATAGGGTTGAAAACAGGTTAGTTTACGTATTGGAAAATGTTTGTCAATGATTTCTTGGGAGCGTTGTTAAGTTGTAAACAAGATAGCCGTTGCTAAATTTCTCGGTAGACAGAGAACGTGCTCAAATAACATGTCTATTCTACAAAGGTAGTTAGAAAATAAACAAGCAGGGATCGATATAAGACAAGAAGGGATTTTTTTAGCATGCATTAGAGTGGGATAAAAGATATCATATGTTAATGACATGGAGAAATTAAAGTCTTTAAGTGCAAGTGAGAGGCAGAGTGTTTGTATAGACATCGTTTGCACTTCAATTCAGATGCTGAAAGATTAACACAATCACTGTGCATACTCGCTGTACATAAATCACACTCAAGAATTATATCATCATGCTTAAAAGATTCGGCAAAGATAATACAGTCTTCAGCCATTTTCCATTAATGAAAAAAAATAAAATCAACGAGTTACTGTAAGTTAAGTTTTCTCAATAGCGTTCTAGAAAAATGAATACTAGAACAGGTAGAATGGCTTATGTTAGTTATGTGGAGAAAAATTAGACATTGTGTAGAAAACTACTTACAAAAGAACAAAAGAGTACTCGTGGTTAGAATCTAAACGGATAAATACAGTAATAATACAAGTTTACATACCCACCTCGAGCTACAGTGAGGAAGTGGTAGAAATGATCTACAAAGATACCAAATATTCGTAAAAAATAAATGAAAGTGGGATTTGAATGCAAGTGTACATGAGAGTAGGGAAGGAGCGGTATTAGGTTTATTTGGTTTAGGCACGACAAACGATAAAGAAAATAAGCTCGTACAATTTTGTTACAAAATAATTTAACCATCACAAACACGTTATTTAAACATCATGGTAAAAGACGATACATGTTGAAGATGCCTGGAGATACAGGGAGACATCAAACAGATTATGTTTTTGTTAGATAACGGTTTAGGAATCAAATAAAAGGCTGTAGAAGTTACCTGGAAGCAGATATAAACACAACCACAAACTTAATAATTATAAAACCCATGCTTAAATTTAAAAATCTGAAAAAAAAGAACAAAAAAAGGAAGCACTTTTACTTTGAGAAACTATAAGATAAATATACACACAATAGGTTTGAGTAAAAGTCCAACGAATTGTTGAAAAACATCAGGAAAATTTTTGATACTAAGGAAGTAGAAGCAGGCCAAGCAGGGAAATAGAAATAAGCTATAAAATGGAAAATTATTCGCAAATGCAAGAGAGCTAAAGGACAATGGATTGAGCAAAAGTTGGGTTTAGGCAGTACCATGGAACACGGGGGGCCATTTTAGCTTTAAGGGTGATAATGAGGACAACAATACAAAAAGGAGAAAGCGTGTGCATGGGGTTTGTAGAGCTAGAAAAAACAGTCGACAATGTAAAATTGGAAAAAAAATGTTCGAAATACTAAAAAAGATAGGAAAGAGTTATACAGATAGTAAACAGCTTATACAAACAGCAAACAGTAGTAATAGAAGTAGAGCAAGAACGTAGAGAAGTAAATATTAGGACATGAGTGAAACAGGGATGGGTTCTATATCTGTTAATTTATAACTTGTATATTGAAGGGGCGTGAATACTGTCAAATGCAGAAAGATGTTTGGAATTATTATGCAGGAACAAACGATTGATAGGCTTAGACTTGCAGATGATATAGCTATATTATCATCCAGCAAGGAAGAGCTAGAAGCAGCTCTTAATGAAATGGAAACACTACTAACAGAGGGATACAGTATGAAAACCAACAAAAATAAAACTACAGTACTAGTATGTAAAGGCGGGGAAAATAAGTCAAACATCAGAATAAAAATGTGAAACGAGAATTTACCAGAGGTTAAGAATTTCTGCTACCTATAAAACCAAATTACTCAAGATGGGAAAAGTGCAAGATATGAAAAAAGATCAGCACAAAGTCATGCTGCATTTGACGGGATAAGGTAGCTGCTGTGTTCAAAAATGACACATAGAAACAAGGAAAAATTGTTGGAAGCATATGTGTGGAGCATAGCACTGTACGTCTGTGAAACGTAGACAGCAGGAAAAGCAGACAGGAAAAAGATAGAAGCCTTTGAAATGTGGTGATACAGACGAATGATGAAGATATCATGGACAAAGTTAAAAACAAAAAGGTACTAGAAATGGTACGGTAAGAAAAAAATATGTGGAAGGGCGATAGAATGCAGAACAGATAGACATGAGAAATATCCCTAATAAACAGTCATTTATGATTGCTTTTATCAAGTTCGCACACCAGAAAATCGTTTTCATAAATTTTAAAGGTCTAAAAATATAACAGCTGAATAATTAGTGAAATATTCAAGTAGTTTCTTCTGATGAAATGTTCCAACATTCCAGTTCAACTATGCAACTTGAAATCTGACCATGTTCACATTCCTTATCATTCAGTGGCATGTCGTTACCTCCACAATTACCATCACTGACGATGTTTTTATTTAAAAGGTATGCCGATGTGCCCTAGCATTACAATTTGTTATACAAAATACATCTGTCGTACAAACATAGCACATGTCAGGAAGTACTAGCAGAAAATTAGTCACTTCAATAGAAAAGCATACAGAAAACAAACTAGGAATAAATAGATGGTTTTTGCCTAATTCAATAAAAATGTAAAACTTGACACTTTCGTTAGCAGGAAGCCTTACATTATGATTGTTTTCGGTATCGCGTTATCATACAAAAGAACATTTTCGACACGTATTTGTTCGTTCTAACAGAGATCCCAACCGATTGTTACATTTCTGATTATGAAAGAATTGGACAAAATACAATATTAAGACCGAACCAACATCATCACTAGGTCTTCAGTGCTGGAACTGTTAGATCTGTTTGCATTTCATTAAGAGCAGCTTCTAACTCTTCCTTGCTAGATGCTAATACCGCTATATCATCTGCAAATCCAATAATATCAATCTTTTGTTCTTGCATAATAATTCCAACTGTCTTCTTGCATTTGACAGTATCCATTGCCTCTTCGATGTACAATTTAAAATGAATGGGGATAGGGCACATCCCTGTCTAACCCCTCTCCTAATATTTATTTCTCTATGTTCCTGCTCTAATTCTATTACCGCTGTTTGCTCTTTGTATAAGCTATGTACTATCCGTCTATCCCTAAAACTCATTCCAATCTTTTTGAGTATTTCGATCATTTTTTTCCAATTTACATTGTCAAATGCTTTTTCCAGATCTACAAACCCTATATACACGCTTTCCCCTTTTTCTATTGTTTTCTCCATTATCACCCTCAGAGCTAAAATAGTCTCACGTGTTCCCCTGTTTCGTCTCAACCCAAATTGGTCTTCTCTAGTACTTCTTCAGCTCGTGTTTCCATTTGTCTTTATACAATTCTAGTTAATATTTTTGACACGTGTGCTGTCAAAGTTATTGTTCGAAAAGTTTCACATCTATTCGAGCCTTTCTTTTTTGGTATGGTGACTATGATGATACGTTTGAAATCTTTGGGTATCTCGTCTGTCTCATACATATAGCTTATAAGTTGGAAGAGACTTTCTGTTACTGTTGTTCGGCGGCTTTTAGAGTTTCTGCTTGCACTTTATCTGTACCCGGTGGTCTACCATTTTTCAGACCCTTTAATGCTAATTCAAACTCATCTCGAAGTATAGGATATCCCATGTCATCCTTTTCAATGTCTGATTCTTGTTCTAATGCTGTTAGTTCCTCTCTTGCATATAAATTCTCTATACATTCTTGCCATCTATCCACTACTTCAACATTTTCTATAATGACATTTCCTCCCGCTTCCCTTATATTTTTGCTATGCGGCTTTATATCCCTATAATTCATTCTAATTAGTTTGTATGTTTCATCTGTCTTTCCTATTTCCATCTTAGTTTGTACCTCTTTGCACTTTTCATCCATCGATTGTTCTTTAGTTTGTTTGCATTTGCGAATAATTTCCCATTTTATGGTTTTGTATCTCTGTTTTCCTGTTTCATCTGATCATTTTCATCTTTCTTCTATTAGATTCATGATACCCTTTGTTATCCACGGTTTTTTATTTTCTTTTTGGGTATACCCCAGAATATCTTATATGCAGATGATACTACACTATACCATAGTGATGATAATATCGACCATATACTGTATAACAGTGAACAATCGTTGAAATTAGCCAATATTTGGTTCTTAAGCAATAAACTAGCTCTAAATCACAACAAAACTGAACAAATTTTCTTCTCTTAAAAACTGTGCTCCTGATAAAGAACGAAATATACAGTTTCTGAGAATAACTTTAGATTAAACACTCTCATGGGAGGCTCACTGCAATAACTTTGCATAAAGCTCTGTCAATCTATATATTTTATTAGATCTTTAAAAAAATTTCTCTCTATAGATGTGCTGAAATCTGATTATTTTGCTTATTTTCATTGTCACATGCAGTATGTAGTCGTTACCTGGGGCCATGCTTGAAGCAAATGCACGTGTATTTAATCTTCAGACGTGTATTAAGAGTCATTGCGAACCTTGGTTATCGGGAGGACTGCCGCTCTAACTTTATTAGTCTTCAAATACTTACTTTCCCATGTTGGTTTGCTTAATCTATGTACACAAAAATAGCCAGAAGCTTCAAAGACATAGTAATGTTCACGACCTTAACACACGTGGTAAACTTCTTCGGACAGTTCCATATCATAGAATCACTAAGAGCAGATACGGTTGTAATTACCATGGAATACTATTTTACAATGCATTACACCCTAACATTTTTAAAATGCATCTGAAGCAGTTCAAAATAATCTTAAAAACTTATCTTACTTCTAAAGTTTATTAATGATGTTAAGAGTTTCATTCGGAATACTGACACCTAATATTATATTTTCATACTTAATAGTGTCTGCTCATGTGTTGTTTTAATATTATGGTGAATTGTTTTATTTAAAACATTTTTTACTTTGTAAACATACTCTCATAAATATGTATATATTAAGTTTTCAACGGTTTCTTTCTCATTGACACATCCGATACTATATTTTTTGTAAAATGGATATAATTGAAATAAATAAATATCTCTGGCCGCCATGTCTAAGCTGGATTTGATGTTATTCCATTCTGTTTCTACTTCCTTAATATCAGAAATTTTCAGATATCTTTCAGCAATTCTTCAAATCTTTCATGGATATCTTTATCTTCTAGTTTCTCAAAGTCAAAGTGTTTTTTTCCGTTCCTCTTTTTCAAATTTTTAAATTTAAGAGTGGCCTTCATAATTACGATGTTGTAGCCAGTGTCTATATCTGCTTCTGGATAGTTTCTACAGTCTTTTACTTGATTCTTAAACCGTTGTCTAACAAGAATGTAATCTATTTCATATCTTCCTATATCTCCTGGAATCTTCCACATGAATCGTCTTCTAGCATGATGTTGAAATAATGTGTTTGTGATGCTTAAATTGTTCTTATCGCAAAATTCTACCAGTCTATTTCCTCTGTCATTTCTCGTGCCTAAACAAAATAAACCTACTACCACTCCTTACCATACCTTTACCTACCACTGCATTGAAATCCCCCATAATTATTAAATTTTCATCTTCTTATACATAACTCAGTATGTCTTCGATATCTTTGTAGATCACTTCTACCTCTTCCTCACTGTAGCTAGAGGTGGGCATGTATACTTGTATTATTACTGTATTTACCGGTTTAGATTATAATCTAACCATAAGTACTCTTTCGTTCTTGTGTAAGTAATTTTCTACACAGTGTCCTATCTTTTTTCGCATAACTATACCCACACCCCAATTTCCTTCCTCCGATCCTGTTTGAATTACCCTAAAGCCTTCACTGCAAAAAATCTCCGCCTCTGGCCAGCGAACTTCACTGATCCTTAATATGTCTAGCGCAAACCTATCCATTTCAATTTTCAAGTTCTCTAGCTTACCTACTTGCTTCATACTTCTGACATTCCACGCTCCGACTCGTGCAGAATGTTCATGACTCTTTTTTATACTTCGAACCATATGATTAAAATATATTCATAATCGTTATAGTGATTTATATACGAAACAATTTTTTACAGAAAATGTAAAAAAATTCATATCTGAAACCCTGTACAAGTGTCAAATGAACCAAGTAATATTAAATGTTCCACTTCCATCCAAAGCATTATTACTTCAAAAATTGTTACTTTAGCCTTAGCAACTAGTAATACCCACTTATTTTACTTAAACTAAGTTCTAATTCAATCTAACAAAATTAATAACGTTAATTAACCTTCTTATTGACAGGCTGGGTTTGTGAGAAATCACAAAATGGTTTTTTTAGAATAACTTTTGTAATTTATTTTTTCAAATTTCTGGTTCTTCAGTACCTTTCTAATTTAGTGGAGACAGGTTTTCTTGTATTTTTAAAATTTTCAGTAGTTATCGTTTGGGTATGGTGATGGCGTTTAGTTTGTCAGACCCAGTCTGTTGGTTGGTGTAACTTTCTTTGGCAAACTAAGTTTTTAAAATTCAATTTATAAATCTTTGTACATAGTTCCCCCAACTTACAGTCTTGAAAATGGTTACTTTAGTTATATGGAGTTCCTATTATTGTAGTTACGGAGAGTCCCTGTAGTTCAACTAGTGGATATTTCTCTGCTAAATTTGCGAAACTACGAAATTACTAGATCTACAGGAAATCCCTTTTATTTATTTCCTGGCCTATATTACTAAACAGAGTCCAAGTTCTTTACCACCGTATAAGGGAAAAACCATTGAGTTATAATTTGTTTCCAAGTGACAGTAAAGAGTTTACCTTGATACTAGACTTTTTATTTGTAAAATGGGTGGTTGTGAACATGAAGACATGGCCCTTTACGAAGAAGTACTAACCCCAGGTGTTAGTGAAGAATCTGAATGAGACTGATGCTGATCAAAATACAATTAGTGAGCACAAAACAGATACCGAACAAGAGATATCGATGATGATGACGATAACTTTGAATGCCAGTATGTCTTCTACATCTCAGCATGTTGTTAGCATAGATGGAACCAAGTGGAAGAAAGGAACTCCACCTAAAACAGTGCAAACAAGGCAACACAATGTCGTTAACTCATCTATTTGAACTTTTGCGAGAAACAAAAAATGCTAGTACAAAAATTCAGTATTAGATGCGTTTGTTTGAAGAAATTCTAAATATAGCTACGATAAACATTAATTTATATATACGGAAAATTTCAACAACATACAGAAGTGAATACGATGTGAAATCCACGAACAAGAAAGAAAGAAAATCATTTATCCATTTACTATATTTAGCTGGCTTTCAGCATAGGGGTAAAAAAAAGTTTTATTGAATTTTGGTCCTAGGAAGGCCTATGCTTTCTAATACTTTCTACTAGCATGGTTCAGTCTAGGTTAATATTTCTCATGAAATGTATTTGTTTTCATGATGCAGATACAAGATTTGAATGGATGAAGGAAGATATACTTGCTGCAATAAGAGTTGTGGCTCCGTGGCGTAGTTGCTGTGCATGTGACTACTATGCCCAAGGTTCGCTTGAAAAATGTTAGGCGAGCATTTTTCACGAAAACATGCTGTTATCAAAGGGGGTACCCTAGGTCCCGGGTTCGAATCCCGACACGGTCCGCTTGAAAAATGTTAGGCGAGCATTTTTCGCAAAAATACACCCTCGTTCGGATGAGAGGTAAAATGGAGGTCCCGTGTGTGAGTGTTGTCACGCACGTTAAAGATCCCTACCTTGCTCGGAACAGCAAGGGTTCGGCAAAATTCAAAATTTTCCAGGTAAAAAAAAAAACTCGCTTCCTGGCCAATGTAGTACCTTCGGGTGGAGCATTGGAAAATCACATGTAATGTTATCAAAGGAATGATGATAAAACGGCGAAACCTTTTTAAGCATATATTTTTGTATAACAACAATGGTGATGATTGTGATTATGATGATTATGATAAAAAACTAAATCGTGTTCATATCAGTTCCCAGAGTAGATTCTATAAGTTTTATTACAAAGTTCTTTTACTAAAAATTCTGGCCCCACAAATGCCAAAACCATTTGTCCTTTTGTTACCCTGCCTACTCCCCAAACTTTTTATTTTAAGCCAATTTTAAATAGTTAGATGGCGTAATCCAACTATAACTCTAAACATACAAAGGTGACATAAGTCAAATAATTAAAACTAGATGGAGTTCCAACATTCTCCCCCCTGGTAAGTAGAAACAATTGAAACAAACAAGCTGTTTCTGCTTAGCCACACATTGTTACACTACATCCAGAACAGCTACTTTCGTAGCAGGACGCGTATATGTCCCGTTGATAGTTTTAACCACCACTTGTCTGACTTGGTCGGAGTGTCTTCCTCTGTGCACTTCCACTACAACTCCTTTTACCCAAGAGTTTCGCTTTGTCTCTTCAACAATTACCACAACGTCCCTACTTCAATTGGCTTCACCTTCTGAAACCACTTTGTTCTTCGTGCTAAGGTCGGCATATATTCGTGTAACCAGCGTTTCCAAAATGAAGTGCCATTTGCTGTGACAACTTGTAATTTCGACGCATCGCTATTACGTCAGACTCGTGCACCTCTTCAAGCGGTTTTATTCCTCCTGATGATCCCAAAAGGAAATGATTAGGTGTAAGTGCTTCTGGTTCATCAGCACTAATAGGCAGGTATGTAAGTGGTCTAGAGTTTATAATACTTTCGACTTCTAATAAATAGCAACGTAGATTCTCGTCGTCAGGTCGCTTAGTAGGCATCATACGTTCAAGACAACACTTTACCGATCTAACTAATCTCTCCCAACTCCCTCCCATATGGGGAGCTGCGGGTGGATTTAACTTCCAAGTTATATTCTCAAAGTGCGCTTGAATTTCATCCAATGGAATTTGATCAATTAGTTTTTCAACTCATTTTTACGCCTATGAAATTCGTTCCATTGTCTGTATGAAGCTCAATGGGCATACCGCGTCGAGAAATGAAGTTCCGAATACACATCATACACGAATCCTTGCTTAAAGAGTGTGCAAGTTCAATATGTATGGCTCGTACTGTAAGACAAGTAAACATACACACCCATCTCTTCTCTACACGACGCCCTACTACTACTTCCAGTGGTCCAAAGTAATCTATTCCAGTATAGGAGAACGGTCTTGAATATGCACCTAATCTAGCCTGAGGGAGGTCAGACATCTGGGGTGGATTAGGATGTGCGTGTAGATTTTGCAAAACTGACAACGTGTCCGTATAGAGTTCAAAACTACACGCAAACGTGAAATTACATACAATTGTCTGAGCTCGTTCACCACTGTTTCGTGATTCGCATGTAAATACTTCTCATGGTAATGCATAACGATCAACTCGGTTACTTTATGGGACCTTGGTAATATTATTGGATTTTTTACATCAAACGAGATTCCAATTGCTCTTGACGTGCGTCCTCTCATCCGAAGAACGCCTTTCTCATCTAAAAATGGAGACAACTGATACAAGAGGCTGCTTTTCTCCAATGGTATGTCAGGATGGTTTTGTAACTGATTTATCTCTTCCCGATAACTGTTCAACTGTGCTTGTCGGTACATAACTTCTTTTGCTTGGCGTATTTCAGTTGGTAAAAGTACACCCGATCTTTTAGATTTATTTTAAAGTTGTATAGTATTCGCACTATCCAACCCATAGTTCGATATGCCTTCCTCCATTGAGAACATTTGTTTATAAATTTTTCTAATAAGTTAGGTGTTACGTCACTGTGGAATAGTTGTAACTTTAGGTCGTTTTCAGTTTTCATATTTTCTTCCTTGTTTCTTGTAAACCATTTACTCTCGGGAAGATGTAAAACTGAGGTCCAACAAACCATCTGCTAGTAGAGGATATTTGCGATTGTGATTTCCATTTGGTTGCATCGTCTGCTACGTTGTGAGCGGATGGAACCCACCGCCAATTTGCAAGGGTTGTGGTTTCTAGGATCTCAGCTATGCGAAGAGCCACAAACTGTTTATATTTCCTTGCATCTGAACGCAGCCAAGCAAGAACATTTGAAGAGTCGGTCCAAAAGAAAACTTCTTCAGGTACAATATTATGACCTGATATAATGGTATTTGCTAATCTAGCTCCAAGAACAGCAGCTTGTAATTCAAGCCTAGGGATCGATACTGGACGAAGAGGAGCTACTTTTGACTTTGCTGCTACTAATGAACAGCAGACAGCTGTTGACGCTTCATATCTAAAGTACGCTACCGCCGCGTACGCTAACTCACTGGCATCTGTAAACACATGTAATTGGAGAGTCTTATAATCATACGAAAAATAGCATCTCGAAATCTTAATTTCTCCTATCTTAGGAAGTATTTTAATCCATTTAACCCAGTCGGTAAATTGAGAGTCCGTAACTAACTGGTCCCAACCTATTTCAGAGCGCCAAATGTCTTGCAAGAGAATTTTAAGACCAATCAACAGGGAGGACAGGAAACCCAAGGGATCAAAACCATCATAAGCGTTCTCAAAACTTCCCGCTTAGTGGGCTTTCGGACTCCTGCTACTACTTCCTTGTCTAATCGACCAAAGTTGAGGTTGTAGTAAAATTGGTCGTCCATAGTGCTCCACCACATACCTAAAACTTTAGAACCAGCAAATCCATCGTTGCCGTTTAAATTCTTTAGTTGACTATTGTTGTCGTCCTCCAAATTCAGCTGGGAGGTAATCAATTTTGAATTTGAAATAAAGTTTCGTATAATGAACTTGGCTTTATGTATCTCAATTACGTCGTTTGCGATCTGCAGAGCTTCCTCTTCTGAATCAAAACTCTCAAGCCAGTCGTCTACATAGTGATTTTCAACAATAGAATTCACTGCTTTTGCATTTGATCCTCCGAACCGTAAAGCATTAATATTCTTCACATATTGAGCGACCGTGGGGGAACATGCAGCCCCAAAAGTCATTACCCTCATGACGTATGTGATCGGTTCATCGTTTGGAGAATTCCGCCAAAGGAATCTTTGGCTTTGTTGGTCGCTTTCACGTATAGCCACCTGGTGATACATTTCTTTGATATCGCCTGATAGGGCGAAACGCTTTTCTCTAAAGCGAAAGAGTACGTTGATTAAAGAACACAACATATCGGGACCTTTCAACAACATTTCGTTTAAAGAGGTTCCATTAGCCACTGCCGCAGCATCCCACACAATCCGAACTTTGTTGGGCTTATTCGGGTTGAAAACGGGAAATATTGGTAAATACCATGTTCTGTCCTCAAGTTTAGCAGCTTCCTGATCTGTAAGCTTTTAGTATAACCCTTATCTAAGTAAGCTTGCATTTGAGTCTTAATATTCTCCGCTAAAACGGGATCCTTAGCCAATCTTCTTTCCAAGCATATTAATCTCTTCATAGCCATGTCGCGACTAGACGGCAATTGAATTGAATCGAATTTCCACAGTAAGCCCGCTTCATATCCAAATTTAATTTTGCGTGTTGTTTTGCTAGAATACTCATTGCTCGCCGATCGTCTTCAGATTGCAAATGAAACACAGGACTCTTTGTAGTGAGTGACTCAACGCAAAAACTGTTTTACTTGGTCGTGCAAGTCGTCTTCAAGTCCACAGTCACAGACATGGTAATGATGATTTAGATTACTATTTACTTGATCTGCGTAGTTTCCTAGGATAGTCCAACCTAACTTCGTTTTAGTGGCGATTGGTTCTCCCATTGACCTTCTTTAATCTTCAGTGGTAAGCCCAGTTGCCAGTGTTCAATACCAATCAGTATGCGCGGCTTTGCATCTTTATAGCTAGCAATTGGAAGATTTCTTAAATGGTTATATGGGGTTTCAGTCGGCTTATACTTTAACGACTGAGTAGTTAGATTTAATCCTTGCACAGTACGAACATTGGAGATACGGTACCTTTTGCAACTTTCACTATCACCTGATATTTCTAGAGACACACAACGACTATTTTTCTCTTCTCGAGTCGTATCTCCAGTCCATTTTAAATGCAGTGAGCTGATAGGTCCTTTGAGATTTAATTCTTGCGCTATTTTTTCGTCTAAAAGTGTACGGGTTGACCCTTCATCCAGAAATGCAAATGTTTTTATGACAGTACGCGGTCCAAACAATCGTACCGGAATTACACGAAAAAGCAGTCGACTTGGAACTAAGGAGTGAATGGAAATCGTATTCGAACGTTCATGTTCTCTTGGCTGGTTTGCTTTGGGTTCGATAACATGTTTTACATCATCATGAAGTAAATGATGATGTTTAAATAAACAACCGTTCACATTGCATTTCGTTTGGGAGTTGCAGTGTTTCCAGAAATGTTTAAGAAGGCATTTTCTGCATAAACCATTCTTTTTAATTATCTCCCAACGTTCCTTAACGTTGGCTTTCTTAAACGCAGGGCATTCCGCGATTTCGTGTGCGTCGCTAATACAAACACAACACTTTGAACCAATACGTTGGGCAGACATTATCGATGGATTTCCATTGTCAACGTGAGAATAGACTTTACCCTTTGTTTTAAAGGAACGTTTCTCAAGTTTTTCTCCGGATTTATACAATATGTCAAGACTACTGGGTAATACCGTGCCTACTTTATCTGCCTGTATCGTCAACCAGTCATCCAGGGTAGATAAAGTTTCCAACTCAGAGTATTCCCCATATTGCTTTAACTTGAAATCAGCCCATTCAAGCTTAAGCGACCCAGGGAGTTTTTGTACCAATTCGTTTAACAATGTCGGATTGGTTAGATGATTTGTCATGCCGCAAGCTTGCATGGTAACACAGAGGTGTTGCACCGCTATATGGAGATCCAACAGTGAATCTAATTTTTCTAAATTTACTCGAGGGAGTGCCTGAACGTTTGCTATTAACTCGCTGATTACTTGATCAGGTCTACCAAAACGAATCCTTAAAGCGTTAATAGCTTTAGGTACAGATTCTTCATAAGTAAGATATCCCTTGACTAAATTTAAAGCTGCCCCTTTTAGACATTTTTGTAACCGACATAGGTTATCGTAGTTGCTTAACTTTAAAGCCGTGGTTGACCTCATGTAACTTGTAATGAACATCGGCCATAGATTCGGAGAGCCATCAAAGATTGGCAAATCGGGCGTTTGTCTAAGTACATCTCTATAGAAAGGTGTATCATTATCATTTGTCGCACAGCGTTGAGCACTAGTAAGAAACTCTTGCTGATTTTTTGCGGTTAACCACGGCAATGGTGCCGACGTTAAAAAAGTCTGATGTTTATTGAGTAATATATTCTTTGGGGGCACTCGATTTGATAGGTGAATTCATATCCTGTGGACTTAATGGTACTTCTTGGCTTTCTACTACTGCTTTCGAATGTGCTTTAGCCCATTTTTCAACATCAGCATTTTTTGTTTCAATATCAATTGACACGGACCCGACATCCGAAATGTTTGTACTACAAGCGTCATCCATCTGACTAATCAATAGCTTCTTTTGTGTGAAGTATAACTTATCTTCTTCTTCACGCTGTTTTCTCGTTGCTACTATCATACGACGTTCCTCTTCTAGCACCTCTAGAAGCCGTTGACTACTTAGGCGTTTACTTGAAGCGTTCGTAGTAGATGGGTGGGATCTAAGCGTGGGCTCCTTGGCTTTGTTCAAAACGAGCACCTCAATGTTTGCACGGTTTTCATTTTGAGTAAGAGCGTTTTGACATTCATCGATGTTACTGCTGTTCTGGTTTCTACTATCAGCAATAACTTCAAAAACCACGCTTGTGTCCCTTGCCTTTGCTCGCTTAGATTTACGACTCTCTTTTTGTTTGTTTTTCGGTGCGCATTTTATACACACATACGGCTTGTCTTTTATAGCTTTAGTAACATGCGCACATTCAAAATGACTCCAGCTGAGACATTTTTCACATTGCACCATATCTCCTTCTTCTGGATATTCACACAGATTACAAACACAATCTGAATCATTAGGGTTGTTCATATTTGAAGTACTTTTCTGGTTCATATTTTCACTGGTTTATTTTGTGGTGTTTGTTGCAATCAGAGTTACTAGGTTCTAATTCAAAGCATATACAACCATCCACCAAATTAGTCCAAGTGTCTTGTAGCACCAGATTTAGTTTTTTAGAATGTTATCAAAGGAATGATGATAAAACGGCGAAACCTTTTTAAGCATATATTTTTGTATAACAACAATGGTGATGATTGTGATTATGATGATTATGATAAAAAACTAAATCGTGTTCATATCAGTTCCCAGAGTAGATTCTATAAGTTTTATTACAAAGTTCTTTTACTAAAAAATTCTGGCCCCCACAAATGCCAAAACCATTTGTCCTTTTTGTTACCCTGCCTACTCCCCAAACTTTTTATTTTAAGCCAATTTTAAATAGTTAGATGGCGTAATCCAACTATAACTCTAAACATACAAAGGTGACATAAGTCAAATAATTAAAACTAGATGGAGTTCCAACACATGCCCTCGTTCGTATGAGAGGTAAAATGTAGATCCCATGTGTGTGTGCATGTTGTCATGCACGTTAACGATCCCTGCGTTGCTTGGAGCAGCAAGGGTTCGACCAAATTCAAATGTAGTCTAGTGAAAGTTATCCTTGATAAATTTATCGAAGAATATAGAAAACGTAGTGTAGGTGAATACATGACCTTAGACAAAATGCTTATAGGATTTCAAGAAAATGTGTTGCTTCAAAGCCTATATTCCAAATAAGTATGGTACCAACATATTTTCCACAGATACAAGAACGTTTTACAAGTCACGTTGGGATATATATCCTGGATTGCACTCCAAAGGCCCTTTTCGTGCAGCTGTAACTGGTAGAATAGTACAACATATCTATGGAATTGGAATAAATGTTACCATGGATCGGTGGTTTACCAGTGTGTGTCGTAAGCAGCTTGTTACATAAACACGGAATAGGTATGGTTGATACAATATAGGCCAATTGAAGGAGATTGCCTAAGAAGTAACAAATATCAAAGGTCGAGCTGTAAAGTCTAAACAATTTGTGTATCATACTGATATGACAATTGTTTCCCACGTTCCAAGAAAATCTGAAAATATGATGGTTGTTTCACCATTGCACCACGATAACAAAAGTAGTGAAAGTATTGGTGAAAATAGACAACCAGAGATGATTACATTTCAATTCTACAAAAAGTGGAGTTAATGTAGTCGACAGGATAACATACTATAATGTTGCTCGAAATACCAGTCAATGTACTTTGGCGATTTTCTTCGGGATACTAAACGTAGGAACAATCAATGTATTTGTTATCAATAAATCTAACAGGGCGAAACATTTATGAGAAACAGACGACTGCTCGTAGAAGATTTGGGCAGAGAATTGGTATTAGAGAATATGAAAGCAAGAACAAAGATGCCTAACTTACCTCGAAAAGTACGATCTGCAATAGCAGCACTGTCAGTTGTAACCCTAAAGGAGCAGCCTCGACTACATCTGCTACCCAGAAAAATGTAAATATAGATTTTCACAATATTTCTGCAAATGTAAAACATGTGCTTGTCTGGCACATTTGCTGTTACATTGACTGTGTGGAAAAATATCAACAGTGAATGTAGTGAATCTGTATTTCGTGTTTGTTTATAACATATGCAAAACTGTTGTATTTTCTGTTCACAAATTCTTATATTTTACATTTAAATACTATTTTTCTAAACATTGAAAAAACATAGTGTTTTTGGCAATGGCAACTTTTATATCAACCGTTTTTTGTGAAATATTATTATATTTAGATGTTCAAAACTATACAGGGATAATAAATAAAACCAAACTATTTAAATAATTACACTTATTTAAACAAAAATATGAGGTTAAAATCTGGGCCTGAGAGTCGCAGACCCTCGAAAGGTGTGATTTTTGACCACATCTTCAAACAGGGTTAAATAGATATGTAAAATTAAATTAGCAAAAGTGTTTTATTATTCAAAATTACCTATTGTGCACAATTTGAAACTTCTACCTGACGTTAATACACTTACGTTTCTAACAAGATAAAAACAATAGGTTTATAACAAAATAAGTACGAAACAAAAGAAGTAAGAGTATAGTACAAGATGTTTTACAAAAGAATTTGGAATTAAATTTTAAAATAATGGAAAAACCAGGGTTGACCAAACAAAAGCAAAAGTAACTAAAGTACCCAAGTCTAACAATTTTGGTTGCATTCAATAGTTATAGCAATACGCACCATTAGTGTGACGTCAGGTAGCTACAATGACGTTTTGTTAATCTAAACAATTAGATTCAGTGTGCTTTTCATATTTGGCAATATAATTTATTATAATTCGGTGTATTTTTGTGATACCTAAGTTGTAATTTCCTTAGAATAATATGGATATAAACTGTTGGTATTAAATTAATATTCAAATCATCCAAACCTTTTGTGATTGCCAAGAGATTCAATAGTTTTCTAATGTATTTATAGGTTAGAATAATAGTTACTACCCAAATAACGTAAACTTAAGAGGGATTTTAAAATTAGTTTCTATGTTTTAAGTAGTAGGTACCAATAAGCATGTTATATTGTTTCTGCAGTAGCTGAATTTTTTAAAACTATACTTTGCAGTTAAGAAGAGGAGAAAACTCATATGAAAATGGTCATGTGGTGAAAATGGTGTTTGTTCCTGAAGTGCAATCTGCTTTGTTAAAAGGCGAAGTAAAGGTTAACATGAAAAACATAAATTACAAAGTACAGATAATATAGTTTTTGTTCATTATATTGATTGTATTGCTGAAAGGTGTTTAGGTAGATTTCAATTGACTTAAACGATGGCAAACAGAATTTGTTTATTATATCTCTATACTAACAGCGTCTTGTATGAGGTAAATAATAATGTATAACTCACATTACATACTACTTGCATAGTTTTGTTAATTTACATCAGGAAATTGTAGACAAAATTCAGAAAATATGTAATACACCGTGGTTAAATACTGTTGGTTAGATTGACTAAAATAGATAACTGACACTGTGACGTCAAGACTAATGGAGCATATTCAGTGGTGCACTTATTTTAAGGCGAATCGATTGATATAATCGGTGTAATAATTTAGTACTAATATAATTAATATGAACCCAATCGAAAAATAATTAGAATATTTGCTGCTATTAAAAGCTACAATAACAAATCCTAAAAATTCTATTTTGGTAAAACTACTTTAAAATATCTAATTCAAAGCAGCATTTAGTCAAATTCAACAATGTTGTTATGGTTGGCATTAAAAGTACTACCTGGCAGCCGTGATGAGGGCCCTGTAATTTGTATAAATCGCCCTCACTACTAGAGAATTTTCTAAACAAGAATCAATTCCCATTAAGGTTTATTAGCTGACTGGCAATCATTGAAGTATAAAATGTATTTAAAATTTTCTTAGACTGGTACGTTAGGTGATTTTTAAAGCATCTTCTTGCTGGGCTATTATAAAATGCATTCGTGTTATTCCATCACTCCAAGCTATTGTACATGTTCCGTTGATAAATTTGCTATGCTTCATGTCATTTCTTGGAATGGAATCTTTTGTCATCAACTCTGATAAGATTATCTGTTAGCTTTCTGACTCTCACGGCGGTTTTTAGCAGTTTAGAATTGGTCGACCATGGTGTTTTGATACCAAAGTTAGGAAGTTTGATTAAAAGCTTGCACACAACCTCCTATTTGCCACCATTCTTTAGTTTCTGTCATAATACTTTCTACAATAATTTCATTCTTTCTTCGAATTTTTCCATTTACTGCTCTATTCCTTCTTTAAGCGTTTCTGTCTGTTTTTGCATCTATTATTTCTGCTTTATTTCTTGGTGTTTAAAATTTTATTTTATTTTTCTATTAATTTTTTTCCATAAATTTAACGGACTTGTTATTTTCTAATTTTTCACTTGTGTATGTTGAGGATCCAGTAATTTTTCTCCATAGATTGTAAGTTTTTAATTATTTTTCTTCTAGAATTTATTTAGATCTTCCTTTTTCAGTAACATTTTTTTAACCTTGTTACAAATAGGAAACAAGAATGCAAATTGTAGTACATTTGTAAATAATATAAGTAAAATATGGTTAACCATAAGAAAACATCTGTTCACTTAGTAAACCTGAATACTTATTTTACATACATTGTTCCATCATTGATAAACATTAATTGTGTCAGAGCAGTTTGTGCGGATGGAGCTGTTTTTGAACGCGACCTTGAACGTTTATAGTTGTGAAATTTATTCCTAGCTTATAACACAGATGCTACAAGGAACAATAAATTACAAGACGGGGCCACAGATTATCCACCTCTTTTGTGACGGGTCACTGAGACCCTCGAATATTAACACAATTGCGCACCCTGAGTTTAACAATACACGGGGTATGTATCTTTTCCAATTCCATTTGTATGGCTTTAAATTCTTCAAATAAAAATGGTTCGTCCTAGCGATATCAAACTAGTGCTACAAACTATTAACTATCCTTTGTCCTTCCTTAATAACAGATTCCATTTTGAAACAATTCAGTTATTTTTATTTGTTTGTGTGTCAACATAACTAAGTTTTAAATTTCAGCAGGTTTTAGATATCTACAATGCCTATTTATCCGTCTGAGCTTGTATAGCCAGACGCGGTCACCCTCTTGAAAACCACACTCCTGCGCCTTGATGTCACATCTAGTCTTCATCTGATTGCTTGAAATCTGGATATTTTTCCTAATGTTGCCATGGATGTCACGTATCTTGCGCTCTCGCCCACCCAAATTTAAGACCATAAGGTGTTATGTGCCGAAATCGGCACTAGACATTTTTAATTAAGTTTTAAATTGGTAAGGATTTCGCGCCATAAATTTAAAAGACTTGTTGCGCGTATTTCCGTCACTTCAGAAGTGCGTTGCACGAGATTTCGCGCCGACGCGTGTGGCGGAAGAAGGAAGTGGGGAATTTCCGAAAGACGCGTTAGGACTTGCCTCCGAAATGTGAAGAAAGGTGTAGTGAATCGGGTATCTTATCGTATCTTTTTGGGTTATGTAGGTCCCTTTTGCCATTATAGTTCCTTATAACCAGTTCCCGTCGTTCCCGCTACATATAGAAAGAAGACATCAAATTTGGATGCAACCTGGCTCGAGAGTTCCCACGACCCGAGGAAGATTGGTCCAAGCAGCCGACGCCCGAAAAAGATCCACGGAGCCCCGCTGCCGCTAGCATGGAGTAATCCGGCAAGAAGCCGTACGGGTTCACGTAAGTACCCCTTGGGGGTTCTGTAATATTTGTATACTTTAAAAATGTGTTGCAATAATTTGCATATTGCGTCGACAGGACTATAATAAAGGTAGACCTATATCGCGTCCCAGCATAGTACAATGTAGATGTCTGTCAGTGCTCTCGTGCACAGAAGACCGATAGGCCAATAAAAAAAGATGTAAATATTGACCCCAGTCTTTCTGATGTTGGGAAACCATCTTGAAAAAGTACTGGCCTAAGGTTTGGTTTATGTGTTCTACCATACCATCCAATTGCAGGTGCAATGGTGTTGTTCGAATACTTCTCATCCCCAGCAATCGGCAAACTTCTTGGAATATCGTGATTCAAAGTGTCTGCCCTGTTCGGCATGCATTTCCATAAGAACTCCAAAATGGCAAAACAGTTCCTTTACCAGTACATCAGCGACGGTTGCAGCTTCTTGGCTTGGAATAGCATACGCTTCGGTCCACTTCGTAAAATAGTACATGGCTACCAATATGTACGTATTACCGTAATCGGTCTCAGGGAATGGACCCGCAATATCGATTACCACTCTCTTAAAGAGGCTTCTCACGTTCTGTTACCTCATTGGAGCCTTGCCGTTTCCCAATAGTGCACACAGCTGACACTTGCGGCATGATTCATTAGCATCGTCCTTATGCCATTATCAGCTTTACAATTTATTTTAATATTTAAATTTAGGAGATTTTAAACCCAGTATGGGAAAGTTTTCCTTTCTTATTCTTAAGTTAAGTTTTTACGTGTAAGTTTGCAATCCCAAGATAAAGACAATATAGGTAGCCTCAAGATAAAGATAGAATTCTAAGATAATTTTCAGAATAACCGGAGAATAAAGATAAAATTTCAAGGTATTTCCCGAAGACAATCCCAAGATAAAGGTAATATCCCACGTTAATTTTCAAAAATTCCTCAACATAAGATAAAATTTTAAGATAATATTATGTCTAGACACGTGTGTTGTCTGGACATATGGAAGAAAACAACTCAATGGTTTCCTAGAACACCTAAACGGTATACAGCCAAAAATAAAATTTGCCTATGGAAGTAGAAGAGAACTACCAATTACCGTTTCTTGATGTACTTAATAGTGAAGAAAAAGAATAAGGAACAAGTTAGCCACACGGTCTACAGAAAGCCAACTCACACGGATAGATACTTAAATGCCAAGTGACATCAACGCCCGACCCAACTTTGCTTTGTTGTGACAATCTTCGTTAGACTGTCTCAGAGACTAACTGACGACATAAATGAACCAAGAGGAAATACGAAAGTTACGAGAAGCACTACAGAAGAATGAATACCCACACCAAACCGTTCAGAAGTCACTTTCAGTCAGGAAACCCAAACCAGAGCCGTAGTCGTCACTAACTACAGTCTACTTACTATTCATTAAAGGGACAACAGACAGAATTAGCAGAGTTCTACGAAAATACAAAATAGCTATCAGATTCAACACTCATAGAAAAATCGATGCACTTCTAAGAAAGCCCAAAGATTAGATCCTATTAGAAAACCAAGGAGTCTATGAAATACCATGCTCAGACTACAAGAAACTTTACATCGGACAGACAAACAGAAGAATTAATGTTAGGAAGGAAAAACATAAAAACGCAATAAAGAAGAACGAAAACACCTCATCGCTATTTCAGCACATCCAGCAGTTACTAGTCTACGCATCGCTAAAACAATCAGAAAGGAGCATTTTGTTAAATCAGCCATGCAGAACAACTAAACAACACGCACCAGGACCAATGACACGAAGCCGCACTAGGAATCAAGCAAGTGCAACGGAGCATGTATTCTAACTAGTATATATAGCAGGACAATGGAACACTTCTTCATTTGCTACTCAACCTACAGAAGAAGAAGTGCTCGCATTGACTAAAAGATGGTAGACAAGGTAGTAGAAAAGCGCTACTCTACTTGCCAAAACGGTGTCAGTAATCCAGAGTGGGGAAGCACCACTCTAATGTGACAGGCGGTAGACTTTGGAACTTAAGACAAGCCCGTCAGAGGAAAAATAAGGCGGAAAAGAAAACTGTATAATGTAAGTAAGGGCCGTTACACTTGCGGCCACGTCCCCAATGCTCCACCCGGAGGTACTACACTGAGTTTAAACGCGAAAAACTTCGTACTTGGAATTAGTTGGACTCCAAAATTAATTAAATGGCAAATAAAATTTAGAAACTACAAGCTAAGGTGAGTTTTTGCCACAGGTTTTGCAGTTCCTAATGTATCGACAAACACTGTGTTACTGTAAACCGTGCCGACAAGAAAAGCAAAGCAAGCAAAGAAATTTAACTGGCACCGAGTACCGCACCAAAAACAAGGGGAATCGAAAGAATTAATGCCATGCTAGCTAAAAACGTATTAGAGTGGAGTGGGGCGCACAAAAAGAAAAAAGGAAACCTCCAAAGAGAATGTTTTTATTTACAAAGCTTCGAAAAAAAACAATGTTATAAAAAGAAAAATTAGTCTACAGAGAAAACAACATTCAGTCAAAGTCAACGCTATGGGAACTATTATTTAACTCTAACTCTAGCTTTAGTTATAGTTTATAAATTATATTTAACGATTCATTAGCTTTGAAGTCACATTTAAATAAATCACGCAAATATTCGCGTTTAAAAACAATGTAGTACCTTTGAGTGGAGCGTTGGAGACGCGACTGCTAGTGTAGTGGTCCTTACTCAAACTATACGGTCTTTCCTAATCGACCGCCGTCAACCGCGAACACGTCCAAGTACCGTCGGATCAAGTTCTTAAGTCCGGCTGCTGGCACGGTTTCGTCAAGTGATCCAATAACTTCGCGAAACACTCCTTGGTGGGTGGTTCTCTCAACACCGGCACATACTGTCATATGAACGATCGAAGAACACTATTCAACTGTTGTATTTTTTTCAACGCGATATAGTAGTCAATGGCGTTTAAGATCCTAACAGGTACACATTTCGTGACTTTGGTCAGAGTCTTCCCCACAAGCATGTCCCTTTTGAGAGATTTGTCACTAATCGGTTTAATAGCGCGCTCAAAGCCTTCCCAGAAAGCATCATCTAAGCGTCTCATCACTACACCTTCTGTCCTTCTAGGTAGGATAACGTAGCCCGTCAAACAAACTCGAACAAACACGTCGTCTGCTTTGCAAAACGGCATTTCCTAGTTACCTACTTTCAAAATAAACTCTTTCATATATCCAGATGGAATCCGTACCTCTTCAAGATATTCATTCCCACCAAGATAACTTCTTCGACGATATGCGCTATTACTATCTAATGGACAAATATCTTGCTTCTAATGACGATTTTTACATCTAGCATTCGTGTGTTTGAATTTCTTCACCAGATACGGTTTGAAGACGCACCGACGTGGTGACACTTTACTACTTACATCCGAATTAGCGATTGTCCTAACGGTTCCGGTATCAATTAAGAACTTCACAGCTTTGCCATTAAACTGCTCATATATGTAAATGCTGTTTGCATGCTTAGATTGTGTGATGCGGATGATGATCTCTGGGACAGAATTCGCGTAGGTTGATTCTCACCCTCTTATGTCGACCCCTCTTAGGTTTCCGGTTTCTTTGCTTTCCCAATTCCAGCATCTGGACCCTTTATTGGTTGGTTGGTATTCACGAAGTACCCATCAAATTACCTCCTTTATGCTTTCTTGCCCCTGTTCTTCTACGAAGCATCCTACATTGGCCTTACTACGATGCGAAGCTTGCTTTGTCCCTTCAAATTCCAAAGCACGAGCTAGTATCATATAGGGTCCTTGGTCGAATCAGCAGTAGTTATGTTATGGAGAAACTAAGACAGCCCTTTTTAAAGGGTTGTAAATATCTTGTAAAGGGCATGTGTATTATTGAAAAGAGAAGTATGTATGTGTGAAGGTTATGTAAGTGTAGGTGTGTGTGTGTGTTTGTATTTGTCGGGTTTGAGGATAACTATGGAGAAACTGCGACAGCCCTTTTTAAAAAGGTGTAAATATCTTGTGAAGGGCATGTGTATTATTGAAAAGAAAAGTATGCGTGTTAAGGGTATGTATGTGCAGGTGTGTGTGTGTTCGTGTAAGCATGTATGGGTGGTTAATGCTAATGGAGAAGTTGCGACGCCCTTATGATAAAAGTGTAAATATCGATCTGGTAGTTGTTTTATTTTTGAAAAGAAAGGAGACAAAGATTAATCCTCTAGACGAAGCGTGCAATCAGCACGACATCGCGTATTCGCATCACAAAGACGTGGAGCGCAGATACGAGGCCGACAAGGTCTTGCAAGAAGCGGCTTGGCGGCGAGTCAAGGCCAAAGATTCTAAGTGGTCCGAGAAGCTCGCAGCGTTGGGCGTAACAGCTGCAATGAAAGCGAAACGCAAACTAGGAATGGGAATAGACAAGAAAATGGTTGTGAAACTGGATCGTCGACAGCGACGACGACGACGACAAAAACGACGACGTCGAGTACGTCGATGCTCGGGTAAATTCAAAGACAATAACGGCAACGTCGGCAGAAAATGCTCCTTCAGAGGCGGTCTTATAAGTAAAATATCTAAAGAAATCAGAATACAAAGCATCAAGAGTAAAGGACACGGAAATGCTTCGCATAATCGTCTCATTTCGAGCGCGATGAATGCCGCAAAAATTATAGTCAATAGGATGGGAGGTCGTACGAAAATTAAAGTACCGCGCATAATACCGGTGCCCAAGCGAGGTGGCTTATTGCTTTTGATTCCGATATTTGCGGGTCTTTCGGCGCTCGGAGCACTGGCCAGCGGAGCGTCGAGCGTTGCAAACGCCATCAATTCGGCCAAAAATGCAAAAAGGTATTTCGACGAGAACGCGCGTCACAACAGAGCCATGGAAGAGAAAAAAGTCGGCGACGGATTGTATTTAAAGCCTCACAAGAAAGGTAGCGCCTTGTACTTGAAACCTTATCCGGGGGATTCAAAAAAACGGATGACTTCGACGGTGTCGAGGAATGCTAAGCTCGCCACCACCACCACCCTTACACCTCCCATGCGCGCATTGACCGATCTCGATCTGCACAAATATGCTAAAGGTGTTCCGTATTTTAGAGGCGTTTACATGCGAGACGAGTTGCCGCTAAAAAGAGGCGGCTCCGTGGCGTAGTGGTATGTGTGTGACTATTACGCCCAAGGTCCCGGGTTCGAATCCCGATACGGTTCGCTTGAAAAATGTTAGGCGAGCATTTTTCACAAAAATACACCCTCGTTCGGATGAGAGGTAAAATGGAGGTCCCGTGTGTGAGTGTTGTCACGCACGTTAAAGATCCCTACCTTGCTTGGAACAGCAAGGGTTCGGCAAAATTCCAAATTTTCCAGGTAAAAAAAACTCGCTTCCTGGCCAATGTAGTACCTTCGGGAGGAGCATTGGAAAATCAAATGTAATGCCGCTAAAAAGACGCGACGGAAGCTTAGCACCGCCGTGGCGAAACGAAAGTGGCATTATAAATTTAGACTATGGATCCGGTCCGGGCACTCATTGGGTCGGTTATAAAAAAAAAGGCCAATACGGTGATATACTTCGATAGTTTAGGAGACCTGAGGCCTTCCGAGGAAGTCTTAAGATATTTTCACGGTAGCGATATATATTATAACGTGGTAAGGGAGCAAGACTTTAATACGATCGTGTGTGGTCATTTAGTGTTGAAATTTTTACATAAAAGAACCATAATGCCCTCGGAGCGCTACAGTCATGTCTAGGACATTCACGATCTTCGGGTATGGAAATACCATCAGCAGCGGTACGCTATACCCACCTGTGAGACTGAACGATGGTGGCACGTACACCTGCGGCATGGTGAGTCTTTACACGTGCAAAACCGTCCGAAATATTTACGAGGGAAATAATAAGTTCTATTACGATAAAAATAAAGAAATCACCATCGACGAGGGATGCTACGAAATAGACGAGCTAAACACGTTCCTGAGAAAAAAGATATTGGAGTCGGCTAAAGCCAACAAAGAAATTAATTCGTCCGTGACTTTGGACGACGACGGATTGGTTGACGGTTTGTTTTCTTTAAGAGCTAATAATAATAGTCTAAAGTGCGAAATAAAATCGAAATACTCCGTAGACTTCACGAAGCGCGGCAACATCGGTCGAATGCTGGGATTTTTTGATCGAATTTTAGAGGAAGGTCGTCCGCATACGTCCGATCGCGATGTGGAAATAATTTCGGTATCTAATATTTTCGTAGATACTAACATTACGACGGGAGCGTACCGCAATAACCAACTTTGTCATAGCATTTACGAATTTGGCCTAACCGTGCCCCCAGGCTACAGCATAGAACAACAACCCAGCAATATAATTCGTTTCCCTCTGTGCGTGGACGAATTCGATAACATTACGTTGAGACTGGTGGATCATACGGGTGAAGCGGTTAATTTTTCGAAGGATACGTACCTTTGCGTTCACCTAGAGCTAAGACGCGAATAATAAAATTATTATTAAGTTAAAAATGGGCGTCGATTATGATGACGAGCGTCAGCAGCAGCAGCAGCATCAACGTCACGACGCATGCACAACGTTAGCCGCAGTCGTCAATAGACCTAAGAAAAAATCCGCGCGTTGGGCATTGTTATCGTCGTTGCTGCCGAAGTCTTCTTCCTCTTATTCCTCAAAAACAAACCTATATAAAACGCAAAAAACGCTCTCGAAATCTGCAGTCGCACGCAAATCATCGTTAGGCCATAACGAAATAAAAAGCGGAAGATGTGTGAAAAAGCGACATCATATTAAAAAGAAGAAGAAACCCGCTCTTAGTCGCGCAGACGCAAGTTTTTTAAAAGCGCTCGGCTACAAGCTTTTGAATACGAGAAAGAAAAAAAAGTACTAGAAATGGCTAAACGTGGCGGTAAAATACGTGGTGATTTTGGTAGTAGCACGAAAATAGTCGCAGATCACATCTCGTCGGCGATTATACTCCATTCCAGTTAAGAAGGTAGTAGATGGCGCTTGTGCATGAGTCAAATTTACACAGATCAAAAATTTATTAGTTGCTGTATTTGAAAAGTTGCCGGCGTCGGTTGTATATTTACTATTTTGTGACGATAGTTTTTCAAAAATAACAATGCAAATGGCTGACTTTATTAGTTAATTTTTAAGTATTATTGCATTCAGTAATTGCAATTTGGTGTTCTTCTTAAGGAATAAGACCACATTGCTTTTTGAAAATGATTTTATTGATGTTTCGATCCTTCTCCTAGGATAGTTGTCTAAATAATAACAAGGAGTATTTGTAATTTGGTATTAAATTTCAGAAGATAAAATTGGACTTGGAACTACATTAAGTTTAAGACGGACGAAACTTAGGGGCAAATTCATAAAGCACACTTAAGCTACACTCATACTTAATCAATGTTTCATCTCAACTTTTAGTATTTTTCCGAATATCAAAAATTGAGATAGAGCATTACTTAAGTATGAGTGTGGCTTAAGTGTGCTTTATGAATTTGCCCCTTAGTCTTTACTTAACAATTATGGTAGAAACAAACATTCACCTGGAGTTATAGAATGCTTTAATAAAATTTATTACACTCATATTGGTGATACATTTATAGGGTGATAGTTCTTTAAAAGTCGGTAATACAGTTAAAAGCCGATAATGAATAAAGCGAGTGACGCCTCTAGCGGAGGGCAGCGCAAACCCCTTTTACAGGTTTCGCGTGGCCAACTACCATGACGTCATCATTACCCCAAATTATATTGCGCCATAATCGGAAATATAAAAATTAAACAATGAAAGATAAAAGCCAATAATTTTAACAAACAGAATACTCACATAAGATATCCGGCTACATCCCGGAGGGATTAAAGATGGTGATTCCTCCGGAGCTGCTAGCGGGGCATGGACATCAGGGTCGTGGAGTCCAGTTTGCCGAAGGTTGCTGATTACCTACCTATGCAGGGAATGACGGAAAAAAACAGGTAAGGGTCGACAAACAAAAGATAAGCAAGCAGAATATCTACATAGGTAAAGCTAGCGATACGTTACCAAAAAAACGACCACTTCACTCGACGAACCAAGGCAAAAGGCCACGTTTCAGAGCGTCACCCAAACCTCTCCCCACTTTGTCACCACTCCTTGTCCAGTATTCGTCCACCCTCTAGCGTTGTGCGATCTGTGCAAATTCACTGTGTCGTATCGGAAGTACACGCCTAGTTTATTTAAAATTCCCGCGCACCGCGTCTTTTGAAATTATGGCGCGAAACTACCGTACATCAAAACTTAACCTAGAAACAATGTTTAAGTGCCGATTTGGCACGTAACAATCGCGACAAAGCCACAAAAGAAAAAACTTAAAAAAAGAAAAAGTCTGTTAGCACAGTAACAGCTTAAAATCTAAGACCTAACTACCCTATATAAAACCTAACTTAAAACCTACAAAATGTTTATATAAGGCGCCACCTGGTTTTTTGACCGATAACACGTCTACCGAAGTACCAGGAAACGGAATAGGTAGCCCGATAGTCTTTGACTACACTAATTATCGACAGCACAAATTGGTCGGGGAGCATGAAACACTATTTAAACTAAAACGGGTGCGACAAGTCGCCTAAACTATCTAAACCTATCTAAACTAAAACTAACATTAAAGTTCTTATGTGCAAACACACATGAGTGTTGCATCAAACTGTTCTTCTTTTTGGCAAGAAGTGCCCAAATTTAAAATGTTCATAGAGTGAGTCACTCTGCACTCTAGCAAATTTTGTTACTGGTACTTTGGTTTTCCAACGATGCACATTTAAAACTTGTCCATGACATAGTTGTGAATCAACAAATTTACCAAAAGTACCACCTACTAAATCCTTATATGCTAACCTGACAAATTACATTTCTATATCGGGCTAGCTTTTTCACTTAAATTTCAAAAAAAATAATTCCCACGTCTGGTCATAGATACCATACGTTAGGACGATAAAAAGATAAGACAAGATCTCAAATTGTTGTTAAAGATAGTAGATAAGATAATGTTGCGAGCTACTACTAGACAACCCATCAATTACACACAAAACGCCGCAAGCACTGTTTATTCTCTACGGTTCCAGAATTCTTCTGGAACATACTAGATAATGAGTCATATCTTTAAATCAGGGTATATATAAGGCCGCTTGTGAATGTAAGAGTCAGTCCATACTTTAATGTCTAATATAAATTATATCGTGTATAGTGAATGTGGTTGAGCTTTTAGAAGCCTAAGAGTGTATAAACATAAATGTTATATGAGCTAAACGTGTCTATTGTACATGCAGCTTGTGGTATAAATAAATAGATAGAGCTTGGATTGAATAATAGTTGTGTTAGTGTTGTTAATTAGACCTATGCTAAAGAAGTTAGTTTAAGAAGATATTAGTGCTTGTAAATTCATTAGTGTAATAGTGCTTCATTGTTAAGTGTCCTGAAAACATCTATAAATAAGGCATATACTGTTAATTAGACTTGAGAAAAGTGAGTAATAAAGACCTTTATTATTACTTGTTTTGAATTAAAGAAATGCGGTAGCAGCAGCTCGCTTCAATAATGATATTAAGCTTAAGTTGTTATCCTCAAAGATAATAGACAAGATAACGGTATTAAGCTTTAGTTATATTTGAGATACTAGTTAAGATAACGCGATATTAAGCTAAAGTGATTATTAGAGATAGTAGGTAAGGTAACATGAATTTAAACAAAAGTTATTACTAAAGATAACCGGTAAGATAACGCGAAATAACTCGAAGTTATTCCTAACGGTAGTCGGTAAGATAACGAGAAATTAAACCAAAATTATTACTAACGGTAGTCGGTAAAATAACGATACTAAACTAAAGTTATTATTAAAGGTAATCGGTAAGATAACGATATTAAAACTAAGGGTATTATCGAAGATAATAAAGAAGACAAAGGTTTTGGCCTAGTTATTACCCAAGACAATGAATAAAGTAAAGGTAGAGTGGCTCCATTAGAGCCGTTTAAATGGGGATTGACTCGTGCCCTCTAAAAAGAGAAACCTGTGAAGCAGGTCCGTTTGCAATAAACGGCACGAGAGACCGGCAAAGACATTTGGGTGCATCCCTGCACCCGGCGTTAATCGATATCGGTGATACTATCACCCGATACCCACACGGTATATAAGATATACACATCCACTCACACATTCACACACTCATACATACCTTCACTGCCAGTGCCAATGCACTGACAGCGGCACCGCATGGCCCCACGAAAGATTCGCAGAGACATGGTCCAGGTGTCTGTGAAAACCTCCGCGCAACCACACGGTGACTAACAGAAATGAAAAGGCAGTAGAAACAGGAACGGTAAAAAGAAGGAGGTTGGTTTTTTGGAATGCATAAGGGCACTTCCAGGTAGAAGAAAGTAGAGGAAGGGCTCGCATTGAGCAAAAGAGACAGAAAAAAGGTGGATAGCAAAGCGCTACTAAACCAGCCAATGTGGTCAGTAGCTCGGAGTGAGGGAGCATCACTCTTATGTGGCAGACGGGTGTTCCGGGACAAGAACAGGTCCTCCGAAAGAAGAATAAGGCATAGCGGAGATAGCGGGTTAAGAAAAAAGTATAGTTTTTGGACAAGCGTCCGAGAGAAGGTAGAGAGTTGTCCCTATTTAAGCACAGCGCAGTCTGAAGGACCACCTGCGATATTAATCCGACAAGATAAGGTATCACATATGTTGAAATTCACTAGGCTCCTAAGAGAACTAGTACGATCATTTTCCTAACGAGTACATCCACTACGATAAGAAAATCAGACAAAGTTGACACAACAACTTAAAAGTATCATTACAGATACAAACACACAAATCAAACAGTTTTAAGGTAGTTTTTCAAAACGGTAGCACCCTAAACACACAAAAATGCCCAATTATAAGCAGTTAAATACAGGTACACTGTTCCAATATGCTAAAACAACCGAGAATTTAATAAGATAACAATAAGAAGGAATAGCACCTCACCACAAAGTTCAATAAAAAACAATGAAAAAAAATGTTTATAAGTTATGTTGATTTAGTAGAAAAAGAAAGAATGATGATGTAGTACAATGTGGGCGACTGCAATAATTCAGAAGAAAAACACATGGAATAGACAATCCTAGTTTTTGCAACTGCGAATATGAACTATTTAACACGGCGAAGTCAGAGGCGCTTTATTTCGGCACGAAACCAGGACAGAGACCTCCTAGGTTAGAGCTAGGAGGAGAAAATCCGTTTAAAGATTGTATTACCTACCTCGGCGTCAAGATCGACAATAAATTAAATTGGAAAGCGCACGTACAATACGTAAAAAGTAAGGGCGGCGAAATATCAAATAAAATGATGGCGGCGGCTAAAATAAAGTGGGGTTTCAGGGGCGAATCGCTGAGGACGGTTTATGCCGGAGCAATTGAGCCGGCAATACTGTACGCAGCTTCTGTATGGGCAGAAGGTTGTAAAGTCCGGAGATGCGTCAATTGACGAGCGTACAACGCATAACCGCGGTAAAAGCGGCGAGGGCGTGGACCACCTCCACGGAGGCTGTCCTGGTGATCAGTAGGTCTCTCCCTATCGAATATGTCGTTAGGGAGATTGAGATGACGATTAATAAATATAGGAAAGGGCGCGAAATTATCGAAGATCTTAATCTTGGTAATAGGGAAATTGCAAGAAAGATTGTTGTATCTGAGTTAGGGCACCCGGCTGATATTAGAGGATCGAGTTTGTCGAAGGTGATGAGGACGCGATGGGTATCAGAATTTATACGGACGGTTCACGTATGGACGATGGGCAAGCAGGCGCGGCGTTTGTCGTGTATAAGCAGGAAAGGAGGTGTTTCGGTTTCAAACCAAACTCGCGAACTGGTGCACTATCTTCCAGTGCGAATTGGTAGCCATACGGAGGCTATCGATTACGTAATAAACCATACGGGCAGAGACGAGTATTATATAATCAGTGATAGTAAATCGGCGCTAACGGCTTTAACAAACATGAACACCTCGACAGATCTCCCCAAAAGGGCGGGACGTTTAAAGTTCTGTTGGGTCAGGTCGCACAATGGTAACGTAGGAAACGATAGGGCTGACGAATTGGCTAAAGAGGCCGCGACGGGCGACTTTCGAATATCACATTCGTCGATACCGAGGTCTTTAATCAAAAGCTGCGCGAAAAATCAATTCGACAATGGGAAGAGGTGGAACAACGCTGCCACGGGCAGGTTGACCCCAAATTCATACCGAGCAAAAGCCAGAGGTAAGATCGAGGTTAAGCTCGATCACAAAATGGTGCAGTTGATAACAGGGCACGGCGCCCTGAAGGCGTATTTACAAAGGTTCGGTCTAACCAATAGCGACCGCTGCAATGCGGTGAGGGCGCGGAAGCGCAAACACGTGCTCGACTGCCCGCTTGAGGCGGGAAATCGAGGGTTGGCTGATAGCAAACTAGCTATCCTAGGTCTGGCATGGCCAAAGAGCCTGAGGAAGTCGAAGTGGTTAACCAGAAGGCGTTCTGGACAGCCTTAAAGAATTCGCGGGAAGGGTCGCGAGATTAGACAATCAATGACGACCGCGTGTAAAAATTCGGTGGGGTTGGTGGGAGGATTGAAAATTTTAGATTGACTTGGCGTGAGTAAGGATACGAGCATAACCAAAACCTGATATTAAAAAAAAAAAAAAGATAATTATACCAAAATGTCCAATATGCCGAAAACCCCACTCCATTAATACAATCACTGCCTATCTTCATAATTATGTGCGGAAAATCAATAAATAATACCAAATAAACAATAACAAATAAATCATAAACCCTCATTAAATTAAATCAATAAAGTAAACAAGGATAATAAAACAGAGTGCAACCCCATCCCCAGGACTTGAAAGTGAAGTGATAGTGATAGTGATTGTGATCCCCCAAAACATTTAGTGCATACCCACCAGGACTTTAGCAGTGCACCCGTCCCACCTTTAAAGTAAGTTACAGACGACCAGATCTTCGGATGCTGGAGAATTTTATTATCGAGGTAAGACTTAAAATGTGGCGGCTGTACTCCACATTGATTTACATTAATTAGTAGTTTTGAAATAATTTAAGAAGCACGTTTGGGTGTGGGTAAAAAGGGAGTGCACCTGATAAATATGATGCTTTCGCTATTTTGTGCACTGCTATTTAACCTTATTAAACATTTATTTATATATTTACATAATTATATTTATTTATATTTTATATTTACACTTTATATTTATTTATATATAGCATGTATTATGTGGCTTATTTGTTTTGTTTGACGTTCTGTCGCCATTTTGGTTGCAGTATATATTTGGGAAGGACGAGCAGAATTGCGAAGATTGTAATCATAATGTAAATCAGTTAGGGAACGATAGGAAAGCTAGGGATGGATTTAAATTAGTTAGCTAGATTTGGATAGTTTTAAGACGACCCTTCAGGTCGCACTGGTAAGCAGAACCGGCGTCTGCTATCCGGTATTACGGATCCCTCCCCTCTCATTTTGCTTGTTGATCGGGTACACTAAAGTCAGCGCTAGGATACCATTATTTACAACCCTGTTTTAGTTTTGTTTTGTTTTTGTTCCAGTTTTTGTCAGATTTTTAGGTTTATTAGATTGTTAGAGTTTGTTAGGTTTGTTAGATTTTTAGGTTTGTTAGATTTTTATTTAGTTTTATTTAGGGTGAATCAACTATGAAGTAAGAATAAATTAGGAGCACGACTATTTTCGCGTTTAAACCCAATGTAGTACCTCCGGGTGGAGCATTGGCGACGTGGCCGCAAGTATAGCGGCCCTAATTCAAATTATAATGTGTGTGTGTTCGTGTAAGCATGTATGGGTGGTTAATGCTAATGGAGAAGTTGCGACGCCCTTATGATAAAAGTGTAAATATCGATCTGGTAGTTGTTTTATTTTTGAAAAGAAAGGAGACAAAGATTAATCCTCTAGACGAAGCGTGCAAGCAGCACGACATCGCGTATTCGCATCACAAAGACGTGGAGCGCAGATACGAGGCCGACAAGGTCTTGCAAGAAGCGGCTTGGCGGCGAGTCAAGGCCAAAGATTCTAAGTGGTCCGAGAAGCTCGCAGCGTTGGGCGTAACAGCTGCAATGAAAGCGAAACGCAAACTAGGAATGGGAATAGACAAGAAAATGGTTGTGAAACTGGATCGTCGACAGCGACGACGACGACGACAAAAACGACGACGTCGAGTACGTCGATGCTCGGGTAAATTCAAAGACAATAACGGCAACGTCGGCAGAAAATGCTCCTTCAGAGGCGGTCTTATAAGTAAAATATCTAAAGAAATCAGAATACAAAGCATCAAGAGTAAGGACACGGAAATGCTTCGCATAATCGTCTCATTTCGAGCGCGATGAATGCCGCAAAAATTATAGTCAATAGGATGGGAGGTCGTACGAAAATTAAAGTACCGCGCATAATACCGGTGCCCAAGCGAGGTGGCTTATTGCTTTTGATTCCGATATTTGCGGGTCTTTCGGCGCTCGGAGCACTGGCCAGCGGAGCGTCGAGCGTTGCAAACGCCATCAATTCGGCCAAAATGCAAAAGGTATTTCGACGAGAACGCGCGTCACAACAGAGCCATGGAAGAGAAAAAGTCGGCGACGGATTGTATTTAAAGCCTCACAAGAAAGGTAGCGCCTTGTACTTGAAACCTTATCCGGGGATTCAAAAACGGATGACTTCGACGGTGTCGAGGAATGCTAAGCTCGCCACCACCACCCCTTACACCTCCCATGCGCGCATTGACCGATCTCGATCTGCACAAATATGCTAAAGGTGTTCCGTATTTTAGAGGCGTTTACATGCGAGACGAGTTGCCGCTAAAAAGAGGCGGCTCCGTGGCGTAGTGGTATGTGTGTGACTATTACGCCCAAGGTCCCGGGTTCGAATCCCGATACGGTTCGCTTGAAAAATGTTAGGCGAGCATTTTTCACAAAAATACACCCTCGTTCGGATGAGAGGTAAAATGGAGGTCCCGTGTGTGAGTGTTGTCACGCACGTTAAAGATCCCTACCTTGCTTGGAACAGCAAGGGTTCGGCAAAATTCCAAATTTTCCAGGTAAAAAAAACTCGCTTCCTGGCCAATGTAGTACCTTCGGGAGGAGCATTGGAAAATCAAATGTAATGCCGCTAAAAAGACGCGACGGAAGCTTAGCACCGCCGTGGCGAAACGAAAGTGGCATTATAAATTTAGACTATGGATCCGGTCCGGGCACTCATTGGGTCGGTTATAAAAAAAAAGGCCAATACGGTGATATACTTCGATAGTTTAGGAGACCTGAGGCCTTCCGAGGAAGTCTTAAGATATTTTCACGGTAGCGATATATATTATAACGTGGTAAGGGAGCAAGACTTTAATACGATCGTGTGTGGTCATTTAGTGTTGAAATTTTTACATAAAGAACCATAATGCCCTCGGGCGCTACAGTCATGTCTAGGACATTCACGATCTTCGGGTATGGAAATACCATCAGCAGCGGTACGCTATACCCACCTGTGAGACTGAACGATGGTGGCACGTACACCTGCGGCATGGTGAGTCTTTACACGTCAAAACCGTCCGAAATATTTACGAGGGAAATAATAAGTTCTATTACGATAAAAATAAAGAAATCACCATCGACGAGGGATGCTACGAAATAGACGAGCTAAACACGTTCCTGAGAAAAAAGATATTGGAGTCGGCTAAAGCCAACAAAGAAATTAATTCGTCCGTGACTTTGGACGACGACGGATTGGTTGACGGTTTGTTTTCTTTAAGAGCTAATAATAATAGTCTAAAGTGCGAAATAAAATCGAAATACTCCGTAGACTTCACGAAGCGCGGCAACATCGGTCGAATGCTGGGATTTTTTGATCGAATTTTAGAGGAAGGTCGTCCGCATACGTCCGATCGCGATGTGGAAATAATTTCGGTATCTAATATTTTCGTAGATACTAACATTACGACGGGAGCGTACCGCAATACCAACTTTGTCATAGCATTTACGAATTTGGCCTAACCGTGCCCCCAGGCTACAGCATAGAACAACAACCCAGCAATATAATTCGTTTCCCTCTGTGCGTGGACGAATTCGATAACATTACGTTGAGACTGGTGGATCATACGGGTGAAGCGGTTAATTTTCGAAGGATACGTACCTTTGCGTTCGCCTAGAGCTAAGACGCGAATAATAAAATTATTATTAAGTTAAAAATGGGCGTCGATTATGATGACGAGCGTCAGCAGCAGCAAATCAACGTCACGACGCATGCACAACGTTAGCCGCAGTCGTCAATAGACCTAAGAAAAAATCCGCGCGTTGGGCATTGTTATCGTCGTTGCTGCCGAAGTCTTCTTCCTCTTATTCCTCAAAAACAAACCTATATAAAACGCAAAAAACGCTCTCGAAATCTGCAGTCGCACGCAAATCATCGTTAGGCCATAACGAAATAAAAAGCGGAAGATGTGTGAAAAACCGACATCATATTAAAAAGAAGAAGAAACCCGCTCTTAGTCGCGCAGACGCAAGTTTTTTAAAAGCGCTCGGCTACAAGCTTTTGAATACGAGAAAGAAAAAAAAGTACTAGAAATGGCTAAACGTGGCGGTAAAATACGTGGTGATTTTGGTAGTAGCACGAAAATAGTCGCAGATCACATCTCGTCGGCGATTATACTCCATTCCAGTTAAGAAGGTAGTAGATGGCGCTTGTGCATGAGTCAAATTTACACAGATCAAAAATTTATTAGTTGCTGTATTTGAAAAGTTGCCGGCGTCGGTTGTATATTTACTATTTTGTGACGATAGTTTTCAAAATAACAATGCAAATGGCTGACTTTATTAGTTAATTTTTAAGTATTATTGCATTCAGTAATTGCAATTTGGTGTTCTTCTTAAGGAATAAGACCACATTGCTTTTTGAAAATGATTTTATTGATGTTTCGATCCTTCTCCTAGGATAGTTGTCTAAATAATAACAAGGAGTATTTGTAATTTGGTATTAAATTTCAGAAGATAAAATTGGACTTGGAACTACATTAAGTTTAAGACGGACGAAACTTAGGGCAAATTCATAAAAACATAAGCTACACTCATACTTAATCAATGTTTCATCTCAACTTTTAGTATTTTTCCGAATATCAAAAATTGAGATAGAGCATTACAAGTATGAGTGTGTAATCTATAATTCTTATCTTCTTAACAATTATGGTAGAAACAAACATTCACCTGGAGTTATAGAATGCTTTAATAAAATTTATTACACTCATATTGGTGATACATTTATAGGGTGATAGTTCTTTAAAGTCGGTAATACAGTTAAAAGCCGATAATGAATAAAGCAGTGACGCCTCTAGCGGAGGGCAGCGCAAACCCCTTTACAGGTTTCGCGTGGCCAACTACCATGACGTCATCATTACCCCAAATTATATTGCGCCATAATCGGAAATATAAAAATTAAACAATGAAAGATAAAAGCCAATAATTTTAACAAACAGAATACTCACATAAGATATCCGGCTACATCCCGGAGGATTAAAGATGGTGATTCCTCCGGAGCTGCTAGCGGGGCATGGACATCAGGGTCGTGGAGTCCAGTTTGCCGAAGGTTGCTGATTACCTACCTATGCAGGGAATGACGGAAAAAACAGGTAAGGGTCGACAAACAAAAGATAAGCAAGCAGAATATCTACATAGGTAAAGCTAGCGATACGTTACCAAAAAAACGACCACTTCACTCGACGAACCAAGGCAAAAGGCCACGTTTCAGAGCGTCACCCAAACCTCTCCCCACTTTGTCACCACTCCTTGTCCAGTATTCGTCCACCCTCTAGCGTTGTGCGATCTGTGCAAATTCACTGTGTCGTATCGGAAGTACACGCCTAGTTTATTTAAAATTCCCGCGCACCGCGTCTTTTGAAATTATGGCGCGAAACTCCCGTACATCAAAACTTAACCTAGAAACAATGTTTAAGTGCCGATTTGGCACGTAACAATCGCGACAAAGCCACAAAAGAAAAAACTTAAAAAAAGAAAAAGTCTGTTAGCACAGTAACAGCTTAAAATCTAAGACCTAACTACCCTATATAAAACCTAACTTAAAACCTACAAAATGTTTATATAAGGCGCCACCTGGTTTTTTGACCGATAACACGTCTACCGAAGTACCAGGAAACGGAATAGGTAGCCCGATAGTCTTTGACTACACTAATTATCGACGGCACAAATTGGTCGGGGAGCATGAAACACTATTTAAACCAAAACGGGTGCGACAAGTCGCCTAAACTATCTAAACCTATCTAAACTAAAACTAACATTAAAGTTCTTATGTGCAAACACACATGAGTGTTGCATCAAACTGTTCTTCTTTTTGGCAAGAAGTGCCCAAATTTAAAATGTTCATAGAGTGAGTCACTCTGCACTCTAGCAAATTTTGTTACTGGTACTTTGGTTTTCCAACGATGCACATTTAAAACTTGTCCATGACATAGTTGTGAATCAACAAATTTACCAAAAGTACCACCTACTAAATCCTTATATGCTAACCTGACAAATTACATTTCTATATCGGGCTAGCTTTTCACTTAAATTTCAAAAAAATAATTCCACGTCTGGTCATAGATACCATACGTTAGGACGATAAAAAGATAAGACAAGATCTCAAATTGTTGTTAAAGATAGTAGATAAGATAATGTTGCGAGCTACTACTAGACAACCCATCAATTACACACAAAACGCCGCAAGCACTGTTTATTCTCTACGGTTCCAGAATTCTTCTGGAACATACTAGATAATGAGTCATATCTTTAAATCAGGGTATATATAAGGCCGCTTGTGAATGTAAGAGTCAGTCCATACTTTAATGTCTAATATAAATTATATCGTGTATAGTGAATGTGGTTGAGCTTTTAGAAGCCTAAGAGTGTATAAACATAAATGTTATATGAGCTAAACGTGTCTATTGTACATGCAGCTTGTGGTATAAATAAATAGATAGAGCTTGGATTGAATAATAGTTGTGTTAGTGTTGTTAATTGGACCTATGGTAAAGAAGTTAGTTTAAGAAGATATTAGTGCTTGTAAATTCATTAGTGTAATAGTGCTTCATTGTTAAGTGTCCTGAAAACATCTATAAATAAGGCATATACTGTTAATTAGACTTGAGAAAAGTGAGTAATAAAGACCTTTATTATTACTTGTTTTGAATTAAAGAAATGCGGTAGCAGCAGCTCGCTTCAATAATGATATTAAGCTTAAGTTGTTATCCTCAAAGATAATAGACAAGATAACGGTATTAAGCTTTAGTTATATTTGAGATACTAGTTAAGATAACGCGATATTAAGCTAAAGTGATTATTAGAGATAGTAGGTAAGGTAACATGAATTTAAACAAAAGTTATTACTAAAGATAACCGGTAAGATAACGCGAAATAACTCGAAGTTATTCCTAACGGTAGTCGGTAAGATAACGAGAAATTAAACCAAAATTATTACTAACGGTAGTCGGTAAAATAACGATACTAAACTAAAGTTATTATTAAAGGTAATCGGTAAGATAACGATATTAAAACTAAGGGTATTATCGAAGATAATAAAGAAGACAAAGGTTTTGGCCTAGTTATTACCCAAGACAATGAATAAAGTAAAGGTAGAGTGGCTCCATTAGAGCCGTTTAAATGGGGATTGACTCGTGCCCTCTAAAAAGAGAAACCTGTGAAGCAGGTCCGTTTGCAATAAACGGCACGAGAGACCGGCAAAGACATTTGGGTGCATCCCTGCACCCGGCGTTAATCGATATCGGTGATACTATCACCCGATACCCACACGGTATATAAGATATACACATCCACTCACACATTCACACACTCATACATACCTTCACTGCCAGTGCCCATGCACTGACAGCGGCACCGCATGGCCCCACGAAAGATTCGCAGAGACATGGTCCAGGTGTCTGTGAAAACCTCCCGCGCAACCACACGGTGACTAACAGAAATGAAAAGGCAGTAGAAACAGGAACGGTAAAAAGAAGGAGGTTTGTTTTTTGGAATGCATAAGGGCACTTCCAGGTAGAAGAAAGTAGAGGAAGGGCTCGCATTGAGCAAAAGAGACAGAAAAAAGGTGGATAGCAAAGCGCTACTAAACCAGCCAATGTGGTCAGTAGCTCGGAGTGAGGGAGCATCACTCTTATGTGGCAGACGGGTGTTCCGGGACAAGAACAGGTCCTCCGAAAGAAGAATAAGGCATAGCGGAGATAGCGGGTTAAGAAAAAAGTATAGTTTTTGGACAAGCGTCCGAGAGAAGGTAGAGAGTTGTCCCTATTTAAGCACAGCGCAGTCTGAAGGACCACCTGCGATATTAATCCGACAAGATAAGGTATCACATATGTTGAAATTCACTAGGCTCCTAAGAGAACTAGTACGATCATTTTCCTAACGAGTACATCCACTACGATAAGAAAATCAGACAAAAGTTGACACAACAACTTAAAAGTATCATTACAGATACAAACACACAAATCAAACAGTTTTAAGGTAGTTTTTCAAAACGGTAGCACCCTAAACACACAAAAATGCCCAATTATAAGCAGTTAAATACAGGTACACTGTTCCAATATGCTAAAACAACCGAGAATTTAATAAGATAACAATAAGAAGGAATAGCACCTCACCACAAAGTTCAATAAAAAACAATGAAAAAAAATGTTTATAAGTTATGTTGATTTAGTAGAAAAAGAAAGAATGATGATGTAGTACAATGTGGGCGACTGCAATAATTCAGAAGAAAAACACATGGAATAGACAATCCTAGTTTTTGCAACTGCGAATATGAACTATTTCTTTCAATGGCATAGATCGCGCGTGTCCTATGTGAGCCCAAAGAAGAAAGCATTCACTCAACATCAGCTAAAACCAATCATAAAAATTCAATGAGTTATTTCAACCAAAGTTACGACAATTACCACACGAAATTAAATGACGTAAGAAAAACACTAAAAACCAAATAATATGCAATAGGAAAAGTTCGAGGGTTGATTAAATGAAACAACAAGGTTATATTGGGGGGTGTAGAGAATGAAGTGATATATAAGTAACGGCATGGTCAAGGAAAAGTCAACCAAAAGAAAAAGATAGCTAAATTAAGATAAGTAAAGTTAAACGTGTAAGAAATTATATACTATATGAGAGAAGGAATAAGTAATTAAAGTTAACTAATTAGTGGTGAGAACAAAAAATATTAGGTAAATAGTAACGAGAATGGAACGTGAAAAACTTAAGTAGCATTTGGGTCCGCAGAGAATGGCTTAAGGTCTTTGATATGCCACCTGCCTTGGCGTTTTCCTTCAGCATCTTGAAGTTCGTAGATAAGGGGACTAATGACACGAATGACCTTACAAAGAATGAATTTAGGGGCTAATTTTGAAGAGAATTTCTTAGATGCATCCCATAAGACATAATTCTTTTTCCAAACTTGTTCGCCCAAGGCGAAAGAAATATTTCGTTTACGTAAGTTATAGTGGTCCTTGCTCTTTTCGTAAGCTTTTAACAAATTTTTTCTAACGTCGTTAAAGATAGAAGGTAATGATTGTTGGTCTTTGTCCCAACGTACTTTATCGTCAAATTCAATTACGTTAGTATCGTCAGGCACTAAACCATAGTAACTCCCATCGATTGGGGTATATCTTCCAAAAACAAGAAATGACGGAGTGAATTGGGTTGCTTCGTGTTTAGATGTACGCAAAGCTTGAGCAATTTTAAAGATATGTTCATCTCATGTAGTATGGTCTGAATCATTAAGGGACGAAATAGCGGTAATTAAAACTCTATTTACTCTTTCGGTAGGGTTTACTTGGGGGTGGTATTTTGCGTTAAACCAAATTTTTTGTACTTTGTAACTTTTAACGAAATTCTGAAAATCTTTAGAGATAAATTGTGCTCCATTGTCGCAAAGGATAATCTGGGGGACACCAAAGATAAGAAAGACATTTTGTTCTAGGAATTTAATTATTGCAGCGGATGTAGCTTTACGTAAGGGTTGCACCATAACAAATTTAGAAAACCAATCGGTAACAACTAAAAGATATTGATTACCTCTTTTCGATCGGGGGAGAGGTCCTAATAAGTCAAGCGATATTAATTGAAAGGGATAAGATACACGTTTAAAGTTACCCATTAAACCAGGACGAGCATCTTGTGAACTCTTATGAGAGCCACAAATTTTACAGCTCTTAATGTAGCGACAAACAGATTGCTTAAGTGTGGGCCAGTAATATAATTCAGATATTTTAGCGAGAGTTTTTGTAACACCAAGGTGTGCAGCAATGGGATCATCGTGACATAATTTGAGCACCTCACTGCGGTTAGCAGTAGGCACGACCAGTTTCCATTCGGGGATATTCGATATTTTATGCGGAGACGAAGCTACAAATTTATATAGTCTATTATTAGTTACACGAAAGGTAGGGAATTTATCGTGGCTATCGGAAACTTTTTTAATCATATTGAGGTACCAGGTATCCAGAATTAAATTTGGAAGGTTAAGAGAAACGACATCACGAGATAAGGCATCAGGTACGATATTTAATTTGCCAGGCCTATGCCTAACGTCAAAAGTAAATTGAGATATACGCAAGTTCCATCTTGCCAAACGACCTGCGGGCTGTTTCAAGTTATTAAGCCACGTGAGGGCTGCACAATCAGTTATTACGGTAAAGTGTGTACCTTCAACATATCCTCTAAATTTCTCGATGCCAAAAATAACGCCCAATAATTCTCGTTCGGTAGCTGAGTATTTTTGTTCGGTAGAAGTTAAGGCACGACTCGCATATGCGATTGGATGTTCTAAACCATTGTTTACCTGGAACAACATTGCACCTAAACCAGTAAGCGAGGCATCGGTTTGTATATAAAACTTTTCGTCGAAATTGGGTGAAATTAAGATAGGTGCTGAAGTGATTAATGTTTTAATTTGTTCGAAAGCCTGTTGGGATTCTGAATTCCACTCGATAGTTTGGGATTTCTTTTATTTTAATTAAAGCGGTAATGGGTGCAGATATAGTTGAAAGGTTGGGTAGAAAGATGCGATAATAGCTAATCATTCCAATTAAACGTTTGATTTCGGTAACAGTTTTAGGTGTTTTGAATTTAGTAATAGCGTCGACTTTAGCAGGATCTGCTCGTAGACCAGTTCCATCGATAATAAAACCAAGAAATGTAAGGGATGAACAACAAAATTGAGACTTTTCTCAGTTTATCTTAAAACCTGCTGCGCTTAAACGTTCTGCAACTTCATTTAATGTGGCGATATGTTCATCGAAACAACTTGAGATAACTAAGATATCATCTAAAAATACAAAGGCACGTTCCTGATGTAAGATAGGACCTAACGTTTGATCCATAGTACGTTGTAAAGTTTGTGGAGCGTTACAGAGACCAAATGGCAAAAAATTATATTCGAAAAGACCTCGGCCTGGAACACAAAAAGCAGTTTTTTGACGAGAAGATAGGTCGAGAGGTATCTGATAAAAAGCTTGTCTAAGGTCGATAGATGAGATAAATTTTGCGTTACGAAACCGGCTTAACATCGAGTCAGTTCTAGGTAGAGGGTAAGCATCTGAAACAGTCACGGAATTCAACTTCCTGCCATCAAAACAGACACGCCATTCGTCATTCTTTTTCCGAACTAATAATACAGGAGACGTCCACGGTGAATGTGAGGGAGATTCTAACATTTTGTCTATTTCAGCATGTAAATGCTTTTGTAATGCATGCGATAAGAGATATTGACGTTGCTTAAAAGGGAGGGCATCACCTGTAGAGATAACGTGTGTTGCAGTTGTAACGCAACCAAGTTCGGAGGTATTAAGTTTGCGAAATTTGTCAATTGTAGCGTTAAGAGTTATATTTTGGGAATCAGTAAGAGAGATTTTGTTAGATATTCCTGTAGATGCACAAGAATTTGTTTTAATAGAGGTTTGCCATGAAAAATCCTGGAAATAAAGTGACAGATTAAAAAGTTTACAGAAATCAACACCTAGTAGAAAAGGATAAGCTAATGCAGGCACAATCAAAAATAAAACATCACGTTCAAGAGATTCTACTCGAATTTTTAACTTAAGGGAACCCGTTACATGTATTTGATTATCGTCAGCTAAATTTAAGGAAGTTTTTTCGGGAATAATTTGTATATTAATATTTTGTTTAGATAATTGATGTAAACCTTCGTTATTTATAAGGGAGCATGAGGAACCTGTGTCCAATAAAGTAATTACATTTAAGGAACCAATTGAGATAGATAAGTGTGGACGATTTTTTAACAAGTTGTGAAACGGCAGCAGTCTTTTTATGATAAAAGGAATTGACGGTTTGTAACCACTTAGACCACTCGGATGGCGTAGTATAGCATAATTCCTCTAATGAAGGTAAGGCATTTTGTACATTAACAATAGCGGTATTATTATTAGATAAATTTAATGACGGTACAACGTTAGAAGTAGTTTTATGATTTGAATTTATTGACGTCTGGGTCCGTTGAATGATTGGTGATGAGGACGATTTTGGTTTCTTGAGATATTCACGCCCTGATTTGAAATATCTCGACGGGAGTTTCCCGATACATTAGGATTACAGTTGGTGCAGTTAGATTTGTAGATATTTGAGCGGCCACAACCATAACAAAATATTTCTGGGGTATGTGCAGACATTATAGTTATGTCCACTTCTCTTACAGTTCCAACAGGTAAGTGAGTTATTAGTTACGGTAGAAGGAACGTTAAGGGTAGATACTTTATGGGAAGCTCGAGCTTGGCAAGCTAAATCGGGTTCTAAAAGGCCAGACTGTTTCTCTGGGGGCGGACGATATTTGTCAATCCTTAACTTCACTTCCTGGAGAGAACGACATAGGTCTTTAAAGTGGGCTAACGAAGAAATTTGCTGTAATGCCAAACGTTCAGAGAAATACGGGTTTAAATTTCTAAGTAACTGATCGATAATTTCGGATTCTGAAGGTTTTTTGTCGAGTCTGCTATATAAAGCTTCTAGTGAGGTAATAAAAGAAACAACATTTTCGTCAGGACCTTGGGTTCGATTACGTATCTCGTTCCAAAGGTCGGTAATATAACCATAAAGTAGGAAATCTCGTTTCAAACACGCAACTAACTCCTCCCAGGTAGAAATTTGGTCTCGGATGTTCCTGTACCATATCAACGCTGAGTCTGAAAACAAGTCAACTGCTGAGACAAATAAGTCCTGGTCTGTACACCCGCGAGATATTTTGAAATCATTAATCCGGTCAAGAAAAGACGATAAAGAGACCTGCGAATCAAACCCTTGAAAAGTGAGACCCCATTTGTATACAGGTATAGATTTCCCTAATGGTTTAGGTTGGGCAAGTACGAGATTTGAAAAGGGTAACGATATATCTATGTCTGCATTTGGATTGAGTTTGTCAAGAACAATTCCTTCAAGTAATAATATTTCGGACAACAAACTTTGTTTAGCTTGGGTCGCTTGCTCATCGTCATATAAAGATAAAAATTCGATACGCTGTTTGACATGCATTATTCTGGACCCTAAACGCCCTAACTCAGTATCACTGGGACGAGGATCTGTTCTATTTATTATACCAGATATATCGTCCAAAGACAATCTAATTTCCGATACATTGTGAGGCCAATCCAAAACGATCTTCTTTGAGATAGCAACGCCCTTCATTTCCTGGGCTAAAATTGCTCTAAGCTGCGATCTCCGATCATTTTGATTTGATGCAGAAATAATATTCCTACACTCAATCTCGTAAATTAACTCAAGCGATTTTAAATGTGAAACATTCATCTCGGATTATATGAGATATGCAATACTAACGTAAATCAGGAAGTTTAACCACAAGGTTTTCTTGTAAAGGTAATTAAGATATTATTAGTTCAATAGGTAAATCAATAATGCAGTTTTTAGAATGTAACATAAAAGACAGTGCATTCAAGTTTCAAAAAACGGTCTTTTAAAGTTAAGAAAACAACAAAAGTTATATTTTAATAGATAATTTTTTAATAAACTGTGTTTAAAGGTATCTAATTAAGGTAAATACTTATTTGTATACTTACATGAATAAAAGTAGGGTTCTTTAAGTGAGAAAGCTGTTTAAATAACATCTGTTAATACAATGTACCCCAACCTCCACATTAAAGGCGCCATTCTTATTACACTCATATCGGGGATACATTTATATGGTGATAGTTCTTTAAAAGTCGGTAATACAGTTAAAAGCCGATAACACAGTTACCAAAGTTCATGAAATACATCGCGCAAGCGCAATGATTGAAGCGAGTGACGCTTCTAGCGGAGGGCAGCGCGAACCCCTTTTACAGGTTTCGCGTGGCCAACTACCATGACGTCATCATTACCCCAAATTATATTGCGCCATAATCGGAAATATAAAAATTAAACAATGAAAGATAAAAGCCAATAATTTAACAAACAGAATACTCACATAAGATATCCGGCTACATCCCGGAGGGATTAAAGATGGTGATTCCTCCGGAGCTGCTAGCGGGACATGGACATCAGGGTCGTGGAGTCCAGTTTGCCGAAGGTTGCTGATTACCTAACTATGCAGGGAATGACGGAAAAAAACAGTTAAGGGTCGACAAACAAAAGATAAGCAAGCAGGATATCTACATAGGTAAAGCTAGCGATACGTTACCAAAAAAACGACCACTTCACTCGACGAACCAAGGCAAAAGGCCACGTTTCAGAGCGTCACCCAAACCTCTCCCCACTTTGTCCCCACTCCTTGTCCAGTATTCGTCCACCCTCTAGCGTCGTGCGATCTGCGCAAATTCACTGTGTCGTATCGGAAGTACACGCCTAGTTTATTTAAAATTCCCGCGCACCGCGTCTTTTGAAATTATGGCGCGAAACTCCCGTACATCAAAACTTAACCTAGAAACAATGTTTAAGTGCCGATTTGGCACGTAACAAATTCTGTCAGTTTCATTTTTTCGAAAGGTTGTAAGTTTGTTAACAATGATTGAAATTAAAGCAATGCATCGATGTTTATACAGATTTTTATTTATATTTTTTGCAAGATTGAGGTTTTTGAATAAATACATCCAAGAAACACGGTTTTAAAACATATCAAGCATTATTGAACTTTATTTTCTACCTGTTTGGTTAAAGTTTAAATAAAATATTAATATAGAACAATATATAAGCTATTTTTAATTAAACACATCACAAAATATTAAAACAATGATATCACAAATTTTTATTTAATCTACGTCCATATCATCCCCAGAGGTATCTTCGCCGTCTGTTGTACTTTCATATCCAACATTTATTACAATTTGTTCGACAAGTTCTTCGACAATGCCATCCAATTTCCACATTCTTTCTTCTTCTTTAATTATATGGCTAATACAATTAACCCAATGTCCTTTATCTATGGCTGCAATTCCTTCATCCAGAAGCACCTTCACGTCGTTAATTTTAAAAGTAAAATTGTTGGTAGCTACATACTGCTTTACTCGAGCCCAAATCAGCTCAATTGGATTTAGATTGCAGTGGTATGGGGGTAACCTTAATACAGTTCTGCCAGAGCGTTTTACAATTTCGTCAACAACATAAGGTGTCGGGTGAGCTAGAGAGTGTTGCTTTACTAAGGCTAATAATTCAACTTTTAATAGATCTTTGGTAACTTCAATGTGTTTTGCGTTTAACCAATTATAAATTTGTTCTTTCCGCCAACTTTGATTTGGAACCTTATCGGCTTTGACGCTGTGATAAGGAGCATTATCAAGCACGATTACACTATCATTATCAAGAAGAGGTAATACACCTTTCAACCAAGTTGTAAACGCTTTACCGTTCATGTCTTCGTGATAATCTCCTAAAACGATAATTATGAACTCAGGGTCCTAAGTTGTTTATAGTGTTAATACGCTACTTTTTTTAGATTGAAAGTTTAAATATGCACCATTGACAAATCCCATATCACTACCCATGTGCGCAACAATTAATCTCTTGGCCTTTTCAGAGGGATCTCGTATACCAGTCGATAAACCTTCGATTAATGCCTGCATTGCTGTTTTTACAGTGGTGTCTTGCCATACCTTGTTCTTTACATGTCCAGCATTCACCCACGTTTCATCAGTATAATAAATTCTTTTGCCTTCAGCTCTATACTTTTTAATTGCAGTTAAATATTTTCTTCGCCACAACACAATTTCAGGTTTTTCAATTAAAATTGTTTTTCGGCTACGCTTTCCATATTTAAAACCCAATTTCATCATTACCCGATAAAGTGATGTGCGACTGAAGTTTGGTAAAGAGTCATCATTGTTTATTGCATGTAATACTTTCTCTAAATTTGGTAATTCATTTCTAAAGTAAAATGCATGAACATGCCGTCGAATCGCACATCTTTCAAATTCTTCAAGTTCGTCGTAGATTGTTGTACGCACTCTTGTAGTCTTTGGCGAGGAAGTAGTACCAGTAGTTTCCATTTCTTTTACAATATTCCACATTGATCGAACACCTAAACCCACTTCTAACTCAGTTTGCTTCACAGATTGCGTTTTGGATGCATTTGTGGGATTTTTCAAATATATATTATAGGCAATAAGCTCTTGCCCGCTCATAACATGTTTGCCCTTCGGATTTTTAATAGGTTGGTGATCCATAATTAAATAAAAGTCTGAAAAGAATTCATTGTTAGTATTATATGCTTATCTTTAATGAGACATGCTTACCTTATTATGAAGACACTGGTGACTTATAGCTCTGACAAGAACTGTTTTGATACTAAATATAAAATTAACACAAATTAATAAGGCCGAGCAAAATTTCAAAGGCAAACTAATAACAAAATACAATAAATAACAAAAACGAAAATATGAAAGGGCAATAGCAAATGTCAAAATGCCAATTGACAATCTGTCTTATAATAAAAATGTTCAAACAACCAACACAAACATACGGGATATTTATACTTGTGTACACTTGGCTCATCCATCCACCAATGAGAATCGCTAAAATTCAATCCTATCTTTTTCTTCAGTACCTTCTTAACTGGAATGGAGTATAGTTCTCCTTTGAAGAAATTACGTTTAAACGAGGTGGCCAAATTAGACGTATTTAAAAGGCCTCGCTACGAAGGGACAATTTCGAAGGAAGATTATTATTCGTATTTACCCTTCACGCGAAACACAGACCACAGCGATAGAGTGATTATAGAAATCCAAAATTCCGATGCTATAACCGCAACCTACGACAGTTACATTAATATTAAGGGAACGTTTTCGGTGAAAACCGAAGGTAAACCGTATACGATAATGAACAACGCAATATTATTCTTGTCCGATGAAATACAGTACAAAATGGGGAGCACGCATGTGGTTGACGTTTGTAAGCAGCCTGGTATAACGTGCACGATGAAGGTTCTCGCTTCGTATCACAAAAAATTCAACGGTTTGAGCAATAGCACCTGGGACCCTCGAGGAGATACAAACGCCGACATTTTTAAGAACGGACGCTTCTCGTGCAATTTGCCTCTAAAGCATATTTTTGGATTTTGCGAAGATTATAAGCGAGCCGTCGTAAACATGCCTCAAGAGCTTGTTTTAATTAGATCCAAGAGCGACGACAATTGTTACAAGAGCGACGAAAACGAGCTAACATTTAAAATTACTAAAATATCGTGGGAGGTTCCGCATTTAAAGCTTAGCGATGAATCGAAATTAAATTTATTCCATCATTTGCATAAAAATCACAGAATTGTGGTTTACTTTCGTCGCTGGGAGCTTCACGAGTTGCCGTCCTTTCCGTCTTCGAAAATTCACGTTTGGCGTATTAAGAATTCGAACGAATTAGAAAAACCTCGATGGATTCTATTTACTCTTCACCATGGCAAGTATGATAATGCAAAGCAATCGGCAGCCCAGTTCGATCCCTGCAATCTGACAAATTTAAAACTATACCTTAATTCTCAAGAATTTCCACTTCAAGATATGAATTCGGACTTTGCCAATAACGATTATTCGACACTATTCGAAATTTCCGGAAAACTATTATGCAGGCGCGAGCAATTTGAGCTACGCTCTGCGTTGTTTGAACGACTATCAGCAGTTTGGCAATTGTCCCGTGTTTGTGATCGATTGCAGTCATCAAGAAGAATCTATTAAAAATTCGGCCGTTGATATACGTCTCGAAATCGAATCCAGCAACATTTTCGATCAAACCACTAAAGCATACTGCTTAATTTTGCACGACTCTATATTCGAATACGATTCGTTTACGGAAATCGTTACGCGTCATATTAGCGAATAATAGACATGAAGGTTATTAAACAGAAACAATTTCTACCGGTTGCAAATATGGATCTAACGGTCGAACAGGATGATCCTTAGTCCTATTTTGGAACGCGCAAAAAGCACGGAGATCTCTTACCGGCCAGCATAAGATGCATCGTATGCGGACCTTTCTGCGTGCGGTAAAACAAACCTGATTTTGAGTTTGTTACTGGCTCCTGACGGATTGGAATTTGAAAACGTTTACATTTACTCTAAGTCGCTATTTCAGCCCAAATACGATTTTTTGAGTCGAGTTTTGAGACCGATCAAGGGACTAGACTATTACGAATTTAGCGAAAATTCCGAAATAATTTCACCTCAAGATGCTAAGAGTAATTCGATTTTCATTTTCGACGACATTCAATGTCACGAGCAAAACGCGATTCGTCAATATTTTTCAATGAGCCGTCATAAGAATATAGACGCGTTTTACCTCAGCCAATCGTATGCGAGAATACCGAAGCATCTTATTCGCAACAATACAAATTTAATTATAGTTTTTTCGCAAGACGAAATGAACTTAAGACATATCTATTCGGAGCACATTAATACCGACATGAGCTTCGAAGATTTCAAAAACATGTGCCGTCTAGCGTGGGAAAAAAAGACTGCGATGGTAATAAAGCCGGATACGGATTCTTAGTGGTAGACAAAGAAAAAGCCATAAACGAGGGCCGCTACCGTAAAGGATTCGATCATTACATATGTATTTAAAATCACGACGTTCGAGCGAACTTTCATCAACGCAATGTCTGCGGCTGCGATGAGACGAGGACGACGACGTCACTCTACGAATTTAAATCGAGCCGTAGTGCAGGCCACTAAAACAATAAGAAAAAAGTTTTTAGATTTAGCAATTTATTTGCCTTTTTTTCAAATCTTTCATGGATATCTTTATTTTTTAGCTTCTCAAAGTTAAAGTACCCTTTTCCGTTCCTTTTTTTAAGATTTTTAAATTTAAGCGCGGCCTTCATAATTACGATGCTGTGGGCAGTGTTTATATCTGCTTCCGGGTATCTTCTATAGCCTTTTACTTAATTTCTAAACCGTTGTCTAACAATAGTGTAATCTATATCTATATCTATATCTCCTGATATCTTCCACGTATATCGTCTTCTCGCATGGTGTTGAAATAATGTATTTGTGATGGTTAAGCAGTTTTTGTCGCAAAATTCTACCAGCCTATTTCCCCTGTCATTTCTCGTGCCTAAACCAAATAAACCCACTACTGCTCTTTCCCTACCCTCACCTACCACTGCATTAAAATCCCTTTGTAATTATTAAATTTTCATGTCCTTTTACGTATCTTAGTATGTCTTCGATATCTTTGTAGATCGCCTCTACCTCTTCCTCACTGTATCTAGAGGGGGGCATATATACTTGTATTATTATCGTGTTTACCGCTTTAGAATCCAAATCTAACTATAGGTACTCTTTCGTTCTTTTGTAAGTAGTTTTCTACACGTCGTCCTATCTTTTTCCGCATAACTATCCCTACCCTCAAATTTCCTTCTGTAACATTATCTTGAAATGTTAACGTATTAACAGATTAATTAATTAATTAAATTTCATTAACTTGTATAACTTATAGGCAGAATTCCATGATAAATTACCCTTATATTTTAGTAAGCATCCCTCATAATAAAGACCTTTGGTTTAGAAATAGCTTTAAGCTTAAATATTATAAATCCCAGCGGCTGCCATAATGATTGAAAGGTCCTACCTTGCAAACGCAATACAATATCTTTAAAACTTATGTCGGATATAGATTGACGAATCTAATAAATTTAAATAAAAGCTTACCGTTTAACCTAAACAAAGAAAAGCAATTTTCAATCTATAAAACTTAATTTTCTTGATATTTCAGTGATTGACAAGGGTTTGTAGAAAACGAAACATTATAAATAGCCAAACTATTTTCCAATTTGATTTGTTCAAAGATTGCAAGTATTTTAAGTAGTTTGGAGACAACCATTGTATTGAAATCCATTTCGGCTTGAGTTAGGCTATCCGGTCTTTTGTCAATGGCAGACAACTGTCGCCAATAGATATGGTCAACAATTTCAGTATTCAAAATTCCAAGAATGTACAACATATTTATACCGTTAGAAAAATAGTTGCTATCCGTGGCACTCATTTTGAAAAGGGCTGGATTTGGTTTCTGAAATCTTGTTTTTGAGAGGTTCTGTTAATAGTCATTGGATAACAGAAATATGATGTAAAATAAGGGTTTAAGAGTAGGGTTAATATATAACTTAAGGCTATAGTCAAAAGGGAAGAGATTCCAATGGGGTTTTTAGTTTTAAAAAGGTAGAAAGAAACGTAGCCAGAGAAGTTCGCTGGTAGCGTTCTTTGGCGTAGCAGATATGATATAGCACTTAGTATCACGATAATAAAAGTAGAAAGGAGTAATTAATTCATCCCGTTCGCGAGGGTTTATGCCCGTGTGTTCGTGGATTTATAAGTGATATTAAAGTATATAACAAAAAGCTTGTGTGTGTGTGTGGCGCACAAGTTAAGCTATCAACAAGATTCTGTCGGGAACGTGTGCCATTGAATTATTTGAGTAGTTGCAAAGAACAAGAGCAAAAAACAAGATTCTCTCCCCAATTTAAGAGCTGTTCTGGATTGGAAGGCAAGCCATCAAACAATTGATGATTTTTAGTGAGTAAGTTTTTATACGAATTTTTAGTTAATTTAATTGTTAGGACGTTTTGGCCATAAACCATAGGATTAATTTACTGTGACATTTATAGTATAAGTTTTCTTCCATATAAGTGTTTGGAAATTGCTTTTTGTACATAAAATTATCATAATTGCATGCATATCAACAATTTAATCAAATTTTTCAGTTAAAATCAATGAATTTCCTAATGTAAGAGGTTCACATTTATTGCTCTGTTGATTACATAGTTTTTGTTTGCCTTTGATTAAGTCAATAGTTATTTTATTTTTGATCATGAAATTTGCATAAGTAGTCAAAAAGGTAAGAATTGATTAAAAGAAACAATTGCCCTCCTTGGGATGACAAGTTTCTCAAGGTTTGGTATGAACATTGGACATTCTCGACTTGTCTGGCGCCCTTGGTAATAGTTTTTAAGTCACAATATTTATGAAAGGTAAGTGCCAAATTTGGTTGTTATATAGTATATATTAATTAACCCTTTCTGCAAAATTTGAACCCTTTAAACGACCCACGACCTTCCGCTAGCTAGTGCCGGTGACCGCCTTTAATTTTTGTTTTACAGGCCGCCCCCATTTTATAAATTTAATGAAAATAATATACTTAGTAGCTTTTCTGCCTGTAACAATTCCTCTGATCCTGTATGAATTACCCTGAAGTCTGCACTCCAAAAATCCCCATATTTAATAAAAAAGAAAAATTTACTAGAAATGGCCAAAACGGGTACAATGGCCACAACTGGTACCTCTACCCTACAGAAAAATTCCGAAAAATTGTAGATCCATGGTATCATTTTGAAAATTATTAAACGGGTTTTCAGAATCTGGTACCAAGTATAGGGTATTCCATTTACAAAGACACAATTTTGTGCTGGAAAGCATACTGGTACATCTTGTATATGGGGAAGATATTTTTAGATGTACAGCGTAACCGTGGCTGTTGTACAAAATAAACAGGAAGTTGATATCTTGAGTAACAAAAAAGTTATAGAATTATCATGGAGGACCTCAACATCCTGTATTTTAGAGATTTGTTTCACCAAAAAAAGAATTGCCCATTTTCAATCACCACCCTGAACACAGTGTTGGCGCGGCCGGCCTTTGCCTTAGTCCCGTTGAACTGACTTTCTTTATAGTTCGTATTAAAATAGATCACCAAAAAAACTAGTTCTTAATGTATAAATAAAACAAAACCCAGTTATTTAATTTTAACGATTAACGATTAAAATATTCCCGGAAATAAGTAACCAATGTCATTTTAGCAATTTATACCATATACATAGCTAAATTATTATAAACTACGTCACACCACTTCTTGGGTTTTGTTTTATTTTGGACAACGTCATATGCTTACAACGTAACTACTTTTTATATCCGATTCTTATCACGAGACAAACAGTGACCTAGCTTTATATCAAAAAGCATTTCTACTCATGACCCGTGAAGTCACACTCCCTTCCAAGTTAAATAAATTATTCGTAATTATACACATTCATAATCCGTGGGTATTCGTTCAAATATTATTTTGTAATTATTGTAAGAGTAGCAACAATTGTTTGTACTCTTCTAATCTAAAAAAAGATAAGTGATAACTAGTGGCTTAATACTATCGCGCTTTCGACAAGTGAAATTTAATGTGCAGTAATGAAAGTGATAACGGTAAATTAACAACCGTGAATGACGGACGACGTGCGTAAGCGTAAGTGTTCCGTCTTTTATTGATGATGTTTGCTGCTCGAGAGGATTTTGGTGCACCATATTTACGACCCGTGCCACCGCCAAGGCAAAGGAGGAATACATGGACTTCTAGCCAATGGAATAGTGGTCCTCATTTTCAATACAGAGGCTTACGTTTCGGGGTAAACAATTCTATTTAAAAATAATTTTATTAGTCACAAAATTAAAACACGTGATCACTATGATTACAAAACTTCGAAAAGCAATTGTTTATGATGTGGTATTAAATTAACATTTTTATACAGTAAGAATATTTACTACAAATTCATGAATAGGTAATTCAAATTACTGGTTATCACTTAATTATATCTATGAGAGTATTACCACACCTACAATTTGAATACAATAGTACCTAGAACAGCTATTTCTACTACCGCGAATTAAAAACTGCCAGTTTTAAAACATTTTAACATCTAAATCCAATATGGTACATTTAGAGCGTAAAACTTCGAAATTTGGTAGTTCGTCGCACGAGTAAGATCCTTAGTCTCCTACGTAGCTTAACATTTTAGGTCGCTAGAGCTTTTTGAGTTTACGGTTGAAATCAAAGTTGAGCTTTAGCTAAAACGTCGATTACATTTGGCAGCGTCGCTAAAGCATTAATTTTCTAACCTCCAAATTGTCAAAAACATGTTCTATGCAAATAATCAACTAAACATAATAAACATTCCTTAATTATACGCTATTTTAAATTAAATACGTATTCCGACCACTTTGTAGTCGTTATTACGAGCAACATGACAGATTTCCATGCCGTATGATAATGTTTCATTTTGTAACCTAAAAAAACATCAAAGCTATATAAATTATAAATTAATGGTGAATACTATGTCTTATCGTATTTTCTTGTAATGGAGCAAGTAAAAATTAACAAATATTTATTTATGTTGGAAGTAATGAAGTCTAAACTAAATTAGAAACGTTTTTACAAAAAAATTAACCAATATATTTAACTTACATATTTCATCAATCATGACAGTGATAAAAGTATTACAAATTTTGGATTTCGAATGAATATGTTTGGTAGAAATAAATAAATGAATAGATTAATATAATTCTATGTGTAGATGAGTACATGTCTACTCCACGAGCTCGCGTGCGCGCGTGTGTTTCCGTATGTGTCCATGTAGATTCACTTGCGTGTGCTTGGGAGCATTGCATATGTAAACGACCAACGCTATATAATACTCTTGTATATGCTCCATTTGAAACTCTTGTTACGGGTAAAAACGACGTTACCAGCGAATTTCAATTTGCCCAAAATGTACGGAACTCCGTGACAATTTTAAGGGCGGACTGGCTAACTACAGCGATGCGGGCATGGGTTCCTATAAAAAATGATAAAAATAATAAAATTAAATATTGTAGCGGGCTACTATTAACGCGTTTCGCCAATTTAAAACAAGTAATAACAAATCTTTATTACGTACTGTTCACAAGTCTAATTAACAGTATATCCTTATTTATAGATGTTTTTAGTCCAATTAACAACGAAGCACTATCAAACTAATGCTATTTACACGCACTAATATCTTCTTAAACTAAATTCTTAACCATAGATCTATTAACAACACTAAACACTACTATAATTTATTTATTACACTTTTGTCTATTTATGTACAAGCTGGCGGTACAATATACACGTTCCCACAACACAAATTTATATTTACTCTTGGACTTTCAGAACATAATGAACAACTAACTATATACGAGATGATTTATATACGACATTTTGATCTAGACTAACTCTGTACTTCATCAGCGGTCTTTTATATACCCTGAATAAAATAGATGATTCATACTCCGGTATATGCTAGAAGGTTCGAGGCCTCTGTAGAATATACATTGCTTACGGCGCTTGTGTGTTTGACGGGTTGCCTAATAGTAGCTCGCAGCACTGTCTCCTCTTTAAAACCGGTACGTCTCGTAACTGTAAATACATTTTGATGCCAATTCGATGACTGATGACGGTATCGGCAGCTATCTCCTCTGGTACATCCACCACGTCGTTGGAAATAACAGTCAACACTCTTTTCTTGGTCTTGATAGGCAACCGGTTGATAACAACAAACAAGGACCTGGACGTTGGTTCCTTGGTAAACTACTTCTAGCATATTTCGGACTATCCTCCAATCTAAGCGATCCCTTCCACAGCCTAGCTTGGGCACCGCTAGTCTCGTTACTCCATTTTCGATCATCTGAGTCTTAAGATTCAGCAAAGCCTCCCATAGATGTCCATAACTAGATCTCTGCCATGAAGAATTTTTGGTGAACAGATAGTAAACATAACGATTTTTATCTTGAAGAACCAAAGCCTTTCCTACAGTTGGCTGCTGTTGTACTAATTCATCCACACATCCAAACTTTTTCTTGAAAACAATAGCTATCCTTCTTGATATTTGCAGATCTTGAGCTACGCAATGTGCAAGGGAATACCTTCTGGTGCTCTAAACAGATCTTGCTGTTTTTCAACAACAACGCCAATGCCTTAGCGGAACCACCATGCGCCGCCATGAAACTGTCAAAATCTACATTTGGCTCACGATTAATAACTCTTCGAACACCATTTTCATTACTCAAGTCTTCCTGGTTGTTGCCAGCGTAGGATGTTAAACGGTCAAAGTGTACCACTTTCGGTATACTAAGGGGAGATATTCTGATCCGGTACACTATATCATTAATTCTTGTTAACACTTCGTACGGGCCTTCCCATGGTCTGTGTAATTTTGGCGACAATCCATGCTTTCTTTGTGGATTGTACATCCACACTAAATCTCCAGGTTGGTGATCACCTTCTTGTGCTCTCGTGTCATGTTGTGATTTCATTTGATCGCTTGCTGCCTGGATATTCTTTCGGACGTTTTCGTGAATGTTATTTGATCTTTCACGAAGCTTACTAAAGTAATTTTCACCTGCGATCTCTTCTCCAGGTTTAAATCCAAACTGAAGATCACATGGTAGCCGCAATTCACGTCCTAACATCACGCAAGCGGGAGAGTATCCTGTGCTGTCATGTACCGAAGATTGGTACGCTAGTAAATATTGGTCCCAGTCTCGTTGATGTTCAGAGACAACTTTGGCTAGGTACTTTCCTAACGTCCTATTCATTCTTTCAACCATTCCATCCGATTGAGGATAAAGTGGCGTGGTTCTAGTCTTCCTGATTCCAAGATGCTTGCAGACGTTTTGAAACAACGCTGATTCGAAGTTCCGACTATAATCGGAGTGTAATTCCAACGGAACTCCAAAGTGACAAAACAACTCCCTCACTAGTACATCTGCAACCGTCTCGGTTTCTTGGTTAGATATAGCATACGCCTCCGGCCATTTGGTAAAATAATCCATTGCAACCAAGACGTATTTATTTTCTTTCTCTGATTCAGGAAACGGACCAGCTATATCAATGGCCACTTTCCCAAAAGGATTCCCCACGTTATATTGTCTCATTGGGGCTTTCCGTTTTGTAACCGGGCCGTTTCCATAGGCACACAACTCACATTTCCGGCACCACTCCTTCACATCTTCTTTGCAGTTCACCCAACAGAATTTATCTCTCACTCTTTCGAGAGTTCTTTTCACGCCAAAGTGACCTCCGGAAATACCATCGTGCAAGTGCTGCAACATTTCCGGCACTCTGCTTCTCGGCACTATCACTTGAAGTCGTCTCTCAGTGCCATCTTCACATTCCAAGCGTCGTTTCAAGATTCTATTTTCAATCACTAAGGAGTCCCACTGTGCCCAGTATGCCTTCAAGCTACTACTTGAAATACTAATTTCCTTCCAAAGCTGGTCGTTGTCCTCTAGTCCTCCACTCAATAATACGTCCCAATTCGACGTCATTCTCTTGGTCTTCTCGTATTCTTTCGGGTTGCCAAGTATCATCGGTTACCGTCATTCTATGAATGACACTTATTTTCTCTTCCATCTTGGAGCAATGACTACAGTCTGCCGGACAAGGTCTCCTTGACAGAGCGTCCGCATTCCGATGGCTAGTTCCTACACGATGTTCTGTGTCAAAGTCATATTCCTGCAGCTGTTCTGTCCACCTTGCAACTTGCCCTTCAGGATTTCGAAACTGCAGTAACCATTTTAGTGCAGCATGGTCTGGTTTTAACAGGAATTTACGGCCGTGTAAGTACTTATAAAAGTTCTGTACGGATTTGACGAGGGCCAACAGCTCCCTTCTTGTCACTCACTAGTTCCAATAACTTCTTCTTGTGCGTCCTGCACTTGAGAAAGAACGCTTCCTATAGCTGTGTTACTGGCATCGGTATGCAACACAAATTTCCCCTCCATCCGTGGATAACTCAGAATTGGTGCTGTAGCTAGTAGCCGTTTCAGTTGTTCAAATGCGTTGTGCCAGTCGTCATTCCAATTATACTCTTGTCCATTTTTGGTTAATTTTGTCAACGGTTTGGCAATGTTCGCAAACCCAAGTACAAAACGTCGGTAATATGTACACAATCCTAGAAAACTTCGTAGTTGGTGTATATCTGCTGGTGTACGCCACTCTTGTACCGTTTTTATTTTGTCAGGGTCAGCTCTTATTCCGGTCTCCAAAATGATATGTCCTAGGTATTTCACCTCTTTTCCAAATAGGCGACATTTCTTAGGGCTCAAGGTAAGGTTTGCCTCGCGTAATCTTTGGAATATCTCCTCTAGGTTCTTAAGGTGTTCTTCAAAAGACCGGCCTAACACTATCACGTCGTCTAGGTACACCAGACATGTTTTCCAGGACAGTCTACGCAGTATCGTCTCCATCAAACGTTCAAAAGTAGGAGGGGTATTGCATAATCCAAAGGGCCTGACCTTGAACAGCCATAATTTAGTTCCAATTGTAAACGCAGTTTTCTTTTTATCGTTTGGCTCCAAGCCTAACCTTGTCGACCCATCCTTTTTCTTGACAAGCACTACCGGGGATGCCCATGGACTATTCGAGGGTTCAATCACTCCCTGTTCTTTCATATCGGTGATAATTTTCTCGGCTTCCTTACGTTTTGCCAAAGGAAGCCGCCTAGGATGCTATCTTATTGGTTGCGCAACTCCAGTATTTATCGTGTGTTGCACAACATTCGTCCTTCCTTTGTCACTATCATCCAGTGCAAACACACCTCGATATCTTCCGACCAGTTTTTTTACCTTACATAGTTGGTCGCCGTTTAATCCTTGACACGAAGATATCAACCTTTCCAGCAATTTCTGTGAGCAACCGTTGGCTGGTTTATCTTTTGTGTCGTCCACACAACGTTTAACATGGCATACTGGAATGCAACTTCTCACAATCATTTCTTTCTTCAGGGTCACCGTATGCGGATTAATGTTTAGCACCCTTACTGGTATCGTATCTCGAAACTTTACCAGCGTTCTTTCAATCAGTAATCCCTCCTGACCCATTCCCGATTCAGTTGCTTCCATCATGCATATTTGTCCTTCCCGTAGCGTACCATCCGGCCATCCTATTACTATCATTTCCGCCTTCTCGGGTATTTTCATATCACAAAACATTCGGACTTGCATCGTCTGGTTACTCGTCCCTTGAAATGGAATCTCATTATCATCTATCCGTAGCACATTTTCTTTCATGTTCACATGAAACCCATATTTTCTCATAAGATCCATTCCCAAGATCACTTCTTCTGTAATTCCAGCTACCAACACCCGATGATTAATTAGTGTGTCTCCAATTCCCAACGTTACAGCAGTTTCTCCGTGAGTAGAAATTTTCTCACCACTAGCCGTTCGAAGACACACCGATACAGGTAGCACTTTTCCACAACCAGCCAAATCTGGTCTCACAATAGTCCTTGTTGCTCCTGTATCCACGAGTAATCGGACAACCCTACCATTCATTCTACCATCAATATTGATGCTGTCCAGACTTCTCATCGACGATGCAGCACGGATGATAATCTCCGGGGCACTACGTTGTGCTGTCGGCGTTCGCCCCCTTATGTCGATTTGCTCTAGTTTTTCTGCTGCTCAACCGGTTGTTTTTTTGGTGGAGTACAGCGTCTCTGTATATGACCAACTTCATCGCAGTTCCAGCATCGCAGACCCCATCTCCGCGGTTGTTGTCTTTTTTTGTAGGCGTCGCCGTGGATCAATGTAGTAAGCGTAAGACTACGGATCCCAAGGTCTCGGGTTCAAATCCCGACACGGCCGACTGCTTGAAAAATGGCAGGTGAGCATTTTTCACAAATATTACGCCCTCGTTCGGATGAGAGGTAAAATGGAGGTCCCGTGTGTGAGTGTTGTCACGCACGTTAAAGATCCCTACCTTGCCTGGAACGGCAAGGGTTCGGCAAAATTCTAAATTTCCAGGCAACAAAAAACTTGCCTCCTGGCCAATGTAGTACCTTCGGGTGGAGCATTGGAAATGTAAATGAACGGTTGTTGTCTTTCCAGCCCTTCCGCCTTTTGCTTTTCAAACACACGGTTGACTATTTCTTCTATGCTGTTCTACGATTGCTCAGGTTCTTCCAAGGCAGACCGAATTTTGTGACTCATCCTGTGTGATGTCTGCTTAGCTGCTTCAAATTCAAGCACATGAGCCAGTGCGTCATCTAACATTTTTGGCCGTGCTAATTTTAGCGCTTGCTGTATTTCGCCATCTTTAACGCCATCCATAAATGTTTGAACAGCCAGTTGTTCGAGGAAGCTATCTGGTGCCGTTGGGTATGCCAATCTAACTAATCTGGCAATGTCAGCTTCGAATTATTGCAGGCTTTCATTTGTCTTTTGCGAGCGGTTCTTAACTTGTGCATGGTAAACCTGTTGAAGGTGAGCGTCTCCATATCTCATCTCAAGCTTCGATGTTAAAAGGCCGTAATAATTCTGTTGGTGATCTGGAATGGTTTACAAAATGTTAAGAGCTTCCCCCCCGTAGGGCCACTATTAAGGAGATAGCCTTTTCTTTGTAACACCAACCGTTGGCTATTGCAGCGGCTTCAAATTGTTTAAAATATGTGGGCCAAGGTGTTTTACCATCGACTGTGGGTGGTTTCACTCTAAATTTTGACGGTATTGACTCGCTTTCTACCATGCTTCTTATTTCTGGAATGTTCTGATTTACAACTTGGTTTGCTAATTCAAGTGGCCGCGTTGTTAGTGAAATCACTTGTTCTTGCAGCCTCATCATATCTTCTTCCATTTTTACCAACTTACTGTCAAACTTTTGCTCAACTGTTTTCACCTGTTCAGTGTCATCTTCTTTCAATGCAATGGAGCTTTCCATTAATCTTTGTTCTAACGTGACTGTACTTTCATTCAACTTTTCTTCTATTTTGGCAGCATTTTCACTTAACCTTTTCATTTTCTCAGCATTTTCACTAAACTTTACTTCCATTTTCTCAGCATTTTCACTAAACTTTTTTTTAATTTTCTTAGCATTTTCACTTAACCTTTCTGTAAGGTTTGAATCCAGTTCAACTGACCTCACTATGTTTTCATTTAGTATCACTTCCAGTTTAGCCGACCTCTCCTTCATTTTCTTAGCATTTTCACTAAGTGTCACTTCTAGTTTAGCCGACCTCTCTTCCATACCAGATTTAAAATCCTTAAGGAAATTCATTAAAGTTTCTGAAGTCCATCTTACTTTGGCTTCTTGTTACAGGCATATACAAACTACTTAAATATCTTTAGACTTGTGTTTTTTTTTTAAATTAATCACTATATACCCCACACAGGCCTGACACCAGTGTAGCGGGCTACTACTACCGCGTTTCACTAATTCAAAACAAATAATAACAAGAGTCTTTATTACTCACTGTTCACAAGTCTAATTAAGAGTATATGCCTTATTTATAGATGTTTTTAGTCCAATTAACGATGAAGCACTATCACACTAATGAATTTACAAGCACTAATATCGTCTTAAACTAACTTCTTAACCATAGGTCCATTAACAGCACTAACATGACTATTTATTTATTACACTTTTGTCTATTTATGTACTACAAGCTTCATGTACATTAGACACATAATATAACATTTATGTATACTCTTGGACTTCCAAAAGCTCAACTATTTAACTTTACACGATATAATTTATATTCGACATTCTGATATAGACTAAACTCTTACATTAATAAGCGGTCTTATATATATACCCTGAATTAAAAAGATGACTCATCCTCCAGTAATTGCTAAAAGGTTATCGGTGCTTACGGCGCTTGTGTGTTTGATGGGTTGCCTAATAGTAGCTCGCAACACTACTTTTGTATATGCTCTATTTGAAGTTCTTGTTAAGGGTAGAAATGATGCTACGTTGAGAATTTCGATTTGTCCAAAAGTGACAATTTTTAGAATGCACTAACTAACTACAATGGTGTGGAAGTGGGTTCTTTTAAAAAAAATTATAAAAATAATAAAATTAAACATGTATAATGGCCAAAATACAAAACTACTTTACAAGTATTGCTTACTTCGAAAGGCTTCACTAAATGTCAAAAATAAGGGCGTCAAATCGTATTATCCCAATTTCCAACAATTCCTTTAATATTTTCGCTACCCATGAGACGGTTATTCGGAATAGATTTCTGTGTCTTCGGTTTTCCTAAATCTCGTCACCTCATACTGTACCATTTTCTAACATTATACAATACTTTTGCATGTGGTTTATTGGAAGTTCTTATTACCGGTAGAAATGAGGATACGTTGAGAATTTCGATTTGCCCAAAAGGGACGGAAACCCCGTAACAATTTTAAGAGTGTACTGGCTAACTACAGTGGTGCGGAAGTGGGTTCCTATGGAAAAAATTGATAAAAATAATAAAATTAAACATGTCCAATGGCCAAAGTACAAAACTACTTTACAAGTATCGCTTACTCCGAAAGAGCGTCTACTTTATTGTAAATCGAAATTGGTCGATTGTAAAACCATAGAAAGATTTCTCTACCCAAAACGTATCAAGGCACCATAAATGTTAGAAGCCATTTTTTTTGTAAATCGAATGTGGTCGAATATAAAACGATAAAAGGATTTTTTCCTATCCTAAATGTATGAGGAAATCATAAACGAAAGAGTCTACTTTCTTGTAAATCGAAGTTGGTCGATTGCAAACCCACAAAAGGATTTCTTTTTCTGGCTAAGTGGTATCAGGTATCATGATATGATAAACGTCATTAGTTAATTTTCTTGTAAATTGATGTTGGTTGAAAAGGATTTTTTCTGCCCTAAAGGTATCAGGGTATCATAAACAATATGAGTTTACTTTCTTGTAAATTGAAGTTGATCGATTGCAAAACCATAAAAAGATTTCTTTTCTTGCCCAAATAGTGTCAGGGCATTATAAACGTTAGGAGTCAATTCTTTTTAAATTAAAGATGGTCGAATGTAAAGCCATAAAATAGTTTTTCGTGCTCTAAAGATGTCAGGAGATAATAGACGATAGGGGTCCACTTTCTTGTAAGTTGAAGTCGATCGATGTTGGTCGAATGTAAAACCATAAAAGGATTTTTTCTTGCCCTAAAGGTATCAAGATATCATAAACTGTAGGAGTCTGTTTTCTTGTAAATCGAAGTTGGTCGATTGCAGAACCATAAAAGAATTTATTTTCCTGCCCAAAAAGTATCAGGATATCATAAGGTTTAGGAGTAAATTTTTTTGTAAATCGAAGATGCTTGAATGTAAAGCCAAGAACGTATTTTTTCCTGTTCTAAAGGTAACAGGAGCATAAACGATTGGCGTCTACTTTTTTGGAAATCGAAGTTGGTCGATTGCAAAACCATAGAAGGATTTCTTTTTACTGCTCAAATGGTATCATGGTACTATAAACGTTATGAGTCAATCTTTTTATAAATCGATGTTGGTCGAATATAGAACCATAAAAGGGGTTTTCTGCCCTAAAGGTATCAGGATATCATAAACGATAAGAGTCTACTTTCTTGTAAATCGAAGTTGGTCGATTGCAAAACCATAGAAGGATTTCTTTTCTTGCACAATTGTATCATGATATGATAAACGTAAATCGATATTTGTCGATTGTAAAACCACGAAAGGATTTTTTCCTGCCCAAAAGGTATCAGGAGATCATAAACAATAGGAGTCTCCTTTCGTATAAATCGAAGTTGGTCGATTCAAAACTAGAAAAGAATTTCTTTTCCTGCTCAAAAGTTATCAGGACATCATAAACGTTAGGAATTAATTTTTTTTTTGTAAATTGAAGATGGTCGAACGTAAAACCATAAAAATGTTTTTTCGTACCGTATAGGAAACAGGAGATAATAAACGACAGGAGTCCGCTTTCTTGTAAGTTGAAGTCGATCGATTGCAAAGACATAAAAAGATTTATTTTCCTGCTCAACAGGTATCAGGATATCAATAGCGTTAGGAGTTAATAATTTGTAAATCGAAATTGGTCGAATGTAAAACCATAAAAGCGGTTTTTCTTGCCCAAAGGTATCATGAGATCGTAAACGATATATTCAGCTTAGATATTTTATCAATCATCACAGTGATAAAAGTATTACAAATTTCGGATTTCGAATGAATATACTTGGTAGATGAGTACATGTGTACTCCACGAGTTCGCGTGCGCGCGTGTGTTTCCGTGAGTGCCCATATAGATCCACTTGCGTGTGCTAGCGAGCATTGCTATGTAAATGACCAATGCTAGACAATACTCTTGTATGTACTCCATTTGAAACTCTTGTTACGGGTAAAAATAACGTTTCCTTGCGAATTTCGATTTGCCCAAAACGTACGGAACCCCCGTAACAATTTTAAGGGTGGACTGGCTAACTACAGCGGTGCGGGAATGGGTTCCTATAAAAAAATGATACAAATAATAAAATTAAATATGTACAATGGTCGAAATACAAAACTACATTACAAGTACCACTTACCTTGAAAGGCTTTACTAGTTCTCAAAAATAAGAGCGTCAAATCGTCTTATCCCAGCAATTACTTCAATATTTTCGCTACTCGAAAGACTTTTATAGATGTCCGTGCCGTCGGTTTTCCTAAACCTCGTCACCTCTTACTCTACCTTTTTCTAACATTATACAATACTTTTGTATGTGGTTTATTTGAAGTTTTTGTTACTTTACGTTGAGAATTTCGATTTGCGGGGACGGGCACCCCGTAACAATTTTAAGGGTGCCCTGGCTAACTACAGTGCTGCAGAAGTGGGTTCCTATGAAAAAAATGATAAAAATAGTAAAATTAAACATGTACAATGGCCAAAATACAAAACTACTTTACAAGTACCGCTTACTCCGAAAGGCTTTACTAGATGTCAAAAATATAGGCGCCAGATCGTCTTATCCCAACAATTCCTTCAATATTTTCGCTACCCGTGAAACGGTTATAAAGGATAGATGTCCGTGTCTTCGATTTTCCTAAATGTCGACACCTCATACTGTACCATTTTCTAACATATACAATACTTTTGTATGTGGTTTATTTGAAGATTTTGTTACGTGTAGAAATGACGTTACGTTAAGAATTTCGATTTGCCCAAAAGTGACGGGAACCCTTGTAACAATTTTAAGGGTGCTCTACAGTGGTGCGGGAGTACGTTCCTATAGAAAAAATGATAAAAGTAGTAAAATTAAACATGTACAATGGCCAAAACTACTTTACAAGTACCGTTTACTCCGAAAGGCTTTACTAGATGTCAAAAATAAGAACGTCAGATCGTCTTATCTTAACAATACCTTCAATATTTTCGCTACGCGGAAGACAGTTATTCCGGAAAAGTTTCCTTGCCATTGTTTTTCCTAAATCTCGTCACCTCATACTCTACCTTTTTCTGACGTTATACATTACTCTTGTACGTGCTTCATTTGAAACTTTTATTATTGGTAGAAATGACGTTACGTTGAGAATTTCGATTTGTCCAAACGAAACAGGAACACCGCAACCATTTTAAGGGTGCACTGGCTAACTACAGCGGTGCGGGAGTGGGTTCCTTCAGAAATAAATGATGAAAATTATAAAATTAAACATGTACAATGGACGAAATACAAAACTACTTTACAATTACCGAAAGGCATCATAAACGTTAGAAGTCAATTTTTTGGTAAATCGAAGGTGGTCGAATGTGAAACCATAGAAGGATTTTTTCCTGCCGTAAAGATATTAGATCATAAACAATAGGAGTCTACTTTCTTGTATTCAAAGTTGGTTGATAGCAAAACCATAAAAGGATAGCTCGTTTTTTGTAAAATGAAGATAGGGGTCCATCTACTTGTAAATCGAAGTTGGTCCATTGCAAAACCATAAGAGATTTCTATTCCTCCCCTAAAGATATCAGGATATCATAAACGCTAGGAGTAAATTTTTTTGTAAATGCAAATTGGTCGAATGGAAAACTATAAAAGGATTTTTTCCGGTCGTAAAGGTATCAGGAGATCATAAACGATAGGCGTCTATTTTGTTGTAAATCGAAGTTGGTCTATTGCAAAACCATAGAAAGATTTTGTTTTCTGCCCAAACGTTAGGAGCTATTTTTTTTATAAATCGAAGGTGGTCGTATGTAAAACGATAAAAGGATTTTTTCTATCCTAAATGTATGTGGAGATCATAAACGAAAGAGTCTACTTTCTTGTAGATCGAAGTTGGTTGATTGCAAAACCATAAAAGGATTACCTTTCCTGTCTAAATGCTATCATGACATGAGAAACGTTAGAAGCCATTTTTTTTTAAATCGATCATAAACAATAGGAGTCTACTTTCCTGTAAATCAAAGTTGGTCAATAGCAAAGCCATAAAAGAATTTCTCTTCTTTGTAAATTGAAGATAGGGGTCTACCTACTTGTAAATCGAAGTTGGTCCATTGCAAAACCATAAAAGGATTTTTTCCTGCCCTAAAGATATCAGGAGCTCATAAACAGTAGGACTCTGTTTTCTTGTAAATTGAAGTTGGTCGATTGCAAAACCACAAAAGGTCTTTTCATGCCCAAATGGTATCATGATATGATAAACGTTATTAGTCAATTTTTTTGTAAATCGATGTTAGTCGAATTTTAAACCGTAAAAGGTATTTTTCTGCCCTAAAGGTATCAGGAGATCATAAACAATAGGAGTTTACTTTCTTGTAAATTGAAGTTGGTCGATTGCTAAACCATAAAAGAGTTTCTTTCTTGCCCAAAAGGTGTCACGGCATCATAAACGTTAGGAGTCAATTCCTTTTATATCAAAGATGGTCGAATGTAAAACCCTAAAAAAGTTTTTTCGTACCCTAAAGGTATCAGGGGTTAATAGACTATAGGGGTTCAATTTCTTGTAGGTTGAAGTCGTTCGATTGCAAAACCATAAAAGAATTTCTTTTCCTACCCAAAAAAGATATCGGGATATTATAAACGTTAGGAGTTAATATTTTGTAAATCGAAATTGGTCGAATGTAAAACCATAAAAGGGGGTTTTACTGCCCAACGGTATCACGAGATCATAAACGATAAACTTCTACTTTATTGTAAATCAAAGTTGGTCAATTGCATACAAGAAGTTGTTGACAGCCCAAAAGGTATCAGGTGATCATAAATTATAGAAGTTAAGTTTCTTGTTAATTGAAGTTAGACGATTGCAAAACTATAAAAGGATTTCTTTTCCTGCAGTTCCTGTATACAGAACGCGTGACGGTTTGTCGTACATTTTCCAGAATAAGCATGACTCTGAAGAAAACGGTCACTTTTGTTCGTTTATCAAAACTTGAAGAATATTGCCACGGCCCACACGACGCAAACGTCTTCTGTGACTGACGCGCTCGCCCGATTTAACCCGGTGTGACTATTTTTTGAGACACCGACACCGATGGTCGAAGGACCCGGACTCAACTGAAAAACATTATTGAAGCTGCTATTGACAACATACCCACTGATATCATGAAAAGAGTGGAGAGAACTTCAAAACTCAATGCATTGACCAGAACGAAGGCCACCTTAGTGATATAGTTTTTGAAACATAATAAAAAAAAAGCTTTAAATGCTTCTCTGTAACATGGAGAAAAGAATTAAACTAATAACTTCCAAACTGTTTGTGTTATTCATTTTAGAAAAAGTAGTTTCCTGTCGCACGCTGTAACTTTTACTTAAAAGTAAAACCTTTTTACCTTTTTCCTGCGAGGATATCGCTGTTTTATAAATACAGCCCATTGTAAGATTTTTTGTAGCCTTGAGAATGGAGCGTTGAGAGAAATAATAGCAGGGATACACGGCGTTTGTAAGTTACGTCACTCTCAGTTACAATTAAATCTTGAAAAAAATGCATTTATTCAAGCATACTTAAAACTAGTCCACTTCGTATAAACAAAAGTATGAATTATGTAAAATATTTCCCAAAACAATGATGTCAAAAAAAGATATAAAATTTGTAAATAAAAAAAAGGAGAAGGGACTAAGAATGCGCATATTTTATAAATGCAAATATAATGAAGTGGGATCAGATGATGTTATCAGTTTGATGACAAATAATAAAGATGAAACAAACGTAAATTATCATTTTTATCATATAGATAGAAGGCTGCTAGCGTAACCGTCGAATTATGTACAACTTCATCATTTAAGCTTTGTGTAAGAAAAGTGAGTTTTAAATGAGTATCACATGTAAGGTACCGCCTATAATGGCAAACGTTGAGGTAAGTTATAATCAATATATAACATTCCTTTTGATAGAATGTTTATCTTTCAAATATCATCAGTTATTGTTATGCTAAAAACAAAAGCGTAATACAAAATCATAACCACTTCTGACGATCCTGGGTTTATGGTGTTTTGCCCATCTTCCTCTTGCAGCATTAATTTTGGAAATTTTGGCTCCCTTAAACACAAAATCAGAACGATTTTTATTCACAATCTATATCTTAAAGACCTTGATGTGGTGGTGGTTACGTGCTAAATTGACGCTAGTTATCTGAATTAAGTTTACTCTGCCAAGGAGACGTAACAGTAAATAATGCTCCAGCTAGCTTTGAGTGGTGAGGAGTTGGTTCTATAAAAGCAAATGCAAATCTTTTATGCCTCCCTTACTTTTCTCCAAGTTTTGAGCGTCAGTATAATGATTTTTACTTCTCTTTGATTCCTATAAACCTTTCTTTTAGGCACAAAGTTAACTAACAACTTGAATATCCTTGAAAATGGATATTGGGATTCTTGTAGAAAATAAATAGACGCCCGGGGTACAACTAGGTGTCCAATAGTTAAAAGTTGAAGGAACTTTTCTCGAAGGTTTGCGGTCTAGCTGGCTTTTAGTTCCGCAGAAAGCTGAGCTGGGTGGTGGGTAAAACAACAAACGAACAAACGTTCGACTCGGCGAACATAGACGCCACTACATACAAACGTGGTGCGCCAAATTTTTATGTTACGGTATTTCGTGCAGACAAGAAAAAAAGCGGCAAATTAAGGAAATAAAATTGCCAATTTGTTTCCTTTCTAAATCACCCACCCCACTCTACGATATTTTTGAGCTAGCCCAAAGTCTAATTATTTTGGAGTTCGATTCTACCATTCTGTCCCTGTTTTGTTACGGTATTCGGTGCTTTCTTTCTTGTCTGCTCGGAATACCGTAACATAAAAATTTCCCTGTATGTTTGTTGTGGTTTGTTTAGCATTTTTCCTAATCTTCTTTGACAACAATCCTAGGTCATGGATCGAAACGTAAATAAAGATGATTTTAAAAACTTTGAGTGGTTTTATTCCCAAAGAAGATTAAGAAAAATAAAAATTTTGATCTACCAGTAGGCGTACAAGCAGAAGCAAGACGGATTTGAGGAGTAGGTATAGTTCGACCAACTACAGTGGCATAAGTACGAGGCGTAGACGCAGAAGAAGAAGTAGTAGGATTGGGTTTCCTAAACTACTATTACTTTTCCCTGTATGTTTGTTGTGGTTCGTTTAGCATTTTTCTTAATCTTCTTTGACAGCAATCCTAGGTCATGGATCGAAACGTAAATAAAGATGATTTTAAAAACTTTGAGTGGTTTTATTCCCAAAGAAGATTAAGAAAAATAAAAATTTTGATCTACCAGTAGGCGTACAAGCAGAACCAAGACGGATTTGAGGAGTAGGTATAGTTCGATCAACTACAGTGGCATAAGTACGAGGCGTAGACGCAGAAGAAGAAGTAGTAGGATTGGGTTTCCTAAACTACTATTACTTCCACCACCGCCACCACCACCTCAACCGCGTGCTACAACTACCACACCCCTTGTTAATACAGGTTGACAGAAAACTACGCAACCAATACTACCTCCTGATTCGGTAACGCAACCAACATAACCGGTTAATAAAAGAAATGAGGCAGAAAATATTCTATATTAATTCAGAATCCGAAGAAGTAGGTCAGCGTAATACCAATGCCCCTGATCTTGCTTCGTTTTCCTTCTGGCGACGCAAACGTTTTAAGCCCATTACTATTCCTCTGCATCCCCAATTTCTATGCTGACTCCGCCCTTCCTAAAAAATGTTTTTTGGACGTTTTCTTGTTTTCTAAAGAATTTTCATGTTCTGATTAGTCTTGAATTTTTACATATCATTCCGCCCGCACATTACTTGTGCCCAACCCCGAGTGGGTCCGGATTAGAATAGTCCCACAGTAACACCTGCCTGTCTTAAGAGGCGACTAAAGCGGCCCAACACATAGACACACTTTATTCGCACACACATTTCTGGAAGCACAAAAATTTCATTAATTAAACCGCCGGTTTTGTGCGTCTTATTCGATGTTAAAGTTGTACTGCTTTTACTTATTATCTGGGCGCTTTTTATATAAAAAGAAATAGGAAAGTATTCACGGGTTTGCTACCGTGGGCGCATTCTAAACTCCAGTTTTACAAATCTAATTCCTACATTTTCAAATAAGCATAAACTTAACTTGATTTCATTTGTTATTAATTCATTTGCGCTTACGTTACTAACTTTATGCTTTGGTTTTGTTATCATAATATTATTCTACTGTCTTTGCTGCCTCTTGAATTTCTACAATAATTATTGCATGGTATTTTTTGTGAAACTTTATTCCATTTGCCCTAATAATTTTTTTTTTTTGGTATTAAAACCCATGTTTGAAATTGATGCGAACACAATGACTTACCAAGATTCTGAGCCACCATGAGTTGTCGACACAGAATATAAAATATTGTAAAAATATTTTAAAGATAAAATAAACATCGAAAGCCATATTGTAGACGTATTTTTTAGGCAAACGATTGAACGATACGAATCCATCTCAGTGAGTAGATTATTAATGTTTTTCTTTTTATAACTCCACTCAAATTTTTAACCGTAGCAAGATGGCCATGTAAAACTTTGACGAAATGTTAGTAGTAGGAACCACAATTAAAATAATAAAAGTTTATGGTATAAATCAAAGGTAAAGCTCCTCAATTAAATCTTAAAACAAAATAATAGCATTTGGGAAACAACAAAAAAATTAAAAATATGGGACCTTTTTCATCTAAAATTAGCAAATTGGTTCACATGGTCTTTAGTGTGGTATTGCTTAAAAACTCATTTCTTTTAAAGGTTCGTTTATACAGGTAGCAGCTAAGAGAGAAATAAGCATTAATACTTGTCAATTAGACAGGTATAAAGGTAACATAATTTATCGCGTTACCGTACAGAGGGCGTAATAATATTGCACAAAATTTACAATACAAAGTGAATAAATAACTCGATGAATAAATCGAGCTTACCTTTGTTTATCTAGATAGTTAAGTTAAGGTAGAACCGATCACTCAATCCCTATATTACGGCAATTGCCGTGCGGGAAATAGTACTGCGCATTGTTTCTCTAACTACTTGGGTCGTATGGCTTTCCGCGACCACTTGCACCAGATTTTAGTGGAGTTCCTCAATAACCTATAACATTAAAACGGAACAAAGAGGTAGATACTCTAGGTAAGAAACGGCAAGAATTACATATGTAATTTTACTACATTACAACGCATCATTTGTCACGCGTTGTCTGTATAGTAGTTCACTGCCATCATGCCGATTGGCTTGTGCATTTGTCCAAGCCACCATCCTTCCTTGTTATGCATTCTGATTGGTCGAAGACAACGATGTACATTTTTGGAAGCGTGGGTAACATCTTATTTAACATTCTATTTCTACGAAATACATAATAAACATTATAAAACTATTTCTAAAAGTCATGAAAAGTGCTGGGAACTCAAAACCGCATTTATATAATTCGTCATAACCTACTTAATTCTACAAGTTGTCTAGAATAATTATTAAAATGAAATCGTTATTGAACCAAATGAGGTGCAACAACCGCGTTAAAGCTTCATAAAGAAAAACAAAAAAGAAAAAGTTAAACCCTAGAAATCTTTGCGATAACAAGAAACGGAAATAAGTAGCCACGCGATCATCATGCTACATCTTTTGAGCGCGCAAAAATCTTGTTTGCCGCCACTTCGACCGCATAAAATTAGTCAGAGTATAAAGCTTGAATTCTTAAAACTAACACTATAAAACCAAATACAAGATTTATTTTTTTCATATTGCGTATAAATGCATACAAATTTTTAAATATCCGTACGGTATTCTTTTTAATTAAAAACAAATTAAAACATTTGCTTACTAGGATGATAAAACAAAATATGTGACAGCATTAAAAACTTTACGTTAACAAATTAGTCAGTGCAACAGGTTAGCTCTCTTCCCACCTTTAATCACACACACACATCAAAAATTTGAAACGTCAAATAGATAGGATAAGTTTTCAAAGATATTTTTAAAGAGAAAGATACATGTATAATTTTTGGTTTGCAACAACAGTTAGGTAAGATACACTCTAAGAGATAACTTTCAAAGAGAAAATAAATACAAAAGCATTTCGGGTATAAAGTAATAATTAGATAAGGTAACAGCTTAAAGATAATTTCAGAAAGAAAGATAAAAAGTAATCATTTATGGTTGAAGATATTATTTAGGTAAGATAAAATCTCCAAGATATTTTTGAAAAGAAACATAAGTAACTAACCATTTATGGTTTAGTTTATTAATTAAATAAGATAAGATCACAAAGACGACTTCAAAGAAAAAGATAACAGATGACAGTTATTTTGATTCGGAAGCGCCAAATTGTTACTTATTAGTTAGACAGATATAGAAGTGATATAATTCACTGCGCTACCGTACAGGGGGCGTAATAATATTGAATAAATTCTACAATGCAAAATAAATAGTTAACTCAATGAATAAATCGAGTTTACCTTTATCCATCTAGATAGTTATGTTAAGCTAAAGCCAATCACTGAATCCCTGTATTACGGCATGCGCCGCGCGGAAAATATTACTACGTATTGTTCCTCCAACTACGTATACTTGAGTCGTATGAATTTCCGTGGCCTCTATATATCAGATTGCAGTGGAGTTTACTGATAACCTACAACATTAAAACAGAACGAACAGGTACTCCAGATAAGGAACGGCAAGGATTACACAGGTAACTTTACTGCATTACATCGCATCATTTGTCACTCGTCTTTTCGATACGGTAGCACAGTGTAGTCTGCCATAATGGCGGCTGGCTTGTTCACTTGTCCAAGCCACCACTCTTCCTTGTTATGCGTTCTCATTGATCTAAGACAACAACCTACATTTTTCAAAGCGTGAGAAACATCTTATTTAACATTCCATCTCCACGAAATGCATAATAAACATAATAAAACTATCCTAAAAAGTCCCGGACAGTGCTGGGAACTCCAAACCGCATTTACATAATGTGTCATAACCTACTTAATTCTATAAGAAAAAGTCCCCTAGACTAATTATTAAAATATAATCGTTAAGAAACCAAATGAAGAACAACAATCGCGTCAAAGCTTTAAAAAGAAAAATAAAAAAAGAAAAAATTTCTTTGTACGAGAGTTTATATTACATGGAAAACTTATGTTTTAAACAGTGGCTTTAGGCGACACCTAATTTTCAAACCGTGGCAATCTTTTCGATATCAGGAAACGGAAATGAGTAGCCACCCGATGATCAGGCTACATCATCTGAGCGTGAAAGAATCTTGTTTGTCGCCTTCTCGACTGCATCAAATTAGTCGAAGCATGAGACTTGAATACTTAAAACCAACACTATAAAGCTAATTACAAGATTTATCTTTTTTACATTGCATGTAGGTGCATACAAATTTTCAAATATTTATACGGTATTCTTTTAACTCAAAACAAATTAAAACACTTGCTTGCTAGCGTGATAAAACAAAATATGTTGCAGCATTAAAAACTTTGCCGTAACAAATTATCCAGTGCCACTGCATTAACGTCACATAAATTTTTTAATCATACTCTACCGAAATACAAAATTAAAAACAGGTTCGCTTTTTCCTTTATACAACAAATCATATTTTTGATCATTCATATATTACGTTTTATCCGCGACGTCAGCCACTGCATAACCTCGGGAGTAATTTATTGCGCCTCAAATTTGGTTGCAATTATTGCTGTCACGGGTAAAGATAACAATGTTACCTGCTTTTATTCGATGAAACCAAAGACAGCTTTCGCTCGTCTTTAGGGGGCCAGAATCGCGGGGAATTAGTTACTTCAGTTTAACCAAATTCTGACGGTGAAGTGCGATTTACCGTACACTTTCATGGAGCACGACATATTTATTAGGTAAAGAAATGCACAAGAAACATTTTGCTCGAAATTAAGGCTCACCCGCGTTCGATCAATTCGATAGCCGGTGGTCAAGTCATTTGCCTTAAAATTCCTTGTTATCACCAGTTAGTTGCTTCTCCATATAACTCTTTTCATGACTAACCGCGCTGACCACACCACATTCCTTTCCCTGAAAAATATATTCCTAGTATGAATATATATACAGTAAATTAGGGTGTTATTGTCCTCTGGTTTGTGGGAAATTATGGTCATAAAACCTTACATGTAAGAACTTAATTAAATTTAAGATGGGAAAAAGCTTTTCCTTGCTGGATTAAAAATCCTTTAATCCAAATATTAAAATGAAATTTAATGCAGCCAAACGGCGCAACAAATACCAAAGGTTCGGAACATTAAATAGATAGGATAAATTTTGAAAGATATTTTTAAAGAAAAAGATATATAGATAAGGTAGAATCTCAGAGTAAATTTTTAAGAGAAATAGATACATAACCATTTATGATAAGGTGGCATCTTAAAGATAATTTTAGAGAGATAGATAAATAAGTAATCATTTATGGTTTATAATATTATTTAGGTAAGATAAAATCTCCAAGATATTTCCGAAGGGAAAGATAAATAACTAACTATTTATGGTTTATCCTATTAATTAGATAAAATAAAATTACAAGGAAGATTTCAAAGAGAAAGACGCTGATGCCGACTTTGACTTTGGCAATTAATAGTATAACTTTCCCATAGATTCATTTTCATCATCCTCTAGATTTAACACCATTATGGTTAATTTGTAAATCAATTGATGGACTATATTAATAATTAGTTGTATTAACTGGTTCCATATAATTAAGTTATTACATGATTTAAATTATCTAGTAAAAAGGAACAACTTCTGTTAAAATCCCATAACTACTAATAACTGAACTAAAAAAGACTAACTGACTACTTAGATTTAAGAGATAAATTGTCTAACACACAAATAGTAAGTAGCTGAAGATGAAAATACCCTTAAACCAATAAACAATAAAATTGGCCTAAGTAATCAGATTCAGCCGGCTTATAAATATGGTCGCTTTTGCTACCAAACGCCAAATTGTTACTTGTCAGCTAGACAGGTATACATGTAATATAATTCATCGCGTACAGAGGGTGTAATAATGTACAAATTTTACAATACAAGATGAATAATTAAGTCAATGTTATAACGTTTTATTTTAAAGCATTTAGGAATGAAAATTTATTAATTTAAGAGTTATGGACTTTACTTTACTATTTATAAAAATCCCCGTTTAATTAGTGCAAATCCGCTGATGTTGTGAAACCCTGGACATAGAAACATTCACACGGATCACGGCGACAGGCTTATCATTGCAAAGGTAAGGCTAACGCAGGGTTCCGGCGTGAGAAAGCGTTTACCCTCCTATGAACACCAGCGCAAATGTGTTGACCTCGGTTGGTGGGGAAGGTGTTAAAAGCCAGGACCACCGATTATTCGAGGAATTCTCGATCTTACCGCCACATATACCGCTTCGATAAGTTATCGTACCGAAGTGCTGACGCGAGCGTTCTCATCCCACTTACCTTACTTTTCTTTAACACCTCGCAAGAGAAGCCCTACCGTCGGAATCAACAGCAACTCGTACCAACAGGACCAAGCAGAATGGACCGCACCACCCTGAGAAGTATAACATCACAATAAACTTAAGATAAATGCTTTAATAACCTTAATTCGTTTGCCAGGGATTTATTGTTAATGTTGAGCATATTGTCGGTTTGCTGCCAGAAATCGGTAAGTAACATTTGGCTGAAAAGTGATTTTACTGAATCCTTGTATTACGTCAATTGCCGCACGAAAAATATTACTGCGTGTCCTCTAGCTACGCATACTTGGATCGTATGGGTTTTCTGCGGCCTCTCTTCATTAGATTACAGTGGAGTTCGTGGATAACCTACATCATTAAAACGGAACAAACAGACATTCTAGATAAGCAACGGCAAGTATTACATAGGTAGCTTCGTTGTACTACAACACACCACTTGTCACTCGTCTTTTCGGTACGGTAGCCCAATGGCGGCTGGCTTGTTTACTTGTTCGAGTTGCTATTCTAGTGATTGGTCGATGACAACGGCGTACATTTTACGAAGCGTGGGAAACATATACTTAACAGTCCATTCCCACGAAATACATAATAAATATAATAAAACTATTTTTAAAAGTCTCGAACAGGGCTAGGAACTGAAAACCACGTTTATATAATTCGTCATAACCTACTTTTTTACACACACACACACACACACACACACACACCACACACACACACACATACACACATACACACACATACACGCATGCATGCACGTGCATGCATGCGCTCACGCACACGCACGCACGCGCGCAAGCACACATACATACAAAACACACACCCATATGTATATAGGTGACATGAATTGAATTCAAAATTCAGTATAAAAGATAAATTGATACACATCACATATGATCACACTTAGGCTCACAGAGAACATAAATTAGCCATTCCTTACGGTGTTAAACAATTTAAATAATCAATAACAAAAATATAAACTTTGCAAAGTTTAAATTTCTGACTCAGGTTTACAAGCAAAAGGAAAATAGCGTTTCTTATATGGTCATATGAGAAAGTAACATTCGGGTAAGATTTGGGTGAGCGTGAAATTCTAACCTATTTGGATTGCGGCAAAAGGAATGAAGGAAGATTTTCTTGAAAAAAGGTTAGGTGCACCTTGTTACCTGACATAAAAGCTTGTTTTACAGACATATAAATCCAGACGAACGTAATTTATTTTGCTCGGATCACGATAACCAAGCCTGCAACCAGAAGGTGGAAAACGTATATAAATCGTTCCGAATCGACCACAAATTCAGTTTTTGTCGATTTTTATCCAAGCTACAGTACATACTATCGCGCTTGTGATTGTTATCCAAGCAATCTAGTATCACACTACGTACAAGCTTACGCTAATTAAGTTACACTACAACCAACCAGTGATGATTATTTAAGTTAAAACACATTACTTTCTCATTAACGCACTGGTAATTTTTATCACGATTGTTAGCTCAACATGCAATTACTTATCATTACACAGCCAGTGATTTGTATTCTGGTGGTACAAAATCATTCTATTTTTGTGGGGTGGTAAGGTGATCTAGATATGTTAATTATAGGGAAGGACCAATTGCTTTTTGTAGCAATACCGATGGCAGTGTGTAACGTGCATTTTTATGGCTTAACATTTTACACTACCCAATTCGTAAATACATTGCTGTAACTACTATTTCTATATTTTATATTTATTAACTCGTTGGCGAATGCGTCGTATTATAATATGTGGATATACAAGTCTAGATAAGAGACGATAAGAGGTTGTAATAGCAACGAGTTGATATAAACAGATGAGTAGTTTTAGTTTGTTCTTGGTTTCTATAAATTAATTACGTTAAAAATACTGTTTCTGTTTGCTTTGACGATAGTGAGCCTTAATGCGGTATCAATTTTCGAATTGTTCCTGAACAAGCACGGCACGATCTTAGTGGTTATTCTTGTGAAATAAGAGTTGTATATTAACTGTAGAGAGTGTAGTGCTAATTTCGATTGAAGCAGTAGGGTTTATAGGCGAACGTGTTTGGTCGACGCACGTGTGTTTTAAGGACATTTGACGGACGGTTTTATTGTTTACGCGTGCCTTACTAATTGTTTTTAGTTGATGTTCTGTTGGAAATAAAAGTGGTAGAACTTGTTAAACTCGACCTGCACGCGTGTTCTACGGAACATTTGACGGACTTACTTTAGTGATACACGTGCTTTACTCATTGTGTTTTTTTGTTTGGTGCTTTGTCTTCTGATATTTAAACTGTGTGTGCGATCTAGTTTCGCGATTTTTTTTTTAATTTTATCAGAGTAGTGCATACTTTGGATTATCCAAATACAGTTGATGCTGTAGTTGCTGAATTTTCTAACCCCAAAGAATCTAAAATAGATCATTGTTTGCGCAAATTTCGTTATTTGCGAAATATAACAGGTTACCGGTTTACAAAGATATTGGTTGAAGTTTCTCCCTGCTTTTTGGATGTTTATAAAAATAATATATATTTGGTCCCAGTTGAAATTAAACTAGTGCTACAAAATATTTCGAAATTATTGTCTCAGGAAATAGAATTTACAAGAAATTTATCAATGCTACATAGTTCCGTCGTGTGATAAGGTCTGCTGCTAACCCCAGTGAAATACGTAGGTGTGATTAGGGTTACGTGTGATAAGTTCCATCAACGCCCTCACAGTCAAGGGCGAAGTGCTTCGTTAGTGCCGGACATCGTGAATCCCACACTTCAATTGCAAGGAAGCGTTACTGAAGGACCTTTTTGTAAGTTGAACTATTTCCTACTTGTTATTACTTTAAATATCTATCCGTTTGTTTTGCCATATCTTTGTCGTTCTGATACCTTTTACAATCGAATTGCCTGCTATTACAAAAAAAAAAATCAATACTACTGGATTACTCGTATCAATTGTGTCTTACCTATTTATCTTTTGTTAACATTTTGTCTGATTTATGTTTAATTGGTGTGTGAGGAAACGTTTCTGCTACTCCCCAATATTACCTCACTTTGTACTAAAAAATTTTTTGTATTGCTTTTACCGTTGTTATATTATATAGATTATCCAAACAGTTTTTTTTATACATTCTACAAAGTACTGAACAATCTATGCTCGATCAGCATGCTATGTTTTTTCTTTATTCCAGGTTTGCAGGACTAATTTTTTTTATTGCAGGTATTGTTACTAATTCCTTACAGCCGCGCACATTATATGTTGGTCTGCTTTCTACAACCCCCCCTAATCTCCGATTGAGCCCGGTCACTTCTTTGATTTTTCTTTGTGTTACGCACGGCTACGAGCCAATGTAACAAGTGTAGCGGTTATGTAATAAATAAAGCAACTACGACAAACTACTTAATAAAGGATATAAATACCTTAAAGCCTGTGTCGCTCTGGGCAATAAAAGTCACACACAAAAGGTTAGCGGACAACCAAGAACACGCAAGCTCGTTGTGGTGTCGCCTTCAAAAGCTCTCATACAACTATCTTCTGTAACCGTCCAAGTACGACTGATTGTTACTTCACGCACTCACACTACCGGCATAAGGTTTCACTAAAAACTGTAGAGTACCCGCATTAATGGTATTTATTGTCACCACTACCAAATTGTTCAATGATGACGTAACATACCGCCCACCAAATTCATAGAATTTTGAAAAGGAGGGAAGTAGGTTGGGTGAAGGAAATCACATGGGATTTGACCTTGCTAGGAAAACAGGTAACGGAAGATAGGGTGGTACACTACAGCGAGCGATATCACCAACTATGCAAAATAAAAAATATATATGTAAATAAAAAAAATATTTAAAAATAATATACTACCATACATGTAAGAAATGTGTATATACATCTAAACATAAAACAAAATTATAATACCGGTAGCGGTGCTAGTTTGACCAAAGGTCGTTTTAATGTGCCTTGTGCAGTTTTGATCTCAGCGACACGTATAATACCGTCTGCACCGGGAAAGTTATTAATAATACGACCAAATCTCCATTGAAGTGGAGAAAGCTGGTCGTCCTTGATGAGGACAATAGTGTCCTTTTCAACTTGTCGCACACCTACCTTAGAGTGCCATTTAAACTTCTGATTCAGAGTATGTAAGTACTCATGGCTCCAGCGAGCCCAAAAATTTTGGTGGAGTTTTTGCAAGAGTTTCCACCTGCTCTTTAATGATAAAACGTTGTTTGAATAGTTCTCATCTGGTGGTGCAGAAAGAGGTTCCATAGTTAGGAAATGACCTGGTGTTAAGCAACGCAAGTCATTTGGATCCGAACTCAAAGCGCAGAGTGGCCTTGAATTTAGAACAGATTCAATTTGAGTAAGAACTGTGTAAAGTTCCTCAAAGGTAAGTTTTTGTTCGCCGATTATGCGAGCTAGGTGTGTCTTTACCGACTTAACACCTCTTTACCATAATTCACCGAAGTGAGGTGCGCTAGGTGGATTAAACGACCACTTTATCTTTTTTGAGGTTACTGCACTATGCAGATAACTCGTAAGCTGACGATAGGCACCTACAAAATTAGTTCCGCGATCACTAAATATTTGAGAACAGCGTCCTCGACGTGCTATAAATCGTCGTAAAGCAGCAAGAAACGCGTCTGCCGACAAATCCGAAACAAGTTCAATATGTGCTGCCTTAGTGGCAAAACAAACACAAATACAAATATAGGCCTTAAGAGTTTTAGAGCCTCGTAGGCGGTTAGCCTTTATTAAAAGAGGGCCAGCAAAATCAACACCAACAATACCGAACGGTTTGATTTGGGTAATACGTGCTGCCGGTAGGTCTCCCATAGGAGGAGTTACCAGGACCGGTTTGGTACGAAAACATCTATGACATAATGATAAATAATTTCGGATTGAATTTTTAATAGAAAGGATCCAGAAATTCTGTTGGATAAGATACGCTGTGGTATTAACACCGGGATGGTAATACCTTTCATGAGTTGACCGAATGATAAGTTCGGTTAATCGGTGCCGCTGAGGCAATAACGCAGGAAACTTTTCGAAATAGGAAAGCAAAGAATGTGTCAAGCGCCCACCTACTCTTAAGATATTTTGTGGATCAACAAATGGAGAAAGTTTTCGCAAGGTTTTAGGTAATTTACGTTTTGCCTTGATCGAAGCTATTTCCTTTGAAAATGTAACATTTTGTACATGCCGAACGATAATCATAAGAGAATTGTGTAATTCAATGTCTGTTAAGGGACCCGTATGACGTTGAGCCATGGGTTTACAAAATCTATAAATGTAAGCCACGATACCTTGGATTTTATATAACGATGAAAAGCGACTTAGTAAAATGTCAATGATGTTTGGATCTGTTTGAGCGACAAATGTTAGGATCTTCTTTTCCGTAGTTATCTCAGCAATTGAGGTTGACAATGTTGGTTGAGACGGCCATGAGTCACTAGGGTAGTGAAGCCATTCAGGCTCCGCCCACCATAGCGAACATGAAATAACCGCGTTTGGCATTAATCCCCGAGATGCAGGATCAGCCGGATTATGCGAAGATTTAATATAAAACCATCGACTAGGTGCAATGATTTCTTGAATGTGGCTAACACGGTTTGCCACAAAAGTTTTCCAACGAAAAGGTGGAGAACGTATCCAAGTGAGAGAATAACTCCACGCTGAAACATCGGAGATTTCAATCAAGCCTTGATAAGACCGAATGGTAAAAGAAAGTAAATCGGTTAATAAAACGGCAGCACATAATTCCAAACGTGGAATGGAAATGCGCTTAATTGGAGCTACTTTTGTTTTAGCGGTTACAAATTGTACAGTTATTTCTCCAGTAGTTTGATTTATGAACTGGAAATATACTACCGCTGCATACCCTACCTCGCTAGCATCGCAAAACCCATGCAAATGACAAGTAAAAGGATCCAAAGGGGGTAAACAACGTGGTAACTTTAATGACGATAATAACGGCAATTCTTCTTGATACTGCCATTGAAACGAAATGTCTGCTGGTGGGATGTCATCCCAATTTAAACCTAACAGCCACAGATGCTGGATTAGGCGTTTTGCAAAAAGTGTTAGTGGGGCTAAAAACCCTAATGGATCATATATTCTGGCAACTTGCGAAAGTATGTTGCGCTTTGTACATATTGGGTTTAATGGTTTAACCCGAAATGAGAAAATATCTTCTGTAGGTGACCATTGAAGACCTAATATTTTTATTGATTCGTCAGAATCGAAATCGAGTGAAGTATATTGGCAAAAATCTGACGGAATGCCTTCCAAAATGCAAGCTGAATTAGAACTCCATTTTCGAAGTTCAAAACCAGCCAAATGTAAAAATCGAATAAGTTGATCTTTGATTTCGCGGGCCGATTGTATAGAATCTTTACCGGCGACGAAATCGTCAATATATAGATTTGACCGTATAGCCTCAGCGGCTAACGGAAACCTTTTGCCTTCGTTAATGGCTAATTGCTGAAGGGTTTTTAATGCTAGATAAGGCGATGACTTGATACCATAGGTCACTGTACTAAGCTGATAAGTCTGAATGGGTTCTTCTGCAGAGAACCGCCAAACAATTAATTGAAATTTTCGATGTTCTTCGGTAACCAAAATTTGTTGATACATTTGGCGAACATCACAAGTAAAAACGAAACAATGAGTGCGAAATTTAAGTAAGATTGACGAAATGTCATTTTGGAGACTAGGTCCAGCCAATTGAGTGCCATTAAGTGACACGTTGTTTTTAGCCTTTGCAGAGGCGTCAAAAACCACACGAATTTTAGAAGTATGACCTTCCTCTTTAAACACAGGGTAATGGGGTAAAAAATAATTATCGTTCCCAACGGTCGCAGAATCGAGTAATGCCATATGACCCGCATCAAGATAGTCCTGCATGAAATTGTTGTACTGTGCGCGTAGCTCCGGTTGAGCATGCAATTTGCGCTCTAACGAAAATAGTCTTTTCTTAGCCATGTCAAAGGAATTATCAAAAATGGGCAAAGTATCGTTGAACGGTAACGCAACAATAAAGCGACCGCTAGGGTCACGAGAAAACGTGTTTTCGAAAATCAAATCTGCCTTTTCTTCTTCTGGAGAAGTATAAGGCTTGGATGGCAACTCTTCTATCTCCCAAAACCGCCTTAGGGTCTGGTCGATAGGATCTTCTACAGAAGTAAAAAATGCTTGGACAGTATCAGACTGCAAGCTTTTTGTGGGACCAATAACAGTCCAACCAAAAATTGTATTTATGGCGGCAGGCTGAAGAAATTTGCATGTATAACACCGCCATTGATGATGAACGGATAAACATCTGCTCTCGGAGCATGTCAATGGTTCCTGGAGAGTTCCAGGTCGGGTTCTGCAAAGTGCAGGCCGCATAAGTGTTCCCAATTATTAGGAACTTCAACGCTAGGTAATTTACCAGATATTGATGACAGCACAAAAGTTGTAACTTCTAGAGATTTTTCAGAGTTTAAAATAGAGCGAATGGTGCAGCTGACGGCACCCCTATTGACCGCTGAAGTTGTCTGCCCAAGTCCATAAATTGGAACTTGAGAACGTTGCGTGGAAGCCAAAGTTTGCTCACGGAATCGTCTCGAATAAAGCTAGCTTGGGAGCCAGGGTCTAAGAGTACCCTGATCGGTTTATATTTACCAGAACGGTCTTGAACTTCCACAACAGCAGTGGAGAGTAAGACAGTAATCCCAGGATTTAAATTCGTCTGTGAAGACAAAACATTTGCCAGAATAGGAGATGCTGACTGCGTCCTATTGGCATTTTTATGCATATGTGTAGCGGTCGGTTCAGCTGAACAGCTAGAAGCAGGTTGCGCTTCAAAATATAGCATGGTATGATGCGGCTTGGCGCAAGTTAGACAAGAGTTATAGGATTTGCATTGCATGGACGCATGGTCTGTACGTAAGCAATTTAAACAGAGGCGTAAGCGTTTGACAATGTCGAAACGTTCCGTCGGAGTTTTCTTTAGAAACGATTGACATCTGTAAATTAAGTGATTGCCTTTGCAAGAAGGACAATGGTGCGAAAATGAATTCTTTGAGTCACTGGAGCTAATTGGTGTATCCAGTGAAACTACGTTAGAAGAAACTTTTGGTTTAAATTGAAACGCTGAGGATTTGTTAGGCACTGATGTGTGAGATGTATGGACAGTCGTCGAATAAGAAACAGGTGCGGTTGAAGAAAAGGTTTCCAACGCTGCACATTGTTGAGTTAAAAATATCTCAAATCATCGAAATTGTGTATTTGCTTCGGATCCGATTGGAGTTCAAAGCGTTTTCTAGTAAACGGATCGAGTTTTTCTAAAAGAAAATCGACCAGAATGAAGTTCCAATGTTCAGTAGGAAATTTTAAGTTAGAACAGCAATGTTCTCTGAAAAACAATCAATAAGTGCCCTAAGTTTCTTAGGGTCTTCTGATTTTAAAGGTGGAAATTCTTTCATAGCTTTCCAATGCAAAGTTGATAATATTGCTAAATCGTTCACGCAGGGCATTATATGAAATAATAAAATTATCCCCAGAAACAGGTACCGATTTAACAATTTTCAAAGATTCCCCGCTACAGCAGTTAATAAGGTAATTTAATCTCTCAATATTGGTCAATGAAGCATTATTGTAAACCAGACTGTCAAATAAATCAATAAAAGATGAGAATTAAGTTACCTCATTATTAAAATGTGGGAGCTTTAACGGTAACAATTTTGATCCCGTACGGCTTGATGTACTTTCATTAATTTTCGGTGCTCGCATTTCTTGCATCGTTTCAAGGTGCAGCAAAATGCAATAGTAGGCTGCATCTACCTCTTTACGTAGAGCGTTGTAATTTAATAATTCTACATCGTTACACGCAGCTAAGACATCAATTAAAACCCTATTAAATTTGGGGTAAATGTCATTTACTCCCCTTGTTTGAATATGAATAACGTTTTAAAACTTGAATCACTTTGTATAGCGTTGCCGAGCTCTAAAATTTCTATAATGCGTATTTTAAATAATTCGAGTTGTGCCAAATCTGTCTTTTTCGGAGCCATAATGACAATGTTATTCTAAAAGACCTACAATAAAATGCTGTAAACGCGGTAACCTTCAGCTGTGCGTTGAAAAATATTAAATATTATGGGTTGTTGTTCAAGCACGAAAATGTAAAATAGCGTATAAATCAATAAATCACGTTTATGACTATTAGCCTCCAATGGATCTTAAGCAACACGTCGAAAACCTAACGGTTTGTCAAACATAGCGTTAAGATAAAATTTACAGTTTAAACGGGCGGCCTTTAACATGAAAGATCACAGGTCCACCAAATTTTAAACATGTGGCTAACATATTGCAAGAAAGGTTGCAGCCTTTACAACTTTATTACCCTTTGCAGATGTATTCAATATATTACGTTTACAAACCGAGCAGGTTTGTGTGTAATACAAAAACGTGCAATGGCCTTTAAATACAGAGCAAATCCCTTTACCTTTCTTATTTGAGAAGTATAAAGCAAATTATAATTTTCACGTTGCCGTGTGTTTTATATGCCGCTAAAATAAATTTAAGACTGAAAACTAACAAATTTTATGTTAAAGGATTTATTTGTAATTAACCGCTTGGTTTAATTACGGCAAAATCGCTTAATTTAGTTTAAAGAAAGTATATAGCTAATATTTACACATTTTAACCCGCTAAATATGAGGTTTAAAGCACAAATTTAACAACTAAAATACATGATTAAAACACGCTCGCTGAAATGCAAAATAATAATCAGTTTAGGACATGCGTATAAAAACATAGGACTAGTTAAATTTGGGTCGAATTAGGACCAAATGTGGGGTGGTAAGGTGATCTAGATATGTTAATTATAGGGAAGAACCAATTGCTTTTTGTAGCAATACCGATGACAGTGTAGCGGTTATGTAATAAATAAAGCAACTACGACAAACTACTTAATAAAGGGTATAAATACCTTAAAGCCTGTGCCGCTCTGAGCAATAAAAGTCACACACAAAAGGTTAGCGGACAACCAAGAACACGCACGCTCGTTGTGGTGTTGCCTTCAAAAGCTCTCATACAAGTATCTTCTGTAACCGTCCAAGTACGACTGATTGTTACTTCACGCACTCGCACTACCGGCATAAGGTTTCACTAAAAACTGTAGAATACCCGCACTAATGGTATTTATTGTCACCACTACCAAATTGTTCAATAATGACGTAACAATTCTTTTACACGGGCACTAATTACATTCCGACCCCACCTTACTCGCTTACACCTGGAAACGCAGAGCACTACCTCGCTGACGTCGTCAGCCAGCTACGTCTTGTCAGCGGATCCACGTCATATCACAATGGACCGTGGAAGCACCAGCTCCATCACTGTCACCGACAGCCACCTTTTCAGCGCCTGCATCTTCTTTTGGACTAATAATAATTCTTTATTAGTCCATAATAACATTTTATTAAGTTAAGTTTGTATATTTAATGCAAAATTGACTCCACGTTTATTCTCCAATTGATTTCGTTATGCTTATTAACACGCGCTCGTGTAAATCTCGTATTTATATTGTATTTACCTTAATTAACTCAACATTTGTTTTTGTTTGTATTTATTAACACGAACCCGTGCTAATCTTGTTCATACTGATTTAATGCGGTGTTGCATGTATGTTTAAGTTTTTATTTTATATAAGGATACACAAACGTTTGTTCTTGTTTGTGTCATTAACACGCCCTCCTGTTAATCGTGTAAATATCCATATTTTATATACTGAATTGATTTGCTGTTCCAAACAAAGTAGGGATGTTTAAGGTGCATGACCAACACTCACATACGGGAAGTACATTTTACCTCTCATGCGAACGAGGACGTATTTTTGTGAAAAATGCTCACCCAACATTTTTCAAGCGAACCGTGGTGTTGGGATTCGAACCCGGGACCTTGGGCATAATAATCACACGCATACCAACTATGCCATGGAGCCGCCGCAATAAGTTTGACAGCACACGTGTCACAAACATTAACTAGAATTGTACATAGATGGATGGAAAAGCGGGCTGAAGAAATATTAGAAGATTAATTTGGATTTAAGTGAAACAGGGGAACACGGGAGGCTATTTTAACTCTGAGGGTGATAATGAAGAAGACAATAGTAAAAGGAGAAAGCGTGTATATAAAGTTTGTAGATCTGGAAAAAGCATTCGACAGTGTAAAATGGAAAACAATATTCGAAATACTCAAAGAGATTGGAATGAGTTTTAGCGATAGACAGATGGTAGATAGCATATACAAAGAGCAAACAGCGGTAATAGAATTAGAGCAGGAACGTAGAGAAGTAGATATTAGGAAAGGAGTGAAACAAGGATGTGCCCTAACTCCGTTAATTTTTAACTTGTACATCGAAGAGGCAATGAATACTGTCAAATACAGGAAAACATTTGGAATTATTATACAGGGACAAAAATTGATATGTTTAGATTTGCAGATGATCTAGCGGTATTAGCATCTAGCAAGGAAGAGTTAGAAGCTGCTCTGAATGAAATGGAAAGTTCCAACAGAGAGATACGGTATGAAAATTCACAAAAATAAAACTAAAACACTAGTATGCAAAGGAGGAGAAAATAAATCAGAAACTAGAGGACAAATAGGAAACGCGAACTTATAAGAGGTTAAGGATTTCTGCAACCTTGGAAACCAAATAACGCAAGATGGGAAAAGTACAAAAGATATAAAATAAAGTTTGGCACTAAGTCGTGCTACATTTAACAAGAAAAAGCAGTTACTATGCTCAAAGATAACAAACATAGAAACAAGGAAAAGACTGCTGAAAAAGCATATGTGTGGAGCACAGCACTGTACGGATGTGAAGCTTGGCGAGTAGAAGAAGTGGACGGGAAAAAGATAGGAGCGTTTTGAAATGTGTTGCTACAGACGTATTATGAAGGTATCATGAACAGACAAAGTGAAGAACAAAGAGATTCTAGAAATGGTAGGAGAAGAAAGAAATATATGGTAAACAGTAAAAAATAGGGGAGATAGGATGATAGATCACATAGTAAGACATGAGGGAATAGTGCGGAATATATTAGAAGCAAAGATAGGAAAAAGGAATGTAGAGGTAAGCCTAGGTTAAACTATTGCACACAAATAGTCAAAGTGTCAGTTGTGTACACCATTGGGCAACTTCGTGGAGTAGTTGGGTATGCGTGTGACTACCGTGCCCAAGGCACCGGGTTCGACTCCCGACATCGTCTGCTTGAAAAATGTTAGGCGAGTATTTTTCACAAAAATACGCCCTCGTTCAGATAACAGGTAAAATGTAGGTTCCGTGTGTGACTGTTGTCACGCACCTTAAGGATTTCTACGTTGCTTGGAGCAGCACGGATTCGGCAAAATTTAAAATTTCTAAGAAAAAAGCTTGTTTGTTAGCCAATGTAACACGTTCGGTTATTGGAAAACCAAATGTAGTGTGTGCAGCATTGAGAAGCCGTAACACTTTCATGAGATAATACAACGTGGAGAGCCCCTTTAAGAAAGTAGCAATCGATATATCCAGTCCATTCCCTAAGACCGACTCCGGGAATATATACATCTTGATAGCCACAAACTATTTTACAACCAAACCAAGAAGCTGCAACCGTTGCTGACGTGCTGGTAAAGGAATTGTTCTGCCGTTTTGGAGTTCCTATGGAATCGCACGCCGATCAGACAGATATTTATTTCAAGAATTTTGTCGGTGGCAGGGGATAGGAATGACCTGAACAACACTATTGCACTCGCAAGCAAAAGATATGTTAAAGTGCATGAACCGTACCTTGGGCAAATACTTTTCAAGGTAGTCTCCAAACATCAGAGAGACTAGAACCATATTTACATCTATTTTTATTGGTCTATCAGTTTTCGATTCATAAGAGCACTGGGTAGACACGTGTATGTGCTATGCCGGTACGCGAGATACGTCCACCTGATCTTGAATTTAGGTTTAAGGTTATATCGTAGACGAGAGCTACGTCGAGAAGCTCAAGCGCAAAATATATGAAATTCATGGTGACGTTAGGAAAAATATTCAAATTGCAAGCGATCGGATAAACGTCAGATACGTCATCAAGGCGTGGGAGCCTGGTTTTAAGAGGGCGACCGCGTCTTGCTATACAATCCCAGACGGAACTATGAACCATTGCCAAAGTTACAGAGACATTGGGAGGGACTGTCCACTCCCAAACGAAGAATGACAGTGGTGAACTTCAACCGGTTGGTATTCTACGATAGCGATGACGTCGGTATTGCCGAAGAACGGCAAGTAGAGAGACAAACAAGCAGCTACGCTCGTGAGAATGAATGAAAATCTGGACCGGGATATAATTCGTTCATGTCTCTGTACAGAGGCACAGGTAGAGCGAGATTTGGGGTCACAGAAGAGATTCAAGGTGATGTATTCGATGTGATATCGGAATACTCCCTGACACAGCTAACCTTGATATGTCTTGAGAACTTGCTCGGATGTTTAAAAATAAATTTGGTGGTCTGGATCGGTTCACCGACAACAACCAGAGGTTGGAAAAACCATACGAATAAAGGATCAACATCGTGGCATCTACTACCTGGTGACTTGTTTACAACCTTCTGGTAAACCGAATTACCAGGATCTGTGAAAGGCATTAGTGGACCTCATGGGCCAGATTATCAAATTTGGAGACAAATAGTTGGCCATACCCAAGATCGGTTGTGGGCTCAATGAGTTGAACTGAAAGATGGTACGGAATATGCTTGAAATACTGTTCCAAAAAATCCAGATGCAGAGTTAGGTGTGTGGTTTTAATTCAAATGGTACGGCGCCTGTTATGAAGAGTGTCGATCGCTACTTCTATAAATATGGAAACTTCAGAAATTGCTTCGACTGTCCTTACCGCTAAAGGGACTTCCTACATTCGGGTCACAGGGTGTTCTAGGACAGACAGCTTTAAAAGGGAGCAGTGTAGCATCATATAGGCTATCGCTGACCAGAATAATTACATTTAAATGTAAGCGAGGCGTTTGTACATAAAAGATGATTGACAGGCCCCTGCATGCGATGGACTTGATTGACAGGTACAAGAGTTTTATGTTGAACAGTTATTTATATTACAATAATTACACCTTAAAATGTTATTTGCATAATTTCTTGTACGTTTTAGAATAATCCAGAAGTTTTGAATATGTATATAAATTGCGGTTTTAAATATTTGAATTCAATTCTGATTGCAGCTTTGATTACGATATGAGTTTCTGATCGCAATTTCGATTGCAATATGTTCTAGTTTATTGCTTTGAAAGATGTGTTATAAATTACTGGGATATAAATCACCCTATTTGGTATAAATTAATTATAGTGCTTCATATATAAATAATAATTAGTGCTTGGGTAGTTACTTGTAGTATTACGATATTAAGTAAATTTAGAAGATAGCATTGTAGTTTTAAAAGCTAGTAATTGTACTGTTAACGATTAGCTGGATGTAAATTGTTGTGAAAGCTTTTAGAAAATTTCATTGTAGCTACAAGTTGTTGAAAAGATTTGTATAATCAGTTTAATAATAAAGAACTATTGCTTGTGCAAATAAATTTTGTTACAATACTTATTCTATCTTGTTTTCAATAGTTACAATACTAAGCGGATCGGCCCTAATAATGAGAATCAACTTAACGTATTAGGATTATTCCCTCTATTTCAATGAGCCAACACTTCACAGCTTTGTTTGCTAAATCATTACCACTTCCTGACAAAATTCACTTCAAGCTTTAAAAAACGTTTTCACTTGTATGCAGTAAAAAGATATAATATATTTAAAAAATATTAAATTTTAAGCAGGCACAAAAGCACGGATTTTAATTGGCTAACTAGTATCAGTACAACTACTGTGAGTCATTAGAATATTAGATTTTCTTGATTTCTGAAACTCTTTACTATGCAGTAATTTAATAAAAGAATACAAATATACAATCATAAGATGATTTATTGTTCAAACTAACGCAATATTATAACTATAAAATATCAATAAATAATGAACAGATTCTCGGTGTACTAGACGGGTTGCGTATTTAGAAGCGCAATCATTTGATATAAATTTTAAGAACATGCACCCAATCCAATATGTTAATTGGTCCAATTAGATTATTTATTAAATTATTATTAGAACTTATATTAGCTTAAGAATGTCGTTCTTAAACTTCATTAGGACGCGGAACTGTCATAACCTCTCAAATTATGCATGTAAAATAATGCGCGGTTTTTCAATTGTTGTGAAAGTGCATTAGTAACAGAAGCCGAATGGCTAGTTTAAGGTTAAGTTCGTGACAAGTAGTCTCGACTTCAATTAGGTATTAATTGAATGAGAATTCAATCCATCCTAATGGATTTATCTATTTGTATTTTTTAAGTATTCCTAGAATTCGGAAGTTGTATATTGACCTCGCTTGCGCAACGCGCTATTAAGGTAATCAGAAAAGGATGCGAATATAAGATTATTGAACAAGACAATGATAACGCGAAGTTTTGACGTTTATCATCATTAAAATCGTCATAGACCCTGTGCTTTTGGTGCTGCCCCAATCCCTGTTGTTGTCTTAATGGGTGGGTTTCGTTTCGCGTTTTAGTGTTTAATTCAAAATATTTAATGGCAGACACAATATATGGATATATTCCACCAATAGAGGAAGATTTGTTTGTGAGTTTTTTTCTAAAATAAATAACCTAGCGGATATTCCACTGCTAAAGTTACAGTTAGGCTTTTAATTATTTATTTTTCTAAATTTAATTTGTGTGTATAAACGTATCGTAACAATTTGATTTAGAATTAATATTGTACTTTTTTCTTGTAGACTGAAGAACCAACTAGCAAATTACGATTAAGGATAATAAATGGTTATCAACTTGCTAAAAAGGATATATTTGGTGCTAGGTAAGTCATAACTAATGAGAATATCATATACCAGAAACATTTAAGTACTTGTCTTGTAAGAATCGGTTTTCAAATGTTTGTTGTCATGCATTACTAAATCTTAATTCTTAATACAAAACTATCATCGGAAAAGACACGTTCCGCTCCATTGGTTGTTTTGCCTGATCCCGAGACCTTTGTTGCTTAAGTGGTTACTATCCAAGCTTGTGGAAATACACTTTTTTTTAGCATTTCTTTAGTGGCCCAAAATTTAAACTAATATTAAATATGAAACCGTAAAAGTGTATTGTTTATTATTTGTGTGAAATTAATATAAGCTTAACCTAACCTAAAGCACTGATGGTGCACTACCCATTTCACTTTGCATTTTATTTTTAATTTAACACTTTAGAAAGAATCAATGAGTGTAATAAATACCTTACACATATGCGAAATAAAATTCTTTATTGTCAAAATGAACGTGTAACTAAATGAGTTGCAGTTTATTATATAAATAGTACAGTAACCCAACTTTACTAATTACAGAACAGGCTTGTTTCAATATAGGAATTAATTTTGTGTGTATGTGTTGTTATTGCATCTAAAACTGTAATATAACCTTTACTTGTATCGGCACATTTTTGCTTTCACGTTTGACGGGTGGCATGCTAGCACAATTATACGCTTATTTTTGCCGATTTGGGTCAAATGACACGACGTATATTTTGATAACAGCGATTTTGGAATTCGGATGAACAAAAATTTTGGAATATGAATTGTTTGACATATTCAGAATATAAATATGAAACTACAAAAAAGGCATGCATAACAGATTTAGAATGTACCACAAATGTCATTAAAATAGTTTAATTATTTTTTATACTTTGCCAAGATTTCATAGAAAACTTGATAAAGTATCGTTGATTAAAGAAGCTTTTATTCCTAAGCTTTACTTATTAAAGGATTTTGTTAGGATTACTTAAAAATGCACGTTTACTTTAAATTACTCAAAAACAGTAATATTTATTGAAATGTAACAGGTTCACCTTCTTTTTGCGTAGAATGTTCTGGAGAACTATGTTTTTAAAAAAAGTTGTTGAAACAATTGCAAATTTAGAAAGACTTAATAATTCCCACACATCACCCAAAACTGTTGTCTTACTCATAAGGAATGAAATAAGTTGTAACATAAATTTAATTATCCTATTGTCATATACGCACCCTAAAACACGAACCTGTTATTCGTACTCGAAACATTTAAAAAAACAAGATTTTTATTTCACCCCTTTACAGGGTTGTATCTCCCTAATTGCGTTTTGGAAAATAGAGTATTATATAAAAAGGTACCCTTTTTTTAAAACATTCTATCAGCTTTAGCAATTATGGTACATAATTCTGAACTACCTGGTATATATTGCCGAGAAGAGGGCGCCATGCGCCATCTTGGTCCATAAAGGCTAGATTCCAACTGACAGCAATTAATTATAAAGGCGCAAACTTATATTAAAAGCACTTGGTATTTGAAAATGCGCTTATATTAATGGAATTGATGAACATTTTATGCATATTTTACATCCATTTACAACTAAAAGTTATTAATGGTATAAACCATTTATTTTAGCTGCAAATTGTGATAATGTAGAAAAAGTCACGCAAATGTTAAGATTATGTGGAGTCTCAAATTCTTATTATAAATGTACTTCTCTCAAATAGTCACGTAGGCTAGTTAATTTTGTCGTATAAAACTAGCACTTACTGTATTAACGGCAATATAAAAACAAATTTCTTATTTACACTTAGTGAGTTTGCAAATTAATAGAAAATTAAAATCTCTTAAATTTACATATGATAATTATGTCTAACTAACAATAGTCAAAGCATTCGACAAATAAGATCCTCTGTTTTGAAAAAGATTGTCGCTCATTGGTCAGGGCATACACGTCTTTTACTAATTTTAGCACGAAGCGTGGAATGAGAATTTCCCGAAACAAATGGCTTTATAATCTGAGTTAAGCATTATAAATAAGAGTAGATTCACTTTTAAAGGGATAATTGTTGCATTTTCAGTGAACCAGTGAACAAGGAAGCCAAATAATACAAAATGGTAAAGGGGCAAAGAATATAAAACAAAGATAAACACAAGATCAAGCTACATTTAACAAGAAACAGCAACTACTGCGTTCAAAGACAACAAACATAGAAACAAGGAAAAGATTACATAAAGCATATGTGTGGGGAACAGCACTATATGGCTGTGAAACTTGGACAGTAGGAGCCTTTGAAATGTGGTGACAGATGTATGATGAAGATATCACGAACAGACACAGTTAAGAACACAGAGGTTCTAAAAATGGTAGGAGAAGAAAAAAATATGTGGAAAACGGTAAAAAATAGGAGAGATAGGACACATACTAAGGCATGAGGGAATAATGCGGAATGTATTAGAAGCAGAGATAGGAAAAAGAGAAGTCGATGTAGATCGAGGTTAGACTATTTTGGACAACATGACGGCATGAAAGTAGTTATTCAAAATACCGGCTGTTTCTTTTTATTATATTTATTGTAATATTTAATATTCATTTTAGAGTTATTATTTGATAAGGAGTTTTCTATAATTGTGATGGAAAACACAAATCTAAGTGCTAAGTGTTTTAAATGTGTCTCTGCGTCACCATCGGAAGATGTAATCGACAAGCGTGCGTTAAATTGTGATGGTCATGGCTATAATCGGTATGTGCATTTATACTGTTTAGGTATTTCTGCTACAGAAGTGAAATGCATAGATTTACGTAAAAGGTATCTTAAATTTTTGTGTGATACCTGTGCTTATTCTATTAAACCTGAAGTAACCATCTGTGCCATGATTGACTCCATTACCAAATTATATAATGAACATAAAGTAAACATGAATGATTTAATTATGTTGCAAAATCTACTCATTGATTCATTATGATGCGAAATAAAGTTATTACATGAAAATACCATACTTCTGAAAGACAAATTGTCATTATTTCAATCAAAGGAACGAAGTTCTGCTAATTACAATAACGTCACATGATCGGGCTGTGACACATGTTAACGAGTGTAAACAAACTTTAACAGATGTGATTAAGGTTAATGTGCTCAATTCCAATGACGACCTAGAGAAACACCATCAAGAATCCATGGCAAAAACCTCGCGTAAAGGGACCATAACCTCAAATAAGAAGGTGGCCAAAATACATAATAACAAAAGCTCCACATTACCTGCTGTATGTGTCCAGAACTTACATAATGATGATTTTCACACCTCCATAGAAAGGGCTCAACATAATTTAATGTCTTCAGTAATAAATCCAGATAAGATTTTTCCTAACAATAATAGGATTTCAACCACTACATTTGACACTAAAATGCATACTTCTGGCTTCGTCTGATGTTATTACTGTTTCTAATGCTAAGATTGCAGAGGGCAAAGTGAATACTGTAACGTGTTGATTTTCTTTTCTTTCAACACTTACTATTTTCCATAATGTGAGAAAAGAATTATTACTCCAAATGGAGTTCTTATATGATGAAATAAATGAATAGAATGACTCAAAATCTCCCCATGTGTCAATTTAATAAAATAAAATAAAATTATTATGGTACAAAAAGTTTCGCTACATGTTTCAGGCTTATAATTCTTAGCCCATCTTCAGGCGCTTGAAAGTTCTAAAGAAATATTTTTATATATGAAGTACAAATTAACGATTAGGTTTATAAATCGAACACTAAAATATTGACCTTAAAATTATAGTGTATTACATTTAAATACTTACTGAGGATAGTTTTAATTTTTTGTGTATATGTTTGCTTAATGTTTTATAATGTCTATTTTTTGAATTTACAACCTACCATGAGGTCGAACCTCATGATAAAACCAGAAATTTCGAAAAATATGTTAAGCATTATACTGCGTCTGCGACCATCGTGTAAAGGAATTTGTATAGGTGTTAATATTAAAAGAAATAATTTGGATGTAACTAAGATGCCATCAGTGTGGATTTTAAATGTTTTGTATTTCGATGGTGATTAAATTTTGATCGAAGTCAGTGATTTCATTAATACATGTGAAATGAGAAGGTCTTTTAATTTCCAAAATTTCTAGATAGTTTAATCTATTGCCTTTATTGTGTATGTGTAGTATTTCAAAATTGGTATCTGTGAATGTATGGTTGTTATTTATTATGTGATTAGCGAAAGCGGATTTACAATTTAGAGAATCTTTATTATTCCTGTATTTATTAATAATAATTTTGTGTTCGTTAAAGCGTTGTTCGAAGCTTCTACCGGTCTGACCAACGTAGTAGGAATGACAAGTGTCACAAATAAGTTTATAAATACCGGATTTCTTTAAAGTTGGTATTTTGTCTTTGTTGTGTGTTAATATAGTTTTTAAATCGTTGGTTGTAGAAAAGGAAATATTGATATTGTGTCTATTAAAAATTTGTTTTAATTTATAGGATATATTGTTATAGAAAGGAATACTATAATAAATGGATTCTATGTTATGGTTAGGGGTGAGAGTGGTTTGTTGTTCTATTTTTCTTTTGATTTTATAATACGTCTTATTTATTAGGTTAATAGGAAATTTATTGTTCACTGCAATTTGTTTTATTACATTTAATTCTTTGTGATAATCTGATTTATCTAAAGGAGTTTTGATAAGTCGTCTGAACATAAATCTGAAGCTAGCTAACTTATGGGAAAGTGGGTGGTTGGAATTGAATGGGATTACGTTGTCAGTGTATGTGGGTTTTCTATATATATTGAAACTAATGCAGTTTGGAAATATTGTGAGTGAAAGATCAAGAAAATTTAATGTTTGTATGTATGGTATTTATGAAATTTAAGAAGGTATCAATGCCCTAAAAAATTTCTCTCTATAGATGTACTGAAATCTGTTTATTTTGCTTATTTCCATTGTCACATGCAGTATGCAGTCGTTACCTGGGGACATGCTTCAGCAAGTGCACGTGTATTTGGTCTTCAGAGACGTGTTTTAAGAGTCATTGCGAATCTTGGTTATCAGGAGGACTGTCGCTCTAACTTTATTAAGTCTTCAAATACTTACTTGCCCATATATTTTTATATTGGATTGCTTAATCTGTGTACACAAAATAGCCAGAACCTTCAAAGACATAGTAATTTTCACGACTTTAACACACGTGGTAAACATTGTCGGACAGTTCCATATCATAGAATCACTAAGAGCAGATGTGGTTGTAATTACTATGGAATACTATTTTACAATGCATTACACCCTAACATATTAAAAATGCCTCTGAAGCAGTTTAAATCAATCTTAAAAACCTATCTTACTCATAAAGCTATTTATAATACTTCAGATTTTTGTTAAGAGTTTCATTCCGGATACTGACACCTATTATATTTTTGTACTTAATAGTGTCTGCTCATGTGTTGTTGAAACTTTATTTTCTTATTATGTCTTGCACCACGTTGTGTGCCAGTGAAGCGAATTTTTTCTGAAGCACCAGCCCCACATTGGGTGGCAGTGAAACTAATCTTTCTTATAATTATCTGGCCTCACGTTGTGAGCAAGTATAAAGTCTTCCGACATAACTAGGGTCTATTCCTTGGGCAGAGCTATGAGAAATGGGGAAGTCGAAATCTGTTTGTAGATCAAACTTAATCTAAACCAAATAGGCGCCACCAAGTCCTGACTTACTTATGATAATTGCATGGCATATTTCTAAGGCGGACGTGGAGACCCAAAGAAAAAGGATCGCCGCTGACAAAAACTTGTCTTAATAAAATAAGACGCAGCTTCTGTAAGAAATTGTAATAATTAAATACATAAAAAAGTGGAACACTATTTGTGTCCAGCAAAAATACATAAAGAAGTAGTAAAAAGATATTTCCAATATAAAGTTGACATCAAAGACCTACTCATAAGGATGTTAGCTTTATGTGATTAGATTTGATCATACTTGATCAAAATAAAAAACTTTAATCCTGAACCAATTGTTTACTAAAAAGAACCTCTTTTAAAATAATATGATTTATAACAAAAATTTAATCAATAACTGAATCAATCCATAGTTTTCAACTTCAGGTTTATCTTAATTATTTTTAGTCAAATACTTTACAGTATAATATAAGCTTGTTACACAAATAGAGCTCCGACCTGTGCAGATCTGTTCAGGCAGATGACAAATTAATTACTTCTAAAAATGTTAGTATTCAAGTTTTTCGTTTTTTAAATTACATATGCAAGTTTTAATTTATATTAGGCAGATCTCAAAAATAGTCGTGTTTACATCACTTGTACTAAAGCTGTTCGAGGCATTTGCTTTCAAAAATACATCTGTCAGCAGTATACCGCAGAAAATATATGGCGTCAGTAACACCTGTTGACGTTACTAACAATTCCTAATGAACCAAATGGTTGAAGCTTTTACAATATTCATGCTTTTACGCATTAAAACAAATTACCATGTTCCTAGTGTGAAACACATAAAAAGAACTTAAAGCTATCTACGAACCAAAACTGCATTTCTCGCCTTGTTGCAAGGAAGGATGAGATCCTCGTTATTTCATGCAAAGATCACAGCGTTGCAGTGTGAACCAAATTCATACAAAACAACTTCTACTATGAAGTCGTTCCACGTGTCGAATCAAATACGGTGACGATACATTCTGCAGCCGTTGTAATCCTGTAGTTGAATTACGCCGCCTTACTAAAGTAGTAGCATCTTTACATTGTCCTTGTGTGTCGTGAAAGTTTACATAACAAGTGTCGTGCTCTTAAAATTGCCTCCTAAATTTTATATTCTAAAAGTTGCATTGTAAGTTGTAGCAGTATACTTCGTCGCGCTAAATAAATTATCTCAAATTAAACAAGTTAATAAACTTTATACGTTACCAACCGTTATTCAAAGATGTACTAACTCATCGAAGTGGATTCGCAAATTGCCGGCCTGCAATCTATGGTACATGTTATTGCTTCTTCCACATATGGCCGACTGGCTACAAAACTAGCTCGGGCGGCCGAGGCGTCCGGGGGAGGACGTCAAACAGATTGTAAATAGCTGTAGATGACACAGATATTTAACCACAAATAGAATACCAAAGGACGATGCGGCTTTAACGTATTACTTTTGTTGTTGAATGTAATTTACTATTGTTTTAATAAAATTGTTAAAATATTCTCGCAATTTTATGGAGGGGATTTATTATCAAAAATAAAATTGTTAAATTATTCTCGCAATTTTATGGAGGGATTTATTATCAAAAATAAAATTTATTTATTTTATGCTTAGTAGTTCTTTACATCGCTATAAAACTAAATTAATTTACATTAAATTTGATTAATATTCTTATATTCAGAATAATAACAGTGGTGTCGCTACTAAGCAATGTAACTGTCGCTAAAAGTTGTAGAGCAACTTGCGTGCGACATTCAGTAGTTTGGCACAAGGTTCAATCTTTGAAATGATCTACAATCATATTATATGTTTATCTGAATCTGTAGTCTATTTTATAAGGTTCATACGTTTATATTTGGCTACATTTATTTTTATGTAGGTTTGCTATAGGTTATTCAGTAAATCATGATAAAACTTGCGAGGTTTAGATGATATCCATTTATACAGATAGCATTTAAAGTGTTTATAATTTAGTTCCTTTATAGTTCTCGGTAGAGTATTAAATAATCGAGTAGCAGAGTATGAGGTTGAGGTTTTAGTTAATTGTTTAGATACCTTATTGGTTTTTCATTTAAGTTTAGTTTTTGTCTAGTATTATGTAGATGATCAATTAGGTTTATACTGCAGTACTTCTTATGGTACAATAGTACTTTTAATATAAAGATTTGCCTTACATCCAACACGTCAGCTTCTATATATAAAAGATTTGAATTATAGATTCTAGGTTTTCTATACATTATTTTTATAAAGGACTTTTGAATTACTAAAAGTTTATTCATTATGGTTTTATAACATCCTCCCAGGCTAAAATTCCATAACTAATGATTGAAAAGACAAGGCCATTGTATACTATTCTAAGATTTTTTATCGAGAGTATATCTCGTAGCAATATAAAGTGTGTCATTAGGAGTCTTAGTTTTCCACAGAGATATTTTATATGTGCATTCCATTTTAGGTGGGCATCCACAATAACTCCTAAGTATTTAATTTGTAGTGTTTGCAATTTTATTTTTACAACTACATTGACCCTTACAAGCATCAGCATGTAGAATTATATCTGGCAATACTGGTATACTTTTTAAATATGATGTGAATGGAATGTATTTAGTTTTTTCAGGATTTAGTGTCAATTTATTCTCATTTAACCAAAGGATAATCTTTTTAGGCATATGTCACTTTTAGTGGTCACTTCGACCATGTTTCTCCCTGCACTATAATGACTGTATCGTCCATAAGCGAAAACATATGCCCTTCTTCGTTCTGCAAAACATTAAGAAAGTCATTGATATAAATCAAAAATAGCATTGGACCTAGCACTGTCCCCTGAGGTATTCCACACTTTACAGGTAGATAATCGCTGAATTCATTTCCAATCTTGACACGCTGCTGTCTGCCTCTCAGATAGTTTGTCAGTATCTTGAGAACAATCCACGCAGACCTATTGTTTCTAATTTAGCCAGCAGAATATCATGTGATACTGTATCAAAGGCTTTTGGAGGTCTAAAAATACCAATAACAGGTTTAGATTTATCAACAGCTTTATAGATGGCTCCAGTTACTGCAGCCAATGCATTATTAGTTCCTAGATTTGTTCTAAATCCAAATTGGTTTTCTGACAGAAGTTTGTTTTGTCTACAAATTTCATTATTCGTGATCGCAAAGCTTTTTCGAAAATTTTAGACAAATTAGATATTAAAGATATTGGTCTATAGTTATTAATTAAATCTTTAGTACCTTGTTTATGTATGGGTTTGATAATGGCAGTTTTAAACTGTTTAGGCATTCACCTTCCTGAAAGATTCTATTTATTAATATATTTAGGGATGTGAAATAGTGTTAGCTATAATTTTGATTATATTTGAGCCTATATTGTCTTCCCGGTGATTTGTTATTCTCGAGTTTATCGATAATTTCTTTAATTTCAGTATGTGTAACTGGCTCTAAAAACATTGATTTACCATTCCTGTTTGATTTAAGGTTATAGTTTTGTCTGGACAAAGGAGTGTGTATTTTTTTGGCTAAGTTTTCACCTACTGTAGCAAAAAAACTGTTAAACTGATTAGCAATTTCTGCGCTATTTGTAATGTCATCGTTTCCATTTTCAGCTTTAATACTAGTTATCTGTATTTTTTGTTTATTTCTATGTAAAATGCTATTGGTAGTTTCCCATATTACTTTAGGACTAAAATTACCTCTTTCTATTGTCTCATCATAGTATTGACGTTTAACTTTTCTTATTAACGAGACTATTCTATTCCGATAAGTTTTATATTGTGTTTTAGGTTGACATTAGATGGATCTTTTGCAGTTGTTTATATAGAGAGTCTCGTACATTTATTGAAGTGATAATGCCATTTGTCAGCCATGTTTTCCGCTTCAAATTTTAGGTTTTATTATAATGGTGTTGCATTCAATATTGGTAATTATTTTATTTATGATAAACTGACATGCATCATCAACTGTCCCTTCTTGAACTTCATTCCAGCTCTCCTTCTCCATATTTAGTTTTAGTTGGCTGTAGAGTATAATTTTTTTGATTTTATTGGTATTGTTTTGGCCTTTGTTACTAACCCCATTAAAACCCAGAATAACAGGATAATGATCCGATATTCTTGACTGCAGAATCATTGATGTAAACCTTTTATTAGGAATTTTTGTTTTAACCATGATATGATCCAAACATGTGTTGCTGTGATTTTCTTCTCTAGCATATAACCTTCTAAAGAGAATATTTGTGGTGATGGGCATTGAAATGTTTCAGTCAGGACTATAACATCAAAAAAGTTTTTATATATTGAAATCAAAGCTTCTAATTGAGTAAAGTTTTTTAAAATGCTTCTGATATTAGTATGAAATATGGAGAATGATATTTGTTTTGCTTGTAATAATTTAGCACATTCATTATTATCTGATAATACATGTGTGTTAATTGCTGTATTATCTAAATTATTTATTATTTTATAAACCATTTGTAGGCTTGGGTTTTCTGTATCTTGGAACTATTTACTAAGATATATTTAAACTATTTTACTAATATCATTTTCACACCTGATTGCAATAGATTTTGTACCTTCTGTTTTTCTAACATATGTAATACCTTCTCTTGTCCAAATGAACTTATAGCCTTTATCCTGTCTAGCTTTTCGTGCTATATTAAAGATTGAACGATTTTGCATTGTTAGATTTTCATTTATAAAAATTCGACTTGGTGCTAATTTGTATGGCAGATTTAAATTACTTGCACATATTTGAATCTTCTTACGAGCCTCCATAAACTTATTTCTACTGCTAAGATGTTTAAATTTGACGATTAAACCTGCATGTTGTGAATTTTGAGCTTTGGGGAGCCTGTGACACACATCGATTTCTTCCACTAATACTTCTGCTTTTATGGCTTCACTTACACTTAGAAATATTTGTGTAGGATCCTCATCCTTCATTATTGGAATACCTTGTATTTCTAGATTATACATCCGATTTCGCTGTTCAACATTATTGATCCGTTTTGTAGATCATTTACTTGGTGCTCCAGTTCTTCAACTTTATTTGTGTATGTGGAATTTTGCTGTAGGAGATTTTTTAGTTCTCCATTTTCTTTTAGAAGCTGGTCAAATTTATCAGACATGTAAACAACAGATTGTTGAAGTTGTAAAATTAATCCCATTAAGTCCTTTATGGTTGGATTTTCTGGCATTAATAATTGTGTAATATCACTGATTTCTATCTGTTTAGATGTGCAAATATTGTTACCCTCTTTAATACTAGCTAATTTCTCTGTATTTGATACATTAACCTCATTTTTTTGCAAGCACATTTTACAAACTTTCTTATCTTCCATAACAAATAAACATTTGGCTTGGTTTGCACAACTGGGGTGATACTTATTACTACATAAACTACATGCCACTGAATTTACCACCTTTTTATTGCAATAATAACAATTTGTTAGAGCACTTAAATCAACCTTGTTTACACCCGCCATCTTGAATTCGGTAATTGTTACATTGTTTTAATATTATGGTGAATTGTTTTATTTATATCATTTTTACTTTGTAAACCTACTCGTATAAATAGTATATATTAAGTTCTTCCTCGTGATATTGTCGGAGGCTTTCATGGCCGGAGTCATTATAAATATTTATGGTTCCGGGTTGGGACCATGTCATTTTATAAATTAAGCTCGACGTTTCGTCCACTTTTGTAAGGGGCTTCATCGGGACAAGAAAAGAAATAAGTAATAAAATAAAAAAATAAAAAAAATTTATTACTTATTTCTTTTCTTGTCCTGATGAAACCCCTTACAAAAGTGGGCGAAACGTCGACCTTAATTTATAAAATGACACGGTCCCAACCCGGAACCATAAATATTTATAAGTTCTTTCTCATTGCACATCCAATACTATATTTTTTTACAATGGATATAATTCAAATAAATACATAAATATTGCATGCAAATATAATCAATGTTTCAAGACAGAAAACCTAATGACAAAAAAAATAACTGTACTTAAACCTGATGATTATTATAAGCAACTACAGGTATTGGTTTTGCAATATTTTCAACTAATGTTGATTGTGCGAAAGGATTTACTGGAAAACTACTAATTTGGCAAATGTTCAGGAGCCGCGATGTCAATAAGGAACGAGCATGTGAAGTTACGAAATGTTATGCACACGGTTTACTCCCGTTCGAATCTTTGCCTTCAAATGCAGGGAGGAAATTTTGAGCACTTGCTTTAAATCCATTTAAATCCACTTACATGCAAGAGAATGTTACAAAATGAAACAAATGTTTGTTTTCTTCCATTTTTGTTAGTGAAATTCTTAAATAATAGTATTGTATACCCAGTAGGAAAAGCTGAACATTCCCGGACGACGTGAAGATTGCTTGTCAAGGCACAAGCCGAGCCCAGCAACACGGAGTCCAGGAATGTTACTTTCCCTACGTGGTATACATACTATTTTTTCGTAAATCGTTAAAAAACTGCAGAAATTAAAATACTAATTTTAAAAAAAACATGATTAATTTTATTTATAAATAACTGGTGCTGTCAAATTAGTAGTAAAAATTTTTGCATAACCATGGAAACGTTCCTATTAAGATATTGAATTGTCAAATTTAACACATTGAAATACGATTGCTGGTGTTTTTTAAAGTAACAATACAAATTCTATAATTGTACTAATTGTAAAATACTTGAAAATATCACACACAACTTACTTCAGAATCAAATACATTCTGAAGTCAGTTGTTTGTTATATTTACATAATGTAAGATTGTTTAATTAGAACTTACCATGAAAGCATGCTCTCGGTCATTTTTATAGTCCATATGTATACACATTATTTCTGTACAGTACAGTAATGAATATTTTCTTACAGTGATTTGTCGTTGCTTGGCAACGACTAAACACTTGGAAATATTCAACTTTTCTTTAAGAAATTTTATCAGAAATGTCAAAATTTCTGAACGATTTGCGGAAAAACTTTTGTTTTGCTTTTGTTTCAAATTGCTGTAACTCTTTAATTATGAATGTCATCCCATTATTTTATTTACATTCTTTTGTTCAAAATAATATTAGGAATCACCTGCAATAAGCCGGGGGAAAACCTCGTGAATCACCCTGTATATATAATGAAATAAAGTTGTGTAGAATCTTGGGATACGCTCATTCATACAAATAAAAACTACAATGTCAACTTTTAATTATATTGCACGTTTCAGCATGAACAATTATGCCGTCTTCAAAGACTAGAATTTAACAAATATTAGTATACAAACTTGAAACAGTGTAATTACTTTACTTACATACTTACTATGACGTAAAAAGATTCACATGAATTAAACCAAAAGTGACTTCATAACAAATGGTGATAATAAATTATATTATATATATATATATATATATATATATATATATATATATTGCCGTGGAAGCTTCTCTTAATCGAGCCTCACGAATTAAAATACATTCAAAAATTTTATTAATTTTCCAAAAATCGAAAATCGTCATCAATTTAACACAATAAAAAAATTTTAACAAAAATAATCTCTTACCCATATTCTACTCTTCATCACCTTAATTCTTCTTCAGTTCCCAGGCTAGCTCAGTTGGGCCTCCTCTTCGATACCTAGATTCACTATTATACTCTGTATCGTTCACGCACACTCTCAATAAAACCACAAAATAATACAACCATCATACAATATTTATTTTGTCACTATTTACAAATAAAATTCAAGATTATCCACTTTTCAAAGATCACGTTACACCTCAATAAATCCTATTTTTGTACTGTCCTGGATTTTAATTTAAAATATCAAACACATTGAATATACCCTGAGTAAATGAGCCCTGAATAATACCTTATTTTCTTTCTTTATTTATAATCTATTTTAAATTAGTATACGCTGGAGTATGGTGAGCTCATGATAACCCAGTTAATTATGAATAATGTATGTTTTTGTACTTCGCATACTCTTACAACAAACAAAAAAAAACCCATGTACTCGTAACAATAAACATTTTAAATTCCTGATGGAACGTTAATAAGCTGTATATACACCTTTAGATTTCTATTTAAATACCATAATAAAGTTTGTTATACGTATTATTTTCAATACGCAAAATAATGCACAATACCTTCAAATTCACTCTCACACGCCACACAATTTTCATAGTTTCATAGTTTATAACAACAACAATTTTAAAGCATTACCTGGAATTTCTTGAAGATCTCCACTTCGTTGACGATGCCGTTAAGTTGTTTCGCTCTGCTCTGCTGGCGGCTTCTAGCTATTTGTAGAAGAACCCCATCTAGGTTGTGCTGTCTGCTCTGCCTTCACGGTGTATCCAAATCCAAATTAATTACACTTCTTTCATAATTGCGTACTTTAGTTTAATTTAATTGAAATTTTACGTTACTTCACGTCACTTCACGAGCTTGTTTAAGATAAATGTTGCACCTCTAATTAAATTTTGGACTCGTCACTTATTTGCGTATCGAATTATGAGGCCAACACTTACTATTTAATTTAAAAATATGTATACTTACAAACTCGTAGTCTGAAGCGGTGAAATTACTAAGAGATCGAAGTTAATAGAGAGCGAGGCTAAATTCCCTTCGAGTATTTATATGATTCCGAATGCCACCTCTAGGCCGCTCTTCCCGTGAAAAATCTAATTTAAAATAACACTTCCTCAAATTTTGTTTCAACCGTTTTCGAAATCTCTGAAATTTAGCGCGTCGTTACGATATTTTCCGAAAAATTAACATTCAATATTCCCGTGTTTGCCTGATGTACAACTAACTATATCGACCAATAGTATATCCATTGACGTTTCAACAACCCCGCCTATATTAACGCTGGCCCTTTCTTATGCATATTATATGTTTCCTTCTAACCTTGTTTGAGTGGTAGAAATCGATATTACTGTCCGCGTTCTTTTTGCTCCATGTGGACTTGTATACGTGCTTTTGCGACTGTTGTTTAACCAATATTATTTGAAACTTGCTTGTTATCTATAAAAATAAGAGGAACCTGACATTTCGAAAACATGCAGATGTTCAATTTAACCGACGTTTTAACACAACATTTCTAAGAGTTGGCTTTTCAAGGTATTTCAACCCAACCGATATATTTGTTTGTTACAACGAAAGCTATTCGCCTTGGATTTGTTGATTTTCATGCTTTTATGCGTATTAGACGTAATGATCCGTTTAATTAAACTCTATTAAATTAATTAATAATTTGTATTGGCTACTAACATTTATTTTCTTTACGAACCTAACTAAATTTTATTCATTAATTGTAAATTGTAAATTAAAGCGTTGCTTAATTGAATACTTGTTACTTTAAACTGAACTAAATGAAATAAATTTCGCACGTAAATTCTGGTTGTTTCCTCTATACAGGGTGTTTGAAATTGCTTTGTTTATAGTTAAATTTAACCTTTTAAAACCACTACAATATATATATATATATATATATATATATATATATATATATATATATTAAGACAATTAAAAGGTTGCAATGCCAGATAAATGTAAACCTAATACAAAGAGCACTAACACAATATCTAAAATAATACCAGTTAGCGTAGCAAAAGTCATATGGTGACCATGGCAAAACGAAATTGAGGAAGGTGTATCTCTATATTATTTTATGGATTTGGTGCAAACATTGTGTATTGTATTTGTGAAAATAACGTTGGCAGATATATCATCAATGTAGTGGTTGCTTCAGCATCTTCAATGAATTTACTTATATTCTTAAACAGTTTTCAACAGTGAATAGTCGCTTTTTATAGTTTTCGATTAAAGTTTTTGTATCGTTACAGCTTAGGCTTTTGGTTTGATCATTCACTGCCATTATCTTTTTAATAACGGTCAACTCGAAACACATATTCTAGGAAAAAACATAATTCTTCAATTCATTAAACTTTAAGGTATTGATGTGCAAAATAGGCTCTTTGAACCTGTTAAAATGACGGGGTGGTTATGTATAAAACAAGATCGTGGTTGTTGTCCAGTATTCAAGAAACTCGTGCTTTTATTCATGTGTAGAAAATAAAGTACTCCGTCTAGTTCTAACAAATAGTAAAATACATTGTCTTTGCACATTTAATCTTTTAGTCTACATTTTTCACTTTTTGTATCTTAAAACTATTTATGGGTAAATAAAAAGAAACAATACATAAAAACAAACAGTATAAATGACATTAATTGATATATATTTTTAGTGATCCCTATGTTAAGATAGACTTATGCACAATAAATGGTGATGAAACTGTAGATTCGGTACTCACTAAAACAAAAAAGAAGGTAAGCATTTGTGTTTTTTAATTGTATAATTTTCAGCATATAATTTCAGACACTCAATCCAATATGGGACGAAGAATTTATATTTCGAGTAAGTATAGAGATGCTATTTATAACCAAATGTTGGTAATATAATTGCATGATAATTTAATTATGACTATCTTTGTATTTGGTGCATTCAATGGAAGAAAAGTGAATAGTTAGTTTCCACAGTATGGATATGAATAATTGTTGAAATTGAATTTGATTTTAAAATGTGCTTAAAATTTAAAATCATATTTCGTTATTTTGTTATAGTTCATTGGCTGTAGTTTTTAGTGTTATTTATGGATGCATGCTTGAAAATGTTTGTATATTAAGAATAGTTTAATTGAACGCTTATCTGATTGTGGTGTATGGAATGACATTGTTCTATATTTTCACTTAGGTGTTTGTAAAGTAAATTAATTGTATGATATATAAGTGAATATTAAGAAAATTAAATAAGAATTAGCTGTGTACACACAAAAGAATTAGAAACAGTTTGAAAAGAATATAGTCAACATGTATTAAGTTAAAAACATAGCGCTTTTGACTATTAACTAGTCATCTTCAGTATAAAAAGTTAATATAAAATATTAATGAAAAGTAAAATATAAGCTTTCTTGTAGGAAAAATATCTACCATCAACAATATTAAGATAGATAAATTAAAACATGTCAAATGTCATATTGACATGTTACAAACTTTTTTCATCGGTACCTATATCTGAAACCCTTCCATTAGTAAGTAATATTTTGAGAAATCACAATCTCAATGAAGACTTTGTCATTGAATTTCTTAGTTTATTAAATGACTAGCTTGTTCATTTCAGCAGAGTAATTGTGATTAAGTTGAAAAAAGCAACGAAAAAAATGCATTCTGAAACTTCTCAGATTCATAATTATTAAATCTTTGTTTGTCATGGGATTTTTTTTCATTTAATAATAATTACTACCACTAACCTGATTCCTTAGCTATGGGCAGTAGCTTGTCACTTATTTTAGCAGAAATCTTTATGCATAATTCAGAAAATTGTCATATTTTAAAGTATAACAATGAAATTTTACATTGGTTTTGTTACGTAGATGATTGTTTGGTTTTCATAAAAGCTACTCATGATACAGCAAAAACTATTTTAAGAAAAATTAACACGTTTCACCAAAACATTAAGTTCATCCTAGAAATTGAATCTAATAACAAAATTAATTTTCTAGATCTTACCCTACATAAAATTATTCATGAACTAGAATTTAAAATTTACAGAAAGCCAACACAAACTGATCAATTTATCCCGGCCATATTTAATCACCTCTTTGAACACAAACTGGCCTCTTTCCTTTGTTATATTAATTGCACATTAAATTTACCTTTAAATACAAATGAATATACAAAAGAAATCACAATTTTAAAACAAAGCGCTGTAAACAATGGGTACCACCCTAATATAATAGATACATTAATTAATAAGATAAAACGAAATAAAATATGTAATTCAATTCTTTTAACAAATACTATAAAGACCAAGTACATATATATTTCGATATTTCGATCAACAGATAATTAATAAAAGTAAAAAAATTTTCTCAAAATTTGGCGATATTAAAATAGCTTATAAAACCAACAACACTCTTTACGAACACATTGTCTATAATAAGGACAAAATAGATAAGCTTCAAAAGAGCGGCATTTATAAATTGTCTTGTAATACTTGCCAATCTAGTTATATGGGCAGAACTTGCAGACCCCTAAAAATAACAATTTCAGAACATCTTAGTAAACCCCAATAATCAGCATTCGGCCACCATCTGAAATTTAATATCCACATCTTCAGTCCTTCCATAGACACCAAAATTTTACATCATATTACAACAACAAATTTTACTAGATTAGATTTTATTGAAGACTTGAAAATAGAGAAAGAATTATTAAGCAATCCCCTATGTCTAAATGCCAACGCTAATGTAGATAAACCTTACATTCTCATATATAAAAGGTTAAACTAGTTTTTTCTGTATAGCCTGCAAATTTGGTACCCTTTGGCATAATCATTTTACTCAATTTTCTTACTTACATTAAATCACACTTGTTAACTATTTTCTTGTTCTGTTTTGTTATCTCCTTATGATCTAGTCTTAATTACATTTTATTGTTTCATACATTTTAAATGTACAGCTTGTGATATTACTTGTCAATATGACATTTGACATGTTTTAATTTATGTATTTTAATATTGTTGATGGTAGGTAGATTTCTTTTCTACAAGTAGCTTATATTTTACTTTATATTACTATTTTATATTAACTTTTTATGCTCTTGTAGGAAACAACACTGAAGATGACTAGTTTATAGTCGGAAGCGCTCTGTTTTTAACTTAATACATGTTGACCATATTCTTTTCAAAATGTTTCTAATGTTAAGCAAGACTAAGTTTGCATTTATTGCGGCCTTATTTATAAACTGCGAAGTTATTTTGCTTTTTTACGTTTAAAGTTTTGTTATGCCTGCATTAAATAAACATATGAAATAAATAAACACTTGAAGTGAAATAAAAATAACATTTCAGTGTTCACGTTTCTCACAATTGAACATATTATTAATAACCACTCTTCAAGTAATTTGCTTATGTTGTTTACCTGAGTAACAGTATACTAAACAGTTTTCTCCAAAATTCAAATCCAGTAGCATATTAAACTCCAATAATGCTAACACACAAAAGGATATTAATTATAAGCTATAATGAAATTGAAATTAACACGCTATTTTAGCATATATTATGGATATATGAAGCATTAAATTGTTAAATTTGGCATTGCCCAAAAGGGACTGGAATCGGTAACAAAATAAGAATGTGCTGGCTAACTACAGTGGTGTGGAGTGGGTCCCTATAAATGAAAGAAAATATAACAAAATTAAATAATCAAAAATCTGCCTAGGTGCAATTTCAATACCATTAACATTTACGTTGAAGGGCTTTCAATTCCTGTCAAGTTTATAGACGCCAGCTCATCTGATCTAATCCAATCTAGTGCAAATCCCTCAAGACGATGAGCAATTCAAAAAGGGATTTTAATTACTCTACCCTCTGGTGTAATGAAGTTCTTACAATTAAGGAAATACAGTCTCGCTACATTACCTAGATTCTATTTTTAATACATCACAGTATAAATGTGCAAACAAGTATATATAAAATTTTAAGGCTATCTAAATAACTTTCAACACCATTCACACAATCATATTCCTGAAAACATGTACATAAATTAACCAAATAAATTTTAACATCGTTCACATCATAATATTCTTAAAACATATATGGGTAAAAGTTTAAAATTACCTAAATCCAAATAAAGACAAATAGCATAACATCTTCTAATCAATTCATATGCCTACGGCATTTAATAATACATAAATTAGTCACTTTTGGTTGGTCACATTCTTTGTTTATTTTTCTATAACTATTTAATTACATCATCACTTTGTCACGACTTAAGCTTCTTAAATCTAATAAAGCAAATAATATAATCTACAATACAAGTGGGCGTTTTCCATGTTCTATGTTCAGCTAAACAAGTTACAACCCAAATTAAAATAACGTATAACTATGTAAACTAATCTTTTTAAATGCGTATTTATTTAATCAAGGTCGTCCATTTTATCAGCTGAAATCCGCCATAAAACGGATTATTCAATTTCTCTCCAAAGTGGTGTGGACTAACTAGTCTCTTTTAGATATTGGAGCTGTCGATATATCCATGATTCTATTACAATGAACACCCATGATTACTATTTCTTAATTATTGAAGTTCGTTGACGTCCCATTTCTATAAATAACCTTTCAATGTTTCTTTGTTACTAGTTTAGGCGTAGTCGAGTAATTGATTTCTGGCAGCTGTCTAGCAATGTCATTATTCCCACATTTCCCTATTTCAGAGGGGCATGTCATTAACATACCTATCACATGAAAGATGCATATCTGTTTATGGTTTCTTTTAGTTAACATCATGTGTAACTTTTCTTGATCTTCTTTGGGAATTAAACCACTAATAATTGTTATCGTCTTTATTTACTTTTTGATCCATGATGTAGCATCGTTGTCAAAATAATAAAAATTTCAAGTTTGACATTTATGACATAAATTGAAGAAGACTTTGATTTATTAATGTTTGATGTATTTGGTTTAAATACATTAGATGAAAATTTCAAAGTATAGAAGAATGAGTGCCATCAATTTGTGTTGCATCCTGGGAGCGAGTTTGATGTAGCCAATACGCTTAATGTGAAATCAGCTGATTAATTTTTATATAGTTAAATTTCATATAAATTCAATAACTTGAGGATTGGAAAACATTTTTTTAAAAACAGCAACACCATGCTAAACACCGTCATAAATTTATCAAACAGAACTATTAACCACACAGAAAAACTAATTCTATCAAAAGACCTGAACTTTGCAGTGACACCAAAATCAATACCAACATTTGAAATAATCAGCTGTATTGAGAAAACATTGAACCAACTCGAAAAAGATCCAGCAAACGAATTTATAGTACGATGCAAAATCGATCTAGAAAATAATCACAAAATAAAACCAAATGTAAGTACTAATGAAATAAAAGCAATTCGTAATCTAAAAGACGTTAACTCAGTTATAATTCTACTTGCTGACAAAGGCAATGCAACAGTAGTAATGGATAAAAACGATTACAACGCAAAAGTCAACGAACTGTTAAACACTGAGAGTTACACTAGTTTAGTAATGGACCCAACAAAATGAATTGCAAATAAAATATACAAAACTCTATTTAAATTTAAAAATGAATTCGAAAACAAAGAAAGAAGCAAACTGGTCCCACATTACAGTAAACCACCCCACTTTTACGGTCTACCAAAAATTCATAAAAGAAACATTCCTTTGAGACCTATCGTAAGCTCCATTGATTCACCACGCCATAATTTAGCAAAATTTCTCCTAAAAATTATAAATCCATTAGCAGGCAAAACGAATTCTTTCATAAAACAACAACCAACACTTTGGAAAATTATCAAACATCAAAATTGAAAATACATACACACTGTAACTTCTGATGCAGTAAATCTCTTCACAAATGTCCTTATAACAAAACGCTTAATATTATAAAAAAATATACTACAAAAAGATAACAACCTTAAAGAAAGAACAAAACTAAATATATCATCGATCATGGAATTATTTGATGTATGCATCAATACCACATAATTTGAAATAAATGACCAATTCTACAAACAGAGCTTCGTAATGACAATGGAAAGTCCACTATCACCAATCTTAAGTAATATCTACATGGAAGAATTCGAGAAAGATGTAATATTCACACAAAAATTGAAACTACTAATCTGGTGGAGATACGTAGATGGTGTCTATGCTATTTGGGCTCATAATACACAACTAATCAAAAACTTTCTAGATAAAATTAACAAAATAGAACCAACTATTAAATTCACATATGAGTTAGAGCAATATGGAAAACTTCCATTTTTAGATATTCTAGTTAGCAAACACGATACAATAATTAATACATCAGTATACAGAAAACCAACACACACAAACAGATACTTAAACTTCTATTCAAACCACCCACGCTGTGTCAAACAAGGAATTATCAAAACCATGTATGATCGAGCAAAATTAATATCATCAAACAAAGAAATTTTAAAGAAGGGAAAGACCTAATCAAATGTACACTAATAAAAAACAAGTATCCTAAAAGAATAAATGAGAAAGAAATGAATGAAGTCCCAAAAAATAAAAAGAAGAAAACAAACAACGATGCGCATCAAAAAATGCTCTCAATACCATACATAAAAGGATTCTCCGAAAAAATCCAAAGAATAGGAAACAACTTCAAAATCAAAACAGTATTTAAAACCAACAATACAAAAAGAACACAATTAACAAAAACAGAACTCAAAAATGCAATGCAAAGTTCTAAATCTGCATCTACAAAATACTGTGGGAATGTAACAAGTTTTATATAAGGGATAGTTCCAGACTATTTGAAGTTTGATTAAAAGAACATAAATCATATATAAAAATAGAAAATTTGAAAAATCCGTGATTTGCCAACATGCATGAGACTTCAGTCATAAAATAAAATGGGAGGACGCAAAAATTATTGACAAAGAAAAAAACCACCAAAAATGCAAAATCAAAGAAGCTACTTATATAACCCTACATAAAAATAACTGCATAGCAATTGAAGCCATGACATATTAGCAACCCCCGTAAAACACCATTGGTATCTGACAAGTGTAAACTCGTCTTAGGGTCACCTCAGAACAATATAAAATATTCGTAAAACAACATTGGTATCTGACGTGTAAACCCGCCATAGGGTTGCCTCAGAACCATGTTAAAATCTACCAAAGAAGTGCCTAAATCATAATGAGTTTTCCTCCTCAAGATAAATATAAAAAACGGCTGCTTAATCCTTACGGTAACGTATTCGCACACTTCTTTAATAACCATCCTCTCAATCGTACAAATATAAACATGTTAAAAAAAATTTTTCAATCCTCAAGTTATTGAATTTATATGAAATTTAACTGTATAAAAATTTATCAGCTGATTTCACAATAAGCATATTGGCTACCTCAAAGTTGCTCCCAGGGCGTAACACAAATTGAAGGCACTCATTTTTCTAAATTTAAAATTTTCATGTAATGTATTGAAACCAAATATTCAAACTTTAATAAACCAAAGTCGCCTTCAATTTATGTCATAAATGTCAAACTTGAAATTTTATTAATTTGACAATGCTCCTAGGTCATGGATCGAAACGTAAATAAAGACGATTTTAACAACTGAGTGGTTTAATTCTCAAAAAAATCAAGAAAAAAATTCTGTTTACTTTTGGTTTTCACATGTAGACAGTGAGACATGAACGCTGTTGGTGCTGATACTGTTTGTGTCAACATACAAAAATCTCACACCATATGCAGCCTTTGTTGAGTATATCTCAGTATTGTAGGAATAAATAAAATTGTTTAAGATTCTGTGATCTCTCTAATAGAGTACAGAAATTAAAACTTGGTTAATTGTGGATATTATTTTATTTAATAGTGCAAGTGTATGGCAAGATACTTTGATTCTTTTTAGGAGATTGTTTGTGCCACCGAAAGCTATTACATAGTCTCAGCTATTAAAGCATTCAAATTGTGAAGCTGTATTTGCTATGACATCATCTATGGTAGCGTTGGGTTTACATTCTGCATAAATTAAATACTCTCTTAGACCAAGTATTGCAATTAATATTTCAGAAATTCCTCGGTCGTGCCTATTACCAAATACATAAATATTAGGTTTATAAGTATCTAGAGTAGGTAAATGATTTTCATTTTTCTTCTGTATATTTAAGTTTTTACTTTTAATGTTTATAATGAGAACAGTTAGTATTATTAAATATATTTTTAGGTAAAACCATCTGAACATAAATTAGTACTACAAGTGTTTGATGAAAACAGGCTAACTCGGGACGACTTTTTAGGCATGGTAGAATTAACTCTTATTAATCTTCCAAAAGAACAAGAAGGAAGAGTAGTTCATCCTAAGAAATATATACTCAGACCAAGAAGGTAAATGTTATATATGTTATTGTGCTTGTCAGTTAATGCATCTATTAATTTTATGTAATGAAAGATTTTGTTCCATTTCTGATGTTTACTTTTTAAATTCTTTTCATATCTAATAACTGTATACCTTTCTTTTTGTTATTATATCACACTCACAGGGTACAGAACTGAATTTTCTTTTAAATTGGTAATGTTCTTTCGTTTATATTAACTTTCAGTGAGTTAGTGTACAATGGCAAATTTTTTGCACTGTGAAAGAATTTTAACTAATTTACGTGTGCTTAATGAAATATTCGCGTTGCCCACTACTCATATTTTTAAAAATTTAAGTTTTTAAGCTTAAAAAATGGAAAGGCTAAAAGCTGTTTTACCGACGGTAACTTTATCTCTCCAAGGGAGAGTTAGAGATGGGTTTAGGCTAAAATTTTCTTAGTTAAACAAAAAACAAAAAGTTAAATGCCACTTTATCTAGCAAGTGTTAATCAAAAAAGGATAGATACAGAAAACCCATTCATAGTTGATAATTCTAAATTTTTCTACTTAAATTCTTGGATTGACTTACAGCATAATTGATCAGACGTCTTCAATGTTGATACAGTTTTAACAGATGTGTTTTTACATAAAGAATTGCTTGCTTGATAACACGTCATAACAAATAATCAAATCATATAACAACCATATATAACAATTAAATTATATCTCAGATTCTTTAGCTTTAAAATACTTGAACAAAATTTTGTTATATAATAGTTATTCTTATGAATGAATGTCAGACCTGGCAGTGATGTATAAATTTAATTAAAAAAACTGGAACTTTAAGCAATCGTAATATGAATCTTATCTTGTTACTAGTAAAGCATAATCTCATTTAAGCTTCTTGTAAGTGAGTGAACTTCAAATATAACAAAATTTAACAAGAGATTTTTCTTTTGCAATATATATATATATATATATATATATATATATATATATATATAATTATAACGAATAAGTAAATTTAATGAGTCTTAAAATAATATCAAAGAATGAAATTTAATGGCAAGTGACTGAATATTAGTCACAAGGGTTTCACTAGTAACAAGATAAGATTTATATTAAGATTGCTTAAAATTACACTTTTTTAATTAAATTTGTACGTCACTGCCAGATCTGACATTCATTCATAAGGATAACTATTAGGTAACAAAATTTTGTTCAAGTATTTTAAAACTAAAGAATCTGAGATATAATTTAATTGTTAAATATAGTTGTTATGATTTTATTATTTGTTATGATGTGTTATCAAGCAAGCAAGTGTAAAAAACTACTTATAATATTTATATATTAATTACTTGGTTTATAACCGTGATTTTGAGCGTTGCTTCCTGTCTATATCTGACATAAGTCAAAAACTTGACGACGCCAGATATGATTGACAAAAATGCTAAACGTAATTGAAAGTTAGGTTTATATATAGTACTGTACACGATTTAGATTTGTAAATTTCCCAATTATAGCCATCGGTCTCGGTAGCGTAATTGGTAACGCACAGTTCTGGCAAAACTGAGATGCAGGTTCAAATCCTGTCCAAGACCTTATATTTTCCTTCTTTCAATTACTAGCTCGATTTGAAATAATTATTTGGGCTTTGCTTTGCTTAAAAGTTATTATTTCATCTTATTAATCGCTATATATATATATATATATATATATATATATATATATATATATTACTCATATTTAGACCAGGGTAGAAAATTAAATAATTACATCAAATAATTTTAATCACCGTGTATAATGAATATTATTAGAGAATACGCGTTATTAAAACCGTGAAGCATAAAAATTTATTAGTTTCATTAAACATAAGAGATTTAAATCATGTACAAGACGCTTTATATCAAAAGAAGCAGTATTAAAAAGCTCTGCGTGTAAAGTAATTATTCCTAAACAAATGGAAATTACGTGCAAAATTTATCTTAATTAACTCTATTTCAAGTAACCGGTATTGAACAAAACGTACAGATAATATCTATAGAAACTTGTAAAAACCCAATAAAATGCAAATCCTAGAAGTGTTAGTTAGAAGTAGGATGTTTGAACACACCTGCGTATTTTAAAAGGCAATTTCAGTTTAATTTGTTTAGATAAACATGTCGATTCTAAGGATATTGGAAACGGTCAGATGCTTTAGCACGGAATACAAAACAGGGTTTATTTAAAAGCTCTGAGAATTAATATTATTTTGAACACCTGCGTAGTTTAAATATCACGTACGGCGAAAATTGTGTAGATAACAAATGGTTTCAAAGAATCTTGGAGAAACCGGGCTTAATATTCACGAGAATGTGCGATACGGGTTATTTAACCCAGATAGTCCACATGGACTAAAATATAATCGATAATAAAGAATATCAATTTGCACCAATACGAACAGGTTAGAAAAGGAAAGAAAATGCGTCAAGCAAAGACACATATAGTAAAAGGCGTGATTTAAGCAACGTCACGAGGGTCACAATTGGTTGAAAATAGGATGCAAATATCAGAGGTAGAAACAACAATTTCTGTACAAAATTAATTAGTTTTTCTCGGACATGTTTGCGTGCCGTGTGAATTTCTGAGTTTTAAATGGGGCGAGTGAAAATTCGTAAAACCGACGCGCGAGCGACGGACTGGGAACATGGCATAAGAAATTCTTTAGAATTACCCGTTTTGGGGAACAGACCGACAGACAGGCTTTTTGCTATATATACCGAGGTGAATATAAACAAGCTCTCTTAGACTTTTGACTATTCGATGCGTTAAAAGCTCTTACATCCGCGACTTGATTCAAGATGTTAAACAGTGCATTTTAGTTTGATAAAATAATTTAAAATTTTGCTCGTATATTTTAGTGATTCAAAATAGTTTGTTATTTACGTGCTAACATGAATGTACTTCAGTGCACTTAGATACAAGGTAATGAAATTTAGTATCACTGTACCAATTAGCAAAATTTACAACGACAAATGTATACACAAAAGTAGGTAGTTTTGGCGTATATTGGTGAAAGACGCATGAACTTCTTGGCTATTTTTCGGGGTGTTAATAATTAAATGGTTCAAATACGTGTCTGGATCCACGAAACAAGGGTCAGATATACACAGATGAGTTCGGAAAAGCCCAGAAACAACTTTAAATAAATGGTGATGGAGAAAATTTTAAAAGCGTTGAGAATTAGAAGCCGTAAATATAATCCTGTTGGAATGGTGTGATTAACTAAAGGGACGATGTACATTGAAGCTACGAGGACAGTGACCTTCAGGTAAATTATACTATTTTGTTTGACATTTTGTGTGTGTTGAATTACTTTATAATTGATTTACTTTAAATGGACATTAGTGAAATTGTACTAACCATAAAATTTTAATGTTAAGATAAAATTTGCTTGTTTAAGTAGAAAGGGTATTTAGTATTGATGTTCTGGATTATGATGAAATTTTAGGTATGTCTTTGAGCTCAATTAGACGAACCTGGTTAATTAACGTAAAGGGGTGGTAGATGCTCCCTTTTTACTCTGCATATATTGTTATATTAATTAGTAGGCATCCAACAAGGACTTTAATTCTGGATGCACATTAAAATGATAATAAAATTAATCTTGAAATTCTTTTTAAAACTGAATTTTATGCTGAAATTTAATTTGAAAATTTAATGTATTCTGAATATTGATGTAAATAGAGTTAACGTTGATGTTTGTGGTAGGAATGTGTTGTTTAATTTTATGAATGAGGAGGTTTATAAAATTAGGTAAGCAGCCGAGGCGAAAAGAGGATCACAGCAGTTTATGACGCCCAATTGGTGGGACTAGAATTTTTTTGTTGAAAGGACCCAGTTCCCGCATACACAGGAGAATATCACAGCATATTTGGCGCCCAACGTGGGGCTCGAGTTCCAAATAAAATTTTTGTTATTTTATTCCAGGAAACTGGCGATCTGAGAGAGAGAGTTTTTGTGTGTGTATAAATTTAAGAGTATTTTAGAGTGTGTGAGTGATTTGAACGTATGCAGAGAAAGGAGTGGTTAAGGAGTCAAGGAGTGGAAATTGGAAGTGACGATAGTGCATTGTGTGAGAAAATTTCGAAAATGGAAGAAGCTGGAGGCAGTAGAGATCAGTCGAGGACGGAATCAGGAGAAACAGGAAATGAGTTAATGATGAGAATGTTAGAGGAAATGCGATTAGCTAGGGAGGAATCCAATAGAAAATTAGAACAGCTAAGCGATGAATCGAATAGAGCGAGAGAGGACTCAAATCGAAAATTTGACCGAATGAATGAGACATTAACAGGAGTTAGGAAACCCTAAGTGAGAAAATAGACAAGACGAATAAAGAAGTTTCAGAATTTAAAAATAGTCTTACCGTAAAGATGGGGAAGTTGAAAATAGGGTTGAAAAAATGAGCGGATATTACAGGTCTTCGACAGGAAATGGGACATTTAAGGTCCAAGTACGCATTTTTGTGAAGAAGAGATTAATGTAAAATGACTGAAGTAACGGACTCATGTAGGGATCAGTTAGGCAGGGTAGAACGCGAAGTTAGTAGTATTAAATACAACATGTCAAATTTAACGAGGGATGGTCCCAGATTTTCTACAGGTGGAGTATCATTGGACCAACACATGAAATTTTATGGCGATAACAGGGTAAATCCACAAATTTTTATTAATAGTGTAAGAAATCTAGTGGGAAATTTATTTGACGAGCAGACTAAACTAAATACGATAAAGGCTTTATTAAAGGACAACGCGGAAGCGTGGTACAATTTAGTAGGACAGGACATAGACACGTATCAGGACTTTGAAAACAAATTTTTAAAGCACTACTGGAGTGACCACAGACAAGATCAGGTACGAGACGACTTAATCACAGGGAAATTTAAGGAGAATTTTCAGGAAGTAGGAGCAATATGCTATACGCAAGTATAGCATAGCTAACAACTGAACCCACCACTGACGGACCGACAAATTATTAAGTATTTATCACGACACTTGAGGTAGACATAAGACAGCACGTAGCACTACAGAACATAGTGGACAGAGAAATGTTTTTGGAATACCTGCAGAGGTACGACGACGTAAGTAGTGGACGACCTCGGGAAAACAGGGAAAGACAGATCAACACAGTTAGGTTTGACAATAGACGGGACAACTATGCTAGAAGGGGGAATAATTACGGATACCAGCGACAGAATTGGGAACAGAGACGACCATACGTTAGGAGTAATAGTTTAGGAAGGGGACCTGCACAGAGACCGGGACCTACCAGAATGAATAGTTCACCAGACATGAGCGGGACTGCTAATACAGACACGGAACGAGTGGAAACGCCTAGGACATACGCTGAGGTAACGGCTAGACCAGGACCGAGTAGGGAAAACAGACCTGGACAGGATTTTTAGAACGCGACAGACCACTAGATTTCAGTGTAAATGTATATGAACATCCACGTGAATTTTTCAAAATTGAGGAAGAAGTAGAGCCAGAAACTGTAGAAAAATTATGTTTGCCAATTATTAATTTAGAAATTTTTGAGAATAATGTAAAAGTATTACTTGATACAGGGGCAGAGGCGAGTTTAATATCGGAGGCATTCGTCAGCAAAATTAGGTATAAGGTTTGTGATAGAATTATGCCTATAAAGCGTAGCCATTTAGTAGCTCCAAATAAAAAGAAGTTTGCTGTAGTAAATAGTGTTGTGGTGCTTAGGATAGATATAGGAGGTTTAAGCTGTGAACAGGAGTTTGTAATTGTACCTGGACTGAAGTTTCAGAGCATTTTAGGTGTTGACTGTATGATGAAGTTAGGGGTTTTGATAGATATGGAAAGGAAGGTAGTAAGGATTAAAGATAGGGTAGTGCCATGGAAGGGCAGTTATGAAGTCACAGAGGATGACACGGGGTTGAATATTAATGTAGCAGAGGTAGAGGATGATGAAGTAAAACAGATCAACACAATAAGATGTCCAGAGGAAAGGAAAGTAGAGGTTCAAGCTTTAATACAAAAACATGCAGAAGTAGTGGGGGTAGAAGCAGCATATCAGGAGCAGGTGAAGGCGAAATTAAGTAAAGATGGCAAGTTTGTTTTTAATCGAGTAGATTTAAGGAATTCATTCTGGCGGATTCTATTACATAAGAATTCTAGAAGGTACAGAGGATTTTCCGTAGAGAGAAAAATCGAGAATTGTAAAGTAGTATCGTTTGGTTTGTCGGCAGAAAAGAAAATAAGAATAAATGAGAAACAGACAAGTGTAGGGACTGAAGAAGTAATATTTAAGACTCAGGATAATAGGGATGATAAGTTTATTGTATGTGAGATAATAGGAATGTTAAGTATAGATATAGAAGGGGGAGAAATAGGGATGAAGAGTATTAGGATGGTAAGAAGAAAGACATGGAGGGTCAAGAAGAGTTAGATTTAAATAGGATAGGGATAGAATAGGTGTAGATAGAAGAGTAGAAGTAAGTGTTTATAGAAAATAAAGCTAGGTATAGGATAAATATGGGAGATAAGTAGAAATAGGTTTAGGATGAGAATAAAGAGGAAATGTAGGAAGAAAATAAGATAGGTTAAGTATAGATATTTCATATAAGATTAGTGGAGAGTTAGGAATAGAGTAAGAGTAGGATAGGTATATAGGATTAGGTAGGGGGAAGTAAAGTATAGTGAAGATTAGTTAAAAGTTAGGAATAGGATAGGTATATAGGATGTATATAGGATTAGATGGATAAGTAGGATGAAGTTAGGGATAATTTCAGTTTATAAAATTAAGTGAGAGTTAGGAATAGGATAGGGATATAGGATAGGTGTAAATATTTTTTTGAATTGGAGATAAGGTAGGTAAGTTAGATAGATAAGGGTAGAGAGATAGGCAATTTTTTTTGTAATTTTTTTGGTCTAAATGCTTTATATTTGCATTCAAATAAGTGGGATTATTTGTATTCAAATAGGGGGAAAATACTCATATTTAGACCAGGGTAGAAAATTAAATAATCACATCAAATAATTTTAATCACCGTGTATAATGAATATTATTAGATAATACGCGTTATTAAAACCGTGAAGCATAAAAATTTATTAGTTTCATTAAACATAAGAGATTTAAATCATGTACAAGACGCTTTATATCAAAAGAAGCAGTATTAAAAAGCTCTGCGTGTAATGTAATTATTCCTAAACAAATGGAAATTACGTGCAAAATTTATCTTAATTAACTCTATTTCAAGTAACCGGTATTGAACAAAACGTACAGATAATATCTATAGAAACTTGTAAAAACCCAATAAAATTCAAATCCTAGAAGTGTTAGTTAGAAGTAGGATGTTTGAACACACCTGCGTATTTTAAAAGGCAATTTCAGTTTAATTTGTTTAGATAAACATGTCGATTCTAAGGATATTGGAAACGGTCAGATGCTTTAGCACGGAATACAAAACAGGGTTTATTTAAAAAGCTCTGAGAATTAATATTATTTTGAACACCTGCGTAGTTTAAATATCACGTACGGCGAAAATTGTGTAGATAACAAATGGTTTCAAAGAATCTTGGAGAAACCGGGGCTTAATATTCACGAGAATGTGCGATACGGGGTTATTTAACCCAGATAGTCCACATGGACTAAAATATAATCGATAATAAAGAATATCAATTTGCACCAATACGAACAGGTTAGAAAAGGAAAGAAAATGCGTCAAGCAAAGACACATATAGTAAAAGGCGTGATTTAAGCAACGTCACGAGGGTCACAATTGGTTGAAAATAGGATGCAAATATCAGAGGTAGAAACAACAATTTCTGTACAAAATTAATTAGTTTTTCTCGGACATGTTTTGCGTGCCGTGTGAATTTCTGAGTTTTAAATGGGGCGAGTGAAAAATTCGTAAAACCGACGCGCGAGCGACGGACTGGGAACATGGCATGAGAAATTCTTTAGAATTACCCGTTTTGGGGAACAGACCGACAGACAGGCTTTTGCTATATATACCGAGGTGAATATAAACAAGCTCTCTTAGACTTTTGACTATTCGATGCGTTAAAAGCTCTTACATCCGCGACTTGATTCAAGATGTTAAACAGTGCATTTTAGTTTGATAAAATAATTTAAAATTTTGCTCGTATATTTTAGTGATTCAAAATAGTTTGTTATTTACGTGCTAACATGAATGTACTTCAGTGCACTTAGATACAAGGTAATGAAATTTAGTATCACTGTACCAATTAGCAAAATTTACAACGACAAATGTATACACAAAAGTAGGTAGTTTTGGCGTATATTGGTGAAAGACGCATGAATTTCTTGGCTATTTTTCGGGGGTGTTAATAATTAAATGGTTCAAATACGTGTCTGGATCCACGAAACAAGGGTCAGATATACACAGATGAGTTCCGGAAAAGCCCAGAAACAACTTTAAATAAATGGTGATGGAGAAAATTTTAAAAGCGTTGAGAATTAGAAGCCGTAAATATAATCCTGTTGGAATGGTGTGATTAACTAAAGGGACGATGTACATTGAAGCTACGAGGACAGTGACCTTCAGGTAAATTATACTATTTTGTTTGACATTTTGTGTGTGTTGAATTACTTTATAATTGATTTACTTTAAATGGACATTAGTGAAATTGTACTAACCATAAAATTTTAATGTTAAGATAAAATTTGCTTGTTTAAGTAGAAAGGGGTATTTAGTATTGATGTTCTGGATTATGATGAAATTTTAGGTATGTCTTTGAGCTCAATTAGACGAACCTGGTTAATTAACGTAAAGGGTGGTAGATGCTCCTTTTACTCTGCATATATTGTTATATTAATTAGTAGGCATCCAACAAGGACTTTAATTCTGGATGCACATTAAAATGATAATAAAATTAATCTTGAAATTCTTTTAAAACTGAATTTTATGCTGAAATTTAATTTGAAAATTTAATGTATTCTGAATATTGATGTAAATAGAGTTAACGTTGATGTTTGTGGTAGGAATGTGTTGTTTAATTTTATGAATGAGGAGGTTTATAAAATTAGGTAAGCAGCCGAGGCGAAAAGAGGATCACAGCAGTTTATGACGCCCAATTGGTGGGACTAGAATTTTTTGTTGAAAGGACCCAGTTCCGCATACACAGGAGAATATCACAGCATATTTGGCGCCCAACGTGGGGCTCGAGTTCCAAATAAAATTTTGTTATTTTATTCCAGGAAACTGGCGATCTGAGAGAGAGTTTTGTGTGTGTATAAATTTAAGAGTATTTTAGAGTGTGTGAGTGATTTGAACGTATGCAGAGAAAGGAGTGGTTAAGGAGTCAAGGAGTGGAAATTGGAAGTGACGATAGTGCATTGTGTGAGAAAATTTCGAAAATGGAAGAAGCTGGAGGCAGTAGAGATCAGTCGAGGACGGAATCAGGAGAAACAGGAAATGAGTTAATGATGAGAATGTTAGAGGAAATGCGATTAGCTAGAGGAATCAATAGAAAATTAGAACAGCTAAGCGATGAATCGAATAGAGCGAGAGAGGACTCAAATCGAAAATTTGACCGAATGAATGAGACATTAACAGGAGTTAGGGAAACCCTAAGTGAGAAAATAGACAAGACGAATAAAGAAGTTTCAGAATTTAAAAATAGTCTTACCGTAAAGATGGGGGAAGTTGAAAATAGGGTTGAAAAAAATGAGCGGGATATTACAGGTCTTCGACAGGAAATGGGACATTTAAGGTCCGAAGTACGCATTTTTTGTGAAGAAGAGATTAATGTAAAAATGACTGAAGTAACGGACTCATGTAGGGATCAGTTAGGCAGGGTAGAACGCGAAGTTAGTAGTATTAAATACAACATGTCAAATTTAACGAGGGATGGTCCCAGATTTTCTACAGGTGGAGTATCATTGGACCAACACATGAAATTTTATGGCGATAACAGGGTAAATCCACAAATTTTTATTAATAGTGTAAGAAATCTAGTGGGAAATTTATTTGACGAGCAGACTAAACTAAATACGATAAAGGCTTTATTAAAGGACAACGCGGAAGCGTGGTACAATTTAGTAGGACAGGACATAGACACGTATCAGGACTTTGAAAACAAATTTTTAAAGCACTACTGGAGTGACCACAGACAAGATCAGGTACGAGACGACTTAATCACAGGGAAATTTAAGGGAGAATTTTCAGGAAGTAGGGAGCAATATGCTATACGCAAGTATAGCATAGCAAAGCAACTGAACCCACCACTGACGGACCGACAAATTATTAAGTATTTATCACGACACTTCGAGGTAGACATAAGACAGCACGTAGCACTACAGAACATAGTGGACAGAGAAATGTTTTTGGAATACCTGCAGAGGTACGACGACGTAAGTAGTGGACGACCTCGGGAAAACAGGGAAAGACAGATCAACACAGTTAGGTTTGACAATAGACGGGACAACTATGCTAGAAGGGGGAATAATTACGGATACCAGCGACAGAATTGGGAACAGAGACGACCATACGTTAGGAGTAATAGTTTAGGAAGGGGACCTGCACAGAGACCGGGACCTACCAGAATGAATAGTTCACCAGACATGAGCGGGACTGCTAATACAGACACGGAACGAGTGGAAACGCCTAGGACATACGCTGAGGTAACGGCTAGACCAGGACCGAGTAGGGAAAACAGACCTGGACAGGATTTTTAGAACGCGACAGACCACTAGATTTCAGTGTAAATGTATATGAACATCCACGTGAATTTTTCAAAATTGAGGAAGAAGTAGAGCCAGAAACTGTAGAAAATTATGTTTGCCAATTATTAATTTAGAAATTTTTGAGAATAATGTAAAAGTATTACTTGATACAGGGGCAGAGGCGAGTTTAATATCGGAGGCATTCGTCAGCAAAATTAGGTATAAGGTTTGTGATAGAATTATGCCTATAAAGCGTAGCCATTTAGTAGCTCCAAATAAAAAGAAGTTTGCTGTAGTAAATAGTGTTGTGGTGCTTAGGATAGATATAGGAGGTTTAAGCTGTGAACAGGAGTTTGTAATTGTACCTGGACTGAAGTTTCAGAGCATTTTAGGTGTTGACTGTATGATGAAGTTAGGGGTTTTGATAGATATGGAAAGGAAGGTAGTAAGGATTAAAGATAGGGTAGTGCCATGGAAGGGCAGTTATGAAGTCACAGAGGATGACACGGGGTTGAATATTAATGTAGCAGAGGTAGAGGATGATGAAGTAAAACAGATCAACACAATAAGATGTCCAGAGGAAAGGAAAGTAGAGGTTCAAGCTTTAATACAAAAACATGCAGAAGTAGTGGGGGTAGAAGCAGCATATCAGGAGCAGGTGAAGGCGAAATTAAGTAAAGATGGCAAGTTTGTTTTTAATCGAGTAGATTTAAGGAATTCATTCTGGCGGATTCTATTACATAAGAATTCTAGAAGGTACAGAGGATTTTCCGTAGAGAGAAAAATCGAGAATTGTAAAGTAGTATCGTTTGGTTTGTCGGCAGAAAAGAAAATAAGAATAAATGAGAAACAGACAAGTGTAGGGACTGAAGAAGTAATATTTAAGACTCAGGATAATAGGGATGATAAGTTTATTGTATGTGAGATAATAGGAATGTTAAGTATAGATATAGAAGGGGGAGAAATAGGGATGAAGAGTATTAGGATGGTAAGAAGAAAGACATGGAGGGTCAAGAAGAGAGTTAGATTTAAATAGGATAGGGATAGAATAGGTGTAGATAGAAGAGTAGAAGTAAGTGTTTATAGAAAATAAAGCTAGGTATAGGATAAATATGGGAGATAAGTAGAAATAGGTTTAGGATGAGAATAAAGAGGAAATGTAGGAAGAAAATAAGATAGGTTAAGTATAGATATTTCAAATAAGATTAGTGGAGAGTTAGGAACAGAGTAAGAGTAGGATAGGTATATAGGATTAGGTAGGGGGAAGTAAAGTATAGTGAAGATTAGTTAAAAGTTAGGAATAGGATAGGTATATAGGATGTATATAGGATTAGATGGATAAGTAGGATGAAGTTAGGGATAATTTTAGTTTATAAAATTAAGTGAGAGTTAGGAATAGGATAGGGATATAGGATAGGTGTAAATATTTTTTGAATTGGAGATAAGGTAGGTAAGTTAGATAGATAAGGGTAGAGAGATAGGTAATTTTTTTGTAATTTTTTGGTCTAAATGCTTTATATTTGCATTCAAATAAGTGGGATTATTTGTATTCAAATAGGGGGAAAATACTCATATTTAGACCAGGGTAGAAAATTAAATAATCACATCAAATAATTTTAATCACCGTGTATAATGAATATTATTAGATAATACGCGTTATTAAAACCGTGAAGCATAAAAATTTATTAGTTTCATTAAACATAAGAGATTTAAATCATGTACAAGACGCTTTATATCAAAAGAAGCAGTATTAAAAAGCTCTGCGTGTAATGTAATTATTCCTAAACAAATGGAAATTACGTGCAAAATTTATCTTAATTAACTCTATTTCAAGTAACCGGTATTGAACAAAACGTACAGATAATATCTATAGAAACTTGTAAAACCCAATAAAATTCAAATCCTAGAAGTGTTAGTTAGAAGTAGGATGTTTGAACACACCTGCGTATTTTAAAAGGCAATTTCAGTTTAATTTGTTTAGATAAACATGTCGATTCTAAGGATATTGGAAACGGTCAGATGCTTTAGCACGAATACAAAACAGGGTTTATTTAAAAGCTCTGAGAATTAATATTATTTTGAACACCTGCGTAGTTTAAATATCACGTACGGCGAAAATTGTGTAGATAACAAATGGTTTCAAAGAATCTTGGAGAAACCGGGGCTTAATATTCACGAGAATGTGCGATACGGGGTTATTTAACCCAGATAGTCCACATGGACTAAAATATAATCGATAATAAAGAATATCAATTTGCACCAATACGAACAGGTTAGAAAAGGAAAGAGAAAATGCGTCAAGCAAAGACACATATAGTAAAAGGCGTGATTTAAGCAACGTCACGAGGGTCACAATTGGTTGAAAATAGGATGCAAATATCAGAGGTAGAAACAACAATTTCTGTACAAAATTAATTAGTTTTTCTCGGACATGTTTGCGTGCCGGTGTGAATTTCTGAGTTTTAAATGGGGCGAGTGAAAATTCGTAAAACCGACGCGCGAGCGACGGACTGGGAACATGGCATGAGAAATTCTTTAGAATTACCCGTTTTGGGAACAGACCGACAGACAGGCTTTTTGCTATATATACCGAGGTGAATATAAACAAGCTCTCTTAGACTTTTGACTATTCGATGCGTTAAAAGCTCTTACATCCGCGACTTGATTCAAGATGTTAAACAGTGCATTTTAGTTTGATAAAATAATTTAAAATTTTGCTCGTATATTTTAGTGATTCAAAATAGTTTGTTATTTACGTGCTAACATGAATGTACTTCAGTGCACTTAGATACAAGGTAATGAAATTTAGTATCACTGTACCAATTAGCAAAATTTACAACGACAAATGTATACACAAAAGTAGGTAGTTTTGGCGTATATTGGTGAAAGACGCATGAATTTCTTGGCTATTTTTCGGGGTGTTAATAATTAAATGGTTCAAATACGTGTCTGGATCCACGAAACAAGGGTCAGATATACACAGATGAGTTCCGGAAAAGCCCAGAAACAACTTTAAATAAATGGTGATGGAGAAAATTTTAAAAGCGTTGAGAATTAGAAGCCGTAAATATAATCCTGTTGGAATGGTGTGATTAACTAAAGGGACGATGTACATTGAAGCTACGAGGACAGTGACCTTCAGGTAAATTATACTATTTTGTTTGACATTTTGTGTGTGTTGAATTACTTTATAATTGATTTACTTTAAATGGACATTAGTGAAATTGTACTAACCATAAAATTTTAATGTTAAGATAAAATTTGCTTGTTTAAGTAGAAAGGGTATTTAGTATTGATGTTCTGGATTATGATGAAATTTTAGGTATGTCTTTGAGCTCAATTAGACGAACCTGGTTAATTAACGTAAAGGGTGGTAGATGCTCCTTTTACTCTGCATATATTGTTATATTAATTAGTAGGCATCCAACAAGGACTTTAATTCTGGATGCACATTAAAATGATAATAAAATTAATCTTGAAATTCTTTTAAAACTGAATTTTATGCTGAAATTTAATTTGAAAATTTAATGTATTCTGAATATTGATGTAAATAGAGTTAACGTTGATGTTTGTGGTAGGAATGTGTTGTTTAATTTTATGAATGAGGAGGTTTATAAAATTAGGTAAGCAGCCGAGGCGAAAAGAGGATCACAGCAGTTTATGACGCCCAATTGGTGGGACTAGAATTTTTGTTGAAAGGACCCAGTTCCCGCATACACAGGAGAATATCACAGCATATTTGGCGCCCAACGTGGGGCTCGAGTTCCAAATAAAATTTTGTTATTTTATTCCAGGAAACTGGCGATCTGAGAGAGAGGTTTTGTGTGTATAAATTTAAGAGTATTTTAGAGTGTGTGAGTGATTTGAACGTATGCAGAGAAAGGAGTGGTTAAGGAGTCAAGGAGGAAATTGGAAGTGACGATAGTGCATTGTGTGAGAAAATTTCGAAAATGGAAGAAGCTGGAGGCAGTAGAGATCAGTCGAGGACGGAATCAGGAGAAACAGGAAATGAGTTAATGATGAGAATGTTAGAGGAAATGCGATTAGCTAGGAGGAATCCAATAGAAAATTAGAACAGCTAAGCGATGAATCGAATAGGCGGAGAGGACTCAAATCGAAAATTTGACCGAATGAATGAGACATTAACAGGAGTTAGGGAAACCCTAAGTGAGAAAATAGACAAGAAATAAAGAAGTTTCAGAATTTAAAAATAGTCTTACCGTAAAGATGGGGAAGTTGAAAATAGGGTTGAAAAAATGAGCGGATATTACAGGTCTTGACAGGAAATGGGACATTTAAGGTCCAAGTACGCATTTTTTGAAGAAGAGATTAATGTAAAATGACTGAAGTAACGGACTCATGTAGGGATCAGTTAGGCAGGGTAGAACGGTTAGTAGTATTAAATACAACATGTCAAATTTAACGGGATGGTCCCAGATTTTCTACAGGTGGAGTATCATTGGACCAACACATGAAATTTTATGGCGATAACAGGGTAAATCCACAAATTTTTATTAATAGTGTAAGAAATCTAGTGGGAAATTTATTTGACGCAGACTAAACTAAATACGATAAAGGCTTTATTAAAGGACAACGGGCGTGGTACAATTTAGTAGGACAGGACATAGACACGTATCAGGACTTTGAAAACAAATTTTTAAAGCACTACTGGAGTGACCACAGACAAGATCAGGTACAGACGACTTAATCACAGGAAATTTAAGGAGAATTTTCAGGAAGTAGGAGCAATATGCTATACCAAGTATAGCATACACCAACCCCCTGACGGACCGACAAATTATTAAGTATTTATCACGACCGAGGTAGACATAAGACAGCACGTAGCACTACAGAACATAGTGGACAGAGAAATGTTTTGGAATACCTGCAGAGGAATGACGACGTAAGTAGTGGACGACCTCGGAAAACAGGGAAAGACAGATCAACACAGTTAGGTTTGACAATGACGGGACAACTATGCTAGGGGAATAATTACGGATACCAGCGACAGAATTGGGAACAGAGACGACCATCGTTAGGGTAATAGTTTAGGAAGGGACCTGCACAGAGACCGGGACCTGCCAGAATGAATAGTTCACCAGACATGAGCGGGACTGCTAATACAGACACGGAACGAGTGGAAACGCCTAGGACATACGCTGAGGTAACGGCTAGACCAGGACCGAGTAGGGAAAACAGACCTGGACAGGATTTTTAGAACGCGACAGACCACTAGATTTCAGTGTAAATGTATATGAACATCCACGTGAATTTTTCAAAATTGGGAAGAAGTAGAGCCAGAAACTGTAGAAAATTATGTTTGCCAATTATTAATTTAGAAATTTTTGAGAATAATGTAAAAGTATTACTTGATACAGGGCAGAGGCGAGTTTAATATCGGAGGCATTCGTCAGCAAAATTAGGTATAAGGTTTGTGATAGAATTATGCCTATAAAGCGTAGCCATTTAGTAGCTCCAAATAAAAAGAAGTTTGCTGTAGTAAATAGTGTTGTGGTGCTTAGGATAGATATAGGAGGTTTAAGCTGTGAACAGGAGTTTGTAATTGTACCTGGACTGAAGTTTCAGAGCATTTTAGGTGTTGACTGTATGATGAAGTTAGGGTTTTGATAGATATGGAAAGGAAGGTAGTAAGGATTAAAGATAGGGTAGTGCCATGGAAGGGCAGTTATGAAGTCACAGAGGATGACACGGGGTTGAATATTAATGTAGAGAGGTAGAGGATGATGAAGTAAAACAGATCAACACAATAAGATGTCCAGAGGAAAGGAAAGTAGAGGTTCAAGCTTTAATACAAAAACATGCAGAAGTAGTGGGGTAGAAGCAGCATATCAGGAGCAGGTGAAGGCGAAATTAAGTAAAGATGGCAAGTTTGTTTTAATAGTAGATTTAAGGAATTCATTCTGGCGGATTCTATTACATAAGAATTCTAGAAGGTACAGAGGATTTTCCGTAGAGAAAAAATCGAAATTGTAAAGTAGTATCGTTTGGTTTGTCGGCAGAAAAGAAAATAAGAATAAATGAGAAACAGACAAGTGTAGGGACTGAAGAAGTAATATTTAAGACTCAGGATAATAGGGATGATAAGTTTATTGTATGTGAGATAATAGGAATGTTAAGTATAGATATAGAAGGGGGAGAAATAGGGATGAAGAGTATTAGGATGGTAAGAAGAAAGACATGGAGGGTCAAGAAGAGTTAGATTTAAATAGGATAGGGATAGAATAGGTGTAGATAGAAGAGTAGAAGTAAGTGTTTATAGAAAATAAAGCTAGGTATAGGATAAATATGGGAGATAAGTAGAAATAGGTTTAGGATGAGAATAAAGAGGAAATGTAGGAAGAAAATAAGATAGGTTAAGTATAGATATTTCATATAAGATTAGTGGAGAGTTAGGAATAGAGTAAGAGTAGGATAGGTATATAGGATTAGGTAGGGGGAAGTAAAGTATAGTGAAGATTAGTTAAAAGTTAGGAATAGGATAGGTATATAGGATGTATATAGGATTAGATGGATAAGTAGGATGAAGTTAGGGATAATTTCAGTTTATAAAATTAAGTGAGAGTTAGGAATAGGATAGGGATATAGGATAGGTGTAAATATTTTTTTTGAATTGGAGATAAGGTAGGTAAGTTAGATAGATAAGGGTAGAGAGAGATAGGTAATTTTTTTTGTAATTTTTTTTTTGGTCTAAATGCTTTATATTTGCATTCAAATAAGTGGGATTATTTGTATTCAAATAGGGGGAAAATACTCATATTTAGACCAGGGTAGAAAATTAAATAATCACATCAAATAATTTTAATCACCGTGTATAATGAATATTATTAGATAATACGCGTTATTAAAACCGTGAAGCATAAAAATTTATTAGTTTCATTAAACATAAGAGATTTAAATCATGTACAAGACGCTTTATATCAAAAGAAGCAGTATTAAAAAGCTCTGCGTGTAATGTAATTATTCCTAAACAAATGGAAATTACGTGCAAAATTTATCTTAATTAACTCTATTTCAAGTAACCGGTATTGAACAAAACGTACAGATAATATCTATAGAAACTTGTAAAACCCAATAAAATTCAAATCCTAGAAGTGTTAGTTAGAAGTAGGATGTTTGAACACACCTGCGTATTTTAAAAGGCAATTTCAGTTTAATTTGTTTAGATAAACATGTCGATTCTAAGGATATTGGAAACGGTCAGATGCTTTAGCACGGAATACAAAACAGGGTTTATTTAAAAGCTCTGAGAATTAATATTATTTTGAACACCTGCGTAGTTTAAATATCACGTACGGCGAAAATTGTGTAGATAACAAATGGTTTCAAAGAATCTTGAAGAAACCGGGGCTTAATATTCACGAGAAGGTGCGATTCGGGGTTATTTAACCCAGATAGTCCACATGGACTAAAATATAATCGATAATAAAGAATATCAATTTGCACCAATACGAACAGGTTAGAAAAGGAAGAGAAAATGCGTCAAGCAAAGACACATATAGTAAAAGGCGTGATTTAAGCAACGTCACGAGGGTCACAATTGGTTGAAAATAGGATGCAAATATCAGAGGTAGAAACAACAATTTCTGTACAAAATTAATTAGTTTTTCTCGGACATGTTTTGCGTGCCGTGTGAATTTCTGAGTTTTAAATGGGGCGAGTGAAAAATTCGTAAAACCGACGCGCGAGCGACGGACTGGGAACATGGCATGAGAAATTCTTTAGAATTACCCGTTTTGGGGAACAGACCGACAGACAGGCTTTTGCTATATATACCGAGGTGAATATAAACAAGCTCTCTTAGACTTTTGACTATTCGATGCGTTAAAAGCTCTTACATCCGCGACTTGATTCAAGATGTTAAACAGTGCATTTTAGTTTGATAAAATAATTTAAAATTTTGCTCGTATATTTTAGTGATTCAAAATAGTTTGTTATTTACGTGCTAACATGAATGTACTTCAGTGCACTTAGATACAAGGTAATGAAATTTAGTATCACTGTACCAATTAGCAAAATTTACAACGACAAATGTATACACAAAAGTAGGCAGTTTTGGCGTATATTGGTGAAAGACGCATGAATTTCTTGGCTATTTTTCGAGGGTGTTAATAATTAAATGGTTCAAATACGTGTCTGGATCCACGAAACAAGGGTCAGATATACACAGATGAGTTCGGAAAAGCCCAGAAACAACTTTAAATAAATGGTGATGGAGAAAATTTTAAAAGCGTTGAGAATTAGAAGCCGTAAATATAATCCTGTTGGAATGGTGTGATTAACTAAAGGGACGATGTACATTGAAGCTACGAGGACAGTGACCTTCAGGTAAATTATACTATTTTGTTTGACATTTTGTGTGTGTTGAATTACTTTATAATTGATTTACTTTAAATGGACATTAGTGAAATTGTACTAACCATAAAATTTTAATGTTAAGATAAAATTTGCTTGTTTAAGTAGAAAGGGTATTTAGTATTGATGTTCTGGATTATGATGAAATTTTAGGTATGTCTTTGAGCTCAATTAGACGAACCTGGTTAATTAACGTAAAGGGGTGGTAGATGCTCCTTTTTACTCTGCATATATTGTTATATTAATTAGTAGGCATCCAACAAGGACTTTAATTCTGGATGCACATTAAAATGATAATAAAATTAATCTTGAAATTCTTTTAAAACTGAATTTTATGCTGAAATTTAATTTGAAAATTTAATGTATTCTGAATATTGATGTAAATAGAGTTAACGTTGATGTTTGTGGTAGGAATGTGTTGTTTAATTTTATGAATGAGGAGGTTTATAAAATTAGGTAAGCAGCCGAGGCGAAAAGAGCATCACAGCAGTTTATGACGCCCAATTGGTGGGACTAGAATTTTTTGTTGAAAGGACCCAGTTCCGCATACACAGGAGAATATCACAGCAATATATATATATATATATATATATATATATATATATATATATACAGTGTGTACAGTATAAAATGCAGTACATGGGGATCTTGGAAACTGTAGGAGATACGATCTTGGTTAAATGGGACAAAAGTTGCATAATCATGAGGGTATCTCAGATCGGTTTTCAAATTTCAAAATTTTTTCATAGGTTGCTAGATAGAGGCAAAAAACACAAAATTGACGATTTCTTTATTTGCTCATAGTTAGTCTACTAATTGAAATAGAATGTGCAAATTTGGTACATCATGGTAATTCCCCATTGCGCTTCACATTTTCAACTTAGATTTTGTCTAGGGCATCTAGATTTTGCGTGACGATGTTCAACTTTTTATTTTTAAATAGCCGCCATATTGGATTTTTACATTTTGAAATGCTAACAAAAACCCTTTCCAAAGAGGTATAACATGGCTATGTTTGATTGAATCAAAACACTAAAAATCACATAATTATGTTTTGGTCGTAGTAGGCTTTAATTTCCATTATGACAAAGAGAAACAATTGCTCTAAAATTTTAAACTCAATTTTCAGTGGTAATAAAAACAGTAAAAACGTAGAAAATTGAAAATAAATCTGTATTAATTAGAACTTACATAACTATGCATTAACAAAGAATAAATACAAACTAGCATCTATTCAATACAAAATATTATTTAAGCTGTTTTTAGTTGTCATTCATGTTCAGACAATTGCAAATTAACAATCAAGGAAAAAAAATATAACAATAGTCAGCCACATGAATTCATTATTTATTTTAAATGTTCAAATAACCCCCCATTTTGTTGAACACACAACCGACACCTTTTATAAACATCTTTACAAGATCGTCTTATCATAGTTGGAGTTATTTTATTTGGACTGCTTGTTGTAATTGGCCTACATTATCATACGTTTTTGAGTACACACAACTTTTTAAATGGCCCCATAGAAAGAAATCTAGAGGAGTTAAATCTGGCCACTTAATTGGTCCCCGATTTCCAATCCAGTTTTCATTATACTCAGAATTAAAAAAATTTCTAATAATCAGAGTATTGTGGGGTGGAGCGCCATCATTTTGAAAAATCATATTTTGCAAAGTAGCGAGTGGAAGCTCCATTAGCCTATCTGCCACATTTCCGTGCAATAAATCTAAGTATCTCGCAGAGTTTAAATTTGCATAATAAAAGAACGGACCTATAATGTACCTTCCAATAATACCAATTCAGACGTTGAATCTCCATTTAACTTAATGTCTAACTTGGCGGTTCAGATGTGGATTCGTAATTGACTTTCGTCAGACCACAAAATTGTATATGCAAAATTTGAATTTTTGTTGCACTTTCTGATGTACCAAGCACAAAATTCCATTCTTCGAATTTGATCTTCAGTACGCAATCCCTGACATGATCGTTCATGATATGGATGGTACTTGAAAGGTTTTAAAATAGCTCTTGTCGTAGAATGAGCAACACCTGTTATATTCTGAATTTGTCTAAGAGAAGTACGAGGATTTTCGACAACTATTTGTAAAACGCTGTTTTCACTATCTTTTTTAATTTGCCTATTTCTCTTAGACAAGCCAAAACTACCATAATTTATTAAATTATTTTGTAATCTCCGAAACATACATCTGTTTGGTTGATGCTTTTCTGGGTATTTATTTAAATACAATTCAGCGGCTTTAACATCAATCCTTCCAGAAAGAATAAAACATTCTAACATTTGATATTTATCACGGTTAGTAAAGTTATCCACTTCAAGCGCAAATGCTTTGCTTAAATTTCTATGTAAATTAATTAACTGTTTTTTTAAACTGCACTACTTGAAACATAAAATAAAGGACAAACTTTGACGTTTCTCAGATGTTGAGCAATTGTTTCTCTTTGTCATAATGGAAATTAAAGCGTACTACGACCAAAACATAATTATGTGATTTTTAGTGTTTTGATTCAATCAAACATTGCCATGTTATACCTCTTTGGAAAGGGTTTTTGGTCAGCATTTCAAAAATGTAAAAATCCAATATGGCGGCTATTTAAAATAAAAAGTTGAACATCGTCACGCAAAATCTAGATGCCCTAGACAAAATCTAAGTTGAAAATGTGAAGCGCAATGGGAAATTACCATGATGTACCAAATTTGAACATTCTATTTCAATTAGTAGACTAACTACGAGCAAATAAAGAAATAGTCAATTTTGTGTTTTTTGCCTATATCTAGTAACCTATGAAAATTTTTTGAAATTTGAAAACCGATCTGAGATACCCCCATCATTATGCAACTTTTGTCCCATTTAACTAAGATCGTATCTCCTACAGTTTCCAAGATCCTCATATACTGCATTTTATACTGTTCATACACATATATATATATATATATATATATATATATATATATATATATATATATATACCCGCGATGTCAGGTGAAATGACACAAAGACACGAATTGTGAGCTAGATGATGCTGTACTTCCCATAATGTGTCTATTAAATATTACAACTTTGCTACTTCTGAAAGATTAATAATATTAAGTGTGATTAACGGATCTCATGAGCTGAAACGATGGAGTTTTTACGGCTAGTAATTTGACCATACGTGAAGAAGGGGGTTGTTAAATAAATTCATGAAAGATTCAGCAAAAGTAATAGACTCACTCTTAACCTCTGATTGCCAACTGCAACCCTTGTGTTGGTTATGATCAGGTTTCAGTTCATCTTCTGCTGTTCACTTGCAGGTATGAAATTCAACGAACTCCAGACTGACTGGATTTTGGTTCTTATTGACCTGACAGTTTTTACGCATCAATGACTCCCATCCTGCTTTGCTCGAAGATTAACGTGAAAGTGAGCGGCTTAGGAAAATGGCGTACGAAGACAATTTGATTTGGGGAATTTTTATCCTCCAGAAATTTTATACTAATCAGAACAAATGAATGATGACCACTCGCAGTGTTTATGAAACAAGTTGAAAACCGTGAGATGTATGTTAACAATAACTTATTTACATGCTCTTAATGATAAGCATGCTATTTAAAACGTTCTAAGTAAGATTTCAAAACATCTTAATTATTTTCAATATTATTATTATTACAAAATATGGAATTTAGCCTTGCAATTTAATTAAAGTAGGAAATTGCAAATTCTTTTATTTTCCATATGGGACCAAAGATTTATTAAGAATTTGAAAACTTTATAGGTTTGTAAATAAATAATTTTTAGCAAATTGTTTTGTTATTTCTTCCTGTCTTAACACTGCAAAAAAATTTTGTTATACGGAAAAAAATTGTTACAACGGACATATACTCCGAATCCATTTTAATCCTGAAACATTTTTCAGATTCTCTTCAATATTTATTATTTTTTATTTTTCTTATATTTAATCTACCTGCAGAATAATCGCAGTGTACATATTGTTAGTGATCTATTTTAAATATAATATTAAGGATTTTAACCAAATTATATAACTTGTATGAGAAATTTAAGAATTTCTCATACTTTCAATGAAAAAGTAAGGCTGATTCACCAAATGACTGATTAAAGCTCATAAATCTGTCAGATTTGTTTCACTGTAATGAAGGTAATATTTATCAGATTATAATTATTGTTAAGCAAGGGCCACTTAAAACTTGATAAGTGTAAAAATACAATACTTAAAATTATAATTATCTATTGTGTGCTTTAACATACTTTAAATTTATAAAATTACTATTGTACCACTTGTTCTATATAATAACCCATGCAGTTATTGATTGCCCTTAACCTTTAATATGGCGAGTGCTAAACACTAACTTAATTTTAGAAAAATGGCCAATACTTAAAAATAAATTTTATTAGTCACATGCTTAAAATAACACAAAATTTTACAGTATTTTATTTTTGTAAACTGCCTATTGATCATATTAACAACCATCGTTCCATGTCACTTAATTAGTGATAATGAGTTGTTATGCTTATAATATTTTATGATCATAATGGACCGAAAATACACTCACTAAGTGATGAAAAGAAAGTATTAAAACTGATGGCGGCATAATATCACTCCTATTAAGATCTTATTTCATTGATATTAAACTTTGTTTTTGTTTTGAGCAACTTATCTAGACATTGCTTTGTTTATAGCTATTTTTCTTCTGTTAGAAGTACAAACAAAGCATTGTTGACTGGTGTTTATTGTACTGGACATTTTTCGTACATGATAATAGCATACAAACACAAGAGAATTGAAGAAAATTATGGAAATGAATTACTTTTCTTTGCAGAATATTTAGAAACATTTTTACTTCATATTTAGACATGATAGTACAAATTTATTTGGATATTTTAGGTCAAAATAAATAGCAATTTAAAATATTTCGTTATATTACTTGATGTTTTGGCAATACATGTTTGCCATAATCATAAGTCCATAAGATGAAAGAGATTTAGTCAATCAATTACAAAACATGATAACTTACATTAACTGTTGTTCACAAATATATCATTATTTAGTTACAGACAGTGAAACTACTTCATTTAATTGAAATTAGTATAATACAATAAATTGATACAAAACTGCTACATCTCGATCGATAAATTGGCATCAACAATGTATGTTCCGTAAAGAACTTCAGGAGTTCGATGTATTTAACTATGTAAGAATGAAAACCTTCTAGGTTATAATGAGAACGTCTAACTACCGAGATGGAAAACTATGAAGATACTTAACATTGTACACGATGAATCGTATGTAATAATTGACTCAAAGATCTTAGGAAAACAGGACATAAAGGAAATACCTCAATAATTAGTAATATCCGATTTGTGACCTGATTTAAAATAGGAATTATTACATACATTTTCGAAGTTTGAGGAAAAATACCTTGATCAAAAGAGTTCTGGAATATTAATCTTAATGGCTCGATTAAAGAAGGGCATTGTTTCAAGGCAATTGATAGAATACCATCACGACCACTCTTTTTACTGGGTACTAAAGACTGTATTGTCTTAGCAATTTCATCATTGGTAAATACATGACTTGCAAGAGTTGTAAATAATTTTATATTTATTGGAGTATTAATGTTCAACTTGTCGGGGGTAGAATATGATGCTTTAAAATGTTCAGCAAATACATTTGTGATATCCTCTAACGTTTCATATTTTATACCATGCAGAAACATGCTTCTTGGGATAGTATTATCATTTTTTAACAAATTTATGTATGACCAAAAGTGTTTGACATAAGTTGATATAATACGTTGATTGTTACTAATAAACAACAAATAACAAAAATCAATCATTGCTTTACATTTGTTCACGCGCGGGGGGTCTTATAAATTTATACATCGACTTACCTCCGTGGTGTTTTGTTGTTTTTCTAAGCTGCAGTTCCTATTCTTTCAACCAAGTGGACTGTATGCGAGTTGAGTCTATGATACGTTACACTTGCACTGAGGTTTTTAGGGTTTAACAACGAAAGTCTGCGGCACTTGACTAACTTACGGTACTGAACGAAGAAACCGACGACCTTCTGCTTCAATATCCATAAGAAAAGTGTTTGTTCACTACTCTGTCCACCTTATTCACAAATGCACAAAGAATTTTTATGGCAGGATATAAGGGAACAAGGGATGACAGTTTTACTACTAGATTTACGACTACAAATTTAAATAACTTAAAATTAACCACGCGAACGTGCGACAAAGAGACCGAACATCCCGCCCACCAAAATAAGTATGAACTAACTTATTTTATATTTAAAAACTAATTAGAGCTATTAACTAAGAAACCTAACCGACAAACTTATATAAGTGAATATATGTGTACATACCATTAAATATCAAGTAACTGGCAGTAAACATAGTTTCACTAGAGGGCGTTTAACTAACCCTTGGGATGTCTTGACTGTAGCTACCCGAACGATACCGTCTCTACCAGGGTGAACATCTACGACTCTTCCTAAACGCCACTGTAGAGGGGGGTTATTTTCTTCCTTTAAGAGGACAAGCGAATCAATAGGTAGGGTAGCGGAATTCTTCAACCACTTACCTTTCTGCTGCAACGTGTGCAGGTATTCAGCACTCCATTTCTTCCAAATCCCTTGCTGCATTTGCTGCAACAATTGCCAGCGATTCAAACGAGAGGGGTTTATGGACAACAAATCTGGATCTGGTAACACCGAAACTGGTTCAACATTAAGAAAATGCCCCGGGGTCAAATACGAAAAATCATGCGGTTCGCAACTCAGTGCACATAGTGGACGTGAGTTGAGAATCGCTTCAATTTGAATCAATACCGTTGAGAATTCTTCAAACGACAAAATTTGTTCACCAATAATTCTCTTTAAATGGGATTTTACAGATTTAATCCCGACCTCCCACAACCCACCAAAATGAGGAGCAGCAGGAGGATTAAACACAAATTCGATTCCCTCAACGCCTGCCGAATGGCGCATCAATTGAGAGATTTCACGAGAGGCCCCAACGAAATTAGTACCATTATCACAATGGATTTGAATACATTTGCCTCTTCGAGCAATAAATCGACGTAAAGCACCCAAGAAAGCGTCTGTCGACAAGTTAGACACTAGTTCCAAATGGATGGCTTTAGTGCTGAAACAAATAAATAAGCAAATGTACGCTTTCAATGATTTTGCGCCACGACATCGATTCATCGTGACAGAGAAAGGTCCACCAAAGTCGACTCCCGTATGTAAAAACGCCTTACCTGGAGTTAACCTAGAAGCTGGTAAATCCCCCATAGGGGGCATAAAAGCCACAGGGTTTACACGAAAACAACGAATGCAGGATTTCAGACATTGCCGAATAGCCCTCTTGGCGCACAAGATCCAATAATTTTGAGTTAGTAAAAATTGAGTTGTTCGATTTCCAGGATGTAAATGTCTTTCATGACAATCTAATATAATAAGTTCAGTCAACCGATGCGACCGAGGAAGCAAAATTGGAAATTTTGCATCATGCGACAACTCTGAGTTACGTGGCGACCGCCCACCCTCAACAAATCATGACTATCTAGAAACGGACTAAGGCTACGAAGTTGTTTACTAACAAGTTTTCCAGTTTTAATATTAGCAATGTCTTGGGAAAAAACATTTGTTTGAACTCTTTTAATCAATAACTGTATAGCCTCTTGCTGTTGAGCTAGAGACAAACTATCAGAATATTTTGAACGCAAATCTGGACATTGAACATTACGAATGAAATGACGAACACAGGTAATAATCCTACAAATTTTCTGCAGGTTTGAAAATTTATCCAGCAACAAATCTAAGAAATTCTCAGACATAACGACTGTTAACGACAAAGTACGATATTCGACGTCCATCTGAGATGAGTCGATAAGGTTTGGCAGCGACATTACTGGCCATTCTTCGCTACGACCCACTAACCAGGAAGGTCCTGTCCACCATAATGGATGATGAACCAACTCTGAAGCCAAAAGTCCACGTGAGGCACAATCCGCAGGGTTATCCTGGGACTTAACATGAAACCACGAAGATGGAGGAATACGTTCTTGAATATGCGAAATACGATTGCTAACGAATGTCTTCCACTTATGCGAGGAAGACCGAATCCAAGACAAAACAACAGTAGAATCTGACCACGCGAAAATATTACTAAATGATAAAATATCTGTATAAGTATTTTTGACGAAATCTACTAAATCTGCCAAGAGTACGGCAGCACACAATTCCAGACGGGGCAATGAAACGCGATTAGTAGGAGCAGCCTTCGATTTTGCGCATACTAATGACATGGTAATATTACCTTCTAGATCGAACGAACGAAAATAGATGACAGCTGCATACCCAGCTTCAGAAGCATCACAGAACCCATGCAACTCCACCTTTTTAAAATCATGACACAATGCGACGCGAAATCTCAATATTCGAAACCGCTGGCAATTCACCCAAAAAATGTTTCCATTTTTGTATGACTTCCAATGGAGGCTCTTGGTCCCACCCGAGACCTAATAGCCAAAGATCTTGAACTAAACGTTTAGCGAACAGTACTACAGGTGCTATCAAACCGAGAGGATCAAAAATTTTTGCGATAGCCGACAAAATATTACGCTTAGTGCAAGTGCGCTCTTCAACGTCTAAGTTGTATAAAAATGCATCTGAAATGTATCTTGAAATGTAATTGCATCCGAACTGGACAGGGACTCCCTCAAGTTGGACATCACTTCCGGGCAATTACTACTCCATTTTCTTAATTGAAAACCACCACTAGAGCAGATACTATTCAATTCACCAATTAATTGATTAGCAGCTTCAATCGAATTACATCCAGTGACTAAGTCATCAACATAGGTATCGCTCGCCAATACCGATGACGCGAAAGTAAAATTAATCGACTCTAACCTTGCCAATTCTTGAACAGTACGCAAGGCCAAAAAAGGCGACGACGAAACTCCATAAGTTACAGTATTTAATTTAAAGTCCATAATAGGATCTGACGGAGAAAATCTCCAGACGATACGTTGATAATCACGATGAGTATCTTTAACCAAAATCTGCCGATACATTTGTTTAATGTCAGCTGTAATTACGATAGGATGTACACGAAAGTGCAATAACAAAACTGCAATGTCCTTTTGCAAAGCAGGGCCAATAGCCAAGCTATCATTTAATGACTTTCCAGATTGATCCTGACACGAAGCATCGAAAACCACACGCAATTTTGTGGTAGTGCTATCCCGCTTATTCTAACGACAAAAATCTTTTAATGCAAATTGATCTCATACCCACGAATGAGGGTTCCGAAATTTTAAAGGGCAAGGAGACTACAAAACGACCGTCCTTGTTACGTCTATAATTTTCCACAAATTGATTTTCACACCTTTCTTCTTCAGGAGAAATGTGTTTGTTGAAGGGAATATTTTCTAATTCCCAAAATCGACGAATGTCACTGTCTAAGGGCTCAACGAAAGCACACAACGACGTAATAGAACTATTCGGGAAACGACCTTTCCCGTTAAAACCCACAAAGGTTGTTTTAATAGCAACTGGCTTCGTTAGCGACACCCCAACGAGACTCGTTCAACAAAACCTGAGCTAAAGATTTCCGCTCCGAGTAGCATGTCAATTTTACCAGGAACATTAAAATTAGGATCAGCTAAGGCCAAACCTCGAGTATGCGACCATTCCTTGACCCCTATCGCGACGAAGGTAATTGATTACAAATGTTAGGTAAAATATAACAATCAATTCCATATGCTGGAGACCGTGCTCCCGAGGACTGACTACACATGATAGTGCACCAGACACCAACGAGAATTCAAGCCAAGTCCTTGAACAGTGACATTGGCTCTCCGTTTCCTTAAACCTAATTTCTGACGGCACCTTTCAGTCATAAAACTTTCCATGGATCCGTTGTCTAATATTACACGAACAGATTGCAATGTTCCTGTATAATCAAGCACCGACACCATTGCCGTAGCTAACAGCGTGGTTGTGTGTTCTAATGACGTCGAAATCAACGAGCTAGTGGCAGGTTGTTCATGCACAACCGACGACGACAGATTGTCTTCACTAGGTCTACTAGTAGAAGTAAGTCTAGGCGCCGCTCTCCGAGGAGACGCTGACCTTTGACGATGGGTTTGTCGGCGTGGCGACACCGATTTTCTTGTTTATCGAAGTGAAGCAACGAATTGTGCGACTGATGACATTTTCTACACGACCAATCTAACGTACAATTTTTCATCGAATGTGAAGGATTTAAACATTTAATGCAAAGATTTTAAGCTTTACCACCTCAAATCTTTCTTGAGGGTTTTATCGAGAAACTGCTTACATCTATAAATAGGATGCACAGCTTGACAGAAACTACAATTTTAACATCATTGGTGGTACCAACTAAAGAAGTTTTAGCCGAAGTGCTAACAAACCTTCCTTTTTCTCTTTCTTTAACGGAATCTCGAGATTTTAAGCATGTTCCTGACGCAATGTCATTTATTTCCAACACCTTACATTGTTTTTCAATGTACGACCTTAAATCTTTAAACGAAGGAATTTCGTCATTATTTCCTAATTCAAAACGCTTTAAAATGTTTATATCTAATTTTTTCGATAACAGATTAAACAACATGAAATCTAATAAATCTATTTCCATCTGCCTTAACGCGAATATATTTTCATCAAAACAACTAATTAATTGCCGGAGTTCGCATGCGAGTCTGAGGAACTGACCTTAGGGCATTTTTCGAGAGCATTAAAATATGTTGAAAGTAATAACCTCTTGGACTGAAAACGATTAGTAATGATTTTATAGGCTTCCACGTATGCATAATCATTTAATGGCAAGTGTTTTATCAACGCACGACGACTCATCTAATGTATCAACGAGATGGCAAAATTTTTCAACGGGTGACAAACTGACATTATCATGAATCAACCGCTTATAGATTGCATTGTAACTCTCAAAATCTGATATGCGTCCGGAGAAGCGGGGACTGAAAGATGTTTCAAGCGAATTGCACAGTTTGACGAAAAGGAATTATTCATATTTTCCACCTTTGGCTTATTTTCTACCCGATCTAATTCGCATTGTTCAGCGATAATACGAATATCTAATAGATAATCATCGATTTTCACCCTAAGAGCAGAAAATTCATCCAATTGTTCACTTTCTTCATCAAAGAAAATATCCTTGCAAAAGGATTTGAAAACGTTTCAATCTGTTCGACACTTTTAATCGACGCTCTAATTAAAGCAATCGATACGTCTTCCGGTTGGTTGATCTTACTGTAAATGTGATCCAACCTTTTAACTACAAATTTAGCTTCAAGAATAGCTTTATCAATTGATATAACCATATTTGATTAATGATTAATGAACGACAATAAAATTAATGTAAAAACAATGCGTGACTCGAATACGCTAAATTACTAATTCATCTACGAAATTAAATTATTAATAGAAAAATGCACCTAACTACAGTGCTTGCCCCACAAAGCTTTTAAGGTTTCAAATAAATACCAATAACCCCTTTGTTATACAAGTTGCATGAACCCGAATGGTTGCTCCAACTTGAAGTGACAAATAAGGTAAAGATCTAGGATACAATAACCCTCATAAATAGTTTACATAAAAGGATACCGACGACGACCCTAATCTTTGCCACAAAGGATAAGGAATGTATTGTAAAATCTACAGTAAATGTGTAAGCAAGATGTTCTTTTCTGTGTAACACTGTAACAGTTCGATTTAACTGCTACGAATCTGGACGTTAGGCAACTTTATTTACCTCCATTTAGATTATACGTTAAACGGAAAAGCAAGTTCCTTTGTCTTATGAGTCGAAATTCTGTTAGGTAGGGATCAAAAGGCATATTTTAGTATTCTGCGCACTTGATAAGATCGGGCTATCTTATTCAACTTTTGGTGGAAGATGGACACGAAGCAGCGTGCTATTTTCCAAACGTTAGTTTGCTTGTTAGAAACGTTTCTGCTTAAGAATAAATTAAATTGCCGGCTAGGGGTAAGCTGATTTTATTTATTATACAATGATTTTTAAATAAGGTTATCTGTTGTAGCAAATTAATTTAATATTTAAAAACGTGTTGTTCACTTCAATATGGTTTTGGTTAGATTGCCATTTAAGTGAATTTGAATACTTGTTCGAGTATTATAAAACGAATAAATTAGAAATTATCAGCAGAGATATTGAACTAATTTACACTGTATCTATATCTTGGATTGATTCCTGGAAAGCTTGCTTTTTTTGGATTAAGATTCTTTGGGTTAGAGGATCAGGTGTTCGAGTGTCCGCCATGAGGTCACACCATATGTGGTTATTTCCATTGATCGCGTTTTGCCCTGAAGTGTGTTGAGGTCAAATACGTTGAAAATACTTTATTCAGGTATTTATGTATATATCCAATTTACATTTTTATAAAAAAACTTATAATAATTGTTTGTGTCGCAAATGTTTCTATACTAATTGCATTGTGAAGATGCAATGCTTTAATTTATGTTTGAATAAATACGTTCTAAATTTTATCTTGTAAAAACCTCCGGGACATGAGCTCATATCACGACGGTTTATTTTGTTAGCCTTTTGCTACACTGTAATTATTTAAAAGAAAAGAAAGAAAATTTACTGAAGTAAAATTTACAGTTTTGTTAAAGTTCTAAGAGAATTAAAATTGGTTAAAGATTAAATTGTTATTGGTTTTACTAAAAATAATTTTGGTTTGATTATCTTGTTAGTTCAATTACAATTATTATACGTATTTATATCACATGTTGTTTTGTCTTATTTCAAACTAAATCAGTGAAGTTTTGTTGGATAAATTATTTCCATGTGTATACTATCGCAGAGATAAAACAAAGAACCCACGGTTTTAGCCCTGATGATAAGGTCTCCCAGAAGATTTAAGTAACAAAGTCAATATCTATTAAGAAAGATTGAATAGATGAACATGATAGAGGTAAGAATAATTACACAAATTAAAGAAGCACGAAAAGGCTAGTTACAACACGTTTAACCATAATAAAAACTACGACAATTTTATAAATTTAAGTATAAGGAGCTTAAAGGATAGGAACTAATTATTTAATTAAAGATCCAGCGATGAAGGCCAATTTTGTTCACGCTGGGGTCTTATAAATTTATACATCGACTTACCTCCGCGGTGTTTTGTTGTTTTTCTAAGCTGCAGTTCCTATTCTTTCAACCAAGTGGACTGTATGCGAGTTGAGTCTATGTTACGTTACACTTGCACTGAGGTTTTTAGGGTTTAACAACGAAAGTCTGCGGCACTTGACTAACTTACGGTACTGAACGAAGAAACCGACGACCTTCTGCTTCAATATCCATAAGAAAAGTGTTTGTTCACTACTCTGTCCACGTTATTCACAAATGCACAAGGAATTTTTATGGCAGGATATAAGGGAACAAGGGATGACAGTTTTACTACTAGATTTACGACTACAAATTTAAATAACTTAAAATTAACCACGCGAACGTGCGACAAAGAGACCGAACAACATTTCCTACGCAATTGTGAATAGTAATTATAATCTTTTAGACATTCAGTTCTTTTGTACTTACGGAATAATTTATTTTTATACGCTATAAGTTTCGTGAGTTCGTAACAGTACCACCTTGGGAATTTTATATTTTTAATCTTCTTTTTAGGAACAAATAATTTGAATGCATCAAATAAAAGAGCTTGTAGAACTTTTTGACAAGCACATCTAATAACTCTGTCCTATCAGTTAAAAAGGATCCGTCAATATTATCTAGGTAAGCTGTAACAATTTTATTTTTGGGTTGATAAATCCCTTCATTAAAAGTGCGAAAATAATAAAACCCTTTTATTAAATAATGTCGTAATACGTTTAACAAGTAAAATAATACATTAAAACAGCATCTTGATTTGTTAGTCTATTTGGGTTGGATGTCGGTGTATTCCACAGTCAGTCGCAGGCGCGTTTAGGTGTGACAACCTCCCCCCTTGGATCCTCCGATCGTCCGAGCGAGCATGATGATCACTCGGCCATACGTAGAAGTAACAAGATGTATGAAAGGACGATGGCCAGTAATCTGCGTATCAATTTTAATGAGTGAGCACATTTTCTGAATAGCGGTTGGTAAAATATAAACGTTATTATCTTATTTAATTTGGAAAATTTGTTTAGCGCGACGAGAGATTAGGCGACGAGAGATTAGGCGACGAGAGATTAGGCGACGAGAAACATCACTACAATCTATGATGCACTTAGAATTTTGAAAACTTTAATCGACTTTAAGAAAACCACTTCATTTTACGACGTGTACGGTGTACTTGGAAGATGGAAAGTTGATCTAATTTATAGAGGATCGTTTGTTACACAGAGTAAAGATGCTACTTTGGTAGAATATAGGCAGTAAATTTCGCATGGTAAAACAAGTACCTAATCAAGGCTAGGAATGCAGTTTTGTTTGGTTCGTAGTAGTTCTAAGAAATTCTTTTGTGTTTCACTTTAGAAACACGCTATTTTGTTCCGATGTGTAGAAGTACGAATTTGCTATTTGCTTCAACTATTGCTAAGCTGGATTTCCCAGTATCAAACTTGAAATTCACTCAATTGATTTTGTAAGAAACAACACGTTGCTTCAGTATAAACTGTTAGTTACAACAACAGGTGTTACTTACGTCACTTGTTTGTTTGGAATATGCTGCTGACACATGTATCCTTGAAAGCAAGTTCTTGGCACTGCATTACTACCACTCTTGAAAACAAGAATATTTTTGTGATCATTTTCATTTTAAACTAAAATTAGTACTTTTAACTTAAAGAGAAAAATTTGTATAGTAACTTTTGTAATGTAATCGACCTGAACAGATCTGAACGGGTTAGAATATCTTTGTGTAATAAGTTACACCTTGCTGTAATATATTTGATCATGAATAAGGTTGATAAACCTTACTTTAAACTTACAAATTAATTCAAGTAGTTATTTAATTTTGTTGCATTGCATTTTATTTAAAGAAAAGAGATTCTTTTTAGTAAATTATTAGTCCAAGCTTAAAGTTTTTTATTTTGATCAAATGTGATCAAACCTAATCACCGGAAATTAGTATCTTTAAGAGTTGAATTTTGATGACAACCTTATATAGAAAATATTGTTTTAATATTTCTTTAGATATGTTTGCGGGACACAAACAGTGTTCCAATTTTCTATTGATCTAATTATTATACTTTCTTACAGGAACAGCGTCTTATTCTGTTAAGACAGGTTTTTGTCAGCGAAGGCGATCTTTATTTTCTTTGGGTCTCCACGTCCGCCCTTAGAAATATGCCATGCCATTAACGTGAATCAATCCGGACTTGGTGGCGCCTATTTGTTTTAGTTTGAGTACGACCCACCAACAGATTTCGACTTACCCCCCCATTTCTCATAGCTCTACCCAAGGAATAGACCCCTAGTTACGTCGGAAGACTTCGTTACACTTGCTCATAACGTGAGGCCAGCTATATATAAGAAAAATTAGTTTCACTGGCTTCCAATAAACGTAGGGCAGGTGCTTCAAAAAACAATATTCGTTTCACTGGTGCCGGCAACGTCTGGGCACTTTGAAAAAATACGTTACACTGAGCCCAGTTAGAAAAACCGTTGCAAAGCATTGAGTATTCCAAAATTAGTTTTGGTAAACCTATAAGAAAGTAAATCGTCAAATGCTTTAAATCTAGGAATATTAAAAATATTACAACAAAGTTCTAAAAGAGGATGGTGTTCATCTTCCTTTATTAAAACATTAGAAGATTTCCTTACTGAATAATCCAATGAGTTATCGGAGAAAATGAGATCAAGAATTTTTTCGCATCTGATCGTAATTAAGTTTAATTGTTGTAATTCAGAAAAGAATAAATTATTCAAAATAATTTCAGCTTCATCAGAGAATGTGTTTGTTGGCATAATATAACTTTCGTCGTCTACATACCAACTGATTTCTGGAAGATTAAAGTCGCTGAGAATTAAAAATTTTGCATGCGAATATTTGTTTTTTTAGTAAAATACAGGTATCAATAAATAACTTCTTATGTTCAACTGAACACTTGGGCGGAAAGTAGACAGACCCAATAATGTATGTAGCATTATGTAGGGTAATACTAATTTTCTAGTCTTCAAAGTTGATGTGTTGGGTAATGGAAGTTTCACGAGATAGCCACTTATTGTGCACAGCAATTAATGTGCCCCCATCACGATATTTTAACATTTCGTAATTTCCTATCATATCTATAAACACTAAAATTATTAGGAAACAATTCTGCAGACAGTATGCCAGCATATAGCCAAGTTTCAGTAAACACAATTATGTCATTGTTATTAGAAAGAACGTTTAAACGCAGCTTCACAATTTTAGATCTTAAACCTCTCAGTTTTGGTAATAACAGCAAGGAAAGTCACAACTTAACTTATTTACAGGTTTTGCTGAACACCTGAAAAATTTTATGCAAGAGACCCACTCGTTTGATTATATTTATGATTTTTCTTTAAGAATTTATGAACAGCAATACCATTTGGCCAAAAATTAGGACTTAGCATTTTTGTAAAATATTCTGACTTAATAGTTAACTTAAAAGAACTATAACTGTTAGGAAATTTGGAATTTAGTTTACTAATTGTGATAAGGGGAAAGTATACTGTCAACGATGTAATTAGTCAGTTGGGAATTTTTATAATCAATAGTTTTTTGTTGTTCAACTATAGAGGGTTGACACATGTAATGTCTAATGAAGAGTAACGAACCTGTTTTTATAGCTATAAAATCATCCTCACAATCCTTTATTTCAGTATTAGAAAGTGCAGTTCCAATAATCAGACTGTTATAAGTCAATTTAAGTTTGGTATGGATAACTGTGTTCCACTGCTTTTTCCAACCTGTATAGTTCAAGTCCTCTATTGTATTTTATTTTTAGTGTTGTTAGAATTCTTTTTGGTAAGATATCCCTTTGAGGCATCTTTTCCATTTCTCACATTAGGTTTATTTACATCATTAGTAACCAACTCAACCTAGGTAGATACATGTGGTAAATGTGTTTTATCACACGAAGCTAGATTAGTAACTGGTTCAAATCTTTTAGTATCATGAACTTTATTTATGCCAACTGGTTTATTTAATCCAGATATTTGTGTATCAATGAATTTAGAGGGCTGACTATTTTTATTATTATGAACACTGGGCACCACAGTAAGTAATCTAACTAAATCGATGTTAGAGTCTACTAAATTTTTAAGTTTTAACTTTAATTCATTAAGCTCTTGAAATAAACTTTTTGATTCAGCTTTGACAACATATTTAATTATGTCTTTAAATTCATTGCTCAATATGAAATCAGTTATAATATCAACTACTGCTTGATCTGTATGCTTATTAACTTGTACTCTATCATTATTATCTTCAGATATAGAACTTAAACCATTTTTGTTATCAACATGAACACAACTATAACAAACATACTGCTTTGAACCATCAGGAAAGAGCCCATCCCTAACACTTAACACATTGAACAAATTTATTTAGCACATTTACTTTGTAATATAAACAAAATTTATGCACTACTGTTTCAATGACAATTGCATTAGTACCCATCTTGCTTTTACATTAACTTTTATATATTTATAATAACTCAAAACACCTTAAAAAATAAAAAAATTAATATAATTTTTGCATGGGTAATTTTAAAGGTAATTAACATAAATAAACAGGCTTCTTCAAGGTCCAAGATTATCACCTTGCAGCAGAAAATTTAGTGCTGAAACGCGTAAAACCACCGCATTTAAAGCACGGTACAATAGTATTTAAACCGCATATAACGTTAAATTTACTGAGGAGTTAAATTCCCCGTGGTAACAAAATGTCACTAAATTATTAGGGCTAATACGTATCTACGATGTCTGGCTCTTGATGCAACGGTGAAACGGCTCTTTAGGTATTTCGTGGTAGCTTCCTGTGTCCCAGTGTTTGCCTGGCTGTAGTCCTCGTTGACGAAGTGCCAATACCATATACGATAAACGATAGAAAAGGAACGGAACGGGGGAATTGCTTGTCAATAAGGTCAAAGCACTAAAACACATGTCAGCACTCGAAGGAAGTCGGTAGTCGAGTCCTTTGTTTTGATACATTTGCTTCCACAAAAATGTCTATACCCTCTAGGAGAGGTTAAAGTTCTCTGAACACATCGGTGGATACAACGCCATACAAAGTGTGAGAAATGCAATAGTTGCATGTTCTCATACCACAAAAATAAGCCAATGATTGAACATTCCGTGTGAACCAAAACTTTGTGTGGTTTTCACGTACGTCTGCATTAAAATGTTAATCTGCTGAGAATTTTTCCATGTAAGGTTTTTTGAAAGTTTCCTAAACCTAACTAATACAATAAATGTTAAAGCTTTTTTAAAAAAGCGTAACAGTATTTAGATTATCTTGTTTATGCACTTTGTTTCATTGTAAATTATAATATTTGTAACAATTTTTTTTTTTTAAAGTGAAAAATTGCTATATGAAGCAAATTAGAAAAAAAAATTGAAAAAATCCCTCCAGACCACTTATTTACAACGTTAGGTCAATCCTCAATTTTTAATAAGTTCTTGGTCCCATATGGAAAACAAAAAGCTTGTTATTTTCTAATTTGGTTCAATCACAAGATTAAGTTTAACATTTCGTATCCGCAATCTTGCAGAATACAATCCAGCTGTTATGAAACCTGATTTGTAAAGTCAGAAATAACAATTTAATCTTTCAAAAGCCCATGTAAACACCTTATGGTTCATGAAATACCGCATAGTTTCCAACTTGTTTCATACATATGGCGCATGAGGATTGAAAGTTTTGTTCTAATAAGGCTTCCCCTGCTTGAACTGATCTGGAAAGTAATTTTCTTAATCCGCACACTTCCACTACATCTTCGTGACAAGTGGGCTGGAAAGTCATTGATGGTGAGGCGGCTGTTCAAAAATTTTAGTTCCTTAATCGGTTTTTATTGCAGTGCAAACCCTCTGTAGGGTTAACCACCCCAATAGTGAAACAACCAGATTGTAAATGTTGAAGAAGGTCCATCCCATACCGCATTAGCTTGATGCCGCCGCCAACCACTAGTGGTTAAGGGTGCGTGACTTTGCTGGGCCCCAAAAGGGTCCATATATTGTTTTGGCAACCCCCTTTTCCACTAGGGCTAAGTCCCATGCCAGCAAGTAGTAGTTCGTAAAACTCGTCATCCCATCATTAAAAGTCGTAACCTAGTACTAACAAGTAAATTTTCTTATTCAAAACATTTTATTCTTTAGAAATTATAATTGATTAAACTTTTATATTTAAGAATTTACAGCTATAGTTATAGTAAAAAGCTTTAAATTAAAACATGTACGTGATTATCAGATCTGATGTTCATCCAAGGCTTAAGAGACAAAAATGTTCTATAAATAATAAATTTGTTTCGTATCACTAAACTTTGTGAAATGATTTAATTTTTTTGGATAATGGTTATTTGTCAGCAATAGATATTTTGTGATTCTAACAGGTTTAATTTTCTATGGAAAGTAAATTAAAAGTTTTAAAAGATTCATTCCAATAGGGTTTTTGTATCTATCTTAAAAAACGCCTGTTTTTAATACTTGCTAGCTACAGTGGCGTTCAACTTCACTTATTTAATTTTCGGTTTAACGAAGAATATTTCAACCCTGCTCTCTTTCTCATGATGTTTTAGGGGTAATAACGAAGCTAGCGGCAGAAGCGGCAAGTTTTTTATAGTTCCCACTTCTCATTATTTAATTCTCCTACATTGATGCTTACAACGAGAGCCCCGAGTTGGAGTTAAAAAAATTAATCGGTTACAATGGCATTCCCAACGTGGGTCCCGGAGCATGTAACAACTTTGGTTCGCCATGAAAAATAAAAATAACTTGCTACATATTATAATGCTCTCTGCTGTCACTCTGTTTATATTTCTTAATGTTACTTTCGGCTGGAATTGGTTAATATCATGACTTGTATTTTGGGCACATTTTTTGTTCAGCAGGTTATGTAACGGGTCCTTGTGATCTTTTAATATATTTTCGTTTAAATGGCATGCATTTCTATCAAACAAGTCTTTAATCTTTCTTAAAGATAAGTCTATCACTGCTGAATATGCATTTCTATAACGGAAATCAGACTGCAAAAAAAAACGAAACAAAAATTTCAGTACCATTAACTGCAGGAGGTCATGAACCCCTGCATTTTTACAAAAAGCCTTTAATAAGTATATTATAATACAGCTTTGGCAATATCTAGACCACTATGCAACGAATTACACGTAGGTGTAAAATAGAGGAAATAGATAAAAGCATTACCTTTTGGATTCGAAAACTTGGAATAACAAAATCATTATAAAGTATCCGTTTTTGTTTATATGTTAAATTTAGGTCATATTATTTTCTACAAAACTAGTTTTAAAGTCATTTTATTTAGATTGTGGTAGTTGACTTGGCAAGAACTCTAAAAAAATTCTGGAGATGGCCATTTATTGTCGTTAATATTTAATTAATTTAATTAATTAATATTTAATCCCCAAAGAAGATTAAGAAGGTTAATATTTATTTTAGGATATTATATTCAATACAAAAGTGTTTTATGAGATTTCTATCTACATTTTAGAATACTTGAAATTTTTTTCTTCGGTTGATTGAAGTTACACCTACCTGCATAATTTTTTTAAAATGGGAACTTGTTAATTTTACACTACCTTCGATAGAACATTTTTTTTCTCGTTATAATATTATTTGTTTTTTTTTTAAATTTATTTAATAACATATTTACAAGAAAACATCAGTTCACGTATTTAATAAATGTTAGGTACAAAATTATTTGCAGCAACGTAGACTTAATTTTGTCACCGTTGCCGATACCTACCCGCTTCCTCGAACCTCTGCAATTTTGTCTCATCTATCGGCCTTTTGACAACTTCCTTTAGTAGAATCCTCCCGTCCAAAGACAGCTTGATTTGTGGTGCTCACGAGAGTTCTCAGGAACCACATTTTGGTTTAACCGGACAATTTAAAAATATTTCTTATCTTTTCTAGTTGATATCTTTAGATTTAATGTGCCCCCTACCTCAGTCAAAGAAAGGCAATTGTTCCTGCTTGTGGTAACTGATTGATTCTCTAAATTTGTTTTAGTTCAACCTTTACCTAAAGCTACTTCTCGTGCTATTATTAAATTTCTGGAGCAGTGGGTATTTTTTATCTATGGTGTACCACTAATAGTACTTTATGATGGAGTACAATTTATCTCTAAGGAATTCCACGATTTCGTAAAACAGTACCATGTCCAAAAGCTATAGTTTCATGCTAAAAATTATCTCCAAGTGAACCCAACCGAAAGAGTCGATAGAGTGATTGTTACCTCTATATCTTCTTATATACAAGGGGTGCAGACCTACTGGGATGAAAATTTTACAAAATCAAGCAATATTTTGCCCTTCTAAACATGAAGCAACCCAATTTGCACCTTCATTTTTAGTATTTGGTCGATATGTTCCCATCGATGATAGTTTTTATGGCCCCATTCCGTATGATGTTCATACCTTAGAATTTAATTAAAAGCTTCGTTGGGACGTCAATTAACGGCAACTTTCTTGTATTTTCTCTGAAGTTTGCCAACACCTTCGTAGTGCTTATAATAAGAGTAAACCTCATTATAATTTGAGAAAGAAGGATATATTTTTTGCATTAGGTGAAAAAGTATGGAAAAATAACCACATCTTATCTGAAATTATAAAAAAATTGGCTCTAAAACTTATTTTATGTAAAATTACACAAGTTGTTAGTACCTTAGTTTATGAGTTAGAAGATACGCAGGGTAAGCCTCAAGGCTGTTGGCATATTAAAGGTTTAAAGCCATTCGAGACTATTTCTGATTTGAATAATTAGTTCACTCGACATTTTAAGCCTTTCTCTGATGTTTGATTATTTTTTGCAAGCAAGTTTAGGAGCTTATCGTAACTGATGTTTGAGCCCCGATGACTTCTGTTTGGGGATTATCATTGTAGAGTTCACACAGTCTCCTTTAGAGAATTGTTGATATTCACTGTTGCAACAATAGGGAATTTTCTTTCGATCTATGATAATTTTAGAGATAGGACCGCAAAATTTTGCTATCATTGTCTTCCATAAAACCTAGCTTAATATCATTTTCATTTTTCTTTTTCTTTTTGCACGAGTTGAGGGAGTGTGTATGTTTGTGCAGTAACTAACTGAATTTTTTTTTGCAATGCATTGGTATCATCTATAGCATTTTAAGTTTCTACCTTTTGTGTTGTTTTCTAATTTAATAAAAATGACATTCCTACATAAATTGCTTGAGGGTTAAATTGTAAAGAATGTAACAACTTGGTTGAGAAGTTAGGGTGGTTAAATAACAATCTTGAATACTTCCTGTATGTTGTTGTGGTTTGTTTAGCATTTTTCTTAATCTAACTAAAAACTTTGTAGAATCAATTAACAAAATAGAACCAACTATTAAATTCGCACATGAATTAGATCAACATGGAAAACTTCCGTTTTTACGGCATTCGAGCATAGTTGGTGCTCGGTTGAATATGTACTAAATGTTATTCATTTTCTATTGTATTTACAAGCCCTTTCCACCAATAGTTTTCATTGGCGTGTTTATAATCAAGGCTTGTACTTTGCCTTATCTGGCAGAACTCGGAATTTTCACAAATTTCCTAGTTTAATTCTTCGACAAAATGCTGCATCAATCACGTAAGCATTCAGTATATTACAGTATTATAATAGGATTTCCAAATTTTGGCTTTTATCAAGTCACGTATTCAATGTTTGTCAATTGAAAGTCCATGATTTATCATATAGTTGAACCGCTTGGTGTTTATTTGTTTGTTACAGAATGTTGGTTTTCTGAACAAATGTATTTTTCTACTCACGTAACGATTTTCTAATAATGGCATATTAAGATGCGTTTGCATGATAATTACGTTGATATATTTGACGCAATTATTAAATATTTGGAGTGCCAATTTATCTATGTTTCCCAGTAATTTATTTTGATGCAATTAGTTGCTTTTAAAATCTTATCTTTACTTGTAAACTATACTTAAACATATTTATACAACGCACACATTACTATTCTAATCAAATGATATCGGATTATTACTAAAGGAGCTTCTTTCTCATGCATTTAATCATATATTTTTTATATACAGTGTCCTCGCAATTGACTTTTTGTAGAATAGTCGATTTACTCTTATAATTGCTGGAATTATTTGATGTTCTTAAAGTTAAAGTTATTTATATCTATCCTACGACTTCTATGACTTAATCCAGTCCTAAACTACCCTATTATCATAGCAATATATATATATATATATATATATATATATATATATATATTGTAGTGTCAGTAGGATCTACAAGGGTTCTAAGGGTTGTTTTGTTGAAGGTAGTGTATGCCAAATAAAGTAAGCCATATATCAGATCCCGTAATTTAAAAATTTGTTTGCCGTACTTTACATACGTTAAAGTATTTGAAATGTTAGTTAAAATGTAAGTGCCAAGACGTAAAAACAATGACTTAATGACGTGATGAAACACACAGTATTCAAGGTTTTATACTGAGTTGTAATTTAATAGGCCATTGAACGTACATTTGCCAACCGAAAACCGGATGCGTCTGTTCACTATCAACCACGCAGATCCAGTGTATATGTGTATCATTTCGGCATTTATTTTTACTAGAATCAACCTTTGGACAAACATGTAACATCAAAATTACAAGTAATAGCAGTGTCAAATATGATTGAAAGGGTGTGCGATATTTAGGACCAATGATTGAACATTATGTATAAAAATAGGAAAGTGCAAAAGACAAAGTTTTAGGTATTAGTGACACGAACTTGGTGATACGACGTTATTGGATGGTTTTTTATATACAATGTAATAAAGAGTAGGCAGATAAATATTGTAATTATCACCTAGGATAAGTAAACAAGGGAGTCGATTTCGAAATAATTTTGTAATAAGACGTGTTTTATAACTGCGCTAAATTGTTTTGAATATTTTTTGAAGATTAAATAAATGAGTTTGAATTGTACGAGTTTAATTTATAAAGGAAGAGTAAGGGCAACAGTGAATAAATAAGTAATAGCGACGAAGAGTAAACAAGTATAAAAGTGGAATTAGTGCGACAGCGAACGGACGGAAAATAAGATTGAATTGGAACGAGATTGATATAGGCAGAAGGCATCGAATAGGAATTATAAGAGTGAAGAATATATTAGGATTGAATTGGATATGGTTTTATGTGTAGCGGGGCATTGAGTGGTAAATTGGAACAAGGATTGATTTGGAACGAGCGGATTAAAGGCGGAAGTATTGATTTAGAACGAGAGAAGCGAAATTAGAAGACAGCGTAAGAGTAACAAGTGGAATCGTACGAGACAAAGAAGAAATAACACCGGAAGAATTAGCGCAGGGGAAGTAAATAAAAAAGGGTATTCTAAATTCGGGTCATATTTATTTTAGATTTGGGAGCAGCAAAATTAAAGCAAAGATACCTGGAGGCTAGACGGCAGTTTTCAAAGTGATCGTGAAACCTTGTGAAGACGTATACGGCGAGTAGGATTTTGAGCCAGCATTCACCGAGGCGTTAACGAAGTATAGAACAGGTGAGTACTGTGTGATATAACGTCAAAGTCAGAAATTTTGTGGTAGTAATTAATTTGGCACAAGGCTACGTGGATCATATAAAATTTGGCATATACAAAAGTAAATTATAAAAAGGTACTAAAACAAAAGATAGTGCAGTTTGGTTGGGCATTGCACATCTACTTACCACTGAACCCACGGTAAGTAGGTGGATACCCTGGGAAGAAAGAGTTCATATAGTCGAGGCATATTTAAAACAATTTTGATTTATTAACCAACCAAACGTTGCTAAAGTACGTAACGTAAAATAAATATTTGCACATTATATAAAAATCATTAAATTAATAAAAATAAGGCGCGAAAAAGAGCGGGGTGGAGCATAAGAATATATATATATATATATATATATATATATATATATATATATATATCATACATATACATATACATATATATACATACACACACCTACAGTCTGCAAATACAGCAAAACCAGCTACGGCTGTTCTCTCTACCAATTAGTAACATGTGAGTGTCGATATATGTATTGTTTTATTAAGTATTTATTAAAATTAATCACTGCTGGTCCTTGATCCTTCATCATATCAATAATATCCTGTTGAAAATCATGTTTGAAGTGACTTTTGTCAAAATGTATGGGTGCGGTGGTGCTGTAGCTTACGTGGTTCCATGGCCCAGTTGCTATGAGTGTGGCTAATAAGCACAAGGTCCTGGGTTTGAATCTCTACCGATCCACATGAAGAATTTTAGACGAGGATTTTTCACAAAAATATGCCCTTGTTCGGATGAGAGGTATAATGTAGGTCCTGTGTGTGCATGCATGCTTGTGTGGGGGGGGCACATGCGCATGGGGGTGGGTGGGTGTGTGCGCATGCGTGCATGCATGCATGCATGCATGCATGCATGCATGCATGTGTGTGTGTGTGTGTTGGTGTGTGTGTGTTGTCACCACGAACGTTAAAGATCTTTTTTTTAACTTGTAACAGCAAGGGTTCGCAAAATTCAAAATTTTCTGGAAAAAACTCGCTTCCTGGCCAGTGTAGTGTCTTCAGATGGAGCATTGGAAAAATCAAAAGTAGTGTATTCGTATGCATAATTGGTCTGTTGTCGATGTGTAGTGGATCTTTTAGTGATACGGGAAATTTTTTTATTGTTGATATTTGGATGTTCATTATATTCTTGTAAGTTTACTTTTATTCATTGCATCGCCACACATGCATTATTTCATTGCTCCTCACCTGAGAATGGGACAGAATTTACTTCAAATGTGACTTTCAGCAACCTATTGTTAAGTTATTTATATATAGTAATATTTTTAAGCTATACTATCTTATAATTTGCATGCTAACTTTTATTCTCGTAATTACATAGTGATTACAGTGCTAGGTCGAGAGTGCGAGGACATTTGGAAATATATCACGCTTATATACGGGATTCATTAGAAGCATCGACAACAGAACAAAATGAAGATGCAGACGAACAAGAATGGGAAGTGCTTAATAATTATATATTAGATAATCCTTCACAGGTATTTGATTTAAATTGCTTTTTTGATATCTTTAATGTATTTTTACAGCAAAACAATGAAGCACGTTCATCTCCAATGCCACCTGGATGGGAGGAACGTCAAGATGCAAATGGACGTACTTATTATGTTAATCATCTAGCAAGATCAACACAATGGGAAAGACCTACATTTAGGTAATTCAATATTTTCTAAGTTTCATGTAGATAGCAAAACCATATGCATACGTTATAGCAATACCAGTTCAGAAAATCAAGAGCAAAGGAATTTAGAACAAGCCTCTGCAGATTTTGAACGTCGATTTCATATAAGTGCTTATGAGGAAAACAACAGTAGACGTGATTCGATTATAAGCAATGAGCAGGTATATAGATTATTATTAATTCACTTTTGAAGATCACTTATCCAATAAAAGCATTTATTAATTAATATTTAAGGAACAATTATAAATCAATTTTAAATTTTAATTGGATTTCCAAATTTAGCCTACTCTAATATTAACACAAGCACCGGCACATAGTAAAACTTAAAAGTAAATTGTCTTGATATGTGACAATATTTGAACTTTGGTGTTAGTAATGCTTATAGATATTTAACTAATTCCATTAAGAGAATATAATGTAAATAATAGTCAGAAGATGTATCTGCCAAATTGAGACGTAATTATTACTGCAGTGTAATGCATCCCAAAATTGTAGCTTTTTGTTTGTTGTTTCAAAGTTTTTAAATAGTTTATAGACTTTTTCTGTTCAGTTTATTAAACATTTCATATTAACTTTATAGTAGTTAACCGATTGCATATTTATTTAATATGTAAGTAATCATTTGATCTAACTTAGTCGAAACACTGCATATGTATATGACATGAGATGACTATACAAAACTGAAATAAGAAAGCTGATTTTCATTTTCTGATACTCAAGGTTTATCTGTTGTACTTGACATGATTTTGTGATGTTAAGCTATTGATCTTAGTAAGAGAGAATATATATACTTATATATTGTTGTGTTCTGTAGCTGATACGGCCCGACGTTAGGATCCAATAAAAGTGCTGAGGCTTGTAGTTTTTAAAAATAATGAAATGAACCCCTAGATATAGCATTCATAAAAATATTTTAAATCATAACCTGAAGATGCCCAAAGTACCTTTCTATCTCAGTTTAAATTAAACGACGAGAATTCAACATCAAACTTATAATCCTTGAAATAACGATTGCTATATCCACATACATCTTTCTTTAACATATAATGTCCTCAAAAAAAAATTACATACATATAAACGTTAAAATCTGTCAATACTGTTAGCACATCTTAAGTGTCAAAAAAAAATTATAACTACTAGATACTAAAATAGAGTGCATAAAATCTTTCTTTGTAATTAGTATTTCACGAATCTCCCTTATGTAAGTCACTCTATGTGCAAATTTTTAGACATGGGAATGGATAATTTTTAATAATCCTTAAAACAAATCTAAACATAGTTGATCAGATGTGCTCAATAAATCCCTTTATAATGGTCAAATTTAATCGAAATTTGACCTCATGAAAATTTCTAAATTATCCACTTACAAAAAAAATTACACATCAAATTCTTATGTAAATCTAACCTACTTAAATAAATAGAGCAAACAAAATGACTTTTAACAAGATTTTAAAACAGTGATATACTTGCTTTCATGGTTGGAGTATGGGATTATGGGGATTCATAAACTTGTCTATGTCCAAAATCGTTATTTAAACTTCCACTTCTATATCCCATATCACTCTATTCTTTTAAACAGTAATTTATCAATAAATGTCTTCGAAAAATTCATATATCATCATTCTTTCTTAGCAGGAATTTATCACCATTCATTCTTTAAACTAATTCCATTATTCATTTCATATCTTAGTTCTTCATACTCAAATTAAAATCAACTTTCAACGCCAATATCTACTTTCATAACTTTAGAATTCATTAATATTTATTGACATATTTTTAAACATGTAGTAAGACACAAACGTGAATAGAACTCTATTCAATTCAATTAACCATGATTGCCTTATTTGATCGGTATGTATAGTATAAAATGGCACTACGTCACAAGATCTGTACACTATAGATTTCTAGTTGGTTTTTCTGCAATCTCTCTTATGTAGATAATACAATTTTCACCGAAAGTGGTGCTAATTAGTACATTTTACATGCTAAATTTTTGTTATCTTAGATTTATTATATTGTTTAATATCTAATTGCTATCTTTATTGAATGAACGTTCAAAAATGTTTATCTGTTATCTTGATTAATAGCCATCATTGCTCGTTATTTATTTGATTTATTACATCGTTAAAGGTTTTACTCTAGTTCCTAATTGGGATCTTTATTGAATGAACGTGAAAATGCCTATCTGTTATCTTGATTAATAACTGTCATTGCTCGGCATCTATTTGATTTATGGTTTTTGGTACTCGATGAATGAACTTTGAAATCTCTTGAATAATCTAGATTTCTCCTGAAGAAAAAAAATACACTATTTTATTTAAAATACATAACTGCATGTTTTGTGTTATTTACTTTTTATCGTGTCATGAAGTGAACTGAACGCGTTTTTAGTAATGATTTATACTTATGTAATATATACTATTTAAACAATTATATTACGAGTTTTTGCACTTAGAGAACAATTATAGTGTTTCCAATTACGGAGTAGGAGTATTTAGAGTATTAGAGTATTTAAAAAATTTTCTTTATTTTTCTCTGATTTTGGAATGTTGTATGTACACATTTCAATGATCTTTACATGACCCATTATCTGTTCAGAAGTATTAGTTAATAAAATGAAATAATAATTTCGAGAAGGGCACGTCTTGTACTTGTGACAGTTAAAAACAGAAAGAACGAATCTAACAATTATTTGAAATTGACAAGCAGAACAGAACGTTCCGAAAATGACTGCAATTACACTTCAAACGAGTATTCATTACTTCAACGATGTTTGAAAAGATTAATATTGTATAAAGCGGAGTATACGTTCTTTACCTTATCGACATCCATTTTGTTATTAATGGGATTGATTTCCTTATTGATATAAAACGATTCTATGAACAACCTGGTCTTATAATTGGTTTCGCTGTCCAAAAAGTTTCATGTGTTTTATTCTATAATACTGACCAGTCCATTATAATTATATATTTATATGCATACATACATACAGCATGTTGGCGATCAAAGCCGAACATTACAGACCTGAATAATGTTTGAGACCTTGCATTTTCTATGTTTCAATTACTAGCTTAATTTAAAATGATGGTTTAGGTTTTGCATAAAAGTCGTAAGTTACTTTATCTTAATATTTGTATTTAATAGTTGTCCTTGTAGCCGTGGTTTTCAACGTGGAATACATGGACTATAGCCAGGGACTGCGCCAAAACTTTTTAATAAAAAAATTAATGTTCATACCATAATATCTACAAACGAATAAACTTCATGTTGTAACCTAGCAGTACAAATTCAGTGGAGTAATGTTTATTGTTATTTCTCTTACATTTTTATGTAGATATCTAATACCTAATTCCTATTAAAAAATTATCCGGAGCTGAAGATTTTTAAAATGGCGCCTTTGCAAAGTTTTTTTTTGTATACAAAAATGACCGCTAGTTGCATGAAACAATAACCTTAAATTTAAACGTCACTCATAGCTAAAGTGTCAACTGCAGTGTATGGCAGGGTGTGATATACTTTTGATCGTGATTTCGTTCTGAAAATAATCGTTTGTATATTTTTATAATTTAATTATTATTTATCAACCAAGCTTACGAAGTAAGTTAGGTTAATATAATCGCTACGTCGTCGCCGTCGTCCGTTGCCATATTCCCATAATGATACAATAAATGATATATATGTACTTTGTTTAGTTTTTTACGCTGATTACAAATATGCCATACACTTTTTGATATCTCATTTAGTTTTCGAGATAATCGAATTTATTTGAGAAATGTTAACAGTACAAACTAATATAAACTTTAATAGATATCCAAATGATTCTTATTATCATTCGGCTTCAGTATCACATCATAATTTTTGTGCAAAAGAAGATCAATTAGTTCGCGATTCTTTAGCTGTAGTTCATTGTGCTGGAAATGGCAGGGATGTGATACATAGATATCACTATGAAGCAATCATTCCTAATTAGGCTGAAGATATTCCAACCGTACATCAAACTGACTTATTCGGAGGAATCACAATACCCGGGACTAATCACAGAATATATGTTAACAATTTTAATTAATTATTCTCTATTTTTCTGTTTGTTTGAGTGGTGCTGGCAGCTTATATCATTAAGTAGTCCGACTCAAACTTGATTAAAACAATAAAATCTATTAATTATATTTATAATAATAAAATTTTGTTTAACATTTAAGTACTAGTTATTTCATTTAAAATATATAATTTCCTTTTATAAAATTTCCGTAAGTTTGGTTGTAAGGCATACATGCGTCTTAGATTTTTTAAAAATTATATTAATAAAATATTTTTAGAGGATTGGATATATTTTTGAGTGGTTACAAGAGCAAAAGTTGTTAATAGTGAAGACACTGATGCTGATGCAAGTGGGAATAAAAAAAAAAAAAGGAGGTAAAGTTCCCAAGTAAAGAAAAAAACAGCTTTTCATATTTACCGTTAGGATTCACAAGTTTTATTGTAGATGGCAGGGAAAAATCAATGCCTTTGTTGTGTTCGAAAGTTTTAGCTTCAGATAGTATGAGACCAGTCAAATTAAAACGGCACGATGAAACTACATTCCAAATATTATGGAAACCCATAGAATTTTTGGAAGAAAATTGAATGAAATAAATATTCGAAAGGAAATGTTTTAAAAAAATACTTTCAATTACACCAAATACATTATTGGTTTCATAGCATTTCTTTTAACAAATCATAAAACATATACAATTGAAGATACCCTAATGTTACCAACAGCTATTGGCATGGTTCGAATAATATTGGACAAATCATGTGCAAAACAGGTGTAACAAATTCCACTTGCTGATAATATAGTCAGAAGAAGATTCAGCGCTATATCAGAAGATATTTGCAACCAATTAGTTTCTTGGTTGGATACTGAAAAATCCTCTATTCAAGTATAACTAAAGATGCCCATTTAATTCCGTATGTTCGATATGTTGTGGAAAATAATGTATTAGAAGATATATTATTTTGCAAACTCATTCCTGGAAGGACCACATCCATTGAGATCTTTAATACGATAGCCAGTTTTTTCTAATGTGGAATAATTGCATTGGACTGTGTATCGATGGAGGTCATTCAATGTCTAGACACAAAGCAGGTCTTCAACTATTGGTCAAAAAGAAAGCACCATATGCTATCTGAATGCACTAGAGTATCTTGAGTGTCAAGAAATATGAGAGTTACTGAACAACAGTTTTACAAAAATTATAAAAATTATAAACTATATTAAGAATAGTCTTTTAAGAGCTAGGCTGTTTGAAAAGCTATGTGTTGATATGGAAGCTAATTATACCTCCACCAGAAAGAAAAAGCATCATTTCTTTAAGAAACCCATTATGAAGAGGAACATTTTGGATCAATAATAATTTTATTATTAAACTTGCATATTTTGTTGAAATTTTGGAAAATTGAGCGGTTTAAATAAATCAGTGCAGAAATCACAAATGCATTCCTTTATTCAAAAGGACAAATTAAAAGCTTTCATTAAAAAGCTGAAGTTATGGAAATCAAATTTACAAATTTAACTTTCAAAAGATTTCTGAACCACAGCCAATATAGGAGCAAGTAAAAAATTTTTTTAATTGAACACTTGGTTTAGTGCTGCATTTTTCAATTATTTCAAGACCTTGATTTCTCAAAGAATCCATTTTTTGACAATGAAAAAGATAAATTTGAACTAACAACCATAATAAAAGAAGAATTCATAGAATTATCTTGCGATAACTCACTGAAACAAAAGTTTCAAAATGAAACCATAATACAATTTTAGATGAATCTTAGTGGAGAATAAGCTTTTACCATTTGTATTAACTTATTTATGCGAAATTGGCTTATCAGCACTAGCTGCAATAAAAAGCAAATATTGAACCAGGTTAGTAGTCAAAAAAGAGTTTCAAGTAGCACTGTCCACTTTGCCTTCAAAATTTGATAAACTTTGTGTGGATAAACAACAACAACCCTCGCATTAAATCTTGATATGTTAAATGTAGCTTAATTAGTAATTTAATATATAATTAAATGTGCATGTTTGTGTTGTTGTAGCAAAACCCTGTTATTAATCTGTTAATGGTAGTTTTCCATTTTTTTTTTGTAATAAAGTTTCTATGGGTGCAAATGTTGTAAAACATTTAGATTATGTAAAGAAATAGGATTTGGATTATAAAAAAACATTTTACATTATGACGTTCATAAATATAAGGAAACTAGAGTTGCTCAGATGATTACCAGTATAGCCTTTCAAGTGCAAGATATTAGTTTATGTTAAGAAATCTGTTTAGAATTTAATTGAATTACCATTTATTATGTGAATAGATGAAGAATTAAAAAGACTAGTACATCAAACGTTAGTGATTGGTATGGTCAATGAACATTTTAAGATTCTTGAACATTGAAAGAATTTTTCCACACGAAAGGCACTGTTTAATTTATGTCGGCCTATTTGTGCTATTCAAGAACTTTTAGGAGACTTGGTAAAAGTACCGTTATGAAGTATGGCTTTAATATCTTATTGCATAGCAATATAAGGGTTTAAACAAATCATATTAGAAGTATGGATATAATTATGTATAGTTTTAACAGTTTTATTGGTGTATCTATGTGGATGGTTTTACATATAGTCTTTGAATTTTGTCACTTTTAGTAGCTCAGAAATTGAAAACTTAAGTTGTTTCTGATAAAATTGTACAAGCTCTTGGAATCTACGAGGCTACAAGTTCTATAGTTTTACTGTTGCTCTTTAAAATGCTTGAGGATTTTAACTGAAAACGTACTATAAGAAGAAAATCTAGTAATGCTGCACTGTGTATAAACAAGGTCACAAAATGCTCATTGGCAAAATTGCATCCAAAAATAGATTTTTCATAAGTTAGCTGATAGTAAAATGAGAACAAGTATATGCTGTTTGTTTTGTAGTAAATGGTATATAAAGTTTATTAATGCAGTACTATTAATATATAGTTTTGAGAGGAAACACACATGAATTTGAGAGCATGACGTCATCGAGAATGGTCGTATGATATTAGCAAACCAATATGAGATCTGCCAAGCAAAAATCAAAATAAAATAGATTACTTGGAAAAGAAATCTTTTTGTCTCTGCATGACATAGAACATAATACAAGTGCATTGTTGTATGCTACTTTATAATAATAGTGTTGATTAGATATTATAATATTTAATTAACCACTTGACTATACAAACTTTTTAAGGTAATTTGTATAATTACAATTCCCGATGACTAAGAGCTTATTAGTAATTTACTATAAAATATTTTTAAACGCTATTGTGATTAGTGATCTTTTAAAGTGTGCATGATACAAAAACTTAATGCCTTTTTTAAAAATTGTTTTAAAAATTAAATTAATTGCATGATTTTCATTTTGTACTTCACTAACAAATTAATAAGTATATGGCATTAAAAGTTTAATTTACAATAAAGTAAAATGTAACCCATTGCTGAACAACTCAAGTACATTACAAAAGGTTTTATTCATTAAATAAATATGTTTTTACTAACGGAATGATTTAGTTTGTTTCCTTTTCGATTAGTAGTGTTTGTTTGTATCGTTGTTTTAATGTTTATCAGTTTTTAACTACATTTGTTTAGCAAAATTACACTATGCAACAAATAAAAAAAAAATTCACTGGGTTTTTTATTACAGCATATAATAATGACATCTCACTTCAGACTCAGTTAAGGTTTATAAATAAAATAATCACATCATGTCACGTTTCATAGCGAAAAATGTTTATGCATTTTTTGAACAACTAACTTTACTCTTTAGTCAGTCCTCGTAGTATGTCTCTGAAGGATCAATAGAAGTCTGCAAGCACGGCTGGCTCTTATCTAAACTGATAACGCCTCTCAAAATCTATTTCCCGATGAAAGTATTTCTCATACTAGTCGCCAACTGAGCCCATATTTTTAGAAAAGAAGTTTAAATTGAAGTGTAGAAAATGAATTTTTAACGACATATTGCTTCCAAGTTTATGATAGGCATGCAGCATTAATTAAATTTTTTCATGGAAATCTGGTGATTTTTGGTTGGGAATTTATTGTGACATCCACAAAAGCTAATCATGCTTCTTTTTCTGTGCAACTGAGGCTGGATAAAGAGGATTCAACGAATAATTTTCTTGTATCAGGCTCTACCAAAATTCCTTCTTTGATTTTCGCATCCCTTAACCTAAGAAATTTTTTTTCTAGAAACAAATCCAAGTTTATCGTTATGTAGTGCATTGACAAAATTCCACAGAAACCAAGTTTAATTTGCAATTTTCTCAGGTGGTACTAAAGGTTCATTTTTAACATTTTTCTGACCAAGAACATATCCAGTTCTTAAAGGTCAGTTTTGTTCTTAACATGCTGTGCTGTCTCATTCACAGAGGAAACAACAATACTTCATATAACCGGTTTGTTATTCTAAAATTTAAGTCACTACTTTTAAATTTGCACATATTTATCATTTGTACATTGTGTATTTGATCTTTTCCAGAATGAGTTTTAAAATATCATAAGTTTCTTTACGTAAGTGCTATGCTACAGGAAGAGACGGATATATGTTGCTGTTTTGGAGTAAAACTACTTTAAGGCTTAATTTTGATCCATCAATGAATGGTCTCCACTGCTCTGGTGGTGGCCTAGTGCCAGCATTAAACCATCAATATTGTTGCAGAAAATTAAATTATCCTCTTTTGAATAAAAGTTAGTTAACGAACTAAGTTGTAATTTTAACACCAGGCTGTAAAAGATTCCACTATTTTAATCTCGATCTTATTTCGGAATTTTCTTTGGTCAAATCTAAATATTTGACAAGGTTGTTTAATTCCGATTGAATAATGAAATTCGGTTCTTTAATAGTTGGATATTGAAATACCTTTCCACTACAAAGGTCTGATTTGCAATCTTCCATAGATGAACTTGACAAAATTGAAGATCACTTTGGTACAGACTTCTGCATAATGACATAGCAGCATTAATACTGATAATATATTGGCATATTTCACTCAACCTTTAGATTTTTTATGAAAAACCCTTAAATTTTGTCGAATAGAATTAAAACAGTTGTCTGTGTGGTTCTTGGGTTCACGCCACTGCATTGTCATACCAAAAAGCATCTCTTTTATAATATCATTTTACCAATCTATCAAATGTTACATTAAACAACACGGCCGGGATACCTATGATTTGCCATGATTTTTTATAAAATTTTAAAATAAGCTTGATAACACTTCTCAATCGGCAAATAAATGACTTTTTCTTTCATATTTTTAGGAGTGAATTTACCACAAACGTAACCAAATAAGCTAGGAGAAGTAACACAAATACATAACATTTGTAGATTTATACGTAATCTAAATGTTTTAATGACTTTTATATCCAGGGAAGAGAGTTCTATAACTAACCCGAAAAAAGGGTTATCAAGAGTAAAAAAAACAAAATTCTACTAATCTACGTTCTGAAATATATCTAAATAAAATTATTTTTTAATTTGTGGACCAGGTATACCGAATACAAATCATTATTTGAGATATCGGTGAATTTTTTAATGTTGCATAGTGTTATTTGTGCTGGTTGTTATTCTAAAACAATTAACAAGACAATGGAAATTCAAATACAAATATTCAATGTTAAAGGTCGAATAACTTACTCCTTTTATATCTAATGACTAATTTGCAGTTTTATGCATGCTTGTGGTTTATTGTCAATTCAATATTGTTTGGTATCTACAAACTAATTTTGACCTTTACTAGCATCAGTTATATTCAAAGACCACAGGAAAAATATAATCTTGTTTTAAAGAGGATATGCCATATTTTGTGATCTAAATATGATTTCAATGGAAAAGTAATTTGTAAAGCTTAATTGAAAGTAAGTACGTGTCTATAATAAATTTTTAAAATTTGTAACATTTCTTTGAAATGTTTATAATCATATTTCATTTTAATCGTTTCTGTGTCGGTAAATCTCGCCAATAGAGTTAGAATTATTTTCTTTAAGAAATATAATTTTTAGTTTAGATGGATTCTTGATCTGATTAATTTTATAATCTTACATTGTTAATACTCAAAGGTTGTTAAATTCATTATGGAGGTTTTAAGGTTAATAGCGATATCATCTTTACCTTGTATTCTAAATTAACACAGTTTTATTATTTATTTGTTTTGATTAATAATGCATAACGTTGGCGCCTGTGATCTCATCATTTTGGAACGAAGATCCATACACTAAATTATGCAGATTTAAAAAATGGTGTAATGCTCCTTCCTTTGATTCGAGTTAACATTTCAGTAAGATAATTTTACATATGTTAAATAGATAAAAATAACAAAAGTAATTTCGATTTGTATTGTTAATTTACTTTCCAAATTCTGCTGAAAATAATCTTGAATCGTTTTATGGAGGGAAGTTTTTTTGTGGAGTCTTTCGTCAAGACCATTGAATGAGGTAACATGCAAACCTGAGTAGATACAGTTAATCTTTGAATAATTAGGTATCAAACAAATTATATTATATCTTACCAGGTTGGTGAATTTTACTTTTAGGAAGAATTTGTTTCCTTCAGTAAACAACTTTAAGTTGGAGAGGTATGTTAATTAAGAACACCTAAACGAAGTTCTAGTAGGATCTGGCTAAAACGAAGTGAGTCCATGCGATACTTGATTTTAGTTGTCTCCAAATGAATCTATAACCAAATCATTCGTTAAGTACTTACAAAAAGAACTTCTCAAACTATCACCTACAGTAACTGTAAATTATTGAACATTTTTTTAACTATAAATTTATAAACGTATCCTTAATATGTTCTTGTTGTTAGTTTTAAAAGTTAAAAAATAATTTTTGCCAAAGACATTTTGCATTAAGATAAGTTATTTTTGATGTATTTGGCTTTTGTTTACAAGTGTTTATATGTATATACTTGTGCTTAAAGCGTAATTTTGCAATAGAGCAGCGAGTTTCATACACTGGTGTTTCCCATCTAATATAAATGTAGTAGTTTCCGGTCGTGTTATAATAAAAGATATTACAATTACTTAGAGGCGTTATGAATATAGAGTTAATTTAACATTTGATTTTGGGAACCCTTTTTTTAGCTATTAGATTTATATAGCTATTACATTAGTTTCCTTATCGTTGTCTATTTTAGGTTTCTTTAAATTAGTGTACTCGATTATTTATCATGTCAATTTTAAGCCAGAATCACTTTCTTGATCTTGGGTTTTGGTATCCTCTTGTTATTTCTTCTGGTGTGTATCCCTAGAAACCCCTGTATGTCTAGATTAGGTAGCATCTAAGATAATTCCTGATTACGACTGGTATTTTTCTAACGATAGTATTCTGGAATCCTCTTTGGACACTTGCACTGCCCTTTCGACTGAGTTAGTCTGTAACCATTCTTGTTGGTACAGTGAAGGTTTTCGGTACTTTATAGAAATACAGAATTTTAGTGAGGTTCTTCATTGAGTTTCTCTGTAAATTTCCGCTAAATTTTCTGGGGGCCAAAACAGATTCTTTGAAAATTCTGAAATTTGATGTATATTGTTATATTTCCCGTGTACGTATTCAGCGCCACTGCTACAGTTGGCAACACTGATACGATCCACGTTTCACAATATTGCACAATAATGACATAATTACGTGTCAAATTGTATCACATACCAAACACGTTTACAATGATATAATTTGCCCTTTAAAATGTAAATAAAGCAAGGTACTCACTTAAAACGCGTCTTGCGGTTAATCTCAGGACCTCTCCTTGTTGTTTTAGGGTGGGTTGCGTCACGCCATTGTTGATCCAAATTTATTCGCCTTTTCTTTTTCGTCGTTCGTAGCGGTACGATAGGATACAGGTAGAGGTACGATAAAAGGTAGAGAGAAGATAGAGGAACCTACATCCTAAAAAGAGAAAAGACAACAAACACGACACAGGCAAACGTTACCGTTCGACGTCTCATGGCTAATAATCATGTGGTGTCACAAACCGCGCACTTGCCCATCACTCCGCGCCTGCGCATTCTTTTGCGCCGACGCAACTGTCCGGGATGGCGGAAATGAACAAGTCTATTTTAAAATAGTAGCGGGAATTTAGTCACATATTTAAAAATGTACATGCCAGTTTTGGCATGTAACAATATAAAAAAATGTTTATCAATAGAAACATATTATTTGTCATAAGTTGGTCCCCACTGTCCATTACAAATAAGCACTTACTATAGTTTTGGTTTCTAATACTATTTTTATGTTTGTAAATATAATATTACAAATCAGCAACTTAATTTGTCTTTTATTTATTATTTGGTGTTGTACTTGATTTTTATCAAAATGGGTTACATTAAAAATCATTAAAATATTAGCAAGCATGTGGATGTATTTGCATGCTGGGCAGGGTTCCATTTCAAGCCCCAATAACCAACCCAACTCGATCACAATTAATGAAGATGAACATAATGGCAATGATGGTGGTGAACGTATAAATAGACAAAGTATATTATCAGACCGTAATTCTGAACGATATGACTCTGATTATAATGCATCTGCTGAAAGCAATGCTAGTAGCCGTAGGGCATCTATTGGATCACATGAGTTTGAAGAGGAATGTGAAGATTGTCATCGCAGGCAGGAGATACTACCTGCGGAGCAACGAAATCGCGAATTATTTATTGTTTTACGGAGAGATGAGGTTGGTACTATCTGTGCTTGGTCTTGTGCTTGTTAATTTTTGTTTATTTTTATTTCTAATAATTTTTTATTTTTCTGTCTTATGTTTGTGTAAACTAGTTGTATATACTTTTTTGCATAGTTGATTACATGCTATTGTATATGCTGGGGTTGTCTAGTACCTTTCACTTAGTGGTTTACTAGTTGCACAGTATATAATCATTATAATTTAAATTGTCATTGCATTTTTAGAGTGATTGTACAATTAACACTTCAACACTAACTTTTTTCTTGTATCGTAATGTAATATAGAATGTCTACTACAACTTTATTTGGACAGCATGTAGGTGTCTAAGCATGTGGAATAACTGAAATTGACTAAACAAAATCTGACACATAGTATCTCTAATTAGTACTGCATGGACTGTGTTCTTCATTACTATTAGTATTATTATTACTATCACACCTAACCGAAATGGTACATTTTTGACTACATCTTATTTTTTTAAAATTCGAAGTCAAGACTTTATACTTGTTAATGATAATAGCAATTACCGAGAGTTAATATTACATGTCTATGATTTAACTCGATCTATTGAAACTTAGTAATTAGATTTAATGAAATAGAAAAGGAAGCTAAGATTAGAAATGGTGTTAGACAGGGTTGTATACTGTCTCCCTTAATTTTTAATGTTTATATTGAGGAAGCTTTAAACTTAGCTAGAGAGAGAAAAGAGATAGGTATTAGTGTACAGGGACAGAAAGTAGACATGTTACGTTTTGCAGATGATATAGCCATTATGGCAGAGTCTAGAAAAGAGTTAGGAGAGTTTTTAAATATTTTAGATGAGATACTACAGAGTAACTATAGTATGAGAATTAACTCAGTAAAGACAAAGATAATGACAAGTGAGTTATAGCCTAGTTCTAAACCAAAATTAAAAATAGGTAATACCGAGTTAGAGGAGGTGGATGAATTTTGCTATTTAGGTAGTATAATTACAAAAGATGGACGTAGCAGAAGGTATATAGTAGCTAGAATAGCCCAAGCTAGAAAAATGTTTTTAAAAAAGAAAAACTTACTAATAGCTAATAGTATTAGTTTAGATAATAGAAAAAGTTTCTTAAAGTCGTACGTATGGAGCGTTCTTCTATACGGTAGTGAGACTTGGACAATTAAAGAAGTAGATCAGAAAAAGATAGAAGCTTTTGAAACTTGGTGTTATAGGAGAATGTTAAAGATTAGCTGGACAGATAGAGTAACAAACGAGGAAGTTTATAGAAGGATAGGTGAGGAACCCTGTATGTGGAAACAATTGAAGGTCAGGAGAGATAGAATGATAGGGCACCAGTTAAGACATGAGGGACTATTTAGTAAAGTCTTAGATTATAGACTACCAAATAAGAGTAGGAAGGCCTAGACAAAGCTATATTAGTCAAATTATTAGAGATTTAGGTTGTGAAGGGTATGCAGACCTTTTTAGACTAGCTCAGAATAGACAAGAATTTAGAGCTGCGTCAAACCGACTTTAAGTAAGTTCGAAAACAAAACAAAAAAAAATAAAAATCAGGTAACTAAATGTCACCATGACATAACTCACAATTAGTTAGCGGTCTGGCATGTTGGTAGCGATTCGTTGCTTAAGCCTTACCATAACATATAATTTAATAAACCTCACCATGACATAACTCACAATTAGGTAGCGGTCTGGGATGTTGGCAGCGATTCGTTGCTTAAGCCTTACCATAACATATAATGTAACACTTTTCCTTTTTGAAGCGGATAACCAGGTTATATTTCATTTCCTTATAAATGGTAATCATGTAAACATGTTAGAGTTCTTTAACACCCATCAGGTTGCTAATGTCTATGTAGAGCCAGGTGGATAGGAAAAAGATAGAAGGATATAGGAAGACCTAGACCAAACTATATTAGTCAAATTATTAGAAATTTAGGTTGTGAAGGGTATGTAGAGCTTTTTAGATTAGCACAGAATGGAAAAGAAGTTAGAGCTGCGTCAAACCGACCTTAAGTAAGGTCGAAAACAAAATGATGATGAAATGATGATGATTGAAACTTTATCAGTGCCTGTTAGTTAATGTTGCAAACAAGTTTGACTGTTATATTCTGTTTTTCAAATAGGCGCGTATCAGAAAGCCCGATTTACAATCAAAAATACACACTAAAATTATTAGCAGTAAATTTAAACGATGCTTTAAGAGTTGCTTATACTTCAGTAAATTGTTTTTCAACAAATTTAATATGTACTTTGACAGTTTAAATGTAGACACCACTATAATAGTAGAAAAAATAATCAAAATACAAATGTCGGTATTTTATTTATTTAACAAACAAAATTAGTGCTTTGATTGCACTAAAAGCATAGATCTGTATCATTGTTGCTAACACAGCTTGAATCACTATTGCTTTGTTACGGATAAAATGAGTTACCTTATAAATTTTGATGTGCCCTAAATAAGCAGGAACCAGATAACAATTTGAGAGGGCTTCAGCTAATTGCAGTGGTGCGGAAGTGGGCTCCTGTGGAAGAAATTATAAAAATAGTAAAAGAAAAGAAAGAAAAATAATAAAATAACTAAAATACAAACAATGTTACAAAGTCACTTATCCTGAAACACTTTTCTCTTGTCGTAATTAAGAATCGCCAAACTCTGTAGTCCCAACACTGCCTTTGATATTATTCCTACACGGAAGATGGTCATTCCGCATAAACCACCCTTGCTTTTGTATTCCTAAACTTTTTTGTTGTACTTTACCGTTCTCTAAAACACCATAAAAACACTCAAATTCTTGTAATGTTAAATAATTTCTCGAACCCGAGCCTTTTCCCAAATACGACTAATCACATTTAGTTGGATATTTTGTTGCAAATGTGTGTTTACCTAGTTCTTAAATAAATACAAATAAAATTAAATATTCTTCAGCTCTATGACATAAAATGATTGTGATATAAATACAAATATACCAAAAAACTTAATTTGTTGACCTTGATCTGGCCAGGTGTTGCTAAAAGAAATCCTAAAAACACATTAAGTCAAATCCATCAAATACTATCATTCTAAATTTTCTCGTTTTCCATATTAAATTACCTAACATTATAAATCTCAATAACTGGAAAATGTCGTTAATAACAAACATAGAAAACAGTTAAATACCAGCCTTTTTGTTATATTATTTCATTGTCCATTCCAAAATACTAAATTTGTTCTCTTTTGCCAACAATAATTTTGCTAATTTAGTTCAACAAAACAATTACTTTCAATTTGATTAATTTCCTATTAACATAAATACACACACCATTTAAATTTTCAAACAATATGTGCATAATTATTAAGTTTAAACATTAAAGCTGATTCTACTCACTGTTTAACTTCAGAATGTCCAACAACATAGTTTTTCTCCTAACAATTTTTTGGGTTCTCTAACTAACACAGGTCCCTAACACACTCAACCATAATGCAAAATGCCCGAGTGACCACATTTTGCCCTTTCTAATTTCTTACTCACGAATAATTAAGTTGTTAATTTTTCCGTCATATGTAACTACTGTCATTTACTACCCACTTATTACGTTCATTGTAGAGGCGCAGATTATCCACCTCTTACAAATACGCAGGGCTTTGTTGGATAGTTTGAAGTCTGTAGAGCAAAATTCTATAACCTTGAATGCAATCCGCCATTACATAAGAGGTTTTTTTTTAATAATGAATAGAAATCTGAGATCAGAATTTTAAAATTCCAAATACACACACATACATTGAATTCCTAGACGAGCTTTTGAAGTTTGTCCAACATGTATTAATTGAAGTCATACCTAATCATATAATATGTGGATTCTCATAATAATAATAATAAAACATGTTTGAACTTCTTTTTAATTAACACAAACAATTACAAAAACTTAAATTAAAAATAATTTTACAAAGAAAATTCAGAAATACATCGATAATACTATACATCATCATAATTTGGACTTCAGTACTGGAACTTGTTATACATGTACCTCCATTGTTTCTATTCTGAGCTAACCTGCACATTTCTCTGAAATTCCCAGTCTGCATCTTTCACTATCTGCGTGCAATAGTCTGATCTAGGCCTACCTTTCTAAAGAAACTTGCTCTTATTTGATCGACATTTTGTTCGTAAGTGTTATATTTCTGCCCTTTTTTTTGTTTTCTTGGTGTATCCGATAATAATGTTGCTGATGTTTGTGACCCAATAGAAGATTGTGGAACTATGTAGGGTATATTGTCTAAAAATAAGAAATTGTAGTAGTTGTGTATATCTCGTATGAATAAAAAGAGTGAATTTTCAACTATTTAACTAGTGTGATGCAAAAACAAATAATTGCCTTGATGAAAGAAGCATAAAGATCTTGTATACTCACAAGTTTCAATCTAATCGGATTAATAATAACAAAATTATGGCAAGTTAAAAGCGCCATAAAATGTAGGTTGTACATTTTAAAGAAATTAACTAATAAAAGGCAAAATTGACATTTTTTAATTGCCTTAACTTTTTGTCATTAATCCAATTAGGTCTAAATTTTCTGGGATTATGAAAATTTGTAATGTATGTAAGTTGTATATAAGAATTATGAAAAAATAGCACTATCATTAAAATCGTATTACTTGATGTTGACGGTACAGATATATCCACATAAAAGGTAGTAACTTCCTTTGAAAATATCATTTTGGAATCTTCTGTAGGATTAATTGTAGTTCTGAAATATAACATAACAAATTAGCTGCAAAAACAGAGAACATGTTAGTTGTTACCAGATAGAATTACTATTTTTTTCTTGATGGTTCGTATTCAAATTGATCTGATACTTTTTTTTATCAAAAATAGTAGGAACTGCCTTATCGAATAGTCTTTTGTGAACTATAGAGGTTTTTGAGAAATATTTTTCTAAAAAATATTTCTCACATAGTTTATAATTTCTATACAGCTTGTCTGAATCCATTGCTGGTAAATCTTTCCGATTACATGCTGCTTACCATTTCTTACATCTGTGGAAGTAGAAATATTGTAATGAACAACTATAGGCACAGATTATCCTATATTACTGGTAGGAACTCACCTTGCTAAATCAATTATTGGGAATCGGAACATAGAGAAATTGTTTGAAGATTTTGTGGAATATCCTCTAAAAACACAAATGTGCCACTTTTTTCATTTTTTCTGTCTATATTCATTGTTCAATGCTAAAAAATAATACAACAATACGAATCGAAATAAAAAGTTAATTAACCAGAAGAAAATTTTAGGTTGATTAGAAAACCACTTATTTGAAGCATGTGTCGAGAAAAACAAGTGAGAAATGCTAGCCTTTGCATCTCTAAGAGGTGGATATTTTACGAGCGTCTCGCGGCAGTAGTGACGCGGTTGCAATGACAGTTGTAGACAGATTGAGGTTACGTAATTTTTTTTGTTTACATAAATTGGATGAGGTCTGTGTTAATGTTAAATTGATTGTTTATCTCGTTATTTATATAGGAGGAGTAAAAAATTAATATTTGCCAAGATTGTGGTTCTGAATTTACGTAAAATAAAACTTTGTATGGCCATTTAAGAAAATTTCATGATGAATATAAGAGACCAGCTTCTATAAGCAACCAACCAACTATGGATAAAAAAAGAAGTTAAATTCAGTGCAATGAAGGAAATTAACTTTACACGAATGTTATCTATATATGTTAGCTCTTGTATGTAAACAACTTGGTATTTTGTACTAACTTGTTGCTACTCTTGGTATCTTTCGTACATGTGTCAATATGCAGTTTTAAGGTAGTTTGCTGGAATTTCTTTAATTTGATTTGTAACTTATTAATTACTTGAGTGAAATGTGTTTAATAATAGTAATAGAGGCTTGAGGTTTCAAAAATTGTATTTTTATTTTTTAAAAAGTGAACACGTTATGTACCCATATACATTCTCAATAAATACCTAAATTAATTAAGAAAGAAACTAATTTTATTTTGTCGAGAATTTTGTTTGCACCGTCAGTCGACTAAAATATGTAAAAAAACAAGGTAGAAAATTAAGATTATTTTGGTACTCGGACTAAAAGTAAAACTAAAACACTGCACTGTAAATTTAAGAACACTCAATCCGACAGAATTGACGAAATTACAATAACTTACCAGCGCTTGTAACACTGATAAAAACAAATTGAGAACTGAGGATTAAATTAGATTAGTCTCGTACTAGTAGGTTTCCCATCAAAATCGCTGGGATTGTAATGATTTCCAGTAATTTGTACATGTATTTCTGCGAGTGGTTTCCCCATCAGATTTTATTCCCAAACAAGAGAAAGAAGAACAAAATCCAACCTTATAAGCTTTAGCGTTAATTAAACCTACTTTCTACTGAGGTAATACGCTGTCTTATCTTAACATAAAATCAGGTGATGTATGATCAGATCTTGTATGAACATTAACATAAATGTTTGAGTTATTAACCAAACCATCCCTAATAAAAATTTCTTCTGTTGGGGTAGACTTTTTAAGATCATTATTCCTTGTTGATTTCTTCTTTGTTGAAAAAAGCCGCACCTGATGTTCAACTTTTTTATTAATATTAATCTCCTCTGTAGTTTTTAGATCAATAGATTTTTCTTTATTTAATGTGTCAATGATTTTATCAAATTGCCTCATTATACCCAGATGTTCGTCGTCAGTTAACGAAGCATTGTCGATAGGCCTATTATTAGCTCAGCTTTTTTTTAATAATATAATTTTTTGAAGATTTTGCTTCATGTAAAATATTACTGCTGCAAAGTTCATTAATGTTACTAATATGCAAAGGTGTGTCAATGTCAAGATGCGATTTGTAAAACTGTATTGCACGAGCATGTATGTGTTTGCAAATGTTAAGCTTTATCATGTTGTCAATACAGGTGCATTGAAATGTATGAACACATATGCTGCACTTTGTACAACTTAGGCATGAACCTTCACAGGCCTCATCTAGTCTGGTAACTTGATACTGTTGAAAAGCTCAAGTGGACGACGTAACTAAAAATTCCTTATCATTTTCCAGACGTCTAATAAAATCTGATGTAATTGTTATCTTTTCCTTACGACTTTGTTTAATTCTATTATTTTTGTCATTGGAAGTATTCTTTGCAAGTTTAATTATACGTTTAAACAAGCTATCTCGAGCAATTTTCATTACTGCATTAATGCTTTTGTCCAAACGTTTTACTTTCCAACCTTCCAAATACACATACTTCAAAACTTTGTGCATCGATTCAAGATACATGTTAGTGTTTATTCCTAAACCCAATCGATAGCAATATGCCCAAGATGTTGGATGATTTGCATAATTATTATGAAAATATTCAGCAAATTTTCTTGTTTTAAAGCAGAATCACGAACATCATCCAATATATGTTGAAATGTAACACCTTCCTTTAATTTTCCTGAAACACATCAACTGTAAAATTTTAAACTAGAACTTTATGTTCGAAAATACCTGCAATTTCTGCTTTACTCTCTTTACTTAAAAAAACTCGACCAATATCGTTGGTATGTCCAACATGAGTTGTCCAGAAGTCTACTGCAACAGACCCATCATTCTTTATCGTCGCTTCCATTCTTGAGGGACAAACACTTGCAATTTTATTAGTGCCTGTGCTTTTTAAGCTTCTAAAACCCTTGCCTTTTGGAATGTAGTTGTACGATCGATGGCAATTATAGTACTTCTTTTTGGTGCCATCAGACAATAATTTAGCTGAGGTGTGAAGTATATACATTGTCATAGATTTTTCCTGTTCTTGGTCTTTCCACTTTTTGAACTCTGTTAAACAGAATAAAATTAGTATATAATTAACACTTTGCATAATAATCTTCAAACCTAATTGTGAATTAAAATGTAGTTGATCAAGTTTAGTTTCAATTTGATGTTCATTTGCCAAATGTTGTCTAAGTTTTTTATATCCCTTTAGATGTGTTGTACAATTTTCATAAAAGCACTTGATTCTTGACGAGTTGAGAATTATTGGAATACTTTTATGAACAGTTCTGCAATGACGACTTAAAGTTGATTTACTGGTAAAGGATTTGTCACATGTATCACACAAATATTTACTAGTTAAAGTAACTGGTTTCCTATATTCAAAATCATGAATCTTTCTTAAATGGGCATACAAATTCTTCTTTTGTGTAAACTCATAACCACAATCTTGGCAAGTATTCATTTTTTACTCCTCGTTTACAAATAACACGATAAACAAAATTAATAGGTAATTTTCATAGATCTCATTCGGTATATGTAAACAAAAAAATTAAGTAACCTCAATCTGTCTACAACTGTCATTGCAGCCGTGTCATTTTTGCCACGAGACGCTCGTGATATTTTGTGGTGGAGGTTATGTCATTGTTTGATCTGTCCCAACACGTGAACAAGCATGAACTCCTATGTTTTACTTAAAGTTAGTGTCACGTGTAAATGTCTTTAGCAATGTAAATGAATACTTTGTATTGTATAGAATGATGAAATTATCTGCTGCCTGATATTTGTGAATTTTACTAGCGAAGCATCTGTATTTTTTGAAATAATTACTATATTGTAGAAAATGTTTATGATGTCTGGAGTTTACTTTGTATTGTATCTATAACGTTAATTCTACCTCGTCTAACTAAAATTTGTAAAAAGTGCTTCTATATTTGTGATTAATTATGATAGGGAACATACCTATTAATAGTTTCATGGTTATTTAGTTCTTTATTTTAAAAGCTTCCTTAAAATTATATGCTCTCACTATGAACATTTATTGTCATTAATCTTTTGTTTATCCATTTGTGGTTTTAAACTAATTCATGACCCTACATTCTGTTCCAATATGTATTTAACAGAAGTAAAATGGGAAGTTTACGGTTTGAAATACTGTATGATTTTAATAGAACTAACAATTTATTAAATGTCATTCATGAAATCAGAGTTATACAGGGTATTTCATTATTAATTTTGTCCATTTAAGATTAATTTTCTTCTTATTTGCTCCGTCCCGATGCGTTACAGCAGTTACAGTTACAGCAGTTGTCAGTGATACTATGCAGATTTGTAGAATTTATTGCTCATAACTATCGTGCTTTTGTTTAATTAGTCACTCTCAAATTATAATAATCGCAATATATAACATGCCTATAACTCAGGTTTTGTTCTAAAAGAAATACATAATGTATATTAATAAATATTTGCAAGGAAATTGTATATGCTTTAATACACACAGATTGTATTGGTGTTTTACTTCTGTTAAATTTAACTTGGCAACAGTGCTTGTTCAGTGCATCTTAGAATGACAATTATCAAAAGTAATATGCAAAAATTTGCATATTTTATATCAACAAATGTTATACCGAACAAATAATTCTGTCTTGTTACGTACTATTAATAAGGAAAAAGTTGCTTATCTTAATTGAAATGTTGCAATTCGTGAAATGTAAGTTATGTTAATGTATTATAAATTCTCCAGGTTTATTTTTGTTTTTATAGGCATCACCTATTTAAAAGGGATATAAATAATTACGAGTACTAATAGGACTTCATAAACAGTTTTCATACAAATATCATTGGTTCTAAATGACCCCTGAATTATAATATGAATTTTAAAACAATTACTTTAACAAATAAAATGATAATGTTCCAAGATATATTTTTACTTGAAGAATTTCTTTAGATTACAATACAATAGTTTTGAATACATAGTGAGGTATCACAAAATTCACAGTGATGTGTTTATATTAAAATGATAGATTTTTTTATTTGCTATCGCTTCCTATTTATGTATTACTGTTGCAATCGACTTGCATTATTAACTCAACTCATCAACAGTCACATCTAGTGCTTTTTCATGTAGGTACCATTCACTTACGAGTATTTCAGTATGTTGAATACATTTTTGCTATACATTTTTGTGACTCTGCTGTAAAGTTTCATTCCACATATTGAACACCTTGTCGTGTCCATCACCATTGATATGCTTATTATAATAACCTTTTGCATGTGCCCATTTCTATTGCAAATTAACAGTGTTATGGTGATATACGCAGGACTTCATGGTGATGGCAGCTTGTGAGGTTTAACCAAACTTAAAAATTCACTTTTAAACATCTGTGTAGTATACAGAACGTTGTGTGTAGTAAGCCTTTGAATTATAACAGCCTAGGTCCAAGGTCCTGTTGGTATTTTATCGAGTAGTGTAGAATGATAAGGTGCATTACTTTAACACGATTATTGATGGTTCTCTTAATTTGTGTATTCACTTCTCTGCATTTCACGATGATAATCGCTATTTACGAATAAAGTTTCCCATAAGCAGCAGTGGGGCATTGTTATTAGATACTGGAGTGAGGGAAAAACGACTTTAGTACCACTAGGTATTTTACATTCCCTTTTCTGTACTCTACAACAGTAGCTGAATTACATCAATCATTGATTAAAACGCTTGCTCCTTTACATAATACCAACATTTTGTAAGTGTTTATGGATGATCTAATGTAAAACTTTAAAGGGATTTCAAAGCATTTATAGGACAAGAAAACGATAAAACTTTAATTGAATTTGGTGCCTGTGGATTGACTAAATGTTGTTCATATTACATTTAAGATTGCTATGCTGGTTACAGGATATAACTTAGTTAAGTTTTTGAGATGTTTTTATAACTTTTATATGGATTCGCTTACTCGACGAGCTGACTTCATCAAATTGACAAATTTCAAAACATTTCAACAAAAATTGTGTGCTGAGGTGGTTCAAAACTGCAAAGTTGCCTAGACCACCATTGATATCGCCCAAAAGTAGTACATTAGGGAATTTAATATAAAAAAAAGGTGAAATATTCGTCTTATAATTATCAACAAATAAACGACCGTTTAAAGAATTGCATACTGGGGCCAAATTAGCATTTTTTAAAATGTTTGCGTTTATTAATCTTCAACCGTTCTTGTGTCTAATTGGCAATTGGCACCACTTTTGTATACTGAATTAAACAATCTAACCCAGATATGTTATGAAACATTTTGTTAAAACCGAAAAAATTAAATAAATGCTAATTTTAAAATGAAGACGACCTACTGTCATTTAAGAGTGTATATTATTGATTTTCAACAGGCTGAAATTTCCAAATTGCAAAATGCAAAAATATGGATATATTCATGCTCCATAGGGACGCTAGAAAGGATATGAAAGCATTTGTAAAAAAAGTAATTGAGCACTCTCCATTGCAGTTTGCTATAACCAAACATCTTACAGGCTGTTAAAGAAGAACGTCTATTTGATAAACCGTGATACAAACCGATCATTACTTTATTACAACCCCAGTTTGAGCATCAATTGCTGCACGTTAAATATCTCTTTACCATCACATAATAAATTTTATGATTTAGGCTAGCAAATTTCTATGCTAAGGTTATTACAAGTGTTTACTTACATTTTCGTCGAGTTTTCAGGTAACCATGATCTGGATTTCATCCGATTTTCTTCACATGAATATTCTAATAGTAGTAGCACCCTACAAGTATAAGATCAAGAAAGGTGGGGATGATAATTAGGTCACTACATTGAAAAGCGCACTAAACGGGACTTCGATCAAAACTCAACCGCTCTAGTTGAGCCCCCCGATACAAAAGTAAAGTATGTAATTCCCAACAGAAATAGTTAGAGGTACAATAAAGTTCCACATCATTTTCCCAAGCGTGATAAAAGAATCCTGGAGACAAGTTTATCATATTTACACATACTAAATCATTCTGAACATACAATGTAACTAATAATTAATAACCTACTCAAGACTATATCCAAAATAATAGGTTTATTGAGTATTAGAAAATGGAAACTGGTTATCCAATAAACAAAAAGTATGTTACTGGTTAATTCACTTAATACGTAACCACTTGGTAAATTTTATAATTCAAGCATGCAAATTTCTATATCAGAGTTTTACCAGATTATCACTTATGATTGTCCTCCTGTAGTGGAGTCGATTTCTCAGCAAATTTTTGACATGGTGCTTGCCAGTAAGGATGTTGCGCCATAAAGCAAGGATAAGAAGGGAGGAACGATAAACTATGGGCATTACAGTGACTCTTGCGGTAATACACATCGAAAATGCAGTTACTTCTCCGAACTCCAATATTGAAGTGATCAATCGTGTAAATTATCTCCATCATTTCGACATTTGTTCGTCGGGGTTAATTCACTTAACGTGTAACAACTGTTAGGAGCTGTTATGAATTAATCGCAACTGGGTCATCATACCTTCGTTGTTTTCTATTCTAAGCTAACCTACACATTTGCCTGAAATTCCTTGAGCCTAAATACACCTTGGTTCCCCTTCTATTGTTTTCTAAATATACTCGGTAAGTGGTATTAATTTTACCTCATGGTAATGCTTACGTTAAAAGGGGGTTTTCAGTTAACAACGAATACATGGTCGAAAATTTAAAAGAAGATTCTGTAGTTGGGATTAGAACTGTGTATGATGCAGTCTGGTTGAGGTGGTTTGAAAGATCTAGTAATTACAAAGAACATGATTTATGCAGCACGCAATGCAAGTGAACGATATACGGAAACTTAGTGTCTAAATTAGTTCAAGATAGATCCAACAGAAATGAAAGTGAAACTAGATAATGCTGAACAATTTAAAAGCAAGAAAAACAGGAATTATGAAGGTGGCGAACAAAAGCAGTGACAATATTGATGGCCAAATTAGGGCTCTTAACAGAACAATCAAATGCGCATTTCATTATTTTTCACTACGTATGTATAGTCTTGATTTTATGAAATTATTTTGTAAGGGGCCAATTACTGTTATAAAATTCAAAACAATTGGAAATTTTTAAGTGTATTCATATAAAAATGTTAAATTTCGTTGAGAAAAATATGAACTATTTGAACATTTTGTGACATAACCCTCCGATGTTTCTACATTGACATATAGCAAAAATGATTACAATTCATAATTGATTAACAATATTCATCATTTAAGATTTTTAATTGTTTTATGATTACCTTTTTGAGATCTTCTTGTATAAACGAGAAAATATAAAAGTCGTTTCTCGTTATTTTTCAAAAAATTGATTGAAACTATTTTTTATTAGAAGCAAAGGACCATTTTGTTTTAAAACGATGTTGGAAAAAATTACGATGTTTAAGTTGTACCTAGTTCTAAACCAACAGGCTGGTGGTGTGACAGTTGATGTCTAATTCTTTTATCCTTCAGTAAATTTAACAATACATAATTAAATATATCAACTTTTATATATTTTATTTTGAATTGTTGAGCAATAACAAAGCATATTTAATAAAAATAATAGTAATGTTTAAAACGGAAAATACAAAAAGTCATGCGTGAATTTTATTTTCACATTTGGTAGCCTGTGTCCGCACGGTGTCACTTTCGATTTGCCTGGATTTATTGGTTTTCAGAACTTTAAAAGTAAAACTGCATACTTCATTGTTGATAACTTCGCTAATACTTAGTTTTAGTGTAAGCGATGTACATATCCTTACTGACAATTTTGTTACAATTTTTTTTTCATATCAAACTTTTCATCTTACAAACTTTTCATGGCATTGTACTAAAGTTTCAATATTTGAAATTTGAATATAGATAAATTACAAATACATTACAAATCAGGTTTATATACTCTTAACTTAGAGAGACCTTACAAAGATAATGAAAAAACTTTGGGCTGTCAAAATTTAGTCGAGTGAAAAGAACAAAATTTTGTCGTTTCATGCACATCATCTGCTACACCAATCTGATGAGATGCTTCCAAAGTGAAGCAGAATGTATAAAATTAACAAAACTCCACTGAAGTAAAGTCACTACATGCTATCTAGGATGATCCAGCCATACCGTTATTGGATATCAACAAAAAAAACGAAACAGTTTGATTCAAACTAAGATCAACAAAGGATTAACTTTATATTGCTTTCTTGATTGTTGATTTCAGTAGATAAAAGATTTTTTTACTAAAAAAAACATATCGACTTAAAATTTTTATATCATTTGAGCAAAACCTTGTAGAAACAAACTGAGATTTAATGTTCATGTGGATATAGAATGGGATGTTCTGTTTGAAGAGACAATACCGACCCTGTCTACGTTAAAGATTTAAAATTTTAACATTTATATTTCTTAATGATTTATGAGGTTTACTAGATAATAATTATTATTGGCATACAAATCATTTTACTTGTGTATGTTGCAACTTTTTCAGAACTAAAACTAAAAATTATTTAAGAACATCAATGTGTCAAAGGTGGATGAATTGTTTCCATCAAGCCCACTACACTAAATGCAACAGGTATTCAAAATTTGCTGAATTAAAATCATAAAAAGTAGAATTTTTGTATAAATTAATATATTTTTTGTAATTGTTCGAAATAGAGAGTCTGTATTATTTTTTACCTTTTAAAAAGTATGTTTTGTATTCGTGTCATTTTTTATGTTTTTTCATATTTTATCCTAAAGCTGTGTATGTAGTCCATATGCAACTTATATAATATATGCGTCGAATGATTTCTCAATAGATTAATCGTTTTTTAATCTTTTTTTCATTTAACATAGCATAATAGAAGTTTTTTGAAAATAGAATTTTAATAGCCAAAATTTTTACACAGGCGTTACCAACTATTAATATGGTAGATTTATGTAAAGAATAGATCTTCTTTAATTTTATTTGTTTCTAATCATGCAGTATTTTAATATGCTTCAAAATTGTAAACCCTTTAATCGGGAAACTTGTCTAATCTGAAAAAGTGCATGTTCTTGATTTCCCTTTAACAAATTTCACTGTATATGCAACTTGTGAAACTTAAAAAAAAATGAGTTACAATTTATCTGAATAATAGACTGTGCTTTTACTTATTATACATTGGGTTTAGAAGTATGTTTAAAGGAATTTTCTAGTTGCGGGTATTAGATTTTAATTTATTTGTTATTCCAGTTTTTGCATTTTTCTCGTAATTTTTGTATTTAGCACATGCTGTTTGAAATGCCTACATCAAAAATCTTTTCTCCGTTACTATTGCTTAAACGTATTTTTTAAATGGTTTTAAAAGGCAATAATATGTCCCGGTAGATACGTTATAGAAATTATAATCTAATAAAAATATCGTGGTCGGTTTTTCTATAAATATTATTTATTTTGGTTGTATTAGCTTGTTTACGTACTTTGAGAATTGTCACATTATAAACAGCAACCCATACCCGATTGTACAAAAATATATTATTAAAACAGTCACTTCATTATGTTGCTGAATTAAATATTCATTTGCTAATGTGTCATTAGGATAACAGTATTTAATATTGCATGTACTTTATTGATGTAATTTGCAAGATTCTATACCTACAACATTAATGTTATAAAATAAATACATGATACATTTTCAGAATGAAGATATAACTGATAGCTCGTCAACTTCACGTCGTGATTCTGTAGTTTCATCAAGTAGTACTAATGTAGTAAACAATGCTGAAGGTCTGCCTTCTGGTTGGTCAATGCAGGTTGCTCCAAATGGACGATTATTTTTTATCGATCATAATGAGCGAACAACTTCATGGGTTGATCCCAGAACAGGGCGACCGAGTTCTATGCCGAATCAAGTTTCTACATCTGTGTCTAGTCGAAGAACTGATGATGATTTGGGTCCATTACCTGAAGGGTGGGAAGAACGAGTTCATTCTGATGGACGGATATTTTTTATTGATCATAGTAAGTTTTTTTCTTTCTTTGAAGAATATATTTTGAAGTAATTTCACTTGTATCTTCTTTCAGTATATATTTAACAAATTATTTTTAGCATGTAAATTTTCATATAGCTGCTTGTTTTTCTTTCAGAATTAATCAGAATATTCAGTGACAAATAAATAGTATGCGCGTTTTGTCATATGTATGTGCTAAATTGATGTTTATTACTTGAATTAATTTTACTCTACAAAAGAAACGTAGCAGTAAATAATGCACCAACTAGCTTTCAGTGGTGGGTTTTATAAAAGCAAACACAAATCTTTTTAGGAATATATAAATTTCAACACTTTTACTTACACTTACCTGGAAAAGTCTTTTAATTTTCTATCTAATAAAAAGCCGTTAAGCGACAGTTCACCTGATTTTAGTCTCGCTGGAAGATGGGTGTTCTAAGAGACGATTTAATTGTTTTTTTTCTGTAATACAGGTTGATGGAACTTTATGTACACTTTTTTCTCACCTACTGATTTAAAATAAACACAAATATAAGAAAACCACAAATCATTCAACTAACCTATATTATCCTAACATGAATATTACAGTATTTAACAAACACAAAACAAACTAAGCCCTACCTCTAATTGGACAATGCGTGTATCTAAAAGAAAAAGAACATCTTAAATTTATTTAATTATCGGTATCTAATCAAATTAACTGGTACATATGAATTTATGCAAATACAATTGTAGTGATTTTCTATAGTAGAATTCCCTGTGTTCAATATGCCTTTCTCTAAGGGTGCACCAACGTAAAAGTCCTTTTAATACAAATAACTTTTATACAACCAATTATTAAATATACATCAGCATGAAAAATATAGAGATGGAAAACAAAAATTCAATGACTTGCTGATTGTTGATCTTGTACAAATCTCAAGCGACCTTGTCATATAGGACAAAAATAGTGTTGTAAATATACAAGTTTGTGTTGGAGAAAAGCATCCGCCACAGGTACAAATTTTCTCCCGTAACGGTATTTTTTGAAAATCTGTGTTTAGTTCGTGTTTGGGAATTTATTTCATTATTAATCGCGAATTTAGGACTATCGTCACTTGGATTACACGAATCTTACCCGCTCAGCGATGGTTGTTTGTCAATCGAGCAACTGAAGATAAAAAGTTGAACGAACAATGGACTCTATTATGTTTGCAACGCAAGTTTTATGACATTATATTTAGGAGTTTATTTCTATTGGAGTAATTTACTATTGTTTCGGTGTTTTTAAACTCATGTGAAAGTTTACGAATACACCTTTTTAGGTTAGATGTCGGCATTTTTCTAAATCAATACGACGAGTGTAAAATCTGGATCTTTATTGCTGGTTATAATTAATCTGGATGGGGTGTTTCCCTCTTCATTTCTGTATTTTACTTATAATAATGAAATAGCCCCTTTACAAAATATGAACTATCCAAGTTACTATAAATTTTTCAGGGTATTTTTGTACTAAAGCTCATTTAACTGACTGAAATTAATAAATTCTTTTCGATTAACTAATGTTTGCTTAACCAACGAACTAGTGATACACATACCTTTTATTATATTCTCCCATTTCCTTCGAAAATGCATCTTCCGAATACAAAATTCTTATCAGATTTAGTATCTCCTATAAGCCAGGTGCTCGTACTAGCATTTCAGTGTGAAGCCTGGATTCATGTTGATCTGATACTTCTAAAAGTCCAAGGCACTTTATCTCATCATTATTAGGTTTTCAGCCCTGGAACTGGTTAGGCGCATACCCTCATTGTTTCCTACTCTGAACTAACCTACACATTTCCTTGAAATTTGCACAGTCTGCATCTATCACTATCTGCGTGCGATAGCTTGATCTCGATATCTTTTTTTCTATTTCTGCTTGTAATATATCTCGTATTATTCCCGAAAAATGCCCTATAATGTATCCTGCCCTTCTATCTCTCTTTTTTTTTGTTTTCCACAGATATTATTAATTCCCTACTATTTCTATAATCTATTTGTTATTGACTTTCTGTCCATGCTATTTATCATCCTCATACATCTAAAGCACAACATCAAGCAGTCTTTGGCTGCCAAGATCCCCAACACGTAGACATTTGCAGAATTAATAGTTTTCCAGTAAATCTTTTTGCACAATTAGCATTATTCGAGAATATTGCACAACCAAAACCTGTAGTTGCTTATAATAATCATCATGTTTAAGTACAGTTTTTCCATCTTGGGACTGGTTGGACGCGTACCTCCATTGATTTCTATTTTGAGCTAGCTTACACATTTCCCTGAAATTCCTACAGCCTACATCTTTCACTATCTGTGTTTATAGTCTAACCTAGGTCTACCTCTACTTCTCTTTTTCCTATCTGTACTTCTAATATATTCCACACCATTTCCTTGTGCCTTGGTATGTGACCTATGATCCTATATCTCCTATTTCTTACTGTTTTCCACATATTTCTTTCTTCTCCTACCATTTCTAGTACCTCTTTGTTCTTAACTTTGTTTGTGCATGATAGCCTCAGCATACATCTCTAGCACCACATTTCAAAGGCTTCTACTTTTTTCTTTTCCGCTTCTCCTACTGTCCACGCTTTACATGCTTACAGTGCTGTGCTCCACACATATGCTTTAAACAATCTTTTCCTTGTTTCTATGTTTGTTGTCTTTGAACACTGTAGTTGCTTTTTTTGGTTAAATGTAGCATGACCTTGTGCTAATTTTTGTTTTATATCTTTTGCACTTTTCCCATCTTGCGTTATTTGGCTTCTTAGGTAGCAGAAATCCTTAACCTCTTGCAAGTTCTAGTTACCTATTTGTATTCTTGTTTTTGGTTTATTTTCCCCTCCTTTGCATACTAGTACTTTAGTTTTATTTTTGTTAATTTTCATACCGTATCTCTCTGTTAGCACTGTTTCCACTTCATTAAGAGGCGCTTCTAACTCTTCTTTGCTAGATACTAATACCGCTATAGCATCTGCAAATCTAAGCATATCAATCTTTTGTCACTGCATAATAATCCCAAATGTCTTCCTGCATTTGACAGTATTCATTACCTCTTCAATGTACAAGTTAAAAATTAATGGGGATAGGGCATATTCCTGTCTCACCCCTTTCCTAATATTTACTTCTCTGCTTTCCTGCTATAATTCTATTACTGCTGTTTGCTCTTTGTATAAGCTATGTACTATCCTTCGATCTCTAAACTCATTTCAATCTTTTTTAGTATTTCGAACATTTTTTCCATTTTACACTGTCGAATTCTTTTTCCAGATTTACAAACTCTATATACACGCTTTCCCCTTTTTCTATTGTGTTCTCCGTTATCACCCTAAGAGCTAAAATAGTATCCCATGTGTCCTGTTTTGCCTAAACCCAAATTGATCTTCTCGTAGTATTTCTTGAGCACGTTTTTCCATTCGTCTTTGTACAATTCTAGTTAATATTTTTGACACGTGTGCTGCCAAACTTATTGTTCGAAAATTTTTACATCTATCCATGTCATTCTTTGTTGGTATAGTTACTATGATGTTACGTTTGAAATCTTTGGGTATCTCGCCTGTCTCGTACAGATAGCTTACAAGTTGAAAGATATTTTCTGTTACTTTTAGAGTTTTTGCTTACACCTTTTCAGTCACTTTAATGCTAATTCAAACTCATCTCTAATTATACACACACACACACCCTATATATTCTTGTCATCTCTCTACATTTTCTTCAATGACTTTTCCTCCCGCATCCCTTATATTTTTGCTATGTGGTTTTATATCTCTAAAATTCATTCTAATTAGTTTGTATGCTTCGTCTGTTTTTCCTATTTCCATCTTAGTTTGTACTTCTTTGCACTTTTCATCAATACATTGTTCTTTAGCTTTCCTGCATTTGCGAATAATTTCCCATTTTATGGCTTTTGTTTCGTCTGATCTATTTTTGTATTTTCATCTTTCTTCTATTAAATTCAGGATTTCCTTTGTTATTCATGGTTTCTTATTTTCTTTTTGTGTATACCCCAGAATATCTCTGGCCGCCATGTCTAAACTGGATTTAATGTTAATCCATTCTGTTTCTACTTCCTTAGTATCAGAAATTATCCCGATATCTTTCAGCAATTCATTTGACTTTTTTCAAATCTTTCGTGGATATCTTCATCTTTTAGCTTCTCTTTGTATATGTTTTTCTGTTTCGTCTGTTCTATTTTTGTATTTTCGTCTTTCTTTTATTAAATTCTGGATATCGTTTGTTATTCATTGTTTCTTATTTTCTTATGGTGTATACCCCAGAATATCTCTGGCCGCCATGTCTAAGCTGGATTTAATGTTATTCCATTCTGTTTCTACCTCCTTAATATCAGATATTTTCCAGATATCTTTCAGTAATTCATTTGCCTTTTTTTCAAATCTTTTGTGAATATCTTTATCTTTTAGTTTCCCAAAGTCAAAGTGCCGCTTTCCATTTCTTTTTTTATATTTTTTAATTTAAGAGCGATCTTTATAGTTACGATGTTGTGGTCAGTGTCTATATCTACTTCTGGGTAACTTCTACAGTCTTTTACTTGATTCCTAAACTGTTGTTTGAGTGTAATTTATTTGATATCTTCTTATATCTCCTCGCATCTTCCACGTATATCGTCTTCTAGCATGATGTTGAAATAATGTGTTTGTGATCATTAAATTGTTCTTGTCGCAAAATTCTACCAATCTATTTCCTCTGCCGTTTCTTGTGCCTAAACCACATATTAAATTTTCATGTCCTTTTACGTATCTTAGTGTGTCTTCGATATCTTTGTAGATTGTTTCTACCTCCATCACTGTAGCTAAGGTGGGCATGTATATTTGTATTATTACTGTACTTACCGCTTTAGATTCTAATCTAACCATTAGTACTCTTTCGTTCTTTTGTAAGTAATTTTCTACATAGTGTCTTATCTTTTTCTCATAACTATCCCCACACTCGAATTTCCTTCTTCTGATACTGTTTGAATTACCCTGAAGTCTCCACTTCAAAAATCCCTCGCCTGTGGCCACCGAACTTCGCTGATCCCTACTATTTCTAATGCTAACCTATCCATTTCAATTTTCAAGTTTTCTAGATTACCTACTTGCTTCATACTTCTCACATTCCACGCTCCGACTAGCAAAATGTTCTCGGCTCTTATTCTGAACTTTCCGATCGCATTCTCCGAAGTAATCCCCATCTGGAGATCCGAATGGGGGACTTTTTAACTCGGGAATCTTTTATCCCAGAGAATGCCATCATGTTTATTACAATTTAAGTACGCTGTGTACTAGGGAGGTAATGTGGTGGTTTCTCGTTGCCTTCCACATTGTAGTAGTTTGCCTTAGAATGCCATACCAACTCCTATGGTCTTTGCCCTCTTTCAGGGACCTATCTTAATCAGGTTCCTCACCAAAGACTCCCACCAATTTGCTAAAAGCTTTGGTTCGGCTCTTTAGCTCATTGGAACACTCAAGCCGTTCCACCCGTTCTAGAAATCTAGAACTTTGTCATGGTGCAGGTCTATTTGGAACGGGCACTTTAGTTATTATCACTTTTATGGCAACCTTAATTTTCAACTTTATCTTTTTATAACATCTAATATTGATATTAAATCTGAAATTTAAATTAACACCTTCTACATATTATTACTTATAAATTAAGTAAACTAAATGTACATTATAACATTCAATGAACATCTAACCATTAACGTTGTTAATTTATTTAATTACATTTTATATACAAAGTTTCGGGTTGCTTAATTGTATGCCATTCTCAGTAATTAAAAACAAAATAATCAACCAACTGACTGTGCTAATATCGAGATAATCTTAACAACATCTAAGCTCCATGCACCTGTTGACTATTCTTACAAAAATACAGGTGTGTATTCAATGTTAGCATTCTTGAGTCCTTTACTACTTGGCTCTACATATTAAAATGGAAAGTAATAAATGAAATTTCACCAAGTAAATTTTATTGACATTAAATTAGGAACATCACTGTTAAACATAAATATTAAATTTTGAAAAGATCACCTAAGCTTTGCGCCCTCATTTAATTTTTATTTTCTTCGCGACAAAAGCATCCCTCAAAACTGCTAGAACACTGTTTCACTATAGCATAGCTAAAGAAATAGATGAACAAGGCACATGCCAAACAAATTGAACAACTAATGCAATTAGCCTGCTGCACAATTGAAAACATCCTAAACAGGTTGTAACATTTCATTTTATTTTGCTTCCTTTTGCTCAATTCAAAGACTTCCTTCATTAGATGTAAACAGTTTAAAACTGCACATTTTCTTTAGACTTTCAGTATTTTTAGCAGTACTTTAAGACTTCTTTCAGCTTTATATCTTATAACAAATGTCGCAGGAAATCCTTGAAAGTTTAGTACTTAAACATTCAAGTTTAAAGAATAAATTAACCTCCTCTAACAATTATTTACAGCCACTAATTGCCGCTGCTATCCAAACCCCATTTGATGCAACTAAGATTACGCTTAATGAAACCGATATTTTACAAATAGAAATTCGTCTAGCAGAGTTTGTAGAGTTGTTAACAAAGCATAATAGAGACCGACACTGAAATTAATCTACAAACACATTTCAATAATTATAGGGAGTTTGAAAACAATTACTTTCAAATACTAACTGCAGCAAAGTCTTTATTACTACAAAATCCGTTTCTAATTCAAGGAACACAATCTATTTCAAACCGAACATCCATTTCTATGCCTAAAATATCACCTTATTTGATATTGCTCTCACAAACACGCATACTTCAATTGAAAATGCTCTTGGTCCTTCACAAGGCAACTCTAACAAGTAGCGTGAACAATTTTAGTAAAACTGCCAACGTTGCAAGTGAAGTATTTTAATGACGACCCAAAAATATTTTTAAGTTTTTCGAAGGTTTCAAATTACTCGTACATAATAATGATGCATTTGACAGTGTTACACATTTCCTCTGTTTAAAATCAGTTTAGGGGTGGAACCATCCAAGGTAATAGAATCGCTAGGTATAATCCCTTCGAATTATACCTCGCATTCTCTGCTAGAAAAACACTATAAAAACAGAAGTTTCTCTTCCATTCTAATATAAAATATATTGTAGAATTTCCGAAAATTACAAAAGAATCTGCCAAATTAATTAGGCAACATGCAGACTCTATACCAGAGCACTTAAGAACCCTAGATTCCTTAGGCGAACCAATTGATTCAATTGTTAGTTTTATATAATATCTAATAATGCATAAATTAGATCATAGCACAAAAAAGGAATGGAAGATTTAGATTGCCAAACTAGATAACAGTCCTCCCACATCCACTTTAATTGTTTTTCTTGAAAAGAGAGCTTGTTTACTTGAGATAATTGATATGTTTTTGAAAACGTCTGATTTCAACAAATTGCAACATGCGTACAATCCTAAACAAATCAACCTCATTATAGCAAACCAGTTCACATTTTATCCAAACAACTTAGAGACAAACAAAATTGCCTTCTTTAAAACGAAAATCACAAAATAATGTATTGCAAGGTCTTTCTTGATATGACACCTACCACTTGCTATGATAAGGTCAAGGGGTTTAAGCTTTGCGTTTAATTGTTTATGCAATGGGCATTTCGTCTTGGACTGCAGATCTGAAAATTCTAGAAAAATGCAACAAAAACACTACACTTCTACACAATTCTGAATCAAAACCCCTCAACTCTAACGAAAACACTTCTATTTCAAACAAAGAAATAAATGATATAAATCTTGTTGCATTTCTACATATTAGTGCAATAGTATTATAAGAATAATATAAATTAAAATAAAGTTTTGCTTTACCCCACGATGCCAATCACTGTTTTAAGTTTATGTCCCGAATTTTGTTTAATAGAAATAAAAATTTATTAAAATGCCATGCTTAATGAACATCACTATTCTTGAAATCAGGCATGTACATGATACATCAATATTAATTTCTCCATTTAAGATTAATTTTCCTCTTTTTGCATCCGGTTTGTATTTAACGTAATGCCAACGTATTACGACTGATTTTTCAGAAGTACTAGTTCTTAGCTGTATAAGCTCCACAATTATCATTATGTTAAATAAACAGAACAGTGAAAATTATAAAAACCACAAAATCATTAATTTTTGTAGATATAAAGTTTTTTTGGCAACAGTCTTAATTAAAAAGTATTTTAAGTTTTAAAAAAATTCTAATTTTGCAATTGGTTTCTTTCTAAAAGAATTAACACGGCAGTATATTTGTCTATTTGAAGCAGTTTCCGGATTGGTATGACTTTGGATGTTCATTTCGTGTTCATACATATGTTGCTTAATGCTGTATGGAATTTAACGAATTGTTTATAGAAAAACACTTGCAGAAATACAATTCCTTTACACTTGTCAAAATTAACAATTTTCTAGATTTGTTTTGTATTATACTATATCATTTATGAAAGCATAATATGTAGATTATGTGAAATTGTTTCTGCAAAGCAGATGTCGAAATGGTTTTACAAACTTATGAGAAGCTTTATTGAGATGTTGTTTGAGAAACATATTGACTAACTAAAAAAGTTTTACAAAAGTTGCAGAACTTCTTTGTACTGTCTATGTTGCGGACTATTTGGAAATTGTATTTATAATCATGTATTTCAGATACGCGAACGACTCAATGGGAAGACCCTAGATTATTTAACCCTGAAATTGCCGGACCAGCAGTTCCATATTCTAGAGATTATAAACGAAAGTATGAATTTATGAAAACACAACTTAGGAAACCTGTATGTTGTGATGGTCAACATTAAAATTATACTTATCACGTATTTTTAGAGTAATGTACCTAATAAATTTGAAATTAAAGTTAGAAGAACGTCAATATTAGAAGACTCATACCGAGCAATTACAACAGTTCCTAGAGTTGATTTGTTAAAAACAAAATTATGGATAGAATTTGAAGGTGAGGTTGGTTTAGATTATGGTGGTTTAGCTCGAGAATGGTTTTATTTACTTTCTAAAGAAATGTTTAATCCATATTATGGTCTTTTTGAATATTCTGCAATGTGTGTTTTAAACATTTATTTTTGAATCACATATTAATCTTTAATTTTAGGGACAACTATACCTTACAAATAAATCCATTTTCTGGGATGTGCAATGAAGAACACTTAAATTATTTTAAATTTATTGGCAGAATTGCTGGAATGGCTGTGTATCATGGAAAACTGTTAGATGGTAATGAAATTTATACTTATATAAATACTCACTATATTTATACTTAGCATTCTTCATTCGACCGTTCTACAAAATGATGTTAAGTAAAGCAATAGATCTTAAAGATATGGAATCTGTAGATAGTGAATATTATAAGTCATTACTGTGGATAAAAGAAAATGATCCACTAGGACTCGATCTTACATTTGCTGTAGATGAAGATTCATTTGGTCATACTCTACAGCATGAACTTAAACCAAATGGTACTAATGTTTCTGTTGATAATTCCAACAAAGATGAATACATAAAGTATATTTTTTTAAATAAAACTTTATATAACTTTTTTATGTTGCAGTTGCGTAATCAGGTGGCGATTTGTTGAAAGAGTTCAAGAACAAATGAATGCTTTTCTCGAAGGTTTTAATGATTTAGTTCCTTTAAATATAATCAAGATATTTGATGAAAATGAATTAGAACTGTTGATGTGCGGTATTCAAAATGTTGATGTTAAAGACTGGAAACAAAATACATTGTATAAAGGAGATTATCATGCAAACCACATAGTTGTTCAATGGTTTTGGAGGGTAAGTTTTATTTGCGAATAAGGGATAAGATATCCCCATTTAAGATTGCTCGCTATTGAGATCTTGAAAATTATAAGAAATACAATTTTAGTTAACAAAAAAGTTGTGGAATTTTGAACTTTCTTGACATAAGTTTTCAGGATTTAATTAAGTTCAATGGTTCTTGATATATTTGGGAATACTGAAAGTTGCTTTCTTAGTATTTTCTGCATAAGTTTGGCCGATACGAAGGTATTTCCACAACCTTTGGTATATTTGGAGGGTTTTTTGTACGACGAATATGAAATGGCATTAAAATTGACAAAGCTGCAATATTTTTCAAGAAATGATAGTCAAATGTAGTTTTTCCTTTAGGATGTCATTTTATTAACATTAAACATCACATAATTTAGTTAATTTTTCTAGATAATGTGCTTTTTAATTTTTAAAATTCTCCCAAAAATAACAAAATTATGAGTGCTTTTTTTACTTTTGCTTAAGATAGCCATGAAACAAAACACAAACTGTAGAGTCACATTTTAGCCATAACTATGTAGTGTCAGAAAGTTTATAACAAAAAAAAATGTATTTAACTAAATACACAAATAATAAACAATGGAACATTGAAAATTAAAAACTGTAAATGTTCAAACTGATCACTGTTTTTTTTTCAACACAACGTTGACTGTTAGAGGCAAAATGAGTGTGAAGATAATTAAATTTTGAGTTGCCCTGACGGGACAGGGGCCCCATAACAATATAAAGGTACACCTACTAACTACAGCGATGCGGGAATGAGTTCTTATGAAAGAAAATAGAAATTCAAAATAAAATAATAAAGGAATAAAAGTAATAAATAATATAATTGAAATACAAAATTCAACGTTACATTATTACTTACTCTGAAAGGTTTTTCTCTGTCAAAATCGAGGGATGCCAAACCGTCAGTCACAGAAAGTTTGTATGATAATATTTCTATATGAAATCCAATTATTCCATATAAATCTCCCTTGTTTCCAAAGTTTAAGATTCTTGACATAGGAGAAAGTTTACCATAGTTTGTACGATGAAATGTAATAGCAAACGGAGATTTATGGTTTGTGTAGTGCATTATGCTGTGAAGTTTAACGTCTGCAATAAGCACACTTGAATTTATATTTCCTGATATGAGTTTATGTAAATATTTTAAGTCGATATGTATTCTAGGGATTTCTAAGGATTCCATATTTAATAGAGATTAACATTTCTGAATAGTTATATTCCTCTCTATTGAGTTTCGTTTTATAAGAACAAGATCTCACAAATCTCAACTGAATTCTTTCAATGTTGTTAATTTGATTGAAGTAATACGGACTCCAAATAATCATACCATATTCAGTTATTGATCGTATCAGTGAACAATATAAACTCTTCAAAGCATGAACTGAAAAGTCCTTTCCAAATCTGTTAGCGATTCCCAGAGTTATCATAGATTTATTGATCGTGCCTTGTATATGATTTTGAAATGTTATTTTACTGTCCTTCCATATTCCCAAATCCTTAATAGTTTCCAGTCTATTTGTTTAAAATGTAGATATGCCTAGCGGGGGAATGTGCTTTTGAATATGTTATCACAAAATATTTTTTATCATATTTGCTTTGCACCAAGATTCAACTTTCAAAATGTCATACTGAAATAACTTCATATCGTCATAAAATTGAATAGATTTAAAAATTTTAACATCAGCTACAATAGTATTTTAGAATGGGAGACAATTTCTGCTATATCATTAATAAACAGATTAAACAAGATCGGACCACAATGTGTTCCTTGCGGAACACCTAAAAGGACATTAATCGAGGATGAGATATAATTTTTATTTTGACAAATTGTATTCGACTACTAAGCCAACCGTGTATCCATACTATAGATTTTTCATTAAAACCCATGGAACGAAGATTACTAATCAATAAAGAATGATCTAGTATATCGAATGCTTTACTTAAGTCCATGTATATAGCATCCACTTGGAACCCAATCTCTAACGAAGTCACTAACTCTTGGTGAAAGGACAAAAGATTAGTTATTGTAGATCGGCCTTTGCAAAATCCGTGTTGCTCTTCTATAATTATGTTTTTCTACATGAATAATAATTGCTGTGCTACTAACGCATCTAGAAATTTAGGAATTGTTGATTGAATGATAACTCCACGATTATTAGTAACTAATTCTTTATCACCCGATTTGTAAATAGGTGTTACAAAACTGCCCTTCCAATAATCAGGAAAAATTCCACATTTTAAAGATAGGTTAAAAATATACAATAATGGTGTAAGTATTGTGCAAATAGTATTCTTCAAAAATATTGGAGGAACACCGTCTGGTTCATATGTGCAAGTGTCTTTAAGATTGAATATTGTATCATATAATTCCACAGAGGACAATAAAGAAAAATTAAAATCTATTGTGTTGTTGGATTTAATTAATGGAGCTGATTTGTTATGTATCGGAATATATACTGTTGAAAAATATTTAGCAAATAAGTTAACTATTTCCTGACCAGTATGAGCAGTTATATCCCCATATTTTATATTGTCAAGAAAGCCATCAGGTTTTTTTTTATTCTTAATGAATCTCCAAAATCACTTAGGATCCAAATAAATGTTTTTTCTACTTGAGTTAAATAATCTTGATAGCATTTATTTGAAAGTGTTTTATATTGTTTATTTATTTATTTATTTAGTTACAAACCCCACAGGTCATTGACCCAATTATAGAGTAGGAAAATAATTAAAAAAATAAAAAGTGTATATAGTAATATGTAACTCATCACTTGGCACAAATATGTCATTATATTAGAACAATATCTAATTTCTGGTTTACTAGTAAAAATGTCCAATTCACTTTGTATGCTGATGTATGGTCTGCACATAACATTCAAGGGTGCATTTTTATAATTATTTGAATGCACCTGATCCACTCTGAAGGTCAGTGTGCTTCTTGTGTGGTACAGTTGTGCATTAATATTAATTAGTGACAGAAGATATGGGTTATCTACCCTGTTATTTAGAAGCTTGTATAGATAAGTATCAGATGCAATTTTGCGTCTAAGTTCAAGCGATTGTAAACCATAGCTTGCTAATAGTTCTTTTTTAATAATACTTGTCATAGTGACCATTGTCTTTGTAATATAGATATCTTAAGCACCTCGTTTGTATTTTTTCTATAGTATATTTATGACATTCATACTCTGGACTCCATATAACAGATTGTATATTCCAATATGGTCTTAACCAATACTATAAATAATATTCTAATACACGACGTACTTGTAAATCCTAGTGTATTACGTATTATAAATCCATACATTTTATTTGCTTTGTTAATACATTGATGTGCATTTTAAATGACAATCTACTATCAAATAGAACTCCCAAATCCTGATATTCATTTACAGGATCCAATATTTTCCCATCAATTTTATAGTTGTATACTATAGGGTTATATTTCCAGGTAAATGTTAAGCTCGTAGATTTATTGATATTCAAGTACGGCTTAAATTTTTTACTCCAATCAATTATGTTATCAAGATCCATTTGTAACAATCTACAGCTTTCCATACCTTCAATTGTTATATATATTTTCAAGTCATTCGCATATAACAAAAATGAAGCATAATTTATTACCAAAGACAAGTTATTTATATGTAATAAAAACATCAATGGACCCAGATTGGACCCCTGCGGAACACCTGATGTTGCTGTATAACATCGAGACTGGTATCCATTTAGAGCAACCATTTGTTTGCGTTCCATTAAGTAAGATTTGATAAAAACTTTACTACATTATTACTAAAACCATACACTTTGCTTAAGGCTTCTAGTAAAATTTCATGTGATACCTTGTCAAATGCTTTAGTGAAATCAGTGTAGATAACGTCCACTTGCCCTCCCACATCCATTTCTTTAGAGATGACTGTGTTATGTTACTCAAGTTTGTTAAAGTAGATCGTTTCTTGACAAATCCATGTTGGTAAGTAGTTATTCTTTGTGATATCTCCGAGTATATGTGCTTGTAGACTATTGTTTCAAAAATAACTGCTGCTGCCGATAATATGGATATTGGTCTATAATTTTTTATGTCGAATTTATCCCCCTTTTTAAAAATTGATATAACTTTTGTTAGTTTCCATTGATCTGGAAAAGTACAGGTTTTAAGACTCAAATTGTAAATAGTTTTTAATGGATAGCAGAAGTAATCTATTAGTGCCTTCAGAACATATGATGGTACATTATCAGGTCCGCTAGCCTTAGTTACCTTTAACTGTCTTGCTGCTTCTAGTATCTCAGATCTTCTATAGAATTAATTGTCACCAGGTCTTGCATTCATTTCATAATTTACGAAGCCATTACTTGGAGTATGTTTCCCTGAATCATACACTGATTCATAATATTTAGCAAATGCATCTGCTATATTTTGGCCTGCAACTCACCACCAAAAACGAAAAATCAAAAAAGCTGCTTATATAACCCTACATAAAAAATAACTGCGTAGCAAGCGAATCTGTAACTTTTAATAAACAATGAATGCCATTACTAAAAGAAATAACAAAAGAAATTACAAATGAAAATCAAATGCCCCCAATATCTGGGTAGCATTGCAAGTTTTTCCTGGGTTTTCCTTGCGATATTAACATGAAATACAGCCTACATACATGATTTCTATTTATACATACAACTAATTACATAACAACAGGCATATTAGCAGCCCCCGGCTGCTTAAGCCTTATGGTAGCGTAATCATACACTTCTTTAATAACCACACCCCTCAACCGTATAAATAGAAACATGTTAAAAAATGTTCCAATCATCAAGTTATTGAATTTATATGAAATTTGACTATATAAAAATTAATCAGTTGATTTCACGTTAACCGTATTGGCTACCTTATAAAGCCGTTTCCAGGATGCAACACAAATTAAAAATACTCATTCTGCTAAACTTTAAAATTTTCACCTAATGTATTCAAATCAAAAATTAATAAATCAAAGTCACCTTCAATTTGTGTCATAAATGTCAAACTTAAATTTTTTTATTATTTTGACAACGATCCTAGGTCATTGATCGAAACGTAAATAAAGATCAAATATAAGTGGTTTATTCCCAAGAAAGATTAAAAAGAATAGTTAACAAGCCACAACAAACATACAGGGAGTACTTACTTTCATTATAAAATTCTATTAGGAATTCTAGTTGATCCCTTCTTAGCTTTAATGTAGTTCCAAAATGACTTTTAATCATCACTAATGTTATTTTGAATCTGTAATAAGTATTGTTTGTATGCTACATCAATGTTTATTTTTATTTTTTCCCTCAACTTCAGGTAATGCTTGTGTACTTCGGGTGTATGTGTATTGTTTAATTGCTGTCTTAATTTTTCTTTCATTTTTATATCCTTTATTATTTCACTATTGAACCACATTGGATATTTTTTAGTTGTTTTACTTGTCGGTACACAAAAGTCAAATATTTCATATATTTTTGAATAAAATTCGTTTACAGCATCATTTACATATGTGCATAGTTCCAAGCTATGCCAGTTAACTTCCTTGATTGCGGCATTCAATACGCTAAAATTTGTCTTGCTGAAATTGTATTTATAAGCAATGTTGGTTAATTATTTTGTGCTATCCACTTTTACTAATATTTCTATTAGTAGGGCCGGATGATGGAGAGATCCTTTTTCGCCAGACTAAAGGCATAGTGCTGCACCATACATCTATATTTTGACATTACTAGATCTAAAATGCGGTTGTTCTGATTATGTATGTGATTGAATTGCTCCATATCATAAAAATTAGTCAGGTTTATGTATTGCTGTATATAATCATCTGTGAAAATGTTGTCTAAGTAGTAGTTACTTAGAGGTGGAATATTAGTCTCCCACAATTATAAACTCTTTGCCATATAAAAGTTCGGCATTTTCTAAAAAGTTATAAAAATGTTCTCGAGCTATTATGGAACAATTAGGTGCGATATATATTACTAGTACATATAAGTGAAATATCTTATTGTACTGTACGTCAACACAGAGTATATCTATGTCAGGATCTTGCTTGTAGTTAATATCAATCAGCCTACTTTTATACACCTCTTTTATGGCAAGTAATACCTCCTTCCCTTGTTTTCTGGGCATTTGCCACCTCTCTACTCCTGCTCTTATATAGTATCATTTGGCACAATCTCCGCATCCGACACTGATTCAGGAAGCCATGATTCTGTAATAGCTACAGCATCATATTCCTTGTATAATGCACATACAGAATTATAAAACGTTGAAAGTTTTGTATTTAGACCTCTCACATTTTGGTAATATAAAATCAGCTTGTTTTTGCAAACCTCATTCACAGTGCTAATTTTAGAAATTAAATTAGGGTTCTTAGAAGTGTACGTTATGTCTCTAATTGTGCTTGACATTGCCGTTTCGGAAATTTGACATTGTATTGCCATTGTCAATGAAATTTGCAACGTGCTTCCTGTCATAGTACTTTCGTATGGCAATTCCTTGTGGCCAGAAACTGGGATTTAGTAATATGGCAACGTATGCAGAATTAACTGTTATTTTAAATGAACTGTATATTTCTGGAAAGCGAGAGTTAAGGCAGGTTAATTTTAAGTTTGAAATTTCATCAGGAATTGTATTTTCTATTAGTTTCTTATTTATATAATTGTTTATTATTGATTGATCTGCCCATTTCCAATAGACCTGCACCTTGCCGAAGTTCTAATTTACTAGAACAGGTGAAATGGCTTGCATGTTCTAATGAGCTAAAGAGCCAAACTACAGGTCCAACCAAAGTAGTAGGGTCATTAGTGAGGAACCAGACTAAGACAGGTCCCGAAGAGGGCAGCGGCTCTTCGGTACTTAGATTGGCAGAGACCATAGGGGTCGGTATGGCAGTCTAAGACACACTACCGCGATGTGGAAGGCAACGGGAAACCACCGCATTATCTCTCAAGTACACAGCGTACTTAAATTGTAACAAACATGATGGCATTCTCTGGGGTAAAAGATTCCGGAGTTAAAATAGTCCCTAATTCGGATCTCGGGAGGGGGGGGGGAACTACTTCGGAGGATGCGATCGGAAAGTTAAAAATAAGAGTCGGGAACATTCTGCGAGTCGGAGCGTGGAATGTTAGAAATATGAAGCAAGTAGGTAAGCTAGAGAACCTAAAAATCGAAATTAATAGGTTATCACTAGACATAGTAGGGATCAGTGATGTTCGGTGGCCAGAGGCGAGGGATTTTTAGAGTGGAGACTTCAGGGTAATTCATGCAGGAGCAGAGGAAGGAAATTTGGGTGTGGGGGATCGTTATGCGGAAAAAGATAGGATACTGTGTAGAAAATTACTTACAAAAGAACGAAAGAGTACTCATGGTTAGATTAGAATCTAAACCGGTAAACACAGTAATAATACAAGTATACATGTTCACCTCTAGCTACAGTGACGAAGAGGTAGAAGCCATCTACAAAGATATCGAAGACATATTAAGATACGTAAAAAGACATGAAAATTTAATAATTACGGGGGATTTTAATGCCGTGGTAGGCGAGGGTAGGGAAGGAGCGGTAGTAGGTTTATTTGGTTTAGGCACAAGAAACGACAGGGGAAATAGGCTGGTAGAATTTTGCGACAAGAACAATTTAATCATCACAAACACATTACTTCAACATCATGCTAGAAGACGATATACGTGGAAGATGCCAGGAGATATAGGAAGATATCAAATAGATTACATTCTTGTTAGACAACGGTTTAGAAATCAAGTAAAAGACTGTAGAAGCTACCCAGAAGCAGATATAGATACTGACCACAACATTGTAATTATGAAGGCCGCACTTAAATTTAAGAATGTGAAAAAAAGAAACTGAAAAAGCACTTGGACTTAGAGAAACTAAAACAAACAGATATTCAAGTAAGATTCGAAAAAAAGTGAAATGAATTGCTCAAAGATATCGGGAAAATATGTGATACTAAGGAAGTAGAAACAGAATGGAATAACATTAAATCCAGCCTAGACACGGCGGCCAGAGATATTCTGGGGTATACACAAAAAGAAAATAAGAAACCATGGATAACAAAGGATATCCTGAATTTAATTGAAGAAAGATGAAAATACAAAAATAAATCAGACGAAACAGGAAAACAGAGATATAAAGCCATAAAATGGGAAATTATTCGAAAATGCAGGAAAGCTAAAGAACAATGGATTGATGAAAAGTGCAAAGAGGTACAAACGAAGATGGAAATAGGAAAGACAGACGAAGCATACAAATTAATTAGAATGAATTTTAGGGATATAAAACCGTATAGCAAAAATATAAAGGACGCACAAGGAAACGTCATCATAGAAGACGTAGAGAAAATGGGTAGATGGCAAGAATATCTAGGGAATTTATATGCAGGAGAGGAACTAACTGCATTAGAACAGGAATCAGACATTGAAAATGATAACTTGGGATATCCTATACTTAGAGATGAGTTTGAATTAGCATTAAAGGGTCTGAAAAATGGTAAGGCGCCGGGTACAGATAAGGTGCAAGCAGAAACTCTAAAAGCCGCTGGACAAGCAGTAACAGAACGTTTCTTCCAACTTGTAAGCTATATGTATGAGACAGGCGAGATACCCAAAGATTTCAAACGTAGCATCATAGTAACTATATCAAAAAAGAAAGGCGTGGATAGTTGTGAAAATTTTCGAACAATAAGTTTGACAGCACACGTGTCAAAAATATTAACTAGAATTGTGCAAAGACGAATGGAAAAACGGGCGGAAGAAATACAAGGAGAAGACCAATTTGGGTTTAGGCGAAACAGGGGAACACGGGAGGCTATTTTAGCTCTGAGAGTGATAATGGAGAAAACAATAGAAAAGGGGAAAGCGTGTATATAGGGTTTGTAGATCTGGAAAAAGCATTCGACAATGTAAATTGGAAAAAAATGTTTGAAATACTCAAAAAGATTGGAATGAGTTATTAGGACAGACGAATAGTACATAGCTTATACAAAGAGCAAACAGCAGTAATAGAATTATAGCAGGAAAGTAGAGAAGTAAACATTAGGAAAGGGGTGAGACAGGGATGTGCCCTATACCTATTGATTTTTAACTTGTACATAGAAGAGGCAATGAATACTGTCAAATGCAGGAAGACATTTGGAATTACTATGCAGGGGCAAAAAATTGATATGCTTAGATTTGTAGATGATATAGCGGTATTAGCGTCTAGCAAGGAAGAGTTAGAAGCTGCTCTTAATGAAATGGAAACGTCTCTAACAGAGAAATACGGTATGAAAATTAACAAAACTAAAACTAAAGTTCTAATATGCAAAGGCAGGGAAAATAAATCAAAAACAAGAATACAAGTATATAACACGAACTTACAAGAGGTTAAGGATTTCTGCTACCTAGGAAGCCAAATAACGCAAGATGGGAAAAGCACAAAAGATATAAAACAAAGATGTGCACAAGGTCGTGCCACATTTTACAAGAAAAAGCAACTACTGTGCTCAAAGACCACAAACATAGAAACAAGGAAAAGATTGCGTAAAACATATGTGTGGAGCACAGCACTATACGGCTGTGAAGCCTGGACAGTAGGAAAAGTGGACAAGAAAAAGGTAGAAGCCTTTGAAATGTGGTGCTACAGACGTATCATGAAGATATCATGGACAGACAAAAGCCTTTGAAATGTGGTGCTACAGACGTATGATGAAGATATCATGGACAGACAAAGTTATGAACGAAGAGGTACTAAAAATGGTAGGGTAAGAAATAAATATATGGAAAACGGTAAAAAATAGGAGAGATAGGATGATAGGCCACATACTACGGCATGAGGGAATAGTGCGGAATATATTAGAAGCAGAGATAGGAAAAAAGAGAAGAAGAGGCAGACATAGGTTAGACTACTGCACACAGATAGTAAAAGATGTAGGCTGTAGGAGTTTCAGGGAGATGTGTAGGCTAGCCCAGAATAGAAATCAATGGAGGTAGGCATCAATCAGCCCAGGATGGATAAACTAATGACGAAAAAATAACTGTGCTTAAACATGATGATTATTATAAGTAACTACTAGAATTGGTTGGGCAATATTCTCGAATAATGTTAAGTGTGTGAAAGGATTGACTGGAAAACGATTATTTCGGCAAATGTCTAAGTGTTGGGGGATCTTGGTAGCCACAGGTTGCTTAACCCCCTTCACTGAATAACTTTGAAGAATGGAGTGAAAACCTATTTAATACGAACCTACGATGTATTATAGCAGGATATTTCAATTTAAATTATGAAAATAAGGGTAATTACTATGTAAAAAAGTTAAGTAATTTCATTAGGGTAAATGGTATACAGCAATTAATTACAGAGCCTACTAGAATTGTACAAAATAGTTCTACATTAATTGACTATATCTTAACTAATGCTAAACAAGTCAGGGCTATTGTCCATCCGACACCAATAATAACTGATCACAATATTATATCAGTAGCAATTACTAAAGAAAATAAACATTATAATAGTAATAACCAAATAAGTCAATTCAGAAACCTAAACGATGCAGCCATTCACCCAATAAACCTAAGACTTTTAAAATGTACATGGAAATTTGACAACACAAATGTTGATATAATTCTGAATGATATAATAAATAATGTTACACATGTGTTAGACCATGAAGCTCCTATTCAAAGCAAATTTCAATCACATAACTGTATGACAATGAAGTACGTGCCAAAGCTAAAGAATGGGACTTTGCTTATTAAAAATTGAAAATCAATAAATGTGCTGTAAACTGGAAAGATTATAAAACTTGTAGAAATCAATTTGTTAATTTATTGAAGAGGAAAGAAAAAGAATTTTGTGAAAAACAAATTGACAATAACAGAAGAGATAGCACTAAAATGTGGAAAATATTAAAAATGTTGGTTAGTAATAAAGAAAATAATTGTGACATACAAAGAGTACAATTTGAAAATAATCATCATAAAATCATTATGAGAGAACAAAAGGATATAGCTGAACATTTAAATGACTACTTTGTGAACAGCATTTAAGATATATTAAGTAGTATCCCAGACACTAATAATCTATATCGACTAAACCCATTACGTAGCCACGATGTCAAATTTACTGAATTTAAATTGTTAGCCTTACATGATATAAAAGAAATTGTGCATAATCTACCTAACAAGTGTAACTGGTCAGATACAGTAAACACAAAATTAATTAAGGCAACCTTTGATACAATTGGGCATGTTCTTCTTCATCTGGTTTTCCAAGCAAGCTAAAATGTAGTACAGTAATTCCTATTCCTAAAGTTCAAAACGCCACATTATCAAGCGAATACAGGCCAATAAACACACTTCCTTGTATTGAAAAAATATTAGAAATTGCTGTATATAACCAATTAATAAACTACGTGGACAGTAACCAGTTATTGGATTGTAATCGATCAGGTTTTAGATCTAAGCACTCTTGTGAAACTGCTATTCAGTTAACTTTTAGTAAGTGGAAGCAGTACATTGATCAAGATGAGTATATACTTGCTGTTTTCTTAGACCTTAAAAGAGCATTTGAGACAATAAACAGACAATTATTATTGACTAAGTTACAACACTACGGCATTGGTGGAACAGTGATAAAATGGATGGATGACTACCTGTCAAATAGAAGCCAAAAAACGAAAGTAGGAAATTCAATATCTAGTTCAGTGCTAGTAAGAAATGGTGTCCCTCAAGGAAGTGTTATAGAACCGTTGTTATTTATTTTGTATTTAAATGATTTTCAGAGCATTGACCACGAATGTGAATTTGTTAATCTATATGCTGATGATACCCTACTTGTAATCAAAGAGTCTGATATACAAACAGCAACAAATAAAATGAATAATAGCTTGGATAAAATTTATAGATACTTTCAAATAAACAAGTTGAAACTTAATACAAGCAAAACTGTGGCAATGGTTGTTGGAAATACTAATAAATTAAATAAACTTGATAGAAATGCTATTACATTGAAGATTGGGGATGAAATATTACAAATTGTTGAACAAACTAAGTATTTAGGTATTATGTTGGATAGTACTTTAACATTTAAAAATCACTTTGATTATGTTAAAAATAAAATTACAAAAAAACTATATTTCTTCTCAAGATTAGCACCTAAATTGTCTTTAAGAACTAAAATTACAGTCTACAAAACAATCATTCAACCACATTTTGACTACTGCGCAACAATACTATATTTATTTGACCAAAATAAATTAAGTACTCTTCAAAAACTACAGAATAGAGGTTTAAGAATCATACTGGAATGTAGCAAAAGGACTAACATTCAAAAAATGTTAAGCACCCTAGAATGGTTATCGGTTACTGAAAAAATTGAATATTTAACAATGATATTTATTTTTAAAATTATCAATGGACTAATGCCAAGTTATTTTGATGAGTTTATTATTTATGCCCACCAAATACACAACCACGAAACTAGGTCACAAGGCAATTTATATGTTGCAAGGACCAAATTGAAAAAGACTATGAATTCAATATTTTTCAAAGGTCTGATTAAATACAATACTTTACCAAAAGATATTCGAGACTGTAATACACTGACATCTTTTAAACGAGAATTAATGAAAAAACTAAAACCTAACTAAAATGTAAGTTCTTTATAAAATAAACCAAATGACCTAAACTTGGTAGGAGTAATTATTAATTTTCACACTTTTTGTTTATTTTTTTTTATTGTATTTTTATTTATATTTACTTAAATTAAGAAAGCATGTTCTTTTTATTTTATATTCTAATGTATTGTAATATTAGGATTACCTACTTTAAATAAATATTATTATTATTATTATTGAAATAGGGCATAAAATTAAAAAACATTAGAAGGTGAAGGAGCTGTATACACATGCTGTGTGAGAATTTCAGGGAACTATGTAGGCTAGTTCAGAATATAAATAAGTGCAGGTACGTGTCCAACCAGTTTTGAGACGGACAACCGAATGACGAAAAAATAAGCACAGATAAATCTGATGATTAGTATAAACAACTAGTTGTTGGTTGCGAAATATCTGCAACTAATGTTGACTGTACGAAAAGATATATTGGAAAATATATTAAATCGGTAAATGGTTAAGTGTTGGGGGAACTTGGCAGCCACAGGCTGCTTACCTCTCTTCACAACCTTACATGTAATTTTCCAATGCTCCACCCTAAGGTACTACATTGGCCAGGAAGCGAGTTTTTTTACCTGGAAAATTTGGAATTTTGCCGAACCCTTGCTGTTCCAAGCAAGGTAGGAATCTTTAACGTGCGTGACAACACACACACGGGACCTCCATTTTACCTCTCATCCGAACGAGGGTGTATTTTTGTGAAAAATGCTCGCCTAACATTTTTCAAGCGGACCATGTCGGGATTCGAACCCGGGACCTTGGGCGTAGTAGTCACACACATACCACTACGCCACGGAGCCGCCTTCCCTTCACAACCACTGAAGGTGGGAGAAATAGGATATATAACTGTAAAACAATAGAAGGAGACCGAACTGCATCTAACAAGAAAGAACAGCGCCTATGAGGAAAGACAACAAACATAGAACAAGAAGAAAATTGTTGAAAGCATATGTGTGGAGCACAGCACAGCATGCCTATGAAATACGGGCAGTCTGAAACGCAGACAGAATAACGGTACCAGCTTTCTGAAATGCTGTGCTTCAGATGTATGAGGATGATAGCATGGACAGACAAAGATAATAACAAATAGATTATAGAAATAGTAGGGGAACAAGGATATCTGGGGAAAAGAGAAATAGAAGGGCGGAATACGTTCTAAGGCATTTTTGGGGAATATTATGGGATATATTACAAGCAGAGATAGGAAAAAAGAGCTAGATGTAGACCTAGATCAGATAGTGATAGTTGTAGACTGTGCAAATTTCAGGGAAATCTGTAGGTTAGTTCAGAATAGGAAATAATGATGGTACGCGTCTAACCAGTTCCAGGACTGAAGACCTAATGATGATGATGATTGATCTGCATTTGGTTGAACCCTTGTTAAATGCAATGTACTATTTCTTATCTTTTTAGTTACAGCAGTAAAATCATCATGGCTTGAAAGATTATTGTCAATGACATTATCAACATTTGCAGTGCCAATTATTAACTTATTTCTGTTTTGCTTTGATTTATAGTCTTCAACCTTCTTGTTTGTTTCATTGACATTTCTATCCACTGATTTACTGATTTCACATGTGTTTTGATTATCCATGCACGTATGTTTCTCAGTATTCTTATCAGATGTACTTAATAAATTATTTGTTGATGATTTTATTGAGGTTTCTTTGTGATTAATATTATTCTTATTGATGTATTTACTTGCTAATGATTTAGTAACTTCACTGTAGGTTGTGTTTTGTTTATTTTTATTTGTTAATAATTTAATAAGATCAATGCTACTGCTCCTGAGTGTATCAATTTCTATTCTTAATTCCTTTATTTCATCATATAAATAAACTAACTCTTGAATTACCAATTTCTGAACTATGCCACTAAATTCACTGCTTTTTAAAAATGTTATTGCATTATCACTACAGTTATCACTTGGCTGCACCATATCATGATCCTCCAATTTGGATGTATTCATCACTTTAGTATTTGTATGGATGTTACATTTACTGCAGAAGAATTCTTCTTTATCACTTGCTACTTTAATAAATGCTCCCATTCTTGCACTACATGGTGTATGTAGCTTAGCTTTACAAATAAGACATTCAACTAATTTATTTACTATTTTCTTACTACAATATAAACAAGAATTAGCCACAGCATTTTCACATGTTTGTTTACTGGTAGCCATCTTGAACGTAAATTGCTGAAAGTGATGTAATCAGCATACCTCCCAGCACACTTAAATTTCTTATGAGCATTTTTTCTTCCTTACTACTAGTGTCTGCAATTCTGAATTAAACCATTTAGGATAGTTAGAGCTTTTAAATTTCTTCAGTGGTATAAACAAGCTGTAGCATTCATATATAACCGAATATAAATACTCTACACAAAAGCTTACCTCGTTTGATAAATTTGATTCTCAGTCAATAGAAGCTATGTAGTGATTTATGCTACCTTAATTTGCATTTCTAAAGTCATAATAATATTCTGCACAATATAGATTATTCAGTGTAATATGATAAGAATTTGATTGACATTCTATTTCATAAGCTTGGTGATGTACACTAATTGGTAGGAAGGGCTAACAGAAACATTTGAAATTTTTCAAATTTTTAATCATTTTGAAAAAGTTTATTCTTTGCTACTTTATAATTTTTGATTTTCCGTTTGATGTGCTTTGAATCTTTCACCATCTTGTACAATATCACTTTATGTTTATATATTCATTTTCTTTTTTCTATTTCTTGATAATCTTTAATTTTTAGGTTGTTTTGTCATTTTCCAACGAAATGAGATCCAGGTTATTGCAGTTTGTAACAGGGACGTCTCGGGTACCTATGAATGGATTTAAAGAACTATATGGAAGCAATGGTCCTCAACTGTTTACGATAGAGAAGTGGGGAACACTGGATAATTATCCAAGAGCTCATACTTGGTATATATTTTTAATTATTGTTGTTGTTTTGTTATGTAAAGCTTTCTTTTAGTTTTAATAGGCTTGATTTACCTCCATATGATAGCTATCAACACTTACGAGAAAAATTAATAAAAGCAATTGAAGGGTCGCAAGGGTTTGCTGGTGTGGATTAAAAACAAATAGGAAGTTATATACACATATGGTAATATTAAAATTGTAATTTATTCTGTCCATATTTACTTAAAGAAATCTTATATTTGCCTTTGAAATTGTTTTGTTATGTAAAGCAAAATTTATATTATTGCACTATTTACTGTAATTACGTATCATAAATACTTGTATATATTTTAAACAACACTAACTAATATTATTGAAGATATGAATTATTAATTTTTAGATTTAGTGAGTATACAAACGAATCATTGTGATTGTAAAATTAATGTACAGGTTTGTTTTTAAACTATCTTGAAACACTGCATGAAATTTTGATAAGATCCTGCTTGTTTTAGAATGAGTATTTTAAAATTTTGTTTAAGTGAAAGAAGTCATTAATTAGTAAGTTTGTAATATTGTTTTTACTGCGGTTAAACATCGGTTCGACTGTTATTGTGTAAGTGTTAACAAGCTGATAATAACAACTTATTACTTTATTTTGTACGTGCAGAATATTCATTTTTATTTATGTGACGTCTAGGTTTTTATTTATCAAGTTTAGAATTCGGATGCTATTGAATTAAATATAGTCAACTCCAAAAATGACATATTAAATTAATAGCAATATTGGACGTTTTTTAAATTATCCACAATAAAGTTTCTCCATTTTTAAGTTCTGCCACTGTACATAAGAATATTGTTTGATTAAATTGGCTAGGTATATCTTAAAAAAGGAACGTAGTTTGCGATATGTCTTGTAAGTACAGTGCATAATTGTTGTTTACTTTTTAAGAAAATTGTTCTGTTGATTTGTTGTACTGTAGTTTATGTTTTTATTAGTTGTATATCAATTATTCTTTACCATCTAAATGGACCAATATCAAGATAAGAATTGACAACCATTGTTGTGTTTCACAACAAATTTGTTTGCCAATATATGTAAATGTTAAAATGTTACGTGATATGCATTACTTTAATTTTAAAAATAAACTTATATTTTAATATTTGGTATTATATTTACAATTTTATGTATAGTTAAATAAATTATTTAAATAGTATCTGTAATCGTCTTTATGATGGAAGAATTGTTGGATAAAACAAGCGTTAAAAGATTTAAATTTTGATCTACCCTAATGGGGCGGGGACTCCTGTAACAATGTAAGTGTGCTTCACTAACTGCATTAGTGCCGAAGTGTGTTCCTATGGAAAAATTATAAAAGAAATACAAAAATAATAAATAACAAGGCTTCAATTCAAAAATTCTACATTACGTTAACACATACCCTGAAAGGTCCTATTGTCAAAATCGAAAGGCGCCAAACAGTCTGTCACAGCATTTCTATATAGGACTGTTATCCCGCATAAAACTCCTTTGGTATCCTAAAGTTTGTAATAATTAAAGAAATTTCTCAGTTGAATATCCTTTACAAATTAGTGAGTTTACTTATTTCGTAAATAAATTAAAATAAATATCCATCTAACCTTAAAACTCTATTAATACACAATTACTTCTATACACGTACAAATATATTTTCCTGAAAACAATTTTCTAACCTCAATTTTGGCAGGTATTGTTAAAATTTAAATGTCCTAAAAGAAACTCGTAAAAAAGGTTAAATCTAAGTCATCGACAAAACTATTCGCCACTTCATATTTTTCTGTTTTCATAGTTAATTCTAAGACATTCATAAATCCCAAATTGTTGACAATGTCATTAATAAAAAAACAAATGACAGTTAAATCCTTTCTGCAATACTTTAATCTCAACACCTACATATTCTTAATATTTTAAATTAACAAAATTATCCTTAAATTTAATCACCTTTCGTTCAGTCGATAAATCATTAAACACAAAAAATAATCACTGATTTTCAATTAATGTCCTGCGTTATAAAATCTCAACCATATCTTTTCACACACATAAATTATACAGAATCGTAAACAAACCTAAAATATTACTTACATTTTGATTCACTTGTTCTAAGGTTCAGATTGCCCAGACCACACCAGCTTTCATTTGGTTAATAATATACTTCTTGGGGTTTTCCCTCGTTTGAACGACAGCTACAACACAACCTCAAAATACCACTGGCAGATGTGTTGAAAATACCTCACCTACTGCGAGACTAAATTCACATAAATTAGGGTACGCCGTGTTTCTATCCCTTTAAGCTACGTTCTGTTCAACTTTTTACAATTTCCTCACCTCACATTTTTAAATTCTAAACTAATTTCACTTAAGTTTTACTTAACTTGCCCTGCGTCCTCACACAGAAACCCCCCTGCGTGTGTGCACAATCTCACGTTCTTGTATTCCTACATATTTGATGCTTTATGTTATGGCAATTGATGCTAGAGACAGTAAATTTATTTGAAATACATAACTTTTTGTAATAACAAATTATTATACCCCCGCTGTGTGGGTATGCGAGCCACTACAGTCAGTTGGTAGCAATGTTACATAATTGTAAAAATGACGCGCAAATTAAAGATTACGTCACACAATATTCAAATTATTGCAACGCAATAAAAAGTTATACTAATTTTAAAGAAAACCCCAAAGGGGTACTTGCGTAAGCATGTAGCGACTCCAGCGCTACTCCATGATTGCTACAGCTCCGTAATCCTTCTCGGGCGTGGGTGATTATTGGCCCCGGTCGAATCCAAATTGAATTTGTTTTCTTCCTATATGTAGGGAGCGACAGGAAACTGGTATATAAGGAACGATAATCAAAAGACGGCAAAAGGAATCTACATAACACAAAAAATACACAAGACAACTACATTTGTTCGAGTCTCAATCCCCAGTCCCAACACGTATGCCGGAAATCACCCTTCCTCCTTCCTGGCACACCGCGTCGGCGCAATCTCGCGCAAACGCACTGTCCAAAGTGACCGAAATACGCGCACGTCCTTTTAAATTTATGGCGCGAAATTCTTACAAATTAAAACTTAATTGAGAATGTTTAGTGCCGATTTCGGCACGTAATAAAATACTTAATAATTTGTTGCCACAGCAGCCGGTTCGATACCTGCCTTCTTTCTAGAAAAAGTCCCATAAAGAATTGGACAGGCAGTGTAAGAAATAATTGCAAACTCTCCCCCTGAAAAGATAAACCTTTAGAACAAGTGAAAAAGAACTAAGAGGCGTCAATGGGAAGAGGACAAATTTTGACTAAGGGCCTAGATATTTCCATGTATTGTCTTGAGCTCTGCAACTCGCGACACGTTGTCCCTGCAGGGGATAACACGTACAACCCGACCTAGTTGTCATTTTAGAGGTGGTAAGTGATCGTTTTTGATTATCACCATGGCACCGACTTCAAACTTATTGCAGTTTTGATGCCATGGCATGAGTTTGCAACTCACTAGCATATTCTTTTGACCATCACTCCCAAAAGTATTGCTGTACTTGTTGAAAATGCGACAAGCGATTAATAGGCGTTTGAAGAAAATTATGGCCGGCAATTGCATTTGATCGACGTCCAATTAAAAGATGAGCTGACGTAAAAGATTTTAAATCTTCTGGATTGGATGAGGGAGGTGTCAAAGGACACGAATTTAAAACACTTTCTATCTGAGCCAGCATAGTAGAATTGTTCAAAAGTATAAGATTGGCAGCCGACTATATGTGTTAAATGAAATTTAAGGGATTATACACCCGCTTCCTATATGCCCCCAAAATGAGGAGCATAAGTAGGTGTAAGATACCATGTTATACCTTCTGATGTCCATAATGGGCTGAAAAGAATACAAGGCCGTTGTACGGCGTTGGATGTCAATCAAGAGTTAAAAGAACCGTTTTAAATGACTGTACACACAATGCACGGCGTTTAACGCTGTTCAACGTTAATAGTTGGCAAACTTTCTACTTTTACGCTCACGAATGTCAAGTACGTTGAACTCATCCTTACTTTATTACTTTGAATGTTGTACGAGCTTCTGTTAGTATCCTTTTAAAAAACGAAATATTCCTACTTTATTGTTTTATATTTATAAACATTGCACATTTTAAAGAAGAATTGATTGAAGTAGTTCGCGAGTATCCAATTATATACGATAAACGAGCTAGTGGTTATAAAAACACTACTTTGAAGTTACAAAATACATTTTGATGTAAATAAAAGTAATCAAAGATTAATAAAATGATAACAACTGAGATTATTTCAATTGTTAAAATAAAAGTCGACGGCGTTCATTCTGTGCATCATTTATTTCCTTACGTTGACGCCGTTAAACGGCTTGTATTCTGTTCAGCCCTTTATGCGAATCGTCAGCATGCACCAAATTCGTGCAGATTTATTGCATCGGTCATTTGTGGTAGTGCAAGCAATTTAACTGAATAAAAATGACCGACTTAACCTTACATTTAATTAGAGTTATTAGATAGTAGCAGTAGTTCAGAAGACGAAATTAATATTTGTTCGAAAATGGAAGATTCAGAAGTACCAAACATTACAAATTATTTAGATATTGTGGAAGAATATAGTAATGAACAAATTACTAAATTTACATTGCACTTTAATAGAACAACTATTTATGTCTTTTTTGCAGTTTCGTAAGCAATTTTGCATGAATACAGAAACGTTTGACAACATAGGGATATAAAAATTATTTACAGTCTATATAAAAACCAAAGATTTGATGAAATAGAAAAGGAAGCTAAGACTAGAAATGGTGTTAGACAGAGCTGTTTACTATCTCCCTTGATTTTTAATGTTTATATTGAGGAAGATTTAAACTTAGTTAGAAAGAGAAAAGAGATAGGGACAGAAAATAGAAATGTTACATTTTGCAGATAATATAGCCATTATAGCAGAGTCTAGAAAAGAGTTAGGAGAGTTTTTAAATATTTTAGATGAGATACTACAGAGTAACTATAGTATGAGAATTAACTCAGGAAAGACAAAGATAATGACAAGTGAGTTACAGCCTAGTTCCAAACCAAAATTAAAAATAGATAATACCGAGTTAGAGGAGGTAGACAAATTTTGCTATTTAGATAGTATAATTACAAAGGATGGACGTAGCAGAAGAGATATAGTAGCTAGAATAGCTCAAGCTAAAAAAATGTCCTTAAAAAAGAAAAACTTGCTAATAGCTAATAGTATTAGTTTAGATAATAAAAAAAGTTTCTTAAAGTCGTACGTATGGAGCGTTCTACTATACGGTAGTGAGACTTGGACAATTAAAGAAGTAGATAAGAAAAAGATAGAAGCTTTTGAAACTTGGTGTTATAGGAGAATGTTAAAGATTAGTTGGACAGATAGAGTAACAAACGAGGAAGTTTATAGAAAGATAGGTGAGGATCCCTGTATGTGGAAACAATTAAAGATCAGGAGAGATAGAATGATAGGGCACCAGTTAAGACATGAGGGACTATTTAGTAAGGTCTTAGATTATAGACTACCAAATAAAAATAGAGTTGGAAGGCCGAGACAAAGCTAAATATTTGTCAAATTATTAGAGATTTAGGTTGTGAAGGGTATGTAGACCTTTTAAAACTAGCTCAGAATAGAAAAGAATTTAGAGCTGCGTCAAACTGACCTAAAGTAAGTTCGAAAACAAAACAACACAAAAAAAAAAAATCAGTTAACTAAATGTCACCATGACATAACTCACGATTAGTTAGCGGTCTGGCATGTTGGCAGCAATTCGCTGCTTAAGCCCTACCAAAACATATAATTTAACACTTTTCTCATTTTTGAAGGGGATAACCGGGTAATATTTCATTTCCTTATAAATTGGAGGTCTTTAACAACCGTCAGGTTGCTAATACCTATGTAGAGCCAAGTAGATAAGAAAAAGTTAGAAGAGTATAGGAAGACCTAGTGTATGGATAAAGGGATGAACCAATGATATGGAATTCACCTACCTTTAATGACTGCGATCTTGATTCAATGCTGGTCGATCAATGTAACGAAACTATTAATTGATTGCGGACTGTAGTAATGTTAATTAGCACACGAACCGATTGTACGGCACTAATTACTGCAAAATAACCACGACAACATATTGCGTACATGTGACGCTTGCTACGACTTTCGAAGCACTGGTATTTCTGTCTTTTCTCACCATTTAGTCCCTTTTCTTGTAGGTAGGTAGTGAATAGAACCGGATTATAGGAAGGGGTTAAGTACTGTTAGGTTAAAGGATAAGCGACATTAATTAATATCTATAAGCTTAAAGTAAAGCGTGGAAATAGGGTAAATAAGCGTAAACATACCGCCCACCAAAATAAGTGTGAAGCAACTTATTTTAAAAGTAAACGCAACAAATACTTATACATATACACTTACGAAAAATACTAAAACTAATTTTACAAAGGAAGAGGACATAGTTTAACAAGTGGTCTTTTGAGAAAACCTTGCATTGTTTTCACACCTGCCACGCGGCTAATGTTGTCTGAACCAACATACAGTTTTTCTATGCGCCCTAATTTCCAATGTAAAGGTGCGACTTGATTGTCATGAATTAAGACTAACGTTCCAATTTTCGCCTCAAGTAGGGTAAACCATTTTGCCTTCTGTTGCAAAGAATGCAGATATTCATTACGCCAACGCTTCCAAAATGATTGTTGGATGCGTTGAATAAGTTGCCAACGATCTAATTTTGATATTTCCAACTCAAGGAGAACTGGATCGGGTATGACAGAAACAGGCTCTATATTCAAAAAATGGGACGGACTTAAAATGAAAAATCATTCGGATCTGAGCTTATGGGGCACAGAGGCCTTGAATTTAAAATGGCTTCAACCTGAATTAAAACCGTGTTTAATTCCTCGTATGATAATATCTGGTCGCCAATCACTCTTTTAAATGTGTCTTGACAGACTTAATTCCAGCCTCCCACAACCCTCCAAAATGAGGAGCTGAGGGAGGATTGAACACAATTCAATTCCTTCAGCATGCGCTGATTGAGTCATCAGTTGCGAGATTTCGTTCGATGCTCCAACAAAATTGGTACCGCAATCGGAATAGAGTTTTAGGCATTTACCCGGCGGGCTATAAAGCGTCGTAACGCGGCTATAAAAGCATCCGCCGACAAACTTGACACAAGCTCTAAATGAAGAGCCTTTGTGCTGAAGCAAACAAATAAACAAATGTAAGCCTTTAGTGACCTTACACCTCGATTACGGCTCATGAGAATACAGAAAGGACCTCCAAAATCAACTCCCGTGTGTAGGAAGGCCTTTACAGAGGTAAACCTTGATGCAGGCAAATCACCCATCGGAGGACAATAAGCAATTGGTTTCACTCTAAAACATCGAATACAAGATTTTAAACACTGACGTATGACTCTTTTGCTGACAAAATCCAATAATTTTGGGTTAGTAAAAATTGTGTGGCTTTAAGACCAGGGTGTAAGTATGTTTTATGGCAGTCCAAGATGATTAATTCTGTTAATCTGTGAGTGCGAGGAAGTACCAATGGAAATTTTGTTTCATATGGTAATTCCGAGTTTCTGAGCCGACCGCCCACTCTCAACAAACCACGCGAGTCGATAAAAGGGTAAGAGGTCGAAGATGTTTACTAATTACCTTACCCCGTTTAATATTTTCTATATCCTGACCAAATGATTCTTGCTGAATTCTCTTAATCAATAATTCCATAGCGTGTTGCTGAGACACAGACACGTTATCCAAATTCTCACCAACTGCCTGTCTAGCAAATTGTAACTTACGAACAAACTGGTAAACATATGAAACAATTCTACATATTTTTTGTAGATTTGAAAATCTCTCTAGTAATGAATTTAAAAAATTATCTGTCACAACAACATTTAATACCAATGTACGTTTCTCCACATCTATTGGAGATGTATCGATTAACTTTGGCATGTGGGTAACCGGCCAATTTTCTTCTGGAAGTGACAACCATGGAGGCCTGTCCACCATAACTGATGATTGACTAAATCTGATGCTAACATCCTCTACAGGCGCAGTCTGCGGGGTTATCATGTGACCGAACATGGTTCCAAGATGCAGGAGGAACGCGATCCTGAATATGCGAAATCCGATTACTTATAAAAGTTTTCCAGTTATAAGATGACGATCGAATCCAACACAGAGCGACTGTAGAATCGGACCAAGCAACTATACGATCTAACGACAGACGAGTTTTATATGTATTTTGGACAAATGCCACTACATCAGACAATAACACAGCACCGCACAATTCGAGTCTTGGCAACGATATGCGCTTTGTGGGCGCAAGTCTAGATTTTGCACATACTAAGGCAACCTTTATATCACCCTGTATGTCAACAGTACGAAAGTAAATCACAGTAGCATACCCTGCCTCAGAAGCGTCACAGAACGCATGCAGCTGTAGATCTTGAACATCATCAGAAATAATCCACCGAGGAATTTTAAGGTCTGATAATTGCGACATTTGTTGCAAATAAATTTTCCACTTTGAACTTATGGTCAACGGGGGACTGTCATCCCATTCAAATCCTAAAATCCATAACGATTGTATTAAATGCTTGGCAAAAATACTAAAGGCGCTAATAGCCCTAACGGATCAAAGATCCTTGCTACTTCGGACAACATATTTCTTTTAGTACATGGTCTGTCTATGATATTTGTATCATAGAAGAATTGATCAAGCGACGGTTGCCAACGCAAACCTAATACCTTTTGGGTAACATTGTTAGATTCCTCGAAGGAAACAGCTTGTTGATAACGATAAGATTCTGGTAAATCATCAATGATACTAGCAATGTTACTATTCCATTTTCTCAATGTAAAACCTCCAGCCTCACAAATCTGATTTAATTCAGAAACTAGACGTTTAGCTTCATCAGGTGAACTGCACCGGTAATCACATCATCGACATAAACATCCGACAACAAAACCTTGGCAGCGTTTGGATATTTAGGTGCTTCAGCATTCGCAAGCTCCTTAATAACACGCATTGCCAAGAACGGTGATGAAGTAACTCCGTAGGTAACAGTATTCAATTGATACTCGACTATTGACTCTGATGACGTTGGTCTCCAAAGTAATTTTTGATAAGCCCGATGATTCGGAGCAACAAAAATCTGCCTGTACATCTGTTTAATATCGGCAGTTAATACAATGGGATATAAACGAAAATCCAACAACAAAGCAAAAATATCTTTCTGAAGCGGAGGTCCTGGCATCAAATGTTCATTCAATGAACCACCACTGGGAAAAACCGCGGATGCGTCAAACACCACTCGAATTTGTGCAGTAGTGCTTTCCGGTTTCATAACCGCATGGTGCGGAATATAATATTCCGGAGATGGAATATTGCTACTCATTGAGGCATTTACTGGTGTCATATGCCCACTGTCGGAATAGTCTTGCATAAATTGTTTATACAAAGTGTATAATTCCTGATTCTTTTCAAGCGACGTTCTAATAATAAAACCGATTAAGTGCGACATCCGAGACCCAACAAACAACGGTTCAGGACCACTAAACGGCAACGATACAACGAAACGACCTTTTTGTCTCTCGAATAATTGCTACGAAAGTGTTTTTCACAAATTTCCTCTTGTGGGGATAACTTGTGTGTTGGAATGTCTGGAATGTTTTCAAGTTCCCAGAATCTAGTGATCCTAGACTCTAAGGGTTCTACGAATGCACACAATGACGTGCCACTTGTCACTGGAGACACAAATTTGCCTGTCAGTAACCAATCAAATGAAGTGCGAATTGCAACTGGTTCATCAGGTGAACCCAAACGAGTTTCATTACCTAAAGTGCGGGCAAAAATATCTGCTCCCAACAACAAGTCTATATTACCTGGTTTATCAAAAGAGGATCGACTAAGTCTAAACCTTTTATATGTATCCAATTTTTCGAGGAGATTGGAGCCGTTGGTAACTTTCCACAAATTTCTGGCAATACAAATGCTTGAACTGAATATTCTGGCATTGTGTGTCCAACGGGTTTAATTTTACAAACTACCTTTCCGGTAATATGAGATGACGCTAACCCCAACCCTTCTACCTTTAATGCAACCTTTGATTTATTTAATCCAAGCCGTTGACGGCATTTTCCGTTATAAAGATTCCATACTTCCACAATCCAATAATGCTCTTACGATTTGCGCTTGTCCAAATTCATTGCGAATAGAAACTTGAACTGTTGATAACAATGTAGAAGCACTTGACAATTTCGACGAGAACAATGTACTACAATTTGAGGTAGAGGCAACATTTGAAACATCTGCAGCAGGTTTTATTTCAACAACAGCAGCAGAATTTTCAAAATGAAGGAGGGTATTGTGACCCTTTTGTGACATTTTTACATACCGATTTTGAAGGGCATGTTGCAATTTTATGTGTATCTTGAAGACAATTGATACACAAATTTTTATCCTTTGCAGTATTATACCTTTCTTGAGGAACCTTATCCAAAAAATTTGACAACGATAAATCTGATGATTACCATTGCAAACCAAACATTTTACCGCGTTTGAAGTTGTAAGTAATGAGGTTTTAACATATGACTTCGGATTAAAAGAAAAACGCTTTTCCTTAATGTTTGTATTCAATGTGTGTTTTGAACTTGACTTGATGGTTCGGACGAAATCATACTACTAATTTCCAAAGCTTTACACTGTTTTTCAAGAAATGATTTCAATTGCTCGTATGTAGGTATTTCTTCATTATTTTCAACCTCAAATGCCTTTAAGAGGTCAGCATCAACCTTTTTGCTCAACAAATTAAACAATATTAAATTAAGTAAATCAATTTTTATTTGACGTAAACCTGACAAATTCTCTGTAAAACAATTCAACAAATCCCTAAGTTCTGTATGTGATTTTGCTTTCACCTTAGGACAATTTTCAAGAGCTGACCAATATGTATTGACAATCAAACGACGTGAGTCATAGCGTTGTACTATAACGGAGTATGCAATTTCATAATTGTCATTATTTATTGGTAGTTGACGAATTAAATTTCTGGAACCTACATCCAACGCTTCAGTAAGAAATAAAAACTTTTCGATTGGTAATAACTGTGTATTTAAGTGAATGAGATTTTTATACAAACTATGAAACGATTCCCAATGCTCTATGCGTCCAGAAAAGCTCCCAATTGCGACCTTTGGAAGTTTTAAATTACTGGTGATACCTATACCAGCGGTATCATACGACGATCTACTTGTAGAAAACGGTTTCGCTTCCTGCTTACTTTCAACCAAACTAACAAATTTTGCCCCAATAACTTTAATTGATATTAAAGTTTTATCCAATTCAATTCTGATTGCTGTAATTTGACTCAAACTGTCCGAATCATCCTCGTCTAACACACACCTTTTGTAGGATGCATCAAATTCTTCCTTTATCTCTACAGCTGACTGTACCATCATCGAAGCGATTGCTTGGTTTTCAAGATTATATTCCAACTTTGAAATACTTTCAAACAAATTTTCTATCCTATCCAAACACCCTTTTCCATCTACTATAAGACGGTCCATAAGCATCTGAGTCATTTCGAACAAAATAGCTATTCCCTAAACACGAGTACCCTTGTCACAAAAATAACAAATCTTAAAGATGTAGACCCAAACTAATGATGAACATGTAACTACTCTACCAATTTTCAGAAACTAGCAATTATGTCGCTAATCCTGAGTGACACTTTAATTTAACGTTAAAATGAGACTTGTGTTGACCACAACCCTTAAGATACCTCGAGGAATAACGGTTCTTTAAGCTCTCGCCAAAATAGATTAGTGCAGCTTCAGGTATACAATGCAAGTTCTTAGAACAGGGGTATCGCAATGATGTTTTTCCTATTTGTATATTTAAGAAGTAACTTTTTAAAATGCAACGGCATGCACAAATATTATGAAATAAGCCTAACTGCAATTACTATTAATGTGTAAAACTGACCTGATTACTCTAATTGTTTGATTAGATAATCAATTTTTATATGCAAATATTAATTAATGCGGTCGAAAGGAACCAAAATGTATGGATAAAGGGATGAACCAATGATATGGAATTCACCTACCTTTAATGACTGCGATCTTGATTCAACGCTGGTCGATCAATGTAACGAAACTATTAATTGATTGCGGACTGTAGTAATGTTAATTAGCACACGAACCGATTGTACGGCACTAATTACTGCAAAATAACCACGACAACATATTGCGTACATGTGACGCTTGCTACGACTTTCGAAGCACTGGTATTTCTGTCTTTTCTCACCATTTAGTCCCTTTTCTTGTAGGTAGGTAGTGGATAGAACCGGATTATAGGAAGGGGTTAAGTACTGTTAGGTTAAAGGATAAGCGACATTAATTAATATCTATAAGCTTAAGGTAAAACGTGTAAATAGGGTAAATAAGCCTAAACACCTAGACCAAGCGATATTAGTCAAATTATTAGAAATTTAGGTTGTGAGGGGTATGTAGAACTTTTTTAGATTAGCACAGAATAGAAAAGAAGTTAGAGCTGCGTCAAACCGACCGTAAGTAAGGTCGAAAACAAAATGATGATGATGACATAATTGATAAGTATAAAACTTCGCTTTATTATCCTGCAGTTACCCATCTGGTCATACATAAATTCCACACCCATTACATATGTTTTAATATTTATATTTGTTTATAAACACAAAAATAACACCAGCGTCTCGCGGTAGTAATAACGCGGCTGTAATGACAGTTGTAAACAGATTGAGGTTACGCAATTTTTTTTGCTTACATAAATTAGATGAGGTCTGTGTTAATGCTAAATTGATTGTTTATCTCCTTATTTATATAGGAGAAGTAAAAAATGAATATTTGCCAAGATTGTGGTTCTGAATTTACGTAAAATAAAACTTTGTATGGCAACTTAAGAAAATTTCATGATTTGAATATAAGAGACCAGTTTCTATAAGCAACCAACTTTGGATAAAAAAGAAGATAAATTTAGTGCAATGAAGGAAATTAACTTTACACGAATGTTAACTATATATGTTAGCTCTTGTATGTAAACAACTTGGTATTTTGTACTAACTTGTTGCTATTCTAGGTATCTTTCGTACTTGTGTCAATATGCAGTTTAAAGGTACTTTGCTGGGATTTCTTTAATTTGATTTGTAACTTATTAATTACTTGAGTGAAATGTGTTTAATAATAGTATTAGAGGCTTGAGGTTTCAACAATTGTATTTTTATTTTTTAAAAAGTAAACACGTTATGTACCCATATACATTCTCAATAAATACCTAAATTAATTAAGAAAGAAACTAATTTTATTTTGTCGAGAATTTTGTTTGCACTGTCAGTCGACTAAAATATGTAAAAAGACAAGGTAGAAAATTAAGATTATTTTGGTACTCCGACTAAAAGTAAAACTAAAATACTGCACTGTTAATATAAGAACACTCAATCCGACAGATTTGACGAAATTACAATAACTTACCAGCGCTTGTAACACTGGATAAAACAAAGTGAGAACTGAGGATTAAATTAGATTAGTCGCGTACTTGTAAGTTTCCCATCAAAATTGCTGGAATTGTAATAATTTCCAGTAATTTGTACATGTATTTCTGCGAGTGGTTTCCCCATCGGATTTTATTCCCAAACAAGAGAAAGCAGAACAAAATCTAACCTTATAAGCTTTAGTGTTAATTAAACCTACTTTCTACTGAGATAATACACTGTCTTATCTTAACATAAAATCAGGTGATGTATGATCAGGTCTTGTATGAACATTAACATTAAGGTTTGAGTTATTAACCAAACCATCCCTAATAAAAATTTCTTCTGTTAGGGTAGGCTTTTTAAGATCATTATTCCTTGTTGATTTCTTCTTTGTTGAAAAAAGCCGCACCTGATGTTCAACTTTTTTTATTAATATTAATCTCCTCTGTAGTTTTTAGATCAATAGATTTTTCTTTATTTAATGTGTCAATGATTTTATCAAATTGCCTCATTATACCCAGATGTTCGTCGTCAGTTAACGAAGCATTCTCATATAGGGCTATTATTAGCTCGGCTTTTTTTTAATAATATCATTTTTTGAAGATTTTGCTTCAAGTAAAATATTACTGCTGAAAAATTCATTAACGTTACTAATATGCAAAGGTGTGGCAATGTCAAGATTCGATTTGTAAAACTGTATCGCACAAGCATGTATGTGTTTGCAAATGTTAAGCTTTATCATGTTGTCAATACAGGTGCATTGAAATGTACGAACACATATGCTGCACTTTATACAACTTAGGCATGAACCTTCATAGACCTCATCTACTCTGGTAACTTGATACTGTTAAAAAGCACAAGTAGACGACGTAACTAAAAATTTCTTATCATTTTCAAGACGTCTAATAAAATCTGATGTAATTGTTAGACTTGCTTTATGACTTTGTTTATTTCTATTAATTTTGTCATTGGAAGTATTCTTTGCAAGTTTAATTATACGTTTAAACAAGCTATCTCGAGCAATTTTCATTACTGCATTACTGCTTTTGTCCAAACGTTTTACTTTCCGACCTTACAAATACACATACTTCAAAACTTTGTGCATCGATTCAAGATACATGTTAGTGTTTATTCCTAAACCCAATCGATAGCAATATACCCAACATGTTGAACGATTTGCATAATTATTATGAAAATATTGAGCAAATTTTATTGTTTTAAAGCAGAATCACGAACATCGTCCAATATATTGCTGCGATCCACTATTAGGCAACCCGTCAAACATACAAATGCCTGAGGCACAGCGTATTCCCCAGGATTCGAGAATTCTTCTAGAAAATACTAAATAATGAGTCATATCTTTAATTCTGGGTATATATAAGGCCGCTTATGAATGTAAGAGTTAGTCTATACTTGAATGTCTAATATAAATTATATCGTGTACGGTAAACGTAGTTGAGCTTGTGGAAGTTTAAGAATATACATAAATGTTATATGGTGTGTCTAATGTACATGCAGCTTGTAGTATACATAAATATATAGAAGTGTATAATAAATAAATAGTTGTGTTAGTGTTGTTAAAGGACCAATCCTAAAGAAGTTAGTTTAAGAAGATATTAGTGCTTGTAAATTCATTACTGTAATAGTGCTTCATTGTTAAGTGGACTGAAAACATCTATAAATAAGGCATATACTGTTAATTAAACTTGTGAACAGTGAGTAATAAAGACTCTTGTGATTCCTTGTTTTTAAATTAAAAACGCGGTAGCAGTAGCCCGCTTCAATATGTTGAAATGTAACACTTCCTTTAATTTTTCTGAAACACATCAATTGCAAAATTTCAAACTAGAACTTTATGTTCGAAAATACCTGCAATTTCTGCTTTACTCTCTTTACTTAAAAAAACTCGACCAATATCGTTGGTATGTCCAACATGAGTTGTCCAGAAGTCTACTGCAACAGACCCATCGTTCTTTATCGTCGCTTCCATTCTTGAGGGACAAACACTTTCAATTTTATTAGTGCCTGTGCTTTTTAAGCTTCTAAAACCCTTGCCTTTTGGAATGTAGTTGTACGATCGAGGGCAATTATAGTACTTCTTTTTGGTGCCATCAGACAATAATTTAGTGTGAAGTATATACATTGCCAAAGATTTTTCCTGTTCTTGGTTTTTCCAGTTTTAGAACTCTGTTAAACAGAATAAAATTAGTATATGATTAACACGTCTGAAAAATGGTAAGGCGCCGGGTACAGATAAGGTGCAAGCAGAAACTCTAAAAGCCGCTGGACGAGCAGTAACAGAACGTCTCTTCCAACTTGTAAGCTATATGTATGAGACAGGCGAGATACCCAAAGATTTCAAACGTAGCATCATAGTAACTATACCAAAAAAGAAAGGCGTGGATAGATGTGAAAATTTTCGAACAATAAGTTTGACAGCACACGTGTCAAAAATATTAACTAGAATTGTGCAAAGACGAATGGAAAAACGAGATGAAGATATACTAGGAGAAGACCAATTTGGGTTTAGGCGAAACAGGGGAACACGGGAGGCTATTTTAGCTCTGAGAGTGATAATGGAGAAAACAATAGAAAAAGGGGAAAGCGTGTATATAGGGTTTGTAGATCTGGAAAAAGCATTCGACAATGTAAATTGGAAAAAAATGTTTGAAATACTTAAAAAGATTGGAATGAGTTATAGGGATAGACGAATAGTACATAGCTTATACAAAGAGCAAACAGCAGTAATAGAATTAGAGCAGGAACGTAGAGAAGTAAACATTAGGAAAGGGGTGAGACAGGGATGTGCCCTATCCCCATTGATTTTTAACTTGTACATTGAAGAGGCAATGAATACTGTCAAATGCAGAAAGACATTTGGAATTACTATGCAGGGACAAAAAATTGATATGCTTAGATTTGCAGATGATATAGCGGTATTAGCTTCTAGCAAGGAAAAGTTAGAAGCGGCTCTTAATGAAATGGAAACGGTCCTAACAGAGAGATACGGTATGAAAATTAACAAAACTAAAACTAAAGTTCTAGTTTGCAAAGGTGGGGAAAATAAATCAAAAACAAGAATACAAGTATTTAACACGAACTTACAAGAGGTTAAGGATTTCTGCTACCTAGGAAGCCAAATAACGCAAGATGGAAAAAGCACAAAAGATATAAAACAAAGATTAGCACAAGGTCGTGCTACATTTAACAAGAAAAAGCAACTATTGTGCTCAAAGACCACAAACATAGAAACAAGGAAAAGATTGCTTAAAACATACGTGTGGAGCACAGCACTGTACGGCTGTGAAGCCTGGACAGTAGGAGAAGCGGACAAGAAAAAGGTAGAAGCCTTTGAAATGTGGTGTTACAGGCGTATGATGAAGATATCATGGACAGACAAAGTTAAGAACGAAGAGGTACTAAAAATGGTAGGGGAAGAAAGAAATATGTGGAAAACGGTAAAAAATAGGAGAGATAGGATGATAGGCCACATACTACGGCATGAGGGAATAGTGTGGAATATTCTAGAAGCAGAGATAGGAAAAAAGAGAAGAAGAGGCAGACCTAGATTAGACTACTGCACACAGATAGTAAAAGATGTAGGCTGTAGAGGTTTCAGGGAGATGTGTAGGCTAGCCCAGAATAGAAATCAATGGAGATACGCATCCAACCAATCCCAAGATGGATAAACTAATGACGAAAAGATAACTGTGCGTAAACATGATGATTATTATAAGTAACTACAAAAATTGGTTGGGCAATATTCTCGAATAATGTTAAGTGTTTGAAAGGATTTACTGGAAAACCATTATTTCGGCAAATGTCTAAGTGTTGGGGGATCTTGGTAGCCACAGGTTGCTTAACCTCCTTCACTGAATCTCGGTAAAATAGGGTATAAAATTAGAAAACAATAGAAAGGGAACGAGCTGAATACACATACTCCCTGAAAAGAAGAAAAGAAGAAAAGAAGAAAACCACCAAAAACGCAAAATCAAAGAAGCTGCCTATATAACCCTACATAAAAATAACTGCGTTGCAAACGAATCCGTGACTTTCAGTAAACAATGGATTCCATTACTAAAAGAAATAACAAGTGAAAATCAAATGCCCACAATATCTAGGTAGCATTGCAAGTTTTCCTGGGTTTTCCTTGCAATATTAACATGAAATACAGCCTACATACATGATTTCTATTTATACATAAAATAACTAATTACATAAAAATAAGCATATTAACAATCCTTGTAAAACAGCATTGGTATCTGACAAGTATAAATCCACAATAAGGTTACCTCAAAACCATATACAATCTCCGTTGAACAGTATTGGTATCTGACAAGTGTAAACCCGCCATAGGGTCGCCTCAGATCCATATACAATCTTCATAGAACAACATTGGTATCTGACAAGTGTAAACCCGCCATAGGGTCGCCTCAGATCCATATACAATCTTCATAGAACAACATTGGTATCTGACAAGTGTAAACCCGCCATAGGGTCGCCTCAGATCCATATACAATTTTCATAGAACAACATTGGTATCTGACAAGTGTAAACCCGCCATAGGGTCGCCTCAGATCCATATACAATCTTCATAGAACAACATTGGTATCTGACAAGTGTAAACCCGCCATAGGGTCGCCTCAGATCCATATACAATCTTCATAGAACAACATTGGTATCTGACAAGTGTAAACACGCCATAGAGTCGCCTCAGAATCATGTTAAAATGTACCAAAAAGGTAACTTAAATCATAATGAATGTTCACCCTCAAAATAAATACAAAAAAAAAACGACTACTTAAGCCTTTCAATAATGCAATCGCACACTTCTTTAATAACCATCCTCTCAATTGTATAAATAGAAACATGTTAAAAAATGTTTTCCAATTCTAAGTTATTGAATTTATATAAAATTCACCAATAAAAGTTAATCAGCTGATTTCACGTTAAGCGTATTGGCTACCTAAAGAAAGCCGATCACAGGTCGCAACACAAATTGAAGGCAATCATTCTGTTAAACTTTAAAAATTTTTGCTTAGTATACTCAAACCAAATATTTCAAACATCAATAAATCAAAGTCACCTTCAATTTATGTCATAAATGTCAAACTTGAAGTTTTTATTATTATTTTGACAACGATCCTAGGTCATGAATCGAAACGTAAATAAAGTTGATTTTAAAAACTATGAGTGGTTTAATTCCCAAAGAAGATTAACCTGAATACACATGCTGTGTGAGAATTTCAGGGAACTATGTAGGCTAGCTCAGAATATAAATAAGTGCAGGTACGTGTCCAAACAGTTTTGAGACGGAAAACCTAAGGGCTGCGAAATACCGGCAACTAATGTTAACTGTGCGAAAAGATAAATTGGAAAATATATTAAATCGCCAAATGGTTAAGTGTTGGGAGAACTTGGCAGCCACAGACTGCTTACCTCCCTTCACAACCATTGAAGGTCGGAGAAATAGGGCATATAACTGTAAAACAATAGAAAGTGATCGAACTGCATCTAACAAGAAAGAACATCGCCTATGAGGAAAGACAACAAACAGAACAAGAAGAAAATTGTTGAAAGCATATGTGTGGAGCACAGCACAGTATGCCTATGAAATACGGACAGGCTGAAATGCAGACAGAAAAACGGTAGCAGTCTTTTGAAATGCTCCATATGTATGAGGACGATAGCATGGACAGACAAAGATAATAACAAATAAGTACAGGAATAGTAGGGGAACAAGGATATCTGGGGAAAAGAGAAATAGTAGGGCGGAATACGTTCTAAGGCATTTTTGGGGAATAGTATGTGATATATTACAAGCAGAGATAGGAAAAAAGAGGTAGATGTAGACCTAGATCAGACAGTTATAGATGCAAACTGTGCATATTTCAGGGAAATCTGTAGGTTAGTTCAGAATAGGGAACAATGATGGTACGCGTCTAACCAGTTCTAGGACTGAAGACCTAATGATGATGATGATTAACACTTTGCATAATAATCTTCAAACCTAATTGTAAATTAAAATGTAGTTGATCAAGTTTAGTTTCAATTTGATGTTCATTTGCCAAATGTTGTCAAAGTTTTTTATATCCCTTTAGATGTGTTGTACAATTTTCATAAAAGCACTTGATTCTTGACGAGTTGAGAATTATTGGAATACTTTTATGAACTGGTTTCCTATATTCAAAATTATGAATCTCTTTTAAATGGACATACAAATTCTTCTTTTGTGTAAACTCAAAACCACAATCTTCGAAAGTATTCATTTTTACTCCTCGTTTACAAATACCACGATAAACAAAATTAATAGGTAATTTCCATAGATCTCATTCACTATATGTAAACAAAAAAATTACGTAACCTCAATCTGTTTACAACTGTTATTGCAGCCGCGTTATTACTACCGCGAGGCTCTCGTAAAATAACAGCCACTTGACATTTGGCACCTTGATTATTTCAACTGCTTGACATAGGATTGAGCGAGTGCGCAACGAACACGTGCTGCCAACCACTCGGAGCGCGTTCAGAGCGCACTTGCTCCGACCCAGTGCAGCCCCAACCGAATACATCATCAGTGTTATGTGAAGGGGGTTAAGCAGCCTGTGGCTGTCATAGATCCCCCAACACTTAGACATTTGCCGAATTAATAGTTTTCCAGTAAATACTTTCATACAATTAACAGTAGTTGAGAATAATGCAAGACCAACACCTGTAGTTGTTTATAATAATCATCATGTTTAAAGTACATTTATTTTTTTCGTCATTAGTTTATCCATGTTGGGACTGGTTGGATGCGTACCTCCATTGATTTCCATTCTGAGCTAGCCTACACATTTTCCAGAAATTTTCACGTCCTACATCTTTCACTATCTCTGTGCAATAGTCTAACCTAGGTCTACCTCTAGCTGTTAAACATATACAACTGTCAAATAGTTAAGAAATAATTAAATACAAATTTCTGGTTTTTCCAAACTATTGTAACCAAGCATAAAAATGTTTCTGAATACGATGATAACATACTACCATTCCATGGAAAAAAAAGAGTTCTGGTTGTTTTGTTAATACTGGTAACAATTTATTATTCCCACACATAACAAACTATCAGCTTTACAAGGTCAGCTGAGCAACGGATGAAAATGGTTTAACTATTGCCATCTTTCCGTTTAAAAATAGAATGTTATTATTCGAACTATTCCTGCATTCTGATTGGTCAACGGAAAAATAGGAACGTACAAACGAATAGCAAGAAATCTCATCTTAAATAAAATTTGATTTGTATGGTCGAGGTGTACGTATATATGTTTCTATATTTTTTGTTCTGATGTAGATATTTATATTTGTCAGTTTACTTGATTGACGTTTCGTAAATGCTTGAAACTGTTTGTGTTTTGTGCTACTCCTGTATTTCGCGATATTTCTTAACCTATTATATTTTATGTTAGTGCTGCTGTTGGCGTTTGTTTAGTTATAAATTAAAAGTTGCATTAATGGAATATAAATAAGCAACATCATGCTATATGTGGATTAAGCTAATGCTTAAAACTATGATATTGTATGTAAGTATAAAAAAAAGTTGCAGTTCCATAGAATGTCTTATATTCCAACCCCCTCATTTTACTGATCTACAAGTGTCCCCAATCTAAAAATAATCGGTGAGCAGGCACCTTAAAATTGCCAGTGTAGTGGCCATTCGTAGAACGTATAACTCGACACTGCGAAAACGCATCAGTTACCGCTAACAACTGGGTTGCCTTGTCCCGGACCTGGCATATCCAAACACACCAATTGACCTGGCTTTGTCTACAATAACATTTGTCCTAGCGATACTTCTTTTTGAGACTTTCGATAATGCATACACAATGTTTAGAATATTCTTTTTCATTCGAAACCATACAAAATAGTGCTTAATATGATTTTCCTCGTCCAAAATGCCCAATGTCAGGGTGTTGTTGTGTCACTATTTACACCACCAACACCTGCGGCACACATAATTCATAACCTGGACTAAAACGATCACTTTAAATGTTTTCTTTATGAATCACATACCACTCAGAAATCTTGGCAGATTTTCCATCAATTAACCCTCAAATTCCCTTGAATTATTAATTCAACTATTGTCGCATTCCATGGATCCTCCTTCTATTATATTCTTTATTATATATATATATTATATTATATTATATGTATTATATTCTTTAACACTTTTCAACTTCTTATATTTATCAGTGCTTTTCAGCATAACTAGGGAACTATTATTTCAGTTTCCGCTTTTTAGTTGACTGCAACTTTATTTTTCATTGGATGGCGAGGTAGATAATTCACGATCAGATTTTTGGTACCTCTGCAGTAAGATATCATAAAATTATAATTTTGCATGAAATGAACAGATATAGCAAAACATGCAGAACCTAATTCACAATTCATTAGAAACATCAAAGCCTTGTGGTCTGTCACCACAACTAATTCCTTACCCAAAATAAGCGTGCTCCATTATTTTAATGTGAATACGATGACCAACTATTCTTCTTACCGCCATTACCTAATTAATAGATAAAAGCTGCAATTCTCACATCAGAACTATCTGACTGCACGTTCTTCCGAAATAAATGCAGTAAGGGGACCATTAATTCTCACAAGTTGGTGCAAAAACGTCTCTCAGCATTAACAAATTCCAGAAAGCTTCCGAGTTCCCAAATATTTTTTGGTCATGTAAGCTATTGAATGCCGCAATCCATTGCGTACCGATGGCCATCCTTTCCTACGAGATCTAGTACCCTAAAAACTCTACTTGATCAATTCCTTGCGTATTTTGATTTTCTTCATTTAAATTGCCATTCAAAATTTCTTAACAATAAATTGTAAATGCACGAAATTCTGTTCAGGTTTCTTCGAAAAAATCATCAAATCGTCTACGTACACAAGCGTCAGGCCGAAAGGGAGTACTTGGAAACAGTACGCTTTACTCTCAAATCATCATCATTAAGTCTTCAGTCCTGGAACTGGTTAGACGACTACCCTCATTGTTTTCTATTCTGAACTAACATACACATTTCCCTGAAATTTGCACAGTCTACATCTTTCACTATCTGATCTAGGTCTACATCTACCTCCTTTTTCCTATCTCTGCTTGTAATATATCCCACACTAGTCCCCAAAAATTCCTTAGAACGTATTCTTCCTTATTTCTCCTAATGTTTTTCCACAGATATCTTTATTCCCGTATTATTTCTATAACCTATTTGTTTAACTTTGTCTGTTCATGCCATCATCCTCGTACATCTGAAGCACAACATTCCAAAAGCCTGCTACGGTTTTTCTGTCTGCTTTTCCTACCGCTTGTATTTCATAGGCATAGTGTGCTATACTCCACACATATGCTTTCAACAATTTTCTTCTTGTTTCTATGTTTGTTGTCTTTGATCACTGTTCTTTCTTGTTAGATGCAGTTCGGTCCCCTTCTATTATTTTACGATTATATACCCTATTTCTTTGACATTCATTGGTTGTGAAGGGGGGTAAGCAGTCTGTGGCTGTCAAGTTCCCCCAGTACTTGAACATTTGCCGATTTAATATTTTTTTCAATATATCTTTTTGCACAGTCAACATTAGTTGCAAATATTTCACAACTAACAACTACTTGTTTATAATAATCATCAGATTTATTTGTGTTTATTTTTTCGTCTTTAGATTTTCCGTCTGAAAAGTAGTTGGACAGGCACCTCCACTTATTTATATTCTGAGCTAACCCACACAGTTCCCTGAAATTCCCACACAGCCTATATACAGCTCGGTTCCCCTTTTATTGTTTTCTAATTATATGCCCTATTTCACCAAGATTCGGTGGTATGTGAAGGGGGCTTCTTCATGAGAAGCGTGCTAAAAACTATCACTTATAGCGATCTCGTATATAGTTCTGGATATAACAGACTAAAAACATAGTTTTATGATATTACATAGTGTTATAGCAAACTTTTATAGTCATTCAACTAACTATTGATTTTAGAATGTATACGGTAGTCTATTTTGTTTGAATGCGTGGCAGACTGACCAGTGCGGCGTTGCACCGTATGGTGGATAACTGGTCATTGGCAGTGTGGCCAATATTCAAATAACAGCATACTGAAAATGACATTTTTAATGTGTACGAAGCGGGACTCTTTTCGACTCGCATCAGACAAAGCTTTTAAATTTGAAGAGATGTTATCAAAGGAGCGTATAGCCATTGTAGTTTGTGTAAACATGTCCGGCGTGGAATAACGCAGGCTACTCAAAATCCATGCTGTTTCAAAAACGTCAATAGCTTGTCTGTGGACTACCATGGAAATGCAAAGGCGTTGATGACCTTTGAAATATTTACTTTCATAAATGAGATTCATAATTATAAAAGAGATAACACAAAATAACATTATTAATTGTAACTGCCCAAACCACCCAAGAATTGGGAGGGTATTTTCCATCAAACTGATCTTTATCCGCCAAATATCGATACCCCATGGATCAGAGCATAATAAAAACCATCAAAGATAATTACAGTCACTCGATTTTAATAAAAGTTGTGCCATGTGTAGATTCTGCAATATATTGCTCCATGGCTTTGGTGGATGCATAAATTTAATTAATTGGTGTTGGAGAAGAAGTAACCATTCAAACAATAAAGAAATGTTAATGGTTTTATGACACTGGAGTTGCTGAGGATGTGGAGTATGATACGGATGGTAACACGCCTTTAACGAATTGGTTTCAAAAACAAACAGTGATGTTTAGGACTGGTGTTTGATATTATGGAAGATTATGTAAGCGTAGATGAAATTCTTTTGACTTTAGATTTTTTGGCTGGCGATGGAATTGTTTCAACTGTGATAATCTACGTGACAAAGCCTGGAAGTGTTTTTGTGCAATTGAAAATGACTGACTACCTTTTAAAAACGAACAACAATTGTATAAAACATAATCGATAAAAATGTGTAGCTTGCGACGGACGATATTTTATAAACCAATTTATGAATTTATTTCTCTTGAAATTTTCAATTTTTCATTGATCAAAATCTTCTAGTTCGCTTTGTGTTGTCTAATATTGTTTGAATCCTTGACACATAGCAGTCTTTTTTTTATTGCAATAAGCTCAGTTAAAAAGTAAAAGTATTTGTCTTTGCTTATTGCGTTTGTTTTTTCTGTTGAGATTTTCTGTTTAAAGTAATATTGTTGGTGTTTTATTGTCTAATTCTAAAACTGGACCAAACTTCTCTTGTGAAAAATCACAACCACTAACTATGCATTTCCAGTTGTTAATGTCGCCTATATTAAGCAGAATTTTCTAGGCTGCTTTCAAGCTTGTCAATTACTTGATATTCTGGAAGATAACGTACACATGCAAAATGTGTTCCAGATCCTCGTGCCAAAACATACCCTATAGATTGACCTTGGAATGCTCACCTATATTAAGCAGATTTTTCTAGTCTGTTTTTAAGATTGTGTCATTTACTTGATATTCTGGGAGATGACAGATCATGCTAAAACATGTCATATAGATTGATCTTGGTTCGCCAAAGTTTGATCTTCATATCTGAATATTTATTACTAAGTTCCAAAAACAGCTCGTAAATGTTACACAGTATTTTCAAAGCATTTATTCTTTTGTCCGAGTTCAGGTACCCTATTTTACTGTTAAAATATTGCAATGCAACCATAATATGCATCGAGTGTAGCATGCAGTAACTAAAATGAGGATATCAAATTATGTCGGAATAAAAATGTTGTAATTTATTGATAAAAAAGAAATACAGTGAAATTCGGTTATAACGAACTCGAAGGGACCGCAAAAATGGTACGTAGTAACTGAAGTTTGTTATAAGCATACACCTGATCTAAACGTCAAACACTACCAAAAATGAATAAACAGGGACGGCACACTATATTTAAAAACGAAATAAATATATGTACATTCATACATACGTACCTACATATGTACCTAGATACTATTAATATGACTATGTATGTTTTGTACAATTTCATGTTATTCACGTATTGTTTTAAAAAGGTAATGTCATTTTCTTTTGGACAAAAGTAGTTCCAGTGCATGTATCTAAAACCTTTTGCGACGCTCCTCAAGATTGCACAAACGATCGGACTTCCATTAGTTTTTCAAGTGCTCTGAACGGGGGGTTATAGTTATAGCCATCACATCGTGTGCATTTTGATTATCATCACTATCAGGCTCTTTGTCACTTATATTGCTCGCGTTTGTCACAGTTGAAACAGTTTTGTCATCAGTTGGAAAATTGGAAGTCGAGGGATTGTCACCTACAGTTGCATAATCTTCCGTAATACCTAATTCTTGACAGCTTTCATCGTTAGTTGTTTGTCTTTGCAGCCAATCGATTGGGGGTGGGGGGGTCATCGTCCGTATCATACTCTACATCATCAGCAATTTTGGTTCTGTAAAACTCTGCGTGTTTGTAGCAGTTCTTTATTGTTTGAATGGTTACTTTCTTCCGGGACCGAGTAATTAAATTTATTGCATCCAGTAGGGTTGTGGAGCGGGATGTTGTGGAGTCTACGCATTGCACCACTTTTATTAAAGGTGATTGACAGTAATGACTTTTGAGGGTTTTTGTTATACCCTGATCCATGGGCTATAGCGTGGAACTGGTGTTTGGTGGCATGATTACCAGTTTGATGGAGGGTAACCCTTCAATTTTTGGATGTGCAGGGCAGTTATCATTTAATAACACAATTTTACATTTTATCTTGTGTAGTTCTGCATCCCATTTCTGAACATAATCTGTAAATATTCCAGCTGTCATCCATGCCTTTTTATTTCCACTGTAGCTTGCATAACAAGTGGCTTGCGTTTTTCCATGCCGGACATGTTTGCACGGACTGCAATTGTGGTACGCTCCTTTGATAACTTCCCTCCACTACACCGTTCCCCTTTAAATTTTAAAGATTTGTCAGGTATGAGCTTGGAAAGAGTCCTGTGTCGCCTGCATTAAAAATATCATTACTTCTGTTTGATTGTTGGCCATACCGTTAGTGACCGGTTATCTACTACTCTGTTGTCGACAGCTGCTGATTCACCTACAATTTTACCACTGCAAATGTTTTAACGGCCTTTCCGCCTTTCAATCCATCCTTCAGTACAAATACATCCGTCTTGAAATTTTTTGCCAAATTCCTCGGCCATTAATTGTGATGTTATTAAAGTGCTGTTGTGAAAATTTTAATAAAGCTTTGTCCACGTCATCATGGTTAAATTTTCTCAATTTTTTAACCGTTGAGTTAACATATTCAAATACTTTAAGAAGTTCATCGCGATTCTTCCAGATCATACCCACAGTTGATTTGCTAAGATTTTGCTCACGGCAAATGTCCGATTGCTTTTTCCCATTGTGCAATTGGCAAATTATATCACACTTACACTGTAAGCTAAATGATTGCCTTTTCGGTTTAAAATCACCACAAAAAACTCGCCTCCTGGCCAATGTAGTACCTTCTGGTGGAGCATTGGAAATATAAATGCACGGTATGTGAAGGGGAAGGCGGCTCCGTGGCGTAATTGGTATGCGTGTTTACTGCGCCCAAGGTCCCGGGTCCGCTTAAAAAATGTTGGGCGAGCACTTTTTCTAAAAATACGCCCTCGTTCGGATGAGAGGTAAAATGGAGGTACCGTGGGTAAGTGTTGTCATGCGCGTTAAAGATCCCTACTTTGCTTGGAACAGCAAGGGTTCGGCAAAATTCCAAATTTTCCAGGTAAAAAAAACTCGCTTCCTAGCCAATGTAGTACCATCGGGTGGAGCATTGGAAAATCACATGTAAGGTATGTGAAGGGGGTTAAGCAGCCTGTGGCTGCCAAGATCCCCCAATACTTAAACATTTGCCGAATTAATAGTTTTCCAGTAAATCCTTTCACACAATAACATTATTTGAGAATATTGCTCAACCAATACCTGTAGTTGCTTATAATAATCATCTTCTTTGAGTACAGTTATTTCTTTTTGTCATTAGTTTATTTATCTTGAGACTGGTTGGATGTGTATCTCCGTTGATTTCTATTCTGAGCTAGCCTACACATTTCCCTGAAATTCCTACAGCCTACATCTTTCACTATCTGTGTGCAATAGTCCAACCTACGTCTACCTCTACCTCTCTTCTTTCTTATCACTGCTTCCAATATATTCCGCACTATTCACTCATGTCTTAGTATATGACCTATCGCTCCTATTTTTTACTGTTTTCCAAATATTTCTTTTTTCCATACCATTTCTAGTACCATTTTGTTCTTAACTTTGTCTGTTCCTGATATCTGTAGCACCACATTTCAAAGGCTTCTACTTTTTTCTTATCCGCTTCTCCTATTATCCAGGCTTCACAGCTGTATAGTGCTATGCTCCACACCAATGCTTTTAGCAATCTTTTACTTGTTTCTATGTGTGTTGTCTTTGAACACAGTAGTTGTTTTTTCTTGTTAAATGTAGCATGACCTTGTTCTAATCATTGTTTTATATCTTTTGCACTTTCCCATCTTGCATTATTTGGCTTCCTAGGTAGCAGAAATCCTTAACCTCCTGTAGGTTCTTGTTACCTATTTGTGTATTCTCTATTAGAATCGTTTCCATTTTATTAAGAGCAGCTTCTAACTCTTCCTTGCTAGATGCTAATACCGCTTTATCATCTGCAAATCTAAGCATGTCAATTTTTTGTCTTTGCATAGTAATTCCAAATGCCTTCCTGCATTTGACAGTATTCATTGCCTCTTCAATGTACAAGTTAAAAAATTAATGGGGACAGGGCACATCCCTGTCTCACCCCTTTCCTAATGTTTACTTTTCTACGTTCCTGCTCTAATTCTATTACTGATGTTTGCTTTTTGTATAAGCTATGTACTATTCGTCTATCGCTATAACTCATACCAATCATTTTGAGTATTTCTAACATTTTTTCCATTTTACATTGTCGAATGCTTTTTCCAGATCTACAAACCTAATATACACGCTCTCCCATTTTTCTATTGTTTTCTCCATTATCACTCGCAGAGCTAAAATAGCCTCCCGTGTTCTCCTGTTTCGCCTAAACCCAAATTGATCTTCACCTAGTATTTCTTCAGCCCGTTTTTCTATTCGTCTTTGTACAATTCTAGTTAATATTTTTGACACGTGTGCTGTCAAACTTATTGTTCGAAAATTTTCACATCTATCCGTGCCTTTCCTTTTTGGTTTAGTTACTATGATGTTACGTTTAAAATCTTTGGGTATCTTGCCTGTCTCATACCTATAGTTTACAAATTGGAAGAGACGTTCTGTTACTGCTTGTCCAGCGGCTTTTAGAGTTTCTGCTTGCACCGTATCTGTACCTGACGCCTTACCATTTTTCAGACCCTTTAATGCTAATTCAAATTTATCTCTAAGTATAGGATATCCCAAGTCATAATTTTCAATGTCTGATTCCTGCTCTAATGCAGTTAGTTCCTCTCCTGCGTATAAATTTCCTATATATTCTTGCCATCTACCCTCTTTCTCTACATTTTCTATAATGACGTTTCCTCGTGCATCCTTTATATTTTTGCTATACGGTTTTATATCTATAAAATTGATTCTAATAGTTTGTATGCTTCATCTGTCTTTCCGATTTCCATCTTAGTTTGTACATCTTTGCACTTTTCATCAATCCACAGTTCTTTAGTTTTCCTGCATTTGCGAATAATTTTATGGGTTTGTATCTGTTTTCCTGTGTTGTCTGACTTATTTTTGTATTTTCGTCTTTCTTTTATTAAATTCAGGATATCCTTTGTTATCCATGGTTTCTTTTTTTTGTGTATACCACAGAATATCTCTGGTCTCCATATCTAAGCTAGATTTAATGTTATTCCATTCTGTTTCTACTTGCTTAAGTATAAGAAATTTTTCCGATATCTTTCAGCAATTCGTTTAATGTTTTTTCAAATCTTTCGTGAATATCTTTATCTTTTAGTGTCTCAAAGTCAATGTGCCTTTTTCCGTTCCTTTTTTTCACATTTTTAAACTTAAGAGCGACCTTCATAATTACGATGTTGTGGTTAGTGCTACATTTGCTCCTGGGTAGCTTCTACAGTCTTTGACTTGTTTTTAAACCGTTGTCTAACAAGAACGTAATCTATTTGATATCTTCCTGTATCTCCTGGCATCTTCCACGTGTATCGTATTCTAGCATGATGTTGAAATAATGTGTTTGTGATGGTTAAATTCTTCTTGTCGCAAAATTCTACCAGCCTCTTTACCCTGTCGTTTCTCGTGCCTAACCCAAATAAACTTACTACCGCTCCTTCTCTCACGTATCACTGCAATAAAATCCCCATAATTATTAAATTTTCATGTTCGTTTACGTGTCTCAGTATGTCTTCGATATCTTTGTAGAGGCGGCTCCGGTGCGTAGTTGGTATGCATGTGACTACTATGCCCAAGGCGAACATTTTTCACAAAAATACGCCTTCGTTCGGATGGAGCTCCTGTGTGTGTGTTATCATGCACGTTAGAGATCCCTATCTTGCTTGGAACAGCAAGGATTCGACAAAATTCCAAATTTTCAAGGTAAGAAAAACTTTCTTCCTGGCCAATGTAGTACCTTCGGGTGGAGCATTGGAATACCAAATGTAAAGATATCTTTGTAGATCGCTTCTACCTCTTCGTCACTGTAGCTAGAGGTGGGCATGTATACCTGTATTTTTACTGTGTTTACCAGTGATCTACTCACATGGTTTACCTCACGGTTTTCTGTACTTATATGTTCGTGATCCATATTTGAATAACTCGTTGCTGAATATTATTTTCATTATTTCCCCACAAATTATTCGTATTGTCGACCTGCCTTATCCTGGTCTGTTTTCAACTTCGAAAGTATTGTCTATTTTAGATAGATTAATTTCAAAATTATCAATCGTTTTTATTCCATTTAGTACCACCCCTTGTGGAACATCTGTTTTAAAATGTTTAGAAATCATACCCATAATGTCGAATATAGATTCGTTCAGGTAAGAAGCTTTATTCACTAGTTTTAACAGGTAGCTCTCTCTTTTACCTGTTCTACATTGGCCAAATTTTATTTCCATAAATAACTAGTGTTGATGGTTCATCCCTCCATTATCGAGCTTCGAATAATTCCACAAAACGTTCATAATCTACAAATGAATTCTCCTTGCCCGATGCCCATTATAACACCATTCCTCGCATACCATTCACTACCAATCTTAATTTTGCATGTTCAGATACTTTAGCATCATGAAATAATTTATTTAATTTGTTATATAGTATTGGATGCATCTCTCTGTTAGGATTAAAGCGTAGGTCATACCACTATTTAAATACGAATAAATATTGTTTGTTTTCTGTATTCTCGGCATTACTAATTGTGCCATTGTTAACGTTCTGACAAAATGTTTTGTGTAGCCAGTAGATTTTCATTCACTTTTACCGCTCATCTAGACATACTTTCTTGCTTTGTCAACATACCTACAGATAACGACTGTAACTACTTATTTATATCAGCCATATCACCATTGGTCTCGGTTTCTTACACATTTAATTCTTCATTACTGATTAGCGTTCCATTATCTGCCACACCTAGCTTTGACCGTTTAGATTTTTTTGAGGCATAATTGCACTGCGAAACCTACACCTTTGTAAATAAATTAGTTTTCCAATTTTTCAATGTCGGTGCACATTCACCTTGCGGCTTGATTCGTTTGTTGTGAGCTTGATGGTCTGGCGTTGGGGCGCCAAATGTAATATTTCTCTGTCTTTCTCGATGGTTCTAGGTTCTTGACTAACAAGCCTCTTACAACGTAACCTAATTTATTTCTGGTAAAATGGATTTCACAAATTATACATACATATACGAGTGATCATGCAATAAACTACGGGATATAGTTAATCAATAATACCATCCCAGCAGTTATAAGCAAATAAACAACCACTAATAATTGCATTTCCTTTATTAGACACTCTCAAGCATTCAAGTTCCATGTCTTCGCAATGGGCAGCAGCTGTTTGTTGCACATATAATTCTGGAAAGCGCAACTATAAACCTCACACCTGGTGGTAATTGCTACAAATTCCGTAAACACAGACGTAAACATTTCAAAACACAAGCAGTCAACCACCCCTATCTAAAACTAGCATCCGACGGACTAGCTGACCCATATCACATCTCACAAATATCTAAAAATTGCCTTGTTTGAGTGACCTGTTAATCGGAAAATTCCATGGTATTATCATGTTCACTACACAATGAACGTAGTTAATGCGACACCATAGACAAAACTAATTTTTTTGATTGCTTTGTAGCAGTTTCAGTTCTATTAATTTAAGAAAAATAGCAAATGGTTACTATTCTAATCGTATTCACATATTAAGTGTTGTTGCATCATTTTAGATATAATGTTGATTGAATGTTTTTTTTATTTAGATTAAAGAGATTTCTAAACTACATTAATTTAAAAATGCAAGATTTATTGGAACATTTTGATGAAATTAAATTTGCTGCTTTGTCGAAATCAATACACATAAACCATCTTGTAAAAAATGTAACAATTGGACCCAACAGAAGTTTAGCAGAAGATGAGGAACAAACTTGTACTGTTATTGATGAGAAAACTGTGCAAAATAGGTCACAGAAAGTTATATTACGTCGACCTAAACTTACCAATAATACCAATTTAATTATAAATCAGTTGCAAAGTGAATTAGGAAGGCAAAGACAAGATAAGGTAAAGCAAGCAGTGAATAAACGTATCGATCATTTCAATCAATTTTCTGAAAAACAAGAACTTGAAATGAAGCAGCAAATGCTAATGCAGCAACAACTTTTGTTTAATCAAGTACAACAACAAGAGCTTATGATAGCTAATGCTGTGGAACAATATGATAAAGATGTATCAGCACAACATCAACAGCTTCTTCAGTATTACAGAGAAATTGCTGAAAGAACAATGAAGAATAATTTAGAACTTGAAGAAAAGGAAAGACGCAAACGACAAATTAATTTACTTTTCGATAGACTTAAAGCTGATCAGATTGACTTCAGAAATATTTATCAAGATATTAACAGTACATTGAAAACTTGCAAATATATGGATCAATTAAAAACCAGTTTGGGAGATGTTATTATATACTTGAAAACGATACCCGAGAGTATGGAGCAAATCGTTAATCAATGCAAAAGTGGAACGATCAGTGAAAATGATTGTCAGAAAAGTAACAAACTAGTGCAAGAACTTAAAGGTAAGTCATTACTATGCGTAACACATAAAACATAATTTTATTATTGTGTTTTTCTCTTGTAGTAATTGAACATTAGTGGGTTCAAAATTCTTTAATAAAACATTGTCGTCTTTAGCAGTAAATAGAAACTGACCCTGAAACACAATTAGACTATAATAATATTGCCATTTCTGAAGATTTTTTTTTAGGAATGGTTAAATTGCAACGGTAAATTTTTACTTTAAATTTATCAAGAAATTGTTTGCCGTTGAAATGTATAACGTTTACCAAATTTAATACCTCTATGTGCAACTTCAGGAAATAATATGTGAAACAACTCAAAAGCACTTACCTCGGCCACTCCTAGTTAGGTACTATCTTACGATAACTGATCTAAAGTTGAGAGCGCAGAGTACTCTTGGTCAGGACAGGTTCATCGGCCTTTAGCTGCACTAAACTATCATTTAAAAAAATAAAGCTGAGGTAAAACCAAAGCATCTATTGGAAAAACATAAAACTGACAAGTTCAGTCCTAGTTGAGTTTGAATGTAAAATAGGTTAACAAATAATTGATGGCCAATTGCATGCAGTTGGATCACAAAATCTAGAATTAGAAATATGAATAAATACTTGTTCTAAAGAGTATGTGTTTAAGTACAAAACAACATTCATATGCACATTATGATCGCAGATATAATACTCGTCCTTGGAAAAGTAAATATGTTCTTATCTCTAAACTATAATACCGGTCGTTGGTAGCACTGCTAAGTTGTTTCTCCACAGGACATTAGAAAACGGATAAAAGAAATCCTCAGGAATCCCCATACAACTTCCATTTTCTTTAGGACCCACAACAATGTCCACAAAATCGAAAGCAAAAATCCAGCCTTCACAATATATAAATTCCTAATAAAATTTCACCGTAAAGGATTCGATGTACAAGATAATGATTGCGCATAAAATAAGATAAGCTATAACAAAAAAGGGTACACCCTGCCCACATTCAAAGACAAATGGTTACTATAAATTCCAGCAAAAATGCCCTTTACCAAAATAACTACGTAAATTGGTATATAAAGCTTCGACTAAAATAAATCCCAACAAATTACAGTCGGATGACTATTCATAAATTGAATAAACTTAGAAATTTTAGAAGAGCCAGTAACACATCAAGTCTTTTCTTCTTGAGGATCAAAATTCAACAAGAGCTAACGGTTATCAAATTTAAATTGACAGTCAAAATTAACCTTGATAGATTAATAAAATATAAACATAGGCGGAACACTTTCGAATTAGTGCTCAAACGTAATATCAAAGTTTTACTAACTTGAATTAAGAATTCTGAATATTGAACGAGCATGTACCCTCTAAGGAATGAAAAATCTGGTAGAGAAATAATTTTGTAAATCATTATAAGATCAATACTTCGAATAAACAATCGACGAAAATGAATTAGCTTAACAAAACGTGACTGACTGATTCCTTCAAACAATCAGCTTAGCAGAACTGCACGTGATGACCAGGTGTTGCATTGATATCAATATCTAAATTAGAATAAAGAATTTATTAATCTGGAATAAACTTTGAATGCATATAAATAATGGTTAATTCAGAAACGCAATGTTAATCTTAAAATGCTGAAATCTCTGTACTACTTTTCCACAACGGCAAGATGGCTAGATAATCACTTTGAATAAATGAAACGGAAATCTTGCAATTAATTTCTTCTACTTGAAAATTATGAAGCGAATATATTCTAATATTTATTACAAGGACAGTAATAGTTTTGTTAATAATACAAATAAATTATTAATCGTAGATTTTATATAAGGGTAATTTTCCCTTAATGACGAATACCCAAGTATATTAACTTCAATAATACTGAAAACAAAACCATCGCCTATATTACATGTACTAAATCTTAATTAATAAAGGTACAAATACAATAAAATTTATGACAGCAAAACTCGACAAAATTGACTATCATAAAATCATTTTTAGGTGATTTTTACTACTGGAACTGCTTTATCAAGTATTGAAAATCTTTTATAGGTGAAATTCTTCAGAAGTTTACGAACATCAGTTAAACGTTTAACATGGCGACAAATAGCCTTTTCGTACCTTGGTGAGGAGTAGAAAACAATACAACAGGAAATCAGTAAAATACAACCCCGAATTCCATACACAACTGACGATTTCCTCCCATTTTGAGAAATTGTAGGTAAACAAGTGACGAACTTATGTTCCAGATCATTTATTTTTATTTAGATATTATTGTCCTTAACTGTACAAGCTTTGCATGTTTTTGTAGCAAGCAATTGATATCAACTATGGTAAACTAATGCAAGTTGAGTGCAAGGGTAAATGGTGTTTAGTACAAATGCAAGTTATTTCTTTGTCATGTGCGAGGGTATTATCATAAACATTGATCTTTATAAACCGCATGCTTGCTACACACCCCAGTATTCATACTGAGAATTACACCAGTTTAGAAACGGACCCAACAAAATCAATTGAAAATAAAATATACAAAACTCTATTTCAATTCAAAAATGAATTCGAAGACAAAGAAAGAAGTGAACTGGTCCCACATTACAGTAAACCACCCCACTTTTACGGTCTACTAAAAATTCATAAAAAAGACATTCCTTTAAGACCTATCGTAAGCTCCCTAGATTCACCATGCCATAATTTAGCAAAATTTCTCCTAAAAATTCTAAATCCATTAGCAGGCAAAACGGATTCTTTCATAAAAAACAACCAACACTCTTTAGAAAAATTATCAAACATAAAAATTGAAAATACACACACAATGGTAAGTTTTGATGTAGTCAATCTCTTCACAAATATCCCTATAAACAAAACACTTAATATTAGAAAAAACAAACTAGAAAAAGATGGCAACCTTAAAGAAAGAACAAAACTAAGCATATCATTGATTATGGAATTACTTGGCTTATGCGTCAATACCACATATTTTCAAATAAGTGATCAATTCTACAAACAAAGCTTCGGAATGGCAATGGGAAGTCCACTATCGCCAATCTTTAGTAATATATTCATGGAGGAATTCGAAAAAGATGTAATATTCACACAAGAATTGAAACCACTAATCTGGTGGAGATACGTAGATGATGTCTATGCTATTTAGCCTCATAATACAGAACTAATTAAAAACTTTGTAGAGTCCATTAACAAAATAGAACCAACTATTAAATTCACATATGAATTAGAACAACATGGAAAACTTCCGTTTTTAGATATTCTAGTTAGCAAAAACAATACAACAATTAATACATCGGTATACAGAAAACCAACGCACACAAACAGATACTTAAACTTCGATTCAAACCACCCACAATGTGTCAAACGAGGAATTATCAAAACCATGTATGATAGAGCAAAATTAATATCATCAAACGAAGAAATTTTAAAGAAAGAGAAAGACCTAATAAGATGTACACTAATAGAAAACAAATATCCTAAAAGAATAATAGAGAAAGAAATGAATAAAAACCTTAAAAATAAAGAAAAAGAAAACAAAAACAACGATACACACCACAAAATGCTCTCAATACCATACATAAAAGGATTCTCCGAAAAAATCCAAAGAATAGGAAACAAATTTAGAATTAAAACAGTATTTAGAACCAACAATACACTAAGAGCACAATTAACAAAAAGAAAACCCAAAAATGCAATACACAGTTCAAAAAACTGCATCTACAAAATACCGTGCGAATGTAACAAGTTTTATATAGGGGAAAGTTCCAGACTATTTGAAGTTCGATTAAAAGAACATAAATCATATATAAAAAAATAGAAAATTCGAAAAATTCATGATTTGCCAACATGCATGGGACTCCAGTCATAAAATAAAATGGGAGGACGCAAAAATTATCGACAAAGAAGAAAACCACCAAAAATGCAAAATCAAAGAAGATGCTTATATAACCCTACATAAAAATAACTGCGTTGCAAACGAATCCGTAACTTTCAGTAAACAATGGATTTCATTACTAAAAGAAATAACAAATGAAAATCAAATGCCCACAATATCTAGGTAGCATTGCAAGTTTTTTCTGGGTTTTCCTTGCGATATTAACATGAAATACAGCCTACATACATGATTTCTATCTATACATACAATAACTAATTACATAACAATAAGCATATCAACAACCCCTGTAAAACAGCATTGGTATCTGACAAGTGTAAACCCGCAATAGGATTATTTCAAAACCATATACAATCTCCGTTGAACAGTATTGGTATCTGACAAGTGTAAACCCGTCTTAGGGTCGCCTCAGAACCATATACAATCTTCATAGAACAACATTGGTATCTGACAAGTGTAAACCCGCCATAGGGAAGCCTCAGAACCATGTTAAAATCTACCAAAGAGGTAGCCTAAATCATAATGATTTTCCCCCTCAAAATAAATATAAAAAAACGACTGCTTAAGCTTACGGTAACGCAATCGCACACTTCTTTAATAACCATCCTCTCAATTGTATAAATAGAAACATGTTAAACAAGTTGAAAATGCAAGGCATTGTCGCAACGAACTTCCAAATGTAGACTTACTTTAAAACAATTTAAAGAAATTAAAATTATTATGTTGTAATAATTATAAGTATTCAGATAAAATACAAAAATTTTTAAACAACAAAAGAGACATTTGAATATATTTTATTTTATTGAATAAATATTTTATAAGCTATATATTAGTTCTCATTAATAAGATAAGAAATTTTTTTTTTTATATGAATCTAATTATTTTCGGTAATCAAAATTTAAGTTTAAACAATGTCTATAATATTGGAATAATTGGCATGAAATGCCATAAATTGTTCAAATATGTGTCGATATTGATTTTAAACTTATTTAAAATTTTAATTATCCCTGTGGATTTTCCGGGGCTCGGCGTCCCGTGGCCGATTTTAACTGACATCAAAACTTAAGCTCTGGACACCGAGCTGAATCGATTGATGTATCACACATTGATGTCCGACCATTAAAAGGCCTCGGACACACAGACAGACACACAGACAAATAGATTTCATAAACGAACGAAGTTTGTTGAAAATGTTTCCCAAATTATTGAATTTATATAAAATTCACCATGTTCGGTCTCTTTGTCGCACGTTCGCGTGGTTAATTTTAAGTTATTTAAATTTGTAGTCGTAAATCTAGTAGTAAAACTGTCATCCCTTGTTCCCTTATATCCTGCCATAAAAATTCCTTGTGCATCTGTGAATAAGGTGGACAGAGTAGTGAACAAACACTTGCTTATGGATATTGAAGCAGAACGGTCGTCGGTTTCTTCGTTCAGTGTACCATAAGTTAGTCAAGTGCCCCAGACTTTCGTTGTTAAACCCTAAAAAACATAGTGCAAGTGTTACGTAACATAGACTCAACTCGCATACAGTCCACTTGGTTGAAGGAAGAGGAACTGCAGCTTAGAAACACAAACCACCGCGGAGGTAAGTCGATGTATAAATTTATAAGACTCCCCGCGCATGAACAAAATTGGCCTTCATCGCTGGATCTTTAATTAAATAATTAGTTCCTATCCTTTAAGCTCCTTATATTTAAATTTATAAAATTGTCGTAGTTTTTATTATGGTTAAACGTGTTACACAGAAAAGAACATCTTGCTTACACATTTACTGTAGATTTTACAATACATTCCTTATCCTTTGTGGCAAAGATTAGGGTCGTCGTCGGTATCCTTTTATGTAAACTATTTATGAGGGTTATTGTATCCTAGATCTTTACCTTATTTGTCACTTCAAGTTGGAGCAACCATTGGGGTTCATGCAACTTGTATAACAAAGGGGTTATTGGTATTTATTTGAAACCTTAAAAGCTTTGTCGGGCAAGCACTGTAGTTAGGTGCATTTTTCTATTAATAATTTAATTTCGTAGATGAATTAGTAATTTAGCGTATTCGAGTCACGCATTGTTTTTACATTAATTTTTATTGTCGTTCATTAATCATTAATTAAATATGGTTATATCAATTGATAAAGCTATTCTTGAAGCTAAATTTGTAGTTAAAAGGTTGGATCACATTTACAGCAAAATCAACCAACCGGAAAACGTATCGATTGCTTTAATTAGAGCGTCGATTAAAACTGTCGAACAGATTGAAACGCTTTTCAAATCCTTTTGCAAGGATATTTTCTTTGATGAAGAAAGTGAACAATTGGATGAATTTTGGCTCTTAGGGTGAAAATCGATGATTATCTATTAGATATTCGTATTATCGCTGAACAATGCGAATTAGATCGGGTAGAAAATAAGCCAAAGGTGGAAAATATGAATAATTCTTTTCGTCAAGCTGTGGAATTCGCTTGAAACATTTTTCAGTCCCCGCTTCTCCGGACGAATTTCAGATTTTGAGAGTTACAATGCAATCTATAAGCGGTTGATTCATGATAATGTCAGTTTGTCACCCGTTGAAAAATTTTGCCATCTTGTTGATACATTAGATGAGTCGTCATGCGTTGATAAAACACTTGCCATTAAATGATTATGCATACGTGGAAGCCTATAAAATCATTACTAATCGTTTTCAGTCCAAGAGGTTATTACTTTCAACATATTTTAATGCTCTGAAAAATGCCCTAAGGTCAGTTCCTCAGACTCGCATGCGAACTCCGGCAATTAATTAGTTGTTTTGATGAAAATATATTCGCGTTAAGGCAGATGGAAATAGATTTATTAGATTTCATGTTGTTTAATCTGTTATCGAAAAATTAGATATAAACATTTTAAAGCGTTTGAATTAGGAAATAATGACGAAATTCCTTCGTTTAAAGATTTAAGGTCGTACATTGAAAAACAATGTAAGGTGTTGGAAATAAATGACATTGCGTCAGGAACATGCTTAAAATCTCGAGATTCCGTAAAAGAAAGAGAAAAGGAAGGTTCGTTAGCACTGCTAAAACTTCTTTAGTTGGTACCACCAATGATGTTAAAATTGTAGTTTCTGTCAAGCTGTGCATCCTATTTATAGATGTAAGCAGTTTCTCGATAAAACCCCTCAAGAAAGATTTGAGGTGGTAAAGCTTAAAAATCTTTGCATTAAATGTTTAAATCCTTTTTTTTTTTTTTTTTTTTTTAATTTCACTTTCATCCGCTTCCACCTTTACAGTTATTAGCGGAGGTTGGAAGTATTATTTATAATCTATGGTACAATATATGTTTATCTTTTATATATTTTATATACGATGTTGGATTTCTATGTCTTTAAGATAGTTCAGCAGTGGTTCAATATTGGATGTGTCTCTCAGGATAGTTTGTACATCTTGTTGTATGTTGTTTGTTGTTTACTAGAATTGCCACCCTCCGCTAGCTATATGTGTGTTTAGTCTGTCCTTGCGATATTGTATAAAATTGTATGTATTTATGTTTTGATGTTCTTTGAAGTGTGTTTCTTGTAAGCATATGTAATGAGGTTGTGTTTCTTCAATTAGTTTTGGAATTCAGCTTTATGGGATTGAAGTCCATTACAATTCCATTGAATGATGTTCATGTTATTGATTATCGACTGAGGAATCAGACATTTCTGACTCAATTTGTTGTTCCTCCATTTTTTAGTTATTCTTGTTATTGTTGTTTTATTTTTTGTCATCAGTATTGTTTTGGATTTCATGCATCATTTGTATGAGTTGGTTTGTATCTTTGGTATAGTTTTTACTTAATTCTAGTATTTTTTTGTTCGATCGTGTTTTCTAGAAAGTCCTGAAATTCGTCGAATGAGATAATGTATTTGGCTGGATCACTTTCTATGATTTCCTTTATTGTATTGTGTTTTGGGGATTCAGTTTGTTCCAAGTTCTTCTTTTTAATTGTAGGATCCTTTTTTGTTTTTGTTTGTCCGTTTGGTTTGTGATAAATTGACAGGGTTGATTCTTGGTTGGTTTCTTGTTTTTCTTTTGTGTTGCTTCTCTTATTTGATGTTCAATGTAAGTTTCATTTAGTTCTTCTGTAGGTGTACTTTCAGGTGACTGATTTGGTCTTTTATTTCTTATTGTTTCATTTAGGTTTGTTATTTGTTCAGGTTGTTTTGTTTCACTCTGTATATTATGTTCCTCGCAGCTTGAGGTTGAATGGCCCGTTTGTTTACATGTATAGCAGTATGTTTCTGTAGATAAAAATAGTCTGTAGGGGTTTCTTCAAATAATACTATTATTGATTCTGGGATGTTTAAATTTGCAGTTTGTTTAACATAGATTTGTCTCTGAAAGCTAAGTATGTGTTTAAATTTTATTTCTGATAATGCAGCTTTTATAAATGACATCTTGCCTGTTAAAGTTATATTTAGCTTAATAAGTGCGTTTTCTATTACATTGTGTGGTATGGATGGGCTAACATTTGAAATAACCACTCTTATGGTCGGCGTTAGTAATTTACGTATTTCCACTTCTGTGTTATTTACTGTTATATTAGGATGGTTGTTTACAAACTGGTCAGCATCTTCTTTTGTAGATAAATAAATACAGATCCGGTTGTTTGCTATTCTTGATGCAAAGGTTATATTTTTAGGATCTATTATTTCCGTGATTGCATTTAGATAATCTTCTAACTTCGTGTTTGGCAATGAATTTAATATAATCGCATTTTCTTTTGACGGAAACTGCTTGCAGATGTTTGTTCATTTGGTGCTTTGCTTTTACTGCATTCGAATATGTCCCTTCTTTTATTGTCTGATGGGCGAGTGGGTTTTTTGTTTGGCTGGTTGAATGATTTATGGTTGAGGCTGTTATTGTTGGTAAAGGATACATTTCAGGTAGTTTTGGTAAGTGGTTTGGGTTAGGTTTATTTAATGTAGCTGTAATAAAAGGAAGAGGAATGTTTAGAAAACAATACCTGTTTTGGTTTTATCACTTGTTAATTTGTTATTTCCGAGGTCGTATTTTATTATCAACGAATTAACTTAGAACTGTACTGTTGAACATACGGTCACGGAATGTTTTAAATCCTTCACATTCGATGAAAAATTGTACGTTAGATTGGTCGTGTAGAAAATGTCATCAGTCGCACAATTCGTTGCTTCACTTCGATAAACAAGAAAAATCGGTGTCGCCACGCCGACAAACCCATCGTCAAAGGTCAGCGTCTCCTCGGAGAGCGGCGCCTAGACTTACTTCTACTAGTAGACCTAGTGAAGACAATCTGTTGTCGTCGGTTGTGCATGAACAACCTGCCACTAGCTCGTTGATTTCGACATCATTAGAACACACAACCACGCTGTTAGCTACGGCAGTGGTGTCGGTGCTTGATTATACAGGAACATTGCAATCTGTTCGTGTAATATTAGATAACGGATCCATGGAAAGTTTTATGACTGAAAGGTGCCGTCAGAAATTAGGTTTAAGGAAACGGAGAGCCAATGTCACTGTTGAAGGACTTGGCTTGAATTCGTCGTTGGTGTCTGGTGCACTATCGTGTAGTCAGCCCCTCGGGAGCACGGTCTCCAGCATATGGAATTGATTGTTATATTTTACCTAACATTTGTAATCAATTACCTTCGTCGTCGATAGGGGTCAAGGAATGGTCGCATACTCGAGGTTTGGCCTTAGCTGATCCTAATTTTAATGTTCCTGGTAAAATTGACATGCTACTCGGAGCGGAAATCTTTGCTCAGGTTTTGTTGAACGAGTCTCGTTGGGGTGTCGCTAACGAGCCAGTTGCTATTAAAACAACCTTTGGTTGGGTTTTAACGGGAAAGGTCGTTTCCCCGAATAGTTCGATTACGTCGTTGTGTGCTTTCGTTGAACCCTTAGACAGTGACATTCGTCGATTTTGGGAACTAGAAAATATTCCCTTCAAAAAACACATTTCTCCTGAAGAAGAAAGGTGTGAAAATCAATTTGTGGAAAGTTATAGACGTAACAAGGACGGTCGTTTTGTAGTGTCCTTGCCCTTTAAAATTTCGGAACCCTCATTTGTGGGTACGAGATCAATTTGTATTAAAAGATTTTTGTCGTTAGAACGTCGTTTGTTAAAAAATCCTGAATTGTATTCAGATTATAAAAAATTTATGGAGGATTATTTGACAAGCGGGCACATGGTTCAAGTGAAATCGCTTGAAAATTCGTCGGGTAATGAGAAAATGTACTACATTCCCCATCATGCTGTACATAAGCGTGACAGCACTACCACCAAATTGCGGGTGGTTTTCGATGCTTCGTGTCAGGATCAATCTGGAAAGTCGTTAAATGATAGCTTGGCTATTGGCCCTGCTTTGTAAAAGGACATTGCAGTTTTGTTATTGCACTTTCGTGTACATTCTATCGTAATTACAGCTGACATTAAACAAATGTATCGGCAGATTTTGGTTAAAGATACTCATCGTGATTATCAACGTATCGCCTGGAGATTTTCTCCGTCAGATCCTATTATGGACTTTAAATTAAATACTGTAACTTATGGAGTTTCGTCGTCGCCTTTTTGGCCTTGCGTACTGTTCAAGAATTGGCAAGGTTAGAATCAATTAATTTTCCTTCGCGTCATCGGTATTGGCGAGCGATACCTATGTTGATGACTTAGTCACTGGATGTAATTCGATTGAAGCTGCTAATCAATTAATTGGGGAATTGAATAGTATTTGCTCTAGTGGTGGTTTTCAATTAAGAAAATGGAGAAGTAATTGCCGGAAGTGATGTCCAACTTGAGGGAGTCCCTGTCCAGTTCGGACGCAATTACATTTCAAGATAAAGATAGTGGTTCAATAAAATTTTGGGCCTTTCGTGGCGTGCTCTTACAGATGCATTTTATACAACTTAGACGTTGAAGAGCGCACTTGCACTAAGCGTAATATTTTGTCGGCTATCGCAAAAATTTTGATCCTCTCGGTTTGATAGCACCTGTAGTACTGTTTGCTAAACGTTTAGTTCAAGATCTTTGGCTATTAGGTCTCGGTGGGACCAAGAGCCTCCATTGAAGTTATACAAAATGGAAACATTTTTGGGTGAATTACCAGCGGTTTCGAATATTGAGATTTCGCGTCACATCGTATGTCATAATTTTAAAAAGGTGGAGTTGCATGGATTCTGTGATGCTTCTGAAGCTGGGTATGCAGCTGTCATCTATTTCCGTTCGTTCGATTTAGAAGATAATATTACCATATCATTAGTATGCGCAAAATCGAAGGTTGCTCCTACTAATCGCGTTTCATTGCCCGTCTCGAATTGTGTGCTGCCGTACTCTTGGCAGATTTAGTAGATTTCGTCAAAAATACTTATACCGATATTTTATCATTTAGTAATATTTTCGCTTGGTCAGATTCTACTGTTGTTTTGTCTTGGATTCGGTCTTCCTCGCATAAGTGGAAGACATTCGTTAGCAATCGTATTTCGCATATTCAAGAACGTATTCCTCCATCTTCGTGGTTTCATGTTAAGTCCCAGGATAACCCTGCGGATTGTGCCTCACGTGGACTTTTGGCTTCAGAGTTGGTTCATCATCCATTATGGTGGACAGGACCTTCTTGGTTAGTGCGTCGTAATGAAGAATGGCCAGTAACATCGCTGCCAAAACTTATCGACTCATCTCAGATGGACGTCGAATATCGTACTCTGTCGTTAACAGTCGTTATGTCTGACAATTTCTTAGATATGTTGTTGGATAAATTTTCAAACCTGCAGAAAATTTGTAGGATTATTACCTGTATTCGTCATTTCATTCGTAATGTTCAATGTCCCGATTTATGCTCAAAATATTCTGATGGTTTGTCTCTTGCTCAGCAGCAAGAGGCTATACATATATTGATTAAGAGTTCAAACAAATGTTTTTGCACAAGACATTGTAAATATTAAAACTGGAAAACTTGTTAGTAAACAACTTCGTAGTCTTAGTCCGTTTCTAGATAGTCATGATTTGTTGAGGGTGGGCGGTCGCCACGTAACTCAGAGTTATCGCATGATGCAAGATTTCCAATTTTGCTTTCTCGGTCGCATCGGTTGACTGAAATTATTATATTAGAGTGTCATGAAAGACATTTATATCCTGGAAATCGAACAACACAATTTTATTAACTCAAAATTATTGGATCTTGTGCGCCAAGAGGGCTATTCGGCAATGTCTGAAATCCTGCATTCGCTGTTTTCGTGTAAACCCTGTGGCTTTATGCCCCCTATGGGGATTTACCAGTTTCTAGGTTAACTCCAGGTAAGGCGTTTTACATACGGGAGTCGACTTTGGTGGACCTTTCTCTGTCACGATGAATCGATGTCGTGGCGCAAAATCATTGAAAGCGTACATTTGCTTATTTATTTGTTTCAGCACTAAAGCCATCCATTTGGAACTAGTGTCTAACTTGTCGACAGACGCTTTCTTGGGTGCTTTACGTCGATTTATTGCTCGAAGAGGCAAATGTATTCAAATCCATTGTGATAATGGTACTAATTTCGTTGGGGCCTCTCGTGAAATCTCTCAATTGATGCGCCATTCGGCAGGCGTTGAGGAATCGAATTTGTGTTTAATCCTCCTGCTGCTCCTCATTTTGGTGGGTTGTGGGAGGCCGGGATTAAATCAGTAAAATCCCATTTAAAGAGAATTATCGGTGAACAAATTTTGTCGTTTGAAGAATTCTCGGCGGTATTGATTCAAATCGAAGCGATTCTCAACTCACGTCCACTATGCGCACTGAGTTGCGAACCGCATGATTTCGTATTTGACCCCGGGTCATTTTCTTAATGTTGAACCAGTTTCGTGTTACCAGATCCAGATTTGTTGTCCATAAACCCTCTCGTTTGAATCGCTGGCAATTGTTGCAGCAAATGCAACAAGGGTTTTGGAAGAAATGGAGTGCTGAATACCTGCACACGTTGCAGCAGAAAGGTAAGTGGTTGAAGAATTCCGCTACTTTACCTATTGATTCGCTTGTTCTCTTAAAGGAAGAAAATAACCCCCCTCTACAGTGGCGTTTAGGAAGAGTAGTAGATGTTCACCCTGGTAGAGACGGTATCGTTCGGGTAGCTACAGTCAAGACATCCCAAGGGTTAGTTAAACGCCCCCTAGTGAAACTATGTTTACTGCCAGTTACTTGATATTTAATGGTATGTACACGTATATTCACTTATATAAGTTTGTCGGTTAGGTTTCTTAGTTAATAGCTCTAATTAGTTTTTAAATATAAAATAAGTTAGTTCATACTTATTTTGGTGGGCGGATGTTCGGTCTTTTGTCGCATCGTTCGCGTGGTTAATTTTAAGTTATTTAAATTTGTAGTCGTAAATCTAGTAGTAAAACTGTCATCCCTTGTTCCCTTATATCCTGCCATAAAAATTCCTTGTGCATCTGTGAATAAGGTGGACAGAGTAGTGAACAAACACTTGCTTATGGATATTGAAGCAGAACGGTCGTCGGTTTCTTCGTTCAGTGTACCATAAGTTAGTCAAGTGCCCCAGACTTTCGTTGTTAAACCCTAAAAAACATAGTGCAAGTGTTACGTAACATAGACTCAACTCGCATACAGTCCACTTGGTTGAAGGAAGAGGAACTGCAGCTTAGAAACACAAACCACCGCGGAGGTAAGTCGATGTATAAATTTATAAGACCCCCCGCGCGTGAACACACCAATAAAAATTAATCAGTTGATTTCATGTTAAGCGTATTGGCTACCTAAAAAAAGTCGGTCCCAGGCCACAACACAAATTGAAGGCAATCATTCTTTTAAACTTTAAAAATTTTTGCTTAGTGTACTCAAACCAAATATTTTGACAACGATCCTAGGTCATGGATCGAAACATAAATAAAGATGATTTTAAAAACTATGAGTGGTTTAATTCCCAAAGAAGATTAAGAAGATTGCAACAAGCGTCCTTAAAGTATTTCTATGCAAAATCCCACCATATGTGAGAATACATCAGCAAATAGATCGAAAGCCAATGATATCTGACCAGAGGGCGATAATGTCTTTGTTAAATATAAAATCAAGTTATGGTGTTGTTACAGTAAACACTATATTTCACTTAATTACAAATTTATTTGTCTTTACAAAGTTGCAAGTTAATTTTCCCGTTTCATTTTGTTAAAGGTGTTATAAGGAACAAAGTGGGCTTGAAACTTCAAATAATGTGTCTGACATTTCACAAAAAAAAATACTTAAATGTTAATTTGTTCATACTATAAATAACTGAAAAAGGTCACAAATGTAGGTAACCTGAAAGTTTGTTTAAATACTACAAATGTTTAAATTTTAGGAAATTTGTAATTTTCTCCATATTGTCATATTCTAAAAGCAATATATAATATAGACCGAATACGATTTTGAGTATTACAAACCATTTGTGGTAATTTGCAGTTGGTGGAACCAATAACTTACAAATTTCATTTGTATTGAATTTATACCAACAATTATTAGAACATGAGCACACATGAGTTTAAGCAGTCAACCAAGAAGAATCGTTTACTGGTGAACCGACGTTAAACGTTCCAAGGAAGTTACTAGGAATGCAACAATGTTGATGATGACCATATGGTACAGTGTGACGAATGTGATTTCTGGTTTCATTTTATTTGTGTTGGAGTTGACATTTCCATTCAAAATAAACCATGGTCATGCAACTAATTGCGTTAACAAGAGCGGTCGCAAAGGTGAAGATGTGAATAACACCAAGACCAGTGCCGTGTTGCAATAGCCGCCATTGATGTCTAAAAGGACAAATACAGTGTTAAAAGTCTTCAAAAGCTCACATAAAAAGGTACTGGAATTGGAGTTAAACAAACTAGAGGAAGAAGATGATGAAGATAGAGGGATGCATACAGCTGAGAAGGCTCGATGCAAGAAGCGGTACCGTATCCTTCGAGAACTATGAACCTGAAACTAATACAGTAGCAACTAGTGGTTCTAGTAGATTAACGACGAGGCATTGTACTGCAGAATGATTAAAGTCACAAGCCATTTACTCCGCTCATGGAGCAGTAAGTTGTCATGTTGAATCTGGTGTAGGCTCAGCTCAGCCACAGCTAGTCAAAATTGGTTCGCCAACTAGTTCCGTAAATAGCTACGTTCAATGGAACAATGCCCAGGTATGTGGATCAGCTGTTGTAGATATGTATTATACTGCAGCTAAAGCTTTCAACCCAAATACGCACTCTACAATTGTAGATATAAAATCTGTTTGGAATCAAAATCAACTAGCAGCCTGTACAGTAGCATCCCTGTGAACTTCCAAGGTTCGATGGCAAACCCAAGAACTGGCCAATGTTTATTACTGCATTTGTTGAAACCACACAAATGTGTGGCTATTCAGAAAACGAAAATATGTTTTGTTTCAAAGGTGCTTAAAAGGCCAGGCATATGAGTTGGGGGGGGGCTATGCATCCGTCCAACATTCCTAGCGTACTATCAACATTGCAAATGTATTACGGTCGACTGGAAAATATAATTTACACTTTAATCCACAAACTGCGTTCACTAACATCACCTAAATTAACTGATGTACAAGGAATTGTCGAATATGTCTTTGCATGCAAATTACCAGATTACTTCATGAATCCCATTCTGCTTCAGGAACTAATTGGGAAACTAACCTTCCGAATGCAACGCTTTCTGAGTTTGATGATTGGATAGCCGAAAATGCTAGTTCTATCTGTCGTACCCTTTCTTGAGCCAAAGAAACCAAGTGGTCGTATTAACACTCATTAACACTGGTGTTCATTGGCCCATGTACTTATATAAAATTGTCTACTAAGGTTGTAGCTGCTGAGGTACTTTCTTTGTTTGGTATTGAAATTATTACAACGTACTTACTTAGCTCACATGATATTGGGACCGTATATACGTTTCGTTTATTTGGTTTTACAAAAGGACCTATTGTGTTAACTGTAGTTATATCAAATCATTTTTGAGGTATAGGCCTTGTTACGATTTCTTCTTTGTGGCTAATTTGGTTTTATTGGTTTGACATTCCTGACATTTGGCTGTGTATTGTGCCACATCTTGTGATATTTCTTTCTAATTGTACTGGGTTTTTATTACCACAATGTCCTCAAAAAATTGGGTTTTCTTAAAAAAGTTTTAGTAATTGCTGTCGTTGCTCCATATTTTCTACATTCATTAATTTTGGATATAGTATTACACATACTTTACTCACTATAGATGACTTCTTCAATTAATTCATTGTACAATGCTTGAAAATGTTCTCTGATGTTAATTCAATATTTCAATATCCCAATTCACCAGCTATCTCGTGCAACTGTAGTTGAAGTCCTTCGAGTGGAAAACGACCCTTAATGAAATGGTTTATCACTTCTGTTGTACATCTTCCATTCTTGCCCAAACGCATACTTGTATAGTTTGGTACTACATTAAAACTTACCCACAGTATGCTGATTATCGCTGCGTTATGACATTTTGATTAAAAAATTTTTACATTATTTGGATTGTCGTGATGCCTCGCCATTCCTCGTGGTTTGTTCCTTTTTTTTTACAGTATTTGGGATGTCGTGATGCCTGGCCATAGCTAGTGTTTCAGCCATAATTTTTTCTGATAACTTGGCGAGGAGAATATCCTCAGAAGTGAAAACTAGCTGTAATTTTAGTTATACTGTCAGTCTAACAATTGCAAGTTAGCTGTTTTCTACTAATGATGACCATTAGTGTTCGAATTACATATTTAGAGGTTCCAATAAAATATAATTTGTGGTAAAGGAAGTTATACTTTTTGATTCAGGAAACTGGTCTGCTGCTAGCCTTGTGTTTTGTTTTCTATAATCCGCTAGTAAACACCATTTCTTTTTCTCCATTGTTATTTGATTTCTTTGATACTAATAGAATTAAACTGTTGTATTCCAAAAAAGAAGGTTTGATAATTTCATCTCAACGTTTTAGCTACCTGGGTTTGCACATCTGATTTTTGAATCTCTGGTGTTCCGTAGTTTTTTACATATAGTGGTTCATTTTTAACCTTAATTTTTGTTCGTAAAAATCATTAACTGGAATTCTATCCTCTTTTAATCCAAAAATATCATCATATTACACACATAAATTCGTAATTCTGTCCTACATATTCTGGGATATTTATTTAATTCAGCTAAAAGTTGTTTTTTTAGATTCTTATTACCTTTTTTATCTCAAATATTGGATAGTTGTACAAATCTGCATTGTTTTATATCACTATAATGTAACTGTAGCGCCTTGTCGGTAGTGTTTATCACTCGAATGCAGGACGGTAATACGCTTGCAATAAAAACTGCTCTGGGTTCCATATTAAAAATTATCTTATCTATATCATTTAATTTGCTTATTTAAAAGTCTAATTATTTCCATTTTAGGCAAAATAATGAGAGATTCTGGTTCTGGTCCAGTTTCGATTGGTATTATTGTCATTGCGAAATTACTTTTACTTTTTAGGGTCCGATACCTGATTTTGCTTTAACATTTCACTAAAAAGTCTCTACCCATTATACTATTAGCAGGTATTGGAAAATTACCAATACTTTTTGAAATTATTGTTGAGAATTATTTCTATTGTTCTCGAGATTAAATCTATTATATCTAAACTATTGTTCATAGCGCCTTTGATTTGGCACTTGAGATTAGAAAAAAAATGTTTGATATTCATCGATTTTTTTTTAATCAGATTTATCTCAGCTCCGGTATCGACAAAAAGTTTGATTGCATGTGGGTTGTCATTGATATCCTTATTGTTATAAAATTAGACATATGTAAATTAAATGTGTATATTTTCATTGTTGGCTCGCCTTGTCCAGTATCAGATGCTGGCCGAATTACTCGTTTCCTTGGTCCTGGATTTTGTAACTTCTCACATACTGGGTACACCTATAAAAATTTTGTCCTTGATTATTGAAATAATTTTCCGCCAATGACTTCAATTACTATTTAGTATTGCTTTACCTGTTAATCCTTTTGCTGCACAAAGTTTTCGTTTTAATATTAGGAATAGGGGATTCTTTAATCTGAAAGGAAAAGTTTTATTTCCCATTATTATTATTGTATGTAATAAATTAGGTTACTACGGTGAAATTGTGCTTTTCAGTTCTCACGTGGATTTAGAAAATTACTCAGTTTAAGCGGGGAAAATCATCATAACAACTTCTTTCAAATTGTGGGGATGCTCTTAGTTAATTATAGATCGAAATTTTTAATAGTTCCAATTTTAATTCAAAACAGGCTTCATTCATCAGTACAAAAATTGAAGTATATATTTAACAGAATTATTGCTATAAGAACGAGTAGAATATTTTTCAAACTGTATAAATACAAGTTTCAAAATTTTTCAGTTTTGAAATTTGCTTATATAATTTTTGGCGTTACTAATAAACTTTTGATATTTCAGAGTTATTCGAACTGATTAAACAAAAGATAGTGGAAGTAAATATAGAGGAAGAAGAAAAGGAAAAACGCACACAAGCCTTAACAACAGTTACTTTAGCCTCATCTGAAGCCGTAGAAACAACTAGTAGATACATTGATACATCAGCACCATCTTCTGCAATACAGTCGTCCGACATCTTTAAATTTGTTAGCAAATCTTCATTCAAAATTTATAGTGAATTACAGACATTCATGCAAGCCATAGATGCATCACTATTTGAACTTTTAAATAATGATTCGCTAAAGCAAATTAAATTTGAATGTAAGAAAGCTGTTAATATTCCAGTCAATGCAATTTCTGCTGCTAGTATTCAGCATCTTGCAGATAAATACAATCGATTATCAAATTTATTAAATGGAAAAACAGTCGAAGTGGGAGGAACTTATGTTAATGCCACAAAACTTCCTCAGGGTATTTTGTATTGTAAAAATCTGCTGGCACAAAATTTTGTTTTACAAGGTGATTTGATGATATCAAGTAATCCCGAAGCGGCATTTTCATATTCTGCAGTAATAGTAGCACTTTGGAACGAACATGCCGATTTTGGAAAATTATTACTGGTACATTTTCATTCGTTGTGTCCTTATTTAGTACCAATATATCCTCCTCGAACTGTTGAGCAAACCGATGACGAATTTTATCGGAGTCTAGGGTATCGATACGTAGAAGGAGTTGTTGAATTGCAAGATAAGTTCTTAAAAAGAATGATGGGTACTATGAGACTTTATGCGGCTATAATAATTACCCAACCTAAAAGAGGACAAAAGAAAAATCCACATGGCCTTAGTGAAGGTTGGCGATGGTTGTCTGCATTTGTAAATCTTGAACCTAAACCTGATATTTCTGCCACTCTGCTACATGTTTTTTTAGAAACTGCAGGATCTACTTTGGAAACAGTTTATGGAAAATCGTTTAGAAAACTAATAATATTCATTTTGCAGACATACTTGCCTATATTACAAAAAATTGACGCAGGTGGTCCTGTTACACGTTTAGAAGTACTTTTAGAAAATTATCGGAAACAAGGACATTTTGAAAAGCCAACTGGCATGTTAGGTAGTGATTTTTGGTAGTCAAATTGAAATAGATAAATATTGTCAGCATATTATATTATAAGATGTAAAAATTAAATTGTGTAATTTTGAAAATATTTATTTTTATAAATTTTGAATAAATAATTTGTACTATTTTTTATGTGTGAATCTTTTTAATATGTAGTTTTTAGTGGTAAAAAAAATTATGACAAGGTTAAGATGGCATTTTGAATTATTAAAGATAATGATCATGCAAAGATAACGTAAATGTATAAATATAAAAAGATAATTTGTGCAGCCAACAAGTGGAAGTACTAAGTTTTGGTGAAAACTAAAAAAAATAAGCAGAAAGTACTTTGTTACTTGTTGAGGCGAGTACCGGGCCTCAACGTGTTAATAAAATTTAAGAGCAGGAATTACGTTTTTTATTGAACAGTTACTTGCAGTTTGTTCTAATACACAGTCTCGCTGCTTTAAATTTGTGTACATGCCAATAAACCCTGGTTTTTCAGTATAAGAAATATAAATGACATACATTAAATTATTTTGAAATATGTCAATTCGAAAACTCCTAGATTCTTTTTCTAAATTGAATAACAGTTAATGACACAACAAATACAACCAATCAACACACTTGGGTGAACCTGTTGCAGTAACATTACTTGTTAAGTAAATTATCAGTAACACACATTTTTCAATCATTGGATAACCATTTTCCATTTCTTATACAAATTAAATTTACGTATTTCGGTTAAAAGCAAAAGTAATTCTTCCTGTTTCTTGGCTCTGGCCTTGAGTAGGTTATAAATTAATAGTTAAATTGTATCTTAGAATTAAGTAATATGTAAAAATGTGTTAAGATGCCCTTGGGGGTTACATCACTACTCTCCTAGAATTTTTTATTGTCTCGGGGAAATGATTGCGAAACTTTGATTGAACCCCAAACTTATTCTGTGGAGGTTTACATGCACACTTTTTAACCGGGGCTCAATTAGAGCTGTTGTTTTTTGGTCAGAGTTCTGGTTAGTGTGTGTTTTTCAATTTAGTGACCTAATTAACGGCCCCGCCTTTCATTACTTCATCCTTTTAGAGCACACTACAATTGGAAGATACTAGTGACAAAAATTTGATGAAAATCCGTACTCTGAAAGCTTGATGAAAACGTAAGTAAAAACCTGTTATAATCTAGATAATAAAATTTATTAAGTAAGGGTTAAGGGGTGTTTAACATGTAGTAATTGACACTTGAACGGGAATTGTAATAATTTTCGCCTGTGGGATAAAACGCAATAATAGGCGTCCAACGTGGACGGTCTTTGACGTAATCTGACATTAATTAATAATGACAACAGTTAGTTTCTTTATCTGTATTAATTTTTAAAAAATTACCAATTGTATGTAATTTTTTTTATTTCATTTTGAATGGGCCTGCACCTTGCCGAAGTTCTAGATTACTAGAACAGGTGAAATGGCTTGCGTGTTCTAATGAGCTAAAGAGCCAAACTACACGTCCAACCAAAGTAGTAGGGTCGTTAGTGAGGAACCAGACTAAGACAGGTCCCGAAAGAGGGCAGCGGCTCTTTCGGTACTTAGATTGGCAGAGACCATAGGTGTCGGTATGGCAGTCTAAGACACACTACTGTGATGTGGAAGGCAACGGGAAACCACCACATTACCTCCCAAGTACACAGCGTACCTAAATTATAATAAAATGATGGCGCATTCTCTGGGGTAAAAGATTCCGGAGTTAAAATAGTCCCCCATTCGGATCTCCGGGAGGGGACTACTTCGAAGGATGCGATTGGGAAGTTAAGAATAAGAGTCTGGAACATTTTGCGAGTCGGAGCGTGGAATGTTAGAACTGTGAAGCAAGTGGGTAAGCTAGAGAACCTAAAAATCGAAATGAATAGGTTATCACTAGACATAGTAGGGATCAGCGAAGTTCGGTGGCCAGAGGCGGGGGATTTTTGGAGTGAAGACTTCAGGGTAATTCATACAGGAGCAGAGGAGGGAAATTTGGGTGTGGGGATAGTTAATGCGGAAAAAGATAGGATACTGTGTAGAAAATTACTTACAAAATAATGAAAGAGTATTCATGGTTAGATTAGAATCTAAACCGGTAAACACAGTAATAATACAAGTATACATGCCCACCTCTAGCTACAGTGATGAAGAGGTAGAAGCGATCTACAAAGATATCGAAGACATATTAAGACACGTAAAAGGACATGAAAATTTAATAATTACGGGGATTTTAATGCAGTGGTAGGTGAGGGTAGGGAAGGAGCGATAGTAGGTTTATTTGGTTTAGACACTAGAAACGACAGAGGAAATAGGTTGGTAGAATTTTGCGACAAGAACAATTTAATCATTTTTTTTTTTTTTTTTAATTTCACTTTCATCCGCTTCCACCTTTACAGTTATTAGCGGAGGTTGGAAGTATTATTTATAATCTATGGTACAATATATGTTTATCTTTTATATATTTTATATACGATGTTGGATTTCTATGTCTTTAAGATAGTTCAGCAGTGGTTCAATATTGGATGTGTCTCTCAGGATAGTTTGTACATCTTGTTGTATGTTGTTTGTTGTTTACTAGAATTGCCACCCCTCCGCTAGCTATATGTGTGTTTAGTCTGTCCTTGCGATATTGTATAAAATTGAATGTATTTATGTTTTTATGTTCTTTGAAGTGTGTTTCTTGTAAGCATATGTAATGAGGTTGTGTTTCTTCAATTAGTTTTTGGAATACAGCTTTATGGGATTGAAGTCCATTACAATTCCATTGAATGATGTTCATGTTATTGATTATCGACTGAGGAATCAGACATTTCTGACTCAATTTGTTGTTCCTCCATTTTTTTAGTTATTCTTGTTATTGTTGTTTTTATTTTTTTGTCATCAGTATTGTTTTGGATTTCATGCATCATTTGTATGAGTTGGTTTGTATCTTTGGTATAGTTTTACTTAATTCTAGTATTTTTTTGTTCGATCGTGTTTTCTAGAAAGTCCTGAAATTCGTCGAATGAGATAATGTATTTGGCTGGATCACTTTCTATGATTTCCTTTATTGTATTGTGTTTTGGGGATTCAGTTTGTTCCAAGTTCTTCTTTTAATTGTAGGATCCTTTTTTTGGTTTTTGTTTGTCCGTTTGGTTTGTGATAAATTCGACAGGGTTGATTCTTGGTTGGTTTCTTGTTTTTTCTTTTGTGTTGCTTCTCTTATTTGATGTTCAATGTAAGTTTCATTTAGTTCTTCTGTAGGTGTACTTTCAGGTGACTGATTTGGTCTTTTATTTCTTATTGTTTCATTTAGGTTTGTTATTTGTTCAGGTTGTTTTGTTTCACTCTGTATATTATGTTCCTCGCAGCTTGAGGTTGAATGGCCCGTTTGTTTACATGTATAGCAGTATGTTTCTGTAGATAAAAATAGTCTGTAGGGGGTTTCTTCAAATAATACTATTATTGATTCTGGGATGTTTAAATTTGCAGTTTGTTTAACATAGATTTGTCTCTAAAGCTAAGTATGTGTTTAAATTTTATTTCTGATAATGCAGCTTTTATAAATGACATCTTGCCTGTTAAAGTTATATTTAGCTTAATAAGTGCGTCTTCTATTACATTGTGTGGTATGGATGGGCTAACATTTGAAATAACCACCCTTATGGTCGGCGTTAGTAATTTACGTATTTCCACTTCTGTGTTATTTACTGTTATATTAGGATGGTTGTTTACAAACTGGTCAGCATCTTCTTTTGTAGATAAATAAATACAGATCCGGTTGTTTGCTATTCTTGATGCAAAGGTTATATTTTTAGGATCTATTATTTCCGTGATTGCATTTAGATAATCTTCTAACTTCGTGTTTGGAAATGAATTTAATATAATCGCATTTTCTTTTGACGGGAAACTGCTTGCAGATGTTTGTTCATTTGGTGCTTTGATTTTTACTGCATTCGAATATGTCCCTTCTTTTATTGTCTGATGGGCGAGTGGGTTTTTTGTTTGGCTGGTTGAATGATTTATGGTTGAGGCTGTTATTGTTGGTAAAGGATACATTTCAGGTAGTTTTGGTATGTGGTTTGGGTTAGGTTTATTTAATGTAGCTGTAATAAAAGGAAGAGGAATGTTTAGAAAACAATACCTGTTTTGGTTTTATCACTTGTTAATTTGTTATTTCCGAGGTCGTATTTTATTATCAACGAATTAACTTAGAACTGTACTGTTGAACATACGGTCGCGGAATGATTTAATCATTACAAACACATTATTTCAACATCATGCTAGAAGACGATATACGTGGAAGATGCCAGGAGATATAGGAAGATATCAAATAGATTACATTCTTGTTAGACAACAGTTTAGGAAGCAAGTAAAAGACTGTAGAAACTACCCAGAAGCAGATATAGACACTGACCACAACATCGTAATTATGAAGGCCGCACTTAAATTAAAAAAATTCGAAAAAAAGAAACGGAAAAAGGCACTTGGACCTACAGAAACTAAAAGATAAAGATATTCAAGAAAGATTCGAAAAAGGTCAAATGAATTGCTCAAAGATATCGGGAAAATATCTGATACTAAGGAAATAGAAACAGAATGGAATAACATTAAATCCAGCCTCGACATGGCGGCCAGAGATATTCTGGGGTATACACAAAAAGAAAATAAGAAACCATGGATAACAAAGGATATCCTGAATTTAATAGAAGAAAGACGAAAATGCAAAAATAAATCAGACGAAACAGGAAAACAGATACAAAGCCTTAAAATGGGAAACTATTCGCAAATGCAGGAAAGCTAAAGAACAATGGATTGATGAAAAGTGCAAAGAGGTACAAACTAAGATGGAAGTAGGAAAGACAGATGAAGCATACAAACTAATTAGAATCAATGTTAGGGATATAGAACTGTATAGCAAAAATATAAGGGACGCGGGAGGAAATGTCATTATAGAAAATGTAGAGAAAGTGGGTAGATGGCAAGAATATATAGGGAATTTATATGTAGGAGAAGAACTAACTGCATTAGAAAAGGAATCAGACATTGAAAATGATGACTTGGGATATCCTATACTTAGAGATGAATTTGAATTAGCATTAAAGGGTCTGAAAAATGGTAAAGCGCCGGGTACAGATAAGGTGCAAGCGGAGTCTTTAAAAGCCGCTGGTCAAGCAGTAACAGAACGTCTCTTCCAACTTGTAGGCTATATGTATGAAACAGGCGAGATACCCAAAGATTTCAAACAACATCATAGTAACCATACCAAAAAAGAAAGGCGCAGATAGATGTGAAAATTTTCGAACAATAAGTTTGACAGCACACGTATCAAAAATATTAACTAGAATTGTACAAAGACGAATGGAAAAGGCCTGAAGAAATACTAGGAGAAGACCAATTTGGGTTTAGGCGAAACAGGGGAACATGGGGGGCTATCTTAGCTCTGAGGGTGATAATGGAGAAAACAATAGAAAAAGGGGAAACCGTGTATATAGGGTTTGTAGATCTGGAAAAAGCATTTGACAATGTAAAATGGAAAAAAATGTTCGAAATACTCAAAAAGATTGGAATGAGTTATAGGGATAGACGGATAGTACATAGCTTATACAAAGAGCAAACAACAGTAATAGAATTAGAGCAGGAATGTAAAGAAGTAAACATCAGGAAAGGGGTGAGACAGGGATGTTCCATATCCCCATTAATTTTTAACTTGTACATTGAAGAGGCAATGAATACTGTCAAATGCAGGAAGACATTTGGAATTACTATGCAGGGACAAAAAATTGATATGCTTAGATTTGCAGATGATATAGCGGTATTAGCATCTACCAAGGAAGAGTTAGAAGTTGCTCTCAATGAAATGGAAACGGTTCTAACAGAGAGATACGGTATGAAAATTAACAAAAGTAAAACTAAAGTACTAGTATGCAAATGAGGCAAAAATAAATCAAAAACAAGAATACAAATATGTAAGACGAACTTACAAGAGGTTAAGGATTTCTGCTACCTAGGAAGCCAAATAACGCAAGATGGGAAAAGCACAAAAGATATAAAACAAAGATGAGCACAAGGTCGTGCTACATTTAACAAGAAAAAGCAACTACTGTGTTCAAAGACAACAAACATAGAAAAAGGAAAAGATTGCTTAAAACATATGTATGGGGCACAGCACTGTACAGCTGTGAAGCCTGGACAGTAAGAGAAGCAGACAAGAAAAAGGTAGAAGCCTTTGAAATGTGGTGCTACAGACAATTGATGAAGATATCATGGACAGACAAAGTTAAGAACGAAGAGGTACTAATAATGGTAGGGGAAGAAAGAAATATGTGGAAAACGGTAAAAAATAGGAGAGATAGGATGATAGGCCACATACTACGGCATGAGAGAATAGTGCGGAATATACTAGAGGCAGAGATAGGAAAAAAGAGAAGACGAAGTAGACTTAGCTTAGACTACTGCACACAGATAGTAAAAGATGTATGTTGTACGAGTTTCAGGGAAATGTGTAGGCTAGCTCAGAATAGAAATCAATGGAGGTACACATCCAACCAGTCCCAAGATGGATAAATTAATGACGAAGAAAGTAACTGCACTTAAACATGATATTTATTATAAGCAACTACAAGCATGGGATGGGCAATATTCTCGAATAATGGTAATTGTGTGAAAGCATTTACTTGAAAACTATTATTTTGGCAAATGTCTAAGTGTTGGGGGATCTTGGCAGCCACAGGTTGCTTAACCCCCTTCAATAAATCTCAGTGAAATAGGGCATAATATTAGAAAACAATATAAGGGGAACCGAGCTGTATTGCTGTGTGAGAATTTCAGGGAACTATGTAGGTTAGTTTAGAAAATAAACAAGTGCAGGTACATTTCCAACCAGTTTTGAGATGGGAAACCCAATGACGAAAAAATAAGCGCAGATAAATCTGATGATTAGTATAAACAACTAGTTGTTTGTTGTGAAATATCTGCAACTAATGTTGACTGTGCGAAAAGATATATTGAAAAAAATATTAAATCAGTAAATGTTCAAGTGCTGGGGGAACTTGGCAGCCACAGGCTGCTTACCCCCATTCGCAACCACTAAATGTCGGAGAAATAGGGTATATAATTGTAAAACAATAGAAGGGGACCGAACTGCATCTAACAAGAAAGAACGGCGCCTATGATGAAAGACAACAAACATAGAACAAAAAGTTGTTGAAAGCGTATGTGTGGAGCACAGCACAGACAGTATGCCTACGAAATACGAGCAGTCTGAAAAGCAGACAGAAGAACAGTAGCAGCCTTTGAAATGCCGTGCTTCAGATGTATGAGGATGGACAGACAAAGGTAATAACTAATAGGTTATAGAAACAGTAAGGGAACAAGTATATCTTTGGGAAAAAAATATGAGAAATAGAAGGGCAGAATACGTTCTAAGGCGTTTTTGGGGAATAGTATGGGATATATGACAAGCAGAGATAGGAAAAAAGAGGTGGATGTAGACCTAGATTAGATAGTGATAGATGCAGACTGTGCAAATTTCGGGGAAATCTGTAGGTTAGTTCAGAATAGGAAACAATGACGGTACGTGTCTAACCAGTTTCAGGACTGAATACCCAATGATGATGATGATGTAATTTTATCCTTGTTTTGAAATCTTGCTTCATGTTGGTATTCGAAATATTATGTAACCTAAAAATATTAACCTATCGGACCACAAAATATCGTTTAATTTCGTAGTTAAATAATAGCATTCGTTGAGCTTCCATAGATTTTGATGTTCTAGAGAATATACTGCTGACGACTTCTAGTAGTGTACTTAATGACTGATATCTTAAAATAATAGAAAATGTTAAGTTTTTAGTCGTATTTGGACATATTTTTTGAAGTAATAATTAATGATTAACCTTTATTAAAGTTAATGACATGGAATTGTAGTTTTGATGAATAATTAACTTTTTTTATTTATTTAAATATCATGGCACTACAGAAAGTGTTTCTAAATGGCCAACATATCGAAATAATATACATACAAAAAGAAGAAAAGTAATAATAGTTACTAAATAATACTAGAGATGACACAAATTATGTTGTAGACAATAAACGCTCTATATTATTTTTATTAATTGAATACACTACAGAAATAATCAAATTGAAATTGGTACTAACAGATTAAGCGTATGTTTGCCAAGAAGGGATTCTTGCAAATTACCAGATTTCATTAACAATTTGTTTAAAGAAAGTAGAGTTCAGAAGAAAAATATCACAATTGGTAAAGTGCCGATTATAGATTATGGCAAGCTTGTCTAAAAACACGTTCAAGCCATAGTTTGTACGATGTTGCTTGATGACAAATGACTGGGTATTTCAAGTAAGCCTATAGTTGATCCGAAACTGAATAGGAGCTAATAAGTGATGACAGTCGATTGTGCCATTCACTAATTTGAGTAGAAAAATTGCTGAAGCTATCCAACGTCTGCACTCTAGAGATTGCAAACCCACCAATTGGAGGCGGATAGGACGCGGAATTCCCAAAAAGGGAATGCGATGTTTGAAAAGTAAATATTTCACAAATTTTGCTTGAACGTTTTCAAGTTTGAGAATGAGGTCATAGGTAGGAGACCAAATAACGCAATTGTATTCAACAATACTACGAACCAAACGGAAGTATAGAGTAGATATCGCTCTAGTATCAGAAATGAGTAAGGTGTGTCTTTTAGAAATCCAAGCGTCCTAAATGCTTTTAAGCAGACATTATCAACATGTTCAGCAAAAGAAAGTTTATAGTCGAATAAAATATTGAAATCACTAATAGACGAAACTGAATCTGTTGGTATCTTATATGTGTATTCAATAAAGTTTCCAGATCTCGTATTTTTACAGGAAACATAAATATTTTTTTCATAACTAATCCAGTACAAAGTGATTTTAAACATAACTGTATTTAGTTTAGTGTTTTTATGAATGTCTTGGACTTATCTCCAATTTGCCATTGCCGAATAAAAATTTTTCCTTTTTACATTAAATTTTTTGATGTTTATGTAAATTTCCCTAACATAAATATATTTATAATCGTAATTTTTGATAATTCTTTACAAAATATTACCTTAAGTGGTTTTCACTTATTTAATATTTCAATGCTTAATAATCGTTTCTTCCTGTTTGAAAGCTAAAATTTTTTATTTAATAGCATTGTGAAAAAATTTCTTTGTCGAACATTTCGTCTACCTGCTTACTACCCTAATTATTGATAATTTTTGTTCGGCAAGTTGCAAATAAAAACTCCTAAATTAATTTTTCAGAAAAAAGTAAATTAAATTTAAATTTTTAAAACGAATTATTTACACTTAAAAGCTAAAGAAATCGACTTTGACCTAAAAATTTTCTGTTAAATTACCTTTAAAATTTATTTTATGTACAATGATTGTCGATCCATTTATCTATGAACTTGAAGATTTCGATGGTAAACCACAAGCAAAGTGGCTTATAAAAGACCTAAAAGTTTTGCTGATAATACTCCCATAATTAATCCTTTTCATCAACATGTTAAGCATAACTCGTACTATAAAATATTTTATACCTCATAATGTCTGCTGTGGTTACCCTTTACTTTTCTTCGCATCTTATGATGGAAACTCATTCTACCTTTCATATTTAAATGGGTAAAACGCTTTAGTTTTTGTAAATTTATTTATGCTTTCGATAATTTGCATTTAAATTTTCTCATTTTTATTAATTTGATTATTCGTCTGTACAATATACCTTTAATTTCTTAGTTTTATTTCGCTTCTTAGATATTTAAAGTACTATTAGCAATTTTGTGGGTTACTATTTTCCCTACGCCTCCTCCCTCCATTAATGATTAATATATCTTTGGCATGAGTAACGCAATAAATCTTTAGGACCAGTTGGAGTTGATGCTTTTCAAATAAGGCAAACATGGTGGTCGACAACCATGCCTATGTTGGAAAAAGTCAATATTCGCAGTTGCAGAGACTGGAAATTTCTATTTCTTGTGTTTTCTTCCTGGAACTTTCACTCATTATGCTATTGCATTCCTCTTTTTCCCTTCATTATAACCTGGAAATCTCATTGCATTGTTCTTTTTTTTTTAATATATGATGAGTGAACGATGTGACTTTTATTTATTATACTCCTTTTGATTATGGTTGTGTGAATTTACCATATATATCTTTATCTTAAAGATTTTTGATGCTGGGGTTGATTATGACTACTTTTGAGAATAGTAAGATGTGGTTTTGTTTTTGTTTCTTTCGCTAAGCAGGGGATCCTTCAGATTTTTTGTTCTTTTTACTTGGGGAACATTTTTCTATTTCTCTTCTATAGGATACTTGTCTGAAAGCTTAACTTTTTTTATACCCCACTGTCTGCTTTCCGCATTATTTCTCTTCCAAAGGGTCCGTCATAAATTCAAAATTTTAAATACAGCATCTACTGTAAAGAATTTGAGCATTACCTCTGACACTAGACTAACGGTTGAAAGCCATATTTCACAAGTCTCTGAAATCTTGCTTACTTATGGATTTTTAGCTAGAACTTGTGAATTCAAAACAATAGAATCCTTACAGCAACTGTATTACTCGTACATAGGATCTAAACTGGAATATGGCTATTTAAGATAGAACCCTTGTTATATTATGCAATCGCTGGAGCTTAAACGGGTGCAAAAAAGTTTCTAAAGTATTTGTATTTGTAGTGTAAGCATAAAAAAATCGTGATAGATTTTTTATAGAGTTTTACTAAACCTATCTAGAATTCTTATATAATTGTAACAAGCCCTGGGTAAGGTTGGATTACAAGCGGCTTTTAGAAAAAGAAAACTATTAAGACTTTTAGCTAACTGAACTTTTGACCCACGGTGGTCGCATGAGATTGGGTCAGTGGGTTTATTAAAGTTGGAAAAAACAAGATAATGGACGCCACCTAAATTTTTTATAAAGCAACTGACTAAATCAATTTGCTTAAAGGGAACATTTGGAAACCTAAATGTTATTTAACAACTTTAGGAATTAAGTTTGAATACCACCTATACGTAACTTACTTTTTTTACTGCACTAACGAAGTTCTAGGATGGCTCTGAAACATAATTACAACTAACAAACATATCATTTAGCTAATAATTCTGTGTCTACACGAAGTCCTTATTTTTGTTTCAAATAGTTATCACTGAATTGTTATATGCATTTTTAGTGAATGAATTCCTTCAACGGCCATACAATCTTTGGGAGAAATTAAATATTCATGAAATAATGAGCTGAAGAAAAAAATTAATTCTATATTCTCATTTAAACAATTATGTACATTATAAATGCAATTCAACAAAAGTTAAATTTTTATGAATATAATTACTGCATTACTCTACTCCACTGAATCTTAATTTAAATTCTGTATTTTATTAACAATATTTAATCTATACTTAATAGTCCGCTGTAGCGCTATGTAAGACTGTACATGTCATTCAAATTTCTCTACATGCAAAAATTTATTAGTTAATCTTAATTTAAAATTTCATTTGTTGGAATGAGGTCACGTAAATTGAATTCTATATCATAAATATAAAAGGGTAAGCCTCTTTTTTACCAAGTGTGCCACTAAATTATTTGTAAACGGTTGGCTAAGTGCTTGCATATAACAGAGCATAAAGTAATTTACAACCACTCAACAATTAAATACTACGTGTATGCATATATCTATATGCGGAATAAAATACAGCACATGTAGCAAAAATTTCAGGAAATTAAATGGCCTTACCAATCGGCGTCAACGACCTGTTAACCTCTAAGTAAATGATACAATCCAACAATTCGGCATGTGTAGGCATGGACCGGAAGTCCATTACTTTTCTAACAAATCTGCTTACAATTTAAGTACAAAATAGATTCCATGATGATAAATTTTATTTAAACATCAACCAAGTAGAACATAACCATATTACTTCATTAAAATTCTTGTACGTAGTGGAAATGGTTTGTAATTATGTGATCAGCTGTAGTAGTAGTAGTGTGCTTTAGATTTTATTGGTTTACTAAATATACAAGAGTACTAGAATCCATAATAGGTAAAACGTTATTGAATAAATACTAAATTAATGGGTTTGTAGCAGTAATGTCGACAAATAATTTAGCTAGGAAGTTAGAAAAACACCCTGCACATATAAAGATGTGCTTCTATGTATTAGTATACTAGATTGTAGAGTTGTACAAAATCATCTAGTAACAGATAAAACAAGATCTATCACAAACAAACATTTAGTGTAGTAATACCTTAAAATATAATAGCGAGTATTATATTTTTGTATTTCAATTTATTAGCCCTAATACACTTTATCTTCTTTTGGTTATAGTCCCAGTCGTAGCTGTAACTGTCCAAGTTTAGTAGTAGAAAAGTGTTTAATTTGAGTGCAATTTTTTGAGCTGATTTGGAATTCCACCGCCCGGAACATTAATTGAATTTCGGAAACGCCTTGTCTGTGGAAAACATATTTGAAACAAGTAATATTTATCCTCACATGGTGAAGCGAAAAGTCAAGAAAATTGGGCCGATTGATAGTGGTAAATGAATTTTCAGTTTATGCATCATTGAGTGACATTGTAAGCTATATCATTTCTTGTCCAGAAAATAATGATGCCAATGAAGAGTTGCAATGTAAATGGATAAAAAGTAACAGAAAAGCGTGCATGATGATTCTCATGTGTTATTCCTGAAGTTACTGTCCACATTCATCGTATGGAGAGAGCAAAAGACATATGAGACATGCTATCGAGTATTTATGAACAGTCTAGCATTCAGAGGCTGTATTCTGTTTATGATGAGTTTTTTAGCAACAAAAGAAACGGCTATAGATATCATTACATTTGTATCAAATCTGTCAAATGTATGTTCTGAATTACAGCGAGAATTAGAAAATTATAAAGGAAATACGTGGGAATTGTTACTACATTATTGCATTTTAATAATAGTTCGAAGTATCAATTTTTTCGGCCAACATGGTATTGAAAGTCGATAAAAGATCAGACAGACGAAATGTTTGGTAGAAAACTTGCACAATATTGAACATGATCAAAATAATGCTAGTTCAAATGAAACGTTTCGACCAACGGAAATGCCATTATTGTCATCGACCAGGTCATTTTATTACAAGTTGTTCAAAGCGAAAAAAAGCAGAAAAAAAGTTAGCCAAGAGCGAATCGAGCTCGCACTATTAGGGTTCTGTACCAATACTACAGTGAGCAATCAATAAACCAAATTAAAGCTCCCTGTATGTTTGTTGTGGTTTGTTTAGTATTCTTCTTAATCTTCTTTGGGTATTAAACCACTCATAGTTTTTAAAATTATTTTTATTAACGTTTCGATCCATAACATAGGATCGTTTTCAAAATAATAAAAACTTCAAGTTTGACGTTTATGACACAAATTGAAGGTGACTTTGATTTATTGATGTTTGAAATATTTGGTTTGAGTACACTAAGCAAAAATTTTTAAAATTTAAATGAATAATTGCCTTCAATTTGTGTTACGGCCTGGGACCGACTTTTTTAGGTAGCCAATACGCTTAACGTGAAATCAGCTGATTAATTTTTATTGTAAAATTCAATAACTTGGGAATTGGAAAACATTTTTTAACATGTTTCTATTTATACAATTTAGAGGATGGTTATTAAAGAAGTGTGCAATTGCATTATTAAAAGGCTTAAGTAGTCGTTTTTTTATATTTATTTTGAAGGGGAAATCATTATGATTTAGGCTACCTCTTTGGTAGATTTTAACATTGTTCTGAGGTAACCTTATGGTGGGTTTACATTTGTCAGATACCAATGTTGTTCTATGAAGGTTGTATACGGATCTGAGGCGACCCTATGGCTGGTTTACACTTGTCAGATACCAATACTGTTTAACGGAGATTGTATATGGTTGTGAGGTAACCTTATTGCGGGTTTACACTTGTCAGATACCAATGCTGTTTTACAGGGGTTGTTAATATGCTTCATCATCATCTTCATTGGATCTTCATCTCAAAACTGGTTGGACACGTACCTGCACTTATTTATATTCTGAGCTAGCTTCCCTTCTATTGTTTTCTAATTTTATGTTTTATTTCACCGAGATTCATAGAACAACATTGGTATCTGACAAATGTAAACCCACCATAAGGTTACCTCAGAACAATGTTAAAATCTACCAAAGAGGTAGCCTAAATCATAATGATTTCCTTCAAAATAAATATAAAAACGACTACTTAAGCCTTTTAATAATGCAATTGCACACTTCTTTAATAACCATCCTCTAAATTGTATAAATAGAAACATGTTAAAAAATGTTTTCCAATTCCCAAGTTATTGAATTTTTACAATAAAAATTAATCAGCTGATTTCACGTTAAGCGTATTGGCTACCTAAAAAAGTTGGTCCCAGGCCGTAACACAAATTGAAGGCAATTATTCATTTAAACTTTAAAAATTTTGCTTAGTGTACTCAAACCAAATATTTCAAACATCAATAAATCAAAGTCACCTTCAATTTGTGTCATAAATGTCAAACTTGAAGTTTTTATTATTTTAAAAACGATCCTAGGTTATGGATCGAAACGTTAATAAAGATAATTTTAAAAACTATGAGTGGTTTAATACCCAAAGAAGATTAAGAACAAATTAAAGCTGTTTTATTTTTTATGTATATTTAAATCTTATCCAAATTTGATTGTGATAACTGAAAAATGAAAATATTGTCTCACATTGTACTGGTAGAATTATTAGTAAGTACGTTGTCTATTACTGTGTTTAAAAAAATTTTTCCCATCAACTATTATACTGTCAAAAAGACCTGCAGATTTCCGATAATCTATGACTCGATAGCTACTATTCCTATTAAAATAAAAATAGCTTTGGAAATGTAGGAGAACAGGGGGTGGCGGTCATTTTTGGCACATTTTGAGCTATATCATGAAGACTACTGGACCGAAAATTATAAAAAAAATTTTCTAGAAGCCTTTCAAATGATACCTCACACGATATATTTATTAAAACTTTTTTTTCTTTTGACCGAATTAACCCCCGCCATTTTAATCTAAAAATATTTTGTTTCTATTTTCTGGCTGTCGATATATGTGCGCGCCATAAAGAAGTAGCATTGTGCCAAATTTCAAATTCCTACGTTACATAGTTTTCGAGAAAAACCTGTGTGAAATACGGACACGAGAGTGATCTTATAAAGATTCTGTTATACCTTATAAGGTACGGAACCCTAAAAAGAACAAACTTAGACTCACGTAATAACTATAATTAAGGAAATGGTACTTCAAATTAGGGATTAAGTAAATCAATTACAAGAGATGTAAAAGATAGCGCTAATAATGGAGCATTTGGTTTAAGTACATCGTTGCAGACATTTCTGATGAAAGCTGGATTACTGATTCAGACACTACACACTACATGACAGCTAACAAGTAACATTTTGAAAAATACACAAAATTTGGTTTGCCTATTTCAGTCATTATTGCAGGGCATGATGTAATTTATGCCTATGCTTCGGGTTGTGTTAATGTAGAATGTTTGGTTGACAGTGGCTGGATGTCAGTCACACTGACAAGTCTGGCATGTGCCAGATTGTAAACAATCTATTTGTCAAGCTGCAAGGCCACATTTGTACCTTTACTTCAAGTGGTGTTGCCATTCAGAGGGCATATTCAACATCATTTATATGTTATCGACATTGAGATTTTAAGCCCAGTTAAATCAGCAGAGGTAAATCTTGCTTCAGAAGCTGATCATTTACAAGCGTATCATGAAAGGTTTGTGCATCAAGATAAACGTCACGTTCGAGAAGTATTAGATCATTTTGGAAAGAAATTTAAGTACACCCAATTATTTTGTGATGTATGTATTTTGGGTAAATCGCATTTGAAGCCATTTAACTCGCCCGATTTTGCATGTTCAGAAATTGGAGAACTTATTCATTCTGATGTGGGGTCTATTGCACGTTCGATGTAGTTTTTAAAGACGACGTTGTACAGTTTATTCGAGTTCTACGATTGATGCACAAATCCAAGTGTTTGTATCACTAAAATATTTCCTTTTTGAATGTGCACATTTACTAAAAAGGTTTTGTTCTGACGGAAGCCATAAATTTAATTCGATAGAAGTGAGCATTTAATTGAATTTTTAATTGGCTGTTCATATACTCCCCAACAAAACAGTGTTGCCGAAAAATCCAACCGTCATGTACTAGAATTAGCACGTTCAATGTTATCTGAAGGCAGATTAGAATAAATATTTCGGACGCATGCATGTGACATTGCAGTTTTTATTTTTCACCGTACTGGAAAATCTCTTTTACCATGAAAAACTTCTTATGAACTATGGAGTGAGGTTGTTTTTGACAATTTGATTACTTACACATTTTTGATACAGAATGTTATATACATAGCCCTAAAAATTCCATAGAAAATTTGATAACAAGGCACTTCTTGAACGTTTTGTAGGGTATGTGGATGATAAGGATGGATATAAAGTTTTGCTAGCTGAAAGGAATCGGATATACGTTGTAACAATTTTATTTTTGCAGTAGGAGAATCCATTCATTAAACGTACAATGAATAGTAAAATACCTTTATTAATTAAAATAAATATTCAAGTAACAATCAAACTTTTATAGTATTATAATATCAAGGATTATTAGTCGAGTTGTTTCCGAGTTCGGTGTAATTTCACAGCCACTGGCGCGCGCGTGAGAGGTTCGAGAACCTAAAATCCGGAACCTCCCACCATACAAGAAAGCAGCGAGCGCACTCGTCGATAGTTAAAAGTAGCGTCAAGATGCATTCTAAGAGAATGGCGAGTGACCTCCGAGTCGCTCTATGTTGTGAAACACTTCCTGAGTAACGGTTAGTACCTAATCCACATTTTGTATATTCGTTGTCATATTAGCTAATTTACAAAATTTATTTAGCGCAACGACCCATTTGAACTCGCAACGACCCATTTGAACTCGCAACGACCCATTTGAACTCGCAACGACACATTTGAAATCCCAACGAGAAATTAGAAAACTGCATGGATAACGTATATATCGCACACCACGTCGAAAATCGCAACTGTAAAATTTGAGACAACATGATCCCTTTGAAGTTACAATTTAGAAAGCTTAATTTGTTGGCTACGCAATGAAAAATTATTTTAGTAAATAAATTTAGACAACGGAAGATTACGTTACAAAGTAATGCTGCCGTGATCCAAGTAAGGAACCCGCTTTGCTCCTACACCTGTGTTAAAGCATGGAAAGCAAGTATAATTAGTTGCTGTTCCGCGCTGCGAGGTAATTTCCATTACATCAAGGGACAACTGCTGCTCTTGGGTTCGTAATAGAATTATGATTTCTGAGTACTTTCCTTCTGAAAGTACATTATTTCATTTTGTTTGTTAGACGTACAAAATTGTTATTCAGTTTACCTGTAATAAGCTGGTTTTCCCCAGTATTAAATTTGCTTTCACTTAGCTTCGTAAATACGTGATCACACGTGGCTTCAACGTAATTTAACAGCTGCTATTACATCACCTGTTTGTTTGTTCACTATTGTCAACAATTGCCCAATGGCTAACACATGTTTAGCATTTTAGTACAACCACTATTGATAACATTAGAGAATATCTTGGTGATTATTTTGACTTCAAACTAAATTTAAGTTTGTTAACCTAAAGAGAAAATTTCGTATATTCATTTGTAAATGACTCACACAGATCTGATTGGGTTATAAAGAAACTCTAGCATTTTTAGTTACATAGAATTATAAAATATTTGAGTAAGGATTAGTTGATAACCTTTACTACCAGTTTTGCAAGTACTTCAAATTTTATTTTATTTAATTACAATGATACTTTATTTACTGAAACCAAGAAAATTCTTATTAGTAAATTAATATTCTTCATTTAAAGTTTTTTATTCTGATCTAGTCTGATCAGACTTGGTAAACAAAAAGCAATAAGAACTAAAATTTTATGATCCCATTATGCAGAAAATATTCTCTATACTTTTTAGGTATACTTGAGGGACGCAAATAGTGTTCCCATTTTTTATGTGACTTAATTATTATTCTTTCTTACAGGAACAGCGTCTTATTCTGTTAAGACAAGTTTGTGTATCAACGAAGGCGATCTCTTTTTTGGGTCTCCAAGTCCGCCCTTAAAAAATAGCTATGCCCCTAAAATAAATCAATTTGGACTTGGTGGCGCCTGTTTATTTTTTTTGTTAAGTGTAACCTTCCATAGATTTCGACTTACCCCCCCATTGCTCATAGCTCTACCCAAGGAATAGACCCCTAGTTACGTCGGAAGACTTTGTTTTGCTGACCCCCAACTTCTAGAGTCAGATGTATATATTAAGAAGAGAGCATTAGTTAAGCTCAATTTAGGAAAGAATGTGACCGTTTGGGGTTAGCGATCAAGAAAATATAATACGTTTCACTAGCGCCCAACGCTTGGGGCTTCGAAATTTGTTTGATCAAAATTTATTTGGGGCTCGAAATTTGTTTGTTCAACGAGTAATTTGTTGAAATTCGTTCGTTCATAATTTAATTTAGCTCGAAAGTTGTTTGTTCATAATTTGATTTACCTTAAAATTTATTTGTTAAAAATTAATTTGCTTCGAAATTTATTTGTTCTAAATTTAATTTGATTCGAAGTTTGTTAGCTCAAAATTTATTTTCCTTTGAAGTCCATTTGTCCAAAAATTATTTTGCTCGAAATTTGTTTGCTTAAGGTTTATTTGACACTTAGATTTGTTTGTTTGCTTTTGATAAAAGATTGGTTGTAACGGTAATCCCCATACACTCAATTCGTTAATTTGGTCAAATTTACTTTTGACTTTAGTTCTGTTTTGACCCTTAAATTTTTGATATTGTTTTGGCAAAATAATTTTACCAAAACATTTTTGATTTTTACCTTTAGTAGTACGAATTTGTTTTGATAGCTTTTGTAAGATTCGGATTAGTTAGATTTATCGGTTTGATTCCATTAGGTTGTAGTAACCATGTCGGAAAAATTCCAAATTGTTTGTCTACTTAAAGAAGAATTGGAGTATGAACTAAGAATCAGAGGAGTGGTAAGTGAGAGGCCAGTGTTGGAGAAACGGAAAATTTTAGGTAGATTGTTAGCTAAAGAAATAGATAAGCCTGGTTGTTTGGTTGACCTTTCGTGTTATGAAGTAGATTTTGCAACGGAAAGTAAAGAAATTTCAGTTTCAGTCGAGTCAGTTCGTAATATTGTGTCCGAGTTTGAGGGCGACTCATCAGACTCAATTTTAGAAGAGCTTGTTCAAGGATAAACCACCTTTCGGGACGAGCTAAGCGTATGAAAATCCCTTCAATAAATCCCGATGAAGCAATTAAGTTTAGAAATGAGACCGTAGCAACGATATTAACTCTTGAAGCTGAGTTGTACGATAAAATCAATAAAATACAGAGTCCACCTATTTAGATCGGTCCGTTGTAGTATCTCCTTTAGTTAGTGCACCTATCCATTCGACTTCGTATGTAACACCTTCAGTACCTATAGGTTCATGGCCTGTAAAATTCTCAGGTGACCCCAAACAACTACATTCATTTTTAGATAGAGTTAGTGATTTAGCACAATCTCGTAAGGTATCCGAAGCTGACTTATTTGGATCAGCATGTGAACTTTTGTGGGTGACGCTTTGGTTTGGTTTAGAACAGTGAAAATTCTTTGCGAGACTGGAACTCCTTGTTAGAACGTTTAAGGAAGATTTTCACCTGGTTCTTCGGATGATGACATTTGGGAAAAGATCAGAAATCGTCGTCAAGGTAAAGACGAAAGGATTATTTTATTTGTCGCGCATATGCAAACCCTCTTTAGTAGACTGACCAACGAGCCAGCAGAAGTTACTAAAGTTAAAATGATTAGAAGAAATTTGGTTCCTGAATATATTTCGGCACTTGCATTGTCGGACATTCAAGATTTGTCGACCCTAGTAAATTTGTGTAAAAGGTTAGAAGAAGCTTCTTTGATGAAACTAAACTCGGTTTTGGCGTCTTCTAATAAACCTAATAAGATTTGCAACCCTCTAAGCATCCATATGAGAACAAACATCCTGGGTTGAATGAGAAAGTTTATGCTGTTAAGAGTAGGGTGTTTCAGAATAAATTAGTCAATCCTCAAGTAACAGTAGCGGATAAGAGCTCTTTAGAGTCCTCGGTTTGTAATTCCTTTAGTCCCGATAAGAGGAATCATTTTGTTTGTTGGAATTGCTCCCGTAGTGGACATTGGTTTAGAGATTGTAGAGCAACAAAAAATTTTTGTTTTGGATGTGGTCGAAAAGGCGTTAAGGCAACGTCATGTCCACATTGTTCAAAAACCAGTAAGGCGGCAGGTACATAGTGGTCGGTATCCTGTTCCGCGTCATAAGGCTACAGTTATGATTTGTAAACAAGAAAAATACTTTAGTAAAGACGAGTGGTCGAGATGGCTTACAGTTGTTAAAAATTTTTGTCAGGACTCTTCGAAGCCTAAGAATAATACTCTGTTCATTGAGAAGCAGTGTGATAATCGACCCTACATTATGGTGAAATTAATAGATAGAGACATTACCGGTCTTCTGGATTCGGGATGCACTACCTCAGTAGTAGGATCCTTAGCACTTTCAATTGTTAGAGAATTAGACTTGAAAATTTTAGTTCAGCAAAACAGGTATCACTACAGCTGATGGTTCAATAAAGTCTGTTGTAGGCTCAGTAGATTTGCCAATTTGTATAGGTAATGATTGCCGCATCCTTAATGCATTAGTGGTTCCGTCCCTACCGCATACATTTATTTTCGGTAGTGACTTTGCAAAATTATTTGGTGTAGTTGCTGACTTTAGAAGTAATAATTGGTTTATCCAAAGCAATGTTGGGAACGACATAGGGTATATAGGTCCGTCTTCCATCCCTTTGAACACTGAAGATTCTTTATGTGGTTTACATGACCTCTCAGATGCTCAAAGTGCGCAAGCACAAGAGTTAATAAATTCATTTAGTGAGATTAGCAGCGACGATAGATTAGGACGAACTCACCTAATCGAATTGGACATAGACACAGGCAATGCCAAACCCTTCCACAAGAAACCATATGTCATGTCACCATATATGGGTAAGATATTGAATGAGGAATTGGACGACATGCTTAGACTTAAAGTTATAGAACCGTGTACTAGTCCGTGGTCCTCTCCAGTTTTGTTGGTTAAGAAGGCAGATGGAGAATATCGCTTCTGTTTTGATGGTAGAACCCTGAACGACTTAACTGTTCATGATTCGTACCCCTTGCGAACGTAGATAGAATTCTCAATATGTTGAGAGGTGCGAACTACATTTCGTCTCTGGATTTGAGAAAATCGTTTTGGCAAATCCTCTTAGTGAATCGTCTAAGGATAAGACTGCCTTCAGTGTTATCTCACGAGGACAATTTAGATTTACATGCATGCCATTTGGGTTGAAGAATGCTGCGCAGACGCAACAGCGTTTAGTAGATGCAATTTTGGTCCACGTTTTGAACCCCATGTATTTTGCTATTTGGACGACATAATATTATGTTCGTCATCTTTGAAGATCATCTAAAGTTATTAGTAGAGGTTAAGCAACGTTTAAAAGAAGCTAACCTTACCATAAATATAAGTAAATGTGAATTTTTAAAAACACTTAAATTTTTGGGTTATATAGTAGGTTCGAACTCACTTCGTACAGATCCCGATAAGGTGTCGGCGATGGTTAACTTTCCCGTCCGAAAACCACAACGGAAATTAAAAGGTTTATAGGAATGTGCAGCTGGTACAGGCGCTTTATAAAGAATTTTTCGTCTTTAGTTTCGCCTATTAATGACCTCATTAAAAGTAAGAAAAAGGTCAAACTGTAAACTGGAGTGCGGAAGCAGAAAATTCATTTGTGCTAATCAAGCAAGCATTAGTTTCTGCACCTCTTCTTTCGCAGCCAGACTACTCGGCACCCTTTATCGTTGAGTGTGACGCAAGCAACACTGGGTTAGGAGCTGTGTTGATTCAGAATGTAAACGGAGAAGAGCGTGTAATTTCGTACGCAAGCAAAACCCTGAGCCGTACTGAGCGCAATTATTCCACCACTGAAAGAGAGTGTTTAGCGTTATTTTTGCAATTGAGAAATTTCGTCCGTGGGTAGAAGGAGTTCGATTCACCGTTGTCACCGATCATTTTCGTTACTTTGGTTGAGTAATCTTCAGAATCCAACTGGAAAACTCGCCAGATGGTCAGTTCGATTAAGGCAACACTCATTTGATTTGGTGCATAGAAAAGGAAAGTTCAATATAGTTCCAGATTGTCTTAGTCGTGGTGTTCCTTTAGAAAATCCAGAAGTTAATTAGTAGAGATTAAACTTGATGCAGTAGACTTGTGGTATGAGTCTTTGAGAAAGAAAATTTTGTTGTCACCAAAAGCTACCCACAATGGAAAGTAGAAGATGGGTTTATTTATAAGTTTATACCTTCCTATTACCGCATTCGGCGAATGTTGTAGAGTGGAAATATTTGTGCCAAAGTCTCAGCCGTAGATGTCATTAAATCATGTCATGACCCCCTTCAGCAGGACATTTTGGTTCCTTAAAAACTTTGTCTCGAGTCCAAGAATTGTATTATTGGCCAAAGATGATCTTTGACGTACGTAAATTTTGTAGGAAATGTTTGATTTGTGGTGCTCAAAAACCACCCAATAGAGGTCCCCTTGGAATGATGGGAAAGGAGAAAGAAGTTGGACTACCATTCCAAACCATTGCATTAGATTTGATGGGTCCGTTTCCTCGTTCCAAACGCGGACATAAATGGCTCTTAGTTGTTGGTGATTGGTTCTCGAAGTATTCGATTTTGCAACCTTTACGTAGTGCTACCGCACATTTGATCGAGAAGTTTTTGGAAGAAAAGGTATTTCTTGTCTACGGAGTACCACAATTTGTTATTTGTGATAATGGTCCACAATTAGTTGGACGTATTTTTAAAGCTTTGTGTGCAAGGTACGAAATTCAAAAATTTGGTATAACGCTGTTTATGCTCCCCAATGCAATTTTGTGGAAAGAATCAATAAGACAGTTGGTACAGCAATCCGTACATACGTAGAAGAACATGATACGTGGGATGTTGAGATATCAAAGATCCAATACGCGATCAACTCAGCAAAACATGAGTCCACCAACTATTCACCAAATTTTTAGTTTTTGGTCGTCAGGTACCTTTAAGTGGAAAAGCTTATAAGGATAATTTTATACCTGGTGAGGATGTTGATGTCGTCTCCAGTAGTAGACCTTCTTATGTTTTGGATCGTCAACTTTTGTTTGATATTTTGGAAGTGTCCGTGAAAATTTGCATGTAGCTTATCAACGTTCGTGTAAACGCTACAATCTTCGGAGAAGAGACATTTCATTCCGAGTCGGAGAGTATGTTTGGAGAACTAATAAGGTCCTCTCGAGTGCTAGTGATAAATTTTCCGCTAAGTTAGCTCCTAAGTTCGTTATGAGTAAAATTCGGAAAAACATTCCAGTTTAGTATATGAGTTAGAAAACGAAGATGGAACAAGAGCAGGAAATGGCACATAAAGGACTTGAAACCAATTGGAGTATCAGATCCAAATGAAAATGATGATTTTGACGATTAATTCCGGTCCGGTCATCTCTTTGATATTAAGTAATGACATAGTGGTCTGTTTTGTTTTGTTCCAATTCTTGATCTAGTGTCGGTCCACTAATATTGAGTATTTTGTTTGAGGAGTGAAATAAGTGGTTTGAGATTTTGTAAGTTTTGTAAGTTGAGGTGTGCCTTGGTGCACGCTGGTCGTTTTGCTCGCGCGTTGCTCGGAGATGTGTTTGGAGGATGTCTTTGACAGATATCCTTACAATGTAGAAGTAGGTGGGCTATTTAACTATTGGTCCTGATTTCTACATGTCAAGGTGGAGAGAATGAATTGTTCTTTCCTTGTTCCTTTTGACCGTTAGAAGTTCTTAGATTTGATAAGGTCAAAGTTGACTTGGTGATTTTCACCGTTTGGTCCATCACTAATGAGATCAGTTGTTCGTTAGCAATTAGTGATAGGATGATCAGTAGGGTGTAGGATTCTACAACCCTAACTGGGTTATTTTGGGTTTGAAATTTGATGAGTAACCTGATGGTCGGGTTACCTTCGTTTTGATTATCTCTTTGTAATAAAGTGATAATACTTTGTATTTGAATTTGATAAGTAACCTTTTGATTAGGTCACTTTTGTTTTGGTTATCACCTTGTGATGATGCTTAAATTTAGACCTATTAGTAGGGTATTTCTTTTGATTCTCACCTTATAGTGATGATATTTTGAATGGTAATGCTGTTCTGATGAGGAAGCATTCCTGTTTTTTTGTAAATAGAGCTAAATGAGCTCCTGGAAGTGAAGTTTTTTGAAATTAGAAGTAAATTGTAAGTGTTTGATTTTAGGTCAGAAATATTAGCCTTATTAGAAGTAGGAATCTCAAGTCAAGAAATTTTGTAAATTTAAATTCTTTTGTCCCGTGGAGTGTTTGACTCTCTAATTTGACCCCTCCCAATTTTGATTATTACCGATTGTGACTCGATTTTGTCTCCCGATGGACGTCAGGTACACGTAGTTACCAACACACTCTCAATTATAAATGAAGGTCCCCCATTTGAGTAAATTTATAAAATTGCATAGTTGGTTAGGAAGATAGGAAAGGCTAGTATTGTTGTAAAAAAAATTTTTTGTATTAGTTATATTTGAAGTTTTTAAGAAAAATTTTTTTCTTTTAGGAAAGAGGTAGTGTAACAATTTTATTTTTGCAGTAGGAGAATCCATTCATTAAACGTACAATGAATAGTAAAATACCTTTATTAATTAAAATAAATATTCAAGTAACAATCAAACTTTTATAGTATTATAATATCAAGGATTATTAGTCGAGTTGTTTCCGAGTTCGGTGTAATTTCACAGCCACTGGCGCGCGCGTGAGAGGTTCGAGAACTAAAATCCGGAACCTCCCACCATACAAGAAAGCAGCGAGCGCACTCGTCGATAGTTAAAAGTAGCGTCAAGATGCATTCTAAGAGAATGGCGAGTGACCTCCGAGTCGCTCTATGTTGTGAAACACTTCCTGAGTAACGGTTAGTACCTAATCCACATTTTGTATATTCGTTGTCATATTAGCTAATTTACAAAATTTATTTAGCGCAACGACCCATTTGAACTCGCAACGACCCATTTGAACTCGCAACGACCCATTTGAACTCGCAACGACACATTTGAAATCCCAACGAGAAATTAGAAAACTGCATGGATAACGTATATATCGCACACCACGTCGAAAATCGCAACTGTAAAATTTGAGACAACATGATCCCTTTGAAGTTACAATTTAGAAAGCTTAATTTGTTGGCTACGCAATGAAAAATTATTTTAGTAAATAAATTTAGACAACGGAAGATTACGTTACAAAGTAATGCTGCCGTGATCCAAGTAAGGAACCCGCTTTGCTCCTACACCTGTGTTAAAGCATGGAAAGCAAGTATAATTAGTTGCTGTTCCGCGCTGCGAGGTAATTTCCATTACATCAAGGGACAACTGCTGCTCTTGGGTTCGTAATAGAATTAAGATTTCCTGAGTACTTTCCTTCTGAAAGTACATTATTTCATTTTGTTTGTTAGACGTACAAAATTGTTATTCAGTTTACCTGTAATAAGCTGGTTTTCCCCAGTATTAAATTTGCTTTCACTTAGCTTCGTAAATACGTGATCACACGTGGCTTCAACGTAATTTAACAGCTGCTATTACATCACCTGTTTGTTTGTTCACTATTGTCAACAATTGCCCAATGGCTAACACATGTTTAGCATTTTAGTACAACCACTATTGATAACATTAGAGAATATCTTGGTGATTATTTTGACTTCAAACTAAATTTAAGTTTGTTAACCTAAAGAGAAAATTTCGTATATTCATTTGTAAATGACTCACACAGATCTGATTGGGTTATAAAGAAACTCTAGCATTTTTAGTTACATAGAATTATAAAATATTTGAGTAAGGATTAGTTGATAACCTTTACTACCAGTTTTGCAAGTACTTCAAATTTTATTTTTATTTAATTACAATGATACTTTATTTACTGAAACCAAGAAAATTCTTATTAGTAAATTAATATTCTTCATTTAAAGTTTTTATTCTGATCTAGTCTGATCAGACTTGGTAAACAAAAAGCAATAAGAACTAAAATTTTATGATCCCATTATGCAGAAAATATTCTCTATACTTTTAGGTATACTTGAGGGACGCAAATAGTGTTCCCATTTTTATGTGACTTAATTATTATTCTTTCTTACAGGAACAGCGTCTTATTCTGTTAAGACAAGTTTGTGTATCAACGAAGGCGATCTCTTTTTTTTGGGTCTCCAAGTCCGCCCTTAAAAAAATAGCTATGCCCCTAAAATAAATCAATTTGGACTTGGTGGCGCCTGTTTATTTTTTTTGTTAAGTGTAACCCTCCATAGATTTCGACTTACCCCCCCATTGCTCATAGCTCTACCCAAGGAATAGACCCTAGTTACGTCGGAAGACTTTGTTTTGCTGACCCCAACTTCTAGAGTCAGATGTATGTATTAAGAAGAGAGCATTAGTTAAGCTCAATTTAGGAAAGAATGTGACCGTTTGGGGTTAGCGATCAAGAAAATATAATACGTTTCAACGTTATGTAATGTGGACTTTAAGCCAGAAACTTTATGTACTTCTTCAGAAGCAATTCCCTTCAATAAACCATGTAGTTGTGATTCTCTTGATTTAATCAAGCATGCCAAAAGTGGTGTGGATGTGGAGTCTTCACAATCAGGACCTGTAGACTCGATTGCTAGTCATCTGAGTCACCACACATGTATTCAAGAAAGATTAAAAAATAATTGGTTTCTGGTTAGTAATTTTCCATCTCGCTCGCCATCAAATAGTATAGTGGCGTGTATGTTAGACATGTCCACAAACTTTCGAGCAGACAAACTCTGTTGACAAAAATAAATGGTTAACTGCTTTGGACGATGAAAGCAAAGCACTTAATCAAGCTAGAACAGGAGATTTGATTATGCTTCTAGATGGTAAACACACAATAGCATGGTGTGTTACATATTAAATGCAAAACTGATTGTGAAATTGGCCGTAACCGAACAAGACAATAATTTTCAGAGACAAGGTGTAGAATACGATGAAAAGTTTACTCCAGCTGCGTGCTTCGATTTAATTCGTATGGTACTTGAAATTGTTGTGTCAGGAGGATTGGTACTTGGACAATTTGACCTCAAAATGGCTTCCTTAAATGGTTCTGTTGATTCTGAAATATACATGACAGAGTCAATAGGTTTTGATGATGGTAGCATCCATGTTTGTCACATGAAGAAGTTACTCTATGGTTTAAAGCAATCCCCACGATGCTGGAATAATCGCTTTTGTAAAAATGTTGGTTTTATTCAGTCATGCAGATCCGTGTATTTATGTACAGCATTGTGATGGTGATGTTGGTTGCACCATATGTAGATGGATTACTAGCTGAAGTATCATGAGATGCTGTTAAGTTCTTTAAGGAACTGCAAGCGAATTTGAAATAACAGTTGGTGCATTAAATATGTACTTAGGAATGCAAATTAAACCAGACAAGATTGGGATATATGTAAACCAGTAGGCATATATCCACGAACTTTGCATACCTATGGAATGCCTGAAGCAAGGTCTGTAAAAACTTGTACTGAAGATTCTCCTATTAAGGTCAATGTTCCATATTGGCAAGCGGTCAGATCTTTGTTATACTTGGCATGTGCTACACTTCCAGATATTGCATTTTCGGTGGCAAAAACTGCCCGTTCAATGGATTCCTCTAGTGAATCTGATTGGATTGTAGTTAAGCACATTATCCGTTATTCACGTGAAACAATGTAGCTTTGTCTGTTCTATTCTGGTAATATCAGTGGTTTGAGTAACTACAATGATGCAAATTTTGCAGGAGATAATACAATTTTCTACCAATGGAGGTGGTGATGTTTCGTGGATGTCAAACTTGCAAAATTCAGTCACGTTATCTACCACAAGCTGAATTTGTTGCAGCGAGTGAAGGTTGTTACGTTCATTTTCGTAAATAGTTGAGTAGTTTATATATAATAATTTTTAAATTAAAATAACCCTTTCGCGTGTTAAAAATTGTATTGTAATTAATAATAAACATCCTAGATATTTTACTTGATAAATCTTTCTGCTCATTAAAAATAAATATCCTTTCTAAAAATTTCTTAACGTGGAATTTACGCCATAATTAGATAGGCGTCTTTCCAAGTATACACTAATTAAATGCTGGTGTGGTTGGTTTCCCTTTTTACAGAATTCGGTGAAATGGTTTCAATAAATTAGGGTTTTCCTGTTTTATTTCCTTGAGCTTTGGTGCTTTAATTAAACAAATTTAATATTCATTTTCTGTTCGAATGGCAACAAGCTTTGCTTCATTCCGTTTTTTTTCGTTATGCAAATTTCTGGCACGCATTATCTAGCGTGGTGAGTATTTAGAGTTTGTATAAAACAATACTTTTTGGTTTTAATAAATTAATCTATTGTCCGTAATTATTCTAGCTTCCTGCGGGGGACACGTTAATCCCTTGAGCTGTCATTTCTTTCGGTAATGCGAGGTCAAATGCGTTCTGCCTGGGCGTAGGCCTACATACTCGCTGACGTGGACCAGCGACTGACTTCACCCCGATGTCAGTAACTCGAGGGTGAGCTCTTTTTTTTCTTCTTTGTATCCGCTTCTCACTTCGGAACCAGAACGCCTGTGATTGTACCGTTCAACTATAGCATTGCTAAATTTAATTTTTACACATGAAAATTATTGAACTATTTTGGGTATTTCCTGCTCTTTTCGTACTGCTTTACTATTTGGTTATAAATTACTAAAACTATACTTTTTTTACTGTAAAAACTGCTTAAAGACTTGTGGGTACATTTGAAAATGTTGCCATTATGTATGTACATATAGTTTAAGTTTATATTTACGATGATCTAGGGCTGTGGTTTTTAGGGTTGCGTTTGTTTCTTTTTTTTCTAGTTACTGTCAGGGGGTAGTTGCCTAAAAACTACAGCTCGCCATTCTCTTGAGTAATTTTTTTTACTGTGTTGTGTAAATATTTTGTTTAATTATAAGTTCTTTCTTTTCCTTTGTATGTTTTGTTCTGAGTGTGAATGAATGAGTGTTTATATTTTTTGTCTCTATTTTTTGTAGGTTCTCCTTTACTTATCTATAGGTATAAAACCCCGCCTACTCACCGATTGAGCCCGGTCATCCTTTCTTTCTTTTTCTTGGTTTTTTTAGGTTACGTCAATGTACGTAGCAAGGTGCAAAAAAATTAATAAGGTTACATCGTATGCATAGCTAAATTAACAACAGAAAACTGGATGTACCTATTTTATTTTGTTATAGCGCTTGTAGTAATTCTATGTTGTGGGTTCTCACCAACGTTTCATATAAACAAGTTGATTGCATCTGGGTACAAAGATGCGGATGGATAAGCGATGTCTGACAGATCTTAATCAGCAATGGGGAGACGGAAGAGACTTCGTGATCGACATCTGGTATATCACGAGGGTAAAATTCCTAATTATCTTTCTGTCACTGTATTATTTCACACCTTGAAAACTCAGAAAGGTGTAGGAAGTTGGATCAGAAACCAGATTGTAAATACAAAGCAAGGGTTCAATTATAATATAATAACTATACAGATGAGCATGCTCTACCATTATTAACTATTAAGATAAATTTAAGCAATATTACGTGCAAACGAACTTTTATATGGAAACATTCAATAAATGTTTAGCTTGATAAATTTGTACCCTGTAGCTATATTTTTCCATTCCGAATAGACCTGCACCTTGAAGAATTTCTAGATTATTAGAACGGTGGAATGGCTTGTGCATTTCAGTGATCTAGAGAACCAAACTACAGGTCCAACCAAAGTAGTAGGGTCTTTACTGAAGAACCAGACTAAGACAGGTCCTTGGAAGAGGGCAGCAGATTTTTTGGTACTTAGAGTGGCAGAGACCATAGGGGTTGCTATAGCATTCTACGACACACTACTGCTATGTGGAAGGCAACGCAAAACCACATTACCTCCCAAGTACGCAGTGTACTTAAATTGTTATTAAAGATGGTGGCATCCTCTACGGTAAAAAATTCCGGAGTTAAAATAGTCCCCCATTCGGATCTCCGGGAAGGGACTACTTCAGGAGTTGTGATCAAAAAGTATAAAAAAGAATCGTGAACATTGTGCGAGTCGGAGCGTGGAATCTCAGAAGTATGAAGCAAGTAGGTAAGCTAGAGAACTTGAAAACTAAAATGGATAGTTTAGCATTACACATAGTAGGGATTGGCGAAGTTCAGTGGCCAGAGATGAGGGATTTTTTGAGTGGATACTCTATGGTAATTCATACAGGATCAGAGTTACGCAAGATAGGACAACGTGTAGAGTACTACTTGCAAAAGAATAGAAGAGTACTCATGGTTAGATTAGAATCTAAACCGGTAAGTACAGTAATAATACAAGTATACATGGCCACCTCTAGCTAGCGAAAAACGGATTGATGAAAACTTCAAAGAGGTACAAACTAAGATGGTAATAGGATAGACAGACAAAGCATACAAACTAATTAGAATGAATTTTAGAGATATAATACCATATAGCAAAAATATAAGGGACGCGGGAGAAAACGTCATTATAGAAAATGTAGAGAAAGTAGGTAGATGGCAATAATATATAGGGAATTTATATGCAGGAGAGGAACTAACAGCATTAGAAAAGAAATCAGACATTGAAAATAATGATAGGATATCCTACACTTTGAGATGAGTTTGAATTAGCATTAAAGGGCCTGAAAAATGGTCAGATACCGGGTACAGATAAGGTGCAAGCAGAAACTCTAAAAGCCGCTGGACAAGCAGTAACAGAACGTCTCTTCCAAATTGTAAGTTATATGTAAGAGACAGGCGAGATTTCCAAATATTTCAAACGTAGCATCATAGTAACCTATACCAAAAAACACAGGTGCAGATAGATGTGAAAATTTTTGAACAATAAGTTTGATAGCACATGTGTCAAAAATATTAACTAAAATTGTACAAAGACGAATGGAAAAACGAGCAGAAGAAATACTAGGAGAAGATCAATTTGGGTTTAGGCAAAACAGGGGAACACTGGAGGCTATTTTATCTCTGAAGGTGATAATGGAGGAAACAATAGAAAAGGGGGAAAGCATGTATATAGGGTTTGTAGATCTGGAAAAATCATTTAACAAAGTAAAATGGAAAAAAATGATCGAAATACTCAAAAAGATTGGAATGAGTTTTAGGGATAGGCGAGTAGTACATAGCTTATAAAAAGAGCAAACAGCGGTAATAGAATTACAGCAGGATAGGAAAGGGGTGAGACAGGGATGTGCTTTATCCCCAGTAATTTTTAACTTGTACATTGAAGAGGCAATGAATGCTGTCAAATGCAGGAAGACATTTGTAATTACTGTACAGGTACAAAAGATTGATATGTTTAGATTTGCAGATGATATAGCGGTAATAGTATCTAGCAAAGAAGAGTTAAAAGCTGCACTTAATGAAATGGAAACAGTTCTAACAGAATTAACAAATAAAACTAAAGTACTAGTATGCAAAGAAGGGGAAAATAAATCAAAAACAAGAATACAAATAGGTAGCGAGGACTTACAAGAGGTTAAGGGTTTCTGCTACCTAGGAAGCCAAATAACGCAAGATGGGAAAAGCACAAAAGATATAAACCAAAGATTAGCACAAGGTCATGCTACATTTAACAAGAAAAAGCAACTACTGTGTTCAAATCAACAAACAGAAACCAGGAAAAGATTGCTTAAAACATATGTATGGAGCACAGCACTGTAAGGCTGTGAAGCCTGGAAGTAGAAGAAGCGGACAAGAAAAAGGTAGAAGCCTTTGAAATGTGGTGCTACAGATGTATGATGAAGATATTATGGATAGAGAAAGTTAAGAACAAGGAGGTGCTAGAAATGGTAGGGGAAGAAAGAAATATGTGGAAAACAGTAAAAAATAGGAGAGATAGGATGTAGGCCACATACTAAGACATGAGTGAATAGTGTGGAATATATTAGAAACAGAGATAGGCAAAAGAGAAGTAGAGGTAGACCTAGGTTAGACTACAGCACACAGATAGTGAAAGATGTAGACTGTGAGAATTTCAGGGAAATGTGTAGGCTAGCTCAGAATAGAGATCAATGGAGGTACGCTTCCAACCAGTCGCAAGATGGAAAACTAATGACAAAAACAATAACTGTACTTAAACATGGTGATTATTATAAACAATTACAGATATTGGTTTTGCAATACTCTGAACTAATGTTAATTGTGCAAAACGATTTACTGGAAAACTATTAATTCGGCAAATGTCTAAATGTTGGGGGATTCTTGGCAGCCACAGGCTGCTTATCACCCTTCATACACCACTGAATCTTGGTGAAATAGGGCATATAATTAGAACAATAGAAGAGGAACCGAATACGGGAATTGTGGGAATTTCAGGGAACTGTGTAGGCTAGCTCAGAACATAAATAATTTGAGGTATGTGTCCAACCAGTTTCAAGACGGTAAATTTGACGAAAATACAAGTGCACTTAAATCGGATGATTATTATAAACTACAGGTGTTGGTTGTGAAATATTTTCAACTAATGTTGAATGTGCGAAACGATATATTGGAAAAACTATTAATTCGACAAATGTTCAAGTGTTGAGGGACTTGGCAGCCGCAGGCTGCTTACCCTCTTCACAACCCTACGTTTGGTTTCTTTTCCAATGCTCCACCTGAAGGTACTACATTGGCCGGGAAGCGAGTTTTTTTACCTGGAAATTTTGAATTCTGCCAAACCCTTGCTGTTGCAAGCAATGTAGGGACTTTAACGTGCATGACAACACACACACGGAACCTCCATTTTACCTCTCATCCGAACGAGGGTGTATTTTTGTGAAAAATGCTCGCCTAACATTTTTCAAGTGGACAGCGTCGGGATTTGAACTCGGGACCTTGGGCATAGTAGTCACACGCATACCAACTACAACACGGAGCCGCCCTCCTCTTCACATACCTTACATTTGATTTTCCAATGCTCCACCGAAGGTACTACATTGCCTCTTCACATACCACTGAATATTGGGGAAATATGGAATATATTTGTAAAACAATAGAAGGTGACCGAACTGCATCTAACAAAAAAGAACAGCTGCTATGTTCAAAGACAACAAACAGAAACAAAAAGAAAATTTTTAATCAATATGCGTCTTTATATGTAACGACTTTGAAGCTGTTGAGTGCGTATTATTTTCATACTTAATGTAAGGTTTAACACTAATAAAAGCATATTCTGAATAAAGCTTTATTAACTCATATTCTAATTCTTACTGCTAAAGAACCTACACAACCTTAAGATTAAAGAGAACAAACGCTGATGTTTACAAAACATTTGAAAACTACACTCTAGTGCTATAAAATTAACGAAAACTTCGAGTTTCACAAATGCTCAAAGCATATCGAAATTAGTTACTATTACGTTTGTGAACGATCTCAAGCTGGTGATATTGCATTTGAATATTAGGGCTGAAAATCAACTTGCAGATTTAATGACAAAATCACTCAATGCGGCCGGTATTCAAAATTATGTAATTTAATTGGAATGCAAAATAGAAACTGTTAATTTTTATTTGCGTTTGTGTACTGGTTAGTTTTGAAGGTGGTGTTGTAGTGTGAAAAAAATCACCCTGTACATATAAAGGCGCACTTCTATGTATTATTATACTAGATTGTAGAGTTGTAGAAAATGATCTAGTAACAGATAAAAATATAATAGCAAGTATTATATTTCTGTATTTCAATTTATTAGCCCAAAATACACTTTATCTTCTTTTGTATTTCAATAAAAAGGGAGTATATCTAGCTAGAGGTACAGACTGTTACACTACGTCAAGATTCAAACTTCAGCAGTCTGGAAAAATGAAGGAAATGCATAGCATTAAATTTTCTGTTCAACATGTTACAATAAAATTGATTGATCTGAAATTATTCAACAACTTAAATTTACCCAGAGTTGAAACTAGATCAAATATAACTTTCTATTGTTCGCGTGCTAATGAAATTTCAGATTCATTACATGTTCTGTTTATATGTAATAATAAAATATCGTAATATTATGACAAATTCAGTGATGGCAAAATTAGTTATTAAAGCTGCCAAAAATTATATATAAACTTTTATAAATATGTGCATTTAGAATGTCACATGCCGAAATTCGGCATTTAAACATTTCTATAAATTCCTAATTTGTAAGTGATTTCGCGCCAATAATTTTAAAAGACTTGTGCGTGCATTTCCGTCCCTTTAGATAGTTGCGTTTGCGCAAAGGATTGCGCAGACGCGGAGTGTGGTGATTTCCGTCACGTCGAGACTAGTCAGTGAGACGACGAGCCTAGTGGTTTATCTTTGTGCCGTTTCTTATCTTTTTTTCAGGCTATGTAGGTTTCCCTCCAATTTCTACCTGATTATCGTACCTTTACCTGTATTCTGCTACAGAAAAGAAGAAGACGAATTAAATTTAGATTCAACCGTGGACAGACGGATGACGCACTGTTAAATCCAAATTTAATTCGTGCAACACATATTATCTCTACAGGTGATGCCCTCCCTTTTAATCAACGTCAATATCCGCTATCGTCTGCATTACAAAAACATTTGCATTCCGAAATAGATAAAATGTTAGAATCTGGTGTTATCTCTCCCTCAAATTCGCCATGGATGTCTCCCGTGTTATTAGTCCGCAAGAAAAAAATCACGAATGGCGTGTTTGTTTTGATGGTAGAAAACTTAATTCTGTAACTGTATCGGACGCCTACCCTCTACCTCGAACTGATTCGATTTTAAGCCGACTTCGAAACGCTAAATTTATCTCATCTATCGATCTTAGACAAGCTTTTTATCAGATACCTCTTGACCTATCTTCTCGTTCAAAAACTGCTTTTTGTGTTCCAAGCCGAGGTCTTTTCGAATATAATTTTTTGCCATTTGGTCTCTGTAACGCACCACAAACCTTACAACGTACTATGGATCAAACGTTAGGTCCTATCTTACATCAGGAACGTGCCTTTGTATTTTTAGATGATATATTAGTTATCTCAAGTTCCTTCCAAGAACATATCGCCACACTGGATGAAGTTGCGGAATGCCTAAATGCAGCAGGTTTTAAGACAAATTGGGAGAAATGTCAATTTTGTTGTTCTTCCCTTACATTTGGTTTTATTATCGATAGAACTGGTTTACGAGCAGATCCTGCTAAAGTCGACGCTATTACTAAATTTAAAACAGCCAAAACTGTTACCGAAATTAAACGTTTAATAGGAATGATTAGTTATTATCGCAACTTTTTACCCAACCTTTCAACTATATCTACACCCATTACCGTTTTAATTAAAAATAAAAAAAATCCCAATCTATCGAATGGAATTTAGAAGCTCAACAGGCTTTTGAACAAATTAAAACGTTAATCACTTCAGCACCTATCTTAATCTCGCCCAATTTCGATGAAAAATTTTATATACAAACCGATGCCTCATTTACTGGTTTAGGTGCAATGTTGTTCCAGGTAAGCAATGGTTTAGAACACCCTATCGCTTATGCAAGTCGTATCCTTAACTTCTGCTGAACAAAAATATTCAGCTACCGAACGTGAACTATTAGGGGTTATCTTTGGCATTGAAAAATTTAGAGGATATGTTGAAGGTACACATTTCACGGTAATTACTGATTGTGCAGCCCTCACATGGTTAAATAACTTAAAACAACCCGCAGGTCGTTTGGCAAGATGGAACTTGCGTATCTTTCAATTTACCTTTGACGTTAGGCATAGACCTGGCAAATTAAATATCGTACCTGATGCCTTATCTCGTGATGTCGTTTCTCTTAATCTTCCTGATTTAATCCCTGATACCTGGTATCTTAATATGATTAAAAAAGTTTCTGAAAATCCCGATAAATTTCCCACCTTTCATGTAACGAATAATTGATTATATAAATTTGTATCTTCCTCATCCCGCAAAATATCTAACATCCCTAAATTGAAACTTGTTGTCCCTACCGCAAACCGCAGTGAGGTTCTTAAATTGTGTCATGATGATCCTATAGCTTCTCATCTTGGTGTTACGAAAAACCCTAGCTAAAATATCTTAGTTATATTATTGGCCTACATTAAAACAATCTGTCTGTCATTATATTAGGAACTGTAAAATTTGTGGTTCTCACAAGAGCTCTCAAGAGGCTCGTTCTGGCTTAATGGGTAACTTAAATGCGTATCTTATCCCTTTCAATTAATATCGCTTGATTTATTAAGACCTCTACCCCAATCGAAAAAAGGTAACCAATATCTTTTAGTTGTCACTGATTGGTTTTCTAAATTTGTTATGGTGCAACCGTTACGTAAAGATACATCTGCCCCTATAATTAAATTCCTAGAGCAAAATGTATTTCTTATCTTCGGTGTCCCTCAGATTATTCTTTGTGACAATGGAGCACAATTTAACTCAAAAGATTTTCAAAATTTCGTCAAGAGTTATAAAGTACAAAAAATTTGGTTTAACGCAAAATACCATCCCCAGGTAAACCCTACCGAAAGAGTAAATGGAGTCTTAATTACTGCTATCTCTTCCTATATCGATTCAGACCATACTACATGGGATGAAAATATCTTTAAAATTGCTCAAGCTTTGCGTACATCTAAACACGAAGCAACCCACTTCACTGTGTCATTTATTGTTTTTGGAAGATATACCCCAATTGATGGTAGTTATTATGGTTCAGTTCCTGACGATACTAACGTAATTGAATTTGACGAAAAAGTACGCTGGGACAAAGACCAACAATCATTACCTTCTATCTTTAACGACGTTAGAAAAAATTTGCTAAAAGCTTACGAAAAAAGTAAGGACCACTATAACCTACGTAAACGAAATATTTCCTTCGCCTTAGGCGAACAGGTTTGGAAAAAGAACTATGTCTTATCGGATGCAACTAAGAAATTCTCTTCAAAATTAGCCCCTAAATTCATTCTATGAAGGTCACTCGGGTCGCAGTCCACATTGTGGGCGTGGGTCATCCATCTGCCCCCGGTTGAATCCAAATTTAATTCGTCTTCTTCTTTTCTGTAGCGAAACACAGGAATACAGGTAAAGGTACGATAATCAGGTAGAAATTGGAGGGAAACCTACATAGCCTGAAAAAGAAGACAAGTAACGGCACAAAGATAAACCACTAGGCTCGTCGTCTCACTGACTAGTCTCGACGTGACGGAAATCACCACACTCCGCGTCTGCGCAATCGTTTGCGCAAACGCAACTATCTAAAGGGACGGAAATGCACGCACAAGTCTTTTAAAATTATTGGCGCAAAATCACTTACAAATTAGGAACTTATAGAAATGTTTAAATGCCGAGTTTCGGCATGTAACAAGAAATAAGTACTCTACTATCGCACTTAACTGATATTCTATGTAAGTATATTTTTCGGCCTGTTGACCACATTTATATAATTATCTTAAATTCAATGTCTTCTATAGTTAGTCTATATAATATGATTACCTACTATGTCCTGGAAATGGGTAATCCTGTTGGGCAATAAAGCTGAAATAAATAAAAAACTGCCCAAGAGTGAAGTTTACTAAACAAACATCAATTCTTAAAGGAATGAAAGCTATACAGTTTTGAGGAATAACAGTTAAACCGTAATCAATTTTCTATTCTTTGTTTGAACAATATGAATAATTATCTAAATGTAATAAATACTTCGAGATGAAATAAGTTACACAATGTACATATATGGTTGTACTTAACCCTTCGTAAGTCGCGCTAGGATCATTTTGCCCACATTGTTTTTCTAGGTATTGTAAAAGTACAGCTCGTTAAACATACAATTATAGATAAATCACTTTAAGAAGAACCCAACGTCATCATGCGCACAAAGCAAAAATTGGTTAGGAACAGTTCATTATATGTAATTAGGGATGGCAGTATTCAGGTTTTAGTGGCGTAGAGTTTTATGATCAACCAATCGGAAATTACCTTGTAAAAGTTTTAGATTTCATTACTATTTATTTTTACTTGATACACAGACGGACAGTTTTAATCCGCCATCTAACTAATATAAAATATCTTGTATATAACAATTAACATTAATAAAACAATAAGTTACTCAACAGATGTGTTTGCAGAACACTAGAATGAGATAGAAACCACTTAAGTAGGCCATGGTATTCAATCATTTGCTTTATCGGATTTTACAAAATAACCTTGCTATAGCAGTATTTTTTAGGGATATTGATGCCCACAACTCATATGGCGATATTATATTAAAAATTTTAAATTATAATTTAATTGGTTATATTTATTTTTTTACTATTTAACGCCATATCTTCCGTTTATACTGTAATAACTCAACTACGCCACTGTTATTACATTTCTGCGCAATCTGGCATATGACGTTGGGTTCTTCTTAAAGTGATTTGCCTATACCTGCTTTTATGTAGCTGAGTTTCTACCCTTCTCCTACCTACTATTCAAAAACAGTTAGTGTAGTAGTTGTACGATATACAGCGCGTAAATAAATTAATATTATCACTTACTGTTTTATCTGCTACCATGACATTACCATAGGTCATGAACCATTCCAAAGTGTTTATAGCAGACTGTATACTGAATGATTGATGATGTGCAATGCTTTGTTTCACACACGCACCATGAAAACACCGCGTACGCGCTTCCGTTAAATACGGGTGCACTTGCAGCTTGACCAATGTTTGAACACCACTCTCGTGACTGTCCCTGTTCCATACCGCACCTTGCGCTATATAGGAATGGAAGAATGCAGGTAGCGAAAATAAAGAATGTTGAAAAGTTGACTCTAAAAGCTGCTTTAAAACGCCTTAACATAAGCTTTAAAACGCCTTAACATACCGCCCACCAAAATAAGATTGATTACCTTATTTTTAAACTATGTACTAATGAAAATAAAACGAATACTACGCTACATTTAATATTCATCTTAAAACTATTGAGGTGTGCTGTCTACAGGTAGAGGACACAACTTGACTAAAGGTCTGTTAATTGTGCCATGCGATGATGGGAGTAAAATTGGAAATTTCACCCCATAAGGTAGGTCTGAATTTCGAAGCCGACCGCCCACCCTGAGTAAACCATGTGTATCCAGAAAGGGGGTGAGAGGTCTGAGCGATTTGTTAACCGGTTTACCATTTGCTATATTACAAATATCTTGATGGAAAACTTCTTGTTGAACCCTTTTGATCAAAATATGAAGAGAACATTGCTGTTCAACCATAGAAGCATAATGGGGCGCGTCTCTGCGTGATTCCAATGGTGTTCGAGTATTGGAAATGAAGTGACGAACACATGAAATAATTCTATATATTTTTGCCAAATTCGAAAAGCGAGTAGTCAATGAGTCTAAGAAATTGTACGAAATAACAACATTTAATGCTAAAATTCGTCTTTCCGTTTCGACCGACAACGGATTTACTGAATGAGACACGTTAAGCGATGGCCATTCTTCTTCTGGAAGTTGAAGCCAATGAGGCCCTTTCCACCATAAATGATGTTGTACCAATTCTGAGGCTACCAGACCTCGAGAGGCACAATCAGCTGGGTTTTCTGAAGATTTAATATGAAACCATGATGTTGGAGGAATGCGGTCTTGGATATGTGAAATTCGATTGCTGACGAATGTTTTCCAATTATACGATGATGATTTAATCCAAGCGAGTGCAACGGTTGAATCGCACCAGGCATAAATACTATCGAATGACAATTGTGTTTTGTAAGTAGTGCGAACAAAATCTACCAAGTTTGTCAACAGTAGTGCACCACATAACTCCAAACGAGGCAAAGAAATGCGATTAGTAGGAGCAACCCTAGATTTGGCATACACCAATGAAGTTTTAATGTTTCCAACTGTGTCGACGACTCGAAAATAAACAGCGGCCACATAGCCTGCTTCCGAAGCATCACAGAAACCGTGAATCTGTATACTTTTGTAATTAACATATAAAATCCATCGAGCGATCTCGAGTTTCGATAATTCTGACAATTGTTCCAAATAATTTTTCCATTTTGATACAATATTTAATGGAGGACTTTCGTCCCAATCCAAACCCAATATCCACAAATATTGGATTAAATGTTTGGCAAAAAATACTAAAGGAATAAGTAGCCCCAACGGATCGAAAATTCTGACTACTTCAGACACCATACTGCGCTTCTTACAATCCTTTGAAATAGGATTAATGTGATAAAAGAAATAATCCCCTATGGGTTTCCACTGCAAGCCTAAAATCTTTTGTGATGAGTTATTTGAATCTTCAAAACTAAAAGTTATCGGATAACAAGACGATTCTGGTAATCCTTCAAGAACCTTGCTGACGTTGCTGTTCCATTTACGCAACGTAAAACCTCCTGCTGCACAAATTTGATTTAATTCGAAAATTAAACGTTTTGCTTCCTCCACAGAAGCACAACCACTCACAACATCATCAACATAAGTATCTGATGCCAACACCTCAGCAGCACGCGGAAATGTGGCTGACTCCACTTGAGCTAATTCCTGAATGACCGTCAATGCTAAAAATGGAGACGAGGTCATTCCATAAGTGACGGTGTTCAACCGATAATCCCTGATAGGATCCGAAGGATTAAATCTCCAAATTATTTTTTGATGTTGACGATGATCTGGCACAACCAAAACCTGCCTGTACATCTGTTTGATGTCAGCAGTGAATACCACAGCATGTTGACGAAAGCGCAGCAACAAAACCATAATGTCTTTCTGCAACGGAGGGCCAACTAACAAATGTTCATTTAACGAACCACCAATAGGCGCAGAAGCCGAAGCATCAAAAACCACTCTGAGTTTGGTTGTTGCGCTCTCTGGTTTGACAACGGCATGATGAGGTATGTAGTATTCTGACACACCATCTATTGAATTTTGACCCAATTTCGAACAAAGTGTCATATGACCACTCTCAATGTAATCTTGCATAAACTCACGATAAGAACTATATAAATGAGAATCTTTTTCCAAACGTCGCTCCAATGAAAGAAATCTACGAATGGCGATCTCCCGAGAATCGACAAAAACAGGTTCTGGGACTTTGAACGGCAACCAGACCACAAAACGACCACTCTCCTCTCTAGCATGAGTCTCAACAAAATGCCTTTCGCACGCTTCTTCCGCCGAGCTCATTCTAGACGAGTCTGGAATGTTTTCTAGTTCCCAAAAGCGACGTATATTAGAATCCAATGGTTCCACTATCGCACATAACGATGTGCATGAAGAAACAGGAGAGACAAGTTTTCCTGTCAGTATCCAACCCAATGTTGTCTTTATAGCGACAGGTTCATCCAGCGAACCCACACGAAATTCATTCATCAAAATATGAGCGAAAATATTTGCACCTAGCAACATATCTATTTTGCCAGGTTTATCAAAATCTTCGTCAGGTAAGTTTAAGTCAAACGTATGCGACCAATTATTTGATGGTAACTGTACCGTAGGTAATTTTCCACAAATCTCCGGGAGAACAAAAACATCCACATCATATTGAGAGTTTCTTGGTCCTCTAGGACGAATTTTACATGACAATGTACCTAATACCTGAGCAGCCGATAGTCCCAGTCCTTCCACCTTTACTGAAACTTTTGATTTTTTCAAAGCCAAACGTTGACGACATGAGTCAGTCATGAAGCTCTCCATGCTGCCATTATCCAATAAAGCTCTTACAGTTTGAACTCTTCCAAACCCATCATAAACGGATACTTTAGCCGTAGCTAACAAAGTGACCGTATTTGACGATCTTGCCGAAAATAAACTACAACTGGCAGTGTAGCTAGCTTCCAATTGAGGAGTTGATAAAGACAACAAAACTGTTGACGATGAAACCACAGGCACAGAAGAAGTAACATCCTCAGTCTGTACTGCTGAGTTTCCAAAATGCAGCAAAGTATTGTGGGGTTTTGAACACCTTTTGCACAACTTCTTTGATTTACAATTGGTAGCATGATGTGAATCCATGCAACAATTAATGCACAACCCTTTTCCTTTAACAAAAGTATAACGTTCCTGCGGTGACTTCCCAAGAAACATTTTACACTGATATAAATAATGTGTCGCATCACACAACAAGCATTTATTTATCTTTGACGTAGTCACTAAAGACGTATGAGATTGTGATTTTGAACCCGCATTAGGGCGTTTTTCCCAGTCCACATTCTTATTTGACGATTTTAGATGTTTATCTGCTAGCACCATACTGCCGATTTCTAGCGCCTTACAGTGCTTTTCAACAAACGATTTCAATTGTTCGAATGTTGAAATATCCTGAGTATTTTCCAACTCGAACGTTTTAAGCAAGTCAACCTCCAATTTTTTTGATAACATATTGAAAAGAATCAAATCCAACAAATCAATTTTCATTTGACGCAAACCAACCAAATTTTCTACAAAGCAATTCAGTAATTCTCTTAATTCTACATGTGAGTTAGATTGAGCTTTAGAAATCTATTCTAACGCTGAAAGGTATGTTTTTGCCAATAAACGACGACACTCGTAACACTGAACGATAATTGAATAAGCAGTTTCAAAATTTTCATTTGTGACAGCCAGATGACGAATAAGATTTTTCGAATTTGAATCTAGAGAGTCCAGTAAAAGAAATATTTTTCAATGGGTAGTAAATTCTGGTTATCATAAACTAAATTCTTAAACAGGCTATGATAAGCGTTAAAATCACAAAACTTTCCAGTGAATTTACTTATTGATACACGGGGCAATCTAATATTAGTAACACCACTAAGACCAGTAGGCGATCCAGACCTATTTCCAAATGAATTTTGAGGTTTAATGTCCGATGACTCAAACATGCTTTCAAACTGAGCATTACAAATTTTAATTGACAGTAGCATTTTATCCAATTCGATACGAAGCGATCCAATTTCCTGAATGCTTTCTGCATTTTCTTCATCGAAAATACATGCATGATAAGACATATCAACTTCTTGTTTGATATCCGTGGCGGCTTTTGTAAACAATTTTATTGCAACCAAATTTTCACGAGTCTTTTCCAATTTATCAGTACTGAACAGTAATTGTGAAATCCTATTGACAGCATCTTTCATGTCTAAAATTAGACGATCCATAGAAATTCTAAATTGAGTCATTGTGCTGAATGACATGACCTCAGTTAAAATACCAACAACCAAACCTTGCAAATCTGCTGACTAGAATTTTCTACACTACAATTTTAACTAAACTTTCTAAGAAAGACCATACCTGAAAACCCAAACCAACCAGTAAAAATATGTTCACCTCGTTAGAAGCTTTCAAATCCCAAGATATGAATGTTTGCAACAGATGTGATTTGTTTGTCTGGTGCCGAAGCAATTATAAAGCCACAACCCTTAAAAGCTACCTGCATAAGAATTCTTTCGAAATAGGTAACCTAAAACTAGCATTAATATATAATATCCCGTTATTTTCAGGGGCCACTGTGTACATACCAACCTTTTAAAGCTTTCCGTCTGTAATAAATATCTCAACTTTAATTGAATGAATATAATTATTGTGATTGAATGAATAAAATGATAGTTACACTAAACATTAGTAGTTATCAAAGGTAATCACGAAAATGTAATGAAACAATGAGGATTAAATACGATTAATTATTTGGATTAATTGTAAGGACACTTCATGAATTGAACATTATGAAAGGATAAAATCTGAGCGCGAAGGATCAATTAATGTACGATATACAGCGTGTAAATAAATTAATATTATCACTTACTGTTTTATCTGCTACCATGACATTACCATAGGTCATGAACCATTCCACAGTGTTTATATCGGACTGTATACTGAATGATTGATGATGTGCAATGCTTTGTTTCACACACGCACTATGAAAATACCGCGTATGCGCTTCCGTTGAATACAGGTGCACTTGCGGCTTGAACAAAAAGTCTTGAACAACACTCTCGTGACTGTCACTGTTCCATACCGCACCTTGCGCTATATAGGAATGGAAGGGTGCAGGTAGCGAAAATAAAAAATGTTGAAAAGTTGACTCTAAAAGCTGCTTTAAAATGCCTTAACAATAGTGATTTATTTCTTATTTACACCCACTTTCTCTTAGAAATCGCTTGAGTGTGGGCATTTTGCCAATTACGTGACTTACCACGCATATGAAATTTCTTCAGGTGGTATTTCATTCTGATTGTGAAATTGTTTAATGAATACGATAAATAGCATATAAAATGATGAATCGTGGTAAACGATTAGTCGAATTAGCCTGTCAGCAGTTTATGGAAGACCAATGTGGAGGTAATTATAAATATTGTTTTATATTCATATATAAAAATATCAGCTTGTTTCTATATAATAAGTGTAGTAGACTTTATTCATATATATATAACACTAAAAATTTACTGCATTTGGTGTAAGACAACACGTAGATTACTGTTCTGTAGTAAAATGGAGCTTAAATTAGAAAAATTGAAATTGGACAAGATGCTTAATGCACGACCACTCCTGGTGCATCTTATTGCGCGACCTACAAAGGGTTAAATATATAAAAGTACATAAGTATAAACTTTTTTAAGAAATAAATTAAATGTGCGTAAGACAAGTTGTAAGATAGCAAGGTATATTTGAAATGACCGTTTCTGATAAACAGACAACTCAAAAACATTTTCATTTCAGCTAAACGGAATCTCGGATAATTGACCTCCTATGTACTGACAACTCGAACGACCTACGATTTACTAGTAAAAAGCTCCTATTACCTATTAAAGGAAATTTTCTTTCAAGTGTGCTTCTGCTTTCAGCATGACACAATCTGTAAAATATGCCTTAATAATATATCGAACAATTCTGGAAGTAGTAAAAGTATTTAATCTGAGAATTCTTTAAAAGTTGTATATAATATGAATTGACATAACACGACAAGCTTGTTTTCAGGATACCTAGCAACATAAAAATCTTGGCTAAATATTGTTGAAAAGTTGTACGCAGCCAAAGCTCAGCTAACATAATAACACGTATATTTAGTTTTTATAACTTCTAAAATGTTATCGGCAAGACACTGCACAATTGTACTGTGTCGGCTGGTGGATCATTATTTAATACCTCATCAACATCTGCTTGTTCCAATAATAATTTCATGCGAAATTCTCCATTTGAATAGCCTTTTCCATCAAATGGTTTTGCGCTGTACAGCTGATTTCCATTAACACTAGCAGACATCGTGATTTCTTTCAGCTAAATTAAATAACTATGTATTAATTTCCGATTCTGATCACAGCTTCCGTAATAGCAACTTCAGTGTACAATCTGACTTTCTGAATACACAATTAAAACTATCCATGTAATTATGTCATTGAACTTCATCTGGGCCCATAACCTGTTGATTTTCCGTTGTTAAAAACGATATGCATTGTCACTTTCAGTTTCACTTTCCTGTTCCGCTACATTAGCTTGTCTTCCTTTTGCGTACTGCTTTCCTTTCAGTAGAAATTTGCAATTAGAACGTTTGTGTCCAAATTTTCCACAGTTATGACATTTGAATGGAAATTTATTATCTTCAGTATTAGAACTTCCACTACTTGTACCTACATTACTACTACCCCTATTTGCATAATTTCTGTACATGCTTTTGTTGTATCTTCATCTTCCTCTATTATTATAACCACTAAATGTTACGTCACTGTTACTTTCACTATCTTGTCTATTTTTATTTTGACGCGCCTCTTCCAGTAGCAATTTATTTTTGACAAAATCCAGACTTACTTTCGATTCATCTTGAGTAAAAATGACATCTAATACAAAAAAAAATTGTAAGCATCAGAAAAAGTTCTACAATAAAGAAAATTCCAAAATATTTGGCAGATTTCAATACAGATAGTTTCTATGATGAGTTAGACGAAAGTTTAATGGTTGCACTGTCAGCTGGATATGTAATCTCTGAATTACCACAAACTACTGCTTTGGCGCTTTTCTCATGTCCGATGCGCCACTGCATAAACAAACGAGTTACCTATCATACCGGCCGATTACGGTTCGGTATTTAATTCATTCGCTAATGTGAACTCGTTCTGCTAGGACTGTCTAGCAGAGTTATAAATTACATCGCTTTCGCAAATTGTTGTAAACAATATATAAACTTAATTATTTTATGTGTTTAAGTGTGATGCTTCAACAAGTTCCGCATAGTTCGCTGTACAAGAAATCTTGGATAACTTGGTAAGTTTATGTGGTATATGTCTTTGGGCAGGGATTAGCGCTCAACTTATTTTCCACGGCAATATTTCAATATTTTTCTCATAAATATTCTTAGTTATCACATTCAGGTCCTTCTAGCTTTATCAAACTCAAAAATTATAATGAACAACAGTTCATAGTGGTCAGTTCAAACCGGATATGTAACCTCCGATCTTTGGATATATATTGATTGCCATCGCTTTAGTGATAACTATAAGTTATTGTTAAAAATTTGTATTCTTTTTCCTCTTAAAAACCGTTTACACGTGCAAACTATTTGTATCTGTTCAAATTCATGTTTAGTACATTCCCAATATTTGTACCACACTCGCTTATCTAGAAATTCAACATTTGGAATAACTTCATTCCTATCACATATTTACTTTATTGCTTCATTATCGCATTGTTCTTTAAATATGGAACAAAAATTAACGCTTTTACATAGTAAGAAAGAAATTATATTCGAACGCATGAACAAATTATTTAATCATTCTACAAAAATAACTTCGTTCGATAGTAGATCGAACGAAGAATTTTTGGCTACCACGGAAACTTTAGATGAAACACGCAATAAATTTGAATTAATTGTTGACAGTATTAATGAATGTCAGGTAATAGTTAAACCAACTGCATTGCCAGATTATCAAAGTTTAAACGCATTTGATGACTTGTATAGTCGTATAAAACACACCCGAAATAAAATTATTAATTCATCAAAAAATACGCAATCAAACGAAAACGCTTCTAAAACACGGGCTACCGTTCCGCTACCTGTACTTGATGTACCATCTTTGATGGGAGCTTAGCCACATGGAATCTGTTTTACCAAGCATTTCAAACCAATATTCATTTAAATCCGCAACTTTCAGACTCGAACGAGTTCAATATTTGATAAGTAAATTATCAGGTTCTGCTCTCAAAATTACTGCTGGTATAGTGCCATGTGGTGAGACTTACCCAATATTATGGGCCGCATTAGAAAAGAAATATCAAGATAAGCGCACGTTAGGTACATTTTATCTTAGCAATATCTTCGATTTGAAGAATTGTATGTATACCGCCCAGTTTAAATACTTTTATAGAAAATTTCGCCGCAAATATTGCTGCATTTCAGCAAGTTGGTATAGAAGAATTACTGGACTTTATATTTTTAAACTGTGGTTTAAGGAAAATTCCCGCTTAAGTCGCTCAGGCTTTCGAATTGTCGGTGCGGTGTTGAAATACCGTCCTATAAAGATTTTATTAACTTTATCCAAGATCAAGTAAAAATATTAGAACGCTCCGCAAATTCAAATTCTCGCAACACTTCAACTTTTAAAAGTGATACATTTAATTATAAAACTAAATCATTCGTTTCTAGTACACCGATTAGTTGCGCTTTTTGTCAAAAGAATGATCATTTTAAACGTTATGCATGTGCAAAATTTAAAATGTTGGAAACACCACAAAAAAGATTTGAATTTATCAAATCGAAAAATGCGTGTGTCAACTGCTTAAGTGTGATACATAATTTCTCTAATTGCGGATCAAAAAGTGTTTGTAAATTTTGTAACAAACCACACCACAGTTTGCTATGTTTCTCAACAAAAAATGTTCTTAAATCAATTGCTAATAAACCTAATATAAATGTCGCTAAAACTAACGCAATACACCAAGCACAATTACAAAGTGGTAGAGATAATCCGCATGCTGTTTCTTATTCCCAAGAACAGATATCTACTACTACGGTTTCGCTTAGCTCAAAAGTAAAATCTAGTAGCACTATATTATTAGCTACCACTCAGGTTTACGCATATTCTTCAGAAGGAAATAAAAATCTGATACGCTGTTTGTTAGACAGCGGTTCACAAAATAATTTGATAACTTTCGATTGTTGTAACGCTTTAAGATTAGCTATAGAACCCTTAAATAATTCCGTGACAAAGGGAATTGGTTCAGCTTCGAAACCAATTCGTGGTTACACATATTTAAGGTTAGAGTCACGCATTTATTCATATAAATATTATATACAGGCTCTAGTGGTTGATTGCATCACTGATAAATTACCCACTTTACGTAATGATACCTGTCATTTACAATCTGTTAATAAATTAGAATTAGCGGATCTCTCCTGGAACATTCCTGGCAAAATTGATATTGTTATAGGAGCGCAATTATTTACTCAAGTTTATATAGGAAATCCTATGGACTGTGGTCCATTTTACCGCAAGCTATTCAAACTGTTTTTGGATACGTTTTATGGGGACGAAAACCTCTTTCGGTTACTCATAATAACGAAAGAGCGTCATTTAACGCTATTACTGTTTCAAATGAGCTAGAATCAGTTCTTAAAAACTATTGGGAATTAGAAGAAATTTCGAATAAAAAGATTCTTAGTAGCGATGAAATAAATTGTGAAAATATTTATATAACAACGACTATTCGGGATTCAGAAGGACGCTATTCAGTAACGTTACCTTTTCTTATAAATCCCGCAGAAATAGGTGATTCTTACATTGTAGCTTATCGACGCTTTCTGTTTTTAGAAAATAAATTAAGTAAAAATCCTGCTCTACAGGAAGATTATAATAAAATTATTTCTGAATTTCAAAAAAAGGGTTACATTTCGGAATTGCCAGATACGGATAATAAAAAAGAAGGATACTATCATGGGGTAGTGAAACTTGATCACGCTACTACTAAATTACGCTTAGTACTAGACGCTAGTAGTAAGTCGTATAAGGGGTTGTCACTGAATGACACCTTACATAAAGGCCCAAATTTACAAACAGATTTATTTTTATTGTTACTAAATTTTCGTTTATTTCCTATAGCTATGACTGCAGATATCAAACAAATGTATTTGCAGATTAATGTACTAGAGGAACATCGCCAATATTTAAAAATTTTATATCGCTTTAAAGATAATGAAAACATTCGCACATATGTTTTCAATCGCCTCCCTTTTGGACTTACGTCAAGTCCTTTTTTAGCTATGCGCACCATTCATCAGTTAATCGAAGATGAAAGGCAACGTTATCCCAATGCCGCAAACATCACGAAGGGAAATTTGTATATGGACGATTTGGTTTATTCTGAAAATGACTCAGCTACAGCTATTCGTCATTCGCAAGAGTTAATTGCTTTTTTTAAATCTGGAGGATTTGATTTAATAAAATGGTCAACAAATTCCACCGAACTGTTACATAGTCTTCCAGATACTCATCTCGCCAGTATTAACTTTAATGAAGGTATAGTATAGTAATCAGTCTGTAGTTGCCAACGTCACTAAAATCATTTGCCTTGTGCACAGGGCAGACACGTGAAATCTTCCACACACTGGGAAAGGTTCCAGTTTTCAAAGACAAATTTATAATAGAAGTGGTGATACAAACACGGTTTCACAAGCTTTAATTAAAAAGCATGGTACCTGGTCAAGCCCTGCTGTTGGCTAATTTTTCAATTTTCGAATAGCATGCCTGACATCGCTTTCCGATACGAATTGAAGATAAAAATTATCATTACAGTGCATGGCAGGTACATTTCCACTACCCATTGTAGGACGATCTGGGTCCTCAGAAACAGCGGAAAAGTGTTCCGCAAATTTATTCACAATGTCTTGGGGATTGTTATAATAAACACCATCACTGTGCATTCTCCCAGGTATTCTGGAAATACCTTTTCTGGACCTAATAAAAGACCAAAAATTCTTACTGTCAGTGTGATGCATGGCTGGATAGTTGACCAGTCTTAATTAGTCCAGAACTTGGGAACAGGGCGGTACCCCGTTTTATTCACGTCTTCCTTCCATGCCAACAGGTGACCATTTACACCCCCCTTACTCATGGGAACAATTATGAATAATATTGGTACCATATGTTAAACAGAACCTGAAGAGGTGGAACCAGCAACGGAGGACCCCTCAGGTAACCAAAACATATCCATGGAGGTGTAACAGACCCGGGATGCAAGTCCACTTGCAAGACCGGTGTCTGATACACCAGACGCGGAGAAAACAATAAAGAAACTTACAGGCACTAGACTGCAAGCAAAGAGACCTTCAGGTGCTCAGCGTAGTAAGCTGAGGCAAGCCAAGAAAGTCGAAGCTGGGACTTGGACGGAGTCACATTCGTTCACAAAGAAGGTGTCGGTGCAGAAGGAGAGAGGGGGCAGTAAAAGACCTCGTTCAGAGACTTCCACACCGACACCATCTAGAGGCGTTGGGTAGAACGAGACAGTGCCTATTTGGGCGACCAAAGTTAGACCGAAAGGAAGTCGATACCCTCTCATCAAGGTGTAACATGTTTAATTTCAGTAATAATTATTCGCATTGAATTACGAGGATAATGCGCTAAGCGTGCATTATTCCTTATTAATCTTCTTATATTAAAATATCTGTGTCACATAAAGTTATTTCCACCCCGAATTACAGAGTACAGGTCCCTTTGGAACGACTTTTGTTTTACAGAAGGCACCACGATGTAAGCGCCACTGAAACGTTATTTCTTCTACGTTGAGGCGCTAGTGTAACTTATTTTTCTTAATGGACGCCAGTGAATAAAAATCTTTCGACATAGCTAGGGGTCTATTCCTGGGTAGAGCAATAAGAAGTGGAGGGGTAAGTCGAATTCTGTTTGCAAACCAAAGCTAAACTAAGCTAAATAGACGCCACCATGTCCTGAGATAATTACGATAATAGCAGAGCACAGTTCTAAGGGCGGACGTGGAAACCCAAAGATACCTTCTACTAACGCGCATCATGTAGGATTCATCATTTAAAATTCGTTACTTAGGATTTGTCGATTTGAAATTTGTCTACTAAGAAATTTGTTAACTAGGAATTATGGATGTTAGTTTGGATTGCAGTCGTCTCTAGTTAGAAATGGCTGGTAACTTTGTTTGAAGAATATAAATTTCCATCTCGATTTGTCGTGGAGCAACAAAAGCAGTTTGGTTCGTTATTAGATATAAGATATTTCATGCATGTGTTTTGAATGTCATAAAAATTTGATAAACAGACTATCATATAAAGCACGTAAAGTTGCTATTATGTTTTCAACATGTAATCTGTGTAATTCTCAATTATTGTTGAACTGGTTTTATAAGCCATAGAACAAAATTTTGTCAGATTAGGTTTTTATAATTACAAGCTTGGTTACATCTGAACCTTAGATAATTTCAACGTATGTTTTCGACGTCACATATTTTTTTGTGTTGCACAATTGACAGATGTTGTCATGAAAACAAATGCTTCGTGCAGCTGTCATTGAGTTTAAACCAAACATTCCTATTTTTGTGATTAGCATTTATCTACATGTAAAACATAAAATTTAAATCTGAAAATTTAAGGACACTCTGAATAAGATTCTAGAAATTATAATCTACCTGAAAAGATCTGCCCAGGTTAGAACGTAATTCAGTGTATTATGCTTACAAATTATTTTCACTCAAATGTTTAAAGCAGGTTCATATTTAAAGTGTAGTTGGTTGTTTTAAAAAGTCAAAACCTTGACTTTGATATAGATGTTAATGATACATTTTTGTTATTTGTTAAAAAGTTCCGAAAGTTTAAAAGAAAGTTTTTTTAGTAAACAATTAGTTCAACTTTGAGGCTTTTATTTTGGTCAAATGCGATCAAATCTAATTACACAAAGGTAAAATTTTTGAGTAATAATTTGGCGCCAATATCATACTGGATATACATTTTTTAATTTTTTTATACTTTTATAGGACACAAATGGTGTTCTACTTTTTATTTATTTAATCTTTGCAATTTCTTACAGGAGCTGCGTCTTATTTTGATAAGACAGGTTTTTGTTAACGAAGGCGATCGTTTTATCTTTGGGTTTCCACGTCCGCCCTTAGAACTGTGCTCTGCTATTATCGTAATTATCTCAGGACATGGTGGCGTCTATTTAGCTTAGTTTAGCTTTGGTTTGCAAACAGAATTCGACTTACCCCCCCCCACTTCTTATTGCTCTACCCAGGAATAGACCCCTAGCTATGTCGAAAGATTTTTATTCACTGGCGTCCATTAAGAAAAATAAGTTACACTAGCGCCTCAACGTAGAAGAAATAACATTTCAGTGGCGCTTACATCGTGGTGCCTTCTGTAAAACAAAAGTCGTTCCAAAGGGACCTGTACTCTGTAATTCGGGGTGCAGGATTTGCAGATTGGGTATAATACTTAACCAGGGTCAGCACAATAAACTTTTTAGGCTGCAGTGCGGCGGAGCTGTTTGGCAGACACACCCGCCAGTGGGGAGTGGTTTTAGTGGGTATGCCGCCAGAAGAGTCCCATACTTTGGCTATAAAAGCTTTCCACTGCACCGGGTTCGGATAACTATCAAAAAATTTTTTTTAAAAACTTGTTTTAAGGATACCTAGCAACATAAAAATCTTGGCTAACTATTTCATGAACACAAACACAACACAATCTAAGCATTCCTTCATATTTCAATGTCATAACCCAGGTGCCATATACATCCTAGAATGCAAACAAAGTAATTTGAAGTTAAATAAATTGTATAATTACATTTTACCGTTTTAAAAGGCTCAATTTTCTGTTTCACTAAACATGGGGCAAGTTGCGACACCACTACCATTTGATTGAACAAGTAATGAAAGAAATCCCAAATTTTTATTTAATATTTTCATCTTCAATATCTACATTTTTAACTAATAATCTTTTATTAGGTTCATCTTTTAGACCTAATTCTATTCTAACAACAATCCATTTATCGTCTATACTTTTCCTATTAGCCCAGAAATATAACATCCCTACTTGCTTTGCACCTTTGACAGGTACCTCATATTGTGCAGAAAGCGAGCGAGACCAATTATTATCCGTATCACTTACATTCACTTTCCCGAATAGTATGGGTTTACCTAATATGTATATGACACCAGGATGATTTTTAAAAATATGAGTAGCTTCCTGATAATATTCAGTCTTTTGGACTTCACTGATAAGTTTATTTCGCGCGGTAAAACCCATTGCAGCAGTTGCAAATCCGCCTATAGCTGCAATTTTCATTAAAGTTTGTGTTTTAATATTTTTAAACATAGTATAATTGTCTATGCATATTATACGGTTATAACCTAAAAACTAATAATCATGGAATATTAGTGACTCGTTTAGAACTAACCTATAAATGAAATATGAGGCTATCGGCACACTAATGTGCGGCTAAAAATTAAAATTAACCACACAGGAAAGGTTAAGACGTCATTAGTGACGTACTTGATGTGTACAAAGCCACAGTATAAATCGTCTGTTAAACAACAATTTATATTATGGTTTTGTATATAAAAATAATTTTATATTATTTCATTTAAAATAATTTTGATCGCATAATTAAATTTTAAAATCTGCCGTGTTAAAAGGATGCAGTTAAACTTAGGAGTAAATATTTAAAAAATTAACTGCTTATGTATGTCACTGGGTGGCGTAGTGGTTAGGATGTCTGGCTTTGACGCGGGAAACCAGGGTTCGATCCCTCTTTACGGATTCTTTTTTATTATAATTTCCAACAGCTAGATTTTTACAATTTTGTACAAGCACTACACATGACTTATGGTAAGTAAATTTTGAGCTTCTAAATTGAGAGGAGAGGTATAAAAATTTGGCTATATAAACCCATATTAATTTGTATTAATTTTACGCTTCAAAAATTGAAGGACGATTTTACAGATTGACTAGCACGAATGGTAAACTTTGGCATTTTTCTGCCTCATATTTTGCAGCAGCCGCTTAAATTCTTCAATGTTATTAAAGCATTGTCCAACAAAAAATCAGCATAAACAGCACTCATGATGAATAAATTTACTGTTAACAATTGGAACTTGAAACAGTAGCTCAACTCAATACACTTCGAAGATTTATAAACAACAGCTAAAAATATTGGTAATTTCTTATGGGGATTATGAAAAATAAGCTACGGCGCTAAAACTGACACATAGGTTAGAAACTATAATCTTTGTTGATATACATAAACAAAGCTAAAACCAGTAACAATCACCTGAAGAACAAACCAACACCTTCCTGGTAAATACGAACGTACGTCATTAATGACGTCACGAAAATTTCCTGTGCCCTTAATTTTTATTTTTAGCCACACATTAATGTGCCGATAGCCTCCGCGTATTGTAAAACTATAGAATATAAAAGCAAGAGACAATCAGGCCCATTATTTTTTTAAAAGGGTAGTAATGATAAGTATCTCTATAATAGATTATGTGACCTCCACAAACTTCAAATTAATATAACGCCCGTGAAAAGTGCCCTCTTGCAATTTAATAATATTAAAGCTTTTTGCAGATGGTATTGTTTTATAATAGGCATAGATTAATGTATAATTTAGTATATGAATTATTGTTTTCGTTTTCTACAAATGGGTTTTTCATTTGTAAATTTGGAGTCTGTTTTTCTTTCCATATAAAAATTCTTTTAGAAATATATGTCTTTTATTATGTATAACTATATCCGTATGTTGGTCAAAATCCCAATGGGCTATTACTTTTGTCTTTTGCATGCATTACTGGGCACTTTTTAGGTAACTGTGCAAGGTAATTTAGGCGTGTCTTTTGGTCATTCTTGTCATTGACGTTAACAGACCAAACAGGATTATTAATTGAAACGAGTTATGTATCCCCCAATTACCTATATATATATTGATGTATTGAATCTAATATGAATTATTAGAAATTATTAAGTAAAAGTATAAGTTCAATGCAACATTGTAACACAAGGATAACCCAGAGAGGTTATCGACAGTTCATGTGAACGGACATGCAACTTTGCATCCGTGAGGGCAGTGATACTGCAGGTGGCAGGTCACAGGCGGTCAACAGACCGCAATTACTTGGAATTAAGTTGTTACATTGTATTAAAGTGTACAATTAAAGAGAAACGCAGACATGAGATCTGCAAGTTCTCACAGCCGTGTGAGGGGCAGGTTATTATAAAAGGCCCGGGAGCTCAATGCCCGGCAGTCAGTCTTCAAACTCCATACTTCGTTGTTTGAGCTACTCACTAGTCAATAATTAATCTTAGTATTATGTACAAGTTCATCTGTTTCAAAGTAAAATAAATGTGTTAAAGATTCAAAGCTTTTTAAAAAACCAGCTCCAAAGGCCCGAAGTTTAACTAACGTTATATTTGAAACGTCCGATTGAAGGCAAGCAACTCCTGGCAGATTGAGGTGAGTAATATCATAGATTACTAAGGAGTAATACATTGTTAATGCAACGTCCGCAAACGGCTCATTTTCTTGCACTAGTAGAATAATGGAAATCATACTACAAGATACATTGTTACATGCCAATTAAATTGGCCCTTAAACATTGTTTTAGGTTAAGTTGATGTACAGAGGTTTCGCGCCATAATTTCAAAAGACGCGGTGCGCGGAATTTTAAAAGACTAGGCGCGTACTTCCGTTACGTCATAGTGAGTTTGCGTAGAGTGCGCGACGCGGGAGGGTTGGACGAATAAGTTCGCGCCGATGTGAAAAAGACAAGGAGTGGAGTGGACGCTTTGAAGTATCGTATCGTGCCTTATCTTATCTATGTAGATATCCTGCCTAATTATCTTTGTTTGTTGCCTTATACCTTGTTCCAAATCCGACCCCTGCATAGGTAGGAGAATTTTGTAGCCACCTAGGCGTACCGTACTCCACGACCCTGGGCGACGAACTCATTGCCGGAGCTGGTCTGAACGCTTTGGAAGAGCGTCGGGCAGTACCATTTTTAACCGCCTAAAAAGAGCCAGCAAGCCGCCCTGATGGACCTTGATAGAGGCCAACTTTAGCTCAACCCCGCAGAACGTTCGGATTTCCGGGGTAAGTAGTACAGTGTTTAATTTGTTCACTGATATGAACTTTTGTTTAAATTTTTATATTTCCGATTATGGCGCAATATAAATTTGTGCATTGGTGACGTCATTGGGGTTTGGCAACGCGGAATCTGTAATAAGGTTGTCGTTACCATCCGCCAGGGGCGTCGCCCGCTTTACTCATTGCGCTTGCGCGAGGTATTTATGAACTCTTAAACTGTATTACCGACTTTGTAACTGTATTTATCGACGTACTTCGTAAACTGTTTTATCGACTCTTTAATTGTAAGAATTATCGCGTTTTAAAACATAAGAACATACAAAGGTAATTCTCTGTAAGGACGAGTCAGGAGCAAATATGTAATGATACTGTTTTATATTGAATTACTCTTCAATTAATTTTGAAAGATTTAATAAAAAATATTCCAGTTATCTATCCCAAGCTATAATTTCAAAGAATATAAATAATGATTATTGATTAAAGAGTTAATTATTTTACTGAACACATTGTTTATTTAAGAACAAGAAAAATAAAATCAACCAAAATTGATATGGATAACGAATAGAAAAGCATATCAACTTAATATTGTTACATCCTTATAAGCAATTGTCAGTAACTTTTCATTGAAACTATCCATTAGAGCTATTCCAAATATTTTTACCAGTTTTTGCTATATTTGACCACATTTGTTTAAATTCTCTCAAATGTTTTAGCTTGTTGAGTTGCTTCATGTATTCCTTTTTTTGGTCAACGCCCAAAACGTTTTCGATTCCGACTACCTGAAGCATGTTCTGAGCGCTATCGTCCTTTTCAATAAAATGTATAACTTTTGTTCTTGAAATTTTAAACTTTACGAGCTTCTATGTCTGGACAAAGGACGATATTATCTCTATTATGATAGTTATCAATAAGGGGTAGTCAACGTTTCCTCGCACATTCATTTGAGTAACTGGTGGAACTAATGCAACCTTCGTAAATATAAGACTTAGAAGCACTACCAAATGCAAGAATCGCCTCAGAGGAATGTGCTTTGCCTTAACTCCTTCATGATATTTTACATCTTCGTGTTTAAAAGCATGGATATACTGTCTTCCGGAAATGTCATTTAGACCAACAGAGGTGTACGATTGATTTATCATCTATTATATGCAAATTTGTCGTGGTTTTATTATAAATTTCCTACAGCTTTGTTTTGTCCGATCTTTTCGATTTCTTAGACTTTTAGTTTAGGCAATCATTTATATTTAAAATGTCACACTTGATTCTGAAAACTGTAGATTTTGTTAATCTGTGTTTGAACCGAAATAAGCGGATTGCGCTCAAAAAGAACGCATTTTAAGTTTATCTTGCTACTTCTTGATCTATAGATCGACCAGAAATTGGCTTGAGGTTGATAGTATAAGTTCTTTTCATAAATTTCTATGATGCGATAAATAACTGTTCTCATAATTTTGTCGAAACAATATTTAATTGTTTCCAACTAGACACTTAAATTGTATTATGAAATACACTTTTTGCGATTTACATCTGTATTTAATGATTTATTTTTGGAAAGCCGAATGTGTACCACATTCGAAAGAGAACAATACAGATAATTTATAACGAAATGATTGTTGTTATAAAGCCTACTATGTATTGTATTTTACAACAAACATTGAAACGATTACTGATAACAACAGTCGCATGGAAATGAAGTGCAGCTCATTGTGTCTAAAAACCAAGTGTCTTTCACTTGATAATGTGTCCATGACGAAGCATTTACTCGTAAAAAAAATGTGGGAAGAAATAATGTAATGTATTGCACTAATTTCAATGAAAATCTTTAAGAGAAGTGCCATATGTATAAGCCATTTGCACCTGGATACAAATTTTAAGCAGACAAAGGACTTATGGAGCCATGTAAGGTTGTAAACCCGTTTGAAAATTATCAATTAACGTTACTGCTCCATTGTTTAAGTTGCAACTCGGTACAAGTATGCTCTTACCACCATAAATAAAGTTTCTATATGATAATAGTGTGGCTATGTGAGTCAAATTTGCCATCTTTCCTCTCAATTTACATTGCCAGAATAAGAATCTTATATTTGAAGGGGTTACGTTACAATTTTGTAGACAATATTGCTGCAGAAGGTTACCTGCATACATGGTGATCTCTACATACGCATAATATTTAAAAAAAATAGTTGCAAATAAAAGAAAACGAGTATGAATATCCAAAATTTAGTGATCGATAGGATGAATGATTGGTTGCTTAAAATCCTTAAACAAAAGAATTTTCTGAATACTAAATAATCTTTTTGAAATGTAAATTAAAAAAATGTAATTTCACTCGCAAAACTTTCTACTCTATAATGAAAATTTGTTTTTCCTTAAAATGGACAAATAAAATCAATATCATAAAAATGTAATAAAATTAATGCAATGGTTTTTGTACCTACCCATGTAAGTATATAATATAAGGTGATAGAACAATGTCTAAATATAATTTAAGCCACAAACGCTGAGCAAAATTGTTTATAAAATTACTCGTATTATAAATTATAATCGTATAATAAACAACAAATTTCGTGCAGTAATGTCGGATTTGAAAAGAGACCAATAGAAAATCGTACACTGCATGGTCACCATCTTAAAATATATGGCTCTCCAAACTTAAACTATTTGATCTGAAATCTGTGGGAGTTACGTTAACTCATGCGTTAGTGGAACTTTAACCACAACCTTTATGATTATTATTTCTACTGCAAACCGAAATTGAAGAATTTTTAATTTTTTTGCGATTGAAGATGACTGCTTGAGGATGCTGGGTATCCAATTTTTTTATAATTTATGATTGAGTAATTTGAAGTTCAGTCCTGCGATTTAATTTCAAATGCTGTTGTAGTTAGCCAGTTTCTTAAACAGTTTGTCTTTTATTGCTTTTTTTGAAACTCCCGCGAAAATCTTTGGCAGTAAAGGTGGCTTTAGTGCTACAGCGATTTAGATATTTGGAGAATGATTCTATTGGTTAAACTGATCACGTGACACCGCCAAAAACGTCAAAAACACCGAATCTCTGATCTCCCTAAAGTTAGTTTAAGTTCAACTTTTCTGGCTATTTTGAGATCGAAGCATGTGTGTTTGTTCAGAAAAACACGTGATTTGTTTGTTTTGTTATAACCTTAACCTTACTTTTTTGTGTAGTTCGTCAGTTATATATTTTGCGTTTTGCCCATTAAACATATTGAAAATGAATAGCAAATCCGTTATTTCTTTAGATATTCATAGTAACAAGCATTGAAAACTTAACATCCAGCAACCCAAAACAATGACAAATGTCACCTGTCAAACTATTTTCTCCAAATACCTGAAGCAGAATACCTTAGATGATTAAAAGCGAAAATATCTATTTCCCCAAATATCCAAATCGCTAAATCTCCATAGCACTAAAGGTACCTTAACTGGCAGGTGGAATATTTTTTCCTAATCATCCTCTGGAGTCTTTATGTTCAAACGAGTCCTTATGCGATTATTATATTATATTATGGAATGTTATATACCCATACCTAGCAGTGCCTTTGTCATTTATTTTAATTTTTTTTGTTGTTAAAACTATTGCATACTTCTGATATGTCTGTTGTCATTCGTATTTTTTAATAACAATAATTGCTTTCTGTGCCATAAGGATGCGTTTGGACGTTGTGCTAATGAATAAATCGTTAAAAACTGTTGTTTCCCTAACCACCAATGCTTTAATAATCTTTAAGGGAGTTGGTGGCTCTATCATCCCTCATTGGTCCAATCTAATCAAAATCGTTTGCATGAAGTAACTCATTGAAGTTTAGTTATATAATTTATCTATGGTTTAGCCGGTAGTATTGTAATCTTGTGTGGCGTCGGCTAAGGGAAACTATTTTTGGGCTTATCGTTATTTTTTATCATATTGTTTTTTATAGAGGGCAGTTTTAACGCATCCTTTTATGTTAATATAGAATTATTTATTAGTTACTTCATCAGCGAAGGATATCGGGCTGTTATCTGAATATTAGTTGTATGCAAAAAGTAACTGAAAATGGTGAATTGGGGTATTGTTGGTGCAGGTAAAATCAGTACAGAGTTTGCTAAAGCCATATCTTCCTGTGAAGATAAGAGTCAAAGGTTATTAGCGGTGGCCGCCAATTGTCCCATGAGGGCAACAACCTTTGCAAGAAATTTAAATGTGCCCACTGCATATGGTAGTTATAAAGAACTTGCTCAGGATAAACAAATCGGTAAGTTCATGCTATAGTGTCGTTCATTCTTCAATCGTATATAGTTTAACTTTTTTTAAACACGAAAAAATCACTCGAAGGGTGTCTTATTTTGGCTTCTTCAATGAGTAGAGGTTTAGAGTTTTGCAAATAGTAATAAAAATATTTTATTTTTATTGTTAGATGTTTGAAAATTCCAACCTGATTTGTAGTTAATGTATTTATACAGGCGGATGATGGAACATTCTAGGCAGATATAAATGCTTCCTTGATAAGGGAATAATCACTTGAAGCAAGAGTTGCGCAGCTGAGAATTAAATTAAGCAAATAAAAAGTAAAGCACAAATATGTTTTTGTAATGAAAAACGTTTATTATATTATTGTGATAGGATTGTCAAACCAAGTGGTGTGATTAGTTTTGTTAATCAAAATGTTAATTTGCATTTACAATCACACAAAGGAAATGATAATTTAAAGGAATATATCACCTACCTTTCACTGGTTGTAGTGGTTGATTGTACTTGCACTGCTATCAGATAATTATGGACTGTATGTATAATGTTCACTAATTGTTGCTAATTACTGATGCTCGATGCACCGAACTAAATCACGAACCAAAGCCAAGCGAGAACGAAGTTGAATAGTCGTCCACTCGTACATTACCAACCCTTTTATGTCGTTGCACTAAAGGTAGGGATAATGGAGGGTTTCTAGGTGGGAATAGTTTAAGGACTTAAATTAATTGTGATTGGCATACTACACTACAACCAAAATACTTATAAAGCCTTAACATACCGCCCACCAAAATAAGTATTAGGAACTTATTTTCTAAGTGTGTCTAAACGAGCAAAAAAAAAAAATATATATATATAATCGTAAATTTAAAAGTTAACTTACCCTAATATACTAACTATAATACTAAGTTGCCTCTGAAATGGGAGAGGGCACAATTTTACCACGGGCCTTTTAAATAGTCCCTGGGATGTTGCCACGGTAGCCACACGACAAACATTGTCCTTTCCATAATGCAACGTATGTATACGTCCCATTTTCCACTGTAATGGAGACACTTGAGTATCCTGAATCAACACCAACGTTCCCACCATTAACGAATAATTAGCAGAAAACCATTTGGTTTTCTGTTGAAGTGTGTAGGTACTCCAAATGCCACCGTTTCCAAAATGATTGCTGAATACGTTGAACCAGTTGCCAACGATTTAAGGAAGATAGTTTCAGATCTAAGACATTAGGGTCGGGAATGACAGACACTGGTTCTACGTTCAGAAAATGACCAGGACTTAAGAATGAAAAATCAGTGGGATCGTTACTCATTGGACATAAAGGTCTGGAGTTTAAGATGGCTTCAATTTGAACTAGAATGGTGTTAAATTCTTCGTACGAGAGAATTTGTTCGCCTACCACCTTCTTGAGATGGGACTTTACAGATTTTATCCCAGCTTCCCACATTCCCCAAAGTGAGGAGCCGACGGAGGATTAAAACAAAGTGAATACCTTCCGTTTCAGATGACTGCTTCATATATTCGATTAGTTCCCGAGATGCTCCGATAAAATTTGTTCCACAGTCACTATGAATTTGCAAGCATTTACCTCACGTGCTACAAACCGCCGTAAAGCTGCAATAAAGGCCTCTTTAGATAGGTTTGATGCCAACTCCAGATGTATCGCTTTTGTACTAAGACAAACAAATAAACAAACATAAGCTTTCAATGATTTGGCACCTCTAATACGATTCATGGTGATAGAAAAGGGTCCACCGTAGTCTACCCCAGTATGTAGAAACGCTTTACCGGCAGTAAGTCTAGCGGGGCAAGTCGCCCATAGGAGGGCATAGCGAAATAGGTTTTTGACGAAAACATCGAATACAAGAGTTTAGGCACTGTTGAATAGCCCTTTTTGCAGACAGAATCCAAAAATTTTGTACTAACAAGAAATGAGTAGTTCTAAGTCCAGGGTGTAAATATTTCGTATGGCAATCTCGAATAATGAGCTCTGTCACCCGGTGTGACCGAGGAAGTAGCAAAGGAAATTTTGTATCATAAGATACGTCTGCATTTCGCAACCGCCGCCCACCCTTAACAACCCATCACTGTCAAGGAAAGGACTGAGAGGTCGAAGTTGTTTATTACTAAGTTTTCCTTTCGAATGATATCAATGTCCTGACTGAAAACTTGTTCTTGAACCCGTTTTATTAATAAATGAAGTGCATACTGTTCGGGAGACCAATAATTGTTCTAAGTTTCGAATATCCAAATTTGCACGAACTTTCAAGTTACGAATGAACTGACAAATATATACCAGAATCCTGCATATTTTTCGCAAATCTGAAAATTGATTTACCATCGAGTCTACGAAATGATCTGCAACGTGTATATTAAGGGATAAAGTTCTTTTTCAATGTGCATCTGAGTGTGATCTGTAAGAGTTGGTTCCATATGAGCAGGCCAATTCTCTTTAGGTAATAGTAACCATGGTGGAGCCGTCCACCACAAAGGATGATTAACAAGCTCAGCAGCTAATAATCCTCTTGATGCACAGTCAGCAGGATTATCCTGTGATTTAATATGATGCCACGATGATGGAGCCACTCGTTCTTGGATATGCGAGACACGATTGCTAATAAAGGTCTTCCAATTATACGACGAAGATCGAATCCATGCTAATGCTACTGTGGAATCTGACCACGCAAATGTATCGTCCAATACTAAATTATCTCTATACGTATTTTGCACATACTCGACCAAGTTCGACAACAACACTGCACCACACAATTCTAATCGAGGTAATGATATACGATTGGTTGGTGCGACCTTAGATTTGGCACAGACCAATGATACTTGGATGTTCCCTTTCTCATCGACACAGCGGAGATAAACTGCTGCTGCATATCCAGCTTCCGATGCATCACAAAATGCATGAATTTGTACAGTTTGATGGTTATCGCAAAGAATCCGTCGAGGAATTTCAATTTTCAATAACTCGGGTAATTGTTGAAGATACAGATTCCATTTTAAAACAATTTGTTGGGGAGGAAGTTCATCCCAGCCAATTCCTAATATCCATACAGATTGAATCAAATGTTTTGCGAAGAAGACCAATGGTGATAATAACCCCAGAGGGTCAAAGATCCTTGCAATTTCCGAAACCATATTCCTTTTGGTACAAGGCCGATCAACGATATTAAGATTGTAAAACAACACATCACTCAATGGTTGCCATTGCAGTCCTAAAATTTTTTGAGAAGTATTGTTTACCTCTTCAAACAAAATGCTTGCTGATACCGAACGGAATCAGGTAAATGGCCAATGACACTTGGCACGTTGCTATTCCACTTTCGCAACATAAAACCACCTGATTGGCAAATTTGGTTTAATTCATACACGAGTCGTTTGCCATCCTCTATCGAATCACACCCTGTAATCAAATCATCCACGTACGTATCCGATGCTAAAATCTTGGAAGCAATAGGAAAACGTAACGATTGACTTTTGCAAGTTCTTGAATTACACGCATGGCTAAAATGGTGATGATGTGATGCCGTATGTAACAGTGTTTAGCTGATAATCGATAACAGACTCGAGGACTTAAATCTCCAAACTATACGTTGATAGTCTCGATGGCTAGTAGAAATAAGAATCTGTCTATACATTTGCTTAATGTCCGCAGTTAAAACTACAGAATGTAAACGAAAGTGTAATAACAACTCCATGATATCTTTTTGAAGAGGGGGGCCTGCGAGTAAATGATCATTTAAAGACCCTCCACTTTGAGCGCTGGCTGAAGCATCAAATACGACACGAAGTTTTGTAGTTGTACTGTCTGGTTTGAACACGGCGTGATGTGGTATGTAATATACCGGCGATAATGTAGACGATCGAGTTGAATCCGATACAATACGAGACATGTGACCACTATCGATATAATTCTGCATAAATTCTCTGTACGAATTATACAGTTGAGGATTTATTTCAAACGGCGTTCTAGTGAAAGAAATCTTGAGTGCTATTTCCGAGAGCCAGCAAATAGCGGTTCAGGACCATTGAAAGGTAACAAAACAATAAAACGACCGGTGTCATCCTGCTTGTGAGTGTCCACAAAATGCCTTTCACAAATTTCCGCATGAGGAGATAATTTGTTAGAATCTGGAATATTTTCCAGTTCCCAAAATCGAGTAATGTTAGCATCTTCTACAAGTGCAGCTAATGATATACGAGATGTAACAGAAGAAAGAACCTTCCTGTTAATATCCACCCAAAGGTAGTGTGAATTGCCACGGGTTCTTCTAGTGACCCAATGCGAGTTGCGTTTAATAAAACACGCGAACAAATCTGCACCTAACAATAAATCGATATGGCTAGGTTTGTCGAAGTCCGAATCTGCTAAATCTAATCCAACTATGTGAGGCCAACTATTTGGTGAGATCCTTGATGAAGGAAGGGTTCCACAAATGTCTGGTAAAACAAAACAATCAATACTGTACTCTGGAACAGTTTTACCTTGAGGACTAATTTTACACGATACTTGTCCATACGCATGAGAAGCAGATAGACCTAAGCCTTCAACCTTCATTGAAATATTCGATTTTCTTAAACCTAAGCGTCGACAACACTTATCAGTCATGAAATTTTCCATTGATGCACTATCTACAAGTGCTCTTACTGTCTGAACTTTACCAAACCCATCTGTAATTGAAATTCTTGCGGTGCCTAATAACGTCATTGTGTTGGACGATCTAGATGATAACAACGTACTTGTAGTAGTGTTGCAGGTGGGTTCGGAAGTTGATCTGTTGCCTGAGTGATTGCAGGTTTCTGTGCAACTGTAGGGTTTTCAAAGTGCAATAAAGTATGATGACCCTTGCACACTTTTTACAAACAAGTTTGGAAGAGCAGCGTGTAACCATATGAGAGTTGCGAAGACAATTAATGCATAAGTGTTTGTCTTTAACAAAGTTATAACGGTCTTGTGGCGATTTATTCAGAAACATTTCACATTGGTATAAGTTATGAGTACCACTGCAAAGACTGCATTTCTGAGCGAATGAAGTTGTTACGAATGACTTTCGAACTTGGGGTTTTGAATATTCAAAGGAACGTTTAGAAGGTACACTAGATGATATGGTTTGTTTAACGGACGTATTAAATTTGGACGGTGTATCGGAAACAACCATATTGCTAATTTCTAATGCCTTGCAATGTTTTTCTAGAAATAATTTTAATTGATCATAAGATGGAATGTCTGATGTATTTTCTAATTCAAATGTTTTCAACAGATTTGTATCTACCTTTTTTGATAACAAATTAAACAATACGAAGTCGAGCAAATCAATCTTAGTTTGACGTAAGCTTGATATATTTTCCGTAAAGCAATTAAGCAATTCTCTTAAATCTGTATGTGAATTAAATTTTGCTTTTGGTGACGATTCTAAAGCATTCCAATGCGTGTTTGCAATTAAACGTTTTGAATTAAACCTCTCCACAATAATTGAATAAGCTAGCATATAATTATTATTCGAAATTTGCAAATGTCTAATGAGTTCTCTAGACTTAAAATCCAATGCATCAATTAAAAATAGAACTTTTCGATCGGTAGCAATTGATTATTTTCATGAACTAAATTATTAAAAAATTGAATAAACTCTTGGAAATGTTCTATTTTTCCAGAAAATTTTTTCATTTCTATCCGAGGGAGACGAATATTAGTACATGAGCCGATGCTAGTAATATTTTCAGTCAAGCATTTTTCAGCAGTGGATATATTATCAAACTGAGCTTTAATAATTTTAATGTTTAACAAAGACCTATCTATTTCAATTCTTAGTGTTGTAATTGCATTTAATAATTCAGAGTTGTCCTCATCCAATATGCACGTTTTATAAGCAGTATCTACATCGTTTTTGATATCAAAGGCGCTTTCAGCCATAATATTAACAGAAATACAATTGCCTTTAATATGCTCCAATTTATCTATCGCACCAGATATATCAGATAATCTATCGAGTGCGGCCTTTAAATCCACTATCAACCTATCCGATGAAATATGTGCCATCCTAACGAACAAGGTTACTAATATCGATTTTATATTGATTTCAGCTACAAAATGAAGGGTTTGTTCACCTAATAATAGGATATACCAAGGGTAATGTTGAACTACCTGTTAAAGAATTTTTACTACAACGTGCCTAACGGGAGCTTGCAAGTTTCAATATGACAAAGAGCAAAGGGTTTTATTCTACCCGGTTTTACGAATACCTGAATTCTCTAGCGAACTTGAATTACAAGTTTAAAATAACTGTATTGCTTAAACACTTTTCTGACTACAAATTCTTACGTTAACTATCCCTAAAATTTACAAAGATTTGTCATTTTAAGGCTTTATAAGATTCTGTATCAGTACAAAATTTCAAATTTAATGCGAGATTGCATCTACTATAAGTTACTTTACACAATTGACTATGAAACTGGTGGTGTGACTACACTTTTCTTCTAAATGCGGTCAACCCCTAATTTAAGCGAAGAGCAATTAACAATGTAGTTAAAATGAATGCCAAAATGCCAATAATAAACCAATTAATAAGCAAAATATTTGCTCAAAGGACCAAAAATGTTAATCAAAATGTTAATTTGCATTTACAATCACACAAAGGAAATGATAATTTAAAGGAATATATCACCTACCTTTCACTGGTTGTAGTGGTTGATTGTACTTGCACTGCTATCAGATAATTATGGACTGTATGTATAATGTTCACTAATTGTTGCTAATTACTGATGCTCGATGCACCGAACTAAATCACGAACCAAAGCCAAGCGAGAACGAAGTTGAATAGTCGTCCACTCGTACATTACCAACCCTTTTATGTCGTTGCACTAAAGGTAGGGATAATGGAGGGTTTCTAGGTGGGAATAGTTTAAGGACTTAAATTAATTGTGATTGGCATACTACACTACAACCAAAATACTTATAAAGCCTTAACAAGTTTAAAGTAATGAAATTAAAATATGCACAGTTTACTATTATACATTTCCAATACCGCCTCTTAATTTCAATAAATATCGCTACACACCTACTTGAATTCAAAATTAATTTTTAAAACAAATTCAAATTTTCTCGTTTTTTACAAAACTATCCGTCCAATTGCTTTCGTCATTATGTCAGCTAGTTGATCAGTGCTGGGTTTGAAAAACAGCTTCACTTCATGATTGATGAATAAAATGATATTTGACATCGATATGTTTTTGTTTGTGTTCTCGTGGCTCTTCTGCCATCTTTATGCATGATTGGTTATCCACAAAAATAGTTGTTGCATTCATGCATTTGAAATCGATTTCGTTTAGTAAACTTCGTAACCACTTTGCTTCACAAATGCCCTGACCGAGTGATATAAATTCAGCTTCAGTTGATGATAAGCTTACCGCAGCCTGCTTACGCAATGCCCAATTAATTGTGTTGTCGTATACTTTGAATACATATCCAGAAATCGATTTGCGATCATTTTTGTCTCCAGCCCAATCCGTATAACTTATCAACAAATCTTCATCCTTTCTCTTTCGATAAATCATCTTTAAATCCAGAGTGCCTTTAATATACCTCAAAATTCATTTGGCATGTGTAAAATGTTCAACTGTATAGCAACTTTGGAACCGACTGAAGTAGTTTGTAGCTGCACATAAATCTGGCCGAGTTGTGAGTGTTGCATATGTTAGACAACCAATTAGTTCCCTGTATGGAACATCAGACAATTTGTTTAGGTCTCCTTTTCTTAAATCCAAACCAACCTCCATTGGCGTATCGGCACTTTTACATTGATCCATGCCAAATTTAATCAAAACTTTGTTTAAATATTGCATTTGTTTCAAAATTATTGTACCTTGGTCAATGTTTTGCTTAATGTTTATTCCAAGAAAAGTGCAAACTTTCCAATATTTCTCCGTATCGTTTTCGCTATGAAAATTTTGCGCACTCACTACAGCATGGTAAGTATTTAAGGTCTTTAGAAAATTATATATTTATTTATTTAACTACTTTGCTTGCAAGAAGCGGTGGTAGAATAAAAAGATATTTACATTATTGTGCTATAGCAGAAATAAACTGGGCCGTATTTTGCGGAAAAGGATCAAAAGCTTGTTTGGGAAGATCATTTCATAGCCTGATTCCCACACCAATGAACGAATTAAGGTAACGCTGTGCCGATATGGTGGGTGCTGGTTTTTAAAAGGATGATCATGTCTGGAAAGGTAGCTTGCCGGTTTTAGTCTTTTGCCAAGTTCAAATAGATGAAATTAAATTAATTTTTACTTGTAATTGCTTTAGCTCCTTATGATGGCTTTTAAAGCCTTGATGAATGATCGCCCCGGGTTGTGATGGGAGAACCACCCCAAGGCGGGATCACGCACACCTCTCCTCTGCCCCGTTATTGGAGACGGCAGCAACTTGAGGGTATTTTCTTCACTACTTACGTTGAGGCCATATTGGGTTGGATTTTACTGTTTAAGCTCATGCATTTCCAAATTTATTTCGTCTATACGAAAATTATTGAACTATTTTGGGTATTTATTGCCGTTATATTAAGGCATTACTATTTGTTTTAAATAACTAAAAAAAATGTACGACTTATTAATGTGAAAATGGCTTAAAGACTTGCTGGCACATTTGAAACTGTTGTTGCCATTATAGTTATAGACATAGTTTTAGATTTACCATGCTGATTTAGAGCTGTTGGTTTTAGAGGGGTAATTTTGTTTCTCTTTTTTTTTGGTTGAAAATTAATCTAGGGTGGTAACCTAAAACCGGCAGCTCACCATGTAAAAAATGATTTTTTTTTTATATTTTTTTGCTAAGTTTAGGGTGTAAGGATTGACGGTTTGTTTCGTTTTGGTACAACGATACCTTGTATATTTTGGTGTTTAATTATAGGTTTTTTCTTTTGGTATGTTTTGTTTTGAGTATGAATGAGTGAGTGTATATATTTTTTTTCTATTTTTTTTTTCAGGCTTTCCTTTACTTGCTTATATGTATAATACCCCACCCACTCGACGATTGAGCCTTGTCATACTGTTTCGTTTTGTTTTTTTTTTGCCTACGTCACTGCACTTAGCAACCTATTATCTTAAAATAATTAGGGAGGCAATCTTTTGTAAAATCATTTCTACATATGTATTTACATATTCTTCAAAAATACAGACGTGAAATATGCACAGTTAATATTAAATGCTTGCCAAAATTAGAATTTTGATGTTTTTATTTGAAAATATTTTTGAGACTAATATTAAGTTTATTACAGATATTGTCTATATCGGCAATTTAAATATTCAACATTTCCCAGTTGCTGAAATGATGCTACAACATAGAAAGAGCGTTCTATGTGAAAAGCCCTTAACCTTAAACGAAAAGCAAACAAATGAATTATTGAATTGTGCTCGAGTGAATAACCAATTTTTAATGGAGGCTGTTTGGTCTCGTTGTTTTCCGGCATATGATAAACTACGCGAACTATTAGATTCTTCTGCTATTGGAGATGTGCTTTATATGCATGCTACATTTGGACGGAAGTTTTATGACATTGATCGACTAGAGTAAGTTACTTGAAAACAAGTCAGTTAAAAATGATATGAACTCATATGTAGGTTTAACGAGCTAGGTGGTGGAACAATCTTAGATTTAGGAATTTATGCTCTTCAGCTTGCACAATTAGTGTTTAAAGGGGAGGAACCAATTAATGTAGTGGCAGGTGGCCATTTAAACGATGATGGAGTTGATACATCTGCTAATGCTATTTTAACCTATTCAGAAGGTAAAACTGCAGTGATGTCATTTAGTGCAACTGTGGAGTTACCTAATGAGGCTGTTATATGCGGTACTAAAGGAACGATTAGAGTAAGTATTTTAACATACTGATAATGGATACACAGTAATGTGAAGTAGTATTGTAACTTTTGGAAAATTAAGTAAGACAAATTAATGGCAAGGTAAACTATTCAATTCCCCCCCCCTTTCTAATTGGTCTCAATGACAATAATTCCACTCACAAGTGCATGGAAAATACCTTGCTTCGTGCAATAGTAAGTTCTCATCTTTTATCGTGTCACGTTTTTGTTGTCTCACACTACATTTGATTTTCCAATCTCCACCAGAAAGTACTACATTGGGCATGAAGCGAGTTTTTTTTACCTGAAATTTTGAATTTTGTCGCACCCTTGCTGTGTGACAATATACATATGAGGCCTCCATTTAACCTCTCATCTGAACGAGGACGTGCTTTTGTGGAAAATGCTCGTCTACCATTTTTCAAGCTGACCTTGTCAGCATTTGAACCAGGGATTGTAGGCTCAGTAGTCACATGCATACCAACTGAGCCACGGAACCCCATTTTTGTTGTCCCAGAAGCAACATCCATCTTTATTTTATTTTTCTTGCAGCAGTGTTATGCTCAGTTTCAACCATTAATTCGTTTTATAACTACTGTTCAAAACTTATTGGTATATCGAGCCTTGATCACACAGATCATGACCGTATTATGTTTTAGTGTCACTACATCTTTTGTATTACCAATTTATATATAACTGATTATATATATATATATATATATATATATCTTTCTCGTCAAGTTCAACAAATCTAATTCCTCCTTCTGTAAATCATATTAATTACTGTCAGCATTTGATTAATACAATATATCAAGTTTAATCTATGCTTATTACACAAGTTGTCATCACGCAACAGTATCTCACAATGGATTTTACTTATGGGAAATGTATACACTTTGTCACATTCTGATGTCTAGTCTGCTTTGCAAATTTATAATGTCATTATCCTTTATTATCATACAATGTATTTAAAGGAATAAATTTATACTTTCTTATCTGAATTATTTTTATAGAAACAAAATTTGAAATATGATGTTTAATTAAGAATAAATATTTATAAAATCTTATTATTCCAACCACTTCTATATTTTAGTTTGTCCATTCATATTTTAAACATTTTGCTTTGCCCTGCAATTTATTTCTAGTGTAACGCAATGCATTACAAAGCTCGATTTGTAATACAAAAAACACCATCCATATTATGTTTGGTAAATGTAAATGATGTTTTAAGAGTTCCCTATTCTTGCAGAATGGTTTTAGGGCCCATATTTAAATATTTGTGTTGGTGGTTTAATTCTGAACATCTCTATAATAGTAGGAAAAAAAATGTATAAATGTAGGTGTACAAACAAATAAAATTAGCGATTTAATTGCATTAAAGGCTTGCGTTTGTATCATCATCACCATTACCTCTCTTTTCTGTGATGTCTTCAAGTATTGAAGGGCTTGTAAATAAGATGCTTTTGAAGACATTTAATATTAATTGTAATAAGGAAGAGGGCAGTACTGTACCTGTGCACAAGATAATATACAATGATAAAGTACTGTACATCAATAACCCTTCCCGTGTAAGAAAGAACACCTACAGTTGTAAATAATCGCTGAATAATAATCATAACTACAAGTATTTCGATGAGCAGTACAGTACAATAGTATAGCACTTGCCCGTACAGAAGGCATAAGAATATTGCACAAATTTTACTAGTGGTATTATTTAAATCATTTACAAAATAGGCTTACTGTTTGTCCATCTAGATAATTAAATTAGGGTAACGCCAAGTAACGAATCCATATTGTTCTTCTTTCTTTTGGTTCTGCAGTATGTAGTTTCAGTGGTCTCTAGATCAAATTGGCAGTGGAGTTTGTTGTTTACCTACAACATAAAGGGGCAAGACATAGGTAAAGATGCGGTACTAAGAAAAGTATAGGGATTCAACGAGTATGCACCTTACTCTTTTCTCGATGTTATAAAAAGAGTAATTGCACGACGAAGTATAAGAAATACTTCGGCACAGCTTGCATCGACCTTTATGGTTGCGGAGGCTGCATGAGACTTGAAATCACATGGTAAGGGGAATGTTTAGAGAATATCTGATTGTTTAAATTTAAACATCAAGACACTTGTTTACACAACTGTAAAATAACTTAGAGAAACAAAAGTTAAAACATGATAAGAGAAATTTGACTAAATATGTATATTAATACTCAGTTATTACAATTCCAAAGGCATGTATAAGATATACGCTTGTGTCATTAAAATTTTACTTAATGCAGGAGTAAATCAAAGAGTGATCATAACTGTAATAATGTCATGTAACAAATGCACATGAAATGAAAGTTTAAGTAATAAACCTTTTCACCATAAGAAACTTCATGAAGTTCCGAATGTTTACATATTTTAGGTTATGTATTAGAGAATTTTATTTGAAATCATTTAAGATAAGTAAAATGTAGTTAATAATCAAAACAAAATATTTGTAGTTACAAAGACAAATTTAAATAGAGGTTAGGCCTCTTTATTTTAACAGAAAAACGGTAAGGTAAAAGTTTTAATCTCATACCTGTACTGTAACTGAACTAACACTAAGTTACTTAATTTATAAGAATCCTTCATATCCAGGAAACTGAGACATCCTGCATTGGTGGATCTCCTAGTGTAGGTACAAAACAGCATGTGGACGACTTCAAATGTTGTCTTTAACAGACTTCTGTTCCATAAATTAAACTTGTAGATATTTTTTAATAAGATAATAACTGAGCGGCAAAATGTAAAGTAGACGGAAACGAAATATAAAATTCTGTTGATGAGAGTATTTATTTTATATCATCTGGTTGTGCGAATTGCACGAGCAACTTTTCCATGTAGGAATCTGAATGAGGGACCACGTCGCCGTGACCAAAACACAGGTCGTCGGGACATAGGTAACCCGAGGCATAGACAACAGGAGCATAGCTAACCGGAGCAGCATATGTAACCAGAGCACCCTAGAAAATTCAGTTGTGTTACAAAAGTGCAAATTTAACACGAGGTGCAAAGGAAAATTAATCCATTAATATCTTACCATCTGTATAATCATTTGATGGGTTAAACGAATAAACAACTCCTTTATCTTTCATACTAAACATCTGAAACTATATTTATATGTTAATTTAGGATTTATGATTAGAAAATTTACATACCAGGTAAGCACATGAGGCAAGGTAGAAGTTCAAATCAAAAATGCTCAACAGTGCCAGATAAGCAATCGGATATCAAAAGAGAAATGAAAATTTGACACTTCAAATAAATTATTTTGGCCATCTTCGGGATGGACGATCTCTAGCGATTATTCTCAATAATACAAAATTTAGAACCACACCAGTTGTGCTTTTGGAATAAACACTTCAAAAATAACCAATAGGAAAATTTTATATAGATATAATTATTTGTACTATGTAACAAATTAGTAACTTGTGGATTAAAACTAATAATCCAGGATTGTGCGAGATAAATTCTTATAGAAAATATGATTATATAATAAAGAGAGTAATTTTATATTTAAATGTAGATATAAGCATTTATATGCTAATAGTGCCAGGCACAAATGTAACATGCAGAAATATAGTCATAAAGGCATGTTACAAGTAAACTTTATCACTATTTATACAGCAATACTTCACAGATAAGGTAGTTACGCTAGAATGATCACGATGGCTGCTTTTTCACTTGTAAAAGCCACGTCCCTTCTTTGTTGCGTGTTCTAGTTGGTCGAAGCCACAATGTATATTCATTTCGAGCATGGGAAACGACTTATTAACATTATGTTCCCACAAAATATATAACACAAATCTATTTTTAACAGTTCATAGCACTTTCGGGGAACTCAAAATCGCATTTTTATGTGTAAATACCTTAAAACTTAATTATGTACCGAATTATAAGTTTGTTTCATAAAATACATATTTTTACATCATTTAGCTAGGGTAAGCTTTAGGTAGGGTAAAGTTATACCTGACAATCTACTTTAATCTCTTGAACCATGCGGTAGTAAACTCGTTTTCGTTGTAATTTGGATTACTACAGGTACATTTTGTAATTATTGTAATCTAGTATATTATTGTTTTTGTCTGTTAACTTTTAAGAAATGAAAATAAATTAGTTTTCGTTCGTTCATTATAAAGAAGTTTCGGTTTTTATTGAATAGAGTACAGTAATTCAAACAAGAATTCTAAAACATAAATGATGTTTGAACCAGCGACAAGCTATATGTAAAGCATTTGGCTGAAGCATTTACAAATTAACCAGAAAAAGCCCTCAACGATTAATTATTAACTAGAAACGTGTGAAGCCAATTGAAGCATAACAGCAGATTATGCAATTTATTTAATATTTTGGATTTCAATTAACTAGTCTACTGGTATATTGAAATTACAAATTATACCTTATCAATCCAGGGGTGTTTCCTTCCTTACAGCCAACTGATCTGGTCCAAATTTGATCACAGGTAGTAAATCTATTAAGTTAAAATTGAGAGTATTAGCTTTATATAGTTTTACGTAAAATAAAAAGTTTAATAAAGAAATTATAGTTGATATATGATTATTGTTTGTTTAAATGCCTTTATGGATCCTGGGTCTGCTCCTCTATGGACAATCAACAGGAACTCAAGCTCCCACACGAATGCACCACGGTAACACGAAGTGGAAATTTCTTCAAAACGTTTCCCTGCTGCTACAAAAAGCTCTAGGACTCCTTCAACAGGCAAATTAAGGCCCTTTATACAAATTTATAATTTGTTTTTTTCACTCAATCGTGCAAATAATCGCTTAGATTAAGCTTTAATACCGTTTATACCTTATTTCACCTTTGTTTTAGGAAGATATAACTTTAACCCACAAATTTATCAACTAGTTTATTCAAAAGAACTTCTGTAGCAGCCAGCCATAATAGAATAGCAAAATTTTTAATTTTAATAATAAATTATCACCTAGCAACTCCAATATCTTACTAACTATAATTATACATCTATAAATGACATTGGAAACACAGATAACCATCTTTACAATGAATACAAGTCTCATTACTTGTCATATTAATGATGATTGGTTCAATAATTAGTCATAATACATTAAGTATACAATTATCAAAATAACAATAATAACACAATTCCTTTTAGGTGATAAATACTAATAATTATTACAAAAGGTAAAATATAACGGTTAATCACATAAATAAAGCCAAACACCCCTTGGACAAGTATAATCCTCTGAATTGCATAGCACAAAATGACCTGAAGCTAAAATATTCAGTAAACCACATTAAACATTCCACACAACAGGTTTAGTGTTACGTTTAGTATTAGAAATTTGCTGAACGTCCCTACTTTATGAGAAATTCTGTATTTAAGCCACCCAGATTCATTTTATAAAAGCCCCACTGATTTTTAATAAAAATAAAAATTCGATTAGTATATATAAGTATTGGTAAATTTGAATTTTTAATGAAAATCACTACATAAACGTAGCTTAACTTTTTCTATGTTCACATTAATATTAATTTAGTATATGAAAATTAATCCTGTTAGTCTAAGTGTAGCGTAAATCTTTTATTCTAGTGGTAAAGTGTTCTTTGTCTGTGTGTATGGCTATAGGCTCTCTAAATGAAAACGTCCTCGACAGCCACCCATGCCATTCCCAAACTCAAGTGTATTCCCTCAGCGAAGATCCTCCTACTCTTATATGGTCCCTCGTATGCTAAAGTTAACTTAGCACAGACATTCCTCCCCCAATCCGATACACCTAACCTCTTCACAATTACATGATCCCCAACTACAAAATTCGTCCTTTTCTTAATCTTCTTGTTTCGCTTTTCAATTTCTCGCCTCTGAATCTTCTCTGTTCGTTGTCTGGCCACACCAGGTAACTCCGTTACATCTTCTATTTCGCCTTCACCTCTCCATGGTCTTGCTGGAATAATCTTCAACAGAGTAATTGGACACGTTTTCGTTACCGAACTGGGCACATAATTGATATAATTTTCAATTTGTGGTAAATACCTCACCCATCTGTCATGATGCGGTTGTGTCGACAACCTTAAATACTTCATAACTTCCGTAATATAACGTTCACGGGGGTTAGAACATAGAAACAAGGAAAAGATTGCTTAAAACATAAGCGTGCAGCACAGCACTGTACGGCTGTAAAACCTGGACAGTAGGAGAAGCGGACAGGAAAAACGATAGAAGCGTTTGAAATGTGGTGCTACAGACGTATTATGAGAATATCATGGACAGACAAAGTTAAGAACAAAGAGGTACTATAAATGGTAGGAGAAGAAAGAAGTATGTGGAAAACAGTAAAAAATAGGAGAGATAGAATGATAGACCACATACTAAGGCATGAGGGAATAATGCGGAATATATTAGAAGCAGATATAGGAAAAAGAGAAGTAGAGGTAAACCTAGGTTAGACTATTGCACACAGATAGTGAAAGATGTAGGCTGTCGGAATTTCAGCGAAATGTGCAGACTAGTTCAGAATAGAAATCAATGGAGGTACGTATCCAACCAATTCCAAGATGGAAAACCTAATGACGAAAAAATAACTGTACTTAAACCTGATGATAACTATAAGCAATTACTATCAACTAATGTTAATTGTGCAAAAGGATTTATTGGAAAACTATTAATTCGGCAAATGTCTAAGTGTTGGGGGATCCTTGGTAACCACTGGCTGCTTAACTCCCTTCACATACCACTGAATCTTGGTGAAATAGGGTATATAATTAGGAAACAACAGAAGGGGAACCGAGCTGTATCTAGGCTGTGGGATTTTCAGGGAACGGTGTAGGCTAGCTCAGAATAGAAATATGTGAAGGTATGCGTCCAACCAGTTTCAAGACTGAAAACCTAATGATGAAAAAAATTATTGCATTTAAATCTGATGATTATTATAAACAACTGCAGGTGTTGGTTTTTAAATATTTTCAACTAATGTTGATTGTGCAAAAGGAATTTACTGGAAAACTATTAATTTGGCAAATGTTCAAGTGTTGGGGGATCTTGGTAGCCGTAGGCTGCTTAACTCTCTTCACACTGCGGAGAAATAGGTTATATATTTGTAAACAATAGAAGGGGGACCAAACTGCATCTAACCAGAAGGAGCAGTGGCAATGTTCGAAGACAACAAACATAGAAACAAGGAGAAAAGTGTTGGAAGCATATGTTTGGAGCACAGCACAGTACGACTATGAAATAGGGGCAGTAGGAGAAGCAGACAAAAACGGTAGAAGCCTTTTGAAATGTTGTACTGCAAATGTATGAGGATGATAGCATGAACAGACAAAGTTAAGAACAAAGGTTATAGAAATAGTAGGGAATAAAGATATCTGTTGAAAGCAAAAAAAAATAGGAGAAATAGAAGGGCAGGATATGTTCTAAGGCATTTTTGGGGACTAGTGTGGGATATATTACAAGCAGAGATAGGAAAAAAGAGGTAATAGTAGACCTAGATTGCATGCGGATAGTGAAAAATGCAGACTGGAAATTTTAGGGAAATGTGTAAGTTAGCACAGAATAGGAAACAATGAAGGTCTGCTTCTAACCAGTTCCAGGACTGAAGACCTAATGATGATGACCAAATGTCAAAACACCGATTATCAGACAAAATGAATGAGGGCTTGTTTTTACAGTGAGTAGAAAATTTAGTGAATAATTTAGAAGAACCATCACTGTTTTGGACAATGTGCCTTATCATTTAATATTGATTGAAAAAATGTCATTATCATCTCGAAATAAGCTCGATATAATACAGTGGTTGATTACAAATACCATGCAACATACTTTACAGATGTTTAAAGCATAATTGTTAACTTTAATAAAATTACACAGAAACGAGGTGTTACAAAGTGTCGAGTTTCTGAGTTGTCATGGACACGAAGATCTCCGTTTATCTTCATATCACTGCCAATTCAACCCACATAAAAATATGTTTAAGGGCATGCAAAAGTATATTACAATAAACTATGGACCTCTCTACTTAGGACGTTAATCTTCCTATCTTTGCAATACACTAAAACTGTGACAAATAATCTCTAGTTAATAATGTTGCCGCCAGGGAAAAGGAGGGTTGATTTTCTATTATGTCTTATGGCGTATTAGTATTAAAATCGCATTTTTATAAAATTGTGAGGTCTAATTAGACTAAGATCATCATATTTGGTACTTATAGCTGTAATAGTCAATTGTGTGTAAAACTTGCGGCCTATAACTTATCTATAGATATAAAATATGAAGTGTTGTTTTGTCGCTGGGTGCAAATCCGGATATAAATCATTCAAACACATAAGGAGAAGTATTTATTCTGCTCCCAAGGTATTTTTGGCGTTTAGTGATACTATTGAGATTCTAAATACATGTCTTTGTAGGTTGTGGAAACATTAGAAAAGTGGAGACAACCTATTCCTCGAAGTGACAAGCTTCTTTCTTATTGGTATATATACTTATGTATAATGAAATTTATTTTTCTGTGTATTGGATGGTAAGAATTGTAATTTAAGTATCTACCTGAGCATATATGTTTCTATTACGATTCTTGTTATAATAATATATTTTTATTTTTAATTAAAAGTGTGTATAAAAAAAATTTAGATATACTGTTGTTTAATTTTGTTAAATATAATACTTTTTTGCTTCAATAAAATCACTATTTTATCCCCAAAAAGATGGTCAGATTTTGGTGTGCTCAATGATGCATGTACTTCAACGTTTTGGACCATTGAAGATTCTAAAAGTCCTAAAATTTTTAATTTTTATACTATAAGACTTAACTACATAAATTAGCAATAACTTTAAATTGATCTGAAAACTAGTGTAACCAGAAATAAAACAATCTTTCTCCGTATGAACAACATCCCCTATTGTTTTATAACCGCTTGTATTTGTATCATAAAATGCTTTAAAAGTGCTTTGAATAAATATTATTTATGTATGGTAATTTAATAAACGTCACCATGACATAACTCACAATTAGGTAGCGGTCTGGCATGTTGGCAGCGATTCGTTGCTTAAGCCGTACCATAACATATAATTTAATAAACGTCACCATGACATAACTCACAATTAGTTAGCGGTCTGGCATGTTGGTAGCGATTCGTTGCTTAAGCCTTACCATAACATATAATTTAATAAACGTCACCATGACATAACTCACAATTAGTTAGCGGTCTGGCATGTTGGTAGCGATTCGTTGCTTAAGCCTTACCATAACATATAATTGAATAAATGTCACCATGACATAACTCACAATTAGGTAGCGCTCTGGCATGTTGGCAGCGATTCGTTGCTTAAGCCGTACCATAACATATAATTTAATAAACGTCACCATGACATAACTCACAATTAGTTAGCGGTCTGGCATGTTGGTAGCGATTCGTTGCTTAAGCCTTACCATAACAGATAATTTAATAAACGTCACCATGACATAACTCACAATTAGGTAGCGGTCTGGCATGTTGGTAGCGTTTCGTTGCTTAAGCCTTACCATAACATATTTTAATAAACGTCACCATGGCATAACTCACAATTAGGTAGCGGTCTGGCATGTTGGCAGCGATTTGTTGCTTAAGCCTTACCATAACATATAATTTAACACTTTTCCTTTCTGAAGCGGATAACCAGGTTATATTTCATTTCCTTATAAATGGTAATCATGTAAACATGTTAGAGTTCTGTAACAACCATCAGGTTGCAAATATCTATGTAGAGCCAGCTGGATAGGAAAAAGAAGGATATAGGAAGACCTAGACCAAACTATATTAGTCAAATTATTAGAAATTTAGGTTGTGAAGGGTATGTAGAGCTTTTTAGATTAGCACAGAATATAAAAGAAGTTAGAGCTGCGTCAAACCGACCTTAAGTAAGGTCGATAACAAAATGATGTATGGTTACATTGCCCAGCATGCTATTTTGATTCTTTAATAATTTAAAATTCTTATAAGAATACGATACTATTAAATTGGTAATTGTTAAAAATTTGCGTATATTTCCACTTCCAATGACTGGAATTTTAAATAAAATCCGAATTTATAATTATTTATGAGAAAATAGTGAATGCTCCATAAGACTGCATGTAAAAATCGCCCTCCATTTCCCTAGCGGCAAGTCGCGAACTACGAATAGAGCGCTAAAATTTGCACAGATTTCTGGCCGAGATTAATGCCCTATGTAGAGATGTCCATACAATAAACATATCAGAAGGTATAGTTATGGTTACAACCAAGTTTTAACAACATGGGAAGACAACCGTTAATGAGTTAGTTATTTAAATAGATGGTGATAGTGAAACATTTTGTTACATGTTTAATTTCGTCTACTGTTATGTGTGAAACATTTTCAATTTTGACTTGCCCTGAAGGGGCGGGCACCCAGTAACAATAAAAGGGGTGCGTCGGCTAATTGCAGTGGTCGGGAGTGGGTTTCTATAGATAAATGCATAAAGAACAAGGTTTTCAACTAAACTTCTGCATTACATTATCACTTACACCCTGAAAGGTCCTATCTCAGTCACTATCGGAGGATGCCAAACAGTCGGTCGTCACAAGCCCAAGTGATGTTCTTGGTTATGTGGAAAACTGTTATCCAACATAAAACTCCCTTGTTTTAGTTCTACTTTTCTATTTTAATTAGCAGTCTAGTTATGAGCAAGTAAAGTAATTGATAATTTTGTATTTTTTGCCTATATCTAGTAACCTATTAAAAATATTTGAAATTTGAAAACCAGTCTGAGACACTCTTATTATTGTGCTAATTTGGTTCCATTTAACCAAGATCGTATCTGCTACAGGTTTCGAGATCCCTATTGTTATATTTACTGTAATTTCTGTACAAATTCGGTGAAATTGAACTTCCCCGGCGTCGATTAATCATGCATGACCTTGATGTAAAGAGGACTATGTCTCCACATTCGGTTGCATGAGTAACCGTCATGAGTAAAATACACAAATTAATAAAAGCAAGTTAGTTTTTACTAAAGTCAAGACGTCTCCTGTTTCTCAGGTCCAAGTCGTAGACTAATGGGTTCTTGGTGTTTCTTCCTGGTGCGGTCCATTTTGAGCAGAACGAAGCACAGGTAGTTTTTAGGTATAGGAAGGTACAGGCATAGGAAAAGGAATCATATTGCCAAACTTAACCACTCGCACGTCCTACCTCGTCAAAAACCGAGCTGTAGTCTCCCCACCATTTTTCCACACTCCCATGACCAAAACCACTAAACACAGCTGCATTCTTATAGACTAGTAATGCAGCGGTTGTGGTTTGCACACCACAACTTGTAATGTTCTGGAATGCGTGCGAAACTAATAATCGTGGAACTTACATATAAAAGTTTAAATTTAAGGATGAGAAAGGAAAATTTTCCTATTACAGGGTTTAAAAATCCCCCAAAATTAAATAATAAAATAAAATGTGAAGCCAAAGAAAAAAGGTGCAACACCATGTATTGCATCTTAAACTGCACATACCGTACATCTCGCAGAAGCAAACACGACAAAAAAAATATGCGAAATAAACGTGTCATCAATATATGTAGCACAATCTGAAAACCAATCGGGTTGAATACATTAAGTGACAGAAGTTAGTTTCCTGTTTACCAGTGGCAGAATAAATTAATAATAGAAACGATGGTTGAAAACGTCAAAATTTACAATTGGTAGTAATGTACTTTCTTCTGCATGTAACGTATAATTAATTAATACAATAATGATTTGTTCATAACCACTAATTTGCACCATTATTTGTTTACTTTTTACTCTGGCTGTATTCTAAAACTAGCAAAGGCATCATATCACTCCCTCCAGATCTCATGTTTGCTTTTGTTGACTGTAGATGTATTGTTTATCTTTAAAATAAATTGAACATATAGTTTGTTTTTACAGATACCTAGATTTTGGTGCCCTACAGTTATGATTACTCCGAAAGAAACTCTCGAATTTCGTTTGCCCAAAACTTCTAAAGAGTTTAAACACAGTTACACTGCAGGTTTAATTTATGAAGTTCTTGAAGTTGGTGCTTGTGTTGAAGATGGTAAGTTCAAGAACAAACTAACTCTGTATTACATAATATTCTTAGGGTTACTTGAATGCCCAAAAATGACCCATAAGGAAAGCAGTCAGTTAGCAAGATTGATGGATAAAATACGTAAAGGTGTAGGAGTGAAATATGAGTGTGATTAAAAAGTATTATTTTATTGTAGTCTGTTCACGAAACAGTGTAGTGATGTCATATAGATCAACAGCTGCTATGTTGCCATACATTGCATATAGTGCCATTTCTTTAGAACGTTTGTCGAAATCGTTAGGCATATTGTTGCTGTTCATCAGGAATAATAATACAAAAACGGAAATTTGTTCTAAAGAGTACAGCTTTAACACAAGAATTTGTAAAATTGCTAAAAACAACAAATTGCAAATAACAACCGACAAGCGCCAAATGACATGAAATCACAACAGTGCAAAATGATGCCAACCTGTGGCATTTATTTTCTCCGAAGTATTACACGTAAATAGTTTTGGATTACATTTGGCAACAAAAATTATAGTCTGTGACGTCACTACGCTGATTACAGCATGTATTATGAGATATAATGTATTTCCTTGTATTTTAGGATAAGTTTCAAATTTAACAAGCTCGTATTTTTAAAATGCTATTTTTTCTTTGAATGTAATTTATTTAGCGTAATTTTATTTTGTTTATTGATGATTAAGTTTCTGAAACATAATATGAGTTTGGAAACTTCTAAAATGCTTCTATGTTTTAACATATTTATTGTTTAAAATAAGTAATCGAAACTATAAAAATATGTGTTGCAGCTCGCGAACTATTCTGTCGCTGTTTAATTATCAATTAACACACTTTTCCGGTCAAAAATAACATTGTAGATATAAAAATCACTTGAATTGTTTTACTAGCTAGTAAAAAAAATGTTTAGTTTTAAGTATTAAGATCATTTCTACAGAAATCTATGCATATAGGTTTTGGTATTCCATTATCACATTCCTTCTCTTAATGAATAATATTCCAGACACATTTCCATTTCATGAAGACGTCAATAACTAATTGTTCAGAAATTTTGTATATTTGAGATATTTGTTAAATAAGAGTTTTGTTAGTTGAAATCCTAGGGTCAAAGGTACATCCTTTTTGAGGGGATCATTTGTAATTCGTAACCTACCTTTAGTTAGTAAGATCTTGGATTAACTGTTTCAAATTGAAAAACACGTGCAAAAATAATTGCTAAATAAGTGTTTGCGTTTCCTCAAAATGCCTAACTTTCAAATTACTTTTCATTTAAACATTTAATTCCAAACTATATGATCACCGTGCACTTAAGAAATACAAAACTTATTGTAATAAAATAAATGTTAACATTAATTGATGCTGTCTGGCAGTTTCAGAAACCCTATAAAAATTAAAAGAAATTTTTCTAATTCGCTATAAACACGTTGATTATTTTGCAGGTGTGTTATGGCAACTTTGCATTTGCATTTGCTTCCTTTCCATTTGACAAAAGTCTGTGGATTTTAACATGAAAACATCTTTTGAAAAAGGAAGCAATTTATTTAGCCGTTTATTTGTATATAGAACAATGGGAACATCTTTTAAAATGTGTATTAGTTATGCTAAATGCATAAAACATGGTTATAAAAGAAAATTCATACATATTTAGTAATTAAAGGATTGTAATTTTCACATAATTATAGTTAATGCATACAGAACATTCTTAAAGAATTTAAATTATATTTAATAATGAAAAAGGCGCATTTGTAAATATTCCAGAATTTCGTATTTATATTTAATAACAAAGGATTGCATTAGCGTATTAATTTCAATAAATTCGAGACATAATTGTTAATTTTCATGTATTGGAAAACGACTAGCATATTTTCAAAAATATGCGAAGACGACGAGTACATTCACGAAACTGCTGGAATGTACCAGAACAATTGACAATAGGAGGGGTTTTGTATTTAAAATGATGGGCGTAGCATATGAGCACAGTACCTGTTGAAATGGCATCACGTGCATGCTATTGAAAATGTTACGTAATTAATTTCAAACGTACAATGTTTTGCAATAAAATAATTGGAAGACAAGTTTGATTTGAAGATTAATTTTGCATGGAAGTTGTACTGCTTAACTGATTTCAGCCAATTTAAATTGATTTATAAGAATTGAGTAATCATTATTTTTTAAGCGTGAACCTGGTAATTTGATAGCAAACAACAGGACACTTAGCTGTAAAGATCAGGTATTAGCTATTTTGTTTAAATTGAGTGATTTCATAAAATATTTATTAGATTAAGAAAGTAATGTTTGTTGTAGATTTGTGTATAAGACAAATAATTTATTATGGGGGCTGCAAATTCATATAAAGAATTTGTGATTACATAATAAACAGGCTGAATATTAACAAGTTTAATAAGATATTAAAAGGAGAGGATATTAAATTAGATGACTTTCCGAAAATAACTGGTGTAAATAGTAATTCTAATGAAAACGTTTAATTAACCATTTATTTATGATTAATTCTTGGGTGTTTAAAATTCATTTATTAGTGGTAGTGTAGATAATAATTGAGATCTGTGTATTTAATATATTGTTTGTGAGAATGATATTGTAAACATATTTGTATTTATTTCATTACTGGAATTTAATTTCGAGAGAAAAGCTTCACAGCAATATATATTATATATGTATACGTGTATGTATATGTATTATAATGTATAGGCAAATTTGCATGCACCAAATTCCCCAATAATTTCTTTTCTAGCCCTGTTTTGCGCGTACGCTTAATATATATGAAATTTTATAATGAATATCAAGTATGTATGAAATTTTATAATGAATATCAAGTATGTATGAAATTTTATAATGAATATCAAGTATGTATGAAATTTGTCTTTACTTAATAAATTACTAACTTCTCTATTGGTTTTTTTAACTGATTTGCACCTCGACCAATGAAACTCTTATCTCAGGTTAATTTTGTGAATAAATCAATATCTGTATACAGCGTGAGTTCTGAACTGTATACAGATGTACGTGACACTGCCAGTCAAATGACCTCTAGTTAAGTCTACATAAGCTATTTCTAAATGTGACAGTGTAAACAATTACTTGAAAAATACGCACAGTAAACAGTTTATATTGGTTAATAAATTAAGATTTCAATTGAGTATAACGGGTTAAGTGTTTAAAATATGACACTGATAAAACTAATACCTGAATTCCAATGAAACGTCTTGCTGCTGAACAATGAAGCTCCACTGCCTACAGCGACGACTCGAACCAGATGCGAGTTCTTAAAACCTGTAGATAAATACGTTTTAAAATTGTGTATTACAGAATTTACGCCTTTTATTTTTAGGGTTTAGGGTACGCCAAAAATCTTTAGATACACTTATACTTATCGCCGTTGATCTTATCAGGAATCTTAGCTCCGTGAAATCAACGCCGTGCTCGACACCGAAGGTTCAGTCATCCAAGCGTTTTTTATAGCACCACTTCGACACTCGTCTGTACAACTTTGGTTAATCCTTTTCTTACGATGCACTTTATATAGATCCACCTTTTTGTAAGTTCCTCGTTACAATTGTCGTTGAAGGTAACTATCTTTCTTTATTGTATACTTCCTTACTTTCACCACTACTAAATGAAACTTCTGAATTCAATTAATTCACATCTATTTTCTTTCAATATCAAAACTCCAATTTCAAACTTTGTAGTTCACGACAAAACTAATTTTTTCTACTTTGAGAACAAATATATCTTTTCAATTCAAAACCTCAAAATTTTCACCCTTTTTCAATTATAAAAAAATCAGTATCCACCTTTGATTTTTTAAATCCCTCAAAAAAATCTTTTTTCTTGATCCCCCTTTCAATAATTCATCTACCTGGAGATGCCTATAAAAACATTAAACCAGCCTACTCTTTACAATTCTCTTCCCACTAACATTCTATGATCCATCTTTTTATTAACAGATCTTATTGCTCTTGTCAAATTCTAATTTGGAGTAAACTAATACACAAATGTCATTGGCCATAAATTTATAAATTTTGATTGATATTTTAATATTTTAATCCTAACAACACGTGCTAAATAATTTCTTTTTAGATGAGTTGGATGTCTACAAAGTTGCAAGAAGTGAATTTCAATTATATAATGGACTTACAACTATATACTGAAAAGTAAATAAAATTTCTACATCTTATAACTAACTTAAATCTAATAAAACCGTACTAACTTCAAATTTTAGCTTTACATACATATTCACATGGCAGTGAAGTTTCCTTTTAAATATTTAAACAAAATTGTATGATATACAAGCAACAACAGTTCACTTCATTGGAACATACTTTTCAAATTTACTTTATGAAATCACGAACACCCAATTTGAAATCTTAAAACTTCATTTTCTCTGAAATATCATTTTACATATCTTTAACAAGTAACTGCCCTCACCATCTCCTTCAATCATTTTACGAACTAGAAGTCTATATCTGAGTAGTACTTCAGTGCGTCAAGGTTCAAATATCATATATATATATATATATATATATATATATATATATATATATATATATAGTGTTGTGGATTCAAAAGGGTAAATAGGTGTATACAATAAAATTTCAACAACCATGTATATAGAAAAGGGCAAATTATTTACGCGCCAAATTAAATTAATTCATTTAGTGAAAACGGACGAGTATTAGGGTATTTTTATATTTAATAATTGGAATATTAGAACTACATGAAGGAAGCAAGCTTCAAAGCATATAGAAGTTCAAGGATACGCATAATTAATCATAATTTATTTTAATCAAACGCATATAAGCAAAAAGGGAGCGTGCTTGCGTAAGAAAATCAATAATTTCTAACTCAAATATATTCATTTTAAAAGCCAACGTGCATTTACACAGACGGAGAAGCAGAAAATCGAGGAATTGTTATTTTCAAACGGTCAATAATTAACAGAAACGCCGGCTTGTTAAATGTTACGTTAGAAGAATTTGAACGTACATTAATATAAAATTTCATAGAAATTGTTTTCAACTGTCAATTTGTATAAACAGTTAGGGTAACAAATATCTTAAGGAGCGAGTGAAATGAACGATTGGCAATATACAACAAATAGAGACAAATATAGAGCAGCGTTGAATTGAAAGTCACGTAAGACACACGTGGAGTTGATGTAAGACGTCGAAGGTAGAAAACGAATTCGATATAAGCAGCACGTAGGACGGGGAAATTTTCCGAATTTAGCAACGGTTACGCTCAAAATTTTTAGAAACCGCTTTGGAAAATAAGCTTTTCGAATGAAACGGGTCCAGAAGGGGGTTGGAATAAGGATATAAATACCCAAGTGAAGTTATTAAAGCTCTCTTCTCTTTTACTTCGATCAAGTGCTGAATACTGATTCAGACCACCATAATAATAAAGCTTTTGGTTAGTAGTTTGTATGTGTAGTAAAGTTACCTTTAATATCGTAGTTGAAAGTATAAAACGGTAGTAGCGGACCTCAAATTATTAACGTGATGTACGAGTTTGTGCGTATATAATAAAAGGTCCGGCTACTACGACAAAAAAATTATTAAATGGATGCATGATATATGGGGGTAAGCAGAACTGGTAATCAAGTTTGTATGCACGATATATGGGTATGGAATGGTACTGTGAGACGAAGTAAATAGCTTGCAGAGATCAGATGGTAGAGGCCTGTGGATCCGCAAACAGCATAGTAAATGGAAACAACGCCGAGGGTTTCTGATAATCATCTCCGACGGGAATGCAGAATGAAGAATTCTCCAGGTAATTACTTTGAAATTTCTGTTGTTATATAAACATTTGTGGAAATTTTGTGTTGTGTGGTTGACTTTTTGGTGGCATATTTATTGTTGTAGAAACTTGATTTAAAAGATACATGTACTGGACAATTTACTAATTTTGAGTATTGAGAAAGGGTGCATATAGAATATATTAAAAATTTATTCAGGATATAATAATTTGTTAATCATTTATGAAAATCAAGGACTTTAAAACATACAATATATTGAGCTGATAATTATTGTATCCAACTGTTTGGAAACATGTGTAAATATATTTTATCTGTTACTAGGTGTAAATAAAAGGTTGTATGGTTGTCGTATTATTTTGGTAATTTTATTTGATGGTGTGTGAGTGTGAAAGAGGTATGAATGTAAAATTAGGTATTCAAGAAGATGCCGATTGCTGAGCTAGCCAGGGAAGCAGAAGAAATTCGAAGGCGTCCTTAATAAAAGGGTAAGAAATATTTAATTTTTATGAAATTTTCATATGTTGACCCAGGTGGAGCACGAATTTTATTGAGGTTCCACGGCAAATTTATGATGCCCAATTCGTGGGGCTCGAATGATTTAGGTGAAGGCTTGATACTAAAAGCTTAGTTCCTGAAATTTGGTGAGGTTCCGCGGCAAGTTTATGACCCCCACCCAATTCGTGGGGCTCGATGTTAAAGCTAAGTTCCAGAGGACACAGCAATATATATATATATATATATATATATATATATATATATATTATAAATTCTGATACACGACTTTTGTCGTCGCCCCTACTTTTTAGTATTCAATAATATGACTTCTATATGATGTGCTTTTAGCAAAATTTGGTTGGTTATCTATTTAACTGTTTACTATCTTTTATGCCTCGACTATATGAAACCTTTATCTCAGGGCGTTCACCTATTCACCGTGGGTTCAATCGTGAGTAGATGTGCACTGCCCAACCAAACTGCACACTCGTTTGTTTTACCACTTTTTATATGGAATTATTTACTGTGTATGCCAAATTTTACTGATCAATGTTGCTTGGTGCCAAATTAATTTATGTATACAATTTCTGACTTGTGTTTGACGTTTTAAGATATTACACGGTACTTACCTGAATTATACTGCGCTGAATGCCTTCTTTAAATGTTGCTGGCTCAAAATCGTATTCACCGTACGCACCTTCACAAGGATTCACAATCGATGTTGACTTGCGTATCGCCTCCAGGTGTTCTTAACAATTTTGCTGACTCCAAATCTGAAATAATTTACCCTAATTTTAGAATTTTGAATAAACCGTTGTATCTACTTCCCCTGCGTTAATTCTTCCTTATAATATGCTGCTCTCCTGTTTTCCTTCTTCGTGCTCCAATCAGTCCTTTCGCCTTTCCGTATCCAATCTCCAATCTATTCTGCCGTACTGTTCCAAATCAATCTATTCCCTGCTATTCCTTCAATATCCACTCTATGTCCTACTGCCTTTAATCTATCCAAATCACTCCAAAATTATCAATATTGTCGTTGCTTCGCCGTCGCTTTGTATATCCACTCGAATCTCCTGCTGCCGTTTAACCAATCGTCCCAAATCCAATACCAATCTCGTTCAAACCTAAATAAATCGTCGCTTTCCCGTCGCACTATTAACCACTCTAAATATTCTTCTATAATCGCCGCTTTTGTACTATCGAAGCTTCTTATACTTTCACTTGACTAAATCAGACTATTTAACTCAACAAAACATTTATTTCATCAAAATATAATACAACTTTTAACGCAGGTTTGCAAAACACGTCTTTATACTGAATATAATCGAAAAAGAATCCCCTTTATTTACTTCACTAAGCAATAAGCATAACAACATCAGCTTACTTAATTACATTTTTAAACGCATACAATATCCAATAACAATTCGTCTTTACTCTAGTGTCCAAAATATCTTCACTATAGTCTTTATATACATTCATAATTTCTACCATTGGTCCTAAACACTTCACAATTCTCCAATAATATTTTATATTTCTATTCACTTATAATTTTGATTTTACAATTCGTCCAAAGTTGATTCTATTTAAATGAAAAGCCAAAATATTTACACAAGACCTGGACGCTTGGTTGATTGTAGATATCCATAGACGCGTCCGGTTTCCCGACGGCAAATGTACTTTCAATGGCTTATAAAATTTCAACTTAGTATAAAACCTTGAGTACCGTGCATTGTATCAACGTCATTAAGTCATCTTGTTTACCTTTTGGCACATACGTTTCAAACTAAAATGGTAAATACTTTAGCATATGTAAAGTACGGCAAAATATAGTTTTTTTTGATTACTGGATCTTATATATGAATTATGTCGTTTGGCATACACCCTTTTTAACACAAATCTACTCTTAGAAGCCTTGTACCCCCCCCCCCCCTACATAACATTATATATATATTGTAATACTTTCCTTTCGTTATGTATGTAGTATTTATGATTACTTTATTTTAAATTAAAATATCAAATTGTTCAAATAAAATATTGGACCTTTATAATTTTGTAAGATATTGTAAATCCATTAGTCAAATAATTAATAAGAGCAATGAGTTTCTTATGGTTGAATCTTTAATAATAATAAAGATTCAGGCTAGATAAATTTATCACTTTCTATTCGACGATCTCAGGGAGGGATCAGGTCCATATATAACTTTGTGTTTGTTTACTAAATTTACTTATCTTTACTTAGGACAGTGTTACAAAATAGGATCGAAACAATATTAAAATGTTTAAACACTTACGTTTGGAATCCTGTTAGCAGCGTATTATTTTATCGTTCAAAACAGATATTTCCTTCAGGGATTATGTCCTCCTCGAATTATTTCCAATTGTGTCAATCTATGATTTTCTTTTCAGGGTAACTCGTCACAGCACGGTTCTTACTACAACCTCAGTACGTATTAGTAATTTGCAAAATAATTCTAAAACCTCCTTTCAATCTCGCATCTGTCAACTAATTTTGACAAATATTGTTTATTGAAAATAACGAAATTGCTAGGAAGTTTTATTGAGTATTTTAAAGGATCGGCTTGGAATTTCCTCCAGGACCTAATCTAAATAGTAATACATATACAATGATTACTGGTATCCTGGGTGTCTGGTAACCCCGAAAGATACTAATATAATTAAAATTAATAATCTACTTTCCTTTATATGTTGTTTTGTCCTGGGTTCATACACCTCAAAAGGGTCCTTCTTTGGTTGGTTTATTCATAAATTTTTCTGTATTTTAAACTGCAACTATTCCTTGACAAGCTGATTATTCTATTGTTTCCGGATTTGTTTTCTAGCGGTTTGAAATCTTCTTGTCTACACTTGGATTCAATTTTAACTAGACTTCAAATGACAGACAGGAATTTAATTTGACTTTTTATTTTTTTGTTTTAAAGACAACCAATCAATCATAACTTCAAAGAACTTCTAAATACATTTCCAATAATTAATGTCTATATACAATGTGTCCGAATATTCTGTTTTCATATCAATCTCAAAATTATTTCTTCAACAATAATCTCTTCTTCTAATTTCTTCTCTAATACATTATTTCTACTCTCTATTATAAAATCACTTATTTTCACTAAATTTCTACAAAGCGCTCATTTTTATACAAGTCTTTGTGTTCATAAATTATTCGTCAACTAATTAAATTTTCACTGAGCTCAATTTCTTATGACTATACACGTTGAAGAATTATTTGTAAAAAGACCCTTTATTTATGTTTCCCATCACCCCGGTAACCTATAACAGCACACTTCTATCCCTAATATTTCTTTTTACCCACTATGATATCTTTTTTAATCATTTTTTAAGCTAACCTGTTTATTTGATGATATGTAGATGTAGCACATGCTACCTTTTGTTGCTACTACATGCTGACATGCATATTGTTTTTATTTACACATACTAAAACTAACTTAATATTTCTAATGATTGTCTTTTCAAGTCTTTTGGGCAAACTTAAAACTACCTTAAGCTATAACCCTGAGAAATCTCCAATTCCCCCTTTAAAATTTGAAACCTCCCACTTTCTATGTCGTAATAAAACCCCAGTCCAAAAATACCCCACAATATATATATATATATATATATATATATATATATATATATATAGCTACGATATCGCCGTACTCGCCAGGTGTGGAATGATCAATTGCCTGCTGATCGCCGCCACCTCTCTGTGCCTTTAAAATAATTTAAAATTAACACAATAAAATTTATGCCTCGACTAGCTGATACCACGCATAGAGTGAAACGACGACATGATAACAAAGAATTTCTACTCACTCCTCTTCAACACTCAATTCACCAAAAATTGTATAAAGAACTAAATAAAATTTTTGTCAAATTACAATTTACAAATCTATGCCCTTTTTAAGATCATTTACCTTTTATAGAACTTTTACATCAAAATTAAAATAAATATTCCTATTGAATTACTTCTTAACAGTATTATAAATTTGTACACCTTTTTAAAGCAATTAAAGCCAGCAAAAAAATGTATCTTACCACGAATAGTTTCGTTGAACTTTCAAAGAAATATCCCTTTTTTTAACATAATTCTACGTAGCAACCAAATTTTTGTTAATCTTTAACACTAAGTAAATGGTAAATAACACCTAAAATATTGAATCACGCTTCAAACAAAATTCACAAGTTAATGTATTTTGGGCAAAACTGTTACTATACCATTTACAATAATGAACAGAATAAATATACACTCTTTACAACATTTACTAAAACCTTATTAATTCTAATGACATGTGCATTCACACCATTGCAACGTATACAAATTTGGAAAGTCCCACATGTCCTAAATCTATTAACCAAACGGGAACCTATTAGCTAAACTTAAATCTAATCACAGATGCACTTCTAAGTACGGTAGTTAATAATACATCATTACGGTACTAATCTTTTCACTGGTATAGTATCAGTCTTTTCTCATGGATTTGCTTTTAAATGACCATCTGGAGATATTTTCTTTCCCTGTGTTAATTCTTGGACATCTCAACTTAAATTTCCACCCAGGGTTTGAACCATTTGGGACCAATCTTCCTAAAAAGGACCTAAGCCGCTTGGTAGAGAACTATCCTATTGGTGGGCTTTACTTATACAGAAACTTCTAAAATGAAATGTGATTATAATTATTTCCAAGGGAATGTCACACACGGCACGTGGCCCGTTCTAGTTTGTAAAGCACCTGTCTTCATTGGCATAAATTCCAGGTTGATAGGGTTTCCCAGGTCGAATCGTTCTTAATAAGTTCGAAATGGGGTCGTTGATGCTCAAAACCAAAGGACAATAATACCCTTTTTCACATCAGAAAATTGATCTGAAGTAGTTTGTTCTGTTACCTGAAAATGGATCGTGGATATCAAGGAATGCTTACGTCAAGAACCTAGTACTATGGCAGAATAGTTCCACAGGGGTGGCTATCTACGACTTGCTATTAAGACAGATTGATTTTTTTGCCAAATTCGTCAATAAATTTTTTAAAGAAAACCTGTTGTCCTAAACGACCTCCCTTAAAAGTTCAGTGTCAACACCCTCGCTAGCTGAACTAGTAGAAAAATTCCATCATTTCAGTTCATAAGATTCGTTTTGTAAAACAGAAATTATATTTAAATTTTCGATTCATTTAGCTTCAGATATTTTGTTGAAAGAAAATAACTTAAGTAAATTCCTCTTTAAAATTTTGTAACAATTAGTTTTCTCGTTTGTGAGAGGCTGATCTAAAGAGTTATGTTAAAAGTCTTATTGTGTAATGATTTGTAACAAAACTAATCTTGTATAAAAATAGAAAAATTCCTCTTTTATAAATTAAAATTTAGCTAATTTGAATATGTAAAGGGAATACCAGATCTGACACGCTGTGATTAAAATACTAAATGTGTGAATCCATAAAGTATTTACAAATCCTGTTTGAGTACTTAAAAGCTAAAAACTCATGATATTATTTGAAAATGTTATGGGAACATGAATTTGATAGAATTGTTACAATAAAAATATTTACCCTAGATAACAAAATAGACTTGTTATTAGGTTGGCAATTTTCTTGTGTTTTATAATTTAAGAAGCACAGTTAAAACATTTTTTTGTTGAGGAAGACGTCTAATTGATTGACAATGATCTACCCTATATTTTTTAAAAATATATTTATCCAAGAACTTACAATTAACCAACATGAAAGGGCTTTCTGTATCTGCCCTTAAAAATTAATCAATACTTATTAAGTACAGTGTCGTCTAGCTTAAAATTACATTTTCTTTATTCGACTAAGGAAATTTAGCCCAGTTCCTTATCCAACTCTCCCTGGGGGTAATAGCTAAGTTAGCTGAATGCATACAATTTTTAGTCTATCCATCTTCTAAGTATAAAACTTTATATCTTTAAAGTGTAAAACTGTGTAGCAATTCTAAAACTGTAATAAAGTAGGAAGAGATTGCTTTGCCAAAAACTAACATGCACACACGTTCGCTCACTTCGATTGCTGATTGTAAAGTCCCTTACTTTAAGATGCCTCGTTACAACAAGCTGCAGTATCTAGATTTCATGCTTCTCAATGTGGACTGTTTTAACCACATCGCATTCCTTTAGCCTGTGAACATGATATGCGGTTTGCATGCCATAAAAATCATGGGGCGATTGTCCAAGGATTCGCAAGAAATTCTATTAATGAACTTCACACTTACATATTTAATATAAGGATTGGATAAAAGCTATCCCATGCTGGATTAAAAATCCCCTAAATCTAAATATTAAAATAAAATTTGGTAGAATCAAAAAGTGCAACAAAAAAAAGCACTACCATATTTATACAAAAGGAACTCTTCAATATATCTCAATAAAATACAAAAACTCACCAGCTACCAAATATGCGTGCTTTCACTTCGACGACTCGAATACGTGCATGTTCAAATTACGAAGTTCTTGGATGTGTTGATAATGGTAAATTCAAGTCTTTATAATTAAATCTCAAGGGTATATAGAGTTCCTCAATAACATTTATGGATAAAATTCTATATACAAGTGTAGGTGTAAAATTTAAATGCTAGATTGAAAAATACTTTTATTTACACTTAATATGTTTTTTAATTATTCAAATGTAATCCGTTTCTCTATAACACTCTCGAAGCATTAATAATCCTTCAAGACAGTCTCTAAATTCATCTTCTTCTAAACCATTACTTGAAAACTGATGAAAACGTGCATAGTTTATTTTTTTGGTTTCTGTATATAAACTTTCTAGCATATCACCAATAGTGTCAGCAGAATGAAGTCCGCCCAAAACAGGTACCGATTCAACAACTACAAGAATATTAATCTCAACGTTATGAAATTGTGTTTCATGAAGCACATTTACCTAAATGCTCTGGTCTTTCAACTCCTATAATATTACCATTGACACCAACATGTTTATCGAATATGCAAGGATACGGTATTTTCACAGGCAGTGGTTTTTTGATGCTTGTGACATTGTTAGCACATAAAAAATAATTGCATGATAAGTAAAAGCTTAACATTTCTTGAACAGTATTACATTTATAGGCATCCATCTTAGCTTGTGCACCTGCATGTTGTGTTGGTTTTTTTAGTCGCTCCTCAGGAATTCCCCGAAGTGTGAATAATTGCATTACCTTATCAGTACCTAAAAACAAAAACAACAACTTTGATGATACCGCACATATAATTCTTACCTATTGTACAATTTGGAGTAAGGCTTTGAGTCAAGGGACCCTCCCAATTATTTAAACAGTCAATAAAATCTGCATTATTGTTAATAGAGAAAGGTAAGCAAATACTAGCTGCTGCTGCTATACGTCCATGACCATTGAGGTCTGCACATAAATCACTCATTGAATAATGGGACCCTTTTAAACGTTGTTTAAGGGTCAACGTATCAATGGCAGCTGCGAGTATAGCACTTGTGTGGTAAGGAATTTTATCCTGAAATAGAGTCGGAACAGTTTTTAAGTTAGTAGTAAAATTTATAATCACCATTTATTGTATAAACAAGATGCTCGCATTTCGTATGAACAACATAGGTAATTTTTGTATTTAAAAAAATACAGAAAGGGTTAAATTAACAAAAAAAGGTATAGGTTCAAGAACTCGTAAGAGTCCATTTTCAAATTTTACTTGATATGGACAACTTAGTTAAAATTAAAAACAAAAAATCTAATTTGTTTCATTTGCCGTAACTTACATGGTAATTACAATACTCTGCAATTTAATAACAAGAATTTCGTGTTTGTAAATTTTTAGTAATCTAACCTAACCTCAAAATTTTAAATTGCTACCGTACAATCTTTTTTGTCCTTTTAAGAAAGTATTTTTCGGAATGCAACGATGTATCACATAATACGGAATTATTTTTAAATTTTGAACGGATTCCTTTTACGGGCAAAAATGACTATAATGCCATGATTACAAAAACCTTTTATTTTGTTTATCAAGTTATCTGTGAAATAATTTTTAAAACAAAAAGCACGTTTATCATCATACGTGTCTGTCAGTACTGTTAGTGTTATTGCTTCAACTTATAGTGAAAAATTTTGAAAAATATGCTTTATTTTGTGTGTATATCAAGTACTATAAGAACGTAGTACTCACATGTCAAACACACAGAACTCAACATCCAGAAAGGCGATTAGCTGATCGCAAAATGATATTGCGATTAGAAGAATTTAAGCTTATTTATTGCAGTAAGACTAAAGATATACAATAAGAATAATGCAGAAAAGGAAGAATTTGTTTTAGCGTTTGTTAATGTGGATAAGGGTGTTTCTTCAAAAGGCATCTCGCAGAGTGTAGGTGCGCCAAAGGTTAAAGTTTCAGTTATTTTGAAGAAGTGACGAAAAATGAAAATAATGTAAAGGTGCAAAAAGTATAAGTATTATAAATTTAAACCATCTCAAACTTAATAACAAAAGATGCCACAAGAAGACTGCATTTTTTCAACTGGTACTTGAGACAAATGAATGCAAATTCCAATTTCAAGAATTTCGTTTTACAGACAGATGAAATTATTGTTTATCAATTGTGGAATGTTATAACAGTAACATAGAGAGCATACTAGGTTTTACAGAAACTACTAAGTAAAACAATTTACTTTCAAATTTAAAAGTAAATTAATTAATATTCGATTACCTTTTTAAATTATTGCATATTAACAAGCTAGGTAACAGATAATTATTGTCTATTGCAGTTTTATGGCGTAGGTTTGTTTTAACGCCTTTACTAGTCATATTCGGTGAAGAAGTTGATTGCTATTCCTACAACAGAAAAGTGGAACACCAGGTAAAAATACGATAAAAGGATAGGTAGGAAAATTAACAAGAAAACACTCCACAACATAATTTATAATGCACTCTCCAGCGCAAGTAGTTAATAATAATCTAGTCAAGACCTGAAACCTGATAGCACGCTCCAATAACCAGTCCGACCACCATTACTCTATCATTCGTTGTCCTGATTGGTCCGGAAGGTGACATATGTCTACTAAGATGTGGGAAGTTATTTCTTATTATTCTCTTCCCACAATATTACACGATAATAAAGCTATTTCTAAAATATCCCAAAGATAATTCCACAAAATATTTTTAACTAGTTTACACAAATATGTGTAGTACCTTTAAATTAATTATAACAAAAAATCCTCTACAATTAATGATTTTCCGTAATCCTTTGTGAAAAGCTATTTTAACTTGTAACAATGTTAATAGACATAATAAGCATTAATACTCCTAAACTAACTTACAGACGACTCTTCCAGTTCGAAACCAATTTAGACTGTTTCAATATTTGGAGGTTTGAATTATCGGTAGTTTAACGAGAAAGAGATATTTCTCTATTTTAAGAAATGAAATCAATGATTTAATATAGTTGGGACCAGAAAAGAAGACCATCGTGTGATTATTTGTATTCGTCAGAATCAGTACGTGAATTTCTGATGCCCAATGACCATCCACTTACTTTTATTTAGTTTTATAGGAAAATTATCATAAAATTAATATAAAAACCTTAGTTATCTCCTAATTTAGAAACTTCATTTTTTGGGTTGATACAGTGTAAAACATTAACCATTAAAAATGGCTGCCACATTTTTTTTCTTGGTGTGTAATTTAAAAAAGTTGAAAAGCTTGTGTGTTTTAAATAAATACTTAATTTTGTTAAACTAGCCGTGATGTATTAGTTTTTATGAGAAATGAAGTGCTAAAATTACCTGAAAGTCGGATCTTAAATTTATTAATAATTGAGCCAAGTAAGATTTACCATTTTTCTATTTATTATCCCTATTAAAATGCCCTAGATCTTTAAATTTTTATCTCCTTTGAACAAAAACCCTGCTTGAAATTTTCGGGAACATAACCTCAAAAAATTTGCATAAAGATGCATGTGGTAAATAAAAAATTGTCTTTGTAGCAACCATTCCAGGTTATATGTTTTTCCTTTTGGCACTGAGTTTGCTATTTATAAATATCTTTTGCCTTTTAGTACCCTAATCTAAAACCTAAGAAAAGCTATTAATGTAAGTCGTTAACCCTAATTTTGGTTATCTAATTTGATAAACCAATTATAAAAAATATCTTCAAGTTATCCCTTATTGATGCAAGTGCTAATATAAATTAATCCCATGGTATTAACCTGTAAAGTCCGGGTATCTACAAAAAAAGTTCCTAATAAGTGTAAAATGCTTTGAATTTTTCGTGTATTGTTAATATTAAGAAAGAATTACTTCACATCTGGGTGTAATTAAGACATCTAATCTCATTTATCTCTTAAATAGTAATATCAAACTATCGCTGATGTTTGCTGAACTGAGCACTAAACAATATTTAGGTATGTATCTTTTAAAAATTATAATATGAATCACCTCCTTTTGAAGATAATGGAGCTATGCTCGGAAGTACCTATTCGTAATATACCAGCCCTCACGCAGGATGAACACCGTCTACAGTTTCGATCTGTAGTTTTGCACAATTGAAGTATCGTCCTTAACTTTGACGTAAATATTATGAGTACCGAAAAGAATCTTGACTCTATCAATGATATAAAGTCTGTGGGTTATTCTATCGATCCAAGCTCTATAAAATTGGAATTAGTACGTGTTCATTCTACACTAATACATGTAAAACAGCGTCTTAACCTATTTTCAACTTATAATCCTGATAAATTTGACAAAATTGAAAACAAAACAATGTCTGATTTGTTTGTCGAAGGGCATGTTTTAGAAAAATTAGATGTTATTTCCAACTCCCCGTAATTACCTCTAATTTAAAAATCTATCGTTACTCACAGAAAAGATAGACGTGTCCAAATCAGTACCAGTTTATAAACGGAATCTTGCTTTTTCTGGATATACCTCAAAGATTCCTTTAGCATCTATTCTTGACTTGATAGACGATTTAAACATCTCCCGAAATTGCACAGGCGAATTTAACAGCGCGGTCAGGCTTTTTTCCGATAGCTCTTTAGCCTGGTTTTAAAACGTCAAACACTATATCCACTCTTGACCCTGAGTTAGTTGACCTGTTGGAAAAAGATTTTTCTACATTTGACAATGATTATGGAATCCTATCTTAAATCCATGTCCATTTTCAATCTCTTGGTGAAAATGTTTCATCGTATATTTATTGATGTGCAAACATTTTTAATAGATTGGATAAAAAGTGTGACGAACCAGAAATCTTGACCAACTTGTTCAAAATTTGAACGCTTACTACTACAAACATACTTTCTTCTAAACATTTTACTTCACATGGACTTCATCTCAATTATTTTGGAAAGCAGCACTTAATTAAACATATTCTACATACTACATTCAACTTCACCACAAAGTCATCTCACAATAATTTTATTAATAACAACATAATATATATCACTGTAAATGATCCAAACCATGATATTCAAAATTTTCAAAATTCCATAACTGATAACTTAACTACTCCTTTAACTAAGGACAACTTGAAATAGCATTCCACAAAGCAGTCCTTTTTTATAAGAAAACGATCCACTGGTTTCTCTCTTCTGTTGTGTAATGTGCAGAGCATGCGCAGTAAGGCAGATAATTTATTTGTACTTTTGGATAGTTTAAACTTCCCTGTCGTGCTGTGTATTATTGAACATTGGTTGATGAGTCATGAATATATTCATTTAGAATCCTACACTTTAGTTAGCTCTTTCTGCAGGAAACAAAAAAAAACACGGCGGAACCGCAATATACTGTGCTGAAATGTCTGATTTTGATAACGTGTCAACATTTAATTATTTAAATGATGAAATTCATTTTGAATGTTCTCATGTCTTTAACAGAAAGAGAAATTTACATATTGTTTGTATTTACCGTTCTCCAACAGGAAAAATTGATTACTTCTTCGATTCTCTTGATGTAGTGCTCAATGCAATTACAGGACACTGTGAGGTGATTATTACTGGTGATTTCAATATAAATTTTAATAATATCTTTGATAAAAATGTTAGCAGGTTAAAGAGGCTTCCGAGATTTCATAATTTGCAAATGCATGTTAATAATGATACTAGAGTCACCAATTCTTCGAGTTCCTGTATTGATTATATAATTACCAACATAAATTCATCTACACAAATGACCACAGATATAATTGAGAATGATCTCTTCGACCACAATTTTATTTATTTTACTTTGGGCACCTCTCAATTTTTAAACCATCGTAAAATTCGGCACATTCGAAAATTTAGTCAAAATAATATGATTAAATTCACTGAGCTGTGTGCTCAGATCAACACATCACTCTCTTTCTCCGATTTAAATAAAAAATTCCAGATTTTAATTGACAACATTTCATCGGCTTTTGAAGTGGCTTTTCCTATAGAAAAAAGTCATTATATAAAAAGGAAAAACTGGCTGACAAGAGGCATCAAAATATCTGCCAAAAATAAAAAAAATTTTACATATCCTTTACAAACGTTTTCCATCATCGTCTTTTATTAAGAACTATTACTTAAATTACAAAAGAATATTTAAAACTGTAATCAATTTGGCTAAATCACTTTCATTATCAAACCGTATTTTACTATCTAAGAATAGGCAAAAGGAATCATGGAAGCTTATCAACGAATTGACAGGTAGATCAAAGTCTCATACCTCTCATATTCGTCTTGAAAATATACCAGAAAAGGATGTGGCTAGTTTCCTGAACTTACATTTTTGCTACAACTGCACCTAAGCTGGTCTCTAACAATAACTCATCATTGTCTGATGCAACTGACTCTCTAAGGAATAATTGTAAACAGTTTGAAAAAAATTGTATGTTATTTCCAACAGACGAATATGAAATTCTGAACATCATCAAATCATTTAAAAACAAACATTGTACAGGTGATGATAATATTCCTGCTAAGGTTGCTACACTTCGTTTACAGTTTTACCTGGTCGGTAATGCAGTTAACAAAATGTTACGCTTAGATTCTGGTACATTGAAATGGCGATAGATGGCTCTTAAAAGCCGGTAATACAATTACCAAAGTTCATAAGATACACATGACGTCACTGATAATTTATATTGCGCCATAATTAAGAGAAGGTACATAAAATTTAAACAATAAAACCAGACAATCTACTCACGTGAAGGATCAGCTAACCGGCAGGAAATCCGCCACGGTAACCTCGGCATCGCTGCTGGTAGAGTTGGACATCCAAATTATCTCGGGGTCATGGGATGCTCCAGGGTCATCTCCGTTCCTATATGCAGTGGAAGACGGGAATAGGGAATTAAGGAAAGATACTCAAGATAAGGAAATCTACATAATAAGATAACACGACACCCGGCACGACTGTTCACTTCAAAGTTCGGCGTAAAAAAAGCCACGTTTCCGCGCGAGAACCGCGGAACTCCCTCCTCTTTGTAGCATTGCCTTACCCCTATGGGGATAATTCACACTTGCCAATTGCACTATTGTGACGTACCGGAAGCCCCGCCCAGTTCATTTAAAAATGTTCGCGCGTCTTGCGTATTTAAAATTATGGCGGGAAGCTTCCGCACATTAAAAAACTACTTAACATAAAATGTTAAAGTGCAAATTCAGTTTGCACGTAACAATCGCGACAAAGCCACAAAAGAAAAACTTAAAAAGAAAAAGTCTGTTAGCACAGTAACAGCTTAAAATCTAAGTCCTTACTACCCTACATAAACCCTAACTTAAAACCTACAAAATGTTTATATAAGGCGCCACCTGGTTTTCGACCGATAACACGTCTACCGAAGTACCAGGAAACGGAATAGGTAGCCCGATAGTCTTTGACTACACTACTTACCGACAGCACAAATTTGTCGGGGAGCATGAAACACTGCTTAAACTAACACGGGTGCGACAAGTCGCCTAACCTATCTAAACCTATCTAAACTTATCTAACTAAAGCTAACATATAGTTCTTATATGCAAACACACATGAGTGTCGCATCAAACTATTCTTCTTTTTGGCAAGAAGTGCCCAAATTTAAAAGTTCATGAGAGTGCGTCACTTGCACTCTAGCAAATTTTGTTTCTGGTACTTTGGTTTCCTCCGATGCACATTTAACTTGTCCATGACACAGTTGTGAATCCACAAATTTACCAAAAGTACCGCCTACTAAATCCTTATATGCTAACCTGACAAATTACATTTCTAAATTGGGTTAGCTTTTTCACTTAATTTTCAGAAAGATAATTCCACGTCTGGTCATATATACCACACGTTAGGACGATAAAAAGATAAGATAAGATCTCAAATTGATGTTAAAGATAATAGATAAGGTAAAGATATTAAGCTTAAGTTGTTATCCTCAAAGGTAATGAATAAGATAACGGTATTAAGCTTTAGTTATTATTTGAGATACTCGATAAGATAACACGATATTAAGTTAAAGTGATTATAAGAGATAGTAGGTAACATGAATTTAAACAGAAGTTATTGCTCAAGATAACCGGTAAGATAACGCGACATAACTCGAAGTTATTCCTAACGGTAGTCGGTAAGATAACGATAAATTAAACCAAAGTTATTACTAACGGTAATCGGTAAGATAACGATACTAAACTAAGGTTATTACCAAAGGTAATCAATAAGATAACGATATTAAACCTAAAGGTATTGTCAAAGATAATAAAGAAGACAAAGATATTGGCCTAGTTATTACCCAAGACAATGATAACAACAAAGAGTGGCTCCAGTAGAGCCGTTTAAATGGGATTGACCCTATAAAACACAGCGTAGTCTGAAGGACCACCTGCGATATTAATCCGACAAGATAAGATATACACATTTTAAAATTCACTAGACTCCTAAGAGAACTAGTACGATAATTTTCCTAACGAGTGCTTCAACTACGATAAGAAAATCAGACAAAAGTTGACACAACAACTTACAAGTATCATTACAGATACAAACACACAAAAACAACTGTTATAAGGTAGTTTTTAAAACGGTAGCACCCTAAACACACAAAATGCCCAATTATAAGCAGTTAAATACAGATACACTGTCCCCATATGCTAAAACAACCGAGAATTTAATAAGATAACAATAAGAAGCGATAGCGTCTCACCACAAAGTTCAATAAAAATAACGAAAAAAAGTTTATAAGTTATGTAGATTTAGTAGAAAAGGAAGGAATAATGTTGTAGTATAATGATGTAGTATAATGTGGGCGATTGCAATAATTCAGAGGAAAACACACGGAATAGATAATCCTAGTTCTTGCAACTGCGAATATGAACTATTTCTTTCAATGGCATAGATCGCGTGTCCTATGTGAGCCCAAAGAAGAAAGCATTCACTCAACATCAGCTAAAACCAGTCATAAAAATTCAATGGGTTATTTCAACCAAAGTTACGACAATTACCATACAATTAAACCATATAAGAGAAATACTAAAGACCGAACAATATGTAATAGGAAAATTTCAAGGGTTAATTAAATGAAACGACAGAGTTATATTGGGGGGTGTAGAGGATGAAGTGATATATATCTAACGGTATGGTGAAGGAAAAGTCAACCAGAAGAAAAGATAGCTAAATTAAGGTAAGTAAAGTTAACGTGTAAGAAATTATATACTATATGAGGGAACGAATAAGTAATTAAAGATACTAATTGATGGTGAGAACAAAAAATATTAGGTAAATCGTGAGGAGAATGGGGCATGAAAAACTTAATTAGCATTTGGGTCGGCAGAGAATGGCTTAAGGTCTTTAATATGCCACCTGCCTTGGCGTTTTCCTTCAGTATCCTGAAGTTCATAGATAAGGGGACTAATAACACGTGTGACTTTACAAAGAATGAATTTAGGGCCAATTTTAAAGAAAATTTCTTAGATGCATCCGATAAGACATAGTTCTTTTTCCAAACTTGTTCGCCCAAGGCAAAGGAAATATTTCGCTACGCAAGTTATAATGGTCCTTACTCTTTTCGTAAGCTTTTAACAAATTTTTTCTAACGTCGTTAAAGATAGAAGGTAGTGACTGTTGGTCCTTGTCCCAACGTACTTTATCGTCAAATTCAATTACGTTAGTATCGTCAGGCACTAAACCATAGTAACTCCCATCGATTGGGGTATATCTTCCAAAAACAAGAAAAGACGGAGTGAATTGGGTTGCTTGTGTTTAGATGTACGCAAAGCTTGAGCAATTTCAAAGATATGTTCATCCCATGTAGTATGGTCTGAATCAATATAAGACGAGATAGCGGTAATTAACACTCGATTTACTCTCTCGGTAGGGTTTACTTGGGGTGATATTTTGCGTTAAACCAAATTTTTGTACTTTGTAACTTTTAACGAAATTCTGAAAATCTTTAGAGATAAATTGTGCACCATTGTCACAAAGAATAATCTGGGGACACCAAAGATAAGAAAGACATTCTGTTCTAGGAATTTAATTATTGCAGCGGAGGTAGCTTTACGTAAGGGTTGCACCATAACAAATTTAGAAAACCAATCGGTAACAACTAAAAGATATTGATTGCCTCTTTTGATCGAGGAGAGGTCCTAATAAGTCAAGCGATATTAATTGAAAGGGATAAGATACACGCTTAAAGTTACCCATTAAACCAGGGCGAGCATCTTGTGAACTCTTATGAGAACCACAAATTTTGCAGCTTTTAATGTAGCGACAAACAGATTGCTTAAGTGTGGGCCAGTAATACAATTCAGATATTTTCGCGAGAGTTTTTGTAACACCAAGGTGTGCAGCTAAGGGATCGTCGTGACATAATTTGAGCACCTCACTGCGATTTGCAGTGGGCACAACGAGTTTCCATTCAGGTATATTCGATATTTTATGTGGGGACGAGGATACAAATTTATACAGTCTATTATTAGTTACTCGAAGGTAGGAAATTTGTCGGGATTATCGGAAACTTTTCTAATCATATTGAGGTACCAGGTATCCAGAATTAAATTTGGAAGGTTAAGAGAAAAAACATCTCGAGATAACGCATCAGGTACGATATTTAATTTGCCAGGCCTATGCCTAACGTCAAAAGTAAATTGAGATATACGCAAGTTCCATCTTGCCAAACGACCTGCGGGTTGTTTCAAGTTATTAAGCCAAGTGAGTGCTGCACAATCAGTGATTACGGTAAAGTGTGTACCTTCGACATATCCTCTAAATTTCTCGATGCCAAAGATAACACCCAATAGTTCTCGTTCGGTAGCAGAGTATTTTTGTTCGGCAGAAGTTAAGGCACGGCTCGCATAAGCGATTGGATGTTCTAAACCATTGTTTACCTGGAACAACATTGCACCTAACCCAGTAAGTGAGGCATCGGTTTGTATATAAAACTTATCATCGAAATTTGGAGAGATTAAGATAGGTGCTGAAGTGATTAGTGTTTTAATTTGTTCGAAAGCCTGTTGGGATTCTAAATTCCACTCGATAGTTTGGGATTTCTTTTTATTTTTAATTAAAGCAGTAATGGGTGCAGATATAGTTGAAAGGTTCGGTAGAAAAATGCGATAATAGCTAATCATTCCTATCAAACGTTTGATTTCGGTAACAGTTTTTGGTGTTTTAAATTTAGTAATAGCATCAACTTTAGCAGGATCGGCTCGTAAGCCTGTCCCATCGACAATAAAACCAAGAAATGTAAGGGATGAACGACAAAATTGAGACTTTTCCCAGTTTATCTTAAAACCTGCTGCATTTAAACGTTCAGCAACTTCATCTAATGTGGCGATATGTTCATCGAAAGAACTTGAGATAACTAAGATATCATCTAAAAATACAAAGGCACGTTCTTGATGTAAGATAGGACCTAACGTTTGATCCATAGTACGTTGTAAAGTTTGTGGAGCGTTACAGAGACCAAATGGCAAAAAATTATATTCGAAAAGACCTCGGCCTGGGACACAAAAAGCAGTTTTTTGACGAGAAGATAAGTCAAGAGGTATCTGATAAAAAGCTTGTCTTAGGTCGATAGATGAGATAAATTTTGCGTTACGAAGCCTGCTCAAAATTGAGTCAGTTCTGGGTAGAGGGTAAGCGTCTGGAACAGTAACAGAATTTAGCTTCCTGCCATCAAAACAAACACGCCATTCGTCATTCTTTTTCCGAACTAGCAATACGGGAGAGGTCCACGGTGAATTTGAAGGAGAGATAACACCAGATACTAACATTTTGTCTATTTCCGCATGTAAATGCTTTTGTAAGGCAGGCGATAAGGGATATTGACGTTGCTTAAAGGGAAGGGCATCACCTGTGGAGATAACGTGTGTTGCCGTTGTAACACAACCAAGTTCAGAGGTATTAAGTTTGCGAAATTTGTCGATTGTAGCGTTAAGAGTTACATCTTGGGAGTCAGTAAAGAGATTTTGTTAGATATTCCTGTAGATGCACAGGAGTTCGTTTTAATAGAGGTTTGCCATGAAAAATCCTGAAAGTAAAGTGACAGATTAAAAGTTTACAGAAATCAACGCCCAGTAGAAAAGGATACGCTAATGCAGGGACAATCAAAATAAAACATCACGTTCAAGAGACTCTACACGAATTTTTAACTTAAGGAACCGGTTACATGTATTTGATTATCGTCAGCTAAATTTATGGAAGTTTTTTCAGGAATAATTTGAATTTTGATATTTTGTTGAGATAATTGATGTAAACCTTCGTTATTTATAAGAGAACATGAAGAACCTGTATCCAGTAAAGCAATTACATTTAAGGAACCAATTGAGATAGATAAGTGTGGACGGTTATCGAAGGGTTTTTAACAAGTTGTGAAACAGCGGTAGTCTTTTATGATAAAAGGAATTGACGGTTTGTAACCACTTAGACCACTCGGCTGGAGTAGTGTAGCATAATTCCTCTAATGAAGGTAAGGTATTTTGTACATTAATAGTAGCGGTATTATTATTAGATAAATTTAATGACGGTACAACGTTAGAAGTGGTTTTATAATTTAAATTTATTGGCGTCTGTGTCCGTTGAATGATTGGTGTTGAGGGCGATTTTGGTTTCTTGAGATATTCACACCCTGATTTGAAATATCTCGACGGGAGTTTCCCGATACGTTAGGATTACAGTTGGTGCAGTTAGATTTGTAGATATTTGAGCGACCACAGCCATAACAAAAAATATTTTTAGGGTATGTGCAGACAGTATAGCTATGTCCACTTCGCTTGCAGTTCCAACAGGTAAGTGCGTTATTAGTTACGGTAGGAGGAACGTTAAGTGTAGATACTTTACGGGAAGGTCGAACTTGGCAAGCTAGATCAGGTTCGAGAAGACCAGATAATTTCTCGGTGGTGGTCGATATTTGTCAATCCTTGACCTCACTTCTTGAAGAGAGCGACATAGGTCTTTAAAATGAGCTAGCGAAGATATGGTCTGTAATGCCAAACGTTCTGAGAAATAGGGGTTCAAATTTCTAAGTAATTGATCGATAATTTCGGATTCGGAAGGTTTTTTGTCGAGTCTGCTATATAAAGCTTCTAATGAGGTAATAAAAGACACAACATTTTCGTCGGGACCTTGAGTTCGGTTACGAATTTCGTTCCAAAGATCGTTAATGTAGCCATAAGGTAGGAAGTCTCGTTTTAAACAGGCAACTAACTCATTCCAGGTAGAAATTTGGTGTCGTATGTTTCTATACCATATTAATGCTGAGCCTGCGAACAAATCACCAGCTGAGATAAATAGGTCCTGGTCGGTACACCCGCGAGAAATTTTAAAATCGTTAATCCGGTCAAGAAAGGATGATAAAGAAACCTTCGAATCAAACCCTTCAAAGGTGAGACCCCATTTGTATACAGGTATAGGTTTTCCTAATGGTTTAGGTTCGGCAAGCGCAAGATTTGAAAAAGGTAACGATATATCTACGTCTGCGTTAGGATTAAGTCTTTCTAAAAGAATTCCTTCAAGCAATAACACCTCGGACAACAAACTTTGTTTAGCTTGAGTCACTTGGTCATCGTTATATAAAGATAATGAATCAACTCGCTGTTTGACGTGAGTTATTCTTGAAGTCAATCTCCTAATTCGATATTAGTAGCCGCAGGATCTGTTTTGTTTATTATACCCGATATATCATCTAAAGATAATTTAATTTCTGATACGTTGAGTGGCCAATCGCCAACAGGGTTCTTTAAGATAGCCACGCCTTTGGTTTCCTGTGACAAAACAGCCCTAAGTTGAGATCGCCTATCATTCTGATTGGTCGCAGCTATGATACTTCTGCACTCCAGCTCGTAGATCAATTCCAGCGATTTTAAATGTGATACGTTCATTATGAATACAATATTCAAGACACGATATAAAAATATGCGATTTTGACGCAGGTTAGAAGGTAAAAACACGTTACAGCTACTTTAAGGTAATACGATACGATATTTAGAGGTAAGAACTTGTTAGAACGTCACCGATAACACCAAAGAAACACATTTAAGGTATATGGAAACGAAATCAATGTTCAGTTAAATACATATTTTATAGATAATGACAGACAAGCCTTCCAAAATGGAAAATGGGCGCAGAGGATATGTTATTTAACCTATAAGGCAACAACGTATAGTCAAACACTTCTTAAAAAAGGTATACTAGCAATTTATTTCACTCAAGTGTTTTTTTAAACACTTAATTTTCATGTAAAAGATAAACCATAATGCAATTTTAGAATGTAACAAAGATGTATTTAAGTTTCAAAAAACGGCCTTTCAAAGTTAAGGAAAGCAACTAAAGATATTTTAATAGGTAATTCTATAATACTGTATTTAAAGACATAAGGTAAGGTAAATACTTACATGAATAAAAGTAAAGTTCTTTAAGTGAAGAAGCTATTAATGCATTGTATCCTTATAAAGGAAATTATTCTAACCTAAAAACAAAGAAGAAGCCCTGAAGTTCATAGCCTGAACAGGTTGAAGGCGCCATCTGCTACACTTCGTTTACAGTTTTACCTGGTCGGTAATGCAGTTAACAAAATGTTACGCTTAGATTCTGGTACATTGAAATGGCGATAGATGGCTCTTAAAAGCCGGTAATACAATTACCAAAGTTCATAAGATACACATGACGTCACTGATAATTTATATTGCGCCATAATTAAGAGAAGGTACATAAAATTTAAACAATAAAACCAGACAATCTACTCACGTGAAGGATCAGCTAACCGGCAGGAAATCCGCCACGGTAACCTCGGCATCGCTGCTGGTAGAGTTGGACATCCAAATTATCTCGGGGTCATGGGATGCTCCAGGGTCATCTCCGTTCCTATATGCAGTGGAAGACGGAATAGGGAATTAAGGAAAGATACTCAAGATAAGGAAATCTACATAATAAGATAACACGACACCCGGCACGACTGTTCACTTCAAAGTTCGGCGTAAAAAAGCCACGTTTCCGCGCGAGAACCGCGGAACTCCCTCCTCTTTTGTAGCATTGCCTTACCCCTATGGGGATAATTCACACTTGCCAATTGCACTATTGTGACGTACCGGAAGCCCCGCCCAGTTCATTTAAAAATGTTCGCGCGTCTTGCGTATTTAAAATTATGGCGGGAAGCTTCCGCACATTAAAAAACTACTTAACATAAAATGTTAAAGTGCAAATTCAGTTTGCACGTAACAAGGTTTTGGTCTGCCTGCCTATGAATCTATTAAAATATCTTACTGATCTAATAAATGAGTCTTTCCAATTAGGTGTGTTTCCTGCATGTCTAAAACATGCAATTGTCATTCCGCTTCACAAGGGAGGTCCATTTGTTGCAAACAACTTCAGACCTATTTCCTTGTTGTCAGTATTCTCGAAATTAATTGAAACATTAGTTAAAATAAGATTTGTTAATTTTGCAAAAAAATTCGATGTCTTTTCTTCTGCACAGTTTGGTTTCTGTGAAAATAAATCCACTATGGATGCTATTCACAATTTTTTGAGTGATGTGTACTCTGCATTAAACAAAAAGCATACTTTGTCAGCTGCATTGTTCATAGATATTAGTAAGGCATTTGAGTGTGTTAATCATGACATTCTTTTAAAGAAACTTCATTTCTACGGAATCAGAGGACTTCCGAACAATTGGTTAAGATCATACCTAAACGACAGATTCCAATCAGTTCACACTCCTTATAATAATGTATCTGATAAACAAAAATATCCTTAGGCGTTCCCCAAGGTTCAGTGCTAGGACCCATTTTGTTTTTATTTTATATCAATGACATTGTTGATGCAATTAAACATGGAAATGTTACTTTATTTGCAGATGATATTACTATTAATTGGGAATCTCCATCTATCAATTGCTTAGAGAATAATATTATGACAGATTTTGAATCTGCTAAAAAATGGTTTACTGCCAATAAGTTAGTAGTAAATATTGAAAAAACCTGTCTAGTGGCGTTTAAAGGTATAAAGATGGCTGATAATTTTTTGAATGACTTATGTCTGTCCCGAGTTTCATCGACAAAGTTTTTAGGATTAATAGTTGACCAAAGTCTGAACTGGTCCAAACATATAATCTCATTAGCCTATAAATTATCTTCGGCTTGTTTTGCATTGAGAACTATCTCAGGAGCTTTATCGGAACAATGTACTCTTAATGTGTACTTTGCACTATTTGAGTCGAGAATGAGGTATGGCATAGCTTTTTGGGGCAATTCTACTTTGGAAAATATTTCAATTATTTTTAAAATACAAAAACGTGCCATTCGAATAATCTGCAAGGCGGATAAAACTGCTCATTGTAAACCTCTTTTCAAGAAACTCGGCATACTAACCTATGCTTCAATGTACATTTTTGAATCATTAATCCTTTTTCACAGATATAATAATAATTTTGCTACTCATAGTTCATTTCATCATCATAATACACGAACTGCAGCTGACTTTTATAGACCTTTACCTTTATCAAACTTTATAAAAAAATCATTTTTATACACAGCACCGACACTTTTCAATAAACTTCCCCAAGAAATAAAATCTTTCAATAACTTCAAGCAGTTTAAATTTTCGTTGCTGTCCTTGCTGCGTGAGCGCTGTTATTACGGGATCGAAGAATTCCTTACTGATCATTTTGATTAACCCTTGGGTTTGTTTTCTTGTAGTTTCTGTAATATTCTATAAATTTTATCTCTAACTGATGACTTCTATCACATTTTGTGATTTTGCATTATTTATGTGACAAGCTTGGATAAAGCATGGTGATGTTTTAGGCTGTGACATAAACTTTTATTGTTAAGTTTTTAAATTATGTATTTATTCTCTTCACTTCTTAAATTGTATTACACTCTTACTTGATAAACTAGGCTAATGGTATGTATATATGTATTTATTTATGTATTGGGCATTTCTCACTATGTACTTTTACCATGTTTACATGGGTACTGATTAAATATCTATCTATCATAAAATTGACTCAATTACCCAACTTAAAGACCTTTGTCGTTCTTTACAAGAAGTGAAATTCCGTTTAAAAAATAACAACCCTCAAAAAAGCCCAATCAAAAACTGAACAACAAAATGTACCTTACTGAAAAAATTCTTCTCATAGTCCCCATAATTTTTTGTTCCCTATATCGAATGCCGAAAAAACTAACCTCCTTTCTTGTTGGAATTGTCGTAAAGGTAACCACAATGATAAGTGCATGGAACGGCAAAATGTTTTTTGTTATGGGCGTGGAAACCCGAATGTATATAAAAATAAATATCTTCGTAATGTTAAGAAAACTACCAAAGCGACGCCATTGTTCAAGGTGTTCGTGCACTATTGTTTCAAAAATATCCAGTAACGCAAAATTACCATTATCACACCAATTAAACTCAAAACCTATTGTACCGTTAGCCTTATTATGATTATGCCTCTAATAATATACCTTCAACAGTAACTTCTATTTATTTAACTGGAATATGTATTACAACCCCACTTGAATGGTTTAACTGATTGAAAACATAGTATGCTTTCCATCACCCTAATTCTGCTACTGCAAAATTTTAAACAAAACCCTTTGGTAATCATCCACATTTACCGATTTCTATTACCTCCATATCTGTCGATGCATTGTTGGGCACTGGTTCTAATTCTTCTTTAATTAATTCTACAGGATTGCAACAATTAAGAGAAGAAAATATTGATTTTAGAATAATACCTTAATGATTATTGCTGATTATGCCCAAGTTCAAGTAATTGGATCTATCAAATTAAAAATTCGTATAGAATCTCTTGAACGTGAAGTTAAATTTTTAACTGTACTGACCCTAAGATATTATTTTCTTTTAGGAGTTGATTTCTGTCACCTTTTTAATTTATCGTTAAATTTCTTAGATTTTACTTGGCAAGCTTACCTTAAAGAAGAATTGTGGTTCTTTGGAAATTACGAATAAAATTTCTCTTACAAAAGAACAAACTATCTTACTACATAAAACTATAAACTGATTCCGTCAATTATCCACTTTGGAACTAGGTTGCATAACCACCGTACTGTATGAAATTGTAACTGCCGATGCCAAACCATTTAAACAACGTTGATATACTTTATCCCCTACCTCATAGAAACATTTATATCTCGAAATTGATAAACTGATTCAGTCTGGTATTATTTCCCATAGCTCTTCTTAGAGCAGCTCTATTTTATTAGTTAGAAAAACGAGATTATCGTGTCTGCTGCAATGGTCAAAAGTTAAATTCTGTTACAATTGCGGATGGCTACCCGTTTGCTCGAACCGATTATTCTAAGTAGATTGCGTAATGCTAAATATATATATATATATATATATATATATATATATATATATATATATATATATATATAGTGTAATGTATAAGGGAGCTACCAAGAGTTCTAAGGGTTGTTTAGTACAAGGTAGTATATGCCAAGCAAAATAATCCACAGATTTGATCACATAAACTTAAAAATGTATGTTTGCCGTATTTTGCATATATTAAAATACCATTCAAAATGGTAGTTGAAATTAAGTGCCAAAAGGTAATATTAAAATGACTGAATGACGTAGTGAGATGTACAGTGCTCAAGGGTTTATACCGAGTTTGAATTTTAAAGGCCATTGAAAGTACATTTGCCGTCCAAAAACCGGATGCGTCTATGGATGTTTACTATCAACCACGCATCCAGGTTCAAGTGTGATTTATTTTGGTTTTTCATTTTAAATAGAATCAACTTTTGGACAATATTTGTAAGCTCAAAATTATTAGTTATAACAAAGTCAAATGTGATTGGTGAACTGTAAATATTTAAGACAAATAATAGAATTGTATGTGAATCAGGAAAGTGTAAAAGGACATGAACTATGGTATGTGCGACACAAACGAAATGTTAGGATGTTATTGGACGATTTAGTTATGTACTTTAAAGTGTAGTAGGCAGGAAAGTTAAAATGGTCGCCTTGAAAAGTAAACAAGGGAGATTATTTCGAAATTCATTTTGTAAAAAGACGTGTTTTTCATACTGTGCTAATTTGTATTACAATTTTTAAAAGAAGTTAATAAAAGTATTTGTTTTTAAAGAGTTTGATTAAGTAAAGAAGGGTAAAGAAGTAACAGCGACGAAAGCAATAAGTATAAAGAGTGGTGATTGTGCAACGGCGAAGCGACGGAAACTTATATAGATTTGGAGTGATATTGGGAAAGGTAGCAGGACATCAAGTGGTAATATATAAGGAACGGAGTTGGATTTGGGTAGCGATTTAAAGGGAGCAGGACATCGAGAGGAAATATATAAAGGAAAGAAGTTGGATTTGGATAGCGATTTATAGATTTGTAGCAGGACATCGAGAGGAAATATATAAAGGAAAGAAGTTGGATTTGGATAGCGATTTATAGATTTGTAGCAGGACATCGGGAGGAAATATATAAAGGAAAGAAGTTGGATTTGGATAGCGATTTATAGATTTGTAGCAGGACATCGGGAGGAAATATATAAAGGAAAGAAGTTGGATTTGGATAGCGATTTATAGATTTGTAGCAGGACATCGAGAGGAAATATATAAAGGAAAGAAGTTGGATTTGGATAGCGATTTATAGATTTGTAGCAGGACATCGAGAGGAAATATATAAAGGAAAGAAGTTGGATTTGGATAGCGATTTATAGATTTGTAGCAGGACATCGGGAGGAAATATATAAAGGAAAGAAGTTGGATTTGGATAGCGATTTATAGATTTGTAGCAGGACATCGAGAGGAAAAATATATAAGGAACGAAGTTGGTTTTGGATAGCGATTATTAGGTAGCGGAGCATAGAGCAATTTGAATTAGGAAGACGAGTAGATTTGGATAAGATACGAAGAAGCGGACGGACTAATTGAGAACACAAAGGGCGAAATTTAGGAGAACAGCAATTGGTAGTGGAGGATTCGAAACGGAAATTAGCACAGGGGAAGTTATAGCACTGGGTATTCAAAATTCTAAATTAGGGTTAATTATTTCAGGTATTGGGGAGCAGCTAAATTTTGAGAACAACACCTGGAGGCGGTACTAAACTTCAATCAGATAGAACAAAAGTGTAAAGACGCATACAGCGAATAGGATTTTGAGCCAGCAGTTAGAGCGGCCAAGAACGAAGTATAGACCAGGTGAGTGCTGAGATATCTTAAAACGTCAAAAACAGTCATATAATTTTGGTAGTAATTTAATTTGGCACAAAGCAACTTTGATCGTAGTAAAATTTTGGCATATTCAAAAGTAGAGTAAAAATTTTGTACTAAAACAAAAGAGGTGCACTTTGGTTGGACTTTGCACATCTACTTATAACAGAACTCACTATAAGTAGTTGAACACCCTGAGATTTAAGAGCTTAAATAGTCGAGGCATTGAAATAAAAAGTTTAATTAAAGAACCAACCAAACGTTGCAAGTACGGGGCGTGCATTAAGTGTGCACATTACAAAAAAAGGCGCGACAAAAAGGGGTAAAATCAAATAAAAAATTTTTAGAATATAGAATAAAAAGAGTGACTGAACAGTCAGTAAGTGAGTAAAAGAAGGAGATTTAATTATATATATATATATATATATATATATATATATATATATATATATCTTCTATTGATCTTAAACAAGCATTTTATGGAATACCTTTGGATGGAACAACTCTCTAGAAAACTGCTTTTTGTGTATGTGGGAAAGGCTTATATGAATTTAATTTCTTACCATTTGGTATATCTAATACCCACAAACACTCCAATGTACTATGGATAGAACATTAGGGTCAAATTTGTTTACCTTGATGATATTTTAGACATTTCTAATACCTTTGAAGAACATATCGTAACTTTAAATGAAGTAGTTGATTGCTTGAGCAATGTTGGTTTTAAGGTTAACTGGTAAAAATGCAACTTTTGTTGTTCCTTTCCTTTCTTTTTAGGGTTTAGTGTCGATGAAAATGGCTTGATAGCTGATCCCGATAAAATAAATGCATTCCCATGGCGAATTGGTTCCACATGCCGTTCATGCGAACAAGTTCTACTTCACGGAGCTCCCTCTTGGAGGGCATGTGCTAAAAGCCCAATTTACGTTCCTATAGGATCATCCTACTCTCGGGAGTTTCCGTTCTTTCTTGTTATTACATATATAGAAGTGGCGGTGTGCATTGAGAATAAGACCTCCGAATCAAATTTAGGTTTTACATGAAAAAAAAATTTTGTCGTAATATTTTATCTTATCTTAATTTTTAGGTTAAATCATACATGTCTAGTGCCTATCTTTTTTCTTTAAAATTGTCTAAAGGATTTTATTTTACCTGATTAATATGTAATGTTAGAGATTTTATCGTACCTTACTTAATACTTTAACCAATAGATGGTTAGGTATTTATCGTTCTCTTTGCAATTATCTCTGAAATGTTATCTTTATCTTGTCTTTAGTTCTAAGTCAATAAAATTACCTATATCTTTTTCGTAATGAAATGACTAAGAAATTATCTTATTAATTTATTGTTTTGAACCCTTGGTATTTATGACCAAAGGTAGGATTTATTATTGTAAGGTGAAAGAGCAAACGTACACCTTAGTGTTGTATTTGATAGGGCAGGTTAAGGAATTAGGTATCGTAAACGCAGTAGCACTGGCTAATTTGTTAACTTAACGTTTTCGCGGTGGCGTCATATCTTGCATTTTTCTATTAAAGCCAGTATGAATTTGTTTAGCTTTAGAGAATGTCTCCAAGAAGACATGCAAATTTGCAAGTATTCTTTAATGAATGTGAAACTCTTGAAATTAGATTTATAGCGAGGTTGAGTGTAGTAATAAGTATGCGAGTGTCAAGCTTCCGACGAAATTTGTGCCGTCGATGCTGCAGCAAACAAGGTCTGTGCATGCTGAGTTTGAGTGAGCCTTCAAATCAGGTGACTGCTCATTTCCGTTTCCTGGTATCGCAATTTATGATACGGTTTAAAAACCAGGTGGCGCCTATAGACAAATGTAATTTAAGTTTTCCGTGAATGTGTAAGCTTTTGTATAAAGAGATTTTTTTCTTAAAACAATTAATTAGCTTAAAAGTCGCCATTTATATAATTAACTCAAGTTAAATATTATATTTTAAATATTATTTAGTAACTCAAATCAATTAAAATGGTGCACATAAATCTTAAATAATTGTTTTTATGCGTTATTTGTCTACTTTACGACGCAGTCCATTTAATTATTACAAAAGTCATGCTTAATCAATATCGTATAAGCTTTATCAATTTAAATCCTTTAAAACTCCACAACAATCATTGAATAATTAATTTCCAGATACTATGCAATTTTAAACCATTTCAAACATGTTTCAAACCAACATTTTTCATAATTAATACAATTTATATTATTTAGAACGGTAAATGGTTAAAAATTACTTTTAATTAAATAGTTTTCTATTAAATTTCGATGATGTATATTCATTTGCATTTACTAAAACATCCAAAAGTGTTCGGTTTATTCAATATTAAAATTCCAAGTATTGCGCGATATTACATTCCTCGAAAATACCAAATTTAGTGTAGGCATGGTATTTGGTAAGACAGACAAGTGGATTAACATGGGTGCAAAGACACTGCAAAAATTTTAAAAAAGCAGGAACCTAAATAATATTATAACAGAAACGTATACCTCGTCTTGTATTCCAGTCTGTTTTCACGTGCAGGAAACACTTTGGCACCTGACTACCCTTATAGATATACAGGCAGCAAGCTACAGACACAAAAGAACTATTATTTAAAAATTCCTTTACATGATATTGAGTTTATTTTAGTGTTTAGCCCATTTGTCTAGCGCTATAAGACAACTAATAAAGTGAATAAATTAAGCGCCGAGAATGCTGTATACAATACATGCTTTTAAACAATTTTCTAAACCTTGTAAAATTTAATTTACCTCTAATCACAGTAAGTGGTCCTCATCGGCTACTACAGACAACAACAATCTTTGTTTAGCATTTACAATAGTTTCAGCTAAAACAAATAATAATCTTTAGTAACCGTACATATATCGCTGGACAACCAGATTATAAATTTCACTGGATTATCACAATAAACGATATCGAATAATAAGGGGAAAATAATTTTTTTCCATACAAAGAGGGCGTTTACTTTTGGGTTAGTAGTCAGTTAAACAGGTTTCCCAGACGTCATCTAAATAAGGTCGGTCTACAATTACCACTAAAACGTTACGATATACTTACATCATATGCTAAGTGATAAAAATTCTTTTTAGGCCCAGGCTGCCGCCATCCAAAAGAACTTGTACATAAGGGAGCAAACAAAGAACTAAGCGATGCTAACGAATTAAAGCAAAGCATGTAATTTAATACTCTAACAGAATCTTTACATATGGACTGATGTTCTTCAGCATCATTCTTAAATGCATAGTCTGGATAATATGGTGGAATAACAGGAAAGGAAAGAACTGATTTTCTTTCATATTCATCTCTGATATATTCGATACATGAGGAGGCTAAACCAGCAAAGGCATTGTTGGCATCCAATATAATATTAAAACCCTGATAAAATAAAATTACAAAGGAATAAATGTGTTGCTATTTTACTTACTTGAAAAGTGTCAGTCTCTTCAACATACTGCCTAATTTTATCAGCAAAGTCTTCTTGGAAATTCTCAGTATTCCATAGCTTTGAACCTAACGGAAATATATCAAACTGTGAATTTGGATTTTCGTGTTCATAATCCTTGATTATATTTACAGTCCTAGAATGAAACCTAGCATAAAGAAAATCTGACCACACTTGAACATCGTTCTCCAAGTTATATCGCTTAGAAAAAATATCTTCAGAATTATCCAGATCCATTTGTAATTGATTTTTTGATTCATTCTTCTCTCTTATTTCGGAAGTCGTTCCACTCCAACATACATCATTTGTATTAACTTCTTCAGGCGAATTTATGTTGTTGTGTACAGTTCCATCTTCTGGTAACGTTTTAAAGATCCTTTTAAGTCAACTAATAAACACCGAGGAGTATACGTAATGTTACCCTTAAACAAATTAAAAATTACTGAAATTATTCACTTTAAATTTGTCTTAAAGTATTTTGAAATGTATACTATCAGTTACCAAACAATTGCTCAAGCAGTTCGTTCATAAAACAAACGACAGTAAATGTGTTAAATTTCACTTCAATGTTTAAATCACAAAGAGAACAACTGAAATTACATAAACTTTGTGATACTATCTGAAAAAATGTAATGTTTTTTTATTATTCTTTTATTTTTACCTAGGGAATTAAAGATGGAACAGAAACACCTTTATCTCTCTTTTGCTCTGGTAGGTCAAAGGTGCAATACTAACTACAAACGAGAGCCTAGGTGACACTTGGTAAATGACTTTATAAGAAGGTAAAATGCAACCATGGCATAGCTCGGGCATGACCCATGCAGTAGCCGCAAGAGTGGTCGTAGGTTTGTTATTTACATGGTTAGTTAACAGGTGTATGGGGAAATGGAGGGCGCCACTAGCTCTAATACACTTACACAAGGAGAGAGATAGAAGATAGAAACCCTTGTGCTCAGGACAACAAAACAAATACCCTGAGGAGAGTCAATCGGTTCACGCTAAGGGAGACTGCATCTGAAAGGAAAAGCTACAGTTAGTAGATACACTTGTGTGAGCCAAGATAAGTAATAATGATATTAAAAGAATTAAAACTACTAACTCGTAATATCTTTCTACTCTGCGTATAAGTTTAGAAAAATACAGGCAGGTTTTGGTAAATAACAGCCTCAGGAAAGTTTATTCGTACATATTCACACAAATTCAAAGAAACGGCAATAACCACAGACTCATAAAACAGCATAAAATTTAATGTGTTCAGAACAACAAATGACCACCTTTCGATATTGACTGTAAGGTGTGGGAACAATGATCCTTCACATGGATGGATGACATTGAACTCGATCATAAGACAGCTTTAGATGCGCAAAGTGTGAGAACGAATTTTTTAAGGGAGAGAGAATGAAATAAAGGACTAAGTTTGAAACAGTTGGTTAAAAACGAAATAAGTGACAGCAGACGTGTGTATGCCGTATACCCCTCGATAGGTCACCGACGACGAATTGTGTTGAGCTTTGCTAGATAATTAGGCCAGAAAGCGCAAGCATGCGTGTTAAGCATGAAATTTAAATCGCGTCATTAGTGCATTAAAGGATGCTGAGCAGGTTTTCACGCTACAGCTGAATCTTGGAAATTAACTAACTTAAACGAGGACCTAATGTGCTGAGGACATAAACAGGTGAATTACTTATGTTCGTGTGTTCGGTTAACTCGCGTATAAATCCAGTATATTGGTCGGATAGGTAATGGTAGGTTAGTTCGTGAATAATTCCGATATATTAGTGAGAGTTTATTCCCACTCTTTTTGTTATTTAAAATAAAGAGTTACTTTTCATACTTGGTGGAAGCAACATGTAAAAATATTATTGACCGTCCTTTTTTGTATGTAACCTATGCAGTGGTTACCGTGTGATTTGGAGTCAGTGTTTATATTTTGGTTTATGGCTGTATATTAAAGAACAGGCAATTCACGTTTATGCTGTCCATCTATCCACAAGAACGAGCGCTCGTATATGCAGTCTATTGGAAGGACAAGGTGAGTGTTTGTTTGCTTTATTATATAGAAACCAATTGTTTGCATTGTCTTCAACTCTGAATATTTCATTTAATTTAGTTATTGAAAATCCTATGTAATACAGTCCTACTTAATTTTTCTATATCGTGGAAAGTGAATGAAACCCGTACATCGTGAATATGTTTCATTAATTTGAAAAGATGTGTGAATTAATTTAAATGCAAGCTGTAATTGTGGGATGTACTTGCTAGTTAAATTTCTTGTAAATATTTCTCTATGTATTGTTGTTAAGAGCATTTCCAAAAAAATGAGATTTAAAATGTCATATAAAGCCATCTTTTAAACTAGAACAATGGAATGGTAGAATTATTTACAGATAAATGTTTCTTTTTCTAACAGGAAAAAAATTTGACATTTAATGTTTCTTGACAGGTAACAAAATGTCACTTTTTATGAATTTACTTTGGTCCCCGACAAAAAAAGAGTACTTTTTTCCCGGTATGTGCAAATAAGTAAGAACACGAAGATATTTAATTTAAAACGGGGTCCACACTTGTAACATTCGAGTGTAACAACATCGTATCATAACTTCGTCGTGTTCAAAACAACCAATATAAACAACTTAAGTAAGCAATTTTTGAAACCACTAAATTGACAGATATTTGATTACTTTAAAGGTTTCCTTAGCAACGCAAGTCCAACTGTCCGTATAAGTACAACAGCCTACTTGTTTGAAACTTCAAATTTAACATCAATTGATTTTTTGACTTTAATATATTGTAATATTTTTTTCAATATTAAACCATAGTTTTGCCTGTCACAGAAAAAATAGTGTATTATACACGAGTAAAAATGTAAGATGTTAACTCTCGGTGTTTTGCTTCCTTCCGTTTCGCGTCGGGAGACAAACATACCTCGAGCTAAAATCTAGTACTTTTTTCCCTTGTACAATAAATAACTATTTTTTATTAATACCTGGCCAGTTGGATGTTACATTAGGTTTATATTTTTCTTAGGTTAGTGTTAATAAAGTTTAAGTTTAGACAGAATTTTATTTGGAGTTTTTTTATAACACAGGTAGTCATTGTGAAAACAATATCCAGCTACCCCAGTGATGAAGTCGTATTTGTTACAGGATGTTATTTTAAAATGTTTTAATTTGCCAAAAGGTTAACAAGTGCTTTTAAGGTATGGTTTAGAAAGGCAAAAAAGAAGGTAACGAGATTTTAGAACATCAGAAGCAAGAAGACCGATTCGAAATAACCGTCTTTCAGGTAGTGAAAATATTGAAGGAATTACTGGGACAAGATGGTTTGACACGTTTTTTGTCAAATACAAAGGTTCGAGGAGTTTTTGTATTTCAGTCATTTTACATTTTATATTATTTTTATAATTTTTTTCCATAGGAATCCACTCCTGCACCTGCAGTTAGCCGGCTCACCCTTAAAATTATCACAGGGTTCCCGTTCCTTCTGGGTATATCGAAATTCTTAACATAATGCCATTTTTACCTGTAACAAATGCCTTGACAAAGTCTATGTATATAACATCAACCTGTCCCCGCTTCTCCAGAACCATACTCACATAGTCAACAACAGTTAAATTTGTTTGTATTGATCGTCAAGGGATAAAACCGTTGCAGATGAGTATTTAATGCCAAACAGATGTGATAAAAATTTTGTATATAAGATAAGCTCAAAAATTTGTGTTGGTGCTGAGAGAACTGAAATATAGTTACCAATTCATTTATTGCACCAGATTTATGTATAGGTGACAATATTAAAGTTTCCACTAGCAGAAAAGACTACAGACTTAAAGGGCCAAGTTGAAAATATACTTAAGGAGCGAACCAGAAATAACACACCCTTTCAAGATATAGGCGTGTATCTCATTTGGTCCTGTGGCCCTTTTAGCTTTTAATTTTTTTATTGCAGTTTCAATGTCATTACCTGTAATTAAGTTAATGTGAAACATATCCAATAGAATATTTTTCACGTTAGAGTGTAACGTGTCCGCGTTACTTTAGAGATAAATTAGATGGGAAAGAAAAATTATTAAATTTGGATGGACAGACTAAATATGTATAATAGATCATTATCATTAGGTCTTCAGTCTTGGAACTGGTTAGACGCGTACCATCATTGTTTCCTATTCTGAACTAACCTACAGATTTCCCTGAAATGTGCACAGTCTGCATCTATAAACTATCTGATCTAGGTCTACATCTAACTCTTTTTTCCTATCTCTGCTTGTAATATATCCCATACTATTCCCCAAAAATGACTTAGAACGTATTCTGTCCTTCTATTTCTCTTATCTTTTTCCCCAGATTTCCTTGTTCCCCTATTATTTCTATAACTTATTTGTTATTATCTTTGTCTGTCCATGCTATCGTCCTCATACATCTGCAGCACAACATTTCAAAAGGCTGCTACCGGTTTTCTGTATGCGTTTCAGACTGCCCGTATTTCATAGGCATACTGTGCTGTGCTCCACACATATGCTTTCAACAATTTTCTTCTTGTTCTATGTTTGTTGTCTTTCCTCATAGGCGCTGTTCTTTCTTGTTAGATGCAGTTCGGTCACCTTCTATTGTTTTACAATTATATACCCTATTTCTCCTACCTTCAGAGGTTGTGAAGGGAGGTAAGCAGCCTGTGGCTGCCTAGTTCCCCCAACACTTAACCATTACCAATTTAATATATTTTCCAATATATCTTTTCGCACAGTCATCATTAGTTACAGATATTTCATAACCAACAACTAGTTGTTTATACTAATCATCAGATTTATCTGCGCTTATTTTTTCGTCATTAGGTTTTCCATCTCAAAACTGGTTGGACACGTACCTGCACTTATTTATATTCTGAGCTAGCCTACATAGTTCCCTGAAATTCTCACACGGCATGTGTATACAGCTCGTTCCCCTTCTATTGTTTTCTAATTTTATGCCCTATTTCACCAAGGTTCAGTGAAGGGGGTTAAGCAACCTGTGGCTACCAAGATCTCCCAACACTTAGACATTTGCCGAAGTAACGGTTTTCCAGTAAATCCTTTCACACGCTTAGCATTATTCGAGAGTATTGCCCAACCAATTCTTGTAGTTACTTATAATAATCATTATGTTTAAGTACAGTCATTTTTTCGTCATTAGTTTATCCATCTTGGGATTGGTTGGATGCGTACCTCCATTGATTTCATTTCTGGGCTAGCCTACACATCTCCCTGAACCCCCTACAGCCTACATCTTTTACTATCTGTGTGCAGTAGTCTAACCTAAGTCTGCCTCTTCTTCTCTTTTTTCCTATCTCTGCTTCTAATATATTCCGCACTATTCCCTCATGCCGTAGTATGTGGCCTATCATCCTATCTATCCTATTTTTTACCGTTTTCCACATATTCCTTTCTTCCCCTACCATTTTTAGTACCTCTTCGTTCTTAACTTTGTCTGCCCATGATATCTTCATCATATGTCTGTAGCACCACATTTCAAAGGCTTCTACCTTTTTCCTGTCCGCTTCTCCTACTGTCCAGGCTTCACAGCCGTACAGTGCTGTGCTCCACACATATGTTTTAAGCAATCTTTTCCTTGTTTTTATGTTTGTGGTCTTTGAGTACAGTAGTTGCTTTTTCTTGTTAAATGTAGCACGACCTTGTGCTAATCTTTGTTTTATATCTTTTGTGCTTTTCCCATCTTGCGTTATTTGGCTTCCTAGGTAGCAGAAATCCTTAACCTCTTGTAAGTTCGTGTTACATATTTGTATTCTTGTTTTTGATTTATTTTCCCCACCTTTGCATACTAGAACTTTAGTTTTAGTTTTGTTAATTTTCATACCATATCTCTGTTAGAACCGTTTCCATTTCATTAAGAGCAGCTTCTAACTCTTCCTTGCTAGAAGCTAATACCGCTATATCATCTGCAAATCTAAGCATATGAATTTTTTGTCCCTGCATAGTAATTCCAAATGTCTTCCTGCATTTGACAGTATTCATTGCCTCTTCTATGTACAAGTTAAAAATCAATGGGGATAGGGCACATCCCTGTCTCACCCCTTTCCTAATGTATACTTCTGTACGTTCCTGCTCTAATTCTATTACTGCTGTTTGCTCTTTGTATAAGCTATGTACTATTTGTCTATCCCTATAACTCATTCCAATCTTTTTGAGTATTTCAAACATTTTCTTCCATTTTACTTTGGCGAATGCTTTTTCCAGATCTACAAACCCTATATACACGCTTTGCCCTTTTTCTATTGTTTTCTCCATTATCACTCTCAGAGCTAAAATAGCCTCCCGTGTTCCCCTGTTTCGCCTAAACCCAAATTGGTCTTCTCCTAGTATTTCTTCCGCCCGTTTTTCCATTCGTCTTTGCACAATTCTAGTTAATATTTTTGACGCGTGTGCTGTCAAACTTATTGTTCGAAAATTTTCACATCTATCCGCACCTTTCTTTTTTTGGTATAGTTACTATGATGCTACGTTTGAAATCTTTGGGTATCTCGCCTGTCTCATACATATAGCTTACAAGTTGGAAGAGACGTTCTGTTACTGCTTGTCCAGCGGCTTTTAGAGTTTCTGCTTGCACCTTATCTGTACCCGGCGCCTTACCATTTTTCAGACTCTTTAATGCTAATTCAAACTAATCTCTAAGTATAGGATATCCCAAGTCATCATTTTCAATGTCTGATTCCTGTTCTAATGCAGTTAGTTCCTCTCCTGCAAATAAAAATCCCTATATATTCTTGCCATCTACCCACTTTGTCTACGTTTTCTATAATGACGTTTCCTTGTGCATCCCTTATATTTTTGCTATACGGTTTTATATCCCTAAAATTCATTCTAATTAATTTGTATGCTTCGTATGTCTTTCCTATTTCCATCTTCGTTTGTACCTCTTTGCACTTTTCATCAATCCATTGTTCTTTAGCTTTCCTGTATTTTCGAATAATTTCCCATTTTATGGCTTTGTATCTCTGTTTTCCTGTTTCGTCTGATTTATTTTTGTATTTTCGTCTTTCTTCTATTAAATTCAGGATATCCTTTGTTTATCCATGGTTTCTTATTTTCTTTTTGTGTATACCCCAGAATATCTCTGGCCGTCATGTGTAGGCTGGATTTAATGTTATTCCATTCTGTTTCTAGTTCCTTAGTATCAGATATTTTCCGATATCTTTGAGCAATTCATTTGAGTTTTTTTCGACTCTTTCTTGAATATCTTTATCTTTTAGTTTTTCTACGTCCAAGTGCCTTTTTCCATTTCTTTTTTTCACATTCTTAAATTTAAGTGCTGCCTTCATAATTACGATGTTGTGGTCAGTATCTATATCTGCTTCTGGGTAGCTTCTACAGTCTTTTACTTGATTCCTAAACCGTTGTCTAACAAGAATGTAATCTATTTGATATCTTCCTATATCTCCTGGAATCTTCCACGTATATCGTCTTCCAGCATGATGTTGAAATAATGTGTTTGTGACGATTAAATTGTTCTTGTCGCAAAATTCTACCAGCCTATTTCCTCTGTCGTTTCTCGTGCCTACACCAAATAAACCTACTACCGCTCCTTCCCTACCCTCACCTACCACGGCATTAAAATCCCCCATAATTATTAAATTTTCATGTCCTTTTACGTATCTTAATATGTCTTCGATATCTTTGTAGATCGCTTCTACCTCTACGTCACTGTAGCTAGAGGTTGGCATGTATACTTGTATTATTACTGTGTTTACCGGTTTAGATTCTAATCTAACCGTGAGTACCCTTTCATTCTTTTGTAAGTAGTTTTCTACACAGTGGCCTATCTTTTTTCTCATAACCATTCCCACACCCGAATTTCCTTCCTCTGTTCCTGTATGAATGACCCTAAAGTCTCCACTTCAAAAATCCCCTGCTTCTGGCCAGCAACCTTTGCTGATCCCTACTACGTCTAGTGCTAACCTATCCATTTCAATTTTCAAGTTCTCTAGCTTAACTATTTGCTTCATACTACTGATATTCCACACTCCGACTCGCAGAATGTTCACAACTTCTTTTTTATACTTTTCGATCACATTCCCCGAAGTAGACCCCTCCCGAAGATCCGAATGGGGGACTATTTTAACTTCGGAATTTTTACCCCAGAGGATGCCATCATCTTTAATAACAATTTGAGTACGCTGTGAACTTGGGAGATAATGTGGTGGTTTCCCGTTGTCTTCCATATCGCAGTAGTGTGTGTGGTGCGGCTGGTTTATTGTGAACTGTGCGGTAGTGATGTGGATTTGAATGCTAATGCACTCGCCGGTAAGGCAGGAAACGGGAAAGCGACGGCGAGCTTTAAATAACAGATGGGAGAATTAATTGGAACGTAGCAGTGGGGGACGGTGGGATACCACAGAAACAAAGCGGTCAGTAGTTTGCATGGTCTTAAAAAATTAAATGTTAAGTTGGCATAGTTTATATAATAAAACTGTTTTATCCAATTCCAGTTGTAACCTACACCGAGATTGTGAAATTCAGAAAATAAAGTATTGTATGTGTTGAAAATTAATTACTTTACTTTTAGTCTGACGAGGGGACACCTCATGTGTCTTAGAATGCCATACCGACCCCTATGGTCTCGGCCACTCTAGGTACAAAAAAAGTTGTTGCCCTCTTTCGGAAACCTGTCTTAGTCTGGTTCCTCGCTAAAGACCCTAGTACTTTGGTTGGACCTGTAGTTTGGCTCACTGGAACAAGCAAGCCGCTCCACCTGTTCTAATAATCTAGAACTTCTTCAAGGTGCAGGTCAATTCAGAATGCCCATATCAATCATCAAAATAAAAAAGTAAAACTAGAAAACATCGACTGCTTGCACAAGCAGTGTTGCCAGAGCGAAAAAGAGTAACCAAGGGATACTTTTACCACTAGTGTTTTGTTGCCTTTTTGCTCCTTTATAGATGAAAATGATATAAGCTCACTGTTAGGTGTGATACCTTCTGAACATACACATCTTGATATAAACATCGCTTTCCTTTCTAAAAAAAAGGTTTTATTTCAACATTTCAGTAATAAACGATAATGTACAAAATGAAATGTAATAATTACATGAAATTTACCTTAGAATCGGGCTTTCCCATTTTCAAAATCTTCAAATCTATATAACAACATAATTAATGCGTTTATTAGACTTATTTTGTACATGTGCCAAGTAAAGCAGTAAAGTGAGAATGATAATGATATTTACATACACTATTGCGATTAGCTCAGTATAGTTCGCTGTTGTCACATCAAAATTTTGTGAAACAAGAAACTATGAAGACAAGTAAAAGCTCTGATAATATATGATGATCTGGATTTATTTCGTGAATGTATGAATTTCTAGATAGAGTCAGCGTAAACGGGGACATTCTACACAATATTTTATTTTATGCAATACATAGAGTATTCGTGATGACGTATTAAAACTACAATGCTATCGGGATGTTGGTAGGTTGTACTGTAGCTGGCTGAATCTTTTCGCTTCACGTTTATTTGAGCCTATTGCATATATGACGTCACCTGCATTCTGATAATAATTCTACTCTAAATGAAATTTTTGTGTGTGTGATGAAATTTATCAAAGTATTTTGTGTGCACCTCCTATTGATTCATTGTTGATAATGATGTAGGTATTAAAGTGTTCTGTAATTACCACCATCAAATATATTAGTCTTTTGTAGCTATTCCAATATATAATATATTGTTTTATACTAAGACATGCAAACTACAGTTTTGTATAGAGTAATGTTTGAGTGTAATGTAAATAGCTAAAAAGTCTGAATTATATGTTAGTGTCTCAGCCCCTTCAGGCAGGGAAAATTCACCATCAAAAAGTTGATAGTGGTTGAATGAAATGCATCGATGATACAGAGACAAATAGTGATAAAATTGCAAAGCTATAGCAAAATTGGTATTAACATTAAGAAGTCTCATTATCCATCAATGTAAAGGACACACACAAAAGAATGTGGAACGAGCTAAAAACAATATACGATGATTCCAATTTCTACATGCAAACTATACTTGTTATGGGTGTTAATATTATTGTGACTCAATAATAGTTATAATATGGAATCATTCATTAATTGTGAGTGATTGAAATTCACTAACGTTAGAACATATAGATTTTTCAAGTGATGATAATTGGAGAGGTTTTGTACCTCTGACAGATTGGCACAAAAATATGCATACACAGTCATAGTAATCAAACATTCTGAAATTAGCATTACACCAGATTCGATCACGACGAAGTTGCTCAATATGTTCGCTATAAAATATTAAATAAAAAGTAACCACCAAGGCTGGCATCAGTTCTAATTTTACAACCAGTAAAATAATGTGACAATAAGAAAACTAGGTAACCATTCAGATCAAACAAGAACTGGACTGCTTTGTATCTGGAAGTTACCCATGCAAATTTGTCTGCATCTGTTATTGCAGCGGTTAACTTAGATAACCACAGATGGTGAGATCAGTGGACATGTATACTTTAATAATAGGAATAGCGGAAACCTTCAAGTACTTACCTAAGTTATTAGATTTAGTGGTGTTCGAAGAACTAGTAGTAAAAAAACGTCGACTTTTTGACAGGAGTTCTTATCTGTGCAACAAAAATAGCATAGCGACGCACAGCACACTTTTAATCAAGTTTTCGCGGTACATCAATAACACGGAGTAGCTTGAAGGCTGAATCGTGACAAATCTAATGACATTTATTGTCCACAGGATGGATGCGAGTTTACCTGCAGCTTCATCTTATGTTATAACTAACAGTAAATTAACTATAAATACAAATGGAGCAGCATCGATGGAAAAAAATCCATTGGTAATGCTGGTATTTTCTATTTTTGACGAGTGCTATAGTAGAATTCTTAGGAAATACAAATCAAGTTTTAGAATATTTTAAGGAATTCAAAAATTTGCAAAAAAAACGGATCAATAATAAAATAACAATTGAGAGAATCAATAATGGTGGAGAATTTTGCAGAAATTTCTAAAAGTCGTAAGATATTGCAACAACAAACAAACCATTACACATCCCCAGAAGTACGGCATGTGTGAGTACATGAACCACACAATTGTTAAAAATGCATGATGCCTATCATTCAAGGCAAATTTAGACAAAACATTCTAAGTCGAGACTGTCAACACTGCCATTTATTTAAGAAATCGTTGTGTTTCAAGTGTTTTGCACAATAAAACTTATTTGAGCTTTGGAATAATTGAAAACCCTAATGTTAATCATGTAAGAATATTTGGTAAGGAGCGAGGTTATGGTCTATAGTCTAAAACAGAAGAGGCAAAACTGGAACAAAGCAACAAGTCATAGTGACTTGTTTTGGAGGAAACCTAAAAGGTTACAAAGTACGTATTCCCATTGAAAAAACAGTAATTACAAGTCAGGGCACAGTTATTAGTATAACAACAACAAAAAGGATGTATATGTAATAAGCAAATTTACGATTAATATAAAAATTTAGTTTGTGAGGGAAAATAACAAAGCGCTCGATGTGTGTCAGTACACAGCATGTACCTCCTAGTGGTCGCAGCACGGACAACTTTCTACTGGCTTACAAGGTAACTCCCTTGGAATGTGTAACAGTTCGTTTTTACTGTTACGAATCTATAAGTTAGGCAACTTTGTTTACCTGCATTAGGGTTATAAGTTAAAAGGAGAAGCAGTCTTCTTTGTCTTATTAGTCGAAATTCTGTTGGGTAGGGATTAAAAGGTGTATTGTGGTATTCTGCGCAATCTCACTTATTGAGGTCGGGCTATCTAACTCAACTTTTGGTGGAAGAAAGACGCGAGGATGCGTGTTATTTTCCAAATGTTGGTTTGGTTGTGGGAAGCTTTTCCTTTTATAAATAAATTAAAATGCCGGCTAGGGGTAAGCTGATTTTATTTATTATACAATGATTTTAAAATAAGGTTATCTGTTGTAGCAAATTAATTTAATTTTTAAAAACCTGTTGCTCATTTCAACATGGTTTTTGATATATTGCCATTTACGTGAATTTGAATACTTGTTCAAGTATTGTAAAATTAATAAATGGGAAAATATCAGCAGAGGTATTGAGCTAGTTTACACTGTTTCTACATGTTGGATTGAATTCTGGAAGACTTGCTTTTCCTGGGTTAATATTCTTTGGTTTAGAGGATCAGGAGTTCGGTGTCCGCCATGATGTCCACCATCTGTTGTTAGTTCAACCGATTGTGTTTTGTCTTGACGTGTGGTTGAGGTCAAGGACTTTGATAATACTTTATTCAGGTATTTATGTATATATCCGTTTAAATTTTTGTAAAAGAAAAATTCATAATAATTGTTTGTTTCACAAATGTTTAAATGCTAATAGCACTGTGAAGATGTAATGCTTTAATTAATATTTGAATTAGATACGTTGTAATTTTATCTTGTAAAATTCCCGAGACATGAGCTCATATCAGGTCGGTTTATTTTGTTCACTTTTTGATACTCTGTAATTATTAAAAAGAAAAGAAAGAAAATTTACTGAAGTAAAATTTACATGTTTTGTTAGAGTCATAAGAGAATTGAAATTGGTTAAAGATTTATTTTTTATTTCACTAAAATAATCCAAAGTTTGATTACTTTTGTTAGTTCAATTACAATTATTATGTAATTATATCACACGTTGTTGGCTTATTCAAAACTGAATCAGTGAAGTGCTTGTTAGGTAAATTATTTCCATGTGTCTGCTACCACAGGGATAACACAAAGAACCCACTGTTTAGCCCTGATGATAAGGTCTCTCTAAATACAATAGCCGAGGGTCATTCATGCACACGTTACAAGCAAGTGAACATTATATGCAAGTACAAGTCACAAAAAAAGGAAGTTTTAGCTTGTACTGAAAGATATTAGGCACATCTGGAGGACTGGGAATTGTGGCGACGTCTGTGGCAGAGAGCCTAAACATGCCAACACTGAATGGTAAGGTGTTGTTACTATTATTAGGTAAAGCTACAACGGCACAGTTGCGATCTAGGCTGGATACCTGGTTCAACCTAATTAAGACTTATCAACAAGACCTTTGTAAAAGCCTCAGACTATCAAAGTCATAATGGAAAATATCTGACCCATCAGGTAATGACCGCATCAATTATGAATGGAGATTTGGTACTTGGAATGTCAGGGGAGTGTACAGTAAAGAGTATGAAATTATAAATGAATGGATGTGCTGTGTGTGAATGAAGCGGAAGGAGAAAGATGTTGAATTAGATGGTATATTCGGTTTGTGGTTTGGAGTAAAGAACAATAAGTTCGTGGTGAAAGGTGTTGGTTTAATTTTGAATGATCAAGCAAGAGCGTATGTAAAAAAATATTAATTGATGACTCCCCGCATCTAGAGGATTAGAACGAAAGTTTACTTCAGAAACATCTTTTTCATAGCATGTTATGCTCTGGTAAATGACGATAGGCAGTGTGAGCAGTTTTGACAGGAGTTGGAAAATGTATTACACAAACGTAAAAAAAATGACCGCGTGGTTCTATTAGGTGATATGAATAGTTAGGTCTGAGTAGACAGAAAATGCTGAACACGTGGTAGGTCCTTTTGGTGATCCAAGAACGAACGAAAATGGAGATGTTAGTGAGTACATGTATGGAAAGGGAACTGTTCGTATCCAATACATGGTATAAGCATAAGGAAATACACAAGTACACATGGCGAAGGGGAAATGCGAGAAGTATAATTGATTTGTTTGTATTTAATGAAAGTTTAAAAAAACTGGTAAAAGAAAGAGTAATTAGAGAATCTGAGTGTGGGACCGATCTTTTTCTGGTTTTGTCCAGAATTAATCTTAGCCGAAAGTGGATATGGAGAAAAGCAGAATGTGAGACCATCAAAAGTGAAAGTAGAACGCTTGTTGGAAGAGTCAACTCAAAGAGAGTATGCTATTATGTTAGAGAGGGAGTTGTATGACTGCAAAATGTGGATGTGAAAATGTGGAGAAAACATGGGATTGTTTGAAGAACAGTTCTTACGGTTTCGCGCCATATTATTGCGCAATCGTTTATTATAACATGATTACGTGGCAAATGTATCAAATACAAAACACGTTTGAAAGTGATACAATGAACAGATTTACTTTTAAAATATGAATAAAAGCAATGTACTCACTTAAATCGCGCCTTACAGTTATATCCCAGGGCCATCTCATTGTGGGTCCATCACGCCATTGTTGAGTCAGATTCTATCCGTCCATCCTCTTTTGTTAGTTCGTAGGTAGGGCGAGAAGGATACAGGTAGAGGTACGATAAGGCAAGATAAGATACAGGGACCTACAGCCTAAAAAAGAGAAAAGACAGACACACGACACAGGTAGCTGTTCTCGGCTTCAGGCCTCGTAGTCTAATGGCGTCCCATCACACCGCGCGCACTTGCGCCATTCACACCGCGCCTGCGCATTCTTTTGCGCAAACGCAACTGTCCGGAATGACGGAAATTGACAAGTTTATTTAAAAATAGTCGCGGGAATGTATTTACATATTTAACAATGTACATTACCAAATTTGGAATGTAACACAGTGTGATGAAATGTGTTGTGGAAGTATGTGGAACAACAATGATTGGTACATGTAATAAAAATGCATGGTGGAGCAATGAGGTCAAAAAGTTTTTCGGTGTATAAGAGAATCAGTGCAGAAAAAGATGTTGAGTTAAGACAGCAACTTCAGGGGTATATAAAAAGAAAAGGCGATATGCAAAAGAAGTAGTGAAGGCAGGCAAAAAGCAACTGGGGGAGAGAAAGGGTGAAAAAAATGCAGAGTGATTTTGATAAACTTGTTTTTGAAACGAGTAAGGAAGACAAGAAAGGGTGGAAATAAGCATGTGAATGGCTTTGTTAATAGTAGAAATGAAATTGTTTGGGATGAAGCAAATGTGAGAAACTGTTGGAAATAGTATTTTAAGATACTGTATGGTGGTAATAAGAAGGATACAGATGATTGTGTGGATGATGAAGAGGGCAGTAATGTATTGGTCGAAAACGTAGATAATAGTATAAAGTTCGAAAGCAGTGTAGATGAGGTATGAAAGGAAGGTAGTGAGAACTCTGAAAAATGGCAAGGCGGTGGGTGTAGGTGGAATAACAAATGAAATGCTTAAGTATGGGCCCGGGGTGCTGACTGATGTGGAGAAAGATTGTGAACGGTGCTGAGAGTAAAAGTAGTGTAGTAGTCTAGAGCTATATCCTGTATATCCCACCAGAAAGACGTGCTAGGTTTGGTTACCCCAAAAGGGAATACCGTGATTGGAGATTGATTAATTGAAATGACAGAAAATTATGAGGAAGTTGAATATGAAATGAAATCTTTACTTGATACATTCATGGAATGAGAAATTTGTAGCTACATTTACACAGACTGAAACTCTAGGTTAGAAAGACAGAGTTATAAAAATTTTATAATTATAGAAAATTAGAAGAATTCAACATAGCAGAGTGTCCTTTAACCCCTTGAGCCCAGCGTTTGAAAGTGCTAAGTGGCTTCTAAATAAGGTATTTAACAAAAAAGTTTCGGGTACTAAAAGTGCATATTACTACAATACTCGGGCTCAATTTTTAACCTACAATAAATTTTAGTTTAAAAAAACCTTTTTAAAAGTAAAAATATAATTTGTATATGTAAAAAAATTATTTTAACAAATGAACCAAAAAATTATAAAATATAGGGATGTACAAATCTTATGACTACAAATTTGAATGATAATATTCAAAATCTTCTTGTGAACACAATGCTGGTTTTGATATATAATTTCCACAATACTTTTTAGTATGAATGTTTTATTTTTATAAATATTATAACAAACCCAGCATCTTCTTCTAGTTTTAGTTTCCGCAGAAATGATAAGATGATGACCATTTTCAGGATCTGTCGACGTTGATGCATACGATTTCTTTATTTTTCTAGTTTCCTGCTTATTACATTTATCTTTCATTTCTGGGTAGTTACTAATGTGTTTTATAAAAATAGCATCACATAGTTCAACTATAAAATCATTCATACGAATCGGTTTTGCATTTGAGTTGGAATACAGAACTTTTGCATTCAATGACGTACGCTGCAGATTGTGTATGCCTACTTTTTTGAACCAGCTGTAGGACTTTCTGGCTGTATTATATGGTTCAATATCCTGATCAGTAACGTCCACGGCACCCATGTTTCTATTATAATATTCAATGCTACTCGGTTTTTAGTATCCCACCCTTTTTCGTTGAAGCATTATAATTCTGGTTTTCTACATATCCTGCTTCAAGTTTTGTAATAAGAAGAAAAACCATCATATATATCTCTAAATCTCACGGTAGCAGGTCTCCTTTTCTAATGAAGCAAGACTGTCCACGATTAAGGGGTTGATTTTTAAGTTCTTTAGGCAAACCTCTGTGTGGGCGAATAGTGCCAGTTAGATAGGTGTTACGTGTCAACAAGAACTCCGCTAATCGTACAGATACATGCCAATTATCCAAAATAAATTCTCTTCCTTTATCTAGCAGGTTTTGCAATGTGTGCACAACGACCCTCTCTGACATAGAAAGACTCTCTGTACCAGGAATATACAATCTTTTCAAATATAAAGAGCAAAACTGTGTGTATATCCTCTCATATTCTTTTTACTTGGGCATACACAAAATAGTTTTATTCCAAAGTAGGACCTTTTTGATTTGATGTATTGCTTAAAGTGTAATCTACCCTTTTATATAGTAGCAAACACTCATCTAAAGCAAAAGTTGGTCCAACATCTACCATTATTGTAGTAATTTCTCTGATAGCCGAAAACAACATAAACAGACCTGAATGTGTTTTAACTTATCAGTAAAACGAAGGTCACTAAATCTCAAAAACTTTAGAATTGACAAGAACTTATCTCTAGTCATGACTTTTGCTGAAAAAACTTGAGGTCCTCCCATCAAAAAGTCTTTTCTCCAATAATCATGTAATTCCGAATAATGTATATGGCCTTGTAGAAAAATTAGTGCAATAAAAACATACATCTCTCTTATTACAACATCGCGCCATTTCATTGAATGCACATTCAAATTCTTATCTAAATTTGCAAGAAAATATAAAGCAGCTCTTTCGTTTGTCCATTTGCAAGGGTTATTTACAATATCAGGTGCAACAAAAGTTTCAAAATACTCCAGGAGCGATTTTACATTTTCCAATTCAACAGCCGGATGAATGTCATAAAATGACTTATAGTCCATAACAGACACCATTTTCCATTCACCGAATTGTATTGGTTCATTTTCTTCATCACTTTGTTCGGGATAACTTGTAATTTCATCGTCATTGCTTGAAATATCATTAGCATCATCGTCAGGTATGTTATCATAATCACTATCAGAGTCAGGCATTTTTACGAACAAAATATGCTAATGCAAAATAGCAATACAGACAGAACAAAATCTAGACACAGACTAATTCGCATAACCACTGCAATTAGTACTACCACTTTCAAACGCCACTACCCTAACCAATAATAATATAAGAAGGGCATGAGCAACTATTCCCATTTCTTACAACAAAAGTATTATATCATGTGCCACATCCCAGCTTGCAAATACATATCCTGCAGTTACATCCTAGAATTTGAAGCATACAGCTAAACCCTATCCTAGAAAAGTATATTGTCGTAAACGGTTGTGGCATGGAATATAGCTTTAGCGTACAAGTTGATGCATATGTCGCACCCATATGTGGCATGGGATTTAAGGGGTTAAATGTATCTGAAACCTTAGCATCAAGTAATAAATATCGAGTAATAAATCATTACAATATTGACAACACTACTCTCCATTTGTCAGATGAGCATGCAGTGGTAAGTCTAAACCAATATAAATGTGATCTTTATCTTATCGTTTGTAAAAAAAAGTCTTCACAATAAGGTTTCTGCTCCAAATTCAGCAGAAAACCACTTATCACCATGAAATATGACGGTTTTGAAATTTTTTTTTGTTAATATTTACTATTAAATAAAAAATATCGAAGGAGCAATAAGAGCGTTCCAAACATTAATTAAAATGCACAGCACTATCGCTATTCACTCTAAATGAACCGGGCAATATGTACAGAACACAAATAGCATTATTTGAAATGAAAAGAATAATTACAACGATATACAAAGCAGCTAATATCTACTTATCATTTCTGTCCTATCTCTATCACTAAAGTAAGTATAATGTTATTTAAAAATGGTTAAAAAAATTGCAATTATTCAATTTACCTTTCGCGTTTGCCCTTCACGATACATACAATCATGATTTATCTCTTCATCAGGTTTCTGGTAATCAAATGTAGCCTCCTGAATGTTCCAAAAATGAGTTCCTATAAAATTTGAATAATGACCAAATTGAAGTTGTAGTATTTCACCAGTATTCATTTCGAATAAAAAAGTACGATAATAAACAATTCTTAAAAGTATAACAATTAAAAATATTTAGGTTATGTTATGTTTTAATAGGTTAGTGTTATACAGATGTTGATAGCATTGAGTTACCGTGATTCGTATCTAAAGTCATAGGATTCCTATTGCCGGGTAGTGCAAATTAAAGGTGTTGTTTGATGACCCGTTATATTGAATTATCGGGATACTAAAATTGTGATTCACCAGGTTTTAAAAATCCAACACTAGCTTCTTTATTATGTTTAAGCAAAGTTTAAATTTACAGTTATTTCCGTTTCTCTTTTTGAAAAAACTTTATTTAATATTGCTACTCAAATTTTAGAATTTGTAACATCTTTAGGTAGGAAGGAATCCTAAAAACTTTGTATAGGTTCCACTTCTGTACAATTCAAATTAATTAAATTATAATATCTGGTTTGAGAAAAGCGCAACTTTGGTGTTATAATTGCGAACATATTTTAATGTTTACGTTACAACACATGTGTTGCGATACAGTGTAAAGGGAGGCAAGGTTTTGTTTCATGTAAAAATAAGTCGAAAAAAATAGTAGAATAGAGTTTTCAAAATTGTTTTTTTATCAAAAAGGAAAATAAACGCCATAAGTATTTGTTCCAAAATAGAAAATATATACGATTATAAACAGAATAGTCTATTTTGCTGTATGGATGAAACACACGGGCAGGTCCCATAACAGGAGTAACTACGGTTATAGATTATATCATAACATCTAATATTCATAACGGTGAACATTGTCAAGTTTATATAATCAAGGTTTGGGGTTTTGGACGTTTAGTACAAATATAATGGTCTTACAAGAGAGAACGGAAATTTAATGTTGAAGTCTTTTTGGGGGCGTAGATGATTCTTATGAAGATTATTGATTTTAGATTAATTGAATTCGTAATTAAAGTACAGACCAGGATATACAGTGTTCGTCAGTATAGCAGGAAAATGTAAAATTCTGTAATTCATTGACGTTTGGGCGAGGGCACTGAAGTTAATAATAGATTTTTAGATATTTAAGGCCATGTAGCAAACATGGTAGTGGTCAGACGCTCATGGTGCTTATTGTATTAAATTGGTTTATAAAAATAATGATTATACGACAAACTGTGAGCAGGTTATTTTGCAATCAGTACAATTAATATTCCGCGTCACAGGTGGGTATCGTCTATTCATGCAATTAATTTGTTTGTACAAAAGTTTGAAGATATTGGATCTACTTCAAATTTAAAACATAAAGAAGCAGCAAGAAGTGTTTGAACGCCAAAAAACATTGATAGAGTTCGAACTGCCATAGCACGTAGTCTAAAACGTTTTGCTATTAATATGCATCAGCATTTAATATCAGTGAACCGTCAATACGTCGAATTTTACATAAAGACCTAATGCATCACCCCTATAAAATTCAAGTTGTCCAAGAATTAAAAGAAGCTGATATGACCATTCGCATAAACCTTTGTCAAACAATGTTGCAACGTTTGGATAGGAAAACTTATTCCACCATATGTTTATGTCAGATAAAGCACGTTTTCATCTTAACGGCTATATAAATAAACAAAATTACCAATATTGAAGCGTTGAAAATCCGCTTCAGTTACATGAGAAACCTTTGATAGTCTTAAGGTAACACTAGTGCGCTCTTTCAACATCTGACATTTATTAAACTTTTCTTTTTGAAAGATGATCCAGGAAATATTATAACCGTTACTGCAGTTAGTTACACAAATACGGTCACATTTTGAGGCAATATCGGATTTGATTTCCAGGAATTACGTTGTTCCAGCAAGACGGTGCTACCAGTCATACTGCTTGTATGTTTATTGCTGCTTTATCTGAAATCTTCCCAACTATATCATATCCAGAAATGAAGACATTGTTTGGCCGGCTAGATCGCCTGATATGTCCACGTGCGATTTTTTTTTGAGACTTGCTCTACAGTCAGGTGTACGTCGAGCCACCGCAAACGTTAAAGAAACTAAAATTAAAAATTCAAGAAGAATAATACCAGAAATGTTACGGCAAGGAATGAAAAATTTTCGAATAAGATTGCAAGAATGCGTAGATCGTAATAGTGCCCACCTGTCAAGTACTGCTTTTAAAAAATAAAATGGCAGAGTGCGACTTAACAGAAAACTATAAAAACATTAATGTTAGATTAAATACTTTGGTAGATATAATTGTTTTAAATTTTCCCGCTTGACTGACGAACCTTGTATTATTTAACATTTTTATATTGTTGCGAGCTACAACTAGGTAACCCGTCAAACACACAAGAGCCGTAAGCACTGTATAATCTCTAGGGACCGAGATTTCCTAGCAATTACTGAATTATAAATCATCATTTTAATTCAGTGTATAAATAAGACCGATGCGGAAGTACAAAGTTTAGTCTATATCAGAATGTCGAATATAAATTATATCGTGTAAAGTTAAATAGTGGAGCTTTTGGAAGTCCAAGAGTAAACACAAATTTATATTATGTGAACGTGTCTAATGTACATGCAGCTTGTAGAATACAGAAATAGACAAAAGTGTAATAAATAAATAGTTGTATTAGTGTTGTTAATAGACCTTTGGTTAAGAATTTAGTTTAAGAAGATATTAGTGTTTGTAAATTCATTAGTGTGATAGTGCTTTATTGTTAATTGGACTGAAAACATCTATAAATAAGGCATATACTGTTAATTAGACTTGTGAACAGTGAGTAACAAAGACCTTTGTTATTACTTGCTTTAAATTAGTGAAGCGCGTTAGTAGTAGCCCGTTACAATATCTTTTAACTGTAAAGTAGGTACCGTTTTGTTATTTAATTTTAAACTTTGTTAAACTAGTAACATGTGTTTTCAAATACATTTTGTATATGTAAATTATACTTGATTATTATTTAGTTTCTAAGAAAAATATAATTTTTTAAAGCATAATTTTTAAAATAAATGTAATAATGGCGATGCTAAAATTCTTATAATAATCGTTACAGTCACAGCTAGCATTATCAAAACGATTATTTAAAGCCATACACAAAATTACTTCGTAAGTGTTTTTGAATTTAAAAGGAGATCATTTATTACAATCATATAGTAGTTGTTACAATTTATCGTAGGTCCAAGATAATTAATCTGAACTAATCCAAAATGATCGAATATGCTTTGTAATAGTTTACGGTCCCGATAATCGGTGTATATCACACAGTTTAATTGATATTAGTTGTGGTTATGAGTTCTGTAATGGCAGAATCTGCAGAATGTAGTAACGATATGACGTTGCTGCAATATTTCGTTCCTCTTAGTTTAATTAATATTTTAGTTGTACTTAGCGTCATTTATAAATCATGAGTTGAAGGCTGAATTTACGGTGTTTTATTAAACTTGAGCTTGAAAATGCTGCCAACAAACTTTAGTTTGTTGGTCAAACCTCGTTATTTAAAAGTTTTTAATAATGTGCTTATAAGGCAACGTACAACCAAGACTGTAATAGGCGAGACCGTTATTCAGCTTACGGACAACACCCTATTAGGGCGTATAATGTCATATTTGGGTACCAAGGGGAATAAGCTCGAAGACGAGATTTCTGTTGATGGTGGTACTGGTATAATAAATAATCTTGTGCATGGAAAAAATTCAGTTTTAAGAAATTTAAGCGTTGAACAACTATCAGCCGTATTTTACAGTGCCAACACACATGTGATATCACATAATAAAGAAAAAATGATAAAAGTGCTAGAATTATTAGATGTGGAATGCTGTTTAAGAGTAAACAACATGAACTCTACAAAAATATTAAAAATATTAAATGCATATATGCATGTTATACCTAATCGCATTACAGAATACAAATTTTACCATTATGCGACTGATAATTTTGATAGGTGCCTTACTCAAGCCAGCCAAAAAGAGTTTCTACAGTTTATTTTTTATATTGGTTTACACAAGCATTCAAATAGAGCACAAGCACTACTTAAAAAGTGTCTACGAAAAATTGATAAAAATTTATTGAAAAGTTTGACAGTCGAAGATCTGTGTATTATATGCAATTCGACATATAGAACAAACCTTAAAATTAGTAATAGAAAAATTTTAGATAAGGTTAAAGAAACGATAAATGGTAATTTATATTTATTAAGGGATCCAGCACTGTTGATTACACTAATTAAAACTATGAAACACAACGCATGTCAAGATGATGATATTTTAAGCACCATAAAATGTACAATATTTTTTAATAAAACTTCACAGTATTACACGTTTCCTGCTATGTGTCATATATTATCGTTATATGCTGATGTTTTATATTATGAAGAAGATTTGCTCAAATTATTTATGGATAAGTGTATTGATGACTTGCGATATTCTGGTGATCTCAAACCAAAAACTACATATCTAACCGAACAGTTGCGGCCGAAAGACATAACAAGGTTCCTTTGGATTTTAAGTAGGTTAGGATTTACAAATATTGATGAAGAATTATTTAAAAATGTGATTATACCAAATATTCAGAAACGTATGGTTGCGGGATTATATAACAGCCATCCAGAAGAATTGACTGATAGTATTTTATATCTACGAATGCTGAAATATCCTGCTAATGAATTGATGAAGTTTGCTTTGTCTCCAGCACATATTTCTCATATTAAAGGTAAGAGTTCATTACAATTGTCCATATTAAAAATTTAATACAATTAAATTGTCATACAGAACAATAAATTTTTCACAAATATTATATAACGAACTGCAATATCTTTGTAGTGATTTGAAGGTCCAATTATAGAATAGCAACTGTTTCAAATTGTCCGTACGTAAAATCATTTATTTTATTTTCAAACCTGTTCCAAAAGTCCTATTCTTAGATGAATATATGTGCATGTGGGTGTGTAAGCCCTGAATATCTTGGCACATACTTAACTGATCGAGGGACTAAAGTAGTGAAATCTGTTAAATAGAAGTTTTGAAAACCAAATGTATACTTGTGTATTTATCCAACCAGTTATGCACACTTATTGTAATCACTTTGTCATGTCAAACTACTTTACATAATAATTCGTTTAGTAAACTATTTAATTAGATTGATTCATAGAAAAAGTCAGTGACATGACGCAAGTGAAGCGTTGCCTCACTAAGTTTTAATGATCCTTTTTCAGTCGAAGAAGAATTCTGTTATACCTTGTACAAATTTCCCTTAAATAATTTCAATGTTAATCAAATTTATCGTAATTCGATTATTAATCAATATTATATAAATGATGAATGTGTTTGTAATCCAAAATATATTTTTAAATTAATGCATTTCTGCCCGAATAAATTAGTTTTGGGCATTATCAAGCATGCCGCACTTATTCAGTCAACTTCATGCGTCCAAGCAACACAACTTATGTGAACTTAGCACGTGACTTTAAAAAAGTCAAGATTGTATTTCGTTTATACTTCGGGGTCATTCCATGTCAAATCAACACACTTTTAATAAAAATTTAACTTTACCATCTCAGATTTTTATCAAATTTTGTGTAGACTAAGAAGAAGAAAATTTTTATTAAAATATGTTAACCGTTCCGAATGGACCTACACATTGAAGAAGTTCTAGATTACTAGAACGCGTACAATGGCTTGCCTGTTTCAGTGAACTAAAAAACCGAACTAACCAAATTAATGTGGTCTTTAGTGAGGTAGGCGTCACCGTGGATCAATGTAGTAAGCGTAAGACTACGGATCCCAAGGTCTCGGGTTCAAATCCCAACACGGCCGACTGCTTGAAAAATGGCAGGTGAGCATTTTTCACAAAAATTACGCCCCAGTTCAGATGAGAGGTTAATAGAGGTCCCGTGTGTGAGTGTTGTCACGCACGTTAAAGATCCCTACCTTGCCTGGAACGGCAAGGGTTCGGCAAAATTCTAAATTTCCAGGCAACAAAAAACTCGCCTCCTGGCCAATGTAGTACCTACGGGTGGAGCATTGGAAATGTAAATGAACGGTCTTTAGTGAGGAACCAGACTAAAGAAAGACCCCGGAAGAGGGCAGTAGCTCTTTCCGTACTTAGAGTGGCAGAGACCATAGGGATCGGTATGACACACTACTGCGATGTGGAAGGCAACCGGAAACCTCCACATTCTCTCCCAAGTACACAGCGTACTTAAATTGTTATTTAGGATGATGGCATCTTCTGGGGTAGAAGATTCTGGAGTTAAAATAGTTCCCCATTCCGATCTTCAGGAAGGAACTACGTTTGAGGTGTGATAGGAAAGTTCAAAAGAAGAGCTGGGAACATTTTTTGAGTCGCAGCGTGGGATGTCAGAAGCATGAAGCAAGCAGGTAAGCTAGAGAATTTGAAAATTTAAATGGATAGATTAACATTACACGTAGTAGGGATTAGCGAAGTTTGGTGGCTAGAGGCGGAGGATTTTTGGAACGGATACTATAGGGTTATTCATATAGGATCAGAGGAAGGAAATTCGGTGTTCGGATAGTCAGGCGGAAAAAGATATGACACTGTAGAAAACTACTGACAAAAGAACGAACAAGTACCCATGGTTAGAATCTAAACCGGTAAATACAGTAAGAATACAAGTATACATGCCCACCTTCAGCTATAGTGAGGAAGAGGTAGAAGTGATCTACATTACATGTGATTTTCCAATGCTCCACCCGAAGGTACTACATTGGCCAGGAAGCGAGTTTTTTTTACCTGGAAAATTTTGAATTTTGCCGAATCCTTGCTGTTCCAAGCAAGGTAGGGATCTTTAACGTGCGTGACAACACTCACACACGGGACCTCCATTTTACCTCTCATCCGAACGAGGGTGTATTTTTGCGAAAAATGCTCGCCTAACATTTTTCAAGCGGACCGTGTCGGGATTCGAACCCAGGACCTAGGGCGTAGTAGTCACACACATACCACTACGCCACGGAGCCGCCAGAAGTGATCTACAACGATATCAAAGACACTAAGATGCATAAAAGGACATTGCAATTTAATAATTACAGGTGATTTTAATGCAGTGGTAGGGAAGGAGTGATAGTAGGTATATTTGGTTTAGGTACAAGAAATGACAGGAGAAATAGACTGTTAGAATTTTGCGACTAAAACAATTTAACCATCACAACCACATTATTTCAACAAGTCAAGTCAAGTTGGAGTACGGACGTGTTTAAGTGCAGTGAAAGTAATTAAATTAAATATTCAGTGAAGTAATGATATTTATCTTTGAACTATTTGTGAATCCTATAGTAAGGTTTGTCATATAAATGTTTTAGTGTTGCTGCAACGTGCGTATTTACTGTATTTAGTAGTGAATTTATTTAAATGATGAACGGGATTTAACACCATGGTTTGTTTAACGTGTGATTCCCAGATTAGCCGCTCAAAACCAGGTGTTATTTGTGCCGGCTTTTGTGGTCAGAATAGTTATCATATCAGCTGTGTTGGTATTCCACCTGATGTTTTCAAAAATTTGAAATCGTATGGACTCTTATGGTACTGCAATGATTGTTATTCTGCTGCTTCTAATTTTAACAAATATCTCTCAGAATCTATTGATGGAAATTAAATGATGTTAAAACATTGAATCACTGTTTTCTGTTGTTAAAGAAGAAATAATGGTTTTAGCTAATGATAAATTAAAACAATGATTCCACTTAGTTCTGAGAAACCATCATACACTCAAATAGTTAACAATGTTCCTCATTCCATGGTGATTGTTAAACCAAAGAACTCTACTCAGAACAATTTGCAAACTAAGACTGATCTTATGACCAATATAAAGCCAAGTCAACTGAATATACACGTATCTAGGGTTAAAACACTAGAGATGGGGAATTCTTATTGGCTGTAGTAATGCTGATGATGCGCCAAATTTCTAACTGCTGCAAATGCTAGGCTTTCCGAATCCTATGATGTGAAACGTATGCGCTAATATTCCTAAAATTAGAGTAGTCGGGATGATCGAAAAATATGAAGCAGATGAGCTATTGTCATTACTTAGGTCACAAAATGATGTTTTCATTTGTCCTCTAATTGTAAGATTGAGAGAATTTGGGCTACTAAGAAGAATGAGAAAATCTTTCAGGCTATATTGGAACTTGATTCTGAGACTTATAACAGAGTCATTGCATTACAGCATCTTTTGTTGGCTATGATGTATGCTCTGTCTTCGATGCAGTTGATCTTGATCTATGCTATAAATGCTGTGGTTACAATCACCATCAAAAGCTATGTACGAGAAATGTTGCTTGTCCAAAATGCGCATTATCTCATCAAATTAAAGATTGTCCCCCAAATTCCAAAACACGTTGCATTAACTGTGTTAACGCTAGAATTGCAAATACTGATCACTGTGCGTGGGATCATACCAACTGCACTGTTTATCAAAAAAAGGTTACCCATCGCAGAAATTCTATGTTGGGTAAGTAGCAATTAATAAGTAATCCTTATGATCCAAACAAATCGTTTAGAGTGCTTTATCAGAACGTTAGAGGTTTAAATACTAAGCTTCAAGCACTTTTAATTTTTCGATTGAAGCTGACTATGATGTCTTAGTACTCTCTGAAACCTGGTTAAATTCATCTGTTTACGATGCTGAAATGTTTCATGAAAACTGGGTGGTGTTTCGCTCCGACCGTAAGCTTGCGCTCACTAACCGTGCAACTGGAGGAGGTGTATTATTGGCACTAAAAAGGATTATATTATTACGCAATTGGAGGTATCTGAATTATCTTCTCTGATACCTACAGTTGACATAATAGGTCTGAAACTATTAATTCAAACATGTAACTTATATATATTCGTCGATATTTTCCTCCTGCTACTAATTATGAAACTCACGATGTATTCTATAGCTTTATTAATAACTCTGAATGGACTCACTGTGAAAACAAATTATTAATATTAGGTGATTTCAATTTACCTACTTTCTACTCTAGTCGTTTAAACAAAACAATGAGTACTTACAACATTACTGCATTAGACAACTTTTGTGCGTATTTAGGTCTACACCAAGTTAATTCTATTCTCAATGCTAACGGTAGGCTGCTTGACCTGGTGCTCAGTGAATTGGATACTGTTGTCACACGTTCGCTAGACCCATTTCTTCCTGAAGATGGTCACCATCCACCATTGGACATAGTGCTGTCCCTGTCTCAGGGCAAAACATTTTCCTGTGTTACATAAACTTGTATATAACTATAAGAAGGCAAATTTAGTTCAATTGTACAGTGATCTTTGCAACATAAATTGGGATAGTTTATCTGAATTTAGTGATATTGATGAAGCTTGTAATATGTTCTATTTACTCTTAGATTCGGTGATTGCTGCATATGTACCAAAATTTGGTTACCGTGGTAATGCTAACCTACCACCCTGGTTTAATCGACAAATTGTCTCGAATATCAAAATTAAAAATCGTTTTTTACGTTTGTATAAAAGAACTCTTGACAGGAATGCTTATGATCAGTTTAGTTGTTTGAGAAGTAAAATTAAACATGACATTTCCGTGTGCTATCAAAACTATTTAATAAAAATAGAAAGCAGCATACCAGGTAACCCCAATCGCTTCTGGAGCTATATAAATGCTCAAAAAAACCAGCAGAATACCTAATACCATGAACTATGGCAATAGATCTCTTAGTAATCCGCAACACATAGTTGATGCATTTGGTTCGCTTTTTCAAGCTTCTTATATCAAGTCCACGTACTTTGAATCAAATTCACTGGACGATACCACTAATGTTCTGAGCTGCGAATTCCATTTCTTAATGAAGCTGATGTTTTAAAGGCGCTAATGAAACTAAAACCTAAGGACACTAGGGAGTGGATGATATACCCGCCTTCTTAGTAAAGGATTGTGCAGTGATTTTGTTAAACCACTTACCTTACTCTTTAATTTAGCTTTTAAAATGAAACAATTTCCGCAATGTTGGAGGGTCTCTAAAATTTGCCCGGTTTATAAGAAGGGCTCAAAGTTACAAATTGAAAATTATAGGCCTATTACAATTATGTGTAATTTTGGAAAAGTCTTTGAAATTGTTATTTATAATATACTTGCATCTCATGTTAAGTCTCTAATATGCCCTGAGCAGCATGGATTTGTACCAGGTAGATCTACAGTTACTAACCTTGTTTGCTTCACTCAATATGTTGCAGAACAACTTGATAATGGAGGTCAAGTTGATGTTTTGTATACTGACTTTTCAAAAGCCTTTGATAGAATTGATCACGGAATTTTAATCACTAAACTTTCTAAAATTGGACTCACGTTATCTTTCCTAAGATTTTTGAATCTTACTTAAGTAATCGTAAGCTGTGCGTGGAATATCATGGTCATCAGTCGTTTGACGTTGTAGCGTAATCCGGTGTACCTCAAGGTTACGGGCATGGGCCTTTGTTATTTATAATCTTCATTAATGACATCGTTCGTCATTTGTCTTGTTGTTCTCTTCTCTATGCTGATGATTTAAAATTGTTTACATCTATATTATCAACAGATGATTGCAGGAAACTTCAAAATAATCTAGTTAGCTTGTATTATTGGTGTAGTAACAACAATCTACCTTTAAATATCTCGAAGTGCTATACCGTTAGCTATACACGTAAGATGAATCCTATTTTTTGCACATACACCATTGAGAATGTTTCAATTGGTAAGTGTAGTGTTTTAAAAGACCTCGGTGTCAAATTTGACTCAAAGCTTACCTTTATTGAACACATTACAACCATTCAAAAGAAGCGTACAAAATTTGGGATTTGTACTCAGAAATGGATATCATCTTTCTCAATCTATAACTATCTCTGCCCTGTATAATGCATTTGTGTGCAGTAAGATGGAATATGCCTCTGTTGTTTGGAGCCCAGGATATGAAGTACACAGTTGGGTGTTAGAGAAAATTCAGAGACGATACGCTAAGTTTCTGTGGTTTAAGTCTGATGGTACTTATCCTCAGCGTGGCCTTCCTCAGGATGTTCTTTTAAATAGGTTTGGTTTAAACGATCTACGTACACGTAGAAAATTCTACTCAGTCAGTATGTTGTATAAGTTACTTAATAATATGATTAACTGTCCCAATTTATTAGGTCAACTTTACTTTCATGTACCCAACGTTAAAACTCGCTTAGCGTCTTTATTTTATGTAAAAACTCCTAGAACAAATATATTGAAATTTTCTCCTGTCAATGTTATGGTTCTAAATTATTTTGATATTCGGGACAATTTTGATTTATTTTGTGACTCGTTGCCACAATTAAAAGCTGGTATGCTATAGATATAGGGACTTATTATAATTTGTGTTGCTGCATTTGAAATGTACCTTATTTTGTTATTTTCTTTTTTTTTGGTATACATCCTGTAATTGGCTTGTCTGTCGGATGTATTTTTTTTTTTCTATAAATAAATAAACATCATGCTAACGGATGATGCACATGGAAGATACCAGGAGACATATAGAGATATCAAACAGATTACATTTTTGTTTGATAACGGTTTAGGAATCAAGTAATAAAAGACTGTAGAAGCTACCCAGAGGCAGATGTTGACACTGACCACAACATCATAATTATGAGGCCGCGCTTAACTTTAAAAATTTGAAAAAAGGAATAGAAAAAGGTACTTTGACTGAGAAATTAAAAGATAAAGATATTTACGAAAGATTTGAAACTAAAAGTCAAATGTAGAAACAGAATGGAATGACATTAAATCTAGCTTAGACATTGCGGCCAGAGATATTCTGGGGTGTACACAAAAAGACAGCACACATGTCAAAAATATTAACTAAAATTGTACAAAGACAGATGGAAAAATGGACTGAAGAAATATTAGGAGAAGTTCAATTTGGGTTTATGCGTAACAAGGAGGCTATTTTAGCTCTGAGGGTAATTCGACAATGTAAGATAGAAAAATATGTTTGAAATACTCCAAAAAATTGGAATTAGCTTTAGGGGTAAGCGGATAGTACATAACTTATACAAGAGCAAACAGCTGTAATAGAATAAGAGCAGAATTAGAGAAGTAAATATTAGGAAAGGGCTGATGAAGGGAAGTGCCCTATTCCCGTTAATTTTTAACTGGTACATGGAAGAGGCAATGAAATGCAGGAAGACATTTGGAATTATTATGCAGGGACAAAAGATCGATATGCTTAGATTTGCAGATGATATAGCGATATTAGTATCTATCAAGGAAGAGTAGCAGCACTTAATGAAATGCAACACTTTTAACAGAAATACTGTATGCAAATTAACAAAAATAAAACTAAAACACTAGTATGTGTGGAGGGGGGGGGGTGTTGGTGGTGGTTCAAAACCGGGATACAAATAGGAAACGAGAACTTACAACAAGTTAAGGATCTCTGCTACCTAGGAAGCCAAATAATGCAAGATGGACAAAGTACAAAGATATAAGACAAAGATTAGCACAAGAAGAAGAAGTCCGTACTAAGTTCAAAGACAACAAACATAGACTGCGTATACACGAGCGATTACGTCTGTAGTAAGTACAACCGAAGTACTTACTACTGTGGCGTATACACAACAGAAGCGGTGTAAAATCTAATGGCATAGTAACACTTCTTGAAGTTGCATTATTCATTCAGGTTTACCAAAACACAGTAATGTACTTGAATTCCTAGAGCAAACGTCAAGTTGATCAGATGTAAGGTTAGGTCTGAGTATCCGTAAAACGTTAATATGCCACATTTTTGAAGAGCTTACTTTGAGTAATGAGGTGTACATCAGTATTATCAATCCTAGTAGAGAACGCCTTTGCTGGTATGTTTTGCAACACTTGATCGGTATTTTTTGCATTAATTCCAATTTACTGAACGTGGGGCCTGTTCTGAGAATGTGCCACACAAAAGGTATATGGACGAGACCAAGATCATCCGATTGGTGGGATGATATAGTTAAAAAAAGCTTTACTGATAAAGAGTGGTGCAAATGCTTTCGAATAACAAAGCCAACATTTCTTTGGATTTGTCAACAACTGAATCACAAGCTATCTCCAGATTCAAAGTATTTAAGGTGTCGTGAACCACTCTCTGCTGAAAAACAAGTCGCTGTAGTACTATGTTATTTAGCAAGCTGTTCTGAATACAGAATGATTGGTGTTCGTTTTGGAATAAACAAAACCACAGTGGCGAAATGTGTTCGAAATGTAGTGCAAGCTATAAATAGTGAATTAATGCCTCAATATTTAAACATACTGAATGCTGAAGAATGCAAAAGTTGATCATACATATAGGTAGTAGAATCTTTAGGTAAAACAAATATTTTAAAGATTTTGGGTTACAGGTTTCGTAATATTAACTGTAAATCTCCTTGATCATCTCACGATGCTTCCGTGTTTCAGAGATTCGAACTATACAAAAAATACGGAGAAATAAATCCCAAGGTTAGTAGATAGCATCCTTTAATTGAAACAATTCTTTTCATGTTTATTTGAGGACACAAAAATCATAGACCATGCAGAAGTGCCATATATGATTATAGGTTACCCTGCTTAACCACTTTTGTAGTGTTTACTTAAAGGTTATACAAAATCATCAAGGCTAACTCCAGAAGAAGAGTCACTAAACGTTTATCTCAACAGCGGGTCTGTATGTATAGAGATAGATTTTAGACGACTAAAAGCACGTTGGCGTTCTATCCTAAAACACATTGATGTTCACTATACATTTGTACAGGTCGATCACCTAGCAGACTATGCATTTGCTCATAAAATGTGAATGGACCTCTTTCATTACTGGACCTGCTTGTCTTCATTACTTTCCTCACTTTATTGTACAAGTCTATAAAAGATATAATCATATTTTTATAGAACAGTGATGTGTATATACTTACTCGTCAACTCTTTAAATGTTGTTTGCATTTGCTTAGCGCTCTTAGTATAACCTCTTTCTTCCATTTGAGTCATTAAATGACTAAATATTTCTTCAACGCGAAAATTTTTTCCCTCTAAGCTTTTTAACACTTGGCACTCTCTTACAAGCCGTAAAAAGAATCTCGTCTTCTCGATATCCCACGTTTCTCTAATACGTATAACACAAATAAATATCTTAGGTTAAGGACTTTAGGGAATTTGGTTATTTCTTTATGATGTTTATTACACCTTACCCATATACACGATTTTTAACCATCGTAGTTAATACTCCAAACCTCATCGGAAACGGGTGTAGTGTAGTTAATCGGTTGTACTTACAAACAGTGTAAAATGATGTTATACATGACCATTTACATCAGTTTTATTTATAACCATAGTGATAACAACGGTTGTTAGTGTTCATGCATATGCTGTAATGGAAACAAGGAAAAGATTGCTGAAAACATATGTGTGGAGCACATCACTGTACGGTTGTGAATTTTGAATAGTGGGAGAAGCAGACAGGAAAAATGTGGTGCTACAGACGTATGATGAAGATATGATAGACAGACAAAGTTAAGAACAAAGAGGTTCTAGAAATGGTAGGGGAAGAAAAAATATATGGAAAACAGTAAAAAATATATAGGATGATGTCACATGAAACTAGTGCGGAATATATTAGAAGCAGAGAGGTAGAGGTAGACCTAGGTTAGAGTATTATACACAGATAGTCAAAAATGTAGGCTTTGGGAATTTCGGGAAAATGTGTAGGTTAGTTCAGAATAGAAATCAACGGAGGTACGCCTCCAACCAGGTCCAAGACAGAAACCCAATAACCTAAAAAATAATTGTACTGAAACCTGATGATTATTGTAAACACTAGGTGTTGGTTTTGCAATATTCTCAACAAATGTTTTTTTTTTTTTTTTTTTTAATTTCACTTTTATCCGCTTCCACCTTTACAGTTATTAGCGGAGGTTGGAGGTATTATTTATAATCTATGGTACAAATATGTTATCTTTTATATAATTTATATACGATGTAGGATTTCTATGTCTTTAAGATAGTTCAGCAGTGGTTCAATATTGGGTGTGTCTCTCAGGATAGTTTGTACATCTTGTTGTATGTTGTATTTGAGCCTTTTTTGTTGATATTTTTCACAATTCGTTAGGATATGCTCTACTGTTAGGTTTGTTTTACATTGTTCACATACAGGTTGAGCTTCTTTTGTCATCAAGTAGTTGTGTGTATATGCAGTGTGTCCTATTCTTAATCTTGTTAATACTATTTGTTGTTTTCTTGATTTTGGGATGTGTGCATACGGTTCGGTTTTTGGTTTTATTTGTCTAAGCTTGTTATTTTGGGTGTTCTTCCAGGTTTCTTCCCATTTTTTGTCTATTTTGCTTGAGATAATTGCATAGATGTCTGTTATTGGAGTTTTGAGTTGGGTGTTGGTATTAGTTATTCGTTGTTTAGCCAGTTTATCTACTGCTTCATTTCCTTGGATTCCAACGTGGGCTGGAGACCAAATCAGTATTATTTCAGTTCCGGTTTCTTCTGTTGTTTTGTGTAGAGCATCATGTATGTTGTTCGTTATTGGATCTGTTGTGTACCATTTTTCGAGTGATTTAATAGTGCTTAAAGAGTCTGTGCATATTGCATATTTGGTGTGTGTTGGGTTTGATGTTATATCTTGGATGGCTGTTAAAATTGCTACTTTTTCTGCTGTATAGCTGCTGCTATATGGATGTAGTGTTATTTGGATTTGTTGATCTTGTCTGAGTACAGCTGCAGTTACTTGTTGGTAGTTTTTCGACCCATCTGTGTAGATAAATTCATGTCTCTTGTGTTGTTCCTTTAGTTCTTTAAATCGTTGATGATACTGAGCTTTGCTTGTATGTTTTTTTGAATAATTTGATAGTGATACATTTGTCGTTATATGTTTTCTAGTCCATGGTGGGAATATAGGTAAATATTGTGGAAGGATTTCAGGTAGGGATAGTTTTATTTGTTTCATTATGTTTTTTATGTGTACGGCTGTTGGAGTACTGGTATCTAATCTTGTGTTACATGATTTAATTTTAAAGATGTCCTGGTTTGCTTCTATTTTCTGGTTTGATGCTAGTTTTGCAATATATTTTAGGTTCAATTTATTTCTTCTTATCCATAAAGGTGGTATATTTGCTATGCATTGTAGACTATTGACTGGGCTTGTTCTGTAGGCACCTGTTGCTAATCTGAGAGCTGTGTTTTGAATGGTGTCTAATTGGTTTATATTAGAAGGTTTGGCTGTGCTGTATGTGATACAACTGTAATCAAGTCTTGATCTGATGGTAGTTGTGTATATCTTTAATAGTTGTTTTGTGTGCGCTCCCAATCTGTATTCGAGAGCATTTTTAAGATATTGATCTTTTGTTGCAGTCCTTTTTAATTCTGTTATGTGCTTTCTCCATGTTAATTTTTATCAAAGTAGATGCCTAAAATTTGATGTTATCTGTATATTCTATTTGGGATTTGTTTATTAGAAGTTTTGGATCCATATGTTGTTTTCTTTTCTGCAGAAATGTATTGCTTTTGTTTTTGTGGATGAGAATGTGAAACCTATTTCTTTTGCCCATTTTTCTATTTCGGTTATGTTTTGTTGTAGATTTGTTTGTATTGTGTTGATGTTTTTGCCTTTGTGGTATAATACTATGTCGTCAGCAAAAAGCAGTATTTGTGTTGGTTTCTTCACAATTTTGTTATTTTGTTTATTATTAACAGAAATAGTGTGGGCTAAAGTACTTCCCTTGTGGAACTCCATTTTCTTGCTTTCTTGGTTCTGATAAGCATCCATTTGTTTTGACTTGGAAAGAACGGTTTTCCAGGAAGTTTTTTATGTAGTGTAGTATTTTTCCTTGTATGTTATGTTCTATTAGTGTTTGTATTATCGCATATTTCCAAGTGGTGTCATATGCCTTATGTAAGTCTAAGAATATTGCTACTAGATGTTGTTTAAGTTCGAACGCTTTTTCTATTTTTAGTTTAAGTGTTTGATCTGTTGTTGTTCTGCCTGTCCTAAAACCTGCTTGGGTATTGCTTAATATGTCATTATTTTCTATATACCACATTAGCCTTTTATTTACCATTTTTTGCATTATTTTTGATAATACATTTGACAGTGCTATAGGTCGATAATTTGCTGGGTTTGTCTTATCTTTTGATGGTTTTAATATTGGTATTGTAATGACTTTGTTCCATTCTATAGGGTATACATTGTTGTTCCATATGAAGTTATATATGTCTAGTAGGTGTTTCTTATTTTTATCTGGTAGGTGTTTGATCATTTCTGGAATTATTTGGTCTGGCCCTGAACTTTTTTGTTTTTTGTTGTGAAATACTGTTTTCTAGTTCGTCCATTGTAAAGGATTTGTTTAATGGGTTGTTTTGTTCTTCAATTTTGATAATTTGATTGTCTTCTGTATTTGTTTTTATTGTATTGAAGTCTTTATTATAATTTGAATTGCTAGATATTTTGGCAAATTCGTCTGCTATTTTTTCTGCTATTTCTTGGGGGTCTAAAATAATTTTGGTGGTTCCTATTAATATTACATCTGTTGCACGTGGGATGTTATTTATCCCCTTAATTGCTTTTATTTTGTTCCAAATTTGGTTATCAGGCGTATCACAGGTTATGGAGGAAACATAGTTTTCCCATGCTTTTTTCTTGCTCTGTTTTATTGTACGTCTGCTAATAGCTTTTGTTCTTTTAAGTTCTATTTGGTTTTCTATGTTTTTGTTTTTCCGATATTTGTATAGCGCTCTTTTATTGTCTTTGCTTGCTTTTTTCGCATTCCTTATTCCACCATGGTACTGTTTTTTATTGTTTCTATTGGATAACGTGAATGTTTGTTTGGCTGTTTTATTATGTCTTGGCTAAAAGATTCTATGATTTCGTTTATGTTTTGGTTTATGCTGGAATATTGTTTGTTTTGGTATTGTTGGTTAGCAATGTTTGGAATTGGGGCCACTTATTCTCTTCTATTCTCCATTTTGAGTATGATGTATGGGGTTTGAGGTTTGTATGACTTTCTTGTGAGCTAATAAGTATAGGAAAATGGTCACTACCATATAGATTTTGAATTACTTTCCATTCTAGATTTGGTGTAATTTTTGGGTCACAAATCGTTAGGTCTATATTTGAAAATGTACCTGATTTTGAGCAAAAATGTGTTGATGAGTTGTCATTTAGTATGATGAAATTGTTTTCGCTTTATTATTTTCTCTATCATTCTTCCTCTTTTGTCAGTTTGTTGGGAACCCCATATTATATTGTGCCCGTTTATGTCACCTAGTATAATGATCGGAGGGGGTAACTGTTTTAATAAATGTTCAATGGACTCTTGATTGCAGTTTGGTTGTGGTGGTAGATATATATTACATAAGGTTACTTTTGTTTTATTTGGTGTCAAGATTCTTATAGCTATTGCTTCTAAGTTTGTTGTTAGGGGTATTTCCTCTATATGTTTTTTGTTGTTTACTAGAATTGCCACCCCTCCGCTAGCTATATGTGTGTTTAGTCTGTCCTTGCGATATTGTATAAAATTGTATGTATTTATGTTTTGGTGTTCTTTGAAGTGTGTTTCTTGTAAGCATATGTAATGAGGTTGTGTTTCTTCAATTAATTTTGGAATTCAGCTTTATGGGATTGAAGTCCATTACAATTCCATTGGATGATGTTCATATTATTGATTATCGACTGAGGAATCAGACATTTCTGACTCAATTTGTTGTTCCTCCATTGTTTTAGTTATTCTTGTTATTGTTGTTATAATTTTTTTGTCATCAGTATTGTTTTGGATTTCATGCATCATTTGTATGAGTTGGTTTGTATCTTTGGTATAGTTTTTACTTAATTGTAGTATTTTTTGTGTTCCGATCGTGTTTTCTAGAAAGTCCTGAAATTCGTCGAATGAGATAATGTATTTGGCTGGATCACTTTCTATGATTTCCTTTATTGTATTGTGTTTTGGGGATTCAGTTTGTTCCAAGTTCTTCTTTTTAATTGTAGGATCCTTTTTTTGGTTTTTGTTTGTCCGTTTGGTTTGTGATAAATTCGACAGGGTTGATTCTTGGTTGGTTTCTTGTTTTTTCTTTTGTGTTGCTTCTCTTATTTGATGTTCAATGTCAGTTACATTTAGTTCTTCTGTAGGTGTACTGTCAGATGACTGATTTGGTCTTTTATTTCTTATTGTTTCATTTAGGTTTGTTATTTGTTCAGGTTGTTTTGTTTCACTCTGTATATTGTGTTCCTCGCAGCTTGAGGTTGAATGGCCGGTTTGTTTACATGTATAGCAGTATGTTTCTGTAGATAAAATAGTCTGTAGGGGTTTCTTCAAATAATACTATTATTGATTCTGGGATGTTTAAATTTGCAGTTTGTTTAACATAGATTTGTGTAAAAGCTAAGTATGTGCTTAAATTTTATATCTGATAAAGCAGCTTTTATAAATGACATCTTGCCTGTTAAAGTTATATTTAGCTTAATAAGTGAGTCTTCTATTATATTGTGTGGTATGGATGGGCTAACATTTGAAATAACCACCCTTATGGTCGGCGTAAGTAATTTACAATTTCCACTTCTGTGTTATTTACTGTTATATTAGGATAGTTGTTTACAAACTGGTCAGCGTCTTCTTTTGTATTTAAATAAATACAGATCCGGTTATTTGCTATTCTTGATGCAAAGATTATATTTTTAGGATCTATTATTTCCGTGATTGCATTTAAATAATCTTCTAACTTCGTGTTTGGCAATGAATTTAATATAATAGCATTTTCTTTTGACGGAAACTGCTTGCAGATGTTTGTTTATTTGGTGCATTGCTTTTACTGCATTCGAATATGTCCCTTCTTTTATTGTCTGATGGGTGAGTGGGTTTTTTGTTTGGCTGGTTGAATGATTTATGGTTGAGGGTGTTATTGTTTGTAAAGGATACATTTCAGGTAGTTTTGGTAAATGGTTTGGGTTAGGTTTATTTAATATAGCTGTAATAAAAGGAAGAGGAATGTTTAGAAAACAATACCTGTTTTGGTTTTATCACTTATTATTTCCGAGGTCGTATTTTATCTCAACGAATTCACATAGAACTGTACTGTTGAACATACGGTCGCGGAATGAACAAATGTTTATTGTGGGAAACGATTTATTAGAAAACTATTAATTCAGCAACTGTTTAAGTGAAATAAACAAATGACCTGTTACCTACTTAACACTGGCGGACCTTCTAAGAAGATACTGCACCAAGTGCTAAACGAGGAAGTTGGTCAACGGAAACCAATACGTTTCCAATTAAATGAATAATGAATAATTTTGCCTGGGATGGGGAAACTAATTCGAGCGTACTGAACGAGAATCAATATAAATTGTTGGTTATTTTGCAAAAAGAAAAGCCCGTGACTGGTTTCAATGTTCTTGCAGATCATCAGCGGGACGCATCTCTTTTTGCAAAACAACAAACTAAGTTCTGAAATACTACCCAAATTAAGGTGTATTTATAGTGCAAATGCTTCTCATGCGCCCTCTATACTTGAATTTAAGCAACTAACTATCCATGACTGTTTCCAGTCTCCGACGTGATAGCGTAGATGGCATTGCAAACAAAATTTTAATAGCAAGGCAAAAGACAAGATGAAAAATGAAATAAACAAATGACCTGTTGTAACGTATTTTTTTTCTAGTTACACTTCGTTCTTTAAAATAAAAATAAAACAGCTATAATTTAAAATATTTAATTTGTGAATTACCGTCCAATAGAAATTAATACATAAAATTGATAATAACACATAGATTCTTTTACGTTTATGCTCTAAAGTTCGTTACTAAGCTCTGTCGAGTTGTCAATTTGTTCACTTCATTATCAGCGTTCGAACGAGCAAGCTGCTCTGCAGAATAAGTGGAGTCGAGATGACCGTGTGTAAACACGTGGCTTCTAACAGTGTTAGAAAAAAAGAAGATTAATTGATTGAGATGGAAGCCCCTTTTGACATCATTAATACAGTTGGTATAAATTAATTAAATAGATTATACTAATATTTTTCATCTTAGTGCAATACCGTAATACAATATCTTAAGGACATATCTTATATAATATTGTAACGCAATATCCTGACGCAGTATCTTAAGGCAATATTTTAAGAAGGCAATTACATGTGTTCCATATATTTCAACTTCACCAATAAATAACATTAGACAAGTAAACCTTGGAGCTAAAATTTTGTTGGAGAAATAAATTCAATCAAGCTGAGATTGGTTTCGTTATGTAATAGTTGTTTGTATTTCGAAGAACTTTGATATTCGATGGTTGTGGAAATTTCCGACAGCTGAGGTCAAGGTCCCATATCTTTCGTTCAAAGCAGTTTCGTAGCACGTGAGTGTACCTTAGGATTTAATCATTTTGAACATTAATTAAATTGCAATAAAGAATATAACATTACAAATTTGAGTAACGTAAAAAGCTTTTAATGAAACAGCAAATTAATTAACAAATCTATTGTGTGTCAGAATGTTTATACGTACATAAAGTGTACATTTGGTAAAGCTGTAAATGACATTTTATGTCAGATATATAAAAAACATAGATTCAGGTGTCCTATCTAGACGTCACATGTCGTCTTAATTTAATTTAAAATATGTTTAAACATTTTGAGGTCATGAACTTGCATTTTTCATCGACATGTGAAATTCGCGTACTTACTGTTAAATAAAAATAACTTAGAGTAATTACATTCTACAATATCGCACTTTAATAATTAAATTTTATTGTGAAGATCAAGGAAGTACTTCATTGATTTAAAGAAATTTATGTATTATGAGTAACTTAGAAATTCCAAGTCAATATATTTAAATTTTATAGAAAAGATCCATTCAGAGATCTTCCTAATTTTGAATGCAAAACTTTACTAGTATATTTCTGTTCTACAAAAATAATTTAGAGAAAATTTTATAGAGATACGAATTTAAATATTATAATTACTTGAATCCAGAAATTTATCCAAATAGAATCTATTTAGTTTTTGAATGACTTTTTATTATTTAGAATTCAACAAAAATTTACAAGTCATCCCCGATTAGAAATTGTGTGTAATGAAAACAAATTCCCTGGGTATACATTTTAGAAGCCTAAATTCTATTATTTTATTTTTGGCAAATATTTTTGAGGACACAAATGGTGTCCATGTTGTACCTTTGTTTGTTCACAGGTCAAGCCGAGACATCTGTATGACATCTGGTGTTTGAGGTCTTGGTAAGTGTGTTTTAAAGAGTGAAATTCAGGTTTTATGGCTATGTTAGTGGTGTTGACATTAGGTTTCTGCATTCCCCTTATACAAGCACAGTTAAATTTTGTTGGTTATTGTATTGAAAAATACGGTGGCGCTCATTAAATATTTTTTTGGTCTTTTAACAACCCATGACCCAAGCTCATGATCTACCCAGAGCTAACACTCGACTAGCCGTTTATGTCTTAAGAGTTTTTCTTGATCTCAAGCCATTCTCCATCCAACTTTACCTTGGGCTTACATTAATAAGAAGAAATTCTCGACCTTGTGATATCAGGTTAGGGTTTAGGAAATGTAAAGTTATAATTTTTTTTGCTGATAGTCACAAGGATAAAGTTAATAATAAAAAATCAAGCAAGAAATAATTATTTATTACACTGTTACCTATTTAACACTGGCGGACCTTCTAAGAAGATACTGTACCCAGTGCTAAACGAGGAAGTTGGTCGACGGAAACTAATACGTTTCCAATTAAATATTAATGAATAATTTTGCTGTCGACCAACTTCCTCGTTTAGCACTGGGTGCAGTATCTTCTTAGAAGGTCCGCCAGTGTTAAGTAAGTAACAGGTCATTTGTTTATTTCATTTTTCATATTGTCTTTTGACTCGCTATTAAAATTTTATCTGGCAATGCCATCTACGCTATCACGTCGGAGACTGGAAACAGTCATGGATAGTTAGTTGCTTAAATTCGAGTATAGAGGGCGCATGAGAAGCATTTGCACTATAAATACACCTTAATTTGGGTATTATTTCAGAACTTAGTTGGTTGTTTTGCAAAAAGAGATGCGTCCTTCTGATGATCTGCAAGAACAGTGAAACCGGTCACGGGCTTTTCTTTTTGTAAAATAACCGACAATTTATATTGATTTTCGTTCCCTATGCTCAAATTACTTTCCCCATGCCAGGCAAAATTATTCATTAATATTTAATTAGAAACGTATTGGTTTCCGTCGAACAACTTTTTGGTTTAGCACTTGCTGCAGTATCTTCTTAGAAGGTCCGCCAGTGTTAAGTAGGTAACAGGTCATTTGTTTATTTCATTTTTTATCTTGTCTTTTGACTCGCTATTAAAATTTCGTCTGACAATGCCTTCACGCTATCACGGCGGAGACTGGAAACGGTCATTGATAGTTAGTTGCTTATATTCGAGTATAGAGGGCGCTTGAGAAACATTTGCACTATAAATACACCTTAATTTGTGTATTATTTCAGAACTTGGTTCGTTGTTTTGCAAAAAGAGATGCGTCCGTCTGATGATCTGCAAGAACAGTGAAACCTGTCATGGGATTTTTTTTTGCAAAATAACCAATAATAATTTATATTGATTTTTGTTCCCTATGCTCGAATTACTTTTTCCATGCCAGACAAAATTATTCAATAAATGTTTAAGTGTTGGGATCTTGATAGCCGACAGGTTGCTTAACTCCCTTCACATACCACTGAAAATCGGTTAAACAGGGTATATATTTAGTGAACAATAGAAAGGAGCAATGTTGTATCTAACAAAATCGAGCAGCTGCTATGTTCAAAGACAATGAACATAGAAATAAGGAAAAATTGTCGAAAGCTTATGTGTGAGACATAGCACTGTAAACTGTAAGACTATGAAATGAGGACAGTAGGAGAAGCAGACAGTAAAAAGTGTTACGTGCCAAATCGGCACTTAAACATTGTATTTAGGTTAAGTTTTGATGTACGGAAGTTTTGCGCCATAATTTCAAAAGACGCGGTGCGCGAGAATTTTAAATAGACTAGGCGTGTACTTCCGTTACGTTAGAGTGCATTTGCGCAGTTCGCGCCAATGGGAAAAAGACAAGGAGTGGGGACAAAGTGGTGAGAGGTTTTGGTGACGCTCTGAAACGTGGCCTTTTGCCTTGGTTCTTCGAGTGAAGTGGTCGCTTTGAGGTATCGTATCGTAGCTTTACCTATGTAGATTTCCTTTGCTAATTATCTTTTGTTTGTCGACCTTTACCTTGTTCCTAATCCGATCCCTGCATAGGTAGGTAATTTGCAACCTTCGGCTGAACGGACTCCACGACCGAGATGATAAGTCACCATCTTTGATTACTCCGAGATGGAGCCCTGAGGAACCCTGATAGAGGCCAACTTTGGTTCAACCCTGCAGAACGCTTCGGATTTCCGGGTAAGTAATACCGTGTTTAATTTGTTCACGAATATGAACTTTTGCTTAAATTTTTATATTTCCGGTTATGGCGCAATATAATTTGGGGTAATGATGACGTCATGGTAGTTGGCAACGCGAAATCTGTAATAAGGTTCGTGCTTCCAGCCGCCAGGGCGTTGCATTGCTTTCCTATTCATTGCGCTTGCGCGATGTATTTCATGAACTTTGGTAACTGTATTATCGGCTTTTAACTGTATTACCGACTTTTAAGAACTATCACCATATAAATGTATCACCAAATTAAATTGTAATAAAAGGTAGAAGCCTTTTGGAATGTGGTGTTTCAGATGCATGATGATGATAGCATGAACAGACAAAGTTAATAACAAAGAGGTTCTTGAAATAGTAGGGGAAGAAAGATATCTATGGGAAAAAATTAGGAGAAATATGATAGGACACGTTTAAGGCATTTGGGGATTAGTGTGGGATATATTACAAGCAGAGAAGAGAAAAAAGAGAGGTAGAGGTAGACCTAGATTAGACTATTGCTCTCAGATAGTGAAAGATGTAGGCTGTGATAATTTCAGAGAAATGTGTAGGTTAGCTCCGAATAGAAAACAATGTTAGGTACGTGTCTAACCTGTTTCAGGACTGAAGACCTAATGATGACGATGTTAACCGGTTTTGAAAATAGTGGATGTAAAGTTGCCAAAAAAAATCAAAAATTCCACAGCCTCTATACCTTTAAATTGCCTTGGCACCTCTCCCAATGGAGCTAGAGAATTGGGATAGATTTCATTTTACAGCTATTTGTATTATCTTTCTAATGATATACAACCGGGGAGGGGGGGGGGCTGAGAAATTTTTTTTATTTCAAGTTAAAATTTTTAATGTCGATTTCTAAAAAATGCATTTTAAAATTTTCAAAAAAAATCAAGGAAATAGTTTATACTAATACTAAATGATATAGACAGTTTCAAAGAGGGAAGGTGGATTCATAGTTAAATAATTTCAAAAATAGTACTTTTCATCAATACTCATGTTCTTATTAGTGCAAGGAAAGCATTGTACATTAATTTCAAATTTATGAAAAAAATTTAATAAAAGGAAAAATGCACTTACATTCTTGATTATGTAATGCTTCTTGGTGACTAGAATGACTTATTGGTTTGTGCAGATATTTGTGAGAGGTATCCATAACACATCTGGCTTTCTTGGTTACAAAAATGATGGTAATGGTCCAGCTCGATGAAAGAATGTAACTTTCACTTCAAGTTTTCATTTTTCTTCATTACATGTCAACCACCAGTTTTTATCATAAACAGTGATGTAACCATTCACATCTGCAAATTGGTTTTTGTCTGGTGATGTAACTATTAATTGTGATGAATCTGTAGCTTCTAAAAATATTTTAAGAGTTATTTTTGATGTGCTGGAGTTAACAGGTACGAAGGCATGCTGTTGTTGGGTCCCTGAGATTGTAAACGATCTTTTAAAAATTCTTCAGAATTCACATGATCCTCCTGTGTTGCAAAGGTGAAGTTAATAGCAGAAACACTTTTTGCTGCCCATTCATAAAGCTGGAGAGCGGTCATGATTAGGTTTTCGTACAGTCGCCAACTCCAGTGCCATTTATTATTGAGCCTATGAAGTATAAGGCCAAAACCAATCAAATTAGCTGGAGATTCTAATCTGTATTACTTTATTCTGCATGATAATGCAAGACCATATGCCACTGTACCAACTCAACAAACTGTTAAATTTCCAATGCCAAGGTTGCAATGTACTCATGTTTGTGTCATTGAAAGAGGCGTTAGACAATAATTTGCGTGTAATTGGTTTTATAGTCACCAGCTATATTATAGGATACCGGCAATAGAAAACTTAATCACTAATATAATTGTATAGATTATACTGAACAATATATAGATACTGTCTAAAAATTTTCTCAATAAATTTCTTTTTAAAAACTATATTTATTTGAATTATCCTTGTAAAAATCCTACATAAACTTCTACTAACTCATTAAACACTCTAATCCATGTATTCCTTTAGCTCTTCATTACTGCAGTGAATATGGCAAATAAAAGAAGTAAGCTAGATGTAGCATTATTGTTTTGTTCTTACTAATATATTTATGAGCGATTGAAATGTGACTAAACTACAAAGGAGATATTTTTATAGCTCAAACCTTTTGCAGCGTTTTACAAATTTTTTTGTTTGACTCACAGGTTATCATAGATTCAGGTCACCATATAGATATAGATATATCGATGAATGAGAAATGTATACATTTTTTGCATAAGTCAACAATAATAGTACAATATTATATATAAAAGTGGGTACATACATATAAACATATACATATAGTTTAGTTTAGATTAAAAGAAAAACGATGAATTATACATTATTTGCACAAGACGTTGTGGTAGTACAGTGTTATGGGTATAGTCTAACAAAAATTTAAACATTATTTAAACGAGTAACGAATACAGTCAAAATATGTAGAATATTATTTTAGGTCAATCATGAAATCGTAGCCATAATATTCATTAAAACAATAAGATGCCCGTTTTATTCAGAAATTTTGTACTACCTTTTTAAACTTTGTTAATGGTAATAACTTTATGGTTTGTGGAAGATGGTTATAAAATTTTAAAGCATAATAGTTTAAAGAGTTTAAAGAGTCGTGTGCATGGAATTCTCAAAAGGTTGTTTTTCTTATATTATGTGAATGTACTTGTGTATTTTTTACATATATATTGCAGTTTTTGTGGACATATAACAGACATTCTAGGATGTATATACATTGTAATGTTAAAATTCCTACTGAACTGAAGTATGCTTTACAGTTTTCTCTGTATATCCCATCCCTGCTATTATTTTGATTACTTTACGTTGTAACGAGAATAAACGTTTTATATGTGAGGAATGACCCCATGCCAGTATTGAACATGATAAATGCGAGTGAAATAACGAAAAATATGCTAGCATGATAATATTATCTGAAACCTAATTTTTTAAGGAGCGAATGCAGTATATCGATTTATTTAAGTTAACCGCAGTATCTTTCACTTGATCCCATTTTAAATCACGGTTCAGGTATAAGAAGAACTTGACAGACTCAGGATTTGAGAATGAATACTATTTTAGTGAGAACAACATCTGTGCACTTTTATTGGAGTTTAAACTTAATTTGTTTGATGCAAACCATGTACTTGCTGAAAAGTGACTAATCACGTTTTTATTGAACAAGTCTACACAAGATAAAGAACTGGTTATTAAAGTAGTATCATCAGCAAAAATAACAGGTTTGGACAGTGCGATATATGACGGTAAGTCGTTTATATAGATTAAGAACAAAATAGGTCCCAGAATAGAACCTTGGGGTACACCATTTTTTATAGTCTGCAACTCAGATTTACTGCTGTAGTATACAAGCTGTTGCCTGTTTTTTAAATAAGATTATATCAGCAGGCAACTGTTTTGGTCGAATTTATAATATTTTAATTTATTTAAAAGAATGTCATGAGATACACAATCAAATGCGTTATTGAAATTAAGAAAAGAGGTCATACAGAATTCTCCTTTTTCAAAACAGTCTGTTATTTTCTGTATAAAAGATAGGATAGCGTCAGTTGTGAATTTATTTCGTCTAAAACCATATTGATTAGATGAGAAAATATTATTTTTTTAAAATACGTTTGTATTTGATTATTGAGAATTTTTTAAAATTTTTTTGATAAGATAGGTAGTAAGGATATAGAGCGACAATTAGATGTGGTATTTGGGCCACCTTCTTTGAATAAAAGAATAAACTTAGCTAGTTTTAAAGAGTCTGGAAATATGCTACTAATTTATACATGAATTTATTAGTTTAGTTAGAGGACTAATCAAACTGTTTTTACAGCATTTAATCACTTCCGTATTTAATTCATAAGCATCTGTGCTAGTTTTGTTCTTTAAGGAGGTTATAACATTTCTGACTTCATTTTCTGATCCTGCGTTAAAGGAGACATTTTCACAACTACAGTTCATGAAATATGAATTTATATTATGTGCAGAGCTGTTTTTCTATGAATGTAGTAGCACTTTTAGCTACATTGACAAAGAAATTATTGAAATCATTTGAAGTTAATGCAGAGAATATATTTTCGTTACAGAAGGGTCTTCTTGAATTTATAATGTGCCACATAGTCTTTATCGAATTTTTTGGATTGTTTTATTTTGTCAGAAATACTTTTCAACTTAGCTGTCTTTATGGCTTGGCGATACTTAGTTATGAGATTGTTAAAATTTATTTGATTTTGTTTTGTAGGGTAAGTACTGTTAATCTCAAACAATATTTCCAGTGTACGACGCATTTTGCGTAAAGTATTATCAAACCATGAGCCCTGGATATCAGTTGATTTACGAAATGCTCTAAGTGGGAAGGAAGCTGTAAAAGCTTTTATAATAATCACAAGGAAACTTTCATAATTTTTTGATATGTCAGTGTTATGTATTATTAAATTCCAATCAACCTCTTCAAGACATTTATAAAAGTTGTATTTATTTTTCTGCGATTTTGGATGAAACGTTTTTGTGGAAAAACTTAATTTCTCATACTGGACAACAGCTTTAAACTTGACACCTGAATGATCAGATATTAAGTTTTTTTGCTTCTTTATACTGAAAATATTAAGTTTTGTAAATATATTATATAAACAATTCTTTTTCGGGTTTCAAAAGTTACCGTGTATTTCAATTTAAATGATTGACTAAAGATTCAAACTGAATGCATCAACCTTAAAATTTGCGTTTCACAAGTGGTTGATGATTTAAATGATTGCACATGAATTTTACTCTTTGCACACATTTTACAAATTGTTTCCTTAAATTTTGTAGATAAATTTAAGCTATATACAATGACATCTGTCTAATCATTACAATTTAGATGTCCATAATCTTTGATGTCACCTTTGGAAACTTTCGCTGCTGTTATTGTTTACAAATGCAGCTTGCTTTTATTTACATCTACAAAGTTTAGTTTATCGGATTTTACAGCTGATTTTACCAGTTAACATGATCAATAGTTGCTTTATTCTTTTCAAAGTCACCATATATCCGTTAACAGTAACACTCAATACTGACAGCAGGTTATTTCGAATATCCGGCACATACAAAGCATTTTTTAATGTAACAGATTCTGCATTTAACATATTATCACCATGCCCACAGATTCAATAAAATGATCCGCAGCTGTATAAATTTTTAATTATTCATTTCATTTCGTAAAGATGCTTTTAGCATTGCACATGTGTCTCGAGGCACCACTATCGATATATCAAAGTTTTTAATTTCCTTGAAAACAAAATTGCCATTATTTTTGAAGCATCAAATACTGTTTTTAGTGGTTTGAAACATCCTTTAGTAAACATAGCACTATTGTTCCTATTAACATTGTCCTTCATTCTGGCACCTTTATCATTTTGTCCCGCTTCATCTTCAATAAGTTTGACATTTGAACTTTCAAGCATAGATATTTGGTTGCGTTTCTCGATTGTAATAATAAAATTTTCAAATTCTGGCAAACAAAGAACCCAATAGCATGATGAACAATAATTTGTCAGGTATTTTGATGCCTGCATCTTGGTTGTTTTGCTTTATGAGAAAATGTTACGGATGAAATAAGGGTTAAAAGGATTAAATTTTGATTTGCCCTGAAGGAGCGGGAACACCGTAACAATATAAGGGTGTGTCGGCTAATTACAGTAGTGCGAGAATGTGTTCCTATGAATGAAAAGAAAATAAAGAAGTACAAAAAATAAATAACAAGGTTTAAATGCAAAAATTTTACATTACGTTAATACTTGCTCTGAAAGGTATTTCCTCTTGTCAAAATCCATGTGCACCAAACAGTCACGGCAGTCCTTTTGAAGTCATTTCTATTCGGAAGACTGTTGTTTTGATATCCTAAACCGGTCCTAATTCAAGAAGTTTCTCAAAATAAGATGCTCCTTCCAAATAAGATCATCACTGGGGTAGCTGGATATCGTTTACATATCACATACTACCCATTTCCTAAATAAATTGAAATGAAAAGCCACCTAAACTTAACCTCTATTAACAAAAAAAATCATTTCAACACACATACAATATACTTTACAAATTTTTCCTACTTTCCTATTTAATTATGACATTCACAAATCTCAAAGTATTGGCAATGTCGTTTATAATAAACAAAAAAACACTTAAATCCCTACTTTGTGCTATATCACTGTCCTTTTCAAAATATGTTACATATTAATATTTTAATCTAATAACATTATTATTAAATTTATTCACTTCGTTCGGTCGATAAATCATTAAACAACAAAAAGATAAACACTTCGATGTTCAATTAATCTCATGCGTTGTAAAATATCAACCTTATGTGTTACGTTCACTCACATATAAATTATACAGAATCACAAATGTTGCTTATAGTTTGATTTCACTTATTATAAGGTTAAGAATGACCATACCACACCAGTTTTCCATTTTCCAAACAGTTACAACACAACTCAAAATTTCAACTTAATGACGTGCGAAATACCCCAAATCTCCACTTCTTTCATAGGGTCACAACGCTAATAACTCCACACTCAGGTACATAGAAAATACATCGCCCCTCACGAGAGTAAGTTCACATATAATATCGTATGTCACTTTTTTGTTGTCTGTGCAAGACATCCATCTTTAATATTCCTTGCAGATGCATTACATTTAACGTTAAGTCTAACTTAACCTTATATCAATCCTCCCCCACGTAGTCAAGCCCACCATCGTCTACTTGTGCATACATTAACAAATTCACTATTATTTTCTTTATAATTCTGAAAGCTTTTTTAAAACATGACATGCATCACTATGAAATTTTATGGTTATAAGTGGTTTGTTTACTTTGTTGTGGTTTAAAATAATTTACAACTCTTTATTTAAGTTCCAATATGTATTTAACAGAAACAAAATGATTATCTTTGTGGTTTTAAGTTTATAATTCAGATATAAATACGGATTTAATTGCAAGTGTTGTTTTTGAACACTATTCTACATGAAATTAATATTATACGGGGTGCTTCAATAACAAATTAGTTCATTCAATATTCCTTCTTTCTTTCACCTCTAATTTATTGTTAGCATAATGGAGGGCATTCAAAAAATCTATTACATATTGTGTCATTGAAATGATCCGTTTAATATACATTCTTAACATTGTTTGTATAATGCTGCTTTTATCAGCATTAATCTCAGGATTCGAAAGTTTCATTTGAAGATGTTGTCCTTTTTACGTAATTGAACTGACTCTAGGATATGGCGAGATTTATCAATGCCAATACTTTTGAGTTCTGTTTTAACATTTGTTTCGAATTGTATAGCTTTAAATTTGAAAAACGTGGGTTAAACTCCCCACTACTAGTTTTCAAAGGTTGTTGCGTTAACCACTTCCTTCCTTTTATGATTTCGATACATGAATCGTCATGTTAACGAGTAAAAGTGGCGCTTTTGCATAATTAGCATTTAATTATTATTTACAAATAGTTGTGGTCGGTTACATTTATTGTGTGCTTTCCTCTGCCTATATCTTTACAAGTAACAGATCAAGGTGGGAATTTGTGGTATTAATTTTAATCAATATTTTGAACTGCTACGTCTGTTTGGAAAGAGTAGTTGGTGCAGACTATATATGTAGAACAGAGAATAGTGGCGGTGCCAGGTAAGGCACATGAACTTAAGATAATCGAATATGTTACAATTAAGAACATATATCGATATATAATTATTATATTTTAACAAACAGTTTTTAGTAGGGCTGATGACAAAACCCGGTGTCATTTATATTAATAATCATTGATTTGAGTAAAAGCTGGCTTTAATAGAAAAAACATTTTTTTACAAAAATCATTTCAATAAAGTTGATTTTACCAAATTGAGTGTTTATTAAAAACAGTAAACCTGCTTCCCATTTATCCCAGTTTTGCCAACACAAAGTGATATGTTCAGGATCAATCCTAAGAGTTCGCATGCCTTTGTGCAAATAGCTAGGTTGCCGCCCCTCCATCACATCATGTTAATATGAACACATCTTAAAAAATGTTATATTCAATAGAAACTAATAATAAATACTCAAAATAATACATTTGCTATTTAATTCAAAGAATACAAATTAAGACTATACATTTATTTCTAAATAACAGAAAAGACTGAAATTAAAATTGTATTTCATTGGTAGAAAAAAATTAAACAAATGCAGGTTCGAAGTAAAATACTTTGTTCATTTATATATTGTGTATGATATGTGAATTTGACTGCATTTTTCACCAAGAAAACTGAAATTATATCTTTGTAATCGATTTTTTCTGCTATCTCATGTTCAATCACAATTGTGGCAAGCCCAGATAGATGTTCGTGATATATTTGAACACTAATAATTTTTTATAATTTTGAGTGTACTAAAACTGCTCACCTGAAGCCACCGTTAAGGGTAAAGTTAAAAAAGTCTAATAGATGGATATGTTAGGAAATAGACTGGTTAATCAGTTGCTGACAATATACTAAAGAACTCGCAATTGTATCATATCTTCCTTTAAAAACGGTCTTAAAGCCAAGATCTCATCACATATCTGGATGACATCAAAATCACAATCATCTAATTTATTGCCAGATTCGGTATATTCCAGATATGTCATTAACATATTTTTGTATTTTACTACTGTTGTGTTTTTAATTTGCACAGAAAATTAAAATTATTGTATTGGTTTTTAGTAACAAAAAACCTCTCTTCTACAGAGTTTCATCGCAACATCAATTATTTCAAAATAAAAATATTTTAATGGATCTTGTAGAGACTCGTCGGAATGTTCGTAAGTAGTAAATTGTGATTTTACCATTCTTGACGCATGGTGGATAAACTTATACGAATATTTAATGCTTCCAGTAAGTGTACTGAAGCTCGATAAAACTCTTCAAATGAGATCATTACACAAACTTTTTAAGTAAATAAGTAAGTTTTCTAATGCTTCAGCTCCTGCATTCAAATCAAAATCTCATGTTTGAAGTAATTTGCTTACAACATTTATTTTTGAAATAATGGTAATTTGTTCGTTAGGGCTAACATCAGGGGTACTATCCAGAATAATGGAGAAATATTTTCAATTTCTGAGATGGCTTATTACATTTCTTTTGATTTTTTCGGAAATTAAAAAAATAATCTCGTTTTAAAATTTATCTCCAAAATAGAAATGCATCTTAGTTTTCTAATTTTTTATGCTTTTACACGCCTAAGATGTTCCAACATAACCTTATCAAATTTTGCCTCCATTTCAACCACTTTTAAAAAGTTTCTGTTGTTACTTTTGTATAAAACATTTGAATTTCCCCACAGCGGTAAGCAACAAGTTGCTAGGAATATAATAATAGCAATAGGCCTGGCCTTTCAATAACTCCATACCAATGGGTTTGTTCAATTTCGAATAATGTCTGCTGTACATTATCAATGGTGAATTTTGTTTGAAGAGACATTTGTAGTTCCTTCCATCACTTGAAGGCTCTCAAACGTGATAGTGATGTTTCATAGCTTCGTAGTGTATCGGATGTTTCGAATCAGAAAATTCACTAGTATCAGTCAATTTTGTATTAAAATTGCTACCAAAAAGTATTGCAACAAAAAACAGAATATACTTTTTAATATAATCGATTACAGTAACCAGTCGCAGATAGTTTCTTCGCCATTTTTCAAATGCCTTTTATAATACACCTTTGAAAAGCTTTGGCCATCTTCATTTTTGGAAAGTGTTTATTTATTTATTTTTTCGTTTGAAATAAACAGGATAAAATCTAATTACATATTTCACTATAAACTATATTTAAGTAAAATAATAATATAGAATAATAATAATAATATAATAATATGTACTATAATAGTATATTATTCAACATACGGTAATGTAGGCAATAACTCATGCAGATGCAGTTTGCGTCACGAGCCGAAGGCGAGTGCCGTAATTCATCAAGTGAGTTATTGTCATTACCGTATGTTGAATACTATACTTTATCTACGACTATAAGCACAGTAACAAGTTTTAATAAACAATGTAATCAAGATTATTAAAAAAAAATTATAGTACAAATTTGTTTGACATTACGTAAATGTCAATGAGCATGGTTACTATGATATTTTTGGTAGCTAATTAAATAGAAATATAAGCTGGAAGCGTGAGTTATTATAACTCACGCTCATAACTCACGGTGTTTAATTATGAACACTATTACTTGTTCAAAAGTATATGAATAATGGTATTTTAACTAAATAGGAGTAGATAAATATAATTATATAGCTATGTACAGGTGCATATGTGAGTGGGTGTATATGAGAATGTGTGTGAAGATGTTGGTGTTGGTGTGTGCGCCATGCATGGGTGTGTGCATGAGCATGTGCTGGCGCCATCGTGGGTGAAGTAGGCGTTAAGTTAATTAAAATTTTGATTTTCCGTGAAGGGCCCCCTAACAATAAAAGAGTGTGTCGACTATCGGCAGTGGTGTGGAAGTGGATTCCTATGAATAAATGAAAAAAGAATATAAAGAACAGTAAAGAAATACAAAAATGATAAATAACAAGGTTTCAAATTAAAAATTCTACGTTGCATTAACACATACTGAGCGCCGCCAAACACTCTTTCACCGCAAAACCTGTGATGTTCTTTTCTGTTTGGAAGACTGTTATCCTCCATAAAACTACCTTGCTTTAGTTTCCTAAAGTTAGTCCTCATTAAGTTTCTCTGTAAAAATAAAATACTTCCAGATATGACTAGCACTGGGGTAGCTAAGTATCCTGACTGCCTATTTCCTAAATAATTAAAATAAAAATCCACCTAAACTTAACCTCTATTAACATAAAAACACAAGTTTATTACACATGTACATGCAAATATACTTTTCTAAAAATAAATTCTTATCTGCAATCTGGCCAGGTGTTGATGAACTAAATCCTAAAGAAAATCTTTAAGAAAAACTTAAACCCGAACCATCCACAAAACTATACGAAGCTCCACATTTTCCTGCTTTCCTATTTAATTATTGTATTAATGAATCCGAAATTATGGGTAATGTCGTTTTATCAAAACAAGAAAACATTTCACTTCCAACTTTGCACTATAACATTGTTCTATTCAAAATACGTATCACCTGCGTATTTCTTAATATTTTACTACTAATAACCTTATCCTTACATTTACTCACCAATTGTTCCATCGATAAACCCTCAATATAACTAATAATACATACATCACTACGATGTTTGATTAATATCCTACATCGAAAAATGTCAAAACATTCACATCCTAACTCACATATAAATTATACCGAGTCATAAACAAGTCTATACTATTACTTAGTTTCTTCATCTAATTTAGGTAATGTCCAGACCACAATAGCTTTGAATTTTTCAAAACCATAGCTACAACATACCCCAAAATCCCAATTTAATGACAGGATGAATTTAAACTGCCCAAATATCTACCCCAGTCAAATGGTCACAACGATATTAATCCACATTTCGGTGATGGAAAATACCTCGTCTCACAGAGTAAGTTCACATTTAATATCGTATGTCGCGTTTTTGTTGTCGCTGTGAGACATCCATTTTTAATTTTTCTTCTAGCTATGTTACAACCAATGTTAAGTCTAACTGGATCTTATATCAAGCCTCTCCCTCGCGGTCAAGTCCGCCTTTGCCTATTCGCGCGTCTCGTTACATTTTGATGTTTTCAGATAACCGGGTTCTGTACAACTGATTCAATCTCAATTGGATTTATTCTTTTAATCCTCCTTCTACTTCGAATGTTGTCAACGGTGTTTCATGTAATTGCACAATCTGCTATTGAGTTTGGGAAGTACGTGTTATACCATGATGTAATTTACATAGGTGTATTTGAAACCATATAATTGCACACACCGAAACCATATATGTGTGTATTTTCATGATTCAGTGTCTGAAGGTTACTTTGTAATAAAGTGTATTTGTAATTTACTTTATGATAGTTGCAACAATGTCTATTTAAACTATTAATAATCTATAGGAACACTGTACGATTTAAATAAAATTAAATAAAACCCTTAACCACAAAAATATTTGAATTATATTAACTATGTCATCATGTATAGCTTTGAACACACTATCCAGTGAGTATCTCCCACCATAAACATAGGAAAAATAATTAGCTGGTGTTCTCAACAACAAACAAGTGAATTGTCATTCACAATTCACTTGTTTGTTGTTGAGAACACCAGCCCGCGGTGAGGAGAATATCCTCGATAGTGTTTATAGCAACAATATAGTAAATTATAGGTTGGGAAGGTTCACTTCAGCCTAAGTGGTGAGGAGAATATCCTTGAGGTGTTCCAGAACAACAGCTATTTTTTTCTTCTGATGATGACCACATAGTGGTATAAACGATCTAGTAATTCAAATATTTTTTGTGGTTAAGGGTTTTTATTTAATTTTATTTAAACTATGTCATATTGCATGGAATTTATTGGGCAACTTTCTAAAGTGTATATTAGTGAGTTTCCTTTTACAATTCTGAAAGCTTTTTATGACACGTTTTTACTATAAAATTTTATGGTTAAAATGTAATTGATTTGTTTACGTTCTTGTGGTTTAAAATAATTTTCAACCCCTTATTCAAGTTCCCCTGTGTATTTACAAAAATAAAACGATTATAATTGTGGTTTTCAGGTTAATCGGAATAAAAATACAGATTTCATTGCATGCCTTTGTTTTTAAACACTGTTTTACGATTAAGATTATACAAGGTGCTTTAATAACAAGTAAGTTAATCACGATTAAATATTTCTTTCATATCTAATTTATGCTTAGTGTAACATACCGTGTCTCAAAAGGGTTTCTTTTTGTTAACGTGATCTGTCGATACATTGTAGTGTGTTACGAAATAACCTATGTTTTTTTGTGATAGTAACATGGTTCAGTTCACAGAATCAATTATATCCTTCTGCGCATCTACACTTACAGGACAGTCATTAAAGTTAATGGAATAATCACTTTCACCAGTATCTCTAGATATATTTTTTTCTTTGCGTTCTATATCTATATTGCCTCTAGTAACAATAGATTTATGATTACTACCACTACTACATGGTACTAAATCGATTTCCATGTGAATAGACATAAAAGGAAAATGGTCACTCACCTTTCAGAAGGAATTTTTGCAGGGGCTCCTTACATATCCTTCTGTTCTTTTTCTCGCCTAACTTTTAGTTTCCGATATTCAGATTACGGGTTTTTTGTTTTCCAGACATGCTATGTTTCTTTACTTACTTGGAGAAAGCAGATGAGTTACACAAATTTGACTTAATAAAAATTCGATTTCCAAAATATTTCATATGTATAATAGCAATAGAACACCATTTGTATAAGGTCAACACTCACTACATTACTATGAGTAGGGTAGGATAAGATTACCAAAATGCAGAATACTTGAACGTGTTTTCCACCATTTGAAGTTGTATGTCACCAATCGGACTAATTGCTTTTGTGTAAATACTAAATGTAATCGAGAGATTATTGCAGTGTTCACGAAGGACACTAGTACTTCATATTCATTCTGTGAAAACCGGCCTCTGAAATGGAATCTTTATGTATTTGTTTTTTAGTTATGGAAAAATGGGTGCTCGTCGCAAACATAATTTTTAGAATGTGCATTATCTCTTGAATCCAATTAGTGCCCGATTTTCCCTTTTGTATAATACTCATAACAACAATTTTTCTGCGAAGCAATATTTGGCTCTAAGCTAAGCATGTAGTGAATATAAAATCGTTCACTGTTTAAGTACTTAAGATAAATACAAACTAATTGGTATGTAATTATTTGCACATTATACATTTTTGTAAACTGCAGAGTGATGGTTTATAATTTTCATGTAATAAGCGTAGCAAGATCTTTCATATTAAATTGTTATTGCGCACCCTGCAATCTACAACTGGAATCCAGACGATAGGTCGTTCATTGTAGGATACAAACAACAGCTTATTTCTTTTTTTAGAACAATAAGACAATAGACATTTTACAGAAACCAGATGGCTTAGCTAGTTTCATTTCCAATAAGGCATAGGAATGAAGGATGAAGGACAAACATTCTGTTGTTTGTTAGGTACCTACCTATAGTTATCGTTTAACTTTAAATTTTCACTAAAACCAAGACCATTCACTGTATTTGTTATCGATAATGTATTTATGTAAGATTATAAAATGCTCTGAATCTTAGTAATAACTTTTGTGTCTTTTTGGCACCTCTATGATTACCGTGCCTTCGTTCGGGGCACGAAATCTTCACCTGCTAGACGCAACCCTGGATACGTATTAAAAATTAAAACATATGCAATTGTGTTGACAGAATGTACATGCGCATTTTATATAATTTTTTGTAAAATTGCAAGCTTAAGTCCAATTTTTTTTTAGTTTGCCAAGTGTAATTATTTCTTAAAAACTTAAAATATAGGAATATTATTTAAAAGTTTGTATAGTATTCTTCCATAAATCGGTGCATTACCTTACATTTTATGTAGAAATATCTCCTCTGTGTTGAAATTTGATTTTTAGCATGTGCCAGATTTATTACTTTAAATGATAATTATATAAACTTACAGGTACACAATCAAAACATCGTTTGAATCTTTTGTTAACAATAATTAAATACGAAGATGAACAACTTTAAGATTCTCAATATAAAAGGATTGGAATTTCCAACTTACAATCAAAATCCACACGTGCAACTTCGACCTGAACTACAAAGAGTTTTTAAAGTACTTAAAGCTATTGCACATGATTTGGACATAACCTCTTTCCAAATGGATATGCAGATACCTCATTTAAATATTGTGGGTATAACTGCCTATAAAGAGTGTGATAATGAAACCAAACCAAAGTTAGTTGCAAATATAGAAGTCTTAGATGATACCAATTGTGTTAAAAATAAAGTATGTTGGCCTTCGGGCTATATGCAAGTCAAATTACGAATTTTAGAGCAGTTTGATGTGCCTTTGATAACAGTATGAATATATTGTGTATTATTTGTTTTTGCTTTATTTATTTTTTAGATTCCACAAAGTGATATTGACGGACTGACTGAAGAGGAGTTACAAATATATTTAAAAGACGAATTTCAACTGATAATTTATTAGTTATAGTTACCTAATCAGGAAGATTGAGACTGGATTGTTTATATAAGCTTTAAATTATTATGCAATGTATTTTTACCAATAAAGTGACTTATGTGGCTATTGATGTATTGCGGATTCTTGTTTAATGCTTTTGGTTATTAATTCTCAACAATTATTAATAACTAAGAAATGAAATAATCTAATAAAATATTTTGACGTCAGTGTCATACACAAAGTGAGATAAAATTACGTGGCCACAGTTCCAAGTGCTATTATTGACCGATTACGTTAGTAAAACAAAATCAATTAATTTTTAGTTCTGTAACATGCCGCACAGCGCTAACAATAAATTAGATATGAAAGAAATAAAAATTAATTTTAAAGGGACAAAACATATGATGCATTTTGTATAAAAGATTTCGTAAATAGTCATTCCTAATTAATTAGGTTATTTCAATGCTATAAAAATAATTCAGATAAGAAAGTATAAATTTATTCTTTTAAATACATTGTATGATAAGAATGAAGGACGATAACATTAAAAACCACAAAGCAGACATCGTGACAAGCACCAGGGAATACATTTTCCACAGATAAATACATTGCAAGGGCCTAAGCGTGAGAATTTGTGTGGTAAGCATATAGTTAAGCAAGATACATTTTATTAATCAGATGCTAATAGTAATAAGAAATGATTTATGTGAGAACCTTAAAGCGGTTTCTTTATACATATTTAAATAATAATCATTGGCCATTCATATTTTTATTAATCAAATTAATATACATGCATACTTAACACGGCACAATTTGGATATCATTCAAAACAGTTGTGTATAATAATCAAAATGACATTTACGACGATCGTCGAAAATAAACAATATCGATGAAGAAGGAATTTAATCTTAAACAATAAAATGTTATGAATAATATTTCATAATTATGCTTACAATCTCCCCCTATTCGGAATATTATTAATCAAATACCTTTTGTAAATAAACTTAGTGTACAACGTAACATAGGCTTAGTTAATAGATTGCCTACATTGCACTTGAATTAACATACTTAGGAACTAAAGCACCCTCCTTCAAAAACTGTCTTAATAATATGATGCTTAATATGTATACGTTTACTGAGATTACTTATAACATTTTGTTACGGTTTCCCGCGTTTCATATTATTGTGCAATCGTTAGTATAACGTACAAATACACTCCTTTTATATCAAATACCAAACACATTTAAAAGTGATACAATGATCAAATTTATATTGACAATATAAATAAAAGCAATGTACTCACTTAAATCTCAACTTACCGCCAAATCCCAGGGCCATCTCATTGTGGGTCACATTACCCCATTTGCTGGTCCAAATTTTATCCGTCCATCCTCTATGCTTGTTCGTAGGTGGGACGACAAGGATAACCAGGTAGAAGGAACGATAAGGCAAGATAAGATACAGGAACCTACATCCTAAAAGAGAAAAGACACACGCAACACCGGCAGATGTTATTAGCTTCAGATCTCATAGCTTAATGATGTCTCATCACACCGCGCGCACCTGCACCATTCACTCCGCGCAGGCGCGACTCAGGGACGACGGAAATTGACAAGTTCATTTAAAAATAATTGCGGGAATTTATTTACATATTTAACAATGTACATTGCCAAATTTTGGCATGTAACAATCGCGACAAAGCCATAAAAGAAAAAAATCTTAAAAAAGAAACACTTAAAATCTAAAGCCTGACTAACTTACATATAACCTAACTTACATTCTAGTAAATGTTTATTTTAGGCGCCACCTGGTTTTTCGACCGATAATATGTCTTACGAGTAACCAGGAAACAGAATCTGTAGCCCCAAGTTTATCGAACTATATCTATAAATACACACACGAGTCTTTGATGTGGCACAGTTATAATCGACAGCACAAATTTGTCGGAGAGCACGAAACACTACTATAACTAAAACAGATGCGACAAGTCGCCTAACATAAACAAAAGCTAACATTACGGTTTTTAAGTGCACACGCATATAAGCATTGCATTTAAACTGTTTTTTCTTTGGCAAGAAAATGCCCAAATTTCAAAATGCCCAAGAGAGCAAGTTACTATACATTCTAGTAAATTTTTATATATTGGTACTCTAGCTTAATAAACAATACACATCAAAACTTTTTAATGACATGGTTGTGAATTAACAAATTTACCAACAGTACCCTCTTACTAATTCCTTACGTTGCTAACCTAACAAATTACATTGTTACCATCAGGTTAGCTTCTTCACTCAATACTCAACAAAAAAAATTCCTACGTCTGATCAAAAATACCAAACGTTAGGAAAACAGTTAATTCCTTTTACCATAAAAATTCTGCTACCATACAACTTGTTAAAAACCTCCCGACATCCGCCCTCGCTTACCTATCTCTATTGGTTCCCTAAATGTAATCGCTTTATTGGACACGGGTTCGTCACGTTCTATTTTAAATAACGAAGGCTTACAGCAATTATCTGAACAAAACATTAAATTTCCGGTTATTCCAGAAAAAACCTCTATAAATCCAGCTGACGATAATAAAATATATGTAACTGGTTCCCTTAAATTAAAAATTCGAGTAGAGTCACTTGAATGTGATGTTCCATTTTTGATTGTACGTACACGCTTACCCATTTCTATTTGGCGTGGATTTTTGTAAACTTTTAATTTATCTCTATATTTTCAAGATTTTTCTTGGCAAGCTTCTCTCAAAACAAATTCTTGTGCGTCGGCTGGAATATCTAATAAAATTTCTCTCACCGATTCCCAAAATTCAATTCTTAACTCTACAATTGACAAATTTCGTAAATTAAATACCTCTTAACTTGGTTGCGTTACTACCGCAACACATACTAGCTCTACGGGTGATGCTGTTCCTTTTAAGCAACGTCAATATCCGTTATCGCCCGCATTACAAAAACATTTGCATACCGAAATAGATAAAATGCTCAAATCTGGTATTATCTCTCCTTCAAATTCGCCATGGATGTCTCCCGTGTTATTAGTTCGTAAGAATGGCGTGTTTGCTTTGACGGTAGAAAGCTTAACTTTGTAACTGTGGCCGATGCCAATCCCTTATCCCGTACTGATTCTATTCTAAGCCGGCTTTGAAATGCTAAATTTATCTCATCTATCGATCTTAGACAAGCTTTTTATCAGATCCCTTTTGATTTATCTTCCCGCCCAAAAACGCTTTCTTGCCATTGGGTCTCTGTAACGCACCACAAACTATAAAACGCATTATGGATCAAGCGTTAGGTTCTCTATCTTACACCAAGAACGCGCCTTTGTATTTTTAGACGACATATTAGTTATCTCAAGTTCCTTTGAAGAACATTCCGCTACACTTAATGAAGTTGCTGAATGCTTAAGAGCAGCAGGTTTTAAAATAAATTGGGAGAAATGTCAATTTTGCTGTTCTTCTCTTACATTTCTTGGTTTTATTATCGATGGAACTGGTCTTCGGGCAGATCGTGCTAAAGTCGTCGCTATTACTAAATTTAAAAACCCAAGACTGTTACCGAAATTAAAAGTTTAATAGGAATAATTAGTTATTATCGCATTTTTCTACCTAATCTCTCAACTATATCTGCACTCATTCTGCCTTAATTAAAAATTAAAAGAAAAGTCAATCTGTCGAATGGAATTCAGGAGCTCAGCAGGCTTTTGAACAAATTAAAACATCAATCACTTCTGCACCTATCTTAATCTCGCCCAATTTTGATGAAAGATTTTATATACAAACCGATGCCTCGCTTACTGGTTAAGGTGCGATTTAAATATGAAAACAATGAGGACAGCAATGCAGAAGGTGCAGTCGGTTATGAAAAAACGCACTTCTCACATTAAAACTATTAAAATGGACATTCATTAATCAATAATTACCCCTATAGCAGCTCTAATGCCGAAAACATATATGAACAAATAGAAAATATTCCTGGACCTAGTGTTCATAGAAACACGTCTGACCGTTATCTTTCTCAGCCTATTGAGCAATTTTCAAATGAGAAATTTCATTATATAAATGATATGCCTGGCTAGCTCAGTCGGTAAGGCACGAGACTCTTAATCTCAGGGTCGTGGGTTCGAGCCCCACGTTGGGCGCCACTGTTACGATTTCCCACGTTTCATATTATTGTGCAATCGTTAATATAACGTACAATTACGCGCCTTTTGTATCAAATACCAAACACGTTTAAAAGTGATACAATGATCAAATTTACATTGATAATATTAATAAAAGCAATGCACTCACTTAAATCGCACCTTACCACCAAATCCCAGGGACATCTCATTGTAGGTCACATCATGCCATTTGCTGAGTCCAAATTTTATCCGTCCATCCTTTATGCTTGTTCGTAGGTGGGACGACAAGGATAACCAGGTAGAAGGCAAGATAAGATACAGGAACCTACATCCTAAAAAGAGAAAATACTCGCAACACCGGTAGATGTTATTAGCTTCAGATCTCGTAGCTTAATGACGTCTCATCACACCGCGCGCACTTACGCCATTCACTCCGCGCAGGTGCGACTCGGGGACGGCGGAAATCGACAAGTTCATTTCAAAAATTTATTTACATATTTAACAATGTACATTGCCAAATTTTGGCATGTAACAATTTTCTGAAAAATGAATAGTGGATATATTGTCACATAATACAAGGGATTTGTTAATACACTATTTTTTATTTTTAAAGTGGCGATACTTTAGCCATCCACATTATTTCAATGCAGGCAGAGTCCATAGCTATGCACTCTGCCACCATAGCGCTGCATGAAATACATTTCTGAATGTTACGATGCCATCCTAAGTACACCTCCTACAGACCAAATAAAACCACTAACTGATCTACACGAATATATAGCTGTATCTCCAGAGGCATCAATGTATATTACTAGCTCTGTTGAACTACAGTTTGATAGAATAATTTTATAGTTTATACTACATCCAACGTACTTTAAAATTCTCAATAGACATTGAAAGTGTTCCTTGGATGGATTAGTTGAAAATTGTCCCGTATATATAGTAGAAAACATTATATCAGGTCGCGTCCTAATAGCTATAAATAAGAGATCCTAATAGTTCTTTAAAAGGTAAATCTACGACTTCACTATTAGTATTTTGGTCAAAAACATATCCTGCATCTATAATATATACAAGTATAGTTATATCCACATTAAAATGTTTTACAATTTTATGATATACTTTTGCTGACTTCATAGTAATTTCATGCATGCTAAAATCCTATACCTAAAAATTATTTAATAGGACCAAGATGAGTGATTTCATAAAATTTCCTTAAATAGCTAAATATATGTTTCATATAGTCTACATTTTTACAAAAGATAGCAATATCATCCGCATATAATAATATCACACAATCATTTAGGTGAAAAATACAAGGACAATGGTTAGATATGTAAAAACCCAATTTTTTCAAAATATCAAATATGGTATAGGCAAATCACTTTAAGAAGAACCCTACGTCATATGCCAGATTGCGCAGAAATGTAATAACAGTGGCGTAGTTGAGTTATTACAGTATAAACGGAAGATAAGGCGTTAAATAGTAAAAAAATAAACAACCAATTAAATTATAATTTAAAATTTTTAATATAATATCGCCATATGAGTTGTGTGCATCAATATCCCTAAAAAATACTGCTATAGCAAGGTTATTTTGTAAAATCCGATAAAGCAAATGATTGAATACCATGGCCTACTTAAGTGGTTTCTATCTCATTCTAGTGTTCTGCAAACACATCTGTTGAGTAACTTATTGTTTTATTAATTTTAATTGTTATATAAAAGATATTTTATATTAGTTAGATGGCGGTTTAAAACTGTCCGTCTGTGTATCAAGTAAAAATAAATAGTAATGAAATCTAAAACTTTTACAAGGTAATTTCCGATTGGTTGATCATAAAACTCTACGCCACTAAAACCTGAATACGGCCATCCCTAATTACATATAATGAACTGTTCCTAACCAATTTTTGCTTTGTGCGCATGATGACGTTGGGTTCTTCTTAAAGTGATTTGCCTATAATACCAATTTTGCCCTGATTGTTTTAGGCTATAAATCGACTTTCGCAAATATAAAAAACAAGATTTGTGTTGTTAATATTTTATAACCTGGAGGTATTTCCATATATACTTTTTCATTAAAATCACTACAAAAATTCACATTTTATATCCCAATGGGCATGAATACTACAGTCATTCCGTATGACTAGAAGTACAAAAAATAATTTTATTAAATTAAACTCTACAACATGCTCAAAAGTGTTAAAATACTCCACCCCCATACATTTGTCTGAAACCATGGGCAAACAAGCGTGCCTTAAAACATTTCACCGTTCCATCGATATTAATTTTTAATTTTAGAAACTCACTTATAATCTCTTCACACCACACAGCATCTTCTATTGATGCCCAACGTCAGGACTACTTCAGTCCACAGCAGGTTAACAGTGTTATATGTTAACTCGAACAAAATTAAGAAACAAGGCTCATTTTATGTAAATATTCATTTTCATCTTAAGAACACAATATATTGAATTATAAGGCATAAATCCGTGATTAAAAATGTCTCATTCTTATTAGGTAACTCGATTGTGTTTTTAGATAAGAATAATGATATATTCCGGAGTCCCTCAGCCATAAATTTTGCTATCAAAGTACTCAATTGCATATGTGAAATAATTTTTAAAAAATTTGTTTGATACGCTATAACGAATTTGATTGTATGAGAGTGCATTCAAATTGCGTGTATAATAATGCTAAACATACGATCGTATTTTTAACGAAAGCATGTATAGAATATTCGATTGAAAAATAAGAACGTGCTCATTGAACTTCGAAAAATTCCATTAATAGTAAAGGTAATTGAACATTACAAATTAGAGACTATAATATAAATTAAAACAACAACAGCCATAAATCAAGCGATAACAGTCATAAAAATGAAGCGAATTACAGCAATAAATCTTGAAGATAAAATTACGTGTAGATAAAAATGGAACTGATCAGTGGGCCGAGGATATTAGAATGAAAGTTGCATCATTTACGATGATTCTAGATTTTACCTGGAGGACGTGCCTCTAAATTTGGATGAATGAAAGTGTAGGAGTAACCAACAGATTCAACGGGATTATTCTAGATGCATGACGTACCATATGGTTCGATTATATATAATCAATTAAAATAGGTAGAATGGTCAGTTGTTCGATACTCATTTTAAATGTCACCATGCTAGTCTAACATGAAGTGATATCTAGCAGTGAAGTACTGTAGTAAGCAGACAACTTTAATCGACGACCTTGAAAGTTTATTGCCGTTCTAAAGAAAGTAGACAACTACAATGTTTTAAAATGGAATAAGAATTAAAATCAATTGAAATGAAGGCATATCTGAAACAAATGGATTATGGTAAATTGATAAAATTTTAATCGATTTGGACGACTTTGATATGGATTTGGATTACAATTTTTATGTTTAACGGTATTTAATGGGAAAATTTCAACGTGTTTTTTAATTATTATAGTTGGATCATCAGGATTGTGACTAATTTAATATGAACTGATTTATGTAATTTCACAATTCTGTATGTGTATCTATTTACAGAAATAACATTATGTTGCTTGTACTCAAACACATTTAGACGATGCAGTAAGCTGAAAGTAGTTGCTTTCTTTGTTTAAACATATAGTTTAGCATTGGGTAAAAATAAATATTCCACCAGGAGGTCGAAATAAGCAGGATACACCAAGAATCCCAGACCAATATCCCTAGTCTGGACGAGTTGGCGCCCAATAATTTAGTACATAAAAAGCCTTTCAAGGTAAGTATTATTGACAATATTCTTGCAATTTCTTTATTTCTGTAGAAACTCACCCCTGCACCACTGAAGTTAGTCAGTGCACCCTCAATTTGTTAAGGGATTCCCTCCCCTTCTGGACAATTTAACACTTCATTCACCCATAACAGCTTTCAATTTCACAATCATTTGATTTTGCAGATAAATCAACTTCAGAATTACTTTCAGATCGAGAATTCATTTTAACTGTTTAATGTCTTGTATTATTTAAAAGCGCCAGAGCTTTTACTAATTTGTTTGTTGTCAACTATCTATGTTCGTAGTGCCTTTGCAGTTCTATATTTATACTACCATTTTATGCAATTTCTGACTTACTGTATTACATATACGAATGAAAGCTCTTTCTGCTGCAATTTGTAAACTCAACAAAAAAAGGATTGCAATGTTTACCTTAAAAATTGTGTCTAGTATTTGCTCCTGTAATACATATTTACAATCTAGCTCTTGCTGACTTGTCAGGCATAATAATATTGTTTTAATTTACTTTTAACACCTACAATATGAGAAAAGTAATAATTTGAAATATAAATTCACTTATATTGAGTACTTGTACCTAAACTTGTAATCTAAACCCCACATTCAGATTTAAATACAGGAGAATTGTGATACACAAAAACACTTACCCCAGTAGTCCTCTGCTGATGCGGAGATTCCTGTCTTCAGGGTGGGCTTCTTTGTTACTTCCTGCCCCCTACAAAAGAGATTGAAACACCTTATGCTCGTGGGTGGGAACAACGCCAGTTCACACAACAGCCACTAATATCAGGATTCGTATTCCGATATAGTGGCAAATTTTCACCTACCACATGCAAACTGTTATATTGCTCTTTAGTAAGAAGCATCTTAGAATATGCTTCCATTATATGGTCGCCCTTTTATAAAAATAATATTGTTAAAATAGAAAGAGTCCAAAAGAAATTTCTTAAATTTATTACATATAAGATGGGACTTCAAGAGCACCAATGTCAAGAGTTGTCTGTATTACAATCACTTCGATTAGTTTCATTACTGGATAGGCGGATATTGAATGATTTATGTCTTCTGCATAAGATTATTAATGGTTACATCAACTGTACGGAATTACTAGTATTAATTCAATTCAATGTTCCAGTTAGACAAACACGTACTTTTCACCTATTCCACAGTGATTGCCACAGAACCAATTATGGATGTCATTTCTATCTAAGTCGGGTTGTTGCTTCTGCAAATACATTTAGTGAATTAAATTGGTTTGGTAGCAGTCCGCAGAGCTTCAGGCAAACATTATTAAATTTGTATAATTAATAAGTTTATGTTTATTCCACATTTTATATTATTTTTTTAATGTAAATGGGGTATCCCGTTTATGCACGCATGTGCAATAATAAATAAATAAATAAAATAAAATAAAACATAATAAACTAGAATCCAATCAAATGACTAGCTTTTAGGTATGTTTAATTAGCGTTAATTATTATATAAAACTACCTTACACTTACTTGTGTAGAATGTTGGATGAAATAACGTTAGCAGGTAACTTTAGCTGACCTGCTTAAATTAATTTTTAACGCGTTTACGATTTAGTCATACCACCTAAAACGCACTTTATGCTGAATATTGTCAAACCCATACTAAAACATTCGTTTCTTTACATTTACATAATTTTATTAATTATTTTTTAGAGTATTGCTGTGAGTGATGCTTGTTATACACTTAATTGGTATAAATGCGGAAGCGGTGTGCGAAAATCCCTCTTTATTAATATAGAGAGATCAAATCGCCCGCTAAAAGTTACAGCGTACAAGTTTTCTGTTCTTTCACTAACTGCGTTCACTGCGGTAAGTTCGAAAGTTAAATAATTTTTTTGTTATAGAAAGTATTTGTCTTTAATCATAGATAATGCGTTGGGCATACTCCTACTTTGCAGTACTCAGCAACCTGTATCAACGATATTTAGAAAATTGAATAATTATTGTTACAATACTGCAACAGAATTATTATATCGAAATTATCACAAATTCTTTTTTGCACATATATAAAATGATAAAGCACAAGACGCTTAGCTATTTTACTTATTTCTTTCTAAAATAAAAATATTGCTGAATGTGTAGGTACAGTAGTATAATGTTGCGTGTATCATCGATGAAAGTGTGGAGTATCAGATTATAGATATACAACAACAATATACCAATCACGGTATTACCTTTCGAGGTAACCAAACCTAGCACCTCTTTCTGGGGGATAAGCAGGGTATAACTCCCAGTACCATTTACAATCTTTCTCGACATCCCTGTCCCAACACACTTCCTTTGTCTTTGCAACACTCACACATTGCTTTTGGTATGCTCTTTTATTTCTCGGACTTTTCACGTGACGTTCTTTCAGAACCTTGTTACGTATTTCTAGGTGACGCCACGTTGTGCGTCAAAGTTATGTCACGTTGGCTCGTAGCCGTGCGTAACAAAAGAAAATCCAAAAGGAAAAACAGTGACCGGGCTCAATCGGAGAGTAGGGGGGGTTGTAGAAAGCAGACCCACCTACAAGGGACGCGGCTATCAGGACTTAGTACCAGTACCTGCACTAGAGAAATTAGAATAGTAAACCTGAAAGAAAAACAAATTAGTCCTGCAAACCTGAAACAGAGAAAAAGCATAGCATATGGATCAAGTATAAATTGTTCAGTATTTTATAGAATAAAAATAAAAGAAACTGTTTAGATAAACTCTATAATCTAACAACAGTAATAGCAGTACAGAAAAATTCTGAGTACAAAGTGAGGCCATATTGGGGAGTAGCAGAAACGTTTCATCACACACCAATTAAACATAATTCAGGTAAAAATGTAACAAAAAAATTATAAATAGGTAGGACATAATTAATCTAAGTAATTTAGAAAATTTTTTAGCAAAGACATAAATCAGTAGATAAGCACAATTGTTCTGAGTCATTCAGTATGATTGATTGTTCTTTTTGTTTTTTTTTTGTTATTAAATAGCGGGCAAGTCTATGGAAAAGGTATCAGAACGACAAGGAATATTGCAAAAACAACGGGTAGATATTTACAGTAAGAACAAATAGGAAATAGTGTAACTTACACAAGGTCCTTCAGTACCGCTTCCTTGCCATTGCAGTGTGGGATCCACGATGTCGGGCACTAACGAAGCACTGCACCCTAGACTGTGAGGGTGTTGATGGAACTTATCACCACTTACCCTAATCACACTGACTGATTTCACTGGGGTTAGCAGCGGACCTTATCACGCGAAGGAAGTATGTATATTAGTTGCATAACCATACAACAAGCAGCGAGGAACTTCAACCACTACTTTTGTATACCGGTAGTCTGTCACAGTTTAAATATCACCAGACAAAGCAAGCAACAAAAGCCATAATCAGTAAAGCACATGTATCACTAACGTAAGTCCGTAACAATGTCCTTAAAACCCGCGTGCATCGAGTTAAAAGCAGCACGAAACAGTATCTTTAACGTAATTCCTATATCGGAACCAAAGACCAACTACGACTCCGCGACAGTTAGTTCTACGGCTTTTTTTTTCCATAAGAAAGACGACTAAAACGTTTAGTAGACACGCGTAAGCAATAAAGCCGTACGTCGAAAGTTCTTTGAACACACGTGCGTCGAGTTTCACCAGCTCTACAACTCTTAGTTCAACCAGAAAAACCGTATCTTTTCACTTAATTTTTGACATTTTGTAAGCAAGAACAAAACACGACCCTTTTTTGTTTATATCTATTCCTACTAGTACAACTTCTGCTCGCCTACCTAGACCTGTATATCCACATATTAATTGCAGCGGTTTTATTTATTAATCACAAGTGGCAAGTAATTTTACGAGTATTCCAATTTACCACTAAACCATCCTTTAAAGTTAATACCGGCGAGTCAACTTGCATATTAATCTGAAAACTATGCGGAAGTATTTACTCTATACAAACAGCGATCCAAAAACGATGTATTTTAAGCATTAAGTAGACGAAAAAGGTTAGGCCACCAAAAATGCACGTTACAACCTCCTCTACTACATCCAAGCAATCTTTTACCCAGTTTGCCTTTTACGACTCTGCCAGTCATCTTACTTACATACATACTCTTCGTAAGTTTTTCTCATTCATTTTTTACACATGTCCAAACTATTTAAGCGTACTTTACTTGCTCAACACCCTAAGGATCATTTGCACCCCACGCTCTGCTCTGACTTATTCGTTTGACACTTTGTCTTTGTCTTAGGAACCTTATTTCTGGAGCATTCATACGACTAACATGGTTCTTCTGCCAGACTCAAGTTTCGCTTCCACACAGAACAGTTGGGACAAATACACTGTTGCAAATGGTCAGCTTTGCATTTATACTCAATCCTGCATTCCTGTTCACTGCCCACATACTTCCAGACACTTTTCATCCCGCATTTGCCCTTCTTTCTATTTCAACATCGAGCTTCCATTACCCAAAACCTTTCTACCACGGTACACGAAGTCATTCACTTTCTATATCGTGTCATTGTCCATTCCAAATACAAAGTCATCAATTCCTCCATCTCTGCCAAAAATTACTTGTCTTATTTACATTCACTTTCAGTGGCATATTTTTAACGCTTCCAACAACCTATCAAACATTTGTTGCAAATCTTGTGACGATTCAGCCAACAATACTGTGCCATCTACATACAATAGGTCACTGACATTTGTTTTACCAATTTTCACTCCTTCCATTCCATCGCAGGCGTGCCTGATACGTTTGTTAATAAATACGTTAAGTAGCCGTGGATACATCACACAGCCTTGTCTTACACCTTCCACAATGTCAAAGTAATGTCCCATGTTACCATTCACACGTGCACATGCTCTACTACCTTCATATATCGCTCTGATAGATTTTATTAAGCTCTTGCTTACACCATATTTATGCAGTGCCTTGCATAATTCACTTCTGTGAACAATACGACTTTTCCAGATCTACAAATGCTGCATACATTTTTTTCTGGCATGCATACACTTTTCAACAATTTGTTGTATTGCTAACATCTGATCCATACATCCTCTTCCAGGCGTAAAACCACATTGAACATCCCATATTTTGCTCTGCGAGATAGGTTTTGGGCCGTTGGGAGCTTCTTTTTAAAAAGATTTTATTTCCAAACAAAACTCTCCTATCAAGTGTATTTTAATTAATTAATTACAAAATCACTTTATTTCTTCTAAGACACTGGAACGTTTATATACATTAAACATTATGTACTTGAAATTGAACAATACTATAAAATACAAATCAATAATTACAAATGAGTAGCTTTGAACAACTAACAATGCTAAAATTATGGAGTTCTCAGACTGACTGGCCATCTTGGGCTCTTTAGGATATTTGTGCTATTCCTGCTCTTACATCACTTGTGGGAAATGCAGATCTCATGTCTGCTACTTCTTGATACAGTACAAAGTATTACATTTTAATAATATTAATTCTAACAATTGCTGTCTTATAGTCTACTGTGACCTACACCTGCAGTATCATATTACATCTGGAATACAAAGTAACCGTTTCCGTTCTCATGTTTGGTTTGTGAACTTTCATTAACCTTTTATTATATGTCCTTCAATTATACAATGTAACAATTAAGAATTCATGGTTTCATTTGAATATATATATATATATATATATATATATATATATATATAATATATTTGTTGTTGAATAAAATTATTGGGAACTATAGTTCGAAACGAAATGCTTGCAGAGTAAAGTGTATTTATTTATATTCCTGACGTTTCGAACCTTTTTTGGTTCTTTTTCGAAGAATATAAATTTGGGGGATATGTAACTCCTCCCGACGTAGATGAAAATTAAGGATTGTACTTAATTTTTTACGAGCGTCTCGCGGTAGAAATAACGGGCCTGAATGACAGTTGTAAATAGATAAACTTTGTATGGCCACTTCAGAAAATTTCATGATTTGAATATAAGAGACCAGTTTCTATAAGCAACCAACTATGGATAAAAAAGAAGTTAAATTTAGTGCAATGAAGGAAATTAACTTTACACGAATGTTATCTATATATGTTAGCTCTTGTATATAATCAACTTAGTATTTTGTACTAACTTGTTGCTATTCTAGGTATCTTTCGTACTTGTGTCGATATGCAGTTTAAAGGTACTTTGCTGTGATTTCTTTAATTTGATTTGTAAATTATTAATTACTTGAGTGAAATGTGTTTAATAATAGTAATAGAGGCTTGAGGTTTCAATAATTGTATTTTTATTTTTTAAAAAGTAAACACATTATGTACCCATATACATTTTCAATAAATACCTAAATTAATTAAGAAAGAAACTAATTTTATTTTGTCGAGAATTTTGTTTGCACCGTCGGTCGACTAAAATATGTAAAAAAACAAGGTAGAAAATTAATATTATTTTGGTACTCAGACTAAAAGTAAAACTAAAATACTGCAATGTTAATATAAGAACACTCAATCCGACAGATTTGACGAAATTACAATAACTTACCAGCGCTTATAACACTGATAAAACAAAGTGAGAACTGAGGATTAAATTAGATTATTCGCGTATTTGTAGGTTTCCCATCAAAATAGCTGGGCTTGTAATAATTTCCAGTAATTTGTACATGTACTTCTGCGAGTGGTTTCTCCATCGGATTTTATTCCCAAACAAGAGAAAGCAGTGTTAATTAAACCTACTTTCTACTGAGATAATACACTGTCTTATCTTAACATAAAATCAGTTGATGTATGATCAGATTTTGTATGAACATTAATATTAAGATTTGAGTTATTAACCAAACCATCCCTAATAAAAATTTCTTCTGTTAGGGTAGGCTTTTTAAGACCATTATTCCTTGTTGATTTCTTCTTTGTTGAAAAAAGCCACACCTGATGTTCAACTTTTTTATTAATATTAATCCCCTCTGTAGTTTTTAGATCAATAGATTTTGCTTTATTTAATGTGTCAATGATTTTATCAAATTGCCTCATTATAGCCAGATGTACGTCGTCAGTTAACGAAGCATTCTCACATAGGCCTATTATTAGCTCGGCTCTTTTTTTAATATCATTTTTTGAAGATTTTGCTTCATGTAAAATATTACTGCTGAAAAGTTCATTAACGTTACTAATATGCAAAGGTGTCAAGATTCGATTTGTAAAACTGTATCGCGCAAGCATGTATGTGTTTGCAAATGTTAAGCTTTATCATGTTGTCAATACAGATGCATTGAAATGTATGAACACATATGCTGCACTTTGTACAACTTAGGCATGAACCTTCACAGGCCTCAACTACTCTCGTAACTTGATACTGTTGAAAAGCACAAGTGGACGACGTAACTAAAAATTCCTTATCATTTTCAAGACGTCCAATAAAATCTGATGTAATTGTTAGACTTTGTTTAATTCTATTAATTTTGTCATTGGAAGTATTCTTTGCAAGTTTAATTATACGTTTAAACAAGCTATCTCGAGCAATTTTCATTACTGCATTAATGCTTTTGTCCAAACGTTTTACTTTCCGACCTTCCAAATACATATACTTCAAAACTTTGTGCATCGATTCAAGATACATGTTAGTGTTTATTCCTAAACCCAATCGATAGCAATATGCCCAAGATGTTGGACGATTTGCATAATTATTATGAAAATATTCAGCAAATGATTGTGTATCAACATCGTCATAAAGATCTTCTACTACCTGATTTAAAATGTCATTAAATTCATCAATATATACACACTGTAATAAAACACGAAGGGATTTATATACTACTACTTTCTTTTCAATCCCTCCATTGATTTTTGACAAATTCTTGTACCAATTACGATCCACATGCCAGGTACATAGCAACTGGTGAGGTACCTTGGCCATAACATAAGACCATGCATTATAAAATGCTGGAGCATCATCAGACATAAAAACAGTAATTGATATAATACCCACTATTGATTTAATTTTTCCAAAAAACAACTTGAAAATCATTTCGTCAGCACGATTTGAAAAACAAAATGCCACTGGGCACCCTGATCCAAATTCATCCACTGTCATTAGTGTGTAGAGCTGAAAATCATAACTATTTGTACCGTGTATACCATCAATGCACACCTTGTCGTTCCCAAATTTAAACAACTGTTCATGTTGAAAAGAAGTGATTATGACTAATGCAAAATCTTGAACATCTAAAATTATTTTTGAGTCATTTGGGTTTCCTTCTACACCTTGGCTTTTATAATATAACACTGGGCAGTCGCTTCCTAAGTTCATCATCTCCTCTACCCAGAGCCGTACGCTAATTGCATCATTTAGGTGACATTTCACACCATACTCAATATTGAAGTCCCTAACAATATTGTGCATATCTTTTGTTTCTAACAACAAAATTCTCTGTGAATTTTCTTGTTTTAAAGCAGAATCACGAACATTATCCAATATATGTTGAAATGTAATACCTTCCTTTAATTTTCCTGAAACACACAATTGTAAAATTTCAAACTAGTACTTTATGTTCGAAAATACCTGCAATTTCTGCTTTATTCTCTTTAATTAAAAAAGCTCGATCAAAATCGTTGGTATGTCCAACATGAGTTGTCCAGAAGTCTACTGCAACAGACCCATCGTTCTTTATCGTCGCTTCCATTGTTGAGGGACAAACACTTCCAATTTTATTAGTGCCCGTGCTTTTTAAGCTTGTAAAACCCTTGCCTTTTGCAATTATAGTACTCCTTTTTGGTGCCATCAGACAATAATTTAGCTGAAGTGTGAAATATATACATTGCCAAAGATTGATCCTGTTCTTGGTTTTTTCAGTTTTTGAACTCTGTTGAACAGAATAAAATTAGTATATAATTAACACTTTACATAATAATCTTCAAACCTAATTGTGAATTAAAATGTAGTTGATCAAGTTTAGTTTCAATTTGATGTTCATTTGCCAAATGTTGTCGAAGTTTTTTATATCCCTTTAGATGTGTTGTACAATTTTCATAAAAGCACTTGATTCTTGACGAGTTGAGAATTATTGGAATACTTTTATGAACAGTTCTGCAATGACGACGTAAAGTTGCTTTACTGGTCAAGGATTTGCCACATGTATCACACAAAAATTTACTAGTTAAAGTAACTGGTTTCCTATATTCAAAATCATGAATTTTTCTTAAATGGGCATACAAATTCTTCTTTTGTGTAAACTCAAAACCACAATCGTCGCAAGTATTCATTTTCACTCCTCGTTTACAAATAACACGATAAACAAAATTAATAGGTAATTTCCATGGTTCTCATTCACTATATGTAAACAAAAAAATTACGTAACCTCAATCTGTTTACAACTGTCATTACAGCCGCGTTATTTCTACCGCAAGACGCTCGTAATTTTTTAAACTCATTGTCCCTAAGGGTTCATTTATTATTTCTTTATTTACCTTTGTTTCTTGATTCTTATGACTAAAATTTGTTTCCTTGTTTCTATATCTAAGATACATTTTGTACAATAAATATAGTTAATAAAATTATTACAATAATCAATAAAATTGTCCAAACACTGATATTGCCGTAATAAAATTTTGGCCCTTTTAATTCACTTAAGTGTTCTTTATAACTGTCCATTAATTTTACAGCTTGGTTGAGGTCGTCTAGGTCTAAATATTATAGTTGCACTGGTTTCTAGATGATCTCGTCGTCTTCGGTTTGTGTAATCTTGAACTGTAGTTCGGCTAAATTTGCGAATTTCTTCGTTACTGCTGGGTCTTGATATACTCGAATAATTTCGTTTTTAAATTTTAAATAGCGTTTTCTCTTATGGTGATTACTAATTAAGGCTAAACTGTTTTCGGCTTGATTGCAATGGATAGTTGCTATTACTTCTTGCGGAAATACAGCAATCCATTTGTTGTCCGTGACTTTCTGAATTTTCATATTCGTAATTTGTACTGGTTTTAGCTCGCAGTTCTTATAGTGATTAGAGAATCTTAATAATTGTACTTCACAAGGGCTATGTTTGAATAGCTGTTGTAGTTAATGATTGACATAAACATTGACTAGGTGCTACTTCTTTGCATTTTTCATTCGTGAAGCCATACCTAAGTTCATTCAGAGAAAGGAACTTGGTTTTAGGGATAATAACTTGATACTGGTTAGTAACTTTCACGGGAATGCAAATAAATGATAATAATTATAAATGTTAATCTCTACAATGGGGATTTTTATTAAAACATAATTTCATAATTATGGACATAACCTTTTACTATGGCTATTTTTTCAAATATAAATATGTTAGATTCTGTTATTTTAAAGGGTAGTTTACTGTTAGTTATGTGATCTAATTCCTAATAATTCATTTAATAAATCAATTGGCTCTATAATACTAGCATGCAAGGTGTTTAATTTAGAAAATGTTACAGCGTTTTCCAATGTGGCTAAAATTTGTTGAATTACAGTAAGGGTTGATATCATTTGATTGAATATCGTGTTGAATCTTATTAAATCTCGCATTTCTAGCATTGTGGTTTGCATATTACTTTTAAGAGTTAATATTCTGTTTGTTATGCTGTCTTGGTTCCTTACTAATTTCCGTAATTCGTCGTTAAATATTACTATGGTTGACTGAGTTAAGGGTATTTGATTTCTAACAATGGGTTTCATGTCATTCTGGTTTTCATTGTTGTATTACGTTAAAGTATCGTTCAGCATCTTGGTTCCCAATTTTACTGGTAGTATACCAAGGTTGTTTTTAACATCTTCCACTATTATGTCATTGTCGTCCGTTGTACCTGGCTGGAGGTTGACGGCAAGGGTGATTGCTGTCCATCTGAAATTACAGGGTGTCTTAAATTCTTTCAGTGAATGTATTTTACGATTTTTCAGTTATCTACTACGGCTACATTTTTGTCATCTTTTTTGATTTTAAACGGATTTAAATTTCTGGGGGCCGTTTTGTGTCTCTTACCTTTAAAATTCCTCTCATACACGGTTTGTCCTACTGAAAATCTATTTATTTTGGCGTGTTCGTTGTGCGTTTTTGTAATACGTTCCTTATTGTTATCTAATTTACTTTTGACATTATTATAAGTAATTTTTTATTTTTCCTTGTGGTCTTTAGCATACTGTTAGTATACTTCTTTATTGTAGTGTATATCGTAAGGATTGCGTGAATCTGAGTGTCCTAATGTCAATTCGAGGGGTGTAAAATTAGTTGACGAGTGGATTGTGTTTTGTAAGCAATTAGTGCATATGACATTAAATTAGTGATATGCTTTTTCTTATAAGTTAATCTTAACAGTCTAATTTGTTCCAATAATGAGTACGTATACACGAACGATAACTATCGTAGATATAACTACGGTAATAATAACTACCAATTGTTCAAGGGCCGTATACACATACGGTGTTTTTAAGTTCCCCACTTATAAACCAAAGTAGTAACTCCCGTCTGAAGTTGTATCTACTCATGTCGTAAACACAAGATTAAGAAAATACCCTGAAATTTATAGCAAAATAATTGGATCTATTAATGCGAAAATATCTCTTCGGATCTAATTTTTTCCATCGAGAGATTTTAATATCTGACGCTCCCTAATGAAGCGTAAAAAATATCTAGTTTCGTCGACATCCCATGAAATGCGTTTTTGAGACATAACTTTGTAGATAAACTAATTTGTTATTAATTTGAAGCAGTAAACTATTATCTTCAATTAATAATTAATATAAAGTTAGACGTATATTTTTTAGGGACATTTATTTCAAACATATTAGGTTGGTCAACTGGGTATTAACGCCAAAGAACCGTATACATGGTATTTTAGCACGGTAGTTATATTTCTAATGCTGTTGAAGAAGAGTAGTAGACTTATAAATCCAGTATACTAAATCCGGGTGTTATGAGGTGTTTACACAGAGCTTTATACCGTGATTTATTACTACTGTAGTTATAACTATGGTAGTTATCGTTCGTGTATTCGTACTCAATTTTAGGTGTAATCTTTCAATTAGTCCATTTGATTCCGGTGATTTTGTTATAAAATAAATTTTTATTTTATGGAGTTCTAGGGTATTTTGTATGGTCTCGTTACTAAATTCGCTGCCATTGTCTAAGGTTATTGATTCGGGTGTACCGTAAAATGTATAGTATTGTAAGAATCCTTTAGTTACATCGATACTATTTTTTGAAGTGATGGGTATCGCTTGGCCTACTTTGGTGAATGCATCTACGATTGTTAAAAAATTCTGAGCTTCTACTACCAAAGTGTCTGCATGTAATTTTTAAAAAGGTTTGTCGGGTGTTTTAGTTAACATTAAGGGTACTTTTGGGGGTGATCTGTCGTATTTTGCTTTGTCGCATAATGCACATTGGTTGATAAAATCCATGGTTAATTCTTTCATCTCCTTAAAGTAATATCTTCTTACGAGTTGTTTTAATGTTTCGTTGAATCTGCGATGGTTGGTTTAGAATTACGTCACTTATTTCGTCTGGGTCATCTAAAATTATTGATTTTCGTGTACATCTGATAGTCTCGGGTCCTAAATTATTAAATAATCTAATATATAATTCTTAAAATCTTTTGTACAAATGTTCTATGGTGAAATAAAAGTAAAAGAATTTTTTCTCTGGGGTATATTCCTTTAAAATTTTAATCGTCTGCTCCTCATTATCATCTTTTGTTATTTGAATTTGATATATTTTCTTATTATCAGTTTTTGTATATTTTACTGGTTGGGGTTAAGTAAAAATTCAGTAAGGAACCATTAAGCACCTCATATACATATAATTTTTGCAATACATGTAATTTAAATTAAAAAATATATATACAGAAAATAATGAATAAATATATGTACAATTAATTAATTATAAATATCACACAGGTAAGAATACTAAATGTACAAAGAACCATCTGCAGGTCCCAAGTAATGTAAGGAAATTAATATTACATCTACAAGAGTCCATACACCTAATCCACCAAAACTAAATAATTTTCCAATACCTTCTTGCCAATGTCCAAGATAAAATCGATCGGCACCAAAACCGCCTAGGGTTACACTCAAAATTAATGCTGTTGACCAACGATAACCACTTGTCCAATTACACTTTAGATTTCTAAAAAATGTTCTACGTCCTATTAAATTAAAATAAATAATAAAACTGGTTGATCTGTTACTTGTGCATTACCTAAACATAAAATATCGTCTCTAACTGTACAATTTGTACGGTAATACACCTTAGGAGTTGTCGTCGAATCGCAATTTGCCTTCAGGTCACAATTTTGCTCCCAGATTTCTGTTTGATAGCAGTAACGACAAATTAACGAATGTTGAAACTGTCTATGACCCTTAAGTAACAAAATGTGGTAGTTAGTTACACGAACAATAAAAATCGAGGTATACTGACCTTACATTTAACAATTGGATTGGCACGACAACTAACATTCATAGAATCTCCATAAATACAGCTAGTATTATATTCACAATCAATACAGGGTGGTTTTAAATTGATACATTCCTCATTTGAATCACAGTGAAGTACAGAATCCTAAAAATATAGGAAAGCGTTAAGATATTGATCTATAATTACACTGGTCTACAATATTTTCGGAACAGTTACGTTAGTTAAACTTTTATAAAGAGTCCTTTATGCCGAAACAGGAAAGGTAATCAAAAAGTTGTATTATGACATATTTGATGATTAATGGACGTGATCTCATTCCATGAACCAGCTTGTTGTGACTGAGAAACAAGAGAATGACATCATCCTAATAGCAATTTGAGTAATAAGTCATCTTATAGTAATACGAGTATCCATCTTATTAAAAACACTTGATCACCCAGTGCAGCTTAAGTCACTGATGAATAAACTTGTTTGCGGTAGTACATATCAAATTGTGCAAGTCGAGTTATTGTCTGTTAGTTTTCCAGTTAATTTCAGTTTATTATAAATTAATCAAGTGTCAAAATAATGTTTTTTCAATTTTATTATGTTATTAACTTACCCCTCATCCCAGACGTTCTCTTAATTAATGATTAAAGTTTAATCATGCAAATTTCGGTACTTCCTAAGAAGTTAATAAAGTTACAAAAACTTGTATTCACAACCTCCCGTGACAAACTCTCCTCCCAGCCTTGGTAATTCGGTCTTATGCAGATTGTATGATGTTGTTGCTGACCAATAATAGTTGTAGTATCAGCAGGAAAACGTAAGAAAGATAGGAACCATAAATTCAGGCACCACATCAAAACAAATGGTAAAGGCACTCTCATGAAAAAGTTGCTGCCATGCAGTTTGGCACTAAAGTGTTCACATAAGTACTCCTTGGCCCAGAACTTGCTTCGTCCCTCGTGGGATTGGATTAGTCAAACCAACTGATGTCTTACATCCAATTAGAATACAGAACGTTGTCACTTCAAAAATGCACATTCACATTATTTTCACGAGAGAGATAAAAATTCCCGAGGAATATCTTAAAGTATTTATGCATGTTGAAACTCTTTCACTCGTACAATGTAAATAATAATTTATGAAATATCCAAGACCAGAATTTAGGAAACAAAAGTAATTCCTTTACTTTTATACAAAATACAATAAATTAAATAGATATGACACGAGTTAGTGCACTTAAGACATAACAATTTACAAAATAAACCGACAACCGCGTTCATGTAAAAATTCTCCAAATATTTTTTATTACGTCTGTGACCAGTTCATCACAAAGAGTCAGCGTAGATCAATTTCAAAATTAACGACAACTGCATTTTATTTCGGTTGTCAACCGGAAGATCAAGATAAACAATGGGCACCGCATATAATGTGTTTAAGGTGTTAAGTTAAGCTCACAATGATTACAAGGAAAAAAAGATATAACCTCTGCAATAACTATAATTTGATGTGAACTAACAAATCATTATAACTGCTAGTTCTGTATGGCATGTCACTGGATTTCCTTCAAAAAATAAAAGTAATATTGTCCAAGCAAATGTTCAATTGGCTATGAGACCAATTTCTGCTCGGCTCGATTTACCTATTCAGACAGCTTCAGTTTTTTGGTAGGAGCTTTCAAATTCTAAGGATTGTTTTGAGAATACTGTGGTGGTACAAGCTTCAAGAGATGATTTCATACCAGAAAAATCATCTAGTGAACCACAACTCATTTCACAAGTGGAACTTAATGATATAGTTTGAAAGTTATATTTATTAAAACAGCAAGCTGAACTTCTACATTTACACTTAAAGGAGTGAAAATTATTAAATAAGGATGTTAAAATCTCATATTTTAAAAATAGAAGTAAAGATCTGATGAAATATTTTACTAAGAAAGACAAGATGTGTTTCTGTTACGATATAGGTTTGATGTCTGCTCTGGGTATTGCTTATAATGTTGATTTGTCTATTCGTCAATTTCTAGTTTAAAGGCAGTGCTACTGAATAATTCAAACAAGAATCTTTCTGTATCTACAGTGAATGCAATTGGAATGAAACAGACATATGAAAATAAGTCATTAATTTTGAAAGCAATCAATTACGACGCTCACCTATGTTGTCATTGAAGTAAAAAGCACTAAATTAAAAATATACTACTAAACGTAACATCTACATTTTTAGAAAACATTTTTTAAAAAATCTGTTACGTGATAAGTGAAATGAAAATTATGTGAACACGTGCTATTGAAGTGACGAAGTTCTCTATTCTAATTGGTTGTAAGACATCAGCTTGTTTGAATAGTCCAATTCTGTGAGGGACAAACGAGTTCTGTGACAATGGGATAATTACATATGTAACATTTTTTTAGGATGAGATTTATAAGTACATAGATTCTTTGGATTACTACACTTAGTGTAGTAATTCAGTAATTCATTTCTTAACATTAATTACTATTCAATTAGGAGTTGAATATTATTTAAAACGAATAATAAAGGCGCATGTTTTATCATATGGTTGTTTGAACTTAGCTCAATATGACAGCAACGTAAGGTCGTTTAGTTAGTTTGTCAAATCAGAGAGTATTCACTTTCGGTTCGTGAAACATGTAACGCAGCTTTTGAAAAATTTTGATCATGCAATAAGCGAATCTCCATTTTGATTTGCATCTTAGATGGGAGGGTCCCGCATAAAGTTTGGTTTCTTTGTTAGCGCACTTTTCTTTTGAGGGATAGTTTTAAAAGGATTACTGTACCACAAAGTCGGATTCTCATGCATAAAATATGGCGTCCTGCATTACGCCATTTCAGTTTATTGGTTTGTGGAAGACGAATAATACATTTAATTATGAAATTTTGTTTAAGAATAAAGGAAAACAGGATAAGTATTGAATTCCTTGATTACTAGTATTCTAGAAAATCTTGTTAAAAAATTTGCTCGTTTCAATTCGAAACATGACTATCAGTTACCTTGAAACCTTCAACATTTGTTCCACAATCCAAAGTAAGCAATTAGCTTTATATATGTTGTCGGCAACATATTCGTTTTGAAGTTCGATAAGAAAGTCAGTATCACATTGACACAAGCAAGTTAACTTAACAAATATTTGTTTATAATATGATGCAATAAGTATATTCACTTTAAGCATTAATGTTCATGTTTCAAGTAGTATTTATAAACAAAACCGGTTTGTATTGCAAAAGCTAAGCGAATTATTATTAAGGATTAATACCTGAAACTTAAGTACATAATCAAAAAAGTCATACCCTTGGTTATGATTTAGTATAGCTTTTTGGGTCAAATTTTACGAAAAAGGTCAAATTTAAACTGACGAACCTGTAGTTTAGAAATTTGTAGTATTGTTGCGAGACTGCATATACAGATTTAGATATCAAAGGACATTGTTAAATGTTGTATAAAAAGCTTCTGTTTAATAGGCAAAACATACTCTACTAAAATCAAAAACCGCTGCCGCTTTCTGAAAGCTTTTGTTTTTTTATGAATATTTGTTGTATATTTTGTAATTAAAATTATTAAACAAAAAAGAAAACAGATTTATTAAATGAACCACTTAAACTAAATTTAATGTTTTATTTTGCACAAATGCGTCCAGAAATAGGGAACTACAATTCTTTGATCTATGTTCCTAACTAGGTGAAATGTTAATGGTGACCTATTGGTAATCAATTTTATAGTATTTTCTATCAGGTTAATGCGAATCACTCGGTCAATTTTGTCAATCCACACTCTGGGGCCCATACAAACACAATTGAAAGATAATGGCGCCATGCACAGCAGAATACTCCAATACGGTCGAGTCAAATATTTTTTCCTCGGTTATTTAACTAGATTTATGTTTCCAACACAATGTAGACTTCAAAAATTGGTCCCAACTATCAAATTTATGAATGCAGCCCACATTTTGTACGATGTCAATAAAAAGGAATAAATAGAAAATTTTGCTCTGGATCCTGAATGTGAAGTACCTGATGACATTCTTGTTTAAAAGTATATTGCATTATAACAATATAATTTTCATGTGCAAATAATTAACTACTAATATCACAGAAGCAAACACGAGCCGCAGAAAATATGCGAACTGAAACGCGTCATCAACATATGTAGCAAATCAGAGAACCGATCAAGTTGAATGTACATTGCAATACAGAAATTATTTTTTCTAATATCCAGTGATGGGTAAATCAATAATCAAAACGATGTTTAAGAACTTATAGATTTGTAATTGACAGTAATGAAAATTATATGCACCAATCAACTTAATCTAAAAATGTATTCTAATTTTGTAAATGTGCAGTATGCATTTATACGATTTAAAGCTATAATAGACTAAAAATATGTGCTTAGAGGATTACTGCAAATATATAATTTTAAAACTATGACAGTTATTTAACAGTACGGTATAGTTAAACATGCAGTACTTAATAAAGTAATTATTTGGCACTTTCTTGCTTATTTAAGATTTTTTGCAGTTATATGTTTGTAATTTTCATACTTCAAGTAAAACAAGGTTCAGTGGCCTAAAGATAATATGGATATTAGAAATATTTTAATACAAAAAATTTTCCAAACGGGTAAACGGCCGTAATTACATCCATAATTGAAAAAACAAATTACTTTAGATCTCTCTTCAGGTTAGATCCATTATTCTCAATTAAGTTATTTACATGCTGTATTGCTGGATCTTTAGGCACTTTAGCATCGGTCATTTAAGTATTGAAATGTTTACTTTTCACTCTGCATGTAGTTTAAAACTAGTAGAGCCATCATACCACGCCCCTCCAGGTGAGCTGTACAAGTAACACTTTGTTTGTATACTATTTGCTCATTTCATGTGATTACATCCCTATGCAGTGTCCTGTAGGTTAGGTTGATTTATACAAATAGGTAACAGGAATTGTTGAAATATGCACATTATTCATATTATAGATAACCTAGCAAGTTATGTTGCAGTCTGTCACAAAATGTCTGAACAAATGTAATTGTAAAACTGTTTAATTAGTTGTATTTTGCACTGTTCTATGTTCAAACAATAAATACATTCACGACTATTTCTGCTTCTAATTACACTGCACAACAGGAATTTCGTTCATTTTAGTTAGGTTTGCGACGAACAATGCGAGCGGACCGAGGGTTTCAAGTATTGTGCCGCAAACCTAACTAAAGTGGACCAAATTCCCAGCACAAAGAGGTAACAAGCATTGATTGCAGAAAATAATATTTGCTGATCATAAATGATCAATAAGTTATTGTTACTACAAACAAACTATCACTATTATAATTCACTGGATGTAAAAAAAATCGTTCCAATGCATGCATATGTGTATAACCATATCAATATATAATGATTTTTCAAAGATCATTTTAACAAATGATGTCAGTGACAATTAATTCTTTTTATTCTTGTTCTACATGGTCTAAGCCTTATTTTAGTAACTTTCTTTTTCACAATTTTGTCTGACTGTAAACTAAATATATTTTCTAACCAAGTGGAAATCAAAATAAGTAATAAATCCACACGTCTTGTTAAACCAGTGTCTTAAAAGGCAGTTGACTATATCACCACACGCGAGCTGAGCACAGAACAGACTGACAGAATTGCAGTTGACTACATCAAAGTACACGAGCTGGAAATAGAACAAACTAAGAATCGCAAGAAATTCCAACTCGTTTTTGTGGTACCCAAAAATCTGCACTTTCATTGGATAAAGTAAATTTGGAGATTCTTTTACATTCAAAACTCGAAATACACAATTCCATTGGTTAAAGACAGCATGAACGTTTTTCAACACATGAAGCATAGGAAATGGAAGTGTATAACTAAAATTTCAAATTCTCTGAAAGACATTCGTTAGTGCTCACCGTAGCCTAATGAATCACCTTGCAGTGCTCCCCCATAGCCTGCAAACCCTTCAACGAGCAGCGCTCTCCATAGCCTGCTATTCTACAACACGCAATGCTCCCCATAGCCTGCATATCCTCCGACGGTGACGCTGTCCGACGCCATACCCAGGGCACGTCATTCTAATTCATCAATCCATAGTTAACAAACCACATATGAACGTTAAGCTCGTGCCATACTTCACGAACAAGTCCTTATTGTGATTGCATTTGTCGAACTCTACCACCGGGACGACATCCCCGTAGAGGCATCACTACCACAAAATCTGCCAAAGAGTTCAGAAGACAACTGAAGACCTTCTGAACCCTCTATACTTGTATATATTGTAAATTAGTAGTTTTTAATTTCATATCATAATTCTTTGTAACGTAATTTTGGCCCACAATTAAAACACGAAGCCTTCCGAAAAGATCCGAAGACCACCGAAAATGTCTGGACCTCTTCAAACTGTACATATTGCCTAACTATCGCTGTTCAAGTTCTCACTGGGCCTCATAAGCAACTTTCGAAGCATTCCGAAGAAATCCAAAGACTACCAAAGACTTATACACCTCGTTAAACAGTACATACATTCTTTCAATCAGCGTTTAAGTTTATTTATGGTTCCACAAGCAACCATGAAGCCATCTGAAGACTTCCAAAGATTACCGAAGACCTCCGAATTGCTCAAACTATTAAAATCATTCAATTTAACTTTTATTTTATGTATTTATGAAGTTTGTAATTATTTTTGCTTGTAATTATTAAACAAATAATCAAGCCAAGCCTACATGCTTTCAGACGTCGCCCACCCGAACGATAACAAGGCACTTACCAGATTTTCTCATGCTTCCCTCGCCGCCTTTGATGAACATGCACACAATCGATAGGATACACAGGTATTATTTTCAACCATGCTTTTGAATCCTTTTTAATATTGTTTTCAGTACCTAATACGACGTCTCATAATTCTTCCAGTTCCAGAGAAGTCTGAATAGCAAACGTCTAGACATCATAGTTTTCCATGGCCCTTCAATTTCGAAGTAAGGTAACATAGCCAGACATGTTTGAGACTAATTAAATTTTATGTGGAAATTAACATTCTGTAAAATATTTTAACTGAAGACTGGGCATATAACCTGTTGTGACTAAGACTAAGAAGAATTACATTAAAAATATACTACTAAATTTGACATGTATATTTTTAGAAGACAACTTGAAAAATAAAAACTTTTGGCTTATTTCAAATACACTTTAACAACTTCTGGAATATCCGGTGTGACCTCAAGGTTATTGGATTTCCCGATCTGCAAAGTGACCAGAAAATATCGTACTGTTTCTTATTTTTATAGGGCAGTCGTGCAATAAGTGAACAGTATGCGATTAAAGGATGATCAAAAAAACACCTTTCACTTCTGGATAAAAGAAATTAAATATGTTACTTCTGTCAACCCTTAGCATGTTTATTTGCCACCTTTACATATAAAACTAGGGTTGATGAAGAATTTTGTCAAAGCACTGAAGAAAGAAGAAGAATGTAAGTATTTAAGACAGATGATTAACGTGTTAAGTAATGCCAAATTTAAAGTAAAAATATTCGTTGTACCTGAAATTAGCAAATTGCTAAATTATGAAAATAGAGCTGGTGTCATGGATGTCATTTAAGGATGATATTCGTGGCTTTCTTGGAAATAAAGGAGAACATAGTGATCTTTCAGTATATCTTTTGTTAAACTATACAAATTTAGACTGCCGAACGTCATCGAATTCATTTTTTGCATTCCTACGACTTTTTCCCACTAACTGTGGGCGAAGAGTGATGAGCAGGGAGAATGCTTCCATTACATGTGATTTTCCAATGCTCCACCCGAAGGTACTACACTGGCCAGGAAGCGAGTTTTTGTTACCTGGAAAATTTTGAATTTTGCCAAACCCTTGCTGTTCCAAGCAAGGTAGGGATCTTTAACGTGCGTGACAACACTCACACACGGGACCTCCATTTTACCTCTCATCCGAACAAGGGTGTATTTTTGTGAAAAATGCTCGCCTAACATTTTTCAAGCGGACCGTGTCGGGATTCGAACCCGGGACCTTGGGCGTAGTAGTCACACACATACCACTACGCCACGGAGCCGCCGGAGAATGCTTCCACCAAGATATATTGCAAACAAAGCAGCGGTACCAAGGCAAATAGGACGAATCAATGATCAACTACTGTTTGTTTTTACCAAGAGGGACCCCACTGTACACAAAAGAAAAAAGTAATTTATTAGCTCACCGTCTCCAGTTTTAGGCATTTTACCCATTATAGCTGTATTTTACAAGGTTCTGTTTTATTTAAGAAGCATAATAAAATATGACTAATGAAATTAAATATAATACATTACAAAATGTATTATTCCTATAAACTTTATCGCTTTCAAAAATTGATATTATTTAGCAATTGTGAAGAGTGTAGGTATAACAAAAAAATTGGAGGATGATGGAGAAAAATAAGGCGATTTTTCGCGACATAAACTAACATACTTAATTATATGTGTATGTGTTAAACTTGCGTTTTGGCGATAAAATTTACTGGAGGGGAAATTGTACGGCACCATTCTATCAGATAAATGAACATACCCTGTTCTGTACCAGGTTATGCTTGTGTATGTGAAACACTTGACTTTTACTGGGTAATTATTCAAAGCGATTTTAGGAAACTACAATACGTTTTCTCGGTGCCGCACAAGTAAATGTTTCTTAACTAGTGGCGGGATACTTCAACATACCATACTCGAACAATTCAAGTATGTCGCGAAAAATCGCCTATAGACTCGATTTTCAGATTCATTAATACTCCCTTATTTGTGTTACTGTTCCGAACATTTTTTCTAATTTGTAGAGCAGTGTTATCATTTTTGAAACTAGTAATTATTACCCCAGCTATTTTAGGTGTAAGTGGTTCTGCATCATTTGTGATATTCTTTAGCAACTGGTCTTTAGCACTAAAAGTGTCCACTGCATTTGCACTGGGATTATCAGCTGAAAAAATTCTGTGATACGAAAACTTGGAGAAATTGACTTACCCATCTCTGTTTGATGAATATTATTAACTACAACCGAAACCAATACAAAGACTGCATTATATTTGTTCATATGAATACATTTCATTTTTTAACAACTAATTATATACACTTTTTGTACACTTTTTTTCTAGGTTAGTTGTATATATATTATTCTAGTCGTAGTATACAGTAATACGGCAACGGTAGCTGATGTAACTCATTTCTTATTTCTATACGCTACATATCCTCATAATCGTCGACAATTAAATTACTTTCATAATTTAAACGAAAACGATAATAGGCTAATTTGATGGTTATTTGTAACCTCCAATCCATTTAGAAATTTATCAATGTAAATTGCAAATTTTTAACTGTCATTTTCAATTTGAACCTAAAATGTAATTGTACCATAACCCATAAGAAATGACGTTAGTGCGTGGGGAACTTAACGGAACACCGTCCGCTAGCGTGTGATTAGTTATGACGAATGTGAAAAGCCTTATTAACTGATTAATGTGAGGTTAGATATTTCCATTCCATGTTTACACATAAAACGTGATAATTATATAAGCGACTAAAAGTAAAAAAAGTTTAAAAATTATGTGTGAAGTGAACAAACATACTTCAAAGAATTGTAAGCAAATTAGTAATCAGCAAGTACATCAATTGGTAGCGATTTGCACAAAATGTTGCATATTATTTTATTACTAATACTTTTGTAGATTACAATATATTTGTAAGGTAAAATAGGCTTCCAACGAAACAAAATAAGTTAACTCGCCCTTAAAATTCAAGAGCTTAAATTTACACCAATAATAAAAATACTGTTGAACAACGGAAAGGTGTGTTATAGAACAGTTTTATTTGTTTACGTATAGATTATTTTTAAGGTTATGATATTTATTTACCAAAGAAACATTTGTGATGAAATTATACGTAAAACAATCACTTAATTTATAAGGTAAAATAATATTAAATCTTCTATTTTTCTAACTATACTACTTCTCGACAATTAAAATATGTTTAGTTCTTGCGACATCCAGGGGGAATGTAGTTGGGGAATAATTGTAATCAATGATATTTTTGACCAAAAGTTCAAGACGTTAGTTATCGATATCTCTATCTAACATTAATGAACAACAGATTCTTTCCTTAGTTTGTTAAGTGTGTTACGAGGCCATTTGCTTATATTTTACTTTTGAAATGTTAGCAATTGTAGTAGTTCGTGTGGTGCATCTTTATTAAAAGTAAGTAATTTTTAAATGTTGGTTATTTGCTATTCGTAATTCAGCTTTGTGACCATGCCAAATGTAGATTGTTAATGAGATATGACACTTTTAGCCCTGGATGGTGCTCGAAGATTACATCAATGGATATACTTGAAACACCTCTTTACAAGTACTGTTCATTGTACTTAAACCTGATGATTATTATAAGCAACTACAGGTGTTGGCTTTGCAATATTCTCAAGTAATGTTGATTGTGCGAAAAGATTTATTGGAAAACAGTTAATTCGGCAAATGTGTAAGTGTTGGGGATTTTGGTAACCACAGATTGCTTAACCCTCCTCACATCCCACTCAATATCGATGAAATAGGGTATATATTTAGAAACCAATAGAAGGGGAACAGAGATATATTTAGGTTCTAGGAATTTCAGGGAAATGTGTAGGTTAGCTCAGAATAGGAAACAATGGAGGTACATGTTTAACCAGTTACAGGACTGAAGACCTAATGATGATGATAATTATATAGAAATTTGAGTTGCAGTGTTAAATTTGCATCATCACTAAAAGGTATACAAAATGTGTCTGCTTGCGTCAACTTCCGATATTAGTAGGGTGAAAGAATGTAAACATTCAATGGAGGTGAATGTGAACGGATTTATTGTTAGTCGTTAAAAAAATATATTCAAATACACTTTTTGTTTCAATAACTAAGAACTATATTAGAAAAACCACAGGGCATTGGAAGATGTGAAAATGAACAGTCAAAGATGTTATAATCAAAGATTAAAATTATAGTCATAAGAATTTTATGGCATACCTATGGTTACCATATATAGCATATCAAAAAAGAGGACACATCTATAAGAACATTTTTTATTTTATGGGTATACTACTATAAACAGAAAAGCTGATATAAAAACAAGAATGAAACTAACATATTTAAGTTATACAAATTTAACAAAGAAATATGAAATTTTTTAAAAAAATGTTTTAATAGTTTTCTAATTTTTATTTTCATATTTTTCGGATCTGCATATATTCTCCAATACATATTTATTCTTAATAATATAGTCATAAAATTGCTCACAACTAAAAACTTTAAAATTATATTGGGCCATCAAAATGGACCTTACAGTAGACACATGTAGTCTGTTACGTTCGTCTGTCCACTGGCAATTCATTAGAGAAAATACTCTCTCTACATTTGCATTATGACTCGGTATAGCAAAAAAAAACTGACAAATTAACAGTAACTGACTATGTTTTTCTTCAAGAGGTTCGTGCTGAAAATATGTTACCCATTTTTTATGGGAAACTAAATTTGTAAAATCCTCATTCTTAAGAGCTAGAGTTTCAAGTTGCAAAACATCAAATAATCGTTCCTCGTTTATACCAACTCCAACACTAGTAAAAAATAATAGTCTTGAATTTCCTGCCAAGTGGGAATTTTTTCCAAATTTATCCATTTCAATTTCTGGAAATCTTGTAGTTCTATCCACTTCATTAAATAATCAGCACAAAGCTCATAGACATAAAGAAAGTTTTTTTCATAATATCCACTTCTTGTTCATATCCTTCATTTATATATTTTTTGAATATTTCTCTGACTTTGAGAGGCAGAAATGTTTCTAATATTCTTTGCCTTAAACTTGCTTGCACTTCTTCTCGACAGTCTAAAATTTCTAAAATAGGATTATGCTTCCTTTCTGTATATTTTATCTTTTCGTGAAAAATATACATTAGTGAATGAAGAATCCAAATGTAAGCTTCATTTATTTTCTTTCCAAAAAAACTTTTAATAAGAACTGGTGTTGAATGTTCTGATAAAGAGTAAGATTCTAAAGCTGCATATATTTCCAGTATTCTATTTAAACATGGAAATAAAGACAACCATCTTGTTTTACTATGACTGAGTAATTTTTTATAGTCTATTTCAACAAATTCGCAGAACTGTTGAAGTGCCTCTGTTCTCAAAGTATAAATAGAAAAAGATTATAAATTTTTTAAAACAAGAGATTCGATATCTACAGGTAAACTATCAGCACCATTCTGAACACAGTTATTTAAAATATGGGCTGGACATCCAACTCCAAGTAAATTCGAATTTACTGGACAATAAACTTTCGACTCGTATTTTGTAATTTTAAACATTGGATATTTCGCTTCTAACTCTGTATTAAATTTACACGCTCTTTTAGGCATCTAAAAATAATGAACAATAAATAATTAATATGAAAATTAGACCTATAAAAATTACCTTTGAACGTAAATTAGAACAAAAATCATTAAATGGAGGTAGACTGGAACAAATACTATTCAAATGCGAAATAACAGAAATTATTAAAAGTTGACAAGTATTACACCTACACCTGTTAACTGCACACTACCACACACCACATTGTGTACACTACTGTATTGTATTCGTATCGCAGCAAGTTTCTGTTGAGGTGGAGTAAGTCTACCTTCAGAAACAAACAATAGAAAGGGAGAGATAACTGGGACGTTGAAGGATACATTCGCATTGTGTTTTATTGGATCGAGAATCTATGCATTCCATGTGCGGCATGTATATTCTCATTTTAATTTTATAATTAGCAAATACGAAATCAAAGAAAAAGAGGACAATTTTCGCTTTAATTGTAAAAGTGCACCGGACACAGAAAGGTTGTCCAAATAGAGGACTTATCCAGTTAAAAGAGGACGTCTTGTAACTCTAGGCATACCTGCCTCTTATTATGCATAAAGGAATATTCGAAAACCATCAAACTATGAGCAGAAACTCTGCTTTTTCAAAAGAAAATGAACATAAGTTAGAGAAGCGTCTTCTGAAGGACACTCATAGTTCCCTTTTAATTCAGTGCAAAATCAGGTAAGTTTAACCTTGAAATAAAAAAAATCAGAAAATCCATCATTGTAAAAAGACCAGGTGATGATTGGTATTATGATTTCTTGAAACATCATCTACTGCTGTTTGTGAAGAACTTAGAACGTTTCATCATCATCATTAGCTCTTCAGTCCTGGAACTGGTAGACGCGTACCCTCATTGTTTCCTGTTCTGAGCTAACCTACTCATTTCCCTGAAATTTCCACAGTCTGCATCTTTTACTATCTGTGTGCATTAGTCTGATCTAGGATTACCTCTACCTCTTTTTTTCCTATCTCTGATTGTAATATATCCCGCACTATTCCCCAAAAGTGCTTTAGAACATACCCTGCCTTTCTATTTCTCCTATTTTTTTTTGTTTTTCTTTCTCCTTGTTTCTGTTTGTTGTCTTCGAACATAGCCGCTGCTTTTTCTTGTTAGATGCAGTTTGGTTCTCCTTCTATTGTTTTACAAATATATACTATGTTTACCCGATATTCAGTGGTATACGAAGAGGGTTGCTACGTGTATAGCCGTAGCCTAAAAAAAAACTAAAAAAAAAGAACGACTGTCCGGGCTCAGCCAGTGAGTGGGCGGGGTTTTAGAAAATGTATATACAGGAGTACATTAGTACTCCAAACACAGTACAAACAAAGCCAAAGGTTTGCATGGCGAGCTGTCATTTTTAGGGCCCTACCCCCTAAATTAATTAACCAACCAAAGCAAAAAAGAAAATTTTCTCGCTAAAAACAACAGCTCTAAAGCATTATCGTGAGCATAAAAAAATCTAATACATAAAATATCAGAACACGGTAGTCTACATTTATTATTACTAAAATTTGGTATTTCAAGAAACGTTACACCCAATAGTTAGTCTAAATAATAATTTAATCCGCACACACAGAGGAGAAAGCGAAGTAGTTTATAAAATTCCAAAAATGAGTATTTAAATTTGGTTGTGGTAAAACTGGGGTTTACCACAATTTTAACTCGCAAATAATTTTTAGTTACATAGTTGTTGAAACGAGACCAAAACAGGTAATAAAGGAAATGTGTATACGACCTTAGGGATCCACTTGTCTTCTAACGAACAGGGGCGGCAGTCCCACAGGGCCCATACATCACGTACATAGTGTTAGCACTTAGCAGTACACGCACAACAGGACATATCAGCAGTAGCACCAAAGAAAATCCGACACTTCTAGCCGTCGGGAAACCTCACATTCCGTGTGCAACCTTAGAATAACCAAACCATATCAAATAAACTTGCGATAACAACCAGAAATAATTCTTAAGACAGCATTATCGTCCACAACAGAACGCTTTTCAAATACACCAGTTCGCTCTATATCTCGTGTATCTTTGAACAGGTTGTTCGGATTGTTGCTATCCCACCCTTGCGTTGTATAGCGCAGAGCTTCGTCTATCGACGTAATACAGGGAATAACCACAAATAACAGCGACCTTGCCCTAACAAAGCGTAGTCTTTAAACACCCAAACGCAAATAGAATATTTTATTGCACTTTTATTGCCAATTAGCGAAATATTTCAACAGGATTTTAATTAAACGGAATTTATCTAGATGAACAACTAAATTTGGAACGAAATCAGTTTTCGTATTATTATTAAATAGGTGAAAATTTTTAGAACGCGGTTTTGATTAAAACGGACTTTATATATTAGGAACGAATATAGTTTGGCTGAGTTTTATTAGAATTCAACGTAACAGGGTTAAGCAGCAGTCTGCGGCTACCAAGATCCCCCAAAACTCAAACATTTGTCAAATTAATAGTTTTCAATATATACTTTCAAACAAGGTTTATCGTCTTGAAACAGGTTGGATGCGACCGCCACTTATTTCTATTCTGAGCTAGCCTACACAGTTCCCTGAAATTTCCACAGTCTGGATATAGCTTGGTTCCCCTTCTGTTGTTTTCTAATTATATGTCCTATTTTATGGAGATTCAGTAGTATGTGAAAGGGGTTAAGCAGCCTGGGGCTGCCAAGATCCCTCAACACTTAGACATTTGCCAAATTAATAGTTTTTTTAGTAAATGCTTTCGCACAATTAACATTAGTTGAGAATATTGCAAAAACGATACCTGTAGTAGCTTATAATATTATCAGTTTTAAGTACAAATATTTTTTCGTCATTAGGTTCCGTCTTGAAACTTGTTGGACGCGTACCTCCATTGATTTTTATTCTGGACTAGTCTCCAGATTTCCCTAAAATTCCCACAGCCTACATCTTTAACTATCTGTGTACAATACTAGGTCTACCTCTCCCTCTCTTTTTTCCTATCTCTGCTTCTAATGTATACCGCATTGCACCCTCGTGCCTTAATATGTGGTCTTTCATCCTGTCTCTCCTTTTTTTACTGTTTTCCACATATTTCTTTCTTCTCGTACTATTTCTAGCACCTCTTTGTTCTTAACTTTGTCTCTTCATAATATCGTCATCATACGTCTGTTGCACCCCATTTTAAAGCAGGGTTGGCAAAGTTTTTCCCGCCCCTGGTAAATACCACAGTAAAAACCGGTATTTACCGTCCTGGGAAATAGTCAGTTTTTCCCACATGTGGGAAAAACTACTATTAAATGATGAAATGTAAGAAAACTTTTAAGTTTCAAATTGTTTGCATTTTTAATAATATTTAGTTGTATCAAACTGCAAATTAAATATTACATATTAAATAATATTCAAAAAGCTTAATTAAAATTCCTACAATTTTTAGTATTTTAATAAAATTTACTTTATTCTGAAACTACGAAATATAAACAGATTTCAATTTAAAGAGAGTTCTGTATATTGTAGGCATATTTTGCATAAATTATAAGAAAACAAACTTAAATCAAAATACATAATTAGAAATACGGTGACAAAATATCTAAGCATTTTACCAATCTAAATGTTCATTTTCTGTCATAGATTTTAATGTCACAACAAAACACCAATTTGGAGGCTGTTTGTAAACTTAACTTGTTTCTAATTTTACTTTGAATAAATGAGAAATTTGAGAAAATGCGTTCCAAAGATCCAGATGACGCTGGACATTGTTGAAGGTGTTCCATCAGCTCCAAGAAGTTTTTATCAATTCCACTTTTTGTTAGGTTTTGCCACCACAAAGTAGGTGATACATTATCGACAACACTAGGTGAAAAAAATGTTTTGGGAAAAGGCTCCTCTTCTAATTGAAACTGTATTGTATACTGCAAGCATCGTGGATTTATGTCTTGTAAATATTTACGGGCAGATTCTTCTTGACTTTGGGATAATTTTTTACCTTTATACAGTGGATTCATCATGTTCGCTAAAATGTGAATAGGAGTTATTTGATTTGATTTATTGAATATTGAATAAAATATACAAAATTGCAAGTACAACATAAACATAAAATATATAATTTATAATATATGTAATTACATCTAAATAACTACATTTACTTGTATCTTATTCAAATTCAAAGGGCATGATTCATCAAAGATGATTTTCAATCATACCCTTTACACATGAGTAGGTCAAAAAGTTATCACCTAAGTTCTGTTTTTTGAGAGGCAAGTAGGCTATTCCTAATAGAGGAATTCAAAAGCGTTTTGAGTCAGTTTGGTATAAGGCTAGATATTTGTTATACATTTTAGATACACAATAAGCAAAACAACCTTTAAATTTAGCAGATTTGTGTTTAGGTATACTTAGACTATTTTGGTTGCGCATATCCCGGAAATGAACTGTAAAACGTTTGTTGAGTAAGTTGAATAAATAACTGGGTAACTGATACTTAAGTATCTTAAATATAAATGTAGCAAAAGTAGCTCAGACCTGTAATTGAATTTCAGAATATTTAATTTGACGTAATAAGGGGTTACATGTTCATATGAATGTATATTAAATGAAAACCTTAAACATGTATTCTGGATTAGTTGGATTCTCTTTTTCAAACGCATAGTTAAATAATTATAATATACTGTCGAACAGTAGTCAATATGACTTAATACTAAACTATTCACCAATTTCCACTTAATGTCTGAATGTAGTTCATATTTAAACTTGTACAATGATTTAAGCTTAAAAAAGCTGCTGCTTGTTATCTTGTTAATGTGATTTTCAAAAGTTAATTGTGAGTCAAATATAATACCTAAGTTCTTCACATTATCACATATTTTAATCACTGTATTATTTATTTTAAATCATTGGTAATGTAAGTTTTGGATTTGAAACAGTTTAACCGTGTGCCAATACATAAAGCCACACTCTTGTTAGGATTAAGTATTAGACCATTTGCCACACACCATTTATGCACTGCATCTAGATTGTGATTCAATTTGAGTATAGTTTCATTAGTATTAAGCGGTGAACATGACATATAAAGCTGTGTGTCATCAGCATACATTTGAATATTGCATTCTTTAGTTATACATGTGGATAAATCTGCTGTGAAGATAACAAAAGCAACGGACCTAAGATGCTCCTTGCGGTACTCCATGCTTATTTGTAAGAAATCTTGACTGTTTGTAGTTGATCATCACAGATTGTGATCGATCAGTGAGATAATTTGTAAACCATTGTATAGCCGTATCATCACAACCATAAAATGAGAGTTTTGCTAGAAGGAGATCATGGTTAATCACATCAAAGGCTTTACTAAAGTCCAGTAGACATAAGTATGTTACTTCTGATTTGTCCATATTTGCTGCAATATCATTAGTGATCTTGGAGAGGCAGGTTGCTGTGCTATGCTTTGTTCTAAAACCAGACTGTACCATAGGCAATATACTGTAGTTCTGTACATATGCGGTAATTGCTGATGTACCACTGTTTCAATGATCTTGGACATGGTGGGTAGTAAATTTATCGGACGCAGGTCATTGAAGTTTTTTGCCAATGGCACTTTAGCTAAAGGGATGATTTTTGATTTTTTCCATAGGTTTGGATATACCCCATTGCAGATTGAATGATTTATAATGGATGTAATGGCATCTAAGCAGAAAGGTAGTATCAATTTAATCATCACTATGTTAATATTGTCTATTCCAAAAGAATCTGATTTGACAGAGTTAATAATCTTACTAATATCTTTGGTACTAACTGGATGGAGAGACAGAACAGGCTTACCATGGTATCTGGCATTCCTATATTCATCAAGTTTTGTGATCGTAATACTTGGATAATCAATTGATGTAATGAAAACTTGTTTATGCTATCAGGGTCTTGAATTTCAGTAGCAATCTCATTTCTGGGCCTAGAATGTATGTTGTGATATGCGAATATTTTCCAGAGTTTTTAGTATTATGTTTATGTAACTGAAGTTGGAATTTAAAGCACGCTACTTTTTCATACCCAATGGCTTTGGTCACATAATTTCTTAGCTCTTTATAAAAGAGATAATGGGCATTCTTCTTTGTCTTGAGATATTTTTGTACGCATAATTTCTCTTTTTATCATAAGTTTTATTGTATCTGTAATGTAGGGTGGTCGGAATCTTTTAAGGCAAGTATGGATAATCGGTGCATGAGTATTAAAGAGCTGTAAGATATGTTTATTTAAAAATTAACTTTGTCATCTATATGTGGCATATTCTCAATCATATCCCAATGAGTATTTTTGCATCTGTCACAAACTGTTTCATATTGAAGTGCTTAAAGCTTCTGAATTTTAAGACTTTCGGTTTGGCTTTAAATATTTCTAGGTTTAGGCTAGCTATCACCATTCTATGATCAGTGAGATTACCTAGATCTACAGTTTTACACTTGTATAAGCCAATATTTCTCGAACTGCAAAGTATGTCTATAGTACTCATTGAGAGCTCTGTGACTCTGGTTGGTTCACTTATGTGTTGAACAAGTTCATATATATCAAAGATAGCTTGTAGACGTTTTGTCTTTGAATCATTTGGTTTCATAAAATCGACATTGGCATCTCCTACTAAAATTATACCTTGGGTGTCTATGCACTCGCTAGATAATAAAGCTTCCAGTTCATCCAAACAGTTTATGCTACTTGCGGAGCTCTGTATACTACTCCAATTGCTATTTTTAGTTTATTAATTTTATCTTTATCCACAGTTGTTCTAAATATGTATTATCGATTTGAATATTGGAGACCGTGTATATAAATGATTTTAATAGAAGCAGAAACAATCACTAGTGCTTGATCTGCTCTAACAAGACTATAGCCAGGAATCATAATGAGATGTGATGGAAATTCAGGAATAATCCATGTTTCTGATAATGCAACTATATCCAGATCAAGTTCATTCAGGATATTTACTAATTGATCAAAGCAGTTATTAAGGGACCTGATGTTAACATGTCCTATTTGTATGGGTCGCAACTTATGGGATTAATTAATTATGCCTTACCTCCATAGTTCATTCGTGTTTGATGTATCTTAAGTTGTCTAACGTAACACTGACAGTCTTTGGCCTTAGAGGTGTGGTTCACGTAATCCAAAAAAGGGAATGTTTAAATTAACATTTAGATCGGATTTACATCCTTATAGGTTATTGCTTAGACCAACTGATCCTGCAATTTATTCATTTACAGATGTTGAAATCCTACATTAAAACATGAATTACTCATATTTAAATTGGCCTGACCAATACATAAGTTTTCGGATTAAAATTTCATATTTTGGCACAACTTAATTAATTGTTAAAACTTATTTCTGTTTTTTAATTTATTAAGTTTTATTCAAAACTTATTACTGTCTATTTATTTTTTTAATTAATTTTGGATAATTTATCAGTTCAATGTTCGTTTTTATGATACTGCTATTTTGGGTTCTTATTTGGGAATTTCCACATTTAATTCTATTGTTTCAATAACTAGTTGAAAATATCACACTTGATATTTTAAACCAAGACAGCGCTCCTTTCATATTTTCATTTAAACATTACACCAATCTAAAGGGTTACGGTTTTAGATCAATTTCTTCCGAACCTTACAGGCAGTTTTTCTTTACAGGAATCGAGCATTGATATCGTAAAAGTTTGAGGTCATACTAATATGATTATTACTAAGCGATCTCAAGTCTTAAGATTTATTTATGTAAGCAAAGAATTTCTCATGGCGAATATGGAGACCAAAAACAAGTCCTCTTTTGGTTTATTTAACCAAAGGTCTACACTGCAGAGATTAGAACTGTTCTAAAGAAGAATATAATTTATCATAACCGACTTTGCAGGTAATATTTTAATAATCCCTCAATAACATAAAAGTAAATTTAATTATAATTTTCATTGTCCTTTAAAGAATCACTGGTTTTAAATATTTTTAATTCAACCTAAACATTGTGATAAGCATGTTATACCAAATCTAACGATTTAGTAGATAAAATTAATATTGAAATTTACTCTTAATTTAATTTAGAATTTATTTATGTCTATTAAGTCAGATTTATCTTCATTTCATTAAATAAATTAACTTTATTTAACGGTTTGATTCTTTTTGAAGAGCAACTTGCAAAATGGTAGTAAGTTAGCAACTGTATCCTTACTTCAAATATTTTATCAATTCTTGTAAACTAAAAATGCTAGAGTTTCTTTATAACCCAATCAGATCTTGTGAGTCATTTACAAATGAATATACGAAATTTTCTCATTAATTTAACAAAGTTAAAATTAGTTTGAAGTCAAAATAATCACCAAGATATTCTCTAATGTTATCAATAGTGGTTGTACTAAAATGCTAAACATGTGTTAGCCATTGGGCAATTGTTGACGGCATTGTTCAAACTAAACAGGTGACGTAATAGCAGCTGTTAATTTACGTTGCAGCCATATGTAGTCACATCTTTACAAAACTAAGTGAAATCAAATTTTGATACTGGGGAAAACCAGCTATTTACAGGTAAACTGAATAATAATTTTGTACGTCTAACAAACAAAATGAAATAATGTACTTTCAGAAGGAAGTACTAGGAAATCTTAATTCTATTACGAACCCAAGACCAGCTGTTGTCGTTGGATGTAATGGAAACTACCGCAGGCGGGAACAGCAACTAATTATACTTGCTTTCCATGCTTTAACACAGGTGTAGGAGCAAAGCGGATTCCTTACTTGATCACGGCAGCATTACTCGTAACGTAATCTTCCGTTGTCTGAATTTATTTACTAATATAATTTTTCATTGCGTAGCCAACAAATTAAGATTTCTAAATTGTAACTTCAAAGGGATCATGTTGTCTCAAATTTTACAGTTGCGATTTTCGACGTGGCGTGCGATATCTACGTTATCCATGCAGTTTTCTAATCTCGTCTATTTCAAGATTGTCGTATATTCAAATGGGTCGAAGAGTTCAAATGGGTCGTTGCGCTAAATAAATTTTGTAAATTAGCTAATATGATAACGAATATACAAAATGTGGATTAGGTACTAACCGTCTACTCAGGAAGATGTTTCACAAACATAGAGCGACTCGGAGGTCACTCGCATTCTCTTAGAATGCATTTCGCTGCTTTTAACTATCGACGAGTGCGCTCGCTGCTTTCTTGCATGGTGGGAGGTTCCGGATTTTAGTTCTCGGACCTCTCACGCGCGCGCCAGTGGCTGTGAAATTACACCGAACTCGGAAACAACTCAACTAATAATCCTTGATATTATAACACTATAAAAGTTTGATTGTTACTCGAATATTTATTTTAATTAATAAGGTATTTTAATATTCATTGTACGTTTAATGAATGGATTCTCTTACTGCAAAAATAAAATTGTTACACTACCTCTTTCCTAAAAGAAAAAATTTTTTTAAGAAAACTTCAAATATAACTAATACAAAAAATTTTTTACAACAATACTAGCCTTTCCTACCTTCCTAACCAACTATGCAATTTTATAAATTTATTCAAATGGGGGACCATTCATTTTTAATTGAGAGTGTGTTGGTAACTACGTGTACCTGACGTCCATCGGGAGACAAAATCGGGGAGTCACAATCGGTAATAATCAAAATTGGGAGGGTCAAATTAGAGAGTCAAACACTCCACGGGACAAAAGAATTTAAATTTACAAAATTTCTTGACTTGAGATTCCTACTTCTAATAAGGCTAATATTTCTGACCTAAAATCAAACACTTACAATTTACTTCTAATTTCAAAAAACTTCACTTCCAGGAGCTCATTTAGCTCTATTTACAAAAAACAGGAATGCTTCCTCATCAGAACAGCATTACCATTCAAAATATCATCACTATAAGGTGAGAATCAAAAGAAATACCCTACTAATAGGTCTAAATTTAAGCATCATCACAAGGTGATAACCAAAACAAAAGTGCCCCAATTATAAGGTTACTCATCAAATTCAAATACAAATTATTATCACTTTATCGCAAAGAGATAATCAAAGCAAAGGTAACCTAACCATCAGGTTACTCATCAAATTCAAATACAAATATCATCACTTCATCAAAGGGATGATCAAAACAAAGGTAACCTAACCATAAGGTTACTTACAAAATTCAAATTCAAATTATTATCACTTTATCGCAAAGAGATAATCAAAACAAAGGTAACCTAACCATAAGGTTACTTACAAAATTCAAATTCAAATTATTATCACTTTATCGCAAAGAGATAATCAAAACAAAGGTAACCTAACCATAAGGTTACTCATCAAATTTCAAACCCAAAATAACCCAGTTAGGGTTGTAGAATCCTACACCCTACTGATCATCCTATCACTAATTGCTAACGAACAACTGATCTCATTAGTGATGGACCAAACGGTGAAAATCACCAAGTCAACTTTGACCTTATCAAATCTAAGAACTTCTAACGGTCAAAAGGAACAAGGGAAAGAACAATTCATTCTCTCCACCTTGACATGTAGAAATCAGGACCAATATTTAAATAGCCCACCTACTTCTACATTGTAAGGATATCTGTCAAAGACATCCTCCAAACACATCTCCGAGCAACGCGCGAGCAAAATGTCCAGCGTGCACACCAAGGCACACCTCAAACCTACAAAACTTACAAAATCTCAAACCACTTACTTCACTTCTCAAACAAAATACTCAATATTAGTGGACCGACACTAAATCAGAATCAGAACAAAACAAAACGAACCACTACGTCATTACTTAATATCAACAAGATGATCAGGATCTGAATTAATCGTCAGGATCATCATTTTCATTTGGATATGATGCATCAACTGGTTTCAAGTCCTTTACGTGCCATTTCCTGCTTTTGTCCCATCTTCGTTCTCTAACTCATATACTAAATTGGAATGTTTTTCCGAACTTTACTCATAACGAACTTAGGGGCTAACTTAGCGGAAAATTTATCACTCGCACTCGAGAGGACCTTATTAGTTCTCCAAACATACTCTCCGACTCGGAATGAAATGTCTCTTCTCCGAAGATTGTAGCGTTTACACGAACGTTGATAAGCTACATGCAAATTTTCACGGACATTTCCAAAAATATCAAACAAAAGTTGACGATCCAAAACATAAGAAGGTCTACTACTGGAGACGACATCAACATCTTCACCCGGTATAAAATTATCATTATATGTTTTTCCACTTAACTGCCTTGAGGAGCATACACAGCATTGTACCACATCTCTTGGATCTCGTACCTTGCACACAAAACTTCAAAAACATGTCCAATCAACTGTGGACCATTATCACGAATAACAAATGGTGGTATTCCGTATGCAAAAAAAATACTTTTTCCTCCAAAAACTTCTCAATCAAATGTGCCGTGGCACTACGCAAAGGTTGCAAACTCAAACACCTCGAAAACCAGTTACCAACAACTAAAAGTCTTTTACCTGCTTATGAGTCATCAATAAAAAAACTAATCATGACAATAGCTAACAAAAAAAATCAGTGTTCAGGTACACTCTCATCCTACTACAAATCGAACTGTCGAAACAACTATAATGCTTCACAACGCCTAAATATGCTAGAGTGACAAACCCTCTACGAGTCTCACCTAGACTAACAATACCAAAATTTACATCAAATCAAAAAAAGATGCAAAAAAAATTCTAGAGCGCCTAACTCACCTCGAGTCTCGTCTAGACTTACGCAATGCCGAGCGACCAACTCTTCCTGAGTCTCGTCTGGACTGACATACTGCTGAGCGACCAACCACGACGACAAGTTCCGCCTAGACTAAATTGCGTTGCAATGCTGATCTAAACAAAATCTGCTAACAAAATCAAAAACGTGCTTATGCACAAAGAGCAATTCTCAAACGACACAACGACAGCTCACTCCAATGTACCTTCAAAATAGGATCTCTAGCCTTATCATCAAATTTCGACAAAGATGTTCTTTATTGACTCAAACAAATCAAACAACAGGCTTATCAGCTTCTTTAGCTGACAGTCTTCCTAAAATTTTCCTCAAAACTGGTTTCTCACTCACTACTCCCGTTCCTCTTTAAGTAGACAAACAATTCGGAATATCCGACATGAGTACAAAAGCCTAATGGAATCAAACTAAAAGATCTAAATGATCTGAACCTTACAAAAGTTATCAAAACAAATTCGTACTACTAAAGGTAAAAATCACAAAAAAATGTTTTTGGTAAAATAATTTTTGCCAAAACAATATCAAAAAAAATTATATCGGGTCAAAATAGAATGAAAGTTAAAAATAAATTTAACTAAGTTAATTAATTGATTGACTGTGGTTTAACGTTACAACCAATCTTTTATCAAGAGCGAACAAACAAATCTAAATGTCAAATAGACTTTAAGCAAACAAATTTCGACGCAAAATAATTTTTGGACAAATAGATTTCAAAGCAAAATAAATTTTGAGCTAACAAATTTCGAAGCAAATTACTTTTCGAACAAACTAATTTCGAAGCAAAACAATTTTTGAACAAACAAATTTCGAAGCAAAAATAAATTTTGAACAGACTATTTCAAAGTAAAATTATTTTTGAACAAACAAGTTTCAGAGTAAAAAAATAATTTTTGAACGAACGAATCTCGAAGTAAAATTAATTTTGAACAAACAAATTTCGAGGTAAATCAAATTATGAACAAACAAATTTCGAGCTAAATTAAATTATGAACGAACGAATTTCGACGAATCACTCGTTGAATAAACAAATTTCGACGCCCCTAGCGTTGAACAAACAAATTTCGACGCCCCAAACGTTGAACAAACAAATTTCGACGCCCCAAGCGTTGGGCGCTAGTGAAACAACTTTTCTAACTTGGGCTGACACTACTACTACTAGTGGCTTCAACTCGAGCCCCACGTTGCCGGCGCCAGTGAAACGTATTATTCAAAGGCCTACTAAAACACTACTTTATTAACACCATACTTCAAGTTAGGTGTCTGCAAAACGAAATCTTCCGACGTAACTAGGGGTCTATTCCTGGGGTAGAGCAATGAGCAATGGGGGGGTAAGTCGAAATCTATGGAGGGTTACACTTAACAAAAAAACAAACAGGCGCCACCAAGTCCAAATTGATTTATTTTAGGGCATAGCAATTTTTAAGGGCGGACTTGGAGACCCAAAAAAAAGAGATCGCCTTCGTTGATACACAAACTTGTCTTAACAGAATAAGACGCTGTTCCTGTAAGAAAGAATAATAATTAAGTCACATAAACAATGGGAACACTATTTGCGTCCCTCAAGTATACCTAAAAGTATAGAGAATATTTTCTGCATAATGGGATCATAAAAATTTAGTTCTTATTGCTTTTTGTTTACCAAGTCTGATCAGACTAGATCAGAATAAAAACTTTAAATGAAGAATATTAATTTACTAATAAGAATTTTCTTTGTTTCAGTAAATAAAATATCATTGTAATTAAACAAAAATAAAAATTTGAAGTACTTGCAAAAATGGTAGTAAGGGTTATCAACTGATCCTTACTCAAATATTTTATAATTCTATGTAACTAAAATGCTAGAGTTTCTTTATAACCCAATCAGATCTGTGTGAGTCATTTACAAATGAATATACGAAATTTTCTCATTAATTTAACAAAGTTAAAATTAGTTTGAAGTCAAAATAATCACCAAGATATTCTCTAATGTTATCAATAGTGGTTGTACTAAAATGCTAAACATGTGTTAGCCATTGGGCAATTGTTGACGGCATTGTTCAAATAAACAGGTGACGTAATAGCAGCTGTTAATTTACGTTGCAGCCATATGTAGTCACATCTTTACAAAACTAAGTGAAATCAAATTTTGATACTGGGGAAAACCAGCGTAATTTACAGGTAAACTGAATAATAATTTTGTACGTCTAACAAACAAAATGAAATAATGTACTTTCAGAAGGAAGTACTCAGGAAATCTTAATTCTATTACGAACCCAAGACCAGCTGTTGTCGTTGGATGTAATGGAAACTACCTCGCAGTGCGGAACAGCAACTAATTATACTTGCTTTCCATGCTTTAACACAGGTGTAGGAGCAAAGCGGATTCCTTACTTGGATCACGGCAGCATTACTTGAACGTAATCTTCCGTTGTCTGAATTTATTTACTAATATAATTTTTCATTGCGTAGCCAACAAATTAAGATTTCTAAATTGTAACTTCAAAGGGATCATGTTGTCTCAAATTTTACAGTTGCGATTTTCGACGTGGCGTGCGATATCTACGTTATCCATGCAGTTTTCTAATCTCTCGTTGCGATTTCAGATGTGTCGTTGCGAGTTCAAATGGGTCGTTGCGCTAAATAAATTTTGTAAATTAGCTAATATGATAACGAATATACAAAATGTGGATTAGGTACTAACCGTTACTCAGGAAGTGTTTCACAAACATAGAGCGACTCGGAGGTCACTCGTCATTCTCTTAGAATGCATGTTTTCGCTGCTTTTAACTATCGACGAGTGCGCTCGCTGCTTTCTTGCATGGTGGGAGGTTCCGGATTTTAGTTCTCGGACCTCTCACGCGCGCGCCAGTGGCTGTGAAATTACACCGAACTCGGAAACAACTCAACTAATAATCCTTGATATTATAACACTATAAAAGTTTGATTGTTACTCGAATATTTATTTTAATTAATAGAGGTATTTTAATATTCATTGTACGTTTAATGAATGGATTCTCTTACTGCAAAAATAAAATTGTTACAGGGTATTTACGCTGAAATGAATATAAATTAAGACACTTGACTTTTCACCATTAATTCTCACTATCAACGACTCTCCTCTTGCTTGGCTTGAAGATTACGTGGAAGTGAGCAGAGTAAGAAAACAACTTATAAAGACAATTTGATCTGGGAAATTTGTATCAGAACAAATGTTTGGTGACCACGCATTGCGTTTACGAAGCAAGTCGAAAACCTTGAGATATCTTGTGAACAACAAATTTTTACACAGACTTAATTATTAATACTCCTGAATTATTTTCTATATTATTACTGGTACCAAACTTGGAGCTTAGCCTTGCAATTTAATTAAACTGGGAAGAAACGAATTGTTTATTGTTTTCCATATGGAACCAAAGATTTATTAAGAATTCTAAAACTTACATGGTTTGTAGATTAATTTTTAACGAATTTTTTTACTTTTTTAGTTGCCTTAATATAGCATTGTTATTCTGTAAAGAAATTTTGTTACACCAAAAAAAAATGGTTAAATCTTTAAACTATTTGTATTTATAATATATTATTTCAGCTTGTTTAAGAGGAATTTGCCTGTTAGCCTACAGTGCTGTTGGTGGCAAAATTCAATTTGTGTAAGTAATTAATCATTATCTAGTTTTTCAAAGATTTTAAAATTTCTTTTTGGTTAAGTTACTGTTTTTAACTAAGGAGTAAACATTTAATCTTTCTAAAATATTAAATTTCTACTACAGATGTGAATTAAAAACATCTCAATTTAACTTGTTCTATTCTAATTTTTTGAACACTTTAATATTCTTTTAGTTTATCAACGCAACTAATATGTTCTTGAACTGTTAATTTTTTTGTGTGAAGCTAAGCTACTTCTGCACGAAATGTTAACTGTAGATATTTGAAATTATAATTATTATTTAGAACAAAATCAACAAGTAAATTCTACTTTTGAAATTATATGAAGTTTTTATGAGAATTAATCTGTTTTATTGCCTCACAAGGGCATATTTGAATCATTTAAGTATGAAACTATTCAAGGTATTCACGTAATGATGAGGTTCTTACTAGATATCTCTAAGTCTAAACCTCAAAATGAACTTTACAAAATATAAAAATATTTAATATTTTGATTTATATGAACTGTTTATTTATGTAAATTATCTCCTTTTATTGCAGGTGCAGATTGCAATAATTTGTCTTTCAAGTGTTTAGGTTAATCTTTAGGTTACTAACCTTAAATTTACTTACCTGCTTATATTAGATATGCATAGGTGTTTGCAGGTGCCAACCACTTTTCATATATGTGTATTAGTTCTCGAGTTACTTGTGTGTTTTGTTTTTTTTATATTATTTGTTTGATGGTGCCCTTGACAACCTCCATTTGTTCGTTTTCATCTGTTTATTTTTCTTCCAGGCGAGGTGACGCCCATTTACTCTCTGTTTATCCTTACTCACCTCCGTCTCACTGCCCCACGGACTTAATTTCCAACTAGCTTTTCCTCTTAGAGTTTTTCATTTCTCTTAACGACTATTTCCATCTGCTTCTTACTCTGGGCTATTCATTTCAGTGGAGTTACTCAACTTTAATTACGTGTACTTCTTTAAAGGTGATAAATTTAACATACTCAATTTTGTTTTTCTTGTGGGCGCCATATTGGATTTTTGCATTTCTGAATACATTTTCCTATAATGTGTTTATGGTGCTGTTGCTATCTTGGTGATTGAGTACGGCCCTATCGCTTCAGAGTGGGACGACGAAGTGTGTTTTTCATTTTATGGCATATCCTTGGTGTCTACCGAGTGCTTATTTCTTGCATGTTTTGCCTATACCACTCTACCGCAAGCAGTTTTTTCTACTTTCCTTTCATTTCTATAATTTGTCCCATTCTTGTTTTCGGCACCACACTTTTGGGATGTTCTCCCAGTTTTTATTGTTTTAGATGGTAGATAATAAAATAGCTTTAAAGGTAGTTGGTCCTCACCACAAGGTGATTTGTTTGTTATTTGGATTATTTCTTGTTCTGTAACAGGAGTTAAGAAGAAACTGCTATGATTTTTGAAATTATTTTGAACTGTTGGAATGGGGTGGTATTTCACTTATTACTAACAATTAAATTTTTAACTACATTCAGAAAGTAGCCGTTAATTTCGTTAGGTCTGGAAACTATTTGAGGAACAGAGTTTGTCTTGTTCTAAATGTGTTGGCGATGGACCAAGTGTCTTTAACAAGATTATTTAACTGTAATATTCGTTTTTGAAAATATTTGCTTTTTGTAATCAAAATAGTGTTAATATAAATTCTTTGGTATACGTTAAAATAATTTGGAAATGTTGCATCATTTGTAAATTTTTTATATATACCAGAGAGCGCACATTTTTTGTGGATGTTCTTATCCCGTTTGTAGTCCATGGACGATTTTTCTTAACTTTAGTCTTTTTGTAGGTAAGGGCTTGTTAAATACAATGCAATTTTTCAAGAAGTTTTCAAAATTATGATCTGTATCTTCAGTTGGCACTGATCAGTCAGATTCAGAACATAATTTATTAAAGGTTTTAAGGTTTTTATTAGAATAAATATGATCTATTTTGTAGGGATGTGTTTGTGGTTGGAGCCGTATTGAAAACTTCATTAGTATCGTTTCATGATCTAAGAATCCAGCAGAAATAACTGTTCATTTTACATTACAGTTGAAAAATTAGAAGCAACATATTCAATGGTACTAGTTGAATGTTTTGTTATTCTACTTGACAAATTTACCGCCATGGTTAAAAGTTAAATACATTAAAATATTTAGTAGCGATTTCTGTGTAGAACTAATGGTGTTACAGTCAAATGTTAAAATCATCACACACAATCTTATAATTATTAATTGGTAATAGATCTAAAGTTTAAAAGGTGTAAGCTCACACATTACTTAAGTACACATAGGTTGTAGAAATAAATTAATATAATGTAGTTAGTTCGATGAACTTTAATAAGAAATTACATTTTATAAAGATATTAAATTGGGACATCAGCATAATAATAGTTGTATAAATTCACATGGGGTTCAAAATACTATAGAAATTTGCACGAAATGATGACATTGAACTCGACATAAGACAGCTTGCGATGCACAAAGTGTGAAAACGGAATTTTTAAAAAGGAAAAATGGCATAGCGATTATTGGAATTAGTAAAGGAAGAAAGAATGACAGCGGACTTGTCATTGATGGTAGACTGTGGTTCCTCAGGGGCCGATGTCGAATTGCTTGGAGCTTTGTTGGATACATAGTCTAGAAAGATCAAACAGGTGAATTGTGGAATTTATATTTGTGTCGGTCGGGGTTATTATACGACGAAAGAGTGATAAGTTGGTTTCACTTGCCAATGGAAGTTAGAGTGTAAGTAAATGAAATGTGAGCTAGCGTGCCGAGGAAGTAAAAACAACATAAATCATTAGCGTCCCTGGATATCCGTCATATTTAGTTTTAAAAATAATCTGGAAAATTAAAACCGTGAGTACCATATGAATTTTTTGTGTGTTTATGATGTATAATTATGTACTTGTGGATTTTAAACAAAAATGCTTGTATCTGTGTGGTGGGAAATTAATATTCTGTTATGTAATTATTCTGTTCGACTATGAAATAGTAACAGAAAGTTTTGTTTTAATTTACGTATACTAATATTAGCAAAGGAAGTTTGAACATCTCAAAAGGGTCAGAAATCTGTAAATGTGAGCTCAATTGTGGAATTATTGCTAGTTGAAGAATGCAAACTCAGTAATTTTAATGGATATTGGAATGGTTAAGTAAAAAGTTGGTATTGTGCTGTTTTCTCTGCATTAAGGGGAATTTCCAAATAAGTGGTATTTAAAATGTCCTATAGATCAATCTGTGAAATTAGAACAATAGAATGGTAGTATTATTTATGAATTAGTGTTTTGTTGAGGAGTTCTGTTAATAATACTTAAAACAGTTGGAGATAGAATAGGTTTGTTTTTTAAAATCGATATATGTTTTGTAATTTACTTTTAATAGAGTTTAAACTTAGATGGAATTTTATTTGGAGTTTTTATAATACAGGTAAAGGTAGAAATAAAAGTATGAAAGGATATCTAGGCACTCCAGTGATGACGCCGTATTTTGGAAGAGGCCTTTATTTTGAAAATGCCTTTAATTGGATGAACATTTAATGAGTATTTTTAGCTGCTTGTTGTAGACTATGGAAAATTCAAAAGGTTTTTTTTTTAACAGAAAGTGTTACTGATTGGAGTCGTTGTTAGACAGATGATGGCGTTATCCCTATTATGCCTAGAAACTATTGTATATCCTTTAAAGTAAGATGGTTCACTTTTATTTATCCAGTGCTCTGTAATGACAGCAATAGATGCCACTAACCTTTTTAAATGTTTTCTTTTGTTTGTATTGGAAGTAACATTGTTATTAAACGTGTATTTAGATACAGGTAGTCTAAATATATACGAGGTGTGGTGGTTTTAAACTGAGCTCGATACATAATTTCTTTTAAATTTGATTTTTAGCAGTAAGGAAGTGCAGTGACTTATGCCAGTAAGGCTGGATGTAGTTGAATTATGGAGAGAAGGGGAAGGTGTATTTGGTTAGTGGTGACTTGTGCATGTACACTAAACCGAAAAGGATCCTAAAATACGTATTCATAATCTAATGATAAAATGGTTACTTAATTACATAAAATGAATCCTGCTCCCAAAGTAGCTCAATTAAATGGGGATGACCATTAGACATCGCAGTTAGTTTGATGCCTTTCAATAACACCACTTTATTTACGTTACTAAGCTGACAATGTATCGATATTTATGAATATCCGATTTGATTTAATTAATGTTTGTATTAATATGTTGCTTGTTTACATCCTAAATTAGTATTAAGGATTTGCAAATAGTCATAATGTTCCGACGAATGGTTTATATTGTTTACTATGTAATTACAATTTTTATGTAAAATAATTTGTACTCACTAGTTGCTTTGATGATGTTAGTGCTTTACTTCAAAGATCCATGTGAAACCACCCCACTCTGTTGATAAATAGTAGAGATTAATTTCTGAAACAATACAGAGGGGTGTCTAATATTAAAGGTACAAGTAAAAATTTTACTATTCGTAAATTTAATGAAAATATTTAATTCATTTCATAAAACACTACATAGTTATTTTTGACCTAGTCTCTATAGATATTAAGATATTTAATACAACTGTCATTAAGAAACCTCATTATCATATAGATTTTTAGTGCTACTGAAATTTATATAAAATTCTGAAATACAATTGAAAAAGTTGCCTTTTACTAAGGTTGTGAATCTAGTATCTGCAAAACGTATATTATAATTTGGTATCTTAGTTCCACTTCATAGCTGTATGTTCAGACGAGTAGTCGGCGTGTTACATACTTAATTGACTCTAGTTACCTGAATAAATTTTTTTTACAAAAGAGATGTGACAGTAAATAATGTACCAGCTAGTTTTCAGTGGTGAGAGGTGGGTTATATAAAAGTAAATGCAAATCTTTTTAGGGGTATACAAATTTCAACACCTTCACTTACACTTACCAGGAAAGATCTTTGAACTATCTGTCTAATAAAAAACCATTGAGCACCAACCCACCTGGATTTCAGTCTCAGAAGAAGGGTGTTCCAAGAAACTATTTAATGGTTTTTACTACAAGATAGGTTGATGGAGCCTTGTGTGCACTTTTTCTCACATACTAATTTAAAATAAACACAAATAATAATAAAACAGCAAGTCGTTCACCTATTTCATCCAAACATGAATATCACAGTATTTAACAAACAACAAACTAAATAAATGAAGCTCTATCCCTAATTGGACAAATGTGCGTGTACCTAAACGAAAAAGAACATCTTAAATTTATCAATTATAGGTATCTAACCAAATTAACTGGTACCTATAAATTTATGCAAATACAATTATGGCGCTTTTCCATATAAGAATTTTTTGTTTACAATACGCTTTTAACTAAGTGTGCACCAACTCAGAAGTTCTTTTAATAAAAATAAGTTTTATACAATCAATTGTTAAATATGCCTCATCATGCAATATGTAGCAAATGGAAGCAAAAATTTAATGACTTACATTGCTGATCTTGTACAAAGCCCAAACTACCTTAGTGCAGGACAAAAAGGGTTGTAAGTAATTCAATAATCTAACATTGTATTGAAGGAGATCATCCGCTACAGGAGCACTTTAACCTGTAACAGAAATTTTTAAATGCATGTTTACATTCGCGTTTGGGGACTTGTTTACTAACAATCCAGAGTTTTAACTACAGTCACTTGAGTTACTCAATCTTTAATCTGCTTGGTGATGGTTGTGTGACAATCAAATTACTGAAGATAAGAAACTAGAATTAATGATCCCCCATATTATGATCTGTCAGTATTTATACGTTACAATGTTCCAGGTGATTACCTGAATTTTCTTGTTTATATGGATAGTGTGTCTAAAGCTGTTCTATTTTTGAGGTCAATGTCATTCTGTTTAGGTCTATGGTCAACTGATTCTCACAATTTTGGAAGCAGCATGGTTGTTTTGCAAGTTTATGACTAGATTTACGAGTTTATTTCTATAGGGGTAATTTACTATGGTTCAGTTTCTTTAAACTCGTATAAATGTTTACGAATACATTTTCTTAGGTTGGTGATTTACTGAAATATGTCTGTATTTATTCCAAATTAATACGAAGAGTGTAAAATTCCGATCTTTATTGCTGGTTGTATTTAATATATATCAGGCGCTTCCATATTTATTTTCGTATTTTATTTTAATATTATTATATAATAGCCACATTATTAAAGTAAACTGCCAAAACTGCTAAAGCTTATTTAACTAACTGAAATTAGTCAATTCTTTTCTAAGAACTAATGTTTGCGTAAATAGTGCACTAGCACTACATTTGCTCTCAAAACTGCAAATTCAAGTGATTATATTTGTTGAAGCTTGTTTCGTATTCAGTCTTTTAATACTTAAGTATATAATTTGCTTACGAAATTGCATTTCCCAGTACCTTGTAAGTTTTTTAGTATGTGAATTATTAGTCGCCAAAGAAATCTATGCCCCTGCATGAATTTACTTGATTGCCAATTGCTGCTTTATAACTTTCAATAAATAATAAAATTATGTAAAATTTTTATGGTTATTATTAGCAATTTTTGTAATTTCAGCTAGTTGTACATGTAGGCGTATCTCATGAAGATAATGAAATTAGATTAGAATCGCAAGCGTTTAGAACAGGATATATACTTCAAGATTGTAAAAATAATCTACACCCAACAGGAGAAGTATGTCTAGCAACAAATGAAAATGATTGCATACAAACAGAGCTTGATGTGGATGAAATATGCACAAGTCTAAACTTAACTCAGGTGTTCAAAGCATATAAGTCTAACGATGCAGGCAGGTAGGTATGTTGCATCTTTTTCAGAAACTTTTCTAATAATGCTTTAGATACCTTTGTGAATATGTATTTTATAAATCTTTGAATATAAATGAAAAAAGAACATTATTTGTTCATGTTCCAATATTGAATAAACCATACGATGCTAAACAACTTGCTTCGGCATTGGTTCTTATAATCAACTGTGCTTTGAAACAATTAGAACAGAATAACGAAGAGAACAACGTTGAAAATAAACTGTCTTAATTAGGTCACACTTTCTAGGTATAATTAGTAATTTGAAATGTAACGTCATATTACATAGGATTAGTTTTATTGTAAGTTATTTTAATGAAACTAATCTCTAAACTTTGTTCTTAAATATAGGAATTATATATGTAATTTTTATTCCACTGCAATTTGCTAAATGATGTGAAAATCAGTTAGTTTTTACTAACACACAAGACCGCACTTAAAATTGTCAATACAGACTAGACGGTGTCAATTATTGTAGAAAGTGTTAGCTTATACATATTTCTTGCTGTTTCCTACCACGTGAGGTATAATTTTGCAGCGATTCAATGAAGGGAAGAAAGTATTAAAATTATATATTAATTGAAGATAAACAATAGATAACGTGTATTTTACTTTGATGTAACAAACAACTGCTAGAATTGTCGATCTTTTATATCTAGCATTCTAGCTTGCTGGGCATAAATTATGCACTAATACGCAGCACATAATTCCAATAGAAAAAAATAATTAATTTTCAACGCCCCTTAATTGTTTTAAGTCCAATACTAGTAACATGTACTTGTTACTCTAGCCATAAATCAGATAGGAAAGAAAAAATTTAAATTTTGATGGACAGAATGAAGATATATGCATCCGTTGTATTATGATTTTACGAATAATGAACGTTAATCAAGACATCATCATTCATCCTTAGATCTTCAGTCCCGGAACTGGTTTGACGCGTACCCTCATTGTTTCCTATTCTGAGCTGACCTACCCATTTCCCTGAAATTTGCAGTCTGAATCTTTCGCTATCTGTGTGCAATAGTCTGATCTAGGTCTACCTTTACCTCTTTTTTTATCTCTTGCTTGTAATATATCCTGCACTATTCCCCAAAAAATGCCTTAGAACGTATCCTATTTTCCACAGATATCTTTATTCTCCTACTATTTCTATAACCTCTTTGTTATTCACTTTCTGTCCATGCTGTCATCGTCATACATCTGAAGCACAACATTCGAAAAGGCCTCTGCCGTTTCTGTCTGCTTCTCTTACTGCTCCTATTTCCTAGACGTACTGGGCTGTGCTCCACGCATATGCTATCAACAATTTTCTCCTTCTTTCTATGTTTGTTGTCTTTGAACATGGCCGCTGATCTTTCTTGTTAGATGCAGTTTGGTTCCCCTTCTATTGTTTTACAAAATATACCCTATTTCCCCGATATTCTGTGGTATGTGAAGGGAGTTAAGCAGCCTGTGGCTACCAAGATCTCCCAACAATTGAACAGTTGGCGAATGAATAGTTTTCCAATATATCCTTTCGCACAATCAACATTAGTTAAAAATATTTCTATTCTGAGCTAGCCTTCACAGTTCCTTAAAATTCCCATAGCCTAGATACAGCTCGGTTCCTCTTCTGTTGTTTCCTAACTATATGCCCTATTTTCCCGAGATTGAGTGGTATGTGAAGAAGGTTAAGCAGCCTGTGGCTACCAAGATCCCCCAACACTTAAGACTGTTGCCGAATTAATAGCTTTCCAGTAAATCCTTTTGTACAATTAACATTAGTTGAGAATATTGCAAAACCAATACCTGGAGTTGTTTATAATAATCCTCAGGTTTAAGTACAGTTATTTTTTTATCACTGCGTTTTTCATTTCAGAACTGGTTGGACACGTACCTCCATCGATTTGTATTCTGAGCTGACCTACACATTTCCCTGAAATTCCCACTATCTGGGTGCAATAGTCTAACCTAGGTCTACCTCTACCTCTCTTCTTTCTTATCACTGCTTCTAATATATTCCGCACTATTCACTCATGTCTTAGTATATGACCTATCGCTCCTATTTTTTACTGTTTTCCAAATATTTCTTTTTTCCATACCATTTCTAGTACCATTTTGTTTTTTTCGTATCTCTGTTTCTAATATATTCCGCACTATTCCCTCATGCCTTAGTATTTGGCCTATCATCCTCTCTCTCCTATTTTTTACCGTTTTCCACATATTTCTTTCTTCCCCTACCATTTCTAGTACCTCTTTGTTCTTAACTTTGTCTGTCCATGGTATATTCATCATACACCTGTAGCACCACATTTCAAGGGCTTCTATCTTTTTCCTGTCCGCTTCTCTTACTGTCCAGGTTTCACTGCCGTACAGTGCTGTGCTCCACACATATGTTTTAGGGAATCTTTTCCTTGTTTCTATGTTTGTTGTCTTTGAACACAGTAGTTGCCTTTTCTTGTTAATGTACAGCTTTGTGCTGATCTTAGTTTTATATTTTTTGCGCTTTTCCCAGCCGGCATTATTTGGCTTCCTAGCTAGCACAAATCCTTAACATCTTGTAAGTTCTCGCTACGTATTTGTATTCTTGTTTTAGACTTATTTTCTCCTCTTTTGCATACTAGTACTTTTTGTCAATTTTCATACCATATCTCTGTTACAACCGTTTCCATTTCTATACTAGTACTTTAGTTTTATTGTTGTTAATTTTCATATCGTATCTCTGTTAGAACTGTTTCCATGTCATTAAGAGCAGCTTCTAACTCTTGCTTGCTATATGCTAATACCGCTACATCATCTGCAAATCTAAACATATCAATTTTTTGTCCCTGCATAATAATTCCAAACGTCTTCCTGCATTTGATAGTGTTACGTCATCATTGAACAATTTAACAGTGGTGACAATAAATACCATTAGTGCGGGTACCCTACAGTTTAGTGAAACATTATGCCGCAGTGCGTGAAGTGACATCAGTCGTACTCGGACGGTCACAAAAAACAGTTGAACGAGAGATCTGAAAGCGACCACACCGAGTGCGCGTGGTCTTGGGTGTATGCTAGCTTTTGTGTGTGACTTCTATTGCCCAGTGCGGCACAGGCTTTAAGGTATTTATAATTTTTATTAAGTAATTTGTTGTATTCGCTTTGTTTTATGACATAACCGCTACACTGCCATCGGTATTGCTACATAATAGCAATTGGTCCTTCCCTATCATTAACATTTCTTAATCAACCTTACCAAACAGATAGTATCCATTGCCTCTACGATGTACAAGTTATTCAAGTATGATATTTTAATTCCTTTGTTTTAGAATATATAATTTTAATTGGGGCAGTTAGTAAAGTCACAGCAATAAAATAAATTGGGACAATTAATACAATACCAAGATTATGAATTAGTCATTAAGTAGGATGAAAGTTGCTGCAATAAAAACAGCTGAAATAAAAGATTCAATAAAATGTACAATGTAATAAATACGTAATAAAAGAATACTGAATATGAGAGACTGAAAATTTGAATAAAACAGAAGGCATCATGCAGAGTATACATTGATGAAATAAATTATGCGTGAGAAGCGCAGAAATCGCTAAAATGCAAAACCATATCATAGACATGGCTAGACGTTCGAGTACCATTGCAACAACAATATAAAGTACATGAGTTTAAGTAATTAACGTGACAACAACATTTTATTCAGCATAGATAAAATGTTACATTGGAAGAACGAAGTTGTAGAAGGGAAAATGATGTATAACAACCAAGCACCACAAGTTGTAAGTTAAGTTCAGAAAGTTATTTGGAAAAGTTGAAATGTAATAGGGGTATGTAGTAAGCGGAAAGAGGAGCCGCGTCGCTTTGGTTAGAACCTTTGAGAATTTTGAAAAGTGTGTAGGTCGGAATGAGGACAAATTAAAGTTAATGAACGAAATATAGCTTCAAGATGTAATACAGACCTATCCGAAGTGGAGAATTAAATGGTGCATGAGCTTTTGTGTAACGTCGCTTGTAAGTTTGACAAGGAATGTTAACCGTGCACAGGATTTGAAACTCGTGTGTGCTGGGATGAGAACTACCTGAGGGTGTAGCTCAAATACGTGAGTTTAGTTGTGTTAATGAAGTTGCTGTTAACTGGACAAAAATCGAAATGTGGTGTTTCTGTACATCCTTAAATTTTAACGATGTAATGGAATAAAAACCATTAGTAAAATATGAGCTTTTTTGTTAATAATTTATAATTATGTAATTTGGATTTTAAATGTAAATGATGTGTATCTATGTAGCGAGAAATTAACAGAAAGTAAAAATGTTTCTTTTGTTGACTTATGGAATAGCCACAGTATTGGTTATATTTTAAAGTTAAGTATAATATTATCAGGAATTCAAGTTAGAACATTTTGATAAATTAAGAAATAGGTGTGTATTAATTTTAAAGCAATTTTTATGTACACTTGAATGATGAAAAGGAAAACGTTGGTATTGAACTGTTTTCTACGTTTTGTTAGTAAGGAAATTTCCAGAAATGGGAATTAGAATGTCATGGATATCAATTTTGGGAAATTGGAACAATGGTGTGATAGTATTGTTGATGGATTTAATGTTTTTTTAAAGATTGTTTTTAGTATTACCTGACTCGTTTGATGTAGGAAATTAGTTCTTTTTTAAGGAAAGCATATTTGTCTTAATAGTGCAATTATGTAATCTTAATAGAATGTACCGTTAGGTTGAATTTTATTTGGACTTTTTTTCTGAACTAGGGTAGAAATAGATAAATTTGTAAAAGGGTATCCAGCCACTCCAGTGATGGAGTCGTATTTGGGAGAGAAACTTATTTAAAAAAATTCTTGATATGAAAAAATTTAATGTGTTGTTAAGGTATTGTAGAGAAAGGTAAGTTGTGAGTGATGAGATTTAGGTAACCAAAAGCAAAGGAGGCCTATTTGGAATAACCGTTTTGTGTGCAGGGAAAATATCAAAGAGATTGCTGAGACAAGACAGCTTGATGCTCCTTAATTATGACAATGAAAAAACTTTCAAGCTAAGTAGCTATTGTAATGTAGTTTTCTATTTCAGCTGCCTTCTAAAATGTTTATAATTTTTTTCAACAGGACCTCTCTCCTCCACCACTGTAGTTAGCCCATGCACCCTTAAAATTGTTACAGGGTTTTTGCCTTGTCATGGCAAATCTAAATTTAGAACATCTCTCATTTTACTGGTAACATTATTAAAAAAAAATTAGTACAAACCGAGAAAGTTATTAACATAATACAAATTGCAATGATCTAACTTCTCTGCAACTTGATTTTGTTTAAACACATTCTACTGTACCTTGCCAGTCTTGAACTTTCTCATGAATGAACAAATAACATATCTCAATATGCTTTGAACGGCAGTGCAGCTTTGTGTTTCTGATAACTTAAATTGCACTTTGGTTATCAATTTGAAGACTAGAACTTTATCATAATTGACTAATTCAGAAAAAATTTCTAATCCAGATTGCAAGCTTTATAGTTTCACATCATGTGACAAATTCTGATTCCATTGTAGATAGAGCGATATTAAATTGCTTTTTACTCATCCAGCAGATTGTGGTACCAGCATACTTAAACAGTACACCACTCGTAGACTTTTGATCATTATCACTAACGAAATCTGCATTGTTGTATATTTTAAACTTATTATGACAACGACGATATGTTAGCTGATAGTCCTTTGTGCCAGCTAGGTATCTCGGAACTTGTTTTACTTAAATCCACGATTAGTCAGTTGGATGTTCAGAAATTTTGACCAGTAGTGTACTACAAACATAATGTCAGGACAATAGCAGTAAGCTAAGTAATAGTTCTAATAATATGTCGATAAGGAACAACTACTATAGTATCATATGAGCGGTTGCGGGGTAAAGATTAGTCAATTGCATTCATTATTGGCTTACAATCGGCCATTCCAAACGTTGCAAGAGCACACTCTACATAATCTTTTTGACTGACAGTAATTCAACCATCGCAGTTCGAGATAATCCATGGCTTCACCTTTTGTGATTTAGAATTCTCGTTTGTTGCGCCTTTTTTGATTCCACATTTTATTTTAATATTTAGATCTAAAGGATTTTCAAATCCAACATGGGTAAACTTTTTCCCATCCCTAATTTAAGTTTCACGATTATAGTTCTCACGAATTCTAGGACATTAACTCCATGAATTATGGTATGTAAACCGCATACGTTTGTGTTCCCAAGCTAAAAGAATGTGGATGTGGTTAGCGCGGTTAGCCGTGGGAAGACTGGAATTGTGGGGTTATGACAGTATCGTGCGAAGATTACATCTTAAAAGCAAGAACTTTATTATCGGTGTTCTAAGAGATTGGATGTGCGTGTGGTGAATTTTCGGCAAAGTAATTCTTCTCGTGTTCTTATTACCTTTTCCCACTTACCTAAACAAACGATTATGTTCCACAACCGCATAGGTACAATCGCTCCACTTATAAAATTCGTGTCCTCAAAAGAAATCACTAGTCGATGACCCGGACCCGAGAAGCAGGAGACGGTCTTGGCTTCCAGTAAAGACCAGGTAAGCTCCTGGTTTGTTTATTTACATGTGGGGTATACCCGTGACGTTAATCCATGCAACTGAATCTACGTAATACTTTACGTCCAGGGACATGCATGGTTGGTGATGCGGGGAAGTTTAGATTATACATTAATTAGCATTATTGTAACACGTTTCAGCTTATCAAAAACTTTTTTGCTGTTTGGTTGTAGATAAGACTAAAGCATCATCCACATAAATAGTTACCATTAGATTTTGACTATTGTAGTCACCATTAACAAGCAAGTTTTGAACTTTTTTTGTACCATTCCATATTTGGAATTTCGGCCAAAAGCTTATTTCAGACTATACAATAGTTTTTGAAGTAGACACACTCGACCAGAACCACCATTGTAGCCATCAGGTTGTTCCATACAATTCTCTTTTTGAAGATCACCATAAAGGAAATCGGTTTTGATATCAAACTGATAAATTTCCATACTTTTTGCAACAGCTATCCTTATGTGTGATCTGATGTCCATTCGTGCTCTGGGCTAAAGGTTTCCTTGTAATAAATGCCGGTTTTCTGTGTAAAACTTTTTGCCACCGGTCAAGCTTTGTAATGATCAGCACTTCCATCTGCTTTCACGTTGACTGTAAAACCATTAGCAATTGACACATTTTCGAGCTTCTGATAATTTGACCAGTTTTCACAATTGATTTTCAATCAGGGACTCCATGATCCATAGCACATTTCCATAGTGATGACTCTTTCGATTCAATTGCTTCATTATACTTGCTTGGCTTATCACAGGCAATGAAAAAATCATTCCCAGCCATCATTGAAGCAAACGAGTTTCATCAACACATTGTGATTTCATAGTCGCCGTTGACCATCTTCAAACCTTCATTATCTATTTTCGTTACTACAAAAGCAGGAGATTGCAACAATATGTTACGGGTGAAATGAGCGGTAAGTTTATAAATTTTAATTTTTTTGCTTACTTTACTTTTCTTTCTTGTCCGCACTGAATACCATAACAGCTTATTTTTGTGAAAGATGCGTGTCTAACATTTTTCAAGCGGTATATGTCGAGAATCGAACCCGGGGCTCTGGGATCAGCAATCAAACGTGAACCTATCTGACCTACAGAGCCGTCTGCGCAAAAGAGCCCTACATATGACTTTCCAATGCTCCACCAGAAGGTACGCCATTGGCCAAACCCTTGCTGTTCCAAGCAAGGTAAGGATATATAAAGTGCGTGGCAACACACACATGGGACCTACATTTTACCTCTCATCCGAACGAGGGCGCATTTTTGCGAATAATGCTCGCCTAACATTTTTCAAGCGGTCCGTGTTGGGAATAGAACCCAGGACCCTGAACTTAGGAGTCACAAGCGAATCAACTAAGTCATGGAGCCGCCCTGCACACTAGGATCTTATGTTTGATTTTTTAATGCTCCAACCGAATGAACTACATTGGCCAGGATGCGAGTTTTCTTAACCTGAAATTTGGAACTTTACCAAACTTTTGCTGCTCCAAGCTAGGTTGAGATCTTTTATGTGCCCGATAACACTCGCACACGAAACCTACTTATTACCTTTCATCCGAATTAGGGCGTATTTTTGTGAACAATGCTCGCCTAACATTTGTCAGTCATCCGTGTTGGGAATCGAACTCGGGACCTTGGGCTTGGTAGTGCACACTAGGGGCCTTTATTTAAGTTTTCAATGCTCCACCTGAAGGTACTACATTGGCCAGGAAGCGAGTTTCCTTTTTACCTGAAAATTTTGAATTCTGCCAAATCCTTGCTGTTCTAGCACGCCAGGGATCTTTAACACTCGCACCCGGAATCTATATTTTACTTCTCATATGAACAAACGTGTATTTTTGTGAAAAATGCTGGGCTAACATCTTTCAAACGGTCCTTGTTGGGATTCGAACTTGGGACTTTGGGGATTAGTAGTCACATGCGAACCAGCTTTCCAATGCTCTACCCGAAGGTACTACATTGGCCAGGAAATGAGTTTTTTTAATTGGAAATTTTGAATATTGCCGAATCCTTGTCATTCCAAGCTAGGAGTGATCTTTAACGTGCGTGACAACATACATACACACGATACTTACATTTTTTCTCTCATCTGAACTAGAACGTGTTATTGTAAATAAATTCTCGCCTAACATTTTTCAAGCGATTAGTGTCTGGAATTGAACCAGCGACCTTGAGCTAGGTCACACGCGAACCAATGAAAGGTGGCTTTACATTATGGAATTTTGAAGCAATGCAATACAAATGCAACATACCGCGCATGCGTACAAGTAAGTTTTCAGTCTGCTGTTGCAATTTCAAATAAATAGAACATGCTCTATTTTTTGGGCATTTCTATGCAATTATGGAAATTTCTTTTAGTGATAAGTGAGATACCAAATTAGAAATAAAATTATAATAAGTATAGCATGACTTATATTTTAATATCTTATTGTTGAACAACATAAATAACCAAAGTGCATATTAAATGATTATTATATAAATAGTTTATGATGCTAATGAATATTATTAGTTGTTACATGCCAAAAATTGGCTATGTATCACATTTAGATTAAGCATAAATTATAAGGTAGTTCCGGTGGATATTTTTAAATGAACTTGTTAATTTCCGTCATTTCGTACAGTTGCGTTAGCGCAAAACAATGCGCAGGTGCGGAGTGTGTGAAAGAACGCGATTAAGCTAAGAGACTTGAAGCCAAGAACATCTACCGGTGTTGTGTGTGTGTCTTTTCTCTTTTTAGGATGTACGTTCCTTTATCTTCCCTCTTCAGTGGTACCTCTACCTGGTATTCCTTCATTCCTCTACGAGGGAAAAAGTGGTTGAGAACGGATTGGAGCCTGACTAAGCAATCGCGTGATGTGACCCACTAAATGTGATGGCTCTGGGATTCGGCTGTAAGGTGCGATCTAAGTGAGCACATTGCTTTTATTTACATTGTGCATAAAATTTGACCATTGTATCACTTTTAAACGTGTTTGGTATTTGAAACAAAATGGCGCGTAATTTGCCGCTTAATTATACGTTATATAAAACAATTGCGCAATAGTAAAAAACGCGGGAAAGCATAACATAGTATAGTGTCGATAAACTGTTATTTTCATTTGTTGGTAACACTTCTGATCAAACTAAAATTGCATATAAATTGCACGAGTGTAAAAGGGAAATGACATGCAAGTGACCTACTACGCAGTACCTTGTATTGCATCAAAATTGTATAACGTAAAGCTACCTTAAGTCACGGAGCTGCCAGCTGAAAACGGTAAATGTATAAATTTATAAATATATCTTTCAATTTGTCTTTGATATTCTAATTCTTCTTAGTTTTATTTGAGGTTTGAGTTGAAGGATTTAATAACAAAAAAAGTTTTTTATTAGAATAACTCAATGAATCGAAGTTACCGTTTATTAATTGTTGTACAAGACAAGTGCAACGTGATAGTATACAAAAAGGCATAAATATTATCGTTTTATTTTAGCTCTTCTTGTGCTGTATTGCATCGGTAGTATAACTGTCCGTTCTTTTTGGTAACTTTTCGGGTTTCCATATCTCCCCTAATCGCAAAGTATAGTGATACCCAATCCTTTATAGTCCTTACCATCTTTTACAGTAAATCACACGCGTATGCACGCGTGCACATGCGTGCGCGCGCACATACCCGCTGTTTTTGCCCTCCATTGAAGCGACAGTTATTACTTCAAGAACAACGTTTGCAATAGTAGTATGAAACATATTTTACTATTAATATCCAAAATCCCATAAAGCATATTAACGACAATCACAATTGTTTAAGATTATGTACCAATTAATTGCTCTATTATCATCGGTTGGAATTTTTCTCAGATAACCGTTTCTTTAAGCTTATAAATAATTACGTCATTCAATGAGTTTTAAATGTTCAGCTTTACTTTAAAGTAAATCTAAATGGAAAGAAACTAATATGAATGAAGTTAGCATCCAGGTAACTTTAGAAAAGTTTTGAAATGTTGCTAGCTTCTTAAACTTCGTTTAGTTAAGTGGGGATAAATTTAGGTCCTTGCAAACCAACCAAAATTTAATCATGGCGTCAAATAAAACCCAGATTAATTGAACGTCGTTAATAGTAAACCTTGGTGTTGATTTTTGGAATAAAAAATAATGTTTAAACTGAGAAGAATTGAAATTAATTGTATCTTGGTATGATGATCATGGAACTTAGTACAAGTTTAAGCTATGGGACAATATACAGTTTATCTAATGGAATTTTGAGGTTTTATGCTCTGGGGCGTAAACGTCAGTAAATAATGACAAACCATAAATCAGCAAGTTAACCTGAAAGCGTTTACATAAACTTTAGATTTCGATTGGTATCCATCAATCAATATGGCCCTCTTAAACGATGCTTTACTAAAATTAAAAACCAATCCGAAAGAACTGTTTGAAGAAGCTGCGAGACTTTTAATAAAAATTGCAGACAATATTTTAAAGGATCCTTCAGAATCCAAGCACAGGGCCTTAAAGAAAAGTAATAAAACGATATTCAATAAAATTCTGAGTCTTGTTGGGGGATTGGAATGCCTAAAAATGATGGGTTTTGAAGAGGTAAGGTATATTTTATTCAGAGTTTTTCGCGTTAGAAAATAAAAATTATTTTATTATTAAATTGTTGATTGAATTTATAAATTTTTTTTACGATAAAAGCGCTAACGCATTTAGTCTTTTTAACCCGAGTAGGTTCACTTTGCTTTACACAATTTTAAAATTTGTTTAATATTTCCTATAAGCAATCGTTTAAAACAACATTTAAAAGTGGAACTATTTCAGAAAGTTGCGAGAATTCATCTTGTTAATAAATTTCTCGAAGCTCCTTTTTCAGCTCATTTTTCTTAAAAAAATTTTTAGCATTGGTATGGTTGTTTTCAAACTATTTTCTGGAAACTCTTAATAGCAATCCTTGAACTATTCGGCAAGATATGTTTGCAGATGTTAAATGGTCAGTAAATCAAAATTTTATTCATGTGACTAATAAGAGCTTCACAAATTTTTTACAGCTTTTCTTTTTCTCATCATGTTGTTATTGTTTTTTAGTAAAGGTTTTCAGTTTTCACATCATTGATGTCACAACTTTCTGCTTATTTTTTCACATAGATGCCTTTACACAGTAAGGAACTAAGCGACTCTAGAGTGAAACTGAGAAAATGAGGGTCAAAGGGTTCTGTGGTTCATAAATTCCTGAATGATCTGAGAAACTTTACTTTTGTTTCTATGGAAACATTAATATGTAATGCGATTAATTACATTATTTTTATAGACCTACCTAGTTAGGTTTTTATGTTATTGATGAAAAAGGCACTTGGTTCCTTTCTGTTTACTGTAGATAGGGAAAGTGTAATTTAACAAAAAAGAAGTATTTATGTGTTTTTGATTTCATACTAGGCATTGTTTATACCGTATTAAAGCGTTTGCAACTTAAAAAATACAGTTGGTATCAAAATAAGGATTTTATTTGTCTTAATTATGTTTATGGTAACAATACAATGTGTGTATGAAAATGTTTACATTACACAAAATTGGCAATAACCCAGCATTAAACTATTGGCCTACCAAAAAACCTTGTTTTTTCCCTAGGTAAGTTCCACATCAAAGTCTATTTCATTATTAAAACCCTCAATATTATTATGAATATTCTTGTCAGCAAAAAATAATTGTAGAAATTGTTTGTGTCACTCGGAATCAGATGAAGTAGTGACTTTAGGTCCTTCATTTTCAGCTCAGATATGCCGTTTCCATCTGGCCACAGTGGAGGCAAACTTTCAGAAAATACAGCAATAGATGGCGATGGTCTGCCCTTGCTCGCCCTCTTGAATATATTAACTTTTTGGTGGGGTTGATCCAAATCAGTTTTTACATAAAAGGAAAAAGATTCGTATTTTCGAATCTCCAATTCACGAAATGTAATCCAGTTCAGTTTTTGTTTGCTTTTGTCAGTTTTCTGTTGGTGATGTTTTTTTCGAGTAGGGATGTGCTCAGAAAATCATCTTTTGACATTTTTATAACAATGAATTGTATTGTAATGTAATCGTTATCCGTATAAACTCTCTGATGGGTCTTTAAGTGACTTTTGACATCGCCAAACTCAGAGTCATTTGGCAAGAAGGAATGGCCAGGAATCAAAAATTTGAGGATTATTTTCTTTAAAGTAGGATGACACGGTAGGATATGCTTTAACATCAAAGTGATTTTAATGTTTCTATTCTGTGCTATCGCTTTTTATTGATAACTTATTAAATTCTCGGTTGTTTTTGCATATTGGGAAAGTGGGTCTGTATTTAACGGCTTATAATTAGGCATTTTTGTGTGTTTAGGGCATTACCGATTTAAAAAATTACCTTGTAATAGTTGGTTTTTGTGTGAATGTATCTGTAGTGATACTTTTAAGTTGTTGTGTCAAATTTTGTCTGATTTTCTTATCCTAGTGGATGCACTCGTTAGGGAAATGATTGAACTAGTTCTCTTATGAGTCTAGTGAATTTTTTTAACTTATGATATACCTTAACTTGTCGGATTAATATCGCAGGTGGTCCTTCAGACCGATCTGTGTTTTAACAGGGACAACTCTCTACCTTCTCGGACGCTTGTCCAAAAACTTTACTTTTTCATATCCTGCTGTCTCCGTTTCTGCCTTATCTTTCTTTCGGTAGACCTGTTCTCGTCCCGGAACACCCGTCTACCACATAAGAGCGATTTTTCTCTCACTCTGAGCTACTGACTACATTGGCTGGTTGAGTAGTGCTTTGCTATCCACCTTTTCTGTCTCTTTAGCTCAATGCGAGCCCTTCCTCTATTTTTTTCTACCCGGAAGTGCCTCTTATGCATTCCAAATACCTACCTCCCTCTTTCTACCGTTCCTATTTTTCTGCCTTTTCATTTCTGTTAGTCACCGTGTGGTTGCGCGGGGGTTTTCACAGACACCCGGACCACATCTCTGGGAATCTTTCGCGAGGTCATGCGGTGCCGCTGTCAGCGCACATGGTCGCTAACAGTGAATGTATGTATGAGTGTGTGAGTGTACGTAGAAATATCGTGTGGATGTCGCGTGAGTATATCACTGATATCAATTTATGCTGGGTGCAGGGATGCACCCAAATGCCTTTGCCAGTCCCTCGTGCCATTTATTGCAAACGGGCCAGCTTCACAGGTCACCCTTTTTAGGGGGCACGAGAAATTCCCATGCATCGGCTCCACGGAGCCACTCTATCGTTATCTTATCTATTACCTTTAATAATAACTTTAGTTTAATATCGCGTTATCTTACCTATTATCTTTAATAATAACTAAAGCTTAATATCGTTATCTTACCTATTACCTTTGATAATAACTTAAGCTCAGTATCGTTATCTTATCTATTATCTTCGATAATAACTTGAGATTTTGTTTTATATTTTTATCTTCCTAACGTTTGGTATTTATGACCAGACGTGGGAATTATTTTTTTTGAATATAAGTGAAAAAGTTAACCTGATGGTAGAAATGTAATTTGTTAGGTTAGCAACATAAGGAATTAGTAAGGTGGTACGTTTGGTAAATTTGTTGATTCACAACCATGTCATAGACAAGTTTTGATGTGTATTGTTTATTAAACCAGAGTACCAGTAACTAAAAATTTGCTAGAGTGTAGAGTAACTCACTCTTGAACATTTTTAAATTTAGGCACCTTTTTACCAACGAAGAAACAGTGTAGATGCAACACTCATCTGTGTCTGCACTTAGGAAACTGTAATGTTAGCTTTAGTTTAGTATATAGGTTAGGCGACTTGTCGCATTTGTTTTAGTTTAAGTAGTGTTTCATGCTCCCCGAAGAATTTGTGCTGTCGATTATAACTGCGCCACACCAAAGACTTGTGTGTGCACTTTTCCGTTTCCTGGTAATCCGGAAGACGTGGTATCGGTCGAAAAACCAGGTGGAACCTCAAATAAACATTTTGTAGGATTTAAGTTAGGATTTATGTAGGTTAGTTAGGATTTAGATTTTAAGATGTTACTGTGCTGTCATTTTCTTTTTTTAAGTTTTTTCTTTTATGACTTTGTCGCGATTGTTACATGCCGAAAAATTCGGTACTAAACATTCTCAATTAAGTTTTAATTTGTAAGAATTTCGCGCCATAAATTTAAAAGGACGTGTGCGTATTTCCGTCACTTTAGATAGTGCGTTGCGCGAGATTGCGCGAACGCGGTGTGCCGAGAAGGAAGGAGGGTGATTTCCGGCATACGTGACGGGACTAGCCACTGAGATGTGAACAAGTGTTGTTGTCTTTTGTGTCTTATCGTATCTTTTTTTGTTATGTAGGTTCCTTTTGCCTTCTCTATGACTATCGTCCCTTAAACCAGTTTCCTGTCGCCCCTCTACATATAGGAAGAAGATAATTGAATTTGAATTTAACCGGGCCCAGCGAACACCCACGCTCGAGAAAGATTAGCGAAGCCGCCGCCGACATCATCGAGTAATTCTGCAAGAATCCCTGCAATTTATGTGAGTAGCATTTTTGTTTCTTTTTTATGTGATGCAGTAATTTTATATAATTGTGTGACGTCATCTATTATTTGCGCGTCATTTTGCAAATATTTATTTGTGCTACCAACTGACTGTAGTGGCTCGCGTACCTCGCCGACGGGGATATAATAGTGCCTCACGTTGGGCGCCACTATTATACCCCGTCGGCGAGGTACGCGAGCCACTACAGTCAGTTGGTAGCACAAATAAATATTTGCAAAATGACGCGCAAATAATAGATGACGTCACACAATTATATCAAATTACTCCATCACATAAAAAAGAAACAAAAATGCTACTCACATAAATTGCAGGGCTTCTTGCAGAATTATTCCATGATGTCGGCGGCGGCTTTGCTAATCCTTTTCGGGCGTGGGTGTTTGCTGCGCCCGGTTGAATCCAAATTCAATTATCTTCTTCTTATATGTAGAGGGGCGACAGGAAACTGGTTTATGGGACGATAGTCAAAGAGAAGGCAAAAGGAACCTACATAACAAAAAGAGATACGATAAGACACAAAAGACAACAACACTTGTTCACATCTCGATGGCTAGTCCCGTCACGTTTGCCGGAAATCACCCTCCTTCCTTCTCGGCACACCGCGTTGGCGCAATCTCGCGCAACGCACTATCTAAAGTGACGGAAATACGCACACGTCCTTTTAAATTTATGGCGCGAAATTCTTACAAATTAAAACTTAATTGAGAATGTTTAGTGCCGAATTTTTCGGCACGTAACATCTGTCTCCCACAGGAATCAGACCACAACATGAACTCTTCAACATCTGTACAATTTTGCATCACACGCCTCTTAAGGCATGACCCTACTTCTTGGGCTTCTCTTCCTGCTGTCCCTTCCACCCAAACATAGAAGTGGCCTTTGTTGGTCTTTCCAGAGTGCACACCACAGTGCACTTGTCTTTTGTAGTACACTATATTCGCCGGAATCCTGGGCAAAGGCAAAGTCTTTTGTAAATCAAATGTTAGTGTTTCCTTTTTAGCTTCTTCTCTGGCACACTTGAAACCCTTGTTAAAATTTTCCCTTAGACTCGACTAACTTTAGATGTTCCACATGTTCATTTTTAAGCTTTTCCTTTGCATTCTCATCGTTTATAGAATCCAGTTGAGATTTAAAAGAATCACATGTAGAACAAGTGTCTTTTTTTAAAGTTTTTTTTTAAGATTAAATTCTGTGTAGAATATCTGATTATACTTAAACTGAGAGACTGGATTAGAAGTTTCCTGTTAGTACAACTCAAAGCTTTGTTAGAGTAATTTCTGAAGGGATAAAACAGGACTCTGTTGTAGTACGGCAATAATGGGATTTGTATTTCAGTATTTTTTAAGGCGATTTCAGACTTTGCGCGTGCACGTGTGCCCTCTAGCTTTTCTTCACTTAATTTATTGTTATGGTTCGTTTTACCTCTTTGGTCTGGTAGGATTTGCTTTTTAATTTTGTTTAAGGCTGTGTTGATTCTTTTTGTAGATACCCCTAGTGAGTGCATAAAAATGTTTCGACATACAACTATATTGTTTAATGTATATTCTCGTGTAAATTTTCGCTTTTCTGAATCCTTCATCCTTTTTTGTTCGATGGGCTTTTCATTAATTATAGAAGAAATGAATAGATTTTGTTTGTCATAATTTCCCATGCCCCAAAATTTGTCATTGATGCTTTTTCTTATTTGTAAAGCAACCTTTTCGTTACATTTACATCTACAGTGAAAATCACGAAAATCAAATCTTTTCACCTTTACAGTTAAAATGTGTTGCTGTTCTTCCTAATTTTTCTTATTTGAACATTTTGCATTGGGTGTTTTCTTTTCCTCCCTTTGGGTCAATCCATTTGAAATGGTCCAGAAAAAAAAAATAATCTGGTTGCTTGACCATTTTAGAAAAAATTGATATTTTTACCATCAATTACATATGGAATCAGTAGCTCAAAACAATTTTTAAAATTTTTTTAGAGTCAACCGTTTGAAAATGGCGGCCATCTTTGTTTCACGGTGCATGCTGATTTTTGAGTTTGTAAGCTCCTACGGAAAACTCATTTTCTCAGGACTGGTACGTCATAAACTAATAATTAAAACACCATTGTTTTCCTTACAGTCTGCTCTATCTTTTATGTTCTCTTCACTATTAGACTATTTTGAAGTCTAATACTTAACTGCTATTGAAAACAACTGTTTTCATTTTTCAAGAGGCCGCTTTTGAGGGTAATTTTTTAGCACAAGGGGATGTATATCAAAGTTGATTTTTGGCATGTTAATAAACCTAACTAAATAGCTTGTATTAAAGGTACTCTTAACTCTGATATGCGTTACCTTATATTTTTATAAATTTTTAAACTTCAAATTTTTGAAATTTTTGTTAACTTTAGTCTTCAGTATCTCTGGTGGGGACTTGATAAAAATCTAATTTTTTTTATGTTATACTTAGATGCAACATAAAAGTACTGTAAAAATTTCAACCTGTATATCTGAGTACTTTGGTAGCTATGAATTTTTGAAAATGGTCCTTTTTGCGCATATTTAGTAATGCGTAAACTTGAATAATTCATTTTAAAATTTTATTATTTGTGAATTTTTTACTTTTAATAACTCTTTTTAAGTTTTTTTAAAACTTTTTATCTATGTCCAGTACAACACAAAATATTGTAGTTTATTTATAATTAGAATCTAGGCCTACTCTTATTAAATTTTTATTATTTTGTTTATTGAAAAAAATACTTAACGGTCATGGTGGAGGGTCGTTTACGCCATTCCAGCCTTTCCATAACTAGCAAACATCCCTACCTTATCCTAAAAAACAGCAGGTTAGCTGTATTAATATGTGATTACTATCACATATATTCAGGTCATGGGGGTCCGCGGCTAACTCAATCATTAGTTACCCGTACATTTTGGATTCCTTGTATCCGTCAATTAATTCGAAATAGAATATTTCGCTGCCTGACTTGCTATCGCTTTCAAGGGGGGCCTATTCAGCCTCCTATGGCAGATCTTCCGCTTTATCGCCTCGAACCCGGAAGATGCTTTACGCATACCGGTTTGGATTTTGCCGGTCCTTTTACAATCAAACTATCTTCATTGCGATCGACAAAATTTCAAAACGCATATATTGCCCTCTTTATTTGTATGGTGTCACGCGCCATTCATATGGATGTTGTCACAGCTTTAACAACGGAAGCCTGTCTTGCTGCATTAGATAGATTTATAGCCAGACGCGGGTTACCCACGAACATATACTCCGATCAGGGCCGAAATTTTCGTGGGGCGGCTAGAGAAATGTTAGAAATATATAAACATTTTGATCAAGCTAACCTCGTCATTGCGCACTACTTATCCTCTAGGGGTATAGATTGGTGTTTCAACCCTCTCTATGCACCCCATTTTGGGGGTCTTTGGGAAGCCGGCGTCAAGAGTGCTAAATTTCACTTGAAACGAATAGTGGGTAGAACGATACTTTCTCTGGAGGAATTTAGTACAGTTGTGACCCGCATAGAAGGAATCTTAAATTCCCGTCCATTTTGCGCACTTACAACGTCACCTGACGAAGGCACGGATGCCTTGACTCCGGGCCATTTTCTAACTGGTGGACCTTTAATTACGTGGTGTGAAGTGGACCTACAAAATGTTCCTGCGAATCGGCTTAGTCGTTGGCAAATGTCCCAACAACTTGTACAGAGTTTTTGGAAGTGCTGGTCCATAGGGTACTTGCACAGCTTACAGAAAAAACCTAAGTGGAACACCCCTTCCAAAACCATAGAAGAAGTGGATCTAGTACTTTTTTTTACTCCCGATTTACCCCCGGAGTATTGGCCTTTGGCGAGAGTGGCGAAGCTTTTACCGGGTAAAGATGGTGTAACAAGAGTTGTAAAACTAAAAACACCCACAGGCGAAGCGGTCCGCCCAATTAACAAGGTGGTACCACTTCCTCCTCCATAACTAATTCAGCATTCTAACACGCAATTTTTATTTTTTTTCTTCTTTCTCTACAAATTATGTTTTATTTTATATTTTAATGCAGGATGCAAAATGCAGAGTACTCGATTAATTTATATATACTTAAACATTTTTTTAAAATTTCTGTTTTCATTTTTTCTCCCATTCATTTCACGGTATACAACAAAATTTACCATTTTGGGTGGGGGGTATGTTAAAACTTCATACAGTTGGAGGTCAGCGATTGACAATATAGATGGCCTTATCGTATATTATTGTTGTGCTACACATATGGTGGAGCGATATATCCTTTTCGCTTCACCAACATGAGTCTCTCGTATCGTTTTACCGACTCAACACCTAATAACTATAACCGCGAGTGCGTAAGTGGTGCTGCCCGGCCAGGTTGCGTCGACCGGTAAACAACACCTATCTTCGCGGGAGTAAATTGGTGAACAACATTGCAAGGTAAGCAATCATTAATTACGGTTTGACCTATGTTACTGTTTTTTGCGCCTTACCTCCAATTGCATACAATTACAGTCCATTTGCTAAGCTTTACGCTTTGGGAAACGTTCTGGAGCTGACCCGATTTTTTATACACTTCAACGTGTACCACACAGTTTTGAATTCACAAACCCACAAATTGACGTCTTTTATTAGTAGGGCAGATGCTTCAAATAATTTTTATTTGTTACTCGTTTTTGAGTTTTGATGCAAACAATATGCGTTTTGCTTCACAGTGTAAAATGCTACTTTACAAGCTAGTAGCACATGAATGGTATTTGCAATTTCTTTTTGGTGTCAGTGTTGAAAATACCTAATAACTCAGTCATAAATTGAAAATGATCAAATGACAGTAAGCATTTGTTGGTAAACATTAAAATTTGTTGTTTAATGTTTATTCGGTTCCAGTTTCATGTTACCTTTAATTTTGTCGTAAACTTCAATGGTTTTGTTTTTGGAAGAAGCGTTTTACAAGCTCACAACCTGTAGATCAAAACACCCATTGTTTGTATTACACTTCAAAAATGCATTTTAATGAATAAAAAATAAACATTATTTGAAACATGTCGGTGTCATTGGTGCCGCTAATAATATAACACATCCAATTGTAGGTTTGTGAACTTACCGCAAACCATACCATAAAATTTTACGATAGACGTCATGTAGTATAAATATTATATCGGAGGTTGCCCACTAAGGAATTTCAATTACTACATGTGGTGAGTCACCTCATTGTTTTTATACGTACCCTGAAAACATTCAGTTCAATTTTAGATTTAAAAAATTAATTTGTTTTGCGAAATTATCGATCTACGACCCATTCTTAAGCATTAGTTAAAATATTTCTATGAAGTTGTGAATCACCCTGTATAATAAAAGAAATAAATAATGATTAAAAATTGATTTTTTTTTAGATAAATGTAGATTTGGGCACTAAACGGTTAAATATTTTGCATATAGTCTGTATAGTGGCAATGAGACTTTTACTTACAAGGAATAGGAAACTATTAAAATTTAGTGGTGTAACACACGTTGTTTAATTTTTGGCTAAATTTGGATATTCAATTTGCTTATAATAACTTTAAACTAAGCTGTTCTGTAATAAAAATTTATATCGAGTTCTATATATAAATTGTTGTGATCCCCTATAAGAATTGAGCCTCACGAATTGGGCGTCAAGATTCTGTGAAATGCACCTTTGGTCACGGGAACTGGTACTTTCTACTGATCATTCGAGCCCCACAGATTGGGCCGTCAAAATTGCTGTGATTCCCTATTAGAATAGCCTCTTTACTCTCTCCGCCTCGGCTGCTCACCTAGTTAAAACTTTCATCCTCATTCATAAAAAAAACAAATACATTCCTACCACAAACATCAACGTTAACTCTATTTACATCAATATTCATAATACATTAAAATTTCAAAATTAAATTTCAGCATAAATTTCAGCATCATAAAATTTCAAGTTAAAATTTGTCATCATTTTAATTTGCATCCAGAATTAGAGTCCTTGTAGGATGCATACTAATTAAGTTAACAATATGTGCAGACCTAAGTCTGAATAAAAGGGAGCATCTCCCACCTCTTTACGTTAATTTAACAGGTTAGTCTAATTGAGCTCAAAGACAGACCTAAATTTTCATCATAATCAAAAACATAAACCTGATAAATACTCCTTTCTACTTATACAAGAAAATTTTACCTTAAAATTAAAAAGTTGATGTTTATACAAATTTACTACTGTCCATCTTTATCAAACAAATTATAAAGATATTCAACACACACCAAAACATCTAAGATCGAACAAAATGCATACTTTACCTGAAGGTTACTGCACTCGTGGCTTCAATGTACATCGGACTTGCTCATCCCACCATTCCAGCTGGTTTATGTTTACGTCCTCGGATTTCTAGTCACCTTTAAAAATTTTCTACACCACCATTCGTCTAAATTGTTTCAGGGCTTCTCAGGAACTCATCTATGTATATCTAAATCTTATTTTGTGGATCCAATCACGTTTACGAATAACACTTGATTACTCACTCCCGAAAAATAGCAAAGAAATTCATAATTCTTTCACGCTATACCCAAAACTGCCTACTTTTATTTATTTATTTATCGTTACTAATTTGGATAAATTGGTACAGTAATACTCGCAAATATAACTAGACTTTATTACCTTGTATCTTCTCTAAGTGTACTACTAACTTTTATTGTAGCACGTAATCACCACGTATCTTACTTAAAGTATCGAATAATCAAAAAAATAAAGAGCAAAACTGTTTAAAGTATTGAATAAAATCAAAAATCTAAGAGAGCGAAACTCCTATTAACACGGGTTTATATAATGGCCCGCTTACAAGTCGAATTTGTCCCGCAACGGACAATTTTTAGAATTTCGCATTCTCTTTTCCCTTTCGACGGCTCGGCACAGCGATTGTACTAAATTTGCACACGTCCAAGTTGAAAATCTAAGAAATTTCTACACGGCTCGCAAACACGTCCGAGAACAACTAATTAATTTTACACACCAACTGCTATGCTTTCCCCTCTCATGTTTGCATCTTATTTCAACCAATCGTAGCCCTAGTGAAGCTTCACAAATCACGTCTTTATTAGCAGTGTCTCTGCTTTACGCGTTTTATCCATCCCTTTCTACCCTGGTCTGAGTGGTACAAATCGATATTCTTTACTATCTGCTATTTAAATCCACGTGGATTCCTACTTGAGTAAAATAACCCCTCATCTAGCATTTCCTGCTAAAACATCCGACCGTTTCCAATATACGTAGAAGCTGCATGTTTATCTATTCAAATTTATTAGAATTTGACATTTAAAAGTTTGCAGGTGTGTGCTTCTAATGAACGTTTTAATATAATTCTCCGAGCTTTGTTTCATGGTATTTTAACCTTCCTTTTAGCTGTTTGTTACCAACCTTGGATTTTCACAGGCTTTTATGCTTATTATATATTACTAATGGTTCAATTAACTCCAATTAAAATAATAATGAATGGCATTGACTTCTACCCTTTAATTTTTAGCGAATACCAATTAAATATTAATTATTATTTGTACACTTTGTTTAATACCCGTTACTTAAAAATTGAATTAATTAATATAAATTTCGCACGTAATTTCTATTTGTTTCTTTGTACAGGGTGATTAAAATTATTTGATGTCGTTAATTAATTTTCTACCCTGCTCTAAATTTGAGTAATATATATATATATATATATATATATATATATATATATATTGCCGTGGACCTCTAGGAAATCTCAGTAGATTCGAAAATTAATTAATTTTCTAAAAATCGAAAATTGCCCACAGTAGAAAAATTTAATAAAAAAAATATTAATCTCTTACCCAGATTCCTCTCTCCATCACCTTAATTCTTCTTCAGTTCCCAGGCTAGCTCAGTTGGGCCTCCTCTTGGATACCTAGATTCACTATTATACTCTGTATCGTTCACGCACACTCTCAATAAAACCACAAAATAATACAACCATCATACAATATTTGTTTTGTCACTATTTACAAATAAAATTAAAGATTATCCACTTTTCAGAGATCAAGTTACACCTCAATAAATCCTATTTTTGTACTGTCCTGGATTTTAATTTAAAATATCAAACACATTGTATACACCTGGAGTAAATGGGCCCTGAATAATACCTTATTTTATTTCTTTATTTATAATTTATTTTAAATTAGTATACTCTGGAGTATGGTGAGCTCATGATAACCCAGTTAATTATGAATAATGTATGCTTTTGTACTTCGCCTACTCTTACAACAAACAAAAAAACAAACCCATGTACTCGTAACAATAAAAATTGTAAATTCCTGATGGAACGTTAATAAGCTTGTATGTTTGTTGTGGTTTGTTTAGTATTCTTCTTAATCTTCTTTGGGTATTAAACCACTCATAGTTTTTAAAATTATCTTTATTATCTTTATTTTAAAAACTATGAGTGGTTTAATACCCAAAGAAGATTAAGAAGTTAATAAGCTTTATATACACCTTTAGATTTCTATTTAAATACCATAATAAAGTTAGTTATACGTATTATTTTTAATAAGCAAAATAATGCACAATACCTTCAAATTCACTCACACGTCACACAATTTTCATAGTTTCATAGTTTATAACAACAACAATTTTAAAGCGTTACCTGGAATTTCTTGAAGATCTCCACTCCGTTGATGATGCGGTAAAGTAGTTTCGCTCTGCTCTGCTGGCCACTTCTAGCTCTTTGTAGCGGAACACCATTTAAGTTGTGCTGCTTGCTCTGTTTTCACGGCGCATCCAAATCCACATCCAAATTAATTACACTTCTTTCATAATTGCGTACTTTAGTTTAATTTAATTTAAATTTACGTTACTTCACGTCACTTCACGAGCTTGTTTAAGATAAATGTTGCACCTCAAATTAAAATTTAGACTCGTCACTTATTCGCATATCAAATTATGAGGCCAACACTGTACTATTTAATTTAAAAATATGTATACTTACAAGCTCGTATTCTGAAGCGGTGAAAATACTAAGAGATCGAAGTTAATAGAGAGCGAGGCTAAATTCCCTTCGTGTATTTATATGATTCCGAATGCCACCTCTAGGCCGCTCTTCCCGTGAAAAAGCTAATTTAAAATAACACTTCCTCAAATTTTGGTTCAACCGTTTTCGAAATCTCCGAAATTTAGCGCGTCGTTACGATATTTTTCAATAAACCCGACTTCAAATATTCTCGTGTTTGTCTGTTCTAGAACTAACTATATCGACCAATAGTATATGCATTGACGTCTTAAAAATCCCTCCTATATTAACGCTGTCCCTTTCTTATGCATATTATATGTTTCTTTCTAACCTTGTTTGAGTGGTAGAGAATCGATATTACTGTCCGCGTTTCAAATTTACTCCATGTGGACTGTGGACTGAATACGTGCTTTTTGACTGTCGTTTAACCAATATTCTTTGAAACTTGCTTGTTATCTATACAAATAAGGGGAACCTGACATTTAGAAAACATGCAGGTGTTTAATTAACCAACGCTTTAACACAACATTTCTACGAGTTGGCTTTTCATGGTATTTCAACCCAACCGATATATTTGTTTGTTACAACGAAAGCTATTCGCCTTGGATTTATTGATTTTTTATGCTTTTATGCGTATTAGACGTAATTAAACTCCATTAAATTAATAAATAAATTGCATTGGCTTCTACAATTTTATTTTCTTTACGAACCTAACTAAATTTTATTCATTAATTGTAAATTTTTGTTAATACTTGTTACTTTAAACTGAACTAAATGAAATAAATTTCGCACGTCAATTCTGGTTGTTTCCTCTATACAGGGTGTTTCAAATTGCTTTGTTTATAGTTAATTTAACCTTTTAAAACCACTACTATATATATATATATATATATATATATATAAATTTAATCAAATGTTTTGATTTTCCATGGCAATGTTTAATACTTTACAGGACGAAACACAGCTGTTATTACCACCAGGAGCATCTTTAGAAAAGTTAAAAGCTGTCCGAAATCAGATACTGGAACAACGTGATGAAATTTTAAATGCTCCACCCAAACTTGCAGTTGTTGCTCCTGACACTAAGCATGAAGAACCATCCAGCAGTAGAATTTCACCTACCACTGAAAAATGTGCAGAAATCGATGGTGCAAATTCAAAGGTTTTGGTAAGTCCTTTATTAAGTGTAGTTATATAAATAATCATATTATGAAACATTCTTTTAATACTAGTTATTAAAGTGCTTTAACACATCATAAAATTGATGCAAATATAAGGTTTATTTTACTTGGGCTAAATTACAGTACCGTTTGATATTATACAGTTTGTTTCGGTGCCTTCTTGAAATTGCAGCATGATCAACAAATATGTTGTTGTAGATCCTATTATCTAAAATTATAAATGTAACTTCGCATTAATCACACCTTAGTACTCTTACCGTAAATATAAGTGGGGCATCAATAGTGAATAATCCACATGCCGAGAATTCTACAGGGCGATGAAAAACTTGTTGTGAAAATATCACCAGCTAAAAAATACTGTATTAGTTTATAGTGGTTTAAAATAATAAAGGGTATCTTACACTGAATACTTGAATTAAATTTGCACAACTTTTATGTTCATATATATATATATATATATATATATATATATATATATATATATCTTTATATATCCTAAAGTATCTATTTCATGTTATATTTGTATTTGGTCACAGATTAATAGTTGAGATTGTGTAATTACTGGCATGTGTAAAGGAAACATTTTTAAAAACTATTTGAACAATTACAAATTGAGTTCTGACATAATTAAACATTTGATTACATGCAACTAAACTGAGTGGAACTCTTGCATGTTTATATACAAATGTTTTAATTTATATGTCAGAAACTGTCAATTTTGTAATTGTTCAAATAGTTTTTAAAAATGTTTCCTGTTACACATGCCAGTAATTACACAATCTCAACTATTTAATCTGTGACCAAGAGTACAAATATACTGAAAATTCAGATGGAATAAAAAGAGTACGCCTTTATTATTTTAAACAGGACCTATAACCCATAAAAAAAAAACTGAATAGTATTAAACCAGAGGTCGTTAATTCTAACTATTATATATATATATATATATATATATATATATATATATATATATATATATTTTAGGTAGTTAATTACACAAGGTAAGTTGATAAATACTATCGTATTATAGTGAATAAGATGAAATAATAACTTAGACTTTTATGCAAAGCCCAAATGATCGTTTCAAATCGAGCTAGTAATTGAAAGATGGAAAATATAAGGTTTTGGACAGGACTTGAACCTGTATCTTGGTTTTGCCAGAACCATGCATTTACCAATTACGCCACCGAGACGATGACGACAATTGGGAAATTTACAAATTTAAATCGTGTACACGACGATACATCAACCTAACTTTCAATTACGTTCGGCATTTTTGTCAATCATATCTGACATTGTCAAGTTTTTGACTTTTGTCAGTTATAGACAGGAAGCTACGCTCAAAATTATGGCTATAAGCCAAGTATTAAATATATAAATATTTTAGGTAGTTAATTACACAAGGTAAGTTGATAAATACTATCGTATTATAGTGAATAAGATGAAATAATAACTTGGACTTTTATGCAAAGCCCAAATGATCATTTCAAATTGAGCTAGTAATTGAAAGATGGAAAATATAAGGTCTTGGACAGGACTTGTGTAATTAACTACCTAAAATATTTATATATTTAATACTTGGCTTATAGCCATAATTTTGAGCGTAGCTTCCTGTTTATAACTGACATAAGTCAAAAACTTGACAATTTCAGATATGATTGACAAAAATGCCGAACATAATTGAAAGTTAGGTTGATGTATCGTCGTGTACACGATTTAAATTTGTAAATTTTCCAATTGTCGTCATCGGTCTCGGTGGCATAATTGGTAAACGCATGGTTCCGGCAAAACCAAGATACAGGTTCAAGTCCTGTCCAAGACCTTATATTTTCCATCTTTCAATTACTAGCTCGATTTGAAATGATCATTTGGGCTTTGTTTAATTTCTAAACTGATATTGGAAATTGTGTTCTCACATGGCATGAGGGTTGTTGTCTGACCATCGATAATTATTGTGGCAAATTTTAATTCTATTTTGAGTAAATTGAGCTTCATGCGTAAATAAAATACATTTAGGCAATCCCCTGTTTTCACGAATCTATCGATAAAATTGTAGCCTTAAAGAATAATTGCCTTCTTGGAGACTTTGTACCTGTGGTACATGAAAAGTGTAAATATCTTGTTGTTTTAGTGCTCTGCAAACCATTGTGTGTGGAATTTGAAATTGGATTGCGTTGTGTCTTATACTCATCGCCAGATTACCAACTAGCACATCTAGAATATCTTCTTCAAGTTACAAACCGAACCTATGTTGTTTTTCAGAAACAATACTTTCATTTAGAAATATCCCACTTTTGCCAGCAGGTGTAAAAACAGTTTGAAAAACTTGTTCTTTGGCATTCTTCGATTTTGAAAACTATGTTAATACTCCTCTACTGCACAAACAGTACTACCATTACAGAAACCATAAACAAACACCATACATGCATATTCTTTATGTTTGAATTTGTTAAGCATTTTTACGATCTCTTAAAACTGTCACAACAGTCCGTTTTTACGACACTTGCCTACTTTAATATTGAGTTTCAAATTGTCATTTTGGACAACGTTATTAAAGTTAACTTAATTAACTTTTTAAAAAAAAATCTAATTATCACTGAAACAAATAAAAATCGAAATTGAACATTGAGCTTTTTGACTTCCTAGACATGTCCTTAAAACATTTTCATTTCTTCTGTAAACCGCAAAAAGTATAAATAAACCGCGATTAGGTGGTTAAAACCAGCACCAAGGCTGAAAGTTACATAAGTTGATTGGAATCTGTATTTCATAGATGGCCATAAAAATACATTTTGCCTTTGGGATTTGGGTATATTACAAACATAATTTAATGCATAAAAGTAACATATTTCTCATGGCATCGTTCGTTTCCTGCCTTTCAGGCGGTAGATATAAAAAGCAACAATTTTTATGCCGTCCACAGTTAAATTAATTCAAAGTACTTAAGCGACTTTACCAATACAAATCAAACCAATATTTGCATATCCATTACAAAACAATTACTTGATCATTTTATAAGGGAGGAAAAAACCCATTGACCTGGTTTTGGCCTTTTGGATCTCTTTAGAAATGGAGTAGATTTTAACACTAATGAAAATATCAAATCAATTCCAATATAAGCTTAAAGGAACTTCTGTATCCTGGCAAAAGTATTAATAAACTGCCATTGGGTGGCTAAAACCAGCACTAACGCTAAAAGGTACAGAAGTTGATTTGAATCTATACTGTAATTAGTGGATTTACAGATATATCTTATATACTTTGAATTAATTTAAACTCGGACTACAGAAATTTTTTTTTGCTTTTTTATATCTATCGCCTTAAAGACAAAAAGCAAATGATGTCACGGAAGGTATGTTACTTTTATGCATTAAATTAAAGCGTGTAACATACTCAAATTTCAAAGGCATAATGTATTTGTATGGCCATCTATGAAATTATGGTATACATTCGAATCAAGTTCTGTACTTTTCCGTCTTAGTACTGGTTTTAGCTACCTGATGATGGTTTATTTATACTTTTGCCAGGATACAGAAGTTTCTTCAAGATTATATTAAAATTGCTGTGATATTTTCATTAGGGTTAAAGACTGCTCCATTTTGACGAGGCTCAAAAGGCAGAAACCAGGTCAGTGAATGTTTTTCCCTCTTATGAAATTATCAAGTAATTATTTTGTAAAGGTTATGCAACAGCTTGTCAGTTTGCTTTTAAATTACTACTATGAAGTGGACCATCATTTTGGCAAAGAGTCGGCAAGTAGGTATCTTTAGAAAATTACTGTTTCATATGGTTTGTGGTACAGCAGGATAATATGATCATTTTTATTTGAAATTGAGTATAGTTAGAAACACAGACTTTATTGCAGAGAAGTTTTCAGAACATTTACTCTTAGCAGTCGAAGGTCAATTAATTGGTAAGATTTTGCCTCTTAATCTTCCATTGCTATGTGAGTTATGTATCCCCCAATTACCTATATATTGATATATTGAATCTAATAGGAATTATTAGAAATTGTTAAATAAAAGTATAAGTTCAATGCAACATTGTAACACAAGGATAACCCAGAGAGGTTATCGACAGTTCATGAGAACGGAATGCAACTTTGCATCCGTGAGGGCAGTGATACTGCAGGTGGCAGGTCACAGGCGGTCAACAGACCGCAATTACTTAGAATTAAGTTGTTACATTGTAATAAAGTGTACAATTAAAGAGAAACGCAGACATGAGATCTGCAAGTTCTCACAGCCGTGTGAGGGGCAGGTTATTATAAAAGGCCCGGGAGCTCAATGCCCGGCAGTCAGTCTTCGAACTCCATACTTCGTTGTTCAAGCTACTCAACCGAGTCAGTCTTCAAACTCCATACTTCGTTGTTTGAGCTACTCACCTGTACAATTAATTTTTTATAAAGTTATGTACAAATTTCAAATATATTTTTGTTAAAGTGTCAAAGCTGTATAAAAAACCAGCTCCAAAGGCCCGAACTTTAACTGGCGCAGTCGTAACGGATGTCAAAAGGGCACTGAGAATCCAAAAATCGGAAGATTGGTGACCAAGAATTTTAATTCGAAATTTTGGCAGAACCCAAACCAAGTTGGAGGAAGAACATAAATCGTCTAAATCCAGCAACAAACCAAGTTGGACAAGGAACAAAAATCGTCTAAGGCCAACAAACAAACCAAGGTGGACAAGATACAGAATCGATCGAACCCACCAAAGAAACAGATGAAATTCATGTAAGTTCATTTCCATAATTTTATTTCAAACCAAAAACTATAATTGATATATGCTAGTATTATAACTATTGATTACTATTGTTTTATGTATTTTATTATTATGAATATTTTTTTGAAAATAGTTCAAAGTGAATTATTTTCTAAACGAGACTGTATAACATTTTATGAGACGAATGTTAAAGAGATAAAATTTTTCTTTAAAAAGCAAATGAAACTTGAAGTTTAAAAGAAATTTTCTTTTAAAATAAATAAGAATTGAATTTAAAAAGAAATCCTTACCATAATTAATAGAACGAACTCAAAAATAATCCAAAAAATAACAGGCGCACATTCACTAAACACCAAAAATAAGAAACATCAACCACCGCGATTCAACGCACGCTAGAAACCGGTAAACTAACGCAAACTTAATTTCAAAACTAATCCTTTAAGCAGTACAGAACGATAATAAAACCATTGACCTTATAAAATCACAGCAAAACACTCTGCTACAGTAACCTAAAACCACCTAAGATAAATACGCGAAGAAAGCATCCTTTATTATACAATTAAAACTCAGAGAAAATCGCTTTCAGAATCCTTGCACAGTACTAAAGAAATAGCTTTCAGGAACTTTCAGTACTAAAGCAATTCGCATCATAAGTATTAATCTATCACGGAATTATAGAAGCGCATGAAAATTACACCACAACACTCTATAAATAATTTGCAGTACAAAAACGGTATAAAACGCTCATAATTACAGTACGGGAGATTCAATTACAAGTTGTGAACACCGAGGTATTTAAAAATAAAACTAGACGTAACACTTTATACAAAGTACGGAAAGTAATTCCTATAATTTCTATTAACACCTGTAAGTGCAATTAACTCAAAGTACGTGACAAAGTAACGAAGATTACATCCTTAGTATTCAATTTCAAGAGTAAAGTACAAAAGTAAGTAACCTCAGGTCATAACTACGCAACTCAGTAAAACCCACGGAAGAGTATTAATTACGAGTTAACCGAACTGAACTAAAACAACGCTAAACGAGAATAAATCCATCCATTTAAGATTCCTTAAGAAACAGGAACTCAAGACGAACTAAAAACTGCATAAAAACAATTAATCCAAGACTACGGTAAATAAATTCAACATTATTGAGTACAGATCTCACAAGTACATCACCGCATTGTGTAATTAAATATAAATAAACAACGACTACGATTTTAAAATAACTCGACACAATATAAACTTAAAATTAATAAATCTAATACTACAAGTACGAAATTAATCTCAAATTTTTACCAAATTTTTATCCACCCAATCCAAACTGAAAATTAACAAATTCAAATCAAAAATTACGCCGAAAAATAACAAAATAAACCTCAACCTTTACCAAATTTTTATGTACCTAATCTAATTGAAAAATTAACAAACCAAAACCGAAGTTAACATTTCAAATAGCCAAATCAACATCAATTTTTACAAAACTCAAAGTTATTCAATCTAAAAAGGAAAAAAAAAACAAAGCAAAAAATAACGTCATAAAAAGGAAAATCATCCCCAATTTTTACAAAATTCGAAATTACTTAATCCAAAAGAAAAATTAATACATCCAACGCATAATTAACGTTACAAATAGAAAATCAACCCCAATTTTTACAAAATTTGAAATTTCACAACCCAAACGAAAAATTAATAAATCCGAAGCAAAAGTAACAATACAAATAGCGAAATAAAGCTTAATTAAAAAAAAAAAAATTTTAAATTTCCCAAAAATCGAAAACAACCCTTAACCAACATGAGTAACACAGACTTACGTCTCTATTTAGAGACAATACAGACGTTTGATGGCACGCAGGCCCATCTCTCGAATTTCATTGGAGCATGTGAAATGTTCCTAAAAACCTTTTACAAACCCGGAGATGACGCAAGAAATTCATTGCTTATACGCTTAGTAATAAGTAAACTAGCCGGAAGGGCACTAACCTTAATCGCCAGTAGGGACGACTTATCGGAATGGGACCAGTTTAAACAACTACTAATTGCATATTTTGGAGACCAACGTAATATAAAATGCCTGGTACGAGACCTAATAAACCTTAGAATGGAACACAATCAATCCCCCTACCAATTCGGAATGAAATGCCAAGACGTGAGAAGTTTAATTTTAACAAAATTAAAAATCGAAGAACCCGATCAAAACGTTAGACATTTAAAAACAAAAATGTATGACGAAATGGCACTAGACACATACATAAACGCTTTACCAGAACGATTATCGGACAAAATCAGATTCCAACGACCCCAAAATTTAGAGGAAGCTATGAGCCTAGTAATAGAAGAAGAAAATGTAATGTATTACCGCAACAGACTATACAACCCCAACGCGAATAAAAGTTATTCACCAACAAAAACTATACAAGCTACAAGACAAACAATCCCTCAACAAAATTCACACCCTTTAACCCACAAACAAATCAACATGAAGTAACAACCCAAGTTTTAACAATACCAATTTTAATAATCAATATAAACATTTTTCAAGACCAACATTCAACCCAACTTTTACGAAACCCGCATTCCAACCGAGATTCAATCAAAACCTAAACCAACAAAGACCAGCATTCAATGCAAACCCTAATAGAAATACACCAATGACTAATACTCATAACAACCCTAACAATTATTACAAACCAACACCAATGGACACCTCATCTGGTAACACCAGACAAAATACAAAAATAACACATATCCGACCAAACCCTCATCAGAAACGTAATTTTACATCGGAAGAATTATTCCACCAAGAAATAGAAAAATTTGACACTGACCAGAATAATGACATTGAGATACCTACAAACAATGAATCAAACCATGTAGAAACTTACGAACGTGACGAACAATACGAAACTTACGAGGAGTATGATGAAGAAAACTCGAACTCAAATTTTCAAATGGACCAATTCATAACCGACCAAACTTAATTAACTTAAATAATATAAATCACTTAGTATTACCATACATAGAAATACCCCACGCCGAATTCAAACTATTAATTGACACCGGATCATCTAAAACATTAATTAGCCCCAGAACCGTACAAAAACACTATTTAGATTACGTAGAAAGAGAACCATTTAAAATTAAAACAGCCCACCAAACGACACTACACCAATTCGTAGCCAATATACCCTTACCGAGAACATTTAATGTTAAAATGAAACATAAATTTTGTGTATTCGAATTTAACGACAAATATGACGGATTAATCGGAATGGACCTTCTAAGAAAATTAGGAGCCAACATTGACATTAAAAATCGCTTATTAAGGACAAAATACGGAAAAATCCCAATTAAATTTCAAAACACACAAGTTGAACAACAATACACTATAGAACCCCGAACGGAAAGAAAAATAAAAATCCCAGTAAAATCTAACAAAAATTTAGGAATAATAAATCATATGACATTTCAACAAGGAGTAGAAACCCCAACTGCCTTAGTACAAATAAAAGATAACTTTGCAACCACAACAATATTAAATTCAAACGACTATCCCGTAGAATTATCATTGACAGGCCCAATTAACATAGAAGAACTAAATTTTAACGAAATGGAAATAGACGAGAATTTAGAAAATAACTACAATCCAATAGAACATGACGAAATGTTAAGAGAGAATTTAACTAACATCCGCTTCAATACCGACATCAATCAAGAAGAAGAAAGAGCAATTAAGAACTTATGTTTTGAATACCGAGACATATTCCATTGTGAAGGAATACCATTAACATTCACCAACACAGTAAAACATAATATCGAGTTAACAGACAATAAACCAATTTTTACAAAAGCATACAGACTACCTCATGCAAGCCAAGAAGAAGCTGACAGACAAGTAGCAGACTTATTAGACCAAGACATAATCCAGCACTCCAATTCACCATGGAGCAGCCCGTGTTAATAGTACCTAAGAAATTAGACGCAACCGGAAAGAGAAAGTACAGAATGGTAATAGATTATAGAAAGTTAAATGAAAAACGGTAGATGACAAATATCCACTACCAAATATAACCGAAATTTTAGACAAATTAGGCAAATGCCAATATTTTACAACATTAGACCTAGCATCAGGATACCATCAGGTAGAGATGGAAGAAAAGACATATCAAAACAGCCTTCAGCACACCTAGAGGACATTACGAATACAAACGAATGCCATTTGGACTAAAGAACGCACCCGCTACTTTCCAGAGAGTCATGGACAATATACTACGAGGAATACACAATGAAAATGCCTTGTATACCTTGACGACATCATAGTCTATTCCACATCATTGGTAGAACACATAGAAAGATTGAAAGAAGTATTCGAAAGACTTAGACAAGCACATTTTAAAGTACAATTAGACAAAAGTGAATTTTACAAAAGAAGTATCATTTTAGGACATGTAATAACACCCCAAGGAGTAATGCCAAATCCAGACAAAACAAATGCAGTTCTAAATTACCCATTGCCAAAAACAAACAAAGAAATTAAAGGATTTCTAGGACTTAGTGGTTACTACTGCAAATTCATTAAAGGTTACGCTCAGATAACCAAACCCCTGACAAATTGTTTAAAAAAGGGAAACAAAATTGAACACACCCGAATTCATTAAAGCCGTAGACAAAATTAAAAATATATTAACGAATCACCCTGTATTAGAATACCCAGACTTTACAAAACCATTTATACTGACGACAGTCGCATCGAATGTAGCATTAGGCGCAGTATTGAGCCAAGGAAAAGTAGGTAGCGATAAACCTATCAGCTACGCATCCAGAACCCTAAATGAAACCGAACAAAAATATAGCACTATAGAAAAGAATTATTAGCCATAATTTGGGCAACAAAATATTTTAGACCTTACCTATACGGAAGAAAATTTTACATATATACCGACCATAGACCACTAGTATGGTTATGCAAACTGAAAGAACCAAATTCAAAATTACAAAGATGGAGAATCAGACTCGAAGAGTATGATTACAAAATTATATATAAAAAGGGAATTTATAACAACAATGCAGACGCTTTAAGCAGAATCCAACTCAATGCATTAGAAACGGAATCCATTATAGGAAACGTAGGCGAAGAAGAAATAAGGGAAGATCCAGACGAGATCGACACAATACATTCGACACAAAACGAAGAACCAAAAAACGCGATTAAAATTTTAAACGAAGCAATCGATATGAAACCCAACCAATTTATAATAACCGAAGTTTTAAATAACCCCAATCCAGTAAAATATACAAAAGTAGATAACAAAAAGATATATCAAATTCAAATAACAAAAGATGACAACGAGCAACAAATAATTAAAATTTTAAAAGAATACACCCCCGAGAAATAACGATTTTATTTTTATTTCAACACCGAACATTTATACCAAAGATTTTCGGAATTGTACATTAAACTATTCAATAACTCTGGACCTGAACTCATCAGATGTACTAGAAAACTAATAACACTAGACGACCCTGACGAAATAAACGATGTAATTAGAAATCAACACGAAGGAAAAACCAACCATCGTGGAATTAACGAAACAATAAAACAACTCATTATTTTAAAGACATGAAGGACTTGACCACAGATTTTATTAACCAATGCGAATTATGTGACAAAGCGAAATACAATAGGAAACCCCCAAAGATACCCTTAATGTTAACCAAAACACCCGACAAACCATTTCAAAAACTACATGCCGATACTCTAGTAGTAGAAGCGCAAAACTACCTAACAATTATAGACGCATTCACAAAAATAGGCCAAGCAATACCAATCACATCCAAAAATAGCATCGACGTGACCCAAGGATTTTTACAATATTTCACATTTTACGGAACACCCGAATCAATCACTTTAGACAATGGTAGCGAATTTAAAAATGAGACAATTCAAAACACTTTAGAACTCCACAAAATAAAAATTCATTTCATAACGGAAAACCACCCTGAATCAAACGGACTAATTGAACGATTACATTTAACCCTGCTAGAACAAATTCGATTACTAAGAATAAATTATAAAAAGGAACATATAACCAATTTAATGCCATACGCACTAATCGCCTATAATAACACAATTCACTCATCAACAAATTTTACACCCTTAGAATTAACATTAGGACATTCAGATTCACGAAATCCCTATGACATACACTACAATAAAGAAGTATATCAACAATATGCAAAAGACCACAAAGAAAAATTAAAAATAACTTACGACAAGGTAAAAGATAAATTAGAGAACGATAAAGAACGTATCACCACAACCCGAAACAAAAATACCGACTCAAATAAATTTTCAATAGGACAAACCGTGTATGAGAAAAACTTTCAAAGCAAGCGACATAAAACAGCACCCAGAAATTTAGGACCATTTAAAATTAAGAAAATATCAGATAAAAATATAGCAGTAGTAGACAACGGTAAAATAACAAAGTACATTCATTTAAAAAACCTAAGACACCCTGTAATTTCAGATGGACAATCATCACCCTTACCGTCAACCTCCGCCCAGGTAGAACGGACAACCCAATAACAATAAATAAAGAACAACCCCGGTATGCTACCAATAAACTAGGCAGTGTACAAAATACAACATTTACTCAAATAATATCCACCCTTACTTTAATGCAACAAATTTTAGCAACATTAAGAATAACGAAATAATATTTTTGATAGAAATCTAGATAGTAGAAAGTAACAATCAATATTATCATTTATTTGCTTTTCCAACAAAGGTTACTAGCACATACCAAGTAATCATACCCAAAACCAAATTCCTATCCCTAAATGAACTGAGATATGGTTATACAAACGAAAATTGTACTGAAGTAACACCAAACCAATATTTATGTCAATCGATGACGACAACAACCATTCAAGAAGACAGCCCTTGTGAAGTACAACTATTAAAATTCTCAAATCATTACGAAAACTGTGAAACCAAACAAGTGCAAATAACTAATATGAAAATTCAAAAAGTTACAGATAACAAATGGATAGCCATTTTCCCAACAGAAGTAATAGCAACCATCCACTGCAACCAAGATGAAAATAACCAAGCATTAATCGGAAGCAAACTAATTACCCTCAAAGAAGATTGTTATGTGAAATTGAAAGATGAAGTAATCAGAGTTTATCAAGATCCCATAGCAACAAAGAAACTTGCAAACCTACCGGAACTACAGTTCAAGATACAACAAGAAGACGAAGAAATAATAAAGAAACCTATGAAGCTAGAGCATCTAGACTTAGACGACCTCAACCACGCCGTGAAATTAGTGGAAAGTTATAAAGAACAATTAAATGAACTCAAAACGCCAAAGTTACATTATAATAATATAAGTGTTTGGACAATTGTATTGATCATTTTAATAATTTTTGTAATCATGTATGTATTATACAAAATGTACCTTAGATATAAGAATGAAGGAAACAGTTCTAGATTTAAGGAAACAAAGAAAAATAAAGAAACGACAAGTATACCTTTAGAAATAATGAATTTTAAATGAAATTGAATTATGTATTTTATGTATTTAAAATTAAGAAAAACCTTAATTTTTCATTTACGGTGGAGGAGTTATGTATCCCCAATTACCTATATATTGATATATTGAATCTAATAGGAATTATTAGAAATTGTTAAATAAAAGTATAAGTTCAATGCAACATTGTAACACAAGGATAACCCAGAGAGGTTATCGACAGTTCATGAGAACGGAATGCAACTTTGCATCCGTGAGGGCAGTGATACTGCAGGTGGCAGGTCACAGGCGGTCAACAGACCGCAATTACTTAGAATTAAGTTGTTACATTGTAATAAAGTGTACAATTAAAGAGAAACGCAGACATGAGATCTGCAAGTTCTCACAGCCGTGTGAGGGGCAGGTTATTATAAAAGGCCCGGGAGCTCAATGCCCGGCAGTCAGTCTTCGAACTCCATACTTCGTTGTTCAAGCTACTCAACCGAGTCAGTCTTCAAACTCCATACTTCGTTGTTTGAGCTACTCACCTGTACAATTAATTTTTTATAAAGTTATTATGTACAAATTTCAAATATATTTTTGTTAAAGTGTCAAAGCTTTTTAAAAAACCAGCTCCAAAGGCCCGAACTTTAACTTGTGTTGTTCAAAATTTTGTCAATAAAGCAGATCCTGTAGCAAGGGGGTGATGAGGGTTGGGAGGAATAAACATTATTTTCCAAGCACATAATGTCTATTTTAATATTCAACAAAAATGAGTATTATTTTTTAGAAACGAGTTAATGTATAATTTGCTTTGACATATTTAGAGCAGTGCATTAATTACACTTGAATAACGCTTGTATTATATACAATGCACCATTTCTAAATGAATTTAATCAACTTCAAAGCAATTAAACGTTTTCACTAATAATCTACACACAAAGGCTGCAGTCTTCTATGCCAGTTATTTCAGTAACCTGTTAAAGTATTAGTTTCCATTGAACATTAGTGCATGCCTTTATGACCATTTTACATTAATTACACTTCAATAATGCATGCATAAATATATAACGCATTATTACCTGTGACTGATTATAGTCAACTTCAAAGCTAATGATGGTTTTGATGATAATGCACAAACACAAAGTGCACTTTTTTATATTACGTGATAGAGGTAGTTGCATATATCATCCACATGTGCTTCTAGATCAGTTTTCAGTCTAGCTTTGCTGCTGTAACAGTGAGCAACTAAAGTTAGAAGTTGCTTGGTGTTAAATGTGTCTTTAAATTATAGAATTTATTATTAAAGTAACACTTGATTAAGAAACCAAAATTTACACGTCGATCGATGCTCATTTATAAAGAGTAACGTATTTTAGTATTTATTTTGAATTTTATTTATATTCTGCACTGGTTTTTGATACTTTCTTGCAAAATGCCATTTACAAAAACTCGTATCAATAACATTCATGAAATCCTTCCTATTAAAATAAAAGAACTTTTCAGAACTGAAGAATTTCTTAATGAGTTTGCAAAAAACATCTCCTACTTAATGGTTGATCAATTTAAAGAAGAAGTTCAGGAATTGAAAGCAAATGTTATTGATTTTAAAAGCGAACATTCTAAATTGATGTATGACAGTAAGCAGAAAAATTTAATGATTGCTCAAATAATGCAAAATGTGGATGACATAAAGCAATACAGCCGCAGAAATTGTCTATGCGTGTTTGGTGTGCCAGAATTGAAATGGGAGAATACCAATAAGATTGTGATTGATTTGTGTAACAATAAATTAAAAGTGCAAGTAACTGAAGGTGATATTGATAGGTCTCACCGAATTGGGCATGCTAAAGGGAATGAAATACAAAACAAATGCAACCATGCTCGTCCTATTGCTGTACAGTTTATTTCTTACCAAATGCGACAAAAGATTTTTCGTAATAAGAGCATGTTAAAATCAAGTGGAATTGTAATTTGTGAGAACCTCACTAAAAATAGATTGATGTTGCTACAAAATGCTGTCAAGAAATTTAATTCTAAAAGTGTGTGGTCTGTAAATGGAAGGATTTTTATTAAACGTGCTGAGCAAGTATATATAATAACAACACAAGAAGAGCTGAATAAAATTTCTGGTTAATATTGTATTTATATTTTTTTCCAGACACATTACTTAATATCTTTTATAATTATTTTTTTTGGGGCGTAATTGTTAAAAGGTGCTTAACATAAATATCGTTATCGCTTATGTTATATTTATTTTGGGTAATTTGCTGTTGATTACTTATAGCATATATAATTGAATTAATTAGTAGTTATAGATATAATCGTTTAGTTTTGCTCATTTGAATGTCTAATGATTGTTGATAAATTTTAATCAATTAAAACTCCCGTTTTAGTTGCAGTTATGACATTATTGACGTGTACGAAATCTGGTTAAGAAATCATATTAACGATTATGTAGTTGTTAGTCGAAGCTTAATATTTTGGAAAGAGCTTGTCAGATGGGGAATTGGTGGAATATGCATTAAAAGCTGCATTTGGCATAGTATTTTCAGCAGTGATAAATTGAAAGATTTATGATTATTCTTTCGATTCAATAAATTATCAGTCATTATTCACATTACTATGCAGATAAGAAATTTGCAATATTTGGTGGTTTTTGGAGCGCTTTGAAAACAATTTGGTACAATATTTTACTACAATAATTGCTTTTGGGAATTTAGCATGGCTTTGTTTAATTTTAACTTTTTTAAAACTTTGCAATTATTTGTCCGTTATAAATGGTTTTGGCTTTAAATGACTTAGTATCTAGTCTTCTTGTATAGCATGTGTTAAAATTTCTTATTGAATGAATTCTTATAAATTCTGAAGTATTGTGGTGCGTCAAATCTTGTTTGATTTCACATCATAAGCTTATTTATTATGCTGCTGTCGCAAGTTGCTGAAAACAATCTTCCATTTGCATGTACACAGATTTTTATCATTTAAACAATATTATATAATATTATAAATTACATATATTAACATAACATTCAATTTCTTAGAATAATGTTTATAATATGTTTATGATATTTATAAATATGCGGTGTATGGTACTCTGTTGACTGAAATGGATGAGACCATTAGTATTAAATAGAATAGCATAACAAGTAATGTTGTTCATTTTGTACCAAGACGGTTGGAACAGACAATATAAATATACCTTATCATCAATGTTTACTTTTCCTGCTGTTATTATTTACTTTTGTTCAATAAATTCAATTTTTTGAAGTGTAGAGTGCTGTCGTATATTATACGTTTGCCCAATGCTCAATGCAATTCACAGACTACATGTCATCAGTTTATTATCCATATTATCAAAGATTTTGGAATTTCTTAACATATCATTTCATGCATTTAATTTACGGTCCGCATTTTATATGTTATACTTTCTGGTTCCTTATTTAGACATGTGTTGGATAGTCAAGAAATTACCGAATATTACTAGCTAAATAAAATTGGAAATCACTCTTTATCTCTGAAATTATATTTTTGAGTATAGGTTTGCATGTATTCTTCTGTGATAATAATATAAACTCAATTGGACAGTTACAAAATCCTTATGGTGAAAAATGTGCTCTCTTTTTTTACATGACTGGTAGGTAGTTTAAGAGTGATGTTTCTTTATAGAAATTTTAATGTTTTCCACTCAGATTTGGATGCACATTTTTAGTTGGATATTTTACTACCACATTCTGAGGTTCCTTGAACTAATGCTTATCTGGTCGTATCGGAGAAATTTCACATTGTTGATACCACACATTTTGTGTGGCTGCTGTTGCATGCAGATGAGGTTATAATGAGATAAGGAACTGGCAGTTACATAAGACTTCCAAAAACCTACGTGAAGGAACATCATTAAATGCCAACAGGTATGATTGTTTCTGTATGTGGATTTGTTTGCAGTGAGTAGATATTTAGAAATTAATGAGCAACACATTGTTGTCTATTTAATACTGTCATTATTAGAACAAGGATTTAATGTAGTTTTGTATGATAATGTTTTTATATTGATGAATATCTATGCTAATTGGTTTTGCAATTGTAGATAGGCTTGATAGTTATCCATTATCCATCAGCTGTGTTAGTGATTAATTATTGGTGTTGGTTGGTTGATTGCGCTTAAGCGCACTATTGTAAATATGTATTTTTTTGTCTTTATGTTTTAGTAGCTTTTAGGTGGGAAGAGATCGCTTGCATCCACCTAGTACGTAATTAGGTAAAATTTATTTTTATAGTTATCTAAGCTTATTGGTGTATTTGGAATTTGAAATTGTACACTGGTTGTACTTTAACCGTTGTGTATTTGTAAGTTGTTTGTTGTGCCCATATAAAATGTTTTTTATTACTGTTGTTAAATGCTAAATACCCTTTAATTTGAAGGTTAGTTGGATATAATTATATTTAATGTTAGTACGTGAGGAAAGAATTCAGACGTTTGTCTTGAAAGCAACAGTTTAGTATCGTTTGCTATCTAAATTCATAAAAGTTATATTTTACATGTTTTTGTGTTTAATTATAAAAGGAGCAAATTGGGTTGTGTGTCTGTTGTTTCGCGGTTTAGCCCCCCTCCCATCACTGGCTGTATTAGCCTGTCATCTGTTTTCTTTCTTCTTCTTTTTTTGTTACAAGTAGTTCAAGCGAGCATTTTGAATTATTGCAAGTACAGAGGTTCTAAAAAGAACGAATTTGACAATGTGTCCTGTTTTTCTGTTTATTGGTCCCCCCTCACTCCTGGCAATCTCCAGCTGTATTAACGTGGCAATCATTTTTTTCTTTCTCTTTCTTACATGTAGTTTGAGCGAGCATTTTCTACTGATGAGAAAATTATCTTTATGTTTTAATGAAGAATAATTGTAAGTTAATAAATATATGCTAAAGTGTTAGCTTCTAGTCATTGAATTAAGTTAGTTATTAAATATTCGGCGTACATATTTATAAGATTCATATTGTTCCAAATATATAGTGTATTTTTTTTAAAGTTAAAAGGCACTTGTATAGAAATATTTACATGTAGTTAAAAATATTAACAGTTGTTACGCTTCAAATTACTTCACTGATTGTTTTAATAAATAACTATGTTAGGGGATTTCTAATCATCAATTTAGATATATTACACATAGTTGTATAAGATAGTGCTATATGTAGGATATCTATGCCTATTAATGATCCGAGTTCCTTGATAATATGTAAGGGAAATAACTTGTTATTCTTATGTATTTTTGCGGTTAAGATGTTTCACCATTTGAAATTGATATATGTATTGTCCCTACCAATTAGATTGTGCAATGTACTAGAGGTGGTGTGAACCAAGTACTGCAACCGCAGCCATAATGACATAATAAATGTAACTAGCTTACCTTAAAGACTGGTGTAATGTTTTACAAATAGTGTGATAAAGTAAGTTTACCTATCAAATTTCTGTAGCTTTCCTAATATCGTATCGATTATCTGTGTTCTTTTGATTGTTGTAGATAAACAACCGACTCTGTTACTAAAATTTGAATAGAATCGGTGCTGAAAGAATCCATAGCAAAAATTGAGATTAAGATCATTATCAGTAGTATTCTAGCTTGCTATTATGCTGTAATTAGAAGTAAGCGAATGATTGAGTAATTGACAATAATAAGTATAACACATAAATGATCTTATGCTTTGTAAAATTTCTGCAATATAGTACATCCTCTTGTGGCAAGCGCTGATAATTAAAATTTGTACTGTAACGTTATGAATACATTTGGCACCTGACGTGGTGCGTTAAATGTTATAAATGATACAGTACACATTCTACTCACCAACACTTGCCACAAAGAAGGCATACTATATTGCCGCGAATTTTATAAAGCATAAGGTTATTTACGTTATATATTTATCATTGTAAACTACTTATTAATTCGCTTACCCATAGTTCAGCATACGAAAAGATTTGGGTAGAAACGATGGGTAAACTCCACTACATTATTTTATCGTACTTACACCAGCCTTCAAGGTAAGGTAGTCATGTTTGGAATACATAATGCGCTCATTTTTTTCAACTTGTAAACACACTTGCTTATATGTAGAGTGTACTGATTGGTTGGGAAAACAATATGTCTTTCACGACCGTGAGAAATGTCTATACCACAAAATTATATAATAATAACAGCTATTTCCTCTAAACATTGCTGGGAACTCATACCACATTAATATGCATAAATACCTTATACACTAAAACTATTTTACACAACAATGTGTAATATATTTAATTTAATAATTAGAAATTTCATAACATAACTATTTACAAAAATAATATATTAAACGCTTTTAAACGCATAACATAGCATTATAAATTTGATGTGACTATGAACCTGCTAAATTTTGAAACAAGTTAGTAGAATAGAATTGTTTCAATTAAGACTTTAAATATATGATTCTAAATATAGTTGTGTGTATGTTTATATAGTATTACATTTGAAATAAAACTCATATTTTTGTTTGCATCTTAGCTGTAATTCAGAAATGATATTGATAATTGAATTTTGTAACAATTTTGATTATAAACTCAAGGGTGTGAATAAATCATGGATATGAATACAAGAAATTTTCGGAGTTGTTTATCAATCATAAATCTGTTATTCAACAATTTTTGTACATATTCGATTTTCAAATTAATCTAACTTCTGATTTATTAGGTTTTCATATTATGATTTTTGAAAATTTTAGAATTTATTGGACCTTTTCGTTTCCCAATAAATACTATTTGAATTATTTGAATTATTAAAAATTGAAAGGTACTGTAGGTCGAGGTTAAAAAATTACATTGCATTGTCATTAAGCATGCAATTTTGATGATACTCATTTAATTATTTTGTACCTTTGTTTGCACTTTTTTAAATTGTTTAATATTTTAAAATGATTCAAAGGTTAACCGACCTACTCAAGTTACATGTTTTCTTTTATGGTAATAACTAAGTACTCTACCAAAAAGCATTCCCTCCATAAAACAATTCGAGGTTATCTTTGGTAGAATGAATTAAGACTGCAAATTGAAATTACTTGAGTCGTTTCTTCTCCATTTAACACATCTAACATTTATCTTACTGAATCTTTAACTAGAAGCACAGGATGGGTCTTTTTATTTTATGCCTCAGCATAATTTTGCATGTGAACTTTTCGTTCCAAGACGATGAGGTCATAGGCGTCAATGTTATACCTTATTAATCAAAACAAACGAATTCAACTGTAACAATTTAGAGTACAAAGTAAGCATGCTATCATTCTTAACCTTAAAACCATTATAATGAATTTTTGAGTATGAACAATATAAGATACAAAAATAATCGTTCCTTAGATCAAGAATGCATGTATCTAAAAATTATATTTCTTAATGGATATAACATAACTCTTTTGGTGGGATTTACCAATACAGAAACTGTTTAAATGAAATACGATTATAAACATTTCAAAGGATATTAAAAGTTCTAAACTACCCTTTACACACTTTTGGTTTAATCTAAATATTTTTTATTATTTATTGGTAATTGATTGTGTTTCAAATTGTTATTCACTTGCATCAGTTTAAGTGCATTAGGTTTTTTAAAGGTGTGTTTGTTCTGTAGAGAGTAGAAATTTGTATATTACATAGTTTACGATTGCTTAATCATAGACTTTAAGAATCTCTTTCAGTCACAAGAATTTCAAATAAAAAAACTCTGGTTGGTTTTACTTTTTATTCAGTTATGCTGTAGTCTCTATTCTAGAATTCATATTATGTCACTATTGACTATATTTACGACAGGAATAATGGAAGCACTTTATTTCTCTGTCAAATTATGGAGTCATATGTAGAGAAATATACAACCCAAAGTTAATTGTATAATTTAATTATAGGTTAAAATTAAATCCTAGTATAAAAGAGCTTTAACAGAATATGTTTATAAGTCTTCATCATCATGTATGCATACTATAGTTATGTCAGGAGGAATGTTTTTAAAAAAGTATTTATATAATTTACTCTTGAATTTTCAGAAAATGTTACTAAAGAATAATTGTGTATTCATTTCTAAAACACAAAGGAAAGTAAAACAACACCAATAATAACTTTTATAAATTTTAGATGTCTTCTTTCAAACTTGAATACAAAACAGGTGTTAGATAGACTTGTATTATCAATGAGCAACCAAAGGTGATTGGATGAATGAAAGCTACACTTCAGATAGTGAAAGAACGTGGACTAAAGTGTGTTACCTAGTTTAGAAGTACAAATTGCGAATTTAGAATAGCCAAAAATAATAATTTACGCGCTTATTTACACATCTGTAGGAAAATTTAGTAGTACAAAAATTGAACATAACAATTGTTATCACTTTATAGACAGATATTGGCTGCAATTCCTTAAAAATTATTTGACTAACTATAAAGCTTGCGTTCCAAGTGCACGACCTACACAGAATTTTAGAGGTGATTTGTTAAGTGTTGAATACTCCCTGTATGTTTGTTGTGGTTTGTTTAGCATTCTTCTTAAGCTTCTTTGGGAATTAAACCACTCATAGTTTTTAAAATGATCTTTATTTACGGTTCGATCCATAACCTAGGATCGTTGTCAAAATAATAAAAACTTCAAGTTTGACGTTTATGACATAAATTGAAGGTTACTTTGATTTATTGATGTTTGAAATATTTGGTTTGAGTACACTAAGCAAAAATTTTTAAAGTTTAAAAGAATGATTGCCTTCAATTTGTGTTGCGACCTGGGATCGACTTTCCTAAGGTAGCCAATATGCTTAACGTGAAATCAGCTGATTAATTTTTATTGGTGAATTTTATATAAATTCAATAATTTGGGAATTGGAAAACATTTTTTAACATGTTTCTATTTATACAATTGAGAGATTTCTAATGTTATGTCTTATTTTACCGAGATTCAGTGAAGTTGAATGTTGAATGTCTAACACAACCACTGATTTTAGACTAGATTGATTAATAATTTTAATTTTAATTATTACATAAAACGCCTCACCCTAAGTGATAATCATTAACTTAATTATAGTTGTGTATTGAAGAGTGATCGCGCTAAGCTATTATATTATAAAACGGTAATGTGTTTTTGAATTTTACATTTTACTAGTACAGTTGGAGTAATGAAAAATTCATTTGGGAAACATTGGAAAGTTTGTAGAACTTGAAAAAGTGGTGCTCAACTTATATGAGGGTGTTCGTTATAAATAATGAAGTGTTAAAAACACCATACATAATCTGCATGAATTTGAAGGAGTCACTTACCTTATCTCTAATAATATTATCTGAAGAATTCATTAATAGCTTGTGTATTTCGACACCTGTTTGTTGTGCCTGAAAACATGTTGTATAAATATTAGTCAAGTTAAACCGATGACATTTAACATTACCTGAAGTGATGCTTTGTGACAGGTAACAGAAAGTAGTAGAATTTCGGTCCAATCAATTAATGACCATATAGCCCAGTTTGCTGCCATTCCAGGTGTCTTCAACACCTTAAATTACATTCAAATTATTTTTAATTAAGATCAATTAATTTGTTTAGTATGTCTTATGAAATGCAAAAGGTTTGACTATTGAACCATATAGAATTAGAAATTGCTAATTTACTATGTATGAAGTCGAGTAAGACAATTGGTTGTGGTTTTTAATAATTGAAATTTTGAATGTGTATACATCATAAAGAAATCTAAGCCAAAGTTGAAATTTGAAATATCTTTTTTTATATGTAACCATAATGAAATTTTTGCACCAGGTTTAATGGTTGTATGGGAAGGGAAGCTAATGGGACCATCCAAGGTTTTGAGGAACTAATATTTGTTTTCACATTTACTATTGTTTAAATATATTTTGGAGAATATCTAAAGCAATTATGTTATTAGGATTTAAAATGTAGTCTTACTGCTTTGTTGCAACTATTAAAAAGTATAAATGCAATAAGCTTACGTGAATCCTTTCCATGAATTAACATTAACGGCAACTATTGTCACTTTGGCCAGACAGGATGTACTGCGATTGCGTTACGTTAAGCAAACATTAGGTAATAAAAAAGAATTTAGGAAATTTAGTTAGTTAAATGAGCTTTTAGTAAGGGAGCACCCTGAAAAATTATTGAAGCTTTCATAGTTTACATTATGTGGCTATTTCAATTTAATATTAAATTAGGATCCAGAAATAAACAGAATAGCACCCAATATATAAAATACAAACGTTAATGACTATCAGTATTTTACTTTCTTTGTATTCAATTTATAAAAAGTACAGGATAAGATCTCGGTAAATTACTGGGTATTTGTACACATTTACTTGAGTTTAAAAGCAAACCATTGTATCATGGAATTGGATCGACACACCCTACAACCACAATAATAATAAAACCAGAAAGCTTAAGCACGTGCATATCATGGAATTTATATTTGTATCGGTCGGGCATCAGATAATGACATTTCTATAAAAGGGCGATGAATGAATTTCACTCTTCAACCAAGGTTGGAATTTTACTAGATATAATAGGGTGACCTATATGTTGATAGTCAATAAAAGGTGAATCATTGACATTCCTGGATGTGCTGAATTTAAAAAATCAGAAAGTGAAATGGAATTAGTGTGAGTAGCATTTGAGTTTTATTTGTTACGTTTTCTAAATATGCACATGTGAAATTGTAAATATAAGCTGTACATGGTTCGTAGTTATTTGATAGGAAAATAATATTCCGATAAGTAATTATTATGTTTGAGGATTATGATGTAGCAACAAAGTAGGTTTGCTTAAATTTAATCATAATGTCGAAAAGGGAGTTGCCAGTTGCTATTATTTTTTAAATGTATATTTAATGGACCAATGTTTCTTTAAGGATTTCTTTTGGTAATTCCTGGCCAGTTGAATGTTACATTAGTTTTTTTTTTTTGGAAGGTTATTGTATGTGTATTTATATTTCCGGAACTTACTGTTAATAGAGTTTAAGCTAGGTGAATTTCAATTCAGAGTTATTTATAATATAGAACAATAGTTAGATAATTGTGAAAGGATATCCAGCTACCTCTGTGATGAAGGCGTATTTGGAAGATGCCCTTTATTTTAAAAATTTCTTTAATTTGACAAAAGTTGTATTTTTAAGGTATTGCAGAGAAGGATATAGCAAGGAGACCTATCCGGAATAATCTTCTTTCGGGTAGCAAAAATATCGAAAGGCTTGTTGGGACAATACGTTTGGCACTCTACTTTTGACAATCAGTAAAATTTTTCAGAGTAAATGGTACTTGTAAAGTAGTTTTGTATTTCGGCCATTTGATATGTTTATTTTTTTCCATAGGAACCCACTACCACACCACTATAGTTAGCCAGTGCACCCTTAAATTTTTTATGGAGTTCCCGTTCCTTCTGGACAAATCGCAATTTGTAACGTAACATCATTTTTACCTGTAACCGGTGTTTATTATGACAGTTTGGTTTTTTGTTATGGGGTAGGTGACATCGTGGCGCAGTTGGTATGCGTGTGAATACTATGCCCAGGGTTTGAAACCCCACACAGCCCACTTGAAAAATATTAGGCGAGCATTTTTCACAAAAATATGTCCTTGTTTGGGAAGGGATAACATGTACGTTCTTTGTGTGAGTGTTGTCACATATGTTAAAGATCCCTACTTTGCTTGGAACAGCAAGGGTTTGGCAAAATTCAAAATTTTCTAAGTAAACAAAAACTCGCTTCCTGGCTAATTAGTACCTTCGAGTGGAGCATTGGAAAATCAAATGTAGTGTTTTGTTAGGGGCCAGGTTCGGCTAGACCTTCTATGTAGTTATGTGTGGCTTTATTAAATTGTATAACTGTAGCGTTCTCAATTTTATTTTAGAGGCATAACCCTTTTAAGATAACACCAGGATTTTTGTATTAGTTGTGGAATGATAGATTTTGTCGTTTGTGACTTTGAGTGATTTAAATTAGTATATTAACGCTTCGTCCAAAATTTCTTAATTAAAGTACCGTTCTTCAAGTACAAGGGCCTGGCATTTCAAAATGACAAAATTAAATTTATACAGAATTGTTTTTATGCATTGTTATAATTAATATTAAATCTATTAAACTTACACATATGTGGATTTGCGTATAGATTTACACGATGTGCATAAATAGAAACCTGCATCTCAAAATCAGTATTGTAAGTCAAAATTGAAAAAAACTAATTCTAAGTATTTGTGTTGTGCCTCATAGGTTTTTTTGAGATACTATAAAGAACAACATTTTATACATTTTTAGCTCATTATTTTTCTTTGCTTCAAGTTGTAACTCAATAAAACTATATCACAGCAGTTTCAAAATTTTGATATTATCTTGATTGATTATTTATTAACGAATGGTTACACTTAAACGTATATGAATTGGACGTGCATATTTTATGTGTACTAAATAGTTAGTTTGTTAAAGTTTTAAATGTTTATTAATTTTGACTATGCATATGCTGGTTTACTCATTCATGCAAGTTGCAGTAGAATAAATGTGTACTTATTAAAAATTTTAAGTGAAAGGAATAAATTGAAGAACAGTTCAACAACATTTCCTAATAAGAGAACAATATAATTTGAAAGTTAGAAATTTGAAATATGTGATATTTTTTCAATTCTTTTTACCAAATATGGACATGTTATTGTAATTTTTGTAAACATTAATATTGCTGTAAAGATAACGACTGTGGTGTTTGGTTACACTCCCATTAAAGTGTTTTGAATCACTTGAAATTATGCTGGGTGCTTTAATATTCACAAAATATTTATTAAATATACTTACAAATTCTTCATAATAGGCGAAAAATATGGCAAATACACTTTTAATAAAGAGAATTGCGATACATAATAATATTTGAAATGAATATGCAGCATTTAGATCATCTGCACAATCAATAATAGAGTCATGTACTTCCATCAATGTTTCTACTTTCCTCAATTCCGTTGTAGTTTTTGCACCATGTGGCTTTACTGCCTGTACATCTGAAAATTTAAAATTATTTAAAAGTCGTAAGAATATATCTTACTAAAATATAGTTTTTAGAAATATGTACGATATTTTAGTTAATAACTTAATGTAATAAATTGATTAGATTATTTTATTTTGGTTTAAAAATATACTACCGGAAAAGGTCAGTCAGGTTTATATGTTAATCATTGAAAGCAAGTAAAAGCTCTGGTAGTTTATGATGATCTAGATTTATTTCGTGAAATTATGCATTTCTAGATACTAACATAAAACCTAAAAAATATTTTATTTTAGGCATTAAATGGGGTTTTCATGACCACATTAAAACTATAATCCTAGCATGATGTTTGTAGGTATTACTGTAGCATACTCAATCATGACGTTTCAAGTTTCTTTGAACTTATTGTGCATATGACGTCACCCACCATCCGATAATAATTTTATTCTAAAGTTTATCAATGCAATTCCTGTAGAAATTATATTACTTTTTAAAAGAACAATTGCCATGAATATTTTTTAAGTTGTTTATACAATGTGTTCCAATTTCGTTGATCACCATTGGTATCTTGGTTATTAGAAGATATAAAACAGCGGTTAAGTATGGAATGTGTTTCAGAATTCAATATTCGCGACTAATCTTATTTCTAATTTGATCTAAGTCTTTAATTTTTAAAATATTTTGAAAAATAAAAGTTTGTCGATTTCTTTATTCCTTAACAACTCGATAACACTTAATCTGACCTATTTTCTACATTGTTCAGACACTTTTTTAAGACAAATTATTTGATATAACAGCAACCCTCGATTGTTATTTGTTTTTAAGTTTTAGCGCTATCATTTGTAAGCAATGATTTAATTATTACCAATATGCAGTAATCTAGACATTACATAAGTCTGTAGTTTGTTGTATGAAATTTAATTAAAAATAAAGATTTTTCTCTAGTGTTCATGTTGGAACCAGCACATTGTGGTTTATATGACTTATTTTGATAGAACTTCTATGAGCATATACCAGATGCGCTGGTTTTTGCTGTTCCCTCTTATTGGCGGCTTCATGGCATAGTCAGTATGCATGTGACCACTATGCCCATGGTCTCGGCTTTGAATCCCGACACGGTCTGCTTGAAAAATGTTGGGTGAGCATTTTTCACAAAAATACACCCTTGTTCGGATGAGAGCTAAAATGTAGGTTCATTTGTGAGTGTTGTTGCGCACGTTAAAGATACCTACCTTACTTGGAACAGCAAGGGTTCGGTAAAATAAAAAATTTCCAGATAAAAGCACTCGCTTCCTGGCCAGTGTAGTACTTTCGGGCGGAGCATTGGAAAAAAAATGTAGTGTTCCTTCTTATTTGGACCAAATGGTTTTGACTTCTTCCATTTAAATAGTATAATCAGGTTGATTTTGCACTGAATAAATACGAACCGGTAGTCGTTGCTTCGAATTTACTTGAGATATCGTATTTTTACTAAAAAAAAATGTTGACAGAACTTATGACGACTATCTACAAATTACTTGAGTTTAATGCCCCTACAAATGAAACGAGGGTAACTATGGCAGCGTAAGCACCTATGCATTCACAGTAGA